>OY770262.1:289857223-294857223 GCA_963669355.1 Chorisops tibialis
GAGGGGATAGAAGTTTTAGAGATATTCGACCAGTTAATATTTCAAACTCTTAAAAAAATTTTTTAAATGCATTTCGCAAATTTTCAAGTTTCTACCTAAAAATATCATTCAAAAATTTTCAGTTTATGTGTTTTTTTCATTGCACATGAAACACTTTGTGCACGTTAGACCTCCACTTCGATGTATAACAATTTTGGAACAAATTATTATTTTTTTTCTGTGTACATTAAATAGATGTGTCGACGTGCAAAATTTAAACGTTGTATCTTTTACCAGAGCCATAAAAAAATCACTCAAAATTTTCAACATTTTCGCTTTCCATCTCCCTCCCCTTACACCCCCCAACTTAAATTTCTTATCAAAATTAAAAACTATATAGCTCTATAATCTGACAACATTTTGATTTGATATGTGTACTCAATTTTGAGATTTGGTGATTTGTAGTTTTGGAAAGTGCGCCATTTTTGAAATGCTACCCATTTCCCCCACTACTATTATATCCACATGTTATATTTTTTTCATATTTCGCTAGTAAAGCTTAGTATATATTTCAAGTTTCAATTACATAGCTTAGGAGACAGTCGAGATATTAATTTTTAAGTGTTTTTCTTTGCACCCCCCTTGACCCTCCCCCTTACAAAAATTAGCTTCTATCTAAACTGATTCTAGTAGATCCATATGCCATCTTAATGGTTTCAAAATATCAATTTTTTATGGGAAGTAATTTCGAAGATATAATCATTTGAAAAATTCGGCCGACAATTGGTTCTTAGCCCCCCCTTTTCGCACGCCAATGGATAAAAAAATTAAATTATTTTTAAAAGTTGTCCTACAAACTTCTCTATATGTATGTTGGTTTTTAGCTTCCTAGCTGTAACCATGGTTGAGATATTTGAATTCGTATTTTTCAGTTTAAGCGCTCCCCCTGCCTCCCCCTGAACCCGTACACAAAATGGGTATCCGTCTGAGATCCGCAACTACCTACAATCGCTCCAAATGAACTTTCTATCTTGAAGGGTTTGGGAGGTAATGTGCGCTGAGCGTACACGTCGGCGTACGGCGTACAGAGAGACGGATTTTTTTTTTTTTGCATTTTTAGTCATGAAACGCGAGAAAACAAAATTTCAGGGTAACAAATTTTTTTTTGTTTCTGTGTCGATCACAATACTTTATTATTAGAATAATAAAGTAAAAATCCGTCATGGTTTACCGTACCGAATTGTATCTGGCGGAATGAACGCGCCTTAAGGGGCCATGTATTGCAAAAAACAATTTTCTACGAAAATAGTCTATTTTTGAATGAATATTTTTGATCAATAGTACAAGATAATGAAATCTTATATTTTTCATTTTAACCTTTAATAAATTGTCTAGGGTATTGAACAAATTTGAAAAATTGGTTTAGAAAATGAAATACGACCACAAAACTGCAAAAAATGGCCATTTTCAAACAAATTTGTTAACTTTATACAAAAAGATGATTACTTATTTTTTGTTGCTATAACAATAGAACCAGGGCCGGTCCTACGAAGGTGCAAATTGAGCAGTTGCACCGGGCGGCATGCTTAAGCGGCAGCATCATCTAGAGACCAAAATGATAGAACCAGTGTCACGAAATGGAAGTCGCCATTGCGATAACAGATAATGGTTTTCCTGGGATGTTGCAGAAAAACACTATCTATAAATAGACATGATGAAAGGGGCGAAAAAAGGAAGACAATAGAGGTACGCGTTGCCTACCACTAGCATTTTAAGCATCACGTTGGGTGCCACTGTAACGAAATGAAGGACTCCATTCCGCCAACAGATAATGTGCATTCTTCGGAATTCACAGCGCATTGAGGGTGTGTGTGGTAGGTATTTTTTCCAGTTCCGCCATCACTCATTACTAGGACGCTCTGCTTTATAGATCGTTCTGACAATGATTTGTACAAAGCAGAAATCCTTTTTTTTCCCCTTTCATCATAGCTCTTCAAGGATGGTATCTTAACCAGCGACTAAATTCTCCTCCCTACGCCCTACGCCTTCAGTCCTGAGTTTTCGAACAATGTTATAGCAGATATTGGAGTTAATCCTGCGCTCACCATTTCATAACAATTTTGTGACTTTGTCGTACTTAAAAAAAAGAAATTGTCAAATTTCTGCCGTATTTCCATTGAAATATCATCAGTTCTGTATTTAGAATTTGCCATGAATTTCAAATGCGGCAATTTTTCACACAATACTGGTTTAAAATATATTGTTCAAAAATTTGTCGGAAAATTTCATTAAAAAAGTATGTTTAAAAAAAATTCCAATTTTCTTATTGTCACAGAAATTTGTAAAAATTTTCGTCAATTGCAAGACGAGCAAAATCTTCCTTAAACGATTTCTGGCAGAAAAGGTCACAAATAAGATCTCAAACTCTTTTGTCACACAATTTTGTCGGAAAACAAAATATTTTTGTAGCATTACTAACGGAATTTTGTAATATTTATTGCATTCAATACAAAAACTATGGCGAAATCTGTGTCGGCTAAGTGTAATAATAATCAAAATCCCGTAGATCACCCTATTTCGAGCATAACCCATCCGCCACATAAGGTGCCAGCGCTATAACATTTGATCTCGTAACAATAACAATTACATAAAAGGATCAGATCACTTGCTCGCACCTGGACACACGTGACCCTTTTCAGGTAATTAAAGATCGTACGAATGGTACATGTTTTTAAAGCATAACACCCATGGTATGCTATCATGCAACAAGTGTCCTTACAAAAACGATACAATAAAAGGATCAGATCACTTGCTCGGAGCTGGACATACGTAATACATTTCGGTAGCTGAAGATCGTAAGAACGTTGTTTTAGGACAATACACTAGAATATTTGATGACCAGCCACGAAGTTAGCGTCTTTCTAGCCGGGAATCGGGATAGTATAAATAGATCAGGATAACCTGATCTCGAGGCAGTTTGTAGCAGGCAGTTTGTAACAGTTCGTTAGTAATAGGCAGTTGATCAGTTCGATACTAGCATTTGGTAGTTCGTTATAAGCAGTTCAACCGTTTTTGATTTTAAGTAGTGAATAAAGAAAAATTAGAGTAAAATCAGTGAGTTTTCGTTAACGCAGAAACTACCGAAGGACCAAGACATTCTTCTAGACGAGACGACAACACCCCGTCGTAACATTTTTGGTGGTAGCGGTGGGATATCCACGTGACCAACGGAACATCCAACAACATCAACTGCCGCAACCCAAAACACCGAGAACCTCGAGGTAACCAACTCACCAAGGATTGCAACGCATCAACTCGACAACATCCAATACAGCAGGATTTCCAACCCGTCGCATATACAACTATGCAAAATCCCGCACTATCAGGAGCATTTCATCACAAATCGTAAGGTTAGTGTATATATTTTTATTTACTCTGTGTACTTCTATGCCGCGATTACGATCTCCCCGTTTTTATATATATAAAAAAAAATTAATTAATAAATTGTGTCGCGAACATATGTATATCTTATGTGCGAAAATTAAATTACCTTCTTATCATCTTTTGTCAAAAAAAAAAAAGAAATACATAAATTAATAAATCGTGAGGAGGCTTATATATTATTACCCTGGCAATTAAAGGATATCAACCTTGGCCTGCAAGTCATGCATCAAGTCTCTATTGCTGCTAGAGTCTCTATTGACTCATATGCTGCTAGAAAGGCGGGAAAAAAGTTGTTGCTAGCGATGGGCATTTCTTTAAATAATTATATATATTAATATACCAAAACCAAACCAATTTTTCCACAATAAAGTCTTGAATTTTGAAAAAAAGCGGTTTTCAATTTGTACCCCCAATAAATGAAAAAAGACGTTTTATTTTGTATTTTTTCTAATTTTAGTAGTGTTAATTTTCCATATAGTAGATTTTTAACAATTGTTTCTTTTTGACATAGTACAGTTGGATGTATTTTTAGCCTTGGGAAAAATGGATTATAAATTTACGCAATCACTTAGATTTTATGATCATTTAAGGGTACATCGAATTTTCAAAGTCAATTTGTTTCTCAATCAATCCCAGGCCATCTAGCGAATCGGGTAGCACTTTTTCAGTAAATTTATCACTACTACAACTTTTATGAGCTATTCGCATGATTGTTAAAATTAAAATTACCTCATCTTCAACGAAAACGCCTTTTTGGGGCTCACGCGCCCTTAAGACGGTGTGTTATGTATGTGACAGAGCGAGCACACGAGTGCCATCAAATGTGGTTCTGCTCCCCCAGGTTGTGTTAAGAATTCTTCTTCGAAAAAACCAAACTTGTTTCGAAAACTAAAGCAACGCCTCGGACAGGATTAATTCAACGGTAATGACCACGCAAACGATACATGGACTATTCCTTCCTATTCTGGAACCTGTACAGGACAGGAGCTGTGAGAGTGCTTCTCTAATTTTTATGCTATATATTGAATCTGAGAGTACTATTAGATTGCTTCTAAGTTTGTAACGCCGAGAAATCCTCGCACAGAGTTGCCAAGAATACAAAAGGAGTTTTTTTTTGTCGCTCAAAAATATCGCAACTGTCCGTCCGTTTGCTCTTTAGCTTGAGAATGCCTTGAGGTAGGAAGCTCAAATTTTTTTTACGTTATTTTTGGTAAAAAAGTAAAGTGAAGTTCGTAAACGGGTCGAATCGCGCCACCTCTTCTACTCCCTTGCATAAAAAATGACACAATTTCATAACTTTATTATAAGTCAATTTTATCGAATGGTATACATGCTACTGATCTGAAATTTAATTCATCCCTCGAACGTCAATGATGTGGACTGCATTACAGGGCGGTTTGTTTCCAGTGGAGTACAATCTACAGCAAATCAAAAACAACGTACATCACCATTTCAGAATTACTCCTCGTACGTTTCCCTTCTAACTTTCCTATTTCCATTTGTTTCCCTTATCCATGTCGATCTTACTGTGCATTACGCATTAAAGGGTTACCCCATAAATTATTTCGGTTACTGTAAAAAAATACAAAGTTCTTTAAAATAAATTGAAATCCTCCCACTCCTTCTACCACCTCCCATACAAACTGCACAATTTGACGAAATAAAATACACGGTTTTTTTCGGTATACAAAATTTACCATTCTCAAATTTGATGTATAGCATTTTGGAATCACTGTAATTTGATTTGAGAAGAAATTGGTTTAATCGCACCGCCTCTTCTAACACCTCTCATACAAAATGACGCAAATTTACAACTTTCTAATAAGTTAATTTTCTTGGAAACTATCAAAGATAGTGCTTCGAAATTTGAAAATTGCTATTATTTACTTTTAATAAAAAATTTGAAACACTCCCACTCCTACTCCCTCCCATACAAACTACACTATTTCATAAAATCCAATGAACCAATTTTCTCAAATTTAATACAAAAGTATTTTGGTAGGGATTATAGTGAGATGTGAAAAAATATATTCGATCCCACCACCTATTCAACTACACAGAACGGTACAATTTCACAACTTTATGATAAGACGATTTTCTTGGAAAGTATAAAGGTTACTGATCTGAAATTTAAATCCCTTTCAATATCGATTTTAGATACTTTTGAAAAAAAATCGTTGAAAATTTCCTCACACCCCCATACAAAAGTCGTAATTTAGCGATACGCGTTAAAAGAATTTTCAAAAATTTAACGCAATTTACGTTAAGTATATATCAGAAAAATCACCTTTTGAAGTCACTGAACTTTCATTCCATCTATAGTATTGCATGATTGGGTTTTACTCGCAATCGTAATCTTGTTATGTACATTTTTATCGAAATTTATCTTCTGCGAATCTATCGACGTCAACTGCGAAGATTTTTGCCTTCAGATTCAGACGGTGTAATGCTAGTATAATCGTTAGCATTAGTTGTGTGTAAATAATTATAATCTTTTATATTAATATGTGTAGCTAGGGTGTAGTCTAGTGGGTAGCGTGCTTGGTTTACAATGCGAAGGTCGTGAGTTCAAATCCCGGTCGACGCATAATTCCAGCACACTATATGCTTGAATATACCTTGGTTACCTCAATTTACGAAAATGAAAAATTCGTAGATAGAGGGTTGTGTGAAGAGCTGACAACTCTTCCGCAATAAATAATGAAAATGTTAAGGAACCTGAAGTTCAGGAGGCCAAGGCCCGAATTGGGCTGTAGTGCCATAGAAGAAGAGAAGAAGATATTACTATGTGAGCATCTAAAATAGTAGGTGGTGGAGATGCCGAAAAGTGAAAGAAAACGATTCAAATTCGAAGAAAATGTATTTACAAAATTGCTCTTTAAGAGGAATCTAAAAAAATCATTTTTTTTTGGTAGAAGATTCTTCCGCTTATTAAGGAGAAGCCCCGATCTCAAAGTTCGTGTTTAACTTGCTTTCAACTCCAATTAGGCACCACCACCTCTCGGCGCCCTTAAGCCCTGGCGCGGGGGTGCTGCTTACGCCACTGGTATTGAATATTAACTTAAAACGAAAATATAACTAAACTATACAATTTCGGATTTAGTGATTTTCCACTGAGCGACAATTATGAATGATTCTTCCATTGACAAAAACAGGTGCTTAAAATCGTACAAAGTCAAGCACCTCAGTTCTATCATCTCGTTACGGAGTAGTTAGCTCTATTTACATTAGCGTATACAATTCGCCAAAATCCTACACATGTCTGCTACATTGACAATTTCTTGCGACTTTTAACCGGTAAAATTTAGATTCTTTAAAGTATCTATGATCGAAGAATGTTGAGGCGTAAAACAAGTTTGAAATTGAAATAGATATTTTACTTCACTGATCAATTTTTCGATTATGCGATTGGCGACCATACCTGACCGGTATAAATCTAATTGTGCATGTGTCGAAAAGTAATAATAAATTTATTATAAGTATCTCTACGAGGTGCAATATGCTAATTCGATAAATGAATTAAATTTTAGGTGAACTCCACTTCGAAATCTGAGATAAAAAAGGAATTATTGTGGAAGTAGTGTCAAGAGAATTAAATAGCTTAACCGATTTTGAATTTAGAGAATTGATTTGAATTTCTATGAAGGTGCTGATTGATCTGTGTTAAAGTTGTCTCGATTTTGATTTACATGCAGGTTTCCATAAAGGTAAAGGTAAGGTAGTAATTTAACACAATCTTTCAGATTTAAGGACGCTGCAAATTAACATCACGTTTTTGAAGTGAATTTAATTCCAATCCGGCTCTGACTACCCAGCATTTCAGAAATTATTTTTAAGGCGAGTTTTTCTTTTCCTTGTCATTTTAAGTCTCCATTGCTCCACTTTCCAATTCCTAATTACCTTGGCCACTTAAGGGGAGAAATCTCAAGAGCATTATCAGTCCAAACTGAGGTACATTTTTCTCAGGAACTACTTGGCCGATTTCGTCCACATTTTGCAGGCATGTATTTTACTCGAAACTTAGCAAATAAGATAGATGGCGATTAAAAAAAAATTACCTGGAAGTTTTTCTAAAGCTTCAAAGTTTAATAATTTTCTCGTGGAAGAAAAAATATTGTAAAAAAGTCATAGTCAAAATTAAAAAAAACGCCCTATATGGTTGATAGCCAGTAGTGTTATCTTTCTAACAAAAAAAAATCAAGTGGATAGGATGTGTAGTTTTTTAGAAAAGTGTACCTAAATAATAAACACACTAATTTTCAGGAGAAGCAAAAAACCAAATAAAAGTTGTTTTTATACTCTAGATGAAATCTGAGAGTATTATAAGTTTGTCACAAAGTTTGTAACGCTAAGAAATAAGGCTCGGAGAAAAAAATGAACTATAAAGAAGCTCATATAATCACTCAAAAATCTCAAAGCCGGGTGTCCGTCCGTCCGTCCGTGTCCTCTCTAGCTTGAGAACGCGTTGATCTAGAAAATTCAAATTTTGAACACGTCGTTTTTTACAAAAAAGTAAGGCCAAGTTCGTGAACGGGTCAAATCGCTCCACCCCTTCTGCCCCCTCCCATACAAATTGACACAATCGCGCAATTTGACAATAAACGAATTTTTATGAAGCCATTAGTCTGAAATTTTGAATATATTACTTTTATGATGATTTCAGTCTATCGTATAAAAATTATGCGTGTCCTCCTCCTCCTTCCACCACTTCCCATACAAACTGCACTTTTTCATGAAATACTCTAAGCCAATTTACTCAGTGCGTATAAAATTTATCGAGGTCAAATTTCGCACTAAACATTTATTTAGAATTATTCCTAAGATCAAAAAAAATAAGGCGATTAGTTTCACTCCTTCTACCCCCTCCCATACAATTTGACATAATTTATCAACTTTACAAAAGGTCGATTTGCCTGAACAGTATGAATGCCACTGATCTGCTATGTCAAATAAATGATGTTTACAGTTATTTCTATGAAAGTTATTAATAAATCCACCTTCCTTCTACCACCTCCCATACAAACTGCACAATTTCACTAAATTCAATACACTAAGTTTCTCAGTACCTATTAAATTTTTGAATCCTAAATTTTGTATAAAACATTTTGATAGCAACCTTATCGTTATGTGAAAAAATTAGTTCAATGCTGTTACCCCCTCTACCACTTCCCCTACAAAATTTCTTAAAATAAAAAAATTTCTCCTTCTAGAATATCGCACGATTGGGATTTACGCTTTTTTGGATCTCTGAAGCGAGAACATTAAATTTTGACCAGGATTGTTACTGGAGACGAAATATGGGCTCATCAGTATGAGCCTGAACCAAAGCAGGAGTCAATGCAGAGACTCCGTAAAGGCGCTTCACCTCTCAAGAAGTTCAAGTATCACAATCCGCCGGAAAAATCATGGACACTATTTTTATTCAGAGGGGATTTTGATGATTAGCCATAAAGCAAAAGGACAAAATATCACAGGGAGATACTATGCCAACCTACTACAAAAAATAAAGGATGCCATTAAAGAAAGAAGAAGAGGAAAGTGGACTCGAGGTGTGCTGCTTTTGCATGACAACGTACTTGTTCACAAGAGTCACGTTGTAATGGCTGCCCTACTGAAATGCGGCTATGAAATATTGAACTACCCCCCTTATAGTCCAGATCTCAATACTTCCGATTACTATTTGTTCCTAAAATTGAAGAAAGAACTTCGGGGAAGTAAATTTGTCAACGATGAAGAGGTGAAGTCGGCAATTTCAGCCTATTTTGAAGGCTTTGATAAAACATTTTTTAGAAAAAATGAATAAACTTTGTGAGAGATGTTATAAAATTAGGCTTATGGAAGGGAGAATACATTGAAAAGGAAAACTAATAACTTGTTCAATTTTACCCTTCCCTGTCATTCCGCGAAATTTTTCACCTCCCCTCGTAAAAGTCAAACATTAAAAAATTTAGCATAAAGTTCTAAAATAGAAGAATGCTTCCATGTCGAGGAGCCTTTTCTTTCGAAATGTTATAACGAGTGAACTGATTGCAATAATTGTTTTTATATTCAGGTCGATTGCAAACAATGCAATAAAGCGATTTCTGAGAAATTGAGATTAATTTATTTCTATTTATGAAAGTGAGTTCAATCCTAATGGATTCTAGTAAAGATGCTTGATAAGCGAACTAGATAAGGCGGATACATCAAAGTGCTGCTGCCTTCGTTCATAAATGATTTCTCAAAATATAGTAATTTACTTAAAATAAAAGTCGCATTACATAGTTTCTTATTGCAGTTAATAATCTTCTATGCAACAAATAAAATTTTCAAATAAGTTTTATTATAGTTCATTATACACGTACATAGACTCTGTAACCGCATCATCACTTTTAAGAACAAACTAACATGACACAGATGTTGACTTCTAAGTAAATGTTAGCGACATTGATCTTCATCTGTGGTACTTATCGCCGATGTTATTTATGCAGGCATATGGAAATGCCGTAATTATGGAAGACATACACTTTGTTATTGGTTGATAGGTGCGAACAGTCGATAGGCTAATCGACACGAAAGTGTCATTATGCCAAAGAAAAGAAAATCTGCAAGATTTTAGATAGGCTGCTAACAAGTGGAATAGAAACACAACGATTTCTCTTCGGAAGAACAAATTAGAATGAATTTCGATCTTTTCTAAACATCTTGAAATAGGATTAATTTTTTTTTGTATTTGAAAAATAAACTTGAAGATTTGGTACAGAGAGCAAGTGTGAAACTTCCTTTGATTTGTGGTATTTTTAGATTTTATCTTTTTTTTTTGGTAAGTGATGATGATTTTTGATAGAGAATGCTGTGGATTATTGTATTATGAGATTGACTAGAAACTATGCTGATCTCTTTATTAAGTCACATGGCATGAGTTGAAGAAAACTTTTAACCATTTCTTTTCACGCAATTCAATTAGCGATCAGAGCTATTTGGGAATATATTTGACGAGATATTTACAAATTTTAGCTTTTGTAGACTTAGGGCTGCTGGAATAAAAGTTTTACAAAGGCTCGAATTCCATTTGATTGTGGTTAGAATCGAACATCCAACCGCAACAATCCTCTATTGTATAATGTCCCAGATAAGGAAGAATTAGTCGCCGCTATTCGGTCAATGGCAGGCAAAAACATAACAGGCCCAATCTTACGATACTCTAGATGAAATAGAGATTTTTGAGATCTTTAGAAATTTTATGGGGAAGGTAGAAGGGGTGATAGCATTGAACAAATTTTTTTCCCATGCTAGAGTGGCTATAAAAATGTTTTATACAAAATGTAAGCTCCAAAAAATGAATAAGAACTGAGTAAATTAGTGAATTATATTTCGTGAAATTGTGCAGTTTGTATGGAAGGTGGCATAAAGAGTGAGGGGATTTTAGTGATTTTTCAGAAATAACTATGAATATTATAAAATTTACATCTCCTAAATTTCAGACTAGTTACATTAATACTTTTCAAGGAAATCGATTTTGTGTGAAGTTCTGAAATTGTATCATTTTGTATGGGAGGGGGTAGAAGCAGGAAGGCTAATCATTTTCTTTTGTTATCTTAATGAAAATGCTAATTAAGTATTTAGCACAAAATTAGAGTTCGATAAACGTTATTTCTGAGAAAATCGGCTTAGAGAGTTTCATGAAAAAGTGCAGTTTGTATGGGAGGTAATGGAAGGAGTGGGGGGATTCAAATAATTCTTATATTATTCATCACATTTATGATAAAACTAATATATTTTAAATTTCAAATCATTAGCTATTATAGTTTCCAAGAAATTTATTAATTTAAATGATTCAGGGGTTAGAAGGGGTGGAGCGATTTGACCCATTAGCAAACTTGACTTTACCTTTTTTCCCAAAAATGACGTGCATAAAATTGGAACTTTTAGCTCGACGCATTCTCAAGCTAGAGAGCGAATGGACGGGCATCCGGTTGTGAGATGTTTGAGCGACAACCAATATTTCTGTATCCTTGGCGACTCTGTGCACGCATTATTTCTTAGCGTTACACATTTTCGAGCAAACTTATAATACTCTCAGATTCCATCTAGATTATAAAAACTACTAAATATTAACAACTAAAAAGAAATCAGGGTAGACTCTTAGTGGGCGTTCTGACCGGATACTGCGATGTAAAAATAAAACATTTCCAATAAATTGAACCCCTTTTTTTTTACGGCCGTCGAAAATAGCTTAGGGGGTTACCCTTTAATGCGCGATGCACAGTTAAGTCGACACGGGTACGGGGAAACAAGTGGATAGAGGAAAATTAGTAGGGAAATACAGGAGGGGAGATTTTGAAGTGGCGGTGAACGTTGTTCTTAAATTGCTGGAGGTTATATCCTGTCGGAAAGAGATTGCCTGGTAATGAGTTCCACAACACTGTCGTCCGAGGGATGAAGGACTGCCTAAACTCACTGTTCTCCACGGCAAGGGCTTCACGGTGTACTCATGTGAACGTGGAGCTTGGCGAGTTTTTCGGGGAGCATTGAATGTAGGTGGTATAAGGGCTTTTAGTTCCTTGCTGCATTTACCATGGAAGTATCTATAGTAAATGCAGAGTGCACCGATATTTCGACGATGCTCGAGGGAGTCAATTGAGGCCGATATAGCTTCATCTCCAATTAATCGGAATGCATATTTCTGGATACGATCAAGAAGGGCCAGATGTGATTTTGGGGCCCCAGCCCAAACATGTGAATTGTACTCCAGACGTGGTCGGATATAAGCCTTATAGATGGTAGTTAGTTCGGTGGCAGAGAAGTATTTCTTACACTTCCGCAGAATACCTAGGCTTTTCGAAGCATCAAGAGCGACTTCGTAAATGTGTTGGCTCCAATCTAGGCGATTGTTAAGTTTTACACCTAGTAATGTAAAATCTGCAGAAGGTGGAATCTGTACGCCATTCAAAGACATATTAGTGACCGACGTCGGAACGTTATGCTTAAGACATAGATGACAGGACTGCGTTTTTAAGGCATTAAACTCTACTCTGCTGTTCCTGCCCCATTCCAGGATTAAACTGAGGTCAGAGTTCAATGACTGTATCGGTGTTATCTAAAGTGCTGTCATCTACGAAACAGTGAATAGGATTGAGAGTATATGACAGAAGGTCATTTATGAAGACTAAAAAGAGAGTGGGAGATAAAACTGAGCCCTGAGGGACGCCGGAGTCAACAGAAAAGGGTACAGAAGTTACTCCGTCTTGTACGACTAAAATAGAGCGCTAGGAGAGGAAACTCTTAACCCATTGAAGAAATAAAGTGTTTAAACCAAAGGCCTTTAGCTTGGCTGGGAGGCATTTGTGCCAAACTCTGTCAAACGCTTTGGCGATGTCAAGAGCAAGAACTTGACCTTCATCAAATTTGTGGATGCAGGAATTCAAACGCTCGGTAAGACAGATGAGAAGATCGCCTGTAGAGCGACACGAGCGAAATCCATATTGGCGATCATGAATGAGATTTTTATCCACAAGAAAATTGACTACCCTGCGATTGACAGCAGTTTCTATTACCTTTGAAAGCACTGAGGTAATGGCTATGGGACGGTAATTGGCGGGGTTAGCTTTGCTTCCTTTCTTTGGAATCGGCTGAACATTCGCGACCTTCCAGATCTTAGGAAAGCACCCTGAAGAGTATGAAAGATGGTAGAGATTACGAAGAGGTTTAGCTAGAGAGGAAGCGCAGTTTTTAAGGACAATGGGGGGGATGCCATCAGGCCCAGCAGACTTGTGAATATTGAGCTCTTGCAGGATCCTGGAAATAACCCTAGTTCGGATACGAAGAGGTGGCAGCGAGAAACCAGAGTCCGGTAAGTACGGAGGACTCTGGCTTGACTGTGAAAGCTTCGAGTTTCTAGCGAAGTTTGCTGCCAAGAGGTTTGCTTTTTCAACAGGATCAACCCTTTGATTAGGAAAAGGACATACCATAGCATATATTCTTTGATACTAAACCACTCCTTCAGTTTGACCGACGATTCATTAACTCATGTGAATTTCTAACTATTCCTTTTCCAGATATCCTAAGCACGGGACACTACGAAGTGGTTAATACCACAATAGGTCCACTAGCGGAGGCAGTAACATAGGAAAAAGTTCATTCCCAATCTGTAGTTTCTAATCTAATCTTAAAAATATGATTGTTTACGGCCTTCTAGCTTCTAGAGATCAATACTAAAACTGAGTACCTATACTTAGTTAAACCTACTAACAATTTAGATATCATAAATAAAGGCAGCACCCCGACCTTCGCGTATAGTGCCAGACAGGAAGTACTTAATCTTACCATAACAAGCTCCTGTCTAGCTGACAAGTGCGACAATTGGCAAAAAAGCATCACTTTCAGATCACAGGCATATCTGTTTTGAGATAAAGACTTCATTTAGATCCATAAGCCAGTATCTACAACTACAATGGCACTACAGCCCAAATCGGGCTTTCGCCGCCTGACATTCAGGTTCCTTAACATTTTTCATTATTTATTGCGGAAGGGTTGTTAGCCCTTCGCACAACTCTCTATCTACGAATTTTTCATTTTCATAGATTCAGGTAACCAAGGTATACTCAAGCAAGTAGTGTACTAGAATTATGCGCCGACCAGGATTTGAACTCGCGACCTTCGCATTACAAGACCAACACGCTACCTACTAGGCTACACCCTAGCCAGTATAGAAACCTAAGACGTACCGACTGGAATCTTTACCAGACAATCCTTGAGTACGGAGGAGGTAGCGCGGACGAATCAATAAGCAGCCCAGACTGCATTGATCATATAGCGAACAAACTCGTTGCCTACGAACAAAGCTGTCCCGTTTAACACTAGAAAAAGGCAAAACAAGCACCTTGGTGGAACGCGGAATTAGCGACAAAACGCAAAGAAATTAGGAAATTGTTTAATAGAGCAAAAACCTTTGGAAACTGGGACGAATACAAAAACTCCCTTACTGAAAACAATAAACTTTTAAAAAAGTCAAAAAGAGAGTCATGCAGAAGATTTTGTGAAGAGATAGATGATCTCCTAACGGTCTCGACACTCCAAAAGGTGTGAGCAGAAGACACCCAGAATGATATCAGACTTTCAGAGAGATAAGATGGATCCTTAGCGAAAAGCAGCATGGAAACACTTGAGATGTTATTGGTAACACACTTTCCAGGCTGCAAAATATTTAACAATAATGAAAATTTAGAAGAAGAGGATAGGATGCATCGTTAAACTCCATCCACCAGTAGTATTGCTAGTAAAATCTTCTCTCCGGAAAAAATAAGATGGACGATCAACACCTTTCAGCTCTACAAATCAGCCGGAGTATACAAAATCTTCCAGCCTTACTGCAGAAAGGGTTGGAGATCATAATGCCAATAATGATAAGGATCATTAAAGCAAGTTTTACATGGGGATATATTTTAATTATTTGGAGGAAACCAAAGGCAGGATGAACCTAAGTCATATCGCCCTATAAGTCTCACCTCCATCTTCGTCAAGAGGATGGAGAAAGCAGTGGACCTTTACATAATGACAGGGCCTAACAAAGTATGTCTTAAAAAGAATGAACATGCCTACCAGAAAGGCAAATCAACAGAGTCAGCATTTTACGGTCTAGTTAGACAAATAGAAAAGGCTAAAGACTGCAAAGAAATTACCCTTTGCGTATTCTTATATACTGAAGAAGCTTTCGACAATACTACTCATACCGCCATAATAGCGGCAGCTAAGGACTGGAATCGGCCACGATAAAATAGATACAAGTCATGCTAAGGAGCCGATTGACAACCACGAATCTAGGTGATTGCACATTGACTGCACAATCTTAAAGGGGTTGCCTTCAGGGAGGAGTACTATCTCCACTTCCTTAGTGTATCGCAGTAGATGAGACCATCTAACCTATGAGATAATAAGATATGCCGATGGCCTTGTTTTTATCATTAGAGCCAAATATGATGTAACTTTGTCGGGAAGGTCGCAATCTGCCTTGGAAGTAATAATAAACTGGTGTCAGTCTAAGGACTTGAACATCAACCCAAGTAAGACTGAAATAGTACCATTTATGAATAGAAGGAAAATTTACATAGCACCTCCTTCTATAAATGGAAAGCCAATACCCTCAGATGAGGTCAAATATCTAAGTGTGATACTTGATAACAAACTCAACTGGAACAATCATATGGAATGGACTCATGCCAAAGCATTAAAGGCCTGCAAAAGCTTATTTGGCAGAAGATGGGGATTACAGCCCAAGGTGATCTACTGGTGCTACAGAACAATCATCCTCCCAATAGTCACTTACGGATCTACACTCAGGTGGACTAAAATATTACAACAAATAGCGAAGCTTATACTACAAAAAAT
Source organism: Chorisops tibialis (assembly GCA_963669355.1). Taxonomy (NCBI): domain Eukaryota; kingdom Metazoa; phylum Arthropoda; class Insecta; order Diptera; family Stratiomyidae; genus Chorisops; species Chorisops tibialis. The sequence continues at coordinate 289,873,013 of OY770262.1, forward strand.
TCAAAGTCTAGCGTGTCTTTGTATCACCTATAGCAATGAAAACCTGCTCTACTGCGGCAATGGAAATAATCCTAAACATCCCTCCGATACATCTCCAAATAAAAAAGGAGGCAATCGACGGGGTGTTATGCATACAGTGAGATAACAACTACAAGTCGGGGGATTTTAGAGATCACCAACCTCAACATTGTCAGACACTATGCTGACAAAATTCAAATTTGAAACCCCATTCAAAGTAATAATCAGAGAACGTAAGGAATCGCAATCCACACTACCTGAAATGGAAGAGGGATCAACCATCTGGTACACAGATGGCTCGCGCAACTCAGAGGGGACTGGAACCAGAGTCATAGGTCCTAAATTCTCGGTTTCAAAACCTCTTGGTAAGGAAGCCACAATTTTCCAAGCCGAACTTATTGCAATGGAGCTATGTATCCAAGAGAATATCAGGAGAGCTCATCGCAATAAAAATATCTATATCTTATCGGATAGTCAGGCAGTTCTTAAAGCCTAGCATCCAACAAATACGGATTGAAGCTTGTTTGGAATTGCCTTCGAAACCTAATCATCCTGGGAAGTAAGTAACATTAATGTGGGTCCCAGGACATATGGGGATTGAAGGAAATGAAGAGGCAGACCGCCTCCCACGAAATGGCCCAAAAACAAATTTTATTGGACCAGAGCCATTCTGTGGAAAACCAAAAGGACACTTCCACCTTACACTTAGAAAGTGGATTGAATAAGAGAATCTACTGGAATATACTTTAAGGTTTATCAATCTCAAAGAAATTTATCCTACCACAAAAAAAAAAAAACGTAACAGAACTATGATTGGGCGTAAAGCCCAATCATGTGATACTCTAGATGAAACACTTACTTACCTTTTGCTTGGGAGGTGGTAAAAGCAGAGGGGGAGGTTTATAATTTTTGTATGAAACACTGCACGTAGTATATAAAATATTTCATGCTGAATTTAAAGTTTCTTGCTTTCATAATTTTCGAGGAAATTGAACAACTTTTGTCTGAATTTATGGTATTTATATGGGAGGTGGCAGAGAAAGTGGGAGATTTTGGATGATTTCGAACCTTCTTATCAACATCCCAATTATATTGCTTTGTTACAATTTTAAAGTCGATAGCTCTCATATGTTCGAAGGAGAAAAACTTTTCTTGAACTTCCAATACAAAAATTTTTATGGGAGGTGGTAGAAGGAGTGAGGTGAAGTTGATATTTTTTTTAGCATTTATTACAATTATTAAGTGGCAAATTCTGGCAAAATTTTAAGTTTCTACTTTTTCTAGTTTCTATGAAAATCGGTTAAATGCATTTACCAAAATTCTGCATAACAAATGCGAGGGGGTAGAAGGAATATCCGAATCAAAACCAAATTTTTTGACATCATACTTAAAATAGTATACTTTTCTCAAATTTTAAAATTGATAACTTTGACGGTTTTGATGAAAACTAATTTAATTGAAATTCAGAAATTTCGTAAAATTTGTATGGGAGGAGTTAGAAGAAGTGAGGTAAAGTTGATAGTTTTTCCAAAATTAGTTGCGATTATAATAAAATTAATTATGACAAAAATTGCTTAATTTACCTTTGCTAGTTGCAATGCAAACCGAATAAATGCATTTTTGAAAATTGTGCATTTGTATAGGAGGTTGTAGAAGGAGTAAAGAGATCAGATCAATATTTCTTGACGTTAATCATATTTATATCATTATACTATGACCTTATTTTCAAGTCAATAGCTGAAATGGTTTCGGAGAAAAATAAATTCCCTTAAATTTCGAAATTTCATGAAATTTGTATGGGAGGGGGTAGAGGGAGTAGGGGATGTGGCCTGTTCACGAACTTAAAGTTACTGTTTTGCAAAAAATGACACACAACAAATTTCAGCACGATAGCTCAAAGCGTTCGAGAGTTATGTTGTAGACAGACGCACAGACGGACAGACAGCAATTCGCAATCGAGGTTTTTGAGAGACAACAAATATTTCTGTACCCTTGGCGGCTCTATGCGAGCATTATTTCTTAGCGTTACAAACGGTAAGGCAAACACAATATACTCTCAGATTTCATCTAGAGTATAAAAAAAAATTGAGCAAGAGTTATATTAGTACTCGGACCATAGTGGAGTAAACTATCACCTCAAAATTATTGGTCTTGCTAAAACCGACATTTGCCGCCTTTGTCTCAAAGACTCAGAAACAACAGAACATGTCCTATATCGCTGCGAGGCAGTTGCAAGGAAAAGATTAAATCTTCTAGGAAAAGGTTTCCTTACAACTTGAACTAGCCAACATGGCTTCCTTAAGCGCCGAATACACGACGCTACATGTGTGACATACTTTCCATGTCGCCATGCATGTATGCCGGTATATAGTGCAGCTCTCACTGTCATCACACTGGTGTAAAGGTTTGAAACTTTTGAATAATTGGGGACCGAGCTTAAAGTGTGGTGACATGTAGCACAGTTTATGTTGCAGCATGTCATACTTTCATACATTAGCTCAGTATCAAAACAGCATTCGGCGTGATCGCATCACGCCTGTTGTTGTTTTTTTTTTGCCCGTACTCCATCATAATGGGAAATCGGGAAATGAATACGTGACAATAGCAATGTGTGATCACATCGATGATGGTTGTTGGGGATTGTCGTTGATAAGGGGAGGGGAGGAGGAGGAGGGGTAAAAAAAATGATGGGGAAAATTGTATATGTTCAAATTGTGTTGAGAATTGATACGTCCGGAAACATAGTGAGACTTTAACCTCAATTCCGTGTTATGTGGTAACCATTACTATTCCTATTGGGATCATTGCCTTTAATATCGTCGAATTTGTGTATTGCAACATGTGGTTCACACAAATACCAGCGTGTATTCGGCGCCTTAGACATACTTAGATTAGCCAAAGCCATCGAGTTATGGTAGGGTAAAGGGACAATGAACGTACAATGTGCCAAGAAGGTCGCGGTGCTCTCCCGTGTTCCCTAAACAAAATAAATAAATAGTTAAACTTCGAGGCTAAATTTACTCATATCGCAGTTCATGATTTAAAAAATTTTTTCTACTTAAAACATCTTCGTAAATATTCTAGGCTCGCATGCACTCATTTTGTTGCAATGCATTGGTACCCATGTATGGGTCAACTTCCTCCATATCACAATTAAGTTTTACAACCCACTTCTCTTAGTGTGCCATCATAAAATAAAATTACATCCCCGAAAATTGGAACGCGACTTCCTTTCACAACAATTTGCGATTCTTATCTGAAAGTGCATGGCATCATTGCAATTTTTTTCCTGCACTCATAGTAGATGTCTCCATAAAAAAACACCAAAGACGCAAAATTTCGGTCGGGCAACCACAAAAAAAAAAGAAAAATGTAGCCAACGGAAAACAATTTTCTTCTGCTAAAACGACAAAACATTTTAAAAAAGAACCGAAAAATAAATAACAAAAATAATTTAATCTTCAATTTTGAGCATTTTTAAGTTTCAAATTGCGGTCTAGTTGATATCTGCGAAAAAAAGGAACAAAAAAAAAAAAAAAATATGAAACTCGCTGGACAATAAAATGCTGCCGTCTTCAAAATCTTCGGGTGATAAACTAAAATTTAGCCATGCCGAGATTGCAATTGTCACAATCCAAGTGCAGCCTTACTAATAGCTTAAGTTGCTATGTACGCTAGTACGGTCAAGTGCACACGGTTACGGCTATTTTGTTAACAAAAATTAAAAAAAGCCAAAAGCAAATATTCTCAGTCTATCCCCCGTTTTTTCCCCAGTCTATCATCAAGCGGAAGAGTTGAAAATAGAAGCCCACACGCTTCAAACTCCGATTACAAGACCAAAGACCGACGTTGACGACGACGCTGGTGCATTAAAGAAAAGAAAAAACACTTTGAGGAGCTGGTCACGTGGCTGCAATTTAAAATGAAACCGTGGCCTTACAGTGTGCTTGTTTCATTCAAGCTCTAAAATTTTTCTAATGTCTGGTTCCGCTTTGAAGTGGAACAACTCAAATCAATCGCACTAGAAATGTGCGAAGTACTCGTTAAGCGGAGGAGAAATCCAAAAATTGACGGTCAAGATCACCTGTCGCTGTAATTTCTCAATCCTTTAAGTCTCACTATTACGATTGCATTTCTATTGTTAATGATAATAATGCAATGCTTCAAGCAGTAGAAGCAATCTTCTATTTACAAAAATTTTTTGTTTTAACAAAATTATGAGCTTAGAAAATCTACATTAGAAACATACGAGAGGAGGTCAAAAATTTCGCGGAATGATGGGGAAGGGAGGTAAAATTAATCAAGTTATTATTTTCTCTTTTCAATATATTCTACCTTAAGCTTAATATATTTATGGCATCTCTACTCCTCCTACAATGACGCTACAGCCCAAATCTGGCCTTGACCTCCTGATATTCAGGTTCCTTAACATTTTTTATTACTTATTGTGGAAGGGTTGATAGCCATTCGCACAACCCTCTTTCTATGAATTTTTCATTTTCGTAGATTGAGGGGACCAAGGTATATTCAAGCAGGCAATGTGTTGGAATTATATATTGCGTCGACCGGGATTTGAATTCACGACATTCGCATTACAAGACCAACACGCTATCCACTAGGCTAAACCCTAGCTTATCACATCTCCCACAAAGTTTATTAATTCCTTTTAAAAAAAATGTTTTATCAAGGCCTTCGAAATAGGCTGAAATTGCCGAAATCATTCCTTCATCGTTGGTAAATTTTCTTCCCCGAAGTTCTTTCTTCAGTTTTGGGAACAAATAGTAATCGGAAGGGGCCAGATCTGAACTATAAGGGGGGTGGTTGAATATTATGTTGCCGCATTTCTGTAGGGCAGCCATTGCAACGTGGCTCTTGTGAACAGGTGCATTGTTATGCAAAAGCAGCACACCTCGAGTCCACTTTTCTTTTCTTTCTTCTTTGATGGCATCTTTTAATTTTTGTAGCAGGTTGGCACAGTATCTCCCAGTGATATTTTGTGCCTTTTCTTTATAGTCGATCATCAAAACCCCCTCTGAATTCCAAAAAATTGTGGCCATGATTTTTCTGGCGGATTGTGAGAACTTGAAATTCTTGGAGGTGAAGCGCCCTTACGGAGCAACTGCCTCCTGCTTTGGTTCAGTCTCATAATTATGAGCCCAAGTTTCGTCTCAAGTAACAATTCGGGTCAAAATTTCATCCCTGTTCTCGCTACAGAGATCCAGAAGCTCGCGTGAACACTCGATGCGCTGCATTTTTTGAACCGCTGAGAGTATTCTCGGTACCCATCTCCCGCTGACCTTAGACATGCCGAAATGATAGTGGAAGATACTTAAAATGGATGTATCTGATACTTCAACAATTTTTGCGATTTGTTTCTTCTTTAAACGAGCATCTTCGAGAACAAGTTTCTCCACTTTTTCAACGATTTTTGAGGAACTGGAATCAATTGGCCGACCTGAGTGCTTTTCAAATTCAATTGACTTTCTGCCTTGCCTGAATAAACTATGTTACTTAAAAATCATCGTTTTTTTTCAGGGCAACAGTCTTCGTAAATAGATGACATTTCTTCCAAAATGATTTGAGGCGTTTTTCCTTGCTTGGTAGGAACTTAATGACAGCACGAAGCTCAATTTTATCCATAGTCAACATTTTCTATCCGATTAACTTGGTGATTTGGCGATAACTAAAATGTTAGTGATTCGCTTTGACAGAAACTGTGTTCATTATTACTTAAAAAAAATTTGCTATCCCGAAATTTTGTTTTTTCGCGTTTCATGATTAAAATAGCCTAAAAATGCAAAAAAAAATCTGTCTGTCTGTACGCCGTACGCCGATGTGTACGCTCAAAGTTCAAACTATGAATACGAATATTTTAATCATGGTTCTCCTAGCTAGAACTGAAGCTGAAAATCAAAATATACATAGAGGGGTTTGTGGGACAAACTTTTAAAATTATTTAATTTTTTTATTCATTGGGGTCCGAAAATGGGGGGCTAAAAACTAATTGTCAGCCGATTTTTTTTTTTTAAATGATTATATCTTCGAAATTACTTACCATAAAAAATTCATATTTTGGAACCATTAAGGAGACATACAGATCCATCAGAATCAGCTTAGAGGGAGGCTAATTATTGTAAGGGGGAGGGTCAGGGGGTGCAAAGAAAAACACTTAACAATGAATATCTCTACTATCTCTAAAGCTATGTAATTCAAACTTTAACCATACTTTAAGCTATACTAGAGAAATATGAGAAAAATATAACATTTGGACAAAGTAGTAGTGGGGGGAGATGGGGAGCATTTAAAAAATGGTGCACTTTCCAAAATTTCATGCCGTTATATATCAAAATTGAGTACAGATTTCAAATTGAAATTTCGTCAGGTTGGTAAAAATTTTAAGTTGTGGGGTGTAAGGGGAGGGAGGGGTAAGCAAAAATGTCGAAAATTAGATTTCATCTAGAATATAATAATATACGATACTTTCTTACGATTGACACGGTCTGCTCTAAAAAATGTATAATCGGGGATGGTAGCTAGGTAGGAAGAGGTGGGTGCCCAGACACAAGTCCTGGCGCACATCGACCATAGGCTGTTCCGTTGTGATGCCAATGGATCTCAGAAAGGACTACTACTCGGTGAAACAAACAGAGCTCTCTATGAAGCTTCCATATTTGCCGGTGTGCGCAAATGACGTCTCCTTTTCCTAGAGAGAGCAAAGCAATTGCATAACAGATAGAATAATCGTTTCTTCCTAAGCTTATAAGTTGCGAGAGCCATACTCAGCTTTTCTTTCTTAGATTAAATCTGCATGGTGGTTTCGTGCCGGCCGTGCTCGTCGGCCCTGCAATTTCACAGAGTGACCCTATGCCCTGGTACATAGGCGAATGTTGAATTGTTCAGCCATCTCTTTCAGAGATGCACGACAATCAGGAACAGTTTTGGATGTATTATAGATATGACTATATCCTTAATAGATACTGATACTACATTACACTTCAGCCAGGCCAAGGTTTCTATTATCGCCATCACTTCTACTTGGAACACACTACAATGATCCAGAAGACGGAGAGATATGCTTAAGTTAAGCATTGCGGAGAAAACAACGACTCTCACTCCACTTTGGAGTAATTAGTATAGAAGGATATGGACTCTTCCTCCCGTAGTTCATCTGCGTAGCACTCTTATCTCGGATGACAGTGAGGAAATTAATATCAAAATCAAAACTTGGTTGAGTGCAGTCTGTGTTTTCGGTGAAATTCTCAAAACCAGTTTGAATGCAATTTCATTGAGGCGGGCGGCTGAACTTTCAGTTATCTGTCTACCAATAATATCGAAAGGTAGCGGATGAAACAATACTTCTAATGCTCTAGAGGGAGTAATTCTCAGAGCCCCATAAACATGCTGTTCTCTTCACCTTGCCGAGGAGAGCGCGGTTTGTCTCTATTTTTGAGACAGTCTACCACACAATCACACCATAAAGCAAGACGGGTCTGATGACGACAATGTAGAGCCATTGTACTACTTTAGGCTGCATTCCCCATTTCTTTCAGGAGTAAGGCACATCAATGGCTAGCATTCCAGAATATTATGTTTCCAGCTCAGTTTCCTATTCAAAATAAAACAGAGATATTTTGCTCTATCTGCAAAAATAAAAGTGGTACCATCCAGGATAGGAGGGTCAACATGGAAAGTTTCGTGTTTCCTTGCGAAAAGGATTGGCTTGATTTTGTGTGGGTTCACTCCCAGTCCACGTTCACGAGTCCATTTGGAGAATATCAGAGGACAGTTTGCATAACCTCACCCAGAGTACACGTGTACTTACAGGAGATGGCTATAGCCACGTCGTCCGCATAAGAGATCACTTTACAGCCTGCTTCTTCCTTTTTTAGCATTAGTCTATTGACTGCCACATTCCAAGGAAGTGGAGAGTGGAATCCCTTCGCGGGGATTGAGTACACAAATTTGATTTATCGTTTATTGCGAAAATGTGTGTTTTTTTACAGAATTTTCTGTATATAGGCAATTTCGGCCCTTATGTGCAATGCACAAATACAGTCATTGAGGGAAGGAATGGGATTGGGAAGGTTATGCAAGGGAGAACGACCGTAACGAGTGGTGAAGCTGGTATATTTTGTCAGTTGTATTGGCTGCTACTAACAAATATTTGCAGATATTATAGGGGACTGAATGATATAAAGCGAACCATCTACTGAGTACACAGACCTTCTTCAAGTGGAACTAATTCATTTTTATACCGTTTGCACATTTTATTTCGAATAATTTTTCATCGCCAGTCGCAACTGAAAATTCGTGCTTAAACAAAATCCACTGTCTGGAGTGGGAATCAAACCCACGACCTATTGACTGTGAAGCAAGCACGCTGCCCACTACGCCACGGAAGCCTCGAAGTAGTAGCTACTAAAAATTGTAAGAAAATCATTCGGTACAGAGTAATGAGATTCAAACTTTTTGTATGCGAGGTGGTAGAAGGGATAAAATAATTAATAAACATCTAATATCGGTTTGGTGAATATTTTTACAGTGCATTTCGAATTGCAAGAAAAGATTTCCGGATTCTACACACACACACACAATAATAATTAAGCGTAACAGTGTTAAATCCGGAAATCTTTTCTTTCTAATATTTAGGACTTTGCAGTTCACCGCGTTCTCAAATTAGTAAGAACTTTCTAGCTTTATTTTTTAGCGTTGCAAAATCAAATCAAATATAATGTTAAAAGAAGTAGTATCTATAAAAATAAACGCACATGCAATGATAGACTCCCGGTTAGGATCATTTAACATCATCATGGACGTCTTTCAGACAAGATCAATTGATCGAAGACAAATGCCTTCTTCTATCGATGCTTTTCATGAATGGAAAATTGAAAAGATATGAAGTAAATGCCGACACCGGGTCTAAAGTGGGCATGTGTATGACTAGATCACTAGATTAATCCTCAGCGATCGAAGCACTATGAGTGCGGGAGCAACGAAGTGCATTTACCCGTATACCTACTTCAAGATCTGTTGAAATAATTAAATCTTGTTTATATGTGTAGAAATAAAAAGAAAGATAATTTTTGTTAATTGAGTAATTATTGAGTAATTTTGTAAATAGCGGATAATATTTTGTATAACTTAGTTAAATTTTTTCAGCAAGATATGAAATTCATAGAAGTAGCCATCATGGCGGTATCATGTCCTGGGATTCCTTTTTAGGTGGGATAGTTCTTAATAAGCTGGAATAGCTTCATCCAAGGACACCCAATCTGCACAACACATGCTAACCAGATTTTATTGGGGGATCTAAGACATCGTATCTATGACTAAAGTATTTTGTAAATCTTGACATATAATGGAAGCTAGACTCTCAATGTAAAACTAATCATGCTGGGCATGTGGTTAAACTCCCGGACTCCGGTGGTTCACATGGAGAAAAATTTGCTACTATGAAATTTTCTAAAGCGCCGCAGCTTAAAAAATTGTTAGTTATATATTTTGGAATACATTAAAATATTACAAAAAAGTTGAACAACAAACATTTTTTTTTTTGAGTAATTGTAGAATTTAGAGAGAGTTTAAAAATTTTCAAGATATTCGTCGTTTGCACTAATCACTGGGAAATTTCCAAATTGACGACTTTACTTTCAGGAAATAATTGAAGTTTTTCGAAAAACTTCGATATACGAGTTTTCTATCGGTTTATTAATAAGTTATGGTAAAAAAAATCATTTTTCTTTCATGCAATCTTTTGTTTGATCTATAAAATCTTTTTACTCGACACATAAGAAATTATCGTATTCCAATTATAGGTATCGATTTATCGAAATAGAAATAAATTATGAAATATATAAAAAAAACATAACAGAATTAAGAGCGAACGTAAACTCCACATGAAATTGGAAAGAGTTTAATGCATCGGGAAATAGGTCATCTCAGATTGTTTAGAAAAGCGTCTTTTGTATGGGAGGTGGTAGAATGGACGGGAGGGGAGGAAAGTTTTTAGAATTTGCAATCCAATTGTTTCGTGCTGAATTTAATATTTGTTTGTAGCTTTCATAATTTCGAAGGAAATTAATGCGCTGCCTTTTTGAAATTATGATATTTGCATGGGAGGTGGTAGAAGGAGGGGAAGGTTTTGGATGGTTTTTAATTAGCTTATCAACACTTTAGTCACCATGCTTAGTTCCAATTTTACTTCATTATTCTAATAATAAGGTATTGTGATCGGCACAGACAAAAACAGTGCGTCCCTGAAATTTTATTTTTTTGCGTTTCATGACTAAATTAACTTAAAAATGCCAAAAAAAAAGAAATAGAAAAAACATAACAGGACCACGACTGGGCGTAAAACCCAATCATGCGATACTCTAGATGAAAGAAAATTTTTTTGATTTGACGAAATTTTGTAGGGGGAGTGGTGCAGGGGTTGACGACATTGAACTAATTTTTTCTCATTACGATAAAGTTGCTATCAAAATGTTTTATATAAAATTTAGTATTCAAAAATTTAATAGGTACTGAGAAAATTGGTGTATTATATTTAGTGAAATTGTGCAGTTTTTATGGGAGGTGGTGGAGGGGGTAGAGCTAATGGTCTAATTTCATTTGGCCTTATTCTAAATAAATATTCAGTGCACAATTTCAGCTCGATAAATTTTATACGCACTGAGTAAATTCATCATCAACCATCATCAATGGCGCGACAGCCCAAATCGAGCCTTGACCTCCTGAAGTCGTCGCCTCCAATCGTCTCGATCCAAAGACCGCGTCCCCAGCTGCTAATTTTTAAGATGGCTTTGCTATCTTCATCAACCGAGTCTTCCCATCGCTTGCGTGGCTTGCCTACTGGCCGGTTACCGCTCGCTTTGCCTTTCAGTGCACTGAGTAAATTGGTTTTGAGTATTTCATGAAAAAGTACACAAGAAGAAAAAATTGCTCTTTCACCAAGACAATGCACCGTGTCACAAGTCGATGGTAACGATGGCACGAATTGAAGTTCGAATTGAACCGCACCCACCGTATTCTCCGAATCTGGCTGTTTATAGACCTAAAACAAATCTTGCAGGGAAAGAGATAGGCCTCCAATGAAGATGTGACTGCCGAAACTGAAGCCTACCACATTTGGTGTCATGTACAAAAATTACAAACCTCCTCCCTCTGCTTCTACCACCTCTCATACAAAATCACTATTCGCTATTCCAAAGAATTTGAGATGATGAATGAATTTTCCGGTACATTAGACTCTTCCCCATTTCTTCTAAATTATCGCATGATTGGGGTTTACGTCCAATCATAATTCTGTTATGTGTTTTTTATAATTCTTTTTTCTATTGGCCGCAACAAAGTTATAAAATTCTCATATATAGGTAAATGACAAAATTCAACCAATCAGATTGAATGAATGAATGAATCAATCAAATTCCTATTAAGACTCCTTATAGGGGCATAGGACAGAAACAACTCTCTTCCACAAGGCACGATCCTGAGCATCGGTCTTAAGCTGTTACCAGGACTCGTTTATTCCTCTGACCTCCTGCTCAACTGCTCGCTTCAACGTCTTCCTTGAGGATTATAATCCAGAGCCCGTTAGGCGATGTTTCGCTCTGGTTTCAGATTGAATAAATACTGTAACGCAATTGGAAAGTTTTATGCAATGCCTTTTAACAGTTTTTTAAACGAGTATTTTTTCAAAAATGTACCAAAAATTTAAAAAAAACATAACAGAATTGAAATGAATGAATGAAATGAGAAAGATTTCAATGTACCGGAAAATTTGTAACCTCTAATTCGTTCGAATAGTTAATAGTGACTTATGGGAGGTGGTAGAAGCAGAGGAGGACGGTTTGTAATTTTTGAATATACACATGACACCTAATGCGGTATGCAAAATATTTCGTGCTGAATTTATGGTTTGTAGCTTTCATTATTTTCAATTGGACATAGTTTTCCTGAAATTGGAGCATTTGTATGGGAGGTGGCAGAGGAAGTGGAGAGGCTTAGAAGATTTTGAAACTGCTTATCAACATCATTATCGCTAGGCTTTGTTTCAATTTCAAAGTCGATAGCTCTCATATGTTCGAAGAAGAAATGCTTTCCTTGAATTTATAATACAGATATTTATATGGGAGGGGGTAGAAGGAGTGAAGAGGAGCTGAATATTTTTTTTATCATTTATTGCAATTATTTAAAAACAAATTCTGGCAAAATGTTAAGCTTATACTTTTTCTAGTTTTAATGGAAATCGATGAAATGCATTTAACAAAAATTATGCATTTGTATTGGAGGGAGTAGAAGGAGTGTACGGATTAAAACACATTTTTTTCTCGTTATTGATATTTCTATTTTAACACTTTATACAAAATATCTAGCTGATAGCTTTAACAGTTTCGAAGATTTAAATTTCAAAGTTTCGTGAAATTTGTATGGGAGGGGTTACAAGGAGTGAGGTGAAGTTGATAATTTTTTCAATACTGATTGCAATTATAATAAAATGAATTCCGGCAAAAATTCGTTCTTAAGACCTTGCTTGTTTCAATGAAAATCGAGAAAATGCATTTTGGGGGAGGTAGAAGGAGTGAAGAGATCGGCTCAATATTTTGTGACGGAAATGATATAAACATCATTACACCTTAGACCAAATTTAAAGTCAACCGCCTAAATAGTTTCGAAGAAAAATCAATTTCTGAAAATTTCGGAATTTCGTGAAATTTTTATGGGAGGGGGTAGAAGGAGTGGGGGAATGTCGCCCGTTCACGAACTTAAAGTTACTTTTTTTGCTAAAAATTACACACAACAAATTTCAGCACGATATCTCAAAGCGTGCGAGAGTTATGTTGTAGACATACGGACAGTCGGACAGACGAACAGACAGCAACTCGGAATCGAGGTTTTTGAGCGACAACAAATATTTCTGTACCCTTGGCAGCTCTGTGTGACAGTTATTTCTTAGCGTTACAAACGGTAAGGCAAACACAATATACTCTCAGATTTCATCTAGAGTATAAAAATATTTAAAATTGAAATGATGATAGTAGTAGAACAATAGTGCACTAGCACACTGCGGATTAATTTGAAACAATTAAAATGTATATGTACTAGTTGGATAAATATAATACTATCATACTTTGTATGATATGTACCAACAATTTCACGGTGCTATTGGTCTTAATTATTATTAAGCGGCTTTAAGACGAATCAAACTTATGCGATTAGTCGTAAAATGAGGATTTACTTCTATATTGCTATTAATTAATAAATAGGTACAAACATACAAAATGAAATGTAAAAGTTTTCAATCTAGAATGTAACCGTCGTACTCTGCTATACCGAAGTTTTGTCGTAAAGAATATCAACAATATCACTAATCCAATTTAAAAAAGAATGTGCTATGAAATTCTGTTACAATAAACTTATTAATTTATAGGTTATCGGAATATTCCCACTATTTTTTATTCATACATACATATTTCTGTATAAACTTTACATTTGGCAATAGGAACATGCGTTACTATTTCACAGATAAAAACTTCAAAATGATTATAATTACTAAATTTGTCGTGTTTTCATTTTTTCTAAAAAAAAAAAAACACTACAAGAGATCATTTCCAAAAATACTTTACGTTAAGCTAAAAATCATTGAACGGTTTCCTTCTTATCAAATTTTCTAGGTCTTCAGAGATATATAATTGTCCGATTAAGACAAAGGTTCATTGAAAACTATACCTCAACTAAAAATTGATGTTACGCGCGGAATTAAAATCTTTGAAAAAAAAAAAAAATAACTTATCATCTATCATAAGTAATTCACTCGAACCACAAGTTTCAATAATTATTACACCAAAAGGAAACAGAATTTGTCTAATCTCGAAAATGTTGTTCGGTAGGGTCAAATGTGTACTGCCGGCCTCTAGATGGCATACTTTGATTTTTCTTTCATCTTCCGCCATAGTTAATTTTGGAGCAACATTATTTTTTTTGATTTTCCATTTTTTTTTGTATTCTCAAATAAATTGCGCAATTGCCAAAAGAATTGGAAAAAATATTAATTAATTTTTTCTGTACTTTACTACTATATATTTGCCTATATAAGAACATCATTAGTAGGCCTGAAACGAGCCATCATCTCGCATTATTATGGAAAGGAAGTGAACTAGTTCGGTCTTATCATGGTTCTTTGCGATTAAAAAAATTTTGTTTTGAATTTTTTTTCCTGGTTTTTACATTTTGTGATAATTCGCTTGGAATTAATTTTTGAGTTAGAAACAAAATAATAAACGCGATTTTTGAAAAAGATACTCAAATCTTCTATCGGATAAATCTGACAACTAATTTCAATTTTAAATCAATGCAATTGAATACTTAGTTCATTCTCTGGTCACGTTTCGGGAACGAAATAACCATTATCAGAAATTAAGTGTGCATTTTTTTTCTAATTTATTATTAGACTATGAAACAGAATCAAATGGAAATTAAATGGATTAGATAAATAGGTTATCAGGAATTTCAACCTTATTTTTTGTGCGAATCCCAACACTTTTTTTTTTGTAAATTCTTATGGATGTCTTAAGCCACCGGAAATGATGAACAAGGTCTTTCCGATAACGAGATAACCTAATTAAAAGTTTGTTTTTTTTGCCAAATCAATTTCTAATGCAAACATAATTTAAAATACATTTGAAATATATGTTCCTCTTCTTCTTCATTAATGGCGATGAACACCAAACACGGGTTTGGTCTACGGAACTTGAGTTCTTATTTGTTTCTGTGGAAGGGTTGTTAAGCCCTTCGTGCAACTTTCTATCTATCATAGGGTCACTGAAATCGATTTTCACAAAGGAAATAGCTAAACGAGAAGTTATAACTTGGCTGCATTGGTCGCAGTGTTCTCATTGAAGGTTGAGTAAAAATCAGTGAGAAATTTGAAATTCTGTCAAAAAATCCTTTTGGTTCAAATGCTTCATCACGAGGAAGATGTACAGATAATTTTTTACTGTGACCAAGAAACGTGGAGAGGGGGAAGGAGTTCTGAATTTCAATAATAAGCACATAGCAATTAGAATATACTCGCCCATCCGTATTCCTGGAATATAGTTAATTTGTATGAAATGAAAGGAAATTTACTAAAGTAGCTCTCCTGATACTCTAGAATTTCTGCATTTACATACATATGTAAGATGCTTTTTCACAAATCAGTGGGGCTGTTTGGAACCTTTAAATTGAATTTTACAAAACGTAGTAGATATTATAGATATCAAATATCGCGAAAAGACAGAGTACTATGCTCTATTGACCTACATATACGATTTAGTAGGAACTATTATTTGAAAAAGGCAGAAGATGAGCTGGATAACTATGATCAATAAAGAATCCTGTAACATGAAACTGAAACTTTTGCAATATCGAGGAAGCAAAGCTAATGGGTTAAGACAAATTTGATTAAACAATGGAGTTACATTGGTTTTCTCTATCACTGCCGACTCTGACGAAAGCACTAAACAAAGACGGTGAATGTTTCAAGTTTATTTCGAGAAAATTTCCGAGTCTGAAAAGCTCAAAGCAGGCATATTTGGCGTCCTATAAATTCGCGAATTGGTGACCGATCCTGATTTCAGCAGTTCAATGTCGGAAATCGAGAAGAATGCATGGGATTCATTTGTATGGGTTATACCAAATTTTTTAGGCAATAAAAAGAATGGTGTTTATGTTGAAGAGATGTTGTATCACTTCCAGCGACTTGGAAGCAACATGAGCATCAAAGTACACTTCCTGCACAGAAATTTAGATCGTTTGCCTGAAAATCTAGATGACTTGAGTGAAGAACATAGTGAACGATTCCATCAAGATTTTCGGACTAACGATTCCAGGGTCGCTGGAATGCGCATATGATGGCCAATTTTTGCTGGAGTATTCAGAGTTGCACTTCATTATTCAACAAGTCCGCCATAGACGGTTCCAAGCCCGGTTTGAGAAAGGAGGAGTAATACCAGTGCGTCTCAGGAAATAAGCAAAAATATGACATAGTTGGACTCGCAGCATAGCTGTGCAGCATGTCATATTTAGCTCAAAACTCCCACCCTTTTTCTACTAGGGTGTAATAAATAAGTAGGACCGGTCCTCCAGGTCGGGGTTTGGGCGAGGCACCGACAACGCATCACCGGAAAAAGAACACTGTCCAGAAACCTGAAGAACAGCCTCGGAAAGGATGGACTCAACGGCAACGACCCCGCAAACGAAAAATGGACTACTCTATTGGATCTTGGAATGTTCGATCCTTATTTAGGACAGGAGCTCTGAAAGAGTTCCTCGAAGAAGTGGCAAAACACAACATCAACATAACTGCCATCCAAGAAACGAAATGGCTCGGTAGCGAAATCATGGACATGAGATCACACACAATCTATCCAAGTGGAAAATTGTCGGGAAGCAGAGAGTTTGGAGTCGCTTTTGTCGTTGACAAAAAATTTAAACAGCAGGTCACGAGCTTCAGACCAGTAAGTGAAAGATTGTGTGCAATCCGAATAAAGACTAAATTTTTCAACACTTGGTTGATCAACGTTCACGCACCAACCGAAGACAAGGACGATATAACTAAAGACGAATTTTATGCCACCCTAGAGACAACATATGATTTACTGCCCTCGAATGACCTAAAAATTGTCTTAGGGGATTTTCATGCAAAAGTTGGGAAGGAGGAGGCTCATAGAGGAACAAAAGGAGGGCACAGTCTCCATGACATAACCAACAACAATGGCCAATGTCTTATTGATTTCGCGAGCAGCAAAAATATCATAGTAAGCTTCACGTGTTTCCCACATCGCGATATTAACTAACGAATGTGGGAATCACCAGATGGTCACACTTTCAACCAAATAGACCGCGTTCTAATTGGAAAAAGGGCTGCTTCCAGCATAATTGATGTACGAACCCTCCGCGGTGCCAATTGTGACTCTGATCACTATCTAGTCAGAGCTAAGTATCGATGCCGAATAGCTTGTCGTGGATATTCGAAAACGAGCAGAGCTCGCAAATTCAATGTCGACAAGCTTAAAGACGAAACGGTGGCGGAGGCTTACATGTTAGCATGTAATAAACACCTGACACCAATATATGAAAATATACAAAATATGCCAGTGGAGAATGCGTGGATGAAAATACGAGACGGCATCAAATCCTCCGCAGAAGAGGTATTAGGATATCAAGCACGGCGAAAAAATAATGATTGGTTCGACCAAGAATGTCGCGACGCAATAGATAGGAAGAACGAGGCTTACAAAATTTTTACTGAACGACCAACACGAGCCAAAAAAGAAAGATATGACGAGCTTAGGCGATATGCGAAAAAGACCTGCAGACGAAATAAAGGAAGTACCATAATGGCAAAATACAAAAAATGGACGACAACATGAGAAAAAATAACAGTGCTACCATTGCGTGTAAAGCCCAATCTTACGATACTCTAGATGAAATAGAATTTTTTGTGATCCCAAGATCATACTGTAAGGGAGGGGGTAGAAGCTGTGAAGCTAATCAAGTATTTTTTTCTGATCTTAGTGATAATACTAATTAAGTATTTATTACAAAATATGAGCTCGATAAATGTTATATGTTCTGAGAAAATCGTCTTAGAGCATTCCATGAAAAGTTTAGTTTGTATGGGAGGGGGTGGAAGGAGAAGGAGGATGCAAAAAAGTTTTCTACATTAGATTGAAATCATAATGAAAGTAATATATCCCGAAATTTAGATTAATAGCTTTTATACTTTTCGAGTAAATCCATTTATTGTCGAAGTGCAAAATTGTGTCATTTTGTATGGGAGGGGGTAGAAGGAGTGAAGCTAATCGTCTATTTTTTTTAGCGTTACTAACAATTCTAAATAAATATTTACTGCACAATTTCAGCCTGCTAAATTTTATACGCACTGAGTAAATTGGCTTAGAGTAATTCATGACAAGTACAGTTTGTATGGGAGGTGGCAGAAGAAGGGAGAGGACACGCATAATTTTTATACGGTAGATTGATATTATCATAAAAGTAACATATTCCAAATTTCAGGCCAATAGCTTTTATACTTTTTGAGCAAATCCGTTTAATGTCAAATTGCGCAATTGTATCATTTTGTATTGGAGGGGCTAGAAGGGGTGGAGCGATTTGGCCCGTTCACGAACTTGACCTTAATTTTTTGTCAAAAACGACGTGTACGAAATTTGAGCTTTCTAGCTTAACGCGTTTTCAAGCTAGAGAGCGAATGGACGGACGGACGGACATCCGGTTTTGAGATTTTTGAGTGATTATATGTATAAATTTCTGTATCATTCATTTTTTTCTCCGAGCCTTATTTCTTAGCGTTACAAACTTTAGAGCAAACTTATAATACTCTCAGATTTCATCTAGAGTATTAAAATAAAATGCGGGCCGCATACGCAATAGTAAAAGACTTAAAAAAGGGATATAAGCCAAAAAACAGTCTCTGCAAAGACACAGAGGACAACATCATCAGCGACACGCAAGAAACCAAAAGGAGATGGGCTTCCTACTTTGAACATCTTCTCAATTCCACCCCATTAGCACCGATCACGGCAGACAAAATTTCAATTGAGGCCTCAACTGACGAAGAAGAACCATCATCGACACCACCCACGCTTGCTGAAATCAAAGCAGCCCTATGTGACCAAAAACGAAACAAAGCGCCGGGAATTGACGAAATACCAATTGAACTTCTGAAAAACGGTGGAAATTGTGTCGCTGAAATACTGCACAACATGATATGCATACCCGACGATTGGTGAAAAAGCATTATATGTCGAATTTACAAGAAAGGAGACAAACTCAGCTGTGAGAATTACAGAGGAATATCATTGTTGTGTACGTCCTATAAAATAATGACAAAAATAATTGAACGTCGTCTTAAGCCCTATACTAATCAAATAATTGGCGAATACCAAGGCGGATTCAGAACCGGACGATCTACAACAGACCAGATATTCTCGGTGAAACAGGTGCTTGAGAAATGCTGGGAATATAACACAGACGTGCACCAAATCTTCGTAGATTTTAAACAAGCATACGACAGTATCGACAGGAGCGTACTGTACCAAATCATGCTTGACTTTGGAATCCCTCCAAAACTAGTCCGACTAACAAGACTCACATTGACGAACACTGAATCCCAAGTGAGAATACAAACCGATTCCACAACCAGCTTTCGAACGAAATGTGGTTTAAAGCAGAGAGATGATCTAGCCCCATGCTTTTCAACTTGGCACTAGAGTATGCCGTACGAAAAATCCCAGTCGACACCAACGGGACACTACTATTCAAGTCCAACCAACTAGCAGCATACGCTGACGACATTTACATCCTAGCAAGATCCTTCCCTACTGCTAAGGAGGTATTTGTCAATCTTGACTCCGCCGCAAAAGAAGTCGGGTTGCGCATTAACGAAAACAAAACAAAAGTAATGACGCAAACAAGAAGGAGAACGCCAATCAGACAAAACATAACAATTACAGAAAATAATTTGGAGAGTGTGGACAACTTCATATATCTTGGGGCTAATTTAGCAAAGGACGGCAATGAAACGGACGAAATAAATCGACAGTAACACAGACACTAGCAAATAAAACGTATTATTCGGTATTTCCAATAATGAAATCCAAGAAAGTGCACAGGAACAATAAGCTGCGGATCTATAAAACTATTATACGACCTGTGCTCTGTTATGGCAGTGAGACGTGGACATTAACGCGAACTTCCGAAAAAGCAGTTAACGCATTCGAAAGAAAGGTCCTCCGAAGAATTTTGGGACCTGTGAAGAAAGGAAAGGAATGGCGAATAAGATACAACCATGAGTAGGATCAACTCTACGACGAGCCAGAAGCTTCATCGTTCATCAAGCTACGTAAACTGCAGTGTGCTGGCCATGTAGAGTAGTGATGTCAAGTTTCGTTACTTTTCGGTACCGGTAACTATTCGTTACTTTAATGAAAGTAATCGTTACATTTTATTCGTTACTAGGTACTCGTTTATTTGAAATAACCACCATATCATGTTGCAGTGGTGGTTAAGCCAATTTTACAAATCAGAAATTCAAATAGAAGAAATCGCCTCTAGTGCCTCCATGCAGTAAATATGTATATGCAACAAAAAATCGCTTGTGAATCGCTCTTGATATTGTTAGCCTAGTATGTGTATCAACAAAATAATGTCAAGTTCGATTTTTTAATTATAACTCTTCTAAGTAGAAAGTCCCTTTAAGTACTAACGTAAATCTTTTATTTACAAATTTATCTTGTCTAATAAATTTTTCTTCAAAATAAAGAATAAAACAACAATGTGAAGAAAATAACATAACAACAAAAGCAACTAAACGTTACATTCGGTAAAGGTACTTTTTTTGTATGTGGAATGAATACGCGAGTAACGAAACGTTTCGACAGTTCAGTTACTTTTTCGGAAGCTCATTTCGTTACTTAAGTAACGAATATAAATCTGCGTCGGTACTCGTTACTTCGGATTTCCGTCGGTAACGAGTACTCGTGTAACGAATAGTTACTTTTTTGACATCATTAATGTAGAGTGAAGACAGAAGAATCCCCAAACGCATTCTTAAAGGCAAACCGAGTGGTAACCGGCCAGTAGGCAAACCACGCAAGCAATGGGCGACTCGGATGATGAAGATAGCAAAGATGATAGTAAGGGTGTGTGGATGTTAATAATTTTTAATTGCTTGCTTGAATCACGTCCAATATTCTCTGTATAGAATGTCAGTTTCATAGACGAAGTTGCATAGAATTCTCATAAAATTCGGTGTACTTTACATACCAAACATTTGTATGGGTAAAGAAGGTAAGGGAATCGTAAAATTTGTTCGTAGCTTTTAATTTGTTGATTATTTGTTGATTCATTGAAATTATTCGAAATCATACTTTTGTATAGGAGAAGGTAGAAGAGCAAGCGCGATCTCAAAACTTTTGACGCAATTTCGTTTCAACTATTTTTGAAAGTTCTTATGCAAAATTTTGATAATTGATTTCTTGAAAATGGTCGAAAAAATAATTTTGTATGGGAGGAGGTAGAAGTCGTGAAGGTATTCAACCAGTGTAAATTTCATACATTGAAGATTTTTTTAAATGCATTCCGCAAATTTTTAAGTTTCTATCTTAAAATTTTATTCAAAAATTTTCAGTTTTTGTGTTTTTTTTTATTATACATGAAACACCTTGTGCACGTTAGACCCTACTTCGGTGCATAACAATTGTGGAACAAAATATTATTTTTTTCTATGTATATCAAATATGTATCCACATAAAAAATTTCAGCTTTGTATCTTTCAACAGGGCCCTAAAAAAATCACTCAAAATTTTCGACATTTTTGCTTACCACCTCCTTCTCCTTACACCCCCAACATGAAAGTAATTCAAAAATTAAGGACTGTGTAGTTCTACAACCTGACGAAGTTTTGATTTGATATCTCTACTCAGTTTTGAGGTATAACGGTTTGAACTTTTGAAAACTATACCATTTTTAAAATGCCCTCATTTTCCTCCCCCCCCCCTTCTGCTGTAACCAATTTTTATATATTTTTTGTATTCCGCTAGTATAGTTTAATATATATTTTAAGTTGCAATTCCATAGCTTAAGAGATATTTGATATATTCATTTTGAAGTGTTTTTCTTTGCACCCCCTTGACCCTCCTCCTTACATAATTAGCCTGCCGCGAAGCTGATTCTAGTGGATCTGTATGCCACCTTAATGTTCCCTAATTATGATTATTTATGTTAAGTAATTTCAAAGGTATAACCATTTGAAAAAAAAATCGGCCGACAATCTGTTTTCAGCCTCCCCCCTTTTCGGACGCCAATGGATAAAAAATTAAATTATTTTTTAATTTTGTCCCACAACCCTCTCTATATCTCTACTGATTTTCAGCTTTCTATCTGCATTCGTAGTGGAGCTAGTAGAAAATGTATTTTTTTAGCCTCCCCTTAAGCTGATTCTAGTGGATGTGTATGCCTCCTTAATGGTCCCAAAGTATTTATTTTTTTTTGTGGTAATTGATTTCGAAGATATAATCATTTAAAATATTTCCTCGCCACAGATAATTTTTTGTAAAAGTGCTGTTCTTCTTCTCCACAAAACTTAATTAAATCTATTAAACATGAATACTTTTCAGCTAATATTGGCTATAGTTAGTGCGTGGGACACTAGAGGCGCTTTACCATAATTTGGCAAGGGTCAAGCCCGATATTTGGAGCGAAATTTAAAAAAGTGTCGACCTTTTTTTTGGTACGTTCTAAACATCAAGAACTGTGTACGGCTTATAATACTTAATTAAAAAGTCACAAATAAAATTTTCGGCAACAATTTATTTAAGGTTGGATGAAATTGATAAACGAAAACCAGTAAACTTACCACTTCGCGAATGGTGGATTGGGGAAGGTGAATTCGCAGGTGTCGATTGTGACATTTTTCCCAGACTCTATTCAATATGTCTCCTTCTTGCACGGAGTGACTCTAATATTGGCAGGTTGCATGAAATATTTAACGTAAATTTGGAGAAAAATGATAGACACTCAGTAAAAAATGACCTATGTACATATATAGTATTAGGGCAAGGTTACATATATACCCATGCTTTGGCGTATAAAATTCTATGGAACTCTCTTCTACAATCATTACTTCTTTTTTTTTACAAATGGCGTTGATTTCATTCATGAACCATTGTACGATTTCCTATACATTATGAAGAATGACGAGTTAGAAATCTTCAGTTCCATGATCGGTCTAGTGGCAAACTTAGCTTTTTATACTCTAGATGAAAGCTGAGAGTATTATAACTTTGCTCTAAAGTTTGTAATGCCAAGAAATACTTGCCCAGAGTCGCCAATGGTACAGAAATATTTGTTTCAAAAATCTCGAAGCCGGATGTCTGTCTGTTCGCTCTCTAGCTGGAGAACGCGTTGAGCTAGGGGGCTCAAATTTTATTCACGTTATTTTTGGTGAAAAAGTAAGGTCAAGTTCGTGAACAGGCCAAATCGATTCACCTCTTCTACCCCTCCCATACGAAATTACTCAATTTAGGAATTTCACACAAAACGGATTTTCTCGAAAACTTTGAAAGCTATTGCCAAACTCGATATAAAAGTGGTCGCGAACAGGGAATGTAACAGTGGCGGATTCTAGTCTTTTTTTCTTTGTGTACAACCTGGTAAACAGTAAACACGTAGACCAAGGAGCACTAGAAAATAGCCTGGTATATTGGAGCCTCAGTCTGCTCAGCTAGTTCAGCTGATAACTTATCTTGACATATCTTTTTCTTGCCTAGTTTTGTCTGTTTTACCCCCTTTTTGCCAACGACACACTACCTATCTTAATAACATCTAGCAGAAGTTTTGATAACACCACTGGATATAGAGTCACTTCTTCCATACGGATAGCGCTTTAGTCGAAAATGGAAAAAAATTTACTTATCCCGTTTTTCGCCTGTACTCTTCATATGCGATTATATGGAAATAATGGAAGCTGTATTAATATTCAATGACTTCTATTCGATGTCACAATTGAAAAACACATTGTAAACGTGAATTGAAAGAAAAGATTTTCGGATTCTACACTGTTACGCTTTATTATTCGTGACGTTTCGGTCTCTGCTGAGACCTTAACTGCACTGTTTGCTACAGGTGTCAGCAGAGACCGAAACATCACGAATAATAAAGCGTAACAGTGTATAACACTGTGAAAACATTCACCAAACCACATTACAAACGTTTGAACAGCTGATTTTTTGTCTCTAAGGCACACCCAGACTCCAGATATTATAAGCGACCCCGTTTTCATATAAGTTATATTTACAAAGATGTGTTTACTTACGAGACAGAGAGAAAAAGAGAGAAATAGAGGTAGAGGAAGAGAAATGCAATACGATTCAGAGAGAGGTTGAGAGAGATAGATACAGATAAAACAAAGAAAGAATGAGATGGAGAGAAAAAGAGATATAGCAGACCATCAATTTCACCTGATTCCTGCCAGCTATAAAAAAACTTTTCCAATTGTTTAACGTCGCTTAAGGATTCAGTTAAAACCGATTGTCATGCATTTGCGAAAAGTAATTGGCTACAGTATTACAAGTAAATCAAATCTCTTTTCTGGATAGGATGTTCAGGATATCATTGAAGACGAGCTTGATAATGAAATCCTCTGAACTGAAAAAATTTTTCTAATGTAAATTTGTCGTAAAAATTGTTAACGATTGTGAAAGTAAGTCTTATATGAACCTATCTTTCATTAAGGTTGCGGATCTGTAAGAATCTTCTAGCAACGATACGTTATTGCTATTAAAGTGTACCTGGGTATCAATAATACCAGCAGCGAAACAGCCAATACCACGCGTATACGAATCTTCAGCTCATGATAAATCTGCAATCTAAATTTTTCAATATGCATATTAAGTGAAGTCAGATTTTTTTTCCGGAATTGATTGTGTTATAGGCAATATCTGCCTTTATGGAGAAACACAGTCATGGAGGGGGGGATTAATAGAGGACGATCGTAACGAGTGGTGAAACTAGTGCATATTTCATTTGAACTGGCGGCTACTGATAAATAATTACAGATTTTATGGAGAACTAAATGATAGAAAGCGAACAGAAACCATTTACTGTGTATATAGACCTTCTAGAAGTGAAATTGCCTCATTTTAACTAACTGAAAAATTCATATTTTTTTAAATAAATAATACTGCCTGAAGTGGGAATCGAACCTACAACCTATTGGCTGTGAAGGGAGAACGTTGCCACTTCGCCACTTCAATAATTAGAATTGTTGGGTCTATTTAATGTGGAAAAAAATGTGGGACAGTTCAGCGCGCTTTCTTTGGGTTCGGCTTATGATTTCATCGCTGCTCGTTTATTATACATATGTATGTTCTTCAATAAATTTTTGATTACATTCAGGTTGGTAATTTGCGTGTAGACAAGTGGGTAGCATGTTAATTTACAATAGAAAGGTCTTGAGTTCGAATTCCGGTCGAAATATAATCTCAGCACACTGCATGAGTACTTATATCTCGGCTAAAGATACACTCTACACAACCACCTGTAATAGAGTTTGGCCAATGCAAGAAAATTGGGCAGCTCAGTTTCAAATTTAAAGCACAAGAATGCAACATAAGAATCTCAAAAACATCAATTTTCAAAAATAAAAGTTTGTACGTAGGAGGTTGTACGCAGAGCAACAACCAGTTTACAATAAGCACTGTAAAAAAATTAAAATGTTAAGAAGCTTAGACCCGATTTGAGCCTTTGAATAAGAAGAAAACTGTTAACGCGTACGAAACCAAAGATCGTGAGTTCAAATCCTGACAAAACGATATTTTTTTTTAAATTCGTTTTTTGTTATATCGGAGCCAATTATTACCGCCATTTACGATAAGAAATTCTTAGAGCACTTTACCAGATATCAAATGAAGACTTAGCGCCATTGAAACTACAATCGATTATTAAATTGCAATGCTCACACGTTATTTTCTCGCAACCTGAATCTTTCACTTTTCATAAACCTTGTCTTGTTAGATACCTCAGGTATGTGGACCATGTATCATAATGCTAAGGAGAAGACAATTAGAGTATGCTATCGAAAATTTACTGAAAGGTGCTCTGATAAGGGAAGATATAGATAAATAGCATCGATTTCAATCCATTCATTAGTAACTATAAGTATTGCTTAGTGAACTGAAGACTAGACTCACATTCAGTATTACGAAATTATTTCGCAGAAATCTATTTTATACGCACACAGATAATTCCGAGTTGAAAATAATTTTTGCGAACTATCAAAACACAATGCATAGTCCGTAATATTGAATTAATTAAATTTTCTCAAAACTTACCTTAGCATCTGTGATGTCAACATTGAAAACGATAAATAGAACAACAATTAAGCCAATAGTCCTGTGTAAGGATATCGGCCGTCCGTATCCCAAGAGGCCATCAAGACCTCCCGGCGATCCCATTTTAAGTCCACGAAAAATAATCAACCGAGCTTAAAAGTCCTCGACCATTAACTTAATAATTTATTTATTTCACAGATCACTAAACCTTATCATTAGATCTAATTTATATCGCGTCGTCGATATCGTAAATTTATTTTTATATTAAAATATATGCAATATATTTTCTATAAATTTACTAAAAAAAAAAAAAATATCCAAATTAAAATTAAAATGTATTGGTCCGATCCGAAACGACGAAGAGGAACCAACTGGTGAGTGATCTTGATTTTAATTTCAGAAAAAAGACGATAGACGGTCTCCTAGATGGAGATCGACAAACGTTCGAAACGATACTAAAGCCAGATCGTGCCAGGAACCAGAAAAGTTTCACGCGTTCGTTCCTAGCTGCTCCACAAGAAGTTGCTCTAACTTAAGAAGAAATCCCATTTCGTACGACGACGACGATCATACATAGCATACGTACGGAGTACATGATATGTGTGCTTGGTTTTGGTACTTTTCGAAACGCGATTATCATCTCTCCCCCACATATGGCGCGGCTCGAAGATGTGGATCCGCGGGAATCCGTTCTCTCTGGACTACATTGCTCCAGTTGACTTGCGACTTCCAAAGTGGCCAGAATCCCTGTCAATTTAAGTCACTAATGATCAGTACGCTCTGGTCGATCCATCGCGCTAGATCGAAATAGCCCATCGTTCCCTCTTTAAAAGGGTTGATGGGAGTACAAAAGTAAAGAAATTCGTTTTATTTAATCCTTGTTTTTTTTTTTAACCGAATTTTTGTGATGTGAATTAAAAAATTAAAAAAAAAAAAATCAGAAACTAGTGCTAATTCGAATCCTAGATAAATATTCATTACAAACGATCGTGTAAATTTGTCCTATTCCGGAAATAATTGTATTTTTTTTAAATAGCGTTTTTGTTTCTCCTTCGATTTGTTCCTTAATTTATCTGCTCGTTTGTCTTGCATGATATTAGATTGGATAAAAAAAAAGTTTCGTGGCTTCCGCGCGATTCATCTTCCGACTAAAAATAAGACAAACGATCGAGAGAAGATTAAGAAGGAACTGAAGAACTCTGGAGAAAAAGCCAAGATCGAAACCACTTTTGAAAAATTACGAATCGATCGTGCGGTTGTTCAAGCGATCTTGTTATCAGTGCAATCGGTCTTTAGCATAGTAAATCGATCTATCGGTTTTAATAAAAAATTAGCTTTTGTTCGGATTTAATTCAAATTTTTGAATTATGTAATAACTTTATAATTTTCTGTATTTTTTTTTTTCTTACGAAATATTTAAGGATAAGGAGGACTGACTGATCGATTAGCGTAGTTTTTAGTTGTTTGAAAAGGAAGATACGAAACGACGGTGAATGTGTGCGGTTTTTGATTGTTAAATGCACCTCCCAATTGAACATAGTACAATTTAATTAATTGGTCGTAACGAATTTGAAGCGACTTTGTGATATTGAATTGAAAAATTCGACTCGTTTAGTAAATTGAGAAAGGAGAAAACCTAGCCAATTGGGCTGGGGAAAAGGCTGTAGGATGGAACTTCTGCTAAAGCGGTAAGTAAAGACTTTTAGTCACGGTATTTAAACTAGAACTTCAGTATTCGATTTTAGTTCAACTTATAGAAAGTTCTTTAAAAAAAAATTTTTTATTAAGAACTTATTTATTTATCAAAATTTCGACAGTTTTTTCTTAATAACATTTGATTTTTTTTACCTAAAAATTAATGGTTTGCAATTAATAATTATAATTAAATATGTTTTTTGCCTCCTGACCTTCAAGTTCCTTAATATTTTCAGTATTTATTATGGAAGGGTTGTTTGCCCTTCGTACAACCCTCTATCAAAGAATTTTTCATTTTCGTAGATCGATGTCACTATCGATCGGGATTTGAACTCACGACCTTCGGGATGAAGACCAACACGCTACCCACTAGGGTACACCCTAGCTTTATTATTCATTAAATATATGAAATACCATATTACCTAATTGTGAAACACATACATACTAAAATTTCATACTAAGAAAATGATGTCTCCTTATTTAAATGGAGGTAATACAAGCGGATGGCAGGCTATATTAATTTTTAGATAGGTGGTTTTATATTTCTTTGGTATTTTTAATGATGCAGTAAAGATTTCAATTAGGAATACGAAATTAAAATGCTGTGCTGAAAATTTATTCATTTTCGTTTCTTGCAATGAGCAATGGTTCAAGTGGAAAAAGCTTTCTCTTCATCAATGGCACTACAGTCCAAATCGGATCGATCGTTTTCGTTTGTTATAATTGAAGGGTTGATGATCTCTCGCACAATCCCTATCTATAAATTGTTGTCCCTTAAATCGAGATGATCCACGCAAGCAGTTTGCTGAAATTATGTGTATGTCGACCGAGATTTGAACTTACGATCTCCACAATATACATCAAAATGATACGCACTTGGCTACACTACTACTACTTGTGATCGAACCCATGTGCAAGAACTTGGTTTTACGCAGATTTATTTTCAGTTCCCCTTCTTTGCATTTAGAATGCACCGAGCGAACATTTGACTCTAAGTCCGAATGGTTATGTGCAAGCAAACACACGTCATCAGCATAATCAAGGAGACTTCAGATGTTAAATAGTCTCCATTGAAAACCTTTAGTTTCCCCATCTTCCAGTGCAGCTTTCATGATGTCGTTTATTACCACCAGAAACAGAGCTGGTGATAATATGCTGCCTTGTCTGACACCTGTTCGCACAGAAAAGCTCTCGGACAGCTCTTCTCTATGCAAGACGCGACACCTTGCATCTTCGTAGGATTCTTTAATCATAGCTATGACCTTATCTGGAATACCTCTCCTACGCAAAGCATTCCATATGTAATCTCGCTTAACGCTGTCGAAAGCCTTCTCGAAGTTCACAAACATGAGATGTAGTGGCGCACTCATTTCGGCTGACTCCATATTATCCGTAGGGTATTTGTGTGGTCGGTACAAAACAACTCTTTACGGATTACAGCCTGATAAACTTCGAGAGTGCTCTCCACGACATCACTAATCCTTTTGAGAATTATCTTAGCCATAATTTTCGATATGGCAGTAAGCAGACATATGTACCACGCCAATCGCCACAATCCCGAAGGTCATCCTTCTTCAGAATTTTCACAGTGACATTTTCCTTTCATTTCGTTGGATATCTTCCTTCATTCCACACATCAATAATGAGTGGGAGGAGTATATCGGCTGTTATTTCCGGGTCCGCTTGGAGGAGTTCGGTTGGTAGTCCGTCTATACTTTCCTACCCGCCATTGGGGGATCGTCCATAATAGAGGATTGTTGCGGTTGGATGTTTGGAAGTTGTTCTGTCTCTGAAATATCTTCCTCTGACAAGATGTTTAAAATATCAGAGAAGTATTCCTTCCATCGCCGCAACTAGTATTCACCCATATTAAGGAGAGTTCCGTTGACATCTCTCACCAGGTAGTTGACGGTAAAATTCCTGTTCGTCAACTGTTTCATAATTTTTAATAGTGAACTCATACCCCCAAGATAAGTCGCAGATTCTGCCTTATTGGCCAGATCTTCAATGGCCTTCTCTTGTCGCTTCTAACAGTCTCAAGTCGGGTGTTCGTTGGTTGACACCAGGTTGAGAGATGATTGCCAGTTTGGCTTTTTTCCGATCGCCAACCTTGCCCGACGTGTTTTGCGATATTCAGGGTTTCTCACCGCTTTGCACATAGCCCACAGATTCTTCAGCACCAGTTAGAAACGTGTGTAGAGTTATTTCTGTGGCACTCAGTTGGCTATAAAACTCCTCTTTGTCACCAGATGTTGCGGTATTAGTTGGTACTTAGCACTGTAGAATTTTGACGTTTCTGCAACTGGCCCTGAGCCTGACGACGATAATTCTATCCGAGATTGGTACCGAGCTGCTGAGACTGTTTCTCGCTCTCGGTGTAAGGACGAACGCCACGCCATTTTTAGCTTCACTCTCAGGGCCAACAGAATGGTGTTTCCGCTCGGGGTTCGTTCTTCTCCTGATCCTGTTCATCTGATCTCGCTCAAGCCCAAGATTTGGATGTTATAGTGCTCCATTTCACGGTCGATCACTGACTGGCGGTGCAAAGACCGAGTGACCCCAGCCATTCCCCCGTCATTCAGTGTTCGAACATTCCAGAAGCCAATCATAGTCCGTTTTCGAATGCCAAAAGTCGTTACCGTAGAATCCGTCCGCATCCGAGGCGCTGTATCCGTTTCTTGTATCAGTTAGGTTTTAAGATCACGAGTGATAAGCCCATGATCCAGTGAGAGTCCATTTGTCATTTTTAGCAGGACTGGCTGTTGGCGAATTCTACTGCCCCATCCTACAGGGGAATGGTTAGCTCAGGTCCGTGGAGTCGCAATTTTCCAAAGATAGTTGCATGAATTGGTAAAACCTCATCCTACAACTACCCCCCTGCGGCTGATAATTTGAATATAGTGTCTCAGTTGCAGTTCTGTAGATGTTTGGAAATTTCAATGGCTTCTCTTACTATTCGTTGAAAATATTGATTTATCTTGGCCAGAATTTGCACATAGTCGAAATCGATTATCAGATCTTCCGCGATCGCTGATGACTGTATCTGTTTTTTCGATGATGTTTGTTGAACTTTGTTTGTTAGACTGAGCCCGTTTATCCTATGTAGACATTTTCGCATGAGCCGCAATGTACTTTGTAGAGTTCTTCAGTTTCAAATGGTTTTTTTTGTAGTTCTGGTTTCCTAAAGTTTCCCGGATAATAGTCAGTGTATAGAATGTTGTCTTGATATTGGATTTCCGCGGGATTTTTCCTATCTTATCTATTCGACCCTGGATATATAGTAGCCTTACCCATCATTTGCCTATTTGGTGTCTTCTCGTTCTTTTGTCTTTGCGTGCTTTGTATCCATTTGCTGTAAATGCCCGATTCAGTTCCTTTTTCTTTTGCATACTGTGTGGGTTTCATTCAGTTATGCATCTGGCTGTATGTATTAGGGTCATCAGTACGCCTGTTTTGTGACTTGGGTGATAATGTGAAAGTTCGTGAAGATTGGTTTCCCACATACTGCGAAGTTTAACGACGTATCTTCCCCACTAGTACATCCAAAAATGCCATTTGATAAAGGTTTTAGCTTCTTGGAGACGGAGAGTAGGATTCGCTAATAACAGTGACCGTTGCCTAGTTTACCAGCATTTACCATTAGAGCTTTATTTATACAACCCTCAATATCTTTTTTTGGACTGCGTTAGAAAATTTGTATGGGTTCAAGTGCAATAGTGGTTCGAGTGGTCTAAGGTATTTTTGAAGATACGATCTTGAAATTCAGAATATTCATAAAACCATAAAAGATGCATGTAAAAAAGTGGATTCGTTTTGAAAGTTGATTATATTTATAATAATGAGGTGTATGAAAATATGTGATGATCGATATTGTAGTGTGAAGGTCAATCAATCAATCAAATTCCTGTTAAGGCCCCTATAGGGGCATAGGACAGAAACAACTCTCTTCCACAAGGCGCGATCCTGAGCATCGGCCTTAAGCTGTTGCTAGGACTTGTTTATTTCTCTGGCCTCCTGCTCAACTGCTCGCTCCCATGTGTTACATGGTCGACCAATCCGACGTCTTCCTTGAGGATTATAATCCAGAGCCTGCTTGGCGATGTTTCGCTCTGGTTTCCTCAAAGTATGACCGATCCACTGCCACTTCCGCCTTTGAATCTCAATACCTATTTTAGTCTGTCCAGTTGTACTCCAAAGTTCGGCGTTGGAGATCACTTCTGGCCAGAATATTCCTAAGATGCGTCGGAGGCATTGGTTCACGAAAGTCTGTAGTTTCTTGGTAAGTCGAACGGACACTTTCCACGTAGTACAACCATATAACAACACGGATTTGACGCATGCGTCAAAAACTCGCAGCTTCGTGCGAAGGGAGATCTCTGTTAACCTCCAGAAAGGGGGAAAGGATACCCAAGGCCTTGCGAGCTTTATTTAGCCGAGCCTCAACATCCGTCCCGGCTCCGCCGTCCATGCAGACAATGCTTCCGAGATAGCAAAAATCTTGCACCTCTTCCACATCCTGTCCATTAAGAACAATCGGTGTGCTTGCGTTCGAACCCATGTGCATGTACTTGGTTTTACGCACATTTATTTTCAGTCTCCCTTCTTTGCATTTAGAATGCAACGAGCGAACATTTGACTCTAAGTCCGAACGCTAATGTGCAATCAAACACACGTCATCAGCATAATCAAGGTGACTTAAGATGTTAAATAGTCTCCATTGAAGACCTTTACCTTCCCCACCTTCCAGTACAGCTTTCAAGATGTTATTACCACCAGAAACAGGGCTGGTGATAATATGCTGCCTTGTCTGACACCCGTTCGCACAAGAAAGCTCTCGGGCTGCTCTCCTCTATGCAGGACGCGACACCTTGCATCTTCGTAGGATTCTTCAATCATAACTATGACCTTATATGGAATACTTCTCCTCCGCAAAGCATTCCATATGTAATCTCGCTTAACGCTGTCGAAAGCCTTCTCGAAGTCCGCAAATATGAGATGTAGTGGCGAACCCATTTCGGCTGACTGCTCTAATAGTATCCATAGGGTATTTGTGTGGTCGGTACAAGACGACCCTTTACGGAATCCAGCCTGATAAACTTCGAGAGTGCTCTCGACAACATCACTAATCCTATTGAGAATTACCTTAGCCATAATTTTTGATACGGCAGTAAGTAGACATATACCACGCCAATTGCCACAATCTCAAAGGTTGCCCTTCTTCGGAATTTTCACAATGACGCCCTCCTTCCATTCAGTCGGATATCTTCCTTCATTCCACACCTCAGTAAAGAGTGGGAGGAGTATATCGGCTGTTATTTCCGGGTCCGCGTTGAGGAGTTCGGTTGGTAGTCCGTCTATACCTGGAACTTTCCTTCCCGCCATTGCCCGAATGGCGGAAACTATCTCTTCCTTATCTGGGGGATCGTCCCTAATAGAGGATTGTTGCGGCTCTGTTTCTTGGATATCTTCCTCTGACAAGATGTTTAAAATATCAGAGAGGTATTCCTTCCATCGCCGCAACTGGTGTTCACTCATATTAAGGAGAGTTCCGTTGGCATCTCTCACCAGGTGGTTGGCGGTGAAATTCCTGTTCGTCAACTGTTTGATGATTTTGCATATTGAACCCATGTCCCCAAGGTATGACGCAGATTCTGCTTTGTTTGCCAGATCTTCAATGGCGTCTAACAGCCTTTTTAAGCTGTATATGATCAGGTCGGGCGTTCGTTGGTTGACATCGGGTTGAGAGATATTGCCAATTTAGCTTTTTTCCGATTGCCAACCTTGTCCCATGTGTCTTGCGACATCCAGGGTTTTCCACCGCTTTGCACATATCCCATACATTCTTCAGCACTAGTGTGTGGTTGCCTCCCAATTGGCGTCCAGTGTGCGCATTTCATATTCACCCAATGTGGATAACTTTTCGCGTAGAATAGTGGTGTATTCGCGTTTTTTGTTGAGATCTCTGAATTTATCCACATTAAGCTTGCGCTTCATTTGAAGAATTTGTAGACGTCGGATAGCTGCTGTACACAATCTCAAGCAGGCAACCATCAAGTGGTGATCGCTTCCCACGTCAGCTCCACGTTTCGCTCGCATATCGAGGAGACATCTTCTTATAGCCAAATGGTCGGTCTGGTTCTGAGTAACACCATCAGGGGAAACCCAAGATGTTTCATGATGACTCTTGTGTGGAAAAAGGGTCCCTCCGATAACCATTTGCCGAGTACTACAAAACTCCACAAATAATTCGCCGTTTTCGGGTCTCTTAATCCAAGGTCGTGCCGCGTCGACCCAAGGGTGATCATGCCTCCCCATGACGTGTTCTAGTCCAGTATTATATGATCCAACCTGGGCGTTCTCCTGAGATGATAATAATATCACCTCTTGGAACACGTTCGAAGGTGGCACTCAGTTGGCTATAAAACTCCTCTTTGTCACCAGATGTTGCGGTATTAGTTGGTGCGTAGCACTGCCGAATTGTGACGTGTAATCCTATCCGAGATTGGTTCCCAGCTAATGAGACTGTTTCTCGCGCTCGGCGTAAGGACGAACGCCACGCCATTTCTGGCTTCACTTTCAGGGCCAATGTACAGAATAGTGTTTCCGCTAGGGGTTCGTTCTTCTCCTGATCCTGTTCACCTGACCTCGCTCAAGCCCAAGATTTGGATGTTATAGTGCTCCATTTCATGGTCGATCACCGATTGGCGGTGCAAGGACCGAGTAACCCCAGCTCTTCCCCCGTCATTCAATGTTTGAACGTTCCAGAAGCCAATCACAGTCCGTTTTCGAATGCCAAAAGTCGTTACCGTAGAATCCGTCCATATCCGAGGCGCTGTATCCGTTTCTCGTATCAGTTAGGTCTTAAGATCACGGGTGATAAGCCCATGATCCAGTGAGTATCCATTTGGCATTTTTAGGGCAAGCAGAACTGGCTGTGGGTGAATTCTACAGCCCCCATCCCACAGGGGATAGTCAGCTCAGGTCCGTGGAGTCGCTAGTCTCCAAAGAAGCGTGTTGGTCTACAATGCGAAGGTCGTGAGTTCAAATTCCGGTCAACGCACAACTCCAGCACACTGCCTGCTTGGGTGTACCTTGGTCACATCAATCTACGAAAATGAAAAATTCGGAAATAGAGGGTTATGCGAAGGTCTAACAAGCCTTCCACAATAAATTATGAAAAATGTGAAGGAACCTGAAGGTCAGGAGACCAAGGGCCGATTTGGACTAATGTCGGGGTCTCCTAAAAGAAACATAACAGCTTAATTTTTAACGTACTCCTTTTTTCTACTATTCCAGGTTGCTAGTCGCCGCGACATTTATAGGCTTAATCTATGGCGTACAAGGAGTAAGCTTCATTGTTTGTTTTTCCAGATTATATTTTTGAACATTAAATATTTTTCTTGCAGCAATTTTGGCACGACACAAACAGCGGAGGCGCTGGTATGTTTAACGAAAGATACGAACAATACAAGGATCCAGCACCACCTAGCATTGATCCAAGTTACGAACTAATCGACACCGTGTCATCACAACGATCAGGCGTACCGCAGCGAAATTGCACCGGTTCGGGCTGCTGCACACCGAAATGTTTTGCGGAAAAAGGAAATCGTGGATTGCCCGGCGTACCGGGTAACACAGGTCCGAAGGGTATTCAAGGTTTTACTGGTGGCGAGGGACTTCCCGGACCGAAAGGCTCAAAAGGTGATCCAGGCCCAAGTGGCCCTCGAGGTCCGAGAGGTGATAGAGGCAGAACCGGTATTCCTGGCTATGCTGGAGCTGTAGGTCTTCCCGGTATTCATGGCAGTCCAGGAGCTCCTGGCATTCCCGGTGTTGATGGTTGCAATGGTACTGATGGTTTGCCTGGTGTTGCCGGTGTAGCTGGTTTCCCCGGTCCGCGTGGTATTCCCGGAGCGCTGGGATCGAAAGGAGATAAGGGTGAACCGGCTCGCGATTCTGAAACATATTTGAAAGGCGAAAAAGGTGAACCAGGATTCGAAGGAAGATCCGGACTACCAGGACGAGAAGGACCTGTAGGTCCTCGGGGTGAAACTGGTGATATGGGTCCTGAAGGTCCGCCCGGAGCTAAAGGAGATAAGGGACCACGTGGTGATAAAGGAACTTCATGTACGACACCGCCAATAGCTGGAGATAAGGGACAAAAGGGAGAAAGAGGAGAACCATCTGTGAGGATACAGAATCCATTTACTGGAGGTCCAGAAATACATACTGGTCCACAAGGAGTTAGTGGTTTGCAAGGACCTAAAGGTGATCGAGGATTTGATGGTGCACCAGGTGAAAACGGTCCTGCAGGCGATTTTGGAATGAAAGGAGAAAAGGGTTTAGTTGGACCGGCAGGAGAAAGAGTAAGATTATTTTTGCATATAATTAAAATAATGTTTTTAATTCAATTTGTTCTTTTTAAGGGCCGCGATGGACCTTATGGAAACCCAGGGCCACAAGGACAGAAAGGTGATCGCGGTGAAATTGGATTGCGTGGATTGGATGGACGCGATGGACTTAAAGGTGAGCCCGGTCTGCCAGGAACCCCTGGTAGACAAGGTCTTGTCGGACCTAGAGGACCAGCAGGAGGTGGACGTGGTACTCCAGGACCGCCAGGTCAAAAAGGCCCTCGTGGCTTTAGAGGTGCTCCTGGACCGAAAGGCTTAGATGGATTCCCCGGTGAAACTGGATTGCGTGGGCCACTAGGGCAGAAAGGTGGTCCAGGTATTCCTGGTAGACCAGGTCCAGAAGGTCTTGCGGGTGAAAAGGGTTCAAAGGGAGAACCTGGGCCGTTAGGGATGACAGGACCGATGGGACAAAGAGGTTATCCTGGTCCACAAGGTCCCGAAGGTCTGCAAGGTGAACCAGGAGTACCAGGTGTTGGCATAATGGGACTGAAAGGAGACGAAGGAACTTCAGGGTAATCCATTTTTTACTGGGCATCAATAAATTTAGTAAAAAAATCCGTTCTTACAGATTCCCTGGATCACGAGGACAAAAAGGAGAACGAGGTTATCCTGGAGTAAGTGGTGCGCCGGGTGATTCAGCTGATGGCAAACCCGGAATGCCAGGAAATCCTGGACGAATTGGAGACAAAGGCGAATCTGGAAGGCCTGGTTATCCCGGAGCCAAAGGCGACATGGGTGAAAAGGGAGATATTGGCGGTCGTTGTATTGATTGTGCACAAGGTCGTAAAGGAGATAAAGGAGATAGAGCCCTAGATGGTTTACCCGGAGCGATGGGATTACGAGGACCAGACGGGGAACGGGGATATCCAGGAGAACGCGGATCTGATGGTAATCCCGGACCAATGGGACCAATGGGTGATCGCGGAACGGATGGTATGCCAGGTTTACCTGGTCCTGAAGGTGAACGAGGCAAAGATGCAATATACAACGTGAACTTGGTGAAATCGGAGAAAGGAGATAAAGGATCCTCCGGATTAATGGGATTGCAAGGAGTCAAAGGAGATCGTGGTCTAACTGGAACTCCCGGCTTCCCCGGTCCTAAAGGAAATACAGGACCTATGGGTGAGCGAGGTTTCCCTGGAAATAACGGACTTGACGGAGAGCCAGGTACTCGCGGTAGAGACGGCGCACCAGGACGCCCTGGTGAATCAATTAAAGGTCAGGAAGGTCGACCAGGATTGGACGGACAGCAAGGACAAAAGGGAGATAGTGGGTTTGGAGGAAATAAAGGTGATCCTGGTAGTTGTATATTGGACAATTCCTTAATTCCACCAAAGGGTAGCAAAGGAGACAAGGGAGATACGGGTCCTCAAGGTTACTTAGGTCCAATGGGAGAGAAAGGTGAGCGAGGATACATGGGTTTGAAAGGTGACATGGGCTTGGCAGGTTTACCGGGGCCAGTAGGACCTAGGGGCTTGACTGGTCCTCGCGGTGACAAAGGTAATCAGGGTCAAATGGGTTTCCCTGGTGTTGCTGGTAAAGATGGTGTTCGTGGTATTCCGGGACGGCCAGGTGACAAGGGCCACAAAGGTGAGCAAGGTCCAGCTTTGCCGGGACCGCCAGGTCCGCGAGGTAATGACGGTCCAATGGGACTTAAAGGAGATCGAGGAGAAAGTGGTAACCCTGGAGCAGACGGTTTCAGTGGACCCCCAGGTTATACAGGCGATAAGGGTGATGCAGGAGATCCAGGATTAGCTGGCTATCCTGGAGTCGTTGGACCAAAGGGAGAACCAGGACCAAAGGGACCTACGGGCATATCTGGACCACCTGGTAGACCCGGAATAGATGGCATTCGAGGTAATCCGGGCTTAAAGGGTGATCCCGGTGCAACAGGTATGGTTGGTATGCCTGGTCCTAAGGGTGAAAGAGGTGAGCCTGGCATTGATGGACCTAAAGGTTTCCAAGGAAGTAAGGGCATGCAAGGTTTTCGTGGTTTACCAGGAACTATAGGTCTTCCAGGCCAAAAGGGCGATAAGGGAGAACGTGGTATGGATGGTATGGTTGGCGAAATCGGAGCACCAGGCTTGCAGGGCGAAATAGGTCCGCAAGGCCCTAAAGGTGACTTGGGTCCTATAGGATTAGGAGGAATTGATGGAAGGCCCGGAGTTAATGGTGAAAAGGGAGACCGTGGCTTCGCAGGCATTGAGGGACCCAAGGGTGATGCTGGAGAAGCTTCCGAAAAAGGGCAAAAGGGTGAACCCGGTATACCTGGCCTAAGAGGTATTGATGGGAGGGACGGACTCGATGGACCACAAGGACCTAAAGGTAATGCTGGCATTCCTGGGTACGGACGTCCCGGATTGCCTGGGGAAAAGGGAGATCCCGGTAGAGATGGACTTGACGGTGCGCCAGGTCTGGCTGGACCAAAGGGTGATCATGGATTTATTGGTCCTCGCGGTCTTAAAGGAGACAAAGGGTTAGCAGGTCGGCCAGGTGTTCCTGGTGCACAAGGTTTGGATGGAGAACGTGGAGAAAAGGGACATGAAGGACCACGAGGATTTAACGGGCAAACAGGAATTAAGGGTGAACGAGGTTTCATGGGACCGCCTGGAGCGAAGGGTGACAAGGGTAATACTGGCCGAGAAGGATTGCCTGGAATAACTGGTGAGAAGGGTGATAGAGGTTTCACAGGCGCCCCAGGTATTGATGCTGAGCCCATAACAATTGTTGGAGAAAAGGGAGAACCAGGTGAATTTGGTCTAGCTGGATTACAAGGACCAGCAGGTCTCGATGGACCAAGAGGAGCACCCGGTTTTGATGGCGCAAAGGGAGACAGAGGTATCCAAGGCGCGCAAGGGTTACCTGGAATGGATGGACTACCCGGACCTACCGGAGACCGCGGCCTACAGGGTGAAATCGGTGGCCCAGGTCCAGTAATTAAGGGAGAGAAAGGCTTACCAGGAAGATCAGGTAAAAATGGCAGGGAGGGATCTCTGGGGCCGGCAGGTCCTAAAGGAGAGAAAGGTCTTCCGGGCCTAAATGGAAAAATTGGGCTTGTAGGCTTGCCAGGTCCTATCGGACCGAAGGGTGACCAGGGAGAACGGGGAATTCAAGGCAGACCTGGAATGGATGGAGTTGATGGCAGAAACGGCCCCATCGGTCAAAAGGGTGAAATGGGATTGATGGGTGAAAAGGGTGACTTAGGGATGCCTGGCTTCCAAGGAGAAAAGGGAGAAAAGGGCTTAACTGGTCCACCAGGTGCTCCTGGCCTAAACGGATTCGCAGGATCGAAGGGTGATCGCGGCTTGCAAGGACTGGAAGGTATGCAAGGACCAATGGGTCCACCTGGCGAACGCGGTTTCCCAGGCATGAAAGGACGAGATGGTCGTGACGGTTTTATTGGTGCAAAGGGTGATAAGGGAGAAGCAGGACTCATATCGCCACCGGGTCCCGATGGTCGACCAGGTGCACCTGGTCGCGATGGAGAAAAGGGAGATCGCGGTGCACCTGGTTTCCCAGGTCCAATCGGTTTGCAAGGCGAACGTGGTGAAAAGGGTGACATTGGCTTAAGGGGCTTAGAAGGACCTCGTGGTCCACTAGGACTTCGAGGTGAAATCGGTTTGACTGGACAGGCAGGTCGAGATGGTTTCCCGGGAGCACAAGGTATTAAGGGCGATCAAGGTCTGCCGTGTTCGCCGGCACCCGATTACTTGACAGGTGTCTTACTAGTACGCCACAGCCAATCAGAACAAATTCCAACCTGTGAGGCAGGACATATTAAAATCTGGGACGGTTACTCGCTGTTATATGTCGATGGCAACGATTATCCACATAATCAAGATTTAGGATCACCTGGCTCATGTGTCCGACATTTCTCAACTCTCCCTGTTCTTGTGTGCGGACAAAACAATGTTTGCAACTATGCATCACGTAACGATCGTACGTTCTGGCTTTCAACTTCAGCCGCCATTCCAATGATGCCGGTTGAGAATTATGCAATGAAACAATATATTTCCCGGTGTGTAGTATGTGAGGTACCATCGAATGTAATTGCCGTACACAGTCAGTCATTGGCTGTGCCAAACTGTCCGGCCGGCTGGGAAGGCCTCTGGATTGGATACAGTTTCCTTATGGTAAGTGCCTTTAGTAGCTTTTACTTTAGAATTTGCAATTATATATGTGCATATTTTTCTTTTTTCAGCATACGGCCGTAGGAAACGGTGGGGGTGGTCAAGCCCTGGCTGGATCCGGATCATGTTTGGAAGATTTCCGTGCAACACCGTTTATTGAGTGTAACGGTGATAAAGGACACTGCCATTATTACGAAACTCAAACAAGTTTCTGGCTTGTTACTGTTGATGATAATGATCAGTTTACTAAGCCACAACAACAAACTCTCAAAGCGGGCAACTTACTGTCAAGAGTTTCTAGATGCCAAGTTTGTATAAAGAATTCAGTATAAGTTCTAAAATAACGCTATATCCTCCCCAAATTTTTTTTTTTTTTAATTTTTATGTAAGAATAGGATTTTCAATATTATTTTTTTTTATATAAAAAAAATTGTTTTGTTATTATTAATTAATTATAATGATTGTAAAAAACATAAGCAACCAAATGAAATATTAATAGAATATTTTGTTACTACTATTAATAATTATATATCCAATAGCTTCTCATTTAATTTTGTAAAATTTTCAATTATAAATCTTTTAGAAAAATTCAAGTAAGACGATCAGATCGTTTTGAATTTTACTGAAAAATTAAAAAAAAAAAAACAAGTCTTTTACATTAAAACTAAATACCAGTGATGCCAAATAAAGAAATAGAATTGTTTTATTAATTATTAAAAAAAAAAACAAAGCTATGGAAGTTACACATACACATAGAAACACACTCAAATGAAAAACCAGAACTTACTTAAATTAATTAAATCTTAAAAATTTCTTGTCTTTTTTTTTAGTTCTGTAAAAAAATGCTCAAATACTGCTATCGAATTATTCTCATATATTTTTCTATATGTAAATTCTTTATTTGTGTTCTCTTCATCATTTTTAATTATTATTTTATGTGCAAACGCATTTACTGCCAATTCATAGAAATGCGAGAATTACAAATGTTTAATATTAATTAACACCTTTGTCAGATGTTACAATGAAATTTATGCTGAATAAATAAATAAAAAAAAAATGAATAAATGTATTGATTTTGTTTTTTGTCTCTTAAGAACATTACAAATAACAAATGAGTAGATCGGAGTGATAAATTTTAGCTTTTATAAATTTCATAATTTAGATCTAAAGAAGACGTATAATTTGAACGGGAGGTGGTAGGGCGGTGGAGAGAAGCATGAGGTGGTAATGAATATTACTGCCGCACTTATTAGTTTATTGCAGAAAATTTATACGGGCTAGGGTCCTTTAACGGGGAGTAAACAATTTTGCCGAAGCCGTTGGAAACCTTAACTTTTTTATTCGAATATCCTTAAATCCTAAACATGGTGAGGGTTGATTGGTTTTCAAGTTTTGAAATAAATAAAAAATACAAATTTTATAAACAAACATTTCTTTTTATTTATTTATATTTTAAGGAACTGAACACAACTTAGGGGGTCACCCTGTAATGCAAAGCACAGATGTGTCGGTAGAGGAATTGGAGAAAAAAAACTAAAGTTGAGTCAATTTAATTTGGGTGAAGAAAGACGAAAGTGACGGTGTACATTGCCCCTGAAGCACTGGAGGTTGTACTCATTAGAAAACACTTTGGCTGTAATGTGTTCCAAAGTCTTGATGCTCGAGAAATGAATGACTGTCTGAATTTCACTGTACGAGAAGGCAAGGATTTAACGGTGTACTCATGTGCGCATTCAGCTTAACGAGTATCTCGGGTAAAATTATAGACTGGAGGAATGATTGCGCTTGGTTCCGCATTGTATTTACCATGGAAGTAGCTATAGTAAATGCTGAGTACTCCGACATTTCTGAAATGCTCGAGAGAATCGATAGAAGACGGGATCACAGTTTAATTATACGTAAAACAGTTAGCAAACTGGAGAGAACTTCTCGAATCGAACTCACCAATTTGCGTGCAATTTTCACGCACACATGCGAACAATCTACTTGTAAAGATAAGCTTAGTAATCAGCTGTTCATGAATTTGAGAGGTAGAATATGAAAAATTCATACCTCTCAAATTCATACTGCGAAAAAATTTTTGATCTATGGGCAACATAGCTAGTTTTCGTACTCTGTCCTCTTTCACTCTGGACTGGATGGTCTCGTCTCCAATCAGTCGGAACG
Source organism: Chorisops tibialis (assembly GCA_963669355.1). NCBI lineage: Eukaryota > Metazoa > Arthropoda > Insecta > Diptera > Stratiomyidae > Chorisops > Chorisops tibialis. Next base: position 289,915,322 of record OY770262.1, read on the forward strand.
TATGTTTTTTTTGGATACGGTCGAGCAACGAATTGTACGAGGCCTAATGTATGCCTAATTGATGGTCGTTCGGCGTGAAATACTTTTTGCACTTTCGGAGAACACCTAAACGCTTAGAGGCGTAGAGGACAACATCAAAGATGTGCTGCCTCCAATTCAGGTTATCATCAAATTTAACGCCAAAAAGTGTGAAATTATCCCAGGTGCAAAATTGTGCCCCACCAAAGGTCACATTTTGAGATAACACATCACATTTGAGGGATCGATGACAGGCCTGTGTTTTGGAGGCATTGAACTCTACTCTTTTTTTCCTGTCCCATTCCAGGATTAAGTTAAGATCCGAGTTCAGCGAATGGAATAACTTTATGCGATTGGAAGCAATAGATTGTGTGATTCGGCAGCAGAGTTAAATTCATAGGTGTTATCTACAGTACCGTCATCCGAAAAACTAAGGATTACATTGAGAGTGGGCGACAGAAGGTCGTTGATGAAAGCTAAGGAAACAATTGGAGATAAAACAGAGCCTTGAGGGACGTCGGAATCTATTAGGAAAGAGGAAGAAGTAACGCCATCTAGTACTACTCGTATAGTGCGTTCAGAAATAAAACTCTCAATCCATTGAATAAGGTTAGCATTAAGACCTATGGCTCTAAGCTTAACTATGAGACATTCATGCCAAACTCTGTCAAAAGCTTTTGTGATGTTAAGTGCGAGAACTTGACCTTCGCCGTATTCAGTAGCATTCATACTTTACAGTAAAATTCCACTTTCTGTAAAGTTGTGAAATCGTCTCAGATTGTATGGGAGGAGGTAGAAGAGGTAAAGGTAACAATTTAATTTTTTTTTGCCTTACTAATAACTCTAAATAAGTTGTTAGTGCACAATTTGAGCTCGATAAATTTTACACACACTGAGTAAATTGATTTAGAGTATTTTATGAAAAAGTACAGTTTGTATAGGAGGTGGTGGAAGGAGGGAGAGGACACGCATAATTTTTATAAGGTAGATTGAAATTATCATAAGAGTAATATATTCAAAATTTCAGACCAATAGCTTATATTAGGTTGTTGCAGATGAAATGGCGACTTTCGCGATGAAGTGAAGTTATTTGCGATTTTCATGTCTTAACCTGCCACCAAGTGGCTCTGGTAGTAATGAATATTGAAGTATAAATACTCCTACATTTGGTCATGGAATCATTTCAGTTTTGGACTTCACTGAGATCGGACAGAAAAAAACAATAAAAAAAACATAACAGGGCTACGATTGCGCATAAAGCGCAATCTTACGATACTCTAGATGAAATAGAATTTTTTGTCATCCCAAGAAATTTTGGATGGGGAGTGTTAGAAGGGGTGATAGCATTGAACTAATTTTTTCCCCATCATGCTTAAATAGCTATAAAAATGTTTTATACAAAATGCTTACTCCAAAAATTGAATGGGGACTGAGAAAACTAGTGAGTTAGATTTAGTGAAAATGTGCAGTTTCTATGGGAGGTGGTAGAAAGAGTGGGGGGATTTTAGTGATTTCTTCAGAAATAACTAGGAATATTATAAAATTGACAACCCTTTAATTTCAGATTAGTACCATTCATACTTTTCAAGAAAATCGATTTTTTGTAAGGGTGTGAAACTGTGTCATATTGTATGGGAGGGGTAGAAGCAGTGAAGCTAATCAAATAGTTTTTTCTAATCTTAGTGATACTACTAATTAAGTATTTATTACAAAATATGAGCTCTATAAATGTTATATGTTCTGAGAAAATCGTCTTAGAGCATTTCATGAAAAGTTTAGTTTGTATGGGAGGGGGTGGAAGGAGAGAGAGGACGCAAATAATTTTTCTACTGCAGATTTAGATCATTATGAAAGTACTATATCCCAAAACTCAGACTAATAGCTTTTATACTTTTCGAGTAAATTAATTTATTGTTAAATTGCGAATTTGCGTCATTTTGTATGGGAGGGGGTAGAAGGGGTGAAGCTAATCGTCTAATTTTTTTTCGCCTTACTAACAATTTTAAATAAATATTTGGTGCACAATTTCAGCCCGCTAAATTTTATACGCACTGAGTAATTCATGACAAGTACAGTTTGTATGGGAGGTGGTAGTAGGAGGGGAAGGACACGCATAATTTTTAGATGGTAGATTGATATTATCATAAAACTAATATATTCCAAATTTGAAGCCAATAGCTTTAATACTTTTCGAGCAAATCCTTTAATTGTCAAATTGCGAAATTGTGTCATTTTGTATGGGACGGGGTAGAAGGGGTGGAGCGATTTGGCCCGTTCACGAACTTGACCTTACTTTTTTGTCAAAAACGACGTGTACAAAATTTGAACAATTTAGTTTAACGCGTTCTCAAGCTAGAGAGCGAACAGACGGACAGACGGACGGACGGACAGACGGACATCCGGTTTTGAGATTTTTGAGTGATAATATTAACTTCTGTATCATTCATTTTTTTTCTCCAAGCCTTATTTCTTAGCGTTACAAACCTTAGAGCAAACTTAAAATACTCTCAGATTTCATCTAGAGTATAAACATGGAATCGAGTCAAAAACGGTTACTTTTTCTTTACGAGTTCAAACTTGGCCACAACGCAAGGGAGGCAACCAAAAATATCAACAGGGCAATTGAAGCTGACACAGTAAACGAACGAACTACACAGCGATGTTTCAAAAAAATTCCGATCAGGAGATATGACCCTTCAAAGTGCGCCTTGTGGTCACCCAGGACCACCGATAGACAACGACGAGCTGCGTTTATTAGTGGAGTCTGACTTACGCCAAACTGTAAAGGACATTGCAGAGAAACTAGGCGTACACTATTCGACAGTTTCCCGGCACTTTCAACAGCTTGGAAAAGTCAAAAAGCTTGATAAGTGTTTTCTGCATGATCTTACTAGCAAAACATGACGCGAAATAACGGTCAAAAAATTAAACGAGTTGCAATATGAGGATTCACCAGACCTCTCGCCAACCGATTACCACTTTTTCTAAACATTTGAATAATTTTTTGGCGGAGAAACAATTTAACAACGAAGCAGCCATCAAAAATGCCTTCGAGGAGTTTCTTCAGTCTAGAAAATCGGACTTCTACGAAACTGGCATAAATGCACATGTATCTCGTTGGGAGAACTGTATTGCATCTGCTGGTACCTATTCCGATTAATAAAATTTAGTTTTATAAGAGTTAAAGTTATTTGAAATTTCACTAGCAAAGTCGCCATTTCATCTGCAACAACCTAATATATTTATACTCTAGATGAAATCTGAGAGTATTATAAGTTCGCCACGAAGTTTGTAACGTTAAGAAATAAGGCTTGGAGAAAAAAATGAATGATACAGAAGTAAATGTTATCACTCAAAAATCTCAAAACCGGATGTCCGTCTGCCTGTCCATCCGTGTCCTCTCTAGCTTGAGAACGAGTTGATCTAGAAAGTTCAAATTTTGTACACGTCGTTTTTGACAAAAAAGTAAGGACAATTACAACAACAATTTATTATGCGTGACGTATCGGTCTCTGCTGAGACCTTTATCAAACTGTTTGATAAAGGTCTCAGCAGAGACCGAAACGTCACGCATAATAAAGCATAACAGTGTAGAATCCGGAAATCTTTTCTTTCATTTCAAAATTATTCAAGTTTGGGATTTGGGCGGACAGACGAGTATCAGGTGAGAATGAAGGAGTACAAAGATGAATTCGTAGTATTTTAATCTGAGAGTTCGAGATTCGAAATGTTTTTTTACGACATAATCGGTGCAGTGAGTCACCTCGAAAGATTGAATAGGCACGTAACTGTTTTGTCCAGAGTTTAGGATTGCGAGAATGTTGTGCTGTGTGGAAATGTGGTGTGAATGCCTTGTATTTGATCAAATATGAAAATGAAAGATTGCATCGTGTGGAAATTTCTTAACGAATGATTTGAGAGTTTAAGGAAATAGGTCAGCGGACACGCTTGCCAAGCAAAGATCTGCAAACATTAACTCCATTAGGAATTCAATCGATGTAGCATCAATAGTGCTGAAGACTAGCTTCAAACAAACAAATTTAGGACTCTTTCTCGACGGGATGGTGGCAGGTGAATAGCTGTAAAACGGCAACAATCCCTCCAAAAATGAACTTTCTATCTTGAACGGTTTGGGAGTTAATGTGCGCTGCTTAACGAAGTCTATTTTGATGCCGACTTTCTCAAGAAACTTCATGTGTCGCAGTTTCGTTAATCAAGCTTTGTGGGTACGATGCTTGAAGGCTGCGTATTTTATTCCTCTTGCTTCTTTCACCACAATCATCAAAGTCTTTACTTGGTCTCCCAACACATTCTGTGGATTCCTGGTCTCATATGTTAAAAACATATTCATTTTCCATCCACTCGCTGAATTTTTTTTTTTTAACCTCGATTTACCATTTTTTTTTGATAGAGCTCATGACTAGACAACGTTAGCAACTAGACTGAACTCGAATTAAAAGTGTTTTGAAGTGGGGTCATGCATTATTTGAGCCAATTGGGTAAACAAGAACAACAAATAAAGGCGCACTCTAATCCTTTCCTTTCTTTGCGGTGTTATGATCGGATAGGCAGATAAAGGCAGATGATTTTTGTTCTAATCTTTACTGTAACACGTGTAGTTTGAAAAGTGACCTTCCACATCTCGGAGGAAGCCGGAGCATTTTTTGTAATCAAAGCTGTTCTCTATGCTTATTTAAAATTCGTAACTTATAACGTTGTACAGCGCTCTATTTTTTTTTTGCCCAGTTTGACTCATGTGTGGCTTAGTTGGCCATCGTAGAGCAGGGAAAAAATTTGATAATTTTTTCCTCCCTCTTTTACAGTTATATATCACTCATTTAGAGTAGTGTCTAATTTGGTCAAAATTCCAATATTCTGACAGTGAGCCTAAATTAATGGCAATACCCTTGAAACAGGAAAAAAAACATGCTGTTCCTAGATTCTGTAGTTTATATAGTGTGAGAATCGCAAACCAAATAATCGAAATCAGCGCTTTCGAAAATCGAATTTTTTCCGCTCTGGCACCACTGTGCGGCGTACAGACAGACGGATTTTTTTTTTTTTTGCATTTTTAGGCTAATTTAGTCATGAAACGCGAAAAAACAAAATTTCAGGGTAGCAAATTTTTTTTTTTTATTCCAAGTCGATCACAATACTTTACTATTAAAATAATAAAGTAAAAACATAACAGGGCTACGATTGCGCGTAAAGCGCAATCTTACGATTCTCTAGATGTCATCCCAAGAAATTTTGGATGGGGAGTGTTTGGAAGGGTGATAGCATTGAAATAATTTTTTCGCCATCATGCTAAAGTAGCTATAAGAATGTTTTATACAAAATGCTTACTCCAAAAATTGAATAGGAGCTGAGAAAATTAGTGTGTTAGATTTAGTGAAAATGTGCAGTTTGTATGGGAGGTGGTAGAAAGAGTGGGGGGATTTTAGTGATTTTTTCAGAAATAACTAGGAATATTATAAAATTGACAATCCTTAAATTTTAGATTAGTACCATTTACACTTTTCAAGAAAATCGATTTTTTGTGAAGTTATGAAACTGTGTCATATTGCATGGGAGGAGGTAGAACCAGTGAAGCTAATCAAATATTTTTTTTTCTGATCTTAGTGATAATACTAATTAAGTATTTATTAAAAAATGTGACCTCTATAAATGTTATATGTTCTGAGAAAATCGTCTTAGAGCATTTCATTAAAAAGTGTAGTTTGTATGGGAGGGGGTGGAAGGAGAGGGAGGACGCAAATAAGTTTTCTATTGTAGATTTAAAGCTTTATGAAAGTAATATATCCCAAAACTCAGACTAATAGCTTTTACACTTTTCGAGTAAATTAATTTATTGTTAAATTGCGAATTTGCGTCATTTTGTATGGGAGGGGGTAGAAGGGGTGAAGCTAATCGTCTAATTTTTTGTCGCCTTACTAAAAATTTGAAATAAATATTTGGTGCACAATTTCAGCGCGCTAAATTGTATACACACTGAGTAAATTGGCTTAGAGTAATTCATGACAAGTACAGTTTGTATGGGAGGTGGTAGAAGGAGGGGGAGGACACGCATAATTTTTATACGGTAGACTGATATTATCATAAAAGTAATATAGTCCAAGTTTCAGGCCAACAGCTTTTATACTTTTTGAGCAAATCCTTTAATTGTCAAATTGCGCGATTGTGTCATTTTGTATGGGAGCGGGTAGAAGAGGTGTAGCGATTTGGCCCGTTCACGAACTTGACCTTACTTTTTTGTCAAAAATGACGTGTAAAAAATTTGAGCAATCTAGCTCAACGCGTTCTCAAGCTAGAGAGCGCACAGACGGACGGACAGACGGACATCCGGTTTTGAGTGATAACATTAACTTCTGTATCATTCATTTTTTTCTCCAAGCCTTATTTCTTAGCGTTACAAACCTTAGAGCAAACTTGTAATACTCTCAGATTTCATCTAGAGAATAATGAGTCACTTTGGATGGGAGGGGGTAGAAGGCGTGAGGGGAGGGAAATAAAACGAAAAGCAGATTGCATCCCGGAGCATACCTAATAAACTGTGAAAGTTTCATTACAATCGGTTCAGCCGTTTTTGCGTGAAAGCCGGACAGACAGACAGACGGACAGAGAAGAATTTTAAGAACGTGAGTTTCTGCTTAGTTATTGCTAAACTAAGGCAAAAAAGTAACTTATAGCCATTTCTAAGCAAATAACAGACAGACACTATAATTATATTTATATTGATTATTGGTAAGATCAAAAAAAATTATACATTTAGTTTCACCCCTTCTACCCCCTTCCATACAAAATGACACAATTTCGCAATTCGACAATAAACGGATTTTTCCAAAAAGCGTGAAAGCTATTGATCTGAAATTTGGAATTTATTACTTTTATAATATTTCAATCTGCTGTAAAAAATTTAGTTGAATCCTCCTCCTCCTTCCACCACCTCCCATACAAACTGCACTTTTTTATGAAATACTCTAAATAAATTTACTCAGTATGTATGAAATTTATCGAGCTGAAATTATGCACTAATAATTATTTAGAATTATTAGTAAGACCAAAAAAAAAATAGGTGATTAGCTTCAATCTTTCTACCACCTTCCATACAATTTGACACAACACAACAACTTTACAAAAAGACGATTTTCCTGAAAAATATGAATGCAATTTAAAATGTGTCAATTAAATGATGTTTACAGTTATTTCTATAAAAGTCATTAAGAACTCGCCCCTCCTTCTACCACCTCCCATACAAACTACACAATTTCACTATCACTATCAGAATTCCTTAATGCAAGGAAATGCCATAAAATCGATTCCAAGTATAAAAGATGGAAATCATTTTATCCTTTGGCTCATCATTTAGTGAAGGGACAAAACAAACATCAATATCCCTACACAAACACATTAATAACAGAGCACAGTAAATAGACAAAACCTGACATAAATTGGTGTCAACTAGCGTTAAGTCTACGTCTCAAACATAAAAGAAATCGGTTCACTCATACCATAGTTAGTCCGGTGAAAGAGAATATGCAACAATCTAGGATGCCTTGGTAAAAATTGACAAACAGCAAATTGCATCAAACCCAAAAGTGAGGAGGAATCAACCACCCCAGTGAGAAGTTGGTGAGCAAAAACGACGTCAGCAACTTCACGTCGTCTCGAGAGTGATGAGATATTTAGTAGCTGAAGCCGGTCAATATAAGGAGGAAGACGAACTCTGTCATTCCAATTGAAGTGACATAAAGCTATTCTCACAAATTTGCGCTGAATAGATTCAATTCTGCCAATATGCACATCATAATAGGGAGACCAAACTTGAGAAGCATACTCAAGATGAGATCTGACAAAAGTGTTATACAGACTCAACCTAACAAAGGAATTGTTAAATTCCTTGGATAAGCGAGTGGTGAAACCCAGCATAGAATTACCCTTTTGCACAATCTTATTTATATGCAAACCAAAATCAATCTTTTGGTCAAATGTAACGCCCAAGTCAGTAAGTGAATTAACACGATCTAAAATACAGTCATTGAGACTGTAAGTTACTTCAAACGGTGAGAATTTTCGAGTAAATGACATTACGTGACAGTTATCCAAATTCAATCGAAGGCCATTATTGCGACACCAGTTACTAAAATTAAACAAATCCTCCTGAAGAAGATTGTCTAAGTTAGAACTAATAGATCTAAAGATTTTAATGTCATCAGCATAGATGAGTACTTCCGAAAATTTAAAAACAGAGGCTACATCATTAATGGCCAGGATAAATAGAAGTGGTCCCAAATGACTTCCTTGAGGGACCCCAGAATGCGCAGTAAATGGCTTAGACGTACAATCACGAAAGATAACTTGGTAAGTTCTATTAAATAGATAAGACTTGATCCAATTTATAAACCATGTCGGAAAACCCAACAGTCTTAGTTTTAACAAAATTATTGAATGGGGCAATTTATCAAAGGCCTTACTAAAATCAGTGTATACACAATCCACCTGCTTACCATCCTCAATAGCCAAAATGGATTTATTCGTAAACTCCATCAGATTAGTAACAGTAGATCTATTCCTAACAAAACCATGTTGTTTACTCGAAATTATTGATTTACAGTGAAAAGACATGCATTCATATACTATAGACTCAAACAGTTTAGGAATAGCCGACAGTTTAGCTATTGGCCGATAATTTTCAACAGCAGATTTTGCACCGCTCTTGTGAGTAGGTATGATGAAGGACGACTTCCACACATTTGGAAAAATCCCCTAAATCCAATACATTAATTTTCTCAGTACCTATTAAATTATTGAATCCTAAATTTTGTATAAAACATTTTGATAGCAACCTTAGAGTGATGTGTAAAAATTAGTTAAAATAAAAAAAATTTTCTCCCATCTAGAGTATCGCACGATTGGGCTTTACGCCCAGTCGTAGTCCTGTTATGTTTTTCGAGTAATTCCGTTTATTGTCAAATTGCGAAGTTGTGTCATTTTGTATGGGAGGGGCGATTTGGCCCTTTCACGAACTTGACCTTACTTTTTTGTCAAAAATGACGTGTACAAAATTTGAACTATCTACCTTAACGCATTCTCAAGGTAGAGAGCGCACAGACGGACGGGCGGACGGACAACCGGTTTTGAGATTTTTGAGCGATTATGTGAACTTCTGTATCACTCATTTTTTTGTCCGAGCCTTATTTCTTTGCACTAAAATGATCCCACCAGTTCGACATTTAGAGAATTTCCCGCCATAATATCTATTTAAGAACTTCATGCATTTCTCAGTTATCGATTTTCTAACCGAAAAAAAATCTGAACCAGAATTTCGTGCTATCAGAATTAAACGCACTCACCAATAATTCACTGGACTAGAACAAAGGACACCGGAATCAAGTCCTCATAATATAAACATACCAATCACCCACCCACCCCTGTGTGTGAAACACTCTTTAGTGTTACCATTGGCGCTCAGCAATCCGTAGGGAAAGGAATTTTTCACTTCGATGATAGGAACATGCGCATGATCCGCTCCGAGCACAAGTGGATATCGAGCTGCAATTGTGAAATACCCACGAAATCATGATAAGGGGGTTCCGATAACGAACCTAAGAAGGGTGGAATCTGATTAAAAACGTAGAAAGTGCGCACAGGGTGAATAGAAAAGAGCACCAAAGCATCGTTAACCAGTCTTCGAGAAAACCGCGTCGTTCCAAGTGCCATAAGTTTACTTTGTGCGCTATAAATAAATGGAAATTCCAAGTGTAATAGTTATTTTATTGGAAAGCATTTACGATTAAGTTTCGAACTTATGCAGTGCTAGCGAGCGGGCCGAGAATTCCAAGCAACATAGTCAAGCGATGCAATAGTGCAGTTCTCGTGAGTAATAGTGCAGCAGCAGTATGGAGTTTGCAAAGTTGCGTATTTTCGGTGCTAATTAATTTCGGAAAGCCTCGGCGAGTGCTAATTAGCCGCTCTCGTGGGCGTTGCGGGTGCCTGTGGTAGCTTCACCGATAAGAAAACACATAAGGGAAATTCCCAAAGTTCATATCGCAAAACCGTCATCAGCGAACGAATCGATTAACGACCTTATCGCGAAAATTGTAAATCGCATGTGTGGTCGTGGTTACTATGGAAATGGCAACATCAGCTGTGCAAATAGCATAGTGGATAGTAGGCCATGGAGCGCTACACACACATCGCCAGATCGCGATATTCGTTCGACAAAAGACGACCTTAAATTTTCGTTTAGAATCCTAGACGCCGCAGGGAAATCCCGAAAGAAACATCGGAAATCTCTTCAGTGTTGACGGAAGTCGAGAGTCAGTCCAGCCACACGGCAAGAAGAACCACATTGTATTGGCAGCCAGTCGATAAGGTAAGGTCGCCGACCCTTCTCCTACTTGAAATTACTTTCGCCCAGTGCACTAACCAACAACAACAACAATTGTAAGCTGATACCAACCCCTTGTTGCAGGAAACGCACGCAGTGTGATCGAGTTACCGCCACTCTGCAAACGAAATGGAAAGAAAGAATTTCGAAATTTAACACTGCGCGAGAGAAATGGGTCATTCTTCCCGGAAGGATTAGAACCATAGCCTACCGGAATTAAAATCCTCCCACCGTCATCACAATTATTTCAGCTTCATTCAAGGGCGCTACAGGCTGGACGAGAATGTCGCAGCACAGCAATAATAACACGAGTGCGTCGAGCAGCGAGGACGAGGACGAGCAACCTTTGAAGCACGGCTGTGAAGACTCGTGGACGTGGAGTAAACGCTATCGATCGAAAGAGGTTGTCCTGAGCGGCACGAACAACCGAACCGTTCATTTCCATCCGAACTGGAGCAAAGGAACGGCAGGCGTGCTGGGCAAACGGCCGCTAAACAACGGTCGATTTTATTGGGAGCTGCACGTATCGCAACGGGTCTTCGGGACGAGCATAATGTTTGGGATCGGAACGAAATACGCCCGATTGCATGCGAACTCGTTTATTAATATGCTCGGCGAGGACGAACACGGCTGGGGTTTATCGCATAAGGGTGTCCTGTGGCATATGGGAATCGCACTGCTGTACACGAAACGTTTTAAGGAGAACAAGGCCACAATTATCGGGATTCTTTTCGATGGAATTGAAGGAACTCTGACTTATTATAAAGACGGAAAATGTTTAGGGATTGCATTTCGTGGACTTGATAAAGTGAGTATTATTGAAATTAATTCTGAATGTCGCCCCATATTTCATAAAAAGTGTGCAAAATTTTACGCGATTTCTGTATTGAAATAATCGCCACATCAATTAAATTTAAATTCGAAATTTTGACATTCGATAGCCCTTATCACGAATGCACAAGAAAACTTGGTTTAGATATTCCCCATATATAATCATAGTGGCGCAAAAAGGTTTAAGTACCTGCTATGTTATGTACTTAAACCCTTCCTCTCATGGCATACCATGAACAATTTGCGAGTTTCGTATACCACGAAAGATCTCAATATCACGTTTATATTAGGTTATAAACCACGTACGAGGGCGGATCGATAATGACGTGTAAAAATGAAGAAAACAAAATTTCTTCAGCAAAAATTTATTTTATTTTTCAACATAGTCCCCTTTTAGCTCGATACACTTAGTCCAACGTTTTTTCCAATTTTTGGATCCCTTTCAAATAATAAGATTTCTCTAACCCTTCAAAATATGCGTTGGTTTCATTGATAACGTCACTATTCGTGGTGAATCTCTTTCTAGCAAGCCATTTTTTCAAGTCTAGAAACAAGAAACAGTCACACGGGGTCAAATCTGGAGAATACGATGGGTGAGGAAGCAATTCGTAGCGTAATTCCAATAATTTTGCCACTGCAACAGCAGACGTGTGAGCTGGAACGTTGTCGTGATGAAACAGCACTTTTTTCTTCGCCAAATGCGGCCGTTTTTCCTTGATTGCAGCATTCAGTCGATCCAATAACTGAGCATAATATGCTCCCGTTATTGTTTTTCCTTTCCCTAAGAAGTCAGTGAAAATTATTCCTTTGGAATCCCAAAGTACTGTCGCCATAACCTTTCCAGCTGATGGAACGGTTTTTGCCTTCTTTGGTGCGCTTCAACCGGCTTCCATCCATTGTGTTGACTGTTGTTTGGTTTCTGGAGTGTAGTGGTGGATCCATGTTTCATAAACAGTTATGAATCGACGAAGAAATTCATTTGGATCACGCTGAAACAATTGCAATTTGTGCTGTAAAGTTGTCACACGATTGCGTTTTTGGTCGATTGTGAGCAAACGCGGCAGCCATCTTGCGGATAGCTTCCGCATGTCCAAATGATTTTTCAAAATATTCCAAACACATTCATATGAGATGCTTACTGCCTTAGCTATCTTACGCACTTTCACTCGACGATCTCCTAGCACGAGATCATGGATTTTGTCGATCATTTCTGGCATGGTGACCTCATTTGGACGACCTGGACTTTGTATGGTCTCTGTGCTCCTACGACCACGCTTGAATTCTGAAACCACTTGTAAATCTTTGCAATCGATGGTGCAGAGTCCCCATAATGTTTATCTAATTTTTCTTTGGTTCCTTTAACTGTTTTCCCTTTTAAAAAGTTATGTTTAATCAATACACGAAATTGGTTTTTATCCATTTTTGAAATTTATTAAAGGTTGACTTGCTTAGACAGCAGTTTCACAAAAACTAAAAAAAGGTATCAAGCTAAGCCTTTGCAGGTAATCTATTTAAGGATGAAGCAGGTAAAAAAAATACCAAATTCCTTACCTTCATTTTAGCAAAGCTTCTTCGTTCGCGGAAAATTGTAGCACGAATGGGTGAAGAGACAAGGAAAGGCTCTGTTCACAAAGGGACGCCACAGGGCGGAATAATATCACCTCTCCTGTGGGTCTTAACAGTGAATGAACCCCTTTCCATCTTAAATCAGAACGGCTACCCCACAATAGCATGTGCAGACGATCTTGTCATCATGCTAACTGGTAAGTTTGAGCAAGTTCTAGGAGACCTCATGCAATCCGCTTTACAACTATTAGATAGCTGGGCACTAGATAAAGGACTTACTATTAACCCACAAAAAACAGAACTGGTCCTCTTCTCCAGAAGAAGAAGACCATATGTTTTCAATCCACCAAACATTCGAGGAATCAATATGGTCCTCTCGAATCAAGTTAAATATTTAAGCCTAATTCTTGATAGCAAATTATCCTGGAAGGCCAATATTCAGGAACGAGCAAAAAAGGCTACAGTAGCCTTCTTCGCTTGCAAGAAGACATTCGGTTTGAGATGGGGCCTTAAGCCGCACCTCATCCACTGGATGTGTACCAGTATTGTTAGACCAATTATTTGCTATGGTGCGCTGGTTTGGTGGCCGGCGGTGGTACTAAAAACCAACCTGGCACCCTTACAGCTGATCCAACGGATGGAATGTCTGTGCATAACAGGTGCCCTTAGAACCACACCAACTGCAGCTCTGGAGGTGATTCTCTCACTACCCCCACTTGATCTTTTTATAAAACAAGCAGCAGGCCTGGCAGCCATTAGATTAAAAACCACTAAATCGTGGTCAGCGCCACAAATTGGTCATGGACAAATTTTAAACGTCATTAGAAACGCAAACTCCCTTTTAGACCGCGAGTATGATTGCATGAACCAACCGCAGGTTGAGAAACGGAAGTTTCACATTAAGTTTCCTGAACGAATGGGCAACAAATACGATACTCAGCACCTGTATAGGTTCTCATCTCTATACGGACGGATCTAAAACTAGCCAGGGGACAGGTGCAGGGATTTATTTGCACGACCTCGACATCCAACCTTCATTTCATCTTCCAGAACACGCGACAGAGTTCCAAGCAGAAGTATTAGCCATTAACGAGTGTGCAAAAATTATTCTTGATAAGCAGAACAGTCTCGGAAATTGTTACATTTTCTCGGACAGCAGGGCTGCGCTTCAGGCACTCCAATCCTACAGGACTACATCCAAACTAGTGTCCATCTGCAGACACAATTTAAATCGCCTAGCGGCCATAACGGAAGTTTTTCTAATTTGGATACCGGGTCATAGTGACCTGCTAGGTAACGAGGCGGCAGATACGCTTGCACGGCAAGGATCTGCTAACATCAATTCCACTAGGAAGTCAGTCGATGTAGCACCAACAGTGCTGAAGACTAGCTTCAAACATACTATTTTGGATTCTTTCTTGGCGGGGTGGCGTCAGCTGGAAAGCTGTAAAACGGCCAAATCCTTTTGGGAAGAACCGAACAATAATATTACAGCTCAGCTGTTACAACGTAGTCGCTATAGTATCCGAACTATTGTCGGCCTGACCACAGGCCATTGCTTGCTAAGGCTGCACGCATTTAGGATGCGAATCGCGAGCGACAGCTTGTGCAGAGGTTGCGAGGAAGACGAAGAATCTATCGAACATTATCTTTGTCACTGTCCGCCAATCTCCAACAGTCGTCTCCTTTGTTTAGGCTCTAGATTCTTCTCAGAACTAGACGACCTCAGAGGCGTCCAACATTCGAGCCTGTTAAGGTTCGCAAACCGAACCAAGTGGTTAGAGCAAGAGGAGTGACTTCCAACTCATAACTATAGGGGGAGTACAATGGGCACAACTAGATGGCCTCAGTGCTTGTGGTTCTATGCAACCACCCTCCTACAACCTAAACCTAAACCTACCTTCATTTTTACACACCATTATCGATCCGCCCTCGTATATACGGGGTAGTGGGTGCTACACTGATAGTATTGCCATAACAGAATTGTATCATAGGTATTAGACTGACCGATTATGATTCCAAAAAATATATATATCAGGACTAGATAGACAGATAGATATTTTGTTTATTTAACCAAATTATTAAAAAAAAATAATTTTTTTTTACAGCATAGCACTTTTACAAATGAGACAAAAAATAATTTGGAAAAACTTACAAGAGATGAAACAATGACTTTCGTCGTCTGTTTGCGTAAGAAAAGATTTCCAGATTCTACACTGTTACGCTTTATTATTCGTGACGTTTCGATCTCGTCTGAGACCTTTACCAAACTGATAAAGGTCTCAGCAGAGACCGAAACATCACGAATAATAAAGCGTAACAGTGTAGAATCTGGAAATATTTTCTTTCAATTCGAAATGCACTGTGAAAACATTCACCAAAACTTTACTTCATATAATTTAAAATAAAAAGAAAAGGCGAAGGAAACAAAAAAAGAATAAAAATAATGATAATAATAAACAATTTGCATTGGTTTACTTAATAATAAATTAGCTTTATAATTAAACGCTCTGTTAAGTTCAATTAAATTTTAGGCACTTGTTACAAGTGTGAAATTGTGGTACATGAAGAAATTAGGTTACTCTAGCTCTCTATGTATTATATTTAGCTTAGATCTAGGTGATTCATTCAAACGCGAGCTAAAGTTCTGTTATTGGATTGGCTTTACTTACGATGGCGCTACAGTTCAAATCGGACTTTGGCCTCCTGAATACTTTGCCTCCATCCATCTCGGTTCAGTGACCGCGTCCTCCAGTTAGAAAATCTTAGCAGTGATTTGCTGTGTGCGTCAATCGAATCCTCCCAGCGCTTCCGTCCTTTTCCGACCGGTCTTTGTCCGTTAACTTTCCCTTTTAGTGTGCGTTTGGGAATTCTTCCGTCATCCATACGCTCCACATGACCAGCCCATTATAACTTCTTAAATTTTATGAGGGTTGACACTTCTGGATTGTTGAAGACGGCATACAATTCCCTATTGTATCGTATTCTCCAAAATGATTAATATTCTCGTTGTTAGGTGCTCATTAGGCTAAATTAGTGTATGGCACACAGTCGGTTAATCGTCATTTAGCCCTAATGATTAATTTAACTATGCTATGTGTCAAATACAACATTGTTGTACAACATGATGTGCACATTGAGTACTATCATTCAGTCAGAAATATTGCAACTACACGGATCGTAATTGTACAAAAATTAAAAATTTGTTCTAAATCATTTTCAGGTTAAGGAACCCCTGTATCCTATTGTGTGTTCAACGGCTGCCAAAACGGAAATGACATTGCGATCTACTCGAAGAGATTTCGTTAATCTTCAGGACAGATGTCGAGCGGAAATAATTAAGCACATTAAGAATCAATGGGATTTATCCCGATTAAAACTTCCACCTGTTATACGTGAATATTTATCCGAAGCGTATAACGATATTAAGCCTCTCAGACCGGTGGATAACTACGACGTTCTCTATGATTTTTAGGTAAAATTCAATCAAAATCCACACACATAATTCTAGAAATAATATAATCAATTGCATTTCTTTATAGGCTTCTCAAATACTAAAATAAAAAGTAAATGGGCGATCTCCAGACGTCATGTAAATACTGCATTACTTTAAAATGTCTTTGGTAAGTATGAAACAAAAGTTTACAAATATAATATAAGATTAGCTGTAAGGCAATGTTTTGTTCCTTATTATTATTATTTTCACGTTATTAAAATCGAAAACCATTTCATAATTTGCAAATGGTTCGATAGAAAGGATGTGTCCGTAACTAGTCAAGTGAAAAATTGTAAATACATAAGAAATATAAGTAGATTACTCATAAATTTACAATTTAAGAAACTAAACTAAATTAATTTATTACTCTGTGCAACATTAATTTTCGTGCAAAGGAATTAATTTCTATTCTTGGCTATAGGTGTGCTGAATTCGAAAATTCCATCAGTTTTACTTCACTGGCCTAATTCGTAATTTAGCTCGTCGTCTTCATCGTTAGTAGATTGGTGACACATAGCACTTTGCTGATTAAGCAGTGTCACTCACTCATCTTTTATATTTTTAAAAAGTTGAGTTGAATTGCATACCCAATATCTCTCTTTCTCTCTCATCTACAATGGTACTACAGCCCAAATCGGACCTTGGCCTCCTGACCTTCAGGATCCTTAAAATTTTTCATTATTTATTGGGTTGATAGACCTTCGCACAACCCTCTATCTGCGAATTTTTCATTTTCATAGATTGAGGTGACCAAGAAATATCCAAGCCGGCAGTGTGCTGGAATTATGCGTCGACCGGGATTTGAACTCACGACTTTCGCATTGTACACCAATACGCTAATCACTAGGCTACACCCTATAGCCAACAGGCAATAAAGTTTTGCAAGGAGGACCACAAAAGAAGAAAAACGATTCTTAGTCCTGTTTTGGAATCGTTCGCAAGTCATCTTTCATAACTGGGCGTTTAAATCACGCTTCGGAAATTTCATATAAGTCAGAGGTGTTAGAAAATGCCTTTTCTTCTTCTTTTTAGCACGAAAAAACTTATATGAAATTGGCAGCTCTAGCACAATCTTATTACCTAAGTTATGGGAAAAAATTAGAGGATTTAGCTGATAAATGATCAATATTTTGGTAATTTAACTAAATTATGTCATACGCATAGCCGTTTAATGATAATTTAGACCTAAATTATTATTTAGTTGCGCTACGTGTCAATGGTATAATACTACAAAAAAATAGTAAAAATCTTTTAACATGGGAGGGGTTTCAAGAATCGATAGCATAAGAAATAAATTAATGATTTCTCATGTTAAATCGAGTTGTAGATTATTAAAACACAAATTTTTAAATAATAGCAAATAATGCGGTAAGAAATTTTAGGCTAAATGTCATCGAATGAGATTCAAAAGAAATGGATATACATTTGAATTATTTAATGAATTTATAATATTGTTGCGAGCTAGGGGTTTGTCGGGATTTCAAGTAAAACACAATTCGTTTAAAAATAAGTGATAATTAATTTATTCGCACTTTAATTCGATTTTCCGCTTAATTCGCACTTTAATGGCAATACCGCCGCGTACTTTTCTATCGCTTTTCTGGTTCGCGTCTTCCATAAATAAAAGTCGCTGACTAACTGCACTGCTTGCTTTCGTGCTTTTATATATCTCATGACAGTTCTCGAAGCTTCCTTCGGTGTGTATGTGTGAACAGTTCTCGAAGCTTCCTTCGGTATGTATGTGTGAACTATGTGTGAACAGTTCTCGAAGCTTCCTTCGGTGTGTATGTGTGAACTATACTGTAAAGCTCTAGATCTTTAATTGTGGCTTTCTACATAGTGGAGTATACTGTTCTACATAATTCTTGCCTATTCGAGAGAGATCGAGTTGCGGGGCTGCCAGATCTGCATGTAACAATATAGTTAAATCTAAATGACATACAAAAAAACTACACGAAACTTTATTTTTAATAATAAACGGGGATAAACCAACCGGCTTGCAAGGCACAAAACTCTGAATAACACATGCTATTTGCACATTCGCGCCTTAGTTACTTTTTGTATTACTTTAGAGCTTGGGTAATCAGTTACCATATTCAATGCATTGTCTGATGTGATCATGCATTACTATTACCACTCATATTTGAATTTCATATTGAGTAGGTGAAATCGCAGGAGAGTATCCGATACGAACTCTAATGATTACTATATCGGTTCATTAATTACTACATGACCCCTAAGTTGGCCACTTTCTACGAAAACTTCGATGAATTCAACATGACGATGTTATAGGACGGTGTGTAAACTAACAACTTTCTGTATTACCAAGCATTGATATACGTAAGAACTAATGAGAGGTTCATTTCTCCCGTTTCGCTGTGAATATAATGCAAAAGAATGGTTGCTTAGCTACTTTTCGCATTACTTTACTCAGCGGTACTGGGTTATGGTCATGATTTTTTACGGTGTTTTGTAACACTTGCATAAACGAAATTTCGGATGTATTTCCATGTATTATGACTTTATTAGTAAGAGCAAACATTCCCATTAATGATGAAATACAACTTTGTTCAAGTGGCTGCCTCGGCAAGCTTCGAAGTAGCGCGATGGTTTCGAGCTGTAGCTCACGGATTGCTTGGATGATATTGGCCTTAAGTGCTTGAATCGTTTCTGGATTGTTGGCATAACATCGGTCCTTCACGATTCCCCAGAAAAAAAGTCCAAAGCGGTCAAATCGCAGCTCCGAGGCGGCCATTTGACATCGCCAAGACGGCTGATAACACGATTTGGGAATTTGGTGCGTAAAAGATCGATTGTGGCATGGCGCGCCATCCTGCATCAACCAGAGGTCGTCTAAGTCCATGTCTCCAATTTCAGTAAAAAAAAAGTCGGATAACATGGCTCTGTAACGTTCACCGTTGACCGAAACGTTGTAACCAGCCTCATTTTCGAAGAAAAATGGTTCAATAATGCTACCACTCCACAATCCGCACCAAACTGTCTCTCTCTGTGGATGCATTGGCTTCTCGACAATAACGTGCGGGTTTTCCCAGCCCCAGATGCGGCAATTTTGTTTGTTAACGTAGCCTCCGAGATGAAAATGCGCCTCGTCAGAAAAGATGATTTTTCGCCCAAAATCGTTGTCCAATTCAAGCTGCTCTAAGGCCCAAAATTGCGAAGCGTTGCTCAAGTGTAAAGCGACTCATTTAGTTCCGCGGAGGCGTGATACTGACTTTCTGTCAAGATTTCGAATGGGAAACAGCTTGCAGTGTCAAAATAACCTATGATTTAAAAAGAAACCACTAGATGGTCCACCCTGTATTTTACAACTTTTACAAAATTTGTTTCGATCAATAGCTGTTTAAATTTTTGGAAGATATAATCTTGTACGAACCAATCAAAATCGATAATTTGGAAATGTAGAATCTCTTTTTGCGAAATCATAACACAACACTTATGAAAGGTGCATGACACATTATTCTTTCCTCATCAATGGCACTACAGCCCACATCGGACCTTGACCTGCTGATCATCAGGTTCCTCACATGTATTTCATTTTGTTGAAGAGTTGTTAGATCTTCGCACAACCCGCTATATACGAATTTTATATTTTCGCGGATTTAGATGACTCAGATATACCCACGTAAGCAGTGTTCGGGAATTATAAGTCGACCGGGATTTGAACTCCCGACCTTCGCACTGTAAACCAACACGCTACTAACTAGGCTACATTTAGACTTGACACATTATATCGTATATGAAATATAGGGTAAATTAATTCTTTTGCACTATAAATTCACCCCGATCCAAAATATAGTCTGGAAGTGTCCCATATGAAATGACTACTCCATTTTTTTACTCCTCGCGCCGGCCCTGTATACACTGCGATACATGAACATACAGCTGATATAGAACAAAACTTTAAGGATTGATACCATTCACACGTCAGTTCATTAATTTCCTGTTAAGACCCCCTACAGGGAGGGGCAAAGGACAAAAACAGTTCTCTTACACAACGCGCGATCCTGAGCATCGGCCTTTAGTTGTCGCCAGAACTTGTGTTAGATGGTCAACCGGCCCGACGTCTTCCTTGAGGATTATAATCCAGATCTTGTTTGGCGATGTTTCGCTCTGGTTTCCTAAAAGTGTGACCGGCCCAATACCGCCTTTGAATCTCAATGCATATTTTAGTTTCTCCAGTTGCACTCCAAAGTTCGTCGTTTGAGATGACTTCCGGTCAAAATATCCCTAATATCTGTCGCAGGCATTGGTTCACGAAAATTTGCAATTTCTTGGTAAGACGAACGGTTACTTTCCATGTAGTATAACCATGTAACAACACTAATTTGACGCATGCGAATGGAGATCTCTCTTAACCCCCAGAAAGTGGAAGGGATACCGAAAGTCTGACGAGCTTTATTTGCAAGAGCCTCATTATCACTTTTGGCTCCGCCGTCCATGCTGACAATGCTTCCGAGGTAACAAAAATCATGCATCTCTTCGACATCTTGTCCGTTAAGAACAATCGGTGTGGTTGTGTTCGAACCCATGTGTATGGTTTTATGTACACAGCACAACTAAATTATTCATTAGCCATAAATGATTAACCGACCTAACGACCAAAATATTGATCATAACAATCTCAGCTAATGATCTTGTTTTCCCATCATTAGGCCTATAATAATGAACAATGAATTAGAGCTGGTCATTTCATATGACTTTTTTTCATGTTAGAAAGAAGAAGAGACATTTTCTGGCACTCTGATTTACATGAAATCTTTGAGGAGTGATTTCATGGCCCAACTATCAAGGATGGCTTGCAAACGACTCCAAGGGTTCTCTTTCTTCTTTTTGGGTCTTTCTTGCAAATTTTTATTACCTATTAGCTATTCAATTTAACTTGACTCTTTTTCATTAGACAAGTGCTGTGGTCACCAATATTCTAACGATGAAGACGAGCCTAACTACTTATTAGTTAATTACTAATTAGTGTGGCTATGTGTCAATTGTTTGTGTAATCGTGTCATCAATAGCTAAGAATTTTTTTCTTCTGCACCATTTACTATTTTCTTCGCAGTGTGATAAATTAAATTATTTTTATATTTTAAATATAATTAAAAAACAAAATAGATGATCTCAGACGTTATGTTAATACTGATTAACTTTAAAACGTCTTTCGTAAGTGTAAAATATAAATTTATTGTTGGTTTGGTGAATGTTTTTACAGTACATTTCGAATGGAAAGAAAAGATTTCCGGATTCTACACTGTTACGCTTTATTATTCGAAACGCGAATAACGAATAATAAAGCGTAACAGTGTAGAATCCGGAAATCTTTTCTTTCAACAAATTGTTATATAAGAATAGTTTTAAGACAATATTTGCGTTTTTGTTATTATTATTTTCACGTTATTAAAATCGGAAACCATTTCAAAATCTGAACATGGTCCGCTAGCAAGAGATGGAACCTAGTCAAAATTTGTAAATATAATATTATTTTATATTATATTATAATATTAGTCTTAACTTTACAATTTAAGAAACTAAAATAATGAAGTGCGCTAGGGGTCGCTGGATTTCACGTAAAAATAAAACGAATTTATTTTAATTTAAATTACACACAAACTTTATTTATCGCTTTTAAACTTTTTATGTCGCTGTCTTATTCGTGCTTATTCGCACCGTCATTCACACGACTCTTTCGGTCTCAGTCTCTACTCTTTCGCTTCCGTATTTCGACTACCACGCGATTATCTGATCTCAACTGACTGCTTCATCAATGTTCGCTCTTTTTTTTATATCTTTCTTGTCAGACGAATCATTTCCTTGTCGTTCGAAACATTTCCTTGGCAACCGTTTGTTGTTAGTTGCTTCTAGAAATAATTTCCTTATCCGCCGACACATTCCCCTGTCGTCCAAATCTATGCATCATTTCCTTTTCGGTCTATCGCTGTCAGTCGCTTTTATACATCATTGTCGGTGTTGTTGCTCTCTCGGTAAAGAACTTGCAGGTGCTTTTAATATTGCAGAATTGTTGTTGGTTGAATGCCGTGAACATAGATGGGCGACATAGTGTTAGGGATGTACATGATACATGATTTCGCGTGCGAATATTTGTATTGAGGGATAGATGATATCTGACATCTATATAATAATGAAAAACTGTGCATATATTTGAAGTCACGTGAAGTAGGTGACTAGGAAATAATTTCGTCGGTATCGGTGGCTTAGTGGAAATAGTCGCCTGCCACGCGGACGGTCCCGGGTTCGATTCCCAGTCGATTTTCTTTTTTACGAATATTTTTTTACGATTTGACTACAGTAAAAATATAATTTCAAATAATTTTTGTTCCATGCATGAGTTTAATATAAAATCGGAACTAACGACTTGATATCTAAAACTCAATCCATTTGAATCAAATTTGTTTTTTAAGGAATCGAACACAACTTAGAGGGTCACCCGATAATGCTATGCACAGCTGTGTCGGTATAGGAATGTGAGAAAAAAAAACTCAAGTTAGATCAGTTTAATTTAGGTGGAGAAAGACGAAAGTGACCGTGTACATTGCCTTCGAAGCACTGGATGTTGAACTCGTTGGGAAACACTATGGATGGTAATGTGTTCCAAAGTCCTGATGTTCGGGAAACGAATGACTGCCTATATTTCACTGTACGAGAAGGCAAGGGTTTAACGGTGTACTCGTGTGAGCGTTCAGCTTGACGAGTATCTCGGGGAAAATTATAGAATGGAGGGCTGAGTGTGCTTAGTTTCGCACTGCATTTACCATGTAAGTAGCGATAGTAAATGCTGAGTACTCCGACATTTCTGCGATGCTCGAGAGAATCGATAGAAGACGTGACGGTTTCGTCTCCAATCAGTCAGAACGTATGTTTTTGAATACGGTCGAGCAACGCGAGGTGTGATTTGGGTGCCCCTGTCCAAACATGCGAATTGTATATTCTAAACGTGGTCTAATGTATGCCTTATAGATGGTTGCGAGGTCGTTCGGCGTGAAATACTTTTTGCACTTTCGGAGAACACTTAGACATTTAGAAACGACGAGGGCAACATCAAAGATGTGCTGAGCCCAATTCAGGTGGTCATTAATTTTAACGCCAAGAAGTGTGAAGTTATCCGAGGTACAAAGTTGTGTGCCACCAAAGGTCACGTTTTGAGATAATACTGGAACATCTCGTTTGAGGGATGGATGACAGGCCTGTGTTTTGAAGGCGTTGAACTCTACTCTATTTTTCCTGTCTCATTCCAGGAGGTCCGAGTTCAGCGAACGGAATAACTCCATGCGATTGGAAGCAATAGAATACTTGTGTGATTCCGCAGCAGAGTTAAATTCATAGGTGCTATCTAAAGTACTGTCATCCGCAAAATCCAATCCAATCCATAGGGATTGAGAGTGGACGACAGAAGGTCGTTGATGAAAACCATGAAAAGAGTTGGAGATAAAACAGAGCGTTGAGGGACGCCGGAATCTATTGGGAAAAAGGAAGAATTGTGGCTACATTTTAGAGAGACATGCTCATCAGCATCAGTGTTTGTGTGGCGAAGTGCTCGCCTGCCACGCGGATTCAATTTTCGGCTGAAAAACTTGTTTTTTAATATTTTTTTTAGCACATTGCAAATTTGAATTTTCCAAAAATGACAATTTTTTTTCACATGAACAAATCTATGTCGCTACGATATGAGTCCAAACACAAAAAGATTTGAAGTTAGTTATAACCAAGATCTGCAGCTACTTAAAAATAAATTCAATGGGAAATTTATCACAAAGAATGTCGTGTATAAGGAAGTTCTAATATAACACATCGACTTTTACTTTATTATTTTTTAATAATAAAGTATTGTGATCGACACAGAAAAAAAAAAAAATTTGCTACCCTGAAATTTTGTTTTTTCGCGTTTCATGACTAAATTAGCCTAAAAAAGCAAAAAAAAAAAATCCGTCCCGCCGTACGCCGTACATATGGACTCGTACCTCCAAAACCGTTAAAGGTAGAATGTTGGTTTTTGGGTGGATTGTTAATTTGGTAAGTGAGCTCCATTATCCAAATTTTGGGGAGTGTGGGGTGGAAGGGGGAGGCGGGGGGATGGAAAAAGTCGAAAAATACACTTGCTAATATCTTCACCACGAATGCAGATAGAAAGATGAAAATCAGCATACATATAGAGAAGGTTGTGGGACATACTCCAAAAATAATTTAATTTTTTTATCCATTGGCGTCCGAAAAGGGGGGGCTAAAAACAAATTGTCGGCCGAATCTTTTTTTGAAATGGTTATATCTTCGAAACTACTTACCATAAAAAATTCATATTTTGGGACAATTAAGATGGCGTAAAGATCCATCAGAATAAGTTAAGAAATAGGCTAATTATTGTAAGGGGGAGGGTAAGGGGGGGTGCTAAGAAAAACACTTAAGAATTAATATCTCAACTATCTCTTAAGCTATGTAATTAAAATTTAAAACATATACTAAGCTATACTAGCGAAATATAAAAAAAATATAAAATTTGGTCATAATAGTAGTGGGGGGAAATGGGGAGCATTTCAAAAATGGTGCACTTTTCAAAATTAGAAATCGTTATATCTCAAAATTGAGTGCAGATATCGAATCAAAAATTCGTCAGATTATAGAACTATATAATTTATAATTTTGATAAAAGTTTTAAGTTAGGGGGTGTAAAGGGAGGGAGGTGGTAAGCAAAAATGTCGAAAATTTTGAGTGATTTTTTTAGGACTCTGGTCAAAGATAGAAACTTTAAATTTTGCATGTGGATACATCTATTTTATATACACAGAAAAAAAATAATAATTTGATCCACAATTGTTACGAACCGACCAGCACGGTCTAAGGGGCACAAGGTGTTTCATGTGCAGCGAAAAAAACACGAAAACTGAAAATTTTTGGATGTAATTTTAAGGTAGAAACTTGAAAATTTGGGAAATACATTTAAAAAAAATCCCCAAACGTATAAGATATTAACTGGTCGAATACCTTTGAAACTTCTACCCCCTCCCATACAAAATTATTTTTTCGACCATTTTTAAGAAATTAATTATCACCTAACTATTAAAAGCTATCAATTTGAAATTTTGCATAAGAACTTATAAAAATATTTAAAATAAAATTATTTTAAAAGTTTCAAAATAGCACTTGCCCTTCTACCCCCTCCCATACAAAAGTATGATTTCGACCAATTTCATTAAATCAACTAATAAACAACAAATTAAAAGCTACGAACTTGAAATTTTGTACGAGCACCTTACTAGAGAAAGAAAAGAAAATTGCATCACAAATTTTGCAATTCCCCTACCTCTTCTACCCCCTCCCATACAAAATTATTTTTTCGAGCATTTTTAAGAAATCGGTTATCAGCTAACTCTTAAAAGCTATTCATTTCAATTTTTGCCGGAAAACTTATAAAAATAATTGAAATGAAATTTTGTTAAAAGTTTTGCAATCACGCTTGCCCTTCTACCCCCTCCCATACAAAAGTATCATTTCTACCTATTTCATTGAACCAACTAATAACCAACAAGTTAAAAGCTGCGAACTTGAAATTTTGTACGAGAAGACTACAACAGAAAGGAAATAAAATTGCGTCACAATCTTTACGATTCCCCTACCTTCTCTACCCCCTCCCATACAAATGTTGGTTTCGTGAATGTAAAATACACAGAATCTTATTCTATGCAACTTCGTCTATGAAACTGACATTCTATACAGAGAATATTGGACGTCAATTAAAAAACTATTAACATCCACCGACCCTTACTATCAACCCTCATCCCTCCCCTCAAAAAACTCAAACTTGCATAAATAAACGAACGAAATATTGGTTATATATACTGAAGCTTTTGAACGTTTCCGCAAAGTGTTGACAACTGTCCTGCCCAAGAACCCCCTTTCACTTAGTCTTCCCTAACCACTCTAACCTGCATATTGACTTTCCACGCATCCGCAACTTGTCCCAAGAATAATAAAGTTTCGCCTGACGTGTTGGCAGTTTATTTTCATTACATCACACAGATTTGAAAATCTGGACTGAGTTTGGCAAATTAGGAGTATTTTTAGGGACCGGAAATAATTAAAAATTAATAACATATATTTTATTAAATAAACAAATATTTCTAAAAGGAGAAATAATTTATACTTATTTATTTTTTAGCTTATTCAGCAATTATAATAAGGTGAAATGTCCTCCCTATTCGTACAAAATACGCGAGCGAGGCACGGATGCATGTGCTTGTGTAACAATAATTGAATTCATTCATATCAATAAGTTTTCAGTTTCTATGATATAAAAGTGCGCGACCCCTAGCTGGTTTTCAAGTAAAAATAATAATACTAACTACTAACTAGTTCATTTTAATTTTTAATACCAGCAAACTTTTTTTAGCGCTTTTGCATAAATCACTTTACACTTCTTTTCGCTTTTAGTCTTCGCATCATTCGTGCTGTCGATCCTTTGACTTAATCGCCTTCTAAATTCCGACTGTCTCACAATATGTAATCTCAACCCTCGCACTAATCACACGACTCGGTCGGCTTCTCAATCCCGGCTGAATGCTTATCACCCGTTTTATTTAGTTCTATTCGGCCGCTATTCAGCCTTCAATGCTGTTTCTATGAAATATTTCCTTTTTGGTTTTCTATTCTGCTTCTCAGTACGCGCAAGCAGTTCGAAGTCACAAGCAAAAGATGATCGCGGATAATCGATGATATGTGTGTGCAGACTAGATAGACAGCTTCTTCTACAATAGCACTACACTTATTTATTGTGGAAGGGTTGTTAGACCTTCGCTCAACTCTCTATCGACGAATTTTCATTTCCCTAGATTGAGGTAACTAAGGTATACCCTATCAGGCAATATGCTGTAATTATACGTCGACCGGATTTTGAACTCACGACCTTCGCATTGTAGACCAACACGATTCTCTCTGGGCTACAACTGTAAGTTATTACTTACACAAATATTTACCTTCTTTGAAGCCTACTTTACATTGCACGATATTTAAACAAATCTCTTTTCTGTTATGGACTTAGAAATCATTCGGTATAATTTTAGCTGAACTAAAGGATGCGTAATAATTTCATCTGTGGGATATGCAAATCCTAGTCCGATATCTTATTCCGATTAGTAAATTCAATCACAAGATTTAGCAAATCAGAAGTTACGAGTACGTATACGACGAAAACAATTATCAGTGATTATTTGCTTACATGAGATGGCTCTGCAGTCCAAATTGAAGCGTTGTCCCAGTATACTACGCCTCCATTCATCACGATTCAGTGACCGCGTCCTTCAGCTTAAAAGTCTTATCAGTGATTTTCTGCCTGGTTCAATAGAATACTTCCAGCGCTTTCGTGACTTTCTAGCTAGTCATTATTCATTGACTTTCCTTTCAGTGTGCCCATTGAAGCTTCATTAAATTTTATAAGGTTTTAAACTTGGATTGTCGAATATGACATACAATACTCTACACCATCGTATTCGCCTTCCTTCACACGTCCGAGAATTCTTCTAAGGACCTTTCTTTCAAAGGTGTTAAGTAATTTTCTTGATGTGGACGTTTCGCTGCCATAGCAAGGCACAATATCTTTTATAGTCGTCTTATATATTTTTTTTTTTTTAATTAAAAATAAAAACGTGCACAAGGTTTTTATTATACTCTAGATGAAATCTGAGAGTATATTGTGTTTGCCTTACCGTTTGTAACGCTGAGAAATAATGCTCGCACAGAGCCGCCAAGGGTACAGAAATATTTGTTGTCGCTCAAAAACTTCGATTCCGAGTTGCTGTCTGTCCGTCTGTCTACAGCATAACTCTCGAACGCTTTGAGCTATCGTACTGAAATTTGTTGTGTGTCATTTTTAGCAAAAAAGAAACTTTAAGTTCGTGAATGGGCCACATCTCCTCACTCCTTCTACCCCCTCCCATACAAATTTCACGAAATTCCGAAATTTTCAGAAATTGATTTTTCTTTGAAACTATTTAAGCTATCGATTTGAAATTTAGGTCAAAGTATTATGATATAGATGTCATTAATATGACGGAATATTGATCCGATCCCGTCACTCCTTCTACCCCCTCCCATACAAATGCATAATTTTGAAAAATGCAGTTTTTCGATTTTCATTGAAACTAGCAAAGTTATAAAAACGAATTTTTGCCAAAATTAATTTTATTATAATTTTAATCAGAATTGAAAAAATTATCAACTTCACCCCACTCGTTCTACCCCCTCCCATACAAATTTCACGAAATTTTAAAATTTAAATTAAATTATTTTTCTTCGAAACTGTTAAAGCTATCAACTTGATATTTTTCATAAAGTATAAAAATAGAAATATCAATACTGAGAAAATAATGTGTTTTGATCCGTACTCTCCTTCTACCCCCTCCCATACAAATGTATAATTTTTGTTAAGTGCATTATATCGATTTCCATTAAAACTAGAAAAAGTATAAACTTGAAATTTTGCCAGAATTTGTTTTTTAATAATTGCAATAAATTCTAAAAAAAATTATCAGCTCCTCTTCACTCCTTCTACCCCCTCCCATACAAATAGCTGTATTATAAATTCAAGAAAAGCATTTCTCCTTCGAATATATTAGAACTATCGAATTTGAAATTGAATCAAAGCATGGTGATAAGGATGATGATAAGCAGTTTCAAAATCATCTTAAACACTCCACTTCCTCTGCCACCTCTCATACAAATGCCTCAATTTCAGGAAAACTATGTCCAATTGAAAATAATGAAAGCTACAAACCTTAAATTCAGCACGAAATATTTTGCATACCACATTAGGTGTCACATCCAAAAATTGCAAACCTTCCTCCTCTCCTTCTACCACCTCCGATACAAAAGTCACTATTAATTATTTAAAAGAATTGGAGGTGACATATTTTCCGGTACATTGAACTCTCTCTCATTTCATCTAGAGTATCATATGATTGGGCTTTACGCCCAACCATAATCCTTTTATGTTTTTTAACTAGCAAACGTCCGCGACTTCGTCCGCGTAAAAATCGCATTAATAAGCAATTTTTGAGAATGTTAGTACTACATTATATGGGATATATAATCCGCTTACTTTAATGGTTCTTTGAACACAATGTTTTGTATTTTGTTGGAGTCAGAACCATAAATTATTAAGAATGATAGCATGATACTCGCATTTGAATGGGAGAGGCTCGTGATCAAATCAAACTTGTGATTCGAGATCATATGTATACGTGTTGAGGACATGTGAATAGTTGTAGCTTGTGTTAATTGAAAAAAGCCCAAATAAAATGACATTAAGCTTTAAAACATAACAGGACTTCGATTGTGCGTAAAGCCCCATTATATGATAATGATGAAATCGAAATTTTTGTACTCTTAAGAATTTTTGTGTGGTTAGTGATAGAAGGGATGACAGTACTAAATTAATTTTTTTCACACCATGCTAGAGTAGCTATAAAAATATTTTGCACCAAATTTAAGCTTGAAAAACTGAATAGGTAACTTGAGAAACTTAGTGCATTGGATTCAGTGAAATTGTGAAATTTGTATGGGAGATGGTAGATGGAGTGGGGGGTTTTGGTCATTTTTCTAGATAAAACTATCATCACCATGCAATTGATATCTTTTAAATTTCAGATCCGTTAGATTCACACTTTTCAAGAAAATCGAGTTTTTGCAAAGTCGTGAAATAGTGTCATATTGTAAGGGAGCGGATAGAAGGAGTGGAGCTAATCGGTTAATTTTTCCCGATAATAATAATTATGCTAATTAAAGATTTAGTACAAAATTTTAGCTCGATCAAAGCTATACGTACTGAGAAAATTGGTTAAGAATATTTCATGAAATAGTGCAGTTTGTACAGGAGGTGGTGCAAGGATTGGAGGGTTTTTAGTTATTTTTTGAGAAGCAACTACAATTATCATTGAATTGATATATTTTATATTTCAGAACAGTAACATTCACACTTTTCAAGAAAATCGAATTTTCGCAAAGTCGTGGATTTGTGTCAGATTGTATGGGAGGGGGTAGAAGGAGTAAACCTAATTGGTTAGTTTTTTCCTGACATTAATAACAATGCTAATTAAGGATTTATTACAAAATCTTAGCTCGATCAAAGTTATACGTACTGAGAAAATTGGATTATAGTATTTCATGAAAAAGTTTAGTTTGTATGGGAGGTGGTGGAAGGAGTTGGGGGACTCAAACTATTTATATACTTGAAGATTGCATTTATAATAGAAATAATATATTTTAAATTTCAAATTAATAGCTTTAATAGTTTTTATGAAAATTTGATTATTATAAGTTTTTGAAAATGAGTCACTTTGTAAGGGAGGGGGTAGAAGGCGTGAGGGGAGAAAAATAACACCTAAAGCAGATTACTCCCAGAGGCAGACCTAATAATCTGTGAAAGTTTTATTGCAATCGGTGCAGCCGTTTTTGCGTGAAAGCCGGAAAGACAGACAGACAGACAGACAGAGAAATTTTTTAAAAACGTTTGATTTTGCTTAGTTATTGCTAAAATGAAGCAAAAAACTTATTTATAGCCATTTATAAACAAATAACAGACAGACACTACAATTATATTTATATAGATTGCTCGGAGTACCGAATAATAAGTCCTGTTCGCTATTATAATTCGTCTTTTAATATTGGTAGGATCGCTTCCATCCATCGATAAGTTTGCCCCTAGGCATTCAAAGTTGTCTGCTTTTTAGGTTATAGTCTCCTACTGTAATATATTTTGTCTGGTTTAACCGCCACCTTATTTAAGGCCGTTGTTAATTCTAAAGCGGAAAGCCAAAACCTGCCTGTCTTGTGACAAAAAATCGATCACCGCCATTCTTAAAAGGCAAACTAATAGTTTTGGGTGGCACTCCAAACTGCAAAATAATTTTATACAGTACTTGCCTGTCGATACTGTTTTATGTCTGCTTGTTATATGCCCAGCACTTTTCCAGCAGCTGTTTACCAGAGAATATCTCGTCTGTCCAGTTCTAAATCCGACTTGGTATTCACCAATCATTTTGTCAGAATAGAAGAATTTTTGTCCACGATAAAGATATCATACAAAGATAGTCCTCGGTAGTTTTGGCAGCCGAAATTGGCAACAACCTCCAGGAAGTGATTCCTTCTATATATCTGTGATTAATCTGTTTAGAAGATTAGCTTTGCAAGTATCGACGAATGTTTATAATATTGAAGTGTGCAAGAGGTCGCTGCATTTCAAGTAAGAAATAAAGCCACCAGTTCTCTTTAATTAAACCGTAAAATTTTATATAATTTAACTGAATCACTTTACACTTTCGCTTTCTAAACATCGACTGACTCGTCGAAGGCTCCAAACCAGACTGGCTGTTCATGGAAAACGCTCGCCTTTTTATATTTCTCTTGTCGTGTGAATCTTTTCCTTCTCAGCCGAGTGCTGTTAATTGCTTCTATGAAGTATTTCTCGTCGCGCGAATATTTTCCCTGTCTGTCGAGCCTATACGAGTAGTATTTTTTGTCGTGCAAGGCTTTTCCTTGTCGGCCGTGTGGGTGTTGTTGCTTTCTAGAAAGTATTTCATCGCCGTACGATTTTTTTCCCTGTTGACCGTGTAGTTGTTGTTGCTGAACATTCCGATCGAGTTACATTTGATGCCAGATGTTCAGAGTTATTATTTTTGTTATCGCTCTTCTCGACTGAGCGCTGTTAATAGCTTCTATCAAACATTTTCTCGTTGTTCCCATCTTTCATTGTGGTTGTTGTGGCTTCTCTATATTGCCCGCGTAATTTGTTGTTGGTTGGTTGAACTTTCAAGGTCATTCGAAGATCGCGCCTGTTCTTTCATTACTATTTGTTGAGACGTTGAACATTCCGATAAAGTCCATGCAGGTGTTCCTTATAGTGTTTGTACGCGCGCATTAATTTGATTCAGTGTTAAGTGGTAGAGTAAGTAGAACTGACATGTAACAATGTAGAAAACTAAACTAAACGGTCTAGTATCAAACCCGTCTATGTCCAACCGTTTTGTGTCCTCATAATTGAACATTTGTTAAAAAAAAACATTAATTATTTAAAAAATAATTAATGTTTTTCTCTGTTTTCTTTGTCTACTTTTGAGTTAAAACGTTGCTTATTATTCAATCAATTTAGTGCTGATTCCTTGAATTTAGTGCTGATTCCTTGGTCTGAGGTTAAGGTTACTACTTGTATATATGTAGGTATATTAATCGAAAACAAATCCTCGGAGAGGACTTCTTCGCCGAGTTGAATTATTTCCGGTCCCTTGAACCGATGAAGCTAGTTTCACCGGTCTGGCTGAATGATTTGTGGGTCCACATGGTACAAATACGGAGGCGTGCAATGGGCCCGTTGGTGTCCAACACAAACCTAACCAAGGTCTATTAAAATAATTACTATTTGTATTTAGTAGCTTTCATACGTTTTCGCGCCTAACAAAAAACCAAAATAATAATTTTCTACGAGAACTGGTTATAATTTAAAATAATTAACAGGTTGTAAGAACGTTTAACGCACATTTTACAACAAAACTATCTAACACTAGAAAAATGTAACAAAAAAAATAGGTATCATGATTTTTTTGCTAAAGCTTTAAAAAATATACTTAAATTAGTTGTATATAAATGCTTATATTATTCGCATGCTATCGAAAATTCTGTAAATATTTAACATAAAAAAAATTATTCGAAAAATACATAAGTACCGTGTAACTTAGTAGTGCCATATAAATACCATCAATTTGAATATTAAGTAAAAATAAAATTCCAATTTTAATTTGTCAATGTAAATTTAAACATTCGTCTGACTTTTAGACTACACTTTTAGAATAAATTTAAGTATGCTGTTTTATTGTCAGAAATAAGTTAAAAATTGAAAAGGTAAAGAGCCGTTGCCGAGCATCCCACGAACCAAATCTTGGGAATGTTCCCAAATACAATATTTACCCATTTTTCTCCAGATATTTGGATGGCACATTGTATCTGAACTACTCCAATTAAAATCGTAGATATTCATAATCTGAAAAAAAAAATCTTTTATAATATTTAAGGTATTTATAATAATATATTTAAATTAAAACTCAATATAAAATGAAACGATTAACTTGCTGAAAATCCTTCCGACTAAAATATTAAATAATCGAACTTAGTTCATAAAATTAACTTACAGAGTTTTTGTTTGAAAATTGATCATTTTACAAAATAAAAATACAAATTAACAAAAAAAAAAAATCGGTCAACTAGTCAGTAATATTATATGTATATTTTTTTAAGTCTGTATGATAATTCTAATAAGATTATTTTTATATTTCCATTTAAAATTAAGATTATGCTTAAGTAGTAAAGTATTTGCGATCTATTTGTATTTTATTGTTTTTTAAAAAATATTCTGAAGAACTCTAAAACTCTTTATTATGTTCGTATTAATTTTTCATTATTATTTATTTTAGGTTATTTATTTTTTCTTTTCTTTTTCTCTGTTTTGAAATTGAATTCTTACTTGTTCTCTGGGCCACTTGTGTGCAATAATGTCATCAAAATAATTGATGGAAGTTAACAAGATCGAAAATCTATGAATAATATAATGTTCGAAAATTATGAATATTAAGTAAATTATAATAATAATAATATATAAAAAAAATTGATTCATTGTTAGGTTTTACCTTGTCTTCTTTTAAACGAAAGCAATCTGTGCTTTATACGTCTTGTATTATTGGTTATTTATTTATTGTTTTTCTAATTTATTGGAGTTTTTAGATTAAGTTAAGTATTGTACTAATTTATGATACTGATTAATAAATGTTTTAATACATGCAAAGTCATATGACATTTTTTTCTCTTACCTACAAAAATAAACGATTTCTTGTAACAGCTTTGCAGCTCAATACAGTTACCCTAAATACAGGGCTTCTCGACAATAACATGCGCGTTTTCTGAGCCCCAGCTGCGGAAATTTTGTTTGTTAACGTAGCCTCCGAGATGAAAATGCGCCTCGTCAGAAAAGATGATTTTTCGCCCAAAAACCACATAACGTAACAAATCACTACTGCGAAGCCAGCCGAGGCAGCCACTTGAACGAAGCTGTGTTCCGTCATTTGCTCTTACTAATGAAGCCATAATACATGGAAAAAAATTAATTTTGTTCATTTTATTGCGTTTTTAAAAAGAAACTTGTATTTGGCCCACCCTGTAGACAAGCAGGACTTGATAGAGTTCTGACGAGAAGTAGCAAGGAGGATATACCTAGTCTAGTCATAAATATTGTTACAAGGATTGGCAACCCTGCAGAAAGGAACCGTTATATTGCATTTCTTAAAAATTGAGCTAATCGCTATAGTACGCTTGTGCTTGATGCATTTGTCATCATTTGAGTTTAATTTTTAGTGTAGTGAACATGGATTGGGGTGACAAAGAAAATAGAATTGCTGTGATTGCACTTCATAAAGTAGGAATGCAACCAAGTGATATTTTAAAGACTCTGCATACCCTTGATATAAGCCGAATGTTTGTATATCGGGGTATTGAAAGATTTAATGATACGTCTGGAGTAAGTGACCGTGAAAGAAGTGGCCGTCCGCGAACTACTCGAACACCTCAAGCGGTTAAAGCCGTGCGCGAGAGAATTCGCCGTAATCTTCTTGGAAACAAAAAATGTTATCGCGTGAGATGAAAATACCCCAAAGATCAATTTCACGTATCATCAAAAGTGACTTGGGGTTGGGTGCTTATCGTAGATCTACCGGGCATTTACTAACAGATTCGTTAAAAAAAATAGAGTGGAAAAATCAAAACGATTACTTTGCCGGTACGCAAACCAAGAACACCGTAAAATTTTGTTTACGGACGAAAAAATTTTTACTGTCGAAGAAACATTTAATAAACAAAACGATAGGGTTTATGCTCGCAGTGCCAGAGAAGCTTCTCAAGTTTCCCAAAAGGTTCAAAGAGGTCATCATCCAGCCTCAGTAATGGTTTGGTGGGGTGACAAAGTTGCAAGGCAAAAGGCAATCACTTCGAATAACTTGTTGCAATTTCCGTTGTTGACAATGCATTTAATAAATAAACAATGATTTCTTAACATATAACACCTCTTTTATTGAACAGTGCTTCAACAAGTTTGTAACAGTATTTATGGCTAGACTGGGTACACTCCGTTTCATATTTATAGCCCAACTACCAATTTGAAATTATTTCGCCTTAGAGTAATTTTGCCCCAAATTAAATATAAGGAAAGATTGAGAAACTCTGTGCAATGGTTTTTCATTTTTGTTCGTTTCATATTTATAACCCACATGGTGATTAGTGCAGTTAGAAATCGACACACTGAATCAGTTTAGTTGTTGTTTACAAGAGGGTTTCGTAATAATCTTATTATTTAAAATGCCGCGCGGTGTCTTTAAATGATGTCGAAAAGGATCAAATTTTAGCTTACAAAGATGATAGTTTGAACTTACACTCGGCAGAAAAAGTTTGCGTATATACCCAACACATCCGACATATGTATCTATAAAAAACATCGTTTCTAACATTTTATTCCGAAATATTTTTTTTCCTATTTCTCATTACTTCATCTATACATAGTAATATAATTGTAGTGTCTGTCTGTTATTTGCTTATAAATGGCTATAAGTCAGTTTTTTGAGTTATTTTAGCACTAACTAAGCATAAAAACACATTTTTGAAATTTTTGTCTGTCTGTCTGTCTGTCCGACCGCTTTTCACGCACAAACGGCTGAACCGATTATAATGAAACTTGCACAGTTTGTTAGGTGTTCATCGGAATGAAATCTGCTTTTGGTTTCATTTCACTCCCCTCACTCCCCTCACGCCTTCTACCCCCTGCCATACAAAGTGACTCATTTTCAAAATATATATTAATCAAATTTTCTTGGAAACCATAAAAGCTATTAATTTGTAATTTGCAATATATTATTTCTATTATAAATGCAGTCTTTTGGTTTGCAAATTGTTTGAGTTTCCTCACTCCTTTCACCACCTCCCATACAAACTACACTTTTTCATGAATTACTTTACGCCAATTTCTCAGTACGTGTAACTTCCATCGAACTAAAATGTTGTATTAAATCCTTAATTAACATTATTATTAATATCGGGAAAAAATTAACCGATTAGCTTCACTCCTTCTACCCCCTCCCATACAATGTGACACAGTTCCACGACTTCACAAGAATTTGATTTTCTTGAAAAGTCTGAATGTTACTGTTCTGAAATTTCAAAATTGCATAATGATTATAGTTGTTTTTCAATAAATCACCAGAAACCCCCTTCTCCTTCCACCACCTCCCATATAAACCGCACTTTTTCATGAAATACTCTAAACGAATTTTCTCAGTACATTTAAATTTCATCGAGGTAAAAATTCGAACTTAATCCTTAATTAGCATTATTATTAATATCGGGAAAAAACTTAACCGAGTAGTTTCACTCCTTCTTCCCCCTCCCATACAATGAGACACATTCCACGACTATACAATAATTCGATTTTCTTGAAAAGTATGAATGATACAGATCTGAA
This sequence comes from Chorisops tibialis, assembly GCA_963669355.1. NCBI lineage: Eukaryota > Metazoa > Arthropoda > Insecta > Diptera > Stratiomyidae > Chorisops > Chorisops tibialis. The sequence goes on from OY770262.1 coordinate 289,952,189, forward strand.
ATTTAAAGTATATCAATTGCATGATAGTTATAGTTGTTTCTCGAAAAATCACCAAAAACCCCCCACTCCTTCTACCACCTCCCATACAAATTGCACAATTTAATTAAGTTCAATGCACTAAGTTTCTCAGTACCTACTCAATTTTTGAAGCTTAAATTTGGTAGAAAACATTTTTATAGCTACTCTAGCATGATGTGAAACAAATTAGTTCAGTGCTGTCACCCCTTCTACCACTCCCCATACAAAATTTCTTAACACCGCAAAAATTTTGATTTCATCTATACATAGTATCGTATGAATGGGCTTTACGCACAATCGTAGTCCTGTTATGTTTTTAAGCTTAATGTTATTTTATTTGTTTTTTTTTTTTAAATAACACCAGCTACAACTATTCACATGTCCTTAACGCTTTCAACACGTATATGATCGCGAATCACGGGTTTGATTTGATCACGAGCCTGTCCCATAAAAATGGGAGTATCATGCTTTCTTTCTTAATAATTTATGGTTCTGATTTCAACAATATACAAACCATTTTCTTCAAAGAGCCATTAAAGTAAGCAGATTCTATATCCCACAACTACACTCTCAAAAATTGCTTATTATTGCTATTACGCGGACGAAGTCGCGGGCGTTTGCTAGTTATGAATATAAAACAAAACAAAAATGAGAATTACTGTACTCTAAGGCTACGGTAAAATTCGGAAACGAAAAATATTCTGAAATTCCAGGAATAAAAAGTCTGCGTTCAAAGCGTATAAAGGGAAATCAATGTCTCTGAGTTGCAGTTAAATTATTAATAACAATAAAGTTTGTATAGGAAAGTTGATAAACGTGTTTTTATCTAAGGTTTGCGTTAAAAATAATTGCTAAAAAAACGTTAAGTAAGAGATGTCTAATAAAGGAAAGGAAAGTGAATTTGGGGAAAGGAAAATTATCGTGGATTTGTGGAAAAAAGGTACGTCATATCGTGAAATAGGTGCAATAGGCAGCTGAAGTCATTCCTCTGTCCAACGAGTCGTAAACAACGTCAAAAACTCAGGAGATTTGGTTTCAAAACCCAGATCTGGCCGTCCTCCAAAGTTGAGCCCTCAACAAATTCAGAGTTTGTTTCGAACGATGATTAACTGATTAGATTAACTGCAGCTAATATGGCAAAGGACATCAAATCAAAGTACCGCAAGTCTATTTCTGATGATGGTGTTCGTAAAATTCTTAGGAAATATGGGTATCACGGACGCGTTGCTCGTAGAAAGCCATTTATAACAACAGTAAACCGACTCAAGCGGCTGGCGTTTGCTAAGGAACACATAAATAAGCCAAAAGAATTTTGGAAACAAGTTATTTTCTCGGATGAAAGTAAATTTTGTATTTTTGGAATCAAAGGTCGGAAAATTGTATGGACAAAAACTGGCGCGGCCTTCGACATAAAAAATCTCTGTCCAACAGTAAAGCACGGTGGTGGCGGTGTTATGATATGGGGGTGTATGGCTAGTGGAGGAGTTGGAAAAATGGAGTTTATTGAAAGTAATATGAATAAAATAGACTAGCTTGATATTCTCAAGCGCAATTTGAAGAAAAGTGCAGAACATTTGGGCTTAAGCGACAACTTTTAATTCCAACAAGACAACGACTCTAAGCACACTGCGGAGGTAGTAAGACTCTGGTTGCTGTATAATGCCAAAAATCAGCTTCGTACACCGCCCCAATCTCCTGACCTTAATCCAATAGAGCATTTGTGGCATCACTTGGAACAAAGGATTCGAGCGCACACAATAACGTCGAAGGTAATGCTCAAGGAAGTCCTGATCCAGGAGTGGAATTCAATGACCCCAGAGTTCACTAAGAAGCTGGTAGATTCCATGCAAAAACGGTTGTGGGAAGTAATAAAGAGACGAGGATATCCCACAAGCTATTAATTTTAATTATATTTTAATTTTAATATTTTTATGGAGTACAATAATCATCTTTTTTGTTTTGTTTTATGTTTGTAATAAAGCCATGAAAAAAAGAAAAAAAATTATTATGAAATAAATTACTTAAAACGATGTTTTTTATAGATATGTTGGATGTGTTGAGTGTGTACGCAGACTTTTTCTGCCGAGTGTAAGTGAAATTTCGAGAAAAATTGTTCGCAGTCGCCGTGTAATTCGAAACTTTTTCAAAGATCCGGAGTTATATGGAAAAACGCAGCGAAAGGGAAGAAAAAGAAAACTGTCTCCACGGGAAGAAGAGAGAGAAAAATTGTACGGGCAACAAACAATTCGATACTAAGTTGCAATAAATTGGCAGCTCTTGTCCCAACAAAGGTGTCAAAAACAACGGTTTGGAGAACGATACAACGTAATCCTAACATTTATAGAGGTAAAATGAAGAATGCTCCACAACTATTAAATCGCCATAAGAAAGCTCGGATGAAATTCTCAGAAAACCACATGGCTACAGATTGGTCTTCTGTAAGACATACTGGCTTTCGTACTTCTTCATTGTTTAAGCTCAAGATTTTATTTCCAGGTGATATTTTCTGGTGAAAAAAATTAAACTTAGATGGACCCGACGGATTTAATTCTTATTGGCGCGATCTGAGGAAGGAACCTCTCTATTACTCGAAGAGGAATTTTGGTGGCGGTTCTGTGATGTTGTGGGGAGCATTTTCTGCAGCAAGGCGTTTGGATATACAATTTATTTCATCGCGTATGAAGAGGAGAGATTACATCCAAGTACTCGAAAACAGGTTACTGCCATTTCTGGCAAAACAAGGCGAAAAAAACTAAATTTTCCAACACGATAATGTCCGAATTCATACCAGTCGTGAAACAATGGGTTGGATGGAGACAAATTCCATTAAGGTAATGAACTGGCCGGCATGTTCTCCCGATCTGAATCCCATTGAAAACATTTGTGGAGTTCTTGTCAGATGGGTATATGCTGAAAATCGCCAGTATGAATCACAGGCGGAATTGAAAGCTGCAATCCTTGATGAATGGCAGAAACTTGACCCTGAAATGTTAAATAAATTAATCCAATCGATGAAAAAAAGGATTTTTGAAGTCATAAAATCCAAAGGGGGACCTATTAATTATTAAGTTTTTACATAAAGTTTTTTATTTAAAATTTATATGAAATAAACTTTTTATTTTGTTAGAAATATGAAACGAGCAAAAAACGTATAATAGCTGAAACTGTTGCAAAAATAACGAATTTTTGCAATAATTTACCTACAAATAATTTCAGCTCCAGGCTTTCTACATTTAGCAATCAAATAGTACAAAAGCATAATAATTTTCCGAGTGGAAATAACCTAAAATTTAATTTCTACGTGGGTTATAAATATGAAACGGAGTGTATTATACGGAGGCTGTCTCCTATGGGAGTGCTTCGAAATTTTTTGTACGGCACAGAGATAATTCCAATGGTCTTAAGTATACCAGACAAAGAGTGTGGTCAGTGCAACGTACCAGGTCAATTTTGAATGGCTTCAGTGGATATGATGTCATGGAACTTTCCATTTCAAAAAACTACCTGTATAATTGTGGTATGATCTTGTCGTAAAAACACGATTTACCGAAAACACACAAAAGCATAATTAAAACAAATTGGACTCGGAAATATTGCGGGAGTGTATACTTTTTCGTAATAACTAAAATTCTACAAATTTCCGTGAGAAAATTAACCAGAGAACTCTGCACAATATAAATGACAGATTCTCTTCGATGGGGGAAACCGAGATTTGACTTTGATTGCGCTTTTTTCAATTAAAAATCGTTTACACTGATATCAACGTGTAATAATTATACGCCGAGCACTATTAATAAAGTACTTTAGGAAGCTTAACTATCTTTAACACTGTATTTAAAAATAAGCGCGGTTCTTATGAAGCCCGTCGTGTCTGCTCCATGCAAAAGCGAGGGAGTTTGTATGGAACTGATATTTTTGATTTGACTCCAACTTGTTGCTGTTGGATTGATTTATTTGGCTTGCACTGTAGAGGGCTTTTATCAGGTGCGTTGTGTTTTGTTGCGTAGTGACAACGATGTGACCGGCGATGTGTTCAAATCTTAGATGAGAACTATGGATATGCTCATACTGTACATTGTGACAAAAAATACAATAATTTGTAAATAAAATAACTCTCTCCAAAACCGTGTTGTTATGTGGTTGTACCACGTGGAAAGTGACCGTTCGACTTATGGAGAAACTACAAACTTTCGTGAACCAATTCCTCCGATGCATTTTAGGAATATTTTGGCCAGAAGTGATTTCCAACGACGGACTTTGAAGTAAAACTGGACAGCCTAAATAGGTATTGATATTCAAAGGCGGAAGTGGCAGTGGATCGGTCACACTTTGAGAAAACCAGAGCGAAACATCGCCAAACAGGCTCCGTATTATGATCCTCAAGGAAGACGTCGGATTGGTCGACCATGTAGCACACGGAAGCGAGCAGTTGAGCAGGAGGCCAGAGGAATAAACATGTCCTGGCAACAGCTTAAGGCCGATGCTCAGGATCGCGCCTTGTGGAAGAGAGTTTTTTCTGTTCTATGCTCCTATAGGGGGTCTTAGCAGGAATTTGATTGTCGGCATAATTGGACCCCTGAAGGACATGGTAACGTTTGCTCAGAATATTTTGGGAACTCAGACATCATTTGCTTGCAAAATCGCCGCAGACTAGAATTGAATGATGTGCCAAGAATGACTTTTGATAACGATAACAAAGAAAATGAAAATCCTGCCTGAAATGATCGATGTTAGTATTTCGGTAAAAGTACTTCCAGATCGTTCGTTTTTGTGCGAATTTCAATTTTTGTCCTGTTTTCCAAGAGAGCATTCGATGCGATTTATCTATTTTTGAAATGAGAATCGAACCGTCTGGATATGCTTTTAGTTAAATTATTTATTGCAATAAATTTAGGTGGTAAGGAGCGATGGATACAATAACATTCAATTTGAATAGCTTGAAGTTAACTATGTACGCAGCGTCGTCAATATCATATTTAGTTTTACCCTCAACATTGACTTTACCAGTAACAAACATGAGTGTAATAATTTTAATTTATTTTTATAGATGAAGCGCTATAGATCATGTTACCTGAAAAGCGCAGCATAACTGCCAATAGATGGCCCTGCAAAGTGCTGCCACGACATTATTTTTCAGTCTCATTTTTTACAATAGTAAAAAAACTGTACAGCGCAGTAGAATATTTAGAGTTCGTGATTTTGGAATTTTCGAACCATTTATTTCAACTACTTATAACTATTCTTACTTTTCAAGTTGTTTGTTAATTTGGAAATGAGCCCAGCTTTAGTGAACATGTTTTACACAAAAATTGGAATTATTTAAGAATATATTGTATCGGGTTTTCCAATAGGGACTTGACAACTTTGAATTCAATTTGTGAACGCACCCTTTCACTAATCATCGAACTGTCACTGTCAATTTATTCAGTAAACTTAACATTTTTATCATGGTAAAGTACACGAAGGAACAACGTCTGCAAATTATTAAAAATTTACTTTGAAAAAAAGTTGTCAAGTCCTTATTGGAAAACCCTTTAGAAGAAAATCCAAAATCCATTACAGCAAAGATTGAAAAATAAAAACAAATTTGCATGATTTTTACATCAGAAGCGTAGCAGTGCGCTCTACACTTTTTCCGTGATGTCGTGCATTGTAAGAGTATCAGTGGATAATGGTATAAAAGTTAGAGCCATTAAAAGTATTAACGAAAATATTCGAATTGAGTGGACATATCCAAATATAAGCTCAGCTCGGCAACTCTAATGATGACGCCACTTCAAAATTCATTGTGGATGCATTACCTTATCTTGAATCCAGTGCGAATTGTCAGCCAATCAATTACCTGTTAAGACCCCCTATGGAAGCTCGTTTTCATGCGCTACATGGTCGACCAACCCGATGTCTTCGTTGAGGGTTATAATTCAGAGCTTGTCTGGAGAGGTTTTGCTCTGGTTTTCTCAAAGTATGACCACTTCCGCCTTTGAATTTCAATGCCTATCCCAGTCTGTTAGTTAGTGCACTCCAAAGATCGTCGATGGTAATGAAATCTGGCCAGCCAATCCCTAAAATGCGTCGTAGACATTGGTTCGCGAAAATTTCTAGTTTCTTGTTAAGCTTAACGGTCGCTTCCTATATAGCACAACCGTGACGCATGTATCAAACACTCGCTGCTGCGTGCAAAGAGAGATCGCTCTTAAACTCCAGAAAAGGAAGAATATTGGTTACCAGACGAGCTTTATTTTTACGAGCCTCAAAATCCTTTTCACTTCCGCTGTCCATTGCATCTCTTCCACATCTTGTCCGTTAAAAGCAATCGGTGCGCTATTATTTAAACCCATGTGCACGTACGAGATTTTACGCACATTTTTTTTGCAGTCGTGCTTTTGGGATGCACCGAGCGGACATTTGACTCTAAACCCTAACGGTTATGCGCAAGAAAACACACGTCATCAGCCTAATCATGGTGGCTTGAGATCTTAAATAATCCCCATTGATAAATTTTACTAGAAACAGGTCTTGTGATAATATGCAGCATTGTCTGAAACCCATTTGCACAGGGTAGCTTGTGGACAGCTCTCCTCAATGTAAGACCTGACACCTCGCATCTCCGTAGGATTCTTTAATCATAGCTATGATCTTATCTGGAATACCTCTCCTACGCAAAGCATTTCATATGTAATCTCTCTTAAAGTCTTCTTGAGTTCCGCAAACACGATATGCAGTGGCGAACAAATTTCGGCGGACTGATCCAATATTATCCATAAAGCATTTTTATGGTATGTATAACAATGTATATTAAACCTAATGGTCGGCACCAAATTTATAAAAAATCAAGAATAAAATGCGACAAACCTTTATTATTTAAAAAAAAAGTGTATCACAATAATTTTTAAATGATCGTCAAAAAGTTAAGAAAAATAAAAAACATGTTTTTTTAAAATCTAAAATTAGAAAATATGAAATCAAAATTAGATAAGACAATAATTATGTCACTAGTTTCGAAGAAAAAATAAATACTAGAGCGGCTAACACATAAAACTGAGAAGTACGTATATACGAAAAAAAATACTACAAAATTTTGGTATCAAGACAAATTCGCATGTATGGCAAGCACATAAAAAATAATTTTTTACAGAATTTCAAATTAAAGTTCATCGTTGAATTGATGAATCTTTTGTAAATGCTCGCCATAATCGGTTGCCTCGCTACCAACAAATGTATCGTAATTATCAAGAATCTCCTTGTACGATAATCGATCGTCATGATCCTCATCGGTCGATGCGAATAAATGATCGACTTCTTCGGTTGCAGTTTCTTCGTTGCTCGGCACGACCCACGAAAGAATTTCATTTCTATTCAAATATCCGTCGCCATCCTTATCATAATATTCATCGAATTTCTCCTTTTCAACGGTCAACCATTCTTTGTCATGTTCGCTGGCCGCATCGGCAATAAACTCTTGAAAATCGATCATGCCATCCTTATTTAGGTCCTTATCGCGAAGCGTTTGTTCGTAAATTATTGGTACCATTTCTGGATGCTCTTCGGGACTTTGAAATAGAACGAATTCGTCGGGATTCAATATGCCGTCCTTATTTAGATCGGCTGCATGAAACATTTCACGATCATCCGACAATAGTTTTTGTTCCTCTTCCGATTGTGGATTCATTTCCGGATTTATTTTCTCTTCGCTATCGATTCCGAAAATGTCTTGCATGTATTCATGCCATGTGATTTTACCGTCGGCATTTCCATCGATTTCTTCGAATCTTTCGTTTGCCTCCTCCTCAGATAGAGTTCTAGAATGGAATAGATATAGACTTTATTCAAGTTTGTTTTTGCAAATACAAAAGTATTTTTTTTTAAGTTATGTTAGCCTTCTAACGCGCTCTATTTCGCATTTTTCTACTACCGCCAAATATCAAATTGCGGATGCTACAAGCAGCAATTGCCTCAATAACATCGAAAATGATAAGATTTGTGCGATCCGTGACCAAAGGCTTGAGATAGGTCAGTGGGTCCATCATCAAATTTAAGATTAGGACAAATTTACAGATTAATGACAATAATTTAAAAAAAAAGAAGTTTTTTCTCTTTTTTTATTTGCCGTCCGGATACATTTTTTTATTTTTTTTTTTTTCAGAAAAGAGCAAGAAAAAGGCGAATAAATGATAACAAAATTTTAAATAGCTTACGTGAGATTAATGAACAAGATCGAATCATTATCAAATACATAACTCCGATACTCTAGATGAAAAATATATTTATGTAAATTGAAGAAAATATTCTATTTTGTGTGTTGTACGGTTATGCCATTGAAAGCACTTTTTTACATTATCACATTAAACAACAGTTGCAAATTTTTAGTTTAAACAATTTTACACGCACCCATTGAAAAATATCTGCCAACAAGCCGGGCGCAGCTTTATTATTCTTGGAACAAGTTGAGGACGCGTGGGAAGTCAATATGCAGGTTAGGGTGGATAAGGAAGACTAAGTGACTGGGGTTTGTAGGGCAGGGCAGTTTTAATTATTTAGTACTTAACTGCAATTACGATCAATAGCTCCAGTAAGGTGACGATTTTTTCAGCACTTTTGTGACTGGAGATGAAACCTGGGTGACTCAATACATTCCTCATACAAAAAGATTGTCATTACAGTGGCGACACACCTGTTACCCATCTTCTAAAAAATTCAAAACCTCAATTTCGGGCAAAAAAAATTATTTCGGGACCGAAAAGGGATCATTTTGATATAATTTCTACCTCAAGGTGAGACGATAATGGAGCACGATACTGTGAGATCCTATAAAGCCCAAGAAAGAAATTCAAAACAAACCGAGGGGAATGTTAACGAAGCGAGTGTGCTTGTTGAAACGCCCCCCCCCCCCCCGCACATGGCTAACGCCACACCAAGGCACTTTTGGACTCTTTCGGTTGGGGGTCATTTTGAACCTCTCCTCATACTCCTCTGAGTTGGCGCCTTCCGATTTACATCTGTTCACCTCCCCGAAAAAATTCAACCGACGAAGAGGTGAAACTAGAGGTCCTGAACTAAAAGAAGGAGATGGCGGGAGAATTATTTGAGGAGGGCATCGCAAAGCTTGTGCCACGGCTCACAATCTGCATAGAACGGGAAGGCGACTACGTGGCGCAATAACTGACATATTTACCAACACAATCCTGTAATTTAGTTTTAAATAAAGTTTTTTTTTGATAATAAGAAAAATCGAGTACTTTTACTCTCTGGACGTGCCTTGTAAATTGAATCAATATTTTATTCGTTAACATCAAGGAGGATATATAAAAGGAGTACCTGATAGTCTGTCTCATGTGGGAATATTTTTTGATTCGGAAATTTTCGAAAATTGTGTCCAAGCTTAACTTGGCTTCAAACTTTTACAAAAAAAATACAATAATTTGTATTCTTTCTTGGTTGCTAATATTCAGTCAGCAATAAAGTAATTTTCAATACAATGGTGTTTGCTGTTTCATTTCAGAAATTTTTATTTTTTCAATTTTTATTAGTTTTGGTTTGTGTTTAAGCTAAGTACTTTAGCAACGGACAATTTAACGCGGGACAGAGACTTACTTTGGGTTTAAGTATGTCAAACAAGGATAGCAAAACAATTTTTTCGAAAATTTGACAACTGTTTCGAACAATTTATCGTGGGAAAGAGTTAGTTGCAATATTTTTAAGTGTGGCAGACGAAGATAGCGAAACGATTTTTTTCGAAAAATTTCGAGCATTTCGGTAGTAAGGGAGGGAAATACATTCATTCCCATTGTGCTTACAAGGCAAAGCATGCTCATAGTCACTCCTTTTTATATATCCTCCTTGGTTAACATATCGTCGGTTGACAAGCAGAGGTGCCTAAGTCACAAAATGAAATTCTACAGCAGAGTGTTTTGAAGTCGAAATTCACTGTGATAATTAAGCTGGAAAAAATTGTATGTCCATATTTCTCACATTTTGAATAAGTTTAAGCTGGGATATATGAACTTTTAACTTTTTCTTTTAAAACGTTCTAAAGACAGCAGTAAGCTGACTCCAAAAAAAAACCCAATTTATAAAAAAAAAATCTGCCAACAAGTCAGGCCCAACTTTATTATTCTGGGGACAAGTTGAGGATACAAAGACAATATGCAGATTAGGGTGGATAGGGAAGTCTGTGAATAGGGATTCTACGGCCGGGCTGTTGTCAATTATTTAACACTTAAGGGGGGATCCTGCTTTAGGAGGCCTAAAAAAAGCGTTTTTCGAGGGATTTTTTTAGAATAGAAAAAAGTAAGCCAGTCCAGTGTACTTTTGAGAATATATTAATACATATTTGAACATTATAAATTTTTTTATTAAAGTGAAAAATATTGAAACGCATCAAACTTTTATGGACGTTTGTGCAGCATCTTGTAATTGCAGTCTCCAATTGGCGGGAAAGATGCAGCTCGTAATTTTCGTCCGAAACAAAAAACCAAAGAAAATTTTAAATTTCATATATATTTTTTCTAGATGAACTAAGAAAAACCCAAATAAATTGTGAAATTTATAAATTTTTTCAAGTTTAAAACAAATGTGATTTTTGCAAAACAGCTTGATAAAAAAGTGGTTTAAACATTTTTTTTTTCATGAATCTTTTTAGTTCAAAGAGAATAAAAAACTGAAGTGAACAAGCGTTGGTTTGTTTTAATTGGTCATAAAGTTTTGGTGTAATCACGCCCGCCAGCTTGAAAAAATCGTAAAAAGAAAAACTCGAGAAAAAGCGTGCTCCAGATGCCCGAGCGCTCGTATACCTACTCGGCGCCCCACCGCGTCTTCGAAAATACTGCGAATTGGTCTATATAACTACTATACGTACATATTCCTAGATATATTAGGAATAGATTTAAGCAATAAGAAAAGTAGTTTTTTTTTTAGCCTCCTAAAGCAGGATCCCCCCTTAACTGCGATTACGAACAATAGCTTCAGAATCAATATTTCATTCATTTATATATCCAAGTTTGGGTTTATATGTGTTGGAGAGGGAGGGGGGGAGGTGTATCTCGGTATATTTTAAATTCTTAAAACCATACATTTGTATAAGAAGGTGAGGGAAATTTGTGCTGCAGTTTTGTTAAGTTTCTTTTGAAAAGTGATCGTACAAAATTTCAAGTTCATAGCTTTTAATGAGTTGTTTATTAGTTGATTTATTGCAATTTGTTGAAATCATAGTTTTACATGGGGGAGTGAAAGGACAGAAGGAATTTCACTACTTTTGATGCATTTTTACTTCAAATATTTTTAGAAGGTCTTGTATAAAATTTTAAGTTGATAGCTTTTAATGATTTGGTGATAATTGATTTCGTAAAACTGGTCGAAAAAATACTTTTGTATGGGAGGGGGTAGAAGTTTTGGAGGTATTCGACTAGTTAATATCTTAAACTTCTAAGCATTTTTTTAAAATGAATTTTACAAATTTTCAAGTTTTGGCCGACAATTTGTTCTTACACCCCCCCTCCCCTAATTTTTTTCGGACGCCAATGGATAAAGAAAATTAAATTATTTGTAGAGTTTGTCCCACAACTTTTTCTATACCTATGCTGATTTTCAGCTTCCTATCTACATTCTTAGTGGAGATATTAACAAGTGTAATTTTTGACTCTTTCCCTCCCCCCGCCTTCCCTTTCCACCTAACAATCCAAAAAAATTTAGATAATGAAGCTCACTTACCCAATAACCAATTCACCCAAAAACGAACATTCTACCTTTAACGGTCTCAGAGATATGAGTCCATATGTACGGCGGGATGGATTTTTGTCTTGCATTTTTAGGCTAATAATAGTCATGAAACAAATTAATATTTTTCAAAACTTTTTTTTTTCTTTTTATTGGGTTATTCAATGGCTACAAATCTTAGAACAACTTATTCGAAATGACTTCCATTTGCCTTCCAGCACGACTTGAGACGATCTGACCACTCATCGATCGCGAGACGCACTTCATGCATGGGGAAATTGTTCACTGCACGGACAAGGGCTCGCTTCAACGACTCAATGTTTGGGTGTCGAGTAGAGCAAGCTATGCCCTCTAATACGGACCACAACTTGTAATCCAACGGGTTGAGGTCTGGACTACCAGCTGGCCAATCATCCATTGATATGAAGTCCGGAACGTTGTTTTTGAGCCACAGTTGAGTCGTTTTTGCTTTGTGAGCTGGTGCAGAGCCTTGCTGGAAAGTCCACGGGTTGTTGGCGAATATTGATTGGTTGAGAAGCTTCACAATGGGTTCCAAGACGGTCGATTGATATACTTTGGCCGATGTTTTCACTCCTTTCTCGCAAAAATGGAGCTTGGTAACGCCATCGTAGCTCACTCCCCACCGTATGGTGGGGAGTGAGCTACGATGGCGCGATAACAGACGCGGGATGGTAGCCTCTTTGGACCCTCGGGATGAGTTGGGATGCTTCTCTGTATGACCGAGCATACACACGGTCGTTCTGTTTATTGAACGATTCTTCTTCGGTGAAGATTTTCTCGTCAGTAAACAGAAATTGTCTGTGAGTGTTCTTCGCGTACCGGCTGCGTAACGCTTTCGATTTTCGGTTGCGTTTATCCTTCAATGCGGCCGTGAGCAGGTCTCCAGTGTGTCGCTTGTACGCACTGAGTCCCAAATCTTCTTTAATAATGCGAGACATGGATTTTTGCGAAATTTGCATTTCCCGCGACAAGATTTTCTGTTTTCGCAGCGGTTTCCGGTCGATTCGTTTCTTCACGGCTTTGATCGCTTTCGGAGTTCTCACAGTGTGCGGACGGCCGGATCTTTTACGGTCTCGTAGTCCACCAGTATCCTCAAACACTATACACAAAATTGCGAGTGATTCCAAGCGGTCGCAACGTCCGAAAGATATCGCCTTTTTCCATGTTGCATTTTAGTAGGCGAACTACAACAATACGATTTTCGATGTCGCCCCATGCCATGATTGTAAACAATTGATGCCAAAAACTTGTTACATGGCAATGAAGCAGAAATGTCAATTGTCAAATCGCAGTCAAGATGAAATGGATGCGCCCAATATTGCATTCGTAATGAATGCGTTTAGTTGTGTACCAATATTTATGACTTGACTAGATAGAATCTTAATTTCATAGTCGAATTTTCAAATAATTTCCATGAATGATTTTATATTTATGAAACCAAAAATTTGTATGGGAGAGGATAGAGGAGATGAGGGAAACGAAAAATCTGTGATGCAGTATTACTTCGTTTTTATTAAAAGGTGTTCGTAAAAAATTAAATTTGTTGGTTATTATCGATTTATTAAAATTGTTCGAAAACATACTTTTGTATGGGAGGGGGTAGAAGGGCAAGAGACATTAGAAAACTTTTGATGCAATTTTGTTTTGAGTATTTTTACAAGTATTTGTACAAAATTTTAGGTTGATCGCTTTTAAGGGTTTGGTGATAATTGATTTCTTAAAAATGGTGGAAAAAATATTTTTGTATGGGAGCGGGTAGAAGTTTTGGAGTTATTTAACCAGTTTAGGTTTAGGTTGCAGGAGGTTGGTTTTGAAGAAACATTGCACTAGGACCACCTAGTTTGGTCCATTGTACTTTCCTTATTGATTATGAGATGGATGGTACCCCTCTAGTGCTAGCCACTTGGTATGGTTCGCGAACCGAAGCAGCTTCGAATGTTAAACGCCTCTGAGGTTATCTAGTTCTGAGAATAATCTAGAGCCTAAACAAAGGAGACGATGGTTGGAGATTTGCGGAAAGTGATAAAGATAATGTTCGATAGATTCTTCGTCTTCCTTGCAACTTCTGTAAAGGATGTCGCTCGCGATCCGCAGCCTGAATGCGTGAAGCTTAAGCAAGCAAAAACCGGTGGTCAGGTCGACAATAGTTCGAACGCTATAGCGACTAACAGCTGATATTTTGTTTCGTGTGATATTTTTTCTTCCCAAGGGGATTTGGTCGTTCTGCAGCTATCCAGCTGCCGCAATCCCGTCAAGAAAGAATCCAAAATAGTTTTTTATCGACTGACTTCCTAATGGAGTTAATGTTTGCAGATCTTTGTCTGGCGAGCATTCTACTGCGACGTTTCCTAACAGATCGCTATGGCCGGGTTTCCAACAGAAACGACTCAAATTGTGTCTATAACTGGACACTAGTTTGGAAGTGGTCCTGAAGTATAGTGCCCTGCTGTCCGCGAAAATGTTTCCGAGACTGTTCTGCATATCTAATTATAAATTTTGTGCACTCGTTAATGGCAAATACTTCCGCTTGAAACACAGTAGTGTGTTCTGGAAGATGAAAATAAGTGTGGATGTCGAAGTCGTGGGGATATATCCCTGCACCTGTCCCCTGGTTAGTTTTAGATCCGTCCGTATAAAGATGAGAACCTGCACAAGCGCTGAGTATCGTGCTTGTAGCCTATTTGTTTCGTTCCGGAAACTTAATGTGAAACTTCCGTTTCTCAACCTGTAGTTGGTTCAAACAAGCATACTCGTAGTTGCGTCTCTAATGAAGTTGCGTCTTTAATGATGTTTCAAATTTTGCCGTGACCAATTAGTGGTACTGACCATGAACTAGAGGTTTTTAATCTCATAGCAGCTAGGCCTGCTGTTTGTCTTCTAAAAAAAAAAGTGGAGGTAGTGAGAGAATGACCTGCAGGGCTGCTGTTGTTGTGATTCCAAGAGCACCTGTTGTACACAAACATGCCATCTGTTGGATTTACTATAAGGGTGCTAGGTTGATTTTTAATCACACACACCAGCACGCCTTAGCAAATAATTGGTCTAATGGTGAAAGTATACGTCCAGTGGATAAGGTGCGGCTTAAGGCCCCATCTTAATCCGAATGTCTTTTTGCAAGCGAAGAATGTTACAGTAGCTTTTTTTGCTCGTTATAGAATGTTGGTCTTCCAGGATAATTTACTATCAAGAATAACACCTAAATATTTAACTTGATTCGAGAGGACCGTAGTGATATCCCGAATGTTAGGTGGATTGAAAACATATGGTCTTTTTTTTCTGGAGAAGAGGACCAGCTCTGTTTTTTGAGGGTTAATGGTAAGTCCTTTATCTAGTGCCCAGCTATCTAACAGTTGTAAAGCGGACTGCATGAGGTCCCCTAGAACTTGTTCAAACTTACCAGTTAGCATGATGACAAGATCGTCTGCCCACAGGAGAGGCGATATTATGCCGCCCTGTGGCGTTCCTTTGTGGACAGAACCTTTTCTTGTCTCGTCCCCCATCCGTGGTACGATTTTTCGTGAGCGAAGAAGTTTAGCTTTCCATGCAGTCAGGAGAGATTCCGCACTATGGCTACGCAAGGCCTCAAGTTTGATATCAATGTTGCTGTGGTTAAAAGCGCCTTCCACGTCTAGAAAGGCACCAAGTGCAACCTCTTTATGATGGAAAGCTTTCTCTACGGCAGCTATCGTTACATGCAAGGCGGTGTCAGTGGACCTACCTTTCAGATAGGCGTGTTGGTGGGGCATCTGACCGAGGTAGCTGTCCACCAGTCGGCGCAGGTCTTTAAGAAGGAACGAAGTCAGGCTGTTGGGTCGAAAAGTCTTCGGGATGTTGTGGGTATGAAAACCACCTTAACCTCTTGCCATAGCTTCGGTATATGGCAAGGACTGATGCATACTTTATATATGTCAATCAGGTACAGAATTATTGCTTCATCCGCATTCTGGATCATTGCAGGACAGACTTCGTCCAGTCCTGGTGACTTGTAAGATTTGAAGGAACTGAACGGAATTCCTACGTCTCCTGGCGTCACGACTGTATTTACTAGTTCTGAGTTGGCTACAATACGATCGACGTATGATCTTTGTGGCGGCGGCTCAAAGCATCCGGGCAAATGCGTTTGCATTAAAAGTTCAAGTGACTCGCCGCTAGAACCCGTCTATGAACCATCGCCTTTATCCAGTAATTCAGTCATGTATGGATCTTTGGATAGGGTCCTCTTTATCGTAGCAGTATCGTTGACGTTATCGATTTCTTCATAGAATCTCTTCCATAAATTTTGTTTGACGGCTCTTAGCTGTTTTTTATACAGTGTAAGTGCTGCTTGGTATTTGTCCCAGTCTGTGTCACGTTTTTTGGAATTAGCATTGTTATCGTTATCGTTATTCCACCCGACAGCGTTCTTACTATCTTTGTCGGAATTCTGAGGGCAGGAACTCTTGTATGAGTTTGTTAGTATATTTGTTAACATACCCACTCTTTTATCTAAGGAATCTGGTGTTTTTATTGGGTAAGGAACTATTGCCGGTAGTTTACGGTTTACTAGCTCCTGATATTTAAACCAATCCGTTCTTACTGGATTCCTGAAAAACCGGCTATTTTTTGGTGCTCCGGCTATTTTTTGGTGCTCCCACTATTTCAAATCTTATCCACATGTGGTCTGACCGAGATGGTTCTTTCGAAACTTTCCACTTGCGGACCACTAGTGATTTAGAGTTAGTTGCAAAAGTCAAGTCGATAACCTCGCTTCTTACTCTATTTATGAAGGTGGGACTGTTACCAACATTACAAACATTTAGATTGTGAATGCTAAGAAATTCTAGAATTAACTTACCGCGATCGTTGCAGTTTGGGCTAGACCAATAGGTGTGATGGGCATTGGCATCACAACCTATTACCAAGTCCCCTGTGTTGGACTGGTCAAGATGGCACAGGTCAAACGTTGAAACATTCTTTCCTTCGTATGGCTGGTACGATGAAACCATGTTATCAGGCTGCGGTGTTCCGTTAAATGACCTCTCCCAGAGCGTCGTTGTTTGGTCCGAATTGCTGAATTGCGGAACGACACATGTGCGTAGCTTATCTGTTTGGGGTCCGTGAAGGACTGTAAAAGTTTTGTTACACCAGCCAAAAATATGGTTAGAGCTACACGGTTTTTGGACAAGTGGTAGTGGTAGTGGTCGCTGTAGGTAGCCGTTCTCGGCTGCTTCTTTTTCGCTGCATGTAACGCCGTATTGCTATCATCCGATTGGATGCGCTTGTGTTTTAGCTTCAGTGGCTCGAGCTGCACGCGGACGATGAGGGTTCTTTGGCGTTGCCAGAGACATCACCGCAAAACCGATTGTTCCGATGGAAGCGGGGATGAAAGTGTTTGAACCACTTCAGCATTTTCCACTGACGGTTGGGAACTAGGAGTATTAGATATTTGGGAACTCGGTTTCAAGCTATGTAACTTTCTCCGTTGGGCTGCCCTTCTGAGCATGCTCCTCCTTTTCATTGCAGACTGTTTCGGAACCTTAGCGCTATCTGGAGCAATGTTTGACACTACCTTCAGCGATGTGTTCGCAATGTGCAAAGACAGATGTGCAAGATATTGTCGACGACGAAGCGTGATTAGCATCTGTGCTTATTCAGTTCTGAGACTTAATCCACCTCTCTCGACAATGGCACTACAGCGCAAATCGGGCCATGGCCTCCTGACCTTCAGGTTCCGTAACATTTTTTTTCATTATTTATTGGGAATGGGTTGTTAGCCCTTCGCACAACCTTCTATCCACGAAATATTCATCTTCGTTGATTGAGGTAGCCAAGGTATATCCAAGCAGGTAGTGTGCAGGAATTATATAACGTCGACCGAAGTTTGATTTCACGACCTTCACATTGTAAGACTAACACGCTACCCACTAGGCTACACCCTAGCTTAAGACTTAATCCATGATTGTCAGTAATGCAAGGTTACTGAGCTCTGACACGAAAGACTCAGTGATCTGAATGTTTGCCAGTAGAATAAAACGACTAAAACCTAGTTGCACCGTTCTAGTAGCTCCCGAACAGCGTTCGAACCCGGTGATTTTAGAACACTTTTTGCCGGGGACTTAGGGCCGTTACAGGGGAAATTCCATTTCATAGTTTTTTCGGCTGGTTCGCGGCATGGTTCTTACAGAAAGCATGTTGCCCACATCTTATTTGTATCTGTCCCGTGTCGCTAATTATGTATCCTACTGTATACCTACATAAGCTCGTTTTCAGTTCAAATCCTCGTTTCCGCTTTTAAACTAGAGCGTAAGCCGCTCTCGTGTTGATGGATTTACATTCTTCATCCATTTTGTATAGTTTATCACTTGCTTTTCTTTTTTCTGCAGATTTTGTCCACAAATCGTCATAGCTCGTCAGATATGTCATTCTTGACGTCTTTGTAAGCTGCATTCTTGTTCTCTATCGCTTCTCGGTATTCAGCAGCAAACCAATCATTCTTCTTTCGCTGGGTCTGGTAGCCTATAACCTCCTCTGCGGTAAACTTAATGCAATTTTTGATGGAGAGCCATTGGCATTTTGTGGTGGTTGAATATTTAGCCAAAATGTCTTTCTAAAGCTGGTGTGTATGCGGCTGCGATAGACTCGTCCTTCAGCTTCTCGGTGTCGAATGTATGTGTCGGTTGCTGTTTTGCAGGCCATCTGTATGCTATTTGACATCGGAATCAGGCCTTAACCAAATAGTGGTCAGAGTCACATTTAGCACCTCTGAAAGTCCATACATCTGGGATGCTGGAGGCTGCCCTTTAGAATATAAGAAAGTGGTCTATCTGATCATACGTTCTTCTATCGAGTGACACCCAAGGTTTTTTGTGAATGCTCCGATGCGGGAAGCATGTTAAGCTTATAATGATGTTTCTACTGCTGGAGAAGTCCATTAAACGTAAGCCGTTGTCATTGCTGATGTCGTGAAGACCGTGCCCTTCGGTTGATCCTCTATGTGCCTCCTTCTTCGCAACCTTCGCGTTAAAGTCACCTAATACGACCTTTCTTGCCTGTCCTTGTCTTCCGTTGGAGCGGTTTTATGCGGAGTGCAAACAATTTTTGGTTGTTGGGTTTGGTGATACGGATAAAACTAAAATTTTTTCAATTGTTCGGAAAAGTTTAAGTTTTATTAAATTATCGTGGATTTAATTGAAAGACATAACACAGTGTAGCTTTTAAGAGTGACACCCATTTGGACGGCAATCACCGCACCAATACAAAACGGAAACCGTCAATCATTTCAGTTATAGTATCCACATCTCATCAATTAGCTTTCCTTAACGCTGACCAATTTATTTCCGTCTTCAAAAAACATAACTCACCTAAAGGATCGCATAATCCACGCCTTGAGTTCGTGCCGATCAATAAATCCATCGCTGTTTAAGTCCATTTTGAGCAACAACATTCCGAGCCGCTTCTTCGATTCGGTCGGCGTTAACGAGTGAAATTCCTCGGCTTCTTTCACGCTGCCTAGAACACAAAAACCCCAGATGAGCATCACGATTCATACGAACGCTTGGAATCATCCCAGATCTCGACAAATTCCACACTCACCTAAAATAGCTTCGTGGTCGAATTCCGAATGATGTTCGCCCTCTTCATAGTGATGAACATCACGAGGGCTATAATTTCCGTCCTGCGGTCGTTCACGCTCGCCCGGGACATGTTTATGAGTCGTAGCTGCGTGAGCAAACTCAATAATCCCTACGAGGGTCAATGCGAAGCCCAACAGCACGAATTTCCTGTCCATTTTCGACAATCTACCTCAATTGGGCGACCACTTGAAACTAATTAGCTGATGCTGACAGCTGCTAGTGAGCCACTCTCTCCGAAAAATTTCTTTTCAACTGCAAATCGGCATTTGTATGCATGAATTTTTTTTCTCGTTTAATAATTAGAAATGCAACGTTCACAAAAAAATTTTCAAAAGACGAATTTCAAGCACGGGAAAACAATAAATAAAATAATCGTCGGCAAAGACGTGATGTAAACAATTGTGACAGTTCTTAAGTTATAGATGGGGTGCGGTTACAAATGGTGTTCGGGAACCGGATTTGTGATTTTCCCCTCGAAACCAAGGAGGATATATATATATATATATATATATATATATATCCTCCTTGCTCGAAACTGAATGAAAGTCAAGAGCTGTCAAATGTTACTAACAGCTACGAACTGTCAGTGTCAGTGCCGTGTGAAAAGTGAACGGAAAATTGCGTTTTAGCAGCGAAATTCTATAGGAAAATTGTAAATTACGCGACGAAACGATGTTAAATTGAAACTGTGCGACGAAAGCTTAAAAATTCGAATTGATTTTCGGTAGGTAAACAACCGAATGGTGCGGCAATCACATTGGCGGTGTGTCGCCGATTCTAGGTTTTCGTTTTTTTGCTTCTCTTTTGCAATAAATTTAATGCGCAAACACACATTTCGTAGATTCTCGTTATGACATCATTGCCTGCACACTATTCCTCACCACTAAGTTTTAGTTTGCTTATTTATGGTCGCCGGCGGAGGTGGTTGGGGTAGGAAGTATGTCGGTCGCTCCGCCAGTTACCAGCCTTGTCCAGTCTGGTGTTCCCTGGTCGTCTTTCCGTGACCTTCCTTCCTGGCTTTCTGTTGATATTCGCGCGTGTTTTATTGATTTGCCCGTAGTGTCGCTTTTCAGTTAGCTAGCGCCCGCCCGATAGTACTATTGTGTAGCTTTCCGTTTGCACGTATCCTCGAAAAAAGAAATCGTAGTTGTCCTGCGACGGTTTTCGTTTTCGAAAGAAAGAAGTTTATCGGCTTTGTTTTTCCGTTTGTAAAGTAGTTTGTTTTTTTCTTCGGCCGGAACACTGCGTTTCGCAGCGTAACATTGATTTTACTCACCCGATTGCTTCTCCGATTCGATTTCTAGTGGGACAAAATCGAAAGCAAAAGTCTCTTCGATGCCATACATCCTAATCCGAGGCAATTTAGCTTCGTACAGCCACAAGTATCCATGGCGTGTCCTTGTGTCTGGACTCAAAGGTAATGCAATTAATTTTTTTCGAATAGTTTTCGTCATATAATTTTGCGTTGGTTTTTTTTTTCTTTTGTTTCTTGTTGTATGATTTCTCTAGGACTCGGTGCTTAGTTGGGTCAACAAGCGAAAACCTTGTGGGCGTTTTATTTATTTTACCTTATTTTCAAACTTGTTGGACACAAGGTCATTATTTCTGAGAGAAGATAAGTTTATGTACCAGCTAGACCTTGCATGATGTATGTGGTATGTGCTTAGCGATGGCCAGTGAAATAAGCGCTGTGTGTGTAGCCAGGCATATAAATAGGACTACATTGAAGTGTTTCGAAAGCAAACAAGCAAGGAACTATCATCATTAATCAAAAAGGCCACCAGAAAACCTTCTCGGTCGTATATTTTTCAAACAAACGTTTAGCTAGTTTGTCTTAAATTTCAACTCTTCTTTTCGACCGTATTAATCATTTGGTGCAGGACTCGAGGATGAGGTATATCACCTACCGTTGAAGAAACTAAATAGATGGTTTGACTACTATCCGGTTAAAATCGTTATCGGATAGCGTCTTAGATTTACGTAGTAGGAAGGGTGGTCTCGGGAAGAAAACCTCATTACACTGGGATCATCTTATTGAGTCTATTGTAGACCCCCTATTGAAGTTTATGAGATGCATGTTAATACTTTTGTGCTAGACACTTGGTAAGACTTACGAACCGAAGCAGGCTCGAATGTTTGATGCCTCTGAGGTCGTCTAGTTCTGAGAAGAATCTCGAGCCCAAACGAAGAAGATGAGTGTAGGTGATTTGCGAATAGTGACAAAGATAATGTTCGATAGATTCGTCTTTCTCGCAACCTCTTCAAACGCTGTCGAACTGCATCTTGAATGCGTGGACCTTTTGATTCAGCTCTTTCCAAAAGGATTTTGCCGTTTTACAGTATTCACATGCCGCCTTCTCGTCGAGAAAGAGTCCTAAATTTGTTTGCTTGAAGCTAGACTTCAACACTATTGATGCTACATCGATTGACTTCCTAATGGAGTTAATGTTTGCAGATCCTTGCTTAGCAAGCGTGTCCGCTGTGTCGTTACCTAACAGATCGCAATCCAAATTACTTCGGTTAAAGGCGCTAGGCGATTCAAATTGTGTCTGCAAATGGACACTAGTTTGGTCGTGGTTTTATACGATTGGAGTGCGAGAAGTGCAGCTCTGCTGTCCGGGTAAATGTAACAATTTCCGAGTCTGTTCTGCATACAGTATTGGACAAAACTAAAGCACCCCTTTGCGAAATATTAGTTACCCTCTGATATTATCAGGAAAACTTGATGAAAAAAATTTGTTCTTAGTTTTTATTATTTATTTACATGTGTATTATAAAAAACATAACAATGACAATTCAGTCTTTTCAACAACAAAAAATAAAACAAAAATATTTCTCAGTACTCAAAAGTTGCCTGGACAAAACTAAAGCACCCTCTAGCTGACGATCAGAAATTGTACCAAATGTTGGGTAGTTTTAGTATTTCGTCGCCAGTCCTTTATTTGTAATAACAGCAGCACATCTTTTTGGCATAGAAGATATTATATTATCAATGAACTCTTCAGGAATATTTTCCCACGCTGTCTTAATAGCTTCGAAAAGTAACGGTTTTGTCCTGCAGTTTTCCATGTTGATCCTCATTTTAGCAATTTCCCACATGTTCTCAATCGGGTTGAGATCAGGAGATTGCGCAGGCCAATCCAAAACCTTTATCTTGCACAGCTTAGAGGTATGCTTAGGATCATTGTCCTACTGAAATCTCCATTTTAGTGGCATCTCCTCTTCAGCGTACGGCAGCATTATGTTTTGTAAAATGTCAACGTGTACGAAACGATCCATAATACCATCAATTCGATGAATTGGTCCAATACCTTGTCCAGAAAAGCAACCCCAGACTAAGACATTCCATGTTTGGTTGTTGGGATGCAGTACTTAGGGTTAAATCTTTGATCTTTTGGTCGTCGTACATGTTTTATTCCATCAGAATATTTTAAATTAAATTTTGATTCGTTGGAAAATAATACAGTTCTCCACTTTTGAATAGTCCAGTCTAAATGGTCCTTGGCAAACTTTAACCTGGACCTCCTGTTCTTTTCTGAGATGAAAGGCTTTTTTGCAGACCGGTAAGCCAGCAAACCAGCTTCTTCAGCTCTTCTCCTAATTGTCTTTGCACATACTGGTAACTTCAAATCAATTTTAATTTGATTAGAAGAGACCGTAGGTTCAACTGCAATCCTTTTTTTGATCAAAGAATCATCTCTTCGTGTTGTTTTTCGAGGCCTTCCTCCAGAAAGTACAGGAGATATGCGACCCGTCAGCTCATATTTTTTGATTAGTCGCGATATAATTGACCGATTTATCGAATATCTTTTACTAATATTATGTCGAGATAATCCACTTTTATAATCAAATATAATTTTATGTTTAATTTCACTACAGTACGTGTTTCTTGCCATTTTTAGTCTCTTAATGTCTTAACACAAAGAACAGAATGCGCACCACTATGCACGACAGAAATTTTACACAAATGCTGAAGTAATGATGAAATTTTAATGATTCATATCAGACAAATGCATTTCTGATGCAATAACTATTTCCTGCTAACTGTTCGGCAGCAGCGGTACGAAAAAAGTGAGTATAGAAGAGGGGTGCTTTAGTTTTGTCTAGGCAACTTTTGAGTACTGAGAAATATTTTTGTTTTATTTTTTGTTGTTGAAAAGACTGAATTGTCATTGTTATGTTTTTTGTAATACACATGTAAATAAATAATAAAAACTAAGAACAAATTATTTTCATCAAGTTTTCCTGATAATATCAGAGGATAACTGATATTTCGCAAAGTGGTGCTTTAGTTTTGTCCAATACTGTATCTATAAAAATTAGCATCTGAAATATTGTTATGCACTCGGGGTCGCTAGATTTCAAGTAAAAATGAAACTGGTTTACTTAATTTAAATAAACACAAACTTTATTTATTAGTATACAAGTCCTGGCAACAGCTAAAGACCGATGCTCAGGATCGCGACTTGTAAAATAGAGCTGTTTCTGTCCTAAACCCCTATAGAAGGTCTTAAAAAGAATTTGATTAATTGATTGGATTCACTTTTAGATATAAAATCGATAGTTTCGAAATAAAAAAAGCATTCTTTCACTGAGCCACCGATGCTAACGAACTTATTTCTCCGATATTTAGCCATCTACTTAATTCGAGTTACATGACTTCAAATGTATACACAGTTTTTGCTTATTGCGGATTTTCACTTTAATTCAAGATGTTTGAGAAACTAAATGACGAAACTGGCTTATTATTTTCTGCTTTGGATATTCATGCTATAATACTTAGTGAAGTGAGTTGCGGTTTGCTTACCCGGTTACACACTACATTGTGACAATAAAGTAGACTTTGTAATGAAAATTACTCTGGGAAATGATATTCCAAAAAAAAAAAAAAAATTTTATTAACAGGTAGGACTGCCCTTAATTATTATCCAAAAAATTAGTGCGGTCTGTTAATCAGTTTGCTTGCAGCAGCTGGTTGAATTGGTGAATTTTGTTTCATGGCGATCAACTGAAAACGGTTTCTACAGAGCGGTAATTTCAGTTTCGGGTATAGGAAAAAGTTACACGGGGCCAAATCTGGTGGTTGATTTATAGAATTTGTTGCTTTATTGGCTTTAAATTCGGTCACAATTGAGGCACAATGCGATGGCGCAATTTTCATCGTGGAAAATCTATGAATTCTCTATCCATAATTCTGGCCTTTATTTTGCGGATTTCCTCAGGCAAATGCTTCAGTACGGTCAAATAGTACTCCTTATTCACCGTCTGTCCCTCCGGGACGAATTCATTGTCGAAAAAAAAAACAATGAGCATCGTCTTGATTTTTGAGCGGCTTTGGCGATGTTTTTTTCGGTTTCGGCTCATTTTTTCCTCCATTCCGATGTTGACTGGTTTGCTTGTCAAACTCAGACCCATGTCTCATCAGCAGTTATGATGCACTCTATGAATGTGGGATCAGAATTCGCACGATCAAGTATGTCCAAAGAGACCTGTTATACTTACTTTTTTTGAAGAAAATTCAGCTTTATTGGAACTAATCGAGCAAGGACGCGTGTCATGGCCAAAGTATCCACCAAAATCGAATGACTACTCGAAGGCTCGTGTTTTTGATATTACTGAATCACCGTAAGCCCCTTCCAACATTCGCAACGATTCCTTACACGAAATTTGGTTGGCAACGCAAAATTTGAGAGAAATTCCTTGTTCCATATTTTTATTCATCTTAAAATTCGACGTGGACTACTGAGGTGTACCGATTCAACCGGCTGCTGTAATAAAACTGATTACCAGACCGCTCTATTTTTGGGATAATAATTAAGGACAGTCCAACCTGCTTACCAAAAAAAATAAATTTTGAAATATCATTTCCCAGAGAAATTTTATTTACAAATTCCCGGTACAATATGTTCACAATGTATATCGCATTTTTCCTCAATAAAAAAATGCGCTTCAAAATGGGTTCTATTAAAGCTGAAGCGGAGAGCTTACTTCAACGGACAATTCAATATTAAAATGTATATGAAATGCTGGCAAGTTCGATTTTTCCGCTGGGATAGTAAAAGAGTGAAACGCGTTGGGAAAAAAATGTACGTTAATAAGACCCACCCGCATATATTTTGACAAGGTGTTGCATTGTATATATATCCTATCCAACGGAGACTCTGAAAGTGAGGAAAAAATGCTTTAGTATCGCTAAATTTAAAATCTTTTTGCGCTTCGAAATCTCAATTCAAGACGCTCTTATAGTTGGAGAAAAACAAATGGCGCAGTTTTAAAATTTAAAATATGAATGAAACGATTAGATTCATGCAAAAGAAAGCAATTAATGCCACTACAACTGTAATTCATTGATGGTTTTAGAGCGCTGTAATAAATCGCTTCACGATCTATTACCACGTAACTTACTCAGCCCTACTTAATCGCCTAAAATTCTTCTTTTCACCACGTGTAATTCGTACCCAATATCGCAACCACACTGAGCTACTCGCCCGAAATCCACCACACACACAATGTGCCCGTGCCAAGATATTCGATCCCAAGTTTACGACATATGATCTAATAACGTTTCGGCACTGGGAAAAGGCAGGATTGGGTTACGAGAGGATAAGACTCGTGGGACTGGCTTACGATCGAACACGTGATCTTTCGGCACTAGAGGAGTCACATGTTGCTGTAAATAATTTGACACTGACATCAAAGCGGACTATTATTGCAAACACGTGCACCACATGGTTGCAATAATAATTCGACACCGATGTTAAGTGCATTATTTATTGCACTTTGAACCTCTGCCATTCGACACTTTCTAATTTTTATTATTCGAGATATTCTGTTTCCCAGAAACACTCGAATAATTGCTGACCCTTCTTTTTTGATTTATGGAGGACACTTTCATACGGGAAAGCATATTGCAACATCAGCGTCTTTCAAGGAGGAAATCGGCACCGTATAAATAGGCCAGGACAACCTGACCTCGGGGCAGTTGATCAATTCAATTTCGAAGAGCAGTTCACTAAGTTCGCAGTTAAAACGTTAATATTTTTGTAAAGCCTTGTGTTAAGTAATTGTGAAAGAAATTAGACAATAAAGTCAGCAAAGTAAAGTAAACTCAGTGTTTCATTAGAAGGACTCAGACATCCTTCACCGCGTGACGACACATACACCCCGTCGTATAACAGCGCTTTATTTTCAATTGGGTATATATTTGCTTTCATGGTTTCATATTGTATATCTACATATTTGTAACAAAAAAAAAGCATGGAGAATAAGTGGACAGTGCGCGTTACAAAATGTTGGACAGATACTAAACGGTAGCTTTGAAACAGACTTTTAACACAAAATTGCGCAGAACGACGCGTGCCGTCATAGAGAATAGGGGCCATAATAAGGTTTTTTTTGTAAGTAAAAAAAGACGCCAACAATTGTACAACTGGAAACGTTATACGCTATCAACAAACTAAAAACTCGAAATGTCCAACTTTTTATGTCGATCACTGTGCTTTCTTTGCATATATAAAAAATACAGTACAGTTCGCATGAAAAATATTGCGTTTTGTCCTGCTCTTTTTCAAGCTCTTGTGTCCTTGTGGAATGTATAGGTATCACGCTATAAAATAAAAGATCGGAAGACGGAGCCACTGAAAGGCGTTTGTGCGTTATGTTTCTGTCTCACTATGACTGTAAGTTCTTGTATGCTTGTCGGATGTCGTGATCTGATTGGAGTACGGGATGAGTTTGCAATTTCCCTTTCACCCTGTTGTTGTATTTCAGTGGAAAGCCGAAACTAGTCCAGGTAGAGACCTAGAACCCAGAAAAGGTGCACCATGGTGAAAAATACCTTTCCAATGGTATTTAGTGTGTTTATTCCAGATCATCGTTTTGGGCTGTAGTGCATTTACAAAAAACGCTTATTCTTTTAAATATTTGATCACCTGCATCTCCGTCCAATATAATGGATTATGACATCATTTCTAAGCCTTTATGATGTTCAGCTTACTGAAAGCTCTCCTAACTCGTTCGCCTTTCGGGACTATCACAATGTTAATATTGTCGATTTCATTACGGTGTTACACTCACATCATTTCTTCAGTACCTATCCGAGCTTTAAAACCAACCCAAATTATTTGTCCCTGGTATCCTGGGAAAATTGATCGACTTGTGGTGCTCCAACACATTTATAAATTCACTTGTTGATAAAAATCACTTTGATTTTTATTAACGAGAAATTTTCGAATTAGTAACTTTTGTTTTCGAAAATTAAAAAATTTTATAGATATGAAATCAGTCGAAAATAAAAAAGGAGATGAAAAATAAATTGATTGCTTGTTAGTCATTAAAAATAAAACGTTGCTATTAATTTTAAATATTCATAAATAAAATATACAAAAAGAAAAATAAGTAATTATTAATTATAAATGTGTAACAAAAATATATATTGCAGTGTTCAATTAAAATATCAAATATTGTGTTGTTTAATTAATTATATGTGATAAATAAAAATAATAAATTATCATAATAAAATATTTGCTGAATTAAAAGTTTATAATAATAATATTAACACATCCAGCAAATAATTGGTGACCCCGACAGGCGACACGCCTGATAAATATAAAGAGCATAAGTTTATTCGATTGCACATAAACATTGGATCGATACTCGAAATATACAGATTCGCATCAACATCGTCGTATTTCACCAGAATAATAACAAGAAAATAGAGAAGCCCAGGCATAATTATCTAAAACATCGGCCGAGATCCAAATTTTTTGAAGGAACTTTTTGATGGTCTTTGTAATTAAGAAGAATCATAAACAGCAACAACGGCAACAGCAACAGTGGCAATAGTAACACTAACAGCAGCAGCAACAGCAATAGCAACAACAACAACGGCAACTGCAACAGCGGCAACAGCAGTAGCAATAGCGACAACAGCAATAACAGCATCAGCAACAGCGGCATCAGCAACAGCAATAGCGGCAACAGCAAAGCAGCAAGAATAATAAATATATAATTATAAAGAATTAACTGGAATTAAACGAATCCATAGTGAAATACAAGGAACCGATACAAGAGTCAACTCAAAAATAATAGAAGACAAGATTATTGCAGATACGTAGTATTTATTATAAGTTATTAAGTTATTTTAGATATTTTTCTTATTAATACTCAAGTTGTTCTGTCTCATCAATTCGATTTTTCGAAAGTTTTCATTCTTCGTCAAAATTTTCAAATATTTTTTCATTTCAATATGGAAAATAATAATGGAATTGCGCCACATACTCCACCTTTTCCTAATTTGGACGCACCTAATCCATTTCAGGGATTAGGTGATTTTAATATGTCATCTGTTGCTGTACAAAAAATATCTTTTTGGAAAAGAAGAAGAAGATCCAGTGGCATGGTTCAATGCCTTGGAAATTCAGTTCAGGTCAGCAGGCATATCGTCAGAAACTACGAAATTTACTCACACGATAAGCATGTTGACCCAGGATGAATGTGATAAGGTTTTAGATATCATCGCAAATACTTCTTCAGAAACACCTTATTCCGATTTAAAGGCAACGATCATCGCTAGATTTGGTGAATCTGAAGATCGTAAACTTCATAAATTATTAAATGGCCTTGATATTGGTGATGATAAACCATCTACTTTATTAGCTAAAATGAAATCACTAGCTGGAAATTCAGTTGGTGATTCTCTTTTAAAGAAACTTTGGTTGATTAAACTTCCTCAAAGCGTACAATCAATTTTAGCTGTTGCAAATGTGCCATTGAATGAATTAAGTATTCTGGCAGATCGTGTTTTTGAAAGTTCTCTTGGTTTTTCTTTCAATGTTTCAGGCGTATCACATTCTAATGACAACAATAGAGGAACTGATCGTTTAGCATTCGAAAACACAATCCTTCATCAAATGTCGTTATTGACTAAACAAATTGAAACTTTGTTTGAAAGGCAAAACCATTTTGCCAGACAAAGTCGTTCATATTTTAGGAATCGTTCGCGATCACGAAGTAAATCTCGTGATAATACCGATTTATGTTATTATCATCAAAAGTTTGGTGTTAAAGCGACTAAATGTCGACAACCATGTTCCTTTAAGTCAACAAAAAACTAAGTAAATTGTCGGTAATGACGACAACCGACAATTTAACTACTTCAAGTCGTCTATTTATTTTTGACAAATTATCGAATTTTAGTTTTCTCATCGATACCGGTGCTGACATTTCAGCCCTTCCGGTCACAGCGTTTGCTGATTTAACTTGTGACAACTCATTAGTATTAACAGCGGCTAATTCAACCAACATTAAAACTTATGGGTTCAAAGAAATTGAAATTTCCCTTCAGTTACGAAGAGTTTTTAGATGGAAATTCATTGTAGCTGACGTAGAAAAACCTATCCCTGGTGCGGACTTTCTTAAATTCCATGGTTTAATTGTAGATATTCGTCAAAAATGTCTCATTGACCCACTTTCGCGAATTATCTCTACAACCGGCACTTTAGTCAAGGGACCATCTTCTTCCCTAGCTGTTTTATCGACCTGAATTTTAAATACTAAAGTTGAGCAAATTTTATCAAAATATGAAAACGTTCGTCGATCTTTAAACTACAGTAACTTAAAATCGAGCACAGTACAACATTTTATCGTTACTGAAGATCGCCCCGTTTTTGCTAGACCACGTCGTCTAGATCCAATTAAGTTAAAAATTGCTCGAGCCGAGTTTGATCGAATGATTGAACGCGGTATTTGCAGACCTTCTGATAGCACATGGGCATCACCTCTGCATATGGTTAAGAAAAGTGATGGTACTTGGAGACCTTGTGGAGATTATCGAGCTCTTAATGCGATAACCACACCTGATACCTATCCAATCCCTCACATTCAAGACTTTAGCCAACAATTAGAAGGATGTAAAGTTTTTTCAACTATTGATCTTGAAAAAGCGTATCACCAGATACCCATCCGAGACGAAGACATCCCAAAAACAGCGATTACAACACCTTTTGGGTTATACGAATTTATGAGAATGACTTTTGGATTGCGTAATGCAGCGCAAACTTTCCAACGCTTTATATTTTCCATTTTGAAGGATTTTGATTTCTGTTTCGTCTATATTGACGACATCCTAATCGCTTCAAAGTCAGAAAGTGAACATCTAAAACATTTAGATATGTTATTCGAGCGACTTAACTCACACAACTTGATAATTAATCAAAATAAATGCTCATTCCTTAAATCATCGGTTGATTTCCTTGGTCATACGATTGACGAATTTGGATTCAAACCAATCGCTTCTCGAGTTGAAGCTATTTTAAATTATCCTCGACCAACTACAGTTAAAGATATTAGGCGTTTCCTTGGGATGCTCAACTTTTATCGACGTTTCATTCCACACGCTGCTGAAGCACAATCCACATTGGACAGCTTCACTAATGGCAGTAAAAAGAAAAATGACAAGACAGAACTTCAGTGGTCGAAAACTTCTATCGAAGCCTTCAACAGTTGCAAAGAACAACTGGCTCATGCCACTACACTAGTTTTTCCATCGTCATTTTCAACATTATCTTTAGCAGTAGATTCATCGGACACTGTTATAGGAGCTGTACTTCAACAGCGACATTCTGAAGGCTGGAAACCTTTAGCCTTTTTCTCTAAAAAACTATCCTCCGCTCAAAGGAAATATAGTGCTTACGACAGAGAGTTATTAGCGGCCTATGTATCAATAAAACATTTTAAATACATGCTTGAAGGCAGAAACTTTATCTTGTTTACTGAACATAAGCCGTTAATTTTCGCGTTAAAACAAAATCCGGAAAAAGCTTCACCTCGACAACTAAGACATCTTGATTTTATCAGCCAATTTACATCGGATATTCGACATGTTTCTGGAAAAGACAACATAGTTGCTGATACGTTATCAAGAATCGAGATACTTAATCTTCCTACAACCATAGATTATGCAGAAATTGCTAATGCTCAAGCAACAGATTTTGAATTAACCAAAGCCAAAACTATACCCAGCCTTAACTTCATTCCTGTTTCAATTGAAAACACAACTAATCCCCTTTGGTGCGACTCATCTAGACAACAATTAAGGCCGTATATTCCTACAAATTTACGCTTCAATGTCTTTCTTAAAGTTCACGATTTGTCTCATCCAGGAATTAAGGCTACTGTAAAACTAATGAGGAGTAAATTTATTTGGCCCTCAATCAATAAAGACAGCCGTAACTGGACTAGAGAATGCAATGCTTGTCAAAAAGCTAAAGTTTAACGACATGTCAAAAGTCCGCTTGGCCACTTTGAACCAAT
Organism: Chorisops tibialis; assembly: GCA_963669355.1. Classification (NCBI taxonomy): domain Eukaryota; kingdom Metazoa; phylum Arthropoda; class Insecta; order Diptera; family Stratiomyidae; genus Chorisops; species Chorisops tibialis. The sequence goes on from OY770262.1 coordinate 289,983,865, forward strand.
TTCAGAAAAATTCAATACTATTCATATCGATCTGGTTGGTCCTCTTCCAATTTCAAACGGCTATAGATACTGTCTAACAGTCATTGATCGCTTCACTAGATGGCCAGAAGCATATCCAATTCATGATATTCATGCAAAAACAGTCGCTAATAGTATTTTCAAAGAGTACATACCACGTTATGGAGCTCCAGTTTCAATCATTACAGATCAAGGCGCTCAATTCGAGTCACGATTGTTTACTGAATTAGGAAAAATGATTGGTTTCAAACGTTGTAGAACGACAGCTTACAACCCAAAAGCTAATGGAATGCTTGAGAGATGGCATAGGGTTTTAAAGGAAGCAATATTATGCAAACCAAATGACAGTTGGTCGGACAGACTTCCTTTAATCCTTCTTGGTTTGCGTACGATAGTTCGCGATGATGCTAACGCGACTCCAGCCGAATTACTTTATGGTCAAAATATCAGACTTCCTTATGATTTTGTTAATCAAACCGTTCAAAATCAAAATGCATCCGCAAGCGAATTTGTCGAAATTCTTCGAGATCGCATTAATAACATCAAGCCTCAGCCTCCTTCAAGACATAATCATGAAACCCCTTTCATTTTTAAAGACCTCCAAACTTGCAGCCATGTTTTTATTAGAACCGATACAGTTCGAACTGGTTTACAAACTCCTTATGAAGGACCCTTTGAAGTTCTTCAAAGACACAAAAAATATTTTGTAGTCAAGGTAAAAGAGAAACCAACAACAGTGTCAATTGATAGGCTTAAACCATGTTACAAAAGCTCTTCTGAACAAATCAATCTAGCGATGATTCACAAGAAAGTAACTTTCGGTAAATCGGAAATTCAAACATTTCGCTCCACGGACAAAACTTGTTTAATTAATAGGTGTACCAAGAAGGTTCATAACCTTCTCTAGGAGGGGGGTATGTGGTGCTCCAACACATTTATAAATTCACTTGTTGATAAAAATCACTTTGATTTTTATTAACGAGAAATTTTCGAATTAGTAACTTTTGTTTTCGAAAATTAAAAAATTTTATAGATATGAAATCAGTCGAAAATAAAAAAGGAGATGAAAAATAAATTGATTGCTTGTTAGTCATTAAAAATAAAACGTTGCTATTAATTTTAAATATTCATAAATAAAATATACAAAAAGAAAAATAAGTAATTATTAATTATAAATGTGTAACAAAAATATATATTGCAGTGTTCAATTAAAATATCAAATATTGTGTTGTTTAATTAATTATATGTGATAAATAAAAATAATAAATTATCATAATAAAATATTTGCTGAATTAAAAGTTTATAATAAAAATATTAACACATCCAGTAAAGACTCTTTGTGAAAATAGAGTACGTTTCTCGCAACTATATAAATTTAAAATCTGATAGCGCTCGAATTCGGTATATTAGCCGAAACCTCGATTCAAATTTAGCGTAACGTCTATGGAGCAATTTAGAGATGGCTGGTGTGTGTGTGGCGAGGAGCGATATTGTACTAATTTAAATGTGGACAAAATAAATACTCATTTCCTCTTCCAGCACCTCTGCCCAAGAATCAAAAATAACACCAACTCTTTATCCTTTCGATGTACTCGAATCAGTTCATGTTAAAGCTTTTATACTCCAGATGAAATCTGAGAGTATATTGTGTTTGCCTATCGTTTGTAAAGCTAAGAAATAATGCTCGCACAGAGGTGCCTAGGGTACAGAAATGTTTGTTGTCGCTCAAAAACCTTAATTTCGAGTGACCGTCTGTCTAAAGCATAACTTTCAAACGTTTTGACCTCTCGTGCTGAAATTTGTTTTATGTAATTTTTAGCAAAAAAAAAATTTTTTAAGTTTGTGAAGGGCCCACATCTCCCACTCCTTCTAACCCATACAAATTTCGAAATCTTAAGAAATTGATTTGATTGACTATTAGGCTTAAGGGACAATATATTGAAAAGGAAAAATAATGATTTGTTTAATTTTACCCCTTCCCTGCCATTTCGCGGACTTTTTGACCTCTCCTCGTATCTATACGTGCAGTTTGTTCTTCCAACAGTTTTCATTTTCTGAATCTAAAATATTTCTACAATTTATTCACCTTCATAAACTAAAGCATTTCCGAAATGTTTTTATCGTCTCTATGACGTTCTATCATCCTTGAAAAAGAATCGTAACGACAAATTTGCATGGTACTTGATTGATATTCAGATTCAGGTACTTAAAAATTTGTTTCGTTACCGAAATGAACGGCAAGTGGTTATGAATGGCGTGCGAATATTCAACCAATTTTTTTTTCATCCGTTTTATTAGGAACAATGTCCCGATTACAAACAAAAAGATTAACGGTAATGAGATTCGACGGACTTCATTTTAGAGTGTATACACAAAATTTGAATTGTGTGAGTTTTTTAAATGGCCTTCGTGAATGAAATCTAAATTCACCAAAACAGAGTTCAGTTTGTTATATAATAATTGAATAATAATCAAATGTTTTCGTGTTAGAAAATTGGCTTTTAGACATCTTTTTTAATATAAATGACCACCTGATAAACTTGATTTTAATTAGTTCTTGGTATATGTTTTGCGTCAGAGATGTAACGGGGGAAAATGGGTTAGTAGCCAATTTATATTATCAGTTGTAATACGTACAATAAGATACCTATTGGCAATAAGACTGGAGAACATTGGCATTAAGTTCCTTTATCGATCCAATAATTGCAGACATTTCGTTGACAGTCGTGCCCCAGAGAAGCTCTGAATAAATCATAAATCTCTATGTGTGTAGAATTTATAGCCGATTGCTTTGAATGTTTAATCGGAAAATTTATGGTTCATGCTGAAAAAATTGCAAAACTTTCAATTTGATTGAAAATAATGTCGGTAGTATTCTTTTATAAAAATTGATTTTATAAACCAAAAACAAAAAAAAAACAACAGAATTATGAATATGATACTCTAGATGACATACTTACTTACCTTTTGCATGGGAGGTGGTAAAAGCAGAGGGGGAGGTTTGTCATTTTTGTATGTATTACTGAAGGTAGTATATAAAATATTTCATGCTGAATTTAAAGTTTTTTGCTTTCATAATTTTCGAGGAAATTGAACAATTTTTGTCTGAATTTATGATATTTGTATGGGAGGTGGCACAGAAAGTGGAAGATTTTGGATAATTTTGAATCTGCTTATCAACTTCCTAATCACATTGCTTTGTTACAATTTTAAAGTCGATAGCTCTCATATTTCTTGACCTTTCAATACAAAAATTTGTATGGAAGGTGGTAGAAGGAGTGCGGTGAAGGCGATATTTTTTTTAGCATTTATTACAATTAGTAAAGGACAGATTGTGGCAAAATTTTAAGTTTCTACTTCTTCTAGTTTCTATGAAAATCGGTTAAATGCATTTACCAAAATTCTGCATTTGTATGGGAAGAAGGAATATCCGGATCAAAACCAAATTTTTTTACATCAATTATATTTATAATAGGATACTTTTCTCAAATTTTAAAGTTGATATCTTAGACGGTTTTGGAGAAAACTAATTTAATTGAAATTCCGAAATTTCGTAAAATTTGTATGGGAGGGGGTAGAAGGAGTGAGGTAAAGTTGATAGTTTTTCCAAAATTTGTTGCAATTATAATAAAATTAATTATGACAAAAATTGGTTCATTTAGCTTTGCTAGTTGCAATGCAAACCGAATAAATTAATTTTTGAAAATTGTGCATTTGTATGGGAGGTGGCAGAAGGAGTAAGGGGATCATATCAATATTTCTTGAGCTCAATGATATTCATATCATTATACTATGACCTAATTTTTAAGTCAATAGCTGGAAAGGTTTCGGAGGAAAATCGATTTCCTTAAATTTCGAAATTTCATGAAATTTGTATGGGAGGGGGTAGAAGGAGTGAGGAGATATGGCCCGTTCACGAACTTAAAGTTACTTTTTTGCTAAAAATGACACACAACAAATTTCAGCACGATAGCTCTAAGCGTTCGAGAGTTATGTTGTAGACAGACGGACGGACAGCAACTCCGAATCGAAGTTTTTGAGCGACAACTAATATTTCTGTACCCTTGGCGGCTCTGTGCGAGCATTATTTCTTAGCGTTACAAACGGTAAGGCAAACACAATATACTCTCAGATTTCATCTAGAGTATAAAAACCTACAAGAATGGAGCAGCATACTATACATTTATTAGTATCAAGCTGAATTTGTTTTGCAGCTATTTTTAGCGTAGTAGTGGAGCCCTGAAATGATTCTTTAAACTCCTGATTTGAATTTTTATCCAAGTAGCGCTTGTGAGCACTTTGCCTTGAGTGTCTTTATTTCTTCGTTCTACCAGTAGCATGGTGTACCTTTTCCACTAATTGTCCTTCTGAGCATCGCTGGATCGCAGGCTGTGATGATAGTGTGGGTGAGTTGTTCCGCAAGAATCCTTGCTGTTTCGCTTCGATTTTTGATGTCGGTGTTCATCATTTCTTCGAACGAGTCGCTGTCAAAGAGTTTATCCTTTCATTTTCGACCTGTTAATGTAGGTCCTTATACGGCTTTTCATTGTTTTATAACAAATATAATTGTTTGATAATCACTGTGTGTACCTAGTCGTGCCATAAGTTCTGTCACACGTATATGGGCAATTTTTGTATAAATGAAAAAGAGTTTTTGACAAAGGAAAATATATTTTATTTTGGCATACTAATGGAAGTAAAATAAGCAACAAATTATTCAAAGTGGCCTCCTTTAGCCTTAACACAGCTCTTTAATCTGTTGGGCCAGTCATCGATAGCAGTACGCACTGTTTCTAGCGGAAAATTAGCTACTGCTTCTGTCAAAGATCGCTTAAGGCTCTCGATATTTGGGTGTCGTCTCGTGCACACCATGGACTCTAACTCCGCCCACAGTTTGTAGTCCAGGGGATTCAAATCTGGGCTCCCAGAAGGCCATTCCGTCGCCCTTATAAACTGTGGAATATTGGTTTCCAACCACGCTTGTGTGGTTCGAGCTTTGTGGGCTGGCGCAGAATCTTGCTGGAAAACCCAATGTCGATTGTTGAATAGCGTAGAGTTCAGCGGCTTCACACATCCCTCCAGGATGTCCGTTTGATAATTTTTCGCTGCAGTTTTTACGCCTTTTTCGCAAAAATGAAGCTCGGTGACCCCTTCGTAGCTGACACCCCACCATACCATGACTGATGCTGGATGATGTCCTCGCTGTACCCTAGTGGCAACTTCTCGGGCTTCTGCGGAGCTGTGGGCATACACCTTATCATTTTGGCGGTTGAAATGTTCCTCCACCGTAAAAATTTTTTCATCGGTAAATAAAATTTCTCGATGTTTGTTGTTGCCGTACCGCCGAAGGAGCTCTTTCGATCTGGTGCTCCTAATTTGCTTCAACTGCTCAGTCAGCAAATGTCCCGTTTATCGTCGAAAGGCACTCATCCCGAGGTCAGATTTTATGATGCGAGACATACTTCGGGTGGAGATGTTCATCTCCCGAGCCATGATTCGTTGTTTACGAAGCGGATTTCGACGAATTCGACTCTCGACCGCTTTGATGGCAGCAGAAGAACGTACATCACGCGGACGTCCAGAACGAGGTCGATCTTCAATAGTCTGGATCGCGTTATATCTCTGGATCGCACGATACACAAATCTTTGCGTTATTTTTAACGGGCACAACAACTTGAAAATTTCACTCGCGGATTTTCCACACTTATGTAGTGCAATCACTGCAGTTCGGTTTTCTATTACACCCCATTCCATCTTCACACGTTAACGAACACACTTTAAATGACCATCAACTGTCAACAACATTATGACGTTTATAAAACTGGCCGATATTGAAATGTCACTCATAAAATAAAGTTGTTGCCAATGTGAGAAATTATGTGACAGAACTTATGGCAGGACTAGGTATATTGCTCGCTAAGACGCCATTTCGTATTCCGTAGAAGAGAGTTGCTTACGAAGGTTATGTCTATGATGAAGCCCATTCCTGCTTTGCGATACGTGTTTGTCCGGCCGATGTTTGCAATTCCTATTTCCAGTGGTGCAAATATCTCCAGCAAAATACGTTCTCTAGCGTTGGTGAGCCTACTACCCCACGCTATTGCCCATGATTGAAGTCACCGCCTATGACCACTGGAGTTTTACCGCGTGCGTCGGTCGTTAGATTATCTAACATTGTCTGGTATTCACTCGTCGTCCAGCTGGGTCGTGCATAACAGCTGTAGAAGTGAGTTGCATTTATTTTTGCGCTACGAAGCCCTCCGCCTGTACATTTGTTTCTTGGAACGCGTGTTTTCCACATATCCATATTGTCGTTGGCTTTATTTTGTCACAGATCCAGATATTGCCGTCGAGAGTTTTGTACGGTTGCTAATCAAGACGATATTCGCTCCCTCGTCCTTAGCAATTTGTGTCAGAATATCCTGCACTGTCCTACAGTGGTTCAGATTAATCTGTATTATCTTCATGATTTTTACTTGTGATTAAAACTCCTGATTTGAACTTTTATCCAAGTAGCGCTTGTGAGCACTTTGCCTTGAGTGTCTTTATTTCTTCGTTCTACCAGTAGCATGGTGTACCTTTTCCACTAATTGTCCTTCTGAGCATCGCTGGATCGCAGGCTGTGATGATAGTGTGGGTGAGTTGTTCCGCAAGAATTCTTGCTGTTTCGCTTCGATTTTTGATGTCGGTGTTCATCATTTCTTCGAACGAGTCGTTGTCAAAGAGTTTATCCTTTCATTTTCGACCTGTTAATGTAGGTCCTTATACGGCTTTTCATTGTTTTATAACAAATATAATTGTTTGATAATCACTGTGTGTATATTGCTCGCTAAGACGCCATTTCGTATTCCGTAGAAGAGAGTTGCTTACGAAGGTTATGTCTATGATGAAGCCCATTCCTGCTTTGCGATACGTGTTTGTCCGGCCGATGTTTGCAATTCCCATTTCCAGTGGTGCAAATATCTCCAGCAAAATACGTTCTCTAGCGTTGGTGAGCCTACTACCCCACGCTATTGCCCATGATTGAAGTCACCGCCTATGACCACTGGAGTATTACCGTGTGCGTCGGTCGTTAGATTATCTAACATTGTCTGGTATTCACTCGTCGTCCAGCTGGGTCGTGCATAACAGCTGTAGAAGTGAACTCCATTTATTTTTGCGCTACGAAGCCCTCCGCCTGTACATTTGTTTCTTTGAACGCGTGTTTTCCACATATCCATATTGTCGTTGGCTTTATTTTGTAACAGATCCAGATATTGCCGTCGAGAGTTTTGTACGGTTGCTAATCAAGACGATATCCGCTCCCTCGTCCTTAGCAATTTGTGTCAGAATATCCTGCACTGTCCTACAGTGGTTCAGATTAATCTGTATTATCTTCATGATTTTTACTTGTTATGGCTCTCCTCAAAATCGGGCATTTGCTGCTGCCGGCTACGTGCTTCGCATTTTTTGGATGATCCTTCCTACGGAAGACGCATGATGGCTCCTATTCACAGCTTTTCGCAATGTGGCCTTCCGTTCCACATTTCCTAGAAAGCTTGGAGCGGTCTTCTCCGTTTTTATAATGCATGGATAGGTGACCAAACTCTAGACATTTAAAACATTTTGTAAGTTCCGTTCGTTCGCGAATGCGGCAGTTGACCCAGCCGATCTTAACTCTTCCAGCTTCTTACAACTTTCAAGCGTTATCTGCAAGAAGACTGATTGTTGCTGTTTCTGTTTCGCCGTACGCCTTCCGTAGATATAAGATGTCTGCTTGCGAAACTCCTTCGACTCCAAACTGGGTTTTTATTGCTTCGCTTATGTCATCTTTTGTGGTGACTTTATCAACATCTTTAATTTCGATGATAGAACGGTGCGTGAGGGACCATACACTCGCTTGCTCTGCTAAGGCTTCGCTAATAGTACCTTTGAGTTCAACAGCCATGTTTCCCGTCTCTTTAAGTTGAATTAGGAACTCTCCTTTTTGCGTCCTTCTGATTCTCGATACCGCCTTTCCTACTGCTTTCAATTTAGGGTTTGCCTTTACCTTGCGTAGTATCTGCGCATCACCCTTCGCTTTGATTACAATAGCGTCAGGTTTAGTTTTTTTTGGTCCTGAAAATCTTCTTCCTGACGTTTTTTGCTTTTTAGCCTTGTGAATGGCTATTGACCATCCGTCTTCTCCTGTTGTTTGAATCAGTGGCGCCTCAACGAAGGTCATGGCATCCTACTTAAGGCTTTTTGTTACAGATGGATGTTTCTGTTTCCGCTTTAGCTCCAGGGATTCGCTGTCCGTAACTTGCCTTTTTTGTTTCTAGGCTTGGTTTTAGTCAGGAAGAAGTTTGAGGAGTTTTTTTTCGGATCACCTCCTTTGCTCTCGTCGTGTAGCTGAATCCAGAGCTCGTAGTGTGCTCTTATGCTGTCAATGGCATCTCTCATCGCTTGATGAACCGAACGCCTTTTTTTTGCCATTTCGTTTTGTATATCGATGCCTCGGAACCCAACAAAGTACAGGTTTTCCCCAAATTCTTCCAACATGTCTATACAATCGGTTCAGACATCTTGAATTGCGGAGAGGGCATTCAGTGCACCTTGGCTGTCCGAATAAAAACTAACTCGCTTTCCATTTACTTCTGCACGCAAGGCCAGATCCGCCCCTTTCGAAATAGTAATTATCTGCTAGGGTTGAAAGAGGGTTGTGCGAAGGGCTAACAACCCTTCCACAATAAGTAATAAAAAATGTTAAGGAACCTGAATATCAGGAGGCCAAGGTCCGATTTGGGCTGTAGCGCCATTGTAGAAGAAGAATTATCTGCGATTGAAAGACCATGGCATATTTTGGTTGATGCCTGAAGATTTGCTCTTTGTCAAGTAGTGTGACTTTATAGTGCTTCAGCATCTTTGATAGCATAATAATAAATGATACAATTAATATCGCTTGGGAAAGAAGATTAATTTTTTTCTCAAGGATGATAGCATGAGATTTTTTTAAATTTCTCCCAAGCGATGCGCCAAAAATTTCAAGTCTCACCGCCGCAATGCCTGCCTTCTGCAGAATTACAGCATTCAGCCGGAAAAAAGGTCCAAAAAAGCTTTCAGTCCTGCTGTGTGCGTTGTACGCATTGCCCTCGTTATGCCTATGCAGGAAATCCTCTGAATGTGACTCAATTGTGATTGAATATATTTCAGTTCAGAAACGATATATAAACGTATTTAGTTGCGGAGCCGAACAATATTCATTCAGGATATTTCATAGTGCCGTCATCGATGTCTTCGTCAATGCTGTCTACCAGGGTAAACTGAAAACCCTAACTCAGTTTAAATTTGAATACATAATATGACAAGAACAAAGTTGTTTAGCGCAGAAAGACCCCTTGAGAATGATAACTTATCCATAGATTGGTCAACGCTCTACCCTAATTGATTTATTAAATCAAAAGTCGATAGCGTTTTAGATAATCGCACATGAACTGTTCCAAAATATTTGTCCGATAGTGTTCAAGTAAATTATAAATCTGAAACTTACAACAAATCAAAGCTGACTAACCTATGTACATACTATTTAAACTAGATAACATGTTTGTACATAAATAAATTCGCCTATCAGTGCTGGTTTAAAATAAAATTGATAGCGCACACGCTTGGCATTCCTCGAAGTGTGTACACCCCACATCCATTAAAATCACAACGTCTCTTTTATCTTATCAACTTTCTGGTTTAATTGCCGGTCAAGTTAAAACCACGTTAATTCAAGTGTACTCGATACTTCAGAAAAAGATTTCCATTAATCGTCGAATCTTTCAGCCGATGATATCGAACAGTTGAGCAGATTTCCGTGTGGCGGTTATGCAGATGATTCTACGCTCGTCTACTTAGTACACCCGTGTGTTATTTTGACTGCATTAGAGGTAATTAGTAATAATTGTATTGCGTAATAGCTCACGTTTTTTTCCCACTCCCCGCTTATTAACACTGTTGTTTTATACAGGTGCTTGATTATCGTGTTGTAGCATCATCGTCGACAGCCGTTAAACAAGACTACAACGAATATATGTGGACTATGCGAAAAGAATTTAACGATCCTGAACCGATAGTTTCTGCGCCCGTATCAACAGTCGTACGCGAAAATCTTTCGAATATCGGACGTGAAACGGTGCTGGGCAATTATCATAAAGTCGATTCGCCCGAATAAAAAACCTCATTGAGTAATTAAAAAAAAAATTTCTTTTGTTTTCGATTTTCTTTCGACTTGAAATTAATAGTAAAATGGATTCTCAACCATCTCAACCTCAACAACAACAACAGCAGCCGCTGCCGTATCAACAACCACAACCACAATCTCCACCACCTCAAGCCCAACCACAGCCCATACAACAACAGCAGCAGCCAGCTCAAGCTTGTACCAATGTTGTTATACCGATTCCGATCGTTGCTCCCGAAGACATTTACACTTACGTCACAGTAAAAGGTTCCTTACATGCTCAGGACTGTTCGATTTTTGGTCTAAATCAACAGGAGGTTGCAGCTCTAACGAAACGCTTCACAAACAACGGATCAGTAGATATTGTAAACGGTATTATGATTAAAATACCACCGTTGCAAGCAATCAATACGTTAAGTCAGCTTGGCTACAAAGTCATTTGTACAACAGGCGAGGCTGAAATTTGTTGGACAATGCAACGAGAACTTTAAAACGGGCAAAAACTTTGTGATTTATTGATTCGTTTCCTTATTTTGTTAAAAAAATTTCTTTAAGTTTATATTATTAACTTTAAACAAAAAACGCTTTCTCAATACATTCTTCAAAAATTTACAAAAGTGGTCGGTGTGCCTGCAAAAAAATCAAAAACAATCTCTAACCAAATTTATGCATTTCAACTGAATTTGATATTTAGTAAAATAAAGCAAAAAATAAAAATAAACAGAAAAATTATGTCGGATGCATTTAATCATAATCACCATCATAGCGAGGGATCGTGTCAATGTCGGTCTGTAACATCAACGGTTGGACAGACACTGGACGAGATGGATTTCGAACGCGGCATTTGGAATGCAGGTAATTTCCTTCCTCTGTTTGTACCTCATCTCTGTTTAATAATGAAAATTTCATTTCTATCCAGCTATTTACAATGATCCAATAAAAATAAAGGATTTCATTCGAAAAGGTGATACCGATAATCGGGACAATAGCGGCTATACTGCACTTCACTATGCTGCACGAAACGGCCACGATGAAATCTGTCAGCTTTTAATTGCAGCACAAGCGAACGTCAATGCCCAAACAAATGGTGGAGCAACACCTCTTCATCGTGCTGCTATGATGGGTAAAAAACGAAAACATTTCTAAAAATCATAAAAACAAGTAAAACTTAACTTTTGGGCCTTTCAGGTCATCGAAATATTGTAAAGCTCTTAATCGAATCGAATGCCAAACTTGATCTACAAGATGACGATGGTCAAACTGCTCTCCACCGATCTGCATCGAAAGACTACGTGGAAATATCGAAAGATCTGATTCAGTCTTTGAACGATTTGAAATCAATTCGTGATAAGAAAGGACGCATCCCATATGATTTAATTCCAAACGACAATAAAACCGAATTAAAACAATTACTTATGATCGAGAATTTATAATTATTTTTTCTTTAATTTTTCAATTCGTAGTTTTGTAATCGAATATGATCCACACACATATACAGTCTCAACCTTTTAACTCAAATATTTTCCCTTAGAACCTAGAAAATCTATGATACAATCAATGCAGCGATGCTTACGCTTAGCTGATGCATTTATGTTTATTATTTAAAGTAAAATCTATTTTTTAGTTGTATTATATGTATAACGAAAATTCTTAATTTTTTCAGTGATTCATTTCATTTGTTGCATTCTTTATTTTTTCGATTTTAAATCTATTTTGTTAAAACAGCAAACGTTGCCGCATTGATTGTATTTCTTTTTACATCTCTTATTGTATAAGGATCAACATCAATAATATATTACATGAGCATACTAAACTATACATATTTGCTCTTATGTTTAGTTAATCTATTTTATAATTTTTATTTTTTAGTCTACGTGATTGTGTATGTATTAAATATTGTTAGAGTATTTGTATTTATAAAATAGAAGTATAAATAAAAAAGTAAATTTCATGTTCTATTTTACAAGATTGATGTTTATCTAATATTTGTTTAAACTCTTTTTTTTTCAACTGGGGCTCGCCTTTTAAGCCTTTATTGATGCCTTATTTTCACTATTGTATTTTATTTTGAGCGGGAAATGACATGAAACTATCATGAAACTAAAAAAATTTCAATCTGTGGGATCTGATAACATATCGATTAGACTACTCAAAGACTGTAAAGAAATGCACCTACATATTTCAACAATTGTTAATTCATCTTTCGTCGAAGGAGTAATGCCAAGCTGCTGGAAGATTAGCAAAGTTGTTGCAGCACACAAATCGGGCTCCATGAACGATATATCTAATTGTGGACCAATTAGTTACTTACTTACGATGGCGCTACAGTCCAAATCGGACTTTGGCCTCCTGAATACTTTGCCTCCATCTATCTCGGTTCAGTGACCGCGTCCTCCAGTTTGAAAATCTTAGCAGTGATTTGCTGTCTGCGTCAATCGAATCTTCCCAGCGCTTCCGTGGTTTTCCGACCGGCCTTTGTCCGTTGACTTTCCCTTTTAGTGTGCGTTTGGGAATTCTTCCGTCATCCATCCGCTCTACATGACCAGCCCATTGTAACTTTTTAAATTTTCTGAGGGTTGACACTTCTGGATTGTCGAAAATGGCATAAAATTCTCTATCGTATCGTATTCTCCAGATCGAGTTTTCCCTCACAGTTCCGAGGATTCTTCTGAGGACGTTTCTTACAAAGGCGTTAAGTAGTTTTTCGGACGCCTGAGTTAATGTCCACGTTTCGCTGCCATAGCATAGCACAGGTCGTATAATCGTTTTATATAACTTAAGTTTTGTTTTCCTGTGTACGTTTTTGTTTTTAATTATTGGAAGTACCGAATAATACGTCTTGTTTGCCATAATTATTCTTCTTTTAATTTCGATGGGTTCGCTTCCATCCTTCGATACGTTCGCCCCTAGGTATATAAAGTTGTCTACGTTTTCTAGGTTATAGTCTCCTACTGTGATATTTTGTCTGATTGGCGTCTTTTTCCTATGCATCCGATAAAGCAGTAGGTGCTGTTCTTCAACAATATCACAACCAGCAATGGCAGCCGTTAGCCTTTTTCTCACGAAAGCTATCGACAGCAGAAATTAAATATTCTACGTTTGATCGTGAGCTCCTCGCAATATACCTAGCTATCAAGCACTTTAGGTATTTCGTTGAGGGAAAACTATTTGTGATATTTACAGACCACAAACCATTAACATACACTATTAATTCAAAAACCGAGAGGAGTCCAAGGCAGACTCGACATTTAGAATATATAGCTCAATTTTCGACGGACATTCAGCATATTAAAGGTAAAGACAACATTGTAGCCGATTGCCTTTCAAGATGTCATCCCGAAATTTCTATGACAAACCAAAATTTCAACCATTCGTCTTTCGTAAAGCATCAACAATCTGACACAGAATTACAGACTCTTATATCCGGCAATAAACTCCCTAACTCTAAAGTAGAAATGACACTATTAAAAATCCCATTTTACAATGATAAAGTCTGGTGTAAAACTGGAACAGGAGAAAATCTACCATATGTTCCACAACCTCTACGGCAAGAAGTCTACAAGAAATTACATTCACTTTCGCATCCAGGAATTAGAGCTACAAGAAAACTCATTACTTCCCGTTATTTTTGGCCAAACATGGCTAAGGACATAAATAATTGGGTAAAATCGTGCATTTCCTGCCAGAAAGCAAAAGTGCATAGGCACACTAAATCTGCTCCAGGCCGTTTCGCGATACCTGCGGGCAGATTCGAGCACATTCACCTAGACTTAGTCGGACCCCTTCCACCGTCAAATGGCTACTCATACATTTTAACGATTATCGACCGATTCACACGTTGGCCAGAGGCCTACGCAATAAAAGACATGACAGCTGTAACTGTCGCAAAGGCTTTCGTATGCCAGTATATTTCAAGATTTGGAGTCCCCACCACAATTACAACTGATCAAGGTTCACAATTTGAATCAAAGCTATTCACCGAACTTCAAAGTCTCCTTGGAACGAATAGAATAAGAACAAATTCCTACCATCCACAATCCAGAGAGAGCGATTACATAGACAAATAAAAGCATCTTTAATGGCCAGGTGCAACATCATTCATTGGAGCGAAGAGTTAGCCATGTTAGGACTTCGAGTATCGGTTAAAGAAGATCTGAAATGCTCGCCATTGGGAGGTTGAGAAACCATATGAGAACCATTAGACCCACCGAGCCACGTTGTTTAAAAGTTTCAAATCAATTTGTTCCGAAGTCTTTAGACAACTGCACCCACGTATTCGTCAGAATTGATAAAGTGAAACCTCCGCTCAATCCTCCATATGATGGACCATTTTCCGTTGTCAGGCGATTCAGAAAACATTTTGTAGTAGAGATGAAAGGACGACCCAAATCTATTTCAATTGATCGTTTGAAGCCAGCTTTTGGTATACTAAGCAATGAACGAAATAAAAACGAAGCTCCAAAAAGAGTCAGTTTTAACGACACTTTAAGTTCGAATATTTTCTAAAAAATATAAAAATAATAATAATATCAACTATCACCATATTGTAATTTAATCGCTACGCTAGAGAGGGAGTACTGTAGTGAATTTATTAGAAACTTTTATCGCGAATTGTACATCATGGAATACGCGCTAATATACCATTTAAAATTAAAAGTATAGTAAAGATATAGAAACTGTAATACAAAAACACAGCATGCCATGAATTTTTAAATGTAATGAAAAATAACAATTGAGATTGAAAAATATACTATATTATAAGTGCTCGACCTGTGAACGTCATAAAAAGAAAAAGTTATTGTATTTTGAATTTTCCCTTTGTGCTGATCCTTCAACATATCTATGTCGTCGGCATATGCTATGAGTTGTGTGGATTTGAAGCATAGTGTTCCCTTGGTGTCAACGGGAAGTTTCCGAACAACATATTCGAGTGTTAAGTTGAAAAGCATTGGTGCGAGGCCGTCACCTTGTTTAAGGCCGTTGTCTGTTTTAAAACTGGAAGTCATATCATTTTCTACTCTGAATTGTGACAAAGACTCAGTCATTGTCATTCTGGTCAGTCGGACCAGTTTCGGTGGGACTCCAAACTCTAATATGATTTTATACAGTACGCGCCTGTCGATACTGTCGTATGCTTGCTTGAAGTCAACAAATATCTGGTGCCCATCAATATTATATTCCCAGCACCTGTTTAACTGAGAATATCTGGTCCGTGGTCGAGCGTCCAGCTCTAAATCTGCCTTGGTATTCACCAATTACTTTGTCAGCATAGGGCTTAATTCTCTTTTCTATATCTTATAAGACGTACACAACAGAGATATTCCTCGGTAGTTTTCGCAGCAGAGTTTGTCACCTTTTTTATAAATTGGACATATGATGCTCTTGCGCCAATCTTCAGGAAGTATTTCCAGCGTCCATATATCCGTGACTAATCTATGTAGGAGATGCGCTATGCAGGTGTCGCCGGCTTTCAGAAGTTCAGCTGGGATTTGATCAGTGCCCGGCGCTTTGTTGTTTGGGTGGTTCCTTAAGGCTGTTTTTACTTCTTCGAGTGTGGGAGGACTCAAAGAGGATCCTTCATTAGCTGTTACATCAGTTATACCTGCTATTGTATCTGCTGCTGCTGTTCGTGTCGGTGATGGGCTCAGGTTAAGAAGGTGTTCAAACCATTGTGCCCATCTTAGTTTTATATCTTCCGCGTTTCTTATAATGTTCCCTTCTGCATCCTTGCAGAGGGTCGTTTTCGGTTTGTATCCTTCTTTCATCCTTTTAATAAGGGAATACGCGGCTCTTGTGTTGTGTAATCTAAATTGTTCATCCATGTTTTTAATTTCGTCATTATTGTACTTCCGTTTTTTTTTTGTCTGCATATTATGTTTGCAAATCGTCTAAGATCCTTGTATTTGTCCTGTTTGGCTCGTGTCGGCCGTTCCGTTAATATTTTGTAAGCTTGATTTTTTCGTTCTAAGGCATCTTTGCATTCGTTGTCGAACCAATCATTTCTTTTGCGCCGGGGTTGTTGTCCTATCACCTCCTCTGCGACAGATGTAATGCCATCTTTGATATTTTGCCACATTTCTTCTATTGACTTGCTGGCGGTGGTATTCAGCATTGTTGCGAAGTGCCTCTCCAAGGCTGATACATATTTCGCAACTATTTTCTCGTCTTTGAGTTTTCCTATGTCGAATTTAGGAACCGGTTGTGTTTTTGGGTGTCCGCGGTTTGCGATTCGACATCGGAACTTGGTCTTTACCAAATAGTGGTCTGTGTCGCAATTAGCCCCTCGACACGTACGCACGTCGAGAATACAGGAGGCCGTCCTTTTCTCTATTAGAACATGGTCTATTTGGTTGAATGTTCTTCCGCCGGGTGATGCCCACGTTCTCTTATGAATGTCACGATGCGGGAAGCATGTCGAGCTTACAATAAGGATTTTGCTGCTGGCGAAATCAGTCAGCCTCTGGCCGTTGTCGTTACTAATATCATGGAGACTGTGCCTTCCAATTGTCCCTATGTATGTGTCTTTGCCCACTTTCGCGTTAAAGTCACCTAATACTATTTTAATATCATTCGACGGAAGGGAGTCGAATGTTGATTCTAAGGTGCTGTAGAAATCGTCTTTAACTTCGTCGTCTTTGTCTTCCGTTGGGGCGTGGACATTAGTAAGCCAAACATTAAAAAAAAACTTGTTTTGATGCGGATTTCACACAATCGTTCATTGACGGATTTGAAGTTGGTAACTTGGTGTTTAAACTTGTTGTCGACGATAAACGCAACTCCAAATTCCCGGCTTCCCGATGATTTCCTACTTTTGAAAATTGTGTGCGACCTATAGTCAGTAATCTCGCTACCTAACAATCTAGTTTCTTGGAGTGCAATTATGTTTATATTGTATTTGACTGCCTGTTCCAGACGCGCTCTCACTGCTCCTGCTCTGTACAGGGATCGCACGTTCCAAGATCCGAAGGAATAGTCCATTTTTCGTTTGCGTGGTCGTTGCCGTTGAATCAATCCAGTCCGAGGCGTTGCTTCAGGTTTCGAAACAGGTGTGATTTTTCCGAGGATGAGTTGTTAACACATCGCCCAACCCCCAACTTGGAAGGCCATCTTATTATAGTGCTAGAATTTTTCTGTTTCATTAGCACTCGCTTCCATCATTTCAGCAAGTCAAGCCCGGATGGACAAGACCAGTATCCGGTGGCTACCACGTGGAGGTATGATGAGCACAATTGATGTGTACATGACAGTTACAACACTGGGCGTCGCCTAATGACGCCGATCAGATGGCTGCCCTATCTATACCCATCTAACCACCTACATATTGTGGACCAATTAGCTTACTGTTAAATGTCGAGAAATTTTTAGAAGTTATCGTGAAGAATCAACTCCAAGAACACTTAACGACTCACCAAATTATCTCTCAGAATCAGTATGGATTTAAACCCCAATCGAACACTAAACGAGCATTATTTGATGTCGTGACTTCCAGTCTTCTTGCGATAAAAAATTTCACACGGCCGCTGTTTTTATTGATTTATATAATACAGTAGATCACCAAATTCTACTCAAAAAACTTTTCGCGATTGAAGTTCGTGCGACTCCCTACAGCTGGTTTGAAAGCTATCTTAATTCCAGATCTCAATATGTCATGATTGACAATGTTTGCAGTGCTTCACTCCCTATTACTAATGTCGTTCCACAAGGAAGTGTATTGGGTCATATTTTGTACAACATTTATGCAAACTCAATCGCAAAACTTGATATCAATGGTGCAATATCACTTTACGCAGACGACAGCGCTAATACAAACTTCAACTAGTATACCAGCACTTGAAGATAGTATAAACAAGGACCTTGACAAAATCAATGTATGGATCAATGCACATAAATTAATTGCTAATTCGGAGAAAACCAAGTAAATTTTCTTCAATAAGCCACCAGAAACTGTATTAAGCATTGTTTTCAACGGACAAACTGTTAGCAGGGTTGTCAGCTCCATGTACTTCGAAGTACACCTCGACGAACAGCTATCTTGGGATCATAAGCGTTTAAATAAATAAATAAATAAACATTAACTCCACTAAGAAGACAGTCGATGTAGCACCAACATTGCTGAAGACTAGCTTCAAACAAACTATTTAGGATTCTTTCTTGGCGTGGTGGCGGCAGCTGGACAGCTGCAGGACGACCAAATCCTTTTGGGAAGAACCGAATAAAAACATTACAGCTCAGTTGTTACAACGTAGTTGCTATAGCGTCCGAACCACAGTTTAATTATACGTAAAACAGTTTACAAAGTGGAGACTACTTCTCGAAATGAACTAACTAATTTGCGTGCAATCTTCATGCATACATGCGAACAATTTTCGTGTAAAATATGCCTTAGTAATCAGCTGTTTAAATTTTTGGAAGGTATACCCTTGAACGAACCAATCAAAATCGTTCATTTGAGAGGTAGGAATTTCTTATGCGAACATTTTTTTGATCTACGGGCATCATAGAAAGTCTGTGCACTCTGTCCTCTTTTGCTCCGGTCCGAACTATTGTCGGCCTGACCACAGGTCATTGCTTGCTAAAGCTGCACGCATTCAGGCTGCGGATTGCGAGCTACAGCCTTTTGTTTTCGACATGATCGAGCTGTTAACGTCAACGGTCGGAATTTTACTAATACATTTTTCTCAAATGTTCTCAAAAATTAATTTCATTATTTTTTTTTGTGATTAATTTATTATTTACGCAGTAAAGTTCGGTTTTTTATTGCGATTCTCAGTGTTTACACGCTCTATTATGTGTGATTGCTCGATTTCGGTCTTAGCCTCCAAGCTCGAAAAGTGTTTTAATTTGAGCTCTATAACGGTACCATCCACCTAGAGTTCGGTAACCGCTGTGTCGAATTCTGCTAACGATAAACGCAGGTCGGTATCCGCTAGTGAAGTGGCTAAGCCGAAAAAATCGTCACCATTGCCGATTACCATCAATACCCGTGTTACTCGTCAGAGTTCAAAGCAAATCCCCAATGTTGTGACAAAGAGTATCAACAGTGGAAAAGTTATAAACATTGCAAATAGTTCGGAGCAAGTTATTCGCACTACAGAATCACTGCGATCCGACTTGTCCAATACGGCATCAGCTGTTCTAGACATCGAGAAATCTTTAACTACTCCGGTCTCTGTTGCTGCTAACAACATAACGTCAACCTCTGACGTTCAACAAGATATTCAATCCGATGCCAGCAAGACGTCTTCGATATTAATTGCTGCCCCTCAGAAAGATGAGTGGTTGTGCATATCTAAGTGCCACAAGTATACTTCTGTTGACAATGTGTTGGATTACGTGCGACTCAAATTTAACTTTGAGAACCCCATTACGTTTGCTTGTTTTCGCCTTACGAAGAAATCTGCAGTTATTGATTCACTTAACTATGTTTCGTTTAAACTCCGTGCTCCGTAAGAATATTTTCACCGCTTGTTATCCCCTGGATTCTGGCCTGGTATATCATGTAAATTATTCGAGCGTCGAAAGATTGTTAATGATGTCGAAAATTTTCGTTAATGCATCGTCTAAATCAGCCAACATAAATTTTAATTCTTTTATATATACCCTAAATATTTTACATCAAAATGAACGTGGCCTAAGGTCCAAGTTGTCTGTATTTTATTGTTCTATATTTGAGGATTCTCCAGACATTGTTTGTATTACTGAATCATCACTAATTTCTTCCATTTTGGACTCTGAAATTTTTCCATTCTTTTTTACAGTTCACCGAAATGACCGTGATTTGTCACGATCTATAAAAAAGTGGTGGAGGTGGAGTCCTTATTGCCGTTAAAAATGACTTACTGTCCTTTCGTTGTCCGGCTTTCGATTCTCATCCCATCGAAAGTATTTCGTAAAGATTAAATTATCATATAATCGTTTTCTTTATCTTTGTTGTATCTACATTCCGTGTAACTCAAATGTTAGTACGCTTAAAAAATTTTTTGATGATCTCTATTTTTATAAACAACATTGACCTGGGTTCACACTTTTTGATCTGTGGTGACTTCAACTTACCTATGATTTCCTGGAATGATAGTTCTTCTCAACCTGTGTCTTGTAATACATACTCCTCTTGCTTATCTTCTTTCAGGAGCCTTTGTTCACTTGCTCAACATAATGTGATCAAAAATTACCGTGACACTCTATTAGACCTTGTGTTTTCCAATATTGCTATACCCGATGTTCGTGTTATATCGACATTTGGATTAGTTCCTCCTTTGAATATTATGGTTAACATTTTTAGGAGAAATATTTATACACCGTCACCATTATCTAAGTTAAATTTTCTAAAGGGAAATTACTCTGAGATCAGTCGCAAGTTGGATGAAATTAATTGGGTTGCGACTTTTTCAGGACTTCCTGTGAATATATCGATTTCAATATTTTATGAATATATCAATGCCTTCATTCAGAGTCATGTACCTCTCAAGCATACTTCTTCTAAAAACTATCCTGTATGGTTTACTACGGGTGTTATTCGGAGTTTACGTCTAAAAAACTGCTTGTATTCGAAATATAAACGTTCAAAACTTCATTCTGACTATGTAAATTTTACAGTCCAACGTACCTTTGCGAGAAAGGAAATCATGTCTGCCTTTCGTTCTTATGTTCCCTCGCTTGAAACGAGTTTAGCTCGTAATGAAACCAAACCTTTCTGGTCACACGTTAAAAATTGCAAAAAGACTCTGCACTCTCAGTCTGCTCTGATGGCTCAAAATACTAAAACCTCTGATACCAAGCTATGTGTGATCTTTTTGCTGAATATTTTTCTACCGTTTTTAAAATTCCAGAAAAGGAACTAAACTATGTTTTTAATGTTTCTAATCACGAATCCATTAGTTCTATTTATGTTTCCTCTGTTGATGATCTAAAGGTTATTAACTCACTTGATCCCAAAATTAACGGCGGCTGCGATGGCATTCCTAACTTTTTTGTTAAAGCACTATCGGCAGTTCTCGCTTTTCCCCTTTCGATTATTTTTAATAAATCACTTTCCGAAGGTACTTTTCCTGAAGTCTGGAAACTGGCTAATGTTATCCCTATTTTCAAGAAAGGTGACCCCGAAGATATCTGGAATTATCGCCCTGTTTCCATTCTTACTAGCTTTAGCAAAATTGTTGAACGTCTCGTTCACAATGTAATGTGTGACAAACTTGGCCATTTGATTTCGCCCTGTCAACATGGTTGCGTTAGAGGAAAATCTACAACTACCAATTTGTGCGAGTTTACAAACTTTATAGCCAAATCTTTCGAACTCTATCAGTCTGTTCACACTATTTACACAGATTTTGCAAAGGCATTCGACACAGTTAATCCCAAGATTCTAATTGGAAAACTTAAAATATATGGTGTCTCTAGAAATTTACTTGACTGGATTTCTTCCTATTTATCTACTCATAGTATGCGTGTAACTTTTAAGGGACATGAGTCTTATGTATTTCCTGCGTGGTCTGGTGTTCCACAGGGGTCTATTCTTGGTCCACTATTATTCTTTTTTTTTATAAATGACCTACCCCAGTTTTTATCTTCTTCTTGTTTCCTATATGCGGATGACCTCAAAATCTTTCGAGTGATTAATTCTCCCTGTGGTCGTGATATTTTAAAATTGGACCTTGATCGACTATATCAGTGGTGTTTGTCGAATGATCTAGACTTAAAGATTAAAAAATGCTTCTCAATGTCATATTCACTTAAAACTGATCCTCCCGAGTTACTTTATTTAATCGATGGCACTAGACTTTCGGAAGTAACGATTATGAAGGATCTCGGTGTGACTTTTGGTGTGAAGTTGAGTTTCACTGCACATTTTGAAAATATTATCAATCATACCTATAGACTTGCCGGTTTCGTCCTCCGTATTTCTTCTACTTTTGCTTTTTCTAGTACTGCTGTCCTGCTTTTTATCTCTCTAGTACGTAGTATTCTTGAATACTGCTCTGTTGTTTGGAGCCCTCACCATAAGTGTTACTCAGCTGCTATTGAATCAGTTCAACGTAAGTTTACGCGTTCTCTGTTCTTTCGTTCTAAAATACCGTATGCTAACTACTCTACGAGGCTTATGGTACTTCATCTCCACCCTTTAGACATACGGAGAAGTTACTTTGATGAGTACTTTCATTACAAGGTTGTAAATGGTATTATAAGGACTAATCTTGTTGACGAACTTAATTTCAGAATAGAAGTTGTTAGTACTAGAAATGCCGATATTTTTTATCTTTCACGCGCTTTACTAGACGTTTATTTTCACTTAGACTTCAGCGAAATCATGACAAACTACAACTTGGATCTTTGTCTATTTCTTTTAATGCTTTTAAAACTAAACTTAAGAAATTCTTGTGATATTTCTTATCGGTTGCTATTGTGTAATTGAAATGTGAATTTTGTTCAATGGCTAAATAAATAAATAAATAAATAAATAATAATAATAATTATGTTGATATCTATGTATGAGCTGTTGTATCGTTTTCTCTTATTTTTGATGGCTTGTAGTGCAACTCCTGGGCCTCTTTATCAATAATTTCAGCTGAATCTCGCTCAGTCCCTTGGGTTAAATTTTGTGTGTGACGCAAAAACCTTTTGACCGCTTTTATTGTGATCGAGCAGCATAAATGTCCTAGGCCTATAAGAGAATTTATGGACGACCGACTCAAAGTGGAGCCCGACAACAGTTTCATACCATTCACAAATTGCTTAACAATGTGGTTGTTTTTCCACCTTGGAACACTCATTTTATATGAAAAAACAATATGCATTGCGTTCAGCTTGATGCAAAGATCTTTGAAAATATTTATTCCCTAATGATTCATGATGGATAGCCAAATCTATTTATTCTGATGGTTAAGGATACAATGAATGAAATATTGATTATATGTACTGGTGCTATTGATTATAATCGCATTTAAGTGTTAAATAATTGACAGGCCTGCCCTAGGACCCCCAATTCACTTAGTCTCTCTTATCTACCACTGTATATTGAATTCCCACGCATCCTCAACTTATCTCAAAAATAATGAAGTTGCGCCCCACCTGTCGGGGGTTTTTTTTTTGACCATCAAATATGTCTTTGGACAAGTTATCTTCTCTAGATATAGAAATATTTTCGAAAAAAAAAAAATTAAATGTATTCTTCATAAATTCATTAAGTTTATTGAAAAAAGTAAATATTTCAAATTTTGACGCAATTTTAAAATTAATAATTAAACAAAAATTAAGAATTATAAACAGATAGATTCTCATAAAAAAACGAAACTAAAACAACATGATAATAAACTCTGATTTCCACTATCAGCAATTCAAAATAAATTTAATGCATAACGATTGGAGTCGCTGGGTACCAGTACATTGTTATCTAAGCTGTATGTGTCGGATGTTAAGTGCTTTTATCATTTAGAACGAACGAAAACTATATTTCCTGCCTGTCCTTTTCTGCGGCAATTTCTTCGATGTACCTTCTGGGCAATTTTCATCGCTCCCGTCAGCTGAATCCTTGCTGGTTGCAGTGGCCGCTAATGAAACAGTCCTTTGTTTAGTAAATACTGCGTAAGTAAAAGTTAAGTGGTACTTACCATTCCTACAGGCGTCGCAAGCAGAGTAACACTCAAGGATGCGCTTGTAAGCTCTGCCAAACTTTTATTACCGCTAACCGCCCTAATAGATGTGTGTCATTCCTGAGTCGTTAAATCGCATGAACTTTGTCGAACCGAAGATGATGTCAGCATTCGCAAAACACATTAGGAAAAAAAATCAGCTGATTGGGACGTATGAACAGGAACACGAATGGAAACTAATGCCAGTAACACATAGCGGTCCAAATTATAATTTAACTAATTCGTAATTTAGCTCAGCTTTATCGTTATCTCGCATCCAAGCGAATTCAATACCGGTGCCAGCACGAAGGAGAAATAAAGTTCAAAGCGAATGATGACGTAGTGTGGCAGAAATTGATAATGAGCTGGTTACAGCCAGGTCGGATACATGCGATCGTAAGAAAAGGGATTATCAAGTTGTGCGTTTTTTCGTATGTAGAATTGAATTAATCTCCTGAACGTTTTTATTTCGTTTAGCAAAATCAGTACAGTTGTGTCTAGTTCATAGAAACTAAACACCCGGAGACCTAATTTTAACTTTTCTCGATATTATGTACTGGCTGTATTGACGGCGAAAATCAGACTGAGGAACCGATAGATAATGACCGAAAATATGGTATATATTGTAATAATAACTAAAAATTGTATCAACATTTTTATAGCCCACTGTAGTAGGTTGTAAAATGGCAGCCAGTTTACACAAGTCATGGACTAATAAAGACATCTTTCTTGTAAATTTAGACAGCTTATTACATGGTGTCAGAAGTGGAGTTTTAAAAAAAAAAAAAAAAAAAAAAACCGATTTAAAGGAATAAAAGGAATAAGTGAACGTAAAAGAAGCAAACCGAAAATGGAGGGTCGATTACCTAAAACATTGGAATGTGCGAGTCTGGTGACGGAGTGGCCGAAGTGGAGACAAAATTTCATCGTTTACATGCATGCAAACGGTAAAATTGGCGAAACGGAAGAAGTGAAGATTGCCACATTTTTGTGGTTAATTGGCGAAAGAGGAGTGGAAATCTTTAACACCCTTTTTCCAAACAATGGCGATGGCGGTAGCATGTTTGGACTTGCTCAAGTTCCAGTACAAATACAACAGCAGCAAAATGTTCCAGTACCAATACAACAGCAGCAAAATGACAATAAGCAAGACGGAGAAGAAGGACAACGAGTGAACGATGTCGGTGAGAGACAAGCAGATCTGGCAGTGTGTACATTGAGTGATGTGATCAAAGCATTTGATGCATATTGATTGCCGCGGAAAAATTTGGCCATGGAATCGTATAAGTTTCATACAATTATACAAAAAGAAAAACAGTTATTCGGGGAATTTGAAACCGAGCTACGCACACAGTTACAATTCAGTGAGTTTAAATGCTCGGCATGCAGTGCGTCGTATGCTGATCGTATGTTACGAGATCGTGTGGTTGTTGCGGTTCAGGATAAAAAGTTACAGCTGAAATTACTTGACAGCGATGACGCGCCGCTGTCAAGAATAATTAACATGTGTAAAACATATGAAGCTGCTGAGGTGAATAAAAGAGTGCTGGATGGAAATTTGATGCAGAAACCTGTAGTGAAGGTGGAAAATGTCAATGTGACTAAGCCCTGTTTCAACTGCGGACAGCCATACAACGCACCTCATCGCAGAAATTGTCCAGCGTTAAACATAAACTGCAACAATTGTGGAAGGAGAGGACATTTTGCGAAGTACTGTCGCTCAAGGAAGGAGAGTGATAAGATGCAGCCGTCAACAAAGAAAATCGAGACGAAAGCAGTAAAAGAAGTCAACTGCAGTGAATTAGGTAATAATAAGCTTTCTAAAACAATTTATGTAAATTCAATTAAAAAAATCACTTCTTGTAGTATAAACTCAAACCAGGGCTTGAACAGCCGAATATATGGTTGGTTCAAGACATACTTCATTCAGGACTGTCCAGTAAAATTTAAATTAGACACAGGTGCAGACGTCAGCTGTATACCTATGAAAATCCTTAATAAACTTTCAGTTAAAAATATTAATAAAACCATTGACGTGTTAACAGATTACAGTTAACATTAAATTAGACACAGGTGCAGACGTCAGCTGTATACCTATGAAAATCCTTAATAAACTTTCAGTTAAAAATATTAATAAAACCAATGACGTGTTAACAGATTACAGTTCAAATAAATTGAGTATATTCGGGACAGTACAATTAACATGTTTTGATAGCGAAACAAAAACTAAAAAAGTTGCCTTGTTCCATATAGTGGATGATAAACACGAACCGCTACTTGGTTTACCTGAATGCATTTCATTTGGCTTGGTTGAACGTGTTGCTACTGTACGATTGTTCCCAACGGGTACAGAAGAATTTGTTGAAGACAATTCAGACGTATTCAATGGTGTCGGGAGAATTCCGGGTAAATGTACAATTAGTTTGAAAGAAAACTCAATTCCGTCACTTAAGTACAGGAAACGTATTCCATTAAGTCTTATTGAACTATTGAAAGAGCTTATTGATCGGATGGTTGGTAGCAAAATAGTGAGTCCAGTGGATTACCCAACGGACTGGGTTAATAATTTACAAATTGTTGAAAAATCGGACGGCTCATTTCGAATTTGTCTGGATCCGAGACCGTTAAATAAATGTATTAGGCGGGAACATTATTTAATTCCTACATCGGAGGATATCATGGGCCGGTTGTCAGGACAAAACGTCTTCTCGGTACTTGATTTGAGTAATGGTTTCTGGCAGCTGCAGCTAGATGAGCAAAGTGCAGATTTAACTACGTTCATGACGCCTTTTGGTCGATTTCGTTTTAATCGTGTACCCTTTGGACTGAACTGTGCACCAGAAATGTTCCAAAAGAGAATGGTGCAAATATTTGGTGATACCCCGGGGGTTGAGGTGTACTTTGATGATTTGTTCATTACGGGCTACAATGAAGAAAACCATGACAGGACTATGTCAATCGTCTTGCAACGAGCTAAGAAAAACAATGTCAAATTTAATCCTGCGAAAATCCAATATCGTCAAAAGGAGGTTAAATTTATCGGTCACATCATTTCTGGGGGTCTTATCAAACCTGATAGAAAATATATAAAAGATATTATCGATATGCCAAAGCCGGCAAACAAATCTGATGTGATGCGTTTATTAGGCCTCTTTAAATATTTGGCACGCTTTATTCCTATTTTTTCGCAAAGAACAGTGCATTTGCGTGACCTTACTAAAAACAACGTTGACTGGAATTGGTCAAGCGAACACGAAGTTGAGCTAAATAGTTTGCTGGAGTCTATTAGTGTAACGCCTGTTCTTACAATTTACAACCCAAAAAAATCGATTATCATTCAGACAGATAGTTCCAAAGATGGGTTGGGAAGCGTTTTATTACAGGATGGTCAACCGATCGCATATGCGTCTCGTAGTCTAACGAAGACTGAA
Source organism: Chorisops tibialis (assembly GCA_963669355.1). NCBI lineage: Eukaryota > Metazoa > Arthropoda > Insecta > Diptera > Stratiomyidae > Chorisops > Chorisops tibialis. The sequence continues at coordinate 290,011,122 of OY770262.1, forward strand.
CAAAGATGGGCACAAATTGAAAAAGAACTTCTTGCTGTTGTTTTTGCCTGCGAGCGTTTTATTAATGTTTTGTGTGGTCGTGAATTTACTGTCCTGTCTGACCATAAACCATTAGAGCCTCTCTTAAAGCGAGATATTAATGATGTCACTGTACGACTTAAGAGACTGTTTTTGCAATTATTGAAATATCCCGGATTATCAATAGTATATACTCCTGGTCGTACCATGTTGATTGCTGATAGTCTTTCGCGAGCTGCGTTGCCTGAAACAGACTCAGAAGGTGATGATCTAAATGCTGTAATTCATTCAATAACACGTAACGCTTGTCTCTCTGAAGACAATTACAATATCTACGTTAAAATCCTTGAAGAGGATGAACTATACAATAGGATTGCAAAATATGTCAAAGACGGATGGCCTTCATTCCATCAACTAGATGAGTTAAGTAAACTGTTTCATCGGTTTAAAGATGAATTACATTATGAAAATAACCTATTATTCAAAACTCATAAACTGGTTATTCCAACAGCATTACAATCAAATATTTCAAAATGGTTGCATGAATCACACTTAGGAATTGAGAAAACACTTGCTAGAGCTCGTATGAATTATTATTGGCCAAAAATGACTGTTGATATTACAAAATTGGTTAGTGGTTGCCTTGTTTGTGAGCAGTTTAAGCGTAACAACCAAAAGGAAACATTAGTTCAAGATAACACACCCGATTATCCATGGCAAAGAATCTCAATGGATGTACAGTGAAAGCTCCCTTAGCGGACAGCTCCAATAAGCGGACATCTCTATTAAGCGGAAAAATTTTCTGGAACAAAATTTTTCCCTATAATTTCCCATAGAAACTACTCTCTCTTAAGCCGACGCTCTTGTAAGCGGTCGCATACACTGTCGCTTGGCACATTCACACATAGAAATCTCCTGTAAGCGGACATCCGCGTAAATAAATCGGGGAATTCCCGAATTAAGTTTACGAAATAGACAAAGAAAAAGCGAGAACGCGAGCTCAGTTGACTTATTGCGGCTAGTTTTCGGGTGGTGTAGGTTTTCCTCCGTGTAGCATAAGAAGAAAAAGAAGAAGAGCGTTAATAACACATTTATATTCTTCCGCAAAGTGTAGACGGGGATGGTTGTGAATTAAAGCACAAATAAAGTGAAATAAAGTTTTAATAAAAAAGTGTTTTGTACAAATTCTTTCATATTCACTTTATAATGGCGCCAAGCAGAAAATTGCTTACATTGAAAGAAAAAATGGAAGTGGTGAATTATATTATTATAGAAGACCAAAATCCAAGAGTGCGAGCTGTGGGAAAAAAGTAAGCTACCCTAAACACATAACTTGTGGAGGCAATGAAAAAATGTATAATGTATAATTAATATTATCGCATTATAGGTTCAATATAGGAAAAACTCAAGCTGCAAAAATACGAAAAAATAAGGACAAAAATGGACTAAATGGCAATCTGGAGTTAATGTGAATCTAAAGAAAAATTTTTTGAAAATTGATGGTTTGAATATTGACAGAATTTGTTTTGAATGGTTTTCAACGGTTAGAAACAAAAACATTCCAATATCAGGACAATTAGTAAAGGCAAAAGCTAAAAAAATAGCGAAAGAATTAGGTTATACTAATTTCAGAGCGTCTGATGGTTGGCTCCAAAAGTGGCGGAAAAGACATTCAGAAAAGAAAAATTATATTATTTTTAGATAATTCCTTCCACCTAATACAACTGCTGTATGCCAGCCGTTGGACCAAGGGATTATACATAATTTCAAATGCTTTTATCGAGATCAAGTTTTGAAATATATTTTATCTAAACTTGGAGATGTTAAATCTGTAACGGAACTTTCAAACACCATTAATGTATTAGATGCGATATATTTATTATTAAAAAATCATGGAATAAAGTCATTTCCAACACCATAATGAATTGTTTTGGCAAAGCAGGGTTCAAGAAAATAGGATATGACTATAGTTCAACGGAATTTGAACCTGAAGATGATCTTCCATTATCAATACTCTCCGATTTAATTAGAGGTCTTAACGAACTTGGGCCCATAGAAGGCCAAAATCTGGAGAACTTTATGACCGTTGACAACAATATACAAACGGAAGATGACAACTACAATTTTACAACCGAAAACATCAGTAACGAAGATGAAAGTGCTTCAGATATAGAAATTCAGGAAATTACTCCGGATTCACATTGTATCACTTCCTATAATCAATCTTATTGATAGCTTGAAAAAAATTACTCATGATGATTTTACAGCATTTGAGTACATAAAAAATCTAGAGAATCATTGTTCAAAACTGTCTTATACACCAGAAACGAAAAAGGTTACGTCAACAGAGCATGTTAAATTTTGTTCAATTTCACTGCAGCTGGTTTATTTAACTGCATACATACATAAATGTATATTATATTATTTGATCGAATTTTTTTCATTGAATTTCTTAATTTCATACAATGTGTACTCCAAAATGAATAAACGAGCTAAGAACAAAATTTATTATTTATTTATCTCCTCTTCTTTTTTCCCGTAAGCGGACAGCTCTCATAGTGTTTCGGACCTGTACCCTCACTCACTCTGTTGAAGATTGCTGGCAACACGACAACACAATCACAGCAAATTGCTATGCGCCAGTCTTACTCGGGACCTCGCCGCGGCCTGTCCGTGTCAGTGCGCTTGCACTTCGATTATTATACTTAAACATTATTACAATAAAATTATAATCAAAGATAAAAACATTTGTATCGTTATCATCCTAAACATTGGTCCGTCGAGCCGGATTCCGCGCTATGGAAAAATTAATTAAAGTGGCCAACATGTGGGCGACACGAATCGAAAAGTTTGTTCGGGTCTGCTGTTGCTGGAGGAGTTAGGTTTTGTGATTTCTAAGTTCTTGTAAAAATGAAGTGAAGTGCAAATAAATTCCGTTTGTCCTAACTGAGTAAAGGTTCATCACACTATCAGTATTGTCTTGTTCACATAACGCTTTTTTTATTACATTTTGGCTGCGGTATTGGCCAGCCAACTAAAAACAACATTCTAGCAGCCGTAATTAACGAAACGGTAACAAAAAATAGAAACCGAACTGTAAATGTACCGCAACTTAAATTTTTTTTTCGGTGGAGCACCACATGCTTCACCGAATGAATGCGTTAATGTAGCCCGCCGCAATGACGGAGCGGTTTACGCTACTAACAGAAACAACGGCCGCAATCGCGGAGGAAACAGAGGGAACAACAACGGGTGGAATGATGCAAATCGCACCACGGGAAACAGAAATAACAACGGCCGCAACCGCGGATCACATGATCAAAACGTACACAGCGGAAACAGAGGGAACAACAACTGCTGCGAGCACGCAAATCGCACCACGGGAAACAGAAACAACAGCGGCCGCAACCGCGGATCACATGGTCGAAACGTACACAGCGGAAACAGAGGGAACAACAACTGCTGCGAGCACGCAAATCGCACCACGGGAAACAGAAACAACAGCGGCCGCAACCGCGGATCACATGGTCGAAACGTACACAGCGGAAACAGAGGGAACAACAACTGCTTCGAGCACGCAGCAAGTGATCGGAACACTGCTAGCAGAAAAACTTTGAAAAGGAGGCTTCGAGCGACGAAGAAGAAACAAATGAGAGCAGCTGTGGAAAGACTGCTTAATGCAACAGAGGGACGACAGAAGAGAACAGGTCAGAAATTAGTTCCGGATTTACCCGACCTCCAACCCCTCACATTGAATTCGCCCAACCTTTGGGGACCGGGATCTTTTGACAGTCACCTGGACGCGGATATGTGGCCAAACGATTTCGTTTTGGCCCCAGAGGTTTTACATAATTACTGATGTTCTAAGTTCTTGTAAAAATGAAGTGAAGTGCAAATAAATTCCGTTTGTCCTAACTGAGTAAAGGTTCATCACACTATCAGTATTGTCTTGTTCACATAACGCTTTTTTTATTACATTTTGGCTGCGGTATTGGCCAGCCAACTAAAAACAACATTCTAGCAGCCGTAATTAACGAAACGGTAACAAAAAATAGAAACCGAACTGAAAATGTACCGCAACTTAAATTTTTTTTTCGGTGGAGCACCACATGCTTCACCGAATGAATGCGTTAATGTAGCCCGCCGCAATGACGGAGCGGTTTACGCTACTAACAGAAACAACGGCCGCAATCGCGGAGGAAACAGAGGGAACAACAACGGGTGGAATGATGCAAATTGCACCACGGGAAACAGAAATAACAACGGCCGCAACCGCGGATCACATGATCAAAACGTACACAGCGGAAACAGAGGGAACAACAACTGCTGCGAGCACGCAAATCGCACCACGGGAAACAGAAACAACAGCGGCCGCAACCGCGGATCACATGGTCGAAACGTACACAGCGGAAACAGAGGGAACAACAACTGCTGCGAGCACGCAAATCGCACCACGGGAAACAGAAACAACAGCGGCCGCAACCGCGGATCACATGGTCGAAACGTACACAGCGGAAACAGAGGGAACAACAACTGCTTCGAGCACGCAGCAAGTGATCGGAACACTGCTAGCAGAAAAACTTTGAAAAGGAGGCTTCGAGCGACGAAGAAGAAACAAATGAGAGCAGCTGTGGAAAGACTGCTTAATGCAACAGAGGAACGACGGAAGAGAACAGGTCAGAAATTAGTTCCGGATTTACCCGACCTCCAACCCCTCACATTGAATTCGCCCAACCTTTGGGGACCGGGATCTTTTGACAGTCACCTGGACGCGGATATGTGGCCAAACGATTTCGTTTTGGCCCCAGAGGTTTTACATAATTACTGATGTACCAAATATGATTTTCTTTCTGCGGTGGTTGCGTTTTTTCGATTGCTTTTCCGATTTTCATTCCAAACGGCAATGAAGCGAATCCTACCGTTGGATCATGTGATTTTCCATTGAGAGTAATTTCGCCAGTTGTCGCTATCACCAATGTTTTTCCAATTGGTCAATAATATATATATATATATATATATATATAATAATAAATTGCGAAATATTAATAAATAATAAGAAATAAATAAGAGTAAATAGATGTAGAAATGTATTAAAAAATGGAATTAAAATTGATTACATTATCAAAAAAAAAATATATGTATTTGGCTCAATTGAATCAGGCAATTCTTAGCAATATACAAACAATTATTCTAAACAGAATATCGCATAATAATATATGATTTAACCAATATAAGTATTTGAAATTTAAATTTGTAATCAATAAAAAAACAAAACATATTCATGAAATTATGCCACATTGGTGAAATATCGTGTACCACAAGTGGAACACAAGCACGAGTATTTTCGCACGAATGATGCTACAAAAACCGAACTTGTGCATTGGTGTCACATTTATTTACAATTTCAATGCATTCAATAACTATTTTCGATCAGCAATAAAACTAAACAAAAATATACTCAAATATTACGAAAACCTGAATTAAAAATTCTCCTATTCCTAACTGCCTCAGAACTCAGATAAAACTAGAGTTTTGCATAAAATAATTAGAGTTAGTTGAAATTTGGTAAAAAATAAAATATACAATATTAAAAATACATAAATATTTGAACAGAAAAAATACAAAGAAAAAAATATTACAATTAATAAAAACTGTAAACATATTATTATACTTAAACATTATTACAATAAAATTATAATCAAAGATAAAAACATTTGTATCGTTATCATCCTAAACATTGGTCCGTCGAGCCGGATTCCGCGCTATGGAAAAATTAATTAAAGAGGCCAACATGTGGGCGACACGAATCGAAAAGTTTATCGCGAATACAAGCAAAACCGCGAAAACCAATCGAACGGTGGATTTTTTACGCGCGCGAATCGAATTGCTAGAACAATACTGGAGCAGTTTTAGTGCCACGTACGAAGAGTTAGTGGGAACCACTACACACAAAGATATCGATGCAGATGAAACATTCAACGACGATCGTTTTTTCACAGTCGAGGTGGCTTACGTCGAAGCGAAGGCATGGTGCCTTCAAGAAATCGCCAGCCGACAGCCTACTGTTACGAACGATGACCCGCATAACTCAACCATGCAAAGCTACCAGGTCGATATGAAACTGCCCAAAATAAAAATTCCCGTCTTTAATGGCGAATTCTTGAATTGGCCTTCCTTTAAAGACTTATTCGAGTCCTTGGTGCATACGAACTCGTCATTAAGCGAAGTGCAAAAACTTCATTATTTAAAATCGAGTGTCCGTGGTGAAGCGGAACTTCTCCTTAAACATGTGTTGGTAACAGCGAATAACTATTCGTCAGCCTGGGATTCGATGTTGTCTCGCTTCAACAACACAAGGGCCATAGTCAATACGAATATAGACGCATTGGTGTCTGTGCCTATAATGCAGACTGAAACAGCCGATGAAATGAGACGTGTGTTGGACAACTTCAATCAACACGTGAGCTCTCTTGAAAATCTGTCTCGGCCAGTTGCACAATGGGACAAACGGATAAATTAGATACTAACACCCGCAAGGACTGGGAGACGTCACTGTCACAAAATACCGAAGTGCCATCGTACAATCAGCTTACAAAGTTTCTTGAGAGCCGCATGCAAGCACTATGCGTCATCGACAGAGCACGTCGCTCGATCTCGCACACACCCCAACTAGCATCAACACATCCAGCTGCATTGTCGAATACCACTAGGATGGTTAGAAGTTGCCACTGCTTTTTTTCTGTCCGCAATTTCGAGCAAAGACGCCGGAGCAACGTACCGCTCTCGTCAGGCAAAAGGGCCTTTGCCTAAACTGTTTAAGAGCCGGTCACAACGCGACAAGCTGTCCGTCAGAAAAACGCTGCCAGCGGTGTCAGCAACGTCATCACACGATGATACATGCAAATGGCGGAGTAGTTTCTTCTCACACAGCATTGGCATCGCCAACTGATCCATTGTGGAGCGCGTCGTTGACAGGTGTAGTACTGTTGGCTACGGCGATAGTACAAGTAATAGCTGCAAACGGACGGCGATTAAAGGTACGAGCGCTGATCGATCAAGGCTCCGAATCGAATTTCATGTCACAATCGCTAGCAAATTCGTTACGGCCTTTCAAGGAACAGGTTAACGTGACGGTGTACGGTGTCGGGCAAGTAAAGGCAGGGACTGCTAATTCCATCGTGACGCATGAGATCACTTCGATACACGATCCATCAGTGTGTTTTTCTTTGCGGTCGTTAGTGCTACCGTCACTCAGTCAATTAATTCCATCCAAATCCGTGTCGAAACACGACTGGCCGCACATCGTTGGGTTGAAATTGGCCGATCCGGAATTCGAAAAGCCGGCTCGCATCGATTTAATACTTGTGGAAGTTTACGCATCGATAATTCAAAGCGATATCCGAAGGGGGCCCCCCGGAACACCTGTTGCACAGGCCACTAGACTTGGCTATATTCTGTCAGGGCGAGCTGAGCAGAGTCATCACATTCCGGCTAATACTCGAAACACCATGAGCTTTCATGCATCTGCGAGAGACGTGGATGATCTTCTACGACGCTTCTGGGAGATAGAGGAGCCACCTATGGCTTCAACACTCTCTCCGGACGAAGCAAATTGCGAGGAAATTTTCCGGAATACCCATCGGCGCTCTGTTGATGGCCGCTACGTGGTCCAGCTACCACTAAAGAGTCCAGCAGAGGAATTAGGATCCTCCAAGGAGGCTGCCACTCAATCTTTACTACGCCTTGAAAGACGTTTCCAGAGGGATGAGCAGTTGAAATGCTCCTACGATGAAGTTATGGAGGAGTACATGCAGCTGAAGCACATGGAGCATGTTCCTACGAACGAAGAAGCTGTAGTTCCAGCCTACTATCTTCCACATCAGGCGGTTTTAAAGCCCACCAGTACAACCACCAGACTACGGGTTGTATACAACGCGTCGCAAAAAACTACGTCGGGGAAGTCCCTAAACGATATTCTTTACACTGGTCCCAAGCTGCTAAGCGACATTTTCACGATCCTCATACGTTGGAGAGTGTTTCCATACGTCTTGTGTGCTGACACAGAGAAAATGTTCCGGCAGATGTGGGTCGATAAGAACGACGTTAATTTACAGCGTCTCCTCTATAGGCGCCACTCTTCTGATCCAATCCTAACCTTTCGAATACTCCCGGTATTATTTGGATCAACGTGCGCTTCCTACTTAGCATGCAGAGTAATGCTGCAACTAGCCGAAGACCATGAAACGTCGCACCCTGCAGCAGCGCGAATCATCAGGGAAAACCTGTACTGCGACGACGCGTTATTTGGTTCTTTCGATATTCAAACTACGATTCAAATCCGAGATGAATTAATTGCCCTTATGAGGGAAGGGGGATTCAAACTTCGAAAGTGGCTAGCCAATACCAAGGAACTTCTAGCCAACATTGCACCGGAAGACCTTGAGAGGCAGGCGACTCCAAAAGTTGTTCACGATAGCGATATCAAGACTTTGGGCTTAACATGGGACCCAGAAGCAGACTGTTTTCAATTTCATTTGAGTCTTGAAACTGGTGAAACTCCTGCGACAAAAAGATCAATTCTCTCCGACATCAGTCGGATATACGACCCGTTCGGATGGTTAGCACCAGTTACCATCAAGTCGAAAATCTTCTTTCAACGCTTGTGGCTGGAGAAAATTGACTGGGATGATACGTTGCCTGGGAAATTAAAGGAACATTGGTTAAAACTGCGCGCAGAACTTACAGACTTGCACACGGTCAAGGTCAACCGCTGGATTGGCATCACCAAGTCGTATTTGAGCCTGGAGTTACATGGTTTCTGCGACGCTTCCTTGAACGCATACGGAGCTGCCGTTTACCTACGAATCGCAACCGACATAAACAGCACTGAAGTGAATCTGTTGGCCGCTAAAACTAAGGTAAGCCCACTGAAAACGGTTTCATTACCTAGATTAGAACTGTGCGGAGCCGCTCTCCTAGCTGATCTCGTAGTCTCAGTTCGCGACAAACTCAACCTCAGCAACATACAGGTGCACCTTTGGTCCGACTCCACGGTCACGCTGTCCTGGCTAAAGGAACACCCAAGCAAGTGGAAAGTCTTCGTAGCCAACAGAGTTTCGATGATTCACGAGAAACTACCCCAAGGCATCTGGCATCATATACCTTCCAAAGAAAATCAAGCTGATCGCATAACTAGGGGAATTTCCGCAACTGAACTCACCTCATGTAGTTCTTGGTGTTTTGGACCTGCCTGGCTAAAGAAACATCATAATTTCTGGCCGAAGTCATCACAGTTAGTCGAAAGCGAGTCCACGGCACAAGAAGTGCGAGTCTTCCAGACTATTACTAGCTACCCCGCAGATCCTGACATGCCAGATAGAGGCATGCCTCAATTCGCGTCCACTCTACCCCATCACGGACGAACCGGAAGACATGACTGCCTTAACGCCAGGGCATTTCTTAGTAGGGGAAAGCCTTTTGGCAATTCCGACACCTTCCACCATGCAGTACCCCGTTAGTCGTCTAGGAAGAAGGGAGTTAGTTCAGAACATGCAGGAGAATATATGGCAACGTTGGCGACATGAATACATGCATCATTTGCAACTGCGGCATAAGTGGCGAAAGGTGAAGGAAGAAGTCAAAATCAACGACCTGGTCATATTGAAGGACGAAAATCTACCACCCACTCGATGGGCTCTGGGTAGAATCACAAACGTACATCCTGGATCTGATGGGCTATCTCGTGCAGTTACCGTAAAATATGCTGGCGGAACCACAAAACGAGCGATTACCAAGGTTTGCGTGCTTCCAGTCGAGACTTCAGCCGAACAGACGAACGTTCCACCAAAGCATGGAGCGCCGCCCAACTACTAAACACCATAGCAAAAATAGAGGAATCCCTCACGGCGGGCGGAATCTTCGCATTGCGTAATTTTCATGCTTCACATGAGGCGGGCGGAATGTTGAAGATTGCTGGCAACACGACAACACAATCACAGCAAATTGCTATGCGCCAGTCTTACTCGGGACCTCGCCGCGGCCTGTCCGTGTCAGTGCGCTTGCACTTCGATTATTATACTTAAACATTATTACAATAAAATTATAATCAAAGATAAAAACATTTGTATCGTTATCATCCTAAACACACTCAAAACGCTATATCTTGAAAACTAATAATCGCATTTCAAAGTGTTATAGCTTGTTTTTTAGGGAATCAAATTACCTTTCATTTGGTGTAATAGTCCGTATTGTATCTGTACCCAATCCTGAGGTATTTGCTTCAGACCACAAATTTTTGATACTTTGACCCTCAAAATTCTGTGATCAATGTAGTTTTTCTCAAAAAAACGCATTATAAAAATGTCATTTTAATGTTGTTGTTTTATGTGCCATATTATTGCCTACAAATGTTGCACACATTTTTATAACTTAGGTTTTCCCGTTTTCCAGGTAATAAGCGAAAATACATATGGCTTAAAAATAAAATATGCCATAAACCAACCCTCGTTCTAAAAAAACTACCTGAAATGTTGTTAAACTGAAATACTCTTTGTGTCCTTTAATTACTATTTAAATTATCGATGAATGTCCTTTAAGTAGTATTTAAATTATCGAGGAAATGAATTAAATTAAAATGAGTTTCAACACAACGACGCTGTCCGACGCTTGGCATTGCAGTTAAACGTCTCTACGTCGAAAGTTTGGAGTGTCCTAAAAGCAGAGCGGTTGCATCGCTACCACCACACACCAGTGCAGGAGCTGGTACCCATTGATTTGCCCAAAAGGATGGAGTTTTGCAATTGGCTCCTTGAACGACAACTAAGTGACGAGAATTTTATGAACAACATTCTTTGGACTGATGAGTCCCAATTCACCAGGGACGGTATCACAAACTTCCACAACTTACACACATGGGCTGAGAGCAATCCACATACAAGAAGAGAGGCATCATTTCAGCACAGATTCAGTGTCAATTTATGGGCAGGCGTGATTGGCAACGATTTTATTGGTCCTATTAGGCTTCCGCCTACCCTAAATAGTTCCAATTACTTGCAGTTTTTGACAAATGATCTACAAGAGTTATTGGATGATGTGCCACTGCAACGATTGGCTTCCATGTTTTACCAACACGATGGTGCTCCAGCTCATTACGGCCGACAAATCAAGAGATTGGTTAAATTCCAATTATAGCAATCGCTGGATCGGTAGAAATGGACCGATACACTGGCCTGCAAGATCTCCTGATTTAACTATTATGGATTTCTTTGTATGGGGACGGATGAAGGACCTTGTCTATGCAACGGAAGTAGTAACGTTGCAGGATCTAAACACCAGAATCGATGCGGCAGCAACAGAAGTAAGGCAGCAGTTGAGGAGTATGAACACAAAGAGAACACTGGCAAAACGAGCCTTAGCGTGCATTCAAAATGAAGGTAGCCATTTTGAACATTTATTATAATTAAGGAAATTGGAAATAAACCATAAAAACCATTCTTTAGTTCTTTTAGTTCAAGCGGAGAGTGTTGATCAACCTATTTTTGCTTTTTTGACAAAAGTGCTACATTACTGGAATGATAATTTCTTCTAAACTATAAAACTTATGCAATGCAAGTGTACACATCTTTTGTAGGCAATAATATGGCACATAAGAAAACAACATTAGAATGACATTTTTATAATGGGTTTTTTAGAGAAAAACTACATTGATCCTAGAATTTTGACGGTCAAACTGTCAAAAATTTGTGTTCTGAAGCAAATATCTCAGAATTGGATACAGTTACAATGCGGACTATTACAGCAAATGAAAGGTAATTTGATTCCCTAAAAAACAAGCTATAACACTTTGAATTGTGATTATTAGTTTTCAAGATATAGCGTTTTGAGTGAGTGAGGGTACAGGTCCGAACGACTTTTCTTGATCACCCTGTATCTCCGTGGATATTGAAAATTGACCATCTCCGTAGAACAATTTTTTGCTCAAAATATATCCAGGAATAACCCCTTACAAGGTTATGCACGGAGTACCAAACACCCTGTATTAATCGCAAATCTATTAACCGTTGCAGTTATTGTCAAATATTAAATTTACAATTTCAAACAATCAAAATTAAAAAAAAATAATCTCCTTTGATTTTTTGTGTGAATTGCCGCAGACATTAAAAAACAAATAGTTACCTTTGTTTTTTTTGTGTGAAATTTGAAGAAAAACTCGCAAGAAAGTAAGTTTTTTTTTTATTTATTTATTATTTTTTTTTTTTAACTCAATTTTATTTTTATTTACCTAGTCAAGTCAATATTCAATATATTATTTAACTCGATAATAGTTTTCTGATCAGATCACAGCGACCGATATCTACAAAATCAATCATAATAACATTTACGTGCGGTTTTCCATCTTTGATCCTGGACTTTTTTCGGTAATCCATGGTTTTAAAGTTACAGCTACCCGTCGTGCGGAATTTTCCAGTGGGAACACTACTAAACTAAAATAGGAAAAACAAAAAAAAATTTTAAATCTTTTAACACGAATTCAATAAATTTTTACTGTATTCCAATACATTTTGCATCCGGTGTAATAATACATTGCGAAACATAGCCGCTATTCGGACTACGATTTATCAAATTTTCCAAACAATGATTTACCTGGCATAAAGGATTTGGTGGAAATTGCGAAAGAGCTGGAATGCAGTATCCTACAGGTAAGACGTTCATTTTCCGCAATGCCGAAACTTTCATGCCTTATCGACAGGTCTACAGATGGATTGGAAGAAATAAAAATCGGCTGAAAACCACTGCGCAACCGCAGGTTGTCGTGCAGGCGCCACGACAGAGCCGTAGCGGTTTTCCAGTGAGTTGTCCAGGTGAGTAAAAATTGAGTGGGCGCGAACCGCGTGATTAAGTGCAATCTCAGATCTTTAACGTTCACACTTTATAATATTCATGAGAATTCTGATCGCTCACTCATGGAGTGCATCATAACTATTGATGAGTTATGAGTCCATGAGTTTAAACTAGAAATGGCGTGGGGTGGCCATTCAACCAGATGACCAACAGATCGCTCTGCTTTTTGGTATAATAATCAACAGTTTGTTATTAGTCCCTCACTTGCTGCTTAACTGTAATTCTCCCTTTCTACAGTGATACCTAAGTGCGTGGATGCGCGTGACGCGGGAGGAATAAATGCGCGGAATTGCACCTTGATGGTGACAGAAGGAACTTTCGACAAGTTCGTAATAGCCGACGGCATTTTAAGAACAGAGAGCCAAGACCGGATCGGCGTAGTATCTCTGTGCGGAATACCGCTAAACGTACGCCAAGCCTGGCGTACGCAAGAGCGTGCAAAAGAGGACCACCAGCTGAATAGTTTGGTTAATGCATGGGGCCTAAAGTACGGAATGAACTATACAGAAGAGAACATGCATCTACCGCGGTACGGCCGCATGGTTGTCTATACCGACGCGGATTCGGACGGAATACATATTCATGGACTCATTCTGAGCTTTATCTTATCAGTGTGGCTGAAATGGAACTATACATACATATTTTGGATCAACATTGCGTGGCGGTGATAGGCGGTGGCCGCGAAGGGGAGGATGCCCTGGACCCGGTCTTCGGCAGAGATGCGAGTGCGCGAATCGAATTGATGGACAGATGGAGCATAGAAAAGCCCGTGCTCTACGACGCCGCAACAACATCCATTTCGATTGAGTTTGTTGAGACTGGAATGGGCGAATATTGGCACTCAGCCCAGATTCGTCGTTTTCCATCCACGGCAGACGGATTGCTGCCATGTGAACGTCACGTCCTTGAGGCGTGTCGTAAGCTAAATGGTGAGGAAGCACTGATTGCAACGATTGCCTCATCGTGCAAAACGTATACTCACAGGTCTACAGGGCTCCATAATGTGATTGCTCGCATGGCGACACCTACCAGAAACAATTACCCGTTACTGGAGGCGCGGAGCGAACTGGGCACGGCTCAGTGGGGTGGTGAGGACTCCGTGAGTCCTTACTACGGCCTTGTTTGCATGGCGGCCAACACCCTGCTACTAATGACTGAGCGCGACCGACACAACATTGAGTGGCGAACAACTGCGACGGGGGAGCTAGAGCCGAAATTTCTTTTTCCGCTCCTCCCAATATGTCTACTGAACGGAGTGCAGGCTACAGGCGGCGGGAGAAATTCGAGATGATATTTTAGTTGAATTCTTCGAACAACGGTTGGCTGCTCTCGAGAAGCGTTGGTATGAACAGCTGCGTACCATCGAGGTAACTGAAGAACAACTGATATCATCCGTGCGTGCCAACCCTCCTGCGATTTGGCGCTCCTTAGGGCGAAAGAAGCGGAGCTAGAGGCTCATCGGAGGGACACTCCGAAGGAGGTGTGGCGCCGGCAGCTCCGAACATTTGTGGAGGCTCTAAAACCGGCTAGTAAAAACATGCGTGTCTTTGCAGATTGTGATCACTTCGCGTCGCCAGGTCCCAGCTGCCAGGACCAGTTCGACTCGGCGTCGAGCCCGCACCCGTCGAACCTAACTCAAGTGTGATAAGTTGATTGAAAATGTGTACGATATGATTTGCATCTTGGAGTGTTACGAAGATTATGAAACGGAATCTGAGGACGATATTGTTGAGTGCAACCCGGAGTCCAAGTGAACAAGGTCAACAACATAGTACGACACCTCCAACGTCGTCCAACAAAGATTTATGTGTTGCTCCGGGTCCGCGTACGACAAACAGGCTTACACCAGGTCCCAGCTCCCAGGACCAGTTCGACACAACGCCGACAGTCAACAAAGATCTATGTGTTGCTCCGGGTCCGTGTACGACAAACAGGCCTACTTGCATGGACTGTGGAAAGCAGTTCCGCTTCAACACCGACCTCAAACAGCACTCGGTTGTTCACACAGGTGAGTCACTTCTCCATTTAACCATTGTAAGCCGTGAGTAATTTTTTAATTAATTAGGAGCACGGGCATTCAAATGCATTGAGTTCAACAGAACATTCGGGATTAAGAGCAATATGGTGCGGCACATGCGGAGAGTACACAAAAAAATATAATTTGGAAGAAAAATCGCATGATAATATCCAAAAGCTGATCCTTATTTTTGGAATCATTTTCACTCTTGCAATTGTCCTCATTTTTTGATAGTTCACTGTCCTCAAGTTTACTTAAAGGATTCCGTCAAAATTCACTGGAGTGAATAATTTTTTTTTGTGATCGAGTAGGTTGCTTATATATATAAAAAATAGAAGATTTTTTTCATCGAGTTGGTTGGATTTAATTATGGAGATATTCGCGATTTTAGAGGCGATCAATAAAAATGTTACGTTTGTTGATTCCCTGCCAGGCAGTTTCTATAAATACGAATGTCACGAATACAAGAACGAGTTAATATCAAAGATGGACGAGATTACAGCTCCTAAAGTGAAATTAACTAGATTCTTCAAGGAAAATCTCGTTTATTTTGGATTAAGAGGGAAAATTGAGTCGTTCTTGGTCAAGTGTGATAAGTTGATTGAAAATGTGTACGATATGATTTGCATCTTGGAATGTTACGAAGATTATGAAACGGGATCTGAGGACGATATTCTTTTTAATATAACCCCCTTACAGTCGAGGTTATAAATTTTTGTTTTCCCAGGTTACCCGCTGGTTTATAAACGAAAGCTCAAGGCAAGAAAAAAAAAGGTACTGCAATTGGAAGCGGAGTCGACAGTGGAGACGACGGGGATGGACGACATACAAATTACAAATGGTGTTCCGGAGGAGGACCACCTCGAATTCGATAATCCAATCCAAACTCTTCAGGCGAATAATGTACGTTCGACAGGGGTGACTCAGTTCATTGTTGCGGGGGCGATAGGCAACAACGAGCCGGAACATCTGGAGTTGAGCTCTATACCACATCTTATAGACGCGTAGGATGTGGGTACGGTGCATTCTGATTCATGCACCCTGATCATCACGGAGGGGAAATCAGGAAAGCTTTTTGTGGCGACCGCAATAGAGAAAACATTTGGCAGCAAACGCTTCGGAGTTCTCGCCCTGCAGGGTAATCCACCAAATTACACGCGCACCCAGGAAAATAAAAAGAGCCTCAAGTTTGTCCAGTACATACAGACCATCCTCGGTTTGGTGGATAATAACAACGCGTCTCCACTCCAACAGGAACAACAAAGGAGGTATGGGGAGGTGCTGATATGGCTGGATAGCGATAGCGATGGGGCCCATATCAGGGGCCTCATCGCCAATATGTTTTGTGTGAAGTGGCCGCACCTCTTCAGACTCCACTCATTTCTGAGGTTCATGAAAACCCCATACGCGACGGTGACGAAGGGATCCGAAAAATTGTTTTTCCACAGCGATGTCGAGTTGGGACAATGGATGGCAGCTACCCCAAACTCAGACCAATACAAAAGAAGAATAATCTCCAGTCTATGCAATGCCACCAGAGAGGAGGTCGCTGATTTCTTGGCCAATATTGCAAAATATCGCGTGCTATTCACTTATACTGGTCAACTTGACGATGAGGCCATGGAAATGGCATTTTTGACTGGAACGTCGGCAGCTAGAAGGAACGCAATATTGGCCCACGTCAACGACTGTAAACGGGCGGGAAGAGGTAGGAAAGGTGTAATGGCGACTTGAGGAGGTTGCATTTTAGCGAGTAGGCGTGACGGTGCATTTCTTAATCACGGCGTGTGAGACTGTACTTAAAGGCGAATAAACGAATATTTTTTTGAAACCATGCGTGTTATTATTTTCTTAGCTTAACAAATCAGAAGTGGGAATAGGTCTACGTGCCGGGAATTACTGAAATCGGAGTTTTAAGCGGTGCGAAAATGATTTCATTTTAGATTGATGAAGATTTTAACCTTCCTCGGAGAATGATCTGTTTGACATTCTACTCGCAGTTAGGAAAATGGTACCGTTGTTAAGGCTGAATGAAAGTTTCTTTATGCATCACAATATGAAGAGGAGACAAACTTGAAAAGTTGCTGGTCGCCGAAATCGCTTCCTCTAATATTGCACTACTTGCACAATATCGTGTCATCGATTTCGGCTAGAACTTAACGCTCAGCAGGTCATTGGTAGCACGGAGAATTTTAGTGCCATCAGGTCAGTTACATTAGCGGTTAATGTTACTAATCTGATGACACAACAAAATTCACTAAAGATTGAACCGCAAACACTTCACGATAATCCGTCGTTTTCGTCTCCGGTTCCGAAATCCGTAATTTTAACGATATTTGGCTTTACCTTTCATTTGAAATGGTTTTGGTGCCAAAATAACCATCAGCGAGCGAACCGAAAAAATAATAATAATCCTGCAGCTAAATAAATTTTAATTCGAATTTTAGTTTTAAAATTGATCGTTACACAAAATCTTATTTCTAAACATCGAACGTGAAACAAAAACTACATAAATGAAAATTTTGAAAGTATCCAATTCGGAGCGGAAAAATTTGATCCAGAACGGAAAATACTAAATCCAGAAGGCAGCAGCGATCAGGATAATCTAACGAAATATGGTCCGTATTTATGCACGGGTTACGATATATATTTGCTGCATGAACCATGTTTAATGTGTTCGATGGCTTTGATTCATAGTCGAGTTAAACGGATTTTTTATTCGAAATCAATCCCGATGGGAGCATTAGAATCAAAATTGAAACTTCATACTGTAAAAGATTTAAATCAACCTCACGTAAATAACACTGACAACAACCGGGGTCCAGCGAGTCAGACTATTAAAAAAGGAGTACTTACACCGCAGCAAACTCGGGCTCCGTGGAATCAGTCTGAAAAGTTGTCGATTTTTTTTCCATAGGAAGCGTGTAAACAGGAAATCGTCGCTTTTTTCAGTCAATTTTCAGGCCGACAATTCTCCTTGCGTATTTCACTCGGTAAAACAAACCGTAGACAAATTGACGATGATGATAGATAAACTTTTAAAACTGCACGGCACCGCGATGTAGCGTTCACTTAATGTGACTCAAAAAATATCGGGCTTGGTTTCGAAAACAAAAACCGGTATTCCCACAGAAGTATGTAGTTTGAAAAGTAATTCCACCGTTAAACGAGGAAATATTGTTAACGATTTAAAAATTGTAAATTGACTAATTTTTTTTAGGATCATCCTATGATTTTTTTTTTTGAAAATGATGATGTGATAGAAAACGAAAACAAATACATTGAAATTTGTCGAAAACAAATACAGTGATATTTTTCGGGATTTGCTGACGATGCAGATGGTCGCCACAGATATACTATCGCGTTCTTTAAAGGATCTCGATTAAATGGAAGGACCGTTCGCCAATCCTACCGACTGCGCCAATTAAGGATTCTCTAATGAATCCAGATAAAAAAAAATAAAGAAAAGATTACTTTAATTACTTTAAGTTGTTTATTTGATTTCCACGTTTACAATATGACTGACTCGACTTACTTTAATTTTGACTTTTATAAATTCTTTGTGCTTAGGAAGCATTACATTATTACATTGCTACCTAAGCGTTCCATTAACCTGTGCAATGTGAAACTTTATATTTGCTTGGATGTGCAACATGAACTTTTAATTTAAATTGGAATTTTGAATTTGTTGATTTCTCATGATAAAATGTGTTAAGCCGAAATGTGCTGATGATGTGCCAGGTTACTGGATATGTAACTCGCGCGAGTTCTTTTTCACGGCTGTCCTTGCACGCTTTTCGCCGTGTTTTCTGGTCGTGCTAGTCCTGCCGTTTTGTGTCGTCCTTGTTCGTGTCCGTTTAAAGATTATGTCCGACCAAATTCAATTTGTGAGTGATCGTCATTTTTTTTTTCTCAAACACTTATTCGCTTTTTTTCATTTTTGTTTTTTCAAAGCCTTTGCCCTTCGAAATGGCTGTTGGCGAGGGCTCGTCAAGGAAATGTAGTCCTGCAGACCTCTGCCGGCGGCTCCCGACAGACGAGGATTGCGATGTTGGAGATCAAGAATATGATGATTTATTTATTTATTTAAGGACTCGAATGAACAGAAGTAAAATATTCCAATTATACAAGAAGTCCATGTTAAAAAATAAAAACAAAAAAAAAAGTAAGTAAGTGAATTTCAATATTAAAGTAGAAAAATATAAATAAAGAATAATGAAAATTAAATAGAATTCAATATACAATGTACAAAGGTATTTAATAGAAAACATGAATCTTAAATATAACATGAAAGATTGTAGACTGAAGTCATGAATTCTAAGGCAAGATTGATTGAACATTCGAGGCAGCCTAAGTAAGGGAGAGTGAAAATATACGTTCAGTCGCGCATGTGGTACAACGAATAGAGTATGGGATCTAGTATTACGCAATTGAAGTTCACCTTGAAGATTAGTGTTAAAAACGAAATTTACTGTAAATAAAAATATCATGTCCAAATATAGTCTTCTATCCTTTAAACGTGTAGGCCATGTAATTCTAATCGACTCTCGTAGCAAATGTCAGATAAATTCAGCTTTCGGAAAACAGATTTGGTAAAACGCTGTTGTACTGATTCCAATGCAGTCACAAGATATTGGTAGTGAGGGTTCCACACAACAGAACAATACTCTAGACGAGACCGAACCAGACTATTAAACAAATTTGTATAAACATGTATATTATGGAATAGATGAGCAGTTCTTAATATAAAACCACATAATCTAAATGCGTGTTTGCAGACTTCGACTATGTGCTGATCAAACTTTAATCTGTTGTCAAACATTACTCCTAAATCCTTTATGCGTGAGACTTCAACAAAGAGAGCATTATCAACATGGTTGTCAAAGTTAAGGCTACAATACTTATTTGTATAATCATTTTAAAACATTTCTGTGTGTTCAAATGGAGGTTATTCAGCTTACACCAATCGTTTAATTTAATAATGTCATCTTGTAGGATTTTACAGTCAGAATTAGACTTCACGACTCTGAATAGTTTGAGATCATCGGCATACATTAAATTATCAGATTGAAAACCCGTAAGAAGGTCATTCTGTAATAAATTCAATCACACCCAATTGAGTTTATTACTCTACAATCTAAATGCCCAACAATCCACATATTCAAAGATATTATATCATATCATATTATCTCGCTTCGACATTTTCAATGTCAATTTCTCTAAGTCTCGAATTTCCACTACGAGCTATGACTCTCCATACTAAACGTAAACAACCGTGCCGGCTTGTTGTTTATACAAACTTTCTTGAAGTGCAATCGCCGCCTAATAGAAAAAACAACGACCGCACAAGAAAATGTATGAGGTCATATTTCATATGAACATTTCCGTGTGCATATGATCGAATATGACACACGTTTCTTTCACCTAGTAAATTGCGAAACATCATTCCTATGATGTTTCACAATCTATAACCGATGAACCCTAGCTTGAGGGTAAAAATTATGATGACCAAAATGGGTCATCGCTTAAGTGGATTTTCTTTTTGTCGGATCAATAAATTATCGAATTTATTGACTCGACGAAAGTGCCGACGCCGGACTGTGTCGAAATGAGGGCGATTGAGTAAGAAATTGGTAAGTATCGAAGGTGTAATACGGAGGAGGACTGACCCCGAGCGGCAGTCTGAGCCGAACCAACAAGTAGAGGACTTCGTTCCGTTTATCAATTAGCATTAACTTAACGGAAATAATTATTAAAGCAAGTAACCAAGTTCGGAAATAAAGTATTATTGAGATCCAAGCCGTGCTAGTTTCACTTTGCAAAGCATGTTTGTTGTGTAAGAAACTCACAACATAAATTTATGGTGGCAGCGGTGGGATACCGAAGAAAACCGGTAATCCCGAGATACGAACCCTACGACTGGCCCAGGCTCAGCACGACTTCAGACAAACAAAACGAAAAGTAGGGGAGCCAAGGTGGAACCTTGGGGAACACCAGACGATGCAAAGTAAGGATAGGATTGAGCTCCATTAAATATGACGTATTGTTTACGATCACTTAGGTATGAAGAGAACCATTGCAATAAAGCAGAATCTATGCCAAACGATTGCAGTTTATTAAGCAGTATAGAGTGGTCAACACTGTCAAAGGCTTTAAAAAAGTCAGTATATAAATCGTGTGGACAGAGAAACGATTTTCGAGCGCACATGAGACTAAGTTTGAGAAGGAAACCAGATTCGTCTCCGTAGAGCGTCCTTTAAAAAATCAATGCTGCTTGATAGATATTAGAGAGCTGACTCGTGAAAAAATGAGTAAATGTAGTAACTTTTCAAATATTTTTGAAAAGTAAGAAAGTAGACTGATTGGACGGTATTTTTTAACCTTATGCTTTTCACCTTTCTTAAAGATAGGTATAACGTAAGATTCCTTCCATTGAGTGGCGAAAATTCCTTTAGTGAGGGACATAGTGAAAATTTTCGCCAAAGGTTCAGCTAAGATGTGTCCAAGATTTATTACGAAAATGTTTGAAATTTCGTCTGGCCCAGCAGTACCATTACCATCTAAAGAGTTGGTGACAGCAAGAACGTCGTGACTATCGAACTCTGGCAAGAGATTGACGTGATTATCGATGAAACAATGCGTAGATGATGGTGAACTTGTAATATTCGCGATGAGTGGTTTCACCAGAAACCCTCTCATCGGCGTCTTGCTGACACGCCACCTTGGCAGTGTCCCATGAAGTGCCTACGAAGTGACAGGAGGTACATCTAGCACACGCACGTACTAGGTCGTCGGTGGGGAGGGGCTTGTCACTTCTCCTCATGGACATACTATTTCCTCTGTTGCAAATGGAAGCATAGTTGTCTCCAGTATTTCGATGTATCGTGCAAAGTTCATAGTTAGTTCACATTTATAATTTTTGATTCAATTGTATCAAAGTGGCTGCTCCGGTGACCAGCAACTCTTCAAGTGTGTCTCCTCTTTATGCATCACAATAGGACTCGCGTGAGTTACATGTCCAGTAACCTGGCACATCATCAGCACATTTCGGCTTAACACATTTTATCATGAGAAATCAACAAATTCAAAATTCCCATTTAAATTAAAAGTTCATGTTGCACATCCAAGCAAATATAAAGTTTCACATTGCACAGGTTAATAGAACGCTTAGGTAGCAATGTAATAATGTAATGCTACCTAAGCACAAAGAATTTATAAAAGTCAAAATTAAAGTAAGTCGAGTCAGTCATATTGTAAACGTGGAAATCAAATAAACAACTTAAAGTAATTAAAGTAATCTTTTCTTTATTTTTTTTTATCTGGATTCATTAGAGAATCCTTAATTGGCGCAGTCGGTAGGATTGGCGAACGGTCCTTCCATTTAATCGAGATCCTTTAAAGAACGCGACAGTATATCTGTGGCGACCATCTGCATCGTCAGCAAATCCCGAAAAATATCACTGTATTTGTTTTCGACAAATTTCACTGCATTTGTTTTCGTTTTCTATCACATCATCATTTTCAAAAAAAAAAAAATCATAGGATGATCCTAAAAAAAATTAGTCAATTTACAATTTTTAAATCGTTAACAATATTTTCTCGTTTAACGGTGGAATTACTTTTCAAACTACATACTTCTGTGGGAATACCGGTGTTTGTTTTCGAAACCAAGCCCGATATTTTTTGAGTCACATTAAGTGAACGCTACATCGCGGTGCCGTGCAGTTTTAAAAGTTTATCTATCATCATCGTCAATTTGTCTGTGAAATACGCAAGGAGAATTGTCGGCTTGAAAATTGACTGAAAAAAGCGACGATTTCCTGTTTACACGCTTCCTATGGAAAAAAAATCGACAACTTTTCAGACTGATTCCACGGAGCCCGAGTTTGCTGCGGTGTAAGTACTCCTTTTTTAATAGTCTGACTCGCTGGACCCCGGTTGTTGTCAGTGTTATTTACGTGAGGGTGATTTAAATCTTTTACAGTATGAAGTTTCAATTTTGATTCTAATGCTCCCATCGGGATTGATTTCGAATAAAAAATCCGTTTAACTCGACTATGAATCAAAGCCATCGAACACATTAAACATGGTTCATGCAGCAAATATATATCGTAACCCGTGCATAAATACGGACCATATTTCGTTAGATTATCCTGATCGCTGCTGCCTTCTGGATGTAGTATTTTCCGTTCTGGATCAACTTTTTCCGCTCCGAATTGGATACTTTCAAAATTTTCATTTATGTAGTTTTTGTTTCACGTTCGATGTTTAGAAATAAGATTTTGTGTAACGATCAATTTTAAAACTAAAATTCGAATTAAAATTTATTTAGCTGCAGGATTATTATTATTTTTTCGGTTCGCTCGCTGATGGTTATTTTGGCACCAAAACCATTTCAAATGAAAGGTAAAGCCAAATATCGTTAAAATTACGGATTTCGGAACCGGAGACGAAAACGACGGATTATCGTGAAGTGTTTGCGGTTCAATCTTTAGTGAATTTTGTTGTGTCATCAGATTAGTAACATTAACCGCTAATGTAACTGACCTGATGGCACATGCTAAAATTCTCCGTGCTACCAATGACCTGCTGAGCGTTAAGTTCTAGCCGAAATCGATGACACGATATTGTGAAAGTAGTGCAATATTAGAGGAAGCGATTTCGGCGCAATGAACTTCTCGTCCGGCCGGCAATGTTAGCACGGGCAATTAATTTAATGATGACGATAATTTTTTGGAGAAAAATTGTAAAATGAAAATCGGCCCAGTTACTGTGTGGACTCCGACCGCGACATATAAGAAATAAAAAGGAAAAAGCGAATTGTTGATCCAGTCGTTTAATAAATAATCAGTACCTTAAACTAAAACAGTGTGTTTTACTATAATATTTAACAGTTTTTATAACAATTTTGTGCTGTGTATTTATACAAATATCGAGAGAAGATCGATATTAGTGGCCAAAAGAAAGTGCAATTGTGCAAAGTGTAAGGACCGGCAATTTTCAAATTCTTATCGCCAAAGATGAAAATATTTATTGGATTCATGTAAGTTGTTTTTTGATTATTTTCTTGTCAATTTATAACATCCTATTTCATGTCCAGCACCAGAAAAGATCGAAAGAGATCAAACCCATATCCCAGTGGCTTTAATTTGAAAAAATCTTTAGCAAAAGTCTCGAAACAATTTCGGAATTGAGAGACCCAAGTAATACACCAGTGCGCGATATCGACTCAACAAATATTTCTGTGTGTGATAGTGTTCCAAATATTAAATTAAAGAGTGATCATATCAACATGCAGAATCAGGCTAATCAAATGACTCCAACAGAAATTTTCAACTCTTTGAGGATTCTTGATGCGATCAAGGATTTTCCACGGTTTGATGGCAATCCAAGATTACTTCATGATGTTGAGGAAATTTTAACTTATACAAGAGGGACTGACGGCACTCCGTATTCACGAATTTTGTTGAGAGCCATTCGAAATAAAATCGAAGGCCAAGCCAACGAAGTGTTAAACATGTACGGAACGCCGCTAGTTTGGAAAAATATGAAGATTAATCTTATTCTTCATTATTCCGATAAACGAACAGAAACGTCCTTAATAAGAGATCTGCATACACTAAAACAAATTGAAAAAAGTGTAGAATCATTTTATAGTGAAATTGTGGAAACTCAAGCCACTTTACAAAACAACATTTTTATCCATGAAGTTGACCAAAATGTTATAACTGCAAAGAAAAATTTATTTGCAGAAATGTGTTTAAATACATTCCTCGTAGGCCTAAAAGAGCCTCTAGGTTCTACTATTCGATCAATGAGACTGAATCCTTAGCAGAAGCTTTATCCTTCTGTATTAAGGAACAAAACATCTCATACATGAAATCAGAACCACACTCTAACAGTGCTAAACCAAATTTACATAAAAAGATTTTCCAACGTTCAAATGTGCCGTTCACCCAACAAAATAAACCTTTACCAAAATCTTTTTATCCCATACAGAACCAACCCAAGTTTAATCAATATTCTCAACCGCCCTTAAATAATAATTTCAATAACCCACCTAATAATTTTAGAAACCCTAACCAAAATCAGTTCCATAGACGACAAGAAACATTTAGATATCCTAAGCCAGAACCAATGGACACTAGTTCGGGATATACGCACCTGCAGAAATCTTTCCCACAGCCAAATCAAATAAAATGCAACCCAAATAAAAATTTCAACCCTAATTATTCAAACAATAGTTTACGCCAAATGAATAATCCGAAATACGTTGATACTGATCATAATCAACAAAATATAGAACAATACTATGATTATAATCTCCCTACAAACGAATATTATCAACAAAATCTTGAAAGATACTATGACTACTCGTTAAATGTGTAATGGTCGCGCAATCTCAGTACGCTGGGTGAGCGATTCGTACATGCGAGACACAAACCAATTTCAACTTCTATTCTATTTCCTTACTCTTGGCGTTTGAGATACAGATGGAGCTGCGATCGTTGTGGAGACGATGCTCAACAGCCCTGAACGCGGCTGTCATTAAGTGTAGGAAAAAAGGTGATTGGATTTTCACAATTACGGGTGCGAAAGAGATTTGTCAAAAGTCAGGAAAAATATACGCGATTCTTACGACGCCGCGGTGTCTGCACTCTACAAAAGCGAGCGAATTTGTTACCCGGCACACAATCTGCTTGCGCAGAAAATTACAACACGGAGGAATCCGGTTAAGGAGTCTTCGGACTCCGAATCAGAGTCAGCTATTGAGCCAAAAAAAACTGGGATTCGTAAACGTGCCGCCGTAGACGAAAGCAGTCAAGCGGAGTGCAAACTTCCCAGAGAAGTCGATCAGGCGGGCCGCCATTTTAGCAACAAGCGCAAGGGTGATGGCGAAGGGACGCCGACTTCTCTAATTGCACAGACCCTAAGCGACAACGAAACCGCGACGGAAATCATAGTCGACACAGCACAATTTTCAGCAACAATCGAAATTAACAGCCAGGATCTCGGGCAGGCAGTGGCTGCCGACATGGCGTTATCAGGGAAAGCAACGAAGCAGACAAAGGTCGATGGGGTAGTCAATCCTGACGAAGAGATGCAGGACTCAACCATAAGAACTGATGTACTCAATAGGCCGGCGGGCTCCGGAAGACCCATGCCTGGGAGCACAACGCATTGGAACACGGTAATTCGAAAAAAAAAATTATTTTTCACTCCTAACAAGCAGGGAACTTTTGTGAAGTCTCATCATATTATAGTTAATAATAATAGCTCTAGTAACATTAATAACTTTAGTAACGATAATAACTTAAGTAATAATAATAGATTTAGTCTGCTAGATTCAGATGTAGCGACACATCAAACTCCAGATTCAACCAGGTACCAACAAAAGCCGGGTAATAAAAACATCTCCCCGATCGTCTCTGGACACCGACAAGGGGCAAAAACGGTCCATCCTGCTATTACGGGAGCGCGTCAGACACGCAAAAGAAAATTTTGCCCTCCTATAATCGTCCATGGAGTAAACATGAGAGAGATCGATAGCGCCATTAGGGCCTTCGATAATTCGATAAACTTTGTCCTCGCCAAATGCAGGGGTAACGAAGCCATTAAAATTTTCGTCGAGCAGGTAGACAAACACCAGCTGCTCTTTCGTACTCTGAAGGAGGAGGGTTTTGATTCAATTACCTTCACCCCCCCTGAACTTAAGCCAGCATCCTTACTAGTCAAAGGTATAGATGCCCAGTTCAGCAGGGAGGAAATTATCGAAGACATTTTGTCACAGCTGCCAAATTTTAAATTAGTGTCTGTAAAAGCATTTTCCACCCCTAAATCCCGGGCCGATGGCAGAGACCTGGACATGCATATTATCCAGGTGGAGCCTAATCAGCCACTGACAGATCTTCTTCAAATAAGATATATTCTCCGAATGAGAGTTTCATGGGAGAAAGTCAAAGGCCGTGGCCACACCCAGTGCCACAACTGCCAATTATTCGGACACTTAGCTAAGAATTGCAGCCTAGACTACAGATGTGTGAAGTGCTTAAGCCAACACAAACCGGGAGAGTGTACATCAAAAAAAGATATTGATCAACCATCTTGTGTCAACTGCGGTGAAATCGGGCATCCCGCAAATTACATTGGTTGCACAGCTTTCAAGTCACACATAGAGAAAAAAAAGAGGTTCAGAGCAGCGGCTATCGAGAGGAAAAATAACAGGAATAAATTCGTTGATGAAGCAATTAATAACTTTCGAGTTGCTGACAAATCTTTCGCCGACGTAGTCGGTAGTAATAAACAGCATTCTGTTGGTTCGACCCAAAACATTGGAGACATTTCCTTTATTAACGAATCCAATACACTCTTTGGCGTCGATTTGGTCCAGTTATTAGCACAAATTAATAACTTCCTCCCCAAATACAACCTTATAAATAAAAACGACATTCCCGCGAGACAAAATTGTTACTTGAATTTTGTAATAAATTTATGCAACAAGGCAACAGGGTAAATCCAACTAACATTAATATTCTAGCACTTAACACTAACTCAATTATTTCAAAAGCCCGCAAGACTAGCCTCGAAGATTTCATTGCTTCAAATGAAGCTGATATACTCCTCATAAGTGAAACGCACCTGAGTGATGAAGATAGATTTTACATGCCTGGATTCAACACATTCCGTAATAATAGTTACCAGGGGACGGCCATGCTCCTTAGGAGGCATTTTAAAAATGAGGCCGTGCAGCTTCACATCGATAACATCCCACTAACTGCCCGCGCACTATTTGTCAGAGGCAGAGGTAACCAAACTTTCAGGGTATTACTAGTCTCAATTTACGTCAACGAATCGCAGGCATCGGCATCTGACTTGGAAAGCCTGCTCTCCAAGCTCAACAATATGATTTCTTCTGGGAACTTCGACTACGTGATTACAGGAGGAGACTGGAACGCAAGGCATCATGATTGGGGCGACTTCGTAGTTAACAGAATTGGAGGTTGGATTAAGGGATGGTTTGACCGCAACGCGCAAAACTCCCAGTTAAAGATATTTGCTCCTTTTGCGGTAACTTTTCCTAAAAGTGGCAGCAATTTAGATTTTTTCATTGCCTCTGGAAACTGCCATAGCTTACTCGACATCTCTGGAGGGTGCAGGACTGTCCCCTCTTTCTCTGACCATTATGGAATTCGGCTTGACTGCCGCATGGACCTTTTTTGCCCGATTTGGCTTGACCTCGGGCGGTTCCTATCCTTCTCTGGGGTCGACTGGAGGGTTTTCAGGGAGAAACTAACCCACGACTTGGAACAACACTTCCCGGTCAGTAACAGAAACTTACGGCAAGAGGAAATAGACGCAGCTATTTCACTCTTTGTAGCGAGCCTTGACAAAAGGGCGGAAGCACATCAGGGACGCAACGAGTCCTCCCCTCTCTTTAGAGTTCTCCCCCCACAAATCAAGGTGAAATTCTCGATACGCAGAAGATGGAACAAACAGTTAAAAGACAGACTTGACTCCAATCTTGGAATATGGGACCACGAGAGTAGGAGAAGGAAACGATGCATCACTGAAATCTCCTGCCGAATAGACTATGATATCAACATGTTCTTCAACAAACGTTTCAAGGACACACTAAGAGATTTGAAGCCAGGGCCTAACACCTTTAGGACCTTAAACCGTATTATTGGACGCAAGAAAAATAACTGTATTGAAACTCTTTGCTCGGGGAACATTAATTTTTCTACTAACCCAGAAAAACTCGAAGCCTTCGCCTCCTACTACGAAACATTATATACAGAAAGGACCCCACAGGGGCACCCGGAGAACTCTCGTATTGTGTCGGAGAGAGTGAAGGCCTTCAGAGCATCACTAGTGAGCAACGGAGCCTTACAACCTGTTTCCAGTTTCACAAACGAACGCCCCGCGCTGGGAAATTGTGAGTCTCCTTTTGTGA
Organism: Chorisops tibialis; assembly: GCA_963669355.1. NCBI lineage: Eukaryota > Metazoa > Arthropoda > Insecta > Diptera > Stratiomyidae > Chorisops > Chorisops tibialis. Next base: position 290,040,011 of record OY770262.1, read on the forward strand.
ATCCAGATATCTTAAAAAGACTCATAAGAAGGATTGCTGGGAAAAGATCCGCAGGTCCTGATGGTGTCACTAATTTCATCCTAAAGAAGCTTCCTAAAACAGCGATAGAGTTCCTGACAATTGTCTTCAACAATTGTATCTGCTTAGGGTATTTCCCCACACAATGGAAAACTGCAAGGCTAATACCTATTAAAAAAAAGGGCTCCTCCACAGACCTGACTAACTTTAGGCCCATCTCCCTCCTTTCAAATCTGGGAAAGCTATTTGAAAAGGTGATTGCTGAAGCGTTGGACGACTTCTGCCATGATAGGGAAACAATAGCTGATGAACAGTTTGGTTTCAGGAAAGCACACTCGACAGAACATGCACTTTTAGCGCTCGGAAATGATATTATCCACGGCCTTCGTGACAAGAAGACCACTGTGATGTGTTCATTAGACATAACCAAAGCTTTCGACTCCGTATGGTGGGACGGCCTCCTGTTCAAACTCATGGGAATAAATTTGCCGTCGCCCTGGCTCAGATTAATTAGTAGTTTCCTTGACGCAAGAAAAATGTTCGTGGTCGTAAACGGAGAGCGCTCGTCAGAATTCGCACTTTCTCGGGGTGTCCCACAAGGATCTATACTGGGGCCGAAACTTTACAATCTTTATTTATACGATTTCCCACATCGGGACAGTTACGCTCAAGATGGGGACTCAGTTGCAATATTATACGCAGACGACACAGCAGTATATGCGTCTTCCATCAGCCCGGAGACAGCGTTACATAAAGTTGGAGCTCATCTCAGCATAATCTCTAGGTACTTTAAAATGTGGGGACTTGACGTGAATCCTGAAAAATCTGAACTGATCTGCTTTCGGAACTCATGTAGCAGAGGCCGTAAGGGAAATGTAAAGCTTAGCAGAAAACTAAGACTAATTCTTGACGGCAAAACAGTTCCCCTTCGTACATCGGTGAAATACTTGGGAATTAAACTCAACAACCTGTGGAAATTCAACCCACACGTGTATGCTCAGCTTGCTAAAGCCAATAAAATTTTTCTCATGTATTTATCCCTGCTACATTGGAGTGGCCCCCTACACAAAAACTCGAAGCTCTTGTTATACAAACAAGTAATTAGACCCATTTTAACTTATGGGTTCTCCTCCTGGTTCAGCACCTCTACTTCGGCGGCGCGTAATCTCGAAGTTTTCGAACGAAAAGTCCTAAGACACTGTGTGAGTAAAAAGTTTAGAGCCACAAACCGTTATTACTCTAATAACGCAATATATAATTTTGCACAGGTAGACCCCCTAATGATATACGTCGCCAACCTTTGGCACAAAAGAGTTCCAAAACTAGAGTTTCATGAAAATAAACTTTTAAGGAATATCTTTGGAGCTAATGCAAGGGAATCGCCTAGTGAGAATTTCTATCTGTCGCCGCTAAACCTAACTCACGCATTATCCTCCTGTCCAACGCAGTGCAGGGACCGTTTCAGCAGATTTTATGCACACCGAGACCCTGATCACCTAAGAGGATAGCTATCACTTAAAAGTAAATATTAAGTAATAAAATAGTAACAATAATAATTTGTAATTTAAATAATAATGATTTTCATAATTATATGGCCAGTCAGTTCTATCCTTTTTATTTCTATTCTCATTAATTATTTTAACCAGAATTGATCTCATTCAATTAATACATATAACTTTAATCTTAATATTTCATAGAATGCAGTGTAAATCACTAACGAATTACTCTTACTTTAATTATTTCTCTCCAGTCAAACGAAATATCTGTTAAATTTAAAATAATTCAACAATATGTAAATAGTTTATGTTCAAATGGCAACCTGAAATATTCAGGGAAATTTTGTATACGTATAAGCATCGGCAGTTCTGTGTGAGAGCGTTGTGTTGTACCGCTCCTCCTCGGCACTGCTGAAAAGAATGAGAGATAGCAAAATTTCGCAACCAGCATACGAAAACGTCAATTAGCATTTCTAAATATACACGTCATTGTGGACGTGGTAGTAACTTGTGCATTAAAGTAGTTTGAGAGAAGAGAACGGGCGACTAACGTCAAACGATTCGTCTCTTCCGGCTTGCTGTGTGTGTGTGTTGTCCTATTTACTCCACAAATGTACCTGATAAACCAAGCAAAAAGAAATTGAAGCAATCGCCTTGCCATCGTTTGCGCCCAACTAAAGTATTAATTAATCGTAGTTTATCACTTCGCTGTAAAAAAATTATGAATTTAGTGATAGCTAAAGTAAATGCGTGCCTACGCTTTAGTGTGTTTGGCACATAGATATTAGTATACAAAAAAAAAAAAAAAAACTTTTTAGTTATTGTAGCTGTAAGTATCAATGTATTCACTTTGTATATATATATAGCTCTGAAAAACGGCAATAAAGAATTGAATTGAATTGAATTGAATTGTCATTAAGTGTAAGGACCCGTTAATTTTGGTTAGAAAAATTCGAGAACAGAAGCTAGAAGTTTTGGCACGCGGTTTTTTTTAGAGAGTTGCATTTTGGACCTCACCCGACGAGGTGACAGTGAAAAAAAAAGAAAAAGGTGTTAGTTTTTTTTTTTTTTAAATTGGTCAGTTCGAAAAACGGGAAAAAACCAAATAGCGCGCAATTTTTTTCGCTTTTTAACGCTTGTGTATTTTCCTAATGGAGCAATGTGTGAAGAGAATCCAGTAAAAAAAGAGGAAGAAATTGCAATACTTTTCGACAGGTCTCGTGAAGCAGGGAGTTTTTTCTTGAAAATTTAAAGAAACGTGAGTAGGATATAAAACCATCGGACCAACGACAGGTACCATTTTTTTTTGCTGTTATATATATTTTTGGTAAATTTTTCAGAAAAAAAAAAAAAAGGCAAAGCCTTTAGTGAATTCATTTTAATCTGAAATTTTATTCGGCCGAAGCCGCGTTTTAGTTAAAAATTTTTTTTGGGAAAAGGCCATAACTCGATACTAGATTTTCTATTTCCACGCATGCGAAATACATAATAGAAATACATAGTAGTATCAAAAATCCAACAGTAAAAGTTAGCCGTATAAAAAAATGCAAGACAATTAGTGAATTTTTTTTTTTGCATATTTATTCGAGTAAAGAACGTGTTTTCTTGGAAAAGTCCACAACTCTTTACGAAAGTTTTCTTCTTCCATGCATGAGAAAGGGTTGTTTTGCCCAATAAATATTACCCACACATGATATTCACTGTGCGTGAATCCCGCAATTTTCCCAACGGTATTTCGGGACCGCATGGGCCAAAGTATAAATTTTCAGATAGAACAAAAATCGAACAGCAAGTTTAGCCGTATAGACAAAATGCAAAAATTTTAGTGAATTTTTTTTGTTCGCATGTTTATTCGGTTAAGAGCATTTTTTTTTTTTAAAGGCCGAAACTCTATACAAATTTCTTCCCCTCTCATGCATGCGAAATAGTACGATTTTTTTTTGCACTATGAGGGGCTAAAAGGCAACCCTGGGGATGAGAGAGAGAGAGAGAGAGGAATGGCGTAAGCCACAGAGCAGAGAGACCAGCCCGACTGACTTTCCTTCCCCCCCCATCTTGTATTTTCTTCAAGTATTAGTTCTGCCCGCTGATTACCTCACCAGGACCTCCCAAACCTGGTGGTCAGCCCCTTTTCGGTACATAACGTTTCACATGTCCATGAAGAGAAGTGACAAAACCCTCCCCGCCGACGAGCTAGCACGTGCGTGTGCTAGATGTACCACACGTCACTTCTAGGCACTTCGTGGGACACTGCCATGGTGGCGTGTCAGCAGGACGTCGATGAGCTGATTCCTCTGGGATCACTCATCGCGACTGTTACATATATGGCGCCCAACGGAAGGGCAAGTTTCAGTGGCGTGAATTTTCAAACCACTTTCAATATTCCTTAACGGACTTCACATTGAATGGAATTTGCCTCTGCCTAACATTGTGATAATCTTCTATTTAATATTGATCACGTTTCAATTGCTCTCATGCAATTCAACACACTGAGCCCTCAGAAACCCCTTTTTATCCCCACGCATGCCAACTCGGCATTCTGAGAGCTCATAAATATTTTTTTTTTCATTAATTTTGTTGCGTTTCTCAAGCAGTCGGGTGGATATTTTGGCGTCATTGACACTTTAGATGAGGCAGGAGCTTGCACGTCCAATTCCAAGCCCATGCAGGCTATTGGCCGTAGCTTGTTTCGTCATGGGTGTACAATTTCGCTTCAATACTCATTAGCAAAGGAATAGTCGAAATATTTCAATGGCAGATCTCGCTACGTAAAGCACGTTAGTGCTGCAAGGAATATTGTGACATTTTCGTGTTCTCCCTCTGAGGCAGCGCGGGAATTGGAAGAAGGAAAGAGGGTCTATGAATGTATCGTATCTTGGATTTGGGTAAATACCTAAAATCACACACCTGACTTCACAGGATGACTCTTACCTAATACCAATCGTTATGCGAACATCCATCAAGGATGTTAAGATCACATACCCGCCTGACCTCACGTTTCGGCGAAAACTTGACGGCCTTGGAAGTATTATGAGTGTTCTTTGGAGCTCGGCGGGCTAGAACCTTAAGTATCTTGCCTGATGCCGCCAGAACTCGAATCGTATACTGTTCTCAGGTCGACAAGTTTTTTTTTCGCAACTACAGGAAGCAAGAAAAGGAAGAAAATATTTTTTTTTCCATTTTTTCTGCTGAGTGTATCTTGGCACTGCGACTCTCTCCATGTCTCTCTCTATCTCTCCTAAAATGCCCCAAAAAAAAAAAAAAAAAAAAAAAAAATACAATTTGTTTTCTACGGATTATTTTTCGCTCTGGTTGTTTGAACCAACCATATATTGAATTATTTAGTATCAAGCTCCTTGTGGTTAAGTCACAAGGCATTTGAATTATTGTCGAACTATCTTCTTGACATATGATTTGTCGTTTATTATAAATTTAGTAGTAGTGACGATTTCTACAGCACGGAGCTAATTTCTTTAAACTTATATTAGGATTTTTTTTTCGTGTCTTAAGAATTGAGTCCCAAGTTGGATGTATTATATAGGCTCGGAAAAATAAATCTTTACCTTTTTCGGATTTTTCTACTTTTTCTAATCTGCAACTTTTAGTTGTTGAAGAATTATTTCTGGCATTTAAGCATTTATATAGTTAGAAGTATCCCTGAATTCCGTTTCACTTCTAAACTACGAAGCTTTAGTTTTAATAAGAATTTTTTTTTTCGAAGTATTGGATTTCCTTGGGTGGTAATTATTTTGTCGACTATGTCTACTAGAAGAACGCCTCCAAGAGGCGGTGTGATTCCCAAAGGCCCAAATACAAGCCAAAGAGCGCGAGAAGAGGATGCAGAATCTTTCCAAAGAGCATTCGGGTCGCAAGACAGAATTCTAGTGGATGATCAAGCACGGCCAGTCTCAGGTCGAGACATATCCGCCCAACAATCGCGAACTGGCACCCCGTTGATGACTGGACATGGCTATGGAGGAAGATCAGGACCACCGCAGGATACGTCAAGACCACCACCAGCTCTGAATCTATCAGGAATTGAGCCAGTTCCTCACACGGTCCCGAAAACTTCACGTCCAGATTTACGACCCGGAGCTAATACCCCGTTGTATGATTTACAATGGGATCATAGCTCTAATGCCATGCCATTCGGAGCAGGGGAAGTACCTTATGCTTTTCCTCCTCCTCACATGCAAAAAAGTGTTCGAGATGAAGACCATGATAAAAAAATTGTTGAACTGCAGCAATGCGTGCAGCAACTGCAAATACAACTGGGAAGAGCGAGCGCTATCCAAACCTCCGCGCATAACGTGTCTCCCAACCGGCATGATCCACCCTTAACTTCTGAATTTCTGAATCAAGAACAACACTTTTCAAGACCAGTGTCCAGACGTGCAGATGGCAACACGCTTCAGCCAAGACCCCCAAGTCCTCTCCGTAAATGTTCGATGAAGTTCGATGGAACCACACAGAACATCCCAGTGGACGAATTCCTTTTTCGATTGGAGCGAATCAAAATGTTAAATCAAGCTTCCGAAGAGTATTGGGTAAATAATTTTCATAGATGTCTGAGCGGAGCCGCAGAAGCCTGGTACTGGCAGTTCTTGCGCACTAGACCCTACCCGACTTGGCAGGAGATGAGAGTAGCATTAATTAAACGCTTTAAAATGTGGAATTCGGATTCTGAAATTACACACGCGATTGAGCGTCGTCGCCAAGGTACTCGTGAATCTATTGAGGACTATGTTTCCACAATAGTAGCGCTGAATGTGCAAAGATCTCAGCCAATGAGAGACGAGGAGCTAGTTGGTTTAATCTTACCAAATATTAATCCACGTATCGCACAATTGGTTTTCGCTATGAATCTCTCTCATGTTGATAGTTTTCGAGAAGAATGTCGTAGAGCCGAAAATTATCTCCGATCAATCCCGGATTATGAGCGACGTCCTTACCCAATACCGGTAAGCAAAAATCACCACCTGGCTGAGTTACCACAGCCCAATTTTGAAGAGGATAATTACTACTCGGAAAAGAAGGAAGTAGCCGCCTTGGTACAGGAGCAGGAACGGAACACGAACCGCCCAGGATGGATATGCTGGAACTGCGAGCAGTCAGGTCACGGGTTTCGAGAATGCCCATCGAAAACCAGGCGACTATTCTGTTATCGGTGTGGAGAAAAGGAAAGGACGAGTGTGAACTGCCCACGATGCAACTCAAAAAACTGGAGAAGTGGTCGGCCGAAAACACCATGGGCCGGCCATCAGAGTCAACGAATGATGGAAACGGACTTTGTGATTCCCCCACGGAGTTCTTCGAACACACCACAAAAGCCATAGTCAAAAGATCGACATCAATGTCAACCATCACGGACCAGTCGAGTCGGGAAACTACGTCCGTGGAAACACAAACTGATTTTAACGACGCTAACCCTATAAATCCCTTAGTTTCAAATTCGATTCGATCAATCGAGTCATCAATTATACCTTTGCATCATAGAAGCCTTCAGGAAAGACAAAGGAATTACATCAACGCACGAGAGCGAATTTTTGGCAATGTTTCCGAGATAAAACTGCCCAAGAAAAATCCCAAAAGGTCTATACTTCGCCTTCGAGAATGGCATAAACAGCGAATGAATCGGCAGCGAATGGTAATCGATTCCCTTCAGGTTTCACAAGATGATCCACGGCCTTTTGCGCGAGTATCCGTTGGTGGAATATCGCTTACTGGGCTACTAGATAGTGGAGCCAGTGTAACTTGCCTAGGAGCAGGGGCATTAAATCTCGTAGAAAAATTGAAGATCAAATTTAAACAAACCAATTCAGAAATTCGAACCGCAGCAGGCCGTTCGCATAAAATACTGGGACATTTCACTACGCAGGTAGAATACAAAGGAGTAGTGCGAAAGATGCGTATCCACATTATCCCTGAACTTGAGAAGGAACTCTATCTCGGAATCGATTTCTGGAATCTATTCGGCTTGTCCAGAGTGTTTTTAGACTCGATGTCCTTAGACACCAGCGATAGAGAAAACCTTCCAAAAATGCATGCGCTAACTAGTTCAGAAAAAACCAGATTAAAGCTAGTAATGGCCAAGTTTCCTTCATGTACAGATCTGGGACTCGGTAAAACCCAAGTCGAACAGCATGTCATCGACGTCGGAAGTGCTGAGCCCATAAAACAACGACACTATCCTGTCTCACCAGCTATCCAGAAGCTTATGTACGACGAATTGGATAGAATGTTGTCACTGGGTGTTATCGAAGAGAGTATGAGCGCTTGGAATTCACCAGTTGTTCTAGTGCGCAAGCCAGGCAAAGTTAGACTTTGCCTAGACTCACGAAAAGTAAACGAAGTGACAGTAAAAGATGCTTATCCACTTCCGCACATAGATGGACTGCTAAGTAGGCTACAAGATACAAGATATATATCGTCTATCGATTTAAAAGATGCCTTCTGGCAAATACCGCTAGAGGAATCCTCACGAGAGAAGACCGCATTTACGGTCCCTGGGCGACCGTTGTATCAATTTACAGTCATGCCTTTCGGGCTATGTAATGCGCCACAACGAATGTGTCGGCTTATGGATAAAGTGATGGCACCATTACCGGCCTCACTCCGAGAGCGAGTATTCGTCTATCTAGATGATTTGCTCGTTATATCTTCGGACTTCCAATCTCATATCGAGTCGTTAGAAGAAGTTGCAAACTGTATTAAGTCCGCTGGCCTGACAATAAATGTCACTAAAAGCCACTTTTGCATGACTGAAGTTAAATACTTGGGTTATATAGTAGGGGATGGCACCCTTAAAGTAGACGAAAGCAAAGTTTCAGCTATTGCACAGTTTCCGACACCCATCTCGATGAAACAAGTTCGGCGATTTTTAGGTATGACTGGATGGTATCGTCGATCCATACCAAGCTATGCGTCACAAGCGGCACCAATTACAGATTGCTTAAAAAAATCTAAAACCGGATTCAGATGGACGGCTGAAGCTCAAGAGGCCTTCGAGAACTTAAAATTAGCCCTCACTACTGCCCCCGTATTGCATAACCCGGACTTTTCGAGACCATTCGTGATTCAGTGTGACGCCAGCCAATCAGGCATTGGTGGAGTACTATACCAAGTAGGCTCCGAACAGGAAGATAAGCCCATAGCTTACGTATCACAAAAGCTAAATAGCGCTCAAAAAAATTACAGCATCACAGAGCTGGAGTGCCTAGCAGCTGTAATAAGCGTAAAAAAATTCCGAGCCTACGTGGAAGGGCTTCCATTCACGATAGTTACAGACCACGCCAGCCTGAAATGGCTCATGAGTCAGAAAGATTTGAGTGGAAGATTGGCGCGATGGTCCCTGAAACTTCAGGCATTTGACTTCAACATCGAACACCGAAAGGGAAGTCAGAATGTGGTTCCCGATGCTCTTTCTCGAGCGCATGCAGACGAGCTGGCTTTTACAACTCCGGAAATTGCTGTAGAAGTGGATCTCACATCCCCTGAATTTAAATCTAAAGAATATTTGGATTTAATGTCAACGATGGAAGAAGCTGGGAATAAGCTGCCAGACGTGTGCGTTTCCGAAGGATATATATACAAACGCGTATCACCACGTTCGGGGTCCCTGAAGGACGATTCGGCTGCTTGGAGATTGTGGATCCCAGCCGGATTGACGGATCAGTTGATTTGGTCAGCACATAATCCACCTTTAGCAGCTCACGGGGGAATTGGGAAAACTCTGGCTAGACTTCGTCAATTTTACTACTGGCCCAGAATGGTCATGCAGGTAAAAGAATTCGTGAACGCTTGCGAAACCTGTAAACAAACAAAAGCACCGAACATTACTCTGAGACCACCCATGATATCACAAATAACGCCAGAACGTGCATGGCAGCGAATATATATTGATTTGCTAGGACCCTATCCACGCTCCAAGAATGGAAACACCACAATCTTGATCGTGTTAGATCAGTTTAGCAAGTACGTCCTATTGAAGCCGATGCGGAATGCTTCCACCAAAAATATTTTGAGGTTTCTGGAGACCGAGGTCTTCCATGTATATGGAGTCCCGGAATTCCTGGTATCGGACAATGGAACGCAATTTGCGTCACGCGACTTTGCCGCGATGATGTCAGTATATGGGATCCGACATACTCCTACGGCGGTGTATTCACCCCAGGCTAACGCCTCTGAGAGAGTGAATCGCTCCATATTGGCGGCAATACGCGCTTACCTGGGAGCAGAACACAAAAATTGGGACGTACACTTAAGCGAAATAGCTTGTGCCTTAAGAACTTCAGTACACGAAGCCACCGGATTTTCACCATATTTTTTGAATTTCGGCGTGAACATGGTTTGTCACGGCTCAGCTTACCCGTTGCTTAGGCGTTTAACTGATGCACCCTCAGCAGAAATGGTCTGTCTTTCAATGCCCGATCACATGCAAACTATTCGTGTTGAAGTGAGGAAACGTCTCGAGCAAGCACACAGAAAATACGCCCAGCGTTACAACCTAAAATCTAGGGAAACCAGATTTGTTCCAGGCCAAGAGGTGTATCGCAGAAATTTTGCTTTGAGTGATGCAGTAAAAGGATATAATGCAAAACTCGCCCCGAAATTCCTGAAATGTCGAATCACAAAAAAGATCGGTAATTCAATCTACACGGTTGAAGACATGCAAGGAAAGGTAGTAGGCAAGGTGCATGCCAAGGATCTACGGCAATGAGAAATGCCCTCTGATTAGGTTAAATAAGTTTGCATTAGTCGTGTTACTATTGTGTGGCTCTAAGGTGGTCCATCATCTTGTTTAAACCACGACATTTAGTTCAGTGGGTTTTCTTTAAACGGAGATAGTCTTTGAGTTAAATATATATACTCCAGAATTCTTAATACTTGATTAACAATTTGATGATAACACACGCAGTTTAACTAGGAGCATTTTAGATTTTTTTTTGGTTGCGATCGGAAGTTTGAAGGCGATGTTAGTAATCAAATTACGTTCTGGTTGGCATTAAGTCAGTTGAATCAACGATGCGAGAATTATCAATAATTCTTTTCTCATAGTGTTTCGGTTTTCATCTGGTTTCATTGAAATGGTTTTATTGCTAGGAGGGAAGATAGTCCTCTATAGTAATGAGAAACCAACCACTCCAAGTCATTAAAACAGGGTTGATTAAGTATCCATATTTCATCAACCACATCTCTTTAAATGTTGCAAATTTAGCTGTAAGTGAAATACTCTTTTTGTACATGGATTTATATTAAGGACTTAAGGTGGAATTAGTAATTAGCTATCTTACTCAGAAATTTAGTTTATCTGTATTCCTTTTAGTCATATTTAACACGTAGTTTAACCTCGCTTAACAGGTGTAATGAATTGCTTACCCAGAAATCACCTGTTTGTCGAAAATTGGATGCGCTTAAGAGAATATTAGGATTAGTAATTATCAAAATTAAAGAGATATTGAGCTAACGAAAGGTTCATATCCCTTTAGTAACCTATTAAGACACTATTAGTTAACTCTCTCCGTTGATGTTAATCTATAAAAGATTTTTTTTTTGTGAAATCATACAAAAGCTTGAATTCGGAAGTACAGCTAATGATTAATCTTTATTTTTGTTATTAACTTCTTCATATATTATATCATATATACGATATAATTGATTATGGGTTTTTTTATCTCATTCATTGGAAGATCCAAAGGAGTACAGAATGAGTAAACTTTTGGAGTAAAGGTTAGGTTTTATTATAGTAGAATTAGAATGATGTTATAAGGAAATTATAACGTTATAGCAAGGTTCAATCAATAAATAGAGATTAAGGTTACACATTTATTATTATTTTACATGCCCACTTCTAGTCATGAATTCCCTTTTCACATTCATTTGCCTCGAAATGGTCACTTTACAAGCGGATACATATAGTGAGTTGAAATTGTCGGCAATACGCAATATGGCATGTATAAAACTGGTAGCAGTAGAATTTATCGCATTATCATCCGGGGATATTGACTCCAACGTCTAAGACCAAAATTTTATTATAAATTGGCCTCTTTAATTAAGGCCTATCGTACTTAAACTCGCAGCGTTTGTTTTTCTTTCACTTTCCATTTTTTTGCCCAAAATGGACCTGACTCTGACTGGTTAAGGAACCTCACTTTTAGTGCTAGTTAAAGGTCATTAAAAAGAATAAAATAAAAATAATATAATAATATATCTTGAAGAGACCTATCGCAGCACGAAATAGCCTGTTTGGGGTTGACCTCATAAGGTTACATCATAATTTTTTTTATTTATGAAAAATTTGTTTCAACTTACGTACGTACATGGGAAATGAATAAGTACCTGTACAAGCGGTGGTCATTTAGGAACACCAGCATACTATATGATGATGCGACCTTGGGTGTATGGGGACTCTCGATACATTTGGATTGAAACAAAAAAAAAAAAAAAAAAAAAAAAAAAAAAAAAAAATTTTGGTATATGTACAGTGCCGGAAAAAAGTTTGGAAACATGGTCTCTCAACCCACAATCATAGCTCTGAAACAAAATTCCTTGTGCACACACCTATGAAACTTTGCATAGAATTGCAGTGCCGCATTTCTTATAAATCTTCAAAGCGAAATTTGTTTATAACAACGCTAAAAAAAATTGTGACGACAGTTTCGATTTCATCTGGTATTATTCGTGGAAAAAAGTATGGAAACACATATCTTTTTCATATAATTTTTTTCATATATTTGAGTTTATTTAAAGGAAATAACATGTTTTTCTTAGTATTTAGTGCTTCTCCCTTTTGCTTTTAGTACAGCCTTGCATCTCCTCTCCATTGAGTCCACCAACTTTTCGCAAAATGAAACCGGGATATTTTGCCATTCTCTAATGATTTCATCGTACAGTGCATTCCTATTAGAAATTTTTGTGTGTCGAATTTTACGCTTTACATGTTCCCATAGGTGTTCGATTGGATTCAGATCTGGAGATTGTGAAGGCCATTCCATAACACTCACTTTTTCCTGTTGGAACCAATCCTTAACTAAACGCGAAGAATGCTTCGGATCGTTATCTTGTTGGAAAATCCAACGTAACGCCATTTCTTCTTCAGCATATGGAAGCACATTGTTTTGCAATATTTCCAAATACCGATACCGATCCATTATCCCATCTATTCGAAAAATTGGGCCAACTCCAGAACGTGAAAAACATGCCCAAACCATTACCGATCCTCCGCCATGTTTAACTGTTGGTAATTGATACCTTCCATTGTACCTTTCACCCCGTGGTCTTCTAACGTAATGTTTTCCATCGCTTCTAAATAGTTGAAATTTACATTCATCACTCCACAGAACTGTATTCCATTTGCTGGGAGTCCAAAGAATGTGTTCTTTTGTAAATGTTAGTCTTCTTGCAATATTGGCTTTTGATAAGAGTGGCTTCTTCAGTGGAGATCTTCCAAAAAGGCCACTTTCCATCAATCTATTTCTAATTGTCCGATCTGTCACATCTGAAATACCTCTGTTCTTTAACTCGGCGTTCATCTCAATGGCCGTTTGTCCTGGTTTTTGTTTAGACATCCTTTGAACTATGCGATCGGTGGTTGCTGTTGTTTTTCTAGGCCTCCCTGACTTTGGAGCACACTCGACTGTCCCTCGCTAATGAAAGTTTTTAATAATTTTCGAAATTGTTCCTCTTGGTATATCAAGTTTTTGTGAAATTTGAATTTGTTTTGTTCCGTTATTGTACATAGAAACGATTTTCTCCTTCAAATCCATTGAGTACAACTTACACTTCGGCATTTTTAATTATGTTTCATAAAAAAACTTTAATTGGAGTTAAATTTAATTCAGTCGCACAACAAATAACTACTAATGACATTCAATTTCAAAGTAAACGGTTCTAATTAACTTTTTAACAACAAAAACCGTTTTGTTTCCATACTTTTTTCCGCAAGTATTACCAGACATATTCGAAACTGTTGTCATTATTTTTTTTAGAGTTGCCATAATTAAATATCCCTTTAAAGATTAAAAAGAAATGGGATACAGCTATTCTATGCAAAGTTTCATAGGTGTAAGTACCAGGAATTCTGTTTCAGAGCTATGATTGTGGGTTGAGAGACCATGTTTCCAAACTTTTTTCCGGCACTGTACATATATATGTACCTATGTATATCAGAACAACTATCGGTGAAGATAGGGCTCACAGTGCGCAGAACAATTTAAATAGGGATAACTCTCATCCGTTATGAAATCAGCTCAATTGCCTTTTTTGCATCGGCGATCACACTCAGCAACTAACAAACCAACAAAATCTACATTATGTAAAAATCCGCCAACCAAATTGTATGGACTAGAGATGCACATGCTTAATATCATTTGTTAATTTTAATTAATAATATAACTGCGCCGAAATAAGATCGATCGCTGTAAGAAATGTATCAAGTACAAACATTGCAGGGACGATCCGACAATAAGGCAGCTGCATACGAAACATCATATGGCCATAAGTTTAGAGCATTCTCAACAACGTCAAACTACATACATATATATAGGTATATAGCATATGCTATCATCATATAGATTGCTACACTAAGGCTATCTAAGCAATTATGTCGCTATGTGGTCGACGGAAAAGGGGCAAATGGGATATTGAAATTCGTCCGTCCTTGGTCCTTGATTACAAGAGATAACTGTGAGACCTACCACAATTCACTTAAAAAAAAAAAAAAAAAAAAAAAAAAAAAAAAAAAAAAAAAAAAAAAAAATAGAAATAAATAAATAAATATGCATATATGTATATATATTCTTCTTCTTCAATGGCGCTACAGCCCAAATCGGGCCTTGGCCTCCTGACCTTCAGGTTCCTTAACATTTTCATTATTTATTGCGGAAGAGTTGTTAGCTCTTCGCACAACCCTCTATCTACGAATTTTTCATTTTCGTAGATTGAGGTAAGCAAGGTATATTCAAGCAGGTAGTGTGCTCGAATTATGCGTCGACCGGGATTTGAACTCACGATGTATATATATTACCATTATATATGAAGCCTAATATGGTCTCTTCCATCCAAAATGTATTGACTCCATACGAATAAATAAAATGAAATGATGAGACGCAATCCGTACAGAGGCATAGATCTTTTCTCGATTCTGAAACAAACTAGTGTAAACATACACCAGATACTTAAACACATTGGAAGTGAGGCTCCCCTTACAGTAGAGTGGCAAAAGCATCCCTATCTGTCTGGCATCCATGAGCTCAATGTATATTATACGTAGATTATAGGATCCCAGCTATCTCAGTCGGTAGAGCAGGAGACTCTCAATCTCAGGGGTGGGTCGAAACCACACGTTGGCATAGCTCCCTTGTTTCAGCTTCCTCGGCAGCAGGCGGGCTTAACCGAGTAATCTGCCCTGTAATGGTCGCGCAATCTCAGTACGCTGGGTGAGCGATTCGTACATGCGAGACACAAACCAATTTCAACTTCTATTCTATTTCCTTACTCTTGGCGTTTGAGATACAGATGGAGCTGCGATCGTTGTGGAGACGATGCTCAACAGCCCTGAACGCGGCTGTCATTAAGTGTAAGGACCCGTTAATTTTGGTTAGAAAAATTCGAGAACAGAAGCTAGAAGTTTTGGCACGCGGTTTTTTTTAGAGAGTTGCATTTTGGACCTCACCCGACGAGGTGACAGTGAAAAAAAAAGAAAAAGGTGTTAGTTTTTTTTTTTTTAAATTGGTCAGTTCGAAAAACGGGAAAAAACCAAATAGCGCGCAATTTTTTTCGCTTTTTAACGCTTGTGTATTTTCCTAATGGAGCAATGTGTGAAGAGAATCCAGTAAAAAAAGAGGAAGAAATTGCAATACTTTTCGACAGGTCTCGTGAAGCAGGGAGTTTTTTCTTGAAAATTTAAAGAAACGTGAGTAGGATATAAAACCATCGGACCAACGACAGGTACCATTTTTTTTTGCTGTTATATATATTTTTGGTAAATTTTTCAGAAAAAAAAAAAAAGGCAAAGCCTTTAGTGAATTCATTTTAATCTGAAATTTTATTCGGCCGAAGCCGCGTTTTAGTTAAAAATTTTTTTTGGGAAAAGGCCATAACTCGATACTAGATTTTCTATTTCCACGCATGCGAAATACATAATAGAAATACATAGTAGTATCAAAAATCCAACAGTAAAAGTTAGCCGTATAAAAAAATGCAAGACAATTAGTGAATTTTTTTTTTTGCATATTTATTCGAGTAAAGAACGTGTTTTCTTGGAAAAGTCCACAACTCTTTACGAAAGTTTTCTTCTTCCATGCATGAGAAAGGGTTGTTTTGCCCAATAAATATTACCCACACATGATATTCACTGTGCGTGAATCCCGCAATTTTCCCAACGGTATTTCGGGACCGCATGGGCCAAAGTATAAATTTTCAGATAGAACAAAAATCGAACAGCAAGTTTAGCCGTATAGACAAAATGCAAAAATTTTAGTGAATTTTTTTTGTTCGCATGTTTATTCGGTTAAGAGCATTTTTTTTTTTTAAAGGCCGAAACTCTATACAAATTTCTTCCCCTCTCATGCATGCGAAATAGTACGATTTTTTTTTGCACTATGAGGGGCTAAAAGGCAACCCTGGGGATGAGAGAGAGAGAGAGAGAGGAATGGCGTAAGCCACAGAGCAGAGAGACCAGCCCGACTGACTTTCCTTCCCCCCCCATCTTGTATTTTCTTCAAGTATTAGTTCTGCCCGCTGATTACCTCACCAGGACCTCCCAAACCTGGTGGTCAGCCCCTTTTCGGTACATAACGTTTCACATGTCCATGAAGAGAAGTGACAAAACCCTCCCCGCCGACGAGCTAGCACGTGCGTGTGCTAGATGTACCACACGTCACTTCTAGGCACTTCGTGGGACACTGCCATGGTGGCGTGTCAGCAGGACGTCGATGAGCTGATTCCTCTGGGATCACTCATCGCGACTGTTACAAATGTTGATAACAACGAAACTTTAGAGATTGACGACTCAGAAAATTTTTGTTCACCTGCCTCGAAAGCCCAACAGGATATATAGAGATTAATAAACACGGTTCTACATTACCTTTTATTCACATATCTTCGCCATTTGGTCGTTCCTTGAGATTTTTAATCGATACAGGAGCACCTTCCTCATTTATAAACCCTGAATTCAACAGGCTGACCGAAAAAATTACGATATACGAGGATTCCAATTTATATCATCGCCACGACAAGGACCTCATAATAAAAAGTATGTGACGAGCGAAGATTTTTTTTTAATTTATAACATCGCCACGGCAAGGACATAAGCATACAAAGGAGTTACGACGAGCGAAGATACCTCGAAATTTTGCCGGAATTTAATCCAACGTGGAAACGTCACTGACCGCGGAGCAATTCATTAATCGAGTTGACCGGCTTAGAACAGCATACGGCTGGTCGGACGATATTTTAATGTTCGCTATTCAAGCAAAATTAAAGGGAACTGCCAAGATTTGGAACGATGGTATGCTGAACGTGTGCTTATCTTGGAATTCATTCGCCGTACGATTACGTAACGATTTCAGCGACACTCTAAATGAGGCAGATTACCACATCAAAATGCAAACGGAAGTGCGACGACACGAGGAGGCAATAGAGGATTATTGATTTAGAATGTGTGCATTGGGTCGAAAAGGAAAAACGTTTAAGGTAGTCACAGATTGTGCAGCCATTGTAACCACGAAAACGAAGACAGAACTGATTCCACGTATAGCCCGCTGGTGGCTCAAACTCCAGGAATTCTCATTTATACTGGAACATCGAAGTGCCGATCGTATGAAGCATTGTAGACGCGCTGAGTCGTGCACCTTATCGGACGGCTCCCGATAGCGATATAGTGCAGGGGGGCCAGCATTAATAAGACGGAAATATGCAGAGATGACTGGATCACTAGTATGCAGTTACAGGACGAAAAGATCAACCATATTGCTGCCGTGTTAAAGGAAAAAAAATAGCCGCGTATAATAAGCTCAAAAAGGAATACATTCTACGAAATAATCGCATCTATCGTCTGGAAGGCGATTCGCAACTTCTCGTTATTCCCAAGGATATACGATGGCGAGTAGTACAATATTGCCACGATCACTACGGTAACTTCGGAGTGGACAAAACGATTGCTCGCATTAAGCGACACTACTGGCTTCCACGATTGCGAAAGTATGTTAAAGAATATATAAACCCCTGCGTTTCGTGCGCTTACAATAAGTGTCATGGAGGAAAAGCCGAAGGTCAGCTTCATGTCTGGGAAGTTGAACCGATTCCTTTTTATACCTTGCACGTGGACCACTTGGGTCCATTTATAAGAAGTCGACGCGGAAATTGCTACGTTCTCGCAATTTCTGATCCTTTTACGAAATATCTGATAGTCAAGGCTGTACGCAATACGAAAACGCAGCCTGTACTATACGCTTTAAATGAACTAACCTCTTACTTTGGTCTTCCGATACGAATTGTATCTGACCGAGGGACAAGCTACACATTAAAACTATTTGCTGATTACTGTCGCGAACATAACATTCAACATATTCAGAACGCCGTTCGCACACCGAGACCGAATGGCCAAGTAGAGAGGGCGAACCGGCTAATTTTGGATTACCTTCGAACAACGACCGAAGACGACAAACGATGGGACGAAGAATTGCATAAGCTTCAATGGGCAGTGAATTCGCAGCGAAACGCAACAACAGGTTTCTGCCCAAACGAACTAATATTTGACTTTCAATTCCGTGACGTACAAGTCAACATCTTATTTGATGCTGTTGTTGATGATCAACCAAAATTACCTGATGTTAACATTGATGAAAAACGAGTTCTGGCCAGAGAGAATATTATGAAGCAAAAGAACATCTGGAAACAAACATTCGATAAAAGACACGCCGAACCTCATCTTTACAAAGAGGGAGATCTTATTCTTATAGAGAATGAGCCAGCTTCGACGGGAACATCTCGTAAATTGGAGCCCAAGTTTCGGGGACCTTATGTGGTTCAGAAAAATCTTGGTCACGATCGCTATATTATCACTGACATCATACCCGGGATGCAACGTACACGACGAGCTTTCTCTCAGTTTATGCAGCAGAACACATGAAACCATGGTGCCCTCTTGCACCCGAACTCAATGGAACGGATGATAGCCAGGAGGACATCGAGGACGACTGTCGGACAGGAGAGGCCGAACTGTAAACCACCCTGTAAATGTGAAAAAAAAACATACCAACACATACGCATAATGGATATGCTTTATTTTCTTTTTATGTATTGTCATAACGTTGAGGAATGAATAAAGGGACTCGAGCTCGATCAGTATACCGGTGCGGATGTGTTTTATTTTTTTGGTCACTTGACACATATGCTTCACAAACATGAGCATTAACGACTTCCAACACCGAAAAGCTCGAAGTCTGCTAACGTGCTATGGAAAGAGCAATGCTGGGCATCAATCGATCGCACAGACAAAGAAATTCCACCATTAGGAAACGAACCGGGATCATAAGCTGCAAGAGAAGAGCAAGATCTTTGAAGTGGAAGTGGGCGGGTCACATCGCAAGGTGCACAAACAATAGATGGACAAAGTTAGTGACCGAATGGTATTCACGAGTTAAAAACAGGTCAAGAGGAAAACCGAAATTACGATGGGATGACGATATAAGGCGGCTAGCCGGTAGGACGTGGATGAGATTGGTACGCGAAAGAGATAAGTGGAAGATGGGGGGAGATCTTCGTCCAATAAAGGACACGCCATACAACAAATTGTGGAAAAAAAAGATATATAAGTATGTATATACAAATAAGATTAATAAACCAATTAATAATAATTCTAAATTATAATTAACAGTATTGAATTTAAAAGATAGTGAAGATTATATAAGCATTGTGAAAAGTTAAGTGATTTGGCGAAATAAAGGCTATTTTATTTATTTATTTTATAGTTATTCGACCATTGGATTGCAGTGGTGATAACATACTTACAAGTAAATACAAACTTGAGTAGTAAGTGTGACGTTTTTTTTTTTCAAACACTACCAAATACTTAGATTATATGTTTCAATTGAATAGTCTGAATCATGTATGCCTATATAAACAAATCGAAGCCTTTGTGATTTGGTCCCTGTTACAAATAGAAGTACTCAAGACGGTTATGCTTAAGACATCCGGATATATTTCCATAAGAGACCAAATCATAAGCTCGTTCACGATACAGAAGACGAATGTTGTTGTTTTTTCCCGTTATGAGTATGTTCATTCTAACAAAATTAGGTAAACATTGGCTGAGAAATTTCAAGCGTAACATTAATTAAACAGCGGGAAAAGTGTCCGCGAAAACAAAAATGTCGCGAATAAAATTTTGACCCGAGGCTCATCACCAGAACACGATACAATTTCCTCTACCCACGCGATTAATCACTCAAATCTCTGCCGGTGTACTAATACTGTAACCAAATTTATGGCGAACGAAAAAAAACTGACCTGAAAGCACAATGCTGCGTTGAAGAAGGAAAGATACCTCCATCTTGTCATAAGATTTAGCCGGACTGCATTTCAACCCACGTCTCCTCCTGTCACTTAGGATCTTCTGTCGAATCTCTCCAGGATTAACTTCGTCTTTTTACTTGTTCTCTTTGCATTTAATTTCAACTTTCATTTGGCGTGAGCATTTTTTTTAAAAAAAAAAAGTTTTACTCAGCTTCCAGTTGGCTCCTGCTTGTTGCTTCTGTCGTTGATTTTCATAGTTTTTAATTAATTGAAAAACTGGTACCTCGTCCATTCCTATTGTTATTCCGATCTCGACAATTATTGACGCCGCAATAATCTCGATAGCCACCAGCTCCAACATGCATATTCATAGTATGCTCTGCATCCACAATGGTCTCCGCGCCTTGTATGAAGTATCAGTATCATTGTTCAATTCTTGCTCCTAGCGGCAATCCGTACGGCTCTTGTATGTGAACTATTATCAAAGAATGGTTTGGTTTTATCTTGACCCACAGAGACGACATCTTCATCTTCAAATTGGTTTGTTAGCTTGCTCAAACTCATAATCTTGCTTGGATATCAATGGGTTCTGAAGACGTCCTTTGCTATTATTATCTCCTGCTTATCGGAAGTTACACTGGTTTTGCATTCGCCCGCGTTCTTGATTATTGCGCCTATACTACTGTTGTTATCCAAGCACGATTCTGATTCAGTACAATTTGCATTTCATTACTTCGTGAATGATTTCTTTGCCAGACTCTCGACGATCATGATGTTATCCTCTATCGACGCCACCAACGTTACGATTTCGTTGTTGTAGTTGCTGCTGCTGTTGATTATATTGTCGGTGATATTCTCTATCTATTGCTGGTAGATATAATGACGGTTAACGACATACTGATTAATCTGCACTCTTATTTCGGCCGATGGCCTATTCCGCGATGTTAGTCTAACCATAGTTGTTGATCGTAATGCACCAGCCAACGAAACTGTGACAAATATATATTAGTTGTTTCGCTTTAATTAGCTCAAACGATTCCGGCGCCAATACAGTAGAACCATTATCCCCAAGATTACTCACATTCCAAACAGATTTCCGTAATTTGTAGGATCATTTGCGTGTGATTGATAGCGGCGCGATTATTTTTCAGAGCCATGAAGCAGGATAGTATCAAAAAATTTGGCACACGGCGTCCAGAGTCAGATATTTCATGGTCGTTTGGAGCATTTAGATAGATCAACTAATTCTGGTCCAAGAAAACTCTGACCATTGTCTCTTTACTATCAAAACAATGTCTGCTTCAGCTCAAAATTCTTCTTATGATGTTATTGCTCTAACTGAATCGACTCTACTGGGTGAGATCAATATTCCAGGTCTTTCTCTGACGATAATTCTACTCTTAGTTTCTGATGCTCCGTCCTCGCTTGAATGTTTTTTTTATTGATAGTATATATGCACTTGGTCTCCAGCAACTTAGCTTTGTAAGGAATTCCTACGGAAGACAGCTTGACTTGCTTTTTTATTGTGATTACTGCGCCTGTTCCGTGGAAGAGAACTTGGGATTAATCACACGCTTATCCAAGGAATTCAACAATTCACTTGTAAGATTAAGTCTCTAAGCACCTTCGTTTGATCTCACATTGAATATGATTCTCAAGTTTGGTCTCCTTATTATGATGAGCACATTGGCAGAATTGAATCGATTCAGCGTACCTTAATTGGAACGACAGTGTTCATCTTCCTTCTTACACTGATCGCATTCAGGTATTAATGATGTAGTTTTTGCTCATAGCTTTCTTTCTGGGTTAGTTGATTCCTCCACACGTTTGAATTGGATTCAGTTTGATGTTTGTAAATTTTTATCAAGTTATCCTAGATTGCTGTGGATTGGTTTCACCGATTTTGCGTTTCGCGGGGGAAGTTAATAAGAATGCAGATGTATTCGACTTCTCTATTGATAAGCAGTGCTTGTATTTTTGTCAATTTCTTGTTTTTTTTTATTATCTGTACTTGGTGTTGGGATGTTGATGTTTGTTTCGTTCCTTCACTAAATGATGAGTCGGAGAATAAATCGACTTTCAATTTTTGGAACCGATTTTATGGCAATTTCTTGCATTACGGAGTCCTGATAAGTGATAATTCACGGACTCAGGCATTTCACCCAGAGGGAAACAACTTCTGATCCTAAGCTCCGATTGGTATACGTAGGTGTAGGTGACGATCGATTTTGCCATCCTAGATTTGGCTCCGCAAAAATAGCGTCTAGATAGTTTCTGACCGTTCCTTCTTTTCCCTCAGCCTTCCACCTTCAGGTCGCTAAAACCGGACTTTATAAACGGCTGTAGAGGAAATTGTGCAGGCAAACTTTAATCGAAGGGTTTATTCGAGGACACGGGTTTCCGTTGGATAAGTAATGTTGTTTCAAAACAAAGGAGGCTCCTACGTGCCAGGTATAACGCACCTAACGCCGAAGGTGAATGGCTAACCATAACAACATTCGTCTGTGTTTAAGATACATGAAATTAGGAAAAATGAAATGATGCACCTATGCACATGCTAATAAAAGAGGAATAAGTAACGTATATTGCGCGCTACATGACTTAGAATATTCAAATAGAAACATATAATATATATAGGACGAAAAGAATAATATTGAGAGTACGCAAGTTTGTATTCCAAGCAAGCATCTTTTTTGACCATAATGGAAAAGTGCTGCTATGCGGTTCAGGTGACGAGGATAAAAACGGTGAAACACTTCCGTGTTGCAATGATATACAGGACGCCAGTTCCTGATAATGTTTTAAGACACCAAAGACTGCAACCCAATACATGATACTATAAAGGTGCGTTTATACCAAATGCGCAGAGCCGAGCATGCCCGAGCCGAGCAAAAGCTCTCCATATGGAGACAAGAACTGGACAAGCGTCTGTTTATGCTGCGCATCCATATAAACGCACCTTAAGGACATCAGAGCGAAATTGTAGCACTGGCCTACTGCAATAGAATACAGGGGCACAAAAATACCTCCCAACAAAATATCGCTACAACTATACGGCAAAAGAAACTAAATAAGGAGGACAGCAAAACCGAAACACTGCTGTATTATAATAGGCGGTCCGAAAGCTTCCCATACTGTCATACTAAACTGAAACGAATATCGTATCTATAGATATACAGTATGACACAACAACAGGAGAACAGCGAAGTCGGATCACTGACTTTATTGCACCACTAATTCGACTGTATTTTAGCTTTCAATCGATTTGTTCCCCACTTGAAAACGACGTTACATCAGCAGCGGCCATGATCGATTCGGACTACGCGAAAGAAGAATGGAAGTATTCCACGAATTGGAATGAAGTACGGGAAAAGCTTTCATAAAATGCTATTTCGAAATGGTGGTAAAATTCGATTAAATGTTTGAGTTAAGCACATAGTAAATGAGGAGTTACTACGTTTTGGGGCGGGGAAAGTTTCTCAGAAAAAAGAAAGCCCGAAGTTAAATGATTGTAGTATCAAGGCCAGGAGAAGCCCTTGAGTGTCCCGAAACGAACTGGTTGAGACCGAAGCGGAGTTTTTCTCGGTCTTTTCTGAGCTGATTGTTCATACGAATGGATGTACGCGAGAAAGCTTAAAAGTGACAATTGATTTATTTTTATTAACGTGTGATGGTTAAAGTAAAGAAAAAGGTAGAGTCAGTGAGTGATACAGTCAAGCCTAGAGTCACTGTATAACTGAGCTACTCGGTCCAGGAGTCTGGCAGATAGCTATTTTAGTACAAAAATCGAACGTGCTAAAAAATTTGGTACTAAAAATCGAACGTGCTAAAGATCAAAGTGTTGGTGAAAATAAGTGTAAACTGTGTAGACGTCAATCTGACATGTCTTGCGTCAAGTGTCATATGACGGAATAGTAGGTAAGTTCAAATTTTGTTATAAGAGATTTTCAAATTTATTTACAAATTTTAATTAACAGGAGAAATATCAGCGCGGGAAGGTCGTTACCACGACGAATTCTACCAAATCCAGGAATATAATTGGCGACGGCGACAGTCTCCTCGACAAGAAAATAAGGTATGTAGCCTTCTGTTAATGATAAGACGCGTTCGCGAACATCACATCACACAAAAAGTCTGTTAAATCGCATTAGCACAGCATCATTATACTCTAAATGAAATCTGAGAGTATTATAAGTTGGCTTTAAAGTGTGTAACGCCAAGAAATAAGGTTCGGAGAAAAAAATGAATGATACAGAAGTTCATATAATCACTCAAAATTCTCAAAACGGGATGTCCGTCCGTCCGTCCGTCCGTTCGCTCTCTAGCTTGAGAACGCGTTGAGCTAGATAGTTTAAATTTTGCACACGTCATTTTTAATAAAAAAGTAATGTCAAGTTCGTGAACGGGCGAAATCGCTCCACGCCTTCTACCCCCTTCCATACAAAATTTCAATCTTCTCTATGAAAAGTTTTAATATTCGAGATACATATTTCTTTTTTATTTTTTAGACGACGTTTGATCAGGAAAAATGTCGTGCAGCGCTGTAGGATGCACCAATTCCCATAGCAAAGGCCATCGAATGTTCCATTTTCCTGCGGACAGCCATCGGCGAGATTTGTGGACAAAAGCGATGAACCGTGCGGATTGGACTGCTTCCATCAATTCGCTTCTATGTCAGGGTCACTTTGCAGAAGATTGCTTTCAAAAGGTAGGTGGTCGCATATTTCTGCACAAAAATGCTTTACCCTCCGTATTTGCTGCAAAGTCACTACCCACAAAAAGAAAGAGATCTCTTTTGGCGACCAATGCAACAGATGCGGAAAGTGTGGTCTTTCCTTCACCATCCCCATCGTTCGATGAAAGAATTCCTTCACCATTCTCATCACCAATTCCTTTAATCGGCAATGATGATACACGCTTTGTGTTAGATTTCAATGAAGATGAAATCATTCATTCATCGTCACCTTCACCACCACATCCTTTTATGTCTGAACCCCATGTTGCAAATATGACCAACGCATCTGTATTAACACCATCAAAACCAACCATACGTGGGGTAAGTGGTATGGAGGTGGGTGATGAGGAAATCATTATGGTCTTAAAATCAGAGATAAAAAGTAGTCAAAATGAGATTAAGGTTTTAAATGAAAAATTAAGTCTGTTAGAAATTGAGCTAGCCAATAAAGATGCTATTATTAAAGGTCACCTTAAGTATAGAAATGTTTATAAAAACAAATATATTTCCCTTAAGAACAGAACCAAACGTAGATCCAGGACGGATGCACCCTTTTTAAAAAACTTGTTTGGTAATGATGAACTTGATTTCTTAAAAGGCGTTCGAAGGGTTAACTGGGGGCGTAGGTCTATCCATAAAGCACTTCAAATCACATTTTCATGTGGTAGTCGCGGATACAGGTTTTTGCGTAAGCAACATTACCCATTACCCTCTGAAAGGACGCTAAGGGAAAAAATAAAGGATTATAAATTCGAGGCAGGCATTAACCCAGATATTTTTAAATTTTTAGAAATAAGCGTCAGCACTTTCGAGGATATAGAAAAGGATTGCGGTATTTATGTAGACGAGATGAAAGTGGAGAAAGGAAAGGAATTTGATACCTCATTAGATAGATTTGTAGGAAACATAACAATGCCTCAATCATCGTCTGCAGCAGGAAACGCTTTGGTTGTTATGTTAGGAGGTCAAAATAGTAGATGGAAACAGGTTGTTGGCTATAATTTTACTGGCTATGAAACAACTGGTTCTCATTTGCACGGAATGATTTCTGAAGCAATAGCCAAAGCGGAACAAATAGGTCTTCGCGTTCATTTCGTCACATCAGATATGGGACCTTTAAATGTTCAAATGTGGAATGCTTTTGGGGTAAACCACAAGAAAAATAACATTGAATGTTACGTACAACATCCCGTTGACAATTCACGAAAGTTGCATTTTTTTGCTGATGTACCTCATTTGCTTAAAAATATTACCCAAAGCCTGAATAATAATAAAATCTTCAAGATTCCCGAAATAATACGGCAGAAATATAATTTGACTTCCGCTGATGTAAAACACGAACACATCAAAACCTTAATAAGCTATCAGTCTAACCCTAATAATTATTTTAAATTTGCACCCCGCCTAGAAAAATTTCATTTGAACCCCAACACCTATCAGAAAATGCGTGTTTCGACCAGCGTTACTCTCATCCGTCCCGATGTTAGCGCAGGACTCCAATTTCTCTCAATTGTTCGGAATGACCAAACTCTGTTTACTACCGGCTGGTTTTTGCAAATTCTGCACAAGTGGTTTTGCAAGATGACTTCCAGAAATTATTCGCTAGCTATAACACCTCGTTGTTTGAATGATGATGTGGAGTTTTTCAGAGAGTTCCTAGAAATAATAGGGAGCATAACTATTGGTGAGAAAGGCCTTTGGAAGCCAGTTCAGACTGGTATAATATTATCAACGCTTTCATGCATTTCTCTTTCTCAATTCTTCCTGCAAGAATGTAATTATAAGTTTGTTTTATCGTCTAGATTTACTCAAGATTGTCTTGAAAATCTGTTTAGCTCTGTCCGAAATAGTCAACCAAAGCCATCAGCACTTCAATTCAAACAAAATTTGCGCCTCATAACCATTTCAGAATATATAGGACACACTTCAGAGTGACATGGTCATGGAGGCAACATTTTAAGTTTTAATAAAAATAATCCATTTGTTAAGGTTACGTTTTTTAACAATGGCTTATTTATTGAATATATTTTATTTTCAAATTTGTGATAGTAGTAAAGATTATAGAAGAAAAGTAATAATACGTTACTTATTCATGAAAAACGATTGAATATTTATTAAAATAACAATGTGTGAATGATACTTTTGGTAAGTTCGTACAACTCAAAGAATATGAAGGTCACTCATTATTTTACCCATCCCAAAAAGCTTTTGAATTTTTTATTGAATTGGAGAAGGTGTTTATAATGTTAACTCCACTTTTAAATGAAACCAACTCTAATTTTCTAAAATTGGTTCAGTCCAAATTTTCTTTAATTCCTAACAACTTTCAAGTTTGCCATAATGTAGCAGATAAGATCATGTTTAGATATGCCAGGTTTAGATTAAGAATTTCCGGTAGAAAAAGGGACAGAAATGGAAATGTAGCACATGGTAGGGCGTCTTTATCCTTCAGTAATTAATTTTTTCCCTTTACCTAGTTTCCACAATATCTTTTCATTCTTAAAAACATTTATACTTTTTTCATGTTATATTTAATTTTTTAATAAAAATTTAGACATGGTCATGGAGGCAACATTTTAAGTTTTAATAAAAATAATCCATTTGTTAAGGTTACGTTTTTTAACAATGGCTTATTTATTGAATATATTTTATTTTCAAATTTGTGATAGTAGTAAAGATTATAGAAGAAAAGTAATAATACGTTACTTATTCATGAAAAACGATTGAATATTTATTAAAATAACAATGTGATTATGTAGGTCCTTTTTTTGTGCATTAGCAGAAAATGCTCTTGTTTTTGTGATAAATTTACTAGTTTTATGTGTTATGAGAAATATCACTTTCATATTTATTACAGTAATAATCTGTCCCTGGCTTTTTTTATATATTTACAGAGAATAACCTTGTTTTACGCGAAGCGTTGGATGCTCTAAACGTTATTTTTTATTTTATTTATTTGTTATTCTTATTATTTATTACTTTATTTTTGTTACTGAATTATACTTTTATTT
This sequence comes from Chorisops tibialis, assembly GCA_963669355.1. Taxonomy (NCBI): domain Eukaryota; kingdom Metazoa; phylum Arthropoda; class Insecta; order Diptera; family Stratiomyidae; genus Chorisops; species Chorisops tibialis. The sequence continues at coordinate 290,067,787 of OY770262.1, forward strand.
TATTTTTGTTTATGAATATATTTTTTATACACGTAATTTTTTTATTATTGAAAATTGTTTAATTATACTTTTGTTTTATTTTATTTTTAATTAAGAATTTATGTCACTTATAATCATTAAATTCTTTAACTATATTGAAGTGTGTTTTTTAATGTTCTCATAGTGACAAGGTAAATATTTTCACGAAATACGCCATTTCTCATTTTCCCCGTTTCAGAGCATATTGCAAACCGTGTCGCCGGTAGCTTTATCTAACTAGGACTTATGACGACCAAAGAGATCCTAGAGCGTTCCACCGCAAATGAAAGGCAGATCAAGATGTCACGTTTGCTATGAAGAAAATTCAGCCACTACAAACAACGTGTATGAAACAATGTGTTGTTTTTGTGAAAAGCTGCTTGTAAAAAAATACATAATCGAAACATTTGTGTAAGATGCATTGAAGAAAAATTAATGTGAATCTTTTTTTAATTAGATAACATTATAAAATCAGTTAGTTTTTTCATTTCAATCCCAAAAAAGCAAGTAATCATTAAACATGTAGTGAAATTCCATATGTATAGAAATGTACACACGAGGGTAGACAACGTAAGTTTTTTGAGGATAATTCAATGATTATTTAGTAAAAAAAGAAAACAATACTTTTTAGACCTAGAACACTACACGTTCATTTACATATGTAGAATTTGTATTCTCCTCCCGCCTCGTTCGCCTTCACTGCATGGCTCGTTTTCGATCTACACGTAACTAACATGAAAAACCTCTCCCATTCGAAAATGTCGATATTCGATTTCCATTGCGTCCTTTTTGCCATTCATAGAAAGTTAGTCCCTTCAAAATGACGTAGCACTATGTGTAATTCAATTATAGCGAAAACAGCTATATCTAGTGAGCGGAACGAAATAATGAAAGATAAGGCCATTCTGAAAATAAATTGGAATTTTTAATGGGAATCGATAGAACGAAACGGTAAAAAACTCACTCGTATTGGTCGAATATTTCGCTACAACGTCGGGAAGTAAAATATGAATGCCGAATATTCGAAAGAGCAAAAACTGATGACAGACTGACGTTAATGTAATATTAGCACCGAGAAGCCAGGATACCAAACAGCAATCCGCATAAATAATACTTGTGATCCGATCGGCCGATGCAGCAAAATAGCAAGAAACTATAGTGGTTGTACTCCTGACAAACCGGGCAGCTGTTAGTTGGTCCACTTTGGCTGTTCACAATCACATTATCATCGGATTTATTGTTTTCGATAAGTACAGCCGTTTCGTTTTCGCCGGCATCCGAACTGGCCGAGTTCTGCTGAACAATGAAATTCTCATGATTTTTGTTTGGTTTTGAACAAGAAAATCAACGAGAGGCAAAGCAACACCGTTTTCTTCTGGCAGGATCTCAAGAAACGCACTGTAAGTGCGAGTAGTATGAGCAGATAGATGACGGATGCAATGAGTCACACGAATTTCGTTCGTGACGCTGATTTTCTTGTGTAGGAATAGATATACATACGTCGTGCCTAAGATTAACAGGCTGTACAATTTTTCAGCGGACAAGCCGATAAAAAAAATGAGAAGGATGGCATCCAGGGAGACTTGTTTGGCGCCTCCGGAGCATGGAATCCGTAGATGATATTGAAATGTTAGTAACATTCCGGATTTTGTATTATCGGGAACGCGCCGACAACAAATTAACATGAAAAAGAAAACGGAGTTAGATGAACTATGAAAAAACAGTCCCTGACTAGCTCGGGGTGCTGCTATCGCTTCCGACAAGGAAATAATTGATTTTCCGACGTCACAGTGATAAGCCTAGCTCCACGCTATTCACAGAATTCTAAAAATTTGCGTCTCTCGCTGAAATTGTCCAGTTTACCTATCAAATCCCTCGTCAAAACCAATGCAGTTACAACATCTTAAGATGTGATTGTTTTGGTCGAGATATTCACAACACAAAGCGGTGTATTGGCATCGTCCGAATCCATCATCCTTTTTGGATGCAGCCAGGAAGGAGAAGAGAAAAATTTACTTATTGATAAAATCAATTTCAATCAATTCGAGCCATTTATAAAAGATTTTTCTATTCTATTTTCTACACTAGTGTCCGAAAACTTTATCTTTTCAAGAACTGAGCAAATTCTACGTCGAGTATTTGACGTTTCAGAAATCAACATGTCAAGTGGACAATCGAGTACTAAATTTTGTCCAAACAGCTGTTTGGTAAAGATGTGTGGGTGCAGAAAATTGCAAAATAAAATTGAATTTTTGGCTGTTTCTAATGGAATGGCACAATGATATTAATTTTCCAGGGCACATAATCGAATTCCAATTGCATTTTGATAAATATCTAACCGAATATGTATATACACCAAAAAATTCAAACTTAACGGTTTCAACTCTGATACGCATCTGCCAGACTCCTTTACCGAGTAGCTCAGTTATACAGTGACTCTAGTCAAGCCGAGGAATAGATACAAGGACGGCGAAGATCGGTGCGGAAAAAAGAGCTGGAGTACGATGAAGATCGGTGCAGAAAAACGAGCAGGAGTACGAGAAAATCGCTACAGCGGAAAGAGACGAATCATCAAGGGCCCCAAAAAGCATCGTCTAAAGAGCCAAGTAATGTACTAGGGTTAAAGATTAGGGACTTAGTTTTTTTCCTTCTTTTTTTATTTGAATTCATAAATATTGACGTACACTTAGCTGAAATTCCTCCGTAATAAAGCCATGGGGCAATTTTGAATAGTACATTCGCCTACCTAGTTTTTTCTCTTTCATTGCTTACTTTTTATATGTGTACAAAACTTGTTACGTGTTCTAGCCAGGCTACGATCGTTTTTTTTTATATATAGAAGCCTATCCAAACTAGTCGTTCGATCCAGAAAACCGGCAAGGAACGACCTCTAAAGACAAGAGCAGACTCGTTCCGCTCCTAGTAGCAAGGAGTTTCCTGTTCGTTTTCACAGCCGGGGAAAACGTGTAACATTTGCGCCCAACGTAGGTTTGCTATTGGTTAAATATCGAAAATTTAAAAATTGCTTAGAATTGTGGAAGTGTGAATTTGTTACGGGAGTGTTGTGTGTAAGCGTGGAAAATTTAGAAAATTTAACACACGTATTATAAACATTTTCAGATAATTGCGTGATTTCGTCAGGAAAGCTCGAACACGCGAAATTCGGGATGTATTAGTAAAGGACCTGTTGTGACACGAAATCTGGCCGTATTATCATCATCAGAACATTCGCAAAATCTAAACATTGCTCGATAAGTAAAATTACTACGAGTCATAATCGTGTGGGAAATCCATATCATGTTCGGTAAGGCAGAAATGACCTACCTTAACCGAACATGATCCCAATAAAGAAAAATTTCAATATCGAGCTGCTTATCAAAAATATGTATATTCTAGCTCACGTAAAGAAATACCAACAAAAAATTCAAAGCCCATGCGATCAAGCATAGTGATATGTAGATATATCAATGCAAGCGCATACGAGTAATACGTATGTCGGTTTGTAAGATACGCGGCCGGCATATGAAAAAAAAAAGGTATATCAGATTGTAAATATGCACAACTATGTGACCGGCATATGAATTGTGATTACGATTATGACTCAGTGAAATGCAGCGGGCAATGTTTTTGAGTAATTAAAAGACTATAGGAAATTACTATGCGAAGAAAGGTGCGAAGATAAAAAGTGCTGATTCGATGTTACTGCACTATATGGTGCTTTCTTACGGGCGATGAGAAAGAAATATTATAAACAAAAAAAAAGAAAAATTTAATTGGAACACTTGAGGTCATAAGACCGAAAGTATTGACCAGTTTTAAAATAATTTATCGTTGACGATGCAGTTATCGGTAAATAAGAAAATTAGTACATAGAACTAAGAAATTTTGTATAAATAGCGAGCCCGACTTAGGTTCGGCCTATCTTGTAAAAAAGAACCACTGACTAGCTTACCTAGAGCTGGCACAGTGAGGGAAAAACGCGACCAAGTATTTTTGAAAAAAAACTAACAACGAAAATAAAGTATTCTTTTAAACACATTCATTCAACGAAGGTTTTATTCAGTTCAAAATGGAGGTAATGTACCTAATTATATTTCTACTTTTCAGGAAACTCTAGCCCTTCTTCGGCCTTGTGGCTGAGTGGAAGACTGGCTCTATTGAGCTGACTGGCTGGGAACACCACCCCAAAATAGTTGAAGATGTTACGCTGATTCGCGTAGCATCTGGCAAATAGGTCCGCGGTTGGGCTACGGCAAAAGCCCAACTCGCCACTTGTCAGTGCCTGGGAATTTACATTGGGTAAATTCTCAGTGCATTTTACATTTCCTTGAATTGCAACTGTGAATAAGGATTTACCTTGAGTACATTCTTGGTCACAAGTTGTCTTTAAAACTACGAATCCGCCTCGTGTGGGTTCGTAGTCCTTCTTTTACGTTAAATCAAAACTCGGAACTATGAAGATTACATTGGGTAATTTCATGGTTGCGAGTTGTTCATAACGTTTCTCTTTGGGAGCTATGGGTTTGCATCGGGCAAATCCAACCAACCAAGTAACCAAGAAAAAGTTCCTAAGACAGGAAAGAAATTAAAAATTAAGTTATGGGTTTACATTGGGTAAACCCATAACCTAATTTTCTTGCTGTTACAGGACCCGACTATTTAAGAAAACTTATTCGACATAATTATGAGGTTGCATTAACTGCCGACATCGCTAAGATGTATCGCCAAGTTTTAGTTGCAAAGAAGTATAGAGCGTTCCAACGCATTCTATGGGGCACCAACTCGTCTTCGGAGATCTCGGAATATGAGTTAACTACAGTAACCTGCGGCACAACAGCTGCATCGTTCTTAACAATACGCTGCTTACAGGAAATCGGTCGTCAGAGCTTAGAGAGTCATGCAACAGCAGGTCGAATTCTACATACTGATTTCTATGTAGATGATTTGCTGACGGGGGCAAACAGTGAGGAAGAGGTTATATTGATCAGATGCCAAATTCGCGACCTACTAGCTAGCGCTGGTATCGATCTGCGAAAGTGAATGTCGAATAAAAGGCGAGTTATAGAAACGCAACTTGAAACTAATAAACTTTTTCAGTGCCTTGAGGATATAAAAACCAAAACACTCGGAATTTGCTGGAACTCTTCCAAGGATCGTTTGTCTTACTCCAACTGATAGCCCTGCTGATATTATATCAAGAAGAATCGAATCTAGTAGTCTAAATCACTCCAATTTGTGGTGGAATAGACCTAACTGGTTACTAAAAGACGAGTTCTCATGGCCCAAGAGCAATCTATCAGCACAAAACCAAATTCCTGAATCTAAGGCGCAAATAATAGCATGCCTAGCCACTGGAAATGATATTTTCGCTAGATTCTCTCGTGCTCCTGCACGTGGTTGCTTACATTTATCGGTATTGCTCTAATGCGCTAGCAAGGCGAGACAGATTATCTGGAGAACTATGAAAGTTTAAAATAAGCAAATTGTACGGTACAATTAAAATACATCAGGAGGGGTTCCCTATTAGGCCAGTGGTGGACATGAGGAGATTACCAGGAGGGTACATAGGAGAATATATGAGTACCATACTTGCAAAAATACAGACTAGAATTTTCGCAATTCGGAAGAATTGAAAAAGCGAATAGATAGTACAACAATCAAAGAAGGGTTTGTCCTGCGGTCGTTAAAGACATGTTCACGAACATACCAATTGACCCCATGATTAAATACATTGGAAGGAAGTACAAGGAAAAACTTGAGGAGAACAGTGGCATGGACTTTGAAAGATTGGAAAAGATCATAAAATTCATAACCAATATAGTACCAATGTACACATTTGAGAGTAAAATATATAAACAGTCCAAAGGTTTGGCAATGGGAAGCGCTGTGTCTCCAATCCTTGCCGATGCCTTTGTGGACATGTTATTCGGAAAGGGGAAAGAAACATTTAAGCAATTGGGAGTGGGGTTCATCGAGAAATATATAAACGACATAATTATCTATGCCTTCCGCAACGCAATTGACAATATCAAGTAATTCCCAACAGGGCTAGCAAGAGGAAAATGTAGCCCTAGTTTTGAGATTACCGCGGAAATAGAGGATACTAATAACGCACTCAATTTCCTGGAAATGAGCATCACAAGGACCAAGAATAGATTTGTAACATGCTGGTACCAGAAAGTGATTGCATCCGGTAGAAGACTGAATTATGTATCAGAACATGCACCAAATCAAAAACTAGCCACTGTCAACACAATGTTAGACAAGGCTACGATTCTCAGTGACCCGGAATTTTTTGAATGTTAAAATGTTGGAAAATACTGCGAATGAATAATTACCCCGACAACTACATTATAGACACAATAAAGAAAGCGTTTAGAAGGAAGATAGCTGGGAACATATTGGGAAGTGTATTACATTTTAGAGGGAATATGAGAAACATAACAAAAGAAAGTATATTGCAAAGAATTAAAGGAAAAGATAACATGGGGATAAGGTCAACAAGAAAAAGGGTAAGAATAGAGATGGGAGAAGACCGAAGAACCGCGGTGTAAGGCAATATTACTTAACATAACCTGAGGCGATTAAGCACTATGTCTTAAGACAAGAGCAGAAATTCACTCAATAAAGATCATTCAAACCAGACGGACGTGCTTAGTTATTTTATAAAAGTTTACATGGACAATAAAGAAGATGAAAAATAACCGTTTATGTTCATTAATTCCATGCTTAGCAATATTGTTAAAAATGCAATGCGCTTTTCAGCGCGATTACTCAACTCACTTCATCCGTGGTAGTATGGTAGGTTTGTATTTCCGTGCTTGAAACTATCAATCTATTGCCATTACCTCAGTATCGATGTTAACGACGCTCTACGGGAGATTTCCTAGTGTATCCAACTGAACGTTGAATTCGGCGTAGGGCTAGTTCTTGCGCTCGACATTGTGAAGGCCTTTGACAGAGTTTGGCATTATTGTCTCATAGCTAAGCTTAAAGCTTTAACTCCTTCGTTAAATGGATTTGAGAGCTTCCTTTTGGAGCGCTACGTACGAGTTGTGCTAGAGTTACTTCAGACCACTTTTTCTATTGATTCCGGCGTTCCTCAAGGCTCAGTCTTATCACCCACCCTCTTCAGATTCCACCTTCTTCAGACTTTACGTTACTTGGAGTAAAATTTAACAATCGTCTTGATTGGATACAACACGTCTACGAAATCGAAACAAACTTTTACAAAAAAAACCGTAATTTGTATTCTCTCTTGGTTGCTAATCTTCAGTCAGCAACAAAATAATTTTTAGTAATAATGGTTTGAATTGTTCTCTCAGTATCGTTGAATTACATAAATATTGGCTACAAACTTTTACAAAAAAAAACCGTAATTTTGTATTCTCTATTGGTTGCTAATCTTCAGTCAGCAATAAAATAATTTTTAGTATAATGGAGTTTGCTGTTTTATTTCGGAAATTTTTATTTTTCAATTTTTATTAGTTTTTAGTTGAATTGAATTTATTTTAGAAGTTTTTTTCATGTTGAAGATAGATTTGCAGATATTTCTTCGCACATTATAAAGAGGAATTATAGCTTACAGCTATAAGGTTTCTTCAGCTTTTCCGTTGCGAAACCTCTTACGTTTGGCAGCAACGTTACGAAACCAGCAGTGATCGAAGAAACGAATAAAAAAGACGGCGGCGAGGACGAAGATGAACCCCCCAAAGTTGAACTCAGTCGAAGAGGACAGTGTTTACTCGGAAAAATACAGGCTTTTCGTTAAAGAAGACTGTGCATCGTATTACGCGAACCTATCCTATTCGCAGCCAAATAAATTCCGTATTATCCATTTAATAATGAACAGGTCGCATTACACAGTTACAGCGTTAGATCGACAGAGACCCTCAACTTCCGGCAGACGAGCACAGTAGATAATTCGATTGCGGACTTCGACCCTCAATTGGTGGTGTATATACAATCGTATGTCACTCAACTACCAATTTGAATTTTTGAATTGACGATTTTCGTAACTTCTTGCTCGCGATGTTCCGCCAATTTCGTATTTTGTCTTCGAACAGCAAAAGCTGCTGCTGTGTTGTCATCCGATTCGAAACGCCTCTGAAAATACTCGTCCAACTGTTCGTCCGTTGTATATATTTCCAGATGAATTCGGTTGCAGGAAATTTTCCTCCATACGAGGAATATTTCGTGCGGATAGTTTTATCCGCATGAAATATTCCTCGTATGGAGGAATATTACGCGCCGAAATTTCTGACAGCTAAAGATTCGGAGGGGTAAATTCCTCCATATGAGGAATATTTCGTGCGGATAGTTTTATCCGCATGAAATATTCCTCGTATGGAGGAATATTACGCGCCGAAATTTCTGACAGCTAAAGATTCGGAGGGGTAAATTCCTCCATATGAGGAATATTTCGTACGGATAGTTTTATCCGCATGAAATATTCCTCGTATGGAGGAATATTACGCGCCGAATCTTTATCTGTCAGAAATTTCGGCTCGTAATATTCCTCCATACGAGGAATATTTCGTGCGGACAATCTACAATGGAGTTCGAATTTGCGAAGACACACAGATCATAACGCACCTCTCCAATCGTGTTGGTCACTTCAATCCGTCGTGGAACAATCAGGGCGAAATCGACGAGACATGCAGTTCCAGAAGGCAAAAACCTACGTCGGTGGGGAATTTATAGATAAAGTGCTCGTGGGCTCGTAATAGTTGATATCAACTATCGACGATTCTGATCAAAACAACGAGCTCTACTTGCTGACTACAGAAAAAAAATAAAGACAATTAGCTTAAATTGAAGACTGCGTCTGTAATTTAATTATTTTATTATTGAGACCATCCACAGACAAATGTGTTATTTAGATCTTAGCAATGCCGATTTCGAGTCTACATCACGCGTCACAGACGGCGAATATCCGGCAATATAATCTTCATCCAAGGGTCCAACGTAAATTGTGTCCAGAACTTGGTCGTAGTCTTCGGATTCGGCCGATCCGACGTAAATCATTTTCCATTCGAGGTCTTCCTTCAATTCTTCGATGCACTCGAATTGAAATGGATTCAGGAAACTGCTGGGATTGTCGAGGACGACGACATTTGTTATGTGAACTTTTGCCATGATGCTAGGTTGTCGTTAATTCAGTCTCTCTAATTAATTAATTCCTCCTTGGCCGCCTTGCTTCTTGCAATCATCCAACGAATCTCAACAATAATAATAATTATTATTTCATTTCAATTAACTTTCGATTAACAAAATAATATAATAAATAATTCGAATTTTAGATGGAAAATCCGAAACAATGAATTTCATTGCTAAAATGATACCATCAAATGCTCCCAATTCGGATTTTTTAAAGAAACTGGCAGTTTTCGAAAAAGAAGCCGAAATGTACGAATATGTTTTACCGAAATTCGAACAGATTTTCCGCGAACATGGCGAATCGGTCAACTTTGCTCCGAAATACTGGAAAACTCTGCAAGAACCGAAGCTTTTAATTATGGAAGACCTTAAAGTTAGAGAATTCGAAAATATGGATCGCCGCCAAGGTTTGAGCCTCACGCATACCGATAATATTATTCGATTAAGTCGAATCCAAGTCCGTACAAAACTCAGGTTGGTTGGGATTGAACGCTAATTTCCGTAATAAAATTCAACGACTGTGTAGTGTGCCATGGTAAATTTCCCGCATTTATAGATGACAATTGTCAACTGTCCGAATCAATAAACAGGAATTCGCCGCGATAGTGTCCGGCATGCAAAAATATCAAGGTGCCGGTATTATCCGCCGCCGAATTATCGTTCGAACCGTTCAAGTATTCTACGGAAATGTAGTAAATACTTTTTTTTGCGTCTGAATTAGCTACCAAATCAATTCAAGAACAACGTTCACCGCTATTTCAAACTTATCCCTCCTACATTTCCCTTTTAACTTTCCTATTTCCATTTGTTTCCCTTCTCCATGTCAACATAACGCATTGCTCCCTGAATATTTCGGTAACAGTAAAAAAAAAATCATCAGCGAAAATGAATACACATATCTGTAAATTTTAAGGGGGTGACTGACTTGAACATGGAAAAAAATCGATTTTTTTTTTGACTGATTATCATTCTTCATTCAATTTAACACAAAATAAAAAAAACCGCAGATTTTTCTGAGGAGTAAAAGTGGTAAAAAAATTAATTCAAAGTTGGAAAGGTCGGTGTAAATCGCTCTCCTGAAAAGTTTTTATTTTCACAGTTTTATCCACATCGGTACATTTTTCTCGAGAATGATAACAGTAATCAGCATGATTTTTTTTGGTCGACAGGTAACGGTGTAGTGCTTACTTTATTCAACTACTTTACTTTTTATAAATTAATAAATCGTAGTAAAAGATAAAATATTTCACTTAGTTTTTTATGACATATAAAAAATAATTTTAGTCGAAAAATAAATATCGTTGAAAAATGTTGTAAAAAAAAAAATTTAATTAAAAATAATTATAAGTGTTGATAATAATAAATAATTATATAAGTATTATCAAATACTAAATAATATAATTTATTTATATTAAATTGAAAATAAATTTAGTGATTTTGAGTCTAGCATTTTTTTTAAATATTTGACGAGATTCTAGTCACTAAAACGGTGCTACCATAGCTAACGATAGTACAGACGAAATTTCAAATAGTTGGTTAAAAATATATATTTTTTTTACAACATGAAAAAATTTGAAATTTTCACAGCTTATAAATGACTTAATTCTGAATATTTTTGAAATTTCCCTGCTGCATAGCATTAGTTTCCTCAAAGTAATAAGTATACATAAAATTATTGAAATCGGTCCAGCCGTTTCCGAGAATATGGTACCGCATTCTGTATGGAAAACGGTCAGAACCCCCTTAAAAGAGTTAAAATCGTAATTTTTCATGAATTACTAACCAATAATGTCAACACAAAATACTTACAAATAAAGTGAACCAGTTAAAAAGCTAGACGAACGGACGGTGGAGTTTCTGGAAATGAACGTGAACATTTATATCGTTGAAGCAGACAAGGGGCAGATTACGGTGGCAATCAACAAAGAGGATTACTACGAGAAAATAAAGGAGCACATCAACAAGAATGTGGAAGCAAGAAATATACAGTCAGCGACAAAAGTCATGGCACCTTTAATAGTGCAGAAAAACAATAAGTACCATTTAGTATGGTTTTTAATTTTTAAAAGTAAATTACTCAAAATATAATCTTTATAATAGCAGCTATATTTTCCCATTTACGGGATTTCAATATTGCATTGCGTTTGTCCATGAAGCCTAAAATTTGTTGCGTAGTACACAAATGCCGCGAGAAAAATCATGGCACTCAGCGGGTTGCTTATTCAATAAGAGTAATTTCCAGTAACTGTGTAGCCTGTTGGAAGTAAATGTCAATTCGGTGGTCTATCTATTTTAGTTTGAGAAAGTTTTACGTTGATTCAGTCAATTTTTAATTGTTTCGTGATTAAAAAAGATGTCAAGGAACGAAACCAACGTGTAAAGAAAGGAAAATTATGTTAAATATGAGTAAAGATGGGAAAACTTGTGAAGAAATTGGAGAATATATAGAAAGGAGTAAGTCAACAGTAAGAAATATAATAAAACGAAAGGAAATAGAAATCAGAATTAAAAACAAGACAAGAACAGGCCGGCCCCAAGTTTTAACCGACAACGATAAACGGATTATAATGCGCAAAGCCAAGGTTAATCCAAAAATATTTGCAAGTGAACTAAGCCAGGCAGCATCAGTTGAATTCGGAAAGAAAATTTCTCCAAGGGGTATTCAAAGAGTCATACTAAATTCATAATGAAAGCCTGTTACCTCTGCCCATTAGGTAATATAGCAAAAGAACTCAAGTTCATTAAAGAAAAACAAAACAAAGAGGAAAAACTCGAGAAGGAAGGACACAAGGACATGATCAAATTCTTCCACCTCATTTATGCGAATGCAAATTGCTTTGTAACCAATCATTATCCCGACCTGATGACAGCTGCAATTGTGGTGGAAGGGGATCTTCTTGAGGAGAAAATCAAAACTCTCAAAGATTATGTTGCTAACATTACCGGAGCTACAATCAATAAGAAAACAATTGAACAGGCCATGAAAGCCAGACATCACAAACCTCAACTGGCGAAATTGTCAGTGGAAGAAATTGAAGAAATGAAGATACTCTTAGGAGTTGATTATAATAAACTCGTCGAGGAAATGGAACACATTCTTGATGATTTTGCCCTATTAAGTAGGAACGGTTTGGACACCCTTCACGACCTTCCCGGATATAGGACTCGCTTCCAGAAGTAAGCTCAGTCATAGCTAACTTGACTAAGAGAATTAAGACTGCTTTTCCCTTTCTTATGAAATTTTGTATTGGATTAATCATTTAAGTTTAGAAAAAACCGACAAAAGACCTGAAAATTAACTTGAATTAAACCCCTTTAAATTGAGACTTTAGGTACAACCGCAACTATGGAGAGGAAAGTATATAATAGCCTAGTCTCCCGCCTCCAGAAAAGACTCGAGCAAGAAATAGAGAAAACAGAGGATGAGAATTTCAAAATATACCTTGGATCACTCAACCCGAGATCAATCCTGACCCGTCATGAGACCACATCAAGCGACACATTCCTGAATATCTCCGATGAAGCAAGCATGATGCTTGTTATAATAGGATATTTTGTCCATTGTTAAAAATGGAGGAATATTCTATTAACATGGAATATATAATAATATGTCACAAAGGATAATACGTACACCAGCAGGTGTAACGAGGGTTCGTAAAAATGTCTCGGACACGGTATAGCTTTACCTTATGTAAATCTATACAATTAAGAGAAAACGGAAACATGGATTTACCCAATGTAAGTCCATATAACGTCGTGAATTAATGGGGTTCAAAAGCCGTACGTACGCATGGTTCTGAGACCGAAAGCGTTCTTCGGGTTGGCAGCTTTTGGGGGGATACGGCCCAAAGGCCGGACGCACGTTTGGCCCTGAGGCCAGAGGCGATTCAAAGATTTGTAAGTTAAAAGAATACGGTCGGAAGGCCGGATGCACTTTTGGCCCTAAGGCTAGAGGCAATCTTATGGAATACGGCCCAAAGGCCGGACGCACTTTTGGCCCTTAGGCCAGAGGGGATCTTGTACATAAAAAGATATAGCTAACGGGCCAAAGCAAGCCCCAGCCAAAAATAAAAGATAGATTAATGTTTACCATTTCGCTTTATTATTTTGATGGCTCTGATTTCTCGGTGTGGTTGGTACTGATGTTCTTGATTCCGGATGGTTTTCGACTTCTCAGCGTTGTTGAAACGGTTGAGCTGATGTACTTGATTCCGGATGGTTTCGACTTTTCAGTGTTGTTGAAACGGTTGAGCTGATGTACTTGATTCCGGATGGTTTCGTCTTTCCAGTGTTGTTGAAACGGTTGAGCTGATGTACTTGATTCCGGATGTAGATTATGGTACTTAGAATCTTAGAGCACTTAATCTTATTTCACCACTTGTAAGGTCTTATTCACTTTTTGTTTTTGTTCTATCTTGCTCAAAATCGAGCACTTAATCCTATTTCACAACTTGTATGCTTTTTTTCACCTTTCTTTTCTTTCTTGCTCAAAATCGAGCAGTCACACTTTCACAGAGTCGGGAGTTTGGATATAAAACAATTACTCCGTTCGATCCGTCAATCGTACTTAATTATATAGTTCTTTTTTGCTGAACTTTACAATAAAAAAATATGCAATCGAATACAATGTTCAATAATTTTCGATCTGGATTGCGAAATCCAAACGCACTTAAACTAGTCCATTTCTGGATGTCGCAATCCAAACCTACTTTTCCAATTATTAATCCACTTTTTTTAAATTGGTAATCCACTTTGCGAATCCGATTGCGATTTTTCTTCATCGCATTGTTTATCTTTTGCAAAAATTGCTTACATAGTGTAATGACACGAAACTAAGTCAGTATGGTGGTTAGTCATACTTAGTTAGCAGGTGTGTTCGAGGGATTCCCTCATGTTTTGAAACATGAGTCAAAAACTTGCCGCTTATGTGTTTTGATTTTGTGTTTTCTTTAGTGGCGTCACCGTAAGCATTTCTTTGCCGAGCCGATATATTCAGGTGGGTTATTTTTATTCACCGGATTAATTTCATGTATACATGTGATATGCATATTTTGTCCTATAAGACTTGCTCTTTGGCATTGAAATTGTCGGTGCGCGTAATTGAGCGGCAAATGTTTGTTGTTTATGGAATCTGCCTCGATTTCGTGTCATCACAATGCTTGTGACTGAGAAAATTTACGCCACTGAGGCGGCAAAATATTCGATCACTCTAGCCACCACACACTTTACAGGGGAATTTAAGAAGGTTATTCACAGTCCTTTGCCGAAAAGAAAAGGCAATTCCCAAGAAAACCCACTGTCAAGGTCCAGTTCTGGTGGGAGTGAAATCATAGAACACCCAGATACACCGGTGTACGAAGAGAGATTGCAAGAACCCAGCGATACTCTGAGGAGTCTCAAGTCCTTACTTCCAAGAGGATCACCAGACCCTCGTCTGTTTATTAACAACTTGACACATGAATATTTGAGAACTCTTATCTCACGGCCCGAAGTTTTTTCCTGCGGACTGGGAAGAAAGAATGAAACAAGAACGAGACAGCATTACAAGTTGGGAAACATTAAATGCGAGGGTGTGTTCTGCAATCAATAACGACTATCAGGATCAAATCACCTTTGAACGAGACCATGCTCCAGTGAATACCCTGAGCTACTATGAACTAGAGACCAAACTAACGGATGCAGTATGTGAGAAGATAGAGAAGAAGTTCGGTGATGCAGCTTCCCACTCCTCTACCGCTAATCTTAAAGCGGGTAGGACATACGCCAATGAGCTCTCTGCCGTGAGAAGCGATCTAACAGATGTGAAATCCCAAGTCGCAACTTTGCTGACGACCATTCAAGGTATGGACATCATGCAATACAGAGTACCCCCTCAAACAGAAGCGAGTATTCATGGCCAGATGTCAAACTTCAGCGCGCCCGTCCCATCTTCAGCTTACACATCCCAATCAAAACCAGTCTCACGGAATGATGATTTCCCTTTCTAATATTCCTGACCTAACTTGACTCACCATCCCTGTTTTGATCATGGTTTAGAAAAAATTCTATTCGCTAATCAAGCTAACATCATTTTATTGGCAATTAAGTTGTAAAATGCTGTTTGATTTTAAGCCCGGCGGCGTGCAGTCTAGTTTAGCGATCGATTGGTAAAATTTTGGATTTATTAAAAATTAGTTTGGGTAATGGAGTTTTTTTGATTTCGGAAGTGTTAGCGCGTGTATAGGATAATTCGATTCGCTAATCAAGCTAGCTTCATTTTATTAGAAATTATTTTTGATAAAAACTTAGAATTTGGATTATATAGAGTAAGGTTATGATCAATCGACCAGTAAAATTAAAGATTTAATTAGAAATTATTTTTGATAAGAGTTCTGGAATTCAGATTAGCTAGAGTACGGTTAGGATAAGCCGACCAGCAAAAACAGTTAGTATTTGCATTATAAAGTATTTGTTTTGAATTATACTGTTGGAATTCGGATTTCGAGAGCGCGTGGCTCGAATGGATCATTCGGCTGAAAAAGCTAGTATTGTGTTAAAAATTAAGGTCGGATTGACCGGCTGGATGGTTGAACAACACGCGGTCGTAACGTATCTACTGGTGAAGAAAAGTTCATTGGGATATTTTTCACTATAATTAAATAACACGCGGTCCCAACCCAGCAATCCGTGAAACTAATTTAAGTGATGTAGTGTTGGTTATAATTAAGTGACACGCGGTTCCAGCATAATTAAATCTAGAATGTACAATAAAAATATAGCCGGTCTGGTAATCGATGGTCAGGGACGGCACACGATCTTATTGCCTTAATCTTCAAATTGAGAACTGACTAAGGAAGGCTGTATCATATGCGGTGGAATTCCTTAGACAGGTAGAATCGAGAAGGGTTTGCAGCCAACCTTCTCCCCGGTAAGTTGGAATTTTTTTTTTTTATATCATCGAAGTTACCTACTTAATACGGACGAGTAGAGTGTAAATTATGAACATTTTCGCCGGTATATAATCTTAAAGTCGTTAATACTGTCCTTTTATCATCGAAGTTACCAACTTAATGCAGACGAGCCTAGCAGTGGCGTGGCGTCCATTGATGCAAGGGAAGCATTGCTTCCCTTACGTTTTACCTTCTGGTGAGTCTTGAAATACTAAACTTAAATCAGAACGAATACGTAAATTTATTCAAAAATTTCTAAGGGAACACGCGCATTATTTTCGTCTAGCACTGTAAACAACATTTACGTGCACAGGACAGATTTTTATCTGACGCTTTTGCTGAACGACGAAAGCCCAAAGCCATCCACAGGCAACAATTACTCTGATATGCAATTCTAAAAATGCATGCACCATACTGGCAGCCAGTACATGGAAATATTTTCGTGCCCACTAAGCCCCAATGCGACTTCTATAGGAAGGGGAGATGCGTTAAGGTAATTGCTTCCACCCAGTGCTTTGTAGCAGTATCGACACTTAGTTTTAATTCAGTTAATAAATCGGATTACTACATAAAAATCCTAACGTGATTTTACTTAGTTCTGATCTTATTAAAAAAATAAAAATTGTACGACAGTAAGAGAAGCAAGTCATGATCTTAAAAAAGAAAAGATATCAAAATAAAAAATAAAAATTATTATGAAATTTAATTTTAATTTAATTTAAAAATATTCAATGAAATAATTATAATATTGTTCTGGTTATTTAAAATGTATTTAAATAAAGTGTTAAAAACTAAATAAGATATTAATTAACTGGTGCAATAATTGGTGACTCCTGTGAAGTTCTAAAACGACGAAATTCGCTCCTATCCGTTGCATCAAGCGGAAAATGTAGAAAATCCGTGAGATATTCGTTCTGAGCTGTCGAAGAACAAATTTTTCGATCATCACAATACAGAAAAGAAATTTTCTGCATCATAGAACAATCAAGAACGGCCGGCGTGGCATCATACATATTTTTCTCTGATATGGTGTTAGGAAGAAACCTGCGACCAGAAAACTAGCGTCATATTCGAATCAAGATTAATTCAGAAGAGGAATTAGCTGGCATACGCAGCATCATTAATCTTGAAAACTCTTAAAGCAAGAAGCAAGAGGTAACGTGTATTCAATCCAATTTAGTTTACAATGACATACAATTTGCATATTTAATTTTAAAGAAAAAAAAATTTTAAAATATTTGCTAATTAAAAACTTATTTTTTTTTTTTTATATCATCTCAATTATTTAATTGTAAATACTGTAATTGATATTTTTTTTTGTGTGTGACTTGACGGTGTATATTCGAGTGTAAAATGACTGACACAGATCAGAATAACGAAATTAAAACTGGAAACCATTCCGATAGTGCTACATTTCCGGTATTTCAGAAAATAGAGTCGGTAACAGCAATTCGGTTACCGTTGTTTTGGGTAAATTCTCCAAACTCTTGGTTTGTACAAGCGGAAGCACAATTTAAATTGGGTAGAATTACAAGTGATTCTACTAAGTATTATCATATTATTGCTGCATTGCCGCAGGAGATAGTAGAGTCCATTTTGGATTTTATTCAAAATCCACCTTTATCTGATTTGTATCCACAATTAAAGAAAATCCTTATTGAACGCCATTCAGTAAGCGAAGAACGTAGGATTGAGCAACTTCTTTCGAATGAGGAAATGGGTGATAGAAAACCCTCGGAATTTTTCAGATATCTACAACAATTGGCAGGTACATCAGGTACTATTGGGAGTAGTCTTGTTAAAAAACTTTGGCTTAGACGGTTACCCCATTTAATTAATATATCGTTAATTCCTCAAGGTGATAACGACATAACTGATTTGACTTCATTGGCTGATAAGCTTTGGGAAGTCTTACCAAAACAACAAAATTTATCAATTATTGATAATAAAATGTCGCAAAACTTTTCATCTTTTGAAAACAAAAATCATTCAGTAACTGATCCTACAATTAGTGACCTCAAAGATGAAATTAATTCCTTAAAATCCATGGTTTCGAAATTGCTCTCGAAAGAAAAACAATATCAACGTTTTCCCAAGCGAAGTAGATCTAGCAGTCGAAATCGTACTCAAAATGTTGAGCGAAAATGTTGGTATCACCACAAATTCGGAAATAAAGCCACAAAATGTGTTGCTCCTTGTTCCGAAAATTTGAATCGTACACCAACTCCATCAACTAACTTAAATTTTTAATGGATCCTACAGTTCAAGCGGCGACTAGTAGGAATAATTATTATTCTGGCCGCCTTTTTGTTAAGGATTGTATAAACAATTTGAATTTTTTAGTTGATACAGGTGCTGATATATCAGTAATTCCTGTAAACATTTCTAAAAGTTATAAAAAGACTTCGCCTTTAGTCCTATCCGCAGCTAATGATTCATCGATAACAACGTACGGAACTAAACTTTTAGAAATTAATTTAGGAGTACGTAGGAGGTTTCTGCATGTATTTACTATTGCATCTGTCAATAGACCTATACTTGGTGCCGATTTTTTATCCAAATATGAATTGTTAGTGGATTTAAAAAATAAAAAACTCGTTGATTCGAAAACTAAATTGTTTGTAAATGCTATTTCTGCTTTTGTTGACACACCTACTCCTAAGTTTAGTACAATCAACAATGAGTTTGGCAATATATTGAGACAATACCCAACATTAACACAAACTCCCGATTTCAATCAACCTGTTATGCACAGCATAGTTCATAATATTATGACTCAAGGTCAATTACCTTTCTCCAAACCACGTCGATTGGACCCTAAAAAGCACAAAGCTGCTTTAGTGGAATTTCAACATATGGTAGATCTTGGAATTTGTCGTCCATCATCCTCTTCAGTATCATCTCCTCTGCATTTGGTAGCTAAGAAAAACACTGAAGATTGGCGACCATGTGGGGATTATCGGCAACTCAATGCCGCAACGATACCAGACAGGTATCCAATACCTCACATACAAAATTTTTCATTTCAACTACATAATTGTAAAATTTTTTCGAAAATCGACCTTGTGCGTGCGTATCATCACATTCCAGTCGCGCCAGAAGATGTATACAAAACAGCCATAACAACCCCTTTTGGATTGTACGAGTTCGTTCGTATGCCGTTCGGTTTACGAAACGCAGCTCAATCATTTCAACGTTTTATGAATGAAATTGTTAAAGGCCTCGATTTCGTATTTGTTTATATTGATGATATTCTTATTGCAAGTAAAACCAAAGAAGAACATTGTGAACATCTACACATGGTATTTCAACGTCTTAAACACTATGGTTTACGAATAAAGACGAGCAAATGTGTTTTAGGTTCCACTTCTTTGGACTTTTTAAGTCATAATATCACAAAAGACGGAATTTCACCGTCCAAAGATCGGGTAGAAGCTATTAACAACTTAGCAATTCCGACATCTATTAAACAAATACAACAATTTATTGGCATGGTGAATTATTACCATCGATTTCTACCAAAATTAGCAGAAATGTTAGCACCTATCCATGCACACTTGACAAAATTACTGCAATCTAAAAGTAAAAAGATAGTTGAGTGGCCAGATATATGTACGGAATCTTTTTCGAAAATTAAAAAAGCACTTTGTGAAGCAACTTTATTATCTCATCCGATAGACAACTCACAACTTACTCTTATAACAGATGCTTCAAACATAGCTGTAGGAGCGGTACTTCAACAAATAAATAATGGAGTATTAGAACCATTAGCTTTCTTTTCCAAAAAGTTAACTTCGGCCGAACAAAAATATTCCGCGTTCGACCGAGAATTATTAGCAATATTTTTGTCAATTAAACATTTTCGATATTTCTTGGAGGGCAGAGATTTCAGTGTTTACACGGATCAAAAACCCCTCACAAGAGCGTTATCATCAAAAACTGAACGTAGTCCTCGTCAGACGCGTCAATTGGAATTCATTTCCCAATTTACAAATAAAATTATTCATATATCTGGGAAGAATAATGTAGTAGCAGATACCCTTTCACGGTCTTTTAAAGACGTAGACACTCTATCGATTTCTTCTGATATCGATCAGGTAATGCGATTACAAGAAAAAGATGAAGAACTTAAAACTCTGTTAACTAAATCCGAGAATACTAGTTCGAAATTTAAATTGAAATTACTAGAATACCCATTATTGAATAATAAACTATGGTGCGAAATTAGTACAAATAAAACTAGGTTGTACATTCCAGAAGAATTGAGACGATAAATATTCGATTCAATTCACAATCTGTCTCATCCAGGTATTCGTGCTACTAGAAAATTAATAAGTTCTCAGTACTTCTGGCCCAATCTGAACAAACAAGTGAATCAGTGGTCAAAATCATGCATTTCATGTCAAAAATCAAAAGTACATAGGCATATAAAATCTGAACTCGGACATTTCAATACGCCTACTAAAAGATTTGACCACATTCATATTGATTTAGTAGGACCACTTCCGTCATCTAATAATAATAACTACATTCTCACAGTGATAGACAGGTTTACCCGATGGCCGGAGGCATATCCTCTCAAAGATATGAGCACAATTTCAGTCGCTAAGACATTCGTTCATCAATATATTTCACGATTTGGAATCCCTAAATTGATTACCACTGATCGTGGCAGCCAATTCGAATCAAAGCTCTTTGCAGAAGTAAACAAAATTCTTGGTTGTACCCGTATTCGCACGACTGCATACCACCCACAAGCAAATGGTATGGTAGAGCGATTTCATCGTATTTTAAAAGCGTCATTAATGGCTCGCAACAACACCATAAATTGGAGTGATGAGTTACCATTAATTCTACTAGGACTTCGTACCACATCTAAAGATGATTTGAAGTGTAGTCCTGCAGAATTAGTCTACGGAGAAACATTACGCGTTCCCGGAGATTTCTCATTACCAAGTACACATTCAGATGAACCACTTTCAAGCGATTTTGCAAAGCAGTTAAAAACTCAAATGCAAAATATTCAACCAACACAACCCAGGAGTACAATTAAAACTAATGTTTATCTCCCTAGTTCTCTTGAGAACACAGAATCTGTTTTTGTTCGTACAGACAAAGTCAAAACAGCGTTAGTTCAACCTTATGAAGGTCCATACAAAATAATAAGAAAATTAAAAAAATTTTTTATTGTGGATATAAATGGAAAAAATAAATCAATTAGTATTGACAGGTTAAAGCCGGCATATAGTAGTAATGATACCATGTCTCTTGATTGTAACAAACCAAGAAGGGTTTCTTTTGAAATAAAGTAACGCTATGCTGGAGGGGGAGTGATGTAGCAGTATCGACACTTAGTTTTAATTCAGTTAATAAATCGGATTACTACATAAAAATCCTAACGTGATTTTACTTAGTTCTGATCTTATTAAAAAAATAAAAATTGTACGACAGTAAGAGAAGCAAGTCATGATCTTAAAAAAGAAAAGATATCAAAATAAAAAATAAAAATTATTATGAAATTTAATTTTAATTTAATTTAAAAATATTCAATGAAATAATTATAATATTGTTCTGGTTATTTAAAATGTATTTAAATAAAGTGTTAAAAACTAAATAAGATATTAATTAACTGGTGCAATAGCTTTCAGGCGCAAGCTCTGGCTCTTGATCAAAGTATTGCCAGCATTAAAGTTTCGGTACTAGCCGAAAATTTACCAGGAAGAAAAACATGAAGTGGTAAGCAGAATGCAATATTACTTTATTATTTTAATAATAAAGTATTGTGATCGACTTGAAAAAAAAAAAAATTTGCTACCCTGAAATTTTGTTTTTTCGCGTTTCGTGACTAAATTAACCGAAAAATGCAAAAAAAAAAAATCCGTCTGTCTGTACGCCGTCCGCCGTACGCCGACGTGTACGCTCAGCGCACATTAACTCCCAAACCCTTCAAGATAGAAAGTTCATTTTTGGAAGGATTGTAGATAGTTGCGGATCTCAGGCGGATACCCATTTTGGGGGGTGTACGGGTTCAGGGGGAGGCGGGGCTAGCGCTTAAGCAAAAAAATATGAATTCAAATAACTCAACCATGGTAACAGCTAGAAAGCTAAAACTCAACACACATATAGAGGAGTTTGTCGGACAACTTTTAAAAATAATTTAATTTTTTTATCCATTGGTGTCCGAAAAGGGGGGGGTTAAAAACAAATTGTCGACCGAATTGTTTTTTCAAATGATTATATCTTCGAAATTACTTATCGTAAAAAATTCATATTTTGGGACCGTCAGTGTGGCATATAGTTCCTTTGGAATCAGCTTAGAGAGTGGTTAATTATTGTAAGGGGGAGGGTCAGGGGGGGTGCAAAGAAAAACACTTAAAAATGAACATCTCAACTATCTCTTAAGTTATGTAATTGAAACTTAAAACTTATATTAAGCTATACTAGGAAAATACAAAAAAAATATAACATGTTGAAATAATAGTAGTGGGGGGAAATGGGGAGCATTTCAAAAATGGCGCACTTTTCAAAATTACGAATTCTTATATCTCAAAAAAGGGTACAGATATCAAATCAAAAATTTGTCAGATTGTAGAACTACATAATGTTTAATTTTGATAAAAATTTTAAGTTGGGTGGTGAAAGGGGAGGGAGGTGATAAGCAAAAATGTCGAAAATTTTGAGTGATTTTTTTAGGACTCTGTTGAAAGATACAAAGTTTAAATTTTGCATGTGAATACGTCTATTTGATGTACATAGAAAAATAATAATAACTTGATCCATAATTGTTATAAACCGACCCCCCCGGTCTAACGTGCACAAGGTGTTTCATGTGCATTGAAAAAAACACATAAACTGAAAATTTTTGAGTGAAATTTTAAGGAAGAAACTTGAAAATTTGCAAGATGCATTTAAAAAAAATCCCTAAATATACGAAATATTAACTGGTCGAAAACCTTTAAAACTTCTACCCCCTCCCATACAAAATTATTTTTTCGACCATTTTTAAAAAATCAATTATCACCTAACTTTTAAAAGCTATCAATTTACAATTTTGCATAAAAACTTACAAAAACAATTGAAATGAAATTACGTTAAAAGTTTTAAAATCGCGCTTGCCCTTCTACCCCCTCCCATACAAAAGTATGATTTCGACCAATTTCATTAAATCAACTAATAATCAACAAATTAAAAGCTACGAACTTGAAATTTTGTACGAGCATTTTACAACAGAAAAGAAAGAAAATTGCATCACAAATTTTACGATTCCTCTCCCTCCTCTACCCCCTCCCATACAAAATTATTTTTTCGAGCATTTTTAAGAAATAAGTTGTCAGCTAACTCTTAAAAACTATCAATTTCAAATTTGGCATAAAAACTTATAAAAATAATTCAAATGAAGTTGCTTTAAAAGTTTTGAAATCGCGCTTGCCCTTCTACCCCCTCCCATACAAAACTATGATTTCGACCAATTTCATTAAATCAACTAATAACCAACAAACTAAAAGCTACGAACTTGAAATTTTATACAAGCACCTTAAAAGCGAAGCGAAATAAAACTACATATTAAATTTTACGATTCCCCTACCTTCTCTACCCCCTCCCATACAAATGTTCGGTTTCGTGAATGTAAAATACACTGAATTTTATGAAAATTCTATGCAACTTCGTCTATGATACACATTCTATACAGAGAATATTGGACGTGATTCAAGCAATTAATTAAAAAGCTATTAACATCCACCCACCCTTACTATTACCCCTCCTCCCCTCATAAAAACCCGAACTTGCAGAAACGAATGAAATATTGTTAAATTGACAACAGCCCTGCCCAAGAACTCCATTTCACTTAGCCTTCCCTAACCACTCTAACCTGCATATTGACTTTCCACTCATCCGCAACTTGTCCCAAGAATAATAAAGTTTCGCCCGACTTGTTGGCAGTTTATTGCCTTTAATTGTCGTGCTTTGTGGGGCAACGCATCAGTTTAAACTTTTGTAGGTCGAGCGACATCTTTTCGTTCTTAGTTTTTTTTCCTATTTAATGAGTTTGAACTGATCCTTACAGTAATTGTACAATATTTGCAATGCTAATGCTTAATAAAAAAAAGTTGAAGGATGGCATTATAAATTTTCATCGAATTTCTTCCAGTTTTCACTCTAGTAAATATAAGGCCATCTGTTGGTAAGGGATTGGAATGTCCGTTTATTTATGAATTTAAATTTTTTATATTGTTATTATTTATTTAAGGTAATTTAATTTCTATTAAAGTTTATTTAATCGCTTTTAGCTTAGCTATCAAGTAGGGCAATAAGATGAGATTTTTAGTGTGGTGTGCCGTGGAGTGCGTAGTGTCATTGTTTTTATTTGGCTGGTGCTGGTATTTTTTTTAAAAATACATTGCTGCATTATTGATAACCTTTTTGAGTTATCTTTTCGATCCCGACCTTTTGCGGATAAAAAAGGATTGTTATTATTAAAGATTTTGGAAAAAACATTCATTACAATGAAATGCACTAAGCATTTTACTAGTGAAATTTACGAAGAGACCGAATCGTTTGCAGGTTTTAAGACCACACACAATTTATTTTGTTGGCTATTTCCATTATTTTCTAATGGCAAAAATGTTTGGCGGACCACCGGAATTTTGTGACTTAAAAAATTTATATGAAGCTGTAGAAAGACACAAAAAGCGTTAATAATTAAAAATTAGTGCTTTTATATTTGTAATTCGGTTCAGGTTACAGAATTGAAGAATTCGTTAAGTAACCAACATGGATTAGTAATTTTACAGAGTGAGAAAGTCACAAAAAATAGAGGAATTATTAAAATTCTAATTGACATTGTGTGTCATTTAAGGTGCCAAGGAGAGGCAAACCATGGGCACAGTGAAAATATAAATTCTTCAAATGGAGGAATTTATATGATCTAGTAAACTTATTAGCTAAATACAGTAATTGTTATTGCTTCCCTGACCAATAATATCACGCCACGCCACTGGAGCCTAGTGCAAATTATGAACCTTATCTCAAGCATATGACTTTGAAGTTGTATACACAGCCTTGGCCATGTTATCGAAAATACAGCCGTGGCCCGAACAAGATTACTGAGATTACAAATATTCCCTTCAAACCTTTTGTATGAAAATTTCTTTCGACGAGATTTATTGCATTTATGAATATTTCTTTCGATACGTTCTTTTTTATTGAAGCTATGAACTTTTCTCTCGCTCTATTTGACTGAAGTAACAAGCTTTGCGTGAACCTTCTGAGGTACCGGACCCCTTCAGCAACCTTCTTGTTCGAGGGTGTTCGGCCATCTTGCATGCACTAAAGACTTATCGGTATTCACCTACCGTATCTAAGGGGTCTTGGTCACCCCTTGAGCGGTGCTCAGCTAGGTTACGACCATACTTCTGGTTATCGCATGTGCAGTCCTTGCAGAGTGCTTGTGTTTAGACTCCCTTTTCCTACATAATTAGAAATTTTCTCGATTGCTCTTAGTCTTCACTCCTTACTATGACGTTCCCTGAAGGATGAATCCCTAATTAGTATTATTATTATTGTAGGGAAAAATTATTCGATTAGCTCCACTCCTTCTACCCCCTCCCTTACAATATGACACAATAAAACTAGATTTTCTTGAAAAGTGTGAATCTAACTGATCTAAAATTTAAAAGATATCAATTGCATGGCGATGATAGTTGTGTCAAGTTATTGATGGATCTGGCAATGCCGGATAGTTTCCGAAGTTAGTCAGTCGAACCTTAACCGTCAGTAGAGTGAGAGTGAATAAAGAATTCCGAATTAAAAAGTTGGAGTGTTTTCATTTATCTTAACTTCTACCATCCTGACAGTTCAGAAGTGGGATGATAAAAAAAATATCGGAAAAATCGTGAAAAGTATCGCCATCGAACGAATAAGTTGGCTTCTTTTTTTTTTCCTTGCAATTTTCGTAATTTTCTTTGTTCGGTAATCCATTTGTGTGTGTGTGTGCGCGACGTGCCGGTGCATGTACACATTTCTCCGTGAAAAAAACAAATACATTACTCGTAATCTACACCGCAAGTGAAATGACCGCAAGTGGCAATGACCGCAAGTGAAATGACTGCAAGTGAGATGACCGCAAGTGGCAATGACCGCAAGTGAAATGACCGCAAGTGAAATGACCGCAAGTGGCAATGGGCTATCGAAATTTCGTATCAAGCATCTCGAAACGGATTTGAAGCAGCTAAAAGTGGGACAAGCATAAATTATTATTGTTTGCAAGCTTTGATTATATCGATATCCCTTCTTCTTAGGCTCACGTCGGAATCCAAGAAAACGTGTTCGTGCATGCACTTTTCGTGTAAGGGACAAAATAACCGCAAAAATACTCGTTTTGGTCGGTAGTGTGAGTGTTCGACGCATAGCCGATCACCTGACTCGTTTTTTTACAAAATGCGGACATACCGTATCGACACATTGTCAAATTTAAAATTAAAAAACCAGCTTCGTGCGCGTAATTTGTCGACAAGCGGCAATAAAAGTGAGTTAATTTTACGATTAACGGCAGAAATTGGTGGTGATTGCCTTGAAATGGACGAAACAATCAATTCCTCGGAGTTTCGCAGCTGCGTGAAAGTGTACAGGGATTAACTGTATTAGTGCGAGACCTAGCTACGCAGGTACAAAATATCGTGAGTGCCGCGCATGTTTCCGAGAAAAATATTGAATCGATTCCGCCGAAACCAACTACAACTGATAAACCGAATGAACAGACAATTTCGACTCATAATCTGCGAGACATTAGGGAAATTTTGCCTGAGTTCGACCCGGCATCGGATATGTCTTTAACGGCGCGTCAGTTCGTTCAGCGCGTCAGTGTATTCGTGGAACGAGAAAATCGTCTTGTTTGCTGGCTAAAGTTCGTGGCCCAGCCGAGCTGTGGATGAACTCGATGAATCACGTATTTGAAAATTTTGATGAGTTCGCGAATTGTTTTGAATCGGAGTTTGCGTGCGTGGAAAATGAGGCTGACGTACACTACCGAATGATGGCAAATATTAAACAGCCGAGTGAGACAGTGACAGAATATTATTATAAAATGTGTGCGGAAGGCAGAAAAGCGAGATTAAGTGACACGGCGATTATCAGATACATACGCGAAGGACTAAATGATCTTCAAATACAAAATGCAATCGCGTGTTTGAATTTTGCAACTGTGAATGATCTGTTGAGTTGTCTAAAGCAATACGAAGCCAACAGCCGGAAGTCAGCTGTACAGTTATTACCGAAAGCCTCCACTGAGAATCGAACGCCGAAAAATCCTCAGCCGAGTTTAATAACTTTGTCGACGAAACCGATGCTGGAGCCAGCTCGCGGGAATTCTTCAGGACGTTTGTGCTACAATTGCTGGAAACCCGGGCAGGAAGTAGCAAATCACTAATTCGTCAGTCACGAGCATATAATTTAATGGAGTGCTCGCCGATCATGCTGAAGGGTCTTGCGGGTGGAAGTATTGACTGCACAACGAAGATGCAAGCGGCGCTTAAAATTGACGACCTTATGAAAAACATCGAGCTTTACGTCGTTGAGGACCACCTGATTCCTAATAGTCTCCTCCTTGGATTGGACGCATTGTGCAGTGATTCTCAGAGGGTGTGATACGAAATGCGCAATTAATTTTTTTTTTAATCTATTTGAATTTTGATCATTCTTTTTAAATAGCACTTCATATTTTTTTTTCTCTTCTATTTCTTCGCTACATGATCCGCACCTGTATTTTGCCATTTCTCTTCCCTTTTATTTTATGTAATTTTGTTTGTAAAATCTTTATAATAAGAAAAAAAAAATAAATAAATAAATACAATAAAAACAACAACGACATCTAACGTCTCAAATTAAAAACATTTAATAACGATTGGTGCGGACTGACACGCTTTTAGCGCGAAAAATAAAAATAAAAAAAGACCGTTAAGCGGGAATAAAAGTGCGGCGCGGAGAATAATCGGGGCTTTTTTGATCGACGTATTCGTAATCTCAATAAAAAATGAAATACAAAAAAAAAAAAAAAAAAAGAGGAAAGAGAACTTGGTTGCAGGATTCCGGGCCCCAACACTGGACACAGGTACCCAACGGTTTTTTTCTTTTTTAAGAAGTAGATAGCTTCCTTTGTATTAGGATTTACTTAGATAATAAATTATATTTAAATTTCAATTCCATATTTTTTATATATACTCCAAATAAAATTTCATCTTGTTCAGGCAACATATAGGTACGGACGGAACATCATTAGTAGATATTTTTTTTTTTATATAAGACTAAATAAAATGAAGTGCTGAGCCGCCCAACTGTGGCCTCGGCCCTCCCCAATGCTGGGATACTCCTCATCACATCTCTTCTCTCTTTTGCTCGTAACGTCCTGGAGCCCGTATAGCCTAGTCGGCCAGATGCGGAGCCCCGGCCCATAATGATCGGTGATGTAGAGCACACACCTGTACTTTCGACAGCACCCTCAAGGATGAGTGCGACTCCAGGTCGAATTCCCCACCCCAAGCTCCTGAGCGGCCGGGAAAAGTGCTGTCCAGACCTGGAGGAGCATCATTATTAAATTCTGCATGCGGAATGGGCCTCCAGAGGCTCATTTCGTATCAGGTGGTGATAGAATCGGGTGAGTGGCGAATCGAAACGCGAGAAACGCCGAACATTAATTCTGCTGCTGAGTTGACTGCTGCCGAAAGCCAAGAATTTCGAAATGTTGTTGCTGAATTTCGCGATTGTTCGTGGAACGAAACTGTAGAGACGAGTTGAAAGCTCTGCTTTGTAATGAGCCCGTACTAGCACTTTATGATCCAAGGGCGGATCATGAGGTGCATACCGATGCCAGCTCCGCAGGCTTAGCTGGAATTTTAATGCAATCGAGTGAACATGGAAAACAAAGGCCAGTGTTCTACTACAGCCGACATTGCACCGACAGCGAGCGAAAATACAGTAGTCATGAGTTAGAGGTCCTCGCAGTTGTTGAGACGTTGGAGCGTTTCCGATTTTACCTGTTGTGTAAACGCTTTCGAGTAATTACCGACTGTGGTGCAATAACTACGACTAAATTAACGAAACCACTTAACGCCAGAGTGGCTCGCTGGTGGCTTAAGCTACAGGAATATGATTTCGAGGTAGTGCATCGAGCCGGAGTCCGGATGCAACACGTCGACGCGTCAAGCCGTCAGCCAAATGAGCTACCACACGAGGCGAACACAGTTGCAGAGAATATCTTGATTGTTGAAATTGACCAAGACGATTGGTTGGTTACAATGCAACGACAGGACCCGAAATTGAAGAAAATAGTCGAGGTGCTTTCGGGAAAACGTATTTCGGAGCAATCTTCACAGATTAAACAAGATTATATCTTGAAAAACGGTCGACTAATGCGTTGCGTCGATGGAAATTTCAAGTTTGTAGTACCGTCAGCTGTTCGTTGGAGGATTGTCAAGAGCTATCATGATGACGTAGGACACTTTGGAATCGAGAAAACAATTCTGCGAATTAAAGAATTGTTCTGGTTTTCTCGTGTCCGTCGATATGTAAAGTCATATATTGCATCATGTCCTGAATGTTGCTACAATAAGATAGCTGCAGGAAAAATCGAAGGCCGTTTGTTTTGTGAGCAGATCGAACCAGTTCCATTCAGAGTTCTTCATATCGATCATCTCGGGCCGTTTCCCAAGAGTCGTCGAGGCAATCTTCACGTTATCGGAATATCAGAACCGTTCAGCAAATTCACTATGGTCCGAGCGGTAAGGTCATCTAATACTAAACCTGTTGTGGCAATGCTGAGCGATATTACGTCCCACTTCGGCTTGCCTACTCGAATAATAACAGATAGAGGTACCGCCTATACGTCAAAGGAATTTGCGAACTTCTGCGAGCGGTATGATATTCAACACATTAAAGTACCAGTTCGGACACCTCGAGCCAATGGACAGATTGAACGGATAAATCAGTCCATACTTTCTTATTTTTTATTCTTATTTTTCAACAACGGTTCGAAACGAATGGGATGACCTTCTACCGAATTTGCAGTGGTCTCTCAATACCCAAGTGAATTCCACCACAGGATTTACGCCGAATCAGATTGTTCTCAATTTTCGTTTGCGAGACGTTACCGCCAATCGCATCATCCAAGCACTAAACCATGATATGAGTGACTTGCCACAACTACCAATCACACAGATACGACAAGAAGCTGCTGACCAGATTGCAGCTCAGAGAGAGCGATAGAAACGACGATTCGACGCAAAACACAAGCAGCCGTACATGTACAATGAAGGAGATTTGATCGTCTTGGAAAATATTCCGTCAGCGACCGGTCAATCTCAAAAGCTGGAACCGAAATACCGTGGGCCATATATTGTGGCCAAGGTTTTGAGACACGACCGTTACGTAGTCGAGGATTTGCAGGATATCGGACGAAATAGACGAAAATTCAGCTCCGTTTTTACTACCGATAAAATGAAACCCTGGTGTAGTTTGAGTCCTGAGTTGGATTCCTATGACGACGACGAGGATGACAATGATGAAATCGAGACGATTCCAAATCAGGAAGGGCCGAGCTGACAAGTTATTGATGGATCTAGCAATGCCGGATAGTTTCCGAAGTTAGTCAGTCGAACCTTAACCGTCAGTAGAGTGAGAGTGAATAAAGAATTCCGAATTAAAAAGTTAGAGTGTTTTTATTTATCTTAACTTCTGCCATCCTGACAGTTGTATCTAGAAAAATTACCAAAAACCCCCCACCTCCTTCTACCACCTCCCATACAAATTGCACAATTTCACTAAATCCAATGCACTAAGTTTCTCAAGTTACCTATTCAGTTTTTCAAGCTTAAATTTGGTGCAAAATATTTTTATAGCTACTCTAGCATGGTGTGAAAAAAATTAATTTAGTACTGTTATCCCTTCTATCACTCCCCACACAAAAATTCTTAAGATTACACAAATTTCATCAATAGTATCATATAATGGGGCTTTACGCACAATCGAAGTCCTGTTATGTATTTAAGCTTAATGTCATTTTATTTGGGTTTTTTTCAATTAACGCAAGCTACAACTATTCACATGTCCTTAACACGTATAGATGTGATCTCGAATCACGGGTTTGATTTGATCACGAGCCTCTCCCATTCAAATGCGAGTATCATGCTATCATTCTTAATAATTTATGGTTCTGACTCCAACAAAATACAAAACATTGTGTTCAAAGAGCCATTAAAGTAAGAGGATTATATATATTACTAACTACATTCTCAAAAATTGCATATTAATGCGATTTTTATGCGGACGAAGTCGCGGGCGTTTGCTAGCAAATAAATAACTATAATGGGCTACACTTTTAAGGTATCCGCTTGGTTCATAAAGGCCAAATTCAGGAATCTGCCAAACGTAAAGGCTTCGGAGATGCAACAACAGCCCGATTAACAGGAAGAACAGCTCGAGCAATACCTAGAGGCCGCCCGTATGCTCCTCACTTTGAAGAGTGGACCTATTAACAGTCCAGAACCTCTCGTCCAGACGACACACGGTCCGAGTTCCATGCCCAGATTTACAAAAGGTCAAAAAATAAGAACATCCACGTCTTAACACCAATGAAGTGGAAAAATACAAAATATTTATAATAATAATAAAGCCTTTTATTTACCAGGTAAAAAATTATACAATCAAAGAATAGTTGGAAATTCATAATTATTTTCTCTTTATTTCTATATTTATTGCTATCTTAGAAATTATTTATTTAAATTATTTTTAATTAATTAATTCACTAGTGATTTTATATTATTTTAAGTATTTATTTTTTAGTACAAAAAAGTTCATTAATTAAATTTATAATTGTGTTTGCTTTAAATTTTGTAGAAAATATGTTGATAGCAACTCTATCATGATGTAAAAAAATTATTTCAAGGCCACTACTCCCCAAAAAAATTTTCTAAGGTTACACCAATTTTTATTTTATCTAGAGTATCGCAAGATCGTGCTTTACGCGCTCGTAGTCCTGTTATATTTTTTTCTCTATTACTAACTACATTCTCAAAAATCGCTTATTATTGCGATTCTTACGCGGACGAAGTCGCGGGGGATTGCTGAGTTTTGTTAATGATTATAGTAATTGGTGCAAGAATAATCAATATTCCCTACGCCTTCTACCAACCTCCCATACAAATGTGACAATTTCATTACATGACATAACTTTTTTTTTGTTTAAAAATTTTGAAATTAAAAAATGAAATTGAAATTTTTCTGAATTGGTTGTAGTAAAACAAAGCAATATTATTTCAATTTCCTTTTCTCTCCTTGCGATTAGACAATGCCATAAAAAAGCATCATTTATAACTACATAATATGTTATATCCCAGCAAAAAGCGTAGCTAGCCGCTTAGGTTAGTTGAAATCTTTGATATGGCCGGCAAAACCATCAAAATCGTAGCCATTCTATATCGGTTAGATTTGTTAAGGGGGCGCGAGCAGTTGCAAAATCCCATGTAAATTATCCAACATTTTCTCAGCTCTTACTTCTAATTTTTGGATGCGGTTTTTTCTTTTGGTTAGATGATGTATTAAGCTTCCTTTATATGAATATTAATAAGCAATTATTTAAAGAAATATATATTTTTTTTTAATTGAGAAAAAACTTTAATATTTGTTTCTGTTTGTGCATAAATAACTAATCTTCAAAATATTTTTTTCAAAAATGCTCCCGTTAATTGATAGAAAATTTAATAACAAAAAATATAAAAAAAAATTAACAAAATTGTAGTAAAGTACTTATTAATAAAAATGGACAGATCTTCAAAAAAACACGATTATTCAGAAACGCGCTATAAAGTTAGGATAAACATTTTGCATACGTCACTGGTATTTTTGTTCCAATTCATACTACCTTTGTTATTTTTTGTTTTAGTTTTTTTTTTGTTTGTTGTAATGTTGGCTACACTTTCTATCTGTCAATGAACAGCAAATTTACTTACTGTTGACAAAATTTAGCTTTGTTTTGTTGTTTGTGATTTGTGTTTTGGATTGTGTTTGTGGGTATTGGTTTAAAACATTTTTGTGGTTGTTTTAGTAAAATTCATTCTATTTTACTTTATTATTTTAATAATAAAGTATTGTGATCGACTTGGGAAAAAAAAAAAATTTGCTACCCTGAAATTTCGTTTTTTCGCGTTTCGTGACTAAATTAGCCTAAAAATGCAAAAAAAAAAAATCCGTCTGTCTGTACGCCGTCCGCCGTACGCCGTCCGCCGTACGCCGTACGCCGGTGTGTACGCTCAGAGCACATTAACTCCCAAACCATTCGAGATAGAAAGCTCATTTTTGGAGGGATTGTAGGTAGTTGCGGATCTCAGGAGGAAACTCATTTTTGGGGGTGTAAGGGTTCAGGGGGAGGCGGGGGGAGCACTTAAACCGAAAACTAAGAATTCAAATATCTCAAACATGGTTACAGCTAGGAAGCTAAAAATCAATGTGCATATAAAAGTGTTTGTGGGACAACTTTTAAAATTAATCTAATTTTTTTATCCATTGGGGTGCAAAAAGGGGGGGCTAAAAACCAATTGTCGGCCGAATTTTTTTTTCAAATGATTATATCTTCGAAATTACTTAGCATAAAAAATTTATAATTTTAGACCATCAAGGTGGCATACAGATTCACTGGAATCAGCTTACATAGAGGCTAATTATTGTAAGGGGGAGAGTCAGGGGGGGTGCAAAGAAAAACACTTAAAAATCAATATCTCGGCTATTTGTTGAGCTATGCAATTGAAACTTGGTACTTATATTAAGCTATACTAAAGAAATATGAAAAAAATATAATATTTGGAGAAAATAGTAGTGGGGGAAAATGGGGAGCATTGAACTTTCCAAAATTTCAAACCATTATATCTCAAAACTGAGGGCAGATATCACATCAAAAATTTGTCAGATCGTAGAACTATATAATTGTTAATTTTGGTAAAAAAATTAAGTGGGGGGGTGTAAGAGGAGGGAGGTGGAAAGCAAAAATGTTGAAAATTTTGAGTAATTTTTTTTGGGCTCTGGTAAAAGATACAGAGTTTAAATTTTGCAGATCAATATATCAATTTATTGTACATACATAAAAAATAATAGAAATTCTACAATTGTTATGCACCGACCCCCCTGGTCTAACGTGCACAAGGTGTTTCATGTGAAATGAAAAAACACATAAGCTGAAAATTTTTGAATGAAATTTTAAGGTAGAAACTTGAAAATTTGCGAAATGCATTTAAAAAAAATCCATAAAAGAATGAATTATTAACTGGTCGAAAATCTATAAAACTTCTACCCCCTCCCATACAAAATTATTTTTTCGATCATTTTCAAGAAATCAATTACCACCTAACTATTAAAAGCTATCAATTTGAAATTTTGCATAAGAACTTACAAAAATAATTGAAATGAAATTACGTTAAAAGTTTTGAAATCGCGCTTACCCTTCTACCCCCTCCAATACAAAAGTATGATTTCGACCAATTTTATTAAATCAACTAATAACAAACAAATTGCAAGCTACGAACTTGAAATTTTGTACGAGCACCTAACAACTAAAAAGAAAGAAAATTGCATCACAAGTCTTACGATTCCTCTACCTCCTCTACCCCCTCCCATACAAAATTATTTTTTCGAGCATTTTTATAAAATAAGTTATCAGCTAACTCTTAAAAGCTATCAATTTCAAATTTTGCATTGAAACTTATAAAAATAATTCAAATGAAATTGCTTTCAAAATTTTCAAATCGCGCTTGCCCTTCTACCTCCTCCCATACAAAACTATGATTTCGACCAATTTCATAAATCAACTAATAACCAACAAACTAAAAGCTATGAACTTGAAATTTTATAAAAGCACCTTAAAAGAGAAGCGAAATAAAACTGCATATCAAAATTTACGATTCCCCTACCTACTCTACCCCCTCCCATACAAATGTTCGGTTTTGTGAATGAAAATTCTATGCAACTTCGTCTATGAAACACATTCTACACAGAGAATATTGGACGTGATTAAAAAGCTATTAACATCCACCCACCCTTACTATTACCCCTCCTCCTCCCCTCCATAAAAACCCAAACTTGTAGAAACGAATGAAATATTGTTAAATAGACAACAGCCCTGCTCAAGAACTCCCTTTCACTTAGTCTTTCCTAACCACTCTTACCTGCATATTGACTTTCCACACATCCGCAACATGTCCCAAGAATAATAAAGTTTCGCCCGACTTGTTGGCAGTTTATTTTTATTTGATTAAAAATGACACGAAGTATAAGAATTGTTTTATATTGTATTTTTTCATCAACATAATCGTCTATTTTTAAGTAAATCCTTATCATCGAATAAGTTGCCTTAAGCATATCATTATCATCGAATAAGTTACCATCAGCAAAAATGATCATTCATAAAGATATGAAAATTATTTTTCTCTCACAATATTAATTTGGCCTTCAGCAATATTATCATGCATATGTTCAAAGTAAAATAAAGTTTCTCATAACATCAACCACTTGAAATTGTAATCCGATACGTTATGATACCGTGCATAACGTCGGATAGTTAATGTAATCGGAACTAAAGAAATTCCTTATGCTTTAGATTAACTTTTCTGTTCTTGTTTACGATTGTGACTTATGCGACGCAGCAAAAATAGCAAATTCTGATGTTTGTATTAATTGTTGTTTACGGTTGTGTATTGTGCAACACAGCATAATTTTAGTATTTAAGAAAATGTAAGGTACGTTTCGTGGCCAGTCGATTGTCCCTTGTTTTTGTGGCATGTCGAAAGTAAAGCACCAAGCACCGAACTGCTACCAAACCGACACATCCAGATTTAGTATCTGGACGTAAAGTCTGGTGGCTGATCAAAAGAGGTCAGCCGCGGTATAAACATTTTATGGTGACCCCGACGTGATTAATCGTTCGCAATAATCGGCGTTGGCTGGGCCTGTAACACAGCCACTTTTTACACGTTATTAGGGATTAGCTGGCGTATTCTGGGCCATAACACAGAACGTTAGTTCAATTAAAATTCAACGATGGGGGAACTGCAGCGGTGGATCGACGAGTTAACCGGGCAACAAGATGCAGAAGGCAAGGAGTTAGAGAAAATCATCTCCAACTACAAAAAAGACCCCATCAACCGGAAGACAACAAGTTACCTCAACACTAGGCTGCAACAAATCAGCGAAATCTGGACAAGGTTTACAGCGAGGCATGAAGAACTCAAACTACAAGCGGAGGATTTCCCTGATCACCCGTACTTCGTGAAGGATTATTTCAAACTTGTGGAAGGCGAATATACAAAAATAAGGGATACCATGTTGCAGCTATTACATAATCTAGCGAGCACATCAAAGACAACAGATGACCAACCTAGCGGCTTACCGTCGCAGGTCAAGGGCCAACAAACAGATCAATACAACGATAGCATCGTGAAATTAATCTACGTACAAAGATCAAAATTTCGTGCCATCGAACATATCATCAAGGGGATTGATGCTCTTGAAGAAGCTCAACCCAAGCAGTTTTACGAAATGAAAACATCCATAATCAAACAATATGGAGATGAAATTCGTCAGCTGCATCAGGACATAATGCACGGTATGGGTGTTCCTACACTACTGGGATACGATGACGAGGAGTACCTTAGCATTGCGGATAAAATTCTAGACATACTGGTGTTTCTAGCTACTTGTTTAGAGAAAATAGCGCCTAGTCCAGCGCAAACTACAACCACGCACTCTCGAATAAAGTTACCACAAATGACGATTCCAAATTTTGATGGTGACTATATTAATTGGAAACCATTCCATGATCTATTCAGGCAAATGGTTCACGAGCAACCACTTGGAAATGCCCAAAAAATGTGGTATCTAAAAACAAACTTAACAGGTGAAGCTGAACGGATCATTAGACACATGCCGATATCAGATGAAAACTACATCACGGCATGGCACATGTTAACTGATCGCTACAATAATCAAAGGTTGGTGATATCGGCATTCCTGGACAGACTTATATCACAACCAGTGATGTCCACGGAATCAGCAACTGCAATAAAAAGGTTTCATGATACCATTAAGGAGTGCCTATTGGGATTGAATACAAGTCTGGCTGTAGATGTGAAGGCATGGGACCCGATGTTGCTTCACATCTTATTAAAGAAGTTGGATAAATCAACCCATAGTTTATACGAGCAGTCCTTGAAGATACCACGAGAACTACAATCGATGGATTCCTTCCTCACGTTCTTAGAGCATCGCTTTCAAGCACTCGAGGCGTTGGGGCCGAAGAAAAAATCGTTCACTTCCAAGAAAACGCATTATTCAAACACTTCGCTCATATCAACACATGGCACTACAGCCATATCATGCAACAATTGCAAAGGAAGCCACAAGATATTCCAATGCGATGTATTCAAGAAGTTTTCAATTCCAGAGCGAATCAATAAAGTAAGACAGTTAAAATTGTGTTTGAACTGCTTACGAGAAGGACATCAAACTTCTCAGTGTAAATCCAGGAACTGTTTAAAGTGTCAAAAGAAGCACAATACACTATTACATCTGGACAACATAAATCATAATAGGTCCGCGTTGACTCTCAACCAAGGCAGTCATACCGGCCCTAAAGCAGAGAGACATAGCAACTTGGTAGCAGCATCATCGGGTGAAAATACAACAGAAGAGCATGGTTGTGTCACCCTATCAACAGAGACCCCATCGTCCGAAGGATCGATAATTCTTCTAGGCACTGCAATCGTTAAGATTAAAACCAACAAGGGAAAAACACTAGAACTGCGTGCCATCTTGGATAGTGGATCTCAAATCAGCATTATAACGGAAGCTGCTGCAAAACGACTAGCTCTTGATCAAGCGCAATCAAATATTTGTATCCGAGGTCTAGGCGGAACAGTGCAGCAGTCGCATAAAAAGGTGAACCTGGCAATACAATCACGAGTAACAGGATTTTCATCGAAACTGCATGCATTCATACTACCACATATAACAGCCCAGCAGCCCACACAGCAGCTGAACATAACAAACTGGGCCATTCCAGAAAACATAAAACTGGCTGATCCAAGCTTTGATCGACCAGGCACGATCGACATTTTGATTGTAGCTGAAATCTACTATGAGCTTCTTTCAGTTGGGCAAATTCGTTTGTCTCGCAATTTGCCAACATTACAAAACACGGTATTAGGATGGGTAGTGGCCGGTAAAATTGATGCTTGCTGGTCCCCGCCGATCGCTACCTGTGGGATTCTTGCGGCTGAAGAAACTGCGTTGCACGAGCAGATGGAACGTTTTTGGAAACTCGAGGAAACCGAAGATACGAATCCAGGTATGACAGCGCAAGAAATTAAATGTGAAACTAAGTTTATACAAACAACAAAACGAACAATTGAAGGACGTTTCCAAGTTAGACTACCATTTCGAGACGATCCAACCAAATTGGGAGAGTCAAGAGATATCGCCGTTCAGCGCTTTCTGCATCTAGAGAAGAAACTAGCAAAAAATACAGAACTGTACCAACAATATCGTCAGTTTATGGACCAATACAAGGCTTTGGGACATATGACAGAAGCAAAGACAGGATCCATTCCAGAGTCACACTATTTCCTCCCACACCATTGCGTATTGAAACCTGAAAGTAGTACCACCAAGCTAAGAGTGGTATTTGATGCTTCAGCAAAAACCTCGTCAAAGGTAAGCTTGAACGACTTACTGTACATTGGCCCCACGATTCAGGACGAGCTATTCACTATTTTGGTGCGTTTCCGGTTACCGCGGTATGTTTTCACCGCCGATATAGAGAAAATGTACCGACAAGTCCTGATAGCAAAAGAAGATAGAAACTATCAACTGATCATATGGCGAAACGATCCAAGTGAAGCAATGAAGGTGTATCAACTAAACACTGTCACATACGGCACTTCGTCTGCTCCATACTTGGCTACTAAATGTTTGCAACAACTATCCTTGCAAACAGCGAATCAGTATCCAGCCGGTGCAGCAACACTGAAGCAGGACTTCTACATGGATGACGTAATGTCAGGGGCAGACAGCCTGGTAAAAGCAACGGAAAAACAGGAACAACTGATCAGAATTCTTCAATCTGCTGGATTCAACCTTCGTAAATGGTGTGCAAACCACAAATCTCTGCTGCAAAATATTCCAGCTTCGGATCAAGAGATACAATTAAACCTTACCGATGATATCGAGGGACATGTCAAAACTCTCGGTTTGATTTGGATACCGATGATAGATCAGTTCAAAATTAAATGTCCTATTCATGAGGAACGAAAAGTGACAAAAAGATCAGCATTATCTGATATTGCAAGGTTGTTCGATCCGTTAGGCCTTGTGAGCCCAGTTACTATCAAGGCCAAAATGTTTCTACAGAAACTGTGGCGCCTCAAACTAGATTGGGATGCAGCACTTCCTATGGAGCTGCATTCTGAGTGGCTAAGGTATCGCTCAGGTTTGCAAGAACTAAATGAAATTAATATACCTCGCCATGTATTCGGAAGAAAGGTACCACAGCGTACGCAGATTCACGTATTTGCCGATGCCTCCGAAAAGGGCTACGGAGCAGTCGTTTACTTTCGAGCCATCCAACAGGACGGGACACGGACTGTACACATTTTATGCTCAAAGTCAAGAGTAGCACCTCTAAAAACAATCACATTACCGAGACTGGAACTATGCGCGGCGAAGCTAGCTGCCGAACTTGTTCATCGTCTCAAGCAAGATTTGCAAATTCTGGATCAGTCATGTTTCTACTGGACCGATTCAGAGATAGTATTGAACTGGTTAAATGCAGAAGCCTCCTCCTTTCACACGTTCGTCGCAAACAGAGTGGCTGCTATTCAGCGGGTGTCGTTACCGAGCCAATGGCGGCACGTCGGGTCTAAAGAAAATCCAGCTGACTTGATATCGCGAGGAATGGCACCAGACAAATTCTCAACGTGTTCAACATGGTTCTACGGACCATTCTTTCTGCATGGACTCGAGGAGGGATGGCCTGGAAAACATGAGAAGCAGGATATAGAGCTGGAAAGAAAACGGATCAAGACGGTGCTAGCGATCGCTAAAGACACGTCGCACTTCATGCATGCCATCGACCACAAGAACTCGTTCAGAAGACTACAACGCATTGTGGCTTTGGTGAGGCGGTTTGTAAGAAACTGCCGACCCTCGGAAAAGAATAAACAAAGATCTTACTTATCAGTAGCAGAGCTTGAGGATGCCTTGACTGTAATCGTAAAGGAAGTTCAAACCGAAGGATTTACGGATGAGATACACTTGCTCCAAGAAACTCAACAACTCAGCAACAGCAACTCACTAAGTAGCCTCTGTCCCTTCGTGGACAAAACGGGATTACTAAGAGTTGGAGGACGATTGGAAGCGTCGAATTTACCTTATGATAGCAAGCACCCCATGCATTGCTTGCACTCGTCCGACAAAGATTTTGGCCAATAAAGGGCAAGACGACAGCAAGGTCAATAGTGCAACGCTGCATACGATGCGCACGATCCAAGCCAAAACTAATGGGTCAGCTTATGGGGAATTTACCAGAAAGCCGAGTACAACCATCCAGACCATTTGTAAATGCAGGAGTTGATTTCGCGGGCCCATTCTGGACTCATTTTAAAATCCGAGGCAAGCATCCGCAAAAATGTTATTTGGCAGTATTCTGCTGCTTCGCTACCAAGGCTGTCCATTTTGAGTTGGTAAGGGATTTAACAACAGATGGATTGGCGCGCTTAAGCGGTTTATTGGAAGAAGAGGAAATCTCAGGCAACTTTATTGCGACAACGCCACTAACTTCGTCGGCGCTAAGAATCAGCTTACAGAGCTCAATGAGGCACTACATGCCAACCAAGCTAAACAGAATATTATCTCGTTCTGTTCACAAAAGGGAATCGACTTTAATTTTATACCGCCCAGAGCACCGCACTTTGGAGGACTCTGGGAAGCAGCAGTAAAATCTGCCAAATACTTTCTCTTAAGGAATGTGGCTTCCGCCCCAGTCACATACGAGGAGCTGGAAACAATAGTAATAGAGATTGAGGCAATTCTGAATTCCAGAC
This sequence comes from Chorisops tibialis, assembly GCA_963669355.1. Lineage (NCBI taxonomy): Eukaryota > Metazoa > Arthropoda > Insecta > Diptera > Stratiomyidae > Chorisops > Chorisops tibialis. The sequence goes on from OY770262.1 coordinate 290,109,023, forward strand.
CTCTAACACCGATGTCGACGGACCCAAATGATTTAACGGCACTCACGCCAGGACATTTTTTGATAGTCGAGCCGATGACCAACAGAATCGACACTCAAGCACAAGCTCCAAGCATCAAATTGTCTCAAAGATGGAAACTGGTCCGAGATATAAAGAACAAATTCTGGCAGCGGTGGTCGATCGAGTACCTAAGCGAGCTACAACATCGCCATAAATGGAAGCAACGCTGTGAAAATATTAAGCCGGGAATGATGGTCATGATTAAGGACGATAACCTACCGGTATTAAAATGGCAACTCGGCAGAGTTCTCAAGGGCATAAAGGGAAATGATGGTTTAATTCGTGTCGCTGATATCAAGACAACTTCCGGCATTTTACACAGACCAATACACAAACTGGCCCCATTGCCGGTAGAGGAAGATAATACGACCATAGTACAAGCAGAACCCAGTCAAGATGATGCACCTCAACCATCAACATCAACAACACAAACAAAAAGATACAAACGCCGTTCGGAGCAAGAACCCGAGCAAGAAGTTATCAACGCGAAAGACGGCACACAGAGGACCAAGAAATCATACCACGGAGGTTCATCGCTTGCGTTGTTATTGCTGACCAGTTTAGTACTTCCAATTCTAGGAGAACAGCTGAAGGTCACACCCTTTTCAACCACACCAGACATATACATCGAAGGATTGGGAGCCACTAGTCTCATTTTAAGCGACTGGGATCTGGTCGTATACTACGATTTGAAGCTTTACTGGAAGGAAATAATTACCATCAAATCCGGAATAGAAAACCTTCATAATATTTGTCTACAAATCAAGGAACAATCGTTATGTTCCAACACAGTAACTCAATTTCGGATACTGATGAGCGACATCGAGAATAACAACCGGTTTCTCCAACCCTCAACGCATAAGTTCAATTCAAGAACAAAACGCGCAGCCCTCAACTTGGTCGGCAACATTGCAAACTCCTTATTTGGCATTCTGGACTCCGAATATGCCGACAAAATGGCCGGAATAATAAGGAAGGTCAACGACAATGAGGAATATTTGTTGCAACTATTCAAGAATCAAACATCGCTCATTGATTCCACCACAAATATCATGCTGAAGTCCGAGAAAGATATTGAGAAACAACTAGGAGACTTCGAGCTTAATTTTAATGGAAGCATAGCTCAATTGAACAACCTAACTGACGAATTTTACGAACAGAAAACCATTCAAATATTTACATCAGTAACAGTTCGCTTGTCGCTCATAATAAATAACTGCCAACGCATCCAATCAGCATTGTTAGATGTGATAATGGACACACATCATGGTAAAATCAGCCCAAAAGTACTTTCTCCGGATCAACTTCAAGCTGAATTACTAGCGATCAAAGGAGTGTTATCACCATCTCTACGACTGCCAGCCAAGCCCGGAGAGTTATTGGACCTATATCGCCTCATGACGGTTGAAGCAGGCATCTCGTACAATCAAATCATATTCAGGCTCAAGCTGCCGCTTCTGGCACATGAGCGATTCGAACTTCTGCATATTGTCCCGGTACCCGGAATACTCAATGGAACCGTCATGGCTTTACAAATAGCTTCAAACTATTTGATGGTTAGTTTGAACCGGGAACAATACTACCCACTATCTGACGAAGAACTGACCTCTTGCACGATGTTCGGTCACCGTAACTATATGTGCAAGCAGCTTCACCCGCTGTACCGCTCGGGATCATCTGTCAGCGCATGTGAGTTCAGCTTTGTTAGTCACCGTGCTGCGCCGGAAAAATGCATCCTGACTAAGTTGAGTAAACCATCTCGCTGGACCCAATTGCTGAGCCCTAACAAATGGTTGTATTTCGTCATACCAAGGACAACCATCAATGTAGTTTGCGACAACACCGTTTCTCAGACTACTCTTGCAGGCTCCGGAATTATTCAACTCAGCGAGAACTGCGCAATCAAGGAAGAACATGTGTCAATTCAGGCGCACAAGTTATTCCCCAGCTCCCTCCATACAACCTTTGTATCGACCAGGAGCTTCGGGGACCCTGCTCTACGATCAAATGCAACCTTTTTCGCTTATAAACCAAGTTCTCAAGATTCCTTTCAGAAGAATCTTCAAGAGCTGGAGACGAAAATTAGACTGCTGCAGGAACAAGCTGAACTACCACACCCACAGCTACAACCAGTGGATATTCATCAATTCAACATCAGTTATCTCGGCCTATTCCTCATAACTATAGCATTACTGAGCGGCGTCGTACTATGGGCTAGGAAAAGGTGCCGACGATCAAGAAAAGCGGTAAATTCACCCATGCCTAAACCAAGAAGTCTACCAGCGGGCGCCTTTTGCCTGACCGTACACGAAGAAGCAGAGTTGACCTGACGCTCAACGCGGGGGAGGATGTTCATCAACATAATCGTCTATTTTCAAGTAAATCCTTATCATCGAATAAGTTGCCTTAAGCATATCATTATCATCGAATAAGTTGCCATCAGCAAAAATGATCATTCATAAAGATATGAAAATTATTTTTCTCTCACAATATTAATTTGGCCTTCAGCAATATTATCATGCATATCTTCAAAGTAAAATAAAGTTTCTCATAACATCAACCACTTGAAATTGTAATCCGATACGTTATGATACCGTGCATAACGTCGGATAGTTAATGTAATCGGAACTAAAGAAATTCCTTATGCTTTAGATTAACTTTTCTGTTCTTGTTTACGATTGTGACTTATGCGACGCAGCAAAAATAGCAAATTCTGATGTTTGTATTAATTGTTGTTTACGATTGTGTATTGTGCAACACAGCATAATTTTAGTATTTAAGAAAATGTAAGGTACGTTTCGTGGCCAGTCGATTGTCCCTTGTTTTTGTGGCATGTCGAAAGTAAAGATCAAGAATTTTATAACAAATTGTCTTTTATTTTCTTCGTTGCATTCCCTTACACACGGCGGGACGGTACAAGTACCGAACTGTTTACCAGCTCGAAAAATCCCTTACAACGGCAGGACGGTCCAAGCACCGAACTGCTACCAAACCGACACATCCAGATTTAGTATCTGGACGTAAAGTCTGGCGGCTGATCAAAAGAGGTCAGCCGCGGTATAAACAGTATTCACTCTAACACTTATACTAGCGGTCAAGACATTGTACTTCAATTTAACAAAGCAGTTGCTCTTGTGTACTCTAGCAAGTAAGACATATACTGAAATATATTTGAATTATATTAATAACAAAAGTAGTTTTAACTATAAAATATAACATGGTGTCAGGTGCGTGGAAGGTGTAAAAAAGAAACGAAAAGGTGTTTTAATAAAAAAAAAATAATAATAATAACACAGAAAGCATGCAAGAGAAAGCAAAGAAAATGGCCGACGAAGAAACGAAAAGAAATATTGAACTGTTGACAGCGCAAATTCGTTCATTGGAGGTCAAATTATCTCGTGCCAAAATACAACCAACGAAAACAGAAACAATTGTCAACACAATTACTATTCCCATTCCAGATCTCCTAAACATTAAGGTAGGTGATATTGCTCAAAATTTTAAAAATTTCAAGCAGCGTTGGGAAAATTACGTCATAGCTACAAATCTCGATACGAAGCCGCCAGAAATCCAAAAAGCCGTTTTATTAACCGCAATTGGGAGTGACGTATTCAACCTACATACAAATTGGTCTCTAAGTGACGACGATACAGCAACAGCATCATCCTTGCTAAATGCCATAGAGCGTAACATAACTCCTGAAGTAAATAAGCGATATGAACGAGCTGTATTTGGCATGGCAACTCAATATGAAAACGAATCAATCACATAGGAATGGAGGAGGGATGGAAGACGGAATGAGGTAAGTTAAAATTTTTTAATAATTCTTATATTTATCTTATTTCATAAAATTTCTTTTATTTTCTTTTCTAGGAATGGAGGATGGATAGAAGAGATAGAAGACGCAATGAGGTAAGTTAAAATTTTTTAATAATTCTTATATTTATCTTATTTTATAAAATTTCTTTTATTTTCTTTTCTAGGAATGGAGGATGGATAGAAGAGATAGAAGAGATAGAAGACGCAATGAGGTAAGTTAAAATTTTTTAATAATTCTTATATTTATCTTATTTCATAAAATTTCTTTTATTTTCTTTTCTAGCAATGGAGGATGGATAGAAGAGATAGAAGACGCAATGAGGTAAGTTAAAATTTTTTAATAATTCTTATATTTATCTTATTTCATAAAATTTCTTTTATTTTCTTTTCTAGCAATGGAGGATGGATAGAAGAGATAGAAGAGATAGAAGACGCAATGAGGTAAGTTAAAATTTTTTAATAATTCTTATATTTATCTTATTTTATAAAATTTCTTTTATTTTCTTTTCTAGCAATGGAGGATGGATAGAAGAGATAGAAGAGATAGAAGACGCAATGAGGTAAGTTAAAATTTTTTAATAATTCTTATATTTATCTTATTTTATAAAATTTCTTTTATTTTCTTTTCTAGGAATGGAGGATGGATAGAAGAGATAGAAGAGATAGAAGACGCAATGAGGTAAGTTAAAATTTTTTAATAATTCTTATATTTATCTTATTTCATAAAATTTCTTTTATTTTCTTTTCTAGCAATGGAGGATGGATAGAAGAGATAGAAGAGATAGAAGACGCAATGAGGTAAGTTAAAATTTTTTAATAATTCTTATATTTATCTTATTTTATAAAATTTCTTTTATTTTCTTTTCTAGCAATGGAGGATGGATAGAAGAGATAGAAGAGATAGAAGACGCAATGAGGTAAGTTAAAATTTTTTAATAATTCTTATATTTATCTTATTTTATAAAATTTCTTTTATTTTCTTTTCTAGGAATGGAGGATGGATAGAAGAGATAGAAGAGATAGAAGACGCAATGAGGTAAGTTAAAATTTTTTAATAATTCTTATATTTATCTTATTTCATAAAATTTCTTTTATTTTCTTTTCTAGCAATGGAGGATGGATAGAAGAGATAGAAGACGCAATGAGGTAAGTTAAAATTTTTTAATAATTCTTATATTTATCTTATTTCATAAAATTTCTTTTATTTTCTTTTCTAGCAATGGAGGATGGATAGAAGAGATAGAAGACGCAATGAGGTAAGTTAAAATTTTTTAATAATTCTTATATTTATCTTATTTTATAAAATTTCTTTTATTTTCTTTTCTAGGAATGGAGGATGGATAGAAGAGATAGAAGACGCAATGAGGTAAGTTAAAATTTTTTAATAATTCTTATATTTATCTTATTTCATAAAATTTCTTTTATTTTCTTTTCTAGCAATGGAGGATGGATAGAAGAGATAGAAGACGCAATGAGGTAAGTTAAAATTTTTTAATAATTCTTATATTTATCTTATTTTATAAAATTTCTTTTATTTTCTTTTCTAGGAATGGAGGATGGATAGAAGAGATAGAAGAGATAGAAGACGCAATGAGGTAAGTTAAAATTTTTTAATAATTCTTATATTTATCTTATTTCATAAAATTTCTTTTATTTTCTTTTCTAGCAATGGAGGATGGATAGAAGAGATAGAAGACGCAATGAGGTAAGTTAAAATTTTTTAATAATTCTTATATTTATCTTATTTCATAAAATTTCTTTTATTTTCTTTTCTAGCAATGGAGGATGGATAGAAGAGATAGAAGAGATAGAAGACGCAATGAGGTAAGTTAAAATTTTTTAATAATTCTTATATTTATCTTATTTCATAAAATTTCTTTTATTTTCTTTTCTAGCAATGGAGGATGGATAGAAGAGATAGAAGAGATAGAAGACGCAATGAGGTAAGTTAAAATTTTTTAATAATTCTTATATTTATCTTATTTTATAAAATTTCTTTTATTTTCTTTTCTAGGAATGGAGGATGGATAGAAGAGATAGAAGACGCAATGAGGTAAGTTAAAATTTTTTAATAATTCTTATATTTATCTTATTTCATAAAATTTCTTTTATTTTCTTTTCTAGCAATGGAGGATGGATAGAAGAGATAGAAGACGCAATGAGGTAAGTTAAAATTTTTTAATAATTCTTATATTTATCTTATTTCATAAAATTTCTTTTATTTTCTTTTCTAGCAATGGAGGATGGATAGAAGAGATAGAAGAGATAGAAGACGCAATGAGGTAAGTTAAAATTTTTTAATAATTCTTATATTTATCTTATTTTATAAAATTTCTTTTATTTCATTTTATAGGAATGGAGGAATGATGATGAAAATAGGAAGTCGCGCGAACAGCGCATGCGCAAAAAGCGCTGGCGCCGGCGAGTGAAATTTGCAGAGAAACAAAAAATAATACGCGAACAAATACGCCAGGAAGAAGAAGAAAATGTTAGACGTGGAATAGAACAGCAGAATAACGAAGAACTAGAGCGAGGACAAATACGCGAACAAATACGCCAGGAAGAAGAAGAAAATGTTAGACGTGGAATAGAACAGCAGAATAACGAAGAACTAGAGCGAGGACAAATACGCGAACAAATACGCCAGGAAGAAGAAGAAAATGTTAGACGGGAAATAGAACAGCAGAATAACGAAGAGCTCGAGCGAGAAGTCCAGGAGCTGATGTTGATCGAAAATGATAATTAGTAATAACAATAATATATAATAATAATGTTTCTTCATTTATTCTTTGTGTTGAATTCTATGTTAAAATAATAATTTCATTTAAAAATAACATTGGTAGTTTTTCATTCTCCATTAAAGTGATTTGGTTGTAGGAAATTAAATTTATTTTCTAAAATTTTAAATCTTAGAGAAAGAAAAACGAAGCGTTGCGGTTGAACCCAAGAAAAATATAAAAATCTTAGAGAAGGAAAAACACACTAAGCGAAAAAGGCGGGAAAACGAAGCGTTGCGATTGAGACCAAGAAAAATCTTACATTGCTGAGTTATTAATTTTAATAATGTGGGAATATACATGAACAACAATACACAAACATCTACATAAAGTAGTTCTTAGTTAACGTTCAAACGGGTTAGACGTGTATTTAAAACAATGACGGAATAAAATTAGTTTCATATCGTTGGTCATGCTGTTTCTTTTTGTATTGATTCCTCTAAAAAGCCAAACCTACATTTGGGGGCTCAACCTAAAGCTAAAATGAAAAATCTCGAAGACATTAAATTGATAGCACAACAGTTACGAAGTGCGCCAACAAAAGTGATTAAAGTGTGCTATAAAGTCATTTACGGTGATGAGAGTTTCGATAGAAACAGTCTGAAAAAAATGTGGAATTTCAGTGGTTTCGGCATACAGGTGCATTCCAAGGAACTTGAATCAAAATTACTAGAAATATCGAACGCATTTACGGAACGCGAAATAGTGGCGGTGTGCAATACAATGATTTGCAAAAGTTTGTAAAAAACTGAGGATAGCACTAAAAGAAGAGTTTGAGACATCCGTGTGTAGTGTAGATAGAGTTAAGTATGAAAAGGATGGAACGAAATCAGTTGAGAAAGAGATCGCTGTTAAAGGTAAGATCGACCAGAAATCTCTATTCCAGTACGTGATTGATGTATTAGGAGGTAGTTTTTAAAATAAATATATTATGTACGGTGCAAAATCAGAATTTTAGGAAAAACTGAAAAATTACGTTGAAATACGGAATACGGAGACTGCGGACTCAAAATTCAATCCAAATGACAGGACACCTAAGGAAAGAGGTCAACCCGACGAAAAGTCAACTAGCTCAAATCAAGTCAAAAGTCGAAGATGCTACAATTGCGGAAAAATTGGACATTTATCAGCCGAGTGTCGTCACAAAAACAAAGGTGAAAAATGCTTTAAGTGCGCAGAATTTGAACACAAATCATTTGAGTGTAAAAAAGAAGTGTAACCTATACAGAATATCAACACTTTGGCGTATTTCAGTATTTTTCTAGGCTGCGGGAGTTAATAAAAAATACACAATATGGTGAACTAACAGACGAAATCTTATTAGACAAGATCGACAAGCAAAAGTGTATCTTGTATAAATTAAATGAATTTCAATTTTGAATCAAAGAATTTGGAACAACTTAAATTCAAAGAAATATTTTAAAATTACAGAGGCTGGTAATTGAAGAGGCGATTCAAGCGGGAACGGAAAATTCCCACTTCTGCTCAATAATCGTAACAGAAGCCCATTCTGAAAAAGCGGTAGTCGCGCGCGCAGTCCGAAGCACGGTCGGGTGCGAATATCTAGGCGTTGTTGGCGGGAATAGGGTTTACAACGAGAAAGTGATACGGCTCGATGGTTCTCGCAATGGATCCCGACCACGCCGGGTCCTAAACAAAGGGGCTCATAATCAATGCGTTGCACTATCTCTGCCCGGAATTGGTCCGCAATTGTAATTTAAAACTTTTAAAGGTGCCCTTTGCGAGGGCATCGAAGGGCAAACAAACCTTACATTTTGAATCAGAAGCGGAGCTAAAGGAATGGCAACGGGCCACCCCCGACCACCGCTCCTTCCGCGTTAGCAGGGTGACTAGTTTGTCGTCCTGCTCGCGGGAGGAAGCGAATGAATTAATCTCCAATATATCGAGAAAGTCGATGGAAGTTTTGGGGGAAGGGGGACACGGACGATAGCATAATGAAGATGGCGTTTGATCCAACGGTAAAAAATCATAGTTTAAGAGAGAAACTATGGTCAGACTCTACTATTTCGTTAAATAAAGCAATCGAAATTTGCAGATCATAGGAGACAACAACAAAGCAACTCATTGGTCTTAAAGAACATCTCATACAACAACAGAGCAATGATAATATTGAGCACAATAAATAGAGTATACAATTCAAAGAACAAAAATATACGCAAATACCAACAACGAAAATTCCACGAACACGAACAAAAATGTAAATTTTGCGGAAACAAATACCATAAAACGCTATCAGAGTGCCCTGCAAGAATAGCAATATGCAGAACTTGCCAAAAAAAGGTCACTATGCTGAAATGTGCATGTCAAAAAGAAATGAACGCAGTTACAAATCAATTAAAAATATGCAACACAATCGTCCATCAACATATACATACCTCTAATTCTCATAGCCAAATCATCATCGAAAATACTATCAACACACATTCAAATAAAATGACCCGACAACACATATAGTATACAACAACTGAATGTTTATTCGACACAGGTGCATCATGCAACATCATAGGACTAAATAATCTGAAAATCAGTTTTAAACAAAATTCAATAAACGCTAAAACAACTACTACTAAACTACGAGCATTGGGTAACAGTATTATCATACCGATAGGCAGCATAAATATCGATTTACAACACAACCAAAAGACATACACAGAACACTTTGAAATCATTAAAGACGATCATGTTCCTTTACCAACAGTTGACACTTGTCAAAAACTTAATTTAATTAAAGTGTGTTTTGAGCTGAGAAACAAATTATCGCAGAAAGCAGAGATGATCAACGCAAAACAATTATTGTTGGAATAGGAATACGTTTTTCAAGAATTAAGCCAAATATCAGGTGAGATAACATTAAGTTTAATAAAAGATGCTATACCTAAAAAACGAGGACCACGATGAATACCTATCGCCCTGAGAGAAAAATTGCAAGAAACATTAGCCGAAATGGAATTAAATGGAGTCATAGCTAAGACAGAAATAACATCTTGGCTAAGTAACATCGTACTAGTCAATAAAAATAAATAAATAATATATTTATATATATATATTATAATAAATAAATTATACCTCTATATTTTTTCCGCTAATGGATTTTCACTTTTCACTTTCATCACGATCACTTTCGAAGTGGCGTCGCAGAAAAAAAAGGGTGCCCCCCCCAATACGATCTCCTCTTGCTACCGATCGACCTGCCATCAGCGGTCACATTGCCAACCACACTTTCAAAATTAAAGTTTCGCCACCCAACTTTCATGAACCTATTCGTAAATCAAAAATATTGAGTATTCGTTTCCAGTCCCTAAAGAACATTATTTCGGCAAGTTCAAAAAATTGTAAGGGAACTGGTAAACTTGCGGAACTTACTTGCATGTGACAGCATCGGTTAAGTGTAAATACCCAGTGGGAGAAATCCAAAGTGCTTTCAAATGAAGCATTTTTCAGGCACTAATTCTTCACATGATAACGAAAATGCTTCGAAATCGCTTTTAAAGAAGCTAGATTGAAGCTCAACTATCGATCGAAACGCCATTAGCTGCGCTTCCTGATTATATAACCATCGAAGTGCTCGGAAATGGCTTTGGTGGAAGCTAAATTGGAGTTCTAGTTGATTCCCTGAAATTTTTTATTCCCGTCATATTTTCATCCGTAAACGAAAAACGATCACGCAATTGCCAGTTGTTTGATGGAAATCGATCAGTGAAGTGTAAAAAAGTGAAAATTGTCTTTATTTAAAAATAAAAATTAAAAGTTAGGTAAGTAATATTTGATTTCTATTATATATAAATATTTATTTCAACATAATATGTATAGAAAGAAATTTAATCGAGCTATTAATAAAAATACTTTGCTTTTGATGGAAATTAATAGTGACATAGCTCGATTAAATTTCTTTCTATATTATTTACTCTGGACCAGTAACAAAATATCGGCCAAAAAATAATAAATCATTATTTTTACGACCGTAGGAATCGCCATGAACGATCGAGTAGCGGGAGTGAGTAAAAGTCATTTCAGGACACTAGTTTCCCAATCATTGAAAAGTTCAACTGCCAGTTTATTAAATACTGATGCCAGGCATGGCAATGCGAATGTTGAGAGTGTTGCATCAGATTCACAATTAGCGCCGAATAAAGAATGTTTAACGGCTAGTTCTAGGTCTTTTCATGAAGTTTCTTTAAGTGAAGAACGGCGCTTTTCTAAAGAACTGCAGGAATGGTGTGTAGAACATCGAATCACACGATCAGCAGGAGATGATTTATTAAAGATATTAATAAAAGCAGGTCACAACTTTCCGAAATTACTGAAAACTTTGCTGGAAATCAAAAGCAATGTGTTAAGTCCGATTCCAATAGATCCAGGGGAATATGTTCATTTTGGGATTGAAAAATGTTTGACGGACATTCATGTATTTGTCCAAACATTCCCGGATGAAATTAACATTGATATTGGAATTGACGGTTTGCCCTTGTTGAAAAGTTCCGGAATTAATTTGTGGCCAATACTTGGCTCAATTTCAAATAATCTACCCATACGACCTTTCCTTGTTGGAGCACATGTTGGCCCAAAAAAATCCCATGACATAAATGAATATTTAAAAAAAAAATGGGTGTGAAGTTAAGAATATAAATCTACAAGGACTTAATATCGATGGTTATACTCATGCAGTGAGAATCCGAGCTTTTATTTGTGCTACCCCTGCTAGAGCCTTCGGTTGGCTGCTCAAAATGTATTCGGAAAGCTCAGCGAATTGATAAAACATTATCTTATAGTACAAGTGCTTCAACTCTAAGAACTGATGAAGATTTTTCAGGTCGTAAGTACAGTTCCCACCATAAACAATATTTCCATCAAAACTCACATATTTTGGAGGATATTAATACAGATATGGTGACACAGTTTCCACTAGACGTGATGCACCTTGTAGATTTAGGAGTTGCAAAAAAGATCATAACATATATTTGGAATGGGAATCATTCCGGGAAAAAATTGACAAACGAGGAAAAAAGTAATTTGGACTCAAAGCTTATTTCACTGTTTGTATACATACCGACGGAGTTTGTCAGAAAACCCAGGAGCATAAACGAATTAGCCAGATGGAAAGCAGTCGAATTTCGGCAATTACTGCCTAATACAGGAATTATACTATTCAGAAATTTATTGTATGAAGACATGTATGTTCATTTTTTATTGTTGCATACATCATACCGGTTAATCTCTTGCCCTCAAAACTGCAAGAAGAATCTAAATGCGGTGCAAGAAATGCTTAAATTATTTGTAAATAACTTCAAATTTATGTATGGAGAGGACAAAATAAGTTACAATGTTCACAACCTTTTGCACCTGTCTAATTGTGTTGAGAAATTTGGTAATGTAGATAGCTTTTCTGCTTATCGGTTTGAAAATCACATGCAGACGTTAAAAAAAGATTGCCGCACGCCGAATGGAATACTACAGCAAATTTATAATCGCAATGAAGAAAGAAGATTTATTATACACGGCAAGCAAAAAAAGGGATTTAGTAAAATATCAAAGAGGAAGAAAAAAGACTTACAATTCCATATATACTTAACTTATCATTTCGATTCACTCGTCCTAACTTCATCTGTACTGAATAATTATTGCTATATCCAATCCATTATACCAATAAAAGTAACGGGGTTCTATAAAGATGATAGTGGCAAAGAATTTATAATTGGATTACCGTTCTTGTCCATTGAAAGTTTTTTCAAAGAACCTGCTGATTCAGTGCAAGCTTTGGGCATAAGTTTCGTTAAAGGATTCCAAAGCGAAGAAAGGCACTATGATATCGAAGATATTACCTGCAAGTCAGTTTGTCTTCCTTATGATAGTGGATTTGTATTAATACCAATTTTACATCAATGTATTACTTAAAGTAAAAACGGAAACATATATTTCGGATTGGAAATTAAAATTTAACAATCAATTTCAGTATAATGACCCTTGAGCCAACACCTGTTTTTCGTTGCAACGCCTTTTTGATGGACCCACCAAGCAATGGCATCTGCAACCATAGTGGTTTGTAAAAATAATTTTATTTAAAATCCTCTTTTAATTTATGTTTTCTCAGGAACACACAATAAAATCCAATATCTAACAAATGAGATAGTAGAATTAAAAAAAATGATTGCAGAGCAGAAAGAAATGCTTGGTAGACAAATGGCCATTTTAGAGAGAGTTGCTACCAAAGTGTTTCCGAATGTTACCAACTTTAAAATGTTTCCGTTAAAATCGATTGAGGATATTCAAAACTGTGAAAAGGATCTTGAAAGCACGGCAGAAGATCAATTGGTAAAAATTGTCTTATAAAACAGAAATGTAATAAGTACAATATATTTCATTCAAAATATTACAGATTACACACATTAAAACAATAATTGGGCAATCCAGATTATCGAAATGCCTAAACCATTTGTTATCCAATGATGTCATTCTCAAGGTCAACTGGGACGGTCACCAAAAAAAATTTGCTTTAAAAACCACCAGGCTTTTCAGCGAAGTTGTATACGTTGAGATATCTTCTTATTTTGAGTAGGTAATGGCATACAGTAACATGAATATTACAGTCAATTGAAAATTAATTTTTTTAATTTTAATGACATTTTCGTGCTAATATTAGTCACTCCCTAAACACTAAAGTATGGCCATACTTTCATTCATTTACTATAAGTAAATCCAATTAACAAAATTTATCTTCAAAATAGGAGCTGTCAAAAATGAAAATTTTGGATATCCTGATTTCGAAAAGGAAATGCGTACTGGCATACGCATATGCAAAAGCCGTTTTTACAGGGCAACATTCGAAATAAAAAAAAAAAAAATAAAACCAATTATCATATTAAATATAATTTAATTAAGAATTTTACTTTTAGTTTATATGGTTTTTTTTTTATTTTGATCATTAAATATATTTGTGTGAAGAAGCTTTTTTTACAACTCACTATTTTTGGTTCCAAAACAAAAAAATTCAGTCGAAGATTTGAAATACACAAAGTGTATATAAAATCTTCCGATACGCATTTTACGCAAGCAGATTTAAAACACGCTTCGGATGTACTTCAAAGGAAGCACAATTTGAGCAAAGCGAGCTTCAAGGGTGCTTCGCGAGAGGCTGATTATAAACATGCTTCAAATCTGCTTTAAAGGAAGTAGATTGGAAGCATGCTTCATGCTTTAAAAAAAGCAGATTTGGAGCACGCTTGAAAGGTGCTTCAAATGAATTTTATTGCAACTGCTTACTTATAAGGACATGCAATGTTAAAATTGATATGGAGTGTAAGGGGGTTTGGAGCACTTCACTGCTTCGAAAGTTGCGCTGTGAAATGCCTTCTGGAGAGCTCGTTTTCCCGCTGGGTAAGTTTAAAGACGTAAAATTTTTGACACATATCCAGTATGGTGAAATAGCTGCTTGGTTAATTTGGAAAATTTGAAATAAGACTTAAATTGGTTCAGTTGGATATGCGGCTTTCCATAACAGTCCAATACATAACAATTCTCCATAAATTAAGTGGCCTTCCCGTCAGAACAATTCCTTCAAATTTCACGTTCGAGGCATTTGCCATGACAACTTTCGATCGTAGTTAATGGAAATTGTGGTAATTTTGAGCGAAATTTACCTAGGGTTTTTGCGATGCGGAAGGATCTTCGAAATTCAATTGGGATCAGCTTCGAAATACTTGAAAAAAAAAATTATAGCTCTATATTTTTTCCGCTAATAGATTTTCACTTGTCACTGAACAAACAAAAATTTTTATTTATCGTTATCCACCACCATCATGGTACCGGGCCGGCTAACAGCCTATGAGGCCCTAAAAGGTACATGATGGTGGTGGATAACGATAAATAAAAATTTTTGTTTGTTCGGCGAAGCCACGTGGTATGTTGTTGTTGTAGTTGGAGGAAAATAGGAACTATTCGACAAGCACCCAGAAACACATTATATGCGGGCGATGACGTCACTTTGAGTTAACTTTCATTTATCTATTAAATATTTATAAATTCCATTCAAGAATACAAAGTAATACTTTGTTGCAATATAAAATTATACTTTGTTGCGAATAATTTATGGAGTATTATTTATAGCAACAAGATCAACCACATCATTAATATTGAATTTTAAATTGGCAATGGTTGCAATGCATTTGAAATCATATAAATACGATGCAATTCTTGTGTTTATTCATTGCAATCGTAGACTTGCTAAATCAACGTTGTACAAAAAGTTTTTATAAAATAATAAATTTATTGAAAACATAATTAAAGATAAATATCAAAAATGGATTTATTTTCTGATTTAACAAGCGGAGAGCAGAAGTAAGTAAGGTTATATTTTTATTTTCATTTCATTTTATATAATAAAAATAAAAATAATTTTTTTTGAACAGAATAGCAAATACAATATTATCAGAAAAAAACAACGACGACATTGTGGATGTTGCGAGCTTGGACTCCAGCGATTCATTTCAAGAGGCCCAAAAGTTTCCAAGTGACACTCAAATTGAGGAATTGTTGACCAGTAAAGCGGATGCAGACGATTCTGTTTCGTGTGAGGAGTTACTAGAAAATTTACAAGGACTGGACACTTCATACATCATATCTCCATATAAATTTGTACAATTTCTGATATTTTTGAAAAAATTTTTAGGTTATAATTTAAATATAAGTAATACTAGTAATATAATAAACAATATTTGGCGACAAGTAAGTCGCACAACTCTATCTTATTTATTAGGGCCAAACCATATTAAATTAATTGATTCTGATTTTATTTGTCGATCTGTGAAATGTCTAGTCGAAATTTTCGAGATTCCTACGGAGTGTCGTTCGAACATCTCGTGGAATCAATATATAAAAGCGAAAAGAGAGACAGACTACTTCACGACATTATTCCCCTTAGAGGTTATCAAAGAGTTGGGGATAGTGTTTCAGGAAACAAACGAGACATTCGACAATTATTCGTCAAAAAGCAAACCCTTGAGCAAACAATCGAAGCGAACCGTCGCAAAAGTTGCCAAGAGGAAGCTGTTCGAATCTGTCGACGATTCAAATTTTACACCGATCCCCAAAATCAACCGCACAAATACCAAGGGTGTTTCTTTTTGTGGACCGTCCACCTCAAACCGGGTTTCGAGCACATTCACGTCGTCCATGACTGTCGGTTCGGAAACTCGACATGCAGATGCTCAATCCTTTGTGGACTCAATATTAAACAGAGAACTCGAAGGATTAGGTTCTGCTCCGAACTTAGTAGAGAAGACTTCGCAAAGCTTACAGCGTATATCCTTCTTCCGACCAAATGGAACACAGGAATATACGTGTCCGATATCGGACGGTTCGCTATTTGTGAAAGTGACAGTTTACGATCATGCGAACGTGCAGAATGTAGAGAATTCTCTACACTGGAAACACCGGAAAATCGAAACATCCTTTTCACTAAAGATTTCGGATCAGACACAACTGCAATCTCTAAACAATCTATTAAAAACAGCTTCCGATCGAATTACCAATCACCCCAACAAAGAAAGCAACTGGAAACCGACCAAGTTATTCAATTCTTGGAAACGGTCTTAGTTGTTCCACCTGAGAATTGCATTCGATGTCCTTTGTTTTTAGAAAATGAACATCTAAGAAATATTTCAGAATCTGACGATAGTTTTAAAAATGCTATCGAAATATTTAAGAGGAAAATACTCCATAAAACTGTTATGGAAATTTTCGACCTGTATCAAAATAAAACTTGTCTCTTTAATGCGATACATGGAAATACTTCTCTTGAGTATTATACTGCTTCTGAAAGCAAAGATATTTTAATTAATTTTTTAATGATCCAATTCGACAATATGGAAAATGTTCATAAATTTTTACATGTTGTATTTTATTGGATAAACAAAATTAATGGTAAAAAAAATACCATTTGGTTACAAGGTCCTCCTGACTGTGGTAAATCCTGGTTCATTACTTCTTTGGAAAATTTATGTGTTTCCACAGGTCGATGTTCAATTATGAATCGAACAAATAACTTCCCCCTTTCTTCTTTCTAATAGTTTTAGATGAGTTAAGCTACGATCCATCTGTTTATACAGATGTATTAAAATTATTGTTTGCTGGTAATAGTGTGAAAATATCAAAAAAATATTGTAATGATATTTCACTTGAGAAAACTCCTTGCATTGTAGCATCAAATGGAGATTGTTTACCAGAAAATGAAATATTTAAAGCTAGAGTTAATAAATACAAATGGAAATACGTAGAAGATAAGTTAATTTTTAAGAAAAAAATACATCCGTGGTCTTTCATTGAATATTGGAAAGACCAAAATTTATTTTAATTTAATAAAATTTTATTCATGAAAAATTGTTCTTTTTTTTACATTATTTGAAACATTACAGTCTAAATTTAGAATTTCAAAATCGTTGTAGATTTGAGTTGTTGCTGAGGGACGAGTAACTTTGCCGAACATCGTTGGTACTGTGTAATTTCTTTTAGGTCTAGCTGACATTAAATACTTGTTAAGTTGATTCGGGAATAAATCACTTGATCTAGTAAATTCATTTCTGAAATCTAGATTTAGAATAATTTCGGTTTCGATATAGTAATCACAAGATGCATTTATGTATGAATCGGCTGATGTTTCTGGTGTATTTGCTTTAACTCCTTCAATTCCAAAATATATATCTGCCATTTCAGTTTCAAAAGTTTCAACCACTTTACCCATACGATCGAAAAAAGTCGCATTATTAACTCGGGTTTTATAATACTCATCTGCACTTGATACATTAGGTATACCTGCTTCGTAGTATTGACCAGTAGCTTCACGTCTCTGTGTTTTTGGTGTTGAACCTTTTTCAGGATAACCTTTATCGAATTTATTTCCATTTTGTATATATGATTCGTTTGGTCTGTCGAATATAACGTAATCACCTTTAATATTTGCATTGAATGCAGTACGGGGTTTTATTTTATAATTTTCACCGATGGAATTATTATAATTTATACATGGTATTCCTGTATGTGGGTGCATAGGATATTTTGCAAAGTATTTATTTAATAAATATGAATTATTTGATTCACCAATTTGATTTGCTTGTTTTGAAGTTCCTTCCTTTGAAATATCATAAAATCCAACATAAGCATATGGATTAATAATTTCATGCATAGACGCAGTTGGACTAGATGCGTTCCATGGACCCCATATACGTTTTAAAAATTCAGATTGATCAGTTATTTCTTTAACACTTGCAAGTATCATTGGATTTGCTTCAGATCTAGATATATTTACATTACATATCGGTAAACATAAATTTATACCAATATTAGAAGAACCATACAAAGTATGAGCCGTTGTACCTGCCGAAGAAGTTGCAGAATTCGTATTAAACGAAACCATTTGTCCAATTGGTGTCACTTTAAGTTTCGCCACCCAAATTTCACGAACCTATTCGTTAATCAAAAATATAGAGTATTCGTTTTCAGTCCCCAGGGAACATTATTTCGGCAAGTTCAAAAAACTGTGGGCAAAGTCGAAAACTATCGGAATTTAATTGCATGGGAAAGAAAATTTTTGACACATATCCAGTATGGTGAAATAGCTGTCTTGGTTAATTTGGAAAATTTGAAATAAGACTTAAATTGGTTCAGTTGGATATGCGGCTTTCCATAACAGTGCAATACACAACAATTCTCCATAAATTAAATGGCTTTCCCGTCAGAAGAATTCCTTCAAATTTCACGTTCGTGGCATTTGCCATGACGACTTTCGAGCGCAGTTAATGGAAATTGTGGTAATTTTGAGCGATATTTACCTTGGTTGTTTGTGATGCGGAAGGATCGTCGAAATTCAATTTGGATTTTCCTCGAAATAATTAATTACAAAAAAAAAATTATAGCTCTATATTTTTTCCGCTAATATATTTCAACTTTTCACTGCGATCACGATCACTTTTGAAATGGCGTCAATTATTACTATTGCGACCTCCTCTTATTAGCGATTGCCTGTGGCAGCATCGGTTAATTGTGAATAAGAAAAATTTTTGACAGCATTGTCAAAAAGCTTTTGTGGTTAAGTGTTATCATTCAGTAAATACTAAATTTTTTCTTTGACAATGAACATCGCAGTAAGTTTAAAAGTTGTCAATCATAATATACGTATTTCATTTCAGCTATTTCAATTGAAGCAGGTTTCAGCTGAAACTCCCAGCCTTGATGTCAATGAACACAAGAAGCTGGTTGATGAATTCTTGACTTCAATAAATCGTGATGATGAAAAACATAAGGAACTGGTAGACCAGTTCGTGACGGTTCACTTGGCCGTTCACGTCGCAGATGCAGACCGGGACACTACATCGCACAACGATCGAGGCGGCGTCCAAGATCACGATCAGTGGGTCGAAGACGGTCTCGATCCGGAGATGGCTGGGCCACCTACAGGTATTTCGATAATATGCCTATTTGCTACCAATTAGATTCGTTAACCTACGCTATTTAAATTTCAGGCGAATGTTCGATCGTTCCGTTCGTGATATCGACAGAGATTACAGACGTTTTCAATGTGTTCCCGAAACACATCCACTGTATAGAAAAGAATGGGCAATTTTTTTGCAAAAGCGATCTGATGAACTGGCAAACGGTACGTTCAAAATAAATTCTATTTAATAAATTCATTCCAGATACCGCTACAACATTGGAGTATTGGGCGGGTTTAGTTATAACAAATTCAGGGAGAGTGTTGTAATTATAATTGAATTTGAATTTGTACTTTCGTACACTATTGTGAATTGACTAATATGAATTGACTATTTTTGTAAAACGCCATTTTGAATACATATGTCAAATAAACACTCTAACCTTCACTTGAAGTCTAGCCGTCATCAGAGAAAGAACCTCTTTTAATTTCAACAGAAACAATATTCTGAGACCGGAAATAATAAATTAGAAATTAATCACCCGAATTCCGCATGGGTAATAAATATAAATTCGAGATCGTAAAAACTTATGAAAAATGCCGACTACTGGAAATATTATAAACAATAAAAATGAATATAAACGATTATATTATTGCGATGGTTGCAAGTCGGAAAATCATAACGTAAACAATTGCCCTTATATTGAAAATAAGAGCAATAAAAATAAAGAATTAAGTGGCAAGAAATAGTTTAGATAAAGAATTAAGATTTTAAAGTGTCAAATTACTTTTAAGTTATTAGGCTAAGGAATGTTTAACATAAACATAATATTAATATAAAAGGGCCAAGAAGCCACAAAATATTGTTCAGTGTTAAATTAAATATTCATACCAAAGCCAGTGTTGTTTCAAAAGCGATTGTTGTATTAAAATTCTCAAAAAGAGAACAGTTTGTGGAAAATAATCATAATTGTGAAATTGGAAAAAAGTTCTAAATAAAAGTTAGCCAAAAAATATAAAAGTGGAAATTTAAATAAATTCATTTCTCTTCTTTTTCCCCTTTGAATAAAAAGTGACTGATCAAGCAACGCAGACTGACCTAATCGATTGGGAAATCGATTTAGAAGAAATCTTAGAACTAGATCCGGAAGGACTAAGTGACGTCGAGCGTATCCCCTTGTACGACCCATATATACAAATGCTTTACACATGTTACTTTTAAGATCGAATATCTTTATACTGTCTTATCTCTTTAACATCCCGGAGAATGATTAAAATTGTTTTTTACTGTTATTGTTGTTGTGTTTTAAATTGTGAAATTATAATTCTACATATAATACATAGGTGAATGAAATTGACCAAATGTATAGGTAGTACTGCTATTTATTTTGGTAAAACTCCATTATATGAAGTTCTTCATCAAAGAAAACCATCGTACGATCAACTAAAAAAACGTCAATTTTGATTATTAATTTTAGTTAGGTGGGCAAATGCAAACTCTTCTTCTTCGTCTCCAATGGCACTACAGCCGAAATCAGGTTTTTTTTAACATTTATTCGTTATTATGAAAGGGTCGTTAGCTCTTTGCACAAACCTCTATCCACAAATTTTCATGTTCGCAAATTGAAGTCATCCAGATGGGTATATCTGTAGGCAGTGTGGTCGAATTATACGTCGACCGGGATTTGAACTCCCGACCTTCGTATTGCAGACACGGTACCCTCTAAGCCATACCCAAGCAAACTCTTCTTCGGAAGACATTTGAGTTATAACATGTCGAACATAACAAACGTACGAATTATGTACCAAGAAATTTTTTCATACGAAAGGAGTACGGAACGACACCAGTCAGTATTCCTAAACATTTTAGTAACTTGCCCATTTGATTTGCTAATCTAACTTTTCAATGCAACATACATGCTACCGTAGCAAAATGGAATATTAGTTATGTATAAGGCTAAAACATCATAAAACTAAATGTTTTTGCACATAGCTGAAATAGCAGCCAATAAAAAGGGAGAAAGGACTGCATGCATAGTAAAATATCATTTTACCATAATATAGAGCAAAACTAACCTTATAAAATCATTAAATATGCCATGATTATGGAGCTTTTTACCTTAAAAACTCCACCTATGTTGATTAGGAAATTATGCTATGCATATTTTTTTCCGTGGAAGATCAAACATTGCACAACGGAGTCGTAATGCAAAAAGAGTTGCGAATATTCGTGCGAATCAAACTGATGAAGAGCACGCACGAGATGCTCAGCAGAGACGCATACTTATTTCACAAGTTCGAGCAGAACGAACACAAGAAGTTCGACAATCGCAACAAGAGTCTCAGAGATTAAGACAGCGCCACGATCACATTAATCAACGAAACCGACGTAACGCAAATCGACGAGAAGGAAGAAACATCGGCAATGTCGATTTGCATCGTGCTGCTTTCCGCTACGATTCCACCATCGATTTTAGTGCTTTACCATTCGTTAATATTGGGGCATTGAATGTTGAGTATCAGCATTGCAATGCGTTGAGGTTCGCGAATGAACCGCCAGGATTGTGTTGTGCGAGCGGCAAAGTCAGATTGCCACTATCGCAGCCGCCACCAGAGCCACTACGCTCATTGCTTTATTCGTCTCTATCCAAACATTTTTTGGAAAAAACATACAACTACAATGGTTATTTTGAAATGACCTCATTCGGCGCTGACATTCAAGACTTAGGACTTTACAGTCCGACATTTAAGGTAATTGATTTGTCGACCTCATCACATTTCACACACACACACACAACACAGTTGGAATCAATGTGGACCAACAATATTTATCACTTTCCGATTTGTCCCTGACTCTGCAGATCCAAGGGCAAATTCATCATCGGGCAGGAGCTCTGTTGCCGCCAGCCAATCGAGAACACAAATTTCTGCAAATATACTTCATTGAAAATGCAGATTCTCAAATTGATCGGCGGCATGCAATAAATCAACAACTGATCACAGCGAGTATTGCACAATTGCAACAACTCCTGCGTGAACACCACGCATTGGTCAGATTGCTCAGAAATGCATTGGAGTATATGCTTTCGGATGATCACAAAATAATTATAAAAGCGGACAAACGACCTCCAGCTAGAGCTGGGCAACTCAGGAGTGTGTCACTCGAAATGTGCCAGTCAGTTTACTGAGGCGACTGTTGCGACTCACCTCAAAAGAGTTATATTGCAACAATTGTGTCACCTCACTACACCAACTCGATGATGCATTTGTATATAGCACAGGAAGTGTGCGAAGTGCGATTACGCTGCAGTTACGTCACCGTCTTCATCGACCGACCAAACGATCAACCAATCCATAAATTCACCCGCAGCATAAACAAGAAACCATAATCTAAACATTAAAACTACAAAACTACTGACCACCACGAAGTTAACCTAAACATCATAAATCAGAGAACTAATCTAAACAAATCCAATCCAAACAATAAAACTACGAAGCCGCTTATTTATACAAAACCAACCTATTGCAAGAAGCTGCAATATATTGATAAGTTTACGTCGTAAGTAAAATTAGAATTAATCTTAGTCTTAGCTTGAGTGTGAAATAAATGAGTTGTACCAAGAAAGGTGGTTTCAATTAAAATACTTATAACTGGCGCAGTCGCAAAACTTCATTTATTTTATAAGGGAAAATTATTAAAAATAAAGTGAAGTGATCGAACCAAGCGGTTAATATTAATATAAATTTGCACTAAATTAAAAAATAAAATAAAAATTGGACGCCGTAATCGTCCGAGAGACGCCAAGCTCTCCTGTAGTTACGTTAATGCAAAAGTGCATTAAAATTCTAATTGAATCGCTAAAAGGACGAGGGTCTTAAGACCTATTGAATATTTTTTTTTTGAAACATCTTCAAAATGGATCCGGCAATCGCAGCAAATCAGGTGCCACTTACCCGTGGACAACGAAGCACCTTTGAACTTACAGATAGACCCTATCAAATACATCCAGAGCATAGCAGAATTTGACGGTACGCAAGATGTTGCCAGCTTCATAAATAGAGTTGATAGAATCATCCCCACAATACAACGATACAACAACGAATCACAGGCGATTATAATGGCGACAATTTACGCACGCATAAAAGTTAAAGCGAAAAATTTAATGGAAATTCACTTAGAAATTAATAACTGGTCTTCAACCAAAATATTGTTAATGAACAATTTTTGTTCACAAAAAAGTAGCATGACATTATATGACAATCTAAAATCAATAAAATGTACGGGTACAATATTTGAATTTTATACAAAAATTCAAGAAACCCTCAGAAAATTGAATTTAAAAAATAAAGTAGAATTGGAAACTAGAAATTTACCATATGTTGAAAATATTCAACACAATCTTTATAAAGCGTTAGAGGTTTTTAAAAATAAATGCCCAGAGCCAATTCGTACGTTACTTTATTCTAGAAACCCTCAAACATTGGAGGATGCATTTAGAATTATTCAAGAAGGAAATTATTCAAATTATTCGGACTTTAACAAGAGACAGTACAGACAATAATATAACATTCCAAATAATTATAATTCGTAACACAACACTCCTAAGTCTTTACAAGGTTCACCAAACTTAAACAACTTTGTTCCTCGTACAAATAATTTTAACCCTTCTCAACAAACCAGACAAGGATCCAATCAATCCCGTAACTCCGGACAAAGAGTCAACCAAAATCATAACTTTGATCAACGATCAAACAGACCAGCGACCCAACAGTCGCGATTTCAAACACCATTCCTTTACAGCACAAATCAAGAACCAATGCAAGTAGATTCATCGGTTCAACAAAATTATCATTTCGAAGAGGACTCAGCTGAAAATTTTCGGTCAGAGGCTTCGGAAAACCATCCCGGTTACCATTGTCGGGGCCCGCTTTACCGTATATCGTGGATAATGTGATCGATTGCGTCGCGTTGACAATATGCATAAAATAAAGCTATGCAAGGTCATCGCGATGCAACGATAAACATTAATAATTATCGAGGTCGCGATGTACGGAAAACTTGCGGCAGTAAATCTGCATTGCGTTAGCAATAATCAAATATTGTAAATTAATGTAATGATTAACGCAATGCAGTGCCCGGTAATTCCGTATACACGGAATTTCACCTACTGTGTTGAATGTAGGTCAGTTACGACTCATGACTGGGTATGAGCCAAGTATGTATAAGCTAGTATAGTTAGTTCTATTACAGTAGTCTTAAGGTTAAGAATAAGTGATATAATAACTAAATATAGTCACAAAAAGAAAGATGCAAGTGTTTTATTTAGAAAAAGGATTGAAAAACGGACATCACATTTGGCGCAGCTGGTGAGTCAATCCTGTTTATATATTTTTATGTTTTATCGAAATTTTAAAAGTTTAGGTGTGTTAAATTTAAGAAAAGGTGTGTTTTATATTATTATTTGAATTTTTTGGATTTGGACCATTCCTTCATTCTACATCCAAGTTCCATTTTAAGATCGTGACACGACTATTAGCATTTTAAATTTAATTTGTGTTGTGCTGTTCGAAAATCGTGTGTGATAGTGTAAAATCCGAGTTTTTGTGGAAAGGTGTAGCGATCATTACGTTGGTAATGAATACAAATACAACTAGAAGTAATATTCTTACCAAAGAGGAGCTTGAACAATTCCGAACTTTGGAAAGGGATTTGTCCAGAAAAAACGAAGAAATAGAGGCTTACAAAAGAGTGATTCAAGCCAACAAGAGGGATTGGCTGTTCATTTCAGATAGGCTGAACGCAGAAATCCTCAAGCGAGTTGCGAGGAAAACCAGTGAGGTTACAACGGGAGACAGTGCTGAAGTCGTCGATAGTATATTGACAGAAGCATTGGATATAATAAAAGATTGTGAGGAAAAGTTAGAAGAAAATTTAGACGATATTCGGAAGAAGAACGAATACCTTGAAGCTATCATAAAGTCGCTGAGACAACAATTGGAATCTGCAGAAGCAACGAATACGGAATTAGAGAAACAGCTCATACAAGGAAAGGAGTCTAAAGCAGAAAATTTAAAAGTAAGGGAAACCAGGACTCCGTCAAGGAGAAGTGCGGAGAAAAACATAGTAGAGACGAACTCTAAATCGGTAATTCCAACAATACAAAGAAACACAAGCCCCAAACAAGTCGTAATATCTGAACAAATGGCGGATAATGCAGCGTATGATAAAATTATGTATTCGATATCCAAGTATATTCCAGTGTTTTCGGGAGCGAGATCTCCAAATCTAGATAACGAGTTAGTACGGTTTTTGGATTGCAGTTCAAGTTTATACGAACGACTATCAGTTGCAGAAAAAGTTATATTTATGAAATGTATTCGACACCGTTTAATCGACGATGCCTACTACCTGACTAAGTCAGAAGATCTTACAGATTTTGCGTCATTAGAAAATTTACTGAGCAGCACATACATACCTAAGAGATCTCTCAACGATATACGAAGTGAAATGCTGCAATGTAAGCAAAGACCGGCTGAAAATGTGGAAGAATACGCGGGTCGATTACAGAAATTGTGGAAACGGATGAGAGAAGCAATTTCTACTGAATATCCAGGAGGAGATCAGGGTTTACTCTCAGAGTTAGAGAAGGATGCTATTTCGACATTCAAAGTAGGGTTATCGGATTGCAAATTACAAATGCATTTAGTTGGACAACATTTTAATTCTTTAGAAAAAGCGAAGAACGAAGCGAAGTTTTTTGAGACGGAAGTGAAAAAACTACAAAATCTTGTTCCAGCTCAGAGGGTTTATAATGATAATCATTTCATGGCGAATGGTTCATATCAACAAATTCTCCAGAATGAATCTAGCAGAACATACAATGAACCAAGAACTCAGGTGATGGAAAGGAATATAAACAGCCCACCGACTCAGGGAAGAGAGCGTATACCGACCAACACGCAATCCATATTTACGTGTCACTCCTGCGGGAAGCCAGGTCATTTCGCAAAAGATTGTCGTATTCGTCAAAACATGTATTGTTCCAAATGCAATAAATACGGACACATCGCGCAATTTTGTCGTCAACAACAACAACCATCGCAAAGAGAACATGTTAGATTTGCGGAGTTTCAAAATAATAATCGTTCTAGAGGAAATACTATGGATAAGATGGTATACTGTCAATTTTGTGATGAAATGGACCATTATACGGAAAATTGCTTAAAAAAGTATCTGGCAGAAAAGGAAAAACAACATATGGGAAACGAATGGGGACAGCTCGGATGCACGGCGAGGACTGTCACAGAATAAAACCGTGCAACACAAAATTAACTGAATTAGATTTAGGAAAAAACTTTGCTATCGAAGTAAAAGTGGATATCGGCATTGAAGGCAGTTGGAAATTGTTAGTGGACACGGGGGCGACGTGTAATTTGGTGAAGTGCAGTAAATTAGCGAAAGGAATAATGATTAGCAGAAAAAATAGGTTTAGTATCGAAGGTTTGTTTGGTGCAAGGAAAGAATCTATGGGAACATGCCAAGCTAAACTACAGGTTGAAGGAAAATACTTTGATTGTTTATTTAATGTAATTCAAGACACGGATTCTATTCCATATGATGGAATATTGGGTACAGAATTTTTGAGGAACAAAGCAATTATTGATTGCATTAGTAATCGGATGCAAATATTTAATGAAGGACAGGATTCAGTGGAAAAGGTCGAATTATTACTCGTAGGAGAAGAAACAGGTTTAAAAGATACTAGTAGTGCAAAAAATGATGTTTGTTTTACCAAAAGAAAACCGGGGACAGCAGAATTTCGGAAAACGTCAGAATTAAAAGAAAAAGGGAAAAGTAATTTGAAGAGAGTAGTTAATGAAACAAGCGAAATAACGTTAAGCCAGGAACAAGTAGAAGAAAACAGTGCAGAGAAATTCGTTAATTTGGTGAAAAAGGAAAGTGGTTCTGAGCGCTGTCAATCACCCACTTTTAGGCAAACATCAAGATGCGCACAATTAGTTAGACAGCTAATTACGAAGGCAAGCTCTGGTGATCAGCACAGCGAAGTATCAATCTCAAATGGAAAGGTGGCGAAATGCGGCAATTTAATCGAAAATGAACATGATGTTGATGTAATAGACCGTACGAGTGATTCGCGATTTCGAATTTCACCTAGGGAAGAACGAACCATACGGTTTCCTTCGGAATTCAATGAGGACATGGTTTGTTTGAGACAGGAAATTATACCTGGGGTATACAGTAGCAATACTCTGGTTAGACCTGTAGACGGACATGTGTTCATCGGAATCGTAAATACAAACGTAGAACCTGTCGAAATTGTTGATTTCAGGCCAAAATTTGAAACTTTACGTGATTATCATGTAAGGTATACCGAAGGGGACGGGTACTCAACGATATGCGACACAAAAAATGAGCGAGTGGAGCGAATGAAGGAAGTGCTTCAATTGCCGGATAGTTTAAATACCAACGAATTAGAAACTATAACTCAACTTTGTTACGAATATAACGATATTTTTTATCTGCCGGGAGATAAATTAACGTACACCAACAAGAAAACTTTTAAGTTACCACTTAAGGAAAATGTCGGACCGATAAACAAAAAGCAATACCGTCTGCCTGAGGCCCATATTTCGGAATGTAAGGCACAAGTTGAACGGATGTTGGAGGAGGATATTATAGAGCCTAGTCACAGTCCCTTCAACTTTCCAGTAATTTTGGTCCCTAAAAAGAATAATGATAAAAGTGGAGAAAAGAAATTTAGGCTATGTGTAGACTTTAGGGAACTTAACAAGCAATGCATCCCGTTTTCATATCCACTACCGTTAATCGAGGATATATTAGACAGATTAGGTCATTCTCGATACTTCTCCACTTTTGACTTAGCTAATGGCTATCATCAAGTCCTAATAGATGAAAAAGATCGGCAAAAAACCGCTTTTAGCACAAATTTTAATCATTATCAATATAAACGCCTTCCGTTTGGGTTAAAAACGGCACCCGCATTTTTTCAATCGTTACTCAATCAAATTTTATCGGGTCTTCAGGGCGTTAAATGTTTCGTTTATTTAGATGATGTAGTGGTGTTTGCAAAAAATTTAGAGGAGCATAACGAAAAATTAAGGGAAATATTTCAGCGATTTCGAACAAGCAATCTTAAGTTACAACCAGCAAAGTGTAGATTCCTTGCTAAAGAGGTTATATATTTGGGTCATGTTTGTTCTGAAGAAGGAGTCAAACCCGACCCTAGGTTAACTGAAAGTGTTCGAAATTTTCCGAGGCCAACAAAAGTACGCGAGGTACAAGCATTTCTGGGACTAGCAAATTATTACAGGAAATTTGTTCCCAACTTTTCAGGAATAATGACTCCGATCAATAAATTACTTCGAAAGGGTGTTAAGTTTGCATGGGACCAACACTGTGAATATGCATTTAATGTGATCAAACAAAAACTAATCTCGCCTCCTATACTAAAGTATCCAGAGTTTGATAAAGAATTTAAACTGATCACGGACGCAAGTGGAGAATCTTTAGGAGCAGTGTTGGAACAGGAAGGTAGACCAATAGCCTATGCAAGTAAAACATTGAATCGAGCCGAGAAGAATTACTCGACCTCAGAGCGTGAGTTGCTAGCAATCGTCTGGGCAACCAAAAATTACAAATGCTACTTATTAGGGCGAAAATTCACGGTTATAACAGACCATAAGCCACTTGAGGGAATGCTAAAGGTGAGGGACACGACTTGTAGAATGTTACGTTTCCATCAAAAGCTATCAGAATTCGACTTTGACAAGTATACAGATCAAGGAAAAGTGTAGGTAACGCTGACGCCCTTAGTCGCATCCCGGTAGAAACGATGAAACACACTTCATGTCATGTAGTGACACGATCCCAAATGCGTAAGCAAACGGAGCGTCAGAACGAGGAGGAAAAACTGAGTCACGACAAGGATGATACAGATTGGGAAGATTACGATGAGATGGACAATGTGATAATTGCAAATAACGTCGAAACTGAAGTGCAAGAAGTCTCTTCACCTGAACAGATTAAGCTCATTCTTAAGGATTATCATGATTCAAGATTCGGTGGGCACTTTGGTAGGAATAAAACGCTAGACCGAATCAAAACCAAATATAAATGGAAACGAATGAAGAGGGATATCGAAGAATATATAAAAAAATGTCCAAAGTGTCAGAAAAATAAACAATCTCGAGCCGTGAAAATGCCTCTTGTTATCACGCCGGTAGCTGACAAACCGTTCGATAAAATTTATATTGATATTGTTGGACCGCTGCCAAAGTCTAATTCAGGGAATAAATATATTCTGACCATGATGGATGATTTGACAAGATTTGTTGATTTCGTGGCAATACCGGATCAGGAAGCTAATACGCTGTTTATCGTTGCATCGCGATGACCTTGCATAGCTTTATTTTATGCATATTGTCAACGCGACGCAATCGATCACATTATCCACGATATACGGTAAAGCGGGCCCCGACACCATATGTAAAAATCAAAACAAAATTGGGTTTTATCCGCTTACTAATCGACACAGGTGCCACCCACAGTATTTTAAACCCAAACATCTGTGGAAAAGACAAAATTACTAAGCTTAAAAAGCCCATAACACTTAGAACCATAGGAAACTCAGTACAAATTACTGAGCAAGCCAATGTAAAAATGAAATTCTTAATAGTGCAATTTCATGATTATTTTGACGGATTAGTTGGAAATGACAATTTGATTCCCAACAAGGCTGTCATTAATTATGACAAATCTGTGTTAATCTTGAATAAAAGAGAAAACAAACTGTACAAAAGTAGAATGGATGAAGAATGTGAAACATACAATATAGTTATGGAAAAATCAATTGTTGAAATGGAACCTAAAAATAAAAATAAGTTAAAAAAGAGAGACAACCACTTAAATGAAGAAGAAAAAGAAGTTCTCAACAAAATTATTGATGAGTACGACGATGTATTCTACAAAGAAGGATCGGATCTTAGTTTTACCCACAAAATAAAAAACATAACAGAATTATGATTGGGCATAAGGCCCAATCATTCGATACTCTAGATGAAACATAATCAGTAAAATATTTTTTAAAATGTTTGATTTAGAAAATAAAACATCCTTTCCTTCGATAATATAATATATTGTATGTTCAATCAACTTTTACCTTTCACTACCTGTAATCCCTGTCAATAAAAAAATTCTTGATAATTTTGAAAGCTATTTCTCAATACATTACTCTTAATATTTGACTGCTTTATTGCCACAGACCCTATAGGAAGACCTACCTGGTATACAAAATACGGTCTCCGCTGGTAACCCTAAGCCTCCGATGAGGACCTTCGCCCCCATTTTTTCTGCATGTTGTTTAATTTCAGAAAATATATTCGAATAGGTAAAAAATTTAAAATTTTATTAGGGTTCAATGGGAATGCGATTTACTTTAACTATCCGAAACTAAAGACAGCGCCTTCAATAGTTCCTGATTGTTATCCTAAAAATGAACTACGAACATGTATAATAAGAACGAAAATGTTGAGAATGCGTAATAAATAGTTAAACGGGTTTTTCCGTAGTCATAAATCACTATGAGTTGATGATAATTTCCGAAATTATTTTGACTCTTAACTTTGGTCTAGTATTTGACGACCAATACATATTTGTTCGTGAGAGAGGTTACTTGTAGTATTTTCTATTTCGAATTTTTGTACATTTTTTAAAATTATATTATATTTATTGTATTTTAATTGATTTCATTAAATTAAATTTGAAGTGAGAAGTGGTGAGGAGGACTGCAGATATCGAGGATTCTAGGGCTACGAGGTATCTTGGTATTTCTATATTTTTACAAATAGTACTCGGGTAATGTGCCTTATTTCTGTACGAAACGTCTCTACAGAAATAAGTTCATTTTAATTTCTTATTAAAAATTCAAATTTTTAATTATTGCAAAAAAAAAAAGAAAAATCCAAACAAAATTATTTCTTAGTAATAGTAAATTAGGAACGGCCCCTTTTGTAGTTCAATACAACAAGACAAGCCATTCATGAAGTCGTTGATACAACATCAGAATTCTGAGTAATAATTTGTTTATCACCTGAAGCACTTTCATGAATTTCTAATATTGATCACGTAATGCATCTACTATTTAGTTCTAAGGGGCGACGCACGGATAAGGGATGCAGTAAGGCGTTCTAGGAGACGCTCCAGCCCCAGTATTAGAACAGAAGAACAATCTGCAAATACCAGGGCACAAGCGGGTAGACGCACAAATTCGAATTTTAGGAGAGAAGAGCGTGGTAGGGATGCCGCAAGGCGTTCAGGACGACGTTCCAATCCCAGTGTTCGTGCAGATGAACAGGCTGCCAATACGAGAGCTCGTGCGGAAAGACGCACAGATTCAAATTTTAGGGCAGAAGAGCGTGGTAGGGATGTTGCAAGGCGCTCAAGAAGACGAACAAATTTCAATTTTAGGGGAGAAGAGCGTGGTGGGGATGCCGCAAGGCGTTCAAGACGACGTTCTAATCCCAGTGTTCGTGCAGATGAACAGGCTGCCAATACCAGGGCTCGTGCGGGAAGACGCACAGATTTAAATTTTAGGGGAGAAGAGCGTGGTAGGGACGCCGCAAGGCGTTCAGGACGACGTTCTAATCCCAGTGTTCGTGCAGATGAACAGGCTGCCAATACCAGGGCTCGTGCGGGAAGACGCACAGATTTAAATTTTAGGGGAGAAGAACGTGGTAGGGACGCCGCAAGGCGTTCAGGACGACGTTCTAATCCCAGTGTTCGTGCAGATGAACAGGCTGCCAATACCAGGGCTCGTGCGGGAAGACGCACAGATTTAAATTTTAGGGGAGAAGAGCGTGATAGGGACGCCGCAAGGCGTTCAGGATGACGTTCTAATCCCAGTGTTCGTGCAGATGAACAGGCTGCTAATACCAGGACTCGTGCGGAAAGACGCAGAAATTTCATTTCCAGGAGGGTTGAACAGGCTAGGGATTCATTGAGACGAGCAATGAGACGTTTACATGATTCGTACCGTATTGAAGAGGGAAACACCAATGCGTTGAGACGATCAGAAAGGCGTGCGCAATTGATTGATAGTCGGCGCCGCATACTTTTGCACTCCACTCAACGGGTTCGTGCTTATAGTGAATTGGACGAAAACCGGAACGCGGAAAACTCTCGTCAATCAAGAAGGAATATTTTGGAAAGGAAAAATATGGATATTAATGAATACGAGCAATACTTAGAAGGAGAATCTCGCCGGTATTATCAAAGGTGGTTAGCAAATTATGATGAAATAGTCAAGCAGGGACCTACTGAAATTTGTGTGTGTTGCGGAGATTTATGGTTTCCTATTCAAATAAAAACTCTAAGCAAGCAGAAAATTTCAGAGAAATATTCCATAGAATTTGCAAACAAAGCATTTTTTTTGGCTGAAAAAATGCCCAATATTGAAAATATTTATAAATTTTGTTCCAACTGTAGACGCCTTGTTTGGAACGGAAAACTCCCAAATATATGGTTAGGTAACGGTCTGGAATTTCATGATATACCGAATTGTTTAAAAATATTGACTTGTTTAGAACAGCGGCTAATCTCACCACGCATTCCATTTATGCAGATTCGGTCACTTGGATATGACAGGCAATGCGGCATTAAGGGCGCATGTGTTAATATTCCAATAAATGTTGATACCACAGTGGCAATGTTGCCGAGAAGAATGGACCAATCTTACGTCATCCAACTTCACTTGAAAAGACGGTTGGCGTACAACCAGTTTTATGAGTGGAACTATTCGCCCGTCTCTTATAATTTTAGCTCTTCAACATCTTATGGAAAAATCCTTATACGCTCAAATATCTTTTTCAGAAGCGTGGAGACAAAGGTATTCCCAATCTGCTGAGGTAGACTTTGCAGTGACTGCAAATGATGCTGCTACCATCGATGAATTAAGAAGTACTGTTCCACAAGCAATAGTTGAAGAAAATGAACCAGAATTTGATAGTTTTTTCCCGCATAACTCAAATCCTGACGGTCAAGAAACCCTTTTAGATAATGTTCCATTAGAACACATTGCGATTGCCCCAGTCGACATAAGTTCTGATAATACTGCAAAAGAACTTTCTTTCCCATCCATCTATTGTGGCTTTCCGCGTGAAATATCTCGCCCCAAACTATCATATTCAAAAATAGCAAGATCCGAACTAAGACGATATGACAGACGCTGTGCTACAGTCGAAAAACTTCTGTAAACATATAAAAATATGAATTGTTGAACATAAAAAGTTCAGTTTCTATATGTTTACGTAAAAAAAGTCGTCCTGGTGCCCCTGATACTGCCACGAATCTTTTGGATGAGAATTATATTAGCAATCTTGTTCAACAAAAAGAACATAGCATAGCATAGCTCTAAACGTCAGCGGTCGGAAATTTACTTATAAAATTTTTTTTTTTTCTCAAAAATTTCTCAAAAATTCAATTAATTTATTATTTACGTAGTAAAGTTTTCGGTTCGTAGTGTCTACACTCGATATTATGTGTGATTGCTCGATTTCGGTCTTAGTCTCCAAGCTCGACGAAGTTCTTCTCTGTCTTTCGAGGCTCGAAAATTGTTTAAATTTGAGCTCTATAACGGTATCATCCTCCCAGAGTTCGATACCTGCTGTATCGGATTCTGCTATCGATAAACGGAGGTCGGTATCCGCTAGTGAAGTTACTAAGCAGAAAAGATTGTCACCATTGCCGATTAAATCAACTAGGCAGTTACGACCGAGGCAGATTAAATCTGGGGCAAGCACCGCATCGATCAACAAACGCTCTACTATGAACGCTGAAAATGGTACCTCCTCTGCAGGTACGTCAGTCGACAACACCGATAAATCTAGTGACACTAATTGTGTTGCTCAACATACGGTTGTTG
This sequence comes from Chorisops tibialis, assembly GCA_963669355.1. Lineage (NCBI taxonomy): Eukaryota > Metazoa > Arthropoda > Insecta > Diptera > Stratiomyidae > Chorisops > Chorisops tibialis. The sequence goes on from OY770262.1 coordinate 290,143,078, forward strand.
CCGATTGCTCCGCTGGCGTTAACAATTCTAATGACGTCACGGTCACTACTCCATCAACAAGCAAGCTTCCTGCTGCAATGAGTTCCAATCTCGCTCCGGCGAAGCTGCCTCGCTGGATTTATGTGTCTCGCTGTGACGTTGTGACTCTACCGGAAGATGTGGTAAACTTTATCAAAAGTAAATATTGTAACGAAATTTCCACGGAACTTCCTTGCTATCGGCTTACGAAGACTGGTGAAGATCTCGGTAATCTGTCGTATATCTCCTTTAAAATTCGTGTGCCTCATTATATGCTACATAATGTCTTGAAACCTACGTTTTGGCCGAAAGGTCTTGTCGTTAAGGAATTTGACTCGAGATCTCGAAAAAATTTTCGGACACTACCATTGAAGGAAACTCTCACCTAACTCTCAATACCAACTCGTATGACTCAAACATTACATCCGTTTCGAATTTATCAAACAATAATAATAAATCGTCTATTTCTATTTTTTATCAGAATGTAAGAGGTCTGAAAACTAAGGTTGTTACATTTCGAAATGCAGTTCTAACCGAAATTTTCGATGTTATTTGTATTTCTGAAACCTGGCTTAACAACTCAATTTTTGATGCTGAACTTTTTCCAGGTTCTTATAATGTGTATCGTCGTGATCGTGATCTTTTATGTTCAAATAAATCCGATGGTGGCGGTGTCATGATAGCAATAAAAAATAACTTGTTCTCTCAGGCTTGTACTGATTTCAATTGCAGTTTTGAATGTATTGCTGTAAAAATTAAATGTGCAGGACATTTTCTGTACATTTTTACTTGTTATGTCGAGGGTAAATCATCGGCAAGTCAACTGTCTGCGCTCTTCGAATCTCTATCGTTTTTTATAAATCAGTGTGACCCTCGCTCCAAATTCATCATATGTGGTGATTTTAATATGCCATACGTAAGTTGGTATAATAACATTCCTTCTGCCTTGCCTTCGTATTCTCAACACCTTTTCCACCTCGTGGAAAAAATTTTAATTAAAAGTGTTGATATTGTTCGTACTAGCGGTGCTGGCGAATCGGTAGCTGGCGCCGGTAGTGCAACTATAGCTACGGGCGGTCCAGATCCGGATGCGATCAGCGTTACGAGAAAATGCTGTAGTGGCGGTGGTAGCAAGGGTACCGCCAAGACCGATAGCCGATATCGTTCCGGTGGCTATAGTCTATGTTATCGACTAAAAACCCATTCGTCTACGACTAGCGACATTCAACAGTCGACAAGTGCTACGGCCGATACAATTGCTACCAGTTCCGGTTTGATCGTTAGTTCACGCCAAGGATCGGTAGATGGCGCCATGCAACAGTGCGGTCTATGCTCGTTATTATCGCGTTTATTACGTCGCGCTATGTGTGTGGGTTCGAGACGAGGCAGCGGCGAATCGTACTATCAGGAATTAGCCGAAACAGCTGCTCCCGACGTAGCCACAATGGAAACAACGGATAGTTCCATTTACATACGCTTAATTCGTAAGTGCTATTTCTTCTTTTCCAACGACAAACTTCGTAAGTAGTGTGCACCTTTTTTATTTATTTATTTTCTTCGTTAGGTAATTAACAAATTATTGAATCATTAGATGACATTATTCATTTCGATTTCATTGTAACTAAGTATGTCACCGATAATATACCTACACAATATAAATATTATGCTGAACGGTTATTTGTCTGTTTTTATATTTTGTAACACATTATTAACAAAAGGTAACACATGTGAATGAGGCGCCACAGTTTTACTTTATCTTTTTAACATACAAATATATGTAGACAATTAAAACTTATAGTGCGAAATATCATATATGGAAACACGTCCCACACGACATTACCTTGCATAATATTTAGTGAAAAAAAAATTTAAAATTACACGAGTTATTTCTGAATAATGCGGGAGGTGGGTGCCGAGAATATTTTAATGTTCAACCATTTCACTGCCATTGTGTTAATTAATTTTTTTATGTCATTATAGTACTACCATTAAGCACACTATCGCTTAAATAATCAAATTAAAGAGTCATTTATAGGTGCGTTCCATATACATATTATGACTTAGTTAGCTTGAAAGAAAAATAATTAAATTGTTTTAGTTATTATGCAACGCTATACAGAAAATTATTTCGATGAAGTTATTTATTAATTTCATTTAAGTTAGCAGCGGTCATTTAAGGAGGATTACGTACTAGTAAACTCCGCAAGGGGGTAGTTGTAGTATGAGGTTTTGCCAATTCCTGCAACTATCTTTGGAGTTAGCGACTCCACGGACCTGAGCTAACTATCCCCCTCTGGGATGGGGGCTGTAGAATTCACCCACAGCCAGTCCTGCTTGCCCTAAAAATGGCAAATGGACACTCACTGGATCATGGGCTTATCACCCGTGATCTTAAGACCTAAATGATACGAGAAACAGATACATCGCCTCGGATACGGACTGATTCTACGGTAACGACTTTTGGCATTCGAAAACGGACTATGATTGGCTTCTGGAACGTTCGAACATTGAATGACGGGGGAAGAGCTGGGGTTACTCGGTCCTTGCTCCGCCAATCGGTGATCGACCGTGAAATGGAGCACTATAACATCCAAATCTTGGGCTTGAGCGAGGTCAGGTGGACAGGATCAGGAGAAGAACGAACCCCTAGCGGAAACACTATTCTGTACATTGGCCCTGAAAGTGAAGCCAGAAATGGCGTGGCGTTCGTCCTTACACCGCGAGCGAGAAACAGTCTCATTAGCTGGGAACCAATCTCGGATAGGATTATCGTCGTCAGGCTCAGGACCAGTGTCAGAAACGTCACAATTCTGCAGTGCTACGCACCAACTAATACCGCAACACCTGGTGACAAAGAGGAGTTTTATAGCCAACTGAGTGCCACCTTCGAACGTGTTCCAAGAGGTGATATTATTATCATCTCAGGAGATATGAACGCCCAGGTTGGATCGGACAACACTGGACTAGAACACGTCATGGGAAGGCATGGTGACCCTTGGGCCGACGCGTCACGACCTTGGATTAAGAGACCCGAAAACGGCGAATTATTTGTGGAGTTTTGTAGTACTCGGCAAATGGTCATCGGAGGGACCCTTTTTCCACACAAGAGTCATCATAAAACATCTTGGGTTTCCCCTGATGGTGTAACTCAGAACCAGATCGACCATTTGGCTATAAGTCGCCGATGGAGAAGATGTCTCCTCGATGTGCGAGCGAAACGTGGAGCTGACGTGGGGAGCGATCACCACTTGATGGTTGCCTGCTTGAGATTGTGTACAGCAGCTATCCGACGACCACAAATTCTTCAAATGAAGCGCAAGCTTAATGTGGATAAACTTAAAGATCCCAACAAAAACCGCGAATACACCACTATTCTACGCGAAAAGTCATCCACATTGGGTGAATATGAAATGCGCACACTGGACGCCAATTGGGAGGCAACCAAAAACACTTTTCTAACTAGTGCTGAAGAATCTGTGGGATATGTGCAAAGCGGTGAGAAACCCTGGATGTCACAAGACACATGGGTCAAGGTTGGCAATCGGAAAAAAGCCAAATTGGCAATCATCTCTCAACCCGATGTCAACCAACGAACGCCCGACTTGAGGCAGAACTACCGCGATGCTCATATACAGCTTAAGAGGGCTGTTAGACGCGACAAGAGAAAGGCCATTGAAGATCTGGCAAACAAGGCAGAATCTGCGGCTTACCTTGGGGATATGGGATCACTTTTTAAAATCATGAAACAGTTGACGAACAGGAATTTCACCGCCAACCACCTGGTGAGAGATGTCAACGGAACTCTCCTTAATATGAGTGAACACCAGTTGCGGCGATGGAAGGAATACTTCTCTGATATTTTAAACATCTTGTCAGAGGAAGATATTCCGGAAACAGAACAACTACCAAACATCCAACCGCAACAATCCTCTATTAGGGATGATCCCCCAGATAAGGAAGAGATAGTTTCCGCCATTCGGTCAATGGCGGGAAGGAAAGCTCCAGGTATAGACGGACTACCAACGGAACTCCTTAAAGCGGACCCGGAAATCACAGCCGATATACTCCTCCCACTCTTCACTAAGGTGTGGAGTGAGGAAAGATATCCGACTGAATGGAAGGAGGGCGTCATTGTGAAAATTCCGAAGAAGGGCGACCTTCGGGATTGTGGCAATTGGCGTGGTATATGTCTACTTACTGCCGTATCAAAAATTATGGCTAAGGTAATTCTCAATAGGATTAGCGATGTCGTCGAGAGCACTCTCGAAGTTTATCAGGCTGGATTCCGTAAAGGGTCGTCTTGTACCGACCACACAAATACCCTACGGATAATATTAGAGCAGTCAGCCGAAATGGGTTCGCCACTACATCTCATGTTTGTGGACTTCGAGAAGGCTTTCGACAGCGTTAAGCGAGATTACATATGGAATGCTTTGCGTAGGAGAGGTATTCCAGATAAGGTCATAGCTATGATTAAAGAATCCTACGAAGATGCAAGGTGTCGCGTCTTGCATAGAGGAGAGCTGTCCGAGAGCTTCCCTGTGCGAACGGGTGTCAGACAAGGCTGCATATTATCACCAGCCCTGTTTCTGGTGGTAATAAACGACATCTTGAAAGCTGCACTGGAAGGTGGGGAAGGTAAGGGTCTTCAATGGAGACTATTTAACATCTTGAGTCACCTTGATTATGCTGATGACGTGTGTTTGCTTGCACATAACCGTTCGGACTTAGAGTCAAATGTTCGCTCGTTGCATTCTAAATGCAAAGAGGCGGGACTGAAAATAAATGTGCGTAAAACCAAGTACATGCACATGGGTTCGAACGCAAGCACACCGATTGTTCTTAACGGACAGGATGTGGAAGAGGTGCAAGATTTTTGCTATCTTGGAAGCATTGTCAGCATGGACGGCGGAGCCGAAAAGGATGTTGAGGCTCGGCTAAATAAAGCTCGTCAGGCCTTCGGTATCCTTTCCCCTTTCTGGAGGTTAAGAGAGATCTCCCTTCGCACGAAGCTGCGAGTTTTTGACGCATGCGTCAAATCCGTGTTGTTGTATGGTTGTACTACGTGGAAAGTGACCGTTCGACTTACCAAGAAACTACAGACTTTCGTAAACCAATGCCTCCGGCGCATTTTAGGAATATTCTGGCCAGAAGTAATCTCCAACGACGAACTTTGGAGTACAACTGGCCAGACTAAAATAGGTATTGAGATTCAACGGCGGAAGTGGCTGTGGATCGGTCATACTTTGAGGAAACCAGAGCAAAATATCGCAAAACAGGCTCTGGATTATAATCCGCAAGGAAGACGTCGGGTTGGTCGACCATGTAACACATGGAAGCGAGCAGTTGAGCAGGAGGCCAGAGGAATAAACAAGTCCTGGCAACAGCTTAAGGCCGATGCCCAGGATCGCGCCTTGTGGAAGAGAGTTGTTTCTGTCCTATGCCCCTATAGGGGGTCTTAACAGGAATTTGATGATTGATTTCCACCTCGTAACCTTCATGGAATTTTGTGCTTTTACGCAATTAAATTTTACTCTGAATAAGAATGATAGAATTCTTGACCTCATTTTTTCGAATGTAAGGTCCAACTTTGTTGATATTTTTATACTCTAGATGAAATCTGAGAGTATATTGTGTTTGCCTTACCGTTTGTAACGCTAAGAAATAATGCTCGCACAGAGCCGCCAAGGGTACAGAAATATTTGTTGTCGCTCAAAAACTTCGATTCCGAGTTGCTGTCTGTCCGTCTGTCCGTCTGTCCGTCTGTCTGTCTGTCCGTCTGTCCGTCTGTCCGTCTGTCCGTCTGTCCGTCTGTCTACAGCATAACTCTCGAACGCTTTGAGCTATCGTGCTGAAATTTTTTGTGTGTCATTTTTAGCTAAAAAGAAACTTTAAGTTCGTGAACGGGCCACATCCCCCTACTCCTTCTACCCCCTCCCATACAAATTTCACGAAATTCCGAAATTTCCAGAAATTGATTTTCCTTTGAAACCATTTAAGCTATCAATTTGAAATTTCGGTCAAAGTATTTAGATATAAATGTCATTAATATGGCGGAATATTGATCCCATCCCGTCACTCCTTCTACCCCCTCCCATACAAATGCATAATTTTGAAAAATGCAGTTTTTCGATTTTCATTGAAACTAGCAAAGTTATAAAAACGAATTTTTGCCAGAATTAATTTTATTATAGTTTCAATTAGAATTGAAAAAATTATCAACTTCACCTCACTCCTTCTACCCCCTCCCATACAAATTTCACGAAATTTTGAAATTTAAATTAAATTACTTTTCTTCGAAACTGTTAAGGCTATCAACTTGATATTTTGCATAAAGTATAAAAATAGAAATATCAATAACGAGAAAAAAATTTGTTTTGATCCGTACACTCCTTCTACCCCCTCCCATATAAATGCATAATTTTTGTCAAGTGCATTATATCGATTTGCATTAAAACTAGAAAAAGTATAAACTTAGAATTTTGCCAGAATTTGTCTTTTAATAATTTCAATAAATGCTAAAAAAACTATCAGCTCCTCTTCACTCCTTCTACCCCCTCCCATACAAATATCTGTATTTTAAATTCAAGAAAAGCATTTCTCCTTCGAATATATTAGAACTATCAAATTTGAAATTGAACCAAAGCGTGGTGATAAGGATGATATGATAAGCAGTTTCAAAATCATCTTAGACGCTCGACTTTCCCTGCCACCTCCCATACAAATGCCTCAATTTCAGGAAAACTATGTCCCAATTGAAAATAATGAAAGCTGCAAACTTTAAATTCAGCACGAAATATTTTGCATGCCACATTAGGTGTCATATCCAAAAATTACAAACCTTCCTCCTCTCCTTCTACCACCTCCCATACAAAAGTCACTATTAATTATTTAAAAGAATTGGAGGTGACATATTTTCCGGTACATTGAACTCTTTCTCATTTCATCTAGAGTATCATATGATTGGGCTTTACGCCCAATCATAATTCTTTTATGTTTTCTTCTACTATGGAACTTGTACCCACTGACTCCCATCATCCTCCCATTGAGCTTTTGGTTAAAATAAATACACGTAACCATTCATCATTAACAACTCGTTCAAAGCGCAATTTCTTTAAGTGTAACTATGATATAATCTCTTCTGACTTACAAGAACTTAATCTGCTGCAAACCCTGGAATCAGAGTCCGTTGTCTCTTATGTTGACTATTTTTACAGTTCTTTAAACTCAATAATTTCTGAGCATGTTCCGTTCTACTCCACTAAACGCAGTTCCTTTCCACAATGGTTCAACAATATCATTATTAAACTGTTACACATAAAAAACAAGGCACGAAAAATTTTTCTCAAGAACCGTAATCCTACAAATGCATCCCGTTTTTGCTGATCTCAGAAGGCAGCTAAAGACGGAAATAAAGAAAGGTTTTCGTTCATATGTGAACAACCTAAATTTCTGTCTTTCTACTGGGAATCTTAGACCGTTTTGGAGTTATACTAATGCATCTCGAACGACTTTGTCCCACCCTTCCACTATTACACACTTGGATGTTACTGCTTCTACCCCATGTGGTATTGCTGAACTTTTCTCTCAATATTTCCAATCTGTCTACTCCACCAATTCACCATCATCTACTCCTTGTTTCATTGATAATCATGTCAATCTCTTGCCTGAGTTCGAAAGCCACGACGTTCTTTCTGTTATCAACTCTTTAGATAGTAATGGCACTGCTGGACCAGACGAAATTCCAAACATTTTTGTAATTAATCTTGGACATATCCTTGCTGAACCTTTGGCGAAAATTTTCACTTTGTCCCTCACTGAAGGAATCTTCCCCACTCAATGGAAGGAATCTTACGTTATACCTATCTTTAAGAGCGGTGAAAAACATAAGGTTGAAAATTACCGTCCAATCAGTTTACTTTCTTGCTTTTCAAAGATATTTGAAAAGTTACTTCATATACACATTTTTTCACGAGTCAGCGCCCTAATTTCTATCAATCAGCATGGATTTTTTAAAGGACGCTCCACTGTGACGAATCTTGTTTCCTTCTCTAACTCAGTCTCATATGCGCTCGAAAATCGTTTCTCTGTCCACACGATTTATACTGACTTTTCTAAAGCATTTGACTCTGTTGATCACTCTATACTGCTTAATAAACTGCAATCGTTTGGAATATATTCTTCTTTGTTGCAATGGTTCTCTTCGTACCTAAGTGATCGTAAACAATATGTCATATTTAATGGTGCTCAATCCTATCCTTACTCTGCATCGTCTGGTGTTCCCCAAGGTTCCACCTTGGGCCCCCTACTTTTTGTTTTGTTTGTGAATGACCTTCTTATGGGTTTTCAATCCGATCATTTAATGTATGCCGATGATCTCAAACTATTTAGAGAAGTGAAGTCTATTTCTGACTGTAAAATCCTTCAAGATGACATTAATAAATTAAATGATTGGTGTAAGCTGAATAACCTCCGTTTGAACACTAAAAAATGTTTTAAAATGATATATACAAATACGGATTGTAGCCTGAACTTTGACTACCATGTTGATAATGCTCTCCTCGTTGAAGTCTCACGCATAAAGGATTTAGGAGTAATGTTTGACAGCAGATTAAGGTTTGATCAGCACATAATCGAAGTCTGCAAACACGCATTTAGATTATGTGGTTTTATATTAAGAACTGCCCATACTTTCCATAATATGCATGTTTATACGAATTTGTTTAATAGTTTGGTTCGGTCTCGTCTAGAGTATTGTTCTGTTGTCTGGAACCCTCACTACCAATATCTTGAGACTGCATTGGAATCAGTACAACGACGTTTTACCAAATCTGTTTTCCGAAAACTGAACTTATCTGACACTTGCTACAAGAGTCGATTACAATTACTTGGCCTAACTAGTTTAAAGGACAGAAGAATTTATTTTGACATGTTATTTTTATTTAAAGTAAATTTCGTTTTCAATACTAATCTTCAACGTGAACTTCAATTGCGTTCTAATATAAGTAATACTAGATCACATACTCTATTCGTTGTACCACATGCGCGGCTGAACGTATATTTTCACTCTCCCTTACTCAGGCTGCCTCGAATGTTCAATCAATCTTGCCTTAGTTTTCATGACTTCAGTCTACAATCTTTCAAGGTATATTTAAAATTCAAGTTTTCTATTAAATAACTTTGTACATATATTGAATTTCTATTTAACTTTCATTTTTTCTATTATTAATATTGTAATTCACTTATATTTGTTTTGGACCTCTTGTATAATTGGAATATTTTACTTTCTGTTCATCAAGTCCTTAAATAAATAAATAAATAAAAAACATGATGCTGGGTATCGTCTTTTGAAGGGAATAAGGTCATCTCCATCCCACTGGGAGAGCGAAAAAACGAAAGTGATTGCTATGATTCGTCAATTTGGATTGCCCATTTTCTTTATAACTTCAGCGGCAGAAACAAAATGGCAAAAAAATTATTTCTCAGCAAGATGCAGACAATCTCGATTTTAGAACGAAATCGAGACTTATACGGTCTGACCCCGTCACTTGTACTCGATATTTCGATCATCGATTTCGAGCAATTTTCAAACGTTTTAAAAGCAGCTCAGGAATATTTGGGAAACATTTTGTCGTGAACTATTATTATCGGGTTGAATTTCAGCAAAGGGGATCACCGCATGTTCACGCAATGTATTGGTTAAAGGACGCTCCTAAATTAAATTTAGAAGATGCTGAAAGTATCAAAGCAGTTGAGCAATTTATTGATAAATTTGTAACGACATACAGTGAACATGACGGGCTGTTAAATTACACAGTCTACCAAAAACATTCACATGCACGTTCTTGCCTCCGGGAAATTCGAGGAATGAATATATGTAGGTACGGTATGCTCTATCCTCCAATGGAAAAGACTTCAATTTCAACTCCTCTTCCGGATTCGGAAGCGAAGGAAATAGCGAAGAGAATCGAGTAAATTACAATAAAATATCTGAATTTTTAAAAGACCACTCAAACACAAATCCTTACAAATTTTCTGAATTCTTAGCGGCTATTAATATGAATCGTAATACCTATATTTTGGCTATAAGATCTTAGTTGAAAAAACCTGCAATTTATCTTCAACGGGATTTCAAAGATAAAGAATTTCGAAATGCCTGAGTTCACGAACGAAGAATATGCAGACATGATTTTCATTTATGGAGAGTGTCAGGGAAATGCGCAAGCGGCGCGATCTTTGTATCATCAAAGATTTCCTAATCGTCGAATACCTTACGCGAGAGTATTCCAAGACGTTTACAGAAGGATTAGAGAAACAGGCAATGTTAGGACAAGCAGAGTGAATGCAAATCCTGCGCCGATAATCGCTCTGTCAATCGATGAACGAATCCTAGGCTGCAGTTCAAAATGATCCAACAACTAGTATACGACGCTTGGCATTGCGGTTTAACGTCTCTACGTGGAAAGTTTGGAGTGTCCTAAAAGCAGAACGTTTGCATCCCTACCACCACACACCAGTGCAGGAGCTGTTACCCATTGATTTGCCCAAAAGGATGGAGTTTTGCAATTGGCTCCTTGAACGACAAATAAGTGACGAGAATTTTATCAGCAACATTCTTTGGACGGATGAGTCCCAATTCACCAGGGACGGTATCACAAACTTCCAAACTTACACCCATGGGCTGAGAGCAATCCACATACAAGAGAGGCATCATTTCAGCACAGATTCAGAGTCAATTTAGAGAAGGAGTGAGTTGATAATTCTTTTTAAAATTAATTGCAATTATAGTAAAATTAATTTTGGCAAAATTTCATCGTTTCAGCTTTACTAGTTTCAATGAAAATCGAAAATATGTATTTTTCAAAATTGTCATTTGTATGGGAGGGGGGGGGGGGGGTACAAGGAGTGAGGGGATCGGATTAGTATTTCGTCATACTAAAGACATCTATATCATAATACTTTGACCTAAATTTCTAGTCGACAGCTTAAATAGTTTTAAAGAAAAATTAATTTCTTTATATTTCGAAATTTCATGAAATTTGTATGGGAGGGGGCAGAAGGAGTGGGGGGATGTAGCCCATTCACGAACTTAAAGTTCCTTTTTTGCTAAAAATGACACACAAAAATGTTTAGCACCATAGCTCAAAGCTTTCGAGAGTTATGCTGTAGACAGACGAACAGACAGACGGTCACTCGGAATCGAAGTTTTTGAGTGACAGCAAATATTTCTGTACCCTTGGCGGCTCTGTGCGAGCGTTATTTCTTAGCGTTACAAACGGTAAGGCAAACACAATATACTCTCAGATTTCATCTAGAGTATAATAACAGTAGTCCTGCGTTGGTTCATCTTCCGAACCAAGAAAATACATGATTAAACCACAGTTTCTATCTGAGAAAAGTCACAGATATAGAAATTGTAAACATTATAAAATCACTAAGTAGCAGTACCAGCCCGGGGTATGACAAAATAACAACAGTGATTATTAAGAAACTAGCCAAACTCAGTTACCCACTTTCTGTAATTTGCAATAAGTGTATAAAAGAAGGCCACTTCCCCACCCAATTTAAGAGAGTCATTTTAATACCTATTCACAAAAACGGAGATAAACTTGAGGCTAACAACTATAGACCCATATCTCTACTTCCTACTATCACGAAAATTTTTGAACGTTACATTAAAACGAAACTAACTCAATACCTTGAAGAAAACAACATTATTTCACCAAACCAATACGGTTTCAGAAGCAGTACAGAAGTACGGATGGTGCATTGGCGGAACTATCATCATTCATTTACAAAGAAATGGATACCGGTTTAAAACCAATGGCCGTATTCATGGACCTAGAAAAGGCATTTGACACAGTCTCATTCAAGCTGCTCGTATCTAAACTATCAAGAATCGGCATTCAAAATAACTATTTGAAGCTGTTTGAAGAGTATTTATCAAACCGTATTCAGCAGGTAAAAGTAAATCAAACTCTAAGTGAAATGGAATATAACTCGACGTATGGCCTTCCACAAGGAACAGTTTTGTCACCCATTCTTTTCCTTATCTATATTAATGAATTGAGCGACATGAAAGTCCCTAATGGCAAAATAATCTCCTTCGCGGACGACACAGTCCTTCTAGTATCTGGTAGATCTTGGATTGATACACAATCAAACATAACTGAGTCATTGGGCAAAATTAAAAATTGGCTCGAAAGAAATTTGCTCAAGTTGAATGTTAGCAAAACCAAAGCAATTGCGTTCTCTAATAGCGATATAGGTTTACCGCAATCGACATCAATAAGTCTACCAAGGCAAGTCAACTCGGATAGTAGTCAAATCATTCAAACTGTGAAACCCATTAAATACCTTGGTATTAACATCGCCTTCAGACTCTCTTGGAGAGACCATATCAATCTTCTAGCTAAGAAAATACGAAAAACAATTCCTATTTTTTGTTTTATCAGGAATATTCTCGCCTTCAAAGAGCTCAAAATGATTTATTATGGATTGGTCCAATCAATTGTGCAATATGGAATAGTTGCATGGGGTGGTACATATGAGATACATATCGACGTACTAATGAGGGCTCACAGATGTATCTTAAAAATAATGTTGAATTTGCCTCCTTGATTCCCTTCAGAATATTTATATTCCATAACCAACGTTCGAGAACCAAGAGCTTTGTACGTCAAAGCTGTCATGCTGTATATGTCCAAAAACGATAATTCCAGTTTTGTTAATCATAATCACAACACCAGAAATGGGACAAACATGGCAGTTCTAAAAGTAAATCGAACCCACACAAAAATTCTGTGCAATTCAGCGGACCCTCAAAGTTCGGAAGTGAAGGCGCGACGACGGACGCAACTGTACCGGAGAAAAAAGGGACAACGATGATGCAAGGTCGACGTCAATAACAAATAAGAGAATGAGGCCAGCAGTGGAAGAAGGTTCGCAAGAAAGCATTGCCCTTCGACTATCGGAAGTACTAGAAGGCGGAAACTCTGCGAAAAAGGCAACTGTTCTCGCGGTGAGATGTGGAAGTGGTGCCGGAGAACTACACGCTAAGAAATTTTGGTCAGGCGCCTCCGGCTGTTGCATAAAATGCGAGGACAATGTATGGGTGACGCCGAAAGATTTCGCCTCCAGATGCGGCATGCGAGCCTATTGGTCGCTAGTTATTCGTTGTGGCGATAAGATACTACCCGATCTCCTCAAAGAGGGAGTACTAACGCACCGTGCTGCAATTCAACCAAGTTTTCCATCTTACGAAATGTCCGACATTTCGCAGTACGAGGAAGCGTCAGGGGCTGGCACTAAAAGTTCCCAGCAATGCACTCTCATCCTCACCGAAGGAGTGCCATCAATGAACCTAGTGCTATCGGCGATGACCTGGAACACGAGGAATACCGTTCGTACAGAGTTCTAGCAGTATGTGGAAAAAACATAACAGAATTATGATTGGGCTTAAAGCCCAATCATATGATACTCTAGATGAGATGGAAATGACTTTGATATACCGGCAAATATGTCATCTCAAATTCTTTCGAATAGTGAGAACAGACTTTGCATGGGAGGTGGTAGAAGTAGAGGGGGAGGTTTGTATTTCTCCTATGTGACACCGAAAATGGCGTGTAAAGTGTTTCGTACTGAATTTAAAATTTTTAGTTTTCATTATTTTTAAAGAAATTGGACATAGTTTTCCAGAAATTGGGGCATTTGTATGGGAGGTGGCAGAGGAAGTGGAACGTTTTAGATGATTTTGAAACTGCTTGTCATCATCCTTATCACTATGCTTTGATTCAATTTCAAAGTCGGCGGCTCTCATACATATATTCGAAGGAGAAATGCTTTTCTTGAATTTATAATACAGATATTTATATGGGAGGGGTAGAAGGAGGGAAGCTGAGCTGATAATTTTTTCCAACATTTATTGCAACTATTAAAAAACAAATTCTGGCAAAATTTTAAGTTTGTAATTTTTATAGTTTTAATGGAAATCGATATAATGCATTTAACAAAAATTATGCATTTGTATGGGAGGGGGTAGAAGGAGTGTAAGGATGAAAATAATTTTTTTTCCTGTTATTGATATTTCTATTTTTATACTTTGTGCGAAATATCAAATTGATAACTTTAACAGTTTCGAAGAAAAATAATTTAATTTAAATTTCAAAATTTCGTGAAATTTGTATGGGAGGGGGTAGAAGGGGTGAGGTGAAGTTGATAATTTTTTCAAAGCTGATTGGAATTCTAATAAAATGAATTCTGGCAAAAATTCGTTTTTATAACTTTACTAGTTTCGATGAAAATCGAAGAACTGCATTTTTCAAAATTATGCATTTGTATGGGAGGGGGTAGAAGGAGTGATGAGATCGCATTAATATTCAGTCATATTAATGGTATCTATATAGTAATACTTCAACCCAAATTTCAAATCGATAGCTTAAATAGTTTCTAAGAAAAATCAATTTCTGAAAATTTCGAAATTTCGTGAAATTTGTATGGGAGGGGGTAGAAGGGGTGGGGGGATGTGGCCCGTTCACGAACTTAAAGTTTTTTTTTTGCTAAAAATGACACACAACAAATTTCAGCACGATAGCTCAAAGCGTTCGAGAGTTATGCTGTAGACAGACGGACAGACGGACAGACAGCAACTCGGAATCGAAGTTTTTGAGCGACAACAAATATTTCTGTACCCTTGGCGGTTCTGTGCGAGCATTATTTCTTAGCGTTACAAACGGTAAGGCAAACACAATATACTCTCAGATTTCATCTAGAGTATAATAATGAATGTTCGGAACGCACCGCCAGATGAAGTATCAAAAATTGAATTTATGAAAAACTTCGTGGGAAATCGTAGGGCTGAAAACAGGCAAGAAATATCAAAAGTCCGATTATTTGAAACAACTGAGGCACGGACGGAGAGTGCTTCTCTTTGATCCGGACGAAGATGGATCACATATAAAGGGCCTAGTCCTCAATGCCGTCCACACCTACTGGCCGGCACTTTTGGAACAAGGATTTGTACAACAACTTGTCGTCCCGACCGCGATAGCAAAGAAAGTGGCGAACGAAGAAGAAGAGGTCACTTTTAACTCGTTGCCGGAGCTCGCCAAGTGGAAAGAAGACAACGCGGAAAATGCGTACGCGATACATCGAATTAAAAGTCTATGTCAGTATTCCACAGAACAGCTGACGGAATATTTGGGCGACGAGGAACATCGCGTGATAGCAATAAAGTGCGGGAACAGCCAAGACAAGGCAGCCATGAACATGGCGTTCGGCAAGAGGAAACAACACGTACAAGAACGCAAAGAATGCCTCAACGCGTTCATGAAGGATAGGCTGCAGAAACTATCTCAGCGCATCCTGTACACGGGACACACAAAAGAAATCTCGTGCCACGATTTCGTTTACTTCGAATTAATCCCGTACATTCACGCCAGTATTTTGCGGTCGTTTCTCTCAATAATTGATGGTCTCACTGTCGCGCAACGAAAAATTATTTGCAACTTGCTGGAAGGCAACGAGGACCATAACGATTCCGAACTAGCGCAGTTATTGCCGGAAAGGGACCACAAAACTGCCGTCAAGATGGTGAAGCAGCACGTCGGGTCGAACAACACAAATTTGATAGAGTCGACAAGATTCCGTGGCACGCGAAACGCAGACGGCAAAGACCACCCGAGTTCGCGGTATATATCTGTCGCGCTTGGACCGTTAACGCGCCACATATTCCACAGAAAGTGCATCGGTGAGTGTGGCGATTCGCCTCTTTACTGTTCAGTGATTCCCATGTTACTCGTGAATGGGTCACGAGCCATTGGACCACGATGGAAATCACACATCCCCAAAAACAACCCGCGAGACGTGATCAAAAATTTAAGGTTGCTGATGAAGAAAATGGACCCGTTGCAAATACGTCCATTCTATCGCAACTTAAGGGCGAAATTCACGATCATTCCACTGCAGGAAAATACATGTGCTTCGGTAAATACGAGGTAATAGATTGCAATACAATAGAAATAATGGAACTGGCGATCGGAACCTGGAACGAAACATACAAATTCCAAAATCCCGTACATTCACGCCAGTATTTTGCGGTCGTTTCTCTCAATAATTGATGGTCTCACGGTCGCGCATCGAAAAATTATTTACAACTTGCTGGAAGGCAACGGGGACCCCAATATTTCCGAACTAGCGCAGTTATTGCCGGAAAGAGACCACAAAACTACCGTCAGGATGGTGAAGCAGCACGTCGGGTCGAACAACATAAACTTGATAGAGTCGACAAGGTTCCGTAGCACGTGAAACGCAGGCGGCAAAGACCACCCGAGTTCGCGGTATATGTCTGTCACGCTTGGACCATTAACGCGCCACATATTCCGCAGAAAGTGCATCGGTGAGTGTGGCGAGTCGCCTCTTTACTGGTCAATGATTCCCATGTTACTCGTGAATGGGTCACGAGCCATTGGACCACGATGAAAATCACACATCCCCAAATACAACCCGCGAGACGTGATCAAAAATTTAAGGTTGCTGATGAAGAAAATGGACCCGTTGCAAATACGTCCATTCTATCGCAACTTTAAGGGCGAAATTCACGATCATTCCACTGCAGGGAAATACATGTGCTTCGGTAAATACGAGGTAATAGATTCCAATACAATCGAAATAATGGAACTGTCGATCGGAACCTGGACCGAAAAATACAAATTGGAAGTTTTGGATCCGTTGGTGAAAGCTGAAGTGATTTCCCATTACGAGCAAAGCCGTAGCAACACTCCACATGGCGTGCGATTGGTGCTGAAGTTTTTGCCAGGAGAATTGCAGAGATTGCAGAAGGGCAACAATTGCGATGGTATCGTAAAGATGTTGCGATTGTCAAGTATTATGACGACGTCGTCAATGTACGCACTGGACCCCAACAACACCCTAACGTAGTACTCCTACCCCAACGACATCATAACAGAATTCTTCCAAAGCCAACTCGAAGGTTACAGAAAGCGTAAGAGTTGCAGTGAGGAATTCTTGCGAATGGAAGTGGAGAAGCTCACCAAGGCGGCACAGACAAGCAGCGCTAAGGAACGATTTCTGCAAAGGTGCAGGCGAGATAGTGCTCTGGCGCAGTTGGAACTGAGATGAGGCGAAATCGAGAAAGATTCCATAACACCTCCCGATCAATTACGCGCACCGGCAATTTTAATGCAAAGCATATATAACAAAAGCCGTAATGCATATGACACATGTAATTAACCCGGCGAACGAAAACAACGCCACATGCATATATGATATCAACTCGGGAAAGAAATGCTTACGGTGATGCAAGTAAAAGAAAATCAAAAACATAACAGGGCTACGATTGCGCGTAAAGCGCAATCTTACGATACTCTAGATGAAATAGAATTTTTTGTGATCCCAAGAAATTTCGCATGGGAAGTATTAGAAGGGATGACAGCATTGAACTAATTTTTCCCCATTATGCTAAAGTAGCTATAAAAATGTTTTGTACAAAATGCTTACTCCAAAAATTGAATGGGAACTGCAAAAATTAGTGAGTTAAATTTAGTGAAAATGTGCAGTTTGTATGGGAGGTGGTAGAAAGAGTGGGGCGATTAGAGTGATTTTTTTCAGAAATAACTAGGAATATTGTAAAATTGACATCCCTGAAATTTCAGACTAGTGCCATTTATACTTTTCAAGAAAATGGATTTTTTGTGAAGTTGTGAAACTGTGTCATATTGTATGGGAGGGGGTAGAAGCAGTGAAGCTAATCAAATATTTTTTTCTGATCTTAGTGCTAATACTAATTATGTATTTATTACAAAATATGAGCTCAATAAATGTTATATGTTCTGAGAAAATCGTCTTAGAGCATTTCATGAAAAAGTGTAGTTTGTATGGGAAGGGGTGGAAGGAGAGGGAGGAAGCAAATAATTTTTCTACTGTAGATTAAAATTACTATGAAAATAACACATCCGAAAATTCAGACTAATAGCTTTTATACTTTTCGAGTAAATCCGTTTATTGTCAAATTACGAAATTGTGTCATTTTGTATGGGAGGGGGTAGAAGGGGTGAAGCTAATAGTCTAAATTTTTTTGGGCTTACTAACAATTTTAAATAAATATTTGGTGCACAATTTCAGCTCTCTAAATTGTATACACAATGAGTAAATTGGCTTAGAGTAATTCATGACAACTACAGTTTGTATGGGAGGTGGTAGAAGGAGTGGGAGGATACGCATAATTTTCGTACGGTAGATTGATATTATCATAAAAGTAACATATTCCAAATTTCAGGCCAATAGCTCTTATACTTTTCGTGCAAATCCGTTTATTGTCAAATTGCGCAATTGTGTCATTTTGTATGGGAGGGGGTAGAAGGGGTGGAGCGATTTGGCCCGTTCACGAACTTGACCTTACTTTTTTGTCAAAAACGACGTGTACAAAATTTGAACTATCTAGCTCAACGCGTTCTCAAGCTAGAGCGCGCACAGACGGACGGACGGACGGACGGACGGACGGACGGACGGACGGACGGACATCCGGTTTTGAGATTTTTGAGTGATAATATTAATTTCTGTATTCATCATTTTTTTCTCCGAGCCTTATTTCTTGGCGTTACAAACTTTAGAGCAAACTTATAATACTCTCAGATTTCATCTAGAGTATAAACATAAGCGACAAGTTGTTGATTCATGTTTCAAAACATGAGGGAGTCCCTCGAACACAGCAAACTAACTAAGTATGATTTTATTTCGTGTCATTACACTATGTAAGCAATTTTACTAAAAGTAAACAATGCGATGAACGAAAATCGCAATCGGATTCAAAAGTGGATTATCGAGTTAGATTGCGAAATCCAGAAATAGACTAATTAAAGTCAATTGGATTTCGTAATTCATATCGCAAAATTATTGAACTTTGTATTCAATTGCATATTTTGTTGTAAAGCTTAGTTCAGCTAAAAAGAACTATGTATATAAGTTAAGCTCTCTGTCTGAGCAACTCCTACGAAGTGTCCTTTGTATTCAAGCTCTCTTTCTAAGCTGTTTTACAACCGAGTATTGTTTTGTTCACAAAGTTTCAAGCGCCGATTCAGTACGGAACGAGTAGAACAGATAAGCGCATAACAACCAGGACTAATTGCCGCACAACAGCGACTGGAGACTCTACCCGGTAACGGAGGAATAGCCGAACGATTTCAACAGCAGCGAATAGAGACTCTTCACCCAGAACGTGTCCATCAGTAAACAAAAAAAAAGGAGATACCCAGTTCACCAGTAACCAGACCAAGGATAAATAAAACAAAAATGGTAAATACAAAATGGGGACATTTTTATTTAACAGAAGAAGTGGAATAAGGGATCGCCTTTGGCCTCAGGGCCAATCGTGCGTCCGGCCTTTGCAATGCAGCAATTCGCGAGTCTCCCTAAGTAACGTCATTTTATTCAACAATCTTTAAGACGGTTGCAGAGCAATCGAGGTCGTGGAAATCCCTAAGAGCAGGTGGAGCAGAAACGGAAATGAGGGGCAAATCTTTATTTACAGAAGCCTATGGCTAAGTTGATGTCCCTGAACTTGAGAGCTTATCTTTCGAATTCATGGAAGGAAAGAAATTGCGATCAGAAAAGGACCCTTTGGCGCAAGTCGAACTTGCCGCTCCGGAGCTCCTTCGAGGTTCAATGCGGTCGATGTTCGCTGTTTGCGATGAATTCGTTTACAAAACGGCCAACTCCACCTCTCTCCTATTGGTTTTGTCATTTCGCGTCAGTTTCAATCGAGTCGGCCGCCGTATTAGTGATTCCATAAATTCAGTCATCGCAATTCAACAGCTCCCTCCTACGACTCTCGGTGATTTGATCGATTTCTTTTCTTGAAGGTTTTTTCAGATTTAAAATGGCACATCTCGAAACTTTCCCACCCATCGTACTGAGCCAGTACATCGGAGACTTCGAGTGTACATCAGGCGAGGCAAAGTTCACCAACGACCAGTGGACATCAGCTTACCAACATTTCTTCACAGCGGCGGGAGTTCGACACCCCCGCGGCACATATTACGTTGGCGTATGCCACTATAAAGGATTCGGCGTTGACCGGGATGACAATCAGGCGCTTCATATCTTTAGAATAGCCGCAACGATGGGCTACGCCCCGGGAATTTGGGAATTGGGACGTTTCTACGAGTCAGGGAAAGGGGGCCTACTGATGAACCACCTAATCGCATGCCGCTGTTTCCGCACGGCCATTCGAATGGGGTACCTGGATTGATCCAAATTCATTTTCTAGAGTTTTCACGTGTTTCATTCGAAATTTTTCGAAATAAATGCGACGAAATTTCCATGATAATCTCCTTTTTCATTTAATAACCCCCAAGTTCCATCACATTTCTCTGGTGCATTCGCAATTGCTCCGAGAGGGATGACACGTTCAACTTTCGAGACAGTAAACAAGGTGAGAAAATTTCAGCTTCCGCAGTGTGCTGTCGTGCCCAATCTGCCAAGGCACGCGAATAGAAAAATCGAAAAACGGAGGTGGCTGAACGGCCGAGAGTCTGCAAAGGATACAAAAACACTTTGATTGTAA
This sequence comes from Chorisops tibialis, assembly GCA_963669355.1. NCBI lineage: Eukaryota > Metazoa > Arthropoda > Insecta > Diptera > Stratiomyidae > Chorisops > Chorisops tibialis. The sequence continues at coordinate 290,163,677 of OY770262.1, forward strand.
GTCTTCCGCAGATGCGCGCGACAACGTGATGATCGAACTGGCGAAGGTAGCTCAACTGACGGCGACCAACAAATTGTTGATGTGTCTATAAAGTGTAACACTGCATATAATGCCAACGCGAACAATAAAATGAATTTGGCTTTTGGTTTCCGATTGATTTTTTTTTTTTGGTTCTAATTGGCGGAAAGTGAAAAGTTTTCTTCGAGTGAATAAAGTTTTTTTTTTTCTGGCTGCAATACTTTTTGTGCGACACCAAAAATCTGTGGTCAGTCATAAGAATGACAGTTTCACACAAAAACTTTTTATTTTTTTACAAATAAAGCAAGAATACAAAAGAAAAAAAAACCGTACAACAACCAAATAACATACAGTGCAGTGAATTACCTGGACACAGCGATTAGAAGAGCGATAATCCAAGCGGCGCAGCACATTATCAAATGTGCGCAGTCGAAATTCCAAAATTGTTGGAAATTTCTGGGTTGAATTCAACTTCAATAAAAAGTGGAAAAAAAATGTTGCTAGCTATGGATCCTGACCATGCACACTTTCTGCCCGCAGTTGCTCCGCACTGATTACCTCAGAATTTTGAAGGTTCGAAGTGTGAGGGAAACTAAAGGAACAAAGGCAATCGCATTCCATTCGGAATCTGAATTAAAGAAATGGATGCGCACCACCCCCAAACACCGCTGGTTCCACGTGAGCAGGGTGACGAGTTTGTCGTCCTGCTCGTGGGATGAAGCGCGGAATTTGATTCTAGACATACCAGCAAACTCCTTCGTGGTAACACGTGAAGGAGACGTAGACGGCAGCGCTATGAATATGGCGTTCGATTCCACTGAAGTGAATCTGCGCCATAAATGGTGTAACGAAAATGGCTTTCGTTAGCTGCGCGCCCAAATTTAAAAACCCCATTTGAAAAGGGCTAAAGACCTGACTAGGAGGATGGGACTATTAGGCAATGCCCTAAAACGTGAAAACAGAACGACAGGTGGAATGTGCTTATCGGCGGAACAGCGAGGCTACTTTTGATGTGACCGGCAACAAGTGAAGTCGATAAAGTAAAACATTTAAGATTTTGCATTTAATGATTAATAGTGAAGTGCGGTGAGTTTTCTTTAATTTTTTTTTTCTGTTTCTTCGCTGATTTGAATTTAACTATTGGTAAGCTCATAATTACATTTATCTAGTCTTAATTATTCACCTTTTAAGCCGCTAATTATTCACGGTAGAAAGTTTTTTTTTCTTTTTTTTTTAATATACAAACCTATTCCCTCGCACATGGAGGAAAAGAAAACTTTATTAAAAGCGGTGAACAAAGCAGCGGTATGTCTGAGTAATTAAAAGGAAACCCCTGTTCCATGGGAAGACCGGCAAATACGTCCCCTCAGGATTCCGACGCCGCAGCGCGCATTATACGGATTAAATAAGTTCCCGGGAACTCCCACCCCCACGCTCTTGAGTGGTCGGCGAAAGTCGCGCTGCATCCCCGGGAGCTGCAATCCCATTTTCTGCTAACGGTCTGGACCGCAATTTCAGACCGTTACAATGGATCCTCGGAAAATTTGCAGACGCTAGAAAGCGGCAAATGGAAAACAGTGAAGAGGAGCCATCCATAAAGAAGAACGCCATCACGCTTAGGGATTTCATTGAAATCGAAATGACGGAGTACTGGCTCGCCGAAATGCGCAGGCAACTGCCATCAGTTCCGGACGGCTCAAGCTGGATTCAAAGGCGTTTGTTGTATGTCATGCTCAATCGAAAAACCAAAAAGAACGTAAAGATTTGCTTATTGGCAGAGGAACTGGAGCGAATGACGGGCCACTGTTGCGGCCATCGAGCAACCGCCACTGCAATTATTAATATGGCCAAAGATTTGACAGGTTCCAACAACATTCCGCTGTTCGACGTCAGCCGCGGTGAATTTGGGACTCGCTCGGCTGACGGGAAGGACAGCGGAAGTACTCACTACCTAAGCGTTTCCCTGTCCCCCCTCACGCGTTTAATTTTCCTGCGAGAAGATGATGGGTGGTTAAGGAGGCGGATTGGCGACAACGGGGAGTGAATGGAGCCCGTGCACTTCACGCCTATGATACCGCCAGTCCTTTTTAATGGGCACAAGTCTTTGGTAACGGGCTTTGCATCCCGCATCTTAAACTGCGACCCCCGTGACTACTACTGAATTTAAAGGTACCCAACGAAATTGTTTATAGTTAGCGGTTTTGTATTAGGGATATTACCTAGTCCTGCCATAAGTTCTGTCACATAATTTCTCACATTGGCAACAACTTTATTTTATGAGTGACATTTCAATATCGGCCAGTTTTATAAACGTCATAATGTTGTTGACAGTTGATGGTCATTTAAAGTGTGTTCGTTAACGTGTGAAGATGGAATGGGGTGTAATAGAAAACCGAACTGCAGTGATTGCACTACATAAGTGTGGAAAATCCGCGAGTGAAATTTTCAAGTTGTTGTGCCCGTTAAAAATAACGCAAAGATTTGTGTATCGTGCGATCCAGAGATATAACGCGATCCAGACTATTGAAGATCGACCTCGTTCTGGACGTCCGCGTGATGTACGTTCTTCTGCTGCCATCAAAGCGGTCGAGAGTCGAATTCGTCGAAATCCGCTTCGTAAACAACGAATCATGGCTCGAGAGATGAACATCTCCACCCGAAGTATGTCTCGCATCATAAAATCTGACCTCGGGATGAGTGCCTTTCGACGATCAACGGGACATTTGCTGACTGAGCAGTTGAAGCAAATTAGGAGCACCAGATCGAAAGAGCTCCTTCGGCGGTACGGCAACAACAAACATCGAGAAATTTTATTTACCGATGTAAAAATTTTTACGGTGGAGGAACATTTCAACCGCCAAAATGATAAGGTGTATGCCCACAGCTCCGCAGAAGCCCGAGAAGTTGCCACTAGGGTACAGCGAGGACATCATCCAGCATCAGTCATGGTATGGTGGGGTGTCAGCTACGAAGGGGTCACCGAGCTTCATTTTTGCGAAAAAGGCGTAAAAACTGCAGCGAAAAATTATCAAACGGACATCCTGGAGGGATGTGTGAAGCCGCTGAACTCTACGCTATTCAACAATCGACATTGGGTTTTCCAGCAAGATTCTGCGCCAGCCCACAAAGCTCGAACCACACAAGAGTGGTTGGAAACCAATATTCCACAGTTTATAAGGGCGACGGAATGGCCTTCTGGGAGCCCAGATTTGAATCCCCTGGACTACAAACTGTGGGCGGAGTTAGAGTCCATGGTGTGCACGAGACGACACCCAAATATTGAGAGCCTTAAGCGATCTTTGACAGAAGCAGTAGCTAATTTTCCGCTAGAAACAGTGCGTACTGCTATCGATGACTAGCCCAACAGATTAAAGAGCTGTGTTAAGGCTAAAGGCGGCCACTTTGAATAATTTGTTGCTTATTTTACTTCCATTAGTATGCCAAAATAAAATATATTTTCCTTTGTCAAAAACTCTTTTTCATTTATACAAAAATTGCACATATACGTGTGACAGAACTTATGGCACGACTAGGTATATAACAGAAGAAAATTAAGGGGGTAGTCCTCTAAATAATTTTTTTTTTGACAAATTTATTTTTTTCGCTTAAAATGTTCTTTGGGATGTATATTTTATTATAGGCTTTATCCCATCTTTGCCGGAAACTTTGATCGTCAGTTATGAGACGATATGCAAAGATATGCACCGGCGCGCTCGACGGATACGTCAAATACCGACAGAACTGGCGGTATTTGTAGTTCAGGATGTTGTCGCTAGTATCGGAGGTGGCGCTAGGATCGTATACAGTTGATTGAAATGTTCCCTTCACATTTTGATCATTCTATGGTGGTCATTCACAACAAAACACGCTCACGTGCGCGCCGGCGTCGTTTGGTTTTGTAATCGTGTTTGTTAGTTGTGTGTGCCGTGAAAATGCCTTTCAAACGGCTCAGGAATCGCGAAAAAGGTGATAGAGACAATAACTCCCGTGCGTCAAGATCTTCCGCGGGAAAACGCCGTACACAGAATCGCTATTTGATGGAAGGCGACATTGATGGTGTTTCGGCGTCGGCGAAAAAACTTCGATTGACGGAGAAAAGTCATGTCATCGTGGATCCAAGTTTCGGTTATCGGATGATCGAATTCATGACTGTTTTCACTTCCCTTGCTGCCCTGGTTGTGTGTAAAAAGTGCGGTTCAAGTGTACAGTTCAAGGAAACATCAATGCGCGGTCTTGGCTTCAAAATTGCCGTTTGTTGCCAGACTTGTGAGCCCCAGTACATCGACTCGAGCTCGAAAACTCTCGGGCACACATTCGAAATCAACCGCCGCATAATTTTCTCCTTACGACTTCTGTGAATAGGATACAACGGCCTATTGAAGTTTTGCGCATTTATGTGTCTTCCCAGTCCGGTTGTAAAATCGGCGTACTACAAGATCGTCGACGCTATGGTCATCGCCTCAACAACCGTACGAGATTCGTCCATGAAGAAGGCAGCTGCGCAGGAAAAGGTTTTCTCCCAAGGAGAACAAGGATTCAGCGGGTTGACGGTTTCCGGCGATGGGACGTGGAAAAAGTGAGGGTTTTCGTCTCTGTTGGGCGTAACATCTCTTATCGGCTGGAAGACGGGGAAAGTAGTGGACTTGGAAGTGAAATCGAAACTGTGTAAGGCATGCGAACTGTGGAAAGGCAACGAAGAAACGGCTGAATTCGACGATTGGTACACAATACATGAAAGCACTTGTGAACGTAATCACGAAGGTTCGTCAGGCGAAATGGAGGTGGATGCTGTCGTCGAAATGTTCCAGCATTCGGTTGATTTGCATGGAGTAAAATACGGCCAATACATCGGTGATGGGGACAGCAAAACTTTCAAGGGGATTCTTGAGGTTGATCCGTACGAGGACCTCATTGTGAAGAAGAAAGAGTGCATCGATCATGTGCAAAAGCGGATGGGCAGCCGACTTCGACAACTGGTAAAGAAAACAAAAGGACTCAGCGGTAAGGGAAAACTTACTGGTAAATTGATTGACGAATTTATTACGGACTGGCCATTCGGAGGAATTCGCAGTCAGTGGAAGATATGAGGAGAGAAATATGGGCAACCCTTTATCACAAAACATCAACGGATGCGACTCCCCGACACACCAATTGTCTAGAAGGCGCAGATTCTTGGTGCACGTGGCAGAAGGCTAAAGCCGATGGTCAGCTGGAGGACTACGCGCACAAACCACCGATGAAGACCGAAGTTTTCGATGCCATTCGTCCTGTATATGAAGACTTGAGCCGTGACGACTTGCTGGAGCGATGCCTGGGAGGATACACGCAGAATGCCAACGAAAGCTTTAACGCTCGCATCTGGTCGACTTCTCAGAAAACCATCCACAGCGGGAAAAAAATCGTCGATATTGCGGCCAGTGTAGCAGTTTGTACTTTCAACGACGGCCTATCAAGTGTCAGGCTAAGCCCGATCTCACACACACTCAACTACACGATGAATAGTGAGAGACGCGACAGTCACCGACTAACAGCCGACCGAAGACGTACCGTGTAATCGTATCGTGTATCGTTTGGTGATTTATAAAATTATTCGTAACTCTAATAAACATTTATATTTTCGGGAAGATAAAATTGTTTTTGTTTCTTTTCTATTATTTCACATCTTCGCGCATAGTTTTTTTGATCAAGACCTACTCTCATCTTGACACAAGCGTTATGGACAGTATGAAACAGCTTCAACTCGAGATCGGATCCAGCTGCTACAACTTCTGCACGAACGCGGACAGAGAGTGGATCGAGCGCGCAGAGCTGCGGATGTCAGAAGCTGCCAAAGACACCCGCCGGTCGTCCATGGCAACGAAAAAGATGGACGAAGCCCTCCACGTCAACCTCGAAGAGATGCTGTATAGGCCAGGCATTGCTGACTAGAGGTATGTTGAACTAAACTGCAAAAAATGTAACCTGAAACTTCAAACGCGTTTTTCTCGAAACGGTGTTTTTGAAATCAGTGGCCGGCATAACGTTTTATCCACATATACGATTTTGATCGGAGTTTGCGTTTCACATTCCCAATTGAATTATCTAGTCCCCTACGTAGCCGTTTTTGGATCCCTTGAAAAATCTGTGCTCGGTGCACGTTTCTGTACCGATTTTTAGGCTGAAAAATAACGTTTTTTTTTTAACACATCGTCATCATTTCTCATTTTGGGTTTTTTTCAATTCTCCTACGTAGGGGACTGGATTTAGCAATTGACAATTGTCAAAGAGCATTAACCCGTAAGAATTCTTTGCATAAGAAAATAATTTTGTAAGCATATTTGTAAAATAATGAGTGCCACATAAACTTTATGATGATTGCAACAATCAATGCAATATCTTAAAGTCAATGTGCTACATATTATTTCGTCACACACGTAGTTTTTCGTTGCTTGATTTTACGCGTGCAAGAAAATTACTGCTTCGGGTCAATAATTTCTTGCGAGCAAGCAACAATAATTAGTAACTGTAAGCATTTTTATTGTATAAAAGTTAAGATAATTTTAAGGAAAATACAGTCACTTTTAATCGTCAACCCGAAGTGGGTCTTTTAATTCTTACAAGTTTTCAGATTCAACATTGGTGACCCCGACGTGATGATGGAGCAGATCTTGGAACGGCAACTGGACCTTGGAGGAGAAATCGAGCGATTGATCAGGAACTTTCGGAAGGACTCTGCAGAACGAAAAGATGGAGCCTACTTGCAGACAAGGATGGCTCGTCTGACAACTCTCTGGGAGGAATTCACAACAAACGACTCAACATTGCAGGACTCAGCGGGAGACCTGACTGAGAAGGACTATTTCACTAATAACTATTTTAGTGAAATAGAATCGATCGTCCAAAGGACCATAAGCTGTATCACGGAGCTTCTCACGAAGCTACCGATGACTACGCCAGGGAAAATATCGACATCTGAACTGGACCAGGAAGCCGTCAAGATGATTCAGCACGTTCCAACTTTGGCCTCTCTAATCAGCAAGCAAGGGACTATGACAACAACGCTAAAGCATGTCCTTAAACGTTTGGAAGACAGACTCAAGGAAGAGCAGCCGAAGGAATTCATAGATTCTCAATTGATTTCTATCAACAAGCAATGGAATTCAATTCAAGAGAACCATCTGAAGATACTAGATATCTCCACTTCTCTTGACGACCAAAAAGTCAGCGACCACATTGAACTGGAAAGTTGGGTTGAAGACATCCAACTTAAGCTTATGAAGAACACTGTGACTTCTGGGGCATCTACAAATGTAAAGTTGCCGCGGATCGATCTACCCAAGTTCAATGGAGACTATCTCTCGTGGCAAGAATTCGACGATCTCTTCTCCCAGTTAATAGACCATAGCAACCTTGACGCAGCACAAAAGCTATGGTATTTGAAGTCAAATTTAACTGGTGAAGCAGAATCGCTAATCCGTCATCTGACGGTTTGTGATAAAAACTACAATGCAGCCTGGAATCTCATCAAGGAGCGCTATCAAAACAAGCGTTTGTTGGTCAGTTCGATTATGAACAAGTTGATATCGCAACCATCAACTAACGAAGATTCCTCATGTAGTATTAAGGGTCTGCATGACGTCACGCAAGAATGCATCAGGGGATTGCATGCACTGAACATTGAAGTGACGCACACATTGTTCGAGCAGTCTTCCCACAATGGTACAGTTTCTTCAGTTTCTAGAGTTACGCTTCCAGTCTCTAGAAGCTTTAGGAAGCAAAGGAAAGCGGCCATCATTTAATTATAAACCGCCAAAAAATACGACACTCGTTGCAGCAAAAACCAGCGAGGTCAAATGCAAACTGTGTCCGGGTGTACATCAATTGAATCACTGTGGTACTTTCTTAAAGATGTCTACAGCCGAGAAGAGAAAGATTATCACAAAGTGGGAACATTGCTTCAATTGTCTGAACTCAGGGCATATCGTAAAAATTTGTTCATCAGGTAGCTGTCAGAAGTGTAACAAACGGCATCATACCTTGTTACATAGAGATGATCCACAAAAAAGCTCTACTGAAAACAAATCAGCAGACTTGACTCTAGCTGCGGCTCAATCCCAAAGCATATTCACACATTTTTTTGGGAACGGCAGCTATTCAACTTACATCCATACATGGCGAAAGGATAACCGTTAGAGCTCTTCATGATTCTGGCTCGCAGCTAAGTTTCATAACAAGTGCGTTACACAAAAAACTGGGATTCAAGGGATCTTCGGAGGTCCGAAGGATTCTTGGCATAGGCAATGCCAATCAACGCACCAATAAACGACTAAACCTGGAGCTGACATCCAGGGCAAGCGATTATTCCTTACGAATTGAAGCATTCGTTCTTAATGAGATCACGGCGAACCATCCAGACAGACACATCGACATTCGAAAATTGCCGTTGCCGAGAAACATTACGTTCGCTGACCCGCATTTCAATCAACCACAAAAAATTGATGTTCTTCTTGGAGCGGAATTATTTCCGCTGTTACTTTGCGACGGGCAGTTACGTTTCGGAGAAGCGCTACCAAGTATTCAAAATACAAGACTTGGCTGGATCGTTCTGGGAAAACTAAAAACGGAATCAACAAACGATAGAACATCATTTTGCGGTATCTCGAGAAATCTTGACGAGCAAATTGAACGTTTTTGGCAGTTAGAAGAAGTGGAAGCTCCATCAACAAGGCTAACCGAAGAAGAAACTGAGTGCGAAGAATTCTTTGATTCAACTGTTAAAAGAACCAAGGAAGGCAGATTCATAGTGCATCTTCCCTTCGCTCAAAATCCAAGCGTCTTGGGCGAATCAAGACAAATTGCTCTACAACGCCTAAACAGTCTACAAGGACGATTTACAAGAAACCCAGGACTGCAAACAAAATATTCTACATTTATAAATGAATATCTTAACTTGCAGCACTTGGAATTGGTAGAAAACTTAGACGAAACAAGGCCACATTTCTACCTTCCTCATCACTGCGTACTTCGGCCAGAAAGCAAAACCACAAAACTGAGAGTAGTATTTGATGGGTCTTGCAAAACAACCACAAACATATCATTAAATGATATTCTTAAAACGGGACCAACTGTTCAAGACAACCTGTTTGCGATTCTCATCCGATTTCTTCAACACAGATACGTTATGACAGCTGACATTGCAAAAATGTTTCATCAAGTTTTGATCGCAGAAAACGATCAGGACTTTCAACTCATCCTCTGGAAAGACAACCACAATGACAAGGTAAAGACATATCGTCTTAAAACAGTTACATATGGAACAAGAAGTGCACCAGCTACCAAATGCCTTCAAAAACTAGCACAAATCGAAGGTCCATCATTTCCGATAGCCGCTGAAAAGGTCAAAAAGGATTTCTATGTCGACGATCTTTTAACGGGCACAGATAATCTTCAAGAAGCACAAGCACTTCACCAGCAACTGAAGGACATGCTGATGAAAGGAGGATTTCATCTACATAAATGGTGTTCCAACAACGAAACCTTGCTGCATGCTGTACCACCAAGGGACAGCAATAGAAGTCGATATCACAGACTTCGAAAACACGAACTTAATCAAAGCATTGGGTCTCATCTGGAACCCCAGTTCGGATGAATTCCACGTGTCCACCACTGGTCTTATGGGGTATCCTTCTTTATGTACCTTAAACGTTCCGTACATCTTACTAATTCCGAAATCCGTGCATCTCAGCGCATTTCTGAATTTCCACGGTATTTTGCTTATATTCACCTTTTTCAGTACGAGACTCCTATACTGGAAGGTCATCGAACGGATAGCTGCTTCTATTGTCATCTTTTGTTCATATATATTTCGTGGGTCTACGTTCTTCTTAATGTATTCCTTTATTTCTGCGTTGTAATCTTCTCTGTTGATAGCTACCGTAATATATCCCTTGTCTGCTTCAAAAATATAGATGTTTATGTTCATTTCCAGAAATTCTTCCGTTCTTTCCTCTAGTTTTATAACTGCTTCGCTGATTCTCCAAGTCTCTGGTTTTCTCTCACATCGGAACCTCTGTATGAACTCTTGTGTCCTTTCCTTGTCCCAGTTGAATATCATTCTGTGGTGTGCTGTCACATCATCATCTTCTGCCTCCATTAGCTCCTTTGTTCCTGCCATTGTGGGCATTACGAATTTTGGTCCATATCCTAACAGTGTCTCTACCGGCTCTGGAACTTCTATACCTGTTAAATTCAAAAAGCCTTTCGGCACCTTTTGTAATCTGAACATTTTCCCGTTTATTTTCTACAATTAGTTAATATTTTAATTTTCTCTGAAAAAAGAGAATGGGGGATTTTCGCTCCGTTCTCGTTGATATTTCTGTTATCTTTATTATAAATAATTTATTGAAATAATTTAAGTTAACGTTTGCCACTTAATAAATCTCGTCATTTGCCCATATACCCGCTCGTGATCATGAAGTTTAACTTTCGGTTCGACTGTTCTTCTCCTTTGTGATTTTCTGCTATTATTTTCCTACGTGCCTCTGCTGTTGCTCTCTTGTTCCATCATGTCTCCGTGTGTTGCTTTCTTCGATTTGGTACGAAATGGAACTACAACGGCGTTCTACGGCCGGAAACAAGTCAGAACTTGTAATTACGGATGGGAAAATGTCTCTTCCGATCGCAGTGATCACCTGCAATGATTCAAATTGAAACAGAAAAACGAAATGAATTTCACTGCCTTGGCATAATTGTTACGTTGTTGGCTCTGTACCTCTCCGTTGTAATTTTAGAGTAATGTAGACTTGCCAAATCTGGTCAGAATATTACCAAAGCATCATTCTGTCCAATAAATGGCAAAAGCCAGTTTTTTTTAGACACTCGTCAATATAAATTTTAGATGTTAATGTTGACTGTTGCCGCACGAGCTTGCTTGCCAAATCATCAACTTCTTCCCGAATGTATCCAATTTCGTGAACTTGAATTTATCCGAAACTTCAACCGCTTATCGACAATGTAGCTTCAATTCTCTTTATGTGGCGTTTCTTAGCGAGCATTTTTCATTCATTTTTTCATTTTTCAATTATTAATAATTAATAATTATTATAATAATTGTCAGGGAACTAATGAGGATTTTTTTTTTCTTTTTCTAGAATGTCTTACAATTTGACACTTAATTTCGGACAAACCGAACCACAAAAACAACGAGGAAATTATAAAAAAAAGGGGGCTATAAATTATAAAAAAAAAAACAATAAACAGCCATAAAATAAAGAAAAAAATTCACATGGAAAAAGTTTTAACTACAGGATGCTGCATAGAAGGCAGCAGCGACAAAGAAAAATTGAAAAAGTAAGATCAATTCAAAACTAAATAATTTTTGAATTAATTTAAAATAAATAAATAATTTAATTTTTTATTTATTGCAGAGAAGGTATAGTATAGAATTGGCCAAGCTTTCTGAAGCATCCCTTTTTGTACCGCTTCCGAACTCCTGCCTTCACGGCAACGAAAGGAGAAATAAACCTGAAATTCTACTCGGGAGAAGAATTGAAGGAGTGGAAGTCTGAAGAGAAGGACTGCGACAACTTCACACTACTGCCCCGCAGAAGTCTCGGTGGCTGGAGTAGTGACGAGGCAAAGGATTTGTTCCTTCGCTTCGAAGAACGCATTGCGGCGATAACATCGCAGAACGTGGACAGTGCACAGGCAACACTGTTTGCAAAATTTTCTGAGGCCAGTGTCGCCCGCAGCATTCCATCTGCAATAGACGGATTGACCCACGTCCAGAGGGCTATTTTACAGACGTATTTCCTTCGGTTCGAAGGGTAGCGTGTGTTTGTATGCAGTTTGGCAGCGGCTGTAGTTGAGGCCATGAACCATACGACCTCAAACCGAACAGTCTGCGATTCAATTGTGCGAATGACCCGCGAGTACGTGGGAGCGAACAACGTGGCATGGCTGAACGCAAAGGGCCAGTTGGGGTCACGGATGTGGGGAGGAGTTGACAAAGCCGCAGCCAAATACACCGAAGTGGAGTTATCCCCAATAACCCGTACGATTTATGATCATATCACCTCCAACCAGGGGGGAGAATACTTAGTGCCGGTAATCCCCGTGGCCGTACTGAACCCAATGCACAACGTCGCAGTGGGGCATAACACCTATACACACGGTCACGACATCCACGATATCATCGATGTGATTCGGTGTGTAATTGCCGGCGAGGAACCGCGGCCACTGAAGCCGGCCTATAGAAAGTTTAAAGGAAAAAAAAAAATATATATATATATAAATATATATATATATAAATATATATATATATATATATATATATATATATATATATATATAGAAAACTCAAACTGTGAAAAAAATTAACTTTTGCGTAAAGTGTGTCATATGTAGAACAATATTTTTAAAATTTATATTTTGTGTTGCGGATTTTTGTCGAAGTTTAATTTTTTTATTTCCAAGATTGACTCGACATCAATTTAAGGTAAGTGAGTAACCTAAGTCGGTCGAGATGTATGGCCTTTGTATGAGGGAGTGCGAAATTTTTGTTTTTTATCGAAATTATAACAAATGAAAATCCAACGAAACTCCCAATTGATTGAGGAAGTACCGAATGCGAGTTGCGTTCAATGTGGGAAAAAAAGCGAAAGCATGCAAACTTAGATAGGTAATATTGTATCGTGAAGAGCGTTTTATTCAGTTTCGAAAATCTAAACTAAAATTATCACGGATATGCAAATTTATTTAAAAATTTCTTTAAAAGAAAGTGCGCATTATTTTCGTATACCACTATTTACAGCATTTACGTGATCAGGACAGCTTTTTTTCTCACTCTTTTTCTGACCAATGAATGTTGAAAGCCTTCCACAGGGAAAAAGATGCGATTTTAAAAACGCATTTTCAAGATTTCAAAATTTCAAAAATTTGGATCTATGCGTAGCCATTGGTCGAATACTATTGAGCTTGCTATATATATACTCAATATATTGCTTATCGATATCGGAATTATTTTAATGTATTCATTGTGAAAAGAAAGGTTAGTGAACTTTCAAGGGATGGTCATAAGTCGAAATAAACATAAAAGTTCCAATAAAATCTCCTTAATTTTGTTAGTACTAATTACTAATTACTATTCTTTTATTCTTCAAGCCGAAAAACTTAAAACAATGCAATTCATTCATATGAAATTTGACGTCTGATAAACGTTAATTCAATTCAAAAAAAAAAACACACAACTATTGACGTTCGTTGTTTTTAAACCATTGTTAAATGATTGTCAACTGCTAAAACAATTGATTGATTGATTGGTTTGACGTGTGAGAAAAAAATTACTTATTTGTTTATAAATTTACGGACATTTTCCATCCATTTTCGTGTTTTGCGTGTTTGTTTCCTTTTTTCATGAGTTCCCGAAAGTTCCCGAAAGACGTAGTAGCAACGCTGGAAGGTTGGCTTCGAGAACACCTCGAATACCAGCACCCCAGCAGCGAGGAAGTAGAAATACTTGTGGAGAAAACGGGTCTCAGAGCAGATCAGGTAAGTAATTTACCTTTTCCGGCTCTGCCTGCAAATTAAAAAAATGTTTTGTATAGATAGGGAACTGGATGAAAAAATCGCGGAGAGAATGTTTGCCGGATATGCGATTGAAGGAAGGTGAAGACCCGCTAGCTTGGCGTCGCAAGACGAGTGGACGTGGACGTCCACGTAACAGTGGCGTACCAGAAGTAGCAGACCCAGAAGCAGCGCATGGCGATCGAAAAGGTGAGTCCATGCGTTTTTTTTTCAGACGTTACAGATTCCATTATATCTGGCTGTAGAGTATAGTGTGTCTGTAACGCTAAGAAAACTCAAAAACAATTTCAGGCGACCGAACCGTTGTTGATCCAGTCGATCATTAATTATTAAATTATCATATATTGATATATATTTATTTTAATAATTCACCTTTTCCTTTCTGTAGGTCGGCCAAAATGGCAAGACGCCCAGGATGTGAATACTGACCGCGCGTGCACTCTTGTAGTTACGGAGAGACTCTCTGGCATGACCGCCGCTCTAGGTGCAGCCTCCTGCGCGAAAATGCTTAATATATGTGGGGCTTTCGCAATGGAGGGAAAGCTGGCCAATGTTCGGAGAAACTCGCGAGCCGAAAATGCTGTAATAAAAGATCTTACTGCGGTGATCGGCCTCGAGTATGGGAAAGTTTATACGACCCTCGAAGATCTCCGGTATAAAAAAATTGTAATAATGACGGACCCGGATGAGGACGGGACGCACATCACCGCGCTCTTCATCAATTTCATCCATAATTGTTGGCCGTCGCTGCTGCGGCTCCGTTTCCTAAGGAAACTGATGATCCCCTATGCGACGGCTCTGACGGAGGAGGGTGAAGCGTCGTCGCGCAAATTTTACATCCCGAACGAACTTCGGGAGTGGTTGGGTAGTAGCGCGGAGAGCAGCAGGCCCCGCAGTGCAAAGCGGACCTGTTCCATATGTCTCAGAGCAGATCAGGTAAGTAATTTACCACCTTTTCCGGCTCTGCCTGCAAATTAAAAAAATGTTTTGTACAGATAGGGAACTGGATGAAAAAATCGCGGAGAGAATGTTTGCCGGATATGCGATTGAAGGAAGGTGAAGACCCGCTAGCTTGGCGTCGCAAGACGAGTGGACGTGGACGTCCACGTAACAGTGGCGTACCAGAAGTAGCAGACCCAGAAGCAGCGCATGGCGATCGAAAAGGTGAGTCCATGTGTTTTTTTTTTCAGACGTTGCAGATTCCATTATATCTGGCTGTAGAGTATAGTGTGTCTGTAACGCTAAGAAAACTCAAAAACAATTTCAGGCGACCGAACCGTTGTTGATCCAGTCGATCATTAATTATTAAATTATCATATATTGATATATATTTATTTTAATAATTCACCTTTTCCTTTCTGTAGGTCGGCCAAAATGGCAAGACGCCCAGGATGTGAATACTGACCGCGCCTGCACTCTTGTAGTTACGGAGGGACTCTCTGGCATGACCGCCGCTCTAGGTGCAGCCTCCTGCGCGAAAATGCTTAATATATGTGGGGCTTTCGCAATGGAGGGAAAGCTGGCCAATGTTCGGAGAAACTCGCGAGCCGAAAATGCTGTAATAAAAGATCTTACTGCGGTGATCGGCCTCGAGTATGGGAAAGTTTATACGACCCTCGAAGATCTCCGGTATAAAAAAATAGTGATAATGACGGACCCGGATGAGGACGGGACGCACATCACCGCGCTCTTCATCAATTTCATCCATAATTGTTGGCCGTCGCTGCTGCGGCTCCGTTTCCTAAGGAAACTGATGATCCCCTACGCGACGGCTCTGACGGAGGAGGGTGAAGCGTCGTCGCGCAAATTTTACACCCCGAACGAACTTCGGGAGTGGTTGGGTAGTAGCGCGGAGAGCAGCAGGCCCCGCAGTGCAAAGCGGACCAGTTCCATATGTTCGCTGGCAAGGGAGGAGCTCGCAGCGTATTTCACCAATTTGGAAAGCCACTGCGTTACATTGTTTTACGAGGACGGGGACGACGAATGCATCCGGCAGGCGTTCGCGCAAGACCAAGACTCTGTCATACATCGACGGAACCTTGTCGAGAGATGGGTGTGCGATACCTGTCATCCGCCACTATACACCGTGCCGCAAATGTCCTACTCCGACTATTTCGGGAGAGCTGTGGTGGAGTATTGGGCCACGTCCAACCAACGCCGCATTCCCCTACTGATTGATGGCCTTAACCAAGCGCAGCGCAGCGTCGTCCGCCACATGATGCTGGACAGAGGAAAAGAAACGCAGCAGGTCGACAGATTGGCCTACCGAGTAGCCAGCGAAACAGGCTACGAGCACGCGGCGATGAATTTGTCTGGCACCACCGTTCGATTAGCAGCGGACTACGCAGGGGCGAACAACCGGCCACTATTGAAAGCGCAGGGCGAGTTCGGCACGCGGGAGGAGGGCGACAAAAATAGCGGCAGCCTCCGCTACATCCGCACCTACGAATGGCTGGTGAGAACTCGGCAGCCGAGTTCGCCAGCTCACAGCCGAGCTCAGCCGAGTTTCAGCGCGAACATAATGGTCTCTCTGTTGCATAGTCTTGGGAGTTTCTTAAAATTATCATCGGCCAATACGAACGAAATTGTCTACAAGTTCGACAATACGAAGGGGAGATGCGTCGCATTAAAATGCTTCCACCCTTCCTCTCATAGTTTTTAGTCGCATATACAAGAGAACGAGACCACTGGCCAATACCGCTCGCAGCGCAAGTTCCAGCTCGGAGAGATGCGTTAATGCAATTGCTTCCAGCCGGTGCTTTCAATCGCAAGCTCTGGCTCTCGATCAAAGTATTGCCAGTGTTGAAATTTCTGTACTAGCCGAAAAATGATCAGGAAGAAAAATGATCGGGAAGAAAAATGTGAAGAGGTAGATCTGGCAATATTGCCCATATATGTTGTGCTTTGAGTGAGTGAGTCGGTTTCAAAGGAGTACTATCTAAAAAAATTGAAAAATATCGATTTTTATACTCTAGATGCAATCTGAGAGTATTATAAGTTTGCTCTAAGTTTGTAACGCTAAGAAATAAGGCTCGGAGAAAAAAATGAATGATACAGAAGTTAATATTATCACTCAAAAATCTTAAAACCGGATGTCCATCCGTTCGCTCTCTAGCCAGAGAACGCGTTGAGCTAGAAAGATAAAATTTCGCCAAATCGCTCTCCCCCTTCTACCCCCTACCATACAAAATGACACAATTGCGCAATTTGACAATAAAGGGATTTGCTCGAAAAGTATAAAAGTTATTGGCCTGAAATTTGGAATAGTTTACTTTTATGACAATATCAATTTACCGTATAAAAATTATGCGTGTCCTCCCCCTCCTTCTACCACCTCCCATACAAACTGTACTTGTCATGAATTACTCTAAGCCAATTTACTCAGTGCGTATAAAATTTAGCGGGCTGAAATTGGGCATCAAATATTTATTTAAAATTGTTAGTAAGGCCAAAAAAAATTAGAGGATTAGCTTCACCCCTTCTACCCCCTCCCATACAAAATGACAATTTCGCAATTCGACAATAAATGGATTTGCGCGAAAAGTATAAAATCTATTAATCTGAATTTCGGGATATATTACTTCCGTAATGATTTTTATCTACAGTATAAAAATTATTTGCGTCCTCCCTCTCCTTCCACCCCCTCCCATACAAACTACAACTTTTCATGAAATGCTCAAGGCCGATTTTCTCAGAACATATAACATTTATTGAGCTCATATTGTGTAATAAATACTTATTTAGCATTATCACTAAGATCAGAAAAAAATAGTTGGTTACCTTCACTGCTTCTACCCCCTCCCATACAATATGACACAGTTTCACAACTTCACAAAAAATCTATTTTCTTGAAAAGTATGAATGTTACTGGTCTAAAATTTAAGAGATATCAATTTTATGATATTCTTAGTTATTTCTAAAAAAATTACTAAGATCCCCCCACCTTTTCTACCACCTCCCATACAAACTGCACATTTTCACTAAATCTAACTCACTAATTTTGTCAGCTCCTATTAAATTTTTGGAGTAAGCATTTTGTATAAAATATTTTTATAGCTACTTTAGCATGATGGGGAAAAAAATTAGTTGAATGCTATCACCCCTTCCTACACTCTCCATACAAAATTTCTTGGGATCGCAAAAAATTCTATTTCATTTAGAGTATCTTAAGATTGCGCTTTACGCGCAATCGTAGCCCTGTTATGTTTTTATTTGCGATTAATAATGTAGACTGGATTCTAAATCGATTTCTGAAAACCGCACCCCCCTCGGATGAGTAAAAGTTTTTCAAATAATGATGTAAACTTGTGGAGTCAGTCATGCATATTGACGCAGCGCTTGTAGCTTGGCGCAAAATAATTGAATAATATAATTGCGGACTCCAATTAGTCCTAACGAGTATACACTATTATTATTCGATTTTAACTCGCACATAAAAATGGAGTAAAATCCTCTGCGATTTTAGAGGGGCTTTTCTTAGAAACACAGAGACCACAAAATATAAAGATCACCAAAAGAAAAAAACTTTACTTTAAATGGAAAAACTTTATTATATTTTTAGATGTGTGTTCCAGGGCTTTAAGACTGCCAAGAACCTCTAATAGATTCAAACATCTTATCTTACAAATAACTTCGTTGTCAAAAAAATGGAATTGATATTATTGAGTGTGCAAATTATTAAACTGTTGATTCATATTTTCGGAGACGAAAATTGAAATTGTGCTTCTATATAAACAAAAAGATATTGAATTGATTTTGTGCTTCTACATATATAATCAAAAAGATATTGTTGAGTAAGCAAATTATTAAACTGTTGATTCATATGTTCGGAGACGAAAATATCGCACCTGATTCTTGTGGCGTGATCTCATCCTACAGTGATGAATGTGTGTGTAAGTATGTAACTATTGCTTCCCCTAGCTACAAAGTCACGCCACGCCACTGATATACGGGGAATGGTTCTCACATGGCAACATTGCCATTCTCGACAGAGACGAAAGGAAAATTGCGATACAAATTCGACGTCTTGCGGCTCCTCCAGGAGGCGGAAATAATTTCGTCACTGGAGGACATGAGCACGGACGAGCAGATCCACTTCACTGCGACGCTTTCGGCCGAAGCGTTTGCAGATTTCGATAAGACGCGAAACGGTTTCTTCAACGCTTTCCACCTCAGTAAAACACTGCGAAGAGAAGAGGCAAACTTTTTGCTTGAGGATGGCTCCGTCGGGCACTTTAGCTCACCAGTCGATTTGGTTCGAGAGTGGTGGGGCAGTCGCGTCAAAATGTACGAGACGCGCAAGGCCAGGACTTGTTTATTCCTCAGGTCTCCTGCTTGGTTCCATGTGTTACATGGTCGACCAATCCGACATCTTCCTTCAAAAGCCTGTTTTGCGATGTTTCGCTCTGGTTTCCTCAAAGTATGACCGATCCACTGCCACTTTCGCCGTTGAATCTCAATACCTATTTTAGTCTGGCGAGTTGTACTCCAAAGTTCGTCGTTGGAGATTACTTCTGGCCAGAATATTCCTTAAATGCGCCGGAGGCATTGGTTTACGAAAGTCTGTAGTTTCTTGGTAAGCCGAACGGTCACTTTCCACGTAGTACAACCATATAACAACACGGATTTGACGCATGCGTCAAAAGCTCGCAGCTTCGTGCGAAGGGAGATCTCTCTTAACCTCCAGAAAGGGGAAAGGATACCGAAGGCCTGACGGGCTTTATTTAGCCGAGCCTCAACATCCTTTTCGGCTCCGCCGTCCATGCTGACAATGCTTCCAAGATAGCAAAAATCTTGCACCTCTTCCACATCCTGTCCGTTAAGAACAATCGGTGTGCTTGCGTTCGAACCCATGTGCATGTACTTGGTTTTACGCACATTTATTTTCAGTCCCGTCTTTGCATTTAGAATGCAACGTGCGAACATTTGACTCTAAGTCCGAACGGTTATGTGCAAGCAAACACACGTCATCAGCATAATCAAGGTGACTTAAGATGTTAAATAGTCTCCATTGAAGACCTTTACCTTCCCCGCCTTCCAGTGCAGCTTTCAAGATGTCGTTTATTACCACCAGAAACAGGGCTGGTGATAATATGCAGCCTTGTCTGACACCCGTTCGCACAGGGAAGCTCTCGGACAGCTCTCCTCTATGCAAGACGCGACACCTTGCATCTTCGTAGGATTCTTTAATCATAGCTATGACCTTATCTGGAATACCTCTCCTATGCAAAGCATTCCATATGTAATCTCACTTAACGCTGTCGAAAGCCTTCTCGAAGTCTACAAACATGAGATGTAGTGGCGAACCCATTTCGGCTGACTGCTCTAATATTATCCGTAGGGTATTTGTGTGGTCGGTACAAGACGACCCTTTACGGAATCCAGCCTGATAAACTTCGAGAGTGCTCTCGACGACATCACTAATCCTATTGAGAATTACCTTAGCCATAATTTTTGATACGGCAGTAAGTAGACATATACCAGGCCAATTGCCACAATCCCGAAGGTCGCCCTTCTTCGGAATTTTCACAATGACGCCCTCCTTCCATTCAGTCGGATATCTTCCCTCACACCACACCTTAGTGAAGAGTGAGAGGAGTATATCGGCTGATTGCAGAACTACATAGTTTTTAATTTTAGTAAAAATTTTAAAAGGGGGAGGGGAGTATAAGGGAAGGAAGGTGGTTAGTAAAAATTTTGAGTAATTTTTTTTGGGCCTTGGTGAAAAATTCAAGGCTTAAATTTTTCATGTGGATACATCTATTTGATGATTGTTCCACAATTGTTATGCACCGAAGGGGAGAGGGGGCACGAGGTATTTCATGCGCAATGCAAAAAACAAAAACTGAAAATTTTTTAATAAAATTTTAGAATAGAAACTTGAAAATTGGCGAAAAGCATTTAAAAAAAATCGCTAAAAGTGTGAAATATTAACTGGGACAATACCTTGAAAACTTCTATCTCCTCCCATACAAAATTTTTTTTACAACCATTTTGAAGAAATAATTTATCATCTAACTATTAAAAGCTAACAATTTAAAATTTTGCATAAGAACTTCTAAAAATAGTTGAAACAAAATTGCGTCAAAAGTTTTGGGATCGCGCTTTCCCTTTTACCCCCTCTCATACAAAAGTATTATTTCGACTAATTTCATTAAATCAACTAGTGACCAACAAATTAAAAGCTACCAACTTGAAATTTTGTACGAGATCCTTACAAGAGAAACGAAATAAAATTATTATTTATATTGTTACAAATTTTACGATCGCGTTACCTTCTCTACTCCCTCCCATACAAATGTTTGGAATGTAAAATACACCGAATATTATGAAAATTCTATGCAACTTCGTTTATGAAACTGACATTCTGTACAGAGAATATTGGACGTGATTCAAGCAATCAATTAAAAAACTATTAACATCGACCCACCCTTACTATCACCCCTCACCGATCCTCTCATAAAAACTCAAACTTGCATAAATAAACGAATCAAATATTGATTATATGTACACTCGGCAGAAAAAGTTTGCGTACATACCCAACACATCCGACACATCTATAACATCGTTTCTAACATTTTATTTCAAAATATTTTTTTTTCCCATTTTTCATTACTTCATTATGAACATAAAACAAAACAAAAATGAGAATTACTCTACTCTAAAACAAAGGTAAAATTCGGAAACGAAAAATAGTCTGAAATTCCAGGAATAAAAAGTCTGCGTTCTAAGCGTATAAAGTCAAAGTCTCTGAGTTGCAGTTAAATCATTAATAACAATAAAGTTTGTGTCCGTGCAGGACCATGTAGGTCGTCGCCTGAATGAGGCTCTCAGATCAACGCAAACAGTTGCGACGCGAATCCTGATAGCTCCTCGGGTAGTATCTCTTTATGATAGCTATAAAACAGACTGCCACGACGTGTCAAATTGAATTGTCAAACTGACAAATCTCGTACTTGGGTGAACTCCGACTTTCTCGGACACCTTAGGTTTAGTTCAGAAAAATCTGGTATTCTACGTCATCGTTTTCAGCATTACGGCCTGGGATTTCCAGAGGGCCTTGCAAAAACTGTCAGGGCAGCACTGCTGTAAAGTATTTTGGCGCCAAAATTATCGGACTCAGTACTGTTGATTTTGAATACCTTAAGGATCACAATAAGATAAAATCTTGGAAATGCAAGAAATGTATTGCAAAAGATAGGCTTGAATCGCGGTTAGATGTTACCCCTTTCAAAGATGACTTGATAAACATTGATAACACAAGAGAAAGTCATGATATTTTGATCAAAAAAATTGAAGACTTGATCGAAAGCAATAACTTTCTCGCTAAACAGCAAGAGTTAGCAACGGCACATCTATGTGAGCTCAAGGAAGGATTTAAATTGCTTCAAGACTCCATAGCTCAACTCCAGGTAGAAAATCATAATAAAGATGTTAAAATAATATCACTGGAAGCAAGAGTTAATTATCTTGAGCAAAAAGAGCTTTACAATAAAATCGAAATAAATGGTGTTCCACTAAGAAAGAACGAAAACATCAACGACATTATTAAAGAAGTTTTCAAAATACAAAAAATACCAGGTATCGAGAAAATGGTGCAGAAGAAGAAAACAGCTCAACAATTATCATTGAGTTAAGCTCCAAACAAGTAGCTAAGGAGCTACTTAAACATAATAGGACTACGATTGTGCGTAAAGCCCAATCGTGCGATACTCTAGATGAAGAGAAATGTTTTTATTATTATGCAGCAGATTGAAATTATTATAGAAGTAATATGTTCCAAATTTTAGATCAATAACTTTTACACTTTTCGAAAAAATCCATTTATAGACAAATTGCGTAATTGTGTCATTTTGTATGGGAGGGGGTAGAAGGGGTAAAGCTAATCGTCTAATTTTTTTGGTCTTATTAATAATTATAAATAAATAGTTAGTGCACAATTTCAGCTCGATCAATTGTATACGCACTGAGTAAAATGGTTTAGAGCATTTGATGAAAAAGTGCAGTTTGTATGGGAGGTGGTGGAAGGAGCGAGAGGACACAAATAATTTTTATACAATGGGATGAAATCATTATAGAAATATTATATTCCAAATTTCATACCAATAGCATATATACTTTTCGAGAAAAGCCGTTTATTGATAAACTTCACAATAGTGTCATTTTGTATGGGACGGGGTAGAAGGGGTAAAGCTAATCGTCTAATTTTTTTTGGTCTTACTAATAATTATAAATTAATTGTTAGTGCAAAATTTCAGCTCGATCAATTGTATACGTACTGAGTAAATTGGTTTAGAGCATTTCATGAAAAAGTGCAGTTTGTATGGGAGGTGGTGGAAGGAGGGGGAGGACACACGTATAAAAGTATTATATTCCAAATTTCATACCAATAGCGTGTATAATTTTCGAGAAAAGCCGTTTATTGATAAACTGCGTAATTGTGTCATTTTGTATGGGAGGGGGTAGAAGGGGTGGAACGATTTGGCCCGTTCACGAACTTGTCCTTACTTTTTTGTCAAAAACGATGTGTACAAAATTTGAACTTTATAGATTAACGCGTTCTCAAGCTAGAGAGGACACGGACGGACAGACATCCGGTTTTGAGATTTTTGAGTGATAATATTAACTTCTGTATCAATCATTTTTTTCTCCGAGCCTTATTTCTTAGCGTTACAAACTTTGTGGCAAACTTATAATAGTCTCAGATTTCATCTACTCCTCTACTCCTCTACTTTGGCTTACTAAAACCAAGGCAAAAGAAGTGAATTTTAAATATACATGGTTCAGAAATGGACTAATTTACTGCAGAAGAAATGACGGCGATAAACGAATAACAATAAGGTCGGAACAAGATTTATCTTTTTTAGATTAAGAGTTAGTACTAGCATAAGTAAAACACTAATTTTTTTAAAACAATCATTGCATATTAGAAATAGCTTAACGCTTTTATACAAAACACATCCAAGAATAATTAACACTAGCAAAAATATAACATTAATTTTACTAAATAAATCATCGCATCTTAAGAGTAATATTACACTTCAATACAACACGAAATGCTTAACAAAACTGAAACAACTGATATTAGTTATTATGAACTTAAAAACGATTAGTTGTGGTGTAAATAATGTCGATTGGGTTGCAAAAGGCTATAAATTTCTGTAACTTCAAATTAAATTACCGCTTCTTTTTTCAACTGTCGAGCTTATTAAGTTTGTTCTCTTATTCTTTCTTTTCAAATGGCCAATGAACTCATAAATTCTATAGATGAGTATGAACTTTGCGAGGAAGTTTTATGCAGTAGCGCACTTGACTATAAGCTACTGACAGCCGCTAATAAAAACTCCATACAAATTTTTCACACGAATATAAGAAGCTTAAGCAAAAATTTTAACAATCTTGTAGTAAGTCTCTCACAATACGATCCGTTCGATATCATTATTTTAACTGAATGTTGGAATCCCAACAGTCTCCGTAGTTATAATATACCAGATTACGTTGGTTATTTGACAACAAATAAAATCAATCAGAATAGTGGTGTGGTAGTTTATATAAGCAAGAAATGTAAAACCAGCTCTCTTCAAGAAATTCAATTCAGTGGAGCTACTTGCATTGTAGTAGATTTTAGCTTATATCATTATATGCCAATTAAATTGATAGTGTTATATAGATTACCTAATTTCTGTGTTGATACATTTAATTCAGAACTTGAAAAATTTCTTAATGATGTTTTTTTAATAGGAGACATAAATATCAAAATAAAAGATATTAATAATAGAGCAGCATCAAACTATTTAAGTATTCTCAATGGAAAGGGATTTATATCTATAATAAATCAATTAACTAGAGAAAAGACTTGTATTGACCATATCTTCGCTAAGTTCAAACCAAATTTTTATGATAAGGTACAGTCTGTAATCCTAAATACAAATATTACTGACCATAAAAGTACAACGGTCATTCTTAACTCGAATAAAAATCATAATAATGAAAATTTTGGGCAATGCATATCCTCCCTAAACTATAATACTTTGAGAGACAAACTAAACACTGTAACTTGGGAAAACATTCTCACTAAAACTAATGTTAACGATAGTGCAAATGAATTCCATTTTACTCTCAAAAAATTAATCAATGAAAGCATGCAATTAAATATAAATAATCGCACAAAATATAAAAATCTAAAGCCATGGATTACTCAAGGGCTCTTAAATTCCATTAGGAAAAGAGATAAACTATGTAAAGCTTTGAAAAAATCACCAACAAATGATAAACTAAAAATATATTACAAAAAATATCGAAACAAATTAAACGGTATAAGAAAAAAAATTAAATCAGATTACTTTGGAAAAATGTTATGTAACGCGGGAAATAATGGTAAGCTAGTTTGGAAAACAATAAACACTGTTATAGGTATGAAAAGGGAAAGAATGCCTATACACAGTATCATACATGAAGGAGTAGTATATCAAACGGTAGAAAATTCAAAAAATATAGCAAATATCTTTAATAACTACTTCAGTAATGTTGGGAAGAATCTTGCAGATACTATAACAAAAGAAAATGAGGTAGTGAGAGATATACACTGTTCTACTTCAACAAATTCAGAACAAATTAGAATAGTGAACGAAGATGACATAATAACCATCATTGAGAACATGAAAGAGGGCACTAGTCCAGGTTTTGATGGAATAAATTGTAAATGTCTAAAATTTATAAAACAATTTAAAACCTCTGACTCATATAATCAACCTAAGCTTTCAAACTGCAACATTTCCAGACATTTATAAACAAGCTATAATCTCCCCTGTATTTAAAGCAGGAGATAAGAAAATTATTAGTAACTATCGGCCTATTTCCTTGATCTCAAATATAGGTAAAATCATAGAGAAGGCTGCAAAAAAAAAATCATTATGGATGATGTAAATCAATGCAATATAATTCATGAAAATCAGTTTGGTTTTAGGACAGGGAAAAGTACGCATGATGCCATTGCTATGTTAAGCGAACTTATTTCCAATTCCATAGATAAAGGAAATAAACCATGCGCTATTTTTTTGGATTTAGCGAAAGCATTCGATTCAATACCGCATAAAGATATTATTGTAAAATTGCATAAATTAAATATGAAATTAAGTTGCATTCAATGGATGAAGAGCTATTTGGAAAATATGAGCTCCAGGCGTCGATCTGAATCAAATGTTTTACATGAGCGTCGTCTAAGATCTGAAAGGCTCTCAATAATTACCGTTAGAAATATACAGACCGAAAAAGAGAGACAACGCCATTTGATTCAGGACCAAGAAAGAAGAAGTAGCAGACAGATATTGAGATGATGTAATAAGTCGCCTCACGATATTAGATATTATTACCCACTCTTCTACTTATCTTAAACATTAATTCCTCAATTGCTGAAAATTCATCGTACAGTGCGGACGTGTTTTGGTTAGCTCCGCGAAAGTCTAAAGTATTTTATTTTATTTTATTTTCGATCCAATTTTTGTTATTGTCATTACGCAATAATTTTAATCGGTCGTCTTGTAAACCTTTATATTGTGCTAATCGCTTACCGAGTAGATTTTGTCGAAGTGCATTTTTTTTTAATTCTTGACTAATATTAAATTATTGATTAATAATAATGCCTATCGATAATAAAAACAAAAGCAATAAAATGTGTGACTCGGTCAAGTGTGTCTCGAGTGATGACATTAATATCATTAAATGTGATGGGCCAACTTGCCAAAGGTCTTTTCATGCGGTTTGTGCCGGTGTAAGCAGAACTTTTCGTATGTCAACACCGTCTACCCTGAAATACTTTTGCGATATATGTGTCGATTTTAACAATGCAGTCACTAAGTCATTAAGATTGCTCGAAAAAAACCAACAGAGAATTGATGTTTCTCTAAATTCGATGGATACATTTATACACAGACAAAATACGGCCTTGAATGTGTCTCTTTCTACATCCGAAAGTCAGGCACTCAACTTAGACGTGGCCTTGCAGCCGCTTATGACTAAAGTTGTCTCACTTTGTGGCGATATGGAGCAGCTTCGTTCAACTATAGTATCAAGACAATCGTTCGACACCTCAATCGAGTCATTAGTAGATGCAATTGATAATCTTGCGTTGCAATGCAAATCAAGCTCGCAAGATATCACAGCAAATATTGTAAGGCCTCTCCAAGAAAGAATCGAAAGTATGTTGAATAGCATTGACGAGTCTCGAAATCTATGGGACGAGAAGCTATCAACTATACTTTCTCGATATGACATCGATTCTGGTTTCAACTTTAGACCAGAAATCTTTCACGAGGATGCAAGTGAGAGGCTTACTACGTCTGGCGTTAAATACATAATCAATAACGCAGTGCAAGATATTCGTGAATGCATTCTCGCGATGGAACTCTCCGGTGACGTCGAAATGGAGTCCACTCCCTCAATACCAGCAAAAACTTCTCCGGCAGCATTAATACCAGCAACAAATACTCCACGTTTTTCAATACCGGCAATTCCTTCTCCTGCAGTTGCGGTTCCTGTTCTTGAATCCATAAACGTAGCGGCCCAAATAAAAAAGCCATCAATGCAGCTACATTTGACACCTGAAGGAATAATCAAGGACAATGATGGATGGCAATACACAATTAGGAGTAAGAAATGGTCGAGTATTAAAACTAGTAATAGCAGCAAAAATAATAAAAACGAGCAGGTACATCCAATTTTAAAAAAATTTAAAAATAATACTAATAGTAATAATAGTAATAGTAATTTCAAACAGATCGATTTAAATAAAAATAAGAGTAATAAAACTAGTAATAATCAAAATCTCTTCCAACCTCGAAGTCCTCTATTGGAGTTCATGATAATTTTGTGCGTGGAGACACAATTAACCCGTATCCACATACTTCAAACAGAAATCTACCCAAAGCTAATACCAGAGATAGTAATAACACTTATACTCCTTTCCTTGACCCGCTTCTTCCGCCTGTTGTGAAGCTTACAATAAACTCGGAGGTTTCCTCTGAAAATCGATACTTACTGTCGCGGTTAAGAGATCACAGAATTTTCGACAACGTGCGGCTTTATCTTGCCTATCTGCACAACAAATCTGACACGACCTGCATCAATGGAAAAACTAAAACCAGTACGGTTCTGTCTATTCAACAAGAAGGACTCCCGACTAATATTAAGAGCTTACGTCAAATTTATACTCGCTTTCACGAACAATTTAGTCTTTCCCCTGAGCAGGTTCAGAAAGATCTCGATGCCTACGGCTCTCATGTGTCTTCTAGACACATCTCTGATCTCCAAAGAGCACGTGAAGATCATAACAGGTTTTTTCGTGCCTAATGGCACTGTTCCTAATGAATCTAAAACTAATATTATTATTAACTCAGCTCATAATTTTGGCATACATCAGCGCTGTCTAAAACAAGTTAAAACTAATCCTGACCTTTTCAGTAATAATACTGACTTGAATTTTTACTTTCATAATATGTCAGGAATGAGAAGCTCTCTGCCCCAGTTTCGTAACGATTTGGCAAACAGTCCTTATGACATTACAATGATCACTGAAACTTGGCTCCTCTCAACACACTTGGATGCGGAAATCATCCCGTCAGGATGGTCCATTTTTCGGATGGATAAATTTAAACCATCTCATTTGGTTGATCAGCGTGGAGGTGGTGTCTTTATTGCAGTAAGCAATAAGCTCTCTAGCTATCCCATTTCGGTTCAGTTGCCGGTTAATGCAATTTTTCAGGTTTGCGCATGTAAAATTCAAATGCTAGATAGAAGTCTGGTATTAGTCTGTTTTTACATACCACCAGATTCTACTGAGCAGCACTATGCCGATCTCGCAGCATCCATAACATTGATACATTCATCAATCCTTCCTGGAGACGATTTCTTGTTATATGGCGACGCAAACCTAAGTGGTATAAAATGGGAGAGCAGTGAAATTTTTAATTCTGTGTTTGACCCACTTAACGTAAGCGACCATCAGATTACATTTTTAACTGAAATTCACTCACTTGGTTTGTTCCAAGTTTGTGATAAAATTAATGGTTTCGGAAACGTATTGGACCTTGTTTTCACTAGTTTTACTTCAAATTTTTCATTATCTGAAGCAACTTCCACTTTGACGAAAAAGACGAGTATTTTTCACAAAATACTTACATTAAATTATTTTTCCTCTAAACATGATTTTCGTAAGGACTCTAACAAGACCATAACATATGATTTTACTAATGCAGACTATGAAAAGATTAATTTTGAAATTTCTAATTTACAATTTTCAGACAATATTACAGATGTGAATGTGATAGCTGAAAACCTCATTGACTCTTTATTACATATAATAGATAAGCACACTCCTAAGCACATTAGTGCAAAGTTATCTTGTCCCCCCCATATGGATAAAAGTCTTAGAGTACTACGTAACAAGCGTAATAAAGCCTATAGGAAATGGTGTAAATCTCAATCAGTAGAGGATCACACTGCATTCCTGCACCTTCGTGAACATTTCAATATTAGTGAAGCGGCAGCCCTAGCATTGCATAACCGCAAAATATTAAACAGCCTGATCGATCGTCCTAAAAATTTTTGGCAACACATTAATGACAAACGTGGAACTAAAGGCTATCCAGCTTCTATGAAGCTTAATGATAGTTCTTCTTCAGATCCCGTAAAAATTTCAAACTTATTCGCTAAACACTTTGAATCGAAATTTGCCAGTCCTTATAATTTTGATCCAGTTAATTTCTCACATATTCCTTACCACGATCCGAAGTTAACTGATATGATCCTAACTAATGATCAAATAATTACTGGTTTGCTTGATCTAAACACTAATAAAGGTGCTGGTCCAGACCTCATTCCCCCAATCTTTTTGAATAAAACCGCCTACACGTTATCTCGATTATTGCTTCCTCTGTTTAATCTGTCTCTTCAAAATTCCATTTTTCCTATGTGTTTTAAATTGGCACATATAACACCCATTTTTAAGTCTGGAGATAGATCGGACATTCAAAATTACAGAGGAATAAGCATTTTATCTTCTATTGGTAAGGTTTTCGAAAAACTGGTAGCTGAAGTACTAGTAGAAATTGTAAGTCCTATTATTCATCCATGTCAGCATGGTTTTTTAAAGGGAAAATCTACTGTTTCTAATCTTTTAGAATATTCTGCGTTCATCAGATGTAATTTGGGCCACGGGAAACAGGTAGATTCGGTGTACACGGATTTTTCTAGCGCTTTTGATGTAGTGGATCACGGTCTGCTACTATTTAAGCTGGAGCGATATGGTATAAGAGGAGTTTTTTTGAATTGGTTGAAGTCCTACTTATCCGAACGTACACAAAAAGTAAAATTTTTATCGCATTTATCCAAAACAACCTCAGTTTCCTCGGGTATTCCTCAAGGTAGCATTTTGGGGCCACTCTTATTCATAATTTTCATAAATGACGTACCATTACTTTTAAACGATTGCAAAGCATCCTTTTACGCTGATGACTTAAAAATCTTCAGAATTGTCTTATATTGCAAAGGATTGTCTTATATTGCAAAGCAATATTGACATTTTATCTGATTGGTGTTTAAATAACGCTATGCAATTAAACGTAAAAAAATGTGCAGCAATAACTTTCTCTAGGAAAAAAGCCAGCTCGTTGCAGTTTGACTACAATATCAGCAATGAAAAGTTAAAACGTGTCTCTCAAATCAAAGATCTTGGGGTAATATTTGACTCAAAGTTGACTTTCAAGTCCCACATAGATAAGATTTCGAATAGTGGTATGGCTATGCTGGATTTCTTAAAAAGGAGAGTCAAAGAATTCAATGACCCCCATTTGTGTAAGACTCTTTTCTGTACGCTGTTGTTGCCTCTGCTAGAGTATGCAAGTGGTGTCTGGTCACCCTCGACCCAGGTTGACTCGTACAGGGTTGAAAGAGTACAAGTTCAATTTTTGCTGTTTGCTTTACGAAGCCTTCAGTTTAATAGCTACCGTTTGCCCTCTTACAAGTGTAGGCTACTTTTGCTGAATATGACCACGCTTGAGAAGAGAAGAGAACTTGCTTCGGCAACCCTTGCTTTCGACTTAATTAATTCCAACTTGATTTCGAGCGAGCTCCTCTCTCGCATTATTTTTGTTGATCACAGGTTTAGTCTTCGAAACGGCAGAATCCTGAAAATGGAGCATAATTCCTCTAACTTCATGATGAATGACGCTATTGTTTGTGCCATAAAAAATTTTAACTTGCATTCAGATTGCGTTAACTGTTCTGTAAGCAGAAATACTTACAGGGACAAAATTATGACTAAATTTAAGACATTATTTGCAAGATAATATGTAAGATATTATTAAATTGCTTAGGTCTAGCATAGTCATTTTTTGTTTTTGTTTTTAGTTGTTTTAGTTTGCTTAGTAATTAGTTATTGTATCATTATATTGTTAACATTTTTGTTATTCTACATGTATTTTTCGTTTTTATGATTAGTATTAAGAATTTTTGTATTTTTCCTTTTTGTTAAATGGACTTCAATTGTCTACGAGTAAATAAATAAATAAAATCACGTAGATCATGAAACGACGAGATGATAGGCCGACAAGAGAAATCCGTCTAGGCCATTTCCAAAGTAAACAGATTGGATTTCATTCTCACCAGTTGCTGTTAAACTGTTCTAAACTCTCATATTAGAAGTTTCGTACGAATCAACCGAACGTTGGGTTTTTTTATACCGGCACATATCATACGCGCATATTTTCTAGCGGTAGACATATATTAATGGTGTCCGATTTAAATATTCTAGGTCGGGATTATTTTTTTGTCTCCATTTTCTTTTTCGCAGTAATTTCATGCATCTTAGTCGCCCTACCGGTCGCTGGATGGATAATAATTTACCTACAAATAATTTCCGCTCCAGGCTTTCTACATTTAGCAATCAAATACAAAAGCATAATGATTTTCCGAGTGGAAATAACCTAACATTTCTACGTGGGCTATAAAAATGAAACGGAGTGTATAAATAATAATAATATAAATAATAATAATATAAATATGGCGTTTGAGATAATCACTTTGAGCCAGTGATTATCAACATAAATCCGATGCATAACGCAGTTGCAGTGGAAAATAGTAATGCGATGGAAAACGGAAAAGCGAAGGAGAATGGAAATGCGGCTGAAGCAATTGACATGGTAGTTGGTAATGCGAATGAAAACATAAATGAGGAGGAAAATAGAAAAGCGACGGATGGGCACAAATGACATGGATCCTGAAAACCGAAATAGGCTTTGAAACCGGAACGTCAACGGACGAAAATTTGCCAATAAATTTTCTGTCTAATATTAATAAAAAATTAAATTAAAATTTATATTAAATTAAAAATTAATGGTATTAAGAAGTGCATACTAGTACAGCAGAGTTATTGATATAAGTCATTAAGTGAAAAACGATTAGTTGAAATTGATTTTAAAAAGGCAAAGAAGAGACAATGAAAATTTGCAGATGTAGATGTTGACAAATTTCCGCTACTATAATTCATTTTGAATTTCTAAAACTACAAAAATTTTCATGTCGATATGGCGGACACGGATCTTGAAATTGGAAGTACTAAATGTGAAAAATGCAAAAAGATTGTAAAAAAACAGCGATTCAGCAGTCCAATGTGATGGTTCCAGCAAAAAATGGTTTCATGCTAAGCGCATAAAAGTTCTATGCTACAATAGCACTACGGGGGGTGTTGTATCCCTAGAGGGCGCGTCCCCAAGCTGGCGGATAGGGGAACGCTCGATAGATATATCGGGTAGGTGGGAAATAAAATACCACCCGCGGACCAAACAACAAAAAGACAAATCCATGCTCCTAAACTGGCAACCAGAAAGCATCATGGTAGGCGTCTGTACTTCAGATATGAAGCGGCCTTTTCTTTATACCTGGCAGGAGGTCAAAAATACAACAACATAACTATGAAATGGAAAATAATAATAATCAAAATCGAGTGGGGAAAATAAAAAAAATATCATTAAGTTGCCGTGAAAATACGTGTCCGCCTCCAAATTCCGACAAACCGATCAAGTTGCCGTTTTTTACGAAACGCAATTGAAGTTAACCATTTCCAACTTTAAACTGCAGAATTCATTAGGATTTTTGAAGAAAATTGGAGCGAAATTAAAGTTTTGTGGAAAATTCATTCGGTGTGTTTTTGTTTCAATTGTCAATTAAGAAACTTTTGTGTGTTTTTTCTGTGTTTGTAGTGAATTAAAAAACTTTGGTGTATAATTAAATTCGGTGAGTCTTTGATTTTTCCATGCCATTGGACATGTTTGATTTTTCCGGTTTTCATGTACACAGACGGACAAAAGTATTCGCCGCTAGCTGTCTGCTAGAATTACATGTTTATAAAAGGTTAAAAAAACTAGTAAAAGTAAAATTATCATTGAAAAAGGAACATCGTATATTCTCGAAAGTAATGTACTCCAAAAAAAAAAACTGATTGCATTCACAGATATGAAAAAAAACATAACAGGGCTACGATTGCACGTAAAGCGCAATCTTACGATCCTCTAGATAAAATAGAATTTTTTTGTGACCCCAAGAAATTTTGTATGGGGAGTGTTAGAAGGGGTGATAGCATTGAACTAATTTTTTCCCCATCATGCTAAAGTAGCTATAAAAATGTTTTATACAAAATGCTTACTCCAAAAATTGAATATGAGCTCAGAAAATTAGTGTGTTAGATTTAGTGAAAATGTGCAGTTTGTATGGGAGGTGGTAGAAAGAGTGGGTATTTTAGTGAGTTTTCCACAAATAACTAAGAATATCATAAAATTTACACCTCTTAAATTTTAGACTAGTAACATTCATACTTTTCAAGAAAATAGATGTTTTGTGAAGCTGTGGAACTGTGTCATATTGTATGGGAGGGGGTAGAAGCAGTAAAGCTAATGAAATATTTTTTTCTCATCTTAGTGGTAATGCTAAATAAGTATTTAACACAGAATGTGAGCTCGATAAATGTTATATGTTCTGAGAAAATCGTTTTAGAGCATTTCACGAAAAAGTGTAGTTTGTATGGGAGGGGGTTGACCCATGAGGGGGAGAAGGAAGACGCAAATAATTAAAAAGTAGAAGGAGGGGGAGGACACGCATAATTTTTATACATTAGATTGATATTATCATAAAAGTAATATATTCAGAATTTCAGGCCAATTTCATTTTGTATGGGAGGGGGTAGAAGGGGTAGAGCGATTTGGCCCGTTCGCGAACTTAACCTTATTTTTTTTGTAAGAAACGACGTGTACAAAATTCGAACAATGTAGCTCAACGCGTTCTCAAGCTAGAGAGCGAACAGACGGACGAATTTTCGAATCGTTGCTGTTTCGCTGATCTTCGCCTTTTATTGCGGATTTTAGTTGGCTCTTTGAAGGTATATGGTGTTTTCCCATAAATGCACAATGAGATTTAAATCTGGTGACTGGGGAGGAGTTATCATAGTGTGTGGTGTATTATAAAGTATCCACAAGCGCACTATTCCAGGAGGTGCTTACGAAAGGTCCGGGTGAAAGTAATAATCGTTTACAATGTTAAATTTTTCGGCACTTTTTTGAAATTTTCCTTCGAAATGTTTAAATAATCTTCTTTCGCCACCATGCTTTACGGTGGCTTGAATGTTCTTTTTGTCGAATTCAGATCCTGCTGAATCTGAGCGATACAAACAAAACTTACTTTCATCTGAGAAAATAACTTTATCCCAGAAGTTTGTTGTCTTTATTCTATTAACTTTACTGATGAGAGGTTTTTTTCTGCAAGATCGTGACTTTCACCCATCGCTTTCTAAGACTCTGCGTATAGTGCGAGGATGCACAGCGATCGCTGTATCCTCCTGAAATGCTGCAGCAATTATTGATGAACTGGATTTTGGGCTGTTTTTAACAAATTCAATAATTTTTCGCTTATTTCTAGCATTAGGTTTGCTAGGTCTCCCAGATCAGTTTTTATTCCGAAAATCACTATTATCTTTAAACCGTTTTATGATATCCCGAACTGTACTAAGTTCTACTACGTTTAACTATTTCACAAATGTCCTTCACCGATTTGTTACAATAAGATAAATTAAAAAATTGTTTTTCTTTCTTCCACAGTGGTTTCTCTTCCTGTTCGACCCATTTTGACCCTTAAAAATACCCTGAAAAATACTTTACTACCGCATGAACATTAATCAAACTGCGAAAAAGTATCACAGACTGAAAAATATTTTCACTCTTTTGACACTCGTGCAGTTCCGAGAATTTAACCGTCTCCAAATTCCCGATATTGTAACAAGATATCCACGTGGCCAATACTTTTGTCCAAGCGATTTTCATACCATACTTATATTTTTAGTTTTTTCCTTGGAATGGAAGCAATACATTGAACAATTTTCTATTGAGCGCTAAACTGAAAATAAAAACATAAAAGAATTATGATTGGGCGTAAAGCCCAATCATATGATACTCTAGATGAAATGAGAAAGAGTTCAATGTACCGGAAAATATGTCACCTCCAATACTTTTAAATAATTAATAGTGACTTTTGTATGGGAGGTGGTAGAAGCAGAGGAGGAAGGTTTGTAATTTTTGGATATGACACCTAATGTGGTGTGCAAAATATTTCGTGCTGAATTTAATGTTTGTAGCTTTCATTATTTTCAATTGGACATAGTTTTCCAGAAATTGAGGCATTTGTATGGGAGGTGGCAGAGGAAGTGGAGCATTTAAGATGATTTTGAAACTGCTTATCATCATCCTTATCACCACGCTTTGATTCAATTTCAAATTCGATAGTTCTAATATATATTCGAAGGAGAAATGCTTTTCTTGAATTTATAATACAGATATTTGTATGGGAGGGGGTAGAAGGAGTGAAGAGGAGCTGATAATTTTTTTTAGAATTTATTGCAATTATTAAATAACAAATTCTGGCAAAATTTTAAGTTTATACTTTTTCTAGTTTTAATGGAAATCGATATAATGCACTTAACAAAAATTATACATTTGTATGGGAGGGGGTAGAAGGAGTGTATGGATCAAAACACATTTTTTTCCCGTTATTGACATTTCCATTTTTATACTTTATGCAAAATATCAAGTTGATAGCTTTAACGGTTTCGAAGAAAAATAATTTATTTTAAATTTCAAAATTTCGTAAAATTTGTATGGGAGGGGGTAGAAGGAGTGAGGTGAAGTTGATAATTTTTTGAGTTCTGATTGGAATTATGATAAAATTAATTCTGGCAAAAATTCGTTTTTATAACTTTGCTAGTTTCAATGAAAATCGAAAAACTGCATTTTTCAAAATTATACATTTGTATGGGAGGGGGTGGAACGAGTGACGAGATTGGATCAATATTTCGTCATATTAATGACATCTATATCATAATACTTTGGCCCAAATTTCAAATTGATAGCTCCAATCGTTTCAAAGAAAAATCAATTTCTGAATATTTCAAAATTTCGTGAAATTTGTATGGGAGGGGGTAGAAGGGGTGGGGGGATGTGGCCCGTTCACGAACTTAAAGTTTCTTTTTTGCTAAAAATGACACACAACAAATTTCAGCACGATAGCTCAAAGCGTTCGAGAGTTATGCTGTAGACAGACGGACAGACGGACAGACGGACAGACGGACAGACAGCAACTCGGAATCGAAGTTTTTGAGCGACAACAAATATTTCTGTACCCTTGGCGGCTCTGTGCGAGCATTATTTCTTAGCGTTACAAACGGTAAGGCAAACACAATATACTCTCAGATTTCATCTAGAGTATAAACATAACAGAATTATGATTGGGCTTAAAGCCCAATCATATGATACTCTAGATGAGATGGAAATGACTTTAATATACCGGAAAATATGTCATTTCAAATTCTTTCGAATAGTGAATAGAGACTTTTGCATTGGAGGTGGTAGAAGTAGAGGGGGATGTTTGTATTTTTCTTATATGACACCAAACATGGCATGCAAAATGTTTATTGCTGAATTTAAAGTTTTTAGTTTTTATTATTTTTAATGAAATTGGTAATAGTTTTCCTGAAACTGGGACATTTGTATGGGAGGTGGCAGAGGAAGTGAAACGATTAAGATGATTTTGAAACTGCTTATCATCACCCCTATCACCATGCTTTGATTCAATTTCAAAGTCGATAGCTCTCATATATTCGAAGGAGTAATGCTTTTCTTGAATTTATAACGCAGATATTTGTATGGGAGGGGGTAGAAGGAGTGAAGCGGGGCTGATATTTTTTTCTAGCACTTATTTCATTTATTAAGAAACAAATTCTGGCAAAATTTGAAGTTTGTACTTTTTCTAGTTTGAATGGAAATCGATAAAATGCATTTAACAAAAATAATGCATTTGTATGGGAGGGGGTAGAAGGAGTGTACGGATCAAAACAAATTTTTTTCGCATTATTAATATTTCTATTTGTATGCTTTATACAAAATATCAAGCTGATAGATTCAACAGTTTCGAAGAAAAATAATTTAATTTAAATTTCAAAATTTCGTAAAATTTGTATGGGAGGGGGTAGAAGGAGTTAGGTGAAGTTGATAATTATTTTTCAAATAAATTGCAATTATAATAAAATTAATTCTGACAAAATTTTGTCTCTTTAGCTTTACTAGTTTCAATGAAAATCGAATATATGTGTTTTTCAAAATTGTCCATTTGTATGGGAGGGGGTAGAAGGAGTAAGGGGATCGAGTCAATATTTCATGATATTAATGACATCTATATCGTAATACTTTGACCTAAATTTCAGGTCTATAGCTAAAATAGTTTCTAAGAAAAATCAATTTCTTAATATTTCGAAATTTCATGAAATTTGTATGGGAGGGGGTAGAAGGAGTGGGGGGATGTAGCCCATTCACGAACTTAAAGTTACTTTTTTGCTAAAAATGACACACAAAAATTTTTAGCACTATAGCTCAAAGCTTTCGAGAGTTATGCTGTAGACAGACGCACAGACGGACAGACGGACAGACAGACAGACGGACAGACGGACAGACGGTCACTCGGAATCGAGATTTTTGAGCGACAACAAATATTTCTGTACCCTTGGCGGCTCTGTGCGAGCGTTATTTCTTAGCGTTACAAACGGTAAGGCAAACACAATATACTCTCAGATTTCATCTAGAGTATAAACATGGATTTGCCTTAACAGATTTCTTATAGATTTGTATCACGAAAATTCTAGGATCATTAAAAGTAAAAAAAGGCACGTAAAGTGGCGAATACTTTTGTCTGTCTGTGTTACGGGGACGACGAAAAGAAAAACTTGTATCACAATTTTATATATTACTTTTTATTCAAAAACCTCTTAGTTCAGATAAGACAATTTAAAATATAACTTTTTAATTAAGTCCTCTTAGTTCAGATGGTAAAATCAGACTTAAATATCATAAAAACGAAAATCAATCGTAACCTTGTAAAATACAGATTAGATTTTGCTTATACAAAATCGTAATGGATATGACAAATGGATATTTCGCGTTCTTTTTCCGTGCACTTAGAACCCTTAAAAGTTCTTGGTGACAGATTCGATCTGACAATTGTATATGCAATTCATTAAGTGAACATGAGCTTCGAAATCTCTTGTTGAAAGATTTGCATTGATTACGTTATATGAGAGTTGATTTTTATGTTGTAATGATTCTTGGAAATTATGACATTTATTATGGTGTACAATTATTCTTAGATATTATTAGAGTTGCGTCTATTTCTAGCATTAGGTTTGCTAGGTCTCCCAGATCTGTTTTTATTCCGAAAATCACTATTATCTTTAAACCGTTTTATGATATCCCGAACTGTACTAAGTTCTACTACGTTTAACTATTTCACTAATGTCCTTCACCGATTTGTTACAATAAGATAAATTAAAAAATTGTTTTTCTTTCTTCCACAGTGGTTTCTTTTCCTGTTCGACCCATTTTGACCCTTAAAAATACCCTGAAAAATACTTTACTACCGCATGAACATTAATCAAACTGCGAAAAAGTATCACAGACTGAAAAATATTTTCACTCTTTTGACACTCGTGCAGTTCCGAGAACTTAACCGTCTCCAAATTCCCAATATTTTAACAAGATATCCACGTGGCAAATACTTTAGTCCAAGTGAATTTCATACCATACTTTATTTCTAGTTTTTTTCTTGGAATGGAAGCAATATATTGAAAAATTTTCTATTGAACGCTGAGCTGAAAATAAAAACTTGGATTTGCCTTAACAGATTTCTTATACCTAGTCGTGCCATAAGTTCTGTCACACGTATATGGGCAATTTTTGTATAAATGAAAAAGAGTTTTTGACAAAGGAAAATATATTTTATTTTGGCATACTAATGGAAGTAAAATAAGCAACAAATTTTTCAAAGTGGCCGCCTTTAGCCTTAACACAGCTCTTTAATCTGTTGGGCCAGTCATCGATAGCAGTACGCACTGTTTCTAGCGGAAAATTAGCTACTGCTTCTGTCAAAGATCGCTTAAGGCTCTCGATATTTGGGTGTCGTCTCGTGCACACCATGGACTCTAACTCCGCCCACAGTTTGTAGTCCAGGGGATTCAAATCTGGGCTCCCAGAAGGCCATTCCGTCGCCCTTATAAACTGTGGAATATTGGTTTCCAACCACGCTTGTGTGGTTCGAGCTTTGTGGGCTGGCGCAGAATCTTGCTGGAAAACCCAATGTCGATTGTTGAATAGCGTAGAGTTCAGCGGCTTCACACA
Source organism: Chorisops tibialis (assembly GCA_963669355.1). NCBI lineage: Eukaryota > Metazoa > Arthropoda > Insecta > Diptera > Stratiomyidae > Chorisops > Chorisops tibialis. The sequence continues at coordinate 290,203,015 of OY770262.1, forward strand.
TCCCTCCAGGATGTCCGTTTCATAATTTTTCGCTGCAGTTTTTACGCCTTTTTCGCAAAAATGAAGCTCGGTGACCCCTTCGTAGCTGACACCCCACCATACCATGACTGATGCTGGATGATGTCCTCGCTGTACCCTAGTGGCAGCTTCTCGGGCTTCTATGGAGCTGTGGGCATACACCTTATCATTTTGGCGGTTGAAATGTTCCTCCACCGTAAAAATTTTTTCATCGGTAAATAAAATTTCTCGATGTTTGTTGTTGCCGTACCGCCGAAGGAGCTCTTTCGATCTGGTGCTCCTAATTTGCTTCAACTGCTCAGTCAGCAAATGTCCCGTTGATCGTCGAAAGGCACTCATCCCGAGGTCAGATTTTATGATGCGAGACATACTTCGGGTGGAGATGTTCATCTCTCGAGCCATGATTCGTTGTTTACGAAGCGGATTTCGACGAATTCGACTCTCGACCGCTTTGATGGCAGCAGAAGAACGTACATCACGCGGACGTCCAGAACGAGGTCGATCTTCAATAGTCTGGATCGCGTTATATCTCTGGATCGCACGATACACAAATCTTTGCGTTATTTTTAACGGGCACAACAACTTGAAAATTTCACTCGCGGATTTTCCACACTTATGTAGTGCAATCACTGCAGTTCGGTTTTCTATTACACCCCATTCCATCTTCACACGTTAACGAACACACTTTAAATGACCATCAACTGTCAACAACATTATGACGTTTATAAAACTGGCCGCTATTGAAATGTCACTCATAAAATAAAGTTGTTGCCAATGTGAGAAATTATGTGACAGAACTTATGGCAGGACTAGGTAGATAAGATTTTTTTTTAAGTTGTGAAACTGTGTCATATTGTATGGGAGAGGGTGGACGCAGTGAAGCTAATCAAATATTTTTTTCTGACCTTAGTGATAATACTAATTAAGTATTTATTACAAACCGAGCTCGACAAACGCTATAAGTTCTGACAAGATTTGAACTTTCTAGCTTGTTTAGGGGCTCAGACAAGGAGCACTCGACATAAAGTCGTTTGTCTCAACATTAAGACTCGTTGGGCTAACTCAGGAAAAAAAAACAAACAACTTCAAGAAAGTAGTTTGAGAGGTGTCCGATTCAACGAGCTGCTGCAAATTTTTCACAGTTACAGCAATGGACAGGCATGACGAGGATCAAGTGATGGTCGATAGAGCGGGACGGAAGCGCCGCTCTAATCCGCCATTACCAATCGAAGCAGTAAAGGCGCTCGAGATAGCTTTCGGCGACTGCCACTACCCATCGCTTGAGGTCAAAAGGAAATTGGCCGAGGAGGGGGGAGTCACCATGGATCAGGTATCCAATTGGTACAACAACCGCAGGAAAGCGGCGAAGAGAGGAACCACATCTTGTGGAAAAAATACCTCGAAAGGTGGAAACACCTCGAGCCAGGCGAGACCGCCCTTACCAGCAGAGGGAGTCGCCGCGATGAAGCGAGCCTTACAAGCCGACCGATACCCCTCCTTTGCAGTTAAGCAGAAAATTGCAAGGGAGGAGGGACTCTCCATCAACCAGATTACCCACTGGTTCAACAATGAAAGATACAACCAAGGAAAAAAACAGGTACCGCAAGCGGACGAAATTGAAATTCCAAGTGGTGTGGAACAAACCACGAGTGGTATCCCAGAGGATTACCTAACCAGAATTTTAGAAGACACAGAAATTCCAAGTGTTGCTCCTGTGGAACAGACCACAAGTTGTACCACAGATGACGATCTAATCCAAATTCTAGAAGGCACAGAAATTCCAAGTGTTGCTCCTGTGGAACAGACCACAAGTTGTATCACAGATGACGATCCAATCCGAATTCTAGAAGACACAGAAATTCTAAGTGGTGTCCCTGTGGAACAGACCACAAGTTGTATCACAGATGACGATCTAATCCAAATTCTAGAAGACACAGAAATTCTAAGTGGTGCTCCTGTGGAACAAACCACAAGTAGTGTTCCGGAGGAACTGGAGTTGAGCTCTATACCCCATTTTGTAGACGCGCAGGATGCGGGTACGGAGAGTTGGAATTCGTGCACCCTATTCATAGCGGAGGGTAAATCAGGGAAATTATTTATTGAGACTGCGATAAAGAAAACATTTGGAAGCAACCGCTTCGGAGTTCTCGCCCTGCAAGGTGTTCCACCAAATTACTCGCGCACCCAGGAAAAGAAAAACAACCACAGGTTTGTCCACTATATACAGACCATCCTCGGTTTGGTTGAAACTACCACCAACGCGTCTCCACACCAAATGAGGTATGGAAAGGTGCTGATATGGGTGGATAGCGATAGCGATGGGGCCCATATCAGAGGCCTCATCGCCAATATATTTCGTGCGAAGTGGCCGCACCTGTTCAGACTCCAATCATTTCTGGGGTTCATGAAAACCCCATACGCAACAGTGAAGAGGGGATCGGAAAAATTGTTTTTCCACAGCGATGTCGAGTTGGGGCAATGGATGGCAGCTACCCCAAACTCAGACCAATACAAAAGAAGAATAATCTCCAGTCTATGCAATGCCACCAGAGAGGAGGCAGCCGATTTCTTGGCCAATATCGAAAGATATCGTGTAGAATTCAATTATACCGGTCAACTTGACGACGAGGCCATGGAAATGGCATTTTCAACAAGCAAGTCGGCAGCTAGGAGGAATGCGATATTGGCCCACGTCAACGAAATTAACAATTTCGGTCCAGATTATGTTATACCACCGTACCCGGTACGGACACAAACTGTGTCGTATGCACAGTTAGTTAAATACGAGTTGACGGCCAACTGGCTGGTGCAGTTGAGGCGAACATTGCCGTCTGCTTTGGACGGTCTATCAGATCTGCAGAGACGGCTAATGTGGCAAGTTCTCGCTTTAGAGGAAGAAGATGAACTAACTGTCCGGGCACTAAGCGAGCGTGTTCTCGGAACGCGTGGCAGTAGACGCCCAGTAGTGAACTGCATAATGAGGATGGCGCAGACCGATGTAGGTTCGAATAACCTGAATGTCATTGTGGGGGAAGGAGAGCTTGGGCCCGGCAATGCATCAGGTCGTTATTTGAACGTTTGGAGACCTGCGGTGACGCGTCACATATTCCATCCCCTGGACGACGCCATACTTGAATTTCAGAGGGATGATGGCGGTTCCGTTGTCGGACCACAGTATTTCATTTCGATAATTCCCCTACTCCCTATTAATGGGTGCTGCACGACGTCAGTGGGATGGTCGACCAATGTGCTGAGCTACAGCCCAATGGACATAATAAGAAACATTCGGCAGTTACTGGCTGGTCAACCGCAGTCGCAACTACTGCCGTGGCACAGGGGCTTCGGCGGTGTTATTCGTCTCATCCAGCGCAGTGGTCGCATCATTGCGGAGGGTGTTGTCGAAATAATCGAAAAGAACGAACTTAAAATATTAGTTTTACCAATTGGCAAAGAAAAAGCCTCCTACATTAAAAATGTGTTGATAAGACTAATGAAGAAAAAAACTATTTTGTGTTATGAAGAACGGCCCGCAAGTGGTAATGACATTGGGTTACTTGTTAAATTTCTACCCGATAGACTAGGGAATATTAGCAACAGTAATCTTATTAAAATTTTAGAACTACAGACCGCATTCCCGAGGAGATCCATGTTCCTTCTGGATGGCGGGAACAAACCGCGGGAATATAAAACAGTAGAGGACATTTTGGAAGATTTCGTTACGCCGCGGCTCGAAGGATACCGCAAGCGAAAGGATCACCAAAATGCGCTGTTACAAGCCAAACTCGTCGCGGTTGCGGAGCAGGAAGACGAAGCCGCACGTATTCGCAACGAGTTGGCCAGACTGACTGAAATGTCGGTACAACAAATGTGGCTAGACGATTTAGAGGCACTGGAGCAGGAAATCCTTCGCTCGTAAACTTGCTTGTCTCTATTGGCTCAATTCAAAAGCATTTCAGAGTGCCAAAGTACGTTACTATTGGCTCAATTCAAAAGCATTTCAACAAACGTTCATTTGCACACTAAAATTGAGGACCGTCCTTCGAAGGACCGAATTACACGCAGTGAACCTCGATGGTGCATTAAAAAAATATGAATCCGCAGCAGAGTTGATGACGGATTACGTCACCATGCGGCTTAAAGGCTACAAGCTCCGCAAAGACCGCCTAATGAGGCAGTTAGAAGTCGAGGCCATCTCGGCTGTAGACGATGACCAGCGCGATGCAACTCTTAGGAATTTGGAGGAACTGGATTCAATCACCACCAAGCAAATGTGGTTGACTGACCTAAATGACGCAGAGCAGGCTATCAAAGAGTTGTACGAGCAGTGTTCAAAGAACAACATTCGCCGCTGCTCGCCGAAAATGCCACTTTCGAGTTTTCATTATTTCAGACACTTCGTCTGCATTGGGTGAATTGGAAAGCATTTCCAAGCGCGACGCTATTGAAGGCACTGAGGTAGCTCAGGACTCAAGGCGTCTGCATTGGGTGAATTGGAAAGCATTTCCAAGCGCGACGCTATTGAAGGCACTGAGGTAGCTCAGGACTCAAGGCGTCTGCATTGGGTGAATTGGAAAGCATCTCCAAGCGCGACGCTATTGAAGGCACTGAGGTAGCTCAGGACTCAAGGCGTCTGCATTGGGTGAATTGGAAAGCATTTCCAAGCGCGACGCTATTGAAGGCACTGAGGTAGCTCAGGACTCAAGGCGTCTGCATTTATTTATTATTATTATTTAAGAATTAACCATAGTGAAAAAGAAACAACCGGACTGATGAGAAGTACGAAGTGAAATTTGTATTATAATTATGTTTAAAATTAATAACCTTTTATTTACAGCATACATTCATGAAAAATGAAAATCCCACAATCAGCTGCAGGTTTTCGCGGAACGTTGGGAACTTTAGCGGGACGTTTGAGTGGAATAGGTTTTGTCAACTTTTCGCGCCGGTAATCTTTCATTAGTTTTGAACTATTAATTGGAGCCGATCGTGGTTGTGCATCGAAAAAATTCGATTCGAATTCCGAACAATTTATTGTATTTAACATCTCTGTGAGATAAAATCAGCCCGGCTATAACCTAATTTCCACTGTTTTTGTCAAAAGCAAAAATCAAAATCTGCCAATCACTCAAACGTCGGTAGAGACCACGACTACCGGCGCGGGCCTGGCTCCGCAAGGAGATGAGTCGCCAGTGGCCCAAAAATATACAAACAATAGTAATGAAAACCAGCCCACAAGTGAACAGCATGCACCGCCTGATGTAGCTCTCACGGCAGCTGGTAAAATAAGACAGCGTAGGAAATGGACATATGAAATTAATGAAACCCTATTACGCATTTACTACCAAGTAACACAAATAGAAACGGACATGACAGAATACCGTCGAAAATTACACACAGCTTTCACTCTTTGTCACCCTGAGTATAATGCTACGCAACAACAACTTGCCGACCAAATAAGAGTCATACATCGAAACAAGCTGATCCCTGAGTCTACTAGAGAACGGATAAAACATGAGATCAGATCCACTATAACATTAGTAGCTGATACAATAACAGATGAAGTAATTGCTCAAGAAAATACGTCAACGCAAATAGATCAGATCCACATCGACAATAGTGTGGGCATCGTTCATACGCCCAGCAATCTAGCCTCAAACGAAAACACTACTGAACTATGTATCAAGACAACTGAAATCTTCTGGCAAATTTTCTCTGTATATGATAAGTCCAACCCAGCTCTTAGACCATTCATAGCAAAAATCAGTACGTCAAGAAAGGCGTGTCAAATAATACAATATCTAAATGAACATATCATACACAGCATAATAGAAAACATTGAGAACTTAGAAGATATACATACTGTCATATTTAGTGCAGCACAGACTACAACAACTCTACTGGGAAAAGGACCTAAGCCTCATTCACAGGCTTACAGGAAAAATGTTACAATATCAAAGCCGTGGCTGAAAAGACTTGAAAAAGACATTTTAAATTTAAGAAGCCAAATCACATCCATCACTGAATTCTTGAGAGGCAATAAGTCCAGAAGGCTTAAAAGCAAAGTCAATAATATATGTCAAAAATTTAAAAATCACTCGAAATACGAAAGCAATGATCAAATACCAAGAAGAGTTCTAGACACCCTCAAACAAAAGCTATCTGTAATTAAAACCAAAAGGCAGAAGTATCTCCTTTCAGAGAAGAGAAAACTAAATAATGCTAAATTTAACCAAAATGAGAAGTGCTTTTACAGAGGACTCAAATTATGTCAATTTGATAATGTAGACCGAAACCAAGACTTACCATCAGTAGAAAGCGTAGAAGAATATTGGTCATCAATATGGGCGAAACCCGTACATCATAACACCAATGCCCAGTGGATTAAAGAGGAAAACGAAAATATGTCAACATTGATGTCAATGATGAATTACAACATAACATCAGAAAACCTAAAAACAGTTCTGGCTAGAGCCCAAAACTGGAAAGCTCCTGGTGAAGATAAAATACAAAACTTCTGGTATAAAAGACTAACTTCAACACACCAAAAATTAGTCGAATTGTTCAACTGTTGCATCAGCAAACCTAGCTACTTACCATCATTCTTGACCAAAGGCGTAACATACTTGCTACCCAAATCATCGCGTTTTAATAGAGACCCTTCTAAAGGCAGACCAATCACATGCCTATCCACGATGTATAAGGTACTTACAGCTTGTATAAACAACATTATTTATACACACATGGCAGAACAGAACATCATCGCCGAAGAGCAAAAAGGGTGCATAAGAGGCGCAAGAGGTTGCAAAGAACAACTTACAATCGATCAGATCATACTTGAGCAAGCTACAAAGGAACAACGCAACCTACATGCAGGATATATTGACTATCAAAAGGCTTTTGACAGTATTCCACATTCATGGCTAATAAACGTCCTATCTATCTATAAAATTCACCCTACATTGATCAATTTCCTGACATTCACAATGAGAAGCTGGAGAACTACGATAGAGATAAAAGACGACACAATGAATTACAAAACAAACGTTATACCTATCAGACGAGGCATCTTTCAAGGAGATTGCTTAAGCGCCTTATGGTTTTGCATAGCTATAAACCCAGTAAGCAACCTCTTGAATAGATCCGGGTGTGGATTTAAAATAAAAAAGAATAAAGAAGTCACAAACAAGATCAATCACCTATTATACCTAGTCCTGCCATAAGTTCTGTCACATAATTTCTCACATTGGCAACAACTTTATTTTATGAGTGACATTTCAATATCGGCCAGTTTTATAAACGTCATAATGTTGTTGACAGTTGATGGTCATTTAAAGTGTGTTCGTTAACGTGTGAAGATGGAATGGGTGTAATAGAAAACCGAACTGCAGTGATTGCACTACATAAGTGTGGAAAATCCGCGAGTGAAATTTTCAAGTTGTTGTGCCCGTTAAAAATAACGCAAAGATTTGTGTATCGTGCGATCCAGAGATATAACGCGATCCAGACTATTGAAAATCGACCTCGTTCAGGACGTCCGCGTGATGTACGTTCTTCTGCTGCCATCAAAGCGGTCGAGAGTCGAATTCGTCGAAATCCGCTTCGTAAACAACGAATCATGGCTCGAGAGATGAACATCTCCACCCGAAGTATGTCTCGCATCATAAAATCTGACCACGGGATGAGTGCCTTTCGACGATCAACGGGACATTTGCTGACTGAGCAGTTGAAGCAAATTAGGAGCACCAGATCGAAAGAGCTCCTTCGGCGGTACGGCAACAACAAACATCGAGAAATTTTATTTACCGATGAAAAAATTTTTACGGTGGAGGAACATTTCAACCGCCAAAATGATAAGGTGTATGCCCACAGCTCCATAGAAGCCCGAGAAGTTGCCACTAGGGTACAGCGAGGACATCATCCAGCATTAGTCATGGTATGGTGGGGTGTCAGCTACGAAGGGGTCACCGAGCTTCATTTTTGCGAAAAAGGCGTAAAAACTGCAGCGAAAAATTATCAAACGGACATCCTGGAGGGATGTGTGAAGCCGCTGAACTCTACGCTATTCAACAATCGACATTGGGTTTTCCAGCAAGATTCTGCGCCAGCCCACAAAGCTCGAACCACACAAGCGTGGTTGGAAACCAATATTCCACAGTTTATAAGGGCGACGGAATGGCCTTCTGGGAGCCCAGATTTGAATCCCCTGGACTACAAACTGTGGGCGGAGTTAGAGTCCATGGTGTGCACGAGACGACACCCAAATATCGAGAGCCTTAAGCGATCTTTGACAGAAGCAGTAGCTAATTTTCCGCTAGAAACAGTGCGTACTGCTATCGATGACTGGCCCAACAGATTAAAGAGCTGTGTTAAGGCTAAAGGCGGCCACTTTGAATAATTTGTTGCTTATTTTACTTCCATTAGTATGCCAAAATAAAATATATTTTCCTTTGTCAAAAACTCTTTTTCATTTATACAAAAATTGCCCATATACGTGTGACAGAACTTATGGCACGACTAGGTATATGGATGACCTCAAACTTTATGCTTCAACCAAAGTACACCTGAATCATTTACTAAACATCACGAAATTTTTCAGCGACGACATTCAAATGTGCTTCGGTGTTGAAAAATGCCAAACAATAGCGATAAATAGAGGCAAAATAACACCACTTGCCGAAACGCAGCTATTCGAAATTGGAGAGATGAGTCAGGACGACGTCTATAAGTACCTTGGAGTGATGCAAAGCAGAAGAATTGAGCAACGAAAAGTGAAGAAGAAATTAAAAGATGAATTATTTGGAAGACTACACAAACTTGCTAAATCTCACCTAAACGGAAAAAATCTTATAAAAGCCATAAACACCTTTGCCATACCTGTTCTGACATACAGCTTTGGAGTCATTAAATGGACTACTACAGATCTCGATACCATACAGAGAAAAATAAGAACCACCATGACAAAATATAAGGTACACCATCCAAAATCCTGTGTAGAAAGAATGACTCTCCCGAGAAAATTAGGAGGAAGAGGTCTGATCGATCTTCAACTACTACATGAGAGCCAAATCACATCGTTACGCAGATATTTTCATGGGAAAGTGAATGACTCAAACCTGATAAGAGCTATGGTACTGGTTGATGAAGCATATACACCTTTGAAACTGCATATATCTTCACTCGAAATTAATACCAAAACTAGCTCCCAAAAGCTCCAGGATTGGGCAGCAAAGCCCCTGCATGGAAAATTCTTCCACACGTTAAGCAATCAAAATGTTGACCAAAAAATGTCAAACAAATGGCTAACCAATGGAAGTATTTACTCCGAAACGGAGGGTTTAATGCTTGCAATCCAAGACGAGGTGCTACCAACTAGGAACTATTGGAAATATGTGGTTAAGCAACCGAATGCACATGAAGACACCTGTAGAAGATGTGGCATGCGTGGTGAGACCATTGATCATATAATATCGGCATGTTCAACACTGGCTCAAAGTGATTATCTCAAACGCCACAACAACGTTGCTAAAATAATACATATTGAAATATTGAAAGCGAACAATATAGTCCCAGAAGAGGCAAGGTACTATATATATGAACCAGACCCAGTCATCGAAACAGATAACCTAAAAATATACTTCGATAGAACCATATACACAATGCATCGAAGAGAACACAACAGACCAGATATCACCATAGTCAACAAAGTGACAAGAGAAGGATACCTAGTGGACATAGCAGTGCCGCTTAGTAGAAATATGGAGAAAACCTACGTGGAGAAATTAAATAAATATGCTGTAATTGCAACGGAAATCAAGACACAGTGGAAGCTAAGATCGATGCAGGTCGTACCAGTCATCATATCTAGTGTAGAAATTATCCATAAGAACTTAGCTACAAGCATGAACATACTAGGATTAAAACATAGAATTATAGAAAACATTCAAAAGGCTGTAATAATTGATACTTGTCATGTAACCAGAAAATTTTTGCTATGAATTTGTAAAATTTCGCTTTAGTTTAGTATAATTTTACTTAGACTTAAGGTCTCTAAAATTGTACTTTAAAACCATTTATGAGAAATACAAACAAAAATAATATAAATAATAATAATATAAATAAAATAATAATATATTGATATTAATATATAAATAATAAATATTTTCGAAATTGTATTGATTTGCAGAATCTGATAAAAAACTGGCGCGCAGATTGATTGATGCCCACCAAGCTGGTGGGGCCAATGCGCAGCAGTGCAGGGAAGAACCACAAAGACCCTTCTTATTGCGTCTGGCGCTCTGCGCACCGTGGGGAACGATACCCACGGAGTGTACGCGCTTTGCGGCAAGCTTCCAAACGTAGACTGCATGGAAGAGGACGCACTGTTGTAAAATACAATGCTGGGGCCATTAGTGCACTCTGTCTTGGGGTTACGTTTCCGCGTCAAATACGAGACGGACGAGGAAAGGGGAACTCTGCGGTATGGCGGAGTGCGCGTTCTAATCGATTCCGATCGCGCTGGCGCCCACATTAAGCGCCAGGTGGTGAAAGTATTCCACGAATTTTGGTCGGAACTTCTGGCGACAGGATTTGTGAAATTAATCGTCACACATTTCGCAAGGGCCAGCAGAGGAGCAGAGAAACCGACGTTCAAGACGCAAGCGTCTCTTGAACGATTCCAGATTTCACCGGACTCTCAGTCGTATAGAGTCGAGCTACTCCGGAGCTTCTCCTCGCTGAATAGCTAATCCGTCCTCCACTTTTTCAGGAATTTCCACCACCACCGCATTGTGGTCAGTTATCGTACAGGAGGAGCAGACGACGAAGCGATGAGCTTAGCTTTCTCTAAGCAGAAGGAGAACAAGGAAAGGAGGGAATGGTTGATGGCGGGAACATCGGGAGCGCTGGGGTATCGTACACACCTGAGCAACGACGGGCTAAGGGCGGTATCTGTAGTCGACTACGTGAACGCAGAGATGCCTGCGTACGCGTTGGCCGCAATCACTCGGTGCATTCCGTGCGTAGTGGATGGCTTGGTACCGTCGTAAGGTATTCACTATCCGAATTGCTCAGACGAGAGGGGGAGGCACCATTGAGCGTCAATTCTTTGACTGCGTCGGTTATCGACAGGACTGGGAATGAATACCCAGGCTCAAACTTGCCTAAGGTGATATGTAGATTGATCCACAGCTTCGTGGGGTCAAGCAACTTTCCACTCCTGAGTGGAGAAGGTCGCGCCATTGGCACGCGGGAGGCAATGACTTCGGCTCCTACCGCTACCTTTCCGTCTCCATTTCGCCGCTGATTCTAGATTCAAACGAGGCGGCCCGTTCCAAAGACGAGGCCTTCTTCGAGCCCCTGATACCAATGATTTTGGTCAATGGTGCGATGGGTTTGGCGATGGGTTTTTCTTGCTGTATTCCTAATCACAATTCCCGAGATGTGATCAAAAACCTCCGTGCGGTGATTGCGGGCGAGGAACCCCAGAAGTTGCACCCATTCTACAGTGGCTTCCTGGGAACCATCCATTCCGACAATGTGTCGCACGGACGAGTGCGAGGTTAGGGTATACGAAATACCGATAGGGGTGAGCTTGCGGGAATACCGAGAAAGAGTTCTCGATGTGCTAGTGGCACAAAAATTAGTGTGCCATTACCACGAGACCCACGACAACGCGGACGCACCTGCAAGTTTTTCGGTTGTGTTCAATGCGCAGACTTTGGCTCGCCTGCAGGCGAAGGAAGGTGCGCTAGATCGACAGCTTGAACTTAGTCGACCACTGAAAAAACAGGAAATGTGGGTGTTCAAGCGTCGTATGTGCTGCAGAGATTTACCTCTGCAGACGAAATTTTTCGATACTTCTTTGAAGTATCCGTCAGGTCGCGTACAACGCGCCTGAGAAAAAATTATTGCCTGCTCAAGACCGACGAACAGGCCGTCCCGCTTGTTCTAGAGGAGTGGGACAAGCAACTCGCGCATCTGGACGAGCAACTCGCAGATCCAGGTGCACACCACACCGCAACCTCGAAGGATGAGGATGGCCCCACCGCAGCAGAATATCCGGCCGAGGACCGAGTAGCACCAACTATTCGGAGTGGTCCGGTTGGACTTGCTAACCTCGGCGACACATGTTATCTGAACAGTATGTTGCAGGCCTTGGAGACGACCAAACAATTTAGCCGCCGGATTCTTTTGCTGGGGGGGGGACATGTGGACGACTATTGGAAATGCAGCTATTGCTAGCATTAATGGTCTTTTCCAACAAACATCACTTGTGCCCCGATGCTGTCGTAGATGCGTAACGACCACTACACTTCGAGCCACATACGCAGCAAGACAGTTCTGAATTTCTTGAGCACCTGCTTCCAACGTTGGACGAGCAAGTACAAAATTGCTGCGAACAACGAGGGCCGCTGCAAGATACATTCAGAGGGGAAATTGTGAGTTCTCACTGGTGTTTGGAGTGCGGCCACGAAAGAACGACGACCGAACCTTTCCGGGACTTACAACTGTCCTTTCCTGAAGTGGAACCTTCATCCGTAGCGCAGTACTCTGTCCAGCAATTGCTTAACTACTGCTCCCCGGAAACGCTTCGTGGCGATAATGGATATTCTTGCCAGATTTGTGGGAAAAAAAATCTGCGAGAAATCTGTTAACGTCGCAAGTTCGCCTGACAACTTGATCCTAACGTTGAAACGTTTACAATATGACCAGGATCTTCGTCAGGCGACAAGGCTCCTTCACAGGGTTTTCCACGATGAGAGGATTAGCATAAAAGTCCGCTCACCCGATGAGTCTTCAGTGGTGTCATACAAATTGTATGCCGCTGTAGTCCATTCAGGTGAGAGTATGCACTCGGGTCACTACATTACTTATGCATGTCGCCGTGGCAGTTGGTATTTTGGGAGTGATTCCGACGTACGTATTTGTTCCATTTCGGAACTGCAGACCTTGGCAGACCGCCAGACCGCGGCGCAGACACGGCATACATCTTATTTCATGAGATGGTGTCTCGCGAGGATGACGACGGCCAGTTCTTAGGGTTTCACACACCTGATGAACTCCCCACTTACGGACAACTGCCGCAGCACATCAAGGACTTCTTGCAGATGGATTATACGCCCATTATTGGAATATGCGATTCGAGACCATCCCATTCGACACGCCTGGTGGAAATGGAAAGAAAAATTGAGCTGATAGGCGACTTTTTGGATGGTTTGGAAAAGTACAAGGAGGCAGCCGTAGCAGCGAAAGATCGGTGGTTGACGAAGATCCAGTCGTTCAATCTGGAGTGGCAGATGGTTCGTCAGCCCCATGGAGGCACAACGGAAAAAATCGAAACAGAAATGGATGAATCGGACAAAATGGAAATAGAGCAGGAGGAAATGAATGAATCGGACAAAATGGAAACAGAGCTTTTTAATGAGAACTGTTCCCCTCATTTCCTCTTCAACTCATGTGTGCAACGTGTGCAATAAAGTGTTTAAGTATGAAAGTATCCTGAAGATCCACAAGGCATCGCATTACACAGAAAAACCATTCATGTGCAAAGATTGCCCGAAGAAATACAAAAACAAGAGCTACCACCGATCACGGCATATGGACTGAATGTTCCATTGTTCGCCAAATTGATAAAAAAGGATTCAATCTCAGCCACAATTAAGAATATTAAGAAAAATAAAACACTGATTAGTTGCAAAACAGCGGAAGATCACATGAAAACCTTTAATCTAATCAAAGAAGAAGGTTTTTATGCTTCAACCATAACGCCCACTAGCTTACGCAACAAATCGCTTATCCTAAAAGGACTGCACTACAGATTTGATCCCAAGGATATACTTGAGAAGACACCGAAGACACTCCATACGTGTCGTTCTATAGAATGGATTACTGCCTTAACGACCGGGAGGAGTTACTTGGCTTCGACTCGACCATCAACACAATTATGCAGGAAACAGCAGAAAATGAGGTCGCTATAGACTCCACGACCATCAACACAATTATGCAGGAAACAGCAGAAAATGAGGTCGCTACAGATTCCACGACCATCAACACAATTATGCAGGAAACAGCAGAAAATGAGGTCGCTACAGATTCCAATCTTCTGGTATCCAATAAAAAAAAGTTACGTGTGCGAGGCGTGCGGAAACATATATGTACACAAGTGGGGGTTGAAAGTGCACACTATTCGAAGACACCCCGAAGCAAAAAATAAAGCGGCTATAACTGCCATTGAATATGTATGTAATGTTTGCAGAAAATGTTTCAATTGCAAAAGCAAACTTGAAACTCACGAAAAAACCCATTCAAGTGATAGAAATTTTCTGTGCACTGCGACCAATTGCAAGAAAGCCTTCAAAACGAATACAAACCTTACGCGGCACGTTAAGGATGTGCATGGACTACAAGTTTAGTAGTTTACCGGCTAATGAGGCAGTTGGAAGCCGAAGCCATCTCGGCTGTAGACAATGACCAGCGCGATGAAACTCTTAAGAATTCATTCACCGCTGCTCGCCGAAAATGCCACTTTCGAGTTTTCGTTATTTGAGACACTGAGATAGCTCAGTACTCAAGGCGTCTCCATTGGTTGAGACACTGAGATAGCTCAGGACTCAAGGCGTCTCCATTGGCTCCATTGTAGTGCAAGCAGAAAATGATTAGATCTTCTTTTTGTTTTCGCTATTTATAATAATAATTTCACTAAATTTCATATTTTCTTTTTCTTCTTAATTTTGAACTTTTTTTCGTTCTAACAGATCCCGATCGCGACGGCGCCCACATTAAGTGCCAGGTGGTGAAGGTATTTCACAAATTTTGGCCGCAACTTCTGGCGGCAGGGTTTGTGGAATTTATCATCACACCTTTCGCAAGAGCCAGCAGAGGAGCGGAGAAACTGACGTGCGAGATGCAAGCGTCTCTTGAAAGATTCCCGATTTCACCGGACTCTCAGTCGTATAGAGTCGAGCTACTCCGGAGCTTCTCCTCGCTGGATAGCTAATCTGTCCTCCACTTTTTCAGGAATTTGAACCGCCACCGCATTGTGGTCAGTTATCGTACAGGGGGAGCAGACGACGAAGCGATGAGCTTAGCTTTCTCTAAGCAGAAGGAGAACAAGGAAAGGAGGGAATGGTTGATGGCGGGAACATAGGGAGCGCTGGGGTATCGTACACACCTGAGCAACGACGGGCTAAGGGCGGTATCTGTAGTCGACTACGTGAACGCAGAGATGCCTGCGTACGCGTTGGCCGCAATCACTCGGTGCATTCCGTGCGTAGTGGATGGCTTGGTACTGTCGTAAGATATTAACTATCCGAATTGCTCAGACGAGAGGGGGAGGCACCATTGAGCGTCAATTCTTTGACTGCGTCGGTTATCGACAGGACTGGGAATGAATACCCAGGCTCAAACTTGCCTAAGGTGATATGTAGATTGATCCACAGCTTCGTGGGGTCAAGCAACTTTCCACTCCTGAGTGGAGAAGGTCGCGCCATTGGCACGCGGGAGGCAATGACTTCGGCTCCTACCGCTACCTTTCCGTCTCCATTTCGCCGCTGATTCTAGATTCAAACGAGGCGGCCCGTTCCAAAGACGAGGCCTTCTTCGAGCCCCTGATACCAATGATTTTGGTCAATGGTGCGATGGGTTTGGCGATGGGTTTTTCTTGCTGTATTCCTAATCACAATTCCCGAGATGTGATCAAAAACCTCCGTGCGGTGATTGCGGGCGAGGAACCCCAGAAGTTGCACCCATTCTACAGTGGCTTCCTGGGAACCATCCATTCCGACAATGTGTCGCACGGACGAGTGCGAGGTTAGGGTATACGAAATACCGATAGGGGTGAGCTTGCGGGAATACCGAGAAAGAGTTCTCGATGTGCTAGTGGCACAAAAATTAGTGTGCCATTACCACGAGACCCACGACAACGCGGACGCACCTGCAAGTTTTTCGGTTGTGTTCAATGCGCAGACTTTGGCTCGCCTGCAGGCGAAGGAAGGTGCGCTAGAGCGACAGCTTGAACTTAGTCGACCACTGAAAAAACAGGAAATGTGGGTGTTCAAGCGTCGTATGTGCTGCAGAGATTTACCTCTGCAGACGAAATTTTTCGATACTTCTTTGAAGTATCCGTCAGGTCGCGTACAACGCGCCTGAGAAAAAATTATTGCCTGCTCAAGACCGACGAACAGGCCGTCCCGCTTGTTCTAGAGGAGTGGGACAAGCAACTCGCGCATCTGGACAAGCAACTCGCGCATCTGGACGAGCAACTCGCAGATCCAGGTGCACACCACACCGCAACCTCGAAGGATGAGGATGGCCCCACCGCAGCAGAATATCCGGCCGAGGACCGAGTAGCACCAACTATTCGGAGTGGTCCGGTTGGACTTGCTAACCTCGGCGACACATGTTATCTGAACAGTATGTTGCAGGCCTTGGAGACGACCAAACAATTTAGCCGCCGGATTCTTTTGCTGGGGGGGGGACATGTGGACGACTATTGGAAATGCAGCTATTGCTAGCATTAATGGTCTTTTCCAACAAACATCACTTGTGCCCCGATGCTGTCGTAGATGCGTAACGACCACTACACTTCGAGCCACATACGCAGCAAGACAGTTCTGAATTTCTTGAGCACCTGCTTCCAACGTTGGACGAGCAAGTACAAAATTGCTGCGAACAACGAGGGCCGCTGCAAGATACATTCAGAGGGGAAATTGTGAGTTCTCACTGGTGTTTGGAGTGCGGCCACGAAAGAACGACGACCGAACCTTTCCGGGACTTACAACTGTCCTTTCCTGAAGTGGAACCTTCATCCGTAGCGCAGTACTCTGTCCAGCAATTGCTTAACTACTGCTCCCCGGAAACGCTTCGTGGCGATAATGGATATTCTTGCCAGATTTGTGGGAAAAAAAATCTGCGAGAAATCTGTTAACGTCGCAAGTTCGCCTGACAACTTGATCCTAACGTTGAAACGTTTACAATATGACCAGGATCTTCGTCAGGCGACAAAGCTCATCATTATCATCTTCAGAAAGTCCCATCATCACATCTTAAATTCAAAGAATTTGTTTTTCTTTTTATTATCGTCTTCATTTCAGCACCTTCTGTGCATATTGTTTAGAATATCATGTTTATAAATTCAACAATTCAATTTCGATAATATTGCATGGCAAGCACCTTCTGTGCGTATCGTTATGCATGTTAGTAATTTGAAGATCTAGACCTTCCGTCAGCATTTTCTCGCGTCCGTGGTATGTATATAATTTGTAATACACACGCCGCGGGAATATGCTTATTAAGCGAAAAGAAAAAATGAAGATTGTAAGAATTTTTGTAACTAGTAGTCAGTCGTCGTTGGATGATCGAAAGTAAAGGTCGATTTTATGAACTAATCAAAGTGTTTCTTTTTTTTCCTTTTCTCTTGTTCAAGATCCTTCGCCGCTGGTATATCGGTACAGGTACCGAAATACCCACAAAACTATCAATGGATATTGGATTCATTGTAATTCGCGGGTGAATTAATTTATCGTGGGCGGGTGAACAAAATAGTTCACTCGCGGTATAAACATTTTTTGGTGACCCCGACGTGATCGCGATCGCGAACGCGTAAATTAAATTTTTTTTTGTGTTGTTTTTTAAATTCGTAATCCGTTTGAATCCGGTCGGCGTAGTCTGGGCCAACACAGACTCGGTATGGAAAATTTAGCAGCAGAGCAAATCGCCAATGGCGAACGAATTCAGCGCGCTCTGAAGAATTTCACCAAGGATGGACCATCTCGTCGCACGGCTGAGTACATCGAGACCCGACAAAATCAATTAGAATCGGAGTGGAGACAATTCGTGAATCGCGACGCCAGCTTGCAACCGCTGCGCGAAATAAACCCTGACCACGCCTATTTTACAGAAGACCTGTTCCAACAAGTAAAAACGGTTTACTTGAGGTATCAGGCCGCATTAAGGAGTGCCCTCGAGCTTATCGATGCAGGGCCGATCCAAAAGGGCAAGGATCCAACTTCTAGTGCCCCCGAATCCTACTTTAGAAAAATTCGGCAACAACAGACTCCAACGGAACCATCCAGAATGTCAGGGATCCAAGAAAAATACAAAGCCCTAATCGAAGATACAGACGTCTACGAGCCTATGTTCGTCAACAAATTCGGGAGAGATGGAAAACACTGGATGAGAGAAACATGGAAACAGAGAGAAGCATCCTTACGACATGACATGAGTTGCGTCCTGCTAAGCAATAGTGCACTGAGAGATGACAATGAGATTTTTCGGTTGATCTTCCTTGAGGAAAGGCTCGAGAACATACAAAACATCGAGAACCAAGAAATAAGACCACCAGATGTAGTAGACGAAGCCATGCGGGCGCCCATTGATATAGAAGATGAGGACGATGATGATGACATACCGTTCTTGTACGACATGGTTCGAGACGACGAAGAGGTGCCAGTGGAGCACAAAACGGAGGCTGCTGAGTTGGGAGATCAGGCGCGATATAGGTTCATTGTCATTGAAGGGCATCCGAACGAGAAAAGCTTACAATCGTTCTTCGCAAATAGATGGAAAGTGACTACTTTAACAAAAGTGTATGATGTTTTGGACATTCAAGAAAAGAAATTCATCGAGGTAAAAGTAACATTGAACTCAGCAAGAACGCTCAGTGAATATGCGAGTGATCCGAATTCGGACATCGTGGGTCTGGTTATTGTTTGCCCTCAGTCATTCAGAATAGATTACCACAACATGGAGCCAATGCCTGGTGAGAGCAAATTAGTTATGTTTCTAACGAAGCGAATGTCAAAGATGGTTGCATTAGACATACGAGATGAGTCCTTTGATGAAAACATAAATTTGTCTGAACTAATCTTCACCAATTCTGACTTCAATGCTCATATGGAATCGTTCGCTAACTTATATAGAGAAGGAGAAAACATAAAAGCGGAACTGGATTTTAATGGAGGAAACATCGCGGTACAAGCAATGAGGTTTTCTGAATTATTTGAGAAATTGGACAAGCCTATGGATTTCGAAGGGGATCACATACAATGGAAAGGGAAATTGTACCCAATCTGTTACAAACATGAGTTTCTCAGTTCGTCAGAGGACCAACTAACAATAGATACCTTTTTCAACAAATTAGACACGATGGGACCATTTAAAGAAGTAGGAGAACAATACGGACCAGTGCTCGATGAGGTGCGAAACCTATGGGACATGTCTCAGAGCCCACACAAAAACTTCGGTATACTCTCTGTAAAAGGGAAAACGTCAACCGTGCCCACAACGTTGAGGAGAATGCTAGGGATAGGCGCCAAACGGAGAACGTATGCGTTGGGGGAAAACATGAAACAGCCCGAGTAGGAGGCCGCTTGGAGGCATCTAATTTGACATATGAGGCCAAACACCCCATGTTACTTCCCTATGCACATCCTATTACCAAACTTATCATAGCAGACGTTCACATGCGAAATCTGCACGCAGGACCACAAACATTACTCGCAATCGTCAGACAAAGATTCTGGCCGATCAAGGGAAAGACTATGACGAGATCAGTGGTTCAAAATTGCGTTCGATGTGCACGAGCCAAACCGAAGCTGTTAACACAAATGATGGGGAATCTACCGGCAAATCGAGTACAGCCAGCTCGCCCGTTCATTAATACGGGAGTAGATTTTGCAGGTCCGTTCCACACACATTTTAAAATCAGGGGAAAGCACCCCCAAAAATCGTATATCGCAGTGTTTTGCTGTTTCGCTACCAAGGCTACGCATTTTGAAATTGTTTCCGACCTGACAACAGAAGGTTTCATAGGGGCTCTCAAGCGCTTCATAGGAAGAAGAGGCAACTGCCAGAATTTGTACTGCGATAATGCCACTAACTTCGTGGGAGCAAGAAACCAGTTGATAGAACTTCACGAATCTTTGCACGCCACCAGAGCCAGGGAAACTATTTCAAATTTCTGTACTACAAAAGGAACAAATTTCCATTTCATTCCGCCAAGGGCACCTCACTTTGGTGGACTGTGGGAGGCCGCAGTAAAATCAGCGAAATATTTCCTAGTCAGAAATGTGGCCTCCTCCCCAGTAACATATGAAGAATTGGAGACCATCGTAGTAGAGATTGAGGCAATCCTGAATTCCAGGCCTCTAACACCATTATCGTCGGACGCCAATGACCTCACTGCCTTGACGCCAGGTCATTTCTTAATAGGCGAGCCTTTAACGAGCTGCGTAGATGTTCACAGTCAATCTACAAGGAAAAAACTCTCACAGAGATGGAAACTCATCTCAGACATAAAACACAAATTTTGGCAAAGATGGACCACAGAGTACCTCAGTGAATTACAACACAGATACAAATGGAAACAGCGTTGTCAAAATATTAGACCCGGAATGATGGTCGTACTCAAAGAAGACAACCTTCCCGTTCTGAAATGGCAGTTGGGACGTATCATCCAGTGCATAAGAGGAAATGATGGATTGATCAGAGTAGCAGATGTGAAAACAACCTCAGGAGTCCTACGTCGACCAATTCACAAACTAGCACCACTACCAGTAGAGGACGAAACCACAAATCCTTCTACAACAAATGAACTTTCACGAGCAAATAAGCACAAACTGGATGACAGGGCCGACCGAGATGGGGAGATACGGCCGGAGTTGGGCTCCGTGTCAACAGCGAGTACCTCCAAGGCCAAAACTCCTCGATACATGAGCTCAGTGCTACTGTGTCTCTTGATGACAATCCTGATAATGCCGATATTGGGGCAACAGGTGAAGACTAAGCCATTCCAAACTTCACCAGGAATTTACTTCGAAAGTATGGGAACAGCAAATCTCATACTCCATGAATGGAATGTGGTCGTTTACTATGACCTAAAAACATATTGAATGGAACTAGAGTCCTTAAAGGTAGGAATCTACCAGCTCAACAACGTATGCCATCAACTGAAGGAGCAATCGTGCCGATATACAGTAACACAGTTCCACAAGGTCGTAAATGAGCTGGACAATAACAACGAATTTCTGCTCCATTCATCCAAAAGCGGGCTGAGAACAAAAAGAGCCCCGCTAAACATTGTCGGTAATATCGCAAACGCTCTATTCGGAGTCCTAGATGTTGAGTATGCAGAAAAAATGGCACACAAATCAAAACTACCTTCTGGAATTAAGCAAGAACCAGACTTCACTTATTGACTCTACGGTTAACATCATGTTAAATCACGAGAAAATAGTTGAGCAACAATTCAGTGATATTGAAGCTACCCTAAACCAAACCATCAATCACATAAACAACTTGACGCAGGAGCTCTATCAACAAAAAGTCGCTCAGAGCTTTACGTCGCTTGCAGTCAGATTGATGCTCATCATTACAAACTATCAGCGTACCCAAGCGACCTTGTTAGATGTCCTGATTGATACTCACCATGGAAAAATCAATCCACAGCTGCTGCGTCCCGCTCAACTACAAGCAGAACTACAAGTTGTCAAAGAAAATTTGCCGGCATCTCTGAGACTACCAGTCAAAAATGATAACCTGTTGGAACTATACAGCATTATGACAATCGAGGGACGTTTACTATCCAATCAAATGATCTTTCGAATTAAAGTACCGTTGTTATCCGATGAACGATACGAGCTGATGCATCTTATTGCCGTTCCCACTTTACTCAATGGAACGGTTATGGCAATACAACTCAGTACCAATTATTTAATCATAAATCAGCACAGAGATCAATATTATCCATTGCCGGATGAGGCATTGAGGACCTGCTATAATGTCAGAAGTGTAGGCTACATGTGCAGGCAATTACACCCACTTTACCGAAGAGGTTCGCACATCAGTGCATGCGAGCTTAGTTTCATCAGTCATGTTGCATCGCAAACCAAATGCGCCATGACAAATCTAGAGTACCCACCGCACTGGATTCAACTGTTGAATCCCAATCACTGGATCTACTTTACTCAGATCCAAACTGTGGTAAATGTCATTTGCGAAGACATGGTTTCGCAAATCACTCTGCAAGGTTCCGGCATCATCAGTCTATCCAGCGGTTGTGCGATAAAAGAGGAATCTGTAACCATCCAAGCGCATCAGCTATTCCCGAGTTCCTTTACGACGTCATTCGTACCAACACGAAATATCACAGATTTCGTAATACCTACAGCAGCGACGTCATTGATGTACAATCACAGTTCCAGAGTCTCTTTAATGAAGAGTCTTGACGAGCTAAAAACGGAGGTCAACCAACTGCAGGAACGGGAGCAACTTCCAGCAACGCTACAGCCAATTGACATTCATCAATTTACTGTTAGCTATGTTGGGCTAGCAATTATTTGCCTCTTCATAAGCTTCATCGGATGGCAGCATTTGAGAGTGAGGTTCCGGCGTACAAGAGACCGTCCGGTACCAACCCCAAGAAGTTTACCAGCAGAAGCCTTCAGGCTTCCCCAGCTACCAGAAGAGTTGCACTAACGTGGCAACGGGGGGAGGATGTTTAAGCCCGGTCAACATTTTTTTATCATCTTCAGAAAGTCCCATCATCACATCTTAAATTCAAAGAATTTGTTTTTCTTTTTATTATCGTCTTCATTTCAGCACCTTCTGTGCATATTGTTTAGATTATCATGTTTATAAATTCAACAATTCAATTTCGATAATATTGCATGGCAAGCACCTTCTGTGTTAGTAATTTGAAGATCTAGACCTTCCGTCAGCATTTTCTCGCGTCCGTGGTATGTATATAATTTGTAATACACACGCCGCGGGAATATGCTTATTAAGCGAAAAGAAAAAATGAAGATTGTAAGAATTTTTGTAACTAGTAGTCAGTCGTCGTTGGATGATCGAAAGTAAAGGTCGATTTTATGAACTAATCAAAGTGTTTCTTTTTTTTCCTTTTCTCTTGTTCAAGATCCTTCGCCGCTGGTATATCGGTACAGGTACTGAAATACCCACAAACCTATCAATGGATATTGGATTCATTGTAATTCGCGGGTGAATTAATTTATCGTGGGCGGGTGAACAAAATAGTTCACTCGCGGTATAAACAACATTACTTATGCATGTCGCCGTGGCAGTTGGTATTTTGGGAGTGATTCCGACGTACGTATTTGTTCCATTTCGGAACTGCAGACCTTGGCAGACCGCCAGACTGCGGCGCAGACACGGCATACATCTTATTTCATGAGATGGTGTCTCGCGAGGATGACGACGGCCAGTTCTTAGGGTTTCACACACCTGATGAACTCCCCACTTACGGACAACTGCCGCAGCACATCAAGGACTTCTTGCAGATGGATTATACGCCCATTATTGGAATATGCGATTCGAGACCATCCCATTCGACACGCCTGGTGGAAATGGAAAGAAAAATTGAGCTGATAGGCGACTTTTTGGATGGTTTGGAAAAGTACAAGGAGGCAGCCGTAGCAGCGAAAGATCGGTGGTTGACGAAGATCCAGTCGTTCAATCTGGAGTGGCAGATGGTTCGTCAGCCCCATGGAGGCACAACGGAAAAAATCGAAACAGAAATGGATGAATCGGACAAAATGGAAATAGAGCAGGAGGAAATGAATGAATCGGACAAAATGGAAACAGAGCTTTTTAATGAGAACTGTTCCCCTCATTTCCTCTTCAACTCATGTGTGCAACGTGTGCAATAAAGTGTTTAAGTATGAAAGTATCCTGAAGATCCACAAGGCATCGCATTACACAGAAAAACCATTCATGTGCAAAGATTGCCCGAAGAAATACAAAAACAAGAGCTACCACCGATCACGGCATATGGACTGAATGTTCCATTGTTCGCCAAATTGATAAAAAAGGATTCAATCTCAGCCACAATTAAGAATATTAAGAAAAATAAAACACTGATTAGTTGCAAAACAGCGAAAGATCACATGAAAACCTTTAATCTAATCAAAGAAGAAGGTTTTTATGCTTCAACCATAACGCCCACTAGCTTACGCAACAAATCGCTTATCCTAAAAGGACTGCACTACAGATTTGATCCCAAGGATATACTTGAGAAGACACCGAAGACACTCCATACGTGTCGTTCTATAGAATGGATTACTGCCTTAACGACCGGGAGGAGTTACTTGGCTTCGACTCGACCATCAACACAATTATGCAGGAAACAGCAGAAAATGAGGTCGCTACAGATTCCACGACCATCAACACTATTATGCAGGAAACAGCAGAAAATGAGGTCGCTATAGACTCCACGACCATCAACACAATTATGCAGGAAACAGCAGAAAATGAGGTCGCTATAGACTCCACGACCATCAACACAATTATGCAGGAAACAGCAGAAAATGAGGTCGCTACAGATTCCAATCTTCTGGTATCCAATAAAAAAAAGTTACGTGTGCGAGGCGTGCGGAAACATATATGTACACAAGTGGGGGTTGAAAGTGCACACTATTCGAAGACACCCCGAAGCAAAAAATAAAGCGGCTATAACTGCCATTGAATATGTATGTAATGTTTGCAGAAAATGTTTCAATTGCAAAAGCAAACTTGAAACTCACGAAAAAACCCATTCAAGTGATAGAAATTTTCTGTGCACTGCGACCAATTGCAAGAAAGCCTTCAAAACGAATACAAACCTTACGCGGCACGTTAAGGATGTGCATGGACTACAAGTTTAGTAGTTTACCGGCTAATGAGGCAGTTGGAAGCCGAAGCCATCTCGGCTGTAGACAATGACCAGCGCGATGAAACTCTTAAGAATTCATTCACCGCTGCTCGCCGAAAATGCCACTTTCGAGTTTTCGTTATTTGAGACACTGAGATAGCTCAGTACTCAAGGCGTCTCCATTGGTTGAGACACTGAGATAGCTCAGGACTCAAGGCGTCTCCATTGGCTCCATTGTAGTGCAAGCAGAAAATGATTAGATCTTCTTTTTGTTTTCGCTATTTATAATAATAATTTCACTAAATTTCATATTTTCTTTTTCTTCTTAATTTTGAACTTTTTTTCGTTCTAACAGATCCCGATCGCGACGGCGCCCACATTAAGTGCCAGGTGGTGAAGGTATTTCACAAATTTTGGCCGCAACTTCTGGCGGCAGGGTTTGTGGAATTTATCATCACACCTTTCGCAAGAGCCAGCAGAGGAGCGGAGAAACTGACGTGCGAGATGCAAGCGTCTCTTGAAAGATTCCCGATTTCACCGGACTCTCAGTCGTATAGAGTCGAGCTACTCCGGAGCTTCTCCTCGCTGGATAGCTAATCTGTCCTCCACTTTTTCAGGAATTTGAACCGCCACCGCATTGTGGTCAGTTATCGTACAGGGGGAGCAGACGACGAAGCGATGCGCTTAGCTTTCTCTAAGCAGAAGGAGAACAAGGAAAGGAGGGAATGGTTGATGGCGGGAACATAGGGAGCGCTGGGGTATCGTACACACCTGAGCAACGACGGGCTAAGGGCGGTATCTGTAGTCGACTACGTGAACGCAGAGATGCCTGCGTACGCGTTGGCCGCAATCACTCGGTGCATTCCGTGCGTAGTGGATGGCTTGGTACTGTCGTAAGATATTAACTATCCGAATTGCTCAGACGAGAGGGGGAGGCACCATTGAGCGTTAATTCTTTGACTGCGTCGGTTATCGACAGGACTGGGTATGAATACCCAGGCTCAAACTTGCCTAAGGTGATATGTAGATTGGTCCACAGCTTCGTGGGGTCAAACAACTTTCCACTCCTGAGTGGAGAAGGTCGCGCCATTGGTACGCGGGAGGCAATGACTTCGGCTCCTACCGCTACCTTTCCGTCTCCATTTCGCCGCTGATTCTAGATTAAGACGAGGCCTTCTTCGAGCCCCTGATACCAATGATTTTGGTCAATGGTGCGATGGGTTTTTCTTGCTGTATTCCTAATCACAATTCCCGAGATGTGATCAAAAACCTCCGTGCGGTGATTGCGGGCGAGCAACCCCAGAAGTTGCACCCATTCTACAGTGGCTTCGCGGGAACCATCCATTCCGACAATGTGTCGCACGGACGTTTTGATATCATCAACGAGTGCGAGGTTAGGGTATACGAAATACCGATAGGGGTGAGCTTGCGGAAGTACCGAGAAAGAGTTCTCGATGTGCTAGTGGCACAAAAATTAGTGTGCCATTACCACGAGACCCACGACAACGCGGACGCACCTGCAAGTTTTTCGGTTGTGTTCAATGCGCAGACTTTGGCTCGCTTGCAGGCGAAGGAAGGTGCGCTAGAGCGACAGCTTGAACTTAGTCGACCACTGAAAAAACAGGAAATGTGGGTGTTCAATGCGTCGTATGTGCTGCAGAGATTTACCTCTGCAGACGAAATTTTTCGATACTTCTTTGAAGTATCCGTCAGGTCGCGTACAACGCGCCTGAGAAAAAATTATTGCCTGCTCAAGACCGACGAACAGGCCGTCCCGCTTGTTCTAGAGGAGTGGGACAAGCAACTCGCGCATCTGGACGAGCAACTCGCAGATCCAGGTGCACACCACACCGCAAGCTCGAAGGATGAGGATGGCCCCACCGCAGCAGAATATCCGGCCGAGGACCGAGTAGCACCAACTATTCGGAGTGGTCCGGTTGGACTTGCTAACCTCGGCGACACATGTTATCTGAACAGTATGTTGCAGGCCTTGGAGACGACCAAACAATTTAGCCGCCGGATTCTTTTGCTGGGGGGGGGGGACATGTGGACGACTATTGGAAATGCAGCTATTGCTAGCATTAATGGTCTTTTCCAACAAACATCACTTGTGCCCCGATGCTGTCGTAGATGCGTAACGACCACTACACTTCGAGCCACATACGCAGCAAGACAGTTCTGAATTTCTTGAGCACCTGCTTCCAACGTTGGACGAGCAAGTACAAAATTGCTGCGAACAACGAGGGCCGCTGCAAGATACATTCAGAGGGGAAATTGTGAGTTCTCACTGGTGTTTGGAGTGCGGCCACGAAAGAACGACGACCGAACCTTTCCGGGACTTACAACTGTCCTTTCCTGAAGTGGAACCTTCATCCGTAGCGCAGTACTCTGTCCAGCAATTGCTTAACTACTGCTCCCCGGAAACGCTTCGTGGCGATAATGGATATTCTTGCCAGATTTGTGGGAAAAAAAATCTGCGAGAAATCTGTTAACGTCGCAAGTTCGCCTGACAACTTGATCCTAACGTTGAAACGTTTTCAATATGACCAGGATCTTCGTCAGGCGACAAGGCTCCTTCACAGGGTTTTCCACGATGAGAGGATTAGCATAAAAGTCCGCTCACCCGATGAGTCTGTAGTGCCTACTTTACTATCACTACTTTACTTTTTATAAATTAAGTAAATCGTAGAAACTTACTTTAATAGCGCTACTTTACTTTTGATAAATGAATAGATCGCACAAAATATAAAATAATCATATTAGTTTTTTTATGACAAAATTGTAAAAAAACAGTGAGTTGAAAAACGAATTTTATAAAAGCAAGTTATAAAAAGTTTTTGTTGGATAAGCGCATTAAATATTATTTCTTAAAATAAATAATTGCATATAACTAATTGTTGTTAAAATAATTATAAAAATAAATGATTATAAAAATTATGAATAATTTTTAAAATATTTATATCAAGTGGTTGAAGTTTATTAATAAACCAACCCACACCAAAAATGGTGACCCCGACGAAGGCACACGCCCTTTGAAGAAACAATTCATCAACAATTTGGTGACTATCAACAACAGAAGCAACAGGCATCACGCCTCAATTTTCAAAATTTTCAAATGATTTCGATTCAATTCAATCAAGATCAAACAGCGCACGATTCGAGACGTTGCTGAATTTTACGGATTTTTAAACGGAATCCGCATGAAGACGACGCTGATTTTTGCAGATCTTTCAAGAAACAAACAATCAACTTCAAGCTTAATTAGAAGCATTTAAACGTAATTTAGCAGCAACAACATCAACAGCAAGAGTAACAACAATAGCAACAGCAGCAGCAGAAGCGACAGCAACAGCAACAGCAGCAACAACGTCAACAGCAAGAGTAGCAACAACAGCAACAGCAGCAGCAGCAGCTACATCAATAGTCAAAGCGCAACAATAACAACCGCAGCAAAATTCAGAATACGTAATTGCTCAGAATAAGAAAATACATAAATCAAGTAAATTTTAATCTAATATTTATATTTTACTTCATATATATATTTCACTTTCACTTTGTAAATTTTAAATTTTGTGGCGATTTATTGATTTTGATATTAAGTTGCGTCATGTCGTATGAAACTTTACCTCCTTCATCTCGGGATGAATCGTTGATAGCTAATCCTTTTTTGGGGTTAGGCGATTCAAATAATATTGCGACCGTCGCAATTCAAAAGGTCTGTTTGTGGAGACGAAATCCGACTGCTTGGTTTCAAGCTTTCGAGGTACAATTCCGGTCAGTTAACATTTCGTCAGAAGCAACGAAATTTAGCTATGCATTGAGTATGTTGACTCAGGAAGAATGTGATAAGGTGTTGGACATTATTGAGAATTTATCCTCTACCACACCTTATTCGGATTTGAAATTGGCTGTTATTTCTAGATTTGGTGAATCGGAAGATCACAAACTTCAGAAATTAATTAACGGTCTTGATCTTGGAGACGATAAACCATCTCATCTTTTAAGTAAGATGAAGGCGTTAGCTGGGTCTTCTGTTGGAGAACCTCTTTTAAAGAAGCTTTGGCTTCAAAAATTACCACCTAATGCACAATCGATTTTAGCAGTAGCGAATGTTTCACTCGACGAATTAAGCATTCTTGCAGATCGAGTTATTGAAACTAATCCTAATTTCAATTGGGACGTTTCAAATATCTCGCAACTAAAAGTTAATGAAATTAGAACTGATCGATTTAGTTTTGAAAGTTCAATCATTCATCAGATGTCCCTGTTAACGAAACAGATTGAATTATTGACTCTGAAACAAAACCAATTTTATAGAAGGAATCGATCACGTTCTAGAAGTAATTCACGTTCTTTTAGTAACTATCGCGATAATTCAATACCAAATTCGAATTTCTGTTACTATCATAAAAAATTTGGAACTAATGCAACTAAATGTCGCAAACCTTGTTCGTTCAACAATCCAAAAAACTGAAAAAGTTGTCTGAAGTGGCGATGTTCGACAACAAACCATCATCATCAAGTCGCCTATTCATTTTAGACAATTTATCCAAGTTTAGTTTTTTAATTGATACTGGAGCTGACATCTCTGTTCTTCCGGTTAATCCAAAGGAAAACAGGGTTTGTGATAAATCTATCGTACTCACAGCCGCCAATTCTTCTAACATCAAAACTTTCGGATTTAAATTTTTAGATATCTCTCTCCAATTAAGAAGAGTATTTAATTGGAAATTTATTATAGCCGATGTTGAAAAACCCATTCTTGGTGCAGATTTTCTTAAACATTTCGGTTTAATCGTGGATATCCGACGTAAATGTATTATCGATCCACTATCACAAATTAGTTCAGTAACTGGTTCCTTGGTTAATGGACCATCTTCAAATCTCGCTGTTTTGTCAACTACACCTTTAAATCCAAAAGTTGAGTTGTTATTATCTAAATTCGAAGGATTACGACGCACCTTAAATTATAGTTTCATAGAGTCGAGCACAGTGCGACACTTTATCGTTACTAAAGGTCGTCCAATCTTTGCCAGACCTCGTCGTCTAGATCCGGTAAAGCTTAGAGCAGCTAAGGCCGAATTCAATCTAATGATTGAACGTGGTATCTGTAGACCCTCCGACAGTCCATGGGCATCACCGCTTCACATGGTGAAGAAGAAGGATGGTAGTTGGAGGCCTTGTGGTGATTATAGATCTTTAAACGCTATCACTACTCCTGACACTTATCCTATTCCTCATATTCAGGACTTCTGTCAACAGTTGGAAGGATGTACATTTTTTTCAACTGTTGACTTAGAGAGAGCTTATCATCAAATTCCCATTAATGAGGATGATATTCCGAAAACAGCCATTACGACACCTTTCGGACTTTACGAGTTTGTGCGGATGACTTTTGGTCTTCGCAATGCAGCACAAACTTTTCAAAGATTCATTTTCTCAATTTTAAATGATTTTGATTTTTGTTTTGTCTATATCGATGACATTTTGGTAGCTTCTAAATCAGAAAGTGATCATTTCAATCATTTAGAGAAATTGTTTGAACGACTTAACTCTCATAATTTGGTAATTAACCAAACTAAATGCTCGTTCTTTAAATCTTCGGTCGATTTCCTCGGTCATTCGATTGACAAAAATGGAATCAAACCAATCGCTTCACGAGTCGAAGCTATATTAGCTTATACACGTCCATCTACAGTAAAAGATATGCGACGATTTTTAGGAATGATTAATTTTTATCGCCGATTTATTCCTCACGCTGCCGAAGCACAGTCAATTCTTGACAGCTTCACTATTGGTAGCAAGAAAAAGAATGATAAAACAGAATTGGTTTGGTCGGTTACATCAATTGAAGCGTTTGAGCGTTGCAAAAAGCAACTCGCTCAAGCTACAACTTTAGCTTTTCCCTCCACTTCTTCATCTCTTTCATTAGCAGTGGACGCTTCAGATACAGCTTTAGGAGCCGTTCTTCAACAACGATATGGAAATGACTGGCAACCACTAGCCTTTTTCTCGAAGAAACTTTCTTCACCTCAAAAGAATTATAGTGCATATGATCGAGAGCTTCTAGCGGCTTATATTGCCATTAAACATTTTAAATTTATGCTTGAAGGCAGAGATTTTATTTTGTTTACGGATCATAAGCCGTTAATTTTCGCTCTTAAACAAAACCCTGAAAAAGCTTCGCCACGTCAGCTCAGACATTTGGATTTCATCAGTCAATTTACATCAGATATTCGTCATGTTTCTGGTCAAAACAATGTTGTCGCTGATGCTTTATCGAGAATTGAAGCATTAAACCTTCCGACAACTATTGACTACTGCGAAATTGCTGATACTCAACTAATTGATTCTGAATTAAATAAAGCTAAAAATTTACCCAGTTTAAAAATCATTCCGGTTATTATTGAAGGTACCATCAATCCTCTTTGGTGTGACAATTCCTTGCATAAACTTAGACCTTACATTCCTTTAAATTTACGAACTCGCGTTTTTCGTACTGTTCACGATTTATCGCATCCAGGAATTAAGGCTACCGTTAAACTTATGCGACAAAGATTCATTTGGCCCTCAATCAATAAAGATTGTCGTAAATGCATGTCAAAAAGCAAAAATCTCTCGACACGTCACAAGTCCTTTAGGAGATTTCAAACCAGTTTCAAGCAAATTTGAAACAATTCATATTGATCTGGTTGGTCCTTTGCCAACTTCGAACGGTTTCAGATACTGCCTTACAGTTTTGGATCGTTTCACCAGATGGCCCGAAGCTTATCCCCTTACAGATATTCGCGCAGAAACTGTTGCATCTACTTTATTCAAAGAATATATTCCACGTTACGGAACGCCAGTTTCTATTATTACGGATCAAGGTCCTCAATTCGAATCTCGATTATTTCACGAATTAGGAAAATTGATAGGATTTAAACGCTGCAGAACTACTGCATACAATCCTAAAGCAAACGGCATGTTAGAAAGATGGCACAGAGTTTTTAAAGAAACTTTGAAATGCAAAACAAACGAAAGTTGGTCAGATGCACTTCCTTTTACACTTCTCGGTTTACGAACAGTAATTCGAGATGATGCCAACGCGACCCCCGCCGAATTACTTTACGGTCAGAATATTAGACTTCCTTACGATTTTGTTCAACACAAGAACAAATCGAATACAATGTCTGGAAGTGATTTTGTTGAAATTCTTCGTGATCGGATCAACAAATCAAGCCCTCGCCCTCCATCAAGACATAGTTTGGAAACTCCTTTTGTTTTTGAAGATCTCAAAACATGTACCCATGTTTTTCTGAGAACAGACAAGGTTCGCACCTCTCTTCAAACTCCATATGAAGGCCCTTTTGAAGTCATTCAGAGAAACAACAAGTTTTTCGTCATTAAGATCAAAGACAAACCGACTTCAGTATCAATTGATCGTCTTAAGCCTTGCTTCATTAGTTCTTCCGAAGCAACAAACTCGTCAAGATTTAAAAAGAAAGTTTCCTTTGTCAATTAAATACAAAAATGCGTACCACAGACATTCCTTTCCTTTTTTGTTTATTCTTTAATGTATATAATATCGAAAAGATCAAAGATCTTCTCTAGGAAGGGGGTATGTAGTGCCTACTTTACTATCACTACTTTACTTTTTATAAATTAAGTAAATCGTAGAAACTTACTTTAATAGCGCTACTTTACTTTTGATAAATGAATAGATCGCACAAAATATAAAATAATCATATTAGTTTTTTTATGACAAAATTGTAAAAAAACAGTGAGTTGAAAAACGAATTTTATAAAAGCAAGTTATAAAAAGTTTTTGTTGGATAAGCGCATTAAATATTATTTCTTAAAATAAATAATTGCATATAACTAATTGTTGTTAAAATAATTATAAAAATAAATGATTATAAAAATTATGAATAATTTTTAAAATATTTATATCAAGTGGTTGAAGTTTATTAATAAACCAATCACTAAAAGTCTTCAGTGGTGTCATACAAATTGTATGCCGCTGTAGTCCATTCAGGTGAGAGTATGCACTCGGGTCACTACATTACTTATGCATGTCGCCGTGGCAGTTGGTAGTTTGGGAGTGATTCCGACGTACGTATTTGTTCCATTTCGGAACTGCAGACCTTGGCAGACCGCCAGACTGCGGCGCAGACACGGCATACATCTTATTTCATGAGATGGTGTCTCGCGAGGATGACGGCCAGTTCTTAGGGTTTCACACACCTGATGAACTCCCCACTTACGGACAACTGCCGCAGCACATCAAGGACTTCTTGCAGATGGATTATACGCCCATTATTGGAATATGCGATTCGAGACCATCCCATTCGACACGCCTGGTGGAAATGGAAAGAAAAATTGAGCTGATAGGCGACTTTTTGGATGGTTTGGAAAAGTACAAGGAGGCAGCCGTAGCAGCGAAAGATCGGTGGTTGACGAAGATCCAGTCGTTCAATCTGGAGTGGCAGATGGTTCGTCAGCCCCATGGAGGCACAACGGAAAAAATCGAAACAGAAATGGATGAATCGGACAAAATGGAAATAGAGCAGGAGGAAATGAATGAATCGGACAAAATGGAAACAGAGCTTTTTAATGAGAACTGTTCCCCTCATTTCCTCTTCAACTCATAAGTGCAACGTGTGCAATAAAGTGTTTAAGTATGAAAGTATCCTGAAGATCCACAAGGCATCGCATTACACAGAAAAACCATTCATGTGCAAAGATTGCCCGAAGAAATACAAAAACAAGAGCTACCACCGATCACGGCATATGGACTGAATGTTCCATTGTTCGCCAAATTGATAAAAAAGGATTCAATCTCAGCCACAATTAAGAATATTAAGAAAAATAAAACACTGATTAGTTGCAAAACAGCGGAAGATCACATGAAAACCTTTAATCTAATCAAAGAAGAAGGTTTTTATGCTTCAACCATAACGCCCACTAGCTTACGCAACAAATCGCTTATACTAAAAGGACTGCACTATAGATCTGATCCCAAGGATATACTTGAGAATATAACAACCAATTTTCCGGATATTAAAATAAATTATGTGAAAAACACGAAAAGACAAAATTCAGACCAAACAAACAGGTGCTGAGAATCCTACATCAAGTTCTGGATTATTCATCTCACAATTTGCTCCTGATCAGGACAGCCAAGATCCAGTACATTCTCTTCCAGAGAATTCATTGGGAAAAGGTTAAGATAGTGGACCAAGTCCAATGTTTCAACTGTCAGAATTTCGGTCATGTCGCGAATAACTAGCTCACAGATACATCAAATGTCCGGATTCTCATAAAAGAGGAGAATATCCAAAAGACAAAAATGCCTC
This sequence comes from Chorisops tibialis, assembly GCA_963669355.1. Classification (NCBI taxonomy): domain Eukaryota; kingdom Metazoa; phylum Arthropoda; class Insecta; order Diptera; family Stratiomyidae; genus Chorisops; species Chorisops tibialis. The sequence goes on from OY770262.1 coordinate 290,237,014, forward strand.
ACCCACATGCTGTAATTGTGGACAGGAGGGTCACCCAGCTAATTTCAGAGGCTGTCCGGCTTTCAAAGAAATGCTCGTTAGAATGGAGACAGCCAATACCAAGAAAGCCATTGAAAAAACTGAAGCAAGAAGTTTCGCAGTCAACTCTACCAACAGGCTCGTAAGCAATGACCTATCTGACGCGGCTGCTTCTAAGGGAGAGGTGCACCTAACTAAAAATCAAACGCAGTCCAGTAGTGAAGAAAATACACTTCTTACACAACTTCTTGGAGTAACCACTTTTAATCTTGATGGGCATATGTAAGATATAATAAATGCAAGAGAACCAGCAGGCAGGAGAATTGCAGCCCTGAAATTAACATTGTCAATTTTACAAAATGGAGCTTAAGATATCAACTTTTAATGCATGTTCAGCGATCAACAGCACAATTATTGATTACTTCCCTGGAATTCGATGTTTGTCTTGTTATGGTTGAAGGCCTGCGGGTGATTTTTTTTATAAATTTCAAAAATCGATTCGCGCGAAATTCAAAACTGACACCTCGCTTCAGGGAGATCGAATCGGTCAGCTGTGGATTCCGCGTGGATCATCACCCGCGGCCAACTTCAGAGCAGACAGGCCGGAAACAGAGGGCGGTCTTTTTTTCTGGTGCGTGCCGAAGATCAAACGAAAAGCGAGTGCTAGGGACACAGAGAAGAAAAAAAACGCATTTCGCGAAATCCCTGATCGAAATTTTTTTGCGACGGTGTGAAGATCACGGTCAGGCGCAATGAACAATTAAATACGACAGCTGCTCGCACACCACTGACAACTGACAGTTAAGTCGGAAGAGAAAAATCACGGTCAGGCGCAATGAACAATTAAATACGACAGCGACACCACTGACAACTGACAGTTAAGTCGGAAGAGAAAAATCGCTACTTCTTTGTTAAATTGTTATGTGTGACGAATTAGCGCCATCTGTGGCCGACTTTTGTGTCAACAAAAAAACCTAATCTATGCGCAATCGCTAAAAAAGTCGGCAGAGACCTTTAAGAACAGAAACGTCACCCGGCGGAAATCTGTGTGAGAGATGCCGGAAAAACGCGGGCGAGGAGAGTAGTGGTAGAGCGAGTGGAATTAAGTTCTTGGGTTCGTGCGGTTGATGGTGCCTTAAAAAGTTATCGGTTCCGTACGCGAATGAAAATTAACGATCGAGACATTGAACCGCGCATGGGAAGGCCGTTTCGCTGCCCTTTTTGAGCATCTAACTATTTTTATAGATAGTCGCTTCATTTTCACGTGAAAATAAGGCCTCCGGTAAGTAACAAAAACTCAAGGCCAACCTGAGCCCCGCGACTACAAAGGAAAATTTCCAACAACCCAAACGAAAATAATAGTGAAGAAAAAATCAACAGCACTCTTGTTGAGTTGTCGCCCGCGAAAACTCGGGCTTGCGATCTAAAAAAAAATTTTTTTCTAAAAAAAAAAAAAACAACATCAATTTAAAGGTTTGAAAGCCCTGAGATGAATAGAGGTTCGCAATCCCGGAGTTCTTCGACATAGCAACCGAAACAATAATGCAAGTACCGTTAGCAGTAGTTGCCGGCTGAAAGAAGCGGGAGTTTCAGTTTGGGAGTCGGTTTGAAATGGTCGTCGAGGATCGAGCTCGTTGCGCGGCAGTTGAGTTTTTTTGCGAGAAAAATCAAAGGAAATAAAAAGAATTTCGATCGTTTAGTCAAGTTTACCATTTTTTTTGAAAAAAAAAAAAAATAAAAAAAAAAAAAAAAAAAAAAAACCCGAAACGAAAGAACGCGTGCCTGTTACCCCGACAATTTCCAGTTAGTTTTTGTTCTCGTGTGATCTTGTTCGAAACGCGGATCAGTCCATTTGAGAAAATCGGGAATTTTCAGTTCGGGGAGCGCGCATCCAGAATTCTGTGATTGAGCTCGGCAAGAGCATTTGCTTAGTTTTATACCTCGACTACAATTTTTCTTCGAGTCGTCATAACCTTTTTGCAATTTCGCATCGTCTTGGCATGTGTGGCTACCTACCATCACGCGGGTGTCTTTTCGTTCATCACAAACCTCGTGGTTCCTCTTCACGTGTCTGAAAAGAAAAGGAAAGGCGAAATCGCCGCCGTACGCGAGTGTTTGACGCCGAAATTTCCGATTATTCGTTGTTTTTTTTTTTGGTTGTGAAAGTTTCGCATATCCCTGGTGGTGCCTAATCAAATCAATTTGCCTTCGTCGACAAATACCGTCTCGATAAAATTAAATGAGTTGAAAAAAATTAAAAAATGAACGAACCGCATGAATAAATTAAATAGTTAAATAAAAAATTAATTAAAAATGAACGAACCGCATGCATAAATTAAATAATTTAAAACTAAAAATAAACGAAACGCATAATGAATTAAATGAATTAAGAAAAAAAAAAAATAAATAAAAGAATTTAATTTCACCTAACAAAACTAAGACAGACAGGACTGACGGACGGACGGACGGACGAACTTAAAAGTGAAATAAAGAAAGTTTTTTTTTTTGTTCTTCATCGTTCATCATCGTAATATGGGGTAAGTTTTTTTTTCATTGTTTTTTTTCTCTCTAGATTTGTTTTCATTCGCGATATTTCGATTTGTTTTATTGTTGAAGGCAACGTAGTGTAAATTTTTTTTTCTCTTTCGGATAAGATGTTTAAAGGCTAAGAGAGCCATCTTAGAATGAACCCGAGCGCTTAGCTCCTTTTGCCCCGAACCTCGACATGGGGCCACGACCAAAAAAATGATTTTCTTTAGGAAAGTCGTGGCTGAGGTAGGGAGGGCAGAAAGGGCGCTAAAAACCACCTTAGCGCCCTAACACAAATCGCGAAGTCGGCAACTCCATCGCTTCATGGTCTTTCACGACCACTGGGGAAAATTATCCCAATTTTCACCCTAACCCGGAGTAAGCCGACACGAAATTTTTGTTATACAGGCCATGGGTTTTATGGTCTGATTAAGGAACAAGTACCCCCCCACACTGCCGTAGCTAGTCCCGGCCGCCAGCAAGCGTGTCGCTTCCGTTCCTTAGTCAGCCACCAATTCGGAAGTAGGAGGAATTGGCCCTTTCTTGTCCCAAACATTGACGTTTTCGTTTCCTTTCAGAATTATTTTGGCTTTAAGTCAAAATAATTCGTTCCGCCGGCCTAAATCATAACAAAATGGCGCCCAACGTGGGGCTAGCCAGATCTACGCTAGGAGCACATAGCGTAGCCCGTCAACACGCGCGAGTCGGAAAAATTCCGTGCAAAATCGTTGATGAGCAAAAGGACTAAATTTCGTCGTTCTGCGACAGAATTTTCGCCTGAACGGCAATCACAGTCCATGTGCCAAGCTTTTTTGAGTTTCGTCGGCTAACCATCGGATTGGTTTTGTATGTAGACAATGTGGAACTGACCTATTGACGAACCGTTTGGCAACCCTTAGGCGCCACTCTGTTCCATAGGAAAGGGAAACATTGTCTGCATGCGAAATTGGTTCTATGTTAGTCGACAGGTTTTAGTCTCTCGAGCCATTCCACTTTTGGTTCGTGAGCACCCATCTGAGAGCTGGGCATGCCTTGTCTTGGCGGGCGTGTCGTCAGACAGAAGGGAAGAATGTTTGCGAATTATTGGTGAGTTTGGTGATGGAGACTATTGCCGAAACTTCAGAAAAGTTCCTTAATTCCTTAACCTTCCTTTTAGAGTTCCTATAACGTAGAGTTTTTTTTTGTAAAATTAACGTAGAGTTTTTTTTCGATGATATAAATTTCTATAAGTCTTCGGACGAAATATTTTGATGATTTTCTTTTGCGGATTTTGATGTTTTCTTTGCTTTTCTTCCCAAACAATTTTGAAACAGTTATCGCGATCCAGTTTTCCCAGTGAGTCGGAAAGAGCATGATCGGCTTCGCGATTTGCTGCAGTTGAGGGGAGGGGAAAAGAGTGAATGCGTGAGGGTTCATTTTAATAATCTGATAGAGTCAAGTATACATAAAATCACTTAAACATTAATTCATTCATTTGTACGTATTTTTTTTTCATATTCGTTCAAACATTCACACAATCAATTATCCATAAATTTAAAGTTCATTCATTCGGAATTCCATTCGTTTATGACGCACTGGTTGTTAATATTCAAGCATTCACTATATCGTTCATTCGTTCTTATGCAATACACACATTCAACATTCATACGATCACTATCCACAAATTTTGGAAATTCGTTCATTTGCAGTTTGTTTGAGCAATTATATATATACAAACCACACAAACATTCGTTTGGTCGTTCATTCACGCATGCTATTACACTCGTTATAACATTTACACAACTAATTTACGCTGCCTTTCGAAATTCTTTTGATTCTTAATATTAAATTCGTTCGCTAATTCATTCGGTATATCATTCATTCGCTTCGTTAAAACCTTTCTTCAATCATTCAACATACATTCGTTCATAATAATTCCTTTTTACAATATTAGATTCAGTATTCGATAGTTCATGAGTTTTACCTTCTCAGTTGTTCTTTATATACATATCCTTTATCCAGACATTCAAGAAACCATTCATCGATACGCACAATTAGTCGTGAAAATTTTCCTATTCCAGCCACTCGTTTTTTTTTCTCTCTAGTTCGTTCAAACACTCAATCAAATTTTGTTGTTCGCTTCATTAACTTACTTTGAGCATGTCTTTGATTCATTCTCCGAAAGCGAGCGTAGATGTTGTCTGCTCAGCTTGTCAGGAAATTATAGATCCGGTGAAAGAAGTAGTCACCAAATGTAGTCATCGATTCCATAGCCATTGTTTGGAATCATGGATCGTTGACAATCACAATTGTCCGAATTGTCGTGGACATTTGGGTCCTAGAGACTATTGGTCCGTCCTGGGAGTAGAGGGCGCGTCCGCTAAACTAGGCCCAGTGACACGCGGCAAAAAGAAGTCACAGGCCACTAATGCTCAAAAAGTTGGTATGTCGCCTGTGGGGTTAAATTTGGATATGCCACACGAGACAGGAGGCGGACGAGCTTTCTATGCCCCGGACGGATCGATGGTCCCGACGCCCAGTCCATTGACTGAGCCAGACCTGAATTCAATGTTTGCAACAGACACGAGTGAGAGAGAGAAACAAGTGAGATGGTCAGACATCAGAGTTGAACCGCCGGCAGAGTCAATACTAGAGACGCCGTTGGCTATGAATTCACTGAAGATGGATGACTTAGTGCGAATTATACGCTCGGTGTTGCGTGAGGAACAGACTCAGCAACAGCCAAGCATTAATAATATCAACGTAGATTTACCACCACCCTTAAACCGATGTGATGCACTGGACGAACAGGTGCGAACTCGTGGCCGACTGGCCCATGCGACCGCTCAGATTGGCGAACGCAATGGCAACGGCCCAAATTTAAGACACCGCAATCCAGGCAGTCCGATACGCCATTGGAGATTGCGTTTTAATGGAGAAAGCCATTCATTGCGAGCAGAAGAATTGGTCTTCAGGGCCGAAGCTCTTGCAATAGGAGATCTGGGCGGACGCATGGACCTGTTGGCCCAGAATTTTCATCTGTTGTTGGACGGTCGTCCAAACCAGTGGTATTGGCTCTGGCGGAGATCCAACTTAGAGACCCACTGGACTGATTTACGACTTGCTTTCTTAGAAGCTTGGGGAGAGAGTAGTGACGATTGGGAGGTGCGCAAGCAGATGCTAGGAAGACGTCAGGCACCAAATGAGCCATTCTTGCTTTATGAACAAGACATGACTGTACTCCGCACATTGCTGCCCACTCCTATGTCAGAAAGAGAATTCGTTGGAATCGTTCGAAGTAATTTATTAGCTAGCACGCAACAGCAAATGTGTTTTTACGAAGTACAAAATATGGCTCAGCTACGACATCTTGTAAAGCGTGTAGAGACTGTACGGAAGACTACACGAGCGAATTCTTGGCAATCGAACAGGGTCCACGAAATCATCGAAACCCAAGTGGAAGAGTTAGTAGATCCCGAAGTTGACGAGGTAGCTGGTTTGTCTAAGCCCTTGACTTGTTGGAACTGTGGCAAGGATGGACATGGCTATCGAGAATGTACCGAACCACCTAAAGGCATTTTCTGCTATGGATGTGGAAGGGCGGACGTGGTGAAGCCCAACTGTGTTCATTGCAAGGCGGGAAACGGCCGAAGGGACGGAAGGACAGCGGGTCCCTTTCGTCTGAACACTGTACCCCGATCGTAGAAAGAAGCGTAGTACAGAAACCCCTTTCCGATTCCCCATTTAATTTAGAACTCCCGCATAAAAAAATTTCTACCAATTGTTCAACCCCTTTAATTACCCCTCCAAATTTTACCACTACACCTTCAACATTTTCTGAACCTGATTCCCATCCTTTTAAAGTAAAATCATCCTTACCTATTCCTCGGAATCTTATCACTTCGCAAGTCACTATTCTGAAAAGAGTAAATGATAATACGGAGTTGGCTGTTTCTCGACCTGAAAATGACCTTATCGTACCCGAAAATTTAAGACGACATTCCCACCATCCTTTCAAGCCTTATCACCTTCGACTAAAAGAGTATATGGAAGCTCGAGAGCGAATTTTTGCACCTACTTCAGTCACTAGCGTTGATCAAGTATCATCACTAGCGGGTGGATTCGGTCGTAGAAAGTCAATCTTACGCCTTCGTATGTTCTGGAGGATGGTGCGTGAAAAAAAGAAAGCGATTCTGTCTACCATCATTACCGAGCCGTTCGATATACGTCCGTACGCCATGGTATCCATATACGGAGTGGACGTTAAAGGACTCCTCGATAGTGGTGCGAGCATTAGTTGCCTTGGAGCAAATTCCCTACAACGCCTTCAAGATGCACAGGTGAGTTATCGACCAGTCTGTCAAGACGTGAAGACAGCTGATGGTGTTGCACAAAGAGTTTTGGGCACAGTAGTTACCGACATTACCTTTCGTGGTGCTACTAAAGCTATTACCTTATATATCGTGCCGAGCCTATCGCAGGAATTGTACCTTGGGGTAGATTTCTGGCGATCATTTCATCTAGCTCCTAACATCATCAGTGCGGTCGATATTCCCGATACTGCATCGCAACTAATTGCTCAGGATGCCCACCATTTAACGCCCTCAGATGTAAAGAGGTTGGAATTGGCAAAGTCCAAATTTCCATCGTACGAAGAATACGGACTCGGTGTAACCAATGTCGTTGAACATAGTATAGACGTTGGGGATGCTAGTCCCATCAAACAAAGACATTATCCCGTTTCACCTGCGATCCAAAATCTGTTATATGACGAGATCGATCGTATGTTAGCACTTGGCGTTATAGAGACCAGCCAGAGTGCATGGAGTTCACCTGTGGTTCTTGTGAGGAAGCCAGGCAAGGTACGGTTATGCTTGGACTCGCGCAAAGTCAATGATGTGACGAAGAAGGATGCTTATCCATTACCACACATTGACGGTATCTTAAGTCGTTTGCCGCGAGCCAATTTTATAACCAGCCTAGACCTCAAAGATGCCTTTTGGCAGATTCCTCTCGAACAAAAATCTAGAGAATACACAGCGTTTACTATTCCTGGTCGGCCTCTATACCAATACACTCGCATGCCTTTTGGTTTATGCAACGCGCCGCAAAGGATGTGTCGTTTGATGGACAAAGTCATTCCACCCGAGCTGAAGGAGCAGGTATTCGTATATTTGGACGATCTGCTGTTGATTTCTGAGGATTTCGACTCACATCTGACTTTATTGAGCGAAGTCGCAGATTGTATAAGAAAAGCTGGCTTGACGATCAACGTCAGCAAGAGCAAGTTTTGTTTGAGAGAAGTGAAGTATCTCGGATACATCGTTGGAGATGGAGGCTTGAAGACAGACCCGAACAAAGTCTCAGCCATAGTCGATTACCCTTCGCCAAAGTCCGCACGTCAAGTTCGACGCTTTCTTGGTATGGCAGGCTGGTATAGACGATTCGTCCCCAACTTTGCTGCTACCGTATCACCGATCTCAGACACTCTAAAGAAGTCCAACCAGTTTGCTTGGACTACAGAGGCACAAACTTCCTTCCTAGTAGTGAAAGACTTGCTGACGAAAGCACCCGTTTTGATCAACCCAGATTTCAAGAGGCCTTTCGTAATACAATGCGATGCTAGTAAGTCAGGGGTGGGTAGCGTTCTCTTTCAGGAAAACGACGACGGATCAGAATCTCCAGTAGCGTATATGTCACAGAAGCTCACTTCCGCTCAACGCAACTATAGTGTAACCGAACTCGAGTGTTATGCAGCTGTGTTGAGCGTGAAAAAATTTCGAGCCTATGTAGAAGGGACTGCGTTCAAAGTCATCACGGATCATGCAAGTCTCAAATGGCTTATGTCGCAGAAAGACCTACAAGGACGGTTAGCGAGGTGGAGTCTGAAACTTCAAGGTTTCGACTTCGTAATCGAGCACCGACGAGGGAGCTTGAACGTTGTACCCGATGCCCTCTCTCGCGTATACGAAGAGGGACTAAATGCGCTGATCGACGTGGCACCGATCGTGGACGTGAATTCTCCAGAATTCTCTGGCAAAGAATACAAAGAATTGGTGTCCACGGTTGATGCGAACGCCGATCGGCTTCCTGACGTATGCGTGAGGGATGGTTTCGTGTATAAGCGGACAGAGCCTCACGTCGGTGACCCGATTGCGGAGGACAGGGCCTGGAAGCTGTGGATTCCATCAAGCCTTACGTCAACTGCGATTGCTCAGGCGCACGAAGCAGACACTACGGTCCATGGTGGTTACGCTAAAACGCTAGAGCGAGTCAGACGATTTTTGTATTGGCCCGGGATGGCTACACAAGTACGCACCTACGTTCTGGCGTGCGACACTTGTAAAGAGACAAAGTCCCCGAACAGACCTCTACGAGCGCCTATGGGAGAACCGTTCCGGACAGATCAGCCATTCCAACACCTTTACATCGACGTATTGGGACCATATCCACGTACCAAACGGGGTAAAATCGCCATTCTTATCGTCTTGGACCATTTCACCAAATTCCCCCTTTTACACCCCTTGGGGAGAATTACTGCTGAAGAAATCACTAAATATCTGGAGGGGCAGGTCTTCCACACGTTTGGGACACCTGAGACGATCCTCTCCGATAATGGCTCTCAATTTAAGTCAAAAGTGTTTAACTCTATGCTAGATAAATACGGAGTTCAACACCTGTACACCCCGAGCTACTCACCGCAAGCAAATGCGTCGGAACGTGTCAATCAGTCCATCCTAGCCGGAATTCGAACATTCATCACTGATGACCAAACACGATGGGATGAGAGTCTAAGCAAAATAGGATGTGCCCTTCGGAGCTCACTCCACCAAGCCACTGGATTTTCTCCTTATCAGGTTTTGTTTGGGAATCATATGATGTTACACGGGAAGGACTACGAACTGCTGAGGCGTTTGCGAGCGTTGGGTGAGTCAAATGTACAGCTTCGACCTCGAGAGGGAATTCCTATCGTGAGACAGCTTGCACAGACGAAAATAAGGGTCGCACATGAGGACAGTAGCAGGCGTTATAATCTGCGTGCTGCTCAAACACAATTTCGTGTAGGACAAGAAGTATTCCGAAGAAACTTTTCCTTGTCCACAGCCGCGCAGAATTATAATGCTAAGCTGGCGAAAAAGTTCCTCAAGTGCAGGATTCGTCGGGTGCTTGGCAACTCACGATACGAATTGGAGGATTTAGGAGGCAAACGTGTGGGAGTCTACCACTCTAAAGATCTCCGCCAGTGATTCGAGGAGTAGAGCATCGATGGCCCGGTTAACTCAGTCGTGAGCACGAGACTCTTAGCGACAGCTTTTTGTAGTCGATTCGGCGCTGGAAACCAACGGCGAACCGCCTATATTGTTGAGTTGTCGCCCGCGAAAACTCGGGCTTGCGATCTAAAAAAAAATTTTTTTCTAAAAAAAAAAAAAACAACATCAATTTAAAGGTTTGAAAGCCCTGAGATGAATAGAGGTTCGCAATCCCGGAGTTCTTCGACATAGCAACCGAAACAATAATGCAAGTACCGTTAGCAGTAGTTGCCGGCTGAAAGAAGCGGGAGTTTCAGTTTGGGAGTCGGTTTGAAATGGTCGTCGAGGATCGAGCTCGTTGCGCGGCAGTTGAGTTTTTTTGCGAGAAAAATCAAAGGAAATAAAAAGAATTTCGATCGTTTAGTCAAGTTTACCATTTTTTTTGAAAAAAAAAAAAAATAAAAAAAAAAAAAAAAAAAAAAAACCCGAAACGAAAGAACGCGTGCCTGTTACCCCGACAATTTCCAGTTAGTTTTTGTTCTCGTGTGATCTTGTTCGAAACGCGGATCAGTCCATTTGAGAAAATCGGGAATTTTCAGTTCGGGGAGCGCGCATCCAGAATTCTGTGATTGAGCTCGGCAAGAGCATTTGCTTAGTTTTATACCTCGACTACAATTTTTCTTCGAGTCGTCATAACCTTTTTGCAATTTCGCATCGTCTTGGCATGTGTGGCTACCTACCATCACGCGGGTGTCTTTTCGTTCATCACAAACCTCGTGGTTCCTCTTCACGTGTCTGAAAAGAAAAGGAAAGGCGAAATCGCCGCCGTACGCGAGTGTTTGACGCCGAAATTTCCGATTATTCGTTGTTTTTTTTTTTGGTTGTGAAAGTTTCGCATATCCCTGGTGGTGCCTAATCAAATCAATTTGCCTTCGTCGACAAATACCGTCTCGATAAAATTAAATGAGTTGAAAAAAATTAAAAAATGAACGAACCGCATGAATAAATTAAATAGTTAAATAAAAAATTAATTAAAAATGAACGAACCGCATGCATAAATTAAATAATTTAAAACTAAAAATAAACGAAACGCATAATGAATTAAATGAATTAAGAAAAAAAAAAATAAATAAAAGAATTTAATTTCACCTAACAAAACTAAGACAGACAGGACTGACGGACGGACGGACGGACGAACTTAAAAGTGAAATAAAGAAAGTTTTTTTTTTTGTTCTTCATCGTTCATCATCGTAATATGGGGTAAGTTTTTTTTTCATTGTTTTTTTTCTCTCTAGATTTGTTTTCATTCGCGATATTTCGATTTGTTTTATTGTTGAAGGCAACGTAGTGTAAATTTTTTTTTCTCTTTCGGATAAGATGTTTAAAGGCTAAGAGAGCCATCTTAGAATGAACCCGAGCGCTTAGCTCCTTTTGCCCCGAACCTCGACATGGGGCCACGACCAAAAAAATGATTTTCTTTAGGAAAGTCGTGGCTGAGGTAGGGAGGGCAGAAAGGGCGCTAAAAACCACCTTAGCGCCCTAACACAAATCGCGAAGTCGGCAACTCCATCGCTTCATGGTCTTTCACGACCACTGGGGAAAATTATCCCAATTTTCACCCTAACCCGGAGTAAGCCGACACGAAATTTTTGTTATACAGGCCATGGGTTTTATGGTCTGATTAAGGAACAAGTACCCCCCCACACTGCCGTAGCTAGTCCCGGCCGCCAGCAAGCGTGTCGCTTCCGTTCCTTAGTCAGCCACCAATTCGGAAGTAGGAGGAATTGGCCCTTTCTTGTCCCAAACATTGACGTTTTCGTTTCCTTTCAGAATTATTTTGGCTTTAAGTCAAAATAATTCGTTCCGCCGGCCTAAACCATAACACTCTGTCCTTCGTTTTCTCCTGATTGACAATCCGGTCCTTCTTTCTGTGATTCGGGAGCCTTAACGTATAGTACGGACATTCACAATTATAATACAAGAAATGCTAGTACGATAAGAAACAGAAACTGTAGGACAAATGACTAAGAAAGGATCCCATTTAAAACCAATACTGTACTACAACTCCTTGCCAAACGAAATTTGACAAGCAAAGGATATCAGATGCTTCAAGATTGCAGCAAAAAATACATAGAACTACTAAACAAACAAATATCAGCTATTAAAACCCGTTAATGGTCTAAAAAAGAAACCACGATCCGTTTCCCTTATACCAGCACGCGGCTGTCTGGGGAACAATCATTCTTTTAATATAGGAAAAAAAAATTTGACTTTCATATTTATTTCTGTTATCGCTATTTTATTATTTAATTTTTATTTTATTTCATTAACTTTTTATTATTTTATTAATTATTCTTTGTTGATTATTATTATTTATTTAATTTCAATTAATATTCTCTTTTATTATTTTTTTCTTTTTTTGTAAGATTTTTACTTTACTCAATACTCTCTCATTCCGGATTTTATCGGCGTACTTTCATCGACTCATCTGAGCCTAAAACTGTGGTACTAATACCTGGTTTAGGTAAAATCTGGCGCAATGCCGAGATTGTATGAACTTTTGTTTTTTTCCTTATTTTCCTTTGACACTTCAAACACCTTGCAAATCGCGCGCGCGAAGTCACACCACGAAACTCGATTCGTACCGCTACCCGAACACTGTCGGCGTCGGTCATCGCTAGAAAAACGCAACAGTTATTTTGCAACAGAGCACCACCGCTAATTTGAAATATTAAACCAAACTTGTCAACTTGACTTTAAAATTAAACTACAAATAAATAACACACAATAAATATGTTGACTGGCAATTCCCGGTCTACAGACGATCATAACCAACTTCATGTACTACACACACACTTATGTATATTTCATTCTGTTACAATAAAATATCTCAACAGGTTATGGGCCCAGTAGAACGCGGCGCGCAATAAAAAGTGATAATTTGTTTCCAGTTCGTTGTTAAAAAAAAAAAAAAAGTAAAAATGAGTGCCGGTATCGCGAAGCACATCGAGCCTTTACAAAAGGACAACTACGATACATGGAAGATGCAGATGCAGGCCATGTGATGGCACGAAAATAATATCATTAATCGTTAGAACTTTCGCAATACGTAAATCCAGCGTTGCTCGAAAAAAGTCCAAAATCATATGGTTCAAAAGTACCGTATTCAGAGAGACAGAAATAACCTGCCTCAAGCTGAATGCGATACCAACAACAAATTTAAATCAAAAAATAATCCGTCCAAATACGTGCGATTAGGTATATGCATATCGACATGCCGCTGAGACGAGTAAAAAAAAACCATTCTGGCCCATGTGAGTATGTATACAGACATATATCTACATACTGACATACGCGGCTATGATAATTATTGTGACTCACGTGCACGTGCAGATATATGAAGCGAAGAAGGGTTCTACAAAAAGGAATAATGAAACAAAAAAAAAAAAAATTATGACCACATATTATCACACTCGATGGGCATTTTTTTCGTACTGTGAAGAAAAGCAAGATAAATAAAAGGGAGATCAAACTTATTTACTTGCATTTTTGGTAAATCAAGTATTTCGTAACTATAGCAAATAGTTTAAGAATTAAATTAAGTATTTCATAACTATAGCAAATAGTTTAAGAATTTTGTGTATAAAAGGCCGATCTCAACGCAGATTCGAGGTAGTTTTATGTTGGCAGTCTACCGAGAACGTTAAAATAATAAAGAGTTCGTTTTAAAAAATTCAAACAAGTGTTTAATTCGGTACAACATGGAGGTAAATAACATTAATCAGTTTTCTTAACTTTCAGAGTCTGATCAAATCCTGATCCGCCCTCGGCCTTACCGGGCTTTGAGTGTGCCCTTTGGGCTAGATGATCAGGTGAGCCCCTACCCCCATTGGTTGACAGCATCCCGTGAATCGCCCTAGCTCCTCAAATCTAAGATTCACGTAACAGCAGTAAATAGGCCGCACTTGGATTAAGGAAAAAATCCAAGACGCCACTTCTAGTGTTGAAAAGCTAATGAAATTTTGATTCTTTTATTTCCGCATTTCCTAAATACATATTTTCAAAATTGACTTTGCCAATTTTCGAAGATTTCGGTGGATTATTTATTCAAATGTTTTGTTTTTTTCTCATGGTACTTCTTTATTTCTTATTGGACTGAACAATATTGAGGAATAAGTATGACGCCAACGGAAATTTGAGCCGACGGAAAGCCCGAGTCGTCGCCAAGGGATACTCCCAATGCCCAGGCGTACACTTCTTCGAGGCATTCTCTCTAGTCGCGCGACTTGCTTCGCTGCGACTCCTCGTGGCGTTAGCCGCGAAATACAAGATGAGCATCACACAATTGGATGTCGAGACAGCGTATCTCAACGGCACCATCGATGCCGAAATATACATGGAAATACCAGGACTCTTGTACGAGATGTTAGACCAAATGATCAAAAAGGAACAGGATCCTACCGTCTTGAGAAAGGCGCGTATCATGCTGAAGAACATCAGTAAGACAGGTGCTGTATGTAAACTCCGTAAAGCGTTGTACGGATTACGCCAAGCGGGCCGACAGTGGCACTCAAAGCTAGATAAAAAAACTGCGAAGCATGGCTTTGAAGCCAACATGTGGTGATCCTTGCGTTTACACAGATAATAAGAGTCGCACATTCGTCCTTGTTTATGTGGATGATATCTTAATCGTTTCAAGTGATCAACTCAAGGAAAACCAGATCAAAATGGAACTCTCAAGGGCTTTTGTTATAAAAGGCTTGGGCGCCGCACGATACTGTTTGGGCATCGAAATACGCCAAGACGCTGAATCAATATCTATCTCCCAAAGGGGGTACATCGAAGACGTATTGAAGCAGTTTGGAATGGACAACTGCAAACCGACCAATACGCCACTTGCGTTTGGTGCCAAGCTAACTAAAGGTTCAAGTAGGAACGAAACCGACTACCCATTCGGAGAGCTGATAGGGATGCTGCTTTACGCCGCCAGAGGAACACGTCCTGACATCATGCATGCCGTTAGCATGCTGAGCTACATAGTTTAATTCATGCCATCAACAACAACACTGGATGGCCGTCAAACGAGTGCTGCGATACCTCCGGGGGACTGCAGATTACGAACTCGTGCTCTCCAGAGACAGTCAACCTCTAAACGGGTATGCTGATGCTGACTGGGGAAACTGCGGAATCGATCGACGATCATACACGGGATACGCGTTCATACTCGCAGGAGCTGCTGTGACGTGGGAGTCACGTAAACAACGAACGGTGGCTCTGTCTTCGAGAGAGGCCGAATACATGGCCATCCCAGATGCCACAAAGGAGGCCTTGCATCTAGCAAGCTTCCTTGATGAGCTGGGTCATTCCGACCTGTCTAACATTACAATATTCAACGACAATCGTGGTGCCAAGTTCCTGGCAGAAAATCCTGCATTTCATGCCAGATCCAAGCACATTGACATCCGGCACCACTTCATTCGTGACGTATTCAAGAATGACAGGATAAAACTATCGTATATACCAACCGAGAGAATGATAGCAGACGTCCTGACCAAACCACTGCCTGGTGCTACGCATTTGCAGTGTTCAGCCGCTTTGGGGTTGAGTTCCAACGAACCTCCTCTGGCGCAATTTGTGAGGGGGTTTTAGAAGTCTTTACACCTCACGCCCTCAGTGGTGTGTGTGTGCGGTCGCACCGACTTCAACTACAACACACCGGTTCACTTCAACATCGCTCGCTCGTTCAGTTACCATCGGACTGTTGCTGTAATCGCAATGCACACAGATACTTTGTTGTCTTATCATACTTAATTGTTTTCCGTGAATTTAAATAAACTTGTTTCTAATTACCAACCGCCCTGCGTTTTTCCTTAATATACTCGCCAACATTTTCCCTAAACACGCATTTTAGTTATATTTAGGCTATTTTTAGATGTGAATCGGTTCAACCGAAAAATTGATTATAAGAAGCGGCTGTCCCTGTCATGTACACCACTCAACCAGTCGCACACAGACCGCGGGTGAATAAAGTCATACCACTCTAACTCGTAGTATCATTGTTACATGGTGCCGAAACCCGGGATCGTGGATTAGTGCGGTACAAATTCTATCAAGTTAAAAGTAGCGAAGAAACTGTTAAACAATAAACAGTGTAAACACTTCGTCGCAGCATAACAGTACTAGTGCGCATTACGCCTAATCCATACGGATATTAAACACTAACTGTAACAGTGCTCGTGTGTGTATCGCGTGTCCGTAATAAAGCCGAAATGTCTGTAATAAAGCCGCCTAAGCAGTTGAGTGTAGCCGAAAACGTAGCTGTAAATTACAGACAATGGCTAGAACAGTTTGAGTGGTTTGCGACAGCAACTGAACTGTCAAAGAAGCCTGACGAAGTTCAGGCGGCAACGTTCATGGCCGTCGTGGGACCCGAAGCGGCGGTAATATTTCATACGTTAGGTCTATCGGAGTCAGAAAAAAAAAACCTGTCCGCAATAAAAAATGCGTTCTCGGAATATTTCGAGCCCAAAGCCAACACGACGTTTGAAAAATACGTATTTAACAAAATTTGCCAGCTGCAAGGAGAATCGTTTGCAGAGTTTCTGTTGAAAATTCAGGTTCAAGCAAAAAAGTGTGAGTTCGGCAAATTGCAGGACAGTCTCCTGAAAGATAAGATCGTAGGAATAGCTTCAGAAGCGGTGCGAGAAAAACTCCTCACAGTGCAAAGCTTAACGCTGACGAAGGCAATTGAAATCTGCAAAGCAAGTGAACTGGCAACTCAACAGTTAAGCGAAATAAAGGGCAGTTCACTAGATC
Source organism: Chorisops tibialis (assembly GCA_963669355.1). Lineage (NCBI taxonomy): Eukaryota > Metazoa > Arthropoda > Insecta > Diptera > Stratiomyidae > Chorisops > Chorisops tibialis. The sequence goes on from OY770262.1 coordinate 290,253,606, forward strand.
CTGAAGCGAACGCTGTAAGAAGACGGAGCTTCAGTGAAAAAGGTAAGCAACAGTTCGATTGTCACAGATGCGGCAACCTTCACGGAAAAAAGAGTTGTCCAGCGTACATGAAAAAGTGTAAAAATTGCGATAGAACGGGACACTTCGCAAAAATGTGTAAAACTAAACGCAATAGCACTAAGAAGAGCCGTCAAGTCAACGCAGTCCAAGATGACTCGTCAGAAACGGACTCCTGCAAAAGTCTTCTGATCAGCTCAGTTTTAAGCAAAGACGTGTCAAAAGACTGGGTGGAGATAGTAAAAGTTCACGGAAAAGAACTGCACGTAAAGCTAGATACGGGTGCTCAATGTAACGTGTTGTCCGAACAACCAGCAGCAGTACTGGATGGAAAGATTGTTCCGTCAAAAACTAAACGTCTAGTAAGCTACTCGGAACATGAATTGTGCGTAAAAGGTGAAACAACTCTAAAGTGCAGAGTGAAAACTAGACAAGATCTAGTAGAAATCAAGTTTAAAATAATCGCGGAAGATTTGATGCCGTTATTAGGCAAGGATTCCTGTGAACAGTTGGGGTTAATAGTTCGGGCCCAAGCGTTGCGAGAGAAAACATCTATTCAAAGTGAACTGTACTCTAGCCTCGGATGCTTTAGAAATTTTGAATATGACATCGATTTCGTGGAGAATCCTCAATTCAAAATCTTTGCGCCAAGAAAAATACCTCACGCATTGAGAAAGTCAGTGAGAGAAGAGCTAGACAAGATGATAAAATTGGGAGTTATATCGCCCATATCGCAACCAACCCCAACGAGATTCAGACAAGCGGGTCTTACGCTGAATGAGGAAAAGTGTATTTTCAACGCGTCGGAGGTTAAGTTCTTGGGTCATGTCCTGACCCAAAATGGATTAAAGATAGACGCCGACAAAGTGGAAGCGGTGACCCGTCTGGAAACCCCAAAAGACAAAAAACAACTGCAGAGATTGCTGGGAATGGTAACGTATTTCGATAAGTTCGTAAAAAATTTGTCTCTCGTTACAGAGCCGCTACGCAGACTACTGTCAGCGGAGAACGAATGGGTCTGGATCCAAGAGCAAGAAGACGCCGTAGTCAGCCTGAAGAAAGCCTTAGCGTCGCAACCAGTCCTGCGCTTCTATGACGTTCGGGAAAAGGTTAAGGTATCAGTAGACGCAAGTTCGAAGGCCATAGGAGCCACGTTGCTTCAACAAAATCAACCAGTTGCGTATGCGTCAAAAGCATTTTCCAAAGCCCAGCAGATCCTACCGCAAATTGAAAAAGAAGCACTTGCGGTAAAGTTCGGTTGTAAAAAGTTCCACCAGTTTATATAGAGACGGATCACAAGCCGTTGGAAAACATTTTCAAGAAGCCGTTGCACATGGCCCCCGCTAGGTTGCAGAAGATAATATACGAGGTCATGCCGTATGCACCTAAAATCGTCTATGTAAAAGGAGTGAATCTCTTCATCGCCGACACTTTAAGCAGAGATTGTAAGGAAACAGCAGTCGATCAAGAAGACAGCGTCGAAAAAGAATTAGTGGTTCAGGGCATAGCGTCCATGTCAGATAGAGCGACCGATAGATCCATACAGGCTACCAGCCAGGACAAGGAGCTGCAACAGGTGGTATAGTAAAATCGTTTCAAAGAGCCCAACAATTTCTTTATTGGCGAAATCAACACAGTGACGTAAAAGCGTTCGTCGAAAAGTGTTCCGTTTGTCAGCAGACTCAAAGAAACAACAACAAGGAGCCCATATACGACACCGAAGTTCCGTATTAACCTTTTCAATATGTGTCGTCAGACTTTTTCGAATACAAAGGAAAGGAGTATATAGTGATAGCAGACAGCTATTCGAGCTTCGTCGATTTAAAAAAACTCAAAGCCACCACTTCAAAAGAAGTAATCAAAACGCTAAGCTCGTGGTTCGCACTGCATGGAACACCGCAAGTACTAAAAACAGACAACGGGCCGCAATATTCAGCAAAGGTGTTCAAAGAGTTCTCTAAGAAATGGAATTTTCTGCAGGCTACGTCGAGCCCTCACTTTCCGAGGTCAAATGGTTTCGCAGAACGGCACGTGCAAACAGCCAAATCAATTTTAAGGCGATGTCAGCAGGACGGGTCAGACGTGCAACCAGCTGCATCATCGTAATACGCCAAGAAGCGAAACACTCGGATCACCAGCGCAAAGACTAATGGGCCGCAGCACCAGAACAAATCTTCCAACGAAGCAAACGCAGCTAAAGCCCGTCACAATCAAAAACGTACCGGTGGAACTGAAAAAGTTAAGGGCCCTCCAAAATCAATACGCGGATCCAGCAAAGAGGTCAAAACACGAGTTAGCAACAGGTGACAATATTCGAATTCAAAAAGGTCACCGCAATTGGTGTGGAGGTAAAGTAATCTCCAAAGCGGATAATCCTAGGTCTTAATACGTACAGGATAGCAGCGGGAAAATCTTTCGCAGAAACTCTCATCACCTTCGAAAAACTAAAGCGTCAATTAACGCACCAAAGTTTGTGGTGCCTAACACAGGTCTAGAGGAGGAGGTCGTTGAGCCAGCTACAGATTCCAGCTACATGTCCACGCAGGTCAACGCAGAAGCGACTCCATCGGTAATCACACGGTATGGCAGAGTAGTGAAGCCAGTCACTAGATACCAGCCCTGAAGCCAGCTCCTTACACCACCAGGAGGAAAGAAAGCTCGAAAGGAAAAGTCGCTTTATTTTTCCTAATACATACTTATAAATTTTAGTTTCGCTTTTCGTTATTTTTAACACTCATGAAACATTATGAATACTTATTTTCAATTAATTTTATCATGTATGAATTATATGTTTACTTGTTAACGTTATGAATTAATCCAACTTAAGAACACGTAGAGTAACATAATTAGTCAAATGAATTAACAATGTATGTGAGGTAATACACTTTTAAAAAGCTTAAAAAGAGTAGAGTAACGTAAAATCTTCTTCAAAGGAGGATGTCACGTAAACCACTCAACCAGTCGCACACAGACCGCGGGTGAATAAAGTCATACCACTCTAACTCAGCGGTTTCCAACCTGGGAGGCGCGCCTCCCAGGGGAGGCGCGGACTATTGCCAGGGGAGGCGCCAACATTTTTTAATGAATTATTTTTTATACCATAATATCTACAAATGAATAAAACTTGATATATTAACGTAACATTGAAAATTCAGTGCATGAATGAATTTCGGCAGTTAGTGCTGAACAAGAGCAGCAGCAACGCTTGCATCGACTTTCGGATGCCGTTGTGAGAGGTATCCCGCTAGCACCAGGGGAAATTCCTACAAATATAGTAAAGTCGATAGCACATGCGATTGGCCACAGCTTATCCCCATACTTCGACGCTTTCCGCATTAAAATAAAAAACAATCGTCTTTCGGCTGCGAATAAAATTATAAAACCGTCTGCTACATCAATCCTTGTTCGGTTCAGCAACGCGCTTGAGTGTCGAGCTTTCATACTCAAGTTCAAACGACACCATGGACTGAAGCTGAACTCGCTGGATGGGTTCTCGTCAGAGAGTCCAATCTTCGTTAACGAGAGCCTCACGCAAACAAACAGTGCAATACTGCGTGAGGCACTAAAACTACGACGGCAAGGCCTGTTGCACATGACATGCACTTTGAATGGAGTGGTGCACGTGAAAGTAAAAGAGTCGACGCCGCTCGTGAAAGTTATCAACATCACTGACCTGCAGCAACACCAAAACTACGGAGCAGACGCGAATCATCACATAGCTTAGTATTCTTATGCAAATGAGTCATTTTAATTTTTTTCTGCTTAACCATTTTCATTTTCACATTCTTCTTTACTCTATATTTTATTATATTTTCTTTTTTGTAACTTTTAAGTCAATATACAGGCTGTCTGAATGCACCGTCGGTTGTACGCTGTTCGATGGTAATGGCTAAATTGCAATTGAAAACGGTAAGAGCACTCATGAATACCTTTTGTCGTAAAACAAAAGGTCTAAATGTCTGTCACCTGAATGCAAGAAGCATCAAAAATAAAATTTGTGATATCCATTCCATCACACAAAACCTAAATCTTCATGCAATTTTGGTAAGCGAGTCACATTTGAAGAGTCATGTACCTAGCGCTACTGTCTCCTTGCCGGGATATAAGCTATTTCGTAACGATCGTAAGGAGCGAAATTGTGGCGGGGTGGCAATTTATGTAAAGCGTAACATTAATGCCAGGGTTGTATCTAGATCCGAATCTGGAGCTATGGAATTTCTCAGCGTTGAAATTGATGGGGGTTCCGAGAAAGCCATTCTCACGGTAACTTATTGTCCTCCAAGGTGTTTTAATGAAGATGTAGCAGCTTTTTTCATGGAAACAATGGCGACCCATACACGTCACTACAATAATGTTATTGTTGGAGGCGACTTTAATGTCGATTTACTTCTCCATAACAATCGTAAAGATAGCTTTCTTCATTTGTTTCAGTCCATTAATCTAGAAGTTATCACTAACTCCATACCCACTTTCTGTTGTTGTAACAATCCTTCTCTGTTAGACATGTTTTTTACGTCGGACAAAAACCGAGTACTATTTTTCGACCAAACGAGCCCTCCTAGCTTCACTGATCATGATTTACTTTTTATGAGCTATGATATATGTGTTAATGAGTGTACCCCGATTAAATCTTTCAGTTATCGGAACTATAACGACTTAAATTTAGAAAATTTTACAAATGAGTTCAATTTATTATCTTGGGACGAAGTTTTTTATATGTTGGATGTCGATGACCAGGTGAGACCTTTAATATGCTTATGACGTACCTTCATGATAGGTGTGTACCACTACGAAAGGTAAAAATAAAAAACAACTTAGCATGTCCTTGGATTACCCATAAAGTATCATCCTTAATAGCCGAAAGAGAGTATCTCTACCGCCAATATCGCCGCTCAAAAACGAATCATGCTAAAAAGTTATATAAATCTGCGAGAAATATTGCTACAACAGCTATCAGGAATGCCAAGCGTTCTTATTATAGTCAAAAGTTTGACCCTGCATTATCCTCCAATAGAATTTGGGCCAATTTAAGGAACGCTGGTATTTGTGGAAAGGAACCGACGACCTGTTCTCGAGAGAGTTATGTCCATTCAAATACAGGAGTTTTTAAAAAAAGGAGAGTTTATTGACACGCTGGCAATCTGGGTTCCGGACGCAACATAGTTGTGAGTCGGCGCTTCTTAAAGTAACTTCCGACATTAGAGCCGCCATGGACTCGAATTTGGTAACATACCTTGTTCTACTTGATTTTTCTAAAGCATTTGACCTTGTAGACCATAATATAATCATTGATAAACTATCATCAAAATTCAATTTTACCCCTAGCGCCATAAAACTTATGCACAATTTCTTGAATGACCGCTGCCAGGCGGTACGGGTCGGTGATGACGTCTCTTCTTCGCTACCACTCTTGCGGGGCGTACCACAAGGCTCTATACTGGGTCCATTATTGTTTAGCCTCTACATCAATGATTTGCCAAGCGTACTGCAAGATTGCAATATTCATATGTATGCTGACGATGTTCAGCTTTACTTAAGTAGACCGGTAGGTCTTATTGATGATTGTGTTGCGCGTATTAATGATGATATCGCAAGAGTTTTTGGTTGGTCAACCGAAAATAGATTAGTACTTAATGAGAAAAAGTCACAATGTATCGTCTATTATCCAGGTATTAAGAATCATGAATCATTAAATTTGCCTTGTGTTATGATGAATGGTACATGTCTTGGTTTCAGTCCTGCTGTTAAAAATTTAGGAATTACGCTAAACTCCTCAATGACCTGCTGCAACCATGTATCTACCATTTTAAGAAAAGTGTACGGTGGTTTGCGTCGGCTATGGCTTTTCGCTAGTATCTTGCCGCTTAGCATTCGACTCAGACTTGTGAAATCCCTTATAATTCCTTTCTTCACGTATGGCAGTTTAATATTTCCTAAATTCGACTCTAATTGCCAACGTAAATTAGACATTGCCTTTAATGATTGCACACGCTTTGTTTTTTTGTTGCGACGTCATGATCATGTATCACCCTTCAAACACGCTATACTCGGCTGTACGCTATCGGTATACTTGAAACGTAAAATTCTGATATTTTTGTTTGGTGTTTATCATACAGGCGAGCCTTCTTATTTGGGTGACTTCATTGTAGCCTTGAACTCTACAAGACACCTTAAACTTCTTGTTCCGCGTTTTTCCAAATCTGTAAATGAGTGCTCTTACTTCGTTCAAGCAATTAGACATTGGAATAATCTTCCTGAAAAAGTTCGGCGTGCAGTTGACCCTAGTGCATTCAGAAAGCTTGTATTGACAAATGTATTTTAATCTATTTTTTTCTTTTTTTTTTTTCTTCCTGTCGTTACTGTTTCTATTATATAATACGATTTTATTCTAATTTTGGATTTGGTTTTTTTTTTCTTATATTTTTTTTTTCTTATATTATTATTTTGTTACTTAAGTACATTTTTTTTTTTTTTTCCTCTCATTTTTTATTTCATTTCTATCTGTTGAATTAATTCCTGTAATGTATTGTACTTTTAAATAAGAGTTTATAATCTTGTAGTACGTTGAATAAATATTTATCTATCTATCTATCTATCTATGTTCATTTTTTTACATTTACATATATTTAATTCCTATTAAAAAAATTATCTGGAGCGGAGAAATTTAAAAATGGCGCGTTTGCAAACGCTGTTTCGGTAATACACAAAACGACCGCTAGTTGCATAAAACAATAACCTCAAATTTAAATGTCACTCGTGTCAACTGAAACGTGTCGGCAGGGCGTGATATTGTTTTTTTTTAATTGTTTCTGACGTGATTTCTTCTTGAAAATAATCGTTAGTATATTTTAAACTTCATTTTTTTTTTATTTAAACTGTCATTGATTTTAATTTATATCAATAAAATATTTTTTAGACGAATGGATAAATTTTTGAGTGGTTACAAGAGAAAAGTCAACAATAATGAAGATACTGATGCTGATACTAGTGGGAATAAAATCAAAAAAGTACAAGGAAGTAAAGCTCCCAAGAAAAGACAATACAGTTCATCCTATTTATCATTAGGATTCACTAGTGTCATTATAGATGGCTTGGAAAAACCAATGTGTTTGTTGTGTTCGAAAGTTTTGGCTTCAGATAGTATGAGACCAGTCAAATTAAAACGGCACCATGAAACTCTACATTCTGAATACGTTGATAAGTCCATAGAATATTTTGAAAGAAAATTGGATGAGCTTAATAATCAAAAGCAAACGTTCAAAAATATTCTTTCTGTATCACCAAATGCATTATTGGCTTCGTACCATGTCTCTTACCGAATCGCAAAATGTAAGAAACCACATGCAATAGGAGAAACTCTAATTTTACCAGCAGCTATTGATATGGTTCGAATAATGTTCGGCGAATCATATGCAAAACAGTTGCAACAAATTCCGCTTGCTGATAATACAGTCGGAAGAAGAATCAATGATATATCTGAAGATATTTGCGATCAATTAGTTTCTCGGCTGCGTACTTCGAAATTCGCCATACAAGTAGATGAGGCAACTGATATAGCTAAAGATGCCCATTTAATTGCATATGTTCGATATGTTGTGGAAAATAATATATTAGAAGATATATTATTTTGCAAACCCATTCCTGGAAAGACCACATCCATTGAAATTTTTAATATAATGGACAGCTTTTTTAAAGAAAACGACATAACGTGGAGTAATTGTATTGGACTGTGTACTGACGGAGCTCACTCAATGTCCGGACACAAAGCAGGTCTTCAAGCATTAGTTAAAAAGAAAGCACCACATGCTATCTGGACGCACTGTATGCTTCACAGAGCAGCTCTAGTGTCAAAAAATATGAGCGAGGAACTTAACAAAATTTTTACAAAAATTATAAAAATTATAAACTACATTAAGAACAGTCCTTTGAGATCTAGGCTGTTTGCAAAGTTGTGTGTAGATATGGAAGCTAATCATACCTCACTTCTGTATTATTGTGAAGTTCGCTGGCTATCTCGTGCAAAAGCGATTCAAAGGGTATTTGAACTCAAAGAAGAAATAACAGCCTTTCTCGAAGAAAATCACCACGAAGAGGCACATTTGTGGACGAACGATAATTTCCTTGTTAAACTTGCCTATTTAGTTGAAATTTTTGGAAAATTGAGCAGTTTGAATAAATCAATGCAGGGATCACAAATGCATCCACTTGTTCAAAAAGAACAAAGTAAAAGCTTTCATTAAAAAGTTGAAGTTATGGAAGTCAAATTTACAAAAGAATGAGTTGGACATGTTTTCACTGTCAAAAGATTTCTGGGCCACAGCCAATATTGAAACAAGCAAGAATCTTTTTATTGAACACTTGGATGGTCTAGTGCTGCATTTTTCAAATTATTTTAAAGACCTTGATTTCTCAAAGTTTTTGTGGGTACAGAATCCAGTTATCGACGATGAAAACGACAAATTTGAGCTGACAACCATTGAAAAGGAAAAACTTATAGAATTATCATGCGAAAGCCTACTAAAACAAAAGTTTCAAAATGAAACCTTAATTCAATTTTGGATGAATCTTAAAGGAGAGTATGAATCTTTGTATTGCAAAGCAATGCAAGTGCTTCTACCGTTTGTAACGTCGTATTTATGCGAAACGGGCTTTTCGGCACTGGCTGCAATGAAAACTAAATATCGCAACAGGTTAGTAGTCGAAAAAGAGATACGAGTGGCACTCTCCACATTGCCCCCAACAACCGTCGCATTAAATTTTTATGCGATAGATGTAGTTGGTTTAATTGTTTAAAAAAACTTCTATATAAAAATAAATATACACGTATGTGTATGTTATAACTAAACCTTGTTATTATTCTGTTAATTGTGGTTTTCAGTTTATATTTGTAATAAAGTTTTTATTATTTAAAACGTGTCTATATTATTTAATCTATTAAAAAAATAAAAGGTAAGGGAAGCGCGGAAAATTTTTTTTTTTGGGGAGGCGTAGTAACAAAAAGGTTGGAAACCGCTGCTCTAACTCGTAGTATCATTGTTACAGTCCCCCCTTTATTTCGGTTAAGCGGGGTTCTACTTTACTAGGTAGACCAAATAAACTATTGTCACCTATTAATTATTAAGAATTATGTATCTTACATTGTACTGTATTATTCATAGAGTCATTAATAAACTATTTGAAACACATACTCGACGCTCAAGTAGATTCTTATGGAATTCTTCACATTTCGGCTAGAGAACAAAATGCAAGCTCAAGCCGACTTGCTCACCTTAATCACGCTGATGACTCTCGCATCAATGCACCGCGGTCTTTAGAAAAATTTTCTTTCGCCAACGTTTCACACGGCTACCCGATAGAGAAAGGTTAACATGTAGCAGTATTGTTATAAAGTATAATCGACATGCATAAATAAAAATAACCGAAATGTTTAATTCTAGAGTTCTCAAATTTTTCGTAAACCGATTTCCAAGTCGAAATTTAGTCGTAAAGTGATTTAAGTAAAGTTTCATAGTAAGACTTTTCAAAAACTTAGATGAATTAAATAATTTTAAATTTAGATAATTTCATTAAATTCAATCACATAATTTAAGCAATTTCGAAAAACAGTGTTAGCAAAAAGTTACCTATTGGAGAAAAAATAGTATCGAAATTTTTGTTCATGAAGTCGTGGTATTGCACAGCATAATATTGGCCATCGATTTTCTTTAAAAATAAATTAATATTTAAAAATTGAATATTATCGTAAGTCAAACTGACTAACTTTCTGTTTTCATATATTTTTCAAGTAATTTTTTTTAATTTTTTTTTTATTTTTAATTTTCTTTTTTTAATATCTTTGTGTGTTCTCTCGACTTAAAAACTACGAAAGGAAAAATTAAATCTAATTCAAATTTCAAACCTGACTCGCCTCCTTGGCAATGATGAATAGGTTTCATATCAAATGATCGGTAAATCGTTGAAATCGTTTAAGTATTTATGTAGTGGCGCTGGAAGACCGGTCTGCCGGATCAAATGTAAAAGTCTCGATTCATTATAGCTACCAACGTTGGCTAGTTTTGTTTCAACATTCTTTATCAGAACATTTCGAATGCTAATTCTGCACAATTGTTGAAGCGAAAACGGATTACTACACGTGTAAGCAATCCAATCCTCAACATCGTTTTCGATATTGTTCCAAGGCGGTGGTTTTAAATTACGTGGAACTGGATTCATTTTAAGACCAGCATTAACTGTAATTTATTTAAAAAAAAATAATAATAACTACACATAAAAAAAAAAAAACGTACAACTTACCTAACAAAATCAGTAGATTAAGATTTGTTGAGCGTCGTGCCAATAAAAAATTATCAACAATATTTACACTACGACCCTTATTAACTTCGGCACCTTCTTTTATCAAAATTTCCGCAAATTTATATTTCTCCAGCATAATAGCAAAAATTGTTGGTGTTTCACACCAATAATTATATTCGTTCATTGAAATTCCGTTTGCGTTCAGAACGCGTACGATTTTACCAAATTGTTGAACGCTTTCGGCATTCTGTACGGCAACATGCATTTCTTGAAATACATAATCATCGTTACCAAATGGTCGTGAGCCGTTTTCGAGTAACAATTTCACTATTGCCTCGTTACATTGTCTAACGGCGTAAAAGAGTGGTGTACAGCCCGACGAATCCCGTACATACGTAATTACACCGCTTTCGATTAACAGTTTCGCCATCGATTGATGATTATTTCGAACGCAAAAATGAAGAAGATAATGATTTGTTAATAGGCGAGCACCGCACTGTAGAAGGTACGATGCCAGCGGAACGTTATTTGTGACGACAGCAAAATATAGTGCTGTATATCCTGTGATTAATTTTAAATAGTTAATAATTGAAACAAAAATAAAATTTAAAAAAAAAAATTCGAACCAACCTTCATGATCCTGCAAATTCAACCTGGCACCTTTCCTAATGAAAAGATACGCAACATCGGTATTTTGATTGTGAACGGCATTCATCAATGGCGTTCTTTCCATATAATTTGTTGCGTTAATTTCAGCACCAGCGTCTAAAAGTAGTTCAATCTAGAAATTAAAAAAAAAACAATTAATAATCAAAGTATCCACAGCTCGGATTTCAATATTTTCTTAAATGATTTTGTTTTTTCTTTGTTCAAAAAATGGATACAAATCAAGTATTGCACGACTTTGAGTTTCAATTACATTTAGCCAAATTATTTCTGAAAACAATTCAACCAGCAGAACGGCGAGACATCGGAAATATGTGGATCGAAAGAGTGAAAAACCTGGACGGAAACGAATACGTAGCTTTTCGTGCTCATATTTTAAGATTATTGCTGATATCGTTGCAAAACAATCGGTTGGTCGGGCCGTTTAAACGCGAACCGCCCAAGAACAATAAGAAATTGGAATCGTTGATGTGCACTTACAAAACTTCTCAAATCAAAAATCGAATAATGAACGAATCGTTCGATGAATTAATGCTATCGGAACCATCGCCGCCGTTGCCCGTCAGTATGGGGTGTTATACGATTCTCCAGCTTATTCCGCAATATGGTGGTCATTTCTATCACACGAGCTCATCCGAATCGATTAAATGTTCGAATGATCTCAAAAAGAAGGATATGCCGATCGGAACATCGTACATTTTTCCGGCCTATTGTACAAGGAACTTGTACAATGTCGATTTACAAAATAATGATCGGATGCTTGCTCCTGTCGTGCCGAAATAGATATGCAATTTATTCAAGCTAAGTAGTTTGCAACTTGCGATATTATATTCAATAAACTTGCGATTTCTATATTAATACCTTTTTTTGTCTTCCTTGACTTTTGTCTGTCTTATCCACTCCACCATTTTTCGTATATTTCCCGAAAATTAATATTATTTGACAATTCGACTGGGAAGCGTGGTAATGTGGTCCCGTGTTTCGAGAAAAATTTCGAAACTAAAAAACTTTCACTCACACTATTGCACTTGTTTCAATTCATTGCTTTACCGTTGGATTCGATTGTTTTTTGGGAAATCCGTTTTGCTTGCTTTGTGTCATCGTTGCGGCTCTGTACGAAAAGAGATACTAGATACACACTAACACTTCTGTCCTAATAGAGTTTGGACAATGCCAGAACCACCTATATAAGAAAGCCGTAGCATAGAAATATTTACTACCACATGAATGCGGCAAAGACGGCCCAGAGGTCATAAGGCATGTATGTCGACGGAAGTGGTTAATACCTCAAATTTTGGCTGGAAAGCATAAACTTTTGGTCTTGGATCATATTTCCGGTATTATTATTATTTAAAATTACTATTAATGAGTGAAAATAAATGAGCTCTGTAAAGTAATAGGAGGTAGAGTGAATATTGCAGAAAATTTAGAGCGGTTCACTCCATTTTTTTTAAGGCCAAGGAACAATTTTGAAATATAGATTTATGGGACTTATTAGACTAGAGATGTTTTACTTTGTAATACATTTTTAGAGTTGCTGGTCGAAGTAATTTAATTTGAAAAGAAAATCATCATAAATCATCTTTTGGCTAAGGTAGTCGAAAACGAAATATATATTTAAAATCTCGGATCATGAATATTCTCAAAATTTAAGGAGCATTGAGTATGAAATCGTTGTTTTAATAAAAATATAGATTTCTTGTCTTATATATGTTTTAATCATTACTGCATTTTATTAAAAAAATAATGTTGCTTATGTTTTGCTTCATATTAAATAAAAAACATAAAAGAATTATGATTGGGCGTAAAGCCCAATCATATGATACTCCAGATGAAATGAGAAAGAGTTCAATGTACCGGAAAGTATGTCACCTCCAATTCTTTTAAATAATTAATAGTGACTTTTGTATGGGAGGTGGTAGAAGGAGAGAAGGAAGGTTTGTAATTTTTGGATATGACACCTAATGTGGTATGCAAAATATTTCGTGCTGAATTTAAGGTTTGGAGCTTTCATTATTTTCAATTGGACATACTTTTCCTGAAATTGAGGCATTTGTATGGGAGGTGGCAGGGGAAGTGGAGCATCTAAGATGATTTTGAAACTGCTTATCATATCATCCTTATCACCACGCTTTGGTTCAATTTCAAATTTGATAGTTCTAATATATTCGAAGGAGAAATGCTTTTCTTGAATTTAAAATACAGATATTTGTATGGGAGGGGGTAGAAGGAGTGAAGAGGAGCTGATAATTTTTTTAGCATTTATTGCAATTATTAAAAAACAAACTCTGGCAAAATTTTAAGTTTATACTTTTTCTAGTTTTAATGGAAATCGATATAATGCACTTAACAAAAATTATACATTTGTATGGGAGGGAGTAGAAGGAGTGTACGGATCAAAACACATTTTTTTCTCGTTATTGATATTTCTATTTTTATACTTTATGCAAAATATCAAGTTGATAGCTTTAACAGTTTCGAAGAAAAATAATTTAATTTAAATTTCAAAATTTCGTGAAATTTGTATGGGAGGGGGTAGAAGGAGTGAGGTGAAGTACATATTTTTTTTTAATTCTGATTGGAATTATAATAAAATTAATTCTGGCAAAAATTCGTTCTTATAACTTTGCTAGTTTCAATGAAAATCGAAAAATTGCATTTTTCAAAATTATGCATTTGTATGGGAGGGGGTAGAAGGAGTGACAGGATCAGATCAATATTGTGTCATATTAATGATATCTATATCATAATACTTTGACCTAAATTTAAAACTGGTAGCTTCAATAGTTTCAAAGGAAAATCAATTTCTGGAAATTTCGGAATTTCGTGAAATTTGTATGGGAGGGGGTAGAAGGAGTGGGGGGATGTGGCCCGTTCACGAACTTAAAGTTTCTTTTTAGCTAAAAATGACACACAAAAAATTTCAGCACGATAGCTCAAAGCGTTCGAGAGTTATGCTGTAGACAGACGGACAGACGGACAGACAGCAACTCGGAATCGAAGTTTTTGAGCGACAACAAATATTTCTGTACCCTTGGCGGCTCTGTGCGAGCGTTATTTCTTAGCGTTACAAACGGTAAGGCAAACACAATATACTCTCAGATTTCATCTAGAGTATAAAAATCTTATTTGGAATTATATAATATGTATTAAAAATATATTTAATTTCATTTAATAATACGAATAAAGTTTAAAAAATTATATTTGATGAAAATAATATCACATAGTTCAGTTGCATATAAATAAATAAAAAGTTGAATTAATCCATGTGCAAAATAAATATTGCTTAATAAATGATAGTTATTATTTTATTAAAAATTCATTAATAATTGTTATTTATTTAAGAGAAAAAAATTGCACAAATCAATAAAATAAAATTATGTTAACAAATAAATACATAAATAGTTATACTATTTGTTTAAAAAAAATTGCATAATTCAGTGCTAATAAGTAAATCAAGAAATTCAATATATCGTAACTTAATAATACATATATCGGAACACAGATAAAAAAATACAATCACAGACAATTAAAGGTTATTTAAAATTTAAAATTTTTCGTGTTAATGATGTAGATTTTTCATTTATATCGTTATTAACTGATTTGACGTAATTATTTAGTAATATATTGGCAAGTGGATTACAAATTTGTTTGTAAAGAGAAATACTAGGATAACCACAAAGACAATGCGAATTTAAATCTATTATAAATAAATCCGAAGCCAAACTCTGTATAGTAAGATGGCATAAAATAAAATGTTGATTGGAGGTTTGGAAAAAATTAGTTTTAATGACAAGACTACGTAAAATTTCTTGAAATATTGCACACATGTGGAAAAATATAACTTTAACATTGTTAGTGGGTACTGACAAGCCTCCTCTTTGCATATACTCCAAGTATTCATCACCAATGTCGGACGGATTTTCCATTTTTATAAGAGCTTTACAAAGAGAGCAACTAGTTTTTTTTGATACAGAGTGAGAAGCGTATCCAGCAGCGTATAAATTGGCTGACAAGTCCACGTCGACTTGAGCTAAATAATCAGATGAAAAAATTTTTGAATATTCTGAAAAATCTATTTCTTGCGAAACATTAGTTTCAAAATTTTTTAGGTCCTTGAAGTCTTCATAGTGATGCTTGAAAACATTATGAACTCTAATTTTTTTCTCACATTCTAATAGTTGTGAATAAGAGATACGGTAACTGCAACCCGCTAAAGAACGATAGAGTCTGAATCGATGCTCTAAGTCATCAGTTTGAAGTTTACCTGTCAGAACATAGCTAATTTTTAAAATTGAAAGGGAATATTGTATAAATTGTGTCAATGAAGATGTACTGAAAAATATGTAAGTATCTTTAGTCAATGTTCCGTTATTATTTGGTGACGAATTCCATATGTTTAGCCATTCCAAAAATTTGCGCAGAAAAATGAAACGCTCATCAGAAATATCTGAAAAAGGATGACATTGATCATCTCGTTTATGGAGTCCTGTGAAAGGTGTTTTTATGTTAACAATCTTCCACCATCTTCGAATAATTTCGAGAAATTGTGCAGTTTGAATAGTGTTAGAAGATTGTTTCAAAGCTGATATGGTTGATTCGTGAAAAATGTTATCCGCGAGTAAAACGTTTTGACGTTCTAGGTTGTTCGGATTTATGGTTTTATAATTTAATTTATAAGCTTGCTTCACTAATAAATTGGATTCGGATTGATACTGAGCAGTAATATGATTGAAAGAGACTTGCTTGATCTCAAAAGTTTCAAAATCGGGATAGACAAAAGTTCGATTTAAGTTTTTTAGGCCTAACCAATTGTTACGTATGTTTTTTAATATGTGGACAGGATCAAAGAATAAGAAAATTTTATGATTTGCATAAAGAGGATTTGAAAAAAATTGGTCATTCTTGGGTGAAAAAATTTTAAACATGTTTTGGTTTACGCGATTATTATCTGTAATTATTGCTAAGACTTGAAAACCAAGACTTTGCACAAGATCAATTACATCTTTGGTTAATGAATACAAGTCTTCTCCTGTAGACCGAAGTACAGGTATAAGACGAACAATTTCTTTAAAAGGCCCAAAACAGGACTTTATCATGAAACATTGAACTGTTCGTGCTGCTTCAGATGAATTGTTGTCAGCAAAACCAACAACTTTCTTTGATTTATATTCCAGCATTTTATTAATACAAATCTCATCTATTAATATTGCAACAAACTTCTGATGGTCTGTTAAAGATTTTGAGGCTTGTGCCAAATAATGTTCGTCATTTTCTTTCTTTGTAGGAGATATATTTAAGGAAGAACTTATTTGACGAAGATAATTTTTGTGTGGCAATATTAAAAATCGCTTAAGCTCTTCATATGTGGAAGCAGAATGAGAATAGATGATAAAAGCCATAATTATTGTTTGAACATTGAATCGATGTCTATTTGAAGTTATGAGCTTCAATTGATTAATAATTATTTGGATTTCATTGTCATGGGTAAACTCTTCATCCTCTTTACAAATCTGTTCCAAACATGAAATGGATTTCGCAATATAATATTGAGCATCGAAAGTGCTAATCGCGAGCTCGTTTTTATATCGACTTAGAAGATTCTCAAGTTGAGACCATAAAGTTAATTTTAAATCCGCGGTCCAAATCCATTTCAAGTCTTTACTATTAATCTCATTATTAAACACGAAAATTTTTAATTTCATATTTTGAGAAACAATAATGCGGACTGAAAATTCAATTGCGTAGTCCTCAGTACTGTTTTCAATCAAATAAAAAATTAATTTTGTCTCGGACTTCAAAAATTTCCAGTCTAGCAAAATGAATTTTTTATCGAAGCCGCTCAAAAGATCTTCAAAATTTAAAATTCGGTCGGATGAAAGTGCTTCGGAGTTTTGATGTTCCAATCTCGTCAAATAGGCCTCACGTCTTTCCTGGGGAGATTTTCTCTTGGGCACTTCCACCGTCGACAAGTAGGAGGGCAGATTCGGAAAAATTCTCGGAACAGCGCCCTCGTGCAGTCTGAAAAATTTCAACGGGAGACCGAGGTCTCGACCGTTGACATGGCGCGTTTTAACTATATCCGAATCTACAAAATGTAAAATGCATACGTACGTGAATTTGGTCGGACTCCAATTCTCACGTGGGATCGATCTGATCCATGCATCCTTTTCAGCACCATTGCTGGGAAAAGAAAATGTTACTGCACAATACTTATGCGATGGCTTTCTTATATAGGTGGTTCTGACAATGCATGTACAGCGATCACGCGGGAAATTTCGCCCGAAATTTGAATTTTCTCAATTCTTTTCATTTATGAAGTAAACACAATCAAATTTAATTGTTATTTATGAAGTCATATTTATTTTCGGTTTTAATGAGAATTCTATTCAAAAACTTTTAATTTAACGCAAGTTTTCGCTGGTGTCCGTACATTAGAAATCGGTCAAACTCAAGTTTGGCCGATTTTCGTATTTCTTATGTTGCCTTCTTGTGCTTCTAAACGCAGTCTTAACTGTTGGTATTAGAGCATTGTCCAAACTCTATTAGGACAGAAGTGTTAGTGTGTATCGAGTATCTCTATGAACGAGCAGTGCCGATTTGTATTTTTTTCCTTCGCCGTCGACAAAAATGTTTTTTAATTTCAAAATCATCGGAAATTTTGCTTCAGTTCAAAATGGCAGAGAGTGTAAATGAGCTAAAAGTCACAAAGTGCATTAAATGAAGAAAAAAAAATAGTTGGTGTGGGAAATATAGAAACACGGATTAAAAACTAGAAGAGCTGCGAGACTCTGTAACATGGATGTGCCCTTCAGGCAAAGGTCTTCGAACAAAACTGAAGGAGATTTCTTTAGTAAACTATAAAAATGGAACCTATTATAGATAATACTAAGATAATGAACCAACGACTAGACACCATTGAGAAAGGCACTTATGACTTATCGGTTATAACGGGAAAAAATTCTTCAACGGTACGATAATTGTCAAACCAAGAATTACTCAAAATAATGATTGTACAATGAAATTAATAAAAGATAGTAGCAAATCCCCTATGGATATGACAGTATAATACACCCACAGCCAGACCGGTTTGCCCTAAAAATGGCAAATGGACACTGACTGGATCATGGGCTCATCACCCGTGATTAGAGATGGGATGCTATTTTACATACACTCGGCAGAAAAAGTCTGCATACACACTCAACACATCCAACATATCTATAAAGCGCAATCTTACGATACTCTAGATGTCATCCCAGGAAATTTTGGATGGGGAGTGTTAGAAGGGGTGATAGCATTGAAATAATTTTTTCCCCATCATGCTAAAGTAGCTATAAGAATGTTTTATACAAAATGCTTACTCCAAAAATTGAATGGGGACTGAGGAAATTAGTGAGTTAGATTTAGTGAAAATGTGCAGTTTGTATGGGAGGTGGTAGAGAGAGTGGGGGGATTTTAGTGATTTTTTCAGAAATAACTAGGAATAATATAAAATTGACAATTCTTAAATTTCAGATTAGTACCATTCATACTTTTCAAGAAAATCGATTTTTTGTGAAGTTGTGAAACTGTGTCATATTGTATGGGAGGGGGTAGAAGCAGCGAAGCTAATCAAATATTTTTTTCTGATCTTAGTGATAATACTAATTAAGTATTTATTACAAAATGCTCTATAAATGTTATATGTTCTGAGAAAATCGTCTTAGAGCATTTCATGAAAAAGTGTAGTTTGTATGGGAGGGGGTGGAAGGAGAGGGAGGACGCAAATAAGTTTTCTACTGTAGATTTAAATCATTATGAAAACAATATATCCCAAAACTCAGACTAATAGCTTTTACACTTTTCGAGTAAATTAATTTATTGTTAAATTGCGAATTTGCGTCATTTTGTATGGGAGGGGGTAGAAGGGGTGAAGCTAATCGTCTAATTTTTTTTTCGCCTTACTAACAATTTTAAATAAATATTTGGTGCACAATTTCAGCTAGCTAAATTTTATACGCACTGAGTAAATTGGCTTAGAATAATTCATGTAAAGTACAGTTTGTATGGGAGGTGGTAGAAGGAGGGGTAGGACACACATAATTTTTATAAGGTAGATTGATATTATCATAATAGTAATATATTCCAAATTTTAGGTTGATAGCTTTTATACTTTTCGAGCAAATCCGTTTATTGTCAAATTGCGCAATTGTGTCATTTTGTATGGGAGGGGGTATAAGAGGTGGAGCGATTTGGCCCGTTCACGAACTTGACCTTACTTTTTTGTCAAAAACGACGTGTACAAAATTTGAACTATCTAGCTCAACGCGTTCTCTTGCTAGAGAGCGCACAGACGGACGGACGGACGGACGGACGGACATCCGGTTTTGAGATTTTTGAGTGATAACATTAACTTCTGTATCATTCATTTTTTTCTCCAAGCCTTATTTCTTAGCGTTACAAACCTTAGAGCAAACTTATAATACTCTCAGATTTCATCTAGAGTATAAAAACATCGTTTTAAGTAATTTATTTCATAATAATTTTTTTTCTTTTTTTTTCATGGCTTTATTACAAACATAAAACAAAACAAAATTGATGATTGTTGTATTCCATAAAAATATTAAAATTAAAAAACGAAAACAAATCCTGAATTGCAACCATAAAACGTCTGCGTACAAATATTTCTTTTCAAAATAAAACAATTGTTTTTCCTCGTTAATAGCTTGTGGGATATCCTCGTCTCTTTATTACTTCCTACAACCGTTCTTGCATGGAATCTACCAGCTTCTTAGTGAACTCTGGGGATATTGAATTCCAATGCTGGATCAGGACTCCCTTGAGCATTACCTTCGACGTTATTGTATGCGCTCGAATCCTTTGTTCCAAGTGATGCCACAAATGCTCTATTGGATTAAGGTCAGGAGATTGGGGCGGTGTACGAACCTGATTTTTAGCATTATACAGCAACCAGAGTCTTACTACCTCCGCAGTGTGCTTAGGGTCGCTTAAGCCCAAATGTTCTGCACTTTTCTTCAAATTGCGCTTGAGAATATTAAGGTAGTCTATTTTATTCATAATACTTTCAATAAAATCCATTTTCCAACTCATCCACTAGCCATACACCCCCATATCATAACACCGCCAACACCGTGCTTTACTGTTGGAGAGAGATTTTTTACGTCGAAGAATTTTACGAACACCATCATCAGAAATAGACTTGTGGTACTTTGCATTGATGGCCGTTGCCATATCAGCTGCAGTTAATCTAAGATTAGCCTTCATCGTTCGGAGCAAACTCCGAGTTTACTGAGGGCTCAACTTTGGAGGACGGCCAGATCTGGGTTTTGAAACCAAAACTCCTGTGTTTTTGAAGTTGTTTACGACTCGTTGGACAGATGAATGACTTCTGCTGACTATTGGACCTATTTCACGATATGACGTACCTTTTTTTTCCAAAAATCCACGATAATTTTCCTTTCCCCAAATTCAATTTCCTTTCCTTTATTAGACATCTCTTACTTAACGTTTTTAATCAATTCTTTTTAACGCAAACCTTGGATAAAAACACGTTTATTAACTTTCCTACACAAACTTTATTGTTATTAATGATTTAACTGCAACTCAGAGACTTTGACTTTATACGCTTTGAGCGCAGATTTTTTATTCCTGGAATTTCAGACTATTTTTCGTTTCCGAATTTTACCGTTGTTTTATATTCTCATTTTTGTATTGATTCATGTTCATAATGAAGTAATGAAAAATAGGAAAAAAATATTTAGGAATAAAATATTAGAAACGATGTTTTTTGTAGATACAGTGCTGTGCAAAACTTAAGCAACTCACTACATGTCGGAATGAAAGGGGAAATTGCAATCAAAATATAAAGAAAATTTACACGTTAGCATGTTGCTTAAAGTTCTGCAATAAAAAAAGTACATCAGTATTTTAACTGTTCTTAAAAAAAAAACAAAAACAAAATACACCAAAACAAAGGCTGTGCAAAATCTAAGCAACTTTCAAAACGCAGCTGCGATTCCCAACTATTCCCGAAGCTAGTATCTCAATTAATACTAATTATTTAACTAATTGGCAACTTTTGCAGCAACTTAAACAGAGTTTTTGGAAACGGTGGCACCAATCCTATCTGACTTCACTACAACACGTACAAAAAAAGGATACAAGTTCCAAGTGCAAAGCCTTTGTTGTAAAGCAGATAAATAAAGCGATGTAACCTTTTGAATTAATGTGCTTGGGTCAACGATTGATACAGAACAGACTGAAAAATATTGACATGTTTAATATTTAATTGTTTCAGCTTTTTTCATGGCAACTAGATTGATTTATTTTCTCAATTGTGTCCATCCTCCGGCCTCCTGCCAGCTGTGGCTGGCAGTAAGGGTAGTACAGCAATCTTTGTAATTGGCCGATCGAATGAACAATTTTTACCACAGGCCATTGCTTGCTAAGGCTGCACGCATTTAGGATGCGGATCGCGAGCGTCAGCTTGTGCAGAGGTTGCGAGGAATACGAAGAACCTATCGAACACTATCTTTACCACTGTCCGCAAATCTCCAGTCGTCTCCTTCGTTTAGGCTCTTGATTATTCTCAGATCTAGACGACTTCAGAGACGTCCAACATTCGCAAACCGAACCAAGTGGCTAGAACAAGAGGAGTGACTTCCATCTTATAATCAGTAGGGGCAGTACAATGGGCCCAACTAGATGGCCCCAGTGCATTGTGGTTCTACGAAACCACCCTCCTACAACGTAAACCTAACAAGACCTGTGCTCTGCTATGGCAGTGAAACATAAGCATCAGAAAAAAATGGTGAATGCCTTCGAGAGGAAAGGATTACCACGAATTCCCGCACCGGTGAAAGAGCACGGCGCATGGTGGATTCGATACAATCAGGAAATTAATATCAAATACTCTCATTAAACTGTGAGCTGGTCAGGTACAGTAAATGGAAGACAGAATAATACCCAAAAGTGCACAAAACTCAAGAAAGGCTGAATTGGTGGCACAAATCTTGCAATTCTAGAGAAATCAAAAAAATAAAATCGTCACTTACCGATTGTGCATCGCCAATCCGAGCGGCGATATGCAACGGCATCTCACCCGTATTATACGTTCGCTTATTCGGGTCGGCCTTCTTCTTGAGCAGCATTTCTACAATCGACCGACTTTTCACGCCCAAATGGAGCGGCGTGATTCCATTTCGCGTGGAGATATCGACGGGTGATCCACTGTCCAGCAGAATCTCCAAACATTCGGTATCGCCCAGCGCCGCGGCATAATGAATCGGTGCCTGATGGTACGCATCGAGGCAATGCGGATCCTTCAAGCGGACACTATTCGCCAAAATCGAGCCCGTTTGCTCGAACGTTCGCGCGTAGTAAATATACAAACGTGACCACTCGTCATCCGATGTGTTGCCGTTCAACGGAATCTCATCATCCCACTGGAGGCCGTCCATGCCGTCTGGCGTCCGTTCGGCAACCATCACCTCGTGATCGGTACGCGGTTTCTTGGCTGTGCCTGAAAATTTAAAATTTTGTTTTGTTAAACGGGTGTCGAAACAAAAGGGCAAAATCAAAGCCGACGAAATCTCGTACTACCGACAAACTTACCACCATTGTACGAAATGTACTCTTCCTCGCACGATTTCAAAAGAACGCTTAGGATTTCGGGGAAACCGTTAAAGGTGGCCTGACCGATAGCGGAACGCCCTTGCGATGTCACTTTCGTTGCGTTTGCACCGTCCTCTAGCAACTTTCGAACATTTTTCAAGTCTCGTTTTTCGACGAAATAAAATAATTTCTCGTTGTCATCGGATTTCATCGACATGATTAGACCGAACACGGTCGCCGCAAAACGGTAAAAGAAATTTGAAACGATGATGTCAAGTCGAATCGACCGACTTTATTCGCTTTTCTGCAATCTGCTTCTTAACCGTGCAAAAACAAAACTTGACCGCTGTCTTTTGTTTACGTCTTGGCATGCTACTCAAACTGTTGGTGAAAGCAGGGATGCCAGATTTGGCGATTTGTCGTTAATTTTATACTTCGAATTAGGCGGTAAAATTTAAACTTGGCAATTTTCATGAAATTAGCGCAATTTAAGCTATCTCAATTGATTAGAACAAAATAGGAAAGCTCTTCTAATCGAGTAATTTTATTGAAAACTTTCTGCTTAGTATTTGCTTTTCTACTTACATTTCCACAAATTTAGTACTTCATTGTGACAGTTCAAATTTGCAGAATACTGGGGATTTCCCGTACTACGAAATTAGCGTATGACAACCACATTAGTAGGCTATGGATAGAGATACTCGATACACACTAACACTTTTGTTTTACTAGAGTTTGGAGAATGCTGTACAGTTCAGCGTGATCGTTTAGAAGCACAAGAAGGCAACATATGTATGTAAGAATGGAAAATCAGCCAAACTTGAGTTTGACTGATTTCAAATGTACGGACACGAGCGTAAACTTGCGTTAAGCTACAAGTTTCTGAATAAACGTGTCCTTGACGAAGAGTACATCTTTCCATTTTGGGCCAGCTTATTTAGATTGTTGTTCATCTTTTCTTATTTTTTATATCAAATACAGTCAAACTTCCATAACTCGAATCACCGTTCTCCACAAAAATAGTTCGATTTATAGAGACTTCGAGTTATAGAACAGTTTATCAAAACCAGCGGACTTAGTTCACATTTTTATTTACTCCATATTAATTACTACATACTACATAGTTACAGTGGGTTAAAATAATTAGTAATTTGTGGCTGAAAATTTCCTTTTGCTTTAATATTTTCAATAAAAAGAGATTCCAGTTTATTTAAAGCCTTGTAGTGTTCATCAGTTGCGTTTTCATTCGTTTGTAAATATAGATTCAGATTTTTCAAGGAATCCGCTATATCATTCGTACAAGGCTGTTGAATAAATTCTTCTTCGGAACCCTCGTCATCACTTTCCACTGCAATTAAAGTCTGAGTCACTGATTCAGAATTATAATTCTCAATAATGTCATCATCTGTAAGAAAACCTTCTGTACAAATTTCATTGTCCACCTCAATATAATCATCAAGAGTAGCATTGGAAGTTATATTATTCAACGTTATCCATGCTTCGTAATCAGTTTGTATCAAGCTCCTTTCCTGATCAATATTATTTAAGAAAATTAAAGGTATGTTATCCTCTTCATCCCATGTAGAATGCTGACCAAATCCAGCTTTTTTAAAGCAATTCGCAATCGTTTGATTTTTGACCTCAATATCCCATGCTTTTGTTATGTGGTTAATGCAATCCAGAAGTGTAATATCATGTTTGTTCTTAGTCTCTAAACGTTTAATGCTTCTTTTAAGATTCTGCTTCGATAGTGACACTTTAAATTTTGAATTACTCCCTGGTCAAGCGGTTGCAATTTCGAGGTCATATTTGGTGGAAAAAAAGCCAATTCAATAGATTTAAATTTTCTTTATAAGTCTTTTGGATGGGCAGGACAATTATCAATGAATAATAAGACTTTTCGTCCAGCGCGTAAAAATTGTTTATCTAATTTGCAAATCCATTCTTCAAAAAGTTTTCCGGTCATCCACGCCCTGGAGTTTGATTTATAATCAACGGGTGCGACTTAACCCCACGAAAGCAACGAGGCTTGCTACTTCTGCCAATCAAGAGAATTTTCAATTTTTCTGTTCGATCCATATTTGCTGCCAACAATAATGTGACTCGCTGCTTACTATGTTTGCCTCCATGGCATTTATTGCCCATGAAAGTCAGTGTCTTATCTGGTAAGCATTTGAAGAACAGTCCTGTCTCGTCTGCATTGAAAATGTCGCGTTCATTATACTTTTTTAATAGATGGGGCAAAACGTTGGTTTTCCATTTATCGCAGTCCTCGTCACGAATATCACTGCTTTCACCGCATGCCTTTTTATGACACACACCATGCCTACATTTCAACATACATACGTATGACACACAATTTGGTTAACCTTTTGCTAGTTAAATAATATATGCTTCCATTTATCAAGCCAACCAGTGCTTGCCTTAAAATCTCCCAACCCCTTCGCAAATTCCCATGCCTTCTCCTTTAAAATTCCTCCAGATATGGGCATGTTTTGGATTCTTGCTTCTTTAAACCTATCGAAAACTGGATTTTTAATTCTTTTGCTGCATCCAGCACCAGATTCAACTGATGCGATAATTGTGTCCTTATTTTTTAAAATCGTTGAAACTGTACTCGCCGGAACACCGTATTTAAAAGCTACATCCTTTTTCTTTAATCCACTTTCTTTTTCTTTAATTAATTTATACTTTTCGTCAATTAACAAACTTTTTAGAACACGTTTCGACGCCATGAAAAACCGATTTTGTGTTAATATACCGTAGTACGTAAACTGAACTCGTGTTCACTTACAAGCGCAACTAAAATGTGCACCAAGCGGCAAACTCATAAAACATTTCTTTATAATTAGGGACTTCCCCAACTATAAAAACCCAAAACAACAAACCA
This sequence comes from Chorisops tibialis, assembly GCA_963669355.1. Taxonomy (NCBI): domain Eukaryota; kingdom Metazoa; phylum Arthropoda; class Insecta; order Diptera; family Stratiomyidae; genus Chorisops; species Chorisops tibialis. The sequence continues at coordinate 290,279,125 of OY770262.1, forward strand.
CTTACTTTGATGTGAGAAAATGGAGGATTCCCCAAAAAAAAGAAACAAAAATTTTCTCCGCGTGCCATTTTTTTACTCGACTTATGGAGAAATGCGAGTTATGGAAGTTCGACTGATGGAAGTGACATTTTACATAATTTGCTCTCTAAATGCTATTGACACCTGATTTAGTTCGAGTTATAGAAAATTCGAGCTATGGAAGTTTGACTGTATAATTACCTGATGATCACTGTGTGTATATTGCTCGCTAAGACGCCATTTCGTATTCCGTAGAAAAGAGTTACTTGGCATTACATGATAAACTTTGCGTTTACGAAAATGTACGTTAAATTCGTTTGGTCGCATCATTATTTCGGGGAATCCATACGTTCGATTAGAAATTTCTACGAGAGAAGGATTCGGCTAGTAAAACAAAAAAAAGGTTTTTTCAAACAAAAAACTTTTATTACTATTTTTTTCAATTCAAAAATATAATTCCGTTGCCACATTTTTTTTTCAGTATTTCATCGAAAGATTCGTACAGTAGGGCAGCCCTAAATTGAACGACATTCCCATTCTTGGTCGCCAACTTCACTACACTTTTTCCTTCAACTTTTAGCTGTCAAAATGGCGAATCGCGGTGGAAATTCACGCCGAAATACAGACGTTGATAATACAATAAGCTACGTACAATGTGATGGACTGGTAAGTTGAAAACATTCCGTAATAAGTTATTAATGCGATGAAATAAAAATTTAGTGGAAATATGAAAAGTTCGGTAGGGAAAGCGGTGATTAGCGAAGCACCGTCTGCCAAAAAGTTTGACATGTCGGCATGCGTTTATGGTGTCCGGGATTATCGTGTAGACGTTTTAATGGAAATGCGAAAAAATTTCGAATCATTTCGAGAACTGTTTTGTAGTTTTCTTGATTGGGCCGTTTAAAATGTTGTGTCAGTGATTTTGGAAAGGCAATTTAGAAATTGTTAAAGAAAAAATGAACAGGCAGAAACTTCTCATTGACTTGTCGTTGGAGCCAAACTTTTTTATCATTTTACTTACGATATCGGTCAAGCCCTTAGACTCCTTGGTGATGAGCGCTTCTTTCGGTATGAAAATCTTCACAGTGATATGCTGTCTGCATCAACAGAATTTTACCAGTGATTCCGTGGTCATCCCACTGGAGTTCATTGATTTTTCCCTTTAGTGTATGCGTTTAGGTGTTCTTCTTTCTTCCATCCACTCCACATAACAAGCCCATTGTAACTTCTTGAATTTTATGAGCGTAGACTCATTGTCGCAGATGGCATATAATTCTCTATTGTATCGTATTTTCCAGATCGAGTCTTCCTTTACAGGTCCAGTGGTCTTTTTTTCAAAGGCGTTAACTATTTTTTTTGGACGACTGATTTAATGTCCACGTTTAGCTGCCATAGAAAAGCGCGGATCCTCTAATCATTTTATATCATCATTAAATTTCCTGTTCCCCTTATAGGGGAATAGGACAAAAACAGTTTAGTTGTCGCTAGAACTTGTTTATTTCGCCTCCTGCTGAACTGTTCGCTTCCATGTGCTACATTTTCGACAAACCCGACGTCTTCCTTCAGGATTATAGTCCAGAGCCTGTTTGGCGGTGTTTCGCTCTGATTTCCTCAAAGTGTGACCGATCCATTGCCACTTCCGCCTTTGAATCTCAATGCCTAATTTAGTCTGTAAAGTTGTACTCTAAAGATCGTCGTTTCTGGCTAGAATATTCCTAAAATTCGTCGGAGGCATTGGTTCACGAAAGTTTGGAGTTTTTTGGTATGTCTAACGGTTGCTTTCCATGTACTATAACCATATAACAGCACGGATTTAACGCAAGCGTCAAATATTTGCGGTTTCGTGCAAAGGGACATCTCTTTTAACCTCTAAAAAGGAGAAAAACGATGCCGAAGACCTGAAGAGATTTATTTATTTCAGCCTAATATTCTTTTTGGCTCCGCCTTCCATGCTGACAATGCTTCCCAGGTAACAAAAATATTGCACTTCTACCGCATCTTGCTCGTTAAGAACAACCGGTGCACTTGTGTTCGAACTCATTGGTTTTTCGCGCATTTATTTTCAGTTCTGCATCTTTGCATTTAGAATGCAACGACCGAACATTTGATTCTTGAGCCCGAGCGATGATAAACAGTCCCCACTGAACCACTTTATCTTCTCTACCTTCCAGTGCAGCTTTCAAGATGTCTTTAGTACCGCCAGAAACAGAGCTGGTGATAATATGCAGCCTTGTCTTACACCCGATCGCACATTTAAGTTGTCGGATTGCACTCCTCTATGTAAGACGCGAAACCTTGCATCTTCGTAGGATTTAATCATAGCTATAACCTTACCTGGAATACCTGTCCTACGCAAAGCATTCCATATATAATCTTGCTTATCGCTGTTGAAAGACTTCTCGAAGTCCACAAACATGAGATGTAGAGGTGAATCGATCTCGGCAGATTGCTCGTTTTATGTACTGAAGCGCGCTCGGAGTCGCTGGATTTCAAATAAAATAAAACTATTGTAGTTAAATTAAATAAAAATAAACTTTATTCATTCGCCCTCCAAAAATATCTTTAACATTTTTATACTCTAGATGGAATCTGAGAGTATTATAAGTTCGCTCTAAGGTTTGTAACGCCAAGAAATAAGGCTCGGAGAAAAAAATGAATGATACAGAAGTTAATATTATCACTCAAAAATCTCAAAACCGGATGTCCGTCCGTCCGTCCGTCCGTCCGTCCGTCCGTCCGTCCGTCCGTCTGTCCGTCCGTCCGTCCGTCCGTCCGTCCGTCCGTCCGTGCGCTCTCTAGCTTGAGAACGCGTTGAGCTAGAAAGTTCAAATTTTGTACACGTCGTTTTTGACAAAAAAGTAAGGTCAAGTTCGTGAACGGGCCAAATCGCTCCACCCCTTCTACCCCCTCCCATACAAAATGACACAATTACGCAATTTGACAATAAACGGATTTGCTCGAAAAGTATAAATGTTATTGGCCTGAAATTCAGAATATATTACTTTTATGATAATATAAATCTATCATATAAAAATTGTGCGTGTCCTCCCCCTCCTTCTACCACCTCCCATACAAACTGTACTTATCATGAATTACTCTAAGCCAATTTCCTCAGTGCTCATAAAATTCAGCGGACTGAAATTGTGCACCAAATATTTATTTAAAATTGTTAGTAAGGTCAAAAAAAATGAGATGATTAGCTTCACCCCTTCTACCCCCTCCCATACAAAATGACACAATTTCGCAATTTGACAATAAATGGATTTACTCAAAAAGTATAAAAGCTATTGGTCTCAATTTTGGTATATGTTACTTTTTTAATGATTTAAATCTACAGTACAAAAATTATTTGCTTCCTCCCTTTCCTTCCACCCCCTCCCATACAAACTACACTTTTTCCTGAAATGCTCTAAGCCGATTTTCTCAGAACATATAACACTTGTTGAGGTCATATTTTGTAATAAATATTTAATTAATATTATTACTAAGATGAGAAAAAAAATATTTGAATTGCTTCACTACTTCTACCCCCTCCCATACAATATGACACAGTTTCACAATATCACAAAAAATCGATTTTCTTGAAAAGTATGAATGGCACTAGTCTGAAATTTAAGGAATGCCAATTTTATAATATTCCTAGTTATTTCTGAAAAAATCATTAAAATCCCCCCACTCTTTCTACCACCTCCCATATAAACTGCACATTTTCACTAAATCAAACTCACTAATTTTCTCAGTTCCCATTCAGTTAAGCATTTTGTATAAAACATTTTCATAGCTACTTTAGCATGATGTCGAAAAAATTAGTTCAATGCTATCATTCCTTCTGACACTCCCCATACAAAATTTCTTGGGATCACAAAAAATTCTATTTCATCTAGAGTATCGTAAGATTGCACTTTACGCGCAATCGTAGCCCTGTTATGTTTTGTTATCAAATTTTCGCTTTAACATTTGCACTATTGGCTCTGTCGATCGCACTACTTAATCGCTTTTCATATTTCAACTGTGTCTGTTTCACGAAACCTTTTTATATCACATCACACTCATTCTAGAGATTCTCCGCTGTTTCCGTAGCGTGCTTGGTACTGTGAAAGCTTATATGTGTTTCCGCGAGAGTCGTTCAAGGTCTCAAATAAATGACGATTGCAGACGGTTGATGATTAGTCTAGTGTGTGTGCGTGTCCGTATTGAAAATGATGGATTTTGAAGATCGCGAACATTCGATGAGCGGCTTATTGATTACATGTAACATTACCCCCTACTTAGCTTCCACTGTCGTTAGTGTGGCCATGGTATTTTTCGTGGTTTTTGGTAGAGTTGAATGCGGTATACTGTGTCATTTATTCAGTGATGACTTGATCCTTTGCTGGTATTTCGGTGATCTTCCCTTATGGATTATGGAGCCATGCCGAGTTGCCGTTTTGAAAACCTGAAGAGTAGGCTCATAGACCGCACCGGGTTTGCATGCGGTCGGTGGCGAGATGAGTTTTATTCTTGACCAGGCTGTGGAACGTTTGTTTTCGATGTCGCAAATCCGAATCGTAGTCATTTGAAAGCGCAGGCTGATCCGGTGGCGTTCTAAACATGTTTCCCCCAAATATGACTCGAGATGGCGTTTCTCCTGTTGTCGCTTGCAAAAATCCTGTAAGCCATCAAGAATAGCGGAATATGCTGATCCGAGTCGTGTTATTTTTCGCTTACGAGTTTGGATAAACCCGAGTTGAGTGTGTTTTTCTTAAAGTTTCACTATCCCGTCAGATTGTAGATGCTTTTGAAATTTTTCCGATTTAAAGTTTCGGCCTTGGTTAGATTAGTGTTGGGTTACTCATACATGAGGTGGTACAAATGTCCCATTCATGCAAGTCAAAATGTCCCATCACAACAAAAAATAATTACCACTCACTACACTGTTTTGGGAGAGTCGTGCGAATAAGGACTGAGGAAAGCGAATAAGGCAATGACATAGCATGTATGTATGACCAGGAGAGCTGATGAGAGATTATGTGTCGCAATAGTGGCATACATACATACATTCAATTTGTCTCACCTCAAATGAGGTTTTTTTTCTGGTTACGCCAGGGAGGTGTGGAATCTTCGTTAGATACCAATAGCCCGTGCCATTGGCATGTACGATTCACATACCTGATCCTAACAGAACTGTCAGCCGATATGTGCCTGCGTACTAAATCACACCCCCGCACACAGACTTGAACCACTCTCCCCGCGGGACTGCCGTCAGGTATTACTTCGCGGGGCTAGCTAGCATTTTATGCTGTGCTCCTTAAATTGCTTCTGCTCTCCTTTCTCTCTCAATTATTCGAAAATCCTTTTGCACATTCGTTACGAGTGTGCAAATTTCCATCCAATTTTCCTCTGATTCTATCATATAGTCAATGATGAATGGTGGACTCGGAATATTATTTCTCCATTCTCCGAAGCGACTGCAGTTGAAAGCCGCGTGCTCTGTGTCTTCTTGATCTGGGCAATTTGGACAAAGAGGCGAATTATCGTCCGAACCTGTGTAGGTTCGGTAGCCGCCGTGACCTGATAGGAACTGCGTGATGTGATAGTTGCAGTCCGCATACATCCGCTTTGTCCAGACCTCAATTTCGGGGATTAGCTTATAGGTCCATCTGCCTTTTGTAGCGTTGTCCCACCTGGCTTGCCACATAGCTATTGATGTTGCCTTTTCCTCTTCTTTTATTTTCCTGGCAAAAGCTGCCTCTTGTTGGACCGAGGATTTTCTTTCGTAGATCCTTAGCATCTCATTCGCGAGAATGTCAATTGGGATCATTCCTGCTATGACACAGACTGCCTCGTCCGATATTGTTCGGAAACCGCTGATTGCTCTTATCGCACAGAGCCTATTTGTTGATGACATCTTTTTCCTTGTTTCCTTTGTCGCTAGCGCCGCCGCCCAAACCGGAGCAGCATATAGGAGAACCGAGCTGACTACTCTTGAAAGTAGTATTCGGGAAAGGGCTGCCTGCATTTGAGACGCCTTTTTGCTCGCGAAGTCCACGTGAACTTTAAATCTTAATCTGTTATCGAGCATAATTCCTAGATATTTAATTGCCTCCTTGGATCTGATGATTTGACTGCCGAACTGAATGTTCACGTATTCAATTTTCTTTCGGCTTGTTATTAGAACAGCCTCCGTTTTGTGATCAGCTAATTCTAAGCCAGCAGACTCTAGCCAGTCTCTAATTTGTGATACGGCTTCATTTGTTGCTGACTCTATTTCGTGGATGTGCTTAGCCACGGTAATAACAGCGAAGTCGTCAGCGAACCCGATTAATTTTACTCCTTGTGGCAACGATAGTCGAAGGACTCCATCGTACATAATATTCCACAGGAGAGGACCTAGCACAGATCCTTGTGGAACTTCCGCGGTGACGTTGTAGTACCTTAACCCCTCATCAGTTTGGTACCTCAACTTCCTGTTGGTGAAGTTATTTGTAATTATTCTCAACATGTAGTGTGGTGTTTCCTGACTAACGATCTGTTTATGAGTGACTAATCTGCCGAGTTAAATGCATTTTTAATGTCCAGTGCCACTACTGCACAATATTTTTTGTCCCCCATCGCCTTCTTTCTCCTGGTATCGCCACCGCTGCAGTATCGACTACCACTTTTATGGCGTAAACAGTTGAACGCGATTTCCTAAATCCGAACTGGTGGTTTGAGAGTGCTCCTTTCTCCTCTGCTAGTACGAGCAGTCTGTTGTTAATAATTCGCTCAAATGAGGTGTGAATGTGAAATTGTAGCACTGTTACATGGCGGGTTCGCATGCATACAATTTGTCTGCGATAATGGCAAACAAGCGAATGAGATAATGACAGAAAAATATGCGGCAAGGGCCACAGACAATATATTGCGCTCTTATGCGGTGTACCTAGAATGTTCAGTGTTCTTGCTCTATGGCTTCTTCACCACATTTGCAATTTCACATTCACACCTCATTTGAGGTGGGACACATTATATTTATGCGAACCCGCCATGTGACATTTGGGGTGGGACATTGTACCACCTCAAATTTCAAATGGGCCCCTCATACAAACTTGGGACAAAAATTCATGTCCTACCCAACACTAGGTTAGATTGTTTCTCGCGCGGAAATCCGAATTTGCTCACCCAATTCGAGAAAATTTGTTCGGCAACAGTAGTGGCTTCCTCATTTGTTGAAATAATCAATGACCAGAATGTAGCGGTTACCTTCGCTGAGAGCCCCTTTACTTGATGCACGAGTAGTACTTTACGGCACCGGTTAGCGGGGTTTGTTTTGCTTCCTTCGCAGAACATTCGCAACTTCCAACATACGTGGAAAGCACCCAGAATAGTTGGATGATAGAAAATATTGCGAAGAGGTTTAGATAAAGGAGAGGAGGACTTTTTAGTGGGGGGGGGGGATACCATCCGGATCAGCAGATTTGTGAATATTGAGCTTGAAGGCTCTTGAAGGATTCTAGAAATAAGTAGTGTGGACAGCGGGACACCAGAATCATTTAATTCGGGAGGCGATTGATTTGAAGGTGGAAATCGGGGATTTCTCGCGAAATTTGGTGCTAGTACGATAAATTTTTTGATAGGATCAATCACGGTACGGTCGCCATCAACAAGAGGTGGTATTGAAGAAGAAATGAAACTGTTGACCGTTTAGACGAATGACCAGTAAGATCTTGAGCATTTAGGGCACTCAAGATCTTCCGTCGAAGTTTTTGGTCATGAATTTCCAGGCATTTCTTGACGCATAGAAGAGTTCTCTGTTGGCAGGTGTATTATTGCCTTGAAAGGTTTGAAATGCTTATTTCTTGGTCTGAATGGCATCGAGACAATCTTTGTTGAACCAAGAGGTCTTCGACGTCCTAACTCTTTTATGACTGAAAGTTATGTAGAGCTTCATACCTTTTAAGATAATTTTGGTAGCTAGTCTACAAGCTCAGCTAGGGTGTAGCCTAGTGAATAGTGTGTTGGTCTAAATAAGAAGGTCGTGAGTCCAAATCCCGGTCGACGCATAATTCCAGCACACTGCCTGCTTGGGAGTACCTTGGCCACCTCAATCTACGAAAATGAAAAATTCAAAAATTCGTATATATGCCACATGAAATGCCACATATTTCTTCGAGGTGCCTTGATTGTCAGCGGTGTAAGTGCTGCAACTGAGAATTGTGCACAAATAAGAAATCATCAGTATTTCCAATTGGCGATGAGGATATGACAGTAGAGATGTATAGTTCACGACCGAACTAGTTCTTTTGAACTATCCACATCATTAAACGAATTATTCACTAAAATGTTCACACTTAGTTCGAAATAAACTGGTAGTGAGCTGACAGTAAAGCTCTTAAGTTTGCGTATTCGATTGACAATTCATTCAAGCATCGTTCAACACATACACAAAAGTAGCAGTCATTTCATACAGCACTCGATTCTGCTCTCTCCAACTCAATACGATCGTATCTCACTTCTTTCGCAGAGAACGAACTGTATCTTGTATGAGTGTTCGTATGATGTATTGTGGAACTAAACTGATCAGTGTGGTGCTCTCGATTGCTCTAATATATACGTTTAGTTCACGAACGAACTATGAGCTCAGTACAATCGTGCTTCGCGAAGAAATGTTAGCATTTAGTTCGAAGAGAGATTACAGAATTATTTGTGTATCGAACTAATCAGACTGTTGTAATTTTTTTCAATTTGATACGTTTAATTTATGAACGAATTTTCAGTTTTTTCTTCTTTTTTGTGACCCTCCTCTACTCATTTGTATATATTTCGGGAACGGATGATTGAATTGAGTCAGGTGCACCATTTTCCCGTTTTTCAACTCGAGATATCTGTGAAACCGAACTGAACGAGAATCAGTTTAACTCGATTATCTGCAAACAAAAATTTATTTTGTAGTTTTTTGAACAAGTTTTGAGAACGGCTGCTCGGATTGAATCAGGTGTAATTTTTTTTTCGTATTGCTTCCCTTTTTTGACTGCATGTATCTCCAAAACTTAATTACGCATTTTCTCAGATATCTTGATATCTCCTAGAATCGAGTCGGTTTTGTTTTTTTTCCATCTTATTCCTTCTTTAGTCTGGGGGGTCTGCGAATGCTAGGGTGTAGCCTAGTGGGTAGCGTGTTGGTCTCACAATGCGAAGGTCGTGAGTTCAAATCCCGGTCGTCGTAGTTTAATTCCTGCACACTGCTGGATTACCTCAATCTACGAAAATGAAAAATTCGTAGGTAGAGGGTTGTGCGAATGGCTAACAACCCATCCACAATAAAAAATGTAAAAATGTTAAGGAACCTGAAGATCAGGAGTTCAAGGCCCGATTTGGGCCGTAGTGCAGAAGAAGGTCTGCGAAAAAACTGTGTTTGCAGATTTTTTCATATAACTCGAGAACAACTGATCGTATTAAGTAGGGTGAACTTTTTTTATATCTTCTCTTTTCTGACTGGAGATATCTTGCATAAAGCTGAATTTCGCATTTTTTACAGAAATCTCGGGAACGGTTGCTCGGACCTAGTCGAATATTATTTTCTTCCTATCCACTTTCATTTTTGTACCCGAGATATCTGCAAAAAGCTAAATTTAACATTGAAAAGATCACAACACACAAAATTTCCATACTGTCAATACTTAGAAAGCAGGAATACGGTGGCTTGCGACTGAAATCACTGGAGGCAAATACCGCGACGCATCTCCCCCTTCCTATAGAAGTCGAATTTGATCGTATCGAGCGGGAGAATTTTTCCACATACTGGCCGGCAGTCCCGTGTATAAATTTTTCAAATCGCATCTCAGCGATTTTTGCCTGGCTTTGGGCTTTCGTCGTTTAGCAAAAGCGCCAGAAAAAAATTTCTCCTGTGCACGTGTAGTGTGTTTATGTTCGTTTGATGAACGAAAATAATGCGCGCTTTTTTCTATAATTATTTAAATAATTTAGATATTCGTTCCGATTTCAATTTAGTACTTCTATACTCAATAGAAGACAAAATGTAAGGGAAGCAATGCTTCTCTTGCATCAATGGACGCTACGCCACTTACGTATGTAGAGCTTCATTCGTTTCAGAATAATCTCGGTGACATCGTTTATTAGACAAATCCTCAATAAATTCCCAGTTTAATTCATAATTGTTTAACGTCGCGTACATTTAAAATATTGTTTTTTTTTCTCATTCTAGGCCGTCATGAAAATGGTAAAACATTGCCATGAAGAGTCAACCAGCAACATGGACCTAGCGCAAGGAGCTCTCTTGGGTCTAGTCGTCGATAAGCGTTTGGAAATCACCAATTGCTTTCCGTTCCCAAAGAGCGGCGACGAAACAATGGACGAGGAAGAATACCAGCTCGCTATGATGCGGCGACTTCGTCGTGTAAACGTGGATCATTTTCACGTCGGCTGGTATCAAAGTGCCGATGTCGGCAACTTCCTGTCATTTCCATTGCTCGAGTCTCAATATCACTATCAAACCAGTATTGAAGAATCGGTTGTAGTGATCTACGATACCCAGAAATCGGCACGTGGATTCCTAACGCTGAAAGCCTATCGTCTGACTCCGCAGGCTATTGCCATGTACAAGGACAACGACTTTACGCCAGACGCACTGCGCCAATTGAAAATTGGATACGAAAATCTCTTCGTTGAAGTTCCGATTGTTATCAAGAATTCGGCACTTTCGAATATCATGATGACCGAACTTGGCGAAATGGTGCCAGAAGAGGAGGGAACACGTTTTTTGGATTTGGGAACTGCTTCGGTTCTTGAGAATCATTTGCGATGCTTGATCGAGCGTGTCGATGAATTATATCAGGAGGCAACCAAGTTCAATAAGTATCAGCAGGCTGTTGTGAAACAGGAACAGGTAAACATGAAAATTAATTTTCGTTTTCATTTCTCTAATTTTTCGTTTATTTTTTTTTTAGGAGAAACATCGCATGATGATCAAACAGAGTCAAGAAAATGCTGCACGTATTTCAAAGGGTGAAACTCCGCTACCTGAAGAGGATGTCATCAAGCAATTCCGTCCGTTGCCAGTTCCGCCGAGGTTGAATTCGATGATCGTTTCCGGGCAAATTAACACTTATTCGCAACACATTTCGCAATTCTGTTCGCAATCGCTAGCCAAACTTTTTATTACTCAATCGTTACAAAGCGCCAAGGAAAGTAAAGGAAATTAAACGGTGGGCAGCATAACACTTATTTTTTTATTTTGCTTGTTTTTTTTGGTGGTGTTCTGCATACGAGTAATTGCTAACGAATTTCGATAAATTAATCGTTGAAATATTGCAAAGAAAATAAAATCTGTTCTTTGTTTGTTTTTCCATTAAATATAAAAGGAAATTATCAAGATTAAAATTTGTTTTTCTTAATGTTCTTCAATCGAAAAGAACTGTGATAGAGATTTAGGGTGTAGTCTAGTAGGTAGCGTGTTGGTCTTGTAATGCGAAGGTCGTGAGTTCAAAATCCCGGTCGATGCATAATTCCAGCACACTGCCTGCTTTGGTATACCTTGGTCACCCCAATCTACAAAAATGAAAAATTCGTAGAAAGAGGGTTGTGCAAAGGGCTAACAACCCTTCCACAATAAGTAATGAAAAATGTTAAGGAACCTAAATGTCAGGAGGCCAAGATCCGATTTGGGCTGTAGCGCAATTGTAGATGAGATGAGATGATAGATTTATTTAATGAAAATGGGTTAGGTAGAGTTTTCTGTAGATTCTAGTGCTCTGATTGTTTCTTGTAGTCTGCAATTACTTATCTGCTCAAATTTTATTTTTCCCTTTGTATTTTATTGAAAACAAAAAAACATGAAAAGGAATTCCCTATAAATCGAAAAATTTAGGTTAATACCCGGTGCGGTCAACCTTCGAACAGTCCATGAATTTAAAGTAAATCAAGCTCAAAGTTATATGATGGTCATCGACGAACCCACCTTACTGGTTCGATTAGAATAGCAAAAATTTATTTTATTCTACATGAAGAGATTTTCTCGACCGATTTACATTGCAAGTACGAAGCGTTGCATTGATGGCAGTGAAACCTTTTAAATATTTTATAGCAAATGTAAAATGCTGACCTCAAGCCAATTTCAGAGGTCAAAAATTCCAACGTTTGCATGTGCAGTCAAGCGACTTACCTTACCCACATAAATGTATGGAAAAAATATTCGTAAGTGCAACCGGTCTGAGCGGATTTATGAGCGCTGCTTCATCGAATGGGTGCATCCACGAATAGAATCGTATCCATGTGAATGAGATCTGTCCAAGTCTTTCCTTGACATTGCATACATATGATGACTTTCATAATTGAACAAAAGGTCATATGTTGGGGTTAATTGGCGATTAATCCAAAAGTTATTTTCGATGGTGGCTATTACTTGTGTTTTATGCTTACGAGCGTCGTGTTAAGGGTGCAGCTTTTAATTCTCGAGCTGGAATTTGAGAATTGAAGTGAGTTTTTTTTTTAGTAATAATTTATTTCGTCTTTTTGCTTAACTGGGAACTGGAATTTAATGTTCAATCACGAAACATGACACAATCGAGCGTTTAGAATAAATTGTTCGAAGTCATCTTTTATTTACGTACGTTATTCGAGAACCGGGAAGTGCACAGTAAAAGATGCAAATGAGTCAGAATGCGAATTCTGAGAAATCTCGTAAGTGCTAACAATCACTGTGCACTTTGCAACGAATTAATCATTTTGATGTGACCGGACACAATCAATTACTGTTGTTAATTTCGTGTTTTGTAAAATTATAAATAAGGAATTTGATTTTAGTTCGATTATCTTATGAGAATTTTTATTATTTTTGGAAAAGATTAATTAAGGTAATTGTACCAGTAATGGGTAAAGAACTACTGAAGGGCCACTGCTAGGGTGTAGCCTAATGGGTAGCGTGTTAGTCTTGTAAGGCGAAGGTCGTGGGTTCAAATCCTGGTCGATGCAATATATACAATTCTAGCACATTGCCTGCTTGGATATACCTTGGTCAGCTCAATCTACGAAAATGAAAAATTCGTAAAGAGAGGGTTGTACGAAGGGCTAACAACCCTTCCACAATAAGTAATGAAAAATGTTAAGGAACCTGAATGTCAGGAGGCCATGGTCCGATTTGGGCTGAAGTGCCATTGTAGAAGTAGAAGAAGAAGAAGGACCACTGCGTAGAAAAATAAGAAAACCGATAATTTTCTGGACACCTCAACTCCTAAGAGGAGTGTAGAGAGCAGTCTTGGGTGTCTTGAAAGGATTTATCATAATTTATCTTTCAGTTCTATATTAGATTTTCTGTGGTGAACATTTGAAATAAATAGTTGCGTTTCGTGACTTAGCATATTATGGCTGCCCTGAAAGATATTGAAGATGGAATTAGCAGCAGGTAGGCTTCTATAAAACAGGATTTCAAGGCAAATTTTGGATAGAAAACGAAAACAGATAGACCAAGGTCAAGTTCAAGACTTAACAACACGAAAGGGCCCTAGAACAATTTTTAGCATAGAACATGAAATTCTTCTCGTCCGTTAGTTTGAAACTATGGCAATAGCAGGTTTTCCTTTTTCAAAAGAAACTTTTTTATTTAGTGTGATGAAGCTAGCAAACGAGCTTTAACTAAGTTTTCGCCAGCATAATGTACTTGGAAGAAAATTGTGTACGCCGTTTCGGTGGAGGCACTCAAAGATAAGCTACAGATCCACCCAAAATTTAACCGCTCAGCGGGGTTCTGTCTCTCAGAATAATCTAATTAAAAGCATTAAAGAAGTATGCGAGTACATAGAGAACAATTACTTGGACAGGGCGTTTGAAGGCCCATGAATTTATAATTGCGATGGGACAGCTTATTTTCTTAACCCAAAACCTGGAAAAGTACTTGCATAAAAAGTAAGGAAAAATGTTTATACATCAGCGGGACGAGGCGAGAAATTTATCCTTACAGTCTTAATAATTTTTAATGCAGTTGGGATTTTTGTCCCACTAATGATAGCCTACCCTTAGAGAGGTACTTCGCGGCAATACTAAACAACGCCAGCTTGCCAATAGAAAAAATGTGGGAAAACATCAAAGATGGCATTACATCCGTCGCAGAGGAGGTGATGGGAAAACAACACCGGCGCGAAAGAAATGATTAATTCGACACCGAATGCCAAGATGCCTTAGAACGAAAAAATCAAGCTAACAAAATATTAACGGAAGGGCCGACACGCGCCAAACAAAATAAAATTTCTCAAAGCCTATGAAAGAAAGGTCCTCAAAAGAATCCTTGAAACTGTGAGGGAAGACTCTATCTGGAGATTAAGATACAATAGAGAATTGTATGCCATTTTCGACAATCTAGAAGTATCAACCCTCATAAAATTTAAGAAGTTTCAATTGGCTGGTCATGTGAAGCGGACGTATGACGGAAGAATACCCAAACGCACACTAAAAGGAAAAGTCAATAGACAAATAATTATCACGCCAGCCCAAATCGGGCCCTGGCCTCCAATCGTTTCGATTCAAAGACCGCGTCCTCCAGCTGTTAATTTTCAAAATGGCTTTGCCGTCTTCATCAACCGAGTCTTCACATCGCTTGCGTGGTTTGTCTACTGGGCGGCTACCACTCGATTTGCTTTTAAGAGGACGTTTGGAGATTCTTCTGCCTCCCATTCGCTCTACATGGCCAGTCCACTGCAGTTTACGTAGCTTGATGAACGTTGAAGCTTCTGGCTCGTCATACAGTTAATGCAACTCATGGTTGTATCTTATACGCCATTCCGTTCCTTCCTCCACATGTCCAAAATTCTTCGGAGGACCTTTCTTTCGAATACGTTAACAATTTTTTCGGAAGTTCGCGTTAATGTCCACGTCTCGCTGCCATAACAGATTTCTACTTCTACAATGACAGTTAGACCATCGCACAACTCTCTTCAAATTTTTCATTTTCTTAGATTGAGGTGACCAAGGCACACCCAAGCAGGCAGTGTGCTGAAATTATGCGTCGACCGGGATTTGAACTCACGACCTTCGCATTGTAGACCAATACGCCCATTAGGCTACACCCTACACAGGTCGTATTATAGTTATATGTATATATACGCAGCTTATTGTTCCTGTGCACTTTCGTGGATTTCATCATTGGAATTACCGAATAATACCTCTTATTCGCTAGTATTATCCGTCGTTTGATTTCGTCTGTTTCATTGCCGTCCTTTGCCAGATTAGCCCCAAGATATATGAAGTTGTCCACACTCGCCAAATTATATTCTGCAATTGTTATGTTTTTTCTGATAGGGTTTCTTCTTCTTGTTTGCGTCATTACTTTTGTTTTGCTTTGGTTAATGCGCGACCCGACTTTTTTTGCGGCGGAGTCAAAGTTGACAAAAACCTTCTAAGCCCTAGGAAAGGATTTTACTAGAATGCTCAGCGTATGCTACTAGTTGGTTCGACTTGAATAGTAGTGTCCCGTTGATGTCAACTGGGATTTTTCGGACGACATACTCTAGTGCCAAATTGAAAAGCATGGGGGCTAGACCATCTTCCTGCTTTGAACCACATTCCGTTCGAAAGTTGGTTATGAAATCGGTTTGTATTCTCACTTGGGATGCAGTGTTCGTCATTGTGAGTCTTGTTAGTTTTAGTTTAGGACCAAGAGGGACGTGATACTGAGCTCTTTGCATCGTTAAACGGTCTAACACAGCTGGTTAAGGAGCCTACTCGTTTACCAGAAATTGCAGGTCAACACTCCAATCTACTTGATATATTTCTCACCATCAACCTGAGAAATACTCTCTCTCTCTCTGTAATATCCCCATCGCCAATTGGAAATACGGATCACTTCTTGATTTGTGCGCAATTTCCTGCAGTAGCACTAAAACCGCTGCCAGTTAAGGGACCCCGAAGAACTGTTTGGCATTTTAAAAGAGCAAATTGGGGGGCGCTAAACGAGTTCTGCAATGCCTTCAATTGGAAATTGTGCTTCAAATCTAATGACTGCGATGAAGGCTGTAAACTTGTCACCGAGACCATCCTGAAAGGTATGAAGCTCTACATACCTTCAATTCAAAAGAGAGTCCGGCCATCGAAGGACTCTTGGTTCACTAATGAATGTCTTGAAGCAATTCAGGCTAAGAAACAATCGTCTCAAAATTTTCAAAATTTGCAAACTCCAGCTAACAGAGAGCGTTATAATGCATCAAGAAAAACCTGCAAATCTATCCTTGAACGTATTAAATTTGATCACGACCAAAAACTTCGGCGGAAGATCCTTTAGAGTCCAAAAGGCTCAAGATCTTTCTGGTCTTTTGTCAAAATGGTCAACAATAATTTCATCTCTTCATCAACACCACCACTTGATGATACCGTACTGTTATTGATCCGGTTGAGAAAGCGAACCTATTGGCAGTAAATTTCGCGATAAATTCTACACTACCACTTTCAAACCAAACCCCTCCTATTGTAACACCATCAGGTTTTTCGCTGCCTCCGCTACATTTCCGCACGCGTCTCATTTTCAGGATCCTGCAGAAGCTCAATGTTCACAAGTCCGCTGGTCCTGATGGCATTCCCCCTATTACCCTTAAAATGTGTGCTTCTTCTCTGGCTAAACCTCTTCGCAATCTTTTTCATCTATCTTACTCTTCTGGGTGCTTTCAACGATTGTGGAAAGTCGCGAATGTTCAGCTGATTCCCAAGAAAGGAAGCAAAGCGAACTCCGCTAACTACCGCCCGATAGCCATTACTTCAGTGCTCTCGAAAGTGATGGAAACTGCTGTCAATCGCAAAATCGTTCACTATCTTGAGGATAAACAGCTTATCCACGATCGTCAATACGGTTTTCGTTCTGGAAGGTCAACGGGAGATCTCTTGGTATACCTGATGGAACGTTGGAGCTCTTGCTTGCACAAATACGGCGAAGGTCAAGTTCTTGCTCTTGACATTGCAAAAGCTTTTGACAGAGTTCGGTATGAATGTCTCCCTGTTAAGCTCAGTTGATGGATTGAGAGTTTCCTGTCCGAACGCACTATACGAGTCGTATTAGATGGCGTTACTTCTTCCTCTTTCCAACCTTTGAATTTAACTCTGCTGTGGATTCTCACAAGCAATATGTTGCTTCCAAACGCAGGGAGTTGTTCGGTTCGTTGAACACCGACCTCGACTTAATCCTGGAATGGGGCAGGAAAAATAGAGTAGAGTTCAACGCTGCTAAAACACAGGCCTTTCATCTTTTCCTCAAACGTGATGTTCCAGCTTCGTCGTCTAATTTAGCCTCTAATGGCGTACCAATTTGCTCTATATGTTCGTTAATTTTACGCCTAATATGATAAACTCATCTATATCATATTAGGTGTAAAATTAAATAACCATCTTGACTGGAGCAAATACATCTTTGATTTTGCCCTTGATACCTCCAAACGCCTAGGTATTCTTCGTAAATGTAAAAAATATTTTACGCCTTACGACTTAGCTACCATCTACAAGGCTTACATTCGACCTCGTTTAGAGTACAATTCGCATTTATGGGCTGGGGCACCCAAAACACACCTTGCGCTGCTCGATCGAATCCCATAACATGCGTTCCGACTAATTGGAGACGACACCATTACGGTTTCTTTTCACTCCTTCGAACATCGTAGGAACGTTGGAGCACTCAGCATCTATTATCGCTAATTTAATGGTAAATGTAGTGCGGAACTTAAATCACTTATTCCTTCACTTTTCATTTTTCCCCGAAATACTCGTCAAGCTAAACGCGCACACGAGCTTACCGTTAACCCTATTCCTACTCGTACAGTGATATATAGATAGTCATTCATCTCCCGAACGTCCAGACTTTGGAACACATTGCCTTCTAACATATTTCTAAGCAAGTATAACCTTCAGCGCTTCAAAAATAATGTCCATCGCCCCCAAAATTCCCATAACACTACCAAATTTCATCCTCTACCTATATCGACATAACTGTGTAATGCATTAAAGGGTGACCCCCTAAGTTATAATCGGTGCCATAAAAAAAATTATTTTATTAGAGTAGGGCTTAAAACGACGTTCAATTATTTTTGTCATTATTTTATAGGACGTACACAACAATGATGTTCCTCTGTAATTCTCACAGCAGAGTTTGCCTCCTTTCTTGTAAATTCGACATAAGATGCTTTTTCGCCAATCGTCGGGTATGATTTCCTCTGACCAAAGTTTACATCATGGACTACTGAGGTGTATCGATTCAACCAGCTGCTGTAAACAAACTGATTAACAGACCGCGCTAATTTTTGGGATAATAATTAAGAACAGTCTTACCTGCATACCAAAAAAAAATTTTTTTTTAAATTTTAATCCCCAGAGTAATCTTATTTATAATACAAATTGTCGGTACTTTATGGTCACAATGTATAATACTAGATTTGGCCTGTGCTGGATCTAAAACGCTCTGGCAGATTGATCTCGCAGGAGGAAGAAATGATTTTCCATCCATTAGCCACTTGTCCTGCTCTCTCCAAAAAGAGGAAGCGCCACACTTCTTCTATAGCCTGACCAACGCGAGTGTCTCCAGCGCTTCATAGAAAGATCCGATAGGATCACCGAGTAGGACTGTGGTTTCTGAGATCCTTTGCCATTACAACGGACCAACGTATGTGCGCCCGGACTTATCTGCGCAGGCATCTCTACGTACCTACCTTTTGAAGATTATCTCATCGCGAAAGCAGAACTATCCGCATTTTAATTTAAAATTGAAGAATTGGATCCATCGACTTCCTGAAGTCCAAAGTATTGCATACTCATTTCAGCTTTCTTCTTCTTCAATGGCACTGTAGCCCAAATCGGACCTTCGCCTACTGACCTTCAGGTTCCTTAACATTTTAAATTGTTATTGTAGAAGGGTTGTCAGCCCTTTGCACAACCTTCTACCTACGAATTTTTATGTTCGTAGATTACAGTGACCCAGATATACACACGTAGGCAGTGTGGAAGAACTATGCGTAAACTGGGATTTGAACTCACGACCTTCGCATTGTAGACCAACATGCTATCCACTAGGCTACACTCAGGCTTTTGTGGTGAATTAAATTACAAAAAGTTGCCAACTTTGGTAAAAAGGCGAAAGTTCATATTTATATTTCAAAAGCGTAACTGCTCCATTTTCCCACCGCTCGGTCTTGAGACCTTTGATCGACCTTCCGCAATTCTAATTTCTTAACGTTATTGACATTGTGTTAAACTTATTATACTTTCAGATTTAATCTGAACTGGAAGAGCAAGCAAATTCAAATTTGTTTCGTTATGCGCTATCAATAGCTCTTCCTCTTCTCATGACAAAACAAAACATAATATGTGATTCGTTGGCAATTAATGCGGTGGCAGTCATGCGAGCAAGTCCAATTAAATTGTGCACGTCGAATGAAATAATTAAATCAAAAAGATTTTAAAATTCATAGCTGAGCACACGTATGAATGTGATTTCACTGCTGCACCTGAAACTTGTATGAAAAGACAAGTACGTACACCTATTTGCGCATTAAACGCTATAATGCCTGCTTCAACGTTAAAGGGATCTCCCCATTTGGATGATAGATTATCTCGTCGCAGGTGAGAACTACAGGTTTACTGTGATGTGCCGTTTCCGGTACAATTCCTCCATTACAGAGACAGCACCTGGATATGGCATCGTATACCTATTCCAGCAATTATAGAAAAACGGATTTTATGTTCGTTAAGTCGTGAAAGATACAAAAAGCTGGGAGACCATACATCACGAACATAACATACTCGTACATATAAGGGTCCAATGAATAAATTGTTTAAAAAAAACTAAGAATTGCACTAACTGCACTAGTGAGGATTCGCTTCAAAATGCCATTAAATATCAACTTTTAGTGTTTTCAGTTTTACATTTTTATACTCTAGATGAAATCTGAGAGTATTATAAGTTTGCTTTAAAGTTTGTAACGCTAAGGAATAAGGATCGAACAAAAAAATTAATGAAACAGAAGTTCATATAATCACGGATGTCCGTCCGTCCGTCCATCCGTCCGTGCGCCCTCTAGCGTAAGAACGCGTTGAGCTAGATAGTTCAAATTTTGTACACGTCATTTTAAACAAAAAAGTAAGGTCGAGCTCGTGAACGGGCCAAATCGCTCAACTCCTTTTACCCACTCCCATATCAAATGACATAATTGCGCAATTTGACAATAAACGGATTTACTGCTACTGATCTGAAATTTGGAATATATTACTTTTATGATGATTTCAATCTACTATATAAATAAATTACCAACAAGTCGGGCGAAACTTTATTATTTTTGGGACAAAATGCGCATGCGTGGAAAGTCAATATGCAGGTTAGAGTGGTTAGGGAAGACTAAGTGAAAGGGAGTTCTTGGGCAGGGCTGTTGTCAATTTAACAATATTTCATTCGTTTACGCAAGTTTGAGTTTTTATGAGGGGAGCGGGAGGGGTGATAGTAAAGGTGAGTGGACGTTAATTGATTGATTGATTCATAACCGATATTCTCTGTATAGAATGTGTTTCATAAACGAAGCTGCATAGAATTTTCATAAAATTCGGTGTATTCTACATTCACGAAACCGAACATTTGTATGGGAGGGGGTAGAGCGGGTAAGGGAACCGTAAAATTTATGATGCAATTTTATTTCATTTCTCTTCTAAGGTACAAAAGGTACAAAATTGCAATTTCGTAGCTTCTAATTTGTTTGTTATTATTAGATTTAATGAAATTGGTCGAAATCATAGATTTGTATGGGAGGGGGTAGAAGGGCAAGTGCCATTTCAAAACTTTTAACGTAATTTTAGTTCAACTATTTTTGTAAGTTTTTGTGCAAAATTTCAAATTGATAGCTTTTAATAGTTAGGTGATAATTGATTTCTTAAAAATGATCGAAAAAATAATTTTGTATGGGATGGGGTAGAAGTTTTGAAGATATTTGACCAGTTAATATTTTAAACTTTTAGAGATTTTTTTTAAACACATTTCGCAAATTTTCAAGTTTCTACCTAAAAATTTCATTCAAAAATTTTCAGTTTATGTGTTTTTTGAATTGCACATGAAACGCCTTATGCACGTTAGACCCCCACTTCGGTGCATAAGAATTTTGGAACAAATTACTATTTTACTTTATTATTTTAATAATAAAGTATTGTGATCGACTTGGGAAAAAAAAAAAATTTGCTACCCTGAAATTTTGTTTTTTCGCGTTTCGTGACTAAATTAGCCTAAAAATGCAAAAAAAAAAAATCCGTCTGTCTGTACGCCGTCCGCCGTACGCCGTACGCCGGTGTGTACGCTCAGAGCACATTAACTCCCAAACCATTCGAGATAGAAAGCTCATTTTTGGAGGGATTGTAGGTAGTTGCGGATCTCAGGGGGACACTCATTTTTGGGGGTGTAAGGGTTCAGGGGGAGGCGGGGGGAGCACTTAAACCGAAAACTAAGAATTCAAATATCTCAAACATGGTTACAGCTAGGAAGCTAAAAATCAATGTACATATAAAAGGGTTTGTGGGACAACTTTTAAAATTAATCTAATTTTTTTATCCATTGGGGTGCAAAAAGGGGGGGCTAAAAACCAATTGTCGGCCGAATTTTTTTTTCAAATGATTATATCTTCGAAATTACTTAGCATAAAAAATTTATAATTTTAGACCATCAAGATGGCATACAGATTCACTGGAATCAGCTTACATAGAGGCTAATTATTGTAAGGGGGAGAGTCAGGGGGGGTGCAAAGAAAAACACTTAAAAATCAATATCTCGGCTATTTGTTAAGCTATGCAATTGAAACTTGGTATTTAGATTAAGCTATACTAAAGAAATATGAAAAAAATATAATATTTGGAGAAAATAGTAGTGGGGGAAAATGGGGAGCATTGAACTTTCCAAAATTTCAAACCATTATATCTCAAAACTGAGGGCAGATATCACATCAAAAATTTGTCAGATCGTAGAACTATATAATTTTTAATTTTGGTAAAAAAATTAAGTGGGGGGGTGTAAGAGGAGGGAGGTGGAAAGCAAAAATGTTGAAAATTTTGAGTAATTTTTTTTGGGCTCTGGTAAAAGATACAGAGTTTAAATTTTGCAGATCCATATATCAATTTATTGTACATACATAAAAAATAATAGAAATTCTACAATTGTTATGCACCGACCCCCCTGGTCTAACGTGCACAAGGTGTTTCATGTGAAATGAAAAAACACATAAGCTGAAAATTTTTGAATGAAATTTTAAGGTAGAAACTTGAAAATTTGCGAAATGCATTTAAAAAAAATCCATAAAAGAATGAATTATTAACTGGTCGAAAATCTTTAAAACTTCTACCCCCTCCCATACAAAATTATTTTTTCGACCATTTTCAAGAAATCAATTACCACCTAACTATTAAAAGCTATCAATTTGAAATTTTGCATAAGAACTTACAAAAATAATTGAAATGAAATTACGTTAAAAGTTTTGAAATCGCGCTTACCCTTCTACCCCCTCCAATACAAAAGTATGATTTCGACCAATTTTATTAAATCAACTAATAACAAACAAATTGCAAGCTACGAACTTGAAATTTTGTACGAGCACCTAACAACTAAAAAGAAAGAAAATTGCATCACAAGTCTTACGATTCCCCTACCTCCTCTACCCCCTCCCATACAAAATTATTTTTTCGAGCATTTTTATAAAATAAGTTATCAGCTAACTCTTAAAAGCTATCAATTTCAAATTTTGCATTGAAACTTATAAAAATAATTCAAATGAAATTGCTTTCAAAATTTTCAAATCGCGCTTGCCCTTCTACCCCCTCCCATACAAAACTATGATTTCGACCAATTTCATAAATCAACTAATAACCAACAAACTAAAAGCTATGAACTTGAAATTTTATAAAAGCACCTTAAAAGAGAAGCGAAATAAAACTGCATATCAAAATTTACGATTCCCCTACCTACTCTACCCCCTCCCATACAAATGTTTGGTTTTGTGAATGAAAATTCTATGCAACTTCGTCTATGAAACACATTCTACACAGAGAATATTGGACGTGATTCAAGCAATTAATTAAAAAGCTATTAACATCCACCCACCCTTACTATTACCCCTCCTCCTTCCCTCCATAAAAACCCAAACTTGTAGAAACGAATGAAATATTGTTAAATAGACAACAGCCTTGCTCAAGAACTCCCTTTCACTTAGTCTTCCCTAACCACTCTTACCTGCATATTGACTTTCCACACATCCGCAACATGTCCCAAGAATAATAAAGTTTCGCCCGACTTGTTGGCAGTTTATTTCTTCTGTGTACATTAAATAGATGTGTCGACGTGCAAAATTTTAACTTTGTATCTTTTACCAGAGCCATAAAAAAATCACTCAAACTTAAATTTTTTACCAAACTTGAAAACTATATATTTCTACAATCTTACAAATTTTTGATTTGATATCTGTACTCAATTTTGAGATATACCGATTTGTAATTTTGAAAAGGGTGCCATTTTTGAAATACTCCCCATTTCCCCGCACTACTATTATGTCCACATGTTATATTTGTTTCAAATTTCGCTAGTAAAGCTTCGTAAACGTTTCAAGTTTCAATAACATAGCTTAAGAGACAGTCGAGATATTCATTGTTAAGTGTTTTTCTTTGCACCCCCCCTCTGACCCTCCTCCTTACAATAATTAGCTTCTATCTAAACTGATTATAGTAGATCTATATGCCATCTTAATGGCCTCAAAATATTAATTTTTTATGGCAATTAACTTCGAAGATATAATCATTTGAGAAAAAAATTCGGGCGACAATTGGTTCTTAGTCCCCCCTTTTTGCAAACCAATGGATAAAAAAATTTAATTATTTTTAAAAGTTGTCCCACAAACTCCTTTATATGTACATTGATTTTTAGCTTCCTAGCTGTAACCATGGTTGAGATATTTGAATTCGTATTTTTCGGTTTAAGCGCTCTCCCCGCCTCCCCCTGAGCCCGTACACCTCCCAAAATGCGTATCCGCCTGATATCCACAACTATCTACAATCCCCCGAAAATGAACTTATGTGCGCTGAGCGTACACGTTGGCGTACGGTGGACGGCGTACAGACAGACGGTTTTTTTTTTTTGCATTTTTAGGCTATTTTAGTCATGAAACGCGAAAAAACAAAATTTCAGGATAGCAATTTTTTTTTCCAAGTCGATTACAATACTTTATTATTAAAATAATAAAGTAAAATTATTTAAGTCCTCCCCTTCCTTCCACCACCTCCCATACAAACTGTACTTTTTCATGAAATACTCTAAACGTGCGTATAAAATTTATCGATCTGAAATTGTGCTCTTAATATTTATTTAGAATTATTATTAATGCGAAAAAAATTAGGCGATTAGCTTCACTCCTACCCCCTCCCATACAATTTGACACAATTCAACAACTTTACGAAAAGCCGATTTGCCTGAAAAGTATGACCGCTACTGATCTGCTATGCCAAATAAATGATGTTTATAGTTATTTCTGAAAAAGTCTTTAAGGAATCGCCCCTCCTTCTACCACATCCCATACAAACTGCACAATTTCACTAAATACAATACAATACAGTACCTATTAAATTTTTGAATCCTAAATTTTGTATAAAACATTTTGATAGCAACTTTAGTGTGATAAGAAAAAATTAGATCAATGTGGTCAACCCCTGTACCACTTCCCCTACAAAATTTCTTTAAATCAAAAAATTTCTCTTTCATCTAGAGTATCGCACGACTGGGCTTTACGCAATAATAAGCAATTTATGAGAATGTAGATAGTAATACATTAAGTGGGACTTATAATCTGCTTAGTTTAATGGTTCTTCGAACACAATGCTTTGAATTTTGTTGGAGTCAGAACCATAAATTATTAAGAACGAAACCATTTGTGTGGGACAGGCTCGTGATTAAATCAATCTCGTCATTCGAGATCATATACGTATGTAAGAGCCTTAAGGACATGTGAATAGTTGTGACTTGTTTTAATTAAAAAAAAACCCAAATAAAATAGCATTAAGCTTAAAAACATAACAGGACTACGATTGTACGTAAAGCCCAATCATACGATACTGAAATGAAATCGAAATTCTTGTGATCTTAAGAAATTTGTATGGGGAGTGGTAGAAGTGTGTAACAGTCGCGATGAGTGATCCCAGAGGAATCAGCTCATCGACGTCCTGCTGACACGCCACCATGGCAGTGTCCCACGAAGTGCCTAGAAGTGACGTGTGGTACATCTAGCACACGCACGTGCTAGCTCGTCGGCGGGGAGGGTTTTGTCACTTCTCTTCATGGACATGTGAAACGTTATGTACCGAAAAGGGGCTGACCACCAGGTTTGGGAGGTCCTGGTGAGGTAATCAGCGGGCAGAACTAATACTTGAAGAAAATACAAGATGGGGGGGAAGGAAAGTCAGTCGGGCTGGTCTCTCTGCTCTGTGGCTTACGCCATTCCTCTCTCTCTCTCTCTCTCATCCCCAGGGTTGCCTTTTAGCCCCTCATAGTGCAAAAAAAATCGTACTATTTCGCATGCATGAGAGGGGAAGAAATTTGTATAGAGTTTAGGCCTTTTTTTAAAAAAAAAATGCCCTTAACCGAATAACCATGCGAACAAAAAAAAAAAATTCACTAAAAATTTTGCATTTTGTCTATACGGCTAAATTTGCTGTTCGATTTTTGTTCTATCTGAAAATTTAACCAAAAATTTATACTTTGGCCCATGCGGGCCCGAAATACCGTTGGGAAAATTGCGGGATTCACGCACAGTGAATATCATGTGTGGGTAATATTTATTGGGCAAAACAAACCTTTTGCATGCATGGAAGAAGAAAACTTTCGTAAAGAGTTGTGGACTTTTCCAAGAAAACACGTTCTTTACTCGAATAAATATGCAAAAAAAAAAAAATTCACTAATTGTCTTGCATTTTTTTATACGGCTAACTTTACTGTTGGATTTTTGATACTACTATGTATTTCTATTATGTATTTCGCATGCGTGGAACGAGAAAATCTTGTACCGAGTTATGGCCTTTTCCCAAAAAAATTTTTTAACTAAAACGCGGCTTCGGCCGAATAAAATTTCAGATTAAAATAAATTCACTAAAGGCTTTGCCTTTTTTTTCTGAAAAATTTACCAAAAATATATAACAGCAGAAAAAAATGGTACCTGTCGTTGGTCCGATGGTTTTATATCCTACTCACGTTTCTTTAAATTTTCAAGAAAAAAAAAACTCCCTGCTTCACGAGACCTGTCGAAACTTATTGCAATTTCTTCCTCTTTTTACTGGATTTTCTTCGCACATTCCTCCATTAGGAAAATACTCAAGCGTTAAGTAGTAATTGAAAAAAAATTGCGCGCTATTTGTTTTTTTCCGTTTTTCGAACTGACCAATTTTAACAAAACTAACACCTTTTTCTTTTTTTTTTCATTGTCACCTCGTCGGGTGAGGTCCAAAATGCAACTCTGCAAAAAAAAAACCGCGTGCCAAAACTTCTAGCTTCTGTTCTCGAATTTTCTAACCAAAATTAACGGGTCCTTACACTTAATAACAGCCGCGTTCAGGGCTGTTGAGCATCGTCTCCACAACGATCGCAGCTCCATCTGTATCTCAAACGCCAAGAGTGAGGAAATATATTCATTCCAATAGAAGTTGAAATTGGTTTGTGTCTCGCATGTACGAATCGCTCACCCAGCGTACTGAGATTGCGCGACCATTACAAGTGGTGACAGCATTAAATTAATTTTTTCGACATCAAGTATTAGCTTCAAAAATTAAATAGGTACTGAAAAAATCCGTGCAATGGTTTTAGTGAAATTTTGCAGTTTGTATGGGGGGTGGTAGAAGGATGGAGGCGAGTAGGGTTTTACTGATTTCTTGAGAAAGAACAATTGATATATTTTAAATTGAAAAGATCTGATGTTGTGTCGCATCGTATGAGAGGGGAGTAGCTAATCGGTTAACTTGTTCCCGACATTAATTATAATACTAATTAAGGACTTAGTGCAAAATGTGAGCTCGATGAATTTTATACATTCGTACTGAGCAAATTGGCTTATAGCATTTCATTAAAAAGTGCAGAGGTGGTGGAAGAAGTGTGGGATTCAAATAATTTGTATACCATAAATGAGATTTATAATAAAAATAATGCATTCTAAATTTCAAATTTTTCGCTCGTATGGTTTTCAAGAAAATTTGATTATTACATATTGTTGCGAGCTAGGGGATCGCCGATTTCAAAGGAAAACACAATTCGTTTAAAAATAATGAATAATTTTATTTAATCGCACTTTTCTTTATTTCTTGATCACTTCACTAAATTCGCTCTAAAACTTCATTCGTACAACCCAGGAACACTGCCAATCTATCACTTGTACCGATTCGCGTTCTTCCACCGATAGGTGTCGCCAAAAAATGACTAACTCGTTGTCTGAAGGTTGGCGGATATTTATACTAAGTCTCCCAGACAGGTGTCGTTGTGTGTGTGTGTCTAGAATGATTGCCTACATTGTGGAGCTCGGTAGAAGTATCTGGAAACATGTTTATAGCGTTTTAAATGTTGATGGACTTTTCTCGGTGTTCCTGGCAACATCCAAATTGCGTGATTGCAAGATCTATAACATTACCCTCTCCTTAGTCCCTGTTCGTCCCGAACAGAGTCGTTCACTTCCTCAATGGCACCATGGTACTTTGTTAATCGGTCGAGATGTACCACTTTCATTTTAGTGCGGGGTTTATGATGTAGTTGAATCCGATAGACGACATCATTTAACCGGTTGATGATCTGGTAAGGGCCTTCCCAGTTTCGCTGTAGTTTCGGCGATCTGCCC
The DNA here is from genome assembly GCA_963669355.1 of Chorisops tibialis. NCBI lineage: Eukaryota > Metazoa > Arthropoda > Insecta > Diptera > Stratiomyidae > Chorisops > Chorisops tibialis. The sequence continues at coordinate 290,306,964 of OY770262.1, forward strand.
TTCTGTCGTTTGGGATTGTATAACCAAACCAAATCGCCTTCTTGGAATCCTGATGAGTTTGCCCGTTGATCATACCTCGTCTTCATGCGGTCGGACGCCGAATCAATCTTATCTCTGACCAGGTTATAAATTGTCTTTAGTCGACATCGAAGATCCGAGACATAATCTTTAGCATTGGTTGGTTGGTCTGGTGGCACTCCAAACATTAGCTCCGCAGGGACTCGAATATTTCTTCCGAAAATGACTCGGGACGGAGTTTCTCCTGTTGTTGAATGCACCGATGTTCTATAGGCCATTAAAAATAGAGGGATGTGCTGGTCCCAGTCCTGTTGCCTCTCGCTGACGAGTTTGGATAGGTTTGAGTTCAATGTCCTATTGAAACGTTCCACCATTCTATCAGACTGTGGGTGTAATGGAGTTGTCCTCGTTTTGTTTATTCCCAGCATTTGGCACACGTGTTTGAATATTTGAGATTCAAAATTGCGCCCTTGTTCGGAGTGTAGTTCGCGTGGCGCTCCAAATCTGCTCACCCAGTTGGTAACAATTTGTTCTGCGACGGTTACTGCTTCTTGGTTTGGAATTGCGTAAGCTTCAGGCCACTTGCTGAAATAATCAATTACTACTAAAATGTAGCGATTACCATTTTCTGATTCCGGGAATGGTCCAGCAATATCCACAGCAATTCTCTCGAATGGGACTCCCACGTTGTATTGTTGCATTTCTCCCTTTGATCTGCGGTGTGGGCCCTGACTCGATGCACACGTAGTACATTTACGGCACCAGTTTTCGACATCATCTCGGAGATGGATCCAATAGAACCTTTCTCGTATCTTTGCCAAGGTTCTGTTTACTCCCAAATGCCCACCGGAGGTACCTCTATGATATTCCTTCAAAACCTCCTCGACTTTACAATGCGGGACGATGGTTTGCATGTGATACGACTTTCCATCAGCGTTCTCCCATTTCCGTTTTAATAATCCGCCGTCTAAGTGAAGGGAGTTCCATTGTGCCCAATAACACTTCAAGGTTTCACTGAATTGTGAGATGTCTTTCCACTCAGGCCGTTTCATTTCGTCCTTCCATGCCATGATCGGTGAAATATCTGGATCTTTACGTTGGGCATCTTCCAGTTCTTGCTGATTCCATCCAGTCTTTGGTTCGGTCGTTATCCTCTGAATGGTTTCTCCGGCTTCTTTTCCTTCTACACGGTGACAATGCTTGCAGTTCGGTGGACAAGGACGACGTGAAAGCGCATCGGCATTACCGTGGATTCTTCCTCTTCGATGAACAATCTCGAAATCGTAGGATTCGAGCCTTTCGATCCATCTGGCTACTTGGCCTTCGGGGTTCTTAAACTGAAGTAGCCATTTAAGCGATGCGTGATCCGTTCGAAGAAGGAACTTTTGACCATAGAGGTATTTGTGAAAATGTTTTGTTGCTTCTACTATGGCTAGTAGCTCTGGGCGAGTTACGCAATAGTTCCTTTCTGATTTTGAGAGTACTCGGCTGTAGTAAGATAGCACTCTCTCCTGCCCATCGATCTCTTGTGATAGTACTGCTCCGATACCGACATTGCTGGCGTCAGTGTCTATGATGAAACCATGACCTGGTTTTGGATACGCCAGAACTGGGGAGTCGCAGAGTTGGTCTTTTATCCTCTCGAATGCTTCCTGGCACTGTTGACTCCATGTAAATGGCTTCCCTTTTTCTGTTAACTGATGCAGACATTTCGCCGTGTTAGCAAAGTCTTTTACAAATCGTCGGTAATATGTCGCTAAGCCTAGGAAGCTGCGCAACTGGTGTTTATCACTCGGAGTAGGCCAATTTTTCACCGCCAGTATCTTCTCCGGATCTGTCTTTACGCCATCAGCTGAAACGATGTGACCCAAGTACTTGACTTCTGCACTAAACAAAGTGCACTTTTTCGGACTCAGTTTTAATTTTGCCGCTCGCAGTCGCTGGAAGACTTCCTGCAGATTTTTTGTGTTCATTGAATGTTTTTCCGATAACGATCACATCATCTAGGTAAACGAGACAAGTTTTCCAACTCAGACCACGCAAAACGAATTCCATCAGTCTTTCGAACGTAGCTGGAGCATTGCACAGGCCAAATGGCATTACGATGAACTGCCACAGTCCACTGCCGACAGAGAATGCTGTCTTCTCTCTATCTTTTTCATCTATCTCCACTTGCCAGTAACCACTCTTCAGGTCCAACGTTGAGAACCATTTAGCATCGGTCAGGGTGTCCATGATATCGTCGATTCTAGGTAGTGGATAGCTATCCTTTTTCGTAACATCATTTAGTCGCCTGTAGTCCACACAAAACCGGGTACTGCCGTCCTTCTTCTTTACCAGCACTACTGGCGATATCCACGGGCTCTTTGATTCTTCGATGATTCCCTGATGCTCCATAGTTTTGACCATTGAATTGACTTCTCCTTGTTTCGCTAATGGTACTCTTCTTGGAGGTTGACGTATCGGTGTAGCACTTCCGGTATCTATACGATGTTTCACTAAGTTTGTTCTGCCATAGTCGTCATCACCGGTGGAAAAGACGTCGCTGAATCCTTCGATTAGATCTACTGCTTGCTTGTGTTGTTCTCCTCTAAGGTTGCTTGACTGAAGAAGTGTTGATGTTACATTGTCCTTTCTTCTTGGCTTATTTTTAGAGGGTACGTCATGTGGCTCTGCCTTGTCGATACTCGTCACCGCCGATATTGGTTCACAGCTGCCAATTACATCTCCTTTCTTTACGCTGGTAGTGCTGTCCGCAACGTTCAGGACTCTTATTGGTACCATCATCTTCTCATTCCTTTTTACGAGCGTTTTTCCTAGTATAAGACTTCGTAATGCAGGTGTCGTTTCCGGTTCTATGAGGTAGAATCGGTGGTTCCCGGGATCACCATCGAGCTCTGCCCAAATAACATTCTCGGATGACTTTGGTATATCCGCATCTTCGCACAATACAACTCGTAGCTTTGTTGTGTTGGATGATGTTATTTCCATCGGGATTTCAATATTCCGCCACTTCATTATTCGTTGTCCTGGGTCCAGCTGGATACCGTGTGGTTTCAGAAAATCCATTCCAAGGATACACTCATCGGTAATGTCAGCTACCACGAATACATGCGAGAAGGTCAAATCCCCAAGCTGTATGTCACGAGCTATTTCTCCATGGACCGTTGTAGTTTCTCCTGTAGCAGTGCGAAGTGCGTACTTCTTGGTGTTGTGAAGCCAAGTACGATCTACAAGGTCAGATCTTAGCACTGACCGTGTTGCGCCTGTGTCGACTGTTATGATGCAGTTTAATTTGCCGACTCGACCACTCATACATAAGTCGTTTTCACAACGATGTAGTCGAGAAACTGCGATGATGGTTCCGGGGGCGTCGATTCTACCAGCCAACTTCTGCCCCATGAAGTTGGCCTTTACTCGTTTCCCGGACTGTCATTAGGCGAAGCGTGCTCTTGTGACGGTTCGCCTCTTCCTCCTCTTTGTTTAGCAGCGCAGCCGGAACAGTAGTTGATCGCTTTTCTGGGTTTGCGGCAGTCGCGTCTTAAGTGTCCTGCCTGTCCACAATTCCAGCATCGGAGAGCACCAGATCCTTCGCTCCGCTTGGTGTACTCGGCTTTCTGGCACACACATTCTTCTACTATTTCTCGAACTCGATAGTTACTCCGCGAGCTTTGCTTGGCAGCTTCGAACGTCAGCCCATATACTAAGGCTTCGCCAATCGTTTTCTTACCTGCCAGTTTTAACGCCTGTTGCAGCTCTCTGTCCTGTACAGCATTGTTAAATGCGAAAACAGCTGTATCGTTGCGTTGCTCTGTTTGCGCATTGGGCAGCGATAATAGTGTGAGTCGTTCAATATCGCGTGCCAGCTCTTGAAGTGTTTCACCGTTCTTTTGAGTTCGGTTGTACAGCTGTGTTTTGTAGATCTCTCGCATGTGGTCACTGCCATAATGAAGATCCAATGTCTGGACTAACGTTGAAAAATCTTGTTGTTGCTCCTGCGGAATCGTTTGAAGAACCTCTGCTGGTGGACCTCTTAGCGCCAATATAAGAGCTGTTCCTCGTTCCAGATCATTCCAATGGTTGTTTCTTGCGGCGGCCTCAAATTGGGTCTTATAAATAGCCCACGGTGTTTGTCCATCGAAGATTGGAGCCTTGAGACCCTTGTGCGCAACATGTTCTGTCTTGATGACGCAGTCGCCTTCACGTTATCGAAGTCTCTTTTTAGGCGTTCGACTTCTTCTGCAATTCCGGATGTCTTTTCCGTAATTTGTTCTTCGAAGATTCGAAGTTTCTTCTCAACGTTTTCTTCTATGGCCTTACCCATGGTGTCTATTTTATTATTTTGCAGCTCCAATTTTTGGTTAAGGTCTTTTGAGGTCTGGTCTAATTTCTGATTAATGTCCGCTGATTGTTGTTTAATGTCCACCGATTGTTGTTCAAATTTCTGATGCATGTCCGCTGATTGTTGCTCTAATTTCTGATTCATGTCCGCAGATTGTTGCTCCAATTTCTGATTTATGTCCGCAGATTGTTGCTCCAATTTCTGATTTATGTCCGTTGTCACAGCTGATTGTTGATCTAATTTGTTCATCATTTGTTGCATTCAGCTCCGTTACTTTTAAGTCCTTTAAATAACGCGGCATTTTCACTACCGACTATTTTCCGCGATCGAATTCACTTAAATTTACGTCACTAATTAATGTCACTGCTCACTAGAGCACTCGAGAATATTCGATTTCACAAAATTCTCACTGTCCGTTCGAGAGTTTTAGTTTCGCGATTTTACTAATTAAAGTCACTGTTCACTAGCGCACTCGAGAATATTCGATTTCACAAAATTCTCACTGTCCGTTCGAGAACTTTAGTTTCACTTTTCCGCTCTCACAAAATTATCCGTTCCGAGAATTTTTAATTTCACTCGCGATTTTTAACCCGAATTTATCCTTGAAATCCCACTCTTCTGACACCAATTGTTGCGAGCTAGGGGATCGCCGATTTCAAAGGAAAACACAATTCGTTTAAAAATAATGAATAATTTTATTTAATCGCACTTTTCTTTATTTCTTGATCACTTCACTAAATTCGCTCTAAAACTTCATTCGTACAACCCAGGAACACTGCCAATCTATCACTTGTACCGATTCGCGTTCTTCCACCGATAGGTGTCGCCAAAAAATGACTAACTCGTTGTCTGAAGGTTGGCGGATATTTATACTAAGTCTCCCAGACAGGTGTCGTTGTGTGTGTGTGTCTAGAATGATTGCCTACATTGTGGAGCTCGGTAGAAGTGTCTGGAAACATGTTTATAGCGTTTTAAATGTTGATGGACTTTTCTCGGTGTTCCTGGCAACATCCAAATTGCGTGATTGCAAGATCTATAACAATATTTATTTTTGAAAATGAGTCATTTTGTTTGGGAGGGGGTAGAAGGCGTGGTTCTATTGAAATAACAACATGCGCAGATTACAACTCAAAACATATGCAACAAACTGTGAAGGTTTCATTACAATCAGTTTTGCCGTTTTTGCGTGAAAGCCGGAAAGGCAGAAAGAGAATATTTTTAAAAACGTATGTATCTGCATAGTTATTGTCCAAATAAAGCAAAACACTAACTTATAATCATTTATAAACAAATGACAGACAAACACTATAATTATATTTATATGTATAGATTGCAAAAGAAATAGATTCAATCTCTAGGCAACCGATTATCAAACCTAAGCAGCCGCAGGAAATCCGGACTTGCGGGTGGAGTCAGCAGTTATGGCGACGAAACAAGTATAATGAAAATGACCATGCCAAGACCATTAAACTCGTATCTTATTTTGTATCAGAAGCTGCACGATTCAGGGCCAAAAACAATAAGAAAAACTTTCCGCGAAACTTTTTAATGGTTCCCGAAATGATGATCATATGAGTTAAGTTATGATTCAGCATAAACAATAAAACCTAAAGTTTCTAACTTTTTGCTTGAATTTATTTATTTTGTGTGCTCGGAGCCATTAATCAGCCTGAGCAGAGCTCGAAAATATTTTTCAAGTCATTTACAACGTCTGGCTAGAGTTCAAATATGTATCTTGGAAAAAAAACCTTAATTAGTCATCATAAATATCTAGATTTTCTCTAATTATCAGTTTTAATTTCAGCCAAACATTATTTTACATACATAGCTATTATTTATATTTAGTGTAAATTATCCACTTAACATATCGTTTTAAATCTAATAAATCTAAATAGCAGTTACTTTGTTATTTTAATAATAAGGTATTGGGATCGAATTGGGAAATAAAATTTGCTGAAATTGGAAAATATGTAATCTCAATGTCTGTACAGTGAAATTTGTATGAGAGGTGGTAGAAGGGATGTGGTGAAATTTCCGAAGATGTACGAGTGGAGTAGTGCAATTAAGCACTAAATATTAAATCTTTTCGTGATGAAATTTAATGCTTCTAGCTTCAATAATTTTCACGGAAATAGATAAATTTAATTTTCCAAAATTATAGCATCTGTTGAGGTTAGTTAACAACAGCACGCTCCTACAACCCCTATCTCACAGATTCCCTACACAATCCTAGTTGTTCCCAGAATAATAATGTTGCACCCGACTTTTTTGAAGATTTTCATTATTAGTGCGAGATTTTCGAAACTACGTTTTTGGTAGCTCTTTAATTTTTTGTTATTATTCATAATTAAAAACTTCTACGAGTATTTCCTTCTAAATAAGTACGATCGCACATCGCACGAAACTTTAATCTCTTTGCTGTTTGCTAAAAGCTATAAATTGATTACCATACATACTGAAGTGTGCAAGGGGTCGCTGGATTTCAAGTAAAAATATAAAACCATCAGTTTAACAAGTTCACTTTAATTTAATCGCAAAACTTTTTTTAATTTACCTAAATTGCTTTCCACTTTCCACTTGCTACACAAATTATCGCATCTTTTTATACCACAGCAAATTTATTCGAGAAGATTCTCCGCTACTCTCGTAGTGTGTGTTTCTTAATACATTTCTGTGTGTGTACGTGTGCGCGCGAATACTTCAGTCAAATTCTTGGTAAGACCCCCTATAAGGGGCATAGGACAGAAATAACTCTCTTCCACAAGGCGCGTTCCTGAGCATCGGCCTTTAGCTGTTGCCAGGACTTGTTTACTCCTCTGGCCGCTTGCTTAGCTGCTCGCTTCCATGTGCTACATGGTCGACGAAACCGACGTCTTCCTTGTGGATTATAATCCAGAGCCTGTTTGGCGATGTTCCGCTCTGGTTTCCTCAAAGTGTACAACCATATAACAACACGGATTTGACGCATGCGTCGAAAACTCGCAGCTTCGTGCGAAGGGAGATCCCTCTTAACCTCCAGAAAGGGGGAAGGATACCAAAGGCCTGACGGGTTTTATTTAGACGAGCCTCAATATCCTTTTCGGCTCCGTCATCCATGCTGTCAATGCTGCCGAGATAACAAAAATCTTGCCACGACATCACTAATCCCATTGAGAACTACCTTAGCTATAATTTTCGATACGGCAGTAAGTAGACATATACCACGCCAATTGCGACAATCCCGAAGGTCACGCTTCATCGGAATTTTCATAATGACGCCCTCCTTCCATTCAGTCGGATATTTTTCTTCATTCCACATCTCAGTAAAGAGTGGGAGGACTATATCGGCTGTTATTTCCGGGTTCGCTTTGAGGACTTCGGTTGGTAGTCCGCCTATACCTGGGGTTTTCCTTGCCGCCATTGCCCGGATGTCGGAAACTATATCTACCTTATCTTAGGGATCGTCCCTAATAGAGGATTGTTGCGGTTCGATGTTCTGTTTCTGGAATATCTTTCTCTGAGAAGATGTTTAAAATATCAGATTAGTATTCGTTCCATCGCCGCAACTGGTGTTCACTAATATTAAGGAGAGTTTCGTTGATATCTCTCACCAACACTATTTTCAGTTCAAAGGTACAAAATTTCGCAAAAGTACAAGAACCAAGAAGATTGGAGTTGATTTCTTTTGAAATGCGAATTGTACCTAGAACAAAAGACCAACATTTTATCGAAGAGCCTGAATAGGGCAATGAGCCGGATGAATAGTTCGAAAGAGCCGTTTTCGGATCCATCTATGAACTTCTAGAGTAACGCATAATAGAGCTTTAAGCACAATTGGAGTTCGTTTTGTTATGTTTATCACTTAAATTCGTAACTTATATCTCAAAAGCCTAAAACTATTTAAATTAAATTTTTTTTATTATCCCATTTTATTTGATTAACAATTATCTTTTTGTTCCAAATTTTAATGCTATTAAGATACGAATTTATGAGATTAAATTTTTGTGCAAATTATATTCGAAAATATGCATGGATACATTTATTCAAAAGCCGATGGTACTACTTACCACAGCTAAAATCTTTAATTGTATGTAAATAAAATATATAAAAAAGATTTATTCATGATGCTATTTCGGTATTTATATTTAGGATGGTGACCGGTTTACGAGATACTATCGTATTTACTTAACATATTCACGCAAAAGATTCAAAATGAGATAATAAATACATGTGGAATATTCTTGTATCAGTTGAAATGCCTTAAAGATTCATTTTTTTTATTAAAAGTGAAAATGATCAGCTAGAATTTCATGATTTTCTTTCACCTTTACTCGTCGAGCAGTAAAATATCAATCTTAAGATTTTTTTCTTCTTAAGACTGAAAGACTTGACACATTTCGAAATTTTACGTAGAAAATCTTAAAAGGGAAATCATTTTTATTGCGCCTTAAATTTAAATTTTTATAACTCAGTCAAAACAGGCGAATTTCTTAAGTAATTTGAACTTAGTTTTTGTAAATAATAAGAGAGTGCCCAAAAGCCCAAAAACCCAAAAGTGCATTTTTGAAATTAATTACTTGTTAACATCGCTAATCATCTAGGCAAAACTTATCACCTCACTCTTCTATTTTAATATCATTTTTTATTTATTATATCAAAACTATAGTTACTCCATGGGACAGTCAAGATGATTTATTGTAGTTTAGAGCGAAGATTAAAAAAGTTTCGATTTTTTACTTTGTACGGTCTTAATACAAATGTTTCGAATTTTCAAAAAAGACGGTTTGAAATTTTGAAAAGTGCACCATTTTTTTGAATGCTCCCCATTTGCTTCATAATTGTACGTTTCAATTACATAGCTTAAGATATAGTCGAGATATTAATTCTGTGTTTTTCTGTGTACTCACTGACCCTCCCTCTTACAAGTACTAACATCCCTTAAAGGTAATAATAGTGGATCTGTAGACTACGTAAACGGTCCTAAAATATGAACTTTTAGCGTTTAATAATTCTGAACATAAAAAAATATTGAACACGAATTCGACCGACAATTTGTTTTTCGGCACCGCCTCCCCCTCCCTCTTTTTCGGACCGCATTGGATACAACACTTAATTTATTTTTGCTTCTTTCCTCATAAACCAATATAACGCCTGTAACGAAAAGTTCTGTCGCATCTATTCGTGTGTAGATAACGGATCTTTCTTTACCAAGAAGGGCAAATATTTGTTTACATGATTCTCAGAACTTCCTAACTCATTTACATAGGATTTAATCTGCTTGACTGATCAATTTAGTGAAAACGCAGCGTTCTAGTGGTTCGGTTCGTGAACAAGTTGTACGATAATGGCAAAAAAATCAACAAGTATAGCTTTCAACATTGGGAAAAAAGTATAAAATTTCAACAATGACTGTACAAAGGAAGAGATGAGTGTATCTGAGAAAGCGAGGTGAGGTCGCCCAAAAGGTCCTGTAAATCCTGTTCTCGAAAAAAGGATCCTTAACGCTTTAAAGAGAAATCCGTCGATGTCTACAAGGGATTTGGTTAAACATCTTAGAACCAGAATGGCTTGAAGAAGCAAAAAGCACCGAAAAGAAGTTCTGATCAAGAAAAACGAGCAATTAGGTACTCAAGAAATCTCTACCGAAAATTGTTGACGAAAAAAATGTGCGTTATAATGGACAACGAAACATATTGCAAAATGGACTTTTTTTCTCTACTGGGACCTCAAATTTTTTACTGCAAATGACAGAAGAAATGTTAGTGAATCGGATAGAGCAGTTTGTGTTTTAAAATTTGAAAAAAAAAAATTCTGGTTTAGTAAGCTCTTTGTGAATGTGGGATGAAGTCAACTGCGTTTTTTACAATATGAACCATAAACGCCGAAATCTACCGTAAAGAATGCTTGCAGAAAAGGCCATGATTAAAAGTCACAAGACTCCAGTTCTGTTTTGGCCCGGCTTGGCAACACTATGCTTCAGCAACGGTAAGCTAATTAAATTCCAAAGGCATTGCATATGTACAAAAAGCAGACAATCCTCCGAATACGCCGACTTTTCATCCAATCGAAAAATATTGGACAATTATGAAGGGAAAATTAAAAAAAGAAGGAGGAAGTGTAAAAACCATGTGTGAATTCAAAAGATGTCGGGCATTAGGATCGAAAGCAGCCACAAAAAAATTTGTGCAGCGCTTGATGAAAAACATGAGAAGAAGGATCAAAGAATTCACCAGGAACAGTATTAAACAAGTTCGGAATTAAGAATTCATTCCATTCCCCAACAGCCGTCGCCGGTATCGGACATTTTACTCCGCGCTGATCGCATTGTTATGTTTTTTTTCTTTGTTCTTTAGTGGTTTTATTTTTTACGTCTAATAAAAGAGAAAAATAAGTTAAAGCATATTGTGCGCGAGTTTTTTTTTTTTTTGGGGCGCCAAGGAATCCAGCATTATCTCACCATACGGCTACCTACCATCCAATCCATCAGCAAGTTCCTAACTGTTGGCTAACGGGTCGTGGGCTGTGGATGTATGTACCTGTTAAGGCCTAGTACTAGCGGGTACATTGCACCCATAGCTTTTTTGCAAGCCCCGACTCGTAGTTGTATTGAAACTGTGGAGTGTTGTATGACATGGATGTATGCATTTGTTTTTTTTTTTGTTTTTTCTTTAGTTTTGTTTATTTATTATTAATTTTTATTTTTTTCGTTTACATATAAATTTATAGCAAATTTGTTTGACTTTGTCTTCGTTCCTGTTTTTTATATTATTGACTGCTATTAAATATAGTTATATTTTGTAGTACACACTCTTGACATCTTGAAGTGTCCCTACTACTAGTCCATTTAATTTTGTTAATTTATTCTGTCTCTTTTTTTTTGCTTTTTTTTGTCTTATTTATCATAAGTTTCTAGTCTTCTATTTATTACTTTGCTATGGTAAATTTTACCATTGAGCAACTGAATGTTCGGGGTTTGAGTGGTGCCTATTTATCTCTGCACATCCATACCCAAATCGCCAGACCAGATGTATTAGCACTTTGTAAGACTAAAGTGCTACCATCTACAGTTTCTTACTATCCCTGATTACCATCTCATACCTACATTTTTCCAGCTGCGGGGTATCGCTATATACATATATACGCGATGATGTAGCTTTTCAAGTTGTTTCCCATCTAGGCACCTGCACCAATCCAGAGTTTAATTACTCCTGGGTGAAACTTCAGGTCCAAAGGCAAATTATTTCCTTTTGCAGAAGTTCGACATTGACATTGACTGTAGCAAAGACTAGAACAGAATTGGATAAGTTGTCTGAGTCTATTCAGGCATTGTATGATGCAAACCATGACGTTGAAATGCTTTTATCGGGCGATTTTAACGTTCGTAATAATGCTTAGCTGAAGCATTCTACAAATACGGACCAACAGGGTCAAGACTCTGAACTCTTCGCTTTACTAAATGGACTAGTGCAGTTGGTAACCAACTCGATTGCCTGAAATAGCAAACCATGCTTCAAACTTGCTTGACATTTTTCTAACGAATCAAATATTCTGTTTCTGTGATATCGCCATCCCCAGTAGGGAATACTGATCACTTCCTGATTCGAGCACAATTTCCGATTATAGCGGTAAATACATTAAAAGTCAAAGTGCCTCGAAGAACCATCTGGTGTTACAAAAGAGCAGACTGGGGAGCATTAAAATAGTTTTTCAAGGCCTTTAATTGGAAATTGTGTTTCGAGTCTAATAATTGTTAGACAGCTTGTCAGCTTGTAACCGAACCATCCTTAAGGGTATGAAACTCTTCATACCCTTTAATTATAAAGGTATCAAACCGTCAAAGGATTCGAGGTTTACAAAAGATTGTCCTACGACCATTCGGAACAAGAAAAAATATTTCCAAATTTTGAAGAGCAGCCCAACGTTTTCCAACAGATCTCTTTACAACTTGTCAAGAAATACATGCAGGTCGATTTTGAAAAGTGCTAAGTTTCAACACGACCAAAAACTTCGACGGAAAATTCTTGAAACAACAAATGGCTCGATATCTTTCTGGTCATTTGTTAAAACGGTTAACAGCAACCATGTAAAATCATTTACACCATCTCTTCTAGATTGGGACCGAATTGTAGTCCATCCTTTTGAGAAAGCCAATCTCCTCGCAGCAAGTTTCGCACGAAACTCCAGGCTACCAGCGACAAAACAGTCTCCCCCGCTTGTAACATCATCTGGATTTCGTCTACCTGAGATTCATTTTCGCACACGACTTATCTCCAGATTTCTTCGTGAGCTCAATGTTCAGAAATTTGCAGGTCCCGATATTACCCCCTTAGTCCTAAAATATTGTTTTGCGTCCCTGGCTAAGCAGCTGCGCGATTTATTCTATCTCTCTTACTCTTCTGGACACTTTCCGCGCACGTGAAAAATGGAGAATGTTCAGCCGATTCCCAAGAAAGGAAACAAAGCGTTGCCCGCCAACTATCGCCTCATCGCTATTACTTCCGTTCTGTCGAAAGTGATGGAAACGGCTGTGAATCGCAAAATAGTCCGCTAACTTGAAGATACAAACTTATCAATGATCGCCAATACGGATTCCGTTCTGGACGATCTACAGGTGACCTCTTGGTATATCTGACTGACCGTTGGAACTCTTGCAAGTCAAGTTCTGGCGGTTGAAATCGCTGAAGCGTTTGACAGAGTTTGGCACAATTGTCTCCTAGTGAAGTTTAAAGCAGTCGGCTTTAATAATAACCTCGTAAAATGGATCGAGAGTTTCTTATATGAACGCACCATACAAGTCGTATTGGATGGCGTGGCATCTTCTCCCTTTCCCATAGATTCCGGAGTCACCCTAGGCTGTGTTTTATCACCCACACTCTTTCTTATTTTTATCAATGACCTTCTGTCGTCAACGCTCAATCCGATACATTGCTTCGCAGATGACAGTACCCTGGATAACATCTATGAATTCGACTCGATTACGAACGCTCACCGTGTCCCGGTAGCATCTAAACGTGCCGAACTATTTGGATCATTGAACTCTAACCTGAACCTAATCTTGGAATGGGGCAGGATAAATAGAGAAGAGTTCAACACCTCAAAAACACAGGCGTGTCATCTTTCCCTTAAACGTGATGTCCAGGCGTCGGTTTCTAATATAACCTTCGGTGGTGCCCTACTAAACTCTTCCGAATACTTCTCACGCCTTGGCATCAATAAATAACCATCTTAATTGGAACCAGTACATACTCCATGTAGCTCTTGACGCTTCCAAACGCCTAGGAGTTTCCCGAAGATGTAAAAAATATTTTACTCCCAGTGGCCTAGCAAATATCTATAAGTCCTACATTAGACCAAGTCTTGAGTACAATTCGCATTTATGGGCTGGGCACCCAAAACGCAACTTGCGATGCTCGACCGTGTCCCGAGGCAGGCGTTCTGACTAATTGGAGATGAAGCCAACACGGTTTCTATAGACTCCCTAGAGCATCGCAGAAACGTCGGAGTACTACGCATTTACTACAATGAAAGTAGTTCATTGTAACTGCAGTGCGGAGCTTGCTAAACTTATTCCACCTCTGTACTCATTTCCTAGAAACACTCGTCTAGTTTCAAGCGCACACGAGTTAACTGTTGAGCTTCCAACTTCCCGCACAGTGAAATATAGGGAGTCATTCATACCTCGAACTTCTAAGCTCTGGAATGCATTGCCTGAAGCTGTATTCCCATTGTCATACGACCTTCGACGTTTCAAACTCAACGTCCACCGGCATTTTAGGCTTCCCCCCCCTTCCCCTTTAGTCCCGTCTAACCTTAACTCCTTTTTTCCCTTACCGACATGACAGTGTAATTTACATTAAAGGGTGACCCCTTAAGTTGTGTTCGGCTACTTAAAAAAAAAAAGTAAATACAAATAAAATTTTATAATAATCCATTGAGTAGTTTTCCATTTATATCCACTTTGCGTACGACAGAACTTTTCGTTACATGCTTTATTCGAATGTCGATTTTCAGCTTTCTATCTGCATTGGTAGTGAAGATATTAGCAAGTGTAATTTTTTTAGCTGACACTCCCTGAAATGTTAGGTAATGGAATTCACTTACCCAATCTATAATCCATCCAAAAATTCACTTAAGGGTATGGGTCCATATGTACGGCGCATAGACAGACGATTTTTTTTTTTTGCATTTTCGGGCTAACTTAGTCTTGAAACGTGAAAAAACAAAATTTCAGGTTAGCAAATTTTTGTCCCAAGTCGATCCCAATACTTGATTATTAGAATAATAAAGTAAAATTGGTATAATTAACCGATTTTTTTTTCATTTCTGAAATCAATTTCATTGAAACAACTCAAGAATAACTACTGCACTATTCTACTCTGTTCGTTACTAGTTCAGATTGTAATTACATAGTTTCTTATAAACTGTTACCGTTGCATAACGTTTCCAATTAAACAGCACCTTTTGCCAATAATTATTAATTCCTTCTTTTTCTAAAAAAAAGAAATAACGACTATGGCGCCATTTCTTCGCATTAAAAGTATACGTTATCGCTTTTGAAACGTTGTTATTCTTCAAGTATTGATTTATGTATGAAGAAAACAAATTATCGATAAATTCATTCCTTATCGAAACTGTTTATCATAAAAATAGAAAACAAAAACGTTAACAAGCACCCTCTGGAATAAACCTCTTCTCCGTATTTCTCTATGATTACGGGTTTTGTGTGGTAATTCATAAGAATTCACGAGATATTTATGAATTCTTATCAAATTCGACAGCACATTTCTTGATGATTTAAATTGAATGTGTCGATTCAAAACAATGTGATGATAACCTGCTTCTTGAAAATGTTGATAAGTTTAGTTGAATGTTAATTGCCAAGAAATTCAAGTTTGTCGTTGCTATTATTATTCTTATCGTAAATTTTCGAATGTAATACAATCAGGAGTTACTTGAAAACCTAGCTATAAAAATATTTTCGAATCATACGTAGTAAATAAATAGAAATAAACAAAAAGACAGGCGCAAGTGTGTGGGTGATTATGAGAATTCATTTGTAATTATCTTGGCTAAATGACTCGTTTTATTTCGAAATGGTAACAAAGTTGAAGTGGATTTGTAACGGAAGTAAATGTTTAAGGCGATCAATCATCCGCATGAATAACAACTAAAGATTAGTGAGAAAACTGCACAAGACTTATCCTGTATATAAAATTGGAATGTGTATTACTGAAAAATTTTATGATTACAGATAATGGACGAAGGGCGATACCATTTTTTTTTCAATATTAACTAGACTATTTCCAGTTCAAAAACAATCTTTTCAAACAGAACATATTGAAGTGCGCTACGGTCGCTGGATTTCAAGTAAAAATAATAAAACTAGCTCAATTTAGTTTTACCGCAAAACTTTATATTTTCATCTTTCAACTAAATCGCTTTACACTTTTCACTCACTACATTTCGCCTGCATCTTCTTCACCAACGCTCTGCCGTTCACACGACTTTAATGCTTTCCAATCTTCGACTCGACTGCTAATCTCCACCGATCATACGACGTATTCCCGTTTCAGAAGCGACAACGTATACTTTGTATTAAGAAACACACAATCTTCTCGAATAAATGTGCTGTGGTATAAAACAAAACGAGTGTTTGTGAAAGGGGCACTGTCGAAATTTGAAAAGCGATTAAGTCGTGCGATCGACAGCGCGAATAGTGCGAATATTAAAACGACATATTGCGAACGAAAAGTGTTTCAGTGATTTTTGAAAGGCAAATAGATAAAATTTGTTTTTAATTTAAGGTGAACTAGTTTTATTTTACCAGCAACCCTGAGCGCATTTCAATATGTTTCCTTTAAAATTTATAAACCTAACAAGTATAGGAAGAAAAGATTTCCGGATTCTACACTGTTACGCTTTATTATTCGTGACGTTTCGGTCTCTGCTGAGACCTTTATCAAACAGTTGATGAGTTTGATAAAGGTCTCAGCAGAGACCGAAACATCACGAATAATAAAGCGTAACACTGTAGAATCCGGAAATCTTTTCTTTCAGTTCGAAATGCACTGTGAAAACATTCACCAAACCACTAACAAGTATAACTTGGAAACAAGTTCGAATCGTTACTGAAAAAGATCAAAACTGGATGTCCGCTCTCAAGCTTAAGTACGCGTTGATCCAGAACGCTTACATTGTGTTTATATTATTTCTGGCGAAAAATGAAATTCAAGATTGTTAACGTTTCATAACGACTCACTAATTTCACAATTTTATTATAAATCGATTTCACTAGACACACATTTCAAATTTAAATATGACCGTATCACTAAAATATTCCACTGCTTCTACTATTCCCCATATAAACTGCCTGTATAAAATTTTTAAGGATTAAATTTTTTGAAAATTGTTTTGGGAGCAACTGTGGTGCTGTTCTTCTTCCATCAACTGCCATGTAATTGAGTTATTTACATTAGATTAATTTTCTCGGTACGTAAGGTAAATGTCCCAGTGGTGGACACCCCTTTTGTTTATCAGCCATAAAATTGTCACAAATGACCGTAGATCAAAACCGATGGTACCGTTGAAAAGCTTATTGATTTGCGCATCGATCAAGGAGGATATATAAAAGGAGTACCTGATAGTCTGTCTCATGTGGGAATATTTTTTGATTCGGAAATTTTCGAAAATTGTGACCAAGCTTAACTTGGCTTCAAACTTTTACAAAAAAAATACAATAATTTGTATTCTTTCTTGGTTGCTAATATTCAGTCAGCAATAAAGTAATTTTCAATACAATGGTGTTTGCTGTTTCATTTCAGAAATTTTTATTTTTTCAATTTTTATTAGTTTTGGTTTGTGTTTAAGCTAAGTACTTTAGCAACGGACAATTTAACGCGGGACAGAGATAGTTACTTTGGGTTTAAGTATGTCAAACAAGGATAGCGAAACAATTTTTTCGAAAATTTGACAACTGTTTCGAACAATTTATCGTGGGAAAGAGTTAGTTGCAATATTTTTAAGTGTGGCAGACAAAGATAGCGAAACGATTTTTTTCGAAAAATTTCGAGCATTTCGGTAGTAAGGGAGGGAAATACATTCATTCCCATTTTGCTTACAAGGCAAAGCATACTCATAGTCACTCCTTTTTATATATCCTCCTTGGCATCGATCTATCAAGGCGATAGACAAATTTGATCTATTTTATGAGAGATATATAAAATATTGTGGAAAAAGTCAAAATCGTGATTTTACGAAAAGTGTACCTAAGTTGGACACTCCCCCAATTTTCAGAAATTCTACCAAATGAACTCAAAATCGATGGCAATTCGTAGCGTTGATTGTATTTTTTATCGAATTAAACAATTAAAATCGAACGAATTTTAGTAAAAATGAATCGATGAAGAGCCAAAAAATCAAAAAATGAACAGAAAAATGAAAAAAAAGCAAAAAAACCGCAAAATCATGCCTCTTCTTCCTTCGAATATTCAGAATCGCAATGAATGCAAGTGAAGAAGCTGTTTTGAATGTTTGCACACTTTAAATGCACTTCCCGTTCGCACGCATTGCATGCAATCAATTTATTTTTCGTGCATTTGGATGGCATTGGTAGCAAACATATGATGCAAATAAACTGCCAACAAGTCGGGCGAAACTTTATTATTTTTGGGACAAAATGCGCATGCGTAGAAAGTCAATATGCAGGTTAGAAGGGTTAGGGAAGACTAAGTGAAAGGAGCTTCTTGGGCAGGGCAGTTCTCAATTTAACACTTTCCGGAAACGTTCAAAAGCTCCATATTTCATTGGTTTATTTATGCAAGTTTGAGTTTTCATGAAGGGAGGGGGGAGGGTGATAGTAAGGGTGGGTGGATGTTAACAGTTTCTTAATTGATTGCTTGAACCAAATCCAATATTCTGTGTATAGAATGTCAGTTTCATAGACGAAATTGCATAGAATTTTCATTGGATTCGGTGAATTTTAAATTCACGAAACCAAACATTTGTATGGGAGGGGGTAGAGGAGGTAAGGGAATCGTAAAATTTGTGATGCAGTTTTATTTATTTTTTTTTGTGAGGTGCTTGTACAAAATTTCAAGTTTGTAGCTTTTAATTTGTTAGTTATTAGTTGATTTAATGAAATTGGTCGAAATCATACTTTTGTGTGGGAGGGGGTAAAAGGGCAAGTGCTATCTCAAAACTTTTAACGTAATTTTATTTCAATTATTTTTGTAAGTTCTTGTGCAAAATTTCAAATTGATAGCATTTAATAGTTAAGTGATAATTGATTTCTTAGAAATGGTCGAAAAAAAATTTTTGTATGGGAGGGGGTAGAAGTTTTAAAGATATTCGACCAGTTAATATTTTAAACTATTGGGGATTTTTTTTAAATGCATTTCACAAATTTTCAAGTTTGTACCTAAAAATTTCATTCAAAAATTTTCAGTTTATGTGTTTTTTTCATTGCACATGAAACACTTTGTGCACGTTAGACCCCCACTTCGGTGCATAACAATTTTGGAACAAATTATTATTTTTTTTCTATGTACATTAAATAGATGTGTCGACGTGCAAAATTCCAACTTTGTATCTTTTACCAGAGCCATAAAAAAATCACTCAAAATTTTCAACATTTTCGCTTTCCACCTCTCTCCCCTTACACCCCCCAACTTAAATTTTTTACCAAAATTAAAAACTATATAGTTCTACAATCTGACAAATTTTCAATTTGATATGTGTACTCAATTTTGAGATTTGGTGATTTGTAGTTTTGGAAAGTGCGCCATTTTTAAATGCTCCCCATTTCCCCCCACTACTATTATGTCCATATGTTATATTTTTTTCATATGCCACTAGTAAAGCTTAGTATTCGTTTTAAGTTTCAATTACATAGCTTAAGAGACAGTCGAGATATTAATTTTTAAGTGTTTTTCCTTGCACCCCCCCTGACCCTCCCCCTTACAATAATTAGCTTCTATCTAAACTGATTCTAGTAGATCTTAATGCCATCTTAATGGTCTCAAAATATCAATTTTTTATGAGTAGTAATTTCGAAGATATAATCATTTGAAAAAAAAATTCGGCCGCCAATTGGTTCTTAGCCCCCCCTTTTCGCACCCCAATGGATAAAAAAATTAAATTATTTTTAAAAGTTGTCCCACAAACTCCTCTATATGTGTGTTGATTTTTAGCTTCCTAGCTGTAACCATGGTTGAGATATTTGAATTCGTATTTTTCGGTTTAAGCGCTCCCCCTGCCTCCCCCTGAACCCGTACACCCCCCAAAATGGGTATCCGCCTGAGATCCGCAACTACCTACAATCTCTCCAAAAATGAACTTTCTATCTTGAAGGGTTTGGGAGTTAATGTGCGCTGAGCGTACACGTCGGCGTACGGCGTACGGCGGACGGCGTACGGCGGACGGCGTACGGCGGACGGCGTACAGACAGACGGATTTTTTTTTTTTGCTTTTTTAGGCTAATTTAGTCATGAAACGCGAAAAAAAAAATTTCAGGGTAGCAAATTTTTTTTTTTTCCCAAGTCGATCACAATACTTTATTATTAAAATAATAAAGTAAAATCAGTTTTGGATGGAGAAGAAGAAGAAGAGTCATCATTTGCTTGTTTGGCCGTTGATGTTTTTATACTCTAGATGAAATCTGAGAGTATATTGTTTTTGCCTTACCGTTTGTAACGCTAAGAAATAATGCTCGTACAGAGTCGCCAAGGGTACATAAATATTTGTTATTGCTCAAAAATCTCGATTCCGAGTGACCGTCTGTCCGTCTGTCTACAACAAACTCTCGAAAGCTTTGACATATCGTGCTGAAATTTTTCATATATCATTTTTGCAAAAAAGTAACTTTAAGTTCGTGAACGGGCCACATCCCCCCACTCCTTCTACCCCCTCCCATACAAATTTCATGAAATTTGGAAATTTAAAGAAATTGATTTTTCTCCGAAACTGTTTCAGCTAATGACTTGAAAATTAGGTAATAGTATTATAATGAGAATACTATTACTGTAGAAATATATTGCTCTGATCTCCTTACTCCTTCTACCCCCTCCCATACAAATGTACAATTTTCAAAAATGCATTTATTCGGTTTGCATCGCAACTAGCAAAGCTAAAAGAACCAATTTTTGTCAAAATTAATATTATTACAATTGCAACCAATTTTGTAAAAATTGTCAACTTCACCTCATCCTTTCTACCCCCTCCCATACAAATTTAACGAAATTTCGAAATTTGAACAAAATTATTTTTCTCCAAAATCGTCAAGGCTATAAACTTTAAATTTTGAGGAAAGTATACTATTACATGTATCATTGATGCCAAAAAATTTGATTTTGATTCGAATACTCCTTCTACCCCGTCCCATACAAATTCACAATTTTGATAAAATGCATTTAATCGATTTTTATTGAAACTAGAAAAAGTACAAGCTTAAAATTTTTCCTCAATTTGTCCCTTAATAATTGCAATAAATGCTAAAAAAAATATTAACTTCGCTTCACTCCTTCTACCACCTCCCATACAAATTTTTGTATTGAAAACTCAAGAAAAATATTTCTTCTTCGAGCATATGAGTAACAAAGCAATATGATTAGGATGTTGAAAAGGAGATTCAAAATCATCCAAAACCCCCCACTTTCTCTGCCACCTCCCATAAAAATGCATAAATTCAGGCAAAAATTGTTCAATTTCCTCGAAAATTATGAAAGCTACAAACTTTAAATTCAGCATGAAACACTTTGTATACTACGTTCGGTGTTATATACAAAAATTACAAACCTTCCCCCTCTGCTTTTACCACCTCCCGTACAAAAGTCACAATTCACTATTCGAAAGAATTTAAGATGACATATTTTCCGGTACAATAAACTATTTCCTATTTCATCTAGAGTATCATATGATTGGGCGTTACGCTGTGGTTGTTTTTTTTTGGGTGTTTTCGATTTGGTCGGTGTCGTTTTCTTTTTTGGCGATTTGGACAACCGTTTTCCCTCATTCGCTTTTCTTTTTTCGGCTCGTATGCGCAACGATGAAACCTGTTCTGCTGAAGTCAGAACAGCACTTTTCATTGCCTTGCGACCACTATTGCTTTTCTGTTTTGGACTTCTGTAATGCAGACGTCCAACACTTTCCACGGCTGTTATTAAGCTAGCACCGCTAGTAGATGGTTCAGAAGTGGAAACTTCTCCATTCACCCCTGGTTCATCGTTGAATGTGATCAAACGCTGATTTTCTGGATCAAGCTCTTCTCCGTGTTGGACAATATTTTCTCCACCCATTTCAGCCACCAAAAAATCCGAATCCATGAAAATTCCAGAGTTGATGAGACAAATTCCTAAAAAATGTGATCGAATAATAGTCACAATTAGGAAAAGTTGAAAAATTCGAATAAAAAAAATTGTTTACCTGTGGCTCTAAAGCCAGCTTTAATATTGGTGGGCGTAAAAGCATCATCCATGCATTGAGAAGCAATTTATGGAATGTGGTGAATTTCAATGGTACGATTCGCATTATTTTTTGTCCATTCCATGTATTTTGTTTATAAGCCGCCTTCAATGGCCCAAAAACGGATACATCAAGTGGCTGCAGACGATGGCTACAGTGAGGGGGAAAAGACAGCATTGTAATGGAATGTTCGTTGGCCAAGTCAATGGCCTCAATCGACAAATGAGAATGATGATTGTCAAGCAACAATAGTTGTGGCCTAAGAAATGATGCGTGTGTGTATTTGATGAAATGTCTCATGAACATCACAAATCCTCGTTGCTGCATCCATCCAGATCCATTACAATCACCAATTGAGCCAGCATTATCCAAAAAATGTGTGCGCATATTTTTTCGCGGAAAGATAAAAAAAGGTGGAAGGGCAGTTGTAGCGGCATTTACAACAACAGCCATCGTCACTAGAGTGCTACGCTCTTGTCAAGCCATTTGTCCAACGTTCTTAGAACCTTTCCGGGTAACGATTTTACCGATTTTTGTTGGAACGGTTGAAAAACCACACTCATCCATATTCCAAATGGAATGTGGACCATATTCAGCTTCCTGTGTAACTCGATTCAAATTGGCAAAAAAAGAAGCGACGCTTTCACGATTAAAACCATGCATTCGGTTAAGGCTTATTTGTTGGGGTGTTCGTACGGACATGTTAGGATGTCGTTGCAGAAAATTGTCAAACCATTTTCGGCCGGCCATAGAATGCTCATTCCAAGTTGCTGGATAAGCAATTTCAATTTTTGTTTTGCAAATTGATATGCGAGCTGTTTCACTTCAGGAATGCTGAGGCCATGATACAAGCTACTGCATTTTAATATGTATTCCATCAACGCTTTTTCGTGAATTTTAGAAAATATCTGAAAAATACGACAAATTAAATGGAAGCAAAAAAATCGCAACAAAATCATAAAAACATACAGGCTTGGTCCCCATTGTTGTGCTTGTATCCAGCACTCGCAATATTTCTTCATCAGTTGCGGCTGTAATGTCCTGAATTTCAGACTTCAGACTAAACATTACTCACATATCGAATTAAACTTGAACGAGGAATATTCAAATCAATCGAAACTGATTTTATCGATTCTTTTTGGACCAATACCCGTTTAATTGCTGCCACTAACACTGATGGTGCAATGATTTCAGTACGTTTGGGACTCATTTTGAACTAAATATCACAAAAAAACCATAAAAATTAAAACAAAGATGAAAATATCGAAAATCTGAATAACACTCCAACACTGTCTAACATAGGAACATCAACGGTGTCCAACTTAGGAACATCCGCCATTTCGACAGATTAACATGTCAAATAGAATAAATTGAACTAGGGCAATTTTTGATTGCAGAATATGACAGAGAATGAAAAACGAATAAGAAAAATTCATTTACCTTGACTGAATGTAGAAATTATTCACTTTAATTTTCACTTAAAAAATTAAAAAATTCACTTTGAAAAATCGAAATTTAAAAATTTTTTTCTGGAGCAACAAAAACCACGTATAAACACGTATAGGTATAGAAAGCAAGCTGACACTGAGAGCTACCGATGACAGTAGTTTGAGCGCACTGACAACAAAACTCAGAAAAAAACCGGGTGTCCAACTTAAGGACAGTGTCCACCACTGGGACATTTACCTTACTCATTAAATTTTTGAAGCAAATTTGTTTTGATAGCATTTTAAATAATGTGATCAAATTAGTTTAGTCGTCACTCCTTCTGCCATCTCCCATTGTAGTGTGCCCATATACGTTAAACTAATTTTTAAGGCAATTATTCTTTAATTAGGCATATTTTACTATTATTATTTATTTGCTATATTATATTTATTTCAATATTTATCACAGCATGATTGCGCAATCCTAGTTTTGTTATGTTGTTTTTTAAATCACAACAATTTAAAAAATAAACAGACGATTGTAAGATCAAAAGAAAACTATGTTATGCAAGATTCAATTGGCGCTATTTGTTAGTTCAATTATTGAAAAGCACGATTGTCAGTGAAATAACAAAATTATATTTAATATGGAAACGTGAAGTCTAAAATGATTTAAACAAATATACAATAATTATTTCTTCCATGGTGATAAATCATTTCCGAACTCATTCCCTTATAATGATAATTTGCGGTTATAGAAACCATCTTCATGCGATTTACAAGTTAATTGTGATTTAAATTACACTTTGCGGTTATACCTAATAGATAAGTGTGATCTTGGAATTTCATAATTGCAAAGATATTTCTATCGGTTCCATACTCCTCAAAGTGGCATTGAAGTTCAGTCATGTAGAAAAATAAAACTTTGTCAATCGCTTTCACACAAAAAACTGCACAATTCGTCTCAAAGCCTCGATTACTATGTGTGCTCAATGTACCATTACAATTATTGTCCACCGAATCAGATTTATTATTACAATTGCCTTTTTATAGGAGCATGTTGACACTATGTGCCTGTTTTTTGT
The DNA here is from genome assembly GCA_963669355.1 of Chorisops tibialis. Lineage (NCBI taxonomy): Eukaryota > Metazoa > Arthropoda > Insecta > Diptera > Stratiomyidae > Chorisops > Chorisops tibialis. The sequence goes on from OY770262.1 coordinate 290,331,272, forward strand.
GCATGACCGGCTATTATTACAAAACTATTACCTTTGAGGTCAGGCTCCAAGATACGTGCGGCCATGATACAGCTTTTGTATATTATAGCCAAGTGTCATTTATAGGATTTAATCAGTCATGGTATCTAAATAGCGTACACTGATGTAATTTAGTAACATTATGGGTTTACGCGTATGTTATTGCTTTTCTCGGAGAATTTCAAACAAATCTACTACTAAATAGCCGTGAACTCTTACCTGCGAGTCGGAGCAAATAAACACGATATTCACTCTTACTTTTCGAATTTCAAAAAAGATTTCACCGAAGGCTTAGGAAGTCACGACTTATAAAATTGTACATATTGTATGTATTTTTTTTTTAATCTACCTGAAGACGAAGAACATCTGCCAAAGACATTTCCATAAGTTAAGAAGATACAAAGTTCGTGACTATTTCTTAAATGTCTTCGGATTTTTTTCAATTTTATTACGCAACGTTAAAAGCTTTGATTACTTTTACGATCTAAGTGCAAAAGACTTTATAATGTTCTTGTTGAGGACGGCGAGAATTCTTCGGTGGTCTTAAGGAAAATTGTTTAAGTAGATTTTAAATAATAAATAATAAAGTTTGGCTTCTTATTTTATTGAAGATTTGAATCCAGGAAGAAAATAATAGAGGTTGTTTGTGATTTGATAGAAACATTTAAATCCGATTATGTGCTCAATATAAATAGCAGATATTTTTTTTCAGTAATATAAATGGGCTTAAAATTATATTGTAGTTAAAATAGTTGGGGTTTCAACTTATGCTTGAATGCTAGAGCTTGCATCGAAATTTCAAAAAATTCAAAATGCAAGAATCAGTGACGGATTTTTCACTTTAGGAGCTCGAATCGGAAGTCAATTTCTAGTTTGAGACGTACTGAGAAAACTGGTTTATTGTGAATATTAACATTTCTATGTGAGGTAATAAGAAAAGTTTTGGCTTTCAGACTAGCTTCAAACAGACTATTTTGGATTCTTTCTTGGCGGGGTGGCGGCAGCTGGAAAGCTGTAAAACGGCCAAATCCTTTTGGGAAGAACCGAACAAAAATATTACAGCTCAGCTGTTACAACGTAGTCGCTATAGTATCCGAACTATTGTCGGCCTGACCACAGGCCATTGCTTGCTAAGGCTGCACGCATTTAGGATGCGAATCGCGAGCGACAGCTTGTGCAGAGGTTGCGAGGAAGACGAAGAATCTATCGAACATTATCTTTGTCACTGTCCGCAAATCTCCAACAGTCGTCTCCTTTGTTTAGGCTCTAGATTCTTCTCAGAACTAGACGACCTCAGAGGCGTCCAACATTCGAGCCTGTTAAGGTTCGCAAACCGAACCAAGTGGTTAGAGCAAGAGGAGTGACTTCCAATTCATAACTATAGGGGGAGTACAATGGGCCCAACTAGATGGCCTCAGTGCTTGTGGTTCTATGCAACCACCCTCCTACAACCTAAACCTAAACCTTGGGCTTTCATTATTTCTACAGAGAAGACTCGAATTTTCATCAACACGTTATTCAAAATTGTGTGTCGGAAGTTGCATCATTTTGTATGGTATTTGAAAATAAGTTTTTACATTCAATAGCAAACTCCGTCTTGGATAGAAGAACTTCTCAGGGTGGAAAGGTTCTGTGAGACCGTTAATACCAAGCCACAAAGATGATTTTTTTTTTAAGTGTTCTGACTCCTTTATTTTGATACTGGCGAATTCTTATGGGATAACTAAAGCACATAATGGGAATCCATATCGCCAAAGGTACAGAAATTCTTGAAGTAGCTCGGTAGTTTGGATTTCGACTGAACGTCTGACTTCTCGATAACTCTCGAATGCTTTGAGATATCAAATAAAATTATTGTCATGTCATATTCCCCACACAAATTTATGAAATTTAAAAATTAAAAGGAAATCCATTTTCCTTCGCTGTAATGACGCTGAAATAAAATTTTTGTTTTAAAAATCATAGTTGGCAAAAGCCAGCCGTACGCTGTTTGGCGTGAAAAGGTATGTTTTGCTCTCTATAGCCAAGGTATTGCAAACTCTCGAAATGTTTTTCACTACCTTTTAAATATTTAGATGAAATGAGAAACAGTACCGAAAAACAAGTTGTATGAAATGGTAAATAGTGATATTTGTATGGAAGGTGGTAGAAGGAGTCAGGGGAGAATTTTAATATATGCATAAAAATATAATTGTAGTGTCTGTCTGTCTTATAAAGGCCTATAAGTTAGTGTTTTGCTTTATTTATCATAACTAAGCATTAAAACACGTTTGTGAGATTTTTGTTTCTCTGTCCGGACTTAACTCGAAAAACGGCTGAACCGATTGTAACGAAACTTTCACAGTTTATTAGGTATACTTGATATCTACTTGTGGTTTTATTTCAAAGTCACTAAGTCTCAAACTACACCGATTTTCTTCATGATGTAAGTCGAGGTACTTCCGATTGGTGTTGGCTTTTTTATGAAAATAACCCAATCTATACATATAAAAATAATTTTAGTATCTGTCTCAGTGGCGTGGCATCCATTGATGCAAGGGAAGCATTGCTTCCTGCCTTTTATTGAGTCTAGAAATACTAAATTCAAATCGGAACGAATATCAAACATTATTTAAAAAAAATTAGAAAAAGCGCGCCATTTCTGTAAACACACTTTACGTGCACAGGACAGCTTTTTTCCAGAGGCTTTTGCAGAGCGACGAAAGCCCAAAGACATCAACAGGTAACAATCGCTCTGAGATGCGATTTAAATAATGCATATACCAGACTGCCGCCGGCCAGTGCGTAGCAAAATTTTTCCGCTCGACTCAATCAAATTCGACTTCTATAGAAAGGGGAGATGCGTTGCGGTATTTGCTTCCAGAGTTTTTAGTCACAAGTCATCGCATTCCTTCGTTCTAAGTATTGCCAGTATGGAAATTTGTGGAATAGTAAATCTGGTAAATATTGCCTACATTGTCGTGCTTGGAGGGGGAAACGAATCGTATTAAGCTTTTGCATATCGAGCGATATCTTTTTTGCAAGTCCTTACTTTTTTATTACCCATTCCACAACCAGCTTTCGAACGGAATGTGGTTTAAAGTAGGGAGATGGTCTAGCCTCTATGCTTTTCAACTTGGCACTAGAGTATGTCGTCCAAAAAATCCCAGTCGACACCAACGGGACACTACTATTCAAGTCCACCCAACTAGTAGCATACGCTGACGACATTAACATCCTAGCAAGATTCTTCCCTAGTGCTAAGGAGGTATTTGTCAATCTTGACTCTGCCGCAAAAGAAGTCGGGTTGCGCATTAACGAAAACAAAACAAAAATAATGACGCAAACAAGAAGGAGAGCGCCTATCAGACAAAACATAACAATTGCGGAATATAATTTGGAGAATGTGGACAATTTCATATATCTTGGGGCTAATATAACAGAGGACGGTAATGAAACAGACGAAATCAAACGACGGATAATATTAGCAAATAAGACGTATTATTCGGTACTTCCAATAATGAAATCCACGAAAGTGCACAGGAACAATAAGATGCGGATATATGAAACTATTATACGACCTGTGCTTTGTTATGGCTGCGAGACGTGGACATTAATGCGAACTTACGGAAAAGTAGTTAACGCATTTGAAAGAAAGGTCCTCCGAAGAATTTTGGGACCTGTGAAGGAAGGAACGAAATGGCGAATAAGATATAACCATGAGTTGTATCAACTCTACGACTAGCCAGAAGCTTCAACGTTCACCAAGCTACGTAAACTGGAGTGGGTTGGCCATGTAGAGCGAATAGAAGACAGAAGAATCCCGAAACGTGGTCTTAAAGGCAAAGCGATTGGTAACCGGCCAGTAACGCCCATCCATATGATACTCTAGATGAAATAGGAAATAGTTTATTGTACCGGAAAATATGTCATCTTAAATTCTTTCGAATAGTGAATTATGACTTTTGTACGGGAGGTGGTAAAAGCAGAGGGGGAAGGTTTGTAATTTTTGTATATAACACCGAACGTAGTATACAAAGTGTTTCATGCTGAATTTAAGTTAAAGTTTGTAGCTTTCATAATTTTCGAGGAAATTGAACAATTTTTGCCTGAATTTATGAATTTTTATGGGAGGTGGCAGAGAAAGTGGGGGGTTTTGGATGATTTTGAATCTTCTTTTCAACATCCTAATCATATTTCTTTGTTACTCATATGCTCGAAGAAGAAATACTTTTCTTGAGTTTTCAATACAAAAATTTGTATGGGAGGTAGTAGAAGGAGTGAAGCGAAGTTAATATTTTTTTTAGCATTTATTGCAATTATTAAGGGACAAATTGTGGCAAAATTTTAAGCTTGTACTTTTTCTAGTTTCAATAAAAATCGATTAAATGCATTTTATCAAAATTGTACATTTGTATGGGACGGCGTAGAAGGAGTATTCGAATCAAAACCAAATTTGGCATCAATAATACTTGTAATAGTATACTTTCCTCAAAATTTAAAGTTGATAGCCTTGACGATTTTGGAGAAAAATAATTTTGTTCAAATTCCGAAATTTCGTTAAATTTGTATGGGAGGGGGTAGAATAGATGAGGTGAAGTTGACAATTTTTACAAAATTGGTTGCAATTGTAATAATATTAATTTTGACAAAAATTGGTTTTTTTAGCTTTGCTAGTTGCGATGCAAACCGAATAAATGAATTTTTGAAAATTGTACATTTGTATGGGAGGGGGTAGAAGGAGTAAGGTGATCAGAGCAATATTTTTTTACAGTAATTGTATTTTCATTATAATACTATTACCTACTTTTCAAGTCATTAGCTGAAACGGTTTCGGAGAAAAATCAATTTCTTTAAATTTCTAAATTTCATGAAATTTGTATGGGAGGGGGTAGAAGGAGTGGGGGGATGTGGCCCGTTCACGAACTTAAAGTTACTTTTTTGCTAAAAATGATATATGAAAAATTTCAGCACGATAGGTCAAAGCTTTCGAGAGTTATGTTGTAGACAATCGGACAGACGGACAGACAGACAGACAGACGGTCACTCGGAATCGAGATTTTTGAGCAACAACAAATATTTCTGTACCCTTGGCGACTCTGTACGAGCATTATTTCTTAGCGTTAAAAACGGTAAGGCAAACACAATATACTCTCAGATTTCATCTAGAGTATAATTAGCAGCTGGAGGACGCGGTCTTTGGATCGAGACGATTGGAGGCGACGACTTCCGGAGACCAAGGCCCGATTTGGGCTGTCGCACCATTGATGATGATTTTTTTTATTATCTAAATAAAAAGTATAAGTTCAAAAGAAATAAAGCCTATGTTAACTTTTTAACATTTTTAAAGTTTATTTTTGACAACAGTTGAAGAGCCCTTAAAAGAAAAATGTCGCTATAAGATTTCTTCAAATTTCGGTCCATTATCACCCTAGTAAATATAAGACCATGTATTGACCGAGGATTTGAATTTCCGTTAATTTAAGAATTCAAACGCTTTCGGCTGCTATGTAGTATTAGGGTGAATGTGTACCATGTTTGATTTTAGATCTTAGATAAAAGTCCTAGTAATCAAAGATTTGTTTTTAGTTTAACCGTCGAGTCTACCAATTTTAAATAAAATTATTTGCAAAAAATTTATTAAAAATGAAATTATTAAAAATATTAAAATAAATGACAGTATACCTACCAGGTTCCTGCGTGCTTTCAACATTTCAAATATTTCTAGCAGTTGATGTGAAAGGTTTTCGTAATATTGTATATTAAACATGTTATTTAATTGTATGAAGTGTAACAAACCAATATTTTTAAAAAGTAATTGCTTCCCCTAGCCATTATATCACGCCACGCCACTGGTCTATCTATTATTTGTTCATAAATGACTATAAGTTAGTGTTTTGCTTTATTTGGAAAAAAAACTAAGCAGAAACGCGTTTTTAAAATTCTTCTCTGTCTGTCTGTCTAGCTGTCCGGCTTTCACGAAAAAACGGCTGAGCCGATTATAATGAAACTTTCCAAGTTTATTTGGTATGCTTTGAGATGTAATCTGCGTTTGGTCTTATTTCAATAACTCCACGCCTTCTACCCCCTCCCATACAAAAATGATTCATTTTCAGAATTATATAATAATCAAATTTTCTTGAAAACCATACTAGCGAATTATAATATATTTTTATCTTAAATCTAATCTGTGGTATACAAATTATTTAAATCCCCCTACTGCTTCCACCACCCCCCATAGAAACTGCACTTTTTCATGAAATACTATAAACCTATTTTTTCAGTACGTATAACATTTAAAGAGCTCAAATTTTGTAATAAATCCTTAAAGTATTATAATTAATATCGGGGATAAGCAAGCCGATTAGCTTCTCACCTCTCATACAGTGTGACGCAATATCACATTTTTTCCAAAATTCGATTTTCTTGAAAAATATGGGAGTTACTGATCTGAAATTTAAAATAAATCAATTTCATGATGACTATAGTTGTTTCTTAAAAAATCACTAAAAACCTCCTACTCCTTCTACCACCTCCCATACAAACTGCAAAATTTCACTAAAACCACTGTACCTTTTTCTCAGTCTCTATCTATTCAATTTTCGAAGCTTTAATTTGGTGCAAATCATTTTTATAGCTACGCTAGCATGATGTGAAACTAATTAGTTCAATGCTGTCACCACTTCTACCAATCCCCATAAAAAAATTTTTAAGATCACAATAATTTCGATTTCATCTACATACTATATAGTATTGTATGATTGGGCTTTACTCACAATCATAGTCCTGTAATGTTTTTAAGCTTAATGTTATTTTATTTGGGTTTATTTTTTAATTAACATAAGCTTCAACTATTCACATGTCCTTAACGCTCTTCAATACGTATATGATCTCAAATCACGGGATTGATTTGATCATGAACCTGTCCCATGCAAATACGAGTATCATGGTTTTATTCTTAAAAATTTATGGTTCCGTTACCAACAAAATATAAAACATTGTATTTAAAGAGCCATTAAACCAAGCAGATTATATATCTCTTATAATATATTACTAACTACATTCTCAAAAATCGCTTATTATTGCGAGTCTTACGCGGACAAAGTCGCGGGGATCGCTAGTAATATTAATAAATATATAGTGATTCCAGCAAGAATAATCAATAGTCCTCCACGCCTTGTACCACCTCCCATATAAATGTCACAACTTCACCATATGAAAACTATTTTTGATTTTTTGTTGTTTTAAAATCAACTTGTGCTCCGATTTGATTGTTGTTAAATGGAGGAATTTTATTCAAATGTTCCTCCCTTTCCTTCCACCTTCCATGAAAAATGTGTCATAATCAGATTTTTTCGTTCATTTTCTTGGAATGTGTCAAAGTGACTCACCTAAAATGTGGTATATGACGTCTTATCATATTAAAAACGAATTGAATTCTCAACCCCTTTTAGCAATGTAAAATTGTATAGAGAATTGAATTCGACCCGTTCCAATAAGGACACCTTAAAAAATTTTAAACCAACCTTTTTCTTTAGCTTTTTTTTGATATCGATTATATTTTTTTGAAAACCGAACACAAACTATGGCAGGCACAAAACGCCTTTAATGGCATGAGTCCATTCTATTAGTTACTAATCTTCGATAGATATCAGTGGGCTAAAATCGGAACCGAATTATCTTCTGGGTTGTCTTTAGGTATTCCACAAAACTCTATCTTGGGACCCATGCTGTTTAGTTTGTATATTGATAATTTACCGGAATTAATTCAACATTCTTCAATTTATATGTACATATGTAGATAATTTCAGCTTTTATTGTGCGGATTAATGCTGATCATCATCATCAATGGTACTACAGCCCAAGTCGGGTCATGGTCACCTCTAAGCTTTGTCTACAATTTTTTCGCTGTAATGCCCTCCATGTCGAAAATTTCAGAAGTGATTTGCTGTCAACGTCGATTGAATCTTCCCAGCATTTTCTTGGTTTTCCGACTAGCTGTTTTCCTTCCGTCTTTCCCTTTTGTACACGCAGATATCGATTCTGCTTGCCCTTTAAAAATGCCCTTGGTTTTGATGAAAACAAAGCTTTTTTGAAATGACTTGGGATCTTTCTAATTCATGAAAAATTGTTTGTGACAAATGTAGGTAAAATTTTAAAATGGAAAAAACTTATAAATTACTTTAAGACTGTACTTATAGCGGTTGCCAATCAATCAAATTCCTGTTAAGACCCCCTATATGGGCATAGGACAGAAACAACTCTCTTCCACAAGGCGCGATCCTGGGCATAGGCCTTAAGCTGTTGCCAGGACTTGTTTATTCGTCTGGTCTCCTGCTCAATTGCTCGCTTCCATGTGTTACATGGTCGACCAACCCGACATCTTCCTTGAGGATTATAATCCAGAGCCTGTTTGGCGATGTTTCGCTCTGGTTTCCTAAAAGTGTGACTGATCCACTGCCACTTCCGCCGTTGAATCTCAATACCTATTTTAGTCTGGCCAGTTGTACTCCAAAGTTCGTCGTTGGAGATCACTTCTGGCCAGAATATTCCTAAAATGCGTCGAAGGCATTGGTTCACAAAAGTCTGTAGTTTCTTGGTAAGTCGAACGGTCACTTTCCACGTAGTAAACCATATAACAACACGGATTTGACGCATGCGTCAAAAACTCGCAGCTTCGTGCGAAGGGAGATCTCTCTTAACCTCCAGAAAGGGGAAAGGATACCGGAGGCCTCACGAACTTTATTTAGCCGAGCCTCAACATCCTTTTCGGCTCCGCAGTCCATGCTGACAATGCTTCCGAGATAGCAAAAATCTTGCACCTCTTCCACATCCTGTCAGTTAAGAACAATCGGTGTGCTTGCGTTCGAACCCATGTGCATGTACTTGGTTTTACGCACATTTATTTTCAGTCCCGCCTCTTTGCATTTAGAATGTAACCAGTGAACATTTGACTCTAAATCCGAACGGTTATGTGCAAGCAAACAAACGTCATCAGCATAATCAAGGTGACTTATTTTGTTAAATAGTCTCCATTGAAGACCTTTACCTTCCCCACCTTCCAGTGCCGCTTTCAAGATGTCATTTATTACCACCAGAAACAGGGCTGGTGATAATATGCAGCCTTGTCTTAGACCCGTTCGCACAGGGAAGCTCTCGGACAGCTCTCCTCTATGCAAGACGCAACACCTCGCATCTTCGTAGGATTCTTTAATCATAGCTATGACCTTATCTGGAATACCTTTCCTACGCAAAGCATTCCATATGTAATCTCGCTTAACGCTGTCGAAAGCCTTCTCGAAGTCCACAAACATTAGATGCAGTGGCGAACCCATTTCGGCTGACTGCTTTAATGTTATCCGTAGGGTATTTGTGTGGTTGGTACAAGACGACCCTTTACGGAACCCAGCCTGACAAACTTCGAGAGTGCTCTCGACGGCATCACTAAACCTATTGAGAATTACCTTAGCAATAATTTTTGATACGGCAGTAAGTAGATATATACCACGCCAATTGCCACAATCCCGAAGGTCGCCCTTATTGGGAATTTTCACAGTGACGTCCTCCTTCCATTTAGTCGCATATCTTCCTCCATTCCACACCTTAGTAAAGAGTGGGAGGAGTATATCGGCTGTTATTTCCGGGTCCGCTTTGAGGAGTTTGGTTGGTAGGCTGTCTATACCTGGAGCTTTCCTTCTCGCCATTGACTGAATGGCGGAAACTGTATCTTCCTTATCTGGGGATCGTCCCTAATAGAGGATTATTGCGGCTGGATGTTTGGTAGTTGTTCTGTTTCCGGAATATCTTCCTCTGACAAGACGTTTAAAATATTAGAGAAATATTCCTTCCATCGTCGCAACTGATGTTCACTCATATTAAGGAGAGTTCCGTTGGCATCTCTCACCAGGTGGTTGGTGGTGAAATTCCTGTTCGTTGAATAGTGAACCCATATCCCCAAGGTAAGCCGGAGATTCTGCCTTGTTTGTCAGATTTTCAATGGCCTTTCTCTTGTCGCGTCTAATAGCCTTTTTAAGCTATATATGAGCATCGCGGTAGTTCTGCCTGAGGTCGGGCGTTCGTTGGTTGACATCGGGTTGGGAGATGATTACCAATTTGGCTTTTTTCCGATTTCCAAAATTGTCCCATGTGCCTTGCGACATCCAGGGTTTCTCATCGCTTTGCACATATCCCACAGATTCTTCAGCACAAGTTAGAAAAGTGTTTCTGGTTGCCTCGCCATTGGCGTCCAGTGTTCGCATTTGATATTCACTCAATGTGGAAAAGTTAACGTCACGAATAATAAAGCGTAACAGCGTAGAATCCGGAAATCTTTTCTTTCATTTCGAAATGCACTGTGAAAACATTCACCTAACTCTAATTTCTTTCCAAAAACGGCATATGTAGTTTGGGCGAAGGGTTCATCGCTACGACGGAAACAAATTTGTGACAACTTTAAATAAGGAAGCCTAAGTTTAAATTGGAAGATTGCTTAGTATTTAAGAAGAAACGAAAATTTTGAATCGATTCGATTCGTCTTCAACATCTACTATATCTACTCAGGGGGTGGTCCTACCAAGTTGCAAGTGGAGAAGTTGCTCCGTGTTACATGCTTGAGAGGGGCATTATTAAGAAACCGCAAAGTTGAAACCAGTGTAACGAAATGGAGGACTCCATACCGCCAACAGATATTGGGGTTTATGGACCACATAATATGCTTGCCGGCAAGTTTAGGCGTGAGAGAGAAAATTTGGTATGAAAAAGATACTAGCCGTGATGAAAGGGACGAAAAAAAGGAAGGCGAAAGGGATACACGATTCCTATCGGTACAGTCTTAAGCCCCATGTTGGGTGCTATTGCATCGAAATGAAGGACTCTATTCCACTAACAGTGAATGAGCTTCCGCCAGACCTCACAGCTTGGTGAGCTTAGTTCGTGGTTCCGCCATCGCTCATTATCAGGAGGCCCGATTTCATAGGACTTTCAGGCAATTGAACCTCCATCATCTATCTTTTTTCTCGCCTTCATCACAATTCTTAATGGATGGTGTCTTCTCTGACACTAAAAACCACTCCCCCTGATTTTCCATATAATGTCGTACCAGATGCTTGCATCAAACCTGCGCTCACAATTTCATAACAATTTTGTGAAGAAAAAAAAAATTTATAAATTTCTAACACATTTGCTTAGCATAAGGAGCTACATTAGCGTTGTATATTTGTACATCCATTAACATATCGCCTGCACTATATTCATAATGACTTTCAAATGCGGAAATTTGTTTCACACAATAGTGGCTCAAAATTGATTGATCGAAAATTTGTTGCAAAATTTTATTACAAAAATATGTTGTTAGAAATTTAGTTGAAAAAAATTCTGGTATTCTTCGTCTGATGGGAGTATACCTAATGTCCAATAGCAACATATGTGTAAGAATTTTGTTGACTCTCTTTGTGGCGATTAAATGAAATGAACTTTTGAGTTCAAATCATACATCAAATACCTTTGGTTGTGCCGTTTTAGGAGTTAAACGGAGGAATTAATCAGAACATATGGCTTGAAAATGCAAAGCAAAATATAACTAAATGTTCTCTTGGCTAAGAGTTATTAGAAGTTCTTTGGAAGGGTGCGGTATCAATAGATTGATGCGGGCGCCAAACTAAATGAAACCTGCACTGTACCTACCTTCATACGGAAAAAGAGTAAGATGCAGATTCTTAAAAAATGTTTTATTCTATTGGACAAAAAATCAATAGCTCCAATCAGTTTTTGAGTGCACATAAAACTAACAATCTACTTTGCATGGCATAGAATCTGAAAGTTAAGTAGGTAAGATCGAAAAAACGCTTTTAACAATAGAAAATAGTGTAGACCGCCAAATGAACACCGGCAAAAAGCTTTCATTCGGAATTTAGCTTGACCACTATAGAACAAACAAATATTCTTACCTAGGACCAATCCAACCCTAAGTGAGTTATTATAGAGCGAGTTCAAGCAATTTGCTTCCACCAACAAACTAAACGAGAATCGTGAAAAACCGAGAAACTTAATGCCCACTATTCTCCACTAACAATGCCTGCATTCTTTAATACCACGATTCCACAAAAACCCCTTAACCGAGCATCCTTATGCTAGAACAGCAACATAAACAATGGATTTCCTTCCCTCCGAGATCTTGCATTGCATGGATTGCATGGAGTAATACTGCACTATCCTAGATCTGGCACCACTAAGTGCTTGACACGGATTACAGCTTGGATTTAGGATTCCATGGCTTCCATTATTGGACTGGAAGCATTCAACTACTTCTCTACCATAAGAGTTCAGGTTAGGTAGGCACTATGTCAAGCGGCTTTCACATTTTTTTTATACGTTACATTTTAGTTTATCGGTATTAAAACTGCATGCTAAACAACAATTTCAGTGCGTGTTGTATCTTAGAAGAAGATGTGATATGGTTTTACTTAAGTCCTTGACTCCATTGTTTGAAAAATTATGTAGTTAAGGTTTGAGTTTATTTTGAAACGTAGCTATTAAGGACTTGCTAAGACTTTCAAGAACCACTTAATCAAATGATTTTATAAATTGGCAGGCGTAATTATTTTCGTTATGTGTATAAGAAGAGGACAAATTTATTAGGATTCGGCGATAATTATCACCAAAAATATAACAAATAAATCATTTCGAATTACCAATTATCCAAAACTGACAAATTACTCCACTGCTGCTAACTAGTTTGCATATTCTCATTCCTTTATTATTAACCAAAATTGATATCATTGATGATGGAATAATATGATTTCGCATTAATATAATCGATTTAAAGCGAAATACAAGGACATTTTTTTCATTGTAAGTCATGCAAAAATAATTACGTCTAGACGTTGTGAGGAACAATCGTCATTCAAAGCAGATTCCAACTTCAAATATTTTCCAAAAAATGAAAAACATCTTTAGAAATCCGATTTTCCAGGATAACTAAACATCCTTCCTTTGTTTCGTCGACACGGTCACCAATCTAATGGAAATACGTTCAGAGCTCGCTGTGCTCTTAAAAGAAAACATGACCAGCCCACTCAGGAGCTGCCACCGTCAGAATTGAAACTTTCTGAACGCATAAAGCTGATTGTCCAACGTGAATTACATATATGGACGAACAAAAAATAAATAATCCCAAATAGGAACGACATTTCTCTGACATTTATGTCAAATTCAATTCTACCCTGCATCGATGTTGGTATTGGGAACGGAAGGAAAATTTTGAAGGATGGGATTCAATCAAGGGACGTAGAATGAGTTGGGCCACGTTGGATGGAACTAGGGACTGTTGGCATAAACTGAAACCTGCAAAAAAATATTTTTTTTTCCAACATCACATCCTATCGATGTTGGGTAAATTTTCAATTTTCATGCCAAACTAGGTTTCATTGTTATTGCATTTTCACATGGCATTTGAGAACGTTGACTCAGCTCAATGGTGATATCGTGGAATGGAAATAGATCGAATAGGGAAGACAGGAATGTATATGAGGATGTTAAGAAATGGAGATTCGTAGGATAAATCCAAGGATAGATATAATGTTGTGAGGTTATGACACTTGGAAGTTTTGTCAGGTCCTTTCATATTTTATTTTAGATTGACATCTTCAAGGACATTTATGCGATTGAATAAGATTTTTTGGCGGACATTTTGACCTAAATTAAAAGAAAAGATTTCCGGATTCTACACTGTTACGCTTTATTATTCGTGACGTTTCGGTCTCTGCTGAGACCTTTATCAAACTTGATAAAGGTCTCAGCAGAGACCGAAACGTCACGAATAATAAAGCGTAACAGTGTAGAATCCGGAAATCTTTTCTTTTAATTCAAAATGCACTGTGAAAACATTCACCAAACCATTTTGACCTAGTTCAATGCATTTGGTGTGTCCTGAAATATTCGTTAGGGAAGGAGAAAACAAGGGTCTGGAAGAAATCATAGAAAAACACATAAATGTTAATATCGGGACTATTCTTTAAGATGAATACTTCAAAATTTTAGTTTTGGTTGATATTTTGTTGCATTTTCATATTATTTTCAGTTTGTCGAGCAACGATGGTATTGCTTTTACTCAATTCAATGTTAGCGACAAAGTATTGTTACATGCCAACACTATGCCGATCATCAAATGTTCGAGATCTTCAACCACCATTTTCGACAAAAACAACACTGCACTAATAAAAGAACACCTGCAAATTCCTTTTCACTAACGATAATTACACACGCGCAATTCCGATCAAGTTACATGCCGACACACATTGAACTACTCAGCGACGGCCGGCATGAGTCTGCATACACGTTGTATGGATGCCCGTTGGTATGTACGGGTCGGCAGTCAGCGAACACGTCGGTTGTGCTGGGTATGAAAAGGGCGAGCGTTCATGAAAAGAAACAGTCGATGTTCGGAAACGAAAGAGTCGAAGTTGAGAAAGTGATTAATTCGGTAATTGGCAGCGTAAATATTAATATTGTACGAAAAGAATTTAAGTTAATCTTGAAAGCGAATAATAAAGATTGTGGTCATTTTAAATAAAAAGCGACGTAGTTTTATTACTTTATTATTCTAATAACAACGTATTGTGACTTTGAAAAAAAAAATTTGCATCTCTGAAATTTTATTTCTTTGCGTTTCATGACTAAAATAGCCTAAGAATGGAAAAAAAATTTGTCTGTCTGTACGCTGTACGTGTATACTCAGCGCACATTAACTCGCAAACCCTTGAAGATAGAAAGTTAATTTTTGGGTGGATTGTAGATGGTTGCGAATCTCAGCGGGGCATCGTTTTTTGGTGGAGGGGAAGTGAAAGGGGAAAGCGGGGGAGCTCTAAAACCGAAAACTAAAAATTCAAAGATCTTAACCGGGGTTCTAGAAAGGAAGCTGAAAATCAATACATTTAACATTGTGGGACAAACTTTAAAAATAATTAAATTTGTTTATCCATTGGAGTAAAAAAAGCGGGGGAGGGGGGTCTAAAAACTAATTGTCGACCGATTTTTTTTTTTTTTTCAAATGATTATATCATAGGAATTATTTTCCATAAAAATTCATATTTTGGAACCATTAAGATGGCACACAGAACCACCTAAATCAACTTAGAAGGAGGATGATTATTTTAAGGGGGAGGCTCAGAGGGTGTGCAAATATAAGCACGTAAAAATGAATATTTCGAATATCTCTTAAGATATGTAATTAAAATTTGGAACATATATTAAGCCTTACTAGCGAAATGTGAATAACATTTGGACGTAAAGGTATTGGAAGTAAATGGCAAGCATTTAAAAAATGCTGCACTTTCCAAAATTTCAAACCGTTATATCTCAAAACTGAGTACAGATATCAAATTGAAATTTTGTCAGATTGTTGAACGACTGTCTTTAATTTTGATAAAAATTTTTAAGTTGGGAGGTGTATGAAGAGGGAAGTGTTAGGCGAAAATGCCGGAAATTTCAGTATTTTTTTAGGGCTCCGATGAAAGTTACAAAGTTTTAATTTTCCATGTTGATACATCTATTTGATATACATAGAGAAAAAGTAGTAATTTGTTCCAAAATTATTATACACTGAAGGGGGGGGGAGGTCTAACGTGTACAAGGAGACGCATATGCAATGAAAAAACCACAAAAACTGAACATTTTTGAATGAAATTTCGAGGTAGACACTTGAAAATTCTGCATTTAAAAGGAATCGCTTAAAGTATGAAATATTAACTGATCGAATACCTTCAAAACTTCCATATAAAATTATTTTTCAACCATCTTTAAGAAATAAGTTATCACCTAACTAATAAAACCTTTACTATCAGTGTATCACTCAATACTATGTATATACGAGATAAACGAGCTAGTATAAACGTAATATGATAATTTTACCTAATATGGCGGTAATATAAATGCCATCAGCGCCATTTCCAGCGCGCAGTGAGTCCGATAAACAAGTCTTCTAGCGTGTTGTGGTTGTTGTTGTTGACAGCTAATGTCAAAATATACCAGGTATAGGCAGTGTATCACCCTATTAGTTTTGTATACAGTCAAACTTGCCTAAAAATTTCTTCGTTATAAAGAAAATTCGTTACATAGAAAATTAAAAAAAAAAATTATTCAATTCTTTTTTCTTTCGTTATATGTAGTAATCCAACACTCAATTCAATACATTACCACATACAAGTACACATAAAATTATATTATAAACAGAACTTACAAAAACTTAAATTTATTTCTTATGTGTTTTTGGAAAAATAATCGGATACTTTGGTTTGAGTTAAAGTCAATAAAATTTTCTAATATATTAAGAGGTGAAACCACGTTAGGTGGAACATTGTTTGTCATCTCAATTAAATTTCGCAATAATGCAATTGATGACATTTCCTCCATAGTGGGTAATTTTTTTACAGCTTCAGACAACTCTTCATCCTCGTCAGAATCTATAAACAATTAAAAAAAACTAGGGTATACAAAAGGGTTCCATAGGCATATCAATTTCTCAAGATATTGAGTTGTAAAGAACATCATCATCATCAATGGCGCGACAGCCCAAATCAGGCCCTAGCCTCCTGAAGTCGTCGCCTCCAATCGTCTCTATCCAAAGACCGCGTCCTCCAGCTGCTAATTTTTAAGATAGCTTTGCTATCTTCATCAACCGAGTCTTCCCATCGCTTGCGTGGCTTTACTACTGGCCGGTTACCTCTCGCTTTGCATTTAAGAGCATGTTTGGGGATTCTTCTGTCTTCCATTCGCTCTACATGGCCAGTCCACTGCAGTTTACGTAGCTTGATGAACGTTGAAGCTTTTGGCTGGTCGTAGAGTTGATACAACTCATGGTTGTATCTTATTCGCCATTCCGTTCCTTCCTTCACAGGTCCCAAAATTCTTCGGAGGACCTTTCTTTCAAATGCATTAACTGCTTTTTCGGAAGTTCGCGTTAATGTCCACGTCTCGCTGCCATAACAGAGCACAGGTCCTATAATAGTTTTATAGATCCGCAGCTTATTGTTCCTGTGCACTTTCGTGGATTTCATTATTGGAAGTACCGAATAATACGTTTTATTTGCTAGTATTATCCGTCGTTTTATTTCGTCTGTTTCATTACCGTCCTTTGCTAGATTAGCCCCAAGATATATGAAGTTGTCCACACTCTCCAAATTATATTCCGCAATTGTTATGTTTTGTCTGATAGGCGCTCTCCTTCTTGTTTGCGTCATTACTTTTGTTTTGTTTTCGTTAATGCGCAACCCGACTTCTTTTGCGGCAGAGTCAAGATTGACAAATACCTTCTTAGCACTAGGGAAGGATCTTGCAAGGATGTTAATGACGTCAGCGTATGCTACTAGTTGGGTGGACTTGAATAGTAGTGTCCCGTTGGTGTCGAATGGGATTTTTCGGACGACATACTCTAGTGCCAAGTTGAAAAACATGGGGGCTAGACCGTCTCCCTGCTTTAAACCACATTCCGTTCGAAAGCTGTTTGTGGAATCGGTTTGTATTCTCACTTGGGATTCAGGAGTTGTAAAGATACCTTGGCTAAATATTCGAGTTTCCAAAATACTGTGTAGAATATCAGCGTTAGAAAGGCTCTCAGAAGTGCTCACACCATCGTCAGCATTAATAAAATCCTCTAATGTTAAATTGTCATTGTTTTACGAAGCTTTCAGCGAAGTCCACAATTTTCTTAATTGTGCCAACGATAAAATGTCGACTGCATCCCAGAGAAGTGAAGTACGACGATAGCATATTTTTCAAATCCTGAATTCTGTTTCCGGCTTTACGTCGAAAGTCTGCACTTTATTTAAATTCCGAATTGCATCAAGTAAATTTATGGACACTGGCGGTTTATCTTCCTCCATGTCTGTTAAAATATTCATCAATATTCGCTTTCTATGATGTTGTTGAATGTTATAGATAATACCCTATTCCATCGGTTGTAGTACAGATGTCATGTTAGGAGGAAAATATACTAGCTCAATATTTGTATACTCTAGATGAAATCTGAGAGTATATTGTGTTTGCCTTACCGTTTGTAACGCTAAGAAATAATACTCGTACATAGTCGCCAAGGGTACAGAAATATTTGTTGTTGCTGAAAAATCTCGATTCCGAGTGACCGTCTGTCTGTCCGTCTGTCCGTCTGTCTACAACATAACTCTCGAAAGCTTTGACCTATCGTGTTGAAATTTTTCATATATCATTTTTAGCAAAAAAGTAACTTTAAGTTCATGAACGGGCAACATCCCCCCACTCCTTCTACCCCCTCCCATACAAATTTCATGAAATTTAGAAATTTAAGGAAATTGATTTTTCTCCGAAACCGTTTCAGCTAATGACTTGAAAATTAGGTAATAATATTATAATGAGAATACCATTACTGTAAAAACATATTGCTCTGATCTCCTTACTCCTTCTACCACCTCCCATACAAATGTACAATTTTCAAAAATGCATTTACTCGGTTTGCATCGCAACTAGCAAAGCTAAGAGAACCAATTTTTGTCAAAATTAATATTATTACAATTGCAACCAATTTTGTAAAAATTGCCAACTTCACCTCATCCTTTCTACCCCCTCCCATACAAATTTAACGAAATTTTGGAATTTGAACAAAATTATTTTCCCCCAAAATCGTGAAGTCTATCAACTTTAAATTTTGAGAAAAGTATACTATTACAAGTATAATTGATGCCAAAAAATTTGGTTTTGATTCCAATACTCCTTCTAACCCGTCCCATACAAATGCACAATTTTGATAAAATGCATTTAATCGATTTTTATTGAAACTAGAAAAAGTACAAGCTTAAAATTTTGCCACAATTTGTCCCTTAATAATTGCAATAAATGCTAAAAAAATATTAACTTCGCTTTACTCCTTCTACCACCTCCCATACAAATTTTTGTATTGAAAACTCAAGAAAAGTATTTCTTTTTGGGCATATGAGTAACAAAGCAATATGATTAGGATGTTGAAAAGGATATTCGAAATCATCCAAAACCCCCCACTTTCTCTGCCACCTCCCATAAAAATGCATAAATTCAGGCAAAAATTGTTCAATTTCCTCGAAAATTATGAAAGCTACAAACATTAAATTCAGCATGAAACACTTTGTATACTACGTTCGGTGTTATATACAAAAATTACAAACCTTCCCCCTCTGCTTTTACCACCTCCCGTACAAAAGTCACAATTCACTATTCGAAAGAATTTAAAATGACATATTTTCCGGTACAATAAACTATTTCCTATTTCATCTAGAGTATCATATGATTGGGCCGTGCAGCTATCCAGGAACAGTAAAATCTTCCTTTTCTGGCAAAAAAATTGCTTGTCAGCTTCAAAAGCCATCTTTAAAAAATTTCAGAGGTCATCCATGATTTTGAATTGTATTCATAATCCACTCCAGAGTTTTGATGCCTTTGAATCAACGTGGATTTTTGGCTTTGCCAATAACGAGCAATTTCAGCTTCTCCGATCCAGTCATATTGCGTCCGGTCATCACTGTAATCCTCTCTTTTCTCCTTTTTCCACCAAAACATTTTTCATTTTTGAATGCTAGTGTTTTAGTCGGTAGGCATTTAAAAAATTGGCCTGTCTCATCGGCATTGAAGACATCCCTTTTGTCATATTTCTGCAATAACTTTGGCAAAACGCTATCCAACCACTTATCACGATTTTGCAAGTTTACGTCAGGACTTTCTACTGTGTGGAATTTTTTCGACAATACCACGTTTTTTGAAGTCAACCAACCAACCAGAACTGCTTTTAAAATCCGGGTGTCCTAATGTTTCAGCAAATTCCTAGATGTTTTGAATGGTGACATTAAGGTTGACCACGTCCAAATTTCTGTTAAGACCCCCTATAGGGGCATAGGACAGAAACAACTCTCTTCCACAAGACGCGATCCTGAGCATCGGACTTAAGCTGTTGCCAGGACTTGTTTATTCCTCTGGCCTCCTGCTCAACTGCCCACTTACATGTGTTACATGGTCGACCAACCCGACGTCTTCCTTGAGGATTATAATCTAGAGCCTGTTTGGCGATGTTTCGCTCTGGTTTCCTCAAAGTATGACCGATCCACTGCCACTTCCGCCTTTGAATCTCAATACCTATTTTAGTCTGGCGAGTTGTACTCCAAAGTTCGCCGTTGGAGATTACTTCTGGCCAGAATATTCCTCAAATGCGCCGGAGGCATTGGTTCACGAAAGTCTGTAGTTTCTTAGTAAGTCGAACGGT
Source organism: Chorisops tibialis (assembly GCA_963669355.1). NCBI lineage: Eukaryota > Metazoa > Arthropoda > Insecta > Diptera > Stratiomyidae > Chorisops > Chorisops tibialis. Next base: position 290,351,523 of record OY770262.1, read on the forward strand.
CACTTTCCACGTATTGCAACCATATAACAACACGGAACACTTAAGGAATGTCCTTATCGTACAGATTACGGACAAAACGAGCATATTAATAGATGCTGTAGAGTATTTAACAAATTCAGCGCTCATTATACACCTGCTAGCTAGGGTGTAGCCTAGTGGGTAGTGTATTGGTTTACAATGCGAAGGTCGTGAGTTAAAATCCCGGTCAACGCATAATTTGAGCACACTGCATGCTTGGATATTCCTCGGTTACCTCAATCTATGAAAGTGAAAAATTCGCAGGTGGTTGTGCGAAGAGCTAACCACCCTTCCACAAAAAGTAATGAAAATGTTAAGGAACCTGAAAATCAGGAGGCCTAGGCCCGATTTGGGCTGTGGTGCCATTGAAGAAGATATACTCCCAATAAGTAAGCTGACATACTAACTGAGACTACGCTCCATTTTATATGACTGATTATATTGTTATGAACAATAAATAAATTTCGATCACTACTGTAACCTGCATATTGACTTTCCACGCATCCTCAACTTGTCCCAAGAAAAATAAAGTTGCGCTCGACTTGTTGGCAGTTTATTTTGTATTGATAGTGAAATACGGCTAAATTTTCGGCTCAAAAATATTTTGGATTTAAATAAAATAGGCCATAATGGTTTTTGTTGTGTTTGCTTTTCGCCTTTCTGTAAGAACTGCTTAAAACACAATTATGTCAAACTTAAAAAAAAAATTCTATCGTAAAAATAAAAATCAATCTTAATCCAGTCACAAGAGAAGAATTGTTTCAAATCACAGGTAAAAGCTTCCGCCCATTTACAAATATAATCTAATAATTAATTTTTTTTTCTCACTCAAACGATCATTATCAATTTCTTTGGTACATTCGCTAATTGGTCGCATTAGTACATTCCTATTAGCAATTTAAACGTCTGTTAATTCTGTTTTTCCTCACTTTGACGTAATCTAATGCATCCTAAGGTTGTTGGTTTTCCATTCATGTACTTTCACTGATACTCGGCGCGAAAGAGAGAGGTTAGGGTTTTTACCTTTTACAATACTCCAGCTCTCCACCTGAGTCAATTTATTAACTCCAATATTACGGCACGTTGAAACATATCACCAAATCAATGTTATGTAAATTACGTAGCAAACTGCATTGTATTTATTATTGATTTTTATGTTTAGCTACATAGGTATGAGTATGTTATGATATCGAGCCTTTCTTTACTGATAAAATGATAATAAACAACGAATAGCTAAATGCCTTAATTCGTTTCCGTTGATGTTAGATAATGACGATCGCAGAGGCATAAAATTTCTCCAAATTTTCCAATTAGTCCGGTCGGATTGAATAACAATCATCCAAATTTATAGTTTATGATAGAAGCGATGTTATCACACGCATCAAAATTATTAATTTATTCGAATGCGTTATCGACGATTAGCGCTGTATAGATACGTAACTTTAGATATGTTACTCCACTTTAATAACAACGATTTCGAAACACATGGAATAATGTGTCGGTAATATAAGTATTCCATACATTAAAAATATATTTAGAGTTATTGTTGTTGATGGCATGTACTAAATTCTTTCGTTCATGCTTAATTTTTAAACGTTTTTTTTTCAAATTTTTATTCGGGTGTTTCTGCACGTGTTTGCCTTATAAAATGGCAAAATTTCATTTCATCAAATCTTTTGAGTCGAAAAATTTAAGTTTTGTATAAAGAAATCATTTAGATAATATCAGAGAACAAAAGAGATTGGAAGAAGAAATTTGATATATCGCTTAATTTAATTTAAACTTCCTGGTAGAAAAATTTAAAATTTTGTGAATAGATTTTTTTTTATATTTATAATATTTAGAAAGGAATTTTGAGAAAATTTATTTACTTATTTAATTTAAGACAGATGATAGGTTATCTACACAAACTCAAATTAGCATTAACATGGCTAAGATGAAAGCATCTGGATAAACTATTGATGTATTTTGGGTGAGCTTTGTAAATGGTATATCAGATTCTGTTTTAAAGAAAAAGTAACTTCGGTCATTAACACTTTCAAGATCCGTTTCTCAATACGCTTTAATCAATCAAATCAAATTCCTGTTAAGACCCCCTATAGGGGCATAGGATAGAAACAACTCTCTTCCACAAGCTGCGATCCTGAGCATCGGCCTACTCAACTGCTCGCTGCCATGTGCTACATGGTCGACTAACCCGACGTCTTCCTTGAGAATTATAATCCAGAGCCTATTTGGCGATGTTTCGCTCTAGTTTCCTCAAAGTATGACCGGTCCACTGCCAATTCCGCCTATGAATCTCAATACCTATTTTAGTCTGGTCAGTTGTACTCCAAAGTTTGTCCTTGGAGATCACTTCTGGCCAGAATATTCCTAAAATGCGCCGGAGGCATTGGTTTACGAAAGTCTGTAGTTTCTTGGTAAGTTGAACAGTCACTTTCCAATTAGTACAACCATATAACAACACGGATTTGACGCATGCGTCAAAAACTCGCAGCTTCGTGCGAAGGGAGATCTCTCTTAACCTCCAGAAAGGGGAAAGGATACCGAAGGCCTGGCAAGCTTTATTTAGCCGAGCCTCAACATCCTTCTCGGCTCCGCCATCCATGCAGACAATGCTTCCGAGATAGCAAAAATCTTGCACCTCTTCCACATCCTATACGTTAAGAACAATCGGTGTGCTTGCGTTCGAACCCATGTGCATGTACTTGGTTTTACGTATATTTATTTTCAGTCCCGCATTTAGAATGTAACGAGCGAACATTTGCCTCTAAGTCCGAACGGTCATGTGCAAGCAAACACACGTCATCAGCATAATCAAGGTGAATTAAGATGTTAAATAGTCTCCATTGAAGACCTTTACCTTCCCCACCTTCCAGTGCAGCTTTCAAGATTGGATTTATTACCATCAGAAACAGGGCTGGTGATAATATGCAGCCTTGTCTGACACCTGTTCGCACAAGAAAGCTCTCGGACAGCTCTCCTCTATGCAATACGCGACACCTTGCATCTTCGTAGGATTCTTTAATCATAGCTATGACTTTATCTGGAATACCTCTCCTACGCAAAGTATTCCATATGTAATCTCGCCTACCGCTGTCGAAAGCTTTCTCGAAGTCCATAAACATGAGATGTAATGGCGAACCGATTTCGGCTGACTGCTCTAATATTATCCGTAGGGTATTTGTGTGGTCGGTACAAGACGACCCTTTACGGAATCCAGCCTGATAAACTTCGAGAGTGTTCTCGACGACATCACTAATCCTATTGAGAATTACCTTAGCCATAATTTTTGATACGCAAGTGAGTAGACATATACCACGCCAATTACCACAATCCCGAAGGTCACCCTTCTTCGGAATTTTCACAATGACGCCCTCCTTCCATTCAGTCGGATATCTTTCTTCATTCCACACCTCAGTAAAGAGTGGGAGGATTATATCGGCTGTTATTTCCGTGTCCGCTTTGAGGAGTTCAGTTGGTAGGCCGTCTATACCTGGAGCTTTCCTTCCCGCCATTGACCGAATGGCGGAAACTATATCTTCCTTATCTGGGGGATCGTCCCTGATAGACGATTGTTGCGGTTGGATGTTTAGTAGCTGTTCCGTTTCTGGGATATCTTCCTCTGGCAAGGTGTTTAAAATATCAGACAAGTATTCCTTCCTTCGCCGCAACTGGTGTTCACTCATATTAAGAAGAGTTCCGTTAACATCTATCACCAGGTGGTTGGCAGTGAAATTCCTGTTCGTCAACTGTTTCATGATTTTGAATAGTGAACCCATATCCCATATATATAAGGTAAGCCGCAGATTCTGCCTTGTTTGCCAGATCTTCAATTGCCTTTCTCTTGTCGCGTCTAACAGCCTTTTTAAGCTGTATATGAGCATCGCAGTAGTTCTGCCTCAGGTCGGGCGTTCGTTGGTTGACATCGGGTTGAGCGATGATTGCCAATTTAGTTTTTTCCCGATTGCCAACCTTGTCTCATGTGTCTTGCGAGATCCAGGGTTTCTCACTGCTTTGCACATATCCCACAGATTCTTCAGCACTAGTTAGAAAAGTGTTTCTGGTTGCCTCCCAATTGGTGTCCAGTGCGCATTTCATATTCACCCAATGTGGATGACTTTTCGCGTAGAATAGTGGTGCATTCGCGTTTTTTGTTTGGATCTCTGAGTTTATCCACATTAAGCTTGCGCTTCATTTGAAAAATTTGTAGTCGTCGGATAGCTGCTGTACATAATCTCAAGCAGAATCAGTCCGTATCCGAGTCGCTATATCCGTTTCTCGTATCAGTTAGGTCTTAAGATCACGGGTGATAAGACCATGATCTAGTGAGTGTCCATTTGCACATTTTTAGGGCAAGAAGGACTGGCTGGGGGTGAATTCTACAGCCCCCATCCCACAGGGGGATAGTTAGCTCAGGTCCGTGGAGTCGCTAGTCTCCAAAGATAGTTGCAGAAATTGGTAAAACCTCATCCTACAACTACCCCCTTGCGGGGCAATACGCTTCACTTTGTGTTAAAAAGCTCCAATCCAGTATGTTTGATCGTGTAATTATCCTTGAACACAAACAAATATGTTAGGTATATTTGAGTTTTGAATTGCATTGCAAAGCATTAGAAATCTACATGTAAAACGGTTCTAATACCAGTGATACATAGCGCAGTCGAATTACAATTAAGGTCTAAATTATCATTAAACAGCTGTGTGTCATACACTAATTTAGCTAAATTACGAAAACAGTGATCATTTATCAGGTAAATGCTCTGAGCTTAATCATATCATTTAACTAAATCCTCTCATTTTTCTCATAACTTAGGCTATAATGATGAAAATTGTGCTCGAGCTGGAGCTTTCACAAAAGTTTTTCCATGAAATATTATTTTCGGACAGCTTTGACTTAAATAAAATCCTTTAAGCGTGATTTAAACGTTCTGCAATGAAACATGACTTGCAAACGATTCCAAAATAGGACTAAGGATCGTTTTTCTTCTTTTGTGGGCTCCTTTCCAAAATTTTATTGTCTATTGGCTATGCTATTCAACTTTTTAAAAATATGGCAGATGAATGAATGGCTCTTCTTAATTAGCAAAGTGCTATATGTCACCATTCCACTAACGACGAAGACGAGCTAAATTACGAATTAGCTAAATTATAATTAGGACCGCTATGTGTTAATGGTATAAAGTGGAAATTAGCACTATCGGCATGTAAGGAACATTTTCTCAATGTTTATCAAGCTTTTGCAATATAGTACTCAGTTTTAAATTAACAAGTACAATCAATAGACTTGGAATTGTCAAAACTAAAACACGTTAAAAAATATTGAAAAGATACGACTTTAATGTAATTGCAATTTAAACATTACTAAAACCTACGAATATAGAGCAAATAAAATCACCACGTTGAGATAAGACATAGCTATTGTAATTGGGTTTTTCTTAAGTAAATTTTTATCTTTGAAAGCCACAACCCATTAAGAATGATGAATAATGTTTTCTAAGTTTCTTTACTTACTTTTTATATGCTTTGTTATCCATGAATATTTGTTTGGCTTGTAATAAAGCTTAAAGTTTATTAAGTTAAATGTAACGTTGCCACTTTGCTACAATTGAAGTCAATCTAGAAATCCCACCTATTACGAACTCTATTTGAAAATCTATTTAATTTTTATCAAAACATATACCGTGACATGATTCAGACATATAATGTTATATGTCGGCCCCCATTATTCATCGAGTATTCGTGATCTTCATCTGTCTACTATTCTAGACCTCCACACGCACACATAATTAATGACTCATTGACTCCAAAAAAGGCCGACAGTAGCAGACGGTGGTCAAAAATAACGATATAGAAAGGCGAGCGTTTGCGATGAGTGAGTCAGTCGGGATTGAGAACCCGATCGATTCATGAAAAGCGATTAGGCCGTGTGGTCGACAGCGCGGAGATTAAGGAGATATAGTAAACAAGAAAAGTGTAACTGATTATAAGAAGGCGTAAAATAAATTTTGTGGTTATTTGAATTTAAAAGGGTTCAAGTTTTATTTTCACTTGAAATGCAGCGACCCCTAGCGCACCTCAATATATCGCCACTAGATTATATCGCAGGTTGGTTTTCTTTTCTCAATCCCTGCGAGGTCCGGTAGTCCTATTGTGATATTCCCCGGTATGTAATATCTTCAGAGCCGCAATGATACGATTGTAAAAGTCAAAACATACGAAAAGTTCCAATTAACACAATCGATTGGTTAGACTTTTGATTATTTTGCTTACTTTCGTGTTTTTCTTCTTATTATTATTCAATGGCACAACAACCAATATCGGGCTTCAGCCTCCTGATCTTTAGGTTCCTTAACATTAATTTGTTGGTTTGGTGAATGTTTTCACAGTGCATTTCGAATTGAAAGAAAAGATTTTCGGATTCTACACTGTTACGCTGTTTAGTTTTGATAAAGGTCTCAGCAGAGACCGAAACGTCACGAATAATAAAGCGTAACAGTGTAGAATCCGGAAATCTTTTCTTTCAATTAATTTGTTATTTTGAAAGGGTTGTTAGCTCTTTGCACAACCCACTATCTACAAATTTCCATTTTCGCAGATTGAGGTGGCCAAGATATGGACACAAGTATTGTGCTGAAATTTGACGTCGACTAGGATTTGGATGCCCGATCTTTGTATTGTAGATCAACAAGCTACCTACTAAGCACAAGCGTGGTTTAAGAGAAGCGCAACATTTTTAGAGTGCCCCCCTCCCACAGAACAATGTTTATTGTGGTGAAATATTGTATATAAATTTATATCCCGGGGGTAGGGGTCACTGGTTCAAAGGTTCGCCGATTACAGTAGTTTTTTTCTGTAATTTGGCATGTCCTCCGATCCAAGCTGTTTGATCAGAATCAAACTTTTGCAAGAACTTAAACTGAAGTGAGTAGCTACTCACGAATACTGCACTAGAGATCTATGTTTGGTACTAAGAGCAATGTACCGAGGATTCCAAATCATGTCGTATCGGTGGCATACAAAAAGGTTTACGAGGCTCTGTAGGTCTATAGGGATATGAACTCACAGATCAAAAATAGCTGAACTATAATGAAATGCTAGGGAGTAGCCTAGGTCGTGAGTTCAAATCACGATCGACGTATAATTCCAGTACGCTGCCTGTTTGGGTATACCTTGGCTACTTCAATCTCTGAAATTGAAAAAATTGTAGAAAGAGGGTTGTGCGAAGGGCTAACAACCCTTTCACAATAAATAATGAAAATGTTAAAAAATCTGAAGGTCAGGAGACCAAGGCCCGATTCGCCCTATGGGTAGATATATGAGCTAGGGTGTGGCCTTGTGGGTAGTGTGTTGGTCTTATAATGCGAAGGTCGTGAGTTCAAATCTCGGTCGGCGCAATATATAATTCCAGCACATTGTCTGCTTGGATATACCTTGGTCACCTCGATCTACGAAAATGAAAGATTCGTAGAAAGAGGGTTGTGCGAAGGGCTAACAACCCTTCCACAATAAGTAATGAAAAATGCTAAGGAACCTGAATGTCAGGAGGCCATGGTCCGATTTGGGCTGTAGCGCCATTGTAGAAGTTGTAGAAGTAGATATATGAAGTAGCAATTAGTAGCGGACTGAAAGAAAAGAAATGCTCCCCCCAGGTTAGCACACCTGGGATGGGTTGTGAACGTAATGAAAGTGAAACTTAGAATAAATGGGAAGACTTAATGTTGACTGATACTACATGGTAAATGCGGGAGAAAGTAGCGTCCGAGATAAGCGAAATACATCACAGACTGTGCTTCACAGTACTTACCCTGTGATTGATAAAGTAGCGATCTGAAGAAGTGAAATCGGATGTTTACTGATGACGTTCGTAGAATATGGTAGATATTCAGAAGATAGTAGTGATCGTGGAGATCGAAATAAGCAGTATGGTACCTACTGGTAAAATAGTGAACCGTAGAGATCAAAATGGGATGCGGAATTTGATGATATGGATCGAATATCTAGTAGTCATACTGAGTTGGAAAGACGGACTGATACCACAGGAGGCGTGCAAATTGGATTGCGTGGATGAGGTCCCTTTGCAGTATACGTGGAGGCCTAACTTATGTCCACATTAGAGATTATTGAAACTTGTTCCTCGTTTCTCGCTGTGATGTGGCTTTATGCAACCAGGCGCCACGACCTACAGACTGGCAGATATATTAGATAAGTCCCGCAATAGTATGAATTCCGAATTCCGAGATGTAAACTGGTACCACCAGACGCGTTAAAAGAATTCGTGTTCGTAAAGGCAACCGTAGAGTTAAACATTCGTGATAGGTTTTCACGTTTATCTTTCACATAGGCTCTGTATAAATTTATAATGCAACAATTAACCTCTGTGCAAATTTTTTTTTTTTTTGCAAAACTACCCGATTTTCCAAGTGTAATCCCTGTCGAGAGACATAATATTATTTTTTAACAAGAAACCTGACGAGGCGACGTCAACTGTAAAGAGTTTTGCTTCAGGCGATGTACTAATGCCTGAAATTTATAAAATTCCGAAAAACAGACTAAAAAATCGCTGGAGAGATATGTCGATAACTAAAAGACAAACGGAAACCGATTCAAATCACAAGAAAAAACTGTTTCCTGGGTAGGAAATTCAAACCTTTGTTAAGGAGGAGCTCCGATCTCAAAGTTAGAGTATAACTTGATTTTAACTTCCATTAGGCACAACTTGGCGCCCTGGAACCCTGGTGCCCACTCCCTTTCTCCACAACGCGGGTTCAGGGGGATGATATTTACGCCACTGCTATCAGGCTACATCGGTATAATAAGGGTTACAACTGTAAAAATGTATGCGAACATTTTCGACAACCTTAGCGAAATTCCAAAGTATAACATTCCAATTAGTTAAAGGGGTTTTCTCGCTGGCATTTTTAGATAGCAAGCATAACTGCCGGGATAAATAACTTTTCCTATTGTTTCAGTTGGATCGAAAGAAGAGTGGCTCCTGTAGCCATTCACCAAAAATGCTCTGTCCTACTATGCAGATTAAACTAATTTACCCTGGGCATATAATATTTTCGCAGCTAAAATTTAGTGTAATATATTTTCAAAGCAACTAAAGTACATTGGGCGCAAAATTAGTTCAATGTCGTCACCTCTTCTACGAAGATAGTCTTAGAAGTTCCAAAGAAATACATGATAAAATTGGGAAAAAATATCTTTTTTTCTGTACATAGTCTCATTTTAGCTCGATACACATTTTTCCTAGCGATGTTCAATAGCTACGATACCTTCTTTATAGTGAGCATCGTCGTGCTCCTCAAAAAAACCGTCAACCGCAGACTCCACTTCTTTATTTTTGGCAAATCTTTTTCCACCGAGCCATTTTTTCTACAGAGGGTGCGAGAGGAAGCAATTCAAACATTAATCATTGATTTTGGTCATCGTGATAATAGATGTAAGAATTTCATATTGTCTAGATGAAAAAAAATTGTTTTTCGCCAAATGCGGCCATTTTTTTGTGATTTCCTAACTCAAACGCTGCAATTGCACATGTATGAGATTTACGTGGATGCACAGCCAGAGGTATTCAACCACTAGGTTTTAACTTTACGGTTGCCTTTAACAAGACGGATTATTTAGACCTATTTGGAAGTCGGCACTCATACTACTGGATGCGATACCTATTTGAAATCTTTGCCTATCTGGGGTTGAAGGCACCCAGCTGTAACGTTCCTCCACATAGAAAATCTAGGAACAAGTTCCAAGCTTCGCAGTCTACGTTTACTCCGAAGGGGCTTCATCTATTAATGTGCCGATTTACTCAAGCCATGTTGCATCAGTTCCTCTCTCCTCCATGTTCTACCAAGTTGTCAGTAAGCATCTGATTTCTGTTCCTTAGCTCACTCTGCCGTCACGGCTATACAGAACCCTCTGCATTTAGCTCACTTTGGTCACTACTTTCTTTTGCGTTTACCGTGCACTACAAGTCAACACTAGGCTTTCACGTTTACCTCCGGTTTCACATCCTTCACATTATTATTTTAGAGCCCAGACCAAATATTTCGTTCACTTCTGCTACAGCTATCCGCAAACCATTCTCTCATCAGGCAAACCTCAGATTTCGCTACCCTTAGTTCCCTACTAAGTCGTCCCGGCTATACCGAACCCCTGCGTTTCACCAATTCGGTTCACCACTCTCAACATCAGCAATTCCCTCATTTCGTCAGTTCATCTCAATTTTCATCGGTTCATCTCTACTGTTTCGTCTGGTCACAGTTTCTGCTCAGTGGGTGTATATTCCTATAGTCCTACAGAGCCTGTATAACTTTTGTATACCACCGATACGACATGATTTGGGATCCTCGGTACAAGCCTTCCCCTCCACCCATAGCACCGGGTTTTAAGTTTTCGAGGTCGGCTACCCACTTCAATCTTAGTTCGTGCATAGCTTTGATATTGATCGGACCGTGGAGTTGCCAAGCTTTAAAGGCAAATTACTACCAATTTTCCCCTTTAAGTCCATTGATTTTTCTGTTTCTGCGTCTCAGGTGTGAAGGGATGGATATTGGTTGGACTGATGCCCTTGAAATGAAATTATTGTATCACTTATCGATAATCAATTTTTTTTTATATCAACAAATTCACCGAAAGCGCTTAATATCGATGGCCGTCAAACAAATACTAACGTTAAACTTAAGCTTTATATGGTTGATACTTTTTACCATAGTCAATCTTCTCAAACAACAACCGCCATCTACAAGTCAGGTCGAGTACTTCTCGGACTTTTCCAGTATCATACCCATACAATATATAATAATTTCATAAAGTAACATGAAACCCTTGACGCGCAAGTTCTATCATGTAAATTTAAAGGAAGTAGAACTAAATGCGAAACCTTATATCTATATGAAAAATCTCAAATATACGAAGCCGCAAATATCTTTAACTTTCTACCATTTTCAGTACGGTTATTGAAATAGCTAATAGGCATACGATAATAGGATTCGCCATGACAAAATTGATTTATGAATAAGTTAGCTACGTCGATAGTCGAATGCCTTTGATTTACACATATGTATAGCTCAACATAATTTTTCTTAATCTCTTATTTTAAAGGCCACGCAAAATGTTATCAGTAAAGAGCAAAGATTTTCCGGTTATTCTTTATTTGACCACTTGATTTAAACAAATTTAATTGCTTAATTTCCAGCTAAATTTATTCGCGAGAAGATAACCCCACTTTCCTTACATACATATTTACTTATAATTGTTTTTTTATTTTTTTTTTAAATCATTAGATAAGGATTGCTTGGATTGAATACTAAAAAGAATTTACTAGCAATTGAGTAAATAGTAGTTATACATAACAAATTATTATATTTGCTAAAATTGAATGAAGGTTGCATTCAACCCAGAAATACATTGACGTACTCGTTTTAAACAAATGTATAAACAGATGGAAATACTCGTACTGTGCGAACGTCAATTATATTTTGTCGAATTTGTATTGCATTTTAGGTTACATGTTCTTTGGTGCTCAAATGACGGAATTTGAAAATTTTGAATAGAGGCTCTCGTTTGGAAAAAATAAAATAATTTAATATGCATAGGGAAAGCTTGGATTGAATACTAAAAAGAATTTACTAGCAATTGAGTAAATAATAGTTATACATACATGCATATTAGATTATTTAACAATTTTTAAGGTTTTTGATTGGTTAATACTACAACTTAGAAGATTTCTGCAGGCGTTAAATAAAAACCATTTGATAGATTTTGATGACTTTAAGAAATTGTTAGATATTATATAGCAGTAAATTTTTCACATCTCACTAAAGTTACTACCAAAATATTTTGTACTAAATCTAAGCTTCACAAGTTTGGTTGTTACTGAGAAAATATGTTTTTCATAGAATTGTGCAGTTTATATGGGAGGTGGTAGAAGGAGGGGAGAGGAGAATGTAGAGGCTTTTACAAAAATAGCCTTGTCCATCATAAAACTGAATTGGGAAATTGTATCATTTTGCATGTGAAGAATTAGAATGAAAGACAGTCAAAAGTTAAATGTGATGGGTTATTTAGAAAAATATAAAACAACCCAGCATGGAATCCTGAGAAATTTCAGAATTTGCAAACAAAAATAGGAGTAGGTTCGCCGAGAAAAGCCAATCCCATATTTCGATCAAATAAATATGATAAAACCCAAAACCAGTGCTATGACAAATTAATGGTAAGGATTGAACTTAATTGTGTATAGCAGGTGCTCTAAGAACCACACCAGTGCCCTGAAGGTAATTCTCTCACTACCTACACTTGACTTTTTCTCTGATCTGAAACTCACCCGGGGCAGGTGTAGGGTTCTATTCCCTTTTGCTAGTGAATAGGTTATTTGTAATGAAATTCATCGAGGCCTGGCCTGCTGTAAATGTGCAAATACTGGCAACCATCCGATAATGAAATATTTACGCGCAGTCCGCATCACCCCACGAATGCCTTCACGCAGGAGTTGATTTTTCTGCACCTTTCATGACTCGGATGTCCAAAGGTAGAGGCCCGACAACATTAAAAGGATACATCGCCCTGTTCGTTTGCATGGTCAATTTCTCAGGAACATGTCCCAGGACCCTTTCTCGCGGCATTCAAACGCTTTACCAGTCGAACGAACTTCGCGGGTGCAAACAAGCAAATGGACAGAGGTAACCGGGAGGCAATTAAAGAATCGACAAACAATAAAGCAAGAATAACAGCAAAAGACAGTGTTCCTGGAACTTCACTCAGGTAACCACTACACATTTGGGAAGCTTGTTGGAGTCTGGCGTCAAGTCTATTAAGGGACATCTAAAACTGATCCTAGTATCTAAACGGATACGATAGTGGTTGTTTGCCACACCTTGAAATCAATCTGCGTTCCCTGAATCAAATTTAGTGATTTCTGATGTTGTGAGAATAATGTAAACTATATTATAAATAATTTAAAATTAGATTTGACCGATGCCATTCAAAAGAAAGTGAAGCACATAAAATTGAGCTATCAAGAGGAAAGGAAAAATCGAAATTATAATCCTCAAAGTCCGAATAAATGACGCTAATTAATTAGTAGCAATATAAAATCATTATTATGGTTGGTTTATCTTTGTTATACGATGTCTATTAATTTCAACCTATCCACACACAGAAAAACTGCCTGCCATCCCAATCTACTCAATTAACGAACGTAATCGAAACCGATAGCACGATATATAAAATCTGGCGAGGAAGTTAGTTCCCAGGGGTTCTGAAGAAAAGATAGCCGACGTTTTGATTGACTCGATTGATTTTCTTGGCCTCCGATATTAAGTAAAGGTCACGGCTTTAAGACCATCATTGAATTCATTCTGTCATATTATACACAAATATAGAAAATTGAATTTCAGATTAACTGTCTGCGTTTTATACTCTGAAATCTGAGAGTATTATAAGTTTGCACTACAGTTTTTAACGCCAAGAAATACTGGTGGTACAAAAAAGGCGGGACTGAAAAAAAATGTGCGTAAAACCAAGTACATGCAGATGGGTTCGAACGCAAGCACACCGATTGTTTTTAACGGACAAGATGTGGAAGAAGTGCAAGATTTGTGTTATCTCGGGAGCATTGTCAACATGGACAGCGGATACGAAAAGGATATTGAGGCTCGTCAGGCCTTCGGTATTCTTTCCCCTATCTGGAGGTTAATTAAGATCTCCCTTCGCACGAAGTTGGGAGTTTTTGACGTATGCGTCAAATCCATTTTGTTATTTGGTTGTACTACGTGGAAAGTGATCTTTCGACTTACCAAGAAACTACAGACTTTCGTGAGCCAATGCTCCCGACGCATTTTAGGAATATTCTGGCCAGAAGTGATCTCCAACGAAGAACTTTGGATTACAACTGGCCAGACTAAAAGAGGCATTGAGTTTCGAAGGCGGAAGCGGCAGTGGATCGGTCACACTTTGAGAAAACCAGAGCGAAACATCGCCAAACAGGCTTTGGATTATAATCACCAAGGAAGACGTCGGGTTGGTCAACAATGTAGCACATGGAAGGAGCAGTTGAGCAGGAGACCAGAGGAATAAACTAGTTCTGGCAACACCTTAAGTCCGATGCTCAGCATCGAGCCTTGTGGAAGAGAGTTATGCCCCTATAAAGGGTCTTAACAGGAATTTGATTGATGGATTGACTTCCCTCTCCTTACACCCCCCAAACTTAAAATTCTTACTACAATTAGAGACAATGTAGTTTAACAATCTAGCAAAATATCATGTTGATAGCTGTACTCAGTTTTGAGCTATAACGGTTTGAAATTTTGGAATGTGCACCATTTTTGAAATGCTTCCCATTTCTCCCCACTACTATTATGCCCAAGTTTTATATTTTTCTCATAATTCTGTAGTATAGCTTAATATATGATCCAAGTCTCAATTATGTAGCTTAAGAGATAGTGGAGATATTAATTTTTAAGTGTTTTTCCTTGCACTCCCCCTGACCCTCCTTCTTAAGATAATTATCCTCCCTTAAAGCTGATTCTGGTTGGTCTATATACCGCCTTAATGGTCCTGAAATATGAAATTTTTATGGTAAGGAATTTCGAAGATATAATCATGTGAAAAACAAATTCAACCCTTTGCTTTTTTGGACCCCAATGGATAAAAAAATTTAATTATTTTTAATTTAAAATTATTGTCCCACAAACCTCTCTATATGTATTGTCGCGAGCTAGGGGTTCGCCGGGATTTCAAGTAAAAACACAATTCGTTTAAAAAATAAGTGATAATTTATTTATTCGCACTTTAATTCAATTTTCCGCTTAATTCGCACTATATGGCAATACCGCCGCGTACTTTTCTATCGCTTTCACTGGCTCGCGTCTAAAAATGACTGATTCTCTCGCTGAAAGCTTTCGTGCTTTTATACATCTCTTCATATACTCATGACTGTTCTCGAAGCTTCCTTCGTTGTGTATGTGTGAACTATACTGGAAAGCTCTAGATCTTTAATTGTGGCTTTCTACATAGTTGAGTATACTGTTCTACATAATTCTTGTCTATTCGAGAGAGATCGAGTTGCGGGGCTGCCAAGTCTGCATGCAACAGTATGTTGATTCTCAGCTTCCTAGCTAGAACCATGGTTAAGATATTCGAATTCTTAGTCTTCGGTCTTAGTGTAAGTAAGGTAAAAAGCTAGGGTGTAGCCTAGTCGGTATCGTGTTGGTCTTGTAATGCGAAGGTCATGAGTTCAAATCCCGGTCGACGCATAATTCAAGCACACTTCTTGCATGGATATACCTTGGTTACCTTAATCTACGAAAATGAAAAAATCTGAAGATGTTAGGTTGCGCGAAGAGCTAACAACACTTCCCCAATAAAAAATGAAATTGTTAACGAACCTGTAGCTCAGGAAGCCAGGGTACGATTTGGGCTGTAGCGCCATTGAAGAAGAAAATTCTACTGCGAGTAAAGTCCAATTATGCGTTAGTATCGCATAATTGGACTTTACTCGCAATCGCATTTTCTTCTTCAAATTGGACTTTTTAAAATTCAATGAACAATTAAACTACTTTGTCATAATGTGTGAGAGCGATACATATTTACATGCACAGAAGTTTCGAGATTGAATTTCTATAATTTTGGTATTAACGATGGTGGATTTGAAGAATATTCGATATCCTGCACTTTAACTACTTTATACTTAGAAATGTAGAAAGATTAATATTATTGTCATTGAGAACAGATACCAGTTTGTTGTGCTTTAAGCCAGAGATCTTCAATTTTCTGAAATGGCTTACAAGATTACCTTGTTTAGAAAGAATTACAGTGCGTTTCCATACAAAATAACAGTTTTACACAAAAAATACAGCACCCAGCCAGCACTTCACAACTTCCGTCTACAGCGAATTTCCAGTTTCCTTGCAGTTTTCCGTAGCGCTGGGGAGTTCATAATTGGCTCGCGGCTTTTTAAAAGCCCATTCACCTTGATCGCATTCAACAAGAGAAAAGGCGCTTTTCAGTTCCGCATGTTGACATGTGTGCATCGAAGCAAAGTCATACCCAGACATTATAGAGACTGGACTAGACAGCACACTAGAAATACTAGTGAACTAGCAATAACTCAGTTCCAGTCTATCACATCGCTAGCATGCACTGTAGCATGGGAAGCAACTCGTTCGGAGCTGATACTAAGGCCGTAGGCCTGGCGACCTCCACCAAAGAAAACATACACACGGTCAGTTAAGCCGATAATCGATTTCCACATAAGTTCGCCGCTGTTATGTTGTTGTTTGGCCTGTGGATTACCAATGAGGCCTTTGTAATATAAGAGTAGGCAATCAAAGACTAAATTGATTCTTTGTATGCAGGTAGAGAGATTTGGTTAACGCCTCACCTGCACTATGTCCCATTGTCAGAGTCGGACAAACATTTCGGTAACCGTTGACTAATCCTCCATTTTTCTTTGAACAGTCGATGTTAATGCATTAGTCATAATAATACACACATTATACACGCTAGCTAGCCCATCCACCCGAAGTGACTAATTACCAAATGATTTGTGGGTGAGAGCACCTGTGTTTCTTTCAATCGTCGGACTTCTCTAGAAAACCCCGGAATGCAATAAAAACATTGAAAAATCATTGATCCCGGGAGCGTCTTGCTTCGTGAATGCATTTTGTTCTCTAACGCTTTTTAATCGTAATTCCCAACACGTGTTTAGCCAGCTATATGCGGCGTGGAAGAAAACTTTCGCCTTGTGAGGGCTCCTTTTGTTCTACACGCTGCTAAGCTGCACGCATTCATACATAATTCAAGGCGGTAGCATTTCCTCTTTTCTCCGCGCAAGACGTTTCGCATAAAATCCGATCGTAAAAACAGCAAATAAAATCTGGCGAATAATGCAAACAGTGACTTCCTGACGGGGCGCAATGCAAACATTTGCGCACTTGTAGCATGTGTGTTATCAACCTTCGTCAGATTTAGACCAGTTTGAAGCCTTGCAGAAGCTAAACAGTCACGAACCTAAAACTTTCGAGGTCGCTGCACTGGCATAATACCGCATCATAATCGGTCTTTATTTCGGATGTTTTTCTTCCAAATTATTAAGACGTTGTCAATATTGACTTTGACCGGCCACAGTCCACATTTGCGGTATTGTTGAAGGAAAATGCTGGACCGAACCGCATTATTGTTATGTCTGCATCTGTGTGTATTATAGTAGAAAACATTTACGGTGAGAAGTCTTTGAATGGAGTTGATTGTATTTGGATTAGAGGTTCCCAGATTCGTGGAATTAGTTTTAGTTAAGGAAATGACAATAAGGTCATAAGGGCAATCAATTGAGATTGGTAAATATCGTTAATAGCGTTAAATCACTATGCAAGATTATTAGGTAAACAATTAGTTTTTATTCGAATAAAATTGTCGATTGTTATTCGAATAAAAAGTATCAATATTTATTCGAATGAACTATCGATAGTTATTTGAATGATC
Organism: Chorisops tibialis; assembly: GCA_963669355.1. NCBI lineage: Eukaryota > Metazoa > Arthropoda > Insecta > Diptera > Stratiomyidae > Chorisops > Chorisops tibialis. The sequence goes on from OY770262.1 coordinate 290,369,031, forward strand.
GATAGGTTTTATTTTTCAAGATTGCAGTTCCTGTTTCTCTTCTTGAGCGTGCTATGGGTCCGTCAATATGGCTTATCTCCGTTCGCATTAGAGAATTTATTTATCGTCCAAAAAACGGAGATGCTGCTCTACCGATAGAAATCTCTTGACTGAAACCCAATGCCTGCTTATACTGCATCTCCTAATGACTTCTCAGTGTACTACCAGAACGTTGGTGGTATGCGCACGAAATTTTGCGACTTGTTTTTGGCTTCATCACTTCATGAATACGACGTTATAGTTTTAACAGAAACCTGGCTTAATGATAGTTTTTAGTCAATAGAGCTTTTTGACTGTTACTACTTATAGATGTGACACCATTAGAGATACTCGATACACACTGACACTTCTGTCCTAATAAAGTTTGGACAATGCATGTACAGCGATCGCGCGGGAAATTTCGCCCGAAATTTGAATTTTCTCAATTCTTTTTCTTTTATGAAGTAAACACAATCAAATTGAATTGTTATTTATGAAAGTCATATTTATTTTCGGTTTTAATGAGAATTCTATTCAAAAGCTTGTAGTTTAACGCAAGTTTTCGCTCGTGTCCGTAGATTTGACATCAGTCAAACTCAAGTTTGGCTGATTTTCGCATTTCTTATGTTGCCTTCTTGTGCTTCTAAACGCAGTCTTAATTGTTGGTATTAGACCATTGTACAAACTCTATTAGGACAGAAGTGTTAATGTGTATCGAGTATCTCTAATCACCATCTACTGGTATGGACCGTGGTGGCGGTATACTAGTTGCAGTTCGCTCTACACTTCGAAGTAATCAAATTGATTTTTGTCTGAACTTAGACAACGTAGATCAACTTTGTATTTCGGTGGAGTTTTCTAGATTTTTCTACATTCAAAATAATATTTTTGGTGAGTTACATTCCGCCTAAGAGCTTTGGAGCTTTATCGTCAGCATTTGATCAACATAGAAGACATCGTTAATAACCTGCATCAGTAGATCCCAATAGTGATGGGAAATTTCAACCTAGGTGATGTAATATGGACGTTCTCTGAAGAAGACAAGTCACACATCGCTTTCAACGTTCGAAAGGAAGTCGAGTACGCATTAATCGACCTGCTGTACTCTTTTGGATTTTTTTCAGATTAATCATTTTAAAAATAGTTTTGGACGAATTTTGGATCTAATCTTCATAAATAATGAGTTTAAGTCTAACACCTTTTTAGTAGATTTTCCGCTTTGAAAGCATAGTTAAGGAAAAGCTATTTTTCATATTAAAGAGGTTATTTCAAACTGTCAGCATGGTTTTGTTTGCGGTCGTTCTACGTCTACAAATTTAACAATTTTCACTAAATATTGTATAGATGCAATGGAACAAGGCTTTGATCGAGTTCATCATGGTCTTTTGATTGAGAAATTGAAGGCACTAGAGTTTCATTCTAATCTGTTTAACTGGTTTTCATCTTACGTGACGAATAGAAGACAAGTTGTGCGAATAAATGGAATTTCTTCATCGTGTTTTGATGTTAAATCTGGCGTTCTCCAAGGAAGCCATTTAGGGCCTTTACTTTTTTTATTATTTGTAAACGACATTCCTTCAATATTTAATTTTCAAGCTTTCTTTTGTACGCTGACGATGTTAAACTCTTTTCTAAGATTTCAAGCTTGGATGATTGTCTTGAACTTCAGGCTGATATTGCTGAGCTCTATAATTGGTGTGACGTTAACTTGTTAGAACTTAATTTTAATAAATGCAAAATATTTTCTGCCTACAGAAAATCTTTTCCAATTTTATTTAACTACAACTTAAATAACAGATCTCTTCAGAGATCTTGGCATGTTGATCGATTCTAATTTTAACTTTAATTCTCATATCGACTACGTAATCTGCAAAGCTAATTCAAATCAGTGATTTATAAAACGTAATGCTAAAGATTTCATTGACCCATACACTATCAAATCACTCTTTGTTTCTCTTGTGAGACCTATTTTGGAATATTGTTGTGTAGTTTGGGATCCTGTATATTAGATTCATGTTTTGCGGATTGAGCGAATTCAACGTAATTTCTCTAGATAGGCTCTTCGTAAGTTTAACTGGAGCGCTGACATTCCCACGTATGAAACCAGATGCCAATTAATTGGCTTGGAATCTTTGACTCATCAAAGAAAGTTATTATGCGTGATGTTTATAAAGGATGTTATCTCCTATCGGATTAAAAGCCCTGAATTGCTTAGCTATCTCCCAATTTATGCTCCAGAAAGACCATTGAGGCAGAGAACGATTTTTCATCCCATTGCGCACCGCACAAATTATGGACTTAATGAACCTATTTCTAGATGCATCTCCTACTTTAATATGATATGCGACGAAATCGATTTTACTGATAGTCGACCGCGGTTCAAAGCCTATATTGTAGCACATTTATAAATTTTTTCTTAAGTAATTATTTTTATCTTTTTTATTTTGTTTTACTTAATGTTTCTTATTGTTTTGATTTTTTAATTTTTAATGTGTACAGATTTTTTATTATAATTCTTTAGTCTGTTGAGATATCTTCTATAGATGAATAAATAAATAAATAAATGAAAACTTCAAACTTTTAATAGTTATTTGAGTAAGAACTTGTGGATTTTAGTTTCTTTTGATAAAAAGGCAATGCTATCGATAGTTTCGACCCGATTGATTGAACAATACCTATAGTCCAATTGAATGAAAGGAAGAATTATTATATATTATTAACCACTATATGCTTTTGGCAGTCGGCAATTCACAGATCGCTAGGGCAGCCTATTGGTCTATGATGCGAAGATCGCGAGTTCAAATCCCGATCGACGTATAATTCCAGCACACTGCCTGCTTGGGTATACCTTGGTCACCGCAATCTAAATGAAAAAATTCGTAGATAGACGGTTGTGTGAAGGTCTAACAGCGCTTCCACAATAAATAATCAAAAATGTTAAGGAACCTGAAGGTCAGGCCCGATTTGGGCTGTAGTGCCATTGTAGAAGAGAAGAAGAGTTCACGGATAGAGAGTCAAACAAATCGAGGAAGATTTAACAAAAGTGATAAAACTTGCGAGGTATTATTGTAGTATAATGATTTCAAAAGTCCCTTGCAAACACATTTCGTCGATAATAAGTAGTCATCTTGATAAACGGGTCACCGTTGGAGAAGAATAAACTATTTTGCGAGCATCAAAATTGGTAATCTTATAACACAATTTTTTCAATAGTGAAATCTAAAAATCTATATAATTTGTGACATTTATTATATATATTAAGTGAAAAACATACGTGTCGAAATATTATTAATAAAAATATGCTTAATATATGTAGAGGAAGAAAAACAAGTGGTAAAATGCTTAATTTCAATTAATTCAAGAAACAAATGTTAATATACAAATACATGCATTGTAACCATAAAGTACTGGGAATTTGTAATTAAAATTAGACTGTCCTTAATATTATCCAAAAAATCTGTGCGGCCTGTTAATCAGTTTGTTTACAGCAGATGGTTGAATAGGTACACCTCAGTAGTCCACGGCGATTTTTGTTTTATGTCCTCGATCGACTGAAAACGGTTCCATGGAGTGATAATTTCAGTTTCGAGGATAGGAAAAGTCACACGGGGCCAAATCTAGTACATACGGTGGTTGATTGGTTCAATTTGTGGCTTTGTTGGCCTTAAATTCGGTCACAATTGAGGCTCAATGCGATGGCGCATTTTCATTGTGGAAATCCATGAATTCTCCTGCCACAATTCCGGCCGTTTTTTAAGGATTTGCTCACGCAATCGTACTCCTTAGTGACCATTTGTCCCTCAGGAACGAATTCATGATGCATCAAACCTCGAATATCGAAAAAAAAAACAATGAACATCGTCCTGATTTTTGAGCGGCCTTGGCGTGTTTTTTTTTCGGCTCAGTTTTTTGCCTCCATTCCGATGATTGTTGACTGGTTTGCATGTCAAACTCATAGACCCATGTCCCATCACCAGTTATGATGTGCTCCATAAATGTGGGTTGAGAATTCGTACAATCAAGCATGTACAAAGTCACCTGTTCACGGTACTTTTTTTTAAGAAAATTCAGCTTTATTGGAACGAGTCGAGCAAGAACGAACGGACTCGCGAGAGATATTGAGCTCTCCTGCTATATCCTTGGTACTGGTATGACGATTTTCGAACACCATTTTCTTCACTTTTTGAATGTTTTCTTTAGTTGAAGAGGTCGGAGGTCGTACAGAACGAAGCATGTCTTCAAGGATCTCCCGACTGTCCTTAAAGGCATTGAACTACTCCACAAATCGTGTTTCTTATATTACTGAATTACCGTCAGCCTTTTCTAATATTCGCAACGAAATTTGGCTGAAAACACACAATTTGAAACAAACCATTTGTTCCATTTTTTTACCATTGGAAAAATCGCCGTGGACTACTGGGGTGTACCCATTCAACTAGCTGCTGTAAACAAACTGATTAATAGACCGCGCTGATTTTTGGAATGATAACGAAGGACAGTCCTACCTGCTTACAAAAAAAAATTTTTGAAGTACAATTTCCCAGACTTAATTACAAATTCCCGGTACTTCATGATCACAATGTATACTGTGTCATTTCAGCAATAATCTTAAGTTGCGTACTGAAGATTGTGATTTAAGGAAATTAATGTACGTGGGGAGGTCAAAAAATTCGCGGAATGACAGGGAAGAGGGGTAAAATTAAGCAAGTTATTATTTTTCCTTTTCAATTTATTTCCCTTTAAGCCTAATACATTTATCAATTCCCTCACAAAGTTTATTAATTCCATCTAAAAAAAACCGAAGGGCTTTTATCAGTTTTGAGAACAAATTAGAAGGGGCCAGATCTGGACTATAAGGGGGTAGTTCAATATTCCATAGTCGCATTTCTGTAGGGCAGCCATTGTAATGTAGCTCTTGTGAACAAGTGCGTTGTCGTGCAAAAGCAGACCATCTCGAGACCACTTTCCTCCTCTTTTTTCTTTGATAGCATCCTTTAGTTTCTGTAGCAGGTTGGCATAGTAACTCCTGTCATATTTTGCCATTTTTCTTTAAAGCCGATCATCCAAACTCCCTCTGAATCCCAAAATAAACTGCCAAAAAGTGGGGCGTAACTTTATTATTCTTGGGACAAGTTGAGGATGCGTGAAAAGTCAGTATGCAGGATTGAGTGGTTAGGGAAGACCAAGTGAAAGGGGGTTCTCGGGCAGGGCTGTTGTCCATTTAGAATTGCGGATATGATCAATAGCTCCAGTTCATGTAATCAATATTTCATTCGTTCATTTATGCAAGTTTGGGTTTTTATGAGGAAAGATGTGAGGGATAATGGTGGGTGGGTAGATGTTGATAATTTTTTAATTAATTGCTTGAATCACATCCAATATTCTCTGTATAGAATGTCAATTTCATAGACGAAATTGCAAAGAACTTTCATAGGATTCGGTGTGTTTTACATTCACATAACCACACATTTGTATGAGAGGGGGTAGAGGAGGTAAGGGAATCGTAAAATTTGTGATGCAGTTTTCTTTTGTTTTTCTTTTAGGGCACAAAATTTCAAGTTTGTAGCTTTAATTTGCTGATTATAAGTTGATTTATTGAAATTGATCGAAATCATACTTTTGTATGGTAGTGGGTAGAAGGGCAGGCGCGATCTCAAAATGTTTAATGCAATTCGTTTCAACTATTTACAAAAGTTTTTGTGCACAATTGCAAATTGATAGCTTTTAATAATTACGTCATAACTGATTTCTTAAAAAATTATTTTGCATGGGAGGGATACAAATTTAGAAGATATTCAACCACTTAATATTTCATACATTTAGAGATTTTTATACTCTAGATGAAATCTGAGAGTATATTGTGTTTGCCTTACCGTTTGTAACACTAAGAAATAATGATCGCACAGAGCCACCAAGGGTACAGAAATATTTGTTGTCTCTCAAAAACCTCGATTCCGAGTTGCTGTCTGTCCGTCTGTCATAACTCTCGATAGCTTTGACCTATCGTGCTGAAATTTGTTGTATGTCATTTTTAGCAAAAATGTAACTTTAAGCTTGTGAACGGGCCACATCCCCCCACTCCTTCTACCCCCTCCCATACAAATTTCATGAAATTTCGAAATTTAAAGAAATTGATTTTTCTCCAAAACCATTTCAGCTATGACTTGAAAATTAGGTCATAGTATAATGATATAAATATCATTAACTTCAAGAAATATTGACCTCATCTCCTTATTCCTTCTACCACCTCCCATACAAATGCATAATTTTCAAAAATGCATTTATTCAATTTGCAATGCAACTAGCAAGCCAAATGAACCAGTTTTTGTCATAATTAATTTTATTGTAATTGCAACTAATTTTGGAAAAACTATTAACTTTACCTCACTCCTTCTACCCCCTCCCATACAAATTTTACGAAATTTCGGAATTCAATTAAATTAGTTTTCTTCAAAACCGCCAAAGCTATCAACTTTAAAATTTGAGAAAAGTATACTATTTTAAATATAATTGATGTCAAAAAATTTGGTTTTGATTCGGATATTCCTTCTACTCTCTCCCATACAAATGCAGAATTTTGGTAAATGCATTTAACCGATTTTCATAGAAACTAGAAGAAGTAGAAACTTGAAATTTTGCCAGAATTTGTCCCTTAATAATTGTAATAAAAGCCAAAAAAAATATGAGCCTTCACCCCACTCTTTCTACCACCTCCCATACAAATTTTTATATTGGAAGTTCAAGAAAACTTTTTCTCCTTCGAACATATGAGAGCTATGGACATAAAAATTGTAACAAAGCAATGTGATTAGAATATTGATAAGCAGATTCAAAATCAACCGAAATTCCCCCTCTTTCTCTGCCACCTCCCATACAAATACCATAAATTCAGACAAAAATTGTTCAATTTCTTTGAAAATTATGAAAGCAAGAAACTTTGAATTCAGTATGAAATATTTTATATACTACGTTCAGTGTTACATAGAAAAATTACAAACCTCCCCCTCTGATTTTACCACCTCCCAAACAAAAGGTAAGTAAGTATTTCATCCAGAGTATCATATGATTAATTCTGTTATGTTTTTTAAATACTTGTCGCAAATTTTCAAGTTTCTAACTTAAAATTTCAATCAAAATTTTTAGTTTTTGTGTGTTTTTCATTGCATATGAAACACCTTGTAAACGTTAGACCAGAGGAGTCGGTGCATAACAATTGTGGAACAAATTGTTATTTTTTTTAAGCAAAAGAAAAACACTTAAGCCCACACACCCTCCCGCTTACAATAATTAGACTCCTTTTAAACTGATTCCGGTGGATCTATGTACATGTACATATATGCCACCTTAATGGTCCCAAAATATGAATTTTTTATGGTAAGGAATTTCGAAGATATAATCATTTAAGAAAAAAAATTGTTTCTAGCCCCTCCTTTTTGGACGCCAATGGTATATATGGCGTCCGAAAAGGAAATTATTTTTAAAGCTTGCCCAACTTTTTCTATACTTATGATGATTTTCAGCTTCCTATCTGCATTTGTAGTATAGTTTTTGACTCTTTCCTTCGCCCCGCCTCCCCCTTCCACCTGACGCTCTCGAAAATTTATATAATGGAGTTCGCTTGCCACCCAAAAACGTGCATTTTACCTTCAACGGTCTTGGAGACATGAGTCCATATGATTTTTTTTTTCATTTTTAGGCTAATTTAGTCATGAAACGCGAAAAAACAAAATTTCAGGGCAGCAAATTTTTTTTTATGTCGATCACACGAAGGATTGCGAGACCTTGAACTTCTTGTGAAGGGAAGCGCCTTTATGGAGCTGCTGCGTTTACTCCTGCTTTGATTCAGGCTTATAATTATGAAACCAAATTTCGTCTCCAGTAACAATCCGTGTCAAAATTTCATCCCTGTTCTCGCCACAGAGATCGAAAAACTCACATGAACACTCGACGCGTTGATTTTTTGGACCGCTGAGAGTATTCTCGGTACCCATCTTGCGCTAACTGAAGACATGCTGAAATGATCGTTGAGGATATTCGAAATGGTTTTATTTGAAGCTCCAACCATTTTTGCGATTTGTTTTTTCAAGAACAATTTTCTCCACTTTTTCGACGATTTTTGAGGAAAAGGCCTTTATCGACCGGCCCGAGCAATCATCATTGACTCTCTGCCTTGCCTGTGCCTATTATAAATTATTGTTTCTCCAGGGCGAGAGTCTCCGTAAGCAAATGAAATTTCTTCTAAAATGATTTGTGGCGTTTTTCCTTGCTTGGTAAGGAACTTTATGACAGCACGAAACTCAATTTTGTTCATAGTTTGCGATTTCTTTCCGATTGACTTGTAGATTTGGCGATTACTAAAATGTTAGTGATTCGATTTGACAGAAACTTTGTATTTATACTTGTATTGAGTGTTAAAATACCTCCAGGTAAAAATCTTTCCTCACTCCCTTGTTCATCCCCTTCATTATACTCTAGATGAAATCTGAGAGTATATTGTGTTTGACTTACCGTTTGTAACGCTAAGAAATAATGCTCGTACAGAGTCGCCAAGGGTACAGAAATATTTGTTGCTGCTCAAAAATCTCGATTCCGAGTGCCCGTCTGTCCGTCTGTCTGTCCGTCTGTCTACAACATAACTCTCGAAAGCTTTGACCTATCGTGCTGAAATTTTTCATATATCATTTTTAGCAAAAAAGTAACTTTAAGTTCGTGAACGGGCCACATCCCTCCACTCCTTTTACCCCCTCCCATACAAATTTCATGAAATTTGGAAATTTAAAGAAATTGATTTTTCTCCGAAACCGTTTCAGCTAATGACTTGAAAATTAGGTAATAGTATTATAATGAGAATACCATTACTGTAAAAAAATATTGCTCTGATCTCCTTACTCCTTCTACCCCCTCCCATACAAATGTACAATTTTTAAAAATGCATTTATTCGGTTTGCATCGCAACTAGCAAAGCTAAAAAAACCAATTTTTGTCAAAATTAATATTATTACAATTGCAACCAATTTTGTAAAAATTGTCAACTTCACCTCATTATTTCTACCCCCTCCCATACAAATTTAACGAAATTTCGGAATTTGAACAAATTTTTTTTTTCTCCAAACTCGTCAAGGCTATCAACTTTAAATTTTGAGGAAAGTATACTATTCCAAGTATCATTGATGCCAAAATTTGGTTTTGATTCGAATACTCCTTCTACCCCGTCCCATACAAATGTACAATTTTGATAAAATGTATTTAATCGATTTTTATTGAAACTAGAAAAAGTACAAGCTTAAAATTTTGCCACAATTTGTCCCTTAATAATTGCAATAAATGCTAAAGAAAATATTAACTTCGCTTCACTCCTTCTACCACCTCCCATACAAATTTTTGTATTGAAAGCTCAAGAAAAGTATTTCTTCTTCGATCATATGAGTAACAAAGTAATATGATTAGGATGTTGAAAGGAGATTCAAAATCATCCAAAACCCCCCACTTTCTCTGCCACCTTCCATAAAAATGCATAAATTCAGGCAAAAATTGTTCAATCTCCTCGAAAATTAGGAAAGCTACAAACTTTAAATTCACCATGAAACACTTTGTATACTACGTTCGGTGTTATATACAAAAATTACAAACCTTCCTCCTCTGCTTTTACTACCTCCCGTACAAAAGTCACAATTCACTATTCGAAAGAATTTAAGATGACATATTTTCCGGTACAATAAACTATTTTCTATTTCATCTAGAGTATCATATGATTGGGCGTTACGCCCAATCATAATTCTGTTATGTTTTTGTTTCTGCGATCTTTAGAGATCAAATCAACTTTTGAAAATATTCCCTCAGATGGGACAGAAGTGGCCGGAATACACAAAAATTTCGTTGCAACTTTCAAAAGATTCCGAAATACCAATTTGCTTTTCTTACAAAAATGTAAAGGATTTTCATTTCGGATTAAGTGGGGAAGATATATGTGCTGCCCAAAAAACATTAGCAATATTTCGTACTGCACTTTTTATATTGTTTGCATTGTCAGTGACAGCTGCGAGCACTTTCTTTTCTATATTCCATTCAAAAAAAATATTTTTTAACACTGCTGCTTAATATTCACCAGTATGCACTTGTTCTACTTTTTTCGTACACAATACAAAATCTCTTATTTCATAATCACGAACTGAGTGGCAAGTAAGTGTAATATGTGCCTCCGAATTTGAAGAAGTGCAAATGTCAGTAGTAACTGCTAAATGTGACACTGTGTCTGAGATGCGTAGTATTTTTTGCTTTTAGTTTGAAATTTAAATTGGGAAGGTGACTCCTTGTTCTTGTTCGTCTAGTTGGCAGTTCTAGGCTCTAAAAGATTTATCAGCTCATTAAAAGCCTTTTCTTCTACAATAGAGATGGGTTGGAAATCTTCGACGATCATTTCAATACATTCGTAAATTTTTTGCTTTTATTTGTAGCAGTTAAAACAGCAGCCTTATAAGTAGGTTGCAACCCCTGTCTATTTCCACTTCCAGTTGAAGATTCACCGACAGTAGAAGCCGAATCTGTAACATTAGTTGACGTCGATGATAAGGGATCATGTAACGAGTACTGGCTTCGAGTTTCGGACTGCTCTATCTCGTAAGCTTCACTGTCTTTATAATGAACGACAGTAGGATGTCTTCATTTTTTATGTTCATTCATATTTGAGGTATTTCCACTAACGCCTCTGAATCTCAATGCCTATTTTAGTTTGTTCAATTGTACTCCAAAAATCGTCGTTGATAACTTCTGGCCAGAATATCCATAAAATACGTCGGAGGCATTACTTCACGAACATTTTTCAGTTTCTTGATAAGTCGAACGGTTACTTTCCATGTAATACAACCATATAACAACACTGATTTAACACATGCGTCACATACTCTCACTTCCGTGGAAGGGAGATCTCTCTTAAATTCCAGAAAGGAGAAACGATATTGAAGGTCTGACGAGCTTTATTTATATCCCCAACATCCTTTTCGGCTCCGCCGTCCATGCTGACAATGCTTTCGAGGAAACAAAAATTTTACATATTTTATCCGTTAAAAACAATCGGTGTGCTGGAGATTCGAAGGCTGTACAGACTAGAAACCTGGAAAAGGAATCAATATACTTTTCCAATATTAATTAACTTGTTAACGTAATTAGTGTCATTCAATTGGGCTACAATGTGTTAACAAAAAAATTACTCATTCTTTAAAACATGAACATTTCATAGAAGAATTCTATACTAATAATCAATTTATAAAACAATTTCGCAATTATACTAATGGAGAAAAAAATCTAAACAAGATTATGAACTTCTCAAATTGAAATTAGGTAGATAAATCTGTTAGACAAGAAACGTCTCAAGGTTGCAATGCATTACGCCTCACTAATTGAGAACGATTCCTCTACGTTAATTATTTATTAAAGTTACAAAAACGACCATGAATTGTGGCATTTTCTCACGGTAAGCTAAGCGAAAAAATAACATTATGCTATAAAAACTTGTAATCTAATGATATCTCGTTTAAGATATTTATATACCTACCTGCAAGATGTAACTATATATACTCATAAGTTTATTTCGCGCGCACACACAATAAGCAATCGCAAAATATTGTATCATATAGTCATACGCGATAATTGTAAACATTGCGAAAATGACGAACGCGAGAGAGTTTTATGTCGTAACTTGAGTATAAATAAAATATTTATAGCCTCATATCTTTCCTTCATAACCAAACAAGAAATTGAAATTTTAATTAATCATTTAAAAAAAAAAATCATATAAAGTAAAAACTACTTCCGTCATTCGTCTCAAGCATCATAAATCTTTACAACAATCGTCTTAAGTGCAGCGATCAGAAACGCACACGAAGCAGCCATAAAATCTGTGAAATGTTGGATTTTCTGATCCGGATTGATTTTATTGTTCCTCCGGATTTTCGTTGTTCTTTATACTCTAGATGGAATCTGAGAGTATTATAAGTTCGCTCTAAGGTTTGTAACGCCAAGAAATAAGGCTCGGAGAAAAAAATGATGAATACAGAAGTTAATATTATCACTCAAAAATCTCAAAACCGGATGTCCGTCCGTCCGTCCGTCCGTCCGTCCGTCTGTCCGTCCGTCCGTCCGTCTGTCCGTCCGTCCGTGCGCTCTCTAGCTTGAGAACGCATTGAGCTAGAAAGTTCAAATTTTGTACACGTCGTTTTTGACAAAAAAGTAAGGTCAAGTTCGTGAACGGGCCAAATCGCTCCACCCCTTCTACCCCCTCCCATACAAAATGACACAATTACGCAATTTCACAATAAACGGATTTGCTCAAAAAGTATAAAAATTATTGGCCTGAAATTCAGAATATATTACTTTTATGATAATATCAATCTATCTTATAAAAATTGTGTGTGTCCTCCCCCTCCTTCTACCACCTCCCATACAAACTGTACTTATCATGAATTACTCTAAGCCAATTTCCTCAGTGCTTATAAAATTCAGCGGGCTGAAATTGTGCACCAAATATTTATTTAAAATTTTTAGTAAGGTCAAAAAAAATGAGATGATTAGCTTCACCCCTTCTACCCCCTCCCATACAAAATGACACAATTTCGCAATTTGACAATAAATGGATTTACTCAAAAAGTATAAAAGCTATTGGTCTCAATTTTGGTATATGTTAATTTTTTAATGATTTAAATCTACAGTACAAAAATTATTTGCTTCCTCTCTTTCCTTCCACCCCCTCCCATACAAACTACACTTTTTCCTGAAATGCTCTAAGCCGATTTTCTCAGAACATATAACATTTGTTGAGCTCATATTTTGTAATAAACATTTAATTCATATTATTACTAAGATGAGAAAAAAAATATTTGATTAGCTTCACCCCTTCTACCCCCTCCCATACAATATGACACAGTTTCACAACTTCATAAAAAATCGATTTTCTTGAAAAGTATGAATGGCACTAGTCTGAAATTTAAGGGATGCCAATTTTATAGTATTCCTAGTTGTTTCTGAAAAAATCATTAAAATTCCTCCACTCTTTCTACCACCTCCCATACAAACTGCACATTTTCACTAAATCAAACTCACTAATTTTCTCAGCTCCTATTCAATTTTTGGAGTAAGCATTTTGTAAAAAACATTTTCATAGCTACTTTAGCATGATGTTGAAAAAATTAGTTCAATGCTATCATCCCTTCTAACACTCCCCATATAAAATTTCTTGGGATCACAAAAAATTCTATTTCATCTAGAGTATCGTAAGATTGCGCTTTACGCGTAATCGTAGCCCTGTTATGTTTTTTGCTAATTTCATTGCTAACTTTTCGGTTATTTTCTTTGGCTTTATTAAAATTCAGCTAATATTTTGCGATATCACCAGAATTTTCAGTTTTTTTTTCATTTTTCATTAACCAAGAAGCCAGCGACCGTTTGTAGATTTTTCTGGGTCATTAACAGACTTAATTGGTTTCAGTTCGAAAACAGAATATGAGATCATTTTAGAATTTTATCAGGAACTTGAAAACTTCAAAGCAAATAGCAGATAGTTAATCTAAAATTCAAGTTTCTATTTTAGTATATAATATGACAGAATAAATTCAATGACGATCTTAAAGCAGTGACCTTTACTTAAAGTCGGAGGCCAAGAAAATCAATCGAGTCAATCAAAACGTCGGCTATCTTTTCTCCAGAACCCCTGGGAACTAACTTCCTCGCCAGGTTTTATATATCGTGCTATCGGTTTCGATTACGTCCGTTAATTGAGTAAATTGAGATGGAAGGCAGTTTTTCTGTGTGTGGATAGGTTGAAATTAATAGACATCGTATAACAAAGATAAACCAACCATAATAATGATTTTATATTGCTACTAATTAATTAGCGTCATTTATTCGGACTTTGAGGATTATGATTATGATTTTTCCTTTCCTCTTGATAGCTCAATTTTTATGTGCATATTTTTGGTGGTTACGCACTTGTGCTTTATTTTCATTTGAATGGCATCGATCAAATTTAGTTTTGAATTATTTATTATGTTTTAAAAAATATCTGGTTAACAAAAAACAGAGAGTTCAATCGTTATTCATTTACTCTCATAACATCACTAAATTTGATTCATGGAGCACATTTTACGAGTAAGTCCAAGGTGCGGCAGCCAGCCGTACCGCGTCAAAGGTCAAGAAAGCAAATATCTGTATAACAAATTATTTCGAAAAATATAACGACAATTCTAATATTGGCGGAGCCAATGACTTGTACCTACATTTTACCATACACCTGCGACTATCTGCGAAATGCTCCGTCTTAAAGATATGCTTGAAGACTTTACTCGAACGTGTATGGCCAGCTCAAGGAGGATATACAATATGGAGAGACTATTAGCATGCTTTGCCTTGTACGAAAATGGCACTGGGAGTATTTCCCTTCCTTACTGGCGATATGCTCGAAATTTTTCAAAACCATTGTTTTGCTATCCTTGTCTGGCATATTTAAGGCCAATGCAACTAGCTCTGTCCCGCGTTAAATTGTCCGTTGCTAAAGTGATTAGCTTAGGCCAAAACCCAATAAAAACCAAAAACTAATAAAAATTTAAAAACTCTAGATTTAAATGTCCTTTCAGTCGTCAGTGTGCTTCTTATACTCTAGATGGAATCTGAGAGTATTATAAGTTTGTAATGCCAAGAAATAATGCTCGCATAGAGTCGCCAAGGATACAGAAGTATTTGTTGTCGCTCAAAAATCTCAATACCGGGCGTCCATCCGTCCGTTCGCTCTCTAGCTTGAGAACACGTTGTGCTGGAAAGCTCAAATTTTGTACGCATTATTTTTGCCGAAAAGTTACGGTCATATTCGTGACCGGGTCAATCTGCACCACCCTTCTACCCCCTCACATACAAAATAACGCATTTTCGTAACATCATTATAAGTTCATTTTCTTGTTCTTGTAAATGCGAGTAATCTGAAATTTCAAACTTACCATTTTTATGAAAAATATATTTGTATCTAAAAAAAAAATAATTTAAATCGCCCCACCCTCTACCAACTCCCATACAAACTGCACAATTTTATGAAATGCAATGCAACATTTTTGTGTCTATAAAATTTATGGAGCTCAAATTTTGTGTGAAGTATTTTGGTATTAATTACGGTAATATAAGAAGAAATTAGATTGATCTCGCCACCCCATACAAATGACACAATTTTTTAACTTCATAATATGTCGGCTTTCTTGAAAATTATCAATGGAAGTGCTCTAAGATTTTGGAATTATAAATTTTTTAGTTACTCTTTTTCATTTTATTAAAATATTTCAAATCCTTCCACTCCTTCTACCCTCTCTCATACAAACGTACAATTTTATGAAATGCAATGAACCAGTACCCCAGTACCTTTCAAAGTTTTAAATCTCAAAATAAATAAAAAAAATATTTTGTTAGTAAAAAATAAGTTCGATCCCGCAACTCCTTCCATCATCTCCCATGCACAACGACACAGTTGCACCATTATATAATATGTCGATTTTTTTGGAAAGCAAAAATGTTACTGATCTGAAATTTAAATCAAATAGTTTTTATATTTTAGTAAAAATCGTTGAAATCCCCCTACCCCTCTTACCACCTCCCATACCAAAGTCGCAAACGCGTTGAAACAATTATCAACACAATACTGATCTATCGAATAGTTTGGTGAATGTTTCACAGTGCATTTCTAATTAAAAAAAAGATTTCCGGATTCTAACTATTACGCTTTATCATTCGTGACGTTTCGGTATCTGCTGAGACCTTTAGGTTGGTTATTGAAATGGCAAGATCCTTCTAAAGTCATTAAAACTCCAATTCTATCTAAAGTATCGAATGATTGGGGTTTACCCGCAATCTTAGTTCTGTTATAACTACAATGTAACTTGTTCTCTGCTATAGCACTGAAATGTAGACAGTAATACAAGCATCAGAAAATGGTTAATGCCTTCGAGAGGAAGGTATTACGACAAATCCTCGGACCGGTGAGAGAACAAAGCAAATGGAGAATCCGATACAATCAGGAATTGTGCCCCCCCGTTTGAGAACCCAGAAGTCTAAACTCTCATCAAACTTCGAAAGCTACTGTGGGCTGGTCACATACAGCGAATGTAGGACAGAAAATTACTTAAGCGTGTTCAAAGAGGAATGGCGGAAGGAGAAAGGCCTGTCGGAAAATCGAGAAAACCCTGCGGGGATTCAATCGAAGAAGGCAGCAAATCGCTTTAGAAATTTTCAACCCCGAGAAAACTGAAGACGAATTAGACTGGAGGCCAAGGCCCAACTTGGGCTGTAGCGCCATTGATGATGATGATGATGTAGTTCTGTTATATCTTAAATTGCTCCTAATTCATTGTTTGCTACATGTTACAGTTATACTATTTTCGTATTAATGGCCATTCCTTCTTTTGTGCACTAGATTTCTGTAATAGTTTCTTTGAATTTACTCCGAATTAGAATGACAAGGTCGCATACCCTGAACTTCCATTCACGAGTTTGTAAGCTTTGAAAGAAGATCAAAACTATGAGATAACACAAAATGGATCGACCTCCCTCCCCCTTCCCACCCCTGTGCATTACCTTTAGCAGCACTGAAAGAACATTAGCCTCGTGTCTTATAGAGTGGATTTTAAAATTCTACCTCTGCCTTGATAAGAATATTAACTAGTAGTTTGGAAATTCTTAAAATCCTTTCTCCATTTCTACCACCACCCATCTAACTGCATAAAAGACTTTATTTTATCTAGAATATCGCATGACTGTCTGTTATGTTTCCTTTCAAGAAGGACCCAACCATGAGAGTCCATTGTATTTTTCAAGTCCTTTTCAAACGAATGCACATAACGTAGCGTTCGTCCTTAGCTAGTCACAGATTTTTTTTTTTCAAATAGATCTACAACTAGAACTAAATCAGGTACTATTCTTCTCAGTCACCAACATTTAATTCTGAAGAAATTCTTGCATTTTGCGAAAAGAAACCCACGAAATTCTTCCAACGCAAATTACACAAAACTTTCGAGACGTGATGATGTTCCACTTCTGTTTGAAGTCCTTGGGCGACGACACTTCTATTCAGTGCCAATGTTTGAGAGGCACGTCCATTAACCACTATACAGACGTACTGAATAGAGAGGATTCGTTCAGAAAATTGCCAAGAAGAATGAGGACATGGCACTTCATCGATCAACAAGTTTTTCCGAACAAGATAAATTTTCCCACTACTTTGTTCTCTGTCACGTTTTACCACATATTTTTTCGTTTCTCGTATCCATTCTGGAAACAATTCCTTCTCTTTTAAAACTAACCTGGTTTGAAAACTAGAAGGCTATTAATTTCTTCCTACTTGGAGGCGGGTATTTTTCATCAATCACCTCCCGTACAGTGAATTATGTTCAGGTATGTAGATGTGACATCGAAGTCAGGTTAAATCTCTCACTAATCAGCTTTCCCCTGCGGGTAGCATCCTACACGTCCTTTGACAACGTCGTACTGTACATATAAGTTTTTCCTTCCTTCCTTCGTCGGTTGGAAAGGTAACTGCAAGAAGCTTCGGTTGAACCGAACGAATAGCTTTGAAAACTTTCGCTTTTACATCAACAACATGGAACAATGCCATGGCGACGCCTTTCGAGGATTTATCGAGGACTTTTGACTTTTCACTTAGTTAGATCGCACGTCTGTTTGCCCAACTGGAGCGACTTAAGCAATACACGACTCAGCTTTGCCAACACGGGCGTTAAGGATGTTCGTATTAAGGACGCCTCGGGACGACGGGAACACGAAGGTTAAGGAAATTTCCTATGTTCATCTGAAACGATGATAAAACGGACTGATAGCTCTTTAACGATACTCATGCGGATATTATCATCTTCTATTCGAACTTTCACAGGTGTGGACGTTGTTTATTGGCAAACTTTTCAATTAATTATGCGAATAATTCGAATGAAATCGAGTTTGTTTTGAAAGAATGGTGTTGCGTGCGATTTCGTGAAACTTAAGAAAGTGAAAGGATGCTTTAAGGATAATTTATGGAGAATTGAAGGCGTCTAAGTTCATTGTATTTCTCAAGAAATGAAAATTTCGATCCGTTTGTTGTTTCATAAATAATTCAGGGCTTAAAGTTTGTGGCAGGTGGATGGAGGAGGCGACGACACAAGACAGATAATTAAAAAGAAGACGAGAAAATCTCGGTTTTTCTTCATTTTTTTTTTGTCGTAGTATTTCGACGAAGCAATCTTCAAGGCTGAACAGCTCAAGTCCCAGTATGCTCGAGCAATTATAAGTAAGCAAGTGCTCCTTAATTTCGCGGAAATTTCCGGCATTTCTCGACTTTTGCTGTGTACTTTATGCCTGTTGTACGCACGTAGACCATCTAGTACGGTTCTCGTAGTAAGTCCACTTCTTTACAAAATTTCGCATTTAATTGAGATGATTCTTCAACTGAAAGGTGGGCTGATGATAAAGAATGTGTCCAGGGATTGAGAATGATGATGATAAGTTGAGTGTTTAGATAAAATCACTGTTTAGTAAGATTTCATTTAAAATTTTCGGGCAAATTTTTAAGTGTTTTGAACGATTAAAGGTGAACTTGGGCAATTTTGTAAAGCTAGAAGATTAGTATATCTAAGGAAATATGGCATTATACAGAATATAGTTTCATATTGAAAAGCGTAACAGAACAGTAATTACGTCTAAACTGTAATCAAACTACATTTGCTGCACTTTGTAGAGTGAGGGGCAGGTTGCCGCAGGTTTTTTTTTTAACTGTAACCTTTGTATTTAAGGTGGTAGAATAGATGGCAGAGTTGAATTAAGATTTTTGCATCTCACTAGAATTAGTCCCTAAGTATTTTACACAAATTTTAAACATTTATTAACTTTTATAAAAGTTAATATCGCAGATTCTGAGAAAATGGATGCATTGCATTTTATGATGGGAGATGGAAGAATGAATGGAGTGGGGAGGTTTAACGCTTTTTAAATAAACTATAAACATCATGAACAGGCTTCCGTGGCGTAGTGGGCAGCGTGCTTGCTTCTCAGTGAATAGGTCGTGGGTTCGATTCCCACTCCAGACGGGATTTTTTTAAGCGCAAATTTTTCAATTGCTACTGGTGATAAAAAATTATTCGCAATAAAATATGGAAACGGTGTAAAAGTGAAACAGTTCCACTTCAAGAAGGCCTAGATACTCAGTAGATGGTTTCTGTTCGCTTTCTATCATTCAGTCCCCCATAACATCTGCTAATATTTGTCAGTAAGCAGCCAGTACAACTAAGCAATATACCAGCTTCTCCACTCGCTACGGTCGTTCTCACTCCCCTTCCCCAACCTTCCCAATCCCATTCCTTCCCTCCATGACTGGGTTTGTGCATTGCACAGGCCGAAATTGTCTATAACACAGGTCATTCTGTAAAAAAAAAAAAAACAGGACTGGCTCCATTTTTCAATCCTGTTCCTTTCATATTTTCTAAACCTGTGTTATAGGCATTTTCGACCTTTATGTGCAATGCACAAACACAGTCATGGAGGGAAGGAATGGGATTAGGAAGGTAGAGAAAGAGGAGTGAGAACGGCCGTAACGAGTGGAGAAGCTGGTATATTTTTCAGTTGTGCTGGCACTATTGACAAATATTTGCGAGACTGAATGATAGAAAGCGAACAGAAACCATCTACTGAGCATCTAGGCCGTTTTGAAGTGGAACTGTTTCACTTTTACACCGTTTGTCCATTTTATTTCGAATAATTTTTCATCACCAGTAACAACTGAAAATTCGTGCTTAAGAAAATCCTCTGTCTGGAGTGGGAATCGAACCCACGACCTATTGACTGAGAAGCAAGCACGCTGCCCACTACGCCACGGAAGCCACAACTTATAATAAAGCTTTTTTATAAAAATTAATTAGTCCTTTCTAGAATTAAACAGAAATAATGGTATAGGATTCTTTTTCAATGGCGCCATAGCCCAAATTGGGTCTTCGTTTGCAAGTCTTCAGCAAATGGATGCTTTGCTGATACTTTGCTTACGTACTTACGATGGTGCTGCAGTCCAAATCGGACCTTGGTCTCCTGAATACTTTGCCTTCATCCATCTTGGTTCAGTGACCGCGTCCTCCAGTTTTAAAATTTTAGCAGTGATTTGCTGTCTGCATCAATCGAATCCACCCAGCGCTTTCGTGGTTTTCTTTTTCCATTGGCTTTTCATTTTAGTGTACGTTTGGGAAATATTTCGTCATCCATCCGCTCCACATGACCAGCCCATTGCAACTTCCTAAAGCTTATGAGAGTTGACACTTCTGGATTGTCGAAGATGGTATACAATTCCCCATTGTATCGTATTCTCCAGATCGAGTCTTCCCTTACAGGCCCAAAGATTTATCTGAGGACCTTTCTTTCAAAGGAGTTCCTTTGCACTACCATTGATACTTTGCATTACCCTTGATTTCTCAACTCTTGATTTCTTGTCACTCGTTACGTACCAAGATACAAGTAATAAATAGGATCAAAGAACAAGGACGGTAACTAGTAAAAAGTACAAAATGATATTGGGACCGAATATTCATGAATTAAATTAAAAAATCGTAAGCTTGTAAAATCATATTTCAGTTCGTATGCGGTAAAGGGTTGAGGCGCACTTTGATAAAACGTTTTTAGCAACCAGGTCTAACAGTGGTAAGTTGTACAGGACTCTGAGTGAGTATGATGACGTGGTCTTAAAGACACCAGTCATACTCTTAGCATCTTCCAATTTTCGATTGCAGTTTATCAGGCTAGATTTTCATATATAATGATTAGACTTGCTATAACCGTGAAGATGAAGTGCTTGATCATCGGCTTCAGTCGCGACTTTCAATCAAACATCTATATGCAAATTTAACCTTCCTTCGCTGGGTTCAATTTATCGGTGGTTTCACTTATCTCTGCTATAACCTAGAAAACGAAGACAACTTTGCATACGGTACTTCCAATAAGAAATTTTGTATGGAGAGTGGTAGAAGGGGTGACAGTATTGTACTCATTTTCCTCACATCTTTCTAGAGTAGCTATAAATAAGTCATTTACAATATTTAAGCTCCAAAAATTGAATAGATATTGAGAGAATTAGTTTATTACATTTACTGGATTTGTGTAGTTTGTATAGGTGGTAGTAGGAGTCGGGAGTTCTTAATAACTTTCTCAGAGATAATTAAAAACATTATGCATTTGACATGGCTTATATTGCAGATTAGTACAATTCATACTTTACAGAAAAATCTACTTTTTGCAAAGTTGTGAAATTGTGCCATATTGTATGGGAGGTAGTGGAAGGGGTGCAGCTAATCGTCTAATTTTCTTCGGTCTTACTAATAATTTTAAATAATTATTTAGTGCCCAATTTCAGATCAATGAATTGCTTACGTACTGAGTATATTGGTTTAGATTATTTCAAGAAAATGTGTAGTTTGTAAGGTGGAGGAAGGAGTGGGGAGATTCGAACAATTTGTATATCGTAGATTGAAATCATTATTAAAATAATATTAGGAGTACAAATAAGTTTCCGCCGTTTGACGAAAGATGGCCCCACCAGAAGGTTATGTTGAAATTGTCAGATGTAAAACGTAATATCGTTTGGACATCTGGTAACAACATAACCTTGAAGTAGTACCTCCGTATCACTATCACATAATTTTGTTCATGGGAAAATGTTAAGTTTTGAGCCAAATAAGCGTCATTTGCGGAAGCTTTTGATTTACTTCTTTAATTTGAAGAAATCATCGATTGCATGTAGAAGCATATGGTGAGGTTGCTTTAAGTGAGTGAAGTTGTCGTGAGTGGTTTCAAAAGTTTATGAACGGTGAGTTTGATGATAGCTAAGGTGTAGCCTAGTGAGTAGTGTGATGGTCTTGTAATGCAAAGGTAGTGAGTTCAAATCCCAGTCGACCCAATACATAATTCCAGCACATTGCCTGCTTGGATATATTTTGGTCACCTCAATCTACGAAAATGAAAAAATCATAGAAAGATGGTTGTGCGAAGGGCTAACAACCCTTCCACAATAAGTAATGAAAAGTGTTAAGGAACCTGAATGTCAGGAGGCCAAGGTCCAATTTGGGCTCTAGCGCCATTGTAGAATTAGAAGAAGAAGAGTTTGATGTGGAAGACAAAGAACGTAGTGAAAGACCGAAAGTGTATGAAGATACGAAGTTAGAAGCATTTTTGGAGGAAGATTCGTGCCAAATGCGAGAAAAACTTGCACTTAAATTAAAAGTAAGTTAACAAGCAATTTACATCGCTTAAAATCGTTGCAAATGAAATGCTACTTGCCACGCATAAATGAAAGGGTTTTTACATCGTATAGTCACTGGCGACGAAAAAAGGGTCCACTACGATAACCCAAAGCAGAGAAAATCATGGGGACTACCTAGCCATGCTTCAACATCGACAGTCAAACTGAATATTCATTAAAAAAAACTCATGCTGTGTAGTTGCTGGGATCAGCTTGGTGTCGTGTATTATGAGTTGCTCAAACCGGGCGAAACTATTACTGGAGCTTAAAGAGATTGAGCCGAGCACTCAAGGAAAATCACGCCCATTACTACTCCAGACACGACAAAATTATTCTCCTACATGATAATGGACGTCCGCATGTTGCGGCGCCGGTCAAAACTTATTTGGAAACACTTAATTGGGAAGTCCTACCCCACCCTCCGTACTCACCAGACATTGCTCCTTGCGATTATCACTTGTTCCGATCGATGGCACATGGCCTGTCTAAGCAGCGCTTTACATCATATGAATATATTAAAAATTGAGTCGATTCGTGGATAGCCACAAAAGATGAAGAGTTCTTCTGACGTGATATTCGAATGCTACCAATAAGATGGGAAGAAGTAGTGGCAAGTGATGGACACTACTTTGAATAAAAGCTAATATACCATACATTCCCAATTTTTGAAAAAAAAAAAAAAAACGGCGAAAACTTATTTGTACTCCTAATATATTCAAAATTTCAAATCAATAGCTTTATTATTTTTTGAGAAAATTCGTTTATTATGAAATTCAGAAATTAAATTATTTTGTATGGGTTGGGGTAGAAGGGGGTTTTGGCCCGTTCACGAACTTGATCTTACTTTTTCGTCAAAAACGACACTTACAAAATTTGAACTATCTAGCGTTCTTGTGCTAGAGAGGACATGGACGGACGGATTGACGGACGAAGAGATGAAGAATGGATAGACGGAGAGGTGGACGGACGGACATCTGGTTTTGAGATTTTTGAGCAATAATATGAACATCGCTACCATTGATTTTTTTCTCCGAGCCTTATTTTGTAGCGTTACAAACTTAGTGGGAAACATGTAATACTCTCAGATTTCATCCAGAGTATTAGAAATTGTAACGTTAACAAATGTGTCCCAAAAAAAACCACCAAGTGCACAGAAACGTTTGTTGTTTGCCGTTCAAAATTGTCGCTTTAAAGTCTGTCCAAAAATATGGAATCTTTCAAGCACTATTCGCAAACAATTCATTTGAAAAAGTAACTTTAAGGACGTGAGTAAAATTGTTCCACTCCTACCACTACCTCCAATACAATTTTCTCCAAATATACGTATAAAAGCATTCGACTTAAAAATTGATCGAAGCCTATACCAATACGAATACTATCAATCAATAGAATTGCTCTAATGACCCGTTCCCACTTTTCTACCACCTCTTGTATTAATGCGCGATTTCAGAAAATTAATTAAATTAATATAATTTAAAAAAAAAACCTAGACAACTCATAAACCTTCTTGAGAAATGTAAAAAAAGTCGTTTATACTGGTTGAAAGAAATGATTATAAAACATAACAGGACTTCGATTGGACGTAAGACCCAATCATGCAATACTTTAGATGAAAAGACATTTTTTTGATTTTAAGAAATTTTGTATGGGGAGTGGTTGAAGAGGTAACGGCATTGGACCAATTTTTTTACATCATGCTAGAGTTGCTATCAAAAATTGAATAGGCACTGAGAAAATTAATGCATTGGATTTAGTGAAATTGTGTAGTTTGTATGGGAGGTGGTGGAAGGAGTGGGTAGTTCTTGGTGAGTTTTTCAGAAATAGCTATAAACATTATGCATTTGACATGTTTTCAATTACAAATCAGTAGCACTCAAACTTTTCAGGAAAATTTACTTTTTGAAAATTTGTGAAATTGTGTCATTTTGTTTGGGAGGGTGTAGAAGGAGTGAAGCTAATAATCTAATTTTTTTTTGATCTTACTAATAATTCTAAATGAATATTTTATTCAAAATTTTAGCTCGATCAATTTTATACGTACTGAGTAAATTGGTTTATAGTATTTCATGAAAAAGTGCAGTTTATATAAGAGGTGATAAATTGAAAATAGTATAAAAATAATATATTCCAAATTTCAGATAAATAGCTTTAACACTTTTCGAAAAAATCAGTTTAATGTGAAATATCGAAAAAGCATCATTTTGTTAGGGAGGGGGTAAAAGGAATAGAGCGATTTGGCCCGTTCACGAACTCGATCTTACTTTTTTGTCAAAAACAACGGGTACAAAATTTGAACGTTCTAGCTCAATGTATTCTCAAGTTAGAGAGCGAACGGGCAGACGGACATCCGGTTTTGAGATTTTTTCATTTTTTTCTCGGAGCCTTATTTCTTGGTGTTACAAACCTTAGAGCAAACTCTCAGATTTCATCTAGAGTATAAATATGGATATGAAACACCATGTAGAAAATTTCCAATATTTTCGAAATTCGAAGAAAATCCTTTTCCGTCAAGTTCTTTCTGGAAATAGCAATAAGAATATTAATTAGTGGTTTTATTAAAGTTCAAATCATTCCACCCTAAGATTTCGTGTAACCTATTGGGTAGTTAGCTGGTCTATGTTGCATAGGCCGTGAGATCAAATCCCGGTCAATGCATAATTTCAATACAATGGATTCCAATAAGCAGGCATATCTAAACCACCTCAGTCTACGAAAAGAAAAACTTAACTCTCTATATGCTTCACCTACCCTTCCACAATAGCAAATTAATGTCCATGAACCTGAAGGTTAGGAGTCCAAGGTCCAATTTGGGCTGCATTGCCATTTAAGGAAGGGAACTATTCCAGTCATCATTCTTACAACCATTTTAGAAAGACAACATTTTATCAACAGGCGTGTCATTGATAAAACAGTACGCCAGGATGATTGATAGTAATCACTGATCTTTCCAAAGACCGAGAACTTCTCGCTGAGACATCATAAATTACAGATCTCATTATTGTCCAGTTTTATATTGACCACATTTTGTAAACAATTTTACAACCTCGATAACCTTGCACCAGTTTTGTAGAATTTATTTTTTTTTGCATTTTCCTCCAAGTTTAATTATAGCGAGTGACACTTGACCAATTTAATGCGGATTTTTTGTTATTTTGTCTCAAATTTTAAATATAAATATATAAAAAAAAATATATAAATAGGCAAAATTTTGTCTGTATCTCAAGAAAGAGATCCTTTACTTGTCAATCATTTCAATCTGAAACTCAAATATTTCTCCATTGAATTAATGAAGAGCTCTTTGCGTCGTTATTGAGATAAAAACACGATTTATTTGTAAAAATTATTGAAATCGCTTAGCGTAGACAACGAGCATGGCCACAGCAGCAGAAATGGAAGTCAAAGCCGCAATGGATAAGCATAGGCACCTATGTATAATAATAAGTGCCAATGAGCTCAATGCATTTCTAATAGAGCCAATTAGTCATTTCGACGACGACGACTCGAAGAGTACTCGCTTAGTATTCCGTTAAGTCAGATCTTTTGGTATCTTACTATGCGAACCGCGAAGCTGTCAGGAGTGGAAAATATACGTTCGTATGTCAGTGCTCAATGACAATAAAAGTGAATGTTTTCGAGTGATGGACTCGAGAGTGCTTCAGGTACGTGACGACGCACTTTAAACCGCCAGTAATTGCAATGATTTGTAAAGTGCGGTATTTGTTCTACAGCATCTGTATTTCTTCATTACAGATGAAGATGCCGAGATGTGCGTCGGTAGAGCATTCAATTTTGTAAGAAAACACAAACCAATCTCATACTAAGTAAACCGATTGACCCCGGGCATCAGCATCAGCAGCATCACCATCCCCAGCGGTAGTAACAACATCTTCATAATAACAAGACTGGTTTCATATGCGAGCCCTGTGGTACGTCTTTTATACCTGCTAGCAATGCGGTGGTGACACATTTCGAAAGGAGATGTCGCGGTTTCTTTTCTCACGTCGTGGTGGACTTATTGTTCTCTGACGGTCATTATACCCGTATACAAATAGTCCACTGTATGCCTACGCATATTATACCTTCGCGAAGAGTGCTTTACCATGTTGCAACCGTAATTTAAGGTTAATGGAAGAAGCAATTGCTAGTGGATTTATTTCGACAATTGTTTACTACGACTTTGTCTTTTTGCGGTTTATGTGGCTTTTGAGCAAAAAAAAAAATTAATAATAATAACACTCAGAATGAAATTAGGTTTGTTTTTCATCATTTCATATTGTAAAATATTGGGAACGCACAGATCGGATCTGAAATTGTGATATAAATCGAATTGAGGTTATGGTTTTATTAAGATGCAATGTGGTTATGGTTTATGGATGTCTTGTTCTATTAAGAATGATGCTGCGAACGGTTGCATGCTAATAAAATAACTTGTGTATATAAATTATCTTGTTCAATGTGATCGTGAAAGTTTGAGAAGTGCTGTGAATTGAATTGGAATTTATTTGATTGTAATCAGAAAGATTAACGTACTTAAAAGTTTCGTTACCTGTTACCAGCCGCAATAATGAGATATTTGGACAGAATATATTTGGTAAATAAGTATAGTAAATTTTTATTCAAGCTAAGCACGTAATACCATTAACACATAGCGCAGCTAAATTATAATTAAGGCCTAAGTTATCATTAAACGGCTGTGTGTCATACGCTTATTTAGCTAAATTACCAAAATAGTGATCATTTAGCAGCTAATACCATTGACACATAGCGCAGCTAAATTATAATTAAGGCCTAAATTATCATTAAACGGCTGTGTGTCATACGCTTATTTAGCTAAATTACCAAAATAGTGATCATTTAGCAGCTAAATCATCTCGTCATGCTCTCAGTTAAATCATCTCATTTAGCTAAATCCTCTCATTTTTCTCATAATTTAGGCTATAACGATGAAAAATGTAGAACTAGAGTAGGAGCTCTCATAAAATCTTCGTCGTGCAAAAGAGAAGAAACAGCTGACAGCTCTGAATTATACAAAATTTTGGAATCGTGGTTTAAACGCCTAGCAACGAAAGATGACTCGCAAACAATTCTAAAACAGGACAAAGGATCGTTTTTCTTCGTTTGTCGCCTTCCTTGCAAAATTTGATTGCATATTGGCTATGCAATTCAACTTTTTAAAATTATGACAGATGAGTGAGTGGCTCTTCTTAATTAGCAAAGTGCTGTGTGTCGGCCGCAACTTTATTATTCTTGGGACAAGTTGAGGATAAGTTCCAAGTCAATATGAAGGTTAAGGTGGATACGGAAGACTATGTGAATGGAGGTTCTATGGCAGTGCTGTTATCAATAATTTAACAATTAACTGAGATT
The DNA here is from genome assembly GCA_963669355.1 of Chorisops tibialis. Classification (NCBI taxonomy): domain Eukaryota; kingdom Metazoa; phylum Arthropoda; class Insecta; order Diptera; family Stratiomyidae; genus Chorisops; species Chorisops tibialis. Next base: position 290,396,704 of record OY770262.1, read on the forward strand.
ACGATCAATAGTTCCAGTACATAGAATCAATATTTCATTTGTTTCTATATGCAAGTTTGGGTTTGTATGAGGAGAGGGGGACGGGGTTGGGGTCGATAGAAGGGATGTTTACATGTCGATTATTTTTTAATTGATTACTCGAATCGCGCTCAAAACTCGCTGTGTAGAATGTTAGTTTCATAAACGAAGTAAATTAAATTCTAAGTAAAAAAAATTCTCGGTGTATTTTATATACTTAAAACCATACTTTTTTATGGGAAATATTCGAAATATTTTTAAAAGTGTTTGTACAAAATTTCAAGTTGATAGCTTTTAATGGTTTGGTGATAATTGATTTCATAAAAATAGTTGCAAAAAATCCTTTTGTACGGGAGGGGTAGACGTTTCGGAGGTATTCGACTAGTTACTATCTTAAACTTTTAAGCATTGTTTTTATACTCTAGATGAAATCTGAGAGTATTATAAGTTTGTCAGAAAGCTTGTAACGCTAAGAAATAAGGTTCGGAGAAAAAAGTTGGTGATGCAGAAGTTCATATAAAATCTCAAAACCATTTGTCCGTCCGGCTATCCGTGCGCTCTCTACCTTGAGAACGCGTTGAGCTAGAAAGTTCAAATTTTGTACACGTAACTTTTGACAAAAAAGTAAGGTCAAGTTCGTGAACGGGCCAAATCGCTCCACCCCTTCTACTCCCTCCCATAAAAAAGGACAAAATTTCGCAATTTGACAATAAACGGATTTCCTTGAAAAGTATAAAAGCTATTGGTTTCAAATTCGGATTATATTACTTTTATAATGATATCGAGTTATGTATGCGCTCCCCCTCCTTCCACCACCTCTCATACAAACAGTTACTTTTTCATGAAATGCTCTAATCCAATTTACTCAGTGCGTATAAGATTTAGCGAGCTGAAATTGCGCACTAAATATTTATTATTTAGAATTAGTAGTAAGTCCAACAAAAATTTGATGATTGGATTCAGTCCTTCTACCCCCTCCCAATTTCGCAATTCGACAATAAACGGATTTGCTCAAAAAGTATAAAAGCTACTGGTCTGATATTTGGAATATATTTCGTTTATGATGTTTTCACTCTACCATATAAAAACTATTTGCGTTCTCCCTCTTCTTCCACTACCTCCCATACAAACTGCACTTTGTCATGAAATAATCTAAGCAAATTTACTCAGTACCTTTAAAATTTATCGAGCTGAAATTGAGTACTAAATATTTATTTAAAATTATTAGTAAGTCCAAAAAAATTAGTCGATTAGCTTCCCTCCTTCTATCCACTTCCATATAATCTGACACAATTCAACAACTTCACAAAAAGTCGATTTTCCTGCAAAGTATGAATGCTACCGATCTAAAATTTAAAACAATTCAAAAGCATCTACCACCTCGCATTATAACTGCACAATTTCACTAAATCCAATACACTAATTTTTTCAGTACCTATTAAATTTTTGAATCCTAAATTTTGTATAAAACATTTTGATAGCAACTTTAGCGTGATGAGAAAAAATTAGTTCAATGTCGTCAACCCCTGTACCACGTCCCCTACAAAATTTCTTAAAATCAAAAAATTTCTCTTTCATTTAGAGTATCTCACGATTGGGCTTTACGCCCAATTGTAGTCCTGTTATGTTTTTTAATTGAACTTTACAAATTTTCAAGTTTGTAGCTTAAAATGTCACTCAAAAAGTTCTTACGTTTTTTTTAATACATGTGAAGCACCTAGTACAGGTTAGAGCTCCCCTTTAGTGGAGCACAACTTTGGTTAAAATTAATACTTTTTTTTATGTATGTATATCGAATGCATGTATGCACGTGCAAAATTTTAACTTTGTATCTTTTATCAGAGCCCTAAAAAATTTAGTGAAAATTTTCAACATTTTGGTCCTCCAGCATTAAATTCGCAGCAAATTTATTTCCTGAATTTTTTGTCGCTTGCTCTGCGGGGTTTTCATCATCAACCTATTTTTTCGGAACATAATTCCCAAATAAAAAATTAAAAATGAGTTTATATAAATTGAAACCCGCCGTTTTCCAATAGATGGCGCCAGCAGTAATATGACGAAGTTTAAACAAAATTCTCGTCATTCGCGGAAAGTTTTACTTTTTGTCTTCAATTCAAAAATATCTGCAGCTGAGGTCCGACGAATGCTCTTAAGTACTTAGGTCGAGGCTGCTCTTAGTGGAAGAACATGTCGTTAAGGGTTTTAAAGCTTTAAGAGTGGCAATTTTAGCGTTGAGGTTCGGCCCCTGGTGGAAGATAGAAAATTGTTATGGTATCTCATGAGCTGCTGCAACCGGCAGATCACAATCGCCTACAATTGATGCGTTTGAGCTGAGCGTTGAAGAAGAAACGACAACAGAACTAAAAGAGACACGATAAAGTGAATTTGCTGCCCGACAACGCTCGGCCACATGTTGCTTATGTTAGGAAACCTACCTGAAAACAGCAAAATGATACATCCTATCCTCCCCGCCGTATTCTCCAGACCTCGCCCCTTCTGACTACCACCTATTCTGATCGATGACGCATGGTCTGGCTAAGCAGCACTTCGATTTTTACGAAAAAACCAAAAATTGGGTCAATCAAAAGAAGAGCGGTTTTTTGACGCGGAATCGGTAAATTACCAGAAAGATGGGAAAAAAGATGTGGCCGCGATAGGCATTTCTTTAAATATTTAAACATTTTTGCAAAATAATGGCGGTTTTCAATTTGCAATCCCAATAATTTTTGATAATTTCCCAAAAAGCATTTTTCCTCGGCGGGAAATTCCACTTGGTTTCTGTGTGATCATTATTGAATAATCGAACTGTTATTCGGAGTACGTGGAAACTAGTGATTCCAGTTGCACGAAGGAGACATATTGTATCAGAGTCTGTCAGAAATGTCACAAACGATTCCTGCAAATCCACCATCCCCAATTCACCAGTCGTGGAGTGGTGAGCTTGGTGGTTTTCTTTTGCCAATTTCATTTACCCTAATATAAATTGTTCCTTCAAAATTTTCGTTTGTGGCTTTTTAGTTCAGTATTAAATACTTCGCCCAGTTTGATGTTAAGAACGTACCAAAATAAAAGATCGACATTTTTTTTTAAATTTCGCTTCAAATATCGGGCTTCACTTTTGCCAAACTATGATAAAGCGCCTCTAGTGTCCCATGGAGTAGCTATAGTGAAAACTTTAAGAGGGCGTTTCTTTATTTTTATAATAAATTAATTTTTAAATTTTTGCCTTCCGGAAGGCTGAATATACTTAATACATAGTGCCGGGTCGATCCACTGAGTGTATTTTCTTTCTTTGCTCAATTTGTTTCTGTCCAAATCATGTGTTTATAACGGGCGTTTTTTTAGAGGCGGAGAACTTTAAATTGAAACAAAATACAAAAAACCTTTAATAGCCATGAAATTAATAATTATAATAATTTTATAGTATTAATGTTAGAATATGATTTCGGGGATGTAACCGTCGCGGCTGGTGCGTATATGGTGTAATCTGGAAGTTCAATTTTTACACACTTTTCGCATTAAATCAGGCTGTATTTCGGCAATAACGCGTCGAATGTTAGCTTCCAAGTGCTGAATAGTTTCTGGTTTATCGGCGTAGGCATAGGACCTTACATATCGCCAGAGAAAAACATCGAATGGTGTCAAATCGCACGAACGAGGTGGCCAGTTAGGAGGTCCATTTCGTGAAATTAGTTGATCTTCAAATGTTCCTTTCAATAAATTAATTTTATCGAGCGCTTTGTGGCATGTGGCGTCGTCCTGTTGAAACCATATATCTGCGATATTAATGCCTTCCAATTGAGATTCGAAAAAGTTAGAAATCATGTCTCTGTACCGTTCACCATTGACTTAAACGTTGTGATCATCATCTTTTTTGGAGACATATGGACCAATGATTCCACCGGCCCATAAAACGCACCCAACGGTGACTTTTTCTGGATTTAATGGTGTTTCGACAATGGCTTGTGGATTATTATCGTTCTAAATGCGGCAATTCTGCTTATTGACGTAGCCATTCAGCCAAAAGTGTGCTTCATCACTAAACAAAATTTTCAAATGAAATTGTGAATCAATAGCAATGCTTCCTTCGGTCCATTCATCAAATGTACGGCACGAAAGATGATCGTGTGGCTTCAATTCCTGTACAAGTTGAATTTTGTGAGCACGTAAGCCAAGATCTTTACGCATTTTCCATAAAGTGGATGGACACAAGTTTAATTCTTGAGCACGATGACGAATTGCCACATTTGGATCATCATCAACACTACGCTGCACACCATCAATCGCTTGTTGTGTACGCACTGTACGACGTCTTACGGGATGTGTATTATCGTTAAGAGTAAACGTGTTAAGTAAACGACCCATAGTTTCTCGAATGAATCGCTCTGATTTAAGTTTACGAGCATCATAAAATGCATGTATTGCCCGATGAGTTTCTCGAATTGAACCATGGTTTTCAAAATAAATTTGAACAATTTGCAAACGTTGCTTCAGCCTAAGTCTATTCATGATGAATTGGCAAGCCAAACTAACCCCAAAACCCAAAATAACCAAGAACTGTCTAATCGGCTGTCATAGAAAACATTGTTGCCAATTTAAAGTTCTCCGCCTCTACAAAACACCCTTTCGTTATAATCCCACCGTTAAAAATTACGAAATCGCCGTTTTAGAAGCTAAAAAATGAATTTTTAAAACGCAATTTTCGTCATTTTCTGGGTGGAAAATTAAGAAAAAACATAACAAAATTATGATTGGGCGTAAAGCCCAATCATATGATAATCTGGATGAAATGAGAATGACTTTAATATAGCGGAAAATATGTCATCTCAAATTCATTCGAATAGTGAATAGAGACTTTTGCATGGGAGGTGGTAGAAGTAGAAGGGGAGGTTTATATTTTTCGCATATGACATCAACATGGCATGCAAAATGTTTTCTGCTGAATTTAAAGTTTATAGTTTTCATTATTTTTAAAGAAATTGGACATAGTTTTCCTGAAATTGGAGCATATGTATGGGAGGAAGCAGAAGAAGTGGAACATTTTAGATGATTTTGAAACTGCTTATCATCACCCTTATCACCATGCTTTGATTCAATTTCAAAGTCGATAGCTCATACACTTGAAGGAGAAATGCTTTTCTTGAATTTATAATAGAGATATTTGTATGGGAGGTGGTGGAAGGAGTGAAGCGAAGCTGATAATTTTCAATTATTAAGAAACAAATTCTGGCAAAATTTGAAGTTTGTAATTTTTCTAGTTTTAATGGAAATCGATATAATCATCATCATCAATGGCGCGACAGCCCAAATCGGGCCCTGGCCTCCTGAAGTCGTCGCCTCCAATCGTCTCGATCCAAAGACCGCGTCCTCCAGCTGCTAATTTTTAGAATGGCTTTGCTGTCTTCATCAACCGAGTCTTCCCATCGCTTGCGTGGTTTGCCTACTGGCCGGTTACCACTCGCTTTGCCTTTAAGAGCACGTTTGGGGATTCTTCTGTCTTCCATTCGCTCTACATGGCCAGCCCACTGCAGTTTACGTAACTTGATGAACGTTGAAGCTTCTGGCTCGTCGTAGAGTTGATACAACTCATGGTTGTACCTTATTCGCCATTCCGTTCCTTCCTTCACAGGTCCCAAAATTCTTCGGAGGACCTTTCTTTCGAATGCGTTAACTGCTTTTTCGGAAGTTCGCGTTAATGTCCACGTCTCGCTGCCATAACAGAGCACAGGTCGTATAATAGTTTTATAAATCCGCAGCTTATTGTTCCTGTGCACTTTCTTGGATTTCATTATTGGAAGTACCGAATAATACGTCTTATTTGCTAGTATTATCCATCGTTTGATTTCGTCTGTTTCATTACCGTCCTTTGCTAGATTAGCCCCAAGATATATGAAGTTGTCCACACTCTCCAAATTATATTCCGCAATTGTTATGTTTTGTCTGATTGGCGTTCTCCTTCTTGTTTGCGTCATTACTTTTGTTTTGCTTTCATTAATGCGCAACCCGACTTCTTTTGCGGCGGAGTCAAGATTGACAAATACCTCCTTAGCACTAGGGAAGGATCTTGCTAGAATGTTAATGTCGTCAGCGTATGCTACTAGTTGGGTGGACTTGAATAGTAGTGTCCCGTTGGTGTCGACTGGGATTTTTCGGACGACATACTCTAGTGCCAAGTTGAAAAGCATAGGAGCGAGACCATCTCCCTGCTTTAAACCACATTCCGTTGGAAAGCTGGTTGTGGAATCGGTTTGTATTCTCACTTGGGATTCAGTGTTCGTCATTGTGAGTCTTGTTAGTCGGACTAGTTTTGGAGGAATTCCAAAGTCAAGCATGATTTGGTACAGTACGCTCCTGTCGATACTGTCGTATGCTTGTTTAAAATCTACGAATATTTGGTGCACGTCTGTGTTATATTCCCAGCATTTCTCAAGCACCTGTTTCACCGAGAATATCTGGTCTGTTGTAGATCGTCCGGTTCTGAATCCGCCTTGGTATTCGCCAATTATTTGATTAGTATAGGGCTTAAGACGACGTTCAATTATTTTTGTCAGTATTTTATAGGACGTACACAACAATGATATACCTCTGTAGTTCTCACAGCAGAGTTTGTCTCCTTTCTTGTAAATTGGACATATAATGCTTTTTCGCCAGTCGTCGGGTATGATTTCCTCTGTCCAAATTTTGCATATCATGTTGTGCAGTATTTCAGCGACACAGTTTCCACCGTTTTTCAGAAGTTCAACTGGTATTTCGTCAATTCCCGGCGCTTTGTTTCGTTTTTGGTCACATAGGGCTGCTTTGATTTCAGGAAGCGTGGGTGGTGTCGATGATGGTTCATCTTCGTCAGTTGAGGCTTGAATTGAAATGTTGTCTGTCGTTATCGGTGCAACTGGGATGGGATTCAAAAGATGTTCGAAGTATGAAGCCCATCTCCTTTTGATTTCTTCTGTGTCGCTGATGATATTGCCCTCTGCGTCTTTGCAGAGACTGGTTTTTGGTTTATATCCCTTTTTCAAGTCTTTTACTATGGCGTATGCGTCCCGAGTATTATTTTTTCTCATGTCGTCGTCCATTTTTTGTATCTTGTCATTATGGTACTTCCTTTGTTTTCGTCTGCAGGTCTTTTTCGCATATCGCCTAAGCTCGTCATATCTTTCTTTTTTGGCTCGTGTTGGTCGTTCAGTAAAAATTTTGTAAGCTTCGTTCTTTCTATCTATTGCGTCGCGACATTCTTGGTCGAACCAATCATTACTTTTTCGCCGTGCTTGATATCCTAATACCTCTTCCGCGGAGGATTTGATGCCGTCTCGTATTTTCATCCACGCATTATCCACTGGCATACTTTGGATATTTTCATATATTGGTGTCAGGTGTTTATTACATGCTAGCATGTAAGCCTGCGCCACCGTTTCGTCGTTAAGCTTGTCGACATTGAATTTGCGAGCTCTACTCGTTTTCGAATACCCACGACAAGCTATTTTGCATCGATACTTAGCTCTGACTAGATAGTGATCAGAGTCACAATTCGCACCGCGGAGAGTTCGTACATCAAGTATACTGGAAGCAGCCCTTTTCTCAATAAGAACGTGGTCTATTTGGTTGAAGGTGTGACCATCTGGTGATGCCCACGTTCGTTTGTGAATATCGCGATGTGGGAAGCACGTAGAGCTTACTATGATATTTTTGCTGCTTGCGAAATCAATAAGACGTTGGCCATTGTCGTTGGTTATGTCATGGAGACTGTGCCCTCCTGTTGTTCCTCTATGAGCCTCCTCCTTTCCGACTTTTGCATTAAAATCCCCTAAGACAATTTTTAGGTCATTCGAGGGCAGTGAGTCATATGTTGTCTCTAGGGTGGCATAAAATTCGTCTTTAGTTACATCGTCCTTGTCTTCTGTTGGTGCGTGAACGTTGATCAACCAAGTGTTGAAAAATTTAGTCTTTATTCGGATTGCACACAATCTTTCACTTATTGGTTTGAAGCTCGTGACCTGCTGTTTAAATTTTTTGTCAACGACAAAAGCGACTCCAAACTCTCTGCTTCCCGACAATTTTCCACTTGGATAGATTGTGTGTGATCTCATGTCCATGATTTCGCTACCGAGCCATTTCGTTTCTTGGCTGGCAGTTATATTGATGTTGTGTTTTGCCACTTCTTCGAGAAACTCCTTCAGAGCTCCTGTCCTAAATAAGGATCGAACATTCCAAGATCCAATAGAGTAGTCCATTTTTCGTTTGCGGGGTCGTTGCCGTTGAGTCCATCCTTTCCGAGGCTGTTCTTCAGGTTTCTGGACAGTGTTCTTTTTCCGGTGATGCGTTGTCGGCGCCTCGCCCAACCCCCGACCTGGAGGACCGGTCCTACTTATTTATTACACCCTAGTAGAAAAAGGGTGGGAGTTTTGAGCTAAATATGACATGCTGGAGTTCTCACAGCTATGCTGCAAGTCCAACTATGTCATACTTTTTGCCTACTTCCTGAGACGCACTGGTGTTACTGGCCATTCAGGTTAACTCCATGTACCCTCCTCCTTTCTCAACTCGGGCTTGGGACCGTCTATGGCGGAGTTAAATCGATATAATGCATTTAACAAAAATTATACATTTGTATGGAGTATAAGGATCAAAACAATTTTTTTCCCGTTATTGATATTTCTATTTTTATACCTTATACAAAATATCAAGTTGATAGCTGTAACAGTTTCGAAGAAAAATAATTTAATTTAAATTTCAAAATTTCGTGAAATTTGTATTTGAGGGGGTAGAAGGAGTGAGGTGAAGTTGGTAATTATTTTTGAAATAAATTGCAATTATAGTTGAATTAATTCTGACAAAATTTCGTCTTTTCAGCTTTACTAGTTTCAATGAAAATCAAAAATTTGTATTTTTCAAAATTGTCCATTTGTATGGGAGGTGGTAGAAGGAGCAAGGGGATCGGGTTAATATTCCGTGATATTAATGACATCTATATAATAATACTTTGACCTAAATTTCAAGTCGATAGCTTAAATAGTTTCAAAGAAAAATCAATTTCTTAATATTTCGAAATTTCATGAAATTTGTATGGGAGGGGGTAGAAGGAATGGGGGAATGCAACCCATTCACGAACTTAAAGTTACTTTTTTGCTAAAAATGACACACAAAAATTTTTTAGCACTATAGCTCAAGGCTTTCGAGAGTTATGCTGTAGACAGACGCACAGACGGACAGACAGACAGACGGACAGACGGTCACTCGGAATCGAGGTTTTTGAGCGACTGCAAATATTTCTGTACCCTTGGCGGCTCTGTGCGAGCGTTATTTCTTAGAGTATAAAAAGCACTGTCCACACCTTTAAATTTCTTCATTTATTGTTAGTTGGACATAATAAGTACTATTAATTTTTTTTTTAAATTTTAGGATATGCCCCCATAACGAATTAATCCCCGTTTTTCCCTCCAAGCCTTATTTTTTCGCATTACAAACCTTAGAGAAAACTTGTAATGCTCTCAGATTACATCTAGATTATGAAGATACATGGTTTGATATATTTTTTTTTTCAATTTCGAAACATGAATTTTCCTTTCAGCGGTAACACTGTTCACTCAATAATTTTCAGGGAGCAAGTAAAGCTCGCTCGATTTCTACAGTCACTCCCGAAACGATTCATACACACAATTATTTTCTTTGAACCGCGCGATAAAACGATAAAAGCACGATGGACGTTAAGAAAAGCTTTTCCACTGTAACACTCACGAACTAAACTCTGCATGGAGGAGGCTCCGATTTTCCGATCCGATTTCGAGGCTCACATTTCAACAGTGTCTGTCGTACGAATCGGTTCGCGTTCGTATTTTTCGTAATATCTGTGGCGCGAATTTTTTTAAATAAAAAAAATTCCTTTTCGAGTTTATTTTTTTGTTTTGTTGATGAAAATTTTTTCAAACACTGGTGTTTCTTTCAACTATAATATATTTTGTGTTACTGTTTGAATTAAATTGCTAGTAGAGTTGTGTGTCGAAAAAAAAAAATACCCAAAGTTTATTGAGCAGTTTAAGTGTCGTTTAAAAAAAATTGTTTTCAAGTGTTCTGAAATATTCAAAAAACAAGTGTATCAACGTTATACCTGAGATTATCTGTGGATTACACACCTACAACACTTTTTCGATTTGGATCTATAAGTTTACAAGGCGTTTAATTTAACAAAGTAAGTTTTTATTGAACAGTCTTAAATTAATTGATAGAAAAGTGCAATCTAAATTTGCACTATGACGTTATTAAATTTCGAATTTTTTTTCAAGATCAACTTATTTGGGCGCCAAAAATTTACAATTGAAATATTTTAAAATGTTATAAATGGTCTGAGTTGATGTTCGATAGCATTTCAATTGATTTGTGTGGGTTTGAAGTGCTATACTTAAGATGTTCTGAATTTTAAGAAGAGCTTTTTTTTCAATTTTTGCCAGTTTGTTTATTTTGGATTTGTTAAAGAATGCCGATTTGTATTGTTTGTTTATTTAAAAACAGTGTTATTATGCTGTAGATGAAATCTGCTACACTACTACAATGGCACTACAGCCTAAATCGGGCCTCCTGATTTTCCTCAATATTTTTTATTTGCATTGTGAAAGGGTTGTTAGCCCTTCGGACAACCATCTATCTACGAATTTTCTTTTTCGCAGATTGAGGTAACTAACGTATACCCAAGCAGGTAGTGTGCTGGAATTATGCGTCGACCGGGATTTGAACTTACGATCTTTGCATTGTACACCAACACACTACTCACTAGGTTACACCCTAGCTAGATGAAATCTGAGAGTATTATATAAGTTTGCCACAAAGTTTGTAACGCTAAGAAATAAGGCTCAGAGAAAAAAAATGATATATGTAGAAGTTGATGTTTTCACTTAAAAATCTTAAAACCGAGAATGTCTTAAATATTATCGGGAAGAGTTATAAGGAGGGCTGTAGTCCTAAATAGAGCGGTAAGTAGTTAGCTAGGTTTATTTTACCCTTTAGTATCTACTACCTAGTCATACGTAGAGTACTATGTACATATATACGAACGCGCCATATTCTTCTGGTGTCGAGTTTGGCTTCGGATCCGTTAACGAGTTCGTCGAAATTTAAAAAGTCGACGTCTTACAACTGGTACGGAAAAGATAATAAAAGATCGCGATTTCACTAAAAACGACTTGGAACTTTTTTCTCGGGTGCTTAACATTTCAACAAAAAAGAAAATCGATCCTCGATTTGAAAATTTTCCGCTCTGTGCTGGAACCGGGCTCCCAAACCCTAATAAGATACGACTTGATCCTATACAGTAACTCTAGTCATATGTTTCTGCTTATTCTATTAAAATAGCACAATAACCAGGGCTGTAGTCTTGGGGTATACGAGGCATATGCCGTATACCCTGGTACTATTACAGTCCTGGTAATATCATAGGCTTAGGACAGAAAAAGTTCTTTTTCACAAGTCATGCATTATCGTTTTACTCTTCCATGGTATTATAGGCGACATCGAAATTTTATTTATTAGCAAATTCAGAATAATAACAAAAGTTATGCTAATGAAGAAAAAGATACTAATGAGAAGCTCAAATTGAAAATTTTGAATAATTATCAAATTATAAAAAAATATTTGAATTCTTGAAGTGAAGAATGGATACAAAAAATTATGCAGAAATTATCACATTTATTTTTGCTTAACACAAACCTGCTAATATCTTTAAAAACCAGTTTTCAAAAGATATACGAATTTTCGGTAGTTCGATGACGTCAAAGAAACTTTTAAACAAAGCTTATGATATTTTTTGATAGTAAGAAAAAAAGAATAGATGTCAGATAAGAAATAACAACCATTTATGATAAATAACATTTCGTCTTAGTCTTGGATTTTCGGAGGGTGTGACAAATTTGCTCTTCTGCTGTTAAATTAACACAATCTGAACATACATAAACAAAGCATAAATTGTGCCAAAAATAATTTTCTTATCAAATCGCTTCTCTTTCTAAACCAAACTTATCTTTCTTATCCTAAATAGATAAGAACTTGATAAATCCAATGAAAGCTTTAATAAAGTTGCGCTAAGTTCACCTTCGTTGGTTGCTTTTTTATTTTTTCGAAAACTACAGAAATCAACTCGTTCAAGATGTCCTCGTGAATTATACCTTCCGGCAACGAATTTTAAGCGATCTTATAAAATAATTCTGATCGGTAAGGCGTCAAGTACATTAGACTTATCGACGTCTTATGATCACACATTTTCTAAGAATTCTTGGTCACCATTTTATTATACGTTGCTTATTTTATACACAGTCATCACAATTTCCATTCATGATGATGTTTATATTTCAAACATTTCTTAATTGGCATCTATTATGATAATTTTTGCACGTTTCAGACATGTGTGCTATGAGGATTTTCTTAGCTGAGCCGAAATAATAAAACAGAATAAATAGATTACGTTCTAGAGTAGTTCGATGACGGAATCTTTGTTCATTACATAAGTTAGATCTATAAAATATACTTGAGTATTCAATACACTCCTTGACCTTTTCGTTTAAGATATTTTCCTGGCTAAAATTTACTTTAAACCTTATACGCATATTTAAGATAACATAGAGATTTTTAATCTTACAAGAGTAAGCACCTTGGATTTATTTACGCGCTACGAGAATAGTGCGACACGCCTCAATTATTGTGATTATCGCTAAATGACCTTAAGGTTAATTTCTTTATCTTATGGTTCATGGTGTGTTTTTCTTGTACCCATTTTATTTTAGCAAATTTATCAGTGTGAAACTTACATGTTTTACTATCACGCTATATCTTAAGTGCAATGGGGGGTTTTCTTGACGGTCTTTGGAAGATGTTGTTACAAAATCGTTAATGGTTAGTGGGTGTGGGTTCGGTGAGTGAAAGGATCGGCTAATTTATCGATTGCAATCGTGGTATTACTTCTCTTTCGAGTGACTTTCTAGATGATGAAGTCAGCAAAGATTGTTACGATAAAAATTATTATCGAATTCAATGACTCATTGTTGTCGATTGAGAAGTAATTAAATTACCTCATATGTTTTATACGATATTTTGGCATAGATTAATTTCGTTGTGATGGAATTTTTATAGTAATTGGTAGGATGACTAGCGCAATCGACTTTGAACTCTGCTGGAAAATTTCAGAATCTTATTACAAGCTTTGTATGGTAAGAAATTTAAGAAATTTTTAATTATCTGTGTTATTAGAGATGTTTTGGTAACGTCGATTTATATGGGTTGAAAATTGTCTTAGGTCAAGATTTCAGTTTAGACCACGTAACTATGTACTACTACAATGGCACTATAGCCTAACTCGGGCCTTGGCCTCCTGACCTTCAGGTTCCTTAACACTTTTCATTGCTTATTATGGAAGCTTTGACAAATTTTGAATACAGGGCGAACGATATTTTAATGGAAGTATGACAATGTTTTGTCTTCAATTACGACAAAGTCAGAAAATTGTTATGAAATGGGAAGTGCAGGTTTGACGCGAACGTCTAGAACGAAATTGTACGGAAATTCTGGGCTGAGAGCGTGGGAAGCAGAATTTAGTCGATAGGGAATACATCATCCTTGAAGAGCTATGATAAAAGGGAGATAAAAGAAAAGACGGTAGAGGTTCACGTAGTCTATCGGTATTTTCTTAAGCCGGCTTTGGACAAATCATTGCCCGAACATTCTATGAAGCAGGGCCTCCTGGAAATGATTGTGGATCCGGGAACAAATTTCACCACCGACACCCTCACCATGATGTGATATCCGGAGGACGCTCTTTATTTGTTGGCGGAATGAAGTCCTTCGTTTCGTTACAGTGGCGCCCAACGTGGGGCTTAATAATGTACCGGTAGGACCAGTGTATCTCTACCGTCTTCCTTTGTTTATGCCTTTTTCAACACGGCTATTCAACGATAGTGTTTCCTTGTAACCATGGAGGAAGCCCATTATCAGTTGAGGCCTCCATGGCTTAGTGTGCAGCGTGCTTGCTTCACATTCAATACATAGGTTGTGGGTTCGATTCCCACTCCAAGCATTAGGATTTCTTATGCACGAATTTTTCAGTTGCTACTGGCGATAAAAAATTATTCGAAATAAAATGGGAAATTGATGGTCTATACACTGCGTAGATGGTTTCTGTTTGCTTTCTATCGTTTAATCTTCCATAACATCTGTAAATATTTGTCAGTAGCAGCCAGTACAACTGAAAAATATACCAGCTTCGTCGTTCGCACTGCCTTTTCCCTACCTTCCTAATCCCATTCCTTCTCTCCATGACTGTGTTTGTGCATTGCTCATAAAGGTCGAAATTGTATGTAACACATGTCATTCTGTAAAAAGCAGTTGGCGCAATGGCGTCCTCCATTTTATTATACTGGTTCTAACTTTCTGGTATTTTGATGATATTGTCCTCTTAAGCATACGGCCCGGTGCAACTACTCCTTTGGTACCTTCGTAGGACCGTCCATGAGTTTACTCGTTGAGTAATCCCAATACAGTCTCCAGCAATCCTGATGGATGCACGTCAGCTAAAATTTAGTTGGAATTTTCTTTCGGGTGTTGGTTTCGCTTTGTTTTGTTTCTTTATTGTTCATCGCCAGCTTTGCGCCACACTCCTTTTCGTAACGAGCTCACTTCACTGTCCCTGATTAATTGGATATCACTTCAGTCTTTACAATTTTCAATTCACAAATTTAAAAAAGAAAACGAACTTTCGAACACTCTAGGTTTTATCCGACATATCTACTTCCACAATGGCACTACAGCCCAAATCGGACCTTGGCCTCCTGATATTCAGGTTCCTTAACATTTTTCATTACTTATTGTGGAACGGTTGTTAGCCCTTCGCACAACCCTCTTTCCAAGAATTTTTAATTTTTTTTTTTTAATTTTCGTAGATCGAGGTGACCAAGCTCTATCCAAGCAGGCAATGTGCTGGAATAATATATTGCGTCGACCGGGATTTGAACTCACGACCTTCGCATTATAAGACCAACACGCTACCCACTAGGCTATACCCTATCCTATATCCGACATATAGTTTCTTTATTTTGAATTTTTGGCCGAAAAATAGGGATCAGAGGTCGAAAAATCTATTTAAAAAAAAAAAAAAAATGTTTTCCAGGTTTCGAGAATATTGGCATTAAAACTTGATAAATAAATCACAAAAAACATTGCACCCTGGTAAAGTTATGCCAGGACATACATTAAACAAAAGTATGAATTGAATTGTACGTCCTTTTTTGAAGTCGGTTAACTATTTAAAGTTCCTACACCTCTCATAAATCTTGGAAATTCAAACTGAATTAATTTTTTCTACAAATTCAGTTACTCAGCTTATTTGGAAAACGAATCAAGCTATTTTTAAATTTTGCAGTAAGAAAATATTGAATCTTATTTTTGAGAATGAAAAGATTTAAAAGAAATAATGAATGTGGTAGAGGCCTTTCACTAGAATGGCGATGAATCAATCTTGAATGTGGTAATATCTATGAAAAAGCGATGTAGTCAAGCTAAATATCTTGAAATTTGATTCAAATTAAAGTTTTTCCCCTAAGAATACTAATTAAAGTACTCTAGATAAAATGGATAAGAGTAGAATGCATCGCCAATTATGTCATCTCAAATTCTTCAAAATAGTGAATGGTGATTCATATGGGTGGTGCTGGAAGGAGAGGGGGAGGTTTATAATTACTTGAATATGACATTACACTTGTATGCAAAACTTAATATTAGCAGTTTCAATAATTTTGAAGAAAATTAACATTTCTAGAATTGTGAAATTTGAAAGAGAGATGGTACAAAGAGTGGATTAATTGGGAATTTTGAAATAGTCTATCAACATTCTTATCACCGTGCAGTATTCTAATTTTAATGGCGATAGCTCTCACTTGTTGTGTCGAAGTTGTGAATTTGAAATTTTTATTAACTATCCTTGTAAATATTGTAAAAGAAATTGTAGTAAATATTTATGTTTGTACCTTCACTAGTTTTCAAGAAAATCGATGTAATAAATTTTTCGAATTTATGCATTTGTTTGGACGATGGTAGAAGGAGTAAGCAAAT
This sequence comes from Chorisops tibialis, assembly GCA_963669355.1. Lineage (NCBI taxonomy): Eukaryota > Metazoa > Arthropoda > Insecta > Diptera > Stratiomyidae > Chorisops > Chorisops tibialis. The sequence goes on from OY770262.1 coordinate 290,412,802, forward strand.
CGTAAATGAATGTTTCGACGATAATAATGTTCGCATCATTGTACTTTGTCCAAATTTTAAAGTCAATATTTTCGAAGAAAAATAAATTTCTTTAAATTTTGTGAAATGTATGTGATAGTCTATATTTCTAAGCCCTTATTAATAGTTTGCATTATCGTTTGTTGCACACCTACATGTTTAACTTTACTTGAATTTATATTACCTCTGTAGTAGTCTGCATTTGCACTTACATTTCGTTTATATTCAGTTGCATGTATTGTCAGAGAGACTATATAAAAGCTGTTACTAAGCATTAGAACGTTGCATTTCATTTTTAAACTCGTCGCGATTCAATCATTTCATTGTATTTATTTCTTACTAATAAATTTTATTATTATTCTATAATTGACTTTATAATCAATCCTACATGTATATGGGATGTGGTAGAAGGAGTGAAGGCTCGATATGGGCTGTAGCGCCATTTTTTCATCATCATCAGAAGGAGTGAAGCGATGTGGGCCGTTCAGGATCTTTAAGCTAAATTCTCGCTAATACTGGCAAACAAATTTCAACTCGATAGCTCTTAGCATTCGAGAGTTAGAGTGTGAACAGATGGGTAGATGGTCACTTGAAATCGAGATCTTTGAGCAAAAACAAATAATTCTGCACTTACGTTACAACCATTAGACCAAACACCATATACTCGAAGATTTAATCTAAAGTTTCTAAAGTTGCAACTGTGGTTTAAATACCCCATTCACGCGCTTTGATGATAGCTTATAATACTTTTTAATTTTAATAAACTTTCAATATCAAAAACCCGTACTCCTGTACAAAAGTAATGCAAGTCGTTGCATTACTTTCGTAACGCTTTTTTTTCACTTTTAAATCACTCCAACTATTCACACCTAAAGAAAATTAATTTAAAAATAATTCCAGGTTCGATAAAACACAGTAGATTTTCAATGATAGAATAATTTAAGTTAAATTAACTAAATTAAAAAAAATCAAATTTAAAATTTCAGTCACAAAAGACTTTTAATGCAACAAAGAAAACCGATTCAATTTCGGTGAAATATTAAATTGCCACCAGGCACCGACAGAAAATTAAATTTTGTATTTTCAAAGAAAAATTATTAATAAATCCAAATAAATCTCTGCATTAATTCACATAATGGTTTTAATTTTTCGTGACTGAAAAATATATTAATACAATAAGTATCGATCTCGAAAAATAATTTCACCTTGCTTTTTGATCACAAAAACACATTATTTAGATACATCAATAGATTAATATATATCTCGCTCGTTGCGAAAATTGCATTAATAAAACTCATTCTTTAATTTCGAGTTTTATTTTCGCTGTTCGATTTCCATTTAAAATCTGGCTACTTCAAAAGAATGAACTCGATTTTAATCTTTATCGGGAATTATTACCTGCATAGATACTCAAAAATCGAATTAAAAATTCAGTAAAAATAAATCACATTATTATTTTTTTTTTTAAGTATGTACCAACAATTTTGATTTTGTATTGAGATAATTTCTCAAAAAATTCCCTTTCATTAATATCAGTCGGTATTACAGATAAGTACTCGCATCTTACTCGTTTTATAATTAATAGTGCATTTCATAAATATTTGAATTATCTCTGAAGATCATCACGTAACACGTTATGATCTTCATCTTGAGTAGTTAATTTTTTTAAGTGCATCTTGAATTTTTTTCGGTATTCAATTAAAAGAAAGAAGATAATGTGATATGAAAGTGCGAGAAAATTGTATTGAGTATATATGTAACAATGAAATGGATGTACTCGTATCTGTAGGCTAAAAAAATGATTGTTACGCTGATCTAGAAGCATAAACAAAAGCTTTGATTGTTTGATAAAACGAAAATATGTTATCAATACTGTAGTATATGTAGATTGAAAAATGCTTTTTGGATTCCACAATTCATACTTAGAATTATTTGAAAATAGCCGTGTAGTATATAATTGAAAGATGGCCATAAAATAAAATTTATTTATTTTACTCTTCGTTTGTTGCCTGTCCTACGATTGTAGACTATTAAATTTAAAGTGTTTTTTTTTTACTCCACAGTAAATTAAAATTATTTTGACTGAAAATCGAGCTCATAACGCCGACTTAAACCGTAATTATATTTTATAGGCAATAATAGTAACCTCTTAAAATCGACGTTTTTTTAATTCATTTAATAAAAAATTGCCGATAATTTGTTAGCCATTAAAAATAAATCTACCTAAATTTTTTTCTGCAGCAATATGATGTGTTAAACAAACATACAAATGTTTTGCCGGCTTATGCATAATGTATGTACATACATTATGAATAAACTGACAGCTCGAGGCATTCAAAGGATGAATAGACGAGATACGATGTGTCCCACTTAAACTCATCATGGTTTATAGCTTTATGATGATATACGACACTCATGTGCCCTTGCACTTAGTCTCCTTGAAAATTAAAAAAAAAAATCAATAGATAACGCGCATGCAATGCAGAGCGCTATATTTGGTTGGGTAATAGATCCTCTTGTTCAGACATTTGCTTAACTGAACATACGATATTTTACTGCATGGTAAGGACGTCAGTCACACTTAATCAGAAACAGATTTCCAATTTATCTATATAAAAAGAGATAGTGTGTGCGTATAGGTTTATGGGTCCATAATTGAGCATTTATGAGGCATCTAAAATTAAATCTATTAGCTTTGATAAATAAAATTGAGATTCATTACCAGTAATGCAATATGTATATTATATATACTCGTATCATGGTATTTATTAGGGCATTCATCTGAAAATTCCAAGATTTTCGGGATTAAACTATTGAGGTTGTAATGTGTATATTACCACAAAGTATCGCTTCTATAGGGCATTACTTTTCCATTGAAGTTAATTGGTAAACAAATTCTCGACTTTCCCACCTGAGATGACGATGGTAAAGTGTCCTACTATCTTTCATACAAAATGAAAAAATTACGACACTTTTCTTCGCTCAAATAGAAGCTATCGAGATGAGAGTTGGCATTTATCATATTGATGACAATAGTGTAAAATAAATTAAATTTTATTGAAATCCTCTCACTCCTTCTAATGGGTACTCACTGAAATATTGAATAATTTGTACTCAATACTAAATTTTTTCACATCACTGCTGTGCTCCTTTATGAACAGTCTTTTTGAGTAGTCCTAAATCTAAAACTGATATAATGTCAGATCTTTAAATTCATAATAAAGCAGCACTGAAATTTTATGCTTTATCAGTACTGTAAGAAGTCCTTGTCAGTTATGATGCTCGAAGATTTGAATTTGGGAACATAAACAAGTGCAGTATCAACTCCATTAGTACAAAAATATTTAAATTTTATTTTGGTAATTTATTGGTGCTAGGGTGTAGCCTAGCGGATAGCGTGTTGGTCTTTTAATGCGAAGTTCGTGAGTTTGAATCCCGATCGACGCAATAAATAATTCGAGCATATTGTCGGCTTGGATATACCTTGGTCATCTCAATCTACAAAAATGAAAAATTCGTAGAAAGAGGGTTGTGCGAAGGGCTAATAACCTTTCCACAATAAATAACGCAAAATGTTAAGGAACCTGAATGTCAGGAGGCCAAGGTCCGATTTGGGCTGTAGCGCAATTGTATAATGTAGAATTTATTGGTGCTCTATTGATTCTGCTTGTCAATATTCATGCAAGAATTACTCGTATTCGTATACTAAAGTGACACTGATTTTTAATAATGCTTCCAAAATATTTCACACTAAAAATGAGCTCGATAAATTTTTATGTGCAGGTAGATTTACTTGAAAACTTGGTTTATTGTTCGTTCAACTGTTCAGTATGCATGGAAAATGGTAAAAGGATTTTAATTTTTATACGAAATATTACAATTAGCTAGTAAAGTGATTGCTTATGCGGACAACGTTGTTATAACTACACTGTATTAAACACCCGAGTACTATGAGCGAGGTATTGCAATACGCCCTCTTAATAAAATCTCTAAATATACTTGTGAATGTGGACTGAGAGTGAAGCCACAATAAACTGAGTTAGTCCTTTTCACAAGAAAACACAAAATTGCCAATGTTGACTCTCCTACCCTGGATGGCAGAAGCCTTGTTTTCGCAGACAGAGCAAAATATCTGGGTCTTATTTTGGATAGGAAACTGAGCTGGAAACCTCATATTCAGGAATGTGTGAACAAAGCTACGGTTGTGCTTTACTCTTGTAAGTAGGCCAAAGTTAAGAAATGGGAAATGTAGCCCAAGATAGAGCATTGGCTATACGTTGCGATCATTAGATCCATCGTGCTATGTGGTGTAATTGTGGAATGCCCTGAGGACTAAGGCAATCCGCACTCTCCTCGGCAAGGAGCAGAGAACAGCATGTTTATATATAAGTGGGACCTGAGAACAACCCCCTCTGCAGCACTAGAAGTTCTATTTCATCTGCTACCTCTCAACATTATTGGTTAGCATATGGCTGGAAATGCAGCCACCCGTTTCAAAGAAACTCGCCAGTGGACCTGCATTCAAACTGGTTACACTTTAATTCTGGAAGATTTCGAGAATTGAAACGGAAACATAGACTACACTCTCTTAAGTTTTGATTTTGAAAATGATTTCCTGACCGTCATCTCTTCGAGACAGGAGCGGGAGGCAGATGAATTACGGGAGAAAGAGTCCATAACCAAAACTATAGATATGTAGTTCACGAACGAACTAGTTGATTTGAACTATTCACATCATTGAACTAAACGAACTATTCACTAAAATTGTCATATTTAGTTCAAAATGAACTGGTAGTGAGCTGAATGTAAAGTTCTATAGAACGAACTGGATGAATGTTCGTACGATGTATTGTGGACTTGCTCTAATGTTTATGTTTAGTTCACGAATGAACTATGACCTCAATACGATCGTACCTCACCAAGAAATGTAAGCATTTAGTTCGAAGATAGACTACAGAATTGTTTGTGGATCGAACTAATCAGACTGGTGTAATTTTTTTCAATTCAATATGTTTAATTCATGAACTTTTAGCTTTTCAGTTTTTTCTTCTTCTTTTTTGTGACCCTTCTCTTCTCATTTGTATGTATCTCGCAAACGGACGTTCAAATTGAGTCGGGTGCACCATTTTCTTCTTTTTCAACTCGAGATTTCTGTAAAATTCAGTTAACGAGATTCAGTTTGACTCGATTATCTGCAAATAAAAAACTATTTTGTTGGTTTTTCCACAAATTTTGAGAACGGCTACTCGGATTGAATCAGGTGTGATTTTTTTCGGATTATTTCCTTCTTTTTTTTTGACTCAATGTATCTGAAAAAAACTTAATTAAGCATTTTTTCCAGATATCGTTGTAATGTCTGCTTGAATCGATTGGGGTGTGTTTTTTATCCATCTTATTCCTTTTTTAGTCGAAGGGTGTGCGAAAAACCATGTTTTGCAGATCATATAACTCGAGAACAGCTGCTCGTATTAAGTCGGGTGCATTTTGTTTCATTTCTTCTCCTTTCTGAATCGAGTTATTTAGCATAAAGCAGAATTTTTTGCAGACATCTCGGGAACGGCTGCTTGGATCTAGTCGAGTATAATCTTCGTTCTTTCCACTTTTTTTTTACCCGAGCTATCTGCAAAAGGCTGAATTTTGCAGATACCACCTCCTAACAACTAAATGAACTGAAAAATCTAACGCAAAGAATTAGACCTTTTAGTGAATAAGAACTAGTGAACTAGTTCAGTAAAATAAACTATTTTGTCCGTCTCTATCCAAAACTAGAAGTGGAGTGGGAGGAGGTGTGTTCTCCACAATACTTAACTGAAACATATGTTTTCGTCCTCCGGATCATTATTAGTGTGTTCCAAGCAGAAGTGATGGCGATAAAAGAAGCCTTGGTCTGTTTGAAGTGTAATGTTGTATCTACTAATGATATTGGCTTCTTCACTGTTAACCAGACCGCTATTAAATCAGACATGTCTACCTAGTCCTGCCATAAGTTCTGTCACATAATTTCTCACATTGGCAACAACTTTATTTTATGAGTGACATTTCAATATCGGCCAGTTTTATAAACGTCATAATGTTGTTGACAGTTGATGGTCATTTAAAGTGTGTTCGTTAACGTGTGAAGATGGAATGGGGTGTAATAGAAAACCGAACTGCAGTGATTGCACTACATAAGTGTGGAAAATCCGCGAGTGAAATTTTCAAGTTGTTGTGCCCGTTAAAAATAACGCAAAGATTTGTGTATCGTGCGATCCAGAGATATAACGCGATCCAGACTATTGAAGATCGACCTCGTTCTGGACGTCCGCGTGATGTACGTTCTTCTGCTGCCATCAAAGCAGTCGAGAGTCGAATTCGTCGAAATCCGCTTCGTAAACAACGAATCATGGCTCGAGAGATGAACATCTCCACCCGAAGTATGTCTCGCATCATAAAATCTGACCTCGGGATGAGTGCCTTTCGACGATCAACGGGACATTTGCTGACTGAGCAGTTGAAGCAAATTAGGAGCACCAGATCGAAAGAGCTCCTTCGGCGGTACGGCAACAACAAACATCGAGAAATTTTATTTACCGATGAAAAAATTTTTACGGTGGAGGAACATTTCAACCGCCAAAATGATAAGGTGTATGCCCACAGCTCCGCAGAAGCCCGAGAAGTAGCCACTAGGGTACAGCGAGGACATCATCCAGCATCAGTCATGGTATGGTGGGGTGTCAGCTACGAAGGGGTCACCGAGCTTCATTTTTGCGAAAAAGGCGTAAAAACTGCAGCGAAAAATTATCAAACGGACATCCTGGAGGGATGTGTGAAGCCGCTGAACTCTACACTATTCAACAATCGACATTGGGTTTTCCAGCAGCCCACAAAGCTCGAACCACACAAGCGTGGTTGGAAACCAATATTCCACAGTTTATAAGGGCGACGGAATGGCCTTCTGGGAGCCCAGATTTGAATCCCCTGGACTACAAACTGTGGGCGGAGTTAGAGTCCATGGTGTGCACGAGACGACACCCAAATATCGAGAGCCTTAAGCGATCTTTGACAGAAGCAGTAGCTAATTTTCCGCTAGAAACAGTGCGTACTGCTATCGATGACTGGCCCAACAGATTAAAGAGCTGTGTTAAGGCTAAAGGCGGCCACTTTGAATAATTTGTTGCTTATTTTACTTCCATTAGTATGCCAAAATAAAATATATTTTCCTTTGTCAAAAACTCTTTTTCATTTATACAAAAATTGCCCATATACGTGTGACAGAACTTATGGCACGACTAGGTATATATATTCTTGATTGTCGCGCGTCTCTTATGGAGGTGGCTAAAGAATTCAACATTCGTCGGTACTGAGTACCAGGGGATAGGGCCATTCCGGGGAACTGCAAGGTCGAGGAGCTCTCCCGGCACGGAAGCTCCTTGCAGATTCAATCTGAGGAAGAGAACCTTAGTATGGCTCTTTGCAGCACACACTTTGTTGATAGCCTCGGTAATCTGGCAAGTCAGAAAGTTCTTCAAAGTCTTCAACGCTTCACGTTCTTACATTAATTACCAAGTGCAATATAATTCACGACGAAAGCTGAATTAACTGCGCTGTAATTTGAAATTTAGGGAGCGAAAGGATTTAAATCCTAAAACGTGGACTCGAATGCTTTTGCGATGATTCAAACTACTAAGACTTCGTATCTAATGTGAGAACGCGTAAGATTAATCGAAAATACAAATTTCAAATTTCAAATTGAAAAATGCAAAAAAAAAAACACGGAAGGAGAAGACAGGTATGGAAAAGCTTTAAGAACGTTTACAAATACCCGTTCTATTTTATTGTTATTAAACAAGCACATTCACCCGTGCTTCGCATGCGTATTTTGTACGAAAAGGAAGAACATCTTATAAGTCCCACCTTATTGTTATTACTGAGTAGGTCAAAAATTAAATAAGTAAAAGTAATTTCTCCTTTTAGAAATATTTGTGTATTTACTAAAATATATTATTCATTTTATTATTTCCGGTCCCTTCAACCACCCCGAGTTGCCACACTCAGTCCAGAAATTGGCAGGCGAGCATTCCACCACACAACTACCGATGCTGATAAGCTTGCCTCAAAATTTACCAACAATTTTTGAATCTACTTTAATTAGGTTCAAATGGATTCAGTTTTAGACATCAAGTCGTTAGTTTCGAACTGAAACAAAGCGATTTTATTTTGAACTCAAACATGGAATAACATTTTTTGAATTTATGATATTTTTAATCGCAAAAAAATATTCGTTAAAAAGAATATCCGTCGGGAATTGAACCTGGTGCCGACCGCTTGCTGGGCGAGTTTTTACACTTAACCACCGATACCGACAAAATTATCTCGGCAAAACTTAATCACCTATTTCACGTGACTTCTAATATTTGCACAGTTTTTATTATTATATATATATTTTTGATGAACTAGAACAATTATTATCATTCAACCCACTTTATCTACGCATTCTACACATTTATTGTCAAACATTGCACAACTATAGCCAAAGATAGATTGCAACAATATCACATAGTCACAGGTCACATTATTTATTACTTCTGGTCGGTTAAAAAAAAAGTCGCTGGATCTTACCCGTCATAATGTGATTAAGTGTTGCTGGAAACATATCATAAATCGTGAAAAAGTACTGAGGTAGGGCTCAGAATGGAACTGAACGTGAAAGCGACAAAACGCTCTCATATTTTGTATCTATACTGGCCGTACCTACAATAGGCATAACGAATATCTCCATACAATATGATACTTTCATAAATTTAATTTATATTCGATTTTATTTTGCCTCGATTTTTCTGGAAAATATTTATTTCAAGGTTCTGTATACACGAAGTTCAGTAACTCGATTTTATGATTTAGCATTTATGTGGCGATAAAGAATAAGCAGTGCCCTTAGGAACAGTTTTTTTTTTTTTATTTGAACAACATGACCTTAGTTGTGATAGCGCGTTAATTAACAATTCAATTACGTACCGAAATGTTTTCTGTTAATATTGTTTATTTTATAAATTTATAAGATAGCACGAGTGTTTTATTGCTCAACTCATTGAAGTTCAATGGCGCCATAAATTTTAGTATAACTACGGAAAAATACATTAAATTTAATGAAATTTTGTTTATTTTGAGAATTGAAGCTTTGGAAACGAAAACAAACCATTTCTATAGCGGAAATTAGGAATTCAAAATTATTCATATGGACCTTGGGTAGAGTTACTAATAGTTCGATAAATTATAAGATCAAACGGCATTTTTATTTGATTCAAAGATTTTGATTTTTTTATGATTTTCATTCATAAGGATATTTTGAATTTTGATTTTTTTAAGACTCCAAATCGGTGAAAAAAAAACCAGTTGGCGTTGGTAGTGTACATATTCCACATTTTGGGCCATTCGAGCGAGGAACGACAATTCCCTTCTCAAAAGTACACTACAATTCAGGAGCAAAATAATAATAATTGACCTCAAACTTTAGTTGTTTTTGTTTGTGGAATTGTTATAGTAGAGCACCCAAGAATGATATATGTATCTCAAAAAGTTTATATCATACTAACAACAGTAGTAGGACTGTGATGTCAGCAAAACTGTTTAGTGTTTTTATACACATTAATTCAATTTCTTTAATTTCGTTATTTTCACCAAATTCGAAATTTCAAATAAGCCTTGACTTTATGTGTTTGTAATAATTCGCATTGCATAAATTAAAATGAATCAGACCGCATTCGTAATTACTATGACTTTGTAGATTATCATGCAGTTTTATTCATTTTGAAGATATAAATAAGTGATTACTAGACTCTGGAGAACTCGACTAAATATTGCACTTAGCCATATTAAGACAATTTTAGATTTGAAATCGTCGGTATTACATTTTTTTTTTAAATTAAGATTTTAGACGTCGCATAATTTACTCCAAAAATTTTATATACATTTTTCATAATAATGTTAAGCCCTACAGTTCGAAAAGATGTGGAAGAGGTGCAAGATTTTTGTTATCTCGGAAGCATTGTCAGTATGGACGACGGAGCCGAAAAAGATATTGAGGCTCGTCTAAATAAAGCTCATCAGGCCTTCGGTATCCTTTCTGGCGGATAAGAGAGATCTCCCTTCGTACGAAGGTGTGAGGTTTTGAAGCATGCTTCAAATCCGAGTTGTTATATGGTTGTAGTATGTGGAAAGTGACTGCCCGACTTAGCAAGAAACTGCAAACTTTCGTAAACCAATGCATCCGACGTATTTAAGGAATACGATGAACTTTGGAATACAACTGGACAGACTAAGATAGGTATTGAGATTCAAGAGCGAAAATGGCAGTGGATCGGTCATACTTTGAGGAAACCAGAGCGAAACATAGCCCAATAGGCTCTGGATTATAATCCTCAAGGAGGACGACGGGTTGGTCGACCATGTAGCGATCAGTTGAGCGATCAGTTGAGCAGGAGACCAGAGGAATAAACAAGTCCTGGCAACAGCTTAAGGCCGATGCTCAGTATCGCGCCTTGTGGAAGAGAGCTGTTTCTGTCCTGTGCCCCTATAGGGAGTCTTAGCAGGAATTTGATTGCTACAGTTCGAACAAAATAACAACAGTACTACAGTTCTGGAGAAGTTTTAGTAACATCCGATTTATTCGTATTTTTTCTGAGGCATAACATGCATTGCCTAAGCACAAAACTGTTAACTAATTTCACATTCATATATATGAGTAAAATCAACCGGTCACCCTACGAAATTCACATTAAACATTATATTTATTATCTAAATAGCTGCTTTATCTTCATACCCAAGAAAATAAAAATTAATCATTGATAATTTCAACAAAAAAAAATGCTTCATGATACACAACAAATACTCGTAATACGTGCGCGGTTATCAAACTTTTGTTATCAGAAACAAAATACCATAATTAAACATTTCTCATAAGTACGAATGTTATAAGAAGATTAGAAATATTTAGTTATGCCATACATGCCTATCTAATGATGAAATAAACGAGAAATTCATTTTCGTTTACCCCAAAATTGAAAATATTAAATTTAAATGGAGAAAATATTTAGATTTTATTGTTTTACTTTCTTCTAAACAGAACAATTCCGAAATAATTCTCTATGTTAACGAGATCTATTCAAAATCAAATAAAACACGTTCTACATTTTGGAGACATGCTATGAGATGATAAATTATGGGAATAATATTTAATTGTTTATACAGAAAATTAAGTACTTATCGTAATTATTTTACAAATAGTCGTTGAATATGATTAATTTCAATTATTTCTTAAATAACAAGTTACGTGCCAAGAATAAACCGCAATATCACGTTTACGGAGAATTTTTAATTTTTTAAATTTCAATGAAATGATTATGAAATTATAAATTTCGAGTGTATAACAAACACCAAACAGTTTAGGTGTATTTAAATTTCTTGTTTATTAACTATAGTTAAGAAAAATGGATTTTTTATGACTTGTTTTTACCAAATTTGACGCTAGTTATTAGCTATGATTAACATAATTGAAAATAAAATGAATGAGCTTTTGGAGAAATGTAAAAGCAAAAGTGACAATGTCCAGTTAAGGTAAATGGAAATCTGTGTATAAATTTTTTGGTCGAACCTCCCCGACTTTGATGCCTAGTATTACTTATCGTAAGTAATATAGGATTGAACATAAATGAATTAAAATTGTGAGTAATGCCCAATCATACTATAGATGAAATGGTAGAGATTTTAATGCACAGGAGATGTGATTTTGAATTCTTCAGAATAGTGAATAGTGTTTTTTTTGTATGGGTGGTGACAGAATGAGTGGGGAGGTTTATAATTTTTGAATATCATACTGTTTAATGCAAACGTATCGTGCTAGAAGATGTTTGAAGATTTCGTGATTTTTAAAGAATTTTTTTTGAATTGTGACATTTTGTATGGGAGGTGGCGGAAGGATTGGATGGTTTTTGGATGATTTGGAAACTGGTTATCAACTTTCTTATCACCATGCTTTCATCCCCTTTTAAATCGCTCATATGTTCGTTTGGGAAGTGCTTTTCTCGAATTTCTATTACAAAAGTTTGTACGGCAGGGAGTAGAAGGAATGAGGTGAAACTGAAAATTTCAAATCTCAGCATTTATTGCTATTAATAAGAGAATTGTTTCAGCTAAAGTTTCAAGTTTTAGTTTTTCTGTTTGCAATGAAACCCATGTAATACAGGATCCACTTGTCCCGCAGGAGTACAAGAAATAAGCGGCTCAAAACAACGCGATGTTGATGATATTTACATTATAAAACTTTGTAATGGAACATAAGGATAGCTGCTTCATACTTGTTGGCTGGCTCGGCTTAGCTCGTTGGCAACCGGGGTGGATCTTCTAATCTCCTCCATCACAAAAAGTCTCGTGCAGCTTTTAATTAGAAAAAATAGCTGAAACTTGAGAGTTTCTTAAAGACCAAAACAATTAGTAGCTGAAAAGAGAAAAAAATCGAACAAAGTTGGAGGTTCTCAGAGGGAGCCCTAGTTGATTCAAAAAAAAAAAAAGGAAGCACAAAAATAAGTCGGGTTCACCACGGAAGCTTGGACGCGATTGATGGAAGGTTTTCTGCTGTGCCGAATGTCGTTTGTTAGGGTTAACTCTTTCGCCCTCTTCCTGACGGTCTAAATTGCCAACGAAAGTTCCCTTAACCTTCTATCGGAAATCCCTGATATTGAGATGCCGAGCTAAAAATCGTTCAATTTGGTGCCAGATTTATTAACGTATTTACTTCTTTGATTCTTCTCCAAATAATTGTTAATCTGTATTATCTATCAATTATACTGATGCTTGTACGAGCCTGGCACAATGAAGTTTAGCAGCCAAAAATTTAGCATAGTCCGGAGACGGCGTTCTCCTTGATGCGTAGATCTCGAGGTACGCAGCTCGCAACCCAAAATTACCAGCATAAAAAAAATTCTCACTGCTTCACTACAAAGTAAACATGATTAGCTAGATTGGGGCTTTATTCCTCCCTCACCTGAAATTTGACGCCAGGATTCCTTTGTTTCCGGTATTCGTTATCGCGAGCTTCTTCGATGACTTCGCACTTTCCGATGTCTCCATTAGTTTTTATAATCTGAATGAAATCTGAGAGTATTATAAGTTTGCCATAAAGTTTGTAACGCTAAGAAATAAGGAGTGGAGAAAAAAATGAAATTCATATAATCACTCAAAAATCTCAAAACCGGCTGTCCATTCGTTCGTCAGTATCAAGTAACACAGCTATCGGGAAAAAAAGAGGCATAAACCCACGCAAACCTGGGCTTGCATGGGAGTGACAGAAACGCTGGTTAGATACCCATACTAATTCCATTGATTGGTTGAATTACATCCAAAACCCTCCATACAGAATGCCAACCTCACGCACGAAGTTTGATAGACCTATCACGAAAGTAGGAGAAATACCAACTCACACATCCGAACGAGAGAAGGTAGATGAAACGAGATAGTGGCCAAATCCGTGACAGCCTCACTTCACCTCGCCAGAAAGGCGCTCGTACAAAACCTCAAGCTCGCTCAAGCCGATCCTCCGAAACTGGTCGAAATTGCATCTCCGTACGGAAGGGGATAAAAGGTCAAAATGGATCTCAAAACACCCGACGCTACCCCGCTTCAAACATTCCCAGGAGCGCCCGTACGAAACCTTATGCTGACAGCCGCGAATAGCTTGGTGATAATTGACCCCTTGAAAATGGTCGAAAAATACCCTCACATGGGAGGGGGCAAGAGCTCCGAAAATATTCGACCAGTCAACATCCCACACTTTCATGCACTTTTCCCAATATCAATTTGACAATTACTCAAATACCCTAATCAAAAAGCCTGAGCTCCCGTGTCTCTCTCAACACATACGAATCACCTCGCGCAGGCCACGCCCCGCTCTGGCGCACAAAAATCTTGGTCTGAACCATCATTCCCCTTTATGCACATCAAGTGGACGCGTGAGCCCGCAAAACCTGAACCCTGCATCCCCAAATAGGGCCCAAAAAAACCACCCAAAGTCCCCGCACTCCGGTCTACCAAATTTCCAAATTTTGGCCGACAATCCATTTCCAGTCCCTCTTTGGGCCCACTGGACACAAAAATCAATCCTCTTCCCCCTCTCACACAAACGAATCCAAATATCGAGCTTCAGACCTCCATCCGCACTCACAGTGGAAATACCTGCGAGCGCAGACCTTGACTCCACCCCTCCCTGTCTTCCTCCGCTCGGCACTCCCGAAAACCAAGGCAACGGAACTCGCTCACCCAGTCGACCACGCACCCAAAAATGAACCTCCCATTCTCAAGGATCTCGAAGACATGAGCCCATACGTGCGACGAATGACGCACAGCGCACAATTGGATGTATACTTTCCCTTCCCGCATTTAAAGGCCAATCCCGCCCTATAACGCAAAAAAACCTCATGGCAGCAAATCCTTTACTCTTTCTTTTCCGTGTCTATCATGAAACCTCACTACTATTATTTCACCAGCTGCGAAATTTCTACCTTGGCATTTACATAGCAAAATTTTAGGATAGCTTTCGTAGCCCTAGCATTACGTTATTACTTAATTCTCTGGTGACCTGCGTGTGAAGATTAATAAGCGGTTAAACAGGTATAACAATCTCAGCAGTGGCTCCATTCAAAAACCAATTTTATGACTCTGGAACTATTATGCCATCAACGGCACAATTTTCTATCTTATATAAGTAGGCAGCCAAAAGGACACCATTTAATATTTGAAGAATATGGGAAATCCACCCAGGCAAGGCATTCTCTTAGATTTAAGCAATAGGATCGATTAGAAAACTGATCAAACTCATGCCATACAAGTCTCACACAATGGCGCATAATTGCGGAGACAAACGTATTTCTGCTACTGTCCCTTCGCTAGCCATCCTCCATTCTGAAATCGCTTCGAGCCAGGAACCTCAGACCCTGCACAAGCCACCCCGCCCAAAAAGCAAGGTCAAGCTAATGAACAGGCCAAAACAGCAAACAAATAAAATAGGAAACAAAGAAGCGTGCACCACTCTGCCTCCCCCACACAAACCATTCACCAACACACACTATACCGAGAATCAATTTCAATATCCCCACTTCCCACAAACCACGAAACTATAGAGTCACGATCGAAACTTAACACAAAAAAAAACACCACCGATCACGAAACGAAAGAGCCAGGACCAAAAGTGAAAAAAAGAAAACAAAAAAAATCGTCCGCACTCGACGACGGCTCAAACGGAACTCATCATCAAAAAGTATAAAGGCTATCGATATAAAATTTAAAATATATTATTTTTATTATGACGTTAACTATTTGAATCCCTGTACTCCTTCTACCACCTCCCATACAAACTGCACTTTTTAATAAAACACTCTAAACCAATTTACTCAGTACGTATACAATTTATCGATCTGAAATTATACACTAAATATTAATATAGAATTGTTAGTAAAACCGCAAAAAATTAGATGATTAGCATTCTGCTTCCTCCCATGCAATATGACACAATTTCACAACTTTTCAAAAAGTAGATTTTCTTGAAAAGTATGGATGCTATTGATCTGCAATTTAAGACATACCAACTGAAGGATATTTATAGTTATTTTTGAAAAAAGTTATTAAGGACTCCCACTCCTTCTAACACCTCTTATATAAATTGTACAATTTCACTAAATCCATTAAATTAATTTGCTCAGTACCTATCAAATTTTTGAAGCTTAAATTTCGTATAAAACATTTTGATTGTAACTCTAGCATGATGTGAATAAACTAGTTCAATACCCTCACCCCTACCACTCCCATACAAAATTTCCTAAAGTCGAGTGCAACAAAATGGTGCATTCCATTCCGTTAACAGATAATAGGTTTCCTACGGACCTCACAGCATGATTGTCTGCGAGTCAGGGATGTGACCGGGAGTGGGGGAGGAGGGCAGGGGAGAGTTTTTTTTTCATGGAGACACCATCCTTGATTAGCTAGGAAAAGAAATGAAAAACGCTATCTAGCGGTACATCTTAACGCCAATTCATGAAATTCCTGAACAGCTGGGCTTCCTTGCAACGAGCGACGAATGCAAACCGAGAACGACACTTACATGACATATGGCGAACTCTCACTGTGCCTTACAGAGCTCTACTGTATCTAGCTACAACACGGTTTATAGCGGAGGGATATAATTGTTAAAAAAAATCCTTATGCTTTTTTCTTAACAATTACCTCCATCGCTGCTATCCGGTCGCCTACTAAATTTTTTTTATCATATTTTTTTAATTGTATGTTGGATATTAGGTCACTTTTTATGGGCCCACCGGTAGTGTAGAATTGTTATTAAGCAGGAACGATTTCATTCCTTTTTCTTAACACTTTTTATGACACAATCCCATCGACTGTTTGATAGGGACATGATTGATCTCTACTCACTTGGTCGAAAAAAACCTAAAACCCCAAAAATTGCGTGGTTATCCACAAAAAAAAACTATTTTTGACTGATTGCATCCGTCGCAGTTGAGCCACTTCAAGTGAAGATGCTCACAATCAGGGTATATTAACCGTGACGAACTGATGATTCATCACACGAGTAGAAAATTGAGCGAAAGTAAATTAATGTGAATAACATTAAAGAAAATATTAATCCGATCCTCTCACTCCTTCTACCACCTCCCATATAAATGCACAATTTTGAAAAATACATTTGTTCGATTTTCATTGAAAATAGCAATGGTTAAAAAGACAAATTTTTAGCAGAATCGATTCCGTAATTAATTTAACTTCAATCTACTCCTTCTACCCCCTCCAATACAAATGCACAATTTCCCGAAATGCATTTTATCGATTTTCATTGAAACCAGAAAAATAGAAATTTAAAATTTGGCTAGAATTTTAATAATTGCAATAAATGCTAAAAAATTATCATCTTCGCTTCACTCCTTCAACCACCTCCCATACACATTTTTTTATATTAGAAATTGAAAAAAAGTGTTGCTTCTTCGAACATGTGAGAGCTATCGACTTTAAAATTGGAACAAATGGTGTTAAGGATGTTGATAAGCAGTTTCAAAATCATCCGAAACCTTTCACTTCCTCTACCATTTCCCATACAAATGTTCAATTTTAGAAAAAACAAAGTACAATTTCCTTGAAAATTATGAAAGTTGCAAAATTTAAATTCAGCACGGAATATTTTGCAAACCACGTTCGGAGTTATGTTCAAAAATTACATACCTCCCCATTTTGCTTCTACCACCTCCAACTCGTATTGACTATTCTAAAGAATTTGGGATAAAATTTATTACAATTTTATTATTTTTATTAGTATATTAAAATCTTTCCCATTTCATCTATAGTATGGCATGATTGGATCTTGCGTCCAATTATAATTGTGTTATGTTTTTTTTGTTAATTTTAACTTAACGTCGCTTAGTTTTTTATTTTTTTTGCATTACTTCACCTTTAAGGGTTTGGTATTGATAGAAGTGAAGAGATGTACCATCTTTTCTCTAAAAGAAATTGCAGTAACAAAAAAACTAAGAAAATTTGTTTTTTTCTGAAAAGTGGCATATTTGAGACTCATCTCGCGTTACATTCACTTGGATTCGAACCGCTATAAATCTTTAGAATCTTCAGAAATTAATAGCCATAGAAAAGATACAGCAATTATATTTGTCCGCTAACACACTAAACTATCGCGATTACGTGAAACCTTAACTTCACCCATTTCAACCCGAATTTCAGGACATCAAGTTTAACGTTTTCCCTTAATGGCAATTTGTCGGATTCATTTGTGCGTGATTCGCCTACTAATGCGCAAACATTCACCTGAGCTGTTTCGGTTCGTAATTAAGCGGCATTTATCGCCTCCTACGTCAACCTTTAATACAAAAAGATATCTGGACCCTGAACCAGAATATGCACACCCAAAAAAAAAACCTAAGATAAAAGTAAAACCCATCATGGCGGTACCGTAATCAAATTTAAGCACTCATTACGGTTGTGAAAACATTTTAGAGAGATTTTGGGGCTCTTTTTAGGGACTTTCTCCCCCCTATGCATATATGTTAATTGTAACACGATAAAGTGCCAGCCAGAGCAGATAGAGGTTCTTGTATCTTGTATCAGAAGCACACATATGTGAATCAAGAAAGCGGAACGCTTCCTCAATTCGCATGTAAATTGAATTTATTAAGGTAAGACCATCACACAGGAAAGTACACTAAATTTTTCTTCGTAATCTAAAATTATACAGGTAAAACGATTGAAGCTTAAAAATGAGATACTCATAAGATCATATGGTTTGTGCAGTTTACCTTCTCGTTATGCATAATTTTTTTTAATCATACGGTCACTCTTTGATTCGGATTTTTTAATCGCCGTTTCCATATTACACTTAATTATCTGGCCTCTAAGGTCTCACATCTTAGACCATAAAATAATTGCTTTATGCTCAGCTATGAATGGAAATACGTAAAAGATATTTGCCGAACCGTGGACGAGAATTTTAGATAGATTTTTCTTCTTTAATTTCACGGTGATTGGCAAGTTTCTTGTGTGTAATTACGTTGAAAAAAAGCGCAAGTAAAATACAAGATTTATTACTTGTAAATTAGTTTTTATGCCGAGCATTAAACATTTGGAGTTTTGTTTTATTACAATTGCTATTTTAATGATGCATAGTTACATATGTTTGTTGTTTATGATACTAGTCGGGTATTTCTTAGTGAAAAGTAACCTTCGAAATATTTTTTTTTGTTTAGATGATGAGAGTGTTATCTCAATATGATATAGAAATTAACTTCAATAAGATGAGAATCATGACTTGTGGCCTGAAGTTATAGCCTCTTGTCTACCGTTAAGTTTAGAAACCTGCGGACAAGGTTAATAGCTAAATAATTAAAATTCTACTGAAGATGCATTTT
Source organism: Chorisops tibialis (assembly GCA_963669355.1). NCBI lineage: Eukaryota > Metazoa > Arthropoda > Insecta > Diptera > Stratiomyidae > Chorisops > Chorisops tibialis. Next base: position 290,431,764 of record OY770262.1, read on the forward strand.
TTCAAAATTTAATTTGGAAATAAGAATATGTTTAATGATACCTCGACTATAAGACAGTTGATGTTTTGTGATGTTGCTCACAAACCGGATTTCACTTTGAGCTCCTTGGTATCGATAAAAATTCATTTCGTTGTGATGTCTGTCTGTATGTTTCGATGATAGTTCAAGTTAACCTCATCTAAAAAGAGTGGAAGTAGTCGTAGAAGAACGAACACATCGCCGGCCAGACCGGTATTGGTTTTGGACGTAATCATAAAACAGTAGCAAAAGTTATGAACATTTAACAAAAAAAAAATGTTTTCTTGTTCTGATCGAAATTTTCTTATAAAGTTTGGGAACAGTTAAAAACAATTTTTTTTACCAGAAATAATTTTTGGTGACATTGAAATCCAATTTGGCGTATTTGCAGTTGGAGAAAAATATTCCCTGAGACAAATTTTCGAACTTCCAAAAATAAAAACTTCTTCCCATGTACACTTGCATATTTTGTCCAGTCCTAAGACTTGGTTTAATGAGAATGTAGGACTGCGATACGGTCTAAAGAGGCAGCTTACAATGCTTTTAAACAGCTGCCCTCCGAAGTAAATTGGATTATTCTAAAAAAAAAAAAGGAATTTCTGTAAATCTAGCTTTCACCGGGAAAAATATTAGCATGACTAGAATCTGAGGCAACAAATTTTGAGAAGTCCAAATGGTGGCAAAAGTTTCTGGTGTCTTGCTTACCACTAGAAATAATTCTGTCTCATCCATTCCATCTTTAATCTACAATAATGAGGTTATTACGGATCCCAATAAAGTAGAACCTCAATCGAAGGAAATACTTATAGAGCAAGAAATGCTGACCAAATAAGAACACCAGCTACCCGAACGAATTGTGTTCAAAACGACCCAATCAACAAAGCTATTAAGGTTTTCAACCAGACACATCCGCAAAGGCATTAATGTTGCAATATTTAAAAAATCATTAAGATGCCACTTCCTTGACAGTATCCACCATGACTAGTATTCCCTAAGAGCGTGGAGCGTCGGCCTCCATTCTGATAGGCAATCTTCTTCTTCAATCAACTTCCATTATACTAATCTACGATTGTCTGCAAGGATTTGTACACAAAATATTTTTGATTTTATTAAATTAAGGTAAACATCCTAGCGGTTCAATTTGCTGCCAGCTCTTCTTCACCATCAACGAACTCAACCTTCCAACGTATTCTGCGCTAAATTCTTCCTCAGGATAAATTAACATTCGTTCGCGTAACGTTTACTGAGTTCTTACGATTGTAGATGCTAACGAATCATCCAGTTCACATGGAATCCCTGCCCTTGTCCTTAAAAATTGCTTCTCCAGCGAAACCTTTATGCAAGCTTCACCGTCTTTGCCTAACGTCCTGCACTGTCCCATCTTCGTGAAAGCTTGTAAATGTTCCGTCAGTTCAAAAAAACAAGGAGAACGCACTAAACCTGCTAATTATCGCCCAATAGAAATAACCTCGCTTCTGTCGTAGGTCATGGAAACAACCATCAATCATGGAGTTATAGAATATCTAAACACCAATGATATTATTGATGACAAACAGTATGGATTCCAGAAAAAAGAACGTTCCAGAGGGGACGTTTGAACCACACTTACAGAACGTTGGAACAAAAGCATTCACCAGTTTGGTGAATCTTGTATTGTTGCTCTTTTTTTTTTTAAGAATGACCTGTGTTAAAGGCAATTTTGGCCTTTATGTGCAATGCACAAACACAGTCATGGAGGGAAGGAATGGGATTAGGAAGGTAGAGGAAGAGGAGTGAGAACGGCCGTAACGAGTGGAGAAGCTGGAATACTTGATATTTCTTAGGCGTTCGACAAAGTATGACACAACGCACTTTTAGGCAAACTAATTAGTTTGGGCGACTTCTTTATTTTCTGGTTTGAAATTTTTTTAACCAATCGTTCAGTGTATCGTATTAGATGGTGTGGGTTTCTTTTTCTTATAAAATTAACGCTGGTGTCTCTCAGGGCTCGGTTCTTTCTTCCACCCTGTTCCTAATATTTGTTATTGACTTGCCATCTTCACCTTTAAATCCTATACATGCCTTCGCAAATTACAGCACATTAGACTTCTACTACCACATCAGCACTGTGTCCTTAGCCCCATATACTAGCTTGGCTGCAATTTTGGTCCATGGTTCAATCATTGAAGGACAACAAGAATCAAGTTGAATTTAATGCTTCGAAAAGCAAGTGTTGTCTCACAAACGTGATTCTAACTTGGATCCAATCAACTTTGTAGGCCAGCTATTTTTCAATTCTACAAGTCTTAAGATGTTAGACATCCAAATCACAGTTAACTTATGTTGGAACGATCACATATTTAGCATCGCCAAGGAAGCATCGAAATGTTTGAGTTACATATAACGCTTAGAAAACTCCTTCACTGTTTCTGCATTGATGACAATTTATAAGGCGCATATTAGACCACGTCTTGAATTTAATTCCCACATATGGGTGGGAGCTGCAAAATCTTTCTTTTCATATCTGAGTAGTATCCAGTCTCGGGCCATTAAAATTATTGGAGATTCTGACGTCTCTTCATCGCTCGATTTACGACGCTCCTTAACTCTTTTGTATCGTTACTACAATGGAAATTGTTCAAACGATATCTCTAATCACTTACCACCATGCATAGCCTTAAACCGCAATACTTAAGCTGTTTCATGCGCTCATAAGTATTTTCTCAAACCTATCTTCGGTCGCACTGTTAAATTCATTTTGGTTCGAATACGGAACTCGCTGCCCATCTCAATATTCCCAAATGACTACAACATTCAACAATTTAAAAAACGTATTCGTGGCCACTTCCGTCTTCCACATCTTCTACAATCGCACAACAGCCCAAATCGGGCCTTGGCCTCCTGACCTTCAGGTTCCTTAACATTTTTCATTATTTATTGTGGAAGAATTGTTAGACCTTCGCACAACCCTCTATCTACGAATTTTTCATTTTCGTAGATTGAGGTGATCAAGGTATACCCAAGCAGGTAGTGTACTGGAATTATGCGTCGACCGGGACTTGAACTCACGACCTTAAGAGTATAGACTAACAAGATGCTCACTGCGATACACCCTAGGCCATTCCGTCTCTATCCCCTTAATTTCCAAAAACCAAAATCCCTGCCATCTCACCGGAGCTGTGTGCTTCAATACAAAGGGTAACCCCTTTAGTTCCGGTGTCATATAAAAACATAACAGAATTATAATTGGGCGTAAAGCCCAATCATATGATACTCTAGATTAAATACTTACTTACTTTTTGCTTGGGAGGTGGTAAAAGCAGAGGAGGAGGTTTGTAGTTTTTGTATGTAACACTGAACGCAGTGTATAAAATATTTCATGCTGAAGTTAAAGTTTCTTGCTTTCGTAATTTTCGAGGAAATTGAACAATTTTTGTCAGAATTTATGGTATTTGTATGGGAGGTGGCAGAGAAAGTGGGAGATTTTAGATGACTTTGAATCTGCTTATCAACTTCCTAATCACATTGCTTTGTTACAATTTTAAAGTCGATAGCTCTCATATGTTCGAAGGAGAAAAACTTTTCTTGAACTTCCAATACAAAAATTTGTATGGGAGGTAGTAGAAGGAGTGAGGTGAAGGCGATGTTTTTTAGAATTTATCACAATTATTACGGGACAAATTCTGGTGAAATTTCAAGTTTCTACTCCTTCTAGTTTCTATGAAAATCGGTTAAATGCCGTTACTAAAATTCTGCATTTGTATGTGAGGGGGTAGAAGGAATATCCGAATCAAAACCAAATTTGTTGACATCAATTATATTTAAAATAGTATACTTTTCTCAAATTTTAAAGTTGATAGCTTTGACGGTTTTGGAGAAAACTAATTTTATTGAAATTCCGAAATTTCGTAAAATTTCTATGGGAGGTGGTAGAAGGAGTGAGGTAAAGTTGATAGTTTTTCCAAAATTAGTTGCAATTATAATAAAATTAATTATGACAAAAATTGGTTCATTTATCTTTGCTAGTTACAATGCAAACCGAATAAATGCATTTTTGAAAATTGTCCATTTGTATGGGAGGTGGTAGAAGGAGTAAGGAGATCAGATCAATATTTCTTGAGGTCAATGATATTTAGATTATTATACTTTAACCTAATTTTCAAGTCAATAGCTTAAATAGTTTCGGAGAAAAATCAATTTTTTATTTTAAATTTCGAAATTTCATGAAATTCATAGGGGAGGGGGTAGAAGGAGTGGAGGAATGTGGTCCGTTGACGAACTTAAAGTTACTTTTTTGCTTAAAATGACACACAACAAATTTCAGCACGATAGCTCAAAGCGTTCGAGAGTTATGGGGGCGCTGCCCGTTCCCGAAGTTAAAATTATTTTTTTGTAAAGCAAACACAATTTACTCACAGATTGCATATAGGGTATAAACAAGAAAATAATTTTCGATTTCCAAAATTGGAGGGAATGGCTATTTGTTACTGCTCTGGTTGAGAATATTTCCGTCGTTCAAGGACCTTAGAATAAATTGAGCTGGAACCAATATCGCTGGATTATCAGGCACCTTGTTTTTATACTCTAGATGAAATCTGAGAGTATTATAAGTTGACTCTAAAGTTTGTATCGCCAAGAAATATTGCTTGCACAGAGTCGCCAAGGGCACAGAAATATTTGTTGTCGTTCAAAAATATCAAAACCTGATGTACGTCAGTCTGTCTTCCGTTCGTCCGTTAGCTCTCTAGCTTAAGAACAGGTTGAGCTAGAAAGCTAGAAAGCTTCTGTGCTCATTATTTTTACTGAAAAATTAAGGTCAAGCTCGTGAACAGGCCAAATCGCTCCACCCCTTCTACACCCTCCCATACAAAATGGCTCATTTTCATAACTTCAATATAAGTTAATTTTCTTATTCTTGTAAATGCTAGTGATCTGAAATTTTAAACTAACCATTTTTATAAAAAATTTAATTGTATCTGAAAAACAAATTGAAATCGTCCCACTCCCTCTACCACCTCCCATATAAACTGCACAATTTTACGAAATGCAATGCACAATTTTTTCAAGTGTCTATAAAATTTATAGAGCTCAAATTCTGTGTGAGATATTTTGGTAGCAATTATAGTGATATGAAAAGAAATTAAATTGATCTCGCCAGCCCTTCTATCACCACCCAAACAAAATTACACAATTTTGCAACTTCATAATATGTCGATTTTCTTGCAAATTATCAAAAGTATTGCTCTAAAATTTTGAAATTAACACATTTTTAGTGACGTTATTTAATTTTATTAAAATATTTCAAATCCTCCCACTCCTTCTACCCCCTCCCATGTAAACTACACCATTTCATGAAATCCAACGAGTCAATTTTCTCAGTACCTATCAAAGTAATCGAAGTTCTATTGTAGGCCATTTCAGAGGCATTCTCGTTAACTATAAGGTAAATGAGTAACATCATAAACATGGTTTCATCAGTAAACAATAGTGGCGATTTTCTTACTGTTCTAGCTGATCTTTGGAATAAGAGTATCCACCATGTTAGAGGATCTTGTCTTTCCGCCCAGGAGACACAGGTTAGGTTCGAGAGGATGGACAATATGATCTCAGCCCAACAGACATAAAATAATAATTTTGATTATGGCCTTTTGTTATTTAGCTAATCAGTTTCTCATATTTTCTAAATTCTCAACAGTTATATAGCTTTCTCATTCCATGCAAAGATTTCCTCAAATATAATCTCTGCCGTACAATGCATCGAAACCGTACAACTTCTATCTTCAGAATATAATTGTCAACAGATAATAACGTTGAAAATATAATTCGGATTCAGAATCATGATAAATTGGACCACACTATATATCCACATCTTTTCCCAGACCAAATTGAATTCAACGGGTGTTCTAAAATGCCAAACAATAGCGAATTTCAGAGTATTTTCTTTTCCCATGTTCAACATTTAACACTGATAAATTAGAGCATAAATCAGACAGTGCACACGAGAAGAATAAACTTCACTTAAGTGAAAAAAGAAGCAGAAAAAAATGATCTGAGAATTTGTTACAGAGCACACGGCACGGTAATTACACAAGAATAGCAAGACAAGAACAAGGTGAGAATATAATTCTTGGGCTTTATAAATAACGAAGTTTCGACAATTCCGCAACAGGTAGATAAATAATAAGAAAAGTGCGCAGTTATGTCGCCTGCAGGTCCCATTAATTCTAATTCCAGTCTCGTCTTGAAAGAAGGGAAATCCCCTGATAGCAACCATATCCGAGATCATACTAAACTTCGTACAAGTTACAAGACTGTAAAATGGTCGAACAATTAACCACTGCTTTAATTTGCAATATAAGCTGCATAACTGCATTGCATTTTGCACTGGGAAGCCTGGTCTTTTCGGAAGATTAAAAGACAAGATAATTCACAGATAATCTCAGTGTACGGAATAGTCCGGGAAATAAAGTTTCTTCAAGACAATATCCTATTGTAAGCGAAACTAGCGTAGATAAGTTGACAAAAACTTTGAATTGGACAAATTTTTTTTCCCACAACTAACAATTGTTGTAAAATGTCCTTAGGAGATCATATTTTCGTGTAATTTGTCCAAGTTAAGACACTGTGAAATTAGCATTCAAGAGTTTCCTTAACTTACAAGGAAATGCAGTTGTAATTAGTTTCAACTGATTCAAAAGTTCGTCCCCTTTAAGCAGTTCTTTACACCGTCCAGTATATTTCGGAGAACGAAATTTCCAATCTAAAACGGGTGATTTCAAAGTTGAGATGACTTTGCATATTCGATGCTAAGCAGAAATTGAATTGCATAGCGAAATGCTTTTTCAACTTGCGATATCATTCCATAACCTTATTAATCTTTTACATGGTTCGAATAATTTCCAGTTAAAATTTAAAATATTCATACCTTACCGTCACGTTCAAAGCTCTCGCTACGATTGAGTACAACTTGGTTCGTTCCAATAGGGAAAAAAAGAACAGGCTCTAAATTGCTTTTGCACCCTGTTTTTTCATTTTCTTCTACCAAACATTGCTCCTTAGATATTCCTGGCCATTCGCGACACCATAAAATCCCGTCAAAGTAATAAAATCCTTTACACATGGGAAAACTTTGTCCCGGCGACGACGACGACAACCGACAACGCGATCTCCCGGATGAAAACACACCATTCGAAAAGTTCCATATGTGTATTGCCTTCGAGCCATATCCTTAGACCTCGTTAACAACTTGGCGGATGTTGACAACTGGGGTAATCTTCTCTATATGGGTGAGAAGATGTCTAAAAATAAAATTTCAGATCCCCAAGGATGAAGAAAGTGGCTGTTACTATGTCTCGAATTTTTTTCGGCTGGAAAATGGGGAAAAAATAAGAAAAACATCTTCATCCTGCTCGAAACTATCGAAACCGTTTATTATTGACCCGCAGGTTATGGGATTCAAATGTTGCGGAGATCCTTGAATCGAAATTAGGGCGCGAAGTGTGAGAAAACACTTTGGACCAAATGGTGACAACAATTCGGCCTGGAGAGTATTAGGACGAGGTTTTATCTACATATATGCCAGCATAAAAAGAATATAGGGGACTAGTCCGGAAAATGGTCGCACAATATTCCATTTCAATTAAGCGGATAAAACGTGCACTATTTATGAATCAGGGCGGTTTGTATGTGAGTAGGTGATGCATTTCAGTTGTGGTAATGGTGTGATTGTGGTAATCAGTTTAAAACTACAGAATATTTCGGTTAATGATGTGATTCTCATTGAGCACAAGGAGATAATAGTCTGGATTTTCCTTATTCCTCGTTTTATTTTTAAATTTTTAGTCTAATATGATAAAGATAAATCAAGAGTTTCTATTGGGATGATTATGAACATAGAATTTTACTCATATACATGTATATAATTCTATAACGCTTTGTTCGATTTGTTAAGTAACCATTCGTACGATAGTTTTCTTATTCTTTTATTAAAAAACTTTAGCTAGAATCCCATAGAACATTTTTAAATATAAAACTATGTAACTTTCTTTAAAAACGGCGTTTCTTCACCTCACAAATTGCGAACCTTAAATGAATTTATACTCTAGATGGAATCTATGAGTATTATGAGTTTGCTCTAAAATTTGTAACGCTAAGAAATAATGCTCACATAAAATTGCAAAGGATACAGAAATGTTTGTTGTCGCTCAAAATTCTCGCAACTGGATTCCGTCTGTACGGCTGTCCGTCTGTTTGTTCTCTAGCTTGAGAATGCATTGAGCTAGAAAACTCAGATTTTGATTGGTGGAAAAAGTTAGATCAAGTTCCTGAATGCGCCAAATCGCTCGACTCCTTCTAAACCCACTCATGCAAAATCACATAATTTCAGAACTATATTAAAAATAAATTTTCTTCATAGATATAAGTGATGCAATGCAATGGCGCTACAGCCCATATCGAGCCTTGGCCTCCCGGATGCACCTCCTCCAGTTGGCTCGGTCCAACGACCGCGTCCTCCAGTTTGAAAAATTGAGAAGCGATCTGCAGTCTGTTTCGACCGAGTCCTCCCATCGCTTTCGTGGCTTCCCCTGCGGTCGGTTACCTTGAGCCTTGCCCTTGAGCACTCGTTTTGGGATTCGTTCCTCATGCATTCGTTCCACGTGGCCAGCCCATTGCAGCTTGCGCAGTTTGATCACTATATATGCTGGTGGGTCGTCAAATAGTTGATACAGCTCATGGTTGTATCGAATTCGCCAATCATCTCCTTCCTCAACTGCTCCGTACACCTTCCGAAGAATTTTTCGCTCAAACGTGTCGATTAACTTCTCCGAAACCCGCGTCAAGGTCCACGTTTCGCATCCATATAGCAGCATAGGACGAATTAATATCTTGTATATGCGTAGTTTATTGTTTCGATGGACCTTCCTTGATTTCATTATGGGGTGGACCGTATAAAATGCTTTGTTAGCTGCCGTGATTCTTCTTTGAATTTCCTGTCGCTCATTGCCGTCCTTTGTGAGAAGGGCTCCCAGGTATACGAATTCATCCACATGCTCGAAGTTGTATTCGCATATAGTAATGTTCTGCCTCTCTGGGACAGTTCTTCGTGTCTGGGTCATGTATTTAGTTTTCGCTTCATTGACCCTGAGCCCTACTTCACCCGCTGCCGACTCCAACTCCTGGAATACCTCCTTAACGCCAAGTATTGATCGGGTCGAATATCCACGTCGTCTGCGTACGCCACCAACTGTGCTGTTTTTACGAGTAGCGTACCTCTGGTGTCCACTGAGGTTACTGAAGTTGCCTTCCTGACGACATACTCGAGCACCAAGTTAAAGAGCGTGGAGGCGAGACCATCTCCTTGTTTGAGACCTGACTCCATTGAAAAGCTCTGAGTCAACTCGTTTTGTATTTTTACTTGGCACTCATCCATCGTGGCTTTTATTAACCAAACTAGTTTCGGTGGGACACCTAGTTCAATCGTTATTCTTTACAGAGCATTACGGACGACACTATCGTATGCTTGGCAAAAATCGACGAACAGTTGGTGCACATTAATATCATATTCCCAGCATTTTGCTAGCACCTGTTTTACTGAGAATAGCTGGTCCGTTGTCGATCGTCCAGATCTGAAGCCACCTTGATATTCTCCGATGATGTTGTTAGCGTATTCACTGAGTCTTCGTTCGATAATTTTAGTCAAAATTTTCGCAACGCAAACGGTCACCCTTTTTAAATACCGGACATATAATGCTTTTCCGCCAGTCGTCAGGTAATTTTTCAGTTGTCCAGATTTTACCAATTAATCTAAATATTCGACTGGTGAGCTCTGTTCCACCTTCTTTCAAGAGCTCTGCAGGGATTCCGTCAATTCCGGGCGCCTTGTTCGATCTTGAATTATGTAAAGCTGTCTCTACTTCATCATAAGTTGGTGCAATAGGCTGATGATCTCCATCTTGATCTTCCGGAATTATAAAAGGTTCAGTCTGTGATGTCGTTTTATTTAACAGTGTTTGGAAGTACTGAACCCATCGTGCATTGATTTCGGTAGCGGCGCTTATGATGTTGCCTTCTTCGTCCTTACAGAGGGTAGTTTGCGGTTTGTAACCTTGTCTCATTTGTTTCACGGTACTAAATGCTGCTCGCACGTCATTTTTCTTCAGATTTTCGTCCAGTGATAAGATTGTGTCATTGTTTATTTTGCGTTGTTTTCGTTTGCAGATCTTCTTGGCGTTTCGCCTGAGCCATTGATAGTTGTCCTCTCTAGCTCGTGCGTGTTCGTCTTTCGAGAAACAGTCGATAGGCTTCGTTTTTCTTGGTGATGGCTTCTTGGCATTCCTCATCGAACCAGTCATCTCGTTTTCTCCGCTCTAAATGTCCTAAAGTGTATTCTGCTGCGCGGTGAATACTATCCTTAATATTCTGCTACATTTGGTCAATACTTTCCTCAGCCTGAGTTAATGCCTCAATATGTGCTTTGATTGCGGTCATATATTCCACTTTCGTTGTGTCGTCCTTCAGTTTTTGCATATTGAGCTTCGGAGCCCAGCTCCTTTTAGTGTGGCCCTTGTTAGCTATGCGACAGCGGTATTTAGCTCGAACAAGAAAATGGTCCGAGTCACAGTTCGCGCCACGTAGAGTCCTGACGTCTAGAATGATGGAGGCAGCCCTTTTTTCGATGAGAACGTGGTCAATTTGGTTCACGGTGTGCCCATCTGGTGACGTCCACGTCATTTTGTGAATATTTTTATGCGGGAAGCAGGTGGAGCTTATGACTAGGTTCTACCTGCTGGCGAAGTCAATAAGTCTTTGGCCATTATCATTCGTTGCATTATGGAGGCTATGCCCTCCTGATACGCCCCTATGAAAAAGTTCGTTGCCAATTTTACTGTTGAAATCTCCAATAAGAATTTTGATGTCATTGGAGGGCAGCCCGTCAAAAGTGCTATCAAGTCGGGCATAGAATTCGTCTTTAGTGACATCATCCTTCTCCTCTGTAGGAGCATGGCAGTTAATGAACCAAACGCTGAAGAACTTCAACTTGAAGCGTATTAAGCAGATTCATTCGGTGATCGGTATAAATTTCGTTACGAGTTGTTTGAGCGCATTATCTACCACAAAGGCGACACAGAATTCTCTGCTTCCTATTTTTTTCCCGCTGGTAAAAATCGTGTGAGATCTGCTATCGTTAATTTCGTTTCCGAGCCATTTCGTTTCTTGAAGAGCGAGGATGCTGATGTTGTTACGAGACATCTCCTGAAGAAGTTCCCGCAGTGCACACGTTCAATGTAGTGAACGCACATTCCAAGATCCAAAAGAATAGTCCATTTTCCGTTGCCGTAGTCGTTGCCGTTTGATCCGTCCAATCCGAGGCTGTAATCCGGGTTCCTGGACACGCGAGTTTTTTTCCGGGGAGACGTTGTCAGCGTTTCGCCCAACCCCTAACCTGGAGGGCCAGTCTGGATGGCAGTTCCGATTAGAGGCGCGGAACACTCGCCTTCACCCTTCTCCGTCTGCTTTTGAAACAAAACACCCGGTGGCCACCGCGGTGAGGATTTGTCGATTTTCTCGGAAAGTAAGATTTGAAATTTCATCTCATTTTAGATATCTCTGTACATATCTTCCAGCAAAAGGTGTTCTGCTCCTTCCCGTACAAAAGTCGCAGTTTAGCGATATGCGTTGAAATAATTTTCAAATAATAATATCCAAATTAGAAGTAGGTTTTTATACTCTAGATGAAATCTGAGATTATATTGTGTTTGCCCTTTTGTAACGCTAAAAAATAATGCTCACACAGAGTCGCTAGGAGCACAGAAATATTTATTGTCGCTCAAAAATCTCGATCCCGAGTGACCGTCTGTCCGTCAGGTCAACATTTTTGGTAAGCAGGTTGGACTGTCTTTAATTATTACCCAAAAAATTAGCGCGATCTGTTAATCAGTTTGTTTACAGAAGCTGGTTGAATCACCTTAGTAGTCCACGGATATTTTTCTTCTTCTACAATGGCACTACAGCCCAAATCCGACCTTGGCCTCCTGATATTCAGGTTCCTTAACATTTTTCATTACTTATTGTGGAAGGGCTGTTAGCCCTTCGCACAACCCTCTTTCTACGAATTTTTCATTTTCTTAGATTGAGGGGACCAAGGTATATCCAAGCAGGCAATGTGCCGGAATTATATATTGCGCCGACCGGGATTTGAACTCACGACCTTCACATTACAAAACCAACACACTACCTACTAGGCTATATCCTAGCGGCTATTTTTACAATCGTTAAAAATATGGAACAAAGAATTTGTCTCAAATTTTGTATTTCCAACCAAATTTCGTGTGCGGAATCGTTGTGAATGTTGAAAAAGGCTTACGGCGATTTAGTATTATCAAAAACACGAACATACGAATGGTACAATGTTTTGAAGGACGGTTGAGAGATCCTTGAAGACATGCCTCGTTCTAGGCGATTTTTGACCTCTTCAACTGACGAAAACATTCAAAAAGTGAGGAAAATGGTGCTTAAAAATCGTCATACCAGTGTTAGAGAGATAGCAAGAGAGCTCGACATCTCTTGCGAGTCCGTTCATTTGATTTTGGTGGTTACTTTGGCCATAAAACGCATCCTTTCTCGATTCTTCCCAATGCAGCTGAATTTTCTTAAAAATAAGTTCCGTGAACAGGTCACTTTGAACTTACTAGCGTTGCCCGTGACCCGCTGTGGCATAAGAATTAATTTTTGTTAAGTAAACTTGGTTTCAATGAGAAACATAGATTTCTCCAGTTATCAGTGTGTATGTATGTGGGGGAGGGGGAAAACTCTATGTCACTTCATTCTAGGCATAACTCTATTTGGGCGCTGCGCAATCATGCGATACTCTAGATAAAAGAGACATTTTTTGATTAATTTTAATAAATTCTATATGGGGAGTGGTAGAAGTGGTGACGGCATTGAACCAATATTTTCACATCATGCTAAAGTTGCTATAAAAATATTTTATACAAAATCTAAACTTCGAAAATTTAATAGGAACTGAGAAAATGAGTGTAATTGATTAAGTGAGTTGTGCAGTTTGTGTGGGAGGTGATAGAAGGAGTGGGGAGTTCTTAATAACTTTTTAGAAATAACTATACACATCACGCATTTGACATGTTTTAAATTGCGGATCAGTAGCATTCATACTTTTCGGGAAAATCTTTTATGGGAGGGGTTAGAAGGAGTGAAGCTAATCGTTTAATTTATTTTGTTTATTTATTTATTTGGGCTCTTGAACAAAAAGATTACAATTTTAATTAAACAAAAGCGGAAAATAAAAGAATAGGAAAGAGGAAAATTTAAACATTGATGATGATAGTTTATAATATACTCTAAAAATAAATGAATACTAAAGATAAAAATGTAAACATTAAATATGATAGGTTCAACTCTATTCTTAAATAAAGGAAAACAATGAAGCTAAAGAACCAAGTTGGAGTCGATCATGGTTCCTTTGCATTCTTAGCATCGGAGAGTGATGGCATACATCGAGAAAGGCTCGTGGAGGATTGAAGATGTCTGACTATTCCTGGTCTAAGGTTCAGGTCGTATAGTGGTGAGTATTGAGCAGGTAGTTGCACAGCTTGAAGAGGAACCAAGCATCGAGGAATGTCCGCCTTAAATGCAGTGGCTGTATGTGAAGTATTTCAGTAGTTATGAGGCTTCCTTAATCTGTAGAAAAGGGTTCGAGTGAATCTACGATGAACAGATTCGGAGGACGAAACCAGCAAGTCTGTATGCCTTATTAGTAATCTCGAAGAAATGATTGACGAATTTAAGTTTGCGATCAAAGACCACTCCTAGATCCTTTATTGTAATTACTGCTGTAAGGATGGATCCATTAATAGAGTAAGAGAGAACAGAGGAGGTAGTCTTATACTTGTACTCCATAGTAAGACACTTTTCTATGTTCAAAAAGATATCGTTGTTTGAACACCAACGAGAGACAGCAGACAAATCAGCCTGGAGAATTATGCCATCAGAGACGGATGATATTTCCCGTAACAATTTGAGGTCATCAGCGAATAAGAGACAGTTCGAAGATACAATTTGGGGTAAATCATTTATGAAGAGAGTGAATAAAAAAGGACCAAGGATCCATCCCTGCGGGACACCAGAGTTAGCAAGAAACTCAGTAGAGGAGTATCCGTTGAACGTAATTCGGAGACGACGATCCGTAAGGTACGAACTGAACCAGTTCAGGAGAGAGCCAGAGACACCGTCCCTTTCAAGTTTTGAAATTAGAATTTTACAATTGACAGTGTCGAAAGCTTTTGAAAAATCGGTATACCATATATGACTTGGACAGTATTATGACGATCTAAGGATTGAGCAACGAAATTAGTGAATTCACATAAATTAGTAGAAGTAGATCTACCTTTACGAATCCATGTTGGGCTGGTGATATCAAGTGATAAAGTTTTTCCCATATTACGTTATGAACTAATCTTTCAAAAACCTTTCCAAAGCAGTTCAGGGTGGAAATCGGGCGATAGTTCAAGACATTTTCGGTATCTCCTTTCTTTAAAATGGGTACCATGTTAGCTAACTTCCAGCAAACAGGAAACGAGCCTTCTTCAAGAGACTTATTGAACATTATTGGCTAAACACAGAAGAAAAGTATTTGGCAAAGAGCTCACACATTTCTTGTGGAGAGTTAGTGGCAGTATCACCAAACTTAAGTTGTGAAGGAAAAAATTGTTTATTTCTACGCTTTCTAACATGCGACCAAAACGGTTTGGTCTCATTGCGCAAAAGTGCTGCCTCTAGGTGAGAAATATATGCAGAAATATATTGATATCCGATTTGACCCGATTACGCTGAAGGGAATAGTTACGGTAATCAGATAGAAGAGACGAACGCTTATACTTTTTAATAATAACTAAACAAATAATAGAATGGTTAAACCATTCAGGGTAGTCACGACTAGAAATGACACGATAGGGAATATTCCGATGAATTATATCATCAAGAATGGAGTGTAGTTGCGTCAATGATTCTTTAGAGCTTTTGTTGCTAAAAAGTTCAAACCAGTTAACATTACCGAGGTCACAAGTCATTTGCTCGTAGTTTCCCTTATAGAAATTGTATTTCTTATCCGTACAAATAAGAGATGGATTACATTCTCTATTTTTAGGTTGATCTGAAGGGGGGGATGATAAGGGTCGGGTGGCACTAATCCACTAAAGGTGTCAACATTGATCCGAGAAGCACTGGCATTGGAAAGAATCAAGTCTAGGATCTTCCCTCGATGATTTGTGTTAGTATTTTGTTCACTTGATCAACACAGGTTCATAAAGTGATCAACACACAAGTCTATGCTAGATAAAGACAATGTAGGGTGTGACCAGTTTGCTTTCCATTGTATGTTGGGGAGGTTGAAGTTACCACAGATAAGAAATGTTGAGGTAGCGCCAGCTGAGTTGACAGTTTCCGAAAGGCTGTCAAAAAACTTTTCAATAATTTCCACTACACAGCAACAAGGAATATAGACACAGCATATATATATATATAGGTATCGACCATGAGAGACTTTAATTTTGAGGAGAAGGTGCTCTATGGGAAAAGCATCAAAGTCCAGACAACGCGACGTTGACAGGGTATTTTTAACCGCAATGAAGACACCGCCACCATCCTTTTTGATAGAGCGATTAAGATCACGGTCATGCCTGTGAACAGTGTAGCAATTCGGGGAAAAATCAGAGTTAAGAATTGAAGGCATTAACTAAGATTCGGTGATACAAAGAATATCAGGCATACTCTCCAGAAGGGATACCAGGAAGTCATCCAACTTGGTTCTAAGGCCACGCAAATTTTGGTAGAGAATAGTGAGATTATTATTAGAGCTAGAAATGTTAGCAAAGCCTGGTATATTCTTGAAAACATTAGATGCTGATGGATTGATAGCAGTCAAACATGAAGTATTTATGCTGGTTTTCGCTGATTGCTTCTTCAACGAAAATTCCGTTGAGAGCTATTTCTTTGGTTTAAATTCCTGAACAATAACGCCTGGAGGCCAAAATTCAGCTGAGTTGGCAGCAGTAAGGTTTGCTGGCAAGTAAACTTTAAATGATGCAATAATTTTATCTGGAAGATTGTCCTGAGTCAGCTTAGTACAGCTGATGATAGCTTGAGTATAGCCCAGCTTCGACGTGATGTATTCAGATACTTCTCTCGTAGAAGTATCGTAGGCCAAACGAGACACAAATAGCTGTCTGGGTTCTTACTAATAATTCTACATAAGTATTTAGTGCACAATTTCAGCTCGATAAATTTTATATGTATTGAGTAAATTGGCTTATAGTGGTTTCATGAAAAAGTACAGTTTGTATGGGAGGTGGTAGTAGGAGTGTAAGGATTCGAATAATTCTCTTACGAACGATTTCATCGTTCTAGAAATAATATGTTTCAAATTTTAGATTAATAGCTTTTACACTTTTTGAGAATTATTGTCAAATTCCAAAATTGTGTCATTTTGTATGGGAGGGGATAGAAGGGGTCGGGCAATTTGACCGCTCATAAACTTACGTCAGTTCGAACTTGTGGTCTTCTAGGTTCAAATTTTCAGACCTGCTCCAGATTTGTCCGGAGACTGTCCACATAGAAACAGAAAGACTGACAAACATTGTATTTTATTATTATATATAGAAATAGAGTATAAATAAAAAAAGCTTAAAAAATAGTCCAATTAAGAAATTGTAGAACGGACAAATTATTGTTAATTGAATAAATTGTTGAAAAAAAAAATCCTGGACGAATTGTTGGATAAATTGTTTGGATACCGTGAATTAAACAAAGCCCTTTCTGAATTTATATTTTTGAAATTTCGCCCAGCAACGAAAAATCTTACGAACTGTTTATGTAGAGTGTCTGCTTCACAATTATATTGTAGTCAATACTGAATTTTAAATAATCGAATTAAAAAATTAGAAATACGTACTACCTATGACGTTATTTATTATTAGATGCTATGTTGTCTCTTTTTTGTTCTTTTTGAAATATTTAGGTAAGGATAAATTCAAATTTGGGTTTTTCGGTATAAATCTTTAAAAAATTTGAAAAATGTGTCCAGTTCACCAAGCCAATCAGTTCCTATCAAATTCTCAACCATCATCGGCAACTGCACAAAGTGGCGACATTTTAAAGTTATATCATCTCGAAATTATATCAAAAACGTGCGCCATTACTTCGCGGCACTCCCAGCAGCCCAGCATACTAAATAAATTTCTACGTCTTCGTAGAAATTTCGTGTTTTTTTCCCGTCTCCTCAATTTTAGCAATTCATTTTTTATATGGTACGCGCCCGTAAAATCATCTAACATTTACGTGGACCGAAAAATCTCAACGTGACTCCTTGGGTCGGCATTTAACCTTTGCTAAGCATCTTAAAGAAAAACATAACTATACGTATATGTATGCGGTTCCTGTAATATCGCATCTTGATCTCCAAGCCACAGAGATTACTGTGGTGCTGGTTAAATTCGACGTGGAACCTTTTCAGATGAGCAGTCTTTGAAGGTCGGTCGACAATGTTGCAATTGAAAACATGACGAGGCATACTAAAACTTCCTATTTAGTACCCACGCTACGATGGGAGTGAATTTAGTTACGATTTATGGAAGTTACATAAACCGAATCTGCAAACAAGCAACGAATATCCATCATCGTTTCATTTGTTCGCTTCCAGGCCATCATTTCGCCACCATCAGATATGAATCCCAAAAGAACAAGGATCGGGCGCAGTGGATGGAAATACTAAAAAAAAAAGGAAATCCCCGTTTGTGGACGGACCCGATTGTATTGTTTACGGCCACTGGGAGTGATTCAGGACTGAAGATAAAGCACCTCCGGGACGATAGTGTGTTTCGCCATAGATTCAAAGATGGATAATGCAAAATGGTCACTTTGTGAGGTATCCAGAGTCCGGTGAAGGCATCCTGCGGATATTCCGATCCGTACTCCTCTCCTGACAGTTGGATATTAATGAGATCTCTTCATATAAATTCGTTTCGGCTCGAGGGTCTGAAATAATGGGCCTGGAATTCTTGAATAGCATCGATAGCAATAGCTACGAAGCCAGCCATTACTCTGGCGTTTATCTCTATGCACGTTCCTTCCTAGGCTAACCACATCCTTTTAAATACATTTCACTTCATTACTTTGCGAAATGGATTCGTTATTATTCCGTTCTGGAAATTGAATTGTGGTTGTTGCTTCATAGTCGATTGTAGTTTTCTTCTTTAATGATGTTGATGTGCTCTGGACGTAAAACATGTTTTCTCTGTAAATGTGGTTTATTAAAGATTTTTTCAATATATTTTTCTATAGATTATGTAAATATGCCTGTTTATTAATAATAATAATGGAACTGTAATACGTGAGCTGTTATTGTATGTATTGAGATTGCATTGTTTATGACCTACTTTGAGTGTTGGATACGAAAACAACGTAATAATAATAATGGAATTAATTTTATTATTAAAAAAAGCATTATATTAAAGAGGCTTTGTGGGATGTATTTGTTATCAATATCGTCGCAAACCAGGACAGAATTATCGACTAACATATGGCGTATCGGGAACTAAACTAGAGGTTCAGAAAAAGTAAAGCATGGACTGAAAATTGTAACGCTATAATATGAGAGCTATGTTTTCTATAATTATAGAAGTAAATATTTCGAAAAATACAAACTGCATTTAATCAAAGCGAAAGGTTCATACCTGACACCGAAACATCTGTTTCAACTATGTATGATTAAACGGATTCCAATTTACTACTCAAAACCTCTACTAACTACCCATAATAATCACCAAGAAATTCCAGACCCATAAATCTAGTTCTCCGCAAACAATCCAGCTATCAAGTGCATGCTATGGCACACCCATAAGATTATCGCGAAAAATTATAAAACTCTATTTACTGTCGATCTGAATTTTCAACTAAATCGACGTAAAAGCGAATCAATTAAAACTGAATTCGTTATTTCGATTCGAATGTTTACCTCGATTAATCGGACGCTGACACCAATTATTACGTGAAATCTACGCATTGTACAGGTGCCTGGGTTGTGTGCAGACTCCACTAGAAATAAACTGCCTTACGATTCGCGATATGCTTAATATTCGTTTACTCTAATTTATAACCGGAACGATCTTAAGTGATCCCGCGAGTAATATTTACCGCTGAAAATGATCCATAAAAGTGGCTCAAAAAACCGTCAAATTTTTTGAAAGAAGTCCATAAATTGTACATATATGATTGGCATGAGGCCATCAAAAGTGGTACGCGAAAACGCATAAAATGCATAAACGAATCGATCGCGAATTGTGTTGTACCGGTTAATAAGAAAAACTTTCACCCAGCTTGTTGTATCACCCGGTACTAAAAACCCGATGACCGCGCTATTACTTGCCGAACTCTCGCCGTCCGTTCAGTAAGATGGATCGTCGTTTCGGACTGATTGGACAGAAAATCTTAAGACAATCTTCTTGACAAGCGGCTAAGCGTTAAGTTTTAATCGTCCAGCCGGAGTGAAAGGGAAAGGTCTTATGCCAAACTGGCAATTAATTGCCGTGAAATTTCCTGCTGTAATTTCAGCGGTCGTACCTGTAGTATAGGTAAACTTGAAGAACAACAGGTGATTCTAATTAGCGATCTGTTTCAAATTAACGAGCAATTGATGAATGGTGAGTGGGTGGTGCGGTTACGACCATTTTAATTGTGATCGCTTGTTTTCAGTAAAATCGGAGATTTCGAAGGTGAAATTTTCTATTTTTAACATAGGTGTTTAACGCTTCGAGTATCCGTCTTGGCATTTCAAAAAAGGAAATTCGTTTTTAATACATACGCTGATTTTCATCTGACTGCAAGTACTATAATTTGAAATTCAATGGTCAAGGCGCGATACGTGTTTTTCATATAAGGTTAAGTGGGCGTAATGGCAAACAATGGTTTGTCTTGTAGAAATTTAACAACATAAATGATTTAGAAAATTTTTTTTTGCCTACAGTAGGTGTCTAGTTAATTATTTGATTCTATTATTATTAGACTTGAAGGTGTTAGAGTATCTGTCACGGTAAAAACAAAAGTAAAAACATAACAAAAGCCCAATCAAATGATACTCTAGATGAAATGGGAAAGATTTGATGTACCGGATAATATGTTATTTCAAATTCATCGAAGAATGAATAAAGACTTTTGTATGAGAGGTGGTAGATACAGACGGGGAGGTTGGTCAATTGGTAGTATGCAAAATGTTTCATGTTGAATTTGTAGTTGGTTATTTGGTGGTATGCAAAATGTTTCATATTGAATTTGCAGCTTTTGTATGGGAGGTGGCACAGGGAGTGAACGATTTTGGATGATTTTGTAACAGCTTATCAATATCCTAATCACATTACTTTGTTTCAATTTTAAAGCCGATAGCTCCTATATGTTCTAAGGAGAAATACTTTCCTTGAATTTCTGATACAAAAATTTGTATGGGAGGGGGTAGAAAGAGTGTTGCGAAATTTTTACATTTTTCAGCATTTATTGCAATTATCAAGGGACAAATTCTATCAAAATTTTAAGTTTCTACTTTTTCTAGTTTCAATGAAAATCGATTAAATACATTTTCCAAAATTGTGCATTTGTATGGGAGGGGGTAGAAGGAGTATTCTAATCAAACCAAAATTTTTCGACATCAATGATATTTGCAATAGTATACTTTTGTCAAAATTTAAAGTTGATAGCTTTGACGGCTCTTAAGAAACATAATTTAATTGAAATTTCGAAATTTCGTGCAATTTGTATGAGAGGAGGGGGTACAAGGAGTTAGGTGAAATTGATAGTTTTTCAAAATTTGTTACAATTATAATTAAATTAATTATGGCAAAAATTACTTAATTATTGTAATAGTACAGTATTGTGATCGACAGAAAAAATATCATGACTAAATTAGCTTAAAAATGCAAAAAAAATTCGTCTCGCCGTATGCCGTACGCCGTTCATATGGACTTATATCTTCGAGACCGTTAAAGGTAGAATGTTCGTTTTCGGGTGGATTATTAATTAGGTAAATGAGTTCTATTATATAAATTTTTGGAAGTTTCCAGTGGTAGGGGGTAGCGGGGGAGGGAAAGAGTCAAAATCTACACTTGCAAATATCTCCACTACGAATTAAGATGGGAAGCTGAAAAGGGTTGTGGGACAAACTCTAAAAAAATTTAATTTTGTTATCGATTGGTGCCCGGGAAGGGGGGGGGGGGCTAAAAACAAATTGTCGGCCGATTTTTTTTAAATGATTATAACTTCGAAATTACTTACCATAAAAAAGTCATATTTTGGAACCATCAAGGTGGCAAATATATCCACCCGAATTAACTTAGAGAGAGGCTAATTATTGTAAGGGGAAGGGTCAGGAGGTGCAAAGAAAAACACTTAAAAATGAATTTCTCGACTATCTCTTGAGCTATGTAATTGGAACATCGAAATACAAGAAAAATATAACATTTGGACATAATTGTAGGAGGGGGGGGTTAATGAGCAGCATTTCAAAAATGGCACACTTTCCAAAATTTCAAACTGTTATGTCCCAAAACTGAGTACAGATATTAAATTGAAATGTTGTCAGGTTGTACAACTATATAGTCTTTAATTTTGGAATTTTTTTAGGGCTCTGGTGAAAGATACAAATTTTAAATTTTCCATGGGGATACATCTATTTGACATATGTAGATAGAAAAAAAAATTTGTTTCACAATTGCTATGCAACCCTGGTCTAACGTTCACAAGGTATTTCATGTGCAATAAAAAACACAAAAACTGAAATTTTTGAATAAAATTTTAAGATCGAAACTTGAAAATTTGTGACATCCATTTCGAAAAAAATCCCTAAATGTATAAAATATTAACTGGTCGAATATCTTCAAAAGCTCTGGCCCCTCCCATACAAAATTATTTTTTCGATCATTTTCAAGAAATCATTTATCACCTAACTATTTAAAGCTATCAATTTGATATTTTGCACAAAAACTTTTGAAAATAATTGAAACGAAATTGCGTTAAAAGTGGTGAGATCCCGGCTGCCCTTCTACCCCTTCCCATACAAAAGTATGATTTCGACCAATTTCAATAAATCAACTAATAACCAACAAACTAAAAGCTACAAACTTGAAATTTTGTAAGAACACCTTACAATAGAAAAAATAAAACTACATCACAAATCTTGCGATATAGAGAAGAATGTTCGAGTTAGAGATAAACGATAATGACGTGAGATTAATAAAGAGAAGAAATAGAAGTGAACCCAGATGAAGTATTAAATACAACCTTGATCAAAAAGTTCCCGGAATAGCCACCGTGTGGCGCTTTTATTGTTCCGATTTGAGTTCTGTTTTTTCGTTAAGTTGGTACATCTGTTGTTCACATTCCTTCTAAATCTTAGCGTCATAGCTTGACATTTGCAAGAGTTACGTAGCCAAGAGTACATCTATCTCTGTGTGTGTTTGCGATTTTTTACAATTTTAGAAATGGATTTCAATTTACAACAACGAACTTGTATTAAATTTTGCGTAAAAAACGGATTTCATAGTGCGCGAACGTTGGAAATATTGGAAAAGTGTTTCGGCAACGATTTTCTAAAGAAAACGGTCGTTTACCAAGTTCAAAAGAGGTCGTGAGTCAATCGAAGATGATGAACGCAGTGGCAGACCATCGACATCGAAAACCGACGAAAACATTCATGAAGTAAAAGAAATGTTGGTCAATAACCGCAAATTAACCATCAGAGAGATAGTGGAGGACTTGAACATTGCTTATGGATCCGTCCAAGACATTTTGGTTAATGATTTGGGTTTCCGTCGTGTAGCAGCAAAGTTGGTGCCAAACGCACCGTCGCACAGTGCCATCATTATTCGCAATTTTTTGACGAAAAAAGCAACAAATACCATCCAACAGCCACCGAATTCACCTGATTTGGCTCCCTGTGACTTCTTTCTGTTCAATCGAGTTAAAAAACCACTATGGGGAACGCGTTTCAGCAGCCGAGAGGAATTAATGGAAAAATCGCAGGGAACACTGATGGTCATACTGAAAACCCAATATAAAAAATGTTTCGAGGATTGGATCAGGCGCTGGCATAAGTGTGTTGCAGTCGATGGGGATTACTTTGAAGGTGACAATATAGATTTAGGTGAATAAACTTTTATTTATAATTTTCTCAATAAATTCCGGGAACTTTTTGATCAAGGTGGTATTTCAGGAGATAAGGCTCCGCGAAAGTGAATGCGATCACTAAGATACAACTTAATCCAAAGGACGAAAATATCAGGAAAACCAAGCAGGCGAAGCTGAAAATGATGGTTAATTTTGTCAAAGGCTTTACTAAAATCATTGTACATATATGCAATCCACCTGCTGCCCGTTTTCGATAGCGGAAAGACAGAAGTTCGAGAATTCCATAAGATTAGTTACAGTGGATCTGCCTTTGACAAAGCTATGTTGGAATGATCCAATAATTGACTTAGAATGAAAATAAATTACATCACACACAATGGATTCAAATAGCTTAGCAACATACGAAAGATTCGCTATAGGCCTATAATTACTTAAATTATCTCTTTTATCAGACTTGAGCAAGGGAATTATAGCTGAGTATTTCCATGACATAGGAGAAGCTCCACTACGAAGCGATGAATTTAATAGATACACAAGAATAGGTAAAAGGGATGAACTACATTTTTTAATCACAGAAGAAGGAACATTTAATCCATTGGTAAAATAATTAGCAAGTTTATCAATATATTTCAAAATATTGGTGTCGTTAATAAAAAAATCTCTTGGAATCATGGACGAAGAAGGAAACTTTGACATACATTGAAAGTTGCCAACGAATATTATTGAAGGCGGTACGGATATTGTTGGAAAATAAGTGGCTAATTACAGTAGGATCAGCACTGACTACATCATTAAGAAACATACTGGAAGGATAGCCATCAGAGTTGTCTTAGAGTTAACAAAACTCCTAAATTGTTTCGGTTTATCTTTAAAAGAGTTTTTAACATTAAAAAGGTATTGGTTATATGCAGCTAGAGACCAGCTTATAAAACAAATACATAGGTTTATGTAGTCCGTATCACTCCTTGCGTGCGAGTAAGTTTTCCCAGCTTTAGTTTTTCGATTTTTCAAATTAATAAAATCATCGTCAATCCAGGGCAATCTCAAACTACAGGGACACAACGCAAAAAGCAGCCATTTAAAATAGTGTTAAAATTAGAAGTGGCCTTGTCAACATCAGATTCATTCAACACAGGCGACCAATCACAATTGTGTCAATGTCAAGATTTAAAGTTTCAAAATCAGCTTTGGCGAAATTTAAATAATTATTAACAAAACAATTAGAGTTGGCAAATTCTGTCCGAGAGTTGGATGTTGCGTGAAGCGCAGGATGAATTGTCAAATCAGGCAGCAAAGGGTTGTGACGTCATCGTAAGGTTGGCATCAGAAGGGGAAAATCAGATCCGAGAATCTACCATGATCGTTCGAAATGGGACAAACTTGGAAAAGTCCAAAAATTGTATTTCATGTCTGGCACAGGAGGAATACAACCAATCAATCAAATTCCTGCTAAGACCCCATAGGACAGAAACAACTCTCTTCCACAAGGCGCGATCCTGAGCATCGGCCTTAAGCTGTTGCCAGAACTTCTTTATTCCTCTGGCTTCCTGCTCAACTGCTCGCCTCTACATGGTCGAGCACCCCGACGTCTTCCTTGAGGATTATAATCCAGAGCCTGTTTGGCGATGTTTCGCTCTGGTTTCCTCAAAGTGTGACCGATCCACTGCCACTTCCGCCTTTGAATCTCAATACCTAGGAATACGAAGGCGACAAATAACCCTCATCATCATCAGAGCGTAGCCACTATATTTGTGGTAAATTTAAGTCGCCCAGAATTAAAATATCGTCTGATGGATGTCTCCGGTCTCAAACGCATTATAAACTGCTTCGAAAACGATGAAGGTGAAGGCGATGCGATGTATACAGTCACAACGTATAGCTTGCGGCTTCCGAGTGTTACAGCTGCACACAAAAACTCTAGATTCTCAGTTCCTAGTGCAGAGAACTCCACCCCCCTTCCACCGATGGGGAGTCGGTCACGACGAAAAACTTCAAAGTCAGAATCGAAAAGCTCAGAATTAGAATTCAGGCAAAAATTCGGCCTTTTTGATTCGCTAGTTGCAATGAGAACCGAATAAATGCATTTTTGAAAATTGTTCATTCGTGTGGAAGGGGGTAGAAGGAGAAAGGGGATCGGATTTTTGTCGTTGATGATATTCAAATCATTATACTAGGACTTAATTTTTAAGTCGATAGCTGAAACAGTTTCGGAGAAAACTCAGTTTCTTCAAATTTCGAAATATCATTTAATTTGTTTGGGAGAGATAGAAGGAGTTTGGGATGTGGCCCTGTGGTTCACGAACTTACTCCTTTTTTGCTAAAAATTACGGAAGACAAATTTCAGTTCGATTGTCAAAGCTTTCGAGAGTAAAGTTGTAGACAGGCAAACGGTCACTCGGAATCGAGTTTTTTGAGCGACAAAAAATATTTCTGTATCCTTGGTGACTCTGTGCAAGCATTAATTCTAAGCATTACAAACGGTAAGGCAAATACAATATATTCTCAGATTTCATCTAGAGAACAATTAGTTCGTTAAAATTGCGTAATGAGGTTGCAATCATTCGTTACTAGCGTTTATAATAATCGAATAAAGTAATCAAAAGTTTTTCATATTATACTATTATTAACAAAGCTAGGGTATAGCCTAATAGGCAGTGTGTTGGTCTTGTAATGCGAAGGTCGTGAGTTCAAATCCCGGCCGGCGCAACATATAATTCTGGCACATTGCCTGCTTGGGTATACCTCGGTCACCTCAATCTAAGAAAATGAAAAAAATTCGTAGAAGGGGGGTTGTGCGATTGGCTAACAACTCTTCCACAATAAGTAATGAAAAATGTTAAGGAACCTGAATAGCAGGAGGCCAAGGTCCGATATGGGCTGTAGCGTCATTGTAAAAGTAGAACAAAATATCAATATAAATATCGATGATAGCATACTAAACCACACTTTCTGCTCAACCGATCCATTTCCGAATAAATTGATACATCACTATAAATCGCCATTACGTCACGTATCTACGTTACTCAAAATATTCCACGATTCATGTAAATTTCATGAGAACTCGAACAAGTGTTCGATTTATTTGAAATGGAAATTGAACAAATGCACCGAATTGCATGCTGCATGACCACAAATTCAGTCATGCATTCATTCATTGTGATTGTTTGCTCCACGGAGACGGACAGTGGCACCTCTTTTATTTATAGTGCTACTACTTTGCTTCTCCAGTTCATACAAGACCTGAGCATTTCCTTAAGAAGCTTTTGAAATTTTCATTGCCATATCCAACATCTTACAAATCAACCTTCCATTTTCATTACGTTTCTTGATCCGTCCGATCGCATGACCGATATTTTCCATGGCACTTGAACTTGATTTTTCGTATAAAGCAAGACATGTTCGAAAAGGGAAAACTCATATACCGGGCTCCATATTGCGGTCAGTGAAATGGAACGCGTTCGCTTCGATGGCGGCTATCTTTTGCATAAAGGTAGAATTTCAGATACGTTTAAGATACTTATACTCGAGAGTTGTAAATATCTTGTCTGTCCGATCTCGTATTACCACGATCATCTACCTGCTTCGGATTTCAGATATGATTCCGGTAATCAATAAAAACTGAGCTACACCTTCTTTGTCTACCTGTCGCGTCTTCTACCTTATTCGAAAATTCAAATCTACCGGGAGAAAAAAAAAATATCTTGAGGGAAATTGAGAGATTCCAGGTGAACCGTGACGTTGACTAAGCTGCCGAAGAATTTCGCTATAAGCTGTGTGTATACCATGGATTTAGGGTTGATTGCATTCTCTTGTAAAAAGAAATGAAGAAAGACAGACACTATGAACTACAAAAGCAAGAAAATTGTTCTTGCTTTGTGGGTACAGCAGGAGTTCCTGCTCAATTACATCAAGTACTTTACTCGTACCTGTAAAGTTAATGGCTCGCCTAATGGAGTGATTAATTGCTTCCTGTGCTGATGGCTGTGAGTACTGTCGACTGTAGTACAAAACGAAGCCACCATCTGTACAATTTGTATGATTTTTAGCAAGGGAGTGGTTTTAGGAGGGTAGATAAGTTGGGCACTGTTTTTACGACGAAAACAATACTTTCCGCTTTGGAAGTTGGACAGGTGTGTTCGGTATTCCGGAAGGGTTTAAAATTTCAGCCAGACTAAAACTATTTATTAAATTTGCGACAGCTGAATTCGAGCTCCTTCATGCATAAAGGGTGAATAAGGTAACTGTAC
The DNA here is from genome assembly GCA_963669355.1 of Chorisops tibialis. Taxonomy (NCBI): domain Eukaryota; kingdom Metazoa; phylum Arthropoda; class Insecta; order Diptera; family Stratiomyidae; genus Chorisops; species Chorisops tibialis. The sequence continues at coordinate 290,459,192 of OY770262.1, forward strand.
CAGTAATGGACCATCGCGAAATAACATATAAAATCTGCCAACAGGTCGGGTGCAACTTTATTATTCTTGGAACAAGTTGAGGATACATGGGAAGACAATATGCAGGTTATGGTGGATTGGGAAGACTATGTGCATGGGGTTCTAGGGCAGGGCTGTTGTTCATTATCTAACACTTCACTGCGATTAAGATCAATAACTTCAGTACATAGAACCATTCGTTTATAAATGCAATTTTGAGTTTGTATGGGGTGGGGGTAGAGGGGGTGTGATAAAGGAGATGGTTACATTTCAATAATTTTTTATAGCTCTATAATTTGATAAAATTTCAACTTAATACCTGTTTTGAATTTTGAGATATAACGGCTTGAAATTTTAAAAAGTGCACCATTTTTGAAATGCTCTCCATTTACCCCCACTACCATTATGACCAAATTTTATATTTTTCTTGTATTTCGCTAGTATAGCTTAATATATGTTTTAGATTTCAATTGCATAGCTTATAGTGAGATATTAGTTTTTAAGAGTTTTCGTTTGCACGCCCTTGACCCTCTCCCTCGTTTACAATTATTGGCCCCCTTTCAGGAACTGCATGCTACTTAATTGACCTTAAAATAGGAAACTTTTGGAAGAACTAGTATCGAAGATATAATTATTTGAAAAAAAAAATTCGTCCGAAAACTTGTTTTTAGCATCCCCTTTTCGGACGCCAATGGATAAAAATATTAAATTATTCTTAGAGTTTGCCCCACAACTCTCTCTATACTTATGCTAATTTCCAGCTTCCTATGCATTCATAGTGGAGATATTAGCAATTGTAATTGTTGACTCTTTCCCTTCACCTGCCTCCCCCTTCCACTTGACACTCCCTAAAATTTAGAAAATGGAGCTCACTTACCCAATTAACAATCTACATAAAAATGAAGATTCTACCTTTAACCGAAATATGAGTCCATATGTACGGCGGGACTAATTTTTTTTTTTGCATTTTTAGGCTAATTTATTCATGAAATTCGGTCAACCAAAAATTTTGTGCATCACGAAATTCGTTACCGTGAGTTTATCTTTCGGACGATGCACGAGTCATGAAGGACGTGACATTAAGCTCTTTGCTTCGATAAATGGATTAACACAACTGGTAAATGAGCCTACTCGTTTACCTGAAATTGCAGGACAATTCTCCAATCTCTTCGATTTATTTCATTGTAATATCCCATTGTCAATTGGAAATACGGATCAATTTTACTTTATTATTTTAATAATAAAGTATTGTGATCGACTTGGGAAAAAAAAAAAATTTGGTACCCTGAAATTTTTTTTTTTCGCGTTTCATGACTAAAATAGCCTAAAAATGCAAAAAAAAAAATCCGTCTGTCTGTACGCCGTCCGCCGTACGCCGTACGCCGTCCACCGTACGCCGTCCACCGTACGCCGTCCGCCGTACGCCGTCCGCCGTACGCCGTCCGCCGTACGCCGTCCGCCGTACGCCGACGTGTACGCTCAGCGCACATTAACTCCCAAATCCTTCAAGATAGAAAGTTCATTTTTGAAGGGATTGTAAATAGTTGCGGATCTCAGGCGGATACCAATTTTGGGGGGTGTAGGAGTTAAGGGGGTTCAGGGGGAGCGCTTAAGCCGAAAAATACGAATTCAAATATCTCAACCATGGTTACAGCTAGAAAGCTAAAAATCAACATACATATACAAGAGTTTGTGGGACAACTTTTAAAAATAATTTAATTTTTTTATCCATTGGGGTGCGAAAAGGGGGGGCTAAGAACCAATTGTCGGCCGAATTTTTTTTTCAAATGATTATATCTTCGAAACTACTTCCCATAAAAAATTGATATTTTGAGACCATCAAGATAGTATATAGATCTACTAGAAGCAGTTTAGATAGAAGCTAATTAGTGAAAGGGGGAGGGTCAGGGGGTGTAAAGAAAAACACTTAAAAATTAACATCTCGACTGTCTCTTACGCTATGTAATTGAAACTTAAAATGTATACTAAGCTCTACTAGCGACATATGAAAAAAATATAATATGTGGACATTATAGTAGTGGGGGGAAATGGGGAGCATTTCAAAAACGGCGCACTTTTCAAAACTACAAATCATCAAATCTCAAAATTGAATACAGATATCAAATCAAAAATTTGTCAGATTGTAGAACTATATAATCTTTAATTTTGGTAAAAAATTTAAGTTGGAGGGTGTAAGGGGAGGGAGATGGAAAGCGAAAATGTTGAAAATTTTGAGTGATTTTTTTATGGTTCTGGTAAAAGATACAAAGTTTTAAATTTTGCATGTCGACACAACTATTTGATATAGATAAAAAAAAAATAGTAATTTGTTAGAAAATTGTTATGCTCCGAAGTGGGGGTCTAACGTGCACAAGGTGTTTCATGTGGAATGAAAAAAACACATAAACTGAAAATTTTTGAATGAAATTTTTAGGTAGAAACTTGAAAATTTGGGAAATGCATTTAAAAAAAATCTCTAAAAGTTTGAAATATTAACTGGTCGAAAATTTTTAAAACTTCTACTCCCTCCCATACAAAATTATTTTTTCGACCATTTTTAAGAAATCAATTACCACCTAACTATCAAAATCTATCAATTTGAAAGTTTGCAAAAAAACTTAGAAAAATAGTTGAAATAAAATTACGTTAAAAGTTTTGAAATCACACATGCTCTTCTACCCCCTCCCATACAAAAGTATGATTTCGACCAATTTCATTAAATCAACTAATAACCAACAAATTAAAAGCTACGAACTTGAAATTTTGTACGAGCACATAACAACCAAAAAGAAAGAAAATTTCATTACAAGTTTTACGATTCCCCTACCTCCTCTACCCCCTGCCATACAAAATTATTTTTTCGAGCATTTTTAAGAAATCAGTTATCAGCTATCTCTTAAAAGCTATCAATTTCAAATTCTGCATGAAAACTTATAAAAATAACTCAAATGAAATTGCTTTAAAAGTTTTGAAATCGTGCTTGCCGTTCTACCCCCTCCCATACAAAACTATGATTTCGACCAATTTCATTAAATCAACTAATAACTAACAAACTAAAAGCTACGAACTTGAAATTTGATACAAGCACCTTACAAAAGAAGCGAAATAAAACTACATATCAAATTTTACGATTCCCCTACCTTCTCTACCCCCTCCCATACAAATTTTCGGTTTCGTAAATGTAAAATACACCGAATTTTATGAAAATTCTATGCAATTTCGTCTATGAAACATTTTCTATACAGAGAATATTGGACGTGATTCAAGCAATTATTAAAAAGCTGTTAACATGCACCCACCTTCACTATTACCCCTCCTCCTCCCCTCATAAAAACCCAAACTTGCAGAAACGAATGAAATATTGTTAAATTGACAACAGCCCTGCCCAAGAAATCCCTTTCACTTAGCTTTCCCTAACACTTTAACCTGCATATTGACTTTCCACTCATCCGCAATTGGTATCAAGAATAATAAAGTTTCGCCCGACTTGTTGGCAGTTTATTTGATTTGTCCACAATTTTCAGTTGCAACACCAAAGCCGCTGCTAGCTAAGGCAGCCCAAAGAACTGTTTGGCATTTTAAAAGAGCTTAACGAATTCTTCAATGCCTTTAATTGGAAATTGTGTTTTGATTCCAATGACTGCGATGAAGCCTGTAAATTTGTCACCGAGACCATCCTAAATGAAGCTCTACATACCTTGCAGTCTTAAGAGAGTCAAACCGTCCAAGAACTCTTGGCTTACAAACGTATGTCTTGTTGCAATCCAGGTATAGAAACAGTCGTTTCAATCATTTAAAAATTCATCCAACCTCAGCTAACAGAGACCTCTATATTAAATCAAGAAATACCTGCAATTCTATTCTCAAACGTGTTAAATTTGATTACAACCAAAAACTTGAACGGAAGATCCACCAGTGTCTAAAAGGCTCAAGATCTTTCAGGTGTTTTGTAAAAATGGTCAACAATGATTTTCTCTCTGCATCGACTCCGCTTATCGTAAATGGTGACCGCACCGTTGTCGATTTTGTTGAAAAAGCTAATGTATTGACAGTAAGCTTCGCGAGAATATCCACACTACCACCTTCAAACCAAACCCCTCCTGTCGCGGAACCGTCGCGGAACCATCTGGTTTTTAGCTGCCTTCGTAACATTTTCGCACACGTCTCATATCTAGGATCCTGGAAAAGTTCAATATTCACAAGTCCGCTGGCCCTTATGGCATTACTTTTAAAATGTGCTCCTCTTCTCTAGTTAAACACCAACGCAATCTTTTCCATTTATCTTACTCTTCCGGGTGCTTTCCGCAATTGTGGAAAGTTACGAATGTTCAGCCAATTCCCAGAAAGGAAGTAAAGCGATTCCCGCCAACTACCGCCTTATAGCTATCACTTTAGTGTTATCGAAAGCAAAGGAAGCTGCTGTCAATCGAAAAATCAAGGATAAACAGTTTGTCCATGATCACCAATAGGGTTTCCATTGTGGAAGGTCGACAGGAGATCTCTTGGTCTATCTGACGGAACGTTGGAACTTTTGCTTTCACAAATACGGCGAAGGTCAAGTTTTTGTACTTGACACTGCAAAAGCTTTTGACATAGTTTGGCATGAATGTTTTCTTGTTAAGCTTAAGGCCATTGGCCTCGATGCTTCCCTTATTCAATGAATTGGACGATTCTTTTATTGAATGGATTGATTATAGTGCGATTGGACAATTCATTGAATTGTCCAATCGCACTATACGAGTCGTATTAGATGGCGTTCCTTTTTACTCCTTCCCAATCAACTCCGGTGTCCCTCAGGGTTCAGTCTTATCGCCCACTCTGCTCTTGATATTTATTAACGACCTTTTGCTTTCTACTCTCAATCCCATTCATAGTTTTGCAGATGACAGTAATTTAATTAACACCTTTGAATTCGAATCTGCTGTGGAATCTCACAAGCAATCTGTTGAATCCAAACGCAGAGAGTTATTCGGTTCGCTGAACACTGACCTCGACTTAATCCTGGAATGAGGCAGGAAAAATAGAGTAGACACAGAAAGAGAAACATAGGCCGGTTATCTTTATCTTAAACGTGATGTTCCAGCGGCGTCGTCTAATTTAGCCTTTAATACCACCGCAATATGTAACACTTTGCTTTTCAGGTGAGTTTATCCTATTAGGCCTAAAGTTAAATAACCACCTAGATTGGAGCAAACACATCTTTGGTGTTGCCCTTGATATCTCCAAATGCCTAGGCATTCTTCGTAAATGCAAAAAATATTTTGCGCCTCTCGACAAAGCCTATATTCGATCTCGCTTAGAGTACAATTCGCATTTATGGGCTGGGGCTCCCAAAACACACCTTGCCCTACTCGATCGAATCCAGAACATGCGTTCCGACTAATTGGAGATGAAACTGTTACGGTTTCTACCTCGAGCATCGCAGAAACGTTGGGGTACTCAGCATTTGCTATCGTTACTTTCATGATAAATGTAGTGCGGAACTTAGATCACTAATTTTTCCAATTTACACCTTTCCCCGAAATACTCGTCAAGCAAAACGGGCGCACGAGTATGCCGTCTACCCTATCCCTACTCGTACAGTGAAATGTCGACAGTCATTCATCTCCCGAACGTCCAGACTTTGGAATGCATTGCCGGCTAATGTTTTCCCAAGTAGGTATAATCTATCTAAGTCCGTCGAGAATAATGTTCACCATCATTTCCGTCTCTTTCCACCCTAATATCCATAATACACCCAAATTTTATGCACTTCCTTTACCGAATTAATTGTACAATGCATTTAAGGGTGACCCCCTAAGTTATATATTGACCTGCAAATGTTTCATGATTCAAAAATGAGAGCCTCGAAGCAATTAAAGCCAAAAGGCAGTCTTTTCTTGATGATGATGCAATGACGCTACAGCCCATATCGAGCCTTGGCCTCCCGGATGCACCTTCTTCAGTTGTCTCGGTCCAACGACCGCGTCCTCCAGTTTGAAAAATTGAGAAGCGATCTGCAGTCTGCATCGACTGAGTCCTCCCATCGCTTTCGTGGCTTCCCCTCCGGTCGGTTAGCTTGAGCTTTGCCCTTGAGCACTCGTTTTGGGATTCATTCCTCGTGCATTCGTTCCACGTGGTCAGCCCATTGCAGCTTGCGCAGTTTGATCACTATAGATGCTGGTGGGTCGTCAAATAATTGATACAACTCATGGTTGTATCGAATTCGTCTTTTCTTACCTTTCGCAATAATCCGACGGTAGAAACCAGATACTCATTAAAAGTGCCAAGAAATGCCTGCAATAAAATTTTAAAGCGAGCTAAATTCGAACATGACCGGAAACGTCGACTTAAGTTCATTGAGAATCCCAAAAACTCAAGCTTTTTCGGGTCGTTTGTGAATTCGGTTAACCAGAATTTCATCACATCTTCAACACCTCCTTTTCTTGATGGTGACCGAACCGTTTTTGATCCTGTTGAAAAAGCAAACCTTTTGGTATCAAACTTCGCAAGAAACTCGAAGCTTCCACAGTCGAACGTGAGTTCTATGTACTTACCGAACTCTGGTTTCTCGCTGCCACCACTTCGTTTTCGAACTAGGGTTATGTCCAGGATCCTGCAGGAGCTCAATATTCACAAGTCTGCTGGGCCAGAAGGCATACTTTTTTATTATCCTTAAAAATTGCGTTTCCTCTCTAGCTAAACCTCTTCGTAATCTCTGCCATCTTTCTTCTTCTACGTTCCGACGTCGGTCACTAATATATCCTTAAATGGCGTACAGATTCCACCTTCTGCAGACTTTACAATACTACATGTAAAATTCAACAATCGCCTAGATTGGAGTCAATACATTTACGAATTTGCTCTTGATGCTTCGAAACGTCTAGGTATTCTGAGGACGTGTAAGAAATACTTTTCTGCCTCTGAACTAGCTACCATCTATAATGCTTACATCCAACCACGTCTTGAGTACAACTCGTATGTTTGGGCTGGGCCAGTCACATTTGGCTCTTCTTGACCGTATCCAGAAACATTCATTCCGATTAATTGGAGATGAAGCTATATCGGCATCAATTGACTCCCTCTTCCCTCGAGCATCGTAGAAATATCAGAGTACTCTGCATTTATTTCCATGGTAAATGCAGCAAGGAACTAAAAGCCCACCTATATTCAATGCCCCTCCAAATACTCGCCAAGCTGCACGCTCACGTGAGTACACTGTGAAGCTCTTCACGTGAGGAACAGTGAAGTTTAAGCATCATCCCTCGGGCGACAGTGTTGTAGAATTCATTACCAGGCAATCTCTTTCCAACGGGATACAACCTCCAACAATTTAAGAACAACGTTCACCGCCACTTGAAAATCTCCCCTCCGGTGTTTTACTAGTACCCATGTCAACTTAACTGTGCATCGCGCCATTAAAGGGTGACCCCCTAAATTATTTTCGACGGCCGTACAAAAAAAAATAGTTGCCAAGTTATACGAAATTTGAAAATTACTTTCTTGTTTTCGTAGTCCTTACTAAATATCGAACGTATTCAGCCAGTAGCGTTGATCACTTGCAATTGTTAAAATCTCTCGTAATTTTGTACAGGACGATTCTGAATAGTTGAGAAAATAGATTTTCCTACCACTATAGATTTCTTGTCCTTTCCGCCCATAGATACACCTTCAATATGTTTACAAACTTATTATCTTATCTTCTCACATATTAACGATCACTTCTTCTCTCCTTCCAGATGTCACACGTTGTGCGTCGCCGTCTAGGATCCGTCGGAGATTCAGCACCGCCCAGCGATTCATCCGAGGGCACTGCATCGGAGACATGCGAATTAAATCCGGATTGGTCATCGCTCGATGGTCAACAGCAACAGTCCAACAGTTTGTTCATCAATTCCGATGCGGAAGATTCGCTCAGTTTGGAGAACAGCAGTATCCTGTCGTTGGCCGAACGTGCCCAAGTCGAAAGCTTCTTTAGCGGCCTCGGAACGGAAATCTTCGTAAGCTCGTCGCTAGCCAATTTGTACGAAAGCGTTGGCAAGGACGATTGGCGTCTAATCTATACCGGAATTCCGGTTCTCTTGCACGATAAGGGCCTGGCACGATCGCGAACCATTCCCCGCGTCACTTTCTGCTTGGCCGAGCGTGGATCATGCTTTTCGCTGTGGCGCGACACAATCGATAATCTTTCCGATTACAAGGTTGCCGGTCCATCGTTTCACACGATGCACTTGTCGTCCGATCATCGGCAAGTGATCGGCTTCAGTTTCGATGCAAGCGAATCGGCTCGCGAACTTTGGAAGACGATCGAACGATTGATCAGCGATCCGGAAAATATCGCGATCAGTATTCCCGGACGGAAGAAGAACAAGCAGAAGCGTGTCAAGCCGCCAGCATTGCCACCGAAATCGCAAATCTCACATCCATGTCAGTTCCATCACGTAACGAGCGTAACGACAGACGATACTCAACGCTATTACAGCTTGCAGGCATTCGTTCCGCCGCAATCGGCCATCGTTAAGCATCGTTTGCACTAAACCGGAGCCGGTGTGCAAAATTTTTCCAATTATTTATAAAAAAAAAAAAAATTTAAAGCTTATTTTCGAGCTAATTGTAACGTCGAATTAGAATTAGAATCCGAGCAGCCGTGTTCTTTCTTTTCCTCCCAACTCCAATCGACTGGTTCTGTACATATTATGAAAACCGAAACAACAACAAGAATAACACAATATTGATGTACTGTATAATAATTGACTGTGATAAAAAACCCCCATTTTTTGCTTATTATTAGTTTTTGGTTAGTTCTTAAGTTATAGTTTAAATTGATTAAGTAAGAAGAAGATTTCAGAATAAAAGTGTGAACGATGAACCTTCTTTTGAGGCGGCATGAGGTCACCAATAACTTTTTTGTGAAGTTATCGTGATGAACCTCGATCACTTTTTTTTCCGAAGGTGGTAACAATGAGAAAACGATAAGAAACTTAAATATAGTAAAACTTTTTCGAGATCATTTGAGGTCTTTGCTAGGCTAAAATACATTTAATTTATTTAATTTTTAATCGATAGTTCTGAATTTAATTCAATTTCAAATTATATTTGCCAATTTTTTCAGTTTTCATTTTTAAATTTCAAATCATTATTATTACACTAATTTAAAGTTCAAGTTTTACTTTAAATTGAAAACCTCAAATGATTTACCTATTGTCAATTTTATAATATTTTAAGATTATTTCGATTATTATTGTATAATCCTATTTTAAGCTTAACCATATCTTTTTACAATACAAACTACGAAAAATCAAAATATTTCATAACCTCTTAAAACTATTTATAATTATAAAATTTATTTTAAACTTATCTAAATTTATTTAAATCAAATAAGTAATTATATGTATTAAACTCATTTTATTGAATACACAATTTTATAAATATTAAGAAATTTACATAATAATAATATAAAAAAAAACAATTATGAATAAAGAGAATGAAATAAGAAAAGTTTATCTAATGTTAGACGAAAAAAAAAACATGAATTTGTATGTTTAGAGAAAGTTATGTCTTACGGTCGGTTATAATAATTATCAAAATTAAATTTAATAAAATTATTTAAATTGTGTACATTATTATAATGTGAAATAATTTGCATAAATGTAATTTGTAACTAAAAAATAAATACAACAATAAAATACTTGTACGTTATTAATTATAAAATAAAAATATTAATGAAGAAAATATTATTCATGTTATTATTATTGAAATAATGAAATGGAAGATATGAGAAGGAAATAATAAAAAATAAATTCATATGGTTATAGAGAAAATTTATCTTCTTATTTAATTTGTTACAATATTAAGGGAACGAGTTCCGGATCTCACATTGTTTTGATTTATTTATCGTGACGTTTCGCTCTCTGGTGAGACTTTCATCGAACTGATTATTTTTTTAATGATTTTTTTTTTAATAAGAACAGTGAAGCAAGTGTAAGTATTTGTGAGGTGAATCATTGACTCAGAGAATGGAAATTGGTAGGTATACAGTACCTGTATGATACGCCTTATAACTAGGATAGAGTACCCATTTCATATATTAGTGAATGTTAGTGGAGCCGCGTACGTTAGAGAAATGATTTATTATACCTATACAATGACCTGTAATATTTCTTCTGCAATTCATCGTCAGTCCACTTTGCTCTACATGCCCATTCTCTCCCGATAGTTTTATGATGATGATGATAGGATTTTAACTTTTTATCACATTTCTTAAGTTGTAAGCACCTGGAGGCTTGAAAAAATAAAATTTATTATTTATTAGTACCAAGTTGTCTTGTCCTCCGCATATGGATAAAAGTCTTAGAATATTACGTAACAAACGTAACAAATTCTACAGGAAATGGTGTAAATCTAAATCAGTCGAAGATCATACTGCATTTCTGCATCTGCGTGAACAATTCGATGTTAGTGAAAAGGAAGCCATAAAACTCCATAACCTTAAAATGGTAAATAGCTTGATTGATCACCCTAAAATGTTTTGGCAACATATTAATGACAAACGTGGTACAAGTAGCTATCCGGCTTCTATGAAATTTTGTGATCGCTCATCTTCTGATCCTAAAGAAATTGCAAACTATTTCGCTAACCACTTTAATTCCAAATTTTCTAAGCCTTTCAAGTTCGATCCTGGTAAGTTTTCCCATATACCTCTTCAGGATCCGAAATTAACTAACTTGATCCTGACTATTGACCAAATAACTTCTGCACTGCTTGATATAAATATTCATAAAGGTGCTGGACCTGATCTCATTCCCCCAATTTTTCTGAATAAAACCGCCTCTACTTTACCTCGATTACTACTTCCTTTGTTTAATGCGTCGCTTCAGCAATCCATTTTTCCAATATGCTTTAAATTGGCGCATATAACACCAATTTTTAAGTCTGGAGATAGATCTGACATTCGTAATTACAGAGGAATAAGCATTTTATCATCTATTGGCAAGATTTTCGAAAAACTGGTTGCGGGAGTACTAATAGAAACCGTAAGTCCTTTTATTCACCCTTGCCAACATGGTTTTCTGAAGGGTAAGTCAACTGTTTCCAATCTTTTGGAATATTCTACATTCATTAGACAAAAAATTGGTAAAAGTAACCAGGTAGACTCTGTGTATACAGATTTTTCTAGCGCCTTTGATGTAGTAGATCACGGTCTGCTTCTATTCAAGTTAGAGCGTTATGGAATTAGCGGCAGTTTCTTGAAGTGGTTGAAGTCTTACTTGGCGGATCGTACACAAAAAGTTAGATTTTTATCGCATCTATCCAAAGTGACGACAGTCTCCTCTGGTGTTCCCCAAGGTAGCATTTTGGGCCCCCTTTTATTTATAATTTTTATTAACGACGTGCCATTACTTTTAAACGAATGCAATTCATCCTTTTATGCTGATGATTTAAAAATCTTCAAAACTATCGAATCAAATCGAGATTGCATCATATTGCAAAGCAATATTGATATTTTATCAGAATGGTGTTTGAATAACGCTATGCAATTGAATGTTAATAAATGTGCAGTAATAACCTTTTCTAGAAAAAAGTCTGGCACTTTTAATTTTGTCTATAATATTAACAATGAAAATTTAAAACGTGTCTCTCAAATCAAAGATCTTGGAGTAATATTTGATGCTAAGTTGTCTTTTAAATCCCATATTGATAAAATTGCGAACAGTGGTATGGCTATGCTAGGTTTCATTAAGAGGAGAGTCAAGGAATTTAATGACCCACACCTGTGTAAATCTCTTTTCTGTGCGTTGTTGTTACCGCTGCTTGAATATGCAAGTGTTGTTTGGTCACCTTCTACTCAAATCGACTCGTACAGAGTTGAAAGAGTACAAGTTCAATTTCTTCTGTTTGCTTTACGAAGTCTTCAGTTTAGTAGCTACCGGTTGCCCTCTTATAAATGTCGGCTACTTCTGCTCAATATGACCACTCTCGAGAGAAGAAGAGAGCTTGCTTCTGCTACTCTTGCTTTTGATCTGATTAAGTCAAACATGATTTCGAGCGAGCTCCTGCCCCGCTTTATATTTGTTGACCACAGATTTAATTTTCGAGACAACAGGATCTTGAAAAGTGAAACTCACCCTACTGATTTTTTGATGAATGATCCTATTGCTTGCGCTATAAAAAACTTCAATTTGCATTCAGACTGCTTCAATAGTTCTGTAAGCAGAAATACCTACAAAGATAAAATAATGACTAAATTTAAGACATTATTTGAAAAATAATATTTAGGTCTTAGTTTTAATGTAATCTTTATTTGTTTTGATCTTAATTGTTCAAATTTGTTGTTAAGTAATGGTTAAAATTTTTTCATAAGCTTAGTATTAAGATTCTTTTTTTTTTTTACTATATTTTTGTAAAATAGACTTAACTTGTCTATCTATATTAAATAAAAAAAAAAAAATAAAATAAATATATGTCCTTAATTAATACAAATCTATACCGATACATTTATACTCTAGATGAAATCTGAGAGTATATTGTGTTTACCTTACCGTTTGTAACACTAAGAAATAACGCTCGCACAGAGCCGCCAAGGGTACAGAAATATTTGTTGTCTCTCAAAAACCTCAATTCCGAGTTGCTGTCTGTCCGTCTGTCAATCTGTGTCTGTCTACAACATAACTCTCGAATGCTTTTAGTTATCGTGCTGAAATTGTTTGTGTGTCATTTACTAAAGTAACTTTAAGTTCGTTAACGGGCCACATCCCCCCACTCCTTCTACCTCCTTCATACAAATTTCATGAAATTTCGAAATTTAAAGAAATTGATTTTTCTCCGAAACCATTTCAGCTGTTGACTTGAAAATATGTCATAGTATAACGATATAAATATCATTAACCTCAAGAAATATTGATCTGATCTCCTTACTCTTTCTACCACCTCCCATACAAATGCACAATTTTCAAAAATGCATTTATTCGGTTTGCATTGCAACTAGCAAAGCTAAATGAACCAATTTTTGTCATAATTAATTTTATTATAATTGCAACTAATTTTGGAAAAACTATCAACTTTACCTCACTCCTTCTACCCCCTTCCATACAAATTTTACGAAATTTTGGAATTTCAATTAAATTAGTTTTCTTCAAAACCGTCAAAGCTATCAACTTTAAGATTTGAGAAAATGTCATGTAGGTTTGAGATTGGCATGCTTGTTGGCTGGCACGGCTTAGGTCGTCGACAACCGGGGTGGATTTTGCCATCTCATCCAAGACATAAAAATTTCATGCAGCGTTTTCTAATAATGTAAGTGGAAGGAGTCTGAGGGAGCAAGGATATAGTTGGCGGAAGGCCCAGATAAAGTTCAAGCAAAGGGGCAGAAAGTTCTCTGAAGGAAAACTCTGTATGGGGGGTAATGCTCTCTACCGCAACGGTGAGCTTCTGGTCATTCTGCTGGGTTAATCATTGAGGAGTGTGCCCATAGCCGTCTTCTGTGAGATACATACGTGGCTGGTCTACACTAGTTGACCGTTGGTTATTCCTCTTGAAACGGGAAAGGTTCTGTCGAATCCAAACAAAACTTTTACTAAGTATACATTATAATTCGTTTCTTTTTTGTTATTTGTTGAGTAATTAAAGAAATAAATCTACAAGAAAATCAAACTATTAAATATTCTTTCCTATCTCATTCCTTGAATTTCCTTTCCTTTTTTTATTCAAACAAGAAGTTAGACTGTTCTAGACATTCGCCGTCTGGTCTGCCGAATCTACTTTTACTACAACAAAATATACTCTAAGAATGAGTTTTGATCAAATCTCTTTCATCATCAAAAGTAACTCCTATCGTTACAACAACGGTTCTTGACGGTCTGATATCAATTATATCTTTCTGCCAAAACAAACTAAATAAACGAAGTTTCTCCGTTAACTTCTGGAGTCCCAAAAAATCTAACCGGACTACAAATGAATGCTTTAAGCATTAACTAAAGTCTTGCTTCATGCAAGAGTATAATCAAAATTATAGATAAACCAATATGTGACGTAATTTAGCTTCACACACGGATATAATCAAAATTATAGATAAACCAATATGTGACGTAATTTAAAATGTTGTACTCATCTACGGACCTCCGGTGGTATATGAAGATATGCTGGCCAGAATTTTATCGAAGCTCCCGCATGGAGAGGAATATCCTCATACGATACATGGATGAATTCAAATAATTAACTGCTTGCTGTCAGGATGATAAGTGCTGCGATCTCGGTAGTGGTTGATGACTCTAGTATGGTGAATCGTGGCAACGATGGTTGATTGTATCCTAAGGTTTTGGCTGGTGATGCCGTTGTTCTTCTCCGATGCTTTGTGCTGGGTTGATTCCAGTCGGATCGGCGACGAGCATTTATCAATATGAGTCCAGCTCACACACTGGATGGAATGCGTACATACACCGTCTGTTATTTCTTATCGAGGATCACGATACGATCACACGTCTCTGTTATATTTCATTCCGACTAATTGTTTCCCGTGTTTACAAAACGGTCGGGGTTGAATAGGGAATAACACAAAACTCCAAAAAAATTTGACCGGGCAGCCACGACTATCAAACACCGCGAAGCCTCCTTGTCTCGGTTTCTGTCAATAACTACTCCTGTGTCAGGACAATTCAATGCTCAGGTAAGGCAAAACCAAAAATATCAATTCATATAAAATTTACATTGAACACAAAATTTTAAAGAAACTTTTCGACGATGACATTCATAATTGCATAAAAAAAATCAACCCATTTTTTTTTTTTTTTGTAAGACACTAAACTATTCTGTTAAGTCTCTGGAATTTTGCGAATTGCACACTGGGAGCTTCTTCGCCCAACCCTTTTGAAAAATATTTCAAGCTCATTTACACCAGAAAACGCGTTCCATTTAACTCTTGGAATTTCGGATGAAAATTTTTCACACTTCATATAAGTCTCTCCATCATCTCAAAAAAAACGACCACATCCATATAAGCGCAGAGTGACGCCTGTCTAGAATTCTTGCTTGACAAATTATAACTCAGCTGCGTAGGTTTCAGTTTGCGTCCTATCTCGCGAACTCCTTTCCTTTCTTCCTTTCTGTTCATTTTTTTTTCTACCAAAACGAAACCGCGTGCGCGTCCGGCTTTTTCCACGAGGCTAGCACACACCGACCTCCAGCTCGCTGGCTCGAACTCTGCTCCCCCCGTCTCTCTCTGCCATCCTCGTAACTAGCTCGTTTCGGTCTGTGCCACGTTGCAAATTTTATGTCTTTTCACAGGGTCAAACTTGGCTGACCCTGATGACCTTCTGGCAAAATACAGGTACGGCCAGGAAAATTGATAGGGGCTTCTCGCATGGAATCCACCTGAGAATTTGCGAATCTTATAAAATACCCGATTCGTGCGATTTCACTTTGGCTTGGGGTCACGATTTCTTCGAAGGCTTTTCACAACGACCCGCACTTCCGCAAGGCTAACGGATGTTGAGATGAGAACGCGCTTTGTCCATTGTCTCCGCGAATATTCACTGAAATTCTTATGCAATGCACCGTATCCGCACCAGCTAAAGAATAACTCCCTAGTTAACTTCTTTAGCGACAAGAACAATAAAAAAAACTCCACAACGAAAGAAAATGCGGTGAAAAAAAAACCCCGTGTCTCTCGATCGTCTCGACTCCGCTAGCTTTTTCGACGCGCTTCTTTGCCCTCCAATACGGCGCGACGTCCACACCTTCCTCGACTCCTAATTCGATTCTCTCCCTTTCACCAAAACCGCGTGTAATCTCGATCGTCTCTACTCCTCTCCGCTGACTCGTATTTTTGACGTCTAATCGTCTTTTGAATTCCAGTCCTGGGAGCTTATAGGTCAGGACAGTATTCCAGGAGGATTTCAAAGGGTGCTCGCTTCGCGTTAATTTCCAAAAGTGGAGCTAACCAGGTAATTGCTTTAGGGTTTGCGGCCACCCACGATCATTACAAAAAGTATACTATTTTAAATACGATTGATGTTATTTGATTTGGTTTTGATTCGGATATTCCTTCTACCCCCTCCCATGCAAATGCAGAATTTTGGTAAATGCATTTAACCGATTTTCATAGCAACTAGAAGAAGTAGAAACTTGAAATTTTGCCAGAATTTGTCCCTTAATAATTGTAATAAATGCTAAAAAAATTATCGCCTTCACCTCACTCCTTCTACCACCTCCCATACAAATTTTTGTATTGGAAGTTCTCTCCTTCGAACATACGAGAGCTATCGACTTTAAAATTGTAACAAAGCAATAAGATTAGGATGTTGATAAGCAGATTCAAAATCATCCAAAATCTCCCACTATCTCTGCCACCTCCCATACAAATCCCATAAATTCTGACAAAAATTGTTCAATTTCCTCGAAAATTATGAAAGCAAGAAACTTTAAATTCAGCATGAAATATTTTATATACTACGGTTAATGTTACATACAAAAATTACGAACCTACCCCTTTGCTTTTACCACCTCCCAAACAAAAGGTAAGTAAGTATTTCATCTAGAGTATCATATGATTGGCCTTTACGCCCAATCATAGTTCTGTTATGTTTATACTCTAGATGAAATCTGAGAGTATATTGTGTTTGCCTTACCGTTTGTAACGCTAAGAAATAACGCTCGCACAGAGCCGCCAAGGGTACAAAAATATTTGTTGTCGCTCAAAAACCTCGATTCCGAGTGACCGTCTGTCCGTCTGTCCGTCTGTCTGTCTGTCCGTCTGTCCGTCTGTCTGTCTGTCCGTCTGTCCGTCTGTCTGTCTGTTCGTCTGTCCGTCTGTGCGTCTGTCTACAGCATAACTCTCGAACGCTTTGAGCTATCGTGCTGAAATTTGTTGTGTGTCATTTTTAACAAAAAAGTAACTTTAAGTGCGTGAACGGGCCACATCCCCCCACTCCTTCTACCCCCTCCCATACAAATTTTACGAAATTCCGAAATTTTCAAAAATTGATTTTTCTTTGAAACTATTTAAGCTATCGACTTGAAGTTTGGGTTAAAGTATTATGATATAGATTTCATTAATATGACTGAATATTGATCCGATCCCATTACTCCTTCTACCCCCTCCCATACAAATGCATAATTTTGAAAAATGCAGTTTTTCGATTTTCATTGAAACTAGAAAAGTTAGAAAAACGAATTTTTGCCAGAATTAATTTTATTATAATTCCAATCAGCTTTGAAAAATTTATCAACTTCACCTCACTCCTTCTACCCCCTCCCATACAAATTTCACGAAATTTTGAAATTTAAACTAAATTATTTTTCTTCGAAACTGTTAAACTTATCAACTTCATATTTTGCTTAAAGTATAAAAATAAAAATATCAATAACGAGAAAAAAATTTGTTTTAATCCGCACACTCCTTCTACCCCCTCCCATACAAATGTACAATTTTTATTAAGTGCATTATATCGATTTCCATTAAAACTAGAAAAAGTACAAACTCAAAATTTTGCCAGAATTCGTTTTTTAATAATTGCAATAAATGCCAAAAAAAGTTATCAGCTCATCTTCACTCCTTCTACCCCCTCCCATACAAATATCTGTATTATAAAGCATTTCTTCTTCGAATATATTAGAACTATCGAATTTGAAATTGAATCAAAGCGTGGTGATAAGGATGGTGATAAGCAGTTTTAAAATCATCTTAAACGCTCCACTTCCTCTGCCACCTCCCATACAAGTGCCTCAATTTCAGGAAAACTATGCCCAATTGAAAATAATGAAAGCTACAAACCTTAAATTCAGCACGAAATATTTTGCATACCACATTAGGTGTCTTATCCAAAAATTACAAACCTTCCTCCTTTGCTTCTACCACCTCCCATACAAAAGTCACTATTAATTATTTAAAAGAATTGGAGGTGACATATTTTCCGGTACATTGAACTCTTTCTCATTTCATCTAGAGTATCATATGATTGGGCTTTACGTCCAATTATAATTCTTTTATGTTTTTTTTTAATTTTTAGTCTAATTTTGTCATGAAACGCGATAGGGTAGCAAATATATTTTTTTTCCAAGTCGATAACGCTTTATTTTATTATTACAATAATAAAGTGGAATGGTAATGTTGACATTTAGAAACAAAAAATTGCATCGATTAAATAGTAATGCAAAAGCTACTGGGTTATACCCAGGTTATATGTTACTTTCCAAACTTTACCTATTCGCATTTTCAGTGCCTACCAAGGAGGATATATAAAAGGAGTACCTGATAGTCTGTCTCATGTGGGAATATTTTTTGATTCGGAAATTTTCGAAAATTGTGGCCAAGCTTAACTTGGCTTCAAACTTTTTCAAAAAAAATACAATAATTTGTATTCTTTCTTGGTTGCTAATATTCAGTCAGCAATAAAGTAATTTTCAATACAATGGTGTTTGCTGTTTCATTTCAGAAATTTTTATTTTTTCAATTTTTATTAGTTTTGGTTTGTGTTTAAGCTAAGTACTTTAGCAACGGACAATTTAACGCGGGACAGAGACTTACTTTGGGTTTAAGTATGTCAAACAAGGATAGCGAAACAATTTTTTCGAAAATTTGACAACTGTTTCGAACAATTTATCGTGGGAAAGAGTTAGTTGCAATATTTTTATGTGTGCCAGACAAAGATAGCGAAACGATTTTTTTCGAAAAATTTCGAGCATTTCGGTAGTAAGGGAGGGAAATACATTCATTCCCATTGTGTTTACAAGGCAAAGCATGCTCATAGTCACTCCTTTTTATATATCCTCCTTGGTGCCTACCTACTACACAAAATTGAATTGGGAGCGTACTTAAGGCGACACAAAAGGATGCGTGGAAAATTATTGTTTATTGAAACGTTTTCCAGTGAATATTTCTATACCTTTTCTCCGTCCTGGATTTCGCTTTGAATATTAATTTCTAAAAATATCGAGTTTCAAATTGGAACTCCTTCGAAACGATTTCAATTTCCACACTCATCTACGTCGCAATAGACGGCACTGAGCTTTCAGTCAATTTTTCTTCAAACGTTCTCAACACCTCATTATTAGGTATTGTCATCGTCCTGTTCTGATACCTAAGCCTGAAGACAGACTCGAACATAAATCGAAGCTCGTTAACCAAAATTGTTGTCATACTCAATGAAACTCACACTACAACCCAGCAGAATTCGAAGTTATAAAAAGCAGACTACCACCCAGGCTAGAGTTTGGTATCCTGCCAGAAATCCTTAAAAAACACACAACATGTAGATTCGAGGAATCAATCAATGGAATAATTGCATGACTCCCAGGCTGTATCGGTTGGTTCCTTTCGCGCTATGCAAATTAGCTCTCGTTATTGTCGTATTTCCATCCGAAAAAATGATAAAAAACACTGCGAACCAAAGGACATTTTCCCATAATCTCGATTCCATTCTGCATCACTGACCTAGTGTCCATCAGTCGGAAATGTAAAAAAAGAGAAGTAGGTATTTTCCAATGGAAAAAAGATGAATCGTAATGATGCTCGAAAAAGCGACCGAAGAAAAACGAACCCAAGTATCAATCCAATTTTACGAGATTTTCGGGTTCATTTCGCCGACAGTTGCTCGGAAATTTTCCATCCTTGGCCAAGCAGAAGTACGTAAGCAACATCATAATAAGATTAGGAAAGCTCTAGGACGTGGGGAATCTCCTGTGAGTCGAGCGAGAGTAATGACGGCCAATTTTCTTGACGCTCGAATCCTTGCGATGTTCAATATCGCGCTCCATCCTCTGGATGCCGGCAATATCCAAAGTGGCGGGCTGAAAAGTTTTGGGCTGTCGCCTGATTCGGCGATTTTGTACAAAATGACAACTTTTAAGCGAACGAAAACAAGGAGATTTGATGAAAATGGATGGCTGGCTTTATGTTTCCTTTTCCCAAGGATTTACTTATTTTCGAGCGATTAACTTAAATCGGGGCGCATTAATTACGAGTGTAGAACGGGCTTAAGGAAAAGAAACTTGAGAGTGGATGAACTCGATTGGAATGACCCGCCAAAGTAATTGATGTGAAGTTCGTTACGATTTTGTTGTTATTGTTGGAGAAAAGTTTTAAGGGAAGGTGTTAAATGCTTTGAAAACTAATGAAATCAATTTTAATTGTATTAATTTTTTTTGTGCTGGTAGCAAAGAAAATGTTTGTTTAATACTCGAATGTAAGATTAATCATTAATATTGCAGTAATTGTATGAAGCTGATAAACAAAGCATCTACGAGTTTTGGTAAATTTGCAAACATCGAACTCTTCAGGGAATCTAAAAGCAATACTGACTCGCAATTATTGTAATTATGAGGTTGTAGAAAATATAACAGAGATACAAACTATTAAAGATTTTCTGGGAAATTAATTACTTATGGGATAAGTGGGGGATGCGTGGGAAGTTAATTTGAGGGGATGAGGGGGTTTTAGATGCTGGCTATTATCAATTAATTTACATATAACTTATTCAACATATTATCAACAGCTTTAAGGATTCAATCTTTCATTTATGCAAGTTTGGATTTGTGTGCTATAAATTGAAAGATTGCTACTACGACGATGAAGACGAGCTGCTGTATTGAGTGCCAGGAATGACGGGACTCTGGAAGACAGATAAGAAGTTTCTAGAATGTTAATAATTTTGGAATTGATTGCTTGAATCTCTTTCAAAATTCTCTATATAGACCATTAGTTTCATATGTTCATATGGAAGAGGGTGGAAGAGCTGAGGGAATCGAAAAACTAGTGAAGCAGTTTTTCTTTCATTTGTCCTGGTAAGTGTTCGTACAAAATTTTAAGTTCGTACCTTCCAATATTTCTTTTTTTTTACGGCACCGAGTATAACTTAGGGAGTCACCCTTTAATGCAATGCACAGTTATGTCGGTATAAGAAGTGGAGGTATTAAGGTGGAGAGAGACGAAAATGACGGTGGACATTGTTCTTGAAGCACTGCAGATTGTATTTGTTGTGAAACAAACTAGCTGGCAAATCTTTCTAAGGTCTTGATGTTCGGGAAATGAATTTATTTATTTATTTATCATAACAAGACAGTTTACATAATGATAAATTGCTTAATTTAATTTAATTTAGTATAACGTAATATAGTTAATTTTACCTTAATTAATTAAACACAATTTAATATACTTATATGATATGTGATAGGCACTGGTGGAAGGGTCACGCGGGGTGTGGGGACCTTATAAAACGGAGCGTAGTCTCTGTTTATATGTCAGCTTATTTATTGGAGGTGTATAGTGTGCGCTGAATTTGTTAAATACTCTACAGCATCTGTTAATAGGTTCATTTTGTCCGTAATCTGTACGATGTGGATATTCCTTAAGTGGCTTTGAATGTCTTGTCAGCCTGACATTGTCATTGAGTCTGAATTTATTTGAGATGTGGTTAACCTTAATATCGCCATTCAAAACATCTAAGGTAAAACAGGATGTGAGCATAGTTTTCTAGAATCAAGAGGTAAAAGATTTAATAATTGGAGCCTAACTGTGTTGGATGGAAGGTTTTGAAAGTCTCTAGGATCATACCATTCCCTGAGAGCAAAAAGAAGGAATTGCTTCTGAATTGACTCTATTCTGTTGCTGTATAACTGGAAGAAGGTGTCCCAAATGGGACATACATATTCGAGAATAGGACGGACAAGAGAACAGAATAAAGATTTGGTGACCCGTACATTCTTAAACTCTTTGGCTCTTCTCTTAATGAACCCAAGAAGTTTATTGGCTTTTGAAATTATTCGATTATAGTGAGATTTGAAGCACAGTTTATTGTCCAGTAGTAAGCCGAGGTCCTCAATTTGATTAACACGGTGTAGTTGAGTCCCACTTAGGACATAGTCATGGTGATATAAGGATGATTAACGTGAGAAGCTTATCACGTGGCATTTACTGACATTAAGTTCTAATTTGTTCTGACAACACCAATGATCTAGCGCAATAAGCTTGGATTGCAGGAATTCGGCATCTGCGGGTGAGGTTATGGCATGATATATTTTTAGATCATCAGCGTACATCAGATGTGAAACATTATCCAATACTTCTGATAGATGAGATGAAAACATTAAATAAGAGAGGTCCCAAATGACTCCCTTGGGGTACCCCAGAGGACAGAGGACACTAATATTTCCTTGGAAATAAAGCCTTGGAATTTGACAAATTGAGTTCTATTACTGAGATAGGATTTAATCCAGTCAAGTAGGGATCCTGATACGAAAGGAGCCTCAGGAGGCCCATTCCGCATGCAGAAATTTAATGAGGTCCCCTCCCAGGTCTGGACAGCACTTCCTGCCGGCTGCTCAGGAGCGTGGGTGTGGGGAATTCGACCTGGAGGGCCATCATTCTAGATGGTGCTGTCACTAATGAGGTGGGTGCTCTACATTAACGACCGATGATTCGGGACTCCGTATATGGCCACCTATGCCATACAAGGTCCCAGGGCGGCACGACACGAGCCGAGGGGAGTAAATTGATGGAGGCGAGCCTCTCTGGACATAGTGAGCGCCGAGGCCACATTTGGGCGGCTTAGCACTTCATCTTACGTTCTATGCACAACATGAAAACAAAGTTAACTTTCGTGGTTGGATCCGTACCTGATTGCTGCTTAACAGTGAAATTTAAATTTAGGAGAGAAAAATATATGTATATATATGATAGAAGAAAAATGAAAAAAAAAGATATATGTGGTTGAATTCAAGTAAATTTTATTATTAACGTAAATTGTTCTTAACTATTATAATACTCGTTACTTTTAAGAGAAGAAAAAAAAAACAAAAAAAAACGTAGGGTACCTGGAGTCCAGCGTTGGGGCCCGGGATCGTGTAGCCAATTTCGAATTTTGCTGTGTATCTCAACTTTTAGTGGTCACTCGGTTTTTTTTTTTTTTTATTTCTTCTTATTTATATAGTTCAACTTTTAGTGTTCACTCGGGTTTTTTTTTTTCAATTTATCACTCAAAGTTTAGTGTTCACTCAGGGTTTTTTTTTTTAATTTTTCACTTAACGTTTAATGTTCACTCAGGTTTTGTAATTTTCCCTCCACTTTTCAATATAAAGAAAAAAAAAATCCACCCGTTCTTCGGCAACTCCCTGATCCGATCGCCAAAAATAAAACTTTTCAAAAAAGCCTCGATTTTTCTACGCGCTGCGTTTTATAGGTACTCAACGGTTTTATTTTTTTAATTTTTCGCGCGAAATGCGTGTCAGTCTGCACCAATTGTTATTTAAATGTTTTTCACTTGACACGTTAGATGTCGTTGTTGTTGTTTTTTTTTTTTTTATTGTATTATTTGTTATTATTATTATTCTTATTATTATTAACCTTATTATTATTATCAAAAAAAAACTATTTATACTAAAATAATAGAGGTTTGACAAAAATATTACATAGCAGAGAAAGAAAAAGAAATAAAAATGCAAAAATACAGGTGCGGATCGAGAATTCATGGAGATCCGCTCCATGAAATGAAAAATAAAAAAAAATATATATTAGAGAAAAAAAAAAAAAAAAAGAAAAAAGGACTGGACGCTCATTTCGTATCAATCCTGCAATACCATTTTTTTTAATTTTAAAATCAGGATGTTGTGATCAACTCAGTCGAGCGCTTTGCTTAAGTCGGTGTATATTGCGACGATTTGATGCGCATTTTCAAGTGCGCAGAGAGTATCAGATACAAGAATCATGAGATTCGTTGTGGTCGAGCGACCTTTTCTAAAGCCGTGCTGCTGGTCATTAAGAACAGGATTGATCGTATTGGTCAATTTATCGCAGATATTTTTTTCGAATAATTTCGGTATAGCTGATAAAATTGCTATGCCTCTGTAGTTCTGAATGACTGCCTATATTTCACTGTACGAGAAGGCAAGGGTTTGACCGTGTACTCGTGTGTGAGTTCAGCTTATCGAGTATTCCGGAGAAAAGAATGCAGTGGAGGAAAGAGTGCGCTTAGCTCCGTACTGGATTTACCGTGGAAGTATCGGTTGTAAAATGCTGAGTACTCCAACATTTCTGCGATGCTCGAGAGAATCGGTAATAGACGTGATGGTCTCGTCTCCAATCCAATCAATCGGAGCGCATGTTTTCGAATACGATCGAGCACCGCGAGGTGTGTTTTGGGTGTCCCAGCCTAAACATGCGAGTTATACTCTAAACATGATCTATGATGGTTGCTATTGGGTATGAGGAAGAAGTAACGCTATCTAATACTACTCATAAAATGCGTTCAGAGATATAGCTCTCAATCCATTGAACGAGGGTATCATTAAAGGCGATGGCCCTAAACTTAACTAAGAGACATTCATGCCAAACTCTGTCAAAAGCTTTTACAATGTCAAGTACGAGAACTTGACCTTCGTCATATTTATATAAGCATCAGATCCAACGCTCTGTCAAGTAGACTAAAAGATCCCCCGTCGACCGTTCAGAACGTCCATACTGGCGATCACGGATGAGCTGTTTATCATCCAGATATTTGACGATTTTACGATTGACAGCAGTTTCTATTTCTTTCGTTAGCACTGAAGTAATGGCTATTGGCCGGTAGTTGGCGGGGTTCGCTTTGCTTCCTTTCTTGGGAATGGGCTGAACATTCGCAACTTTCCACATACGTGGAAACCATTCAGAAGAGTAAGAAAGATAGAAAAGATTGCGAAGAGGTTTAGCTAAAGAAGAGGCGCATTTCTTAAGGGTAATGGAGGGAATACCGTCCAGACCAACTGATTTGTGGATATTGAGCTCTGTAAGGATCTGAGAAATAAGTTTCGTGCGAAAAAGTAGAATAGGCAGTAAGAAACCAGAAGGATTTGCAGCGGGAGGTGATTGGTTTGAAGGTGGAAGGTAAGAGTTTCTTGCGAAACGTGCTGCTAGTAAATTGGCTTTTATGCTAGGATCAACCACGGTACGGTCGCCAACAACTAGAGGTGGTATAGAAGAAGAAATGAAATTGTTGTTGACGGTTATTAGTTGATTTGTTGAAATTGGTCGAAATTATATGCTTGTATGGGATAAGGTAGAAGGAGTCGCTGGGTCGCTGAATTTCAAGTAAAAATGAAACTAAGGCGTTATTGAATTAAAATCACCACAAACCTTAGTTATACTTAAAAAGTTTTCGTTCACTATACCGCTTTCCGTTTGCCGGATCTTTCGCTATCGAACTTCCATTCTTTCGCTTTCTAAAACTTCGACTGCCTCCGTCGACTGCTTAATATCAACTGCAACTCCACAGCAATCATCGTCTATACCATCGTTTATACAGTCGCCGTCCATAGCGACCGTCGTCCATACAACGATATGGTCCTGACCGTCGGCTCGGTCGTCTCTCATACGACGATATGTGACTACTGACTGTCGCCGCCATACTACGACTGAATGTCGGCTTGGTCCTTGTCGATGAGCAATATTGTGCAGAATTGTTGTTCTTGGAATAGTGGAAGATTGCGATCATGCGATGAGCGACTAGGGCTGACATGGCAACGCGTATCCTTACCGTATTCCTTTTTTCGCCCCTTTGTGACGATTGTGATTAAGTTTTAATCGTGAGCAACTTCACGAGGAGTGGCTCAAACGCGGAAAAATAACCGGTTTTTCGTTTTTTTATCACGATGGAGCAATTTTTGGGAGTCGAGTCAAATTCTTGCACGAGATCGGTGGTGTCGCGGATCGGAGGAGGTGAGCAAAAAATCTGCAGTGAAAAGGAGGAAAAAAACGTGGCCGTTCAAAAAGAAAAAAAAACGTGAAGGTGGTGCGTGAAATTAAGGGCAGTTTTGCGTCTTAAATTGTACACAAGTGAAATACGAAGTGAAATACCTTCTTCTTCAATGGCGCTACAGCCCAAATCGGGCCTTGGCCTCCTGATATTCAGGTTCCTTAACATTTTTCATTACTTATAGTGGAAGGGTTGTTAGCCCTTCGCACAACCCTCTTTCTACGAATTTTTCATTTTCTTAGATTGAGGTGACCAAGCAGGCAATGTGCCGGAATTATATGTTGCGCCGGCCGGTATTTGAACTCACGACCTTCGCATTACAAGACCAACACACTACATACTAGGCTATACCATAGCTGAAGTGAAATACCGGTGGGCCTTTAAAAAAAAAATTTATGTGCACAAGTGCGATGATAGTTTGAAGAAAAATTAATAATAAAATAAACAAAAAAAAATAACCTCCACTTTCTTCAGGAGGACAGCGACCACCAAGGTAGGTTTTCTTTTCTTTATTTTTTTTTTCCTTCGCGAATAATAAATAGAATGGAGTAGAGCTCCGTAGAGGCGCTGGGTGAGCCCGCCATGGCTTGTGTGGATAGCCCTCCCAGTTTGCCGTCGCCCTGCTTCTCAAGACTTTCTTGCAATGGCCGCATTTGATTCGGCCTAAGGACGTACCAGTAGTAAGCGTGAACTCCCCGTCCTCGTTTATTTTTTTTTCTTTCTCTTTCTCTTTCTTTCTCATAGCTTAACTCGGAGGGTGTCTTCCCCGGACCAAATCCTTTCGCCCACGCCCTCAGCCCTGACTTGCCGGCAACCATGCTGTGAGGTCCGGAGGACGCCCATCATCTGATAGCGAAATGGAGTGCTCTATTTCGTTACACCTTTCATCAATCCTATTTTGGGATGTTGTGGCCCATTATCTGTTGGCGCAATGCCATCCTCCATTTGGCGATTCAAAGTTTCATCGTAATCGGATGAATGATAAAGAAACGCATCTGATACATGCAGACAGATAACAAAAAGGAATTTATCTCAAAAAATGTAAGTCAGACCAAAAAGACTAAGAATTTGATAATTATTTTAGTTGTTCTTACAAAGTTTTTCGATCCCATTGCTTTGAAATTTTAAAACTAATTTTGTTCTGTAACGCTATTTAATATTAAAATTAGATATGCTCCAGTTTAAGTACCGACTAATAAGCTATCTAATGTTTAAAACCTCATCAAAATCCGTTTAGTCGTTTTCGAGTGATGCAGTAACATTCTTCTTGAGTAGAACGATTTTATTATTATTATAGATTTTACTACATCATTCAATAAGTTTGCAGGATGACATACAGATGGCACCACTATTGTCAAATACATGATTTGTAGGAAGTACCCATCTTCAAACGATATGTGTCAAAATTTCATGGCAATCTGACGTTTAGTTCAGAAGTTTTAGTGATATAAATGACGCTATTTTTGTATTTTGAATACAATGGAGAAATATGAATTTCGTGTGTTCGTAAAGCATTGTTTTTTAATGGGAAAAATATCGTGGAAGCGAAGCAATGGCTTGACAAGTATTACAAGGACTCTGCTCCATCGAGACAAATGGTAGAGAAATGGTTTGCTGGTTTGAAACGCGGCCGTACAAACACCGATGATGCTGAACATTCTTGTCGCCCATATTCGGCAGTTGTTGTAGCGAAATATAAAAAAAAATCCACGAAATAGTTTTGGCCGATAGTGCAGCATTAAAGATATCGAAAGTCAGTGTATTCAACATTTTGCAGTACGAAGATTTGTCCATGAGAAGGCTCTGTTGAGTACTGCGTTTGCTCACAGTCGATCAAAAACAACAACGCGTCGACTATTCAGAGCGCTGCTTGCAACTGTTTAAGCACAACAAAAAGAACTTTTTCATGCGGTATGTGACAATCAACGAAACATGGATAAATCTCTACACTTCAGAGTCAAAGCGGCAGTCAGGTGAGTGGCAAGAAGCCGGCAAAAGCCGTCCGAAGAGGCCGAAAACGCAAACGTCAGCCGGGTAGGTTCTGGTCTCCGTTTTTTGAAATGCGCATGGTATAACATCCATTGACTATCTTCAAAAAGGGTTAGAAGATCAATAGCGAATACTATGTGGCTTTGTTGGTGCGTTTGAAGACGGAAATTGCCAAAAAAAAAACGAACCCAAATGAAGAAAAAAAAAGGGCCTTTCACCAAGACAATGCACCGTCACAAGTCGATGGTAACGATGGCCAAATGGCACGAATTGAACTTCGAATTGCTTCCCCACCCACCGCATTCTCCGGATCCGGCTCCCAGCGATTACTACATGTTTCTTCTACAATGGCGCTACAGCCCAAATCGGACCTTGGCCTCCTGATAGTCAGGTTCCTTAACATTTTTCATTACTTATTGTGGAAGGGTTGTTAGCCTTTCGCACAACCCTCTTTATACGAATTTTTCACTTTCTGAGATTGAGGTGACCAAGGTATATCCAAGCAGGCAATGTGCCGAAATTATATATTGCGCCGACCAGGATTTGAGCTCACGACCTTCGCTTTACAAGACCAACACAGTACCCACTAGGCTATACCCTAGCTTCTACCTGTTTACAGAACTAAAAGGAATGCTGCAGGAAAAGAGATTTGCCTCCAATGGATATGTGGTTGCCGAAATTGAAGCCTATTTTTAGGCTAAAAATAAATCGTTCTACAAAAAATTATTAGTTATCCTACGAACTTATTGAACGATGTGTTATCTAGTTGTGGAAAAATACAACAAAATTCATTGAAACTACACGATTGGACTTTTCGCTCCAGACGCTTTCCGATCTATAAAATCTTCTGGGTACGGCAAGAACAGAATCTTTACCGAAAAATCCTTAACTAATTGAATTACCTGATACAAATTAATAAAGCCTAATTCCCACACGCAATTAACCCAATTGTGTAGAAAATTGTTTTATTTTTTTTTTTTTTGTAATTTTTGATCAGTTTGAAAAAGGTCTCAGCAGAGACAGAAACGTTACATTTAATAAAACATAGCGACAGCAAATCTTCCTTTTTAACACAAAGATCTTGCTTTAGATTTTGAGATATATGGTTTGAAATTTTGAAAAGTGCATCATTTTTGCAGGCTAGCTGGGCGGAAGTATCAATATTCCAACTTTGTTCAGAGCAACCCCGATTAACGAGTTGACTGACATCACATTCAATTTTGATGCTAATTTCTTTGATCTAAATCCCACTTCCAAGAATACTCCGCCATCAGTAATAATTGCCTTCATTAAAATCTACGACGTATTAAGTTTAGCTACGACGGCTTTTGCCATTCCTGTCTTTTCAATCTCACTTATTCTCGTATTTCGCATCGATCAAATCGACAGGGTGTAAACTTTGAGAAATTTTTTTTGCAGCTCCTGGGCTCGAGTAAGACAAACATTGACACAAGTTCTTAAGAAATTGCTTGAGCAAAACCCAAATTGGCAGCTCCACGCCCTTGAGTCAATTCCATTCCGTTCTAATGGGCATCGGAAACGTTGGCATTTAACAAGCCGTCTTGGTACGGTTTTCCTTGCTTTTCACCTGGTGTCTTCGATGAGGCGGCATATTGGGAAGGGGGCTTATTATTTCTAGCAGCGACTCGTTATGCACCGAAAGTCGTCACAAGTTCCACAAAGAAAGAAAAATTCTTGAAGGCAAAAAGGTGCGCTTCATCTCATTCGCAGCGCCGCAGAGTGGTGGTGTATGCAGCGTCACTACTATGCCGGCATCGATGCATTTTTGGAACTACCGCGGTGCCAATTTCAATTGCACGCATGCAGCGGGAGCATTGCACCCAGAGTTCACCTCGTCGTCGTCGCCAAGATTGAAATCTTTCGCTTGCGTGCTAAGCGAGCACACGTTGCAACTCATTCGGGAACAGGTGGACCGTGGACGTGTTCGAGCTCGGCGGCGGGTTGGAAAAAAATGGGTGGTGTGGGGGGTATGCTTTGGTGTCATGCAACTGGACTTGAACTCTGCGTCTGAAGGTTCGCTGTACGAAAAGAAACCACCGAAAGCTGAGAGCCCGGGCACCAAGGAGCTGGGCGCGAGTCGATGGAGGCAACGACTTAAGAAGTTTTCAGATGCACATGCGGAAAGGTGAGTGCAATGATGACGCTCGAACCGGCCGTTGGACACCAGGTACGGAAAAGGGCGGCTAATCAGCGGACCGGTTCGAGAAGTTGCCGAGGAGGAGGTTGATGAACTGACCGCAGTGAATATGATTAATGTTCACTGGAATAAGGGCTTTGTCCGCACTATCGGGCAACGTGATGGGTTCCGTCATGTGGATCTCGTTAAAGTGATGAATACGAAATTTTTAGCGATTAAGAGCTAACGAACGATCAACTTCTTGATGGAACGTGTAAGATTTTGGATAACGACAACCACCTTTTCAATTTCCTGGAAATACTCGCATACAACATGAAATTAGCATATTTGTGCAAGATTACGACGCCTTTCTTTAAGTGCTGGGCATAAGGAAAGGAAAAGGTCATTTCGTGCCTACCTGCACAATCAATCAGGAAAAATCGTTTCGATGTTGTTGGTGGGGTAAAGAGTTACTGTAATAATAAAACAAATATCGCTTACTGCACCTTTCTTGCAGAATGAATTGTCCGTCGCTAGCCATAACTTTTCACCATTTTTTTGGCAGCATACGGTTTCCGCGTCGAAAAAACTGCTCTTCTTTTGAGTCGTTCCACGAATCGACCTAATTTTTGGCTTCTTTGTAAAAATTGAAGTGCTGCTCAGCCAGGCCATGTGTCATCGATCGGAATAGATTGTAGTCGGAAGGGCCAATGTCTGCTGAATAACGCGGGTAGGGTATGACGTCCCATTCCAGTATTTCGAGGTAGGTTTTCACAACGTGACCAAAATGTGGCCGAGCGTTGTCATGAAGCAAAATGCAGCAAAATGTCGTGTCTCTCCTCGTATTGCGGCCGTTTTTCCTCGACTCAAATGCATTCGCTGTATTCGGTAGTGAGCTCCTGTGATGACTTAGCCCAGCTGCAGTAACTCACCGTACACCACGCTGAGCTGGTCCATGGATGTTGGGCTTGGCCGGCAATGATCATGCATGGCTGCGGTATTCCCACATTTTTTTTTCACTTTGGATTATCGTAGTGAATACACTTCTCATCCCCAGTGAAAATACGATAAGAAAAACTCTTCCTTTTTAGTCGTTGAAACAGCTGTTCGCATGTAAGGAATGGCCATTCAACGTTGCTTGGCTTAAACTTGTATGGCACCCAATTTCCCTGCTTTCGCATCATTTTCAAGATTTTCAAAAGATGTGAAATATCTGGATAAGTCACACACAATAAATCTGCAAGTTCTTATTGCGTTTGACATTAATCTTCATCCGGTAATGCCTCCAATTCTGCGTCTTCAAACCTTTTCATCGTTTCGGACGCTTCTTGTCTTTCACACCGAAATTATCCATTTTATAGGGGTGAAACCATTCGCGACACGTTCTTTCACTAATAGCAGCCTCACCACAAGTTTCAGCAATCATTCGACGCGCCTCGATCGCAGTTCTTATACCCTAGATGAATTCTGAGAGTATTATGATTTTACCAGAAATAAGGCTCGAAAAAAAAGGAATGACACAGAAGTTCATATAATCACTCGAAAATCTCAAAACCGGATGTACGTCCGTCCGTCCGTCCGCGGCCTCTCTATCTTGAGAACGCGTTGATCTAGAAAGTTCAAATTCTGTACCCGTCGTTTTTGACAAAAATGTAAGGAAATTTCGTGAACGGACCAAATCGCTCCACCTCTCCTAGCTCTTCCATTCAAAATGACAAAATTTTGCATTTTCACTATAAACGGATTCTTTCGAAAAGTATGAATGCTATTGATCTAACATTTGGGATATAACACTTTTTTGATGATTTCATTCTACTTTATAAAAATTATTTGTGTCCTCCTTCTCCTTCCACCAACTCCCATACAAACTGTGCTTTTCCTTGAAACTAATTTACTCAGCGCGTATAAAAATTGTCGAGCTGAAATTGTGCACTAAATATTTATTTCGAATCACAGACCAAAAAAAAAATTAGACGATTAGCTTTAGCACTTCTGCCCCTCCCATACAAAATGACGAAATTTCGAATTTGACATTAAACGGATTGGTTCGAAAATCATAAAAGCTATTGATCTGAACATATTACTTTTATAATGATTTCAATCTACTGTATAAAAATTATTGGAGTGTTCCCCTTCCTTCCACCACCTCCCATACAAACTGCACTTTTTCATGAATTACACTAAACAAATTTACTCAGTACGTTAAAAATTTATTGAGCTGAAATTGTGTACTAAATATTCATTTAAAATTATTAGTAAGTCCAAAAAAATTAGACGATTAGCTTCACTCCTTCTACCCACTCCCATACAATCTGACACAATTCAACAATTTCACAAAAAGTAGATTTTCCTGAAAAGTATGAATGCAACTCATCTACAATAAAAAACAAAACATCAAAACATATCAAAAGCGTGACGTTTATAGTTACTTCTGGAAAAGTAATCAAGAAATCGCTCCTCCTTCTACCACCTCCGATATAAACTGCACATTTGCACTAAATCCAATATACTAATTTTCTCAGTACTTATTAAATTTTGTATAAAACATTTTGATCGTGATGTGAAAAATCAGTTCACTGTCGCCACCCCCTCTACCACTTCACTTACAAAATTTCTTATATTTAAAAAAAATTTCTCTTTCATCTAGAGTATCGCACGATTAGGTTTTACGCCCAATCGTAGTCCTGTTATGTTTTTTTTTTCTTTTTTTGAATTGAAGTCTAAAAGCAAAACTTCCCGCAAATGACGCTTATTTCGCTCAATCTTCGATATATTCGCGCACAAAAAAGTATGTGACGGCAATAAAAGTTGACAAATCTAATAATGAGGAGTTATTGACAGATTCCTAGCTTTACCATGTGATGTTTCCG
This sequence comes from Chorisops tibialis, assembly GCA_963669355.1. NCBI lineage: Eukaryota > Metazoa > Arthropoda > Insecta > Diptera > Stratiomyidae > Chorisops > Chorisops tibialis. Next base: position 290,491,900 of record OY770262.1, read on the forward strand.
ATCCGCTATTTTTGACCAACATTTACTGTTGGCGCTATCTATTGGGAAACGACAAGTTTCAATTTATACTCCTGATAATTACAAATATGCTCAATAAACCAAAATTTTCGTATCAATAAAATATCTGTTAATATTGCGAAGAAAATTTCTATACTTCTTTAAGGGCTGTCTACATTGAATACGATCCAATGAATTTCGCCAAGTTCATTTAAATCTCCTGCATAGTAATTATACTATTTTATTTCCATACAAATTTGTTACAGCTATTTATGCGGACGATATAAACTATTTGACGAGATAAAACTTAATTTCTTTGCCCGAAATATAACTTCAATCTTCAGAAGAATTTACATTACTCGGCATGAAATCTAAAAACCATTTAAATTGGAGCAAACATATTTTAGATATTGCACTTGATGCCTCCAAACACCTTGGTGTTCGTCGAAGATGCAAAAAGTGTTTTACGCCTTACGATCTAGCCTACATTCGTCCCCGTCTTGAGTACAACTCACACATATAGACTACTCGTACTACAATGGCACTACAGCCCAAATCGGACCTTGGCCTCCTGATATTCAGGTTCATTAACATTTTTCATTACTTATTGTGGAAGGGTTGTTAGCCTTTCGAACAATCCTCTTTCTACGAATTTTCGTAGGTTGAAGTGACCAAAGTGTATCCAAGCAGCTAGAATTATATATTGCGTCGACCGGGATTTGAACTCACGACCTTCGCATTACAAGACTAGCACACTACCAACTAGGCTACACCCTAGCTACACAACTTGCGGTACCCGATCGAATCCAGAAGCATGCGTTCCTCCTAGTTGAAGTTGAGACTATAACAGCTTCTATAAATTCAATCAAACATCGTAGAAATGTCTCGGTACTTAGCAATTTTTCCTCGGTAAATACAGCGAAGTACTGTCCAACCTCATCCCTCCTCTTTTCAACTATCCCATGAGTTCACTGTTAAACTTTTATCGTCACGTACAGTGAAGTATAGTCAGTCCTTCATCCACCGAACATAAAGACTATGGAAAGCATTGCCATCCCACATATTCCTATCAACTTACAACTTCCAGCGTTTCAAGGTTAACATCCACCGACAGTTTAAACTCTCTCCTCCAGAAACTTCCTTGCAACCCATCGCTCGCCTACCCTATACCGACTTGACTGTGCACCCAACGCATTATAGAGTGACCCCTAAGCTATGTTTTGTGAAAAAAATCGTCTGCGTATAGGGATTAATAAAGTAAATTAGTTTTTAGCCCTTTCAGTATTTTAAAGTTTACCTTTTCACTTTTTTTCACTTCAGAAACAGTCAGTTATACACTTGGAATATATATACAAGAAATGGAAGCGCCCTATAAAGCCAACTGAAGTAATTCCGTAAAATAAATAAAACAATCCTAACCTGCCGCCGACCAATCTCAGGTACCCCAAAAATCAGCAAATTTGCTCTCAACCCGACGAAAAAACAAGTAAAGGTGCATTCAGCTCTGTATCGTTTATTGCATTTTACCTTCATAAGCTGCTACAAAACCGGTCTATTTTTAGCCGTTTAGGTCGCGCCTTTTTATACTATAGATGAAATCTGAGAGTATATTGTGTTTGCCTAAGAAACAATGCTTGCACAGAGTCGCCAAGGGTACAGAAATATTTGTTTTCACTTAAAAACCTCGATTCCATCAGTCTGTCTGTCCGTCTATCTGTCTGTCCGTCTGTTTATCCGTCTGCCTGTCCGTCTGTCTACAACATAACTCTCGCAAGTTTTGACCTATCGGGCTGAAATTTGTCATATACCATTTTTAGCAAAAAAGTTACTTTAAGTTCATGAACGGGCACATCCCCCAATTCCTTCTAGTTCCTTTCATACAAATTTCATGAAATTTCGAAATTTAAGGAAATTGATTTTTCTCCGAAACCATTTTAGCTATTGACTTAAAAATTAGGTCATAGTATAATAATGTGAATATCATTAACGTCAAAAAATATGGATCTTATCCCATTACTCCTTCTACCCCCTCCCATACAAATGCACAACATTCAAAAATACATTTATTCGGTTTTCATTGCACCTAGCAAAGCTGACAGAACAAATTTTTGCCATAATAAATTTTGTTATAATTGCAACCAATTTCAGAGAAACTATCAACTTAATCATTTTAAGAGGAGTATACTTTTACAAATATTATTCATGTCAAAAAAAATTGGCTTTGATTTGATTACTCCTTCTACGTCCTCCCATACAAATGCACAATTTTGGTAAATGCACTAATCGATTTCCATTGAAACTAAAAAAGTACAAGCTTCAAATTTTTGCCAGAATTTGACCCTTAATAATTGCAATGAATGCTATAAAAAATACGAATTTCCCCATACAAATTTTTGTATTGGAAATTCAAGAAAAGTATTTCTCCTTCGAACATATGAGAGCTATCGACCTTAAAGTCGTAACGAAGCAATATGATTAGGATGTTAATAAGCAGATTCAAAATCATCCAAAACCTTCTCTTTCTCCTCCACCTCCCATACAAATGCCATAAACTCAGACAAACATTTTTCAATTTCCTCGAAAATTATGAAAGCTACAAACTTTAAATTTAATATGAAAAATTTTGCATACTACTTTCGGTGTTAAATACAAATAAACTGCCAACAAGTTGGGCGAAACTTTATTATTCTTGGGACAAGTTGCGGATGAGTGGAAAGTCAATATGCAGGTTAGAGTGGTTAGGGAAGGCTAAGTGAAAGGGAGTTCTTGGGCAGGGCTGTTGTCAATTTAACAATATTTCATTCATTTCTGCAAGTTTGGGTTTTTATGAGGGGAGGAGTAGGGGTAATAGTAAGGGTGGGTGGATGTTAATAGCTTTTTAATTAATTACTTGAATCACGTCCAATATTCTCTGTATAGAATGTGTTTCATAGACGAAGTTGCATAGAATTTTCATAAAATTCGGTGTATTTTACATTCATGAAACCGAACATTTGTATGGGAGGGGGTAGAGAATATAGGGGAATCGAAAAATTTGATACGCAGTTTTATTTCGCATCGCTTGTAAGGTGCTTGTATAGAATTTCAAGTTCGTAGCTTTTAGTTTGTTGGTTATTAGTTGATTTAATGAAATTGGTCGAAATCATAGTTTTGTATGGGAGGGGGTAGAAGCGCAAGCGCGATTTCAAAACTTTTAACGTAATTTTATTTCAATTATTTTTGTAAGCTTGTATGTAGAATTGCAAATTGATAGCTTTTAATAGTTAGGTGATAATTGATTCCTTAAAAACGGTCGAAAAAATAATTTTGTATGGGAGGGGGTAGAAGTTTTAAAGGTTTTCGACCAGTTAATATTTCGTATGTTTAGGGATTTTTTTTAAATGCATTTCGCAAATTTTCAAGTTTCTACCTTAAAATTTCACTCAAAAATTTTCGGTTTATGTGTTTTTTTCAATGCACATGAAACACCTTGTGCACGTTAGACCGGAGGGGTCGGTTTATAATAAATATGGATCAAGTTATTATTACTTTTCTATGTACATTAAAAATAAGTATTCACATGCAAAATTTTAACTTTGTATCTTTCACCAGAGCCCTAAAAAAATCACTCAAAGTTTTCGACATTTTTGCTTATCACCTCCCTCCCCTTACACCTCCCAACTTAAAATTTTTACCAAAATTAACTATTATGTAGTTCTACAATCTGACAAATTTTTGATTTGATATCTGTACTATTTTTGGAGATATAAGGATTTGTAATTTTGAAAAGTGCGCCATTTTTGAAATGCTCCCCATTTTCCCCCACTACTATTATTTCAACATGTTATATTTTTTTTGTATTTACCTAGTATAGCTTAATATACGATTTAAGTTTCAATTACATACCTTAAGAGATAGTTGAGATATTAATTTTTAAGTGTTTTTCTTTGCACCCCCCTGACCCTCCCCCTTACAATAATTAGCCGCTTTCAGAGCTGATTCCGATGAAACTATATGCCACCTTGACGGTCTCTAAATATGATTTTTTTACGATAAGTAATTTCGGAGATATAATCATTTGAAAAAAAAATTCGGCCGACAATTGGTTCTTAGCCCCCCTTTTTCGCACCCCAATGGACAAAAAAATTAAATTATTTTTAAAAGTTGTCCAACCAACTCCTCTATATTGTTATGAATCTGGCAACCACGCAATTCGATCTCTCTTTTCGAATGGCCGAGAATGACGTAGAACATTATCCCCTACTGTGTAAAACGCCATCTAGAACGTTCAAGCAAAACCCGGAACATTCTAGTATGGACACACACCCAGAATTGCCCTGAATAGTCCCAAACATTCTAGTTAAGATACACGCCTAAAATCGCCTGACGGATGTTTACTATAAAAAGAATGCAACTACCAGATAGCAGTCAGTCTTTGAACGAAGTTCATGGAAGACACCAAACGGTGTAAGTAAGCGAAAGAATAAGATCGACGGCATTGCCAAATCGGCGAATATAGTGCGAATTAATTAAAAGTGATCAAGAAATTAATAAAAGTGCAATAAATAAATTATCCTTTAGTTGTTTTTAAACGAATTGTGTTTTACTTGAAATCGGCGATCCCCTAGCTCGCAACAATATGTATGTCGAGTCTTAGCTTCCTAGCTGTTACCATGGTTGAGATATTTGTATTCGTATTTTTCGGTTTAAGCGCTCCCCCCGCCTCCCCCTGCACCAGTACACCCCCCAAAATAGGTATCCGCCTGAGATCCGCAACTATCTAGAATCCCTCCAAAAATGAACTTTCTATCTTGAAGGGTTTGAGAGTTAATGTGCGCTGAGCGTACACGTCGGCGTACGGCGGACGGCGTACAGACAGACGGATTTTTTTTTGCATTTTTAGGCTAATTTAGTCATGAAACGCGAAAAAAAAAAAATTTCAGGGCAGCAAATTTTTTTTTTTCTTGTGTCGATCACAATACTTTATTATTATAATAATAAAGTAAAATTACAAACCTCTCCCTTTTGCTTTTACCACCTCCCATACAGAAATCACTGTTCACTATTCGAAAGAATTTGGGATGACATATTTTCCGGTACAATAAACTCTTTCCTATTTCATCTAGAATATCATATGATTGTGCTTTACGCCCAATCATAACTTTGTTATGTTTTCTGTTGGAATGGTCCACGTGGTGCGAAGTATAGAAAAGACCAGCAATCGGAAGAACATTTTCTTAAAGTCATTTATTTTTTTAGGTAGGTAAGAGTTGCAATGCTGGGGGAAAAAATTGCTGAAGTAGGCACGCTACATTGTATATTACTTAATGTACAAGGGCCCCATGGATCTTTTAAAACTTCAATGGCGGCACTGGGATTCAAGCCGGTTTCCCGTATTTGCTTTTGTTTTTGCAACTATCAGAATTGCTTCCATTGTCTTTCAGATATGCACTTCCTTTTATTATTATTCCCAGATTACACAATTCGAAACTCATACGCATTAAATCTGCTACACATATGACATAGCCAAATAGCCATTGCTAGAGTGTAGCCTAGTGGGTAGCGTGTTGGTCCTACAATGAGAACGACTTGAGTTCAAATCCCTGTCGACGTAATATATAATTTCTGCACACTACCTGCTTGGATATACCTTGGTTACCTAAATGTACGAAAATGAAAAATTCGTTGATAGAGGATTGTGGGAAGGTCTAACAACCCATACACAATAAATAATGAAAAAAAAATAAATTTAAGGAACCTGAGGTCAGGAGGCCAACGTCCGATTTGGGTTTTAGTGCCATTATAGTAGAAAAGCTAATGCACATGAACTTATTTAGAGTCGTTATGGCATTATTTTTAAAGACCTTATAAGCTCGAATTAGTGAAATTTAGGAATTATAACATTACTTCACCAGATTAATAATTGTGGCCTAGTAATTTTTTGTTGAATTAACAACAAACTGATTTATTAGCATTTTTCTCTTCTACAATTAAAATTTAAGATTTATAATACTTTATTATAAGTATAATAATAAGGGTTTAGCCTGAGTGTAGCCTAGTGGATAACGTGTTGGTTTTGTAATGCGAAGGTCGTGAGCTCAAATCCCGGTCGACGCAATACATAATTCCAGCACATTGCCTGCTTGGATACACCTTGGTCACCTCAATCTACGAAAATTAAAAATTCGTAGATAGAGGGTTGTGCGAAGGGCTAACAACTCCTCCACAATAAGTAATGAAAAGTGTTAAGGAACCTGAATATCAGGAGGCCAAGGTCTGGAGTGGGCTGTAGCGCCATTGTAGAAGAAGAATAACAGTTTTGCAAATTTCTTCTCATTGAATATAGGAACAAGTTTATGCGTTTTGTAGCCTACAATTAAGTTAGAAATAATTGTTATTATAACTGATATAAAAAATGTTCAAGTAATCGTTCTTATTGGAGAATTTTTCTCAGTGTGGTTATAAAATAGGGATGCTCAGGGATAGATAGACTTTTTGAAATTCTTCAAGGACTTTTAATATAAAAAATCCGTACGGTAGAAATCTACCCCAGCGTTAAAGAAAATCTATGGAGCTCTCGAAACTTTTCCAAAAATTCTCTTCGAAACTGATTTAAAGCGCTCTTTTTTCCCAGTGGGATATTCTCGGAAGGAATTTTATCCGTATAGTTATGCAAACCTGCCTGTGTAAGCATCTCACTTTTTTTTAGGTGCCATTAATTTATCCACCATTCAATTATATGAACTTACGCTCAACAACACTTGCAGTTAAATGTCTTCTATCAAAGATCATACTCGTACATTCCACGCTAAACTTCAATTAAGTTTCGTTCAACTTGACCTCCGTTTCGTATGAACTACAGTGGCACAAAAAGAAAGAACCCACCTAAATTTTACAAAGCAGGTTTACCTGTATGTGAGAAGGTTCAGAAATGGACGTCATTAAAAAAAAACCCATTGTTCAAGTTTTTATTTTTGGTTCGTTCCAAATCAATTCTTGACCCTCTTCAAAGTCTATCATGAAAGCGGCTAAATTTTATGTTCGCGAAAAATTTCGCTAACTAAAACCAATTATGCTGGAAATTTTGCAGCTGCCTGTCCGATGGTGTTATAAAGAATAAGAACTTTTGCAATGGACGTTAAGTTTTATGTCTTTGGAGACGTTTTTTTTAATGCTGTTAAAGCAAACTTATTTAGGAAATTTCGCAGCTGTGAAATAAAATATTTTTGGTGTGTTTAATAGGCGACGCTTCAGAAATGTGAAAATTTTTAATGGAAAATACTTTATTAAAAAAAAGAATAATAAATAAAAATAAAGGTTAAAATATTGCAATGATGACAATATTGCATTATTATTCTAATAATTAAGTATTCTGTTAAGATTGGGCGTTAATTTTAAGAAATTTTGGAAGGGGGGTGGTAGAAGGGGTGACGGCATTGCACTAATTTTTTCACATCTTGCTAGAGTTGCTATCGGAATACTTACTTACTTACTTACTTACGACGGCGCTACAGCCCAAATCGCACTTTGGCCTTCTGAATACTTTGCCTCCATCCATCTCGGTTCAGCGCGTCCTCCAGTTAGAAAATCTTAGCAGTGATTTGCTGTCTGCGTCAATCGAATCCTCCCAGTGCTTCCGTTTTTTTCCGACCGGTCTTTGTCCGTTGACTTTCCGTTTTAGTGTGCGTTTGGGAATTCTTCCGTCATCCATACGCTCCACATGACCAGCCCATTGTAACTTCTTAAATTTTATGAGGGTTGACACTTCTGCATTGTCGAAGATGGCATACAATTCCCTATTGTATCGTATTCTCCAAATCGAGTCTTTCCTCACAGGTCCGAGGATTCTTCTGAGGACTTTTCTTTCAAAGGCGTTAAGTAGTTTTTCGGACGCCTGAGTTAAAGTCCACGTTTCGCTGCCATAGCATAGCACAGGTCTTATGAGGGTTTTATATAGCTTAAGTTTTGTTTTCCTGTGCACGTTCTTGTTTTTGATTATTGGAAGTACCGAATAATAAGTTTTGTTTGCCATCATTATCCATCTTTTGATTTCGATGGGTTCGCTTCCATCCTTCGATAGGTTTGCCCCTAGGTATATAAAGTTGTCTACGTTTTCTAGATTATAGTCTCCTACTGTAATATTTTGTCTGATTGGCGTCTTTTTCCTAGATTGCGTCATAATTTTTGTTTTATTTTCATTAATACGTAGTCCAACTTCCTTTGCCACCGAGTCAAGGTTTACAAATACTTCCTTAGCACTCTACAGAGATCTTGCAAGGATATCTATGTCGTCGGCATATGCTACGAGTTGTGTGGATTTGAAGCATAGTGTTCCCTTGGTGTCAACGGGAAGTTTCCAAACAACATATTCGAGTGCCAAATTGAGCAGCATTGGTGCGAGGTTATATTCCCAGCACTTTTCCAGCACCTGTTTAACTGAGAATATCTGGTCCGTGGTCGATCGTCCAGCCCTAAATCCACCTTGGTATTCACCAATTACTTTGTCAGCATAGGGCTTAATTCTCTTTTCCAGATTTTCGTCAATATTTTATAGGACGTACACAACAGAGATATTCGTCGGTAGTTTTCGCAGCAGAGTTTGTCACCTTTTTTATAAATTGAACATATGATGCTCTTGCGCCAATCTTCAGGAAGTGTTTCCTGCGTCCATATGTGACTAATTTATGTAGGAGATGCGCTATGCAGGTGTCGCCGGTTTTCAGAAGCTCAGCTGAAATTTGATCAGTGCCCGGCGCTTTATTGTTTGGGTGGTTCCGCAACTACTTTCTCATCCTTGAGTTTCCCTATGTCGAATTTAGGAACCGGTTGTGTTTTTGGGTGTTATCGGTTTGCGATTTGACATCGGAACTTGGTCTTTACCAAATAGTGATCTGTGTCGCAATTAGTACCGCGACATGTGCGCACGTTGAGAATGCAGGAGGTCGTCCTTTTCTCCATTAGAACGTGGTCTACTTGATTGAATGTTCGTCCGTCGGGTGATGCCCACGTTCTCTTATGAATGTCACGATGCGGGAAGCATGTCGAGCTTACAATAAGATTTTTGCTGCTGGCGAGATCAGTCAGTCTCTGGCCGTTGTCGTTACTATCATCATGGAGAGTGTGCTTTCCAATTGTCCCTATGTAAGTTTCTTCTTTGCCCACTTTCGCTTTAAAGTCACCTAATACTATTTAAATATCATTCGACGGAAAGGAGTCGAATGGTGGTTCTAGGGTGCTGCAGAAATCGTCTTTAACTTCGTCGTCTTTGTCTTCCGTTGGGGCATGGACATTAATAAGCCAAACATTAAAGAAATTTGTTTTGATGCGGATTGCACACAATCGTTCATTGACGGGTTTGAAGTTGGTGACCTGGTGTTTAAACTTGTTGTCGACGACAAACGCAACTCAAAACTCCCGGCTTCCCGATTTCCCACTTTTGAAAATTGTGTCAGTGATCTCGCTACCTAACAATTTAGTTTCTTGGAGTGCAATTATGTTTATACTGTATTTGGCTGCCTGTTCCAGAAGCGCTCTCACTGCTCCTGCTCTGTACAGGGATCGCACGTTCCAAGATCCGAAGGAATAGTCCATTTTTCGTTTGCGCGGTCATTGCCGTCCAGTTACAGGCGTTGTTTCAGGTTTTGAAACGGAAGTGGTTTTTCCGAGGATGAGTTGTTAACACATCGCCCAACCCAACCCAGCCACCGATTTTGTTGTTTACCTAAACAATTTTTAACAACTCCCCAAAGCTTGGATACATTACGTACTTCTTTTGTTCTTAATTTGTAGCAATCATCCTTTGCTCTTCTAATAAGTGTTGTTAGGAAGTTTCAACACTTTTTATATTTTGTGTTGTATGGGAGGGGTGGAAGGAGTGAAGCTGATCATCGAACTTTTTTCGATATTACTAATAATTCTAAATAAATATTTAGTACAAAATTTCAGCTCGATAAATTTTTTTACGCAATGAGTAAATTGGTTTATAGTATTTCGTGATAAAATACAGTTTATATAGGAGGTGGTAGAAGGAGTTGCGGGATTCGAAATATTTTTAAACCGTAGATTGAAATTGACATAGTAATAATAAATTTCATATTTTGGATCAATAGCTTTTATTCTTTTCGAGAAAATCAGTTTATTGTCAAATTCTAAAATTGAGTAATTTTGTATGGGACGGGGTAGAAGGAGTGGAGCAATTCGGCCCGTTCACGAGAACTCGTCCTTATTTTTTCTGAAAAATGACGTAAGCAAAATTTGAACCTTGCTCGAAGCGTTATCGAGCTAGTGAGGACACGGACGGCCATCCGGTTTTCAGTTTTATGAGTGATAATATGAACTTCTGTATCATTCATTTTTTTCTCCGAGATATATTTCTTAGCGGTATAAACTTTGCAGCAAACTTATAATACTCTCAGATTTCATCTAGAGTATAAAAATGCTACCCTAAATTTTGCAAAAAATATAATAGGACTACGATTGACCGTAAAGCGCAATCTTTCGATACTGTAGATGAAAGAGAACCTTTTTAATTTTAAGAAATTTTGTATGAGAAGTGGTGGAAGGAGTGACGGCATTGAACTATTTTTTCACATTATGCTTGAGTTGCTATCAGAATATTTTTTTGAAAATTTATACGTACTGAGAAAATTAATGTAATGGATTTTGGGAAATTGTGCAGTTGGTATGAGAGGTGGTCGAAGGAGTAGGTTGTTCTTAAAAACTTTTTCAGAAATAACTGTGAAGAATTGACATTTTGTAAATTGCAGATCAGTACCATTCATATTTTTCAAGAAAATCGATTTTTGTAAAGTTGTGAAATTGTTTCATATTGTATGGGCGAGGTAGAAGGAGTGAAGGTCATCGTCTAATTTTTTTGGTCTTACCAATAATCTATACGCATAAATATAATTGTAGTGTCTGTCTGTTATTTGTTTAGAAATGGCTATAACTAACTTTTTTGCTTTATTTTAGCAATAACTAAGCAGAAACTCATGTTTTTAAAATTCTTCTCTGTCTGTCTGTCTGACTGTTTGTCCGGCTTTCACGCAAAAACGGCTAAGCCGGTTGTAATGAAACTGTCACAGTTTATTAGGTATGCTCCGAAAAGTAATCTGCTTTTGGTTTTATTTCCCTCCCCTCACGCCTCCTACCTCCTCCCATACTAAGTGACTCATTTTTAATAATATGTAATAATCCAATTTTCTTACAAACTATAGAAGCTATTAATTTGAAGTTTAAAATATATTATTTCTATTACAAATGCAATCTTTAAGTGCACAAAATATTTAAATGCGCCCACTCCTTCGCCCACCTCCCATACAAACTACACTTTTTCATTAAATACTATACACCAATTTCCTCAGTACGTATAAATTCCATCGAGCTAAAATTTTTTAAAATCCTTAATTAGCATTACTATTAATATCGGGAAAAAACTAACCGATTATCTTCACTATTTCTACCCCCTCCCGTACAATGTGACACGATTCCACGACCTTACAAAAATTCGATTTTCTTGGAAAGTGTGACAGTGACAGATCTAAAATTTAAAATATGTCAATTGCATTGTAGTTGTTTTTCGAAAAATCACTAATAACCCCTCACTCCTTCCACCACCTCCCATACAAACAGCACTTTTTCATGAAATACTTTAAACCAATTTTCTCAATACGTATAGCTTTAATCAAGCTAAAATTTTGTATGAAATCCTTAATTAGCATTATTATTAATATCGGGGAAAATTAACCGATTAGCTTTACTCCTGCTACCCCCTCCCATATAAAGTCACACAATTTCACAACTTTTCAAAAATTCTATTTTCTTGAAAAGTGTGAACGTTACTGAGCTAAAATTTAAAATATATCAGTTTTGTTTCCCGAAAAATCACCAAAAAACACTCCCCTCCTTCTATCACCTCCCATAAAAATTGGACAATTTCACTAAATCCAATGCACTAAGTTTTTCAGTACTTATTAAATTTTTGAAGCTTAAATTTGGTACAAACCATTTTTATAGCTACTCTAGCAGGATGTGAAACAAATAAGTTCAGTACTATCACCGCTTCTACCACTCCCCATACAAAATTTTTAACATCACAAAAATTTCATCTGTAGTATCGTGTGATTGGGCCTTACGCAGAGTCGTAGTTCTGTTATGGTTTCAAGCTTAACGTTATTTTATTTAGACTATTTGTTTTAAATTAACACAAGCTATAACTATTCACATGTCCTTAGTGCTCTTCAATACGAATATGGTACTAGATCACGGGATTGATTTGATCACGAGCCTGTCCCATACAAATGCGAGTATCGTGGTTTCATTCTTAATAATTTATGAATCTGAAAGGGCCATTAAACTAATCAGTTTATATATCCCGGACAATGTATTACTAACTACATTCTCAAAAATTGCTTATTTTGCGATTCTTACTCGGACAAAGTCGCGAGCGATCGCTAGTTCTAAATAAATATTTAGTGCACAATTTCGGCTCGACATATTTTGTACATACTCAGTTAATTTGTTTATAATATTTCATAAAAAGGTGCAGTTTGTATGGGAGGTTGTAGAAGAAGTGGAGAGATTCAAATTATTTTTTATACCGTAGATTAGAGTTGTAATATAAATGATATACTTATTTCGTTTATTGTCAAATTCCGAAATTTTGTCAGTTTTTTTTTGGAGAGGGAAGAAGGGGTGGAGCGATTTGCTTATTATTGATTATTTTTATAGAATGTTGGGTTCATAGACGTAGGAAATACTATGAAATTCACGAAATTATTTTGGAAATTTCTATCTAAATTTAGTCAGAATAAACTAACAAACCAACTTTTATAGATCTCATGAAGACGAATTTCGGTTTTGAAACAGTTTCGATAAAGGTCTCAGCAGAGACCAAATCGTCACATTTAATAAAACATAACAGTGTGAAATCCGAAAATCTTTCTGTTCCAGACGGAATATCTTTTGTAGAATTCTGCTGATTTTTAACATTTTTCAATTTCTAAAGGTACAAAGTTCGCCCTGAAGGCGCTCCTTCTACGCCACTCTACAATTTATTCCAAAAGCTGAGTACTTCTCCTGATTTTATGCGAAGTAATTTCAGATCTCGATTCTCATCACCATGAGTTTCGATCGAATGAACTCAGGTTTGTATAGGACATAGTCTCCATTAGTTCAAGCACTCCAGAATTTAAATTAAGTCAAAATTGCCATGACATAGTTAAAAATGAAATTCCGCTCCTTTCAAGTGTAAGTCAGACAATCCAGGAACATTTCTAATAAGCTCTTCTGAGAAAAAGGCAAGAGCGGACTCGGTAATTGGATTTTTACGCGTGACTCCTTCAGAGAAACATTCTTCTCAGCAAGAACACGTTTCGTATTTGGCCTTACGAAAAACAACAACTGATTCGCAGCTCGTTCCCGGAACGCTATTCCGTTTTTTCTTTCCAAAAAACACGAAATATAGGAAAGGAAAAATTATGTTAGCGGAAAAAAAAGCTTTCCACAGGAAAAACATTTACCATCCATCATGAATAAATTGTTTCGTGATGGAGAGCTGCCGATGGATTTGCCTGTCTCGTTCCGTTTTTCTTTTACATTTATTCGGTTCCATTACCACCTTTTTCCTAGCACGAAGATACCCAATAGTGGGCTACGTCGATGCTCTTTCTACGTTTCCGAGCTGAACAGGATCCCCAAACGCTTAGTGATTTCGATGTAAATATCTTATTCGAGCAACAACAACATCGGGAACAAGCTGTAAAGTAGCGTCTCCGAACGTAGTCGTCCTGGAAGGAATCGTGCTGACACGGCCCCAAAGTGGATCAGGGCGAACATATAAATAATAATCGGAACCCCACCCTCGGGAATGGGGATCGAAATAAGAACAATGCAGAATATGATGTAGTCGTCATGTCCCCCGAATTCCGACACTGTTTACCCTTCTTAACATTTGTTTATGGGTCACGAATTTGCCAGTTGGCTTTTCCAGTCGAGAATTTTCGAGCGAAAACAGGAGCGGCTGAAAAAACAGGACTACAGACGCAGCGAACATGAAAGGAATTAGTTCACGGATGGCATATGAAACATATATGCTATTTTGGGAATATCTTATTAGAAGAATTGCGTGGATGAGTCCTTGGGGAGCGCGAACGGTGGGCGCAGTTCCTTGATAAGGAAATTATGTGTTTTATTCAATGTTCTGTGTGATTAGCGATGGTTTTCGCGGAATAATTTTATTTTCATTTGCGTTGAATTGAGTTCTATTTTTATTCTTGCAAACATTTTACAAGAACGTTACAAATTCATCCATGCATGTCTTGTAAACTTGAGGCCTGAGATTGTTTATTTCGCTACCGGGGAATAAACCAAAGGAATAATGGGATCAGGGATAGAATGGCTACGCTTCATAATCACCTTGTTTCTACCGCTATTAATTATGGCAATGTTTGGGAGGAGGATGAATAACAACTTCAAAACAGAAAACCCTGCTCTCCGTTCTTTCTTTTCTTTTCTTTGAATAATAATTAGTGGCGGATAGAAGATTTGGCTTTTTGCAATCGCGATAACGACTATCGTGTACGAAGCTATGTCGTGATCATAATTGTATAGCGTTTAATTTAAAAAAAAATATGAATACAACTTCATCCTTGTTTCTCTTGCATGCATGAAACGATTCTCGAGAGATGCTAATTTTTTTTTATGTTATACCGGAATTAGAGGGGTTGCCCCTTTGTACTGAAGCACAGCTCAGGTGAGGGGGAAGGATATTGGTTTTTGGGAATTAAGGGGATAGAGACAGAAGTGGCTATGAATATTTCCCTTGAATTGCTGAATGTTGTAGTCATGCGGGATCACCGAGATGGGCAGTGAGTTCCATATTCGAGCAGTCCGTTTTAAAAACGAAGCACGAAATTTGATCGTGCGACCGAAGATAGGGTTGAAAGAATACTTATGAGCGCGTGAAGCAGCTCGAGTATTACGGGGTAAAGGCATACGTGGGGGTAAGAAATTAGAGATTTCGTCCGAACAATCTCCATTGTAGTAGCAATACAAAAGGGTTAAGGAGCTTACAATTCGTCTATGCTCGAGTAAATCGAGCGATGAAGTGAAGTCAGAATCTCCTATAATTTTAATGGTCCGAGACTGGATACTATCCAGATTGGAAAGAGAAGCTCTTGCAGCTCTCGCCCATAAGTGGGAATTAATTCATTAATTCAAGACGTGGTCTAATATAGGCCGTATAAATTGTCAGTAACCCAGAAGCGGTGAAGGAGTTCTTAACACGTTTTAGGTTACCCAAACATTTAGATACTTCCTTGGTGATGTTAAATATATGATCGATCGATTTGAATACCTAACATCTTAACACTTAAAGAATTCATTAATGTCTGGCCTCCGAAGGTGATTGGATCAAGGTTAGAGTCATGTTTGTGGGACACAGGACAGCACTGATTCTCATTGCTCCAAATAAGAACTTTAGGAAAGTCGTCATTCAATGTTTGAACTATGTACCTACGTTGTTCTACTAAGTGATAGGAGAAGTCTAATGTGCTGTCTTCTGCGAAGCTATGTATAGGATTGAAAGTTAGCAAGTCATTAATAAATATTAGAAAATGGTTGGGAGAAAGAACTGAATCCTGAGGGACACCAGCGTTAATTTTATGGCCTTGAAGCCTTGGTCATTTAAATCCGGGCTTTCAACTTTCTTTGTTTGGCCTTTAGCCTTGCATTTTTCTCGCCTCGTATAGTTGTACTCGTTATGTATTAGTTATAACACTTTCCCCAGCTTAGGCTGAATTCTAGCAGTGACTGTGCCCCCAAGACTGCCGAAAATCCCTTCTTCCCCTCTCTTGGAGTGTCAGTAATGTAGGGCGCGATAGAGAATCTGGCAGTTTTCGTGTTAACCTCCGCGTATGTTGATTGTTGCTCGCGGCTTAAATGTTTTGTGATGTCCTTGTGATGTAATTTTTTATTATTGTGGTGTGTTTGGTCCTTCGCCGTGTGTGTTCCGCTCGTTTAATGTGATGTTTCGTTAAATTGATTTTATGTTTACCGTGTTTAGTTCAGTTTGCAGGTTATGTGTTGGGTGCTCCTCTGGCGTCGCGTGTGTGGTGTCCAGGCAATTGGACCTGTAGCGGTGCAACAATGTAGCAACATTGCAAAATTCGCTCGATCATCATCCAACACCAACATTCTCGAACGTCAGCATCAATGCCATAGCATAAGTGCCATCCGCTCGATCGTCATCCAATACCAACATTCCCGAGCGTCAGCATTAAAACCATGCACACATCGCATGGCACATGCCAGCCACCAACGTCCCTTTTCTCGGACCATCTTGTGTGGAGCAAGACACTTCGGTCTTGGCCTTCTCGAGATCAGATCCAGACATCGAACTCCTGAAGAGCTACTCATCTTTCGCGAAGTTAGCACGAATCACGGCTTACTGCAGGCGCTTCTACAACAACGAACGCAGGACAAACGGATCGGACCGGTCAGCATGACGGAGATCGACGCAGCACGTACAACTGGGACAAAAATCATTCAGTCCTCGTTTTTCTCAGCCGAAATATCACGCGTCTACAAGCAGGAAGACATACCGAATAGCAGCAAACTCGCGAAACTCAGGCCATTCATGGATCAAGATCAAGTTTTAAGAGTCCGAGGGCGACTCACTCACTCGCAGCTGTCATACGAGGAGAAATACCCGATTATACTTCCAAAGGAGAGCAACTTAACACGATTACTGATCCGCCAGGCACACAACGTTACGTTACACGGCGGCGTACAGATCACCCTTCAGTATCTCCCCGCTCTAGATACTGGATCATTGGCAGTCGCAGTTTGGTCAAGCAAACGATACGAAATTGAGTAGTATGCTGTCATCTACGAGCCGTCACAAAGCATCAGCTTATGGCCGACCTTCCGAGCGATCGAGTGACTCCTGCGAAGCCATTCCTTCACTCGGGTATTGACTACGCTGGTCATTTCTTCGTAAAGCCACGAAAGGGTCGTAACCGAACGGTCCTCAAAGCCTACGTCTGCATCTTCGTCTGTTTCGTCACTAAGGCAGTCCACTTGGAGCTAGTCTTCGATCTGACCGCAGATGCCTTCATTGCTGCTTTTCGCCGTTTCGTCAGTCGTCGCGGACGGTGCGCTAAACTCTACAGCGATAACGCACGTAACTTCGTGGCCACCGATAAGCAACTTACCAAACATGTCAGAGACCTAACCAGATCGCCCGAAACGTCCGAGGGTCTGTTGAGGGAAGGCACGGAATGGAGCTTCATTCCACCTGGATCCCCACACTTTGGTGGCCTCTGGGAGGCTGGTGTAAAGTCATTCAAACACCACTTTAAACGAGTCGTCGGGACCCACATACTGGACATCGAAGAGATGTTGACTCTGATCTGCCAGATAGAGGCATGTCTCAATTCGCATCCACTCTACCCCATTACGGACGAACCGGAAGACATGACTGCCTTAACGCCAGGGCATTTCTTAGTAGGGGAAAGCCTTTTGGCAATTCCGACACCTTCCACCATGCAGTACCCCGTTAGTCGACTAGGAAGATGGGAGTTAGTTCAGAACATGCAGGAGAATATATGGCAACGTTGGTGACATGAATACATGCATCATTTGCAACTGCGGCATAAGTGGCGAAAGGTGAAGGAAGAAGTCAAAATCAACAACCTGGTCATATTAAAGGACTAAAATCTACCACCCACTCGATGGGCACTGGGTAGAATCACAAACGTACATCCTGGATCTGATGGGCTACCTCGTGCAGTTACCGTAAAATATGCTGGCGGAACCACAAAACGAGCGATTACCAAGGTTTGCGTGCTTCCAGTCGATACTTCAGCCGAACAGACGAACGTTCCACCAAGGCATGGAGCGCCGTCCAACTACTAAACACCATAGCAAAAATAGAGGAATCCCTCACGGCGGGCGGAATCTTCGCATTGCGTAATTTTCATGCTTCACAAGAGGCGGGCGGAATGTTGAAGATTGCTGGCAACACGACAACACAATCACAGCAAATTGCTATGCGCCAGTCTTACTCGGGACCTCGCCGCGGCCTGTCCGTGTCAGTGCGCTTGCACATCGATTATTATACTTAGTCATTATTACACTAAAATATTATAATCAAAGATAAAAACTTTGTATCGTTATCATCCTAAACATCCATTTTAAAAGAAAATCTTAAAGAAAGTATAGATAAATTGGCCATTTCTGAGACATTTTCGTTCTATCGAGACAATGACCCAAAACACAAAGCTCACAATACGCGCATGTGGTTATTGTATAATTGTCCTCACGTGATGGAAACGCCCCCACAATCTCCGGATATAAACGTAATCGAACATTTGTGGGCCTATTTAGAAAACAAATTGAAATCGCGGGTAATTTCTTCGAAGGCCGAGCTCTAAGTGGCTTTGGAGGACGAATGGAAAAAAATCGATCCCTTTTATTCCAGGTCGTTGGTGGTATCTATTCCAAAAAGACTGGAAGCCATTCGGAAAACCAAAGGTTTTCCAACAAAATATTAAAATAAGAAAGAAAATCTTTTTTATACTTAATTTACTATCATTATTGAAGTGTCCGAATATTTAATTGGAATTTAACAATCATATATTTTAAATTTGGGCTTATAATTTTTCTTTGTAAATAAAATAGAAGTTTATTTTTTTCTTATTTTATAAACTATTGTTACCTAGTAAATATATATGCATTTCATTTTTTCCTAAATTGATTTTTCATAAAGTTACAGACACCAGGGTACTGCCCGATTACTTAATTGAGCCACTGTAACATCCGCTCGATCGTCATCCAATACCAACATTCCCGAGCGTCATCATTAATGCCATGCACACATCGCATGGCACATGCCAGCCGCCAACGCATTCTGCTGCGCATGCACAAGTTCGCCGTCCCTTTTCTCGGACCGTCTTGTGTGGAGCAAGACACTTCGTTCTTGGCCTTCTCAATATCAGCACGCCTCTGCTGGATCAGTTAATAAAATATTTCGTTATTTAAAAGTTAACGCGTTTTTATTTAAGAACCTTTGACACCGGCCAAAGACCTGATAATATAAGTCCATTCCCTGGCTTGGTGCCGGATGACCATGCCGCAATTCAACAGGGATATCTAGCTTGGTTTTCATTGCACATGTTGACTTGTGATTCGACGCTATCATTCCACCATTCCACAGGTAATTCAATTTAAAATTTTAACTAACCACTCATATAATATTTCGTTTCTTTTAGTCAATCTTATTGTATCTTCAAAATTGATGGCGATCAGAACGTTACAGTCAACGGTGAGCGGAAGTCATTAATGTCGCAAATTTGTGGTTTCAACAGGACGGCGCCATATGCCACACAGCTCGCGATACAATTCATTTACTGAAAGAAACATTTGATGATAAACTAATTTTACGAAATGGACCTGTTAACTGCCCACCTCGTTCGTGCGATTTGACGCCATTCAATTTTTCGATAAACCAGAAACTATTGAGCACTTTAAAGCCTACATTCGACGCGTTATTGCCGAAATACAGCCTGATTTACTGCGAAGAGTGTGTGAAAATTGGACTTCCAGATTACCCCATGTATGCGCCAGCCGCGGTAGCTATGTATACCTGAAGTTATATTCAAACATTAATACCATTAATTATCTTTCAAATAAAGCCAATTTCATGGATATTAAAAATATTTTTCTAAAAAAAAACACCCTGTGCATCAGTTGTTCAACCTGAAATTTCGTCAGATTATACAGCTGTATTAGCTCTAAAATCTGACAAAATTTCAGGTTGAACAACTGATGTATAACTATTTCACCAACACTTTAGTAAATGAGAAAAAAAAATCACGTAAATTGACATAGGAGGTTGGTAAACTTTACCATCGATATTGTCCAATAAAATTATTCAATAAAAAAACGCTGTAATTCCGTATCGCATTCTCGAGGCAAATTGATTTCGGATCTTAGCAAACCAACTATTCGAAAACTGCTTCTATGTCGGCTTCTTAATTTTCAGTCCTATTTAGTGTCTATTGCATCACTTTACGGTTCCAAATTACTCAAAACGAAATCGAATGTTCCGGACTCATGGCCTTTTAAGTAGGTACATTAAATTTCTTAAGCTAAAGTTTAATTTCTTTTCTTCGATTTTAAGCGCCGTTAGCCATAAGTATATTTCGATGTTATCAAAACAAAATGTGAACCTTTTCTCTATCAACTCCATCCGATGTTTACTTCAATCGAATCGGATCCAAACAAATAAAACACCGCGCATCCATTTCGTCCAACACACTAGCGGAAATGCACAATTTCAAAAAGATTTGTGCCGATTTCTGAGAAATGTTCACTTCATCAAAGCCAGCGGGTGTTCAAAGAAATTTCCATATAAACATTATCTGGAACGTATTTATCATAAACTTACAAATACCGCCGATAAAGTGCACTGCTAACCAGTAGAAAGCTGCGAATGTACCGCGACTCAAGTACACGCGGGGAGTTTTCAATTGCAATCAAGTCGACTCGTCGAAATGCACACACTATTCAACGCAAACATACAAACGTACTAGCGTGTAGTACAGAACACATTCTGGAATGAACAAAAACCACTGCATCCAATCTCAGGAACATTTCAATCGACATGCAATCAGTTTTTGATTAAAATTCTCGTTCGAAGACGCACAACATCCCAACAAACATACTGGCAGAATTTCGCTTGTAATTAATCTCCAGGATTTCCTTGTAGATTTACGGTGGAGAATGTGAGCTTCTTCGACAAAAGGGTTTTGAGATTTTAAATCATACAATGCGAAGGGTTAAGAATGAATACCGAGCTTCGAACAAATTAGTACAATGTGCAGGATGCTTCGAAATCGCAACAACATTCTGTAAATATAATTTTGAGATCGTGATTTGTAATGACTTTGAAATGAGATACATCCAATCTGCGTTAACGATTCAGATTATAGTTTAGTCTGTCTCAATATTTTCAGTATTTCTATTTCTGTAGAACGTGTAGGTAATACCGATTCGATAAAGTAATGATTACTTTAAAGCATTCATAGTTACTTTTCTCAGCTGAAATCTAGTCTAGTAGTCTAACTTAGCTGTTACTTTTGCAATCGTTGTTACATTAGTAGTGAAAAATGCAACAATGTTTGTAAGACAATCTTTTTTTGCGGACTTCTTTGGTACATTACCTTGGATTTGAAATTATTAATTAAATTGGCTTAAAAGCTTAGAACTCTTACAGAGATATCACGATTATATCAGAAATTTTAACAGCATCGTAGAACATATTTCAAAAAAAAGAACAAAATATCGAATATATCAAGTTTCCGCTAAATCCTACTTTATATTGTAGCTTCCAAGTTATTAACAAAACAAATTCAATTTGCCAAAAATTCAATTTAAACTTTACGAATTTGTGTCGCTCATTCACATACTTACAATTTCCCAAAAGATTCTCATCATTCGTCCATAGGTAACTCAATTCTCATTTTAAAGTTTACCAAATGAAAATCATAAAGATTCACTTCGAAACTTTATCCTTTATTTCATCCATTCCGGATTTTCGATGCACCCTGCATAAAAGGATTCTCTTTCGAAGTTACGTGTTAATGGCATTAATATTTTAAGAGGGTTTGGAAGAAGAAGTGCTGCTTCGAGCACTTCTTATTGATAATGCACAGCTTGTTCGCTTTAATATACACTGGAACTTCCCCGATTGGTTTTCTTTTTGTTAGCGAGTACAATCGCAATCTGTGAGGTATCAAATTACTATAACACTTCGAATAAAGGCGAAAAAAAAAACTGAATTAAAAGAATGGATCGTTGTGAATAATGGGAAAATAAACAGATTGGTTCGAAATTGTTATCGTATTTATTTCAAATTAGAAAAATAATTTTATTTATAAACTTTACTGTACTCAGTGGTGTGGCGTGATAAAATAGCTAGGGGAAGCAATTACTTTTTAAAAACATAACAGAATTATGATTGGGCTTAAAGCCCAATCATATGATACTCTAGATGAGATGGAAAAGACTTTAATATACCGGAAAGTATGTCATCTCAAATTCTTTCGAGTAGTGAATAGAGACTTTTGCATGGGAGGTGGTAGAAGTAGAGGGAGAGGTTTGTATTTTTCGTATATGACACCGAACATGGCATGCAAAATGGTTTTTGCTGAATTTAAAGTTTTTAGTTTTCATTATTTTTAAAGAAATTGATCATAGTTTTCCTAAATGCCCCAATTTGTATGGGAGGTGGCAGAGGAACGGGAGCGTTTAAGACGATTTTGAAACAGCTTATCATCATCCTTATCACCATGCTTTGATATAATTTCAAAGTCGATAGCTCTCATATACTTGAAGGAGAAATGCTTTTCTTGAATTTATAATACAGATATTTGTATGTGAGGTGGTGGAAGGAGTGAAGCGGAGCTGATAATTTTTTCTAACACTTATTTTAATTATTAAGAAACAAATTCTGGCAAAATTTGAAGTTAGTAGTTTTTCTAGTTTGAATGGAAATCGATAAAATGCATTTAACAAAAATTATGCATTTGTATGGGAGGGGGAGAAGAAGTCTACGGATCAAAACAAATTTTCATATTATTAATATTTCTATTTGTATACTTTATGCAAAATATAAAGTTGATAGCTTTAACAATTTCGAAGAAAAATAATTTAATTTAAATTTCAAAATTTCGTGAAATTTGTATGGGAGGGGGTAGAAGGAGTGAGGTGGAGTTGATAATTATTTTTAAAATAAATTGCAATTATAGTAGAATTAATTCTGACAAAATTTCGTATTTTCAGCTTTACTAGTTTCAATGAAAATCGAAAATACGTATTTTTCAAAATTGTCCATTTGTATGAGAGGGGGTAGAAGGAGTAAGGGGATCTGGTCAATATTCCGTGATAGCAATGACATCTATATCATAATACCTTGACTTAAATTTCAAGTCGATAGCTTATATAGTTGTGGGGGGGAAGTTGAAAATCAGTAGACACATAGAGAAGGTTGTGGCACTTTAAAAATAATTTAATTTTTTTATCCATTGGCGTCCGAAAAGGGGGGGCTAAGAATAAATTGTCGGCCGAATTGATTTTTCAAATGATTATACCTTCGAAATTACTTATTGTAAAAAATTCTTATTTTGGGACCAGGTGGCATATAGTTCCATCGGAATCACCTTAAAAAGTGGCTAATTATTGCAAGGGGGAGGGTCAGGGGGGTACAAAGAAAAACACTTAAAAATGAATATCTCAACTATCTCTTAAGTTGTGTAATTGAAACTTGTAACATATATTAAGCTATACTAGGAAAATACAAAAAAAATATAACATGTTCTAAATTATAGTAGTGGGGGAAAATGGGGAGCATTTCAAAACTGGCGCACTTTTCAAAATTACAAATCCTTATATCTCAAAAAAGAGTACAGATATAAAATCGAAAATTTGTCAGATTGTAGAACTACATACATAGTGGTTAATTTTGGGCTTACACCCGTGATCTTAAATCCTAACTGATACCAGAAACTGATCCAGCGCCTCGGATACGAACTGTAACTACTGTAATGACTTTTGGCATTCAAAAACGGACTATGATTGACTTCTGGAACGTTCGAACATTGAATGACTGTGGAAGGACTGGGGTCACTCAGTACTTGCACTGCCATTCAGTGATCGACCGTGAAATGGAGCATTATAACTTCCAAATCTTGGGTTTGAGCGAGGTCAGGTGGAGGGGATCAGCAGAAGAACGAGTCCCGAGTGGAAACACCATTCTGTATGTTGGCCCTGAGAGTGAAGTCAAAAATGGCGTGGCGGTCGTTCGTACACCAAGAGTGAGAAACAGTCTTATCAGCTGGGAACCAATCTCAGATAGGATTCTAGTCGCCAGGCTCAGAATCAGCGTCAGAAACATCACAATTCTACAGTGCTACGTACCAACTATTACCGCAACACCTGATGGATGTCGCAAGACACAGAAGACAAGTTTGGCGATCGAAAAAAAGCCAAATTGGCAATTATCTCTCAAACCGATGTCAACCAACCCGACTTGAGGCAGATCTACTGCTCAAATACAGCTTTAAAAGGCTGTTAGACGCGACAAGAGAAAGGCCATGGAAGATCTGGCTAACAAGGCAGAATCTGTGGCTTACCTCGAGGGTATGGGTTCACTATTTAAAATCATGAAACAATTGACGAACATGAATTTTACCACCAACCACCTGGTGAGAGATGTCAACGGAACTCTCTTTAATATGATTGAGCACCAGTTGCGACGATGGAAAGAATACTTCTCTGATATTTTAAACATCTTTTCAGAGAAAGATATTCCAGAAACAGAACAACTACCAAACATCCAACCGCAACAATCCTCTATTAAGTACGATCCCCCAGATAAGGAATAGATAGTTTCCGCCATTAGGTCAATGGCGGGAAGGAAAGCTACAGGTATAGACGGACTACCAACCAAACTCCTCAAAGCGGACCCGGAAATAACAGCCGATATACTCCTCCCACTTTTTACTGAGGTGTGGAATGAATGAAGATGTCCGACTGAATGGAAGGAGGGCGTCATTGTGAAAATTCCGAAGAGGGCGACCTTCGGGATTGTGGCAATTTGCGTGTTATATGTATGTCTACTTACTGCCGTTTCGAAAATCATGGCTAGGGTAATTCTCAATAGGATTAGTAATGTTGCGGAGAGCACTCTCGAAGTTAATCAGGCTGGATTCCGTAAAGAGTCGTCTTGTACCGACCACACAAATACCCTACGGATAATATTAGAGCAGTCAGCCGAAATGGGTCCGCCACTACATCCCATGTTTGTGGACTTCGAGAAGGCTTTCAACAGCGTTAAGCGAGATTACATATGGACTGCTTTGCGTAGAAGAGGCATTCCAGATAAGGTCAAAGCAATGATTAAGGAATCCTACGAAGATTCAAGGTCGCGTTTTGAATAGGGGAGAGCTGTCCGAGAGCTTTCCTGTGCGTACGGGTGTCAGACAAGGCTGAATATTACCACCAGCTCTGTTTCTGGTGGTAATAAATGAATCTTGAAAGCTGCATTGGAAGGTAAAGGTCTTCAATAGAGACAATTTAACATCTTAACACACCTTGATTATGCTGCTGACGTGTGTTTGCTTGCACATAACCCTTCGGACTTAGAGTCAAATGTTCACTCGTTGTATTCTAATTGCAAAGAGGCGAGACTGAAAATAAATGTGCGTAAAACCAAGCACACCAAGATTCTTTTATCTCGGAAGCATTGTGAGCATGGACGGCGGAGCCGAAAGGGATATTGGGGCTCATCTAAATGAAGCTCGTCAGGCTTTCGGTATCCTTTCTCCTTTCTGGAGGTTAAGAGAAATCTTCCTTCACGAGAGGCTATGAATTTTTGACGCATGCATCAAATCCGTGCTGTTTTATGATTGTACTACGTGGAAAGTGACCATTCGACTTACCGAGAAGCTACAAATTTTCGTGAACCAATTCCTCCGACGCATTTTAGGAATATTCTGGCCAGAAGTGATCTCCAACGACGAAGTTTGGAGTACAACTCGACAGACTAAAATAGGTGTTGAGATTCAAAGGCGGAAGTGGCAGTGCATCGATCACACTTTGAGGAAACCAGAGTGAAACATCGCCGAACATGCTTTGCATTATATTGAGGATTATAATGCAAAGCATGTTCGACGTTGGGTTGGTCAACTATGTAGCACATGGAAACGAGCAGTTGAGCAGGAGGCGAGAGGAATAAACAAGTCCGGGCAACAGTTGGTGGTTAAGTCCGATGCTCAGGATCGCGCCTTGTGGAAGAGAGTCGTTTCTAGCTTATGCCCTTGTAGGGGGTCTTAACAGGAATTTGATTGAGACTCAATACATAGTAAAATGTAAGGGAAGCAATGCTTCACTTGCATCAATTGATGCCACGCCACTGCTGCAAGGACGAAGTTTAACCTGGTAATCGGCTGGGATGCAAACTCTTATCAAATGAAATAGGGAGCTAAGGATATCAACGAAATAGGTTAGATAGGTTAGTCTGTCTCGGAAGCATACCAACCTATATTGGAGCTACTAGCGAAAGCGTTCTCGTCATAACACTCTGTACGAAGTCGGGTGAATGTAGGTTGGAATATTAAAAGATCCTTGTCAAACCATCACTCTCCAATCACAGATATATTTGGTTCAATATGGCATTTACTCCAAACAAATGTGTAAAAGCTCCAAAATAAAAATATAGTAAAAAGCATATTAGAAAATAAGAATCCGAACTATATTTGGAATAAACTAGAACACATCATAACCTTACTAACAAACAGGAAAAGTCATATCCTTTAAAACGCCAAAAAGGTCTCAACCACCATGGTGGAACAGGGACATGTGCTACACACGTAAAAAATTCATCCGCGGTTTAACAGCACAAGGCGTTTTTGGGCAACCCGAAGCATAGGATGAATATGTAGGAGTTCCTTAAAGGTATTTAAAAAGGGAACTGAGGAAAGGAAAAAAACGAGAAAGCTGGTGAAAATTCTGCAGCCAGATCCTGGAAAGTGAGTTTGTGCTAAAAGCACCTACGTCTGTTTCCCATTTTCTGTGATCGAACCGTCAGATTTCTCTACCAACCCAATTTTATTACTGTTTCCTTTCGAAAGTATCGTGTACAATGTCGTATTGTCGGTTAAATCATTATACCCTTGTAGAAGGATTTCCCAGGACTGTCTTTTGGTTCTTCTAATATCCTGGTTGTACTCAGTTAGACTTTTTTTTGTGTACTCTAAAGTTTATTTAGTGAAGAGTTTTCTTGTTATACTTAAGATGAAATCTGTGTTTTTAACGCCAAGAAATAAGGCTCAGTGAAAAAAATTAATGATACGAAAGTTCATATTATCACATAAAAATATCAAAACCGGATGTTCGTACGTCCGTCCATCCATCTCTTCTCTAGCTCGAGAACGCATTGAGCTAGAAAATTCAAACTTTATATGCGTCCTTTTTGAAAAAAAAGCAAGGTCCATTTCGTGAACGGGCCAAACCTCTCTACTCCTTTTACCTCTCCCGTACAAAATGACGCAATTTCGGAATTTATTAATAAATATTGATGTGAAATTTGGAATATATTATTTCTATAATGATTCCATTCTATTGTATAAAATTGATTCGAATCCTCCCACTCCTCTCACCACCACCAATATAAACTGCAATTTTTCATGAAGAAAAATTTCCTATTATATCGATTGCGCTCGACTTTCGCTAAAATCAATTTTGTCGCATACCACATTAAGGCAGGTTATGAATCTAGAAATAGTTTCATTAATGGTTTGGTGAATGTTTTCACAGTGCATTTCGAATTGAAAGAAAAGATTTCCGGATGGAAACTGTGCAGTTTGATAAAGGTCTCAGCAGAGACCAAAACATCTCAAATAATAAAACGTAACAGTGTGGAATCCGGAAATCTTTTCTTTTAGTTGCATTAAGTCCAGAATTGATGCTAGAGCTGTGCTAATAAAACAATCACTCAAACAATGAGTTCTTTTACAGTGTATGGGTCAATGATATCTTTAGGGTTATGCTTAATAAAATGAATATTTGATTTAGTTTTGAAAATTATATCAATACAAGGTAGGTACTAGGACATACCTTTCCAATAGTATCTAATTTGTTGTTTCGCTTATTTTTTTAAGTGAATTATTCATCATATACAAACTAAGCAATTTCCTCTTATTTAAATTTGCAACTATTTGGCTTAAATTCTCTTTTCCATATCAATAAAATAGGCTAAGCTATTATTTAGTCATTTTTCGTAGAATTCGTTATAAATAAAAATGCAAATATTTTCGATGAAACCAACTTTTATTTATGTGGATAATCAATTTATAGCAGGCAACATCAAGAATGTCGTTCTGTTATCAAAAGCAACAAAAATTAGTACTGTTAAATGTTATACGTAACATATGTAGTGCTATGAATCAATGAATGCTTTAAGTATTCAGATATTTCAAAATGTTAGCAGTTGAACTTGATAAATATTTAATAAAGCTACGTTTGCCTTGCTTACACTATTGACATTAAAACAACAAATTTTACCAAATTTTAAAATAGTCAATCAAACTAATGATAAATAACAATGACAAAAATCACTTTTTATTTAATTAATTCAGGTGGTTTAGTTAATAAAAATATATTCAACCAATAAATTTAAAAACTGAAAAACCACTTTAAAGTTCGTGGCCAAAAGGAAAATTTCCGGCACTGGAAATTCTGATGAATGGGAATGAAAGGTTGCATTGATGTGATTGTAAAATTCCAGCAATAATTAATATAAGGTATTCAATGTCTTGAATTTAATAGATTATTAATGTATAATAGTAATCTATCAAATGGAAATTTCGCCTAACATACCAGCAGTGGCGGCTCGTGACTTGTCCGATAGGTGAGACGCCCAGAAAATGTTGGAAGGTGAGGGGGAGGGGGGTGGGGTAAGATTATCTATATATATACATATAAATATAATTGTAGTGTCTGTCTGTTATTTGCTTATAAATGGCTATAAATAAGTTTTTTGCTTTATTTTAGCAATAACTAAGCAGAAACAAACGTTTTTAAAATTTTTCTCTGTCTGTCTTTCCGGTTTTCACGCAAAAACGGCTAAACCGATTGTAATGAAACTTTTACAGTTTGTTAGATGTGCACCGAGATGTAATCTACGTGTGGCCTTATTTCAATACCCCCACGCCCCTCCCATACAAAATGACTCATTTTCAAAAATATATACTAATCAAATTTTCTTCAAAACCATTGGAGCAAATTATTTGAAATTTATAACATATTATTTTTATCAGAAATGTGATCTATGGTATACAAATTATTTGAATCCCTCTACTCCTTCCACCACCTCCCATACAAACTGCACTTTTGCATGAAAGGCTATTCACCAATTTCCTCAGTACGTGTAACTTTCATCGAGCTTAAATGTTGTACTTTATCCTTAATTTGCATTATTATTAATATCGGGACAAAATTAACCGAGTAGCTTTACTCCTTCTACCCCCTCCCATACAATATGACACAATTCCACGACTTTACTTAAATTCGATTTTCTTGAAAACTGTAAATGTTACAGATCTGAAATTTAAAATATGTCAATTGTAAATTAATTATAGTTGCTTCTCAAAAATTCACTTAAAAGCCCCTACTCCTTCCACCACCTCCCATACAAACTGCACTTTTTCATGAAATATTCTAAGCTAATTTTCTCAGTACATATTACTTTAATTGAGCTCAAATTTCGTACTCTATCCTAAATTAGCACTATTAATACCGGGAAAAAATTAACCGAGTAGCTTTACTCCTTCTACCCCCTCCCATACAATATGACACAATTCCACGTCTTTACAAAAATTCGATTTTCTTAAAAAGCGTGAATGATACAGACCTGAAATTTAAAATATATCAATTGCATGATCATTATAGTTGTTTCTCGAAATATCACCAAAAACGCCCCTTTCCTTCTACCACCTCCCATACAAATTGCACAATTTCATTAAATTCAATGCACTAAGTTTCTCAGTACCTACTCAATTTTTGAAGCTTAAATTTGGTACAAAACATTTTTATAGCTACTCTAGCATGATGTGAAACAAATTAGTTCAGTGCTGTGACCCCTTCTACCACTCCCCATACAAAATTTCTTAACACCGCAAAATCTTCGATTTCATCTATACATAGTATCGTATGATTTGGCTTACGCACAATCATAGTCCTGTTATGTTTTTAAGCTTAATGGTTTTTTTTTTTTAATTAACACAAGCTATAATTATCCACATGTCCTAAATGCTCTTCAATACGTATATGATCTAAAATCACGGGATTGATTTGATCACGAGCCTCTCCCATTCAAATGCGAGTATCATGCTATCATTCGTAATAATAAAACAAAATACAAAACATTGTGTTCAAAGAGTCATTAAAGTAAGCAGATTATATATCCCATATAATGTATTACCAACTACATTCTCAAAAATTACTTATTATTGCGATTTTTATGCGGACGAAGTCGCGGGCGTTTGCTAGTCAGTAATATAATAATATGCCCACAAATTAGCTTATGTATCATTTAAAAAATATATAAATTTCATTAAAATAAATGCAGATAAATGCTCTTACAATAAAAATAATAGCGGTTGAACTATTAATTACTTTCTTATTCTAATAATAAAGTATTGTGATCGACACAGGAAAAAAAATTTGCTACCCTGAAATTTTTCTTTTTCGCGGTTCATAACTAAATTTGCCTAAAAATGCAAAAAAAAAATCCGTCCACCGTACGCCGTCCGCCGTACATATGGACACATATCTCCAAGACCGTTAAAGGTAGAATGTTCGTTTTTGGGTGGATTGTTGATTGGGTAAGTGAGCTCTATTTTCTAAATTTTGGGGGTGTACTATGGAAGGGGGAGGCGGGGTGAGGGAAAAAGTTGAAAACCACACTTGCTAATATCTCCACCACAAATGCAGATAGAAAGTTGAAAATCAGCAGAGATATAGAGAGGGTTGTGGGACAAAATTTAAAAATAATTTAATTTTTTTATCCATTGGCGTCCAAAAAGGGGGGGCTAAAAACAAATTGTCGGCCGAATTGTTTTTTCAAATGAATATATCTTCGAAATTACTTATTGTAAAAAATTCATATTTTGAGACCATCAAGGTGGCATATAGTTCCATCGGAATCAGCTTAAAATGTGGCTAATTATTGTAAGGGGAAGGGTCAGGGGGGGAGAGTACAAAGAAAAATACTTAAAAATGAATATCTCAACTATCTCTTAAGCTATGTGATTGAAACTTGAAACGTATATTAAGCTATACTAGGAAAATACAAAAAAATGTAACATTTTTAAATAATAGTGGTGGGGGGAAATGGGGAGCATTTCAAAAATGGCGCACTTTTCAAAATTACAAAACTTTATATTTCAAAAAAGAGTACAGATATCAATAATTTGTCAGATTGTAGAACTACATAGTGGTTAATTTTGGTAAAAATTTTAAGTTGGAGGTGTAAGGGCAGGGAGGTGGTAAGCAAAAATGTCGAAAATTTTGAGTGATTTTTTTAGGGTTCTGGTGAAAGATACAAAGTTTAAATTTTGCATGTGGATACGTCTATTTGATATACATAGAAAAATAATAATAACTTGATTCATAATTGTTATAAACCGACCCCCCCGGTCTAACGTGCCCAAGGTGTTTAATGTGCATTGAAAAAAATACATAAACTGAAAATTTTTGAGTGAAATTTGAAGGTAGAAACTTGAAAATTTAGGAAATGCATTGAAAAAAATCGCTAAATATACGAACCTTTAACTGTTCGAAAACCTTTAAAACTTCTACCCCCTCTCATACAAAATTATTTTTTCGACCATTTTCAAGAAATCAATTATTATTAGTTATTATTTTATTAAAAGCTATCAATTTGACATTTTGCACAAAAACTTTTAAAAATAGTTGAAATAAAATTACGTCACAAATTTTGAGATCACGCCTGTCCTTCTACCCCCTCCCATACAAATGTATGATTTCGACCATTATTAAGAAATCAATTATCACCTAACTATTTAAAAGTATCAATTTAAAATTTTGCATAGAGACTTACGAAAATAGGCAAAATGAAATTACGTTAAAAGTTTTGAAATCACGCTTGCTCTTCTACCCACTCCCATACAAAATTATGATTTCGACCAATTTCATTAAATCAATTAATAACCAACAAACTAAGAGCTACGAACTTGAAATTTTGTACAAGCACCTTTCAAGAGTAACGAAATAAAACTGCATATCAAATTTTATAATTCCCCTACCTTCTCTACTCCCTCCCATACAAATGTTCGGTTTCGTGAATGTAAAATACACCGAATTTTTTGAAAATTCTATGCAACTTCGTCTATGAAACTGGCATTCTATACAGAGAATATTGGATGTGATTCAAGCAATCAATTAAAAAACTATTAACATCCACCCACCCATACTATCATCCCTCACAACTCTCCTCATAAGAACTCAAACTTGCATATATAAACGAACGACTACTGCCCTGCCAAAGAACCCCTTTTTACTTAGTCTTCCCTAAACACTCTAACCTGCATATTGACTTTCCACGCATCTGCAACTTGTCCCAAGAATAATAAAGTTTCGCCCGACTTGTTGGCAGTTTATTTTATAAAGTAGCTAGTAGATCTATCATTCAATCAAATTTAGTTTAATTGTGGTCATTTCAATATTTTGAATGCTAGATGTAGCATTAACATTTTATATTTATTGCGTTGATACTTAATAATTTGTTTCCGAGCAAATTTATGTACTAGCAATACTTTCAATGTATGAAACCGCTAGCTTGATAAATTAAAAAAATAAATAAAAATATAAACTTCTCGTCACTTTTTTGCTAAGTTTAGCAAGCTCTCAAAATTAAGAACGGCCACTGTTCAGTCTCGTCTCATCGAGCCCCACACTACTCTATAACCGAAATGACTCGAACATGTCCCATCGAGCCCCACACTACTCTACAACCGAAAGGATAGACGATGAAATTTGCGCCTCAGATATTCCGCTTTTTATGACGTCGACATCGTCGGATCAAGCCGCAGCAATGTTTGAACGAGCTGGGTGAGCATCGTATGCAGCACAGCTTAATTGTACGTGTAGACTACTTCTCGAAATTAACTCTCCAATATGGGAGCAATCTTCACGCACACATGCGAACTATTTACGTGTAAAATATGCCTTAGTAATCAGCTGTATAAATTTTTGGAAGGCATAACCTTGAGCGAGCTGGGATGTAGCCTAGTGAGTAGCGTGTTGGTCTTACAATGCGAAGGTCGTGAGTTCAAACCCCGGTCGACGCAGTACATAATTCCAGCACACTGCTTGCTTCGACACACCCTGGTTACCTCAATCTCCGAAAATGAAAAATTCGTAGATAGAGGGTTGTGCGAAGGGCTAACAACCCTTCCTCCAATAAGGAGCCTGAAGGTCAGGAGACCAAGGCCCGATTCGGGTTGTAGTGCCATTGTAGAAGATAACCTTGAGCGAACCAATCAAAATCGTTCATTGAAGAAGTAAAATTTTTTTATGCGAAAATTTTTTCGATCTATGGGCAAGATAGAAAGTCTGTGTACTCTGTCCTATTTTGCTCTCGTTTGCAGGCTTGCACATTTCTGTCCAAGCGCTTTTAAGTTGTTTTTTTTTCCTTTAAACCTATTCTCCTGCTGTTATGTGGAAGGCAAAAGGTAAAAAGACAGAGGCTTATCGCTGATATGAAAATGATCTAAAACATTAATTGAATATGCAAAATTTAATCGTATCAATAATGTTAGATTCAATTAATCGAAAATGCTCTGGCAGGTGAGGCGCCGCCTCACGTGCCTCACCTGACGAGCCACTTCTTTGTGCAGTTTAAAATATATGCCAAACTTTCATCTGCATATAAACAATAACGTGTTTTTCCTTGGAAACTTGATTAAAGTTATTTTAAAGTTACATCACAACTGCTACTTTAAAATTCATCAGATTAACAAAACAGAAAACCCTATAAAAACGAGAAGAGTTATGTTTCATGCCTGCATACGAGCATACTTGTGCTTCTCTGCTTTTGAATAATTTGCATAAGAATATGTTTCGGGAGACTTGAACAAATATAATAATATAAAAATAAAAAAAAATCCAGAGTAACTTTTACATATCATCTTCAACTGAAAACTGTCAGCATTTTCCCATACGACATGCGATCTTGTGCAAACAGAGAAGAGATGCTTCACGTTTCCTTTTTCTTATCAGAATTTAGCTCTATGCCTGGGACTGGAGAGATGTCTTATGTTATGTGTCTGCCGCGAAGAAACTTTTACACCTTATTTTATCTTTTGTAACCAGACACAGGTATAAGCTCTCTGGTCATGGTTGTCTGTGCAGACATTATGCGGCGGCAGTTTGGAGCAAGGAAAATGTTCTTCGGTTATATCAGGCGGAAAACCCCTCAATGCAACTTTGCCATGACGTTTTATTTGATTTGAATGTACGCTCCGAGAATCCAACTAGCTACATAAATTGTTGGTAAATTATAGACTTTAAAGTAAAGTGGTTAAAGGCAGTTAGCTGCAAGATTTTACAGAAAATGAAATGCAAATGCATCGATTTCTAAATTTTGACTGTGCAAATTGAATGAGCAAACTGTCCGGACATTGTATTTTCTTAAGTCATACTTTTAGTTAATGACTGTTGATTTTACTTTGTTACTTTAATAATAGGTATGTGTTATCGGTTTGGAAAAAAAAATTGCTACCGAGACAGAAACTGTAATCTTACATAAAGCGCAATCTTGAGCATCGGCCTTTAGATGTTGCCAGGACTTGTTTCTCCTCTCACCTCCTGCTCAACTGCAAGCTTCCATGTGCTACATGGTCGACCAACCTGACTTCATCCTTGAGGATTATAATCCAGAGCCTGTCTGGCGATGATTCGCTCTGGTTTCCCCAAATCGTGACCGATCCACTGTCACTTCCGCCTGTCAATCTCTATGCTTATTTTAGTCTGTCCAGTTGTTTTCCAAATTTCGTCGTTGGAGTTTACTTCTGGCCAGAATATCCCTAAAATGCGTCGCAGGCATTGACTCAAGAAAGTTTGCAGTTTCTTGGTAAGTCGAACGGTCACTTTCCACGTAGTACAACAATACGGATTTGATGCATGCGTCAAAAACTCGCAGGGAGATCTCTCTTAACCTCCAGAAAGGGGAAAGGATACCGAAGGCCTGACGAGCTTTATTTAGACGAGCCACAATATCCTTTTCGCCGTCCGTGCTGGCAATGCTTCCGAGATAACGAAACTCTTGCATCTCTTCCAAATCTTGTCCATTAAGAACAACCGGTATGCTTTTGTTCGAACCCATATGCATGTACTTATTTTACGCACATTTATTTTCAGTTCCTTCTAGTCCTGCATTTAGAATGCAACGAGCAAATATTTGATTCTAAGTGCGAAGGGTTATGTGCGAGCAAATACACGTCTCCACTGAAGACCTTTATATTCCCCACCTGCAGTGCAGCTTTCAAGATGTCATTTATTACCACCAGAAACAGGGCTGGTGATAATATGCAGCCTTGTCTGACACCCGTTCGCACAGGGAAGCTTTCGAACAGCTCTCCTCTATGCAAGACGCGACACCTTGCATCTTCGTAGGATTCTTTAATCATAGCTATGATCTTATCTGGAATACCTCTCCTACGCAAAGCATTCCATATGTAATCTCGCTTAACGCTGCCGAAAGTCCACAAACATGAGATGTAGCGGCGAATCCATTTCGGCTGACTGCTCTAATATTAGCCGTAGGGTCGGCACAAGACGACCCTTTACGGAATTCATCCTGATAAACTTCGAGAGTGCTCTCGACTATTTCATGAAATTAAGAAATTTCAATTAAATTAGTTTTCTTCAAAACTGTCAAAGCTAGCAACGTTAAATTTTGCAGTATACTATTGTAAATATCATTAATGCCGAAATATTTGGTTTTGATTCGAATACTCCTTCTACTCCCTCCCATACAAATGCACAATTTTGGTAAACGCATTTAATCAATTTTCATTGAAACTACAAAAAAAAATAAAATTTTGCCAAAATTTGTTCTCTTTTTTTTTACCGCACCAAGTTGAACTTAGGAGTCACCCTTTAATACTGTAGCGTACAGTCCAGTCGGCTTAGGAAAGGATGAAACAAAATGAAAATTAACAAAATAAACAATTAATTGAATAAGGACGGACAAAATAAAAGAAATCGATGAACGTTGCCTTTAAATTGCGTGATGTTATAATCATTAGGAAAAGTAGCCGCGGGTAGTGCATTCCACATTTTGGATGTTCGAGGTATGAATGACTGCCTAAATTTCACCGTACGTGATTTGGGTGGCTCAACCGTATACTCATGAGCACGTTCAGCAGCACGAGTATTGCGCGTGAACTTATATAAGGGATGGAAATATCTGTAGTAGATGGTGAGTACTCCGACATTTCTGCGATGTTCAAAGGAGTCTAAGGATGCCGATATGGCACCATCTCCAATAAGTCGAAGCGCGAAATGCTGAATTCGATCTACCATATTTAGATGAGTTTTGGATGCTCCAGCCCAAATATGCGAATTGTACTCGAGTCGGGGCCTGATGTATGATTTGTAGATGATTGCAAGGTCGGTGTAAAATATTTCATGCACCTTCGGAGAAAGCCTAAGCACCTGGAGGCGTCTAAGACCACATTGTGGATGTGCTGGCTCCAGTCAAGTTTTTTGTTAATGTGCATACCCAACAGGTAGAAATTCTCCGAATGGTCTAGTGTCACACCTAGGGATGGCAAAATCTGCTCTTTTCCAATCGCAGTGATCCACTGCGATTGCTCTTTTTCAATATCTGTGAAAAAGAGCAGCTCTTCCAATAGCAGTGATTTTTCCACCTCTATTATCCATGCTAGTGCGCAATTAAAAAAAAAAAGACAAAATAGTAATTTTCTGCGAAATCCTGCATCTAACAATCAGGCAGACCCAATCTCCCAGTACCACCAGCTCAGTGCGCATAGTGAACACTTCCCCCATTTCCTCCTGGGAATGAAAAGGTTTTCTTTTACTATCCAATGTACGAAAAAACGATCGAGCGCAATGGAGTCAGGATGGCAAAAATGTCAATCGCATTTCATATACACAAGCCAAATAAAAACATAACAGGGCTACGATTACGCGTAAAGCGCAATCTTACGATACTCTAGATGAAATAGAATTTTTTGTGATCCCAAGAAATTTTGTATGGGGAGTGTTAGAAGAGGTGATAGCATTGAACTAATTTTTTCCCTATAATGCTAAAGTAGCTATAAAAATGTTTTATACAAAATGCTTACTCAAAAAATTGAATATGAGCTGAGAAACTTAGTGTGTTAGATTTAGTGAAAATGTGCAGTTTGTATGGGAGGTGGTAGATAGAGTGGGGGGATTTTAGTGATTTTTTCAGAAATTACTAAGAATATCATAAAATAGACATCTCTTAAATTTTAGACTAGTAACATTCATACTTTTCAAGCAAATAGATTTTTTGTGAAGTTGTGAAACAGTGTCATATTGTATGGGAGGGGGTAGAAGCAGTGAAGCTAATCAAATATTTTTTTCTGATTTTAGTGATAATACTAATTAAGTATTTATTACAAAATATAAGCTCAATAAATGTTATATGTTCTGAGAAAATCGTCATAGAGCATTTCATGAAAAAATGTAGTTTGTATGGGAGGGGGTGTGTTTTTCGTGCGACGATTCACAGCACGTAGTATAATTATCTTAAAAACGTAGAATATCCTCAGTGCGAAAATCCCAACACTGAGATGCGAAAGTACGAAATCGTAGCACTATAATAAGATATAAATACTTGTGCGAAAGTTCACAACACAAGAATCAAAAGGTGTAATAATCTAATAGTTTGTGCGAAAGTTCACAACACAAGAATCAATAAGCGGAAGACTCTAATAATGTTAACAAAGGAAACACAAAAGAGTTCTAGTTATAAATTTATTGTAGTTCGCTCGGAAGTTCAACGACAAGTGAACACATAACAATTTTAAATTCAAAGCGGCCAACTGTGTTGAAGTGCAACGGCTCCTTATGTATGCAAATGCACTGACCCGCATTCCATTCGACCGCTCAGCTGTGGAGTGCATTTACTTACATCTGCGATGCGATCAGCTGTGCGGGTGCTTATTGCGCTTTCGGTGTATGCGGCGCTGTATGCTGCGCTGTATGCTGCGCTGTATATGCTGCGTTTATGTATGCTGAATTGCAACAACTGTCAAATTGAATTGACAAGTGCCTGTGTCGTGTTGTGTTTAA
The DNA here is from genome assembly GCA_963669355.1 of Chorisops tibialis. Taxonomy (NCBI): domain Eukaryota; kingdom Metazoa; phylum Arthropoda; class Insecta; order Diptera; family Stratiomyidae; genus Chorisops; species Chorisops tibialis. Next base: position 290,529,808 of record OY770262.1, read on the forward strand.
TTCGTGTACTGCAGGTGAGTAAAATAAATAAATAACTAATTAATTTCTTTACAGGTGAAATAAGAAGGCCGCAACGACGCGCCAAACAGGGTGGAAAGAGAGGGAGGACGCAAATAGTTTTTCAACTCTAGATTTAGGTTGTTCTAAAAGTAATATATCCCAAAATTCAGATTAATAGCTTTTATACTTTTTGAGTAAATCCATTTAATATCAAATTGCGAAATTGTGTCATTTTGTATGGGAGGGGGTAGAAGGGGTGAAGCTAATCGTCTAACTTTTTTTGGCCTTACTAAAAATTTTAAATAAATATTTGGTGCACAATTTCAGCCCGGTAAATTTTATACGCACTGTGTAAATTGGCTTAGAGTAATTCATGACAAGTACAGTTTGTATGAGAGGTGGTAGAAGGAGGGGGACGACACGCATAATTTTCTTACGGTAGATTGATATTATCAGAAAAGTAATATATTCAAAATTTCAGGCTAATAGCTTTTATACTTTTCGAACAAATCCGTTTATTGTCAAATTGCGCAATTGTGTCATTTTGTATGGGAGAGGGTAGAAGGGGTGAAGCTAATCGTCCAATTTTTTTTGGCCTTACTAATAATTTTAAATAAATATTTGGTGCACAATTTCAGCCCGGTAAATTTTATACGCACTGTGTAAATTGGCTTAGAGTAATTCATGACAAGTGCAGTTTGTATGGGAGGGGGTAGAAGGAGGGGGAGGACACGCATAATTTTTTTACGGTAGATTGATATTATCATAAAAGTAATATATTACAAATTTCAAGCCAATAGCTTTTATACTTTTCGAGCAAATCCGTTTATTGTTAAATTGCGCATTTGTGTAATTTTGTATGGGAGGGGGTAGAAGGGGTGGAGCGATTTGGCCCGTTCACGAACTTGACCTTACTTTTTTGTCAAAAACGACGTGTACGAAATTTGAGCTTTCCAGCTCAACGCGTTCTCAAGCTAGAGAGCGAACGGACGGACGGACGGACGGACGGACATCCGGTTTTGAGATTTTTGAGTGATAATATTAATTTCTGTATTCATCATTTTTTTCTCCGCGCCTTATTTCTGGGCGTTACACACTCCAGAGCAAACTTATAATACTCTCAGATTTCATCTAGAGTATAAAAAACACCCGGTCATCGATCGCATCGCATATATACAAGTCAAATAAAAAAAAAACACCCGGTCATAGAAAACCAAACCAAAAGGGTCTACTGTTTACTTTTTTCACACATTACCTCACACAAGCAATTTCATCATAAAGAACGTAAAGCTCTTATCGACATGGTGGACTGCAACATAAATCGGCGAAACTTGCGATAGCCGCAACATGTCCTACCAACCGACCAGATCGAAACTCAGAACAAAAACCGCCAAAAAAACTCTAGCAAAGCGCATCATTGACCACTTCGGACGTTCCACACCTCACCTATCAGATCAGATCCCACCGACCAAAATATCGCTAAACAAATCCCTTATCATCGGACGTGCCACACCTCACCTATCAGATCAGATCTCACCGATCAAAATATCGCTAAACAAATCCCTAATCATCGGACGTTCCACACCTCACCTATCAGATCAGATCCCACCGTTAAAAATATCGCTAAAAAAATTCCTTATCATCGGACGTTCCACACCTCACCTATCAGATCAGATCTCACCGATCAAAATATCGCTAAAAAAATCCCTTATCATCGGACGTTCCACACCTCACCTATCAGATCAGATCTCACCGTTCAAAATATCGCTAAACAAATCCCTTATCATCGGACGTTCCACACCTCACCTATCAGATCAGATCTCACCGATCAAAATATCGCTAAGCAAATCCCTTATCATCGGACGTTCCACACCTAACCTATCAGATCAGATCCCACCGATCAAAATATCGCTAAACAAATCCCTTATCATCGGACGTTCCACACCTCACCTATCAGATCAGATCCCACCGATCAAAATATCGCTAAACAAATCCCTTATCAAATCGCAATCGTTTCATCTACATAGTTCCAATTCATTCATTCATTAGTCTAAAGCAACATCACTGAGAGCAGACACTGCTCGTGCTCTCAGTGTCAATATCAATCACCAAATATAGGTTTGGGATAGCTTATATGATTGATAGTCTTTAATATCACAGAGCTGATATATCGCTGATCGCAAGCGATATAACAGCAACGAAAGAGCAGTCGAGAGCAATCGGGAGCAATCGGAATAACAACGTTCAAGCGATATAACAGCAACGAAAGAGCAATCGAGAGCAATCGGAATAACAACGTTTAAGCGATATAACAGCAACGAAAGAGCAATCGAGAGCAATCGGAATAATGACGTTCAAGCTCTTTCTTCGCGCGATTGATATTTAGCGGTGGGACTTGGGTAAAATTCGACTTCCATGGGTTTCGGGATGAGGTAGTGTCGTGTAAAAAAACAAAACAAAAGACCCTTTTGTTTTGGTTTTCTATGACCGGTTTTTTTTTTTTTGTTATTTGGCTTTTATTTGTATATATGCGATGCGGTTGTATATATGCCATGCGATTTTTTCGTACATTGGATAGTAAAAGAAAACCTTTTCATTCCCAGGGGGAAATGGGGAAAGTGTTCACTATGCTGAGCTATGAGATTGAGTCTTGCCTGATTGATAGATGTAGGAAAATTACGATTGCTTAGCGATCGATGTGGAATGCGTGGGGGGACTAATATGCGAGTGCGAACAAAAACTCTGGAATTTGTAGCGATGATCATTGCGGCAATTTTATTGGTGATAGAACGTAAGCAGTGTGCATTTGCTCTGCTCTTCTAATCGCAGCTCTTTTAAATTTTGAATCGCAATATGCGATTGCTCTTTTCAAATAGCAGTGAAAAAATCGCAGGTATGTGAAATAGCATACCATCTCTAGTCACACCATCAAAGATGAGGTCAGGTACCGACATGTCATATTTAAAAGAAAGATGACAGGCTTGTGTATTAGTGGTATTAAACTCTAATCGATTCGCTCTGCCCCAATGCAGGATTGTGTTGAGGTCAGTATTTAATGAATTAAATAACTCCCGACGCTTAATAGGCACAGAAGACTGGTACGCCTCAGCAATTGAGTCGAAGCTATAAGTCTTTTCAAGTGTACTGTCATCTGCGAATCTGTGAATTGAGTTGAGAGTCGACGACAGAAGGACGTTAATAAAGATTAAAAATAAAGTAGGTGATAAAACGGAGCCTTGAGGAACGCCGGAAAAGGAGATGAAGAGACGCCATCTAAAACGACCTGAATGGCGCGCTTCGATAGGAAACTCTCAATCCATAGCAAAAAAGAAGCATCAAAGCCTAATGCTTTGAGCTTAGAAAGTAGGGATTTGTGCTAAACTCTATCAAACGCTTTCGCAATGTCTAATGCAAGTACTTGGCCTTCGCCAAATTTATGTATGCAAGTGTTCCAGCGTTCGGTTAGGTAAACGAATAGATCACCTGTGGATCTTCCCGAACGGAAATCATATTGGCGATCATCTAAAAGTTGATTACTCTCCAAATATTGTATAACCTTGCGGTTGGCAGCAGTTTCCATAAATTTTGACAGCGCGGAAGTGATGGCTATTGGGCGATAATTTACTGGGTCCGACTTGCTTCCCTTCTTGGGTATAGGCTGCACATTCGCTTGTTTCCAGCTATTTGAGAATTTTTCTGTAGAGTATGATAGATGGAAAAGGTCGCGAAGAGGTTTAGCCAAAGATGAGAAGCATTTTTTTAAGGGTTGAGGGGGAATACCTTCCGGACCAGAGGATTTATTGATATTGAGATGAAGAATTTTAGCAATGACGCGAGTGCGAAATTTTATAGCACGCAATATGGTGCCTGTAGGCGACACAGTTGGGGGTGACTGATTACTAGGTGTCAGGGTTGAATTCCTCGCAAAACTCGCAGCTAATAAATTTGCCTTTTCAACTTGTCCCTTAATAATTGCAATTAATGCTAAAAGAATATCAATTTCGTTTTACTCCTTCTACCACCTCCCATACAAATTTTTGAATTGGAAATTCAAGAAAATTATTTCTCCTTCGAACATGTGAGAGCTATCGACAATGCAATGTGATGAGGATGTTAATAAGCAGTTTCAAATTCATCCAAATCTTTCCACCTCCTCTACCACCTCCCATACAAACGCCATAAATTTAGACAAAAAATGTTCAATTTCCTCGAAAAGTATGGGAGCTACAAATTTTAAATTCAGCAAATTCAGCATGAAACATTTTGTATACTACGTTCGATGCTATGTACGAAAATCACAAACCTCCTCCCTCTGCTCTTACCACCAAAAGTCATTATTTAATATTCGAAAGAATTTCAGATTATATATTTTCCGATACAATAAATTCTTTCATATTTCTTGTGCTTTACGCCCAATCACAATTCTGTAAAGTTTTTGTTACCGTCTTTGGGGCTTAGCATTTTAAGGTGCACATAATAACTTAGGATTCCCCAGGTCATTTTCTCGAGGCGCGGGAGGACTATATCCTCAGCTTTTCGACTAATTTGGAGAATCAATACTTGACCACCGTCCGCAGCGAGCAGTTCGCCGACCTTAATGATTCTGGAGCAGCTTCAGATCTAGCATAACCCTAAGCAGAAATACTTTGGACTTAAGGATTTGATATTGTACTCACCCTGTCCACTCCCGACAGGTTGGCTCGCTCTCACGTATTATCGAGAGGGCTCTTCCTACACTAGTCAACGGTAAATCGGTCCTTGCATTTTACAATCTTGACTTCGTTGAACCTATCCGCTCTATCAAACGAGAGTATGAGTTGATCAACGTTGGTCTCCATGTCCCTCACGATTCCGTCTAATAGCTTCATCTCCACTATTTTCCACTTTCCCAGATTCTGAGTAAATCACTATGATCAACAAGAGCTGCAATGAGATGTTTCTAATGCCATTTATCATCGATCGTTTCTGAGCCCCTGAAACATCAGGGGGCTAGCCATGCAACTACTCTCTGTAGTTGCATGGCTAGGCTGCGTTTTGTTAGACACTGATCGGGGTTAGTTCTCATTTCTTACATACTCGTATATTCTTCTATCCACAAATTCTACTGTTTTGCTTTCATTGAAAAGTTTTTTGCAGCTTTACTCAAAACAATAATCCAAATTTACGTCGACTGCCCAAAGTACTCAACGCACAAGGAGCGACTACAAACCTCCAAAATTTACCATAAATTATATCACGTGAATTATTTCATAATCAACAGATAATGATAAATCACAACGAAAATATTTATTCCTTGCTTACGATAATCTCGGGTGTAATTGGAGTGCTAATGGAAAACACTAGCGTCATGTTCTTATGTGGTGCCTGTCTATTATCACATTCGCCATTAATTGATGGTAATTGTGCACCGCAATAGCCGACACTAAAACATGGTCACATTATGCACCACTATATAACCAAAGCTCCAGCTTCCACTGGAGCGGCAGAGGCAAACCGAAGCCGAATAGTAAACAGAATAATTCATCTTCGATATTCCCATTGCCAAGCTAATGTCCTAATCAAATCCTGACAACGCTACAAATAACGACACTCTCAGGACATAGTCAAAGTCCTTTCAGCATGCAGCATCCTCTCTAATTGCAAATCCACAAAGCAAACACGGCAAATTTCACAACATTAATGCTAAATTTGCAAATTAGAGGCGGAAATGGAAATCAGAGTTGCGATTCGGTTTGTTTACATCGAAATTCGTCGACTCCGAGCGATTTCTCAAAGCGGAGGCGTCTTAGATTCGTTTCAAGCCAAACTGAAATCTGCTTAATTGACTCGCGAAACAAACACTATACAGCACCCAACGTATCCAGACCTTAGACGATCGACTAAGTTGCTGAGTTATGTCTTCAGTGTCATCCGATATGGTCAATATCATCTCAATTCTTCAATAACAAAACGCTAGTGTAGCTTGCGAAAACTGTCGATAGTGCGAATGCCGCGAGTTAGCATCATCCCATAAATTTCTGCACAAAATTTCACTTTCGTCGTCGTCTGACGAAACCACGCGTGACCAATTCCAAGCAAAGTGTTCTTTCTTGTTCTGTAAATTGATTCCGCTCCCATTTCGATTTATTGGCAAATTTATTAATGTCGCATTAAACTACAAATTGAACTGACTCCTACAAAACTGGAAATAGTTGGTAAAATGTCGTTTGCTATAAGAAGACGTATACTCGCTCGTAAATGCCAATTGATCGAGTTTAAATGGCAGTTCGCCATTATTGGAAGAATAGCTTAAATCTGTTTTAAATTTCCAAATAGCTATGCAGAAATCAGTTGTGCGTTAAGTGTAAATTACCCGCAACCACTCAAGTTACCCATTTAGAGTACATTGGGAGCCGTATTGCTAAGGCTTCTCAGGATCGGTTCAAGGATTTATGTGTCGGTATAATTAGAAAACAAGCTCTAACAATTTATTTTTCGGCACCAAATCATTTGAATTCAATTCTTTCTGTCTCATAGTAAAATGATTGATAGAACTTCTTTAAAAAAAATCACATTTGTTAAATCAAACCATAAAATCTTCAGTTCCTTAAAAAAAAAATTTGATTCAATAAAAGCTTATGCAAACATTTGCGTGTGTTTAGTATAAAAATCAGGCGTATCCTTCTCCGCTAGAAGCAATTTAATCAATATTACGTAATAAACTCTGATAATCGATCAAACATTTTCCTGAACTCATTAATCATTTTCTTTACAATAGATTCGATTACCGGCGTACTCGCCTAGGAAATGTGAAGGCAATGTTAGATACTTCGAATTGGTTGTAGTTTCTTATTAGCATCCTAATAAAAGAACGTCACACGAATTTGAATTTTCTCTCTGTGTGTATTGGGAATTAAGTTGGATACAACTTAGACAGAGTTTTTGCTATGAGCTAATGAAACTACAAAATTTGTTTGAAATGTTAAATCAATTATTATTAATGATGTTCTTGTGCAGATGGTGATATTTTGACCAAAGGTTATGGACAATTTGATGTGAACTGGTTTTCAATTTGAAGGTTTGTCTGGCTTTGATATTGACACTATGACTTTGAACTTTGCACTCTTTAAATAATCACGTTTCTATAGATTTATTTTTTATAAACTTGATTTGGTGTATCGTCTTTCACGGCTGCCCACAAGGCTCCATCAATGGTTCATTTATTTGAGTCTTAATGATCTACACTGCGCGTCACTTGACTGCGGACACAATTTGTCTAAGATATTTTCATTGTTCCTACTGCTCTACTCTATAATAATGAAAATGTACATATACAGATTGAAAGGTTGTTTTATCGCAAAAACACCCTATGCGTTTTATAGTAAGGTGCTACAAAATGGTTCCGTGGTTATCAATTACTTTATTTCTTTTAATTTAGCACGTTTTGAAATAAAAAATTGCCAACAAGTAGGGCGCAACTTTATTATTCTTGGGACAAGTTAAGAATACGTGGGAAGTTAATATGCAGGTTAGAGTGGATAAGACTATTTGAATGGGGGTTATAGGGCAGGGCTGTTGTCAATTATTTAACTGCGATTACGATCAATAGTTCCAGTGCATAAAATCAATAATTCAATTCGTTTATATGTATATGCAATTTTGGGTAATAATGGGGGAAAGGGTGCAATAGAAAGGATGGTTACATGTCAATAATTTCTTAATTGATTGCTCGAATCGCGCTGAAAATTTACTGTAGAGAATGTTAGTTCCATAGACACGAAAGTTCTTTGAAATTCTTGGAACCATTCATTCGTATGGGAAGGGATAGAGAAGGTGAGGGAATAGCAAAATTTGTGATGCAGTTCCGATAAATTTTTTTCTAAAAGATGTTCGTACAAAATTTCAAGTTCGTAGCTTTTAATTTGTTGTTTGTTAGTTGATTTATTCAAATTGGTCGAACTCATACTTTACTATGGGAGAGGGTGGAGGGGCAGGGAGGCTTTAAATCTTTTGATACATTTTTATTTGAAATATTTTTAAAAGCGTTTCCACAAAATGTCAAGTCGATAGCTTTTAATGTTTTGGTAATAATTCATTTTTTAAAAATGGTCGAAAAAATTCTTTTGTATGGGAGGGGGTAGAAGTCTTGGAGGGATTCGACTAGTTAACATTTTAATCTTTATACTCTAGATGGAATCTGAGAGGATTATAAGTTTTCTTTAAAGTTTGTAATGCTAAGAAATAATGCTCAATAAAGGCGTCAAGGGTACAGAAATGTTTGTTGTCACTCAAAAATCTCAAAACTGGATGCCCATCCGTCCTTCCGATCGTCTGTGCGCTCTCTAGATTGAGAACGAGTTGAGTAAGAAAGTTCAAATTTCGCACATATTGTTTTTTACGAAAAAATAAGGTCAAGCTCGTGATCGGCCCACATCGCTCCACCCCTTCTACCCCTCTTCAATATACAAATTTTTCGTGTCCACTCTCTCCTTCCACCACCTGCCATACAAACTGCAGTTTTTCATGAAATGCTCTAAACCAATTGACTCAGTGCGTATAAAATTTATCGAACTGAAATTGTGCACTAAATATTTATTTAGAATTATTAGCAAGACCAATAAAATTAAACGATTAGCTTTACCCCTTTTACCTTCTCCCATACAAAAAGACGAAATTTCGAAATTCAACAATAAACGGATTTGCTCGAAAAGCATTCACGGATATTGATCTGAAAAATTGAATATCTTACTTTCACGATGATTTAAATCTACTGTATAAAAGTTATTCAAATCCTCCCTTCCCTTCAACCACCATCCATACAAACTACACTTTTTCATGAAATACTTTAAATAAATTTATTTAGAATTGAGCTGAAATTTTGCACTAAATATTTATTTAAAATTATTAGTAAGACAAAAAAATTAGATGACTAGCTTCACTCCTTCTATCCGTCCCATACAATATGACACAATTTCACAACTTTACAAAAAGTCGATTTTCCTAAAAAGTATGAATCTGATCTGCAATTTAAAACATGCCAAAAAGCATGGTGTTTGTGGTTATTTCTGATAAAGCCATTAAGAACTCGTCGCTCCTTCTACTACCTCCCATACAAACTCCATCAAATTCCTGTTAAGATCCCCTAGGACAGGAACAACTCTCTTCCACAAAGCGTGCTCCTGAGCATCGTCCTTAAGCTGTTGCCAGGTCTTGTTTATTCTTCTGGCCTCCTGTTCAACTGCTCGCTTCCATGTGCTACATGTTCGACCAACCCGACGTCTTCCTTGAGGATTATAATCCAGAGCCTGTTTGGCGATGTTTCGCTCTGGTTTCCTCAAAGTATGACCGATCCACTAACACTTCCGCCTTTGAATCTCAATACCTATTTTTGTCTGGCTAGTTGTACTCCAAAGTTCGTCGTTGGAGATCACTTCTGGCCAGAATATTCCTAAAATGCATCGAAGACATTGGTTCAAACTGCATAATTTCACTAAATCCAATTCACTAATTTTCTCAGTCCTTATTAAATTAAATTTTGTATAAAATATTTTGATAGAAAATCCAGCGTGATTTAAAAAAATTAGTTCAATGTCGTCACCCCTCTGCCACTTCCCCTACAAAATTTCTTAAAATCAAAAAAAAAATCTCCTCCATCTAGAATATCGCTTGATTGGGCTTTACGCCCAATCGTACTTCTTCTGCTTCTACAATGGCGCTACAGCCCAAATCGAGCCTTGGCCTCCTGACCTTTAGGTTCCTTAACATTTTGTCATTATTTGTTGTGGAAGGGTTGTTAGACCTTGGTACCCTCTATCTACAAATTTTTCATTTTCGTAGATTGAGGTGACCAAGGTAAGCAGGCAGTGTACTGGAATTATGTGTCGACCCGGAATTGAACTCATGACCTTCGTATTGTAGACCAACATGCTACCCACTAGGCTACACCCTAGCTTCGTAGCTCTGTTATGTTTTAAATATTTTTATTTTTTATATATTAAATGAATTTTACAAATTTTCAAGTTTGTAGCTTAAAATCTCACTAAAAAAATTTGAGTTTTTGTGGTTTTTTTTTAATACACGTGAAACACCTAGTGCAGGTTAGGTCCCCTCCCCCAGTGGCGTGGCGTCCATTGATGCAAGGGAAGCAATGCTTCCCTTACGTTTTGCCCTTTATTCAGTTTAGAAAATCTAAACTGAAAATTTACTTAAAAAATTCTTTAAAAGAAACTGCGCATTATTTTCGTCTACCACTGTTAACAGCATTCACGTGGTCAGGACAGCTTTTTTTCTCACGCTTTTTCTGACCAACGAAAGCTTAAAGCCTTCCACAGGGAAAAAGATGCAATTTTAAAAACGCATTTACAAGACCGCCGGTGCCAATATGAGCAAAATTTTCTCGCGCGATGAGCACAAGTTCGACTTCCATATGATGGAGAGATGCGTCGCATTAAAATGCTTCCACCTTTTCTCTCATTGCTTTTAGTCGCAAATACAAGCGAACGAGACCGCCGGCCAAGCGCAAGCTCCACTCCCATTTGAAGGAAAGATGCGTTAATGCAATTGCTTCCAGCCAGTGCTTTCAGTCGCAAGCCCTGGCTCTCGATCAAAATATTGCCAGTATTGAAATTTCTGTACTAGGCAAAAATTGATTAGGGAGAAATTTGTGAAGAGGTGGATCTGGCAATATCGCCCATATTTTTCGTGCTTTCTTTGAAAAGAGTCTGTTTCAGGGCAGCACTATCTAAAAAATTTAAAAAAAAAATCGATTTTTTTTATTTCCTATTAATGTACACTAGATTCTAAGATTCGGTGAGCGATTACCGAAAACCGCATTTCCCTCGGATGAGTAGAAGTGTTTCAAATAATGTTGTAAACTTGTGGAGTCATGCATATTGACGCAGCGCTTGTGCGCTTGGCACAAAATAATTGCTTCCCTTCGCTATAAAGTCACGCCACGCCACTGCCCTCCCCCCCCCCTGATGGATAACAGTTTTGGTTCAAATTATTATAATATTTTTCTTTATGTATATCAAAAGAATATTTGCATGTGCAAAACTTTAACTTTGTGTTTTTTACCAGAGCCTTAAAAAATTAGTGAAAATTTTCGACATTTTGGCACACCACTACGTTTCCCTTACACCCCTTAAAATTTTTACGAAAATTATAGACTGTATAATTTGGCAAAACTAATTAATAATGTTTTCAATTTTGAGATATAACGGTTTGAAATTTTGGATAGTGCACCATTTTTAAGATGCTCCTCATTTCAATTTTATATTTTTCTCTTATTCTGCTGGTATAGCTTGATATATGTATGTTTTCATTTTCAACTACATAGCTTAAGAGATAGTAGAGATATTAGTTTTTAAGTGTTTTGGAAGCCCTTACAATTATTATTAGACATAACAGGACTACGATTAGGCGTAAAGCCCAATCGTGCGATACTCTGGATGAAAGATAAATTTTTTGATTTTAAGATATTTTTTAGGGGAAGTGGTATAACTAAGAACATCATTTTTTGACATGTTTTAAATTGCATATCAGTAACATACTTTTCAGGAAAATCGACTTTTTGTGAAGTTGTTAAATTGTGTCAGATTGTATGGGAGGGGGTAGAAGGAGTGAAACTGATCGTCTAATTTTTTTTTGTCCTTACTAATAATTCTAAATTAATATTTAATGCACAATTTCAGCTCGATAAATTTTATACGTACTGAGTAAATTTGTTTATAGTATTTCATGAAAAAGTGCAATTTTTATGGGAGGTGGTGGAAGGAAGGGGAGGACTCAAACAACTAGTATACAGTAGACGGGAATCACCATGAAAGTAGTACATTCCAAATTTCAGAGCAATAGCATTTATAGTTTTCGAACAAATCCGTTTATTGTCAAATTAGGAATTCATGTCATTTTGTTTGGGCGGAGGGCGAAGAGGTAAAGCTAATTATCTATTTTTTTCTAAATAAATATTTGGTGCACAATTTCAGCTCGATAAATTTTATACGCACTGAGTAAAATGGTCTAGCGCATTTCATGAAAAACTTCAGTTTATGTGGGACGTGGTGGAAAGAGGAGGAGGACACAAATTATTTCTATACAGTAAATTGAAACCATCATAAAAGTCTTACATTCCAAATTTCAGATCAATAGCATACTTTTTGATTAAATCCATTTATTGTCAAATTATGAAATTGTGTAATTTTGTATGGGAGGGGATAGAAGGGGTGGAGTGATTTGGCTCGTCCACTAACTTGACCTTACTTTTTTGTCAAAAACGAAGTGTACAAAATTTGAAGTATCTAGCTCGACGCGTTCTCAAGCTAGAGCGGACACAGATGGACGGACGGATAGACAGAGAGACAGACGGACGGACGGAGTTTGAAATTTCTAGCTCAATGCGTTCTCGAGCAAGAGAAAAGATGGATGGACGGACGTACGGACATCCGGTTTTGAGATTTTTGAGTGATTATATGAACTTCTGTATCATTCAGTTTTTTCTCCGAGCCTTATTTCTTGGCGTTACAAACTTTGTGGCAAACTTATAAATCTCTCAGATTTCATCTAGAGTATAATTATTATTAAAGTGTAACTGTACGGCAGCTAATGAGTCTTAAAATAAAAATTTTTTAGATCAAGTAGTTCCCAAGATATAATCATTTGAAAAAAATGCCTAAGCTTTGTTTTCACACCCCCCCCCCTTCCCCTCCCTTCTTTTCGGACACCAATGGTTAAAAAATTAAATTTTTTTTGGTGATTTTCCCCACAACCCTGTCTATACCTATGCCGATTTTTAGCTACCTACATTCCTAGTGGAGATATTAGCAAATGTAGTTTTTGACTCTTTCCCTGCCCCACCTCCCTCTTCCAGCTGATATTCTCCAAAATTTAAATAATGGAGCTCACTTACCCAATTCAATCCTTCTAATTATCGCGCAATAGCAATAACCTCATTTCTGTCGAAGGTCATGGAAACAATTATCAACAATAGAGTAATAGAATATTTCAATATCAATGATATTATTGACGACAAACAATATGGATTCTGCAAAGAACGATCCACAGGAGACCTTTAACCACCCTCACTGAACGTTGCAACAAGAGCATTCATCATTTTGTATTGCCGTTCTCAATATTTCTAAGGCTTTTGACAGAGTATGGCACAGCGCTCTTTTAATCAAACTTGAAGCTATTGGTTTGGGTGACTACCTTATTTCCTGGATTGAAAGTTTTTTAGCCAATCGTTCAATGCGTATGGTATTGGATGGATTGGTTTTCCCTTCTTGTAAAATTAACGCTGGTGTCCCTCAGGGTTCGGTTCTTCCTCCCGCCCATTTTCAAATAATTATTAATGATTTTCTATCTTCAAGTTTTAATACTGATGACAGCACATTAGACTTCTGCTATCACTTCAACACTGCGTAATTAGCCCGATATACTAGCTTAGTAGAACAACGTAGGTATATAGTTCAATCATTGGCTAAAATTGTTATTTGGGCAATAAGAATCAAAACGAATTTACTGCTTCGGAAACCCAGTGCTATCTTGTGTCCCACAAACGTGACTCAAACCTTGATCCAATCATCTTCGGAGGCCAGTCATTAACCAAGTTTTCAAGTGTCAAGATGTTAGGTATCCAATTCACTGATAACTTGTCTTCGAACGATCATATATTTAACATCGCCAAGAAAGTATCTAAATGTTTGGGCTACCTAAAACGTTGTAAAAAAACTCCTTCACCGCATTTGGGTTACTGACAATATATAAGGCCTATATTAGACCACGTCTTGAATTTATATCCGAACTATGGGCAAGAGGTGCAAAAACTTCTTCCTCCTATCTGGATAGTATCCAGTCTCGAACTATTAAAATTATAGGAGATTCTGACATCACTTCATCGCTCGATTCACTCGAGCATAAACGAATTGTAAGCTCGCTAACCCTTTAAATCGCTACTACTATGGAGATTGTTCGGACGAAATCTCTAATCTCTGCACCCCACGCATGCCTTTAACCCGTAATACTCGAGCTGCTTCACGCGCTCACAAGTATTCTCTCAAACCTATCTTCGGTCGCACTGTTAAATTCGTTTTGGTTCGAATATGGAACTCGCTGCCGATCTCAGTGATCCCGCATGACTACAACATTCAACAATTCAAAAGAAATATTCATAGCTACTTCCCCATAATTCACAAAATCCAATATCCTTCCCTCCTCACCGGAGCTGTGCTTCAGTATAAAAGGGCAACTCCTTTAGTTCTGGTATCACGTAAAAATAAAAAACAACAATCCATTTTCCTGAGAGCAGAGATGGCGGTGTATTGGTGTGGTGAGCCATTTCATATTATTGAATGAACATTTTGGATTTTCAAAACTCTAGAATGTCTGCACTATCGTATCAAACTATTTTGACGCAAGCGTTTCCGAAAATTCACTCAATCTTTGGTGGACAGTGTATCGTTTTCCCAAACAAAGTTTTAATTGTTTTATTTTTGGTGCTCCTTTCCCCCTTTTCTTTCCTTTTCATCGTACGATACAGACAGCGTTAAACTTTTCAGCAAGATAGTGCAAAAGCACTAGATCCTGGAATGGAAAGGAAAATGTGGATTTGTTGCCGAGGGATCCGTATTTACCTGACTTGGACATTGTGCAGAGTGTTTGGGCTGGTTTTCTTGTAAGGTTGATGAAGGTGCGGGACAGTTTGAGAGGAAAGAGGACTTAGCGAATGCAATTGAAGGCTTGACCATTAAGTTTGTACATCTCCTAGTCTAAAAGACTATTCTAGGTTATCTATACATCTATACAAATAAATATAATTGTAGTGTCTGTCTGTTATTTGCTTGGAAATGGCTATAAGTTACTTTTTTGCTTTAATTTAGCAATGACTAAGCAGAAATTTGCGTTTTTTAAATTCTTTTCTGTCTGTCTGTCTGTCCGGCTTTCCTGCAAAAGTGGCTGAACCGATTGTAATGAAACTTTCACAGTCTATTAGGCGTACTCCGAGATGTAATCTGCTTTTGGTTTTATTTACCCACGCCTTCTACCCCCTCCCATACAAAGTGAATCATTTTTAATGATATGTAATAATCAAATTTTCTTACAAACTATAAGAGCTATTAATTTGAAATTTAGAACGTACTATTTTTATTACAAATGCAATCTTTAAATATACAAATTTTTTAAATCCCCACTTTCCTTCGCCCACCTCCCCTACAAACTACACTTTTTCAATAAATACTATACACCAATTTTCTGAGTACGTATTAATTCCATCGAGCTAAAATTTTGTACCAATTCCTTAATTAGCATTAATATTAATATCGGGAAAAAACTAACCGATTATCTTCACTATTTCTACCCCCTCCCGTACAATGTGACACGATTCCACGACTTTACAAAAAATCGATTTTCTTGGAAAGTGTGAAAGTCACAGATCTAAAGTTTAAAATATATCAATTGCATAATGATTGTAGTTGTTTTTCGAAAAATCACTAAAAACCACTCACTACTTCAACCACCTCCCATACAAACTGCACTTTTTCATGAAATACTCTAAACCAATTTTCTCAATACGTATAGCTTTCATTGAGTTAAAATTTTGTATAAAATCCTTAATTAGCATTATTATTAATGTCGGGAAAAATTAACCGATTAGCTTCACCCCTGCTACCCCTTCCCATACAATGTGACACAATTTCACAACTTTTCAAAAATTCTATTTTCTTGAATTAAAATTTAAATTATATCAGTTTTATTTCTCGAAAAATCACAAAAAAACACTCCCCTCCTTCTACCACCTCCCCTCCTTCTACCACCACCCCTCCTTCTACCACCTCCCATACAAAATGCACAGTTTCTCTAAATCCAATGTACTAAGTTTCTCAGTACCTATTCAAATTTTGAAGATTAAATTTGGTACAAAACAGTTTTATAGCTACTCTAACATGATGTGAAACAAATTAGTTCAGTACTATCACCCCTTCTACCACTACCCATACAAAATTCTTAACATCACAAAAATTTCATCTGTAGTATGTATGATTGGGCTTTACGCAGAGTCGTAATCTTTTTATGGTTTTAAGCTTAATGTTATTTTATTTGGGGTTTTTTTTTTAATTAACACAAGCTACAACTATTCACATGTCTTTAGTGCTCTTCAATACGAATATGGTCTTAGATCACGGGATTAATTTGATCACGAGCCTGTCCCATACAAATGCGAGTATCGTGGTATCATTCTTAATAATTTATGGCTCTTATTCCAACAAAATAGAAACCATTGTCTTCAAAGAGTCTTCATTAAACTATTCAGTTTATGTATCCCGGATTACTAACTACATTCTCAAAAATTGCTTATTTTGCGATTCTTACGCGGACAAAGTCGCGGGCGATCGCTAGTTTTAAATAAAGGAGGTAATACTCTTATCAAAAATTAAATTAAACTAATAATTTCGTGAAATTTGTTTGGGAGTGGGTAGAATAGGTGAGGTAAAATTGATAATTTTTCCAAAACTGATTTCAATTAAAATAAAATTAGTTCTGGCAAAAATTAGTTTTCCAGCTGTGTTAGTTTCAATGAAAATCGAAAAAATGAATTTTTCAATACGTGTGGGAGGAGGGTAGAAGCAGTGATCGAATCGGATCAATTTTTTGTGATATTAAATATATATCGTTATACTTTGACTTAAATTTCAAGGTGATTGCTTAAATAGTTTCGAAGAAAAAACATTTTCTTACAATAAAATTTCGAAATTTCATGAAATTTGCTTGAGAGGTGGTAGAAGGAGTGGGGAGATGTAGCCCGTTCACGAACTTGAGGTTTCTTTTTTGCTAAAAATGACACACAACCAATTTCAGCACGATAGCTCAAAGCGTTCAAGAGTTATGTTGTTGACAGACGGACAGACAGACAGACGAAGAGACGGTCACTCGGAATCGAGGTTTTTGATCGAAAAAAAAATATTTCTGCACCCTTGACGGCTCTCTGCAAGCATTATTTCTTAGCGTTACAAATGGTAAAGCAAACACAATATACTCTCAGATTTCATCTCGAATATAAAAATTCGAGCTTGATAGTTCAAAGCGTTCAAAAATAATTTATTGGACAGACAGATCGATAGACGATCACTGACTGATACCAAATACGTAGTTGCCAACCTGTGTGAGCATTATTTCTGAGCATTACAAATATTAGATTAAAGATAATATGCTTGCAGTTAAACGTTAAATTGTTTCTAATATTTCAGCACAAGATGCAATTTTCTATCACATCGTCAAATATGGCATATTCCTTGGGACTAAAAGCTAAAAAGCTGAGATTTTCTGTACCTACTCGTATAATCTAATATTGGCAAATTCCAATATTCGTGCTGAAAAAATATCTAGACAGATTTAATAGTAAGGTACGAGTATCTCATTCATTCCTAGAACGAGTGGTAATATCTCAAAAGAAGAATTCCATCAGAATCTTGCAGAATGAAGCAGGAGCACAAAACCTGTCTTCCCTATACAGAAGATGAAGATCATTGCTATCGAATAACCAGTTTAGCATCACTATAGGCTATCTAATTCTGTTAGTTACGCCATTCAACGATTGAACACTAGCCAGCAAATTTATAGCTACTCTGAGGCGAAAGATATTTCGAGAAGGTTCGAAAAGAAGATTGGGATCGGTTGCAAGAGAGTATTTAACAATTAATCTGTCGGCTAGTAGCCAACATACAAAATTCTTAATAAACCTTAAGTATATTCGGGTTTTACTGTCTTTGAGAGGAGCTTCCAACAAATAAAATTGTACTTCCAAGAAATATTTAATTTCAATATAGCTTAGAGGTGAAAAATGATGGCTTATACTTATTTTAATATGTATCTAGAAATTATCGTCATGCAGTTTACGAATGAACCTCGTACCTTCTTAGTATGACCAAAAATGGATTGTGGCACTTCGTGGTCAATGTTTGTTTTGAATAATTGCACCAATTTGGTAGAACTAAAAATTTAAATTCATTAATTATGTTCAATTTATATTAGTCTGTGTATAGTCAAGTGATTTGTAAAAATAGAAAGGTATTCGTAGATGGCGAAAAGAATCAACAACCCGAACTAACTCTTAGCGTCTTGACGTACAGAGGCTTGAACATATTTATGGAAGGACTGGAAGCTCTTTC
Organism: Chorisops tibialis; assembly: GCA_963669355.1. Taxonomy (NCBI): domain Eukaryota; kingdom Metazoa; phylum Arthropoda; class Insecta; order Diptera; family Stratiomyidae; genus Chorisops; species Chorisops tibialis. The sequence continues at coordinate 290,547,951 of OY770262.1, forward strand.
CATCTTAACTTTAAGTGGGTCGACCGAACCTTTTTGAACTGTTAAGCTTTTTAATAATATTTTTTGATAACAACGATTTTTCCTGAAAATTGAAAAAAAAATCATAATTTTGGGTTTTCTGCTCTCGTTCGGTTTAAAAAAAAAAAAGGTAAATTTTTCTCGAGATGTACTTCAATTTTAGAACTGAGCTTTTTTTTAAAAAAGTCAAGCACTGATTAGGGATTCTTAGAAACTACATACTAAAATTTCGAAATGCTATAAAAAAATTCTATTCTGAATTTTGAAAATCTGCGTATTTAAGAACATTAGCTAATATCATAGAATATGTGTGCATTATTTCAGCCAAATTCATATTTTTGTATGGAAAATGAAGCGTGTAGTGCTCCCCTTAAAATACGATAATGAAAAAAAAAATCCTCGTCATAATCACAAAATTTTCGACCGAGTGTAATTCAGACAGAGATCGAATAGTACACGTAACGAAACCCTTTTCAGACGTGAGGTCCTAAGACGTTCAGAATGCAAGATACGAAATGACCCCGACTTGAAGAATCCCTTAGCCGTAATCAAGATCGAAGATGGCATGTTGTATCTTTTTGCTCTCTTTTTCCATAAGAATGCATAATTATACCTATCAGCGAAGTAATTCAACACCAGTTTCAAGAAGTTATTAAGAAACGAGGCTCCACATCGGTGTGCGATTCGCTAACACTTTTATTTTTTGTGCAAAACTTCACTATCGTCTTGCATAAGTTTTTAGGCTGTTGACTCCTATCGCGTCGGATTTTCTGTATGGTTTTGCATTTATGACGCCTCTTTGCACATATCACTGTGGACCGATGCAGACAGATTCCAGTGCAGTTGTTTTTCTTTTTCTTTTCAGCATCTCAGGTTTTTCTCGAATGTAAAGACTTATATACGTTAAAAATTACGTGTCGTAAGTCAATTTTCTTTTTATTATAATCTCCGGAGGAATGTGCTGTGTTAATTGGAAATGATGTTGATGGAGAAAAAAAAAACTGTTCTGTTTTATAAGAAAATTTTAAATAATTGCTTATTATGAGATATTGCCGCTGCTGTTTAATTACATAATTTTCGTTTCGTCATGTTGAATAATTAATTCATAGACAAGTTGTTAAGATAAAACATAAGAGAATTACGATTGGGCTTAAAGCCCAATCATATGATACTCTAGATGAGATGGAAATGACTTTAATATACCGGAAAATATGTCATCTCAAATTCTTTCGAATGGTGAATAGAAACTTTTGCATGGGAGGTGTTAGAAGTAGAGGAGGAGGTTTGTATTTTTCGTATATGACACCGAACATGGCATGCACAATGTTTTTTGCTGAATTTAAAGTTTTTAGTTTTCATTATTTTTAAAGAAATTGGTCATAGTTTTTCCTGAAATTGAGGCACTTGTATGGGAGGTGGCAGAGGAAGTGGAGCATTTAAGATGATTTTGAAACTGATTATCATCATCCTTATCAATTTGATTCAATTTCAAAGTCGATAGCTCTCATATACTTGAAGGAGAAATGTTTTCTTGAATTTATAATACAGATATTTGTATGGGAGGTGGTAGAAGGAGTGAAGCGGAGCTGATAATTTTTTCTAGCACTTATTTCAATTGTTAAGAAACAAATTCTGGCAAAATTTGAAGTTTGTACTTTTTCTAGTTTAAATGGAAATCGATAAAATGCATTTAACAAAAATTATGCATTTGTATGGGAGGGGTTAGAAGGAGTGTACGGATCAAAACAATTTTTTTTCGCATTATTAATATTTCTATTTGTATACTTTATACAAAATATCAAGTTGATAGCTTTAACAGTTTTGAAGAAAATTAATTTAATTCAAATTTCAAAATTTCGTGAAATTTGTATGGGAGGGGGTAGAAGGAGTGAGGTGGAGTTAATAATTATTTTTAAAATAAATTGCAATTATAGTAGAATTAGTTCTGACAAAATTTCGTCTTTTCAGCTTTACTAGTTTCAATGAAAATCGAAAATATGTATTTTTCAAAATTGTCCATTTGTATGGCAGGGGGTAGAAGGAGTAAGGGGATCGGGTTAATATTCCGCGATATTAATGACATCTATATCATAATACTTTGACCTAAATTTCAAGTTGATAGCTTAAATAGTTTCAAAGAAAAATCAATTCCTTAATATTTCGAAATCTCATGAAGTTTGTATGGGAGGGGGTAGAAGGAGTGAGGGATGCAGCCCATTCACGAACTTAAAGTTACTTTTTTGCTAAAAATGACACACAAAAATTTTTAGCACTATAGCTGAAAGCTTTCGAGAGTTATGCTGTAGACAGACGCACAGACGGACAGACAGACAGACAGACAGACGGTCACTCGGAATCGAGGTTTTTGAGCGACAACAAATATTTCTGTACCCTTGGCGGCTCTGTGCGAGCGTTATTTCTTAGCGTTACAAACGGTAAGGCAAACACAATATACTCTCAGATTTCATCTAGAGTATAAAAATAATATAGCTAAGATACTAATGTAAGTTTGTAGTTCGATGGAATGAAAAAATGACAATGGAAAATGAGAAGGGTTTGAGGTTCACAGTACAATATACGACAAAGGACCAAAAACTCTTTTTTGAAAAATATTGAAACGACCAATAATACAGACACTGTGCGACGCTCGAAATGTGATTCCAATTTTTCCAGAATTTATGAAAATGCAATTTGTATGGAACGTGTTCTTCCTGCTGATCTTCAGGTTCCTTAACATTTTTTTTTATTTTTTGTATTATTATTATTATTATTTTTTGCTATTGTGATCACACTACACACTAGGCCACACCCTAGCTGAAACGAGTTACGGGAACGTTATTAGTTAATTATTAAACTGGGCACCTTCTGACCTTCAGGTATTTGTTACAAGCGATCGCCATCGCCCGCGAATAAATTTTAATAATACGTAATTTTTGAGAATGTGATTAATAATATAAAGAATGTATAATTTGCTTAACTTAATGGCTCTTCGAATGCAATATTTTGTGCTTTGTTTTAATCAGAAGCATAACTTTTTAAATTGGAGAAATCAGTAACTCGTGCCACATATACGTAGCTGCTCATGAGAAAAACAATTTTTATTTTAATCTTCTCCTACTTTTCAAAAGGTTTATCCTAGTGATTTGTTAATGTTTTGTATAATGGAAACGGGTCTTAATAAATTTGTATGTCATGCTTTACTCGCATTTGGTGCAAAATTTAAGTAGATATGTATGTATGTCAAGCTATTAAACAATATTGTTACATGTCACCCTATTCGCTCATTGCATGATCACAATCTTCCATTACTCTCGCCAACAACAATTCCGCGCACACACACACAAATAACTCATCGGCTCGAAGAGAGCCGACAGTCTGAAACGTGTGGGCGAAGACAGTTAGATACACATCGTCGTATAGGGGACGACCGAGCTGACAGCCAGGAACACGTCGTCGCCCATGTCGTCGCCTACGTAATCGCTAAAGTTGGATGTGCTGAGTATAAGAAGGGCGAGCGTTCGCGAAAACAGTGAGTAGAGATCGCGCAGTCAACAGAGTCAGTCGACATTTTAAAAAGCGATAAAATGGACGGTTAGATTGCGAAGAAGCGGAAGTTCGGAAGTGTAAAGCGAAGTTGGAAAAAGCGAAAAATAAAATTTGTGGTGATATTAAATTAAAAGCGACTTAATTTAATTTTACTTAAAATCCAGCAACCCCTTGCGCACTTCAATATTAATGTGAATTGTGTAACCATCCCATGACATATGTATGGGACAGGCCCGTGTGCGTGTGCCTCCCCCCATCCCCCTCCTTAGGCATTTCCAGCACACGGGCTTATCCCTTGGTCACTTCAATCTACAAAAATTTCGTAGAAAGAGGATTGTGGGAAGAACTAACAACCCGACCACAACAAGTAATGAAAATGTTAAGTCAGGAGGCCAAGTCCCAATTTGGACTGTTGTGCCATTGAAGATGAAAAATAATTGCTGAGACGTTATTTACTAAATTCTCGATGAACCACTCCGACATAATCCAAGAAAACGGCTCAAAAATTCTGAAAACGTAACATTTTGCATGGGAGGTGTAAAGATAGGGAGATAATTTTAAATAACATTGCTTTGTTTTACTACAATCCCATCACAATACAATAATTTCATTAAATAAAAAAAAATTTCTTTAAATGATGATATATAACATATGTATGGAAGGTGGTACATGGCATGAGGGAAGTTGAATTATTCCCCCTAATTATTGCTAACGCTTCATGTACCAAATTTTACATGAATAACTTTAACACATTTCAAGAAAATGATAAAAAAAAATCTGAAAATGAAACATTTTGTATGGGATGTAGAAGAAAATGGAATGAAATTTAAATAATCTTGTTTCGTTTTAGTACAACCAAATATGAACACAATAGTCACATTAAAAAAAAAAGTTTTCATTTAAAAGGAAAGATTTTCGGATTTTACACGGCTTGATTTATTATGTATGACGTTTCGGTCTCTGCTGGGACTAAGATAAAGTTCTCACCCAAGACCGATATATCACAAATAGTAATTCAAACAGTGTAAAATCTGGAAATCTTTCATTTTAATTCAAAATGTACTGTGAAAACATTCACCAAACAAACAAAGTTTTCATGGAGTGAAACTGTGACATTTGTATGGAAGGTGGTTGAAGGCGTGGGGGAATTGATATAAGACCAAAAACAGATTATTGCTCCAAATATATCCAACAAACTATGAAAGTTTCATTAGAATCGGTTCAACCGTGTTTTAGTCAAATCCGGACAAACAGACAGTAGTGATGTCAAAAAAGTAACTATTCGTTACATGAGTACTCGTTACCGATCGAAATTTGCAGTAACGAGTACCAACGCGGATTTATATTCATTACTTAAGTAACAAAATGAGCTCCCGGAAAAGTAACTGAACTGTCAAAACGTTTCGTTACTCGAGTATTCGTTCTACATACAAAAAAAAAGTACCTATACCGAAAGTAATGTTTAGTTATTTTATTTCGTTGCATCACAGGAGGAAAACCTACACTTATGTATAACGCCATATCGCCATTCCAAAGCAAGAACGGGATGGGATACTCTTACTCAACCTTGCAGCATAGTCTGTCCGTCTGTCCATCTGTCCGTCTGTCTGTTAGTGCGTCTGTCTACAGCATAACTCTCGAAAGCTTTGACCTATAGTACTAAAATTTTTTGTGTGTCATTTTTAGCAAAAAAGGAAGGTCAAGTTCGTGAACTGACCAAATCGCTCCACCCCTTCTACCCCCTCCTATACAAAATGACACAATTACGCAATTTCATAATAAACGGATTTGCTCAAAAAGTATAAAAGTTATTGAACTCAAATTTGGAGCATATTACTTTTATAATGACTTCAATCTACCATATAAAAATTATGCGTGTCCTCCTCCTCCTTCCACCACCTCCCATACAAACTGTACTTTTTCATGAAATACTCTAAACCAATTTACTCTGTGCGAATAAAATTTATCGACCTCAAATTTAGCATTAAATATTTATTTAGAATTATTAGCAAGACCAAAAAAAATTAGAAGATAAGCTTCACCCCTTCTACCCCCTCCCATACAAAATGACTCAATTTCGCAACTCGACAATAAAAATATTTGCTCGAAAAGTATAAAAGCTATTGATCTGAAATTTGGAATATAATAATTTTATGATAATTTCAATCTACTGCACAAATTTTATTTGAATCCTCCTTTTCTTTCCACCCCCTCCCATACAAACTGCACTTTTTCATGCAATGCTATAAACAAATTTATTCAGTACGTATAAAACGTATCGAGCTGAAATTATGCATTTATAACTTATCTAAAATTATTATTCAGCCCAAAAAAACTAGATGATTAGTCTTACCCCTTCTACCACCTCCCATACAAAATGGCGCAATTTTGGAATTCGACAATAAACGAATTTGCTCGAAAAACATGAATGCTATTGATCTGAAATTTGGAATATATTACTTTTATGATGATTTCAATCTATCATACAAAAATTATTTAAGTCCTCTCCTGGCTTCCACCACCTCCCATACAAACTCTACTTTTTCATGAAATACTCTAAAACAATAACTCAGTGTGTATAAAATCTATCGAGCTGAAATTGTGCACTTAATATTTATTTAGAATTATTAGTAAGCCCAAAAAATGTGATTTTCTACTAAGAAGAGGGATAATTAAAAAATCGAACTTGGCATCATTGTGTTGATACACGTACTAGATTAACGAGATCAAGGCCAATTCACAAGCGATTTCTTGGTGCATATACTTACTGTATGGGGTATTAGAGGCAATTTCTTCTTTTTGAATATCTGATTTGCAAAACTGGCTTACCCATCCCTGCAATATGATATGGTGGGCATTTCAAATAAACGACTACCTAGTAACGAATAAAATGTAACGATTACTTTCGTTAAAGTAACGAATAGTTACCGAAAAGTAACGAAACTTAACATCACTAAGACAGACAGACTGAGAAAAATCTCAAAAACTTGTTTTCATGGTTAGTTATTGTATAAATAAACCAAAACACTAACTTCTAGCCGCTTATAAACAAATAACAGACATACACTACAATTATATTTACATGTAATAATATACAAGATTATAATCAAAAAGACACCCACGAGCCCTCCTTAAGATTAGTATACAGTTCCCTCCAACAATAAAAATCCTGGGGTCTTACCATTAAACCTGAGTAATCGGTAGCTACATGCTTCAGGCACGCTAATGGGAGAGTCTACTGGACTGAGGTTAAAAGTTGTGAGGAGTACTTTTTAGATCTTACCGGAGAAATTGAATCGATTAAAACTAATATTAAATTCCTGGGAGTTGAATTTAAAAATCTTTTTAAATTCAATAATCATGCTTCAAAATGGCAACAATATCTTTAATATATTAGCAACTATAGTTCACTCGAAATCAAAATCTATAAAGAACATAACAGGATTACGATTAGGCGTAAGGTCCAATCATGCGATAAACTTTGGGGAGTGATAGAAAGGGTCACGGCATTGAACTAATTTTTAACATCATGATAGAGTTACTAGCATGCAGAAAATAAGCTTCAAAAACTTGATAGGCTTTGAGAAAATTAGTGTATTAAATTTAGGGAAATAGTACAGTTTATATGAGAGGTGGTAGAAGGAGCAGGGAGTTTTCAGTATTTTTTTTTCGACAATAACCATGAAGATTATGTAATTGAAATCTCTCAAATTTCAGTCCAATAAAACTCATACTTTTCAAGAAAATTGATTTTATGTAAAGTTCTGAAAATGCGTCACTTTGTATGCGAGGGGTAGAAGGAGTGAAGCTAATCCGTTAATTTTTTTCGATCTTTCCAATAATTCTAAATAAATGTTTAGTGCTCAATTTAAGCTCAACAAATTTTATCCATGCTGAGTAAATTGGCTTATAGTATTTCAACATAAAGTTGCAATTTGTATGGGAAGAGGAAGAAGAAGTTAAGCGATTCAAACAGTTTCTGTACTGTGGATTAATACCGTCACGAAAATAATATATTATAAATTTTAGATCTATAGCTTATGACTTGTACCAAATTTGAACTTTCTAGCTGAACGCATTTTCATGCAAGAGAGGACACGGATGGACGGAAAGACGGACGGACATTTGATTTTGAGATTTTTGAGTGCTAACATGAACTTTAGTATCATTCATTTTTTTCTCCGAGCCTTATTTCTTAGCGTTAATAACTTTGCGGCAAACTTATAATACTCTCAAATTCATCTGTAGTATAAAGATAAATTAATTATTATATATTATATAGATAATTAATATTGTACTTAAACTTATACGCAATATCTGCAATTTATTTACATAGCGATAAGAAAACCATAACGTGCCATACGTATTTCTTGATTTAAATAAAAAGAATTACACGAAATACGGATGATAAAGTAATGGCAAGCTAGTTTTTTTCTCCTCCTCAAAAATGCTTAAAAAAGCGGTTCCTATTACGAATCGCTAGAAACCGAAAAGTCAGATATTTCCCGCCAAAAGAAAAAAATAATTAATATTCAAAACAGAGCAGGCAGCTTCCAAAATTACCCAAATTACAACAATATCCAGATTTATTGCATCTTTGCTTCGTTTAATATTAAAGAATAAAATTTAGTGAATACTATAAATTCTAGATAATAAATAACGTTATCGATGTAATAACGAAATCTTTCGTTAGAGATAATTACAAAGTCAAATTTCAAAAAATCGCCGTTCTAGTTTTTTTTTCAAATATTCTTAAGTGATTTTGGGTGTTGTGATATTTTATCTTCGATTAACTATTCTAGCCATCAACTGTACCAGAACAACAGAACTTGTTTTCCCGTAAACAAAATTCCATTGGATTGCGTAATCAAAAATTAAATTAATAAATGACACATTAACTTTGAAAAATCCAGCTGTATAAGAATTTAGGGCAATAGGTGAAAACATTGTTACTATAAATTTGAATAATAGATCTGTTCTAAAATTTAGTATTCTAATAATAATAAAAACTGCCCACAAGTCGGACACAACTTTATTATTCTTGGGACAAGTTGAGGATGCGTGGAAAGTCAACATACAGGTCAGACTGGTTAGGGGAGACTAAGTGAAAGGGGGTCCTTGGGCAGGGTTGTTGTCAATTTAACACTTTATTGCGAATACGATCAATAGCTCCAGTACATGTAATCAATATATCATTCGTCTATACATGTTTGGGTTTTCATGAGGAGATGGGCGGAGAGGTCGTCGTAAGAGTGGGTGGATGTTAATAATTTTGAATTGATTGCTGGAATCTCGCCCAATATTCTCTGTATGGAATGTATTTCATATACGAAGTTACAAAGAATTTTCATAAAATTCGGTGTATTTTACATTCGCGAAACCAAACATTTGTATGGGAGGGGCTAGAGGAGGTAAGGGAATCGTAAAATTTGTGATGTAGTTTTATTTCGTTTCTCTTGTAAGGAGCTCGTACATAATTTCAAGTTCGTAGCTTTTAATTTGTTGGTTATAAGTTGATTTATTGAAATTAGTCGTAATCATACTTTTTTATGGGAGGGAGTAGAAGGACAGGCGCGATCTCAAAAGTTTTGAAACAATTTCATTTCAACTATTTTCAAAAGTTTTGTTCGACCAGTTAGTAGTTCATACATTTTTTTGAATGCATTTCGCAAATTTTCAAGTTTCTACTTTATAATTTCATTCAAAAATTTTAAGCTTATGTGCTTTTTCATTGCACATGAAACAGCTTGTGCACGTTAGACCAGGGAGTCTGCTTATAACAATTGTTGAATGAATTATTATGTTTCCTCTGTGTATATAAAATAAATATATTCACATCGAAATTTAAGCTTTGTATCTTTCACCCGAGCTCTAAAAGAGTCTCTTAAAATTTTAGATATTTTTGTTTACCACCTCCGTCCCCTTATACCTCTCCACTTAAAAATTTTACCAACATTAAAGATTATGTAGCTCTACAATGTGATAAATTTCTGATTTGATATCTATACTCAGTTTTGAGATATAACGGTTTGAAATTTTGAAAAGTACACCATTTTTGAAATGCTCCCCATTTCTTCCCACTACTGCTATGACCAAATTTTATATTGTATTTCGCTAGTATGGTTTAATATATAGTTTAATACCATTGACACATAGCGAAGCTAAATTATAATTAAGGCCTAAATTATCATTAAGCAGCTGTGTGTCATACGCTAATTTAGCTAAATTACCAAAATAGTGATCATTTATCAGCTAAAGCATCACATCATGCTCTCAACTAAATCATCTCATTTAGCTAAATCCTCTCATTTTTCTCATAATTTAGGCTATAACGATGAAGAATGTAATACTAGAGTTGGAGCTTTCATAAAAGCTTCGTCGTGCAGGAGAGAAGAAAAGTCATTTTCTGACAGCTCTGAATTATACAAAATCTTGGAATCGTGATTTAAACGCCTAGCTATGAAAGATGACTCGCAAACGATTCTAAAACAGGACAAAGGATCGTTTTTCTTCTTTTGTCGCCTTCCTTGTAAAATTTTATTGCCTATTGGCTATGCAATTCAACTTTTTAAAAATATGACAGATGAGTGAGTGGCTCTTCTTAATTAGCAAAGTGCTGTGTGTCACCAATCTACTAACGATGAAGATGAGCTAAATTACGAATTAGCTAAATTATAATTAGGACCGCTATGTGTCAATGGTATAAGTTTCAATTGCATAGCTTAAGAGATAATAAAGATATTCATTTTTAATTGTTTTTCTTTGCACCCCTCTGACCCTCCCTCTTACAATAATAATCCTTCTTCTAAGCTGATTCTGGTGGATCTGTATACCACACTAATGACCCCAAAATAGGAATTTTTATGGTAGGTAATTTCGAAGATAAAATCACGTAAAAAAAAATTCAGTCGACAATTTGTTTTTAGCCCCCCTTCTCGGACGACAATGGAAAAAAATTAATTAGTTTTAAAGTTTGCCCCACAACTTTTTCTATACTTATGCTGATTTTCAGCTTCCTATCTGCATCCCTAGTGGAGATATTAGCAAGTTGCAGCTTTTGACTCTTTCCCTCCCCACGCCTCCCCATTCAACCTGACAATCCCCAAAATATAGACAATGGAGCTCACTTACCCAATTAACAATCCACCCAAAAACAAACATTCTTCCTTTAACGATCTTGGAGATATGAGTCCATATGTGCGACGTACGCCGGGACGAATTTTTTTTTTGCATTTTTAGGCTAATTTAGTCATAAAATGCGAAAGAACAATATTTCAGGATAGTATTTTTTTTTTTATTTTATATGTCGATCACAATTTGTTATTATTAAGATAATAAAGTAAAATTGTTCAAAGTTTTCGACATTTTGGCTGACCACATCCTTCTCGTTACACCCGCAGCTCAAAATTTTTTCCAAAATTATGGATCATCTAGATCTCACAATTTTTTTGAGATATAACGGTTTGAAGTTTTGGAAAGTACTCTACTTTTGATAAATGAATGCTCCCCACTTCTCCCCGCTACTATTATGTCGAAATGTTACATTTTTATCATTTTTCGCCAGTATAGCTTGATTTATGTTACAAGTTTATTAATTTAAGAATGACTCTAATTCTTAAAAGTATTCTACGGCGTTTAACATTAGTATGATGGATCTATGTGCCACCTAAGTGGTCCTAAAATATCAAACTTTCATGTTAAGTAATTCCGAAGATATAATCATTTTGGCTGAGAATTTTTTTCCCCCACCTCCGTTTTTTTCGGAGCCCAATGGATACAACAATTAAATTAAATTTATAGTTTACCCATAATCCCCTCTATAACACATCGGTCAAAAAGTCCGTAGGATAACAAAGAAAATACAGTGTTTTCGGTCTAATTTTGCTGTATTCTTCGACATAGTTTCCTTCAAGAGTTATACAATCCGTCCAACACCTCTTTAGCTTTTCGATACCAGTTTTGTAGAACAACTTGTCTTTCGATTCAAAATGTGCCTCAGTTGCGGAAATTACCTCTTCATTTGAGCCATATCTTTTGCCAGCGAGCATTTTTTTCAGGTCTGCGAAGAGCCAGTAGTCGTTGGTGGCTAGATCTGGAGAATACGGTGGATGCGGAAGCAATTCGAAGCCCAATTCATGCAATTTTACCAATGTTTTGATCGACTTGTGACACGGAGCATTGTCTTTATGAAACAGTATTTTTTTCCTCTGCATGTGTGGCCGTTTCGCAGCAATTTCTCGCTTCAAACGTTCGAGTAATGGTATATAATAATCGGCATTGATAATCTTTCCCTTCTCAAGGTAGTCTATGAATAATATACCATGTGCATCCCAAAAAACTGAAACCATTACCTTTGAGTTTTTGGTCGCTTTGGTCGCGGTTCTCCTGCTGCTGTCTACTCGGATGACTGCCTATTTGACTCTGGTGTGAAATGATGGATCCAAGTTTCATCCATTGTCACACACCAACGCAAAAAATCTTTTTTATTGTGTCGAAACAGCTTCATATAGGCCTTCAAATCGTCGACACATCGCAAATCGACAAATGCCCATGCAAAATTGTGAGCACTCTGCCTTTCGATATCTTTAGAGTGTCTGCTAACTCTTGCAACTTCACTTTACGATCGGCCAAAACGATTTTGTGGACTCTTTTAATGTTTTCTGGAGTAACAGCTTCATTTGGCCTTCCACTACGGCGCAAGTCCTCAGTCAAGCTGCGACCACATTTAAACTCGACAAACCACTTCTCAACCATTTGTCTCGACGGAGCAGATTGCAAATAACACTTTTCAAGCCATGCTCTTGTTTCAACGGTGTTTTTTCCTATCAAGAAGCAATGTTTTCAACACACGAAATTCGTCACTTTGAGCACTGTAGCTTGTAAACAAAGAATCAGAATGTTATGAAATTTTGACGCCTCGCTTCTGAAAGTTGGTACTCCCTGCCAATACAATTGGTTCGGCCACAGAGGTGTCATCTGTGGGTCATCCTACGGACTTATTGACCGATTAGTTATGTGAGTTGATTTTCAGCTTTCCAATTAGAACCGTCATAATTTCTGGTTCTATCGCCTCCCTCTTAACCACTACACAACACACAATTGGTGTCCGAATGAGATCAGCACACATATACAAACCACACATAAATAAACTTTCTGTTTCTATATTCAAGGGCTTGGGAGTATTGTACGTTGATCGTAAACGACGGCGTACAAATAGACGAATTTTTCGTTGTTGCATTTTTAGGCTAATATACTCATGAAACGTGAAAAAAATAAAATTTAATGAAAGAAAACTTTGTTTTTCCAAGTCGATCACAATAATTTATTATTAGAATAATAAAGTAAAATTACAAACCTCACCTCAGCTGCTATTACCTCCCATACAAAATTCACCATTCGTTATTCGAAAGAATTTGAGACGACGGTATTGCATGAATGTGCTTTACGCTGTTATATTTTCTTCCGAAGCTGTTTCGCTAGATTTTCTTGTTCATTAGATTTCGCACCTGAAAATAAAATTTACAGTGTATGTATATTTATACTCTAGATGAAATCTGAGAGTATATTGTGTTTGCCTTACCGTTTGTAACGCTAAGAAATATTGCTAGCATAGAGCCGCTGAGGGTACAGAAATATTTGTTGTCGCTTAAAAACCTTGATTCCGAGTGACCGTCTGTCCATCTGTTTGTCCGTCTGCCCATCTGTCTGTCTATCTACAACATAACTCTCGAAAGCTTTGACCTATCGTGCTGAAATTTTTCGCATTTCCTTTTTTACCAAAACGTAACTTTGAGCTCGTGAACGAGCCACATCCCCCCACTCCTTCTAATTTTGATTTTACTCTGAAACCACAGACTCGAAAATTAGCTCATAGTATAAAGATGTAAATATTATTGACGTCAAAAATATTGCTCTGATCCCTTTACTCCTTCTACCTGGAAGTGAGCAGTTTTATTCTGTTCCCGGTTATCACCTTATCCCAGCATTTTTTCGCCAGCGGGGGATCGCTCTCTACATCCGCGATGATGTGCCCTTCCAATTGGTTCCATATTTGGTTACCTGCTCCAATCCGGAATTCAATTTTATCTGGATAAAACTTTTAGTCCAAGGGCATATCTTGTTTTTTTGTTATATTTATAGAAGCCCGGCACTGAATGCAGCTAAAACAGCTAGTGAGCTGGATGGGTTGTCTGAATCCGTCCAGTCCATTTACACTGCACACCCTGACGCTGAAATCGTTATCGCGGGCGATTTCAATGTTCACAACATTGCCTGGCTTAAATATTCCTCCTGCACGGACCAAGAGGGACGTGATACTGAGCTCTTTGCCTCGTTAAACGGTTTAACACAGCTGGTAAGTGAGCCTACTCGTTTACCTGAAATTGCAGGTCAATTCTCAAATCTTCTTGATCTATTTCTCACCAACCAACCTGAGAAATATTCTCTCTCTGTATTATCACCATCGCCAATTGGAAATACGGATCACTTCTTGATTCGTGCACAATTTCCTGTTGCAGCACAAAAACCGCTGCCAGTTAAGGCACCCCGCAGAACTGTTTGGCATTTCAAAAGAGCAAATTGGGGGGCGCTGAACGAGTTCTTCAATGCCTTTAATTGGAAATTGTGCTTCGATTCTAATAACAGCGATGAAGCCTGTAAACTTGTCACCGAGACCATCCTGAAAGGTATGAAGCTCTACATACCTTTCAGTCAAAAGAGAATCCGGCCGTCGAAGGACTCTTGGTTCACAAAAGAATGTCTCGCGGCAATTCAGGCTAAGAAACAATCGTTTCGAAATTTTCAAAATTCTCCAACTCCAGCTAACAGAGAGCTTTATAATGCATCAAGAAATACCTGCAAATCCATCCTTAAACGTGTTAAATTTGATCACGACCAAAAACTTCGGCGGAAGATCCTTCAGAGTCCAAAAGGCTCAAGATCTTTCTGGTCTTTTGTCAAAACGGTCAATAATAATTTCATCTCTTCATCAACACCACCACTCGTCGATGGCGACCGTACCGTTATTGATCCAGTTGAGAAAGCCAACCTATTGGCAGTAAGTTTCGCAAGAAACTCAACGCTACCACCTTCAAACCAAACCCCTCCTATCGCATCACCATCAGGTTTTTCGCTGCCGCCGCTACACTTCCGCACGCGTCTCATATCTAGGATCCTGCAAAAGCTCAATGTTCACAAGTCCGCTGGCCCTGACGGCATTCCCCCCATCACCCTTAAAATGTGCTCCTCTTCTCTGGATAAACCTCTTCGCAATCTTTTTTATTTATCTTACTCTTCTGGGTGCTTTCCACGATTGTGGAAAGTCGCGAATGTTCAGCCAATTCCCAAGAAAGGAAGCAAAGCGAACCCCGCTAACTACCGCCCGATAGCCATCACTTCAGTGCTCTCGAAAGTGATGGAAACTGCTGTCAATTGCAAAAATAATTCACTATCTCGAGGATAAGCAGCTTATCCACGATCGCCAATACGGTTTCCGTTCTGGAAGGTCGACGGGAGATCTCTTAGCCTACCTGACAGAACGTTGGAACTCTTGCTTGCACAAATACGGCGAAGGTCAAGTTCTTGCTCTTGACATTGCAAAAGCTTTTGACAGAGTTTGGCATGAATGTCTCCTTGTTAAGCTAAAGGCCATTGGCCTCGATGCTACCCTCATTCGATGGATTGAGAGTTTCCTATCTGAACGTACTATACGAGTCGTTTTAGATGGCGTTTCTTCTTCTTCTTTCCCAACTAATTCTGGTGTTCCTCAGGGCTCTGTCCTATCGCCTACTCTGTTCTTAGTATTCATTAATGACCTTTTGTCTTCTACCCTCAATCCAATCCATAGTTTTGCTGATGACAGTACCTTAAATAACACCTTTGAATTTAACTCTGCTGCGGATTCTCACAAGCAATCAATTGCTTCCAAACGCAGGGAGTTATTCAGTTCGCTGGACTCCGACCTCGGCTTAATCCTGGAATGGGGCAGGAAAAATAGAGTAGAGTTCAACGCTGCTAAAACACAGGCCTGTCATCTTTCTCTTAAACGTGATGTTCCAGCGTCGTCGTCTAATTTAGCTTTTAATGGCATACCAATTAGCCCTTTAGAGGAATTTGTCGTTTTAGGCGTAAAGTTAAATAACCATCTGGATTGGAGCAAACATATCTATGATGTTGCACTTGATACCTCCAAACGCCTAGGTATTCTTCGCAAATGCAAAAAATATTTTACTCCTCACGACTTAGCTACCATCTACAAGGCTTACATTAGACCTCGTTTAGAGTACAATTCGCATTTGTGGGCTGGGGCTCCCAAAACACACCTTGCGCTGCTCGATCGAATCCAAAAACATGCGTTCCGACTAATCGGAGATGACAACATCACGATTTCTATTGATTCCCTCGAGCATCGTAGGAACGTTGCAGTACTCAGCATTTACTATCGCTATTTTCATGGTAAATGTAGCGCGGAACTTAGATCACTCATTCCTCCACTTTACACCTTTCCCCGTAATACTCGTCAAGCTAATCGCGCGCACGAGTATACTGTTAACCCTATTCCTACTCGTACAGTGAAATATAGGCAGTCATTCATCCCCCGAACGTCCAGACTTTGGAACGCATTGCCTGCTAGTATGTTTCCAAGCAAGTATAACCTTCAGCATTTCAAAAGTAATGTCCATCGCCACTTCCGTCTCTCTCCCCCAAAATTCCTATAATACTACCAAGTTTCATCCTCTTCCTATACCGTCATAACTGTGCAATAGCATTAAAGGGTGACCCCCTAAGTTATATTCGGTGCCTTAAAAAAAAAAAAAAAAACCCATACAAATGCAGAATTCTAAGAAATGTATTTATTCGATTTGCATTGCACCTAGTAAAGCTAAAACAACCAATTTTTGTCATAGTTAATTTTATTATAATTGCAATCAATTTTGTAAAAACTATTAACCTCACCTCACTCTTTCTACAAGTTTCACGGAATTTCGGAATTTTAACTAAATTATTTTTCTCCGAAATCGTCAAAGCTATCAACTTTAAATTTTGAGAAAAGTATACTATTATAGATATCATTGGTGTCGAAAAATTTGGTTTTGATTCGAATTTTCCTTCTACCCCTCCCATACAAATGGATAATGTTGGTAAATGTATTAAATCGATTTTCATTGAAACTAGAAAAGGTACAAATTAAAAATTTTGCCAGAATTTGTCCCTTAATAATTACAATAAATTCTAAGAAAACCATATAAACTTCGCTTCGCTCCTTCTACCACCTCCCATACAAATTTTTGAAATTCAACAAAGTATTTCTCCTTTGAAGATATGAGAGCTATCGACTTTAAAATTATAACAAAGCAATGTGATTAGGATGTTGAGAAGCAGATTCAAAATCATCGAAAACCTCCCACTTTCGCTGCCACCTCCCATACAAATGCCATAAATTCAGACAAAAATTGTTCAATTCCCTTGAAAATTATGAAAGCTACAAATTTTAAATTCAGCATGAAAATTTTGCAAAATACGTTCGATGTTATATACAAAAATTACAAATCCCCCCTCTGCTTTACCACCTCCCATACAAAAGTCACAATTCACTATTCGAAAGAATTTGAGATGACATATTTTCCGGTAAAATAAGCTCTTTCCTATTTCATCTAGAGTATCATAATTCTGTTATGTTTACAACTATGGTTGCTGCGACCTTTCCCAAACATGGAATTCCTACAATTTCTCTCTAAAATTTTATCTCAGATGGGTTAATGCAACTGAAACAGAACTAGCATAACAGCATAGCCGGTTCAGAACTTCTCGGCTGGCTTATCTCAGTGCTCATCTCGTTGTTTGTAATTAAAATACATGATCCCTTGTCAGACGGAAAGCCTTCAAACGAAAGAAATTATTACTTGGCAGTGTGCATTATGTTGTTGTTTGTTGGGTCCCATCTGAAGGAGTGATTCTGCGAAGGGTTCGCAGTTAAAGATTAAACTACTGAGGGACTAATTAACAAGAACAAAGATGATGTCATGCTTTGGGAGTGATGATGATGATAGAGCACTCGTATAATGACGATGCAATTAAAAGCAATCACATTTTCTCCCGCAAACTGGAAAAAAAAATTTCAAAGTTTTAATAAAATTTCACATGATATAAAACCAGCTGCAAGCGATTTCATTAAAGAAGATTCAGTTGGTCGTTTCTAAATGGAAATACTGAATATGTTCATTTCTTTTTTTTCAAATAAACAATAAAATATGACTGAAGAATTGCACAATCCTAGGTATAACTTTTGTCTAACGATCTTGCAGTACGTTATTTATTAACGATGGAAGATCGTGCACAATCCTCATTGCATGACGAAAATCTCCACTGCTGCACTATACCTGTCTACAGTGGAAAACTTTCGATTTCAATTTCGTCACGGTTTAAAAATCAATTTTTGCAATTGACAGAAATTGTGCAGTAATTTAATGTTATTTACGTGCTATTCGGAATTTTATTCATAGTACAATCGCCGGAAAGAGAGTGGACTTCGAGAATTCCTCGCTTGTCGTAAAAATCGTAATCCAATGCTAACAACTGAGAAGGGAAATCTTGAAAATTCTTTGAGTGTAAGTAGCTTTACATAAAGTTTTCAACGTTTAGGAGGCTTGATATTCGATAGCTGTGCAATGTTGTTACATATTATTGGATTGCTTTCAGTTATGGTACATCCCAGAAGTATACTGTATTTCAGATGGTTTTCAATCACGCAAAAAGGACACGAATATCGCAAACATTAATAATTGAATTCTGATTTAGAATTTTGGATTTCTGACAATACAACAAAGCTGATTGCTGACAATACTGTTACAGTATGACCATTTACAATAATGATTTGTTCTATAGATACAATTTTTAATAAATTTCGCAATTGATTCCCCAGCATGACAATAAGAGTTGTGCTCCTGTCAATCTTTAAAGAAGTTATGCAAAGGGCAAAGATTATTAAACCTAAATTGTTACTAGTGTACTCCACTTGTTTATTTTGAATTAAATGTGTCTTGCTTTGAGTTTAAAAAAAAATTTAAATTAGGCCACGAATGATTGATGAAGAGAAAACTAGAGTACTGGAACAGGGAAAATTCATTGACATACAATTAATTCGCACAAATTGATTCAATAGATTGGTTCGTGACAAAATTGGAACACGACAGAATTGATCCATTTAAAATTTATCTAAACAATCGAATCTAAAATTCTTCTAGTAATAATTGGTTCACACTTTAGTACAGAATCAATTGAAATTATCAAGAATACATAAACGTAATGCAATTATTGGATATTTTTAATAAGTACGTGAACTTTAGAATTTTAACTATTGACAAATAACTTTCAAGATGAACATCATAATAACTAAATAATTAAAAAAAAAATTAGGCAAACCATTATATCAAATTTATGTAATACAGAAGAAAAAGCGAAAATTTGCTCAATTAATTGTCCTTTCTCAACAATCAGTATTGACTAAAATCAAAGTGGATTAAAAACATAACAGGACTACGATTGGGCTTAAAGCCCAATCATGCAATACACTAGATAAAAGAGATTTTTTTTTTAATTTAAGAAATTTTGAATGGGGAGCGGTAGAAGGAGTGATGGTATTGAACTAATTTTTTCACATCAGGCTGGGGTTGCATTAAAAATGTTTTATTGAAAATTTTATAGTTACTGGTAAAATGAGTGTGTTGGATTTAGTGAAATTGTACAGTTTGTATGGGAGGTGCTAGAAGGAGTGGGGATTTATTAATGACATTTTCAGAAATAACTATAAATATTATTCGACATGTTTTAAATTGCAGATCAGTAGCATTCCAACTTTAAAAAAAACCGACTTTTTGTAGAGCTGTAAAAATTTGTGGTATTAAATGAGAGGAGTAGAAGCAATGCAGCTAATGTTCTTATTTTTTCGATCTTACTAATAATTCTAAATTAATATTCCATACACAATTTCAGCTCCATTAATTTTATACGTACTATGTAAATTGGTTTATAGTATTTCCTGAAAAGTGCAGTTTGTATGGGAGGTGGTGAAAGGAGTGGAGGGATTCAAACAATTTGTATACAGTGCATTTAAATCACCATAAAAGTGATATGTACAAAATTTCAATAGCTTTCATGCTTTTTGAGAAAATCTGTTTATTTCAAAATTCCTATATTGAGTCATTTTGTATAGGAGGGGTTAGAAGGCTTTTCACTAAAAATCGATCTCAAGACTTTTGACGCAATTTTGTCTCCACTATTTTTAAAAGTTCTTAAGCAAAATTTTATATTGATAATTTTAAAAAGTTAGGTGATAATTGATTTCTTCAAAATGGTCGAAAAAAACCTTTTGTGGGGGTGTAGAAGTTTTAATGATATTCGACCAGTTGCATTTTTCAAATTTTCAGTTTCTACCTTAAAATACCATTCAAAAATTTTCAGTTTATATGTTTTTCAATACACATGAAACACTTTCTGAACGTTAGACAGGGGGAGGTCATTTTATAACAATTGTGGAGCAAATTATTATTTTTTTGCTATGCGCATCAAATAGATGTATCCACGTATAAAATTTGAACTTTTTATCTTTTACCAGAGCCTTCAAATTATCACTCAAAATTTTCAAAATTTCTTTACCTCCACTTGGAAAAATCTTGCGCCACTTGAATAGAATACTTAATGAAATCAATAGTTTTCTGTTAGAATTGGACATGTGCGGTCGGATAATCGCGTAAGTAAGTAAAATCGTGCTATTTTAATTGGAAAAAGCAGAAATGGGGCGAGGAAAAGCATTGACAGAAAAGGAAAAGTGAAAAATTAAAGCCTACAAGGATCTGGGCCTATCTGTTGCGAAAATATAAAAAATAAACTGCCAACAAGTCGGGCGAAACTTTATTATTTTTAGGACAAGTTGCAGATGCATGATAAGTCAATATGCCGGTTAAAGTGGTTTGGGAGACTAAGTGAAAGAGAATTCTTGGGCAGCGCTGTTATTAATTTAACAATATTTCATGCGTTTATGCAAGTTTGGGTTTTTATAAGGAGGCGGTAGGGTTCTAGTAAGGGTGGGTGGATGCTAATAGCTTCTTAATTGATTGTTTGAATCATGACCAATATTTTCTGTATAGAATGTGTTTCATAAACGAAGCTGCATAGAATATTCATAAAATTCGGAGTATTCTACATTCACGAAACCGAACATTTGTATGGGAAGGGGTAGAGCGGGTAAGGGAATCGTAAAATTTGTGATGCAATTTTATTTCATTTCTCTTGTAAGGTGCACGTACAAAATTTCAATTTCGTAGCTTTTAATTTTTTTGTTATTAGTTGATTTAATGAAATTGGTCGAAATCATACTTTTGTATGGGAGGTGGTAGAAGGGCATGCGCGATTTCAAAACTTTTGAAACAATTTTGTTTCAACTATTTTTAGAAGTTCTTATGCAAAATTTTAAATTGATAGCTTTTAATAGTTAGGTGATAATTGGTTTCTTGAAAATGGTCGAAAAAATAATTTTGTATAGGAGGGGTAGAAGTTTTAAAGATATTCGACCAGTCAATATTTTATATATTAAAGGATTTTTTTTAATACATTTTTCGTTCAAAAATTTTCAGTTTATATGTTTTTTTTAAATGCACATGAAACACCTTGTGCACGTTAGACCGGGGGAGTCTAGAACAAATTATTCTTTTTTTTCTGTATATCAAATAGATGTATTCAAATGCAAAATTTAAACTTTGTATATTTCACCAAAGCTCTGAAAAAAATTACTCAAAATTATGGACATTTATTCTTACCACCTCCCTCCCCTTACACCTCCAAACTCAACGTTTCTTCTAAAATTAACAATTATTTAGTTCTACAATCTGAAAAATTTTCAATTTAATATCTGTATTCAATTTTGAGATATAACGATTTGCAATTTTGAAAAGTGCGCCATTTTTAAAATGCTCCCCATTTGCCCCCACTACTATTATTTCCACACGTTATATTTTTTTAGTATTTCGCTAGTATAGATAAATATATGTTTTAAGTTTCAATTACAGAGCTTTAGAGATAGTTGAGATATTCATTTTTAAGTGTTTTTCTTTGAAGAAATATTCTATGGTCTACAGTGTCAAATGCCTTTTCAATCAATCAATAAAATTCCTGTTAAGACCCCCTATAAGGGCATAGGACAGAAACAACTCTCCTCCACAAGGCGCGATCCTGAGCATCGTCCTTAAGCTGTTGCCAGGACTTGTTTATTCCTCTGGCCTCCTACTCAACTGCTCGCTTCAATGTGTTACATAGTCGACCAACCCGACGTCTTCCTTGATGATATAATCCAGAACCTGTTTGGCGATGTTTCTCAAAGTATGACCGATCCACTGTCACTTCCGCTTTTGAATCTCAATGCCTAATTAAGTATTGCCAGTTGTACTCCAAAGTTCGTCGTTGGAGATCACTTCTGACCAGAATATTCCTAAAATGCGTCGAAGGCATTGGTTCACGAAAGTCTGTAGTTTCTTGGAAAGTCGAACGGTTACTTTCCACGTAGTACAACCATATAACAACACGGATTTTACGCATGCATCAAAAACTCGCAGCTTCGTGCGAAGGGAGATCTCTCTTAACCTCCACAAAGGGGAAAGGATACCGAAGGCCTGACGAGCTTTATTTAGCCGAGCCTCAATATCCTTTTCGGCTCCGCCGTCCATGCTGACAATGCTTCCGAGATAGCGAAAATTTTGCACCTCTTCCACATCCTGTCCGTTAAGAACAATCGATGGGCTTGCGTTCGAACCCATGTGCATGTACATGGTTTTACGCACATTTATTTTCAGTCCCGCCTCTTTGCATTTAGAATTCAATGAGCGAACATTTGACTCTAAGTCCGAACGGTTATGTGCAAGCAAACACACGTCATTAGCATAATCAAGGTGACTTAAGGTGTTAAATAGTCTCCATTGAAGACCTTTACTTTTTCACCTTCCAGTGCAGCTTTCAAGATGTCATTTATTACCACCAGAAACAGGGCTGGCGATAATATGCAGCCTTGTCTGACACCCGTTCGCACAGGGAAGCTCTCGGGCAGCTCTCCTCTATGCAAGACGTGACACCTTGCATTTTCGAAGGATTCTTTAATCATAGCTATGACCTTATCTGGAATACCTCTCCTACGCAAAGCACTCCTTATGTAATCTCGCTTAACGCTGTCGAAAGCCTTCTCGAAGTCCACAAACATAAGATGTAGTGGCGAACGCATTTCGACTGACTGCTCTAATATTATCCGTAGGGTATTTGTGTGGTCGGTACAAGACGACCCTTTACGGAATGCAGCCTGATGAACTTCGAGAGCGCTCTCGACGACATCACTAATCCTATTGAGAATTACCTTAGCCGTGATTTTCGATACGGCAGTAAGTAGATATATACCACGCCAATTGCCATAATCCCGAAGGTCGCTCTTCTTCGGAATTTTCACAATGACTCCCTCCTTCTATTCAGTCGGATATCTTCCTTCATTTCATACCTTAATGAAAAGTGGGAGGAGTATATCGGCTGTTATTTCCGGGTCCGCTTTCAGGAGTTCGGTTGGTAGTCCATCTATACCTGGAACTTTCCTTCACGCCATTGACCGAATGGCGGAAACTATCTCTTCCTTATCTGGGTGATCGTCCCTAATAGAGGATTGTTGCGGTTGGATGTTTGGTAGTTGTTCTGTTTCTGGAATATCTTCTTCGTACAAGATGTTTAAAACATCAGAGAAGTATTCTTCGATCGCCGCAACTGGTGTTCACTCATATTAAAGAGAGTTCCGTTGACATCTCTCACCAGGTCCAGTTCGTCAATTGTTTCATGATTTTGAATAGTGAACCGCAGATTCTGCCTTGTTTGCCAGATCTTCAATGGCCTTTCTCTTGTCGCGTCTAACAGCCTTTTTAAGCTGTATATGAGCATCGCGGTAGTTCTGCCTCAGTTCGGGTGTTCGTTGGTTGATATCAGGTTGAGAGATGATTTGGCTTTTTTCCGATTGCCAACCTTGTCCCATGTGTCTTCATTCTCAGTACCAACGTACTGAATGGTGTTTCCGCTTGGGGTTCATTCTTCCTGATCCTGTCCACCTGATCTCGGTCAAATCCAAGATTTGGATGTTATAGTGCTCCATTTCACGGTCGATCACTGATTGGTGGTGCAAGGACCGAGTGGCCCCAGCTCTTCTCAATGTTCGAACATTCCAGAAGCCAATCATAGTCCGTTTTCGAATGCCAAAACACGTTACCTTAGAATCAGTCCGTATCCGAGGCGCTGTATCCGTTTCTCGTATCAGGTCTTAAGATCACGGGTGATAAGCCCATGATCCAGTGAGTGTCCATTTGCCATTTTTAGCGCAAGCACAACTGGCTATGGGTGAATTTTACAGCCCCATCCACAGAGGGATAATTAGCTCAGGTCCGTGCAGTCGCTAGTCTCCAAAGATAGTTGCAGGAATTGGTAAAACCTCATCCTACAACTACCCCCTTGCCTTTTAAAGATCTATAAAGACTGACGTAACGTAAAAGCCTTTGTCAAGACCTTTATTTATGAATTGCATCGCGTCAATTAGTACTGAAGCCACACTGATTCCGATCAAACCCACCATTTTTGTTTATAAGTTTTGTGATTCTTTTGTTGATAACTTTCTCAAAAGATTTTGCTGATAGAGCTTGTCAAAACAGTCGGCCTATTTCAATTACATAGCTTAAGAGATAGTTGATATATGCGCACTCCTCCTCCCTGAAAGTTCCTCACCCAGTAAACAATCACCCTATCTATCTATAAGGGTTTCAGAGGTAGGGTCTTTGACTTTCATTGGAACATATGCGCACGGTGGTGGACGGTGTACGGCATACGGCGCACGACTTACAGATAGAGGGAGCTTATGCATTTTTAGAATAATTTAGTTATGAAACGCGAAAAAAGCAAAATTTCAGTGTAGTAA
Organism: Chorisops tibialis; assembly: GCA_963669355.1. Lineage (NCBI taxonomy): Eukaryota > Metazoa > Arthropoda > Insecta > Diptera > Stratiomyidae > Chorisops > Chorisops tibialis. The sequence continues at coordinate 290,572,495 of OY770262.1, forward strand.
TTTTTTTTTTCCTTGTCGATCACAATACTTTATTATTCGAACAATAAAAAATAATAATTCCAATTTTTAAGAGCAGTTGAACTTTCAAACCGCTATAACTCCAAACCACTGATTTTCACTTTCGTGCCTTTGGCATAAAGGTGATGTAGTGGCGAACCCTTTTCGGCGGACTGCTCCAATATTATCCGCAGGGTATTTGTGTGGCCGGTACAAGACGACCCTTTACAGAATCCAGCCTGATAAACTTCGAGAGTGCTTTCCACGACATCAATACTCCTAATGAGAATTATCTCAGTCATGATTTTCGATACGGCAGTAAGTAGACATGTACTGCGCCAATTGGTACAATCCCGATGGTCGCCCTTCATTCCACACCTCAGTAAAGAGTGGAAGAATATCGGCTGTTATTGACCGGCCCACTTTGAGCAGATTGATTGGTAGTCCATTTATATCTGGGACTTTCTTTCCCGTCATTGACCGAATTGCAAAAACTATTTCTTCCTTATTATCGTATCGTCCCTCACATAATAATTACCTGCACGTCAACATCCATCGCGGAAAGTTTTACATTGTACTTCTTCATCCTACGTTTCCCGAAGCGGAGTGCCACCAGTCTAGGGTCGCAAGAAACCTAGTTTCATTATTTATTGTGGAAGGGTTGTTAGACCTTCGCACAACCCTCTATCTACGAATTTTTCATTTTCGTAGATTGAGGTGACCAAGGTATTTCCAAGCAGGCAGTGTGTTGGAATTATGCATCTACCGGGAGTAATTCAATCACAGAACCTAACCGGGGGTTTTCCTGGTACCACAGATGTCAGGGAACCCATGGAAAGTTGCTTCCACCCCCGGCAATGGAAGAAGGCCCTTCTGGGAGTATCGTGGTGGCTGTCGTTATTGCCCATATCGCGACCAGAGTTCCTCGGAGCTCGACGTGGAGTCACGTTTTCCAACCCGGTGCCATGAGCGATAGACTGGCACAAATTTAGATAGCTCTCGCATCCAGCAATTTGAATGCCAAACTTGCATTTGGCATAGACTGCTACCTTCGGGGGTGTTAATTATTGTCATCACAAAACAATCCCTGTTGCTAAAGACAGCCGTGTGGCCATTCCGAGCAATGCACTACGTTAAACAAGATTATAGGAACTGTACTTCTTCATAATACACATAAAAAATTGTAGAGTACAAGTTTTCTTTTCAAGTCCTTTCGTCCGTAACTTGTCGCTTCCCTAAAGATCAACTTTAGCCCCGGATCTCTGCTCTTATAGTGATCGCAGGTGATTTTGATTAATTCTCTTTCAATACTAATAACAATTATTCCTCTTATCGCATTTTTTCTAAATCGACTTTTGGCCAGCTAGAATCGAAAAACACCATACTACAGACGGAATTGTTTCATTGCGTTTTAGGCATAATTAGTCATGATATGTAAAAAAAATAAACTGCCAACAAGTCGGGCGAAACTTTATTATTCTTGGGACAAGTTGCGGATGCGTGGAAAGTCAATATGCAGGTTAGAGTGGTTAGGGAAGACTAAGTGAAAGGGGGTTCTTGGGCAGGACAGTTGTCAACACTTTGCGGAAACGTTCAAAAGCTTCAGTATATATAACCAATATTTCGTTCGTTTATTTATGCAAGTTTGAGTTTTTTGAGGGGAGGGATGAGGGTTGATAGTAAGGGTCGGTGGATGTTAATAGTTTTTTAATTGACGTCCAATATTCTCTGTATAGAATGTCAGTTTCATAGACGAAGTTGCATAGAATAAGATTCTGTGTATTTTACATTCACGAAACCAACATTTGTATGGGAGGGGGTAGAGGAGGTAGGGGAATCGTAAAGATTGTGACGCAATTTTATTTCCTTTCTGTTGTAGTCTTCTCGTACAAAATTTCAAGTTCGCAGCTTTTAACTTGTTGGTTATTAGTTGGTTCAATGAAATAGGTAGAAATGATACTTTTGTATGGGAGGGGGTAGAAGGGCAAGCGTGATTGCAAAACTTTTAACAAAATTTCATTTCAATTATTTTTATAAGTTTTCCGGCAAAAATTGAAATGGATAGCTTTTAAGAGTTAGCTGATAACTGATATCTTAAAAATGCTCGAAAAAATAATTTTGTATGGGAGGGGTAGAAGAGGTGAGGGAATTGCAAAATTTGTGAAACAATTTTCTTTTTCTTCTCTTGTAAGGTACTCATAAAAAATTTCAAGTTCGTAGCTTTTAATTTGTTGGTTAGCAGTTGATTTAATGAAATTGGTCGAAATGATACTTTTGTATGGGAGGGGGTAGAAGGGCAAGCGCGATTGCAAAACTTTTAAAGGAATTTCATTTCAATTCTTTTTGTAAGTTTTCATGCAAAATTTGAAATGGATAGCTTTTAAGAGTTAGCTGATAACCGATTTCTTAAAAATGCTCGAAAAAATAATTTTGTATTGGAGGGGGTAGAAGAGGTAGGGGAATTGCAAAATTTGTGATGCAATTTTCTTTTCTTTCTCTAGTAAGGTTCTCGTACAAAATTTCAAGTTCGTAGCTTTTAATTTGTTGTTTATTAGTTGATTTAATGAAATTGGTCGAAATCATACTTTTGTATGGGAGGGGGTAGAAGGGCAAGTGCTATTTTGAAACTTTTAAAATAATTTTATTTTAAATATTTTTATAAGTACAAAATTTCAAATGGATAGCTTTTAATAGTTAGGTGATAATTAATTTCTTAAAAATGGTCGAAAAAATAATTTTGTATGGGAGGGGGTAGAATTTTCAAAGGTATTCGACCAGTTAATATCTTATACGTTTGGGGATTTTTTTTAAATGTTATTTTCAAGTTTCTACCTTAAAATTACATCCAAAAATTTTCAGTTTTCGTGTTTTTTACGCTGCACATGAAACACCTTGTGCCCCTTAGACCGTGGTGGTCGGTTCGTAACAATTGTGGATCAAATTATTATTTTTTTTCTGTGTATATAAAATAGATGTATCCACATGCAAAATTTAAAGTTTCTATCTTTGACCAGAGTCCTAAAAAAATCACTCAAAATTTTCGACATTTTTGCTTACCACCTCCCTCCCTTTACACCCCCTAACTTAAAATTTTTATCAAAATTATAAATTATATAGTTCTATAATCTGACGAATTTTTGATTCGATATCTGCACTCAATTTTGAGATATAACGATTTCTAATTTTGAAAAGTGCACCATTTTTGAAATGCTCCCCATTTCCCCCCACTACTATTATGACCAAATTTTATATTTTTTTTATATTTCGCTAGTATAGCTTAGTATATGTTTTAAATTTCAATTACATAGCTTAAGAGATAGTTGAGATATTAATTCTTAAGTGTTTTTTTTGCACCCCCCCTGACCCTCCCCCTTACAATAATTAGCCTATTTCTAAGCTTATTCTGATGGATCTATACGCCATCTTAATTGTCCCAAAATATGAATTTTTTATGATAAGTAGTTTCGAAGATATAACCATTTCAAAAAAAGATTCGGCCGACAATTTGTTTTTAGCCCCCCCTTTTCGGACGCCAATGGATAAAAAAATTAAATTATTTTTGGAGTATGTCCCACAACCTTCTCTATATGTATGCTGATTTTCATCTTTCTATCTGCATTCGTGGTGAAGATATTAGCAAGTGTATTTTTCGACTTTTTCCATCCCCCCGCCTCCCCCTTCCACCCCACACTCCCAAAAATTTGGATAATGGAGCTCACTTACCAAATTAACAATCCTCCCAAAAACCAACATTCTACCTTTAACGGTCTTGGAGGTACGAGTCCATATGTACGGCGTACGGCGTACGGCGTACGGCGGGACGGATTTTTTTTTTTGCATTTTTAGGCTAATGTAGTCATGAAACGCGAAAAAACAAAATTTCAGGGTAGCAAATTTTTTTTTTTTCTGTGTCGATCACAATACTTTATTATTAAAAAATAATAAAGTAATTCGGAGTTCATTATTATTAAAAGAATAAAGTAACATGTATCGCCTCTCTATTTCGTTTAAAGCATTCTCCCTCTATAACTAAGAACTTTCAATAAACACATAACTTTGCTCAATTAGTTCGTAATTAACAATTAACTAATTTCAAATTAAGTTGCCTGTGTCAATCCGCGAAATACCATTCGTTCGTTGTTTTCGAAAATTGAAGAAGCTTTCTTCCTTATTTCCAAATCATACAAATTATAACATTTAAAAATTCCAAGAGCTACGAACTACCACCCACCAGCTGACACCCATAATTGCTTTCAAACTATTCCGGCTTTCGTAATATGGGGAAATGGACAATTAAAAAAACTTCTTTGATTGGGTGTCTCCTCTGTTCCGTCTTTAATTAAGACGTTTCGGATGGCGGTCAATTTAAATTTTCAATTTCTCCACAGCTACTTTTATTGAATGAAATGACGGCGGCGACGACAACGATGACGGACGTTAGCAAATTTAATCAAGCCTTCGAAAGTTGACCCTTTCGACCTTGCTTCACTTGGCGGTGGTCCATCAGAAGAAGTTCATTACAACAATCTTTCGGACGAGACGTTTTTCTTTTTGGGTTTCATTTCTTTTTGTTCTTTTACGTTTCGAATATGTTGTGCTGTGCTTGCAAGCATGGCATGTTGAAACGAAAGGGATGTTTATGAGATCTGATATGTATTTTAGTTTTATGACTGAAAGCCTTTCAAGCGGTTTTTTCTGAGAAGGATCAGACTTGAAAACAAGAGGCAGCGGAAACACGACATGTTCTCATAATCTTTTTATGGGGGAATTTCTAAAGAGAAGGACTGGTCAAAAGAATGAAGTGGATGTTTGAAAAAGGGATTCGAGCAGAGCATGTAAATTAAATTACGAAAAAAAATTTCGGAAAGGACCAAAATGAGAATTTTGCTTTGTGAGCATTGGACGTGATGTTTGAGTAGTTTGGCTGATTTTTTTTAAGAGGATTCATCAAAATTTACTTTTCATTTATCGAAAAAAAAAAAATTCAAATGGGATTGAGACAATTTAAAGGTAAGAGTATGGTAACACGGGTGAGAAAAACTAATTCTGTATAGCACTCGTAGATTATGACCCAAAGTTGTAATTAAACGCTTTAAGGTCATAATAATTGATCTTATCATAATTCGGTCAACATAATTCATTCACTACAATTCTTTCAATTAGACGTTGTGTCTTCTGTAAGAAAACACAATTATCTCTAGTAGTAAGCTCATATCTTTCTTACATTTAGTCGATGTGTGTATAAAAATTCGTAATAATTTGAGAAAAAAATGTTGGAAATCGAACTGTTCCTTTGTTTCTTAGATGTACTAATATTAAAAATGTTTACACTTTCTTCTTCAATTGCACTACAGCTCAAATCGGTCTGTAACCTCCTGACCTTCAGGTTTCTTAAATTTTTGTTTATTATTGTAAAAAGGTTTTTAGCAGGGCTGTAGTCGTAAGCTCAGCAGAGGGTATACGCTGTTGTAAGGCTAGAGTGGTCATCGGTAACCGATGTTGCTAAATTTATAAAATCATCAAATCATCATCAATCGAACTGAAATCTAATTTTCCCACGCAACATTTGATTATACACTTATAAAGGTATGCTCACAGTGCAAAATAAAGTCTAAATGATGATCAAAGAGTTTGCAATAGCTATTAAAGTATTGAAGTGCGCTTCAATTTAACCGCGGAACTTAATTTAACTAAATAACTTTTCGCTTGCGCCTATGTTTTTTTTTGTTCACAAGATATCGCGTAATTTTTACTTCTGTAGAGCTCATCGCCCGAATATTTTCCCATTCATACTCCACACGTGTGGTTGTTGCTACTTCTACAAAGTATTTCATCATCGCCCGAGTCTTTCCGTGTCGCCCTATCGCAGTTGGCCGCTTTTCTACTTTGCCCGTGTTATTTTTGTTGGAGACCTTCAATGATCGAGCGTACTAGGGTGCACATATTCTTCCATTACTGTTTGTTGAGACCTATAAAGCATTTTATTCTCGCCCGAATCATTCTTCTATCGCACGATCGCTTTCGTTGCTTTCTTGGTAAAGCGGTTACTAGGTCTTTACTTTACCTGCGAGGTCACAGGTATTCAGAATTATTTCGTTCTCGTTCGATTACTTTTCGATTGTCGACTGAGTCTATAAGTGTAGTTTGCTGATTGGTGGATTGCTCAAAGTCCTCGAACACTGGATGATCGTGACTTCTATAGTACAGGTATTCATAAAACAGTCGCCCGAGTTCCTCCCTATTGGTCGAGTGTTGCTTTTTCTTGGTAATTCGATGATCGCACGTCGTCCATCCGTCCGTCTGTCTGTCCGTCCGTGTCCTCTCTAGCTTGAGAACGAGTTGATCTAGAAAGTTCAAATTTTGTACACGTCGTTTTTGACAAAAAAGTAAGGACAAGCGCGTGAGCGGGCCAAATTGCTCCACCCCTTCTACCCCCTCCCATACAAATTGACACAATTGCGCAATTTGACAATAAACGGATTTGCTCGAAAAGTATAAAAGCTATTGGTATCAAATTTAGAACGTATTATTTTTATCATGATATCAATCTACCATATAAAAATTATGCGTGTCCTTTCCCTCCTTCTACCACCTCCCATACAAACTGTACTTTTTCATGAAATACTCTAAACAAGTTTACTCAGTGCGTATAAAATTTAGCGAACTGAAATTTTGCAATAAATATTTATTTGGAATTATTGGTAAGACCAAAAAAAATTAGACCATTAGCTTCACCGCTTCTACACCCTCCCATGCAAAATGACACAATTTCGCAATTCGACACTAAACGGCTTTTCTCGAAAAATATAAATGTTACTGATCTGAAATTTGGAATATAATACTTTCATGATAATTTCATTCTACTGTGTAAAAATTATTTGTGTCCTCCCCCTCCTTCCACCACCTCCCATACAATCTGCACTTTTTCATGAAATACTCTAAACCAATTAACTCAGTCCGTATACAATTTATCGATTTGGAATTGTGCACTAAATATTTATTTAGAATTATTAGTAAGATCAAAAAAATTAGACGATTAACTTTTCCCCTTCCACTCCCTCCCATACAAAACGACACAATTTCGCAATTCCAGAATAAACGGATTTTTTTCCAAAAGCATAGAGGCTATTGATCTGAAATTTGTAATATATTACTTTTATAATAATTCCAATCTGCTGTATAAAAATTATTTAAGTCTTCTCCTTCCTTCTACCACCTCCCATACAAACTGCACTTTTTTATTAAATACTCGAAACAAATTTACTCAGTACGTATAAAATTGATGGAGCTGAAATTGTGCAGTAAACATTTATTTAGAATTGTTCGTAAGACCAAAAACAATTAGGCAATTAGCTTAACTCCTCCCACCCCCTCCCATATAATTTGACACAATTCAACAACTTTACAAAAAGTCGATTTGCCTGAAAAGTATGAATGCTACTGATCTGCTATGCCAAATAAATGATGTTATCTAGCTAGGGTGTAGCCTAGTAGGTAGCGTGTTGGTCTTGTAATGCGAAGGTCGTGAGTTCAAATCCCGGTCGACGCAATATATAATTCCAGCACATTGCCTGCTTGGATATACCTTGGTGACTTCAATCTACGAAAATGAAAAATTCGTTGAAAGAGGGTTGTGCGAAAAGCTAACAACTCTTCCACAATAAATAATGAAAAAGGTTAAGGAACCTGAATATCAGGAGGCCAAGGTCCAACTTGGGCTGTAGCGCCATTGCAGTAGTAGTAGTAGTTATTTCTAAGAAAGTTATTAATAACTCCACCCTCCTTCTACCACCTCCCATACAAACTGCACAATTTCACTAAATTCAATACACTAAGTTTTTCAGTACCTACCTATTAAATTTTTCAATTCTAAATTTTGTATAAAACATTTTTATAGCAACCTTATCGTGATGTGAATAAATTTGTTCAATGTTGTTACCCCCTCTACCACTTCCCCTACAAAATTTCTTAAAATAAAGAAATTTCTTCTTCATCTAGAGTATCGCAGTCCTGTTACGTTTTTTTTTTTTTTTAGTTGAAGAACTTAACATTCCTTCCATACCCTAGTACACCATCCCTTCGCACAACCCTCTATTTACGAAATTTCATTTTCGCAAATTGAGATGGCCAAGCTATACTCATGCAAGTAGTGTGCTGAAATTATACGTCTATCAGGATGCGAGCACCCAACTTTCGCATCGTAGACCAACACGTTACCCACTTGGCTACACCTTAGCTTTATTTAATCACTTAAATAAATCATAACATGGTATTTTAGAATCAAAAATATAGGCCAACAAGTCGGGCGTAACTTTATCATTCTCGGGACGAGTTGAGGATCCGTGGGAAGTCAATATGCAGGTTAGGGTAGATAGGGAAGACGAAGTGAATGGGAATTCTAGGGTAGAGTAGTTGTCAATTATTTCACACGTTGCGATTACAATCGATAGCTCAAGCACATTGAATCAATATTTCATTCGTTTATTTATGCAAATTTGGATTTGTATGGTAGGGTGGGAGGGGGCGATAGAAGGTATGAGTTTAGGTTTAGAACTGTTTAATTGATTACTTCTCTTTTTAGAATGTTTGTTTCATAGACGAAATAAATTCTATGAAATTTAGTGTGTTTTATTTTCATCAAACCATGCAGTTTTATGGGGGAGGTAGAAGAGTTGCGATAATCGTTAAATTTGTGATGCACTTTTATTTCACTTCCATTGAAAGATATTCGGGGAAAATTTTAATTTCATAGCTTTTGATATGTTGTTTATTAGTTAATTTATTGAAATTGGTCGAAATTATTCTTTTGTATGGGAGGGGGTAGAAGGATAATGGGGATTTGCAACTTTATTTTGAATATTTTGAAAAGTATTGGTACAAATTTTCAAGTTTAAGCTCTTAATATATTGGTGAAGAAATATTTAATACTTCAGGTATTCCACAAGGTAGCCATCTAGGTCCACTTCTATTCCTTCTATACTCTAGATGAAATCTAAGAGTATTATGAATTTGCTTTTAAGTTTGTTACGCTAAGAAGCATTGCTCACACAGGGTCGCCAGGGGTACAGAATTATGCTTTGTCGCTCAGAAACGGGGATTCCGACTCCGACTGTCTACAACATAACTCTCGTAAGCTTTGGCCTATCGTGCTGAAATTTGTCATATTTAATTTTTAACAAAAACCAATTTTGGAAAAACTATCATCTTCACCTCACTCTTTTTACGCCCTCCCATATAAATTTCAAGAAATTCCGGAATTTCAATTAAATTACTTTTCTCCAAAATTATTATAGCTATCAACTTTAAATTTTAAAAAGAGTATACTACATATTATATATATCACTCATGTCGCAAAATTTGGTTTTGATACGAATACGCCTTCCACCCCTCCCATAAAAATGCACAATTTTGGTAAATGCTTTTAATCGATTTTCATTGAAACTAGAAAAAGTATAAACTAAAAAATTTTGCCAGAATTTGTCCCTTAATAATTACAATAAATGCTAAGAAATATATGAGCTTCGCTCCACTCCTTCTACCTCCTCCCATACAAATTTTTGTATTGGAAATTCAAGAAAAGTATTTTTTCTTTGAACATATGAGAGCTATCGAACGTAAAACTGTAACAAAGCAATATGATTAGGATGTTGATAAGCAGATTCGAAATCATCCAAAACCTTCCATTTTCTTCGCCACCTCCCATACAAATGCCATAAATTCAGATGAAAATTGTTCAATTTTCTTGAAAACTATGAAAGCTACAAGGTTTAAATTCACGAAACATTTTGTATACTACGTTCGGTATTATATACAAAAATTACGAACCTCCCCTCTCTGCTTTTACCACCTCCCATACAAAAGTCAGTATTCACTATTCAAAAGAATTTGAGAAAACATGTTTTCCGGTACAATAAACTCTTTCCTATTTCATCAAGAGTAGCTTTACGCCCAATTATAATTCTATTATGTTTTTATACTCTAGTTAAAATCTATGCACAAAATGCGTACAGTCTCCAAGGGTACAGACATGTTAGCTGTCATTTAAAAACCTCAAATTCGAGTGACCGGTTGTCTGTCGAAATAATGACTCTCGAACGAATTAGCATCATCAATTAAAATTAGTTCATTTGTAATAAAACCAAAAACATTCACACCAACGAAATATGTAAACCGCAGCCGTTCGTGTTGAAAATTATTATATAAATCCTCTTGATTATAATTTATGTTACGTTAGACATTATTTTCCACCAACTGGACCACATCACAGTCAAAGCAATTTCAATGTATCGATTTAAATTGGACGAAATGGCTAACATCAGAGTCCACCTGAATGAACATTTCAGTCACAATTCTATTCAGGCTGAAATTCCCGGTTGACCGAAAACGAGTCTAATCAAATCATTCAAAATATTCACAATTCACCCAACATATTTGTAGACTAGAATGTCGAGACTTTTTTATTCGCAATTTTAAATATATTGAAACACTGATATATACGTACATAAAAAGGACATTGACGATGATATATTTTTTTTTCCATAGTGCGGTTGAATTATAATAAAAAGAAAATTTATAAATAATTTTAGGAACTAGTATCAAAATGGATAATTTGGAATCAAAAGGCATCGATAATAAGATCACGTGAAAATTATTTAATGATTAGCCATTTAAATAATTAGTAGTTGTTATTAATTTGTTAAATAAACAATAGAAATAGGTTTACAACAACATAACAAGACTACGATTGCGCGTAGATGAAAGAGAAATTTTGTGATTGCTAGAAATTTTGTAGGCGAACTGGTAGAGAGCGTAACGACTTTGAACAAATTTTTTCACATTTCGCTAGAGTTGCTATCAAAATGTTTTATACAAAATTTAGGATTCAACAATTTAATACGTACTGAGGAATTTCGTGTATTGGATTTAGTGCAATTGCGCAGTTCGTATGGGAGGTGGCAGCTAGAAAAAAAGGACTTCTTCTTCTTCAATGGCGCTACAGCCCAAATCGGGCATTGGCCTCCTAATCTTCAGGTTCCTTCGCATTTTCACTATTTATTGTGGAATAGTTGTTCGACCTTCGCACAACCCTCTACCTGCGAATTTTTCATTTTCGTAGATTAAAGTGGCCAAGGTATATTCAAGCAGGTAGTGTGCTGGAGTTATGCGTCGACCGGGATTTGAACTCACGACCTTCGCGTTGTAAACCAAACACGCTACCCACTAGACTATACCCTAGCTAAAAAGACTTGGCCACGTTAAATTGGATACACGCCATGCTAAGGAGCCGACTGACAGCTGTGGATCTAGGTGATAGCACTTTGACTGCACAGACCTATAAGGGCTGTCCACAGAGAGAAGTACTATCTCCGCTTCTTTGGGCAATCATAACAGATGAGCTTCTAGACCGTCTAACAGAACAAGGCTACGAGGTAATAGAATATGCCGATGACCTTGTTATTTTTATTAGAAGCAAATATGATGTAACTTTATCAGAAACGCTGCAATCTGCCTTGGAAGTGATAACGAACTGCTGTTAGTCTAAGAACTTAAACTTTAACTCGATTAAGACTCAGATAGTACCACTTTCTAATAGAAGGAAGATTTGCATAACACCTCCTTCTATAAATGGAACGTCATATAGAATGGACTCACGCCAAAACATAAAAGGCATTTTGGGCCTGTAAAAGCCTATTTGGCAGAAGATGGGGATTACAACCCAAGATGATCTACTGGTGCTACAGAACAATCATCCTTCCCATAGTCACATACGGATCATAGACTGTTGATCCGTTAAAATGTTACAACAAAAAGCACCGCTTGTATTACAAAAACATAACAGAATTATGATTGGGCTTAAAGCCCAATCATATGATACTCTAGATGAGATGGAAATGACTTTAATATACCGGAAAATATGTCATCTCAAATTCTTTCGAATAGTGAATAGAGACTTTTGCATGGGAGGTGGTAGAAGTAGAGGGGGAGGTTTGTATTTTTCGCATATGACACCGGACATGGCATGCAAAATGTTTTTTGCTGAATTTAAAGTTTTTAGTTTTCATTATTTTCAAAGAAATTGGTCATAGTTTTCCTGAAATTGGGGCATTTGTATGGGAGGTGGCAGAGGAAGTGGAGCGTTTAAGATGATTTTGAAACTGCTTATCATCATCCTTATCACCATGCTTTGATTCAATTTCAAAGTCGATAGCTCTAATATACTTGAAGGAGAAATGCTTTTCTTGAATTTATAATAGAGATATTTGTGTGGGAGGTGGTGGAAGGAGTGAAGCGGAGCTGATAATTTTTTCTAACACTTATTTCAATTATTAAAAAACGAATTCTGGCAAAATTTGAAGTTTGTACTTTTTCTAGTTTGAATGGAAATCGATGAAGTGCATTTAACAAAAATTATACATTTGTATGGGAGGGTGTAGAAGGAGTGTACAGATCAAAACAAATTTTTTTCGCATTATTAATATTTCTATTTGTATACTTTATACAAAATATCAAGTTGATAGCTTTAACAGTTTCGAAGAAAAATAATTTAATTTAAATTTCAAAATTTCGTGAAATTTGTATGGGAGGGGTAGAAGGAGTAAGGTGAAGTTGATAATTATTTTTAAAATAAATTGAAGTTATAATAGAATTAATTCTGACAAAATTTCGTTTTTTCAGCTTTACTAGTTTCAATGAAAATCGAAAATATGTATTTTTCAAAATTGACCTTTTGTATGGGAGGGGGTAGAAGGAGTAAGGGGATCGGGTCAATATTCTGTGGTATTAATGACATCTGTATCATAATACTTTGACTTAAATTTCAAGTCGATAGCTTAAATAGTTTCAAAGAAAATCAATTTCTTAATTTTTCGAAATTTCATGAAATTTGTATGGGAGGGGGTAGAAGGAGTGGGGGGATGTGGCCCATCCACGAACTTAAAGTTACTTTTTTGCTAAAAATGACACACAAAAATTTTTAGCACTATAGCTCAAAGCTTTCGAGAGTTATGCTGTAGACAGACGCACAGACGGACAGACAGACAGACAGACGGTCACTCGGAATCGAGGTTTTTGAGCGACAACAAATATTTCTGTACCCTCTGTACCCTTGGCGGCTCTGTGCGAGCGTTATTTCTTAGCGTTACAAACGGTAAGGCAAACACAATATACTCTCAGATTTCATCTAGAGTATAAAAATTCAAATACTAGCGTGTCTTAGCATTACAGGTGCAATGTAAGCCTGCCCTACTGCAGCAATGGAAATATTCCTAAACATCCCTTCAATACATATCCAAATAAAAAATGAGGCAATTAAAGAGGTGTTACGCATATAGAGGGACAACGATTACAAATTATAAAAAATCCGAGGATTGAAGTTCTAACCTCAACACTATGCCGACAAAATTCAACTTTGAACCTCCATTCAAAGTAATAATCAGAGAACGCAAGGAATGGCAATCTATGCCACCTGAAATGGAAGAGGGATCAACCATCTGGTGCACAAATGGCTCGCGGACCTCGGAGGGGACTGGAGCCGGAGTCACAGGTCCTAACTTCTCTCTCTCTTGGTAAGGAAGCCTCAATCTTCCAAGCCAAACTTATTGCAATGGAGGTATTTATCGCAGAGAATATTCGGGGAGCTCATCGCAACAAATCACTTTACCTAGTCTAGCCATAAATACTGTTACAAACTTTTTGAAGCACTGTTCAATAAAAGAGGTGTTATATGTTAAGAAATCATTGTTTATTTATTAAATGCATTGTCAACAACGGAAATTGCAACAAGTTATTCGAAGTGATTGCCTTTTGCCTTTACACAAGCCTTTAATCGAGCTGGCCACTTATCTATGGAAGCACGCACGACTTCAATCGGAAAGTTCGCGACTGCATGTGTAAGAGACTTCTTTAAGGATTCGATATTAGGATGTCTTTTAGAGCACGTCATTTGCTCTAAGACAGACCATAATTCGTAATCCAGCGGATTCAGGTCTGGGCTAGAGGAAGGCCAATCTTCAGCTTTAATAAAATCTGGAACATTTTCTTCAAGCGATTTTTGGGTTGACTTCGCCTTATGACCTGGTGCAGAATCTTGCTGGAAACTCCAAGGCTGATTTTTGAATAATGACGTGTTGAGAGGTTTCACTACACTTTCAAGGACACTTTCTTGATAAATTTTGGCAGACGTTTTGACGCCCTTCTCACAAAAATGCAAATTTGTCACCCCGTTGTAGCTAACATCCCACCAACCCATTACTGAGGCTGGATGATGACCTCTTTGAACCTTTTGGGCAACTTGAGAAGCTTCTCTGGCACTGCGAGCATAAGCCCTATCGTTTTGTTTATTAAATGTTTCTTCGACAGTAAACATTTTTTCGTCCGTAAACAAAATTTTACGGTGTTCTTGGTTTGCGTACCGGCAAAGTAATCGTTTTGATTTTTCCACTCTATTTTTTTTAACGAATCTGTTAGTAAATGCCCGGTAGATCTACGATAAGCACCCAACCCCAAGTCACTTTTGATGATACGTGAAATTGTTCTTTGGGGTATTTTCATCTCACGCGATAAAATTTTTTGTTTCCGAAGAGGATTACGGCGAATTCTCTCGCGCACGGCTTTAACCGCTTGAGGTGTTCGAGTAGTTCGCGGACGGCCACTTCTTTCACGGTCACTTACTCCAGACGTATCATTAAATCTTTCAATAGCCCGATATACAAACATTCGGCTTATACCAAGGGTATGCAGAGTCTTAAAAATATCACTTGGTTGCATTCCTACTTTATGAAGTGCAATCACAGCAATTCTATTTTCTTTGTCACCCCAATCCATGTTCACTACACTAAAAATTAAACTCAAATGATGACAAATGCATCAAGCACAAGCGTACTATAGCGATTAGCTCAATTTTTAAGAAATGCAATATAACGGTTCCTTTCTGCAGGGTTGCCAAACCTTGTAACAATATTTATGGCTAGACTAGGTATATCTGGATAGTCAGGTATTTCTCAAAGCTCTTGCAGCCAACAAACACGGGACGAGGCTTGTGTGGGACAGCGTTCAAAACCTAATCATTCTAGGAAGGAGGAACAAATTAACATTAATGTGGATCTCAGGACATACTTGTATTGAGAAAAATTAAGAGGCAGATCGCCTCGCAAAAAATGGTGCAGAAACTAATTTTATTGGATCAGAGCAACTCTGTGGGAAACCAAAAGGACACTACAACCTTATACTTAGAGAGTGGATTGAACTAGAGCATAGAATCTACTGGAATAGACTACCAGGCTTATCAATCTCAAAGAAATTTATCCTACTACAAAAAAGAAAGTGGAGGATATTCTAAAATTCAGCAAGAGTGGCATTAGTACTCTAATCGGCCTATTACCGGGGCATAGTGGAGTAAGCCACCACCTCAAAATATGGGCTTAGTTGAAATCGACATCTGCCGCCTCTTTCTCAGAGACTCAAAAACGACACTTCGAGGCAGCAGCAAGGAAAAGACTCAATTTTCTAGGATATCGTTTCCTTACAACTGATGAACTAGCGAACATGGCTCCCTTAAATATAATTAGATTAGCCAACGCTATTGATTTATGGCAGGGTAAATGGCAATAAACGCACAATAGACCTGAAAGGTCGCGATGCTTTCAAGTGTTCCCCTAAATAAAAAAATAATAGTCAAATTGTACAGTTTCTATGGGAGGTGGTGGAAGGAGGGGCGTAATGACTTTTTCAGAAATAACTATAAACATCATGCTTTTGAAATTTTTTAAATAGCAGATCAGTAGCATTAATAGCAGTAATGCACAATTTCAGCTCGATAAATTTTATACGCACTGAGTAAATTAGTTCAGAGCACTTCATGAAAAAGTGCAGCTTGTATAGGAGGTGGTAGAAAAAGGGGTAGAATACAAATAGTTTTTATACAAAAGATTGAGATCCTCTTAAAAGTATTACATTCCAAATTTGAGATCAATAGCATCTATACTTTTCGAGCAAATCCGTTTATTTTCAAATTGCGAAATTGTGTTATTTTGTATAGGAGGGAGTAGAAGTGGTGGAGGGATTTGGCCCTTTCACGGACTTGACCTTACTTTTTAGTCAGAAACGTGTACAACATTTGAACTCTCTAGCTTAACGCGTTCTCAAGCTAGAGGGGACACTGACGGACAGGAAGACGGACGGACAGATGGACGGGCGGACGAACATCCGGTTTGAGATTTTTGAGTGATTAAATGAACTTCTGTATCACTCATTTTTTTCTCCGAGCTTTATTTCTTGGCGTTACAAACTTTCTGGCAAACTTGTAATACTATCAGATAACTAGTCGAATACTTTCAAAATTTCTGCTTCCTCCCAAATAGTTTTTTTTGCGACCTTTTCGACTGAGAGTTAGTTATTAAACTCTCAGCAGAGACAGAAACGTCCCATTTAATAAAGAATATATTTTTTTTTTACAGAATGACCTGTATTATAGGCAATTTAGGCCTTTACGTGCAATGCAAGAACACAGTCATGGAGGGGAGGAATGGGGTTGGGAAGGTAGAGGAAGAGGAGTGAGAACGACCGTAGCGAGTGGAGGAAGCTGGTTGGGCTGGGTTGTTCAGTTGTACTGGCTGCTTACTGGCAAAATTTACAGATGTTATGGGGGACTGAATGATAGAAAGCAAACAGAAACCATCTACTGAGTATCTAGGCCTTCTTGAAGTAGAACTGTTTGACTTTTACACCGTTTGCTCATTTTATTTTGAATAATTTTTCATCGCCAGTAGCAACTGAAAAATTCGTACTTAAAAAAGCCCATCTGGAGTGGGAATCGAACCCACGACCTATCGACTGAGAAGCAAGCACGCTGCCCACTACGCCACGGAAGCCTATGTAGTGTGAAATCCAGAATTCTTCATTAAAAACACTTAAACTTAACTTGAAATTTTGTATGAACATTTTTGAAAGTGTTTAAAACAAATTTACGAAAATATGATTTCTACAAATCAACTAATAATCAGCAAACTAAAACCTACGAATATAAAATTTTGTACAAACACCTTTCAAGAAAACTAAATACGTAGGGCACTACTTAAGTTTTGAGATAGACAAGTAAAAACAAATATTTATCATCGAAAATTGTTTTGTTGTTTTTCAAAATATTCTCCATGAAAATCAATATACTTTGCATGCGTTTCATTTTCACCCCGAATTAGGCAACTCCAAAACGTGCATTTTGAATGCATAAACTGATGCCCAGATACTTAACGTTAGTTACGTATCTGAGCCCAGGTTCATCCAGCTTTATCGATGGAGGACGCAAATGCGAAAATTTACCCATCAGTAACATTACCGCTGTCCCCATTCCAGAACGGTTGCCAATAGAGCTGTACCCTTACGCTCAAGCTCAGATCGAGAACTTCATTCAACCAATATGAGCAAATGGTCACCACACGACACTGCTTCAGTCCGAGCGCTGTGCCAAAAGGTCATCCATCATTAGGTTCCACATGAATGGGCCACTGATGGAGCCCTGTGGACAGCCCCGCCCCACATCCCTTCTGACAGTATCGCGTACTCCACTTACGCATACCGACCTGTAGAGAAATTGCTTTTCCACAGCGCCATTTCTTGGCATCTGCAGCTCCGTAGCTTATCAAGTACCGGATCCCAACCCAAATGGCTAGATGAGCCCTTGAAATCTACAAAGATTCCAATGACGTATTTGCTAGCACTCCTCCGCCGAATCCTTTACATGCATCCACGCATCTTCTGTGCATCTCCCGGCACGGAAGCCGTACTGCCATTCAGAGGCCAGATGGGCCACTTTCTCCCCCAATCCTCGGACCACAATTCTCTCCAAAACCTTGCTAAGGACCGGGAGAAAGGACAAGTTTAGACTGACGTACGGTTTTATTGGGGTTGCAAACTTCGCAAGAGAGAACCTAGACTTTGAATCAGTCAATCCAATTTCCAACTCCTCAACTTTATTCTTATTGACATTTCAATTCAATTTTCCCTTAAAGCCACTTAATTTAAAAAGGAAAAATGAAATTTTCGTTACCGAGAAACCATAATCCATCAAAGCATCCTTTCTCTACATTTTTCAGTAAACAGAAATCCAAAAAGATGATAAAGAGCCCTCCATACAGTCACATATTAACCCTTGAACTGACACTTTGACACAATGCCATCGATTTATAAGTACACTAGACAAGAACCTATCGAACTATCATCGCCCAAGAATATAAATAACAATACCGTTACATCTGCACTATATCAATGAATTGTCCCGAATATGTGACAGGCAAGTCATGTATTATTCATAAATCTTTCGAATAAATAAATTTATCTCGTAGCTGATACACAATATCGGCAATCCATAGCCCTGCAGTAGTCTCAATTACGGAAGACATCCAGGACATTAGAACGGATCAAAATGACGGTGATAGTCGCGTGGGAGAGTTGTCGTTTATCCGGAGATTTACAAAGAACATCTCACAATCATCATAATCGCTGTCCATTTAAGAAAAGCGGAGGTCGTTTGAACCCCCGATTTCAGTGTCAGTAGCCGTTGATAAAAGACATGTCCGATGACGCGTTGGGTAATTTACTGCCACAAAAACTTCCGGTACACGATGGAACAACACTTGAGACGCTGCCGGACTATTACTTATCGGTTTGTTGAAAGTCAGGGGCATAGTACCGCCTTATGGTTAGCAGAAGATTATCGCAATCAACTTGGGAGGGCCCCGTTCCCCCATAACATTTGGACTTATCGTCGGCTGCCTCAACCGTTTCAGATATCAACGAAGTGCTTCCTGGAGACTTCTCTGAAATCAAAGTGTCTATGGCCAAGCTTCCATGTTTCGTGGTCTGGAAGATGCACTTGGACTGAACGCTATTATGCCGTACAATAAGACCAGATTTTGATCCTATAAATAGCTCGGTGGTTTTCTAGAGCATCACACTAATGACTGCTTCTGCTGCTGCTGTATAAATTCAAAGTGGCACTTGCTACCATGGAATTATAGGTTTCCCTTATCCGCCGCTGTCGGGGTGCAAAAAAGAAAGTTTCGGGTATTTAGGGAACATCTTGATTTTATGGTTGGGTCACATTTACTTTTCCGTTTCGAAATGTAAAATGGACGGAAACTTTCGAAACGGACCATGATAGCGTAATGTTTGTTTATGCTCTTAGTTTTTTGGGAAAAAAAAGTTGGCTTTGTTACTTTCAGGCGTGCACATACAATGCCAAAGAAAGTCAAACATTTCGGACACCTGCTGCGCTGCCAGACAATATAATTTAGTTTTAGCAAAAATTATATTATTTAAGGTATTTTTGTTGATTCTGAAATTTTTTTAAATTGTTGTAAGAGTATAACTTGCTTTCAGTTCAATTTCTAGTGTCAACGTAGAAGTTTATTTAACCATTACTCAAAGGAAAAAAAATGGTATCTACTTTGTAAACTTACAACTTCTTACAATGACCGAAACGTCACGTTTAATAAAGCATAACAATTTGAAATCCGGAAAATCTTTCCTTTTAATTTAAAATGCACTGTGAAAACATTCACAAAACCCATTCAAAATCTGTTCAATAAAATGTCGTGACGATAACAGATCAGAAGGAACTTCTTGTTACCAAAAACTGCAAAAGAAGTTTGAAAATTAAATAAGCAATAACATTCTCGCGAACCTACTAAATAATCCTTGACATCCCCACTTCTATTATGAACAGATTTTATGTTTTTTGCATATTGCTGGTATAACTTAATATTTGTTCCAAGTTTCAATTGCATAGCTTAAGATATAGTCGAGATATCCATTTTTGAGTGTTTTTTTTAACCCTCCTCCTCCTGCCTTCCCCCTAACAATAGTTAGCCTCTCTCTTAGCTGATTCTGGTGGATCTGTATGCCACCTTAATGGTCCCAAAATATTAATTTTTATGGTGAGTGATTTTGAAGAGATAATCATTTAAAAAAATTTCGGCAGTCAATTTGTTTTTATCCCTCCCCTCCACGCCTCTTTTTTGGACACCAATGGATAAGAAAATTGAATTATTTTTAGAGTTTGCCCCACAAACCTTTCTATACTTATGCTGATTTGCGGCTTCCTTTCTGCATTCGTAGTGGAGTTTTAGCAAGTGTAATTTTTGACTCTCTCCCTCCCCCTCCTCCAACTTCCATCTGACACCTTCCTAAATTAAGATTATGGAGCTCATTTATCCAATTAACAATCTACCCAAGAACGACCATTCTACCTTTAACGGTTTCGGAGACATGAGGCTATATGTATGGCGTACGGCGGGACGGAATTTTTTTTTGTATTTTACTTTATTAATCTATATAAATATAATTGTAGTGTCTGTCTGTTATTTGTTTAGAAATGGCTATAAGTTAGTTTTTTGCTTTATTTTGGCAACAACAGACAGAGAAGAATTTTAAAAACGCGTGTTTCTGGCGTTTTTAAAAAACTTCTCTGTCTGTCCGTCTGTCTGTTTGTCTGTCCGGCTTTCACGCAAAAACGGCTGAACCGATTCTAACGAATCATTCACAGTTTATTAGGTATGCTCCGAAATGTAATCTGCTTTTGATTTTATGTTACTGCACTCACGCCTGCTACCCCCTCCCATACAAGGTGACACATTTTCAAAAATATGTAATAATCGATTTCTTTCGAAACTATAAGAAATATTAATTTGAAGCTTAAAATAAATCAATTCTATTACAAATGCAATCTTTTAGCTTTCAAATTATTTGAATTCCCCCACTCCTTCCACCACCTCCCATACAAACAACACTTTTTCATTAAATACTATACACCAATTTTCTCAGTACGTATAACTTCTATCGAGCTAAAATTTTGAACCAAATCCTTAATTGGCATTATTATAAATATCGGAAAAAAAATGAATCGATTAGCTTCACTCCTTCTACCTCCTCCCGTACCACGATTCCACGACTTAAAAAATTCGATTTTCTTCGAAAGTGTGAATGTTACTGATCTGAAATTTAAAATGCGTCAACTGCATGATGATTGTAGTAATTAATCAAAAAACTACTAAGAACCCTTCACTCCTTCCACCAGCTACCATACAAACTGCACTTTTTCATGAAATACTCTACACCAATTTTGTCAATACGTATAACTTTTATCGAGCTAATATTTTGTATCAAATCCTTAATAAGCATTATTATTAATATCGGACGAAAATTAACTGATTAGCTTCACTCCTTCTACCCCTCCCATACAATATGACGCAATTCCACAACTTTTCAAATAAACTGCCAACAAGTCGGGCGAAACTTTATTATTCTTGGGACAAGTTGCGTATGTGTGGAAAGTCAATATGCAGGTTAGAGTTGTTAGGGAAGACTAAGTGAAAGCGGGTTATTGGGCAGGGCAACTGTCAATTTAACACTTTGCGGAAACGTTCAAAAGCTCCAGTACATATAATCAATATTTCATTCCTTTATTTATCCAAGTTTGAGTGTTTGTGAGGGGTGGGGTGAGGGGTGATAGTAAGAGTGGGTGGATGGTAATAGTTTTTAATTGATTGCTTGAATCACGTCCAATATTCTCTGCATAGAATGTCAGTTTCATAGACGAAGTTGCATAGAATTTTCATAGGATTCGGTGTATTTTACATACATTCACGAAACCAAACATTTTTATGGGAGGGGGTAGAGGAGGTAGGGGAATCGTAAAATTTGTGATGCAATTTTATTTCTTTTCTCTTGTAGTGTGCTCGTACAAAATTTCAAGTTCGTAGCTTTTAATTTGTTGGTTATTAGTTGATTCAATGAAATTGGTCGAAATGATACTTTTGTATGGGAGGGGGTAGAAGAGCAAACGCGATTGCAAAACTTTTAAAGTAATATCATTTCAATTATTTTTATAAGTTTTTGAGCAAAATTTGAAATTGGTAGCTTTTAAGAGTTAGCTGAAAACTAATTTCCTAAAAATGCTCAAAAAAATAATTTTGTATGGGAGGGGGTAGAAGAGGTAAGGGAATCGCAAAATTTGTGACGCAATTTTCTTTTTTATCTCTTTTAAGGTGCTCGTACAAAATTTCAAGTTCGTAGCTTTTAATTTGTTGGTTAGCAGTTGTTTTATTGAAATCGGTCGAAATCATGCTTTTGTATGGGAGGGGGTAGAACGGCAAGTGTGATCTCAAAAATTTTGACGCAATTCTATTTCAACTATTTTTAAATGATTTTGTGCAAAATTTCAAATTGATAGCTTTTACTAATTAGGTGATAATTAATTTCTTAAGAATGGTCGAAAAAATCATTTTGTATGGGAGGGAGTAGAAGCTTTCAAGGTATTCGACCAGTTTATATTTCATTCTTTTAAAGATTTTTTTTAAATGCATTTCGCAAGTTTTCAAGTTTCTACCTTTAAATTTCATTCAAAAATTTTCAGTTTATGTGGTTTTTTCATTGCACATGATACACCTTGTGCACGGTAGACCAGGGGGGTCGGTGCATAACAATTGTGGAATTTTTATTATTTTACTTTATTATTTTAATAATAAAGTATTGTGATCGACTTGGAAAAAAAAAAAAATTTGCTACCCTGAAATTTTGTTTTTTCGCGTTTCATAACTAAATTAGCCTAAAAAAGCAAAAAAAAAAAATCCGTCTGTCTGTACGCCGTCCGCCGTACGCCGTCCGCCGTACGCCGTCCGCCGTCCGCCGTACGCCGTACGCCGGTGTGTACGCTCAGCGCACATTAACTCCCAAACCCTTCAAGATAGAAAGTTCATTTTTGGGGGGATTGTAGATAGTGGCGGATCTCAGGCAGATACCCATTTTCGGGGGTGTTCGGGTTCAGGGGGAGGCGGGGGGAGCGCTAAGGCCGAAAAATACGAATTCAAATATCTCAACCAAGGTAACAGCTAGGAAGCTAAAACTCAACACACATATAGAGAAGTTTGTGGGATAACTTTTAAAAATAATTTAATTTTTTTATCCATTGGCGGCCGAAAAGGGGGGGCTAAAAACAAATTGTCGGCCGAATTTTTTTTTCAAATGATTATATCTTCGAAATTACTTATCGTAAAAAATTCATATTTTGGGACCGTCAAGGTAGCATATAGTTCCATTGGAATCAGCTTAGAGAGTGGTTAATTATCGTAAGGGGAAGGGTCAGGGGGGGTGCAAAGAAAAACACTTAAAACTGAATATCTCAACTATCTCTTAAGCTATGTAATTGAAACTTAAAACTTATATTAAGCTATATTGGAAAAATACAAAAAAAATTTAAGATCTTGAAATAATAATAGTGGGGGGAAATGGGGAGCATTTCAAAAATGGCGCACTTTTCAAAATTACGAATCCTTATATCTCAAAAAATAATACAGATATCAAATCAAAAATTTGTCAGATTGTAGAACTACATAATAGTTAATTTTGATAAAAATTTTAAGTTGGGAGGTGTAAGGGGAGGGAGGTGATAAGCAAAAATGTCAAAAATTTTGAGTGATTTTTTTGAGGCTCTGGTGAAAGATACAAAGTTTAAATTTTGCATGTGGATACGTCTATCAACGAAGTGCTTCCTGGAGACTTCTCTGAAATCAAAGTGTCTATGGCCAAGCTTCCATGTTTCGTGGTCTGGAAGATGCACTTGGACTGAACGCTATTATGCCGTACAATAAGACCAGATTTTGATCCTATAAATAGCTCGGTGGTTTTCTAGAGCATCACACTAATGACTGCTTCTGCTGCTGCTGTATAAATTCAAAGTGGCACTTGCTACCATGGAATTATAGGTTTCCCTTATCCGCCGCTGTCGGGGTGCAAAAAAGAAAGTTTCGGGTATTTAGGGAACATCTTGATTTTATGGTTGGGTCACATTTACTTTTCCGTTTCGAAATGTAAAATGGACGGAAACTTTCGAAACGGACCATGATAGCGTAATGTTTGTTTATGCTCTTAGTTTTTTGGGAAAAAAAAGTTGGCTTTGTTACTTTCAGGCGTGCACATACAATGCCAAAGAAAGTCAAACATTTCGGACACCTGCTGCGCTGCCAGACAATATAATTTAGTTTTAGCAAAAATTATATTATTTAAGGTATTTTTGTTGATTCTGAAATTTTTTTAAATTGTTGTAAGAGTATAACTTGCTTTCAGTTCAATTTCTAGTGTCAACGTAGAAGTTTATTTAACCATTACTCAAAGGAAAAAAAATGGTATCTACTTTGTAAACTTACAACTTCTTACAATGACCGAAACGTCACGTTTAATAAAGCATAACAATTTGAAATCCGGAAAATCTTTCCTTTTAATTTAAAATGCACTGTGAAAACATTCACAAAACCCATTCAAAATCTGTTCAATAAAATGTCGTGACGATAACAGATCAGAAGGAACTTCTTGTTACCAAAAACTGCAAAAGAAGTTTGAAAATTAAATAAGCAATAACATTCTCGCGAACCTACTAAATAATCCTTGACATCCCCACTTCTATTATGAACAGATTTTATGTTTTTTGCATATTGCTGGTATAACTTAATATTTGTTCCAAGTTTCAATTGCATAGCTTAAGATATAGTCGAGATATCCATTTTTGAGTGTTTTTTTTAACCCTCCTCCTCCTGCCTTCCCCCTAACAATAGTTAGCCTCTCTCTTAGCTGATTCTGGTGGATCTGTATGCCACCTTAATGGTCCCAAAATATTAATTTTTATGGTGAGTGATTTTGAAGAGATAATCATTTAAAAAAATTTCGGCAGTCAATTTGTTTTTATCCCTCCCCTCCACGCCTCTTTTTTGGACACCAATGGATAAGAAAATTGAATTATTTTTAGAGTTTGCCCCACAAACCTTTCTATACTTATGCTGATTTGCGGCTTCCTTTCTGCATTCGTAGTGGAGTTTTAGCAAGTGTAATTTTTGACTCTCTCCCTCCCCCTCCTCCAACTTCCATCTGACACCTTCCTAAATTAAGATTATGGAGCTCATTTATCCAATTAACAATCTACCCAAGAACGACCATTCTACCTTTAACGGTTTCGGAGACATGAGGCTATATGTATGGCGTACGGCGGGACGGAATTTTTTTTTGTATTTTACTTTATTAATCTATATAAATATAATTGTAGTGTCTGTCTGTTATTTGTTTAGAAATGGCTATAAGTTAGTTTTTTGCTTTATTTTGGCAACAACAGACAGAGAAGAATTTTAAAAACGCGTGTTTCTGGCGTTTTTAAAAAACTTCTCTGTCTGTCCGTCTGTCTGTTTGTCTGTCCGGCTTTCACGCAAAAACGGCTGAACCGATTCTAACGAATCATTCACAGTTTATTAGGTATGCTCCGAAATGTAATCTGCTTTTGATTTTATGTTACTGCACTCACGCCTGCTACCCCCTCCCATACAAGGTGACACATTTTCAAAAATATGTAATAATCGATTTCTTTCGAAACTATAAGAAATATTAATTTGAAGCTTAAAATAAATCAATTCTATTACAAATGCAATCTTTTAGCTTTCAAATTATTTGAATTCCCCCACTCCTTCCACCACCTCCCATACAAACAACACTTTTTCATTAAATACTATACACCAATTTTCTCAGTACGTATAACTTCTATCGAGCTAAAATTTTGAACCAAATCCTTAATTGGCATTATTATAAATATCGGAAAAAAAATGAATCGATTAGCTTCACTCCTTCTACCTCCTCCCGTACCACGATTCCACGACTTAAAAAATTCGATTTTCTTCGAAAGTGTGAATGTTACTGATCTGAAATTTAAAATGCGTCAACTGCATGATGATTGTAGTAATTAATCAAAAAACTACTAAGAACCCTTCACTCCTTCCACCAGCTACCATACAAACTGCACTTTTTCATGAAATACTCTACACCAATTTTGTCAATACGTATAACTTTTATCGAGCTAATATTTTGTATCAAATCCTTAATAAGCATTATTATTAATATCGGACGAAAATTAACTGATTAGCTTCACTCCTTCTACCCCTCCCATACAATATGACGCAATTCCACAACTTTTCAAATAAACTGCCAACAAGTCGGGCGAAACTTTATTATTCTTGGGACAAGTTGCGTATGTGTGGAAAGTCAATATGCAGGTTAGAGTTGTTAGGGAAGACTAAGTGAAAGCGGGTTATTGGGCAGGGCAACTGTCAATTTAACACTTTGCGGAAACGTTCAAAAGCTCCAGTACATATAATCAATATTTCATTCCTTTATTTATCCAAGTTTGAGTGTTTGTGAGGGGTGGGGTGAGGGGTGATAGTAAGAGTGGGTGGATGGTAATAGTTTTTAATTGATTGCTTGAATCACGTCCAATATTCTCTGCATAGAATGTCAGTTTCATAGACGAAGTTGCATAGAATTTTCATAGGATTCGGTGTATTTTACATACATTCACGAAACCAAACATTTTTATGGGAGGGGGTAGAGGAGGTAGGGGAATCGTAAAATTTGTGATGCAATTTTATTTCTTTTCTCTTGTAGTGTGCTCGTACAAAATTTCAAGTTCGTAGCTTTTAATTTGTTGGTTATTAGTTGATTCAATGAAATTGGTCGAAATGATACTTTTGTATGGGAGGGGGTAGAAGAGCAAACGCGATTGCAAAACTTTTAAAGTAATATCATTTCAATTATTTTTATAAGTTTTTGAGCAAAATTTGAAATTGGTAGCTTTTAAGAGTTAGCTGAAAACTAATTTCCTAAAAATGCTCAAAAAAATAATTTTGTATGGGAGGGGGTAGAAGAGGTAAGGGAATCGCAAAATTTGTGACGCAATTTTCTTTTTTATCTCTTTTAAGGTGCTCGTACAAAATTTCAAGTTCGTAGCTTTTAATTTGTTGGTTAGCAGTTGTTTTATTGAAATCGGTCGAAATCATGCTTTTGTATGGGAGGGGGTAGAACGGCAAGTGTGATCTCAAAAATTTTGACGCAATTCTATTTCAACTATTTTTAAATGATTTTGTGCAAAATTTCAAATTGATAGCTTTTACTAATTAGGTGATAATTAATTTCTTAAGAATGGTCGAAAAAATCATTTTGTATGGGAGGGAGTAGAAGCTTTCAAGGTATTCGACCAGTTTATATTTCATTCTTTTAAAGATTTTTTTTAAATGCATTTCGCAAGTTTTCAAGTTTCTACCTTTAAATTTCATTCAAAAATTTTCAGTTTATGTGGTTTTTTCATTGCACATGATACACCTTGTGCACGGTAGACCAGGGGGGTCGGTGCATAACAATTGTGGAATTTTTATTATTTTACTTTATTATTTTAATAATAAAGTATTGTGATCGACTTGGAAAAAAAAAAAAATTTGCTACCCTGAAATTTTGTTTTTTCGCGTTTCATAACTAAATTAGCCTAAAAAAGCAAAAAAAAAAAATCCGTCTGTCTGTACGCCGTCCGCCGTACGCCGTCCGCCGTACGCCGTCCGCCGTCCGCCGTACGCCGTACGCCGGTGTGTACGCTCAGCGCACATTAACTCCCAAACCCTTCAAGATAGAAAGTTCATTTTTGGGGGGATTGTAGATAGTGGCGGATCTCAGGCAGATACCCATTTTCGGGGGTGTTCGGGTTCAGGGGGAGGCGGGGGGAGCGCTAAGGCCGAAAAATACGAATTCAAATATCTCAACCAAGGTAACAGCTAGGAAGCTAAAACTCAACACACATATAGAGAAGTTTGTGGGATAACTTTTAAAAATAATTTAATTTTTTTATCCATTGGCGGCCGAAAAGGGGGGGCTAAAAACAAATTGTCGGCCGAATTTTTTTTTCAAATGATTATATCTTCGAAATTACTTATCGTAAAAAATTCATATTTTGGGACCGTCAAGGTAGCATATAGTTCCATTGGAATCAGCTTAGAGAGTGGTTAATTATCGTAAGGGGAAGGGTCAGGGGGGGTGCAAAGAAAAACACTTAAAACTGAATATCTCAACTATCTCTTAAGCTATGTAATTGAAACTTAAAACTTATATTAAGCTATATTGGAAAAATACAAAAAAAATTTAAGATCTTGAAATAATAATAGTGGGGGGAAATGGGGAGCATTTCAAAAATGGCGCACTTTTCAAAATTACGAATCCTTATATCTCAAAAAATAATACAGATATCAAATCAAAAATTTGTCAGATTGTAGAACTACATAATAGTTAATTTTGATAAAAATTTTAAGTTGGGAGGTGTAAGGGGAGGGAGGTGATAAGCAAAAATGTCAAAAATTTTGAGTGATTTTTTTGAGGCTCTGGTGAAAGATACAAAGTTTAAATTTTGCATGTGGATACGTCTATTTGATGTACATAAAAAAATAATAATAACTTGATCCATAATTGTTATAAACCGATCCTCCCGGTCTAACGTGCACAAGGTGTTTCATGTGCATTGAAAAAAACACATAAACTGAAAATTTTTGAGTGAAATTTTAAGGTAGAAACTTGAAAATTTGCAAAATGTATTTAAAAAAAATCCCTAAATATACGAAATATTAACTGGTCGAAAACCTTTAAAGCTTCTACCCCCTCCAATACAAAATTATTTTTTCGACCATTTCTAAGAAATCAATTATTACCTAACTATTAAAAGCTATCAATTTGCAATTCTACATACAAACTTACAAAAATAATTGAAATGAAATTACGTTAAAAGTTTTGAAATCGCGCTTGCCCTTCTACCCCCTCCCATAGAAAAGTATGATTTCGACCAATTTCATTAAATCAACTAATAATCAACAAATTAAAAGCTACGAACTTGAAATTTTGTACGAGCATCTTACAATAGAAAAGAAAGAAAATTGCATCACAAGTCTTACGATTCCCCTCCCTCCTCTACCCCCTCCCATACAAAATTATTTTTTCGAGCATTTTTAAGAAATAAGTTGTCAGCTAACTCTTAAAAGCTATCAACTTCAAATTTTGCAGAAAAACTTATAAAAATAATTCAAATGAAGTTGTTTTAAAAGTTTTGAAATTGCGCTTGCCCTTCTACCCCTTGCCATACAAAACTATGATTTCGACCAATTTCATTAAATCAACTAATAACCAACAAACTAAAAGTTACGAATTTGAAATTTTATACAAGCCCCTTACAAGAGAAGCAAAATAAAACTACATATCAAATTTTACGATTCCCCTACCTTCTCTACCCCCTCCCATACAAATGTTCGGTTTCGTGAATGTAAAATACACTAAATTTTATGAAAATTCTATGCAACTTCGTCTATGAAACACATTCTATACAGAGAGTATTGGACGTGATGCAAGCAGTTAATTAAAAAGCTATTAACATCCACCCACTCTTACTATTACCGCTCCTCCTCCCTTAATAAAAACCTAAACTTGCAGAAACGAATGAAATATTGTTAAATTGACAACAGCCCTGCCCAAGAACTCCCTTTCACTTAGTCTTCCCTAACCACTCTAACCTGCATATTGACTTTCCACTCCACCGCAACATGTCCCAAGAATAATAAAGTTTCGCCCGACTTGTTGGCAGTTTATTTTCTGTATGTACAACAAATAGATGTATCAACATGGAAAATTTAAATTTTGTATCTTTCACCAGAGCCCTTAAAAAATCACTCAAAAATTTCGACATTTTTGGTTACCACCTCCCTCCCCTTACACCTCCCAACGTAAAATTTTTACTAAATTTCAAAACTACCTAGTTCTACAATTTGACATTTTAATTTGATATCTGTACTCAATTTTCAATTATAACGGTTTGAAATTTTGGAAAGTGCATCATTTTTGAAATGCTCCCCATTTCCCCCCACTACTATTTTGTCCAAATGTTATATTTTTCAGGTATTTCTCTAGTATAGCTTAGTATAGATTCTAAGATTCAATTACATAGCTTAATAAATAGCCGAGATATTGATTTTTAAGTGTTTTTCTTTGCACCCCCCTTGACCCTTCCCCTTACAATAATTAGCTTCTATCTAAACTGATTCTAGTAGATCTTAATACTATCTTAACGGTCTCAAAATATCAATTTTTTATGGCAAGTAATTTCGAAGATATAATCATTTGAAAAAAAAAATTCGGCCGACAATTGGTTCTTAGCCCCCCCTTTTTGCACCCCAATGGATAAAAAAATTAAATTATTTTTAAAAGTTGTCCCACAAATTTCTCTATATGTATGTTAAGTTTTAGCTTCCTAGCTGTTACCATGGTTGAGATATTTGAATTCGTATTTTTCGGTTTAAGCGTTCCCCCCGCCTCCCCCTGAACCCGTACACCCCCCAAAATGGGTATCCGCCTGAGATCCGCAACTATCTACAATCCCCCCAAAAATAAACTCTCTATCTTGAAGGGTTTGGGAGTTAATGTGCGCTGAGCGTACACGTCGGCGTACGGCGGACGGCGTACGGCGGACGGCGGACGGCGTACAGACAGACGGATTTTTTTTTTTTCATTTTTAGGCTAATTTAGTCATGAAACGCGAAAAAACAAAATTTCAGGGTAGCAAATTTTTTTTTTTTCCCAAGTCGATCACAATACTTTATTATTAAAATAATAAAGTAAAATTCGATTTTCTTCAAAAGTTTGAACGTTACTGATCAAATATTTAAAACATATCAATTTCATTATGATCATAGTTGTTTGTCGAAAAATCACCAAAAGCCCCACACTCCTTCTACCACCTCCCATACAAATTGCACAATTTCATCAAATCTAATACTTTAAGTTTCTCAGTAGCTATTCAATTTTTCAAGCTTAAACTTTGTTCAAAAAATATTCAGCTACTCTTGCATGATACGAAATAAATTAGCTCAGTACTTTCACCCTTACTACCACTCCCCATACAAAATTTCTTAACATCACAAAAATTTCGATTTCATCTATAGTATCGGATGATTGGGCTTTACGCACAATCGTAGTCCTGTAATGGTTTTAAGCTTAACGTTATTTTATTTGGTCTTTTTTTTTAATTAACACAAGCTGCAACTATTCTCATGTCCTTAACGCTCTTCCACACTTATATGATCTCAAATCACTGGATTGATTTGATCACGAGCCTGTCCCATACAAATGCGAGTATAGCGGTTTCATTATTAATAATTTATGGTTCTGATTCCAACAAAATACAAACCATTGTGTTTAAAGAGTCATTAAACTAAACAAATTATATATCTTGCATAATGTACTTATTACTAGCTACATTCTCAAAAATTGCTTATTTTGTGATTCTTCCGCGGGCAAAGTCGGCGGCGATCGCTAGTCTAATAATAAATTATTGTTATCGACATAGAAAAGGCAAATTTACTACCCTGAAATTTTTGGTTTTTCGCGTTTCATGACATAAAAATACAAAACAAAATCCTTTTTAGTGTGGAAAGAGAAACCCTCCGATTACTATTTGCCAAGTACCACAAAACTGCACAAATAATTCGCCGTTTTCAATACAAGGAATCTTCAATCTTCTTTGTTAATTCCTTTCTTTCTCTCCTTGCATCGGTTCTTGCTGTCTCGCATTTCCTCAGCAATCCCCGCGCCATTCCAGCGCTTTTTATTACGAAAGCTTCAGCGCGTTTTGATGCTGATGTACTTAAGGTGGTAATGGCACAGCACAATTTTTTTTTTGTAGAAAAGGAGACTTTAAAATAATGTCGTGGCAGCACTTTGCAGAACATCTATTAGTAATTAAGCTGTGTTATTCAGATATATGAACTATCATTATTATCATCAATAATATTACAGCCCAAGTCGGGCCTTCCAGTATATACTTCGTCTCCAATTTTCTCGGTCCAATGACCGACCGCGTCCTACAGGTTGAAAGTTTCTGAAGCGATTCGCAGTCTTCGTCGATTGAATCCTCCCAGCGTTTTCTCGGTGTTCCGACTGACCTTTTTCCTTCCGCCTTTCCTTTTTGAACGCATTTATGAATTCTTCTGTCCTCCATTCGCTGTAGTTTTCGAAGTTTAATGAGAGTAAAGAGTGAAGTCAAGTTTTGTTACTTTCCGATACCAGTAACTATTCGTAACTTTAATGAACGTAATTGTTACATTTTATTCGTTACTAGGTACTCATTTATTTGAAATGACCCCTATATCATGTTTCCAGTTCTGCAAATCATAAATTCAAATAGAAGATATCAACTCTTGTAGCCCATGCAACAAAAAATCGCTAGTGAATCGCTCTCTATTTCGTTGGCCGAGAACGTGTATCAAAACAGTGATCTCAAGTGAAGCGGTAGAAGGGGTGATAGCATTAAACTATTTTTTTCCCATCATGCTAAAATAGCTATAAAAATGTTTTATACAAAATGTAAGCTCCAAAAATTGAATAGGTGCTGAGAAAATTAGTGTATTATATATAGGAAAATTGTCCAGTTTGTATGGGAGGTGGTAGAAGGAGTGGGTAGATTTTGGTATTTTTATTTTATAAATAACTGCGATCATTATAAAATTAACATCTCTTAAATTTCAGACTAGTTGCATTCATACTTTTCAAGAAAATCGATTTTCGGCGTAGTTGGAAAATTGTGTCATATTGTATGGGAGGGGGTGGAAGCAGTAAAGCTAATCAGTTAATTTTTTCTGATCTTAACGATAAAACTAATTAAGTATTTGCTAAAAAGATTTGAGCTCGATAAATATTATACGTAATAAGAAAATCGGTTTAGAGTGTTTCATGAAAAAATGCAGTTTGTATGGGTGGTGCTGGAAGGAGTGGGGGGATTAAGCTAATTTTTATACTGTCATCACATTTATGATAAAAATAATATATTACAAATTTCAAATTATTAGCTTTTATATGTTGTTTCCAGTAAAATTTGATTATTGTAAATGATTGAAAATATGTCATTTTGTATGGGAGGGTGTAAAAGGGGTAGAGCGCTTCGGCCCGTGGCTTGACGCGTTCTCGAGCTAGAGTGCGAATGGACGGACGGACAGATGGACGGACATCCGGTTTTGAGACTTTTGAGCCACAACATTTCTGTACCCTTGGCGACTCTGTGCTAGCGTTATTTCCTGGCGTTACAAACTTTAGAGTAAATCTATAATACTCTTAGATTCCATCCAAAGTATAAAAACACATCATTTCCTCAGTAGATTTTGCTGCAAGGCAGAGTAAGAGTACTCCTTCTCATTCTTATGCTTTGAAATGACGAAACGGCGTTATGCACAAGTATAGGTTTCCCTCCTGTGATGTTACGAAAAATGTAACTAAACGTTACTTTCGATATAGGTACTTTTTTTTCTAAGTGGAACTCGAGAAACGAAACTGTAACGAAACGTATCTCAGTTACTTTTTCGGAAGCTCATTTCGTAATGAATATGAATCCGCATCGGTACTCGTTACTTCGGATTTTGATCGGTAACGAGTACTCGTGTATCGAATAGTTACTTTTTTGACATCACTACACCACACCAATATTCTGATTAATTATACTCTAGATGGAATCTGAGAGTATTATAAGTTCGCTCTAAGGTTTGTAACGCCAAGAAATAAGGCTCGGAGAAAAAAATGAATGATACAGAAGTTAATATTATCACTCAGAAATCTCAGAACCGGATGTCCGTCCGTCCGTCCGTCTGTCCGTCCGTCTGTCCGTCCGTCCGTGCGCTCTCTAGCTTGAGAACGCGTTGAGCTAGATAGTTCAAATTTTGTACACGTCGTTTTTAGCAAAAAAGTAATGTCAAGTTCGTGAACGGGCCAAATCGCTCCACCCCTTCTACCCCCTCCCATACAAAATGAAACAATTGCGCAATTTGACAATGAAGAGATTTGCTCGAAAAGTATATAAGCTATTAACCTGAAATTTGGAATATCTTACTATTATGATAATATCAATCTACCGTATAAAAATTATGTGTGTCCTACCCCTCCTTCTACCACCTCCCATACAAACTGTACTTTTCATGAATTATTCTAAGCCAATTTACTCAGTGCGTATAAAATTTAGCTAGCTGAAATTTTGCACCAAGTATTTATTTAAAATTTTTAGTAAGGCCGAAAAAAATTAGACGATTAGCTTCACCCCTTCTACCCCCTCCCATACAAAATGACACAATTTCGCAATTTGACATTAAATGGATTTACTCGAAAAGTGTAAAAGCTATTAATCTGAATTTTTGGATATATCACTTTCATAATAATATAAATCTACAGAAGAAAAATTATTGGAGTCCTCCCTCTCCTTCCACCCCCTCCCATACAAACATCACTTTTGCGTAAAATGCTTTAAGACGATTTTCTCAGAACATATAAGATTTATTGAGCTCATATTTTGTAATAAATTCTTAATTAGTATTATTACTAAGATCAAATAAAAAATTTTTGATTTGCTTCACTGCTTCTACCCCCTCCCATACAATATGACACTGTTTCACAACTTCACAAAAAATCGATTTTCTTGAAAAGTATGAATGGCACTAGTCTGAAATTTAGGAGGTGCCAATTTTATAATATTTTTAGCTATTTCTGAAAAAATCATTAAAATCCCCCAACTCTTTCTACCCCCTCCCATACAAACTGCGCATTGTCACTAAATCTAACTCACTAATTTTCTCAGTTCCCATTCAATTTTTGGAGTAAGCATTTTGTACAAAACATTTTCATAGCTACTTTAGCATGATGGCGAAAAAATTAGTTCAATGCTATCATCCCTTCTAACACTCCCCATACAAAATTTCTTGGGATCACAAAAAATTCTATTCCATCTAGAGTATCGTAAGATTGCGCTTTACGCGCAATCGTAGCCCTGTTATGTTTTTATTTATTGTCAAATAACCAACGTAATTTGGTGTATTAGTTGCAATACCGTCCGAAATTATCACGCCAACAATTTAATTCGAATTATTCTTCATTTATTATAATCAGCGAGTCATGCGCTAATCGGCATTAAATCATAAAACTCCATCATCACCAGCAGCAGCATCATTCTCTTTAGTACGCCGCTTGGGGCAATCTATTCACCGACCTTACATAACCTAAAAATTCTTCACCATCTTCATGTACTTTGAGTTTTCAACTCGTTTCTGTAACAATGGAAAGCACAACAAGAAAAGACAATTTTTTTTGTTTTCGTTGCATAATTTCGTAATACCTTCACGGCATTATCAACATGTAAGCACTTTGGAAGTACTTGGAGCATAGGTACCCAAGTAAAAAGCACAAAGTGCCATCTCTTAGACTAAAAATTACGAATGCTGAAGCAATTCAAATGCTGATGATTATCGTGTTGCACATTCATGAGACTTCTGGTCAAAAACGATTACAATTGCACTGGCGGGAAAATGCTTTGGGTAAAACATATGCGATACAGGCCAACCCTCACTTACTATTTTCTGTTTTCTGCGATTCGAGGCTAAAGATCACCGCAGTCAGACAGAGCATTAGCTTAGAATTCGTCTTAAGTTAACGTCTTGACGGCATGACAAAAGCGCTTAACAACCGAAAATACGAGACATCAATCAGATCCGTTGATGAAAAGTTGAATTGTAAGCTCCGGCTTTTTGTTCATTTGGATAAGCACTTGGTAAAATAATTAATTTTATTATTTGGGTGGAACGCCTCAGGTGAGATTTGTTTAATTTAGCTCTTAGAATTTTCTTTTTAGCGGAGGCGGTAATTACATTTGAAGTTTATCTGACATATGATGTAAGTAACGGAATTCATCATTTCAGATTTTAACAATGAATTGATGAGTGGTCAGAAGTTAAGCATTTGCTTAGCTCAAGGTTAATGCACTAAGTGCAAGATTTGACACTAATTACTTTATCATGAGTTAGTTATCGTGAGAGCATTTTGGACTCTATAAAATATCACAAAAAGCAATTCAAATAATCTGAAGCGGAAAACACGGAAAATGAATGAAATTAAGAATGTCACAAATTTATCTTAATATACTCGTAGATTGATACTTTATTATTCTTCGGACTATTAGAATCAAAAATCTAAATAGCTGGGGTACATCGATTTTTTTTTTATTAACGGGAAAGAAGATGTGCTAGATTTATATCTATATCTAGTTAACTGTGTAATACATCACAAGTCCTTTGAAACGGATGTAATCCCTAGTGAGCTTACAAACATGTTTGGAGCTTTTTATTCGGCTCATTTACCCTGTACTTCTTTGTTGACTGACTTCATTCTTTTATAGATTTATCTTTGTAGGAAAAGTGGTCGGTCGTATTCGACGGCTATTATAGCCGGCTAGGAGGAACTATGTACAGATATAGAGAACGGCAACGTATCCTTTTACTTAACTCTTTGTTGTTGGGAATTTCGCTCTAATGAAACTGCAAATAGCTATTTTGGAAGGAGGAAAGTTTTACACACAAGTCAAATGTTTGATCTTTGGTTGTACGAACGCTTCCAGCTATTCTACTATTTAGTGGTCCAGTACTATCAGCATGTACTATTTTCGGTATACATGACTGTGTAAGTCTTTGAATTTTTGTATTTCGTCTCATAGAATTCCAGTCCTGTGCCTGTGCTGCTACATCATTGGGTCAATTCTTGAGATATTGAAGAAGATTGAATCGTTCATAGTGAGTCTGAATGGACGAACAGACAGTACGTTTAATAGAGTTTCATTTTATATTAAGGACGAACAACTGGCTTCATGCTATCTGAATACATTTTCTATGTATAGTGTAACGTAGCTATGCGATTCGACAATTTTTTCATGAGAAGTCTGTCCGTGAATCTCCATTGTTGTTGCAATTGAAATGAAAATGAGAAATTCACTTAAATTGAAAAGATTGGTATTCGGCACTGCTGTATTCGTTTAAAGTTAGAATAATTTTTCCGACGCTTCAAGTTACAAGTTCTAGTTGCTGGCATATTAGAAGAGTTTCGTGTTAATTTTCTTTTATAGACATAGAATAGAAATGATTTTGATTTCTTAGAGATTATAATTTGAAAAAAAATCATCATAGAGATTGACTGTTTTTATTAATATGTACATCAATCAATCAGTAAAATTCCTGTTAAGATCACCTATAGGGGCATAGGACAGAACAGCTCTCTTCCACAATGCGCGATCCTGAGCAACGGCCTTCAGCTGTTGCCTGGTCTTGTTTATTTCTCTGGCCTCCCGCTCAACTGCTCGCTTCCATATGCTTGCTACATGGACGACCAACCCGACGTCTTCCTTGAGGATTATAATCCTCTGTGGTTTCCGCAAAGTGTGTTCGATCCACTGCCACTTATGCCTTTGAACCTCAATGCCTATTTTAGTCTTTCCAGTTGTACTCCTTGTATGTTCGTCGTTGGTAATCAATGCTGGCCAGAATATTCTTAAAATGCTTCGGAGGCATTGGTTTATTTTATTATGGCTGCACTGAGAATTCACTAAAGATTTCCTAAAATCTAGTAAGCTGAACATTCACT
Organism: Chorisops tibialis; assembly: GCA_963669355.1. Taxonomy (NCBI): domain Eukaryota; kingdom Metazoa; phylum Arthropoda; class Insecta; order Diptera; family Stratiomyidae; genus Chorisops; species Chorisops tibialis. Next base: position 290,609,815 of record OY770262.1, read on the forward strand.
ACAAAGTGAAATGGAACACGTACTACGCATTACGCATATCAGAAATATTTATTCATCATATTAAGAGTTCTGTGAATCAAAAAATTCATGCCATATTTAATGTTATTCAAACTCAATGAATAAACGTATCAGATATAGAATTGAGAGCGAAACCCAATCATGCGATACTGTAGATGAAATTATGTTAAATCAGTGTCCCACTTTATAATCATTAAAACCCAACTTTTGAACTTAATGTTTCCGAGTGGCGAAAGTAATATGAAAATGCCGATTCTGGCGCACTAAATATGATAAATTGTTTTGAGATTTGGATAAAATTCGGGTTTTTTATACTCTAGATGAAATCTGAGAGTATATTGTGTTTGCCTTACCGTTTGTAACGCTAAGAAATAATGCTCGTATAGAGCCGCCAAGGGTACAAACATATTTGTTGTCTCTCAAAAACCTCGATTCCGAGTTGCTGTCTGTCCGTCTGTGGGTCTGTCTACAACATAACTCTCAAACGCTTGGAGCTATCATGCTGAAATTTGTTGTGAGTCATTTTTAGCAAAAAAGTAACTTTAGGCTCGTGAACGGGCCACATCTCCCACTCCTTCTACTTTCATACAAATTTCATGAAATTTCGAAATTTAAAGAAATTGATTTTTCTCCGAAACCATTTCAGCTATTGACTTGAAAATTAGGTCACAGTATAACAATATAAATATCATTAACCTCAAGAAATATTGATCTGATCTCCTTACTCCTTCTGCCACCTCCCATACAAATACACAATTTTCAAAAATGTATTTATTCTGTTTGCATTGCAACTAGCAAAGCTAAATGAACCAATTTTTGTCGTAATTAATTTTATTATAATTGCAAATAATTTTGGAAAAACTATCAACTTTACCTCAGTCCTTCTACCCCCTCCCATACAAATTTTACGAAATTTCGGAATTTCAATTAAATTAGTTTTCTTCAAAACCGTCAAAGCTATCATCTTTAAAATTTGAGAAAAGTATACTATTTCAAATATGATTGATGTCAAAAAATTTGGTTTTGATTCGAATATTCCTTCTACTCCCTCCTATACAAATGCAGAATTTTGGTAAATGCATTTAACCGATTTTCATAGAAACTAGAAGAAGTAGAAACTTGAAATTTTGCCAGAATTTGTCCCTTTATAATTGTAATAAATGCTTAAAAAAAATATCACCCTCACCTCGCTACTTCCACCACCTCCCATATAAATTTTTGTATTGGAAGTTCAAGAAAAGTTTCTCTCCTTTGAATATATGAAAGCTATCGACATTAAAATTGTAACAAAGCGATGTGATTAGGATGTTGATAAGCAGATTCAAAATCATCCAAAACCTCCCACTTTATCTGCCACCTCCCATACAAATACCATAAATTCAGACAAAAATTGCTCAATTTCCTCGAAAATTATGAAAGCAAGAAAATTTAAATTCAGCATGAAATATTTTATATACTACGTTCAGTGTTGCATACAAAAATTACAAACCTCCCCCTCTGCTTTTACGACCTCCCAAACAAGAGGTAAGTAAGTATTTCATCTAGAGTATCATATGATTGGGCTTTACGCCCAATCATAATTCTGTTATGTTTTTGAATGGAGGTGACTTAGTTCTATTAGGATAAGGATAATTTTTTTGATTGTGTATGGGATGCTAGTTTTAGCCCACAATGATGAATAAGATGGTGGTTGGTAACGCACCTATAGATTTGTATTGACGTAGTTGTATTGGGATTATGGTAGTTTTTGTTCGAATAGGATAAATAATGCGATGGGTTTATGTATCGGATGCTGGTCCCAGAACACGGTAGTCTCGCTTGTGTATGAGATACTGATTGGTAACGCTTTCATATGAGGTTTGATTTAGCTAGGGTGGCTAGCCTAGTGGGTAGCGTGTTGGTCTACAATGCGAAGATCGTGAGTTCAAATCCCGGTCGACACATAATTCCAGCACACTACCTGCATGGTTACCTCGGTTACCTCTACTACTACAATGGCGCTACATCCCAAATTGGACCTTGGCCTCCTGATATTGAGGTTCCTTAACATTTTATATTACTTATTGTGGAAGGGTTGTTAGCCGTTCGCACAACCTTCTTTCTACGAATTTTTCATTTTCGTAGATTGAGGTGGCCAAGGTATATCCAAGCAGGCAATGTGGTGAAATTATATATTGCGTCGACCGGGATTTGAACTCCTCGACCTTCGCATTACAAGACCAACACGCTACCTACTAGGCTGCACCCTAATTCTCGGTTACCTCAATCTACGAAAATAAAAAACTCATAGATAGAGGGTTGTGCGAAGGGCTAACAGCTCTTCCGCAATAAATAATACAAATGTTAAGGAACCTGAAGGTCAGGAGGCCAAGGCCCAATTTGGGCTGTAGCGCCATTGAAGAAGAAGAAGCTAGCCTGCTCTACCGGTGAAACTAATGAGCTTCATTGGTTCAAGCGACTGGAGATCATTCAGCTCAGTGAGGAAGTACTCTCTGAGAATTGTTCGGAGGCATGGACAATGGGAGAGGAAATGCTCTACGGGTTCATCCTCCTCTCCGTAGCTGCTGCAAATATCATAAGGCCTTCAGTGCAGCATGGCTGTTCGAGTAAAAACCTATTCGCCTACCATTTACTCCAGCACCCAAGGCCAGTCCCGCTCAATCTTCAACAGACATTACCCCGACTAAAAGGCCGTGGCATATTCTAGTGGTTGCCTGGAGATTTTCAGATCAGTGCTTTCAGAAAAGATGCTATAATCTTCTCCGTTTTCGAACCATCAGTAAACATCGCAATCTTGTCATTCTGAATGACATGATTAACAATCCATTGCTGTCTGTCAAGAAGAGTGACTTCATTGTGCTCCACAAAGTGCACCTTTGAGATGTATCACTACTATAGCTTGAGAAAAAAGATTTCCTTTTCAAACACTTCAGAATAGTGACATAAGGTTCGTTTGAATTGGCCCCAAGCCATACACCAAAAATTTCAAGTCTCACAGTGCTTGCTTTCTCCACAATTACAGCACTCTGCGAGAAAAGACCCAAAATGGCTTCCAATCATACTGTCGGCGTTGTACGCAATGCCTTCGTTATGCCTATGTAGGCTGATTAAATATATTTCAGCACACCGTATGTAACGATTACTGATATACGTCCAATTTTCCATATCTGGTTTCTTTTTTACATATTGAAGTGCGCAAGGTGTCCCTGCATTTTAAATAAAATAATAACGCCACCAGTTTAATAAGTTTACTTTAATTTAACCGCAAGACTTTATTTAATTAAACCAAATCGCTTTTCAATGGAGACTGCTTTTTCGCTCCCAAATTATTGCTTATCTTCACTCTTTCTCTTTCTTAACTTCGACGGACTCGTCGACGGCTATAAGCCGAAATGCCTGCTCACCAGAAACGCTCGCCTTTTTATATTGCTCTTATCGCCGAGTCATTCACCTTGTCGTATGAATCTTTTTCTTCTCAACCGAGCGCAGTTTCCCCACGACCGAGCACTGTTCGTCGCTTCTATAAAGCATTTTATCATCACCCGAATCTTTCCCATTCGTACGAGACCATACGTGTGGTTGTTGTTGCTTTCTAGAAAGTATTTCATCGTCGCCCGAATCTTTCCTTGTTTGGGACCTTCGATGACCTTGCGAGCTAGAGTGCACGTGTTCTTTCATTACTCTTTCTTGAGACCTACAAAGCAATTTATCCTTCTGTTCCCCGATCGCTGTAGATGCTTTCTTGGTAAATACCTCGCTGGCGTTCAGAATTATTTTGTTCTCATTCGATTCCTTTTCCTGTTGGTCGAGTCTATACGTATACTTTGCTAGTTGGTGGAATGATCGTTGATCGTTCTATAGTGAAGAGGTTCGTTATAGTGCTCGTTTGCGCGCATTAATTTTATTCATTCATAAGGCTTTATTTGCTTTGTTAATTCTTTCCTCGACTTGCAGTCGCCATCTGAGTTTGCTGTCCTAGATGATTCTCAGATAAATAACCCTATGTAAGGGGCTCAGAGTAACTGCCCAATAGATGACAGATTGAAACTTTCTACACACCGTCTTCTAGTGAAGAAAATGAGCTTCGGGGTTGATTCTTAATCTACACCAACTAGGTAACAAGGCTCAATGCACTTTGCATCAATTCTCCTAAAGTTGTAGAGTATTTACCACTATTTACATGACTAAGTCATCCGCATAGACAACAATGCAAAAGAGAATACCATTCACGGCTGCCACCAAAAGTAAAGGTGACAAGACCAATTCTTGTGGTATTCCTCTATTCACATGTTTTGTCCTGGAGTCGTTTAAAATAAAAAAACGTTTTAGTTTTACAACAGTTTAAGAATTTGGTTTCTTTTAAAAAAATGATAAGTTGTTTTAATAAAAAGAATTCTTACCAAGAGAATTCATATTCTTGACCTTCTGAGTAATAATGAATTCTTTGATATATTAATAATTCGCGATTATTTTTTTAAGTTTACATAATTCAACGTTAATGTTACAGCAAGAAAAAAAACGTAATAAATTGATAACCGTTTGCGAATTTGTTTTTATTTAATGGTAAGTTGTTTTAGTAAATAGCATTCTTATCATCAGTGTTAGGGTTCGCTACATTTATGTGAATATATAACCCAATGAATGATTATTGACGAGCATGCCATATTAAAATTTTTTGATTAAAAGACATGTAGTTACATTAATATATACAAATATTAAGATTTATATTTCTTAAATAGCTTTAACTAAAGATTAGTTCCATGCTTATTTTGGTTCAAATCAATCAAATTCCTGTTAAGATCCCTTATAGGGGCAGAGGACAGAAACAATAAAATCTCTTCCACAAGGCGCGATCCTAAGCATCGACCTTAAGTTGTTGCCAGGACTTGTTCATTCTCTGCTGAACTGCTCACTTCCATGTGCTACATGGTAGACCAACCCATCAAAGTGTGACCGATCCACTGCCACTTCCTCTTTTGTATCTCAATACCTTTTTTAGTCTGTCCAGTTGTACTCCAAAGTTCGGCGTTGGAGATCACTTCTGGCCAGAATATTCCTAAAATGAGTCGGAGGCATTGGTTCACGAAGGTTTGTAGTTTCGTGGTAAGTCGAACGGTCACTTTCCACGTAGTTCAACCATATAACAACTCGGATTTGACACATGCGTCAAAAATTCGCAGTTTCGTGCGAACGAAAATCTCTCTTAACCTCTAGAAAGGAGAAAGGTTACCGAAGGCCTGACGAGCTTTATTTAGCCGAGCCTCAACATCCTTTTCGGCTCCGTCGTCCATGCTGACAATGCTTCCAATATAGCAAAAATCTTGCACCTCTTTCCCATCCTGTCCGTTAAGAACAATCGGTGGGCTTGCGTTCGAACCCATGTGCATGTACTTGGTTTTACGCACATTTATTTTCAGTTCCGCCTCTTTGCATTTAGAATGCAACGAGCGAACATTTGACTCTAAGTCCGAACGGTTATGTGCAAGCAAACACACGTCATCAGCATAATCAAGGTGACTTAAGATGTTAAATAGTCTCCATTGAAGACCATTACCTTCCCCAGCTTTCAATGCAGCTTTCAAGATGTCGTTTATTACCACCAGAAATAGGGCTGGTGATAATATGCAACCTTGTCTGACACTCATTCGCACAAGGAAGCTCTTGGACAGCTCTCCTCTATGCAGGACGCGAAACCTTGCATCTCCATAGGATTCCTTAATAATTGCTACGACCTTATCTGAAATACCTCTCCTACGCAAAGCATTCCATATGTAATCTCGCTTAACGCTATCGAAAGCTTTCTCGAAGTCCACAAAAATGAGATATAGTGGCAAACCCATTTCAGTGGATCGCTCCAATATTATCCGTAGGGTATTTGTGTGGTTGATACCAGACGACCCTTTACGGAATCCAACCTAACTTAGAGAGTAATCTCCTCAGCATAAATAATCCAATTGAGAACTATCTTAGCCATGATTTTCGATACGGCAGTAAGTAGACATATGCCACGCCAATTGCCACAATCCCGAAGGTCGCCCTTCTTCGGAATTTTCACAATGACGCCCTCCTTCCATTCAGTCGGATATCTTCCTTCACTTCACACCTCAGTAAAAAGTGGGAGGAGTATATCGGCTGTTATTTCCGGGTCCACTTTCAGGAGTTCCGTTGGTAGTCCTTTTATACCTAGGGCTTTCATTCCCGCCATTGACCGAATGGCGAAAACTATCCCTTGCTTATCTGGGGATCGTCTCTAATAGAGTATTGTTGCGGTTGGATGTTTGGTAATTTTTCTGTTTCTGGAATATCTTCCTCTGACAAGATGTCTAAAATATCAGAGAAGTATTCCTTCCATCGCCGGAACTGGTGTTCACTCATATTAAGAAGAGTTCCGTTGACTTCTCTCACCAGATGGTTGGTGGTGAAATTCCTGTTCATCAACTGTTTCATGATTTTGAATAGTGAACCCATATCTCCAAGGTAAGCCGCATATACTGCCTTGTTGGCCAGATCTTGAATGGCCTTTCTCTTGTCACATCTAACAGCCTTTTTAAGCTGTATATGATCATCTCGGAAGTTCTGTCTCAAGTCGAGTTTCCATTGGTTGACATCGGGTTGAGAGATGAACCTTGTTCCATGTGTCATGCGACATCCAGGATTCCTCACCACTTAGCACATATCACACAGATTCTTAAGCACTAGCAAGAAACGTCTTTCTGGTTGCCTCCCAATTGGCGTCCGGTGGGCGCATTTCATATTCGCCCAATATGCATAACTTTTCGCGTAGTATGGTGGTGCACTCGCACTTTTTGTTGCGGTCTCGAAGTCTATCCACATTAAGCTTGCGCTTCATTTGAAGAATTTGTGGTCGTCGGATAGCTGCTGTGCACAATCTCAAGCTGGCAATCTTCAAGTGGTGATCGCTCCCAGCGTCAGTTCCACGCTTCGCTCGCACATCGAGGAGACATCTTCTCCATGGGCGACTTATAGCCAAATGGCCGATCTGGTTCTGAGTAACACCATCAGGTGAAACCCAAGATGTCTTATGGTGGTTATTGTGTGGGAAAAGGGTTTCTCCGATAACCATTTGCCGAGTACAAAATTCCACAAACAATTCACCGTTTCGGGTCTCTTAATTCATGGTTGTGACGCGTCGACCGAAGGGTCACCATGCCTCCCCATGACGTGTTCTACTCCAGTCTTGTCAGAGCCAACCTGAGCGTTCATATCTCCCGAGATGATAATAATATCACCTCTTGGAGCACGATCAAAGGTAGCACTCAGTTGGCTATAAAACTCCTCTTTGTCAAACAAGTGCTGCGATATTAGTTGGTGCATAACACTGTAGGTTTGTGACATTTCTGACACTGGTCCTGCGTCTGACGACGATAATCCTGTCCGAGGTAGGTTCCCAGCTGATAAGACTGTTTCTCGCTCTCGGTGTAAGAACGACCGGTACGCCATTTTTGGTTTCACTCACAGTACCAACGTACTGAATGGTGTTTCCGCTTGAAGTTCGTTCTTCTCCTGATCCTGTCCACCTGACCTCGGTCAAACCCAATATTTGGATGTTATAGTACTCCATTTCACGGTCGATCACTGATTGGTGGTGCAAGGACCGAGTGGCCCCAGCTTTTCTCCCGTCATTCAATGTTCGAATATTCCAGAAGCCAATCATAGTTCGTTTTCGAATGCCAAAAGGCGTTACCATAGCATACATACGTCCGTATACGAGGCGCTGTATCCGTTTTATCAGTTAGGATATAAGATCACGGGTGATAAGCCCATGATCCAGTGAGTGTCCATTTGCCACTTTTTGGGCAAACAGGACTGGCTGTGGGTGAATTCTGCTGCCCCATCCCACAGGGGGATAGTTAGCTCAAGTCCATGGAGTCGCTAGTCTCCAAAGATAGTAGCAGGAATTGGTAGAAACCGCATCCTACAACTAACCCCTTGCGGGGATCAACCCATACAAATGTCACGAAATTTTTTAATATAAATTACATAATTATTCAAAGCTATCGACTTGAAATTCTGAACAAAGTATAATAATGCAAATGCCGTTAAAGCTAAAAAATTTTGATTTCATCCATATGCCCCTTCTACCTCCTACCATACAAAAGCATTATTTTGGTAAATGTATTTTATCGATTTCCATTAAAACTAGAAAAGGCAGAAACTTAAAATTTGTTGATTTTTAGCATCCTAGCTTTAACCATGGTTGAGATATTTAAATTCGTATTTTTCGGTTTAAGCGCTCCCCCCGCCTCTCCCTGAACCCATACACCCACCAAAATGGGTATCCGCCTGAGATCCGCAATTATCTACAATCCCCCCCAAAAATTAATTTTCTATCTTGAAGGGTTTGGGAGTTAGTGTGCGCTGAGCGTACACGTCGGCGGACGGCGTACAGCGGGACGAATTTTTTGGTTTTTTGCATTTTTAGGGTAATTTAATCATGAAACGCCAAAAACCAGAATTTTAGAGTGGCAATTTTTTTCCAAGTCTATCACAATACTTTATTAATAAATTAAAAAGAAGTAGATGAGTGCCTAAACAAAATTATTTTAAGCTCAAGATACACATAATTAATAAGGATTTTCAATAAAAACAGCGCTTCTATGAACCCAAAGTCTTGGTCGTGGTCTCTTGCATTAATTGCTACATATTCACTTAATTAATTCCCGTCATTTCACCCTGACTCACTTTATTCAAGGAGCTTGAAATTGAACTTTAAATACGCCATGCTTTCGTCCTTGCTCAAACATAGTTAAATATGTACAACATTTGCCTGTTCTCAACTCACTAACTTCAACTTGTCGCATCGCACTCTGGCACATTGCCAACTTCTTATAACTTTCACGTAAGACAAAACCTCACAACATGTTTCACATACGCCTAAAACAGGAAATATCGCAATACCTACGTCATAATTTTCTATTTCTATCCACGTGATTTTCACGAAGGACAAAGAATCCACGAAAAAGGACATTCGGATGCCAATACTGTCATGTATCTAAAATTAGACGTTTCCAATCTAAATGAATTTCATTGATGTTTGACGTTATCTGGGAAGTGCCTATAAAGGTGACAGATCTATTATTTTTTTTCTTTTTTCGTTACATGTCATCAACGAAAATTAGCAGGAACGCGTGTCCCTGATGCCGCAATGATGACGACATTGCGCCTTCCAATTTCGACAAAAGAAAGAAATCAGATCAGAATAGACTTTGATTAAGGCTAAAGGCCGACCCTGTCTATAAGATATGGCATGGCAAGTATTTCGAAACAAATTTAGATTTAGTCGATAAATTGGATGGTTACGTGCTTCAGAATACTCTGGCCGAACGTCATAATCAGGATAGAGTTTCGGGATATCTAATTGTGTACGAAGCCGTTTCCACATGCTGGAAAATTTCTCGATTTGTTGTTTTACGGCACTTAATAAACTTTTAATCGAAAAACTACGAAACCCTTTTAAGTCAGATTACACAATACTACCATCCTCGGACCACTCTGCAAATTGGCCAAATTGATGGTGCAAAGTAATTTCAAAGAGTAAGAACCTCGGTTGTAGTTCATGTTTCACAAATTTGACAATTTCGAAACTTTTCACCACAACATGGCCGACTACGGAAGGACTCTGTCTGACAAGTTCTGGTATTTAGAGAATATGTCGAAATGGGCTTTTCGTAAAATGCAATCTGCTTAACATGTTGCCTTCAATACATAAATACGAATATAATAAACATCATACCGAAGCGCAGCAGATTGCCCAGCGGCAAGGACACATATGTATGTAACGATGTACGTGAAGGACTCTCGGTTTTCGTGTAACAAAAGGGGATTTAATCGCATTGTCATCAGATAAACATGGCTGGGCTCGATTGGCTTCAGTGTATAGGAGCTTCTCCATGCATGATTAGACTGACAAAGTGGGTCAACATACCAGATAAGCTGATCCATTTAGTTAGAATAACTACGAAGTCGGAATAGCATAGTGGACCATGGCACTATTCATCCCACCCGAATGATATTGCATTATGCTATACTAGCTTAATTCGACATGAAAGGATTCTTTATGACCGCATACACATACCTGTGCTATAAGGATTAGATTAGGTTTCATTCTAAGTTCATTAATTATTTCGTTATAAACTGGATTTGTTGCAATTAATTGGTTAGTTTTATTAACTTTGTGGGATAATCTTGGGAAAAGAAATATTTGATTGACAAACTGCACTAAAAACTTTTGATTAAAGAGATTTTTTTTTTGAAGATGACTGATTTTACTTTATTATTCTATAATAATAATAAAGTATTGTGATCGACACAGAAAAAAAAATTTGCTAGTAGTAGAAGTGCCGAAAGTTACACTCAACACCCTGAAATTTTGTTTTTTCGCGTTTCATGATTAAATTAGCCTAAAAATGCAAAAAAAAATCCGTGCCACCGAACGCCGTCCGCCGTACATATGGACTCATATCTCCGAGACCGTTAAAGGTAGAATGTTCGTTTTTGGGCTGATTGTTGATTGGGTAAGTGAGCTCCAATTTCTAAATTTTGGGGAGTGTTGGGTGGAAAGGGGAGGCGGAGGGAGGGAAAGAGTCAAAAACTACACTTGTTAATATTTCCACCAGGAATGCAGATAGGAAGCTGAAAATCAGCAGAGATGCAGAGAGGGTTATGGACAAACTACAAAAAAAATTTAATTTCTTTTATCCATTGGCGTCCGAAAAGAAGGGGCTAAAAACAAATTGTCGGTCGAATTGTTTTTTTAAATGATTATATCTTCGAAATCACTTATCGTAAAAAATTCATATTTTGGGACCATTAAGGCAGCATATAGCCCCACTAGAATCAGCTTAGAAAACGGCTAATTACTGCAAAGGAGAGGGCCAGGGGGGTTCAAAGAAAAACACAAATGAGTATCTCAAATATCCCTTAAGCTATGTAATTAAAACTTAAAACATATATTAATCGTCCGCGACTTCGTCCGCATAAAAATCGCAATAATAAGTAATTTTTGAGAATGTAGTTAGTAAAACATTATATGGGATATATAATCCGCTTACTTTAATGGCTCTTTGAACACAATGTTTTGTATTTTGTTGGAATTAAAACCATAAATTATTAAGAACGATAGCATGATGCGAGTATCATGGGAGAGGCTCGTGATCAAATCAATCCCGTGATTTGAGATCATATATGTACGTATTGAAGAGCATTTCGGACATGTGAATAATTATAGCTTGTGTTAATTAAAAAAAGCCCAAATAAAACACCATTAAGCTTGAAAACCTATCAGGATTACGATTATGCGTAGAGCCCAATCATACGATACCATAGATGAAATCAAAATTTTTGTGATATTATAAAATTTTGTATGGGAAGTGGCTGCACTGAACTAATATGTTTCACATCATGTTAGAGTAGCTATAAAAATGTTTTGTTACAAATTTAAGCTCCAAAAATTGAGTAGATACTGAGAAACTTAGAGCATTGAATTTAATGAAATTGTGCAATTCGTATGGGAGGTGGTAGAAGGAAACGAAGGTTTTTAGTGATATTTCGAGAAACAACTATAATCATCATGCAATTGATATATTTTAAATTTCAGGTCTGTATCATTCACGCTTTTTAAGAAAATCGAATTTTTGTAAAGACGTGGAATTGTGTCACATTGTATGGGAGGGGGTAGAAGGAGTGAAGCTACTCGGCTAATTTTTTCCCAATATTAATAATGCTAATTTAGGATAGAGTACGAAATTTGAGCTCAATGAAAGTTATACACATGTACTGAGAAAATTAGTTTAAAATATTTCATGAAAAAGTGCAGTTTGTATGGGAGGTGGTGGAAGGAGTAGGGGGTTTTAAGTGACTTTTTGAGAAGCAACTATAATTAATTTACAATTGACATATTTTAAATTTCAGATCAGTAACATTTACAATTTTCAAGAAAATCGAATTTTTATGTATGTATGGGAGGGGGTAGAAGGAATGAAGCTACTCGGTTAATTTTTTCCCGATATTAATAAAATTGCAAATTAAGGATACAGTACAACATTTGAGCCCGATGAAAGTTACACGTACTGAGAAAATTGGTGAATAGCCTTTCATGAAAAAGTGCAGTTTGTATGGGTGGCGGTGGAAGGAGTAGGGGGATTCAAATAATTTGTATACCAAAGATCACATTTTTGATAAAAATAGTATGTTCTAAATTTCAAATGATTTGCTCCAATGGTTTTGAAGAAAATGCGATTAGTATATATTTTTGAAAATGAGTCATTTTGTATGGGAGGGGGTGGATGGCGTGAAGGTATTGAAATAAGACCACACGCAGATTACATCTCGATGCACATCTAACAAACTGTGCAAGTTTGATTACAATCGGCTTAGCCGTTTTTGCGTGAAAACCGGAAAGACAGACAGACAAACAGACAGAGACAATTTTTAAAAACGTTTGTTTATGCTTAGTTATTGCTAAAATAAAGCAAAAAACTTATTTATAGCCATTTATAAACAAATAACAGACAGACACTGCAATTATATTTATATGTATAAATACTAGCGAAAAAAATATAACCTGTGAAAATAATAGTAGTGGGGGAAAATGGGGAGCATTTTAAAAATGGCGCACTTTTCAAAATTGCAAATCGTTATATCTCAAAATTAAGTACAGATATTATACTGAAAATTTGTCAGATTATAGAACTAAATAATTATTAATTTTGAAGTTTTGAAATCTTTCATGCCCTTCTACCGCCTCCAATACAAAAGTACGATTTCGACCAATTTCATTAAATCAACTAATAACAAACAAATTAAAAGCTACGAAATTGAAATTTTGTACGAGCACCTTACAAGAGAAATGAAATAAAATCGCATCACAATTTCCCTTACCCGCTCTACCCCCTCCCATACAAATGTTCGGTTTCGTGAATGTAGAATACACCGAATTTTATGAAAATTCTATGCAGCTTCGTTCATGAAACACATTCTATACAGAAAATATTGGTCATGATTCAAGCAATCAATTAAGAAGCTATTAACATCCACCCACCCTTACTAACACCCCTCCCGCTCCCCTCATAAAAACCCAAACTTGCATAAACGAATGAAATGTTGTTAAATTAATAACAGCCCTGCCCAAGAATTCTCTTTCACTTTGTCTCTCAAACCACTCTAACCTGCTTATTGACTTTCCATGCATCCGCAACTTGTCCCAAAAATAATAAAGTTTCGCTCGACTTGTTGGCAGTTTATTTATAAATATAGCTTAGCGGAAAAACAAAATTATAAAAAAAAAAAAAACAGATGAATATTTGAAATTGCGAGGTAAATGGACTCATCGTAAATGGACAGCATAGAGTTGCATACAAAATAAAAAACATTATGAAAAATTGTATCTAATTCCTCAAGGGAATAAAAGCCTTCGCGTCACAATAATAATCTATCTATCTATATACATATATTTTTTACAATACGTGTAATGAAAGCAATGCTGTCTGTTCTACTGTTCTATATTTACCTACATACTGACAAGTAATATACAATTACGTCACCTTTAATGATAAGTTGTATTTCACATATCTCAAACATTATTCATAAAAACTGCTTACTAATGGTCCTTTTTACTGAATCAATAATATCTCATATTTCAAAATACGAGAAAAAAATTAAAATAAATCAAGGATTTGACCTCAAATAAATCGATCTCGAAACAGATACAAATAACAAAATCTGATTAAAGTTTGTAGTAAATTTATCGATAACATGAGATTACTTATAAAAATCATATCAACACTTCCCCATGACCATTTGTTGTCACAACTTGGATAATCTAAATTGCTTTGAGTAATATATTTAAGTGTCAATAAAGGAAATGACGAAAAGCAAAGAAATATGATACGTATGTGCTGTGCCAATTTTCAGAATAATATGGGGATTACCCAGTATCAATTATTAATATTTCTGATGCAATAGTTGATGCGACATTAGATCGTTTAAAAAGTATGAGCTTATAATTCGGTATGATTAATTCTCTACACTTACTTTACATATAATTACGATTATTAAGCATATTTATTTCTTTATTTTCAAATTCATCGAAACAATGATTACTTACAAATAATAGTGAAAAAAATACATCATATGAGTAACATATTTAAAATTTAAGACAATCAACAATATTTTTTAGTGTTAAATTAGTTAATTAATTAGTATTAGGTAGTTAAATTAGTTAAGGATTTCTGGGTACGGATTTTGTTCTTACCAAATTTAAAGGTAGCCAAACTGCTGGGGTGTGGCCTAGTGGGTAGCGTGTTGTTATTAAATCCCGGTTTACGCATAATTCCAGCACCCTGCTGCTTGGGTATACCTTGGTCACGTCAATCTACGAAAATGAGAAAAAAAATCATAGACACAGGGTTGTGCAAATGTCTAACAACCCTTCCACAATAAGTTATGGAAATTAAGGTCAGGAGGCCAAGGCCCAATCTGGGCTGTAGTGCCATTGTAGAAGAAGAAACCAAACTGCTGATAACTTGTATCCGGAGTCCCGGTTGAAGGTCTGTAGATGTTTGCAAATTTCAATGGCTTCTCTTACTATTCGTTGAAAATATTGATTTGTCCTGGCCGGAATTTGCACATTGTCGAAATCGATTGTATAGTCCTTTGTCGTTGCATGCTCCGCGATCGCTGATGACTGTATTCGGTTCTTCTGTGTGGATCGTTGATGCTCGTTGATCCTTGTTCTGACTGTGCGTCCCGTTTCTCCTATGTACACTTTATCGCATGAGCAGCAAGATACTTTGTACACTCCTTCAGTCTCCAATGGCTTATTGCCCTTCTGGCTTCCTAAAATTCCTCGGATAGTAGTGGGCGTAGAGAATGTTGTATTAATGTCGGATTTTCAAATGATTTTCCCTATTTTATCCGTCTTGCCCTGTATGTGAGGTAGTTCTACGCATCGTTTGTCTGTATTTCCTTCTCAAGTGTCATCCCAATCTTTTTTCCTTGCATGCTTCGGTTTCCGCGCCTTGCTTATTTCGCTCGGTTTGTATCCATTTGCTGTGAATGCCCGATTCAACTGTTCCTTTTCTTTTTGAAGACTGCGCAGATTTCCTTTAGTTATGCATCTGGCTCTGTGTATTAGGGTCTGCAGTACGCCTGCTTTTTGGCTTGGGTGGTGATGTCAATGAGCGTGAAAATGTCTGTTGGTGTGAGTTGGTTTCCTATGTACACCCCGAAGCTGAACGACATACTATTCCTTTATGTGCGAACATCCAAGAATGGCAGTTTCCCGTTGCTTTCTGTTTCCATGGTGAACTTAATTTTCCCGTGGTGTGAGTTTAGGTGTGCTAAAAATTTGTCGAGCTCTTCTTTCCCATGTTGCCAAATGATGAAGGTGTCACCCACATACCGTAGATACAATTTCGGTGTTAATGGAGCTGAGTCCAGTGCGTTCTTTTCGAATCTCTCCATGAAAATTTCCGCTACCAGAGGTGAAATTGGAGATCCCATTGCCGCTCCTTCCGTTTGCTTGTCGAGTTTCTCTAGAGATGAAAGGAAAGTCTTATTTAAATGAATGAGTTTCCAGATTTCCTTAAGGTGTCCTTAATCGGCATGAAATACGTACGGCGTGATTTTTGTTATTATTATTACATTTTTGATGATTTTTTTATTAATGTGTTGGAATTTAGAATTTTACCCTTAGCACTTTATTTTCGTATTCTTTTTATTCTTTTTGGTTCTTGATTCATGAATCCCCGATCCGTACTTGGACGTTTGTGTTTTTTTTTATTTTTATTTCTATTTTGCTAATTGCTAATTGATTGATTATAATAATTTGTTAATAATTTAATGTAATTTAATTTGCTATAAAAAATGTGTGTAACGAAAAACAACAAGAAAATAAACACCAATAATAAACAACAATAAAATAAACACCGCGTCGGGTTAACTAACAATGACATCTAACGTGTCAAGCAGAAAAATTTAATACCGATTAGTGCTTATCAACATTGATGATGGCGCGAAAAGCTACGCGAAAAGAAAATACTCGTGGATATAAACGAATGGCAGAGGAAAAATTGAGACTTTTTGTTTTGGTGCTGAAAAGCTGAGGATTGCCGGGAGATCAAACTGATCGCGATACGAGACAAAAAATAAAACATAACAGGACTACGATTGGGCGTAAAGCCCAATCGTGTTATACTCTAGATGAAGGAGAAATTTTTTTTATTTTAAGAAGAGACGGGGTGACAATATTGAACTAATTTGTTCACATCACAATAAGGTTGCTAGGTAAAATATCTAGGTGTTATACTGGATAGCAAACTCAACCGGAACAAACATATAGAATGGACTCATGCCGTAGCACTAAAGGCATTTTGGGCCTGTAAAAGCTTATTTGGCAGAAAATGGGGACTAAAGCCCAAAATGATTTACTGGTGCTATAGAACAATCATTCTCCCAATAGTCACATACGGATCAACGATATGGTGGACTAAAATATTACAAAGAAAAGCACAGCTTACGCTACAAAAATCCAAAGGCTAGTTTGCCTTGGTATCACAGGTGCAATGAAAACCTGTCCGATAGCGGCAATGGAAATGTTCCTTAACATCCCTCCGATACATATCCAAATAAAAAAGGAAGCTATCAAAGGATGTTACGCATACAGGAGAAAAACAATTATAAATTATAAGTCAGGGGATTTTAGAGGTAACTTCAAAATCCTAAAAGACCCAAAAATAGAGGTTATAACTTCCACATTATCGGACGCTATGCCGACGAAATTCAACTTTGAAACCATCTTCAAAGTTATAATCAGAGAACGCAAGGACTGGCAATCCATGCTACCTGAAATAGTAGAGGGATCAACCATCTGGTATACAGGTGGCTCTCGCACCTCTGAGGGAACAGGAGCCGGAGTCAAAGGTCCTGACTTCTCGGTGTCAAAACTACTCGGTAAAGAAGTCACAATCTTCCAGGCCGAACTGATTGCAATGGAGCTATGCATCCAAGAAAATATAAGGAGAGCTCATCGCAATAAGTCCATTTATATCCTATCGGATAGTCAGGCGGTTCTCAAAGCTCTAGCATCCAATAAACACGGATCGAAGATAGTATGGGAATGCCTTCAAAACCTAATCACCCTGGGGAAAAGGAACGATGTAACCTTAATGTGGGTACCAGGACACATGGAAATTGAAGGAAATAAAGAGGCTGATCGCCTTGCAAAAAATGGCGCAGAAACAAATTTTATTGGTCCAGAGCCATTCTGCGGAAAACCAAAAGGGTACTCCAACCCCATACTCAAAAAGTGGATAGAAAAAGAACATAAAATCTACTCGAATAGACTTCCAGGCTTGTCAATTTCAAAAAAAATAATCCTACCACAAAAAAACAAAGTGGAGGATATTCTAAAATTCAGCAAGAAGGATATTAGTACTCTAATCGGCCTAATGAAGGGCCACAGTGGAGTAAACCACCACCTCAAAAATATGGGCTTAGCTGAAACCGACATTTGTCGCCTTTGTCTCTCCTACGTGAAGCAGTAGCTAGGAAAAGACACAGTCTTCTTGGAAAGGGTTTCCTTTCTACGGAGGAACTAGCCAATACGGCTCCCTTAAAGATTCTCAAATTAGCTAAAGCTATTGAGTTATAATAGGGTGAAGGGGCAATAAACGCACAATAGGCCAAGAAGGTCGCAGTGCTCTCACGCGTTCCCCTAATAGTAATAATAATAATAAGGTTGCTATCAAAATGTTTTATACAAAATACAGGATTCAAAAATTTAGTAGGTACTGAGAAACTTAGTGCATTGAATTTAGTGAAATTGTGCAGTTTGAATGGGAGGTGGTAGAAGGAAGGTGGAGCTAGTAATAACTTTCTTAGAAATAACTGTAAACATCATTTATTTGCCATAGCAGATCAGTAGCGTTCATACTTTTCAGGCAAATCGGCTTTTCGTAAAGTTGTTGAATTGTGTCAAATTGTATGGGAGGGGGTAGAAGGAGTGAAGCTAATCGCCTAATTTTTTTCTGGTGTTAAGAATATTTCTAAATAAATGTTTAATGCACAATTTCAGCTGCATCAGTTTTGCACGTACTGAGTAAATTTGCTTAGAGTATTTAATGAAAAAGTGCAGTGTGTATGGGAGGTGGTAGAAGGAAGAGGAAGACTTAGATAATTTTTATACAGCAGCTTTAAATTATTATAAAAGAAATATATTGCAAAATTTCAGATCAATAGCATTTAAACTTTTCGAGAAAAGCCGCTTATTGTCGAATTGCAAAATTGTGTCATGTTGTATGGGAGGGAGTAGAAGGGGTGAAGGTGATGGTCTAATTTTGTTTTGGCCTTACTAATAATTCTAAATAAATATTTAATGCCAAATTTGAGGTCGGTAACTTTTATACGCACTGAGTAAATTGGCTTAGAGTATTTCATGAGAAAGAGCAGTTTGTATGGGAGGTGGTGGAAGGAGAAGGAGGACATATATAATTTTTATACGATAGAAGTAAAATATTCAAAATTTCAGGCTAATGGCTTTTATAGTTTTCGAGCAAACCCGTTTATTGTCAAACTGCGTAATAGTGTCATTTTGTATGGGAAGGGGTGGAGCGATTTGGTCCGTTCACGAACTTATCCTTAATTTTTTGTCAAAAACGACGTGTACAAAATTTGAACTTTCTAGATCAATGCGTTCTCAAGCTAGAGAGGACACGGACGGACGGACAGACAGACAGACAGACAGACAGACAGACAGACAGACAGACAGACAGACGGACGGACGGACGGACATCCGGTTTTGAGATTTTTGAGTGATTATATGAACTATATGAACTTTTACCCTCAAGGGGGTAGTTGTAGTATGAGGTTTTACCAATTCCTGCAACTATCTTTGGAGTTAGCGACTCCACGGACCTGAGCTAACTATCCCCCTCTGGGATGGGGGCTGTAGAATTCACCCACAGCCAGTCCTGCTTGCCCTAAAAATGGCAAATGGACACTCACTGGATCATGGGCTTATCACCCGTGATCTTAAGACCTAAATGATACGAGAAACGGATACATCGCCTCGGATACGGACTGATTCTACGGTAACGACTTTTGGCATTCGAAAACGGACTATGATTGGCTTCTGGAACGTTCGAACATTGAATGACGGGGGAAGAGCTGGGGTTACTCGGTCCTTGCACCGCCAATCAGTGATCGACCGTGAAATGGAGCACTATAACATCCAAATCTTGGGCTTGAGCGAGGTCAGGTGGACAGGATCAGGAGAAGAACGAACCCCTAGCGGAAACACTATTCTGTACATTGGCCCTGAAAGTGAAGCCAGAAATGGCGTGGCGTTCGTCCTTACGCCGAGAGCGAGAAACAGTCTCATTAGCTGGGAACCAATCTCGGATAGGATTATCGTCGTCAGGCTCAGGACCAGTGTCAGAAACGTCACAATTCTGCAGTGCTACGCACCAACTAATACCGCAACATCTGGTGACAAAGAGGAGTTTTATAGTCAACTGAGTGCCACCTTCGAACGTGTTCCAAGAGGTGATATTATTATCATCTCGGGAGATATGAACGCCCAGGTTGGATCAGACAACACTGGACTAGAACACGTCATGGGGAGGCATGGTGACCCTTGGGTCGACCCTTCACGACCTTGGATTAAGAGACCCGAAAACGGCGAATTATTTGTGGAGTTCTGTAGTACTCGGCAAATGGTCATCGGAAGGACCCTTTTTCCACACAAGAGTCATCATAAAACATCTTGGGTTTCCCCTGATGGTGTTACTCAGAACCAGATCGACCATTTGGCTATAAGTCGCCGATGGAGAAGATGTCTCCTCGATGTGCGAGCGAAACGTGGAGCTGACGTGGGGAGCGATCACCACTTGATGGTTGCCTGCTTGAGATTGTGTACAGCAGCTATCCGACGACCACAAATTCTTCAAATGAAGCGCAAGCTTAATGTGGATAAACTCAGAGATCCCAACAAAAAACTCGAATACACCACCATTCTACGCGAAAAGTCATCCACATTGGGTGAACATGAAATGCGCACACTGGACGCCAATTGGGAGGCAACCAGAAACACTTTTCTAACTAGTGCTGAAGAATCTGTGGGATATGCGCAAAGCGGTGAGAAACCCTGGATGTCGCAAGACACATGGGACAAGGTTGACAATCGGAAAAAAGCCAAATTGGCAATCATCTCTCTACCCGATGTCAACCAACGAACGCCCGACTTGAGGCAGAACTACCGCGATGCTCATATACAGCTTAAAAAGGCTGTTAGACGCGACAAGAGAAAGGCCATTGAAGATCTGGCAAACAAGGCAGAATCTGCGGCTTACCTTGGGGATATGGGTTCACTATTTAAAATCATGAAACAGTTGACGAACAGGAATTTCACCGCCAACCACCTGGTGAGAGATGTCAACGGAACTCTCCTTAATATGAGTGAACACCAGTTGCGACGATGGAAGGAATACTTCTCTGATATTTTAAACATCTTGTCAGATGAAGATATTCCGGAAACAGAACAACTTCCAAACATCCAACCGCAACAATCCTCTATTAGGGACGATCCCCCAGATAAGGAAGAGATAGTTTCCGCCATTCGGTCAATGGCGGGAAGGAAAGCTCCAGGTATAGACGGACTACCAACCGAACTCCTCAAAGCGGACCCGGAAATAACAGCCGATATACTCCTCCCACTCTTCACTAAGGTGTGGAATGATGGAAGATATCCGACTGAATGGAAGGAGGGCGTCATTGTGAAAATTCCGAAGAAGGGCGACCTTCGGGATTGTGGCAATTGGCGTGGTATATGTCTACTTACTGCCGTATCAAAAATTATGGCTAAGGTAATTCTCAATAGGATTAGTGATGTCGTCGAGAGCACTCTCGAAGTTTATCAGGCTGGATTCCGTAAAGGGTCGTCTTGTACCGACCACACAAATACCCTACGGATAATATTAGAGCAGTCAGCCGAAATGGGTTCGCCACTACATCTCATGTTTGTGGACTTCGAGAAGGCTTTCGACAGCGTTAAGCGAGATTACATATGGAATGCTTTGCGTAGGAGAGGTATTCCAAATAAGGTCATAGCTATGATTAAAGAATCCTACGAAGATGCAAGGTGTCGCGTCTTGCATAGAGGAGAGCTGTCCGAGAGCTTTCCTGTGCGAACGGGTGTCAGACAAGGCTGCATATTATCACCAGCCCTGTTTCTGGTGGTAATAAATGACATCTTGAAAGCTGCACTGGAAGGTGGGGAAGGTAAAGGTCTTCAATGGAGACTATTTAACATCTTAAGTCACCTTGATTATGCTGATGACGTGTGTTTGCTTGCACATACCCGTTCGGACTTAGAGTCAAATGTTCGCTCGTTGCATTCTAAATGCAAAGAGGCGGGACTGAAAATAAATGTGCGTAAAACCAAGTACATGCACATGGGTTCGAACGCAAGCACACCGATTGTTCTTAATGGACAGGATGTAGAAGAGGTGCAAGATTTTTGCTATCTCGGAAGCATTGTCAGCATGGACGGCGGAGCCGAAAAGGATGTTGAGGCTCGGCTAAATAAAGCTCGTCAGGCCTTCGGTATCCTTTCCCCTTTCTGGAGGTTAAGAGAGATCTCCCTTCGCACGAAGCTGCGAGTTTTTGACGCATGCGTCAAATCCGTGTTGTTATATGGTTGTACTACGTGGAAAGTGACCGTTCGACTTACCAAGAAACTACAGACTTTCGTAAACCAATGCCTCCGACGCATTTTAGGAATATTCTGGCCAGAAGTGATCTCCAACGACGAACTTTGGAGTACAACTCGCCAGACTAAAATAGGTATTGAGATTCAACGGCGAAAGTGGCAGTGGATCGGTCATACTTTGAGGAAACCAGAGCAAAACATCGCAAAACAGGCTCTGGATTATAACCCTCAAGGAAGACGTCGGGTTGGTCGACCATGTAACACATGGAAGCGAGCAGTTGAGCAGGAGGCCAGAGGAATAAACAAGTCCTGGCAACAGCTTAAAGCCGATGCTCAGGATCGCGCCTTGTGGAAGAGAGTTGTTTCTGTCCTTTGCCCCTATAGGGGGTCTTAACAGGAATTTGAAAATTTGAATATGAACTTCTGTATCATTCATTTTTTTCTCCGAGCCTTATTTCTTGGCGTCACAAGCTTTGTGGCAAACTTATAATATTCTCAGATTTCATCTAGAGTATAAAAGGTGAACAATTTGGAGAGAGGTGAATGTGTATTACCCTAATGTGCAAAGTGTTAAAACTAAACAAAAAAAAAAGTATATAAACATAATCAAAAAAGTGTGTAAACTTATTAATGATTCCTGCTTCTCTGCGTTCTGTAATGAAAGTATCAAAACGATTAAAGGTATCTTTCGGTAGAAGGCTACCGACGAGGAGGTTAAGGGATAGGACTTCTTTATTGAGGTAGTCCAGCTTAGCTCTCTTGAGTTTTATGTTATTCTTCAAGAGGTGCTGACTCGCTTTCTTAAAAATAGCTTTGCTACAGTGGTTGTCCCATGTGCCCACGATTTTTTGAAGCCCTTAGGAACTTGACACTTGATTCTTGACTCTGCATCGTTTTTCGCAGGCTTTTGAGAATGGTGTCAATTTTTTATTTTGTCGCTTCCAATCGCCTAGCTAATTGGAGAGTTTGCTCTCCGAAACATCACGAATAATAAAGCGTAGCAGTGTAGAATCTGAAAATTTTTCCTTTCAATCAACAAAATATTTATAAATTATAATCAATTCGACAGTAATTATTATTGAAAATACGCGAAAGACATGCCATTAGTTTGTTTTGTCCATAGTTTGTGCGATGACGAATATGAAGCGGCACATAGTTTCTCAAGGATCGACGCGGAATTCTAAAAGTTTCGAGCAAATATGGGAATCAATTTCTCCTAAAATATTTTTGAGTGATAATATTAACTTCAGTGTCATTAATTTTTTTTTCTTTTTTTAGCGTTGCAGACTTTAGAGCATATAATACTCTCAGATTTTATCTAGAGTATAAAAACAATTGCTTCCCCTGGCTATAAAATCACGCCTCGCCACTGGATCTAAACACAACATCAAAATTGTTGTTATCTATCGTTTTTCAAAAATACCTTTTGTGTATATGTTGACTTTTCTATCCAAACGATTTTATTTATAATACGAATATCTAGATCTAAGCCCTATACATTTTTTAAAAAAAGGTCCAATCACGAGACTGTACACCTCTATTCTTAACTAGTCCGAGAGCAAAGAATTGCTTATTTTCACAGATAGTTATAACTTATTCTTAAGTAATTTGTCATTAAGATCCCATTAACGTCACTTAAACTTTTCAGTTTATTCCACTCCAAAAGCGGACTCTTCTAAGAATATATTTTTATCTCGTAATTACTTATCATGCATAGTACCCCTCAGTAGTTCCCATTAGACCCTTAGATCCCGCGGAGTACACCCATCGAGCTAATTTCACGAAATGAAGCCTCCAAATGGATGCACTCACATGTGGGATGTGTGGCAAAAAAACGAAAAATAAAATCGTTTATTTAATTTTTTCCCATGAAACACGTTTTGTAATTAAAACTACGAGAGCAATGCCATTGACAGTGAGCGTGCAATTAGTGAAAGCATGAAAATTCGTGACCAGAACGCACCCATATTGTATCTATGATTGTCTGAGCCCCAAAAAAATTCATCAAATCCCCAACATTACAGCTCTTTCCGACGGAAGCTCTTTTCGACTATTGGGCACTTTGTTTTCAGATCCATTTCGATGGGACCGTTTCGATGCCTATTAATGTCGGAATTTCGGAAATTATTGATGTAATTTCGTTCGATAAAAGCGCACTACGGTGCCATTATTCGAACAAAGTGAAACTGTCAGAGTTCAAAGTAAATTAAAATGTGTAGTAGAATCCGTTGTAGGAGTAATATGTGTAGGAGTGGTTGAAATAAATGGTACAATAATTTGCCAAAGGTTTAAGGGGCTTTCATATCCAAATGGGCAATATAAGGTCAGATAAGTGCCGTACTTATGGACATTCGGATCAGCGAAATTAATTGGAAACCATGATACGGATATCGAAGGTTTTGCGAAGGACTTGTTTTCATTATCAATTTATTGACACTTACAAGCTTTTGTTAATCCTTTGTTATAGGAGATACAATGACTTACTAACATTACATGTTGCAAATAGGAGAATGGCTTGATTAAATCTCTTGCTTTTACTGAATTACCTTTATTGGATATTGGTGATAATAATGTTGATGTCTCATAAAGGATTTTATGTCTTATAGGAATCATATTAAGAGAAGATTATTCAAGAGTAAGGTAGGATATAGCCTAGTGGGTAGCGTGCTCTCCTCTTTGCCATCAGATGTTGTGGCATTAGTTGGTGCACTTCAAAATTGGGACATTTCTGACTTTGATACTTAATCTGACGACAATAATCCAACCCAAGATTGGTGATGAGACTGCTTCTCGCTCTCGATGTAAGGATGACCGCGATGCCATTTTCAGCTTATCCCTCAGGACCAACGTACAGAATGGTTTTTCCCACTCGCGGTTCGTTGTATAATACTGCGATTGGAAATGCTGTTTCTCAAGGTGACTTAAACGAACTTCAAGATGTTAGTTAGTAACTTTAATAGCATAAGTTATTTTACATATTTTCAAGTTACTAATTCAATTAGTTCCAAGTTACTGTTCCCGTAACCGATTTTAAGTAACTGATCGGCATGTGATTGATTGACTGATTGCAAGTGTTCAACTTGCCAGTACTGTTTCGGGCATGGTATGAAAAGTGAGTGTTTCTATGTAAAACTTAGCCCGAAGATATTAATCATTCGTGCATAGTTGCGATGGGTACATTGTAAACTAAACTACTTTATTATTCTAATAATAAAGTATTGTGATCGACTC
Source organism: Chorisops tibialis (assembly GCA_963669355.1). Lineage (NCBI taxonomy): Eukaryota > Metazoa > Arthropoda > Insecta > Diptera > Stratiomyidae > Chorisops > Chorisops tibialis. Next base: position 290,634,791 of record OY770262.1, read on the forward strand.
AGAAAAAAAAATTTGCTACCCTGAAGTTTTGTTTTTTTCGCGTTTCATGAGTAAATTAGCCTACAAAAGCAAAAAAAAAACATAACAGGACTACGACTGGGCGTAAAGCCCAATCGTGCGATACTCTAGATGAAAGATAATTGTTTTCATTTTAAGAAATTTTGTAGGGGGAGTGGTAGAGGGGGTGACGACATTGAACTAATTTTTCCACATCACGCTAAGGTTGCTATAAAATTGTTTTATACAAAATTTAGGATTCAAAAATTGAATAGGTACTGAGAAAATTGGTTTATTGAATTTAGTGAAATTGTGCAGTTTGTATGGGAGGTGGTAGAAAGAGTATGAATTTATTAATTACGTTTTTAGGAATAACTGCAAACATCATTTAATTGACATATTTTAAATTGCAGATCAGTAGCGTTCATACTTTTCAGGAAAATCGACTTTTTGTAAAGTTGTTAAATTGTGTCAAATTGTATGGAAGGGGGTAGAAAGAGTGAAGCTAATCGTCTAATTTTTTTCAGTCTTACTAATAATTCGAAATAATTATTTAGTGCATAATTTCAGCACTATAAATTTCATACGTACTGAGTAAATTTATTTGGAGTATTTCATAAAAAAGTGCAGTTTGTATGGGATGGGGTGGAAGGAAGGAAAGGACTCAACTAATTTTTATATAACAGATTGTAATTATTATAAAAGTAATATATTCAAAATTTCAGACCAATAGCTTTTACGATTTTTGAAAAAATACGTTTATTGTCGAATTGCGAAATTGTGTCATTTTGTATGGGAGGGGGTAGAAGGGGTGAAACTAAATGCCTAATTTTTTTTGGTCTTACTAATAATTTTAAATAAATATTTAATGCACAATTTCAGCACGCTAAATTTTATACGCACTGAGTAAATTGGTTTAGAGTATTTCATGAAAAGTACTGTTTGTATGGGAGGTGGTAGAAGAAGGGAGAGGACACTCATAATTTTTATATGGTAGATTGATATCATCATAAAAGTAATATGTTCTAAATTTGAGACCAATAACTTTTAAACTTTTCGAGCAAATCCGGTTATTGTCAAACTGCGCAATTGTGTCGTTTTGTATAGGAGGGGGTAGAAGGGGTGGAGCGATTTGGCCCGTTCACGAACTTGTCCTTAATTTTTTGTCAAAAACGACGTGTACAAAATTTGAACTTTCTAGATCAACGCGTTCTCAAGCTAGAGAGGATACGGACGGACAGACGGACGGATATCCGGTTTTGAGATTTTTGAGTGATTATATGAACTTCTGTATCATTCATTTTTTTCTCCTAGCCTTATTTCTTGGCGTTACAAACTTTGTGGCAAACTTATAATGCTCTCAGATTTCATCTAGAGTATAAAAAATCCATCCCGCCGTACGCCGTATATATGGACTCATATCTCCGAGACCGTTAAAGGTAGAATGTTCGTTTTTGGGTGGATTGTTGACTGGGTAAGTGAGCTCTATTTTCTAAATTTTGGCGGCGTTAGGTGGAAGGGGGAGAGAAAGAGTCAAAAACTACACTTGCTAATATCTCCACCACGAAGTTGAAGTTGAATTGAGGAGAAAGTTGAAAATCAGTAGAGATATAGAGAGGGTTGTGAGACAAACTTTAAATATAATTTCATTTTTTTATCCATTGCCATCCAAAAAGGGAGGGAGGCTAAAAACAAATTGTCAGCCGATTTTTTTTTCAAATGATTATATCTTCGAAATTACTTATCGTAAAAAATTTATACTTTGGGACTATTAAGGAGGCATATATGTCCACCAAAATTAGCTTAAAGAGTGGCTAATTATTGTAAGGAGGATGGTCAGGGGGGGGGGGAAGGGTGAAGAAAAACATTTAAAAATAAATATCTCAACTATCTCTTCAGCTATGTAATTGAAACTTAAAACACATATTAAGCTATACTAGGAAAATACGAAAAAACATGTTGAAATAAAAGTAGTGGGGGTAATGGGGAGCATTTCAAAAATGCGCACTTTTCAAAATTACAAATCCTTATATCCCAAAACAGAGTACATGTATCAAATCGAAAATTGGTCAGATTGTAGACCTACATAGTCGTTAATTTTTGTAAAAATTGTAAGTTGGAAGCTGTAAGGGGAGGGAGGTGATAAGCAAAAATGTCAAAAATTTTGAGTGATTTTTTTAGGGCACTGGTGAAAGATACAAAGTTTAAATCTTGCATGTGGATACATCTATTTGATATACATAGAAAAAAATAACTTGTTCTATAATTGTTATAAACCGACCCCCCCGGTCTAACGTGCACAAGGTGTTTCATGTGCATTGAAAAAAACACATAAACTGAAAATTTTTGAGTGAATTTTAAAGTAGAAACTTGAACATTTGCGAAATGCATGCAAAAAAAATCCCTAAATATACGAAATATTAACTGGTCGAAAACCTTTAAAACTTCTATCGCCTACAAAATTATTTATCACTATCAGAATTCCTTAATGCAAGGAAATGCCATAAATCGGTTCCAAATTCCAAAGATGGAAATCGAGTTATCCTCTGGCTCATCATTTAGGGAAGGGACGAAACACACAAGAACATCCCTACACCAAGTACATAAATAAAAATAACACAAAAAATTAACAAAAAATTGACAAAAAAATTGCTTTAAGCACATCTTATCAATAGAGAAGTCGAATATATCAGCATTCTTATTAACTTCTCTCGCGAGACGCAAAATTGGCTCATTCATACCATAGTTTGTCCGGTGAAAGCAAATCTGAAGAAGTCTAGGCTGCCTGGGTAAATAAACTGCCAACAAGTCGGGCGAAACTTTATTATTCTTGGGACAAGTTGCGGATGCGTGGAAAGTCAATATGCAGGTTAGAGTGGTTAGGGAAGACTAAGTAAAAGGGGGTTCTTGGGCAGGACAGTTGTCAACACTTTGCGGAAACGTTCAAAAGCTTCAGTATATATAACCAATATTTCGTTCGTTTATTTATGCAAGTTTGAGTTTTGTGAGGGGAGGGTTGATAGTAAGGATCGGTGGATGTTAATAGTTTTTTAATTGACGTCCAATATTCTCTGTATAGAATGTCAGTTTCATAGACGAAGTTGCATAGAATAAGATTCTGTGTATTTTACATTCACGAAACCAACATTTGTATGGGAGGGGGTAGAGGAGGTAGGGGAATCGTAAAGATTGTGACGCAATTTTATTTCCTTTCTGTTGTAGTCTTCTCGTACAAAATTTCAAGTTCGCAGCTTTTAACTTGTTGGTTATTAGTTGGTTCAATGAAATAGGTAGAAATGATACTTTTGTATGGGAGGGGGTAGAAGAGCAAGCGTGATTGCAAAACTTTTAACAAAATTTCATTTCAATTATTTTTATAAGATTTCCGGCAAAAATTGAAATGGATAGCTTTTAAGAGTTAGCTGATAACCGATTTCTTAAAAATGCTCAAAAAAATAATTTTGTATGGGAGGGGGTAGAAGAGGTAGGGGAATTGCAAAATTTGTGATGCAATTTTCTTTTCTTTCTCTAGTAAGGTGCTCGTACAAAATTTCAAGTTCGTAGCTTTTAATTTGTTGTTTATTAGTTGATTTAATGAAATTGGTCGAAATCATACTTTTGTATGGGAGGGGGTAGAAGGGCAAGTGCTATTTTGAAACTTTTAAAATAATTTTATTTTAAATATTTTTATAAGTACTTATGCAAAATTTCAAATTGATAGCTTTTAATAGTTAGGTGATAATTAATTTCTTAAAAATGGTCGAAAAAATAATTTTGTATGGGAGGGGGTAGAAGTTTAAAAGGTATTCGACCATTTAATATCTCATACGTTTGGGAATTTTTTTTAAATGTATTTCCCAAATTTTCAAGTTTCTACCTTAAAATTACATCCAAAAATTTTCAGTTTTCGTGTTTTTTTCGCTGCACATGAAACACCTTGTGCCCCTTAGACCGTGGTGGTCGGTTCGTAACAATTGTGGATCAAATTATTATTTTTTTTCTATGTATATAAAATAGATGTATCCACATGCAAAATTTAAAGTTTCTATCTTTGACCAGAGTCCTAAAAAAATCACTCAAAATTTTCGACATTTTTGCTTACCACCTCCCTCCCTTTACACCCCCTAACTTAAAATTTTTATCAAAATTATAAATTATATAGTTCTATAATCTGACGAATTTTTGATTCGATATCTGTACTCAATTTTGAGATATAACGATTTCTAATTTTGAAAAGTGCACCATTTTTGAAATGCTTCCCATTTCCCCCCACTACTATTATGACCAAATTTTATATTTTTTTTATATTTCGCTAGTATAGCTTAGTATATGTTTGAAATCTCAATTACATAGCTTAAGAGATAGTTGAGATATTAACTCTTAAGTGTTTTTCTTTGCACCCCCCCTGACCCTCCCCCTTACAATAATTAGCCTATTTCTAAGCTTTTTCTGATGGATCTATACGCCATCTTAATTGTCCCAAAATATGAATTTTTTATGGTAAGTAGTTTCGAAGATATAACCATTTCAAAAAAAGATTCGACCGACAATTTGTTTTTAGCCCCCCCTTTTCGGACGCCAATGGATAAAAAAATTAAATTATTTTTGGAGCATGTCTCACAACCTTCTCTATATGTATGCTGATTTTCATCTTTCTATCTGCATTCGTGGTGAAGATATTAGCAAGTGTATTTTTCGACTTTTTCCATCCCCCCGCCTCCCCCTTCCACCCCACACTCCCCAAAATTTGGATAATGGAGCTCACTTACCAAATTAACAATCCACCTAAAAACCAACATTCTACCTTTAACGGTCTTGGAGGTACGAGTCCATATGTACGGCGTACGGCGTACGGCGAGACGGATTTTTTTTTTTTGCTTTTTTAGGCTAATTTAGTCATGAAACGCGAAAAAACAAAATTTCAGGGTAGCAAATTTTTTTTTTTTTCTGTGTCGATCACAATACTTTATTATTAAAAAATAATAAAGTAAAATTGACCAACAGCAAACTGCCTCAAGCCCAAAAGTGTGGAAGAATCAACTAACCCTGTAAGAAGTTGATGAGCAAAAACTACATCAGCTACCTCACGTCGTTTTGAGAGTGATGACATATTTAATAGCTTAAGTCGATCGATATAAGGGGGAAGACGAACACTGTCATTCCAGTTAAGGTGGCATAAAGCAATTCTCACAAATTTACGCTGAATTGATGCAATTATGCCAATGTGCTCATCATAATAAGGAGACCAAACTTGAGAAGCATATTCAAGGTGAGATCTAACGAAAGTGTTATAAAAAATCAATTTAACAAAGGGATTGTTAAATCCTTGGATAAGCGTGTGGTGAATCCTAACATAGAATTACCCTTTTGCACAATCTTATTTATATGCAAGCTAACATCACGTTTATGGTCAGATGTAACACCTAAGTCAATTATTGATTTGACACGATCCAAAATACAGTCGTTAGTGCTATATATTATTACAAACGGTGAGACTTTCCTAGTAAATGACATAACCTGATATTTATCCACATTCAAACGAAGATCATTGTGGCGACACCAATTACTAAAATTAATCAAATCTTCTTGAAGAAAATTGTCAGAGTTGGAATTAAGAGATCTAAAGATTTTAATGTCATCAGCATAAATGAGTACTTCCGAATATTTAAAAACAGATGCAACATCATTAATGGCCAGGACAAACAAAAGTGGCCCCAAGTGACTTCCTTGAGGAACACCGGAATGCTCAGTAAAGAAGTACAATCACGAAAGAGAATTTGATAAGTTCTATTAAATAGATATGACTTAATCCAATTAATAAACCATGTAGGAAAACCCAACATGTCTAACTTCAACAAAATAATGGAATGGGGTAGTTTATCGAAAGCTTTACTAAGATCTGTATAAATACAGTCCACCTGCTTACCCTCCTCAATATCCACAATGGATTTATTCGTAAACTCCATCAAATTAGTGACTGTTGACCTATTTTTGACAAAACCATGTTGTTTACTTGAAATCAGGGATTTACAATGAAACGACAAGCACTCATACACTACAGACTCAAAAAGCTTTGGAATAGCTGATAGCTTAGCTATTGGTCGATAGTTAACAACATCAGATCTTGCACCGCCCTTATGATTCGGTATGATAAAGGAGGCCTTCCATACGTTCGGGAAAATCCCAGTTTTTAGGGACCTTTCAAAGAGGTAGTTCACCAATAGAGACACAGCAGCGTTTCAAGACAACTGCAGGAACTCCATTTGGGCCAGGAGAAGAAACATCCTTAAGGCGAGAGATATGGTTAACTATATCATTATAAGAAATCGGTATAGCAGACAAAGTAGTTGAAGCGGTACCTCTCAAGCTATCAAAGTACGACATGACAGGGATAAAGTTACTACCAGAAAAGAGCCACTGAAGAATGTCGTAAAAAAATTGCAAATAGTAAATTGATCATTATTATTGTTGCCAAGGAATTGAAAAGAAGCTGGATAACCATCAGATTTATGCTTACAATTAACAAATTTCCAAAACTTCACGTGATCTCTAATAATATCTGACTGCACTTTAAGTATGTATTCAGAATACAAGTGAATAGTCATAATATTCTTCATACAAACGAAAATCAGTGTCATTCTTCGTCCTAGTATACCTATTCCAGGCAGCGTTGCTAGAACTCAACTTGCTCAACGGCACCCTCAAAATCGGGATTATTAAATATTTCATTAAAGTTGAAATTAGAAATAAGGTAGTCCAACTGCAAAAAATCTGCCTTGATAAAATCAAAAGATAGCTCTTTCTAACCGGGACTGAAAATATGCTCCTCGCCAATAATAAGAAATATGTTAATCGGAGGGTGTAAAACATCAATAATTGAAATTGATGATAAGCTCTCCTCCACGGAACAAGCACAGTAATCAGTATAAAAAATCAGGTCAAGCTGTCTTCCATAGGAATTCCGAACAAGACTAAGTTTTTTTTCGACCTAAAGCTATCAATTTGAAATTTTGCACAAAAACTTCTAATAAAAATAGTTGAGATAAAATCGCGTTAAAAGTTTTGAGATCGCGCCTGTCCTTCTACTCCCTCCCATACAAAAGTATGATTTCGACCAATTTCATTAAATCAACTAATAACCAACAAATCAAAACCTACGAACTTGAAATTTTGTACAAGCACCTTACAAGAAAAACCAAATAAAACTGCATCACAAATTTTATAATCCCCTTACCCGCTCTACCCTCTCCCATACAAATGTTCGACTTCGCGAATGAAAAATGCTCCGAATTCAATTAAAATTTTGTGCAACTTCGTCTATGAAACTGATATTCTATACAGAGAATATTGGACATGATTCAAGCAATCAATTAAAAAGCTATTAACATCCACCCACCCTTACTATTACCCCTCCTCCTCCCCTCATAAAAACCCAAACTTGCAGAAACGAATGAAATATTGTTAAATTGACAACAACCCTGCCCAAGAACTCCCTTTCACTTAGTCTTTCCTAACCACTCTAACCTGCAAATTGACTTTCCAAACATCCGCAACTTGTCCCAAGAATAATAAAGTTTCACCCGACTTGTTGGCAGTTTATTTTATATTTAAGGCTTTAATATTTTCCGTCCTACATAATCGATTTATCCTAATATCCTCTATTAAATTCTGCCACGTAAAATAAGAGGAAGAAAAAATGGTTTGTGGCGAAGACTTGAATGAAAAGCTCTGGCAACTTTTCTGCTATAGATTGGAAAAATGTGGCTTAGTTTAAATTTCCAATCGCTTAAAACTCTTCAACCTATATTTTCATTCGAGAAAGATTCGTTTCAAAAATTTTATCCCACTTCTTCAACTTCCGTAACCCGTACTCAATAAGCATTTATAAAATATTCATTGATATTAACGTAGTCACGAATCATAGCCAAATAATTTACACTCAATCAATTTTTTAAACGCAATATTTTATAACAAATTAATCTGGACGCCTATATTTCACTAAAAAATAGTCTCAACTGACCTGCTAATTAATTTATTAAATCTCTACATAAACTTGAATACATGGTGACCATTTCATTAAAACAAAACAAAAACAATAAAAATCTTTATCCCCGGGGATAATTAAATGAAAATAATGGCTCGGTACGAATCGGACAGGCATATTAATCCTACTAAAGGACAAAGCGAAAAACGAAATGAGACATGCAATTCGAAAGTCGCTGTAAATTTTAATTAATTCTATGCAGTAGTTAAAAAATGCATATAAATAATGAATTTCCTGTGAATTTATAAAAAAGAATGGAATTATTGTTAATTCACAACATATTAAATTGCTAGCCGTGTAATTGTTTATGACAGCGATTCAATATAAAAAAATTATTCTGCTACCATATATGACTGGCTTCAAATTATTGCCAATCATTCATGTAAAATAAATACAAATGAACACCTCGTGCTGGCTTGGGCCTATTTTCGATGCATAAAAGTTTTAACTCAAACTATTATTTTTTCTTTAAGTATATTAAATAGATTTATCCACATGGAAAATTTAATATTTGTATCTTAAAAAAAAAAAAACTCTAAAAAAATTACATCAAAGTTTTCAAAATTTTAGCTCACCACCTCCCTCCCCTTACATCTTAAATTTTAAAATGTTACCAAAATTATAGACCATATATGTAGCTCTACAATCTGACAAAATTACAATTTGATATCTGTTTTAAGATATAACAGTTTAAAATTTAAGTATACCGTTTTGAAAATACTCTCTATTTCGTCCCCGCCCCCCTCCCCTCCCCCTACTATTACGACCACATCTTATATTTTTCTCATATTTCGTTAGTATTGCTTAATACACAGTCATTTATTTCCCGACCTTCCAGACAACGTCATTTCTGTCCCTCTCCATAATATACCCAAATTTTATTCACTTCCATTATCGAATTAATTGTGCAATGCATTAAAGTGAAACCTCCTAAATTCAACTCGATGCTAAAAAAAAATAATAAATATGCTTCTAGCTTCATAGAACCATGGAACCATACCTTGAATGCTTTACGTGAACGTACCGACAGAAGCCACGAGTTCACGGTTGTCTTTAATAACACGGATTGTTATTGTGACGACAATCATTATTAATTGATATAATATGACACGAGTTGCATCCTCCAAACTTAACGCTAGTCGTTGACCAACGTATCTCGGCAGATGATACCAGTCTATACTTCAGCGTGTGTTCTGCAATCACACTGGTAAGAGCGAGGCCTATCTAAAACCTTTCCCAATCTTTGGGTCATGAGATCCGGTTGATACGCAACTCCTCGTCGAGCACAAGGTTTGCACTAGGCATTCCAAGAACCCGTATACTGTACAAGTACAGCAATACAAGAGATGCTCTACCCGCGATGTAGGTGATAAACCACAACCACTACGTGTACCCCGAAGGGACATCATCCATGGTTGTATTAGCGTGCCCGCACCTTTTCGCATCGATCAGTCTCAAATCATTCATGCTACTTGTATCATCACTAGATGTTCGATTCATACCGTCATTGTTGCGTAAGATTTTGCTCTCATATGTTCTACTATGACACCGAGTGGGCCAAAGTGTCACTCGAACATAAGATCGCTACTTTCTTACGCTAAGTACCATGTACTACCAAAAATACAAAATCAGTTCTGCTTCAATTAGCTATCGTCAGGTTGCTTCAACGGCCGTCCCGGCTAAACCGAGCTCCTGCCTCCCACACACCTACAGCCAGCCTAATTTCCACATTTAAGGATCCATTTTCACATTCCTCGGTCAGTTACGCAATCGCCCCAGCTATATCGGGCCTTGACTTCTCGCCTTCCTCAGTCCACTACTACTTTCACCCATATCCAACATTCATCCTTGGTGAGGACTTTCGTGAAGCAAGCTTCACTTCAGTTTAAGTTCACACGCACCTTTGATACCGATCGCACAGCTCGGGTTCGTGGAGTTGCCATGCTCCAAAAGAAGTTACTGGAATCACCGTAGCTTTCTAGACCAGCACTTACTTCCCTGCGATCGATAGGTTTCGGAGCTGACGGACCGTTCAACTTGGTTTCCCCTATCTGTATATGTTTCGGAGCCGATGGTAATATAGTATAATAAATTGAATTACATTCAATTCAATATACCTATCTGTACATCTCTTAGCGTTATCCAGCCTGCACCACGAGGAGGTGGATCTACTGCGCAGACCGTTCCAAGTTTTAATTATACATCTTTGGAGATATTAATTTTTAAGTGTTCCTCTTTGCACCCCACCTGACGCTCCACTTAAAAGTATAGGTCACCCTCTAAGTTGTTCATGGTGGACCTATATGGCACCTAATTCGTCCTAAAATATGAAAATTTCATATTAAATAATTCTGAAGACATAATTATATAATAAGCTAGGGTGTAGCCTAGTGGTTAGTGTGTTGGTCTACAATGCGAAGGTCGTGAGTTAAAATCCCGAACGACGTATAATTCTAGCACGCTTTTTGCTTGGGAATACGTATTTCACATCAATCTATGAAAATAAAAAATTCATAGATAGAAGGTTGCACGAAATTTTAACAACACTTCCACAAAAAATACTGAAAAATGTTAGGGAACCTGAAGGTCAGGAGGCCAGGGCCCGATTTGAGCTGTAGTGCCACTGAAGAAGAAGTTAAAATTATTTGAAAACAAAAACAAATCGGTCAACAACTTGTTTTTAGCTCTCCCTTTACGGCCCCACAACCCCCTTTATATGGTGTGTTGAGTATCAGTTTTAAGGTTTGAGTTTGAGCTAGTACCATGGTTGAGATATTCAAATTCATAATTTTCGGCTCTAGCGCTCCTCCAACCCCTCCCCCTCAAGCCCCACAACCACAAAATTGAAGTCCGCCTGAAATCAGCGCCACAACTACAATCCACCTAAAAATAAACTTGCTATCTTTTAGGGTTTTGGAGCTATTGACGGATTTTTTTTTTTTCATCTTTGCGCTAATTTAGTCATGAAACGGGAAAAAAAAATTTTAAGGGCACTAACATTTTTTCTCAAGTCGATCAAAATCGTAAAATTAAAAAGAAACATAACAGAATTATGATTGGGCTTAAAGCCCCGTCATATGATACTCTAGATGAGATGGAAATGACTTCGGTATATTATACCGGAAAATATGTCATCTCAAATTCTTTCGAAAAGTGAATAGAGACTTTTGCATGGGAGGTGGTAAAAGTAGAGGGGGAGGTTTGTATTTTTCGTATATGACACCGAACATGGCATGCAAACTGTTTTTTGCTGAATTTAAAGTTTTTAGTTTTCATTATTTTTAAAGAAATTGGTTATAGTTTTCCTGAAATTGTGGCTTTTGTATGGGAGGTGGCAGTGGAAGTGGAGCGTTTAAGATGATTTTGAAACTGCTTATCATCATCCTCATCACCATGCTTTGATTCAATTTCAAAGGTATTTTCATCAAGGTGTTCCTTTTCTGGATTTCAGGTCTCTACCTGCTCCGGTTCCGGATTTCCCCTGAGAGACGGCAACAGGGTGAAAGAAAGGGTGAAAGGGAAATTTTAAAGTCATCCTGTACTCCAATCAGATCACCATTTTCGACGAGCATACAAGAACTTAAGGCCAGAGCGAGACAGAACCATAAGGCACAAACGCCATTCAGTGGTACCGTCTACCGATCATTCTTTCCAGAGCGTTATAGCCATACATTAGACAGGCACACTACAGCTTGAAGAAGAGCAGGATAAAACGGAATATTTTCCATGCGTACTGTACTCCAATGTTTTTTTTTATATATGTATGGAGAGAGCATAGTGATTGACATCAAGAATTGAACATTTAACGTTCTCACTTTTTTGTTAACGTATAACGTTTCCTTTTCAGTGGTGCGACTATTATACGCATAATGCCTTTTTTTCCATTACAAAAAAACATTACTATGACTCCTTTTCTATATGACGGCAAGCGTCGTTCGGCATAATTTTATATTAAAAGAAACTACCGATTCGTATCTGTCCAACATTTTGTAACGCGCACTGTCCATTTGTTCTCCATGCTTTTTTTCTTATAACTATGTAGATATATGAAACCATGAAAGAAACAATTATATACCCAACTGAAAATAAAGCGCTTTATCATCCTCAATGAAATACAGTTGTATATAGTAGCATTAATTTCTTTCTTTTGTATGATCCTATTCGTTTTATTCATTTGTTCTATTTTTTTATTGACGCTATTTTAGAATTATACCATTTGATTTTCTCCAACTAATAAGAGCGTCTTGATTTTAAATTTCTAAACGCAAATATTATAAATTTAGCAGTATTGCTAAGCATTTTTTCACTCACTTTCAAAGTCTTCTAATTTTCACCGCTTGATGGTATGTAAGTATATGCAATACAACACTCTTTCAAAGTATATGCGAGCGCGTCTTACTAATGTAAATTTTTTTCCGCGCGATTCACTCCTTTACTATCCCAGCGGGAAAAAAAGCGCTTGCGAAATATTTGAAATGCGCTTAATTTATCGTGTGGAATCGCTTCGAACTTGCTAATATTTAATATACATTTTATCATTGCATGTCCACTGAAGTAAGCTCTCCGCTTCAGCTTTAATAGAAGTAATTTTAAGGCGTATGTTTTGTATTAAGCAAAAGGTGCGATTTTGAGATTATTAGTGTGTTACAAATGAGCAAGATTTTATTCGAGCGATTTAAACCTATGATCTTTGATCGCAAAGCAGACGCGTTAACCAATGAGCCAATTTCACCTAACGTTTAAATCGGGCATGAATAACTTTTGCAGCGTATGCTTATCATCTTCAAGACATGCTAAGAAACAACAAATCACTTCCCAACTTTGTTTACGATAGAATGGATCGGTTGTGTTCGAATTGAGCGCATTGAAAGCAGTCTCGATTACCACAACGAAATCAATCGGTTTTCGGTGTTCTTGGAAGTAAGCAACCACTGCCGGCGATGGCGTATCTTTATCGTGATACTCCAAACGTTTCGGTTCAATCATCATTTTACGATTGCCACCGCCAAATTTACCTAAAACTCGAAAAGCTACTACAGCTGCACTGTCTTGATTGCGCAGCGTACGCCACAAAGCTTGCATAAAATTATCTTAACTTCCGAAGTTTTTCACTTACAAAATCCTTATCTATCTTAAATTCAGAAATGATTTTTTGCATGCATTCAAATGCAGCTTCTTGTAACTCTGGGTTGCTCTTTTCGAGAACCTTAAATAGAATCGAAAAGATTTTATCACGATATCGATTTCTGAAAATAAATAGAACAAACATCTGCGTATTTATCACATTTAATCGGATTTTAATTTAATTTTTGTTTATTGTAATAAAGTTTTTAATATAATTATTTCGTTTTTCTTTTTTAAAGACTAATATTTTTTTACTTTTTATCTCCTAGCATAATATAACAATTATTGGTATTGTCTCAATTAGAGGAGCGATTATACGAGCGATATAAATGTGTTGTCTCGACAGAATAAACATGATGAGACAATCAATTTTAGAACTTCGGTAAGAAGAACTACGGTAACTGTGTTATAGCTGTATTTATTGTTCGATTCTTGCGACGCTGTGACCAGAATTCCTAGAGGAAGTAAAATTAATTAAAGCAACGATAACGTGATAAAGGGAAACGTACCCAGGCGATTCGACGATGATGAACATCATCATCATCATCACTTTGACGAAGAATTCGACTGCACTAAGAAATACTAAGCAACGTTTTGTACTTTTTTTCATGATAGTAACAAGAAATTCAATTCAAATTTCGAAGTCTTTTAACTTTCAACGTTTTCTCTTAACAAGGTTATAGCGACATCTAGCGAGCAATAGCAATTATAGTGTGTAGATTGCAGTAAGTTTGATTTGGAAATGGTCAGAAGGATTTTACTCGCCGCCCGTTAGAGCTAAAATTTTCGTTTTTGGTGGATTGTTGATTCACTTATCCAATCAAAAATCAAATGACCATCAAAACGGTTAATCTTGTAACATACCCTGTTCAATAGCAAAATCTAAAAAAAAACTAAATAATTTGAGATATTTATTACATTTATGTAGGTTTATTTCGAAATTATCAAAATAAAAAAAGGTATTATAAAATTTATTGAAATAATAAAAAAAAATTATGAAAAACTTCGAGTAATACCGGGAGTCGACCGTGTCATCTAATCGTCGCGACAAAAGTGATCTTTTTCGAAAAATGTAGCATAGACAAAATTTTGAACTGTTGAAGTATTGCAAGTATTCTAAGTACATAATGAGATATTTTTTTCTGATCTTAGTGATAATACTAATTAAATATTTATTACAAAATATGAGCTCAATAAATGTTATATGTTCTGAGAAAATCGTCTTAGAGCATGTCATGAAAAAGTGTAGTTTGTATGGGAGGGGGTAGAAGGAGAGGGAGAACGCAAATAATTTTTCTACTGTTGATTAAAATTATTATGAAAGTAATAAATCCCAAAATTCAGACTAATAGCTTTTATACTTTTGGAGTAAATTAATTTATTGTTAAATTGCGAATTTGCGTCATTTTGTATGGGAGGGGGTAGAAGAGGTGAAGCCAATCGTCTAATTTTTTTTCGCCTTACTAAAAATTTTAAATAAATATTTGGTGTACAATTTCACCCCGCTAAATTGTATAGGCACTGAGTAAATTGGCTTAGAGTAATTCATGACAAGTACAGTTTGTATGGGAGGTGGTAGAAGGAGAGGAGGACACGCATAATTTTTATACGGTAGATTGATATTATCATAAAAGTAATATATTCCAAATTTCAGACCAATATCTTTTATACTTTTCGAGCAAATCCTTTAATTGTCAAATTGCGCAATTGTGTCATTTAGTATGGGCGGGGGTAGAAGGGGTGGAGCGATTTGGCCCGTTCACGAACTTGACCTTACTTTTTTGTCAAAAACGACATGTACAAATTTGAACAATCTAGCTCAACGCGTTCTCAAGCTAGAGAGCGAACAGACGGACGGACGGACGGACGGACAGACGGACAGACGGACAGACGGACATCCGGTTTTGAGATTTTTGAGTAATAACATTAACTTCTGTATCATTCATTTTTTTCTGCGAGCCTTAATTCTTAGCGTTACAAACCTTAGAGCAAACTTATAATACTCTCAGATTACATCTAGAGTATAATAAAGTTGAAAAATTGTACAATAGCATTAAACAATACAAAATTTACCAACCATAGATTTATAGAAACCATTATACTACCAAACAATATAAAAGAAATTAATTACAGAAAGGTAAATAATATCACTATAGAAGAATTAAGTGAAATAAACATTGATCATAATAAGGAAATAAAAATACTCAAGTACGAGACTTCGAAAACAAACTGGATGTCAATCACAACCGATGTTATAATACTTACCATAATAATAATAATAATAATGTACATCTACAAGAAATACAAGCGGAATTTAATAAAGATACCATTTTGTCCGGAGCCAAAATCTAAGGATGGGCGAGTTACACACTTACACACACATACAACACTACAGGATGAGATCACGCCACAAGAATCAAGTGCGATATTTTCGTCTCCAAAAATATGAATATCAACAGTTTAATAATTTGCTTACTCAACAATATCTTTTTGTTTATACAGAGTGTTTGGTACTCCGTCTGCCACCTTGTAAGGGGTTATTCCTAGATATATTTTGAGAAAAAAATTGTTGTACGGAGATGGTCAATTTTCAATATCCGCGGAAATACAGGGTGATCAAGAAAAGTGTTTCGGACCTGTACTCTCACTCACTCAAAACGCTATACCTTGAAAACTAATATTTGCAATTCAAAGTGGTATAGCTTGTTTTTTAGGGAATCAAATTATCTATCATTTGGTGTAATAGTCCGCATTGTAACTGTACCCACTCCCAAGGTATTTGCTTCAGAACACAAATTTTTAATACTTTGACCGTCAAAATTCTGGGATCAAAGTAGTTTTTCTTAAAAAAACGCATTATAAATATAATGTTGTTTTTTTATGTGCCATTTTATTGCCTATAAAAGATGCACACATACTTATGACGAAGGTTTTTCCGTTTTCCAGGTAATAAGCGAAAATACATGCGGCTTAAAAATAAAATATGCCATAAAGCAACCCTTGTTCTAAAAAAACTACCTGAAATGTTGTTAAACTGAAATATTCTTTGTGTCCTTTAATTACTATTTAAATTATCGAGGAATGTCCTTTAAGTAGTATTTAAATTATCGAGGAAATGAATTAAATTAAAATGAGTTTCAACACAACTAGGTGCAGCACTTTGCCTTTTTTAATGAGGTACCTAACAAAATGAAAAGCGTATAAAAGCAAATCTTAATTTATATTTTTATCAGTTTTAGTTACATTGTTAAAAGTACAAGGTGTCACTAAAATTTAGAAAATAATTTCGAAATGCCTGAGTACTCGAATGAAGAATGTGCACACAACATTTTCATTTATGGAGAGTGTCCGGCAAATACGCGAGCGGCGCGATCTTTGTATCATCAGAGATTTCCTAATCGCCGGATACCTTCCAGGAGAGTATTCCAAGACGTTTACAGAAGGATTCGGGAAACAGGTAGCGTTAGGACAAGCAGAGTAAATGCAAATCCTGGGCCGATAATCGCTGTTCCAATCGATGAAGGAATACTACATGCAGTTCAAAATGATCCATCAATCAGTATCCGACGCTTGGCATTGCAGTTAAACGTCTCTACGTGGAAAGTTTGGAGTGTCCTAAAAGCAGAGCGCTTGCATCCCTACCACCATACACCGGTGCAGGAGCTGTTACCCATTGATTTGCCCAATAGGATGGAGTTTTGCAATTGACTCCTTGAACGACAACTAAGTGACGAGAATTTTATGAACAACATTCTTTGGACGGATGAGTCCCAATTCACCAGGGACAGTATCACAAACTTCCACAACTTACACACATGGGCTAAGAGCAATCCACATACAAGAAGAGAGGCATCATTTCAGCACAGATTCAGTGTCAATTTATGGGCAGGTGTGATTGGTGACGATTTCATTGGTCCTATTAGACTTCTGCCTACCCTAAATAGTTTCAATTACTTGCATTTTTTGACTAATGATCTACAGGAGTTATTGGATGATATGACACTGCAACGATTGGCTTCCATGTTTTACCAACACGATGGTGCTCCAGTTCATTACGACCGACAAATCACAGATTGGTTAAATTCCAATTATAGCATTCGCTGGATCGGTAGAAATGGACCGATACACTGGCCTGCTAGATCTCCTGATTTAACTATTATGGATTTCTTTGTATGAGTACGGATGAAGGACCTTATCTACGCAATGGAAGTAGTAACGTTGCAGGATCTGAACACCAGAATCGATGCGGAAGCAACAGATGTAAGGCAGCAGTTGAGGAGTATGAACATAAAGAGAACACTGGCAAAACGAGCCTTATCGTGCATTCAAAATGAAGGTGGCCATTTTGAACATTTATTGCAATTAAGGAAATTTGAAATAAACCATAAAAACCATTCTTAAGTTCTTTTAGTTCAAGCGGAGAGTGTTGATCAACATATTCTTGTTTTTTTGATAAAAGTGCTAAATTATTGGAATGATAGTTTTTGCTAAACTATAAAACTTGCAATGCAAGTGTAAACATCTTTTGTAGGCAATAATACGGCACATAAAAAAACAACATTAAAATGACATTTTTATAATGCGTTTTTTTGAGAAAAACTACATTGATCCCAGAATTTTGAGGGTCAAAGTATCAAAAATTTGTGTTCTGAAGCAAATACCTCAAGATTGGGTACAGTTACAATGCAAACTATTACACCAAATGAAAGGTAATTCGATTCCCTAAAAAACAAGTTATAACATTTTGAATTGTGATTATTAGTTTTCAAGATATAGCGTTTTGAGTGAGTGAGGGTACAGGTCCGAAACACTTTTCTTGATCACCCTGTATCTCCGCGGATATTGAAAATTGACCATCTCCGTACAACAATTTTTTTCTCAAAATATATCTAGGAATAACCCCTTACAAGGTTATGTACGGAGTACCAAAAACCCTGTAGAAGCACGATATCAATTTTCGTCTCCGAAAATATCAATCAACAGATTAATAATTTGCACACTCAACAATATCATTTCAAATTCTTTTTATTTATATTGAATCATAATATCAATTTCATTTTTTGACTACGTAAGTTATTTGTAAGATAAGATGTTTGAATCTATCAGAGGTTCTTGGCAGTCTAAAAACTTAAGCCCTGGGACACACATCTGAAAGTGAATAAAAGTTTTTCCATTTAAAACTAAAGTTTTTTTTCTTTTGGCGATACTTACATATATTTTGTGGTTTCCGCGGTTCAAGAAAAGCCCCTCTAAAATCGCAGAGGAAGATTTTACTCCACTTTTATGTGAGAGTTAAAGTCAAATAATAAGAGTAGACACTCGTTAGGACTAATTGTTGTCCGAAATAATATTATTTAAATAAATAAAAAAAAAATGAAATGGTAGCTCATGTCGAATTTATTTATCACTACAATAGCAGTTTTTGACATTCCTAAAAACCATACAAATTACAATCGTGCCACCAAAATGTTTTCATTAAAAAAAAACAAAAAAACTTTTTCGAGAGCGAGGTTTTTAGCGTTTAAGCATAAAATACTGGGTGGCAGCACTAATTTAGAGCAAAGCTTTAGTGGAAGGGAAAAGAGAAGGAGGGTATAATTGTTGAGAAATTTTGACCAAGCACTTCTACCAAGCAATGTTTCCAAGCAGTGTTACCGCCGAAGAAAAAAATTATGAGTCGTAATTGAAAAAGTACCAAAAAATTTTAACAGTTAATATATTTAGAAAAAAAATCATTTCCATTAATTTAGCCTCGAATTGTAAAATTGAAATACTTTATAGATTCGACTGTGAAAAAAACATTGCTGCTTTTGTCTGATCTAAAAGCTTCAGAGATTCTACAAATATAATTTTTAATTGAAATTGAAACGACCTGGCATCACCGGAGGCGTGTGCGAGTACCTTTTGTTTTTGCGGGAAAAAAAAGGCCGAACCGAAAGAACCGCTGGAAGTTTTTTTCGTCCGCGATTTTCTTTTCTTTCCCAGCCGTACTGCTGCGCTGCAACGCTGCTGCCGGGCGAAACAAAAAAAAAATCATCTTCGCTTCTTCACTCGAGAATTTTTGCGTGCTGTGTCCGGTTCAGTTCTACACGGATTTTCCGAAATTCAGAAATTCAGCGAGAAAAAGGCATATTCGACAGGTAAGAGGATTTGCATTTTCTTCTCCGCGATCTGGGGTTTCGTTTACGCTAGAATTTTTCGCATGCATGCCGGGAAATTCGAGTGAAAGTTTTTCGGGTCACATCACCCGAAGTGGCGACGACGCTTTGCTTTTTTTTCAGCAATGCTAATTTTTTTAAACTGAAAATTTCCGTTGGCTTATCGCGATTTTCTTTTCTTTCCCAGCCGGACTGCTGCGCTGCAAAGCGCCCTTGTTTCTGCAACATCTTCGCTTCACTCGAAGCGTGCTGTGTCCGGTTCAGTAAGTTCTACACAGATTTTCCGAAAATCGGCGAGAAAAAGGCATATTCGACAGGTAAGAGGATTTCCATTTTCTTCTCCGCGATCTGGGGTTTTTCGCATGCATGCCGGGAAATTCGAGTGAAAGTTTTTCGGGTCATCATCACCCGAAGTGGCGACGACGCTTTGCTTTTTTTCAGCAATGCTTATACTCTAGATGAAATCTGAGAGTATTATAAGTTTGCCACAAAGTTTGTAACGCCAAGAAATAAGGCTCGGAGAAAAAAATGAATCATTCAGAAGTTCATATAATCAATCAAAAATCTCAAAACCGGATGTCCGTCTGCCTGTCTGTCCGTCCGTATCCTCTCTAGCTTGAAAACGCGTTGAGCTAGAAAGTTCAAATTTTGTATACGTCGTTTTTAACAAAAAAAGTAAGGTCAAGTTCGTGAACGAGCCAAATCGATCCACCCCTTCTACCCCCTCCCATACAAAATGACACAATTTCGTAATTTCGCAATAAAAGGATTTGCTCGAAAAATATAACTGCTATTTATCTGAAATTTGGAATATATTACTTTTGTGAAGACATAAATTTGCTGTACAAAAGTTATTTGAGTCCTCCTCTTCCTTCCACCACCTCCCACACAAACTGAGCTGAAATTGTGCACTAAGTATTTATTTAGAATTATTAGTAAAACCGAAAAAATTTAGACGATTAGCTTTACTCCTTCTACCCCCTCCCATACAAAATGACACAATTTCACAACTTTATAAAAAGTCGATTTTCTTGAAAAGTATAAATGCTACTGATCTGCAATTTAAAACATGTCAAAAGCATGATGCTTATAGTTATTTCTGAAAAGTCATTCAAAACTCGCCCCTCCTTCTATCACCTCCCATACAAACTGCCCTACTTCACTACAGCCAATACACTAATTTTCTCAGTACCTATTAAATTAAATTAAGCCCTAAATTTGGCATAAAACATTTTGATAGCAACCTCCCGTCATGTAAAAAAAATAGTTCAATGGAATCACCCCCTCTACCACTTTCTCTACAAAAATTTCTCTTTCATCTAGAGTATCGCACGATTGGGCTTTATGCCCAATCGTACTCTTATTATGTTTTTAAACTGAAAACAAGAAAACAAAATTCCACCACATTTTCTTGTCTTACTCACACCACGAGCACAGCTGAGTTCTCGAAAGAGAGAGAGAAACGATTTCGCGTCTCTCTGGTTTTCAATTGTTTTACAACTTTCGCAGCGGGACAGAGCGAGTCGTGTTTTGGTTTTTATCCATAAAATTTTTCTTGGCCGCCATCGCCACATTTGAGCTTCGTCGTCGCATCGCGTTGCAAACATTTAAAAAAAAAGAAAATCCCTTTTCAAAGAAACGTGCGTTTCTTGTTCGGCTGTGTTACTTTGGAATTCAATTCGGTTGGCTGTGAGAAGCAAAAAGTGTGTTGCGGAATTTTATAAATTGTGACCTTGCATTAGAAGTCCGGGGGTGAGTGCGACGAATTTTCATAAGTTTCGCTGAAAATTGCTTCAAAAGCAATCCTTCA
Organism: Chorisops tibialis; assembly: GCA_963669355.1. NCBI lineage: Eukaryota > Metazoa > Arthropoda > Insecta > Diptera > Stratiomyidae > Chorisops > Chorisops tibialis. The sequence continues at coordinate 290,655,924 of OY770262.1, forward strand.
CCTCGCGCTCCAGCAAAATATCGACCTCAATGACGCGTTTTTTCGCGGCTGCTGCGCTAGTTGCGGAATTTCTCACGTTTTTTTTTGTTTAAACAACCTCAATGGAGCCCCCCTTATCACTTCTAGGGTGGCGACGACGCTTTGCTTTTTTTCTTTCTTCGATTCGGTACGAAATGGAACTACACCGGAAACAAGTCAGAACTTGTAATTAGGGATGGGCAAATGTCTCTTCCGATCGCAGTGATCACCTGCAATGATTCCAATTGAAACAGAAAAACGAAATGAATTTCACTCCCTTGGCATAATTGTTACGTTGTTGACTCTGTACCTCTCCGTTGTAATTTTAGAGTAATGTACACTTGCCAAATCTGGTCAGAATATTACCAAAGCATCATGCTGTCCAATAAATGGCAAAAGCCAGTTTTTTTTAGACACTCGTCAATATAAATTTTAGATGTTAATGTTGACTGTTGCCGCACGAGCTTGCTTGCCAAATCATCAACTTCTTCCCGAATGTATCCAATTTCGTGAACTTGAATTTATCCGAAACTTCAACCGCTTATCGACAATGTAGCATTTGTGTCCATCTATTTGGTATCGCACACAAGCAATTTTTTGATCAATGAAGAACGTAAAGCCCTTATCGACACAGTGGACTGCAACGTAAATCGGCGGAATTTGCAATAACCGCAACTCACATGTCCCACCTCACCCCGACGAGATCGTAACTCAGAACAAAGCTCGCCAAATAAACTAATGGGGATTTTTTTTTCTTTTTCTAGAATATGTTTGACAATCTTACAATAAACTTTGGACAAATACCAAAAAAAGCGCAAAAAAACAACCATCACCAAAACAACCATCTTAAAAAAAAAAACAACGGGCTACAAATAATAATAAACGTAACAACAAACAAAAAAAATGGAATGAAAATAAAAAGAGCTAATTCAAATACACAACATTTCAACTATAGAACTGTACACAGGAGGCAACAACGAAAACGAAAAATTCAAAAAGTAAGATAAAATAAAAACTAAATTATTTTTTTTAATTTGAAATAAATAAATAATTTAATTTTTTATTTATTGCAGAGAAAAGAAGCCGAAATGGATCTCATAAATCTTTCATCCGATTTGGAAATGATGGATCTCATAGATTTGGATTCCGGCGCAGCCGCTCCGTTGATGCCTCAACAACAGCCGTATCAGCAGCCATACCAGCAGCCACAGCAACAGCCGTATCAGCAGCTCAGCAATCATACCAGCCGCTACACCAACAGCCGTATCAGCAGCCATACCAGCAGCCACACCAACAGCCGTATCAGCAGCCATACCAGCAGCCACACCATCAGCCGTATCAGCAGCCATACCAGCAGCCATACCAACAGCCGTATCAGCAGCCATGCCAGCAGCCGTATCAGCAGCCATACCAGCAGCCGTATCAGTAGCCATACCAGCAGCCACACCTACTGCCGTATCTGCAGCTCAGCAGCCATACCAGCAGCCACACCAACAGCCGTATCAGCAGCTCAGCAGCCATACCAGCAGCCACACCAACAGCCGTATCAGCAACCATACCAGCAGCCGTATCAGCAGCCATACCAGCAGCCTCAATTCCCACCACAACCTATTTTTTCCGATTTTGATAAATTAATTTGAAAAATAAAAATAAAATAATAAACCTTATTTGAATTTGAAAAATATAAAAATATAAAGCGCAATTTAAATAGATCCATACTTTGAATTGTTCAATTTTTTATTGATAGAAATTTAATGAAAACAAACCAGAAAAATAAAATAATAAACCTTATTTGAATTTGAAAAATATAAAAATATAAAGCGCAATTTAAATAGATCCATATTTTGAATTGTTCAATTTTTTGTTGATAGAAATTTAATGAAAACAAACCAAAAAAATAAAATAATAAACCTTATTTGAATTTGAAAAATATAAAAATATAAAGCGCAATTTAAATAGATCCATATTTTGAATTGTTCAATTTTTTGTTGATAGAAATTTAATGAAAACAAACCAAAAAAATAAAATAATAAACCTTATTTGAATTTGAAAAATATAAAAATATAAATATAAAAATATAAAGCGCAATTTAAATAGATCCATATTTTGAATTGTTCAATTTTTTATTGATAGAAATTTAATGAAAACAAACCAGAAAAATAAAATAATAAACCTTATTTGAATTTGAAAAATATAAATATAAAAATATAAAGCGCAATTTAAATAGATCCATATTTTGAATTGTTCAATTTTTTATTGATAGAAATTTAATGAAAACAAACCAAAAAAATAAAATAATAAACCTTATTTGAATTTGAAAAATATAAATATAAAAATATAAAGCGCAATTTAAATAGATCCATATTTTGAATTGTTCAATTTTTTATTGATAGAAATTTAATGAAAACAAACCAGAAAAATAAAATAATAAACCTTATTTGAATTTGAAAAATATAAATATAAAAATATAAAGCGCAATTTAAATAGATCCATATTTTGAATTGTTCAATTTTTTGTTGATAGAAATTTAATGAAAACAAACCAAAAAAATAAAATAATAAACCTTATTTGAATTTGAAAAATATAAAAATATAAATATAAAAATATAAAGCGCAATTTAAATAGATCCATATTTTGAATTGTTCAATTTTTTATTGATAGAAATTTAATGAAAACAAACCAGAAAAATAAAATAATAAACCTTATTTGAATTTGAAAAATATAAATATAAAAATATAAAGCGCAATTTAAATAGATCCATATTTTGAATTGTTCAATTTTTTATTGATAGAAATTTAATGAAAACAAACCAGAAAAATAAAATAATAAACCTTATTTGAATTTGAAAAATATAAATATAAAAATATAAAGCGCAATTTAAATAGATCCATATTTTGAATTGTTCAATTTTTTATTGATAGAAATTTAATGAAAACAAACCAAAAAAATAAAATAATAAACCTTATTTGAATTTGAAAAATATAAAAATATAAAGCGCAATTTAAATAGATCCATATTTTGAATTGTTCAATTTTTTGTTGATAGAAATTTAATGAAAACAAACCAAAAAAATAAAATAATAAACCTTATTTGAATTTGAAAAATATAAAAATATAAATATAAAAATATAAAGCGCAATTTAAATAGATCCATATTTTGAATTGTTCAATTTTTTATTGATAGAAATTTAATGAAAACAAACCAAAAAAATAAAATAATAAACCTTATTTGAATTTGAAAAATATAAATATAAAAATATAAAGCGCAATTTAAATAGATCCATATTTTGAATTGTTCAATTTTTTATTGATAGAAATTTAATGAAAACAAACCAGAAAAATAAAATAATAAACCTTATTTGAATTTGAAAAATATAAATATAAAAATATAAAGCGCAATTTAAATAGATCCATATTTTGAATTGTTCAATTTTTTATTGATAGAAATTTAATGAAAACAAACCAGAAAAATAAAATAATAAACCTTATTTGAATTTGAAAAATATAAAAATATAAATATAAAAATATAAAGCGCAATTTAAATAGATCCATATTTTGAATTGTTCAATTTTTTATTGATAGAAATTTAATGAAAACAAACCAGAAAAATAAAATAATAAACCTTATTTGAATTTGAAAAATATAAAAATATAAAGCGCAATTTAAATAGATCCATATTTTGAATTGTTCAATTTTTTGTTGATAGAAATTTAATGAAAACAAACCAAAAAAATAAAATAATAAACCTTATTTGAATTTGAAAAATATAAAAATATAAATATAAAAATATAAAGCGCAATTTAAATAGATCCATATTTTGAATTGTTCAATTTTTTATTGATAGAAATTTAATGAAAACAAACCAGAAAAATAAAATAATAAACCTTATTTGAATTTGAAAAATATAAATATAAAAATATAAAGCGCAATTTAAATAGATCCATATTTTGAATTGTTCAATTTTTTGTTGATAGAAATTTAATGAAAACAAACCAAAAAAATAAAATAATAAACCTTATTTGAATTTGAAAAATATAAAAATATAAAGCGCAATTTAAATAGATCCATATTTTGAATTGTTCAATTTTTTGTTGATAGAAATTTAATGAAAACAAACCAAAAAAATAAAATAATAAACCTTATTTGAATTTGAAAAATATAAAAATATAAAGCGCAATTTAAATAGATCCATATTTTGAATTGTTCAATTTTTTATTGATAGAAATTTAATGAAAACAAACCAATAAATCATTATTTTTTTTACAAAAAATTTAAATATATTTCAAATATCACAGTAAATATTGTTTTTTTTTTTTGCTAATTAAGCTAAGTCGAAATACTGTTTATTTTATCACCTTTATTTCCACGTTTTTTTTTTAAATATTTGTAAATGAGTTCTGCAGACCACATTATTAACAACAGCAATTATAACTGCCAGCCGAGCATTAGTCCCAAACTACATTGCTACAATTCCTTTTGCAATCATATACTAAAATTAATTTAATTTTTTTACTACAATGGCTACAGCCCAAATTGAGCCTTAGTTCGACAAAAGAACATAAATGAAATGACATATATGGTTTCCTAGATTGAATTTAATCGTTTTTATTAGATCGCTGAGCATTGCGCAATTGTTCTTTTGAATTTAAACGATTGGAATGCTTTGCTGTTAAGCGATTGCCATCGTTGGAACTACCGATTGCTTTTGCTGCAACGTTCTTAGAAATCGAAAAACTAAAAGGATCAAAGAAAATATCACGGGACGCATGGGATATGGTATTGGCCATGTTTAGTACGTCACAACATGGCTGAAACATTAAATTGGCTTCTAAAAAAAGCCCTAGTCTATTATCCACAAAATACTGCTTGGTTGAAAATCAAAGGAGCTTGGTAAGTTTCGATTTTATTTTTTTAAAAATATCAATTCTTAATTTATTTGTTTAACATCAAGCAATTGGAAATAATGAAGCAGCAATGCGATGTTATGTTAATGCCTTGGTTACTGGAACAGAATATTTTACTTCGCCAATATAACGGCCCATCATCGATGATTACATCGTGAGAAAAATGATAAAATGCTGCTCGAATTTAGACTGTTATATGCAAGCAGCGGTTTTATGTCAGTTAGTGATGATTTTTAATTTAAGTTTCAATGAAATACTCGTGTTTTATGGGTATTTATTTTTTTTTTATTATTATTATTATTTAGTTCCTAGACGACATCGATTATGGCTTGGCATTTAAAAGTATTTCCAAAAAGTCGTTCAATTTCGCTGATGCTATGGATGCCTATTATAGCTGTATCTGGGATCCAACTTTGCTTGAATTTATTGTTCATTTGCATAATAAAAAGGGTGAACACAATCGGAAATTGGAAGCGGTGAGTATAAATATAGGTACATTTTCAGTAGTTGGGGAAGCGTTTAGTTTGATGACCGATTAGCTCTACCAACTTAACTTTAGTGCCATTGGCGTTAGATTTATGAAGGGGCACCAATGTACGTAGGCCACCAGTGGGCCCATTCTACGCCTCCATATTTGGACCATGTTAACCTAAATATCATTTAGCCAGCCTACTCTACCGGTAAAACTAATGAGCTTTATCGGGATTAGAGATCACTCAGGTCGGCGAAGAAGTAATCTCCGAGAATTGTTTGGAGGCATAGGCGATTGCGGTCTCATTCTCATCACAACCTCTGCAAATGTCATCTGTTGCAAGACGAAGTCTATGAGCGTGTTTCCTAAGAAGACAGTGGCCCGTGAATGCACCTACTAATGTACGTAGGAAGTTTCTGTCGAGTCTTAATATTTTTTATTAATTTTTCTCTATCAAACCCACGCTTTGTAACCATTTCAGATCTTCCCTTCCATACACTTTGTTGGCGTAAATTGTCTTAATGACTGTCAAGGCAATGCCAATATTGTCCGTTTCCTCAACGGTGGCCAGCCTGTCCGCCATAGAGTCACTGTATAACTGAGCTACTCGGTAAAGGAGTCCGGCAGATAGCTATTTTAGTACAAAAACAGCATGTTCTAAAAAATTTAGTACAAAAAACAGCATGTTCGAAAGATCAAAGTGTTGGTGAAAATAGGTGTAGACTGTGTAGTCATTCTGACATATCCCAGTAGGGAGTGGAATCATTACTGCGCCGATGATTCTTACCATGAAGCTATTACAGCTACTTCCTGTCGTAAAACATAGATTATTTTAACATTGCAATGTCATAGGCAAGCATTCGTTTTTTTCTACTTTCTGCATTACAAAGAATCGACATTGGAATCTAGGGAAACGTATTGTAGTAATATTAGTAAATATTAATATTTGTAAATATTAATCAATAATAATTTTTAACACTATTTATTTATATTAATTTAATTAGTTAATCTCACAAATTACACAATAACGTTTTTAACAATAATATTTAGATTGACACATTTATTAACTTAAATTTAATTTAATTTATTTTATTAATATCCTTTATTTTGTGTCTATCAATAGGATTAGTTTTATCGACTGACGTCATAATATTTTTTATTTTTTCATAATAACAAACGTTATTGATTTTAAATTTTTACTCTTTAGTTTTCTTAAAAATTAGAGTGATTTTTAAATGGAAAAAATTCATTAATGTGCTGGAGCACCACATACCCCCCTCCTAGAGAAGGTTATGGACCTTATTGATTCTACTATTAATTAAGTATGATTTGTCTGTGGAACGAAGTGTTTGTGTTTCAGATTTACCAAAAGTTATTTTTTTGCGGATCGTCGCTAGATTAATTTGTTCGGCAGAGCTTTTGTAACATGGCTTAAGCCTATCAATGGACACTGTTGTTGGTTTCTCTTTTACTTTGACTACGAAATATTTTTTATGTCTCTGTAGCACTTCAAAGGGTCCTTCGTAAGGGGTTTGTAAACTAGCTCGAACTGCATCGGTTCTGATAAAAACATGACTGCAAGTATTGAGGTTTTCGAAAATGAAAGGGGTTTCATGTCTTGACGGAGGTTGTGGCTTGATGTTAATGATGCGATCTCGAAGAATTTCGACAAATTCGCTCGAGGTTGTATTTTGCTTTTGATCGGTTTGTTGTATGAAGTCATAAGGAAGTCTGACGTTTTGACCATATAGCAGTTCGGCCGGTGTCCCGTTAGCATCTTCACGAACGATCGTACGCAAACCAAGCAGGATTAAAGGAAGTTTGTCCGACCAACTGCCATTTGATTTGCATAAAATTGCTTCTTTAAAAACCCTATGCTCTCAAGCATATCATTAGCTTTAGGATTATATGCTGTGGTTCTACAACGTTTAAATCCAATCATCTTTCCTAATTCAGTAAACAATCGCGATTCGAATTGAGCACCTTGGTCTGTAATGATTGAAACTGGTGTTCCGTATCGTGGTATGTACTCTTTGAAAAGTGTGTTAGCGACTGTTTCCGTATGAATATCGTGAATTGGAAATGCTTCTGGCCATCTGGTGAAGCGATCAATGACTGTTAGGCAGTATCTATAACCATTTGAAGTTGGTAGCGGACCAACCAGATCAATATGAATAGTATTAAATTTTTGTGAAATTGGTTCAAATTGACCAAGAGGACTTTTGACATGTCGTGAAACTTTGGCTTTTTGACAAGCAATGCATTCTTTAGTCCAGTTACGACTGTCTTTGTTTATAGATGGCCAAATAAATTTGCTTCGCATTAGTTTTATCGTAGCCTTAATTCCAGGATGGGATAAATCATGTACCTTATGAAAAACATGTAAGCGTAAACTTGCAGGTATGTACGGTCTTAATTGCTGCGTTGTTCTGTCACACCAAAGGGGATTTGTGGAGTGTTCAACAGTAACTGGAATGAAGTTAAGGCTTGGTATATCTTTTGTTTTGATTAACTCCAAGTCTGTTACTTGAGCGTTAGTAATTTCATAATAATCTATGGTTGTTGGAAGATTTAATATCTCGATTCTTGACAACGCATCGGCAACTATGTTGTCTTGTCCAGAAACGTGACGAATGTCCGACGTAAATTGGCTGATATAATCGAGATGCCTTAGTTGACGTGGTGAAGCATTTTCTGGATTTTGCTTTAACGCGAAAATTAATGGCTTATGGTCAGTAAACAAGATAAAATTCCTGCCTTCGAGCATGTATTTAAAATGTTTAATTGATACATAGGCTGCCAATAATTCTCTGTCGTAAGCACTATATTTTTTTTGTGCGGAAGAGAGTTTCTTCGAGAAAAAGGCTAATGGTTTCCAGTCCCCTGTAATTCGCTGTTGCAGCACAGCTCCTAAAGCAGTGTCTGATGCGTCTACTGCCAAAGATAATGTCGCAAATGTTGATGGAAAAACTAGAGTAGTAGCATGAGCCAGTTGTTTTTTGCAACAGTTGAAGGCTTCGATGGAAGTGTTCGTCCACTGAAGTTCTGTCTTGTCGTTTTTCTTTTTACAGCAGTTTGTGAAGCTGTCCAATATGGATTGTGCTTCGGCAGCGTGTGGGATGAAACGTCGATAGAAGTTGAGCATCCCAAGAAAACGTCTTATATCTTTAACCGTAGATGGTCGTGAGTAATTTAAAATGGCTTCAATTCGTGAAGCGATTGGTTTGAATCCGAATTCGTCAATCGTATGACCAAGGAAATCAACTGATGCTTTAAGGAATATGGATTTACTTTGGTTAATTACTAAGTTGTGTGAGTTTAACCGTTCAAATAATTTATCCAAATGATTAAGATGTTCACTTTCCGATTTAGAAGCTATTAGGATGTCGTCAATATAAACGAAACAAAAATCGAAACCCTTCAAAATGGAAAAGATGAAGCGTTGAAAAGTTTGCGCTGCATTGCGCAGTCCAAAAGTCATCCTCATGAATTCATACAGTCCGAAAGGTGTTGTGATGGCTGTTTTTGGAATGTCCTCCTCTCGAATGGGTATTTGATGATACGCTTTTTCAAGATCCACAGATGAAAAAACTTTACATCCTTCCAACTGTTGACTAAAGTCTTGGATATGAGGGATCGGATAAGTATCTGGAGTAGTTATCGCATTAAGGGCTCGATAATCCCCACAGGGTCTCCAGGAACCATCTTTCTATTTAAACATGTGCAAAGGTGATGCCCATGGGCTATCAGAAGGTTTGCAAATACCATGTTCGATCATGAGATCAAATTCGGCTCTTCATCATCAATGGCGCGATAGCCCAAATCGGGCCCTGGCCTCCTGAAGTCGTCGCCTCCAATCGTCTCGATCCAAAGACCGCGTCCTCCAGCTGCTAATTTTTAGAATGGCTTTGCTGTCTTCATCAACCGAGTCTTCCCATCGCTTGCGTGGTTTGCCTACTGGCCGGTTACCACTCGCTTTGCCTTTAAGAGCACGTTTGGGGATTCTTCTGTCTTCCATTCGCTCTACATGGCCAGCCCACTGCAGTTTACGTAACTTGATGAACGTTGAAGCTTCTGGCTCGTCGTAGAGTTGATACAACTCATGGTTGTATCTCATTCGCCATTCCGTTCCTTCCTTCACAGGTCCCAAAATTCTTCGGAGGACCTTTCTTTCGAATGCGTTAACTGTTTTTTCAGAAGTTCGCGTTAATGTCCACGTCTCGCTGCCATAACAGAGCACAGGTCGTATAATAGTTTTATAAATCCGCAGCTTATTGTTCCTGTGCACTTTCTTGGATTTCATTATTGGAAGTACCGAATAATACGTCTTATTTGCTAGTATTATCCGTCGTTTGATTTCGTCTGTTTCATTACCGTCCTTTGCTAGATTAGCCCCAAGATATATGAAGTTGTCCACACTCTCCAAATTATATTCCGCAATTGTTATGTTTTGTCTGATTGGCGTTCTCCTTCTTTTTTGCGTCATTACTTTTGTTTTGCTTTCATTAATGCGCAACCCGACTTCTTTTGCGGCGGAGTCAAGATTGACAAATACCTCCTTAGCACTAGGGAAGGATCTTGCTAGAATGTTAATGTCGTCAGCGTATGCTACTAGTTGGGTGGACTTGAATAGTAGTGTCCCGTTGGTGTCGACTCGGATTTTTCGGACGACATACTCTAGTGCCAAGTTGAAAAGCATAGGAGCTAGACCATCTCCCTGCTTTAAACCACATTCCGTTCGAAAGCTGGTTGTGGAATCGGTTTGTATTCTCACTTGGGATTCAGTGTTCGTCATTGTGAGTCTTGTTAGTCGGACTAGTTTTGGAGGAATTCCAAGGTCAAGCATGATTTGGTACAGTTCGCTCCTGTCGATACTGTCGTATGCTTGTTTAAAATCTACGAATATTTGGTGCACGTCTGTGTTATATTCCCAGCATTTCTCAAGCACCTTTTTCACCGAGAATATCTGGTCTGTTGTAGATCGTCCGGTTCTGAATCCGCCTTGGTATTCGCCAATTATTTGATTAGTATAGAGCTTAAGACGACGTTCAATTATTTTTGTCAGTATTTTATAGGACGTACACAACAATGATATACCTCTGTAGTTCTCACAGCAGAGTTTGTCTCCTTTCTTGTAAATTGGACATATAATGCTTTTTCGGCAGTCGTCGGGTATGATTTCCTTTGTCCAAATTTTGCATATCATGCTGTGCAGTATTTCAGTGACACAGTTTCCACCGTTTTTCAGAAGTTCAACTGGTATCTCGTCAATTCCCGGCGCTTTGTTTCGTTTTTGGTCACATAGGGCTGCTTTGATTTCAGGAAGCGTGGGTGGTGTCGATGATGGTTCATCTTCGTCAGTTGAGGCTTGAATTGAAATGTTGTCTGTCGTTATCGGTGCTACTGGGATGGGATTCAAAAGATGTTCGAAGTATGAAGCCCATCTCCTTTTGATTTCTTCTGCGTCGCTGATGATATTGCCCTCTGCGTCTTTGCAGAGACTGGTTTTTGGTTTATATCCCTTTTTCAAGTCTTTTACTATGGCGTATGCGTCCCGCGTATTATTTTTTCTCATGTCGTCGTCCATTTTTTGTATCTTGTCATTATGGTACTTCCTTTGTTTTCGTCTGCAGGTCTTTTTCGCATATCGCCTAAGCTCGTCATATCTTTCTTTTTTGGCTCGTGTTGGTCGTTCAGTAAAAATTTTGTAAGCTTCGTTCTTTCTATCTATTGCGTCGCGACATTCTTGGTCGAACCAATCATTACTTTTACTTTTTCGGCTCTTGCTATTTTTAATTTAGCTGGGTCTAGACGACGTGGTCTAGCAAAAACGGGGCGATCTTCAGTAACGATAAAATGTTGCACTGTGCTCAATCCTAAGTTACTGTAGTTTAAAGATCGACGAACGTTTTCGTATTTTGTTAAAATTTGTTCAACTTTAGAATTTACAGTTGAAGTTGATAGTACGGCCAGGGACGAAGATGGTCCTTTAACCAAAATGCCAGTTGCAGAGGTAATTTGTGAAAGCGGGTCAATAAGGCATTTATGACGAATATCCACAATTAAACCGTGATATTTTAGAAAATCCGCGCCAAGGATAGGCTTTTCGACGTCAGCTACGATGAATCTCCATTTGAAAACTCTTCGTAACTGGAGAGAAATTTCGATTTCTTTATATCCATAAGTTTTGATGTTGGTCGAATTTGCCGCCGTTAAAATTAATGAATTCTCGCAGGTTCTATTAGAAAATGCTGTGCTTGGGAGGACTGAAATGTCAGCGCCGGTATCGATAAGAAAACTGTAATTTGACAATTTTTCAAATATAAATAGACGACTTGAAGTTGTTAAATTGTCGGTTGTCGTCATTACCGACAATTTATTTAGTTTTTTGTTGAATTAAAAGAACAAGGTTGTCGACATTTGGTCGCGTTAATACCGAACTTTTTATGATAGTAGCATAAATCAGTATTAGAGATCTATTTCGGGAATGCGAACGATTCTTAGAATGTGATTGACTTTGCCTGGCAAAATGGTTTTGCCGATTAATCAAATTTTCAATTTGTTTAGTCAATAGCGACATTTGATGGATGATTGCAGTTTCGAATGCAAAACGATCAGATCCTCCGTTGTTGCCATTAGAATGTGTAGCACTAGAAACATTTAAAGAGAAACGAGCAGAACTTTCAAGAACTCGTTCTGCCAGAATGCTTAATTCATTCAACGGCACATTAGCAACGGCTAAAATTGATTGGACATTTTGAGGAAGTTTATTCAGTAAACTTAACATTTTTATCATGGTAAATAATAAAGTTTTTGAAATATCTCAAATGGTTTGCATTTTATTTTGAAAAAAAGTTGTCAAGTCCTTATTGGAAAACCCTTTATTAGTAAATATTAATATTTGTAAATATTAATCAATAATAATTTTTAACACTATTTATTTATATTAATTTAATTAGTTAATCTCACAAATTACACAATAACGTTTTTAACAATAATATTTAGATTGACACATTTATTAACTTAAATTTAATTTAATTTATTTATAATTAATTTATTTTATTAATATCCTTTATTTTGTGTCTATCAATAGGATTAGTTTTATCGACTGACGTCATAATATTTTTTATTTTTTCATAATAACAAACGTTATTGATTTTAAATTTTTACTCTTTAGTTTTCTTAAAAATTAGAGTGATTTTTAAATGGAAAAAATTCATTAATGTGCTGGAGCACCACAGCTTAACCTCGAAACGGCCCTCCGGAGTCCTTTTCACGTGTTGTTGGAAATGCGTCTCACATTTCAATTCCTGTGAGGTCATCCGTGGTGTTGAAGATTCACTTTCTTCCAACTTCCAAAATTTTTCCATTTGGTCATTCAGCTTCTCATTGTCCATGCTGAACATGCCGCAAGTTTTTTCGGACACCAGCCTACGCTCCGGTGTGCTTACACTGCCAGCAACTATCCAGCCGAAAACAGTATTCTGAAGGGTTGGTAATCCTCTTCTCTAGTTTATCTGGCCAATTGATAACTGCTGATAATACAATTCTCCTCCGATCAAAATATCTATTTCACCCAGTTGCTTGGGATTCGCCAGCCTGTTATGTCGAATTCCTGAATCGGCTGTGTTGACGTTATTTGCGCTATTGCATGTGCCTCTAATGTGGTCGAGAACTGATTCACCCTAGACTTCAAGCACAAATTTATTCGCTGATGCACTTGTTGACAAGAGATCCCTATGCCCCGAATGGAGATCCTTGATTGTGTTGGCTTGTGTCCCAGCCTCTTGGCTGCCGCCTCCGTGATTAGGTTGTTTTGGGAACCACTATCCAATATGGCTCGGAATAGTAATGGTTTCCCCTTGCTACTAACAATGTGAAGTTGTACTGTACTTAGTAACACTTGTGAAGTTGAAATTTCTGCTGCTAGCGATGACGATGATGGTTGCGAACTGGATGTCGACCCTCGATCGGAAGTAGAAGCGTTGCTGCAGCGAGTTTCTCTCTCTTTGTGCAGGAGAGTGTTGTGCCTTCTGGAACACTTTCTACAATTCCTTGCTGAAATTTCTGCTGCTAGCGATGACGATGATGGTTGCGAACTGGATGTCGACCCTCGATCGGAAGTAGAAGCGTTGCTGCAGTGAGTTTCTCTCTCTTTGTGCAGGAGAGTGTTGTGCCTTCTGGAACACTTTCTACAATTCCTTGCTGAGCAGATAGAGGATGTGTGCCCCTCTTTAAGACAATTGATGCATAAGTTATGTTTCTTCGCAATATGAAACCTGGCGAATGGGTTTTGCGACAGAAACTTCTGGCATGCAAACACTGGATGATTGCTCTTGCACATAACGCAAGAATTATTCCCATCAGTGGCCAGCAGTGCTGATCTCGAATTCGGCGTATGCTGCGTACCTCCACGTTGTTTTGTCGTGAAGCTGTTCATACCCAATGATTCGAGTGCTTGGAAACGCAACTCCAAAAATTCCAGGAGCTGTTGCAACGACGGTACATCTCTTGGTGATGCTAACTGTTGCTCGTATTGTGTACGAGTTGTGAGATCTAATCTCTGAAGTAGAATGTAGACCAAAATAGCGTCCCATTGCTTGACTGGAACGCCGAGGTTATTGAGAGCCTGAACACATTCATTTGTCGTGTCATGAAGTGCTCGTATGGTTGATGCCTTCTCGCTTGTCGAGACTGGTTGAAACATCAACTTGTGAATGAAGGAATTAACCAGTAAGCGCTTGTTCGCGTATCTGGATTCCAAGGTACTCCACGCAGCGTCATAACCCAAATCGGTCATCGAGAGATGCTGAACCAATGCTTTGGCTTCTCCTCCCAGATTGTTCATCAAGTAGAACATCTTTTGCACCTTTGGGATTGGCCGGCTGTGGATGAGTTTGATGTATAATGCATGAAACTGCGTCCACTGCAGATAGCCACCATTAAATGTTGGTAACGTTATCTGAGGCAATTTTACGTGCATCGTAGAGCTGGCTAACGATGGTGCTGCTGTGGCTGTCATCGTCGATGATTGTGATGCATTGTCCAGCTTTTCCTGAAGCATTATCAGGCTATGTTGAACTCGTTTCTCCATACTTGAAAATAAGCCGGTTTGATAATCGGGCTGTTACGGCTCGCCCATGATGTCGAAGTGCAATTCAGAAATTCGACTCCAGTGCTCACGAATACAAGTTAATTTTTGCTTATAATAAGCAGGTGATTGCACTGATTCTAACTCTGCCTCTATGTGCGTCAACAACCCGTCGATGGCGTCCATTGCAGCCTGTTGCTGCCGAATTTTTCGAAAGTAAGCTTCAGAGGCACCAAGAGATGGGTTTTTAACCTTCTGGCTAGTCCCTGCTTCGATAAGTTCGCGAGAACTCCGCAATGCGGCTTGATATTTCAAATATAACGCCTTCACTTGTTGAAACAAGTCTTCCGCAAAATATGCGTGATCCGGGTATTTTTCGCGCAACAGCTGCAGACTGGCATCGCGATCCTCGAACTCTCTCCAATCAGACTCTTGTTGAGCTTGTCGGCCCTCGATGTACTCAGCCGTACGTCGAGACGGTCCATCCTTGGAGAAATTCTTCAGGGCGCGCTGAATCCTTTCGCCATTGGCGATTTGCTCTGCTGCTAAATTTTCCATGGTACGAGTCCCAGACTACGCCGACCGGATTCAAAACGGATTACGAATTTAAAAAACACAATTTTTTAAAAAAGATTTGATTTACGCGTTCGCGATCGCGATCACGTCGGGGTCACCAAAAAATGTTTATACCGCGAGTGAACTATTTTGTTCACCCGCCCACGATAAATTAATTCACCCGCGAATTTCAATGAATCCAATATCCATTGATAGTTTTGTGGGTATTTCGGTACCTGTACCGATATACCAGCGGCGAAGGATCTTGAACAAGAGAAAAGGAAAAAAAAAACACTTTGATTAGTTCATAAAATCGACCTTTACTTTCAATCATCCAACGACGACTGACGACTAGTTACAAAAATTCCTACAATCTTCATTTTTCTTTTTACTTAATAAGCATATTCTCGCGGCGTGTGTATTACAAATTATATACATACCACGGACGCGAGAAAATGCTGACGGAAGGTCTAGATCTTCAAATTACTAACATGCATAACGATACGCACAGAAGGTGCTTGCCATGCAATATTATCGAAATTGAATTGTTGAATTTATAAACATGATATTCTAAACAATATGCACAGAAGGTGCTGAAATGAAGACGATAATAAAAAGAAAAACAAATTCTTTGAATTTAAGATGTGATGATGGGACTTTCTGAAGATGATAAAAAAAAATGTTGACCGGGCTTAAACAATATGAGTGAAGACCAGTAGCGGCGAAGGAAGGAATACTTCTGATATTTTAAACATCTTGTCAGAGGAAGATATTCCGGAAACAGAACAAACGTCCAGCCGCAACAATCGTCTATCAGGGACGATCCCCTAGATAAGGAAGAGATAGTTTCCGCCATTCGGGCAATGGCGGGAAGGAAAGCTCCAGGTATAGACGGACTACCAACCGAACTCCTCAAAGCGGACCCGGAAATAACAGCCGATATACTCCTCCCATTCTTCACTAAAGTGTGGAATGGGGGAAGATATCCGACTGAATGGAAGGAGGGCGTCATTGTGAAAATTCCGAAGAAGGGCGACCTTCGGGATTGTGGCAATTGGCGTGGTACATGTCTACTTACTACCGTATCAAAAATTATGGCTAAGGTAATTCTCAATAGGATTAGTGATGTCGTCGAGAGCACTCTCGAAGTTTATCAGGCTGGATTCCGTAAAGGGTCGTCTTGTACCGACCACACAAATATCCTACGGATAATATTAAATCAGTCAGCCGAAATGGGTTCCCCACTACATCTCATGTTTGTGGACTTCGAGAAGGCTTTCGACAGCGTTAAGCGAGATTACATATGGAATGCTTTGCGTAGGAGAGGTATTCCAGATAAGGTCATAGCTATGATTAAAGAATCCTACGAAAATGCAAGGTGTCGTGTCTTGCATAGAGGAGAGCTGTCCGAGAAGTCACAGATAGCAAATCACTGCTAAGACCCTCAAACTGGAGGACGCGGTCACTGAACTGAGATGGATGGAGGCGAAACATGCAGGAGACCAAGACCCAATTCGGGCTGTAGAGCTATCTATACATATAAATATAATTGTAGTGCCTGTCTGTTATTTGCTTATAAATGGCTATAAGTTAGTTTTTTGAGTTATTTTAGCACTAACTAAGCATAAAAACACATTTTTGAAATTTTTGTCTGTCTGTCTGTCTGTCTGTCTGTCTGTACGACCGCTTTTCACGCACAAACGGCTGAACCGATTGTAATGAAACTTGCACAGTTTGTTAGGTGTCCATCGGAATGAAATCTGCTTTTGGTTTTATTTCACTCTCCTCACGCCTTCTACCCCCTCCCATACAAAGTGACTCATTTTCAAAAATATATATTAATCAAATTTTCTTGAAAACTATAAAAGCTATTAATTTGAAATTTGGACTATATTATTTCTATTATAAATGCAGTCTTTTGGTATACAAATTATTTAAGGTCTGTCACTCCTTCTACCACCTCCCATACAAACTACACTTTTTCATGAACCACTTTACACCAATTTTCTCAGTACGTGTAACTTTCATCGAGCTAAAATGTTCTATTAAATCCTTAATTAACATTATTATTAATATCGAGATAAAATTAACCGATTAGCTTCACTTCTTCTACCCCCTCCCATACAATGTGACACAGTTCCACGTCTTCACAAGAATTCGATTTTCTTGAAAAGTCTGAATGTTACTGATCTGAAATTTAAAATGTATCAATTGCATGATGATTATAGTTGTTTCTAAAAAAATCACCAAAAACCCCCTTCTCCTTCCACCACCTCCCATATAAACCGCACTTTTTCATAAAATACTCTAAACGAATTTTCTCAGTACATTTAAATTTCATCGAGGTAAAAATTTAAACTTAATCCTTAATTAGCATTATTATTAACAGCGGGAAGAAAATTAACCGAGTAGCTTCACTCCTTCTACCCCCTCCCATACAATGAGGCACATTACACGACTATGTAACAATTCGATTTTCTTGAAAAGTGTGAATGATGCAGATCTGAAATTTAAACTGTATCAATTGCATGATAGTTATAGTTGTTTTTCGAAAAATCACCAAAAACCCCCCACTCCTTCTACCACCTCCCATACAAATTGCACAATTTCATTAAATTCAGTGCACTAAGTTTCTCAGTACCTACTCAATTTTTGAAGCTTAAATTTGGTACAAAACATTTTTATAGCTACTCTAGCATGATGTGAAACAAATTAGTTCAGTGCTGTCACCCCTTCTACCGCTCCCCATACAAAATTTCTTAACACCGCAAAAATTTCGATTTCATCTATTAATAATATCGTATGATTTGGCTTTACGCACAATCGTAGTTCTGTTATGTTTTTATGCTTAATGTTATTTTATTTGCTTTTTTTTTAACGCTCTTCAACACGTATATGATCTCGAATCACGGGTTTGATTTGATCACGAGCCTGTCCCATAAAAATGGGAGTATCATGCTTTCATTCTTAGTAATTTATGGTTCTGATTCCAACAATATACAAACCATTCTCTTCAAAGAGCCATTAAAGTAAGCAGATTTTATATCCCACATAATGCATTACTAACTACACTCTCAAAAATTGCTTATTATTGCTATTTGTACGCGGTCGAAGTCGCGGGGGTTTGCTAGTCGTAAATAAAAATAAAAATAAAAAAAGCACTTTAATAGCGACTTATATTAAAGGGCTTTCTTTGCATCTTTAGAAGTGACCTTAAAGCACGTGTACAGCTGTTTGCAAAAGAGAGGATCAGATCTGACGAAACCACGAGTAAATAGAGCACCTTAAGGTGCTAGAAGACCGAAGTCTTCTAAAATTTTTCGTTCTTCGCCATCAGATGAAGCGCGATTTTGCCGACTAAGGCCGAAATAAGTTTCCGTAATTAAAAAAAATAAATCTGATATTCCGTGATACATGTACTTGATCCTGAAATACGGTACAAAAAATCTTGACACATAAAAATTGAAAAAAATTTAAAGAAATAAAATAATTGAAAGAAAAAAAAACTGAACAACTATTTATTCACAACCGAAATATTTATTACAAGTCCTATCCTCATAATTTAGGAACAAGTACATTGTCAAAAGATGGAAAAAAAACGATTTGTTACACACCTCATTGTAGTACTTAGCCCAATACATTTCATAACAGAATTATGATTGGGCGTACTCTCAGATTTCATCAAAAGTGTACAATATCTGCCAACAAGTCCGGCGCAACTTTATTATTTTTCAGACAAATTGAGGATGCGTGGGAAGTTCCATCTGCATGGGGCTGGTAGCAGATAGGGAAAACTAAGGGATTGCAGATCATGGCCGTTGTTAATGATTTAACTTTGAACTGGGATTGCGATTATTAGATCCTCTAGATAAAATCAACATTTCATTCGTTTATTTATGCAATGATTTGCGGGAAGAGGGGGTGAGAATTCACTTAATATTAATAATTTTTTGTTCGATTACATGAATTACGTTCAAAATGTTAGTTTCACAAACGAAGTAAATTCTATGAAATATGGTGCATTTTACATTCTTGCATTCTTCAAGTAGAAGGATTGCAAAACTTTTAATGCAACTTTTTCAAATGGCTTCAAAAGGTTTGTTAAAAATTTCTACTACTGGATTTCTTGAAAATAGTCGAAATAATACTTTCTAGGGGACCCGCTCCCTGTTTTGAAGGTATTCAACCAGTTTATGTATGGAAGTTTTAAGTAGGTCTATTAATCAATTCACACAATTTTCTAGATCCCAGCTTAATATTTCAATCAACAAATTTTTTTTTTTCGGTTTTTTTCCAATGCATATAAAATACCTTACGTTAGGACCCCACATCAGTGCATACCGTTTTGGTTAAAATTATTTTCATTTTTTATATACGTGTGTAAAAATTTCGCGGAATGACAGGGAAGGGGGATAAAATTAAACAAGTCATAATTTTTCCTTTTCAATATATTCTCTAAAGTCTAATACATTAATCAGATCTCTGAAATTGCTGACTTTACCTCTTCATTGTTGGTGAATTTTCTTTCCTAAAGTTCTTTCGGCAGTTTCGGGAACAAATAGTAATCGGAGGGACCAGATCTGAACTAAAACGGGAGTTGTTCATTATTCCGTAGCTGAATTTCTGTAGAGCAGCCATTGCACCGTGGCTTTTGTGAACAGGTGCGTTGTCGTGCAAAAGGAGCACAACTCGAGTCCACTTTACTCTTTTTTTTTTTTTATGGCATCCTTTAATTTTTATAGCAGGTTTGCATGGTATCCCCTTGTGATATTGTGACCTTTTTCTTTATAAGTCGAACATCAAAACCTCCTCTGAATCCCAAATAAAGGTGGCCATGATTTTTTCGGTCGATTGTGAGTCCTTGAACTTCTTGGGGAGTGAAGCGCCTTTACGGAGCCACTGCATTGACTCCAACTTTAATTCAGGCTCATAATGATGAGTCCAAGTTTCGTCTCCAGTAACAATTCGGGTCAAAATTTCATCCCTCGCTACAGAGTTACAAAAACTCGCGTGAACACTCAACGCACTGCTTTTTTTTAAACCCCTGAGAGCATTCTCAGTACCCATCTTGCGCTGACTTTGGACATGCCGAGATAATCGTGAAGGATATTCAAAATGCTTGTATCTGATACTCAGCCATTTTTGCGATTTGTTTCTTCTTTAAACGAGCATCTTCGAGAACAAGTTTCTCCACTTTTTCGACGATTTTTGAGGAAGTGGTCTCAATTGGCCGACCTGAGTGCTTTTCATCTTCAATTGACTCTCTACCTTGCCTAAATAAACTATGTCACTTATAAATCATCGTTTTTTTTCAGGGCAAGAGTTCCCGTAAACAGATGACATTTCTTCCAAAATGATTTGTGGCGTTTTTTTTTTTGCTTGGTATGGAGCTTTGTTCCAGCACGAAACTCAATTTTGTCTATAGTTAGCGTTTTCTTTCCGATTGACTTGTTGATTTGGTGATAACTAAAATGTTAGTTATTCGATTTGGCAGAAACTTTAAACTTATACCTGTATTAAGTACTAGAATACCTCCAGGTAAAAATATTTTCCCCATCCTTCTCCATCCCCTCCATTCCGCGAACTTTTTGACATCCCCTCGTATATGAAATAGATATAAGCACGTGTAAAGATTTGAACTTCGTATCTTTTACAATGAATGTTTTCGATATTTTCGCTCACCACTCCCACCCCTTTTACACCTTAACTTAAAATATTTACCAAAAATATAGGTCATGTAGCTCTACAATCTGAAAATATTTCAACTTAATATCTGTATTAGATTTTGAGATATATCGGTTAGAAATTTTGAAAAGTGCACTGCTTTTGAAATACGCCCCACTACTATTATGAGCCCATGTTATCTTTCTTACCATATTTCACTAGTATAGCTTAATATATGTTCCTTGTTTCAATTGCATTTCTTAAGACATAGTCGAGTTATTAATTTCTGAGTGTTTTCTTTGCTTCCGCTGTGACCCTCTCCTTGCATCACAGTAAATATTAGTGGTTCTATAAGCCACCTAAACTAAAAGCTTAAATTATGAACCTTTTGCGTTTAGTAAATATTCGGCCGACAGTTTGTTTTCAGCCTCCCCTTCTCGGACCCCAATGGATAAAAAAATTGAATTATTTTTAAAGTTCGTCCCACAACCCTCTCTATACGAGTACTTATGCTGATTTTCAGCTTCCTATCTGCATTCGTAGTGGAGATATTAGCAAATGTAGTTTTTGACTCTTTACCTCCCCGCCCCGCTTCTCCCTTCCACAATACACTCCACAAAATTTAGATAGTGGAGTTCACTTATCCAATCAACAATCCATCCAAAAACGAACATTTTACCTCTAATGGTCAAATTAGAGTAAAATCCTTCTGACCATTTCCAAATAAAACCTACTGCAATTTACACACTATAATTGCTACTGCTCGCTAGATGTCGCTATAACCCTGTTAAGAGAAAACGTTGAAACTTAAAAGACTTCGAAATTTGAATTGAATTTCTTGTTATTATCATGAAAAAAAAGTACAAAACGTTGCTTAGTATTTCTTAGTGTAGTCGAATTCTTCGTCAAAGTGATGATGATGATGATGTTCATCATCGTCGAATCGCCTCGTCGAGGAATGATGACGATGATGCTGTCGTGGACTGGTGCTGGGTGGCCGACACTGATTTGTTGCTGTCGGTACAAGAACATCGTCATAGCGCGAACATGGATGCTCTCCGCCGGGCGATGCAGATTCGTATCGTCGCGAGAGCATCGTAAATTCCTGATGAGCATTGCACAGCGTTTGCAAACGATGCAATAAATCCGTCTCAGGTATGTCGCGAAGGTGCAGCGTGCGTGCCACCGATGTTCGAAACGTTTGGAGATGCGATAGACGGTGATGCGCATCAGTTAATTGGGTCTTCATATGGGTCACGTCGTCCCGGAGTGACTGAAAGAAGACAAATTAAGTAGAAATTATTATGTAGCCATAAAACATAACATACCTGTATAAGAGTTTCGTCACGACATCGCCGCTCCTGAGAAGTTTCTACCGTTGAACGAGCCCTTTCCTTTAGAGTAGTGACCTGAGTTTGTAGACGTACACGTTCGTTTTCCAAATCGCAAACTTTTGAGCTTAGTTCGTCGATTTTTCGAGCACGTTCCAGAGATGCTATCTAAAGTGAGTAGAGGATTAAGTAAAAATTAACATTTTTTTACATAGTCATGTTGGTAAAGGGAGATGAAAGTTGAACGGGACTAAAAAGTGGGAAAAGCCTAAAATGTCGGCAGACGTTGAGTTTGAAACGTCGAACATCGTATAACAATGGGACTGCGATCTGTGGCAATGCATTCCAAAGTTTTGAAGTTCGGGGTATGACTGACTGCTGCCTATATTTTGTTAGATGACAGCTTTCTTGCATTCTAAATCAATAAGTATCAATTTTTTTGGCAACTCTAACGTAGAGGCATTCAACTGTTGTCAACTTCAGTTTTGTATTCTTGATCTGTCAAAAAAAAATTCTCTGTTGTTTACTTCCGTTTTTCAACATACGCGGTCAGAAGGCTAAAATATCGATAAAGTCTTTTCATCAATAACAATCATTAATTCAGTGCGTTTCTTCCGATAATTTTATATCGTTAACCATATTTCACTATATAAAAAGTTGGAAGCTTAACAATAATTTCGTGAGCGCTCGAAGCTAGGCGAGAATTTCTAGGAAATGTGAAAGCTGTGGAATAAGGTTAGAAAGTTCCTTCCATGGGAGTAGCACTAGTAAATGCTGAGTACTCCGACATTTCTGCGATGCTCTAGAGAGTCTATAAAAGCCGTGATGACTCCAATTAGTCAGAACACCTGTCTATGGATACGGTCGAGTATCGCCAATTACTTTTCGGGTGCCCCAGCCCATAAATGAGACACGATTACATTATCCAGGCACTGTCATCTGCAAAGTAATATATCGGATTGAAAGTTGATGACAGAAGGTCATTAATAACAACAAGAAAGAATGTGGGTGATAAAACAGAGCCTTGAGGGACATGGGAATCTATGGAAAACGGCGAAGATGCCATGCCATCCAATAGAACTTGCATGGTGCGTTCATATAAAAAGCTGACAATAAATTTTACGAGGTTATTATTAAAGCCAACTGCTTTGAGCTTCATTAGGAGACATTTGTGCCAAACTCTGTCAAACGCTTTAGTGATGACCAACACCAAATTTATGCAGGCAAGAGTTCCATCGCTCAATCAGATATATCAAAAGGTCACCTGTAGAATGTCCGGAACAGAATCCGTATTGGCGAGCATTGATAAGTTTGTTGTCTTCAGGACAGCGGACTATTTTGCAATTAAAAGCCGTATCCTTCACTTTCAACAGAACGGAAGTAATGGCAATGGGGCGGTAACTAGCGGATAACGCTTGTTTCTCTTCTTGGGAATAGGCTAAATATTCGCCACTTACTTCGCGCGCGAAAGTCCTGAAGAGAAGAATCAGAGAAGAAAAACAATTTCTGAGGACTATGGGGAAATATTATCGGGATCTGCAGATTTCTGAACATTGAGCTTACGAAGAATTCAGAAGCCAAGTCGTGTGCGAAAATAGATCACAGGTAGACAAAATCCAGATGATGTTATATGCGGGGGAGGCTGATTTGACGCTGACAGCCTGGAGTTTCGGGCGAAA
Organism: Chorisops tibialis; assembly: GCA_963669355.1. Classification (NCBI taxonomy): domain Eukaryota; kingdom Metazoa; phylum Arthropoda; class Insecta; order Diptera; family Stratiomyidae; genus Chorisops; species Chorisops tibialis. Next base: position 290,679,637 of record OY770262.1, read on the forward strand.
CTTGCTGCGAGGAGATTGGCTTTCTCAACAGGATGGACTACAATTCGGTCCCTATCTAGAATTGGTGGTGCATATGATTTAACATGGTTGTTATTGACGCTTTTAACGAATGACCGAAAAGATCTCGAGCCTTTTGGTGTTTCGAGAATATTTCGTTGGAATTTTTAGTCGTTTTGGGAGGACTTAGTACTTTTCAAAATAGATTTGCAGGAATTTTTGACACGTTGTAAAAAGATCTGTTGGCTATGGTTGGATTGGTCTTAAAGATTTGAAAATCATTTTCCTAGGGTTTCTTAGCCTTACCTTATGTTCCGCTGCTTCAACCAACTGCGCCTTAACCTCCGATAATTGACTCTTCGTTTCCATTAACTGCTGGGTAAGCTTCTCAATTTGTTTCGCCGATCTACGAATACGATTGAGAGCATCATCTCGTTCAGCCTAAGTGCCAACAGCTCTCTTAATTATTCTGCTCTCTAGTTTTAACAAAGTTATTACATACCAGCAACATACTCTTTCCTCTTGCGCCATCTTCAAGCAAAGCCAATTTTCTTCGAAGCAGCTCTAAGTGAAGATCACGTCTCTGCACTTGTTCGCGTAGCACTCGAACCCGTCTTTGAAGAGCATACATTGCTGATGTCTGAAAACAATCAAATCTCAAAACAGTTTAATCCTCCTAGATATGAATCATTCTAGAACCTCTTTTAGGGGCATATCATGGCACGATCGTTCTCTTCGCAACTTTGTTGCACTGCTATGATGACGATGATGATGATGTTGATGGGTGTGATTCTCGAAACAATTCTGAAAAGAGTTAAATAGCTAACTTAAAAAACAAAACATAACAGGAATAGGATTGGGCGCAAGGCCCAATACTCCAGATGAAAGGGAAAATCTTGGGATTTCATGAAATTTTGTATGGGGAGTGGTAGAAGGGGTAACGACATTGAATCAGAATGTTTTATTAAAAATTTAAGCTTCAAAAATTTAATAGGTACTAAGAAAATTAGTGTATTCTATTTATAATGAAATTGTGCAGTTTGTATGGGAGGTGGTGGAAGGAGTGGGGGCTTCTTATTTAATTTTGCTTTAAATTGCAGATAAGTAGCATTCATACTTTTCAACAAAATTTACTTTTTGTATAGTTGTGAAAATTGTGTCATATTGTATGGGAGGGGGTAGAAGGAGTGCTGCTAATAGTCTATTTTTTTTGGTCTTACTGATAATTCTAAATGAATATCTAACGCATAATTTCAGGTCGATAAATTTTATACGTGCTAAATATATTGGTTTATAGTATCTCAACAAAAAGTCCAATTTGTATGGAAGGTGGTAGAATGAGTGAGGTGATTGAAATAATTTTTATATCCACGGTATTGATGCCATTATGAAAATAATATATTCAGATCTATAGCCTTAATATTTTTCGAAAAAATCAGTTTATTGTTAATTTCCGAAATTGTATCATTTTGTATAGGAGGAGGCAGAAGGGATGAATCGGTTAGCCCGTTCTTAATTTTTCGTCAAAAACGACGTGTACAAAATTTAAACTTTCTAGCCTGTTGGGCTCGATCTAGAGGGGAGACGGGAGGACAGACAAACCATATTGCTTTATGGAAAACTTATAATCTTGAGTATAAATATTACACATAAAGATTTACCTTATCACAAGCATGTACATGCTGATCATGATGTACTGCAAGTCGTTCCGCTCTTTCCAATAAACTTTCACCCAGAATGGTGGTATCAGTTCCAGGTGCTGGCGGTGAACTGCATTCGCTCCAGCATAATGCTCGAGCCAAACGTACTAGATATTCACTCAAGGTCATATGCTCATTTCGAAGATCATGTATTTCAGCACAAGCTTTCTCCAAGCGTTCTTCCAACGCACACTTTTGGGCTTCTTCAGTACGAATCCGACAGTTCGCTGTCTCGTGACTTTCACGATGGCGAGCGGCATCGACAGATAGCTGATCTCGTAAGGTGTGAAGTTGCTAGAAACAAAATACAAATTCGATCCAGATCATAGTTTTGGTTACAACAACATTTTATTACGTTATGCATTGTTTGATTTTCGTTGAACGTCTCCCGAATTTTTTCCTTGAGCAGTGTCTCGCATGGTTCCGGAACATTAACGATAGAGGCCAATCCTCGCAAGAATTGCAAACGATCGCTTTGGAAGCGATCGAGATTGGTTTGCAGGCGATGGCATCGCGACTCGAATCCCCGAAGTTCCTCCCGAAGTTTTTCGCTGTTGATCTCGTTCTCGGATAAACGATCGCGAGTCATTTGAAGATCACGTTCCAACTGACGAGTTCGAGTCTCAAGCTCGTGATTATGGCCTTGCAGTGCTTCTACTTGTGACACAAATCGTTGCTTCTCAACATTGGAAATCGACTTTAAATTCAGCAACTCCGACTCACAACCGTTCAGAGTTTCACATGTGGAAGTCATCTACGATCGAAACGATCATCTTACAAGGTACTTGCTAATGTTATTTACAGTGCTATACCTTGGTCCTTAGTCGTTGTAATTCTGCAACTACTTCTCCAGCCTTATTAAGAACACAATCGGGATTCAAGTGAGATGCCTCACAAAGATCGATGCCAAGGCAAACACAAAGCTTACGCAGTAGCTCGTGATAATTCGCCTTGGCCTGATCTTTATGGCTTTCTTCGTTCGTTAAATCAACTTCAAGACGTCGGATACGGCTCATAAGCTCCTTATTTTTTTCATCAAGGCCACGTTTATCGCGCTGTAATGTATGTATCGAAGTTTCGCTCCTTGTTTGAAGATTACGTTCACGCGTTTCGATCGCTTGTACGCGACTTTGAAGCGAACCGATTAAGGCAGATTGCCGAGCGGCTTGAGCACGAAGAGCTTCGCACTCGGTATCCTTGGCACATAAGGAACTCTTAACTTCGGTCATCTGAGAAAAATAATGCATCAGAATTAGCGAACGAATTCTTTTAATACTTCACAAACTTCAGTCAAAAGTCGATCACGTTTGTACGAAGCTGCAGCCAATTCGCTTCGCAATGTCGTCACCAAATCTAAGGAATGGGTGACATGATCAAGTGCCAAACCGGTGCTGCATGGCGGATCAACCTTAAAAAATAAAGAGAAACGGTTTGAAATGGTTCCAGTAGTAGTACTGAAAAAATAATGAAACTTCAACATATTTCGTCCAAGGTGTCCTTCTATCCTACCAATTGGTGAGAAATTTATAAACTTTTAGTCTTATCAGATGTCCTTAGTTTGAAACCCACGCAAAACAGAATTTTACACATTTCCAGGTTATCTTGCTTCAAAACCATATCGCCCCTTATTATACTTCCAACACAGCAACTTTCCGACTAGCTCGTAGGTTACGACGTTTCGGAACCTTTTCGGAAGCAATTTAACATGGAAACGGCAATAGAAATTACTTATAGTTCACCGCGAAATCTCAACGCGAACTGACGTGCTGCGCTCGGCTCTGTGTTTCTCTGTGTCTTGAGATATGCTTCGCTTTTGAAGGAGCTACGCTATTAAGACATTGAAAAGCCCCTAATTAGGGCAATTGATATTGGATTGGAAGGCAGAATAAAACAAATGAAAAAACAGCAATAAAGCCTGTCAAAAAACAATAACAACAACATAGACCTTTTTCTTTCGTGATCGCTTAATCGCGCGGCCAAACAAATAAAGTTCAGCTGTAAAATTGGGGGCAAGCCCTCTTACCACAACTATTTCGCCGCCCTTGGAGATTACCCTCCCTCCGGTAGGCGAGGAAAAACTAAAAGGAAAAATATCGAAGACGAGTTTCCTGAGCTACCCTACAGTTCTAGAACGAGACAACAAATTAATGATTCGTTCGCCCGCTTTCTAATTGTTAAGGCTGACGGAAATGCCGGAGCTGACTATATACCCATCAGTCATCACAGCCCGTTTAAGGTTGCAAGAGAGGTACGTCAAATAAATTCATCTTGATGTAAGGTGACAGCAATGCGCACTGGAGATCTCTTCCTAAAAGTGAAAATCCGTGCGATCGCCCAAAAATTTATTAACGCAAAAACAATGGATATTATACCCTTCACAATAAACCTGCATCCTACTCTCAACTACTCACAAGGCCGAGCACTATACACATCCCAGAATCCGAGCTGCTAGCTGAACTAGTAGTTTCTCTAAAGAAAATTCTTTCCCGATAGAGCAAAATCCCCACCGACGCCTTTATCTGCACATTCCACGATATTTAAAGGCCAGATTTTATTAATATTGGCTGGGAATGAATTCCTGTAGAGGAATTTATATCCAACGCCATAGGCTGCCAGAAATGACAGGAGCTTAGCCACACCCAAAAGTGGTGCAAAAAGCAATCGATGTGCCTTGAATGCAGTCAAGTAGAGGAACACGATAACTGCCAGGAAACGAAATGCATAAATTGCCCATCAGACAACCACAAAGTTTATGACACAAATTGTACCACCTTTCTCCAGTACAAAAGCGTGAACAAAATTATTACTAATCACAGAATCTCCCTCAAAGCTGGATGGGCTATGATTAGAAGCAACCCTGAAGCTCTCATACTATCTTACCCAATTAACACCGCTCAAATAAAGTTAGTTCTGCAGGACCAAACACGTACGCGAATCCACTCAAAACCACGGAACAAAACCAACAATGTAATAATACGGAGCATGGAAAAATAGCTAATAACCATCCTGCATTGACAACACCCCCCTTCTCAAAGCCACATCCCACTTCATCCAAATTTAATGAAAAATCTCACTTAAACCCGCAAATTGCACCCTCCGGATCACCGAAAGCAAAGTAATAAACACAAACCCGCTCGAACTCACCCAAACTGTCCGTACAAGATACACGCTCAATTATTATTAATCCACCACATCAAGAAACCACACTATACGATGACATGACAGAACTTGACAACAACAACATCGATAACCTTTCACAAAAATCCTTTGATGAAAACAAACACATGACCACCTACCAACAGCCCAAACCAAAGCCCAACATACACACGAAAGCCAATACCCCCCACGTCAACATATCAATAAAGAATTACGTAACTCATTTCCTGAAATTAAAAGACCCCAACTCAAATACATAGACAAAACGATAACCTTATCTCAAACCACAATTGCTACCTAATCAATGCCCTACCAAAACTCGTCAGTTTACAATGGAATGTTCAAGGTTATGTAAACAACAAATATGCTCTCGAACATCGCCTTGCAACTAAAATGATCCGATCCTCCATTCCTCTCTTCAAGTTTCCTAATTATAAATCCCTCTACTTCAACGATCCCTATCCTAACGCTCGAGGTGGTATTGGCTTCCTTGTCGAAACTACCATACCAATTCTTTTTACATTTGTCAACTCAAACTCCGAATTCCTTCACCAGATATCACTTTTCCATTCCAACTCCCAATTTCGATGATTGCAAGAGTGATACTAAATTTACACTCGCGATCATTATCATCAATGGCGCGACAGCCCAAATCGGGCTCTGGCCTCCTGAAGTCGTCGCCTCCAATCGTCCCCATCCAAAGACTGCGTTCTTCAGCTGCTAAGTTTTGAAATAACTTTGCTGTCTTCATCAACCGGGTTTTCCCATCGCTTGCGTGGTTTACCTACTGGCCGCTTATCAGTCGCATTCATTTGCTCTACAAGGACAGCCCACTGCAGTTTACGTAGCTTGACGAACGTTGGAGCTCCTGGCTCGTCGTAGAGTTAATACAACTCATGGTTGCATCTTATTCGCCATTCCATTCCTTACTTCACAGGTCCCAAAATTTTTCAGAGAACCTTTCTTACTGATGCCGCTTTTTCGGAAATTCGTACACTCGCGATGCTCGATGTAATCAGGAACTCCCCAGGAGCACACTATCTAGTGCTAGGGGACTTAAATGCGGCTAACCCTTTTTGGGGCTCCTCGCATATGTCCCGCGCTGGCCGGACCTTTAAAGATTTAACTGGCGGATCGAAGCATAGTGGACGCTGAATGATGGTTCACTCACTCATATTAGACTGCAATAGATGTGACACTCTCCTCTCCTGAACTCTCTTCCCTGCTCGAAAGACTGCTTCACCCCACTCCAGAGAGCAATAACCACTTTCCCATCCTTATTAGTACATTTCCGTTACTCCATCGTAATTCACCGCAACCACATTCAAAAAAACATATCCCTCGCTTGAAGGAAAACCTAGCTAACTGGGAACAATTTGAATCCTCCACCCAATTCCTTTCAGGTAAATCCCCTCAATCGAGTAATCCTAACCAAGAGGCTGCCAAACTCAGAACAACGAGCATCAGCCTCCAAATCGATCCCTGTTTCCCATCCTAATCAATTTTCCTACAAACAACCCCACTGGATCACCCCCTATTGCCAAGCTCACTCAACCAAAGCACGCTTGCTAGAAACAGTTCAAGCGCGCTCTCCCTCCTTTTGCAACTCCATAACCTATCGGAAATCCCAATCTATTCTTCGCCGTGCATCGAAAATAACTAAATGTGACTCCTGAAACATGTTCCCTTGATGCCACGCTTGACTCCCGCATACTCCGGGGCAAAATCAAATCCCTTAGGACCAACAAATCGCCTTCAACTTTTTCTCATATATTCCACGATTCTTCCATTATTTCAGATCCTGCACAGATGGCAAACCTACTCGCTACAAAATGGAGCAAATATAGCTCGGATTTCTCATTCCCTACACACCTCATCCATGAAAAACTGCTGTTAAATACCAAATCACTTCTTTCTCAACCTCTAGCCTACGAATGCCTCCAGAATCCATTCACAATATCAGAGTTGAAACATCAATTCAATATTGCCAAACAAACGGCACCTGGAGATGATAAAATGTCCTAGATAGCTACCGGCCAATCTCTCTTCTCCAAAGTCCTAGAAAAGATTTTGGCTAGAAGGATAACTTCCGCAACTGAATTGCATTTGGAAAACGAGCAACACGGATTCCGGTCGGCCCGGCGGTGTCCATACTTTAATTCACCTGATTGAACACCACACAGTTCACAATCTTCAAGCAGTGAAGCACAGCGTACTCCTATCTATCGATATTGAAAAGGCATTTGAACGTGTACTTTTAACTCCTACTATCAACCAACTGCACGCCTGGCGAATCCCCACAAAATGCCTTACACCACCAAATACCTTAACCCTCTACTTTTTCCTCTTGTCGAAAGAAATCAAAGTGCAAGTCGATTGCTACTATTCCTGTTCTCTTCCCGTCGACCGCGAAGATCTTCGTTGACGAGTGTTCTCTGCAACACATATGCCAACCTCCTTTTCCGAAACCTTTCCACCTCGCATGAAAACATAGATTTGTCGGCGCCTACGCGGATAACTTTTACTTCTTAGCAGCGGGCGATCCCGGTGCCGTCCAAAGCAAGCTTCAGACCGTTTATAGTTTAATGGACATCTAGGCCCAGTGAGTCGGCGCAATCATTCCTCTCTCCAAAATAGAAGTCCTTCACCTTTGCCGCAAAACCCCCTGCACCTCCCATTCCAAAGATCTTTCCGACATGACCGTACCCCTCCTTCCTAAGCTCCGCATCTTTGAATCAATGTTCACCTCCAAACTATACTGGAATGCTGATGTAAAATTCCTCATCAACCGTCTCAAAATCATCCACAAAATGCATAAGATGGTTTTTTTTTTTTTACAGAATGACCTGTGTTATAGGAAATTTCGGCCTTTATGTGCAATGCACAAACACAGTCATGGAGGGAAGGAATGGGATTGGGAAGGTTGGGGAAGGGGAGTGAGAACGACCGTAGCGAGTGGAGGAGCTGGTATATTGCTCAGTTGTACTGGCTGCTTTCTGACAAATATTTGCAGATGTTATGGGGGACTGAATGATAGAAAGCGAACAGAAACCATCTACTGAGTATCTAGGCCTTCTTGAAGTGGAACTGTTTCACTTTTACACCGTTTCCCCATTTTATTGCGAATAATTTTTTATCACCAGTAGCAACTGAAAAATTTTAGCTTAAAAAAATCCCGTCTGGAGTGGGAATCGAACCCACGACCTATTGACTGAGAAGCAAGCTCGCTGCCCACTACGCCACGGAAGCCTCAAAATGAAAGGCCCCCATATAGATGTTTCACTACAACTCTGGAAGATCCTATCCGGGGGCGTTCTACAGCACTGTATCACCTCTTACTCATGGGCCTCAAAACAAAACAAAAATAAACTGGATGTTGCCATTAATAGTGGAGCGCTTTGTGCTACTCCTATCCCCTTTCTTCGCATAAAAGTGCAATTTGTTTCCTTCGAAGCCACTGCCTTTAAAAGCTCTATTAGCGTAGCCAGCAAAGCAATTTCCTTACCATAACATCCCTTGCGCAATACTGAATGCGATTTCATTACATCCCCCGTCTTCACTCTTAGACGAGGCAAACTTGCTTCGTCCCTATCTCACATTGCCTCCTACTTATAAACACACCCCCTCCCAAATGTCTTGCACATCCGCACAACTGATTCTGCCTCCATACTACCGCGCATTCTCCCCTATAGTCCACCCATTGATACTTCTCTATCGGCTTACCGTAAAAGTTCAACCTTGGCCCCAACCTACGTTACCCTCCACAAGCACTCCCTTGAATCCTTCCATAACGAGCTCATTCTTTACACTGATGGTTCCTATTCCAACTTTATTCCTTCTCACGAAGTGATAAAACACTGTGTAAACAACTCTCCAATAATCCTCCACCGAGCCATCCTTCCAGCATACTCAGGAATCTACGTGGCTGAGATGGCGACTATTTTGGTTGCTATACAGATTTCTTCTCCCATAGTCATAAATAGCGATAACCTTAATATTCTGCACGCGCTTTCCAACCGCTTCAACGAATGTCCATCCGTCACTACCATCCGACGCTCCCTCTCCCTATCACCTTCCACCTGCCTTGCCTGGATTCCTGGACATATTGGTATAACAGACAACAAATCAGCTAATGCAGCGGCTAGATAGGCCCTAACTACTCCACTAATTACTAAGTTCCCTCCACATTATAATTCCCAACATTCACAAACGTCTCTCAACCTTATACAGGAATCTCAAATAACACCACCTTCCTACACTCTCTTAATTCTTCCATATCCCTCCCCAAATACAACCCTTCCTATTCCCGACTGGACAGTATGCATGTACTTCGGATGCGACTTGGACGAACATTATTTAGTGTTGAGCATTATTACGGGCAAGCTAAGATATAGCCTACTAGGTAGTGAGTTGGTCTTGTAATGCGAAGGTCGTGAATTCAAATCCCGGTCGGCGCAATATATAATTCCGACACATTGCCTGCTTGGGTATACCTTGGTCACCTCAATCTAAGAAAATGAAAAAAATTCGTAGAAGGGGGGTTGTGCGATTGGCTAACAACTCTTCCACAATAAGTAATGAAAAATGTGTAGGAACCTGAATATCAGGAGGCCAAGGTCCAATTTGAGCCTTAGCGCCATTGTAGTAGATTATTACGGGCATCCCCTGAAGCTGTGCTAATATCATGACAGGCGTCTAACTGTGCGGCACATATTACATCACTGCTCCCTCTCACGCATATCCTTCAACTCAAACCTTGATACCGACACCCAAAGCGCTCGTATTCTTGACCCCAGCTCCCTCTTTACTGTCCTCAATACAGTGTGTTAGGTAATAGCGTGTACAGCATAACTAGCAGTCGGTAAGTGATACGAACCTGAAAATTTTTGTATTTGGTTTAGGGAACTTCGGCATATGGCGCTTTAGTCCAAAAGTTTCAGTCCTTGTCGATCTTCTGTCAGAGAAGCATAGAAACCGCGATGAGTGCCGTGTATTTGAAACGTTTTGAAGCCGTGTTCCTATGCGCGCACACAAAAGGGCCAAAAATGGCTTATAACTCAGCTGTCAAGTATATTAAAAAGTCGAGGGCGTTTGTTGCGAAGTGGGTGAATAGTTTCAAAGAGTCAAAAAATGTCGACGATCTTCCAGATTCAGCGGGAAAAGTGATAAAAAAAGGACGAAAAAGTGATTGTGACATTGTTTTCACGAAATCCTGAATTATCTTTGTGTCAAGGGAAAGCAAAATTGCAGCAAAAAGGATTAGACATATCGCACGTTACATTACGTGAACATTTGCATGTGAATAATTTAAAATGGCGAAACACATTAAAGAAACCTTTGCTGTCAGAAAAACACACCGCGAAAAGACTTGCCTGGGCATAAGAAAACATTGATCGTGACTGGAGCAATGTAGTTTTTTCTGACGATGCTTCCGTTTGGGGTTATGTCATCATACCACGTGCATGGTATTCCTCATCAAGCCAATTCGTTTAGCGCACCGTCAAACACCGAATCAAGGTGCATCTTTGGGGTTGCTTCTCAAAGAAGGATTTTGGCGTTTTGCACCTCTTTACCAACAACCTCAATGCTCCCAGGATGGTCGAAATTTACAAAAAAGCCTTGTAACCGTTGTTGCGAAACGTCAATTCATCCAAAAAAACGATCATCACACTCGATTGGCCATCACAATCGCCTGATGCTAATCCCATCGAAAATGTGTGCGCCTACATAAAGCAGAAGATTCAAGGGAAACGTCTCTTCGCTTTGAAGCAGCTCTCTGAACAAATTCGACGCGTTTGGAGGGTATTCCCCCAAGAATATGCCGAAAATTTGATAGAAAAATTTTCAAATAAATTTTTTGTGCCCACAAAAGCAGGTGCGTGTATATTTATGAATACGCACCTTGAAAAAATAATTAAATAAATAAAAATTACTTATTTCGAAATATTGGAGACAATTCTGAAAAAAATCGGAAGGTAGCTCATCATTGAAAAACCAAAAGTAAGGATATGTCTAGGCTTATTCTATAAAAAAATCGGAATTAATTTGGCGCATTTTTCCAGAATTCGTATAGAAATCGAATGCTTTTTCGTTACGATTTTTCGGTAAGAAAGCTGTCAACCACTTCCTACATTTTTCTCAACAAATTCGCACTGAAGTCGGTTCCAAAATCGGAATATATTACCGAAAGTCTTACCGATTTAGATTTCAAAAAATGTTGTTCCATGCGAAGCCAGTCCCATACAATCGATACAAATTCAGACGAACCACACCCAAGATTAAATAACAATGCAAAGTAACCGAAGTTTCGGAATCATATGAGACTACGTCCACATTGGACTATAGATCTGTGACAAAACTGTGTTGTATCTAAGGAATGAAACAGAGACTTAGGACAAAGTACAGTAGACTGTATTTGTCTCGTTAGTTGGTTTAGCCAAAAGAGTAATAAAGGTAACAACTGCGAGGAGTCTCGTGGTCCTAAAAAGCCGAAATAGAAAATCATCAAATAAGAAACTACTAAGTATTACACTTCCTGTACAGCAAGAAACATGCAACACAAGAGCTAAAATTCCATTCACATTATCATCACCACCAGTTTTAGATTTCGACCCAAATCGCCAACTGATAAAAATCTTTGCAAAACTTTTAAACAGTGTCGCCAAGTTCCTATTAAACATAACTAGAAACTAGGACAGACTACAAACTTCCATTATTGTAACGTAATTGTACTTTATCTTGTTTTACACGTCTATTGAGACCTACATGATGATGTAGATGGGGCGAATGGGTAGACTTAAATACATCATGTCCATGTCCATGCCCATGTCCATGTCCGGAATGGTGATGACTATAAACGTGATGATTGGACATTGCGATTCCCGAAAACACCAAAAACTTTTCACTAGAACTCACGAATCACTTAACCAATCCAAAAGTCAACTGTAACCGAACTGAAGTCTGGCCAACGACTGAAAATTCCTTCAGGAATAGCACTTCGGAATTTTCCTTTCTTTCCGTTGTAATGTGGGGAGCTTGAGTTAATTCCGGGATTTACGTACCAGCCGATTCCCTAATATATTTAAATATATATAGGTAAGACTGAAATAGAATAATAGGGATAATAGTTACAAACTACAATCTAATCAGGAATGGGAGATACCGAAACTCCCAACTTTGCTGAAATTCAGGACTTTCGCCTCCACCTTTGAGTCGAAAGTCCTTTGATATTGTCTGCCAGGAATAGTTACCGGAATAAGAAAACACGTCAGAAAACCATAGTAACCGGAATATTTGTTTATTTCGAAGGGATTAAATCGGGAATTCTATTATTAATGGCATGTTTCGGGATTTTTATAGACGATTTATGAAAAATTATTGCATGATTCATGTATAATTCATGGACGCAGAATTGTTTGATTCACTTAAGGATTGTTATAATATGTCGTGGTTAGAAGTAGAAAAGAACTGTTCTAGTTATGAACTATGACAGTGAGAGGTTAAGGGCATGTTTCCATTTAGTTGAGACAAAAATAGCTTTACTCGGGAGTGGAGTTCTGCTACCGCATCATGTGCAATGAATTTTCATATAAGTTATATGCTACTAACTTTCAATCCCGGTTAGTAATCATTTCTAAAACAATAAAACTCTGTTGATAGAAGAGCTTAGATTTGTTGAGACTACTTTCGTTTATTTCCTGCTAAGAGTCTGTGCGGAGATATTTCTGGTTTCCGCAAAGTGTAACCAATCCACTGCTAGTTTCGTCTTCGAATCTTTATGGATATCTCAGTCTGTCTAGTTATCAGTTGTTGAAGATACCATCTAAGCAGATTATTCCTCAAATGTATCCGAATCATTGCTTAACGAAAGTTTGCAGTTTCTTGGTAAGCTTAACGGTCACTTTCGATGTAGTACAGCCATATATCTACTCGGATTTGACGCATGTTTCGAACAGTCGCAGCTTCGTGCGTATAGAGATCTCTTTTAACTGCCAGAAAGGGGGAAGGATACCAAAGAGGCCTGACGAACGCAATTTATATGAGCTTCAAAGACCTTTTCCGCTCCGCCGTCCTTGCTAGCAACGCTTCCGAGGTATCCTTCAACTTCGTGACGCTCTACTTTTTGTCCATTAAGAACAATACCCGTGTGCTTTGCACCTACACATCAGCATACAAAGAGATTTTCAATAAGGGCAGTCCATTTATAAAGCCAAATAAGAATCTTTGTCTGAGAGTGGCATCCTGGGCTACTTGGCAGTGATAGTATGGAGGTCAAATTTTCGACCGCATAAATCGAGTTCGATTTCATTGATAGCGTGGGAAAAGTTAATCTTCCATATATCAATTGTTTGCGGCTTGTTCGAGTAGATAAGGGCTTACGAGTAAGGCCGGTCTACAATGGATGCAGCAACTTCGGCTTGGACTATGCGTATTCAATTTGAATGCAATTTAGTAGAGTATGCATTAAATCTCAAAAAATCTCCAAACGAAAACCTCGTCCGTTTTAATACCATAGGATCTCAGATAAACTGCTGCTCGATGAACCAACCGGAGCTTCAGTGCAAAGCTGAAGATTCCTTGCTATCGAAAAGTGTGCTCCTAAGTGACGCTTCATCATTCTAGAGAGGGTAGGGCTAGTGCATTATAGATGAGAATAGTTTTTTCCTCTTCTTTGCAACTCCTGCATAGGTCATTAAAAGGAAGGCCAAGCCTCTAAGAATGTTTTCCCTATCACGCAGTGTCCTGTAACGACACCTACTACGGAGTTGGTCATCTGCCTACTTAGGGAGATCAGTTTGGCCGAGCCCTTCAGATCCAATACAGGTGACTGGTGGTGTTACATTACCACCGCCGATAAGGTCGAGAGGTAGCAGGGTTCCTCTCAGAACCCTACTTGTGCATAGACAGGCTATTCTCTGTACCTTGTCGAGGAGAGTGCGACTTGTCTTTGTCCTTAGGGCAGTCCACTACTCAATCACACCATCTAGCAAGATGGGTCTGATGACGGCAACATTGGGCTGCATTCGCTATTTCTTACATTTAGCTTTTTCACAGGAGTAAAACAATAATAGCTTTGTTTACACGATCCTAAGTATTAGATTTCTAGCTCAGTTTTCTGTTCCAGATATTTTGCTCTATTTACAAAATAAAGACTTTTACCATCCAAGGTAAGACGGTCCACATGGAAAATTTTCTGTTTCCTTGTGAAAGGGCATAGCTTAGTTTTGTGTAGACTCACTCCCAAATCGGTGGTTGGATGGGTATAGACAGGGTAGGCATCTGATCGGCGTCATTAGGCGACGCCCAGTGTTGTAACTGTCATATACACATCAATTGTGCTCATCATACCTCCTCGTGGTAGCCACCGGATCCTGGTCTTGTCCATCCGGACTTGACTTGCTGAACTGATGGGCGCGAGTGCTAATGAAACAGAAAAATTCTAGCACTATAATAATATGGCCCTCCAAGTTGGGGGTTGGGCGATGTGTTAACAACTCATCCTCGGAAAAAACACACCCGTTTCGAAACCTGAAGCAACGCCTCGGACTGGATTGATTCAACGGCAACGACCACGCAAACGAAAAATGGACTATTCCTTCGGATCTTGGAACGTGCGATCCCTGTACAGAGCAGGAGCAGTGAGAGAGCTTCTGGAACAGGCAGTCAAATACAATATAAACATAATTGCACTCCAAGAAACTAAATTATTAGGTAACGAGATTAATGACTTAAGATCGCACACAATTTTCAAAAGTGGGAAATCATCGGGAAGCCGGGAATTTGGAGTTGCGTTTATCGTCGACAAGAAGTTTAAACACCAAGTTACCAACTTCAAATCCGTCAATGAACGATTGTGTGCAATCCGCATCAAAACAAGTTTTTTTAATGTTTGGCTTATTAATGTCCACGCCCCAACGGAAGACAATGACGACGAAGTTAAAGACGATTTCTACAGCACCTTAGAATCAACATTCGACTCCCTTCCGTCGAATGATATTAAAATAGTATTAGGTGACTTTAACGCGAAAGTGGGCAAAGAAGAAGCATACATAGGGACAATTGGAAGGCATAGTCTCCATGATATTAGTAACGACAACGGCCAGAGGCTGACTGATTTCGCCAGCAGAAAAAACCTTATTGTAAGCTCGACATGCTTCCCGCATCGTGACATTCATAAGAGAACGTGGGCTTCACCCGACGGAAGAACATTCAATCAAATAGACCATGTTCTAATAGAGAAAAGGACGGCCTCCTGCATTCTCGACGTGCGTACATGTCGAGGGGCTAATTGCGACACAGACCACTATTTGGTAAAGACCAAGTTTCGATGTCGAATCGCAAACCGAGGACACTCAAAAATACAACCGGTTCCTAAATTCGACATAGGGAAACTCAAAAACGAGAAAATAGTTGCGAAATATGCGTTAGCCTTGGAGAGGCACTTCGCGACAATGCTGAATACAACTGTCAGCATGCCAATAGAAGAAATGTGGCAAAAAATCAAAGATGGCATTACATCTGTCGCAGAGGAGGTGATAGGACAACAACCCCGGCGCAAAAGAAATGATTGGTTCGACAAAGAATGCCAAGAGTGTAAAAATTAAGCTTACAAAATATTAACGGAACGGCCGACACGAGCCAAACAAGACAAGTACAAGGATCTTAGACGATTTGCAAACAAAATATGCAGACAAAAAAAACGGAAGTACAATAATGACGAAATTAAAAACATGGACGAACAATTTAAATTACACAACACAAGAGCCGCGTATTCCCTTGTCAAAAGGGATGAAAGAAGGTTACAAACCGAAAACGACCCTATGCAAGGATGCGGAAGGGAACATTATAAGTAACGCGGAAGATATAAAACTAAGATGGGCACAATATTTTGAACACCTTCTTAACCCGAGCCCATCACCTACACGAACAGCAGCAGCAGATACAATAGCAGGTATAACTGATGTAACAGCTGATGAAGGATCCGCTTTGAGTCCTCCCACACTCGAAGAAGTAAAAACAGCCCTAAGGAACCACCCAAACAACAAAGCGCCGGGCACTGATCAAATCCCAGCTGAACTTCTGAAAGCCGGCGACACCTGCATAGCGCATCTCCTACATAGATTAGTCGCGGACATATGGACGCAGGAAATACTTCCTGAAGATTGGCGCAAGAGCATCATATGTCCAATTTATAAAAAAGGTGACAAACTCTGCTGCGAAAACTACCGAGGAATATCTCTGTTGTGTACGTCTTATAAGATTTTGACGAAAATTCTAGAAAAGAGAATTAAGCCCTATACTGATAAAGTAATTGGTGAATACCAAGGCGGATTTAGAGCTGGACGCTCAACCACGGACCAGATATTCTCAGTTAAACAGGTGCTGGAAAAGTGCTGGGAATATAATATTGATGTGCACCAGATATTTGTTGACTTCAAACAAGCATACGACAGTATCGACAGGCGCGTACTGTATAAAATCATGTTGGAGTTTGGAGTCCCACCGAAACTGGTTCGACTGACAAGAATGACAATGGCTGAGTCTTTGTCACAAGTCAGAGTAGAAAACGATCTGACTTCCAGTTTTAAGACAGACAACGGCCTTAAACAAGGTGACGGCCTCGCACCAATGCTTTTCAACTTAACACTCGAATATGTTGTTCGGAAACTTCCCGTTGACACCAAGGGAACACTATGATTCAAATCCACACAACTCGTAGCATATGCCGACGACATAGATATCCTTGCAAGATCTCTGGAGAGTGCTAAGGAAGTATTTGTAAACCTTGACTCGGTAGCAAGGGAAGTTGGACTACGCATTAATGAAAACAAAACAAAAATTATGACGCAAACTAGGAAAAAGACGCCAATCAGACAAAATATTACAGTAGGAGACTATAACCTAGAAAACGTAGACAACTTCATATATCTAGGGGCAAATCTATCGAAGGATGGAAGCGAACCCATCGAAATTAAAAGAAGGATAATGATGGCAAACAAGACTTATTATTCGGTACTTCCAATAATCAAAAACAAGAACGTGCACAGGAAAACAAAACTTAAGCTATACAAAACAATCATAAGACCTGTGCTATGCTATGGCAGCGAAACGTGGACATTAACTCAGGCGTCCGAAAAACGACTTAACGCCTTTGAAAGGAAGGTCCTCAGAAGAATCCTCGGACCTGTGAGGGAAGACTCGATCTGGAGAATACGATACAATAGAGAATTGTATGCCATCTTCGACAATCCAGAAGTGTCAACCCTCATAAAATTTAAAAAATTACAATGGGCTGGTCATGTGGAGCAGGTGGATGACGGAAGAATTCCCAAACGCACACTAAAAGGGAAATTCAACGGACAAAGACCGGTCGGAAAACCACGAAAGCGCTGGGAGGATTCGATTGAGGCAGACAGCAAATCACTGCTAAGATTTTCAAACTGGAGAACGCGGTCACTGAACCGAGATGGATGGAGGCAAAGCATTCAGGAGGCAAAGCATTCAGGCGGCAAAGCATTCAGGAGGCCAAAGTCCGATTTGGGCTGTAGCGCCATCGTAACGCTAACGCTAACGCTAACACTCCCAAATCACATTCACGTGTCCATTTAGACAGTATTGACAGTGTATTTCGCATAATCTCGGAGTACTATGGTGCTTACCAGAGATAGATTTAGCAAAGCCGTCCACTTAAGCAATCACTTTACTGCCCGCATCTTATAATTCTAGAAGCTGTCCATTGACGGCCACATTCCAAAAAGGTGGAGAGAAGACTCCGCCTTGCGTTGTAACACTTTTAATAAGGCTTCCAGTAGACGCGACGCCCAGTTCTGTAATGATCATTTCATAAGTCAACATCAAATTAATCAGCACGCCAAGCGAAGCATCCACCTTCGGATTGCAAGTGCGTCCGTAACTGCTTCTGGATAAACGCTACCATAGTTTACTCTACAACCCTCTATTAGAGACGATCCCTCAGATAAGAAAGAGATAGTTCCCGCCATTCGGTCAATGGCGAAAAGGAAAGCGTGGATGGACTACCAACCGAACTCCTCAAAGCGGACCCGGAAATAATAGCCGATATACTCCTCCCACTCTTTATAGAAGTGTGGAATGAAGGGAGATATCCGACTGAATGGAAGGAGAACGTCATTGTAAAAATCCCAAAGATGGACGACCTTCGGGATTGTGACAACTGGAGTGGTATATATCTACTTACTGCCGTATCGAAAATCAAGCCTAAGGTAATTCCCTATAGGATTAGAGATGTCGTGGAGAGCATTCTCGAAGCTTATTAAGCTGGATTTCGTAAAGGGTCATCTTGTACCAACCACACAAACAACCTACGAATAATATTGGAGCAGTCCGTCGAAATGGGTTCGCCACTACAACCCATGTTTGTGAACTTTGAGAAGGCTTTCGACAGCGTTAATAGAGATTACATATGGAATGCTTTGCGTAGGAGAGGTATTCCAGATAAGGTAATAGCTATGAATAAAGAAGAGCGTTCGACAGTTTTCCTGTGCGAACGGGTGTCAGACAAGGCTGCACATTATCACCAGCCCTGGTTGTAATAAATGACATCTTTAAAGCTGTATTGGAAGGTGGGGAAGATAAAGGTCTTCAATGGAGACATCTAAGTCACTTTGATTATGCTGATGACTTGTGCTTGCTTGCACATAGCCCTTCGGAGTTAGAATCAAATGTTCGCACGTTGCATTCTAAATGCGAAGAGGGGGAACTGAAAATAAATGTGCGTAAAACTAAGTTCATGCACATGGGTTCGAACACAAGCACATCGATTGTTCTTAATGGGCAAGATGTGGAAGAGGTGCAAGATTTTTGTTATCTCGGAAGAATTGTCAGCATAGACGGCAAAGCCGAAAAGGAAATTGAGGCTAGTCTAAGTAAAGCTCGTCAGGCCTTCGGTATACTTTCACCCCTTTCTGGAGGTTAAGAGAGATCTCCCTTCGCACAAAGCTACGAGTTTTTAACGCATGCGTCAAACCCGTACTGTTATATGGTTGTACTAAGTGGAAAGTGACCGTTCGACTTACCAAGAAACTGCAAACTTTCGTGAACTACGACTCATTTTAGGAATATTCTAGTTAGAAGTGATCTCCAACGACGAATTTTGGTGTACAACTGGGCAGACTAAAATAGGTACTGAGATTCAAGGCGGAAGTGGCAGTGGATCAGTCAGAAGCCAAAGTAAGACATCGCCAAAGAGGCTCTGGATTATAATCCTCAGGAAGACGACGGCTTGGCCGACTATGTAGAATATGGTAGCGAGCAGTTGAGAAGGAGGCCAGAGGAATAAACAAGTCCTGGCAACAGCTAAAGGCTGATACTCAGGATCGCGCCTTATGGAAGAGAGCTGTTTCTGTCCTATACCCATATAGGGGGTTATGGATTAATTTGCGTTTGTTACCGCAAAAAAATTAGCAAAGAAGCTTTCGGTTAAAGTAAACTCGCGTCGTGTGTCTAGGGCATTAGCGACTAAACTTTATACTAACGCATATCATATAAAGCATAAATACTTAACGGGAAATTCGGAAGTGCATTGCACTCGGAAACGATAAGTCCACCCATCTCATTTCTCCGTGCTGTTCACCTTCAATTAAAACTCAAACAAAAAAATACTAAAATAATAAACAGAAAGTATAATCGTAAAATACTTTGATTCATTTATTATTCCATTAAATCCATACTGTTTTTACCAACATTGAAATGCTTACGTTTTCGTTACTAGGAATGTTTCTTTCTACCTTACGCAGCCATTACTCGTAATGCTTTCCTTTACCTTCCGGGTAATGCAGAAGTAAGGTATGTAAATCTTTTATTTACCCTTCCGTCATAGGACATCATGCGAAAAAATATATGGACTGGTAATAAACAAGTGATGCTTCCATTGCTTACTACGAATTCTTCTGCAATGCATTATGATTAAACATTATTTTTCCCGCTGGGCAACTCACACTTTTGTACCGTCGAAAATAATTTCAAGTTCTACCATATTTGTAAAATGTAAACTTACAAAATCTTTACACAGAATATCAAAAATTTCCCAATCTTGTTCACTGTTACCGGTTTCATCCATTGCACTCAGAAAATCGAAAAACACTTATTGAATTGATTTTATTAATTTTATAAATATTTCTATCACGGACTGTATAACTTCTTTTTAAAAATTAGACCACAGATTAATCAATATCTAAAACTTATTTATGTAATGGAAGCACTTTCGTAACTAATTAATAGAATTCAATTCAATTTAAAGTAATGTCATCAAAAAATATTCACAAATTTCGGAATAAATGTATTGAGTAGTGAAAACTTAACTATACTCCTATACAATCAAATCCACCACACAAAATAGTTGCTAGACAACAATAAATGATTCCATTGCTGTCCTTCTACAGGTATTACACAAAAAAATTCATCCTGTATATAAAACAGGAATAACTACGAAAGGAATACAAGTCTTATCAGACATAAAATTGATTTTATTGGAGCTGAGTTCAAGTCGTAAGGGCGTATCCAGGCAATTAGTTGTTTGATCCGTTAACAAGGAGTCAGAAACAGAATGTATTGGTGAATTTGTCTTATTCACGGGCAGAAATTTGTAGAAAATATTGCTAATTTTCTGAGATCCTTTGTCAATTTTTTGATAGAATATGGCATAGCTATACTTTTACGGTAAATACAAGAAAAAAATCTGCCAACAAGTCGGGCGCAAATTTATTATTCTTGGGACAAGTTGAAAATGCGTGGGAAGTGAATATGGCAAGTCTATGTCAATGGCGGCTCTAGAGCACGTCTGCCAGCAGCATCTTGTTGATTTTTTGACTCAGGACACTTGTCTTCATGATACAAAATCAAAACAGAATTTGTTGCATTGCACAAATTGAAGAAAATTGGAATTTACTACTAGTGCAAAGCGGAAGTCGATTTTTTCCCACGGATTTGATCTTAAAAATCAAGATCTAATTTGTTGCTTCCAGCTGCCTGCAGGATTTTATTAATTTTTGAACTCAAGACACATGCTTTTATGATAAAAAACCAAAACAGAACTTGTTGCATTGCACAAATTGAAGAAAAATGGAATTTACTACTACAGAAAAGCACAAGTCGATTTTTCTCACGAATTTTGTCCTAAAAATCGGGCTCTAATTTTATGCTTCCAGCTGCCTGCAGAATTTCGCAAATTGTTTAACTAAAGACACTTATCTTAGTGGAATAGGATACTTAGTTTCATGAAATAGAAGCAAAAAGGAATTTTTCGTGCCGCCCAAATTAAAGAAAGAGAAATTTATTGCAGCTGAAAAACAGTTGTCTTGTTGTATTCTCATAGATTTCGTCTTATAATACATTATCTTAATCGTGCTATCTGTAGGATTTTTAAAAAATTTTAATTCCTAAAAATAGAGATATCCACGAATAAAATGAAGAATACAAATATACTTCGTTCTTTTGCTGTATCCATTTGTCTCCATATCTTTATACTCTAGGTGAAATCTGAAATTATTAGAAGTTTGCCACAAAATTTGTAACACTAAGAAATAAGGCTCGGAGAAATAAAATGAATGATACAGAGGTTCATATTATCACTCAAAACCGGATATCCATTCGTCCGTCCGTCTCCCCTCTGGCTGAGAACGCGTTGAGCTAGGAAGTTCAAATTTTGCACACATCGTTTTTTGCAAACAGTTAAGGACAAGTTTGTTAACGGGACGAATCACTCCATCCCTTCCACCCCCTTCCATACAAAATGACACAATTTCGGAATTTGACAATAAACCGATTTTCTCGAAAAACATAAAAGCTATTGATCTCATATTTGGATTGTATTATTCTTATATTAATTTCAACTTACGATATAAAAATTATTCAAATCCCCATACTCTTTGTACCACCTCCCATAAAAACTGCACTTTTTCATGAAAATCTATAAACCAATTTACTCAGTACGTATAAAATTTATCGAGCTAAAATTTTGCACTAAATATACTTAGAATTATTAGTTAGGCAGAAAAATTTAGATGTTTAGCTTCACTCCTTCTACCCCCTCCCATACAATACGACACAATTTAACAACTTTTAAAAAAATTTCATTTCCTGAAAAGTTTCAATGCTACTGATCTGCGATTGAAAATAAATGCTAATGTTTATAGTTATTTCTGAAAAACTCACTAAGAACTCCCAACTTCTTCTACCACCACCCAAACAAACTGCACAATTTCACCAAATTCAATACACTAATTTTCTCAGTACGTATTCAATTTTTGAAGCTTAAATTTTCAATAACACATTCTGACAGTAACCCTAGCATGATGTGAAAAAATTGGTTCAATACCGTCACCCCTTCTACCACTCCACATACACAAATTCCTAAAATCAAAACAATTTTCTTCATCTAGAGTATCGTATGATTGGGCCCAATCGTTCAATCCTGTTATGTTTTTTAAATAATGTTTATTGCGGCATAATTTTAGGCGTATCAATGAAAGGAATTTTCGGAAATGGTGATTTTTGTTCTTTTGTTTACATTTGCACTCGAATATCCATGATACGAATTTATTCGTTACCTACTTAAGTTGTTATACTCTAGATGAAATCTGAGAGTATATTGTGTTTGCCTTACCGTTTGTAACGCTAAGAAATGACGCTCGAACAGAGCTGCCAAGGGTACAGAAATATTTATTGTCGCTCAAAAGCCTCGATTCCGAGTGACCGTCTGTCAGTCTGTCTGTCTGTCCGTCCGTCCGTCTGTGCGTTTGTCTACAGCATAACTCTCGAAAGCTTTGAGCTATAGTGCTAAAAAAAATTTGTGTGTAATTTTTAGCAAAAAATTAACTTTAAGTTCGTGAATGGGCTACATCCCCCTTCTACCACCTCCCATACAAATTTCATGAAATTTCGAAATATTAAGAAATTGATTTTTCTTTGAAATTATTTAAGCTATCGACTTAAAATTTAGGTCGAAGTATTAAGATATAGATGTCATTAATATCACGGAATATTGACCCGATCCCATACAAATGGACAATTTTGAGAAATATATATTTTCGATTTTCATTGAAACTAGCAAAGCTGAAAAAACGAAATTTTATCAGAATTAATTCTACTGTAACTGCAATTTATTTTAAAAACAATTAATAATTAATTATTAATTTAATTAATAATTAGCTTCACCTCACTCCTTCTACCCTCTCCCAAACAAATTTCACGAAATTTTGAAATTCAAATTAAATTATTTTTCTTCGAAACTGCTAAAGGTATCAACTTGATATTTTGTATAAAGTATACAAATAGAAATATTAATAATGCGAAATTTGTTTTGATCCGTGATCTTTCTACCCCCTCCCATACAAATGCATAATTTTTGTTAAATGCATTTTATCGATTTCCATTCAAACTAGAAAAAGTACAAACTTCAAATTTTGCCAGCATTTGTTTCTTAATAATTGAAATAAGTGTTAGAAAAAATTATCAGCTCCGCTTCACTCCTACTACCACCTCCTATACAAATATTTGTATTATAAATTCAAGAAAATCATTTCTCTTTCAAATATATGAGAGCTATCGACTTTGAATTTGAATCAAAGCATGAAGGATGATGATAAGCAGTTTCAAAATCATCTTAAACGCTCCACTTCCTCTGCCACCTCCTATACAAATGCCCGAATTTCAGGAAAACTATGACCAATTTCTTTAAAAATAAACTTTAAATTTAGCAAAAAATATTTTGCATGCCATGTTCGGTGTCATAGACGAAAAATACAAACCTCCCCCTCTACTTCTACCACCTCTCATGCGAAAGTCTCTATTCCCAATTCGAAAGAATTTGAGATGACATATTTTCCGATATATTAAAGTCATTGTTTTCTAAAAGTACTTTAAGAGTAACAAATTCTAGTATAGGTATATGTATATCATCCCTCTAGCATAATTAGGCAATGAAAAATCGGGGTGGCTGCTAACTTTAAATTTAAGAAAGCAGTTGGCCAATTTCTTGGAAATGCTTGAAGATAAATTTTATTTTGACGTAACAAAATAGGAACAAATAAGTAACAAAATCTCGAGTTATTTATTTTTTGTTTTTTTTGCTGGCAGCTACAAATGGACTGCTAAGTTTATATTCGTGTTTGGGGCCTCCTTTGGTGGATAACAGTTCTGGTACAAATTAATATTTTTTCTTTATATATATCAAATGGGTATATGCACGTGCAAAATTTTAGCTTTGTATCTTTTACCAGAGAACTAAAAAAATTAGTGAAAATGTTCGACTTTTTAGCCCACCATCTGGTTCCTCTTTCAGCCCCCATCACAAATTTATCAAAATTATAAATCATATAGCTCCACAATTTGACAAAATTTCAACTTAATGCCAGTTTTAAATTTTGAGATATAACGGTTTAAAACTTTGAAAAGTGCACCATTTTTGAAATGCTCCCCTCTTATCCCTCCTAACATTACGACCAATTTTTTTTTTTGTTTTTCGCTAGTATAGCTTAATATATGTCTTAAGTTTCAATTACATAGCTTAAGAGATAGTTGAGTTATTCATTTTCAAGTATTTTTTTTTTGCACTACCCCCTGACCCTCCCCGTTAAAATAATTAGCCTTACACTAAGCTGATTCTGGTGTATTGTAACGGAAACTCGGCTGAGGGCCTCATTCCCGTACAGATTTTATTTAATGGGGCTCCTCTGGGTCGGGCAGCACCTGTTGCCGGCTGCTCAGGAGCGCAGGCGTGGAAGATTTGACCCAGAGGAACGCCATCCTTGAGGGGTGCTGAAAAAACCAGATTGCTAACAACATGATTGGAGGTGGTTATAAAGAACGAAGTCGGTTTCGGACGGCCTCAGGGCCTCCCAATGTGAAATTATCCCGCTAACACAACCATTTCAGAAAAAAAAATACGCGCACAAGGAAAAATCGTCCACCTCTCAAACCGTACATCAGATTAATTCACATAGATTAAAATCGTTTATGATAAAAACTCCGTTTTCATAAATCTATTATAATTTCTTATGTATAAGATATAAAATAAAAAAAATGGTACCTTTCAAAAAAAAATCGCTATAGCTTTTTGTAGTGTTTCATTTTTCGTTGGGGCCCTTCTCGCTGCTATCGCTCGATATTTCCTTTCGTGGCTGCAACGATGCTCCGCTGTACAGATGATCTCGAAGTTTTTCCAAAAATCCTTTTACTCTTGCTTATTTAAATTATTTTATTTTTTTTCTTTGTTGGCTTTCTTTTTTTAAAAAAACTAAGATCTTACGACCTTTTCGGTCGGCTGCTGATTTCTCAAAATCCCGCCAAAAAAAATCATCTCATTCTCCTGAGCGTGGTCTTGCAGTTTTGTGATCTTGCAGTTTTTTTTTTTCTATGAGTAATAGTGTGTTCAATGCTTGCAATTGAAGGTGCAGTTTTTGCAGTTTTTTTTTTTTTTCGTCGTTTGTTGTCCTTGTGTTTTTTTTTTTTTTTTTATATTTATTTATTTGGTATTTTTTTTTTTTTTTTTATTAAGAATTTACATATATAAGTTATAAAACAGATAAAAAAATCAAAGGTCTGAGGTGGTGTTTTTCTCTTCCTTTTTTTTTGTAACATTCGTGGGGACGACCTCGACCCAGGAGAAGTGTCTCATCACAAGCCGGGCTAATATAATTTATGAAAAACAAAAAATCCGTCTACTTTGTTTTACGAGTAACGATAATAAAAAAAATTAAATTCAAACTGTTTAATGAACGAAAAGAAAGGTATCTAAGTTATTTTTATTTTATCTCTCTTTCCGGTTTTCATATCATACATATCCGCCCTCTTCCTCTCTGCTAAGGTTATTCGAATGGTGAACATACGTAAAAAAAAATATAAACACATATATAATTCAGATGCAAAAGCTATTTTCCTAATACCACAAAAAAATATATACTAGAATCAGACTTAGATTTAGAACACCTATTCCTTTATTTCTCAATGGTTATAGTAGTTCTAATGTTTGTAAATATATATAGAAAAAAAATTATATATAAAATAGAATAATAATTCAAGCGTGTGTTTTAAGGATACATATTTAACTTGACTGGGATTTTTCGATGCAGTAATATCTGGTAATAAAAATTTTTTTTTTTTTTTTTTTTTTTTTTTTTTTTTTTTCTCAAAAAAATTATAGTTTTTATTTCAATAATATTAAATGTGTGCTTTAAATTGCGTTTATATGTCTTTTCTAAATTTCTTTTTGTTACATATTTGCTTTTATGTATCAAAATTTACTTTCACCTATCACAATAGTGAAAAATAACATAAAAAAAGTTTTGATTTTATTGTTGTTTTTTTTTTTAGTCTAGCAAATTCCATTTGTAATATCATTTCAAAAATAATAAGAAAAGATAAATTAAACAATTCCGTTGAACGAAAAAAAAAACAATAATATAGATGCAAATCAAAAAATAATGTACAGGAAAATCTTAAATGCATTGTTACCTATTATTTTTTTTATAATAGTCTTTTGTTGCTGTTATAATTCGCTGTTTGAAAATTGTTATTTCAATTGTTTTTAAGCGTACAACGCTCATAATTATTAATATAGTATTAGAAAAGTGGCAGTCAACTTTATATTTAAAAGAAATAAGAAATAAACGAAATTATAATCTCTATACTGCTTTGTAGGTTCGGACACATTTAATAGTTTCGATTGTCATCGTCGCAATCAAATCAGTTGGCGTAAATTCACGAGTAATAATGGTAGGCTTTTCGCCTTTCTGCTCGTGAATAAGCTTGTTGGGATTCTCGAATTTGCATACGCTCGTCACTTTACGTCCGTCAGCAGTTTCTTCTTCGAATTCGACATCGGGAGTGAATTTCATGACGGTTGTTTTGAAAGACGATGATGTTGTAAAGGTGTACTCGTCACCGTCCTTGGTCAATTCAACAACAGGACTGATAGTGTTGGCCATTTTACGGAGAACCATACCGACTCCGATAGCTTTCATGTATTCGTCGAAGTTTTCGGATTTCTCCAATTTGTATTTCTTTCCTTCCCAGCAGCAGGCCATTTTTGGAGGATTTATTGAAAAAGAACCGGTGATCCCGCGAAACGAAAACTACTAAAGACGTCGAACAAACACTTTGAACCCAACGACTTTCAACAACTGAATGAGATTCACTCCCGATGTCGAATTCGAAGAAGAAACTGCTGACGGACGTAAAGTGACGAGCGTATGCAAATTCGAGAATCCCAACAAGCTTATTCACGAGCAGAAAGGCGAAAAGCCTACCATTATTACTCGTGAATTTACGCCAGTGAAATTGAAGAACTTACTTTCTATGGAATCAGCATCAAGTATCGCATCGGATACATGAAAATTGTTGCATATCCCTATTAACATAGTTGCAGCATGACGCAAGTTGTCAGCTTGTCCTCTCAGTTCAACACATTGGTTCGATAGCCTTTCAAGCCGACCGCTGTAATGACTAAGCCTTGAAACATATTTTGAGACAGTATTAGGTGATGATTGTATAATTAACGCTTTTACCGATATACACAAAGACTCAACGCGCTTTCGGCACATTTCTAATTCACCGCGAGGATCTTTATTAAAGCCTTTAGCAGGCCGTAGGAATGGTTTTTCTAATTCCAATTTTAGGCATTCAAGTAATTCCTCGTATTGTTTGGATGGTTTCCCCCAATGTTACGAATCGAACATTCCCATTGGAACTCCTCTGGTTCCAGGTCTTCAACCCGCATAGACATAATAAGAAAGATTTTTGCAAAAAAATATATACAAAAAATATAGTGTGTTTTCGAGAATAAATAGAGAATATATCAAAAGAATTTCTAGAAAATATAAGAGAAATACCAAATGGAACTTTAATGGGTTCCCTGAGACTGCATAACATCAAGGATATATTTTCCTCTCCCTTTTTTTTTTTTTTTCTTTTTTTAAATTAAATTAAGCATAAAGTGAGAAAAAAAAACAGATTTATTCGTCCTTTAAGCAAAACTAGGCCCTAATATTATTGCAAAAAAAAACAAAAAAAAACACAAATTTAATAAAGACTCAGAATATACTAGAGAATAGCTATAGTTAATATAATAAATCTGCATATATATGTGTTCGACCGGAAAATTAGCAAAAAAAATTCAATGGCAAAAAAAAAAAACTTAACCTAAAGAGAAGGAAAACTGCGTACAACGAATTCAAAATAACTGTAACTGTATGCAGATTTTTTTCTCCTTAAAATGACCGAGAAAAAAAAAAAAAAAAAATGTATAACTGAATTACACGGAATTCTCCAAAAGATGATAAAATAAAAACGACTTTACTAAGTCGACGTAAAATAGCAAAAAAAATCGTAAAACGATAACAGACAATATTATATATTGTATTGCCAACTGATGGACGAGTAAGATTATGTTAATAATACGCGCCCTGTATTTCTCAAATTTCTAAAGATTCAAATAGGGATTCCCTGAGACTGCCCAGTCACCGATTCGCACCTCTTCCTCCTCCAATCATAATTTAGTATAGCAAAAGAAAATATAGGATGAAAAGAAAAAAAAAAATGTTGTAGTTTGACTATTCTAAGACGTGATTTATAGGAATAACTTTTTCGAATGGCTCTGTGATCTGATGCCTGTTACGGACGGAATCATTCAAACGACAACAAAAGGAATGTGTCAACGGACCCGGTCCGGATAAGATTCCGCGAGACACCAGATCACGAACTAAAACGCGAAACTGATGGAATAACGTCGGTCGCATTGGCATTCAAAAGATGACCAAAAAGCATCAACGCTTATTGCGGAAACCCAAGCGATCGTCATTCCTCAGTATACTACTTAGAGGTATTTCCAACAACCAGCTAAACTCCAAATGAGCTTTACATAGAAGATGCACTGGACCTCATAAACACAATAAAACGCGCGACATGAATTAAAACATTCGAACTACAGAAGAAAATCAAGAAAAGAAAAGAAAAAAAAAAAAAAGAAAAAAAAACATAGTAAAATTTGATTCGGGTTTTTCTTTTCACTTATTTCACACTTTTCACATCGTATCGTCGAGCAGAACAATAGAAGAAAAAAATTTTAGTATAAACGAAAGCAGTGATTCTAAAAATAACTACCGACATTTGTAAGGTTTACGTAGTTTTCGATAGATTTAGCGAGTACACATTTCAATTAAGTTGATATATGAGCCGAAATTTATGTTTGAAATAATTCGCGGATAACAAATTTAATAATTTTGAAATCAAAACAAGCCGAATCTTCTAGCGACTTAAGGCAAAAACCTTATTTTTGAAAAGAAAAATTGATCGAAAAAAGAAAAAAATTGTGCAACTTCGAAAAAACTTCCGATATAAAAAAAAATATCAACGAATGATAGTTATTTTTCACTAGCAATTTGCGCGTACGAAAAATTTGAATTTAAGTTAGAGAAAAAATCGAACTTTGCTAATAT
Source organism: Chorisops tibialis (assembly GCA_963669355.1). NCBI lineage: Eukaryota > Metazoa > Arthropoda > Insecta > Diptera > Stratiomyidae > Chorisops > Chorisops tibialis. The sequence continues at coordinate 290,708,960 of OY770262.1, forward strand.
GAAACTAAAAAAAAACATAACAGGGCTACGATTGCGCGTAAAGCGCAATCTTACGAAACTCTAGATGAAATTTTTTGTGATCCCAAGAAATTTTGTAAGGGGAGTGTTAGAAGGGATTATAGCATTGATCAAATTTTTTCCCCATCATGCTAAAGTAGTTATAAAAATGTTTTACACAAAATGCTTGCTCCAAAAAATGAATGGGAACTGAGAAAATTAGTGAGTTAGATTTAGTGAAAATGTGCAGTTTGTATGGGAGGTGGTAGAAAGAGTGGGGGGATTTTAGTAATTTTTTCAGAAATAACTAGGAATATTATAAAATTGACATCCCTTAAATTTCAGACTAGTGCTATTCATACTTTTCAAGAAAATCGATTTTTTGTGAAGTTGTGAAACTGTGTCATATTGTATGGGAGGGGGTAGAAGCAAGTGAGGCTAATCAAATATTTTTTCTGATCTAAGTGATAATGCTAATTAAGCATTTATTACAAAATATGAGCTTGATAAATGTTAAATGTTCTGAGAAAATCGACTTAGAGCATTTCATGAAAAAGTGTAGTTTGTATGGGAGGGGGTGGAAAGAGAGGGAGGACGCAAATAATTTTTCTACTGTGAATTTAAATCATTATGAAAGTAATATATCCCAAAATTCAGATTAATAGCTTTTATACTTTTCGAGTAAATCCATTTATTGTCAAATTGCGAAATTGTGCCATTTTGTATGGGAGGGGGTAGAAGGGGTGAAGCTAATCGTCTAATTTTTTTTGACCTTTCTAACAATTTTAAATAAAAATTTAATGCACAATTTCAGCCCGCTAAATTTTATGCGCACTGAATAAATTGGCTTAGAGTAATTCATGACAAGTACAGTTTGTATGGGAGGTGGTAGAAGGAGGGGAAGGACACGCATAATTTTTATACGGTAGATTGATATTATCATAAAAGTAATACATTCCAAATTTCAGGCTAATAGCTATTATACTTTTCGAGCAAATCCGTTTATTGTCAAATTGCGCATTTGTGTCATTTTGTATGGGAGGGGGTAGAAGGGGTGGAGCGATTTGGCCCGTTCACGAACTTGACCTTACTTTTTTGTTAAAAACGACGTATACAAAATTTGAACTTTCTAGCTCAACGCGTTCTCAAGCTAGAGAGGACACGGACGGACGGACGGACGGACGGACATCCGGTTTTGAGATTTTTGAGTGATTATATGAACTTCTGTATCATTGATTTTTTTCTCGGGGCCTTATTTCTTGGCGTTACAAACTTTGTGGCAAACTTATAATACTCTCAGATTTCATCTAGAGTATAAAAATTTACACGCGTATGGAAATATGCCGGACACAAAACACTGTACATACTACGTACCACTAGAATTTCACTTATGGATCTGCTCGCGCACTTTAAATATAGGCAAAACTTGTAATGAATTTAAATTTAAAAATGAATTTACGTAATTAAATGAGTTAAGAAACTAAGAAAAAAAAAACCACTGAACCGGTTGGGCGCCAACTGTAACGGAAACTCGGCTGAGGGCCTCATTCCCGTACAGATTTTATTTAATGGGGCTCCTCTGGGTCGGGCAGCACCTGTTGCCGGCTGCTCAGGAGCGCAGGCGTGGAAGATTTGACCCAGAGGAACGCCATCCTTGAGGGGTGCTGAAAAAACCAGATTGCTAACAACATGATTGGAGGTGGTTATAAAGAACGAAGTCGGTTTCGGACGGCCTCAGGGCCTCCCAATGTGAAATTATCCCGCTAACACAACCATTTCAGAAAAAAAAATACGCGCACAAGGAAAAATCGTCCACCTCTCAAACCGTACATCAGATTAATTCACATAGATTAAAATCGTTTATGATAAAAACTCCGTTTTCATAAATCTATTATAATTTCTTATGTATAAGATATAAAATAAAAAAAATGGTACCTTTCAAAAAAAAATCGCTATAGCTTTTTGTAGTGTTTCATTTTTCGTTGGGGCCCTTCTCGCTGCTATCGCTCGATATTTCCTTTCGTGGCTGCAACGATGCTCCGCTGTACAGATGATCTCGAAGTTTTTCCAAAAATCCTTTTACTCTTGCTTATTTAAATTATTTTATTTTTTTTCTTTGTTGGCTTTCTTTTTTTAAAAAAACTAAGATCTTACGACCTTTTCGGTCGGCTGCTGATTTCTCAAAATCCCGCCAAAAAAAATCATCTCATTCTCCTGAGCGTGGTCTTGCAGTTTTGTGATCTTGCAGTTTTTTTTTTCTATGAGTAATAGTGTGTTCAATGCTTGCAATTGAAGGTGCAGTTTTTGCAGTTTTTTTTTTTTTTTTCGTCGTTTGTTGTCCTTGTGTTTTTTGTTTTTTTTTATATTTATTTATTTGGTAATTTTTTTTTTTTTTTTATTAAGAATTTACATATATAAGTTATAAAACAGATAAAAAAATCAAAGGTCTGAGGTGGTGTTTTTCTCTTCCTTTTTTTTTGTAACAGTATCTATAATAGATCGGCGTGTTGATACCCTGACTAGCACAATCCTAAAAGCCTTTCATAAATATGCTCCTAGGACAAAAATCGCCGATAATGCCACTTCTCACATTGAATCTTTAATCAGACGCAGAAATAATGCAAGATGTAACTGGCAAAGATCTCGAGATCCATTACTCAACCAGGAAGTCAATCAGCTAAGCAAAGCTGTGCAAACTCTCATAAGCAAGATCAGAAATGATAAATGGAATCAAATGCTTCTAATCAGGATAAGGGTTCCAGAAAACTCTGGCAGCTGAATTCTTTTTTTAAAAAGGGCCAGAAGTTCATGTCACCTTTCAGTCATAACAACCAGACATTTGCATTCACTGAACAAGAGAAGTCAACTTCCATAAATTTCAGCTGACTTCTCAAAATTTGACTCATGCGGTTACAGAAGCCAAAGTAAAAGCATTTACAGATATGGAAATCGACACAGCCATGGAATCAAATCCTGAAGTACTGAGCAAACTAAAAGAAATCTGGCAGATTCTAAGTAAAATGAAACCCAGGAAAGCTCCTGGTCTAGACAATAAATCTACCTAACGTTACTATAATTTTCATGAATTTCATCTTCAACAGCTGTCTCAAAATTGGCTACTTCCCTGAAAAAATGAAGGATGCAGTAATTATACCCTGCCCAACCAACAATTTACCGTCCCATAAGTCTTCTATCAGTCGTGAGTAAACTGTTTGAAAAAATAATTCTGCTTCGCCTGAGTATAATTATTGAAAATCTAGAAATCATACCTAACTCTCAGTTCGGTTTTAGATTAAAGATCTCCACAAATCACCAACTTAATGGAGTCAAAATTGATATCGTTAGGGATTTTAAAGCTAAAAACTCTACAGGAATGATTACTCTCGATATTGAAAAAGTGTTCGATTCAGTATGGCACGAAGGTCTCGTCTCCAAACTCCACAATTTCGCTGTCCCCACGTATATGGTGCAACTGATTCGATAATTTATCACGCACAGATCATTTACCAAAAAATTCCCAGCACAGCATTCCCGCTGGTGTTCCCCAGGACTCTAGTCTTAGTCCAACACTATACATATTTATATGGCTGACAGCCCTCAAAGAACAGAATGCCAAGTCGCTTCTTCTGCAGACGACACTGGTATTTACTCCTCTTCATCCGACCCGAATACCATCATAAAAAATCTCCTGGTCCAATTTGATGACTTTCATAAATTCTTCAGCAAGTGGAAAATTCGAATCAATGCAGACAAAACACGCAATGCATATATTTAACGAAACGACGAGCTACGTGATACCTCCCAGCTCCTACCTTGAATGTACTAGGACACCCTGTCAAGTCGGCTAAATCTATCAAATAGTTAGACATTACCTTTAATCCCAAGCTCACGTTTCATCTACACATGGAATCAGTACTGTCTAAAGAGACAAAACTATAAAAATATTGTATCGGCTGATCAATAGGCGATCGAAACTGTCCCAGGAAAATAAATTGCTTTAAAACTGTAGTCCAACCACCAATTACGTTTGGTGCACCCATTTGGAATTCTTGTACCAACATTCATAAAACCACGGAACAAGTCGTACAAAACAAATGGCTAAAGATTGTACTTGACAAACCTTGGTATTACTCCACAATAAAGTTACATAATATTGCTGAAGTAAAACTTATAAAATATGAGCAAACGAAGTAACAAACAATTATTTAGCACGCAGCAAATATTGGAACAATCCGCTAATCACTGAATTTTTAAAACACTTAATTAATAAACTTAATTTTAAGATAGTTAAATAGATTAGTTTTAAGTTAGTTTTAGTTAAACTCTTACATGGTTTCACTTTTACCCTAAACCATAATTTTAGATTTAATTAATATACTTCAAGCGAAATATGAATATTATAGTTGAAAAGACAATGTGTTTCTGAACCATAAACTCTTTTTCTTTAATTTTGTATTTATGTACAATGTAACAAAAATCAAGAAACAATAAACTTTATTATTATTATTATTAGATATTAGTTAATTAAAAAAGAGATATTTACATGAAGAATAAACATAAAATTAAAAAAAAATCCTTTTGTTTGAATAATTATTGAATTTTTTTTATGCTATGCCGTTTTGAGTTGAAACCAAGCCCATAAGGGTTCTCGCAATGCGATTCGAGATCCTAAGAACCTTAATATTCCATAAATCAACAAGCGTTCCTCACAATCAGAAACATACTTAGCTACTCTAAACATACATAACATACATGGATAAGATGGAACATTCAAAAAGAAGAAAAATCAGACGCGTTCTTCGACCATAATAATGCATTGAGGAAAAATCGAACAAAAAAAAAGAAAACTCACAGCATAAGAATATCATGCGGACGAACGAAAGACGCGAGCATAAAGGAAAGCAAGCATAAAACTTATGCTGCATTTTAGTTTAGCTGCTACCCATTGCTGATATCCTGATAGGCATCTTAATCTCTAAGACTTGCCCTACGTCCCATAGGGAGAACCGAACAAAAGAAAAGGTCCAAGCCCTTGAAAACATTATGCGAGCCCTTCACCGAGCCATGTAGCTCTGGATTCCTGCCAACTTTTTGAACTCTTTTGCCGTCTGAAGGCGCATTTTTCACTGCACTCGCACACATTATTATTGTGGCGATCAATTTTATCCTTTTGCATTCAGAAGATAGGGCACGTACGGTGGGCACTCGAAGGAATGTTGAATGCTTTTCTGTTCGTTATGTGCGCCTAGTTTTCAATATGCCGCAAAAGTCCGTTGACATGATTGGAATTTTCCCGGAATTTTTCACAAGGATTATTATTATTGCTTGGTAAAATGATGCCTTTGTATCTGTGATACATGAGATCCTGGATATATTCAATCCCAATCTCATACGTAACAGGGGTCACAAATATTTTATATATTTTTTTTTAAAAAATTTTGATAGTGTTCTGGCAAGCAGAGGAGGAAAATTTCGAAAAATTTCCCTCAAGCATTAGAAAATTTCGGATGCGCTAACAAGACTGCAGCATAGTTTCTATTCTCTACATGAAATCTGAGAGTATTACAAGTTTTCCACAAAGTTTGTAACGCTAAGAAATAAGGCTCGCAGAAAATGAATGATACAGAAGCTCATATAAACACTCAAAAATCTCAAAACCGGATATCCGTACGTGTCCACTCTAGCTTGAGAACGCGTTGAGGTAGAAAGTTCAAATTTTGTACACGTCGTTTTTGAAAAAAAAAGTAATGATAAGCTCGTGAACGGGCCAAATAGCTCCAACTCTTCTACACCCCCCATAGAAAATGACACAATTTTGCGATTCGACGGATTTGCTCAAAAAGCATAAAAGCTATTGATTTCAAATTTGGAATATATTACTTTCATGATGATTTCAATCTACTGTATAAAAATTATTCGAGTCATCTGCTTCCTTCTACCACCTCCCATACAAATTGCACTTTTTCATGAAATACTATAACCTATTTACTCAGTACATATAAAATGTATCGAGCTCAAATTGTGCACTAAATATTTATAAGGAATTATTAGTAAGACCGCAAAAAACTAGATGATTAGCTTCACTCCTTCTACCCTCTCCCATACAATATAACACAATTTCACAACTTTTCAAAAAGTCGATTTTCCTGAAAAGTTTGAAAGCTATTGATCTGCGATTGAAAACAGGTTAAATGAATGATGTTTAAAAGTTATTTCTGAAAAACTCACTAAGAACTCTGTACTCCTTCTATCACCTCCCATGCAAACTGCACAATGTTCCTAAATCTGATACACTAATTTTCTCAGTACCTGAAGCTCAAATTTTCAATAAAACATTCTGATAGCAACTTTAGCATGATGTAAAAAAATTAGTTCAATGCCGTCACCCCTTCCACCACTCTCCATACAAAATTTCTTAAAATCAAAAAATTTCTCTTTATCTAGAGTATCACATGATTGGGTCTTACGCCCAATCGTAGTTCTGTTATATTTTATTTCAATGCCTAGTTGTGGAAAAAATGTGGTAAGGCTTTGGAAAATACATTGCACTAATATCTTCAGAATTTATTATGGGGGGTGGGAGAGCCGTTGGAAAAGATTCAAATTTTAAACTGCTAATATCGTCCCTACCATGTCAAACTATCGAATGTGAAAAAGTCATTATTTCTCATATTCAATACCCTGCTCTTGCATTGGGGACGATTCGCCTTGTGGCATCTCGAATCTGTGGAAATGTCATATTCAGCGTTCCTTTAGGGGCTACAGATTCGAGGTTTTGCCACTTTTGCCGATAGTTTGACATGGTAGGAACAATATTATGCCTCCTTTCTTATTTTTAGTTTTTGTGAAAATTTAATAATTTAATTTTTGAAAACTTTGTGGTAAAAGGAGTAATTAAATTTTTCCATATAGCTAGTTTAAGTAAGTGAGCTAAAATTTTATCAATTTTTATCAAAGGTGCTGAAGAGAATAGGAGAACATTTTAATTTTCAAATATGTATATAATTCCGATTGATTCCAATTTCATTTTGGGCATTTGTGGCCTTCATTAAAATTGTTCAAATATTTTTCTTGGGATTCTGCCGTTCTTATGAAAAGAAAACTAGACAGAATTTTACCAATTTTACCTATTTGGAAACTACAAATCGACATTTTTATCAACATACCAAACTCTTTTCGAAAAGCGAAAAAGAGATTTAAATTTTCGAAGGAAAATTGTTTCCTCGAAATTTCGAAATTATTAAAAATTTGTCTAGAAATGGATAGAAGAAGAAATGTAAAGTTTATAATTTTTTGAAGATTTATTGAAAATAATAAAAAACATAACAGGGCTACGATTGCGCGTAAAGCGCAATCTTACGATACTCTAGATGAAATAGAATTTCTTGTAATCCCAAGAAATTTTGTATGGGGAGTGTTAGAAGAGATGACAGCATTGAACTAATTTTTTCGCCATCATGCTAAAGTAGCTGTGAAAATGTTTTATACAAAATGCTAACTCCAAAAACTGAATGGGAACTGAGAAAATTAGTGAGTTTGATTTAGTGAAAATGTGCAGTTTGTATGGGAGGTGGTAGAAAGAGTGGGGGGATTTTGATGATTTTTTCAGAAATAACTAGGAATATTATAAAATTGGCATCCCTTAAATTTCAGACTAGTGCCATTCATACTTTTCAAGAAAATCGATTTTTTGTGAAGTTGTGAAACAGTGTCATATTGTATGGGAGGGGGTAGAAGTAGTGAAGCAAATCAAATATTTTTTTTCTCATCTTAGTAATAATATTAATTAAATATTTATTACAAAATATGAGCTCAACAAATGTTATATGTTCTGAGAAAATCGGCTTAGAGCATTTCAGGAAAAAGTGTAGTTTGTATGGGAGGGGGTGGAAGGAAAGGAAGGAAGCAAATAATTTTTGTACTGTAGATGTAAATTATTAAAAAAGTAACATATACCAAAATTGAGACCAATAGCTTTTATACTTTTTGAGTAAATCCATTTATTGTCAAATTGCGAAATTGTGTCATTTTGTATGGGAGGGGGTAGAAGGGGTGAAGCTAATCATCTCATTTTTTTTGACCTTACTAACAATTTTAAAGAAATGTTTGGTGCACAATTTCAGCCCGCTGAATTTTATAAGCACTGAGGAAATTGGCTTAGAGTAATTCATGATAAGTACAGTTTGTATGGGAGGTGGTAGAAGGAGGGGGAGGACAAGCACAATTTTTATATGATAGATTGATATTATCATAAAAGTAATATATTCTGAATTTCAAGCCAATAACTTTTATACTTTTTGAGCAAATCCGTTTACTATCAAATTGCGTAATTGTGTCATTTTGTATGGGAGGGGGTAGAAGGGGTGGAGCGATTTGGCCCGTTCACGAACTTGACCTTACTTTTTTGTCAAAAACGACGTGTACAAAATTTGAACTTTCTAGCTCAATGCGTTCTCAAGCTAGAGAGCGCACGGACGGACGGACGGACGGACGGAAATTCGTGCCCTCATTATACAAAAATGGCTAAAAAAAATTTATTCAAAGAAATGCCCATCACTAGCCAGAAATCTTTCCCATCTTTCTGGCAGCATACGGATTCCGCGTCGAAAAAACTGCTCTTTTTTGAGCCACGAATCGACCCAATGTTTGGCTTCTTCGTAAGAATGGAAGTGCTGTTCAGCCAGCCCATGCGTCATCAATCGGAATAGGTGGTATGTATGTATGTACATATGTATAGTTTGAAGTTATAGTTTGAAGTAAACAAAGTCTACAGAATATGATGGGTGGGGTAGGACATGACATTTCAGTGTTTCCAGGTAGGTTTCACAACGTGAGCAACATGTGGCCGAGCGTTGTCGTGCAGCAAAATCACTTTGTCGTGTTTCTCCTCGTATTGTGGCTGTTTCGTTTTGTAGCGATCTCCAGTGATAGTTTTACCCGGTTTCAGTAGCTCATAGCTCGAGCTGGTCCCACCAAATACCCAGCATGATTTTCGAGCCATGGATTTTGGACTTGGCCGTCGATATTGATGTATGGCCGCGGTATTCCAACGATTTTTTCACTCTTGATTTTCGTAATGGATCCACTTCTCATCGCCAATGACGATTCGATGCAAGAAACTCTTCCTTTTTGCCGTTGGAGCAGCTGTTCGCATATAAAAAAAATCCCCCGTTTGACGTTTCGTGGCTTCATCATCATCATCAATCAATGGACAGCCCAAATCGGGCCCTGACCTCCTGAAGTCGTCGCCTCCAAACGTCTCGATACAAAGGCCGCGTCCTTCAGCTGCTAATTATACTCTAGATGAAATCTAAGAGTATTATAAGTTTGCTCTAAAGTTTGTAACACTAAGAAAAAAGGCTAGGAGAATAAAATGAATGATGCAAAAGCTAATATTATCACTCAAAAATCTCAAAGCCGGATGTCCGTCCGTTCGCTCTCTAGCTTGAGAACGCGTTGAGCTAGATAGCTCAAATTTTGTACACGTAATTTTTAACAAAACAGTAAGGTCAAGTTCGTGAACGGGCCAAATCGCTCCACTCCTTCTACCCCTCCCATATAAAATGAAACGATTTCGCAATTTGACAATAAACGGATTTGCTCAAAAAGTATAAAAGCTATTGATCTGAAATTCGGAACATATTAATTTTATGATAATTTCAATTCACCGTATAAAACTTATTTACGTTCTTTCTCTCCTTTCACCCCCTCCCATACAACTTCATAAAATGTTCTAAACCAATTTACTCAGTGCTTATACAATTATCGAGCTGAAATTGTGCACTTAATATTTATTTAGAGTTATTGGCAAGGTCAAAAAAATTAGACTATTAGCTTTATCCCTTCTACCCCCTCCCATACAATCTGACACAATTTCACAACTTTACAAAAAGTCGATTATCCTGAAAAGTATGAATGCTACTGCTCTACAATCTAAAACATATCAAAAGCATGATGTTTATAGTTATTTTTGAAAAAGTCTTTAAGAACTCGCCCCTCCTTCTACCACTTCCCATATTAACTGCACAATTTCTAAATATAATACACAAATTTTCTCAATACCTTTTAAATATTTGAATTATAAATGGATGATTTTGAATCTGCTTTTCAACATTCTAAAACAATGAAATTAAAGAACATTTAAATAAGTGCAAACCAAATACAATGAAACTGAGTGATATGATCAATACAGCAAACCCATCTGGGAGCCAGCCAAAAGATTTATTGGATAGCCGTTACGACGCATCGAGGGAAGCCTCTAGGAGCGAAAAGAGGCCGAGCAGCTCCACGAAAGCAGAGTGGAAGAGTAAAAAACCACAGGTACTAGGTATGGTATGTAATACTGAGTCGGAAGATGGCAAGGGCGCCAACTCAAGTAAAATAACTAATTTCAATAACATTGACTTTCCAGCGTTAGATTTTAATTTCGTCCAATCAGCTAAGTCTCAAAAAAAAAGAGCTCCTTCTACTCCTTCAGTAGTGGAAGTTAGCCCCATCAAGAAAAAGCGTATTCCGCCAATTAATATCTATAAGGTAGACATGCCAGGCCAATATCAAAAATATCGGCAAAAACAAATCCATAATCTTTTGCATCCTCCCTCAAGGCCATTCCAAGGTTTTCAGTATTATTAACGAAAGAGGATTTTTTGCCTCTACTTCAACTCCGCCAAGTTAGCGAACCAAATCGCTTGTTATCAAAAGCCTACATTGTAGGTCCTGTCCAGAGGAAATTAGGGATGAGATTCTTAATCTTATCCTGAAATCAAATTAACTTCTGTAAAAAACTTTGTCACTAGGAAGGACAAGCAAAATAAAAACTCCACAAATGATTCCTTCATTTCTAACTCGGGGTTGTTTGTTGCCTGCTTCGCCCCGGAGCAAGATCTGAAGGAAGTATTTAAAATTAATAATATTTTATTCAAAAAAATTACTTGGGATAAAATAAAAAATTTTGATAGAGTACAATGCTTTAATTGTCTAAATTTTGGTCACGTGGCCATTAACTGAACGATCTCCCACAGTTGTGTTGGATGTAATGTCTCTCATCCAAGAGGTGAATGCCCTAGACACACCACCGAACAACCAATCTGCTGTAATTGTGGCCTAGAGGGTCATCCCGCTAATTTCAGAGGTTGCCCTGCGTTCCAAGGCATGATTAAGAGAATGGAACAAAAATAAACTGAAAAAAACCGAGAGAAATTGTCAACGAAGTCCTTCGCCATAGACTTCTCCAACAACCTAGTGAGAAACAATCTCTCCTATTCCATGGCTGCCAAGCAGGCCATCTTCTCAAAAGAAAACCCCAAGGTCCACCAAGCCCCGCCGTTTCCGCCTTGAGTAGCGTAACAGGCATCGAATTGTCTTCCATTGATGGGCATATTAATGAAATTCTCAATGCCTCTAATGAAACCGGAAGAAGGGTTGCCGCTCTGCAACTGGTAATTTCTGTCCTTCAAAATGGAGCTTGAGATAGTAACCTTTAATGCCAGCTCATTGATTACACTCCCTAGAAGAGCGACAGTAAATGAGCTAATTAACTCATTCAAATCTGATATTTTCCTGTTAACTGAAACCAAACTCAACCCAAGGCATAATCTCCAATTTGCCGGTTACAATGTATTCCGTAACCACTTAAACGGTGGCACAGCCATTCTAGTGCAAAACAGACTTAAATCAAACCAAATTAGCATAGATCAGTTCAAGTACTTCTTATCTACAGCTGCAGTGATCAAAACCCTTAATAACCGATCTATATTGATAATATCCATTTACATTCCCGGCCAAATCAACGCTAATGGACTGAGACATAACTTACGTGTTCTCAACTCTCTCTCAAATGCATTCTTACCTTCAAGTCTTATCGAAGCTCCCCCAATAACATATAGGTCCTTTAAAAACACGAACTGGAAAAAATTCTCCAAATTTGTTGCACAACAATTAGGAGAATACCACTTCGATAATTCAAGAAATCTTGACAATACCGAAATTGATAACTACATAATAGTAATTACCTCAAATAACTTTGCACACCAACTAAATACTCTCCCTCCCGCTGAAGATACCGAAATTAGCCAGCGAGTTAGTCGTGGCATTTCTGACTTCTCAGCGAATTCTTCCAATTGTATCACTGAGTTCACTTGCCTCAATCTCTCAAATGATCCCCACGACAAACAAAAATTCTCTTCCATCAATGATATCATCGGAATCATTAAGCGTATTAAGGCGAAAAAGTCGTCAGGGACCGACAATATTTCCAACTTTATCATAAGCTGTATTGGCAATTATACTTAATAACTGCCTTAATAGTGGCTATTTTTCTAAGAGCTGGAAGGAAGCCAAACTTATCCCCATTCATAAAAAGGGAAAAAATACGGACGTAGGCCCATTTCCATGTTATCCAATTTGGGAAAACTACTGGAAATGATTTGGTTCGGTCACATTTCCAAATTTTGTGATAATAATTCACTGATACCACAGCACCAGTTTGATTTTCGAGCAAAACACGGGACTGAAAAAGCTGTCTCTTGCTTCTATGACTCAATAATTACGAACCTTAATGCCAAAAATGCATCAACTGTAGCTTATGCGTTAGATATTAAGAAGGCCTTCGACTCCGTTTGGACAAAAGGTCTTGTCTTTAAGCTAATACAAAATAACTTCCCAGAATCCATCACTAGGCTGGCCATCAGCTTTTTCAAAGACTGATCATTTGCTGTTTCTGTGAACAATATTCTTTCTAGCCAGAAGGCTATGACCTACGAGAGCCGTAGGGCTCAATTACAGGACCCTTATTTCATAATATATTCACTGCAGATCTGCCTGTCCCTGCATCACCGGTTAAATTAATCCAATACGCGGATGATAGACTGGTATTTGCGTCAGGGATGAATCCTCTAAGAACCGGGAAATCCCTTGAGACCTATCTCAAAAAACTCACTGCGTTCTCCCAAAAATTGGGTATTCGAGTCAACGAATAAAAAACTCAACTCATCTGTTTCAGAAATCCTTCAGCCAAAGCGTTTTCAGGAGGAATTCGAAGAGCCAAACAATTGAGCATCAAACTAGGAAAAACTAAGGTTAGACCCACTACTATGCTCAAGTACTTAGGAGTTAACTTCAACAATCTGCTAAAATTTAATCCCCATGTGTATTCATCTCTCAACAAAGCCAGAGGCGCGTACCACAATGTCAAGTTCTAGTTATCCAAAAAATATGGACTCTGCACAAAAACCAAAATTATCTGTTACAATACCCTTATTCGTCCCATAATCACTTACGCAGCCCCCACATGGCTTAACTGTTCTAAAACTGCTCATGTTAAGGTAGAAATATTCGAAAAGATTCTGAGACGATGTGTTGAGAAACCATTCAACATTATTACTAAAAAGTACTTATCCTCCGTCTCTTTATATAAACAGGTTGAAATCCAAGGAGAGCGAGTAATGGAACTGACTTTCAATCACTTTCAAAGAGCAAAGGATCATCCAAATGACACGTTTCGCGAACTTAACTCTTCAGGACTTATTTCAATCAACAAAGGACCATATAACTACCCAAAGGGAATTCTAAACGAGCAGAACAGGAATATTTACTCCACCTTCTTCAATTACCAGGTGACGTAGAACTGCCGTCATGGATAGGAAAAAAACATAACAGAATTATGATTGGGCTTAAAGCCCAATCATATGATACTCTAGATGAGATGGAAATGACTTTAATATACCGGAAAATATGTCATCTCAAATTCTTTCGAATAGTGAATAGAGACTTTTGCATGGGAGGTGGTAGAAGTAGAGGGGGAGGTTTGTATTTTTCGTATATGACACCGGACATGGCATGCAAAATGTTTTTTGCTGAATTTAAAGTTTTTAGTTTTCATTATTTTTTAAGAAATTGGTCATAGTTTTCCTTAAATTGGGGCATTTTTATGAGAGGTGGCAGAGGAAGTGGAGCTTTTAAGATGATTTTGAAACTGCTTATCATCATCTTTATCACCATGCTTTGATTCAATTTCAAAGTCGATAGCTCTCATATATAGGTACTTGAAGGAGAAATGCTTTTCTTGAATTTATAATAGAGATATTTGTGTGGGAGGTGGTAGAAGGAGTGAAGCGGAGCTGATAATTTTTTCTAACAATAATTAAAAAACGAATTCTGGCAAAATTTGAAGTTTGTACTTTTTCTAGTTTGAAGGGAAATCGATGAAATGCATTTAACAAAAATTCTGCAGTTGTATGGGAGGGGGTAGAAGGAGTGTACGGATCAAAACAAATTTTTTTCGCATTATTAATATTTCTATTTGTATACTTTATACAAAAATCAAGTTGATAGCTTTAACAGTTTCGAAGAAAAATAATTTAATTTAAATTTCAAAATTTCGTGAAATTTATATGGGAGGGGGGAGAAGGAGTAAGGTGAAGTTGATAATTATTTTTAAAATAAATTGGAATTATTGTAGAACTAATTCTGACGAAAATTTCGTTTTTTCAGCTTTACTAGTTTCAATGAAAATCGAAAATACGTATTTTTCAAAATTGACCATTTGTATGGGAGGGGGTAGAAGGAGTAAAGGGATCGGGTCAATATTCCGTGGTATTAATGATATCTATATCGTAATACTTTGACCTAAATTTCAAGTTAATAGCTTAAATAGTTTCAAAGAAAATCAATTTCTTAATTTTTCGAAATTTCATGAAATTTGTATGGGAGGGGGTAGAAGGAGTGGGGGGATGTGGCCCATTCACGAACTTAAAGTTACTTTTTTGCTAAAAATAGCACACAACAATTTTTAGCATTATAGCCCAAAGCTGCGAGAGTTATGCTGTAGACAGACGCACAGACGGACAGACAGACAGACGGTCACTCGGAATCGAGGTTTTTGAGCGACAACAAATATTTCTGTACCCTTGGCGGGTCTGTGCGAGCGTTATTTCTTAGCGTTACAAACGGTAAGGCAAACACAATATACTCTCAGATTTCATCTAGAGTATAAAAAGTTAATAATTACTCGAGCCAAAGCCAACGCTACAATGCCAGCTCAAGCGTGCCATTAACTATTTAATGCTAAGTTTTAAGTCTAGCTTAAGTTTTTTTAAGATAGTTTTTAAGCCTAAACATAGTCAGGCAAATGGTACAAGTGCCAATCAATCGTTCAGTTTTTCAGTTCTAATACCAGAAAAGAAAAATTTCTTTTTCACTTAAGAGCTCTATAATTCAATATTTAATAACACTGTTTTGGGCTGGCCAAAATTTTTCATAGCCGCCATTTATTTCAAGCCAATCATAAGTTATTTTTAATACTATTATGTTCAATATTATTGTGAGTCACCTTTTCTTCTTTATAAACAAAAATTTCAAAAGTAAGTGTTTGGAGTTAAGACTACATTTAACAAGACCATTTCTGTAGTATGTCTCCAAACGCTTTCATTTAGTTAAAGGATGCACATATATTTAATACACATACAGTCAGCGTCAAAATAAAGCGTACACTTCATTCTGATATGCATTCTACTTAAATTTTGACCACCATGCTGAACTTCATCAAGTATATGATGATTATTTAAGTTCTCATTGGGATCTCTTTTATATAGCTAATCGACACTTGCAGTAAGTTTTCAACAACAAAAAATATGTAAGAAAAACAAAAAATAGTCCCTTTTTCTAGCGTCAAAATAAAGTGTACAGTCTGTCGAATCAACATTAAAAATAATACTCAAAATCCAGCCTTCAGTATTTAGTTTGCTTTCCTTTTGCCTTCAGAACAGCCTCTAGTCGTCTTGGAATTGATTCCACTAATTTTGATGTCACTTCCGGTGAAATATTTTGCCATTCGTCCAGTAAACATTTTTTAGGGTGTCTATGCTAGTTATGTTTCTCTTTCGTATTTGTTAGATGCTCCCATGAATGTTCAATGGGATTAAGGTCCGGTGATTGTGGGGGTGATCCAATTGTTCAGTTGCATGATAAAGCAAATATTCCTTAACTATTTTGACCGCATGTTTGGGATCGTTGTCTTGTTGAAATATCCACGTACGATCCAACCCCGATTTTCCACACTAGGCACTCCTGATTTTTTCCTGTCCATATTCTAGTCGGCGCTTTCTTCTCAAAAACTTCGAATTTACTTTCATCACTAAATAAAACGTTTTTCCAAAATGAATTATAATGATTTCCGTACTTTTTGGCGAAATCAAGGCGCCGCTGTTGGTTAGGTTTGGATATGAATGGTTTCTTTTTCAGAACCCTTCCAAATAGACCATTATTATGCAATGCCCCTCTGATTGTACTGGCACTAATATTGCGTCCTGATGACCTTGAGAGGTCTTCTGCTACTTTCACGGCGCTAGTTTTCGGATCCTGCCTAACGGTTCTTACAAACTGGCGTGTTTCCATTTCACTCAGACGCTTTGGTCTATCAGCACCTGTCTGATTTTCTAACTTACCGAAGATCTCGAACCTGTCAATCATTTTGTTGACGGTGTTATGGCTTCTATTAATAATTGAAGCTATTTCTCGCAACGATTTTCCTTCGATTCTAAATTTTATGATAAGTTCTCGCGTTTCCAAAGAAGTTTGCCTGCTCATTTTCATCAAATTAAATGTAAGATAACTTTTTTATACTTCTTACACTCTAATCAGCACAAATGACGCGCAGGGAATAACTAATAAGACGATAGATCTCCACGGCTACAAAATACGAAAGATAGCGGGAATTTGTTTCCTTGAAATCTTCTAGGACTAGGCCTCTTGTCAGGAGAGTACACTTTATTTTGACGCTATTTTTTGTTTCTCCTACATATTTTTTGTTATTGTAAACTTACTGCAAGTGTCGATTAGCATATGAAAGAGATCTCAATGAGAACTTAAATAATCATCAAATACTTGATGAAGTTCAGCATCATCATCATCAATGGCGCGACAGCCCAAATCGGGCTCTGGCCTCCTGAAGTCGTCGCCTCCAGCTGCTAATTTTTAAGATGGATTTGCTATCTTCATCAACCGAGTCTTCCCATCGCTTGCGTGGCTTGCCTACTGGTCGGTTACCACTCGCTTTGCCTTTCAGAGCACGTTTGGGGATTCTTCTGTCTTCCATTCGCTCTACATGGCCAGCCCACTGCAGTTTACGTAGCTTGATGAACGTTGAAGCTTCTGGCTCGTCGTAGAGTTGATACAACTCATGGTTGTATCTTATTCGCCATTCCGTTCCTTCCTTCACAGGTCCCAAAATTCTTCGGAGGACCTTTCTTTCGAATGCGTTAACTGCTTTTTCGGAAGTTCGCGTTAATGTCCACGTCTCACTGCCATAGCAGAGCACAGGTCGTACAATAGTTTTATATATCCGCAGCTTATTGTTCCTGTGCACTTTCTTGGATTTCATTATTGGAAGTACCGAATAATACGTCTTATTTGCTAATATTATCCCTCGTTTGATTTCGTCTGTTTCATTACCGTCCTTTGTTAGATTAGCCCCAAGATATATGAAATTGTCCACATTCTCCAAATTATATTCCGCAATTGTTATATTTTGTCTGATAGGCGCTCTCCTTCTTGTTTGCGTCATTACTTTTGTTTTGTTTTCGTTAATGCGCAACCCTACTTCTTTTGCGGCGGAGTCAAGATTGACAAATACCTCCTTAGCACTAGGGAAGGATCTTGCTAGAATGTTAATGTCGTCAGCGTATGCTACTAGTTGGGTGGACTTGAATAGTAGTGTCCCGTTGGTGTCACTGGGATTTTTTGGACGACATACTCTAGTGCCAAGTTGAAAAGTATGGGGGCTAGACCATCTCCCTGCCTTAAACCACATTCCGTTCGAAAGCTGGTTGTGGAATCGGTTTGTATTCTCACTTGGGATTCAGTGTTCGTCATTGTGAGTCTTGTTAGTCGGACAAGTTTTGGAGGAATTCCAAAGTCAAGCATGATTTGGTACAGTACGCTCCTGTCGATACTGTCGTATGCTTGTTTAAAATCTACGAAGATTTAGTGCACATCTGTGTTATATTCCCAGCATTTCTCAAGCACCTGTTTCACCGAGAATATCTGGTCTGTTGTAGATCGTCCAGTTCTAAATCCGCCTTGAAGTTCAGCATGGTGGTCAAAATTTAAGTAGAATGCATATAGGAATGAAATGTACACTTTATTTTGACGCTCACTGTATATTGAACTGTTTCAAAAATATGAAATTTTTTCAAAAGTCTTTGATTCACCTAACAAAAGTAGATGATAAGACTATTAGTGGTATTTGTTTGTGTTACTTCAAATCTTTAATTCACTAATAAAAGTAGATTACATGGCTATTTGTCATATGTATTTGTTTCTGCTAATAATAATCTTTGATTTATATAAGACGAAACTTCGGTAATCAAATTCTTATGATTAGGTGGAACAAACATATTGATCATTTGGCTGGAAATAATATAGATGAATTGATCTACTCATTACAAGATTTTTCTATTCTTTTCTTTGTGTGCAGCAATTATTCGAAAACCCTATCTATCATTCAAAGAGTACCTCTCTACCTTACGGATAAAGTAAATAACAAAATCTACCTGAATGATGAAATTCCTTAAGATGCATGCATAATCTTATCTGTCGATGAGCAAAACCCTATAAGGGGCAACACATTCCCTGTGAAATCCGAATCGAGACACAAAATGTTCATCGCATGCAGCATAAAAGAACAAGGTGCCATGCGAACAAAGTGCAACTACCCCGAGTTCTTCTCCACAAGAACGTCTGGCAACATAAAAAGAAAGAATGGAAGAAGACACAATCCATCCTGCCCGGTTCCGTTTCTACAAGAGAAACAAGAACGAGCCAAGAACAAGAGAGAGTTCCAATTCCCATTTCCCACCGCGAACAATTCGAAATCCGTCCCGTTCATAATTCTGGAAGCCTGGTCACAAACAACTAGGAAAATGTCGAAAATGCTATTGGAATTCCCACGATCCCAAAAGATTCTCACATAACCACAAAGAAGGCGTATCCCAGAGAACTGAAACACGAACGGTTCCCATGTTATTCACAGAATTCTCGGCATTCCCATGACCGTGTCTGTCTCATCCAGGGTTACCAGAAGTTCTTCTTACGGTAGTACTTTGCTCCATTTTGGTATACATTAACTACCCCGAAAAATACTCCATAAAAAATTTAACAGAAAATATTTACAAGCTCTTTTCATTTGAAATAAATATTTTTCAAAATTTGAAATTATTCTTGCCGTGGAGCAAGAAAATACTCAGGATTAAGTGGTTTATCTTGAGTATTTTCATAATGGTTTGTCAATAAATCGTTGTAATCGGTGAAATTTCAATTTGCTACATTCAACGCAATACCGTATGCGAATGAAATTTTAATTATTCGGATTACCCATACAAGGTAGGTAATTAGTTAAACTGATTTGCTGTTCGAATAAGAACATTACAACTTTATTTCAAATTGAAAGAAACGATTTGCGGATTCTACACTGGTACGCTTTATTATTTGCGACGTTTTGGTCTCTGCATTTATCAAACTGATCGACAAATACAGAAGACTATTATTTTATAGAGAATGGAGTTAATTGGTTATGGGAAGGGTAATTTAAGGTTAAATTAGTTAAGAACTTACGGGTACGGATTTTGTTCTTACCAAATTTTAAGAGCCAAATTGCTAATAACTTTTATCCGGTGTTTCGGTTGAAGTTCAATAGATGTTTAAAAAATTCAATGGCTTCTAGTACTATTCGTTGAAAATATTGATTTGTCCTGGTCAGAATTTACACATTGTCGAAATCGATCCTCTATTGTTACATGTTCCGCAATCACTGATGACTGTATTTGAGTTTTCCGCGTGCATCGTTGATGCTCGTTGATGCTCGTTGATCCTTGTTCGGACTGTGCGTCACGTTCCTCCTATGTACACTAAACGTCACGAAGATTTTAATTCCAAGGAAGTTGGTAGGTAACAAACCAAGGTACGACTAAGGCCCCGAGAAAACCTGGTAACCCTAGTCGGATCGAACACATATCGGACCGGCCGACTGAGCAGCGTGGGAACTTCGAAACACACATGCTGTTGGGACGCGAATAAGACGCCGTATTGGAATTACAACACCATCTTAAGGGTTGGTTGACATTCACACGCAACTCCAAACCTCTTCGCTTTCATTTCATTCGCATTCCCGACCACTTCAAATGCCGCGGGAATCTCGTAAATTTTGCCGCCATAATTCCACACAGCCTGCCAATTGAGTGTTTCGTTCGGTCTTCACTCGAAACACAGCCATTTCGTTAAGAGACCAGCCAACTGCGAGAGCTGGGCGCCTGATCGTTTGGAGTGTCAAAAGTTTTGCGCATTGTGGAAACAGTTCCGCGGATTCGGTCAAAACAGCGGCCATGCCAGTTTCATAATTGTCGAACAAGCCATGTGCTTCGCGCGTGGGACTGCTGCCCGGCAAGAATCACAACATAAACAAAAAGCGCGGCAAGAACCGAGATTCTCTTTTTATGGTCCATTGACAGTGGGATGCTGCGCTACTGCACAAACAAACTAGAGCAGGAAAAGCATCCTTTAGACCGGAATGATATCAGGCCACCAGCTCAGCTAGCAAGCCCGGCCATGTTAGAAAGAAGTCAGTTCAGCAATCGCAAGCACTCGCTACACAGTTCAGTAGGTGGTGCACTCCCAGAAATACAGTGAATCTCCGAATCGAATCGACAGCTAAACAAGCCCCGACTATTACAACTTGACGTCCAACCGTTCGACCGTTTTCGAGCCCCACTATTCGGGAATATTGTGAACTCAATTTCGAACAAACCCGTTCGATCTTTCGTAACCTTTGGAACAGGAACACATGACGAAGTCGGTAAGACCGCCTGCGTTGTACATGAAATTCAGTTTCAATTTCAGTAGAACGCTCGCTAGACAACAAATTCGATTTATTCCTATGGCTTGGAATTGAACGTTTCGTTTCGACCAGACAACGTGTTCACTTTCGCAGATGACGGATGAAGTCATAATTGCAAATTTTCACTCAAATTTCACGGCAATTGCTCGATGCTTAGCGATTCCCGCACACGCGGTCGCACTAAATTACGAACGCGGTTTTATTTGTCAAAAATTGAAACTTATTTTGCCAGGCGATCAGAATCGGCAGCAAGTAGTCTCGGCGACGTGAACACGTGGTTCGCTGAAGTGTACGTACACAGCAACAAAAACGAGTCTTGTTTACTTCACAGGCCACTTCAGCATGGCGCGGGCATTACACTCTCGGTCTACGGCATTGTTGTTGGAATGAATAAGCAGATGAGAAACGGATGGACTTCAAAACGAGCACAAAAAGAATTATCCAGTTCGATAGTCAGACGGTTCGTTGGCGGGCAGCAATGTTGTTGAGGCAGCGAAGTTGGTGTCAGTGTCAATTCCAACAAAGTTGTCAAATTGTACGCCGAAGAAACCAGGAGATGATGATTGCTAGACCGGGATGAACGACATCTTAGGAAAATGTAAACATAACAGGGAGCTCTAAAAAAAAGGCATAATTTATTTTCATATAAAAATGTGGAGATATGTATGTTTACATCTACATTTACAAGTGTGTAACTGCTTGTACTTGGGATGTTTATTATTATTGAGTGATATTGATAACAAAATGTTACTAGAATTGTCATTAGATGGGATTGTTTTTAACTGAACTACAAAATATGTCTATACTAGGGCTGCCCCCTTTTCAAATTGTAAGGTTTTGCTTAATTAGAACAGTATGTTGTTGGGTTTTCCCCGAAGATTCTTACGTATGACTGGTTTTATGATGGTAGGTTATATATACATATAACAGAATGTAAATGAGGCGCGAAAGATTTGAAAAAAAATATATATGCCTTTTTAAAGGATGGAATGTTTTGGATTTTCCCGTTGATCCTTAAGTATAAATGGGCTTATGAGAATGGTTATGAAAAGATGAAATAAATGAAGTGTGAACTGCATAACAAATTACATGTGAATGATGTTTTGAATGTGTTTATAGGACATGTCGATTTTACCGATCGCGATGTTTGGCATGAAGGTACATCAGGACTTCAGTTGATCAGTGCCATTAATGTTGTGAGGTTTAGTATGAAGTGCAGTTCAAAGTTGTCGTGTAGTAAGCATTGGGGGTGAGTATTCACTTAATTTGGTTTCTAGTAGTTTGTTTAAATTTTCATATTGAATAGTGAGCAATAATTTGGTTTACTAATCGATAGAGTTTTTCGTTGAGTTTTGGGCAGCTATTTGTTGCATATTTTTCATTTAAAGCATTAAGAATTTTACTGCGTTGAAATAGATGATTCATTATTAGTTTATCATTTCGTTTTGCGATTGCGTTGATTTGCTAAATCATTGCTTCTGTTTTGTATTGAAGTTTCGTTATTTCCCCTCAACATTGTGGTGCAAAAAGAGTGTCTCTGTACAGAGGTTTTTCGAATTGTACGAAGCGGGCGTTCTGTGTGTGCGTGTATTCCCCTAACGCCATTGCACGCTTGACAATTCGTAAGGATATCAAGAACGGAGCAGACACATTGCGCGCTATTTCATTGCACGCTCGGCTTGATATCCACGGATACGGAGCAGGTTATCTCGTGCGTTATTTCCCTTGATGCCATTGCACGCTCGTCTCCAGATTTTTAGTAACACTATGAAAATCCACATGACCATCAAGAACGGGGGAGATACATTGTGCGTTATTTCCCCCTGTATCATTGTACGCTCGGCTTGGTGATGACGGTTGGTCGGGGCGGGATGACTCATGCAGTACTTTCCCTTGTCATCCATTGCACGCTCATCCCCGTAAGGAATAAACGACTCCGATATAATTTGTGTGTAGTAATAGTTTAAAGACTGCAGTACTAGTTCACCAAATTGCTACCCTTACTTTTTATTATTTACAGATTCGCGGCGGGAACTCGAGCCCGGTGGTACCTACATACATTATAATTCATATAAATAATAAAAAAAAGAGGAACAAAGTTGTGGTATTTTTAAATTCTGTCTTACAAAATTTTGCTGCAAGCACACTTGGTTAATGTTTACGTAAAGGATATGCAAGTACATATACCCCCGTTTAACTAATGTTTGCTCATCTGAAATAATATGCAAGCGAACATGGGTATTTGGTTAAGGTGTCAAGAAACGTTCCTAAGCCCATCATAATCTTCAGATGCACTTTTGAAATAAAATAATATTGCTTTCCCATATGCTAATACTGAGCCAGCAAATTATAAGTTAGGATAAGCTCTTACAAATTAAGTCAGTCATAGGATGTGATCAGACGAGTTAACACGTAAGAAGTACTTAATAAAGTTATTTTTAAAATAAAACTGCCCAGCAAACATTTTAACGAGCACTCATTTATGTATGACCGAAAAACGATCGTTTTGCATGCCCGAGTTGCAATATGCTTGAAAAACAAAAAACATGATGAGTAATCTAAACGTTCGAAAATCGAGCAGGAGGGTAAAATAAAATTATGTAAACCATATGTAAATCAAACTCTGCAGAGTTCACATCACACGTACGATATACGAGTCCAAAAATGATGTCGACATAGCTATAGGCATATCGCACATTTCGTTGAGCGATTTTTTGCTTATGGGTGTGTTCAATGCATAAACAACAGAAAGAGAAGCAATTGCGATCTTCGATTATATACTCGTTTCTTGTAAGCATTTAACAATTCATTAATGAATAGTTAAAAGTAACTCATTAATGAATGTCCATTTAGTCCGCTTGGTGACTCGTTAATGTATCGTTAACGACGCTCGTTAATGATCAAAATACTCGTTAACATAATTCATTAACGAGTCGTTAATGAATTATTTTGTTTGCTAGATGGTCGAGTTTTATTAGTCACATAACAATACAAGATATGTTTACTTAAATATTTATTTTTCAATACAAAAAAATCTGTCAATGAGTCGGACGCAACTTTATTATTCTTGAAATACGTTGAGGATACGTGAAAAGACAATATGCAGGTTAGGGTGGATAGGAAAGACTATGTGAATAGAGGCTCTAGGGCAGGGCTGTTGTCAATTATTTAACACTTAACTGCGATTATGATCAATAGCTCCAGTATATACATAGAATCAATATTTCATTCGTTTATTCATGCAAGTTTGGATTTGTATGAGGGGAGGAGGGGATGTGCGATAGAAGGGATGGTTACATGTCAATAATTTTTTAACTTAAAATTCGCTGTGTAGAATGTTAGATTCAAAGACGAAGTAAATTCTACGAAATTCTCGATGTATTTTATATTCTTAAAACCATACATTTATATGGTGAGGAAATAGCAAAATTTATGACGCAGTTTTGTTAAGTTTCTTTTGAAAGGTGTTCGAACAAATTTCAAGTTCGTAGCTTTTCATTTGTTGTTTATTAGTTGATTTATTGAAATTGGTCGAAATCATACTATTACATGGGAGGGGGTAGAAGGGCAAGGCAGATTCATAAACTTTTGGTGCATTTTTATTTGAAACTAGCAAATACCCGCAACTTCGTCCGCGTAAATATCGATACAATGTGCTTTTCATAGTAATGTACGGTATATTTCATATATAATCTGCTTACAATAATTTCTGCGAAAAATGTTACCCCGTTTTAACCCTTACATATTTTCTTGAGAGTTCAGCACTTTTTATGTTCTATTCCAAAAAAATTTCTGCGAACTAAATTCTAGAAAAGAAATCACTATTAGTGTAAGGCCTCTTTGTATACAATGTTATGTGTTTTGTTAGTATCGGAAGTGTAAATTATTAGATTGGAGGAATCACTGACTCTTGAGCTGGCTACGTATAATTGCCCATGAGTAAAGCAATTTTTACTTAAATCTACGCCTACTTTTCTGAAGGTTTGGCCTTGTGATTTGTTAATGGTCATAACAAAACATAGATTTATGGGAAATTGTAGGCGCTTAAATTGGAAAGGATAATTGCTGGGTATGATGGGAATTCTTGGAATAAATACCTTTTCGCCTTTACCACAGCCGGTTAAGACCATGGCTTCAATTAAATTGTTTTGCAATGAGACTACTCTTAGTCTAGTTCCATTACAAAGCTTGGGAGGATTCAGATTCCTAAGTAAAATAATAGGAACTTGAACTTTGAGGTCTATTTTATATGCAGGTAAGCCAGGTGCTGTTATGCTATTTAAAAATTCTACAGGAAAATGAACTGCATCGTCTTGATTGCAAACTGAATCTATGGAGTAGTATGATGTTAAATCACCTGGAATCTTTCCTAGAATTTCATTGTTTAAATGGTTTACCATTTCATTTTTAGGAGCCAAAATTGACCGCTCACAAAGCCAAGAATTTTCTTTTCCACTGAGATTCTCTACATCTTCATATATCTCCCGAATTAAAGAGTCGGTTTGCTCAACTATACGGCAAAGAGCAGGTGGGAGTATTATTTCATTTCTCTGAATTTCAGGAAGTTCGCCCTCTCCAACACGTAAGAGAACTCTGGAAAATTCAGCATCTCCCGATCGAGCTCTCATATTTTCGGTCAGATGTAGTTTTTTAATGTTCCTCCAAAGTAAAGACTTTTTAATACACGCATTAATTTCGTCAGCGCGTGTACCCTTCGGAATAACTGGTAATGTTTGTCTAAAATCCCCCGAGAATAGAAATGTTACTCCTCCAAAGGGTCTATTATCATTCCTAATGTCCTGCAACGTTCTATTAACTGCCTCGATTGATACTTTATTAGCCATCGTGCATTCGTCCCAAACTATGAACACGCAGTCTTGTAGCACTTTAGCTTTATGGCTGTTCTTTGATATACCACTTCGCCTTTAATTCCTACACCGAAAAAAATTAAAAAATAATTCTAAGTACAGCAATAGATTTTGCACTTAATTTCAATTAATAACTACACTGACACACTTACCAAAATCAAAATATAATATTAAAACGCAGCAATAGATTTTTCTCTTAATTTTATTAATAATTACTTGTACGTATTTTAACTTCCTTTACTTAGAATTACTCACTGACAAAAATCAAAATATAATGTCAAAAATCACCAATAGACTTTTTCACTTATAGACGATCAACAGCATATGATTGAAAAAACTGAATTGGATAAAGTTTCTATGTTTTCGTCATAAGCAGCACTTGACGTTTGACACAATACACAATACATACTATATAACGAATGAACCCAGCGAGAAGTCGTACCCACTAAGCACTTTAAAAACCGTAAAAGATATGGTATTTCCCTAAGGTGCGGGTAGAAGGAGTAAACCTAATTGGTTTGTTTTTTTCTGACATTAATAACAATGCTAATTAAGGATTTAATACAAAATCTTAGCTCGATCAAAGTTATACGTACTGAGAAAATTGGAGTATAGTATTTCATGAAAAAGTTTAGTTTGTATGGGAGGTGGTGGAAGGAGTTGGTGGATTCAAACTATTTATATACTTGAAGATTGTATTTATAATAGAAATAATATATTTTAAATTTCAAATTAATAGCTTTCATAGTTTCCATGAAAATTTGATTATTATAAGTTTTTGAAAATGAGTCACTTTGTATGGGAGGGGGTAGAAGGCGTGAGGGGAGAAAAATAAAACCTAAAGCAGATTACTCCCAGAGGTAGAGCTAATAATCTGTGAAAGTTTCATTGCAATCGGTGCAGCCGTTTTTGCGTGAAAGCCGGAAAGACAGACAGACAGACACTACAATTATATTTATATGTATAGATGTATAGATATATTAAATAATTTTTAATGATAATAATAAAGTTTATTGTTTCTTGATTTTTGTTGCCGACGGTCATTATGAATATTTGAAGATGCCTTTTGGATTAGCCAACGCACCTGCAGTTTTTCAGCGAGCTATCAAAAAAGCATTAGAAAATTTATGCGATAACACAGCACTAGTTTATCTTGATGATGTACTTGTTCCTTCAATAACAGTTCATCAGGGATTAAGACGACTAGAAATAGTAATGAAAACATTAGCAGATGCTGGATTTATTTTCAAAACAAGAAAGTGCATATTTCTTCAAACGAGCATTGAATATTTAGGACGACAAGTTTCTAAGGATGGAATAAGGCCAGCAGCAACCAAGGTTGAAACACTACTTAAACAGCCTGCACCAACCAATGTTCGCCAAATTCGTCAGTTCATGGGTTTGGCCAACTACTTTCGGAAATTCATTCTTAACTTTGCAGCAAAAACCTGTAGTATCACAAATCTGACTCGTAATAATGTTCGTTGGTATTGGGGAACAGAACAGGAAACAGCCTTGACAAGCCTCTGTGCCTCTGAGCAAGCTCTTATGACCAAACATTGCCTCTGAGCGGTTCTAACAAGCCTTTTGAGCCTCTGAGTAGACTGACAAGCAAACAAAACAAAAAAAACAAAAAAATAAATAAAAAAAAAAAAAATTATTATAATTACAGATCAACAAACTAAACATCGTCCTTAAGTGCCTCGAGAGCGAGACCCTCATCTGGCCGTGATAGAGAAGAATTGCAAAATCACCGTGAGCCCTCCTTTTCGCTTCTCACAAATATGTGGTACCCGTCGACACGAAGCGCAGCGAGGGGGTTTTTGTTTGGATGATGAAGTTTTAGTATTAGTATTATTTCTATTATGTATGATCGATCCAAAATAAGTTATCTGTGATTTGGATACCTAACGTCTTAATACTTGAAGAGTTGGTAAATGGCTGGCCTCCGAACGTGATTGGATCAAGGTTAGAATCACGTTTGTGGGACACAATATAGCACTGGGTTTTCGAAGCATTAAATTCAACTTGATTATTATTGCCCCAACTGAGAATTTTAGCCAATGATTGAACCATGTACCTATGTTGTTCTATTAAGCTAGTATATCGGGCTAATTACGCAGGATTGAAGTGATAGGAGAAGTCTAATGTGCTATCATCAGCGAAGCTATGTATAGGATTGAAAGTTGAAGATAGCAAGTCATTAAAAGAGCGAGAGAAAGAACCGAACCCTGAGAGAAATCAGCGTTAATTTTATTAGAAGAGGAAAGCACACCATCCAACGATTGACTAAAAAACTTTCAATCCAGAAAATAAGGTAGTCGCCCAAGCCAATAACTTTAAGTTTGATTAAAAGGGCGCCGTGCCATACTCTGTCAAAAGCTTTTGAAATATCGAGAGCGATAATACAAGATTCACCAAACTGGTGAATGCTCTTTTTCCAACGTTCAGTGAGGGTGGTTAGATGGTCTTGATTTTTTTTTTGCAGTGTCCTGTTTGTCGTCAATAATATCATTAAGCTTGAGATATTCTATAACTCTATTTTTGATGATTGTTTCCATGATCTTCGACAATTAATTATTTAGCCGGATTGCTGCGTTCTCCTTTTTTAGAACTGGCTGAACATTTACAAGCTTCCATGAAGATAGAGCTATTAAGGACGATAAGGAGAGACGTTAAAAAGAGTTGCATAGAGGTTTAGCAAGAAAAGCCCAGCCATTTTTAAGGACAAGGGCAGGGATTCCATCTGGTCCGGACGATTTGTTAGCATCTAGATTCTTAAGAACTCGGTATACATTTCGTGGACGAATATTTATTTGTCGTAAGGAGAAATTTAGGGCTGTATACGTTGGAAGGCTAGAGTTCGTTGGTGGTAAAGAAGAGTTGGCAGTAAATTGAGCCGCTAAGATGTTCGCCTTCATGTTAGGATCAGTAATAACCTCATTGCTGTAGATTAAAGATGAAATTGATGATATAGAACTACCTCTGCCTACCTTTGCTGCACTTAGGACATCTCAAAATTTTTTGCCTCAGTTTCTAGTCATGTAAATATTTTTCTCGTTTTAAGCTGGATTTATAGAGATACCTTTCTTTTTTGAGATTAATTCAATTAACTCCCAACCCTTTCTCAACTATGGCTCGCAACGCGAATCTAGTGGACTTGTATAAACGATTTGGCAGATACATAGATGCTTCTGAGCTTTTTGTGTAAGGAAGAAATTTTTTTAAATCGTATTTTAAAATGTCTTCCGTTTTTCAAAATATTATTTTAGAACCCGACTTTATTTCCTTTTTCGTGACTTCTGTAAAGTAGGAAAATGTGCGAGAATTTTCCTAAGAGTGAACTTTTCTTATGAAAACGGTGCTATACAATACAATGTTATCCGGCATTTCGCATGAGTTATTACTAATTTCTCCGCTTTGTAGTGGTGGGCCAGACAACATCTCTGTTTAATAAAATTTTTTTTTTCTCTTTCTTCATAGTTTTAGCAAGTATTAGATCTGGACATAAGGGGTAACTACTATCCGAACTTGCGGCACTTTTAGTTTTATTGTATTTTCTCATTGTGAAACGGGAAAAATTTTATTAAAAAAAAAATTGAAACAATTTGAGTAAAACCTCTCCGGACAGACACATATAAAATCCTTGTAGTTACACATTAAAAACTTAGGGGTCGCGTATCGCGATCCAATAGTGTTCCGTCATTTTCGAATAGGGCATCATCATTGCAGAAAGCAAAGAAAATCTGATATGTGTCTGGTTTTCCCGGCTTATGCCGGATATACCAACCCCATACATAATTTTCCTTCATATTCAATTTCGAAAAGAAAAACCTGTATCTTCGGTGTCTATAAATAGGGACATTGACCAACATCGGTTCACTTCAAGTTCGATAGAAATTTTCAGAAAATTTTCTCCAGAACGAATCAACGACAGTGGGAAAAACTCTTATATAGAGTGTCGTCGGAAAACTGATTTTCCCTTAATTTTCCCCACATTGTCTTATCGAACGCCGTCGCGACGTCAATAGCTTTTCTCGAATATCTATCAGGACTTCATGAACAGGCAACAGTGAATACTATTAATATGAGGTTTTCACAATCCGAAATAACTATAATATAAAAAGAATCGCCCGCCACCCAAAAATAGATCAATGCTACCCGTACGAGAAGGGTGTCTAAAATTAGATTACGACTAGTACAGCATATGCGCACCACGAAGCATTTCATGAAATCAGGCTATCCCAGAACAAGTCATCCATATACCTTTACTGTGTGTGGAAAATCCAAGTCATACGGAACAACCATTTCATTTTATGCTGGTATGCATGAAGGGTAGATTTCTTTTTATCTGCATTATGGCAAGCAAAAAAATTTAACTTCGAAATGTGATAAAAACGGACGAAATATGCCAACCCTCGGCGATTAACTTTGCATGCATTCACTAAAACTAAATTATTCTAATGTTTTCAGAATGAGATATTTGATTTATTTTTTTTTTTAAAAGTTTATTTTTGAGAAACGTTGCCTTAAAACTGTTCCCTGCAGGTCCATCTCTCCTACACATTTAGTAACCGGAAAAACTCTGCGCTATCCATAATTTCCTTATTTTATGTGCCGAGAAAGAATTCTACTTTTATTTTTAGTTTAGAAATTTTTCCGAAAATATTCTTCATGTCAATCAAATCAAATTCCTGTTAAGACCCCCTATAGGGGCATAGGACAGAAACAACTCTCTTCCACAAGGCGCGATCCTGAGCATCGGCTTTAAGCTGTTGCCAGGACTTGTTTATTCCTCTGGCCTCCTGCTCAACTGCTCGCTTCCATGTGTTACATGGTCGACCAACCCGACGTCTTCCTTGAGGGTTATAATCCAGAGCCTGTTTTGCGATGTTTTGCTCTGGTTTCCTCAAAGTATAACCGATCCACTGCCACTTTCGCCGTTGAATCTCAATACCTATTTTAGTCTGGCGAGTTGTACTCCAAAGTTCGTCGTTGGAGATCACTTCTGGCCAGAATATTCCTAAAATGCGTCGGAGGCATTGGTTTACGAAAGTCTGTAGTTTCTTGGTAAGTCGAACGGTCACTTTCCACGTAGTACAACCATATAACAACACGGATTTGACGCATGCGTCAAAAACTCGCAGCTTCGTGCGAAGGGAGATCTCTCTTAACCTCCAGAAAGGGGAAAGGATACCGAAGGCCTGACGAGCTTTATATAGCCGAGCCTCAACATCCTTTTCGGCTCCGCCGTCCATGCTGACAATGCTTCCGAGATAGCAAAAATCTTGCACCTCTTCTACATCCTGTCCATTAAGAACAATCGGTGTGCTTGCGTTCGAACCCATGTGCATGTACTTGGTTTTACGCACATTTATTTTCAGTCCCGCCTCTTTGCATTTAGAATGCAACGAGCGAACATTTGACTCTAAGTCCGAACGGGTATGTGCAAGCAAACACACGTCATCAGCATAATCAAGGTGACTTAAGATGTTAAATAGTCTCCATTGAAGACCTTTACCTTCCCCACCTTCCAGTGCAGCTTTCAAGATGTCATTTATTACCACCAGAAACAGGGCTGGTGATAATATGCAGCCTTGTCTGACACCCGTTCGCACAGGAAAGCTCTCGGACAGCTCTCCTCTATGCAAGACGCGACACCTTGCATCTTCGTAGGATTCTTTAATCATAGCTATGACCTTATTTGAAATACCTCTCCTACGCAAAGCATTCCATATGTAATCTCGCTTAACGCTGTCGAAAGCCTTCTCGAAGTCCACAAACATGAGATGTAGTGGCGAACCCATTTCGGCTGACTGCTCTAATATTATCCGTAGGGTATTTGTGTGGTCGGTACAAGACGACCCAGCCTGATAAACTTCGAGAGTGCTCTCGACGACATCACTAATCCTATTGAGAATTACCTTAGCCATAATTTTTGATACGGCAGTAAGTAGACATATACCACGCCAATTGCCACAATCCCGAAGGTCGCCCTTCTTCGGAATTTTCACAATGACGCCCTCCTTCCATTCAGTCGGATATCTTCCATCATTCCACACCTTAGTGAAGAGTGGGAGGAGTATATCGGCTGTTATTTCCGGGTCCGCTTTGAGGAGTTCGGCTGGTAGTCCGTCTATACCTGGAGCTTTCCTTCCCGCCATTGACCGAATGGCGGAAACTATCTCTTCCTTATCTGGGGGATCGTCCCTAATAGAGGATTGTTGCGGTTGGATGTTTGGAAGTTGTTCTGTTTCCGGAATATCTTCATCTGACAAGATGTTTAAAATATCAGAGAAGTATTCCTTCCATCGTCGCAACTGGTGTTCACTCATATTAAGGAGAGTTCCGTTGACATCTCTCACCAGGTGGTTGGCGGTGAAATTCCTGTTCGTCAACTGTTTCATGATTTTAAATAGTGAACCCATATCCCCAAGGTAAGCCGCAGATTCTGCCTTGTTTGCCAGATCTTCAATGGCCTTTCTCTTGTCGCGTCGAACAGCCTTTTTAAGCTGTATATGAGCATCGCGGTAGTTCTGCCTCAAGTCGGGCGTTCGTTGGTTGACATCGGATTGAGAGATGATTGCCAATTTGGCTTTTTTCCGATTGTCAACCTTGTCCCGTGTGTCTTGCGACATCCAGGGTTTCTCACCGCTTTGCGCATATCCCACAGATTCTTCAGCACTAGTTAGAAAAGTGTTTCTGGTTGCCTCCCAATTGGCGTCCAGTGTGCGCATTTCATGTTCACCCAATGTGGATGACTTTTCGCGTAGAATGGTGGTGTATTCGAGTTTTTTGTTGGGATCTCTGAGTTTATCCACATTAAGCTTGCGCTT
Organism: Chorisops tibialis; assembly: GCA_963669355.1. Lineage (NCBI taxonomy): Eukaryota > Metazoa > Arthropoda > Insecta > Diptera > Stratiomyidae > Chorisops > Chorisops tibialis. The sequence continues at coordinate 290,741,548 of OY770262.1, forward strand.
CATTTGAAGAATTTGTGGTCGTCGGATAGCTGCTGTACACAATCTCAAGCAGGCAACCATCAAGTGGTGATCGCTCCCCACGTCAGCTCCACGTTTCGCTCGCACATCGAGGAGACATGTTCTCCATCGGCGACTTATAGCCAAATGGTCGATCTGGTTCTGAGTAACACCATCAGGGGAAACCCAAGATGTTTTATGATGACTCTTGTGTGGAAAAAGGGTCCCTCCGATGACCATTTGCCGAGTACTACAGAACTCCACAAATAATTCGCCGTTTTCGGGTCTCTTAATCCAAGGTCGTGAAGGGTCGACCCAAGGGTCACCATGCCTCCCCATGACGTGTTCTAGTCCAGTGTTGTCTGATCCAACCTGGGCGTTCATATCTCCCGAGATGATAATAATATCACCTCTTGGAACACGTTCGAAGGTGGCACTCAGTTGACTATAAAACTCCTCTTTGTCACCAGATGTTGCGGTATTAGTTGGTGCGTAGCACTGCAGAATTGTGACGTTTCTGACACTGGTCCTGAGCCTGACGACGATAATCCTATCCGAGATTGGTTCCCAGCTAATGAGACTGTTTCTCGCTCTCGGCGTAAGGACGAACGCCACGCCATTTCTGGCTTCACTTTCAGGGCTAATGTACAGAATAGTGTTTCCGCTAGGGGTTCGTTCTTCTCCTGATCCTGTCCACCTGACCTCGCTCAAGCCCAAGATTTGGATGTTATAGTGCTCCATTTCACGGTCGATCACTGATTGGCGGTGCAAGGACCGAGTAACCCCAGCTCTTCCCCCGTCATTCAATGTTCGAACGTTCCAGAAGCCAATCATAGTCCGTTTTCGAATGCCAAAAGTCGTTACCGTAGAATCAGTCCGTATCCGAGGCGATGTATCCGTTTCTCGTATCATTTAGGTCTTAAGATTCTTCATGTATTCATTGCTAAATGTTTCTACAGATTGCCTTAGTAGTCTTGTCGGATTAGAATTTTGGGACGAAATTTTGCGATCTCGATGTTTGTTTTTAACCTCATTGCTTTTTTGCGTAGATTACGATAAAAATGTTGCAGCTTCCGGGGGAGTGGGGGAAGGACTCGAAAAATAGCAAAATCCGAAAATTTTCACCTGTATTACAGGTTTTTTGAGATTTATGCCGTTCCACTAAATTATAATGAAAAACTAAAAATGAGATTCAATTGCAGACATTGAGAACTTTCATTTCAGTGGCACATAGTTAAATTTAGTTTATCTACATCTGAGATATAGACTGTTTATGAAGACGTTTTTGGCAATTTTCAAAGAATTAAGGTTTTTAACTTTAAACTTTAAATAATTGAATCAAAATTCAGCCCATATTTAGCCGGTTTCATAGAAATTTTACCTGTTGAAATTATTAGAAAATGGTTTTTCGAGGAAATTTTTGTCTTAATTTCTTTTTAAGAAAAGAAGGTCTAAGTGAAATCTTCATTTGACCTCTATAGTCAGGTTGTATTGCAGACATCCCTAGGAAAAATATACAGGGTTTGGCGTTAATTTGACTTATCCGGAGCAGAGATATCGATCTTTTTCTTTTTAGATTTTAAGATTTTTTTTATAATAACGTTATGTTTACACGTAAAAGGTGCGTTTGAGGCAGGCAACCATATTCTCCTTAAATTGCCATGTAGCTACAACTTAGGGGATGGAAACGAAAGATTAAACAAATGAGTTGATTACATGAATGCGAGTCTAACTCTTTTATTACAGGGCTGAAAATTCAGAATTCTCTACTAACTCTACCGGTTCTTCGCTATTTATGTCTTCGATTGTTAAGCTAGTGTTTTGTACTATTTCAGTGTCCTTCTCTAGTTCATTCTGTATTGCCTCCCTATTTAAACAATCATTTCTCAAGCATGGTTTACAGAAGGAGTTGCATTTTAGACCCATTTTTCTACAGCCATATTTTTAGTTAAAGTTAGTATAAAGTATTGTGATTGTGATCAAAAATTTGCTTACTTCGAAATTTTGTTTTTTCGCGTTTCATGACTAAAATAGCCCAGAAATACAAAAAAACCCAAAAAACCCAAAAAACCCAATCATATGATACTCTAGATGAAATTTTTTTTTTTTTACAGAATGACTTGTGTTATAGGCAATTCCGGCCTTTATGTGCAATGCACAAACACAGTCATGGAGGGAAGGAATGGGATTGGAAAGGTTGGGGAAGGGGAGTGAGAACGACCGTAGCAAGTGGAGAAGCTGGTATATTGTTCAGTTGTACTGGCTGCTTACTGACATATATTTGCAGATGTTATGGGAGACTGAATGATATAAAGCGAACAGAAACCATCTACTGAGTATCTAGGCCTTCTTGAAGTGGAACTGTTATCACTTTTGCACCGTTTCCCCATTTTATTTCGAATAATTTTTTTGTCACCAGTAGCAACTGAAAAATTTGCGCTTAAAAAAATCCCCTGTCTGGAATGAAAACCGAACCCACGACATATTGACTGAGAAGCAAGCACGCTGCCCACTACACCACGGAAGAATGGGAAAGAGTTTAATGTACCGGTAAATATGTCATCTCAAATTCTTTCAAATAGTGAATAGTGACTTTTGTATGGGAGGTGGTAAAAGCAGGAGGGAGAGGTTTGCAATTTTTGTATATAACACCGAACGTCAATCACAATAAATCAATAACACCGAACGTAGTATACAAAATGTTCCATGCTGAATTTAAAGTTTGTAGCTTCCATAATTTTCGAGGAAATTGAACAACTTTTGGCTGAATTTATTGCATTTGTATGGGAGGTGGCAGAGAAAGTGGAAGGTTTTGAATGATTTTAAATCTGCTTGTCCGAAGAAGAAATACTTTTCTTGAATTTCCAATACAAAAATTCGTATGGAAGGTGATAGAAGGAGTGAAGCGAATTTTATATTTTTCTTAGCATTCATTATTAAGGGACAAATTCTGGCAAAATTTGCAGTTTTGTAATTTTTCTAATTTCAATGAAAATTGATTAAATGCATTTACCAAAATTTTGCATTTGTATGGGAGGGGGTAGAAGGAGTATTCGTATCAAAACCAATTTCGACATGAATGATATTTATAATAGTATACTTTTCTCAAAATTTCAAGTTGATATTTTTGACGGTTTTGAAGGAAAATAATTTAATTGGAATTCCGAAATTTCGAGATATTAGTATGGGAGGAGGTAGAAAGAGTAGGTTGAAGTTGATAGTTTTTCCAAAATTGATTGCAATTGTAATAATATTGATTATGGCAAAAATGTTTTTTTTTATAACTTTGCTAGCAATGAAAAGCGAATAAATGCATTTTTGAAAATTGTGCATTTGTATGGGGGGAGGAGGGTAGAAGGAGTAACGGGATCAGATAACGTTAATGATATTTACATCGTTATACAATGACCTGATTTTCAAGTCAATAGCTAAAATGATTTCGGAGAAAAATACATTTTCTTAAATTTCGAAATTTCATGAAATTTGTATGGGAGGGGTAGAAGGAGTGGGGGGATTTGGCCCGTTCACGAGCTTAAAGTTACTTTTTTGCTAAAAACGACATATAACCAATTTCAGCACGATAGGTCAAAGCTTTCGAGAGTTATGTTGTAGACGGACGGACAAACAGACAGACGGACAGACAGACGGTCACTCGGAATCGAGGTTTCTTAGCGACAACAAATTTTTCTGTACCCTTGGTGACTCTGTGCGAGCATTATTTCTTAGTGTTACAAAGGGTAAGGCAAACACAATATACTCTTAGATTTCATAGCATAAAAACCGTATATCTGTACGCCGCACGCCGAACGCTCAGCGCACATTAACTCGCAAACCTTTGAAGATTGTGTGTGGATTGTAGATGGTTAATCTCAGGTGGACACTCTTTTTAGGGGAGCAATGGTTAAGGGCGAAGCGGTGGGAGTGCTAAAACCGAAACCTAAGAATTCAAATATTTCAACCATAGTTCTAGCTAGAAAGCTGAATACCAACACATATAAAAAGGGGTTTGTGGGACAAACTTTAAAAATAATTAAATTTTCTTATTCATTGGGGCCCGAAAAGGGGGGGGCTAAAAACAAATTGTCGGCCGAATTATTTTATTTTTTTTTGAAATGATTATATCTCCGGAATTATTATACTTACCATGAAAATTAATATTTTGGGAACATTAAGGTGGCGTACAGATCCACCACAATCAGCTTAGAGGGTAGCTAATTATTGTATTGGGAAGGGTAAGGGGGGGGGGGGTGCAAAGAAAACACTTAAAAGCGAATATCTCGACTATCTCTTAAGCTATGTTATTGAAACTTAAAACATATATTAAGCTGTATTAGTGAAATACACAAAAAAAAATATATAAAATTTGGTCATGGCTGTAGTGGGGGAAACGGGGAGCATTTCAAAAATGGTGCACTTTTCAAAATTTCAAACCGTTATATCTCAAAACTGAGTACAGATATCAAATAGAAGATTATAGAACTACTTAGTCTTTAATTTTGGTAAAAATTTTAAGTTAAGGGAAGTAAGGGGTGTGTGGGGAGGTGGTAAGCAAAAATGCCGAAAATTTTGAGTGATTTTTTCAGGGCTCTGGTGAAAGATACAAAGTTTAAATTTTGCAGGTGCATATATCCATTTAATTTACATACAAAAAAAATAGTAATTTAAACCAGAACTGTTATGTACCGAAGGGGAGCCTGAACCTACACGAGGTGTTTCATGTATATTGAAAAAAAACACAGAAACTCTAAATTTGTGATTGCAATTTTACTCTACAAACATGAAAATTAGCAAAATTTATTTAAAAAATGCTTAAGGTAATAACTGGTCGAATATCTTCTTAACTTCTAACCCCTCCCATACCAAAGATTTTCTTCGACCATTTATAAGAAAACAATTATCACCAAACCATTAAAAGCTATCAACTTGAAATTTCGCAAAAACACAATTTTCGAGATTTCTGTAGCCCTTCTATCTCCTCCCATACAAAAGTATGATTTCGACAAATTTCAATAAATCAACAAATAACCAATAAATTTAAAGCTGCGAACTTCAAATTTAGTACAAACACCTCTCAAGAGAAACAAAATAAAACTGCATTACAAAGTTTGCGATTCCCCCACCTTTTTCACTCCCTCCCATACAAATGTTTAGTTTCGTGAATATAAAATACACAGAATTTCATATGAATTGTGAAAAACTCAATTTGTGAAACTAACATTCTATACAAAGAATTTTGAACGTGATAGGCAATCAAATAAAAAGATATTAACATCAACCTACCCTTTTCACCCCCCCCCCCTCCCCCCCCCCCCCGCCCTCCATACAAACCCAAACTTGCATAAATAAACTAATTAAATATTGATTATATGTATGTACTTTAGCTATTGATCGTAATCGCAGATAAGTATTGACAACAGCCCTGCCCCGTTCTCATAGTCTTACCTATTCACCCTATCATGTATATTGACATCTCACGCATCCGCAACTTGCCCCAGGAATAATAAAGTTGCGCCCGACTTGTTGGCAGATATTTTTGAGGTAGCCACAACATCATCAAAATCATAAGAGCATTGAGTGACATTAAACTATCGACGTTCATATGTAGATAGTGAATAGATCATTGTTTAGACTGAGCATGAAGAATTGATCCACATTACACCCCAATTACGTAGGGCACTACTCAAGCTTTGGGATATAGCAACGCCGGTGTGAATATGTCAAATCTGACAACATCGTCGTAAAGTTTGCCTTTTTTTAATTATTAAAAATTAAATTAAGCCGTGTACATTTTCGTGCGATGATTTTTTATGACTTTCAGCAACAGTGTGCTGATCAACTCGCTTCGACTTTTGGTGATGAAGCACCATCCCGAGCCAACGTTTTTCGCTGATTTAGCGAAATCAATTGTGATCGTAGTTCGCTCCTGGACGAATTTCGTAAAGGTCGTCCAAAATCAGTTGTTGTGCCAGAAAACATCGAGGCTGTGCGTGAAATGGTTCAGACCGATCGGCATGTGAAATACCGTGAAATAGAATCATGCTTGATCATTAGTTCCACTCGCATATATTCAATATTGCATATAGCCATTAAAAAGATTTGTTCGCGTTGGATACCGCATAGTTTGACATTCGCTCAAGAAAAGGCTCGTGCCGATTGGTCCCAAAAAAATGTCGACAAAATTCGATCACGGTGCTTCTGTGGTTGATATATTTTTATAAATTATAAAAGCTCATTTGTAATTAATTTATTTTTATTATTATTATTTATTAATATATTAATATTTAATAACAATAAGCTTTTTAGTTTATTTTAAATCAAAACAAATTATTTTCATCTTTGCAGTTTTCAAAATTTTGTTCAACTGGCAATTCATATTATTTTTTCTTTTTTTAATAAAAATCGGTTGACTTAATTTTTAAATTAAAAATGTGTGGAGTGCGTTTTGTCAGTGGAATTAATTTCCACCAACTCTCCACACACCCCCTTTCTAGAGGAAGACTAACGGTCCTTCTCTATAACCTTACGCGAACGCGTTTGCGATCTGGTTCACACCATAGATGGTGGTAAAGCGAAACTCACGCGATTTTTAACCGATGCCTGGTTTTGAGAGGAATGATGTGGAGACTGAAAGGAAGGTTTGAGCCGGTCAATCGAGACATCCTTTTCTTTACCATTTAAGGATAGAGTAAAGAATTTCTCGTGACGTTTTAAAACTTTGAAAGGTCCCTCATATGGTGGGTTGAGTGACTTCCTCACTTGATACTGACGAACAAACTCATGGTCACAATCTTTAAGTGAGTTAAAGACAAAAGTGTTTGTGAATGTGTGAGCGGTTGGAAGCTTAGGCTTCACCGAACGCATGATCTTCCACAGCCTCTGCACGTAGTGGGTGAAATTGTTTGTGTAGTGTGAGAATCGTAAATTTTGGCCATAAACCAATTCAGCTGGAATGGCATCAACATCTTGTCTGATGATGGAGCGAAGTCCGAGAAGAATGAACGATAGTTCGCGAGTCCATCCTTCTGATGCCTTGCACATCAAAGAACCTTTAAGAACTCGATGCCAACGTTCTATCAAGCCATTAGCTTTGGGATTATAAGCAGTAGTTCCGCTTCGTTTGAGTCCCAAAACTTGGCCTAACTCGGAAAAAAGTAGTGCTTCGAATTATGGTCCTTGATCAGTAACAATCGTGACTGTGGTTCCGTAACGAGGAATGTATTCCCTGACCAGTGCGTTAGCAACAGTTGCTGCACGAATATCCACAATTCGATAAGCTTCAGGCCAACGTGTAAAGCGGTAAGACCGTAAGACAGTAAGTGAAGCCTTTTGAAGTCGGAAGAGGTCCAATCAAATCAAAGTGGATATTGGCGAAATTTTCATTTACTGGATCGAAAGTGCCGATTTGACTTTTTACGTGGCGAGATATTTTCGCTTTCCCACAAGCTATGCATTCTCTGCACCAAGTGTGGCAATCTTTGTTGACAGATGGTCAAACGAATTTCCCAACTAAAAGTTTAGTTGTTGCCTTAGCACCTGGATGAGCCGTTCCATGAACCACATCGAAAATCTTCTTACGAAACGTTGCAGTTATATAAGGCCGCAAAGTATTTTGCGAGGCGTCACACCAAAGTTGCTTGGAGGAATTCTCAATGTTAATAGGTAGCATTTTTAGACTCGTTAGTTTCTTGATGAAAAGTAATTCTTCATCGATCAGTTGAGCGTCAGCAATTTGAGAGTAATCCACCTTGGCAGGAATTTTAATCTCGTCAATGTGAGATAATGCGTCGGTGACGACATTATCTGAACCGGATATATGTCGAATATCCGTCGTAAACTGACTGCTGAAGTCCAGATTAGAGTCACTCTATGAAAAAGAAAGAACAAGGCACTTGGTAGAAGAGTCTGGACACCTTGTCAGATGGGGCGCTTTTTATTTTCATATGTATGCGTGCAACGTGTCGGTGTAACTTTTTAGTGGTTTTATTTCGCGAATATCTTTAATTTGCAGTACTTTTAAGTGGTGAAAATTTAATTTGGTAGGTTTCACGTTCTAATGAACGAATTGCAATCACATTTGCTTACTTATCGCACGCTGGAAAATAGCAGTGCGCTTTTTCAAATTTAACGGAAAAGCTGGTTATCACCTTGGCCGAACTCTAGTACGTCTTGTTCTTTCTTTTTCATAGAGTAACTCTAGTCCAGATGTCTGAGTTGGCGTGGGAAGCTTTTTCTGCGTTTTGTTTGAAAGCGAAGATGGGCGGTTTTTGATCTGTGTATAGTGTGAAAATTTTGCCTTCCAGCATGAACTTGAAATGCTTTATGGCGATATAAGCTGCCAAAAGCTTGCGATGTATTTTCGCTGTGCTGCAGAAACTTTTCGCGAAAAGAATGCTAAGGGTTGCGACGCATTTGAAACTTTCTGCTGTAACACAGCCCCGATCGCTGTGTCCGAGGCATCGACCACAAGCGAAAGTGCTGCTGAAGAAGGATACGCTAGAGTTGAAGCCTGAGCTAATTGTTTTTTGCTACAATTGAAAGCTTCGAAAGACTCAGGACTCCATTGAAGTACCGACTTATTGCGATTTTTCTTGCTACCTTCCGTGAACTTATCTAAAATAGATTGAGATGAGGCTGCAGGTATGAACCTTCGTTAGAAGTTGATCATACCAAGAAAACGCCTCAACTCGTTGGTTGTGGGTAGGAGATAATAGCTTCGACTTTAGAAGCTATTGGACGACTTCCATTCAAGTTGATGGAATGTCCCAAGAAATCCACTTGAGCTATAGCGAAGTGGCATTTCGCTAGGTTGGTGCTTTTCAGGACGCTGAAAAAGTGTGCCGAGGTTAATGAAATGCTATTCTTCTGACTTTGAGGTGATCAAGATGTCGTTAATGTAGACGAAACAAAAATCGAGATCACTCCAAATCGAAAAGATAAACCTTTGAAAGTCTTGTGCAGCATTGCATAATCCAAACGTCATTTGCACAAACTCATACGAACCGAAAGGTGTTGTAATAGCCGTCTTAGGAACGTCATCCTCGTTCAGAGGTATCTGATATGCTCGTTCTAAATCGACTGTTGAGAAAACAGAACAGCCGTCAAGTTGTTGGGCGAAATCCTGAATGTGTGGTATCGGATATTTGTCCGGGACTGTTTGTGCATTAAGTGCCCGGTAATCCCCTCAAGGTCTCCAACTTCCATCTTTCTTACGAACCATGTGAAGTGAAAAGGCCCAAGGACTGTCTGATGGCCTACAAATGCCACGGTCAAAAATTTTGCCGAACTCAGCCTTCGCGATCGCAAAGCGAGTAGGTGAGAGACGTCGAAGTTTGGAAAAGACTGGTCATCCTTCCGTAACGATGAAATGGCGGACTGTGTGCATTTTGTGTGTATTTGTTTTGCTTGTTTGCAAAATGGCTTGGTGTTGAGTAGGGTTATGATCCTCGGATAATTAATCTATTTTTATTCTTTATTAATATTTAATAACAATTAGCTTTTTAGTTTATATTAAATCAAAACAAATCATTTTCATCTTTGCAGTTTTCAAAATTCTTATCATCTGACAAATCATATTATTTTTTTTTTATTAAAAATCGGTTGACTTTATTTTTAAATTAAAAATGTATGGAGTGCATTTTATCAGTGGAATTGATTTCCGCCAACTCCCCACACTTCAAAAGACGATAAATATTTGTTGTTTCTTGTTTATCTCAAAACTTAAGTAGGCTTGTGCTGACAATTTTACAGCTTGTAGTACAATTTTGTGAGGAGTATAAAAGAACAGATAAGATAAATTTACATGTTTTTTCCCGGAAACAATTACATATAAACGATACCAAGTGCTCGTATATAATTGTACTGTCTGGTTTAACTACACTGGTGGTCAAAATAATAAATACATGCCTGCGTTTTTTGGAAAACATCTATTTTTTCAGCTTTCACTACCTTGAAAGCTAAACCAGTCTATTGAAACGATACGTTGAAATCTGTAGAACATATTATTAGGAAAAAAAGCGTCTTACCTGTTAAGGGTTTTTAATATATTCCGATTTGGATTCATTATCCTAATTATAGAGTGGACAAAATAATAAATACAGTATGAGACATTGTATTGAAAAATTTAATTCTTTTCAAGAGAAGTTTTCAGTTTTATTTTTTTTATAATTTCAAATCAGTAATTTATTGCGCGACCCTTATTTTTAAGAATTTCTTTGCAACGAGTCGGCATCGAATCCACTAAACGTTCACAACTTTCAACTCTTTTTACCGCAGTCCACAATTCGAACTTATTTCTGAGTTTATGTACATAAACCTTATCCTTGACTTGCTTCCACAAGTTCTCAATAGGATTACAGTCCGGTGACTGCGCTGGCCAATCGAAAACCGACATTTTTTTGCGCCGCAACCACTCCTTCACTATTTTTGCAGTGTGCTTCGGATCATTATCGTGTTGAAATGTTCATCGAAGTGGCATGTCTTCCTCTGCAAATGGCAGCATTATGTCCTTTGGTATGTCCAAATAACTTTCTTTGGTCATAACCCCGTCAATCAACTGAATTGGGCCTACACCATACCAAGAAAAAAATGCTGCCCACACCATTATGCTACCTCCCCCATGCTTAACGGTCTTTTTGTTATAGGGGAGGACGCCTAACATATTCATTTCCGTCCGATCCGAAGATGTTGAACTTACACTCGTCACTCCAGAGAATATTTCGCCCTTTTCTCGTGCCTTCTTTTCCGCTCCAATCTAAATGAGCCCTTGCAAAATTTAGTCGGTTCCGTATGTTTTTTTTACTTAGGAGAGGCACTTTTCTTGATGATCAGGCTGGTAGGTCTGCGTCCAATAATCTTCTACGAATTGTTCTCGCACTAACTTTAGCATTTGTTTCCCGCAAAATGACAACCGAAGACGCGAAAGGGTTTCTTTTAGAGACGCGCACAATTTTTCGATCCAATGATGGAGTGGTTTTCCGTGGTCGGCCGCGATTTTCTTTATCATTCTTCTCCTTCATGGTATTCTGGACCATTCCCAAAGAGCAGTGAGAAATTTGTCGAAGAGAGTAGCCGTCGTCCCTTAGGCGTTGCATTTCGATCCTCTTTTCCACGGAGCAGTGCTTATTTTGGTCCATGTTTGAACTAAAGAATTATTACAAAATCAGATAATTTGAACTTGTTAGAAAAGTTTTCACTTAATTTACTCGAAAGAAAAGAAATTTGGAAAAAAAAATTGAAAAGTAGCCCGAAAGTACTTATTTAAAAACACTGTATTTATTATTTTGTCCAATGTGAAAGTGGTCCTTTGACTATCAAATTCAAATTGACATGCCCGCATAAAACATATGAACAGGCTTGCAACTTAAAACAATGACTTCCCAATCTAATGGTTCATTACAGTTGATTACGTCACTTGAAAAGCATTGCCAGCTGAAAAAATAGATGTTTTACAAGAAACTTAGGGGTGTATTTATTATTTTGACCACCAATGTATGTACATATAATTTCCTGAAAAGTTGAGAGGTTCTCTGTAAATTTTTTTCCTCAGAAAAAAAAATCTCTTTGTTGATATGCACTCATTTTACATCGACTTTTATCTCGAACTGGATTTGTAGCTCGGATTATGAGATTGCAAGTCTCGCTCAGATTCGTAATTTCCATTAAAAGTGCGACTACTCCACCAGCAACGGTACAAATCCATTGCAAAGTAAGTGTACTCGAACAAGTACCTATCGTGGCGGGAGGGAGCAACGTGTTTGCGACGAAAATTCTGCGCTCCTGTTACGATCGCTAGACAAGTGGGACTGCCTCAATCGAAATGCAGGCCGGATTCCATTCGGATTTGATTATTTTCGCTCACGACTGGCCACAGCTGCCGTATACCACACGGCACGGCACTAAAGTGCCATGCCCCTTGCTATATCAAGGTAATAGAGTGCGCTCTAGTTACACGCCCACCAATACTTTGGCCGTAATATTTTCGAAATTTTGTTGTTGCGGAAATGCGGCGCGTAGCATTATGCCAACGTTCACCCTCGAAGCGTTTTCTTCGATCCCGTTAGAAATTCGGGATGAAACCGGGTCTTTGGAACATCCTCTCGTCTAATGCCGCGACTCCAAGGCGATAGAAATGCCCCCGTATCTGCAATGGGACTTACCACACGCATATAAGAAAGCCGCTATGCCGTGGCAACAATGAGAATCTCTGACGAGATGGTGTTGCGAGGGCTGTGATATCCGAAGGAGGAGGGTTAGGTGCAAGTGTCAGGCGGACGATGCCAGCCAGCAGACCACGTGGCAAACAAACACAAGACGTATGCGACTTCATGAGTCGAAAACTTTTATAAAAGGAACCCACCCGCCGTCGTCGGCCGGAATCGAGTCATCAACATGTGCCATAAAAGAGAGAATTCTTGGCATTTTCGTGCTGGAATTTCTGTTTTCCTGATCCAGCAACACAATGCGTCATTTTGACTGACGTAACTCAGACAGCTGTCAATCTGTAAGTATAGCGTGTAATCAAACAAAAACACCTCCACGTGCCCCAGGACAACAAACAGCTTTAATTCATTTTACATGTATAGAAAAAAAGCATCAATTGCCGAAAGGGGAGGAACACTCCTCAGTCCTCCGCGAAAGGGAGGAGACACGGAAACACCCCACCAAATGTGCGATAATAATGCTCCAACCAAAGTAACGTGGTTCCGAGAATGAGCCCGTTCTTTCCTTTTTTCCGGGCATTGGCGGAAATCTCTCGTTTCCCGGAAAAAAAGGGACATGAAAGGATGACATCTCCAGAAATTAGCACAGCTTTTACACATAGTGAAGGCAAGCGAGCGAGTTTGAAATAGTGGCGGAGCCCCAAGCCGTCCGAAACGGAGAAAAAAATAACTTTCAGTGAAATATTCCACGCGGCATTGTCCACAGAGTAGCAGCGGATTGCTCCCCCGTAAGCTGCTGCTCCAACACGACCGACCATTTCGACACCAGAAACTGCCGGATTCGCGTTCGATTGCATGCTAGCCTGGTTGAATTACCAGTTGGGGATTTCCCATGTGACTCTTTTTCTAGATGCTCTTGAAAATGGGCAGCAGCGGCACCAGCAGCAGCCGCAGCTACTCCGACAACATTTCAGTGCTGGGAGGATCCGTTGAATTTCGTGTGGACGGACATGAAGCCCCATACTTAGAGCTTGAGTTTTTCGAAAATCTCGAGTCTCCTCATGCCGCCGGCGTAAGAAAGGGGAGCTTCCTCCAGAATACGATATGCACACAAGGGGTACACTGTGCCTTTTCACTCAACAATAACGCCGCAAACAGTACGAGAGCTGTCGTCAAGTATGGAGGAGTCAGTACCCCCCAACCGTAACGAATCGTATCTTTTAGTTTGTGTTCGCAATGGAGCTCTTACTTTCGCCGTAGAAATTGCCATGTCTTGGGACTGGCTGCACCTTCTTCCAAGAAGCCACAAGAGTCCGGCCGAACCGGAAAAATCTAGGAGACAAATTCTCACAATTTTTGTCCGCAATGGAACAGGCTAACATAATCGTAGACAAAAGTGCCGGAAATCGCAAGCTCTGGTGGAGATTTTTTCCTTGCTCCCGAGCTCCATCCAATACCGAAAAGTGCACGGAATCAATGGCGATGGTGATAAACTTCGGAGCTGTGAGCCAGTCAGTATTGGATAGGGGCAGTCGGGAAGTATTAAGTAGTACAAGCTTGAGAAATATGTATGTGCTACAAATAAAGCCACAACGCCGAAGAGAAAAAGAGCTGCGAAATTTATGGAATGATAATTAGAAATGTAAAAGAGGAAATTCCTAGTAAGGCTCACGTGAACGAAACCGACAATAACCCGCCGCTAACTCCTACTCACGTAGGGCACGTGGAGCAAATGTTGTGACGAGTACTCTTCCGATGGGGCAATAAAGTCGGAAAATTTTCGGGAAATCGCGGTGCCCCATGGAGAAATTCGTTGAAAATGTTTGAAATCGGAGAAAAACTTTTGTGTTAAACGAAATGCCCTACTCTAGATTTTCGTTACATATGTACATACATCACGCTCCAACAAATTGATAACTCGAACTAGGCTAATAAAACTATAGAGGTCTTAGTTCCATCTTACGCCCAGCAACATTACTGCCGATTGGTATTTAGCATTAGCATTAAATTTATTTAGGGCTAATGAATAAATTTAATGCTAATTAAGATATTTTGGTTTTATACTCTAGATGGAATCTGAGAGTATTATAAGTTTGCTCTAAAGTTTATAACGCCAAGAAATAAGGCTCGGAGAAAAAAATGAATGATACAGAAGTTTATATCTCAAAACCGTCCGTCCGTCCATCCGTCCGTCCGTGCGCTCTCTAGCTTGAGAATGCTTTGAGCTAGACAGTTGAAATTTTGTACACGTTGTTTTTTGGCAAAAAAGTAAGGTCAAGTTCTACCCCCTCCCATACAAAATGACACAATTTGATAATAAGCGGATTTGCTCGAAAAGTATCAAAGTTATTGAACTCAATTTTGGAGCATATTACTTTTATGATGACTTCAATCTACCGTATAAAAATTAAACGTGTCCTCCCCCTTCTTCCACCACCTCCCATACAAGTTGCACTGCTTCATGAAATGCTCTAAGCCAATTTACTCAGTGCTTATAAAATGTATCGAGCTGAAATTGTAGATTATTATAATATTCATTTAAAATTATTAGTAAGACTAAAAATAATTCAACGATCAGCCTTCTACCCCCTTCCATACAATCTGACTCAATTTTACAACTTTACAAAAAGTCGATTTGCCTAAATATGAGTACCACTGATTTACAATTTCAAACATGTCAAAAACATAATGTATATAGTTATTTCTGAAAAAGTCTTTAAGAACTCGCCCCTCCTTCTACCACCTCCCATACAAAATATTTAATAATTACTAACCAATGACTGCAGTTTATATCTGATCTTTTCCAGCAAGTAAATCGAATACTAGGAATAAAGCATCTGCGTACTCCTGCATACCATCCCCAATCCAATGGGATTATAGAGAGATGGCACCGAACACTGAAGACAGTGCTGAAGTCAAAACTATCTAATGACTGGGCTACAGAGTTACCTCTCATTATGCAAGGATAACGTTCTGTTTGGAAAGAGGATATCAAAACTACACCAGCAGAAATGACATTTGGTACTAAATTGAGACTACCAGGAGAGTTCTTTAAGCCAAGTTAAAGACGAATATTTTGTAAGATTATTGAAACAAAAAATGAGACAAAGTATTCAAGATCCTGATTAATTGTAAACCGCAAAACATAACTATAGACCGTTTCAAGCCAGCGTTCTGCGAGCCAAAGCTCCCCTTCGACCAGCTTCACATTTAACACAAAACAACAGCCCGCCCGAGCTAGAGATACTCGATACACACTAAGACTTCTGTAGCGATATCAAATAAATAAATTTATATTTTGCTATTATTTATTAAAATTAAATTTTATCTATTGTAAATCAATTTTTATTTTATATTACACGATTAGAGTAAAATTCCCTATATTTTATAATTACCCATAATTTGTTAGATCGGGCAATATTGTAATATTATTGTATAAAAACTAAAGAATTAAATATAAAGCACTTCTTATCTACTAAACCGCCGAGCGTTTCGTTTAATAAAATAATCCTCCACAGGTACCAAAACCGACGATCCCATAACTGGTGACCCCGACTACGCCGCAGTAAAATAAAAAATCTACCTTCAAATAATTTTATTTTTTTTTTTTCTCACTACTTGGATAGTTCGGTTCTTCAAAAGTATAAACGGTGCCGTGGATTAGTTAGAAATAACTACAAAATTTCAAACGCGCATAAAAATTATAATGTAAGTGAGTAGTGAAATTGTGAATAACGTGAACACACGAAATCGCAGTGAAATAACGTGAATTCCAAAAATTTGATAATGTGGTTTTAAAAAAAAGAAAATTTTTTTTTTTCCGACACGCGGGCTTAAAAAAAGTGAATAATGGTACATAAAAAAATATATATTAAAGTGTTAGACACGCGATTATAGAAATGTGAGCAACGGTAAATAAAAAAAAAATTTTTTTTTCTTTCCATCACGCGGTTTTTGATAATAACAGTGAATAACAGTGAAAAGAATGAAAATTCGCACCACGCGAAGTGAAGTTACAGTAAAATTACAGTAACATTGAGAAATGTGAGCAACGGTAAAATAGAAAATTTTTTTCTTTCCATCACGCGGTTTTTGAAAATAACAGTGAATAACAGTGAAAAGAATAAAAATTCGCACCACGCGAAGTGAAGTTACAGTGAAATCACAGTACAGTTGCCCAGTTTCGCAGTGTAAATAAGAAATTTTGTTTTTCCAAAAAAAATAAAAACGTGTCGGGAACTCAACAACACAAAAAAATAAAAGGATTGCAGAAAGAAACACAACAAAATTGCAGAATGCCTAGCCAAGAAGGACAATATAATAAAAAAAAGTCAACTAAGGTAAATTGTATCGAAAATAAATAGATTTGCCCATTTATTAATTCAAAAGAAGCCGTAGAAACCAATAAATGCTTCGTGATTCGATTTCGGATAGTCGACACGAGTGAAAAATATTATTTCGAACATTGAACAGTGAAATTAATTATAAAGGCACTCGACAATGTCAGAAGCCGACAAAATTGAAACCAAGTCAACCAGTCCTTCGTCGCAAGGGCCGGACCCCGTCAATGAGGTGAGCAAAATCGCGAGCCACATCAAATTTCCTCCATTCTGGCGTAATGATCCGGAATTATGGTTTGCCCAAATTGAGGCTCAATTTTACAATGCGGGAATAAAATCTGAAAAGTCCAAATATTACCAATTGATCGGATCAATCGAACCCGAAGTTCTTCATCAGGTGAGTGACATCATCAAGGATCCATCTGATGAAGATAAATATAACAAACTGAAGCAAAGAATAATCAGTAAGTTTACGGAAACTGAAAAGCAAAAAATAAGAAAGCTTTTAACGGGTGTTAGTTTCTCTGAAAAGCGACCTTCCGACGTACTTTATGAGATGCGTGCACTAGCGCAACATAAAGTGCCTGAGGATTTTTTAAAGACATTATGGCTGGAAGGATTGCCATTGTCAATGCAATCCATTCTCTCCATAAGCGACTCTAGTTCTTTAGACCAGTTGGCAGAGATGGCCAACAAAATTGCAGAATGTCAAGGTCCACCAAACCATTCAGAACTGTCACATGTGAGTGAATTGAAGAAGCAAGTGGCAGATTTGCAACAACAAATTTCTTCTCTGCAAATATCTCAAGGGAGAAGATCTCGATCACGTTTTCGATCAAACAATCGATCACAATCGCATACACGTTTGCAATCGAAACGAAAAGTGTACGATAAGAACGGAAAATTCTGCTGGTATCATTTTCGCTACGGAAAAGAATCCACTAAGTGTACGAAACCGTGCAAATTTGAGAAAGAGGAAAACTCTCAGGGTTGAGTGCATCTTTAGCGACATGCACCCAATCCCGTCAAAATAGTCGCTTATTCATACGAGATGCATTAACACAGATGGATTTTCTTATCGACACTGGAGCGGACTTATCAATATGTCCTCCGTCCTTTTATGATAAAAAGAAAAAACCGTCACCATTTAAACTGTATGCTGCAAACGGATCAACTATTGATACGTACGGCGAAAAAATGTTGTCTTTAACATTAGGTCTTAAACGAAAATTTAATTGGACATTCGTCATTGCCAATGTTAGTAAGCCAATAATAGGCGCAGATTTTTTGAAGGAATTCAACCTACTCGTGGATCTTAAGAGTAGACGTTTGATCGATACTGCAACTAATATTAGTTCAGTAGCCACAATAGAAAAAGGCAGTAAAAGTGAAAAAATTACAACAGTACGAAACACAAATTATTTTACAAATACATTAGTCAACTATCCAAATATAACAAAACCCCAATCAAACTATGCAATCATAAAAAACCAAACAACGGTTACACATGTAATCGAAACTCGGGGACAGCCTTTTTGTTCAAGACCACGAAGATTATCACCCGTACGATATAAAATTGCCAAAAATCATTTTCAAATAATGGTTGAACAAGGAATTTGCCGACCTTCCAAGAGCCGTTGGGCCAATCCGCTACATCTGGTACCCAAAAAAGGAGGGGACTGGAGACCTTGTGGGGACTATAGACGCCTCAACGCTATAACAATACCTGATAGATATCCTATACCTCACCTGCAAGACGTCACACATTTTTTACATGGAAAAAATATATTTTCAAAATTAGATTTGATTAGAGCATACCACCACATACCAATGAACGATAGAGACATCGAAAAAACAGCAGTCACTACACCATTCGGATTATTCGAATTCGTGGTGATGCCCTTTGGACTGTGTAACGCCGCACAGACGTTCCAAAGATATATCAACGGCATTCTAAGCGATCTCCCATTTTGCTTCGCGTATATCGACGATATATTAATCGCTTCATCATCAAAAGCTGAACATGAAGAACACTTAAAAATTATATTTCAACGTCTCAGTGAAAATCACATTTCTATCAATTCCACAAAATGTATTTTTGGTACAAATACCATCAACTTTTTGGGATATGAGCTTTCTAACGACGGTGCAAAACCATCAAAAGAGAAGGTCCAGGCAATAGTTAACATGGTTCAACCAACGAACGTTAAGTCGTTGCGACGATTTCTTGGAATGCTAAATTTTTACCGTCGTTTCCTTCCATCAGCAGCAGCAGTACAAACACCATTAAACAACCTGACAACAGGAAATAAAAAGGAGAACAGAACCATACTGTGGTCTACTGAAACCGAGGAAGCATTTAAAAGATGCAAGGAAGCAGTAATACAAGCAACAACTTTAGTTCATGCAGCACCTTCAGCATCACTCGTACTAATGACAGATGCATCCGACACATCAATCGGTTCAGCTCTCAATCAAATACAAAACGGTCGAATGGAACCTTTAGGATTTTATTCGAAGAAATTGTCTGAAACTCAAACCAAGTACAGTACCTATGATCGGGAACTTTTAGCAATTTATGAATCAATAAAACATTTTAGGCATATGCTAGAAGCAAGACCTTTCACAATAGTAACTGATCATAAACCATTAATATACGCCTTCCAACAAAAACCGGAAAAAGCATCACCACGTCAACTACGTCAACTAGATTTTATATCACAATTTTCAACAGACATAAAATACACCGCCGGTAAGGATAATACTGTCGCTGATTTTTTATCTCGTTTAGAGACAATAACAGTGCCATCAACATTCGACTACAACAATATCCAAGCAGATCAAAAGCAAGATGATGAATTAAAGAAATTGCTAAACGAACCTGACACACATTCATTGAAACTAACATTAGTAGAAATTCCTAATACAGAATTTAAAATTTATTTTGATACGAGTAAGAAAAATGCAAGACTTTATGTTCCGAAGAACACCAGACATCAAGTTTTTAACATTATACATAACATAGCTCATCCAGGCATTAAAAAAACCATACATCAGATTAAAGAAAAATATATTTGGCCATCTATTAACGAAGATACGAAACAATGGGTACAATCATGTGCAGCATGTCAAAAATGTAAAATAGGACGCCATACAAAATCTGGTTTCGCACACTATCCTGAAGTGTCTTCAAGATTTCAACACATCAACATCGATCTAATAGGACCATTACCAATGTCTGAAGAAAATCTTTATTGCCTAACCTGTATTGACAGGTACAGCAATTGGCCAGAAGCAATACCAATCGAAAATATTACCGCAGAAACAGTCGCGCGAGCTTTGTACAACAATTGGATCGCTAGATATGGAGTACCAGAAAAGATAACAACTGATCAAGGTCGTCAATTTGAGTGTGAGTTATTCAAAAATCTCACAAAATTGTTAGGCATACAACACATAAGAACAACACCATATCATCCACAGTCTAATGGAAAAATAGAGCGATTACATCGCACTCTAAAAACAGCATTAAAGTGTCACGCAAACAATCGATGGACAGAAATTTTACCAACAGTGCTATTAGGACTTCGTTCAGTGATAACAAATAGTAAAGCTACACCCGCGGAAATCGTTTACGGACAATCATTAAGACTACCTGGTGAATTCTTTGATGAAAGTAATATTAACACAGAACCATTAACATTCGTGAATAATTTAAAGGAGACAATAAAATCATTTAAACCAGTACCAATTAAACATAATAACCCTAATAAAAACATTTTCATTCACCCAGCACTTAATACATGCACACACGTTTTCGTACGTCACGATGCCATACGAAAACCTTTACAACCTCCCTATGATGGACCCTTCAAGATAACAGCGCGATCAGAAAAATATTTTACAATTGATTTAAATAATAAAACAAAAAATATTTCTATTGATAGATTAAAACCCATGTTCACCACTCAAGATAATCAGCCACAACCAAAAGATTTTGATACAGCTACACGACAAGTCACACAACAAGCCACACAACAAGCCACACAACAAGCCACACAACATACACACATCACATATAACAGCGAAGAAACCAAGGATACAACACCAGAATTTTCACGATATGGACGAAAATTAACAAGAACTGTCCGTTTCGCAAAGTAACGCATCTGCTGGAAGGGGAGTACTGTAGCGATATCAAATAAATAAATTTATATTTTGCTATTATTTATTAAAATTAAATTTTATCTATTGTAAATCAATTTTTATTTTATATTACACGATTAGAGTAAAATTCCCTATATTTTATAATTACCCATAATTTGTTAGATCGGGCAACATTGTAATATTATTGTATAAAAACTAAAGAATTAAATATAAAGCACTTCTTATCTACTAAACCGCCGAGCGTTTCGTTTAATAAAATAATCCTCCACAGGTACCAAAACCGACGATCCCATACTTCTATTCTAATAGAGTTTAGACAATGCTCTAATGCCAACAGTTTCGAGTAAGCTTAGAAGCACTAGAGTACTTCCATGCAAGAGGTAGAATATGATAGAAATGTCATAACCGACACCTGCGAATTCACCATCCCCGTTTCACCATTCGTGGAGTGGTGAGTTTAGTAGTTTTCTTTTGCCAATTTCATGCACCCTAAGATAAATTGATGCTTCAAAATTTTTGTTTGTGACTTTTTAGTTAAGTATTACAAACTGCGCACAGTTCTTGATGTTCAAAACGTACCGAAAAAAAATCGACATTTTTTTTTAATTTCGCTCCAAAAACAGGGCTTCAGCTTTGCCAAACTATGGAAAAGCGCCTCTAGTGTCCTATAGAGTAACTATAAGAAGTACACGAACGCAACATAAGAAATGTGAAAAACAGCCAAACTTGAGTTTGATCGATTTCAAATGTACGGACACGAGCACAAACTTGCGTTAAACTACAAGTTTTAAATAGAAAACTCATTAAAACCGAAAATAAATATGACTTTCATAACAATTCATTTTGATTGTGTTTATTTCATAAAAGAAAAAGAATTGAGAAAATTCAAATCTTCGGACGAAATTTTCCGCGCAATCGCTATACTTGCATTGTCCAAACTCTATTAGGACAGAAGTGTTAGTGTGTATCGAGTATCTCTAGTCCGAGCAAGCCAACATACAACCCCTAGAACCTTCGGAACGCAATCAGGATGTAGAGTGATTACAGCGGCGAACGTCACTAGACGATAATGATAGCGGCGAAGGAGACAGTGACAGGTTCATAAATAAATAAACTGCCAACAAGTCGGGCGAAACTTTATTATTCTTGGGACAAGTTGCGGATGAGTGGAAAGTCAATATGCAGGTTAGAGTGGTTAGGGAAGGGTAAGTGAAAGGGAGTTCTTGGGCAGGACTGTTAACAATATTTCATTCGTTTCTGTAAGTTTGGTTTTTATGAGGGGAGGAGTAGGGGTAATAGTAAGGGTGGGTGGATGTTAATAGCTTTTTAATTAATTGCTTGAATCACGTCCAATATTCTCTGTATAGAATATGTTTCATAGACGAAGTTGCATAGAATTTTCATAAAATTCGGTGTATTTTAAATTCATGAAACCGAACATTTGTATGGGAGGGGGTAGAGAATATAGGGGAATCGTAAAATTTGATACACAGTTTTATTTCGCGTCCCTTGTAAGGTGCTTGTATAGAATTTCAAGTTCGTAGCTTTTAGTTTGTTGGTTATTAGTTGATTTAATGAAATTGGTCGAAATCATAGTTTTGTATGGGAGAGGGTAGAAGCGCAAGCGCGATTTCAAAACTTTTAAAGCAACTTCATTTGAATTATTTTTATAAGTTTTTATGCAAAATTTGAAATTGATAGCTTTTAAGAGTTAGCTGATAACTGATTTCTTAAAAATGCTCGAAAAAATAATTTTGTATGGGAGGGGGTAGAGGAGGTAGGGGAATCGTAAAACTTGTGATGCAATTTTCTTTCATTTTTATTGCAAGGTGCTCGTACGAAATTTCAAGTTCGTAGCTTTTAATTTGTTGGTTATTAGTTGATTTAATGAAATTAGTCGAAATCATACTTTTGTATGGGAGGGGGTAGAAGGTCAAGCGCGATTTTAAAACTTTTAACGCAATTTCATTTTAATTATTTTTGTTAGTTGTTATGCAAAATTTCAAATTGATAGCTTTTAATAGTTAGGTGATAATTGATTTCTTGAAAATGGTCGAAAAAATAATTTTGTATGGGAGGGGGTAGAAGTGTTAAAGGTTTTCGACCAGTTAATATTTCGTATATTTAGGAATTTTTTTTAAATGCATTTCGCAAATTTTCAAATTTCTACCTTAAAATTTCACTCAAAAATTTTCAGTTTATGTGTTTTTTTCAATGCACATGAAACACCTTGTGCACGTTAGACCGGAGGGGTCGGTTTATAACAAATATGGATCAAGTTATTATTATTTTTCTATGTGAATTAAATATAGGTATTCACATGCAAAATTTTAGCTTTGTATCTTTTACCAGAGCTCTAAAAAAATCACTCAAAGTTTTCGATATTTTTGCTTATTACCTCCCTCCCCTTACACCTCCCAACTTAAAATTTTTACCAAAATTAACTATTATGTAGTTCTACAATCTGACAAATTTTTGATTTGATATCTGTACTATTTTTGGAGATATAAGGATTTGTAATTTTGAAAAGTGCGCCATTTTTGAAATGCTCCCCATTTCCCCCCACTACTATTATTTCAACATATTATATTTTTTTTGTATTTGCCTAGTATAGCTTAATATAAGTTTTAAGTTTCAATTACATAGCTTAAGAGATAGTTGAGATATTAATTTTT
The DNA here is from genome assembly GCA_963669355.1 of Chorisops tibialis. Classification (NCBI taxonomy): domain Eukaryota; kingdom Metazoa; phylum Arthropoda; class Insecta; order Diptera; family Stratiomyidae; genus Chorisops; species Chorisops tibialis. The sequence goes on from OY770262.1 coordinate 290,764,885, forward strand.
AAGTGTTTTTCTTTGCACCCCCCTGACCCTCCCCCTTACAATAATTAGCCGCTTTTTAAGCTGTTTCCGATGAAACTATATGCCACCTTGACGGTCTCTAAATATGATTTTTTTATGATAAGTAATTTCGAAGATATAATCATTGGAAAAAAAAATTCGGCCGACAATTGGTTCTTAGCCCCCCCTTTTCGCACCCCAATGGATAAAAAAATTTAATTATTTTTAAAAGTTGTCCCACAAACCCTTCTATATTAATGTTGAGTTTTAGCTTTCTAGCTGTTACCATGGTTGAGATATTTGAATTCGTATTTTTCGGTTTAAGCGCTCCCCCCCCCCCTCCCCCTGAATCCGTATACCCCCGAAAATGGGTATCCGCCTGAGATCCGCAACTATCTACAATCCCCCCAAAAATGAACTTTCTATCTTGAAGGGTTTGGGAGTTAATGTGCGCTGAGCGTACACGTCGGCGTACGGCGGACGGCGTACGGCGTACAGACAGACGGATTTTTTTTTTTGCATTTTTAGGCTAATTTAGTCATGAAACGCGAAAAAAAAAAATTTCAGGGTAGCAAACTTTTTTTTTTTCTTGTGTCGATCACAATACTTTATTATTATAATAATAAAGTAAAATTGTTAATAATTAGGCTGATAAATAAATAGTTAATTTAACTCGAAAGTTTACTCTTTTTTCTAATGGTGGCAATAATACATTAAGCCCCTACAAACTCTCGTTTTGATATTACTAATGTCACTATCCTATACACAATTCAGCCTATAGTTTCAGTATCTGTGCTAGGGTATAGCCTAGTGCCTAGCGTGTTGGTATTCAATGCAGAGGCCGTGGGTTTAAACGCCGATTGACATATAATTCCAGAAACTGCCTGTGTGGATATATCTGGGAAAATGAATATTCATAGAAAGAGGGCTGTGCGAAGCGCTTAACTGTCCTTCCTCTCTTTCCCTCTCCATATAAATGTTAAAAAAAAACCTGAACAACAGGGGATCTTCCCCGAACTGTAGTGAGTAACGAAATGGGCTACATTGCTGCACGGAAAAAATTATTTCAAAATAAAATACAACAATGCTTTAGAAGAAGTTCAGTTGTTTTAAAATCCAAAAGGGTGCGATTTTCTGAAGAAAGGTGTATTCAAGGAGGATATATAATAATAAATGCTCGAAATTTTTCGAAAAAAAAATCGTTTCACTATCTTTGCCTGGCACACTTAAAAATATTGCAACTAACTCTTTCCCACGTTAAATTGTTCGAAACAATTGTCAAATTTTCGAAAGAATTGTTTCGCTATCCTTTTTTGGAATACTTAAACCCAAAGTAACTATCTCTGTCCCGCATTAAATTGTCCGTTGCTAAAGTGGTTAGCTTAGACACGAACCAAAAACTAATAAAAATTGAAATCTCAAGATTTCTGAAATAAAACAGCAAACTCCATTGTACTGAAAATTACTTTATTGCTAACTGAATATTAGCAAGCAGGAAAGAATACAAATTATGGTATTTTTTTTGCAAAAGATGGAAGCCAAGTTAAGCTTGGACACAATTTTCGAAAATTTCCGAATCAAAAAGTATTTCCACATGAGACAGCCTATCAAGCACTCCATTTTATATATCCTCCTTGGGAGTAGCATTTTAATTGACGCTAAAAAAGTTGTCAAATATTCGTATTAAAAAAAAAGCAATGGAATTATGATTGGGCATAAAGGGGGGAAGGGGAGTCGGTTTATAACAATGTGGAAGACATTATTATTTTTTTTTTCTGTGTATATCAAATAGATGTATCCACATGCACCTCCCTCCTCTTACACCCCCTAACTTCAAATTTTTACCAAAATTAAAGACTAATTACCTCAATAATTTGACGTTGAGTTTCGATTTGATATCTTGACTCAGTTTTGAGATATAACGGTTTGAAATTTTGGAAAGTGCACCATTTTTGAAATGCTCCCCATTTCCCCCCACCCTTTATCAAACTTTTAGCAGAGACCGAAACGTCACGAATAATAAAGCGTAACAGTGTAGAATCTAGAAATCTTTCCTTTCAATTCGAAGTGCACTGTGTGCACTTCACCAAACCAATACAAATATCTAATTCGATTAGACTACATATAAAATTGTCTCTTACAATACATTTCCTTTCCCACCTAAAAACCATAAAAACATGCTCTGAATTCCCTAATTTTAAACCAAAACAAGCCATTTTCAGGCAACAACATTTTCTTATCATGCCGTTTAATTACGCATATTCTTTGCTATGAAGTTACTCGGAAAAATCCAAAGAAACGTTTTTTCAAATTTCATTGCATAGCTAGTACGAGTATGTGCGTGGTATTGATGATACATGATATTGTATACTGTTATAAAAATAGAACGATACGGTTTTCTTTATCGCCCCATACCATTTTTAAAATCAGTCAAATAAAACTTTTGCTTTAAATGATTCATTCATAAACAGAGCATTTAATGTGTTTGTGTGTGCCAATATTTATGATAGCACTAATGAAAGATTAAACTTTTCGCGTAGAATTTTCAGCAAGAATATAATTCGCAGCCGATGAATGTTGCCGCACATATACAGTCTGGTTCATTTTGTGTTTCTAGTTAAGACTATACTTCACAGGATCATTTCTGTAGTAAGTCTTCAAACACTTTCATTTAAAAATGAAAGAAATCATAACCATGATGACGAGTGATGTCGTTCTACTTCTAGCGTGAGGGCGACTTGTTTTCAATGTTTTACATTTTGAGAACAAGTCATCGATGATCGCTTCCAATGGAGTAGAATGATTTCCGAGTGGTTAACCCAATAAATTATTCTAAACAAGAAAAAAACGTTAGAACGAGTCATTTAAATAGTCGGAAGTTCACGAATTATGTTTTTATTTAAATTTTAGTTATGTAATTCGACTTTTATCGAATTTTCACTTTAACGATTTCTTACAAACAACTTGAAATGAAACACGATTTTATTTATAAATTCTATAATTTTTATTTAATCATATTTTATTTAAATTGTTGTTTGGAACTTTCGATCTAATATGAGGTGAACTTTAAGGGGTTTCGCCTTACGCGCTTAAGATCTAAAATTGAAAGCTGCTGATGTCTTCTGAGTCGGGGTTTTTATATTCATCTCTGTTGTTGATTTTGTTGATAAGTTTTTATTTTGAAATCACTGAGTATTTAGGTTGTGATACGCTTTGTTTAAATTCAATTAAATTATTCAGTATTTGACTTCTGATAAGCTTTGCCAAATACTGATACTTCGATTTCGGATGACTTATTGTTTGTGTTATGATAAGCTTTGTTGAACACTGATGTCTCAATTTGAGATGACTCCGTACAGGGTGTCCCGATGTCGTTTGTGATTGTTGGATTCGTAACTCCTCCCTCACTAGGTCTAGACTCCTGGCTAGATGCCTTTTTGAATGGTGATAAGTTTATGTTTATATTATTTTTACTATATTTATTTTTATAATATATAATTAATATAATTTTATATTATATAATTCGGTTGAAGTGGATAGCAATATTGATAGTCTTGCATTTCATCCACGTCCTACCCGCAAAAAGACTCGAGTGAATAAATCTACATCTCCTAATATTAGCCAAGCTTCTGCTAAAGCATCCGCTAATAATAATTCTGCGCCCTCGAAATATACATCTTCTAATATTGGCCAACCCTCTTCGAAGGCATCCGTTAGTAAAAACTTTGCACCCTTGAAATCTACCCAAGTTTTCTCGAATAGTTCTCAAACGCCTCTTACTGATGCTAGTTCCACTGGGTCTTCTTCTTCTTCTTCTATACTAACACAGCCACATCTGCTTACTATTGTTCCTCGTCCTAAAGCCATTTTCGTTTCTAGACTTGATCCCCGAACATCCCCGGATGATGTCATAAGCTATTTGCTTTCTAAAAAATTTATTCCAACAGGATCAGCAGTTAAATGTGATAAAATTAGTAAAGAAACCAGTTCCATTGCCTCCTTTAAAATTGTTTTGACTAATACTGATCTTTTCAATCAGTTATTAAATATTGATTCGTGGCCTTCTGGAGTATTTCTTAAAGAATTTATTTCTCGTCGTAATAATGCTCCTGGTCCTGGTCCAAAAAACTTAGACAATTGTCCCTTTACTATCAAAACGTAAATGGACTGCGTACCAAAACCCAGGCGCTATTTGCCTCGTCTCAGAATTCTTCCTATGATGTTATTGCTCTAACTGAAACGGGGCTAAATTGCAGTTTCTCTGACTGTGAACTTTTTAGTTCAGACTTTGAAGTCTTTCGTAGGGATCGCTATGTTTCCGATCTGAGATTGAAGGGTGGTGGAGTGTTTTTAGCAGTCCGAAACTGCATTAATTGTGTAGTTGTTCCTGTCCCGAACCCTCACGGTCTGGAGATCTTGTGTGTTAAACTCGTGTTTAATAATAAGGATATTTATGTCTTTTTGACATATATTCCTCCGTCGAGTCCTTGTATTTTATACGAAAGAACAGTTGACTGTATTACTTTTGTTCATAATAGTATGAATATCTCTGACGAACTCATTTTACTGGGTGATTTTAATATTCCAAGTCTTTCTTGGTCTCTCTCTGACGATGATTCTACTCTTTTAGTTTCTGATTCTTCGTCCTCGCTTGAATGTTTTTTTGTAGATAGTATAACTGCACTTGGTCTCCATCAACTTAGCCTTGTTCGGAATTCCTATGGAAGACAGCTTGACCTAATTTTTTATTCTGACTACTGTGCATGTTCCGTGGATGAGAGCTTAACTTCAATTACTACCGTTGATGTCTTGCACCCTCCTATTAATATTTTTGTTATGGTTGATGAGGAGCATATTGTTAGCCCTAGTGAGAAGGAGCTTTCTTTTGATTTTAATAAAGCAGATTTTTCTCGGTTGGACTACCTTATATCAAACTTCAACTTTAATGAAATTCTTGACAATCCTGATTTTGAAGGTGCTGTAGTTGAGTTTTACTATGTTCTGTATCAATTTTTTGTTGCTACAGTTCCTTTTACCTATCGCAGGAACATCTCATCGTCGTACCCTTGGTATACTAGCGAGTTGCGCGTAACTCGCAATGCTCGTAATGCTGCCTGGAAGAGGTATACTAGGACGAAGAATGATACTGATTTTTGTCTGTATAAGGAATATTATGACCTTTTTAAGGATTTATCTACTCGCTTATATTCTGAGTATTTAATTAAAATGCAGTCGGATATTATGAGAAATCCCCTGAAGTTTTGGAAATTTGTTAATTGTAAGCGTAAATCAGATGGTTATCCAGCTTCTTTTCAATTCCTGGGCAACGATAGTAATGATCAAGTTACTATTTGTAATTTTTTTGCCACATTCTTCAGTGGATCTTTTAATAGTAGTAGCTTTTCCCCTAATATGGCGTATTTTGATGACTTTAGAGAAACTACTTCGACTACTTTGTCCGATTTACCAATTTTCTATAATGATATAGTCAATCACATCTCCCGCCTTAAAGATGTGTCTTCTCCGGGCCCAGATGGTGTTCCTGCTATTGTCCTTAAGCGTTGTTGTCTCTCTCTTGCTGAACCACTCTCTCACCTCTTTCAAAGATCCCTAATAACGGGGATTTTTCCAAATGTGTGGAAGTCGTCCTTCATCATACCTACTCATAAAAGCGGTGCAAAATCTGCTGTTGAAAATTATCGGCCAATAGCTAAACTGTCGGCTATTCCTAAACTATTTGAGTCTATAGTGTATGAATGCATGTCGTTTCACTGTAAATCAATAATTTCGAGTAAACAACATGGTTTTGTTAGGAATAGATCCACTGTTACTAATCTGATGGAGTTTACGAATAAATCTATTTTGGCTATTGAGGATGGTAAGCAGGTGGATTGTGTATACACTGATTTTAGTAAGGCCTTTGATAAATTACCCCATTCAATAATTTTGTTAAAACTAAGACTGTTGGGTTTTCCGACATGGTTTATTAATTGGATTAAGTCTTATCTATTTGATAGAACCTACCAGGTTATCTTTCGTGATTGTACGTCTAAGCCATTTACTGCGCTTTCTGGGGTCCCTCAAGGAAGTCATTTGGGACCACTTCTATTTATCCTGGCCATTAATGATGTAGCCTCTGTTTTCAAATATTCGGAAGTACTCATCTATGCTGATGACATTAAAATCTTTAGGTCTATTAGTTCTAACTCAGATAATCTTCTTCAGGAGGATTTGTTAAATTTTAGTAACTGGTGTCGCAATAATGGCCTTCGCTTGAATTTGGATAAATGTCATGTAATGTCATTTACTCGGAAATTCTCACCGTTTGTAGTAACTTACAGTCTCAATGACTGTATTTTAGATCGTGTTAACTCAGTTATTGACTTAGGCATTACATTTGACCAAAAGATTGATTTTGGCTTGCATATAAATAAGATTGTGCAAAAGGGTAATTCTATGCTGGGTTTTACCACTCGCTTATCCAAGGAATTTACCAATTCCTTTGTTAGGTTGAGTCTGTATAACACCTTTGTCAGATCTCATCTTGAGTATGCTTCTCAAGTTTGGTCTCCCTATTATGATGTACATATTGCCAGAATTGAATCTATTCAGCGCAAATTTGTAAGAATAGCATTATGTCACCTTAATTGGAATGACAGAGTTCGTCTTCCTCCTTATATTGACCGGCTTCAGTTGCTAAATATGTCATCACTCTCGAGACGACGTGAGGTTGCTGACGTAGTTTTTGCTCATCAACTTCTCACTGGGGTGGTTGATTCCTCCTTACTTTTGGGTTTAATGCAATTTGCTGTTGGTCAATTTTTACCGAGGCATCCTAGGTTGTTGCAGATTTGCTTTCACCGGACTAACTATGGTATGAGTGAACCGATCTCGCGTCTTGCAATAGAAGTTAACGAGAATATTGATGTATTTGACTTCTCTATAGATAAAGTATGTTTAAGACGCAGACTTAACGCTAGTTGACACTAATTTATGTTAGTTTTTGTATATTTATTTTGTGCTCTGTTTATTAATGTGTTGGTGTAGGGATATTGACGTTTGTTTTGTCCTTTCACTAAATGATGAGCCAAAGGATAAAATGATTTCCATCTTTTATACTTGGAATCCATTTTATGGCAATTCCTTGCATTAAGGAATACTGATAGTGATATATTCCTATTACTAACATAATCATTATAACAATTGATAATAATGTGTAATTTATCCAACTTTGTTTGCTATAGTTTTGTTTATTATTAAATTTTTCCAATTCATAAAGTTTAATTTGTTCTAATTGTTTCCAATGTACATCTTGTAAGGAAATTTCTTGAAATTTAGTATAGTTTATTTTTTTAGCTATGTTAGGCAAAATCATATGTTGATAGTATGGAATTTTGAAATTATTAAAAGTTATATTGTTTATTTTTATTTTACATCCATCAAAGCGAATAATATCATGTCCATTTAAAATTATTTCTTGTTTTATTTTTGTTTTCTCACAATCATGAATCATTTTCTTATTTCTCATATTTTTGACTATTATTATCGACTCCGTGAGCTGTACAATTTCTTCTTTATTGTTTTCCATTAATCTACATCCAATGATTTCAGTTTTTAATAGCTCACGCGTACATTTGTCTTCTACCCATCTTAAATCTTTTTTATTTTTTGTTGGATAATATAATACATTTTTAAAACTTAGTACGTTTTTAATCTTACTTACTAATTGCATATTATTATTGTTAGGAATTGGTTCGATTATTAACTCTTTATATTCTCCATCACTGTATTGTGGAATACTGATTATTACAATTATTTTATTTTTTCTTAACGCTACCGCACATTTAATATCAGAATATTGTTCAATCGTAATATGAAATTTATCTATTTCTTCATCTTCCAAAATATATCTGTTGAGTGTACCAAGTTTTGAATTTAATATTATTTCTTTTAGTTTTTCAATATTTTTATTTAATATATTAATGTTAGATAAAATTATAGTTTCACACTCTTTTTGAAAATGAATTTTCTGTAGGTAATTGGTTTCTTTATGTAATTTATTAACATGTTCTTTAATTATTCTGTGATTTTTATTAATTTTGTCTTCAATAGTTTTGATTTGTTTTTGAAATGAATTGCTTTGCTTCACAAGATTGTTTTGATTTTCATGTAACGTTTTTTGATTCTTTTCTATAGCTTGAAAATGTGCTTCAACCATTGCAGCATCTTCATCGTCCATTGTTCCTGCCAAAAATTTTAATGTCCTTCCCCACAAATTAATGAGACCTCTCGTTTTTCTACTAACTTTATATTCGTCTGCGTTTACACACTTTTCTTTAAGTCCTAGCATTCTACAATATTCGTTTGTTAAATATCTCCTGCTCTTCGTTCAAGGTCCCTATCTTTTAAAAGTGAAACAATGTCATTATAAGTAATGTTAGAATATGATTCTAATGATTTTCCGCTATTTTCACAGTTTTCTACACATTTCCGTTCCCAATCTTCTATTGATTCTATATAGTTTTTTAGCAAATACGAAATCTGGTTCTCTATAACATATTTTTTGTCCCATGTTTCTTTAGATCATTGTAATAATTGTGGTTCTATCATAGAAATGTTATTAATCTGTATGACCTGTGTTCTCTGTTGGTTAATATTCCATTTTGTATAAGACTGTCTAGCTTCTAATAATCGTTCATATAAATTTACTGGTTTCTTATCGTTGACTTCTTCTGTCCGTGGTTTTAGCGAATGTATTTCGTGTTCTAAATGGTGTAATTGAAGTGCAATGTATTCGAAATCCGTATCTACAAAATTTTGTTGAATTATTTTTACACTTTCTTGAATTTTCTTAAAGTTTTCTTCATATAAGCTAATATTTATTGTGTGTAGTATTGTGTGTAGTATATAATGATCTATAATTTTGATGGTGTTTGTCTGTATTATGGTGAATCCATTTCCATTGTTTGCGTTAGTAATTTCTATTATTTGTCCTTCTACTTGTACTTGGTTGTATTTTGTTGCCATTAATGCTACTAGAAACATTATTATCATCTTCAGGTGGGTTTCTGCAATGTATATTTTCATTATTAGTTTGATACTTCTTTCTTTTCTTGTGTTGTTGTAAATGATATTCATTTTTATCATTATGTTTTCTAAATTTTGCTTTAGGTTCTAATTTGTTATTTGTTTCTATTTTTTTGACATTGGGGTTAATCTCTTCATTTTTCCTGTTTTTATTTAAATTTAAAATACACCTTTCTTTTCTAACTTTTATTAATTTTCTAATTTTTTCAATACTAACATCTCCTTGATGAATTCTGATTGGTTCCTCACTTGTTGCTGAATGAATAGTTGTGTTATATATGCGTAGGGATTCCATTACCGGGTCCACTGAAAATAATGTTTGTTTTTCTTTTTGTCTAACTATAAATGTTCGCAAATGTTCGTTTAAAGTATTATGATATCTCTCTATATCTGAGTTTCCTGTATGGTAATTCGGTGTAGTGTAATGTACTTGTATTTGTTCTTTTGCAAAATAATTTTTTACCATTTCACTTTTTAGTGAGCTTTCATTATCTACAGTTAATTTTGTTGGTTTTCCCATATTATTAAATATAATTATTATTCCATTCAATACATCTGACCAATTTCGTGATTTTAATTTCGTCATTGAAACATATTTACTGAATTTGTCAATACATGTCAAGTAGAAATTCTTTTTATCTCTAAACCAAATATCCATGTGATATCTTATTCTTGGTCCCTCTATATCTTCCGTTATTTGGAATGGTATTTTAACAGGTTTACGCTCATATTTTGATTTCTCGCATATTTGGCAAACATTTATAATTTTAGTGATTTCATCCTTTATGTTAGGATAATAGTATTTTCTCTTTAAATCTTCATAAACTTTACTAATACCTACGTGATTTTTCCTTACATGTGTTTTTAATATTTCTTCTTGTAACTCTTCTCTATTTAGATCCATTAATTTATAATTAGCTTTTACATATTTAACATTCGAATTTTGTGCTTTCCATTTTACATAGATTCTTTGAAAATCTTTAAAAATTTTGTCGTTTTCTATTAAAATTCCTACTGTTCCATTTTTGGGTGAGTGGTTTTGCAATATATATTTATATAATTTATCATCAGGTTCTCTTGAAATCATTGTTATTCTTTTTTTCTCGAATATTTTGTCTAATGTTGTTTTATTACTATTTCCTTTTTTGACTATAATTTGTGTTTTAAACGTATTTATTGGTCTTTCTGATATTTCAATATAGTGTGTGCTATCTTCTCTAGCGCTATGTATTGTTGCGGCATCCGAAGCAATTTCACCGCCATGTTCATTGACATGGATCTCAACTCTGGAAAGTGCATCAGCTACAACATTTTCCTTACCTTTAATATATTCGATTTCAAAGTTAAATTCTTCTAATTTAATTTTCCATCGCTGTAATTTACAGTTTGGTTCCTTTAACGTGCTCAACCATTGTAAAGGCTTGTGATCCGTTTGTATTTTAAATTTGCGTCCATATAAATACGGTCTGAAGTATTTTGTTGCCCAAACTATGGCTAGCAATTCTTTTTCTATGGTCGAATAGTTTATCTCATGATCGTTGAGCGTACGACTCGCAAAACATACTGGATGATTACTTTGTGACAATACTGCTCCTAATGCATGATTCGATGCATCTGTTGTCAAAACAAAAGGTTTCTCAAAGTCTGGGTATTTTAAGATTGGGTCATTCATAATTAATATTTTGAGTTTTTCAAAGGCTTCCCTATAATCATCATCCTCTATATTTATATTGTGATTTTTCTTTAACCGCAATGTCATTGGTTTAGCTACCTGAGCGAAATCTTTAATGAATCGCCGGTAGTATCCCACTAGTCCGAGGAATGATTTAATTTTTTTTGTGGTATTTGGCATTGGAAAATGCATGATTGCTTTTATTTTATCAGGGTTTGGTTTAATTTCTTCCGTTGTAACAAAATGCCCGAGGAACTCAGTTTCTTTTTTCAAAAATTCTGTTTTATCTAATTGGATTTTCAGATTCATTTCACGTAATCTCGTCAATATTAACTTGATAGACTGCAAATGCTCTTGTAATGAAGTGCTGTAAATTATGATATCGTCCATATAGACGAAACAAATTTTGCCAATAAGCTCTCTTAATATTGAGTTCATTAATCGCTGAAAAGTAGCGGGAGCATTTTTCAATCCGAATGGCATACGCAAGAATTCATAGTGCCCTGTATCTGTTGAGAAAGCGGTTTTGTGAATATCTTCATTCTCGATTTGTATTTGATGAAACCCTTTAGCCAAATCTAAAGTGGTGAAATACATTGCTCTACCGAGTTTATCTAATATATCTGCCTGGTTTGGTATAGGGAATTTGTCGTCTATTGTCAACTCGTTTAACTTCCTATAGTCTACAACTATTCTCCATTTCTGTAAACCTGAGGCATCTAATTTTTTCTTAACCACCCACAAGGGTGAAGAATATGGTGAAGAACTATGCCTTATAATGCCTTGCTTTAACATTTCATCCATTTGTCTTTCAACTTCTTTTCTATGAACTTCTGGATATCTGTACGTTTTTGTATATATGGGTTTTTCGTTAGTTAGTCGTATTTTATGCCTAATAGCATGTGTGAAAGTCAAATCGTCGCTTTCTTTAAAAAATACGTCGGAAAATTTGCTTACTAGTTCCAAAAGTTTTCGTTTCTCTTCTTCATTTAAATGCGAAATTCTAATTTCTTTCTTTGTGTCTAACACATAATCTATATTGCAATACATATTATTTATTTCGATTGGTACAATATTTTCATAGGTTTCTTCTTCTTGTTCGTTAAAAAATATTCTTACTTCTTGATTGTTTAATTTCATTGTTTTACTTGCGTAATTTATTTCGAATTTATTTTTTATTAAAATGTCATTTCCAATTAAACCATTGTAAAAGTCGTGAAACTTGACGATCAAAAATTCAGGATTGTCTACAGTATTTAATTTTTCAAATTTGAGGATTATTGCTTTTAATGTAGTAATTTTTGTTCCACTCATGTTTTTAATTTTTATTGGATCAATATTAATAATATATTTAGATTGGCAAACTCCGGGATTAATTAAGCTATTTGTAGATCCTGTGTCAATTAGAAATCTAACAAATCCATCACGAGCTTGTAACTTTATATGAGGCAATTGACATCTGAGGCTGGTATTCGAAAATTTTTAACTTGACCAGTTGCTCCAGTTTCGTTATTAAAATTCTGCCTTGACTGTCCTGATGGGTCAATATCCATAGGCTCAACTTCATTATTTCGTTCACGGTTATAATATTTGTTAGGATTATAGTTCCTATTATAATTTCTGTACTGATAATTATTCTGATTACTATAATTATTGTTTAAGTGACGAGACTGTCTGAATTGTTCAGAAATAGGACGTAACGGATTCTGGTTTATGGGTTCAACGTTTTGTCTTCGATCTTGTCTATTAGTTATGTGAGGATTAAAATTACTATTTCGTCTAGTATTTTTATTTGTATACATTTGATAATTGTGGTAACCTCCCTCACTTAATATGCTAAGTGCAGACTCTAGATCTATTGGATTTCTAGAAAAAAGTATACCTTTCATTGGTTCTGGAAGCTTGCATTTAAAAATATGCAATGCGGTTGATATATTTGAAGGGATTTGATGTAAATGACCTTCTTGGCGTGTTTTAATGTTTAATTCACACAAGGCCAGCTGTAGTTCATTATGAAAATCTAACACACTTGTTTTGAAGCACACGTTTCTAAGATCATCGTATAATTGCGCGGAATTTCGCGGATTTGTAAAATGATTGATAAGTAAAGTTTTAAGGCCATCCCAACTACCTACATTATTATATGTTTCTAATATTTGTTGGGCTTTTCCAATTATTTTAGCTTTTATTGTATTAAATATAATAATTCTACTAATTTCATTATATCCTAAAATAATTTCACTTATATCATCTACTGATTGTATAAATAAGAACAGTTCTCTTCTGTTCCCATCAAAAGGTTTAATATTTTGGATGTACTTTAAAGGATTAATTACCAAATCACCATTACCTTGCACTGCCATCTTGTCCGGTTCTTACTCCGCCTTCTGCTATTGATTTCCACTGCACTTTGCGTTTGTTTGAAAGAAACACTAATTTATTATCTTTTTAGGGCCACTGTTTATATTAGTTTTTATTTTATTAAGACTGGACTTTCGTTCCTAGTCTGTTACGGTTAAAAGTTAACACACCGTGTTGGCTAAAAGCACTTATTTTATGTTTCGAATCTTTTGAAGATTCTTGGTATAAGCCAGTTGCAATAGGCTCTTTTTTTTTAAAAAAAAAATTGATTAATGCGCTTAAGATCTAAAATTGAAAGCTGCTGATGTCTTCTTTGTCGGGGTTTTATTCATCTCTGTTGTTGATTTTGTTGATAAGTTTTTATTTTGAAATCACTGAGTATTTAGTTTGTGATACGATTTGTTTAAATTCAATTAAATTATTCAGTATTTGACTTCTGATAAGCTTTGCCAAATACTGATACTTCGATTTCGGATGACTTATTGTTTGTGTTATGATAAGCTTTGTTGAACACTGATGTCTCAATTTGAGTGACTCCGTACAGGGTGTCCCGATGTCGTTTGTGATTGTTGGATTCGTAACTTTTTCAGCTTTCAGATTTTTAACGAAGATAACAATTTTAACATTTTTTAATTCGCATTTTTATTTTGCTTTTCATTTATCAAAAACAATAAAATACAATTTAATTATTTGATTTAAATTTCTTTATATTTCATATATTTAGACTTTTTACACTTTTTGACTTTTATTATTTTTAAACTTTACAATTTTTTAACTTTTTACTTGGTAACGAACACTTTTCAACTTTACTGGATAACTGGATGAACAATACTAGACAACTGGATAACTACTTAAACTAGCTTCGCCCTTTTATACTAATTTATTGTTTATTTTTCACATTCCTTTGATTTAATTTATTACTATTAAAAATTCAACATCCCTTATGATTCATCAGTTTACTACGTTAATTGTTTCCTTTTTCTTTTGAATTTTTCCTATAAGGGCATTTGTTTATATTATGCTTGTCTGACTTGCAAGCTTCACAATAGTATAATTTCTTATATTTAATTTCGTTATCTATAATGTTTCCTGTAACTGGCATTTTTATTGCTACCTAAAATTTAAATCAAAAGTATCAAGTTACAATTTATTTCCTACACGGAATTTGTGGAAATTTTTCAGAATAAGCTTTCCGGTTGAGTCATCGATTTCGTTTGTTGTGAAATAGAGGATGAAGTCACCGGAAATTCCTGATCGGAAATTGACGGGATTTTAATTCTTTTAATAAATATTAATTATGTAATTCAAGCTTAAATTTTTTTTTTTTATTAATGCTTTTTTGTTTTTACAATTTTAATATAATATATTTTAAATTCAATTTGCACTACTCCTCCTTGTAAGGTTGTTGCCTTGAGTTAGGGGTAAGGAATCGATCGTTACTTTGATGTTCCATTCATATTTCGTAGGATAATAACAATAAACTTAAAAACTAGTCTTAAAATAATAATAAGAAAAAATAATCAATAAGATATTAATAAAATAAATAATCGAACATAAAAAAGATTGTTAAATTATGTGAAATTTCTATGGTATATATGGCATGCTTAAATATTGATTATTAATATTACACGGAAAAAAATATGCAAAGCATAATTTCCTAATCAACATAGGTGGAGTTTTTAAGGTAAAAAGCTCCATAATCATGGCATATTTAACGATTTTATAAGGTTAGTTGCGCTCTATATTATGGTAAAATGTTATTTTACTATGCATACAGTCCTTTCTCCCTGTTTATTAGCTGCTATTTCAGCTATGTGCAAAGACATTAGTTTCATGCTGTTTTAGCCTTATACATAGCTAATATTCCATTTTGCCACGGTAGCATGTATGTTTTATTTAAAAGTTAGATTGACAAATCAAATGGGCAAATTACTAAAATGTTTAGGAATACTGACTGGCGTCGTTCCGTACTCCTTTCGTATGAAAAAATTTCTTGGTACATAATTCGTACGTTTGTTATGTTCGACATGTTATAAGTCAAATGTCTTCCGAAGAAGAGTTTGCTTGGGTATGGCAATATATTATTATTAGCTATATTAGCTATATGAAAATGTAAAGTAGGTATATTTGAAGCTAGGGTGTAGTCTAGTGGGTAGCGTGTTTGGTTTACAATGCGAAGGTCGTGAGCTCAAATTCCGGTCGACGCATAATTCCAGCAAACTACCTGCTTGAATATACCTTGGTTACCTCAATCTACGAAAATGAAAAATTCGTAGATAGAGGGTTGTGCGAAGAGCTAACAACTTTTCCGCAATAAATAATGAAAATGTTAAGGAACCTGAAGTTCAGGAGGCCAAGGCCCGATTTGGGCTGTAGCGCCATTGAAGAGAAGAGTAATATTTGAAGCAAAAATTGTGACGTACAAAGGAGTTTTTCTCTTATTTAAATTAATGTACACCAATATTACGGGGCATTCTCATATAAAATGTAGGCATATTTCATTCGTTTATTTGAATTCTACCTTGAAATAATGCTAACTCGCCTCAATTGCTTAGGATTGTCAACGAAATTAATAATTAAAATTTACGTTAGTTTAGTTGATCGTACGATGGTTTTCTTTGATGAACAACTTCATACAAAGGAGTTTTACCAAAATAAATAGCTGTACTACCTATACATTTGGTCAATTTCGTTCACCTATGTATTATAGTAAATATTCCTTTTTACATTACTACTACAAAAAGAGCCATTTTTATAGGTAGAAACCTATAAAAAAAACGGCAAAACCAGCTATTTTTTTTTCCGTGTACATAGCTTAATTGCTTACTACGAATTATGTACATATAATTGACAAAATATAATTTAGAACGTATGAAAAATCAGAATATCTGTTCACAATTTGCTTTACCTCTTAGTACAACCAATTAATTTTTAGAATTTTAGTTTTCTTCAGTTTTCTAATTGTAGTAAATTTTTTTCAGTACTATTTTAAATATTCTTAAATTCTGGCTTTTTTTAACTACAGTTGGCAAGTCATTGAATAGTTTTATTCCTTTATAGGAATAGTGTTTTTGACCTATACTAGTCATTCGGAAGGGATGACATAGTTCTTCTTTTGTTCCACCTCTTGTACGATTTCTGTTTAACTCTATCAATCCGCTCTTATACTCCTTAAATATTTGGATGGTGGCAATAATATTGAATATTTTATCTGCACTAATGACGTTTATGATTGGGAATCTACGAGGTTTATGCAGTAGTATTTTAATTAGTAGTTTTTGAGTTACAAGTAAAGGTTTTAATATAGTATCTCCCGCAGATCGCCATGCAATTATACCATATTGTAATATGGAATTGATTAAAGCAAAGTAGAACATTCTCGTTACTTTGTTGGTAAGGAAAGTACGAACTTGCATACAAATTGGTATCAATTTTCTCAATCTTGATACTACACTTTCTATATGAAAATTCCATTTCAGATGCTGGTCGAATATTACGCCTAAATACCTCGTGTGAGTAAGTTGCATTTACAATTTACTGCACATTTTCTGTTATGAATTTTCAAGTTTAAATGTAAGTTTAATCCATATTTCCTTGATGAAAATGCTATATATCAGCTTTTCTTTATGTTTAATGTTAGGGAATTGACATCGAGCCATTCTTTTATGTGCTGTAGACTGTAATTTGCCTTATTCTGAACCTCTTCCCAATTAGTATCCTCAATAAACAATACCGTATCATCTGCAAAAGAAAGTAGTGTGCAATCTAGTTGCTGATTATATAGATCATTTACGTATAGTAAGAATAATATGGGTCCTAATACTGTCCCTTGCGGTACGCCATATTCGAATGTCATTGAATTATTGAATTCACTATCTACTTTTACCACCTGTTTTCGATTTTCCAAGTAACTACTTATCCATTTAATCCAACCTAGTTTTATATTTTCTTCATGCAGTTTATTTATAATTTTTTTTGTGTGGTATGGAGTCAAATGCTTTCGCTAGGTCCAGAAATATCGCGCATGGTTTATTGCCTTTGTCTATAGTCTAGGTCTATAGTTGCTGACAATTTTCTTGTCCCCAGCTTTAAATATAGGAGATATTACTGCCTGCTTATATATGTCTGGGAAAGTTGCAGTTTGAAAACTTAAGTTGACTATATGAGCAAGAGGCTTAGCTATAAAAGTTTTGATAGATTTTAGACACTTGGAATTTATTCCATCAAAGCCTGGACTGGTAACTCCTTACATGTTCTCTATGATGGCCAATATGTCGTCTTCAGTCACTCTACTAATTTGTTCTGTATTCGTGGATATGTAACAGCGTCTGTCTATCGTTCCTCCAGTTTCTTTAGTTATGGTGTCTGCTAAATTTTTCCCTACATTACTGAAATAGTTATTGAAGATATTTGCTATAGTTTTAGAGCTTTCTTTAGTATGATATAATACCCCACTATGTATTATATTGTGTAATGGAATATTATCCCTCTTCGTACCTATTGCTGTGTTTATAGTTTTCCAAACCTGTTTACTGTCATTTCCTGCGTTTTTATACTCTAGATGGAATCTGAGAGTATTATAAGTTCGCTCTAAGGTTTGTAACGCCAAGAAATAAGGCTCGGAGAAAAAAATTATGAATACAGAAGTTAATATTATCACTCAAAAATTTCAAAACCGGATGTCCGTCCGTCCGTCCGTCCGTCCGTCCGTCCGTCCGTCCGTCCGTCTGTCCGTCCGTCCGTCCGTCCGTCCGTCCGTCCGTCCGTGCGCTCTCTAGCTTGAGAACGCGTTGAGCTAGAAAGTTCAAATTTTGTACACGTCGTTTTTGACAAAAAAGTAAGGTCAAGTTCGTGAACGGGCCAAATCGCTCCACCCCTTCTACCCCCTCCCAGACAAAATGACACAATTACGCAATTTGACAATAAACGGATTTGCTCAAAAAGTATAAAAGTTATTGGCCTGAAATTCAGAATATATTACTTTTATGATAATGTCAATCTATCATATAAAAATTGTGCGTGTCCTCCCCCTCCTTCTACCACCTCCCATACAAACTGTACTTATCATGAATTACTCTAAGCCAATTTCCTCAGTGCTTATAAAATTCAGCGGGCTGAAATTGTGCACCAAATACTTATTTAAAATTGTTAGTAAGGTCAAAAAAAATGAGATGATTAACTTCACCCCTTCTACCCCCTCCCATACAAAATGACACAATTTTGCAATTTGACAATAAATGGATTTACTCAAAAAGTATAAAAGCTATTGGTCTCAATTTTGGTATATATTACTTTTTTAATGATTTAAATCTACAGTACAAAAATTATTTGCTTCCTCCCTTTCCTTCCACCCCCTCCCATACAAACTACACTTTTTCCTGAAATGCTCTAAGCCGATTTTCTCAGAACATATAACATTTGTTGAGCTCATATTTTGTAATAAATATTTAATTAATATTATTACTAAGGTGAAAAAAAAAATATTTGATTTGCTTCACTACTTCTATCCTCTCCCATACAATATGACACAGTTTCACAACTTCACAAAAAATCGATTTTCTTGAAAATTATGAATGGCACTAGTCTGAAATTTAAGGGATGCCAATTTTATAATATTCCTAGTTATTTCTGAAAAAATCATCAAAATCCCCCCACTCTTTCTACCACCTCCCATACAAACTGCACATTTTCACTAAATCAAACTCACTAATTTTCTCAGTTCCCATTCAGTTTTTGGAGTAAGCATTTTGTATAAAACATTTTCATAGCTACTTTAGCATGATGTCGAAAAAATTAGTACAATGCTATCATCCCTTCTAACACTCCCCATACAAAATTTCTTGGGATCACAAAAAATTCTATTTCATCTAGAGTATCGTAAGATTGCGCTTTACGCGCAATCGTAGCCCTGTTATGTTTTAACATATTTTCAAAGTAATCTGACTTGGTTTTATTTATGATATTAATTAATTTGTTTCGTTAGTTTTTGTAGTAGGTTTTTAGTTTTTGGTTGTAGGGAGAGTTTTTCAATGCTTTACTTAACCTATCTCTTTTTCTTATGGAATTTCCCTTTGCCCTTGGGTAATCCATGGTTTTAGTTTTTTATATTTTGTACTGGTATACGTAGTTATTTCTAAGCTCTCATTGATTATTTCGTTTAGAGTATGATGAAATTCGTTGGCACTTTCATTGGCGTCTGTTTTAGTGATGATGTTTTCCCATGTTAGAGTATTAATTTTGGTTTTCAAAGTACTATAATTATGATTGTAGATGCAGTGGCTGTTAGTTTCCGTATTATGGGTTTGTTCCGAGTTAAGAATAATCGCTGTGCTTTTATGGTCAGTAATATTCGTGTTTAAGATTGCAGATTGTACCTTATTATACGCATTTGATTTGATCTTAGCAAAGAAGTGATCAATACAAGTCGTGTCCCTGGTTTCTTGATTTATTAACGATAGAAAGCCCTTTCCATTTAATATATTTAAATAGGTCCAGGCTTTGCTATTATTTGGATCTTTGATGTTAATATTTATGTCTCCCACTAAGAATATATTTTCCCCTTTTACTTTGTGTAGAAGTTTATCGAGATCCGAATTAAATATATCAATGCAGAAATTAGGAGACCTAAATAGCGCTATCAATTTAATTGGTATATGTGTGTATATGCTAAAATCAACTACAATACAAGCAGCCCCACTAAATTGTATTTCTTGGACCGAAATGGTTTTACATTTCTTGCTTATGTAAACTATAACACCACTATTCTGATTTATTTTATTAGTGGTAAAATGGGCGTCGTAATCTGGTATACTATAACTACGAAGATTGGTTGGGTTCCAGCATTCAGTAAGTATAATGATATTGAACGGATTGTATTGCGAAAGGCTTACTACTAGTTTGTCAAAAATTTTTCTTAAGCTTCTTATATTTGTATGGAAGAATTGTATTTGATTTTTATTTTTACTCGCGGCTGCTAGTAACTTGTAATCTTGTGCACCACTGCATAAAACTTCCTCGCATAGGTCATATTCATCCATAGCATTTATCAGTTCATTGGCCATTTGATAGGAGAAAAGAATTAAACAGACTCAGTAAGCTAGTTAGTTTCTTAATAAAGAGGTGGGAATTTAATTTGACAATAGTGCTAGTTGTAGTTTCTTGTAACCTAAATTAAATTTTTTGATCACAGCAATGTGCCGTATTTGAATTCTCAGTGACAAATATTATTTGGTGACTTTTAGTTAAGAATTGTGTACTATATTTAAGTGTTAAGTTTTTATCAAGGAGGATATATAAAAAGGAGTGACTATGAGCATGCTTTGCCTTGTAAGCACAATGGGAATGAATGTATTTCCCTCCCTTACTACCGAAATGCTCGAAATTTTTCGAAAAAAATCGTTTCGCTATCTTTGTCTGCCACACTTAAAAATATTGCAACTAACTCTTTCCCACGATAAATTGTTCGAAACAGTTGTCAAATTTTCGAAAAAATTGTTTCGCTATCCTTGTTTGACATACTTAAATCCAAAGTAAGTCTCTGTCCCGCGTTAAATTGTCCGTTGCTAAAGTACTTAGCTTAAACACAAACCAAAACTAATAAAAATTGAAAAAATAAAAATTTCTGAAATGAAACAGCAAACACCATTGTATTGAAAATTACTTTATTGCTGACTGAATATTAGCAACCAAGAAAGAATACAAATTATTGTATTTTTTTTGTAAAAGTTTGAAGCCAAGTTAAGCTTGGACACAATTTTCGAAAATTTCCGAATCAAAAAATATTCCCACATGAGACAGACTATCAGGTACTCCTTTTATATATCCTCCTTGGCTTTTATTAATATGTAATGAGAGGTTTAATAAAATTGATTTCATATTAATATTGTAGTTTGAAATTGTTGATGTGTAATTTTTATTGTGATAAACAGTGATGCAATAAAAACTTATTCTAAAAAAGCAATTTTTGTTGTGATAAAAAGAAATAGTTATAATAATACACGAATTTGATATTAAGAATTACGTTTTTATTATTACTCGAGACTTAAATCTACGAGACGCGGCGCAGCGCCTCTCGTTATGGTGGTGGACTTAAATCTAATCTTAATTTCTACATACAGGATAGATGAAATCTTCTAAGGCTATACATTGTATATAGATATGTAATATCGTCCTTACATCGACATCACACCATATTGTACCAACTGTTATTTGTTTGACTATTCGAATACAGAACATAATGTTCCATTGTCTTGAGTCAGAGTTTCTTTATGTAAATATTTATTATATTAATTTGAAAGATTGTTTGACTTGAAAATACGGGTGGTCGATCACATTACAATTGTTTACAGGACTTTCTGAAACGTAAGTCTGGATGCAGCTGGTGTTTGGTCAGTTGCCATAACTAAATATCGATATATAAAATATCTCCATAGTTCTAACGAGTAAAACTCTTCGTATTCGACTTCAATAAGTCTTTTTCGCGGTCTAACTTATGTTTTAGAAACTTTTAAGTTCTGGAACTTAGTCGCTCCTCCTTTTTCACCTTTAAAGACACTTTAAAAATTCAAATAAAATACTCGGTTTAAATATTTATAAATTTTTTATTGTTCTCGGTCTTAGGTGTAACTTAGAACTAACTTTCGGCTTCAGTTGCTTTTCCTTTTATAATGATTCAAGACCACTCATTCTGGGTGGTATGTTTGGTTGGTCCTCGTGATGTCGTCTTACCTTGTTGTGTGGTAAGTAGATTTTGTTTACGAAATGAAACAGGCAATCTCGGCTTAGAGTTTGTTTATTAAAACGATGATGCGGCTTACATTGAAAGATTCAGGGTGGAATGTTTATGCTTCGGCGACATCCTTTGAAAATGAAAATATCGCAATGTTAGTATCGGCTATGTATGGGTATGTAACTTAATACTTTAAATTCAGTATTTATATATTTATTTTATAAAATGTTCAAAATTATGACTTACACGTCTAAACTTTTGTGTACAGTTATGTAATTCAACTTTTATCGAATATTCACTTAACAATTTTTTACAAACAACTTGAAATAAAACACGATCTTTATGTATAAATTTTATAATTTTTATTTAGTCGTATTTTATTTAAATTTTTGTTTTGAACTCTCGATCCTAATATGGGGTGAACTTTAAGGGTTTCACCTTAGCCGTTTAAGATTTAAAATTGAAAGCTGCTGATGTCTTCTGAGTCAGGGTTTTTATATTCATCTATGTTGTTGATCTTGTTGATAAGTTATGATACGCTTTGTTTGAATTCAATTAAATTATTCAGTATTTGACTTCTGATACCAAATACTGATACTTCGATTTGGGATGACTTATTGTTTGTTATAAGCTTTGTCTCAATTTGAGATGACTCCGTACAGGGTGTCTCGATGTCATTTGTGGTTGTTGGATTTGTTATATACGTAACTCCTCCCTCACTAGGTCTAGACTCCTGGCTAGATATCTTTTTGAATGGTGATAAGTTTATATTTCCATTATTATTTTTATAATATAAATATATTCCTATTACTAACATAATCATTATAGCAATTGACAATAATGTGTAATTTATCCAACTTTGTTTGCTATAGTTTTGTTTATTATCAAATTTTTCCAATTCATAAACTTTAATTTGTTCGAATTGTTTCCTATGTAGATCTTGTAAAGAAATTTCCTGAAATTTAGTATAGTTTATGTTTTTAGCTATGTTAGGCAAAATTAAATGTTGATAGTATGGAATTTTGAAATTATTAAAAGTTGTATTGTTTATTTTAATTTTACATCAGCAGCTGATATTACTACTTTACAAAATAATTTGTTTTATAATTACTGTGCAAGCAATTGTATTGAAGTTAATATTGATAAATGCTATTATATCTGCTTTAACCGATCCAAATTAACTTTAAATAAAATTTATTACATCAACAAAGTTCCAGTGAAGGAAGTACAAACTGTGCGAGAGTATTAGGTATTACTTTCGATACTTCACTTAGTTTCATACCCCACATAAATAATATTATAGCAGTAGCACGAAGAATGCTTGGTTTCATTATTAGAAATTCAAAATGCTTCAAGATTGGTACCCTAAAAATATTATACTTTTCGCTTGTCAGAAGCAAACTGGAATATGTTTCCACCTTATGGAATCCGTACTATGATGCTATGTCGATGCCATTGAGACTGTACAGCACAAATTCTTAATCTATATTGGTTATAAAATGGGAATAAATTCTGGTAATATTATATATAGGTATTCTGAGTTGATGGAGTTTTTGAACATTTCGTCATTAGAATCTAGAAGAATTTTTAACGATGCCGCTTTTCTATATAATCTCGGGAATAGTAATATAAATGCTCCTGATCTCTTATGTGAAATTAATTTACGCATTCCTACCAGAGTAACTTGATCATTTGACTTATTTCATATTGAGTTTTACAGAACAAATTTCAGCTCTATTCTCCAATAGCAAGACTACAACAACTTGGCACCAATATCTCAGATATTGACTTGATGATGATGCAATGGCGCTACAGCCCATATCGAGCCTTGGCCTCCCGGATGCACCTCCTCCAGTTGTCTCGGTCCAGCGACCGCGTCCTCCAGTTGGAAAAATTGAGAAGCGATCTGTAGTCTGCGTCGACTGAGTCCTCCCATCGCTTTCGTGGCTTCTCCTGCGGTCGGTTACCTTGAGCTTTGCCCTTGAGCACTCGTTTTGGGATTCGTTCCTCGTGCATTCATTCCACGTGGCCAGCCCCATTGCAGCTTGCGCAGTTTGATTACTATAGATGCTGGTGGGTCGTCAAATACTTGATACAGCTCATAGTTGTATCGAATTCGCCAATCATCTCCTTCCTTAACTGCTCCGTATACCTTCCGAAGAATTTTTCGCTCAAAAGTGTCGATTAACTTCTCCGAAAACCGTGTCAAGGTCCACGTTTTGCATCCATATAGCAGCACAAGACGAATTAATATCTTGTAGATGCGTAGTTTATTGTTTCGATGGACCTTCCTTGATTTCATTATGGGGAGGACCGCATAAAATGCTTTGTTAGCTGCCGTGATTCTTCTTTGAATTTCATGTCGCTCATTGCCGTCCTTGTGAGTAGGGCTCCCAGGTATACGAATTCATCCACCTGCTCGAAGTTGTATTCGCCTATTGTAATGTTCTGCCTCTCTGGGACAGTCCTTCGTGTCTGGGTCATGTATTTAGTTTTCGCTTCATTGAATCTGAGCCCTACTTCACCCGCTGCCGACTCCAACTCCTGGAATACCTCCTTAACGCCAAGTATTGATCGGACCAGAATATCCACGTCGTCTGCATACGCCACCAACTGTGCGGATTTTACGAGTAGCGTACCTCTGATGTCCACTGAGGTTACTGAAGTTGCTTTCCTGACGACATACTCGAGCACCAAGTTAAAGAGCGTGGGGCGAGACCATCTCCTTGTTTAAGACCTGACTCCATTGGAAAGCTGTGAGTCAACTTGTTTTGGATTTTTACTTGGCACTCATTGTTTTCCATCGTGGCTTTTATTAACCGAACTAGTTTCAGTGGGACACCTAGTTCAATCGTTATTCTGTACAGAGCATTACGGTCGACACTATCGTTGTCGATCGTCCAGATCTGAAGCCACCTTGATATTCTCCGATGATGTTGTTAGCGTATTCACTGAGTCTTCGTTCGATAATTTTAGTCAAGATTTTGTAACACAACAATGAAATTCCTCTGTAATTTTCGCAACGCAAACGGTCACCCTTTTTGTATTCCGGACATATAATGCTTTTCCGCCAGTCGTCGGGTAATTTTTCAGTTGTCCAGATTTTAACAATTAATCTAAATATTCTAAATATTCTTTCAAGAGCTCTGCAGGGATTCCGTCAATTCCGGGCGCCTTGTTCGATCTTAAATTATGTAAGGCTGTCTCTACTTCATCATAAGTTGGTGCAATAGGCTGATGATCTCCATCTGGATCTTCCGGAATTATAAAAGGTTCAGTCTGTGATGTCGTTCTATTTAACAGTGTTCGGAAGTACTGAACCCATCGTGCATTGATTTCGGTAGCGTTGCTTACGATGTTGCCTTCTTCGTCCTTACAGAGGGTAGTTTGCGGTTTGTAACCTTGTCTCATTTGTTTCACGGTATTAAATGCTGCTCGCACGTCATTTTTCTTCAGGTTTTCGTCCAGTGATAAAATTTTGTCATTGTTTATTTTGCGTTGTTTTCGTCTGCAAATCTTCTTGGCGTTTCGCCTGAGCCGTTCATAGTTGTCCTCTCTAGCTCGTGTTCGTCTTTCGAGAAACAGTCGATAGGCTTAGTTTTTCTTGGTGATGGCTTCTTGGCATTCCTCATCGAACCAGTCATTTCGTTTTCTCCGCTCTAAATGTCCTAAAGTGTATTCTGCTGCGCGGTGAATACTATCCTTAATGTTCTGCCACATTTGGTCAATACTTTCCTCAAGCTCAGCCTGAGGTAATGCCTCAATATGTGCTTTGATTCTGGTCATATATTCCACTTTCGTTGTGTCGTCCTTTAGTTTTTGCATGTTGAGCTTCGGAGCCCAGCCCCTTTTAGTGTGGCCCTTGTTAGCTATGCGACAGCGGTATTTAGCTCGAACGAGAAAATGGTCTGAGTCACAGTTCGCGCCACGTAGAGTCCTAACATCTAGAATGCTGGAGGCAGCGCTTTTTTCGATGAGAACGTGGTCAATTTGGTTGAAGGTGTGCCCATCTGGTGATGCCCACGTCATTTTATGAATACTTTTATGCGGGAAGCAGGTGGAGCTTATGACTAGGTTCTTACTACTGGCGAAGTCAATAAGTCTTTGGCCATTATCATTCGTTGCATTATGGAGGCTATGCCCTCCTGATACGCCCCTATGAAAGAGTTCGTTGCCAATTTTGCTGCTGAAGTCTCCTATAAGAATTTTGATGTCATTGGAGGGCAGCCCGTCAAAAGTGCTGTCAAGTCGGGCATAGAATTCGTCTTTAGTGACATCATCTTTCTCCTCTGTAGGAGCATGGCAGTTAATGAACCAAACGCTGAAGAACTTCAACTTGAAGCGGATTAAGCAGATTCGTTCGTTGATCGGTATAAATTTCGTTACGAGTTGTTTGAACGCTTTATCTACCACAAAGGTGACACCGAATTCTCTGCTTCTTAGCTCTTTTCCGCTGGTAAGGATCGTGTGAGATCTGCTATCGTTAATTTCGTTTCCGAGTCATTTCGTTTCTTCGAGAGCGAGGATGCTGATGTTCTTATGAGACATCTCCTCAAGAAGTTCCCGCAGTGCACCCGTTCGATGTAGTGAACGCACATTCCAAGATCCAAAAGAATAGTCCATTTTCCGTTGCCGTAGTCGTTGCCGTTTGATCCAATCCGAGGCTGTAATCCGGGTTCCTGGACACGCGAGTTTTTTCCGGAGAGACGTTGTCAGCGTTTCGCTCAACCCCCAACCTGGAGGGCCAGTCTGGATGGCAGTTCCGATTAGAGGCGCGGAACACTCGCCTTCACCCTTCTCCGTCTGCTGTTTTGAATAAAACACCCGGTGGCCACCGCGGGGAGGTGGAGATAGTATTCAGTAGCAGAGCTGTTGAAGGTATTTACAGTGGGCTTTTCACAGAATTTATGCTACGTCATGTACCAGATCACGATTACGCTCTGTTACCCTTACTACCATTCGACCACCCTGATATTGACTTGTTTAGCACAAATATCCCTTCTCTGAAGAGATTTATTTATGGTCATTTCAAGAAGCGAATAAAAATATAATATAATCAATTAAAGGAATAATAAAACATAACAGGGCTACGATTGCGCGTAAAGCGCAATCTTACGATACTCGAGATGAAATAGAATTTTTTGTGATCCCAAGAAATTTTGTATAGCGAGTGTTAGAAGCGATGATAGCATTGAACTAATTTTTTCCCCATCATGCTAAAGTAGCTATAAAAATGTTTTATACGAAATGCTTACTCCAAAAATTGAATGGTAACTGAAAAAATTAGTGAGTTAGATTTAGTGAAAATGTGGAGTTTGTATGGGAGGCGGTAGAATGAGTGGTGGGATTTTAGTGATTTTTTCAGAAATAACCAGGAATATTATAAAATTGACATCCCTTAAATTTCTGACTAGTGCCATTCATACTTTTCAAGGAAATAGATTTTTTGTGAAGTTGTGAAACTGTGTCGTATTGTATGGGAGGGGGTAAGTGAAGCTAATCAAATATTTTTTTCTGATCTTAGTGATAATGCTAAATAAGTATTTATCACAAAATGTGAGCTCGATAAATGTTATATGTTCTGAGAAAATCGGCTTAGAGCATTTCATGAAAAAATGTAGTTTGTATGGGAGGAGGTGGACGCAAATAATTTTTCTACTGTACATTTAAATTATTATGAAAGTAATACATCCAAAAATTCAGACTAATAGCTTTTATACTTTTCGAGTAAATCCGTTTATTGTCAAATTGCGCAATTGTGTCATTTTGTATGGGAGGGAGTAGAAGGGATGGAGCGATTTGGCCTGTTCACGATCTTGACCTTACTTTTTTGTCAAAAACGACGTGTACAAAATTTGAACTATCTTGCTCAACGCGTTCTCAAGCTAGAGAGCGCACAGACTGACGGACGGACATCCGGTTTTGAGATTTTTGAGTGATAATATTAACTTCTGTATTATTCATTTTTTTCTCCGAGCCTTATTTCTTAGCGTTACAAACTTTAGAGCAAACTTATAATGCTCTTAGATTTCATCTAGAGTATAAAAATCTGCAATATTATTTATCTGAGATGGCGCGTAATGATGGCCAAATAACGTGCAAAACGGCTCTCAAAAACTTTCTCCATTTTTCTTGTGAATTTTCACAATTTGTATTCCTTGCTCGATATTGTAATTCCACACCTTGACAACGCCTCAATATTTCCCGATGCAAATCGTGCAATCGAGCATTTTGAGATGTCAGGACAAACGCCAAACACTATAAATAAAGGATTTATCTTACTCTTCACTAACTATTGTGTACAGTTAAAAATAAACACGTTTTTTACGATGTTCGGCATATCTTCTTCGTAGAAAAGCTCGCAAATTTGTATGAGTCTGTCATTTTTTATTATCCCTTAGAGAATTTTCATGAACCTTTGTAAACTTTTGAAAACACGGAAATTTTCTATTTAAGTATGTCTACCGTAAATTTTATGAACATCTCATTGTCCAGATCGGACCAGAAACTAGCAACAAAAATACAGTAAAAAACAAATTTATCTTTAATCCAAAATTTTTTCATATTTCTTTAACATTATAAAAATATAATTTTCAAACTCGATTCTTATAATCTATAAACAAGAACAACAGTTAATAATATTTTTTATAAATCAATAATTGCTGTTTTTCTCCTCCACAATATTTTCTATACATAGATCAGTCTCAGTAAATAAGATAAAATTATTTTATAATACAATTATAAAAAAGTTGTGCTTGATCACTATTGTAAAATTTTTTTTTTTAGTAAAATGTTTTTCATGTCTTTCCATTTTCAAAATATCGATTTCGGGCTTGTGAAAAAGTTGACCGTAACTAAAATCACACAAGCACAAGACCAGACTAGAACAAATAGAAGCCAGCCGGAATGTCGGAATGGACTTCGATATTCATTAACGATTCCTTGCCCGAGGAGATCCGTACAAGTTTTTCGAGCTGAATAAACCAATGCGATCGGTATCAAGTATTGTATTCCAGTTCCGGCATACGAGCCGGTAAATCCGACCAAACTGGTCAGACTTTCGGTGAAAAATGTCACCAAGATAGGCGGTAGGATAGCTAAAAGTGGAAAAATGATACGCCTCTGCAGGATATTGTACGATTCAAAGCGCGACATGTCCAGGAATAAAGTCTGTAAATTATTCCGAAGAGTTATCGCAATTATCGGGAAACTAGCCGATAATGTGAACACAGGAAATAGGGCCAAGAAATATTCGATTCCTTTTAGGAAGAGCGATGTTTGATCAGAATTTGGAACGAAATTCAACGTGTATAAATCCTCGAGATTCGCAAAGGCAAAAGCACCTGTAATTGCTAATAATAAATAGAATAAGCATATCACGCTGTAGTCAACGGAGAGCAGAGATTTGATGCCCTTTTTATTGGTTATGGGCGCCAGGAGACTCGGCAACGAGTGATGACACATGAACGAGTAAATACAAGCACCGAACAGCGATGGTACTCCCATAATATTGGCTGCTGGCGGATGACCGGCTGGACCGTTCACGATTATTCGTCGCACTGCAATACTTATCATTATGGTAAAAGCTGAAATGAAACAAGAAATTACATTGAAATCAACCTCTCTAAAAATAAAAGCAACACAAAAAACTTACCCATCCAACGGAGTATCACCGTAAACATTTGAATGTACTTTGTCTTTTGCACATTGAAAAAGGTAAACGGACCCAAGAGCATTATAAACCCGATCAAAGACAGTCGATACACATCCAGTCTGGATAGAGTGTGATTCTGCCAACATAGTTCAGCATCTAGTGTATCCGTACTGCCATTGGATGAGACATTCGTTGCACTGTAATAACATTAACGATATCATTTTTAAAAATCACGCTCATCCATACACTCTACTAACCACATAATATCGCGAAAAGTTTTCGCTACGGCTGCCGAATAAATACTTAAGTCGCCATACAAATAAATCGCAATGCATAAGTAAAATAAAATTCGACCGATGTCGGAAAAGAAAATACCGGCCATTTCGCCCAGCTCGATTTTATTATCGAGAACATAATAACGTGATCGATGCGAAAAAAGTGGCGTATGCTCAATACTGGAATCGGATAAATCGGTCTGCTGAGCCGTCGCTAGCGACGAATTTATCGGACAAACTCTATCACCTTCAAGTTCTTCTTGGTCGCTATCAAATTCATCGTCCATCATCGACTGTAAAGCAAATTGCGAATAATATGAAGAAATCGTTTCGAATAAAATGAAGCCATTCATGCCAAGCAATGATTTAAAAATACAAAGAAATAAAGCTTATGGCATTTATCAAACAGTTTGATAATGGTCTCAGCAGAAACCAAAACGTCACAAGTAATAAAGCAGACAGAATTAAATCCGGAAATCTTTTCTTTCAATGAGAAATTCACTGTGGAAACATTCACTAAAGTAATGATTTATTATTCTTTCAGAGGTGGCTCTACCGTAGGGGCTAGTGGGACTTAGAGTCACTCTATGCCAGGAGAAGAAACACATCTGAGCCTGGCAGATATGTCACAACCAACACCTGCGAAGTCACAATCCGTAATTCACCGTTCGCGGAGTGGTGAGTTTACAGGCAAACGGTGTAAAAAGTGAAACAGTTCCACTTCAAGAAGGTCTAGATACTCAGTAGATGGCTTCTGTTCGTTTTCTATCATTCAGTACCTCATAAAATCTGCAAATATTTGTCAGTAGCAGCCAGTACAAGTGAAAAATTTACAAGCTTCTTCACTCGTTATAGTCGTTCTCACTCCCCTACCCCACTCTCCTACCTTTCCAATCCCATTCCTTCCCTCCACAACTGTGTTTGTGCATTGCACATAAAGACCCATAAAACAGGTCATTCCGCAAAAAAAAAATTAAGTATTATTAACTGCGGTCTTGATGTTGGTGGTTGAACGGGTATAGATAGGGTTGCCATCTGATCGGCGTCATTAGGCGACGCCCAGTGTTTTAACTATCATATACACATCACTTATGCTCATCATACCTCCACGCGGTAGACACCGTAAATTGGTCTTGTCCATCCGGACTTGACTTGCTGAACTGATAAGTGCGAGTGCTAATGAAACAGAAAAGTTCTAGCACTATAATATGGCCGGCCCTCCAAGTAAGGGATTGAGCGATGTGTTAACAACTCATCCTTGGAAAAATAAAAACCAGACTTCCAAAACCAGAAGCACCACCTCAAACTGGATTGAGTCGGCGGCAACGAACACGTAAACGAAAATGGCATATTCCTTCGGATCTTGGAACGTGCGATCCCTGAACAAAGCAGAAGCAGTGAGAAAGCTTCTAGAATAGGCAAACAAATACAATATATACATTGCACTCTAAGAAATTAAGTTGTTAGGTAGCGAGGTTACTGATATTGGATCGCATACAATTTTCAAAAGTGGGAAAAAAAGTCGGGGAGCCGGGAGTTTGGAGTTGCGTTTATCGTCGACAAGAAGTTTAAACACCAAATTGTCAACTTCAAATCCTTGAATGAACGATTGTGTGCAATCCTCATCAAAACAAAATTCTTTAATGTTTGGCTTATTAATGTCCACGCCCCAACGAAATACAAAGACGACGAACTTAAAGACGGTTTCTACAGCACGATATTAAAATAGTATTAGGTGACTTAACGCAAAAGTGGTCATACTGACATAGGGACAATTGGAAGGCACAGTCTCCATGACATTATTAACGATAACGGCCAGATGCAAACTGATTTCGCCAGTAGCAAAAACCTTTTTGTAAGCTCGACATGCTTCCCGCATCGTGACATTCATAAGAGAACGTGGGCATCACCCGACGGAAGAACATTCAACCAAATAGACCACGTTCTAAAAGAGATAATGTCGTGGGGCTAATTGCGACATAAATCAATATTTGTGACCAAGTTTCAATGTCAAATCGCAAATCGAGGACACTCAAGAACACCACCGGTTCCTAAATCCAACATTGGCAAACTCAAAGACGAGAAAATAGTAGCAAAATATGTATCAGACTTGGAGAGGCACTTCGCGAAAATGCTGAATAACAAAGCAAACATGCCAATAGAAGAAATGTGGCAAAACATTAAAGATGACATTACATGTGTCGCAGAAGAGGTGACAGGACAACAACCCCGGCGCAAAAGAAATGATTGGTTCGACAACGAATGCCAAGATGCATTAGAGTGTAAAAATTAAGCTTACAAAATATTAACGGAACGGCCGACACGAACCAAACGGAACAAATAAAATGATCTTGATGATTTGCGAGCAAAATGTACAGACAGAAAAAAAGGAAGTACAATAATGACGAAATTAAAAACATGGATGAAAATTATAAATCGCACAACACAAGAGCCGCGAATTCCCTAGTTAAAAGGATGAAAATGGGATATCAACAGTAGACGACCCTCTTTAAGGATGCAGAAGGCAACATTACAAGTAATGCGAAAGATATAAAATTGAGATGTGCACAATATTTTGAACAACTCCTCAATCCGAGCCCATCATCCGCACGAACAGCAGCAGCAGACATAATAGCAGGTATAACTGATGTAACAGCTGAATGATCGTCTTTGAGTCCTCCCACTCCCAAAGAAGTAAAAACGGTCCTGAAGAACCACCCAAACAACAAAGCGCTGGACACTAATCAAATTGCAGCTGAGCTTTTGAAAGCTGGCGACACATGCAGAGCGCATCTCCTACACAAATTAGTCAGAGATATATGGACTCATGAAACACTTCCTGAAGATAATGCAGCCAAGATATGCTCATTTTTGCAATTTATTTAGTAAAATACCGTTATTTTTTTATTTTTTATGTGAGATTAGAGAGAAAGAGTAGCAAACAAAAACAATCAGCAACAGCAGCAATCAGCTTTTGAAGTGGATTGTACTGGCTCATCAAGCCTGGACCATGATCGTTTTCGATTGACGTTATTGTAAACAATCCATTTTTCATCGCCAGTGATGATTCGTTTCAGAAAAGCGTCGGATTCATTGCGTCTAAGATGCAAATCTCTACCGTTGATGCACTTCGTTAAATGAATTTCTTTCAATTCATGTGGAACCCAAATATCAAGCTTTTTAACGAGTTTCATACGTTTTAAATGTTTCTCAATCGCTGTATGCGACACATTAACTTTTCTGCTATCTTTCGTACATGATACATGACGATCCGACTTGATTAAGGCTTTATTTTGATTATCATCAAGCTCATCTGGTCGACCTGATCTTTGAGTGAAAAATCTCCGGAACAAAATTTGTCGAACGAATTCCGGCACTGTCTTTCTTTTAAGGCTTCCTTACTACACACATCACGTATCTTTTTAGTAGCTTGCGCTGAGTTCTTTCCTTTACGGAAATAAAAAAGTAAAGTATGACGAAAATGCTCGTTTTTGCACTCCATATTAAAACTGACGCCAAAGTAACAACAATAACAAAAATACAAGCATGTTTCTTCTAAAGTAAAGTAAGACTGACAGATAACAAATGTCAAAAGGAAAAAAAACCAAAGCCCTCTAAAGTAGAAAGCCATATAAGTCAATCCAACAACAACACGTTGGAGTCATAACAAAAATGACAGTTCCATACAAATTCGCTCGCTTTTGTATGGAGCAGATACGGCGGGCTTCGTAAGAATCGCGTTTATTCTTAAATGCAGTGTTAAAGATAGTTCAGCTTTCTAAGGTACTTTAATAATAGTGCACGGCATGTAATTATTACACATTGATATCACTCATAAAAAACTTTAAAATTTTAGTTATTACGAAAAGTATGCACTCGCGTAATATTTCCGTGCTTAATTTGACGTAATTATGCTTTTGTGTTGTTTTCGGCAAGACATGTTTTTACGACAAGTTCGTCAAAAATAAAACAGGTGGTCTTTTGAAATGGAAAAATTCATGACGTCACACCCGCTGGAGTCATTCAATATGGTAGTTATGTAGTTTTGCCAGTTATATCGTGGGTGCTCCGCTGGCGTCGTGCATGAGGTGTCAAAACGGGGGATTCGACCTAATATGCAAGTCCATTCCCTGGCTTGGTGCCGGATGGCGACGCAACTATTCATCAAGGATGTTGTTTCGTCTATAAACTCCCCAGTCGGATCGCTGGTTCCGTCGTCGATATAGAGATCCACATTCCAGATTTGATTTAATTTGGTTTGGTTAGTACATTGCGCTTGTGTTGTGTCTTCAGTGATTTTGTACTTCAGGTTTCTTCTAGGTACTCCGCTGGCTTCGCGTTTGATAGTAAGGCGGAGAATTGGCGTAAAATATCGGCCAGTTCTTCGTTCTGCTGCCGGACGACGATGGTTTACTGCTTCCTTAGACTATAATTTGGTTTTACTTGGTTTACTTTATTAATTATCTCGTTCTTTTCAGCCTTTCATTGATTCCGACTTGTTTCGTTCCTGATGTAAACTCCCAGAGGTGTGGAGAGTGCCAGCCGAGGGTTAGCCTAACCGTAGTCGAGGTAAGTAGTTATTCGAAATCCAGTCTTTGTAACTTGGTAACTTGTTTCTTTTCGTTCTTTCAGGTAGACCTGGTCCCTGTTACGGTAGAACCGTAACAATGATTGTACGTTTATTTTAATCATTGATAATCTTTGATGTTCATTTATTTAATGAATTTTCACTGCTGATTGAAATATTCGTTTCTGTTTGATTACAGGGAATTCGAACGTATTCATTGATAATTCCTTGATGACATGAGTATGTAAGATACTTAATCCTAGCTGAATAAGATTCGGTTCTATTTTTATCATGCTAGAATTTTAAACCATGGTGGTTAAATCAAGTTGAAAATTTATTATTTTGGACTATGGAATCTTTTCACATATCCAAATATTTTCATTAATTTTGCTTTTTGGTAAGGATGAGAAGAAGTTCGAACGTATTCATTTAGATTCTTTTATGTCATGAGTATGTATAGGGTTATCCAATAAGAGGTGTTATTTTGATATTGAAAGAAAAATGGCATTTTTTGAGATAAATGATCGGATGTTTATTTCATTGTAAAGAGGAAGGTATGCCGTTAATAATGGAAAACAACATCAGCCAAATGGCCACCACGACAACGCTTACAGGACCGTATCCTTTCCATGAAATTTTTCATAACCAAATCGCAAAGTGGCTGCCCTATGTCCTCGATAGTCTCACGAATTCCATCTTTGAGGTCTTCACTCGACGCTGGGCTGTTGGCGTTATCTTTCACGTAGCCCCAAAGGAAGAAGTCGCAAGGTGTTAAATCACAACATCTCGGTGGCCAATTGCGATCACCTCTTCGAGAGATAACGCGGTCCGGAAACTTTTCCCGTAAAAGATCAATGGTTTCGGTGCTTGTGTGGCACGTAGCGCCGTCTTGTTGAAAGTAAACGTTGTCCAGATCAATATCATCCAATTCCGGCCATAAAAAATCATTAATAATCTCTCGATAGCGCAATCCATTCACCGTAACTGTTGCTCCAGCCTCATCTTCGAAAAAGTAACCCCCGTAGACCCCGCCGGACTATAAACCGCACCAAACAGTCACACGTTGAGGATGGAGAGGCTTTTCAACAATAACTCTTGGGTTTTCCGAGCCCCAGATGCGACAGTTTTGCTTGTTGACGTAGCCACCGAGGTGGAAATGGGCCTCATCAGTCAAGATGATTTTTCGATGGAATTCCGGATCATTTTCATGCATTTCAAGGACCCAATCAGCAAAGACACGGCGTAGTTGATGATCGCCCGGCTTGATTTCTTATGCTACTTTATAAGCCTTAAGACCCAAGTCTTTATGCAAAATACGGTGGAATGACGTTTGTAGAATGCCCAATTCCAAAGAACGACGAGGAATGGAAAAACCTGGGTTTTCTTCAACACTTTGGGCTACAGCAACAATATTCTCAGTTGTTCTTGAGCGACGTGCACGGTTCTTATTCTTCACATCACTAACTTGTCCCAACAGCTCGAATTTTTCCACCAATTTCTGTATTGCGGTCCGACAAGGTGCTTGACGACGACCCAAAAATGTTTTAGTTTTACGAACCGTCTCTGCCAAATTTTCACCATTTTTATAGTGAATTTTAATAATTTCAATGCGTTGTTGAAGCGTGTATCGTTCCATTTTTATTAATGGTGTAGTTTCTACTTGTCAAATGTCAAAAAATTACAGCTTCAAAAGTGACATCTACCGAAATAGCGGGCTATTCAAAATAATACCTCTTATTGGATAACCCTTTATTATAATATAATTCATCTTAGCTGAATAAGATTGGAACTAATTCACCTTGGTTGATTTGTTATTACAAAATGTAGGAAAAATCAGTAACTTTGTTTTAATGGGAAGGGGAGGAGAGAGACCAAGGCCAACCAAATATTTGTAATTCAAGAATTTATTTATTTATTACCTAGTATACATATAACTGTAGAGTTTATATTTTATAAAAAAAAATATGCATGTCATATGTCGAAATTAATTTGATGTAATTAAAAAAAATTGAAAGTAGCTCGCAATCATGATAAACTAATTAATAACGATAGGAAGAGAGATTTGTATGTTACAATTTTATTGCCCGGCTAACTCTTTTTTTTTCGTGGTGAGCCCCACATTGGGCACTGTTGATTATTAAACGATCGTTTTATTTTTGTTGTTGTTTCATATACATCTTCTGGTAGATGTATCTGAAATCTTCGAGGAGGGCTTTGTAACGATCGTGTCAAAATTCACTGTAGTGAGTAATTTTTTTTTGATCGTGTAGCGTGTATGTATTAAAAAAAAGAAAATTTCTTTTTTTAGTGAGATTAGAATCTGATTTTGAGTTTGAAAAAATTCGATCCGCTTAAATTAAAAAGTTGATAAAACGTAAAGTAAAATCTTTGCTTTCAAAACTGGAAATTGGCTTTTTACTGGAAAAATAAAAAATAAGATAAAAATAAACGAACATATTTTGGAGTACGCGTGCATAAAATCTTTTTGAAGAACGTTTTCTCGAATTTGTTAGTGGAGATTTTTTTTTTTGCTGAATCTCGAAAATGAAGACTGTTAGCGATGGAAAGAGTGCTTATAGCTATACCGGAAATCAAATTCCTCATAGATCAAATGCTATCAGTAAATCTGATATGAAAGTCACTTCGAGCACTAAAAATGGTTTTGGAGATTACGTCATTTGTTTACAGAATTACGGTCAACCAGCATACGGTACCATATCGTCGATAGGAATATCTATGATGGCTGGTGGTGCAACAAAGTCGCCACATCAAGCTACAATGGGACAAATGCCGATGCCAACTGTGGAGATCCATCAGCAGCTGCAACAGTATTCGATGCCATTAATGCAATCAATCCAGATGCCATCGTCGATGCAAGCTATGCCTAATCTGCAATATATCAACCAAAACTCCCGCGACTTGGCACCTCAGCATCCACACCTCATCAAGAAGCAGCGTATTCGAAGGATCCTAGCGTTGCTGGCCAAATTTTCCTGACCGCCGCAGCAACAGTATGCTTCCATGAACGCCACCGCTATGAGCAGCTATCTCAAAGAAAAACGAAAGGAGTAATGTCAACCTACGCCACTAATCCAGGTCAGGCCCGTATTGATGTTAATGATTTCTAGATGATATTTCTCAAGAGTCGTGTTGCTTGATAATACAGCACTAATTGGATGGTAATTTGGTTTTCTCCTTCGTCAAATTTGAAAAAATCTCTCTTCAACTGTATGGGTTGTGACGACACGACCCAACTTCGCCTGAGCTGGCCAGAGTTGGGTGGTCACGGACAATTGTCCCATACATTTTAAAGAATTATAAATGAACCATCTTGTAGGAGGTGGTAACAGGTGTCTTAAAAAAAAAAAACAATCACACTCTTTCATCAATGAACACACCGTAAACTCGCATCGCTTCTCGCGTTCATTTTTCAAAGAAATCTAAAAAACGAAACCAGCAACAAAAGATTACATAAGCCAACAAAATCTGAAAACTTTGAAAATAATAAATTAAAATGAAATCATGCATTCGTAGTGTGATAACGAAGAGGTCAATATCCCTACTCGAACTCGACACGCTTACGAGATCCCGTGACGTGTATTTCATCATTAATGGGAATGTCTGCTCTTACTAATAAAGCCATAATACATGGAAAAAAAATTAATTTTGTTCATTTTATTGCATTTTTAAAAAGAAACCAATTAATTGCCCACCCTGTATATCAACGGGCTGGTACATCTTAACTAATGAAGTTGATCCGGGGAAAACTAAAAGCTAATACTCAGCATCATGACCTGTGGAAGAGAACTGTTTCTGTGATATACTCCTATAGGGAGGAAGTCTTAACGGGAAAACGATTGATTGACTCTAGGTATATTCCAAGGTATACTTTCCAAATGCCATCAAGTAAACAACACCCCCCCCAAAACAATTAAAGCAAAATTATCTCAACAAGCATACAGTTTCGCAAATACTTACTCGATCGCGCTTGAGAAATTGCAACCGCCGCCAATGCAGGACTGCATTGGCACATGCTATCGTCTCGATAACGAACGTGACAGTCAGATAACTGATAAAGGCAAGAAAAGTGATAACGACGAGGCCTAGAGCCCAACCAGCTTTGGCGAAGACCGCAGGTAAAGTCAGTGCGCCCGTGCCAACTATCAAATTGAAAACGAATATCAAGCCGATCTGAAAAGGACCAAAGAAAAAAAAATTTAATTCAATTGGAATTTAAACGCTCCGCATGAAAATCGCTTACCCACGTCGGATATTCATCTCCACTTACACGGTGCGGCATTTTGAAATATTTAAATCAGGGAACAATACACTTTGTTTGCCTCCGCGCAAATTAGTTTTTGCAATATTTTCGTTGATTACGCGGAACTTTACCTGTGGTGAGATTTTTTTTAGCACAATAGCAAAACGATTACATTTTCAATTAACGCGCTGTATTTGCTTAATTAAAATTGAAATTAAAAAAAAATAGTTTCTAGCTGCGTTGCTATCTGCAAAGATTTTTCTTTATTTTCGTCACTGCGAATGACAAAAAAAACATTCGCAGTCTTGTTGACATTTCACCAGCTGCAGTTTTGCTGCCATCTATGAATTTAATGGTTAAGTCTCGTGATTTCCGGTCTACTTTCAATACTCTCAGCGGTTCAACTTGCTTTGTAACACATTTCAATTCATTCAATGTAATAACCAAAAAAAATACTTTATTCTTCAGCCCTGGAGTCCAATTGCAGTAGAAAGCTTCCACCAGGTTGGGAAAGTTGCGGAAAACCGTTTTTTTTTCAGTTAATGGAAAAATCGTTTTACACTTAATTACGGACACAATTTTTCTAAGAGATTTTCATAGTTCTTTCTTCTCTACTCTGTAATAATGGAAATGTACGTATGCAGATTGAAAGGTTGTTATATCACAGGAACACCCTGAGCGATTTTTTTTATTTTCAGGCAATACCGTTACTTTGTGTCCCATCATTTTGCGCTATGCACAAGTTTTTGCTCCACTTGCTTACGAACAGTTTCGAAAATCAGCAATATTTCGAGGTTCGTTATAGTAAGATGATAAAAAATTGTTTGGTGGTTATTTATTCCTTTATTTCCTTTTTATTTAGCACGTTTTGGGAAAAACTGAGAATCAGAAGGAACTTAACCAGCAATGAAAAAAGTAAAACTGATGCCAATAAAGATGAAAGTCATAGTTGCAGCAATAATGGGTAGAGGAAAGTCAGCAGTTAGCGCTTACCTTCAAGATCCAGAAAATCATGGAAAAACAGAAAAGAACCATTAACTAAAGCTATCTCACTCAGGATAGACGAGTAATACTAAGGAAGCTTCAAATTCGTCTAATTCTGCGGCAAAAATCAAAGGCAGTGGAAGCGTTAGTGCGAGTACAGTGAATCCTCCACTCGCGGACACCTCCAATAAGCGGACACCTCCCATATCCGGACCAA
Source organism: Chorisops tibialis (assembly GCA_963669355.1). Taxonomy (NCBI): domain Eukaryota; kingdom Metazoa; phylum Arthropoda; class Insecta; order Diptera; family Stratiomyidae; genus Chorisops; species Chorisops tibialis. The sequence goes on from OY770262.1 coordinate 290,804,688, forward strand.
ATTCCTCTACACTCGCTTTAGGACTCGCTTTACGAGCAAAATGACCTCCGACAACCGGACCCTCCAATGAACGGAAGCGGACACCATATTTCTGTACAATTGGTTAAAATGATCTCTCACAAGCGGACACAAAGCTTGTTTACTCACAAAAATATTCATACAAGAATTTATATTGAATTGGGGATCCCCTTGTTCGATGTATTTGAGCAGTCGTTGATTGTAGTGTATAGGGCGATTCCCCGTATTATAAATAGTTCTGTTTTATATGAGAGTCGTGCTCGTGATCTAGTTGTTTTTTATGTTGTGTTGATGTCAGAATGGCTCCACGAAGAAACGTTATTTCCTTAAATGAAAAAAATGAAAGAATTAATGTGTTTGAAAAAGAAAAGGTGTATGTTCGAGAATTAGCTAAGAGGTGATGGTTATAGTGGTTTAGTGAAATGAATTGGAATAGAATCTTTTTTTTTAAGGTTCCATATTGGGAAAACTCAGGCCGCAGAAATTGTGAACAATCGAGATCGCAAATGGATATCCGGTATCAATTTCCAGCAAGAGAAAAGCTTTCTGAAGACGGAAGGCTTGCAAATCGCTCGAATCTGCTTTGATTGGTTTGCCAAAGCTAGAAGCCAGCATATTCCTATTGTAGCGTACCTTTAAAATAGGTGCACTAGCGCACGTAAGAGTGCGTGTCACTTTTTGTGGTGGTTCTGTTTTCACTGTTTCCCCTCTTCTTCGTCTCTTCCTTCAATTTAAACACTTCGTTTTATATTCTATAGATTTTATTATCACTAGTTTAAATTTCATTTCTTAATACAAGTTACAATTTATATTTTACACACGAGTTACAATTTTTTAAAAACAATTGATTTCACATTTCTTAAATATTTATCACGACACGCGGACGATTCAGTGTTTATCTTGCGGACGATTCGGGGTAGAAAATAAACGAGCGAGACAAAACGGGCGAGTCGCGACAATTCAGGGGATGACTCAAATAACTCTTTACGACGCGGAGTGGGTCTTGTGGGAAAGGAAATGTGTAAGCACTTTTAAAGGCCTTGTAATTTATGGGATATCGTATCACAATGTAGAATTCGGAATAAGATTTAGAATGGGATTTAGGACATTGATAAGATTGAGACGTCTTAGTTTTGAAGATAAAGATATAATCGATAATGAGTTGATACGATATGATAGAGAATCGGTTAATTGATTGAGACATGGTAAGTAGAAGGAGGTGGCTTTATAACACTATCTCCGGACCAATTATTAAAGCCAAGGCAAGAGAAATAGCGGACCATTTGGGATACTGTGAACTTTCTGCGTCGAATGGATGGCTAGAAAAATTGCGTAAAAGGCACAATGTATCATTCAAGTGCATAACTGGCGAGGCTTCAGATGTGAATCCAGTAGACGTCGACCAGTTTAGGGCAAAAATACCCTCCATGTTACTTCGGTACAAGCCCGAAGATATTTATAATGCCGATGAGAGTGGCCTCTTTTTTCGCGCTTTGCCCGATAAAACTTTCGCCCTGAAATCGGAAAAATGTATTGGAGGTAAACTGTCAAAAGAAAGGCTGACAGTTTTTTATTTTGTGTTAACATGGCAGAGGAAAAAGAGATGGTTTTAATTATCGATAAAGCAGCCCGCCCTCGAGCATTCAAAAATCTTCGCATCCAAGACTTACCAGCCAATTGGAAGTCAAATAAAAAAGCGTAGATGACGCGTGACATTATGTCAGAATGGTTACAACAGTTCGACCGTAAAATGATAATTCAAAAAAGAAAGGTCCTTTTGTTTTTGGATAATGCGGCGTCTCATCCGATAGCCATCACTTCAGTGCTCTCGAAAGTGATGGAAACTGCTGTCAATCGCATAATCATTCACTATCTCGAGGATAAACAGCTTATCCACGATCGCCAATACGGTTTCCGTTCTGGAAGGTCGACGGGAGATCTTTTGGTCTACCTGACGGAACGTTGGAACTCTTGCTTGCACAAATACGGCGAAGGTCAAGTTCTTGCTCATGACATTGCAAAAGCTTTTGACAGAGTTTGGCATGAATGTCTCCTTGTTAAGTTAAGGCCATTGGTCTCGATGCTATCCTCATTCGATGGATTGAGAGTTTCCTGTCCGAACGCAATATACGAGTCGTATTAGATGGCGTTACTTCTTCTTCTTTCCCAACTAATTCTGGTGTCCCTCAGGGTTCTGTTCTTTCACCTACTCTGTTCTTAGTATTCATTAATGATCTTTTGTCTTCTACTCTCAATCCAATCCATAGTTTTGCAGATGACAGTACTTTAGATAACACCTTTTAATTTAACTCTGCTGCGGATTCTCACAAGCTATCTATTGCTTCCAAACGCAGGGAGCTATTCAGTTCGCTGGACTCCGACCTCGACTTAATCCTGGATTGGGGCAGGAAAAATAGAGTAGAGTTCAACGCTGCCAAGACACAGTCCTGTCATCTTTCCCTCAAACGTGATGTTCCAGCGTCGTCGAATAATTTAGCCTTTAATGGCGTACCAATTAGCTCTTCAGATGAATTTATCGTATTAGGCGTAAAAGTTAATAATCATCTTGATTGGAGCAAACATATTTTTGATGTTGCCCTGGATACCTCCAAACGCCTGGGTATCCTTCGTAAATGCAAAAAATATTTTACGCCTCACGACTTAGCTACCATCTATAAGGCTTACATTAAGCAGAACAGTCTCGGAAATTGTTACATTTTCTCGGACAGCAGGGCTGCACTTCAGGCACTCCAATCCTACAGGACTACATCCAAACTAGTGTCCATCTGTAGACACAATTTAAATCGCCTAGCGGCCATAACGGAAGTTTTTCTAATATGGATACCGGGTCATAGTGACCTGCTAGGTAACGAGGCGGCAGATACGCTTGCACGGCAAGGATCTGCTAACATCAATTCCACTAGGAAGTCAGTCGATGTAGCACCAACAGTGCTGAAGACTAGCTTCAAACAGACTATTTTGGATTCTTTCTTGGCGGGGTGGCGGCAGCTGGAAAGCTGTAAAACGGCCAAATCCTTTTGGGAAGAATCGAACAAAAATATTACAGCTCAGCTGTTACAACGTAGTCGCTACAGTATCCGAACTATTGTCGGCCCTGTGACCACAGGCTATTGCTTGCTAAGGCTGCACGCATTTAGGATGCGAATCGCGAGCGACAGCTTGTGCAGAGGTTGCGAGGAAGACGAAGAATCTATCGAACATTATCTTTGTCACTGTCCGCAAATCTCACAGTCGTCTCCTTTGTTTAGGCTCTAGATTCTTCTCAGAACTAGACGACCTCAGAGGCGTCCAACATTCAAGCCTGTTAAGGTTCGCAAACCGAACCAAGTGGTTAGAGCAAGAGGAGTGACTTCCAACTCATAACTATAGGGGGAGTACAATGGGCCCAACTAGATGGCCTCAGTGCTTGTGGTTCTATGCAACCACCCTCCTACAACCTAAACCTAAGGCTTACATTCGACCTCGCCTAGAGTACAATTCGCATTTATGGGCTGAAGCACCCAAAACACACCTTGCGCTGCTCGATCGAATACAAAAACATGCGTTCCGATTAATTGGAGACGACACCATTACGATTTCTATTGACTCCCTCGAGCATCGTAGGAACGTTGCAGTACTCAGCATTTACTACCACTACTTTCATGGTAAATGTAGTGCGGAACTTAGACCACTTATTCCTCCACTTTACAGTTTTCCCCGAAATACTCGTCAAGCTAAACGCGCGCACGAGCTTACCATCAACCCTATTCCTACTCGTACAGTGAAATATAGGCAGTCATTCATCCCCCGAACGTCCAGACTTTGGAACGCATTGCCTGGTAGCATATTTCCAAGCAGGTATAACCTTCAGCGCTTCAAAAATAATGTCCATCGGCACTTCCGTCTCTCTCCCCCAAAATTCCCATAACACTAACCAAGTTTCATCCTCTTCCTATACCGTCATAACTGTGCAATTGCATTAAAGGGTGACCCCCTAAGTTATAATCGGTGCTATAAAAAAAAAAAAAAAATTTAAATTTGACAAACGTTAAAATATTTTTCTTACCGGCTAATACTACATCAGTCTGTCAACCCTTGGATCAAGGGATAATTCAAAATTTTAAGGTACAGTACAGAGGATTAATCCTTAAGCATATCATCTCAAAAATAGATACAATGAAATCAGCATCAGAGCTCGCCAAACTTACAAAGTTCTTGAAGCTTTGTATTTCATCAGAACTTCGTGGGCCAAAGTTGATACAGCAACCATCATAAACTGTTTGAAAAAGGCAGCAAGCGTCACGGAGTATCCACGCCACGAGTGGCAAGTTTCGGCGCGCTCAGGCTTACTTTTATTAATTCCATGAACACAGCTTCTGGTTTTTCCTTCCATCTTTTCCAGTAATGCTTTTCTTCTTTCTCTGAAAATAATAATTAATTGTCACTAACACCTAATCCAACCGAAGAGAATAGGATCATTCCACCGAAGAAAACTATCCTGTTGTAATAAAATAATGAATCTGTGCAATGTTAATAATAATAATATATAGTTTAAGAAAATATTGCCCCGTTTGTAGAAACGTTAGTTGTGGTTTTGTAGTCTCAAAAAGCAGTCCAGTACTCAATTTGTCGAAAATTCTCAGCATTCGAAGTCTCGAAACCAAATGATGACATTAGTGGCGGTTGTCTCATGTACAATACGGTGCAATAAATACATTGATTAATCGTATGTATTTTCGCCTTCGATTTGAAAAATTTCTTTGGATCAGGCGAATTGCTAAAAGAATTTCTTCGGCGAATTGAAAAAATCCTTTGTATCAAAATTGAAACAAAGAGCGAATTGAAAACTTCTTGGGCGAATTGAATTGGCGAACTATTCCTCAAAAAAGTACGAAGTCAAGTCTTTTATTTTTTCAACAAGAACAAGACTCAGTTTGACACTCTTGATTCATAGAAACTGAAAAAAAAAATCAGGATGTCATCGTTCTGCTCCCTCTTGATTTTCTTCAGTTTTTTAGCTTTAGTAACAGTAAGTAAATTAATTTCGACTGCCCCGCAATGAGCTACAACAAAACCTTCCCTTTTAGCCGTATCTGGAAAGCGACAGCTGGCTTAGGGTCGAACTACGCCATGCCCTGGACAAACAGAACCCCGACAGATTCACATTCCGCGGCAATATTTCAATTCCAAGCTTGAACCTTGGCGAAGCAAACGTCGCCCATGAACCTCTCAGCTTGGAGGAGCGCCAAAATCTTAAGGTACGTAGAACTGCAATTGGGTGCCCAGCAAACCTAACCCCCAATTCATCATTTACAGAAATTGGCTGAGGCAAATCAATTTTACAGACTAAAGGCAATCGCAATCTACCCCGATGGTACTCGGTCCGAATTTCTCACGTCCACCAAGGCTTGTGCCCTGGCCAATTCCCAGCTTAGCGATTTTCTGTGGGTCTCGATCGATACAGTCGGATCAGTTCTGGCCATTACGCAGACAGTCAGCGGAATTGGGAATTGCCAGGACTTCCATATGTCCGAGGACGATCTGGAAAATTTCAGTACTCACGTTTTTGTGAAACAAACAGATTTGGCTCCCGTACCCGATACGACCAGCTTCATTCAGAAATTAGAGAGGGAACGTGAGGCTCGAGAACGCGGTGAAGTCAAGGATAATCGAGGATTTTTCGCGAAATATGTAAAGATGGGATTTGATTTTTTTAAGTTTTTCAGTAGAGAGATGAATGTTTTATTTTTTCAGTGGATGTACATCGTCCCGGTTGGGCTGCTTGTTTTGATCTCGGGAGCAACAAATCCTGACAGCGGAGGACTTCGTTAATGTGTAGTGATTGAAATCAATTGAAAAGGAATCTTTCACAAAGTAGGAACGGCCGGGGTATTATTATTTAGAAATAAAATGAAGATGTCTGAACAGAATGAATTTTTTTTTCCATTTGCCTCCTCTCCGAAATCCAGCTTCCTAATTTACGAGGGGAGGTCGAAAATTGCGCGGGAACTTTTATCCGAAATTTGAATTTTCTCAATTCTTTTTCTTTTATGAAATCAAAAAGTATTGTTATTTACGAAATTCATATTTATTTTCGGTTTTAATGAGTATTGTATTCAAAAACTTATAGTTTGCAATCGTGTCCGTACATTTGAAATCGGTCAAACTCAAGTTTGACTGTTTTTCACATTCTTATGCTGCATTCTTGTGTTTCTAAACGATCACGCTGAACTGTATAGTATTGTCCAAACTCTATTATGACAGAAGTGTTAGATGATAAGAAGGGCGTTAAGCCGACAACGCTTGGACCGGTTGTAGTGGGGATGTAGCGGCAGATGTGGCACTCGCTACGCCGATTGAAATTCCCAAAATGAGGTTTCCACCACCGATTATTTTCCATTCGATTAGCAGTCACTTTCCGGATAAGGGAACGCCTGATGAGCTCAAGGACAAGTAAGTTGCGAATTTTTATTTCTTTGACCGTACTCTATTACCAGCTGTCTTGTTCTTTCTTTCCTATAGAGTAACTCTACTGTATCCAACGAACCATCTCCTGCTTATGTCGAGTTTGGCCACCGAGCCCATTACAAAAAGAAATTTTTTTTTATCTATGGCAGCGGAAGCGTAATGGTTTATGCCTGTATGAGCCGCGATTGGAAATTTGGAGTTTATTTATTATTATTGAAGTTAACATGAACAAAACCATGTACCTCAACATTTTGAAAAAAAATTTGCTGCAGTGCTGCGAATTTTGAAATTCCAAACATATTCCGTTTGTATCAAGACAACGCCCTAAGTACATATAAGTCTGGTATTGTGCAATCTTGGCTGATTTGGAAGTGCCCGCATGTTATGTCCCTGCCGGCACAGAGTCCAGATATGAATGTAATAGAAAATTTATGGGCAATTTTGGAAAATAATATTCGGAAACATAGTGGAAACAATTTAAAAAAAATATTTGGGAGGAGTGAACGAAAATTACCCCAGAAACATGGCATTTAAATCTTGTCAATATTTTACATAATTTTCCAATAACAGCGTAACAAATTTCAAATTTTTAGCTGCACGAAATAAGCTGTGAGCCACTGTATATCGGTTTTGCAGGCAACAGCAACTGTGTTTCACGCTTATCAACCCTTCCACAATAAGTAAAGAAAAATGTTAAGGAACCTGAAGGTCAGGTAGAAGATTTACGATTTGAAAACATCCCGCTTAGTCGCTTAAGTTAAGTTAAAGTGGCTTAACTTTCAAGGTCATCCAGTTGTTTTCGAAATCTCTAGGTTAGATTTCCTACTTAAGTTGTAATATGTCAATTGTCAGAGATGACAATTTAGTTTTCTTGTTGATAACATATTTTCGGCAGTCTACAGTCGACGATGCCAGGATGCGCTTATTCCCTAGAAAGTAGTAAAGTTAAACTGTAAATTAAATTTTTGTGTGTTTTGTAAGAATGTCCGTGTTAATTTGTTTCGTGCGCAAACCGCATCATATCACAAGTTTCTCCTTCCGGCGCCATACAAATAACTCCGTTCAAAAACTGCATTTCTCCAATAAACTGACGAACAATGACAAAGATTCACTGCCCCAGTTGATTAAGAGCATCACTCCAGCTCCTCAAGTCGAAGGAGTCAAAGGTCCGCCTGCGCAATCCGTAGATCGGATAGCTGGGGATGATGCCAGACATCCCGTTGCCGATATTGCACAACCTTCGCAAAAATTGTACAAGCAAGTTTTGTTCGATACAAATGTTCTTATCGAGGAACTTTCCCATATGGACGAGGTTCGCCGTGCTCAGACCAAAGTGATTCGTTTAAAGGTATGCTCCAGATTTTCATAAATTCAACTCTCTAACTCCACCATTTTCAAATTAAGGACAAATTGATCGAGTCTGGCGAACATAAGCGCCGGATACTCTACCAGCTCGCCGAAATCCGCCGTAGATTGAAAGAAATCCATCGGGATATTACGGACATTGGCCGCGGTAGCGAACGCTACATAACTCTGATCAGGGACGAGATGGCGCTGCTACAAGAAGAGAAGCGCATTCAAACCGATTACGATCGAGCCGACGAAATGGAGCGCAATCTCTTCACGCAATTGACGGCGGCTATCAATGATTCCTACGAAAAGGAGAAAATCCATTCGAACACGCTGCGCTTATGGGGCTTAATCGGTACGATTATAACGTCCGCGATCACACTGATCTTGTCGACAATCGGACACTACTACCATACAACGCAACTGGGCTTGGTCGGCAGTAAATTCTCGAATGCCGAGAGCCTTGCAAACGAAATTCGCCTTTTGAAAGAAATGTTTTTAGAAATGCGACGCGAACAAGCAGAATGTAAATTAATCGATGGGGAATCGCAAAAGAAGCTAGAATCGACGAAGAATGTAGAATCGTGGAGTGGATTTTTCTCGAGACACGTTAGTAATGTTTACAGATATTTTGTACCAAAAAAGACGTAATGTATTGCCTAGTCGCTCTATGCATCACCAATTGATTTTGTGATTTTGTCAAAACGCTTAAAAGGACTCGAAAAGCTTGCTTTCAAATTTATAAGACATCGACAGTCTTCTGAGGACTATTATTACCTTAACCCCGCGTAGAGTGACTGGAATTCTTATTATTATTACTTTAAAGGATAAAGTCAAACGAATTTAAAACTTTTTTTTTATTCTAATTTTACTGTTATGAATTGTTTGGTTTCTTAAAAAAAAAAAACTTTTTTTCATATCTCAGCCGATTATGTTATTTTGTGACCTTCTTATTTTTTTCTACCTCTTATTGCCGAATACTGCTCACTTCCATGTGCTACATGGTCGACCAACCTGACCAGATCCTTTTGGGAAGAACCGAATAAAAATATTACAGCTCAGCTGTTACAACGTAGTCGCTATAGCGTCCGAACTATTGTTGGCCTGACCTTAGGTTATTGCTTGCTAAAGCTACAACTCCGCCAAAGACTGCCAAAGGTGTCAAGCTCGGTTAAGAAAGGAGGAGGGAGTATGGAGTTAACCTGAATGGCCAGTACCACCAGTGCGTCTCAGGACAGGTGCGTCGACAACGCATCAAACCTGAAGAACAGCCTCGGAATGAATGGACTCAACGGCAACGACCCCGCAAGCGAGGAATGGACTACTCTATTGGTTTTGGAATGTTCGATCCTTATTTAGGGCAGGAGCTCTGAAAGAGTTCCTCGAAGAAATGGCAAAACACAACATCAACATAACTGCAACCCAAGAACGAAATCATGGCCATGAGATCATACAAAATCTATCCAAGTGGAAAATTGTCGGGAAGCGGAGAGTTTTGAGTTGCTTTTGTCAAAAATTTAAACAGCAGGCCACGATCTTCAAACTAGTAAGTGAAAGATTGTTTGCAATCCGTATAAAGACTAAATTTTTTTTTTTGTTCAACGTTCACGCACCAACAGAAGACAAGGATGATATAACTAAAGACGAATTTTATGCCATCCTAGAGACAACCTATGATTCACTGCCGTCGAATGACCTAAAAATTGGGGATCTTAATGCAAAATTGGGAAAGGAGGAGGCCCATAGAGGAACAACTGAAGGGCACAGTCTCCATGACATAATCAACGACAATGGTCAACGTCTTACTGATTTCGTAAGCAGCAAAAATATCATAGTAAGTTCTACGTGCTTCTCACATCGTGATATTCACAAACGAACGTGGGCATCACACCTTCAACCAAATAGACCACGTTCTAATTGAGAAAAGGGCTGCTCCCACCATACTTGATGTACGAACCCTTCGCGTTGCGAATTGTGACTCTGATCACTATCTAGTCAGAGCTAAGTATCGATGCAGAATAGCTTGTCGTAGATATTCGAAAACTAGAGCTCGCAAATTCAATGTCGACAAGCTTAAAGACGAAACGGTGGCGGAGGCGTACATGTCAGCATGTAATAAACACCTGACACTAATATATAAAAACATCCAAAATATGCCAATGGAGAATATGTGGATGAAAATACGAGACGGCATCAAATCCTCCGCAGAAGAGGTGTTAGGATATCAAGCACGACGAAAAAATAAAAGAATGCCGCGATGCAATAGACAGAAAGAACGAGGCTTACAAAATTTTTACTGAACGATCAACACGAGCCAAAAAAGAAAGATATGACGAGATTAGGCGATATGCGAAAAAAATCTGCAGGCGAAAACAAAGGAAGTACCATAATGAAAAGATACAAAAAATGGACGACGATATAAGACAAAATAAAACGTGGGACGCATACGCAATAGTAAAAGACTTAAAAAAAGGATATAAACCAAAAACCACTCTCTGCAAAGACGCAGAGGGCAAAATTATCAGCGACGCACAAGAAATCCAAAGGAGATGGGCTTCCTAATTTGAACATCTTCTCAACCACATCCCATTAACATCTATCACGACAGACAACATTTCAATTGACGCCTCAACTGATGAAGAAGAACCATCATCGACACCACCTACGCTTGCTGAAATCAAAGCAGCCCTATGTGACCAAAAACGAAACAAAGCGCCGGGAATTGACGAAATACCAGTTGAACTTCTGAAAAACGGTGGAAACTGTGCTGTTGAAATACTACACAACATAATATGCAAAATTTCGACAGAGAAAATCATACCCGACGATTGGTGAAAAAGCATTAAATATCCAATTTACAAGAAAGGAGACAAACTCTGCTGTGAGAATTACAGAGGTATATCATTGCTGTGTACGTCCTATAAAATACTGACAAAAATAATTGAACGTTGTCTTAAGCCCTATACTAATGAAATAATTGGCGAATACCAAGGTGGATTCAGAACCGGACAATCTACAGCAGACCAGATATTCTCGGTGAAACAGGTGCTTGAGAAATGCTGGAAATATAACACATACGTGCACAACAGTAGACTTTAAACAAGCATACGATAGTATTGAAAGGAGCGTAAATGTTCCAAGTCATGCTTGACTTTGGAATTCCCCCAAAACTAGTCCGACTAACAAGACTCACAATGACGAACATTGAATCTCAATTGAGAATACAAACCGATTCCACAACCAGCTTTCGAACGTAATGTAGTTTAAAGCAGGGAGATGGTCTAGCCCCTATGCTTTTCAACTTGGCACTAGAGTATGTCGTCCGAAAAATCCCAGTCGACACCAACGGGACACTACTATTCAAGTCCACCCAACTAGTAGTACACGCTGACGACATTAACATCCTAGCAAGATCCCTCCCTAGTGCTAAGTAGAGATACTCTATATACACTAACACTTCTGTCCTAATAGAGTTTGGACAATGCATGTACAGCGATCGCGCGGGAAATTTCGCCCGAAATTTGAATTTTCTCAATTCTTTTTCTTTTATGAAGTAAACACAATCAAATTGAATTGTTATTTTTGAAAGTCATATTTATTTCCGGTTTTACTGAGAATTCTATTCAAAAACTTGTAGTTTAAAGCAAGTTTTCGCTGTTGTCCATACATTTGAAATCGGTCAAACTCAAGTTTGGCTGATTTTCGTATTTCTTATGTTGCCTTCTTGTGCTTCTAAACGCAGTCTTAACTGTTGGTATTAGAGCATTGTCCAAACTCTATTAGACAGAAGTGTTAGTGTTAGATGATAAGAAGGACGTTAAGCCGACAACGCTTGGACCAGTTGTAGTGGGGAAGTAGCGGCAGATATGGCGCTCGCTACGCCGCCGATTGAAATTCCCAAAATGAGGTTTCCACCACCGATTATTTTCCATTCGATTAGCAGTCACTTTCCGGATAAGGGAACGCCCGATGAGATCAAGGACAAGTTGCGAATTTTTATATCCTTGACCGAACTCTATTACCAGTTTTCCCTATAGAGTAACTCTACTGTATCCAACGAACTATCTCCTGCTTATGTCGGGTTTGGCCACCGAGCCATTACACGAGCTATCGTCGTCCGTCGGCGAGAGTTAAAAACCAACAAGTAACAGCTCGTTCTAAAAAGTCTACCAAGACTTCCAATATTTAAAAAAAATTACTTGAAATGAAAATATCGGAAATTCAAATTTATACTTCACCTGCAACTCCTGCAAAAAAGTAGATAGATCATAGAAATTAAGGTAAACAAGATCTTGGATTTGAAAATCTCCCGCCAAGTCGAAGAGGTTAAGCTCTCAAGATCTTGGTTAAATTTCCTACTCTAGTTGTAATATGTCAATTGTCAGAGATGACAATTTAGTGTTGATAACATGTTTTCGGCAGTTTACAGTCGACGATGCCAGGATGCGCTTATTCCCTAGAAAGTAGTAAAGTTAAACTGTAAATTACATTTTTTTGTGTTTTGTAAGAATGTCCGTGTCAATTTGTTTCGTGCGAAAACCGCATCATATCACAAGTTTCTCCTTCCGACGCCATACAACTAACTCCGTTCAAAAACTGCATTTCTTCACTAAACTGACGAACAATGACAAAGATTCACTGCCCCAGTTGATTCAACTGACTCCAGCTCCTCAAGTCGAAGGGGTCAAAGGTCCGCCTGCGCAATCCGTAGATCGAATAGCTGGGGATGATACTAAACATCCCTTCTCCGATATTGGACAACCTTCGCAAAAATTGTACAAGCGAGTTTTGTTCGATACAAATGTTCTTATCGAAGAACTTTCCCATATGGACGAGGTTCGCCGTGCTCAGACCAAAGTGATTCGTTTAAAGGTATGCTCCAGATTTCCATACATTCAACTCTCTAACTCCACCATTTTCGAATTAAGGACAAATTGATCGAGTCTGGCGAACATAAGCGCCGGATACTCTACCAGCTCGCCGAAATCCGCCAAAGATTGAAAGAAATCCATCGGGATATTACGAACATTGGCCGCGGTAGCGAACGCTACATAACTCTGATCAGGGACGAGATGGCGCTGCTACAAGAAGAGAAGCGCATTCAAACCGATTACGATCGAGCCGACGAAATGGAGCGCAATCTCTTCACGCAATTGACGGCGGCTATCAATGATTCCTACGAAAAGGAGAAAATCCATTCGAACACGCTGCGCTTATGGGGCTTAATCGGTACGATTATAACGTCCGCGATCACACTGATCTTGTCGACAATCGGACACTACTACCATACAACGCAACTGGGCTTGGTCGGCAGTAAATTCTCGAATGCCGAGAGCCTTGCAAACGAAATTCGCCTTTTGAAAGAAATGTATTTAGAAATACGACGCGAACAGCCGGAACGTAAATTAATCGGTGGGGAATCGCAAAAGAAGCTAGAATCGACGAAGAATGTAGAATCGTGGAGTGGATACTTCTCGAGACACGTTAGTAATGTTTACAGATATTTTGTACCAAAAAAGACGTAAGGTACTGCCTATGCATCAGTGATAAAGAAATCTCAATGTTGCAGTCTCCAATAGATTTTGTGATTTTCTCAAAACGCTTAAAAGGACTCGAAAAGACATCTTCTGAGGACCATTATTACCTTAACCCCGCGTAGAGTGACTGGAATTCTTATTATTATTACTTTAAGGGATAAAGTCAAACGAATTTAAAATTCTTTTTTTTTATTATTCTAATTTTACTGTTATGAATTGTTTGGTTTCTTAAAAAAAAAAATCTTTTTTCATATCTCAACCGATTATGTTATTTTGTGACCTTCTTATTTTTTCTACCTTTTATTTCCGAATACTGCTCACTTCCATCGTCGGGTCTTCCTTGAAAATTATAATCTAGAGGTTGTTTGGCGATGTTTCGCTCTGGTTTCCTCAAAGTTTGACCGATCCGCTGCCACTTTCGCCTTAAAATCTCAATGCCTATTTTAGTCTGGCCAGTTGTACTCTGAAGTTCGTCGTTGGAGATCACTTCTTTAGGTTTAGATTGTAGCAAGTAGTGTTGGTTAGGACAAGAATTTTTGTCCCAAGATTGTATGAGGCGCTCATTTGCAATATGAGGCAGTACAATGTCCCACCTCAAATGTACCGAGTTACATGGCGGGTTCGCATCGTTCGCATACATACAATTTGTCTTAATACACGATGTGTGAAATACTTTACATGTCGCCATACATGTAGGAATGAAACAGTTTATACAATAAACTACAACATATATTTAATGAAAGTTAAAAATAAATTGTTGATGAAAAATATTGAAAGTTACAAAAGAATTTTTGATGAAAATAAATCGATAGCCGTCCGTCTACTGCCACTGAAGAAAGAATGAGATTCGTCTGGTTGGATACTGTAGTACGGCTTTTGGCCATACAGATGGAAATGTCCTACATACATGTATGCCGGTCTATAGGGTAGTTTGCAGTATCATCACACTTGTGTAGAGGTTTTCAAAAACTTTTGAATACTTAGTGGCGGAACTTATAGTGCGGTGATATGTAGCACAGTTGTGTTGCGGCATGTCATACTGTTATACATTTGCTGAGTATCAAAACAGAATTCAACGTGATCGCATTGCGCTTGTTTTTTTTTTTTTTGTCCGTACGCCGCCATCCCAATGGGAAATCCATGAATACGTGACAACAGCAACGCGTGATCATATTGATGATGTTTGTTGGGATCGATGATGGTTGTTGGGGAGTGGAGATGATGAGGAGAGGGGAGGGGTAGAGGTAAAAAAATTATGTTGTCAATTGTCGGAAACATAGTGAGACTTTAACCTCAATTATGTGTTACATGGTAAACCATTACCGCGCCTATTGGGATCATTGCCTTAATGTCGTCGAATGTATGGCATACAAGTATGCTGTGAATGGTGCACTCTGCAATAAGTATAGCTACATGTAGTTCACACAAGCAGCATCTTGTATTCAGTACCTTAGTGGCATATATACAATTTCCCTCACCTCGAATGAGGTGTGAATGTGAAATTGCGAATGAGGTAAAGACATAGGGCTAAAACACTAAAAATTCTATGCACACGGCATAAGAGCGCAATATATTGTCTGTAATTGTATGCAGCGAACCCGTCATGTGACAGTGCTACAATTTTACATTCATACCTCATTTGAGGTGAGACAAATTGTATGTTTGCCACTATTGCAACACATCATCTCTCGTCAGCTCTCCTGGTCATACATACATGCTACGTCATTGTCTTATTCGCGTCCACACCACTCCTTAGTCCTCATTCGCACAGCCATATCAAAACAGTTGTATAGCGGACTACATAAGTTCACCTAGAACTTGCTCAAACTTACAAAATATCCTTAAAATGCGTCATTGGCATAGGTTCGCGAAAGTTTGCAATTTCTTGGTAAGCCTAAGGGTAAAAACATGTCGAAGATACCAGGTGGTCCAGGTCGCGTTCGCGATGTAGGTTACGGTATAGATCGACGAAGCGAGAACGTACCGGGATCCGTGATGCTTTCAGTATTATGTGCAGTATTGTAACGAATTAGCGCGTTTCTTCGTAATATGTTCCAGCATTAAGTGGTAACTGCTCTCAAATTTTTCAAACCGTCGGTATTGCACCCATCCAATAAATAAAAAAAGGCAGAAATTGGGTGAATATCATCGTCTGTTCAAGGAGCAAAAATGCCATCCAAATGAATTTCATTCATAAAATTGATGTCTGCATTCACTCGACTTACTTTACCGGCACAATATGATCCAAATGACACTTCTTTGCGCGATGATTTGGTTTCTACATCGATGACAAATCAAAATATTTTGTTAAGGAAGCAATTAAATATCTAGGAGTTATGCTCGATAACAGATTAAAATGTCAAGTTTACGTGGACTTCGTGAGCATAAAGGGGTCACAAATCCAGGGAGCCCTATCCCGAATACTGGCAAACATCGGTGGATCAGGATATGCCAGAAGGATTAGGAGTCTACTTTTCAGAGTAGACGCTGCTCCGATTTGGGCGACTGCGTTAGTGACAATGGAAACAGGGAAAAACATGTTATATAGGCTCAGCGCGACAAGATCAATCAGCTTCCGAACAATATCGGAGAAAGCAGCCTGTGTCATAGCCGGAATAATCCCCATTGTCATTTTTGTGCATGAGAAGGTCTTCGATCCACCAAGAGGCAGCTGTTGCCATAAAAATAAGAGAAGAGGGAAAGGCAACATCAATAGCTATGTGGCAAGCCAGGTAGGACAACACTACAAAAGGCAAATGGACCTATAAGCTAATCACCGCAATTAAGGTCTGGACAAAGCGGGTGTATGGGGACTGGAACTTTCACATCACGCAGTTCTTATCAGGTCATGGCGGCTACCGCAAATACTACATAGGTGTGGACTTGATAACTTGTCCAAATTGCCCAGATCAAGAAGAAGACACAGAGCACGCGATTTTCAGCTGCAATCGCTTCGCAGAATGGAGAAATAATATGCCGAGTGCACCATTCATCATAGACTATATGGTGGAATCAGAGGAAACTTGCACACTCGTAACGAATGTGCAAAAGACTCTTCGAAGAATCGAGAGAGAAAGAAGAGCAGAAGCAATATATGTATGTAGCACAGCATAAAATGCAAGCCAGCCCCACGAAGTAATACCTAATGGCGGAGTGGTTGAAGTGTGTGTGCGAAGGTTTGGTTTAGTATGCAGGTAGATATCGGCTGACAGTTCTCTGTCAGGATCAGGTATATGAATCGTGCATGCCAATAGCATGGGCTATTGGTGTCTAATAAAGATTCCACACTTCCCTGGCGTAACCAGAAAAAAAATTATAATGCAACTAGCGAACATTTGACTCTACGTTCGAACGGTTAAACGTGTTCAATCAAACACACGTCATCAGCATAGTCAAGGTGACTTAAAATGTTAAATAGTCTCCCCAACTTCCAGTGCAGCTTTCAAGATGTCATTTATTACCACCAGAAACAGAGCTCATGAAAATATGCAACCCTGCCTGATACCCGTTAACATAGGAAAGCTCTCGGACAGCTCTACTCTATGTAAGATGCGACATCTTGCATCTTCGTAGGATTCTTTAATCATAGCTATGACCTTATTTGGAATTCCTCTCCTACGAAAAGCATTCCATGTGTAATTTCGCTAAACTCCTATCGAAAGCCTTTCTTGAGATGTAGTGGCGAACCCATTTTGGCGGACAACTCCAATATTATCCGTAGTGCATTTGTATGGTATCTACAAAACGATACTTTACGGATTCCAGCACGATAAACTCCGAGAGTGCTCTCTACAGCATCACTAATCGTATTGAGAATTACCTTAGCCATGAAGTCCTTAGAGATTTCCGCAATGACACTCTCCCTCCATTAACCAGATATTTTCCTTCATTCCACACCTCAGTAAAGAGTGGGAGGAGTACATTGGTTGTTATTTCGGGTCCGTTTTGAAAGGCAAACCGAAGATTCCGCCGTATTGGACAGATCTTCAATGGCCTTTCTCTTATCGCGTTTAACAGCCTTTTCAAGCTGTATATAACCATCGCGGTAATTCCGTCATATGTCGGGAGTTCTTTGGATGGCGTCGGGTTGAAAGATGGTTGCCAATAATACGGATAACAGTGACTCCAAAGTTACGATCAAGTTTTTAATTCACTGGAACTTTTCTTGTCTCTCGATGTTTTTCATTTTACTCATAGAAATGATTTTTCTCATAAAGTTTTGCACAACTGATCCGGTTACAAAATTGGTCTGTTGTCTTTCAATGGCAGCATCCCAAATCCCTTAATCGAGCTGATCACCCAAAGAAGAGGAAGGCACCAAAAAATAATCTATGACTTCCATATAAATTAAAATTTAATACAAACTTAAATAATTACTAAAACTAACGTTATAATTTTCTTTTTGTTTATTTCTTTGCTTATATGATAAACAAAATGATAAAGTGGAATCGGAAAACTCGACGAACGTAACGGATTAGCTCCTTATCGTGCCGAGACGGAAACTTGCCAGACACGGATGGTATTGTCGGAGTAGCCGGCGAACAAGGTTTGTCCATCGGTAGACCAGGCCAACGAGAGGCATTGTGGTGGATCGGCCTTGGATTGGGACGAAACGACTTCTGGTTTCAGTTCTTCGACGGTCTTCTTGCATGCCAAATCCTGTAATTGAACGGAAATTCAGATTAAGCAATGGATAAGATTCCCTATTTGAAAAAAAAAAAAAAAAAAAAACGTACCCAAATCTTGATGGAAGGTCCGTAAGCGACGCACAACCAATACCGATTTGGCGAGAAGCACAAAGCGTTGATGATGTCATTATGGTCCAAGGTGTACAAATTCTTGCCATCGTTAAGATCCCACAGGAGAGCCTTGTGGTCCTTGCCGCCGGACGTGCATAGTGAGCCATCGGGCGAAACAGTCACGGTATTCAAGTAGCCGCTGTGTCCGTGATGGTTGTTCTTCAGCTTGCAGTTGGCCAAGTTCCAGACCTTGACGGTACGATCCCAACCGCACGATACGATAATCGGGTTCGAGTGATTTGGCGAGAAACGGACGCACGAAACCCAATCGGTATGACCCTCATCCTGGATTGTGTACTTGCACTCGGCCAGAGTATTCCACAATTTGATGGTCTTGTCCCGTGAGCCGGAGACAATTTGACGGTTGTCGGCGGAGAAAGCGACCGAGAGAACGTCCTAAGAAATGGCGGGAAGCAATCGTTAGTAACAGGTATCGGCAGTCGATTAGAAAATTAACAGTCAATCGCAATGTTTTCAATTAAAAACTTACTACTGCCCGGTTAGGAGCGTTGAACGTTGCACAGATCAACAAAGTTACGCCTGTCTCGACAATTTTTCTTCTGCCTCGCAAAGGCTCAATATTTAAAAAATAAGTCAGCAGTGCTCCGCTCCCAAACGGAAAATCTAAGATCCTGACTAAACTATGCCCTGGGAGCACCGCTTTTTTTTTAGAATTTCATGCCCTATCTATGCCTAGCATTGAAAGAATTTCAACCCCCAAATTTCTACTCTTCACACCTTTGTATGGTCTTCGAATCGACGAGTAGTCTTGCCGGCAGCCAAATCCCACAAGCGGAGGGTCTTGTCCCAGGAGCCGGACAGAGCGTAGTTTCCGTCAGACGAAAGGACGACATCGCTGATGAAGTGGGAGTGTCCGTAGAGGCGCTTCTGTGGGAAGCCGTAGTTCGATTCATCGTCGCGGGTCAATTTCCAGACGATCAACGTCTTGTCTGTAAAGAACGAAAGTAAATAACAAATCACAAACACTAAAAACTGAACAAGGAAACAATTTCGTTAATTTACAGTCACCGATGCAACCGAAATCCTGAAATAATTCGAGATTTCCCTATTTGGTCTCAGCCGCGTAGGCAAGATCCATTCCACCGTTCATACTTACCTCGGGATGACGATAAAATCGTATCGGGATCCTTGGGGTTGGTGGCAATTTGGGTTACCCAGCCGTTGTGACCCACAAGGGTTCCGCGTAATTGCAAAGTTTCGGACATTTTTTATGGAAATCAAAATTTCGAGCGCAACGCACTTGCTATTTGCCCGAAGAAAACTTGAGAAAGAAAGACGGAACCACGGAACTGCGAATTGTACGGATTGCGCGCGGCGGCGGCTCTGGTTTGAACTGTCAAAAAATGTGGAAGTTGATTGTGTGGAACACGTTTGTTGCGCAGCATGTGTCGATTTTGATGCAAATTATATTCGAAAAGTAATAACAGTTATTTAATAATAAGGCGGATGGAAAAACTCCGGTTGGAAAACCAAGAAAATGCTGGGAGGACTCAATCGACGAAGACTGCAGACCGCTTCTGAAATTTTTAACCTGGCGGTCATTAACCGAGAAAATTCTGGAGCATTTGTTAAAGAATTTATCTCTCGTCGTAATAGATCACCCGCTACTGGTCCAAAAAACTCAGACAAGCGTCTCTTTACTATCAAAACGTAAATGGACTGCGCACTAAAACCCAGATGTTATTTGCTTCAATACAAAATTGTTCCTATGATGTTATTGGTCTAACTGAAACGGAACTAAACTGTAGCTTTTCTGACAGTAAACTCATTAGTTCTGACTAGAGTAGAGTCACTGTATAACTGAGCAACTCGGTAAAGGAGTCTGGCAGATGCGTATCAGAGTTGAAACCGTTAAGTTTGAATTTTTTGGTGTATATACATATTCGGTTAAATATTTATCAAAATGCAATTGGAATTCGATTATGTGCCCTGAAAAATTAATATCATTGTGCCGTTCCATTAGAAACAGCCAAAAATTCAATTTTATTTTGCAATTTTCTGCACCCACACATCTTTACCAAACAGGTTTTTAGTCTAGTTTATGATTCTGTTTGTTGGCACATGGCGGAAAAACATCCCAACAGGGATTTTTGCAATCCATTCCATTTTACTGAAAATCATTCAAATTGAGAAATCATTTAAATCGACCTAAGAAATTTGCAATGAAGTAATGTGAAGGCATTACATAAAGTAGCAGTTTATTTAGGGAATTTGATATGCATTGAAAGGTAATGTGAGGAGATTGCATAAAATAAATGATCATCTTCAAAACGTGCTGCGCACAAAACGAAAGATTAATAATAGAAAACATTATTATCATTATAACGCGTTTGCTTTCTAATATTCCCGTAAAATTTTACAAGTTGTTCATTGCGAGAAAAAAAATCTTAAGTCGCATTTTTCCAGCAACAAAATTAGTTAAATTATAGCAACAGAATTTAAAATACTGAATTCATATCAAAAGCAGGATCCAATTTCATCACATTTTTCAATATTAATTCAAAATGAATCGCTCCCTCAATATTAGAATACCTTCTCAAAGATTAATTTGCTTTCTATTCTCTTGTAACCATTCCATCGTAGATTCTATTGCGACCATTATATTGTCGATTTTTTTCCAATCATTACATTATTCATTCGTTTCCCTAGATTCCTATGTCGATTCTTTGTAATGCAGAAAGTAGAAAAAAAACGAATGCTTGCCTATAACATTGCAATGTTAAAATAATCTATGTTTTACGACAGGAAGTAGCTTTAATAGCTTCATGGTAAGAATCATCGGCGCGGTAATGATTCCACTCCCTACTGGTATATGTCAGAATGACTACACAGTCTACACTTATTTTCACCAACACTTTGATCTTTCGATCGTTCGATTTTTAGTATCAAATTTTTTAGCACGTTCGATTTTTGTACTTTTAGTACAAGCTATCTGCCAGACTCCTGGACCGAGTGGCTCAGTTATACAGTGACTCTAGACTAGAGTACCTCCATCCAGGGTAGAGTATGGCAGATCTGTCACAACCGACACCTGCGAATTCACCATTCCCATTTCACCATTCGTGTAGTGGTGAGTTTAATGATTTCTTTTGCAAATTTCATGCACCCTAAGATAAATTATTGCTTCAAAATTTTTGTTTGTGACTTTTTAGTTAAGCATTACAAACTGCGCACAGTTCTTAATGTTAAGAACGTACCAAAAAAAAGAAGGACACTTTTTTAAATTTCGCTCCAAAAACAGGGCTTCAGCTCTGCCAAACTATGGAAAAGCGCCTCTAGTGTCCCATGGAGTAACTATAGTTCTGACTAGAGTCACTGTATAACTGAGCTACTCGGTAAAGGAGTCCGGCAGATAGCTATCTTAGTACAAAAACAGCAAGTTCTAAAAAATTTAGAACAAAAAATAGCATGTTCGAAAGATCAAAGTGTTGGTGAAAATAGGTGTAGACTGTGTAGTCATTCTGACATATCCCAGTAGGGAGTGGAATCATTACCGCGCCGATGATTCTTACCATGAAGCTATTACAGCTACTTCCTGTCGTAAAAAATAGATTATTTTAACATTGCAATGTCATAGGCAAGCATTCGTTTTTTTCTACTTTCTGCATTACAAAGAATCGACATAGGAATCTAGGGAAACGAATGAATAATGTAATGATTGGAAAAAATCGACAATATAATGGTCGCAATAGAATCTACGATGGAATGGTTACAAAAGAATAGAAAGCAAATTAATCTTTAAGAAGGTATTCTAATATTAAGGGAGCGATTCATTTTGAATTAATATTGAAAAATGTGATGAAATTGGATCCTGCGTTTGATATGAATTCAGTATTTTAAATTCTGTTGCTATAATTTAACTAATTTTGTTGCTGGAAAAGTACAGTGTAACTTAAGATTTTTTTCTTGCAACGAACAACTTGTAAAATTTTACGGGAATATTAGAAAGCAAACGGAATATGACATTAATGTTTTCTATTAATAATCTTTCGGTTTGTGCGCGACACGTTTTGACGATGATCATTTATTTTATGCAATCTCCACACATTACCTTGCAATGCGTATCAAATTCCCTAAATAAACTGCTACTTTATGAAATGCCTTCACATTTCTTTAGAATGCATTGCAAAGTTCTTAGGTCGATTTGAATGATTTTCAGTAAAAGGGAATGGATTGCAAAAATCCCTGTTGTTATGTTTTTTCCGCCATGTGTCAACAAACAGAATCATAAACTAGACCAAACAGCTGTTTGGTAAAGATGTGTGGGTGCAGAAAATTGCAAAATAAAATTGAATTTTTGGCTGTTTTTAATGGAATGGCACAATGATATTAATTTTTCAGGGCACATAATCGAATTCCAATTGCATTTTGATAAATATCTAACCGAATATGTATATACACCAAAAAATTCAAACTTAACGGTTTGAACTCTGATACGCATCTGCCAGACTCCTGGACCGAGTTGCTCAGTTATACAGTGACTCTAGTTCTGACTTCCAAGTTTTTCGTAGAGATCGATATGTTTCCGATCTTCGATTAAAAGATGGTGGTTTATTATTAGCAGTCCGAAGCTGCATTAATTGTGTAGTTGTTCCTGTACCGAATCATCATTGTTTGAAGTTAAACTCGTGTTTAGCAATAAGGATATTTATGTTTTTTTGACATGTATTCTCCCATCGAGTACTTGTACTTTATATGAAAAAACAGTTGACTGCATAACTTTTGTTCATAATAGTATGAATGTAGGATTGTATTTGGACAACCCTGACTTCATCGAGCTTCCGTCACGACTACCATCTTCTTTTTCGATCTCTTTTTACGACAACCGAGCAACAGCGTGGACGTGGATCGGAGACCTCTCAAGGCAAAACGCAAGAAATTGAAATCAAGAGCTGTCATTTATTTGAATTAAATACTTTTATCATTTTGTTACTAATCGATTTTCTTTTATTCACATCAAAATACCACATGAATATCTTTGACGAACTCATTTTACTGGGTGATTTTAATATTCCAGGTCTTTCTTGGTCGTTCTCTGACGATGATTCTACTCTCTTAGTTTCTGATGCTTCGTCCTCCCTCGAATGTTTTTTTGTTGATAGTATATTTGCACTTGGTCTCCAGCAACTTAGCCTTGTTAAGAATTCCTATGGAAGACAGCTTGACTTAGTTTTTTATTCTGATTACTGTGCCTGTTCCGTAGAGAGAGCGTAACCTCAATTTCGACCATTGATGTCTTGTCTATTAATATATTTCTTATAATTGACGAGGAGCGTACTTTCAGTCCTAGTGAGAAACAGCTATCTTTCGATTTTGTTAGAGATTTTTCGCAGTTGGACTATCTTATCTCTAATTTCAACTTTAATGAAATTTTTGACAATCCCGATTTTGAGGGTGTCGTTGTTGATTTTTATTATATCCTGTACCAATTTTTTGTTGCTACAGTTCCTTTTACTTATCGCAAAAATATCTCATTATCTTATCCCTGGTACACTAGTGAGTACCATGCAATTCGCAATTCTGGCAATGCTGCCTGGAATAGGCTTACCAGGACGAAGAATAACACTGATTTTCGTTTGTATGAAGAATATTATGACTTAGATTTATCTACTCGCTTGTATTCTGAATATTTACTTAAAGTGCTGTCGGATATTATTAGAGATCCCTTAAAGGGTTGGAAATTTGTTAATTGTAAGCGTAAATCTGATGATTATCCAGCTTCTTTTGAATTCCTTGGCAGTAATAGTAATGATCAATTTACTTTTTGTAATTTTTTTGCCACATTCTTCAGTGGATCTTTTACTGGTAGTAACTTTGTCCCTGACATATCATGCTTTAATGACATTAGAAATAGTGCTTCATTCACTTTGTCTAGTATACCGATTTCTTATGAAGATAACTACATCTTCGTAAGAAATCACATCTCTCACCTTAAGGATGTTTCTTCACCTGGCCCTGGTGGAGTTCCAACAGTTGTCCTTAAACGCTACTGTCTCTCTATCGCTGAACCACTCTCTCTACTATTCCAGAGATCTCTTAAGACTGGGATTTTCCCTGCTGTTTATCATACCGACCCACAAAAATGAAGCAAAATTGGCCATTGTGAACTATCGACCAATAGCTAAACTGTCAGCTACTCCAAAACTTTTTGAGTCTATAGTGTATGAGAGCATGTCATTTCACTTTAAATCCTTGATTTCGAGTAAACAACATGGTTTTGTCAAAAAAAATCCACCGTCACTAACCTGATGGAGTTTACTAATAAATCCATTTTGGCTATTGAAGAGGGGAAGCAAGTTGATTGTATATATACTGATTTGAGTAAGGCTTTTGATAAATTACCTCACTCCGTTATATTGTTGAAATTGGACTTGTTGGGTTTTCCTACTTGGTTTATAAATTGCACTAAGCCATTTCTAATTGATAGAACTTACCAAGTTCTTTTTCGGGGTTATATTTCTAAGCCATTTGTTGCGCATTCTGGTGTTTCTCAAGGAAGTCATGTGGGACCACTTCTTTTCATCCTAGCCATTAATGATGTTGCATCTCTTTTTATTATTACTGAATAAAGTGCAAAAAAGACTGCGTTTACAGTTATTTTCCACACATATTAAACAGGTTGTTTTACGAAAATTCATTTATAAGATGAAGCCTACTGTTAAATAATTTTTACCGAAGTATTGATTTCCATGACCTTTCGCCATCTTTCTGATAAAGCCATGATTCGATCCTCGTAGAACTTTTGTAGTTTCTGGCCAAAAAAAAAACGCGGACAAGTGGTTTTCGCAGTCATTTTATGAATTCATTTTTTTCCCCTGTAGGGAGTTGTGAAGAAACCGGAATAAATAGTAGTCTGAAGGTGCAATGTCAGGGCTATAAGGTGTATGAATTAAAACTTCACGACCAAGCTCCTCCAGTTTTGCCCGGGTCACCAAAGATGAGTATTGTCGTTATCCTGTTGGAAGATGAGACTTCGGAATTTGGTCAGTTCTAGTCGCTTTTTCTTGAGTGGAGCACTCAATCTCATTAGTTGCTGATGATGAAATGATAGTCTATTCCCTTCGAGAGGTATAGAGCTACAATTTGTCCTTGAAGTTCCTTTGATTTCACCATTTCCCATAGTTCCTCCAGCTTCTTGTAAGCTCCAAGGAAATTTGCGGCGTTATCGCAATATATGCGCCTTGGGTTTCCCCTACGATCGAACACGCACTGAACACAATATCTAACAACTGAGCGTGTCAATATTTTACCTTGTGATAACAGCGTCTGAAATCCTACATGTAGATGATATTTGTGGTAGTCCATTGCTAGCAGACGAGTAAAAGGATGTTTCTGCGGTGCAAGTATTGAATGTTTAGTATATTACGGTATGTACGGTGCATAAATCCTTCCTCCTACGCGATAAATGTCATTTCCAACAATGAACGGTGTTAGGGTCGCTTGATTGCTTGTACTTAATTGTTTCGTCTTTGAGAATTGCTTGAGGTCCTTTCCAAAACATTTTCTTTCACGTTGCAAACTGTATTGATTATTGAATCATCCAACGCTTTTATAGACAATGTTCCGGACTGACGACTTGAAAAAACTACTTAAATCAGTTCTGGTGAATTATCATTTCCATGAAATTGTCATTATTGTGGGTCGTCGTTAGCGTTGTTATAGGTTTCCTCTCGAACTGCTCATATGAATTGTTTGAAGGTCATTCATGTGACAATTTTTGTAGAAAGTCGGGGTCCTTAAGCCATAGGTTATTATTTACCAGAACAGCAGGAGAAATACCTCTAGAAACCAAGTCTGCTAGATTGCGATTTGTGTCGATGTACTACTCTGGGCAAAATGTAAAGGGTCGAAAATGTTAGCGAAGTCTGCAAGCACGGAGCGCTTTGTAACTTCTTTCGTATTACTACAGATTGTTTTCTTGGTATATTGCTTCGTCTTAGGCATTCAAGTGATGCCCAGTGTTTTGATTGCTTCATCGCTTTTGTCATCTAGGTCCAATTTGTATGCCATGTTAGAATCTGGAATGCTTCCTAAAAGCATAGAGTTATTGGCACACAATTTTTTTAGATTGAATCCTCTACTTCTCAGAAGGCGCTTTATTTCTGCTTGCATTCGAAGGGCTTCCTGTAGATTTATACTTCTTGCTATGACGTCTTCCACGTAAAATTATTTTTAGCAATCTTAATCCTACCGGGTAAGTTTTTAGTTTTCGCTCCGCTAGCACTTGCAGACATTCAATAGACATTTAGGCCATTTGTGACGGTATTTATCTTGAAGAACTCCAGCTTGTCGGTGGTACTTTCTCGCCCAACGAATAATTGGTACTCTTGGACTTCAGGACTTACCAGAATCTGGCGATATATCTTTTCAATATTAGCTGAGAAGATATATTTGTGTATTCGGATTGGTATTGAAAACATGTCTTGCACTGTAGGAGCCTTGAACAGTGTTTCATTTAGCGACACCTTTTTTTGATGTTTTGCAAGATGCATTGTACACCACGCCAAGTTTCGTGATTGTGCTGGATGGCTTCAATAAGCTAAGATATGGATTGAAGTATTGTGAGTTCCTTATATCACTTTCGACGAATTCCTCCATAAGGTTAAATTTCACATAGTCGTCCATTAAATTTGAATAATTTTCTTAAAAATTGGGAACCTTTTTTATTTTTCGTTCCAGGCTAAGAAACCGTCGAATTACAATTTCTTTTGTTTCTAATTGTTATTTTATCTTTCTGCAAAATTTGAGCTTTGTATTTTTAACGCTAAAAAAAATTACCCAAAATTTTCGACATTTTGGCTCCCCACCTCCCTTCCCTTACACCACCAACTTAAAAGTTTTACCAAAACTATAGATCTGTTGGTCTATAATCTGACAAAATTTGGATATCTGTTTCCAAGCTATAAAGGCTTGAAATTTTGGAAAGCGCAACATTTTTTTAATCTCCCCATTTCATCCGAATACTGTTATGCCTAAAAGTTATATTTTTCTCACATTTCGCTAAAGTTGGGTCAATTTAATTTCAGTGGAAAAAGACTGTACGAGAAGGCAAGGGCTTAACGGTATAATTGTGTGCGCGTTCAGTTTGACGAGTATCTCGATGAAAATTATAAAGTGGAGGAATGAGCGCACTTAGTTTCGCACTGTATTTATCATGGAAGTAGCGATAATAAATGCTGAGTTCTCCGACATTTCCGCGATGATCGAGAGAATCGGTAGAAGACGTGATGGTCTCGTTTCGAATCAGTCCAAGCGCATGTTTTTGAATACGGTCGAGTAATGCGAGGTGTGATTTGGGTGCCCCAGCCCAAACGTCCGAATTTTACTCTAAACGTGGCCTAATGTATGCCTTATAGATGGTTGCGAGGCCGTTCGGCGTGAAATACTTTTTGCATTTTCGGAGAAAACCTAGACGTTTTGCGCCACCAAAGCTCACATTTTGATATAACACTGGAACATCTCGTTTGAGGGATAGTGATGTGTCTTGAAGGTGTTGAACTTCACTCTATTTTTACTGCCCCATTCCAGGGTTAGGCTGAGATCCGAGTTTAGCGAGCGGAATAACTCCATGCGATTGGAAGCAATGGAATGCTTGTGTGACTCCGCAGCAGAGTTAAATGCATAGGTGTTATCTAAAGTACTGTCATCCGCAAAACTATGGATTGGATTGAGAGTGGACGACAGAATGTCGTTGATGAAAACTAAGAAAAGAGTTGGAGACGAAACAGAGCCTTGAGAGCCTTGGGAAAGAGGAAGACGTAACGCCATCTGGTACTACTCGTATAGTGTGTTCAGAAAGAAAACTCTCCACCCATTGAACAAGAGTAGCATTAAAACCTATGGCCCTAAGCTTAGCTATGAGACATTCATACCAAACTGTGTCAAAAGCTTTTGTAATGTCAAGTGCAAGAGCTCAAGAACTTAACCTTCGCCGTATTTATGTATGCATGAGTTCCAACATTTTGTCAAGTAGACCAAAAGATCTCTCATCGACTTTCCAGAACGGAACCCATTGGAGTGCGCCTGAGATCAGCACTCATCTACAATCCATTCACAAATGAACTTTTTATATTCAAGGGTTTAGGAATTATTGTGCGTTGAACGCACACATTCGGCTGACGGCGCAAAGGCAAATGGATTTTTTTCTTCGCATTTTTCGGCTAATTTAGTCGTGAGATTTTTATCCCGAGTCTATCACAATACCTTATTATTAGAATCATAAAGGGAAAAATTACACTGCCCATGCTGCTGTTGCATGGAATATTTTACATGATTCTGAGTTAATTTTTTACGCTGATTTGAAATATTTTATCAGTTTTTATATATCAGCTCTAGTTTTTGAATTATAAGGAGGAGGGAAATATATTGAGAAATAGATGCACTCGCCGTACGAGAATATTGAATTATAAGAAAACTAAAACTCTCGAATTTTCTTTTATGTGATTTTCTACTGTTGAATGACGAAGTGCTATACTTGAAATAAATAAATACTAATATACATGAAACATTCACCGTCTTTGTTTAGTGCTTTAACATATTGTTTCATCAGACCAAGTTTAATATGCAGAGGTGGCAATATGATTCGGTCTCGTGGCACAAGAGGTACATTTATAACATTAAATCTACCTGGAACTACTACTTCCCTCGAAAGCCATTTTTTCCTGTCTGTTTTGTAGCGCGACTGACCTCTTTTGATCAGCCGCGAAAATACCTAGGACGCAGTCAGATACTAGATCTGCCTGTGCTAATTTAGCCGTACGGTTCTGTTACCGTACTGCCGGGTTTTGGAATCACGATTTAATTCAAAGAAAACACAAGATTCAACGAAAACGACGATCTTTATTCTTTAACTGTTTAATTCGGAATGCCCCCGATCTCCTCATTACAATCAAATTTATAATCCCTTATTGCTGCTACAAGCAGAATAAGTTCTGTCAGCAAATTCACAACAAAACATAACAGGGCTACGATTGCGCGTAATGCGCAATCTTACGATACTCTAGATGAAATAGAATTTTTTTATGACCCCAAGAAATTTTGTATGTGGAGTGTTAGAAGGGATGATAGCATTGAACTAATTTTCTCCCCATCATGCTAAAGTAGCTATAAAAATGTTTTATTCAAAATGCTTACTCCAAAAATTGAATGGGAACTGAGAAAATTAGTGAGTTAGATTTAATGAAAATGTGCAGTTTGTATGGGAGGTAGTAGAAAGAGTGGGGGGATTTTGGTGATTTTTTCAGAAATAACTAGGAAAATTATAAAATTGACATCCCTTAAATTTCAGGCTAGTGCCATTCATACTTTTCAAGAAAATCAATTTTTTGTGAAGTTGTGAAACTGTGTCATATTGTATGGGAGGGGTAGAAGCAGTGAAGCTAATCAAATATTTTTTTCTGATCTTAGTGATAATACTAATTAAGTATTTATTACAAAATATGAGCTCAATAAATGTTATACGTTCTGAGAAAATCGTCTTAGAGCATTTCATGAAAAAATGTAGTTTGTATGGGAGGGGGTGGAAGGAGAGGGAGGACGCCAGTAATTTTTCTACTGTAGATTAAGATTAAGATATACCCCAGCCTAATAGCTTTTATACTTTTTGATCAAATCCATTTATTGTCGGATTGCGAAATTGTGTCATTTTGTATGTATGTAAGTAATATGTTCCGAATTTCAGGGGTGGAGCGATTTGGCCCGTTCACGAACTTGACCTTACTTTTTTGTCAAAAACGACGTGTAAAAAATTTGAGCGTTCTAGCTCAACGCGTTCTCAAGCTAGAGAGCGCACGGACGGACGGACATCCAGTTTTGAGATTTTTGAGTGATAATATTAACTTCTGTATCATTTATTTTTTTCTCCGAGCCTTATTTCTTGGCGTTGCAAACCTTAGAGCAAACTTATAATACTCTCAGATTCCATCTAGAGTATAAAAACAAAAAAAAGAAAATCAAACGATAATTATGATTCGCAGCAAGAAACGAAACGTCTCAAGTTACAGATTGTGGATTACATCGAATGTGCTGATGGCAATATGAGTTTATGTCAAAAAAATGCTGAGGGCAACTTGCATTAAATTACATTGAGAAGAAAACAAAAACTGCTGATCACTTGAACACTGTCCAATGTTCTGATTTAGCTCTGCTATCCCATAAACACATAAAACAAGGATATTTGGTATGGCCGCCGTGTTGTCCTAAAAGAAAATTTACCATCTTAGTATCACCTCAAATTACCAACACTTTATCTTGTTCATGACCAATGCTTTTGGAGGATATTCTTCCTTAACTTTAATGTGCGATCGGTAAGGAGCCTAGTTTATTTCCATTATGCACTAGTACATGCTTCAAACTGTGTTCTAACGAGTCGATAAATAAACGCCATTTGTTTGAATCATGTCAATGTAAGCCCATGACAGTCATCAGACCAGAAATATCTGTGCAATACACAAATCATCCTCTTCAGCGAAGAAATGCAGTAAGCCTTGTTCTTGAGTGCGGTAATACAAAACTTTCGTTACTTTAGCTAAGAGATTTCTCTCTTTCAACCGGGAAGCTAGTAATTCAGAAGAAGTTTTCGTCAGAGCTTTCTTTAGCTGTAGATGGTAGTGATAAGAATGAATCATTCGAACTCCTTACAGGTCTAACAGCTGATGTTGAGATAAATCTATTTAGAGCGATTATTCTTGATGATTGCTGATATATTCACAACACACAAATAACTGTTATCGTGATGATTTAAAGGTTCTTTTCCTAGTGACTCATAAACGTAATTCCTCAACACAGATTTTGCATATAACATTGGGCACGCAGTTTTCGTTTTTTGTCTCCAATGGAGAACCAAAACACTCCAAATATGCTTGTTTTGCGAAATCTGGGACACTGAAACGAAATTTTTTTAAAATATTTTCACCACAGATATTACAAAAACTATCGTTAATGCAAAACCTTCTTCATGAAGACATGATAGAAATTATAAAGATTTATCTAAAACGACAACGTAACAGACAAAAGTTCATGTGAACAGACTCAGTATGCACGTAGTACCTGTATCTCCAAAACTGAATCTGCTCAAAAAAAAAAAAAAACTGAGGGTAGATTCGAAATTAGCGACCTCGAATTAGTAAACAACCGCTAAAATATTTCATGCAGCAACAAAAATAATTCAAGCACATTGCTTGGTCACCTCAATCTACGAAAATGAAAAATTCGTAGAAAGAGGGTTGTGCGAAGGCCTAACAACTCTTCCACAATAAGTAAAAAAAAAATGTTAAGGAACCTAAATGTCAGGAGGCCAATGTCCGATTTGGGCTGTAGCGCCATTGTAGAAGTTGTAGAAAAACAAAAAAAAAAAATTTGATTTTGTTGTGCTGCGTTATTATTTCCTTAATGTTGAGAAGCAAGAACGGCAAAATTCAAATTCAGTCGATCCCACAAACAACCGACAACAACGCCATACTCCGATTTATTTCAAAGAAAATTGTCACCTCATAATTCATAATAAATTTTAACATTCGTTTTTTCCCCAAACAAATCCATAATTTATTTATTTATTTGAAATTTTCACAATCGATAACCATGAAGTTTGTCACATTACCAACCGCCACGGAATCTCCAGTTCACAACTTGCCCGCAACATCATAAACGTATCGCTTCGATCGCACGCCATTTTGGCAGACAACGCCAGAACCTGACGTCACATACGCAAGTGTTGTAAAATCGGACAATCGGCCATTTTGTGCTAGAGGCGAGTGTGCTTGCCTTAGAATACGGTTTTTCTTGTCTTTTCTCGAAAGAAATTCGCGATTCGGTTCGATTATCGCCAAGAAAACGCGCCACACTTTTTCGCATCCGAAACAATAAGAAAATTACACGCAGTCTTTTTATTTTTAAATTTTCGGTCGATCATCGTTGTCGCCGCCGCCGCACGCCACAACAAAATCAATTTTTGCCGTGGCTCGCGCGAATCAAGCAACGAAGTGCAACAAAAAATCGGTAATTTGATTTCTTCATCAGTCAGTTGTTTGCGAAAGTCCATCGTTCCGGGTGCGAAAAATCATCGGGAAGTAAAGAAAAATCGTCCCCTCCCCGTCGCTGCCGCCGCATCGAAAAATTCTGTGCCCGGGTTTGTCGGAACGAAACGTGAGTTTTTGTCGCTGATTTTTTATTTTTTTTTTGCTGTCGCCGCCGTGTTCCGGGAACGAATCGAACGGGCGAACCGTCGCAACGATGGAGGACAAGGAAATTACCAAGGACCTGGACCAATGGATCGAGCAATTGAACGAGTGCAATCAGCTGACCGAGCCGCAAGTCAAGACCTTGTGCGATAAGGTAAAATTATTTTCAGCCGTTTGTCCTCTCCCTCCCTTGCCGATCGGACGAGAAAAAAAACGCGACGACATTCTGATCAACCGCAGAAAACGTCGAATTCCCTGACCCCCCCCCCCCCGGGCGACCAAAGTCGATTTTTATTTCATTACTGTTGTTTTTGTATGCGAGTGATTGGCGCGCCAGCTCGCAAAAAGGTGCGGATCGCGCGCGCTCACCTTCGACGAGTTTTAATTTTAGAAAAATTCGCGCATCATTTTGAGTCGCCGTCAAAGACGACGAAAAAAAACATTCTGCGAAGTTCTTCCGATTAATCATCGAGAGAAAAAGAATTAAATAATTTACGACATGACCTTTGACCATGTTGCCTTGGCCTCGAAGCGCGCCCTCTCCCCCATTTCGTCTGATGTAATTTTTTGTTTTGGGAGTTCCCGCTTGTCTCACAGTGCGCCAAGAAACAACAGCGGCCTTGCCCATTCTACGACATCATCCGTCAGCCTGCGCTGCCGGACTTTTATCGATTTTCCGGGTTGGAAATTCGATGAGAAAAATCATTTCGGGCGAATTTTCATTTCGTTTCGATTAAACTACGTTTCCGTCATAAGCGAACGATTCATCTGTTCTCGGAAAATGTCGCGTGGGCTCTCACCCCTCCTGCCCGAATCGTTTGGAATAAAATTCTGAATCACACGTAAACAAATCGTTTGGGGTATTTTCTGCTGCTTGTGACGATTCCGATGTAAAATTGCGATGGGAGGCACTTAAAGGGCTGCCTGCCGAGCAGCTCGAGTTCTACATTCCTGAATGGTGTCGCTGTCGGACTTCACTATTTTCAGCCGCAGCAAAGTCTGCGGCCTCAAATAACGCCAAGACTGCTGCTTACCGGGCGACGTGCAATTCTTCTGATTTTTGCCCAGTGCTTTCCTTCTGCAATGTTTTCTTCTTTTTCTGTTGTTGTGTCGTTTTTCTCTTCAATGCTTTTCACTCGTCAAAGAGGAAAAACGATGCACAGACAAGAAGTGATTTTGTTGGTAATTGCGCAATATTTTTGTTTGTTTTTCCGGACTTTGTGGACGTGATGGAGTTTCCTTTCGTGGAGATGAAACATGATGAAGCTTTGTAAATTTATGGCCACGTTGTTAATACCTTCCGCTTTATCTGCGAGATATTTAGCCTAGATTTCCATTGACTGGAGGCACATATCATGTTTATCATATTTTTTATTTATTAAAAACACTTTAATGAAAATGTATTAAGTTTAAAGACAAGGACGACAGAATTGAAGAGTCAGTTTGTCGGCTAAAAAGCCGTTAAATTGAAGATGACTTGTGGCCAGTTTGAAAATGAACCGGTTTTGTGTTCAGGGCTCTAACCTTTGTCATCCTGCAGGTAGAACTCTTCGTTTAATTGTCTTCGTTTGCTTTTCTACAGGTTTAGGTCTCACCCTAGATTAACGTGGGTAAAGGAACGGCAGGGAAAGCGCCACCTTGTTGAGCTAGGCTTCATTTTTGATTCCGACTTCGATCTTTCCATCTCATTTTCTCTCGGCTCGTTTCTGTTTCGGGAGTTTTAATCTGAGGATTTCCCGAGATGACTGTTCGCCTGGTAGAGATAAGAAATGGTAATTTAGAGTCAGCAGCAAATGGTGCTGCCAAAATGTTAGTTTTGTGCTTCTGTTGATTGAGTGTTTCTTTGCCGATTTTGAAACTGAATTTAGTTGCTGTCTCTGGTTAGTGACTGCCGGTAGCATCAATAGTGCTTACGACTAGCTTCAAACAAACTATTTTGGATTTTTTCTTGGCGGGGTGGCGGCAGCTGGAAAGCTGCAGAATGGCCAAATCCTTTTGGGAATAACAAAATAAACATATTACAGCTCAACAAGCTAGGGTGTAGCCTAGTAGGTAGCGTGTTGGTGTTGTAATGCGAAGGTCGGGAGTTCAAATCCCGGTCGGTGCAATATATAATTCCAGCACTTTGACTGCTTGGATATACCTTGGTCACCTCATTCTAAGAAAATTGAAAAATTCGTAGAAAGAGGGTTGTGCGAAGGGCTAACAACCCTTCCATAATAAGTAACGAAAAAATGTTAAGGAACCTGAATATCAGGAGGCCAAGGTCCGATTTGGGCTGTAGCGCCATAGTAGAAGAAGAAGCTCAACTTTTACAACGTATTCGCTATAGCGTGTGAGTAGATTTCAAGTATTTACGAGAGTAATGTACTTTAAATTAATTTTTTGGTTATGTAAATAATAAATAATTAATTTACAAATTTAGATAATTTAAAATATGTTAATAGGGTGGGCCAAATACAAGTTTCTGTTTAAAAATGCAATAAAATGAACAAAATTAAATTTTGTTTCCATGTATTATGGCTTCATTAGTAAGAGCAAACATTCCCATTAATGATGGAACACAACTTCGTTCAAGTGGCTGGCTTCGCAGTAGCGCATTCTGTCACTCCAATTTTCCAAGACCATGTCGATGGTTTCAGGCTGTACCTCACGGATTGCGTGGATGATGTTGGCCTTAAGTGCTTGAATCGTTTCTGGATTGTTGGCATGACATCGGTCCTTCACGGTTCTCCAGAAAAAAAAGTCCAAAATGGTCAAATCGCAGCGGCCAATTGACATCGCCAAGACGGCTGATAACACGATTTGGGAATTTGGTGCGTAAAAGATCGATGTGGCATGGGCTGTGTGGCATGGCGCACCATCCTGCATGAACCAGAGGTCGTCCAAATCCATGTTTTCAATTTCAGTGAAAAAAAAGTCGGATAACATGGCTCTGTAACGTTCACCGTTGACCGAAACGTTGTTCCCAGCATCATTTTCGAAAAAGAAAAATGGTCCAATGATGCTACCACTCCACAATCCGCACTAAATTGTCTCTCTCTGTGGATGCATTCTCTTCTCTTCTCGACAATAACGTGCGGGTTTTCCGAGCCCCAGATGCGGCAATTTTGTTTGTTAACGTAGCCTCCGAGATCAAAATGCGCCTCGTCAGAAAAGGATTTTTGGCCCAAAATCGTTGTCCAATTCAAGCTGCTCTAAGGCCCAAACTGCGAAGCGATAACGAAGCGGATGGTCGTGCGCCTTCAATTGCTGAGTCAATTGGACCTTGTAAGCGAATAATCCGAGATCTTTGTGCAGAATTCTCCTCAGGCTAGTGCGTGAAATGTTGAGCTGTTGAGATCGACGGCGATGTTCGTGGAGTGTGTCTTACACTCTCGGCTACAGCAGCCACATTCTTGTCTGTGCGAACCGTACGACGACGGGAACCATGAGTGTTGTCCACTAGCATGCCAGTCTCACGAACTTTTTGCACAAACTTGCGTACAGCAGGCGCGGTGGGTGCTTCATTTCGGCTAAAACTTCTTTTCAAAAAACGCACTGTTTGGGCTACACAGCACTCTCACTTTGGAAATAAGTTTTCAACATTTCCCAACGTTTTTCAAGTGTAAAGCGACTCATTTCGTTCCGCGGAGGTATGATACAGATTTTCTGTCAAGATTTCGAACGGGAGGCAGCTTTCATTGTAAAAATAACTTATGATTTAAAAAGAAACCACTGGATGGCCCACCCTGTATACCTTCAGTTGACAGAAAAATGGAGTAGTATCTTGGAATTCGTAGTTCTTCGATCTCAGGAAGCAACTCTACCCACTTTAGCCATTTATCTAGCATGTTCGTCGTAAGAAGCTCATCCCAATCCAGAGTTGAACGCCTAATTTCTTGCAGCAGTATCTTAACGTAAATTACAGGGTCCGGCACTCGAAGTGTAACCAATTAAAAAGGCCATAAATTCAGTTTGGAAAATTACTTTTACTCAATTCAAAGTACAAAATGTGTAAAAATAATACAAAATTCAGAAACAATTCACTTTTGCTCGATATGACCACCTTTTGCCTTGACTATGGCCTTGAGACGGTCCAAAAACGAATCGCAAGCTGCCCGAATGTGACTTGCAGGTATTTTGGCCCACTCGCGGACAACGGCTTTTTTCAGCGCCTCGAGACTGGTGTATCTTTTAGTTTGGACCTTGCTCTCCAAAATGGATCAAAGAGAATAATCCATCGGATTTGCGTCTGGCGAATTCGAGAGCCATTGTGTGGACGTTATGAAGTTCGGAACGTTGTTTTTCAGCCATTCTTGATTCACTCGAGCTTTATGAGACGGTGCCGAGTCCTGTTGAAACGTCCATGGTCTGCCACCGAAATGTTTGTCTGCCCACGGCTTCAAAGCAATCTCCAGAATACTTTCCCGATAATATTGCGCATTTATCTTGACGCCAGGCTCGATGAAAACGATTGGAGAGCGCCCATCTCCGGTTGCAGCGGCCCAAATCATTATCTGTGGCGGGTGCTGCCTCCTGGTGTCCAATTGATGACTCGAATTCTTGTATGAACGATCCTCAAGTAAACGTTTTGACAGTTTACGAATTGCTCAATTGTAAAAATTTTCTCGTCAGAAAACACAATGTTCGGAAATTGACCACTTTCGGCCAAGCGAAGCAACTCCTCCGCTCTCTCAAGTCGGACTTGTTGCTGCTTCGGTGTGAGATCATGCGCCTTTTGGATCTTGTAAGGCTTGACCTTGAGATCATTTTTCAGTATGCGGCGGATGCTACGGTCAGGTATTTTCAGTTCTTTTGCCATTTGATTTCGCTCAAGTCGCTTCTTCACTTTTTGAACCATCTCACGTGACGTTGCAGTCTTTTGATTACCACCTCCATGACGTTTTGCGATGCTACCAGTATCATTGTAACGAGTTATGGTGCGATAAACGAAAACTTTATTCACTTTAAGGTGTTTGAGCTCACGAACAATCGCAATCACAGTATTACGTTTGAAATCCATTACTGATTTCTTTTTTTCGCGTTCACTCTCGGCAAAATGCTTACGTGCGCTTGTAAACAATACTCTAAACTGTCATTTAGCCAACTTACAAACAGCTGATGCCCATGCGTCAGCTGCGCGAGCGGTCTGAAGTTGGTTACACTTCGAGTGCCGGACCCTGTAAGAAGGAAGCCAAAAATCCAAGTGGGTCGAAAATTGACATCAGGATTCTCAATATTTTGCGTTTTGTTAGACGGCGTTTTCCGCACAGAATGTCGCTGTCATCTTGCTCGGAGTTAAAATGTACTTAAATGTGTCTTGGAATGTGGTGGAACACCTCACACCACATTCCAAGAAATTTTGTTGGACTCGCCTCAGGTTCAATACCTATATATACAGATCCAAGATTCATGTTTTCGTTCAATGCAGCTAAAACTTGAACTGAGTTAGACGCCCAATTACGAATTTCAAATCCTCCTTGGCTATGAATAAATCGTACATTCGTCGCCATCTCAATAGTTTCATCTTGAGTGTCGATACTATCCAGCGTATTTTCAACGTAATGATTTTCGATGATGCATTGCACTCCTCTTCCGAATGTATTAGTGAAGCGTGCTGCATTTAAGTACGAATTGTGCCGAGCTCGGTGAACAAGTAGCTCCAAACGTCATTACTTGCATAACGTAAACGTCAGGGTATAATTGGCTCTGATTTTCTCGGCAAAAAAAACGTTGTGCGTGCTGGTCTTCATCGCGAATCAAAACTTAATGGAACATTTCCCGAATGTTTCTTGTGAATGCAATCAGACGCTGTCGAAATTTGTATAAAACGAAGGGTAGTGATTTCAATTAATCGGGACCTTTTAAGAGGACTGAATTAGGGAGACTCCGTTCACCTTGGCTGCGTTCACCTTGCTGGCATGTCATACGATTCGGCGCTTTCTAGGTTTATTAAAATTTGTCACGGTAAACATTGGCAGGAACCATATTCGTGGATGTTGCTTCACGATTTCGTTTGGTATTAATTTACGCGCATAACCCTTGCTGGTCGTGAATGGTCTGGTGAATGCCGTATTTGGCGTCATTTCTTTTTCAAGGCAAACCATACGACTGTATGCCATCGGGAAAACTATCTGGGAGCGATACATTGTCATATTTCCAGAGTAAACCTGTTTCATATCGGCTTCTTCTCAGGAATGTGGTTGACCGCATAATTTCTCCAGCTCGTTTGTCTGCTTTCGATTCAGGTATTGTATCGGGAACTTTAATGTCAAGGTTTTCATTTGTTAAAAAATCCTTGACTAGCATGCGTAATTCGCGATCCGAATTATAGTCGCAGATGTGCAGACAATGATGTAGACTGCTTTTTGGGATTGATGTATCCGCTTCAGTTCAAATTCCATATATGGTCCATCCTAAACGCGTTTTTGTACCGACAGGTTTTCTAACTTCAAAGGGAACGCCTAAGCTCCAGTTATCTATTCCGATTAGCAGTCTGGGAGTTGCACTATGGTAGGAGCACAGATTTACGTCTTTCAGATGTCCACACGATTTGAGTGTTGCAGCTGAAAGGTTGCATAGGTAGATTTGGCTAATTCACAGTTCGCGCGTCCCGGATTTTATATTTGGAAGAATTTCGCTTCATTCCAGAGACCTCAACGAATAATCTCTTTCGAGTTTGGTTCAGTTCGAACAGTATTAGCGGTCCATTTGAGGCAAAGACTCTCCAACGTATTCGAAAGATTCAACTCATTTGCTAAATTTTCTGCTATGAGCGAAACAGATGATCCCTCATCAAAGAATGCATACGTCTGTAACGTTTTGTTTTAAACGTAAAGCTGTACAGGTGTTACTCGGAAGAGCATTGCAGTTTCCGGCTGCTGGTGAGTATTGTGAAATTGTGCTCTGTAGTATGAACTATCGCTTACTCCGGGATCTTTACTGTCATTGTGTATGTAGTAATGGGTGGTGTCTGAAACTACAACCATTTTGTCCACAGATGTTGTCCGATTTTCAGCGGTTGTGATTATGGCTACCGAAGCACTTTCGGCATAGTCCATGTCGTTTAATGGCATTCCACTTGCTGGAGTGGTCTATTTTTTTTTTAAATTCATCGCACTTTTCACATCAATCAATCAATCAAATTCCTGTTAAGACACCCTATAGGGGCATGAAACAACTCTCTTCCACAAGGCGCGATCCTGAGCATCGGCCTTAAGCTGTTGTCAGGACTGGATTATTCCTCTGACCTCCTGCTCAACTGCTCGCTTCCATGTGTTACATGGTCGACCAAACCGACGTCTTCCTTGAGGATTATAATCCAGAACCTGTTTGACGATGTTTCGCTTTGGTTTCCTCAAAGTATGACCGATCCACTGCCACTTTCGCCTTTGAATCTCAATACCTATTTTAGTCTGGCCAGT
Organism: Chorisops tibialis; assembly: GCA_963669355.1. Classification (NCBI taxonomy): domain Eukaryota; kingdom Metazoa; phylum Arthropoda; class Insecta; order Diptera; family Stratiomyidae; genus Chorisops; species Chorisops tibialis. The sequence goes on from OY770262.1 coordinate 290,844,464, forward strand.
TGTACTCCAAAGTTCGTCGTTGGAGATCCCTTCTGGCCAGAATATTCCTAAAATGCATTCGTTCACGAAAGTCTGTAGTTTCTTGGTAAGTCAAAAATCCGCTGCTTCGTGAGAAGGGAGATCTCTCTTAACCTCCAGAAAGAGTAAAAGATACCGAAGGCCTGACGAGCTTTATTTAGACGACCCTCAATATCCTTTTCGGCTCCACCGTCCATGCTGACAATGCTTCCGAGATAACAAAAATCTTGCACCTCTTCAATATCTTGTCCGTTAAGAACAATCGGTGTGCTTGCGTTCGAACCCATGTGTATGTATTTTGTTTTACGCACATTTATTGTCAGTTCCGCCTGTGCATTTAGAATGCAACGAGCGAACATTTGACACTAAGTCCGAACGGTTATGTTCAAGCAAACACACGTCATCAGCATAATCAAGGTGACTTAAGATGTTAAATAGTATGCATTGAAGACTTTTATCTTTCCCACCTTCCAGTGCAGATTTCAAGATGTTGTTTATTACCACCAGAAACAGAGCTGGTGATAATATGCAGCCTTGTCTGGCACCCGTTCGCACAGGGAAGCTCTCGGAAAGCTCTCCTCTATGCAAGACGCGACACCTTGCATCTTCGTAGGATTCTTTAATCATAACTATGACCTTATCTGGAATACCTCTCCTACGTGAAGCATTCCATATGTAACCTCGCTCAACGCTGTCGAAAGCTTTCTCGAAGTTCACAAACATGAGATTTAGTGGCGAACCCATTTCGGCTGACTGCTCCAATATTATCCGTAGGTTATTTGCGCGATCCTTTACGGAATCCAGCCTGATAAACTTCGAGAGTGCTCTCCACAAGATCACTAATCCTATTGAGAATTACCTTAGCCATGATTTTCGATACGGCAGTACGTAGACATATACCAATCCCGAAGATCGCCCTTCGGAATTTTAACAATGACGCCCTCCTTCCATTCAGTCGGATATTTTCCTTTATTCCACATCTCAGTAAAGAGTGGGAGAAGTATATCGGCTGTTATTTCCGGGTCCGCTTTGAGGAGTTCGGTTGGTAATCCGTCTATAACTGGGGCTTTCCTTCCCGTCATTGACCGAATGGCGGAAACTATCTCTTCGTTATCTGGGGGATCGTCCCTAATAGAGGATAGTTGCGGTTGGATGTTTGGTAGTTGTTCTGTTTCTGGAATATCTTCCTCTGACAAGATTTTTAAAATATCAGAGAAGTATTCCATCGCCGCAACTGGTGTTCACTCATATTAAGGAGAGTTCCGTTGACATCTCTCACCAGGTGGTTGGCAGTGAAATTCCTGTTCGTCAACTGTTTCATGATTTTAAATAGTGGATCCATATCCCCAATGTAAGCCGCAGATTCTGCCTTGTTGGCCAGATCTTCAATGGCCTTTCTCTTGTTGCGTCTAACAGCCCCTTTTTAAGCTGTTTATGAGCATCGCGGTAATTTGGTAATCGCCAACCTTGTCCTATGTGTCTTGGAACATCCAGGTTTTCTCATCGCTTTGCACATATCCCACAGATTCTTCAGTACTAGTTAGAAAAGTGTTTCTGGTTGCCTCCCAATTGGCGTCCAGTGTGCGTATTTCATACTCGCCCAATGTGAATGACTTTTCACGTAGAAAGGTGGTGTACTCGAGTTTTTTGTTGGGATCTCTGAGTTTATCCACATTAAGCTTGCGCTTCATTTGAAGAATTTGTCGTCGTCGGATAGCTGCTGTACACATTCTCAAGCAGGCAACCATCAAATGGTGATCGCTCCCCACGTCAGCTCTACGTTTCGTTCGCACAGGAGACATCTTCTCCATCGGCGACTCATAGCTAAATGGTCGACCTGATTCTGAATAAAACCATCAGCGAAACCCAAGATGTTTTACGGTGACTCTTGTGTGGAAAAAGGGTCCCTCCGATGACCATTTGCCGAGTACTACAAAACTTCACAAATAATTCGCTGTGTTCGGGTCTCTTAATCTAAGGTCGTGGTGTATTTATAAAACAATATTATAAAAATTGCACTATACGCCTCGACCCACGGGTCACCATGCCTCCCCATGACGTGTTCTAGTCTAGTGTTGTAGGATCCAACCTGGGTGTTCATATCTCCTGAGATGATAATAATATCACCTCTTGGAACACGTTCGAAGGTGGCACTCAGATGGCTATAAAACTCCTCTTTGTCACCAGGTGTTGCGGTATTAGTTGGTGCGTAGCAATGTAGGATTGTGACGTTTCTGACACTGGTCCTGAGCCTGACGACGATAATCCTATCCGAGATTGGCTCCCAGCTGATGAGACTGTTTCTTGCTCTCGGTGTAAGAATGACCGCCACGCCATTTTTGGCTTCACTCTTAGGACCAACGTACAGAATTGTGTTTCCGCTCGGGATTCGTTCTTCTCCTGATCCTGTCCACCTGACCTCGCTCAAGCCTAAGATTTGGATGTTATAGTGCGCCATTTCACGATCGATCATTGATTGGCGGTGCAAGGACCGAGTGGCCCCAGCCCTTCCCCCGTCATTCAATGTTCGAACGTTCCAGAAGCCAATCATAGTCCGTTTTCGAATGCCAAAAGTCGTTACCGTAGAATCAGTCTGTATCCGAGGTGCTGTATCCGTTTCTCGTATCACTTAGGATTTAAGATCACGGGTGATAAGCCCATGATCCAGATGGAATTGATGATGCAAAACTACCTCTGAAGGAACGAGCGAGAGACGAGAAACTTTTGCTGCCTTTAGGACATCTCAAAATTTTTTGCCTCATTTTCTGGCCATGTAAATATGTTTCTCGTTGTAAGCTGGATTTAGAGCGATTCCTTTCTTTTTTTAAATTAATACAATTAACTTCAGATGGCAGCTGCTTATAAGTACGGTAAGCTGCTTCTTTAGCCCGTATCGCAGTACAGCATTTTTCATTAAACCAAGCTTTAGAACTGGGCTTGATTGGTTTATAGCTTTGGATGATGAAGTCTCATACCCAACAAGATGGTCTCATTTACTGCGGAAGAAGCATACCCAACCCGTCTGTTGAAGCATATTGACCAATCAAATGAGTAAAAAAGTACGAAACATTGCTAAACAAACTCTGGATTATAATCCTCAATCCATGTAGCACATGGAGGCCAGAGGAATAAAATCGAGTCCTAGCAAAATTAAATGCTGTTGTTCAGGATTGCGCCGTTGTTCAGGATTGTGGAAGAGAACTGTTTCCGTTCTATGCCCCTATACATTGACAGGAAATTGATCGATTGATCCTAGCTAGCGCGACTTTTGGGGTTGCGAATGTTTTCTCAGTTCAGAAATTTAAGTTGAGCTTCGGTTCATGCCTATGATAATTGCCGACCATTTATGGTTTTGGATGCCAGCAAAATGATGGTTTCATGTGTTTCTATGTGCCAAATTGAGTGGACACATGAAACTATGGTATGCCGTCCGAGCTCAATGAAACCATTTAATGAAAGAAAAAACCTCGGATATTTCAATTACCACAATATTTTCCATTGCCATGGTCAATAAGCATCAACTTATTTTAATAACTACACTCCAGTATTCCCTCACACAAACAAAAAACCTATTTATCACCTTTTCAGTGACTACACAAATTAAACAACATTGCTTTGGTAATTTCAGTAAATTTGTTGATTAGACATATTTAGTCAAGTCCAGATTACAAACATTTCGTAAATTAATCAACATTACGTTGAATAAGTTGTTATCTAAAGTCACCTGCCTGTCCTTGAATGAAATATCGCGTATTCGTAAAAAGACAAACTGCAGTTTTTATTTTTTTTGAAGTGAAAATTATCGTTTAGGTCAGATGATACTGAATATCGGTATTTATTTCTGGTCACATGGTTTCTTGAAACCCGTTCTCGTTGTTTCGAAGAAATTCATAATTCCTGTAGTGTGTGCCATCGTTTAGAACGATTTCAGCAAACAAATTAAAAAAGATAAATTTTTATTTGCGTAGTCGTTAAAATATAAAATATTCAACCTCAGGTGCTGTTTACACTCTGCTCGAAGCCTTTTGATAAGTACCCGGTGTACTTAATTAAGCCGCTCGATCGATGCTTTAAGTACACTAACCTTCAGTTTACTGGAGCATGTTGTCTTGTATCCAGGCGAAAAGCTATTACCTCGTCTTCTTAGAATGCCGAACTAAGCCGACTACTGTGGTGCGAAGATAAGCAAATGTTTGTGGGCTTCAGTCTGCTTACAAGCAATTATTCATATCTTAGAAAGTAGTCACCCACTAAGTATGGGATATTCCCAGAAACACATCGCAAAATGACAATAATGCTTGCATTCAACTTGCAATGCATTTGAAATAGAAAAAACCACCCGTCTTAAATTCAATTGCACTTTGGAAATTTCGAAATGAAATCAAAAAGCCAGTCTACTTAAAAAAGATGAAATAATAAAATGATTATTTCTTTCAGCTTAAAGAAAGGAAAAAAAACGAACAATAATATTTTGCACTTTACGATTTTGTGAAGTCGACATTGGAAACAGCCGTACAGTTCATTGACCTAAGATTGAAATCTTTGCACGAGACCAAGAAGATATGATATACAGCAAGAAGAAAAAAGCAAGCAGCAGCAACAACAGCAACCGATGAATGAGAAGCAACTGGAGATCACCGAACAGATCGTTGCCTCCACACCGCCTTCACGAACAAAAGAAATCAACCGGTGAACGAGAAAATTGTGTTTGCGACCTTTACGCGAAAAAAATCCAAGCACATTATCGGAAGTCAGAGCGCGGGGACAGGTTACACGAATAGCAATGAAGGTCGATCAACTTTTCATGTTGGCCCTTCAAGATAAGTAACGTCAAGATCATCGTCTTTCCTAGACACTTTCTCCTCAACATGCAGCTCCGGTCTTGTTTTGTGCCGATATGTTACCAAGTCTGGCCTGTTAGCTTGACGGGCGAGCTAGCCTCTATCTCTGCTGGTAACTGCTTGCGTTCTATCTATTCTAATCGAGACGGATATTTACGCGAATCAATTTCATAGTTGATTTAGAGACTTGGCCGTCTTAATTGTGGTTGACAGCTTCCGACAATCAATTGACGCTGTTCCGTTTTGAGGAAATGATTTTTGTTTCTATTTTGACATAATATTGTCTACATACATACATATATGTAAGTTGAATTATTGAAACATTTGAATGAGATTTTGGATTGATTTGTAGGCGTTTCTGTAAATTGTTTGGATAACGATTTTTTTTTGTATATATCGGTTTTTGATCGATGATATTTTTGTAAATGTCCCATTCAATCAATCAATTTCCTGTTAAGACCTCCTGTAGGGGCACAGAGACTGAAACAGATCGTAAGACGCAATCCTGAGCATCGGCCTTTAGCTGTCGCCAATAAAATTCCTGGTAAAACTCCCTATAGGGGCATAGGACAGAAACAGCTCTCTTCCACAAGTCGCGATTCTGAGCATCGGCCTTTAGCTTTTGCCAGGACTTGCTTACCCTCTGGCCTCCTGCTCAACTGCTCGCTTCCATGTGCTGCAAGGTTGACCAACCCGACGTCTTCCTTAAGGATTATAATCCAGAGCCTCTTTTGCGACGTCTCGCTCTGGTTTCCTCAAAGTGTGACCGATCCACTGCCACTTTCGCCTTTGAATCTCAATATCTTTTTTAGTCTGTCCAGTTGTACTCCAAAGTTCGTCGTTGGAGATCACTTCTGGCCAGAATATTCCTAAAATGCGTCAGAGGCATTGGTAAGTCGAACGGCCACTTTCCACGTAGTACAACCATATAACAACACGGATTTGACGCATGCGTCAAAAAACTCGCAGCTTCGTGCGAAAGGAGATCTCTCTTAACCACCAGAAAGGGAAAAGGATATCGAAGGCCTGACGAGCTTTATTTAGACGAGCCTCAATATCCTTTTCGGCTCCGCCGTCCATGCTGACAATGCTTCCAAGATAACAAAAATCTTGCACCTCTTCCACATCTTATTGTCGCCAGGACTTGTTTATTCTTCTGACTTCCTGCTCGTTTGTCTCATTAATGTAAAATTGAATCGCTGATTGCAGAAACCACATGAGTCACTAATTTCAAATTGTTGGGAAATTGAAAAAAACTGATTATTGTCGTGTATACACTAATTCCAGTCCTTGCACGCTGGATTTGGAAGTTTGTAACAACCATGTCATTGCTGCACACATTATGTAAGTACCCTTTTAGAATGTGAAAACATTTAAAAAAGCTATTTTGAAAAAACGTGACTCATGTGGTTTCTGCAATCAGCGATTCAATTGTATCGACATATGAACTCAGGAAACAATTTCTGAAGGTCGACGCAGGAGTATTATATGTTCAAATTATGAAAAAGTTGACAAAATGCAATGACAACTTTCGAGGGACATCGAAAATTCTGGAAAAAGAAATAAAGCCCTATGCTAAAGTGATTGGTGGGGTGGGACTTGATGGTTTGAAGAATGTTTGACAAGTCTTCCTTTGAGAGTCGAGGAGTTGAATTGCTCAATGAAATGTTTTCTTCCATTTGAATATCCGAACTGATGCTTTGCGTATATCGCGGTTGTCCTGTTCGTTTAAAATTCGATTGGTTAGAATATTGGGCATTCCAAAGGTCAAATTTCGTTTACCCGAAAATAAATTTGATGATCATTTCTGTTACGCCAATTCGCAACCATCAAAAACTGGAGGCATATCCAAAACTTTCTCATGAATCCTGGATGCGATTTCATCTGAAGAGGAGGTATACGGCATACGGTAGAGTGGGAACTACAAAACGTGAATACGACAACATTTGAGCACATCCATGGTACGAAGCAATGCATGATTATCCAAGAGCAGGCTTTCACTCGAGCATTGTGTAAACTTCGCGAACTTCTGAATAGGTTCGAGAAAGTTTTCTCCGTTTATGAAGCCTGCAGCATTCGCCACACCCTAGCAACCCCTTGGACCGCCATTCGCCAAACCCTAGCAACCCCTTGGACCACCATTCGCAAAGTGTTGTTCAAATAATACTCGCTAGAAAAACTAAGTACAGGGGTGATTTAATTTCAATTCAATTTTTATCTTTCTGGCATTTATTGGGTTTGGAAAAAAGTTCGGGGCGTTTTTTCCCGATAGATGACATCAATTGCAAATAAGTCAGGAAAAACAGATCGCAGTGACACCACTAAACGCTCGTTGGAAAGGTGACACTTCGAGCGTTACTTTGAGTGTATAAACAACATGGAAAGTTGTTTGCGTTTGAAAATTGAGAAAAGTAATGAAAAATTTCGCAATATTTTGTATTATTACGACAAATTGAAAAATGCTGCGCAGACTTGTGAAAAATTTATGAGGTATTCTGTGAAAGTGCATTATTATGCTGCGTGGAAATGGTTCACTCGTTTTTGTTTTGATGTGAAATGATGAGTCACGCTCTGGTCCCCCAATCACTGAAAAAGCTGATGAAATTCTTGAAAAAGTCCAGCAACAAGCATATCAGCAGTATCGATGTTGGTATGGAGCTAGGTCAATCAAACCATCAAAGACCTCCTATAGGGGCGTAGGACAGAAACAGCACTCTTCCACAAGTCACGATCCTGAGCATCGGCCTTTAGCTTTTGCCAGGACTTGCTTATCCTCTGGCCTCCTGCTTAACTGCTCGCTTCCATGTGCTGCAAGGTTGACCAACCCGACGTCTTCCTTGAGGATTATAATCCAGAGCCTGTTCGGCGATGTTTCGCTCTGGTTTCCTCAAAGTGCCACTTTCGCCTTTGAATCTCAATACCTATTTTAGTCTGGCCATTTGTACTCCAAAGTTCGTTGTTGGAGATCACTTCTGGCCAGAATATTCTTAAAATGCGTCGGAGGCATTGGTTCACGAAAATCTGTAATTTCTTGGTAAGTCGAACGATCACTTTCCACGCAGTACAACCATATAACAACACGGATTTGACGCATGCGTCAAAAACTCGCAGCTTCATGCGAAGGGAGATCTCTCTTAACCTCCAGAAAGGGGAAAGGCCTGACGAGCTTTATTTAGACGAGCCTCAATGTCCTTTTCGGCTCCGCCGTCCATGCTGACAATACTTCCGAGATAACAAAAATTTTGCACCTCTTCAATATCTTGTCCGCTAAGAACAATCGGTGTGCTTGCATTCGAACCCATATGCATGTACTTGGTTTTACGCACATTTATTTTCAGTCCCGCCTCTTCACATTTAGAATGCAACAAGCGAACATTTGACTCTAACACCCGTTCGCACAGGAAAGCTCTCGGATGGCTCTCCTCTATGCAAGACGCGATACCTTGCACCTTCGTAGGATTCTTTAATCATTGCTATGACCTTATCTTCCATATGTAATCTCGCTAAACGCTGTCGAAAGCCTTCTCGAAGTCCACAAACATGAGATGTATTGTAGTAGTGAACCCATTTCGGCGGACTGCTTCAATATTCTACGTGGGCTATATGTATGGTCGGTACAAGATAACCCTTTTCGTAATCCAGCCTGCTAAACTTCGAGAGTTCTCTCTACAACATCACTAATCTTATTTGATCAAAAAGAATAAAAACGTGGCAATATTTTTTCGTAGAGGCAAAATCAGTATTAAGTTTATTACAAAAGGAGAAGGTTGACCTCAATATCTTTCATCTGGTTATATAAAAACTTTTTCTAGATAGCGATATAATACGGCTAATACTTAACTACTCAATTATATACTCATAGTGCATGCTCAATAATCTTCCTCGTAAATTACTAGGAAGGTTCCAATCAAGTTTTTCTCGGTGAAAATTTAACAGAAAGTGTCTTTGTGGAGATGCAGTCACGACACGCAAATATGAAAGATTTATTTAATCTTATTCCATCAATTTGATGAAAAATGAATGTGTTATCCGCGATTGACTCTCATCTTCCTTTTTGACCATTGAACGGCGAGCATATAAACTCTGTGTCAACATCGCTATTCTTCCAGAACCATATGTGCACCAGATGTGGATGAGTTTTCTTTAAATTGAAAACTACTTTTTTTCATTCTAGAATGAACGAATTGAAATGATTTATGAAAGTCTGTTGTAAGCTTGTTATCCGAAATAGAAATGTTAAAAATAACTTTTAATGTACCTGATAGGAGAGCATGTAAAGTTTTGTGTATTGTGAGGTACTAGTTAGAATGATAAAAAAATTGCATATGCTTGTAAAGTGGCAAACTGCTTGCAAATAGCCATATGGAAATTAAGTGAAGAGTTGAAATCATGTCATATTTTCTTCAAAAGCTCTATACAGCTAACCGTCCGATATTAGGTAGCGCAATATATAAAACAACCTTGAACTCATAGCAGACTTGAGGGCACAGTAGGACGCCTTTTTTATCGCAGATGTGCCGGGTACTGGTCGCACTGTGAGTGTTAAAATATGCGTAGATATAAAAATTTAATACGTGGTAATAAACATTAAGTAGCGTAATAAAATATGAAATGGTTTCATAGGCTATCAACGTAATATGCAAAAATATTCAATTTGATTGTCATCTGTCAAGTTAATTTATTTAAAATTTGTGTAATCTTTCGTGAACTAGTGCCTCCGACGCATTTTAGGAATATTTTGGCCAGAAGTGATCTCCAAAGACGAACTTTCGAGAACAATTAAACAGACTAAAATGAGCACTGAGATTCAAAGGCGGAAATGATAGTGGATCGGTCGCACTTTGAGGAAACCAGAACGAAACATCGTAAGACCTAGCTTTTGATTATAATTTTCAAAGAAGACGCGGGCTGTTCTACTATGTAGTACATGGAAGCCCACAGTTGACCAGGAGTGCAGAGAAATAAACAATTCCTTGTTGTAATCAAAGACCGATTCTTAAGATTGCGCCTTGTGGAAGACGGTTTCTGTTTCGATTGATGATTCCCCTAAACGGGGGCAAGAGGAAAAGTTCTCGGCCCAGCCTATGGATGGCACTGCTTCAAATAAAATTACTGTTTTGTTATGTTGTCACACTTGTTGCTAAAGTAAATGCCAAATGTGAATTTGATAAGACAAACAGTTTGTCTTATACGGCTGTTTAAAGTAACCGTGTTATTTGTTTTTGACAAAATGAATAAACTTGAATATTGTTCTGTTATAAAATTCTTCGTTTTGAAAGGTTCGCCAACAGAATTTCATCCAAAGTTGATAAAAGTTCATAAGGAGTCGTTATAAATAATAAAAAAATGGGCAGTTGAGTTAAAACATTGTTGTGCATCAATTATTCATATGATCCAAGTGAAGGACGTCCAAAAACTAACTATAGACGATTAAAGGTGTACAAGATAGCCAAAGGCTGTACGCATCTCAGAAGAAAGGGCACGGCACATTTCCCACGAAGAACTCGGTATGAGAAAGCTTTTTGCAAGATCGGCACCGTATTTCTTACGTGCTGATCACAAGCAAATAGGGAATCAACTTTCTCAGCAATGTTTGCGCTGTTTTAAGAAGAATCCAACCGATTTTCTGCACAGATTTGTTACGATGAATGAAACGTCGGTTCACCACTTCACAGCTGAGTCAAAACAACAGTTCAAGCTGTGGTTAGAAGCCAATGGTTGTGCTCCGAAGAAAGTAAAGACAATTGCATCACCCGAAAAGGTTATGGCTAATTATTTTGGGAATCTTTTAATTGATTACATGCTAGGATCAAACAATTAATGCGAAATATTACGCACATGTTATTGACCAGCTAAGATAAAAAATAGAAAGAAAAGGCCTGGTTTGACAAAGAAAAAATTATCTTTCACCAGGACAATGCACCCGCCCACAAAGATGCCTTGGCAATGGAAAAATTAAGGGATTTGAAGTATAAATTGTTGGAACATGGTCCTTATTCGCAAGATTTAGCTCCCTTTCTCAGTTATTCCCAAATCTCAAGAGAATTCTGGCTTGAAAACGTTTTGTGTCAAATAAAGAGGTGATAGCAGAGGTAAATGAATGTTTTGAAAACTTTCCAGTTATTGGAAAAACGTTGGACAAAGTGTATTCAACTAAAGAGAGACTACATTGAGAAATGAATGCATCTTTAAAACAAAAAACTCATTTTTTCACTAATAGGCCGAGAATTTTTCAACTTCGCCTTCGTAGAGCTTAAAAAAGCTTTTAGATGGAATAAAAATAATACCATTGCGGAGCTCGTTAATAGATCAGAATCTGCGGCTTATCTTGGGTATATACACTCCACGAAATAAATATAAAGGCACCTAAACTTCTTTGATAAAAACAATATATGTATATGTTATTTTCGATTTCTTAACAATTAAATTCTTTAATTATTTTTTAATGTGGTTACAGACATAATACTTTTAAAAAATAATATAACTTTTTTAAATTATAAAAAAAACAAAATATAAAAAAACGTAGCGAAATAATTATAAAGGCAATAAAGAAAAAACATTTTTTTTTTTAATTTTTAATTTTTTTTTCGACATGTTAGTAAGACGTATAGCCACCACTGTTATTTATGACTTCTTCTAACCGCCTTGGCATCGAATTCAGTAAACTATGAAGGATACTGATATCAATTTCCTTCCATTCCCTATTAATGGAATCTTTTAGCTCTTTTACAGTGGAGTACTGCCGCCCATGATGAAAAACTTTTGATGATAATATGGCCCAAAGATTCTCGATTGGATTGAGATCCGGACTAATTGCAGGCCAATCGAGAGCTGCAATACTCCGTGACATAAGGAATTCTTTTGTTTTCCTTGAAGAATGGATAGCCGCATTGACTTGTTGAAAAACAAACTCAGCACCAGCAATATTCTCTCCGTGTTCGATTAATACATTGTCAAGAAGTTCAATTCTCGGAGTCCATACGAGTCACCATTGTAAGACATTCCTGCCCAAACCATTAGAGAACCTCCGCCGAATTTCGGCTTTTTGTATTTTCCCTTTTTGAACCTTTATTCCGCCAATGTTTGTGGGTACCATCTGGACCATCCAAGTTAAATTTTTTTTTCATCGCTGAAGACTAGTGTTTTCCATTCTTCGTCCCAAAAACGGTATTTTTCGGCAAAACGTAATCTAGCCCTCTTGTGTCTTGGTGTTAATGACGGTTTACCACATTTGCTGTCATATAGAAGATTTAATTCGGTCTTCATAATTTGTTGTACACTACGTACACCTACTTCTAGATCCAACTGGCCTCGAATTTCGTTAGCACTAAGGTTTCCATTAACGGCAATTCTTCTTATTGCCCTTTTCTCTCTTTTAGAGACCGTTGGTGTCCTTCCTGGTCGCTTTTTGGTGCCCTTCCTGGTCGCTTTTTGGTGCCCTTCCTGGTCGCTTTTTGGTGCCGTATATTTTCCTCATTTTAATGTAATTGTCAATGACACAGCTCGATCTGTTTAGCTTAATAGCTATTTGGCGATTTGATAAGCCCCCGTCGTGATAAGCTGCAATTTTACCCTTTTCTACCTCATTGAGCACTTTTCCGCGCGGCATTCTAATGTACTTAGGTGTATTATTTTCAAATCACATTAAACAGATTAGAAAACTTTTTTAAAAAGAAATACTTAAACTTTATTGCGTTTTTCGCGGAGAATATAACCAATATCAATAACTTTTACAACGTGCCTTTATACTTATTTCGTATCAAGTAACAACATTTGACAGATCTGTTTTGATTCTATAATAACAACAACAATAAGCATGGGTGATTGGGTTTATATTTCCAATGAAACCAATAAAAATATTCTTGGCTTAGTATATTATGTACTGTCAAAAAAAATTCAATGATTGTTGTGCCTTTATATTTATTTCGCGGAGTGTATATCGTAACTCGTTCTATTAAGATGGTTAATTTCTCAAATATTTCACGCAACTTCACTTGACGATCACTCAAAACTATATCGATAACTCTATCAATGATTTCTTAAATGGCCACCTTATTGGACTGGTCTGAACTTTGTTCATCTTTTGTGCTGGTACAATAACGTTTGCATTCGTTTACCCAATAATAAATTGCATTAAATGATGGTGCAGATGTGCTATGAACTCTATCCAACTTTGTTTTTTTTTTTTTATCACGGCACGAAATTCTTTTTTTTTATCGGTTTCACAAAAAAGTAAAACACTTTCATTTCAAACAAATTTAACAAAGAAACTAAAAGCCGAAATGTGCTCAAATTTAGACAGCCGTCAAAAAAGATTGTATTTTCGAAATCTGTCAATGTTTTTGTAGCGATCATTTGTCTGACTTGTCAGACTGGTCTCGTATATATTTCAAAGGCAGAAGTGGCATTGGATCGGCCACACTTTGGTGTACCCAGATCAAAAACATAATAGAGTTATGATAGGGCGTAAAGCTCAATCGTGCGATACTCTAAATGAAAGAGATTTTTTTTGATTATCAAAAATTTTGTCGATGACATTGAACTAACCTTTTCATGCTAGAGTGGCTATCAAAATGTTTTATACACAACTTAGGATTAAACAATTTAATAGTAAGCGATAAAATTAGTGTATTGGATTTAATGAAAGCAGTATATATGGGAGGTGGAAGAAGAAGGGGCTTGGGTGTAGCCTAGTAGGTAGCGTGTTGGCCTACAATGCGAAGGTTGTGAATTCAATTCCCGGTCGACGCATAATTTCAGCACACTGCTTGCTTGGATTTACCTTGGTTACCTCAATCTGCGAAAATGAAAAATTCGTGGATAGAGGGTTGTGCGAAGGGCTAACAACCCTTCAACAATAAATAAGTAATGAAAATGTTAAAGAACCTGAAGGTCAGGAGGCCAAGGTCCGATTTGGGCTGTAGTTCTATTGTATAAGTAGAAGAAGGAGGGGCGAGTTCTTAATGACTTTTTTAGAAATAACTATAAATATCATGCTTTAAATTACAGATCAGTAGCATTCATACTTTTCAGGAAAAGCGACTTTTTGTAAAGTTGTAAAACGTGTCATATTGTATGGGACGGGGTAGAAGCAGTGAAGCTAATCGTCTAATTTTTTTAGTCTTACTAATAATTATAAATGAAAATTTAGTGCACAATTTTAGCTCGATAAATTTTATACGCACTGAGTAATTTTTTCTTAGAGTATTTCATGAAAAAGTGCAAATTGTATGGGAGGTGATGGAAGGAGAGGGAAGACTCGAAAGATTTGTATACGGTAGATTGAAATTATCATAAAATTGATATGTTTCAAATTTCAGATCAATAGCTTTTCTACTTTTCGAGCAAATCCGTTTATTTTCAAATTACGAAATTGTATCATTTTGTATGAGGAGGGGTAGAAGGGGTGAGGCTCATCATCTAGTTTTTTTTGGGTCCTTATTCTAAATAAATATTTAGTGTATAATTTTAGCTCGATAAATTGTATACCCACTGAGTAAATTGGCTTAGAGTATTTTATGAAAAAGTGCAGTTTGTATGGAAAGTGGTGAAACGAGGTAGAAGACTCGAATAATTTTCATACGGTAGATCAAAATTATTATCATCATCATCAATGGCGCGACAGCCCAAATCGGGCCTTGGCCTCCTGAAATCGTCGCCTCCAATCGTCTCGATCCAAAGACCGCGTCCTCCAGCTGCTAATTTTTAAGATGGCTCAAACTCTCCAAATTATATTCCGCAATTGTTATGTTTTGTCTGATAGGCGCTCTCCTTCTTGTTTGCGTTATTACTTTTGTTTTGTTTTGTTTTCGTTAATACGCAACCCGACTTCTTTTGCGGCGGAGTCAAGATTGACAAATACCTCCTTAGCACTAGGGAAGGATCTTGCTAGAATGTTAATGTCGTCAGCGTATGCTACTAGTTGGGTGGACTTGGATAGTAGTGTCCCGTTGGTGTCGACTGGGATTTTTCGGACGACATACTCTAGCGCCAAGTTGAAAAGCATAGGGGCTAGACAATCTCCCTGCTTTAAACCACATTCCGTTCGAAAGCTGGTTGTGGAATCGGTTTGTATTTTCACTTGGGATTCAGTGTTCATTGTGAGTCTTGTTAGTCGGACTAGGTTTGGAGGAATTCCAAAGTCAAGCATGATTTGGTACAGTACGTTCCTGTCGATACTGTATTTAAAATCTACGAAGATTTGGTGCACGGCTGTGTTATATTCCCAGCATTTCTCAAGCACCTGTTTCACCGAGAATATCTGGTCTGTTGTAGATCGTCCGGTACTGAATCCAGCTTCGCCAATTAAAAAAATTATTTGATTAGTATAGGGCTTAAGACGACGTTCAACTATTTTTGTCAGTATTTTATAGGACGAGCACAATAATGATATTCCTCTGTAATTCTCACAGCAGAGTTTGTCTACTTTCTTGTAAATTGGACATATAATGCTTTTTCGCCAATCGTCGGGTATGATTTCCTCTGTCCAAATTTTGCATATCATGTTGTGCAGTATTTCAGCGACACAGTTTCCAATGTTTTTCAGAAGTTCAACTGGTATCGTCAATTCCCGGCGCTTTGTTTCGTTTTTGGTCACATAGGGCTGCTTTGATTTCAGCAAGCGTGGGTGGTGTCGATGATGGTGCATCTTCGTCAGTTGAGGATTCAATTGAAATGTTGTCTGTTGTGATCGGTGCTAATGGGGTGGGATTCAAAAGATAATCAAAGTATGAAGCCCATCTGCTTTTGATGTCTTCTGTGTCGCTGATGATATTGCCCTCTGCGTCTTTGCAAATACTGGTTTTTGCCTTATATCCCTTTTTTAAGTCTTTTACTATTGCGTATGCTTCCCGCGTTTTATATTTTTTCATGTCGTCGTCCATTTTTTGTATTTTGTCATTATGGTACTTCCTTTGTTTTCGTCTGCAGATCTTTTTCGCATATCGCCTAATCTCGTCATATCTTTCTTTTTTAACTCGTGTTGGTCGTTCAGTAAAAATTTTGTAAGCCTCGTTCTTTCTATCTATTGCGTCGCGACATTCTTGGTCGAACCAATCATTATTTTTTCGCCGTGCTTGATATCCTAATACATCTTCTGCGGAGGATTTGATGCCGTCTCGTATTTTCATCCACGCATTTTCCACTTGCATATTTTGAATATTTTCATATATTGGTGTCAGGTGTTTATTACATGCTAACATGTAAGCCTGCGCGACCGTTTCGTCGTTAAGCTTGTCGACATTGAATTTGCGAGCTCTACTCGTTTTCGAATATCCACGACAAGCTATTTTGCATCAATACTTAGCTCAAAATTATTATAAAAGTAATATATTCAAAATTTCAGATCAATAGCTTTTACAATTTTCGAGCAAAACCTTATACTGTCAAATTGGGAAATTGTGTCATTTTGTATGGGAGGGGTAGAAGGGGTGGAGCGATTTGACTCATTCACGAACTTCACCTTAATTTTTTTTTGTCAAAAACGACGTGTACACACAATTGGAACTTTCTAGCTCAATGCGTTCTCAAGTTAGAGGAGGACACGGACGCACATCAGATTTTGAGATCTTGGGTGATTATGTGAATTTCTTTATCATTCATTTTTTTCTGCAAGCCTTATTTTTTAGCGTTACAAACTTTGTGGCAAACTTATAATACTCTCAGATTTCATATTATACTCTAGATGAAATGGGGAAGAGTTTAATGTACCGGAAGTTATCTCTTCTCTTCGAATAATGAATGGTGACTTTTGTATGGGAGGTGGTAGAAACAGAGGGGGAAGTTTGTAATTTTTGTATATGAAACCGAACGTGGCATGCAAAATTTTTCGGGGTAAATTTAAATTTTTAAAAATTAATTATTTTCAAATAAATTGGACATAGTTTTCCTGAAATTAATGCATTCCCTCCACTTCCTTTACCACCTCCCATACAGGTGGTAAGGGAAGTGGAGGGTTTTAGATGATTTTGAAACTGCTTATGAACATTCTTATCATCATGCTTTGTTTCAATTTCAAAGTCGACAGCTCTCAAATGTTCCAAGGAGAAATGCGATTCTTAAATTTATAATACAGATATTTGTATGGGAGGGAGTATACGGATCAAAACAAAATGTTTCGTCGTCAATTATATATCTCTTGTTATACTTTCTAAAAACTTCAAGTCGATAGCTTTGATAGTTTCAAAGATAATTAATTGAATTAAAATTTCTAAATTTTGTGAAATTTGTATGGGATAAAAGGAGTGATGTGAAGTTGATAATTTTTTCAAAACTGGTTGAAATTATAATAAAATTAATTGTGACAAAAATTGGTTCCTTCAGCTTTACTAGTTGCAATGAAAATCAAATAAATGCATTTTTGAAAATTGTGCATTTGTATGGGAGGTGGTAGAAGGAGTAAATGGATCAGATCAATATTTTTGACGTCAATGATATTCATATCATTATACTATGACCTAATTTTCAAGCCAATAGCTGAAATGGTTTCGGAGAAAAATCAATTTCCTTGAATTTCAAAATTTCATGAAATTTTTATGGGATGGGGTAGATGGAGTGGGTGGATATGGCCTGTTCACGAACTTACAGTATATTTTTTGCTAAAAATGACAGCAAATTTTAGCACGATAGCTCAAAGCGTTCGAGTGTTATGTTGTAGACAGACAGCCGGACAGACGGTCACTTGGAATCGAAATTTAGCACCAACAAATATTTCTCTACCCTTGGCAGCTCTGTGCGAGCATTATTTCTTAACGTTACAAACGTTAAGGCAAAAACAATGTACTCTCAGATTTCATCTAGAGTATAATAAGTTCTGGATTATAACCCTCCAGAAACATGTCGATTTGTTAGGCCACGACAAATAAACAAGCTTTGGAAACAACTAAAAACCGATAGCCTTGAATCTGATAATCATTCCCTAAATTCAAAAAAAAGTTCTCCATTCGAATTCAAATAGAACTCCAAGTCAAGACTGCTGCTGCACTGATTGTAGACCGCAGCCCTACTGCGTTCTGTTCATCCAGCGAAACATTGCTTTTCATTTAATTGAAAATCAAACCTGGCTTGAAATTCGATAGATACAGTGCTCTCTAACTAAACCAGATTTCTAAAGGCGTCAGATATTATTTTCAATTGAAACTTGTCATACGCTCTGACAATTATTGAAATTGATACGCCAAACACATAAAGCGTAAATACTTGTTATATCATATTCGTCAAAATATTACACATATATACGTACGTCTATTATTTCAATCCTGCGCAACGTTTTATTCAGTGTTATTATTTTTCTGCTTTCACAGAGATCTCAACTTTTAAGTTGCCCAAAATACATGATAAGATCGAATAAAATTCGCAGTAACAATGATAATAAAAGTTATATTAATCTACTTATAATGTATGTTTAGATAATCAAACATATTGTTGAAGACACACACGCTATGCGCACCATGCTTCTTCTCAACTGAAAACAAGAACAGTGAAAGTTTGTCTATTATAAATATAAATTCGCTATCACAACAGAAAATAATGTTTTCCGGTCTGTTTATTAACATTCACAGAAGAGGAGAAGAGAATGTTTAAAATATTCATGTTATTTGCACAATTTATATATAAAATAATAAAAATTTATTATTGGAGCTTTGAATAAAAAAATAAGTTATTTAAAAAACGTTGTGATAGATTTGAATTTTAGTATAATTGATTATTGACGACTAGGTTAACAATTTGACCTTTAGTTTGCATCTTGTAAACATACGGTCATTAATCTTGTTACTTTTTGTAGATGACTTAAGCCATTTTTTTTCTAATATTAATAAAAAGTGAAAGATAATGAATGATGAATATTTTTGTTATGAACTGCAAACTCCGTCATTGTTGCAAAATAGGGTTTTGTGGAAAGATCAATTTCCGAAACCAGTTGCAGTCATTCCCCTCTCAAACGAATGCAACAGTTTTTGTTTGAAACGACAATGTGCAGGAGCGTTTGGCGGTTATGTGATTTTTGAGCAACGCCATAATCTAAAATTTTTAAGCGTGGAGAATCTTGAAGCAGCTGGTTTGTGGAAATTTAAAATAATTATTGTTAAAATTTTTCTAATATCTTTAATTTTGTTTTTTCACAGCTAAATATAAATTTAATTACCATATTGCAAAATTAATTTCGAATTAATTTCGAAAAGTCATAAAAAGCTGTTGCATCGAAAAATCCATCATGAAAATTATTACGTAAATTTATGTGATTCATTCTAAAAAGAAATATTTCATATCGATAAAGCATTAATTTTCTACTCTTATTTTTTTGCAGTCGCTTGAATTTAGCAGAATGAATTTCTTCAAAATAATTTGTCATTGTGAAAGGTGTATTCATCATTTTGACCAATTCAATATTATTCAGTAAGATTATTTACTAAATATTTGACGTACATAGGCGTCTTATATAAATAAACTATCAACCTGATTAGACAAGATAACATAAGTCATTAAGATAGTCGTTAAGTTATATTTGAGGGGCATACTACGTGCTTATCAGCAAAAAAAATTTTTTCCAAAGCTGCTTAAACTGCAAAAAAATAAAATTGTAATTTGCAATTATCGAAATTGCTGAAAAAAAAATTGAATTGTTATTCAGTACTCAGCCTGTTCAATAGGTCATATTTCTTGACCGAGTTATTAAAATTGCAATGATAATTAGAAAACAAAAAGAACTTAAAACTGTACTACGTCTGGTCTAGTTCTCATTATGCATACGTTATTAATCGCTTCAATTTCGATAAGTGTTTCAATGTCGTTTTGTATATTTTTCCCAACATATTGAAGTTTTTCTATACATGCATGCCCCTATGTGGATTATACTTAATCTAAATTACAATTACTCTCTCGCTAAGTATTGTATTATTCATTGAAAATACTGAAGATAGTCGGTCTCATCGAAACATAAAAAAAAAGAACGAAAATGACTCAGACCACAATTTAAAGTGTTATAGTATGCATTGTTGTAACCGAAACAAACAGATTTCGTTAAGTCATTCATCATGACGAATTAGTAATGAAAAAAAAATTCTACAATTTGAAATGATTAAAGCTTATCGAGTCATTGAAATTTGCAAAAATAAGAGCTTTTTTTTTCTTTCTCTCTCTCTCTCTTTATCTTCACATCTTTATCTTTTCAATTTGCATTGGCAAAAAATAGATCGTACGAAGGCAAGGTTAGCGCGAATGTTTTAATTTGAGATCATCACTTACATATACTTACCTGTTTAATGTTTCTTTGGTTTGAAATGAACGAAAAAAAAAAATGTTTATTTTTGATAAATAGTAGGTTGACAATGTTGATTGCTATTTAAATTAAAATTGGCATTGTGTGTAGGTTGTTTTACAGTTAGAAATAAAGTTTGGGGTGTATAAATATACATAGCTAAATATTTGCAACAAGTTTGATGAAAAA
This sequence comes from Chorisops tibialis, assembly GCA_963669355.1. Classification (NCBI taxonomy): domain Eukaryota; kingdom Metazoa; phylum Arthropoda; class Insecta; order Diptera; family Stratiomyidae; genus Chorisops; species Chorisops tibialis. The sequence goes on from OY770262.1 coordinate 290,864,768, forward strand.
GAGAAGATTACCGGTTGAAAAAACGCAAAATAATAATAAAAAAAAAAATTAATTGGAATTATTTTTACTTTTGTATTTTGAAGTCAAAATTTTTGAGATTTTTTGACCCATCAAAAGATTGTATTGACATCTAACACATATTTTATGTATGACTGATTATAAATGGCTTCATTTCCGTATTTAGTGTAGATGGAATTTCGATTTACTACAGGGTGTTTTTATTTTTAGAGGCGCAGAACTTTAAATTGAAATAAACGCAGAAAAATGTTTTTGGCTTTATTTGAAAGATAATTTTATGACATTAAGTTTTGAATATGATTTTGGGCATGTGGCTGACGCGTACATGGCGTAATCTGGAAGTCAAATATTCACACAATCTTCGCAGTAAATCAGGCTGTATTTCGGCAATAACGAGTCGAATATTGGCTTCCAAGTGCTCAATAGTTTTTGGTTTATCAGCGTAGACATGGGACTTTACATATTCCCAGAGAAAAAAATTTAATAACGTCAAATCGCACGAACGAGTTGGCCAATTAACAGGTCCATTTCGTGAAATTAATCAATCTTCATGTTTCTTTCAATAAATTAATTATATCGCGCGCTGTATGGCATGTGGCGCCGTCCTGTTGAAATCACATGTCAGCGCCATTAATGCCTTCTAATTGAGGCATGAAAAAGTTAGTAATCATGTCTCTGTACCGCACACCATTGACTGCATCGTTCTGACCATCATCATTTTTGAAGACATTTGAATCTATGATTCCACCCGCCCATAAAACGCACTAAACAGTGACTTTTCGGGATGGAATGGTGTTTCGATAATAGCTTTTGGATTATCATCGCTCCAAATGTGGCAATTCTGCTTATTGACATAGTTATTTAGCCAAAAGTGTGCTCCATCACTGAATAAAATTTTCATATGAAATTGTGATCAATAGCAACGCTTCATTCGGCTCTTCGGCAAGCGTTGCACCGTTGTGAGTCTGTTCATGATGAACTTCAAACTATCCACAAAACAACCGGGAATTGTTGAATCGGCTGTCAAAGAAAACAGTGTTGCCAATTTAAACTTCTCCGCCTCTAAAAAACCACCCTTTATATTTAGCCTTTAGTATGCTGTTTTAATTTCGAATTCTAAACTGTATACCTTTGTGTTATGTATAATCATAAATTCATAATTTACAACGGGATTTTTGTAAATATTTTTTTCTTTCTCTGCAATATCTGTGCTACCTATGAAGCTAAGTGCTCTTTAAGGAGAGGTTAAGAAAAAATGTCTGAAGGTGTTCTAAGTATGTAATTCAAAATTTAATGCAACATACTTATTTATCTTTGTTTGGCTCAAAAAGAATTGAAACGTTTTTGTGATAGAAAATTCGGTTAGAACATTTCTAAACCGTAGTTTTTATTTGTTTTTATACAAATATTCCACAGCGAAATTTGCCTAAGGCGACCATTGAATGTTGCGCTTAAATTTAGTCGGCAAGGGAGGTGTCCGCTGCGGACTAAACAGGTTGTTCTTAAAATGCGATCGAGCCTAACACTATATTCATAATTGAGTTTATCCTTTTATTCATACCTAAAAATATACAAAATCTACAAAATCTACACATATTACTGAAAATAAATGTGCGTAAAACCAAGTACATGCACATGGTTTCGAACGCAAGCACACCGATTGTTCTTAACAGACAAGATGTGGAAGAGGTACAAGATTTTTGCTATCTCGGAAACATTTTAAGCATGGACGGCGGTGCCGAAAAGAATATTGAGGCTCGTCTAAATAAAGCTCGTCAGGCCTTCGGTATCCTTTCCCGGGGTTAAGAGCGAGTTTTTTGACGCATGCGTCAAATCCGTGTTGTTATATGGTTGTACTACGTGGAAAGTGGCCGTTCGACTTACCAATGCCTCTGACGCATTTTAGGAATATTCTGGCCAGAAGTGATCTCCAACGACGAACTTTGGTGTGATCTCCAACGACGAACTTTGGAGTACAACTGTACGGACTATATTGAGATATTGAGATTCAAAGGCGAAAGTGGCAGTGGATCGGTCTGGATTATAATCCTTAAGGAAGACGTTGGATTGGTCGACCATGTAGCATGGAAGCGAACAGTTGAGCAGGAGGCCAGAGAAATAAACAAGTCCGGGCAACAGCTAAAGGTCGATGCTCAGGATCGCGCCCTGTGGAAGAGAGTTGTTTCTGTCCTATGCCCCTGTAGGGGGTCTTAACAGGAATTTGAAGTTTGACACATTATTATGCATTTTTTTAAAGTAATAACATATCGTTCAAAAAGTCCCGAGCACTATATCTAAAAAAAATAGGTGGCGCTGTTAGAGACAAATATAGGGGTTGTCCCCAAGGTGGGGTACTATCTCCACTTCTTTGGTCAATGGTAGTAGATGAGCTTCTGGACCGTCTAGAAAGCCAAGGATACGAGGCAATAGGATATGCTGATGACATCGTCATTATCAGTAGAGGCAAACACGATTCAATAATTTCGGAAAGAATTCAATCAGCGTTAGAGGTGATAATGAACTGGTGTCGGTCTAAGAACTTAAACATAAACCCAAGCAAGACTGAGATAATACCATTCACAAACAGAAGAGAGGTCAACATTACACCTCCCTCAATAAATGGAACACCTATACCCCTTTCAGATGAGGTAAAATATCTAGGTATTATATTAGATAGCAAACTCAACTGGAATAAACATATAGAATGGACTCATGCCAAAGCACTAAAGGCATTTTGGGCCTGTAAAAGCTTATTTGGTAGAAAATGGGGATTAAAGCCCAAAATGATTTACTGGTGTTACAGAACAATCATTCTCCCTATAGTCACATACGGATCAACGGTATGGTGGACTAAAATCTTACAACGTAAAGCACAGCTTACGCTACAAAAAATCCAAAGGCTAGCTTGTCTTGGTATCACAGGTGCTATGAAAATCTGTCCTACAGCGGCAATGGAAATGTTCCTGAACATCCCTCCTATACATCTCCAAATAAAGAAGGAGGCTATTAAAGGGGTGATACGCTTACAGGAGAAAAATAATTACAAACCAGGGGATTTTAGAGGTCACCTCAAAATCCTAAGGGACCCAAAAATGGAGATTTTAACTTCCACTATTTCGGACGCCATGCCGACAAAATTCAACTTTGAAACCCCTTTCAAAGTTATTATCAGGGAACGCAAGGACTGGCAATCCATGCTATCTGACATAGAAGAAGGGTCAACCATCTGGTATACAGATGGATCGCGCACATCTGAGGGGACAGGAGCCGGAGTCAAGGGGCCTAACTTCGCGGTTTCAAAACCACTCGGTAAAGAAGCCACAATCTTCCAAGCCGAACTAAGTGCAATGGAGCTATGCATCCAAGAAAATATAAGGAGAGCTCATCGCAACAAATCTATTTATATCCTATCGGATAGTCAGGCGGTTCTCAAAGCTCTTGCGTCCAATAAACATGGATCAAAGATAGTATGGGACTGCCTTCAAAACCTTATAATCCTGGGGAAAAGGAATAATGTAACCTTAATGTGGGTACCAGGACATATGGGAATTGAGGGAAATGAAGAGGCTGATCACCTAGCAAAAATCGGTGCTCAATCTAATTTTATTGGTCCAGAACCTTTCTGCGGAAAACCAAAGGGGTACTTCAACACTATAATTAGACAATGGGTAGAACAAGAACATAAAATCTACTGGAATATACATCCAGGCTTGTCAATTTCAAAAAAGCTGATCCTACCACAAAAGAACAAAGTGGAGGATATCCTAAAATTCAGTAAGAAGGATATTAGTATTCTAATCGGCCTAGTGACGGGGCACAGTGGAGTAAACCACCACCTCAAAAACATGGGCTTAGCTGAAACCGACATCTGTCGCCTTTGTCTCGAAGAATCGGAAACGACAGAACACATTCTATGCCACTGTGAAGCAGTAGCTAGGAAAAGACACAATCTTACTGGGAAAGGGTTCCTTTCTACCGAAGAACTAGCCAATATGGCTCCCTTAAAGATCATCAGATTAGCTAAAGCTACTGAGATATGGTAGGGTGAAGGGGCAATAAACGCACAATAGGCCGAGAAGGTCGCAGTGCTCTCGCATGATCCCCTATTTAAAATAAATAAATATTAGAGACAAATCCTTATGATTTTCAAGGAGTACCAACCTTTACATGATACACGTCAAAATTTCATGACATCTTGCTTTGTTTAACGTGGACAGCCTGACACTAACTCTCGATGCCACGGTTGTCATTAGCAACACGGATTGTTTTTTTTTTGACGAAAATCATTAAAATATCAGAAGGTAGCAGCCAATACTAAATGCAAATTCGGCATTCATACTTCTGGATTCGAGACCTTTCTAAATCTCTGCCATTCTTTTGGTCATGGCATCACGTTGGAACACGCAAATCACACTGAATTCCTGAGAGCTCTGTCCGTGATGTGGGTGTTAACCACAGCCACCACGATACTTCCATTGCCAAGGGTGGAACTAATCTTCCATAGGCTTCCCGACACCTCTGGTACCAAAAAACGTCCGGTCAGGTTTCGTAATTATGAAAATTACTTCGAGTTTCTCTTTGTAAACCTGTGATTGGTAGCACTCCGCTTCGGGAAATATGCGATCGGTGTTGACCTTGGTCGTTCACCCGATATATGATAACTTGATAAATTAAAACATGTGCTTCTACAATAGTAATCTCTAAGCACCAAACCCCTATGTCTTCCTGAATCTTCTCGTCTCGGCACACTGCTTTGTGCGCGTAGGCAGACTTTCCCCATTGCCCACCACCTCATGTGTTCCAGCTGTTTTAGGTCAGCATATCTTGGACATTCGGCCAATATATGCTGCCAGCTTTCAAACTCGGCTCCACAGGCGCAACCCTTTGCCTCACTTTGACCCACCCTGTGCTGCCATGGCCTGTCAAGAGAAAACCCAGACTGAGAGGAAATTCAAAGACCAGGTTATCTCTAGCATAGCTTGCGATTCCAATAAAACCGTAAGTGACTCTGCCTTTGTCACTATTTGCCCACCTGGTTTGCCAAATCTATGTGACATTGAGGTCGAGGAGTTCCTTGAATTCGTGAGGGCTCTTCTTCTCTCTTCAGGGGTTAACCAATCGCTAGCCAACATGGAACACCCTTCTGACGCTTCACCTCCCAAGTCCAAAGGTGGGACACCCATGAGTACCTGGCTTCAGTAGAAACTGTACGACATTCGTAGGATTACTCGCTAACACGCGTAAATAGCACGGGTGCCTCGTATTATACCGACGATCCATACGCTGCATATGTAACGAATAGATTGCGTTTTTTTTCATATTTAACATATATTCAAAAATTTGAATGGGCACTAATTTTTTTTACAAATCACTGAGTATATGGATTTTGAAGCTCTTGAAGAAAAAGTTTGTAAATTTCAGACAGATCGCTGCCTAGGTTAACACATCTTATGGAGAAGTAAAGTTTGATACTGATACAATCTCCATAAATTTATTACGGCGAATTTTGCCAGAGCAGATTCGCTGCATTTTGTAATATTAACCAACAATCTTGTAATCGTGTAAATTGAATTAAAAACATAACTGGACTACGAATGGGCCTAAAACCCAATCATGGGATACTCCGTGGCGTAGTGGGCAGCGTGCTTGCTTTACAGTCAATAGGTCGTGGGTTCGATTCCCACTTCAAACTGGGATTTTTTTAAGCACGAATTTTCAGATGCTATTGGGGATGAAAAATTATTCGAAATAAAATGGGCTAACGGTGTAAAAGTGAAACAGTCCCACTTCAAGAAGGTCGGTATACTCAGTAGAGATGGTTTCTGTTCGCTTTCTATTATTCAGTTCTATAACATCTGCAAATATTTGTCAGTAGCAGCCAATACAATGCAATCAATAAAATCGATATTTAGTAAAGTTTTGTATCTTATTGTATGGGAGTGGGTAGAAGGAGTAAAGGTAATCGTTAAATTTTTTTCGGTTTTACTAATAATAATTGTAAATAAATATTTAGTGCACAATCTTAACTCGATAAATATTATCCGTACCGAGTAAATTGGCTTAAAGTATTTCATGAAAAAGTGCAGTTTGTATTGGAGGTGGTGGAAGGAGTGGATAGATTTGAGAAAAATTATAACGTAGATTGAAATCATCATAAAAATAATGTATTCTAAATTTCACATAACTAGCTTTTATACTTTTTTTATAGCTTGGGTGTAGTATAGTGGATAGCGAGTTGGTCTACAATGCAAAGGTCGTGAGTTCAGATCCCGGTCGACGTTATTGTTAGCGTCCCTTCAAACAAGGACTGATTCTATTTAAACAATATTTTATTCTATTTTTTTTTATTCCTTGACAAATGACCGGATGTGGCAATCCTTTTAGCAATGCAATGATTCGTTTATAAAAAAAACCCATCTTCTAACGCCTGTTGTATACAACCATTAAAAATGCTTTTGCAAGATTTATTATTATACTAAAGAACATTGCTGTATATTTTAAAAAATTTAAAGAAAAAAGTAAAAACGAAACGTTTAGGCATATTGCCAAAATAATTGTTATCTGATTGTACATCAGGTTTCATGCGTACCTCTTTAGTTCATACAAACAGGATATTTACGTCATGTATTTTAAAAGGCGTCATGACCTTGCCACTACACCAAACTTAAAATTAGTTGAATTTCGAGATATAGCTAATTTTGTTTATTTTTTTTTTGTGCCAATTTCAATTAAATTCTTTTGAAAATTGCATAAGATTCAAAATTTTTGGATTATAAATGTATTAACAAAAAATATCTGGAAACAATTAGCAACTATTAAAACTGTTTGTAAATATTGTTGCAATTTAGATAAGTAAAAATATTATATAACTGCCTATGTATCGAGAAGATGAAATATGAGAATAGAAAAACAAAAAATATTGTAAGTCATGTAGGTTGCAATGTGATTTCATGTCATTCAATTGGCTTGTTGGCAAACATACGAGCTGACAAGGGATTGACGACAGTCTCTTTTTTTCGCTCTAAGCCGCACATATTTCCTAGAGGAAAAACGACGTCAATTTCGAATGATATTATTAGTTTTTCTCGAGATTTTATGGCATGAAAATCACGAAACTGGCAAGTGAGAAACTCTATCAACTGTGATTTATTTAGTGCCCCTGATGGCTAGAAATGATGATGAGAAACAAATGTGATGAGAAAATTTTCAGGACAGAGTTGAGATTCTGGATTTTGTTTTTCTACTGTTTATAGATTGGCATGTTAAACGATTTTTTTTTGGTCTAGAGCTCATCGACCTTTTGAAAATTATTTCTTATTTCGTTGGATTGTGGCGTTCTAGGAAATTTTTTTGGATTCACTAGAGTTGAAAAATGATTTTCGTGGATTCTTTGCAAGTTCATTCGCCGTATCGTTGCTCGATACTGCTTACCTGTCTTTTAGTACAAGAGAACAATTTTAGATTTAATGAAGTAAGATTGCAGTTCCTTTAACGCTAGTTGACTATCAGTGTAGAGATTAATTTTCCGGAAGCTCGGCTGAGAGCCCGTAAAAATTTTGTTGATGGTGCTCCTCCGGGTCGGGCAGTATTTGCTGCTCAGGAGTGTGGGCGTGGAAGAGATACCCAGAGGTACAGCCATCCTTGATGTGAGATGGCGAGAAGACGAATTGTTGTTGGAAGGCCCTAGGGCTTTCACTATCATACTTTATCTAATTGAATACGCAAAAAAACCCGATATATCTCTTGGACCGTCAACAAAATGAGCTAAAATATCAAAAACGGTTTTTTTTTCGTTTTAGATGAGTTCAATATAAATAAAAATGAAGTGTACTAAAGGTTGCTCGATTTCAAGTAAAAATAAAACTAGGTCACTTTGTATTGAAAATAACCAGAAATTGATTTACTCGCTTTTCATTAATCACTTTAACACTTACCATGTCCACTATATCGCCTTAATCTTCGCTGTTGATTTTGACTCTTTCCCTTCCGAACATCGACTGTATTTTTTCATACTTCTTTTAATACCCAGCACAACCGACGTGTTCGTTGAATCATTCAGTAAAGCCTAGTTTGCACTAGGTTAGTGATTTTGTCGCTACTACACTACAATGGCGCTACAGCCCAAATCGGACCTTGGCCTCCTGACATTCAAGTTCCTTAACATTTTTCATTACTTATTGTGGAAGGGTTGTTAGCCCTTCCCACAACCCTCTTTCTACGAATTTTTCATTTTCGTAGACTGAGGCGACCAAGGTATATCCAAGCATTCAATGTGCTGGAATTATATATTGCGTCGACCGGGATTTAAACTCACGACCTTCGCATTACAAGACCAAAACGCTACCCACTAGGCTACACCCTAGTGATTTTGTCGAGTGGCGAGTAATTTAGTGACTAAACAACTACCAACTGACCAAAAACCGTTCGCATTACAGTCGTGTACAGTACATTACATTTCGACTAAATCTTCATGTTCTTACTTCTTTAATGGATGAATTACGATGCAGTGGTGTTAGTGCGGGGCGGTTCTTGCCTCAAAAAATAGAATTAAATGGATCGAGTATTTAAACTACACTAGCCTAGTGTAGTAATTTAGTCGAGTGGCTAGTAATTTAGTTACTAAACGTGTCTGAATAACAAAATTTTAGTGAATACTCGATCCATTTCGTTCTATTTTTCAGGTGAGTAGTACCCCGCACTACCATCACTACATCGTGATTCCATCCACTAAACAAGTAAGAACCTGACGATTTAGTCGAAATGTAATGTACTGTACACAACTGTAGCGCGAACAATTTCTGGTCAGTTTAGTAACTAAATTACTCGCCACTCGACTAAATCACTAGCCTAGTGCGAACTAGGCTTTAGTGACGGTATTGCAGTTTATCAGCAAGTACACTGCCTGCCAAAAGTTTGATATCATACTAAGGAAAACGAGGAAATGAAATAAAACAAAACTTGATGGTATTTTCAGAAAAAAAGTTTAATCATCACAAAATATACAACCTAAGAAATGAAACTAATCTAAATATTTACAAATTATCAATTGTAGCTCTTTGAATGTATTGTACATTTTTAAGGTAAAAACATCTTAAACTGATTTTTCATCGAAAATTCCTCCTTTGCATTTTATAACTGCTTTCATCAGTCTCTGCATACGAGCAATCAATTTATCGATTGTGTCTTGTGGTATATTGTTCTAGCTTTTATTTAAAGCCTTTCACATGTCTTGACGTGATGAGGGGCACCGATTACGAACGTTTCAATCAAGTTCTTCCCATAAAAGATCGATCGGATGGAGATCGAGGCTCTGAGGAGGCCAAACTATACACCTTCTGCTTCTTTTTTTTCTAAATAGCCTATGCATAATTTCGAACAACGTTTATGGTCGTTATCTTGTTGGAAAATGAACTCATCACCAATGATTCTCACCCCGGAGGGAATTACATTTGTTTCCAGAATATTTTTGTATTGTTCTTTTTCATGATTCCATGGATCCGTACTAAATCTATCGATATCCAGAGGAAAAAACTCCAGACCATAACGGAACCGCTGCCGTGCTTCATAGTTGTCACCACACAATCTAGCAGGATCTTTTCTCCAGCACTTCGTCGAACAACCTCGTCGAACCTTCGTGTTCCAAATATTTCGAACTTGGATTCGTCACTTCAAAGCACATTTTTCAAATCTTTTTTTGTCCAATCTCGATGGGTAAGGGCCCACTGCATTCGTTTCTCCATGTTGGGGTCTTAATAGCGGTTTTCGGATAGCAAACAAAACAAGTTAGTGTCTCTCAATCGTCCTTTTACAGTAGTGAGTGACAAAGGTTTGGATCGAGATTTGGTTAGGTTTAGGTTGTATTCCGCTTGATGATAACAATAATGAAATGATCCACGCAAGAGGTGGTAGCTCTCGAACTTTCTGAGCGTGGACGATCCTGAACGGTTGAGCGATGAACACATATCTCCGATAATTTAAACTGGGCAGCAATCACACGTTCAGATTTGCCTTTATTATGCAGAACAATGATGGCAGACCAATGGCTTCCTTGGCGTAGTGGGCAGCGTGCTTGCTTCTCAGTCAATAGCTCGTGGGTTCGATTCCCACTCTAGACGGGATTTTTTTAATCGCAAATTTTTCAGTTGCTACTGGTGATAAAAAATTATTCGCAATAAAATGGGGAAACGGTGTAAAAGTGAAAGTTCCACTTCAAGAAGGCTTAGATACTCAGTAGATGGTTTCTGTTCGCTTTCTATCATTCAGTCCCCCATAACATCTGCAAATATTTGTCAGTAAGCAGCCAGTACAACTGAGCAATATACCAGCTTCTCCACTCGCTACGGTCGTTCTCACTCCCCTTCCCCAACCTTCGTAATCCCATTCCTTCCCTCCATGACTGTGTTTGTGCATTGCACATAAAGGCCGAAATTGCCTATAACACAGGTCATTCTGTAAAAAAAAAAATTTTTCGATACTGATTTCCTGTTTTTTCACCCATTTTTAAGACCACAAAATCAGACTAAACAAGAAAGTGCGTGAAGAACTTCGACAAAATAGTGTATCTTAATATGAAACACCAGGTTTTTGATGCTATCACAATCATAAATGTTAAAGTAAAACAACAGTTAAATAAGTGACTACATGGAAGTCATAAAATAACAATGGCTCTACCTGACTTGTTCATACTCGGCATTCGTTGATGTTTCGAAACAATGCGTTTTTTGCACTCTTTTCTGATAATTTAACAAGAGAATTTGCTTTTTGGATACTCCATAAGGACTATGGAAGATGTACAGGTGCAGTTGGCAATTTATTTTCAAATATTTTTCGAGTATTTGTAGATAATAAAAAATTTTTGAAGTGGTCTCAAACTTTTGGCCGGCAGTGTATGTCTTAGCGGCGCAAGGTGTTGTTCGGTGATTACATTTTGCGGTTCTTGGGAGCGGAGTTCGATGATAACATTAAATTTTTTTTTTTTTTAAATATGTATTTTTTTTTTTTTTGTTAAGATAAGAATAATAAAGAATTAATTCGTAACAGTGGTTTGTACTGAGCAGGCGAGTTTGGCTCCCTTGTAGATTGCTAGAACTTCCTCTTGGAAGTATACTACAACCATTTGCAAAATATAAAATTAATCAATTTGCATGTCTCCTCCATTTTGGCTCCGTCCACGAATAAGTGCGCCTATAGCACATTAATTGCGCCTATAGTGCAATAACTGCGCCTATGGTACAGTTTTTTGATGTAATGTACTTCGTATCTGTTGCTACCGGCAAGCTTATGTTGCGTAGAGTTGCTGTATACAAACGGGCCCTCTTCGGCTCTCTCGAGTTTGGCCATGGAGCCGTTAATCGATATTTAAAAAGTCGTCGAGTGACACCTCGTACTGAAAACATAATAAAAGAAAACTATTTCACTAAAAACGTCTTGAAACGTATTTCTCGTGAGTTTAAATTTATACTTGGTCTAAAATTTCAACGAATAAGGAAATCGATCACAGAAAATAAAGTAAAATTTTTGGCCTAAAATCTTCGATTTGAAAATTTCCTGCTCTGTGCTGGAACCTGGTGTCCAAACTCGAATAAGGACGGATTCGTCCCTTTGCAATAACTCTTTAATGTAGCTGTGCCTGAAAGGATACCTTTTAAGGTAGTTGGGCACCTTAAGTCGCATTTGAATCTTCTTTACAGAAAATAGTTGACGTATTCAATAGTGATGTCAAGTTACGTTACATTTTATTCATTACTACTTCTTCTACAATGGCACTACAGCCCAAATCGGACCTTGGCCTTCTGACATTCAGGTTCCTTAACATTTTTCATTACAAACTGTGGAAGGGTTGTTAGCCCTTCGCACAACCCTCTTTCTACGAATTTTTCATTAGATTTAGATGACCAAGGTATATCCAAGCAGGCAATGTGCTGGAATTATATATTGCGTCGACCGGGATTTGAACTCACGACGTTCGCATTCAAGACCAACACGCTACCCACTAGGCTACACGCTAGCTTTTATTCATTACTAGTTATTCGTTTATTTGATATGACAGCCATATCATGTTGTAGGGATAGGCAAACCAGTTTTGTAAATCATAAATCCAATTAGAAGAAATCGCCTTTAGTCCCCATGCAGTAACTATTATAGCAATAAGAAATCGGCTGTGAATCAATCTTGATTTCAAAACAATGATGGCAAGTCAGATTTTTTTTAATTACTCCTCTTCTAAGGAGAAAAGACCTTTAAACACTAACGTAAATAAAACGATAATATGAAATAAATAACTTTTATTAAATCTAAATTTTCTTCAACAAAAATCCCTCAATTTGATAAAAAAAAACCCCTTTATCACAACAACCATTAAAAAATTTTACAATCTGGTATCGCCCAACAACCCAAATACTAGTAACGACTGCCTGAGCAGCCACAACTTCACTCAACAACATTCTCGGTGTTGATAGAAACGAAACGAAAAAACAATCATTTTTATACTCTAGATGAAATCTGAGAGTATTATAAGTTTGCTCTAAAGTTTGTAACGCCAAGAAATAAGGCTCGGAGAAAAAAATTAATGATACAGAAGTTAATATTATCACTCAGAAATCTCAAAACCGGATGTCCGTCTGTCCGTCCGTCCGTTCGCTCTCTAGCTTGAGAACGCGTTGAGCTAGAAAGCTCAAATTTCGTACACGTCGTTTTTGACAAAAAAGTAAGGTCAAGTTCGTGAACGGGCCAAATCACTCCACCCCTTCTACCCCCTCCCATACAAAATGACACAAATGCGCAATTTGACAATAAACGGATTTGCTCGAAAAGTATAAAAGCTATGGGCTTGAAATTTGGAATATATTACTTTTATGATAATATCAATATACCGTATAAAAATTATGCGTGTCCTCTCCCTCCTTCTACCACCTCCCATACAAACTGTACTTGTCATGAATTACTCTAAGCCAATTTACTCAGTGCGTATCAAATTTAGCAAGCTGAAATTATGCACTAAATATTTATTTTAAATTGTTAGTAACGCCAAAAAAAATTAGACGATTAGCTTCACCCCTTCTACCCCCTCCCATACAAAATGACACAATTTCGCAATTCCACAATAAATGGATTTGCTCGAAAAGTATCAAAGCTATTAGTCTGAATTTCGGGATATATTACTTTCATAATGATTTGAATATACGGTAAAAAAATTATTTGCGTCCTCCCTCTCCTTCCAACCCCTCCCATACAAACTACACTTTTTCATGAAATGCTCTAAGCCGATTTTCTCAGAACATATAACATTTATCGAGCTCATATTTTGTAATAAATACTTATTTAGCATTATCACTAAGATCAGAAAGAAATTTTTGATTAGCTCCACTGCTTCTACCCCCTCTTATACAATATGTCACAGTTTCGCAACTTCACAAAAAATCTATTTTCTTGAAAAGTATGAATGCTACTGGTCTAAAATTTAAGAGATGTCAATTTTATGATATTCTTAGTTATTTCTGAAAAAATCACTAAAATCCTCCCACTCTTTCTACTACCTCCCATACAAACTGCACATTTTCATTAAATCTAACTCACTACTTTTCTCAGTTCCCATTCAATTTTTGGAGTAAGCATTTTGAATAAAACATTTTTATAGCTACTTTAGCATGATGGGGAAAAAATTAGTTCAACGCTATCACCCCTTCTAACGCTCCCCATACAAAATTTCTTGGGATCACAAAAAATTCTATTTCATCTAGAGTATCGTAAGATTGCACTTTACGCGCAATCGTAGCCCTGTTATGTTCTCAGCTGATTTTACTGTGGAGTAGAGTAAAAGTATTCCTTCTCGTTCTTGCTTTGGAATGGCGGTATGGTATTATACACAAGTGTAGGTTTCCCCTCCTGTGATGTAACGAAAAAAGCAAGTAAACGTTACTTCGGCATAGGTACTTTTTCTGTATGTGGAACGAATACTCGAATAACAAAACAGTAACGAAACGTTTTGACAGTTCAGTTACTTTTTCGGGAGCTCCTTTCGTTAAGTAACGAGTATAAATCTGCGTCGGTACTCGTTACTTCGGATTTTGGTCGGTAACGAGTACTGGTGTAACGAATAGTTACTTTTTTCACATCACTAGTATTCAACGCCTTGTAAACCGTCGTTTGACAATTATCGCCCAACTTTTAATCTAATCTACAATCTCATCATCTAATAAATTTGCCAAGAAACTTTAAATTCCTTCTCTAATCAACGATAAATGGTTCTTACGAAAATACAATACAAATGTTATTTTTAAACCGTTTTCATCTTATGAAGATGACAAAAACACTTCTCCAATTTCTAAGAAAACTGAAATAAATTTACATGCCAGTTTCATCACGTGTCTTGGAACCCTATACCGAGAGATGTCATCGACTTGTACTATGCAGACTTATTCATAACTAAAAAAAAAAAAAAAAATAAAACCAAGCAGGAAATTTATTTGCTTCGATTTAAACTCAATATTCAGACCGATTTATGTTCGATTTAAAATACATTTAAGTTTGCATGTTCTATTTGATCCAAAGTAAAGAAAAAAAACTTCAATTTTGTTGCCCATTTAATTTACCAATAAGAAAATATTGCACGAAACCAACCTAGTGATGACGATATTTAGTAGTAAATAAAAAAAGATCAACAACATTGCAGTCTCAATACGCCTCATTACATAGAGATTGCAGTATAAAACTATTACCCTCTTGTTATAATTTAAGTAGCAAGAAGACTAATGGACTATTTTTATCAGAAATAAATTGCATGGAAAGCAAAGGGAGCACTTAAAATTATTTGGGTTTATCTTGTTGTTTTTTATGCGCGCCATTACTGAAAATAGAAAATACGTAGCTAGTTACTTAGTTGCAAAAAAAAAATCAAAATTCTATTGTTGAATAGAACCATATGTGCAAAGAATTATTTTTATAGTCGTACAGTATTCTTAGTCGATACCGAAAATAGATATTTTTTTTTATTGAAAATATCTCGTCCACTTAACTAAGTGATCTTCACTTAACCTTAAAATAATTGGATACTATCAGCATCGTTCGAAGTTCATAAGGTCAATAATCTGTGGTAATGTTTAGAAATTTAAGGTTATTTATCATTAGAACACAGATTTTTGATTTTTGATGTTCGCATATATCTTTTTATTCAACGGCACTACAGTCCAAATCGGGCTTTGGCCTCTTGATTTTCAGGTTCCTTAACATTTGATTTGTTATTGGTAAAGGGTTGTTAGCACTTCGTATTTCCTCTGCCATTGTCCATGCCTTCGAACAATTCGCCGAACTGAATGAATTCAGGTCGCTTGAACCGATGAAGCTCATTAGTTTCACCGGTAGAGCTGGCTGGCAAAATGATATGTCGGTCCAACATGGTACAAATATAAAGGAGTACAATGGGCCCTTTGGTGTCCTACGTATATTAGTGTCCTATGTAGAGATGGTATGCTATTTTACATACATGCGATTTTTTCACTGCTATTGGAAAAGAACAATTGAAAAGAGCAGCGATTAGAAGAGCAGAGCAAATGCATACGGTTTATCGGCAATGAAATTTGCCCAATTATCATCGCTACGAATCCCAGACGTTTTGTTCGCACTCGTATATTAATCGCAACTCATACATCGCACTTCATCCCGACGAGATTGTAGCTCAGAAAGAACAAAGCTCGCCAAATAAATCACCGCTTACCCACGAAAGCGCACCTCATTGACCACTTTGCATAAAACCCACCGGTCGCACTTCATCGAGTTTTTTTTTTAGTTGTGATTTTCGTAACCAACATGTAAATAAATAACGGCAGCATTTTTCGAAAATATTTATCACTGCCATAGCAATTTTTACCATTCTTCCGCACTAGCATGGAGAATACAGGCGAGAAAATCACTGCTATTAGAAGAGCTCTTCACAGATATTGAAGAAGAGCAATCGCAGTCGATCACTACTAGAAAAGAGCAGTTTTTGCCATCCCTAGTCCTACGTATATTGATGTCCAACTCCTCCACTAACCTAACCTAACCTAACCCATCGCACAACCCTCTGTCTATGAATTTTCATTTTTGCTGTTTGAGGTGGCTAAGATATACCCACGCAAGGAGTGTGCTGAAATTTAAATTCCCGACCTTCGCATTGTAGACTACCGCGCTGCCCACTAGCCTACACCATAACTTCGCATATATAGATATATAAATAAATATCCGGATACTCGAGTAGATAAATTGCGGGTATTCATTGAGTTCGTGTTTCCGGATACCAAAATGATTCGATACACCTGTCGCCAAGAAAATCATATTTTTTTTCAAAAAGAAAGTCTAAGATCAAACTATTTTTGCGACGGTCTTACAACTTTTTCAAACCTGAGGGTCATCAGACCAAGGCTGTTTTGCCATTGAAGTAAAGAATTTCGAATACGTACCACAGAAATTACTCGAGTATTCGGTTATTAATGGATACTGATATTACTCATATTACTTATTGAAATCTCTATTCTTATCTATTGTGGGTATTCTAACTCTAAATCGACAATTTAGAAAAATATGCAGAGCTACCATTTCATTTGTAGAATTAATTTCAAAAAGGAAATTTAAATCGATTTTATCGATTTCTTCAAGCACTTAACCGTTTCATAACAGACAAATATTCGATTTATTTATGGACGCGTCTCCCCATATGAAAAGTGAAAATTCTATTTGTACGTTTACAAAACAGATTAAAAAGAAGAAGAAGAAGCGAAAATGTTCTATTTATTTCGTCATCGTTCGATGAGTAATAAATTCGATCGGATTTATTTTGAAAGATAAGATACCTCCTACACATGTTTTGCTAGCGCTAATGATTTTGCAGAAAATAGCAGAAACATATGCTTTAATTCGTATAGATTTTTTTTTTGTTTCAAGCAATATGTATATTCTTGCAACGATGATTTAATTTTTGATGAAACAAGAGAAAGTGGGGCGTAGAGCTAGGAAAATAGGAACAGATATCCAAGTACTTAACATACATTTATGCAACCGCAGTAGAGATTACGATGGATCTACTACAATAAGCACCCCAGCCAAAAGCAATTCTATCTTCGTATATGATAAAAAATAAATAACTCCTACTAATAACAATCAGAATGAACTGAAACGTCCTTGTTGAATGCGCATGTTTTTGGCTTAAAATTAATGTTTCGGTTAATCCGAATTCCGTAAAGCTCAATTGTGTGGGGATTTATGTAAATATTTTTTTTTGTGAGACTTCTTGAGTTTGAGCTGCATTGAATTCGATTCTGTTTATGCTGTAGAGGATATCTGAAGTATTACACGTTTGTCGCAAAGTTTGTAACGCTGTGAGAAAAAAAAAAATTGATACAGAAGTTCCATATTATCACTCAAAAATTTCAAAACCGGATATCCGTCCGTCCGTTCGTGTACTCTCTAGATCGAGAACGCGTTGAGCTAGAAAGTTCAAGTTTTGTAAATTTTGTAAAAGTAAGCTCAAGTTCGTGAACGGGACAATTCGATCCTCGCCTTCTACTCCCTCCTATACTTCTTCTTCAATGGCACTTCAGCCCAAATTGGCATTTCGTTGATATTTATTTGCTATTGTGAAAGGGTTATTGGGCCTTCGCAGCACTTCGCATTTCCTCTGCCATTGTCCATGCCTTCGAACAATTCGAGGACAAATTCTCGGAGAGTACTTCTTCGTCGAGCTGAATGATCTCAGGTCACTTGAACCGATGAAGCTCATTAATTTCACAGGTAGAGCAAGCTGGCTAAATGATATGTAGGTCCAACATGGTACAAATATAAAAACGTACGTGCCCTTTGGTGGCCTACATACATTGGTGTCCAACTCCTCCAAGACACACCCACGCAATTAGTGTTCTGAAATTATAGGTCGACCGGATTTGAACTCTCGACCTTCGTATTGTAGACTAATAAGCTACCAACTAGGATACACACTATCACCTTCCTATACAAAATGACACATTTTCAAAAATTTACTGTGATCAGATTTTCTTGCAAGCTATAAAAGATTGATTTGAAATTTGGAACATTATTTTTATGATAATTGCGTTCTACGCTATACAAATTATTTCAATCCCCCACTCTTTCGCTCGTTTCATTCTAAATCAAAGAGACAGAACTGAAAATAAATGTGCGTAAAACTAGATAAGTACATGCGCATAGGTCTGAGCACAAGCAAACCGATTGTTCTTAACGGACAAGATTTGGAAGAAGTGTATGATTTTTTTTACCTCGAAAGCATTATCAGCATGAAAAAGGATATTGAGGCTCGTATAAATAAATCCCATCAGGCGTTCAGTATCATATTCACTTTCTGGAGGTTCAGAGAAATTTCCCTTCGCACTAAATTGCGAGTATTTGACGCTTGCGTCAAATTCGTGTATTTATGTGGTTGTATTACATGGAAAGTGGCCGTTCGACTGCCAAGAATATGCAAACTTTCGTGAACTAATGCCTCCGACGCATTTTTGGGATATTTTAGCCAGATGTGATCTCCAACGACGAATTTTGGAGTACAACTGAACAGACTAAAATAGTGTTATAGATCTGGCAATGATTTTTCCCGAAAGAGCCAGAACTATATCGAACAGTCTTCCAATATGTAAAAAGCTATAACCAAAGATCGAGAACATTCTAGTTGAGACACACACCCACCCGAAGAATACACCACGAAGGTTCGAGAATTGGAAAAACCAATATAAATACCCGCAGCTTTCAGACAGCAGCAGTCATTCAGCGACACCTATCGGTGGAAGAACGCGAACCGGTACAAGAAAGCGAAATATCGGTGGTATTGCTATATAGAGTGAATTAAGTTAATTAAGTAAAAAGTGCGAATAAATAAATTATCCTTTATTTTTAAACGAATTGTGTTTTTCTTGAAATCTCGGCGAACCCCTAGCTCGCAACAATAGGTATTGAAATTCAAAGGCGGAAGTGGCAGTTCACACTTTAAGGAAACCAGAGCGAAACATCGCAAAACAAGCTGACGATTATAAACTTCAAGGAAGACGTCGGGTTGTTCGACCATGTAGCATTTGGAAGCGAACAGGAGGCCGGAGGAATAAACCAGTCCTGGCGAAAACTTAAGGTCGATGCTCTGGATCGCGCCTTGTGGAAGAGAACACTTTCTGTCCTATTCCTAGGAAATTGATTAATTGATAGACTGTTCTTACCACCTCCCATACAATCTGCACTATTTCATGAAATAATATAAATTAATTTACTCTGTATGTATAACATTTATCGAGCTGAAATTGTGTTTTAAATAATTAATTACCAATATAAGTTAGATCGAAAAAATTAACTGATTAGTTTTACTCCTTTTACCCACTCCCATACAATATGCCACAATTTCATAACTTTATTAAAAGTGGATTTTCTTGAAAAGTATGAATTATACAGCTCTAGAATTGAGAGATGTCAATTGCATATTGTTTAAACCTATTTCTGAAAATTCACTTAAAACCCCCACACCTTCTCCCACCTCCCATACAAACTGCAAGATTTCACTAAATTCAATACACTAACTTTCTCAGAACATATTTAAATTTTGAAGCTTACATTTGGCATAAAACACTTTGATGGCAATATGAAAAAATGATTTCAACGCTGTAACCCTTTTAACCACTCCCCATACAAAATTTTCCAAAGTTACGAAAATTTCTATTCCATCTAGGTTATCTAGCTTTGCGTGCAATCGTGATCCTGTTGTTTTTTTTTTTGCTCCAGAGAAGAACACTCTCAATGATTGGATCATGGTTAGCGCGGTTAAAGTCGCGAACTAGATGTGCTTTAGCAAAATAAAAGTCAATAGAATGGTCGTTGGCAAAGCTAAGAATGGAATTGAAATTAAAAGAACGAAGATAAGATCATTTAATGAAATGAAGAGGAAGAGTAAGCCCCCTACGGGATTTAATGGATTTTAACCTCTGTGTCTTATCTTTCTTTTCGAAATATATTGCTGATAAGTTGTTTTTTAATATCTTGCACCAAATTCTTGATAATAAAGTTGATCGACATCGGAGAAAAATAAGAAATATAAATGAAAGTATTGGCTTCAATCCGATGAAAAAACTGCTTCGCTCATATTTTATTCTGTCGCATTTTACGCCAAAAACGATTACGATTATATAAATCAACCAAAAGATATACCACGCGTCCAAAGATCCTTGACTTCCATTCGAAAATGAATGAGATTTTATTTTTATAAGTTTAATGCGAACATTTATTTCCGTTTCATCCAAAATTTTGTGTCTGTTTTTGTATTTTTTTTTTATTTCAAAAAATATATTGCGAGAAAAAAATTATCTTCCGATTTGATATCTAAAAAATCGTGTTAATTTAAAATATCTTATCGATTTAATCAAATAATTTTTTTTTTAATTAATTTTTTTTTTCTATTTTACAGGCTAAGGAAATTCTATCGAAAGAATCAAACGTTCAGGAAGTAAAATGTCCAGTAACAGTATGCGGCGATGTACACGGTCAATTTCACGATTTAATGGAACTATTTCGGATAGGAGGAAAATCCCCAGATACAAATTATTTATTTATGGGCGATTATGTCGATCGTGGCTATTATTCCGTTGAAACAGTAACACTTTTGGTCGCACTTAAAGTTCGTTATCGCGAAAGAATTACAATTCTTCGTGGTAATCATGAATCGCGACAGATCACTCAAGTTTATGGCTTTTACGATGAGTGCCTACGAAAATATGGCAATGCGAATGTTTGGAAATATTTTACCGATCTATTCGACTATTTACCATTAACAGCATTAGTTGATAGTCAAATATTTTGTTTGCATGGTGGCTTGAGTCCGTCAATTGATAGTTTGGATCATATAAGGGCTTTAGATCGATTACAAGAAGTACCACATGAAGGGCCTATGTGCGATTTATTATGGTCAGATCCTGATGATAGAGGTGGCTGGGGTATTTCACCGCGTGGAGCTGGTTATACATTTGGTCAAGTAAGTTTCAATTGTTTTCTACTTATTATTGGATTTATTAAAGGAAAAGATAATCGAAATAAATGTTTATTTGTTTTGTATATTAAAAGGAAAATTTATAGGTATTAAACGTTGCACGATAATCAATTTAAATTGCATTCTTCTTACATGATTTCGGATAGCGCGATGAATTCTCATTTGAAAAATAAATTTAAATCGAGAGTTCGGTGTAGTTTTTTTTTTTGCGAATTTTTCGGAATTAAAGAGGTCAAGGCTTTTATTTTTTTTAAATGTGGAAATATCGTCGAAAATTTAGTAATAAGTTATTCCAGTAAGATCACAGTTGGATTGGGACCATGACTAAATTACCTTTGGGAATGTGTTTTTGTTAAATCTTTAATGTTTCAGCTATAAATAGTCTAGATGAACGTTTTCGAAATAACTAAGGGGGTAACCCTTTAATGCGTATTTCACAGTTCGATCGACATGGGAAATAGGAAATTTAGAAAGGAAGCATGTTCTCCATGGTGTACTTTTGAGTGTGTGCAGCTTGGCGAGTATTACGTGTAGCATATAAGAGAGGAGGTATTAGATCCTTTAGTTCCTCACTACATTTACCATGGAAATATCTATAATAAATGCAGAGTACGCCGACATTTCGCCGATGCTTGAGGGAGTCTATAGAAGCCGATTTAGTTTCATCTGCAATTAGACAGAACCCATGTTTCTGGATACGATCGTGCAACACTGGGTGTGATTTTGGGGCACGAACAGTTGTTGAGTTGTACTTAAGACGTGGCCGATCTATCTAATCTTCTTCTTTCTGTGCTGGAGCCTGGTGTCCAAACTCTAACAATAGAGGGTCCATTCCTGTGCAGCAACTCTATTACAGAGGGAGTCAAGGATACAGAAATGTTTGTCGCTCAAAAATCTCGAATCCGCGTGAGCGTCTATAAAATAACTTATCGCGTTAAAATTTCTTCCATGTAAAAAAAAAAACAGTTCGTGAACGTCAACGTCTTTTACCACCTCCCATACAAATTTTCTGAAATTTCCTTTGAAACTATTAAAACTATCGAATTGAAGAATTCATCGAAGTGTAATGATGTGAATACCATTAATGTTGAAAAATATCGTAACGAACATAGTTGTTAGTTTTTTTTCTGCTATTTGAATTTTTGATTTCCAAAACTGGCTTACCCATCCCTGCCACATGATGATGACCACCATGGTCATTTCAAATAAACGAGTACCTAGTAACGAATAAAATGTAACGATTACTTTTCTTAAAGTAACGAATAGGTACTGGTATCGAAAAGTAACGAGATTTGACATCACTACTCTCGAACGAATGTTTGAAACATTTTTTTTTTCGTAATAGTTCAGAGCTTACTGAAATGAATTGGTCACTGAATTTTAGCTAGTTTCTTGTCATTTGCTAAAAACTACTCACACAACTCTCTTACAAATTTATGAAGTATCGCAACCTTTTGTGTGTGCTATTTCAAATAATTTGAATTGAATGTTTA
The DNA here is from genome assembly GCA_963669355.1 of Chorisops tibialis. NCBI lineage: Eukaryota > Metazoa > Arthropoda > Insecta > Diptera > Stratiomyidae > Chorisops > Chorisops tibialis. The sequence continues at coordinate 290,887,301 of OY770262.1, forward strand.
ATAAAAGCTGTCGATTTCATAACGCACTAAGAATAACCATCATAAAATTGAAAAAAATATTTTTTTTATTAAAATGAGTACATAGTTAAAAATATATAATGACAACAATTTATGAAATACACGACATTATTAGTCTTTTCTTATTTTGGTGGCAAGTAATCGCTTTGTCCATGATGATGTCCTCCATGACCAGCTTCAACAAAACCAGCTCCACCATGACCGACACCAAAACCATGACCATCATGACCGTCAGCAAAACCATGTCCTCCATCATGACCACCGAAATGAGCACCGCCATCGTGAGCACCGCCACCAGATGTGCCCAACGATCCGATAATCGAAGTAACGGGTGATACTCCTTCGTCTGAGACGCGACTAACACCGCCAAGAGCATCGTATTGAGCTGAAAAGAAAATTGAAATGAATTTTAAGCTTTACACAATTATTCCTTATGCTATTGCACACTACTTACATTGAATCTGTTGTTGAGCATGAATAGCTTCTTCCGGTGTTTTGTATTTAATGAAGAACACTTCCGGTTTACTTGGAGCCGTATGTGCACCTTGAACTTCGGCATGGATATCAGAGGCATCGGTTTTCTTGCTAAGAACATAGATAACCGTTTTCTCCTCGTTTTGGGCTTGAATAACAGACAGAGCAGCGGCTCTGTGCGATTGTGACGGTGCCTTAATGAAAATCACACGATAATGTTTACGTGCCGGTCCTAGACTCAGGGTTTTCGTAACCAACTCATCATCTTCGTCAGCGGCAGCATGCAAGAAGAAATCCTTTGTAATAATTGGTCCTTGATCATTACCAAATGGCCCAGGGCCTATGGGACCTGCAGAAGGTGCTACCAAATCGATACCACCACCGGATCCTCCAATATCACCACCGCCAATTCCTAATCCTCCGCCGCCAATTCCTAATCCTCCGCCGCCAATTCCTAATCCGCCGCCAAGTCCTCCTCCTGCTCCACCGGCTGTAATATGTCCATCGAATCCATTGCCGCCACCAAATCCACCGCCAAAACCACCACCAGCTCCAGCTGTAATATGACCGTCCAAACCTCCACCTCCGCCACCAAATCCTCCGCCTAATCCACCCACGAAACCGCCTCCGTGTCCGCCATGTCCTCCATGTCCGCCATGTCCTGTGGCAAATCCTGTATTATGTGTATTGATGTGTACTAATCCGCCGCCACCGCTACCACCACCTCCATGACCGTAATCGTATCCGGATGGAGCACATGATGCTGTCGCCACTAAACAAACGATCTGAAATCAAGAATATTTCAAATAAATCCGTTTTGTAATATTCCAAATTTTTTTTTTGGTCGAGTAGATTTTTTAAATTTTTACCAGAAAGCCGCGCATTATTTTGCTTAGATGTTGTCGTCGCGTTTTTGAGTTAACGAATCTTAAATTTGAACTGATGACCATTTGCAAAAATTTCGGTTTTTATATCTCGGAATAACAAATTTCCCGATTTCAACTTTTCGCTATTGTCTGACTTTCATTTTGGTGGACCGATGGAAAAGTTTCATAATCATAATAAAACACACTGAAAAATCGTTTATCATCATATAACATAGGTGACATAAAATGTGATCACAAGCAACCTATAAAAGCACCAAAAACTTTTCGGTGTTTATTAATCTGTGTGTTTTTTTTTTGCTCACCCAAAATGAACAATGCAATATTTTGTTTAAAATATAATATGTGTAGCTTTTGCTTATATATATTATATAGAAAAATTTGAATGTGTGCTATTATCAAAAATTTATCGGCGAGTTAATAGTTAATAATAGTAGAATGTCATCGCCTTACTTTCTTTTGTGATCCTCAAAATGATTTTCTCTCCCAATATAAGAAACATTAGGTATCTTCTTTGTTAGCCTTGAGCCGACTTTGTTTAATCCGCTAGATTAACCTTTCATCAATAGATTTGACCTAATGGGCGAATTTCATTTCCCCACACCAATATTAAGAGAGTATTATGAATTATTAATATGCTGAAGTTATGGCCGTCGCGATAGACATTTCCATCAGATTTTTGGTTACACCATGCATTTAATATCGATATAATGCATATTATTGACCCACACAACATTTCTCGATTTCCATCTATTTCATATTTTTATATAAAAAAAAAATTAAAATATCTGGTATTTCCTATCGATTATCTCCTACGATATTTGCAGATAGAATTTCTAGAAAGCTAGGTACCTTTTATTTCTTATGGTAATTAATTCTATTTGAATCGAAAGAAAAGATTTCCACTATTACGCTTTATTATTCGTGACGTTTCGGTCTCTGCTGAGACCTTTATCAAATCGTCTCAGCAGAGACCGAAATATCACGAATAATAAAGCGTAACAGTGTAGAATCCGGAAATTTGTTCTTTCAATTCGAAATGCACTGTGAAAACATTCACCAAACCAATCTATTTGAGTCCTTCATTGTAGATAAATATGCTACAATTGGAACTAAACCTAATTGGTATCTCTTGCCCTACTAAGATCTTTCCGATTCGAGAAAATTAAAATAATCGAATTGATTGCAGAATCGTCACTCTTGCACTCAATACGCAGTATCTTTTTTTTTTTTTGACAAAAAATTATGCGAAAAATATTCATGCGTGTTAGAAAGGACCGAATATCTGAACGTGTTTGCTATTTATATTTAAATCAATTCGTTAAATGTGAACAATTTAAAAACTTCCGAAAAAAATCTGTTTATGACATGAATACCGGCCGGTTTTTTGGGGCGGTATAAAATTAGATTATAAATGTTTTATATTCGATTTCAAGAATTCTCCAAACAAAATTTGATCATTTGAATTTAATATGTACTACGCGGTTTAATTGTCGACGTTTTTTTCAATTTGTTTTGCAAGATTTACACTTTTCAACAAGCCAACATCTATTTGGAAATTGTAAAGTTTAATTTAAAATTTATGATAAATTCAAAATTTGCTTGCATTAGTTTGTCATACGCGTTTCCTCAAATTGAAAAAAAAAGCGTGAGTGACCTTGTATCTTATTTTTGCTGTTCTTATTTTTCAATGACACTGCAGCCTAAATAGGGCCTTGGTCTCTTGACCTTTGAACTCATTAATATTTATTTTTTTATTGTGGAATAGTTCTCTATCTGTGAAGTTTGATGTTTTTTTTGCAGATTGAGTGGGCCGAGACATAGTAGTGTGTTGGTATAGTTAGGGTGTAGCCTGGTGGGTAGCGGATCGATCTACAATGCGAAGGTCGGGAGTTGAAATCCCGGTCGACGTATAATTTCAGCACACTACTTGTATGGGTATATCTTGGCCACCTCAATCTGCGAAAAAGAAAATTCGTGGATGGAGGGTTGTGCGAAGGGCTAACAACCTTTTGTTTGGTTTAATTTGGTCTTTACTGCTCTTGAAAAAGATGAAGATAATAAGCTCATGAAGAAGGTGTGAGGCTTTTTGTTCCATGTAATCTCAAATTTTTCAGACCTTTCATGGTTACTGTTGTGATGAAATCACTTGACTTATCGCTCCATTGTTTCAATTCCTTCGCAATATTCACTCTGCTAGACGGCCTATGAGTATACGGTCGAGCTACCAAAATCACCGACAGTGGAATATAGTCGGTTATTCGTTTCTCCAGTGATCAAGTAGAATGTGAGCAACGGCCTTTCATTGTCATCGGAACTGGATCAGTGCGCGATTTCACTGTCGATTACTGATTGGCGATGTATGAACCGAGTTACCTGACCTCTTCCAGCGTCTTTCAATGTTCGAACGGTTCAGCTTGTTTTCGAATGTCAAAGGTCGTTATCGTAGAATCCGTTCGTATCCGAGGCACTGTATCCGTTTCTCGTATCAGTTAGTGTTTTAAGACCACGGGAGATAAACCCACGATCTAGTGAGTGTTAATTTGCAATTATTAGGATAGCAGGATTTGCTGCGGGTGAACTTTACTGTTCCGTCCCACAGGTCGATTTCACGTAACAATATTGAACTATTGCCGGGCTTTCGCTTACCACAGTGATTTTTGGATTTAGATTTATCACAGAACTAAAAGGACTCCGTTGCGGTAATCACTTCAGCCTATTCCAGTCTGTAAACCTTTCTAAGTGGCTACCGCAAGAGGACAGAAGAGTAAGAACTGCCTCATATGGGATGCGGAGAGCAGAATTTACCCAATTATTTTATCTCAGTATGCTGTGGATCTTTTTCAAATCAATTTACTATATCCTAAACCCTAAGCCTAATATTAGTAAAACAACATTCAAATGTATTCATTGTCTCTAGAACCGGCTTTACATCAACAACAAATTTTGCGTTAAAATCGGATTCAACGGTGCGAAAACCTTGGGCAAGTTTTGAGAAGTGTTTTGGCAACGATACTCTATCGAAAACTACCGTTTATGTGTTGCACAAACTCTTCAGAAGTGGTCGTGAGTCTGACGAGGATGATGAACGCAGTGGCAGGCCGCCGAAATCGAAAACTGACGAAAACATCGATTATGATGACCGAAAACCGCAAATTAACCATTAGAGAGCCGCCGGAGTACTTAACATCACTTATGGATCCGTTCAAGAAAACCCAACATTCGTCAACAGATATATTTACAACGTCTCAATAGATTTCTGCAAATCTATCTTGAAAAAAACTTCGACAGAAGATTCTCGAAACACCAAAAGCTCGAAATTTTTTTAGTCATTTGTTAAAACGGTCAATAATAACGAATGCAAAGTCATCTACACAACCCCTTCTCGATGTGGACTGAATTGTAGTTCATCCTGTTGAAAAAGCTAATCTTCCTGCAGCAAGTTTCAAGGATGTCAGCGATAAACCAGTCTCTCCCACACATAACACCATCTGGACTTCATCTTCTTCAATGGCCCAAATCGGACCTTGGCTTCGTGACCTTCAGGTTCCTTAACATTTTATTTGCTATTGTGGATGGATTGTTAGCCCTTCGAACAACTCTCCATCTACGATTTTCATTTTCGCGGATTGAGGTAACCCAGATATACCCACGTAGACAGTGTGCTAGAATTATGCGTTGACCGGGATTTGAAATCACGATCTTCGCATTGTAGACCAACACGCTACCTACTTTCACACGACTTTACTCCAGAATTCTTCGTGAGCTCAATATTCAGAAATCTGCAGGTCCCGATGGAATTTCCCCATAGTCCTCTAAAAATTAGTTTTCTTCTCTGGCTAAACAGCTTCGCCATTTGTTATCTCTTAATCTTCTGGACAGAGAAAGGAAACAATGCGTTACCCGCCCCATTGACATTACTGTCGAAGGTAATGGAGACGGCTGTCAATCGCAAGAGATAACAAATTTATCAATGATCGCCAATACGGATTCCATTCCGGACGTTCTACAAGTGACCTCTTGATGTATCGGACTGAACGTTGGAACTCTTGCCTGAATAAATTTGGCGAAGGTCATGTTCTTACGCGTGACTTCGCTAAAGCGTTTGACAGAGTTTGGCACAAATGTGTCCTAGTGAAGCTCAAGGCAGTCGGCTTTAGTAGTAACCTCGATTGAGAGATTCCCATGATTTCCGGCATCCCTCGAGGCTCTGTATTATCACCCACACTCTTTCTTATTTTTATTGATGACCTTCTGTCGTCAACTCTCAGTCCGATACATTGCTTTGCGTATTCTGGATAACAACTATGAATGCGACACGATTAATGATGATCACCGCATTCCGGTGGCATCTAAACGTATCGAAATAATTTGATCATTGAACTGTGACCTGAACCTAAGAAAAAGGATAATTAGAGTAGAGTTCCACGCCAGGCCTGTCAACTTTCCTTCAAACGTGATTTTTCAGCTTCGATCTCTAATTTAGCCTACGGCTGTGCCCAATAAAACTTCCGTCTACTTCTCACTTCTTGGCATTAAAATAAATAACCATCTTAATTGGAAACAGCACTTACAATATTTATAAATCCTACATTAGACCACGCCTCGAGTACAATTCGCATGTATAGGCTGGGGTATCCAAAACGCAACTCGTGATGCTCGACCGTGTCCAGAGACAGGCGTTCCAATTAATTGGAGATGAAGCCAACACGGTTTCCATAGACTGCTTAAAGCATCGCAGAAATCTCGGAGTAAGCATTTACTAGTACTATTCCCATGGTAAATGCAGTGAAGAACTTTCTAACCTTATTCCACCTCTTCAAACATTTCCTAGAAATACTCACCTAGCTTCAAGCGTACAGGAGTTTACTGCTAAGCTTCCCCGATCTTCAAAGCTTTGGAATGCATTGTCAAAGACCGTATTCCCATTTTCATACGATCTTGGACGTTTCAAACTCTACCACCGGCATTTTAGACTTTTCCCTCCTAATCCCATTTATCTTTCTTGCATTACAGGGTGCCCCTAAGTTGTGTTCGGCGACGTAAGAAAAATAAATTCAGTTAATGATTTGGGCTTCAGGCGTGTCGCTGTAAAGCTGGTATCGATCTGAAATTCATGCAAAAAGGGAACCGCGTTGATGTCGCGAGAGACATTATTTTTATGACTGAATGCGACCCAATATTCAGCAAACGCATCATTACTGAAGAAGAGACGTGGGTTTATGAGTATTTCACGTAATCCAGGTATCAAGCCAGTGAATGTCGTACACCAACCGAATGAGCCAAGTTCGGGAAAACCACGTCGTTTTCAGTCGAAAAAGAAGGCGATGTTCACGGTATTCATGGATTACAACGGTGTTGTGCATCATGAATTCTTGCCAAAAGGTCAGATAGTTAACAAGGAGTAATATTTGGGTTTTATGAGACCGGATTAGTGGGCAAACGTGGATTTGGCACTGTCGCACAATGCCATCGTTATCCGCCAGTTTTTGACCAAGAACGGAATAAATACCATCCAACAGTCACCGAATGCGCCTGATCTGGCTCCCTGTGACTTCTTCCCGTTCGGTCAACTTCGCTCCGGGGAACCCCTTTTACCAGCCAAGAGGAGATAATGGACGGCGTAACTTTTACAAATTTGAAGCTATGACGCTAAAATTAGATGGGAATATCAATGACAGGTGTGATACCTGTCCGGCGAAACCAGAAAAACAGTAATTCTAAGCAGGTCAATTGATTTCGACATTTTTCTATGAATTTCGATCCCAGCGTCGGTCGAAGACACGAACCTGAACCGCAAAGACTTGAGGACGCGCAGTTCGTATCTAGAATCTAGAAAAAAACTGGTTGTACATTTCACATTTTGCGTGTATCGAGCAACTTTCGGCGCATAATACTGGAAATGAGTTCGATCCATGTGTAAAATTCGTACTGTTATATGGCTGTACTACCTGGACCTCAAACTTACGTGAACCAATGCCTCCGAGGAATTTTAGGGATATTCTTGTCAGAAGTTAGCTCCAACGACAAACTTTGAAGTACTACTGGCCAGTCTTAAGATTGCTATTGATTCAAAGACGAAAGTGGAAGTGGATCGGCCACGCTTTGAGTAAGCCAGAGCAAAACATTACAAAACAAGTTCTGGATTATAACCCTCAAGGAAGACGTCAGGTAGGTCGACCATGTGCTATATCGAAGCGAGGCCAAAGGAATAAAAAAGTTTTGATAGCAACTGAAGGTCAGTGCCAGGTTCACAAAAGAGAACTGTTTCTGTTCTAACAGTCAAAGAAAATCCTTTTGATCTAATCGCTTAATTTTCGATTTTTTGACATTATTTCACAATCTTATGCATATTATCGAGCATATTTCCATTCATATTTCTTCAAACTTTGCAGCTTTTATTATTCAAAATTCCCATGTTATTGACCAGAAGACAAAAAAAAAAGACTTTCTTTATTTTTGACAGATATTGGGAACATAAAACTCTTTTTATTCGCAAGAATAAATAAAACATCTGCTTAAATACATGTTGTGGACATACTTTCGTTTTCATTCAGAGTCCACGACCTTCTAATTATGCGATTTATTTCATTTGGCATAGTTACAATCAGCATGATATGACTTTAATATGCATTTCAAGTCATCAGTTAATTTATGAACTTTATTAGAAAAAAACAACAAATCCAAACAAAGCGTATTGTTCGAAAACGTGCAAGTATGTCATCAACCGAATTGTTCTTTTAAAAATTGCGATGCATTTTAATACGAAGAAAATATATTTCAAAATTTATAAAGACCACCCAAGCCCATGAAATTCTACACTAGACGATGTTTCCTAATTTTTTCTATTCGATTCATTGGAATCAATTGTATCGGTTTTTATAGTTAGTTATCGATACTAGCGGATATTGTGGTGAATGGATTCCTTTGTAAACAGTGACCGTGAAACAAATTATCCTTTTATTAAGTTAATAATAGATTTCTTTTTATTTATTTTTTATTTTGCAATTCGCAGAGTAGTCAGCTGGTGTGCTACAAGTATGTCAGAAGTATTCCGGACTTTACACTGTTTGCTGTGACGTTTCGGATTCTGCTGAGACCTTTATCAAACTCGATAAATAAAGCGAACAGTGTAAAATCTGGAAATCTTTCCTTTAGATTAATATAACACATCGGTCAATAAGTCCGTAGGATGACCCACAGATGGCACCTCTGTGGCCGAACCAATTGTATTGGCAGGGAGTACCAACTTTCAGAAGCGACGCGTCAAAATTTCATGACATTCTGATTCGATGTTTACAAGCTACAGTGCTCGAAGTGACGCTACTTTTGTTATTTTTAAAAACATGGAAAAATCCGAATTTCGTGTGTTGATAAAACATTGCTTCTTGATGGGAAAAAACACCGTTGAAACAAGAGCATGGCTTGAAAAGTGTTATTTGGAATCTGCTCCGTCGAGACAAATGGTTGAGAAGTGGTTTGCCGAGTTTAAATGTGGTCGTAGCTCGACTGAGGACTTGCCCCCCAGTGGAAGGCCAAATGAAGCTGTTACTCCAGAAAACATTAAAAGAGTCCACAAAATCGTTTTGGCCGATCGTAAAGTGAGATGCAAGAGTTAGCAAACACTCTAAAGATATCGAAAGGCAGTGTGCACACAATTTTTCATGGGCATTTGTCGATGCGGAAGCTCTTTTCTAAGTGGGTGCCGCGTTTGCTCACAGTGGACCAAAAACAACAACGTGTCGACGATTCGGAGGTCTGTATGAACCTGTTTCGACGCAATAAAAAAGATTTTTTGCGGCGGTATGTGACAATGGATGAAACTTGGATCCATCATTTCACACCAGAGTCAAATCGGCAGTCATCCGAGTGGACAGCAGCGGGAGAACCGCGACCAAAGCAACTAAAAACTAAACATCGGCTGGCAAGGTAATGGCTTCAGTTTTTTGGGATGCACATGATATATTATTCATAGACTACCTTGAGAAGGGAAAGAGCATCAATACCGATTATTATATACCATTACTCGAACGTTTGAAGCGAGAAATTGCTGCGAAACGGCCACACATGCAGAGGAAAAAAATACTGTTTCATCAAGACAATTCTCCGTGTCACAAGTCGATCAAAACAATGGCAAAATTGCATGAATTGGGCTTCGAATTGCTTCCGCACCCACCGTATTCTCCAGATCTAGCACCCAGCGACTACAGGCTCTTCGCAGACCTGAAAGAAATGCTCGCTGGCAAAAGATATGGCTCAAATCAAGAGGTAATTTCCGCAACTGTGGCATATTTTGAGTCAATACAAGTTGTTCTACAAAACTGGTATCGAAAAGCTAGAGAGGCTTTGGACGGATTGTATCACTCTTGAAGGAAACTATGTCGAAGAATAAAGCAAAATTAGACCGAAAAAACTGTATTTTCTTTATTATCCTACGGACTTATTGACCGATGTGTTATACCTAGTCCTGCCATAAGTTCTGTCACATAATTTCTCACATTGGCAACAACTTTATTTTATGAGTGACATTTCAATATCGGCCAGTTTTATAAACGTCATAATGTTGTTGACAGTTGATGATCATTTAAAGTGTGTTCGTTAACGTGTGAAGATGGAATGGGGTGTAATAGAAAACCGAACTGCAGTGATTGCACTACATAAGTGTGGAAAATCCGCGAGTGAAATTTTCAAGTTGTTGCGCCCGTTAAAAATAACGCAAAGATTTGTGTATCGTGCGATCCAGAGATATAACGCGATCCAGACTATTGAAGATCGACCTCGTTCTGGACGTCCGCGTGATGTACGTTCTTCTGCTGCCATCAAAGCGGTCGAGAGTCGAATTCGTCGAAATCCGCTTCGTAAACAACGAATCATGGCTCGAGAGATGAACATCTCCACCCGAAGTATGTCTCGCATCATAAAATCTGACCTCGGGATGAGTGCCTTTCGACGATCAACGGGACATTTGCTGACTGAGCAGTTGAAGCAAATTAGGAGCACCAGATCGAAAGAGCTCCTTCGGCGGTATGGCAACAACAAACATCGAGAAATTTTGTTTACCGATGAAAAAATTTTTACGGTGGAGGAACATTTCAACCGCCAAAATGATAAGGTGTATGCCCACAGCTCCATAGAAGCCCGAGAAGTTGCCACTAGGGTACAGCGAGGACATCATCCAGCATCAGTCATGGTATGGTGGGGTGTCAGCTACGAAGGGGTCACCGAGCTTCATTTTTGCGAAAAAGGCGTAAAAACTGCAGCGAAAAATTATCAAACGGACATCCTGGAGGGATGTGTGAAGCCGCTGAACTCTACGCTATTCAACAATCGACATTGGGTTTTCCAGCAAGATTCTGCGCCAGCCCACAAAGCTCGAACCACACAAGCGTGTTTGGAAACCAATATTCCACAGTTTATAAGGGCGACGGAATGGCCTTCTGGGAGCCCAGATTTGAATCCCCTGGACTACAAACTGTGGGCGGAGTTAGAGTCCATGGTGTGCACGAGACGACACCCAAATATCGAGAGCCTTAAGCGATCTTTGACAGAAGCAGTAGCTAATTTTCCGCTAGAAACAGTGCGTACTGCTATCGATGACTGGCCCAACAGATTAAAGAGCTGTGTTAAGGCTAAAGGCGGCCACTTTGAATAATTTGTTGCTTATTTTACTTCCATTAGTATGCCAAAATAAAATATATTTTCCTTTGTCAAAAACTCTATTTCATTTATACAAAAATTGCCCATATACGTGTGACAGAACTTATGGCACGACTAGGTATTTTAATATCGGGAGTATAAATTGAAAACCGCCGTTTTTCAATAGATGGCGCCAGCAGTAAATGCTGGTCAAAAATGGCGGATCGGAAACGTCATATAATAACGTTAAGCATCTGCCAACAACTCCTGCTTTTTGCCTTTAAATAAAAAAAAATTTGTTGATGAGGCGTGTCGAATAATTGTTGAAACTTTGGCAAGGGTGCTTTTAATGATAGAACGTATCGTGAGTGATTTCAACGCTTCAAGAGCGGTGATTTTGACGTCGAAGACCGGCATGGCGGTGGAAGAGAGAAAAGTTTTGTAGTATATCATGTGCTGTTGAAACCGAGTGAAACCATCTCGGGAAATCACTATCGACTACAATTGATGCGTTTTAGCCGAGCATTGAAGGAGCAACGGCCACAGTAACAAGAGAGACACAACAAAGTTATTTTGCTGCAACGCTACAACGCTCAGCCACATGTTGCTTAGGTTGTGAAAACTACCTGGAAATACTAAAATGAGACATCCCACCCCACCCGCTATATTCTCCAGACATTTCCCCTTCTGACTAACACCTATTTCGATCGATAACGCATGACCTGACTGAGCAGCACTTCTGTTCTTACGAAGAAACCGAAAATTGGGTCGATTTGTGGATCGACTCAAAAGAAGAGCAATTTTTTTGGACGCGGAATCCGCATGCTGCCAAAAAGATGGGAAGAAAGTTGCGGCTAGCGCCGGACAATTCTTTGAAGAGTAAATATTTAACCATTTTTCCACAATTAAGGCTCGAATTTTGTAACAAAAATTGCTGTTATCAATTTACATATACTCCCAACAATATTCCATATTGCTTATAATTTTAGTCTTCCATTTATGTAATGGATATGCGTTGTTTAGACCAGAGGTCTTTTCAACTTACAGAAAGTGTTACGCTTAAGCTTAGGTTGTTGTATATACAATAAATTTTAATTCGTTTAAGGAAAAGGAAAAGCAAAAACTAACCTAACTTAACTAGAATTTAAGAGAACAACTTAAATAGTATTAATTGAAAATTAGGAAAATTATCTATACCTAAAACAGTGTGGCATTTTTCAGGTGCAACATAACATTGAGAGAATAAGAGGTTTTCTGATTAATTTTTCTGCGATGCAAATTTTGCTTACCCTTGATCAGTAGAGTATTGGCGATTTCGAGTAGAAAAATACCAAGATTTTCTTAGTATTATTTTTTAACCTTTATTTTATACTAGCCGTACTGCAACACCGGTCTTTTTTAACGTCTGGATAAAACTCGTAGGGGCTGTGTTTAATTACCAATAATTACTTGAACTTGAACCGCACGGGTACATCTGCTGCCGTGCTTCGCTGAAATTATAATATTTTGACTCTAGTCAAATCTGGGGTCGAACTCGGGCTGCCCGGATGTCAGGCGAGCATTCTACTATTGAGCCATCGACGCTTAAAAAAAATTATTCTTCCAAAATGTACCTATCTACTTAATGTGCACAGTTTTTATATGGGGAGCCCCTTAAACACCTTTTCTAAGGTATAGGATGTGTTATTATTATTTTTTTTTTTTTTTTGATCTGAACGTTTTTTTAGTACATTCTTGTTTCAAAAAATTGAATAAAAAAACCGTAAGTCTGTAGATGCCATCAGTTCTGGTAATTTTCAGCATTTATACTTAACACCCAAGCTTATGTATTAGATAATTTGCAATTTTCTTTTGAACGTATTTGCACAACTATTCCAGATTTAATAGCATGGGTCTTATAACGTATTTGTAGATCAGTAGTTTGTTATCAGCAGACAATTTCGATTTTCTATTAATAAGAAGGCTTTTAGCATTTTGGAACAGGTTTGAGTAGTATATTTTTTGTTAGTAAGCTTTTTGTCGATGAACACACCTAGGTGCTTGATATTTTTCTTCCACGTGAATTTGGCGACTGTTGACACTTATACATATTTGGGTCGAAGGAAGAACTGTTTGACAGTTTTCTTCTTCGAATATACATTACCAGGACCTATGTTTGGTTCAAATCGCGGATGTGCGGGTAACCATACCGCGTAAACTAGCTCATAAGCATTCAAAGGCAGATAGGTTCTAGTTTAAAGAAATTTACTGCGGCGGTGGTTAAATGCGATGAAAAGTAAGAAAGGTTTAATCACCGATCTAAGCCAAAGCGAACTTGTGCATAAAAAAAAACTAGACAATCTGGTTATAATTTTCAGTAGAGCGTGTTGGTTACATACCAACATTTATCGTCAATCAAAATGGACAGTGCCTTCAAATAAATCGTTATAACACCGCACATAATTAATTAATGGTAATTTAATTGGAAATGTCGATCTTGTTGCATCAAAATGCAATAAATCTTTCGGGTACGCTTTTTAACTTTTGCATATTGCTTCTTCTTTTTTTTAGTCAACTTCCAATAATGAAATACAAATACAGATATTGAATCGATACATGAAAATTTCCACTATTTTGTACTTCATATGCCAACCGTGCAAGTTCCTGCAGTTTGTAGGTGTCAAAAAATTATATAATAATGTTTAATATTATGTGTGTGAAAGAAAAGATTTCCGGATTCTACACTGTTACGCTTTATTATTCGTGACGTTTCGGTCTCTGCTGAGACCTTTATCAAACAGTGTGATAAAGGTCTCAGCAGTTACCGAAACGTCACGAATAATAAAGCGTAACAGTGTAGAATCCGGAAATTTTTTCTTTCAATTCGAAATGCACTGTGAAAACATTCACCAAACCATTATGTGCGTGTTATACACTGTGATGCACTGCTGGTATACAATACCTGGAATCACCCAATAACACGTTTATAAGTGGTATGAATTATGGTACCTGCGTGGGATTGAGGCGTTTCGTAGTATTAGATTAGATTTCACGGTTGGGGTAGGTTTGGTTTCCTCTACCACTGCGTTCGCTGTTGGGCCCAGTGGCGTTAATAAGAACAACGCCGCCCTCCCGCGAAATTGTCAGAGCCCCCTGCTACGCTTATTGCGGTAAATTCTTGTGTACATGAAGATATTCCAAGTCTATGGAAAAAATTCTAACCAATTCTACTGCGTTGAAAGCGACGAAAAGGTTTTAAACACCCATAGCGACGCCGCCGATTGATGCGATTGTTCTTGGATATGGGCGCGCGGGTAGAAGCCAATGAGCGGGGATCATGTGCTTCGTTTGTTTAAAACCTTTTCGTCGCTCTCAACGCAGTAGAATTGGTTAGAATTTTTTCCATAGACTTGGAATATCTTATATTACTCATAGTCTTTACTAATATCACAAAAATGGTCTGCTACACCCAAAACGACGGAGTATTCAGCATTTTCTGACAAAAACACCCTTATACTGCCAAGATGTCAAAATTGGGTTTTTGATGTCATTTAATTTTTTATATATCAAAATTGAGGAACTTATGGCTTTTTGAATCAAGGCTTAAGTTTGACTGTTTTTCCGGACCTATTAATTGTCAACATAATTCTTATACTCTAGATGAAATCTGAGAGTATTATAAGTTTGCCACAAAGTTTGTAACGCCAAGAAATAAGGCTCGGAGAAAAAAATGAATGATACAGAAGTTAATATAATCACTCAAAAATCTCAAAACCGGATGTCCGTCCGTCCGTCTGTCTGTCTGTCCGTGAACGCGTTGAGCTAGAAAGTTCAAATTTTGTATACGTCGTTTTTAACAAAAAAGTAAGGTCAAGTTCGTGAACGAGCCAAATCGCTACACCCCTTCTACCCCCTCCCATACAAAATGACACAATTTCGCAATCTGACAATAAACGGATTTCCTTGAAAAGTACAAATGACATTGATCTGGAACTTGGAATGTAATACTTTTATGATGATTCCAATCTACTCTATAAAAATAATTTGTGTCTTCTCCCTCCTTCCACCACCTCCCATACAAACTGCACTTTTTCATGAAATGCTCTAAACCAATTTACTCAGTGCGTATAATAGTTATCGAGCTGAAATTGTGTACAAAATATTTATTTAAAATTATTATTAAGACCAAAAAAATGAGACGATTGGCTGTACCCCTTCTACCCCGTCCCATACAAAATGATACAATTTCGTAATTTCACAATAAACAGATTTGCTCGAAAAATATAAATGCTATTGATCTGAAATTTGGAATATATTACTTTTATGATGGTCTAAATCTACTGTACAAAAATTATTTGAGTCCTCCCCTTCCTTCCACCACCTCCCATACAAACTGCACTTTTTCATGAAATGCTCTAAGCCAATTTACTCAGTGCGTATAAAATTAACCGAGCTGAAATTATGCACTAAATATTTATTTAGAATTATTAGTAAAACCAAAAAAAAATTAGGCGATTAGCTTTACGCCTTCGGGTACATACAAAATGACACAATTTCACAACTTTATAAAAAGTCGATTTTCATGAAAAGTATGAATACTACTGATCTGCAATTTAAGACATGTCAAAAGCATGATATTTATAGTTATTTCTGAAAAGTCATTAAAAACTCGCTCCTCCTATCACCTCCCATACAAACTGAACTACTTCACTACATCAAACACACTAATTTTCTCAGTACCTATTAAATTTTTAAATCCTAAATTTTGTATAAAACATTTTGATAGCAACCTTACCGCCATGTGAAAAAATTAGTTCAATGTCGTCGCCCCCTCTACCACTTCCCCTACAAAATTTCTTAAGATACAAAAATTTCTCTTTCATCTAGAGTATCGCACGATTGGGCTTTATGCCCAATCGTACTCCTGTTATGTTTTTTTTACAGAATGACCTGTGTTATAGGCAATTTCGGTCTTTATGTGCAATGCACAAACACAGTCATTGAGGTAAGGAATGGGATTGGGAAGGTAGGGGAAGGGGAGTGAAAACGACCGTAACGAGTGGAAAAGCTGGTATATTTTTCAGTTGTGCAGTTCCAACAAATAAAACTCTTCCCATAATTTTTCATCCGCACCTATCATCTCTCACATTATGAATTCATTGTAAAGCCTTTACCTTTGCGTACAGTGAAATATAAGCAGCGCTTTATGCACTGGTGATGAAGTAACCAGAGCATAAGGCGTATTGTTGGTTCACGTGTTCCCGACAACTTATAACATTCAGCATTTCAAGAAAAACGTACACCGACAGTTTAGATCTTTCCACCTTAAATTGCTTTGTATCTCCCACGTTTACTTACCCTAAACTGAATTGAATGTTTTTAAAAACGATTGAGACGGTCAAAATATTATGATATAGTCGGCTAAATAAGTCAGTCATATGTCGCTTTAATAGAAACCCATAAACAATTTATGTATATGTATTTCTAACCCTAGTCGGAAAAATATGTATGTTTAGCCTTTTCCAATTAAGTGTATGCCCATTTCTGTCAATATCTTTTAAACAAGAGCTGCTAAAGCAAAAGCGTTAATATTTATTGAATCAGCGTGTTAAACATACCTAAGTCCAGTTATTGTTTCCTCCGAACCAAAAAAAAAATCTCAATTTAATGCGTAGTTTGTCAATTTTCGAGCCTATGTTCGTCTCCCAATGTAACACTCGTCATTTGAGTATTTATTTTGTTTTTGTGTATAAGTAGGTACGTTGATTGATTCGAAATATATGCAATGAAAATTCGAATGATCGATACATCACTCCCACTACACTTATGAGATTCATTTTCTTCCAGCTCCATTATATTAGGTCTGGGAAAGAAGATCGTGGCGTTTTTTTATACTCTAGATGAAATCTGAGAGTATATTGTGTTTGCCTTACCGTTTGTAACGCTAAGAAATAATGCTCGCACAGAGCCGCCAAGGGTACAGAAATATTTGTTGTCGCTCAAAAACCTCGATTCCGAGTGACCGTCTGTCTGTCCGTCTGTGCGTCTGTCTACAGCATAACTCTCGTAAGCTTTGAGCTATAGTGCTAAAAATTTGTGTGTGTCATTTTTAGCAAAAAAGTAACTTTAAGTTCGTGAATGGGCTACATCCCACTCCTTCTACCCCCTCCCATACAAATTTCATGAAATTTCGAAATATTAAGAAATTGATTTTTCTTTGAAACTATTTAAGCTATCGACTTGAAATTTAGGTCAAAGTAATTTTGATATAGATGTCATTAATATCACGGAATATTGACCCGATCTCCTTACTCCTTCTACCCCCTCCCATACAAATGGACAAATTTGAAAAATACATATTTTCGATTTTCATTGAAACTAGTACAGCTGAAAAGACGAAATTTTGTCAGAATTAATTCTACTATAATTGCAATTTATTTTAAGAATAATTATCATCTTCACATCACTCCTTCTACTCCCTCCAATACAAATTTCACGAAATTTAAATTAAATTATTTTTCTCCGAAACTGTTAAAGCTATCAACTTGATATTTTGTATAAAGTATACAAATAGAAATGTTAATAATGCGAAAAAAATTTGTTTTGATCCGTACACTCCTTCTACTCCCATACAAATGCATAATTTTTGTTAAATGAATTTTATCGATTTCCATTCAAACTAGAAAAAGTACAAACTTCAAATTTTGCCAGAATTTGTTTCTTAATAATTAAAATAAGTGTTAGAAAAAATTATCAGTTCCGCTTCACTCCTTCTACCACCTCCCATACAAATATCTGTGTTATAAATTCAAGAAAAGCTTTTCTCCTTCAAGTACCTATATGAGAGCTATCGATTTTCAAATTGAATCAAAGCATCGTGATAAGGATGATGATAAGCAGTTTCAAAATCATCTTAAACGCTCCACTTCCTCTGCCACCCCCCATACAAATGCCCCAATTTAAGAAAATCTATGACCAATTTCTTTAAAAATAATGAAAACTAAAAACTTTAAATTTAGCAAAAAATATTTTGCAAGCCATGTTCGGTGTCATATACGAAAAATACAAACCTCCCCCTCTACTACTACCACCTCCCATGCAAAAGTCTCTATTCATTATTCGAAAGAATTTGAGATGATATATTTTCCGGTATATTAAAGTCTTTTCCATCTCATCTAGAGTAACATATGTTCTGTTATGTTTTTTAATAAAATTCAATTGGTTTTTTTATAGTGTGAAAACGAATTTATTTTAAATCATTTTTTATTTTATAAACCAAATATGCTTCATTATTATCGACAATGTTTCGTCATTTTTCGGGTAGAGCCATGGTGCCATCGGTGAAGAACTTCTGTGGTTTCTGGTTGAACAACAGAATCAAGTGGTTTTCACAGGCTTCTTTCGAAACCAGCTTAATTCTATTGAGAAAGTTCTGCAGAGATCGGAACAAGTGATAGTCAGAGGGTGCTATGTCTGGATGCATTAAAACTTCACAACCAAGCTCTCGCAATTTTTGACGGGTCTTCAAAGAAGTTTGTGGTTGGGCGTTGTCATGATGGAAGACGAAATCTTTCATATTATTCAATTCGAGCCGTTTTCTTTTAATTGCCTGGCGTAATCTCTCTAGTTGTCCACAGTAGAGTTGAGAACCAATCGTCCAACTGTAAGTAGCTCATGGTGGACGATTCCCTTCCAGTCCAACCATACGTACATACAGCATCACCTTTTTCGATGACAATCCTGGCTTGTGGAGGCTCACCATCCCTTGTCCACGATCTTTGCCGCTACCGATTGCCGTACGTGACCTATTTTTCATCACCGGTTATGACACGTTTCAGAAATGGCTCGATTTCATTGCGTTCTAACAACATATCGCAGATTTTAATTCGGTTTATCGCGCTCAACTCATGAGAAATCTATACATCGAGCTTCTTTTTGTAGCCAGCTTTGTGCAAATGGTTGAAAACAGTTTTGCGGTCAATACCTAGCTCCATGCCAATATCGATACTGCTGATATGCTTATCTTGCTGGACTTTTTCAAGAATTCCATCAGCTTTTTCAGTGATTGGGCGACCAGAGCGTTACTCATCTTTCACATCAAAATTATCAGAACGAAAGCGAGTGAACCATTTCCGCGCAGCAGATTTTGATGAAGTGCACACAGCAAACATTTTTTCACAAGCCTGCGCAGCGTTCTTCTCTTTGTTGTAATAATGCAAAATATTGGGTAATTTTTCATTACTTTTCTCCATTTTCAAATGCAAACAATTTTTCAACCACAATTTTGATATTTATACACTCAAAGTAACGCTCGAAATGTCACCTTTCCAAACGAGCGTTTAGTGGTGTCGCTGCGATCTGTGTTCCCTGAGTTATTTGCAATTGACGGGAAAAAACGCCACGAACTTTTTTCCCAGACCCAATATTACACCAATATGATTATTTATGTAGTAATTATTTTATGGCGATTACGATACGAAGCGTAATAAACACATTGTTTATATTCAACATTTCTAATTGTTTTTGTTTATTTAACATCTTTTATGACTTTCAATTCTTGATTACGCTAATTATAATTCGTTTTTTTTTTCTTCTTTCAGGATATATCAGAAACATTTAATCACACAAATGGTTTAACATTGGTGTCACGTGCCCATCAGCTAGTAATGGAAGGTTATAATTGGTGTCATGATCGTAACGTTGTCACAATTTTCTCAGCGCCAAATTATTGTTATCGGTGCGGTAATCAAGCCGCTTTAATGGAGTTAGATGATTCGCTTAAATTTTCATTGTAAGTATTCCGGAAATACTACGATCCAGCCTCCTCTCTATTCTCATTTCTCATCGATCTAATTTCCAAAATTAACATTTCGTTTTTCTTTTTCTTTTAGCCTACAATTTGACCCAGCACCACGACGTGGAGAACCACATGTTACACGAAGAACACCCGACTATTTCCTTTAAGAGAAAAAGAAAACAAAAATACATAAACACAAGAATCAACAACAAAATATTAATTATATTAAAAAGAAAATAAAAATAATGATAGTTATAATGAATATGAAAAAAAAAAAATATACGCAAGGAAGAAAAAAAACACAAACAACAAGAAAACAGTTTATTATAATTAATAAAATTATTATTACTATTAATAAAAAATAAATAAAAAAAAAACGGGAAAAATGAGAAAATTAATGAAAAAAAGAACTTTACTAAATAAATTTCAATGAATAAAAGAAATATTTCAAGAGAAAACAAAAACACAAGTAAAAAGTAAACAAAACTATTTACATAAATTTATTACTATAATTAAGCGATATAAAATAAATACAAAATAAAAAATTAAAAAAAAAAACACAAGAATAATAATAAATTAAAATGCATAATTTAGGGCAAGATTTCTTCTTCTGGTTGAACTGATAGTGCAAACTTTTCATTTCATAAAACCACTCCACTCCCCACACACACTCACAACACCCAAACATTCTTAAATTATCACAGAACAAAAAAACGAAACACGTTTAAGTTAGAAACCGCGCGTACATATACGTACGACAATGAAAGATTCATTCATTCTTTTAATGTAAGAATGACAATGTTACAATGAGAGCGTAGCTATAAAAGGCATGAGAAAAGCAAAGATTATCTTTACCAACTTTTGGATATGATGATTCTTTTTTTTTATTATTCAAACAGCCTCCATTCTTCCTCCAACAATGTTTTATGTTATTTTCAACTCTAGTGCACAACAACTTAATAAAACAAAGGTAAACAAATGTTTTTTTTTTTAAAGTAACCCTTCTAGTCAAGGGTGATGGCCCTAATTGTAATTAAACACAATTTGTGTTTACCAAAAATAATTAGGGGTTTTTTTTTTATTTCTCTTCTCTGTTTTGCCGTGAAGTATAATAAAACATGAAAGATGAAAATTTTATTGAATATAATCATAAAATATTATTCAAACTCTGTAATAAAATCAAACTATCTCGAACAAAATTAATTAAAAAAAATATATGAAACTGTTTTCTAACGCAAAACTATTAATAATTTTTTTTTGTTGTAATAATTTATACATTAAATGTAAAACCGAGGAATAAAATCATGATTAAATTTTTATGCTTTTAACGTTAGATAACTTGCATTTCATATGTGTCGAATATATGAATAAAAAAAATTAAAACCCGAAATTAACATTTCTGACGAAAAAAACGCCACTCCTCACCGAATGGAAGGTGTAAAAAAACAATACAAAAACTAATTCTGTGCAGATATTTAAGAAGAAATAAAAATCTGTCTGATAACTATTATCTTTGATTTTTGCCAATAATTTTACCTTATATAAAAAAAAACAACAAGTGATTTATTTATTTGCTTTATTATTAGACTAAACTAGAGTTACTATGCATAAAGGAACGGATCCTCTCTTATTAGAGTTTGAACACCAGGTTCCAGACAGAGCGGGAAATTTTCAAATCGCAAATTTCAGGCCAAGTATTTTATTTTATTATCTGCGATCGATTCTCTTTTTAGGCCAAGTATAAATTGAAAATCCTAAAGAACTCCATTTCAAGTAGTTTTTTTTTTTCGTGAAAAACAAGGAGGATATATAATAAGGAGTGACTATGAGCATGCTTTTCCGTGTATGAGCATAGGAATGAAAGTATTTCCCTCCCTTACTAGCGAAATGCTCGAAATTTTTCGAAAAAAATCGTTGCGCTATCTTTGTCTGGCACACTTACAAGTATTGCAACTAACTCTTTCCCACGTTAGACAATTGTCAAATTTTCGAAATAATTATTTCGCTATCCTTGTTTGGCATACTTAAACCCAATTCAATTATCTCTGTCCCGCGTTATATTGTCCGTTGCTAAAGTGCTTAGCTTAAACACGAACCAAAAACTAATAAAAGTTGAAAAAATAAACATTTCTGAAATAAAACAGCAAACTTCATTGTACTGGAAATTATTTTATTGCTGACTGAATATTAGCAACCAAGAGAGAATACAAATTATGGTATTTTTTTTGTAAAAGTTTGAAGCCAAGTTAAGCTTCGACGCAATTTTCGAAAATTTCCGAATCAAAAAATATTCCCACATGAGACAGCCTATCAGATACTCCTCTTTATATATCCTCCTTGGTGAAAAAGCAATATTTTATCATCTTTCAGTATTAGCTGTCACTTGTTAACTTTTTGAAAATAGACGAGTGACAGCTCGATTAACGGCATCGTGTTCAAACTCGATATCATCAGAAGAGAGCGCATTCCTATACAGTAACTCTAGACTAGACCATTCGTAAATATTTTCATTGTTCTTAATTTTTTTTTTTTAGGTTAAACATTAATTTTACATCAAATGATTTTCCTTTTCGCACGATCTTCTGGTAAAAAAAATTATAATGAAACGAAATTGTTTGATTTTTTTTTTTTAATTTCTTTTATGTTGTGTTTTTTTTTGTTTTTGTTTATTTTATGTACTTTAAGAATATTCTTATATCGTTTATTTGTAATTCTGTTATATTTTTGTTTTTGTCTTCGTAGCTGTGTAGAAAAATTTTGTTTCATCGAACAATAATTATTAAAAAATCTCATTAGGAAATTAATTTGATGTTTTCTGGCATTGCTTTTTTCAAAATTGTTTTCTTCAATTCACTGAGCAAATGAAAGGTTCGTTAATGTTGTTAAGAAGATTAAGAAGATAAAGAAGCAAAATGACATTGATTTTATCAGTTACTGACGACCGCGGCTTGATCCGCATTAAAATCGTAATAATATGCAATTTTAGAGAATGTATTTCGTAATAAATGGTATGTATAATCTGATATAAAGAATACTTTGTACGAGGGCGGTTCAAATATGATCGAGACAAATGCTCTGACACATTTATTTATTATCGAAAATATTTACAAAAATTTACAGTTTTTCTAGGTAATTCCCCTGGCGGTATGAGGGCGCGCGTTATCCTGGAGAAGAATAGCACTTCGCGCTGGAATGCTCCTCCGTTTCGAGCGATAAGCGGGTTTCACGTGTGTTTTCAGAAGGTTAGAGTAGTATGCAGCATTGATGGAACGTTGTATGCGCAGGAAGTCAACGTACAGCACTCCCCGCCGGTCCCAGAATACAGTACACATAACCTTACCCGCGGACCTGGTTGTAGTGTACCCATGTCTGTAGTGAAGATTTGCGTCAAAAAACCATCCCCCTCCGCCTTGTATCGCGTCAGCAAGCGGCGACAAACTTCCAACCGCATGAATTTTTGCTCGAAGTTCAACAGTTTGGGAACCCATCGCGCCGTTATTTTGCGATATTGAAGGTGTTCGTGGATGATACACTCTACACTACCAATACTAATGCCGACTTCAGCCGAAATGTTTCGAACATTCACCCTACGGTCCTCCAAAATGAGTTGTTCTACGCGGTTGTCTGGTGTGATGCTGGTCCGCAGTCGACAATCATGCGGCTCATTCTCGACGGTTTCGCAGCCATCTTTGAACGCTTTGGCCCATTTAAACCAGAGTACATTTACAGAGTAGGACCACTCGTATACTTGCCCGGGTTAACATGTTTGTCACGTGCTTCGCCTCAAATTCAGGTTTTTTTCACCTCAAATTCCGGTTTTTAGTTTTGGTGAAACATGTGCGCCGAGTCCGAGACACTTCTTACCTCTCATTCTCGTACATGGCGTTCTTACAGCTTTTGCTCGCGTCGTATTCAACTTGGACGGCGGGTGCGCGGGTCATGATCGGCGGGTGGTCGACGATTCTCTTTTCGCTCAATGTTTTCGATATTTTTCTCTTGCTCTTGTCTAATAAAAAAAAATCTTTGCGAGAATGAAATGGAAGATCAGATTAAATGTTCACTGTAAGCTTGAGAGAGAGGAAGCACACGCATCCGAGATGAAACACGAGTGTGTTTTCGGCAATTTTCGGAGCCGGGTCGTATTTTTAGCTGAGCTGTCCTACTCTGTTGTACTCTGATTTAAACACAGCAGACCTACTCAGGCACTCACTACCGAACTGGTTTCGCAAACGCCGAAGAATTTCCGTGTTTTTAACGCCTTCCCACACCAAAAAACGAATGACAATACGTTGCGAAACGGCGGTCGGCACTTGATATTCACTCATGGTCGTAGCACGCGCGTAAAACGTGCGTTCGCGACGAAATCTATGCCACACTATTCGTAAGGCACCCAGCTATCACATACTCAAGCCGCGACCTTCAAAACTTACAGGCGCGCCATCTACAGCGTTTGTCTCGATCATATTTGAGCCGCCCTCGTAGATGCAAGATGTCGCGTCTTACATAGAAAAGAGCTGTCCAAGAGCTTGCCTGTGCAAACGCATACTATCCCAGCCATAGGCCTATTATGAGAGTCGAGTCGACGAGTGAGTTTTCGATATTATGAGCTTAGATGAGTACTATGGATGCGCTCATGAAATAAAAAGGAAGCATTTTGTCATTGAGAAAAAACTCTCTTATTGTGCTTTTAATAATTTATTCAATAAATGAAAATAAAAATTTAAGCTAAATTTAGCATTGAATTAGTGATTCTTTGTAAACTTGGTGCTTGTGTGTCAATTGTATTGTTATTGTGCAGTTAAACGAGTGAAAAGGACAAACATGAAGTGGGCTGTTTTGAGCTGCAATAATGCGGAGTTCAAGAAAAAGCCAATCATATCCTTTAACCGGTAAGTACTAAAACATTACGAAAGTTGATTTATTATTTGTATTCACAGAGTTTCATACAGAAATGTGAACATTTCAAAGTTAAAAACTTCGCTCTGCATCGGATTGTATGGCATAGTGCTTTAATGTCAAAATCGCAGTTACTATGTTTATACGGAGAAGTTTCAAATGAGATAGAATAGAGATTTAGCTAGAGAGGAAGCGCAGTTTTTAAGGACAATGGGGGGGGGGGGGGGAGGGGGGGGGAGTGCCATCTGGCGCAGCAGACTTGTGTGTATTGAGCTCCTTTAGGATCCTGGAAAAAACTCTAGTTCGAAAACGAAGTGGTGGCAGCAAGAAGCCCGAGTCCGGTAAGTACGGAGGATTCTGATTCGAAGGTGGAAGCTTAGAAGTTTGCTGTCAAAAGGTTTGCTTTTTCAACTGGATAAATAACGGTTCGGTTGCTATCGAGAAGAGGCAACACCTCCGTGCTGAAATTGTTATTGGCAGATTTCACAAATGACTGGAAAGATCTTGAGTTTTTGGAATTCGCAATGATTTTAAGTCGATGTTTATTTATTTATTTAGAATTCATAAACAAATGATTAGTTTACCACCATCTCCCATACAAACTAAACTTTTTCATGAAATACTATACTCCAATTTTCTCAGTACGTATAACTTTTATCAAGCTAAGATTTTGTATTAAATCTTTAATTAGCATTGTTATTAATATCAGGAAAAAAGTAACTAATTAGCTTTACTATTTCTACCCCTCCCATACAATCTGACACAAATCCACGACTTTGCGAAAATTCGATTTTCTTGAAAAGAATGAATGTTACTGTTCTGAAATTTAAAATATATCAATTGAATGATAATTGTAGTTGCTCCTCAAAGAATAACTAAAAACTTTCCGTTCCTTCCACCACGTCCTATACAAACTGCACTTTTTCATGAAATATTCTAAACCAATTTTCTCAGTACGTACAGCTGCGAAAAAAATAATAGCACCAATGTCACCAACAATCTTTCCAAAGGCATTGTAATTCTATTTGTTAGTTTAAATAACTAATGAACACATTTTTAAAAGTAAAAGTTTTATAAAAATTGTATGATAAAAATATTTAAGGTTTTATTTACCGTTTGAAAGCTATTTAAACAAATCGTGTAAAAACATAAAAATAAGGCGAAAAAAAAAATTCCACCACAATTCCAAAGTGAACTTAAGGTTAAATAAATAGAAAAAATGAATTAGTTTTATTAGTATGCGATAGTTATCTGTTTCAGCTGATGACGTCCTTCAGTTTTAATATTTTTATTGGAAATAACGGCTGCACAACGTTTTGGCATTGAATCAACCAAGCTCTGGCATCGACTTAGCGAAATTTCGCTCCAGGACTCCTTAATCACATTCCAAAGTGATTCGTTGCTAGTTGGCTTGGCAGCAGCAACTGCTTTTTTTACATCAGCACACAAATTCTCAATAGGGTTGAGATCTGGTGACTGCGCAGGCCACTCCATGACGTTCACTGAATGAACTATTTCTTCGCTTTCTTGCTGGTGTGTTTGGGGTCGTTGTCTTGTTGAAAGACCCACAACAAAGGCATCTCGTATTCTGCATAAGGTAGCATAATTTTTTCAATTATTTCAACGTAAACGTGTTGGTCCATAATTGTTTTTATCCAATGTTTTGGGCCTATGCCATAATGCGAAAAGCAAGCCCACACCATTACACTTGACCCGCCATGTTTAATGGTTTTACATGTGTATTGAGGATTGTATTCTGTATTCAGAGGGAGTCTGACGTATGAACGAGACCCTTTTCCGCCATACAGAACAATTTTGCTCTCGTCTGACCATAAGATGTTCCTCCATTTTTCAACTGGCCATTTTAGGTGTTCTTTTGTAAACTCAATACGTTTGGCTACATGCTTCGCACTTAGGAGTGGAACTTTTCTTGGGCTACAGGCTTTTAAATTGTGATGTCTTTACCGATTACGAACTGTTTGCACCGTTGCAGCTATATTGAGATCCTTTTTCAGTTCAGTTGCCAGCTTAAAAGGCTCCTTCTTGCTCTGGCGGATCAACCGATTTTCAAGCAAATTCGATATGGCGCGTTTACATCCAGGTGTTTCAGCTTTTTCTTGGAAAGTTATGGCATTGCGTATTATTTTGTTTGAACATCCAACAAAATGACGCACTTCGCTATAAGCTTTGACCTCTGAAATAAGTTTTCGAATAAAGTCTCTTTTTTTAGCACTACAGAATTGTCAGTGGTGCTATTATTTTTTTCCTTTTATTTTGCATTTTTCTCTGACAATCGCTTAAATTGAAAAGAACAAAGCTTTCTACATCTCAAGCTGGGCAGAACTGACGTAGCGGCCATCTTGAATGACTCCAGTGGGTATAACGTCATGGATTTTTCCATTCCAAAGGACCACCTGTATTATTTTTGATGAACTAGTCGTAAAAACACGTTTTACCGAAAACAACACAAAAGCATAATTAAATCAAATTACGCACGGAAATATTACGCGAGTGCACACTTTTTCGCAATAACTAAAATTTTACAATTTTCTGTGTGAAAATTAACCGGAGAAGTCTGCACAATATGAGTGACAGATTTTCTTCGGTTTGAGAGTTCGAGATTTAACTTTGATCGCACTTTATTCAATTAAAAATCTATTGCACTGATATCAACGTGTAATAATTACATGCCGAGCACTATCAATAAAGTACCTTAGAAAGCTGAACTATCTTTAACACTGCATTTAAGAACAAACGCGATTCTTACGAAGCCCGCCGTGTCTGCTCCATACAAAAGCGCGCGAATTTGTATGGAACTGTCATGTTTGTTATGACTCCAACGTGTTGTTGTTGGATTCAGTTACTCGGCTTTCTACTATAGAGGGCCTTGACTGTTATCATTATGACCAATAAACTGTTTTCTGCGGAAAGTGAACATGTGTGATATATTTATCAGCAATGTACAAACAATTTTCGACACGAAATGTTTTTTTTAACAAATAGAAAAAATGTCGTAGTGGTGCTATTTTATTTTTCGGCACTGTATAATTTCGGTCGAGCTAAAATTTTGTAATAAATCTTTAATTAGCATTGTTATTATTATCGCGCAAAAATTAACCGATTAGCTCTACTCCTTCTACCCCTCCCATACAATGTGGCACACTTCCACGACTTTGCAAAAACTCTATTTTCTTGAAAAGTGTGAATCTAACTGATCTGAAATTTAAAACATACCAAATGCATAATGATTATAGTAGTTTCTAGAAAAATTAGCAAAAACCTCCCACTCCTTCTACCACCTCCCATACAAACTGCACTTTTTCATGAAATACTCTAAACCAATTTTCTCAGTACGTATAACTTTGATCGAGCTAAAATTTTGTATTAAATCCCTAATTAGCATTACTACTATTGTATTTTTTTATTGTGTGTTAGTACTGTCATCCATTCTATCACTTACCACACAAAAATTCTTAAGATTACAAAAATTTCGATTTCATCGGTAGTATCATATAATTGGGCTTTACGCACAATCGAAATCCTGTTATGTATTTAAGCTTAATGTCATTTTATTTGGGCTGTTTATACTCTAGATGAAATCTGAGAGTATATTGTGTTTGCCCTTTTGTAACGCTAAAAAATAATGCTCGCACAGAGCCGCCAAGGGTACAGAAATATTTGTTGTCGCTCAAAAACTTCGATTCCGAGTTGCTGTCTGTCCGTCTGTCTACAGCATAACTCTCGAATGCTTTGAGCTATCGTGCTGAAATTTGTTGTGTGTCATTTCTAGCAAAAAAGAAACTTTAAGTTCGTGAACGGGCCACATCTCCCCACTCCTTCTACCCCCTCCCATACAAATTTCACGAAATTCCGAAATTTTCAGAAATTGAATTTTC
This sequence comes from Chorisops tibialis, assembly GCA_963669355.1. Taxonomy (NCBI): domain Eukaryota; kingdom Metazoa; phylum Arthropoda; class Insecta; order Diptera; family Stratiomyidae; genus Chorisops; species Chorisops tibialis. The sequence continues at coordinate 290,915,881 of OY770262.1, forward strand.
TTCGAAACTATTTAAGCTATCGATTTGAAATTTGGGTCAAAGTATTATGATATAGATGTCATTAATATGACGGAATATGAATTTGATCCCGTGACTCCTTCTACCCCCTCCCATACAAATGCATAATTTTGAAAAATGCAGTTTTTCGATTTTCATTGAAACTAGCAAAGTTATAAAAACGAATTTTTAACAGAATTATTTTTTTTTATAATTCCAATCAGAATTGAAAAAATTATAAACTTCACCTCACTCCTTCTACCCCCTCCCATACAAATTTCATGAAATTTTGAAATTTAAATTAAATTATTTTTCTTCGAAACTGTTAAAGGTATCAACTTGATATTTCGCATAAAGTATAAAAATAGAAATATCAATACCGAGAAAAAAATATGTTTTGATCCGTACACTCCTTCTACCCCCTCCCATACAAATGTATAATTTTTGTTAAGTGCATTATATCGATTTCCATTAAAACTAGAAACAGTATAAACTTAAAATTTTCCGAGAATTTGTTTTTTAATAATTGCAATAAATGCTAAAAAAATTATCAGCTCTTCTTCACTCCTTCTACCCATATAAATATCTGTATTATAAATTCAAGAAAAGCATTTCTCCTTCGAATATATTAAAACTATCGAATTTGAAATTGAATCAAAGCGTGGTGATAAGGATGATGATAAGCAGTTTCAAAATCATCTTAAACGCTCCACTTCCTCTGCCACCTCCCATACAAATGCCTCAATTTCAGGAAAACTATGTCCAATTGAAAATAATGAAAGCTACAAACCATAAATTCAGTACGAAATATTTTGCATACCACATTAGGTGGCATATCCAAAAATTACAAACCTTCCTCCATACAAAAGTCACTATTAATTATTTAAAAGAATTGGAGGTGACATATTTTCCGGTACATTGAACTCTTTCTCATTTCATCTAGAGTATCATATGATTGGGCGTAAAGCCAAGCTATAATTATTCACATGACCTTAATGCTCTACGTATTGTATGTGATCTCAAATCACGAGATTGATTTGATCACGAGCCTTTCCCATTCAAATGCGAGTATCATGCTATCATTCTTAATAATTTATGATTCTGATTCCAACAAAATATAAAACATTGTGTTCCACGAGCCATCAAACTAAGCAGATTATTTATCCGATATAATGTACTACTAACTACATTCTCAAAAAATGTTACTATTGCGATTCTTACGCGAACAAAGTCGCGGGCGATCGCCAGTTCTAAATAAATAAATAAATATCCCGACATCAAATCCTAGTTTTTACTTTTTTCAAATATTGCATTTTAGTGTCTTAAAGTGACGAATTTAGTTCGCATTCCAGAGTGACCAAATAATTTTGTGATCAACTGTAGAAAGACAGAATATTGGATTAAGTTCAGATATTGTTGTAACTTCTCTGTTATTGGTACTAGAATAAAGAATCATAAAAAACCACTCCGCGTTCTTTTTTTTATATATTTTATTACTATAACCTCTCCGCGTTATTTTAATCAGTTTCGTAAGTGTACTTAACTGTACTGGAACAGATACGAGCAAAAATAATTAAAACTAACCCTTAAGGAATCTCACTGATTCTCATCGGGGTATGAGATTCACATGCAACACAGCGCGAGTTATAATATATGATAAGAACATCACAACTAAATTCAATTAAGAATAATCATTATTCCAATTTCATTTCATTTATCTCTAAATCAAAATCAATCAAAATCAATGTTAAACAGATTTTTGGAATCAGATGGAGTGCTAGGGGCTTGCTCCACCTCTCTCGCGGGCTGGCCCGGTATCCGCCGGGATCGGCCCAAATAAATAATTCTTAACAAAAATCCACGTGCTTGAATTACATAAGCCTTCCAGGATCGGAAAGGATTCTGGTCGGTTTTGCACTTTTTTATTTTATACGTTCCTGTTCTCATACAGGAAGGTTATTTACGATGACTCAACAAAACGCGGAGAGGTTTTATGCTAATTATAAATTAAAACGCGGAGAGGTTTTCTTATAATAACTTCTTTATTGAGTACCGGAGATGTCGGAGGTTTAATGAAATCTAAAATCTTACTTTAATTCGGTTTCTTAAGACCGTTTGTAATAAGTTAAATGATCGGAAGTTCACGGGCTTTAAACTTTTTTAAATAAATAACACTTTAAATGTAGTTTTTGTAAATTTATTTTCAAAGGTTTCAAAATTTCTTATGACTTAAACGTCTAAACTTATGTGTACTACTCGATGATGATGCACATCAGTTTCATCTTAAATACTCTTTTCTTATCTCTAAAATATCTGGTGGTGAACTCATGAGCAATATGTCCATGAGTCACGTCATTTTATATCGATGGTCCCTTATAGCAATTAACTGCGTGGTGCAATGTTTGTTATTTGCTTTATCCTTTTCGGGTCCGTTATCGGTTGCAATTTTTGCTCTCATCGTGTTTTGTTTACTTGGGATAGATTCTGGCCAAAGCGACCTTAGTTGCTGTGAAGGGTACGTAACTGATGTTTCGCAATTTATTAGGTGAAAGAAACGTGTGTCATATTCGAACATATGCACACGGAAATGTTCATAGGAAATATGACCCCATACATTTTCTTGTGCGGTCGTTGTTTTTTATATTAGGCGGCGATTGCAATTCAAGAAAATTCGTATAAACAATAAGCCGGCACGGTTGTTTACGTTGAGTATGGAGAGTCATAGCTCGTAGTGGAAATTCGAGACTTAGAGAAGAAATTATACTACCATTTATAGTACAAAGATTACAGTGAAAACATCATATTGTTATTTTAACAAAGCTGATTTTATCTGAGCAATATTAAGATTAAAATCAATGTTGCTATAATTATCGTTAAAAGCCCGTGAAATGGAAGTTATCGGTTTGTGCTGTCCGTAATTAGTTCCATGGAATGGAATGTCGAGAAGTACGTAGTCTCTCAAGGATCGATGAGGTATTTTGAAGGAGAGAGCTCCTAACAAGGGCGGAGAGTTAATCTCACCTAAGTCATAAATATGTGTGCATCATTTGTAGGCAATATATGGCACATAAAAAAACAACATTAAAATGACATTTTTTTGAGGAAAACTACATTGATCCCAGAATTTTGAGGATCAAAGTATCAAAAATTTGTGTTCTGAAGCAAATACCTCAAGATTGGGTACAGTTACAATGCGGACTATTACACCAAATGAAAGGTAATTCCATTCCCTAAAAAACAAGCTATAACACTTTGAATTGTGATTATTAGTTTTCAAGATATAGCGTTTTGAGTGAGTGAGGGTACAGGTCTGAAACCCTTTTCTTGATCACCCTGTATCTCCGCGGATATTGAAAATTGACTATCTCCGTAGAACAATTTTTTTCTCCAAACATAACTAGGAATAACCCCTTACAAGGTGGTGCACGGAGTACCAAACACCTTGTATATACAGTCAACTTGTTTGCCTGCTTCAATCGCTGGAATCACAAAATTTGAAAATTCCAGCAGGTTTGTTGTTGTGGATCTATCTTTGGTGGTGAATCCGTGTTGTGTTGGGCTAATTATTGATTTGCAATGAAAATACATTACGTCACAGACAATTGCCTGAAATAATTTTGGAACACTAGACAGCCTAGCTATAGGCCGGTAATTACATACGTCGTTCCTTTTGCCATTCTTGAACAGGGGAGTTATTGTCGAGTATTTCCATAAGCTAGGGAAAACCCCACAACGAAGAGATGCGTTAAATAAGGAGCTCAGTGGAGATAAAAGTGCATAGGAGCACCTTTTAAGCACAACAGACGGTATACCATCTGGGCCGCTATTGACACTCTCAGAGATGTTCGTGATGAACTTCGATATAGTGGGCTCATCAATAAAGAGATCCTTCATCTCCCTAATATCTGTTAATATTGGCCAGTAATATCCAGTGGCGTGGCGTAATATTATAACTAGAGGAAGCAATTACCTTTTAATTACAAGATTCCCGAAAAATACAAAAAAAAAAGTTTACCATCCAAACAAAATTTTTTGATCTCATTTAACGAGCATGTTCGAATAATATAACGCGAAATTCAAGTATATTGCGTCGTTTCGAGATTTTCCAAACTCGTTTCGAGTTCATTTTGGTCCTACCAATCTCTCCATAAAGTTGAAGCAGAAACTCGCACCAGCTACTTTCGAATAAGCTGTAATTTTTGGTAAATTTGCTCTGGTCAGCGAGCGCATTATTCTGCATTCAACGTTTAATATAAATAAAAATGTACGTACTGCAAGAAGCATTGGACTTTTTAGCTATTAACATTCGACATTGAATATTTCTCGAGACACCCCTAACAACATTTTATCGAATTTTCATTTTTGCGCAGGATATACATATATGAAATTTAAATTCGAATCATTGCGAGTTTGTTTTTTCAAGAGGTTACTGTGTTACAATATTAAATATTTAGATCTTGGAAAATTCTTATCAGTACTGATTGCTCTACTTTTTTTTCGTCTCATTTCTCAGACAATAATGAAATTTTAATGGTTTACAGATTGGCAATACTTGTAGAGATGGAATGTGCGAATAGTTACGGCATATCCATGCAACCGATGCGTCGTACGACGATGTCGATCATTTTGGTAACACGACACAAATGACAGCAATTCGGCTCTGATCTCGACTGTCTTCTCTTCACTTACGCTCGCCCTTTTATATCCAGTATAATCCGGCTTGTTCGCAGACTCATATCGACCCTCGTTGATACGAAGTATTCGCTCGTGCCGACCGTCGTCGTCCATACCGATCATACGACGTGTTTGCTAAATCATGCCGATCATCGATGAGTAGTTAAATGTGTGTCGGCATGTAAATTGATCGTAATTTGTTCGCGCGTGTAATTCTTGTTGCTTTCGTTCGTGGAAAAGAACTTGAAGGTGTTCTTTTATTAGTGCAGTGTTGTTGTTGTCGAGAATAGTGGTTGAAAATCTCGGACATTCGATAAGTAGCATAGTGTTGGCATGTAAAAATATGCTCTTTCAAATTGTGCATTCAATTCCGACATTTTTATTTTTTGCTTCTCCTGAAAAGTATCCTTTTTTTTAAACTGACTCGTTTTCTCAGAAACTGCAACAGTTAAATTATTATTTTGTTTTTTACTTGTTTGTGGCAACGCTGTGAGAAGTTCTTGGAAAATTTTATAGTGATTTCTATTCGCCAAAAAAAATGTGACCCGTTTTTGCCCTTTAAAATGTAAAATTATTGCAGTTTTGCACTCATTTTTCTCAGTTCCGTCGGTCAGGTTAATTTTTTTTGCATTTTTTTATCATGTTGTCTGTATACCGAACAGCTGATTGCCTTTCGAAACTGTCAAAACAAAGCGTTTTAATTTGTCTTGTTATCTCTAAATGGTCCTGTGAAGATTTTGGGAAAATTGAGAAAAGTTACGTAAGTTTTAAGTCCTTTTAAGTAAGATCTATCCGTTAGAATCTGTTACCGATGTTGTCAGATGATTTATTTTTTTCATGTTGTTGTACATTACACGTCAATTGAGTTGCACCGCCGAAAAATTCGGGGCAAGAAATGTGCATTTTCAGGTAAGTTTTACCTAGTGCGCAAACCATTTTTCTAGCAGGGCAGAATTTTTTTTTACAATAGAACATAGGAACTGCTAGAAAAAATGTTAAGGGCAAAAACGGGTCACATTTTTTTGCCGAATAGAAATCACTATTAAAAATCTGACTGCTGTTTCTCTCTTGATTTTAGTAAGACAAAGTCTTACATTTTAAGATTTTTTTATTTGATAGCTAACAAAAATTATATTATTGATTCTTTAAAAAATTCTTCGTTCATCAAAATTTGACTTAATTACGTTGACTGGTTCCTGAGATCATGGGTCATTTGTATTACATGCAATCATATGGGAAACGGCTGCCTTAAACGACCACCTTAAGATACTTGCTCATAAAACTAATCGACCAACATCGGTATGTAAAAAAAATTCACGACATTAAAATAGTTTCAGTGTAAGTCATGCAATGCAATTTCTATGCAGCTCATTTAAATTAATTTACTTGTTTCAGTCATAATTTCTCTTCCTTTTACAACCACAATACCTGAACACTATTTTAGTTCCCCTTCATTCAAAATTGATTACATTTCACAATAAACATTACTTTTTCCTTTTTTTTTACTTTTAAACTTTATCATAAATAGGAATGAAATCAAATAAAAACAATTGAAAAACCACAATTTCCACTCTTCCTTTTCAAACTTACACAGAAATTTCACAATTCAATTAAATTTCTTGCTGACTGCGTTATGGCTGATTGATTCGTATCTTTCCAATAAATACGAAAAGCATTCGATCAAATCGAACAGTTTTCACTTGTATATTAAAGCGTATATTAACGAAAATTTGTATTTTAGTAATTATTATTAATAAAAAAGGAAAAAAAAAAAATGTCACAAATTCTCCGAGTTGTAAGTGAATTTCAAAAATTCAAATAACCGAAAGTGTAATGCGTTATTAAATTAATCATACTTACAGATTTTACTCATGTTTTTAACTTTTACAATTGTATCAGTTGCATATGAACGCGTTCCTGGTGAGTACTAAAAGAAACCTATCATACCGTTACTGTAACTTTTAAATTTCTTCTCAAATCAGTTCATGACGAGCACGAATTCTACGATGTCGATGCATATGGCGATGATTTCATTGATTTTGGTGCACTTTCCGGACCGAGCGGCGCATTTTCATGGCATTCCGATCATCCTGTTGTAAATTAATACGAAAATCAAACGAAAAACAACTCGATTTTTATTTTTCAATATTTATTTTTGGAGAAATTAACTCAAAAATAAAATATGTGACAACATATTTTATTTATAATTAATTGATAGAATTATTTTAGTTTGTTTTGTTTTATTTACAAGTATAAACTAAGAAATAATTAACTTCCTTTTTCGTGTTGTAAATTTTTTTTTTTTTTAAATAATAACATGATTTTTTTTATTTCATTTTTGTTCATGGATAAATAAAAGTTTCTTAGATTTAAGCTTTTAGAACAAAAAATGAATAGAAAAGATTGTTTCTAATTCTAAATGGATTTTGATTAGGATTCAAATGTGTTGTTTTGATTATGGCATTGTCTTTGCGATTTTGTGACATGCGTACATCAACTAGTTAGAAAACATTTAAGTCTAGACTATGTTTTAAATTAAACGTTAAAAAATATATATTGATAAACTCTCCCATTATGAATGGAATCGACAACATTTTATTCGTTGAAGTTTATTATTATTGTTTCGATTTATTTCAATGGTTCAAAGAAAATGGTAACTAATAAATTATTGGTAAGGACCTAGTATGGAAAATAATTGACTTTCGATCCGCTAAACAATGAGAAATTGTGTATTATATACTCAAGCCGATGCTTTCTTTATATTCTTAAAAGTTTGGCTGAAATAAATCAAAAGCATGTGGTAGATTATCTGTTATACCATTCTTTTCACTAGCCCATAATTTTTTTTGTTTGTTCTGTTAATTTAAATTTTAAAAGAAAACGGCTAAAAATAAAACTCCGTCCCAACAACATAACTGAGTACGGAATCTAATTAAATATTTACATTAGCAGTCGGCAATTAAATTGGATTGCACCAATGATTTTTTTTTTAAAAAAAAAACAGTTAATTTCGCATCGATCGATCCCAATCGCGCCGTACACGTTCTGCTTATCTGTGTCTGACTTGTTCGAATCGAAATGTAGTGCTAATACTATCTATAAGCTAAATTCAAATTAAAAGGATACATAAACACATACATAAAATGGACATATTTTCAATGTGTTCTTAAGTAAATAGTTGCGATGGATTAATCGTATTAAACTGAATTATTCAGTTTTTTTCAGATGAATACATGTGTTAATCTTTTATTTTCATTTTTGTATATAAAATAATGTAAAAATGTTTAAAGATTCCTAATTTCTATCCCCCATTCCCAATGTTATTGCAATTCACTTGTTTTCCCTTAACTTTGCACTAGATGATTCCAATTGTTGTGATTTATCAAGGTATTACTCTTATCGGGTACAGTATTACCGTTGAGTTTTTCCGAATGCAAAAGACGTTCGGACATTTTTTTTGAATCGTCAATTCCGTTTTGATGGTATTGATCGGTTGTTACTCCATTTGTTATGTGTTTTGAATTTTTATTGGCATCATCTTGCGGTAAATTATCGTCCGTAAGATTTGTGACTGATGGTGTTTGAGAGTGATTTGTAGAATCGCCACCTGCCAGACGTAAGACTTCTGGCGATTCGCAGTTGGTATTTTCTGAGTAGGCATAGCCTTGGGATATAAGGGCGTGGGCAACGTTGACGTCAGTACCTTAATGGAAATGAAATGTATTAAGAAATAAATAAATTTGAATGAAATTAAATAAAGCACCTTCCGAAGTATCGAACAATTCAACTCCGGGTACTGGTGATCCTTCTCGTCTGACATGATTTCCACCCTTTGGGCGCTCCTTGTAGGTTACAACCCGAGAGATAAGTTTTTTCCAACTGGCAACTGAAAAATAAAAATTTATTTTCACACAGATAAGTTGCTTGTATAATGCACAGCATACGATCGGCAGTTTTCAAGTTTTAAACCATTATAAGTGGTAAAATGGTTTTAATGAAATATTATTTGGGAATTGACAATATTAAAAATTTTATACCTAATTTTGTTGTTACATGTCAGCACTAGTCGCTCTTCGCGTGTTCGCAAACTCCACTATTCTCGACAATAACAAAACTGCGCTAATAAAAGAACACCTGTGAGTTTTTTTCCGCGAATGAAAACAACAATTGCTCAGGTCCCGATCAAGTTACATGCCAATACACATTGGACTGCTCATGAAAACGTCGTCAGGAACACATCACAGTAGGGGCGACGGCCGAACCGACAGTCAGGAACACGCCGTCGTGTGGGCGACGGCCAGCGACAGCCAGCAAAGACGCCGTCGTATGGGCGACGGCCGAGCCGACAGTCAGGAATACATCGTCGTATGGGCAATGGTCGAGTCTACAGTCAGCGAACACGTCGACAGACAACGAGTACGCCATAGTCAATCAAATCAATCAAATTCCTGTTAAGACCCCCTATAGGGGCATAGGACAGAAACAACTCTCTTCCACAAGGCGCGATCCTGAGCATCGGCTTTAAGTTGTTGCCAGGACTTGTTTATTCCTCTGCCATAGTGCTGGGTATAAAAAGGGCAAGCGTTCGTGAAAAGAGGCAGCCTGAATTGTGAGGCCAAAGAGCCGGAATTAAGAAAGCGATGGAGTCGGAATTTGGAAAGCGATATAGTGAACAAGAAAATAAGTTTTTGTGAGTAGAGATGGGCAACTCATGAGTGAGTCAATCAAAATATGCCACTGAGGTGACTGATGCGACTCACTACAAAATAGTTGGATCACAGCTATCGTGTCGGTAACAATTTAACCACCACACAACACGATGATGCGCATCGCGACACGGTAAGTCTGCGAAGTGTGTTATTGTGCTGCGACTGCGACACAGTGCCGTTGTGAGTAGTGTGGGCGAGTCGCCGCAGTCCATTGTTGGCTGTAGTTGGATGATGTAATAATGCGATGTGCTACTTTTGATCGGTGTAATGCTCTTTCTCTCACAATTTTGAAGAGTCGTATGGACATAGGGCTTTGTTGAGTGGCCGCGCGTACAAAATTAATTTGATGTTTTTTTTGCTTAGCGATTGTTTTGGGCTGTTGATGTTTTGAGTGAAGGAATAAGGCACAGTAAGCTATTATTGTATGGAGAAGAAAGACCAAGTCATCACAGAAAGTTTGGTAAATGTGTGCTTTTCAATTGTATCAATTGCGTGAGTGAGTTGTAATGAGTTGACACAAAGGAAAGACTCAAATTACCCATCGCTATTTTTGGGAGTTAATGAAAAGCGACAAATTAAGTTTGAGGTTATTTTAATTAAAAGAAAACTAGTTTCATTTTTACTTGAAATCCAGCGACTCCTAGCGCACTTCACTAACAACTGACTGCATAAATTTCCCACTTCATGCAATTTCAACATCAACTTTGAATTGTCATTAAATTCGAATGCAGCCAAAAATTCTAATGCCGACTCGTGAGACTCACTTGGGACGGCTTCCTGAAGTGGCTGAAATCATTTACAATCACATAATCGAAACTACAGCAGCACAACGTTCTACGGCTCTGAAATTTTTACAGTTCGTTTAAAGATTCCCAGAAAGATCCCAGAATTTCGAACATTTTCTGACGTTCGAAGAGAGAATTTGATGGAATAACGATTGTAAGTGATCGTGTAGTCGCGAGTGTGAAATTATCAAACGGACAGAGAAGTTTTAGCGCGAAACAGGTGACCGCGAGGAAAGTTCCAAAACGGGATTCTGTGATTAAGATCGAGTGACCGGTGTAAGGTTCCCGAACGAAAAACAGTGAGAATTTTTGTGGTTTGTTTTCGCGGCGCGAGAATGTGTGGAAAATTCTTGACGGATAGTAAAGGAATTTTGTGTCGTGGAATAGATAAAATGCCGCGTCACGTGAAAGGCTTGAAGGTGACGGAGTTGGAAGAGGAATTCGGTAAACGCGAGTTTACGCGGCCGAAAACAAGGCAGAACTTGTAAGCCGGATGATGGACGCATTGGAAGCTGATGGACACAGTGTCGATAACTATGAGTGCCCTATTGAACAGGAGGTCGAGCGACAAATCGTGCAGCAAATTGTTTAGCAAAGTGTAGCTAAAAGTTTTCGATCGTTAGACCCGATGATTTTGTTTTTTTTAAGGCACTGATTATAACTTAAGGGGTCATCCTTTAATGCATTGCAGTTATGTCGGTATAGGAAAAGAATGAAATTCGGTAGTGTTATGGGAATTTTGGGGGAGAGAGACGGAAGTGGCGATGTACATTATTTTTGAAGCGCTGAAGTTGCTTGCTTGGAAATATGCTAGTAATGCGTTCCAAAGTCTGGACGTTCAGGAGATGAATGACTGCCTATATTTCACTGTACGAGTAGGAATAGGGTTGATGGTAAGCTCGTGCGCGCGTTTAGCTTGACGAGTATTTTGGGGAAAACTGTAAAGTGGAGGAATAAGTGGTCTAAGTTCCGCACTACATTTACCATGAAAGTAGCGGTAGTAAATGCTGAGTACTGCAACGTTCCTGCGATGCTTGAGGGAGTCCACAGAAAACGTAATGTTGTCATCTTCAATTAGTCGGAATGCGTGTTTTTGGATTCGATCGAGAAGCGCAAGGTGTGTTTTGGGTGCCCCAACCCATAAATGCGAATTGTTCTCTAAACGAGGTCGAATGTAAACCTTGTAGGTGCTAGCTAAGTCATGAGGCGTGAGGTATTTTTTGCATTTGCGAAGAATACCTAGGCGTTTGGAGGTATCAAGGGCAACATCAAAGATATTGTTATAGATCTGGCAACCACGCACTATTGATCTTTCCCGAATATGCCACAACAGTCCCCCAATATGTAAAATGCCATAATCAAAGATCTAGAACCTTCCAGTATAGTCTAGACATACACCAGAACAGTATACTCCAAAAGGTAGGCAATCAAAGATCTAGAACCTTCCCGTATAGTCTAGACATACATCCTACAGAACCGTATACTCCAAAATGTAGGATCTAGAACTCTCCAGTATAGTCGAGACATACACCCGAAAACATCCACGACAGAAGCTTCGAGAACAGGGGCAAAGTATTAAAAGCACGAAGCTTTCAGTCGGGAGGCAGTCATTTTTAATGATCGAGACGCGAACCAGTGCAAGCGATAAAAGCGATACGCGGCGGTAGTGCCAAATAGGCGAATTAAGTTAAAGTGTGAATTAAGTAAAAGTGCGAATAAATAAATTATCCCTTATTTTTAAACGAATTGTGTTTTTCTTGAAATCCCGGCGAGCCCCTAGCTCGCAACAATATGTTTCCTCCAATCAAGATGATTATTTAATTTTACGCCTAATACTCATCTAAAGAGCTAATTGATACGCCATTAAAGGATAAATTAGACGACGACGCTGGAACATCACGTTTAAGCGAAAGATGACAGACATGTGTAGAAGCAGCGTTGAACTCTATTCCATTTTTCCAGCCCCATTCCAGAATTAAATCGAGGTCGGAGTTCAGCGAACCGAATATAACTCCGTGCGTTTGGAAGCAATAGATTGCTTATGAGAATTCGCAGCAGAGTTAAATTCAAAGGTGTTACCTAAAGTACTGTCATCTGCAAAACTATGGATTGGATTGAGAGTTGAAGACAAAAGGCCGTTAATGAATACTACCTAGTCGTGCCATAAGTTCTGTCACACGTATATGGGCAATTTTTGTATAAATGAAAAAGAGTTTTTGACAAAGGAAAATATATTTTATTTTGGCATACTAATGGAAGTAAAATAAGCAACAAATTATTCAAAGTGGCCGCCTTTAGCCTTAACACAGCTCTTTAATCTGTTGGGCCAGTCATCGATAGCAGTACGCACTGTTTCTAGCGGAAAATTAGCTACTGCTTCTGTCAAAGATCGCTTAAGGCTCTCGATATTTGGGTGTCGTCTCGTGCACACCATGGACTCTAACTCCGCCCACAGTTTGTAGTCCAGGGGACTCAAATCTGGGCTCCCAGAAGGCCATTCCGTCGCCCTTATAAACTGTGGAATATTGGTTTCCAACCACGCTTGTGTGGTTCGAGCTTTGTGGGCTGGCGCAGAATCTTGCTGGAAAACCCAATGTCGATTGTTGAATAGCGTAGAGTTCAGCGGCTTCACACATTCCTCCAGGATGTCCGTTTGATAATTTTTCGCTGCAGTTTTTACGCCTTTTTCGCAAAAATGAAGCTCGGTGACCCCTTCGTAGCTGACACCCCACCATACCATGACTGATGCTGGATGATGTCCTCGCTGTACCCTAGTGGCAACTTCTCGGGCTTCTATGGAGCTGTGGGCATACACCTTATCATTTTGGCGGTTGAAATGTTCCTCCACCGTAAAAATTTTTTCATCGGTAAATAAAATTTCTCGATGTTTGTTGTTGCCGTACCGCCGAAGGAGCTCTTTCGATCTGGTGCTCCTAATTTGCTTCAACTGCTCAGTCAGCAAATGTCCCGTTGATCGTCGAAAGGCACTCATCCCGAGGTCAGATTTTATGATGCGAGACATACTTCGGGTGGAGATGTTCATCTCTCGAGCCATGATTCGTTGTTTACGAAGCGGATTTCGACGAATTCGACTCTCGACCGCTTTGATGGCAGCAGAAGAACGTACATCACGCGGACGTCCAGAACGAGGTCGATCTTCAATAGTCTGGATCGCGTTATATCTCTGGATCGCACGATACACAAATCTTTGCGTTATTTTTAACGGGCACAACAACTTGAAAATTTCACTCGCGGATTTTCCACACTTATGTAGTGCAATCACTGCAGTTCGGTTTTCTATTACACCCCATTCCATCTTCACACGTTAACGAACACACTTTAAATGACCATCAACTGTCAACAACATTATGACGTTTATAAAACTGGCCGATATTGAAATGTCACTCATAAAATAAAGTTGTTGCCAATGTGAGAAATTATGTGACAGAACTTATGGCAGGACTAGGTAAGAAAAGAGTAGGCGATAGGACAGAAACCTGAGAAAACAGAACTCGTTGAAAAAGAGGAGGAAGTAACGCCATCTAATGCCACTCGTATAGTGCGTTCTGACAGGAAACTCTCAATCCATCGAATGAGAGTAGCATCGAGGTCAATGGCTGTTAGCTTAACAAGGAGACATTCATGACAAACTCTATCAAAAGCTTTTACAATCGTCAGAGCAAGAACTTAACCTTCGCCGTATTTGTGCAAGCAAGAGTTCCAACCTTCCGTCAGGTAGACCAAGAGAACTCCCGTCATCCTTCCAGAACGGAAACCGTATTGGCGATCGTGGATAAGCTGTTTATCATCGAGAAAGTGAATGATTTTGCGATTGACAGCAGTGTTCATCACTTTCGAGAGTACTGAAGTATTGGCTATCGGGCGCTAGTTAGCGGTGTCCGCTTTGAAGCAGCTGATGCAATGAATGATGGAGAAAATGGATTAACAAAGTCAACAGGCCAGAGATATGAACAGTAAAATGAATCAACAGAGCACGAAAATAGGCCAGCAGTCAATAGTATACCGAGTAAAACAGCGGAAGGAAGATCTAAAACAGAAAATTCAACAAATGGTTAATAAAATTGACGCACTGGGCAAGCAAATCGAAGAACAGTTGGATGCGAAGCTTCTAGAGCAAAAGATCATCAAAAATGCTGGAAAGATCGAGGGCATCTCTAATGAAAGGGTTTCGAAGTGGTGAATACAACTGGCGCTATTAAATCCGAAAGCGTCGTCCATAAAAATCGAAATGCTCTATTATTCGATAATCAAACACCATGGACCATCTACAAGACTCAATTTGAGGCGACGGCGGTCACCACCAACCATTGGTCGGATCAGGAACGAGCAACAGTATTGATATTGGCGCTTCGAGGGTCTGCGGCTGAGATTTCGCAGACTATGAAGCTGCTAAGCAATTTTCACAAGGTAATTCGCTGGTCCGAAAAATTACTGCGACCAAGGAATGCTTGTGTCAGAGGTCAGAAAAAAGCGGAAGTTACCAAAGGAGCGTACTATGTTGTCGGGCACATAAGACGTGAATGCAGCAGAACCAAATCAACAGGAGTGAGTTGCTCAGGACGCCGAATGATCGGCGAATCCGGAGAGTTACTGTCGGAACTGTACAAAGATTGTGCCAGAAGGAAGAGCCCAATAAGTAGAGCGCTAACTACAAAAGTTCCCCGATGTCGGAATTGCAGGCAGACAGGGTGACTGATGTAAGCGAAATAGATCATCAATTTCTTGTTCAAAATGTGCCGCCAGACCAGTTCGGCAAAACAATTGGCGATGTCAGGAAAACATGGCTAGGACGCGGGAAAGCCCTAGAGTAGAGCTAGCAAAACAGAATTTAAGATCTGGAGCTTTTGGCACTCCAATCCTACGTGACTACGTCCAAACAAGTGTCCAGTTGTAGACACAATTTGAATCGCCTACCGGCAATAATGGAAGTTTTTCTAATTTGGATACTGGGTCATAGCGACGTGCTAGGTAACGAGGCAGCAGACAAGCTTGCACGGCGAGGATCTGCAAACATCAATTCCACTAGGAAGTCAGTCGATGTAGCACCAATATTGCTGAAGACTAGCTTCAAACAAACTATTTTGGATTCTTTCTTGCCAGGGTGGCGGCAGCTGGAAAACTGTAGAACGGCCAAATTCTTTTTGGGAAGAACCGAATAAAAATATTACAGGTCAGCTGTTACAACGTAGTCGCTATAACATCCGAACTATTGTTTTCCTGACCACAGGTCATTGCTTGCTAAAGCTGCATGTATTTAAAATGCGTATCGCGAGACGAAGAATCTATCGAACATTATCTTTGTCACTGTCCGCAAGTCTCCAACAGTCGCCTCCTTTGTTTAGGCTCTAGATTCTTCTCAGAACTAGACGACCTCAGAGGCGTCCAACATTCGAGCCTGCTACGGTTCGCAAACCGATGCAGAATACCTTATAGCATGAATATATCCTAAGCGTAGATATACAGATATTCAGTGGCGCAATCGACACGGGTATCTCAATCTTTGGTACTTATCAACCATCCTCCATAAGTAACTTTTTTGAAAAGATAAAAAATATTTAAGCACTTACCGTGTGTCAATTCTTCAAATTTAACAATTGACTGTTGGTCCCAAAGGTCTGGATCGTTTGACAATGCTGGCTTCACGTAAGCCAAATAACATTCTATGGCTTGAAATCTAAACAGAGAATTTAGCGATCAAGTAATAAAAAAACTACAGGAAAATCATTCCATGCCCACCTTAGAGTTAAAAAGTCGGTTCGTAATTCAAAAACTTCATGCGGTGCAATGTACTCGCTATCACCATAATCGACAAAATACAAATCTAAAACCACATCTCGCGGATTGTATTCATTCGGTAAGATGCCAACTATTTCGGCACGATACCACTTTCCATCATATTTAAAAAGTGCGGCGACAATTTGTCCTAAATATGGATCGGCAATCTTATGATTCGCTTGATTTTCCTCGTTATTATAGTAATCGGTCATGTTTTCGACAAGCTCATCCAATTTACGCGTTTGCGGTCCGACCAATTGCAACCAGAATTTCGCCGGCGATGCAATTGCCGATACATATACTTCCATCGGTTTCTCCGAATCGGTTACACTTAATTTTTCACCGGGCGGTAATTGCGGTACAAGCGACGTCATCGAGGAATGATTACTCGACACGCTATTCGTTGGACTACGACGTGGCTCACGTTTTTGTTCGGTATCTTCGAGAGATTTACGAAATGCAATATCTTCGTTGATTTTCTCTTCGATTAGTTTTTTCGCTGTGTTCACTTGATTTCGATTGCCCGTAATAACAACACGTCGTGTTGCATTACCGGAACTTCGATCGCCCGAATCAACTGAAACTTTGGCAAGCGATTTACGGCAGATTTCTTGTAGTGATTCCCCGCATCGACCTGAATTGTAAATTTTTGTATTATATTACAATTCAGTTCAGTTAAATTCAAAATTTCGATTATTATTACCAATTATTTTTCCACATGCAGTTTGCGGAACGAGAATCTCTTCTTTAACAATTGGCGATCGTTGAATTTCTTTCAAGAGCATTGCCTTTGCCTGTTCAACGTCTTGTATTACGCCACGTATCTCACAGTATTGATTATTATCATCCTTTTCTCTGCGTATTAAAAATTAAAATTAGTTTTTTCGTTCAGGAAAAAAAAACTGGATTTACCTACCTAAATCTAATTACAGTTCCAGTCTTCTCTTCGATCACTTTTAAATTAGCACCACTTCGGCCCATAATTGTTGGCACAATTTCGTTCGATACAACCAGTTGTAAAGCAACTTCTTTCTTCTTTTGTTTACCGCTAGAAGCATCCGGTATACTTATTTCGTCTTCTTCGTCTTTATTTTTAAAATAAATGTAAAGCATTGCTCCGCCTAAACTGCATAGTCCGAAACCTAGCAGCAATTTAAGTGCTGGCGTCCGTAACATGGTCAATTTGTTGTTTTTAATTTAACTGAAAAGAAATAAAATTGCAAATTATTTAAAGATTCATTTTCAATGGACTGAACTGATAAGAATATGAGAGAGAGATAAAGGTCTTCGGTCAGATTGTTTAATATCTTGAGTAGGAACGGTTATGTTCGGACTAAGAGTCAAATTTGTATCATAAATGCAAAAAGGCAGAACTGAAAATAAATGTGCGTAAAAAAAATGCTCGCTAGTCTTCGGTATCCTTTCCTTTGTTCTTAAGTTTAATGGAAATCTCCCTTCTCACGAAGTTGTGAGTCTCTAATGCATGCGTCAAATCCGTGTTGTTACACGCTTACTAAGAAACGGCAAACTTTTGTGAATTAAAGCCGCCGGCGCACTTTAGAGATATTCTGTCCAAATCTCAGCTCCAACGATGAACTTTGCAGTAAAACTAGACATACTTAGATCGTGGGAACGGTAACATTTCACAGAGCTGAACATCTCAAAGAAAGTTTCGGAACCCTCAAGGAAGACTTTGGGTTGGTCGACCATGTAGTATATGGCACCGAGTAATTGAAGAGAAGGAGGAATAAACAAGTCCTGGCGACAACTAAAGATCGATGCTTAAGATCGCGCTTTGTGGAAGAGAATCGTTTCCGTCCATGCTCCTGCGGAAAATGATTGAATTTTTTATGGCACCGAATATGATATAGGGAGGCACCCGGCAATGCACAGTTATGTAGGAAGGTCTAGGATTTAAAATTGAAAATTAGGCTAATTAAGGTGGAGAGAGACAAATGTGACGAGGTCATTGTTGTTGTAAATTCTTATATTTCACTTTACGGAAAGGTAAGAGTTTACTCGTGAGTGCGTTCAGGTTGGCAAGTATTCAAAAAAAAAATGTATAGAACGAAGGAATGATTGCGCTTAGTTCCGTACTGCATTTATCATGGAAGTAGCAATAGTAAATGCTGACCAATTCAACATTTCTACAATGCTGGAGAGAATCGATAGAAGAAGTAATGGATTCGTCACCAATTAATTTCTCAATACGATCGAGCAACGTGAGGTATGTTTTAGGTCCCCTCAGCTCAAAGATGCTACTTATACTCTAAGCCAAGTTCAATGTAAGTCTTGTGTATGGTAGCTTAATGGTAAAGCGTAAAATGTTTTTTTTGTTGTATTTCCGAAAAAAAGCCTAGACGTGTAAAGGCTTCAGGCAACAGGTTCCAATGTGTTTGTTTTAAGTGGGTGCACGGTCCGAAAGCTCCTGCTGTTATGGCTTAATTCCACGGTTGTCTTTGGCAACACGGATTGTTTTTGGGACGATATTCATTAACACCTCTGGTTCGGTAGCAGTTTATACCTATTTGCGGTTCGGTATTCATACAGCGAGACCTATCTAATATCTCTGCATATCTGTGTGTCAAGTTGTGAACGCAACTCCACGGCGAAAAACAAGGATCAAGTTCCAAGCTTCGCTGCCCGCGATATAACCGTCGCCACTACGTGTACCCCGTAGGAACCTCATCCATGAATGTGTCGACTACCCCTATCGCATTAGTTCCGCTCTCTACCTCTGTGTGATCACTAGGTGTTCGATTCATACCACTATTTTCGGTTCCGATTTCGATCTCTTCGGCTCGCTACTTTGACATTAGCATTTCTCTCGGTCACTACTCTCTTCTGCATGTCTACCAATATCATCTAAAGCATCAGATATCGCTTCGCGCATTTACCAGATCGTTACTTTCTTCCGCACTTATCATCATTTCAGTTGATATTAAGTCTTAAAGTTTACCTTCTGAGCTAGGATGTAGCCTAGTGGGTAGCGTGTTGGTCTTACAATGCGTAGGTCGTGAGTTTAAATCCCGGTCGACTTAATATAATTCCTGTACACTTCCTACTTGGATATAGCTTGGTTACCTCAATCTACGAAAATTAAAAATTCGTAGATAGAGCAAAGGGCTAACAACCCATCCAAAATAAATAATGAAAAAATGTTAAGAAACTTCAAGGACAGGAGGCCAAGGCCCGATTTGGACTGTAGTGCCATTGTAGAAGACGTTTACCTCCATTTTCGCTTCCTCCAGGTCTCTATGTTGGGGGGACCATTTCGTTTGCTTCACTCCACTACTATTTTCCGCAAACAAGAAATCTCAGACTTCGCTCCCCTTAGTTTGTTACTATGCCGTCCCGGCTATACCGGACTCCTGTGTTTCGCTTTCTTCGGTTCACTACTCTCATCATCAGCAGACCATCGTTCCAGCAATTCAACATTCCAACATCTTTTTTCTCATCAATTCTCTCATTAATTTGCTCATCAATTCTCTCCTAAAATTATCATACTGTTGCATGTTAGCTCCAGTTAAATATCCGCGGTTATACTATACTCGAAAGTAATACGATATATCAGCTCTACTTCTCTTCTTTTACAATGGTACTACAGTCCAAATCGGGCCTTGGCCTCATGACCTTCAGGTTTCTTAACATTTCTTCATTATTTATTGTGGAAGGGTTGTTAGACCTTCGCACAACTCTACCTACCAATTTTTCAAATTCGTAGATTGGATGACCAAAGTATACCCAAGCAGGCAGTGTGCTGGAATTATGCATCGACCGGGATTTAAACTTACGATCTTCGCATTATAGACCAACACGCTACCCACTAGACTACACCCTAGCTATCAGCTCTACTTGCTTATCATAAAATTAATGCGCGCGTATGAACATTAAAATGAACGGTAATTACAAATTAGCAAGAAATGAGCAACAACTACACTCGACGGATAGGGAACTCGGATGACTACCTTTTAAACATATGTACGACCATTAAGTTTTCCGGGATCTCCAACCAGCAAACTACATGTATACTCGACCGACAGGAAACAGAATCGAACGATAATGAAATAATTATGTAACCTGTGAGTTCTTTACCTAGAAAGCAACGACAGCGACCGGGCGACAGAAGAATAACTCGGGCGAAATTTCTTGTCTCCAATATTTCGAAATAACGTGCTAAATGGCTTGCGAAAAGGTCTTTGTCAACTATTTAAAAGATTTGCTGGGAGCAAACACTTTAGCTCGCACGATCTCCAACAAAAACAACACGGACAATGAAGATAAGCGGCCGACTGCGATGAAGTACTTTACAGAAAGCAAAGATAATCACACATATGGGAAAAAATATTCGGGCGATGATGAAGCAATTAACTGCGCTCGACCGAGAAGAAAATTCGCACGACAAGGAGAATGGTTCAACCGGCAAAGGCAATATGAATAGGCGAGCGCTTTTAGTGAACGGACAGTCCAGTTTGGAGCGATCGACGAGTAAGCGAAAGAGTCAAATGAAATAGTAAAAACGATTTAGTCGAAATTAAAATAAAGGTTGCGGGTTTAAATTAAAGTGTTAAACTGGTCGTTTTATTTATTTACTTGAGATCCAGCGACCCCTTGCGCACTTCAATACCTTATTGACAAATGATCAGGAAGATCTCGAGCTTTTTGCTCTTTGAAGAATTTCCCGTCGAAGCTATTGGTCATTCTGAAATGTAAGACGTTTGAGGATGTATTGGCAGTATGCATGAGTTGCATCGGTCTGGTGATAGACCAAACGATTTCTTATCGACTTTCCAAAACGGAAACCATACTGACGATTATGGATTAGCCGATTATCCTCAAGATATTGAACGATTTTGCGATTGATAGTTGTTTCCATTAATATCGAGAGCATTGAAGTAATGGCAGCAGGGTTCGTTTTGGATGCTTTCTTGGGAATTGGATGTACATTTGCAACTTTCCACATATGTGGAAAGATAAAAAAGATTACAAACAGATTTAGCTAAAGAACAGGAGCACTTTTTAAAAGGTATGGTAGAAATACCGTCCTGACCTGTAGAAATAAGTCTCACGCGAAAATGTAGTGTGGCAGTAAAACACAAAAAGGATGTTTTCACCTTTGTGATAGCTTTTATCCAAAATATCTTGCTGAATATGTGGTTTAAATTTTATGAGCTACCGTCATATTTTTGCAATTGAAGCGCTCGTCAGTTTTACGCATTCTACATCTATAGACGCGTATTATGATAATTGCAAAATTCTTGTACGATGAGTTTCGAACAATCGGCATTAATGACGCCAATATCCAAACCAAAATCAAACTCCAGACAACCAACACAAAACAGGCAGTAAGTTACTTATCACCCGTCTTCTGAATTATTAACCGATATTACAGAGCCAGTGCTTCAGATTCGCTGCACATTTTCGAATCAGAAGCATACGAGTATACGAACGGATTAATTACTGGGTTTCACAACTAAACGGAAGAGAAAATTATTTTTATCTCATTTTCTGCGTTATTTCTTCTTTTTCGCAGGAATCGATGACCAATTTTTTTTTTTTTGTAAAACAACATGTTTATTTAATTTTTCTGTTCAATCTGTCATTTGCTGACTGTTAACTCGTGCTAATTGATAGCTTGATTAACGGCTCGGTGGCCAAACTCTACATGAGCAGAAGAGGGTGGTCCGCTATTATACAGAAACTATTGCCATGATAATCAATCAAATTCCTGTTAAGACCCCCTGTAGGGGCATAGGACAGAAATAACTCTCTTCCACAAGACGCGATCCTGAACATCGGCCTTAAGCTGTTGCCAGGACTTGTTTATTCCTCTGGCCTCCTGCTCAACTACTCGGTTCCATGTGTTACATGGTCGACCAACCCGACGTCTTCCCTGAGGATTATAATCCAGAGCCTGTTTGGCGATGTTTCGCTCTGGTTTCCTCAAAGTATGACCAGTCCACTGCCACTTCCGCCCTTGGATCTCAATACCTATTTTAGTCTGGCCAGTTGTACTCCAAAGTTCGTCGTTGGAGATCACTTCTGGCCAGAATATTGCCATGATGAGAGAGTTACTAAATGAAATGAAATGGGTTCTGGAGTTAATTCTCTCGCTACCTCCACTTAATCTTTTTATAAAAAAAACAGCGGACCTAGCGCTGCTATTGGATTAAAAACATCTAATTCGTGGTTAGCACCACAAATTGGTCATGGAAAAATTTTGAACATTATTAGAGACGCAAACTCCCTTTCAGACTGCGAGTATGATTGCATGAACCAATCGCAGTTTGAGAAACGGAAGTTTCACATTAAGTTTCCTGAACGAAATGAATGGGCAACAAACACAATACTCAGCGCCTGAACAGGTCCTCATCGCTATTCATTTCGGGCGGAGATTTATTCCCACGAGCTCGAAATCGACACTTCATATTATCTTTCAGAACACGCGACTGTGTTCCAAGCAGAAGTTTTAGCTATTACTGAGTGCACAAAATTATTTTAGATATGCAGAACAGTCTCGGAAATTTTTACATTTTCTCAGACAGCAGGGCTGCACTTCTGGCACTTCAATCCTACAGAACCACGTCCAAACTAGTGTCCATTTGTAGGCACAATTTGAATCGCCTAGCGGCTATAACCGAAGTATTTCTAATTTGGATTCCGGGTCATAGCGACCTGTTAGGAAACGACGCAGCAGACACGCTTGCGCGGCAAGGATCTGTAAACATTAACTCCGCTAGGAAGTCAGTCGATCTCGCACCAACAGTGCTGAAGACTTGCTTCAAACAAACTATTTTGGTTTCTTTCTTAGCAGGGTGGCGGCAGCTGGACAGCTGCAAAACGACCAAATCCTTTTGAGAAGAACCGAATATAAATAGTACAGCTCAGCTGTTACAACGTAGCCGCTATAGCTTCCGAACTATTGTTGGCCTGACCACAGGTTATTGCTTGTTTAAGCTGCACCTATTCAGGCTACGGACCGCGAGCGACAGCTTTCGCAGAGGTTGCGAGGAAGACAAAGAATCTATCGAACATTATCTTTGTCACTGTCTGCAAATCTCCAATAATCGTCTCCTTTGTTTAGGCTCAAGATTCTTCTCAGAACTAGACGACCTCAGAGGCGTCAAACATTCGAGTCGATTTCGGTTCCCAAATCGAACCAAGTGGCTAGCACAGGAGGAGTAGAAACCATCTCATAATGATTACGGGGAGTACAATGGGCCCAACTAGATGGCCCCAGTGCATTGTGGTTCTACGAAATCACCCTCCTACAACCTCAAACTAAATGAAAACACGCCTGTAGTAGGAAACAGGTAAAATAATATATCTAAGCTGAGAAACATCATTCAATTAGAGATAGTTGCCAACGTACGTTTTGGCCGCGACCTAAATCC
Organism: Chorisops tibialis; assembly: GCA_963669355.1. Taxonomy (NCBI): domain Eukaryota; kingdom Metazoa; phylum Arthropoda; class Insecta; order Diptera; family Stratiomyidae; genus Chorisops; species Chorisops tibialis. The sequence goes on from OY770262.1 coordinate 290,939,236, forward strand.
GATATGCGACCGAGTCTAGCTTGGGTCGGGGTTAGTTCACACCGTAAGTTGAGGCCTACGTGGTAAACGATGTAAGAGTGAAACAGTTCCACTTCTAGAAGGTCTATATACTCAGTAGTTCTACTATAGGGTTATCCAATAAGAGGTGTTATTTTGAATAGCCCGCTATTTCAGTAGATGTCACTTTTGAAGCTGTCATTTTTTGACATTTGACAAGTAGAAACTACGCCATTAATAAAAATGGAACGATACACGCTTCAACAACGCATTGAAATTATTAAAATTCACATTATTAAAATTCACTATTCTTGACTGATGAGGCCCATTTCCACCTCGGTGGCTACGTCAACAAGCAAAACTGTCGCATCTGGGGCTCGGAAAACCCAAGAGTTATTGTTGAAAAGCCTCTCCATTCTCAACGTGTGACTGTTTGGTGCGGTTTATGGTCCGGCGGGGTCATTGGACCTTACTTTCGAAAATGAGGCTGGAGCAACAGTTACGGTGAATGGATTGCGCTATCGAGAGATGATTAATGATTTTTTGTGGCCGGAATTGGATGATATTGATCTGGACAACGTTTACTTTCAACAAGACGGCGCTACGTGCCACACAAGCACCTTTTACGGGGAAAGTTTCAAAATAACACCTTTTATTGGATAACCCTATACAATGGCACTACATCCCAAATCGGGACTTGGCCTCTTGCCTTTGAGGTTCCTCAACATTTTTTCATTATTTATTGTGGAAGGGTTGCTAGACCTTCGCACAACCCTCTATCTACGAATTTTTCGCCTTCGTAGGCTGAGGTAAACAAGGTAACCCATGCAGGCAGTGTGCAGGAATTATGCGTCGACCGGGATTTGAGCTCACGACCTTCGCATTGTACACCAACACGCTACCCACTAGGCTATACCCTAGCTCTATACTCAGTAGTTCGTTTCTATTAATAGTTGACAGTAGCAGCCAGCTCAACTGAAAAATATACCAGCTTCACCACTAGTTACGGGCGTCATCACTGCCCTTCCCCTACCTTTCCATTTCAATTAGTCCCTCCTTGCATGACTGTGTTTGTGAATAACACAAGTCAGTAAAAAAAAAGTTTGGGCTTCGACTCACATCAGATCAAGCTCGATAGGTCACGTGCCCAATAAATTGTTTACAACAGTAGACCTACAATGTTTTTTCTAAGTTGCATTTAAATCCCTGGGTTCGGGGAGAGAGGTAAACCGTACAATCTATAAGCAGTCTTACGAAACTAATAATTAGGTTGAACTTACAGATTAAGATTGCTTAAAACGAACGAAGTTCTTTCAAATCGCAAGAATATACATTGATTTTTTCGTTCTAAATCCAAAGTCAAAGTGAATCACATCCACCAACACAAGAAAAAGAAAAATTCAAATTGCACATTTCCAAGTGACAGACTAAATGAACCATCCACGACAGCATGCATTTCTAATTAATTGAATCACGTCAAACAGACCTAAGCCTTTCTATCCAATTTAACTGTTTGACACTGACCTTCTGCTCTGCCTATTAGACATTGGCATTGACCAAGTGAAAGCACCTAACCCGAGAAAAATCGATATGAAACCTTAATGCAAATGCACCATTAATGACGTTAACTGCTTCGATTATAAAAGTGAGAGAAAAAACAATGTATCTAAAAACGGTTTAATCAAGATGTATCTTATATTATGTGATGATCGCTGATCTATAATTTCGATTGAGATCTTTTCAATAAATTATCACCAACTGAGCTGCTAGCTGATATGCGTCAGTATTATGTGAAATAAATAAAAAAAATTAGTAGTCTGAGATGAACCTTCTATGATATCACATTACTTTAGTGACAGTAGAGTATTTAGTGTCGCAGTTTAGAAAAAAATTATATTCAAATAAATACAATGACGACATTGAAAGAGTAAAAACAGGCATTAATTTGCTTGGATGGGATAAACAAAAAACACTATTTAAGAATGAACATAAGAAGTGTGATGAGCCGGTCGGTAGCCAACTTTACCAGTTGGTCGTATATTTTGTTAATGTAGATCGCATGGCATTTAGAGATATTCTAGAAGCTCATCTTAATTCTTTCGTTACTTACGAATATCTTTAAGTTTTATAGGGTTTTGTTTTGACAACAGAAATTAAACCAGTTTGAAAAATAAAGTACAATAATTAGCATGGATCTGTACAGAGTACAGAGGAAAGCTGGGCATTTCCTAGTAGCAGGGGTTGTGAGTTCACAGTATGCAAGGGTATATTTGGTCCGCTTTAATGTAGACAAATAAAAAATTAAAATTTATTTTTTTAGAGAATTCGGCCTTTATGTGCAATGTACACACACAGTTATGGCGGGAAGGAATGGGATTGGGAAGCTTGGGGAAGGGAGTGAGAACGACCGTAACGAGTGGTGAAGCTAGTATATTTTTCAGTTGTACTGGCTGCTACTTGCACATGTTATGGAGGACAGAATGATAGAAAGCGAACAGAAACAATCTACTGAGTATACAGACCTTGAACTGGAATTGTTTCAATTTTACATAGTTTGCTCATATTATTCCGAATAATTTTCATTGCCAGTAGCAACTGAAAAATTCGTGCTTAAAAAATCTACTACCTGCTGACTGTGAAGCAAGCACGCTGCTCACTACGCCACGGAAGCTTTTAAGGAACCTGAAGTTCAGGAGGCCAAGGCCCGATTTGGGCTGTAGCGCCATTGAAGGAGGAGAATCGTTAATGAATCATATTAACGAACGATTTGGTCGTTAACGCTACATTAATGATTTATCAAGCGGACTAAATAGACAGTAAATGAATTGCTATTAACGATTCATTAATGAATTGTAAAACGCTTACAAGAAACGAGTATATAAGCAAGCATATAATCGTTATCAATGAATCACTAATGTGTCGTTGATGATTTTTATTTTAATTCATTAATGAATATCGTTAACGATTCATAAACGTTATTTTTTATGAAAGATTAACGATTAATTAAAGAACTTTACACACAAGCACACGCGGTCCCCTCTGCGAACTCCAGGTTTTTCACCGTTTACATTTGAAATATCGACACAAAATAATTTTTTTCTTTGTTCATGCGTATGGTGAAATGAAAACTGCTCGTATATAACAAGATCGACGTTGAGCGGCCCTTTTTGTTTGGTTTGTTTAAGATTGCCACGCATTTTAATTGTTTTGTGGCATTCCATGCTCGTTTTAAGATCGTTGTTTGCGAGCGCTTGTTAAATTGTTTGCTGGGAATGATGATGCAATAGCGCTACAGTTCATATCGAGCCTTGGCCTCCCCCAGTTGTCTCGGTCCAACCACCAGATCTGCAATCTGCGTCGACTGAATCCTCACATCGCTTTGGTGGCTTCCCGGTCGGTTGCCTTGAGCTTTGCCGTTGAGCACTCGATTTGGAATTCGTTCCTAATGCATTCGCTCCACGTGGCCATTGAAGCTTGCGGAGTTTGATCACGAAAATGCTGGTGGGTCGTCAAATAGTTGATACAGCTCATGGTTGTTTCGAATTCGTCAGTCATCTCTTTCTTAACTGCTCCATACACCTTCCGAAGAATTTTTCGCTCAAACGTGTCGATTAACTTCTCCGACACCCGCGTCAAGGTCCATGTTTCGCATCCATCTAGCAGCACAGGTCGAATTAGTATCTTGTAGATGCATAGTTTATTGTTTCGATGGACCTCCCTTGATTTCATTATGGATAGGACCGCCTAATATGCTTTGTCAGCTGTCGTGATCCTTTGGATTTCATGTCGTTCATTGCCGTCCTTTGTGAGAAGGGCTCGCAGGTATACGAATTCATCCACCTGTTCGAAGTTGCATTCGCCCATAGTAATATTCTGCCTTTTTGCGACAATCCTTCGTGTCTGGGTCATGTATTTAGTTTTCTCTTGACTCTGAGCCCCACTCCACCCGCTGCCGACTCCAACTCCTGAAATACCTCCTTAAAACACAGTAATGATTGGGCCAGAATATGCACGTCGTCTGCGTACGCCACCAACTGTGTGGATTTCACGAATAGCGTACCTCTCGTGCCCACTGAGGTTACTGAAGGTCCTTCCTGACGACATACTCGAGCACTAAGTTGAAGAGCATGGGGGCAAGACCATTTCCTTGTTTGAGACGTGACTCCATTGGAAAGCTTTGAGTCAACTCGTTTTGGATTTTTATTTGGCACTCATTGTTTTCCATCATGGCTTTTATTAACCTAACTAGTTTCAGTGGGACACTTAGTTCAATATTTATTCTGTACAGAGCATTACGGCCGACACTATCGTATGCTTAACAAAAACGACGAACAGTTGATGCACCTTAATATCATATTCCCAGCAATTTGCTAGCACCTGTTTTACTGAGAATAACTGGTCCGTTGTCGATCGTCCGGACCTGAAGCCACCTTGATATTCTCCGATGATGTTGTTAGCGTATTCACTGAGTCTTCGTTTATATTTCATTAAAATTTCGTAACATGAATTTCCTCTGTAATTTTCGCAACGTAAACCCTTTTTGTATACAGGACAAATAATGCTTTTCCGCCAGTCGTCGAGTAATTTTCTAGATTTTAACAATTAATTTAAATGGTGAGCTCTGTTCCACCTTCTTTCAAGAGCTCTGCAGGGATTTCGTCAATTCCGGGCGCTTTGTACAATCTTAAATTATATAGAGTCGTCTTTACTACGTCACAGGTTTGCACAGAGGTTTGCGATTTGCAACCTTGTCTCATTTCTTTCATGGTATTAAATGCTGCGCGCACGTCATTTTCAAAATATTAGCAAGCCGTTAAATAAATTCGAAAATTATCACATTGCGATATGATTCATTGGAATTTCTCTGAATTCCTTTCACCATTCATCTACCGGAATTTGTTTCTATAGCTCCTATCTTAATATTTATTCGAATTAATTATCAGAAAACAAATTTTGCTTTTGCGATTGTAAAAATGTTGCAATAAATAATACAATGGACATGTTTAAGGTCATTTTTTTTATCTAATCGAAAATTTCAATATTTTATAATCTATTATTTTCGAAGATATTTGCGGAATAATAATTAAAAGTTATGAATTTTAGATTTAAAATTCAAAGCCTTTAACATGTTATGCTTTTATAATCCGATTGTAGTCGGCGAGAAAAAGGCATAAGAGTGTTATTAATTTGATGATATCATTAGCCTAAATTTCTTAGGCACTTAGGAACGTTTGCAATGATTCGTTACTCAATATTTTTGCTTTAATTTATGATTTAAAAAATATCGTGAGAAACGGCTGAAAGGCATAAAATGAAATGCATATCATCATTACACAATTATGATCGTAAAATGACGATATGTATTATGAAATAAATTTACAGTAAAAACGTGTAAATTACATTTGGAGTAATAATAATGATATTTATTTTTAAAGTAACGTAAACTGTTATTGTATGTTGTCGGTTTCAGTTTACGATTGTTTATAGTTCGGGAATTTAAGCGGATTGGCATCATAAATTTTAATCTAATCAAAATAGATTTCACTTAAGACGGGCTTAACCATAATTGGCGGTAGGAACCTAAGTATAATAATTGTAAATGTTTCGGAGAGTGGAAATCATGGCGTAATCGTGCGATACTCTTGATGAAACGGAAGTGTTTAAAGATTTAATCAAACCATCTCACTTTCTTCAGAGTAAATGTTGATAATTTGTAAGTTCGGAAGCTAATAATTTGATTAACCTGGTGGCTAACATCACAGTGTCTAATTACATGAGGGTAGAGTTACTTCATAGGAACGCGACGTCTGCTTTACTGCTATGGTCGAAAAGTGATAACGCTCTTTATTTTATATCTCCCTAGTTCGTAAGTCCTTTAGTGTTTAGTACGTCTTAATCATGCCTTTCTGAGGGTATACGCTTATTCGTACGGGAACTATATATTTAGAGACGAAGTCGTTCTTCGAACTGTATCGATGTCTAATTCATAAGCAACCGATGAACAATACTGAAGTACTCTGCCGATCACACGACTCTTCTGTTTATCAATCTCCACCGTCGATCACACGACGTATTCACTTACTGAATTTCGCCTGTCGATCACAGGACTTACTCGCTTATTGTCGCTTACTGCTGAACTCGGCCTGTCGATCACAGGACTTACTCCCGCCTGTCGATCACACGACCTACTCGCTTATCCATCCCGCCCGTCGATCGCACTCGTCTACTCGCTTACTGTTTCCAGTCTCCTATCCAAACATCAACTCACAACTGACTGCTCCATCAATGCTCGTCCTTTTTATATTGTCAGCCATGCTTCCATAAATCATTTCCTAGTCGGCCGCTTTGATACATCATAGTCGATGAGTAATATGTGCGCCCGTGCAATTCTCGTTGCTTTCTCGGCAAAGAGCTCACAGGTGTTCTTTTATTTTTTATTGTTAATGGTTGAAGACCGTGAACATTCGATGAGCAGCCTAGTGTGGGAATGTGCATACATAATCGGAATTTGTGTGCGCGTATTGTTGTTGTTTTAAAATAACTGAAAACATACGGCGAGCGACTAGGGCTAACATGTAACCATATATTACACACTTTAGTGGATCGTTACGATAAACAACGCTTATTAGTAACTAGTATTCTCAATGGGCTGCTAGATCAATCAGCATGTTAGCTAAAGAAGAAGAAGCAATTAACGCATTTTGGGATTGGGAAATCTAAATGTTTCCACCAATTCATGGGATGCATTTTTTACGCACATCACCATCGAGAAAGTGGATAGAAACACTTATGGTATGTACAAACAGCCTTGTAATAGCGAAAAAAATACAATGCATTCAGAAATTACTGATTTTCATAGATGTACATTTCCTGTCTCTTCAGAACTTCTGACCAGAGGCCTCAGGCAGAGAATCCCATTACGGCCTGTCCAATTTGAAATCTTTTTAAGTAAAATACAATCAATCAATTAGATTCCCATAGGAGAGAAACAGTTTTATTTTACAAGGCGCAATTCTGAGCATCGGTCTTTACTTGTCAACTGAATTTGTTTATTCATCTAGGCTCCTGTTCAACTGCTGGTCGACACAACGTCTTCCTTGAAGGTCTAAATCCAAAGTTTGTTTGAAGTATTTAACGCATGCGTCAAACACTCACAGATTCGTTCGAATGGAGATCTCTTTTAACCTCTAAAAAGGGAAAAGGATACCGAAAAGTCAGACGAGGTTTATTTATACGACTCTCAATATCCATGCTGAAAAGGCTTGACCGTTGTCAAGCAGTAAGAACGCACAATCTTTGCATGTACTCATTTGGAATGCCGATATTTCGTGACGGCTATTTAGACGAGAAGCTGTTGCAAATTGGTTTTCTTCCCACACATAATGACTCATTGAATCGGAGAATGCAGACAGTGGCCGAAATAGTGGAGAAAGCCGACAATGGCCGAAATAGCGGAGAAGGCCGATAGCGACCGAAATGAACGATATAAAAAGACGAGAGCTTGCGATGAGTGAGTCGAAGTTGGGAGAGCGATTAAGTCGTGTGATCGATAGCGCGCAGTTTAGGGCGTGAACAAAAAGTGTTAATGTCATTATCAAAAAAAAAAAAAAAAACGATAAACAAAGTTTGTGGTTATTTTAATTTAAAAGCGAACTAGTTTTAGTTTTACTTGAAATGAATCAACTCCTAGCGCATTTACATTCGTAGGATACTAATGGAATTATTATGCTAGCCTACGTCATTTATAGATCTTATTTAAACGAAAATGGACAAAATTTATAAGACCTGCAGTAATTGCATTTAGCGCCATATATTTGGACCAGATCGGAATAATTGGCCCTGGATTGAAGTCTCCTGCTAGCGAACAATTGGGAGTGAAAATTGGAAAATTTTAATTTTTGGTTTAAAGTACAAGGGTTAAAATTTTAAAATTAAACAAGAAGACTATCGGCGAACAGTTGACGCGATAAATGTGAAACTGCTAATAAACAAAGTTAATAAAAAAAAGAGCTAAGCGCATAAAGCGCAGACATAAGGCAACAAAATTGCTTTGACTTCAACCGAGCTATCTTTTTCTTCAATGGCACTACATCCTAAATTGGGCTTTGGCTCCCTGACCGTCAGGTTCATTAACATTTATTTGTTATTGTGACAGGGTGGTTCGTCCTTTGCACAACCCTCTATCGATGAATTTCCATCCCAAAACGCTTAAATTGAAGAACGGTCTGTGGAAACGGCACATCCCAAATTGAAAAGACAATAGAACTCAAGGAGTATGCTTTGAGTGCTTTCGTGGATATAGACGGCGCGTTCAATAATACATGCGCCAATGAGCTAATAGACACGTTAGTCGCACAAGGTGTAAGCTCATGTTCGTGGGCAGAAAAATGACTGCCACGATGGGAAACGATTCTAGGACAAAACATGTGGATAGAGAAACACCACAAGGAGGGGGCTTGTCACCTTTACTTTGGTTGCTAGTCGTGATAGCTATCCTCTCGCAGATAAACGCTGCTAGTTATTGCACAGTCGTCTATGCGGATAACTTAGTCTTCGAAATTAGTGAGAAATACCCTATAACTTTAGTCGAACTGATGCAAAGTGCATTAAACCTTGTTGCTAGTTGGTCTAATTCGTGTGGATCAACCCAAGTATACGTTCTCCTCACTGGGAAAGTCATTCTGAGCCTTTCACATAGGATAACTTATCTGTGAATCTTGGACAGCATACTCAGATTGCGATTGAATATCGAGGAAAGAATTAAGAAAGGAAATAATGCCTTCTTAATTATAAAATAAAAAAACTTTCAGCAAAAAATGGGGACCGAAACCAAATATGGTAAGATTAATGTACGAGGGCGGATTGATAATGACGTGTAAAAGTGAAGAAGGATGGGGTAGGTAAGGAATTTGGTATTTTTTTTACCTGCTTCATCCTTAAATAGATTACCTGTAAAGGCTTAGTCTGATACCTTTTTTAGTTTTTGTGAAACTGCTGTCTAAGCAAGTCAACTTTTAATAAATTTCAAAATGGATAAAAACGAATTTCGTGTGTTGTTTAAACATAACTTTTTAAAAGGGAAAACAGCTAAAGTAGCAAAAAAAAAATTAGGAAAATATTATGGACACTCTGCACTATCGATTGCAATGATTTACAAGTTGTTTTCAGAATTCAAGCGTAGTCGTACGAGCACAGAGACCAAAATCCAGGTCGTCCAAATGACGTCACCATGCCAGAAATGATCGACAAAATCCATGATCTCGTGCTAGGAGATCGTCGAGTGAAAGTGCGTGAGATAGCTAAGGCTGTAAGCATCTCATATGAATGTGTTTGGAATATTTTGAAAAATCATTTGGACCAGCGGAAGCTATCCGCAAGATGGGTGCCACGTTTGCTCACAATCGACCAAAAACGCAATCGTGTGACAACTTCACAGAACAATTTGCAACTGTTTCAACGTGATTCAAATGAATTTCTTCGTCGATTCATAACTGTTGATGGAACGTGGATCCACCATTACACTCCAGAAACCAAACAACAGTCAAAACAATGGATGGAAGCCGGTTCAAGCGCACCGAAGAAGGCAAAAATCGTTCCATCGGCTGGAAAGGTTATGGCGACAGTTTTTGGGATTCCAAAGGAATAATTTTCACCGATTACTTGGAGAAAGGAAAAACAATAACGGGAGCATATTATACTCAGTTAGTGGATCGACTGAATGCAGCAATCGAGGAAAAACGGCCGCATTTGGCGAAGAAAAATGCGTTTCTTCATCACGACAACGCTCCAGCTCACACGACTGCTGTTGCAATGGCAATATTGTTGGAATTACGCTACGAATTGCTTCCTCACCCACCGTATTCTCCAGATTTGACCCCGTGTGACTTTTTCTTGTTTCCAGACTTGAAAAAATGGCTTGCGGGAAAGAGATTCACCACGAATAATGACGTCATCAATGAAACCAACGCATATTTTGAAGGGTTAGAGAAATCTTATTATTTGGAAGGGATCCAAAAATTGGAAAAACGCTGGACTAAGTGTATCGAGCTAAAAGGAGACTATGTTGAAAAATAAAATAAATTTTTGCCGAAGAAAATTTGTTTTCTTCAGTTTTACACGGCATTATCAATCCGCCCTCGTATATCAGTATCATACTACCAATCATTACGTACGGTGCACTGGTATGGTGGAAAAGTACCGAACTGAAATATATATTTTTTTTTAATATAGGTAGACAACTTAAGTCTATTTTACGAAAATATAATTAAAAACAACCTTAATACTAAATTTATGAAAATAAGATTTAACCATTACTTACAACAAATATAAACAATAAAAATTAAAAATAAGACTGCATTAAAACTAAGACCTTTAAATATTATCTTCTAATAATGTCTTCAATTTAGTCATTATTTTATCTTTGTAGATATTTCTTCTTACAGAACTATTAAAGTAGTCCAAACTATTAACGTAGTTCATCGAAAAATCGCTAGGATGAGTTTTCATTTTCAAGATCCTGCTGTCTCGAAAATTAAACCTGTGGCCAACAAATATAAAACGGGGGAAGAGCACGCCCGAAATTAAGTTAGACTTAATCAAACCAAAAGCAAGGGTAGCTGAAGCAAGCTCTCTTCTCTCGAGAGTGATCAGCAGTCGACATTCGTAAGAAGGCAACCAAACACAATTGCGTCAATTCAGAGAATTGCCTACATAGGCATAACGGAGGCATTGCGTATAACACCCGCAGCAGGATTGGAAGTAATTTTCGGTCTTCTTCCGCTGGATGCTGTAATTCTGAAGAAGGCAGGCATTACGGCTGTGAGACTTGATATTTTTGGCGCATGGCTTGGGACCAATTTAAAAAAAAAATCTCATGCCACTATTCTGGAGCGTATGGAAAGGGAATTTTATTTTCTAAGCTATAGCAGTGATGCAATGCAAGATGCATTTTGTAACGCACTATGAAATCACTCTATCTGAAAGACAGCGACAGATTGGCAATCATGTCACGCAGAAGGACGAGATTGCGATATTTACTGAATGTTCGAAAATGGATGAGGGAGTAGGTTATGGCGTCTTTACTGAATTCCTTAATCTGCAAATCTCTAGGCATTCACCAGAATATGCTACGGTCGGAGGTTATGGCTGTTGCGAAAGGGGTAGAACTGGCCTTGCATGCAGCAGTAAATGGTAAGCGAGTTAGTTTTTACTTGGACAGTCAAGCTGATTTGATAGAGGGAAATCAATATAAATACTTGACAGAAACTCTCAACGGATACTAGTAGGTATAGTCACGGGGCAACGTCTACTTAGAAAACACGCTCAAAGAGTTTTAAATGTACAATTTTGTAGACCATTAGTGTCACATTTCCGAGCCTAAGTGCTACTTTTGCAATGTCTACATAATTGTTGCGTGCTGACAATCGTCTCAAACTATTTCTAATTCAGCTTCGGAGTATACTGGCTCGTTCTTTATTAACACATCTGGTAACTTTATTATGCAGTTCTTTCTGCCGGTCTGATCATTGACAATTTTGTGAAACGGCATCTCCATAATTTTTCCCGCTAAACATAGATGGATAAGCTCGAAACATTTAAAACTGTGCTTAGCTCTTTGCGATAAAATATTAAAAATGAAACCGGTTTTTGAAATATTTTTTGGAGCATAACGGGTTTTATGATGCCTTCTAAAATCAACATCACAACATAGAGCTTTCAATTAAGAGATTTTTATTTATTTATTTAGAATTCATCAACAAATGATTACTTACAAATTATTCTGTCATATATGTACAGTGTTGTGCAAAACAATAGCAACCATTTCAAAAAAAAAAAATAATTCATGTTTTTTTCTTAATTTTAACTCAACTATAACAAAAATAATAATCCATAATAATGCACTCAACAAACACCAACAAATTAACATACTTCACAAAAAACAAAAGGTTTTATAACTGTAAAAATAAATGAAAAATAGCAGAATTCTGCATTTTGAAGTGTGCAAAACAATAGCAACTTTGCAACCAACTAGAAGGAGTCTTCAGCAAACGGAATTTTTTCTATGTAACTTTTGCACATTTCATGCAAATGAATTGCTGAAAACAGATATCAGTATTTTTTGAGTAGTTTTCTTTTTTATTATGGCGCGAAATAAGTTTCATAATAGAAAGAAAAGATTTCCGGATTCTACACTGTTACGCTTTATTATTCGTGACGTTTCGGTCTCTGCAGAGACCTTTTTTGATAAATCTATAATTTCGCGACTTATTAAGAAATATAAAACGACGGAAGAGACTAACACGCTGCATTTGGGTGGACGACCACGAAAAACTTCAAGCCACACGGACAGGAGAATTACTGCTCTAATTAAAAAAAACCGTTTATGACGTCAAACGTCATTGTTAAATTTAAGCATAGATTCCAGTACAATCCGGAGGCGCGCTTTGGAGAATAATTTAAAAAGTTATAGACCAGCCAAGAAACCAATTCTTACTAAGAAACACTTGCAAAAAAGGTGAATTTAATAATGTGATCTATTGCTTTACATTGATTCCAATTTACAGGTTGAATTGGTCCATTGATAAGTGGAAACAGTCCTCTTCAGTAACGAATCCAAATTTAATTTAATTAACTCGGATGGGATGAATACTGTACGAAGGCGAAAAGATGAGCGACTCAATCCACGATACTGCAAGGTCACAGCCAAGCATGGAGGTGGTAGTGTCATGGTGTGGACATGTTTTTCAGCTAACGGAATAGGTCCTTTTTACGAAATAAATGGAATAATGGTTTCAAATACAAGGAGATTTTAGAGACTATTATGTTGCCCTATGCCGAATGGGAAATGCCGCTTCGATGGGTTTTTCGACATGACAACGATCCGAAACACACATCGAAGCTGGTAAAAGAATGGATTAATGAGAATAGGATTCAAGTTCTTGATTGGCCGGCCCAATCTCCATACTTAAATCCGATTGAGAACCTCTTTGGAGTCCTCAAACGACGAGTTGGGTCCCAACGTTTCCGAAATAAAACAGAACTAATGGAAACCTTGAAAAAAGAGTGGGAAAATATACCTGAGGGTATAATTACAAATTTAATGGCATCTATGCCACGGAGATGTGCTGAAGTGATAAAAAAAAATGGTTATTATACGAAGTACTGAGGAATCAGCTACCATTTCTAAAAAGTTGCTATTGTTTTGCACACTTCTAAATGCAGAAGCCTGTTTTTTTTAATTTTTTTTTACAGTTATGAAATCTTTTGTTTTTAGTGAAGTATGTTAATTTGTTGGTGTTTGATGAGTGGATTAATATGTATTATTATTTTTGTTATAGTTGAATTAAAATTAAGAAAAAAACATAAATTATTTTTTTTATTGAAATGGTTGCTATTGTTTTGCACAACACTGTCTGTATATTACAAAGGTTACAGTGAAAACATCATATTGTTATTTTAACAAAGCTGATTTTATCTGAGCAATATTAAGATTAAAATCAATGTTGCTATAATTAACGTTAAAAGCCCGTGAAATGGAAGTTATCGGTTCGTGCTGGCCGTAATTAGTGCGATGGAGTTGAATGTCGAGAAGTACGTAGTCTCTCAAGGATCGATGAGGTATTTTGAAGGAGAGAGCTCCTAACAAGAGCGGCGAGTCGATTTCACCTGAAATTAATTTTACTGCGACTGCAGCACTAAGAATTAATCGCCTATGTTCGAGTGACTCCAACGAAAGTAGTTGAAGTCGTTCTTGATAAGGAGGAAGACATATCGGATCTGACCAGGGAAGACATTTCAGAGCAAATCTTAAAAATCTTCGCTGTACAGACTCTATCCTATTGATATGAATATCATAGTACGGAGTCCAAACAAAGCAGGCATATTCAAGAATTGAAGGAACAAAAGCACAGTAAAGTGTCTTTGTAATGTAAGGGTCGTTAAAGTCCTTACACCATCGTTTTACAAAGCCCCAAATGGAGTTAGCCTTGATAACAATACAATCGACATGGTCGTCGAAGGTAAATTTACCATTGAATAGTACACCTAAATCGCGTACTTTGCTTAATTTCTGTGAAGTAATTCCCTTTAAAACATAGGTAAAATCGAATGGATTATTTTTCCTGGAGAAAGATGCCATGGTGCAATTTCCAACATTCAAAGGCATACAGTTTAAGGTACAATAGTCAAAAAATAGCTTTATGTCATTTTGCAAAAGTAGATAATCATTCGTACAGGTAATAGCACGAAATATTTTTGCATCGTCAGCATACAAGAGAATATTTGAGTTGGAGATGACCGAACTCATGTCATTAATAAATAAAATAAACAGAAGTGGACCAAGATGGCTACCCTGAGGTACACCAGAAGTATTAGGAATAATCGATGAGACAGCATCTCGAAAGTGTACTTGTTGGGGTCAATTAGAAAGATAGGAATTGATCCACGTAGTAAAAATAGTAGGAAATCCGAGTGAGCAAAGCTTGTACATTAGTAATTTGTGATTAATTTTATCAAATGCCTTACTTAAATCTGTATATATACATTCAACTTGTTTGCCTGCTTCAATCGCTGGAATTACAAAATTTGAAAATTCCAGCAGGTTTGTTGTTGTGGATCTACCTTTGGTGAATCCGTGTTGGGTTGGGATAATTATTGATTTGCAATGAAAGTACATTACGTCACAGACAATTGCCTCAAATAATTTTGGAATACTAGACAGCCTAGCTATAGGCCGGTAATTACATACGTCGTTCCTTTTGCCTTTTTTGAACAGGGGAGTTATTGTCGAGTAATTCCATAAACTAGGGAAAACCCCACAACGAAGAGATGCGTTAAATAAGGAGCTCAGTGCAGATAAAAGTCCAGAGGAGCACCTTTTAAACACAATAGACGGTATACCATTTGCGCCGCTATTGAAACTCTCAGAGATGTTCGTGATGAACTTCGATATAGTGGGCTCATCAATAAAGAGATCCTTCATCTCTAGTGCAGCAGAGGGAAAATTTGTCAAGTATTGAAAATTCTTAAAATTAATATCACAGTCTGGGGCGTCAAATGCAGAACGAAAATTATCCCCAAAAAAGTTGCTAATTATTTTGGGGTCGTTGCTAACTTCCCCGTCAAAAGACAGAGTCGCAGGAATATCATCTGTTCGCCTTTTAGAATTGACGAAATTCCAGAACTGCTTAGGCTTGTCTTTAATTGTTTTTTTCATATCAATCAGATAACATTGATTGGCCGATTTTGAATTGGTAAGAAATAAATCGCGTAACTCAGAGTACCGCTTATAGTCAGATTCAATCCTTGAGAGACAGTACGTCTTCCGTGCTTTAGTTTTAAATTTTTTTAGATTTATTAAATCGTCGTCAAACCATAGAAATCTTTTACATGAACCATGATCTCTATCAATGATTCGGCAAAGTCAAGCACGATAATTGCAATTCGTATTTGCACCCACTTTTCCTATATGAACGGAAAATGCTGATAAGGGACAAAACGTTTGATTCGTCGCGAAACTCAATATGCTTGGTAGAAATTTGACTAATCGGAATCGGCAAGACTAGCGTAAACACATCGTTTATCCTGAACGGCCAAGATGTGGAAGAGGTGCAAGATTTCTGCTACTTTGGAAAGCATTGTCAGCATGACCGGCGGAGTCTTTTCTGGAGGTCAAGGGAGATATCTTTTTGTCCCGAAGTTCCGTTTTGTTAGATGGTTCCATGACATGGAAGACGAATTATAAGCACACCATCAAACTTTTGTGAAACAATACCTGCGAAGCATTTTAGGAATATTCTGGTCAGATGTCATCTTAGCGAAGAACTTTGTACCTGAACCTGTAAAATTTTTTGCCCGCCATTGACCGAATGGCAAAAACTATTCATTTCTTATCTGGGGATCGTCCCTAATCTCTATTAATCTTCTGATTGTTGCTGTTGGATGTTTGGCAATTGTTCAATTTCTGGAATATCTTCATAAGAGAAGATGTTTAAAATATCATAAAGGATGTTTTTTTTAGAGGCGAAGAGCTTTAAATTGGCAGCACTGTTTTCCAAAGCTTTCTACATATCAAGCTAGGCATAACTGACGTAGCGGCCATCTTGAATGACTCCAATGGGTGTGACGTCATGGATTTTTCCATTTCAAAAGACCACCTGTATTATTTTTGTACAATCTTGTCATAAAAACACGTTTTACCGAAAACAACACAAAAGCATAATTAAATGAAATTCAGCACAGAAATATTACGAGAGTGCATACTTTTTCATAATATTTCAAATTCTACATTCTGTGTGAAAAATAACTGGACAGCTCTGCCAATGCCTTCTATAGTAGAAAGCCGAGTAACTGAATCCAACAACAACACGTTGGAGTCATAACAAACATGACAGTTCCATACAAATTCGACCGCTTTTGTATGGAGCAGACACGGCGGGCTTCGTAAGAATCGCGTTTATTCTTAAATTCAGTGTTAAAGATAGTTCAGCTTTCTAAGGTACTTTATTGATAGTGCTCGGCATGTAATTATTACACGTTGATATCAGTGCAATAAATTTTTAATTGAAAAAAGTACGATCAAAGTTAAATCTCGGCTTCTCACACCGAAGAAAATCTGTCGCTCATATTGTGCAGAGTTCTCCGGTTAATTCTCACACAGAAAATTGTAGAATTTTAGTTATTACGAAAAAGTGTGCACTCGCGTAATATTTTCGTGCTTAATTTGAACTCATTATGCTCTTTTCTTGTTTTCGGTAAAACGTGTTTTTACGACAAGTTTGTAGAAAAATAATACAGGTGGTCTTGTGAAATGGAAAAATCCATGACGTCACACCCATTGGAGTCATTCAAGATGGCCGCTACGTCAGTTCTGCCCAGCTTGAGATGTAGAAAGCATTGGCTCTGCACAATATGAGTGACAGATTTTCTTCGGTGTGAGAAGCTGAGATTTAACTTTGATCGCACTTTTTTCAATTAAAAATCCATTGCACTAATATCAACGTGTCATAATTACATGCCGAGCACTATCAATAAAGTACCTTAGAAAGCTGAACTATCTTTAACACTGCATTTAAGAATAAACGCGATTCTTACGAAGCCCGCCGTGTCTGCTCCATACAAAAGCGCTCGAATTTGTATGGAACTGTCATGGTTGTTATGACTCCAACGTGTTGTTGTTGGATTCAGTTACTCGGCTTTCTACTATAGAAGGCATTGCTCCAACGTATTGTTGTTGGATTGACTTACATGGCTTTCTACTTTAGAGGGCTTTGATGACAGCCGATTTGACAGTTCCCGGTTGTTTTGGGATTAGTTTGGTTTGGCAATTCATCATTAGTAGATGGAACAATGTTTACAATATGTTCAAATTTACTTTGGAAACCATGGTTCAATTCGAGAAACATCAGGTGCATTTTATGATGATTGTAATCGTCCATCAGAGCGATTAATTCCAGAAACTAAGGGTCGTTTTCGCAATACGTTTACTCTAAACCATAATACACATTCCGTAAAACGTCGTACAGTGCGCACACAACAACCGATTGATGGTGTGCAGCGTAGTGCTAATGATGATTCAAATGTATCAATTCGTCATCGTGCTCAACAATTAAACTTGTGTCCATTCACTTTATTTAAAATTTTGCGTAAAGATCTTGGTTTACGTGCTTACAAGATGCAACTTGTACAGGAATTGAAGCCACACACAATCATCGTTCGCACCGTACATTTGGTGTATGGGCCGCAGGAAGCATTGCAGTGATGAAGCACACTTTTGGAAAAATGGCTGTGCCAATAAGCAGTATTGCCGTATTTGGAGCGACGATAATCCACAAGCCATTGTCGAAACACCGTTACATCCAGAAAAAGTCATCGTTTGGTGCGCTTTATGGGCCGGTGGAATCATTGGTCCAAAAAACATTTTTCTGTGTTTTATTTCAATTCAGAGTTATCCTCCTCTAAAAACGCCCGTTAGAACTATTCCTTTCATCGCTACAGTCGTTGTTCAATCACATTAAGGGGGATTCCGTTGGCATCGCCAGGTATTTCGTCAACTGTTTAATAATTTTAAATAGTGAACCCGCTTTATTGGTTGACTTTCTTCAGCTGTTTATGTGCATTTGCGACTTCTTGAATGAATTCAATCCTAAAATACATTTTAGCACTTTGGCTTAGTTTCCTAAAATTAACGAAATAAAAACTAGGGCAAATTTTCAAAGAATATTTCGGGAAAGCAATCAAAAAAAATCCAGTGGCAAGGTATTCTAAAATTGACAACTTTCTAAACATCGGGTTTAGTGTGCCGCACAACTTTGATACTACCGCAAAGATCAAGATCGTGCAAAAGAAGAAAAGAAAGCAATCACGTCACAAACCAGAACGAAGATGTCGACTATTCTTATCTAAAAATAACGAGAAATGCGCAGAAGAAAAAAACCGGCATTTCTTATCAGATCTGAAATAGCGAGCCAGCGGTAGTTTCAAATGTTATGTTCCGGTTAGCGCTGTGAAAATCAATGGCAATTAGTTCAAGATCAAATGGAAATGAAGTACAGGAAAACTTTTCGACAGTTTTCCGAGATTTTCAAGCGGATTTACAAAACATATCGACTGCCACGAGATTTAGAACGATTACGCCGGCAAAATAAAAATAATGTGCCGAAAGGTAAGCAAACCGTGCACAGAGAGAAGACGCTGTAAGCTCGCGGTGTTGAGTGGTCTCTAAATTTAGTGAAATGACATAAGGCCGCGGATTCGGTTCGGGGCTCCCAAACCCGAAAGACTTTGTCATGTGCTGCTTGCGCTTCAGGCGGTGATTCGTAAACAAAATAGAACCCGAGTTTTTCTGTAGTTTTCGCATGCGAATTCACTGAATTATGCAATGCAAGAGCTTCGCCTTAAGCCCTCCTCCTACCAGACGAACAGCGATGACAAAATCATTTTAATTTCGACGCAATGGGATTTGGGAGTACGAATGATACGGGAACAAGCAGCAACCGAATAACGACCAACTTGTTGCGAGCGTAGCATTCTATTTTCGCAATTTAGTGAAATATTTTTTTCAGTTCTATTTTCGCACCCTAATCGTAAGAATAACCTGAGAATAAATAAAACAAAAAAAATCTTAGTCAAACTGGACTCGACTGCGAGCAATAAATCGCTCGTTCATTTTCATTTTTCTTCCAACTTATTTCGGTGAGAAAAATGCGGCGCGAAGGTCATCCGGCGACAGTGTGCTACCTTCGAAAGATGTAAAAATCGGCATGTTTCGACCGATGACGGCAAAGTTTACAGAACTAATTGGATGAATAACGCGATTTGTTAGCGAGAAGGCGGTTTGTTATGCAATTTAGCAATTAAATTTTGTGGGGACTTACAATTTACTCTTTTTCGCGCTCGGTCTTGAGCCAGGCGAGAAATTGTCCCCAGAAACAAATTGGCGATTTTCTTCCCCTCTGCGAATTAGAAACTACGACGATACAATTTTTTTTTATCGCAAAACAACGTTTGAACGTTTACGATTAGCGAACACATAAGACATGTACGATAAAATGTTTTTAATTACACAGCGATTTTCAATTGACATTAAATAACTCACTCACTTTTTGGGATAAATTTACGTTCGTTTCTTCAAAAATTCTACACGCAAAACTGCTTTGCAAGAAAAGTACTCAGTCGGTCTGCCGCAAATGTCAAGTGGCGCTGCAATCTGTGAGAAGATAAGTTTTTGCCAAGTACAGCGCCTTCTTGAGGTGAATATTTCTCGGTGTCGATAATGCAGTCCAACGTAATATTTGAGTTAATTAATCAAACGTTCGAAATTTTGCATTATTGATTGTAATGGAATCTGCGGTAGTTCGTTCCACTTGAAATGCTTGGGATTCACTTCAAGCTTTCCTGATTTGCGATCGAAGTTTCCGAAAAAAAAATTCATTCAAATGCTGTAACATGTCATTAATTGATGCAATTGATTTAATCAATTCACAAACAATTACCATCCGCGATATTAAAAACGAACTTCGTGAAATAAAGTGTCAATTTTCGGATGTGATGCTAGCGTTTAGCACTTTAGTTAAAGTGTGCGACACTCCTGCTGTCGATCCTAATGACAGAGTCTGTGAAATTCCTTCCTTAATAATTATATCAAAGGATCGCAATTATATTATGTCTTTGCCGGCCTTTCACGTTGCATTGAACGCCGTAATTCTAATTCGCTAACGGTTAAGCAATAACGAATATCTACACAACCCCTTAACATGTATATCAATTCAAAAGTACCGTCTGGAAAAAGGATTACTCCTCAAGACAAATCTAGCACATAACTTAGTCTAAATATATTTTATGTAACAGTACCTTGCCAAATTATTACACCCTTAGCAAAATAGCTTTTTTTCGTTTTAAGTTATGATAACTTAAAGTGTTTGCAATAATTGGCCATTATATTTAATTAATCACTTTCTCTGTCCCTTAGGAAATGAAATACAACATAAAACTTATTTCAACAATGGCGCAACAGCCCAAATTAGGCCCTGGCCTCCTGAAGTCATCGCCTCCAATCGTCTCGATCCAAAGACCGCGTCCTCCAGCTGCTAATTTTTAATAAGGCTTTGCTGTCTTCTTCAACCGAGTTTTCCCATCGCTTGCGTGGTTTGCCTACTGGCCGGTTACCACTCGCGTTGCCTTTAATTCTGTCTTCCATTCGCTCTACATGGCCAGCCCACTGCAGTTTACGTAGCTTGATGAACGTTGAAGCTTCTAGCTCGTCGTAGAGTTGACACAACTCATAGCTGTATCTTATTTGCCATTCCGTTCCTTCCTTTACAGGTCCCGAAATTCTTCGGCGGACCTTTCTTTCGAATGCGTTAACTGCTTTTTCGGAAGTTCGCGTTAATGTCCACGTCTCGCTGCCATAACAGAGCACAGGTCGTATAATAGTTTTATAAATCCGCAGCTTATTATTCCTGTGCACTTTCTTGGATTTCATTATTGGAAGTACCGAATAATACGTCTTATTTGCAAGTATTATCCGTCGTTTGATTTCGTCTGTTTCTTTGCTAGATTAGCCCCAAGATATATGAAGTTGTCCACACGCTCCAAATTATTTAATAAGTATTTATTAAACTAAAAAAACTAACATGAGTATACTTAATTTTTCGTAAGCTTGCCTTTAACCTCCAGTTATGCGTCTATACGACGAGGCATACATTTAATACAGTTTTCAATGGTGGTTTTAATGGTTATGGTTCCAAAACTTTGTAAGCACCTCTAATAATTCTTTTTCGTAGTAGGTGCGATATTACTTACTTCAATTTTGATAAGCTCCCAAACATTTTCGATAGAGTTCATGTCTGGCGAATTTCCCGGCCAATTAAGGACCGTAACATTATTTTGAGCCAAAAACTGTGTTATAACTTTGGCTTTATGGCACGGCGCGCCATCGTGCATAAAAATAGGGTTTTCATCTTCCTTAAACCAGTTTCTTATCTGCGGTAGCAGTTGCTCGCTCAACACTCGTTGGTACTGATCGCCTTCAAGGGTGCCTTCTACAATATACAGAGGTCCTGGCTACTTGGCGCTGATCACAGACTACAGCATGACTGACAAGGGATGTTTAATTGTGGGTACAATGTACTCCGAAAGAAATTTTTCTCCCGGCCGTCGTCTCACAAATTTCGTTTTTTCAACCATAACCTGGAAAATCGATTCATAAACGAAACATACCTGAAAAACAGAAGGAAAAATACAAATAACACCTGTAACAAAAAGATTGAGACAAAACTAACACTGTTTTTTTCATGGTTAAAAGCATTTTTTATTTTTTTTATTTTCAAATTTGAAATTATTAGAGCAAAAGATTTGAGAAAAAAAATTAAACAATAGATAATGGCGCATTGTCATCAATTTTTCACAATTTATATTTCACTTTACGCATTATAGCCTGGGTGACACTAACGTCAACTTTTTTTAGTGAAATGTTGATTCGCCGACGCAACTGCTTTTCATTATCTGCTTGCCATCCATTTTTGTACACTTGAGCACTTAGCAATACCCAAAAATTCTCTATAGGCCGTGTTTGAGGAACGTTCGGAGGATTATCCTCTCTCGGTACGAATTTGATGTTCTTCGCTTTGAGCCAGTTGGTAGTCTTTTTAGCATAATGACAAGATGCTAGGTCCGGCCAAAATATTGCATTATCTGCAGAATATTTTTCCTCGATGAGTTTAACAATTTTGGCAAGCATGTTTCAATATAACGGTCCGCGTTGAGCGCTTGCCTTCGATCAATGCCAATAAAGTTTTCGAAGCACCAGTTTCGGAAATTGCACACCACACTAAAATTTTCGGCTCAAATTTGGCAACGCCCCGATATTTTATGTTGTCTGGAGATGAGACAAAATCGTCAGTGTAAAAACTTCGATTTCCTGCCAAGGTTGTGTTCCCAAAAGTAAAATATTTTTTCTTCGTCTATACAGATTTTTTTCCCACTTTTGAAATGCTTCAATCGCAAAGCACGGCAACATTTGAACATTTTTTCAAGTTACTTTTGGGAGTATTTTGGTGCTTTCTTTCTCTTTCTATACGGGACATAATTTTCCTTTAAGCAACGTTGAATGGTCATGTGCGATACATGAAATTTGCGGGCTATTGTCCGCGTGTCCAATCTTGTTTTTCATTTTTTCTATCACTTTCTCACTCTGTTCATCACTTAAAACTTTTAGTCTTCCAGTTGACTCCTTATTTTCGAGCTCTTCACCACTTTTACAAGCTTTTATAGCACGATATATTGTTGCACGGCTTATATTTTTGTCATTAAACTTTTCGCGAATTACCCAATTTGACAACGTTCCAACCAAAGAAAAAACTTCTGCTTGCAGTTTTAATTTTTCACTCATTTTTAAATGTTATCTCAAGCAATAGTTACATAGAACTAAACATTATGACTGTTGCCATGTCATAAAAAAAACGTAGGCACTGCCAACATGATTAAACATGACTTTTGCATGGTAGAAGTTTGTCTCAATCTTTTTGTTACAGGTGTTATTTAAAATTTTCCGGTGAAAGTTTAGTAAAATAAAACCACTGAACTATAATTTACCAGTTGCCAGTCATCAATGGTGAAATGCTTGTACTTTTTAGCCCATTCAAAACGTTTGTTGTTTTTATAATGGTGGGTGTCAGTCTTGGTTTCTTCGCAGGTCTTCTGGCTATGAGGCGGTCTTTAGCCTATCTGGATAGTTCGCTGCGTAACTTTCATGCCTGGTTCTTGGATTTTTTTAATGATGACTTTAGCAGGTAGTTTTCTGTTTTGCGTGCAGTAATCACGTATTTTTCGGTCGTTTCGCACAGTCGTTATTTGGCGTCGACCGCATGCGCCCTTCCGTTTTGATGCCAATTCATCACCTGCATCCATTCTTTTCTTTATATTCTTTACAGAACTTCTTGATATGCCCAATATTTCTGCAATTCTGTATTGGGACAAGTTTCTCGCTATAATCCGGAAATTTCCCCAACCTTCAATTGCGACAAGTCACCTCGCTTTCCCATCGCTATAAAACACAATATGCCCAAAATCTCGGTAATAAAAAATAGATTCTACAAAATAGAAACTAATCAACTTACCGGTTATCCAATTCCCCAAAAAAAAATGTATTATTACTACCTTAATTCACAATTATTGCGCCCTTAGTTATAACAAGTGATTATTTAAAAAAAAAATTGACCGAGTATGTTATTCCACTTAACAGGAATTTTTTTGCCATTATTCGAGTTGCTGGGCAACAATGTTAACATTAAAGCGTTGCCAACACAACAAAGAATAAGAAAACCACATAATCCATAAAATTAGTTGTAAGATATTTTATCCAAAGTAAAATGAATGATTTGTTGACAATGGGTCTAATAACTTGGCAAGGTACTGTAACTTGCGGAGTATTACGAATAAGGTACCCGAAATTGAAGTTCATTTACAACAAAACCCCGAACTAGATATATTGGTGTTCAATGAAACATGGCGGTACAGCACTGAAATTAAATATTTCAATTTTAATGGCTTTACTGCAGTTCATGATTGCTGCGATGAGGAAAAAGGTAGAAGTACGGCTATTTTCATAAAAACCACACGCAAATTCAACACATTATTGGTAGATCATAATAAGAGCTTAAAGATAAACATAACAGAATTATGATTGGGCTTAAAGCCCAATCATATGATACTCTAGATGAGATGGAAATGACTTTAATATACCGGAAAATATGTCATCTCAAATTCTTTCGGATAGTGAATAGAGACTTTTGCATGGGAGGTGGTAGAAGTAGAGGGGGAGGTTTGTATTTTTCGTATATGGCATCGAACATAGCATGCAAAATGTTTTTTGCTGAATTTAAAGTTTCTAGTTTTCATTATTTTTAAAGAAATTGATCATAGTTTTCCTTAAATTGGGGCATTTGTATGGGAGGTGGCAGAGTAAATGGAGCATTTAAGATGATTTTGAAACTGCTCATCATCATCCTTATCACCATGCTTTGATACAATTTCAAAGTCGATAGCTGTCATATACTTGAAGGAGAAATGCTTTTCTTGAATTTATAATACAGATATTTGTATGGGAGGTGGTAGAAGGAGTGAAGCAGAGCTAATAATTTTTTCCAACACTTATTTCAATTACTAAGAAACAAATTCTGGCAAAATTTAAAGTTTGTACTTTTTCTAGTTTGAATGGAAATCGATAAAATGCATTTAACAAAAATTATGCATTTGTATGGGAGGGGGTAGAAGGAGTGTACAGATCAAAACAATTTTTTTTATATTATTAATATTTCTATTTGTATACTTTAGACAAAATATCAAGTTGATAGCCTTAACACTTTCGAAGAAAAATAATTTAATTTAAATTTCAAAATTTCGTGAAATTTGTATGGGAGGGGCTAGAAGGAGTGAGGTGAAGTTTATAATTTTTTCAACACTTATTGTAATTATAAAAAAAATAATTCTGGCAAAATTTTGCGTTTTCAGCTTTACTAGTTTCAGTGAAAATCGAATATATGTATTTCTCAAAATTGTCCATTTGTATGGGAGGGGGTAGAAGGAGTGAGGGGATCGGATCAATATTCCGTCATATTAATGACATCTATATAATAATACTTTGACGTAAATTTGAAGTTGATAGCTTAAACAGTTTCAGAGAAAAGTCAATTTCTTAATATTTCGAAATTTCATGAAATTTGTATGGGAGGGGGTAGAAGGAGTGGGGGGATGTGGCCCGTTCACGAACTTAAAGTTACTTTTTTGCTAAAAATGACACACAACAAATTTCAGCACGATAGCTTTAAGCGTTCGAGAGTTATGTTGTAGACAGACGGACAGACGGACGGACAGCAACTCGGAATCGAAGTTTTTGAGCGACAACAAATATTTCTGTACCCTTGGCGGCTCTGTGCGAGCATTATTTCTGAGCGTTACAAACGGTAAGGCAAACACAATATACTCTCAGATTTCATCTAGAGTATAAAAATAGGGACTTTTTATAAATCGCCCCCTTATGATAATCAGAAATTTTTAGACCATCTGGATCAAATCGACTTTAATTACAAGAATCTAACAACTCTAGGAGACATACAATATAAATCTATTTGATTCTGGTGCTCCTATGAACTGTTGTATGGAAATGATCCTGGCAAATAATTGTACGATTATTAATACGACCTCTGCCACAAGAATTACAGAGCAAATTCAAACTTTAATTAATCATGTAGTATATGGTATATATGTAACTCAACATCAACACACTCTCTCAAGCTCAATACATGGCCGGAGCTTGATCACAGAGTTATAACGCTAAACATTTCGATAACAAAAGTACAAGTACAAATGACTAAGAAAATAATTAAGATCGTGAAAAAACATAAGTTCATGGAAAAAGTTGCATCAAGTATTGATCAGATGGCGAACTTTTCATTCGAGAAGTTATCAGAAGTAATTATAGATACCAAGAAACGCTACTATTTTCAAACAAATATGCACAAGAAACCCATCATGGATTTCTCAAGACATTCTCAAACTACATTCTGATAAAATAAACTATACAAGAAGTATAAAAAAAGTCCTGCGGACGTGAAAACTAAAATATATTATGAAAGGTTTAAGAAAAAGCCAAGCTGTACGAAAAGCTAAGGAGAACTATCTAAGCAAAAACTTCATTAATGCTACTGGAAACCCTTCAAAAATGTGCAAAGTTATCAATGAATCCCTAGGAAAAAATACGACGCAAAAAACAAGAGTTCACGAATTATTAACTTTATATAAAACTGACGAAGGTCGTGAGTTCAAATCCCGGTCGCCGCATAATTCCAGCACACTGCCTGCTTGGATATACCTTGGTCACAATGAAAAATTCGTAGAAAGAGGGTTGTGCGAAGGGCTAACAACCCTTCCACAATAAGTAATGAAAAATTTTAAGGAACCTGAATGTCAGGAGGCCAAGGTCCGATTTGGGCTGTAGTGCCATTGTAGAAGAAGAAGAATTGAGCCGTGATTACTAAGCCCTTCTGGTCCTACATTTAGAAGAATAGAAAGATGTCTCCTACCTCTTTTGCATGTTATGATAATATCACTGCTTTGGAACCTTAAGGTATATGCGATCTTTTCGCATCAGATATTGTGTCGCATTGTATGAGAGGGGGTAGAAGGGCAGAAGTTAATTGGCTTACTTACTCGATAAATGTTATACGTATTGAGTAAATTGGTTTATAGTATTTCATGAAAAACTGCAGTTTGTATGGGAGGTGGTGTAAGGAGCGGGGAGATTCAAATAATTTGTATACTATAGATAAGATATTGTTGCGAGCTAGGGGGTTCGCCGGATTTCAAAGAAAACACAATTCGTTTAAAAATAATAGATAATTTATTTATTCGCAGGCTTTTTTACTTAATTTTCACGTTAACTTAATTCGCCTTAAATCGTACTACCGATATTTCGCTTTCTATCGCTTTCACTACCATTCGCGTTCAGATGTCGCTGACTGACTGACTGAATGTCTGAAAGTTGGCGGATATTTATACCAAATCTCCCAGACAGGTGTCGTTGTGTGTGTGTGTGTGTCTAGACTATTCTAGATTGCCTACATTATGGAGTTTACTGGAAGTTGCTAGAAACTTGTTTATGGCGTTTTACATGTTGAGGGACTTTTCTGGATGTTTCTGGGAACATCGTGGTTGCCAGATTTATAACAATATGATAAAATTATTCGCTTCTATGGTTTTCAAGAAAATTTGATTATTATCAATTTTTGAAAATGAGTCATTTTGTATGGGATGGGATAAAAGGCGTGGGGCTATTGTTATAAGACTAAACGCAGATAACATCTCGAAGCATACCTAATAAACTGTGAAAGTTTCATAATAATGGACTTAGCCGTTTATGTGTGAAAGCCGGACAGAAAGACAGACCAAGAAGAATTTTAAAAACGTGTGTTTCTGCTTAGTTATTGTCCAAATAAAGCAAAACACTAATTTATAGTCATTTATAAACAAATAACAGACAGACATTACAATTATATTTATCTATTTTATATTTATTTGCATAGATTTCCTTTTAATAAAACTTTGCAACGAATGTAAGAAGTTTAAAAAAATTGCAAATAGTTGGTACATGTTTGTTACTGACGATTTATAATATGGAGCTTGTATTTTACTTTATTATTTTAATAATAAAGTATTGTGATCGACTTGGGAAAAAAAAAAAATTTGCTACCCTGAAATTTCGTTTTTTCGCGTTTCGTGACTAAATTAGCCTAAAAATGCAAAAAAAAAAATCCGTCTGTCTGTACGCCGTCCGCCGTACGCCGTCCGCCGTACGCCGTCCGCCGTACGCCGTACGCCGGTGTGTACGCTCAGAGCACATTAACTCCCAAACCATTCGAGATAGAAAGCTCATTTTTGGAGGGATTGTAGGTAGTTGCGGATCTCAGGAGGACACTCATTTTTGGGGGTGTAAGGGTTCAGGGGGAGGCGGGGGGAGCACTTAAACCGAAAACTAAGAATTCAAATATCTCAAACATGGTTACAGCTAGGAAGCTAAAAATCAATGTGCATATAAAAGTGTTTGTGGGACAACTTTTAAAATTAATCTAATTTTTTTATCCATTGGGGTGCAAAAAGGGGGGGCTAAAAACCAATTGTCGGCCGAATTTTTTTTTCAAATGATTATATCTTCGAAATTACTTAGCATAAAAAATTTATAATTTTAGACCATCAAGGTGGCATACAGATTCACTGGAATCAGCTTACATAGAGGCTAATTATTGTAAGGGGGAGAGTCAGGGGGGGTGCAAAGAAAAACACTTAAAAATCAATATCTCGGCTATTTGTTGAGCTATGCAATTGAAACTTGGTACTTATATTAAGCTATACTAAAGAAATATGAAAAAAATATAATATTTGGAGAAAATAGTAGTGGGGGAAAATGGGGAGCATTGAACTTTCCAAAATTTCAAACCATTATATCTCAAAACTGAGGGCAGATATCACATCAAAAATTTGTCAGATCGTAGAACTATATAATTGTTAATTTTGGTAAAAAAATTAAGTGGGGGGGTGTAAGAGGAGGGAGGTGGAAAGCAAAAATGTTGAAAATTTTGAGTAATTTTTTTTGGGCTCTGGTAAAAGATACAGAGTTTAAATTTTGCAGATCAATATATCAATTTATTGTACATACATAAAAAATAATAGAAATTCTACAATTGTTATGCACCGACCCCCCTGGTCTAACGTGCACAAGGTGTTTCATGTGAAATGAAAAAACACATAAGCTGAAAATTTTTGAATGAAATTTTAAGGTAGAAACTTGAAAATTTGCGAAATGCATTTAAAAAAAATCCATAAAAGAATGAATTATTAACTGGTCGAAAATCTATAAAACTTCTACCCCCTCCCATACAAAATTATTTTTTCGATCATTTTCAAGAAATCAATTACCACCTAACTATTAAAAGCTATCAATTTGAAATTTTGCATAAGAACTTACAAAAATAATTGAAATGAAATTACGTTAAAAGTTTTGAAATCGCGCTTACCCTTCTACCCCCTCCAATACAAAAGTATGATTTCGACCAATTTTATTAAATCAACTAATAACAAACAAATTGCAAGCTACGAACTTGAAATTTTGTACGAGCACCTAACAACTAAAAAGAAAGAAAATTGCATCACAAGTCTTACGATTCCCCTACCTCCTCTACCCCCTCCCATACAAAATTATTTTTTCGAGCATTTTTATAAAATAAGTTATCAGCTAACTCTTAAAAGCTATCAATTTCAAATTTTGCATTGAAACTTATAAAAATAATTCAAATGAAATTGCTTTCAAAATTTTCAAATCGCGCTTGCCCTTCTACCTCCTCCCATACAAAACTATGATTTCGACCAATTTCATAAATCAACTAATAACCAACAAACTAAAAGCTATGAACTTGAAATTTTATAAAAGCACCTTAAAAGAGAAGCGAAATAAAACTGCATATCAAAATTTACGATTCCCCTACCTACTCTACCCCCTCCCATACAAATGTTCGGTTTTGTGAATGAAAATTCTATGCAACTTCGTCTATGAAACACATTCTACACAGAGAATATTGGACGTGATTAAAAAGCTATTAACATCCACCCACCCTTACTATTACCCCTCCTCCTCCCCTTCATAAAAACCCAAACTTGTAGAAACGAATGAAATATTGTTAAATAGACAACAGCCCTGCTCAAGAACTCCCTTTCACTTAGTCTTTCCTAACCACTCTTACCTGCATATTGACTTTCCACACATCCGCAACATGTCCCAAGAATAATAAAGTTTCGCCCGACTTGTTGGCAGTTTATTTTAAACAGTCACGATATTTAAATGTAGAAATACTCGCAACTGTTTGATAAATAATAATTTTAGAACAAGTTTTTATACGATTTTTGAGTCATTTCTTATATGTTTTATTCAAAACTATTTTTATTATTTCATGAAGAACGGAGTACGTAATTGTAAAATAGATAAGAACCGTAGTTTTCCTTAGCTAAATAACGAACGAAAAACGCAACAGAAATGAATTAACTGCTTACTTTTACATATAGTAGATATGATGTTCACTATCTCTGAATGTTCTATTTTAAATGCTGATCCATAGTGATGCCAAATGTCTGTTAATAGATACCAACGACCATATCTAACATACATAGGTCTGAAATTATTCAGATCCGATGTAAATAGTTTGTTAGTAAATAAACCTTTATTTTTTGATCATAAACCAGAAAACAAAAACAAACATAACGAAATATGATAAAAGATTTATTGACCTCAAAAAGCACGAGCTTAATGTTACATTTTAATATCAACATAGATAATGTAGGTAGATAGTTAGATGAAAATGGATTAGAACAGAGAATCCATTCCAATTTCGCCGTTGGATCTGACAAGGTGCACTGTGTGTCGCACTCCGTGGCGTGCTTACTATTGTTTAACTACTCGTATAGTTAACAAACAGTTCAATAAGAAATCAAATAATCAATTTTGTTGGATAGAAAAGTGTGTGTTTGATTACAGAAAAGTAATGATAGAAAAAAGACTGCCTTAAAAGTGGTATGTTCCCAAGTGTGGACATTTAAAGAAACCGGTATATTAAAAATTCGGTGTTAGTTGGACGGTCACTCAACCCGCCAAATTTGAAAATTCGTGTTTGCTTTTTCTGTAATATAGATCTAAACTATTTTGCATAAAAAGAAATAACCGTTAAAAAATGAACAAATAGTTATTAAAGAAAAGTTTCAATAATATTATCACCAAATAGATAATGAAGTTTTGCTAAGAAAGTGATTGCAAGAAAATAGCAAACGAAAAGACACAAAAGTTGTGGTATATTCTGTATATAATGAACATGGACATGAATGAACCATCGACGTGAGTACAACAATTTGTCTCCTAAACTTTTTAATTGAACTATAATTACACATATGTATATTATAATTTTCGATAAAAGTTTAATTTATTTCTTAATTTATTTCTTCTTTTGACGAATTTAGCAACGTTTAAAAAAAATTGTTTATGTTTTCCCGTTTGGTTTTAGTAAATTTTCAATGTATGTATGTTGTCCTAATAAACTGCCAACAAGTCGGGCGAAACTTTATTATTCTTGGGACAAGTTGCGGAAGCGTGGAAAGTCAATATGCAGGTTAGAGTGGTTAGTGAAGACTAAGTGAAAGGGGGTTCTTGGGCAGGGCAGTCGTCAATTTAACGCTTTGCGAAAACGTTCAAAAGCTCCAGTACTTATAATCAATATTTCGTTCGTTTATTTATGCAAGTTTGAGTTTTGTGAGGGGAGGGGTGAGGGCTGATAGTAAGGGTCGGTGGATGTTAATAGTTTTTTAATTGATTGCTTGAATCACGTCCAATATTCTCTGTATAGAATGTCAGTTTCATAGACGAAGTTGCATAGAATTTTCATAAAATTCTGTGTATTTTACATCCACGAAACCAAACATTTGTATGGGAGGAGGTAGAGGAGGTAGGGGAATCGTAAAGATTGTGACGCAATTTTATTTCCTTTCTGTTGTAGTGTTCTCGTGCAAAATTTCAAGTTCGTAGCTTTTAATTTGTTGGTTATTAGTTGGTTCAATGAAATAGGTCGAAATCATACTTTTGTATGGGAGGGGGTAGAAGGACAAGCGCGATTGCAAAACTTTCAAAGGAGTTTCGTTTTCAATTATTTTTGTAAGTTTTCGTGCAAAATTTGAAATGGATAGCTTTTAAGAGTTAGCTGATATCTGATTTCTTAAAAATGCTCGAAAAAATAATTTTGTATGGGAGGGGATAGAAGAGGTAAAGGAATTGCAAAATTTGTGACGCAATTTTCTTTCATTTCTCTTGTAAGGTGCTTGTACAAAATTTCAAGTTCGTAGCTTTTAATTTGTTGGTTATTAGTTGATTTAATGAAATTGGGCGAAATCATACTTTTGTATGGGATGGGGTAGAAGGGCAAGTGCGATTTTAAAACTTTTAAAGTAATTTCATTTCAAATATTTTATAAGCTTTTATGCAAATTTTCAAATTGATAGCTTAGTTAGGTGATAATTAATTTCTTAAAAATGGTCGAAAAAATAATTTTGTATGGGAGGGGGTAGAAGTTTTGAAGTTATTCGACCAATGAATATTTCATACTTTTAGGGATTTTTTTTAAATGTATTTCCCAAATTTTCAAGTTTCTACCTTAAAATTACATCCAAAAATTTTCAGTTTTCGTGTTTTTTTCGCTGCACATGAAATACCTTGTGCCCATTAGACCGGGGTGGTCGGTTCGTAACAATTGTGGATCAAATTATTATTTTTTTTCTATGTATATCAAATAGATGTATCCACATGCAAAATTTAAAGTTTCTATCTTTGACCAGAGTCCTAAAAAATCACTCAAAATTTTTGACATTTTTGCTTACCACCTCTCTCCCTTTACACCTCCTAACATAAAATTTTTATTGAAATTATGAATTATATAGTTCTATAATCTGACGAATTTTTGATTCGATATCTGTACTCAATTTTGAGATATAACGATTTCTAATTTTGAAAAGTGCATCATTTTTGAAATGCTTCCCATTTTCCCCCACTACTAGAATGACCAAATTTTATATTTTTTTTGTATTTCGCTAGTATAGCTTAGTATATATTTTAAGTTTCAATTACATAGCTTAAGAGATAGTTGAGATATTAATTGTTAAGTGTTTTTTTTTGCATCCCCCTGACCCTCCCCCTTGCAATAATTAGCCTATTTGTAAGTTGATTCTGGTGGATCTATATGCCATCTTAATTGTCCGAAAATATGAATTTTTTATGGTAAGTAGTTTCGAAGATATAACCATTTCAAAAAAAGATTCGGTCGACAATTTGTTTTTAGCCCCCCCTTTTCAGACGCCAATGGATAAAAAAATTAAATTATTTTTGAAGTTTGTCCCATAACCCTCTCTATACGTATGCTGATTTTCATCATCCTATCTGCATTCGTGGTGAAGATATTAGCAAGTGTATTGTTTGACTTTTTCCATCCCCCCGCCTCCCCCTTCCAACTGACACTCTCCAAAATTTGGATAATGGAGCTCACTTACCAAATTAACAATCCACCCAAAAACCAACATTCTACCTTTAACGGTCTTGGAGGTACGAGCCCATATGTACGGCGTACGGCGGGACGGATTTTTATACTCTAGATGAAATCTGAGAGTATATTGTGTTTGCCTTACCTTTTGTAACGCTAAGAAATAATGCTCGCATAGAGCCGCCAAGGGTACAGAAATATTTGTTGTCGCTCAAAAACTTCGATTCCGAGTTGCTGTCCGTCCGTCTGTCCGTCCGTCTGTCCGTCTGTCCGTCTGTCTACAGCATAACTCTCGAACGCTTTGAGCTATCGTGCTGAAATTTGTTGTGTGTCATTTTTAGCAAAAAATTAACTTTAAGTTCGTGAACGGGACACATCCCCCCACTCCTTCTACCCCCTCCCATACAAATTTCACGAAATTCCGAAATTTTCAGAAATTGATTTTTCTTTGAAACTATTTAAGCTATCGATTTGAAATTTGGGTTAAAGTATTACAGTATAGATGTCGTCAATATGACTGAATATTGATCCGATCCCGTCACTCCTTCTACCCCCTCCCATACAAATGCATAGTTTTGAAAAATGCAGTTTTTCGATTTTCATTGAAACTAGCAAAGTTATAAAAACGAATTTTTGTCAGAATTAGTTTTATTATAATTACAATCAGTGTTAAAAAAATTATCAACTTCACCCTACTCCTTCTACCCCCTCCCATACGAGTTTCAAGAAATTTTGAAATTTATATTAAATTATTTCTCTTCGAAAATGTTAAAGCTATCAACTTGATATTTTGCATAAAGTATAAAAACAGAAATATCAATAACGAGTAAGAAATTTGTTTTGATCCGTACACTCCTTCTACCCCCTCCCAGACAAGTGTGTAATTTTTGTTAAGTGCATTATATCGATTTCCATTAAAACCAGAAAAAGTATAAACTTAAAATTCTGCCAGAATTGGTTTTTTAATAATTGCACAAAATATTAAAAAAAATTTCCAGCTTCTCTTCACTCCTTCTACTCCCTCCCATACAAATATCTGTATTATAAATTCAAGAAAAGCATTTCTCCTTCGAATATATTAGAACTAGCGAATTTGAAATTGAATCAAAGCGTGGTGACAAGGATGATGATAAGCAGTTTCAAAATCATCTTAAACGCTCCACTTCCTTTGCCACCTCTCATACAAATGCCTCAATTTCAGGAAAACTATGTCCAATTGAAAATAATGAAAGCTACAAACCTTAAATTCAGCACGAAATATTTTGCATACCACATTAGGTGCCACATCCAAAAATTACAAACCTTCCTCCTCTGCTTCTACCACCTCTCATATAAAAGTCACTATTAATTATTTAAAAGAATTGGAGGTGACATATTTTCCGGTACATTAAACTCTTTCTCATTTCATCTAGAGTATCATATGATTGGGCTTTACGCCCAATCATAATTCTTTTATGTTTTTTTTTTTGCTTTTTTAGGCTAATTTAGTCATGAAACGCGAAAAAACAAAATTTCAGGGTAGCAAATTGTTTTTTTTCTGTTTATTATTAAAATAATAAAGTAAAACTCATGCTGCGTATTTGGTGGGATCACCTTGGTAGCGTGTATAATGAGTTGCTCTAACCGGGCGAAACCATTACTGGAGCTCTCTACCGAACACAATTAATGAGATTGAGCCGAGCACTCAAAGAAAAGCACGTTAATTACTACTCCAGACACGACAAAATTATTTTCCTACATGATAATGTTCGTCCGCATGTTGCGGCGCCGGTCAAAACTTATTTGGAAACACTTAATTGGGAAGTCCTACCCCACCCGCTGATTATCACTTATTCCGGTCGATGGCACATGGTCTGTCTAAGCAGCGCTTTACATCATATGAAGATACTAAAAATTGGGTCGATTCGTGGATAGCCACAAAAGATGAAGAGTTCTTCCGACGTGATATCCGAATGCTGCCAGAAAGATGAATGAAAGGTAATGTACCGTTCTTTCACAATACATTCTTAATTTTTGATAGAAAACGGCGGAAACTTATTTATTCTCCTAAAAGTAAAATGAATTATGACGAAAAATGATACTTTTAGCTTTGCTTGTTGCAATGAAAATCGAGTAAATGCATTTTTGAAAACTGTGCATTTGTATGGGAGTGAAAGATGATCAGATCAATACTTTTTGACGTTTATGATATTCACATTGTTATACTATGACCCAATTTTGAAGTCAATAGCTGAAATGGTTTCGGGGAAAAATCAATTTCTTCAAATTTAGAAATTTCATGAAATTTGTATGGGAAGGGGTAAAGCTTAAAGTTATTTTTTTTGCTAAAAATGACATATGACAAATTTCAGCACAATACGTCAAAGCTTTCGAGAGTTATGTTGTTGACAGACGGACAGACTGACAGACGATCACTCGGAATCGAGGTTTTTGAGCAGCAACAAATATTTCTCCACTCTTGGCGATTCAGTGCGAGCATTATTTCTTAGCGTTACAAACGGTAAGGCAAAGACAATATACTCTAAGATTTTATCTACATATGTATGTAGAGTATAAATATGTTGTAGTTCACTGTATTTCATTGGATTAATGCGATCTAACAACAATATTTTTCATTCCGGTTTGAAAGTGTAGTGGGCTGATGGTGCACTAGCCAACAGCATAGAATTTCAATTGAAAATTGAATATCTGGACCTCGGAGATAAACTGCGCTATGTCGACTTGGGACTGTTTTATAAAAGATACCTTAATTCACTCATCTCTTCAAGAGCTTTCCAGAGGAATACTACACTATGTATTAATGTCGTCATAAAATATGTTCTATGGTCCTGCTGGGCGAAATAAATTGAATTCTGTAATACAAAAAGATTTCTATAGTATTTTAACTGCTCTACTAGAAGTTGAATAAAACGAGATAGCGCAGTTTACCTCCGAGGTCCAGATATATCCTCGTTACATCATTACACGCAAGTATCCTCTCGAACTTCGTTAAAATTAATGAAAAATGTTTACACAGAAATCTTTAGGCTTTAATTGATGAATAGTAAAAACAAGAGAAAAGGAAAATACGCGAACGATGTATCATCTAAATGAGGGAGCTCCTTCCATCCGAAACATACGAGTTAGCCCGCTAATGAACATGTTTAGTTCTAATTTTCGAAAACAGCCAATATAAATGATGTGTTAAATTTTCTCGATGCAAGAAAAATGAAAAAGATTTCAGAGCTCACTGTTGTAATCCAACCACCCTTATATTTAAATCCTCTCTGTCCATGCTGGGTGTTGGGCGCATGGCAGAACCCACCCATTCCACAAGTATTTCTGAAACGTCAAAGGACGCGCGTAGAGAGTTTTTCTTTAAAGGATACACTTCGTTTCAGGTCAACAAAACAAAAAGGAAATTTGTTTATTTCCGTCAAGTGGCTGGCGAAAAACTGGATCATGCTGCTGAAGGAATTGATTCGTTTCTCGACCCAACATCGCACTTTTTACTGTTACCTGATTCTGAGTGTTTGGATTTTCCTTTTGATTGCAGGTAAGCTCCGAAAAGGAAAACTTTCCCTTTTCAAATGCATCCACCATAACCTAAAATTTTCCAAAATTATCCGTTTCAGGAATGTATAAATATATCGGCAATACGAATAATGGAAGCTCGCTTGGTTTCCTGAACACCAGGCAAATCTACTCGATGTCCGGTATATCCAGCGAAGGCTCCAAATTGAATCGATACAAGCAGCATTGCAGCCCAATGGAGAATTTCGTTCGGAAGGACGATGGCGGGCTGTTGGAAGGATGGAAGTTACAGGGAGTCCTTTTGGTAATCAGACATGGTGACCGCGGACCTATGTCTCATGTTCGAGGAATATCGTCGATAAATTGCGGAATGGAGAATGATAGCTTGTTGAATAGGTTAGAAGGAATTTTTTTTTACCGTGTCCTTGTGATATAATTTGTTTCCCCTTAGGTATAAAACATTTCTGCAAAACGTATCCAGTCCTACCGGACCGAATCATATGTATTGGAATAAAATCGGCCCGTTTCATGGATTTGCTCTACTACCGCCAAATTTGAAGTCTTGTCTGTTGATGCAGTTGACTTATAAGTAAGTAATTACAGTTTAGAAGGATTGTGCATGAATAACTTTATCCACTGCTGAAGTTCAATTCGAAAATAGAATCCACGCAGTATGTACCTCACTCTAAACTCTTGCTACGAAATTTTCTAGGGGCATCGCTCAACTTCTTCACGTCGGTGATATCCTCCACCAAGTCTACGCTCATCCGCTTGGACTCCTGCATAAGCCACAATCAAGTTCGTCCAAGTCCTCAATCAACTCTACGCCATATTCCTACTTCAATTCGGACGAAGTCATCGTCTATACAACACGCTATCGAAGGACCTTCCAATCGGCAATGGCCTTGCTCTTCACATTCCTGCCACCTGAAAAGTGGGTATCCTTGAACATTCACGAATCTCATAGTATGTCCTTTTGTTTTTCCGACTGCGCCTGTCCGCAAGTCGATGCACTACGCAAGAGCAGTTCGAAACTCGTAAAGGGTCAACTGGTCCAACATCCTGCTGTTGCAGCCGTTGTCCAATGGATTGCTCAGGCTTTACTACAGCATTCGTCAAGCGGTCTAAACGGAGCGTTTGAAGTACGCGATGCAGTACTTGCTCTGCTGTGCCACGATGCTCCCTTGCCGTGCCGAAAATCGAAACCCTCTGATGTCAAATCATCGATCACTATAGTCCCACCGACCACTCTCGATCTGAACGATGTGATCAATATCGATCAAGACGACACTGCCGGCAATGTGATCGAGTCCCCGAATATCGTTGATCCGGATGAACCGGAAGCACAAGCCGAAGGCTGCATCGAAACTAGCCATATTGCAGCTCTGATGTCGTACACAAATTGGCAGTCGTCGAAGGAAGCACGGCAGGGCTACTACCGCAGAACCGGACTACTACGGGCCTACGGCATGATTCGTCATATTGTCGGTTACATGTTGAAAATGATATCAGGTGATCGTACCAAATTCGTTCTGTATTCGGGCCACGATTGGACTATGCAGTATTTAACAGCCGCTTTAGGAATCGATACCGAAACAGCTTTTATTCCTTACGCAGCTCGGATGGCTTTCGAAGTGTACAAGAGCGATACTCATACGGACTATTACTTCCGGGTTATTTACAACGGGCGTGATGTTACCCAACAAATCGACTTCTGCGAAGGCGGAAAGAGTCTACGCGTAACGCGTGACAGTCGTGGTAACAAGGCTGATCTGTGTCCAATCGAGAACATCATTCGCTTCATACACGACGATTACTTCGCACCGTTGAATGCGACTAATTTTAAGGATGCATGCACCATACAAAGATTGAATGAGTTTTAAAAAAAAAAATTATTGTTATGTACGTCTTAGGAAAAATGTTTAAATCTGTGATATATATAAAACAAACAAACAAACACGAAACAAAACAAATTAAACACACAAAAATCATTTTAATGTAAAATAACAAACCGAAAATAACTTAGCGAAATCATTTTATTCTATTTAAAAAAAAAATTATTTAATTATACAAACAAAAAATCGTTGTTATCGAAGGATATTTTCAACACAAAGCCTTTTTGCAATATTGCCAGCAGTTCTCGTATAAATAGAGAAATAATCGAAAATTAAATTCATTTCAAATTCAATTCATCTTCAAAAATTTGCAGCACAAGACAATTTTTTTTTGTTATAATTACAGTAAATGCCTTGCAATAAATTAAATAAATTATTACATTTAGCAAAAAGAAAAAAAGAAAATAAAAACAAATTAAATTATTAAAACAGAAATTAATTCGAAAATTAATTTATTAATCATAATAAGAGAAGAGGAAAATAACGAAAATAATAAAATTATTTTTGAATGTTTTACTGTGTCAGTAAATCGGAACAAAAAATTAATTTAATTGAAATTAAATTTAAGTAAATCAAATTACTAGGATAATATATTTATTTAAAAAACAAAAAAAATATCGAATACATATCATTTTAATCGATATATTTAAATTATAGTTGTAAGCATTTTTCTTTTGAAGAATGTTATTTTAATTTTATTTTATAGTTCACAAAATAAATGAAACTGAAATAATTTTATGGTGTCTTTTTATTCATTTCTGAGTCTAGATTCATGTTAGGATATGTTTGTTTTCTCTATCACTGCGGCCACTAATGGACCTATTGTTATAATATTGTAATCGTCATTTTAATTTTTCTATTTTTTTCATTGAACATGAAATGAACGAATCAAAAAATTGATTTTTTTTTTTAAAATGAGCTCCTAACATTTCGAAATTTTAAATGGTTCTCATTTTATATCGCGAGAACAAATTCAAACCTGCCGTTTCCCAATAGATGGCGGAGTAAATGGTGATCAACAATGGCAGATCAGAAACGTCACATGGTACAATTAGGCAACTGTCAACAAATCCTCATTATTAGATTTGTGAAGTTTTGTTGGCGTCATAAACTTTTTAGTGCGCAAATATGTCAAAGTTTGAGCCAAATAAGCGTCATTTGCGATAAGTTTTGCTTTTTATCTTCAATAAAAAAAAAAAAAATTGCAGCTGGGGTGCGTCGAATGATTGTTGAAACTTATGGTGAGGGTGCTATTAGTGAAAGAACGTGTCGTGAATGGATTCAACGCTATAAAATGAGTGATTTGAGCGTGGAAGACAAGGTGCGTCCCGGAGCAGTTTAAAAGTGTGAAGAAGCCTAATTGGAGGCATTACTGGGTTTTTTGCATCGCACTATCACTGGCAATGAGAAGTGGACCCCCATTACGATAATACAAAGCGAAAAAAATTGTGGGGATGCCGCCGCCATGCATCAACATCGACGGTCAAGCCCAACATCTATGACTCGAAAATCATGCTATGTATTTGGTGGTACCAGCTCGGCGGGGTGCATTATGAGCTGCTGCAATCGGGTGAACCCGTTACGAGAAATCGCTACAAAATCAACTAATGCGTTTAAGCCGAGCATTGAAGGAGAAACGGCCGAAATACGAGGAGATACACGACAAAGTGATTTTGCTGTACAACAACGCTCGCTACATGTTGCTCACGTTGTGAAAACCTGCCTGGAAACACTGAAATGGGACATGCTACCCCACACGCCGTACTCTCCAGACATCGCCCCTTCCAAATACCACCTATTCCGATCGATGACACATGGCTTGGCTGAGCAGCACTTCCATTATTCCGAAGAAGCCAAAAATTGGGTTGATTCATGGATCGGCTCAAAAAAAGAGCAGGTTTTTCGACCCGGATCGGTATGCTACCAGAAAGATGGGAAAGTTGTGGCCAGCGATGTTCGTTTCTTTCAATAATAAATATTTAACCATTTTTGCACAATAAAGGTTCGAATTTAAAGAAAAAACATAACAGGGCTACGATTGCGCGTAAAGCGCAATCTTAAGATACTCTAGATGAAATAGAATTTTTTGTGATCCCAAGAAATTTTGTATGGGAAGTGTTAGAAGGGCTGATAGGATTGAACTAATTTTTTACCCATCATGCTAAAATAGCTATAAAAATATTTTATACAAAATGCTAACTCCAAAAATTGAATAGGAGCTGAGAATATTAGTGTGTTAGATTTAGTGAAAATATGCAGTTTGTATGGGAGGTGGTAGAAACAGTGAGGGGATTTTAGTGATTTTTTCAAAAATAACTAAGAATATCATAAAATTGACATCTCTTAAATTTTAGACCAGTAACATTCATACTTTTCAAGAAAATAGATTTTTTGTGAAATTGTAAAACTGTGTCATATTGTATGGGAGGGGGTAGAAGCAGTAAAGCTGATCAAATATTATTTTCTGATCTTAGTGATAATACTAAATAAGTATTTATCACAAAATGTGAGCTCGATAAATGTTATATGTTCTGAGAAAATCGGCTTAGAGCATTTCATGAAAAAGTGTAGTTTGTATGGGAGGGGTTGGAAGGAGAGGGAGGACGCAAATAATTTTTATGCTGTATATTGAAATTAATATGAAAGTAATATATCCCGAAATTTAGACTAATAGCTTTTATACTTTTCGAGCAAATCCATTTATAGTCGAATTGCGAAATTGTGACATTTTGTATGGGAGGGGGTAGAAGGGGTGAAGCTAAACATCTAATTTTTTTTGGCCTTACTCACAATTTTAAATAAATATTTAGTGCACAATTTGAGCTTGCTAAATTTTATACGCACTGAGTAAATTGGCTTAGAGTAATTCATGACAGTACAGTTTGTATGGGAGTTGGTATAAGGAGGAGGAGGACACGCATTTTATACGGTAGATTGATATTATCATAAAAGTAATATATTCAAAATTTCAGGCCAATAGCTTTTATACTTTTCGACCAAATCCGTTTATTGTCAAACTGCGCATTTTTGTCATTTTGTATGGGAGGGGGTAGAAGGGGTGGAGCGATTTGGCCCGTTCACGAACTTGACTTTACTTTTTTGCTAAAAATGACACACAAAAATTTTTAGCACTATAGCTCAAAGCTTTCGAGAGTTATGCTGTAGACAGACGCACAGACGGACAGACGGACAGACAGACAGACGGACAGACGGTCACTTGGAATCGAGGTTTTTGAGCGATAACAAATATTTCTGTACCCTTGGCGGCTCTGTGCGAGCATTATTTCTTAGCGTTACAAACTGTAAGGCAAACCCAATATACTCTCAGATTTCATCTAGAGTATAAACACGATTTCAATTTGCATGCACTTTGTGTTTACACGAATCAATGAATTTTTATCAATTGTGCATAGTTTAGAGCTAATTCTTAGCTCACTCGATACGGAGCTGATTCCGCATCGGATGAACTATTGGATCTCTTTATACACACAGAGTTGCCAAGGTACAGAATATTTGTTGTCGCTCAGAAACCTCGATTCCGAGTTGCTGTCTGTCTGTCTATCTACAACATAACTCTCGAAAGCTTTGACCTATCGTGCTGAAATTATTCATATGTAAATTAAAAAAAAACCATAACAGGACGCGTAAAGCTCAATCGTACGATACTCTAAATGAAAGAGACATTTTTTGATTGTAAGAAATTTTTTAGGGGAAGTGATGGACGGGGTGACGTCATTGAACTAATTTTTTCACATCATAGAGTTGCCATCAAATGTTTTATACAAAATTTAGGATTCACACATTTAATAGGTACTGAGAAAATTAATGTATTGGATTTATTAAAATTGTGCAGTTTGTATGAGAGGTGAAAAAAGGTGGAGCGAGTTCTTAATGACTTTTTCAGAAATAACTATAAACATCATGCTTTTGACATGTTTTAAATGACAGATATTCATACTTTTCAGCAAAATCGACTTTTTGTAAAGTTGTGGAATCGTGTCAGATTGTATGGGAGGAGGTAGAAGGGGTGAAACTAATCGTCTATTTTTTTTTTGGTCTTACTAATATTTTTAAATAAATATTTGGTACACAATTTCAGTTCGATCAATTTTATACGTACTGAGTAAATTTGTTTATAATAGTAATAATAATTATTAGTTTTTGATGAAAAAGTGCAGTATGTATGGGAGGTGGTCGAAGGGAGAGGAGGACTCAAATAATTTTTATACAGTAGATGAAAATCATCAAAAATGTATTACATTCCAAATTTCAGATCAATAGCATTTATACTTTTAGAACAAATTCGTTTATTGTCAAATTGCTTAATCGTGCCATTTTATATGGGAGGGGGTAGAAGAGGTAAAGCTAATCGTCTAATTGTTTTTTGTCTTACTAATTCTAAAAAAATATATAGTGCACAATTTCAGTTCGATAAATTTGATACGCACTGAGTAAATTGGTTTAAAGCATTTCATGAAAAAGTGCAGGTTGTATGGGAGGTGGTGGAAGGAGGGGGAGGACACAAATAATTTTTATACGATAGATTGCAATTATGATAAAAGTATTACATTCCAAATATCAGATCAATAGAATTTATAGTTTTCGAGCAAATACGTTTATTGTCAAATTACGAAATTGTGTAATTTTGTATGGGAGGGGGTAGAAGGGGTGAAGCGATTTGGCCCGTTCACGAACTTGACCTTACTTTGTTGTCAAAAATGACGTGTACATATTAAAATAAATATGAGTCCTCTAGCTCAACGCGTTCTCAAGCTAGAGAGGACACGGGCGGACGGACATTCGGTTTTGAGATTTTTAAGTGATAATATAAACTTCTGAATCATTCACTTTTTTAAAATTAGATTAAAAACATAACAGAATTATGATTGGGCGTAAAGCCCAATGTTTCATGTTAATTTTCGAGGAAATTGAACAATTTTTGTCTGAATTTATGGAATTTGTATGGGAGGTAGCAGAGAAAGTGGGTAGTTCTGGATGATTTTGAATCTGCTTATCATCATCCTAATAACATTGCTTTGTTACCATTTTAAAGTCGATAACTCTCATCAATTCGAAGGAAAAATACTTTTCTTGAATTCCCAATACAAAAATTTTTAAGGAAGGAAGTAGAAGGAGTGAAGCGATGTTGATATTTTTTTTGGTATTTATTGCAATTATTATGGGACAAATTGTGGCGAAATTTGAAGTTTCTACTTTTTCTAGTTTCAATGATAATCGATTAATTGCATTTACCAAAATTGTGCATACCTCCTTTACGTCTTCAAGTAGAATTTCCCTATCTGAATCAGGATCTTCAATATAAGGCTTCGCGTAATGCATCACCGATGCACAGAGTGGCGAACTTAATAAACTTGCAAAATAAGCAGCATAATCACAAGTCGGTAGAGCGCTTCCTATCAGATATTTCCCATTTTTCAATTTATTTACAAAATGCCATCATTCCCTACAGTATTTAATCGATTTTATTGTTTTACTTAACTCCCCATGATATAGTTTAATTTACTTCTGACATATATCCTTATACCGCTGCCAAATACCTCGTTTTATCTCCATCATCTCCTGTATGTCTTCACAAGGGTAGCGTTTAAAACGATGTTTTTCCTGCTTCAATGCATCCGGAATCAAACCACTTGTTCTTACTATTACCCTCACCTTTTATTTTTGCTCCCTTTACTACTTGTTTTATCATAATAACTAAGTTATCTGCCGTTATATACGAATTAGACTCATTAAAAATTTGTATTTCCTGAACTAACTCTCTCTTGTATTTGTTTACAAATGTTGGATGAAGATTTAACTTTGGCATTAATGTTAATTTTTTCTCCTGACCACCACAATTATCTAAATTTAAGCTCAAAACAATCGGAAAGAGATCAGAGCTGATTTCTTCATCGATTCTAAAGGAATTCCAGTGGCGTGGCGTCCATTGATGCAAGGAAAGCAATGCTTCCTTTACATTTTGCGATTTATTCAGTTTAGAAAAGCTAAACTAAAATCAGCACGAATATGAAAATTTATTAAAAATTTTCTTTAAAAGAAAGAGCGCATTATTTTCGTCTACCACTGTTTATAGAATTTACGTGCTCAGGACAGATTTTTTCCTACGCTGTTTTTGACCAATGAAAGTTGAAAGCCTTCCCCAGGGAAAAAGATGCGATTTTAAGAACGCGTGTACAAGACCGCTGGCCAATACGAGCAAAATTTTCTCGCACGACGAGTGCAAGCTCGATTTCAATAGGAAGATGAAATGCGTCCCATTAAAATGCTTCCACATTTCCTCTTATTGCTTTT
This sequence comes from Chorisops tibialis, assembly GCA_963669355.1. Lineage (NCBI taxonomy): Eukaryota > Metazoa > Arthropoda > Insecta > Diptera > Stratiomyidae > Chorisops > Chorisops tibialis. The sequence goes on from OY770262.1 coordinate 290,984,069, forward strand.
AGTCGCATATACAAGAAAACGGGACCGCCGGCCAATACGAGTAAAATTTTCACTCGCGGCGAGCGAAAGTTCAACTTCTATAGGAAGGAGAGATGCTTCCAGCCAGTGCTTTCAGCCGCAAGCTCTGGCATTCAATCAAAGTATTGCCAGTATTGAAATTTCTGTACCAGCCGAAAACAGATCAGGAAGAAAAATGTGAAGAGGTAGATCTGGCAATATTGCACATATTTGTCATGCTTTGAGTGGAAACGAATCGGCTTAAGCTTCGGCAGATCGGGCGACATATTTTTTTCGACGTATTTTTTTTTATTGAAAAAATTAAAACTATAATTTTAAGCTAAGGCTGGAATTAATTAATTATTCAACATTTTTAAAGCTTATATTTAATAAAAAAAAAAAGAAATTCGGTCCGTTACCACAATTAGCACAAATAAAATGCCACCTATTTTAGGGATTGAACAGTATGGATTATTCGATACTGTATTAATTCAAACGCTTCAAGCTCCTGTCTGGTAGTAGGGATGAATGTGGATCGTTTTTTTTATATCAAGTTCGTGATTCCTGGGTGCTCTCAGCATTAATAATGATTCAAGCAGCTGATGAGAGAGGTCTTAGTAATAATTATAATATATTGCTTAAGCGTAATAAACCAATATATTTAAAAAATAATTGCTTCCCTTAGCTATAAAGTCACGCCACGCCACTGAGGAATTCATAATCGGTAATCCATTAAAGCTTATAGCACGTACAGTGACCGACAGAAGTCTACATACCCCATGGCACTAATTAAAAAAGTAATGATGCAGGTATGTTCTAAGTCTATGTTAATTAATATTTAACAAAAAATTTTTTCTCCAATATAAACTTTACAAGTTATTCATACATATGTAACTAAAAAAATGCATTAACAAAAGTCTACATACGGCTAGGTAAATCATTGTTTAGGCTACTGTGCAGTTCAGTTATATAACGGGAAGTATCGTTTATCAAGTTTTGGCGTTAGGCTACAGTTTGGGCAGTTTCGATAAGGCCGCAGCTGTGACGATGGCTTCTCGGAAGGAAATCTCATCAGAAGTGCGGAACTTGGTGGTAAAACATCGAGACGAAAGAAAATCTTTCGGAGAAATAGCCAAATTGTTGAATTTAAGTAAATCGACAGTTCAAACCATATTCAAAAACTACAAAAGCAGGTTCTCTGTTGGAAACAAGCCGCGCAGTGGTCGACCGAAGAAGCTGGTTCGCAGAGATGTCTCCTTTATTTTGAAAGAAGTGAACCAAAACCCAAAGGCGCATGTCACAAAATTGGCTGAGGACATAGCAAAACGAACAGGAATCACAGTTCATCCAAGAACAGTTCAAAGAACATGAAATAATAATGGATATCACAGCAGGAAACCACGCAGAAAACCCCTTATAAGCGGAAAAAATTCCAAACTTCGCTTAGAATTTGCCAAAAAGCATCTAGACAAAGGACTTGATTTTTGGAGGAAGATTTTATTCACCGATGTATCGAAGTATAACATATTTGGAAGTTGCGGTAGAACTAAAGTTTGTAGAAAAGCAAACACGGGAAGGGACCCAAAACACCTAATTCCTCCAGTCAATCATGGCGGTGGCAATGTGATAGTTTGGGGTGTTGTCGCAGCGACGGGTGTAGGAAATTTGGTGTTCATTGATGGTGTCATGGATCGCCATCTCTACAGGGTGGGCCCAAATAACTGTCGCACTTTATTTTTTGTAGAAAAAAAAAACTAATGGATATCTTGAGCAACAAAACAAATTTATTTATTATATAGACTGTTGGCTTACATTATGTGTGCTTAAGTTCAAATCTCTCACCTTTAAATTTTTTTACCAGCTCCAAACGTTTTTGAAAATTATTGCAGGCGGCACGGACCACTTCGTCTGGAATTTCATTCCAAATTTTTGTTAAAAGACGCTTGAATTGGTCCAATTTCATGTTTTTTATATTTTTTAATTTGTCAAGCATGTATCCCCATATACAGAAGTCCAATGGATTTAGATCCGCGGAAGATGCAGGCCATTCATTAACCACAGCCGGAGCAGAGTCTTGTTGAAAACAATATGGTTCGTTGCCGAAGAGCTCAGATGTATGAGGGTAACAATGATTGGTAAGCACTTCATCCAAATAGTATTGTGCATTGATTTTGACGCCTCTATCAATACAAAGGAGGGGAAGCTTGCCTTTTGTGAATATGGACCCCACACCATGACAGACGTTGTATTGTTTTGATATCTCTCAACAGCAATTTTATCTGTTGGGATATCCTGCATACTTGTTGCATATATGCGATCATTCTGTGGGTTGTGGCTCTTTTGCAATATGAATAGTTTTTCATCAGAGAACACAATATTGCAACTTAAGTGCCGCTGAAGCAACAAACCACTTCTTTCCTGTCGCATTTTTTTCTGATGATCATGAATCCTCTTTTTTTTGTAAGGCTTTTGTCCCAAGTCCTCTTTTAAAACATTTCGAATGGTTTTGCGGCTCACATTCAGCTCTTTGGCTAGATTTCGAGCTGATCTTGTCCAGTTTCGCCTAATTTTTTCACGCACATTCTTCACCAGTGCAGATGTTCTTACTGTTCCTTTTCGTCCTGGTTTTTTGGCTATTTTAGCACTTCCAGTTGTCTTAAATCGAGCCACAGTGCGTTGAACAAATCTACGGTTTACACCTATGTATGCCTTTTAGCAACTTAACTATCTCGCCTGTCTTTTTGCCTTGCATGTGTAATTTTTGCACTAACTCTCTATTTGCTTCCATCTTTCACAGAATTTCAATTGTTACTGGCCATGTCAAAACTATACTCAGTTAATTTCACAACAAAACAAAGAAAACAAAACATGCAAAGGCGACAAGAATCCGCTTTTTTACATACGAATAACAGTGCTTCGAAAAACTGCGACAGTTATTCGGGCCCACGCCATACAAAACCATCTTGCAACATAATTTAAGGGAATCGGTCGATAAGTTGAACCTTGGTGAAAGCTGAATATTACAACAAGACAATGATCCCAAGCACACCGCTCAAATCGTGAAGGACTGACTGGCTACTATATTATGCTCCAAGACAGCTCAATACGCCCTCACAAGGTCCGGACGTGAATGTCATCGAGCACGTTTGGGAGCTTCTGGATCGAAAAAAAAGAAAACACGACATTTGAAGTGCTACAATGCTAAAAGAGAAGCTCATTGGGGAATGGGGTCAAATAACCCCTAACGAGTTATAAAATTTGGTCCCATCATTGCCAAGACGCTTGCAGACAATTATAGATGCCCATGGTGAGCCAACAAAATATTAATATTAAGTTTTGAAATGAAATGTAAATTCCTTAATGAAGTTTTTGGTGGATCTCATGATCGTACGTAGACTTTTGTCAATGCTACTTCTTAGTTTTTTTATGAATAGATTGTTAAGTTTATATTGGAGAAAAGATTTTTTTTTGTTACATGTCAATAAAAATAGATTATAAACAAGACTACATTATTACTTTTCAAATAGTGCTGTTGAGCTCGTCAAGTAGCGAAAATAGGGGCCGTATGTAGACTTTTGTTGGCCACTATATATACCGGACCGATTAACCAGCAGTTGATGCATATGTGAAATTTTCTTCGGGATCATCTATTGTTCTACCATTTAAAATCATGAACCCATAATCATCTGCAAAATCCAGAAATATTTTCTCTTTCCTCTTGATTTTCGAACCGTCATAACTTCGGTAATGAAGATGATAGCATTTGTTTCGGACGAGGAGCAGGATCAAGGACCCATAATTTAAAATACGCAAGCTCTACAGAGCCTTGAACAAGTTATTATTTTCTCTCCAAAACAACATACGTGATGTTTTTAAAAGATTCAGAAATGTGAAGACATCATAAAGGCCAAAATAATAGATAAAAAACAAAACAGCCTAAGATCAATGAATTTTTCACAGCAATGTAAGCTTATTATGTCCATATAATGTCACTTACGTATTTCTATACATATTTAAAAAAAATAATTAATTAAATTAACTTTATTTACTAAAATATTACTTTCTTACTCTGAAATGTGATTTTTTAATTGGGGACACCTCCCTAATTGGGACACAATTTGCTGTCAATGCCCCAACTACAGAGGTTTTACTGTATTTCTTCAGCCGTACACTACAGAAAATCTCGTTTACATTGCATTCATTTAAACCCACTCAACTGCAGTAAGTTACTGCCTCGAAGTGCATCAGCTGCCCTCACTGCATTGCGGTGCACTCAATTCATGGAAATCTTGGCATAAGCGCGTCCAAAGTATCTGGGCTCCGCTTCCACATGTAATCCCCACGTCGAGTACAACTGCACTTCGCGTTGCAATCGCGCTTTACAACAGAATTACAAAAGGCGAGTGCACTCCGCGCTGGGGTGTGGTCTGAGTGTGCGATAAAAGCTGGGGAGTGCACCCACCCACCTCCCGTTTACCCCGTTGACCTTCGTCGCTTCAATCGCTTTGTAAGAATTCGCATGGAAGGAAATATTGGCGGTGGCGTGCACTGGGAATCATCCACCGACAAAAGAAAATCCGCGATGTGGGAGACTCTGCACGTAAGCGTACTACGTACGGCGTGAAAGTGTGGGGAAAAGTCAGCGGCACAAAGTAACACAATGTACTGAGCTGTACCAGGCTGCCAGCACGGACAGCAGCGCGATTTTACAGTGCGCACTTGAACTGCCAACGGGTACTTGCTGTGTACGCTCGGTACTCGTACCTTAATCTCGGTACACTCTCGTGATTTCAATTGCAGTACTTTACATACCGCCAGCCAGCTTACACGGAGCTTCCTCGCGCCGGCACGCTCACAGCTCTGCAGACTTGTTCGGAGCAGCCAGCACACGTGTGCAGCACGAATCGCGATTCTTTACACGGCGCCGTACATTGGGCTCATAAGTACCCACCTTTCCATTACAACATATCACACGTACATTCCTACACACATGCCGCGGCTACCGTCGTTTTTTATCGAATGCATGGGAAGGTGGAAAGCTGGGTGCCTTCAGTGGGGTATTTTAAGCGAACTTGAGAGGCAAACGATGTGGGAAAGTAAAAAAAAAACATTTCCAGCTCGTCAAATACTTAGTCAGGAAATTATGATTTTTTTTTACATACATATTTATATGTATACCTCAAGGGTAGTAGCAACAGCCTAATATACACACAATATTAGATTGCAGATATTACGTGCGTAGTTTAAGTTTAAACTAATATTTGAAAATTTTTCTTCGTTTTATCTTAATATTCTGCAAAAATCTTATTGCATGTTCTTAAATGTGAGTACGGATTCCACTTTAAAGTAACAGCGGCGATTTCGTTCTACACTTAGGGTGGTGGATGGGTAGGTCACTGTTAATAGTGATTTAATTGATCGCTTTTCAGTACAAAATATTAATTTCATATATTCACAAGTCTGCTAGGCCAGATGGCATCACCCTATTGTCGTTAAAAACTGCGCTTCCTCTATAGCTAAGCCTCTTTGTAATCTCTACCATCCTTTATACTCTTCAGGATGCTTTCCTCAGATCTGGAAGGTTGCGAATGTTCAGCCAGTTTCAAAGAAAGGAAGCAAATCGATTCCCACTAATTACCGCCCCATAGCCATTACCTCAGTGCTTTCAAAAGTAATGGAAACTGCTGTCAGTCACAATATAGTCAACTTCCTTGTGGATAAAAATCTCATTCATGATCGCCAATATGAATTTAGCTCGAGTCGTTCTACATGCGGTCTCTTGGTCTATCTTATCGAGCGTTGGAATTCCTGCATCCACGAATTTGGTGAAACTCTTGCTCTTGACATCGCCAAATCGTTTGACAGAGTTTGGCACAAATATCTCTTAGCCTAGCTAAAAGCCTTTGGTTTTAATACTTCGTTTCTTCAATGGATTGAAAGTTTCCTCTCCGAGCGCTCTATTCGAGTCGTACTAAACGGAATAACTTTTGCACCCTTATCCATTGATTCCGGCGTCTCTCAGAGCTCAGTTTTATCTCCCTACCTTTCTCTACTCTCCATCTTATCTACTGTTTCGCAGATGATAACATCTACCAATTTGACTCTCCTGCAGAGGCTCGTCCGACGTCGGTGGCCTCATGTCGAAATGAGTCAATACAATCACTAAACTCTGACCTCCGTTTAATCCTGTAATGGGGCAGGAAAACGCAGTCCTGTCATCTATCTCTTAAACATAAAGGTCCGACGTTGGTCGCTAATATGGCCTTAAATAGCGTACAGATTTCACCTTCTGCAGACTTTACGTTGCTAGGTGTAAAATTTAACAATCGTCTTGATTGGAGCCGTCACATTTACGAATTCGCTTTTGATGCTTCGAAACGTCTCGGTATTCTGCGAAAGTTTAAGAAATACTTTTCTGCCTCCGAACTAGCTACCATCTATAAGGCTTATATCCGACCACGTCTTGAGTACAACTCCCATGTTTGGGCTGGGGCCCCAAAATCACACATAGCTTTTCTCGACCGTATTCAAAACACGCATCCCGATTAATTGGAGATGAGGCCATATCGGCCTCAATAGACTCCCTCGAACATCGTCGAAATATCGTAGCACTATGCTTTTACTACAGATATTTCCATGGTAATTGCAGTAAGGAGCTAAAAGAACTAATACCCCCTCTATTTAATGCCCTCCGAAATACTCGTTAAGCAAAACGCTCACACGAGTACACTGTGAAGCCCTTGCCGTGGAGAACAGCAAAATTTAGGCAGTCCTTCATTCATCGGACGACAGTGACGTGGAATTCATTACCAGGCAATCTCTTTTCAACGGTGTACAACCTCCAACAATTTAAGAGCAACGTCCACCGCCAGTTCAAAATGTTCCCTCCTATGTTTCCCTACATACATTTGCTTCCCCGTATTCAGGTCGACTTAATTGTGCATCGCGCATTATAGGGTGAGTGAGTTATATAAAAATATGTGTTATAAATTTCAAGAGATTCGGTGTATAGTTTGTATTTATGAAACCTTACATTTGTGTGGAAGGGTTTGAAAGGTAGTGGGAATCGCAAAATTTATAATGTAGTAATTTGTAACTATTTTGACAATTGACGAGATGAGAACCAGAGAGGTACAACTGCAAATTCAAATTTTTCCTTGACAGTGCTGCAATTCCATTTTTAAAACTGCCTCCAAGTATGAACGAAACATAAACAACCAATAACTATACTACTAACAGCAGTAGTACATGTTAACTGGATTTATCTTTTACCATAGCCCTAAAAAAATACGCAAAGTTTAGGTTTTTAGCCTAGCTATAGGTCGGTAATTATATACATACGTCGTTCCTTTTGCCTTCCTTGAACAGGGAAGTTGTATATCATAGTCTGGGGCATCAAATGCAGCACGAAAATGATCACCAAAAACGTTGCTAATTATTTTGGAGTCGTCGCTAACTTCCCCATAAAAAGACAGAGTCGCAGGAAAACCATCTGAGCGTCTCTTAGAATTGACAAATTCCCGGAACTGCTTAGGTTTGTATTTAATAGTTTCCTCTTATTAATCAAATAATACTGATAGGCCAATTTTGACTTGGTAACAAACAAATCGCGTAACTCAGAATAGCGCTTATAATCAGATTCAATATTTGTGAGACAGTACCTCTTCCATGCTTTAGTTTTAAATTTTTTTAGATGTATTAAATCGTCGTCAAACCATGGAAATCTTTTACACGAACCGTATCTGTTACTTACCTACGACGAAGACTGCAACCGTCGTAATGAGTGCTCTAAGCCAAACAGCAAAATCGTGCTATAACGCCTTCAAGGAGTCCGTAAGGAAGACATTATATCTGGATTATTAAAAACGTATCTCCTCAAAATTGCAAAGTGACTTTAATAATGGAGTACTTACTGAATTTTCAAATTTAACAACTTAAACCGACAGTATACAAGGGAGCAAACGTAAATTGCTGAATTGACAAAAAGACATCTGGCGTATTAAAATAAATTATTTAACATAACAGGACTACGATTGGGCGTAAAGCACAAGAGTTGTTAGCCCTTCGCACAACCCTCTATCTATGAATTTTTCATTTTCTTAGATTGATGTAACCAAGGTATATCCTAGCAGGTAATGTGCTGGAATTATATATTGCGCCGACCGGGATTTGAAATCACGACCTTCGCATTAGAAGATCAACACGCTACCCACTAGCCTACACCCTAGCTAGAACATTAAATTACCTCCACCAAATTTCACTGTTTAATTTGTGTACCGAGGATTCAGTCTATCAAATTTAGGCCTTCTTACATGACGTGGTCCATCAGTACCTCTTAAGTAAAATTTATTTTCGTCCGAAAATAGCACAATCTTCCACTTTTGTAAATTCCAATCGATATGATTTCTGGCAAATTCTAGTCTGGCCTTAAGATTTTTTTTAGAAGTCAATGGATTCTTTGCTGATCGGTAGCTTTTAAGCCCAAATTCAACAGCTCTTCTTCGAATGGTTCTAGTGGTTACAATTAAATGCAATTCGTTCTTTAACTGTTTGGATGTTATTTCAGGATCCTTTTTTATTTTTATTTTAATATTTAAATCATCTCTTTGGGTAGTTTTTCTAGGGCGCCCTCCTTTGTGGATTGTCTCTACTTTTTCACTTTTAACTGTTCTACAAACTGTGGATTTTAACATATTGTACTTTTTGCAAATGTTTTTTTGTGACAATCCATTTTTATAATCACTTAGAATTCTAGATTTTAGCTCTTTTCCATATTTGTTCCCAGCCATTATTCATAAAATCTTTCTATTAGTTTTAAATTTACTAAAGAATAACACACTAATCCCGCAGAATATTAACTTTATTGCAACAATGACAAGTGACAATAAACTGCCAACAAGTCGGGCGAAACTTTATTATTCTTGGGACAAGTTGCGGATGAGTGGAAAGTCAATATGCAGGTTAGAGTGGTTAGGGAAGGCTAAGTGAAAGGGAGTTCTTGGGCAGGACTGTTAACAATATTTCATTCGTTTCTGTAAGTTTGGGTTCTTATGAGGGGAGGAGTAAGGGTAATAGTAAGGGTGGGTGGATGTTAATAGCTTTTTAATTAATTGCTTGAATCACGTCCAATATTCTCTGTATAGAATGTGTTTCATAGACGAAGTTGCATAGAATTTTCATAAAATTCGGTGTATTTTACATTCATGAAACCGAACATTTGTATGGGAGGGGGTAAAGAATATTGGGGAATCGTTAAATTTGATACGCAGTTTTATTTCGCGTCTCTTGTAAGGTGCTTGTATAGAATTTCAAGTTCGTAGCTTTTAGTTTGTTGGTTATTAGTTGATTTAATGAAATTGGTCGAAATCATAGTTTTGATAGGGTAGAAGCGCAAGCGCGATTTCAAAACTTTTAAAGCAACTTCATTTGAATTATTCTTATAAGTTTTTATGCCAAATTTGAAATTGATAGCTTTTAAGAGTTAGCTGATAACTGATTTCTTAAAAATGCTCGAAAAAATAATTTTGTATGTAAGGGGGTAGAGGAGGTAGGGGAGTCGTAAAACTTGTGATGCAATTTTCTTTCATTTTTATTGTAAGATGTTCGTACGAAATTTCAAGTTCGTAGCTTTTAATTTGTTGGATATTAGTTGATTTAATGAAATTAGTCGAAGTCATACTTTTGTATGGGAGGGGGTAGAAGGGCGAGTGCGATTTTAAATCTCTTAACGCGATTTCATTTTAATTATTTTTGTAAGTTGTTGTGCAAAATTTCAAATTGATAGCTTTTCATAGTTAGGTGATAATTGATTTCTTGAAAATGGACGAAAAAATAATTTTGTATGGGAGGGGGTAGAAGTGTTAAAGGTTTTCAACCAGTTAATTTTTCGTATATTTAGAGATTTTTTTTAAATACATTTCGCAAATTTTCAAGTTTCTACCTTAAAATTTCACTCAAAAATTTTCAGTTTATGTGTTTTTTTCAATGCACATGAAACACCTTGTGCACGTTAGACCGGGGGGGTCGGTTTATAACAACTATGGATCAAGTTATTATTATTTTTCTATGTACATTAAATATAAGTATTCACATGCGAAATTTTAACTTTGTATCTTTTACCAGAGCCCTAAAAAAATCACTCAAAGTTTTCGACATTTTTGCTTATCACCTCCCTCCTCTTACACCTCCCAACTTAAAATTTTTACCAAAATTAACCATTATGTAGTTCTACAATCTGACAAATTTTTGATTTGATATCTGTACTATTTTTTGAGATATAAGGGTTTGTAATTTTGAAAAGTGCGCCATTTTTGAAATGCTCCCCATTTCCCCCCACTACTATTATTTCAACATGTTATATTTTTCTTGTATTTGCCTAGTATATTTTAATATACGTTTTAAGTTTCAATTACAAAGCTTATGGAATAGTTGAGATATTAATTTTTAAGTGTTTTTCTTTGCACCCCCCTGACCCTCCTCCTTACAATAATTAGCTTCTATTTAAACTGATTCTAGTAGAATTTGATACCATCCAAATGGTATCAAAAATCAATTTTTTATGAGAAGTAATTTCGAAGATATAATCATTTGAAAAAAAATTCGGCCGACAATTGGTTCTTAGCCCCCCCTTTTCGCACCCCAATGGAAAAAAAATTAAATTATTTTTAAAAGTTGTCCCACAAGCCACTTTATATGTATGTTAAGTTTTAGCTTCCTAGCTGTTACCATGGTTGAATTCGTATTTTTCAGTTTAAGCGCTCCCCCCGCCTCCCCCTGAACCCGTGCACCCCCCAAAATGGGTACCCGCCTGAGATCCGCAATCATCTACAATCCCCCCAAAAATGAACTTTCTATCTTGAAGGGTTTGGGAGTTAATGTGCGCTGAGCGTACACGTCGGCGGACGGCGTACAGACAGACGGATTTTTTTTTTTGCATTTTTAGGCTAATTTAGTCATGAAACACGAAAAAACAAAATTTCAGGGTAGCAAATTTTTTTTTTTTCCCAAGTCAATCACAATACGAACTAACTGATAAATGATCTGTAGATAAAACGAATTAGCTCGACCAACGCGTATAACATACATACACTCGGCAGAAAAAGTCTGCGTACACATTCAACACATCCAACATATCTATAAAAAACATCGTTTTAAGTAATTTATTTCATAACAATTTTTTTTCTTTTTTTCATGGCTTCATTACAAACATAAAACAAAACAAAAATGATGATTATTGTACTCCATAAAAATATTAAAATTAAAAAACGAAAACAAATCCTGAATTGCAACAATAAAAAGTCTGCGTACAAATATTTCTTTTCAAAATAAAACAGTTGTTTTTCCTCGTTAATAGCTAGTGGGATATCCTCGTCTCTTTATTACTTCCCACAACCGTTTTTGCATGTACCAGCTTCTTAGTGAACTCTGGGGTTATTGAATTCCACTCCTGGATTAGGACTTCCTTGAGCATTACCTTCGACGTTATTGTGTGCGCTCGAATCCTTTGTTCCAAGTGATGCCACAAATGCTCTATTGGATTAAGGTCAGGAGGTTGGGGCGGTGTATGAAGCTGATTTTGGGCATTATACAGCAACCAGAGTCTTACTACCTCCGCAGTGTGATTTGGGTCGTTGTCTTGTTGGAAGTAAAAGTTGTCGCTTAAGCCCAAATGTTCTGTACTTTCCTTCAAATTGCTCTTGAGAATATTAAGGTAGTCTATTTTATTTATAATACTTTCAATAAACTCCATTTTTCCATAACACCACCACCACCGTGCTTTACTGTTGGACAGAGATTTTTTATGTCGAAGGCCGCGCCAGTTTTTCTCCATACAATCTTCCAACCTTTGATTCCAAAAATACAAAATTTACTTTCATCCGAGAAAATAACTTGTTTCCAAAATTCTTTTGGCTTATTTATGTGTTCCTTAGCAAACGCCAGCCGCTTGAGTCTGTTTACTGTTGTTATAAATTGCTTTCTACGGGCAACGCGTCCGTGATACCCATATTTCCTAAGAATTTTACGAACACCATCATCAGAAATAGACTTGCGGTACTTTGCTTTGATGTCCTTTGCCATATCAGCTGCAGTTAATCTAGGATTAGCCTTCATCGTTCGGAGCAAACTCCGAGTTTGCTGAGGGCTCAACTTTGGAGGACGGCCAAATCTGGTTTTTGAAAACCAAAACTCCTGTGTTTTTGAAGTTTCTTACGACTCGTTGGACAGATGAATAACTTCTGCTGACTATTGCACCTATTTCACGACATGGCGTACCTTTTTTCCACAAATCCAAGATACTTTTCCTTTCCCCAAATTCATTTTTTTTTCCTTTATTAGACATCTCTTACTCAACGTAAACCTTAGATAAAAACACGTTTATCAACTTTCCTACTCAAACTTTATTGTTATTAATGATTTAACTACAACTCAGAGACTTTGACGTCCCTTTATACGCTTTGAACGCAGACTTTTTATTCCTGGAATTTCAGACTATTTTTCATTTCCGAATTTTACCGTTGTTTTAGAGTACAGTAATTCTCATTTTTGTTTTGTTTTATGTTCATAATGAAGTAATGAAAAATAGGAATAAAATGTTAGATACGATGTTTTTTATAGATATGTATGTCGGATATGTTGGGTATGTACGCAAACTTTTTCTGCCGAGCGTACATACAACAGATAGATAAGTAAGAACTTAACAAACGATACCGCTGTTTGGGTTATCGTAATATTTATTAAGGAATAACCATAAGGGTTGTGAGTAGAATTACAAAAGTCCCTGTTAAACTGAGTGGCTCCAGAACACAATGCTCTTAACATGATTGCATTCAGCCAGACCACAAGTGACTAGTTTTGTTCAATAAAATATTAAGACTTAGCTCGTGCGTTTTAAACTATAAAAAGTTAAATCAAGGATTCGAGATTCAGTGAGATCGAGAGATTAAAAATCTAAAACTTTTTATCCTCTCACGAATCGAGAAACAAAACTTACGTGCTTTTAAGTTTAAATCCATCAAAAGTGTACTTAGTGACTTTTTGCAATAAACCGAAGATATGCATACGAATGACGTTAGTTTTGAAAACATAAATTCAACAATTTGAGTGGTCCGTTCATACGCGATACGCACACAAAACGCACTTCTTGAGTGGATACAATCCATAACGCATTGAAAAAAACTTTTTTTCCGTCATACGAGCGGATTGAATTGAATGGAAAGCGAATCGATTGACTCGACGGAACAGCAGCGTCGACGACGACTGGAATTCACACCATATTCAGTTTACGTCAATAATTTCACAAGATCTCATAACTGGCAGTAAGATTCGGACTGGTCTGCCGCTCGGATGTTGCACTCGAAGTGCAGCGGACCGAAAAGCAAAGAAACCGCCAAAGGAAAAAAAATCGTGAAATCCGCGATGCCACATCAGAAGTGCTTTACTCGCACGACATATGGCCGCCGACTGCAAGTCGTTATTGTTGATTCGACAGACATCAAAATAAATTCGAAGGCATTGTCTCCCGCTGTAGCGATCTGGGGGGCAGCAGACATTGGCTAGAAGCGAGTCTAACAAATCTAGCGATTCTAGTCGCGGCTACTCACGATTTTAGTAGTCCTTTCCAATGGACGTTCGATAACTAAAACAGTTACCAGGCGAGCATAACTCCACGTGCTTGAATCGCGTGCGCCTCGCCGCCAAAAATTCAAATCCGTCGAATTGTGGGGAGACAATCTCGCAACGGATTTCAATAATTTAAAGTTGCGATATCGCCGCTACGGCCGGCAGTCCGATTTCCAAGCTTGCGCTCTACGCGTTCTGCTGGCCTGCTGAAAAATTAGCATTTTGCACTATTCGACGGCGGCTCCGTGAAACTTTTTAACTCTCCCTTTCCATAATGAAAAAAGGACCTAGCGCGCACCGCAATGAAATTGGGGAAAAGTTTTACAAGACGTTTGTATCGCCCGCACAATCTCGCTCCGACCGCGAGCCATCGCGGGTTGGCGCCAAATTCAAAAGAACGAAAATTTTTCAAGATCTCCGCCTTGCAATGTCATGGCCGCCTATTACGAAATTTCACTAAAAATTGTTCGCACTCTCTTAGACCAGCAAGAAAGTTGTCTTGAAGTTGAATGGGGCCCCGGCAAGCGAACAGCGAGCAAGATGATTTGTGGGTCGTTCGTAGTCGCACGTAACCAACGAGTGGGGTTCATATTGGGGCTTAGCGGGAGCGCGTTCAACGGCTTGCTGCCTGCCGTTCATGTTCACCTGGTCGAATTAAGTAAGCAGAATATAATAATAATAAATTATATTCCGTATTTTTTGTGGATTTCACCCCAGGATTCGACTCTCTTACGGCGTGGAAATTATTTTATTGCAGCGCTTAGTGAGCGAGCGATATGATTTTATAAAATAAAATGTTTCCAGCTTCGCATTCCATGCGGCTGGCGGGAATGTTTTATATGTGTTTCCGCTTGGGAGCATTTTAGATTTTTTTACCACAATAAGGAAAATGTTCACTGAGCGAGAAGGGAGAAACTAAAAAAGTAAATGGAAATGAATTTAAATGTTGTGAATTTGCACGTAAGGAGTCGCATACTTTCGTTGTGAACAAAAACTGAACAGCAGATACCAGGGAAGCAGATGTGCCGAATAGTGCCAATCGTACTGTGAATTGTGGATTATCATATAAATCTGCCGTTTATAATTTTGTAAGTTAATTAAATTATGAAGAGACCCATAATACACTCACTTATGGCTCTAAATGAAGATTAAGCGCGTATTACAGATGTTTGCAAAGTCAAGTACGACTTTACGATTGGTTTTTATTCAATGTTTATTCAGTCGGGTTGTGCATTAACGAAAGCAAAATAAAAATAATGGCGCAAACAAGAAGGAGAACGCCAATCAGACAAAACAACACCGTCACTCTTTGAAAATAGTTGTAAATAAGTTTGGTTATAAAGAATATATATTTATGAAATTTGACAAAGCTAAATTTCAATCAATACACAACAAATATGTGACGAAATAAACGGCGCCAATTTACAATCCTGGAAGGAATAAAGAAAAAACAAATTTAATAGGTGAAAATGTGACAAAAAAGTATCCGTACAGTGTATTACAAATTATCTGCTGCTTGAAATTATGTAGCTTCAATACTTAGTGGGATACCCTTTAGCCGTAATGACTGCTTTCAAGCGTCGTTCCATAGAATCTACGAGTTTCTTAGTAACTGTTGGATTTATTTTGTTCTATTCTTCTTCAAGTTTTTCTTTTAACTCTGTTTTGTTTTTAAAAGAAAATTTTCTTAACCTGCATTTTAATTTAATGAAGCTGTTTTCGGACGTTATTTTATATAACATAATAACTAGAGCCCGGATTTATATGCAATTGCATATAGTTGCATATTTTAGCATATTCAGCCTTTAATGCATATTTCTGCATACTTCTGTTATTTCGGCATATTTCGACATATTTCGACTTCACACGTTTGCTTATTTTCTATTCAAACTAAGGCCAAAAAGTTAAACCAGAAGCTCGGTTTACTTAGAGTTACTCTATAAAGAAGAAGACACCTCTCAACACCCGGGTGTCTTGTTTTTCATAGAGTAACTCTTGGTTTACTTAACTAGCGAGTCGTCCAAGAAATACGGTGCGACACTGTTGTAATTTCTTTGAAATTCAATTTGGAGCACTACCATGTTCTAATACAGTTGACTCCTGATTATCCGAATCATGGTTAACCGAACTCTGCATTATCCGAGCTGCCATTGACCAGACATTTTTGGGGAATTCCCCATTTTTGACACATATATACATAGCTAGTAGCTCTGTATTGCATAGACTGCTCAGTGCCCGCTTTTGCTCGTGAAAAAAAGTGCAATTTCTTTTTTAATTAATTTAAAATGCCTAAAACAAGTACATCCCTAAGTGTGAAATTACGCGGATGGATTGCATCTGAAAATAAGAGTGGAAATATTTTTACTACCAATGACAAAATTATATTTTGCAATGCCTGTTCCAAACAAATTCCCTGTAATAAAAAATTTCAACTGGATCAGCATATAAAAACGGGTAGGTTGTTCAAAATGAATTATATTTTAGAAACTTTGAGATAGATTGCGTCACATTAAACTTTTAGATGCGCATTTATCAGCCGTGAAAAAAAATGTATCTAAGCAGCAGCTTTTAACCAGCAGTTCATTTGCATCTACATCATCGGCCAGGGCCAATTTTCTTGAGGATCTATGTTACGCTATGGTTGCGTCAGATATCCCTTTGTTTAAATTAAAGCAACCCTCTTTAAAAGGTTTTTTAGAAAAATATACCAACCAAAGCATTCCAGACGAAAGCACTTTAAGAAAAAAATATATCAAAATTTGCTACACAAAAGTAATTGAAAAAATAAAACAAAAAATTGGCAAAATTTTTGTCTATATTATAGTTGATGAAACTACAGATGCTAGAGGCTTATACATATGTTGGGCATTTGCTTGTGGGTGTTTTAAGTAAAGACGGTCCAGGACGCCCTTATTTACTGTCATCTAAAGAACTGGAAAAAACAAACAGCGAAACGATTTTTCGTTTCATTAATGATGGATTAAAGCATCTGTGGACTGACATTGGAATGAAAGAACGCGTTCTTCTCTTAGTTACAGATGCCGCACCATACATGATAAAAGCGTTGGGAAAGATCCTTGAGCGAATTATTAACAACAGACTGCTCGTACTAGCAGAGGAAAAAGGAGCACTGTCAGACCACCAGTTCGGATTTAGGAAATCGCGTTCTACTATTGACGCCATAAAAGTGGTAGTCGATACTGCAGCGGAGGCGATACAAGGAGAAAGATGGCGATGGGGGACAAAAAAATATTGTGCAGTAGTGAGGGGTTAAGGTACTACAACGTCACCGCGGGAGTCCCACAAGGGTACTAGGCCCTCTCCTGTGGAATATTATGTACGATGGAGTTCTTCGACTATCGTTGCCGCAAGGAGTAAAATTAATCGGGTTCGCTGACGACATCGCTGTTGTTACCGTGGCTAAGCACATCCACGAAATAGAGTCAGCAACAAATGAAGCTGTATCACAAATTAGAGACTTGCTAGAGTCCGCTGGCTTGGAATTAGCTGATCACAAAACGGAGGCTGTTCTAATAACAAGCCGAAAGAAAATTGAATACGTGAACATTCAGGTCGGCAGTCAAATCATCAGATCCAAGGAGGCAATTAAATACCTAGGAGTTATGCTCGACAACAGATTAAAATTTAAAGTTCCCGTGGACTTCGCGAGCAAAAAGGCATCACAAATGCAGGCAGCCCTCTCCCGAATACTGCCAAACATCGGTGGACCAGGATATGCCAGAAGGATACTACTTTCAACAGTAGTCAGCTCGGTTCTTCTATATGCTGCTTCGGTTTGGGCGGCGGCGCTAGCAACAAAGGAAACAAGGAAGAAGATGTCATCAACACATAGACTCTGCGCGATAAGGACAATCAGCGGTTTCCGAACAATATCGGACGAAGCAGCCTGTGTCATAGCCGGAATGATCCCCATTGACATTCTCGCAAATGAAATGCTAAGGATTTATGAAAGAAGATCCTCGATTCAACAAGAGGCAGCTGTTACGAGGAAAATAAAAGAAGAGGAAAAGGCAACATCAATAGCTATGTGGCAAGCCAGTTGGGGCAACGCTACAAAAGGCAGATGGACCTATAAGCTAATTCCCAAAATTGAGGTCTGAACAAAGCGGGTGTATGGGGACTGCAACTACCATATCACGCAGTTCCTATCAGGTCACGGCGGCTACCGCAAATACCTACATAGGTTCGGACACGATGATTCGCCTCTTTGTCCAAATTGCCCAGATCAAGAAGAAGACACAGAGCACGCGGTTTTCAACTGCAGTCGCTTCGGAGAATGGAGAAATAATATTCCGAGCCCACCATTCATCATTGACTATATGATGGAATCAGAGGAAAATTGGATGGAAATTTGCACACTCGTAACGAATGTGCAAATGGATCTTCGGAGAATCGAGAGAGAAAGGAGACCAGAAGCAATATAAGCACAGAATAAAATGCTAGCCAGCCCCGCGAAGTAATACCTAACGGCAGTCCCGCGGGGAGATTGGTTGAAGTCTGTGTGCGGGGGTGTGGTTTAGTACGCAGGCACATATCGGCTGACAGTTCGCTGTTAGGATCAGGTATGTGAATCGTGCATGCCAATGGCACATGCTATTGGTATCTAACGAAGATTCCACACCTCCCTGGCGTAACCAGAAAAAAAAAACATGATAAAAGCAGGTAAATCATTAAAAACATTTTACAGCAAACTAGTTCATGTTACATGTGTTGCTCATGCGTGCAACCGTCTGGCCGAAAAAGTCAGAGAGGTGTTTCCAGAAGTAAATACATCAATAAACAATGGGAAAAAAATGTTTACGAAAGCTCCAGCTCGCGTCTCCATTAATAAAGAAGCAATGGATAAACCTCTACCACCAGTAGCAGTTATTACGCGGTGGGGTACGTGGTTAAATGCGGCTCTGTTCTATGCAGATAATTTGAGCAATTTTAAAATTGTAATAAGCAGATTGGTCCAGAATGACGACGCACAGAGTGTTCAAAAAGTGCAAAATGTACTTGATGGTACAGTGTCAAATGACTTAGCATATATAGCCTCAAACTTATCGTTCATTCCGCAAATAATAAAAAAACTTGAAACAAGGAACTTATCACTTGATGAAAGTTTAAATATAATTAAGGAATTCAAAGAAAAAACGAACCTAATACCAGGCGAAAAGGGAATGGCTCTAAAAAATAAGCTTGAGAACATTTTGTCAAAAAATTATGGATTGAAATTATTGGAAAAAATAAATCGAATTTTAAAAGGTGGATCGGAACATCTCGGTATGGATCCTTTATTGATATGCGCCTATAAATTTGCACCAATTACATCAGTGGAGGTCGAGCGATCATTTTCTATCTTTAAGAATGTTTTGACTGACAGACGTTATAGCTTCACACAAGAAAATTTGGAAATGATTCTAATTATTAATTTTAATGATCTAGAGTAGAACAATATTTGTTTGACTTGCAATAACATATTTTGATTTGTATATTTATATGTATATATTAGTTTTTTTCAAGAAATAAAGTTTTGTTCGTGATAAATTAAGGTGTAACTGTATGGCGTTTAACTGATAAATTTTATTTTATTAAATCTCTATACAATACTTTGAGAAATGGCTAAACCAGTTAAGTTTTTGAAAGAATGATCTTGCAAATACGTTTAAAATTACACATATTGTCATTTCGATCATTTTTTGAAGGGAATAATACTATCAACACATATTTTTTAGTGCATATTTGAGCAATTTTGTCTGCATATTTTATGGCATATTTTAGTACTTTTTACTGCGTATAAATCCGGGCCCTAATAATAACCATTCCCGTACAACATGGGATTTGTGTTTCGGATCATTTTCTTGTTGAAATATAAATGTCTCACTGAGACCCATTTTCGTTGCACTTTCTTTTAAATTATTTTTTATTTAAGGGGTTATATTAGTCTGGAAAAAAATTTTTTTCTAAAATTTTTTTTTGGCTTAAATGTATAAACTATCAAAGAATAATATCTTAAAGCAATTTTGGTTGAAAAGTGACTGAAAATAATTTTTTTAGCCTGTTTTTGTAAGTGCTTTAGAGCGCAAATGCATGCGTCATAAAACTTTAAACGTGTTTTTCTCGAAACTGGGTTTTTCGAACTGGCGTTGCCTGGAACTCAGCCAATTTTCATCAGATTTACTTGAAATTTTAACTGTTGCTTCTCCGATAGATAATCTGTGGAAGTACATGGGGTTTTTTGATTGATAAAAAATTACGTTTGTTATAAACAATTTACGGTCGACTTTTGCCCTAAAAATCGAAAAAAAATTCAAATTGATGCCAATTTGCAAATTTTCAAAAAAAATAAATTATCCCGTGCACTTCCAAAGAAGAAGTAATATATTTTAAGAAAAAAAATTGTTTTGGTCTAGGTGTCATAGGAGTTCTGAAACCGACTACGCACGCCGTTTTCCGCCTCGGAAAAATATGGTTTTAACTAATATAGTTTCACGGCACCATTTTGTATAAAAAATTCTGTGTATGCCTAAATATATGTCTAACTAGCGATCGCCCGCGACTTTGTCCGCTTAGGAATCGCAATAATAACATTTTTTGAGAATGTATGTAGTTAGTAGTTCATTACGCGGGACATATAATCTGATTAGCTTAGTGGTTCTTTGAAAACAATGCTTTATATTTTGTGGGAATCAGAACCATAAATTATTAAGAATGATACTCGCATTTGAATGGGACAGGCTCGTGATCAAATCAAACTCGTGATTCGAGATCATATGTATACGAGTAAAGGACATGTGAATAGTTGTAGCTTGTGTTAATTGAAAAAAGCCCAAATAAAATTACATTAAGCTTAAAAACATAACAGGACTTCGATTGTACGTAAAGCCCCATTATATGATACTACTGATGAAATCGAAATTTTTGTAATCTTAAGAATTTTTGTGTGGGGAGTGATAGAAGGGATGACAGTACTAAATAAATTTTTTTCACACCATGCTAGAGTAGCTATAAAAATATTTTGCACCAAATTTAAGCTTGAAAAACTGAATAGGTAACTTGAGAAACTTAGTGCATTGGATTTAGTGAAATTGTGCAATTTGTATGGGAGGTGGTAGAAGGAGTGGGGGGTTTTTGGTAATTTTTCTAGTTACAACTATCATCAATATGCAATTGATATGTTTTAAATTTCAGATCAGTTAGATTCATACTTTTCAAGAAAATCGAGTTTTTCCAAAGTCGTGAAATTGTGTCATATTGCAAGGGAGGGGGTAGAAGGAGTAAAGCTAATCAGTTAATATTTTCCCGATAATAATAATTATGCTAATTAAAGCTTTAGTACACAGTTTTAGCTCGATCAAAGCTATATGTACTGAGAAAATTGGTTTAGAATATTTCATGAAAAAGTGCAGTTTGTACAGGAGGTGGTGCAAGGAGTGGGGGGTTTTTATTTATTTTTTGAGAAGCAACTACAATTATCATTGAATTGATATATTTTATATTTCAGAACAGTAACATTCACACTTTTCAAGAAAATCTAATTTTCGTCGTGGATTTGTGTCAGATTGTATGGGAGGGGGTAGAAGGAGTACACCTAATTGGTTAGTTTTCTCCTAACGTTAATAACAATGCTAATTAAGGATTTAATACAAAATCTTAGCTCGATCAAAGTTGTATGTACTGAGAAAATTGGAGTATAGTATTTCAAGAAAAAGTTTAGTTTGTATGGGAGGTGGTGGAAGGAGTTGAGGGATTCAAACTTTTTATATACTTGAAGATTGCATTTATAATAGAAATAATATATTTTCAATTTCAAATTAATAGCTTCCATAGTTTCCATGAAAATTTGATTATTATAAGTTTTTGAAAATGAGTCACTTTGTATGGGAGGGGGTAGAAGGCGTGAGGGGAGAAAAATAAAACCTAAAGCAGTTTACTCCTAGAGGCAAACATAATAATCTGTGAAAGTTTCATTGCAATAAGTGTAGCCGTTTTTGCGTGAAAGCCGGAAAGACAGACAGACTGACAGAGGAATTTTTTAAAAACGTTTGATTCTGCTTAGTTATTGCTAAAATGAAGCAAAAAACTTATTTATAGCCATTTATAAACAAATCACAGACAGATATATACAGGGTGTAACAGAATAGATGTGACAAAAAAAACATGGTGATAGGGGACCTTGTGGTGCACAAAAAAGTATTCTTCGGAAGACTTGTAGCTCCAACCCCTAGCGACTTAGGGGTGATTTTCTAGTTTTTGGTTCGTGAAGGAGGTTATCAAACTAAAAGGCCAATATCTCCGAAACTACTTAAGATAGCTCAATGCGTAATATTTTGTTGGAGAGCTTATTAATGTACCTTTCAAAAACCCGAGCGGACCACAGAGGGATGTTCATATTTTTTGAAACCTCTGCCAAATGTAAATTGGCTTGTGAATAAAGAAATCTTAAACATAAAATTTTCGCATCTTCTAATTAATTTGAAGACGTACTACGTCGAGTGAATGAAGACATAAAATTAGAGGTTTTCGCTAACTTTCCTTGCCTTCGTGCAAGCACGTGGTTTTTTGTTAAGAATTATTTATTTGGGCCGATCCCGGCGGTACTGCAATACCGGGCCAACCCGCGACAGAGGTGGAGCAAGCCCCTAGCACTCCGTCTAATTCCAAAAATCAGTTTAACATTTGTTGTCCCCCTATGGGGGATCTATCAGATGTTAAGCTGATAAGAACAGATACTACACTTTGATCTTAGCCATAAGGCCGAGAAGCGATAACTACAACCTGGTTTCACGCACCTTATGTACATTGCCCAGCATTTATTAGATGCGAATTATTTCAAAGTAAAATAAAAAGTGTCCCATTAAGACCTATTTTGAACTAAAGGGTGTTTTCTTAGAGGCGGAGAACTTTAAATTGAAATAAAACGCAGAAAAATATTTTTAAAATCCATGAAATTGACTTATTTGAAAGATAATTTTATGGTATTAAGGTTTGAATATGATTTCGCGCATGTGGCCGCCACGACTGGCTCGTACATGGCGTAATCTGTAAGCCCGATTTTCACACACTCTTCGCGGTAAATCTGGCTGTATTTCGGCAAGAACGCGTCGAATATTGACGTCAAAGTGCTCAATAGTTTCTTGTTTATCAGCGTAGATATGGCGTCATATCGCACGAACGAGGTGGCCAGTTAACAGGTCCATTTCCTGAAATTAATCGATCATCAAATGTTTCTTTCAGTAAATTGATTGTATCGCGCGAGTTGAATTTACTTTATTACTTTTAAAGAAAAAAAAATAAAAATTTAACTTTGATAATTTTTATTCTTCTCAGTAAATTTATATGAGTTAATTTGATTACAGTTCTTATTGTAGTTGAGTAGTTGAGTTGAGTAGTTTAGTAAGTGACTGAACTACTCTACTAAATACTCGATCCATTTCTTTCTATTTTTCGGGCGAGTAGCGAACCGCACTCGCACACACACACATCTACTAAACAAGTGCGAACTTGGCGTTCTAGCGTAACCCCCGGAATACTAGTAAAAGCCATGCGATAGAAGATGGCACTTACACATATGAAGCTATTAGCCGACCGCGGTCGACTGTCATTTCATTCGCGTGCGGGATGATTTTCTTTAAGTTTGGTGTTTTCGATCGGGATTTTAGTTGTGTTTTCACCGATTTGTTTTTGTTTCTTCCTTAAATATACAAAGATCGTACGTTTGCGTTAGTTGTAAGCAGTGTCGGCCGAAATTCCCCGCATTTATTTTTCGCGAAACAAGTTAAGTTTTATAGGTTAGGAATGTTGTAGTTTATTCACTACAAAAAAATCAAAATAAAGTTAAATTCCTAGTGTAGTGCAATTTTGTGAACGTGTTTTCGTAATGCTAGATCCACACACTAGGGTCCAGTATTGGCCAAAATCGATATTCCCAAAGTGGGAATAATTTGGCCAAGAATCTTGGGCCAAAATTTCGTTTTATACAGGGTGTTTGGTACTCCGTGCATAACCTTGCAAGGGGTTATTCCTGGATATATTTTGAGCAAAAAATTGTTCTACGGAAATGGTCAATTTTCAATATCCACGGAGATACAGGGTGATCAAGAAAAGTCCTTCGGACCTGTACCCTCACTCACTCAAAACGTTATATCTTGAAAACTAATAATCAGAATTCAAAGTGTTATAGCTTGTTTTTTAGGGAATCAAATTACCTTTCATGATAATGTAATAGTCTGCATTGTTACTGTATCCAATTCTGAGATATTTGCTTTAGAGCACAAATTTTTGACACATTGAACCTCAAAATTCTAGGATCAATGTCGTTTTTCTCTAAAAAACCCATTATAAAAATGTCATTTTAATGTTGTTTTCTTATGTGCCATATTATTGCCTACAAAAGATGCATACACTTGCATTGCATAAGTTTTATAGTTTAGAAGAAATTATCATTCCAATAGTATAGCATTTTTATCAAAAAACAAGAATATGTTGATCTACACTCTCCGCTTGACCTAAAAGAACTTAAGAATGGTTTTTATGGTTTATTTCAATTTTCCTTAATTACAATAAATGTTCAAAATGGCTCCCTTCATTTTGAATGCACGCTAAAGCTCGTTTTGCCAGTGTTCTCTTTGTGTTCATACTCCTCAACTGCTGCTTTACTTCTGTTGCTGCCGCATCGATTCTGGTGTTTAGATCCTGCAACGTTACTTTTTCCGTTGCGTAGACAAGGTCCTTCATCCGTCCCCATACAAAGAAATCCATAATAGTTAAATCAGGAGATCTTGCAGGCACAGGGTGTCCTTTAATTACTGTACACATATAAAGAAGATTCCCGATAGTTGGCTTTAGAGGTCAAGAGTCATCACTACTAGATCAAGCGATACATCCGGAAATTTCTGCGAGATATTGTTCCTGCGACAATCAATTCGAATATACTTTTTCATAAGGTAATCCCAAACGTTATTCTTTATGCCGACAGTACTTTTCGTTTTCATTTTAAGATTTCAACCATTTCACAGTTCGAAATTGTTGAGGAATCTTATGCATCGTATAACATAAATAAAACATTTGTTGCTTTTTAAATTATAGTATATTTTCAATCAACAACCAACAAATAAAAGAGAACTTCTTTCTGATGAAATGATGAAAAATTGCACTATTTACAACCATTAAGTGACGGTAAATAACGCGGTAAAAAACTCAAATTTTCGTCCCAAACACTTTTGGATAGAAAAATCTGTTTTAAAATCTGGTTAATACACTTCGCCACTAACTTAGGTATTGTTTACAATAATAATCACCTTTTAAATTGGTAAAAAACTGCGATATTTACCGCCACAAAGTTCAACTTTTCTGCACTGTCGACAATTTACATACGGAATTGACGTTTAAGCAACCGACCGCCGGACGGCTGTTACACATACACAACTGCCTATCGCATGGCTTTTATATGTATTCCGGGGGTTACGGTTCTAGTCAAGTTCATTAGTTCGCAGTCCCCGTGTCGTAAAGATGTCGCGTTGGAGCAAAAACTTAACACTAAAGTTTGTGTCAAATTATTTAAAACACGAGTGCTTATGGAACATAAAATGTGATTTTTATAAAAATAAACAGATGAAGCAAACTGCATATGTGAATTTGGAAATGAAATGAATATACCTGGATTTGGAGAGAAGGAGATTAAGTCAAAAATTAAAAACATCAGGTTAGTGTTGACTTTTATTTGTAACGTATTTGAATAGCCATACAAGTAGATATTGTTTTGCTTTCATCTTTCTTATTAGATCGACCTACTCAAATGAATTACAGAAAATTCAAAAGTCGAAAAATTCCGGCACCGGGGCTGACGCAGTGTACATTCCCTCAATAAAATGGTTCGGATTATTGGATGAATCTCTACGAAATATTAATTCAATATTGACAGAAAGTGAAAGCAATTTGGTAAGTAAATTTTAATTGCATTTATTCAGGTTGCAAAATATATACAGTGCACAACATGTTCGTCAGTTATTAATGTATCATTTTTAACTGCCAATGGACTGATCCATCTTCCACAAAGTAATCTGCATATCTTTCCCGAAGATCTGTAGACTGTCAAGATGAACGGTTGCTTAAACATCTTGGTAGTGGTTCCAATCCTTGAGGATCGGGCTCCTCCCTCCAATTACCAGCGATAACAATTCCTGTGTCCAAATTTTCCTTGTCTACTGTATATTCTAACTGCCTGTTCTGTAACTTTGTTTGTCTGAGCCAATTATGTAAAGCGCAACACGCCTTTACGATGCTGACCACTTTTCCAGGACTATAGGGTATTGGCTTTTCAAACAATCTGAATCTAGCAGCTAGTATACCGAAAGCGTTTTCAACAATTCTTCTAGCCCGTGACAAACGATAATTGAAAATTTTTTGCTTTAACGATAGTTGATTTCCTGGGAAAGGTTTCAGAAGATATTCTTTCAAGGGAAATGCATTATCGCCAACTAGGATATGACCTTCGGGTAGCATACCACACTCTAATGCTTGATACAAACTTGAATGACGAAATACCCCTCCATCAGAAACCCGACCATTGCATCCTATGTCAATATAACTGAAGCAATATTTATGATCCACAACTGCCATCAAGACAATGCTGTTTGATTGTTTGTAATTACAGTATAAGCTTCCTGAATCATTAGGTGCTTTAATAATGACATGTTTGCCGTCGATTGCTCCACAGCATCCAGGAAAGTTCCATTCTTTTCGGAAACCATTCTCAATAATTTTCCAATCAAATTGATATCAAACAAGGGTCTGCAATAAAAAATCAAATCAGCCACTGAGTTGCTAGAGTGGTTTGAACATGAAAAATTTTTGTTTTCAAAAAATTTCCTTCAACTTGGAAGGCTTTTTGCTCAAAATTTTGACTAAATTTGTTTTTGAGTTTGTGATCTTAAAAACTAGCCGACACATTTACCTTTCTTTAAAAAAAAAAAATTGTCCTAGCTCGTTTTTTTAGCAAGTTATGACCAAAAAACCGAAACTAAACCATCAAATCGAAAATTTCGGCAATGTGAAAAAAAATTTTTTTTTTTTTTTCCATTGCAAATTGAAAAACAACTTAATAATTTAATTTAAAAGTAAAATTTATTGTAAAATAATATCTTTTTTCTAATTATAAACTTAAGGTGTCTGGATTAAAATATTTTAACAACGCATAAAGTACGGGTACCTATTAATTCCACGAACCAAAAACTAGAAAATCACCCCTAAGTCGCTAGGGGTTGGAGCTACAAGTCTTCCGTAGAATATTTTTTTGTGCACCACGAGGTTCCCTATCACCATGTTTTTTTTGTCACATCTATTCTGTTACACCCTGTATATTCATATGTATAGATTATGCTACTTGTGCTTTGTTACTTCTAAAAAAGAAGTTAACGCATTCGAAAGAAAGGTCCTTCGAAGAATTTTAGGACCTGTGAAGATGTTATGATATAGTGTGGCCAAACCGAAATAATCGAAAAGAGAATGGAAAAATCAGGTTCGGGGAATAAACTGGTCCGAGATCCACCAACATTCATTTCGGTGGCAGTATCGGGCTGGAGCGACGTGCTAGCGTGTTGTCAGGTCTAGCTACGGGAGTCTTGGGGGGTTCGTTGGTCCGATACTGACAATAAGACCCATGGCCTATAACAACAAATCTAACTTTAAAGCTCGTCACGTCGACTTAGTCCAGAATAGGTACATCAACAAAAATCTAGGACTTTCTCTGATCGTGGATGTTGACCCGATCTGATGCCTCGACGATGGCGACTGATGTTATGTCGCCTTACCCTGCCTTAGCCATACAGTCTTCAAAATATCTTTTTATGTATGGCTCCATGGAGAGAGGAGGAGGAAGCTGTGGAGATTAGAGGGGCTCCTTTATTGAAAAGATCACCAATTCATTCATTCATCGCAAAAATATTGTCAACACACGAAATGTTTACTGCCAATTAAGAACTTCTATTTTTGTTTGTATAAAAAAAATAAAATTTAAGCTTCTTTTTCCAATGTTAAGTTACATTACAAAACATAATTTCTTTTTCTGTTTCATTTGCAATTATGTTTAATTAAACACGTTGCTTGGATGAAGTTAAAGATTATAGTAAAAGAAAAAAAAATTTCAAAATTAATTTTAAAAAAAATCGGCGACTAGGTTTTTCAATTTGTTGCATCAATTTTTTTACCGAGTTTTTATTAGATTATATGTATTTTTTTTTTCTTTGAAAAGGAATAATATAGAAAGAAAAGATTTCTGGATTCTACAGTGTTACGCTTTATTATTCGTGACGTTTCGGTCTCTGCTGAGACCTTCATCAAACTTAAAGGTCTCAGCAGAGACTGAAACGTCACGCATAATAAAGCGTAATAGTGTAGAATCAGGAAATCTTTTCTTTCAATTCGAAATGCACTGTGAAAACATTCACCAAACCAACAGGAATAATATATACTATAGAAAAAAATCAAAGAAATAATTGCATAAAGAAGGTTCTGTTTTTGTTCTATGTAAATTCTGTGTTACTCAACCAATTTAGTAATCTTTCTATCGTTAAAATTTTTCATGTTATTCTTCATTAGAAAGGAAATAAAAATAGATATGTTGATTAAAAAAAAAGGAATACTATCATACCTCTTTTCCCTTCCCGATGAAATGCGCGACGCTATACGAAGATTTAGTTACATCAGCACAAAATAGCAGCACAACTCACGCGACCTGACGCCATGCAATCTGCCCGTCCGCGATCAAGAAGAAAATCTCAGTCTCTGTCACCGACCGGATGCCTTTAGCGTTGTCTGATCGAGTTCGTATGGCCTGATCGAATTAGGGTGGCCAGATCGGTAATTTGTATTCGTTAACTTTTGCCTTTTTCGTTAAATTAACAGGGCGCGCTGAATATTTTGTACGTGTAGCCGTCCTGATATTGTGGACGTGCAACTTAAAAATCCGATTAAATCAAAACTATTTACAACTATTACACAACTTTATTTTAATCCCTTTAAAGACAATTTGACAACTTTCTATGACAGATGATCTGAACAACTTGAAAAAATTACTTAGCGAAGCGACGCCTCTAGTGGCAGAAAAATCAAACGTTGACTACAAGTGGATTGAGTCTCCACAACCACTCCCCTCCTAATGACTTTTGGTGGATTGTTTGAAAGTCACGGTACGACCATATGTTTTTCTTGGCGGATCCATAGTAGACCCCCATTGATGTGGCTCGAGTTGTTGCCTCTCTTCTTCTTCGTTATTGCTGTCAGTCTTGTTGATGTAGCAGGGTTTAAGTCTGTTGACTGAGATGATTTTTTCCTCACCATTGATGTTGACTTTGAATATGCGATCAGTTAGGCGGTCCAGGACTGGAAAAGGACCCTGATATGGTGGTTCAAGAGGAGCTTTAACATGGTCACTGCGTAACCAAACGTGTGAACAAGTGTTGATATCCTTTAAGATGAATACTCTGGCTTTTGAGTGATGTGCCGTTGGTGTTGGACGAATGCCGCGCATGTATTCTCGATGTTTTTGAACGAAAGCTTTGGGATCAGGTGCAACATCTGATGAGGCGAAGAATTCTCCAGGGATCCCCAAACACGTGCCATATAGCATCTCCACTGGACTGGCCTGAATGTCTTCTTTCAGCGCAGTTCTGAGACCAAGTAGAACGGTCGATAGAATGTCGAGCCAAGGCTTAGGTGAGAACATGAGCGCTGCTTTTAGAGTTCTGTGCATACGTTCGACGATGCCGTTCGATTGAGGATGGTATGATGTAGTGCGAACTTTCTTTGTTCCAACGAGTTCAACTAGAGCTTTAAAAAGAGCAGATTCAAACTGCGCGCCTTGATCTGAGGTTATTGTGATCGGTGAGCCGAAACGTGATATCCAATGATCGAATAGCATTTTTGCAACGGTGTCTGCAGTCATGTCCTTTATGGGTACTGCTTCAGGCCACCTGGAAAAACGATCCACCATTGTGAGACAGTACTGGAAACCTTGGATGTTCGGTAAGATGATGATGTCGATGTGTACGTGGTTGAATCTTGAATCCAAAACTGCGATGTGGTTCGGTTTAAACCTGGTGTGACGGAATACTTTCGATCTCTGACAGGCCATGCATTCGCGAGACCAATGTATTGCGTCTTTGCGGATTCCTGGCCAGACAAACTTTTCTCTGAGAAGTTTCGAGGTTGTTCTGCCGCTTGGATGAGCAGGACCGTGTATGATATTGAATGCAGCTTTCCTCAAAGCAGATGGAATGTATGGCTTGACTATACCGGAAGTGATGTCACAGAAGATGTGTATGTTTGGTTCTACTTCTAATTTTTGGAGCTTAAGAGATGTGGAACCCTGTACGATTTTCTGTAGCTCTGCATCTTTTGCTTGCTCTGTGTAGATGTTTTCAGCATCGAGTTCCGTGGGCATATTGATGCTGTGAATGCGTGAAAGTGCGTCAGCCACCACGTTGTCCTCACCTTTCACATAGATTATGTCTGTTGAGAATTGTGAAATGTAGTCGAGCTGCCTGAGTTGTCGTTCTGAAGCTTTGTCGAGTATCTGTCTGAATGCATACGTGAACGGCTTATGGTCCGTTTTAATGATGAAATTCCGACAATCCAAAAGATGATGAAAGAATTTGATCGAAGCACAAATAGCACGTAACTCACGGTCGTAAGTGCTGTATCGTTGTTCTGTGGCGCTAAGTTTACGTGAGAAAAATCCCAGCAGTTGCCATGTGTTTTCAACTTGTTGCTGAAGTTGTGCCCCAATCGCAGAGGATAAAGCGTCAGTGATGAGGACCATAGGTGCATCTGGTACCGGATAAGTAAGAAGAGTTACATCGGCTAACTTGCGTTTGCTTTCCTCGAAGGCTATGTCAGCCTCGGTTGTCCAACAGATTCTCGTCTTATCTTTTTTTATAGAACGTTTGAGATAGTTATTAAGCGGAAGCTGTGTGTGTGCTGCTTGAGGTATACAAGATCTGTAGTAGTTTGTTACACCAAGAAATCGTCTGAGTTCTTCGATGGTTTCAGGTTTTGTGAAGTTTAGAATCGCCTCCACTCGTTCGTTGGTCGGAAAATAACCTTGAGGTATTATGTGATAACCGAGGAAATCGACTTCGGATCGACCAAATACGCATTTGCTGGTGTTGATGCTGAGAGAATGTTCTTGCAGGCGCTCGAAGACTATCTGGAGGTGTCTTTTATGTCCCTCTTCATCCTTTGACATGACGAGGATGTCGTCTATGTATACAAACACAAAGTTGAGGTTCCGGAAGATGGTGTCCAAATGGCATAACGAGATATTCGTAAAGTCCCCAGGGTGTGATTATTGCCGTTTTTTTAACATCGTCTGGATGCATAGGAACTTGGTGATAAGCTTTGTCCAGATCGAGTTTGGAATAGATGCAAGTCTCCGTTAAAGTCGAAAAAAGATCTTGAATGAGAGGTGGAGCATACCTGTCCAATTCGGTGTTGGAGTTAAGATGCCGATTGTCGCCACACAGTCTCCATTCATTGTTTTTCTTCTTAGTCATGTGAATAGGACTGGCGTAAGGACTGCTTGATGGTCTGATGATATCCTTGTCGAGCATGTCGGAGATTTGAGTCTTTGCGGCTAATGCTTTCTCCCCCGCGAGTTTACGGGCACGACTTGAGACTGGAGGACCTTTTGTGATGATATGATGACTATATTCCAGGTTGGTAAGATTTGGTCTGGAGAACGGCTTAGTTATCTCGATGAACTTATTGAGCAAGTCAGCATATGATGATGGTAGAGTTGAATCGATAGTCGAGACGTTGTACATACAAGTGTGTAGCGTTTCTCCTTTTGTTGAAAGAGTAGTGAGAGGGTCAATAAGCCGTTGGTTTTTGAGATCGATGAGTAGATTGAAGTGAGATAAAAAATCCGCTCCGATTATTGCAGTTTGTACTTCGGCAATTATGAACGGCCACGAGAAAGTCCTGCGAAGGTTGAGGTCAAGCTGAACTGTCTTACTTCCATAAGTATAAATGATAGATGCATTTGCTGCGTATAGCCTGAGTGCGTCTTTTTCGAGTTTTTTCTTGAAGGAGCTCGCAGGAATGATGGAAACGACTGATCCTGAATCAATCAGAAATTTATGATGAGTTGTGTGGTCGTAAATATGCAGACGGAGTTCTTGAGATGGTACTTTGCTGCTGCTGTCACCGACCTCTCCTATCAGTGACAGCGAATTTAGTTTCCCTGTGTATTTTGTGAAATGGGTGAGAATTTGCAGGGCTTAATGCACTTGTTATGATAATAACAGTAACCATTGCGATTCGGCGTTTGTGACCTGTTCATAGAATGATGTCTCTGAGAATTTCGTTCACGACTTTGACGCTGCGAGTTGCTGTACCACTGTTGATGTTTTGTTTCGATGTCACGCAGTTATTTTTGCATGTGTTCTTGTTGTAGCTTCAAACCACCCATCTCTTGTTGAAGAGTTTTAAGCGTAGTTTGGATGTCGATTAATGTCCGTTCAAACTGTATATTGGAGTTTGCTTAAAAAGTGCCTCGGTTGTGAACAGCAAAGATGGTGTTGATTGGCGAATTGAGTACTAGGCGGTCTGCAAGCTCGGCTAAACTGTTAAGGTCGTTTAAGTTCGGTGACATCCACAGAAAAGGCTGTATTGACTGTGGGAGTTCTCAGGTGCATCTGAAGCAAATTGTGGTAAATTGAGGTTGACAGCGTAGAAGTGTTCAGCTGGTACTCGGTTAGCAGCATTTGTGCTGAGGTTCGTGTTTTGGTTTGCACCTGAATTTGCGGTTGTGTTGTTCTGGAAAGACTGCTATGAGTTGTTGAAGAGCGGTGCTGTTGTGTCGGGATTGAAGAAGCCTGCCGTTTCGTTGCTCCTTTGTTATCTCTATATCGACGAGATGCGATATAGAGTCGTTGAGCGATGTATCACCATGTGGCACAAAAGGCATGTTGATTGATATATTTTTTTTTTTTTATAGCCTTTGACAAAATGGCCGGCGGCGTTGCCTTTTGCAATGTCTTTTTGTTTGTTGTGAGATGCCTGTTTAATCGTTCGTCGGGGTTACCAATTGTAGCCGTCCTGATATTGTGGACGTGCAACTTAAAAATCCGATTAAATCAAAACTATTTACAACTATTACACAACTTTATTTTAATCCCTTTAAAGACAATTTGACAACTTTCTATGACAGATGATCTGAACAACTTGAAAAAACTACTTAGCGAAGCGACGCCTCTAGTGGCAAAAAATCAAACGTTGACTACAAGTGGATTGAGTCTCCACATACGCGCTCTTAAAGGCAAAGCGAGTGATAACTGGCCGGTAGGCAAACCACGCAAGCGATGGGAAGACGCGGTTGATGAAGACAGCAAAGCCTTATTAAAAATTAGCAGCTGGAGGACGCGGTCTTTGGTTCGATTCGATTGGAGGTGACGACTCCAGAAGGCCAAAAGCCCTATTTAGGCTGTCGCGCCATTGAGGGTGATTGAGTGCAGTGCCTCTCTACGGTTTATTTTACATTTATTGCATCCTAAGTAACTAAAATTAATGCTTCAAAAAATTTTCCTGTTCTCCATTTTAATTCACTTTCGAAAGGGTTAAAAAAAATTAAAGCAAAGCAATATTAGACTTAAGATAAAACATGGATTCGAAGAAAGTTTGACTGTGTATAACTCAAAGTGATTACTCGGATTA
Organism: Chorisops tibialis; assembly: GCA_963669355.1. Classification (NCBI taxonomy): domain Eukaryota; kingdom Metazoa; phylum Arthropoda; class Insecta; order Diptera; family Stratiomyidae; genus Chorisops; species Chorisops tibialis. Next base: position 291,017,402 of record OY770262.1, read on the forward strand.
TTTGAAAATAATTTTTGTTCATTAATTAAAACAGTTTCTTTTCCTTTAACATAATCAATTTTTTCGGTAATAGTTATGTAATTCGCACTTGTTTCACCTTGGGATATGGAAGGTAGTTAAAGAATTGAATTAATAAAGAAAAGAAAACAAATGTAAACTACCCGAATCGTTCATTCAATTTAAAAGGGCTTTTCACGCAGCTTCCAATTTCTCCGTCCTCTCTCTTCATGAGGCCATGCATAAAAGGTTGATGAAGGACAGCATGGCTTAGGCAGGCAAGGTATGCTGGGTGGTGTTACCAACATTTTAACGCCTCGTGAGAACAATTGGTCAGTGTTGATCCCTCTCCACAACCGCAGCTAGCCCGGACGCCAGCAAGCACATCGCTCTAGCAAGGATACTAGAAATAGACTTTTGTTCATTTCTGGTCTGAATCCATTTTCCGTTGACATTATTTTGGCAATTCGGTGTCGATGTAATCATTCCACAACATAAGTAATGAAAGAAAATGATTGAAGTACTATTTATGTACCTCCTTACCAATTTTAACCAGTTTTATGTGATTTTAGGATGATAATGCGATTGATACTTCTAATCCGAAACTCAAACAATGAATTTCCCCATTTCCGTATTTGCTTATTTCTTGTTTATTCTTCGCGGCCTAGAATCTTCAGTGTAAGGAACACTTGAGAAGCATGCTCCGAGACTTAGATCCGATGGGTTTCTAAGTTGTTTGAAAGTTGAAACCAGGTATTTATGTGTAGCATTGAGGAACTTTACAAGCAAGCTATTATCGAGCTTGCAGTTTTCTTCTCCCGAATCGCATAAATGTCTACATAACTTTTTAGCTTAATCTAAAGCTAGTATTAACTTTTTCAACTTATAAAGTATAACTAAAGCTTATTTTAAGTTGAACGTTGAAAAGTTCGTAAAGTCTAAATAATACGTGTGAGTGACTCTTATTATTGTACGGTTCGGCGGGGAACGGGGGAGCCAGGCCGTCGTATGTCCCGTCGCGGAGCAGAGCGGAACAGCTTTGAACTTCTTCGGGCGTCCGGTTCTCGAAACTTTTATGAATACGCTCGTCGATTGGATGCGAGACGTAGCGCTGAAGCACCGGTACCCCATCGGATTGCACTTTGATTAGTCTGTGTGTCTCGCAGATTCCGCGTGTATCCCCAAAGCCCCCAAATGTAAAAGTTTTTGGTAATAGGAGCTAAAAAGTAAAAGGCAATTCACCAGCAATTCCACTAAGAAAAAGTTCATCTGCCCGTTGTTGTCTCGCCGGCAAAGTTCGAAATGTTCGCGCCATCATCCTTTTTGAATTGCGGCGCCAGAAGCGATTCAATTCTCGCGAAAATACAAAACTGCCAGAACCAACTAATAATGGCACCGAGCGCGGCGGGAAAAGCTTGTGTGCCGGCATGTGCGTGTGAAACGGTCGTGTTGGATCATCGCCATAACACCGGCTTCGGCGTACAATTTGTAATCCGAACCAGGCGCACAGAACGTTCAGCAGGAAATCGATGGTGGAGGCAGTCAAGTTTTCACTGCCGCCAATACAATTCTCGGAATTGTTGGAGTGTGGAGCTCTGATTTTGTTGTTCTTCGGTCGACTTGGATGCGCAACGACCAACAACAACGTGGGCAATTGCAATCGCGGGGAATCACCTGTTGAATGCTTCCGAGAGACTCACGACCTCGCGTGGCCATGGCTGACATGTTACCAACACCACAGAGAGCACAGGTAAACAGGAAGTGTTTGCTCGGCGATTAGCAGTTCGCAGTTTCTTTCGGCTGCAGCCAAGTGTCATGCATTCCCTGACGTCATAGCACCTGCTCGATATACCGCGTGGTGGACAAGCCCCCAGAAAAAAAAACAAACTTGTTGTGTCTCAGACGCCAATCAGAAGAGGTCTAGGCAAAACGCGGAGACGACATTGTGACGCGCGTTTCAAGTAAAATGGCATTGTCAACGGCGAAGGTCATCGTTTTGAAGGCTGGTGAGAGTATTTTTTTTTTGCCCAGATTACATGTTAAATTTTGACACATGCTCCGTTCTTCCGTTTTGGTAATTACATCCCGATAACTCGTCAATTTCCAATTTCGCATGTGTTTATCGCCGTAAAAATTGACATTTCGGGGTACGATGTTGTTTTCATTTCATTTTTTTCGATCGAAATTATGAGCTTCGCCTTCAGAATTTCTGATTTACGTAGAAATTTGTTTGTTTTTCGGAAATAAAAACCGCCAACATGATAAAATGCTGATTTGCACGAATATTAATTAGTTCCGTTCTTTTCGTAGTGCGTAGGTATATTTCTTTCACTTAATTATGCAGATTAGCTATCGATCCATTAATGGTATTTTCGAAAAAATTTGACTTTTGATAATTTTTATTCTTTACAAATAGAACTGGTTGTGTTTTGATTAAGTTTTAATGCGTTGCTAAAACAACTATGTATGTGAGCCGGCGACCAATATTTTTTAATTGTTCGAACGTGCCGGATAAGGTAATGGTCCATTCGTTGAGTCGGGCTGGGCTTAGATTAGCGCTACCCTTTAAGGAAAAGAAAAAAGCAAGACACCTGGTTGTAGCGATGATTTCTTGATTTTCCGTTAAATACGAAAAGTGTACACATATTTTCCAGCTTACCTTAAGTAAACAAATATGACAGCTCAAAAGCAGCAAACCGCAGCTCAGTCTTAACCACAGTTTAATTATACGTAAGACAGTTTACAAACTGGAGAGAGCTTCTCGACTTGAGCTCACCAATTTGCGTGCAATCTTCACGCACACATGCGAACAATCTTCGTGTAAAATATGCCTTAGTAATCAGCTGTTTAAATTTTTGGGAGGTATAACCTTGAGCGAACGAATCAAAATCGTTCATTTGAGAGGTAAGCATTTTTTATGCGAAAAATTTTCTGATCTATGGGAAGCATGGCCAGTTTGTGCACTCAGTCTTCTTTCGCTCTGGTCTTAACTCTAAGTAAACTTGTTGTTGTTATTGAAGCGAATCTCCATCGTGCAGCAGCGGCAATGGACACAAGACACAATAACATGGAGATTCGCAAAAGAGGAACTCCATGCTTTTGATAATTTATCTCATTCCATAATTTTGTTGAAATTAAGCTTGTTGGGTTTTCCTACATGGTTTATAAATTGAATTAAGTCATATCCATTTAATAGAACCTATCAAGTTATCTTCGTGATTGTACTTCTAAGCCATTTACTGCGCATTATGGGGTCTCTCAAGGAAGTCATTTGGGGTCACTTCTATTTATCCTGACCATTAACGACGTTGCGTCTATTTTTAAATATTCGGAAGTACTCATTTATGCTGATGACATTAAAATCTTTAGATCTCTCATTTCCGATTCTGATAATCTTCTTCAGGAGGATTTGATAAATTTTAGTAACTGGTGTCGCCACAATGAACTTCGATTGAATTTGGATAAATGTCATTTACTAGGAAAATTTCAGCGTTTGTAGTAACTTACAGTCTCTCAGTATCTATTCCATTTCCGAAGCTTCAATTTGGTACAAAACATTTTTATAGCTACTCTAGCGTGATGTGAAACAAATTACCATTTCCAATCGCCATACAGTACAGAAGTCTTTTCGCTTAGCTCCGCGAAATAATTACTTTTTATCAACCAATTATTTCGTTCTACTTTTTAATTAATGATACCGGTCGCCTTGTGTTAATATTGAATATTTGTTGTTTGCTGTGTGAACCGCTTTGCGTTACGTTTTTGTTAACTTGCAATTATTGACTGATATTACATAAAAGTGAATTATCAATAATTACCTGTGTAAACTTGACCTAGTTATAATTAAAGACGTTTAATATTATTAAAATTATTCTTCGCCGTGTGTTTAAATTACATAACAGTGGACTATTAATAATTACCTCGGCTAACTTGACATAGTTTAACCAAAAACGCTAATTTTTGTGTTCTTCTGACCCAGTGACCATAGTTCTGTTTTGTAAAATGGCTTCTCCTTCATCAGCATCCTACGCATTATATGTATAATGTCTGCCATAAGGCTATTAAAAATGTTGACAATATTACTTGTAAGGAAATTTGTGACTAAAGTTTCCATATCGATTGTGTTAAAGCTCATCGGGTCTCGACCAATTCAAGCAGCTTTACGTGTACCGAGTGTAGCGCTATAAAACCGTGTCATGTTCTTAAATTGTTTAAACTAACTGCATCACGAATTGACTCCAGCAACGCTCCATTAAAGAATTTAAAAAGCGCTTGCTCTTTCATTTCGAATACAGTCAATAGTCTCTTTGATAATATTACCAACTTAAGCGACTGTATTGACGCATTCCGTGACTACAGATCACAGCTGGACAAGTTACACTCATGTTCTGGTTTAATCCAACACGTCGCATCGAAATTGCAGAAGAACTGGACACAATCGGATGCAAAATTAACTACTATTCTATATAGTTTAGCAGATAATATCTCTGCTAATGGTGTATCTTCAATAGCAGACGTCTCGCTCTCGGAGATGAACGCTGTTACAAGTAAGCTCACCAGTATCCATGATGACATCAGATCAGTTAAGCTACTTGTTACGAAGGCGGAAACATCTCTTGTGAAGGTATCAAGTCAATTGAGTCACACAACATCCAGATCCGAAATCAGACAGCCCGACGATATAACAACGAAACTCGTTGATTTCGAACGCGAACTAGCAGTCTCCCGATTTGTTTGCGATTCACCTAAACGTTCGCAAGAAAATTTGCATATACGTATAGTTTCGCTGTCACCCGTTCAAACTTTCTCGCTGCCAAAGATACACCTACCTGGAAAAGTTCCTGACGCGCTGAAAAACTCGTTAATAAAATTCAACGCAACATGGTCGCAAGCCAATTGGGATGCCAGAATTAATAACCTGAATAGGATTAACAAGGTCGAAATTAAAAATTCAACCGATTCGTTTGCTTATTTTGTTATGGGAGCTCCTCCAAACTCGGATGCATCGTGGCTATGCAAAACACTTGAGGACCAATTTGCGATAAAAGGCTGTAAGTGTGAGAAGTTACCGTCCCGCAGAGTTAGTGGGATTACACCGAAACACACAAATTTTAAACTTTATATGCCCATGCAATATGACTGGCTTTTCTTCACCACGACATCTAATGTCTTCAAACGGAACCAATCCGACACTGGAAGTCAAATTTAAAATATAATAAGTATACCACTAACAATCACAATATTAGTTATAAGAGTATAAACAATAACGAAATTAAAATATTAATACAAATAGTAATAAAAATATCAATAATAATTAAAGTAACAATATAAGTACGAATAATAATAATTCCCAATTCTATGCACCATAAAACTAACACTAACACCATCACTACAGCTACAACTAATCGTGTTAACACCAGTTTATCTCATTCCATTAGCCTTCCTATTTCAAATTCACTACCTAATTCGAATCTAGTCCTACTTCGAGTTTAGCCCCAATTCCTGCTTCGAATTCTGTCATAGTTCCAGGTCCTTACAAAAATTTCGTGTGAGGCGACACAATCAACCCCTACCCTTCGTCATCAGTAACATGTGTTGAAGATAAAAATGAAAAGTTATCTTGTACAAATCTTGATACTGCAGTCGTTGGTCACAATAACCCCCCTTTCCTTGACCCACTTGTTCCCCCGGTCGTAAAGCTATCAAAGAATTCGACAAGTTCCGAGGAAAACAGATATTTATTATCACGGTTGAGAGAGCATTGAATATTTGACAATGTGCGGCTGTATCTTGCTTATATGCACAATAAATCTGACTCGACTTGTATAAATGGCAAAACGAAAACCAGTCTGATACTATCAATTCAACAGGAAGGACTTCCAACGGATCTAGAAGCTTTAGGACGGATCTATACAGGCTTCCACGAGCAGTTCAATTTTTCTCCTGACCAGGTTCATAAAGATCTCGCTACATAGGTTTCCATATTTCCTCGAAGCATATATCTGATATGCGAAACAGCCGTGAAGATCACAATCGGTTTTTTATACTCTAGATGAAATCTGAGAGTATATTGTGTTTGCCTTACCGTTTGTAACGCTAAGAAATAATGCTCGCACAGAGCCGCCAAGGGTACAGAAATATTTGTTGTCGCTCAAAAACTTCGATTCCGAGTTGCTGTCTGTCCGTCTGTCTACAGCATAACTCTCGAACTCTTTGAGCTATCGTGCTGAAATTTGTTGTTTGTCATTTTTAGCAAAAAAGTAGCTTTAAGTTTGTGAACGGGCTACATACCCCTCACTCCTTCTACCCCCTCCCATACAAATTTCACGAAATTCCGAAATTTTCAGAAATTGATTTTTCTTTGAAACTATTTAAGCTATCGACTTGAAATTTGGCGTTAAAGTATTATGATATAGATGTCATTAATATGACTGAATATTGATCCGATCCCGTGACTCCTTCTACCCCCTCCCATACAAATGCATAATTTTGAAAAATGCAGTTTTTCGATTTTCATTGAAACTAGCAAAGTTATAAAAACGAATTTTTGCCAGAGTTAATTTTATTATAATTCCAATCAGCATTGAAAAAATTATCAACTGCACCTCACTCCTTCTACCCCCTCCCATACAAATTTCACGAAATTTTGAAATTTAAATTAAATTATTTTTCTTCGAAACTGTTAAAGCTATTAACTTGATATTTTGCATAAAGTATACAAATAGAAATATCAATAACGAAAAAAGAATGTGTTTTGATCCGTACACTCCTTCTACCCCCTCCCATACAAATGTATAATTTTTGTTAAGTGCATTATATCGATTTCCATTAAAACTAGAAAAAGTATAAACTTAAAAATTTGCCAGAATTTGTTTTTTAATAATTGCAATAAATTCTAAAAAAATTATCAGCTCCTCTTCATTCCTTCTACCCCCTCCCATACAAATATCTGTATTATAAATTGAAGAAAAGCATTTCTTCTTCGAATATACAGGGTGTTTGGTACTCCGTGCGCCACCTTGTAAGGGGTTATTCTTATATATATTTTGATAAAAAAATTATTCTACGGAGATGGTCAATTTTCAATATCCGCGGAGATACAGGGTTTCGGACCTGTAACCTCACTCACTTAAAACGCTATATCTTGAAAACTAATAATCACAATTAAAAGTGTAATAATTCGTCTTTTAGGGAATCGAATTGCCTTTCACTTGGTGTAATAATCCGCATTGTAACTGTACCCAATTCTGAGGTATTTGCTTCAGAACACAAATTTTTGATACTTTGAGCCTAATAGCCTAATAGTACCAATGAAATCGTCACCAATCACACCTGCCCATAAATTGACACTGAATCTGTGCTGAATTGATGCCTCTCTTCTTGTATGTGAATTGCTCTCAGCCCCGGTGTGTAAGTTGTGGAAGTTTGTGATACCGTCCCTGGTGAATTGGGGCTCATCCGTCCAAAGAATGTTGTTCATAAAATTCTCGTCACTTAGTTGTCGTTCAAGGAGCCAATTGCATAACTTCATCCTTTTGGGCAAATCAATGGGTAACAGCTCCTGCACTGGTGTGTAGTGGTGTAGTGGTAGAGATGCAACCGCTCTGCTTTTAGGACACTCCAAACTTTCCACGTAGAGACGTTTAACTGCAATGCCAAGCGTCGGATACTGATTGATGGATGATTTTGAACTGCATGTAGTATTCCTTCATCGATTGGAACAGCGATTATCGGCGCAGGATTTGCATTTACTCTGCTTGTCCTAACGCTGCCTGTTTCCCGAACTCTTCTGTAAACGTCTTGGAATACTCTCCTGTCAGGTATCCGACGATTAGGAAATCTCTGATGATACAAAGATCGCGCCGCTCGTGTATTTGCCTGACACTCTCCATAAATGAAAATGATGTCTGCATATTCTTCATTCGTGTACAGGTCCGAAACACTTTTCTTGATCACCCTGTATCTCCACGGATGTTGAAAATTGACCATCTCCGTAGAACAATTTTTTCTCAAAATATATCTAGGAATAACCCCTTACAAGGTGGCGCACGGAGTACCAAACACCCTGTATAGGGTTATTCTATATGAGGTGTTATTTTGAATAGCCCGCTATTTCGGTAGATATCACTTTTGAAGCTGTCATTTTTTGACATTTGACAAGTAGAAACTAGGCCATTAATAAAAATGGAACGATACACGCTTCAACAACGCATTGAAATTATTAAAATTCACTATTCTTGACTGATGAGGCCCATTTCCACCTCGGTGGTTACGTCAACAAGCAAAACTGTCGCATCTGGGGCTCGGAAAACCCAAGAGTTATTGTTGAAAAGCCTCTCCATCCTCAACGTGTGACTGTTTGGTGCGGTTTATGGTTCGGCGGGGTCATTGGATCTTACTTTCGAAAATGAGGCTGGAGCAACAGTTACGGTGAATGGATTGCGCTATCGAGAGATGATTAATGATTTTTTATGGCCGGAATTGGATGATATTGATCTGGACAATGTTTACTTTCAACAAGACGGCGCTACGTGCCACACAAGCACCGAAACCATTGATCTTTACGGGAAAAGTTTCAAAATAACACCTCTTATTGGAAAAACCCTATATTAGACCTATCGAATTTGAAATTGAATCAAAGCGTGGTGATAAGGATGATAATAAGCAGTTTAAAAATTATCTTAAAAGCTCCACTTCCTCTGCCACCTCCCATACAAGTGCCTCAATTCCAGAAAAACTATGTCCAATTGAAAATAATGAAAGCTACAAACCTTAAATTCAGCACGAAATATTTTGCATACCACATTACACCTTACAAACCTTCCTCCTCTGCTTCTACCACCTCCCATACAAAAGTCACTATTAATTATTTAAAAGAATTGGAGGTGACATATTTTCCGGTACATTGAACCCTTTCTCATTTCATCTAGAGTATCATATGATTGGGCTTTACGCCCAATCATAATTCTTTTATGTTTTGTTCCTAATTCTAAAAATTACCTACGAATTTTATACCACAGCGGAGGCATCAGGCATCAGAGGGAAGATAAATAATTTCTTCATTGATGCGAAATCATGCCACTTTAATGTCATTAGTATTACGGAAACCGGCCTAAGTGACTCCTTCAGAAATGAAGAAATATTGGACAATATAGCTGGACACAATAGCTGGATAACATACATACTGGACACAATAGCTGGATATTATATCGGAGAATCTTATGTCTGATATCGACACCACTATTATCGACACACTGTATAATAACGACTTACATCAGGCAGTGAACCAAAAAGATTTTTCGAATTTGTTAATACAAAACGAAAAAGTTCGGGTTATCCCGTAACCATGTCCAATGGAATCACGCAATCTTCCTGCCGGCGTAATATCTGCGATATGTTTGCTGACGGTTTTCAAGAAGTTTTTGGTGCCCAGTCAGATTCAACCCACAGTGACCCCAACATTTCGGTTCCTACACTTCTTGAAAATATCTCATTGTCTATTGAGGAAGGTCCAGGTCCTGATCTTATTCCTCCCCTATTTTTATCAAAGTGTGCCCATTAACTTTTAACACCCTTACATTTTCTCTTCAACAAGTCACTGTCATTGGGAACTTTCCCCTCGGCTTGGAAATCATCGCATCTCACACCTATCCACAAAAATGGAGACAAACGAAAAGTTGAGAACTACAGAGGTATAGCAATTCTTTTAGCTATACCGAAATTATTCGAAAAAATGATCTGCGATAAATTGACCAATATGATCAACCCTATTCTTAATGACCAGCAGCATGGCTTTAAAAAAGGTCGCTCGACCACGACGAATCTCATGATTCTTGTATCCGATACACTCTGCGCACTTGAAAATGGGCATCAAATCGACGCAATATACATTGACTTTAGCAAAGCGTTCGACCGAGTTGATCACAATGTCCTGATTTTAAAGTTAAAAAAATTGGTGTTACAGGATCCTTACTTGACTGGCTTAAATTCTATCTTAATGATAGAACTCAATTTATTAAGTTTCAAGGTTTTATTTTCAAGGAAATATTAGTGTCCTCTGGAGTACCCCAAGGGAGTCACTTGGCACTTCTCTTATTTAATGTTTTCATCTCAGATCTATCAGAAATATTGAAAAAAGTTTCACATCTGATGTACGCTGATGATCTGAAAATATATTATGCCATAACTTCACCAGCAGATGCCGCATTGCTGCAATCCAAGCTTATTGTGCTAGATCATTGGTGCAGTGAGAACATTAAAGCTTAATGTCAATAAATGTCACGTGATAAGCTTCTCACGTAAAAGATCCCCATACCTCCATGACTATATCCTAAGTGGGACTCAACTACACCGTATTAATCAAATTGAAGACCTCGGCTTACTACTGGACAACAAACTGTGCTTCAAATCTCATTATAATCGAATAATTTCAAAAGCCAATAAACTTCTTGGGTTCATTACGAGAAGAGCCAAAGAGTTTAAGAATGTATGGGTTACCAAATCTTTATTCTGTTCTCTTGTCCGCCCTATTCTGGAATATGTATGTCCCATTTGGGACCCTTTTTTCCAGTTATACAGCAACAGAATAGAGTCAGTCCAGAAGCAATTCCTTCTTTTTGCTCTCAGGGACTTGTATGATCCTAGATATTTTGAAAACCTTCCACCCTACACAGTTAGGCTCCAATTATTAAATTTTTTACCTCTTGGTTCTAGAAGAACTATGCTCACATCCTGTTTTACCTTAGATGTTTTGAATGGCGATATTAAAGTTGACCATATCTCAAATAAATTCAGACTCAATGACAATGTCAGGCTGGTAAGACATTTAAAACCACTTAAGGAATATCCACATCGTACAGATTACGGACAAAATGACCCTATTAACAGATGCTGCAGAGTATTTAATGAATTCAGCGCACACTATACACCTCCAGTAAGTAAGCTGACATATAAACTGAGACTACGCTCCGTTTTATCCCCACACCTCGTTTGACCCTTCCACCAGTGCCTATCATACTTATATTAAATTGTGTTTAATTAATTAAGGTAAATTTAACTATATTAGGTCATATTAAATTAAATTAAGCAATTTATTATTATGCAAGCTATCTTGTTATGAGTTTGATAAAGGTCTCAGCAGAGACCGAAACGTCACGAATAATAAAGCATAACAGTGTAGAATCCGGAAATCTTTTCTTTTATAAATAAATAAATAAATTAGTTCAATGACTGTATTTTGGATCGTGTTAATTCCATCATTGACTTTGGTGTTACATTTGACCAAAAGATTAATTTTGGCTTGCATATAAATAAGATTGTGCAAAAAGGTAATTCTATGTTGGGTTTCAACACTCGCTTATACAAGGAATTTAACAATTCCTTTGTTAGGTTGAGTCTGTATAACAACTTTTTTTAGATCTCATCTTGAGTATGCTTCTCAAGTTTGGTCTCCTTATTATGATGTGCATATTGGCAGAATTGAATCGATTCAGCGTAAATTTGTGAGAATAGCTCACCTTAATTGGAATGACGGAGTCCGTCTTCCTCCTTATACCGACCGACTTCAGCTACTAAATATGATATTACTTTCGAGACGACGTGAAGTAGCTGATGTAGTTTTTGCTCATCAACTTCTTACCGGGGTGGTTGACTCCCCCCAACTTTTGGGCATGATGTAGTTTGCTGTTGATTAATTTTTACGGAGGCATTCTAGATTGCTGCAGAATTGCTTTCACCGGACTGACTATGGCATGAGTGCCATCGTCCATCTTTCATACTTGGAATCGATTTTATGGTAATTCCTTCCATTAAAGAATTCTTATAGTGATATATGTAAGTATGAAATAATTGTTTAGAAGAACTCCTATCCCATTAGTCTTCACTATTCACCCTAACCTGGATATTGGCTACATACATATGTATGTATATCCTCAATTTGGCCCTAGAATAATAAATGTGTGCCCGACTTATTGGCAGATATTTTATTACTCACACCTTTTTATTTTTGAAATCTTTGATTATAGCGGAAACAACATTATCTTTGAATTATCGAGATTACTTAACCTAACCGGTGAATTACGAAATTTCCAGTTAAAGTAAGGAATTCAAGTTTCCTGCTCACACGATAAATGACAAACAACTCAATTTCTATCGAATCAAATTCCAATCATTGAATAACAAGTACAAGTACCACTAATTTGCTCACAGTACTCCCAAATTTTCCACTAGAGACAAACGGAAGTAATTTACTTCTAGAATTAATTAACACCTCATTGTCTGCATTCTGTTTTTTTTTTCCGAAATGAGGTACAAAAGTCGGCGACAAAAAAACAACAACTGCTGATTTCCCATTTATTTTAATTACTCACTGGTAAAGTCCAAACAGAGCTTATCATTTCGTAAGGATGAAAAAAAAAACTTATCTTGTATGATTTTACGGGTAAGTGTTTTTAAATTTTCGTTCTATCGGACAATTGGATCAACAATTTTTTTCACCGGTGAATGATACGTGAGTCATATCTATCAACATTGTCAGTTTTTGACACCATGCTTCTGGTCTGGTTGGATACTGCGATAATGAAGACATGGTGCGATGTTGGAAAGTAAGTGACACGATCGAAGTTCAGTCATTGTTTTCAATGATTCAGAGTTATTGATTGATGGAAAACGTTTTTAAAGCAACAGAAATCAGGGGTATGGAAATGACGATGACCATGGGATTTGATTATTGGAACTGATAAAAATCATTCGATATTCGGTATGAATATTCGTGTAATACAAAGGGAATAAACAGGTTTTTTTTCGGCACTATCGAATAACTATCGAAAAGTTATTCGATAGTTTTACTTTATTATTTTAATAATAAAGTATTGTGATCGACACAAAAAAAAAAAAAAGTTTGCTACCCTGAAATTTTTTTTTTCGCGTTTCATGACTAAATTAGCCTAAAAATGCAAAAAAAAAAAATCCGTCTGTCTGTACGCCGTCCGCCGTACGCCGACGTGTAAGCTCAGCGCACATTAACTCCTAAACGCTTCAAGATAGAAAGTTCATTTTTGGAGGGATTGTAGATAGTTGCGGATCTCAGGCGGATACCCATTTTGGGAGGTGTACGGGTTCAGGGGGAGGCGGGGGGAGCGCTTAAACCGAAAAATACGAATTCAAATATCTCAACCATGGTAACAGCTAGGAAGCTAAAACTCAACACACATATAAAGGGATTTGTGGGACAACTTTTAAAAATAATTTAATTTTTTTATCCATTGGGGTGCGAAAAGGGGGGGCTAAGAACCAATTGTCGGCCGAATTTTTTTTTCAAATGATTATATCTTCTAAATTACTTATCGTAAAAAAATTATATTTGGAGACCGTCAAGTTGGCATATAGTTCCATCGGAACCAGCTCAGAAAGCGGCTAATTATTGTTAGGGGGAGGGTCAGGGGGGGTGCAAAGAAAAACACTTAAAAATTAATATCTCAACTATCTTTTACGCTATGTAATTGAAACTTAAAACGTATATTAAGCTATACTAGGCAAATACAAAAAAAATATAACATGTCGAAATAATAGTAGTGGGGGGAAATGGGGAACATTTCAAAAATGGCGCACTTTTCAAAACTACAAATCCTTATATCTCAAAAAACGGTACAGATATCAAATCAAAAATTTGTCAGATTGTAGAACTACATAATGTTTAAATTCGGTAAAAATTTTGAGCTCGGACGTGTAAGGGGAGGGAGGTGATAAGCAAAAATGTCGAAAATTTTGAGTGATTTTTTTAGGGCTCTAGTGAAAGATAAAAAGTTAAAATTTTGCATGTGAATACCTATATTTAATGTACATAGAAAAATAATATTAACTTGATCCATATTTATTATAAACCGACTCCCCCGGTCTAACGTGCACAAGGTGTTTCATGTGCATTGAAAAAAACACATAAACTGAAAATTTTTGAGTGAAATTTTAAGGTAGAAACTTGAAAATTTGCGAAATGCATTTAAAAAAAATCCCTAAATATATGAAATATTAACTGGTCAAAAACCTTTAAAGCTTCTACCCCCTCCCATACAAAATTATTTTTTCGACCATTTTCAAGAAATCAATTATCACCTAACCATTAAAAGCTATCAAATTCAAATTTTGCAAAACAACTTACAAAAATAATTAAAATGAAATTGCGTTGAAAGTTTTAAAATCGCCCTTGCCCTTCTACCCCCTCCCATACAAAAGTATGATTTCGACTAATTTCATTAAATCAACTAATAACCAACAAATTAAAAGCTATGAACTTGAAATTTCGTACGAGCATCTAGCAACCAAAATGAAAGAAAATTGCATCACAAGTTTGACGATTCCCTTACCTCCTCTACACCCTCCCATACAAAATTATTTTTTCGAGCATTTTTAAGAAATCAGTTATCAGCTAACTCTTAAAAGCTATCAATTTCAAATTTGGCATAAAAACTTATAAAAATAATTCAAATGAAGTTGCTTTAAAAGTTTTGAAATCGCGCTTGCGCTTCTACACCCTCCCATACAAAACTATGATTTCGACCAATTTTATTAAATCAACTAATAACCAACAAACTTAAAGCTACGAACTTGAAATTCTATACAAGCACCTTACAAGAGACGCGAAATAAAACTGCGTATCAAATTTCACGATTCCCCTATATTCTCTACCCCCTCCCATACAAATTTTCGGTTTCATGAATGTAAAATACACCGAATTTTATGAAAATTATATGCAACTTCGTCTATGAAACACATTCTATACAGAGAATATTGGACGTGATTCAAGTAATTAATTAAAAAGCTATTAACATCCACTCACCCTTACTATTACCCCTACTCCTTCCCTCATAAAAACCCAAACTGACAGACACGAATGAAATATTGTTAACAGTCCTGCCCAAGAACTCCCTTTCACTTAGTCTTCCCTAACCACTCTAACCTGCATATTGACTTTCCACTCATCCGCAACTTGTCCCAAGAATAATAAAGTTTCGCCCGACTTGTTGGCAGTTTATTTACTATCTATCGAATAATTTTTCGAATGAATGAAAATTACTATCGAATAATTTTTCGAATGAATGATCATTTTTATCGATAGTGGCTATGAAATTACTTTTTTGAATGAATGGAATTGACTATGGAGTGGATTCGACTATTGAATTATTGTTTCAATACTGAGAGTTATTGATAAACTTATGGTAAATGTTGAATGAAATGTTGTAGCGATGCTAATAATTTCGTATTTTACTTTCCAAATATATTTTATATTACAATGTAAAATGTATTTCTTGCGACAGTGTAGCAATGCTAGTAATGCGAATAATTCTATTTTTATTTTTATAAAATTTCATTATTATAAAATTGTTTGCTAGGAAGTTCCAATAGCGCATAATATCAACTCTCAGCACAGTAGCAACGATGGTAAGGAATTGTTCAAATTTTATAATGGTGCTTAGTGAAAATGTTACAGATGGTGAAAAGGTTTCAAATAGTTTTTCTGTTCTTACAAGCGCGGGATTTTCAATTCAAATGAAATCAACCTCTGTGATAATTCACACTTTGCGTAAAAATAGAAAGTTTGCACAGATGTTAAGGCAATCTGGAGGAATCTGGTGCATTATTCATATTTATTTGTGCAATTTAGATACATGGTATTAAAGTGAAATTGACTGTTCCTTTTGATAAGTCGAATAAAAATTTGGGTCCAACAGTTCAACATTTGACTTTGAAACATCGCTAAGTTATACAACTAAACTATAATAGTAAAAAATAAAATTATTAGGTTTTTATATAATTATTTTTTTCTTTACTTTTAATTAAAATATAATACAATATTATATAATTGTCTATTTTTTCTTTCGGCTAATAGTAATAATTATTTCTTTAAAAAGAAAGTCGTGTTTGGAATAATTTTGAAAAAGTTGGACTGACGAAAGTTCAGTGCAAATTATGCAAAAAGGATTTCAAGTTCAGTGGAAATACTCAAATATGAATGACCATCTAAACCGAACACATCATACAGTTGTTCATGATAAAGACGGTGAAGTTTACGGGATAGAGTAGCTGAAAACTCGAAGCCAGTACTCGTTGCTTGACCACTTAACATCTACGTCAACTAATGTTACAGCTTAATCTACTACTTCTACTGATGGTGAATCTTCAACAGGGAGTGGAAAGAGACAGTGGTTGCAAACTACAATCATTCATAAATGCGACAAAAAACCCAGAAATTGACGAATGTATCGAAATGATCGCGGAAGATTTCCAACCCATCTCTTTTGCAATAACATTTTGTAATATATGATGTGGTGGTTGGATGGGTATAGACAGGGTAGGCATCTGATCGGCGTCATTAGGCGACGCCCAGTGTTGTAACTGTCATATACACATCAATTGTGCTCATCATACCTCCTCGTGGTAGCCACCGGATCCTGGTCTTGTCCATCCGGACTTGACTTGCTGAACTGATGGGCGCGAGTGCTAATGAAACAGAAAAATTCTAGCACTATAATAATATGGCCCTCCAAGTTGGGGGTTGGGCGATGTGTTAACAACTCATCCTCGGAAAAAACACACCCGTTTCGAAACCTGAAGCAACGCCTCGGACTGGATTGATTCAACGGCAACGACCACGCAAACGAAAAATGGACTATTCCTTCGGATCTTGGAATGTGCGATCCCTGTACAGAGCAGGAGCAGTGAGAGAGCTTCTGGAACAGGCAGTCAAATACAATATAAACATAATTGCACTCCAAGAAACTAAATTATTAGGTAACGAGATTAATGACTTAAGATCGCACACAATTTTCAAAAGTGGGAAATCATCGGGAAGCCGGGAATTTGGAGTTGCGTTTATCGTCGACAAGAAGTTTAAACACCAAGTTACCAACTTCAAATCCGTCAATGAACGATTGTGTGCAATCCGCATCAAAACAAGTTTTTTTAATGTTTGGCTTATTAATGTCCACGCCCCAACGGAAGACAAAGACGACGAAGTTAAAGACGATTTCTACAGCACCTTAGAATCAACATTCGACTCCCTTCCGTCGAATGATATTAAAATAGTATTAGGTGACTTTAACGCGAAAGTGGGCAAAGAAGAAGCATACATAGGGACAATTGGAAGGCATAGTCTCCATGATATTAGTAACGACAACGGCCAGAGGCTGACTGATTTCGCCAGCAGCAAAAACCTTATTGTAAGCTCGACATGCTTCCCGCATCGTGACATTCATAAGAGAACGTGGGCTTCACCCGACGGAAGAACATTCAATCAAATAGACCATGTTCTAATAGAGAAAAGGACGGCCTCCTGCATTCTCGACGTGCGTACATGTCGAGGGGCTAATTGCGACACAGACCACTATTTGGTAAAGACCAAGTTTCGATGTCGAATCGCAAACCGAGGACACTCAAAAATACAACCGGTTCCTAAATTCGACATAGGGAAACTCAAAAACGAGAAAATAGTTGCGAAATATGCGTTAGCCTTGGAGAGGCACTTCGCGACAATGCTGAATACCACTGTCAGCATGCCAATAGAAGAAATGTGGCAAAAAATCAAAGATGGCATTACATCTGTCGCAGAGGAGGTGATAGGACAACAACCCCGGCGCAAAAGAAATGATTGGTTCGACAAAGAATGCCAAGATGCCTTAGAACGAAAAAATGAAGCTTACAAAATATTAACGGAACGGCCGACACGAGCCAAACAAGACAAGTACAAGGATCTTAGACGATTTGCAAACAAAATATGCAGACAAAAAAAACGGAAGTACAATAATGACGAAATTAAAAACATGGACGAACAATTTAAATTACACAACACAAGAGCCGCGTATTCCCTTGTCAAAAGGATGAAAGAAGGTTACAAACCGAAAACGACCCTATGCAAGGATGCGGAAGGGAACATTATAAGTAACGCGGAAGATATAAAACTAAGATGGGCACAATATTTTGAACACCTTCTTAACCCGAGCCCATCACCTACACGAACAGCAGCAGCAGATACAATAGCAGGTATAACTGATGTAACAGCTGATGAAGGATCCGCTTTGAGTCCTCCCACACTCGAAGAAGTAAAAACAGCCCTAAGGAACCACCCAAACAACAAAGCGCCGGGCACTGATCAAATCCCAGCTGAACTTCTGAAAGCCGGCGACACCTGCATAGCGCATCTCCTACATAGATTAGTCGCGGACATATGGACGCAGGAAATACTTCCTGAAGATTGGCGCAAGAGCATCATATGTCCAATTTATAAAAAAGGTGACAAACTCTGCTGCGAAAACTATCGAGGAATATCTCTGTTGTGTACGTCTTATAAGATTTTGACGAAAATTCTAGAAAAGAGAATTAAGCCCTATGCTGATAAAGTAATTGGTGAATACCAAGGCGGATTTAGAGCTGGACGCTCAACCACGGACCAGATATTCTCAGTTAAACAGGTGCTGGAAAAGTGCTGGGAATATAATATTGATGTGCACCAGATATTTGTTGACTTCAAACAAGCATACGACAGTATCGACAGGCGCGTACTGTATAAAATCATGTTGGAGTTTGGAGTCCCACCGAAACTGGTTCGACTGACAAGAATGACAATGACTGAGTCTTTGTCACAAGTCAGAGTAGAAAACGATCTGACTTCCAGTTTTAAAACAGACAACGGCCTTAAACAAGGTGACGGCCTCGCACCAATGCTTTTCAACTTAACACTTGAATATGTTGTTCGGAAACTTCCCGTTGACACCAAAAGAACACTATGCTTCAAATCCACACAACTCGTAGCATATGCCGACGACATAGATATCCTTGCAAGATCTCTGGAGAGTGCTAAGGAAGTATTTGTAAACCTTGACTCGGTAGCAAGAGAAGTTGGACTACGCATTAATGAAAACAAAACAAAATTTATGACGCAAACTAGGAAAAAGACGCCAATCAGACAAAATATTACAGTAGGAGACTATAACCTAGAAAACGTAGACAACTTCATATATCTAGGGGCAAATCTATCGAAGGATGGAGGCGAACCCATCGAAATTAAAAGAAGGATAATGATGGCAAACAAGACTTATTATTCGGTACTTCCAATAATCAAAAACAAGAACGTGCACAGGAAAACAAAACTTAAGCTATACAAAACAATCATAAGACCTGTGCTATGCTATGGCAGCGAAACGTGGACATTAACTCAGGCGTCCGAAAAACGACTTAACGCCTTTGAAAGGAAGGTCCTCAGAAGAATCCTCGGACCTGTGAGGGAAGACTCGATCTGGAGAATACGATACAATAGAGAATTGTATGCCATCTTCGACAATCCAGAAGTGTCAACCCTCATAAAATTTAAAAAATTACAATGGGCTGGTCATGTGGAGCGGATGGATGACGGAAGAATTCCCAAACGCACACTAAAAGGGAAAGTCAACGGACAAAGACCGGTCGGAAAACCACGAAAGCGAGAGGATTCGATTGACGCAGACAGCAAATCACTGCTAAGATTTTCAAACTGGAGGACGCGGTCACTGAACCGAGATGGATGGAGGCAAAGCATTCAGGAGGCCAAAGTCCGATTTGGGCTGTAGCGCCATCGTAAGTAAGTAAGTAATATATGATAAAAAATATGTAGATTTTTAGATTTTACTATTGAACAAACTATATTATAAGATTACCAATTTTGATGCTCGCAAAATTGCTTAACTTTTCTCTAACGGTCAGTTTTACAAGATTACTGCTTATTGTCGACGAAATTATGTTTGCTAGTTTGCTAATGGCTTTTAAATTACTTATTCGACAGTAAAACCTTGAAAGTTTTATCACTTTCGTTAAATCTTCCTCGATTTGTTTCATTCCTTATCCGTAAATTGCCCACTGCCAAAAGCATATAGTCACTGGTTAATAATGTATTGGGAGAACGTCGTTTTTTTTTGTTTTTTTTTTTTTTTTTAAATTTCGAGTCATTATTGTACAAAAATGGTTAAATATTTACCATATTATTCGAAGAAATGCCCATCGCTAGCCATAACTTTTTTCCCATCTTACTGGCAGCATACAGATTCCACTTCGAAAAAACTGCTCTTCTCTCGAGCCGATCCACAAATCGAATCCAATTTTTGGTTTCTACGTAAGAATGGAAGTGCTGCTCAGCCGGGCCATGCGTCATCGATCGGAATAGGTAGTAGTCAAAAGGGGCGTTGTCTGAAGAATACAGCGAGTGGGGTAGTATGTCCCATTTCTGTATTTCTAGGTAAGTTTTCACAACCCAAGCAGCATGTGGCCGAGCGTTGTCGTGCAATAAAATCACTTTGACGTGTCTCTCTTGGTACTGTGGTCGCTTCTCCTTCAGTGCTTGGCTCAAACGCATCAATTGTAGTTGATAGCGATCTTCTGTGATGGTTTCACTAGGTTTCAACAGCACATGATACATCACAAAAATTGTCTCTATTCCACCGCCATGACAGTCGAAGACGTCAAAATCACCGCTCTTGAAATGTTGATACCACTCACGATACGTTCTTTCACAAGTAGCACCGTTACCATAAGTTTCAACAATCATTTGACGTGCTTCAGCCGCAGATTTTTTCTTGAATTGAAGGCAAAAAGTAAAACTTCCGCAAATGGCGTTCCATGACTAAATTAGCCTAAAAATGCAACAAAAAAAATCCATCCCGCCGTATGCCGTTCACATGGACTCATAACTTCGACACCGTTAAAGGTAGAATGTTCGTTTTCGGGTGGATTGTTGGTTGGGTAAATGAGCTCCATTATATAAATTTTGGTGAGTGTCAAGTGGAAGGGGGAGGCGAGGGAGGCGGGGGAGGGAAAGAGTCGAAAATTTCACTTGCTAATATCTCCACCACGAATGCAGATAGGAAGGATAGGAAAAAATTCATATTGTGGGTCCGCTAAGGTGGCATATAAATCCACCAGAATTTGCTTAGAAAAAGACTAATTATTGTAAGGGTGAGAGTCAGGGGGGTGGAAAAAACAAACACTTAAAAATGAATATCTCGATTGTCTCTTAAGCTATGTAATTAAAACTTAAAAAGTATACTATGCTACACTAGTGAAATATGAGAAAAATACAACATGTCGACATAATAGTAGTGGGGGGGGGGGGAAATGGAAAGCATTTCAAAAATGGAGCACTTCTCAAAATTACAAATCGTTATATCCCAAAATTGAGTATAGATATCAAATCAAAAATTTGTCAGATTGTAGAACTACATAGTGGTTAATTTTGGTAAAAATTTTAAGTTGGGAGGTGTAAGGGGAGGGAGGTGATAAGCAAAAATGTCGAAAATTTTGAGTGATTTTTTCAGAGCTCTGGTGAAAGATACAAAGTTTAAATTTTGCATGTGGATACATCTATTTGATATACATAGATAACTAATAATAGCTTGATCCATAATTATTATAAACCGACCCCCCGCCCCCCTATCTAACGTGCACAAGGTGTTTCATGTGCATTGAAAAAAACACATAAGCCAAAAATTTTTGAGTGAAATTTTAAGGTAGAAATTTGAAAATTTGCGAAATACATTAAAAAAAATCCCTGCATCACAAATTTTATGATTCCCCTACCTTCTCTACCCCCTCCCATACAAATGTTTGGTTTCGTGAATGTAAAATACAGCGAATTTTATGAAAATTCTATGCAACTTCGTCTATGAAACTGACATTCTATACAGAAAATATTGGATGTGATCCAAGCAATCAATTAAAAAACTATTAACATCCACCCACCCTTACTATCACCGCTCACAACTCCCCTGATAAGAACTCAAAACTTGCATAAATATACGAATGAAGTATTGATTACATGTACTGGAGCTATTGTTAAATGGACAACAGCCCTGCCCAAGAACTCCCTTTCACTTAGTCTTCCCTAACCACTCTAATCTGCATATTGACTTTCCACTCATCCTGAACTTGCCCCAAGAATAATAAAGTTTCGCCCGACTTGTTGGCAGTTTGTTTTTCCAAATATCTTCAATGTACAGACTTTTGTCTCGAATGATTTTATTTTTAGTATAAATTATTAGTATAAACTTTGAGAAGTTATTTTATTTTAATTTTTCTTAGTTGTATAATATCTGTGTGCACAAATAGCGCCAATATCACTATTGTTACTTCGAAACGAATTAAAATATTTTTGAATTTTTCGGCAATTCGCTACAGCAAATGCCCATAAGATCCTTCCTTTACTAAACGCCACCACTTATTATTTTCTTTTTTTTTCAAATTCAATTAAAATTTTTTTTTTTTTCAAATCACACTTTTCGCACATGATCATTCCATCTCAGAACTTTTAAGGCCCATCGCTAGACAAGATCTGTCAGCTCTGCTAGAAAAAAACTTAAGACTAGAGTCATCTTAGAAAAAAATTTGCGCATAATCCTCAAGGCCAGTGCCGGCTTTTTTTTATTTTCAAATGTCGATAAACGCGTTTGCTAACCGCATGTCTGACACGAGCATAGAACTTGAAAAGTCAAACAGTCGGACTTAAGATTCGTCACTCGTAAATTTCGCATGATTGATTTTATTCCGGATTTTTAATTTTGCATGATTTTAACATTCGATTTGGGAATTATGAGCATATGAAAAGGCGAAATGTTATCAATTTTTTTTGGGTTTGTGTAAATTTGTGATCCATATTAAAAGTAGGTCAAAGGCGATAATGCGATAATTTTCGGATAACGTAGAAATTTATCGGCTTCGATATCAAGCTTAGACGATTTTTTTTTATCAACAAAAACATGTCGAGGTGAAAAAAGACGAAAAAAAAAAAAATATTAATTCCTATTGAAGTTTGCGAACATGTCAGCGAGGAATTAGGTTGCGAATATAATTTTGATTATTTTTAATTAATCGCTTTTAGACGAAAAAAGAAAAATGTAATAAGAATGCGATTGGATTAGCCAGCTTACGAGTATGATCGAGCAACAAAGGCAAAAATCTTAAGTGGGTTTGCGAATTATTTTATCGTTATTTACGCCATTATCCTGCCTTAAATGGACGATAGAACGATAAAGTCATCGCTCAAAATAAAGTTAACATAATCATTGAAACATGTATACGAGTACTTACGGGCTACGTAAGTGCGTTATTGATTTATTCACTTAACTTGGGTATGCAAATCGGAACTTGAAAGCTTAACGACGACTGGCTCACACTTTTCCACTTGATGAGGGTGCGAACATTTTAAACAAATTCTTTAATGGATAGAAAAGAAATATATTTCGCACTTATTATGTACATAGCGGAGCTGCCCATTTAATTCATAGAATTTTCTTAAGTGTTTAAATAGTTTCGTCAAGATATGTATGTTAAGTGAGCAGAGCCGGTGGAGTTTTGTAAAAATAAATATTGTAGAAGTCTGCGGAGCGTAATTAGTAATCGAAAAGTTGTCTGACTTCTAAGTCTGGAACGCATGATAATAATAATAATAATTTATTTCATCAAAGAATTGATTACTACATATATTTTACATAAAGTTGGAAACAATAAAAAAAATAAAAAAGAATTAAATACACAGAAATTTAAACTTTTTAAATAATCAAACATAATTAAACATAATAAACCTCAAGAAAGCCGATTTTTTATTTGTGGGACACTCATGTGAAAATCCAATTGCGAGAAGAAGCTATTGAAGTCTCTTAACATGTATGAAACTGGTTCATAAAACCCGTGGCTCGTGCGATGCTGTGGAATTCTACAAAGCTCATAATTTCGCAAAGGACGACATGGAACGTTGAAATTAATCATAGACAGCAATTTGTCAGAGTCAATTATACCTGAAATAACTTTAAAACCAAAAACAACTCTGGCATGGATCCGCCTTCTGTCAAGGGAATCCATAGACAGCAGATTTAAACGGTCAACATATGGCGGTAACCTAAGTGGATCAGACTAGGGAAGTCCCTGAAGAACAAACCTTAAGAACCGGTGGTGAACTGCTTCGATCCTATCTATGTAAATGGAATAAAATGGCGACCAGATAGGACTAGCATATTCTAGGATAGATCGGACGAATGCACAATATAACATTTTCGTTGTAAAGAAATCATTAAATTCTTTCGATTGTCTCCTAATAAAACCGAGGATAGCGTTAGCTTTACCAGCAATATGATTCACGTGATCATCAAAGGTAAAATTACAGTTGAATAGTACGCCCAAATCACGTACTTTGTCAGAACGAAGTAAAGAGCATCCATCTACAACATAGTCAAAATTCATTGATATTCTCTTCTTAGAATACGAAACAGCAGTGCACTTATTAATGTTGAGATGTAAATTGTTAAGTAAGCACCAGTCATGAAAACGCGAAATATCACTTTGCAATAATAGACAATAATTGCTACTGGAAATAATCTTAAAGATTTTCGCATCATCGGCATAGAGGAGAATGTTCGAGTTAGAAATAAACGAACTCATGTCATTAATAAAGAGAAGGAAAAGAAGTGGATCCACATGGCTACCTTGCGGAACGCCTGAAGTATTAAATATTTCAGAAGATAAGGCTTCACGAAAGTGTACTTTCTGAATGCGATCAATAAAATACGACTTAATCCAAAGGACGAAAATATCAGGAAAGCCAAGCAGGCGGAGCTTATACACAAGAATATTATGGTCAATTTTATCAAAGGCCTTACTAAAATCAGTGTATATGCAATCGACCTGCTGCCCGTTTTCGATAACAGATAGACAGTGGATCGAGAATTCCATAAGATTAGTTACAGTGGATCTGCCTTTGACAAAGCCACGCTGCAATGATCCAATAATCGACGAATGAAAATATAATTCATGACACACAATGGATTCAAATAGCTTAGCAACACATGGAAGATTCGCTATATGCCTATAATTACTTACATTATCTCTATTATCAGACTTAAGCAAGGGCATTATAGTTGAGTATTTCATGACATAGGAAAAACTCCACTACGAAGCGATGAATTACAAAGGTAACCAAGGATAGGTAAAAAGGATAAACTACACTTTTTAATCATAGAGAGAACAGCATGGTCCACTGGAGAAATTAATAGTAAGTTTATCAATGTATTTCAAAATAGTGGAATCGTCAATAAAAAGATCTTTTGGAACCAAGGACGAAGAAGGAAACTTTGACATATATTCAAATTTACCAACGGATGTTAGCGGCGTACTGCAATTGAAGGCGGTCCGGAAATGGTTAGAAAATAAGTGGCTAATTGTAGTAGGATCAACACTGACTACATCATTGAGAAACATACTGGAAGGATAACCATCAGAGTTTTTCTTAGAGTTGACAAAATTCCAGAATTGTTTCGGTTGATCTTTAAAAGAGTTTTTAATAGTAAAAAGGTATTGGTTATATGCAGCTTGAGACTGACTTATAAAACAATTACATAAGTTTATGTAAATTATGTAGTTTGTATAACTCCTTGAGAGCGAGTAAGTTTTCCAAACTTTCGTTTTTCGATTTTTCAAATTAATTACACTATCGTCAAACCAGGGAAACCCCCTGATAGGTTTCGAACAAATTACAGGGACACAACGCAGAAAGCAGCCATTTAAAATAGTGTAAGAATTAGAAGTGGCTTTTTCAACATCAGATTCTTTCAACACAGGCGACCAATCGCAATTGGATATGTCAAGATTTAAAGTTTCAAAATCAGCTTTGGCGAAATTAAAATAATTACTAACAATACAATTCGAGTTCGTAAAATCTGTTCGATAGTTGAAAGTTGCGTGAAGCGCAGGATGAATTGGCAAGTCAGACAGCAAAGGGCTATGACATCTATTAAGGCTGGCATCAGATGAGAAAATCAGATCCAAAAATCTACCATGATCGTTCGAAATAGGACACACTTGGAAAAGTCCAGTAGCAAGCATGTTGTCCACAAATTGTATTTCATGTTGGGCACAGGAGAAATACGAAGGCTACATACAAACCTCATTATCGTCAGAGCGTAGCCACTGTATTTGTGGTAAATTAAAGTCGCCCAGAATTAAAATATCGTCTGATGGATGTAGAAGACCAAGCAAGGTTTCAAACGCATTATGTACCGCATCGTAAACTGATGAAGGTGAAGGCGATGTGATGTATACAGTCACGACGTTCCTGGAACTTCGAGGATCGTAGAAGCAAACCGGCAACGAACGGCGCAGAGAACTCCACCCCCAACTGGTGGATCAAGTAAGTTTGGGTGGCGGTCACGACGAAAAACTTCAAAGTCGGAATCGGAAAGCTCAGAATCTTTAAACTGACAGGACAACCATGTCTCGCAAATACACACGATGTCAAAGGAACAAACAGCAGCGGCGAGATATAGATCCTGAGTCTTCGTACGCATCCCGCTTACGTTGCTGTAAGATATCGAGATAGAGCTTGCCCGTTTTTTGACGATGAATTTTGAGATGGTATGCGCGAAAGACGATTTCGGGGCAGAAATTCACGGACGATAGCAGATTTCGGCCATAGTTTCGAAGACACAACATGGGCAAAGCAAGCATCCGGCAGATCAACCTTGAATGAAGAAACCCTCGTACCAACATCGCGGGATATAGGAGTAATCTTTCTGCAGGATACTAAGTTCGGTGATAAATCAACATTTGCACAGCGTAAAATACCGAGAACGTTGTCAGCAATTTCCTTCTCCGTGGTGTCAGATGCTAAGCGCGATACAAAAAGTAATTTCGGCTGCACAGCGGCGCGTAAAGTACAGCGGAAGTCTTTTGACGTAGTCGTTAACCGCAGCAGCTCTACATTGTAGCGCATTATCAGACAAGGTTTGATATACCACATGATGGGACTGTACTGTTGTCAGCAACATGTAAATTCGACCGCGGGTGAACGTCTTTAGGAGATTTAGCAGCCTTCCGTCGAGTATTCTTACTAGTTTTCGTGCTCTTTCTGCGTTACTTGTCTACTGATTGCGGCTGTGATTCGAATGCACCAGAAAGTGGTAGAGGTCTTATGTTGGAATCAGTCTGGCAGCCAATAGAGCAGGATGAGGTATTGATATACCTACTTAGGATAAAACATAACAAGGCTAAGATTGGACGTAAAGCCCAATCATGCGATACTCTAGATGGAAGAGATTTTTGTTTTGTTCTTATGAGTTTTTGTATGGGGAGAAGGGGTGACGGCATTGAACTAATTTTTTACAATATGCAAGAGTTGTCATTAAGCTTCAAATATTAAATAGTTACTGATAAAATTAGTGTATTGAATTTAATGACATTGTGCATTTTGTATGTGATGTGGTAGAAGGAGGTGGGTGTTCTTCATGAATTTTTCAGAAATAACTACAAATATCATTCAATTGATTTGTTTCAAGTTGCGAATTAGTAGCAATCACACTTTTCAAGAAAATCTACTTTTTGCAAAGTTCTGAAATTATTGTAATATTGAATGGGAGGTAGTAGTTGGAGTGAGTGGTCTTACTAATAATTCTATATAAATATTTTGTGCGCAATTTCAGATCGATTAATTTTATGTATACGCACTGAGTACATTGATTTACAGAACTTTATGAAAAAGTGCAGTTTGTATGAGAGGTGGTAGGAGGAGTGGGGGATCTAATTAAATTTTATGCAGCAGATTGAAATCATCATAAAAATAATAAATTTCAAATTGCATATCAATAGATTTCATACTTTTCGCGAAAATCAGTTTATTGTCGATTAAATTTCGAAATTTACTCATTTTGTATGGGAGGTGGTAGAAAGGCTGGAGCAATTCGGTTCGTTCACAAACTTGTCCATAATTTTTCAGCAAAAATACCGTGTACACAATCTGAACTCCCTAGCTCAACGCGTTCTCAAGCTATAGAGTGAACAGATGGCCGGACGAATGGATAGACGGACGGACATTCGGTTTTTGAGCGACAACTAATATTTCTGTACCCTTACCGATTCCGTGCGATCAGTATTTCTTGATGTTACAAACTTTAGAGTAAACTTATAATGCTCTCAGATTTTATCCAGAGTATAAAAATCTGCCAACAATTCGGGCGCAACGTTATTATTCATAGGACAAGTTGAGAATACGTGGGAAGTTAATATCCAAGTTAGAATGGTTAGGGAAGGCTAAGTGAAAGAAGTTCTAGGGCAGGACTGTTATCAATTTAACTTCTACAGTGGCGCTACAGCCCAAATCGGACCTTGGCCTCCTGACATTCAGGTTCCTTAACGTTTTTTTTCATTACTTATTGTGGAAGGGTTGCTAGCCCTTCGCACAACCCTCTTTCTACGAATTTTTCATTTTCGTAGATTGAGGTGAACAAGGTATATCCAAGCAGGCAATGTGCTGGAATTATATATTGCGCCAACCGGAATTTGAACTCACGACCTCCGCATTACAATACCAACACGCTACCCACTAGGCTATATTCTCAATTTAACACTTAACTGCAATTACGATCAATAGCTCCAATACGTAGTATCAATATTGCATTCGACTATTTTTTTTTTACAGAATGACCTGTGTTATAGACAATGTCGGCCTTTATGAACAATGCACAAACACAGGCATGGAGGGAAGGAATGGGATTAGGAAGGTAGAGGAAGAGAAGTGAGAACGACCGTAATGAGTGGAGAAGCTGGTATATTTTTCAGTTGTACTGGCGCTATTGACACATATTTGCAGATGTTATGGGGGACTGAATGATAGAAAGCGAACAGAAACCATCTAATGAGTATCTCGGCCTTCTTGAAGTGGAACTGTTTCACTTTTACACCGTTTGGTAATATTATTTCAAATAATTTTTCATCGCCAGTAGCAATTTAAAAAAAATCCCGTCTGGAGGTGGAATCGAACCCACGACCTATCGACTGAGAAGCAATCACGCTGCCCACTACGCCACGGAAGCCTCAAGTTTGTGTTTGTAAATAGGGGAATGGGAAGGGGCGTGGAGTTCGTTATAAGGGGTGGATTGATGATAATAAAGTTTTAATTGATTGCTTGAATCACGTACAAAATCGCTGTATAGAATTTTAGTTTCATCGGCACAGAATCGTAAAAGTTGTGACGCAGTATTATTTCTTTTGTTTTGAAAGGTGTTTGTACAAAATTTCTAGTTCGTCGTTTTTACTTTGCTGGTTATTAGTTGATTTACTGAAATTGGTCGAAATAATACTTTTGTGTGGCAGGGGATGAAAGGGCAAAAGGGAGTTCCAAATTATTGATGCAGCTTTGTTTCGAATATTTTTAAAAGTGTTCGTACAAAATTGGAAGTTGATGGCTTTCAATGGTTTGGTGATAATTGATTTCTTAAAAATGGCCGAATTTTTTTTTGTGTGTTAGGGGCAGAAGCTTTGAAAATATTCGATCAGTTAATATCTGAGACTTTCAATTTTTTTTTAAAATGAGCTTTACAAATTTTTAAGCTTGTAGCTTGAAATTTCACTCAAAAAATCTTAGGATTTGTGTTTTTTTTTTTTCAAATGCACATGAAACACCTACTGTAGGTTAGGGCCCCCTTCCGTGTAGTTCTGGTTCAAATTATTATTATTAATTACATTTGTCTCTATGTATATCAAATGGATGTATGCACGTGCAAAATTTGAACTATATATCTTTTAAAAAAATTTGTGGAAATTGTCTACACTTTGGCCAACAATCTCGCTCCTATTGCACCCCCATCTCGAAAATTAAAGATCATATAGCTCTACAATGTGACAGTAGTCCAGCTCAATATCTGTATTGGATTTTGATATGAAAATATATACATATATGAAAAGTGCATCATTTTTGAAATGCTCCCCATCCCAACCAAAGTACTAGGACCCGTGTTATGGAATATACAATATGATGGCATCTTACGACATCCAGTACCAAGAGGTGTACAAAGAATTGACTACGCAGATGATGCAGCAATTACTGTGGTAGCAAAAGACTTACAGAGCATCAACAACGTAAGCACCAAGACATTAAGAACTGGCTTAGAGCATCTAATCTAGAGCTAGCTGCACAAAAAACAGAAGTAGTTCTTATTACAAGCAGAAAACAAAGAGAGCATATAACGTTAAATATAGATGGACTTGAAATCGTATCCCAACCCTCCATTAAATACTTGGGTTTTATGATTGACGCAAGATTATCCTTCAAGACGAACATCGAAACAGTCTGTGCAAAAGCAGGACGAGTGAACTCCGCCCTATGCAGTACAATGGCGAACATTGGAGGACCCAGCCAAAACATGAGGATACTTCTTTCAAGATTGACGCGAAGTATCATAATGTATGCTGCACCGATATGGAGCGAAGCACTACGATACAAATCTTACGCGAATATGTTAAAAAAAAACCCCATAGAGTAAGTGCGTTAAGGGTATGCAGTGGATTTCGAACAATTTCATATGACGCCGCAATGTCATAGCTGGTTTACTGCCGCCAGACATACTAGCTGCTGAAGCACAACGATTATATCACAAAAAGAATACGATAAACCGATACTTAACAATGGAAGAGAAAAAAGAAGAGCAACGGATAAGGACCAATGCCTGGCAACTGCAATGGAACACCGTAAACAAAGGCCGCTGGACGTATAGACTCATAAGAGACGTAGATGAGTGGTTTTGGTCGGAAGCATGGTGATGTAGATTACTACATGACCCAATTTCTGTCAGGGCATGGCTGTTATAGAAGCTATTTGCACAAATATGGCCATGATTCCTCTGCGTCATGTCCAAGTTGTACGGATGCAATAGAAAATGCAGAGCATGTATTCTTTCACTGCCCAGTCTACGAAATGGACAGAAGGAGAGTCGAGGACATCGTTGGAGAAAATATTAACCCCGACAACATAGTTCCACATATGCTGAGCAGCAGCGAAACCTGGAATGCGGTGACTCAGATGTGCGTGAAAGATATATAATAAATAGAAAAATTAAATTATCGGGAGTATAAATTGGACGTTTTTTTCAAAATTCGAGGACTAATTCTGAAAAAATGGTTAAATATTTATTATTCAAAGAAATGCCCATCGCTAGGCACAACTTTTCCAATCATTCTGGCAGCAGGATTCCGCGTCGAAAAACTGCTCTCCTTTTGAGCCGAAGTACTGCTCAGCCGGGCCATGCGTCATCGATCGGATTAGGTGGTAGTCGGAAGGGGCGATCTCTGGAAAATACGGCGGGCGAGGTAGCATGTCCTAGTTCAGTGTTTGCAAGTAAGTTTTCACAACGCCAACAACATGAGAGTTCCGTGGTGTAGTGGGCAGCGTGCTTGCTTCACAGTCAATAGATCGTGGGTTCGATTCCCACTTTAGATAGTGGGATTTTCGATAAAAAATTATTCGAAATATAATGGGCGAACAATGTAAAAAGTGAAAACAATTCCACTTCAAGAAGATCTATACACTCAGTAGATGATGTCTGTTCGCTTTCGATCACTCAGTCCCCCAAAGCATCAGCAAATTTTTGTCAGTATCAGCCAGTACAACTGAAAAAATATTCCAGCTTCTCCACTCGTACTGTCGTTCTCTCTCCCCTTCTCCTTTCTTCCCAATCCCATTCCTTCCCTCTAAGACTGTGTTTGTGCATTGTGCATAAACGCCGAAATTGCCTATAGAACAGATCATTCTGTAAAAAAAATGTGACCGAGCGTTTTCGTGCAGCAAAATCACTTTGTCGTGTCTCTCCTCGTATTCTGGCCGTTTCTCCTTCAATGCTCGGCTCAAAGGCATTAGTTGTTTTTTGTAGCGATCCGTCATGATGGTTTAACCTGGTTACAGCAGCTCATATTACCAAATACACAGCATAATTTTCGAGCAACGGATGTTAGGCTTGGCCGTCGATACATGGCTGTGGTATCTCCACGATTTTTTTCGCTTTGGATTATCGTAATGGATTCACTTCCTATTGCTAGTGACGTTTGTACCTGAAAAACACCGTCCGACTTTTCTTGGCTTCAACTTGTACCCAATTTTTTTGATTTTGCATCATTCCCAAGCTTTTCAAATGTTGTGAAATGGCTTGTTGAGTCAGGCCTAATGAATGTGCAATTTATTGTTGCGTTTGGTGTGAATCTTCGTCCAGTATTGCTTCCAATTATGCGTCTTCAAACTTTTCAACCTCTACGGGACGCTCTTTGTCTTACACGCCGAAATCACCTATTTTATAGCGTTGAATCCATTCGCAATACGTTCTTTCACTAATAGTTCCCGCACCATGATTTTCAACAATTATTCGATGTTCCTCAGCCGCAGATGTTTTTGAACTGAAGGCAAAAAGCAAAAATTCCCGCAAATGACTCTTATTTGGCTCAAATTTCCACAAATTTGCGCATAAAAAAGTATATGACGCCGATAAAACTTCACAAATCTAATGATGAGAAGTTGTTAACAGATGCCTAAATTTACCATGTAACGTTTCTGATCCACCATTGTTGATCAGCTGTGGGGAATTAAACTCGTGCGGTTTAATTATAACACAATATTTATTTCAAAATAAATTAAACACAAAAATAATTTCAGGTTAATTCCTTTCGGAGACTTATCGCTGGCTCACTACTGACGCTACCCCTGCTCTGGCCACCGCGCCGTCGTTCCTCTACTCGCCGCTTCAGATTCAAGTGGCGCTTGCGTAAAACCGCTTCAATACTCCCCCCAGTAACCTGGCTGCCACTGTCAATATCATCCTGATTGACAGAACTGACGGGTTGCGAGAATAACGGTCTTTCTTTTCTTGAATAGGTGCGGATTCTCGGCGGGCCCGGCTGAAAAGTTCCGTTTCTTCGTTGTTGATTGTGTATGCTGGCTTCAAACGCTCGATCGTCACATCGACGTCTCGGTTTTCCAAATGTATCTTGAAAATTTTGTCGCTTGGTCGATCGATCACCTGATACGGACCTTTGCAAGGAGGTTCCAAAGGTTGTCTGGTTGCATCGGTTCGTAATAATACGTGGGAGCAAGTGTGGAGATCTTTGTAGACGAAAACGCTGTGCTTCCGATGGTGAGTGATTGGTGATCGTTGCAAAAGTTGCATCTGGCGTCTAAATTTTTCGACGAAAACTTGCGGTTCTGCCGTGTCAGGGTTCGAAAATATGAATTCTCCAGGGATTCTTAGCGGTGTGCTGAACACCAGTTCAGCCATTGAGCATTGAAGATCTTCTTTCACTGCTGTTCTTAATCCGAGAAGCACTGTGTCGAGGATGTCCGTCCAATCTTCGCCTCCATCAGGGCTAACTTTAAGGAGCGGTGCCAACGTTCGATTATTCCGTTGGTCTGCGGATGATATGCCGTGGATCGTGTTTTGTTGCACCCAACCAACCTGATCAGCGCCGCGAACAGTTGTCCTTCGAATTGGGATCCTTGGTCCGTTGTGATTGTCTCCGGGCTTCCGAACCAGCACACACATTAAAAGATTTTAAAGGTCCCGGTCGGACTTCTGTTCGTTGACGAGTTCCTCTTCGTTAGTAATTGTTGGAGCGACCAGGGCGTCGATTCGAGAAAAAGTGTCAGCCACACAGTTATTCACTCCCGCTATGTGCTGAATGTTGGTGGAGTATTGACTGATGAAGTCCAGTTGCCTTGCTTGACGAAGGGATGTTTGCTTGCACGCCGACTGTAAGCTTAAGTCAGTGGTTTGTGGTTTGTCTTAATTGTGAAATCTTGTCCTTCCAACATGTGCTTAAAATGCTTGATGATTTCGAATATTGCGAGCAATTCCCGATCGTAGGCGCTGTAGCAAAGTTCCGAGCCATGTAATTTCCTGGAGATGAATCCGAGTGGTTACCAGCTCTCCTTTACCTTTTGTTCGAGCACTGCTCCCAGTGCTGTGTCGGACGCGTCCGTTGTGAGTGCTAAAGGAGCGTTGTTCAATGGGTGTGCCAACAAAACTGCCTCCGCAAGTTTCGCTTTACAACTTTCGAAAGTCCTTTCTGCTTCTACTGTCCAAAGTATTTTTCGTTTGTCCGTTTTCTGCTGTCGCTTAGATAAACGTGCAGCGGGGATTGAATTTCTGCTGCATTCTTGACGAAACGACGATACAAATTTAGCATCTCGAGAAACGTCGGAGTTCGAGGATTGTTGTGGGTTTTTTGAATTCGCGTATTGCTTGGACTTTGCCGGGAAGCGGGCGGAATCCGTATGTGGATACTCGGTGACCGAGATAGTCCACCTCGTCTTTTCTAAAACAACACTTGGCAACGTTAATCGAAAGCCCGCAATCTCTTAGACGTTCAAATACTGCTTTCAGATGACCGATGTGCTCTTGCTCATTAATCGAAGCGATTAATATGTCATCTATGTAACAGCTGGCGAACTCTAGTCCTCGAAGAACGTCGTCAAAGCTTTGTGTCGCGTTTTGAAGGCCGAACGTCATCACCGGAAACTCAAAAAGACCGAAAGGTGTTGTAATTGCCGTCTTTTCTATGTCCGCATCGGCAACCGGAATTTGGTGAAAAGCTCGTACCAGATCGACTGTGGAAAATATTTTTTTTCCTGATATTAGGTTCGTAACGTCGTGAATATGAGGTACTGGGTAGTTATCGGGAACGGTGGAGGCGTTGAGTCGGCGATAATCGCCACATGGTCTCCACTCTCCTGATTTCTTTGTCGCCATATGCAGCGGGCTGGCGTATTGGCTCTTGGACGGACGACAAATTCCTTGTTCTATCATAAGATCGAATTCCGCCTTAGCTGCGCGCAGCTTCTCAGGAGCTAATCTGCGAGGGCGTTCCGACACCAAGGGTCCGGTTGTAGTGATGAAATGCTTGACGGAGTGTTTCGCTTCGACGATTTTTCGTCTCGGAGAAGTTAGTTCGGGATAATTTGCCAGTAGTGCATGGTACACGTTACCTCGGGCTATTGTACACACGCTCGCTGTGGCTGGAAAAAGCCTGCCACTCGCTGATGTTCTTGTTTTGTTGTCGACGATACATTCATTACGCAGATCCACTAAAAGTCCATGATACTTCAGAAAATCAGCTCCGGGCATCGGCCGTTCCACGTCCGCCACTCTAAATTCTCAATTAAAATGTCTCCCTAGTCCCACGTTGATAGAGAGGGTACGGTTTCCAAATGTTCGGATAGGCGATCCGTTCGCCGCGTAGAGGTTATAGTTTGATTCTTTGAATGGGCCGCATGTCCGAACGTGGGATCACCGAAATTTCCGCTCCAGTATCGACCAAGTAACGCCTTCCAGTTTGGTCGAAAATGTGTAGGCGGTTAGTACTTGGTTTGTGGTCGTTTACCGCATTCAACGACCACCGTTTTCGTTTCCCGGTTTGTTGGTTTTAAAATTGCACGAGTTTTCGCATCTCTTTGCCGCTCGGCCAAATTTTCGGTGGTAAAAACACACTGGGTTCCGACTATTGTTTGCTAGTGTGTTGGGCGTTCTTTTTCTGTCCCAGCCTACGGTGCGATTGCGTAACGCATCGATCTGCTCTGGTTGTAACGTTGTTTCGTTGATCTCTGCTGCGTGTGTCTGTGTGGCTAGCCAAACGCGGTCGCCTATGGATGCCAGTTCTGATAGGTCAGAAGTTTCGCTAGCTGCGATGGCGGTTCGGATGCATGGCGGAAGGCGCTCCATGAAAAATGTACGTAGTCAGTTATCTGAGCACTGTGCATCTGCTTCGAATGCAGGCGAGGAGGTGAGAAGGTTTCCGTCGTAGGTATCCTGCCAGCGAAGCAATTGGCTCCTCCGCTCGGCGTCGGACTTTCCCAGCCTGCTGACGATTCTGGCTTTAAGCGTGCCGTAAGGATTCTCTGTTGGTGGCGTGCGAATTATGTCTGCGACGTAACAAAGCAGTGACGGTTCTAAATTCGACACTACATACGTGAATTTCGTTGCTTCGCTTGTTATCTTTGCAATATCAAAAATTGCCTCGATCTGGATGATCCACAACGACGGGTCATCTTTCCAAAATGGTGGTAGTTTTTCCACACGTGCTGCATTGATGTAGGTTTCAGCTTCGGGGCTTGCCCTCTCAGCGGCCTGTTTTGCATCGACTGGGTTCATCATCGCGTACCTGCTGCGGTGTGTCGGTGTGGGGAATTAAACTCGTACGATTTAATTATAACACAATATTTATTTCAAAATAAATTAAACACAAAATTAATGTCAGGTCAATTCCTTTCAGAGACTTGTCGCTGACTGACTATTGACGCTACCACTGCTCTCCCCACTGCGCCGTCGTTGCTCTACTCGCCGCTTTGGATTCAAGTGGCGCTTGCGTAAGACCGCTACACAGCATTTACTATTGGCGCCATCTATTGGGAAACGGCGGCTTTCAATTTGTACTCCTGATATTTTTATAGTTTGTCCCATAAACCCCTCTACATGTGTATCGATTTTCAGTTTTTTAGCTAGAGCCATGGTTAAGATATTCGAAATATTATTTTTCGGTTCTAGCATTTCTCCCTCCTCCCCCTTAATTCCAAGACTGAGATCAGCACCCAACTACAATTTACCTTAGAATGAACTTTATACATATATTGAAAGGTTTGGGAGTTAACGCGCGTGTTTTCAATGAATAATGGAAGTATAATTGACCCCGAACCCCTAACTCAAGTTTACAACCTTACAAAGGGGAGTAGTGCTAATTGAATTAAAATAAAATTGTATATGTAATATTGTATTTATAAAAAAAAAGCATTGAAATAATAATAAAAAAAAATTTAGTCATAAAACGCGATAAAACAAAATGTCAGGCTAGAAAATTCTTTTTTATTTTCCAAGTCGATCACAATATTTTATTATTAGAATAATAAAGTAAAAATAACAAAAAATAGCTCGCACTGAGCCACCATAACATATGTTATGATGGCTCAGTGCGAGCATTATATCTTAGCGTCACAAACGTTAGAGCAATATAATGCTCTCAGATTTCGTCTAGATTATAATAAAATCCTGATGTCTGTAAGTTGTCTCTTATCTATTGCCAAACCTTCAAAATTCAAAAATAATGAAGAATGAAATAAGCATTATCATTGCATAATAAATTTCTTCCATCGAAATATTAATAATCGCAGAAAAACCTTAAAATCGGCACGTGTTTCTCGTATTTAGCTAACTAAGGTGTTTTGGGAATATTCGTTGATTACATAGTGACCTAAAAATGATGCCAAAAATTCGGCACACGAGCACTTAACTGATAAAATACACAAACAATTTCGTTTCCACCTCTGCACGTTTCCGAGAAATATTCTTGGAAAATCAAGCCAGCGAGTAATTTTAGTTAAGCTTCTTAGGCGTATACATTCATTCAATTTCCTCTGTGATCTTAATCGCGGATCAATGAGATCACAGACTACATTGCTAGAAAAGTTGTTATTTTAAACTACATAAAGTGTATAATAGTGCACAAGGTCATGGGAAATGATGCAATGTAGATGGAATATAGTTTTGTTGTAGATTGTGAGAGATACCTGGAACAGAAGCATAACAAAACTACGATTATACGAAAAACCCAATCATTTCTAACTTTATGAAAATATCATATTTTTTATGAGAGGTGGCAAAAGTTTTAAAAAAAAGCCTTTTCCTTTCACACATATGAGAGCTGTCTACATAATATTTGAAACGGGACATGATGATAAGTCTTAAGATTTTTTAATTAAAGGAGACTTGGGCCGTCCCTTTCACGCTTACAATACCCCAATTGGAGTACGGAGTAGAGAGTGATACAACACAATTCGTTTTGAACACGCTTTATTAAATTGTTTTTTCAAACTATGTTGTAGTGTTTAATGTTTGGTGGTTGACTCCCAACTGCCGACCGTCGGGTCAGCCTTCGACCAGGTAAATTCCGATCGATCATTCCCGCAGCCAAAATCCGCCGACTCAACACCACACGCGCAGGAGGTCGTGTTTTCCTGAGCCCGCATATTTCCCATCATGAGGTCGATCAGCATAATTCAATAACGATCGAAACTCATGTGGAAAAATGCAATAATCGCATACTTCCCATCATGAGCTCGATCGGCAAAATTTAATAACTAAAATCGAAACTCATATGGAAAAAATACGCGTTTCCCGGTGAAATCAACGACCCCTTAGTCGTGTAAGAAAAATGCCATTTATGATGGGATAAAAAAAATTGACAACGTTTTTGCTATCGGATACCTCGATCTAACTTTGCCATCCGATAGCTACAACATATCGCTCGTATAGAGCATGCAAGTACGTTGCAGGTCAATGTTTTGGTTTGATCGCGCGCGATACCAAAACAAAGTTTATTGCAAGTCACCTGAACCTTTTCGTTGACTAGGTCAGGGACATTATCATTGGACAATAGAAGATTGTCGCAATGATGAGTTCGGGGAAAAATGTCGAGAAGGTTTATGATGATTTTTTATGTAATAAATGGGGTGATTTATTACATTCCATCCCCCTTAGAAGAGGAAGCTACTAATTTATTGGAGTTTCCGTGATTGAGCGCGGGTGTGGCTTGCGTGGCTGATTTTGGTCGGGAATGATTTACATACTCTTTCTATTTCGTATAATTTTTTAATGTTTTTATGTTAAATTATAATTTTTTAGTATTATAACTAAGTCTAATAAGAGTAATTATATTCTGCGTTCTTACATTGCTGTGACTACATATTTATCAAGTTACTAGGCTACTTTATTAATTAGTGCAGTTACAAAAAAAAATGTTTGAATATACATATACGTATTTAAATCAGTGGTTGCATATTTATTTTTATGTGTATATTGATATATAGTAGCTATTATTATTATATTTGTGGTTACATATCGTTATTTATATTTATTTGTTATATATTTTTTTTGTATAGATATTCTTCTCTTTACATTCGGGCGTTAGCCAAATGAATCGGTTGTGGTTCTTGCCGATCCGCGGCAATTGGCGCTAAGTCGATCTTTTCTGCATCTATTTGTGCGGGTTGAAAATCTCGACGATTTGACTGACAACAGACTTTAAATTTGTCGCGGGCGCGAAACAGAATTAGTGCTATTATCATTGCGAGAATTGCGTAAATCGCCGTATATTGGTGTATGTCGTGAAGGGTAATTGAGGAATTGTCAATTCTGTCCTCTTCCAAAAACTGGTTTTCTATTTGCGCGTTAATCCGCTTTAACTCGTCGGGGTTGCCATGACTAATCAGCAGCGTTTTGGACGGTAGCGTCAGTGGGTTTTTTTCATTTAGTATCTGGAGCTGGCTTGAAAGGTTAAGGGCGGGCAAATAATCTTGCTCGATAGTGGAGTTTTCCATCGTGCTTGAATATAGCTTCACGCCTTCGCTACGAACGTGACACTTGTCTTCGATATGCAGGATTCCGGTTTCGGAAAGGGTTTCCACTTGGATTCTGTTATTACAGACAACATCTATCTGAACCGTAGTGTCTAGAGAATAGAGCCACGAATTAGGCTCAGCTAATGGTAACCATAGCTTCATTGGGTGCATTTTCTTGATACGACAACTGGGAGGAATTGTACGGATGTGTTTCAATAGATCAACTTCGCATATACTGTTGCCTGAATAGACATTATATATTGGGAATACTAGCTTGCAATAGTATAGTCTGCTTTTTGTGGAGAGGCAAATGCCAAGGTCGTCTCTGCTCAGCAGTACGTATTGCTCGCGATTGATATCTACCGCTAAGAATTCCGACGAGGGTTCGATGTATACAGTGCCGTCGAAGTGTTTGGTCGGCAATGGCAATAATTTGTAGAGTTGAAATGGGGTGCTGTATAATAGGGGAATTTTTGTTTCCACTATTATGCGGGAGTCTATTTGGGTGGCGGAGATTTCACTAGTTTTATATATTTGTAGTAAGTCCGCGTTGGGGGTATCGATAGGCAATTCTAGTCCATGACTTAGATGTTTACGGATTTCGCTTAAAGCTGAATCCAATTGTGAGGGGTTGATGAGGAAGGGGTTTGGTTTACCATGGGTTATATCCAACAAGAGCGTTATAAATTTCTTTAGTGTTTCTTGATGCCGCAATAACTCGAGCGCAATCTGCATCGTTAATGCCCCGAAGTTCGCAGTAAACTTTGCATCTTCGCTGTCTTGGTTAGTTTTGTTTAACATATTTTCGTAGAGGGATA
Source organism: Chorisops tibialis (assembly GCA_963669355.1). Classification (NCBI taxonomy): domain Eukaryota; kingdom Metazoa; phylum Arthropoda; class Insecta; order Diptera; family Stratiomyidae; genus Chorisops; species Chorisops tibialis. The sequence goes on from OY770262.1 coordinate 291,057,416, forward strand.
TTCTGTGGGTAACGGTTAGGAAGTTTCCCCTGATTTGTTCTTGGCTCTTATTGAAAAGGTGAAGAGTGTTGTCGAGTATTGTGGTTTGTGACTTAGCTAGCTGGATCACATGGTTCTGGTTTTCTTTTAGTTTTTCGATATTATCGGAATAATATTTACCGTCATCTTCGGTTAAAGTTCCGAAAACAGCTTTTTGGAGGGTTCCGATTAATCCGATTAACGCGCGTTTGGCACGGATTCTGCTCGGTTGGGGTTGGAGTATATTGTTTAGCTTGCCGATATTTGTTAAAGCTAGCTTTAGCTCGAAGGTTTCCCCTACACAGGTTTGGGGTTCCTGATTTGGGTATAGTTCCTGGTGTCTAATGCATGCATCTCGTAGTCACTGCACTACCTCTATCAGATAATGGCACTCGGACTGGAGAGGCGCGAGATCGAAGTACGTGACTAGTTTCCAGTAATGATTGTGCACCTTTACATCACCCACGTTGTCGAAGTAAATCCCTGGATTGTTCTGGAGAGATGTGATTTTAACTTTTTCTTCCGGGGGTTGTTGGGCTAGTCCTTGGCAGATGGCGAGTGAGAGCCATATTATTTTCATTAATGCCATGTTCGTTTGTCCGTTTCCTGTAAGACAAACCGGAGTCACATCGTTGTTCTAATGGTTAAGAAAAGTAAAAATTTTTTTTTTTTTTTTTTTGAATTGACACGAGGGTGCCACAAGTATATGTATATGTGAATTGTGTTTCGTATTCGTGGCGCCTCGTGTGATATAGACTTGTTACTCGACGAAGGACTTCAGATGGTCATTGTGGACGCGTTTGGGCTTGTTACCCATTAGTATTGTAGAATTCTGTTCAGAGTTTATTTCTATGACCTCGTAGGGTCCGGTCCATAGTGGGGAAAACTTATTTTTTCGCGTGTGGATGCGAAGAAGTACTTGGTCTCCGATGACGAAAAACTTTTCCTTAGCCTTCCGATCGTGGTATCCTTTTGATATTTCCTTTCGACTTACGAGATTGTTTCTGGCAATCTGATGGGCGTTTTGGAGTCTTGCCTTTAATTCGTTTACATAGTTGTCGTAATTGTAGCATATCTCCGGTTTTTTCCTTAAAGAAGAGGGAATCTACGCTCTAAACCCGTACAACAATTCGTGAGGAGTGAAATTCGTACTCTGGTGGTTTGAACTATTGTAGACGAACATAGCATAAGGGATCCAATTATCCCAGGAAGTAGGATCCTGGCTGACGTAATGTCGGAGGTATTCCACTAATGTTCGGTGACTCCTTTCGAGGGCTCCGTTTGTTTGTGGATGGTATGGAGTCGTTTGGAGTTTGTGTATTTTTAGTAGTTTACACATACTCGAGAAAAGTTTGCTCAGAAAATTTGAACCTTGGTCGGTTAAAATAGATTCCGGTATACCGTGTCTGCATACTATCATGGTAGTAAAATGCTTAGCGACAGTTTCAGCTTCAGCGTCCCTTATAGGTATTGCTTCGGAATATTTTGTTAAGTCGTCTTGGAAGGTAAGGATATACTTGTTACCTTCATAACTTTGTGGTAATGGACCAACTATGTCGAGAAAAATCCTCTCGAAAGGTTTGGAGCTGGTTGTTGTTATCTTCATAGGTATTGACCTGTTCATGCGTACTTTGTTAGCTTGGCATGAGGGACACCTTTTGACAAAGTCCTTAACGTCTTTGGTCATTCCGTCCCATTGGAAGTAACGTTTGATTTTTTCTAGCGTCCTATTTTCGCCTTGGTGTCCGCCTAAGGGGGAATTATGATTTTCCACTAAAACTCGTTTTATCTCTCTTGGGTCTGTTAGCCAAGTTTGGTGACTCTTATATAGGATAGGAGTAACCATCGAGTCTTTAAAGATTTCGGCACAATGGTGTTTTATAGTGAAAGCATTTTCTGTGGTTGTCGTGGGGATAGCAATATGTGCTTCGGTTTTCTGGGCGTCTTCAGCATCCTCCCGGACGCCTGTGAGGGCCAAGATGAGCATCGTCGAGTCTATCTTTGTTCCGTCCAGAGTAGGTATTTGTAAGACTACGAAATGTTCTAGAGAACTTACAGATACGAGTTTCTCCTTTCGTTCCGTTCTTAAGTCTGGGAAGATCTTAAGTAATGTCTCCTCTTCGGGAATTTGTTGTCCTATTATAAGGAAATGTTTTTTGGATACTTTCTTCTGAGATGGTATGTTTTTTTATATACCTGCGACTTTTTCACTGCTCTTTCAAAACAGTAATCGCATATTGCGATTGAAAATTTAAAAGAGCTCCGATTAGAAGAGCAGAGCAAATGCATACTACTTACAGTCTATCGCCAATAAAATTGCCGCAATCATCATCGCTACAAGTCCCAGAGTTTTTGTTCGCATCACACATTAATCGCGCAACTCACATATCCCACCTCACCCTAACGAGATCATGGCTCAGAACAAAGCTCGTCAAACAAACCACCGCTTACCCATGAAAGCGCACCTCATTGATCACTTCGCACGCCCCACCTCATCGATCAGATCAAAAAATCGCAGTCACAATTCACCCAGCCCCAGCGCTAAGCTCACCGATCGCGCAACGAAAGAGCTTTCATATGAACGTCGTTAATATGAAAGCTCTTTCGTGCCTCGATTGCCGCTTGGAACATCTGATATATTCTATTGTCTTTTTTCATATCTGTTATTTCGCTCGCGCTCAGCGATATATGCAAAGCGTTCACTGCTCATCTCAGTGATATCAAAGACCATCAATAATATAAGTTATCCCAAACCTAGTTGATAGTCTTTGGTGATATCTACACCATCTACACACTGCTCATGCTCTCAGTAATATTTCTTTACATTGAGGAAGTATAGTAATGAAGTTGAAGTGCGACTGCGATTTGTTTAGCGAGATTTGATCTGATCGGTGGCTTTTATGATCTGATCGATGGGTTTTGGGATCTGATCGGTGAGGTGGAACGTGCTAAGTTGTCAATGGTGCGCTTTCCAGGGTAAGCGGCGATTTGTTTGGGGGGCTTTGTTCTAAGTTTTGATCTCGTCGGGATAAGGTGGGACATGTGAGTTGCGGTTATTGCAAGTTTCGCCGATTTATGTTGCAGTCCACTGTGTCGATAAAAGTATGATTAATATCGAATGAAAAAAAAAGAAAACAGCAGACCCTTTCAGTTAGGTTTTCTATAACGGCGTATATTTTTTTTTATTTGGTTTGTGTACATGCGATGCGATTGACATTTTTGCCATCCTGCCTCGATTGCGCTCGATAGCGTCTTCGTACTATGGATAGTGAAAAAACAAAATTTCAGGGTAGCAATTTTTTTTTTCAAGTCGATCACAACACTTTATTAATAAAATAATAAATTAATTGTATTATCAAAATTCAAATTGTGCTTGTGAATTTAAAATGTTAATAACTCGTCGAGATCAACTTATAGAAAAACCTTTCCATCAATCTTTTTCCAGCCTTCGTAGTTACAAAATGCTAATTTTAAATTAATCCCATAAAGTTATGATGAAATGAAGGTTTTGAAAAATTCATCAACATCATCATTATAACGAAATTTTTAAGATAAATTACACGTTAGGAAAACAGGCGCCAGATGCTCGATGATCTAACCTTGAAAATTTCTAAGATGTTTTTCTCAGATAATGTCAAGAAAACATCCAATTTTTAAGTCAATAATACGAGATAATATATAGGTAAGCCCGCAATTAGATCGAAACAACGTATCTAAAATGACTCATTCGAAAACTTATACCATTTGTTTCAATAAGACTTTCTGTTCGCTTATCAGCACGATTGTTCGATAGTTAATTTTTATTTTAGCGCATCTAAAAAAAGGAATACAATCACGTTGTGTGTTTATTTCGGACTTTTTTCGCATTTATCAAATGAATTGATTTTGATTGGCACACGATTTAATTGTATATCAGCAATAATTATGTTTGATTGGACGCGAAATGCATTTTATCTGAAAGAAATTAGGAAACAGCTGATAACCGGCAGAACAGTGAGTGGCCTGGCCTAATTGCGAATTTCATGAAGTCCAATTGCGATTTACATAAATAATAACATGTGTCGAGAAATATTCAGAGTAAATTGTGAAATTATTAATCAGTAGTAGTAGTCGATACGACATATCGCAAGAGTTTATGAAAAAGAAATGTTAGGAAAATTTCAGTGCAATCAGCAATAAATTGGAATTGTCGTTAAAAGTATTCGAACCTGATTTTTTGCTAGATTAGATAGTTATGGCCAATTACGACTCAAAATAGTTTTTAATAATAATTTATTAAAAAATTAAGATATCCTATAGGATGTTTTTTTAGAAGCGGAAAACTTTAAATTAAAATGGAACACAATTAACATACATGAAATTGGCTTCATTTGAAAGATAATTTAATGACATTAATGTTTGAATATGATTAGAGATGATATGCTATTTTACATACCTGCGATTTTTTCACTGCTCTTTCAAAACAGCAATCGCATATTGCGATTGAAAATTTGAAAGAGCTGCGATTAGAAGAGAAGAGCAAATGCATACTGCTTACGGTTTATCGCCAATAAAATTACCGCAATCATCATCGCTACAAATCCCAGAGTTTTTGCTCGCAATCGCACATTAATCCCGCAACTCACACATCTCACCTCACCCCGACAAGATCCTAGCTCAGCACAAAGCTTGCCAAACAAACCACCGCTTACCCACGAAAGCGCACCTCATAGACCACGTCGCACGTCCCACCTCACCGATCAAATCACAAAACGCATCGATCAGATCAAAGGTCGCTAAACAAATCGCAGTCGCACGTCACCCAGCTCCAGCGCTAAGCTGACCGCTTGCCGCTTCGGACATCTGATATATTCTATCGTCTTTCTTTTTATCTGTTATATCGCTCGCACTCAGCGATATCTGCAAACTGTCCACAGCTCAGCTCAATGATATCAAAGACCCTCAATAATATACTTGTACTTGTATAATGGCGTTACAGCCCAAATCAATGCCTATTTTAGTCTGGCCAGTTGTACTCCAAAGTTCGTCGTTGGAGATCACTTCTGACCAGAATATTCCTAAAATGCGTGGGAGGCATTGGTTCACGAAAGTCTGTAGTTTCTTGGTAAGTCGAACGGTCACTTTCCACGTAGTACAACCATACAACAACACAGATTTGACGCATGCATCAAAAACTCGCAGCTTCGTGCGAAGGAAGATCTCTCTTAACCTCCAGAAGGGGAAAGGATACCGAAGGCCTGACGAGCTTTATTTAGCCGAGCCTCAACATCCTTTTCGGCTCCCCGTCCATGCTGACAATGCTTCCAAGATAGCAAAAATCTTGCAACTCTTCCACATCATGTCCGTTAGGAACGATCGGTGTGCTTGCGTTCGAACCCATGTGCATGTACTTGGTTTTACGCACGTTTATTTTCAGTCCCGCCTCTTTGCATTTAAAATGCAACGAGCGAACATTTGACTCTAAGTCCGAACGGTTATGTGCAAGCAAACATACGTCATCAGCATAATCAAGGTGACTTAAGATGTTAAATTGTCTCCATTGAAGACCTTTACCTTCTCCACCTTCCAGTGCAGCTTTCAAGATGTCATTTATTACCACCGGAAACAGGGCTGGTGCAGCCTTGTCTGATACCGGTTCGCAAAGAGAAGCTCTCGGACAGCTCTCCTCTATGCAAGACGCGACACCTTGCATCTTCGTAGGATTCTTTAATCATAGCTATGACCTTATCTAGAATACCTCTCCTACGCAAAGCATTCCATATGTAATCTCGCTTAACGCTGTCGAAAGCCTTCTCGAAGTCCACAAACATGGGATGTAGTGGCGAACCCATTTCGGCTGACTGCTCTAATTTTATCCGTAGGGTATTTGTGTGGTCGGTACAAGACGACCCTTTACAGAATCCGGTCTGATAAACTTCGAGAGTGCTCTCGACGACATCACTAATCCTATTGAGAATTACCTTAGCCATAATTTTTGATACGGCAGTAAGTAGACATATACCACGCCAATTGCCACAATTCCGAAGGTCGCCCTTCTTCGGAATTTTCACAATGACGCCCTCCTTCCATTCAGTCGGATATCTTCCATCATTCCACACCTTAGTGAAGAGTGGGAGGAGTATATCGGCTGTTATTTCCGGGTCCGCTTTGAGGAGTTCGGTTGGTAGTCCGTCTATACCTGAAGCTTTCCTTCCCGCAATTGACCGAATGGCGGAAACTATATCTTCCTTATCTGGAGGATCGTCCCTAATAGAGGATTGTTGCGGTTGGATGTTTGGTAGTTGTTCTGCTTCTGGAATATCTTCCTCTGACAAATGTTTGAAATATCAGAGAAGTATTCCTTCCATCGTCGCAACTGGTGTTCACTCATATTAAGGAGAGTTCCGTTGATATCTTTCACCTGGTGGTTGGCGGTGAAATTCCTGTTCGTCAACTGTTTCATGATTTTGAATAGTGAACCCATATCCCCAAGGCAAGCCGCAGATTCTGCCTTGTTTGCCAGATCTTCAATGGCCTTTCTCTTGTCGCGTCTAACAGCCTTTTTAAGCTGTATATGAGCATCGCGGTAGTTCTGCCTCAGGTCGGGCGTTCGTTGGTTAACATCGGGTTGAGAGATGATTGCCAATTTGGCTTTTTTCCGATTGCCTACCTTGTCCCATGTGTCTTGCGACATCCAGGGTTTCTCACCGTTTTGCACATATCCCACAGATTCTTCAGCACTAGTTAGAAAAGTGTTTCTGGTTGCCTCCCAATTGGCGTCCAGTGTGCGCATTTCATATTCACCCAATGTGGATGACTTTTCACGTAGAATAGTGATGTATTCGCGTTTTTTGTTGGGATCTCTGTGTTTATCTACATTAAGCTTGCACTTTGTTTGAAGAATTTGTGGTCGTCGGATAGCTGCTGTACACAATCTCAAGCAGGCAACCATCAAGTGGTGATCGCTCTCCACGTCAGCCCTACGTGTCGCTTGCACATCAAGGAGACATCGTCTCCATCGGCGACTTATAGCGAAATGGTCGATCTGATTCTGAGTAACACCACCAGGTGAAACCCAAGATGTTTTATGATGACTCTTGTGTGATAAAGGGTGCCTCCGACGACCATTTGCCGAGTACTACAAAACTCCACAAATAATTCGCCGTTTTCTGGTTTCTTAATCCAAGGTCGTGGCGCGTCAACCCAAGGGTCACCATACCTCCCCATGACGTGTTCTAGTCCAGTGTTGTCTGATCCAACCTGGGCGTTCATATCTCCCGAGATGATAATAATATCACCTGTTGGAACACATACAAAGGTGGCACTCAGTTGGCTATAAAACTCCTCTTTGTCACCAGATGTTGCGGTATTAGTTGGTGCGTAGCACTGCAGAATTGTGACGTTTCTGACACTGGTCCTGAGCCTGACGACGATTATCCTATCCAAGATTGGTTCCCAGCTAATGAGACTGTTTCTCGCTCTCGGTGTAAGGACGAACGCCACGCCATTTTTGGCTTCACTTTCAGGGCCAATGTACAGAATAGTGTTTCCACTAGGGGTGCGTTCTTCTCCTGATCCTGTTCACCTGACCTTGCTCAAGCCCAAGATTTGGGTGATATAGTGCTCCATTTCATGGTCGATCACTGATTGGCGGTGCAAGGACCGAGTAACCCCAGCTCTTCTCCCGTCATTCAATGTTCGAACATTCCAGAAGCCAATCATAGTCCGTTTTCGAATGCCAAAAGTCGTTACCGTAGAATCAGTCGGAGGCGCTGTATCCGTTTCTGGAATCAGTTAGGTCTTAAGATCACGGGTGACAATAATATAAGCTATCCCAAACCTAGTTGACAGTCTTTGGTCATATCTACACCATCTACACATTGCTCGTTCTCTCAGTGCTATTTATTGCTTTACACTGAGAAAGTGTAGTAATAAATGAATAGGTCATTACCGGTGATGAGACGATGGTTTACGAATATGACTTCGAAAAAACCAACAATAATCAGAATGGCGCTTCTCAGACGAGTCAAAATCCAAAAAACCACGACAATGTCGATAAATTAAGGTTTTGTTGACCGTTTTCTTTGATTGCCGTAGTGTGGACTACTCCGAATTTCTTCCGCCAGGCCAAACAGTATGTAAGGAGTATTATGTGAGAGAAAATGCTCGTCGTAAGAGGCCGAAATTGTGAGGAAACATTTCGTGGTTGCTTCACCATGACAATGCATCGGCTCACACATCTCACCTTTTTTTTAGCATCGAAATCTTTGAAGTACGGGACTTGAACCCAGAGTACAATACAACCTTGAACCCGTTAATAACCCTTGTCTAAACCACTACCCCCCGGGATTATCGTTAAATATTGCATCAGAAGGAGGGAGGAGCATGAAGCTAAGACGTCAATTTACTGTCACATGTAATATCTTATGGCACTGCCTATTTTATTTAACTGTCAACTGTTGTAGTTGCTGTGGGCACTTCTGTCTCAGATAATTCCCTACGTAGTCTTTCGAGTCTCCTTAGCTCAATGAGAACTGTCACGCTCATCTCAGCCGCCGCGTTCCAGATTTCGTTGCTGCTCAGCATATGTGGGACAATGTTGTCGGGGTTAATATTTTAATACATTTCAATACATGCTCTGCATTTTCTATTATATCTGTTCAGCTTGGACATGACGTCGAGGTTTCGTGGCCATATTTGTGCAAATAACTTCTGTAACAGCCATGCCCTGACAGAAAGTGAATCATCTACTTCACTTTCGTTTGACCCACTTATCTACGTCTCGTATTTGTTAACGGCATTTGTTTACGGTGTTACATTGCAGTTGCCAGGCATTGGTACTTACCCGTTACTCCTTTTTTTTCTCTCCCACTATTAAGCATCGGCTTATCGTATTCTTTTTGTGATTGTGCTTCATCAGTTAGTACATCTGGCGGCAGAAAGCCAGCTATGACATTCGCTGCGTCCTATAAGATTGTGCGAAATCTACTGCAAACCCTTAACGCACTTACTCTATGGAATTTTTAATATATTTGCTTAAGTTTTGTATCGTAGTGTTCATAGCGGTGCAGCATACATTATAATACTTCGCGTCATTCTTTGAAAGAAGTATCTTCGTGTTTTCGCTAAGCTCTCCAATGTTCGCCATTATTCTGCATAGGGCGAAGTTCACTCGTCCTGCTATCGCGCAGACAGTTTCGATGTTCGTCTTAAAGCTTAATCTTACGTCTATCATAAGACCCAAGAATTTAAAGGAGGGTTGGGATACGATTTCAAGTCCATCTATATTTAATGTTATATGCTCTCTTTGATTTCCGCTTGTAATAAGAACTATTTCTGTTTTTTGTGCAGCTAGCTCTAGATTAGATGCTCCAATGTTAGCTCTCATTGCTTTTAGTCGCATACACAAGAGAACGAGACTGCCGGCCAATACGAGTCAAATTTTCGCTCGCGGAGATCTATCGACCTATCCGAAAGAGACTTGTGTTAAAGCAATTACTTTCAGCCAATGCTTTTAGTCGCAAGCTCTGGCTCTCGATCAAAGTGTTGCCAGTATTGAAATTTCTGTACTAGCCGAAAAATTATCGAAAAGAAAAATGTGAAGAGGTAGATTTCGCAATATTGAGTGGAAACGGATCGGTTTAAACTTCGGCAGATCGGGCGACATCTTTTTTTAGACGTCTTTCCTTTTTTTATTAAAAAAAAAATAAAAACTAGAAGCTTATACTTAAGGCTTGAATTAATCAATTATTCAACATTGTTAAAGTTTATATTTAATGAAAAAGGTTGAAGGGTCTGTCAAAGCAAGATGACACTAAAATATTTCTTTGAATTTCGGTCCGTTACCACCCTAGCAAATAAAATGCTATCTATTGAAGGGATTGAACAATATGGATTGTCCGTTAATATATTAATTCAAATTTAAGCTCCTGTGCGGTAGTAGTGGTGAATGTAAATAGTTTTTTTTTATATCACGTTCGTGATTTCTGGGCGCACTCAATATTAATAATGTTTCAAGCCGCTAACGAGAGAGTTTTTAGTAATATTTATAGTATATTGCTTAAGCGTAATAAACCAATTTATTTAAAAATTAATTGCTTCCCCTAGTTTTAAAGTCACGCCACGCCATTGCATTGATGGTCTTAAGAATGGTATTGAAGAAATTGCGGGTATGGTGAATGTTGTAGCAATAAAACAAACTATAAGACTGCTTACTTACTTCATTGCGGAAAAAGTAGTCCCTCTTCTGATTGTAAATATCTTATTAATCTGCCACAAATAAATGGTTTAAACTTGATTCAATTCTTCGTTCTCGGTTCTCAGCTACAAATAACAATTGATCAAGTTAAGTATCAAATCAACCCTTATATGCTCTTAATGTTAGAAATCACGTTGTTGCATATGTTGTTGATACTCTGCAAGGCTTTCGCTACTACAGTAATTGCTATATCATCCGCGAAACCGATTATTTGTACATCTCTTGGTACTAGAAGTCATAAGATGTCATCATATTGTATATTCCATAACACTGGTCCTAGTACTGAGCCCTGTGGGACTCCGCATGTTATGCTATACTTCTTCACTCCTTCTTCGGTATCTTATAGTAATACTCTATCTGCGAGACAGCTCCTGACCATTCGTAGGAGGTATGTTGGATTTTCCAGCTTTAGCGTTGTATAATGGATATAACAAGTACCTATGTTGTTTTACGTGAATTCTCTCCCGGAGTGAATAAAGCACGTTTGTCTTTAACAAGCGGATTGTTTCTGACATCAATCATTAACGCCCCCGAAGGTTGCAGTTTATACCATCTGCAGGGTCGGCATCCATACTGCTGGCTGCGAGACCTTTCTAAATCTCTGCCAATCTTTCGTTCATGGCAACAGGTTGTTGGATCACGCAACCTTACGCCGAGCTATTGCTTTGCCCGCGATATGGGCACCACAAACACCTCGTGTACGTCGAAGACGTCCTCAACCAGCACTGGGGGTGGAAGCAACCTTCCATGGGCTCTCCAGCTCCCGAGGCACCAGATAACCTCTGGTAGGCTACACAACTAAAGCATAGCTACCCTGCACTTTGATCAGTCGCACCCTCGGGCACGTGGGGACGGTCAACCCCAAAAGTAGTTACTGGAATCGCCGAAGCTTTCTAACCAGCACTTTCTTCCCTTTCAACATTTTTAGTCCCATCATTTCAACTTTTTCAACATCAGTTAACATCGTGGCTACTTTGCCAACTGCGTTTCGCACACTAGTTATCATCAAGTTTCAACCTTATTACCATCAGTCAATATCATGGCTACTTCCAACATTTTTCACCACAAATTGTCATCAGTTTCAACCAATATTGCACAACATCTGTCAACATCGAAGCTACTTAGTCCCTAATTTTTCGCAACTAGTTGCTCATCAGTTTCAGCAATTGATGTGTTGCGAAGCCGATGTAATATATTGCAATAAGTTCAATAAATTGAACTCAAGGCAACTACACCGACGGATTCCCCCCCATCTGTAGACCTCTTAGCGTTACCCAGCTTGCACCACGAGGAGATGGGTCTACTTCGCAATCCAGCGGGTATAACAATCCGATTATATTGTATTCGATTGTGCGTTAAACGAAAATAAAGCACGATACTACGATACTACAACGATGCAATTCATTCGTAGCGCCGGCTTCAGAGTCAATACTGTTGTAGTAAACACACCTGCTGAGTGGCGCCTAGAGCTAGCTTGCAATGCGAGCTGTTGTAGTAATATTGCTAATTGGTCGATTTCCAGCCGGTATAGCTTTGAAGGCTGACATGGGCCAATCGACTAGGAAGTCGGTCATCGAGTTAGATAATTGAGAATGTATGACCGACTTCCCGGCTCAAAACGCGGAATCCAAATTGCAAGTTGCAATATCGTAGCATTGGATTATTTAGGTAAATAAAAAGTGTTTGTAATCTCATTTTGCCGAGTAAGGCAAAAAGTAATATTTAAGTAGATTAAGCGGGCTGTTACGACTGAATCGAGAACAAGAAAAAAGTAACTGGAAAAAGTCACAAGAATATTAACCAATACATCCATTAATTAAAAGACGTCAGTAAAGAGAATAAAAGTTGGTACACCCGGAAAGATAGAGACTTATCATTTGGAATAAAATAAAGAGGATAAGTAAGGCCCTCGGGTAGCCGCGCACATGCGAAACAAAATAAATTCCGTCGCGTAGATGCTGTTTATACATACAGCACGACGGCAAGCACCCCCTTATATCTACTCTTCTCCCCACGATATTGGGAATATCCTGTCGTATAGGGTAACCCTCCCCAATATACTCGTTGTTAGGACGCAACAGGATTGGGATAATCCTCTAGGTAAGGATTGTCCTCTGTATCCGATACAACGACAGTTGTAAACATAAAAGAATTATGATTGGGCGTGAAGCCCAATCATATGATACTCTAGATGAAATGAGAAAGAGTTCAATGTACCGGAAAATATGTCACCTCCAATTCTTTTAAATAATTAATAATGACTTTTGTATGGGAGGTGGTAGAAGACGAGGAGGAAGGATATGACACCTAATGTGGCATGCAAAATATTTCGTACTGAATTTATGGTTTGTAGCTTTCATTATTTTCAATTGGACATAGTTTTCCTGAAATTGAGGCATTTGTATGGGAGGTGGAAGTGGAGCGTTTAAGATGATTTTGAAACTGCTTATCATCATCCTTATCACCACGCTTTGATTCAATTTCAAATTCGATAGTTCTAATATATTCGAAGGAGAAATGCTTTTCTTGAATTTATAATACAGATATTTGTATGGGAGGGGGTAGAAGGAGTGAATAGGAGCTGATAATTCTTTTTAGCATTTATTGCAATTATTAAAAAACAAATTCTGGTAAAATTTTAAGTTTATTTATAGTTTTAATGGAAATCGATATAATGCACTTAACAAAAATTATACGTTTGTATGGGAGGGGGTAGAAGGAGTGTACGGATCAAAACACATTTTTTTCTCGTTATTGATATTTCTAGTTTTAACAGTTTCGAAGAAAAATAATTTAATATAAATTTCAAAATTTCGTGAAATTTGTATGGGAGGGGGTAGAAGGAGTGAGGTGAAGTTAATAATTTTTTCAATGCCGATTGGAATTATAATAAAATTAATTCTGACGAAAATTTATTTTTATAACTTTGCTAGTTTCAGTGAAAATCGGAAAACTGCATTTTTCGAAATTATGCATTTGTCTGGGAGGGGGTAGAAGGAGTGACGAGATCGGATCAATATTCCGTCATATTAATGACATCTACATCATAATACTTTGACCCAAATTTCAAATCGATAGCTTAAATAGTTTCAAAGAAAAATCAATTTCTGAAAATTTCGGAATTTCGTGAAATTTGTATGGGAGGGGGTAGAAGGAGTGGGGGGATGTGGCCCGTTCACGAACTTAAAGTTTCTTTTTTGCTAAAAATGACACACAACAAATTTCAGCACGATAGCTTAAAGCGTTCGAGAGTTATGCTGTAGACAGACGGACAGACGGACAGACAGCAACTCGGAATCGAAGTTTTTGAGCGACAACAAATATTTCTGTACCCTTGGCGGCTCTGTGCGAGCATTATTTCTTAGCGTTACAAACGGTAAGGCAAACACAATATACTCTCAGATTTCATCTAGAGTATAAAAATACAACAACGGTTGTAAAATACACAACATTAGTAGAGCATTCATGATATGAGGCCATGTTACCAAATTGAACGCATTTTTGACGTCTAGTATTATTATTGCGTAGTATTCTTTAGATCCAAACTTCCATCTCCTGCCTTCAATAGCCTTTTCAGCAATGCCTATCACTTTTTAATTGCGTCAACTGTAGAGCTTGTTGCATGCGACCTGTACAACGTCTTATGGGATGTGTATTATCGTTTAGAGTAAACGTATTGCGAAAACGTCCCATAATTTCTCGAATTAATCGCTCCGCTGGGCAATTACGAGCACCTTAAAATGCACGTAATGTCCGATGAGTTTCTCGAATTGAACCATGGTTTTCAAAATAAATTTAAACAATTTGCAAACGTTGCTCCGGCGTGAGTCTATTCATGTTGAAATGCCAAACCAAACTAACCTCAAAACAACCGGGAATTGTCAAATTTGAAACAGAAAACAGTGTTGCCAATTTAAAGTTCTCCGCCTCTAAAAAACCACCATTTATAAGTCCCTTTACGTTTTCTTGCTTTACTATTTATTGTGCATCATGCATTAAAGAGTGATTCTTCTAGTTATTTTGCAGCCGTTAAAAAAATATATTGACGACATTGATTCCGACGTATCAACTTGATACCAACTATTACTGAGTTTAAAAAAAAAAAAAAAAACATTTAAAGATTTCCACTTCCTTATAAATATTATAAACATCGCTAAAAGAAAAAAGAAAATCGAATTCGGTACGTGACCATACGAACAGTCGCATGAACAGGCGTCAATTACCATCCGCCCTTGAGCACTTCACAATTTCATTCAACTTACGACCTCAGGTTTTCTGCCCTCTCGCGCCAAAAGTTCACTAGCCCCCCAGTTTCCACAGAAAAAATCTTTAAAACATTTTTCCATGAGCTGCGCAACTCTGGTTCGATATCCGAACATCGATGCGTATCTATGTATCTTTTATCTTTTCTTGATTCTTCTGATTTATTTAAATCGATTTTAAATTAAATCTGGACCTGTACGAAATGATAAATAAATTGATCGATTTCCGCTCGGTGGAAGTGAAATTAAATTAAAAGCGTTTCATGCGTACGTAGTTTTAAATTTTGTTGCGTAATGAAACGAAAAAACAAAATTAGTAGATATTTCTGGTTGTCGTTGTTGTTATCATTATCACTCACTGCCTTTTCACGTGAAACGATTCCTGACTTTAAATGTTTTATTTAGCAATTTTTAATATCGCACGCTTCGATTTAACGATTCTCGGTATCGAGAAGGGTCGTGACGTGTATTTCTTGACTTTTTTTTTTTATGAAAATTTTAATAAATTAATGATGTTGTTTTTAATAATGAGAATAAATAAGTTTAATTAATGCACTCTAGATTTTGAACCGGTTTTTATTTCTCATAAATGTTTCGGTCAACAATATCCGTAGTAATTTATGTAAAACTTCCGTTGCCATCTAGATCAAGTTCTACAACTTTCATTTTGTTTAACATATTTATGCAGTTGATTCTGCACTGCGTCAATGAACTGATTATGTATGATAATTTAGATTGTGTAGATAAGTTTATTTTGGAGTATGTAATTGGTGTTTTTGGTTAAAAGGTTGAGGCCATCTGCACTTTTATTAAATCCATTAAATCTTCAGCAAAGTTAGTTAGATAGTTTCCGACTATAATATCTTTTTTTTACAGAATGATTTGTATTATAAGAAATTTCTGCCTTAATGTGCAATGCGAAAACACAGTCATGGTGGGAAGGATTGATCGGGGTGCGAAGGCAGGGCAAAAGGATTGAGGACGACCGTAACAAATTATTATTACTGAATTTAGGGAGCACGCGATCTACTTGGCCTATTGTCCGTTTATTGTCCCTTTCTTCAACTTCTACAATGGCGCTATAGCCCAAATCGGGGCTTGGCCTCCTGACCTTCAGGTTCCTTAACATTTTTCATTATTTATTGTGGAAGAATTGTTAGACCTTCGCACAACCCTCTATCGACGAATTTTTAATTTTCGTAGACTGAGGTGAACTCCGCCATAGGCGGTCCCAAGGCCGAGTTGAGAAAGGAGGAGGGAACATGGAGTTAACCTGAATGGCCAGTAACACCAGTGCGTCTCAGGAAGTAGGCAAAAAGTATGACGGAATCGCACTCGCAGCATAGCTGTGAGAACTCCAGCATGTCATATTTAGCTGAAAACTCCCACCCTTTTTCTACTAGGGTGTAATAAATAAGTAGGACCGGTCCTCCAGGTCGGGGGTTGGGCGAGGCGCCGACAACGCATCACCGGAAAAAACACTGTCCAGAAACCTGAAGAACAGCCTCGGAAAGGATGGACTCAACGGCAACGACCCCGCAAACGAAAAATGGACTACTCTATTGGATCTTGGAATGTTCGATCCTTATTTAGGACAGGAGCTCTGAAAGAGTTTCTCGAAGAAGTGGCAAAACACAACATCAACATAACTGCCATCCAAGAAACGAAATGGCTCGGTAACGAAATCATGGACATGAGATCACACACAATCTATCCAAGTGGAAAATTGTCGGGAAGCAGAGAGTTTGGAGTCGCTTTTGTCGTTGATAAAAAATTTAAACAACAGGTCACGAGCTTCAGACCAGTAAGTGAAAGATTGTGTGCAATCCGAATAAAGACTAAATTTTTCAACACTTGGCTGATCAACGTTCACGCACCAACAGAAGACAAGGACGATATAACTAAAGACGAATTTTATGCCACCCTAGAGACAACCTATGACTCACTGCCCTCGAATGACCTAAAAATTGTCTTAGGGGATTTTAATGCAAAAGTCGGAAAAGAGGAGGCTCATAGAGGAACAACAGGAGGGCACAGTCTCCATGACATAACCAACGACAATGGCCAACGTCTTATTGATTTCGCAAGCAGCAAAAATATCATAGTAAGCTCTACGTGCTTCCCACATCGCGATATTCACAAACGAACGTGGGCATCACCAGATGGTCACACCTTCAACCAAATAGACCACGTTCTAATTGAGAAAAGGGCTGCTTCCAGCATACTTGATGTACGAACTCTCCGCGGTGCGAATTGTGACTCTGATCACTATCTAGTCAGAGCTAAGTATCGATGCAAAATAGCTTGTCGTGGATATTCGAAAACGAGTAGAGCTCGCAAATTCAATGTCGACAAGCTTAACGATGAAACGGTGGCGCAGGCTTACATGTTAGCATGTAATAAACACCTGACACCAATATACGAAAATATCCAAAATATGCCAGTGGAGAATGCGTGGCTGAAAATACGAGACGGCATCAAATCCTTCGCGGAAGAGGTATTAGGATATCAAGCACGGCGAAAAAATAATGATTGGTTCGACCAAGAATGTCGCGACGCAATAGATAGAAAGAACGAAGCTTACAAAATTTTTACTGAACGACCAACACGAGCCAAAAAAGAAAGATATGACGAGCTTAGGCGATATGCGAAAAAGACCTGCAGACGAAAACAAAGGAAGTACCATAATGACAAGATACAAAAAATGGACGACGACATGAGAAAAAATAAAACGCGGGACGCATACGCCATAGTAAAAGACTTAAAAAAGGGATATAAACCAAAAACCAGTCTCTGCAAAGACGGAGAGGGCAATATCATCAGCGACACAGAAGAAATCAAAAGGAGATGGGCTTCATACTTTGAAAATTTTTTGAATCCCTTCCCATTAGCACCGATCACAACAGACAACATTTCAATTGAAGCCTTAACTGACGAAGATGAACCATCATCGACACCACCCACGCTTGCTGAAATCAAAGCAGCCCTATGTGACCAAAAACGAAACAAAGCGCCGGGAATTGACGAGATACCAGTTGAACTTCTGAAAAACGGTGGAAACTGTGTCACTGAAATACTGCACAACATGATATGCAAAATTTGGACAGAGGAAATCGTACGCGACGACTGGCGAAAAAGCATTATATGTCCAATTTACAAGAAAGGAGACAAACTCTACTGTGAGAATTACAGAGGAATATCATTGTTGTGTACGTCCTATAAAATACTGACAAAAATAATTGAACGTCGTCTTAAGCCCTATAATTGGCGAATACCAAGGCGGATTCAGAACCGGACGATCTACAACAGACCAGATATTCTCGGTGAAACAGGTGCTTGAGAAATGCTGGGAATATAACACAGACGTGCACCAAATATTCGTAGATTTTAAACAAGCATACGACAGTATCGACAGGAGCGTACTGTACCAAATAATGCTTGACTTTGGAATTCCTCCAAAACTAGTCCGACTAACAAGACTCACAATGACGAACACTGAATCCCAAGTGAGAATACAAACCGATTCCACAACTAGCTTTCGAACGGAATGTGGTTTAAAGCAGGGAGATGGTCTAGCTCCTATGCTTTTCAACTTGGCACTAGAGTACGTCGTCCGAAAAATCCCAGTCGACACCAACGGGACACTACTATTCAAGTCTACCCAACTTGTAGCATACGCTGACGATATTAACATTCTAGCAAGATCCTTCCCTAGTGCTAAGGAGGTATTTGTCAATCTTGACTCCGCCGAAAAAGAAGTCGGGTTGCGCATTAATGAAAGCAAAACAAAAGTAATGACGCAAACAAGAAGGAGAACGCCAATCAGGCAAAACATAACAATTGCGGAATATAATTTGGAGAGTGTGGACAACTTCATATATCTTGGGGCTAATCTAGCAAAGGACGGTAATGAAACAGACGAAATCAAACGACGGATAATACTTGTAAATAAGACGTATTATTCGGTACTTCCAATAATGAAATCCAAGAAAGTGCACAGGAACAATAAGCTGCGGATTTATGAAATTATTATACGACCTGTGCTATGTTATGGCAGCGAGACGTGGACATTAACGCGAACTTCCGAAAAAGCAGTTAACGCATTTGAAACAAAGATCCTCCGAAGAATTTTGGGACGTGTGAAGGAAGGAACGGAATGGCGAATAAGATACAACCATGAGTTGCATCAACTCTACGACGAGCCAGAAGCTTCAACGTTCATCAAGCTACGTAAACTGCAGTGGGCTAGCCATGCAGAGCGAATGGAAGACAGAAGAATCCCCAAACGTGCTCTTAAAGGCAAAGCGAGTGGTAACCGGCCAGTAGGCAAACCACGCAAGCGATGGGAAGACTCGGTTGATGAAGACAGCAAAGCCATTTTAAAAATTAGCAGCTGGAGGACGCGGTCTTTGGATCGAGACGATTGGAGGCGACGACTTCAGGAGGCCAGGGCCCGATTTGGGCTGTCGCGCCATTGATGATGAGATTGAGGTGACCAAGGTATACCCAAGCAGGCAGTATGCTGGAATTATGCGTCGACCGGGATTTGAACTCACGACCTTCGCATTGTAGACCAACATGCTATCCACTAGGCTACACCCTAGCTTATCGTTCCTTTACCCTACCATAACTCGATAGCTTTGGCTAATCTAAGTATCTTTAAGGGAGCCATGTTGGCTAGTTCATCAGTTGTAGGAAAACCTTTTGCTAGAAGATTTCATCTTTTCCTTGCTTCTACCTCGCAGTGACATAGGACATGTTCTGTCGTTTCTGAGTCTTTGAAGCAGAGGCGGTAGATGTCGGTTTCAGCTAGACCCATATTTTTAAATTGGTGGTTTACTCCACTATGCCCCGTCATTAGGGCGATTAGAATACTAATAGCTCTTGCTGAATTTTAGAATATCCTCCACTTTGTTTTTTTTTTAATTTTGTTTGTTTTCTTTGAGATTGATAAACTTAAAAGTGTATTCCAGTGGATTCTATGTTCTTGTTGAATCCACTTTCTAAGTATAAGGTTGAAGTATCCTTTTGGTTTTCCACACAATGGCTCTGGTCCAACAAAATTCGTTTCTGCGCCATTTTTTGCGAGGCGATCTGTCTCTTCATTTCCCTCAATCACCATTTGTCCTGGTATGAACATGGATGATTAGGTTTTGAAGGCAGTCCCAAAAAAGCCTCGATCCGCGTTTGTAGGATGCTAGAGCTTTGAGAACTGCTTGACTCTTCGACAAGATATAGATATTTTTGTTGCGATGAGCTCCATTGCAATAAGTTTGGCTGTGGAAGTTTGTGGCTTTCTTACTAAGAGATTTTCAAACCGAGAAGTTAGGACCTATGACTCCGGTTTCAGTCCCCTACGAGATGCGCGAGTCATCTATGTACTAGATGGTTGATCCCTCTTCCATTTCAGGTATCATGGATTGCCATTTCTTGCGTTCTCTGATTATAACTTTGAATGGGGTTTCAAAGTTGAACTTTGTCGGCATAGTGTCGGACAGTGTTGAGGTTAGAACCTCAGTTCTCGGTTTTTTTTAATATTTGGAGGTTACCTTTAGGTAGGGTGTAGCCTCGTGGGTAGTGCGTTGGTCTACAATGCGAAGGCCGTGAGTTCAAATCCCGGTCGACGCATAATTCCAGCACACTGCCTGCTTGGGTATACCTTAGTCACCTCAATCTACGAAAATCAATCAATCGAAGATAGAGGGTTATGCGAAGGTCTAACAACTCTTCCACAATAAATAATGAAAAATGTTAAGGAACCTGATGGTCAGGAGGCCAAGGCCCGATTTGGGCTGTAGTGCCATTATAGAAGTAGAAGAAGACCTCTTAAATACCCCGACTTGTAATTGTTATCCCTCTGTATACGTAACACTCCTTTAATAGCCTCAAATAGGAATAATCAGGAATCTATTATCGCAGTATGGTAGGATTCCATTGCTCCTGTGATACCAAGACAAGCTTGCCTTTGGAATTTTTGTAATATTTCAGTTCAACAGACTGTTCATCTGTATGTGACTATTGGAACAATGATTGTCTGTAGCACCAGTAGATCATCTTGGGCTGTAATCCCCATCTTCTGTTAAAACGCCTTTAATGCTTTGGCATGAGTCCATTCTATATGTTTGTTCCACTTCAGTTTGCTATCAAGTATTACACCTAGATATTTGACCACATCTGAAAAGGATATTGGCGTTACATTTAAAATGGTACTACCTCAGTCTTAATTGGGTTGATTTTAAAGTTCTTATAATCACTCCCGAGGTAGATTGTAACCTTTCCGGCATAGTTACATTATATTTGCCTCTAATAATAACAAGGTCGTCGGCATATCCTATTATCTTGTAGCCTTATTCTGTTAGACGGCCTAGGAGCTCATCTACTACGATTGACCAAAAAAGTGGAGATAGACTCCTCTCTGGGGACAGCCCCTATAGGTCTGTGCAGTCAATGTGCTATCACCTAGATCCGTGGTTGTGCTCCTTAGCACGGCCTGTATCCATTTTATCGTGATCGATTCAAGTCCCTTTTTCCTAGTTGCCGCTATTATAGCGTCATGTGGAGTATTGTCGAAAGCTGCTTCAATATGTAGGAACGCGCGAAGGGCAATTTCTTTGTTGTCTTTAGCCTTTTCTAGTTGTCTATTTGGCTAACTTCGGAAGAGGTTAGGGAGAGGAGCCTTTGCGAATGCAAAGAACTCCTCGAACATAAGGTCACGTCATGGTGGCAAGCCAAGTGGGATAGCAGTGACAAGGATAGGGCCATACAACGATTCATTGCGGTCGCAAGCTCCGCGATAGATAACCGAGACCTTCACTTCTGTCTTAGTCATGGTTATCTTTTGACGGGCCGCGGCAGTACGAATGAATTTCTCCACAGGATTGGTCGGAGCGAAACGGAGGGAGTGCGCTAGAAAACTGGCTGCATGTCTTGCCCGTATGTTTAAGATATGCAGACCTCAGACAGCTTGACGGCATGGGGGTTGTGGGAAGTGGGGAGGGGCTGAATGTAAGAAGGTGTCTCGCAAGCAAAGAACGTTAGGAATGCGTTCGTGCCTTCGCGTACGAAGCATTCAAAAGAAGAAGGGCCGAAGCCGACCGATGAAGGGTATCGAGGATCAGGTCTGAAGTAGTTCAGAATAGGGTGGACGGAACTACATTTCCCTTGTACACAGGAAAGGGATACAGCTATTTATCATATACTGGGTGAACGACCAAGGTTATTTCCGGTATAACCTACTACGTTTCCCGAAGCGAAGTGCTATCAGTCACGGGTTTGCAAAAGGACCTAAACTGGTAGTAATTGTTCACAATTACGAAGCCCGACCGGAGGTTTTCATGTACCGCGAGTGTCGGTGAGCCCGTGGAAAGTTTCTTTCACCCCAGGCTGGCTGTAGTTTATCGCCCACATTGCGGGCAGAGCTCCTAGGAGTTCGACGTGGAGTTGCTCTTTCCAACCTGGTGCCATGATCACACGATTGTCAGAGATTTAAATAGGTCTCGCATCCAGCAGAATGAAAACACAAAAACAGTCTGCGTTGCTAAAGACAACCGTAAGCTTGCGACCATGCGTTGGGCTGTTTACGTAAAACAGTCAAGAAATGGTTCTATGTCTAACTAAACCGTGAAGGGCTGGCTCTGTTGATTTACCTTTCTGGTAAGCATGTTGATCCTTATTAAAACATTTTTTGTTAGGTCATGTTCTTATGTAAAAGTCCACTAGTTTCTCCATTGTCTTGATGAAGAAGGAGGTGAGACTTATAGGGCGATATAAATTAGGCTGATCAATTGGACGGTTTCCTGCATTTGGTACAAGGACCACTCTCGCTTTCCTCCAAATATGCCTTAAAGATCCTTAAAACTATTAGCATAATGATCTCTAATCCTTTCTGCAGTAAGGCAGGGAAGATTTTGTCTACTCCGGCTGATTTGTAGGTCTTAAAGGTGTTGATCGCCCATCTTATCTTTTCTGGAGTGAAGATTTTAACAGCAATACTATTGCTGAATAGAGTTTGACGATACATCCTTTCCTTTTCTTCTAAATTTTCATTATTGTTAATTATTTTGCAGCCTGGGAAGTGTGTTACTAATAACAGGATCCATCTAATCGCTATAAAAGTCCGATATTAGTCCGGGACCGTTTGGAGGACATCTATA
This sequence comes from Chorisops tibialis, assembly GCA_963669355.1. NCBI lineage: Eukaryota > Metazoa > Arthropoda > Insecta > Diptera > Stratiomyidae > Chorisops > Chorisops tibialis. The sequence goes on from OY770262.1 coordinate 291,080,086, forward strand.
TCTTCACAAATTCTTCCCCATGACTCTCGTTCTGACTTCTTTAAAAGTTTATTGTATTCAGTAAGGGAGTTTTTGTATCCGTCCCAGTTACCAAAAGTTTTTGCTCTATTGAACAATGTCCTAGTTTCTTTGCGTTTACCGCTAAATCCACGTTCCACCAAGGTGCCTGTTTTGTCCTTTTCTTGTATTGAACGGAACAGCTTTGTTCGTAGGCATATATTACATTGTCAACGAGTTTGTTCGCTATTTGATCAACGCAGTCTAGGCTGCTAATTGATTTTGTGCTCTACCTACTTCGTACTTAACGATTGCTTGGTAAAGATTCCATTCGGTACGTTTTGGGTTGCTATACTGGCTTAGGTATCTAAGTGAAGTCTTTATCTCAAAACAGATATGCTTGTGATTTGAAAGTGATACTTCTTTGGATACGTGCCAATTGTCGCACTTGTTAGCCAGGCAGGGGATTGCTATGGTAAGATAAAGTGCTTCTTGCCTGGTACAATTCATAAAAGTCGGGGTGCTGCCTTTATAATATCTATATTGTTAGTAGTAAGATGTTCTAAAAGTGACTCACCTCTTTTATTTATATTACTACTTCCCCATATAGTTCGCTGTGCATTAGCATCGCAGCCCAGGATGACTCGTATATTGTAGATCTTACTGTATTCCACTAGCTCCTTGACATCTTGTGGTGGAACATCTGGCTCCTCACCAGGAAGGAAGGCTGAGTAAAGTATTGCCTCTTGAACCCCTCTCGCTGTTGGAATTTTCATCAGGACCACTACTAAATCTGTTCTGATGAAAAGAGGCATATTTAGATAATTAAATTCAAATGACATAAGAAGTGCAGCTCTTGGACTATCGCTTCTTTTATCATAAATCTTTTGAGGAATTCCAATTATTTTACCCTTCCGGGCCCTTGGTTCTTGTTGGAGGGCAACATGGAACTCCTCTTTTGCGAATTTCCACTAAGACCGGTTTAGAAAGAAGGAGGGACCATGGAGTTAACCTTAATGGCCAGTAACACCACGTAATCGCACTCGCAGCATAGCTGTGAGAGCATGTCAGCATGTCATAGTTAGCTGAAAACTCCCACTCTTTTTCTGCCAGGGTGCAATAAATAAGTAGGACCGGTCCTCCAGGTCGGGGGCTGGGCGAGGCGTCGACAACGCATCACCGGAAAAAAATCACCGTACAGAAACCTGAAGAACAGCCTTGAAAAGGATGGACTCAACGGCAACGAACCCGCAAACGAAAAATGGACTACTCTTTTGGATCTTGGAATGTTCGGTTCTTATTTATGATAGGAGCTCTGAAAGAGTTCCTCGAAGAAGTGGCAAAACAAAACATCAACATAACTGCCATCCGAAAAACGAAATGTCTCGATAACGAAATCATGGACATAAGATCACACACAATCTATCCCAGTGGAAAATTGTCGGGAAGCAGAGAGTTTGTAGTCGCTTTTGTCGTTGACAAAAAATTTAAACAGCAACCTGCTGTTTCAAACCAGGGAGTGAAAGAAAAAAAAACATAACAATTGCGGAATATAATTTGGAGAGTGTGGATAACTTCATATATATCTTGGGGCTAATCTAGCAAAAGACGGTCGTGAAACAGACGAAATCAAACGACGGATAATACTTGCAAATAAGACGTATTATTCGGTAATTCCAATAATGAAATCCAAGAAAGTGCACGGGAACAATAAGCTGCGAACATACAAAACTATTATACGACTGGTGCTCTGTTATGGCAGCGAGACGTGAACATTTACGCGAACTTCCGAAAAAGCAGTTGACGCATTCGTAAATTTTGGGACCTATGAAGGAAGGAACGGAATGGCGAATAAGATACAGCTATGAGTTGTATCAACTCTACTACGAGCCAGAAGCTTCAACGTTCATCAAACTACGTAAGCTGCTGTGGGCTGGCCATGTAGAGCGAATAGAAGAATCTCCAAACGTGCACTTAGAGGCAAAGCGAGCTGTAACCGGCCAGCAGGCAAACCACGCAAGCGATGAGAAGACTCGGCTTATGAAGCCATTTTGAAAATTAGCAGCTATAGGTCGCAGTCTTTGGATCGAGACGATCAGAAGTGATGACTTCAGGAGGTCAGGACCCGATTTGGGCTGCCGCGCCATTGATGATGAATATCCACATCAGTAGGTCCATGGCCGCTGCTGTACGATGGAGATTCACCTGAATAACTTTTAGGTTGTTCAGGCTTTGGCCATCTTCGGTAGGTTGCGGCTTGCCGCTTCTGACCTCCTTGGCTTTAGAGCGTAGAGCCACACTCGAGAACTTGAAGCAGACTCAGTGCCCCTTCTGTTTAAGCCCCTCTTTCGATTGGCCGTCGATGGAAAATGTTATTATTGTATTTATGTCCTCTTTCCTCCTACTGAGGAGTTTCCAATTCGAGGCGCACAAACCAGCATTTTGAGTATCGACGAGGGTGGTAATATCCTCTGACGAGCCTTCTTCTTGAGGGAAATATCGCGTGATTATTTCTAATCACGGAATATTTTCCTCCCGGATAGCCCTGATGTTGGTGGAGTCGTGCGGCTTGATGCTCTCAGCTGTTCGTTCCAGCTGTGATGCAGTTTGCTCATCGAGGCAAACAATTAGCATCCACCCTGGCTTGAGGCTAAGTCCACCAAATTGTGGGTTTGTACCGTCTTTGGCTGCTTTTGTGATTTCGGTCAGGATGGTGTTTTGGAATCCAGCCAGCGCTCCGGATTTAGCATCTTTAGCAGATGCTTGGTATGTATGATACCTGTCCTTATTCCCTTGACCGTATCTCTAAAGATTGTGCCCGACGTGAAGGGCTGAGCCTCTTCTGCAGGTCTATGCGTGACGCTTCTTTTGTTTAAGGTCTTGTGCCTCTTATTTTCATTTCCGGCAGAATGCGGTGTTGTTGTTGAATTTCTTTTTTTATCGCCTTTTTGTGTGCCGGTGCTAAGGTATCTTGCATTAGCATGCAGGCAAGATCATATGCGTCGTTCTTAGTTTTGTCGTGGTTACGGTAGTACGTGAACCGTCTCGTAGCGGCACCGCTTAACCTCTTTGTATTTTCTTTAATACTCAGCTCTGCTGATAGCTGTTATTCGTCTATTTGAGGCTTGCTGACGGTTTACCTGTCCATTCAAAGTGGCGGTCTCTTAAAACATTTAGTGACCGAAGGATTAGCCTCTACAGTACGATAACGACCTCACTACAAGCGCGGTTTCTGGAGGGGCAATTTAATTTTACGGCATTAGCCGCTGTTTGTTATGCCTTGGGGGAAGCATCAGCCCCTTGTTTATTTATTAGGTTATTCATAGAAATTCCACGAGTAGCACGAGAAAGTAGAGTCTCCCCTGACAGAGGTTTGCATTACCAGGCTGATTAAAACTGGAGGGCACCTAGTATCCAGAGTTCGCATTTTAAGGGTTAGTTACCCACTAACTATTCATCCATTGGCATTTGCTATTCCACCGTAGATTAGGGGATTTTCATGTACGAGATTTACTCCTCTAGCGTCTAACTATAATGGGTAGTTCGTACACTTGCGAATCACTTTAGGAATTAGTCCCCTTGTAACCATAGAACCTCTTGACAGCTGCCTGAAACATGACCAGCCCCGATTTCAAAACGATCCATGCTGTGATCAAATTCCTGTTAAGACCCCTATAGGGGCATAGGACAGAAACAACTCTCTTCCACAAGGCGCGATCCTGAGCATCGGCCTTAAGCTGTTGCCAGGACTTGTTTATTCCTCTGGCCTCCTGCTCAACTGCTCGCTTCCATGTGTTACATGGTCGACCAACCCGACGTCTTCCTTGAGGATTATAATCCAGAGCCTGTTTTGCGATATTTTGCTCTGGTTTCCTCAAAGTATGACCATGCTGTGATAGGAAACGATTTCAATCTCCCGTATCACATCCGCCAAAGACCATAGGTAGGATACGGAGCCGACAGTAAGCTATTCAACTTATGCCCTCCTATCTATAGGTCTTTTAGCATTACCCAGCTGCACCACGAGAAGGTGATCTACAGAACAGACCAGCCATATATATTAACTTAAATTTATTTTATTTTAGGTGCGAGTGGAAGTCGAAGGTGCGGCGCTTCCACGAAAGTTCACGGTAAGTAACACACAATCATTATCAATTACTATTAACTACTAAATATTCGTTTCTCTCTTTCCTTCCGAGCGGAGCCATAACAAACTAGCAGCACCCTATAAATGGAGATTGGAAAAGCCTATTGTGAACGAGCCAAAACGCGTTCACAAAGTATTTTTTTAAACTCCATTCTTTGGAGCTAGTTCGGAATATTCAGAAAAATTAAATTAGAACTTAATAGATTCTTCACACTTTTTGAAACATAACCGAGATTAAGCGATTTCTTGGAGACCTATGACCTATGATTTGCATTTCTAGCAAAACCAAATAAAAGTCTTTGAACTTTACTATAAAATAATACAACTACGCATTAATATATAACATCAAATTTTATAAATATTATTTCCGAATAAAAATAACTTGTTGGCGCTCTCTTCGAGCATTTTCTAACCTCTCTTGACCTACAAAGTTAATCGAACTCTAAACTAAAGACGCACGGTTAAATATGTTGGGCATAATTTAATTTTTTTCTTATTCCGAGATAAAAATAGATGTTTATTTTATGACGGCTTAAAAACAAGCCAGATAGCTATATCTATTCATCCCGAAAGCTAATTTTCCACATATCTGGCAGACTAGCGCGTTTCTTAAGTTTTAGAATTTAATTCTTTTCGCACCAGGAAGAAGAAAGATATCCGAACGTATGGTATGTTGTGAGTATGTGACCCACATTAGCCAATTCTGCCACCCACATAACGAGAAAAATTGGCGCTGTGAGAAGCGTAAAGTAGCTAAACTTGTGAGCTAAATTTTCCAGGCCACGCGAATAATTTATGAACACGTGTAAGGAGGTGTCCGAGAACATCTTCTAAGTGATCTCCTAAAAATAATGTTTTCGCACGTTTTGCGACAGTGAAATTTTTTTAATCACGTCGCCACGATTCGCATGATGTAATATTTGACGACATTTCACTAATTTCTTGCATCAACAAAAAATTCAATTTTTTTCATAATTATTATCAACGAGTGAAAAAATTGCCCGTGTTTGTATGGGGTGAAATATCGCACCCGCCGGCGGCGATTAAAAACAAAAAAGAAACAAAAAATATTTAGTGAAATACAGAATCCGGAAAAATCTAGTTATAGAAAACAGTGGAAAAATACAAAAAAAAAAACTCACTCACCTTTTCACCTACAAAAATTTGATTTAACTTTTTTTTTCGCGGTTAGGGGAAATCCCATTAAATCATTTTCGGGATGGGATTTTTATTAAAAGGATATCATAAATTATTATAATTAAATTTAACTTGTTTTTTTTTTCGGAATCATAAACGGAATATTATTACCACCGGTTAGCTAAATACGCTAACAAGTTTTATTATTACTAAAAAAAAAAAGAAGATGCTAACTAATTATTTAATCGGATAAGCAAAAGAATTATTTAAATGTTCAAATTGTTAAGCATCACCGAAGCTCAAGAAGATTAATCATATTTTCAATTAATTGATTTTAATTCGGAAAGTTATCGAAAATAAATTTTTAGTCACATGCAATAAAACCATTAAGTATTGAATTAAGACTTTACCGAAATTGATAAATGTTTCAGCAGAGACCGAAACGTCACGTTTAACAACAGTGTGAAATCATAAAATTTTTTCAATTCAAAATGCACCGTGTAAAAATACACAAAACCAACAAAATAGTATCGGGAGTATAAATTGAATTCCGCCGTTTCCCAATAGATGGCGACAGCCTTAAGATGAACAATGGTGGATCAGAAACGTCACATGATAAACTTAGGCATTTGTTAACCACTCCTCATCATTGAATTTTTGAAGTTTTATCCGCGTCATATACTTTTGTGTGAGCGAATATATCGAAGTTTGAGCCAAATAACTCATTTGCGGGTAGTTTTGCTGTTTGCCTTCAATTTAAAAAAAAAAAGTTGCGGCTGAGGTAAACACTGAAATGGGACATCCTACCCCACCCGCCTTATTCTGCAGTCATTGCCCCCTTCTGACTACAACCTATTCCGATCGATGACTCATGACCTGGCTGAGCAGTACTTCTATTCTTACGAAGAAGCTAAAAATTGGTTCGACTCAAACGAAGAGCAGCTCTTTCGACGCGGAATCCGTAGGCTACCAGAAAAATTGAAAAAAGTTGTGGCTAGCGATGAGCATTTATAAATAATATTTAATATTTCAATAATAATTATTTAACCATTTTTGCACAATAAGGGCACGAATTTTGAAAATAAAACGGCGGTTTTCAATTTGTACTCCCAATATTTAAGATTGAATTAAACTCATCCATTAGCTCATAGTTTTGTATACATTCGACTTGATCAGGCCAAGACCTGTTGATGCAATAAAGAATACTAGCATCACTTGTGGTCGAAATTCGACCAATTGTATGTGTGAAATAACGAAATTCATACTTTCAATATGAGTTCACCTAATATTCTTTCAAAGCTTAAGCTCAATGCAGTGCACTGGATCTACTGGTACTCGTCCAATCACCGGAGTCAAGCAGCATGTGACGGCGAGTAGTTCTGAAATGGGGTGCTGCCTATACTATACGATCCCACTTCATTTTACCGGCCTTACCGGCGTTATAAAAATATGATTTTTGGCTTGTGCACATCTACGTGGTTTACTTACTTACTTACGATGGCGCTACAGCCCAAATCGGATTTTGGCCTCCTGAATGCTTTGCCTCCATCCATCTCGGTTCAGTGACCGCGTCCTCCAGTTTGAAAATCTTAGCAGTGATTTGCTGTCTGCGTCAATCGAATCCTCCCAGCGCTTTCGTGGTTTTCCGACCGGTCTTTGTCCGTTGACTTTCCCTTTTAGTGTGCGTTTGGGAATTCTTCCGTCATCCATCCGCTCCACATGACCAGCCCATTGTAACTTTTTAAATTTTATGAGGGTTGACACTTCTGGATTGTCGAAGATGGCATACAATTCTCTATTGTATCGTATTCTCCAGATCGAGTCTTCCCTCACAGGTCCGAGGATTCTTCTGAGGACCTTCCTTTCAAAGGCGTTAAGTCGTTTTTTGGACGCCTGAGTTAATGTCCACGTTTCGCTGCCATAGCATAGCACAGGTCTTATGATTGTTTTGTATAGCTTAAGTTTTGTTTTCCTGTGCACGTTCTTGTTTTTGATTATTGGAAGTACCGAATAATAAGTCTTGTTTGCCATCATTATCCTTCTTTTAATTTCGATGGGTTCGCTTCCATCCTTCGATAGATTTGCCCCTAGATATATGAAGTTGTCTACGTTTTCTAGGTTATAGTCTCCTACTGTAATATTTTGTCTGATTGGCGTCTTTTTCCTAGTTTGCGTCATAAATTTTGTTTTGTTTTCATTAATGCGTAGTCCAACTTCTCTTGCTACCGAGTCAAGGTTTACAAATACTTCCTTAGCACTCTCCAGAGATCTTGCAAGGATATCTATGTCGTCGGCATATGCTACGAGTTGTGTGGATTTGAAGCATAGTGTTCTTTTGGTGTCAACGGGAAGTTTCCGAACAACATATTCAAGTGTTAAGTTGAAAAGCATTGGTGCGAGGCCGTCACCTTGTTTAAGGCCGTTGTCTGTTTTAAAACTGGAAGTCAGATCGTTTTCTACTCTGACTTGTGACAAAGACTCAGTCATTGTCATTCTTGTCAGTCGAACCAGTTTCGGTGGGACTCCAAACTCCAACATGATTTTATACAGTACGCGCCTGTCGATACTGTCGTATGCTTGTTTGAAGTCAACAAATATCTGGTGCACATCAATATTATATTCCCAGCACTTTTCCAGCACCTGTTTAACTGAGAATATCTGGTCCGTGGTTGAGCGTCCAGCTCTAAATCCGCCTTGGTATTCACCAATTACTTTATCAGCATAGGGCTTAATTCTCTTTTCTAGAATTTTCGTCAAAATCTTATAAGACGTACACAACAGAGATATTCCTCGATAGTTTTCGCAGCAGAGTTTGTCACCTTTTTTATAAATTGGACATATGATGCTCTTGCGCCAATCTTCAGGAAGTATTTCCTGCGTCCATATGTCCGCGACTAATCTATGTAGGAGATGCGCTATGCAGGTGTCGCCGGCTTTCAGAAGTTCAGCTGGGATTTGATCAGTGCCCGGCGCTTTGTTGTTTGGGTGGTTTCTTAGGGCTGTTTTTACTTCTTCGAGTGTGGGAGGACTCAAAGCGGATCCTTCATCAGCTGTTACATCAGTTATACCTGCTATTGTATCTGCTGCTGCTGTTCGTGTAGGTGATGGGCTCGGGTTAAGAAGGTGTTCAAAATATTGTGCCCATCTTAGTTTTATATCTTCCGCGTTACTTATAATGTTCCCTTCTGCATCCTTGCAGAGGGTCGTTTTCGGTTTGTAACCTTCTTTCATCCTTTTGACAAGGGAATACGCGGCTCTTGTGTTGTGTAATTTAAATTGTTCGTCCATGTTTTTAATTTCGTCATTATTGTACTTCCGTTTTTTTTGTCTGCATATTTTGTTTGCAAATCGTCTAAGATCCTTGTACTTGTCTTGTTTGGCTCGTGTCGGCCGTTCCGTTAATATTTTGTAAGCTTCATTTTTTCGTTCTAAGGCATCTTGGCATTCTTTGTCGAACCAATCATTTCTTTTGCGCCGGGGTTGTTGTCCTATCACCTCCTCTGCGACAGATGTAATGCCATCTTTGATTTTTTGCCACATTTCTTCTATTGGCATGTTGACAGTGGTATTCAGCATTGTCGTGAAGTGCCTCTCCAAGGCTAACGCATATTTCGCAACTATTTTCTCGTTTTTGAATTTCCCTATGTCGAATTTAGGAACCGGTTGTATTTTTGAGTGTCCTCGGTTTGCGATTCGACATCGAAACTTGGTCTTTACCAAATAGTGGTCTGTGTCGCAATTAGCCCCTCGACATGTACGCACGTCGAGAATGCAGGAGGCCGTCCTTTTCTCTATTAGAACATGGTCTATTTGATTGAATGTTCTTCCGTCGGGTGAAGCCCACGTTCTCTTATGAATGTCACGATGCGGGAAGCATGTCGAGCTTACAATAAGGTTTTTGCTGCTGGCGAAATCAGTCAGCCTCTGGCCGTTGTCGTTACTAATATCATGGAGACTATGCCTTCCAATTGTCCCTATGTATGCTTCTTCTTTGCCCACTTTCGCGTTAAAGTCACCTAATACTATTTTAATATCATTCGACGGAAGGGAGTCGAATGTTGATTCTAAGGTGCTGTAGAAATCGTCTTTAACTTCGTCGTCTTTGTCTTCCGTTGGGGCGTGGACATTAATAAGCCAAACATTAAAAAAACTTGTTTTGATGCGGATTGCACACAATTGTTCATTGACGGATTTGAAGTTGGTAACTTGGTGTTTAAACTTCTTGTCGACGATAAACGCAACTCCAAATTCCCGGCTCCCCGATGATTTCCCACTTTTGAAAATTGTGTGCGATCTTAAGTCATTAATCTCGTTACCTAATAATTTAGTTTCTTGGAGTGCAATTATGTTTATATTGTATTTGACTGCCTGTTCCAGAAGCTCTCTCACTGCTCCTGCTCTGTACAGGGATCGCACGTTCCAAGATCCGAAGGAATAGTCCATTTTTCGTTTGCGTGGTCGTTGCCGTTGAATCAATCCAGTCCGAGGCGTTGCTTCAGGTTTCGAAACGGGTGTGTTTTTTCCGAGGATGAGTTGTTAACACATCGCCCAACCCCCAACTTGGAGGGCCATATTATTATAGTGCTAGAATTTTTCTGTTTCATTAGCACTCGCGCCCATCAGTTCAGCAAGTCAAGTCCGGATGGACAAGACCAGGATCCGGTGGCTACCACGAGGAGGTATGATGAGCACAATTGATGTGTATATGACAGTTACAACACTGGGCGTCGCCTAATGACGCCGATCAGATGCCTACCCTGTCTATACCCATCCAACCACATCTACGTGGTTAATGCCTTCAATTCATAACTCTGAATTTTCCCCGAATTGCTACACTGTTTATAGGCATGACCGTGATCTTAATCGCTCTGTCAAAAAGGATGGTGGCGGTGTCCTCATCGAGGTTAAAAATACCCTGTCAACGTCACGTTGTCCGGACTTCGATGCAAAATTAAAGTCTCTCATGGTCGATACCTACATACATATATGCTGTGTCTATATTCCTTGTTGCTGTGCAGTGGAAATTATTGAAAAGTTTTTTGACAGCCTTTCGGAAACTGTCAACTCAGCTGGCGCTACCTCGACATTTCTTATCTGTGGTGACTTCAACCTTCCCAATTTACAATGGAAAGCAGACTGGTCACACCCTACATTGTCTTTATCTAGCATAGACTTGTGTGTTGATCACTTTATGAACCTGTGTGCACTTACTCAACAAAATACTAACACAAATCGTCGGGGGAAGATCCTAGACTTGATTGATTCTTACCAATGTCAGTGCTTCTCGGATCAATGTTGACACCTTTAGTGGATTAGTGCCACCCGACCCTTATCATCCCCCCTTCAGATCAACCTGCAAATAGAGTTATGTAATCCATCTCTTATTTGTACGGATAAGAAATACAATTTCTATAAGGGAAACTACGAGCAAATGAGTTGTGACCTCGGTAATATTAACTGGTTTGAACTTTTTAGCAGCAAAAGCTCTAATGAATCATCGACGCAACTACATTCCATCCTTGATGATATAATTCATCGGAATGTTCCCTATCGTGTCATTTCTAGTCGTGACTACCCTGAATGGTATAACCATTCTATTATTTGCGCTCTTCGTAAAAAAGAGCGTTTGCATAAAAAGTATAACCGTTCGTCTCTTCTATCTGATTACCAAAACTATTCCCTTCAGCGTAAGCGGGTCAAATCGGACATCAAGAAGGCTTTCTCTGCATATATTTCTCTGCTTGAGGCAGCACTGTTGCGCAATGAGACCAAACAGTTTTGGTCGCATGTTAGAAAGCGTACAATTTTTTCCTTCATAACTTAAGTTTGGTGATACTGCCACTACCTCTCCACAAGAAATGTGTGAGCTTTTTGCCAAATACTTTTCCTCTGTGTTTAGCCACTCAAGTAATGATCTGTCTTATGACTTCTTCATCCCACCCCAGGAGTTGATCTCTGAGATATCCATTAGTGAGAGGGACATTATATCAATCATCAATTCTCTAGATTCAAAAATCGGTGGCGGACCGGATGGGATCCCGAACCTTTTTGTGAAAGCTCTCTCCTCGGAGCTCTCAGTGCCACTATCTATTTTGTTCAATAAGTCTCTTGAAGAAGGCTCGTTTCCTGCATGCTCAAGTTAGCTAACATAGTACCCATTTTAAAGAAAGGAGATACCGAAAATGTCTTCAATTATCGCCCGATTTCCACCCTGAACTGTTTTGGAAAGGTTTTTGAAAGATGTAATATGGGATAAACTTTATCACTTGATATCACCAGCCCAACATGGATTCATGAAAGGTAGATCTACTTCTACTAATTTATGTGAATTCACTAATTTCGTTGCTCAATCCTTAGATCGTCATAATACTGCCCAAGTTATATATACCGATTTTTCAAAAGCTTTCGACATTGTTAATTGTAAAATTCTAATCTCAAAACTTGGAAGGTACGGTGTCTCTGGCTCTTTCCTGAACTGGTTCAGTTCGTACCTTACGGACCGTCGTCTCCGAATTACGTTCAACGGATACTCCTCTACTGAGTTTCTTGCTAACTCTGGTGTCCCTCAGGGATCGATCCTTGGCCCTCTATTATTTACTCTCTTCATAAATGATTTGCCCCAATTTGTATCTTCGAACTGTCTCTTATTCGCTGATGACCTCAAACTGTTCCGGGAAATTTGCTCAGTTTCTGATGGCATGATTCTCCAGGTGGATTTGTCTGCTGTCTCTCGTTGGTGTTCAAACAACGATATCTCTTTGAACATAGACAAGTTTTTTACTATGGAGTACTCGTATAAGACTACCTCCTCTGTTCTCTCTTACTCTATTAAAGGATCCATCCTTACAGCAGTAACCACAATAAAGGATCTAGGAGTGGTCTTTGATCGTAAACTTAAATTCGTCAATCATTTCTCCGAGATTACTAATATGGCATACAGACTTGCTGGCTTCGTCCTCCGCACGACCGTCCAGTTTAATCATCCAGGAACAGCTGCTCTCCTATTTTCCACACTCGTCCGTAGTATTTTGGAATACTGTTCCACCGTCTGGAACCCACACCATTCTTGCCATGTTCGAACCATCGAATCTGTTCAGCGTAGATTCACTCGAACCCTTTTCTATAGATTAAGGAAGCCTCATATCGACTACAATGGCAGACTTGAAGTACTTCACTTACAGCCACTGCATTTAAAGTGAACCTTCCTCGATGCTTGCTTCCTCTTCAAGCTGTGCAACTACCTGCTCAATACCCACCTCTGTGACGACCTGAACTTTAGACCAGGAATAGTCTCAACAAGGAATTCAGACATCTTCAATCCTCCACGAGCCTCTCTCGATGTATACCATCACTCTCCGATGCTAAGAATGCAAAGAAACCATGACCGACTCCAATTTGGTTCTTTAGCTTCTTCTTTTCCATTATTTAAGAATAGAGTTAAAGCTATTAATGTTTAAATTTTTATTTTTACTACTCATTTATTTTTTAGCGTATATTCTAAACTATCATCTTCAATGTTTAAATTTTCCTCTTTGCTATTCTTTTATTTCCCGCTTTTGTTTAATTGAAATAAATAATAAATATGGCACAGTATCTTTTCAATGATATAAGTTTAATTTCATTCCTTTTATAATAAATAAAAAAAAGTCACGGACAATTGTAGATGCTCACGTATTTATATAGAAGATTTACATAAATTCAGGTGTTTATACAGTGAAACCTCGATATATCGAACCTCAAATAAAACGAAAAACCTCGATCTATCGAGGATTTCGTGATACCGAGGTTCGATTTATCCGGGTAATTTCTGATTACTACTTCGATATTCGAAATTTCAAGATCTTCCAGACCAATCCTTTGATATGAAGAGGTAAAGGTAACGTGGTAGTGTTAGGTAGGATCATGGGCAATGGAAAGAATTCTATTATATCGAGGTAAATCATTGCAGAATAAGTTCAAGACTTTGTATAAAGGTGCTCCGGGCTTAAAACTTAAAAATAAAGTGAATAGAGGAATTTAATTTTTGTAGTACTTTTCTTCCCAAAAAGTTAACACCTATGACATCATCATTTTAAAAAATTAACAGAATTACGAGGGGAGTTCAAAGATTTTATTTTAGTTATCGTTAAATCAACAAGTCAATCGGAAGGAAAACGCTAGCTATGGAGAAAATTGAGAATCGTGCTGTCAATAAGTTCCTTACCAAGCAAGGATAACGCCTCAAATTATTTTAAAAGAAATGTCATCTATTTACGGGGACTCTTGCCCTGGAAAAATGATGATTTATAAGTGGCATAGTTTAAGGCAAAGAGCCAATTGAAGATAATAGACACTCGGGCCGGCGGATTGAGGCCACTTCCTCAAAAACCGTCGAAAAAGTGGAGAGACTTGTTCTCGAAGAAACTCTTTTAAAGAAGTAAAAAATCGCAATAATGGTTAGAGTATCAGAAACAACCATTTTGAATATCCTCCATGATAATCTCGGCATGTCTAAAAGTCAGCGCAAGATAGGTGCCGAGTATGCTTTTAGCGGTTCAGAAAAAGCTACGCGTGGAGTGTTCGCGTGATTTTTGGATCTTTGTAGCGTGAACAGGGATGACATTTTTATCCGGATTGTTACTGGAGAAAAAACTTGAATTCATCATATCATTATTTGTAAATGATTCGTTGTGAGTAGACGTGTTTCGCTAGTTCCGCCAAATTTTTCGCAGTTTAAAAGTGATATCCAGCAGTCTCACCGATTTTAATTATATAAAACTTTTAAAAATATCAAACGTGCAGTGCTTATAATAATGCCGACTAATCATAAATTAATTACGCGTTCGCGTGCAGACAGAGCATCGCCGGCCATTTCACGCAGTGGCTCGAATCCGAACATTTCAACCGGTGTGGAACAGCTATGTAGCAGAATTGACAACCTGGAAGTTTCTCTAATGACAAAATTGCAAGCCATGCTAACGTCTTTAGAAGATCGTTTGGTTGCAAAATTTGATAAAAAATTCGAGTCGATCCTGATGAAAAATTCCGCGCTTGAACGTCGAGTCATTGATCTCGAAGGAAAAATTTTGGCAGTTAGTGCTGAACTTGAGCAGCAGCAACGCTTGCATCGACTTTCGGATGCCGTTGTGAGAGGTATCCCGCTAGCACCAGGGGAAATCCCTACAAATGTAGTAAAGTCGATAGCACATGCGATTGGCCACAGCTTATCCCCATACTTCGACGCTTTCCGCATTAAAATAAAAAACAATCGTCTTTCGGCTGCGAATAAAATTATAAAACCGTCTGCTACACCAATCCTTGTTCGGTTCAGCAGCGCGCTTGAGTGTCGAGCTTTCATACTCAAGTTCAAACGACACCATGGACTGAAGCTGAACTCGCTGGATGGGTTCTCGTCAGAGAGTCCAATCTTCGTTAACGAGAGCCTCACGCAAACAAACAGTGCAATACTGCGTGAGGCACTAAAACTACGACGGCAAGGCCTGTTGCACATGACATGCACTTTGAATGGAGTGGTGCACGTGAAAGTAAAAGAGTCGACGCCGCTCGTGAAAGTTATCAACATCACTGACCTGCAGCAACACCAAAACTACGGAGCAGACGCGAATCATCACATAGCTTAGTATTCTTATGCAAATGAGTCATTTTAATTTTTTTCTGCTTAACCATTTTCATTTTCACATTCTTCTTTACTCTATATTTTATTATATTTTCTTTTTTGTAACTTTTAAGTCAATATACAGGCTGTCTGAATGCACCGTCGGTTGTACGCTGTTCGATGGTAATGGCTAAATTGCAATTGGAAACGGTAAGGGCACTCATGAATACCTTTTGTCGTAAAACAAAAGGTCTAAATGTCTGTCACCTGAATGCAAGAAGCATCAAAAATAAAATTTGTGATATCCATTCCATCACACAAAACCTAAATCTTCATGCAATTTTGGTAAGCGAGTCACATTTGAAGAGTCATGTACCTAGCGCTACTGTCTCCTTGCCGGGATATAAGCTATTTCGTAACGATCGTAAGGAGCGAAATTGTGGCGGGGTGGCAATTTATGTAAAGCGTAACATTAATGCCAGGGTTGTATCTAGATCCGAATCTGGAGCTATGGAATTTCTCAGCGTTGAAATTGATGGGGGTTCCGAGAAAGCCATTCTCACGGTAACTTATTGTCCTCCAAGGTGTTTTAATGAAGATGTAGCAGCTTTTTTCATGGAAACAATGGCGACCCATACACGTCACTACAATAATGTTATTGTTGGAGGCGACTTTAATGTCGATTTACTTCTCCATAACAATCGTAAAGATAGCTTCCTCCATTTGTTTCAGTCCATTAATCTAGAAGTTATCACTAACTCCATACCCACTTTCTGTTGTTGTAACAATCCTTCTCTGTTAGACATGTTTTTTACGTCGGACAAAAACCGAGTACTATTTTTCGACCAAACGAGCCCTCCTAGCTTCACTGATCATGATTTACTTTTTATGAGCTATGATATATGTGTTAATGAGTGTACCCCGATTAAATCTTTCAGTTATCGGAACTATAACGACTTAAATTTAGAAAATTTTACAAATGAGTTCAATTTATTATCTTGGAACGAAGTTTTTTATATGTTGGATGTCGATGACCAGGTGAGACACTTTAATATGCTTATGACGTACCTTCATGATAGGTGTGTACCACTACGAAAGGTAAAAATAAAAAACAACTTAGCATGTCCTTGGATTACCCATAAAGTATCATCCTTAATTGCCGAAAGAGAGTATCTCTACCGCCAATATCGCCGCTCAAAAACGAATCATGCTAAAAAGTTATATAAATCTGCGAGAAATATTGCTACAACAGCTATCAGGAATGCCAAGTCAAAAGTTTGACCCTGCATTATCCTCCAATAGAATTTGGGCCAATTTAAAGAACGCTGGTATTTGTGGAAAGGAACCGACGACCTGTAATTTTGGGGCTGATGAACTCAATAACCACTTCATTAATACTTGCCAAATATCGTTTCAGACCACCTCAGCGTCTTCAAATGAAATATATACTAAAACAAATAACTCCTTTTCTTTTCGATGCATCGACTTACCTGAGCTGATCTCAGCTATTAACTCCATAAAATCGAATGCTATTGGTCCTGACACTCTATATCCTAAATTTATTAAATTTCTTCTCCCGCTTATTTGCCACCATATACTACATATTTTAAATACATGTATATCCAAGGGTACCTTTCCTATGGCATGGAAAGTTGCCTCAGTACTGCCGATAGCAAAAACGAATTCTCCTAATGCAGTCACTGATTTCCGGCCTATTAGTATTTTGTGTTTTCTATCTAAGGTTCTCGAGAGAGTTATGTCCATTCAAATACAGGAGTTTTTTAAAAAGGAGAATTTATTGACACGCTGGCAATCTGGGTTCCGGACGCAACATAGTTGTGAGTCGGCGCTTCTTAAAGTAACTTCCGACATTAGAGCCGCCATGGACTCGAATTTGGTAACATACCTTGTTCTACTTGATTTTTCTAAAGCATTTGACCTTGTAGACCATAATATAATCATTGATAAACTATCATCAAAATTCAATTTTACCCCTAGCGCCATAAAACTTATGCACAATTTCTTGAATGACCGCTGGCAGGCGGTACGGGTCGGTGATGACGTCTCTTCTTCGCTACCACTCTTGCGGGGCGTACCACAAGGCTCTATACTGGGTCCATTACTGTTTAGCCTCTACATCAATGATTTGCCAAGCGTACTGCAAGATTGCAATATTCATATGTATGCTGACGATGTTCAGCTTTACTTAAGTAGACCGGTGGGTCTTATTGATGATTGTGTTGCGCGTATTAATGATGATATCGCAAGAGTTTTTGGTTGGTCAACCGAAAATAGATTAGTACTTAATGAGAAAAAGTCACAATGTATCGTCTATTATCCAGGCATTAAGAATCATGAATCATTAAATTTGCCTTGTGTTATGATGAATGGTACATGTCTTGGTTTCAGTCCTGCTGTTAAAAATTTAGGAATTACGCTAAACTCCTCAATGACCTGCTGCAACCATGTATCTACCATTTTAAGAAAAGTGTACGGTGGTTTGCGTCGGCTATGGCTTTTCGCTAGTATCTTGCCGCTTAGCATTCGACTCAGACTTGTGAAATCCCTTATAATTCCTTTCTTCACGTATGGCAGTTTAATATTTCCTAAATTCGACTCTAATTGCCAACGTAAACTAGACATTGCCTTTAATGATTGCACACGCTTTGTTTTTTTGTTGCGACGTCATGATCATGTATCACCCTTCAAACACGCTATACTCGGCTGTACGCTATCGGTATACTTGAAACGTAAAATTCTGATATTTTTGTTTGGTGTTTATCATACAGGCGAGCCTTCTTATTTGGGTGACTTCATTGTAGCCTTGAACTCTACAAGACACCTTAAACTTCTTGTTCCGCGTTTTTCCAAATCTGTAAATGAGTGCTCTTACTTCGTTCAAGCAATTAGACATTGGAATAATCTTCCTGAAAAAGTTCGGCGTGCAGTTGACCCTAGTGCATTCAGAAAGCTTGTATTGACAAATGTATTTTAATCTATTTTTTTCTTCCTGTTGTTACTGTTTCTATTATATAATACGATTTTATTCTAATTTTGGATTTGGTTTTTTTTTTCTTATATTATTATTTTGTTACTTAAGTACATTTTTTTTTTTCCTCTCATTTTTTATTTCATTTTTATCTGTTGAATTAATTCCTGTAATGTATTGTACTTTTAAATAAGAGTTTATAATCTTGTAGTACGTTGAATAAATATTTATCTTATCTTATCTTATCTTATCATAATGAGCTTGAATCAAAGCAGGAGTCAATGCAGTGTCTCCGTAAAAGCGCCTCACTCCCCAACATGTTCAAGGTTTCACAATCCGCCGGAAAAATCATGCCCACTATTTTTTGGGATACAGAGGGGTTTTGATGATCGACTACAAAGAATAAAGTCAAATTGTCACGGGGGGATACTATGCCAACCTCCTACAGAAATTAAAGGGTGCCATCAAAGAAAAAAGAAGAGGAAAGTGGACTCGAGGTGTACTGCTTTTATACGACAACACACCTGTTCAGAAGAGCCACGTTACAATGGCTACCTTACAGAAATGCGGCTACGGAATATTGAACCACCCCTCTTATAGTCCAGAACTGGCCCCTTCCGATTGCTATTTCTTTCCAAAACTGAAGAAGTAACTTTAAGGAAGAAAATTTACCAACGATGAAGAGGTGAAGTCAGCAGTTTCAGCTTATTTTGAAGACCTTGATAACACTTTTTGGACGCCAATGGGTAAAAATTATTTTTAAAGTTTGTCCCACAACTTTTTCTATACCTATGATAATTTCCAGCTTCCTATCTGCATTCGTAGAGATATTAGGAAGTGTAAATTTTTACTCGTTCCCTCCCCCCGCCTCCCCGTTTCACCTTACACTCCCCAAAATTTAGATAATGGAGCTCACTTACTCAATTAACAATCCACCCAAAAACGAACATTCTACCTTTTACGGTCTCGGAGATATGAGTCCATATGTACAGCGTACTGCGTACGGCGGACATATTTTTTTGCGTTTTTAGGCTAATTTAGTCATGAAACGCGAAAAAACAAAATTTCAGAGTAGCAATTACTTTTTTTTTGTGTCGATTACAATAATAACGTAAAAGGAAAAATAATAACTTCTTCAATTTTACCCACTTCCCTGTTATTTCGAAAAATTTTTGACCTGCACTCGTACATCAATGGACACACCCTAAACTCACATCACTTTGTTCTTCGTCCAAAGTTAATTCACGTGATTATTAAATGTGTTTGAAAATGAAGGCCCTAAAATCCTACAAAATCCAATCATTCTGAAAACTTTGCCCCACCCCTTGGCAATAATCCTGCGAATGCACTTGATCGTTCGTATGGGTTCCGTTCTGAAAGGCCGAAGGAAGATCATTTGGTCTACTCGACAGAGCTTGGAATCAATGTCTACATAAATATAGCGAAAGTCAAATTCTCGCATTTGATATTTCAAAAGTTTTTGACTAAATTTGGCATGTTAATCTCATTTAGCTAAGCTTCCAGCCTTCCAGCAATCATAGTGCTACCTTGTTCAAAGCTTTGAGAGTTTCACCCTCTAGACGCACTTTACGAGTAGTATTAAG
Organism: Chorisops tibialis; assembly: GCA_963669355.1. Taxonomy (NCBI): domain Eukaryota; kingdom Metazoa; phylum Arthropoda; class Insecta; order Diptera; family Stratiomyidae; genus Chorisops; species Chorisops tibialis. The sequence continues at coordinate 291,099,555 of OY770262.1, forward strand.
TGGCGTTACTTCTTCCTTCTTCCCAATAGATTCCGGCGTCCCTCAAGGATCTGACTTATCTCCAACTCTTTCTTAATTTTTATTAACAGCCTTCTGTAATTTATTGTCAATCCAATCCACACCTATAAAATTGACTCTGCTGTTGAATTAAACACACAGTCTAATGTTTGAGTTATTCGGTTCACTGAACGCTGATCAAAACTTTATCCTGGAAAGAGACAAAAAAATAGAGTAGAGTTCAACGCCTCCAAAAACAGGCCAATGGTTTTTTGTCCTTCTGGTTTCCTAAAATTTCCCGGATAGTAGTCGATGTCGAAAATATTGTCTTAATGTTGGATTTCCAGAAAATTTGCCTTGTCTTATCTGCCGTGCAATGGATCTAATGAAGTTTTACCCATCATTTGTTACTGTTTTCTTGTTCGGAGCCTTTTTGTTATTTTAACTTTGGATGTTTCGATTTCAAGGCCTTGTTTATTTCGCATGCTTTGTATCCATTTGATGTGAATGCCCTATTCGACTGTTCCTTTACCTTTTGCAGATTGTGCAGGTTTCCTACAATCATACATCTGAATCTGTGTATCAGGGTCTTCAGTACGACTGTTTTTTAACTTGCGTGGTGATGTGAAAGTACGTGTATCTATTGGTATGAGTTGGTTTCTTATATACCCCGAAGTTTAACGACATTTCATTCTTTTCCACTAGTAAATCCAAAAATGGTAGCTTTCCGTTGCATTCGTTTTATTTCCATAGTGAACTTCATTTTTTCGAGTTGTGAGTTCTGGTGGGCTAAAATTAAAAACCATAAGATAAAGGTGTCATCGACATAACGAAGATATAATTTCGATTTTAATGGAGCTGAGTTCAATGCATTCTTTGCGAATTCCTCACTCCTTCCGTTCGCTTGCAGAGTTTTTCTAGAGCTGAAAAGCAGTAGCGGTTCGTCAGGTGAAGCAAATAAGGCAGCGCCTTACCTGCCATAGCATTTTCGATCAATTGAACCTAACAATTCTAATATGATTAAATTTTGCATACTAAATTTTCGTTTTAGATCATTCTCATATCAGCGATACGCCTCTGCTTTTTGCTTTTCCTACTTACTTACTTACGATAGCGCTACAGCCCAAATCGGACTTTGGCCTCCTAAATACTTTGTCTCCATCCATCTTCAGTGACCGCGTCCTCCAGTTAGAAAATTTTAGCAGTGATTTGCTGTCTGCGTCAATCGAATCCCTCCAGCCTTCCGCGGAGTTTCCGACCGGTCTTTGTCCGTTGACTTTCCCTTTTAGTGTGTATTTGGAAATTCTTCCGTCATCCATCCGCTCCACATCACCAGCCCATTGTAACTTTCTAAATTCTATGGGGGTTGACGCTTCTGGATTGTCGAAGATGGCATACAATTCTCTATTGTATCGCATTCTCCAGATGGAGTCTCCCCTCACAGGTCCGAGAATTCTTCTGAGGACCTTTCCATCATTATACTTCTTTTGATTTCGATGGGTTCGCCTCCATCCTTCGATAGGTTCGCCTCTAGGTATATAAAGTTGGTTTGGTGTGTATAAAGTTGCCCACATTTTCTAGGTTATAGTATCCTACTGTAATATTTTGTCTGATTGGCGTTTTTTTTCCCAGCTTGTGTCATAACTTTTGTTTTGTTTTCATTAATACGTAGTTCAACTTCCCTTGCTACCGAGTCAAGGTTTTCAAATACCTCCTTGACACTCTCCAGAGATCTAAAAGGATATCTATATCGTCGGCATATGCTGAGTTGTGTGGATTTGAAGCATAGTGTTCCCTTGATGTCAATGTTTCCGAACAACATATTCGAGTGTCAAGTTGAAAAGCATTGGTGCGAGGCCGTCACCTTGCTTAAGGCCGTTGTCTGTTTTAAAACTGGAAGTCAGATCATTTTCTACTCTGACTCGTGACAAAGACTCGGTTATTGTCATTCTTGTAAGCCGAACCAGTTTCGGTGGGGCTCCAAACTCCGACATGATTTTATACAGTACGCGCCTGTCGATACTGTCGTATGCTTGCTTGAAGTCAACAAATATCTGGTGCCCATCAATATTATATTCCCAGGACTTTTCAAGCACCTGTTTAACTGATAATATCTGGTCCGTGGTCGATCGTCCAGCTCTAAATCCGCCTTGGTATTCACCAATTACTTTGTCAGCATAGAGCTTAATTCTCTTTAATATAATTTTCGTCAAGAACTTATAAGACGTCAACAACAGAGATATTCCGCGATAGTTTTCGCAGCAGAGTTTGTCACCTTTTTTATAAATTAGGCATATAATGCTCTTGCGCCAATCTTCAGGAAGTGTTTGCTGCGCCCATATGTCCGTGACTAATCTATTATGTAAGATATGCGCTATGCAGGTGTCGTCGGCTTTCAGAAGCTCAGCTGGAATTTGATCAAGAGCTGTTTTTACTTCTTCGAGTGTGGGAGGACTCAAAGCGGATCCTTCATCAGCTGTTACATCAGTTATACCTGCAATTGTGTCTGCTGCTGCTGTTCGTGCGGGTGATGGGCTCGGATTAAGAAGGTGTTCAAAGTATTGCGCCCATCTTAATTTTATATCTTCCGCATTACATTATTCCCTTCTACATCCTTGTAGAGGGTCGTTTTCGATTGGTATCCCCCTTTCATTCTTTTAACAAGGGAATAGTTGTATGTTGTGTATTTTAAACTATTCCTCCATGTTTTTAATTTCGTCATTAGTGTACTTCCGTTTTTTTTTTTGTCTGCATATTTTGTTTGCAAATCGTCTAAGATCATTACTTCTGTTGTTGCATGGGAATGCGAAAAAAATAAATAAAAGCGCTTGGCTAAAAATGTGCGAATCTGCAAACGATCGATTTCCTCAACTTTAAAAATGAGGCGTCTGAAAATGCTCGTTCAATACATTGCAGCCGTGCCGGCTTGTATAGCTTGATTCGATATCGACATCAGAAGATCGAAAGAACTTAGGCGCGAAGCTCATCGCCTCTTGACCTTCCTTCCACAGCTACTGAAGCTTTCACAGCCTAACTTGCTGGTTAACCATTGTGTTGTTGTAGTTTGTTTTCGGTTGTAGAGTAGTGTGGGGCTCGATGGGACATCTTCGAGTAATTCCGGTGGTACAGTAGTGCGGAGTTCGATGACACGAGACTGAATAGTGACCGTTCTTAATTTTGGGAACTTGCTAAACTGAGAAAATAACTGATGAAAAGTTTGCATATTAATTAACTTTTTGCTTTATTTTTTTAATTTGTTTCATATATTGAAAGTATTGCTAGTACATACATTTGCATGCAAACAAATCATTATATATTGTGGCTATACGACGTCGTGGACGCATTCCAGCGTCATTAACATCGGACGGATAAATGCTGACCACGCACAAGCAGAACCGTCCACATTTTCATACATCCAGATTTGCTGATCGCCAACGTCACCTTCTGCATATCGCCAGATATGCAACGAAGGAGATCAAGTGGCATGCCCGACGACGCGCGCGATCAAGCAATTACTTTGTTGTTTATCACGCAAAAATAATAACAAAGTTCGCCAGCCAGACACGCCGCAGCGTCAGCATAATGACGCGGGTTAAAAGCATTGACGCGGGATTTTAGAACACGATTTCGACTTGGACTTTCACAACCTCCGGAACAGCGCGCTCTCATATATTGCATAATAAAATTGTTGATTAGTTTGTATTAGTGTTGGGTAGGACAAGAATTTTTGTCCCATGTTTGTATGAGGGGCTCATTTGAAATTTGAGGTGGTACAATGTCCCACCTCAAATGTCCCATTCAAAAGCTTGTTGAGTCCGTCGCCCGAAAAAAAAGAAAAAATATATATATAATATATTTTTTTTTTGAAAAAGTTTCCCGCCTTCGATGCAAACATCGCATCATCGAAAAGGTTCGCCAACCCTGAGCCTTTCGACATAGCGACGGATCGAAAAAGAAATGCCGTTAGTTTTGTTGCCGGCCGAGAAGGAACCAGAATGAAAAAACGTGGTGGACAAGTAGCAGGCAGAAAAACTTGGGAAAATAAATTCGCCGATTAAAAGTGTTGCGCCGGTATATTCGTAAAAGTGCGATAGGAAAGTATTCCCCGCGCCGCAGAATCGAAATGCGTTGAATTTCGAGCGGAAAGTGCAGTGGGAAAAAGTGTAACGCCCTCGCAAAATTATCACCTGTGAACGGCGAGGAAAACGCTTGCTCGGCACGCAACACACGAGTTTCGCCGATTAATATGGCCGTGTAAAAAAAAAAAAAAAAAGATCCGTGCGATTTCAATTTCGGGACGTGAAAAAACCCGAAAAGAGTGCGCGCTTAACGGGCCCCAAATCGGGCTTCGCCGGGATTCCGCGCTCTGAACTCCACAAGAACCGCACGCTCGACCTTATAGGAATTCGATGCATGTACTCGTACTTAAGAATTAACCTGGCTGTCGGATCGCACCTTGCATGTCGCGAAATTCTAGATTTTTTTGTACGTGATAGCTACATTAGTTTAAAATAGAGTCTGTTATTAGTTTTATTATTAAAGCGCTTTAAAATCGGGAAGGTTTTCCGTCGATATCTGAAATAGTATTTTACTGTGTCCGTGTTTAAAATTAGCGGTCGTAAAAGTGCATAAAATTGTGTATTCGCGATATTGTTACGAAAAGTTGCTATTATACTTTTTACTTTCAATAGTGTTATTTAGTTTTGGCTCTACACTATCTCTCTGTGATATGAAGTGATCCCACTGCCCAATTTTACTACCATTTCTTTCCGAAATAAATATAATATCTCTTTAAAATCAGTCCCCTTCGTCGATTTTATTGCCGAAATTCCGGGGTGCGATTTTGCGAACCAATAAGAAAAAGTGCTGGTGTTCAATTTATTTCGGTGTTGTTGTCGTTGGGATTGTCCAGTGAGTTTGCATTGCAGAAAGTTGCGGACCGGAGAGCAGCACAGTTTTGGCCTAGGATATTTTTTTCGTTTCTTCCGTTCGGAGATCTTTTGCGACGTCATTCCCTAATCCGAAGGCGGTTAATTAATTACAAGTCCAAGTGTAAAGTGTGCGTGTCGAGATAATTGTAGAGCGAAACCGTTCTTTACTACCATCTTCGATTAAAAGTCGTAAATTTTATGGGCTAAGGATTACGTCGAGTATAGAATGCAATGGGCTTCAAAGCTAAAATGATTTGCGGAGTTTCGAAATGTTTTGGAACTATAGATTTCCAGTATTATATTCCTTGTAATGTGCTTTGGTTATTGAACCAATTGAATCACATAATTCAATCTACCTATATGCAAAGACAATAAAAAGAAAGTCGTGGCTGAGGTAGGGAGGGCAGAAAGGGCGCTAAAAACCACCTTAGCGCCCTAACACAAATCGCGAAGTCGGCAACTCCATCGCTTCATGGTCTTTCACGACCACTGGGGAAAATTATCCCAATTTTCACCCTAACCCGGAGTAAGCCGACACGAAATTTTTGTTATACAGGCCATGGGTTTTATGGTCTGATTAAGGAACAAGTACCCCCCCACACTGCCGTAGCTAGTCCCGGCCGCCAGCAAGCGTGTCGCTTCCGTTCCTTAGTCAGCCACCAATTCGGAAGTAGGAGGAATTGGCCCTTTCTTGTCCCGACCATTGACGTTTTTCGTTTCCTTTCAGAATTATTTTGGCTTTAAGTCAAAATAATTCGTTCCGCCGGCCTAAAACATAACAAGCTTCATGTCCCATTCATACATACAATGTCCGTCCCATTCATACAATTTGCCTTTTTGAGGAGCAATGGTAGCAAATGAGCGAAAAATGACGTATATTGCGCTTTTATGTGTGCGCGTAGAGTATTTTAACCCTACTAACACCGTTTCTTATTGAGATGCGGTAGTAAAATGACGTATTATTAGGTGTGGCATTTGTTGGTTGTATTTATAATATACATTCTTTTTTATTTTATTTATTCTTATTTAATTTTAAAAATACAAAATCTCCTTAATTAATATCACAAAAAATACATTCTTATTTATTTCAGTTATTCTTATTTACACTTATTCGGTTTCACTAGGGTTAAAACACTCTACTAGCCATGTAAGTCAATCCAACAACAACAAGTTGTAGTCACAATAAAAATGACAGTTCCGTTCGCCAGCTTTTGTATGTAGCGGACACGGCGGGCTTCGTAAGAATCGCGTTTATTCTTAAATGCAGTGTTAAAAATAGTTCAGTTTTCCAAAATACTTTATTAATAGTGCTCAGCATGTAATTACTACACGTTGATATCAGTGCAATAGATTTTTAATCGAAAAAAGTGCGATGAAAGTTAAATCTCGGTTTCTCCCATCGAAGAGAATCTGTCATTCATGTGCAGAGTTCTCCGGTTCGTAATATTTCCGTGCTGAGAGCTTTGCTTTCAGCCATACAAATGCATGGGACAAAACCCGGTGAAGTGAGTGTGATTTGAGTGTTACAAATGTATTGGTACAGCAGCCATACAAATGCATGTTTATACTCTAGATGGAATCTGAGAGTATTATAAGTTCGCTCTAAGGTTTGTAACGCCAAGAAATAAGGCTCGGAGAAAAAAATGATGAATACAGAAGTTAATATTATCACTCAAAAATTTCAAAACCGGATGTCCGTCCGTCCGTCCGTCCGTCCGTCCGTCCGTCCGTCCGTCTGTCCGTCCGTCTGTCCGTCCGTCCGTGCGCTCTCTAGCTTGAGAACGCGTTGAGCTAGAAAGTTCAAATTTTGTACACGTCGTTTTTGACAAAAAAGTAAGGTCAAGTTCGTGAACGGGCCAAATCGCTCCACCCCTTCTACCCCCTCCCATACAAAATGACACAATTACGCAATTTGACAATAAACGGATTTGCTCAAAAAGTATAAAAGTCATTGGCCTGAAATTCAGAATATATTACTTTTATGATAATGTCAATCTATCATATAAAAATTGTGCGTGTCCTCCCCCTCCTTCTACCACCTCCCATACAAACTGTACTTATCATGAATTACTCTAAGCCAATTTCCTCAGTGCTTATAAAATTCAGCGGGCTGAAATTGTGCACCAAATACTTATTTAAAATTGTTAGTAAGGTCAAAAAAAATGAGATGATTAACTTCACCCCTTCTACCCCCTACCATACAAAATGACACAATTTTGCAATTTAACAATAAATGGATTTACTCAAAAAGTATAAAAGCTATTGATCTCAATTTTGGTATATATTACTTTTTTAATGATTTAAATCTACAGTACAAAAATTATTTGCTTCCTCCCTTTCCTTCCACCCCCTCCCATACAAACTACACTTTTTCCTGAAATGCTCTAAGCCGATTTTCTCAGAACATATAACATTTGTTGAGCTCATATTTTGTAATAAATATTTAATTAATATTATTACTAAGATGAAAAAAAAAATATTTGATTTGCTTCACTACTTCTATCCTCTCCCATACAATATGACACAGTTTCACAACTTCACAAAAAATCGATTTTCTTGAAAATTATGAATGGCACTAGTCTGAAATTTAAGGGATGCCAATTTTATAATATTCCTAGTTATTTCTGAAAAAATCATCAAAATCCTTCCACTCTTTCTACCACCTCCCATACAAACTGCACATTTTCACTAAATCAAACTCACTAATTTTCTCAATTCCCATTCAGTTTTTGGAGTAAGCATTTTGTATAAAACATTTTCATAGCTACTTTAGCATGATGTCGAAAAAATTAGTACAATGCTATCATCCCTTCTAACACTCCCCATACAAAATTTCTTGGGATCACAAAAAATTCTATTTCATCAAGAGTATCGTAAGATTGCGCTTTACGCGCAATCGTAGCCCTGTTATGTTTTTAATTCAGATGCGACAAAAGCTCTGAAGTGGGACAAAAACGAAGTGGGACAACAATATTTTTTGTAATGATGGGACATTTTGACGTGCATGAATGGGACATTTGTACCACTTCTTGTATGAGTAACCCAACACTAGTTTGTATTCACTCGTGTTTTATTTACCTCGTCCGCGCTCCCAGGCCCAAATATATCAACGCAATAAAAATAAAATATTAATGCTAAATCTAGCATTCAAAATGATGAAATGACCACAATAAATCTAAATTTGATTGATTGATACATAACACTGTAAAACCATTTTATAAAGTCAACAGTTCTATCGCTGCCATTTTTGTTGCAGGTCAATTTATCTGCAGTTATTTCAATGAGTTTTTCTTTTAATCGACACATCCGCTAATTTGATGAAATACAGATTTTCTGAGCGCCTCACTTATCGAACAAGTAAGGAGCACTACTGAAAAGAAATTATTATTTAAACAAAATTCAATTAAGTCATATCTGTTGTTCGCGACAAGTTTCCTGATGATCTTTAAGATGTCCTTAGTTGGAATGTTGATGAAAATTATTCCACGTCTAGGTTGTCTTAGGTAGATATCCGTCGGTTCCAAGTTGACTTTCTAAAGTACCAGGGGTGTAAATATGAAACCGGAATTTGATCATAGAGGACCTCACTGGTCAATGTGGTTATTGTGAACACGCGTCAGTGGCGCCATTTTCTTGTTTTGACATTGAACAAAGATTGTCAACTCATAACACTTCAAGTTTCATACGACAGAATAGTTTTTAATAACAGTGAAAATGTCGAACTTTGTACCGCGAAACTACGATTTGCGGGCAGCTTTAATTTTCTGTTCCCATTTAAAGAAAACTGCTGCTGAATCGCATCGAATGTTTGTCGATCCTTACGGTGATCATGCTCTTGGTAAATCACAGTGCTTTGAGTGGTTTAAAAAATTCAAAAGTGGAAATTTTGACGTGGGAAACGAAGAACGTGGAAAACCACCGAAAAAGTTTGAAGACAGCAGATTGCAAGCATTGTTGGGTGAGGACGACGCTCAAACGCAACAACAACTGGCAGATCAGTTAAACGTAACACGACCAGCCGTCTCCATACGTTTGGGAAAGCCATGGGAAAGATCCACAAGATGGGAAAATGGATCCCACATGATTTCAACGAAAGACAGCAGGAAAACAGAAAAACCACTTCCGAAATGCTGCTCGCCAGATACAAAAGAAAGTCATTTCTCCATCAAATAGTGACTGGCGATGAAAAGTGGATTTATTTTGAAAATCCGAAGCGGAAAAAATCATGGGTAACTCCAGGCCAACCACCGACATCAACTGCAAGACCAAATCTCTATGGCCGGAAAACAATGCTCTGCGTGGGATTAGAAGGGTGTGATTTATTATGAGCTACTGAAACCTGGTGAAACCGTTAACACTGAATGCTACCGACAACAAATGATAAATGATTGCATTGAATCAAGCTTTGAGTGAAAAACGCTCAGAGTACCAGCAGAGAAAAAACAAAGTGATTTTGCTTCATGACAATGCACCATCACACACAGCAAGGAAATGATAGAGTCGTTCAGTTGGGAAATTCTTTCCCATGCCGCTTACTCACCAGACTTGGCTCCGTCTGATTACCATTTGTTTGCATCGATGGGACACGCACTTTCTGAGCAGCGCTTCACTTCCTACGAAAATGTGCGAATGTGGCACGATGACTGGTTTTCATCAAAAGACCAACAGTTTTTTTTGGCGAGGCATCGACACATTACCAGAGAGATGGGGAAAATTTATAGCTAGCGAAGGGCTATACTTTGAATAAAATACTCCATTTCATTTCCAACCAATCATTTTTTTTTTGCGAAAAAATTCCGGTTTTATATTTACACCCTTGGTATATCTACTAGATGAGCGGATTTTCTAACTGAATGTGATGTGTTACCCACTAATGAGCGTAACTCAGTTGCGAGAGCCTTAGCAAGTTTTTGGGTAAGGGATTGTATCGAACTGACGATAGATCGAAGCGCGGTTTTTTCCTTATGAATTTTCGAGGTGTGAAGGTCTTAAGGGATTAGTTTGATAAAAAGAATTACAATTTCCGGTGAATGGCAGCGGTTGGATCTCTGTTCATTTCGGTATATGGTCATTTTCGTTGAATATCTAATATCTTCTCCTGGTATTCTTTTCGATAACTACAGTTGCGTGTCCTTTGTCCGCTCGCATAATCACTACGTCCTTGATCTCTAAGTTCATTCAGGACTTCCGTTCTTTCTGTTCTATTGGAGGGAAGGATATAAGTCACAGGAGTCACTGCGCGCTTGAAGATGTGGAGGATAGCTCTGGTTGTTGGTTCTATTTGCTGGATGATTTCTTCTCTTCGGTTGGAAATGGCAGAGCATTTACTACGATACTTCTATGGCAAATGCAGTTTGCAGCTAAGTGCACTCAGTCCTTCACTTTATACTTTTCTCCAGAATTCTCAGCAAGTTAAAAGCACACACGAGTACACCGTTAAACCTTTGACTTCTCGTACGGTGAAATATAGGCATTTATTTCCCCAACGTCAAGACTTTGGAACGCATTGCCAGCTAGTTTATTTCTCCACCTCAGCCTCATTTTACCGACATAACTGTGCATTGCATTAAAGGGTGACCCCCTACGTTATTCTCGGTGCCGAAAAATAAACATAAATTTCAAGAACTAAAATCAGAAAATTACTTCGTTCCAATTTACCAGATGTTTAATTGTTAGCTGCAATCAGCCAGCCGTTCATTGATCTTATTCTGTAAAAAAAACGCTACCACTGATAAAAAACCTATTAACAAAAATTTTTTATAATGTTAAGTTCAATGCCTCTCTAAAATAAATTATATTTATTATTTTATTTAAATTTTGAAACTCGACCATATTCCAGAATATCTTGAAAGTAAAACTACGCTAGACACGTTATGAAACCTTATGCGACCGATGGTGTCTTGTGTGTGACAAAAATTTAAGACGCAATAATTCCAGTTATTAAAAAAAAGCTGTAGACTCCCAAATAAAGAGTCTGGATTGCCATCTTTTGTATAATATTAATAAATTTTTAATTTTTTTAAATAGTTTTTTACTACTATTTAGAAAAATTCTTAGTAATTCCAATAAGATCCATGGTGGTATAAATGCACTTGGGGAATTTGATATTTCAAATTTCTATAGAATTTCGACTTCATAACTTTAATAAATTGTGAGGAAAAAAATGATCGATAATGTAACATACTTGAGAGAATCTTATCGACTATTTTAAGTATCATCATCATTTTCAATTGAAATCAAGATGGCTAGCACTTTATCTACATAAATCGACAAAATGCCATTGAGGATCTTAAGTACTTTCTATACTGGGAAAAACAACAAGTCAATTAAAATTTCGCAGTATTAACTTTTTTTGTTTTGTTTTCAGAGTCAACTTTTTTCGTATTTACTGACTTACAGAATTGTTTAAAAATTTAATATTTGCTAGTGCTTAGACATTGATACGGCGCATTTTAAGTGTCAAAACACTATAAAAAAAAGACCTTCATTGCAAATTGTTTATTGTTATTAATAAATAGACTCGCGGACCACAACCTTCACTTTTATCTTACATATGTTACACCTGTTCAAATTGCATACTCTCGAATGTCATTAAGATGCAACAAATTCATTTTGTTAATTATTATAAATGCAAATTATACACCGCGCTATTATGGCTCAAACTGTTTACTTTTGAAGAGTTGTGTTAATGCAATTTTTCAATAAGCTCTTGAATTAGCATCGGTTAGTTCGGTTTATTTAGTAGTTAGAAGTGTGCTAAATTGAAAAATTTACGTCTTATAACTAAGAATTTCAAAAGTCGTAGAATGCATAGGAATGATGGAGCTTTATTTGCTGCTGTTGAAAAATAATACGCACTGCTATTTTATCGACGAACAGAACAGGTAAAAAAACATTCTGAGGGCCATTTTCGATTATAATTCGGCAGCATTTTTGGCGAAAACAATAATAGCCAACAGCTAAATCATTATTATTGTCAATTGTCGTTAATGCGCAAATATTTATCTAAGCTTAGAAAATATAACTTGTTTGATATGGGAAATGTGAAATGTTTTAACGGCGTAAAAAATATTTTTCGAAAACTGTTATTGCGTTCGAAGAAGTATTTTTTTTCAACTTTATGCAATGGAGAAAGCAGATGTTCTTAAGTATTGCTGTGCAAAATAGGAAGAATGTTGTAAAGCCATAGAATTAATAGTCACGGAAACGAAAAGCCATATGGAGGAAAATATTGAAGCAAAACCCATGAATAAATAGAACGATCCATGCCTGCCGCCGACCGCTCTCAGGTTCTCGAAAATCAGTAAAAAAAGTGTAAAAGTGCATTTCACCTGCACAAGCTCCTAAAAAACCGATTTATTTTCAGCCATTCGGGTCTAGTGAAATTTTTCTGATGTTACTATCAGGACTAACTCGAGCAAGCTTCCATTTTGACGATTGGCACGCACTATAGAAAAAGCGCACGAAAGAAATAAAACTTTCTTAAAGGGATTTATTTAAAGAATGGCAATCCCCCGCGACTTCGTCCACGTAAAAATCGCAATAATAAGCAATTACTTTATTATTCTAATAATAAAGTATTGTAATCGACACAAGAAAAAAAAAATTTGCTATCCTGAAATTTTTTTTTCGCGTTTCATGACTAAATTCGCCTAAAAATGCAAAAAAAAATCCATCCCGCCGTACATATGGACTCATATCTCCGAAACCGTTAAAGGAAGAATGTTCGTTTTTAGGTGGATTGTTGATTGGGTAAGTGAACTCTATTTTCTAAATTTTGGGGGGTGTTAGGTGAAAGGGGGAGGCGGGAGGAGGGAAAAATTCGAAAACTACATTTGCTAATATCTCCACCATGCATATAGAAAGTTGAAAATCAGTAGAGATATAGAAAAGGTTGTGGGACAAACTTTGGAAATAATTTAATTTTTTTATCCATTGGCGTCCGAAAAGGAGGGGGGCTAAAAACAAATTGTCGGCCGAATTGTTTTTTCAAATGATTATATCTTCAAAATTACTAATCATAAAAAATTCATATTTTGGGACCGTCAAGGTGGCATATAGTTCTATCGGAATCAGCTTAGAGAGTGGATAATTATTGTAAGGAGGAGGGTCAGGGAAGGGGTGCAAAGAAAAACATTTAAAAATTAATATCTCAACTATCTCTTAAGCTATATAATTGAAACTTGAAACGTGTATTAACCTATACTAGGAAAATACAAAAAAAAATACAAAATGTTGAAATAATAGTAGTGGGGCGGAAGTGGGGAGCATTTCAAAAATGGCGCACTTTTCAAAATTACAAATCCTTATATCTCAAAAAAGAGTACAGATATCAAATCGAAAATTTGTCAGATTGTAGAACTATCCAATAAGAGGTGTTATTTTGAATAGCCCGCTATTTCGGTAGATGTCACTTTTGATGCTGTCATTTTTTGACATTTGACAAGTAGAAACTACGCCATTAATAAACATAACAGGGCTACGATTGCGCGTAAAGCGCAATCTTACGATACTCTAGATGAAATAGAATTTTTTGTGATCCCAAGAAATTTTGTATGGGAAATGTTAGAAGGGGTGATAGGATTGAACTAATTTTTTACCCATCATGCTAAAGTAGCTATAAAAATGTTTTATACAAAATGCTAACTCCAAAAATTGAATGGGAGCTGAGAATATTAGTGTGTTAGATTTAATGAAAATGTGCAGTTTGTATGGGAGGTGGTAGAAACAGTGGGGGGATCTTAGTGATTTTTTCAAAAATAACTAAGAATATCATAAAATTGACATCTCTTAAATTTTAGACGAGTAACATTCATACTTTTCAAGAAAATAGATTTCTTGTGAAGTTGTAAAACTGTGTCATATTGTATGGGAGGGGGTAGAAGCAGTAAAGCTAATCAAATATTTTTTTCTGATCTTAGTGATAATGCTAAATAAGTATTTATCACAAATGTGAGCTCGATAAATGTTATATGTTCTGAGAAAATCGGCTTAGAGCATTTCATGAAAAAGTGTAGTTTGTATGTGAGGGGTTGGAAGGAGAGGGAGGACGCAAATAATTTTTATACTGTATATTGAAATTATTATGAAAGTAATATATTCCGAAATTCAGACTAATAGCTTTTATACTTTTCGAGCAAATCCATTTATAGTCGAATTGCGAAATTGTGCCATTTTGTATGGGAGGGGGTAGAAGGGGTGAAGCTAATCGTCTGATTTTTTTCAGCCTAACTCACAATTTTAAATAAATATTTAGTGCACAATTTGAGCTCGCTAAATTTTATACGCACAGAGTAAATTGGCTTAGAGTAGTTCATGACAAGTACAGTTTGTATGGGAGGTGGTAGAAGGAGGGAGAGGACACACATAATTTTTATACGGTAGATTGATATTATGATAAAAGTAATATATTCCGAATTTAGGCAATAGCTTTTATACTTTTTGAGCAAATCTGTTTATTGTCAAATTGTGCATTTGTGTCATTTTGTATGGGAGGGGGTAGAAGGGGTTGAGCGATTTGGCCCGTTCACGAACTTGACCTTACTTTTTTGCTAAAAATGACACACAAAAATTTTTAGCACTATAGCTCAAAGCTTTCGAGAGTTATGCTGTAGTCAGACGCTCAGACAGACAGACGGTCACTCGGAATCGAGGTTTTTGAGCGACAACAAATATTTCTGTACCCTTGGCAGCTCTGTGCGAGCGTTATTTCTTAGCGTTACAAACGGTAAGGCAAACACAATATACTCTCAGATTTCATCTAGAGTATGAAAATGGAACGATACACGCTTCAACAACGCATTGAAATTATTAAAATTCACTATTCTTGACTGATGAGGCCCATTTCCACCTCGGTGGCTACGTCAACAAGCAAAACTGTCGCATCTGAGGCTCGGAAAACCCAAGAGTTATTGTTGAAAATCTTCTCCATCCTCAACGTGTGACTGTTTGGTGCGGTTTATGGTCCCGCGAGGTCATTGGACCTTACTTTTTCGAAAATGAGGCTGGAGTAACAGTTACGGTGAATGGAGCGCTATCGAGAGATGATTAATGATTTTTTATGGCCAGAATTGGATTATATTGATCTGGACAACGTTTAATTTTAACAAGACGGCGCTACGTGCCACACAAGCACCGAA
Source organism: Chorisops tibialis (assembly GCA_963669355.1). Taxonomy (NCBI): domain Eukaryota; kingdom Metazoa; phylum Arthropoda; class Insecta; order Diptera; family Stratiomyidae; genus Chorisops; species Chorisops tibialis. The sequence goes on from OY770262.1 coordinate 291,114,622, forward strand.
ACCATTGATCATACCCTGTACATAATGCTTAATTATGGTAAAAATTTTAAGTTGAGAGGTGTAAGGGGAGGGAGGTGATAAGCAAAAATGTCGAAAATTTTGAGTGAAAAAAACACATAAACTGAAAATTTTGGAGTGAAATTTTAAGCTAGAAACTTGAAAATTTGCGAAATGCATTTAAAAAAATCCCTAAATATACAAAATATTAACTGGTCGAAAACCTTTAAAACTTCTTCCCCTTCCCATATAAAATTATTTTTTCGACCATTTTTAAGAAATCAATTATCACCTAACTATTAAAAGCTATCAATTTGAAATTTTGCATAAAAACTTACAAAAATCATTGAAATGAAATTGCGTTAAAAGTTTTGAAATCGCGCTTGCCCTTCTACCCCCTCCCATACAAAAGTATGATTTCGACCAATTTCATTAAATCAACTACTAACCAACAAATTAAAAGCTACGAACTTGAAATTTAGTACGAGCACCTCACAACAGAAAAGAAAGAAAATTGCATCGCAAGTTTTACCATTCCCCTACCACCTCTACCCCCTCCCATACAAAATTATTTTTTCGAACAATTTTAAGAAATAAGTTATCAGCTAACTCTTAAAAGCTATCAATTTCAAATTTTGCATAAGAACTTATAAAAATAATTCAAATGAAGTTGCTTTAAAAGTTTTGAAATCGCGCTTGCTCTTCTACCCCCTCCCATACAAAACTATGATTTTGACCAATTTCATTAAATCAACTAATAACCAACAAACTAAAAGCTACGAACTTGAAATTTTATACAAGCACCTTACAAGAGAAGCGAAATAAAACTACATATCAAATTTTACGATTTCCCTACCTTCTCTACCCCCTCCCATACAAATGTTCGGTTTCGTGAATGTCAAATACACCGAATTTTATGAAAATTCTATGCAACTTCGTCTATGAAACAAATTCTGTACAAAGAATATTGGACATGATTCAAGCAATTAATTAAAAAGCTATTAACGTTCACCCACCCTTACTATTACCTCTCCTCCTCCCCTCATAAAAACCCAAATTTGCAGAAACGAATGAAATATTGTTAAATTGACAACAGCCCTGCCCAAGAGCTCCCTTTCACTTAGCCTTCCCTAACCACTCTAACCTGCATATTGACTTTCCACACATCCGCAACTTGTCCCAAGAATAATAAAGTTTCGCCCGACTTGTTGGCAGTTTATTTTTGATAATATAGTTAGTAATACATTATGTGGGATATATAATCTGCTTACTTTAATAGCTCTTTGAGCACAATGTTTTGTATTTTGTTGGAATCAGAACCATAAATTATTACAAATGAAACCATAATACTCGCATTTGTATGGGACAGGCCCGTGCTCACGGGGGTGATTTGATTTCATATACATATCGAAGAGCGTTAAGATAATTCAAATAGTTGTAGCTTGTGATCATTCTAAAAAAAAATTAAATAACATAACATTAAGCTCAAAAACAGGACAGGACTATGACTACGCGTAAAGTCCAATCATACGATACTCTAGATCAAATAGAGATTTTTGTAATCTTATGGAATTTTTTATGGGGAGTGGTAAACGGGCTGACGGCATTGAACTAATTTGTTTCAGATCATGCTAGAGTACCTATAAAAATGTTTGGTATGAAATTAAGCTTCAAAAACTGAATATGTACTCAGAAGATTAGTGTATTGGATTTAGTGAAATTGTGCAATTCGTATGGGAGGTGGTGGAAGGAGTGGGAGGATTCTGTGACGTGAGATGGAGAAGAAGCCGGCGGAGTTAGAAAGCAAAGAAGAAAAGGCGAGAATAATCGAGAGGAAGTGGATCAGAACAGAAATAAACTGCCAACAAGTCGGACGCAATTTTATTATTCTTTGGACAAGTTAAGGATGTGTGGAAAGTCAATATTGTTATATGCAGACCTGGCAACACCGCAACTCGATCTCTCTCGAATAGACAAGAATTATGTATAAAGAAAAAGGACGGCAGTACCCGTTTTTGTGTGGACTACAGGCAACTGAATAATGTTACGAAAAAGAATAGCTATCCACTACCTAGAATCGACGATATCATGATCACCCTGACTGATGCAACGTTGGATCTGAAAAGTGGTTACTGGCAAGTGGAGATAGATGAAAAAGATAGAGAGAAAACAGCATTTGCAGCAGTCCGAAAAAGTGCACCTTGTTTAGTGCAGAAGTCAAGTACTTGGGTCACATCGTTTCAGCTGATGGTGTAAAGACGGATCCGGAAAAGATACTGGCGGTGAAAAATTGGCCTACTCCGAGTGATTAACACCAGTTGCGCAGCTTCCGTAGCGACATATTACCGTCGATTCGTAAAAGACTTTGCCAACACGGCGAAATGTCTGCATCAGTTAACAGAAAAAGGAAAGACATGGAGTCAACAGTGCCCGGAAGCATTTGAGAGAATAAAAGACCAACTCTGGCGTATCCAAAACCAGGTCACGGTTTCATCATAGACACTGACGCCAGCAATGTCGGTATCGGAGCAGTACTATCACAAAAGATCGACGGGCAGGAGAGAGTGCTATCGTACTACAGCCGAGTACTCTCAAAATCAGAAAGGAACTATTGCGTAACTCGCCGAGAACTATTAGCCATTGTAGAAGCAAAAAAAACATTTTCACAAATATCTCTATGGTCAAAAGTTCCTTCTTCGAACAGATCACGCATCGCTTAAATGGCTACTTCAGTTTAAGAACCCCGAAAGTCAAGTAACCAGATGGATAGAAAGACTCGAATCCTACGATTTTGAAATTGTTCACCTAAGAGGAAGAATCCACGGTAATGCCGATGCGCTTTCACGTCGTCCTTGTCCACCGAACTGCAAGCATTGTCACCGTGTAGAAGGAAAAGAAGCCGGTGAAACCATTCAGAGGATAACGACCAAACCAAAGGATGGATGGAATCAGCAAGAACTGGAAGATGCCCAACGTAAACATCCAGATATTTCACCGATCATGGCATGGAAGGACGAAATGAAACGGCCTGACGGCGGATTATTAAAACGGAAATGGGAAAACGCTGACAGAAAATTGTATCACATGCAAACCATCGTCCCACATTCTAAAGTCGAGGAGGTTTTGAAGGAATATCATGGAGGTACCTCCGGCGGGCATTTGGGTGTAAATAAAACCTTGGCAAAGATACGAGAAAGGTTCTATTGAATCCATCTCCGAGATGATGTCGAAAATTGATGCCGTAAATGTACTACGTGTGCATCGAGTCAGGGCCCACAACGCAGATCAAAGGGAGAAATGCATCACTACAACGTGGGAGTCCCATTCGAGAGAATTGCTGTGGATATTGCTGGACCATTTCCGGAATCAGGAAATGGTAATCGTTACATTCTAGTGGTCATTGATTATTTCAGCAAGTGGCCTGAAGCTTACGCAATTCCAAACCAAGAAGCAGTAACCGTCGCCAAACAAATTGTTACCAACTGGGTGAGCAGATTTGGAGCTCCACGTGAACTATACTCCGATCAAGGGCGCAATTTTGAATCTCAAACACGTGTGCCAAATGCTGGGAATAAACAAAACCAGGACAACTCCATTACATCCACAATCCGATGGAATGGTGGAATGTTTCAATAGGACATTGAACTCAAATCTATCCAAACTCGTCAGCGAGAGGCAACAGGACTGGGATCAGCACATCCCTCTATTTTTAATGACCTAAAGAACATCAGTACATTCAAAAACAGGAGAAACTCCCTCCCGAGTCATTTTCGGAAGAAATATTCGAGTCCCTGCGGAACTAATGTTTGGAGTGCCACCAGATCAACCAACCAATGCCAAAGATTATGTCTCGATGTCGACTAAATACAATTTATAACCTGGTCAGAGATAAAATTGATTTGGCGACCGACCGCATGAAGACGAGGTATGATCAACGGGCGAATTCATCAGGATTCCAAGAGGGCGATTTGGTTTGGTTATACAATCCCAAACGACAGAAGGGCATATCGCCGAAACTGCAGCGCAACTGGGAAGGCCCTCACCAGATCATCAACCGGTTAAATGATGTCGTCTATCGGATTCAGCTACATCGAAAACATCGGTACTAAAATGAAAGTGATACATCTCGACCGACTAACAAAGTACCATGGTGCCATTGAGGAAGTGAATGACTCTGTTCGGGACGAACAGGGACTAAGGAGAGGGTAATGTTATAAGCAGACCTGGCAACACCGCAACTCGATCTCTCTCGAATAGACAAGAATTATGTAGAACAGTATACCCAACTATGTAGAAAGCCATAATTAAAGATGTAGAGCTTTCCAGTATAGTTCAGACATACACCCCGACGGAAGCCTCAAGAATAGTTATGAATAGGGGGAGAAATATATAAAAGCACGAAAGCTCTCAGTCGGGAACCAGTCATTTTGATGATTGAGACGCGAACCAGTGCAAGCGATAGAAAAAGTACGCGGCGGTAGTGCCATATAGTGCGAATTAAGTTAAAGTGCGAATAAATAAATTATCACTTATTTTTAAAAGAATTGTGTTTTTACTTGAAATCCCGGCGAACCCCTAGCTCGCAACAATATGCAGGTTAGAGTGGTTAGGGAAGACTAAGTCAAAGGAGGTTCAAGGGCAGGGCTGTTGTCAATTTAGCACTTAATTACTAATACGATCAATAGCTCCAGTACATTTAATCAATATTTCATTCGTTTATTTATGCAATTTTGAGTTTTTATTAGCAGAGGAGGGAGGGGTGATAGTAAGGATGAGTGGATGTTTATAATTTTTTAATTGATTGCTTGAATCGCGTCCAATATTCTCTGTATAGAATGTCTGTTTCATAGACGAAATTGCATAGAATTTTATGAAAATTCAGTGTATTTTACATTCGCGAAACCAAATATTTATATGGGAGGGGGTAGAGGAGGTAAAGGAATCGTAAAATATGTGATGCAGCTGTTTCGTTTCTTTTGTAAGGTGCTCATATAAAATTTCAAGTTCATAGCTTTTCATTTGTTGGTTATTGGTTGATTTAATGAAATTGGTCGAAACCATAGTTTTGTATGGGGGGGAGTAGAAGGGCAAGCGCGATCTCAAAACGTTTGACGCAGTTTCGTTTCAACTATTCTTAAAAGTTTTTGCGCGAAATTTCAAATTGATAGCTTTTAATTAAACAATTGATTTCTTAAAAATGGTCGAAAAAATAATTTAGTATGGAAGGGGGTAGAAGTTTTAAAGGTATTTGAACAGTTAATTTTTTTTTTCAAGTTTCTGCCTTAAAATTTCATTCAAAAATTTCAGTTTTTGTATTTTTCATTGCGCAGGCTTCCGTGGCGTAGTGGGCAGCATGCTTGCTTTTCAGTCAATAGGTCGTGGGTTCGATTTCCACTCCAGACGGGATTTTTTTAAGCACGAATTTTTCAGTTGCTGCTGGCCATGAAAAATTATTCGAAATAAAATGGGCAAACGGTGTAAAAGTGAAACAGTTCCACTTCAAGAAGGCCTAGATACTCAGTAGATGGATTCTGTTCGCTTTCTATCATTCAGTCCACCATAATATCTGCAAATATTTGTCAGTAGCATATATATCAGCTTCTCCACTCGTTACGGTCGTTCTCACTTCTCTTCTCCTACCTTCCTAATCCAATTCCTTCCCTCCATTACTGTGTTTGTACATTGCACATAAAGGCCGAAATTGCCTATAACACAGGTCATTCCGTAAAAAAAAAAGCTTGAAATACCTTGTTCACGTTAGCCCCCCACTTCGGTGCATAACAATTGTGGAAAAAATTATATATGTATATTAAATAGATGTAACCACGCGCAAAGTTTAAACTTTGTATCTTTTACCAGAGCCCTAAAAAAGCAATCAAAATTTCCGACTTTTTTGCTTACCACCTCTCTCGACTTGCACCCCTCAACTTAAGATTTCTACCAAAATTGTGTAGTTTTACAATCTGACGAATTTTCTATTTGATATCTGTACTGAGTTTTGAGATATAACGGTTTGAAATTTTGAAAAGTGCGCCATTTTTGAAATGCTCCTTTTTTCACCCATTACTATTATGACTAAATTTTTTTGTATTATGCTAGTATAGCTTAATATATGATCCAAGTCTCAATTGCGTAGCTTAAGAGATAGTCGAGATTTTCATTTTCAAGTGTTTTTCATTGCATCCTTTTAACCCCCCCCCTCCTTACAATAATTAACCTCCCACTAAGTTGATTCTGATGGATCTATATACCATCTTAATGGTCCCAACATATGATTTTTTTATGGGCAGTAATTTCCAAGATATAATCATTTAAAAAAAAATTCGGCCAACAATTTGTTTTTAGCCCCCCTTCCCTTTTCGGACGCCAATGGATTAAAAGAATTATTTTTAGACAACCCTCTCTATACCTATGCTGATCTTCAGCTTTCGTGGTGGAGATATTCGCAAGTGTAGTTCTTGACTCTTTCCCTCCTCCCGCCTCCCGCCTCCCTCTTCCACCTGACACCTCCCAAAATTTATCCAATTAACAATCCACAAAATCGAACATTCTACCTTTAACGGTCTCGGAGATATGATTTCATACGTAAGGCGAACGGCGGGACGAATTTTTTGTTTTTTTGCATTTTTAGGCTAATTTAGTCGTGAAACGCGAAAAAACATAATTTCAGGGTAGCGATTTTTTTCTGTGTCGATCACAATACTTTATTATTAATAATAAAGTAATTTCCCAACGAACAATTTGGTGAAATTTCAATAAATGAAGCCTATTTGAAATCATTTGCTAAGATTTCGTTTCACTTTGGTTTCAAAAACTGATTAACTTATGAATATTTCAGGTTCTTTTCTTCGTATGAATCACTACTGAACATGCTTTTCAGCCTTTCACTCTTTTGTCACTTAGTACAAATGAAATGAATTCACGCTCTGAATATGGATAATATGGATATCAGTTCTTAACCAGTTACTGGTAACGTTGTGGGTCCATTCTGTGACATCTTTCCGATGTCGTTTTTTGAGTTTAGTTCTGCATCACCTACGTAAGCTTTTCTGAATTCATATACTGATTTCAGTCTGGGGTAAAGTTTTTAGTACGATAGTGGATTCGACGTGACTTCAAAAAGAAGCCAAAATGAACCTTAAGTTTTAAGCCTTATACACAAGTTTTCTGCCGCAGAATTCGCATATAAAATCAAAATCTCAATTTTCACTCATTGCAGTGCGAACAGGTTCAATATGGTTTGGTGAATGTTTTCACAGTGCATTTCAAAATAAAAAAAACATTAAGGCAACTTAGGGGATCACCCTATAATGCTATGCACAGCTTTCCAATTCCTATAGAGAAAAAAGAAAACTAGTTTTGGGTCAATTTAATTTGGGTGGAGAAAGACGAAAGTGACGGTGTACATTGCTTTTTAAGCACTAGACTTTGTACTCATTGGGAAACACTTTGGCTGGTAATGTATTCCGTCGTGATGTTTGGGAAATGAATGACTACCTATACTTCACTGTACGAGAAGGCAAGGGTTTAACGGAGTACTCGCGTGCGCGTTCAGCTTGACGAGTATCACAGAGAAAATTATAGAGTGGAGGAATGAGGGCGTTTAGTTCCGGACATCTACCATGGAAGTAGCGATAGTAAATGCTGACTACTCCGACATTTCTGCAATGCTCGAGAGAATCGATAGACGTGATGGTCTCGTCTCCAATCAATCGAAACGCATGCTTTTGAATAAGGTCGAACAACGCGAGGTGTGATTTGGGTGCCCCAGCCCAAACATGCGAATTGTACTCTAAACGTGGTCTAATATATGCCTAATAGATGGTAGTTCGGCTTCCAGGCCTTGTTTATTTCTTCTTTGTAGCCCGTTTATTCGTATACCGGGATTTAATCTCACAACCTTCGTATTGTAAACCGACATGCTACCCACTAGGCTACATCCAGATTTGATTATAAGAATACCAATGAAAATTTCGAAAAACTAGCACCTTCAGGGATACCAAAAGTCTGTTGATTTGAAGGTATTTTTATACTCTAGATGAAATCTGAGAGTATTATAAGTTTGCTCTAAGGTTTGTAACGCCAAGAAATAAGGCTCGGAGGAAAAAATGAATGATACAGAAGTTAATGTTATCACTAAAAAATCTCAAAACCGGATGTCCGTCTGTCCGTCTGTCCGTCTGTCCGTCTGTCCGTCCGTCCGTCTGTCCGTCTGTCCGTCTGTCCGTCTGTTCGCTCTCTAGCTTGAGAACGCGTTGAGCTAGATTGTTCAAATTTTGTACACGTCGATTTTGACAAAAAAGTAAGGTCAAGTTCGTGAACGGGCCAAATCGCTCGACCCCTTCTACCCCCTCCCATACAAAATGACACAATTGCGCAATTTGACAATTAAAGGATTTGCTCGAAAAGCATATAAGCTGTTGGCCTGAAATTTGGAATATATTATTTTTATGGTAATACCAATCTACCGACAAAAAATTATGCGTGTCTTCCACCTCCTTCTACCACCTCCCATACAAACTGTACTTGTCATGAATTACTCTAAGCCAATTTACTCAGTGCGTATAAAATTTAGCGGGCTGAAATTGTGCACCAAATATTTATTTGAAATTATTAGTAAGACGAAAAAAAATTAGACGATTAGCTTCACCCCTTCTACCCCCTCCCATACAAAATGACGCAAATTCGCAATTTAACAATAAATTAATTTACTCGAAAAGTATATAAGTTATTAGTCTGAGTTTTGGGATATATTACTTTCATAATGATTTAAATCTACAGTAGAAAAACTATTTGCGTCCTCCCTCTCCTTTCACCCCCTCCCATACAAACTACACTTTTTCATGAAATGCTCTAAGACGATTTTCTCAGAACATATAACATTTATAGAGCTCACATTTTGTAATAAATACTTAATTAGTATTATAACTAAGATCAGAAAAAAACATTTGATTAGCTTCACTGCTTCTACCCCCTCCCATACAATATGACACAGTTTCACAACTTCACAAAAAATCGATTTTCTTGAAAAGTATGAATGCTACTGATCTGAAATTTAAGGGTTGTCAATTTTATAATATGCCAAGTTATTTCTGAAAAAATTACTAAAATCCCCCCACTCTTTCTACCACCTCCCATACAAACTGCACATTTTCACTAAATCTAACTCACTAATTTTCTCAGTCCCCATTCAATTTTTGGAGTAAGCATTTTGAATGAAACATTTTTATAGCTACTTTAGCATGATGGAGAAAAAATTAGTTCAATGCTATCATTCCTTCTAACACTCCTCATACAAAATTTCTTGGGATGACAAAAAATTCTATTTCATCTAGAGTATCGTAAGATTGCGTTTTATGCGCAATCGTAGCCCTGTTATGTTTTGATATCGGAGTATATTAGGGTATACCGAATATATCATGGTAGCGACAACCACAATATTAATTGCGGTGTTAGAGATGTTAGCATTCAGGATTTACGTCAATAAAATAAAGAAATATAAGTATGAATCTATTATTAATTAATTTCAAACGTTACGTTCAATAGGAAATGCTCCCTCCCACTTCAAATCTTACGCTATCCAATTGACGTAAGAATTTATTTTTATATTTCATACATTTTATTAAGAAAAATACGTCACACACGATTACAGGAAGAGGAAATAAATGCTTAAAATTAAAACAGCTGAAACTGCTGTAATGAAAGTAATTTCAACGCTTTAACTGAGATTAAACATCAGAAGCTAGAACAGGCATTAAATTGCCTTGACCAATATAAAAGAATATTTTTAATATTATTTAAAAAAAAAAAAAAAGACGACAATTTCTTTCTAAATAGTGAAAATTAAAATAAAATATTTCTATGAGAATTGAGAGAAAAGAAAATTGAAATTTGTTTTTATGATGATGATGCATGCGATAAAATTTATTAAGGCCATTGGTCAAGTTCGTTTAACCATTGGCTTTGACGTCTATGTGCGCTTGCCAGAAAGACGATGATAACGTCCGATTTTACTCCTACGTTTGAATAAATGAAATAAGCTGGAGTAGGCGTCATATGAAGGGTGCAAAGGTTATCAGCATTTTGTTGATTTTATTTTGAGTTGATTTTTTTTTTGCGTGAATTGCGTGTATAGTCTAGTTCTAAAAGTGTCATGATTTGGTTAATTCTAATAATAAACAATACTGCGATGTTTAAGCAAGTAAAATTTTTGTTCCTTTTACGCAGCACTGGAATTAAAGGGATCACCCTTTTGTGCAGAAGCACGGTACCGGTGAAGAGAGAAGGAAGAAAGGCATTGAAATTTGGAAGGATTATGTCGCAAGATGTGGTTCATTTTCGCCTTAAATTTCTGGATGTTGTATTGTCTTGGGAAGGCATTAGGTGGTAGCGAATTCTATCTTCGCGTCGCGTTGCACGGTGTATGAACGAATAATGGACTTACAGGGTGACAGTCTTCATTAAAACATTGGCAGCAGAGAGCAAGATTAATAAGCTTTGGTGTAACCTACTGGGTAGCGTGTTTTTCTACAATACGAAGGTCGTGAGTTCAAATCTCGATGGACGTATAATTCCAGCACACTGCCTGCTTGATTATACCCTGGTAACCTCAATCTATGAATAGATGGTTGTGCGAAGGGCTAGCAACCCTTCCACAATAACAAGTAAAAACGTTAAGATCCGGAGGCCAAGGCCCGACTTGGGCTGTAGTGCCATTGTAAAAGAAGAAGACTGCAAGGTAGTTAACGTTACCTCTATATTCGATCGAACCCAGAGTTGAGGTAAATTTGGAATCTACTATAAATTTTGTAGCCCCAGATTAAATATGATTTAGATAGAATAGTGTAGCTTTCGCAGCGCTTGTCCAAAAGTGATAGTTGTATTTGATTCGGAAGTTGGAAACATTTTTTTCGATCACCTAAGTGCACTCAAACACTGGGATATTGCCTTAACAATGTTCAATATATTCTCGTTCCAACACAAGTTTCTCGTTACAGTCATGCCCTGGATAATCAGGTTTGCTGACATCTGTAAAATCTCTTAGTCACAAATCATTGAGTCCAAATTCCTATCCCGCTTGAGAGATATTCAACTTGTGTGTTGGACGCATTGAACTCAACCATGTTCTTATCATCCTATTCAAGAACATTTGCGAGGTCTTTATTCAATAATGAAATCCTACGTTGAATGTCAAAGCTGGCAGAGCAGACTAATGAAATGTTGTTGAACTGTTGTTGATAGTTTTATCATCAGCAAAACTGTGAACAGGGTTCGATGTTGAATAAAGCAAGGCATTTATAAAAATGAAGAAGAAAGTTGGAGAAACGACTGATCCTTTCCTTGAGGGATCCTGAGGGATCATGTAAAGAGGAGAAAACACTATTACACCAAATGTTTAATATCATAACACTTATGGAGTAATTTTGGAGTAATTCATCTATTTATAATTAATGTATTTTATTAACTTATTATTTTAATTAACATTTTAAATATTTATTAGTATATTAGTATTACGATGCTTAATTTATTTTTTCATGAAATACTATAAAAAACTTCACAAAAAGTCGATTTTCCTGAAAAGTATGAATGCTACTGATCTGCAATTTAAAACATGTCAAAAACATGACGTTCTTAGCTATTTCTAAAAAGCCATTAAGGCTCCCTCCTTCTACCACCCCCCATACAAACTGCACAATTTCACTAAACTTTCTCAGTACCTATTAAATTTTTTAATTCTAAATTTTCTATAAAACATTTTGGTTGCAACTCTAGCGTGATGTGAAAAAAGTAGTTCAATGTCATCTCCCCCTCCCCCACTTCCCCAACAAAATTTCTTAATATCAAAAAATTCTCTTTCAGCTAGAGTATTGCACGATTGAGCTTTACGTCCAATCGTAGTCGTATTATGTTTATACTCTAGATAAAATCTGAGAGTATTATAAGTTTGCCACAAAGTTTGTAACGCTAAGAAATAACGCTCGGAGAAAAAACTGAATGATACAGAAGTTCATATAATCACTCAAAAATCTCAAAACCGGATGTTCGTCCGTCCGTCTGTCCGTCCGTCTGTCCGTCCGTGTCCTCTCTAGCTTGAGAACGAGTTGATCTAGAAAGTTCAAATTTTGTTCACGTCGTTTTTGACAAAAAAGTAAGGACAAGTTCGTGAACGGGCGAAATCGCTTCACCCCTTCTACCTCCCCCCCCCCACACACAAAATGACACAATTGCGCAATTTAACAATAAACGGATTTGCTCAAAAAGTATAAAAGCTATTGGTCTCAACATAATATGGAACATATTACTTTTATGATGATATCAATCTACCATATAAAAATTATGCGTGCGCTCTCCCTCCTTCTACCACCTCCCATACAAACTGTACTTTTTCATGAAATACTCTAAGCCAATTTACTCAGTGCGTATACAATTTAGCGTGCACTAAATATTTATTTGGAACTAGCAAACGCCGGCGACTTCATCCGCATAAAAATCGCAATAATAAGTGAAAATTGAGTAGGTACTGAGAAACTTAGTGCATTGAATTTAATGAAATTGTGCAATTTGTATGGGAGGTGGTAGAAGGAAAGGGGAGTTTTTGGTGATATTTCAAGAAACTATAATCATCATGCAATTGATATAGTTTAAATTTCAGGTCTGTATCATTCACGCTTTTTAAGAAAATCGAATTTTTGTAAGAACGTGGAATTGTGTCACATTGTATGGGAGAGGGTAGAAGGAGTGAAGCTACTCGGTTTATTTTTTCCCGATATTAATAATGCTAATTTAGGATAGAGTACGAAATTTGAGCTCAATGAAAGTTATATGTACTGAGAAAATTAGTTTAGAATATTTCATGAAAAAGTGCAGTTTGTATGGAAGGTGGTGGAAGGAGTAGGGGGTTTTAAGTGACTTTTGGAGAAGCAACTATAATTAATTTACAATGGACATATTTAAATTTCAGATCAGTAACATTTACAGTTTTCAAGAAAATCGAATCTAAGTAAAGTCGTGGAATTGTGTCACATTGTATGGGAGGTGGTAGAAGAAATAAAGCTAATCGGTTAATTTTTTCCCGATATTAATAATAATGCAAATTAAGGATTAAATACAACATTTAAGCTCGATGAAAGTTACACGTACTGAGAAAATTGGTGTATAGCATTTCATGAAAAAGTGCAGTTTGTATGGGAGGTGGTGGAAGGAGTAGGTGGTTTTAAGTGAATTTTTGAGAAATAACTATAATCATTACGCAATTAATATATTTTAAATTTCAGATCTGCATCATTCATGCTTTTCAAGAAAATCGAATTTTTGTAAAGTCGTGGAATTGTGTCATATTGTATGGGAGGGGATAGAAGGAGTGAAGCTACTCGGTTAATTTTTTCCCGATATTGATAATAATGCAATATAATATAATATAATAATAAAGTACAACATTTAAGCTCGATGAAAATTACACGTACTGAGAAAATTGGTGAAAAAGTGCAGTTTGTATGGGAGGTGGTGGAAGGAGTAGGGGGATTCTAATAATTTGTATACCATAGATCACATTTCTGATAAAAATAGTATGTTCTAAATTTCAAATGATTTGCTTTAATGGTTTTGACGAAAATTTGATTAGTATATTTTTTTTGAAAATGAGTCATTTTGTATGGGATGGGGTGGAAGGCGTGAGGGTATTGAAATGAGACCAAACGCAGATTACATCTCGTTGCACATCTAGCAAACTGTGAAAGTTTCATTACAATCAGTTTAGCTGTTTTTGCGTGAAAACCGGAAAGACAGACAGAAAATTTTTAAAAACTTTTTTTCTGCTTATTTATTGCTAAAATAAAGCAAAAAACTAACTTATAGCCATTTCTAAACAAATAACAGACAGACACTACAATTATATTTATATAGATAATTAGTAAGACTAAAAAACATTAGATATTCAGTTTCACCCCTTCTACGATTGGGCTTTACGTCCAATCGTAGTTCTGTTATGTTTTTATATAAAATCAGAATAACGTCAAGAATTTTACTTAGTAGACTGATTTTAAATTGAATAAAACTAAGTGTCGCTATCGCTACAACTCCGTAGAGTGTGCATCCAATACGAGACGAATTGAACGATTGCTTAAAAAGCTATCAATCCATCGAACTATGGAATCATTTACACTATTATTATTTTTATATAAAACTAAAAAAAATATGCAAACCTTAGAAAATTACAAAAACAATTAATAATCGAAAATTCTGAAACACCAACGAAATAACGCTTATGGCCATACATATGCTAATTCGCTCCAAACGCAACTTCGCGATGAAAATATTGGAAGCAACTGACGCCGCAATGTTGCCAGTTGAAAGTGAGCTCATTTAGGCAAGAGATACTCGATACACACTAATACCATTGACACATAGCGCAGCTAAATTATAATTTAGGCCTAAATTATCATTAAACGGCTGTGTGTCATACGCTTATTTAGCTAAATTATCAAAATAGTGATCATTTAGCAGCTAAATCATCTCGTCATGCTCTCAGCTAAATCACCTCATTTAGCTAAATCCTCTCATTTTTCTCATAATTTAGACTATAACGATGAAAAATGTAGTACTAGAGTTGGAGCTTTCATAAAAACTTCATCGTGCAAGAGAGAAGAAAAGTCATTTTCTGACAGCTCTGAATTATACAAAATCTTGGAATCGTGATTTAAACGCCTAGCTAGGAAAGATGACTCGCAAACGATTCTAAAACAGGACAAAGGATCGTTTTTCTTCTTTTTTCGCCTTCCTTGCAAAATTTGATTGCCTATTGGCTATGCAATTCAACTTTTTAAAATTGTGACAGATGAGTGAGTGGCTCTTCTTAATTAGCAAAGTGCTGTGTGTCACCAATCTACTAACGATGAAGACGAGCTAAATTACGAATTAGCCAAATTATAATTAGGACCGCTATCTGTCAATGGTATAACACTACTCTCCTAGTAAAGTTTGGACAATGCATGTACAGCGATTGAGCGGGAAATTTTGTCCGAAATTTGAATTTTTGTCAATTCTTTTCCTTTTATGAAGTAAATACAATCATAATGAACTATTATTTACGAAATTCATATATGTAAATATTCGATTTTTTAATGAGTGAATCTATACAAAAACTTGCAGTTTAACGCAAGTTTCTGCTCGTGTCCATATATTTGAAAATCGTCAAACTACAAGTTTACCTATTTTTCAAATTCTTATGTTGCCTTCTCGTACTTCTAAATTCACGCTGAACTGTTGATATTATTGCATTGCCCGATTTTTATTAGGAGGGTAATGTTAGTGTATGTATATCGAGAATCTCTAATTTAAGCCATCGCAATATAGTACTATTTTTACGTAAATCGACTTACGAAATACTAATCCAATCTCGTTTAGTTCGTTAAGTCTTTTCTAATTCAAAAACTTTCAGCTGTCGCAATAAGGCCAAGTTGTCGTCCACATTACGTTTTTAAACATCCTTAGCGATTCTGCCTTGTTCTTTCCTTTTATTCGATTGATACTGCTGAACATAGCAAAAGTATGTGTGTTTTTCATCTCTAATTCGATAAAGTGAGGTTTTGTCAAAATTTACTTTGACTTATACCATTGACACATAGCGGTCCTAATTATAATTTGGCTAATTCGTATTTTAGCTCGTCTTCATCGTTATACCATTGACACATAGCGCAGCTAAATTATAATTAAGGCCTAAATTATCATTAAATGTCTGTATGTCATACGCTTATTTAGCTAAATTACCAAAATAGTGATCATTTAGCAGCTAAATCATCTCGTCATGCTCTCAGCTAAATCATCTCATTTAGGTAAATCCTCTCATTTTTCTCATAATTTAGGCTATAGCGATAAAAAATGTAGTACTGGAATTGGAGCTTTCATAAAAGCTTCGTCGTGCAAGAGAGAAGAAAAGTCATTTTCTGACAGCTCTGAATTATACAAAAATCTTGGAATCAATTTCGCGAAATTCAGTGTATTTAAACCAAAGCAGTAAATCGACTTACAAAACCTTGGTGTATCGTGCTGGTCTATAATGCGAAGGTCGTGAGTTCAAATCCCCATCGACGTGTAATTCGAGCAAATGATTACGTGGGTATTTCTAGGCCACATCAACCTGCGAAAATGAAAAATTCGTAGATGGAGGTTTGTGCGAAGAGCTAACAACTCTTCCACAATAACAAATAAATGTTAAAGAGTCTAAAGGTCTTGAGGCGAAAGCCTGATATGGGGTGTAGTATTGAAGAAGAAATCGTCTTACGTAAAGCTAGTTTCAAACAGCACAATCTGTACTAAGTTATTTTCCTACGGATTTACTGTGTTGAAAATATTAGGATTCACTCGCTGATTAAGAATATATTCACAGTCAAATTTTTTGTAGCTCTGAATTAGCACTAGTTTGGCCGCTACGGGATAAATTTTCTTAGAAACTCATTACCTAGATTATTAATCCTTATACAACACTATATTAGATACTATTTTGTTTATTTTGTTACACAATTTTTAAAGTACGAGGATTATTTCCTTCAGAAACAAACAAGATAATAAGATAACTGATAGCCAAGTACTTTCAAAATATTACTTGTAACTATCTTTTTAGGAAGTACCAAATTACATAACTATCCTTACTGCTGATATGTTTGACTTGGTAGCGTTTAAAAGTTTTAGAGATAACAAATTATTTGAACATAAACATAGATAAGCAATAATGCCGGACTGAATTCTTCTTTTATCAATTTGTTTCTACTAAAATAGAAACTGTGTAAATAACTACTAGGAAACTGGTAAACAGCTTTAATCTTTGTTTTTTTTTTTTTTTTCTTACAGGAGCTATTTTTTATGGGGTTTCAAGAATTGTAAATTTGTTGTTTTATAGCCAGCCTGCAGTGCTTAAGCGTTTTTGTTGACGATGAGGTAATTTGGAATTGTGCGAGAGGCTTAAGCGAAACATAGCAGGGCACAAAGCCTAATCATACAATACTCTAAATGTGTAAAAGTTTAGTGTACCGGAAAATATGTCATCACAAATTCTATCGAATAGTGAATAGTATGGGAGGTGGCAGAAGTAAAGGGGAAGGTTTATAATTTTTGTGTATGACACCAAACGTGGCATGCACAATGTTTCGTGCTGAATTCAAATTTTCATTATATTCAAAGAAATTGGACACAGTTTTCCTGAAATTGAAGCATTTGTATGGGAGGTGTAAATATTGTTGAGGGTTTTAGATGATTTTAAAATTGCTTATCAACATCCTTATCACCATGCTTTGTTTCAATTTCGAAGTCGGTAGCACTCATATGTTCCAAGTAGAAATCTTTTCATTAATTACTTTATTATTTTAATAATAAAGTATTGTGATCGACTTGGGAAAAAAAAAAAATTTGCTACCCTGAAATTTTTTTTTTCGCGTTTCATGACTAAATTAGCCTAAAAAAGCAAAAAAAAAAAATCCGTCTGTCTGTACGCCGTCCGCCGTACGCCGTACGCCGACGTGTACGCTCAGCGCACATTAACTCCCAAACCCTTCAAGATAGAAAGTTCATTTTTGGAGAGATTGTAGGTAGTTGCGGATCTCAGGCGGATACCCATTTTGGGGGGTGTACGGGTTCAGGGGGAGGCAGGGGGAGCGCTTAAACCGAAAAATACGAATTCAAATATCTCAACCATGGTTACAGCTAGGAAGCTAAAAATCAACACACATATAGAGGAGTTTGTGGGACAACTTTTAAAAATAATTTAATTTTTTTATCCATTGGGGTGCGAAAAGGGGGGGCTAAGAACCAATTGGCGGCCGAATTTTTTTTTCAAATGATTATATCTTCGAAATTACTACTCATAAAAAATTGATATTTTGAGACCATTAAGATGGCATCAAGATCTACTAGAATCAGTTTAGATAGAAGCTAATTCTTGTAAGGGGGAGGGTCAGGGGGGGTGCAAGGAAAAACACTTAAAAATTAATATCTCGACTGTCTCTTAAGCTATGTAATTGAAACTTGAAACGAATACTAAGCTTTACTAGTGGCATATGAAAAAAATATAACATATGGACATAATAGTAGTGGGGGGAAATGGGGAGCATTTAAAAAATGGCGCACTTTCCAAAACTACAAATCACCAAATCTCAAAATTGAGTACACATATCAAATTGAAAATTTGTCAGATTGTAGAGCTATATAGTCTTTAATTTTGGTAAAAAATTTAAGTTCGGGGGTGTAAGGGGAGGGAGGTGGAAAGCGAAAATGTTGAAAATTTTGAGTGATTTTTTTATGGCTCTGGTAAAAGATACAAAGTTGGAATTTTGCACGTCGACACATCTATTTAATGTACATAGAAAAAAAATAATAATTTGTTCCAAAATTGTTATGCACCGAAGTGGGGGTCTAACGTGCACAAAGTGTTTCATGTGCAATGAAAAAAACACATAAACTGAAAATTTTTGAATGAAATTTTTAGGTACAAACTTGAAAATTTGCGAAATGCATTTAAAAAAAATCCCCAAGAGTTTAAAATATTAACTGGTCGAATATCTTTAAAACTTCTACCCCCTCCCATACAAAAATTTTTTTCGACCATTTCTAAGAAATCAATTATCACTTAACTATTAAATGCTATCAATTTGAAATTTTGCACAAGAACTTACAAAAATAATTGAAATAAAATTACGTTAAAAGTTTTGAGATAGCACTTGCCCTTTTACCCCCTCCCACACAAAAGTATGATTTCGACCAATTTCATTAAATCAACTAATAACTAACAAATTAAAAGCTACAAACTTGAAATTTTGTACAAGCACCTCACAAAAAAAAAGAAATAAAACTGCATCACAAATTTTACGATTCCCTTACCTCCTCTACCCCCTCCCATACAAATGTTTGGTTTCGTGAATTTAAAATTCACCGAATCCAATGAAAATTCTATGCAATTTCGTCTATGAAACTGACATTCTATACACAGAATATTGGATTTGGTTCAAGCAATCAATTAAGAAACTATTAACATCCACCCACCCTTACTATCACCCTCCCCCCTCCCTTCATGAAAACTCAAACTTGCATAAATAAACCAATGAAATATGGAGCTTTTGAACGTTTCCGGAAAGTGTTAAATTGAGAACTGCCCTGCCCAAGAAGCTCCTTTCACTTAGTCTTCCCTAACCCTTCTAACCTGCATATTGACTTTCTACGCATGCGCATTTTGTCCCAAAAATAATAAAGTTTCGCCCGACTTGTTGGCAGTTTATTTATAATATAGATATTATTATGGGAGGGGGTAGAAGGAGTGAAGCGAAGATGATAATTTTCTTAGCATTTATTGCAATTACTAAATGACAAACTCTGGTAAAATTTTAAGTTCGTACTTTTACTAATTTTAATGGAAATCGATATAATGCATTTAAGAATATTAGGCATTTGTATGACAGGGGGTAGAAGAAGTTTACGGATCAAAATAAAATTTTTCGTCGTCAATGATATTTCTATTAAACACACAAAACCTCAAGACGATAGCTTTGATAGTTTCCAAGAAAAGTGATTTAATTCAAGTTACAAAATTTCGTGAAATTTGTGTGGGAGTGTGGTGTGAGGTGAAGATAATATTTTTTTCGAAACTGACTCCAATTATAATAAAGTTAGTTCAACATCGACTTAGAGCTGCTACATACTAAAGATACGTAACAGCTGATCGGCCTCTTTCGAGTCCGTGTTGATACTCCGAAATACATAGATTCTTGAATAATGAAATAATGTTTAGGATGAAAAAGCTGAGGAATAGATGATAGCTTGAATATATGCAGGTGGGTAGTTTTCTACCAAAAACTTTAGACCAAATTCATAAAAGCTTGGGTGTAGCCTAATGGGTAGCGTGTTGGTCTACAATGCGAAGATCGTTAGTTCAAATCCCGATCGACGCATAATTCCAGCACACTGCCTGCTTGGGTATACCTTGGTCACCTCAATCTACGAAAAATGAAAAATTCGTAGATAGAGGGTTGTGCGAAGGTCTAACAACTCTTCCACTTTAACCTTCCAACCAATTTTACCGAACACATGTGCGCGATACCCATTTCACCCATACCAAATACATCTTATTAAAATGGCATTGTTCCAATTCAAAACAGTCTGGAGTCACAATTAAACGTGCCACGTGTTGCATATAATTGTAATTAATTTATTGTTATGTTGTTTTTTTTATTAGTGTTATTGTTTTTTAACGACGCCGCATCCTCTCAGCCAATTTCCATTTGTTAATTTCAACGCCGCGCCGGTGATTGACTTCAGCATGACGTCTATTACTTAGAATAATAGTGCTATGACAGCAGAAGCAGCCGAGGCAATGCCTTTTAAGAATAACAACAAGTTTTATAATTTTTAAGACGAACCGATATATGCACATATGCTACTCGGAGCGATCTTCGAAACGGTTTGCTAATTAGAGAATCAAAACAAAAACTTTCGATGTTTGTGACTCATTTGCAATTGTTGATAAACAAAAAGTCGCTACAAACTTATGCTAATGGCTTGGCTTGTTTTCTATTGGTGGGGTCGGAATATTAAGCCGATGTGGCGATTACGTACTCTGTCATCATAAGACAAGCCTCTCAGTTTTTCTACGTAGTTTGCTTTGAAGGTCCCTATTAGAAATGTACGCGCATTTTGTGGAGCGGATGGTGTGATCTGAGATGATGCAATTGAAACGAGAGCTATCGGTGAATGGCGCCACTGAAATTGTTTTTGTTATTGAATGATTGTATTTGATATTAAATTGTTGCAATTTATTACAAACTAGAAATCCCCCGCGACTTTGTCCGCGTATGAATCGCAATAATAAGCAATTTTTGAAAATGTAGTTAATAATAAATTATGTGGGATATATAATCTGCTTAGTTTAATGGCTTTTTGAACACAATGCATTCTATTTTGCTGGAATCAGAACCATAAATTATTAAGAATGGAACCATGATACTCGCATTTGCATGGGACAGGCTCGTGATCAAATCAATTCCATGATTTGAGATCATACACGTATTGAAGAGTGTTAAGGACATGTGAATAGTTGTAGCTTGTGTTAATTAAAAAAAAACATAACAGGTCTACGATTGTGCGTAAAGCCCAATCATACGATACTATAGATGAAATCGATATTTTTGTGATCTTAAGAAATTTTGTATGGGGAGTGGTAGAAGGGGTGACAGCGCTGTTTCACATCATGCTAGAGTAACTATAAAAATGTTTTGTACCAAATTTAAGCCTTAAAGATTGAATATATACTAAGAAAATTAGTGCATAGGTTTTAGTAGAATTGTGCAATTTGTATTGGAGGTGGCAGAAGGAGTAGGGTTTTTCTTGTGATGTTTTGAGGAACAACTATAATCATCATGAAATTGATATATTTTAAATTTCAGAATAGTAACTTTCATATTTTTTAAGCAAATCGAATGTGCGGTTGTTTATTTGAAATGTTTATTATGCACTTTTATTTGTTTCCTACTGCTTATACAAAAACACTTTTTGTTATTTTTAATAAAACTTTTATTTTTTAATCTCTTATCGCTGCATGCGTACTGCACGAGGTTTTTAACACAAAAGAAAACGAAAGGGCGGAAGTACTATAGCTTGATTAATTTTAATTTTGTTAAGGTGGTAGTAAAGTAAAGGTAGATACGATTATATTTTTGATGGCTTAATTTTGATTTGAGTGTTGAAGTGGCTAAAATACTCTCCCTAAAAAAAAAAGAAAAAAAAACATGACAGGGCTACGATTGTGTGTAAAGCCCAATCTTACGATACTATAGATGAAATAGGAATTTTTGTGATCCCAAGAAACTTTATAGAAGGGGTGAATGAATTAATTTTTTACCCAGCATACTGAAGTAGCTATAAAAGCTATAAGCTCCGAAACTTGAATAGGTGCTGAGAAAATTAGTGTGTCAGATTTAGTGAAATGGTGCAGTTTGTATGGGAAGAATTGAAGGGATTTTGGTAATTTTTTTTTTCAGAAATAACTATGAATATCATGAAATTGACATACAGTGGCTCACAACTTATTTCGTGCAGTGCTATTTCTAAACTATAGAACACTGTATCTTAAAAACTAATTAGAAAATCATGAAATTTTGAATGTAGATATAGAAAAACATGCTTATTGATTACAATACATAAAAAAAAGCTTACAAAAATAAATTCTGACACTCTTGAGGCTAAAAAGACCGACGGTTAAGGGCTCCAAACCTAGTCGCGGAGATACAGCAAGAACTAGATAAGTCATGCAGTGCAGAAACTTTCCGCCGCGTGCTCCGAGACCACAACTTCAATGGTCGAGTAGCTACAAAAAAGCCATTCATAAGCAGAAAAAACCAGCCGAGTCGCCTTGCCTTTGCTAGAGAGCACGCCAACAAAAATTCAGACTTCTGGAACAGCGAGTCTAAATTGAATGTCTTTGGCTCTGATGACATGGCATACGTATGACGGAAACCTAATACTGAGCTACAAAAAGAAATTTTAAAAGCTACAGTGAAACATGGCAGTGGAAGCGCAATGATTTGGGCCTGTATGTCGGCAGCCGGGATTGGAAATTTGGAGTTCATTGAAGGTAACATGGACAAAGCCATGTTCCTCGACATTTTGAAAGAAAATTTTCTCCAGAGTGCTGCGAATCTTAAAATTCCAAACATATTCCGTTTCTACCCAGATAACGACCCTGAGCATAAGTCTGGTACTCTATCTCAGAATATCTTTCTCATCTTATTTCTTCAAAGCAACATGGATTTCTTAAACGCAAGTCCTCGACTTCAAATCTCCTCGAACCTACTAATATTGTTGCGAAATCCTTTGAAAGCCATAGATCCGTGCACACCATATACACTGACTTTGCCAAAGCATTTGACTCTGTGAATTCTAAGATACTCATATCTAAATTAAAGAAGTACGGTATCTGTGGTTCGCTTCTCAGTTGGATTTTTTCATATTTGTCTGATCGAAGTATGAGAGTGACCTTTCTCGGCAAATCATCACCCAATATTTCGGTAAACTCCGGAGTTCCTCAGGGTTCCATTCTCGGTCCACTCTTATTTCTTGTTTTCATAAATGATTTACCATCATTTTTATCTTCTGACTGTGTTTTATATGCTGACGACCTCAAAATATTCCCAGTGATCGAATCTCTTTCTGACTGTCTTGCACTGCAAAGTGACCTTTATTCTCTATCTGATTGGTGTCTTAACAATGAAATTTCTCTTAACATTGAGAAATGTCTTTTCATGAAGTTCAATTGCCAACTTAACCCCCTTTAACTTTACCTACATAATCAACGCGACTCGTCTTTCTGAGGTTAGCACTTATAAGGACCTTGGTGTTCTATTTGACAGTAAGCTAAAGTTTGCGCATCACTATGCTGAAATCTCTGCTAAAGCCTATCGGCTCTTTGGTTTTACATTGTTGCTGTTTTGATGTTTAAAACGTTAGCTCGTCCTATCCTAGAGTACTGTTCTCCCATTTGGAATCCCCATCACCAGTGTGATATTGACCTTATTGAGTCTGCCCAGCGTAACTTCACTCGATCTCTATTCTTCGCTTTGATATACAGCAAGTTTCTTATGCTAATCGTTTGGCCGAACTTGATCTTCCATCCCTTTATCAGCGACGTATTTTAATCGACCAGTGTACACTAAACAAAATCGCTAACGGTATCGTTACCTCACCTTTGATTGTTTTTATTATTTTTATTTTATTTATTTTTTTGCCACTTCTAAATGGCGGCTTTACATTATTGGAGCTGTCTGTGTTAAAGCTGTAAATATATAAATAAATATTGGCTGATTTGGATCTTCCCGCATGTTATGTCCCCGCCGGCACAGAGTCCAGATACGAATGTAATAGAAAATGTATGGGCAATTTTGGAAAATAATATTCGGAAACATAGTATTTCCAACAAAGAAGAATTGAAAACAAAAAACTATTTTGGAGAAGTGGACGAAAATTACCCCAGAAACTATCAAAAAAACTTGTGAATTCTATGCCAAAGAGACTTAAAGATGTAATAAATGCAAAGGACCAAATACTGAATTTTGTATAAAATTTAACTCTTTTCTGTAAATTAAGGCCTAAGTTTAAGTGCATGAATAAGCTGTGACATAGAATTAAGCAGTATTTTCATAATTTTGTCAATTAAGTATTACAAACAACAAATTTGTTATTTTTAAAGTTCCTAACTTAAACAATAAATGTTTGTTTAAAACATGGCATTTAAATCTTGTCAATATTTTACATAGTTTTCCAATAACAGCGTAATAATTTTCAAATTTGTAGCTGCACGAAATAAGCTGTGAGCCACTGTAGATGAAATCGAAATTTTTGTGATCTTAAGAAATTTTGTATGGGGAGTGGTAGAAGGGGTGACAGCGCTTAACTAATTTGTTGCACATCATGTTAGAGTAGCTATAAAAATGTTTTGTACCAAATTAGAGCTTCAAAAATTAAATAGATTAAATAGAAAATAAACTGCCAACAAGTCGGGCGAAACTTTATTATTCTTGGGACAAGTTGCGGATGAGTGGAAAGTCAATATGCAGGTTAGAGTGGTTAGGGAAGACTAAGTGAAAGGGGGTTCTTGGGCAGGGTAATTGTCAATTAACACTTTGCGGAGACGTTTAAAAGCTCCAGTACATATAATCAATATTTCGTTCGTTTATTTATGCAAGTTTGAGTTTCTATGAGGGGAGGGGTGAGGGGTGATAGTAAGGGTGGGTGCATGTTAATAGTTTTTTAATTGATTCCTTGAATCACATCCAATATTCTCTGCATAGAATGTCAGCTTCATAGACAAAGTTGCATAGAATTTTCATAGGATTCGGTGTATTTTGTCGCAAAATTTGTGAAGCAATTTCCTTTTCTTTTTCTTTTAAGGTGCTTGTACAAAATTTCAAGTTCGTAGATTTTAATTTGTTAGTTATTAGTTGTTTAAATAAATAGGTCGAAATGATACTTTTGTATGGGAGGGGGTAGAAGGGCAAGCGCGATTGCCAAACTTTTAAAGGAATTTCATTTCAATTATTTTTATAAGTTTTTGTGCAAAATTCGAAATTGATAGCTTTTGAGAGCTAGGAGATAACTGATTTCTTAAAAATGCCCGAAAAAATAATTTTGTATGGGAGGGAGTAGAAGAGGTCGGGGAACCGCAAAATTTGTGACTCAATTTTCCTTTTTTTCTCTTTTAATGTGCTCGTACAAAATTCCAAGTTCGTAGCTTTTAATTTGTTGGTTAGCAGTTGTTTTATTGAAATTGGTCGAAATCATACTTTTGTATGGGAGGGGGTAGAACGACAAGTGCGATCTCAAAAATTTTGACGCAGTTCTATTTCAACTATTTTCAAATGATTTTGTGCAAAATTTCAAATTGATAGCTTTTACTAATTAGGTGATAATTAATTTCTTAAAAATGGTCGAAAAAATAATTTTGTATGGAAGGGGGTAGAAGCTTTCAAGGTATTCAACCAGTTAATATTTCATTCTTTTAAAGATTTTTTTTAAATGCATTTCGCAAATTTTTAATTTTCTACCTTAAAATTTCATTCAAAAATTTTCAGTTTATTCATTGCACATGAAACACCTTGTGCACGGTAGACCAGGGGGGTCGGTGCATAACAATTGTAGAATTTTTATTAATTTTTCCGTATGTACAACAAATAGATGTATCCACATGGAAAATTTAAATTTTGTATCTTTCACCAGAAGAAGATCTTTCACCAGAGCCCTTAAAAAATCACTCAAAATTTTCGACATTTTTGGTTACCACCTCCCGACGTAAAATTTTTACCAAATTTAAAAACTTCCTAGTTCTACAATTTGACAAAATTTGAATTTGATATCTGTACTCAATTTTTAATGATAACGGTTTGAAATTTTGGAAAGTGCACCATTTTTGAAACGCTCCCCATTTCTCCCACTACTATTTTGTTCAAATGTTATATTTTTCTCGTATTTCTTTATTATAGTATAGCTTAATATAGGTTCTAAGATTCAATTACATAGCTTAATAAATAGCCGAGGTATTGATTTCGAAGTGTTTTTCTTTGCACCTCCTCTGACCCTCTCCCTTACAATAATTAGCTTTTATCTAAACTGATTCTAGTGGACCTATATGCCAGCTTAATGGTCTCAAAATATCAATTTTTTATGGTAAGTAATTTCGAAATTCGGCTGACAATTGGTTCTTAGCCCCCCTTTTTCGCACCTCAATGGATAAAAAAATTAAATTATTTTTAAAAGTTGTCCAACAAACCCCTCTATATGTATGTTGAGTTTTAGCTTCCTAGCTGTTACCATGGTTGAGATAGTTGAATTGGTATTTGTCGGTTTAAGCGCTCCCCCCGCCTCCCCCTGAATCCGTACACCCCCCATAATGGGTATCCGCCTGAGATTCGCAACTATCTACAATCCCCCCAAAAATGAACTTTCTATCTTGAAGGGTTTGGGAGTTAATGTGCGCTGATCGTACACACCGGCGTACGGCGGACGGCGTACAGACAGCCGTTTTTTTTTAGTCATGAAACGCGAAAAAACAAAATTTCTGGGTAGCAATTTTTTTTTTCCAAGTCGATCACAATACTTTATTATTATAATAATAAAGTAAAATTGGTTCATTAGTTTTAGTGAAATTGTGTTTGTATGGGAGGTGGTAGAAGGAGTTGGGAGTTCGAAATGATTTTTTGAGAAACAACTATAATCATCATGGAATTGATATATTTTAAATTTTAGAATAGTAAATTTCATACTTTTCAATAAAGTCGAATGTTGGAAAAGATGTGATATTGTGTCACATTGTATAGGGGTAGAAGGATAGAAGGTAATCGGTTTGCTTAGCCCCGATATTAATTATAATACTAATTAAAGATTTAGTACAAAATTTCAGCTCAATAAATGTTATACGTACTGTAACAACGGACGTCAGTTTTAAAAAAAACTGTATCTATTTCTAAAGTACTAATTTTTATACGGACTTGTGGGAACTTGTCCAAATTTAATGAAATAATAAAAGATAAGTATACAATTTATTTTCCGTTTGAACGTTTACGTCTCAGCTAGAGCAAGTAAAAAATGAGACTGAGGATTTTAATAAGTTCGGAAGTGGTGTATCTTCTTTTTTTTTACAGAATGACCTGTGTTATAGGCAATTTCGGCCCTTATGTGAAATGCACAAACACAGTCATGGAGGGAAGGATTGGGATTAGGAAGGTAGGGGAAGGTGAGTGAGAACGACCGTAATGAGTGGAGAAGCTGATATATATTTTTCAGTTGTACTGGCTGCTACTAACAAATATTTGCAGATGTGATGGGGGACTGAATGATAGAAAGCGAACAGAAACCATCTACTGAGTATCTAGGCCTTCTTGAAGTGGAACTCTTTTACTTTTACACCGTTTGCCAATTTTTATTTCGAATAATTTTTCATCGCCAGTAACAACTGAAAAATTCGTGCTTAAAAAATCCCGTCTGGAGGGAGAATCGAACCCACGACCTATTGACTGAAAAGCAAGCACTCTGCCCACTACGCGACGGAAGCCTCGAAAAGACTATGATGATGGTTCCGATTTGATTGAACTCATTCACTGCACTATAATTATTACAATGCGATGTAATAAGCGGAAGTGATATTAAATGTTTAAAAGAATATTTAATATTCAGAACGCTACAGGACTATAAGCAAACACATCGGCAAATAGCTGTCTATTATTGACCTACCAGAGCAACTTGAATCAGTTCTTCAAGTTCTTACAGGGCAATTTCAATCTAGATTTTCTAATCTAAATGAAATTTATATGCTGGCAACCATTCTAGATCCAGGTTTCAAGCATCATAGAATGACGAGTGACAAATATGACACCGCTATGAAACCCTTGTCTGCAAATTAACCAAAATCGAAACATAAGCTAGGGTGTAGCCTAGTGGGTAGCGTGTTGGTCTACAATGCGAAGGTCGTGAGTTCAAATCCCGGTCGACGCATAATTGCAGCACACTACCTGCTTGGGTATACCTTGGTTACCTCAATCTATGAAAATAAAAAAATAAAAAAACTCGTAGATATAAGGTTGTGCGAAGGGCTAACAACCCATCCGCAATAAATAATGAAAATGTTAAGGAACCTGAAGGTCAGGAGGCCAAGGCCCGATTTGGGCTGTAGCGCCATTGAAGAAGAAGAAGAAACACAAATTACCGTCACCTGCATTAAACTCCTCAACAATAACAGAAGAAGTTCTTACGAAAAAAATCCAGGTTAATAGGAAGAGTTTGATATTTAATTTGAAAAAACCGCAAAAGCAAGTTCTATCGATAAGTATTACGGAACTGAATAAATACATCAGTGAGTCGATAATCCACTGGAAAGAAAGTCCTTTGCAATACTGGAGCGATAAAAAACTTATTTATCTTCGCTTATATGAGGTTGCCAAAAGAAGACTTTGTGTAACCGCTACATCAGTGCCTTGCAAACGCATTTTTTCAAAAGCTGGACGAACATTGATAACGAGAAGATCTCGGCTTATTTCAAGAAAAATGAAGGAAATAATGTTTTTGAACCAAAATTTAAAGTAATAAAAAAATAATAAGAATATAAATATATAATAGTATTATAACACTTCATTTTGAATTTTTGTTTAAGTTATTATTTTGATAGATTAGTCTCCTAACACAACCGAGGATAGCCTTTGCTTTACCAGCAACAGGTAAGATTACAGTTGAATAGTACGCCCAAATCATGTACTTTGTCAGAACAAAGTAAAGAGCATCCATCTACAACATAGTCAAAATTCAGTGATATTCTCTTCTTAGAATACGAAACAGTAGTACACTGATTAATGTTGAGATGTAAATTGTTAAGTAAGCACCAGTCATGAAAACGCGAGATATCACTTTGCAATAATAAACAATCATTGCTGCTGGAGATAATCTTAATGATTTTCGCATTATCAGCATAGAGAAGAATGTTAGAGACAAACGAACTCATGGCATTAATAAAGAGAGCAAATAGAAGTGGACCCTGATGGCTTGCGGAACGCCTGAAGTATTAAATGTTTCAGAAGATAACGCTGCGCGAAAATATACTTTCTGAATGCGGTCACTAAGATACGACTTAATACAAAGGACGAAAATATCAGGAAGCACAGACTACATCATTAAGAAACATACTGGAAGGATAACTATCAGAGTTTTTCTCAGAGTTGACAAAATTCCAGAATTGTTTCGATTTATCTTTAAAAGAGTTTTGCACAGTAGAAAGGTATTAGTTATATGCAGCTCGAGAATGACTTATAAAACAATTACATAAATTTATGTAAATTATGTAGTTATTATCACTCCTTGAGAGCGAGTAAGTTTACCAAACTTTCGTTTTTCGATTTTTCAAATTAATTACACTTTCGTCAAACCAGGGAAACCTCCTGATAGGTTTCGAACAAATTACAGGGACACAACGCAGAAAGCAGCCATTTAAAATAGTGTAAGAATTGGAAGTGGCTTTTTCAACATCAGATTCATTCAACGCAGGCGACCAATCGCAATTGGATATGTCAAGGTTTAAAGTTTCAAAATCAGCTTTGGCGAAATTAAAAGAATTATTAACAATACATTTCGAGTTTATAAATTCTGTCGGAGAATTGAATGTTGCGTGAAGCGAGTCAGGGAAGTCAGGCAGCAAAGGGCTGTGACATCAGGCAGCAAAGGGACATCTATCAACCATCGTACGGCTAGGATCAGATGAAAAAATCAGATCCAAAAATCTACCATGATAGTTCGAAATCGAGCACACTTGGAAAAGTCCAGTAGCAAGTACGTTGTCCACAAACTGTATTTCATGTCGGGCACAGGAGAAATACTAAGGCGACATACAAACCTCATTATCATCAAATCGTTGCCACTGTATTTGTGGTAAATTAAAGTCGCCCAGAATTAAAATATCGTCTGATGGATGTAGAAGACCAAGCAAGGTTTCAAAATTCTCGGTTCCTGGAACATCGATTATCGGTGACGAATGGCTCAGAGAACTCCACCCCCAACCGGTGGATCAAGGTTTTTGTTATTCGAAAGAATAAAAATTTTATTTTGTATGAAAAAATAATTTCTTTTTGTTTTACTATTCCTTTAGTTGTATGGTGCTGAAAAAAGTGACTTTCACTATCATTTGACATCAAATATACAATCGATCGTGTGTCATGCCCTACAACGAGGGTGAACTAAACGAACTAAGATAAAGAACTATACCTTTTTGATGAACTAGTTCACCAAAATGAACTATTTTGCCCACCTCTAATCCATAATATTTGACTGATGCGAGAGATCCAAATATTTTTGGAGCATGTGCTGAGGTATTGCACCTTTCTCACAAAGTCCTACCAAGTCCCAACATTATCCAATAATGGAATCTTGGCGAAGTAGACTTCACAGGTTTAACTGTTTCTTGCCGAGTCCTTTTTTGAAAACACCAGGGTCTTCCTCTTTCAAATTGTAGAAAATTTTAAACTTCTTCTTTTGTATTAGCTGCTTTTTAAATTCTGCTTTCTGGATGCTGCTTAATTTAAGTGAGGAGACCTCAGAAGTTGTAATCGTTCTTTTTTCTCAGAATGTCTTCCAATCAGAAAAATGCATTTTTTCCACTTAACGTGGAAATGGGTCATACCTGGTGTTATGATTATTGACCACTCACTGGAAGCATAAATGGATTTCTTTCGCGCTGCCCCTTCAATCACACCGTGAATCTTTTGGAGTTTTGTTTTTCATACTTTTGAAATATATGCAAAAGGCACACCTATCTTTTTTTGGAGACTGCACACCTATGTTGTATTTCGAACTAAAAATATTCTTGAAAACAAACTGTGACACCGCTTGATAATCGTTTTCTTTACAATATCCCTCATATTTTTCTGTATGTTAACTATACTCCCATATTCCAGCATTGTCTGTATCAAAATTGAAACAAATTATAGCCTATCAGCTATTTCATTTGTAATAAAACTTAACATTCTATCAAAGCAAAATAGCTCGTCTCACGAGGTCTCTACCTCGACTGAAACCACCTCTAGTCTTCACCATGACACAGACTAATAAATATGGTAATTTAAGAAAATATTTAAATTTGTTTGTAGATAAGCCCTTGTTTTTTTTTTTAATTAGAACAGTAGTAGATAGTGATAGATAGGCCCTTTTGTACAGAATTCAGTTCGGACCTTTGCTCATAGCAGATAGGCCTTTTTCACCCTGTGATTTCAAAAAATACAAAGCAGATTGGCCCTTTTGCCGCTACTCCATAAATATGTCGATTGTAATTAAAAATGAATAATTCCATATCTCCTTCTACCACAATTTAAGCTGGAGAAATTTTCCTTCTTTTCCAAATCACTGAAAGCTCTCAAATCGAAAATAGGTATCAAGCATGATTGTTATTTTAGTTATTGATTCATAATTCCTCTTCTTCTGTATTCTGCTGAAATGCCGCATTTTTAGAAAAGTATATTTATAAATTCCCTAAAAAATCGAAAATTATGAATATTCCGAAAAACCATGAATATGTATTACAAAGATGAAAATTTACTAAGAAATTTTACATCATCGTTGCAGCCACAAGTTTAAAAATTATTATAGATTAACGAAATTACTAATTTAAAGATATTGCATCATCTAAAATTAATGATTACGATTAAATTTGGAATACTGCTTTAGGATAGGACTATGATCCATTTAAATTCCGAACTAAGTGATATGACAAATACTTTCATATTGAAAATTACGTAATTTAGTTGTTTATCTGTAAAATTCCAATATGTAAAACCTGAAAAAACCAGAAACATATTTTCAATATTTTCAATAGTATACAGGATCGAAAAGCTATAGTAAATAATCATCAATCAACAACATGATTACACTCTTATCGTACACTATCAATTTTATAGTATTTTTTAATACCCATACCAAGTATCTTGTTGATGTCGTATCTTAACTTTGTTCGAAATTTAATCCAAATACAGCTGTTCATTAAAATTTGCACTACATTCGATCAAATTAACACTCATGTAGTGCTATTTTTAATCTGTATCACACGTATGCACCTTTGGTGACTAGATTCCAAATTTGATGGTTCCAAAAAAATAACGATTTAAAATCTTAAAAATTGTTTTCAATTCGATTGAAAGGAATATATAGGTTAAGACATTTCAATCGAAACAATTACTCATGGCCACTCAAAACTAATCTCTATCAATAATTAATCTGTACGCACTCAGTGCCACCTAAAAGAATCCTTTTTTTTTTTTTTTTTTGGATTCGACCTTAATATTTCCTCCAAGTTTATAGATTTATGCGTAAAAATGAAAAAAAAAAAAAATAATCTTATCGATATTTCTTTTTTAAATCCAGTGTACTCGTCCTGATTAATTGCAGATTGTTGGAGTATAGAAGGTATTATAAGTATTTATATAGAGATAAATCGATAATTTGTTCGATGAAAGAAATATTAATTTAAAATTTAGAACGCCACATATGATAACCTTCTGTGTAGGAAATTTTGATTAGTAACCTCGAAGATTTCAAGTATATTGCAATTTAGATGTTCTCAATTTTATTTATTTGGCCGGCCTTATGATAAGCTATCGTTTTGCTGTTTATGAAATTGGTGCAAGTTGGTTTTGCCTAAAATGTTAATCATCTAAACATGCATGCTAGAAACACAATAAATTTACGATTACTCGTAAAGCCCGATCATGCGATACTCTAAATCAAATGGGAAAGATTTTATTGTAGATTATCACAAAACTGATCTTCATTTTTGCCAGATTAGCGAATGCCAACTATAAAATCCGTTTTCGAAATGAGTCTTGAGGCTCGACTCAAATGGCAAACGTTCATTTCGTCATCTTAATCTTCTAACGCAGTTATATTAATGTCACATACAATTAATTTGTATTAAAGAGTATAATATTGTTTATCAAGATTTAATCTTGCCAAATATAATTTTTATACATGAGAATGCGCTTATTCTTCAGTTTTCACCTTATTTGAACAATTAAAGATTAAGCTCATCAAAAAGCACAGCATAAATGTAGTCATTATTATGTATTAGGGAAGCGTTACTGCGATTTCTATCAAGATTCAACATCTATAAAACTTCAAACTGAAGAACGAGTGCTCGTAAGACCCAATCATGCGATACTTTAGATGAAATAAATACTGTAAGAAATTGAACTAATCTTTAAAAATCTTAAGAAATTTACTTAATCTGCATCGTGAATTCGAGGCATTTATATGGGAGTCGAAAGAAGGACTGGGGGATTTAAATAATTGTTTACTACAAGCAACAAATTTTTATATATCGATAGATTTTGTACTTTACCCATGAAAACCGAAATAATATTAACATTGAGAAAACTTGCCATTTGTATCGGAGGTGGTACAAGGAGTGGCGAGATCACGTTTTACTACATTGTGTTATCATATTGAAGTGGATGGATTTCAAGTAAAAACATAAAAGAATTATGATTGGGCGTAAAGCCCAATCATATGATAGTCTAGATGAAATGAGAAAGAGTTCAATGTACCGGAAAATATGTCACCTCCAATTCTTTTAAATAATTAATAGTGACTTTTGTATGGGAGGTGGTAGAAGGAGAGGAGGAAGGTTTGTAATTTTTGGATATGACACCTAATGTGGTATGCAAAATATTTCGTGCTGAATTTAAGGTTTTTAGCTTTCATTATTTTCAATTGGACATAGTTTTCCTGAAATTGAGGCATTTGTATGGAAGGTGGCAGAGGAAGTGGAGCGTTTAAGATGATTTTGAAACTGCTGATCATCATCCTTATCACCACGCTTTGATTCAATTTCAAATTTGATAGTTCTAATATATTCGAAGGAGAAATGCTTTTCTTGAATTTATAATACAGATATTTGTATGGAAGGGAGTAGAAGGAGTGAAGAGGAGCTGATAATTTTTCTTAGCATTTATTGCAATCATTAAAAAACAAATTCTGGCAAAATTTTAAGTTTAAGCTTTTTCTAGTTTTAATGGAAATCGATATAATGCACTTAACAAAAATTATACATTTGTATGGGAGGGGGTAGAAGGAGTGTACTGATCATAACACATTTTTTTCTCGTTATTGATATTTCTATTTTTATACCTAATACAAAATATCAAGTTGATAGCTTTTAACAGTTTCGAAGAAAAATAATTTAATTTAAATTTCAAAATTTCGTAAAATTTGTATGGGAGGGGGTAGAAGGAGTGAGGTGAAGTTCATAATTTTTTCAATTCTGATTGGAATTCTAATAAAATTAATTTTGGCAAAAATTCGTTTTTATAGCTTTGCTAGTTTCAATGAAAATCGAAAAACTGCATTTTTCAAAATTATGTGTATGGGGGGGTAGAAGGAGTGACGGGATCGGATCAATATTCCGTCATATTAATAACATCTATATCATAATACTTTGACCCAAATTTCAAATTGATATCTTAAATAGTTTCAAAGAAAAATCAATTTCTGAAAATTTCGAAATTTCGTGAAATTTGTATGGGAGGGGGTAGAAGGAGTTGGGGATGTGGCCCATTCACGAACTTAAAGTTTCTTTTTTGCTAAAAATTACACAC
The DNA here is from genome assembly GCA_963669355.1 of Chorisops tibialis. Taxonomy (NCBI): domain Eukaryota; kingdom Metazoa; phylum Arthropoda; class Insecta; order Diptera; family Stratiomyidae; genus Chorisops; species Chorisops tibialis. Next base: position 291,149,265 of record OY770262.1, read on the forward strand.
AACAAATTTCAGCACGATAGCTCAAAGCGTTCGAGAGTTATGCTGTAGACAGACGGACAGACAGACAGACGGACAGACAGACAGACGGACAGACGGTCACTCGGAATCGAGGTTTTTGAGCGACAACAAATATTTATGTACCCTTGGCGGCTCTGTGCGAGCGTTATTTCTTAGCGTTACAAACGGTAAGGCAAACTCAATATACTCTCAGATTTCATCTAGAGTATAAACATAACAGGGCATGCGATACTCTAGATGGAAGTGAAATTTTTTGATTTTAAGAAATTTTGTAGGGGAAGGGGTGAAGGTGGCGACGACATTGAACTAATTTTTTCAAATCACACCAGAGTTGCCACCAAAATGTTTTATAGAAAATTTAGAATTAAAAAATTTAATAGATACTGAAAATATTAGTGTATTGGATTTAGTGAAATTGTGCAGTTTGTATGGGAGGTGGTAGAAGGAGGGCTAGTTCTTATTGATTTTTTAGAAATAACTAAAAACATAATTGTTTGACATGTTTTAAATTGCAGATCAGTAGCATTCTTACTTTTCAGGGAAATCGACTTTTTGTGAACTTGTTAAATTGTGTCAGGTTGTATGAAGCAGTGAAACTAATCATCTAATTTTTTTTTGGTCTTACTAATAATTCTGAATAAATATTTACTGCACAATTCCAGCTCGATAAATTTTATATTTACTGAGTAAATTTGTTTATAGCATGTCATGATAAAGTGCAGTTTGTATGGGAGGTTGTGGAAGGAAGGGAAGGACTCAAACAACTTTTATACAATAGATTGGAATCACCATGGAAGTAGTACATTCCAAATTTCAGATCAATAGCATTTATACTTTTCGAACAAATCTGTTTATTGTCAAATTATGAAATTATGTAATTTCGTATGGGCGGGGGAGAAGGAGAAAAGCTAATCATCTAATTTTTTTTGGTTTCACTAATAATTCTGTTGGCTGAAGACCTTGAACATTTGATGGGTGGCAAAGTGTGGAAGTGTACATGATCGGATTGCGTGCGGTCGTATGTTTATTGTTGGCTACTCCTATAAGTCATTTTCTTGTTGGTTGAATCACTTTGTTGTCGTCCGATCGATGTCGGCCGCTTCTATAAATCTATCTCTTAACGTTCGAATCTCCTTCTTCTCGTCCAAATTATTTCTGTCGGATCCTTGTCGGCCTCTTCTCTACATCGCCCCTGCAATTGTTATTGGTTAATCGAATGTTCAAGGTCTTCAGACCTAGAAAACTTTTTGAACCATTTTATCACTACTACTCAAACGAAAAATGGACTACTCTATTGGATCTTGGAATGTTCGATCCTTATTTAGGACAGGAGCTCTGAAAGAGTTTCTCGAAGAAGTGGCAAAACACAACATCAACATAACTGCCATCCAAGAAACGAAATGGCTCGGTAACGAAATCATGGACATGAGATCACACACAATCTATCCAAGTGGAAAATTGTCGGGAAGCAGAGAGTTTGGAGTCGCTTTTGTCGTTGACAAAAAATTTAAACAACAGGTCACGAGCTTCAGACCAGTAAGTGAAAGATTGTGTGCAATCCGAATAAAGACTAAATTCTTCAACACTTGGTTGATCAACGTGAAGACAAGGACGATATAACTAAAGACGAATTTTATGCCACCCTAGAGACAACCTATGACTCACTGCCCTCGAATGACCTAAAAATTGTCTTAGGGGATTTTAATGCAAAAGTCGGAAAGGAGGAGGCTCATAGAGGAACAAACGGGAGGGCACAGTCTCCATGACATAACCAACGACAATGGCCAACGTCTTATTGATTTCGCAAGCAGCAAAAATATCATAGTAAGCTCTACGTGCTTCCCACATCGCGATATTCATAAACGAACGTGGGCATCACCAGATGGTCACACCTTCAACCAAATAGACCACGTTCTAATTGAGAAAAGGGCTGCTTCCAGCATACTTGATGTACGAACTCTCCGCGGTGCGAATTGTGACTCTGACCACTATCTAGTCAGAGCTAAGTATCGATGCAAAATAGCTTATCGTGGATATTCGAAAACGAGTAGAGCTCGCAAATTCAATGTCGACAAGCTTAACGATGAAACGGTGGCGCAGACTTACATGTTAGCATGTAATAAACACCTGACACCAATATATGAAGTTATCAAAAATATGCCAGTGGAGAATGCGTGGATAAAAATACGAGACGGCATCAAATCCTCCGCGGAAGAGGTATTAGGGTATCAAGCACGGCGAAAAAATAATGATTGGTTCGACCAAGAATGTCGCGACGCAATAGATAGAAAGAACGAAGCTTACAAAATTTTTACTGAACGACCAACACGAGCCAAAAAAGAAAGATATGACGAGCTTAGGCGATATGCGAAAAAGACCTGCAGACGAAAACAAAGGAAGTACCATAATGACAAAATACAAAAAATGGACGACGACATGAGAAAAAATAAAACGCGGGACGCATACGCCATAGTAAAAGACTTAAAAAAGGGATATAAACCAAAAACCAGTCTCTGCAAAGACGCAGAGGGCAATATCATCAGCGACACATAAGAAATCAAAAGGAGATGGGCTTCATACTTTGAACATCTTTTGAATCCCATCCCAGTAGCACCGATAACGACAGACAACATTTCAATTGAAGCCTCAACTGACGAACATGAACCATCATCGACACCACCCACGCTTGCTGAAATCAAAGCAGCCCTATGTGACCAAAAACGAAACAAAGCGCCGGGAATTGACGAAATACCAGTTGAACTTCTGAAAAACGGTGGAAACTGTGTCGCTGAAATACTGTACAACATGATATGCAAAATTTGGACAGAGGAAATTATACCCGACGACTGGCGAAAAAGCATTATATGTCCAATTTACAAGAAAGGAGACAAACTCTGCTGTGAGAACTACAGAGGTATACCATTGTTGTGTACGTCCTATAAAATACTGACAAAAATAATTGAACGTCGTCTTAAGCCCTATAATTGGCGAATACCAAGGCGGATTCAGAACCGGACGATCTACAACAGACCAGATATTCTCGGTGAAACAGGTGCTTGAGAAATGCTGGGAATATAACACAGACGTGCACCAAATATTCGTAGATTTTAAACAAGCATACGACAGTATCGACAGGAGCGTACTGTACCAAATCATGCTTGACTTTAGAATTCCTCCAAAACTAGTCCGACTAACAAGACTCACAATGACGAACACTGAATCCCAAGTGAGAATACAAACCGATTCCACAACCAGCTTTCGAACGGAATGTGGTTTAAAGCAGGGAGATGGTCTAGCTCCTATGCTTTTCAACTTGGCACTAGAGTATGTCGTCCGAAAAATCCCAGTCGACACCAACGGGACACTACTATTCAAGTCCACCCAACTAGTAGCATACGCTGACGACATTAACATTCTAGCAAGATCGTTCCCTAGTGCTAAGGAGGTATTTGTCAATCTTGACTCCGCCGCAAAAGAAGTCGGGTTGCGCATTGATGAAAGCAAAACAAAAGTAATGACGCAAACAAGAAGGAGAACGCCAATCAGACAAAACATAACAATTGCGGAATATAATTTGGAGAGTGTGGACAACTTCATATATCTTGGTGCTAATCTAGCAAAGGACGGTAATGAAACAGACGAAATCAAACGACGGATAATACTTGCAAATAAGACGTATTATTCGGTACTTCCAATAATGAAATCCAAGAAAGTGCACAGGAACAATAAGCTGCGGATTTATAAAACTGTTTTACGACCTGTGCTCTGTTATGGCAGCGAGACGTGGACATTAACGCGAACTTCCGAAAAAGCAGTTAACGCATTCGAAAGAAAGGTCCTCCGAAGAATTTTGGGACCTGTGAAGGAAGGAACGGAATGGCGAATAAGATACAACCATGAGTTGTATCAACTCTACGACGAGCCAGAAGCTTCAACGTTCATCAAGCTACGTAAACTGCAGTGGGCTGGCCATGTAGAGCGAATGGAAGACAGAAGAATCCCCAAACGTGCTCTTAAAGGCAAAGCGAGTGGTAACCGGCCAGTAGGCAAACCACGCAAGCGATGGGAAGACTCGGTTGATGAAGACAGCAAAGCCATTTTAAAAATTAGCAGCTGGAGGACGCGGTCTTTGGATCGAGACGATTGGAGGCGACGACTTCAGGAGGCCCGGGCCCGATTTGGGCTGTCGCGCCATTGATGATGATGATCACTACTACTACTATTTGAGCTATTCGTATATTTGTTCTATTCGAAATGACCTCATCTTCCATAAAAACTCCTTTTTGGGATCAAACGGCATCTTAAGTAGGAAAAACCAATTGGAGGTCCCATGCTTCTAGTAGGGGTACCAGGAAAAAAATTTAGTCAGCTATCGAAAATTCTTTATTTATACCAAGTATATACCGACAATATAAACATTCTTGCAAGACTACACGATATGTACGAGGGTGAATCAAATATAAACTGAAATTATTTTTTAATACTTTATTGGCACATGATAAAAATACAAAGGCTTAAGAATATTTTTCAACGTAATCTTCTGATTTCGTGACACATTTTTTCTCAACGGATGGGTAATTTTTTTATCCCACATTCGTAAAACGAAGATGGTTGCGCCATAAGCCAATTGCGCACGAAATCTTCAACTATACATCATCATCATCAAAACGTTGTCTTCCAAGAGCTTCTTACATCGGTCGAAACAATAGTAGTCGCAGGGCAATAAGTCTGAACTGTAGGCAGGGTGTTCCAATGTAATCCGCGTCAAAACCTTTTCAGCCGAGAGTCGCGTTTTGGTTTCGACAGGTGCAGATTCGTTCTTCATTCGCCACTCCATGCCTGTTTGCTTCGATTCGGGGACGTCATGGTGCACCCAGGTTCAAATGCCATTGGCACACTTCCATACGATTCCGTTTTTGATTTTCGGACACATGCGGACACTTTCCGAAACCCGAGGTCGTCAGTAATGATCGTCTGAGCACTGCCACCTTAGAAGCAATTTCAGCTACTTTTAATCGTCGGTCGTCCTCTAGAAGCCGGCCGAGAGTACGAATGTTCTCCTCTGTCACGCTGGTTCTTGGTCGAAGTTGGTAATCTTCATTTTCGACTGCTTGTTGCCTTTCCAAAAATTCTTTGTGCCATTTTTTTTTTTTTTTACAGAATGACCTGTGTTATAGGCAATTTCGGCCTTTATGTGCAATGCACAAACACAGTCATGGAGGGAAGGAATGGGATTGGGAAGGCTGGGGAAGGGGAGTGAGAACGACCGTAGCGAGTGGAGAAGCTGGTATATTGCTCAGTTGTACTGGATGCTTACTGACAAATATTTGCAGATGTTATGGGGGACTGAATGATAGAAAGCGAACAGAAGCCATCTAATGAGTATCTAGGCCTTCTTGAAGTGGAACTGTTTCACTTTTACACCGTTTCTCCATTTTATTGCGAATAATTTTTTATCACCAGTAGCAACTGAAAAATTTGCGCTTAAAAAAATCCCGTCTGGAGTGGGGAATCGAACCCACGACCTATTGACTGAGAAGCAAGCACGCTGCCCACTACGCCACGAAAGCCATGAACGTGTTATCCCCGAACTGTGCCTGAAGTCTTCTCAAAATTCCTTCCTTCGTAGAAAAAATTAACTGTAATACGTTGCGCAACGGATGACGGCACTTCTCGCTCAGACATCGCGATAGTTACTGAACACGTACTAATGTGGCATTCTATAGCGGCGCAAAGTCCTTTAGGCATCCCCGCCAGTGAAATTCAGATGCCACGCCCCTCTTTGCTCAACTCACTATCGGTACGAAAATAATTCCGGTTTATATTTTATTCACCCTCGTATATATGCACCAAAAAAAATTTAAAATCGCATCTTTGAAATTATGACCCATAGAAGAACCCATCGTATCTATCAACTTTTTTGTAATGTTTCAATAAATAAAAGAGGCGCCAATTTCAACTTTTACCCCGCTCGCCATTTTCCCTCCTCACGGACATGAATATCAGTATCTTCTACACAAGCCTTAAAATATTTTTTCAAAATTTCCATCTCCTCTCACACTAAAATCAATCTAACAAAATTCTAACTCAATATCTGCAGTGGATTTGACGATATAACAATTTTAAATTTTGAAAATTGCCTCCATTTTTCGTACTCCACTGGATTCAAATATTCATTGATTTTCAATATTCTCCTAAAAATCAATATGCTTACCAAATTTCAGCTGCTTCTATCTGCATCCTAATTCGAAATATTAGCAAGTTAAATTTTGGCAGGTCACATACCGTCACTCCTTATTACATACTTCACATACAAATTTCTCGAACTTTGGAAATTCGAAAAATTGCAGTTTTCTTCGAAACTATTAAAGCTATCAACTTGTAAATTTGATCAAAATACAATATCGATGTGAATATTGTTATCGTCGATCCGTTCACTATTTCTATTTACTATCGTATAATCCATGTCCATACCCTTTATTCCGCGAAATTTTTGAACTCCCCTCGTAGAAACATGAAACTTGCCAAATTTTATAATAAATTATCAAACACTTATAAGTTTCGGGACTCTTCTTCTAACACTCCCATACAAATTTTTCATATTTTATAAATTTTCGAAAAACATTTCCCTTCGTACACACCAGAGCTGTCGACTTTTTTTATAAGCAGTTTCAAAATTTTCAATTCTATCTCTTGGAGTTCCAGAAACGCTCTTATAGGTCCTGTCCAGCACAGGAATCGCACGTTCCAAGATGAAATTGATGAGAAATAAGACTTATTCACTTCAAAAAAGGATTAATTCCATCCCGAATAAGATGAAATCAGCTCGTAATATTTTAGCAATCTGTTTTTAAATTCAAATTCAAATTAATTTATTCATTATAGAAATCAGTTTGTATAATACAGAGTTACTAATTCTAGAGAACAGACAACAAGATCTTAGCAACTACAGAGATTTTGTGAGCATTTTATTATTCAATGGCAAGACAGCCCAAGTCGGGCCTTGGCTTCCTGATTTTCAGGCTCCTTAACATTTTTATTACTTATTGTGGAAGGGTTGTTAGCTCTTCGCACAACGCTCCACCTGCGAATCTTTCATTTTCGTAGATTGGGGTAACCCATGCATATCCAAGCAGACAATATGCTGGAATTATGCGTTCACCGGGATTTGAACTCACGACCTTCGCATTGTAAACTAACATGCTACCCACTAGGCTACACCCTAGTTTTTTGTGAGCATTTGGTAATTTTAATTGAGGGTTTTTTCCTATATTTAACAGTCCAAGGAAAAATTTTGATAATTGATAATTAATTTGATTGTTCAACTAAAATTTCAATTTAACTTAACTTATAACTAATCAAGAAAGACTTGGCCGCACTTTATTCCGTTTGACTGAGAAGAGTTGAAATTAGCGTGTTCTTGACCACATGCGAGGTGAAAGTGAAGGATGTGGAATCTCATATTTGGTAATTTTTGAACAATTTCGTGGAGGTCAAGAAGTAAAATGATTATCACTTCCAAACACTTATTTTGAGAAACCTGCAGTTTATTTTTATGAACATTTGCATACTGGCTCCAGACGGGTGATCAATAATACAACCAGGGCTGCAGAAGCCTTTTGGGACGCCCGCAGGTATTTGTCGAGCGGTACAAAAGCTATTATTTATTTTTACTGATAAGCTTCTCTTCCATACAAAATATTGAATTATTTTTGTCATGTAAAGCAGGAAGGAAAATTTAAATAATTTGGATAGAAGACCTTTGTGCCAAACACTGTCAAAAGCTTTCTCAATATCGAGCGTCACCATATCTACAAATTTCTTACAATGCATCAATTTCCGAATATCTCTGGTTACTCTAAAAAGTTGATGATTGAATATCTGTCGCGACTGTTTTAAAATTTATTGTTAAAATAAAAAAATAAAATAATCTTACTTATTCAGAACACTGTAAGGAATTGATGAAGCCGTAACTCTCTTATCTATATACTTAAAACATCAAATCTCAAATTACCTTCATTGTTATCACCATTTCAAGGTCAAACCTTTTCTTTGTAGCGTATAATAATTCTTTCCAAAAAGGAAGGAAAAAACAAACACCAATCAGCCATAATTCATCACATCAATAATTAAAGTCGACGACTGTAATCTTTAGCATGTTATTTATATACCTTTCGTTAGTGGTGAATTGATTAAAAGATATTTTGTTTTTTTTTTTTTGTTTCTCAGTAAAACTCTTTAGAGCTGGTATTATTTATAAGATATTTCCTCGTAAAGCTCAAGATGCGGCTGGCAAGTAAGACGCACTTGAATTATTTTACTGCGATAATGACTTTGTTTTTGCAGATTGTATCATAAATTGCTTTATATAGCTGGATAATGAGTATTATTATGATAAATTTACGGGTTTTGAATCTAATCTACATAATAATAGATTACAAACATATTTCCGGTAAGAGGCGTAATTCCGAAATTATTGGAATAATAATGTATATATGCTCCAGACAAATAACATACCAAAGGTATAATTGTGGGTAAACCCCAATTGTACGTACCATTTGTTGTTCCACATATGAAAGTTATTAGCAAACGAAGGAAATAATGTCATCATTTCTACTTTATTATTCTAAGAATAAAGTATTGTGATCGACAAAAAAAAACAATTTGCTACTCTGAAAATGTTTTTTTTTCGCGATTCATGACTAAATTTGCCGAAAAATGCAAACAAAATTGTCCGTCCGCCGTACAAGTGCGCTTTTTAAATTTCAACGATTCATATCTGCGAAAGTTAGTTTTTAGGTGGATTATAGACTGTGTAGGGAAGTTTCATTACTTAAATGTTGGGTAGTGTGTCGAAGAGAAAAGCGGGGGAAGGACAAGAGTCGAAAACTGCATTAGCTAAAATCTTCATGGTATAATGATTTATGGGAAGGAAAGTAAAATTAATTTCATTTTCGTATCCAGTGGACTATGGTGTAGCCTAGAGATACTCGATACACACTAACACTTCTGTCCTAATAGAGTTTGGACAATGCCCTTATACCAACAGTTAAGACTGCGTTTAGAAGCACAAGAAGGCAACATAAGAAATACGAAATTCGGCCAAACTTGAGTTTGGCCGATTTCAAATTTACGGATACGAGCGAAAACTTGCGTTAAACTACAAGTTTTTGAATGGAATTCTCATTAAAACCGAAAAAAAATATGACTTTCATAAATAACAATTCAATTTGATTGTGTTTACTTGATAAAAGAAAAAGAATTGAGAAAATTCAAATTTCGGACGAAATTTCCCGCGCAATCGGGGTACACCCCATGTCCAAACTCTATTAGGACAGAAGTGTTAGTGTGTATCGAGTATCTCTAGTGTAGCCTAGTGGGTAGCGTGTTGGCATACAATGCGAAGGTCTTGAGATCAAATGACAATGTCAGGCTGACGGGACATTCAAGACCATTTAAGGAATATCCAGATCGTACAGATTACGGACAAAATGAACCTATTAACAGATGCTGTAGAGTATTTAACAAATTCAGCGCACACTATATACCTCTAATAAGTAAGCTTACATACAAACTGAGAACACGCTCCGTTTTATACACCCCGTCTGACCCTTCCACCAGTGCGATCCTCATATGAAATTGGGTTTAATTAATTAAGGTAAATTTAACTATATTAAATTAAATTAAATTTAGCAATTTATTATGTAACTAATTATCTTGTAATGATAAATAAATAAAATAAATTCAATCCCGATCGACGTATGGTTCTAGCACGTTGCGTGCTTGGGTATACCTGGGTCACCTCAATCTATGAAAATGAAAAATTCGTAGATAGAGGATTGTGCGAAGGGCTAACAACCCTTTCACAGTAAATAAGGAAAATTTTAAAACCTAAAGGCAAGGAGGTCGAGGCCCAATTTTGGATGTAGTACCATTGACATGACATCAAGTGTGGTACGAAAAGGAGAAAGTGTGCAAATTTCGACCATTTTTTTTCTAATGATTATATCTTTGGAATTTCTGAATACAAAAAGATCATATTTTGGAACTTAATCGAATTTGAAAAGAGCAATTACTTTTAAGGGGGAAGGTCAGTGAGGGTGCAAAGAAAAACACTTAAAAATTAACCTCTCGTCTATTTCTCAAGCTATTTATGTATTTGAAACTTGGATTATATAAAATTTTGACATAACAATAGCGGGGATAAATTTGGTGGCATTTCAAAAATGTTGCACTATTTGAAATTTCAAACCATTATATCTCAAAATACAATACAGATATTAAGTTGATATTTTGTCAGATTGTAGAGCCATATGATCTGTATTTTTGGTAAATTTTGAAGTTCGGTGGTGTAAGGATGAAAGGGAAGTCAACAAATCAATCAATATAGGGGTAAATGCACTGGCTATAAAATAAAAATAAGTAATTTAAATTGTTATTTTATTCGCAATTATAAAAAAAATAGGATAATTGACGGAATAAAAATAAATATTTCCCTCACAAGATTAAAAGCTGAAGCAATACTAAAACCATAACAGGACTACAATTGGGCATAAAGCCCAATCATTGGATACTCTAGATGAAAGTAAAATTGTTTGATTTTAAGAAATTTTTAAGGGGAAGTGGTGAAGGGGGCGACGACATTGAACTTATTTTTTTCAAATCACGCTAGAGTTGCCACCAAAATGTTTTATAGAAAATTTAGAATTAAAAAATTTAATAGGAACTGAAAAAATTAGTGTATTGGATTTAGTGAAATTGTGCAGTTTGGGAGGTGGTAGAAGGAGGGGGTAGTTCTTATTAACTTTTTAGAAATAACTAAGAACATAATTTTTTCACATGTTTTAAATTGCAGATCAGTAGCATTCTTACTTTTCAGGGAAATCGACTTTTTGTGAAGTTGTTAAATTGTGTCATATGTATGGCAAGGAGTAGAAGGAAAAAAAAAACAAAATCCAGCTCGATAAATTTTATATGTACTGTGTAAATTTGTTTATAGCATTTCATGAAAAAGTGCAGTTTGTATAAGAGGTGGTGGAAAGAAGGGAAGGACTCAAACAACTTTTATACAGTAGATTGGAATCACCATGGAAGTAGTACATTCCCAATTTCAGATCAATAGCATTTATACTTTTCGAACAAATCTGTTTATTGTCAAATTACGAAATTATGTCATTTTGTATGGGCGGGGGGAGAAGGGGCAAAGCTAATTATCTAATTTTTTTTTGGTTTTACTAATAATTCTAAATAAATATTTGGTGCACAATTTCGCTCGATAAATTTTATACGCACTGAGTAAATTGGTCTAGCGCATTTCATGAAAAACTGCAGTTTGCATGGGAGGTGGTGGAAGGAGGGGGAGGACACGTATTATTTTTATACAGTAGATTAAAACATCATAAAAGTATTACGTTCCAAATTTCAGAACAATAGCATTCATACTTTTCGAGTAAATCCATTTATTGTCAAATTACGAAATTGTGCGATTTTGTATGGGGTAGAAAGGTTGGAGCGATTTGGCTCGTTCACGAACTTGACCTTACTTTTTGTCAAAAAAGAAGTGTACAAAATTTGAACTATCTAGCTCAACACGTTCTCAAACTAGAGAGGACACGGACGGACGGACATCCGGTTTTGAAATTTTTGAGTGATTATATGAATTTCTGTATCATTAATTTTTTTCTTCGAGCCTTATTTCTTGGCGGTACAAACTTTATGACAAACTTATAATACTCTCAGATTTCATCGAGAGATGAAATGGGCGCAAAGTCCAATCATATGATACTCAACATGAAATGGGAAAGAGTTTAATGTACCGGAAAATAGTTGCCTTCTCAATTTTTTTCGAATAATGAATAGTGGCTTTTGTATGGGAGATGGTAGAAACAGAAAGGGGAGGTTTGTAATTTACTTTATTATTCTAATAATAAAGTATTGTGATCGACATAAGAAAAAAATTGGCTACTCTGAATTTTTTTTTCGCGATTCATGACTAAATTAGCCTAAAAATAAAATAATAAATCCGTCCCGCAGTACAAATGGACTCATATTTCCGAGACCATTAAAGGTAGAATGTTCGTTCTTGAGTGGATTGTTAATTGGGTAAGTGAAATCCATTATATAAATTTTGTAGAGTGGATGGGGGAGGAGGGTGGCGGGAGGAGGGTGGCGGGAGGAGGGAGGAGGGAAAGAGTCAAAAACTACACTTCCTAATATCTCCGCTACGAATGCAGATAGAAAGCTGAAAATCAGCATAGGTATAGAGAGGGTTCTGGGACAAACTCTAAAAATAATTTAATTTTTATACATTGGCGTCCGAAAAGGAGGGGGGGAAGTAAAATAAATTGTCAACCGATTTTTTTCTTTAAATGATTACATCTTTGCAATACATACAGTTGGCATACAGTTCCACTATAATCGACGGAAAGGAAGGCCAATCATTTTAAGGGTTAGGTAAAACTAATATATCAACTATTTCTGAAGCTATGCAATTGAAACTTAAAACATATATTAAGCTATACTAGCGAAATACAAGAAAAATATAAAATATGGTCATATAGTAGTGGTGGAAATGGGGAGCATTTTAAGAATGGTGCACTTTTCAAAATTTCAAACCGTTATATCTCAAATTCTAAAACAGGTACTAAGTTAAAATTGGGGTGTAAGGGGAACGAGGCCAAAATATCGAAAGTTTTCACTATTTTTTTAGGGCTCTAGTAAAAAAAAAAAAACAAAGTTAAAATTTTGCAAGTGCTTACATCCATTTGATATACATAAAGAAAATATTAATTTAAACCAAAGGCCTTACCTGCAAGAGGTATGAAAAAAACAAAAAAACTCGAAAATTTTTGAGTCAAATTTCAAGCTACAAACATGAAAAGTTGTTAAATTAAATTTAAAAAAAAATAAACTGCCAACAAGTCGGGCGAAACTTTATTATTCTTGGGACAAGTTGCGGATGAGTGGAAAGTCAATATGCAGGTTAGAGTGGTTAGGGAAGGCTAAGTGAAAGGGAGTTTTTGGGCAGGACTGTTAACAATATTTCATTCGTTTCAGTCAGTTTGGTTTTTATGAGGGGAGGAGTAGGGGTGGGTGGATGTTAATAGCTTTTTAATTAATTGCTTGAATCACGTCCAATATTCTCTGTATAGAATGTATTTCATAGACGAAGTTGCATAGAATTTTCATAAAATTCGGTGTATTCTACATTCACGAAACCGAGCATTTGTATGGGAGGGGGTAGAGAAGGTAGAGGAATCGTAAAAATTGATATGTAGTTTTCTTTCGATTCTCTTGTAAGGTGCTTGTATAAAATTTCAAGTTCGTAGCTTTTAGTTTGTTTGTTATTAGTTGATTTAATGAAATTGGTCGAAATCATAGTTTTGTATGGGAGGGGGTAGAAGGGCAAGCGCGATTTCAAAACTTTTAAAGCAACTTCATTTGAATTATTTTTATTATTTTTTATGCAATATTTGAAATTGATAGCTTTTAAGAGTTAACTGATAACTGATTTCTAAAAAATGCTCGAAAAAATAATTTTGTATAGGAGGGGGTAGAGGAGGTAGGGGAATCGTAAAACTTGTGATGCAATTTTCTTTCCTTTCTGTTGCAAGGTGCTCGTACAAAATTTCAAGTTCGTAGCTTTTAATTTGTTGGTTATTAGTTGATTTAATGAAATCGGTCGAAAACATACTTTTGTATGGGAGGGGGTAGAAGGCCAAGCGCGATTTCAAAAATTTTAACGTGATTTCATGTCAATTATTTTTGTAAGTTTTTATGCAACATTTCAAATTGATAGCTTTTAATAGTAAGGTGATAATTGATTTCTTAAAAATGGTCGAAACATTAATTTTGTATGGGATGGGGTAGAAGTCTTAAAGTTTATCGACCAGTTAATATTTCGTATATTTAGGTATTTTTTTTAAATGCATTTTGCAAATTTTCAAATTTCTACCTTAAAATTTCACTCAAAAATTTTCAGTTTATGTGTTTTTTTCAATGCACATGAAACACCTTGTGCACGTTAGACCGAGGGGATCGGTTTATAACAATTATGGATTAAGTTATTATTATTTTTACATGTACATCAAATAGAGGTATTCACATGCAAAATTTCAACTTTGTATCTTTCACCAGAGCCCTAAAAAAATCACTCAAAGTTTTCGATATTTTTGCTTATCCCCTCCCTCCCCTTACACTTCCCAACTTAAAATTTTTACCAAAATCAAACATTATGTAGTTCTACAATCTGACAAATTTGATATGTGTACTATTTTTTGAGATATAAGGATTTGTAATTTTGAAAAGTGCGCCATTTTTGAAATGCTCCCCATTTCCACCCCACTACTATTATTTCGACATGTTACATATTTTTTGTATTTTCCTATTATATCTTAATATACGTTTCAAGTTTCAATTACATAGTTTAAGAGATAGTTGAGATGTTAATTTTTAAGTGTTTTTCCTTGCACCCCTTCCTGACCCTCCCCCTTCCAATAATTAGCCACTTTCTAAGCTGATTCCGATGGAACTATATGCCACCTTGACGGTCTCAAAATATGAATTTCTTACAATAAGTAATTTCGAAGATATAATCATTTGAAAAAACAATTCGGCCGACAATTTGTTTTTAGCCCCCCCTTTTCGGACGCCAATTGATAAAAAAATTAAATTTTTTAAAGTTTGTCCCACAACCATCTCTATATCTCTACTGATTTTCAACTTTCTATCTGCATTCGTGGTGGAGATATTAGCAAGTGTAGTTTTTGACTTTTTCGCACCGAGATTTTCGATTATATTCTGTTCTGAATTTAAAGAAAGGCATGCTCAGAGGAGTGCTCTTTCAAAGCCTGTCTAAATTGTCAAATTATTGTAGTTTAGCAGATATAATTTTTCGAAGTTGGCTCTCCGTTGCATAAAAGAGCGAAAACCCAAATTTCATTTACGATTATCGAAGGAAAAAAAATTTCTTTTACGATATTTTTTCCTCGATCATATGAACATATCGGCAATTTTCATTGAAATCAAAAATTGGGAATGACAAATTTCAATTTTTCACGTTGAATTGACGGCCAATACTGAAAATTTGCTGAAATGTATGAAAAATACTCACAATGATTACTCACAGTTATTTTATTTTGATGGACAGAATTACTATTTCCGCACTATTACTATGTATCTATTAAAACAAGTTTTCTTTTTTAATGTGAGCAACCATTTTGCGTAATTTCTATGAGATTTGGTCAAAGGATACCAAATCATCTGTATTTCATTTATTAATTTTCAAAACAACTTTCAAAATATTAAATATAAATACCTATATATAAAAATATAAAATGTATTCCGGAGAAGGTTCAAAGCCAAACAATCAATGTTGTGCCCAGTTTGTTCACTTATGTATTTATTTATATTCTTTAGTTGTTATTTTTAAAAGTCGCCTGATTTCTGTTCACATTCATAGCTGACGTCGCTCTATAAAATCGAAATCATGTTCAACTAACTATACGTACTTATACTTACGTATTTATTTAAAGCTGTTGAAATATTTTCAGTTCACATCACTTTTTCATAGCTCACAAAGCGTGCTAGCATGCGTTATTTATCGCGCTTATGTAAAAAAATAAAGAAAACATTCTCGCATAAATTGATAACAAAATACGGAAATTGCGCTTTAGAATTATTTAAAATCATTTAAAACTGGCGAGTAGGTATGAAAGCTATAAAGAACGAAATGAAGCCTGTATTTTGCGTATACGCTAAGCTGGATTTAATCATTTACTTGCAGAGTTCTTGGCTTTTTGCGCACAATCGACTTCCGACTCACCGATATGGGTTCAATTTCACGGCCACTTGCAATTTACTTCATGGATGTTTAAGAAATCTGATCATGTTCGATGAAAAACGCCGGTTTCTGGTCGAATCAGATTCAAGACAGAATAATAAACTTAATTGAGTTTTTAAGAGAAACGATATTAAATAATCCCATGGAATATTAATGATACAAGTACCTACTTGTATTTATTAAATAAAATTGATGAAGTGATCACCGTGAAATTCGAAATCAGCATCGAATTAAATGATGATGAATTCAATTAACTTTACTTCAGCAGTTTTTCTACAACTATTGAAAGATGTATTTTTGCGATATGCAGGATCAACTAACCATATTGAATTTTAAGTTTTTTACATCAGATATGAAATCAACAACCCCCAAAACACCTAGACACGAGTTCACCTAATAGAAAATTTTAACCCTACCAAAAATCCTTAAAAAATAAAAGATGAAAGTCGAATTATTCACTAGCTCATCACTTAGTGGTGGGACGAAACATGCATCAACATCCCAACGCTAAATATTGTACATGTAACAAAATGAAAACAAATAAACTGGTGAGCATTTAAAGGGGAAACATCCTCCCCAAAGTTTGGCGAATTGGTAAGAATACATATCGTGTGAGCACGATCCAAAGGCAATATAGTCTGATAAGCTACCCTTATTTTTTTTTTAATTTTTAGTTAGCCATTAAATAATTAAAATTATTTTCTTACTACTTCTTCTACTTCTACAATGGCGCTGCAGCCCAAATCGGGTCTTGGCCTCCTGACCATCAGGTTCCTTAACATTTTTTTATTATTTATTGTGGATGGGTTGTTAGACCTTCGCACAACCCAATATCTACCAATTTTTTAGTTTTTGTAGATTAAGGTGACCAAGGTATACCCAAGCAGGCAGTGTGCTGGAATTATGCGTCGACCGGGATTTGAGCTCACGACTTTCGCTTTGTAGACCAACACGCTACCCACTAGGCTACACCCTAACATTATGCATCATATTTATTACAATAATGGTGGTCGTGGAAGAAGTGTTTGAGCTACAATGCATTTTTACACCAAGAGCATCGCATCATTGGTATTGCATCGCAAATTGAACATTTCATAAACGAACATCTTTCGAAGGCAAAGTTAACCGAATTCGGGAATTTTCCTAATCTTTCATTTACATCTTCGCTTTTGTACCAAGCATATTGACAAAGTCTTTGGTATCGGATAATTTATTATGTATCAGAGATTGAAGTTTTATAATATTGTTTCGTAAATGAAGATTGACATCGTAATTATGTAAAAGTACGCTGTCAGAGAAACGCCTTACAAAATTTTTACAAATTCTACAACCATATACAGTGGCTCACAGCTTATTTCAACCAGCACGTAAAAAATTATTTAAATGCCTATGAAAACTAAACTAAAGAAGATATCAACATTATTTAAACGCAGGTTATTAGTCTAATGTTTAAACTAATTAAATATGACTTCATTTATTTTTCTATATTGTTTTTAATATTCTTAAACAATTATAAACGAAAAAAGTAACTAAAAACAATGTCACAGCTTATTTCAACCAAGTAACAGATTCATTGTTTAAATTAAGTTGAAAGGCACAACAAAAATTTCAATATTTAGTATGACCACCCTTCTGGTCAACAACTATTTTTAGCCTCTTAGGCATTGAATCGACCAGTTTTTGTGTCACTTCTTGGGTAAGTGTGGCCTATTCCTCAACCAATGCAGTTGTAAGATCGATTTTGTTGGATATTTTCCGTTTTCAGATGTTTGTATCCAAAATGGCCCACAAATTTTCGATGACTTTAATGTCGGGGCACAGTCGCCCGACATTAAAGTGGTTGCTTAACATGCAGACAGTTCCCAATCAGCCATGTCTGTACAATACCCGACTTATGCTTCGGGTCATTGACTTGATAAAATTTGAAGTTATCGCGAATGTCCAGTTTCTCCGAACTTTCAAGTAAATTGGACTTCAAATTTTCGAGATAATGAGACTTATCCCTTGTAGTCTCAATAAATTACAAATGTCCAACTCCAGCTGCGGACATACAGGCCCACACCATAACGCTGCCATCTCCGTGTTTGACTGTAGCTTTCAAATTTTTGTTTTGCAATTCTGTATTTGGCCTCCATCAGAGCCAAAAATATTAAATTTCGACTCATCAGAGAATATAACGGTATTCCAAAATCCAGAATCTTTATCCAAATGTTCCTTGGAAAATTTTAAACAGCACTTCTGATTTTTGGCGTTTATAAACTAATTCTTTCGCGCGTTTCTACCACTGAAGCTCATGTTCTCGCAGCACACGGCGAATAGTTTCCGGGTTGCATGACTTGTCCAACTTAGCTTCCACTTCACTGGCAATTTTTGGAGCCGGTAGTCTTGGGTTTTCTCGGATTTTCCGGACAATATAGCGCTCGTCCGTTGGATTGAAAATTTTGTTGCGGCCATTTCTCCCTTTATCGTGCGTTCTATTTTCGCGGACAAATCTGTATATGATGCTCTGCACTGCAGAATCACTTAGTCCTACCATCTCACAAATTTTCCTGCGCGAATGGCTACTTTTAAAATGACTGAGAAGAAGTTCTCGCTGATCAATTGTAGTACGTGTTCCCATTTCGCAAAAATAATTTTTCTGCACGATCTTTTCAAAAAATTCAGCAAGACTGAACTTGAACACATAATGAATATAATGACTAAAACATAGAAAAATCAAATAACCGCTACATTGCAAGATAAAGGATCATTGCACACCTTCACCTGGTTGAAATAAGCTGTGAGCCATTGTACGTGTAATGGGGGTGCACTCCTATCAGACCATATTGGTTTTGGATCGTGCTCACCCGATATAAATTCAGCGAATGCTTCTCCGAGTATCGTCAAATTTTGGGGAGATGTGTCACCCTTTAAATGCTCGTCAATGCCGATAAAAAAAATTACGTGTCCCTTAGATTTTCGAGTTCTACAGCATATATGAAAATTTTCAAATTCGGACAATTCGTTTACAAAAAATAAAAATAAAAAAAAAATTGAAAAAATTAAGGGTAGTTTACCACTTTATGGGGGTACACTCTTATCAGACTATATTGCTTTTGGATCGTGCTCACACGATATATATTCCTACCAAGTATTTTAGAAATTCATCGAGTGCTTCTGCGGAAATCGAAAGCTTAGTCGATTATTCGTCAAACTTTTGGGAATATTTCACCCTTTAAATGTGCGTCACTGCCGATAAAAAAATTACGTGTCCTTAGATTTTCGAACTCTACAACATACCTAGTCCTGCCATAAGTTCTGTCACATAATTTCTCACATTGGCAACAACTTTATCTTATGAGTGACATTTCAATATCGGCCAGTTTTATAAACGTCATAATGTTGTTGACAGTTGATGGTCATTTAAAGTGTGTTCGTTAACGTGTGAAGATGGAATGGGGTGTAATAGAAAACCGAACTGCAGTGATTGCACTACATAAGTGTGGAAAATCCGCGAGTGAAATTTTCAAGTTGTTGTGCCCGTTAAAAATAACGCAAAGATTTGTGTGTCGTGCGATCCAGAGATATAACGCGATCCAGACTATTGAAGATCGACCTCGTTCTGGACGTCCGCGTGATGTACGTTCTTCTGCTGCCATCAAAGCGGTCGAGAGTCGAATTCGTCGAAATCCGCTTCGTAAACAACGAATCATGGCTCGAGAGATGAACATCTCCACCCGAAGTATGTCTCGCATCATAAAATCTGACCTCGGGATGAGTGCCTTTCGACGATCAACGGGACATTTGCTGACTGAGCAGTTGAAGCAAATTAGGAGCACCAGATCGAAAGAGCTCCTTCGGCGGTACGGCAACAACAAACATCGAGAAATTTTATTTACCGATGAAAAAATTTTTACGGTGGAGGAACATTTCAACAGCCAAAATGATAAGGTGTATGCCCACAGCTCCATAGAAGCCCGAGAAGTTGCCACTAGGGTACAGCGAGGACATCATCCAGCATCAGTCATGGTATGGTGGGGTGTCAGCTACGAAGGGGTCACCGAGCTTCATTTTTGCGAAAAAGGCGTAAAAACTGCAGCGAAAAATTATCAAACGGACATCCTGGAGGGATGTGTGAAGCCGCTGAACTCTACGCTATTCAACAATCGACATTGGGTTTTCCAGCAAGATTCTGCGCCAGCCCACAAAGCTCGAACCACACAAGCGTGGTTGGAAACCAATATTCCACAGTTTATAAGGGCGACGGAATGGCCTTCTGGGAGCCCAGATTTGAATCCCCTGGACTACAAACTGTGGGCGGAGTTAGAGTCCATGGTGTGCACGAGACGACACCCAAATATCGAGAGCCTTAAGCGATCTTTGACAGAAGCAGTAGCTAATTTTCCGCTAGAAACAGTGCGTACTGCTATCGATGACTGGCCCAACAGATTAAAGAGCTGTGTTAAGGCTAAAGGCGGCCACTTTGAATAATTTGTTGCTTATTTTACTTCCATTAGTATGCCAAAATAAAATATATTTTCCTTTGTCAAAAACTCTTTTTCATTTATACAAAAATTGCCCATATACGTGTGACAGAACTTATGGCACGACTAGGTATATGATAATTGTCAAAATCGTCGTGGGACACTTGGGAATGTTTCCTTATAAGAAGACTAACTGGAACCCCCTTTAGGGCAGGGCTGCAGTCAATTTAACACTTAATTGCGAATACAGTTAATAGCTCCAGTACATGTATTCAATATTTCATTCGGTTGTGCAAGTTTGGGCTTTTATGAGAGGAGGAGGGAGGGAGGGGTGATAGTAAGGGTGAGTGAGTGTTTATAATTTTTTAATTGATTTCTTGAATCACTTCCAATATTCTCTGAATAGAATATCAGTTTCATAGACGAAGTTGCATAGAATTTTCATCAAATTCGGTGTATTTTACATTCACGAAACCAAAAATTTGTATGGGAGGTGGTATAGGAAATCGGGGTTCATAAAATTTGTGATGCAGTTTTATTTAGTTTCTTTTGCAAGGTGCTCGTACAAAATTTGAAGTTCATAGCTTTTAATTTGTTGATTATTAGTTTGTTAATGGAAATTGGTCGAAATCATACTTTCGTATGGGAGGAGTTAGAAGGCGCGATCTCAAAACTATTGACGCAAGTTCGTTTCAACTATTTTTAAAAGTTTTTGCGCAAAATTTCAAATTGATAGCTTTTAATAGGGGATAATTGATTTCTTTAAAATGGTAAAAAAAAATACTTTTGTATGGGAGGGGGTTAAAGTTTTGAAGGTGTTCGACCATTTAATATTTAGGATTTTTTTTAAATGCATCTAGCACATTTTTAAGTTTCTACCTTAAAATCTCATTCAAAGATTTTCAGTTTTCGTGTTTTTTTCATTACACATGCAACACCTTGTGCATGTTAGACCAGCGGAGTTGGTGCATAATAATTGTGAAACAAATCATTAGTTTTTCTTTATGTATATCAAATAGATGTATCCACAGGGACTAAACCAAAGCCCAAAAAAAATCAATCAAAATTTTCGACATTTTTGCTTACCACCTCCCTTAAATTTTACCAAAATTAAAGACTGTGGAGTTCTACAATCCCACAAAATTTGATGGAATTTGATATCTGTAATGTAAATTTTAGAAAGTCCACCATTTTTGAAATGCTCCCGCATTACTATTATGTCCAAATGTTATATTTTTCTCGTATTTTCCTAGTGAAGCTTAAGACATGTTTTAAATTTCAATTACATAGCTTAAGAGATAGTTGAGATATTCATTCTTAAGTGTTTTTCTTTGCACCCGCCCTGAACCTCCCTCTTACAATAATTAGCCTTCCCCTGGTGGATATGTATGCCACCTTAATGGTCCCAAAAAATTAATTTTGTATTTCGAAGATATAATCATTTAAAAAAATTGGGTCTACAATTTGTTCTTAGCCCCCCTTTTCCGACCCCAATGGATAAAAAAATTAAATTAATTTTAAAGTTTGCCCCATAGACTCCTCTATATATGTTGATTTTCAGCTTTATAGCTAGAACCATGGTTCGAATTCTTAGTTTTCGGTTTTAGCGCTCTCTCCCGCCTCCCCCTTAACCCTTACACCCCCAAAATGGGTATCCCCCTGAGATCCACAACCATCTACAATTCACCAAAAAATGAACTTTCTATCTTAAAGGGTTTGGGCGTTACTGTGCGCTGAGCGTTCACGAGCGGTGTACAGACATTGCATTTCAATTTATTCTTTTAAAAATAAAGTATTATGATCGACTTTGTCTGTACGCCGCATGTAAACGCTCAATCATCAAATTCCTGTTAAGACCCCACATAGAGTCATAGGACACAAACTGCTCTCTTCCACAAGGCGCGATCCTGAGCATCGGGCTTTAGCTGTTGCCAGGACTAGACTATTCCTGCTCAACTGCTCGCTTCCATGAGTTACATGGTCGAGCGACCCCACGTCTCCCTTGAGGATTATAATCCAGAGCCTGTTTAGCGATGTTTCCTTCTCTCTGGTTTCCTCAAAGTGTGACTGATCCACTGCCACTTCTGCCTTTGAATCTTAATGCCTATTTTAGTCCGGCCAGTTGTACTCTTAAGTTCGTCGTAAGAGATCACTTCTGGCCAGAATATTCCTAAAATGCGTCGGAGACGTTGGTTCACGAAAGTCTGTAGTTTCTAGGTAAGTCGAACGGTCACTTTCCACGTAGTACAACCATATAATAACACGGATTTGACGCATGCGTCAAAAAGTCGCAGCTTCGTACGAAGGGAGATCTCTCTTAACCTCCAGAAAGGGGAAAGGATACCGAAGGTCTGACGGGCTTTATTTAGACGAGCGTCTATATCCTTTTCGGCTCCGCCGTCCATGGTGACAATGCTTCCGGTATAACAAAAATTTTGCACCTCTTCCACATTTTGTCCGTTAAGAGCAATCGGTCTGCTTGCGTTCGAACCCATGTGCATGTACTTGGTTTTACGCACATTTATTTTCAGTCCCGCCTCTTTACATTTAGAATGCAACGAGCGAACATTTGACTCTAAGCCCGAACGGTTATGTGCAAGCAAACACACGTCATCAGCATAATCAAGGTACTTAATGTTTTAAATGGTCTCCATTGAAGACCTTTATCTTCCCCACCTTCCAGTGCAACTTTCAAGATGTCATTTATTACCACCAGAAACCGGGGTGGTGATAATATGCAGCCTTGTCTGACAAGCTCTCGACCAGCTCTCCTCTATGTAAGAGGCGACACCTTGCATCTTCGTAGGATTCTTTAATCATAGCTATGACTTTATCTGGAATACCTTTCCTACGCAAAGCATTCCATATGTAATCTCGCTTAACGCTGTCGAAAGGCTTCTCGAAGTCCTCAAACATGAAATGTAGTGGCGAACCCATTTCGGCTGACTGCTCCAATATTATCTGTAGGGTATTTGTGTGGTCGGTACAAAACGACCCTTTACGGAATCCAGCCTGATAAACTTCGAGAGTGCTTTCCACGACATCACTAATCCTGTTGAGAATTATCTTAGCCATAATTTTCGATACGGCAGTAAGTAGACATATACCACGCCAATTGCTACAATCCCGAAGGTCACCCTTCTTCGGAATTTTCACAATGACGCTCTCCTTTCATTCAGTCGGATATCTTCCTTCATTCCACACCTCAGTAAAGAGGGTGAGGAGTATATCGGCTGTTAATTCCGGGTCCGCTTTGATGAGTTCGGTTGGTAATCCGTCTATACCTAGGGCTTTCCTTCCCGCCATTGACCGAATGGCGGAAACTATCTCTTCGTTATCTGGGGGATCGTCCCTAATAGAGGATTGTTGCGGTTGGATGTTTGGCAGTTGTTCTGTTTCTGGAATATCTTCCTCCGACAAGATGTTTAAAATATCAGAGAAGTATTTCTTCCATCGCCACAACTGCTCTTCACTCATATTAAGGAGAGTTCCGTTGACATCTCTTACCAGGTGGTTGGCTGTGAAATTCCTGTTCGTCAACTGTTTCATGATTTTGAGTAGTGAGCCCATATCCCCAAGGTAAGCCGCAGACTTTGCCTTGTTGGCGAGACCTGCAATGGCCTTTCTCTTGTCGCGTCTAACAGCCTTTATAAGCTGTATATGTGCATCGCGGTAGTTCTGCCTTAAGTCGGGTGTTCGTTGGTTGACATCGGGTTGAGAAATGATTGCCAATTTGGATTTTTTCCGATCGCCAATCTTGTCCCATGTGTCTTGGGTTTCTCACCGCTTTGCACATATCCCACAAATTCTTCAGCACTAGTTACAAAAGTGTTTCAGGTTGCCTCCCAGCCCAGTGTGCTCATTTCATATCCGCCCAAAGTGGATGACTTCTCGCGTAGACTGGTGGTATACTCGCGCTTTTTATCGGGGTCTCTAAGTCTATCCACATTAAGCTTGCGCTTTATTTAAAGAATTTATGGTCGTCGGATAGCTGCTGTTCACAATCTCAATCAGGCAACCAACAAGTGGTGATCGCTCCCCACGTCAGCTCCACGCTTCGCTCGCACAGGAGACATCTTCTCCATCGGCGACTTATACCTAAATGGTCGATCTGGTTCTGAGTAACACCATCAGGGGAAACCCAAGATGTTTTTTGGTGTCTCTTGTGTGAAAAAAGGGTCCCTCCGATGACCATTTGTCGAGTGCTACAAAACTCCATAACTTCACCTCTTGGAACACGATCGAAGGTGGCACTCAATTGGCTATAAGACATCTCTTTGTCATGTGTGATGTTTCTAACACTGGTATTGAGCCTGACGACTATAATCCTATTCGAGATTGGTTCCCAGCTTATGAGAATGTTTCTCGCTCTCGATGTAAGGACGACCACCTTACTATTTTTGGCTTCACTCTCAAGACAAACGAACAGAATGGTGTTTTCGCTCGGGGTTCTTCTCCTGATCCTGTCCACCTGACCGAGTGACCCCAGCCCTTCCTCCGTCATTCAATGGTCGAACGTTTCAGAAGCCAATCATAGTCCGTTTTCGAATGCCAAAAGTCGTTACCGCAGAATCTATCCGTATCCGAGGCGTTAGTCCGTTTTTAAAATCATGGGTGATAAGCTCATGATCCAGTGAGTGTCCATGTGCCATTTTTAGGGCAAGCAGGACTTACTGTGGGTGAATTGTACTGCTCTTCTAGTTTTCCAGAAAATTTGATTATTTTATGTTTTTGAAAATGAGTCATTTTGTGTGGGAGGGGGTAGAAGGCATGAGGATATGGAAATGAAACCAAAAGCAGATTACATCTCGGAGCATACCTAGCAAGCTATGCAAGTTTCATGAAACCAAAAGCAGATTACATCTCGGAGCATACCTAACAAGCTATGCAAGTTTCATTGCAATCGGTTCAGCCATTTGTGCGTGAAAGACGGCAGGACAAACAGACAGACAACAATTTCACAAACGTGTTTTTCTGCTTAGTTATTTTTAAAAACTAGGGTGTAGCCTAGTGGATAGTGTGTTGGTCTTACAATGCGAAGGTCGTGAGTTCAAACCCCGGTCGACGTAATATGTAACTTCAGCACGCTGCCTGCTTAGATATATGTATTTTGGTTACCTCAATCTACGAAAATGAAAGATTCGTAGATAGAGGACGGTGCGAAGGGTTTACAACCCTTCCACAATAAGTATTGAAAAAATATGTTAAGAAACCTGAAGGTCAGGAGGCCAAGGCCCGATTTTGGCTGTAGTACCATTGTAGTGGTAGTAGTAGTGTTGTTAAAATAAACCAAAAAACTAACTTATAGCCACTTATAAGCAAATAACAGACAGACACTACAATTATATTTATATCTATAGATGTATAGATAATCTGCATCAAAACCATCATGTGAACCTTAAACCACAAATATTTCTATCATGATTCAACATCCATTCCGCACAAAAAAAAAATAAAAAAATAAAAAATAAATAAATAAAAAAACTAAACGCCATCTATATAGGTATAAAAAAAATTTTCTTTTTTTTTTTCTTAAATTCGATTTCAGACGATAATATAATAAAAAATTTCGTCTACTCGTGGACTAAAATTAATGTCATTGAACTAATGTTTACATTCGTCAAAGCAAACACGTTGCCGCTGTTGCATATGTGGATAGCAAAATTCCCCAAATACCCACAACAATCGACCATCAAAAAAAAAAAACCCAAAAATTTATCTCATCAATATCAAACTTTGATCCAAATTATCATAAAACCCAAAAAAAAAATTTCATCATCTCGGTTTTATTCAAATCAAGTAAACAATTCTAATTTATGTCTATCAGATTACAAAATATTTATCATAAAATTTATTGCAATATTAGATGATGACAATTTTCATAAGAATTTCACTAAATTGTATTACGAAATCAATAATAAAAAAAAAAACAATAACAAACTCGCACGATTATGAAAGCCAGATAAACAACAGCATAACATAAGAACATAAACATCGAATAAGAATTTGTACGTGAAGGGTGGCATGTAACAATTACAATGAGGTGATTTTCTAAAATAAACATATCATCAATAACGACTAGAAAACTGCAATAAATTGCTATTCAAGTACTTGTGATGTACTCGTAATCCTAAGTCTTTAATACCACAGGCATTGTAAACATACGGCTGAGTCGCACTCATTTCGAGAAAACACATAGGAACTGGTTTTAAAATTCAAAATAATAAAAATAAATACATTTACAAAAAAAAGAAAAACAAAAAAAAACGAAGAAAAACAACATCGATATGAATAAACTTTAGTCCATGTGTGACTTTATCAAGCACACATCATCTTATACTTATATAAAGAAAATATATAAAGCACTCTAGATCTATCTAGCAATATAAGAATAAATTTAAGTGTAGAATTATCTACGTAAGTCGCACACCTTCGCATTCGGTTTTATAAAGTAGGTAAACAAGATTCTTTATTATTACAGCTTAAACATATTGGCAAAAGCTTTATATTTACGTTACTAATACATTCGCGAAAAATAAAACCATAATATACCAGTTTGTTAATTTCAAATATTTATATACATTTTGGTGTTGTCGTTGTATTTTTTTTTTCTTGTGTTTTTGTTATCAACCACGCTAGTGAGATGTTTATTTACACAAATTAACTCACGCTATATTCCTTTAAGTGATATGAGCATGCGCAATCGAACGTTCGCCAAACCATTTATAAGACGTTCCCGTTCTCATATTGATTTTAGTTTGAGTTCAAATCTCGAAGAAGTTCGGTAATATACGGCCAACACCAAATCAATCGTATAGAAGGCTTTGAATTTTGATCGAGAATCTTTAAGTTTAAAATAAATAAATAAATAAATATATTGTGTGATTGAAAGTATAAAAGTTGAAAAAATTTATAATAATTTAAAAAGTATTTGTTTTTTATTTTCATAAAAATAAATCAAGTGAAATAATTAAAATAAAAAATTTATTTAGAAATTATTAAATAGTGCAAAATTAAGTTTCAATATAAAACTGAGTTTTAAAAGTTAATATTTATTAAAAAAAAAAATTAAAAATAAAATGTCTGCATCACCAATGGCTAGACAAGCATGCTCACATGCTCAAGTAATTCCAACCCGAAAAGTTTTAGTAACCGATGCATCACAAATGCCCGATGTCTATTCACAAACACCCGGCGGAACTCTGTACTCTACAACTCCCGGAGGTAAATATCTTTTGAGAAAAATTAAAAAAAATATATTTAAAAAAATTAAATTTAGAACAAATTTCAAACAATAGTTACAAATTAAATTTCTACTCCTCGCAATGATTGTAAATCAGATCGAAACAATTCTATTGGAATTTTAAATAATTTAAAATCAAGTTTAAAATCATTTGCAAATAGCTTTGAACAAACAATCGTAATTACTTTCCAAAGATTTCCAAGAATTTCCAAGAATTTCCAAAAATTTCCAAAATTTGTAAATATTTTACAAAATCTTGTAAATAGTTAGACCAAAATATTTTCCATGCAATTTGAAATACGTCATTCAACATTAAGCCGGCCAACCGGTCTAAAACTCCACGTTGATAGTAGTTAACTTGTCATGATAACGTACCCAAAATTTTGCCGGGTTTTCTTATTCGATTACGTAATAGTTCCATACGAAAATTTCACATGGCACATGTGCTCATTCTGATGTCGTTTTATTCCAAAAAAGCACTCCTTATGTTGATAATTTTATCGAGGTCATATGCCTCATTCGTTATCGTTGAATTCAGAAATTTATAGAATGAATTGCGCATGATTTTTTTTTTTTGCCGTGCCATGAGTTTTAATGATCTGTAATAAATCGCAGAAGAATAATTTATATTATGGAAAAAACAAAAGGTTTAGTGAGCACGTTGGACGAACTTTTATTATTATTATTTTTATTTAATTCAATATGAGGCATTGTTCTGAAAAGATTGCATCATAGAGAGATTATTTAGAACATGAAAACGTGGGATCATTCCCAATTGTTGGCCTGTTAAGCTCTCCCATATTTTCTCGTCAAAAATTTAAATAAACTGGGCACCAAATATTTTTGCATTATGCAGTTCTTGATTGCAAACTATTATATATATTTTTGTTTTTTACTTCTAACCTTAAATAATTAATTCTGAGTATTTCGAACCACGCACATTAATGTAAGGTTAATTGTTCAAGTGGTGTTCTAGATGGTGATAAAAATTCAACACGAATTCTACACGCTTTATTATTCGTGACGATTCGGTCTCTGCTGAGACCCTTATCTCAGCAGGGTCCGAAACGTCATGAATAATAAAGCGTAACAGTGTAGAATCCGGAAATTTTTCCTTTCAAATCGCAATTGCACTGTGAAAACATTCACCAAACCAACTTTATATCCATCTGTTTTCGTAAAATGCCGCCACGCTACCACTGCATTCAAATTTTTTACATTTACCTTTCAAATCCTAATCAAAAGCTTCAAAATCATAATATCAATAGAACCATCGAAAACCCATAGCACAAAAAAAATAATAAAACATATATCAATTATCAGAATCTAAAATATTTCGTTAACTTCAGACAGTTCCATTGCAAATATCTAGATAAGCTAACAATCTTAATTACCAAAACCCGAAAAAAAAAATTGATAAGAAATTCAAATGGGTGTGTCTCGAAGATTACGAAAATTAAAACATTAAAACGCAATTCTATCTGCAATCATTATTATCTAACATTAGAAAATTGAATTTCAAACAACTCCTCTCCTCCATCAACCTAATCAACAAACTCAGCTCGTTACATAACAATAAAAAATAAATAACATCAAAATTATGTCATAAAACAACCTGTTTATTCACCTCACTAAACCATAAACGAGCCCGTAACGCCATCAACATTTATTACAAATTGACATCGAAATTAACACGGACCGGTATAGAATGGAGCCTTGTGACGACCCATCGTAATATTTCAATGTCTGGGCTTGAAACTACGCATTAAATTGCGCATTATTTCGGAACGAATAATTTTTCATACATGTGAAATTTATTATTTCGATTTCTCGGTTAAATTTAGAACAAAACTCTACAATATTCATTGAATTTACGCATTTCATTTTTTTACGTTTCAACCATAAATTCAGCCAAAAAAAAAAATCATTGCTTTGTGCTCAATTCAACGTATTTGCACTGCTGTGAGACTTTTGTTGATGATGCCACGATATTCTTATGTATCATACGCAAGCAAACTATATTACGTGTTCTTAAAGAGAATTTTATTATTTAATTGGCACGAGATTTAAACATGGTCGAAAAGTTTACATCAATTCGAAAATAACAATTTCAATTTTAAATAAACGCTGAAATATGCAGAAAGTCTATAAATAACCGTTTGTTATTGTAAATAGTTTTCTTTGTAGAAATTGTTTTGATCTGGTTTAGAAATTAAGGTTATTTTCAAAATTTTTTTTTTTGTTTTTCAAATTAAATTCGATAAATTTTTACAAAAACATTTTTTTTTTTTTAATTTCCAGGTACTCGCCTTATCTATGAACGTGCATTCATGATGAATTTGAAGGCCTCACCACTCAGTCAAACCCCACCGACAAATCTACCAACATGCTTAATGCGCGGTCAACCCAATTCACCATTCCCTAAGCGGCCATCTCCTGTCTCGAAATCTCCACCAAAAATCGATGATCATCAAGAACAATTCTTGATGGACTTATAAAAACAAAAATCAAAAAAAAAATAAAACGGAAACAAAAAAAACATACGCAAATTTTTTGTTAAAACGCTTAATCAAAGCACTTGTGGCTATACTTACCTAAATAGATATAATAATTAAAGTGTAAATTAGAGATATTTTTTTAAGTAAAAGCAGTCAAAAAAAAAAAATGAAATTACAGAACGGTCAAAAACTATATCGATTTAGTTTTTCGTTACAATATTGAATTTTGTGTCAAAATTGTTAAAATAAAATCTTTTAAAAACTGCTGAGAAAAAAAAAACCAACTACAATCTATTGTACAAAAACAAATGATAATAACAATAATGTACTGTAATTTACTTTTTTCATATTATTTTAGTCATATTGACTTTTTAATTTTTTTTTTTTTTAATTTAAAATTTACACCAAAAGGTGAATTGTAAACATAAAATTTTATATTATACATAAAAATGAAATTCTAATATTTAGTTATTTTATTATTTTTATCAAAAGAACATATAAATTGTTTTTGTTTTTAATTTTGACAGATTAAAATAATTAAATCAAAACTAATAAAAAAAAAATTTATAATATACCAAAATTCAATTAAACTATGAGTAAACTATCACTTTTATAACAAAAATAAAATAAAAAAAAAAAACAGCCAATAATTTTTAATAGTGAATTTACTAAGCTAAATATTTTTTTATAGTATTTAGTTTTATTTATTCAATAGATTATTTTGTGATATGATAAAATTAGAATTTTTTTTTTTAATTATTATTTCTTCTTATTATTATTATTATTTCTCAAAATTCTTTTGTATAAATAAAAAAAAAAAACAATAATAATTTCTCGTGGTAAAAGAACATTATAATGTAAATAAAAAATGTTTGTATACTATTAATGAAAGTCGTGAAGAGAGAGAAAAAAGAATAAAAAAAAATAAAAGTAAAAAAACAAAAAAAAATAAATAAAAAAAATTAAATAAATATATATAAATATATAATAAAATATATTTTTCTTTTTCTTTTTTTTTTTTCAAAGTTTTCTGGTTTCAGTAAACTATTTGATCCTTGTCAGAATGGGTCATTGTAAAACTTTGCGATTAATTTTTTTTTGAATCGTCTTAAGTGATTTGATACAGAATTTGCAGTATTTCTGTTTTGGCACTGCAACTAGAGTTGTTAGTTAAAATAGTGACTAAACTTTAGCGAGAACTTTGAAATGTTTAATGATTTTCAATCACTTTCAAATTGTTCTACAGTAATTCAGCCCAAATCTAACTTTGGCCTCCTGAATACTCTGCCTCCATCCATCTCGTTTCAGTGACCGCATCCTCCAGTTAGAAAATCTTAGCAGTGATTTGCTGTCTGCGTCAATCGAATCCTCCCAGCGCTTCCGTGGTTTTCCGACCGGTCTCTGCCCGTTGACTTTCCCTTTTAGTGTGCGTTTGGGAATTCTTCCGTCATCCATACGCTCCACATGAACAGCCCATTGTAACTTCTTAAATTTTATGACGGTTTACACTTCTGGATTGTCGAAGATGGCATACAATTCTCTATTGTATCGTATTCTCCAGATCGAGTCTTCCCTCACAGGTACGAGGATTCTTCTGAGGACCTTTCTCTCAAAGGCGTTAAGTAGTTTTTCGGACGCCTGAATTAAAGTCCACGTTTCGCTGCCATAGCATAGCACAGGTCTTATGATGGTTTTGTATAGCTTAAGTTTTGTTTTACATATCTACATATCACTATCAGGACTCCTTAATGCAAGGAATTGCCATAAATCGATTCCAAATTTAAAACATTGAAAGTCGATTTATCGTCTGGCTCATCATTTAGTGAAGGGACGAAACAAACATTAGCATCCCAACACCAAGTACAGATAATAAGAACAAGAAATTGACAAAAACTTCACATACATCGGTGTCAACTAGCGTTAAGCCTACGTCTTAAACACTGCTTATCAATAGAGAAGTCGAATACATCAGCATTCTTATTAACTTCTCTCGCGAGACGCGAAATCGGTTCATTCATACCATAGTTTGTCCAGTGAAAACCAATCCGCAGCAATCTAGGACACCTTGGCAAAAATTGACCAGTATCAAAGCACATCAAACCTAAAAGGGTGGAGGAATCAACTAACCCTATAAGAAGGTTATGAGCAAAAATTACATCAGCTACTTCTCGTCGTTTCGAAAGCGATGACATATTTAATAGCTGAAGTCGATCAGTATAAGGAGGAAGACGAACTCTGTCGTTCCAATTAAGGTGACATAAGGCTATTCTTACAAATTTACGCTGAATCGATTCGATTCTGCCAATGTGCTCATTATAATAAGGAGACCAAACTTGAGAAGCATATTCAAGGTGAGATCTAACGAAGGTGTTATAGAGACTTAGTCTAACAAGCGAATTGTTAAATTCCTTGGATAAGCGAGTAGTAAACCCCAACATAGAATTACCTTTCTGTACGATCTTATTAATATGCAAACCAAAATCAATTTTTTTATCAAATGTAACACCTAGGTCAATAATGGAACTGACTTGATCCAAAATACAGTCATTAAGACTATAAATTATCACAAACGGAGAAATTTTTCTAGTAAATGACATAACATGACATTTATCCAAATTCAGTCTAAGACCATTATGGCGACACCAATTACTAAAATTAATCAAATCCGCATGAAGAAAATTGTGAGAGTTGGAATTAAGAGATTTAAAGATTTTAATGTCATAAGCATAAATGAGAAATTCCGAATATTTAAAAACAGATGCAACATCATTAATGGCTAGGATGAATAGAAGTGGCCCCAAATGACTTCCTTGAGGAACACCAGAATGCGCAACAAATGGTTTAGAAGTATAACCCCGAAAAAGAACTTGGTAAGTTTTATCACTTAGATATGACTTAATCCAATTGATAAACCAAGTAGGAAAACCCAAAAAGTCCAATTTCAACAATATAATGGAGTGAGGTAATTTATCAAAAGCCTTACTCAAATCAGTATATACCTAGTCGTGCCATAAGTTCTGTCACACGTATATGGGCAATTTTTGTATAAGTGAAAAAGAGTTTTTGACAAAGGAAAATATATTTTATTTTGGCATACTAATGGAAGTAAAATAAGCAACAAATTATTCAAAGTGGCCGCCTTTAGCCTTAACACAGCTCTTTAATCTGTTGGGCCAGTCATCGATAGCAGTACGCACTGTTTCTAGCGGAAAATTAGCTACTGCTTCTGTCAAAGATCGCTTAAGGCTCTCGATATTTGGGTGTCGTCTCGTGCACACCATGGACTCTAACTCCGCCCACAGTTTGTAGTCCAGGGGATTCAAATCTGGGCTCCCAGAAGGCCATTCCGTCGCCCTTATAAACTGTGGAATATTGGTTTCCAACCACGCTTGTGTGGTTCGAGCTTTGTGGGCTGGCGCAGAATCTTGCTGGAAAACCCAATGTCGATTGTTGAATAGCGTAGAGTTCAGCGGCTTCACACATCCCTCCAGGATGTCCGTTTGATAATTTTTCGCTGCAGTTTTTACGCCTTTTTCGCAAAAATGAAGCTCGGTGACCCCTTCGTAGCTGACACCCCACCATACCATGACTGATGCTGGTTGATGTCCTCGCTGTACCCTAGTGGCAACTTCTCGGGCTTCTATGGAGCTGTGGGCATACACCTTATCATTTTGGCGGTTGAAATGTTCCTCCACCGTAAAAATTTTTTCATCGGTAAATAAAATTTCTCGATGTTTGTTGTTGCCGTACCGCCGATGGAGCTCTTTCGATCTGGTGCTCCTAATTTGCTTCAACTGCTCAGTCAGCAAATGTCCCGTTGATCGTCGAAAGGCACTCATCCCGAGGTCAGATTTTTTGATGCGAGACATACTTCGGGTGGATATGTTCATCTCTCGAGCCATGATTCGTTGTTTACGAAGCGGATTTCGACGAATTCGACTCTCGACCGCTTTGATGGCAGCAGAAGAACGTACATCACGCGGACGTCCAGAACGAGGTCGATCTTCAATAGTCTGGATCGCGTTATATCTCTGGATCGCACGATACACAAATCTTTGCGTTATTTTTAACGGGCACAACAACTTGAAAATTTCACTCGCGGATTTTCCACACTTATGTAGTGCAATCACTGCAGTTCGGTTTTCTATTACACCCCATTCCATCTTCACACGTTAACGAACACACTTTAAATGACCATCAACTGTCAACAACATTATGACGTTTATAAAACTGGCCGATATTGAAATGTCACTCATAAAATAAAGTTGTTGCCAATGTGAGAAATTATGTGACAGAACTTATGGCAGGACTAGGTATACAATCAACTTGCTTCCCCTCTTCAATAGCCAAAATGGATTTACTTGTAAACTCCATCAGGTTAGTGACAGTGGATCTACTCCTGACAAAACCATGTTGTTTACTCGAAATTAAGGATTTACAGTGAAATGACATGCTCTCATACACTATAGACTCAAAAAGTTTTGGAATAGCTGACAGTTTAGCTATTGGTCGATAGTTTACAATGGCCGATTTAGCTCCATTTTTGTGGGTCGGTATGACAAAGGATGCCTTCCACACAGCAGGGAAAATCCCAGTCTTAAGAGATCTCTGGAATAGTAGAGAGAGTGGTTCAGCGATAGAGAGACAGCAGTGTTTAAGGACAACTGCTGGAAATCCATTAGGGCCAGGTGAAGAAACATCCTTAAGGTGAGAGATGTGATTAACTACATCTTCATAAGAAATAGGTATAGTAGACAAAGTGGATGAAGCAGTATTTCTAATTCCATCAAAGTATGATATGTCACTACCACTAAAAGATCCACTGAAGAATGTGGCAAAAAAATTACATATATATAGTAAATTGATCATTACTATTACTGCCAAGGAATTCAAAAGAAGCTGGATAACCATCAGATTTACGCTTACAATTAACAAATTTCCAAAACTTCAAGGGATCTCTAATAACATCCGACTGCACTTTAAGCAAATATTCAGAATACAAGCGAGAAGATAAATCTTTGAATAAGTCATAATATTCTTCATACAAACGAAAATCAGTGTCATTCTTCGTCCTAGTAAACCTATTCCAGGCAGCATTGCGAGAATTGCGAATTGCACGCAACTCACTACTGTACTAGGGATAAGATAATGAGATATTTTTGCGATAGGTAAAAGGAACTGTAGCAACAAAAAAATTGGTACTGGATATAATAAAAATCAACAACGGCACCCTCAAAATCGGGATTGTCAAAAATTTCATTAAAGTTGAAATTAAAGATAGTAGTCCAACTGCGAAAAATCTGCCTTAATCGAAAGATAGCTCTTTCTCACTAGGACTGAAAGAATGCTCCTCGTCAATTATAAGAAATATATTAATAGAAGGGTGCAAGACATCAATGGTCGAAATTGAGGTTACGCTCTCTTCCACGGAACAGGTACAGTAGTCAGAATAAAAAACTAGGTCAAGCTGTCTTCCATAGGAGTTCTTAACAAGGCTAAGTTGCTGAAGACCAAGTGCAAATATACTATCAACAAAAAAACATTGGAAAGAGGACGAAGCATCAGAAACTAAGAGAGTAGAATCATCGTCAGAGAATGACCAAGAAAGACCTGGAACATTAAAATCACCCAGTAAAATGAGTTCGTCAGAGATATTCATACTATTATGAACAAAAGTTATGCAGTTAACTGTTTTTTCATATAAAGTACAAGGACTCGAAGGGGGAATATATGTCAAAAAAACATAAATATCCTTATTGCTAAACACGAGTTTAACACACAAGATCTCCAAACAATGATGGTTCGGTACAGGAACAACTACACAATAATGCAGCTTCGGACTGCTAATAATAAACCACCACCTTTTAATCTAAGATCAGAAACATATCGATCTCTACGAAAAACTTGGAAGTCAGAACTAATTAGTTCACTGTCAGAAAAGCTACAGTTTAGTCCCGTTTCAGTTAGAGCAATAACATAATAGGAACAATTTTGTGTTGAAGCAAATAACATCTGGGTTTTAGTGCGCAGTCCATTTACGTTTTGATAGTAAAGAGACAGTTGTCTGAGTTTTTTGGACCAGTAGCGGGTGATCTATTACGACGAGAGATAAATTCTTTAACAAATACTCCAGACGGCCATGAATTTTTATCCAAGAACAGATTAAAAAGATCAGTATTGGCCATAACAATTTTAAATGAGGCAATAGAACTAGTGTCTGTACTAATTTTATCACATTTAACAGCTGAACCTGCTGAAATAATTTTTTTTGACAGCAAATAATTAATAACATCATCTGGGGATGTTTGGGGATCAAGTCGAGAAACAAATAGGACTTTCAGGCGAGGCACAATAGTTAGTAAATGTGTAGGTAAGGTAGAAGAAGACTTAGTGAGATTGGTATTAATTGGTGGCGTTTGAGAAGTCGTAGAAACTTGTACAGACTTCAAGAGTGTGGCATTTTTATTAGAGGGTGCTTTTGAGGAAGTTTGGCTATCTATAGAAAAGGTAGAGTTGTTTACTCTAGTCTTTCTGCGAATAAGACGTGGACGAAGTGCTGGACTCTTGTTATTACTATTACTATCCACTTCGACTGAATTGCAATTATCATTTCCACCAACACAATTCAAACTATTAATAGCGTTAGTTGAGTCAGTACCAAAAGGAATATCCTTATTGCTGGGCATATTTCCACAGCTAGTCGAAGCATCAACCATTGTTGGATTGTCAGTACCAGTCAAAGAGTCAATTAATGTGGGAATATTTTGCAGTGAATTAAAAAATTTGTCAAGATTGACAAACGCAGCAGATAAATTATCCAATTGCACCTTAATTCTAGCCATCTCTGCACCAATACCAGATAACTTGAATGATAGCGATGATAGTGAGAGATTCCTACAATCTTGACAATACCAATAAAGCCCAGGCGTAGAGTTCAACCTCTCAGCAAAAATATTGGTAAGACCAACACACTCAGCATGGTAATTTCTACCACAAACACCAAAACACGCAAATGTGGGTGTCAAAGATTTTGATTCAATACATTTATCAGCATTGCACGAAACACCCATATTTAACTATGTAAGAAACTAATAAAGATAAATACTCGATTATAAAATACTCTAAACTGCTAATAGCGAAACGTCATCATTTTAGCAAGCAAAGCTAACACAAACAGAAAAAAATAAAATAATAAAATAAAAACACAGCTTTGAATAATAACTAGTACACTGAATAGGTAAACAGGGAAGTGCACCGTAAAAAAAAAACAACAACAACTAAGCTATTAGAAACAAAGCAAATAATGCACGGTAAAAAAAAGCAACACAATTCCACTGAATTAAACTAAATATTCAAACGCAAAAATTATTGGAAAGAAAGTTCATGCATTGAATAATGAAATAAGATCAAAATTCACCGGAAAAACCATGAATATATGATACAACACAATAAAATTGAAAAATACAACCGAGAAATAAATGAAAAAGTGACACCAAACGCAAGTTGACACCGCAACACACAGAGACGAACTGTCCTGTGCACGTTCTTGTTTTTGATTATTGGAAGTATCGAACAATAAGTCTTGTTTGCCATCATTATCCTTCTTTTGATTTCGATGGGTTCGCTTCCATCCTTTGATAGGTTCACCCCTAGGTATATGAAGTTGTCTACGTTTTCTAGGTTATAGTCTCTTACCGTAATATTTTGTCTGATTGGCGTCTTTTTCCTAGTTTGCGTCATAACTTTTATTTTGTTTTCATTATTACGTAGTCCAACTTCCCTTGCTACCGAGTCAAGGTTTACAAATACCTCCTTCGCACTCTCCAGAGATCTTGCAAGAATATATATATCGTCGGCATATGCTACGAGTGGATTTGAAGCATAGCGTTCCCTTGGTGTCAACAGAAAGTTTCCGAACAACATATTCGAGTGTCAAATTGAACAGCATTGCTGCGAGGCCGTCACCTTGCTTAAGGCCGTTGTCTGTTTTAAAACTGGAAGTCAGATCGTTTCCTACTCTGACTCATGACAAAGACTCGGTCATTGTCATTCTCGTAAGCCGAACAAATTTCGGTGGGACTCCAAACTCTAACATGATTTTATACAGTACACGCCTGTCAATACTGTCGTATGCTTGTTTGACAACAAATATCTGGTGCACATAAATATTATATTCCCAGCACTTTTCCAGCACCTGTTTAACTGAGAATATCTGGTCCGTGGTCGAGCGTCCAGCTCTAAATCCGCCTTGGTATTCACCAATTACTTTGTCAGCATAGGGCTTAATTCTCTTTTCCAGAATTTTCGTCAAAATTTTATAAAATGTACACAACAGAGATATTCCTCGGTAGTTTCCGCTGCAGAGTTTGTCACCTTGGTTTGGTGAATGTTTTCACAGTGCATTTTGAAATGAAAGAAAAGATTTGCGGATTCTACACTGTTATGCTTTATTATTCGTGAATTCACGAATAATAAAGCATAACAGTGTAGAATCCGCAAATCTTTTCTTTCATTTGTCACCTTTTTTATAAATTGGACATATGATGCTCATGCGCCAATCTTCAGGAAGTAATTTCTACGTCCATATGTCCGTGACTAATCTATGTAGGAGATGCGCTATGTAGGTGTCACCGGTTTTCCGAAGCTCAGCTGGAATTTGATCAGTGCACGGCGCTTTGTTGTTTGGGTGGTTCCTCAGGGCTGTTTTTACTTCTTCGAGTGTGGGAGGACTCAAAGCGGATCCTTCATCAGCTGTTACATCAGTTATACCTGCAATTGTGTCTGTTGATGCTGTTCGTGCGGGTGATGGGCTCGGATTAAGAAGGTGTTCAAAATATTGCACCCATCTTAATTTTATATCTTCCGCATTACTTAGAATATTCCCTTCTGCATCTTTGCAGAGGGTCGTTTCCGGTTGGCATCCCCCTTTCATTCTTTTGACAAGGTAATAAGCGGCTCTTGTGTTGTGTAATTTAAAGTGTCCGTCTATGTTTTTAATTTCGTCACTATTGTACTTCCGTTTTTTTTGTCGGCATATTCTGTTTGCAAATCGTCTAAGATCATTATATTTGTCCCGTTTGGCCCGTGTCGGCCATTCTGTTAATATTGTTGTGAGCTAGGGGTTCGCCGGGATTTCAAGTAGAACACATTTCGTTTAAGAATAAGTGATAATTTATTTATTCGCACTTCAACTTAATTCGCACTTTAACTTAATTCGCACTATATGGCACTACCGCTGTGTATCGCTTTCCTGCACTGGTTCGCGTCTCCGTCATGAAAAAGACTGGTTCTTGACTGAAAGCTTTCGTGCCTTTTATACATTTTTCCCCCTAGACACGACTCTTCTCGATGCTTCTGTCGGGTGTATGTCTCAACTATACTGGAAAGTTCTAGATCTTTAATTATGGGTTTTTACATATTGGGGGATACTTTTCTACATAATTCTGGTATATTCCAGAGAGATCAAATTGCATGGTTGCCAGATCTGTAACAATATATTGTAAGCCTGGTTTTTTCGGTCTAAGGCATCTTGGCATTCGTTGTTGAACCAGTCATTTCTTTTGCGCCGAGGTTGTTGTCCTATCACCTCCTCTGCCATCTTTGATATTTTGCCACATTTCTTCGATTGGCATGCTGGCGTTGTTGTTCGACGACGAAGTAACGAGGATGACGAAGTGACGACGAGAACGAAGTGAACGAGGACGATGAAGTAACGAGGACGACGACGACGACGACGAAGTAATGAGAACGACGACTTCGCTCCTTTGCCCGCTTACTTACCTTCCATTAGTTCTGTGTTGTTATTTTCGGGAAATACATCGAATACCGATGGTTGTATACCTCAACGAGGGCATCTAGTATGACCTAATCAGTAAGTGACATACGATATGTGTATGGAACTGTATGTTAAATATGGAAAGTTAAGTAAACGCAGCTAATTAAACGAAATTTTTTCAATACTAAATTTATAAGTAATTTGATATAAAAGCTTATTTCTTATTTCATATAAAGCTTATCCATAAATTCCCAAATACAAGCGCCACTAAATTAATCGCATCTGTCCTTCAAAAAAAAATACAATTCTGCGTTTTTTTCATCATACTCGCATATTTTGAAAGTTGTCTCCGAAATCTATACCCACAAAAAATGCTGTTTTAGCTTCATATCGATTCTGGGCTCCTGGTATATTTTTGCCCCAAACCAAATTGAAATCTTCTCTCTTCGAAACACGTATAACAAATTTAATTAATTTTATTTAAGTTATTTTTATAAAACTAGTTATGATAAAATAAAATTATCATAGATATAAAAGATTCAAATTTGACCGATAAATGTAGGTCTGAAAAGATATTTCTTTTTTCTTCATATATTAGTAGAGTCTTATTATTATTAAAAAAAAAAAAATTTCGCTCCAAAATTTATGACATAAGTCGCAATATTAATTCTTTACAATATTTTAGTAAATTGGAAACTAGTTTCATTTTTAATGTGCGAGCTTACAAACTTAATAAGTTGGAATTAATTTGCATTGTGTTTGAATTTTTCGAAAAAAAAAAAACAAACAAACAAACAAATTTATATTAAAAGGTACAAATTCAAATTTAAAAAAAAAAATTTCAAATTATTATACGAATTTAGAATTGATTTCTGCCTGCTATTTTTTATTTAAATTGTTTTATTTCGTATGGGTTTTTCTAATTCTTTGGCATAAATTTTTGCATTTATGTAGATGGGTTTAACTTTTTTATTATGCATTAAACAATAGTGTTAGTTTTACCCATGAATTAAATAAATCTGGTTATACCGATTAAGAGTCTACACGTTTAAATTCAAAGGATCACTATTTATTTCAGTTTATTGCAAATTGTATATATCATTTAATCAAATTCCTGTTAAGATTTAGGACAGAAACAGCTCTCTTCCACAAGGCGGGATCCTGAACATCGGCCATTAGTTGTTGCCAGGACTTGTTTATTCCTCTGATCTCCTTCTCAACTGCTCGCTTCCATGTACTACATGGTCGATCAACTGGACGTCTTCCTTGAGGATTATAATTCAGTGCCTGTTTGACGATGTTTTGATATGGTTTCCTCAAAGTGTGACCGATTCACTGCTATTTCCGCCTTTGAATCTCAATGTCTATTTTAGTCTGTCCAGTTGTACTCCAAATTTCGTCGTTGGAGATCACTTCTGGTTAGAATATCCCTAAAATGTCTCGGAGGCATTGGTTAACGAAAGCTTACAGTTTCTTGGTAAGTCGAACGGCCACTTTCCACGTAGTACAACCATATAACAACACAAATTTGACGCATGCGTCAAATATTCGCAGCTTCATGCGAAGGGATATCTCTCTTAACCTCCAGCGGAAAGGCTACCGAAAGCCTGACGAACTTTATTTAGACGAGCTTCAATATGCTTTTCAGCTCCGCCGTCCATGCTGACATTCCGAGATAACAAAAATCTTACACCTCTTCCACATCTTGTCATCATATTAGGCCGATTAGAGTACTAATATCGCTCTTGCTGAATTTTAGAATATGTTTTTTTGTGTCAGGATTAGTTTTTTGAGATTGATAAGCCTGGAAGTCTATTCTAGTAGATTTCATGCTCTTGTTCAACCCACTTCAGGGTTGTTTATCACTATCAGGATTCCTTAATGCAAGGAATTGCCATAAATCGATTCTAAATTTAAAAATTGAAAGTCGATTTATCGTCTGGCTCATCATTTAGTGAAGGGACGAAACAAACATCAACATCCCAACATAAAGTACAGATAATAAAAACAAGAAATTGACAAAAAATTCACATACATTGATTTCAACTAACGTTAAGCCTACGTCTTAAACACTGCTTATCAATAGAGAAGTGGAATACATCA
The DNA here is from genome assembly GCA_963669355.1 of Chorisops tibialis. Taxonomy (NCBI): domain Eukaryota; kingdom Metazoa; phylum Arthropoda; class Insecta; order Diptera; family Stratiomyidae; genus Chorisops; species Chorisops tibialis. The sequence goes on from OY770262.1 coordinate 291,191,206, forward strand.
GCATTCTTATTAACTTCTCTCGCGAGACGCGAAATCGATTTATTCATATCCTAGTTTGTCCGGTGAAAACCAATCCGCAGCAATCTGGGATATCTTGGTAAACACTGACCAGCATCAAAGCACATCAAACCCTAAAGGGTGGAGGAATCAACTAACCCTATAAGAAGGTTATGAGCAAAAATTACATCAGCTACTTCACGTCGTTTCGAAAGCGATGACATATTTATTATCTGAAGTCGATCAGTATAAGGAGGAATACGAACTCCGTCGTTCCAATTAAGGTGACATAAGGCTACTCTTACAAAATTTACGCTGAATCCATTCGATTCTGCCAATGTACTCATTATAATAAGGAGACCAAACTTGAGAAGCATATTCAAGGTGAGATCTAACGAGTTGGAGTGACCTTTTAGTTTTCCACAGAATGGCTCTAGACCAATAAAATTTATTTCTGCCCCGTTTTTTCCAAGGCGATCAGCCTCTTCATTTCCCTTAATTCCCATATGTCCTAGCACCCACACTAAAGTTACATCATTCCTTTTTCCCAGGATAATTAAGTTTTGAAGGCAGTCCCAAACTATCCTCGATCCGTGTTTATTGGATGCTAGGGCTTTCAGAACTGTCTGACTATCCGATGGGATATAAATAGATTTGTTGCGATGAGCTCCCCTTATATTCTCCTAGTTGCATAGCTCAATTACAATTAGTTCAGCCTGAAAGATTGTGGCTTCTTCGCCGAGTGGTTTTGAAATCGAGAAGTTAGGACCTATGACTCCGGCTCTTGTCCCCTCAGAGGTGCGCGAGTTATGAAGTCGAGGGACGTGAAGTTAAAAAAAAATGCAAAGTTTAATATGATCGAAAAATTTTATTGGACTATCTTTTACGAGAGTATGAAACAGACTGCTTAATTATACTCTAGATGAAATCTGAGAGTATATTGTGTTTGCCTTACCGTTTGTAACGCTCAGAAATAATGCTCGCACAGAGCCGCCAAGGGTACAGAAATATTTGATGTCGCTCAAAAACTTCGATTCCGAGTTGCTGTCCGTCCGTCTGTCCGTCTGTCTACAACATAACTCTCGAACGCTTAGAGCTAACGTGCTGAAATTTGTTGTGTGTCATTTTTAGCGAAAAAGTAACTTTAAGTTCGTGAACGGGCCACATCCCCCCACTCCTTCTACCCCCTCCCATACAAATTTCATGAAATTTCGAAATATTAAGAAATTGACTTTTCTCTGAAACTGTTTAAGCTATCAACTTCAAATTTACGTCAAAGTATTATTATATAGATGTCATTAATATGACGGAATATTGATCCGATCTCCTCACTCCTTCTACCCCCTCCCATACAAATGGACAATTTTGAGAAATACATATATTCGATTTTCACTGAAAATATTAAAGCTGAAAACACGAAATTTTGCCAGAATTATTTTTTTTATAATTACAATAAGTGTTGAAAAAATTATAAACTTCACCTCACTCCTTCTAGCCCCTCCCATACAAATTTCACGAAATTTTGAAATTTAAATTAAATTATTTTTCTTCGAAAGTGTTAAGGCTATCAACTTGATATTTTGTCTAAAGTATACAAATAGAAATATTAATAATACAAAAAAAATTGTTTTGATCTGTACACTCGTTCTACCCCCTCCCATACAAATGCATAATTTTTGTTAAATGCATTTTATCGATTTCCATTCAAACTAGAAAAAGTACAAACTTTAAATTTTGCCAGAATTTGTTTTTTAGTAATTGAAATAAGTGTTGGAAAAAATTATTAGCTCTGCTTCACTCCTTCTACCACCTCCCATACAAATATCTGTATTATAAATTCAAGAAAAGCATTTCACCTTCAAGTATATGGCAGCTATCGACTTTGAAATTGAATCAAAGCATGGTGATAAGGATGATGATGAGCAGTTTCAAAATCATCTTAAATGCTCCATTTCCTCTGCCACCTCCCATACAAATGCCCCAATTTAAGGAAAACTATGATCAATTTCTTTAAAAATAATGAAAACTAGAAACTTTAAATTCAGCAAAAAACATTTTGCATGCTATGTTCGGTGCCATATACGAAAAATACAAACCTCCCCCTCTACTTCTACCACCTCCCATGCAAAAGTCTCTATTCACTATCCGAAAGAATTTGAGATGACATATTTTCCGGTATATTAAAGTCATTTCCATCTCATCTAGAGTATCATATGATTGGGCTTTAAGCCCAATCATAATTCTGTTATGTTTTTAATTTATAATGGAAAAATCTTAAATCTAAATTTGCTGATTCGTTAAGTATGAAACGTGTGAATGATTTCTTTCCAAGCATTTATTCAAGCTGTCATATACCTATGCTGGTTGCAGGTATCTGGTTACATCCTCTAAGAATGTGGAGTATGTGTCTGGCGAAGACGCTGACTCATACGTAACTCGCGAGCCATCTGTATACCAGATGGTTGATTTCTCTTCCATTTCAGGTAGCATGGATTGCCAGTCCTTGCGTTCTCTGATTATAACTTTGAAGGGGGTTTCAAAGTTGAATTCTGTCGGCATAGCGTCCGATAGTGTGGAGGTTAGAACCTATATTTTTGGGTCTTTTAGGCTTTTGGGGTGACCTCTAAAATCCCCTGACTTGCAATTGTTTTCCCTGTGTATGCGTAACACCTCTTTGATAGCCCCATTTTTTATTTGAAGATGTATCAGAGGGATGTTTAGGAACATCTCCATTGCCGCCGTAGGGCAGGTTTTCATTGCTCCTGTGATACCAAGACCAACTAGCCTTTGGATTTTTTATAGCGTAAGCTGTGCTTTTTGTTGTAAAATGGTAGTCCACCATATCGTTGATCCGTATGTGACTATTGGGAGAATAATCGTTCTTTAGCACAAGTAAATCATCTTGGGCTGTAGCCCCCATTTTCCGCCAAATAAGCTATTGCAGGCCCACAATGCCTTTAGTGCTTTGGTATGAGTCCATTCTATATGTTTGTTCCAGTTGAGTTTGCTACCCAATATAACACCTAGATATTTTACCTCATCTGAAAAGGGTATTGGTGTTCCATTTATAGGAGGTACGATGCGGAGTTTCCTTCTATTTGTAAATGGTACTATCTCAGTCTTACTTGGGTTGATGTTCAAGTTTTAGACTTACACCAGTTCACTATCACCTCTAAGGCTGATTGTATTCTTTCCAATATTATTGCTGTTCTGTTGGGTCCTGGAGTTCATTTACTACAATTGACCAAAGAAGTGGAGATAGTACGACTCCTTGGAGACAGCCCCTATAGGTCTGTGCAGTCAATGTACTATCACCTAGATCCGTGGTTGTCTTTCGGCTCTTTAGGAAGGCGTGAATCTAGTTTATTGTAGTCGTTTCTAACCACTTTTTCCTAGCTGCCGCTATTATGGCTTCATGGGGAGTATTATCAAATGCTCCTTCTATATCTAGGAATGTGCAAAGGGCAATTTCTTTATAGTCTTTTGCCTTTTCGATTTGTCTTACCAAACCATGAAGGACTGACTCCGTTGATTTGCCTTTTTGATAGGTGTATTGATTTTTATTAAGACAGACCTTGTTAGGCCCTGTTCTTATGTGAATGTCCACTAACTTTTCCATCGTCTTGACAAAGAAGGAAGTAAGATTAATACGGTGATATGACTTAGGCTGATCGATTAGACAATTTTTTGCCTTCGGTACAAATACCACCCTTGCTTTCCTCCAGATTTTTTAGATATATCCCCATATAAAACTGGCTTTAAAGATCCTTATTATTATTGGCATTAGGATCTCTAGCCCCTTCTGCAGTAATGTGGGGAATATTTTATCTACTCCGGCTGATTTGTAGGGCTTAAAGATCGACCATCTGATGTTTTCTGGAGTGAGGATTTTACCAGCAATGCTTTTGCTGAACGGAGTTTGACGATACGTCCTTTCCTCAACCTATCAATCTTTGTTGTTGTTAATTATCTTGCAGCCTAGGAAATGTCTTGCCAATAACACTTCAAGAGTTTCCATGCTGCTTTTAGTTGACGATCCATCCAGTCTCTCTAATAAGCTGATATCTATCGGGGTGTCTTTTGATAACACATTTTGGAGTCTTGAGACCATTGGGAGATCATCTATCTCTTCACAAAATCTTCTCCAAGACTCTTTTTTTAACTTTCTTAGAAGTTTGTTATATTCAGTAAGGGACTCTCTGCATTCGTTCCAGTTCCCAAAGGTTTTTGCTCTATTGAACAATTTCCTAGTTTGTTTGCGTTTTGCCGCTAGGTGTTTATTTGGCCCTTTTTTTGTGTAGAACAGGATCACTTTGCTCGTAAGCATTAATAATTTTGTTTACGTGTTTGTTCGTAATTTGATCAATGCAGTCTGGGCTGCTTATTGATTCCTCTTCGGTACCTAGTTCGTACTCTAGATTTTAGATTCCAGTTGGTACGTTTAGGGTTTCTGTACTGGTTTATATGGCCAAATGAAGTCTTAATAACATAACAGATATGTCTATGATCTGACAGTGAAGCTTCTTTTGATACGTGCCAATTTTCGCACTTGTGAACCAGGCAGTGGCTTGTTATGGTTAGGTCAAGTTCTTCCTGCCCAGCTGAATTTATGATTTTTTGATTATCTAGGTTGTTATTAGTAAGGTACTCCAAAAGTGATTCACCTCTTTTGTTGATATCACTACTTCCCCGAATAGTGTGGTGCGCGTTAGCATTGCATCCCACAATGACTGGTATTTTGTGGATTCTGCTGTATTCCACAAGCTCCATGGCGCCTTAAAGTGGAGCATCTGGCTCCTCACCAGGAAAGTAGGCCGAGGCAATTATCACCACTTGCACCCCTCCTGTCTTTGGTATTTTCACCATTACTGTTACTAAATCTGTTCGGATAAAAATAGGCATATTCAGGTAATTAATTTCTGATGATATTAGAATTGCAGCTGTCGTTTCTTTTATCGAAAATTGACTTTGTTATTTTCAGAGGAATACCAATAATTTTTCCCTTCGCGGCTCTTGGTTCCTCTTCTAGGGCTATATGGAATTCCTCTTTTGCGAATCTCCATGTTATTGCGTCCATGGCCGCTGCTGCATGATGGAGATTCGCTTGAATAACTCAAAGTTTATTTAGAGTTAAGGCCACATTTATTGAGCTGCGGCTTTCTGCTTCTGTGTTGCAGCTGTAAGGAACTTGTGAGGATGTTCGGTACATATAACACCAATACTGATCCCTTTAACCGCGTAACCTGTAGCTAGCACCCAATGTGGAGGACTGAGTCTCTGCTGCAGGTCTATGCATCCTGAAGGTTTTAGGCCTTTTGTTATCACTTCCTACAGATGGCGGTGTTGTAGATGAGGTTCTGCTTCTTTTCATTGCCTTATTATGTGCCAGCGATAACGTTATAGTGAGCAAGATCGTACGCTTCGTTTGCAGTTTTACCATGGTTACGGTGGTACGAATACCGTCTCCTGGCATTATTTTCTTTGAGCGTTAACTATTTCAGCTCTGCTGATAAAAGTTGCTCATCCTCTAGAAGCTTACTAGGGGTTTTTCTATACGCTTTGAGTTGCGGTCTTTTGTACTTTGTCATGACCGCCTCTGCAGTCACTTCACGTATTTTTTTTGGAGGGTTTGTTGGTTTGTTTCTCTCATCGTTCACGGCATTAGCCGCGGTTTGTTATGCTTTAGGGGCCGCCTGGTATCCAGAGCTCGCATATTAGCGGTTAGTTGCCCACTAACCATACATCCTTGACATATACTATTTCACCGTAGTTTGGGGGATTTTTATTTTCAAGGTTTATTCCTCTAGCGTCGTACTTTATAAAGGTCACCATTAAGGTAATACGTACACTTGTGAATCACTTTAGAGATAAATCCATGAATACCAATGCTGGGATAGGATACGGAACCGACAGCTAGCTGAACGATTTAATCCCCCTAAAACATCCGCCAAAGACTATACATAGGATATGGAGCCGACAGCAAGCAGTTCGACTTATTCTCCTCTATCTGTAGACCTTATAGCTTTATCCAATCTGCACCGCGAGGAGGTGATCTACATAACAGACCATCTTGTCCTTTAAGAACAATCGGTGTGCATGTGTTCGAACCCATGTCCATGTACTTGATTTCACGCATATTTATTTTCAGTCCCGCCTCTTTGCATTTATAATGTAACAAGCAAACATTTGACTCTAATTTCGAATGGTTATGTGCAAGCAAACTCACGTCATCAGCATAATGAAGGTAACGTAAGATGTTAAATCGTCTCCACTGAAGACCTTTTTCTTCCCCACCTTCCAGTGGAGGTTTCAAGATGTAATTTATTGCATCCAGGTGATCCAAAATTTAGCCACAGATAATTTGCATCTTCTCTTCAGGATTGAACGGAGAGCCGCAAATGATGATTAAATGATTTAAATCCTTCTGTTTATGACTGTCAATATTGTATTCAAGGATGTTAAGAGTTGATATCAATTTCACATTTTCATTTCTAATCGTAATGTTCTCCTGCAGCAGGTCTTCCACAATACATTTATAACTTTCAACAATGTCTTGTAGAGAATCGATTTTCTTTCCTAATTTTAGTTGGTAGACCAGTAAAGCATCCAATTTTTTATTTAGGATATTCAAGCTTATATTCCTTACCTTGGACCTCAGAGTCGCTTACGTAGACAGAGTCTACACTGTCTCGTTGACCCGCCATTGCTGAACGCCTTTTTTGTCGTTCAGCCTTGCAAGAACGTCAGCACCATAATTTAGTTTCGTCTGTTCTAGTTCGGCCAATTCTTTTTTGCAGAGACCAGAGCCTTACTTGTGGAACACTTCTTTATACAATCCGTCGCACACTATCACCTTTGTTTCGTACGATAACTCAGTCTGCGACAGATAATAGAAGGAGAGAGTTGGTTATAAGAAAGTAAAGAGGTTTTTGTGCCGCAAGGCTTTTCCTCATAAGGAGAGTGTTTTCATTTTATTCAAGTGAATCCTAATTTATACCTGCTGAAACAACCTTCTTACTAGATAAAATCGAAGGATTTTTGCAAGGTTTGAATTTTCCCACTATTAGTCATCTTTTTTCTCGTAGAAGAGAATGTAGGATTCTTTAATCATAACTATAAGTTTATCTGGAATACCCCTCCTACGCAAAGCCTTCCATATATAAACTCGCTTAACGCTGCCGAAAGTATTCTCGAAATCCACAAACATGAGATGTAGTGGAGAACCCATTTCGGCGGACTGCTCCAATATTAGCCATAGGGTATTTATGTGGTCGGTACAAGACGACCCTTTACGGAATCAAGCCTGCTGAACTTCGAGAGTATTCTCTCACTAATCATATGGAGAATTATCTTGGCCATGATTTTCGATACAGCAGTAAGTAGACATATGCCACGCCAATTGCCACAATCCCGAAGGTAGCCCTTCTTTGGAATTTTCACAATGACGCCCTCCTTCCATTCAGTCGGATATCTTCCTTCATTTCACACCTCAGTAAAGAGTGGAAGGAGTATATCAGCTGTTATTTGCGGGTCAGCGTTGAGGAATTCGGGCGGTAGTCCGTCTATACCTGAGGCTGTCTTTCCCGAGAACTATCTCTTCCTTATGTGGGGGATCGTCCGTATAGAGGATTGTTGCGGATGAATGTTTGGTACGTTTTATGTTTCTGAGATATCTTCCTCTGACAAGATGTTTAAAATAACAGAGAAGTATTCTTTCCATCGCCGCATCTGGTATTCACTCATATTAAGGGGAGTTCCGTTGACATCTCTCACCAGGTGGTTGGCGATGAAGTTCCTGTTCGTCACCAGTTTCAATAGTGAACCCATCAATTAGAAAGAAATATCGAATTGTCTAATCACAGTTACTCGAAAACTCAAAACAACCGGAAGTAGCTGGTGTCAATTTAACTCAACAAAACCGCAAAAACGAAAACTCATACCAACTCTACACGTGACTACAGTGTACCAACAATGTTTTCGTATAGCAGCTATTTGAAACTCAAGTGATAAAAATCAATAAATTGTTGCAAGAAATTTGAAAAAGTTTTAATGCAGATTTATTCATTAAACATTTTTATTTAATTTAGAAACAAAAACTAATCCATTTAAATTATTCATTACAAAGTTATTAACTAAAAATAAAACAAAGTCGACAATTTGCCTCCAATAATGTCTTCGTACACTTACGAAACAGTTTATGAAAAATCTTTAAAACTATAGATACATTTTTTGTTAATATTTAGTTGGGTAGCCTTTATTTTTAATTACGGCTTTAAGGCGGTGTGGCATCGATTCTACAAGTTTTTTTGCATAGCTTGGCTCTATTTTCGCCCATTCCTCCAGAAGAGCCTGTTTTAACTGAGGTTTCGAGCTAATATGATGAGTCCTGATCCTTTTTTCCAGCATGTTCCACATGTGCTCAATGGGATTGAGGTCAGGACTTTGCGGTGGTGTCTTAAGCAAATGTGGAGTTTTGTACGCCAAGAATATCCTAGTATTATGAGCCATGTGCTTAGGATCATTATCTTGTTGAAAGTAAAAATCCTTTGATAAACCCAATTTTTCAGCACTTGGCTCCAAATTTCTCTTGAGAATTTCAATATATACCCGATGATCTATGATTCCTTCAATTATTTCTAAGTTTCAAACGCCGCTGGCAGCCATACAGCCCCATACCATTACGCCGCCGCCGCCGTGTTTTACAGTTTTGATGGTGTTTTTTGGGTTGTAAGCTTCCCCTGGCTTTCTCCACACTCTAAGTCTCCCATCAGACCCAAAAATGTTGTATTTGAACTCATCAGAAAATATAACATTGCGCCAGAACTCGAGAGATGCATTTTGCTATTGCCGAGCGAAGTCCAAACGTTTTTTGCGATTTACTTCACTTACCAGTGGCTTTTTGCGAGGTGTACGAGACTTAAATCCGGCATCAATCACGCATGTTCGTGCTGTTTCTGGATGAACTTCTTTTTGATTGGACTGACGGAGCTCTGCACTAATTTTTGGTGCACTTATGAACGGATCCTTGGCAATCATACGCTTGATTTGCAGCCGATCTGCATCAATGAGAATTGCAGGGCGTCCTGATTTTGGCTTATTCTCTACGCGGCCTTCATATTTATAGCGCCCGATTACAGATTGGATAGTAGAACGGCTTCGGGACAGTAGTTTGGCTATTTCCGCGTATGATTTTTGCTCCTATACGTGTAAATTCACTATAAGCTTACGCTCTTCAAACGACAAGTATTTAACAGGCGTTATTTCGATTTATACTGAGCGAAACTCATAAAATTTACATTTGACAGTAAACACACGTGTTTGTTTCTTTACTGTTATTACAAACCGTTATGAGTGGAAAATAATTATGATCGATAATTATCAGCCAAGAGATCGAAGAGCAAGCGAAATCTTAAATGTACGAAGACATTATTGGAGACAAATTGTCGACTTTGTTTTATTTTTAGTTAATAACTTTGTAATGAATAATTTAAATGGATTAGTTTTTGTTTCTAAATTAAATAAAAATGTTTAATGAATAAATCTGCATTCAAACTTTTTCAAATTTCTTGCAACAATTTATTGTTTTTTATCACTCGAGTTTCAAATAGCTGCTGTACGAAGACATTATTGGTACACTGTATATGTCGAAATTTTTTAAATAGTTTATTATACTTGATTTTTGCTTTTTTATTTAAAAATAATTTTCTAAATTACGCGAACGTGCGTGCTGGATGTAGAGTGCTGAATGTAGTGCGCTGAATGGTTATAATTTGAACTGTCAGCTGTCAGTACGTCGCTGTCAAAATCTATTTCTCTTCGTCTGACAACAAAATAGGTAAAAAATTTCGGAAAATCTCAATTCAATTGTTTCAAGGGCGTAATTCATAACTACAATATCCTTCCAACAGATCCACCACTATGCCTGAACCAGACCTAAGGTCCCCGATAGCGAGATTCGCAAATTGTGTTCATAATATGGTTGATGGTCCGGTGACATGGTTCCGAGGTAAATATCGCGTTTTAAATCCAAATTTGCTAATTATTGAACTGCAATGCTGCAGCTTAGCAGCTTAAAGACAAATTACAAATTCCGGTTTCTTGAGAAAACACCACGACCCAGTTACATAATAACATAACCTTAAAGAAATCCAATTCTTTACTTCACAGAAACCATCGTCGAACCGAATCAGACCAAATATCCGTGGTATCATCAGGAATTCCGTCGCGTTCCGACCATCGACGAATGCTACACGGACGATGCCGTCTGCAAATTCGAGGCCAATCAACAATTCCGCCGCGATCGTATGGTTGAGAACGAAATCCTTTCGATTCTTCGTCTCCGTTTCGAGGATTGCGTGATGTACGAGACTCCCGATCATATCGCGAAATGTACTCCGTTCAAGGAGCGATACGAACATGCTGCAGCCAATTGGTTCCAGAAATGTAAGGACACGGTTATTCGCTTCGATCGATCGGATTTTAATTGTTTTCCCGTTTTTATTCAGATGGCGATTTGGGAGGTTACGGTGACGCGAAGACCGCTTATATGAAGCAGAAACATCGCATGCTTTGGGAACGGCGTCACGGTCCAGTCGGTTCCGGTATGCGATCCAATGAAGAATCCGCTGCTGAATAAAATCCGATGGGAATAGTGAACTTGTTTGTAGGTAAAACAGAAAAATCTTTGATAATGTAAATGAGGCTCAGCGAACCTCTTTAGAGCCGAGAAGGTGATTGAAATAAAAGCCGAGAAAAATGATTGCACGCTTTTTGATTTGCTGGTTAACAAATTATTAAGTGTGTCAGGCGAACAGCTCCTGCCAGGACTTCTACCTTCTACAATGGCACTACAGTCCAAATCGGATCTTGGCCTCCAGATATTCAGGTTCCTTAACATTTTTTAATTACTTATTGTGGAAGGGTTAAAAGTTCGCACAACCCTGTTTCTTAGAATTTTTAATTTTCGTAGATTGAGGTGACCAAGTAGGCAATGCGCTGGAATTATACATATATTCCGTCGACCGGGATTTGAACTCACAACCTTCGCATTACAAGACCAACACGCTCCCCACTAGGCTACACCCTGCCAGGTGGGAAGGATTTAAAATCAACAATTTCGAAATTCTCAGTCAAAATATAAATTTATTTTATTCTCTTGGAAATGTTTAAAAGTATCGACAGATTTCTATAAACTTAAAAGCAGATTAGCTACCTTAAAAAAAACAAAACTCGATTATTTCAGAGGTTGCTACAAAAATAAAATCGAGAGATTCGAGTCAGCAAATACTAACTAGCGGCTTACTCATCAGACTTTTCTTAATTTTCGACAATGCCTTGTCCTTATTCAAATTATTATTGCTACCGTTCCGTGAATTTATATTCTTTTCGCCCAACGGAATCATCGTCATATCGTGCAAACGTCTCCTGAACAATTTATAAAATTGGAGAACATTGGCATTGGCCCAAACTTGTTTCGGATCGAAATCCAAAATTCGAATACTGTCTAAGCTTTTCGCACGACTAAGCGCCACATATGCCTGGCCGGCTTCGAAAACTTTCGATAACGACATCTCGATACAGTCCAGTGTCAATCCTTGCGACTTATGAATCGAAAAGGCCCACGCCAGCTTCAACGGGACTTGTTTGCGCGTAATTAATCCACCGGTCGGCGTTTTAATGAGCCACTTTTCCGCCTTACATAAATACTCGTTGTTATTTTTGAACTTAACGACAGGCAAGCCGTTCGCAAACTTACAAATAATTCCGCGTGCACCGTTCACCAGGCCAGCCGATACGTTAATATTTTTCAGGAGCATTACTTGCGCGCCCATTTTCAAGATCAACTGGCCGGGCGCTTGAAGCTGATTATCCAATTGTTTCGTCATAGATGCATCGCTGTCCTCTGCCTTGAATGTTACCTTATCGCCCGGTAAATTCTCCAATTTCGATTCGTTAATTGCATTCGCATCATTTGTATGCGAACAAAGCTGCGATGCTAGGATTCCGTTCGATTCGATTTTTTGTTTCGATGTCGACATCAAACGTTGCGTAATCTCGTCGGTAATATGACCGATACGAATATGATTTAGAATTCTGACGAATTCCGGATCGGTTTGTCGATGAACTTGCTTCAGTTCGTAGACCATTTGAATGCATTTCTCCCACGCTTCGGATTGGAAACAGAAACGTTTTTCGAAATTGTTGTCTTCACGCTTCACGACCGGCGGCAATTGAAGAAAATCGCCGCATAGGATCAGTTGAATGCCACCGAAAGGACGATCGTTTCTTCGAATATGACGGGCAACTGCTTCGATTTTCTGCAATTGAAATTGGAAATTAGATTTCGGGCACAAAAACAATGTGTGAAATTTTTTACGAACTTACATCGAAATATTTCGAATCAACCATAGAAATTTCATCGATAATTAATCGTTTGCATTTTCTCCATGTTTGTGCGGATCGAGTTGCCATTTCAATGCATCGCGAAAGATTAGCGTCACCGCCACCAATCCCGGCAAAATTATGAACCGTTACACCACCTGCAATTAAAAATATGAATTTTCACATTAGACCTTCTTCATTATGTAAATTTGCGCATTATGTTAATTACGCATTGCACGTCGATTAGTTCGTTTCGATCTGATTTTTAAGTATCGTCATAAGAATCCTTTTGTTATGCTCTTCTACTTCTTCAATGCCGAATCAAGTCATGAGCTTTCAGTTTGCCTAATGTTCTTTTTTGTGGGAGAGTCGCTAGCCTTTCTCGCAACTCCCTGTCTACGAATTTTTATTTTGGTAGATTAACATGGCCCACGTGTACCACTGCAGGGGGTAGTTGTAGGATGAGGTTTTACCAATTCATGGAACTATCTTTGGAGAATATCCACTCCACGGACCTGAACTAACCATCCCCCTGAGGGTTGGGAGCAGTAGAATTCACCCACAGCCAGTCATGCTTGCATTAAAAATGACAAATGGACACTCACTGGGTGTCACACCATCAGCGACGTTGGCCCGTCCTCGTCCTCCTGACATATTGCCGACACTTCGGATCGCTCCATTAAACAAAAACGACAAATAAGCTTTAAGTTTCCGTACATATTATTTCACCTTTTTTAAATTTTCCCGAAAAACTAAAAGCAAAAATTGAAACGAAATATGTTGAGCGTGTAGCTCGCCTGCCACATTTTAAAATAAAATGCCACATATTATTTCAACTGTTTAAAATTTTCAAGGAAAACTAAGATCAAAATTTGAAATTTGAAATGAGATGTGTAATTTCAACGCCTACTACGCTAACAATTGTTTGGAGTATTTTTTTTAATTTAATTTATTTATTAATCATAACAAGATAGTTTAGTTTACAAATAGATTGCTTAATTTAATTTATTTTAATATATCCTAATATATTTAAATTTACATTAATTAATTAAACATAATTTGATATACATATATGATATATGATAGACACTGGTGGAAGGGTTAAGTGGGATGTGGGGGGGACCTTATAAAACGGAGCGTAGTCTCAGTTTATATGTCAGCTTATTTATTGGAGGTGTATAGTGGGCGCTGAATTTGTTGAATACTCTACAGCATCTGTTAATAGGTTCATTTTGTCCGTAATCAGTACGATGTGCATATTCCTTAAGTGGTTTTGAATGTCTCGTCAGCCTGACATTGTCATTGAGTCTCAATTTATTGGAGATATGGTCCACCTTAATATCGCCATTCAAAACATCTAAGGTGAAACAGGATGTGAGCATAGTTCTTCTAGAACCAAGCGGTGAAAGATTTAATAATTGCAGCCTAACTGTGTAGGGTGGAAGGTTTTCAAAGTCTCTAGGATCATACAAGTCCCTGAGAGCAAAAAGAAGGAATTGCTTCTGGATTGACTTTATTCTGTTGCTGTATAACTGGAAAAAAGGGTCCCAAATGGGACATACATATTCCAGAATAGGGCGGACAAGAGAACAGAATAAAGATTTTGTAGCCCATTCTTAAACTCTTTGGCTCTTCTCGTAATGAACTCAAGAAGTTTATTGGCTTTTGAAATTATTCGATTATAGTGAGATTTGAAGCACAGTTGGTTGTCCAGTAGTAAGCCGAGGTCTTCAATTTGATCAACACGGTGTAGTTGAGTTCCACTTAAGACATAGTCATGGTGATATGAGGATGATTTACGTGAGAAACTTATAACGTGGCATTTACTGACATTAAGCTCTAATTTGTTCTGAATGCAACAATGATCTAGCGCAATAAGCTTGGATTGTAGGAATGCGGCATCTGCGGGTGAGGTTATGGCATGATATATTTTTAGATCATCAGCGTACATCAAATGTGAAACATTTTCCAATACTTCTAATAGATCTGAGATGAACACATTAAATAAGAGAGGTCCCAAGTGACTTCCTTGTGGTACCCCAGAAGACACTAATATTTCCTTGGAAATAAGACCTTGAAACTTAACAAATTGAGTGACCCGTGATCTTAAAACCTAACTGATACGAGAAACAGATACAGCGCCTCGGATACGGACGAATTCTACGGTAACGACTTTTGACATTCGAAAACGGACTATGATTGCCTTCTGGAACGTTCGAACATTGAATGACGGAGGAAGAGCTGGGGTTACTCGGTCCTTGCACCGCCAATCGATCGTGAAATGGAGCACAATAATGTCCAAATCTTGGGCTTAAGCGAGGTCAGCTAGACAGGGTCAGAAGAAGAACGAACCCCGAGCGGAAACACCATTCTGTACGTTGCTCCTAAGAGTGAAGCCAAAAATGGCGTGGCGCTAGTCTTTACACCGAGAAATAGTCTCATCAGCTAGGAACCAATCTCGGATTATCGTTGTCAGGCTCAGGACCAGTGTCAGAAACGTCACAATTCTTCAGTGCTACGCACCAAGTAATATCGCAACACCTGATTACAAAGAAGAGTTTTACAGACAACTGAGTGCCACCTTCGATCGTGTCCCAAGAGGTGATATTGTTATCATCTCAGGAGATATGAACGCCCAAGTTGGCTCTGACAACACGTCATGGGGAAGCATAGTGACCCTCGGGTCGACGCGTCGCGACCTTGGATTAAGAAACCCGAAAACGGCGAATTATTTGTGGAGTTTTGTAGTACTCGGCAAATGGTCATCGGAGGGACCCTTTTTCCACACAAGATTCACCATAAAACATCTTGGGTTCCCCCTGTGATACTCAGAATCAGATCGACCATTTGGCTATAAGTCGCCGATGCACAAGATGTACGAGCGAAGCGTGGAGCTGACGTGAGGAGCGATCACCACTTGCTTGCTTCCTGCTTGAGATTGTGCACAGCAGCTATCCGACGGCCACAAATGCTTCAAATGAAGCGCAAGCTTAATGTGGATAGACTTAGAAACCCCAACAAAGAGGGCGAATACACCACCATTCTACGCGAAAAGTCATCCACATTGGGAGGATATGAAACACGCACACTGAACGCCAACTGTGAGGCAACCAGAAACATGTTTCTAACTAGTGCTGAAGAATCTGTGGGATATATGCAAAGCGGTGAGAAACCCTGGATGTCGCAAGACACATGGAACAATGTTGGCGATCGGAAAAAAGCCAAATTGACAATCATCTCTCAACCCGATGTTAACCAAAGAACACGTGACTTGAGACAGAACTACCGCGATGCTCTTATACAGCTTAAAAAGGCTGTTAGACGCGACAAAAGAAAGGCTATTGAAGATCTGGCGAACAAGGCAGAATCTGCGGCTTACCTTGGAGAAATGGGCTCACTATTTAAAATTATGAAACAGTTGACGAACAAAAATTTCACCGCCAACCACCTAGTGAGAGATGCCAACGGAACTCTCCTTAATATGAGTGAACACCTGTTGCGGGGATGGAAGGAATACTTCTCTGATATTTTAAACATCTTGTCAGAGGAAGATATTCCAGAAACAAAGCAACTACCAACAACAACAACAATCCTCTATTAGGGACGATACCCCAGAAAAGGAAGAAATAGTTGACCGAATGGGTCAATGGCGGGAAGGAAAGCCCCGGGTATAGAGGAACTACCGTTTGGTAGGTAGTCCCTCTATATCCCTGCTCAAAGCGGAGCCGGAAATAATAGCCGTTATACTCCTCCAACTCTTTACTAAGGTGTGGAGTGGAGGAAGATATCTAACTGAATGGAAAGAAGGCGTCATTGTGAAAGTTCCGAAGAAGGGCGACCTTCGGGATTGTGGCAATTGGCGTGGCATATGTCTACTTACTGCTGTATCAAAAATCATGGCCAAGATAATTCTAAATATGATTAGTGATGTCGAGAGCACTCTCGAAGTTTATCAGGCTGGATTCCGTAAAGGATCATCTTGTACCGACCACACAAATACCCTACGGATAATATTGGAACAGTCCGCCGAAGTGGGTTCGCCACTACATCTCATGTTTGTAGACTTCGAGAAGGCTTTCGACAGTTTTGCGTAGGAAAGGTATTCCAGATAAGGTCATAGCTACGATTAAAGAATCCTACGAAGATGCAAGGTGTCACGTCTTACATAGAGGAGAGCTATTCGTGAGCTTTCCTGTACAAAAGGGTATCAGACAAGGATGTATATTATCACCAGCTCTGTTTCTGGTGGTAATAAATGACATCTTGAAGAGAGATAGGTCTTCAAT
Source organism: Chorisops tibialis (assembly GCA_963669355.1). Lineage (NCBI taxonomy): Eukaryota > Metazoa > Arthropoda > Insecta > Diptera > Stratiomyidae > Chorisops > Chorisops tibialis. The sequence continues at coordinate 291,207,870 of OY770262.1, forward strand.
GGAGACTATTTAACATCTTAAGTCACCTTGATTATGCTGATGACGTGTATTTGCTTGCACATAACCGTTCGGACTTAAGAGTCAAATGTTTGCTCGTTGCATTCTAAATGCAAAGATGCGGGGCTGAAAATAACTGTGCGTAAAACCTAATACATGCACATGCGTTCGAACACAAGCACACCGATTGTTCTAAACGGTCAAGATGTGGAAGAGGTGCACGATTTTTGTTATCTCGGAAGCATTGCCAGCATGGACGGCGGAGCCAAAAAGGATACTGAGGCTCGTCAGGCCTTCGGTATCCTTTCCCCTTTCTGGAGGTCAAGAGAGATCTTTGACGCATGCGTCAAATCCGTGTAACTATATGGTTGTACTACGTGGAAAGTGACCGTTCAACTAACCTAGAAATTGCAAACTCTCATGAACCAATTCCTCCGACGCATATTGGGGATATTCTGGCCGGAAGTGATCTGCAATGACGAACTTTGGAGTACAACTGGACAAACTAAAATAGACATTGAAATTCAAAGGCGGAAGTGGCAGGAATAAACAAGTCTGACAACAGATAAAATGCCGATGCTCATAATCGCGCATTATGGAAGAGAACTGCTTCTGTCCTATGCTCCTATAAGGGGTCTTAACAGAAATTTTTTTTTTTTTGATTGTACTCTATCCCAAACCAGGAAGCCATTTCCGTTGCTAAACAAATTGTCTCGAATTGGGTGAGCAGATTCGGAGTTCCACGTGAACTACGCTCTGATCAATGACTACAGTACAAAAAATCCAAAGGCTAGCTTGTCTTATCACAGGAGCAATGAAAACCTGTCCTACGGCGGCAATGGAAATGTTCCTAAACATCCCCCGCTACATCTCCAAATAAAAAAGGAGGCTATCATAGAAGTGTTACGCATGCAGCGGAAAAACAATTAAAAATCAGGGGATTTTATAGGTCACATCAAAATCCTAAAAGACCCAAAAATAGAGGTTCTAACCTCCACACTATCGGACGCTATGCCGACAAAATTCAACTTTGAAACTCCCTTCAAAGTTATAATCAGAGAACTCAAGGACTGGAAATCGATGCTATTTGGAAAAAGAAGTTAAAGGTACTAATTTCTCGGTTTCAAAACCACTTGGCAAAGAAGCCAGGCTGAACTAATTGCAATGAAGCTATGCATCCAAGAGAATATAAGGAGAGCTCATCGCAACAAATCTATTTATATCCTGTCGGATAGTCAGGTGGTTCTCAAAGCCCTAGCCTCCAATAAACACGGTTCGAGAATAGTTTGGGACTGCCTTCGAAAAAAGAACGATGTAAGCTTAATGTGGGTAATGGTAATGTGGGACGTATGAGAATTGAGGGGAATGGAGAGGCTGATCGTCTTACAAAAAACGGCGCAGAAATAAATTTTATTGGTCCAGAGCCATTCTGCGAAAAACCAAAAGGGCACTCCAACCATACACTTAGAAAGTGGGTTGAACAAGAACATAAAATCTACTGGAATATACTTCTAGGCTTATCAATCTCAAAATAAATTACCACAAAAAAAAAAACAATGTGGAGGATATTCTAAAACCGCAAATCAGCCTAATGACGAGGCACAGAGTAAGCCCCCACCTCAAAAATATGGGGTTAGCGGAAACCGACATCTGTCGCCTCTGTCTCGAAAACTCAGAAAAGACAGAACAAATCCTATGCCACTGTAAAACAGTAGCAAGGAAAAGATACAATCTTCTAGAAAAAGGTTTCCTTATAACTGATGAGCTACCCAACATGGATCCCTTAGACATACTTACATTAACTAAAGCTATCAAGTTATGGTAGCGTAAAGGGGCAATAAACGCACAATTGGCCGAGAAGGTCGCAATGCTCTCACGTGTTCCCCAAATTATAAAAAAAAAACGCTCTAATAAAGGCCGTAACTTTAAATTGAAAACATTTCAAAAGATGTGCAAGCTACTCGGAATAAATAAAACATTGCATCCGCAATCCAACGGGATGTTGGAACGTTTCAACAAAACTTATCCAAACTACATTGAGATCAGCATATTCTGCTATTCTTGATGGCCTACATGACATCAGTACACGCGACAACAGGAGAAAAACCATCTCGAGTCGTCTTTGGGAGAAATATTCGGATCTCTGCAGATCTTACGTATGGAACGCCACCAGACCATTCATTGTCTGTCTTTGCTTAAAGTGAAGTATACTACCTTTAAGGTTTAACCTCACTATTGTCTTTAGCAACACGAATTGTATAAGACGACAATCATTACCGCCCCCCAAGGTGGCAGTTTATACTTACAGCAAGTTCGATGCGAGAAGCTAGGATGTAGCCTAGTGGGTAGCGTGTTGATCTACAATGCGAAGGTCGTGAGTTCGAATCCCGGTCGACGCATAATTCCAGCACACTGCCTGCTTGGGTATACCATGGTCACCTCAATCTACGAAAATGAAAAATTCGTAGATAGAGGGTTGTGCGAAGGTCTAACAATCCGTTCACAATAAATAATGAAAATGTTAAGGAACCTGAAGGTTCGGAGGCCAAGGCTCGATTTGGGTTGTAGTGCCATTGTAGAAGAAGAAGTTCGATGCGAGACCCATCTAAATCTCTGCCATCCTTTCGTTCATATCAACAGGTTGAGGAACGCAACCTTACGTCGAGCTCTGTGGAATTTTTCCCGCGATATAAACCACCACAACCACCTCGTATTCGTCAAGACGTCCTCAACCATCGCTGAGGGTGGAAGTAACCTTCCATGGGCTCCCCAGCTCCCGAGGTACCACATTACTTTTGGTCAGGCTCCGCAACCGAAGCAGAGCTACTTGCACTTTGATCAGTCACACCCCCAAGGTCCACGCCAAAAGTAGTTACTGGAATCGCACTTAGCTTTCTACCAGCACTTGCTTCCTTGCGAAAGACAGGTTTCGGACCCGAAGACATGCACCCCGACTTGTTCCCACCTTTCTAAGTAGGTTTCGGAGCCGATGACAGGCCTTCGACTTTTTCCCCCTGCCTTGATAGTTCCCAAGAATATTTCCATAATTCGGCAAAGTCCTCCTCAATACAACAACCCCTCGTGCGGGACGCCACCAGACCAGTCAGCGCTTCCAAAGAATTATTTTTCGGATCTGCGACATCGACAACAAACGATGCACAACCTGGTGAGGCATAGAACCCACCTCGCCACCGATCGCATAACAATCTGGTGCGATTTGCGAGCCAACTCTTCAGGTTTTCGAGAAAGGGACTTGGTGTGGCTGTATAATCCTCGACACCAGAAAGGAAGCAGACCTGATTTTCAGTCTTAGCTGTAGTGTTGATAAAGCAGGAGCAACTGGATTGAAAAAATTAACGAACATTGTTATACATCTGAAATGAAGCAGTCCTTGAAAGAAAGTTAAGCAAAGCACGCACAAGGAATTCGGATAAGTAAAAAGGTTACAATTGAATAAAAAAAAAAAAACCTTACCGATAAGACACGCCGCCACACCAGTCGAAGCCGTGGCCACAGTTCCATCCGGCGGCAAAGCCGAAATAATCTTCCGCAACAGAAAACTCTTGCCCGTTCCAGCCGATCCCGTAAAGAAAATACTCTTGCCGCTCAGGCAAGCCTGCAGCACCTGATTCTGCTCGTCGTTCAATTTGATGTCGTCTTCGTCGATAAGCGGCGACGACTGGTATAGCTTCTTGGCCAGCGGCAGTTTCCCGTCGGCCCTCAACTCCTCGAATTTTCGCTTCTTAGCTTGCGGCGGAGACGGAGTCGTCATCGTCGCTTTCGGAAGTCCCGCTGCCTTCCGAGCCATTATCATTTCGGCATTCGTTACGGGACTGATATCTTCGAATTTACTAGGCTTTCCCGATAGCAAGTGCGCTCGAAGATTCTTCTGAATTTGTGCTTCGTTTTCGCCGATATGGCCACCCAACTTCACGATTAACGTACGCAAAAAGGCGACAAGCGGTCCGGGCGGTGCGTTCGACAGGAACAGGATGCAATGTTCCGCATTGAATTTTATGCTGGCCTTGCCTTCGGTCATGAACTTCTTGTGGATCGTGACGTTCTTCAATTTCAATTTGGTCGGTTTTGCTTTGTCGTTGGAAATTTCGACGAAAATCTCGCGTACGTCGTTCCGAATGAGGCGAAGCGTTGCCGATTTGTAGGATAATTTCCTACCGGTACTACCAACCGCCGATTGCCATTCCATGTTTACGGCACAGGTTACTACCGAATCGGATAAATCCATTTTGGAAGTTACGCGACACAATTTTCAGTGATAAATTCGTGAAAATACGTACGATGAAAAACGCGCGCGAAACGACCGGTACAGTGAACTCGGATTTGACAGGTTGTATGAATTTTAACACAAGATGGCGCTCCATTTCCGCGCGAATAAAATATACGTGAAGTTAGTTGCGTTTGGAGTGTTTGGAGCTGAAAACACTAGCGCACGGATACAAAATTTAATTATTGAAATTTTTTTTCCCTGGAAACCAATTTATCCGAATGTCAAGATTTAGCTTTCTATTTGCTTTGTAGTGGAGATATTAGCAAGTTTAATTTTTGACTCAAGCCCTCAATTCGAGTGAGCATTAATGGAGAGGAATCCGAAGAGTTCAACATGGGCCGGGGAGTGCCCCAAGGGTCCATACTGGGTCCCAAACTATACAACCTGTTCTTGTATGCCTTTCCTCACGTTGACCGATACCCCTCGGGCAGCAACTCCAACGCGATACTATATGCCGATGATACGGCCATCTACGCATCGGCTGACAAGCCTGAAATTGCCCTCAAAAAGGTTGCGACGCACTTAAGCACCATCAGCTTTTTTTACAACACCTGGGGGCTTACAATAAACCCCAACAAATCTGAAATAATTTGCCTCCGCAACGCCTCTGGTAAAGGTCGCAGAGGCACAGTGGCCATGAGCAGAAAGCTGCGTCTGTTACTAGATGGTAAAACCATTCCTCTTCGTAGCGAATTGAGATACCTGGGAGTAAAGCTGAGTAATTTGTGGAAGTTTAACGGACACATTAAATCGCAACTAACCAGAGCTAATCAAGGGTTCTTAGCTCACCTCTCTTTATTTCACTGGAACAGCCCCTTGCATAGTAGCTCCAAACTACTACTTTATAAACAGGTAGTTCGCCCCATCATTACCTATGGGTTCGCAACTTGGTTCGCGATTTCAACTACTGTTGCTCGTAAGCTAGAGGCCTTTGAACGAAAGATTCTTAGACTCTGCATTGGGAAAAAAAAATCCAATAAAAGATATTACTCTAATAAATATATTTACAAATGCGCTAACATTGAACCTCTCATGAGTTACGTGGCAGGCCTCTGGCTAAAAAGAGCACCAAAATTGGAACATCACAGCAACGAGTTGATTCGCAACATCTACTTCAGGCATCAAGGGGCGTTCCTCGACAATTACTTCTACCTTTCACCCCTTAACCTGATCAATTGCGGTCTAACTGGCCCCCCTGCAGGACACAACCGCATCTCTAGCTTTTACAATGGAAGAGACTCTACGCATCTGAGAGGTTAAGTCTTCGGGACAGTTCATCGAATCTTTTTTAGATTCAACGGCCTCTCTTGACTTTTTTTAATCGAATTCATCTTCTTTTACCGCTTAATTTCTCCCATTTTTATCCTTTTCATTACCATACCTATTTCTATATAGAACCTGATCTGTTTAACTAAAATTGTTCCTTTTCATTTATTATTACTTTTAGGCATTATTAATGTTCTCTTGGAACCATTACTTTTTTTTCCTTTTTTCTCTCATACGTACCTTTATATATATTTAATTTTAATTTTGTATTTAGACTTAAAGAAAATTTTTGATTTCTATTTTGTTCCCACTTCATCTTACTATTAACGTAAGTTAAGCCATGTATTAGAATTCACTGGCAACCATTTATTTTTCCAACTTATAATTTTTCTATGCATATTATCTTAATATTTAAGCTCATTATACCTAGACATTTAGTTCCTTTCTTCTTATTCTATCATTGTTACCTTTCATTGGTTAACGGCTGTGAATTTTCAAAACTAATAACAAAAAAAAAAATAAAAAATAATTAAAAAATAAAATCAGTAATCTCTATTTTACAATATTAATATTGCTATTAACCACTTTTTCTTATTACGAATTTACTATTTTCACACTTTTAACTTCTTATTATCGCTATTTTTACGTACTCATCACAACCTTCTCATTATCATTATCATTCCCATTCTCACTAATTCTATTTTTATTTTTTTTTTTTTCATTTTGTTATTATACCTAAATCACTCATTACCTTCCAAAGTTTATAACTAAAATATTTTACTTTTTACTTATTGACTAATTTTATTTAAACATAGTTTAATGTGATAAATATGGCAGTGCCTTATTTCGGATGGAGAGCTGTGATTTATCTCTCCACTCCCTTAAACTCGTTAAAAAATGTATTCCAAAAGAACGGCCACTTATTGGCTGATTCGTCTTTTTTCTCTCGGTGTTTGCGTGTTTGTTAATTTTTTTTATATCTTTTAATTATTCTTTACTACTGTACCTGCTCTCTCATTTAGATCGTTTAGACTCCGTCTTGCCAGCGGAGGTTCTTAGGAATAGAAATATGTTAAGAATTCTTTATTGTAACATTAGATTATATTAGTTATCGTTGCTGCGCCCAAATGCTCGTATGCACAGTACAAATTTAACAAAAGGGCTTAAACAGTCATTGTGTGTTCATACTTCTTAAGTTTTCATTATGTATATTTTGTAAGTTTTTCATGTGGCAATAAATAACTTGAACTTGAACTTGAAAAGAATTGAGAAAATTCAAATTTCGAACAAAATTTTCCGCGCAATCGCTGTACATGCATTGTCCAAACTCTATTACGACAGAAGTGCTAGTATCTCGACGAGATAAGGAATTACAGGCGAAATACGACACAATTGTACCGGAAAATGTGAAAGTGTTCGAACTCACACCAAACAGCAAAAGGTTTGTGTCCCACTCACACCAAACAACAAAAGGTTTGTGTCCCACTCACACCAAACAACTAAAGGTTTGTGTCCCACTCACATCAAATAACAAAAAGTGTGTGTCCACACAACGAAAGGTTTGTGTCCCACTCACACCAAACAACTAAAGGTTTGTGTCCCACTCACACCAAATAACATTCTTATTCCATCAAATAATCTGGCAACTGTCATCCGGTAGTAAATTTTCGCCAGACGAAAATTTAATTTCAATTTAATTTTTTTTGGACGTTTATATTTGGAATATAGAACAGGAGAATCAAATCGGCAAATTGCATCTCGCCAACTCAGGATGTTTCGTTTATGCTATCGATTACTAAACGATGCTATAAAATTCGAGCTGAACATTGATATGTTGCCGGTAATTGTTTTCAAGTCATAATTATAAATTTTGTTTTAATAATTCTCACCTTAATCAATTTCAGCGTAAAACAATCGAGATGCTGCAAAGTGGACAATACTCATTGTTCTATAACAATTTACTAACTATATCCATTACATCACTCTCGCTGAACGCATTCGATTATTTCATGCTGAATTTTGTAATTCACGGAACCGTTCCGTTACATAAAATGTTTCCGGCTGCTCTAAACGTACACAATGAACGATCAAAGACGACTTATTTCTATCTAACAGCTCACTATTTAGGTGCATTTATGCCTAGCAATCCGGATATAGTTGTAATGCCAACCAATATTTGTGGAACAGTTAAAGTTGCCCAGCCGATTCCTGTGCAACCTGTGGTTATCGTCAGTTATGCATTTTACCGCGACAAATAAACCAGTCATGCGAACACCAGAATCACCGCGCGCATATACTTGGCGAACAGAATCTGTTTTGTATTTTTTCGTAGATACATGGCTTCGGTTTGATGTCGATGTGAATAGGGTAAGAATCGAGATACGTTCGTGAAATAAATCTACCTTTCAGGATCTTCCCAGTAGTGAGTTTATAAGAGTGGTGAGAATTCTAGTAAAACAATTGCATGCCTTTGGCAATTCTTCCGAAATTGATAACACATCGATGTCGATACTAAGGAAATTAGCACAGCCGATGATGAATGCTCGCATTTATCCATTTTTAAAAAGCATAATTGCTTGATGGCCGCTCGATAGTTCAATGTCGGTAGTGCTGGAACTATGGTTGAGTTACATTCAACCATGGCGTTATACGTTCGATCGGAATTTCAGGTAATTTTCAAATGAAAAACCATTGTTGCCAAAATTTCCATAGTGAAATTATTTATGTTGCAGTAATGTGAATACTGAGGTGCCCATTAATACAAAATATGAACATTTCATATCTGAAAATCTTGTCATCTATACACAAATATTTGTACAAATTTTACCTTGGGGATATGGGCTCACTTTTTAAAATTATGAAACAGTTGACGAACAGAAATTTCACCGCCAACCACATGGTGAGAGATGTCAACGGAACTCTCCTTAATAATAATAGTAAACACCAGTTGCGACGATGGAAGGAATACTTCTATGATATTTTAAACATCTTGTCAGATGAAGATATTCCGGAAACAGAACAACTACCAAACATCCAACCGCAACAATCCTCTATTAGGGACGATCCCCCAGATAAGGAAGAGATAGTTTCCGCCATTCGGTCAATGGCGGGAAGGAAAGCCCTGGGTATAGAGGGACTACCAACCGAACTCTTAAAAGCGGACCCGGAAATAACAGCCATTATACTCCTCCAACTCTTAACTAAGGTGTGAAGTGGAGGAAGATATCTAAAAGAGGGCGTCATTGTGAAAATGCCGAAGAAGGGCGACCTTCGGAATTGTGGCAATTGGCCTGGTGTATGTATGTCTATTTACTGCCGTATCGAAAATCATGGCTAGGGCAATTCTCAAGAGGATTAGTGATGTCATGGAGAGCACTCTCGCAGTTTATCAGGCTGGATTCTGTAAAGGGTCGTCTTGCACCGACCACACAAATACCCTACGCATAATATTGGAGCAGTCTGCCGAAATGGGTTCGCCAATGCATCTAATGTTTGTGGACTTCGGGAAGGCTTCCGATAGCGTTAAGCGAGATTACATATGGAATGCTTTGCGTAGGAGAGGTATTTCAGATAGCGTCATAGCTATGATTAAAGAATCCTACAAAGATGTCTTCGTTGTTTCCAGAGCAAGATGCCTGTCCTCTAGAACCATTGCCGGATCCAAAAGCTTGTGCTCCAGAATTGTTTCCAGATACAGGCGCCTGTCCTCTAGAACCACCGCCAGTTCCAGAAGCTTGTCCTCCAGAGTGGTTTTCAGATCCTCAGGCCTGTCTTCTAGAACCATCGCCGGTTCCAGAAGCTTGTACTCCAGAGTTGTTGTCAGGCTTGATTTCCATGGTATTAGCTTTTAATTCGCGGAGCTTCTCCTCCAGTGTTTCTGCCACTCTATTGTAGAGCCTGGACACCTCGTCGAAGAATCCCTTCGCAAAGTATGGCTGATCGGCAGCCCAGACTGCATTGATAAAATCACGAACAAACTCGTAAACAATATAACTAATGCTTACGAACAAAGTTGTCCTGTTCTACAAAAAAAAGGGCCAAACAAACACCTTGGTGGAACGAGGAACTAGCGGCAAAACGCAAGTAAACTAGGAAATTGTTCAACAGAGCGAAGACCTTCGGGAACTGGGACGAATACAGAGAGTCTCCAACCGACAACAATCTTCTAAAAAAGTTGAAAAAAGAGTCTTGGAGAAGATTCTGTGAAGAGATACATGATCTCCCAACGGCCTCAAGACTCCAAAAGGTGTTATCAAAAGACAGCCCGATAAATATCGGACTTTTAGAGAGACCGGATCGGTCCTCTACTAAAAGCAGTATAGAAACCCTTGAGGTGTTATTGGCAACCCATTTTCCAGGCTGCAAAATAATAAAATATAATATAATAAACTCCGCACAGCAAAAGCCTTGCTGGTAAAATCTTCACTCCGAAAAAGATCAGATGGGCGATCAACACCTTTAAGCCCTACAAATCAGCCGGAGTAGATAAAATATTCCCCGCATTACTGCAGAAGGGGTTAGAGATCTTAATGCCAATAATGATAAGGATCCTTAAAGCCAGCTTTATTTGGGACTGAGTTAGTACCATTTACAAATAGGAGGAAAACGTACATCATACCTCCTTCAAAGCCCTATCATCCAATAAACACGGATCGAGGTTAGTTTGGGACTGTCTTCAAGACCTAATCATCCTGGGGAAAAGGAACAACGTAACCTTAATGTGGGTACCAGGACATATGGGAATTAAGTGAAACTAAGCGGCTGATCGCCTTGCAAAAAACGGCGCGGAAAAAAACTTTATTGGTCCAGAGCCATTCTGCGGAAAATAAAAAGGGCAACATAACTCGATACTTAAGAAGTGGGTTGAACAAAAACACAAAATCTACTGGAATAGACTTCCAGGCTTAACAACCTCAAAAAAACTAATCCTACCACAAAAAAAAAACAAAGTGGAGGATATCCTGAAATTCAGAAAGAGCGATATTAGTACTCTAATCGGCCTAATGACGTGGGACAGTGAAGTGAACCGCCACCTCAATAATATGGGCTTAGCTGAAACAGACATCTGCCGCCTCTGTCTTGAAGACTCAGAAACGACAATACATATCCTATGCCACTGTAAAGCAGTGGCAAGGAAAAGCCATAATCTTCTTGGGAAAGGTTTCCTTTCCACCGAGGAACTAGCCAACATGGCTCCCTTACAGATACTCAGATTAGCCAAAGCTATTGAGTTATGGTAGAGTAAAGGGGCAATAATCGCACAATAGGCCGGAAAGGCCGCAGTACTCTCAAGTGTTCCCCTAATATAAATAAATAAAATAAATGGTCTATCGGGATGACCATCTTCAAATTTCCGAATCACTCCATCCCAACTAGTGAAAGTCCCATACAGACTTCTCAGCTCCTGCAGGCGTATGTAGTAGTCACCGGTCTTTCTTGAGTCAGAGACCTTTGCTGTAGTTCCTCCGAATGCGCTCGATACTCTCGAAGACATCATGCTGCAATGCAGCTAACTTGCCCAGTTCCTTCATCATCTTTTCTTGTTTTGCTTCACGAATTTTTCGCTCAACGAACCAATGTTCCCAATGGCCAAGGAAATAATTAAAAGAAAGGCTTTTGACCTAGTGAGACGTAATTTACGAATGATCTTTTATTCTTAAACTTAATTTATTTATTACGAAAATATGCTTATTCTAATATTTTTCATATTTGTATAATCCCTGTGAACAGTAAGTCATTAATCAAAAAAAAATTTTATTTAGATATAAATGTAATTAAAAATAGTTGCTGTTAGATGCCAAATCATGTGCTAGAAAAATAAGGTCATGTTTAGACGCCGGTAAACCAATCTGACTAAATGACCAAAAAAAAATATCTAAAAGTTTACTGCGTGATTCGGCTCGGTTCGGTTAACAAAATATAAATTGAAAGAAAGCAAATTATTAATCAAATCATTGACAATATTCTCGTAATCTAGCAAGTTGCAGTTTTAATCGCCGGCTATAATTACATGTCTAGTTATATTGCAAATGTTTTCTACTACATCAACAACTAGGGACATACATATCACGAGTATCCGGAGGTTTATAAATAGCACCTATGAGACATTTATCATGTCTAATATGAAACTCTACGACTAGATAATCGATTAAGCTACCTGGTTCTGATTTGAGGTGGACTCTACTTCGTATATTATTTTTAAGTAGAATAGCGATCCACCGCCTCCACAATTGACACGGTCAGCTCTAAACACATTATAACCAGGAATAGAAATGTGGGCATCATCAAAGCCCGGTTTTAACCATGCTTCCGAAATGATTATCAGCGCGAAAATCACGAATCAGGCTTAGCGACTCCACGATTGGCACGGTCGATGATTTATTTGAATCAAAATGTTCTATTTAGGTTACATACAACACTTAATATTTCGAAAAGGATACCATCAACATTTTCTAGATTAATTTCTAGCAAAAGTCAAAATTGATTTGTCAAGCTGACAGTTCACGAAATGGAATGCGAACTCAATATTGTGGTACAATTTCGTTCCATGGAACTTCACAAACCGACTGGCTGTCAAAACATCGCGATAGTCAAATTGAACGAAATAATGGATATTGAGGATAAGGTTGGGGCGCTGTTCCCCGACGCGCACAGGAATCTTGAGTTGAAGGAAATTGACAGGGCGATTTCCGACTTCACAGTCATCCTAGAGGAAGTTGCTAAGAAGCACTCCAAAGGTCTGGTTCCTAACCCCTTGTTTCGCAATTTACCGCCCAATATCAATAACAATTTTATAATCAGGAAAAGGTGGCGAAACCTGCTGAAGAGGCGCCTTGAGACCAATCAAGGGCTCTGGACCAATGAATGCATTAGGCTACAGAGACTAATCAGAGATCTCTCCACACTAATCGATCGCGATATTAACAGTCATTTTAACAACCATTTTAAAGAGACTCTTCGCAGCCTAAAGCCGGGTCCCAACACCTTCAGAGTCATCAATAGGATCATTGGAAGAAAAAATTTGATAGCACTATCGATAGTATCACCAAAAATGGAGTTTCCCACCACTCTAACGAGGAGATGCTTTCCATCTTCTCTGACTATTATAAAGACCTATACTCTCCGCGCGTTCCGGATATTTTTCCTGAAAATTCCGAGTTGGTGTTAGAAAGAATTAAAAGTTTCGAAGAAGACCAGTGCCCGTCCGGGATTTTTGCTCCCTTAGTTTGCTTCTCCGATGAGAATCAATCTATTGGAGACGTGTCGGAGCCTTTCATAAAACCAGAAACCATTAAGGCGCTGATTCGCAGAATTGCGGGAAAGAAATCTTCAGGCCCCAACGGCATTACAAACCACATCCTAAAAAAATTGCCGTTCAAAGCATTGGAATTCTTAACTGTGATTTTCAATAACTGTATCTGCTCTGGCTACGTGCCTCCGTTGTGGAAAACAGCTAAACTAATCCCTATTAGAAAAAAGGGCTCGGCTAGAGTGGCTGCCGACTTCAGACCAATCTCACTGCTTTCTAACATGGGTAAGCTGTTTGAAAGATCAATCGCTTCGGCCTTGGATGAATTCTGCGAGGAAAATAAGATTATCCCCAGGAACAATTTGGGTTTAAAGCTTCGCACTCCACTGAGCATGCCCTCCTTAAACTTGGGGATGATGTTATTAACGGATTGAGAAGCAAAAAAACGACGGTTTTATGCTGCTTGGACATTAGTAAGGCCTTTGACTCTGTCTGGACTGATGGCCTCCTCTACAAGTTGCCCTCACACCTGTTTAGATTGATCTACAGCTTTCTAAAAAACAGAAAAATGCGAGCATTAATGGAGAGGAATCCAAAGAGTTCAACATGGGCCGGGGAGTTCCCCAAGGGTCCATACTGGGTCCCAAACTATACAACCTGTTGTTGTATGACTTTCCTAACGTTGACCGATACCCCTCGGGCAGCAACTCCAACGCGATACTATATGCCGATGATACGGCCATCTGCGCATCGGCTGACAGGCCTGAAATTGCCCTCAAAAAGGTTGCGACGCACTTAAGTACCATCAGCTTTTTTTACAACACCTGGGGGCTTACAATAAACCCCAACAAATCTGAAATGATTTGCCTCCGCAATGCCTCTGGTAAAGGTCATAGAGGCACAGTGGCCATGAGCTGAAAGCTGCGTCTGTTACTAGATGGGAAAACCATTCCTCTTCGTAGCGAATTGAGATACCTGGGAGTAAAGCTGAGTAATTTGCGGAAGTTTAACGGACACATTAAATCGCAACTAACCAGAGCTAATCAAGTGTTCTTAGCTTACCTCTCCTTATTTCACTGGAACAGCCCCTTGGATAGTAGCTCCAAACTACTACTTTATAAACAGGTAGTTCGCCCCATCATTACCTATGGGTTCGCAACTTGGTTCGCGATTTCAACTACTGTTGCTCGTAAGCTAGAGGCCTTTGAACGAAAGATTCTTAGACTCTGCATTGGGAAAAAATTCAGATCCAATAATAGATATTACTCTAATAAATATATTTACAAATGCGCTAACATTGAACCTCTCATGAGTTACGTGGCAGGCCTCTGGCTAAAAAGAGCACCAAAATTGGAACATCACAGCAACGAGTTGATTCGCAACATCTACTTCAGGCATCAAGGGGCGTTCCTGGACAATTACTTCTACCTTTCACCCCTTAACCTGATCAATTGCGGTCTAACTGGCCCCCCTGCAGGACACAACCGCATCTCTAGCTTTTACAATGGAAGAGACTCTACGCATCTGAGAGGTTAAGTCTTCGGGACAGTTCTTCGAATCTTTTTTTAGATTCGATGGCCTCTCTTGACTTCTTTTAATCGAATTCATCTTCTTTTACCGCTTAATTTCTCCCATTTTTATCCTTTTCATTACCATACCTATTTCTATATAGAACCTGATCTGTTTAACTAAAATTGTTCCTTTTCATTTAATATTACTCTTAGGCATTATTAATGTTCTCTTGGAACCATTACTTTTTCTTTCCTTTTTTCTCTCATTCGTACCTATATATATTTAATTTTAATTTTGTATTTAGACTTAAAGAAAATTTTTGATTTCTATTTTGTTTCCACTTCGTCTTGCTATTAGCGTAAGTTAAGCCATGTATTAGAATTCACTGGCAACCATTTATTTTTCCAACTTATAATTTTTCTATGCATATTATCTTAGTATTTAAGCTCATTATATCTAGACATTTAGTTCCTTTTTTCTTATTCTATCATTGTTACCTTTCATTGGCTAACGGCTGTGAATTTTCAAAACTAATAATAAAAAAAAAATAAAAAAAAAAATCAAAAAAAAAATCAGTAATCTCTATTTTACAATATTAATATTGCTATTAACCACTTCTTCTTATTATGAATTTACTATTTTCACACTTTTAACTTCTTATTATCGCTACTTTTACGTACTCATCACAGCCTTATCATTATCATTATCATTCTCACTAACTCTATTTTTTTTTTTTTTTTCATTTTGTTATTATACCTAAATCACTCATTACCTACCAAATTTTATAACTAAAATATTTTACTTTTTACTTATTGATTAATTTAATTTAAACATAGTTTAATGTGATAAATACGGCAGTGCATCATTTCGGATGGAGGAGAGCTGTGATTTATCTCTCCACACTCTTAAACTCGTTAAAAAATGTATTCCACTTGAGTGTATGCGAGAAAAGAACGGCCACTTATTGGCTGATTCGTCTTTTTTCTCTCGGTGTTTGCGTGTTTGTTAAATTTTTTTTTTTTTATATACCTTTTAATTATTCTTTACTACTGTACCTGCTCTCTCATTTAGATCGTTTAGACTCAGTCTTGCCAGCGGAGGTTCTTATGAATAAAAATATGTTAAGAATTCTTTATTGTAACATTAGATTATATTAGTTAGCGTTGCTGCGCCCAAGTGCTCTTATGCACAGTACAAATTTAACAAAAGGACTTAAACAGTCATTGTGTGTTCATACTTCTTAAGATTTTATTATGTATATTTTGTAAGTTTTTCATGTGGCAGTAAATAACTTGAACTTGAACTTTCAAAAAGGATACCATCAACATTTTCTAGATTAATTTATAGCAAAAGTGAAAATTAATTTGTCAAGCTGACAGTTCACGAAATGGAATGCGAACTCAATATTGTGGTACAATTTCGTTCCATGGAACTACTGGTACTGGCTATCAAAACATCGCGACGGTCAAATTGAACGAAATAATTAGTTTTATCAGAAAAACAAATCTCGCTCAAAATACGAAGATTGTAACTCTTGCAGTTTTTGTTTATTAGAACGTCGTTCCGCTGCTGTGAGTGATGAATTTTCCGCAGCCTTTTACGAAATGTCTTGGCTTAAGCTGAAATGAACAGAAATGTCTTGGCTGAAATTAAACTTAAATTAAATGTGAAATTAATCGCGAGCAGCAAGTTCTTAAACATCGAGAAGGCAAAAAACGAAATAATTATTTATTTTTAAACAAGACCGCAATTTTTTTCTGGTTTGAATAACTAAATCGAGCTTTTTGCAGTAGATCGAGCTTTTTTGCAGTGGGTCGAGCTTTTTTGCAGTAAATATCGTTTTATGGTGTTTGCGTCATTGTTGCCGCACTTTGACATCACAACAGAGATTCAAACCCATACATACGTCCACGCAGTCAGTGCTCAATTTTGGAGCGCTCAATTTCCGTGCACTCAATTTTGATAGCGCTCAATTTTTCATTCGTCTATAAATTTACAAAGTTCATTGTCTAGTGTTTATTGAAAATCGCAGCCGCTTCCTACTTCCTTGGTTATAATTTATCACACTTTTATCACAACGAAACGTTGAAAATTCAAGTTGATTTGTTGTTTGTTGCTCAACTTTTGTGACACCGCAACATGGATACCGCAACATGGGTACCGCAACTTTTGTGACTGAGAAGCAAGTTCTTTCTTCAAGTCAGTCTTCATGTGTGCGCATAGCTGTTGTGTCGTCGTGACGGATGCGAAATTTTTCCGGGCTTTTTTCTCTCAATTTTTTTTCTCGAACAGCAGCACAATTGTAATTATTTATACTTTCGTGTAAATTCCGACAAAATTTGATTTTCCACGATAGAATAATCAGCGCACAAGCGCCCCTCCCCGCGTTCGTTTCGCGTGCACGTTAGTTCTTCGAATTCTGCGTGTTTTCATCGGATTTGCACGGTGCTGAAAGAATTGCACGAAAATAGGAAAGAAAAGGCGCGCGTTGTGCGAGAAAGTTGGGCAAATTAGTTGCCCTGCCAAAAAAGAAAAAAAAAAGGCCGTGCCACCGCGAGATGAAAAATTGTTATTGTCGTCCGGCCGTGCGGTGTGGTGCAGCCAAGTGAACGCCGTGTGTGTGTCCTGTCGCCGACAGAAATTCAGTGATTTTCCAGGAATTTTAAGTGAAAATCGAAGGCGAACGCGTGCTCTGGGAAGTGCGCCGGGAGCAATGTCGATGTCGGCGGAGCTGTCAGTGCAATGGTCGTGCCGGTTGCCAAAAAAATCATCCTAAAATGATTTTCAGTGTTTTTTAGTCGTCCCAAAAGTGGTTCAGCGCGATTGCGAAGTCAATTTTTTTTGAAGTGAGTTCGGTGCGCGAGAATTCGCTATTTATGTATCATTTTCGTGGTTAACAAAGCCCGCAAACCAACCCCAAAGTGTCTACAGGCGCGGATTGTGGCTTCACGACGGAAAAAAAAGCAAAATTGCAATTCCCCCCGTGAAAAAAATTCTTAAAAAAAAAAGTTGCGTAAGATGTTTGCGTCGCGTATTAGCAGCTGCCGTGAGAGTTTTTCGCTTCCTCCTTTTCCGAGTGTGTCGAATTCTTAAGAAGCAAGCCAGGCTACCGAAACCACCCCCTCCGCAAAAATAAATAAAATGTCAACAAAATGCCTGAAAATATTCATCATGATGATGATTCCGCGAAAAGTGTCTACCGACGATTCAAAATCGATTTGCCAATATTTTGTCTGCGTAGCGATTGAATAAAACCCTCCCGCGCCCCTAACCCGCGCGCTGGGATTCCAGTGAGAAAAAAAGAAGAAAATATTTTCAAAAAAAAAAAAAGTGCTTATCGTTCCTCCCCCACCGCGGAAAATCACACGAAAAAAAAGAGAAAAGTTACAAAAAAAATTTAAAAATAGTGCCGGAGTGCGAAGAATTTCGGGGCCGCGAATTATCCGTTGGAGTGGTTGCCGCCCCCTCGAAGTCCCCCGCTGGCACGGGAATTACCAACCGACCAAATCGGCCTACCAGAACATCGCCCCGCGCCCTCCCAACCCCAATTCACTGCGCGAAAAATCCTCCTCAACACAACACCGTCGTCGTCCCAAAGGAATTTTTTGGTTCAAGCGAGTCGCGCGCGCGCTTTCTTGTTCTAAATTCGGTCGGGATTTCGGATTTTGCGGTCGACGGAGCCGGAACGACGGTGCGCTGCTCTAAAAATAAAAAAAAAGACGACCCCCGTCCATTTCCACGAAATCATTTCCCGGCAGTGGAAATTCTCGCTGGCTGGCTCTTTCTCTCTCTACACAGTGAAGCGCATCTTGTTGCCGGTTTTTCTCTTCGCTGTCCTTTTCTCAGAAAAACGAGATCCTCGATTGATCTGAACCACCCCCCAACCGTCTCCTGACGTTGATTTTTTGTGATACTTCCTTAATCGTCGCAAAATTTCCCGCCACAAATACCTCAAAATGACCGAATTTGTGACGCCACAATTGCGCACGGTCCTGAAAACCTATCAGAATAGCGCGACAAAGAGTCTCCAAGGACCCGGACAATCGCTTCCCACACAGAATGCCCAGTCCGCGCTCAATACAATCATCAAAAAGGAGCCGCTCAGCTCCCCGGAACCAAACGATCCGGTCGAACCGACACCGATCAGTCTGCCCGAATTGCCGCAACCGATCCTGTCCGCTGCCGATCCGGGCCGCGGCGAACTCTACCAGACCGAGCTCGAGGGCAAGCCGATCGGTTGCTTCCTGCTTGGCGGCGAGATGCGTCTCTGCCTGCCGCAATTCCTCAACAACGTTCTCAACGACTTCTCGCTCGAACAGATAAATCGGATCTTCGACGAATTGCGAATCTTTTGCTCGCAATGCACGCCCGGTCAACTTATGGAATTCAAGGCCGCGAAAATCCTGCCGGACGACGTCAAGGCGAGCGGCCTAATCACGCGCACAAATGCCGAACGGCTGTGCAGTGCGCTACTGCATCGGTCCGATTTGCGCGCTTCGAATTTCGACATTCCGAAAGGTGCCATCTCGTTCAAGGTGTACCATCGATGCTTCGGCAAGTGCGAGGGCATTTGCACGCCCGATTTATACACGGCATATTTGAAGCCGGCCTGCATTATGTGTTTGGAGTGTAACGGGATGTTTACGCCGCAAAAGTTCGTCGGACACGTGCATCGACAGCAGGAGAACCGAACCTGCCATTGGGGTTTCGATTCGCGCAATTGGCGCGATTATTTACATGTCGGATTGGACGTGGAGAATCGAGAGAAATATGGACAAATGCTGGACGAGCTACGCGATTTGGAGCAACAGGAGCCGCGAGATGTTTCGTGTCTGAAAAGAAAGGTGAGTGCGATTCAGTTTTAATTTTGATCTTATTCTCGGGAACTGTGACTTTTTCAGGTACATTTGTTAAACCATCCCATGATATAACTGTTCTCACTTTCCTTTTCGGGGAACTTCCATTTGATGGCTATTATGGAAATAAAACTGAAGCTGTGGCGCAATCACGAAGATGCACGCCAAAAAGTCTAAGAACATCTTGATCATCGACAACTTTACCATCCATCAGATCAAACGGAGTCTGGACTCAGCCTATCTTTCGCTCTATATCCATACTTAAATTGCAAGACCGGATGTTCTAGGACTAGGCGAATATGAGGTGTTACCGGGAAGTGAGCAGTATTTCCAGATGCCACCTTATTTCATTTTATTCGCCAGCGGTGTGTTGCACTCTCCGCGAGGATGTGTCTTTCCAATTAGTTCCCCATTTAGGAAACTGGTTTAATCCAGAGTTTAATTATAGCTGGGTAAAATCACTGATCCAAAGACATGTCATGTACTTCTGTTATGTGTATAGAAACCCATCAATTACTGCAACGAACACATTGTTAGAACTGGATGGGTTCTCTGCATCCATCCAATCTACCAGGCGTGGCGGTTAATAATTCTGAACTTTTTTGAAGAGAAACCGATAATTCCAATGGAACGATAAATATATTTTTATTCAAAGTATGCTCCATCGTTAGCCACACATTTTTCCCATCTTTCAGACAATTTGTGAATTCCCTTCCAATAAAACTTTTCATCTTTTCCGTTGAGCCAATCAGACATCAAAATTGCCAAAGTTTCAAATTTGTCAAAGTGTTTGCTCAGCAAGTGCGCGTCCCATGGATGCAAACAAGTGGTAATCGGAAGGAGCCAAGTCTGGTGAATACGGCGGGTGGGACAAGACCTCCCAATCAAGTGCGGTAATGGTGTCTTTGCTTGTCTGCTTATCGTTCAATTCATGTGGCACCCATTTTCCGCTCTTCAGGATCTTTCCCATAGCACTCAAACGGTCTCCAATGGTTCGGCGAGCAACATCCAACCTCTCTGCCAGTTTTTGATGAGTTTGTGTAGTGTCTTCGTCCAATAAAGCTTGCAATTCGGTGTCCTCAAACTTTTTCGGCTGACCTGGGCGTTCTTTGTCTGCCAAGTCAAAATCATCACTTTTGAAGCGTCGAAACCAACGCACGCAAGCGTCGAGTGATAGTAAATCGTTCCCGTAAGTCTCCTCAAGAATACGATGACTTTCACTTGCATTTTACTTTTGATTGAATAAAAAAAGTAGCACGTGCCGCAAATGCTCCTTATTTGGCTCAAAACTCGACATGTTTACCGTGCGAAAAAAAAGTGACGCTACCCGAAATCGATTAAACTTGAATGGCGTTTTAGAGTGTTATGTCATGTCAACAAAACGACATTACACTTTCGACAGTCAGTCAATAGGTTTCAGCAGCGCCACGTATTGAAAATATTGAGAATTATTAACCGCCACACCTGGTAAATACATTGCAAACCCCGCTGAAATTGTTGTTACGAGAGATTTCAATGTTCATAACTAACCCATGTCTCATCACCAGTTATGACGCGCTCCATGAACATATGGGATCAGAATTCGCACGATCAAGGATGTCCAAAGAGATTTGTTCACGGTACTTTTTTTGAAGAAAATTTAGCTTTATCGGAACGAATCGAGCAAAGACGCGTTTCATGGTCAAAATATCCACCAAAATCGAATGAATGAACGGACTCGCAAGAGATGTCGAGCTCTCTTGCTATCTCCCTAACATTGGCATGACGATTTTCGAGCACCATTTCCTTCACTTGTTGAATGTTTTCGTCAATTGAAAAGGTCGAAGGTCGTCCAGAACGAGGCATGTCCTCAACGATCTCTCGATCGTCCTTAAAGGCATTAAACTACTCGAAGGCTCGAGTTTTTGATTGTATACTGAATCACCGTACGCCTTTTCCAACATTCGCAACGATTCCGCACACGAAATTTGGTTGGAAACACAAAATTTGAGTAAACCCTCTTTGTTCCATTTTTTTTATCCATTGTAAAAATCGCCGTGGACTACTGAGGTGTACTGATTCAACAGCACAAACTGATTGACAGACCGCGCTTATTTTTGGGATAATAACCAAGGACAGTCCTACCTGCTTACCAAAACCCCAGAGTAATTTTATTTACAAATTGCTATTACTTTTTTGTCACAATGCATTTCTCACCAACAAGCCCGAAAAATATTCTTTCTCGGTCATATCTCCATCGCTAATAGAAAATGTGGATCATTTCTTGATTCGTACATAATTTCCAGTTGCAGCACATACACCGCTGACAATCAAGGTACCTCGAAGTAATAGAAGAGTCAGTTGTGGTGCGCTGAATGATTTCTTCAATGCTTTTAATTGGAAGTTGTGCAAAGGATCGCTGGATTTTAAGTAAAATTAATATTAGTTCGCTCTTAAAAAATTAAATACTCACACACTTTTTATTTTAATTATCTTTCATTCAATCACTTTTCGTTCACACTTTATCGCTTTAATATTCGCGTTTCGACGTCAATTCTGACTCTATCGCTTTCTAAACATCGACTCTTTCGATTCCGCCGTCGACTTCACTACGTGATGACCTGATCTCGACTGCTTCCCTTTCCAATATCGAAACTTCGACTCTTTCGCTTTCCAATCTTAACTCGATTGCTAATCTCCACCATCGATCACACGACGTATTCGCTTACTGAATTCACGGCTGTCGATTGCAAGATTTACTTGATTCGTGAATCTCCACCGTCGATCCCACGACGTATTCGCTTACCGAATTCTGCCTATTGATCACAGGATCAACTCGCTTACTGAATCTTCACCGTCGATCCCACGACGTATGCGCTTATCGTATTCTGCCTGTTGCAACTCCCGCATGTCGATCACACGACTCACTCGCTCACTCATCCCGGCCGTCGATCGCGCTTCCCTGTCGACTCCCTCTTACTCGCTTCCCAGCTTCGAGACACCTGTTCAAATATCAACTCACAACTGCCTCCTTTCACGAACGCTCGCCTTTTTTATATCCAGCACAACCAACGTATTCGCAGACTCATGTTATCATTACGATGTATTCGTTGTTGGCACGTACACTCGGCAGGAAAAGTCTGCGTACACACTCAACACATCCAACATATCTATAAAAAACATCGTTTTAAGTAATTTATTTCATGATAATTTTTTTTCTTTTTTTTCATGGATTTATTACAAACATAAAACAAAAGAAAAATTATGATTATTGTACTCCATAAAAATATTAAATTAAAAAACGAAAACAAGTCCTGAATTGCAACAATAAAAAGTCTGCGTACAAATATTTCTTTTCAAAATGAAACAATTGTTTTGCCTCGTTAATAACTTGTGGGATATCCTCGTCTCTTTATTACTTCCCAAAACCGGTTTTGCATGGAATCTACCAGCTTCTTAGTGAACTCTGGGGTTATTGAATTCCACTCCTGGACTAGGACTTCCTTGAGCATTACCTTCGACGTTATTGTGTGCGCTCGAATCCTTTGTTCCAAGTGATGCCACAAGTGCTCTATTGGATTAAGGTCAGGAGATTGGGGCGGTGTACGAAGCTGATTTTAGGCATTATACAGCAACCAGAGTCTCATTACCTCCGCAGTGTGCTTAGGGTCGTTGTCTTGTTGGAAGTAAAAGTTGTCGCTTGAGCCCAAATGTTCTGCACTTTTCTTCAAATTGCGCTTGAGAATATTGAGGTAGTCTATTTTATTCATAATACTTTCAATAAACTCCATTTTTCCAACTCCTCCACTAGCCATACACCCCCATATCATAACACCGCCACCACCGTGTTTTACTGTTGGACAGAGATTTTTTTACGTCGAAGGCCGCGCCAGTTTTTCTTCATACAATCTTCCGACCTTTGATTCCAAAAGAACAAAATTTACTTTCATCCGAGAAAATAACTTGTTTCCAAAATTCTTTTGGCTTATTTATGTGTTCCTTAGCAAACGCCAGCCGCTTGAGTCTGTTTACTGTTGTTATAAATGGCTTTCTACAGGCAACGCGTCCGTGATACCCATATTTCCTAAGAATTTTACGAACACCATCATCAGAAATAGACTTGCGATACTTTGCTTTGATGTCCTTTGCCATATCAGCTGCAGTGTAATCTATGATTAGCCTTTATCGTTCGGAGCAAACTCCGAGTTTGCTGAGGGCTCAACTTTGGAGGACGGCCAGATCTGGGTTTTGAAACCAAAACTCCTGTGTTTTTGAAGCTGTTTACGACTCGTTGCACCTATTTCACGATATGACGTACCTTTTTCCACAAATCCACGATAATTTTTTCCTTTCCCCAAATTCAATTTCCTTTCCTTTATTAGACATCTCTTACTTAACGTTTTTTTGGCAATTATTTTTAACGCAAACCTTAGATAAAAACACGTTTATCAACTTTCCTACACAAACTTTATTATTATTAATGATTTAACTGCAACTCAGAGACTTTGACTTCCCTTTATACGCTTTGAACGCAGACTTTTTATTCCTGGAATTTCAGACTATTTTTCGTTTCCGAATTTTACCGTTGTCTTAGAGTACAGTAATTCTCATTTTTGTTTTGTTTTATGTTCATTATGAAAAAAAAAATATATTTCGGAATAAAATGTTATAAACGATGTTTTTTATAGATATGTCGGATGTGTTGGGTATGTACGCAAACTTTTTCTGCCGAGTGTATTTCGAATTGCGCGGTGCACCTCTCCTGTAGAGATTGCAATTTTGTCGAGGCGTACCGCTTTTTTCATTTTTTTGAGATCTTACAATCTTCCCTTCGTTTCATCCAACAACTTTTTCTCTGTCGTCGGAGACCGAACACATTCCCGCTTCCTTTTTTTCGCTTATAATAAAAAAATATTATTGAAAAGCGAATTTAAAATTAAATTCATTTTACTTACACTTGATTTGCGCCATCCATTTTAAAACATCAGCTATATGGCAGTTCAAACAATAATTTGGTGACAGTTTGAATATTTCCTCTGGGTAATTTTTCCCGGATGTCTACCTAGTCAAGTCATAAATATTGGTACACAGAAAAATCGACGCCAAATTAAATCGAATTAATATTTTTCAAATCTTTTTTTTTTTTTTTATTGGGTTATTCAATGGCTACAAATCTTAGAACAACTTATTCGAAATGACTTCCATTTGCCTTCCAGCACGACTTGAGACGATCTGGCCACTCATCGATCACGAGACGCACTTCATGCATGGGGAAATTGTCTACTGCACGGACAAGGGCTCGCTTCAACGACTCAATATTTGGGTGTCGAGTAGAGCAAGCCATGCCCTCTAATACGGACCACAACTTGTAATCCAACGGGTTGAGGTCTGGACTACCAGCTGGCCCATCATCCGTTGATATGAAGTCCGGAACATTGTTTTTGAGCCACAGTTGAGTCGTTTTTGCCTTGTGAGCTGGAGCAAAGTCTTGCTGGAAAGTCCACGGCTTGTTGGCGAATATTGATTGGTTGAGAGGCTTCACAATGGATTCCATGACGGTCGATTGAAATACTTTGGCCGATGTTTTCACTCCTTTCTCGCAAAAATGGACTTGGTAACGCCATCGTAGCTCACTCCCCACCATACCATTACAGGCGCGGGATGGTGGCCTCCTTGAACCGGGATGAGTTGGGATGCTTCTCTGGATGACCGAGCATACACACGGTCGTTCTGTTTATTGAATGATTCTTCTACGGTGAAGATTTTCTTGTCAGTAAACAGAATTTGTCTGTGAGCGTTCTTCGCGTACCGGCTGCGTAACGCTTTCGATTTTCGTTTGCGTTTTTCCTTCAATGCGGCCGTGAGCAGGTGTCCAGTGTGTCGCTTGCACGCGCTGAATCCCAAATCTTCTTTGATAATGCGAGACATGGATTTTTGCGAAATTTGCATTTCCCGCGACAAGATTTTCTGTTTTCGCAGAGGTTTTCGATCGATTCGTTTCTTCACGGCTTTGATCGCTTTCGGAGTTCTCACAGTGCGCGGACGGCCGAATCTTTAGCGGTCTCGTACTCCACCAGTATCTTTAAACAACGTCACAGCACGATACGCAAAATTGCGAGTGATTCCAAGCGGTCGCAACGTCCGAAAGATATCGCCTTTTTCCATGTTGCATTTTAGTAGGCCAACTACAACAATACGATTTTCGATGTCGCCCCATTCCATGATTGTAAATAATTGATGCCGAAAACTTCACGTGGCAATGAAGCAGAAATGTCAACTGTCAAATCGCAGTCAACCTAAATGGATGCGCCCAATATTGCATTCGTAATGAATGCGTTTAGTTGTGTACCAATATTAATGACTTTACTAAATAAAATAAGGCTTTTTCAGCGCTTCACATAAAATTCAAAGAGGTTTACATTCCCAAACCACTTTCTGAAAGGGGTTTAAAAAAACTCGTTCATTGAGATAAACTCAATTTAATCTTCATATTTAGGACGATTAAAGGCATATAAACTTCGAAAGCGTTCTATGGATTGAGAGCTATCTCTCTGAACGCACTATAGGAGTAGTATTAGATGGCGTTACTTCTTCCTCCTACGCAATTGATTCCGGCGTCCCACAAGGTTCTGTTTTATCTCCAACTCTTTTCTTAGTTTTCATAAACGATCTTCTGTCGTCCACTCTCAATCCAATCCATAGTTTTGCAGATGACAGTACTTTAGACAACATCTATGAATTTAACTCTGCTGCGGAATCAAACAATCCAATCTATTGCTTCCAATCGCAGGGAGTTATTCAGTTCACTGAACTCGGATCTCAACTTAATCCTGGAATGGGGCAGGAATAACAGAGTAGAGTTCAACGCATCCAAAACAAAGGCCTGTCATCTATCACTCAAACGGGATGTTTCAGTGTTGTCTCACAATGTAGCCTTTGATGGTGCACGGCTTACCATTTTGGAGAATTTCACACTCTTAGGCGTCAAAATTGGTGACCACCTGAATTGGGCCCAGCATATCTTTGATATTGCCCTTGACGCCTCTAAACGTCTAGGTGTTCTCCAAAAATGCAAAAAATATTTCACACCCATCGACATATCAACCATCTATAAGGCCTACATTAGACCACGTTTAGAGTATAACTCGCATGTTTGGGCTGGGGCACCCAAAACACACCTCGCGTTGCTCGATCGTATTCAAAAATATGCGTTCCGACTGATTGGAGACGAAACCATCACGTCTTCTATAGATTCTCTCGAGCATCGCAGAAATGTCAGAGTACTCAGCATTTACTATCGATATTTCCACGCTAAATGCAGTACGGAACTAAGCGCACTCATCCCTCCACTGCATACTTTTCCCCGAAATACTCGCCAAGCTGAACGCTCACACGAGTACACGGTCAAACCCTTGCCTTCTCGTACAGTGAAATATAGACAGTCATTCATTTCCCGAACGTCAAGACTTTGGAACGATTTGCCAGCTAGTTTGTTTCCCAACAAGTACAGCCTGCGGTGTTTCAAGAACAATGTCCACCGTCATCTCTCTCCACCTTAATACCTACACTTTCACTTCCTATACCGACGTAACTGTGCATTGCATTAAAGAGTGACCCCCTAAGTTATACTCGGTGCCGTAAAAAAAAAACGCGGATAAACTTCTTTTAAAATCTGCTGTGTGTCTCAAGTGTTAGGCAACTTTTGATCTCATAGTCTCAATTATGATTTTAGCTTCGAATTCTTTATTTCTTTTTGATTTTGGTAATTAGCTCCTTACCAACTTTCACGTGTTGTAAATGAACAAGAGGTGGCGCTGGCATAGATCGCTGTCTACTTAAAACAGACAGGAAGAAAGTCTTGCTCTCTCTCGTTCGGCTGCTGTCGTACAAGAAGAACATGTGCCTGTCAAAGATCGTCTAAAATCCAATAAAGTGAATAATAAAGGAATCGTATTTAATTCAATAAACGTACTAACTATTTGTTAATCCTTAATATCAAAATTATCCGCCTCATTCTACAAAATTTTTCGGCCATGAATTATTTTGACGAAACAACAAAACTTGAACGTTTTTTTCTTCTCTCTAACTTTTTATTGCCTCTCAGTGAAACCACCAACACTCCGACTGTCAATAAAAACCATATAGAGGTCACAAAAATAAAACATGCAATATAATTGTAGTGATGGCATTCGTAAAGACTGCAATACTAAACGGTGGGGGAAAAACGCGAAGCGAAATAAAACAAAAATTAATGAATCCTCGCCTTAAGCTTAATTTTGATGGATACAAGAAAAATTGGTCAAAGATTAGCGAAAAAAATGGAAAAATAATAAAAAAAAAGAACAATTCTGGGTCTGGTGTCCGGTCAACCACAAACAGCTTCATCATTGGCAACTAACTATACAGAATTTTGCGAAATGTGCGCATGTGTTTCCCTGCTGCTCTTTCAGCAGCTCTCAGACTTCATCTCGATGGCACATATGTGAATGCAAAATCAACAACAATATTTGTTTGTGAAGTGGCTCGAAAAAAAAAGAGACATAACAAAACAAAACCATTACTGGAGACAGACCCACACACGATCACATTTGCATCCAATTAGCTTCATTATGAGAGCTGTGTGGTAAAAATACAACAACAGCAACAACATTAATCAGCAAAAACGCATAAAAGAGCAGTAAAAAGAAATAGGGAATAAAAAAGCATCAATTCGGAAAGCAAACGAGATTTTTGTACTAATGCTGTGTATGTGGAGCTTTTGGTCCGTGGAATACGTACGGCCAAGCCAAGGACGTATAAGGCTCTTCAAGCCATGCTCGACAGACGAGCAAATTTTATACTGCAAATTTGGCACTAAATAAGGCGCGGTGCAACTAAATATGTCTGCCTTCAACTGAAATAAAGTAATGCCGAAATTTTTTTTTTTCGAGGTTAGTTTGGATTTTAGTTGCACAACACACAACAGAACAATAACATTGTTTTCTTTCCTATTGTCGCTTGACTGCACTA
This sequence comes from Chorisops tibialis, assembly GCA_963669355.1. Taxonomy (NCBI): domain Eukaryota; kingdom Metazoa; phylum Arthropoda; class Insecta; order Diptera; family Stratiomyidae; genus Chorisops; species Chorisops tibialis. The sequence goes on from OY770262.1 coordinate 291,236,026, forward strand.
GAGCTACTCTATGAAGAAGAAAGAGCAAGACTGGTTATAGAGTTCGGTCAGGGTGATAACCAGCTTTAAATTTGGATAAGCGCCCAGCTATTTTCCAGCATGCGTTAAGTAAGCAAGTGTATTTGCAAACCGTTCATTAGTTCGTACAAATTTTTCACCTCTTAAAATTACTGCAAATTAGTTAAAATCAGAAAAATTTGCACGCACATATACGCATCATGACTGTAATTTCGAATTTCGAACTTTACTTTTGCCCTTTTTTTTTAGTAAAGAAATGTCAAGTGAAATGTCACGATGACAATTCATTCCGTTCATTCGGCGAAGATAAGTGAAAAACATTAATTATTTCCTTAAATTTTCAAACCGCTTTTCATTAAGGCCAAAGAAAAGGCTCCGCATTGGAAGAAAAAAGTTATGAAACGAAAAAAGCTGACGATGTCGATTAGAGATACTCGATACACACTAACACTTCTGTCCTAATAGAGTTTGGACAATGCCCTTATACCAACAGTTAAGACTGCGTTTAGAAGCACAAGAAGGCAACATAAGAAATACGAAATTCGGCCAAACTTGAGTTTGGCCGATTTAAAATTTACGGATACGAGCGAAAACTTGCGTTAAACTACAAGTTTTTGAATGGAATTCTCATTAAAACCGAAAATGAATATGACTTTCATAAATAACAATTCAATTTGATTGTGTTTACTTGATAAAAGAAAAAGAATTGAGAAAATTCAAATTTCGGACGAAATTTCCCGCGCAATCGGGGTACACCCCATGTCCAAACTCTATCAGGACAGAAGTGTTAGTGTGTATCGAGTATCTCTAATGTCGATTAGTTCGACGTTCGAGTTGTAGAAAATCTTTTTGGTCGCATTGATGAAGGAAATATGTGAAGAAGTGATCGAAGACGAATCGAAACGGAGTAATATTCAGATGGGAGAGGGTCCAGTTCAGGAATGCGATCGTCTAAAACAGGAAGCCAAATCGACGGCGAAACAATATCGCTTGAATTTGGATTCGATGAATCGCCGAACATAAATCTGAACAGGACTTACTCAATGGCGAAACCAAATCTAAAGGCAACAGTCGAAGAGGCTTTGAAGAAATGCAGTTTGAATATCGGTTTGGTTTTCGGGCGATTCGAGGAAAAAAGAAGGAAGCGTCCTTGAGAAGCGGTACTCCTATAAATCGGGCAGAATGAAAAGCACGATAAATTTCATTGCAGTGGTCAAGCAACTTGAAGCCGCCTACGACACCATCCATCGACCCATCCGGACTATAAAAACATCGAGTGGAAAGCAAGATCGTGGAAAAGTGTCGCCCGGAAAGTCGAGTCGAAGCCATGATTGATATTTCGTCTGATGATGAGACCCTGCGAAGCCTAAAAATTTATTTTCTTCCCTTCTACTTTTCTGTATAAAATTGATTTTTAGTTTTTTTTTCGCTGTTTAGATTTATTACGAGGGTGAATCTAATATAAGCCGGAATTAATTTTTTAAAACTTTATTCTAACATGATAAAAATACAAAGGTTTAAAATTATTTTTCTACGTAATCTCCTGATTTCGTGGCACATTTGGGAAATTTTGTTATCCCGTTTTCGTAAAACGAAGATGGTTGCGCCATAAGCCAATTGCGCACGAAATCTTCAACTGCAACATCGTCATCAAAATGTTGTCCTCCAAGAGATTGTTTCATCGGTCCAAGCAGGTGGTTGTCGCATGGCGATAAATCAAGACTGTAGGAAGGGTGTTCCATTGTAGTTCACGACAATGTTTCAATTTTTCCCGTAGTTAAGCTGGATGGGCCGTGCATTGTCTTGCAGCAGGATAACGTCTCTTATGGGGAAAGCCGCGTCTTTTCTGACGATATGTCGTTTTTACATCATCTAAAAATTGGTAGTAGTACGCGGCATTTACAGTTCGACGTTCGTGGAGAAAATCAATAAGTAGGACTCATTTAAAGTCGATCCAATTTTTGTCTTTTTCGTAAAAATCGAAGTGCTGCTCAGCCAGACTATGCGTCATCGATCGGAATAGGTGGTAGTCAGAAGGGGTGGATCTCTAAAGAATACAGCGAGGAGGGTAGGATGTCTCATTTCAATGTTTCCAGCTAGATTTTCCAAACTAAGCAATATGTGACCGAGCGTTGCCGTGCAACAAAATCACTTTGTCGTGTCTCTTTTGGTACTGTGGTCGTTTCTCTTTCATCGCTTGGCTCAAACGCATCAATTGCAGTCGATGGTGATCTCGGTTTCAGCAGATCATGCGATACCACAACAATTTTCTCTCTTCCACCACTATGCAGAGCCTCAACGTCAAAATCACCGTTCTTGGAGCTTAAAAACCACCCACGACATGTTCTTCCACTAAGAGCAGCCTCGACCTAAGTGCTTGAGAGCATTCGATGCGCCTCAGCCGCAAATTTTTTTGAATTGAAGACAAAAAGCAAAACTTACCGCAAATGACGAGAAATTGGCATATTCGCGAACGAAAAAGTATATGACGCCGATAAAACTTCACAAATCGAATGAAGAGCAGTTGTTGACAAATGTCTAAGTTTACCACCTGACATTTCTGATCGGCCATTGTTGATCATACTGCTGGCGCCATCTATTGGGAAACGGCGGGTTTCAATTTGCAACCCCAATAATTTACCATTCTACTTATTTTTTATCGAGGACGCGATGTGGAAAACAGGAACGTAAAAATTAGAGCTGGAATTATGTGACTCGAATCTAGCATAGTTTTGACATTATGTATCTTGGTTCAAGATGTCATTTCACTCAAAGTATATTAGAAAAGTCCTCATTTTTGTTCAAACTTCTTCATATTCGTTCCAGAAAGCAACACCATACAATGAAAACTCGCAAAAATGTTGCTGAAAGAAAAGATTTCCGGATTCTACACTGTTACGCTTTATTATTCGCGACGTTTCGGTCTCTGCTGAGACCTTTATCACACTCTCAGCAGAGACCGAAACGTCATGAATAATAAAGCGTAACAGTGTAGAATCCGGAAATCTTTTCTTTCAATTCGAAATGCACTGTGAAAACATTCACCAAACCAAAAATGTTGCTGTTTCACAGAAATTATATTGGTGATATGAAGGATACTACTGAACCCCAGGTAGAAGCTTTATTCTTAATGATTTCTAAAAGAAAGCACCGGAGGATAAAACTGGAAACTTTCTCCAGTCAAATCAGCTCCCTGCATTTGATCGTACATAACTATCGACTTGTTTCAACAAAAAAAAAAACGTATTGTTGCGAGCTAGGGGATCGCTGATTTCAAAGGAAAACACAATTCGTTTAAAAATAATGAATAATTTTATTTAATCGCACTTTTCTTTATTTCTTGATCACTTCACTAAATTCGCTCTAAAACTTAATTCGTACAACCCAGGAACACTGCCAATCTATCACTTGTACCGATTCGCGTTCTTCCACCGATAGGTGTCGCCAAAATCTAACTAACTCGTTGTCTGAAAGTTGGCGGTTATTTATACTAAGTCTCCCAGACAGGTGTCGTTGTGTGTGTGTGTCTAGAATGATTGGCTACATTGTGGAGCTCGGTAGAAGTGTCTGGAAACATGTGTATAGCGTTTCAAATGTTGATGGACTTTTCTCGGTGTTGCTGGGGACGTCGAGGTTGTCAGATTTATAACAGTATTGACAAATTTGAAATAAATAGCCTAGAGCTGCACAGAATCCTTACGAAAGCAATTTACTTTTTGTGGTGAAAGCGAAATAAGCTAAAATACGAATGCTGTAGTTCCGGCGGCCACAAGTTGCGAGGTGATCTATGGCCCCGTGTACGCTGACGACGAACGACGAATTCGGTGAGCGACTTAGCCGTGCTGAGGTCATTCCAGCTGTGGCTTTCGAATGTTGGCAAAGCCGTTCTAATCGAAGAGACGAATATTGACGGGCGCCACTGCGAGACTTCTTTACTACTTTATTCCAGGGTGTCTAAAAATCAAGGGTGGAGCGTTAGGATTTGACCAGAATAACTACAAATTATAATTCGAACTTATTATGAATTTGCCTCCTACGACCCGTGCAACTGGAGTTACTTTACCGCCGAATTGGTGTTGCGAAGGATGTAATTTACATCTGAGATTTGGTTCAGGATGAACCAGAGGTACATGGAACCATATCTAGTTTTGTTTAACGTGGACAGCCTGACACGAAGCCTCGATGCCACGGTTGCCTTTAGTAACACGGATTGTTTTTGTGATGACAGTCATTAAGTCCCCAGAAGGTAGCAGTCTATACGGAATGCAAGTTCGACATTGACACTGCTGTGGATGCGAGACCTATCTGAATCTCTGCCATTCTGTTGGTCATGGCACCAGGTTGGAAGACGCAACTCCAGGTTGATGTAGGCTGTAACCACAGCCACCACGATTTTCGCCGAGGGACCATCTTTCGTTGCCGGGGATGGAAGCAACCTTCCATGGGCTCCCCGACACCCGTGCTACCAGTAAAACCTCTGGTCAGGTTTCGTAATTAAAAATTACTGCCAGTTTAGGTTCCTTGAAATCCGTGGCAGGTAGCATTCCGCTTCAGGAAAGGTGGGGTCGGTACTCTCCAAAGGTTATACCGGAATTGATCTTGGTCATTCATCCTTTATATAATAACTTGCGCTATCCCTTTCCTGCTTGTAAGTAATTTACCTATGCTTATGTTGGTCTCTAAGGTTTACTAAATCCCTACGTCCTCCTGGATCTTTCCGTCTCGGCCCACCTTCTTCTAAATGTACGTGCGAAGGCTCGGAGACATTGAAACGTTTGTCGATTCGACAGGCGCCAACTAACGTCTAGGCTCTCCCCATTGTACACTACCCACTTTTCATCGAGCTGTCTTATGTCAGCATATCTTGGGCATTCGCCCAGTATATGCTGCCAGCCCTCGAATTCGGCTCCACAACTGCTCTGACCCATCTTGTGAAGGTCCATGCTGCCATGGCATGTCGAGAGAAAACCCAGACTGATAGTAAATTCAAAGTCCAAGCTATCTCTGACGTAGTTTACAATTCCAATAAATTCGTAAGTCACCCTGCCCTTGTCACTGCAGCCCACCTATTTTGCATTATCGATGTAACCTTGAGGTCGAGGAGTTCTTTGCATTCGCGAAGGTTCCTCTCCCAAATCTCCACATGAGTTAACCAATCGCTAACCAGCAATGGGACACCCTTCTGGATCTTGTAGGTGATAGCTCTGCGCTTCATCTCCAAGTTCAACAGAGGAACATCCATGAGTACCTGCATGGCTTCAGTTCCTACAGTCTTGTTTAATGTGGTGCATCGCTCACAAACGTAATTGCCACACGGATTGATATTGTGACGACAATCATTAATTTTTACATCCATCAAGCTGAAAGCTATACATAAGGACGACCAACGTATCTCAGTGAATGGTACCAGTCTATACTTCTTTGCGTGTTCAGCACTCACACTGGTAAGAACAGCAAGGCCTATCTAAAACCTTTCCCAATCTTTGGGTCATAGGACCCGGTTGATACGCAACTCCACGCCGAGCACAAGGTTTGCGCTAGGCATTCCAAGAAAACCGTATAGGTGGTAAACCACAGCCACTACGTGTACCCCGAAGGGACCTCACCATGGCTGTATTGTTTTGCCCGTACCACATCGCATCGAAAAGTCTCAATTCCTGCTCTCTCAACGTATGATCATCAGTTGTCCAATCATACCTTCATTTGTGCACAGATTTTGCTCCCGTCGTGTCCTACTGTGACCTATGGTGGGCGAAACCAAAGTATCACCTCAGATCTCGTAGTTACTACTTTCTTGCGCTTTGGACCATGTATCACCAATAGTTCAACTATTAATAGCTCATTTAGTCATCTTGCTTCAAATTAACTTTCGTCTATGGCTAGTAAGCCATCCTGCTTTTCGCACACTTCAGTCAGACTAATTATCAAAAATTTTTCATCCTTATCAACATCAGTCAATTTCAGTCAATTTCACATTCCTCAGTTTGCTACTGGGCCATCCCGGCTATTTCAAACCCCTGCTTTTCGCATCCTTCAGTCTGATACTATTATCATCAATTGCATCAGTTTTCTCACCACTTTTCGCATCATTTTTCACAACATTTTTCACATTATTTTTCACATCATTTTTCGCATCAGTTTTAGCATAAAATTTTCACATTCTTCATTCCGGCTATACCGGACCCCTGCTTTTCGCATCGTCAGTTTGCTAGTTGTTCTCACTCAGTAGTTTTGCATCAATTTTCACATCCTTCAGTTCACTACTAGGCCGTCCCGGCTATACCGAAACACAGCTTTTCGCATCCTTCAGTCTGCTACTATTTCGGTATGCCATTTAACCATCTTTCGTCAGTTCCTTGAGACATAATCGATACAACACGGTACAGAGTTGCCAATACGGCCTCCCGTAGGGCCAAGTTTAAAGTCCTTGGAGAGGACCTCCGTAAATACCGATCGGTTGGCTCAGGTTCCTGAAGTCGCCACGCTCCAAAAACAGTTACTGGAATCGCTGAGATTTTCTAAACCAGCACTTACTTCCCTGCGATAGATAGGTTTCGGAGCCAATGACAAGCATTCGACTTTGTCCCCCTATCTTGATAGGTTTCGGAGCCGACAGCTAGCTGTTCGACTTTGTCCACCTTATCTGTAGGTCTTTTAGGCGTTATTTATTTATTTCAAAATTCATCAAAACAATGAAAAAAAGTAAGTAAAAAATAAATCATACGAGAATTTAAAACAATCACAAATTATTTGTCGCATTAAGCTGACGTTACTGCATGCTAGATAAATTATAGTCAATTCGGTAGTAATTATTGTTGAAAATTCGCGAAAGAGATGCGATTGGTTTGTTTTGTCCGCAGTTGGTGCGATGATGAGAAATGTGTAGTGGCACATAGTTTCTCAAGGATCGACGCGGAATACTAAAAGTTATGGCTTCGAGCAAATATGGGGAATCAATTTCTCCTAAGATTAATTTAAATACAAAAGCCGCCCTAAGGATAATCCGTCTATTCTCAAGCGACTCTAGAGAAAGGAGTTTTAGACGCTGTTCATAAGGAGACAGACGCAACGTATCAGACCAAGGAAGGTCTCTTAGAGTGAACCTTAAGAATCTTCGCTGAACAGACTCAATCCTACTCTTATGTTCCTCGTAATACGGAGCCCACACCTGACAAGCATACTCCAGAATAGAGCGTACAAAAGCACATTATAAAGTCTTAGTTATATAAAGATCATTGAAGTTCTTGCACCATCGTTTAACGAAACCCCAAACGGAGTTGGCCTTGCTGATTATGTAGTCAATATGATGGTCAAACGTAAATGCGGAAATAAAATATATACCGAGATCAAGTATTTTATCTGTCTATTGTAGTGTGCTACCGTCTAGGACATAGTCGAAATGTATGGGAGATTTGGTCCTAAAGAATGAAACGCTTGCACATTTACTAATATTCAAAGGCCTACAGTTTAATGTACACCAGTCAAAAAAACATTGCAAATCACTTTGAAGCAATGCGCAATCATTCTGATTCGAAATATCGCGAAACAATTTCGCGTCGTCAGCATAGACCAACATTTTCTAGTGGGAAATAACCGAACTCACGTCTTTAATAAATAAAATAAATAACAGTGGTCCTAGATGGCTTCCCTGTGGCACACCAGATGTATTGGGTATAGCAGAGGAATAAACACCTCGAAAAATCACTTTTTGGGTACGATTAGATAGGTAAGATCTGATCCAATCTATGAAAGTAAAAAGAAGCGCCACAAGGAGGCGACCTACGTAACGGACCCTGTATGGCTTCAGTAGAAACTGTCCGACATACAGGTAACCATGCTCGCAGGATTACTCGCTGGCACGAGTAAATAGCACGGGTTCCTGTTCCAGTCGCCAAGGTATCGTACCATATTGATGATCCATACGTGACAAATGCAACGAATAGGCCGTCGCAAGGTTCCATTCTTTCCGCAGAACCCTGCAGATCTATCCCACAGTGGTAGTGAGACGTTCTCTAAGCTATCGCAGTTGCAGCTCGAATCTCAACCACTCCGAAACTCTGATGCCCAGATACCTAACGTAAGTTACATATCTGAGTCCGGTTCCATCCAGCTTTATCGAGGAAGGACGCGATTGCGACAAATTGCCCTTCAGAAACATTATCACTGTCTTCCCTCGATACCCCAACTCCCACCTTTTCGCCCCATTCCAGAACGGTTGCCATAAGTGCTGTACAGTTACGCTTAACCTCAGATCGAGAACTTTCCTCCACCAATATGAGCAGATCGTCATCATACGCCGCAACACGGCTTTAGCTCGAAAGCTGTACTAAAAGGTCATCCATCATTAAATTCCACATGAATGGACCACTGATGAAGCCTTGTGGACAGCCCCGCCTCACATCCCTCCACACAGTATCGCGTACTCCCCTTACGCATGCCGACCTGTCAGAGAAATATCTCCGCCACAGGACCATTTCTTGGCAGTCGTAGCTCTGTAACTTATCAAGCATCAAAGGTACATGCGACAAGAGCCAAGAGAACACTTTCCCACCAGATATCAAATTCCAAAATTTCTCCAATGCCAGCGACATTTGCGTCGAAATAAGGAACTACAAACAGTACCACATGCATTCGCGCCCACATTAAAGTATAGGTTTTCGAACTCGAAAATATAAAGCGCCCCATCTGACAAGGTGGCCCAACTCTTTTACCAGGTATCTTGTTCTTTCTTCTTCATAGAGTAACTCTTACACTGCACCTCCTAAGATCTTAGCATTTTTTTTTATTGTCGCTAGAATTCTAGCTTTTTCGAAAAAAAAAAACGAAGAAAATATTCAGAATTTATTTCCCAGTAAATACTTAACAACAATGTAACAGAAAGTATCTCCCTACGTGCCTAGGGTGCTGCTTCTGCTATTTATTGAATAATTTACGCTTATTGCAGCAGAAAATAAAATACACACTGACTTGACTAAATAAAAAAAAATGTTTTTCTGCACATACCTATACAGAGCATAACCGGCCGGACAGACTAGCGTCTAGCCTGGCTTCTAGCCGGTTAAAATCGCAGTGTGGTACTCTTAGATGGTTGACCCGAGCCCAGCTACATAGACGCTGAGCTAGCGCAGAGCTATCAGCGATCCAGCTACACATCGAACTCCATTAGAGGAAACACACAGCACTAACAAACACACGGAGAGATAGGAAGCTAACCGCGATGCTGTTCCAGAATAGAACAAATTAAAATTTCATATCACGGAATGGAAATGTGTTTTTTTTTTTTTTTTTGAATCGAGAGAATCAAATGATTCGTACAAAAACAACACACAACGCTAGAGCCGGTTCTAGCGCGAAACGTTGCGCTGCTGTGCGAATAAAATTAATCAAATGCAAAATTATGCTAGCCTTGAGTTTAAAGTGAGCTTAAGAAATATTATTGCGGTTTTTTTTCTGCTTTTTCAATCATTTTTTTTTCAGTACTCCATAAGCGATTGAACGGTTCGGATCGGCCAAGATACTTGACCAGCACTTTATTTGGGACTGACCTTTGTTAATTTTTATGATACATCAATTTTATGTGAATTGAAATTACATTGGTAAGAGATGATGGTGTAGAAAGTTTGATAATGAAGAGAATAACAAAAAGAAGATCATGCCCTGTTTATTGAATTATTTAAAAGTTGACAAATCAAGGTTGGCTCGAGAATTTGGAATCGTAGCAATGTTGGAGAATCTAAATCCAGGCCGGCAATCTGAATTTGAAAGAAATGTCACAGGACATTGCAGAAGTGACTGTGCTGCTAGAACGCGTGTCGAGACTATAAAAGGGAACGGAATACCAAAAGCAAGAGTAAGTAAACTACAAAGCCACAATCTTCCAGGCCGAACTAATTGCAACGGAGCTATGTATCCAAGAGAATATTAAGAGAGCTGATCGCAACAAATCTATTTATATCTTATCGGTTAGTCAGGCGGGTTTCAAAGCTCTAGAATCCAATAAACACGGATCGAGGATAGTTTGGGACAGCCTTCAAAACCTAATTATCCTGGGAATAAAGGAACAACGTAATCTTAATATTATAGGACATAAGGGAATTGAGGGAAATGAAGAGGCTGATCGCCTTGCAAAAAACGGCGTAGAAACAAATTTTTTTGGACCAGAGCCGTACTGCCCAAAACCAAATGGGCACTCTAACCCTATACTTAGAAAGTGGGTTGAACAGGAGCATAAAATCTACTGGAATAGACTTAAGGCTTATCAATCTCAAAAAAAAATAATCCTACCACAAAAAACAAAGTGGAGGATATTCTAAGATTCAACAAGAGTGATATTGGTACTCTAATCGGCCTGATGACGGGCGCAGAGAAGTAAACTATCACCTCAAAAATATGAATTTAGCTGAAACCGACATCTGCCGCATCTGTCTCGAAGACTTCGAAACGGCAGAACATATCCTATGTTACTGTGAAGCAGTAGCAAGGAAGACACAAAATCTTTTAGAAAAAGTTTTCCTTACTATCGAGGAACTAGCCAACATAACTCCCTTAAAGATACTTAGATTAGGCAAAGCTATTGAGGTGTGGTAGGGTAAGGGGGCAATAAACGTGCAATAGGCCGGAAAGGTCGCAGTGCTCTCACATGTTCCCCAAATAATAATAATACAGAAACAAACTAAACGATCTGATTGATCAACTAAAAAATGCGGACATGCAGTCCACAGCCCAATTCCACGAATTTCATTTTAGCAACGTGACCCGAAGTTTTGTAGTATTCGACCAATGGTCATTGGTCGACCAATGGTCATTGGAGGAACTCTTTTTTCAGACAAGAGTCACCGTAAAACATCTTCGGTTTCACATTGGGTCGATATGAAATGTGCATACCCCAAGTGCGAGGTAACCAGAAACAAATTTCTAACGAGTGAAGAATCTGTGGCGTGTGTGCACAGCGGATAGCCACTTGGGATAAAATTGGCGATCGGAAAAAAAAAACGAATTTGTCAATTATTTCTCAACCCGTTGTCAACCAAAGAACTACCGACTAGTGATGTCAAGTTTCGTTAGTTTCCGGTACCAGTAACTATTCGTTACTTTGAGGAAAGTATTCGTTACATTTTATTCGTTACCTAGGTATTCGTTTATTTGAAATGACCGCCATATCATGTAGCCAGTTTTGCAAATCATAAATTCAAATAGATAAAATCGCCTCTATGTGTTGACAGTTCAATTACATTTGCGGTAGCTCATTTCCTTAAGTAACGAATATAAATCTGCATCGGTACTCGTTACTTTGAATTTCAGTCGGTAACGTGTACTCGTGCAACGAACAGTTACCTTTTCGAAATCACTACTACCGACTTCAGACAGAACTACCGCGAAGCTGTTAGAGAAGAGAAGGACAATAAGGCAGAATCTGCTGCTTGCCTTTGCGATATCGGTCACCTATTTAAAATTATGAAACAGTTGACGGACAGGAATTTGACACCTGATGAGAGATGTCAAAGGAACCAATTGAGGCGATGGAAGTAATACTTCTCTGATATTTTAAAAATTTTGTAAAAGAAGATTTTCCAGAAACAATAATTATTGTACTAAGCAGCCAACGGTAGCAGGTTCCTTTGTGTTTAGTTTGCACTAGGAACTTACTTCACGGTTGTTTTTAGCAACATGGATTGTTTTTGGAACGACAATCATATATGCCCCTGGGTCAAATCAACGAGGAACAAGCTTCAAGATTATGGACATAACCGTCAGCAATACGTATACCCTGAAGAGATCTCATCCATGGATGAGTCAATTCACCCAATCCGTGTTGCATCAGTTCCTGACTTCACTCATCTGTGTACGGCGCCAGATGTTTCGTCACACTACCATTTTCGCTTCAGATCCTTTCGGTTCAGTACTTTGGTATTTGAATCACGTGTTACAGTGCATTTCGGTCCCCTCGGTCACTACTTTTTCAGCATGTCGGCCATGTTTCACCAATATTACCATGTACAACTAGTTCTACCAGCTAGAGTGTAGCCTAGTAGGTAGCGTGTTGGTCTTGTAATGCGAAGGTCGTGAGTTCAAATCCCGGTCGACGCAATATATAATTCCAGCACATTACCTGCTTGGATCTACATATGTACCTTGGTCACCTCAATCTAAGAAAATGAAAAATTCGTAGAAAGAGGGTTGTGCGAAGGGCTAACAACCCTTCCACATTAAGTAATGAAAAATGTTAAGGAACCTGTATATCAGGAGGCCAAGGTCCGATTTGGGCTGTAGCGCCATTGTAGAAGAAGAAGTGTAAACATTGAATAACTTTGAAAAAAAAACAACCGATTTCTATATATGAGGCATTTTTTTTCAATTTGGTCCTTTGCAATTTATTTGTACTAGTTTTAGAATACAACATCAATCAAGTGGTAGCCTTTATTGGCCACAGCGAAACGTGCCCTTTTTTCTGCGATTTCCATTACCTTTTCAAGCATCTCGGGCGGTATAGCGATGATTTCGGCACGAATGTTTGCCTTGAGCTCGTCAATGGTCTGAAGCTTGCTGGTGTACACCTTGCTTTTTAAATAACCCCACAAAAAGAAGTCCGGAGGGGTCAAATCCGAAGATCTGGGTGACCAGTCAATGTCGCCTCTTTTTGACATCAGACGTGCAGGGAATTTTCGTTGCAGAAGCTGCAATGTTTGATTTGCAGTGTGACATGGCGCACCGTCTTGTTGGAACTAGTAACAGTCAAGACCTTTTTCACGCTTTTGGGGGCAGACCTAATTCGCCAACATCCACCGATATCAATTTCCATCTACTATTTCTGAAAAAAAAATGGCCCAATGATAGTTTTGGCGGAAACGCCGGCCCAAACAGTCACTTTTTGGTCATACAATGGCGTTTCATGGATCTCGTTTGGATTCTTCGTTCCCCAAATGCGGCAATTTTGCTTATTAACGCCGGCAGATAGTGTGAAATGGGCTTCGTCGGTCATCAAAATTTGCTTCCAAAAATCAGGTTTGGTGTCAACCGTTCGAGCGACTGTTTGGTCATATTCCAAGCGACGTGGACAATCTGTCGGCAATTTCTTTCTGTTCATTGCATTTTAAATGGAAACAAATGCATATCATCCTTCAAAACGCGCCGCAAAGTGGTTCTACTGACGCCAAAATGCTGAGCGCGGTGACGATACGACACTTTTGGGTTCTGGGCAACGCTCTCTCTGACCGTTTCAACCAGTTTATTGGAACGTATTGTTCGTTGATGAACAGCATGTTGACGATCTCTCACTGCCCCGCGCTCAACAAAATTCGACACCACACGAAGAATAGTGTTGTCAGACGGTGCCTGTTGACCTCGACATTTTCGGCGATATGCACGTTGAGTCAACACAACTGAACGACTATTTTCAATGTACAGCGTCACTATTTCGACGCGTTGTTTCAGTGTGAAGCGATTCATGGTTAAAATTGTACTCAGTTGACGTTCCGAAAACATGTCTAATCAAGTCAACCGGTTGATAAATGTGAATGTTATTCAATGTTTACATACCGACATAAAAGATGGCGCACCCTGTATCTTGGCTATCTCAATCTACGAAAATGAAAAATCCGTAGATAGAGGGTTGTGCGAATCCACAATAAATAATGTAGAGATGTTAAGAAACCCTAAGGTCAGGAGGCCCGATTTGGGCCGATGTAGTCTGAAAGATGGCAGCCCAACGCAAACGTCTCCGCATCGACTGTATTTTGGTTTCCATTTATATAAAAAAAAAAAAAGTTTTTCTTATTTCCTCCTGATTATCTTCTGGCCATTTGCCATGATCTATCTTCAAGTGGGACGGTACTTTTGCAGCTATTTGCCAGCTTTTGTTTAATTTTCAATGAATCCCCCTTAGCCACCCACTTGAGTCGTCTCTTGCTGTTGTCTTTCTCGTATACTTACTCTTATTGCCATCATTTCCCGAAATCAAAGAAAACCAACAAAAAAAATGCGTATTTTTGAAATTCACTCTCTGCAATAATAATTGCAAGCTGTGCCAGCCCACGATTTGTTTTTTTTTTCTGAGTATTTTCAAAAATAGCCGACCAGCTTGTTGTCCGAGCTATGAATCACGCGGGCATCTTAAGCCTGATTGCGTGTTCTATGAGTTCCTTGGATGCTTGATTCGCGTATCTGGAAGTAAATGACGATCTGACTCTGTCACGTTGCCAAAACATCACACGTAGCGCGACGATCCTTTATACCGGAACTATGAACGTCTCTGCGGCTGCACCTTATCAATTGGCCGCGTTCGAAACTTCAGGGTAATGAACCTGGATGCGCCAATACCTTGGCGACCGATCGGAGAATATAAGTGGAAAACAAGGAAGATTCGCGGTAGGCGCGGCGTGTAGCAGCAAAAATAAATCCGCGAAACAGAAGTGTAGTGGAGCCAGAACCACCACATTAGCCAAGTTATGTCGCAACCCATCGATGATGGCCACTTCGACAGTCCAAAAAAAAAAAAAACGCATACGCAAAGAAAGAAATCTCGGAGACAACAGGGAAGACGTTGTTTACCGTGGCGACTTATTAAAATTCATCGCATAACGTTTTCAATTTTATGACAAATCGCATGGCGTTCAGCGCCATCGCTATAAGTGCCCAAAACGTACACAGAAGAGACACGGTACGATGACAACGGAGAAATAATATCACTGTGCGTAGTACTCATCGCTGTTACGACCTCCAAGATTGGATGTAATGAGTTCGATGACGGCAAAAGAAAAGGCCACTACCATCATCAACGTCATCCGCTGTGTGTAATGCTCACCCGCTGGCAAGAAATGGAAGAAAATCCAAGAAAAGGGAATCCTGGGCCGCACAAAAGACGCATCAGCAGAACCTCGAACCATCCATCCGGAGAGACAAACATACACAGGACCGAGGAGCTTCTACGGTATCTTGGGCCTTGGATGGTGGCGGCACACACCCGCGCTGGAGGGCAAGAACCGAGATAGAAGACCAACCGACCTGCTATCCAGGAGCAGCAGTGCGGCGAGGTAGGTGGAATCGACAGATGAAGCTTCGTCAGCAATACTTGCGTTCCTCCGTTTTGTATGAAGCGCTAGCAATGGAGCGAGTGGCCATGGAGATGATGGCGATTGTCGATGTTGCGAAGACAACCGACTACATGACTCGAGACTACACCACTATGCCTGGGTGTGGGAAGGCGACGACGACGGGCAGCGGGTGGACATATCCATAAGAAAACTGACGACGACACCATAAAGTCTGGAGTGAAAGTGTCATTGAACGGAGAAGCGCGCGCGATGGCACACCAAACGAAACACATACATTTGTGTGCTTGTATGTTTCTACACTAACCAGCAACCATATTGCTGTGTCGCCTTCGCCTCATCTTGTTCTCCCAGTTATAACTACTCTACACCATACTCGAAGAAGACTCCGACACTTGAAGACGAATACGACGACGACGACATATCAGTCGACTTTCTTGACTTTGCGCTTTTTTTCCATGCAGTTTGTTGCTTTGTAATGAAATTAATGCTGATTGGACTGCCAAGCTTGGGGTTTCGGCTGTTTTTTTTTTGTTCGCTGGGATTCAAGGCAATCGTAAATTGGTGTACGTTGAGATTTTGCTTCTGAACAAACCAAGCGCGGAGTTTCCTTCAATTGATGAGTCGGTTGGAGAAGAAATATTTTGCATTTGATTGCCTCGAATCCATCATATTAGAAGGTATAACACAGGTAGTCAATCACGTACAGATTAGCGAAGGAATAACGCCTGAAATTAGCATTGAAGTGATTGCAAGATGTGAAAATACGTGGGAAATGTTGTTCTTGAAGAGAGAAAATAAGCAGCTTGTGGTTAGAAAATACATATGGGCGCCTATGATGATGCGATTCAGGTGTAATAAGGAAAACTTCATTGCGTTTTTTTTTCGAGTCTAACTGCGGTGGAAAACTGGAGAGTCTACCTGGCAAGTAAGCAATGATCATAGCGAAACCTTAGATCTGATCGGGTTTCATCGAAAACTGTTAACTAGTGTGCTTAGCTATTGATCCTTTGGCATTACCAAATCGCAGCGCATTCCTTTAAAGTAAGTTTGTGACACTGGCTTGGCGAGGTATCTACATATATCTTAATCTTAAGAAGAATTCCGGCAATGAATGCAGCCAAAACAACTACTGAGCTGGATAGTTTGTCCGAGTCTATCCAGACCATATACACCGTGCTCCCTGACGCTGAAATCGTTGTCGCGGCCGATTTCAATGTTCACAACATTGCCTGGCTTAAATATTCCTTCTGCACGGACTAACAGGGACGTGATACTGAGCTGTTTGTTTCGATAAACGGATTAACACAACTTGTAAATGAGTTGACTCATTTACCAGAAAAGGAAGGTCTCCAATCTTCTCGATATATTTCTCACTAAAAAACCAAAAATACTCCCTCTCTGCAATATCTCCTTCGCCAATTGGAAGTACGGACCACTTTCTGATTCGTGCACAATTTTCAATTGCAGTACTAAAACCATTGTCAGTTAAGGCACCTTGAAAAATTGTTCTATTACAATGGCGCTACAGTCTAAATCGGACCTTGGCCTCCTGATATTCAGGTTGGTTCTGTCTTATCACCGACTCTGTTCCTACGATCTCTTGTCTTCAACTCTCAATCCAATCCATAGTTTCGCAAATGACAGTAATTTAGATAACACCTATGAAATATACTCTGCTGCGGAATGAAACAATCATTATATTGCTTCCAATTGCAGAGAGTTATTCCATTCGCTGAACTCAGATCTCGATTTAATCCTGGAATGGGGCAGGAAAAATAGAGTAGAGTTCAATACCGCTAAGACACAGGCTTGTCATCTTTCCCTTAAACGATGTTCCAGAATCGTCTGCTCATGTAACCTTTAATGGCGTACAATTTTGCTCTTCCGAAGATTTTATCCTTTCAGGAGTAAAGTTAAATAACCATCTCGATTGCAGTTAACACATCTTTGAAGTTGCCCTTGACGTCTCCAAACGCCTAGTTATTATTCATAAATGCAAAAAATACTATACGACATTCGACCTCGCTTAGAGTACAACTCGCATCTTTGGACACCCAAAACTCACCCTGCACTGCTCGACCGAATTCAAAAACATACGTTGCGACTTATTGGAGATGAAACCATTACGGCTTCTATTTACTCACTGGAGCATCGCAAAAATGTGGGAATATAACATTTACTATCGCTACTTCCATAGTAAATGCATTTCGGAACTATGAGCAATTATTCCTCCACTTTGCACTTTTTCACGACATACTCGTCAAGTGGAACATACGCACGAGTATACTGTCAAACTGTTATCTTCCCGTACAGTGAAATTTAGGCGGTCATTCATTTCCCGAACATCCAGACTCTGGAACGCATTGCCGGCTAACGTTTTTCCGAACGAGTATAACATCCAGTTCTTCAAGAATAATTTTCACTGTCATTTCCTTCTCTCTCCATCCGAATTTCCATAATAAACCAAATTTTAATCCACTTCCACTGTGCAATGCATTAAAGGGTGACCCCTTGAGTTATACTCGGTGCCATAAAAAAAAAGTGCAAATTGAAAACCGCCGTTTTTTTTTTTTTTTCAAAATTTGAGCCTTTATTTTGCAAAGAAGGTTAAATAGTTATTATTTAAAGAAATGTCCATCGCTAGCCATAGCTTTTTCTCATCTTTCTGGCAGCATACAGATTTTTTTTTTTTTTTACGGCCGTCGAAAATAACTTAGGGGGTCACCCTTTAATGCGCGATGCACAGTTAAGTCGACACGGGTACGGGGAAACAAGTGGATAGAGGAAAATTAGTAGGGAAACACAGGAGGGGAGATTTTGAAGTGGCGGTGAACGTTGTTCTTAAATTGCTGGAGGTTAAATCCTGTCGGAAAGAGATTACCTGGTAATGAGTTCCACAACACTGTCGTCCGAGGGATGAAGGACTGCCTAAACTTCACTGTTCTCCACGGCAAGGGCTTCACGGTGTACTCGTGTGAGCGTGCAGCGTAGCGAGTATTCCGGGGGGCATTGAATGTAGATGGTATAAGGGCTTTTAGTTCCTTGCTGCATTTACCATGGAAGTATCTATAGTAAATGCAGAGTGCACCGATATTTCGACGATGCTCGAGGGAGTCAATTGAGGCCGATATAGCTTCATCTCCAATTAATTGAAATGCATATTTCTGGATACGATCAAGAAGGGCCAGATGCGATTTTGGGGCGCCAGCCCAAACATGCGAGTTGTACTCCAGACGTGGTCGGATATAAGCCTTATAGATGGTAGCTAGTTCGGTGGCAGAGAAGTATTTCTTACACTTCCGCAGAATACCTAGACGTTTCAAAGCATCAAGAGCGACTTCGTAAATGTGTTGGCTCCAATCTAGGCGATTGTTAAGTTTTACACCTAGTAAGGTAAAATCTGCAGAAGGTGGAATCTGTACGCCATTCAAGGACATATTAGTGACCGACGTCGGAACGTTATGTTTAAGAGATAGATGACAGGACTGCGTTTTTAAGGCATTAAACTCTACTCTGTTGCTCCTGCCCCATTCCAGGATTAAACTGAGGTCAGAGTTCAATGACTGTATCGAGTCATTACGACAAGAGGTCACCGATATCGGACGAGCGTCCGCGGGAGAGTCGAATTGGTAGGTGTTATCTAAAGTGCTGTCATCTGCGAAACAGTGAATAGGATTGAGAGTATACGACAGTAGGGCATTTATGAAGACTAAAAAGAGAGTGGGAGATAAAATTGAGCCCTGAGGGACGCCGGAGCCAATAGGAAAGGGTGCAGAAGTTACTTCGTCTAGTACGACTCGAATACAGCGCTCGGAGAAAAAACTCTCAACCCATTGAAGAAATAAAGTGTTGAAACCAAAAGCCTTTAGCTTGGCTAGGAGGCATTTGTGCCAAACTCTATCAAACGCTTTGGCGATGTCAAGAGCAAGAACTTGACCTTCACCAAATTTGTGGATGCAGGAATTCCAACGCTCGGTAAGATAGATCAGGAGATCGCCTGTAGAGCGACCCGAGCGAGCCTTGACCTAAGCATACAGATTCCGTGTCGAAAAAACTTCTCTGTTTTGATCCGATCCACGAATCAACCGAATGGCTTTTTTTGTAAAAATCGAAGTGCTGCTCAGCCAGACCATGCGTCATCGATCGGAATAGGTGGTAGTCAGAAGGGGCGATGTCTCTAGAATATAGCGGGGAGGGTAGGATGTTTTATTTCAAGCAACCTTCTTAAACGCTCGGCTCAAACGCATCAATTGTAGTCGATAGTGATTTCCCGTGATAGTTTCTTTCCCGCAGCTCACGAGATACCACAACAATTTTCTCTCTTCTACCACCACTCCGAACCTAGATGTCAAAATCACCGCTCTTGAAGCTTTAAAACTACTCACGACATGTTCTTCCACTAAGAGCAGTCTTGACCTAAGTGTTTGAGAGCATTCGACGCTCCTCAGCCGCAGATTTTTTTCAATTCAAGACAAAAACCAAACCTTCCCGCAAATAACGAGAATTTGGCTCAAACTTCACAAATGTAATGATGAGCAGTTTTTGACAGATGTCTAAGTATACGAAGTGACGTTTCTGATCCGCCATTGTTGATCATCATTTACTGCTGGCACTCTCTATTGAGAAACGGCAGGTTTCAATTTACAATCCCGATATTTCCTCGTCCTCAAAACGACGGTACGATACTGACTATGACCCCGCTGTAGGGTAGCTACTGGGCAATTTTCAATTTTAGAGTTTGGCGACTCCATGGACTGTTCGATCGGTAACGAGCAATGCAGAACGCTAAACCGAAGTGGGTGGCGGCGCGGTACGCTGCCTGAACCGTGTGAGTCAAATCCTACGCTGCCTCAGTTTTTTTATTATTTTTTTATTTTAGGGAATAACCTGTGTTATAGGCAATTTCGGCCTTTATGTGTTTATGTTCAATGCACAAACACAGTCATGGAGGGAAAGAATGGGATGAGGAAGGTATGGGAAAAGGAGTGAGAACGACCGTAATTAGTGGAGGAGATGGTATATTTTTTCAGTTGTACTGGCTGCTACAAGACAAATATTTGCAGATGTTATGGGGAACCGAATGATAGAAAGCGAACAGAAGTGGAACTGTTTCACTTTTACACCATTTGCCCATTTTTATTTCGAATAATTTTTCATCGCCAGTGGCAACTGAAAAATTCGTGCTTAAAAAAATCCCCTGTCTGGAGTGGGAATCGAACGCACGACCAATTGGCTGAAAAGCAATCACGCTGCCCACTACGCCACGGAAACCTTACTACTATTACTATTAACCACGGCAAAAAACTCGACATTTCCGCAAGAACAAAATTATGTGATACTGATATGGTTATGTTGTTACCAGATGGTCAAACTTACGATATTACGTGGTACATCTGACAATTTCAACATAACCTTATGGTGGGGCCATCTTTTGTCAAACGGCGGAAACTTACTTATTTGTACTCCTGATATGAAGTTGTCCACGTTTTCTATGTTATAGTCTAATATCGTCAGATTTTGTTTGATTGGCGTGTTTCTTCGTGATTGCAACAAAACTTTCGTACTTCTCGTGCTGTCGTGTCAAGATTAACGAAGAATTCCTTGCCGCCCAATTGTGATCGTGCCATTATGTTTGTATCTTCTACATAAGATAATATATGCGATGATTTAAACAGTAGCGTCCCTCTGGTATCAACTGGGAGTTTTCTTACGACATATTCCAAGGCCAATGCGCGATAATTACTCAACATGAAAATGCATTGTGTTACGACTGGGGCAGGAAGTCTATATCCTTCAGTAAAACACTGATTTTACGTCATAAATTGATTTTAACTTTATTTATTCACTCGGTGATTTTGCCTACCATTTCAATATTATTTTTTAAGTTGAAAAGGATGAAAGTTAAAGGAAGCCCGTTACAAACTGCTGGTAGAAACTATTACTATCGAACTGTCTGTATAGAACAGCGTACTGATATGAATAACTGTAGCTCTGATATTGACTAGCTGCCTTTTACGAACTTCTTCTTCAATGGCTCTACAGCCCAAATCGAATCTTGGCCTCCTGACCTTCAGGATCCTTAACATTTTCATTATTTATTGCAGAAGGGTTGTTAGCCCTTCGCACAACCCTCTATCTACGGTTTTTTTGATTTTCGTAGATTGAGGTAACCGAGGTATACCCAAGCAAGCAGTGTGCTGAAATTATGCGTCGACCGGGATTTGAACTCACGGTCTTCGCATTGCAGACCAACACGGTACCCACTAGGCTACACCCTAGCTTTTACGAACTGCCTAGTCTTAACAAACTGCCTAGTCTTAACAAACTGCCCCGAGATCAGTTATCCTGATCTATTTATACTGTCCACATTCCCTGCTAGAAAGGCGCTGACTTCGCGGTAGTTCATCAAATATTCCAGTGTTGTCCTGAAAAAACATTCGTACGATCTTTAACTACTGAAATGGATAACGTGTGTCCAGCTGCGAGCAAATGACCCGATCCTTTTATGTTATTGCTATTGTTGCGAGATCAAATGTCATAGCGCTGGCACCATTGTGTATCGGATGGGCTATGCTCGGGACGATCTATGTGATTTTGATGTTTAAGATTAATAGAAGAATGAATAATATATCGTGAGGCAATTTATTACAATTGTCACATTTCAACAAAGATGGAAATAAGCTAGAAGTAATTGCTGATTAACAAACTGACAGCATCTCTCAAAGTATCTTATCACCGCAGACAACTTCACATCGAGATTGCTAATCTTAAATGTCATCTAAATAAATCGCTACTTAGTTGCCAATTAGATTGCACGATCAGTGCACAATATTCTATACTGTCACGAATCCCAACAACGGCCACCATAAAACTACAAAACTAATATTTAAGTAACCCTTGTACCGCACCTACTGAACGTCAAATGGCCCCCTCACTCAATTCTCGAACAACCAACAACAATAAAATGCGCCACAACTATGACATAAATCTTCATTAGTGCACCACGCTCTAGCGGCGGCGGCGGTAAGAAACATTTTCATGGTTAAATATTTTTGTGTAACTTCCTTTCCTTTTCGCGGTAAAAACACGAAAATAAATTGAAATAATAATAACAAAACACTGTACCGTGTGCATCGTGGCTATAAACAAAAGTCGTTTTTGTTGTCGTCATAAAGAGCAAAAGTTATCAAGCAATGGCTACAGTTGCTCCCATTTCCTCCACACTCCAACTAGTCTGTAGAGTTGTCTGGTCGTGCCATAAGTAACCAGCCACGATCAACAATGTTGCCATTTTTTTTTTTTTTCTAATAGACAAGTTTCTTGATAAACACAAAGCATAATGGTTTATGTCGTCATTAGACAATAGGCTGATTGCAAAGAAAAAATAAAAACTAAACGGAAAATAAACGCATTTAACGCTCACGAAACGCGATAAAAAGCGAGAAGCCACAATTTGTGTAGTATGTGTTGTACAGTAAAACGTAAATAATACTCGGATAGACGAGAATAGTAAAAGGCGCAAAATGCTCTTGAGATCAAGCGTTTGTAACCGGGTCGTGACTGGTCTAGAAACCTTGTACCGATATGCCCGATAGATGCCATTATGGCGAATTTAAGCGGCCACGCTGAAAACGTTTGTCGTTATATAGAGGTATGGAAGTGGCGTAATGATTCTTTGGGACTCTCGACTCACTTGCTTGTCGAATTGAAGACAGTTGAATTCAAAATAATTGTCCGGTCATGTCAATCAATCGAAATGGATCGCGCGAATAATGGTCCGCTTTATGGGACTTGGGTAAGTTTCGATCACACGAAGAATGGAAGTTTAAAAAGCCCATTATTCAATCAGTTAACATTCTATTCTTTCAGTCTAGCGACACTTTGCGTGCCATTGTCTATCAAGATGTGAATTCAATCTTGTAGTTTTGCGGATTTCAAACTATATTGAAGTGATCTCCAACGACGAACTTTGGAGTTCAATTGGACAAACTAAAATAGGCATTGAGATTCAAAGGCGAAAATGGCAGTAGGTCGGTCACACTTTGAGAAAACCAGAGCGAAACTTCGCCAAACAGGCTTTGGATTATAATCGTTAAGGAAGACGTCGAGTTGGTCGACCATGTAGTACATGGAAGCGAGCAGTTGAGCAGGAGGCCAGAGAAATAAACAAGTCCTGACAACAGCTAAAGGCCGATTCTCAGGATCGCGCCTTGTGGAAGAGAGCTGTTTCTGTCCTATGCTCTTAAAGAGGTGTTCTTAACAGGAATTTGATTGATTGACGCTATCGGCCATTAGATTTTGGTCTGAAATGGTAGAGTACGAGTAAAACTGTCCAGCAACCACACCGAAAGTAGCAATATCATCGAACCGCAGTGTATTGGTTTAAATTTTGCGCGAGCTCAATTTATTTTGTTGGCTAGCTATCAAGTATCGCTACCGGTAGTATTATCAGAAAGAATACCAATACTACATCGTTCAATAAGTTCGTAGAATGACATATAGATGGTGCCGTTATTGACAAATCCATATGATTTTTAGGAAGTACTAGCCTTTAAACGATACGTGTCAAAATTTCATGACAATCTGACGTTTAGTTCAGAAGTTACAGTGATATAAGGAACGCTATTCTTGTAATTTTCAATACAATGGAAAAATCTGAAATTCGAGTGTTGATAAAGCATTGCATTGCAAGAAAAAAATACCGTTCGAAGCAAAGCAATGGCTTGACAAGTGTTATACGGACTCTGCGCCAACGAGATAAATAGTAGAGAAGTAGTTTGCTGATTTGAAACGTGGCCGACCGGTGATGCTGAACGATCTGGTCGCCCAAATTTGGCCGTTGTTGCAGAAAACAAAAAAAAAAATTCATAAACTAGTTTTAGCCGATCGTAAATTGAAGGCACGTGAGACATCTGTCATCTTAAAGATATCAGCAGGCAGTGTAATCAATATTTTACATGACATTTGTCCATGAGAAAGCTCTGTTCGAAGCGGGTACCGCGTTTGCTCATAGTCGATCAAAAACAACAACGCGTCGACGATTCAGAGCGCTGCTTGGATCTGCTTAAGGGTATAAAAAAGAACTTTCCATGCGATACGCGACAATGGATGAAACATAGGTAAATGACTGCACTCCAGAGTCAAAGCGGCAGTCAGAGCTAAGGGGCGAGAATCTGTCCGAAGGGGCCGTAAACGTCAGCCGGGTAAGTTCTGGCATCCGTTTTTTGGGTTGCGCATGGTTTCGTTTTTTTTTTTACAGAATGACCTGTGTGTTTGATTTAATAGATTAAAATTTTTCTACGACTCCAATATGGCTGCGTAGTCTCTGAGTCTTCTTAAACTAAGGAAAGAAAATATCTTTTTGTGTTCCTTTATTTTATTTTATAAAATTATTTGCAAGTTATGCTCCGGCTAAATTTAAGCAAACTTAAATTAACGACAACCTAGGGTGTAGTCTAGTGGGAAGCGTGTTGGTGTACAATGCGAAGGTCGTGAGTTCAAATCCCGGTCAACGCATAATTTCAGCACACTGCCTGCTTAGATATATCTTGATTACCTCAATTTACGAAAATGAAAAATTCGCAGATAAGGGGTTCTGCGAAGAGCTAAATACCCTTCCACAATATGTAATGGAAATGTTAAAGAACCTGAAAATCAGGAGGCCAAGGCTCGATTTGGGCTGTAGTGCCATTGAAGAAGAAAAAAAACTAACAGCGATTACAGTGTTTAGTTATTGCTAATTGTTTTTGTTTGCGTATTTTGACTGCGTTTATAGTTATGCTTCACACTAAATCACACTAAATGTAATGCTTACCTAAACCTTCCCAATGTAATGCATTCTCTTTTTTCTCGCTGGGCTTCTTCATAGTCATAAAATTGAGACTGATTTACAAATTTAAATGTTTTTTTTTGTTTTTTTTTTTTAAATTACAAAGCCAAATATCCCGTACTTGAAATAAATTCGTTTCGCTTTATACTTCACAAGAAAATGGGTAATAAATTTGACCAGTTTAAGTATACGATCATGATCAAAGATTAAAGATGTCAAACATAAAGAATACTTGAAAGAAATGATTTTTTGTGCGATCTTTATTGCCATGCAACATGGTAAAGCGTGAATACGACGCCATAATCTCTGGCATAATAAAAAATCTGGCGTGGGATCATCAAATTAGCGCTCTTCTTGCATACAAACATCGACGAAAAAATAAAATAAAAAAGATGTCCTCGCATATTTGTTTAGAGACAAAGAGAACTACTAACCCGTCCTACTAAATCATTTCAACTTTCAAAATGGAAAACAAACAACAAAAAACCGAATAGGAGAAAAAGGTGCTGTCTCTGGTCTGAACAGAGTCAAGTCCAAATCATAATGCATTTAATTAAGTTCATTAGCTCACAGTCTGTCGTACGAAGGAGAGCTAATTAAAACCTGAATGCACATTGCACAAAACTGACAGGACAATATCGTCTTTTGATGATGGGCAGCGTAGTATAGTGCATAAGGTTGTGGTACTTATCAGGAAGAAGGGACCTTAAGAAGAAGCGCGTATCAATCACCTTCAACGGAACAAAATTAAATCGCCTGGACAAAAACGCCCGATGACTTCGGGAGCATTGCTAGTCTGGACACCGGTCAGATCCGGTTTATTCCTTTTGCGATTTTATGGTGTAAAATCCACAACCCAGCTCTCTGTCATCGTTGTTGTCCTCATCATGTCATCCTCCATTGCTTCTTTTCTCGTTCAAATGTAGTTCGAGTGATTCTCGGTAGCACAGTGTAGTATCTCCTCAGCGATGCTAAACTGTGGTGTTTTTGTGCTCCCAACTCTTCAGCCCCGGCTTATATAATACAAATTGTCATGGTCGATGGTATCGCGCTCCCCTATCGACATCTTCTCATACCGGTTTTTATATCTTTCAGGTATTTTGCTCTTCTTATTTTTTTTCTTCAGTAAATTTTTGTTTTTATTCAACGGAAATTATAAAAAAATAAAACAAGATCAAAAGTGAACTCATATTGAGCGTGCTGCAATTAATTAGGCAACTGAGATTAATTTATTTTCTTTACAAGGTTAAGATAACATGCGAGCTGAAAGCAATGTGCCCTGCAGGGAAAAGTCAGGAGCTCCGGCGAACGTCAATCACGTATCTCATCAGAGACTCCGTACTACTACGTTAAGTTATGATAATTGAATTCCGAGACGACTTAAATCCATTAATTTTTATTATTTTAAATCATACCTTTCGTCCGATTGTCCATCAACGAACATTACTCACTACTGCATGGGGGAGCAGTCAGGACTAATGATCACTTAACTTCATTTTTTCAGAGTACATAGTGCGCCATCTTTTATGTCGGGATGTAAACATTGAATAACTTTGACATTTATCAACCGATTGACTTGATTAGACATGTTTCCGAAACGTCAATTTTAACCATGAATCGCTTCACACCGAAATAACGCGCCGAAATAGTGACGCTATACATTGAAAATAGTCGTTTAGTTGTGTTGACTCAACGTGCATATCGCTGAAAATATCAGGCACCGTCTGACAACACTATTCGTCGTTTGGTGTCGGATTTTGTTGAGCACGGGACAGTGACAGATCGTAAACATGCCGTCCATCAACGACCAAGACGTTCCAATGAACTGGTTGAAGCGGTCAGAGGGCGTTGCCCAGAACCCAAAAGTGTCATATCGTCACCGCGCTCAGCATTTTGACGTGAGTGGAACCACTTTACGGCGCATTTTGAAGGATAATTTGCATTTGTTTCCGTATAAAGTGAAATTAAAACAAAGAATATTGCCGACAGATCGTTCACGTCGCTTGGAATACGGTCAAACAGTCGCTCGAACGGTTGACACCGAACCTGATTTTTGGAAGGAAATTTTGATGACCGGCGAGGCTCATTTCGCACTATCTAGCGACGTTAATAAGCAAAATTGCCTCATTCGGGGAATGGAAAATCTACACGAGATCCATGAAACGCCATTGCATGACCAAAAAGTGACTGTTTGAGCTGGCGTTTGCGCCAAAACCTTCATTGGCCCATATTTTTTGCAGATAAAACGAAACAGTAGAGGGAAATCGATATCGGTGGATGTTGGCTCATTATGTCTGCCCGTAAATGCGTGAAAAAGGTCTTGACGGTTACTGGTTTCAACAAAACGGTGCGCCATGCCACACTGCAAATCAAACAATTCAGTTTCTGCAATGAAAATTCCCTGGACGTCTGATGTCAAAATGAGGCGACATTGACTGGCCCCCAGATCTACAGATTTGACCGCACGGACTTCTTTTAGTGGGGTTATTTAAAAAGCAAGGTGTTCGCCAGCAAGCCTCAGACCATTGACGAGCTTAAGGCAAACATTCGTGCCGAAATCATCGCTATACCGCCCGAGATGCTCGAAAAGGTAATGGAAAACGTAGCAAAACGGGCACATTTTGACCAATAAAGACGGCCACTAGATTGATCTTGTATTCTAAAACTAGAAAATTGCATTTTAAAACTGTTTTTTTTTTTAGCTTCTAAAACGGCGATTTTGCCATTTTTCTCGGCGGAATTTTAACTATAAACACATGATTTGAACAAAAAAAAATTGAATAACAGAAAAAAAACACTTGTGGATCGACCCGACACTATTTTTATTAAGTATTTTCCGCCTTTCGGAAGACAAAAATTTAAAAAATAACACGAAAATAAAGAAACGTTCGAGCTTCTTGACGTTTTCACGTACTTTGAATGACAGTTAAATTATTCAGTAATGCCCCACACAAAAACCGAGTGGAATTACATAATTTCCCGTCGAGGGAAAATGTCTTCTGGGGAAATTATTAAAAATTATATAAATTCATTTTTAATTTGTTATTTAAGAAAATGACAATCTAGATTGTAGCCCTGCGGGCCTTTTTATCTTCAAACCATATTTTTCGTTCGCATAAAACTACGTTGGATACGAATACGTAGTTGGATGCGAAAAAGAGGGCGTGATGATGAAAAGCGCCGCAAGGCTACAATCTAAATTGTCATTTTTAATAAATGAAAATTTTTTTTTATATAATTTTCCATAATTTCTCAAAAAAAAAAAAACATATTTGCCCTCGGCGGCAAATTACACAATCCCACTTGGTTTTTATGTAGGGCATTACTGTATATTCGAACTGTCATTTGGAGTACGTGAAAACTTCAAGAAGCCCGGACGTTTCTCCATTTTCGTATTCATTTTTAAAGTTTTGCCTTCCGGAAGGCTGAAAATACTTAATAAATAGTGTCGGGTCGATCCACAAGTGTTTTTTTTTCTGTTATTCAATTTTTTTCTGTTCAAATCATGTGTTTATAGTTAAAATTCCGTCGAGAAAAATGGCGCCGTTTAGAGACTAAAAAATCAGTTTTTAAAACGCAATTTTCCGGAATATCGACAGAACAAGTGCCGTCCGCTTCTTGAAATTTCATCATTTATTGTTGGTGACATAGTAAGTATCGTTAACAGTTTTTTAGTGGATTTTAAGATTGCCCTCATAACGAAGCTCTACCTTGTTTTCAGCGCGAAAATAAACTGTCAACATTAGTTTGAAGTAAGTGTATTTTGATGTGATCTGCAAAAAACTGATCGCCTGATCCTCAGAATACCGAAGCATTTCTGATGGTTGAACGAACTAAAATGAGTAACCAGTTTGAATTCCAGTGCCGCCGTTAAGGTTTGAATGGCTCCATGGGACCCCTTGTTTATCAAGTAACATACAAAATTGTGTGTCTACTTCAGCAACTTTTTTCCCCAAACATCACAACTTTTCGTACTACGCCACTCCACAAATAACAAGACACGCCTTTCAGTTTAACAAAAAAGGCAAAGCGAGAGTTATCTTACAAATTGATCTCGTGATTCTTCAATTAAAACCGAAGAAAAAGCAGAAATACCAATTAGGACCTCATTTACCTTTTTAATACCTACCTAAAAAAAATAAATCACTTAACGAAAATGTTATTTCGTTCGCTGGTCTTTTCTATACTTCGTTCCACGTGGATCATACCAACAAAAAGAAAATGCGGGACCTGAACGGTTAAAAATAGACCGCTTTTCTAGGAGCTCGTGGAGGTAAAATGCAAGGGGCATGATTTCTGATAGAGGAATGAGAGATGATGAAATCCACTTTTGGTTTGTTTTTTCGTCGAGCTGAGAGCGAGTTTGCTGGCTTTTGGGGTACCTGAGAGTGGTCGGCGGCAGGTTGAGATCGTTTAGTTTACGGATAGGAATAGCTTCCTTAGCTGACCTTATAGGGCTTTATGCGGCTATTCGTTTCCATTCATACATATTCTAAGGTCTGATCCCAATGGTATTAATCAATTTCCACTTGAGAGAGATATCTCTTAACCTCCAGAAAGGGGAGAGGATACCAAAGGCCTGATGAGCTTTATTTAGACGATCCTCAATATCTTAGGCTGAAAATGCTTCCGAGATAATAAAAATCTTGCACCTCTTCCACATCTTGCCCGTTAAGAACAATCGGTGTGCTTATGTTCGAACCCATGTACTTGGTTTTACGCACATTTATTTTCTTCTTCTTCTTCAATGGCGCTAAAGCCCAAATCAGGCCTTGGCCTCCTGATTTTCAGGTTCCTTAACATTTTTTCATTACTTATTGTGGAAGGGTTGTTAGCTCTCCGCACAACCCTCTATCTGCGAATTTTTCGTAGATTGAGGTAACCAAGGTATATCCAAGCAGGTAGTGTGCTAGTGCTAGAATTATGCGTTGACCGGGATTTGAACTCACGACCTTCGCATTATAAACAAACACGCTGCCCACTTGGTTACACCCTAGCTTTATTTATTTTGATTATTTATTTTCAGTCCCGCATATTTGCATTTAGAATGCAACGAGCGAAAATTTGACTCCGAACTTGCACATGCAAGCAAATACACGTCATCAGGATAATCAAGGTGACTTAAGATGTTAAATAGTCTCCATTGAAGACCTTTACCTTCCCTATCTTCCAGTGCAGCTTTCAAAATGTCATTTATTACCACCAGAAACAGGGCTGGTGATAATATGCAGCCTTGTATGATACCCGTTCGGACAGGAAAGCTCTCGGACAGCTCTCCTCTATGTAAGACGCGACACCTTGAATTTAGGACTCTGTAATCATAGGTATGATCTTATCTGGAATACCTCTCCTACGCAAGCATTCCATATGTAATCTCGCTTAACACTTTCGAAAGCCTTCTCCAAGTCCACTAACATGGGATGTAGTGGGGAGCTCATTTTGGCGGACTGCTCTAATATTATCCATAGGGTATTTGTGTGGTGGGTACAAGACGACCCTTCCCGGAATCCAGTCTGATAAACTTCGAGAATGCTTTCCATGACATCACTAATCCTGTTGAGAATTACCTTAGCCTTAACCTTGCTTTTCGATACGGCAGTAAGTAATCCCGAAGGTCTCGGTTCTTCGGAATTTTCACAATGATGCCCTCCTTCCATTCAGTCGGATGTCTTCCTTCATTCCACACCTCAGTAAAGAGTGGAGGAGTATATTGGCTGTTATTTCAGGGTGCGCGCATCGAAGAAATATCGAAGGACTCAGCATTTACTACGCTACTTTAATGGTAAATGCAGTGCGGAACTAAGCGCTCATTCCTTCACTCTATACTTTTTCCCGGAATACTCGAAAAGCTGAACGCGCACATGAGTACACCATCAAACCCTTGAATTCTCGTACAGTGAAATTTAGGAAGTCATTCATTTCCCAAACATCAAAACTTTGGAACACATTAGCCAAAGTTTTTTCCCAATGAGTAGAGCCTCGAGCGCTTCAAAAACAATGTCCACCGTCACTTTTGTCTATCTCCACCCAAATGAATTTCCAATATCGACATAACTGTGCAAAGCATTATAGGGTAACTCAGTGGCGTGACGTGATTTTATAGCTAGGGGAAGCAATTATTTTACGCCAAGCTACAAGAGCTGCGTCAATATGTATGATTCCACAAGTTTACATCATTATTTGAAACACTTCTACTCATCCGACGGGGGTGCAGTTTTCGGCAATCGATTTAGAATCCAGTCTACATTAATTAGAAATAAGAAAAATCGATTTTATTCTATTTTTTAGGTAGTGCTCCTCTGAAACCGATTCTTTTTACTGAAAGCATGACAAATATGGGCAATATTGCCAGATCTACCTCTGCACATTTTTCTTTCTGATCATTTTTCGGCTAATACAGAAATTTCAATACTGGTAATACTTTGATCGAGAGCCAGAGCTTGCGAGTGAAAGCACTGGCTGGAAGCAATTGCATTAACGCATCTCTCCTTCGTATAAAAGTGAAACTTCCGCTCGCTGCGAACGAAAATTTTACTGGTATTGGCCGGCGGTCTCGTTCTCTTGTCTATGCGAGGAAATGAGAGGAAGGATGGAAGCATTTTAGTGCGACGAATCTCCCCTTCATATTGAAGTCGAACTTGCGCTAGTCGCTCGAGAAAATTTTGCTCGTATTGGCCGGCGGTCTTGTATATGCGTTTTTGAAATTGCATCTTTTTCCTTGTGGAAGGCTTTCAACTTTCGTTAGTCAGAAAAGGCGTGAGAGAAAAATCTGTCCTGAGCACATAAATGCTGTAAACAGTGGTAGACAAAAATAATGCCCGCTTTCTTTTGAAGAAACTTTTTAATAAATTTTCATATTTGTGCTGATTTCAGTTTAGATTTTCTAAACTGAATAAAGGGCAAAACGTAAGGGAAGCATTGCTTCCCTTGCATCAATGGACGCCACGCCACTGGGGTAACCCCATAAATTATACTCGATACCTTAAAAAAAATGCAACAGATATCCAGAGTAAGAGGTTACTCTCACCACTCCTAAAATTCATTGATATTTTTTATTGGTTAACAGTATTATCAGAAGAAACGCATTGGATTACTGATTCTTATTGCTGAAAAGACTTTATCGATATTTTAGCCTTCTGGCTGCGTATATTGGACATTGGAGAACAGAGAAAAACAAATTGTGACAGATCAAGAATACAAAACTGAAGTTGACAACAATTGAATGCCTCTACGTTAGTGTTGCCAACAGAAGAACAATTAATACTTCAATTAGAAAGCAAGAAAGCTGTCACCCAAAAATTTTAATCACTCAACTGTAATTGTAAAGTGTAAAATTAGTACAAACTTAGCCGCCATTTTATTGATTTTGTGTCCCGACATACAAATACAAAAAATTAGAACCTCGCAAAAAACCAGTTTTAATTGATATAGACTATAAGCGTATACACAATTAAAAGAGAAACGAAAAAAAAAAACTAACAAGGCTAAACTTTACGCAATGGGGTAATGTAGCTGACAGCGCGATGTTGAAAGTCAGGACTGTCAAAGAGTCCAGGCGCCAACAAAGTTATTTATGACCGGCACATTCATTTCGTACAATGGATCTATAGTGTCGCTCTAAGCTATTCATGATGTCCCTCCCCGGGATGTTTAATTTTATTATAAAGGTACAAAGGGAAGTGTACAGGAAGAACGAAACCGAGATAAGATCAAGGAATCGAATGAATAAACGAAAGATTGTCAATAGAAATAGTTTCGATGAAATTGCAGAAATATCGAAATCCTGATTGTGGTCGTGTGCGATAGGTGTACATTGGATAAAGACATGAACTGCCGGTCGAACAGGTTAAATGTCTTGAAGCCTTTTCGTGTTCGCTGACATCTTTGCCATTTTATCCATTGTACGATAACAACAAGTGCAAGGTAAGACCTGGTCTAAATGACTCTTGTCATCCGTTACGGCAAAAGTAAAGGTAACCGGCCATAGTTACGTCTCAATGGCCGTTGGCGTGATGAATGCTATTCACGCTCAATGCGGTACAACATAGTTGATTGCGTGATTGCACAACGCTCGCGCCATTCCAGACAACCTATAGATACTCGCGCTATAAATGCGCGCCAAACAACTTTAGCTTCTTTTTGACGATGAAGTTCAAGCATTGCTAAGTGCTATAATGTTGCTGCTTTTCTTTTCGTTTTCCTTCGATTTATTTTTTTTTCTTTGTACACTGTCTTTAATACTTGTATTCACTGTCATCGGTTTCGGTGCAGTTTAATTTCAGTTAAGTTGGCAGAAATTTTCTGATAAAAATGAAAAGAAAAATGTTGCACTTGGAAAGTTATGCAATTGAAAAATGCCGACGACATTCGTTTATCTCTTAAGCTCAGTGACTTTAACATAATGCAATGTAGTTGGAGAATTTCGAAGAAAATCCACATTTTAAATGTGATGCGTTGTTGGCGTTTCGTAGGTTAAAACTATTCGAAAAAGTAGTCGGTATGTATTGCTATCTATTATGAGGCCCTTAATAGTTAAGTTAATCGGGGAATTTGTAGGGATATGTTATCCTTTCGAAGTTTTTCGATTTTTCATTTCAAGAAAAGAGCTCCTCTGTAATAAAAAAAATCTCAGAAAGGGACTCATCTTAGAGATGTCGTACATACTGCAATCCATCCGATTGGTTTAGGTTGCATTTTGATTCGTTGGTAAAGAGTACTCTCTTCCAATCATTTCCCGACCAATTTCGATGAGATTTGGCGAAATTCAGCCTCGCTGTCCTCATTTTAGCCGTTAAAGTTGGTTATTTTCGGGGTCGCCGAGTTGAAAGTCCCCATAACGATAGCCTTCTTCTGACAGTTCTGTCGCTAATCATTATTCCAGTAGCTTCCTGGACGTCCATTTTGATTTCCCTAGCGGTTCTTTTTCGGTCACTTAGGCTTATGTTTTTATGATGTCGGTCATCTCTCGCGGGCGTCTTTTTGTTGCCAAGTCCTGTTCCTGGTTTCTGCTGGATAGGTTCTTTCGCGTTTGTTTTTTTCAAAATTTTGGACACAGCCATGTGGCTACAAACAATTCTTCTGGGTATAGCCCTAGTGAAAAGCCCTTCGTTGCTTAACGGAACAATAATCACTTTTTTTTCACTATCCAACTGGCCATGTTTACTCGTCAACGTCTAAACTACAATAAACGACTGACAGAATCCGACTCTGCCGCGAAACCTGAACAAACTGACAGATAATTAACCCCGCGTGGGATTTAAATTTGGGTAAATTTTGATTATAAGACCCATAAAAATAGGGTTTTCTAGGAAATTTCGCTTTTTTTTCACAGTGTTAACTTTTATTTGGTCACCACGGTAAATGATTTTTTTTCTAGCAAATTATTTTTTATTGATTCAAATTACAAAAATGTGTGGAAATAATCAAAATTTCAGAATCCACTCACTTTAGCTCGATGTGGCCACCTTTTGCCTTGATTATGGCCTTCAAACGGTTAAAAAATGAGTTGCATGCTGCACGAATGTGATGTTGCGGTATTTTGGCCCATTCCCGTACAATGGCATTCTTCAGCGCATCCAAACTGGCATATTTTTTAGTCCTCACCTTGCTCTGCAAAATGCCTCAGACGGAATAGTGCATCTGGCGAATTCGAAAGCCATTGTGTGGACGAAATGAAGTGTGGAACATGGTTTTTCAACAATTTTTGGTTTACACGAGCTTTATGAGACGGTGCCGAGTCTTGTTGGAATGTCCATGGTCTACGACCGAATTGTTTGCGTGCCCACGGCTCTAAAGCAGCTTCCAAAACATTTTCCCGAAAATAAGTCGCATTGACTTTGCCACCAGGCTCGGTGGAAACGATTGGACAGCGTAAATCGGCAGTCACAGCTGCCCATACCATTACTTGAGATGGAAAATTACTTCGGGTGGCCGTTCGGAGGCTCAAATTTTCGTAAGTGCGTTCAGTTAAGTAAACACGATCATTTTGAGAGTTTATGAACTGCTCAATAGGGAAATTTTTCTCATCAGAGAACACAATGTTTAGAAATTCGCCACGTTCGTGCAAGCGTAACAACTCCTTTACTCTTTCGAGTCTAACTTTTTTTTGCTTTGGTGTAAGATCGTGAGCCTTTTGAAACTTGTAAGGCTTTACCTCGAGCTCATTTTGGAATATGCGTCGGATGCTTCGCTGGAATATTTTCAGTTCTTTGGCAATTCGATTACCACTGCGACGCGGATTTCGTTCAAGTCGAGCCCTCACTTTCCGAACCATTTCAGGTGATGTTGCTGTTTTTTTCGTCCATCACCATAGCGTTTGGCAATGCTGCCTGTATCATTATAACGATTTATGGTGCGATACACAAACATTTTATTCACTTTGAGATGGCTGAGCTCACGAACAATAGCTGGTTGTGATTTTCCAGCCAAATATAACGCGATCACGCTATTACGTTTCACTTCCATTTCGAATAACTTTTGTTCTATAAAACTTAGACGCGAATGCCAGTGGTTGCTTGTAAACAATATAAAGAGCTGTCATTGGTATGAATTTGACATAGCTGTCATAATCGGTTTGCCAGATATACCGGTGTGAAGTTGGTAACACTTCAATCGCCTAACCCTGTATTTGCGGTGTAGACAAGTCAGTCTCTTTTCTAGCTTTTAGAATTTGACGTAACAAACTGCACTACTCTTGAACTAGAACGCGAATGACAAATTTTATAACTGTAAACAAAAGAACACTCAATAGGCCACAGAAAGTGCGATTTATAATATTTCGCGGAACTAAGTAATATCATACATTTTATTAAGTGTACGCTCAATTTTGTGAGGGTAAAATTGTGTCCAATTTTTGTTTTTTTACGTCAAAACGATATTTAAATGTAAAATTTCACATTGTATTAAGATTAATACCGTAGATAATGTTTTTCTTTTGGATATAGAAATTATTTCATTTCTGAAATCTAAGAGCAATTTGAGTTATTCAAGCTGTAGTTATTCATACATGGGTGTACGCTCAATTATGTGAGCAACTGTATAACATACATAACAACAAAGATTTGATGCATGAGTTAAAAATTCATAGTTTCGTGCGAAGGAAGATCTCTCTTAACCTCTGAACGGAGCCTCAATATAACTTTCGGCTCCACCGTCCAAACTGACAATGAATGCAATCATGTGTCGAATGATATTGCATTTATTTTTTTTCGAACTTCTAAAACTAATCAGCAGTTTCGCAAAAGCTTTCTTTGTTAGAGAGAAGTTGCTCTTTTTGAAGCCTGTATACTCCGCTTCCATCCTTCTCAATTCAGCGACGGTATTTCAAAATCTTTGCAGTGATTTGCTGTCTTCTTCTTCTTTAATGGCGCTACAGCCCAAACCGGGCCTTGGCATCCTGACCTTCCGATTCCTTAACAATTTGCATTATTTATTGCGGAAGAGTTGTTAGCTCTTCGCACAACCCTCTATCTACGGATTTTTCATTTTCGTAGATTGAGCTGACCAAGGTATATTAAAGCAGGCAGTGCGCTGGAATTATGCGTCGACCGGGATTTGAACTCTGATCTTCGCATTGTAAACCAAACACGCTACCCACCAGGCTACACCCTTGCTGTCTGCGTCAATAGAATTCTCCCAGCATTTCCGTTTGCCAACTGGTCTCTGTCCCTTTAGTGTGCGTTTGGGAGTTTTTCCATTATTCATCCGCTCCACATGACCACTCCATTGTAGCTTCTTGTATTTTATTAGGGTTGACGTTTCTGGATTGTCAAAGATGGCATAGGGTAAGTCCGGGAGATTTGGTGCATGTTTTTTATTTTTGCTATAACTTTTTTTTTTAAAAAAAGAAATAAGTGATTGAAACAAAAACGAAAATTAACTTTATTTCAAAGAAAATGTAAAATATATAAAAAAGAAAAACAAAATCACATTTGAAATATTAAAAAATATTTTTTAAGAAAACTTTGAAAAATTCCATTTCACTCTGTATGCAGGGTAATATGTTACATAATTTTTCTTTAAATTTGCATCTATGTATGTACGTGTGTACGTAAGAGGTGCAGGTATCACAGAACCACTTTTCATAAATAATGTACTTTATCCAATCATCTTTTTTTTCGTTTTGCTATATTTCTGTATTTAGTAAGAATCCTGTCTCCGTGAGAAGTGTTTCTAACAGATTCAAATATCCTGAAACTTTTTCTTTGCACATCCCTTCAGCACGTGCATAAGAAATGCCTTGATGTGCAACCATTGTACGCCATAAGATATACATACATATCTCTGTTCTTGTCGGAGCAAATCCATGAGCCTGCTGCTTTTGAATATGGATAACAATTTTAAGCTCATTTTGTTTCCAAAGGCAAGACGGGGAACCTAGCGCTGGTTTCTTGCTATCTATTTTTTTTTCTTGAGATTCCTTAAGTTTGTTTCGGAAATGTGGTGGAAGCTTTTCTTATGCTTTATTTCCTAGCACCGATATCCTGTAGGGCTGCTTTTAATTGTTCTTCTGTCCATTTGGCACGGGTGAAAATTAACTTTTTTCTTATATATTGAAGACATTTCTGAAACCGAACAACTCATAAAATCAAAATAACGGACGAAATAACTATTAATTTACAGGTATTTAGTAAAAAAAAAGTAGTATGGTACCCATACCAAATCACCCAAATTTCAATGCGCCATTTCTACTATTATGACCGTGCCCATACTTTTCGCTGTCATAACTAAACTGACTGCGTTTTGTTTATTTTTCCCAAAACAGTAAACGTAACCATGCCCTTTCTTATTTATTTATTACTTTTGTCCTTCGTTTCTACTCAATACTTACCGAGAAAGCAACAACACAAACAGTACAACAGTATTCGGACTAATCACAACAGTATTCGGACTAATGGCTAAACTTCACTCAACGAGTTGTGATGAGAGACGGGGGAAATGATAGGTACAAGCAAGGCCCTCTAGAAATACCAGGCCGTAATGCTGAAAACGATGACGTAGAATACCAGGTTTTTCTGAACTATACCTAAGGTGTCCGAGTAAGTCGGAGCTCACCCAAGTATGAGATTTGTCAGTTTGACAATTCGATTTGACATGTTGTTGCAGTATGTTTTCTAACTATCAGGATTTGCGTCGCTCCTGTTTGCTTTGGTCCGCCGATTTGAGAGCATTATTCATGAGTTTGATCCGTATTGAATTATCGCGGGACGGCGTATATCACTAATATATTCTACATTTGCTGAACATTCCCGTTCATATTCCGGACATTTGTGTTTTTTTGGCAGCATTCTGATTAGTTTGATCTTCCGGTCGGTCACAAGTTCTTTTATTTGCCATTTTTCTTGTTTGTGGTGGCATGATTGCGATTTCAACGTATCTGCTGGACACCAGGAGCGGGACTATTCGTAGCCAATTTTACTACAATCATTGGCGCGAATCCAACACCGAAGTTCTCTGCAAAATGTCAGTCAAGAGAACTGTCAAACCACAACGTCATCACTGGCGTCATGAAAAACCTGCTATATTTCCTGCAGCTGCTGTAAAACAGCTCAGCATTACGGCCTGGTATTTCTAGAGGGCCTTGGTACAAGCCGTTTGTAGTAGGGTGCTGTGATGTGAGAGATTTTGAATGCACGCCATATTACCCAAAGCGCCGAATCTCCCGGACTTAACCTACAATTCTCTATTGTATCGTATTCTCTAGATCGAATCTTCCGTCACAGGTCCGATGATTCTTCTGAGTGACAGTGTTTGCCTGATTTTTGCAATTGTAGACAAATCATTTAATTGTCCACCCTCTTATTCACATTCGCTAAAATGTGTGCTGTGAAATGGCAATATTTGTTAATTTTGTAGCCTCCTTAGTTCCATTACTTTTTAACTAAATGCAAGTTACCTTGAAATGCTCCACAGTTCAATGACTGATCCGAAAAAAAAAAAAACTTCAACTAGTTTTTTTGTTTTTTCTCTTCTCAATTAGCGATGCACTTTCTAATAAAACTGTCATCTATACATCTCTCTCCCTCTCTTTGTAACACATGCTTATAATCGATTTGCGAAATGCGATGAAATAAAACTCATCCATCGCTCTGTGTCCTACTAAAAGCGACTAAAAAGTGATTTATGATTGAATGAGCGCCCAGTTTTGAGCAAACAAAAAAATAAAAAAAAAAACGGACGAAAAAAACTGAACGCGAACAACAAAAGAGACGGTCAAATCGAAAATGATATGCAGTACAAAAATCAAACGTCAAAAATAATCTGTTTTTCTGGGCATCGCATCTCCTCCCTTCGCGTCACACTACACAGCCTTGGTCTACCAGTCGACGCCAAACACTGCGTTTTTTACCGCTACGTCTTTGTATGAGTTGATCGCAAACGGACCCGACCAATGGGAGCCATGCATACCAAACCTAACGCGCACTTTATTCGGCACATTCAACTTTTGCTCCAAGGAATTTCACGGTTGAATGGCAATAAAATGTGCAAGCCAGAGCGAGCGGCCATTAGA
This sequence comes from Chorisops tibialis, assembly GCA_963669355.1. Taxonomy (NCBI): domain Eukaryota; kingdom Metazoa; phylum Arthropoda; class Insecta; order Diptera; family Stratiomyidae; genus Chorisops; species Chorisops tibialis. The sequence continues at coordinate 291,275,432 of OY770262.1, forward strand.
GTGTGACGCGAAAAAAAAAACGCGATAAAAAATAAAAAAAAGCAACAATGTTAAAAATCAACAAAAAGAAAACCTTTTTTTTTTACATTTTTTTTTAATGTGTTGTGTTGTTGATTTCTGCTGCTGTTTTTTTTGTTTTTTTTTGCATCTTTTATTTTGGCATTGTGAATTTGATTAAAGATTAGACGCGCGAATTTTGTAGGCGCATAAGAATCAAAGGAAACACATGCGTTAGAAGACTACCCGATGAGAAAAACAACCAGAAATGACATTGAACCAAAATGGCGACAATATGGCGACCGCACATTCTACCTTCTTATGTCATGTTTGGAAACTCGCGGTATAAAAAGAACCGGGTGGTGGGTCAACTATAACAGTTGTGCGAGCGGCAGAAAAGAATCAGATTTCGAGGTCATCAACTGTCACTGTCCTGTCAAATTGGATACAAATCGCATGCTAATTTATAGATTGGTAAAGAAAAATTTGGATTGCAAATTTGCGTGACGCGTGCGTGACGTCACAGAAAGATATACAGTTCGATTGACCGACATTATGCAAAACTCTACGGATTTCCTTCGTTAGTGTTTGACATTTGATTTTAATTTGCTAAAATGTTTTTTTTTTCTCCAATTTTAAAGATCAAAATATTTCTCGAAGAAATCTTATTTCAATGACGTTTGTTTTTCTTACCGTAATTGTTGCGTGCGAAATGCGCCACACACACGGCAATAACTTGCGTGATTTATGATCATGTCACGCAACCTCTCCTGACGGCACAGTGTCAAGCTTAGATGAGAAAGTCGGAATGTTAGTTTGTCTTTTGATATTCAACTCGTCAAATAAATACAAGAGCTTGGGTAGGAGGAATGCTAATAAACAAGACCAGTGTGATCTTAAAACGCGATAAGAATAGGTTGATAGATGTTTGTTGATCGTTTCTGTAACCCGTTCCGAGAGATCATGACGCGATGCGATCATCGAAATCGTCTCAATGCAAACTGGTCTCGAAGTCAGTTGAACTATAAAACACCGGTAGCAGCATTGTTGTGCGTAAAAGTAAAGTCAATTCGATAGGCGCATAATTATTGACAGATCTGGCCGTGGTTGCGTGACGTTTGTTTACAACCGGATAGCTGTGGAGCGATAAGAAAAAGTAAGATTTCAGTAGCAAAATTCAAGGATAGCGAAAATTGTTGTAGATGCGTTCATAGTTCGTCTTTGAAATTGGTGCAACATTTTACGAGTCGCATGTCTTTGTCGAAATTTTTTAAGGGCACCCAGTTTATGGCATTTTCAAAATGCTGTGAAGGACAACGCTGTTTCGCGCTCTCAAACGTGATAAAAATATGGGCCCACAAATTTTCGGAAATCTGGCTTTATATTATTGTCTCAAGGTTTGACATCTGGATCTCTGGAAACAGAGGTATCGAGGGCCTTACGTCAAATGCAATTGTGAACGACCGCAAAAAATGCAATTGTGAACGACCGCTGAAAATTCAATTGTGAACCACGAAAAGTCAAACCAGTTCAGTTCGAATTTGGACGTGTAAGACTTTAGTCCCAACAACAATAAAAACGCGACCTTTGTGAATTCTCATTCAATAAAGTACAATTGTTACGCCAGTGTTTTTTTTTTTGCCGTAACAATAACATCAAATGAAGAGACTGATTCAACGTACCATCCAACATCGAACTCAAGTTGTCCAGGTGGAATGGTTTGACTTACTTTTAAAATCGGAAGAATGAAATAAAATTGAAAGTTATTTTTGACATTAGCCGTCATTTCTGTACAGAAAAAAGTAGTGATCTGTTTTTGTCCTTACATATTTTCTAGTAGTTGTTTCGTTCTATTGTGTAAAAAATTCTACCCTGTTGAAAAACGCACGTGGTAAGGTGCTGCCTTGAGAGGGGCGGCACAGATATCGAGACTAGTTCAACTTATGCCCCGGACGCCATTTTCCATCCGCACGGCCCTGCACAGGGTAAAACTCAACCTGAAAAAGTCCAATTTCTTGCCCCGGCTTTTTCGGCGGTGCAACTGACCTGTAATGTACGACAAACCCCATGACAACATTGGTTTTGACAGCATTGGTTTTGACAGTTTCGCAAGGCAATCAGCTGTTTGACACGCTCCCCACAGGGGGAGTTGAGGAAGACTTCGCCGAATCATGCGAGTACCTTTGAATACCTAGTCAAGTCATAAATATTGATACACAACTAAACGCATTCATTACGAATGCAATATTGGGCGCATCCATTTCGTCTTGACTCAATTCTTTCTACACCTCAAGCTGGGCAGAACTGACGTAGCGGCCATCTTGAATGACTCCAGTGGGTATGACGTCATGGATTTTTCCATTTCACAAGACCACCTGTAGTATTTTTCTACAAACTTGTCGTAAAAACACGTTTTGCCGAAAACAAGAAAAGAGCATAATCAGTTCAAATTAAGCGCGAGTGCACACTTTTTCGTAATAACTAAAATTCTACAATTTTCTGTGTGAAAATTAACCGGAGAACTCTGCACAATATGAGTGACAGATTTTCTTCGGTGTGAGAAGCCGAGATTTAACTTTGATCGCACTTTTTTCAATTGAAAATCCATTGCACTAATATCAACGTGTCATAATTACATGCCGAGCACTATCAATAAAGTACCTTAGAAAGCTGAACTATCTTTAACACTGCATTTAAGAATAAACGCGATTCTTACGAAGCCCGCCGTGTCTGCTCCATACAAAAGCGCTCGAAATTGTATGGAACTGTCATGTTTGTTATGACTCCAACGTGTTTGTTGTTGGATTCAGTTACTCGGCTTTCTACTATAGAAGGCATTGCTTGACTGCGATTTGACAGTTGACATTTCTGCTTCATTGCCACGTAAAGTTTTCGGCATCAATTATTTACAATCATGGAATGGGGCGACATCGAAAATCGTATTGTTGTAGTTGGCCTACTAAAATGCAACATGGAAAAAGGCCATATCTTTCGGACGCTGCGACCGCTTGGAATCACTCGCAATTTTGTGTATCGTGCTGTGAAGTTGTTTGAGGATACTGGTGGAGTACGAGACCGTCAAAGATTCGGCCGTCCGCGCACTGTGAGAACTCCGAAAGCGATCAAAGCCGTGAAGAAACGAATCGACCAAAAACCGCTGCGAAAACAGAAAATCTTGTCGCGGGAAATGCAAATTTCGCAAAAATCCATGTCCCGTATTATCAAAGAAGATTTGGGACTCAGCGCGTACAAGCGAAACACTGGACACCTGCTCACGGCCGCATTGAAGGAAAAACGCAAGCGAAAATCGAAAGCGTTACGCAGCCGGTACGTGAAGAACGCTCACAGACAAATTCTGTTTACTGACGAGAAAATCTTCAAAAATCGTTCAATAAACAGAACGACCGTGCGTATGCTTAGTCATCCAGAGAAGCATCCCAACTCATTCCGAGGGTCCAAAGAGGCCACACGCGTCTGTAATGATATGGTGGGCAGTGAGCCACGATGGCGTTACCAAGTCCATTTTTGCGAGATAAGAGTGAAAACATCAGCCAAAGTGTATCAATCGACCGTCTTGGAATCCATTGTGAAGCCTCTCAACCAATCAATATTCGCCAACAAGCCGTGGACTTTCCAGCAAGACTCTGCTCCAGCTCACAAGGCAAAAACGACTCAACTGTGGCTCAAAAACAACGTTCCGGACTTCATATCAACGGATGATTGGCCAGCTGGTAGTCCAGACCTCAACTCGTTGTATTACAAGCTGTGGTCCGTATTAGAGGGCATGGCTTGCTCTACTCGACACCCAAATATTGAGTCGTTGAAGCGAGCCCTTGTCCGTGCAGTGGACAATTTCCCCATGCATGAAGTGCGTCTCGCGATCGATGAGTGTCCAGATCGTCTCAAGTCGTGCTGGAAGGCAAATGGAAGTCATTTCGAATAAGTTGTTCTAAGATTTGTAGCCGTTGAATAACCCAATAAAAAGAAAAAAAAAAGTTTTGAAAAATATTAATTCGTTTTCATTTGACGTCGATTTTTCTGTGTACCAATATTTATGACTTGACTAGGTACTTAAGCGACTCACGGACTCGCGCTATCGCAGGGAAGTTAGTGCTGATACGGCGATTCCAGTAACCGCTTTTGGAGCGTGGCGACTCCACGAACCTGAGCTGTTCGATCGGTATCAAATTTGTGTGTGAACTTAGACTGAAGTGGGTGCCCTTGTGGTACTCACAGAAGTCCTCACCAAGGACTTTAAACTTAGTACAACGGTGTCAGATGTAGGAACTGACAGAGGGTGGTTTAACGGTATGCAGATCTGTGACTGAGAATAGGGAACGTAACGTAACCGAAAACATCTAATCAGCAAAGTACCTAAGACCGGAAGTATTTCGAAATCTGAAGAATGAGGCTTAGCGGATTAAAAGTAGTTACTGTACTGAGTGAAATACTCAAGTCGACCGTACTCCCACAGGGGTGCATGCAGTATACTAGCGTATCGAAGATAGCGAAGATTGATGCAAAACCAATCGACAATAAAAGTAACAAACTGAAGGGCGCGAAAAGCAGGGGTTCGGTATAGCCGGGACGGCCTAGTAGCAAACGGAAGGATGTGAAATTAGTTGGTCATGAAGTGTGGTAACAATTGTTGATAATTATATTAACTGAAGGGCACGCAGGGGGGTTCGGTATACCTGGGACGGCTTAGTAGCGTGATGAATGTTAATTTGAAGCATTAACACTTATTGAGCTATTAAGTGATGAATTGGCGGTACATGGTCGAAAGTGTAAGAGATTAGCGACCGTGGGTTCGAAGTGACACTTTGGTGGCGCCACCATAGATGTCATAGTAGGACACCATGGGGCAAAATCTTACGCATAAATGAGGGTATAGATTGAACATCTAATGATCATACGTTGTTAGAATAGTGTTATAGATCTGGCAATGATCTTTCCCGAAAATGCCAGAACTATATAGAACAGTTCCCCAATATGTAAAAAGCCATAACCGAATTTCTAGAACATTCTAGTAGAGACACACACGCACCAGACGAATACACCACAGAAGGTTCGAGAATTAGAAAAACTAGTATAAATACCAGCAACTTTCAGATAGCAGCAGTCAGTCAGCGATATTCATGAAAGACGCGAACCAGTAAAGTGCGATAGTAGAACACGCGTCGGTGTTGTCATAAAAAGTGATAGAAAAACACGCAGCAGTGTTGTCAACAAAAACTAAGTGATCGGGAAATTATATTAGAGTGCGAAGAAATAAGTTATCCATTATTTTTAAAACGAATTGTGTTTTACTTGAAATCTCGGCGAACCCTACTTCGCGGGTAAAGCTTCAGTCCGTATTGCTGTACTTGTACAATATACTTCTTTAATATTTTAAATATTTTTTTAGAGGAAGATATTCCAGGAACAGAACAACTACCAAACACCCAATTGCAATAATTCTCTATTGGGGTCGATCAAAGCCCCAGGTACAGACGGATTACCAACCGAACTTCTGAAAGCGGACACTGAAATAACAGCCGATATACTCCTCCCACTCTTTACTGAGGTACGGAATGAAGGAAGAAATCCGACTAAATGGAAGGAGGGCATCATTGTGAAAATTCCGAAGAAGGGAGACCTTCGGGATTGTGGTAATTGGAGCGGTATATGTCTACTTACTGCCGTATCAATAAGATTAGTGATGTTGTGGAGAGCACTCTCGAAGTTTATCAAGCTGGATTCCGTAAAGGATCGTCTTGTACCGACCACACAAATACCTTACAGATAATATTAGAGCAGTCTGCCGAAATAGGTTCTTTACATCTCTCTTTACACTCATGTTTGTGGACTTCGAGAATGCTTTCGACAGCGTTAAGCGAGATTAAATATGGAATGCTTTGCATAAGGGAGGTATTCCAGATAAGATCACAGCTATGATTAAGGAATCCAACGAAGATGCAAGGTAGTGCATCTGACATAGAGGAGAGCTGTCCGACAGCTGTCTTGTGTGAAAGGGGGTCAGACAAGGCTGCATATTATCACCAGCCCTGTTTCTGGTGGTAATAAAAGACATTTTGAAAGCTGCACTGGAAGGGGGGAAGATAAAGGTCTTCCATATACACTATTTAATATCTTAAGTCACCTTGATTATGCTGATGACGTGTGTTTTCTTACATATATCCGTTCGGAGTTAGGTTTAAATGTTCGTTTCTTGCATTCTAAATGCAAAGAGGCGGGATTTTTTTTTCTGATTACTCCAGGGAGGTCTGGAATCTTCATTAGATGCCAATAGCCCGTGCCATTGGTGCGCAAGATTCACGTACCTGATCCTGACAAAAAACTGTCAGCCGACGCGCCTGCGTACTAAACAACACCCCACACACAAACTTCAACCACTCTCCCCGCAGAAGTGCCATTTGGTATTACTTCGCGGGACTGGCTAGCATTTTATGCTGTGCTTCTTACATTGCTTCTGTTCTCCTTTCTTTCTTGATTCTCCGAAAATCCTTTTGTGCAGATTTCCATCAAATTTTCCTCTGATTCCATTATATAATGAATGCTGGACTCGGTATATTATTTCTCCAATCTGCGAAGCGACTGCAGTTGAACTGGGCAATCTGGACAAAGAGGTGACTTGTCGTGTCCGGAACAACGTAGGTATTTGCTGATAGTTGCAGTCCCCATACACTCGCCTTGTCCAGACCTCAATTGCAGGGATTAGCGTATAGGTCCATGTGCCTTTTGTAGAATTGTACCACCTGGTTTGCCACATGGCTGTTGCCTTTTCCACTTTTATTTTCCTGGCAACAGCTGCTCCTTGTTGGATCGAGACTCTTCTTTCATAGGCCTTTAACATTTCATTCGCGAGAATGTCAATGGGAATCATTCCAGCTATGACACAGGCTGCTTCGTCCGATATTGTTCGGAAAACGCTCATTGCTCTTATCGCGCAGAACCTATACGTTGATGACACCTTTTGTCTTATTTCCTTTGTCGCGAACGCCGGCCCCCAAACCAGAATAGCGTATGGGAGGATCGAGCTGACTACTCTGGAAAGTAGAATTCTTTTGGCATATCCAGGTCCAGGTGTTTGGCAGGATTTGGAAAAGGGCTGCCTGCATTTGTGACTCCTTTTTTCTCGCGAAATCCACGTTTAAACATTAATCTATTATCAAGCATAACTCCTACATAATTAATTGCTTGCTTGGATCTGATGACTGCCGATCTGAACGTATTTAATTTTCTTTCTACTTGTTATTAGAACAGCCTCCGTTTTGTGGTCCGCTAGTTTTAAACCGGCGGACTCTAGCCAGTCTTTAATTTTTGATACTGGTAAGTTTCTTGCTGACTCGTGGATGTGGTTAGCCACAGTAACTACGGCGATGTCGTCAACGATAGTGAAAGAACTTCATCGTACGATCTCCATATAAGTGACCAATCTGCCGAGCTAAAGGCATTCTTAATATCCAGTGTCACTACTGCACAATATTTCTTTGTCCCCCATCGCCATCTTTGTATCGCCTCAGCTGCAGTATCGACCACCGCTTTTATGGCGTCAACAGTTGAACGCGATTTCCTAAATTCGAACGGGTGGTCTGATAGTGCTCCTTTCTCCTCTGCTATTACGAGCAGTCTGTTGTTTATGATTCGCTCAAGGATCTTTCCCAACATGTCAAATAAGCATATTAGGCGATATGACGATAATTCTCCAGGGAGCTTGTTTCCTTTTGGTAATAGTATCAAATGTTGGAGCTTCCATAGTTCAGGATAGACTCCTTCCTCTAAACACTTTTGCATGGTTGTTATAAAGATGTCGGGTCTCTTTCGAACAGTAACTTTTCCTCCTTATTTGGGATGCCATCGGGTCCAGGTGCCTTGTTGTTTCTTATCTTCCTGCATGCCTCAAATATTTCCTCCGCCCTAAGTGCAGGAATGGACTCTAGTCCATTCCTGATCTCTCTGGTAATGATACACATAGCATATTGGGCAAGTTATTTATTGGGACCTATGACCCCGCAGCCTTGTCATCACTATTCTGTATGCTATACTACAGGGATTTACATCCGATTTTGAAACAAATTGCCTTAATCTGTTTGATCGCCTTGCTTGCCACTTTCAAAGTGTCTAATCGGTCCTGAAAATCTGTTCTTCCCCTTGATCGTTGGGCTCTGTGTCCGGCTTGTAAGCACTTTTTCCCTGAGTGTCTTTATTTCTTCGTTCCGCCGGTAGCATGGTGCACATCTTCTACTAGTTGTCTTTCTGGGCATCACTGCATAGCATGCTGTGATGATAGTGTGGGTAAGTTGTTCCGCGAGGATCTTTGCCGTTTCGCTTCGAGTTGTGATGTCGGTGTTCATCATCTTTTCGAACGTGTCCCTGTCGAAGAGTTTATCTTTCTATTTTGGCCTGTTAATTTAGGTCGTTGTACGCTTTATTCTTTGTTTTATATCAAATATAATTGTCTGATGATCGCTGTGTGTATATTCCTGGCTAATTCCGTAGAAGGGAGTTGCTTACGATGGTTATTCTATGATGGAGCCCATTCCTGCTTTGCAATACGTGTTTGCCCGGCCGATATTTGCAAAACCTATTTACAGTGGTGCAAATATCTCCAGCAGAATAAGTCCTCTAGGATTGGTAAGCCTGCTAACCAAATCTGTTGCACATGCATTGAAGTCACCGCCTATGACCACTGGAGTTTTACCGCGTGCGTCGGCCGTTAGATTATCTAACATTGTCTGGTATTCACCCATCGTCCAACTGGGTCGTGGATAATAGCTGTGAAAGTGAATTGCATTTATTTTTATTCGTACGAAGCCCTCCGGCTGTTCACTGGTTTCTTGGAAGAGCTTAGAACGATTTTATTTTCAAGACCGACCAAGAGCTGTTCCTAGTGCAGGGCGAAAGCTTAGAATGACTGCTGAGGGGAACTGGCCACGGTTTATATAAAAAAAATTATTAATAAAGTGTTGCCGTAAGAGCTTTTTTCTATAAGAGGTACCAGAAGGGTTTATTACGAAATGGTTAATTTATTGAATGTTACAAATGTTAAGTAACTGTTTTTTTCCAAGATTTCATAACAAAAATTAAAAAAACTATAATCATTGAAAAATATTATTTTGAAAGTACGAGAACCTTTCATCAAAACAGATTTCGACGTCAACTCAACAACAACTTTACTGCCAAATTAAGTAAAAACTTGATGACGAACAATATCATTAAGACCTAATTTACTTATGTTTGTTATTTCTATCTCGAAATACAAAAAAAAAAAAAATGAAATCTATTTCTTACATAAACAACAAAGCAACAAAAACTTGAACAACGAAAGTGATCGCGCTCTTCCAATCGGCCTTCTCAAAAATAGTCTAGAAAACTTAAGAAAAAAAAAAAAAACTATTCCAACAGAGTTTTGTACAAGCTTTAAGATCGACATCACGCAGACATCAATATCTTATCTTATACTGTGTTAGCTATTTCTAAGATTTCTGCTGCCACTGGCATTCATCAATGGTCGTTTTTATATGCTACAGAAAACTGCCATAAGCATTATAACTAGCCCAGACCAACAGACACGTTAATTCTATAAAAAAAAAAATAGACAGTCTTAGTCACTTGCTATTAAAAAAAAACAGCTTGTTCAGCTCGAAAGAAAAAACATCAGAAAATTTAAACATCTTAAACGAATTCTTGACCAGGTATTTAGTTGAAAATGATTACTTAGACGCGTCCGTTTTTTTTTTCTCCCCCGATTTTATTCCGGCCAAAGTACTTGTTACAATTTTTTCTTTTTCTCTTCTTCTTCTGTCTATCATCAGGGCTTGAACGAATTCAAAAATACCTACAATAGCACGTTTCAGACGAACAAAGTTTTAAAGACGAGAGTCCAGACAGACAGAACTGTTCGAAACGATAGATAGATAGAAACAAAAAAACCATACACCGAAGATAAACATCTACAAGGTATCTTGCGGCGAAAAGCCAGACGAAATCTTCAAAAAAAAAAAAAAAATCAAAATAAGATGAGGAAATTCTCTTTCACCTACTGTAAAAATGCGTATCGAATTTTGAGAACAGAAAAGGTCAAATCTATATCGAGTCCGGTTGTTTTTTGCCGTTCTTCAAGGGCCGCTATCGGTTACACAAAAAAAGGTCATTTCAGGGAATTGCCCTTTTTTCCGGTCAAAGATTGCAAATTAGAAATTTGAAACTGGTAATTTTTTTTGTCAATTTGAAATTTGAGGGTTTTCAAGTCATGTCCGAAGAAATGCGGTGTTAAGCGGACTAAATTTAAGTTAGGTTAGGTTCTTGGAGTATTGGTCTAGCCTAGTGGGCTGTGTGTCTGTCTACAATGCGAAGGTGTGGGTTCAAATCCTGGTTGACTTCATAAATCCAGCACCCTTCCTGCTTAGGTAAATGGGGGCTAAATTAATCTGCAAAAATCAAAATTCTTAGATAAAGGGTTGCGCGATGGACTAATCACCTTTCCACAATAGCAAAAAAAGGCCTCCGACGCATTTTAGGAATATTCTGGCCAGAAGTGATTTCCAACGACGAACTTTGGAGTACAACTCGCCAGACGAAAATAGGTATTGAGATTCAAAGGCGGAAGTGGCAGTGGATCGGTCATACTTTGAGGAAACCAGAGCGAAACATCGCCAAACAGGCTCTGGATTATAATCCTCAAGGAAGACGTCGGGTTGGTCAACCATGTAATACATGGAAGCGAGCAGTTGAGCAGGAGGCCAGAGGAATAAACAAGTCCTGACAACAGCTTAAGGCCGATGCTCAGGATCGCGCCTTGTGGAAGAGAGAGGGGGTCTTAACAGGAATTTGATTGATTGAAAAAAATGCTCTATTTGTCCTATTGTGAAATTGAAGAAGGGAAGGTTTGTGGAGGGATTGGCCTGTAATACATATAGGCCCAGTAGGCCCATTGTACAGCTCCATGTGGGCCTATCATTTAGCCAGTTTGCTCTACTGATGGAACAAATAAGCTTCATCGGTTCTAGGGACAGTAGATCATTCAGCTTGGCGAAGAAGTACTATGCGAGAGTTTGTCTCGAAATTTTACAGCGGCAATGGCAGACGAAATGCTCTACGGTCTCATCCTCCTCACTGCAGCCTCTGCAAATGTCATCGGTTGTAAGGTGAATCTTAGATCATGTTTCCTAAGAAGACAGTTGCCCATAACTATACCTACTTGTGCTCGAAGGGAGTTTTTGTCAAGTCTCAATATTTTTACTGATTTCCCGCTATCAAACCCACCCCATAGCTCGTGGTGCTACAGGAGTCGTTTTGCAAGCATTTGAGATTTTCCCTTCTTCATACTTTGCTGGCGTAGAATATCTTAGTCACTCTCATTGCAATGCCCACATTGTCCCTTTCCTTAACGGTGGCAAAAATCTGTTTCCGGATCTCTATGCCATCCAGACAAAAATACAAGCGTTTTAAACTTTTAAGGTCATCAAAAGACCTGCCAGCAGGCGTGGTGCAATGCATCAAGAAATGCTTGCAAATCTATCGTGTTAAATTTGAGAAATGACCAAAACTTCAATGGAAGATCTTTGATTGCCCCAAGGCTTCGAGATATTACTGGTCATTCGTCAAAGCGGTCAATAGTAGTTCTAATTCTTCTTTAACATCTCACTCACTGATGGTGACCGGCCCTGCTCCATCTGCAACTCGTTTTACACTGCTCCCTTTACACTTTTGAGCATCCAAGATTTTTCAAGACCTCAACGTCCACAAGTCTACTGGTCCTGATGCATTCCCCTCAATTACCCTTGTGCTTCTCCTGCCAAGCAACTTCGCAATCTTTTCAAATCGTCTTATTTTTCTGGGTGCTTTCTACGAATGTGGAAAGTGGCGAACGTTCAGCCAAACGTCAAGAAAGGAATTGAAGCGAACCTCACTAACTTCCGCCCAATAACCATAGCTTCAGTGCTCTTAAAAGTAATGGAAACTGCTGTCAGACGTAAAATAGCCCGAAATTATCATCGACTATCGCCAATACGGATTGCGATCGGGAAGGTCTACGAAAGACCTCTTAGTCTATCTGACCGAATGTTGGAATTCCTGCATCCATAAATATGGCGAAGGTCAAATCCGTGCTCTCAACAGTTTTTTTTATGTGCAATGCACAAACACAGTCATGGAAGGAAGGTATGGGATTAGGAAGGTAACGAGTAGAGAAGCTGATATATCAATCTAGTTGTACTGGCTGTTACTGACAAATATTTGCAGATGTTATGGGTGACTGAATGATAGAAAGCGAACAGAATCCATCTACTGAGTATCTAGGCAAAGGCATCGCACAGGCTTTTGACAGAGTTTGGCATGATTCCCTTTTAGTTAGACAGCTATCGGTTTCAACGCTTCCCTTATCCAGTGGATTAAGAGTTTTCTGAGCGCACTATACAAGTTGTATTAGATGGCATTTTCTTTCTACCCAATCGATTCCTGAGTCCCCCAAGGTTCAGTTTTATCTTTTACTTTATTCCTTGTACAGGGTGGGCCAAATACAAGTTTCTTTTTAAAAATGCAATAAAAAATTAATTTTTTTCCATGTATTATGGCCTCATTAGTAAGAGCAAACATTCCCATTAATGATGGAACACAACTTCGTTCAAGTGGCTGCCTCGGCTGGCTTCGCAGTAGCGCATTCTGTCACTTCAATTTTCCAAGACCATGTCGATGGTTTCGGGCTGTAGCTCACGGATTTCTTGGATGATATTGGCCTTAAGTACTTGAATCGTTTCTGGATTGTTGGCTTAACATCGGTCCTTCACGGTTCCCCAGAAAAAAAGTCCAAACGGGCTTTCCGAGCCCCAGATCCGACAAATTTGTTTGTTAACGTAGCCTCCGAGATGAAAATGCGCCTCGTCAGAAAAGATGATTTTTCGCCCAAAACTTCTTTGGAAATAAGTTTTCAATATTTCCCAATGTTGTTCAAGTGTAAAGCGATTCATTTCATTCCGTGGAGGTATGATACTGACTTTCTGTCAAAATTTCGAACGAGAAACAGCTTTCAGTGTCAAAATAACCTATGATTTAAAAAGAATCCACTGAATGGCCCACCCTGTATTAATCAGCGATCATCTGTCGTCAACTCTCAATCTAGTTTTGCAGCTGACAAATTAATAGCGTCTACGAATTCAACTCTCTTGTGGCATTCTGTAGCTTCCAAACGAAGCGAGTTATTTTTTCTTCGCTAGGCTCGAACCTTTAGGCCTGGAATGGTGCAGAAAAACAGAGAAGAGCTTAACACCACAAAAACGCAGTCCTTTCATCTATCACTCCAAGGTGATGTTCTCGCGTCGTTCTCCAATTTATCCGTTGGCGGCGTACAACTTTGCTCTTCAGACGATTTTACTATTCTAGAGATGATGATGCAATGGCTCTAATGGCAAAGCCCAAACCGGGCCTTGGCCTCCTGATTTTCAGGTTCCTTAACATTTTTTTTTCATTATTTATTGTGGAAGGGTTGTTAGCTCTTCGCACAACCCTCTACCTACGAATTTTCATTTTCGTAGATTGAGGTAACTAAGATATACCCAAGCAGACAGTGTGCTGGAATTATGCGTTGACCGGGATTTGAACTCACGACCTTGGCATTCTAAACCAACACGCTACCTACTAGGCTACACCCTAGCTCTCGTCCTCTATAGTAGGCTAATTTTCTTCGGTGATTTTTCCCTCGGTATCTGCCATGTCTACGAGAACTTATTCGGCAGCTGGCCGACCCCTAGTCGGTCTTCTATTATCCGAAACCTGTTGCCGCGCGTGATGGCATACAGCTTTGCCACCTTATGGCGGGAATAACCACATCACGAAATTTGAAGTTGAGTTGATTCCCAAATCTGAGAAACAACATAAAAGGAGACAGGAGTATCACTCTAGATGAAAGAGAAATTTGTTGATTTTAAGAAATTTTGTATGGGGAGTGGCAGAAGGGTTGACGGCATTGAATTAATTTTTTCACATCATAATAGAGTTACTATCAAAATGTTTTAAACAAAATTTAAGCTTCAAAAATTTGATAGTTTTTGAGAGAATTAGTGTACTAAATTTAGTGAAATTGTGCAGTTTGTATGGGAGGTGGTAGAAGGAGTGAGGAGTTTTTAGTGTTTTTACAGTAATAACTATGGCGATTATACAATTGGTATCTTTCAAATTTCAGATCAATAACATTCATGTTTTTCAAGAAAATCAATTTTCTGTATACCTATAGTTCTGAAAATGTGTCATTTTGTATGGGCGGAGGTAGAAGGAGTGAAGCTAATCGTTCAGTTTTCTACGGTCTTAATAATAATTCTAAATAAATATTTTGTGTACAATTTCAGCTCGATAAATTTTATAGATATTGAATAAATTAGTTTGTACTATTTAATAGGAAAATGCAGTTTGTATGGGAGGTGGTAGATGGAGTGAGGGGATTCATATAAATCTTATAATGTGATGTGAGAAGGTCCGTTTATTGTGAAATTCCGAAATTAAGTCATTTGGTATGTGATGGGGTAGAGCGATTTGGCTCAACAACGTGTACAAAATTTGAACTTTCTAACTCAACGCGTTCTCGAGCTAGAGTGGACACGGACAGATGGACGGACTTCTGAACTTCTGTATCGTTAATTTTTTTCGCCGAGCCTTATTTCTTAGCGTTACAAACTTTGTTGCAGTACTCTCAAATATTTTTATTAATATATTTTTGAATTTTCTTGATAATAATTTGTTTTTTCTTTGTTTTTCAGGTATGTTTCTCTGCAATTAAGTTTCTATTACACATTGTAAGTATTTCATTTTTTTCGGTTCTATATATTATGGTATAGTAATGTACAGGTGAACCTCCCGTTGTGGTTTCCTTTCGTTTAACGTTTCAAAACAATTAACACCATGCTACACTTTAAAATTTTCAATTTAATATTGCGGATGAACATATCAATTGATTATTTGCAACGAGTCCACTTAAAATGTCATCGTTCACACGCTGACTTGCGCAATTTATTGTATGTGTTGCGCAACAAAAAATATTTTAAAAGTGAGCGAGCGAGCTAAATAACAACCACTCTCATAAAAAAAAAATCCAATTAGAAGCACAACTTAGCAAGATTAATCGTTGATAAGAATCCTTATATTATGCTTAACCAAGAAAATTCACACCATTAAGAAAATTTTCAATCTTACGATATCTTTACGTCCTTCCCTAACGCACTTTTTCACTAGCTTTCAACCGTACAAAGGACATCATCATCATTTCTCGATCTAATCTACCCCATGTTATGTATACCGATGTTATTTCGATGTGGCTATAAATTCATCAGCATAGTGAATAATGGTAAGATTGCATCTCATCTCACAGTTAAATGATTTTCTTAAGACCGATACGATCCATTCAATTAGTGCACACAGGATCCATATATGCCCGCAAAAGTCGCCCGGAGGTCACATTAAGGTGAGTACTTTCTGCCGCAATCACTTAAGCATATAGTAGAGTCATCCCCTATCCGATTGCCCCGATAGAGCTAAACTTCTTCTCAAGGATAATTTATTTCAAACTTGAAATGGAAAATAACCCTTTGCGACATTACAAATGCTGCAGGACAGCATTCTCTCCTTTCTCTAAATATGACTAAATGCAAATCGGAGGGTTAAGAAAGCCGTAGCATAGACGCACGGCTGGACTATAAGTTTTGCCCGCTACTTATACAGAAATGCATTTTCCCTCTGATATAATCGTGACGATAAATGCACTCATGTATACGGAGGACACGGTGGGTACACTTATATATTATTAAAATTAAAATATGCAAGAATAGAGCTCTGAGGAACGACCTCAATTCCCATTCCATCCCTTAACGATAGAGTGTTCTGGTCGCCTTGTTTGTTGCGAAGCGCGCGATATATGTGGAGCAGCAGAACGGCATGGGCAAGGAAGGAATTTTTCTTTGTTTCAGGGGGACATAAAAAAAATCCTTTCTTTAGCTCCTTTTCTATACTTTTTTTTTTAATTCTGCATCTACCTCGTCCTTTAGAAATACGGGGGTCTTTTTTCACAACATTTTTCTTTTTTCTTTTTCGTATTTCGTGTAGTCTTCTCTGTGAAGAGAAGTAGAGCACAAAAGATGTTGATGAACACAAGATGACGCTAGGAGAAGGAAAAAAAAAATGGGGTTGAAAGAGTTAGAAACATCAGCACCATGCAAAGTACAACAATAACTTCCAACACAAAGGACTTTTTTTTTTTTTGTTTTTGTTTTGCTCGAATTATGGAAGAAGGAGGTTTCATGTTATTCCATTCGAAATTCCACACCATTTTCCCAGCTATCGCGAAGTGGAAATACAAGATGGTAAGAATAAATCCGAGGGAGGAAAGAAAAGAAATAAAATTATGAATGCATGCAATGGGCTGTGTCTCTGTTGCGCGGATTCTTTACGGAATTATTTTTTTCTACACCCTGTTTTACGCATACATATTATTTTAAGTATGCAATCTTGATGAATATTATTCTGTTTGTGTTTTTCTTCTCTTCTAAATGCATCAAATAGGGTATGACACGATATGGTAGCAAAATGGGAAAAAAAAAATCATGTAAGCAAACAAGCAAAAAGCCTTAAGGGAAGGACACGTTGGCTGACGAAATATGAATCTGATAGTCTTTGTTGAAAAAGACAGGTGACTCTACTGTTTCCAAAGGGGATGCAAACATACATCTCTACGTATATTATTTCGAAAAGAAAAAAATGAAAAAAGTTGCAAACTTATCATATACTGCAGCTAGGAAAACTGCACTTGACAACGACGAAGAAAAACGTGAAAAAGCTGTTTTAAAGCAATTTCCAAGAGTTGTGAAATAATGTTAAAGGTGAAAAATTATAAATTATTATAGCTAGGGTGTAGCCTAGTGGGTGGCGTGTTGGTCTACAATGCGAAGGTCGTGAGTTCAAATCCCGGTCGACTCATAATTCCAGCATACTGCTTGGTTGGATATACCTTGGTTACCTCAATCTACGAAAATCAAAAATTCGTAGATAGAAGGTTATGTGAAAAGCTAACAACCCTTCCGCAATTAATAGTGACAAATGTTACGGATCCTGAAGGTCAGGAGGCCAAGGCCCGATTTGGGCTGTAGAAGGAAAAAAAATTATAAAGCAATTGGGAAGATTATCGGCGTAGGATTTTCCTTTTTTCTGGTTACGCCAGGGAGATGTCGAATCTTCATTAGATGCCAATAGCCCATGCCATTGGTAGACCTGATCCTGACTGAAAACTGTCAGTCAATATGTGCCTGCGCACTATACCACACCCCCGCACACAGGCTTCAACCACTCTCCCCGCGGGACGGCCGTTAGAAATTACTTCGCGGGGCTGGCTTCTTCTGTGCTCCTTATATTGTTTCTGGTCTCCTTACTCTCTCGATTCTCGTCATTTCCATCCAAATTTTCTCTAATTCCATCATATGATGAATGGTGGACTCGACATATTATTTCTCCATTCTTCTAAGCGACTGCAGTTTATCTGGGCAATTTGGAAAAAGAGGCGCGTTATCTTGTCGGGACCTATTTAGGTATCCGCCATGACTTGATAGAAACTGTATGAGGTGATAGTTGCAGTCCCATACACTCGCTTTGTTCAGAACTCAATTGCAAGGATTAGCCTATAGGTCCATCTGCCTTTTGTAGTGTTGTCCCACCTGGCTTGCCACATAGCTATTGATGTTGCCTTTTCTTCTTCTTCTTTTATTTTTCCAGTAACAGCTGCCACTCATTGAATCGAGGATCTTCTTTCATAGATCCTTAGCATCTCATTCGCGAGAATGTCAATGAGGATCATTCTGGCTATGACACAGGCTGCTTCGTCCAATATTGTTCGGAAACCGTTGATTGCCGTAATCGCTCAGAGTGTATACGTTGATGACATCTTTTTCCTTATTTCCTTTATCGATAACGCCGCCGCCCAAACCGGAGCAGCGTATAGGAGGACCGAGCTGACTACTCTGGAAAGTAGTATCCTTCTGGCATATCCTGGTCCACCGATGTTTGGCAGCATTCGGGAAAGGGCTGCCTGCATTTGTGATGCCTTTTTGCTCGCGAAGTCCACGTGAACTTTAAATTTTAATCTGTTATCGAGCATAACTCCTAGATATTTAATTGCTTCCTTGGATCTGATTGTTTGACTGCCGGTCTGAATGTTCACGTATTGAATTTTCTTTCGACTTTTTATTAGAACAGCCTCCGTTTTCCCTAGCCAGTCCTTAATTTTTGATACTGTTTCGTTTGTTGCTGACTCTATTTCGTGGATGTGCTTGATATTCTACGGGAGAGGACCCAGTACCGATCCTTGTGGGACTCTCGCGATGACGTTGTAGTACCTTACCCCCTCATCACTTTGATACCTCAACTTCCTGTTGGTGAAGTAGTTTGGAATTATTCTCAACAAGTATGTAGTATGGTGTAAAAAATGCTAAGGGACCTGAAGGCCAAGGATCGGTTTGGGGTGTATTGCCATTGTAGAAGAAGAAGTATGGTGTATCCATCCTGACTAACGATCTCCATATAAGTGACCAATCTGCTTAGGTAAAGGCATGATGTCCAGCGTCACTAATGCACAATATTTCTTTGTCCCCCATCGCCATCTTTCTCCTTGTGACGCCTCAGCTGCAGTATCGACTATTACTTTTATGGCGTCAATGGTTGAACGCGAATTCCTGAATCCGAACTAGTGGTCTGACAGTTCTCATTTCCCTTCCGCTATTACGAGTAGCCTGTTGTTTATAATTCGATCAAGGATCTTTCCCAACGTGTCAAGTAAACATATTGGGCGATTTGACGATAGTTCGCTAGGAAGCTTGTTTCGTTTTAGTAAAAGTATCAAATGCTTCCATGATTCAGGAAAGACTTCTTCCTCGAAAAACTTTTTCATAGTTGCTTTAAAGATGTCGGGCCACTTTTGAACAGCAACTTTTACTGCCATATTTGGGATACCATCGGGTGCACTTGCCTTGTTGTTTCCCACATGCATCAAATAGTTCCTCCGACGAAATTGCACGGATAGACTCTGCATGTGCTACACATAGTAGTTGGCCTTTAGTTGAACAGGTACTTTTCTATTGATCTAAGCATTATCGGGCATGCTATTTGTGGGGACCTATGACCCTTGTCATCACCATCCTGTATGCTATACCCCAATGATTTATATCCGCTTCGTTATAGAGATTTTTGAAACAAATTGCCTCACTCTGTTTAATCGCCTTGTTTAGGTTTCGCCTCGCCACTTTGAAAGTGTCTAATCGGTCCTGAAAATTTGCTCTTCGTCTTGATCGTCTGCGTCGGGCTTGTAAGCACTTTTCCCTAAGTGTCTTTATTTCTTCGTTCCACCAGTAGCATGGTGCACCTCTTCCACTAATTGTCCTTCTGGGCATCGCTGCATCGTACGCTGTGATGATAGTGTGGATGAGTTGTTCCGCGAGGATCTTTGCCGTTTCGCTTCGAGTTGGGATGTCGGTGCTCATCATATCTCCGAACGT
Organism: Chorisops tibialis; assembly: GCA_963669355.1. NCBI lineage: Eukaryota > Metazoa > Arthropoda > Insecta > Diptera > Stratiomyidae > Chorisops > Chorisops tibialis. The sequence goes on from OY770262.1 coordinate 291,294,955, forward strand.
GTCCCTGTCGAAGAGTTTATCTTTTCATTTTGTCCTGTTAACTTAGGTCGTTGTACGCCTTTTCTTTGTTTCATATTAAATATAATTGCCTGATGATCGCTGTGTGTATATTCCTCGCTAAGACGCCATTTCGACTTACGAAAGTTATGTCTATGATGGAGCCCATTCCTGCTTTGCGAGACGTGTTTGCCTAGCCGATGATTGCAATTTCTTTTTCCAGTGGTGCAAATTTCTCCAGCAGAATACGTCCTCCAGCATTGGTGAGCCTGCTACCCGACTCCGTTGCCCATGCAACGCCTATGACCATTGGAGTTTTACCGCGTGCGTCGGCCGTCAGATTATCTAACATTGTCTGGATAATCCTTCCTACAGAACATGCATGATGGCACTTTGTCGCAGCTCTTCGCAATGTGAACTTCCGTTCCACATGTCCTATAAAGCTTGGAGCGGTCTTCTCTGTTTTTACACTGCCTGGCTAGGTGACCAAACTCTAGATATGTATTTAAAACGCGGCAGTTGACCCAGCTGGTCTTAATTCTTCCAGCTTCTAACAACTTTCTAGCGTTTTCTGCAGGAAGACTCACGGTTGCTGTTTGTGTTTCACCGTACGCCTTTCGCAGGGATAAGATATCTGCCTGCGAAACTTTTTCGACTCCAAACTGGTCTTTGATTGCTTCAACTATGTCATCTTTCGTGTTAACTTCACCAACATTTTTAATTTCGATGATAGAACGGTGCGTGAGGGTTCTCACACTCGCTTGCTCTGCTTCGCTAGTGGCGCCTTTGTGTTTGGAGTCATGTCTCCCGTCACGGCTATCTTTAGCAGTCACGGATTGTTTATGACGACAATCTTTAACGCCTGCATCCTCCAAGCTTAACGTTAGTCATTGACCAACGTATCTCGGCAGATGATACCAGTCTATGCTTCTTCGTGTTTTCTGCAGTCACACTGGTAAGAGCAAGGCCTATCTAAAACCTTTCCCAATCTTTGGATCGTGGCATCCGGTTTGCACAAGGCATTCCAAGAACCAGTTTACTGTACAAGTACAGCAAAGCAGGAGATGCTCTACCCGCGATGTAGTTGGTAAACTACAGCCACTACGTGTACCCCGAAGGGACCTCATCTATGGCTGTATTGGTTTGCCCATACCCCGTCGCATCGATCAGTCTCAAATCATTCATGCTTATTCGTATGATCACTCGATGTTCGATTCATACCGTCTGTGCTGCGTAAGATTTTGCACTCCTATGTTCTACTATGACACCAAGGGGCTTGGATCCGAAGTGTCACCTCGAAGATAAGATGCTACTTTCTTACGCAATATACCATGTACTACCAGTAATACAATGTCAGTTCTGCTTAGTTATAGCTTCAATTAGCTTTCGTTTGGTTGCTACGACGGCTGTCCTGGCTATACCGAGCTCCTGCCCCTCACACACCTACAGCCAGCCTTATATTCGCATTTAAGGATCAATATTCACTTCCTTCGGTCGGTTACATAGTCCTCCTTGACTTCTCGCCTTCTTCAGTCCGCTACTACAATCACCCGTAACAACATTCGCCTATATTCAACATTCTTCTTGCTTCATTTTTCACAATACTTAGCGGGACTACTCTCGTCTTCACCTAGCTTAAGTCTGCTACTAAAATCCACCATCGACATCAAATACTACATTCAACTACCAACTTTCTAACTATTAACATCTTATATTCTTTATTATTGCTTCAATTTTCACATCCTTTCGTTAGTTACTGGGCCGTGCCGGCTATACCGGACACCTGCTTTTCGCCTCCTTCATTCAGCTACTACTATCCGCGGTTTCTTGATGCTTGGATCTAATATTCGTTCATTCATTTATTCATTTACTCATTGAGACATGATCGATACAACTTGGTACAGGGTGGCCAATACATCCTCCCGTAGTACTAAGTTTCAAGTCCTTGGTGAGGACCTTCGTGAAGCAAGCTTCACTTCGGTCTTAGTTCACACGCAACTTGATACCGATCAAACAGCTCGGGTTCATAGAGTTGCCACGCTCCAAAAGCAGTTACTGGAATCGCCGTAGCTTTCTAGACCAGCACTTACTTCCCTGTGATAGATAGGATTCGGAGCTGACCGACCGTTCAACTTTGTCCCCCTCCACCTAAATGGGTTTCGGAGCTGACGGTCAATTCAAATTGGTTCCCCCCTTTCTATGTAGGTTTCGGAGCCGATGGTAATATAGTATAATAAATTGCCTCGGAACAATTCAATATACCTACCATCGACTTACTCCCCCCTACTTGCATCTACTTTCGCTGTTTAGAATACATCAGCTTCAGCATTTATACAACAAATAAAAATCTAATTTTCCTTCATTGCTACTTATCCTTAGTACAACATATAAAACCAGTTAGATTTCACCCATCAGGTTAGAGACCTTAACACTGATAGCTTCATATCTTCACTATCTTTTCCGCAGTTCATCAGTTCCTCAGCCTACCTTAAGTCTGTGACGGCCGCACCTCGGTTCCTCAGTCCCTCAGTTCCTCGGCCAATAGTTTTGGTCAATGTCCTCCCCTACCAGGATGGGTTGCGGAGCCGGTGTAATATATTGCAATAAGTACTGAACTCAAGGCAACTATCACCGACGGATTCCCCCCCATCTGTAGACCTCTTAGCGCTATCCAGCTTGCACCACGAGGTGGGACTACTTCGCTTCAATGACAATAGCGTCAGGTCTATTTTTTTTGGTTTACTTCCTAACCGCTTTTGGCCCCCCATTCTCTCTTGCCGTCTGCTTCTCTCGCTGCTTTTTGACAGTCCTTTTGTGAATGGCTATTGACCATATCTCTTCTTCCGTTAATTCCTCACTAATCGGCAGAGCATCAGTGACGGTTATGGCATCCTTCCTCAGGTTTTTTGCTATAGATTGTTATTTCCGTTTCTGCTTTGGCTCAAGGGTTTCGCTGTCCGCAACCTGCTTTTTTTTATTTCTAGTCTTGGTCTTAGCCAGGGAGAAGTTTGAGAGGAGCTGTTTTTTTGGATCACCTCCTTTGCTTTCTCGTCGTGAAGCTGAATCGCCGAGAGCTCGTAAAGAGCTCTGATGCTATCAATGGCGTCTCTCATCGCTTGGTGAATCGAACGCCTTTTCCCGTCTTCAAGCATTTCTACCAAACCCCCGATTTGCTCGCCTAGATTATAGATATCTGGGCCGAAGGTTCTACAGTTGCACGTCTTATTAGGGGTGACTCGCGTCGTTCCGTACTCCTTTGTGATACTGCAACATTGTCAACTGGTGACCTCAGCATCCTTGAACTCCCCTGGATGGGTTTTTTTTCCATCTCTTTGTGTCTTTATTATATTTATTACGTAGTGTTGTTTTTTAATTTGAAAATTATTCATGTGAAAAATTTTCTTCGCATATAATTCACACTTTCGTTATGTTCTGTATGTTATAACTAAAAATTTGTTTTTAGGAAGAAAATGCAATGTAAACAAAAAATGAAAAACAGTGACAAGTTCAGTACATACCGGCAATATTTCCCTTTGATAAAAACAAAAGAAAAAATTCTTCTATTGACGTCAATTGTAAACTCATCGTTGAATGTGTACGCAAAAATATGTTTCGAATCGAAATAAATAAAATATTTCGATGGTGTTCAATATGTGCCATTTGAAATGCACCGGAGTCTCAGGCGGTTTAATTGAAAGCAACTTAAAAGGAAAATGCTCGCGGAATTTTCAAAGCAAGAAAGAAAGTAAAAAAAAAATCCGCAGAAAATTTTCTTGAACACGCATACCTTTCTCTCATATGGGAAGGAGGGTGTGATGAGGTGTTGTCGGTTAAATCGAGGTGGTACCTTTATACCATTCCAAGGTTCCTCCATTTCCTTCACTCTTCGACTCTGCGGCATTTCTTGTTTGACATGCAAATTGACATTGGCAAACGACATCAGCCAGCCATCAACGAACCGAACAACAACCACAATAAGAAAGGCTTCCGCCTCTGAGCCCGCGCAAAGGGTAAAGTCATTTTCGGTCGCAATTTGCGCCTTACTTCACATCGAATCGTACCGCACGCCTCTCTATTATTGCCTCCTCTCCACGCCTTCTACCCGATTGGCGATTTTATGTTGGTGGCTTCATAGAGTTAGAGATCTGGTACGACGAGGAATTATTGTCCAGTACCGGTTGATTGGCGCGCAAAGACATGAATTACTTTGGCGGATAAAAATCGTAATAATGATTCAAGACACGCACACTATCGACCACGAAACGTTAAGAAAACCAGCGAGAAAAAAAACAAAAAAAATAATAAATAAGAACTTAACCTCAAAAGTATACGACTTAGCCAGTAATGCGGCAGGGATCTTATCGAATCCGATCATGGACATTATGTTTATTGATAATGACAGTGAATGAAAGAAACTGGTAATACGGGTATATCCTTGATGGATTCGATTTCTTTTGGAATTTCTACGCTTTTGTATTGAGGTTATGTAAAGTATGTGTGTTAGGGCTTTTAAATCCATCCCAGTCGGACAATTAGCAAGATGTGAACTTGTAATTGATTATTTCATCGAAGGAATTCGTAGGCGATTACCCGGTATTGCAGATTGTCATGGATCTGTAGGGAAGCGATGAAAAGGCATTCGATCTTTTCAGAGATTACATAAAAATGCGACAAGTAATGACCTTACTCTGCCATTACCCATGCCTCCGAACAGTTGGAAGACAAATTCTCGGAGAGCCATCGAACTATTCGTTCATGACCGATTTATGACCTTTGCTTCTCATTGCTATGGATGTCTCGAGAACTGCTGCTAGGATTGAGTCATGCGGAACCTTTTTCCTTTTTCTTGACACTAGAATGCCGCAAGAAGCTGCAAAATTAAGTGGGACTCGAAATACCCGAAAAATTAATTAATTTCGGAGTTTGTTTTAGATAACTAGAAAACGGTTGCTCGGGTTGAGTCAGGTGTGACCTTTATCCGTTTTTTGTAAAAAGCGATTCGAGTGTCGCATTTTCTACTCAAGATATCTAAAAAAATCGAACTTTGCATATTGTTTTCAGATATACCGGAAACTGTTGATCGGATTGAGTTGGGTTTCATATTTTTCCTTCGTGTTCCTTACAGTTTTGCGCAGATAATCAGAGAACGACTGCTCGGATCGAGTGAAGTGTAATTTATTCTTACATATCTTAAATTCAAAATATCTGCATGAAATTGTCTTGTTTTTGCAGATATCTCAAAAACAGCTGATCGAAAAGAGTACCTTATGAAATTTTTCCTTTCACTTGCTTTAATTTCACTCGAAATATCTGCGAAAACCGAATTTCCAAGTTTTGGGCTATGAACTAAATGAAATAAACCAACTAAGTTAAAGAACTATTTCTTTTATTGAGTTAGTGAACTAGTTCGCGAAAAGGAACTATCTTGTTCATCTTTAACATGCACTCATCCTGCTACCCGTTTTCGATATCTGAATGAGAGAAGATAGAGAAATCCACAAGATGAGTTAGACAAGTAATGACCTGTAAAGCATTTCCTTTCTTTCCATTACCCATGCGTTCGAAGAATTCGAAGACAAATTTTTGGAGAGTCATCGAACTAATCATTCATTCGTTCACGAACGATTTATGATATCTCCTTCTCATTGCTGTAGATGTCTCTGCTGGATTGAGTCATGTGCCATCTTTTTCCTTTTGCTTGACTCGAGAATTCCGAAGAAACTGTAAAATTCAGTCCAACTCGATATACCCGTAAAATTAATTGATTTCGGATTTTTTTTTAGATAAATCGAAATTTGAATGAACTAAAGTAGCTAGCTAAATTAAAGAACTATTTCTTTTAGCGAGTTCGAACTAGTGAACTAGTTCACGAAAAGGAACTATTTTGCTCATCTCAACATGCAATCCCCCTGCTGCCGTTTTCGATAGCAGAAGGACAGAAGTTCGAGAATTCCAAAAGATTAATTACAATGGATCTGGCTTTTACAAGCCAATAATCTACTTGGATTGAAAATACATTGCATCACACACAATTGCTTACGAAAAGGTTCCGAATTGTCGTAATCCACGAACTTTTCGGCAGAAGGTTTGGTTTACTGGATCACACATTAAGCAAATAAAAGTTTTTTTAAGCTGTTCTTCAATTTGTTGTGCAAATTTTTTTTTTTGTTCCGCAATAATGAAAGCAAATCAAAAGTAATGACGCAAAGAAGAAGAACTACCTACTTAGCGCAATCTCCGAGCGTTTCTGATCTAACACAGGCCATACCTGTCTGAAGGGAATTGTGAGTAACAATATTTACCCATCTGGTGTTGGCTTTGCTAATCGCATACAACTAAAGTTGCAGCTTATAAGATGCGAGAGGCATATTCAGCTTCTCTTTCTCACATTGAATTTGCAAGTTGATCCCGTGTCGGACCAGTTCGTCGGTTTTGCAGTTCCCCGGAATATCTCTGTGCCCTGGAACCCAGCATAGGCGAATGTTGAATTGTTTAGCCGTTTTTCGTAGAGACGCGCGACAATCAGGAACAGTCTTGGATGTAGATATGACCGATTCCAGGGTTTTAATAACTGTCTGGCTATCAGTCAAGAGCTGGGGTGTAGCCTAGTGGGTAACGTGTTGGTCTTGTAATGCGAAGGTCGTGAGTTTAAATCCCGGTCGACGCATAATTCCAGCACATTGCCTGCTTGGATATACCTTGGTCACCTCAATCTACGAAAATTAAAAAAATTCGTAGGTAGAGGGTTGTGCGAAGGGCTAACAACTCCTCCACAATAAGTAATGAAAAGTGTTAAGGAACCTGAATATCAGGAGGCCAAGGTCCGATTTGGGCTGTAGCGCCATTGTAGAAGAAGAAGATCAGTCAAGATGCTAATATCCTTAACTACACTTCAGCCAAGGCTTCTTTTATCGCTATCAGCTTTGCATGGAACACACTTCAATGATCCGAAAGACGGAAAGATATGCTTATGTTAAGCATTACGGAGAAAGCACCTCCTCCCACTCCACTCTTAGTTTTAGAGCCTTCAATATAAAAGAATATGGAGTTTTCCTTCCGTATCTGGATTGAATATACCAACAACAACAAAATTATTTATCTCGGCAGCCATATGCCAAATTAAAAATTAAGTAAAAAGAAACATAACAGGACTACGATTGCGTACAGCCCAATCGTGCGATACTCTAGATGAGACAGAAATTTTGTAGGGGAAGTGATAGAGGGGATGACGACATTGAACTATTTTTTTCATACCACACTAAAGTTGCTATCAAAATGTTTTATACAAAATTTAGAATTCAAAAATTTAATAGATACTGAGAAAATTCGTGTATTGGATTTGGTGAAATTGTGCAGTTTGTATGGGAGGTGGTAGAATGAGGGACGAATTCTTCATGACTTAATAACTATAAATATCATTTAATTGACGTGTTTTAAATTGCAGATCAGTAGCCTTCATACTTTTCAGGAAAATCGACTATTTGTGTACTTGTGAAATTGTGTGAGATTGTATGGGAGGGGGTAGAAGGAGTGAAGCTAATCGTCTAATTTATTTTGGTCTTACTAATAATTCTAAATAAATATTTAGTGCTCAATTTCAGCTGAGTAAATTGGTTTAGAGCATTTCATGAAAAAGTGCGGTTTGTATGGGAGGTGGTGATGGTGGCGGAAGGAGGGAGAGGAGACAAATAATTATTTATATATTATATGCGATAGGGGAGTTCAATTCTATGAAATTCGGTGTATTTTATATTCTTGAAACCATACAATTGCTTAGGAGGTGGTGGAGGAGTTAAGGGAATCATAAAATTTGTGATGTGGTATTATTTCGTTTGTCTTAAAAGGTGTTCGTACAAAATTTCAAGTTTGTAGCATTTAATTTGTTGTTTATTAGTTGATTGAATGAAATTGGTCGAAATCATACTTTTGTTTGGGAGGGGGTGGGAAGGCAAAAAGAATCTCAAAATATTCAGATTCAACTTTGTTTCAAATATTTTACGAAGTGATTGCGCGAAACTCAGAGTTAATATCTTTCAATGGATTTGTGATAATTGATTTCTTAAAAATGGTCGAAGATATGTGAGCAATTAATTTCTTAAACTCTTGATCATTTTTTTTTACATGAGTTGTGGAACACACAACCCCTTCTATACGTATGTTGATTTTCAGCTTCCTAGCTAGAACCATGGTTGAGATATTCGAATTCGTAGTTTTCGGTTCTAACACCCCGACATAAATGTAAGAGTGAAGCTATTGGTTTGTGCGGCTCGTTCATTTCGTGGATTGAAAGTTTTTTTTTCAATACTGCAAAAGGACTTTTCATCCCATTCAAGCCAGAAATAGTTAAAATGTGAGGTTTGGTATGGCTTGAAATATGGCTTTTTTTTTCATCGATTAAAGTATTTGCTTTCTGTTAACTAATTTCTTCCAAGATGTTAATTTAACTCTAAGCAACTCGTACATATTTCTTATCTACCAAATTACCGAACAACAACCACGAAAACCCATCATTACAAAGCTGAACCCAAAAATAATTTCCATCTCTTAGCTCAATCTAACAGCCCGTTTCCTTTATCCGCACTCAGCTTGATGAAAGTGCTTCTGAAAACTTTGATCATTACACCGAAACTATAAACATACATATTTTAAGGACTTTTACATACATGTACAATGGAAACCTTGAACTCGTAATGATGGTGGTGACTGCTCTACCTTCCTGGAACCGATATTTCGGTCAATGTCCCTACAGGGACATTGACTAGGTTCTACTCAGTTAATTTTACCCAAATATAAATACAAACCAACCCCATCATCGTCATCTACCCGTACAGACAATATTTTAGTCCTTTTTCTAACTTTCTCTGTCGCAGTATGGTCATTTATCTACGGTATGTATGTGCGAAGATAAATAAATAAATAAATTTGTAATATAATTTTCTTACAGATAGAATTTAGAAATAGAGTGGAGTTTGAAGTTTGATACAGAGGATTCACAATATCACAAATTTGAGTGAAAAAGTTTTGAAGGTTTTAATGCACTCAAAATTTTTTCCACGTGGTAGTTAGGCTGTGTCATACCTGGTGAATATTGTGCTTGTTTGATGACCTTGCCTCCAACGTATTTTATGGTTTTTCCGCCCAGACGAACTTTGGATTACAATTTGACTAAAAATGGTATTGAGAATAAAAGGCGAAAGTGGCAGTGGATCGGTCACACTTTGAGGAAACCAGCGCGAAACATCTCCAAACATGGTATGGATTATAATCCACAAGGAAAACGTTGGGTTGGTGTTCGAGTATATAGCACATGAAACCGAGAAGATATAGGGTAGGCCCGAGGAATAATCTAGTCTTACTTACGTACGATGGCGCTACAACCCAAATTGGACTTTAGCCTTCTGAATCAATGAAGTCCAAGGTGGTGCTTCAGGTTTCGAAACAAGTCTGGTTTTTCCGAGGAGGAGTTTTTAGCACATCGCCCAACCTCAAATTTGGAGGGCCATGTTATAGTCCTAGAATTTTTCTGTCTCATTAGCACACGTATCGGTTCAGCAAGTCAAGCCCGGATGGACAAGACCAGTACCCGGTGGCTACCACGTGGTGGTATGATGAGCACAATGTGTATATAATAGTTACAATACTGGGTGTCGCCTCATGACGCCGATCAGATGCCTACCCTATCTATACCCATCCAGCCCCCACACCAATCTAGTCTTGGCGACTACTAAAGGCCGATGGTCAGGATCGCACCCTGTGGAAGAGAACGTAATGCAAGTGATCAATAAAAAAATGATTAATGTCGTGCGTCAAGAGTCGAGACTTGAAACTTTTCTCCGACAAAACAAAAATTGTTTGTTTTGGCGGGCTTGGTGTCACGGAAAAGCGTCACGTATGTAAGCCCACCGTGAACTGTTGAATCTCCATATGTACTGAAGTTATTGAAAATATTTGCATTCAAATGTTAAGTAAAGGATAATAATCGGCCCATAGAACCATATATCCAGTGGCGTGCCTAGACTTCACGAGTACGGCAAGCAAGTTGGATGGAATCGTTTAATATTTATTAGATATATGCGCGAGTATTAGAAGCTACTTTCTTGGACACCCCGCAGAGGAGGGAGGGGGGAGAATTTGGTTTTGGAGTTTGGCAACTCCACGGACCCAAGCTGTTGGATCGGTAACGAGCAAAAGCAGATCGCTAGACCGAAGTGGACGGCGGCACAATAAACAAATGATGTTGGGTTTTCTTTCGAAACGCTTCTCCATATCACCCCAATCTACCAATCGCATAACTAATAGCCGATGCAAATATCGTGCGTCAAGAGTCGAGTAAACTTGAAAAACAAAAATTTCTTGTTTTGGACAATAATCAGCCCATAGAATCATACATATATCCAGTGGCGTGCCTAGACTTTTCCAGTAAGGCAGCAAGCACGTTGGACGCATTTGTTTTTCATTTATTAGATATATGCACGAGTATTAGGAGATCGCAGGGGTAGCTACTGGTCTAGAAAGCTTCAGCGATTCCATTAATTTGCGTTTGGAGTTTGTCGACTTCACGGATTCGATCTGTTTGATCGGTAACGATAAATTGCGCAGCCCCAACAGAGGTTATCTTTTACCACGGGGTTGGTGACGTGGACCCCCAACCGTATCGCAGCAGTTTACTTGAATGGAAGTGCGACACACGTGTCGCTCCTTAGGCTTCAGGGCAAGGGAAGCGTGTTCAGGTAGGGCTATAGGTGGTCGAATGCGTTGCAGGCCTTGTCCTTCAAACGTGTTTCGCGAGCCAATTGTACCTGGTCAATGTTCCAAAAAGGGTTGTGCAAATAAATGTTGAATTTAAGTGATACGATTGAACAAATCTGAGTGCTAGTAATGATCGAAAGGAATTATAAGGCTTCTGTGGCGTAGTGGGCAGCGTGTTTGCTTCACAGTCAATAGGTCGTGGGTTCGATTCCCACTCCAGGCAATGGGACTTTTCTAAGCACGATTTAAGTTGCGACTGGCAATGAAAAATTATATCTAGTGAAATGGGCAAACAATGTTAAAAGCGAAACAAGTAGATGGCTTCTGTTCGCTTTCTGTCATTCGATCCCCCATAACATCTGAAAATATATGTCAGGTGCAGCCAGTACAACTGAAAAAATACACCAGCTTCACCACTCGGTACGGTCGTTCTCACTCCCCTTTCCCTACCTTCCTAATCCCATTCCTTCCCTCCATGACTGTTAGTGCATTGCACATAAATTCCGAACTTGTTTCTCGATTTTCGACGCGAAGTTGCGTTACAACCGCGCGCCTTGATCTTCAGTGATCTTCAGATAAGCAGGAATGTTAGATAGGTCTCGCATCCAGCAGTAAGAATGCTGAACTGCAAATAGGCATAAACTGCTATCGATTCAGGGGTGTTGATGATTGTTGTCTCAAAAACAATCCGTGTTGCTAAAGACAACAGTGAAGTAAATCTGTAATGGAACAAGGCCTCGACCCGAGCATTCACGTTAATCGAACACATGTACATAGGCATTTTCTTGGACAATATTTATATTTCATTTGATAGGGGTTTCAGCAGAGACCGAAACATCACGAATAATAAAGCGTAACAGTGTAGAATCCGAAAATCTTTCATTCAATATTTATGGCTTCTTCACTTTGAATTCCAACGAAGTTAACAACAAGTTTTTTACTATTTAGATACAATTTTCAAATATTGTCGGGATATATCTTCAATCAATCAATTTCTTGTTAAGACCTGTGCAGAAGCATAGGACAGGCGCAATTCTGATCATCGGCCTTCAGCTGTTGCTAGGACTTGTTTATACCTCTGGTCTCCTGCTCACCTGCTCGCTTCCATGTGGTCGACCAACCCCAATTCTTCCTTGAGGACTATAACCCAGAGCTTATCTGGTGATTTTTTCAAAGTGTGGCCGATCCGTTGTCACTGTCGCTTTTGAATCTCAATGCCTATTTAACATAATCTGTCCAATTGTACTACAAAGTTAGTCGTTGGAGATCATATCTGGCCAGAATATCCCTAAAATGGGTCAATGACCTGTGTTATAGGCAATTTCGACCTTTATGTGCAATGCACAAACACAGTCCTGGAGGGAAGGGATGGGATTAGGAAGGTAGGGGAAGAGGAGTGAGAACGTCCGTAACGAGTGGAGAAGCTGATATACATATTTTTCAGCTGTACTGGCTGCTACTGACAAATATTTGCAGATGTTATGGGGGACTGAATGATAGAGAGCGAACAGAATCCATCTACTGAGTATCTAGGCCTTCTTGAAGTGGAACTGTTTCACTTTTACACCGTTTGCCCATTTTATTTCGAATAATTTTTCATCGTCAGTAGCAACTGAAAACATCGTGCTTAAAAAAATCCCGTCTGGAGTGGGAATCGAACCCACGACCTATTAACTGAAAAGCAAGCACGCTGCCCACTACGCCCCGGAAGCCTCGCTTCGTGCGACGGGAGATTTCTCCTCACCTCCAGAAAGGAGAAAGGATACCGAAGACCTGACGAGCTTTATTTGTGCGAGCCTCAATATCAATTCAGCTCCGGCGGCCATGCTGACAATGCTTCCGAGGTAACAAAAAGCTCGCAACTCTTCTATATCTTGTCCGCTAAGAAGAATCGCTGCGCTTGAGCTTAAACCCATGTGTATATACATGGTTTTACGCACATTTATTTTCAGTTCTGCTTCTTTGCATTTAGAATGCAACGAGCGAACATTTGACTCTAGGTCCGAACGGTTATGTGCAAGCATACACCCTTCAGCATATTGAAGGTGATTTAAGATGTTAAACTGTTCCCAGACCTCTATCTTCCTCACCCACCAGTGCAGCTTTGAAACCTGTTCGCACAGAAAAGTTCTCGGACAGCTCTCATCTAGGTAAGACGAGACATCTTGATTTTTCGTAGGATTCTTGATCTTGTCTGGAATCTTTTAAGCAAGGCATTTCATATGTAAACTCGCTTAACGCTATCGCCTTCTTGAAGTCCACAAACATGAGATGTAGTCGCGAATCCATTTCGTGGGATTGCTCCAATATTATCCGTAGGGTATTTGTGTGTCCGGTACAAGACGAACCCTTTACAGAATCCAGCTGGATAAGCTTCGAGAGTGCTCTCTACATCTTTACTAATCCTCTTGAGAATTACCTAAGCCATGATTTTCGATACGGCAGCAACTAGACATATACCACAACAATAGCCACAATTGCAAAGGTCGCCCATCCTCGGGAATTTTACAATGGTGCCGTTCTTCCATTCAGCCGGCTATTTTCCTTCATTTCACACCTCAGTAGAAGGAGTGTATCGACTGTTATTTTCAGGTCCAATTTGAGGAATTTGGTTGGTAGTCCAGCTACACCTGGGTTCTTCTTTCCTGCCATTGACCGAATGGCGGAAACTATTTCTTTCTTATCTGAGCGATCGTCCCTTATAAACGACTGTTGGGGTTGGATGTTTGTCAAGTCTTCTGTTTCTGGAATATCTTTCTCTGATAAGATGTTTAAAAAATCAAGAAGTATTCCTTCCACAGCCGCAACTGGTTTTCACTCATAACCTCTTACCTTATATTGATAAGATAACCAATGCAATGCAGTACAACCATCAACAACACGCAGCTTACACCGACCTCTAAGGCATTTGATAAAGTCAATCATCGGCTTATTATTTCCAAATTAAAATACTATGGAATTTCCGGTACGTTGCTTTTATGGTTAAGTGATTACCTGTAGAATTGCATTTCCTCTGTCAATTAAGAAACTGCTAAGTCTACTTCATTCCCAGTATTAATTGGTGTACCCCAGGGCTCCCATCTGGGACCCGTACTATTTCTATTATTTATCAATGATGTATCTTCCGTATTCCATGATTTCGATCATCAATTATTTGCAGACGATTTAAGAATGTTCAAAACTGTTAGGACAGTCTACGACTGTGCTACCCTTCAAACTAACATCGGCGCATTGTTCTACTGGTGCTTGTCCGACCATCTTACCCTCAACATTCCCGAAATTTTCGTATATCATTTTCAGCAAATCTCGTACATGCTTCAATTACAACTACTACACTGGCGCTACAACCCAAATCGGACATTGACCTCCTGACATTCAGGTTCCTTAACATTTTCCATTACTTCTTGTTTAAGGGTTGTTAGCCCTTCGTTCAACCCTCTTTCTATGAATTTTTCATTTTTCGTAGTTTGAGGTAACTAAGGTATATCCAAGCAGGCAATGTGCTGAAATTATATATTGCGCCGATCGGGATTTGAACTCACGACCTTCGCATTACAAGACCAACACGCTACCCACTAGGCTACACCCTAGCTCTCAATTAGAATTACTGCATTACTAACCAATCATTTGTCATCAAAGATTTGAGCAATATGTTGGACTCGTCCTTAACTTTCGTATCCCACTTTACTAAATTACGCGCTCGAAGACTGCTAGGATTCATATTTCGGAATAGTCTGGATTTCACAAATATTTTCTCCATAAGAATGCCCTAATGCTCATTAGTCCGTCCTCATCTTATACACATTCACATTGAGGACATCGACTATGACTAGACTGCTCCCAGCAAACAAAATAATTCGTTAAAGAATCTTTAATGAATTATATTAACGAGCGATTTCATCGTTAACGAGTCGTCAACGATTCATCAAGCGGACTAAATGGACATCGGTTAATGAATTACTTTTAACGATTCATTAATGAATTGTAAAACGCTTATAAGAAAATGAGTATATAAGCAAATATATAATCGTTAATGATTTTCATTTTAATTCATTAATGAATATCGTTAACGATTCATAGACGATACTATTTATGAAACATTAAATATGGTCTTTAAAGCTAAAAAAAGAAAAGATCGCAATTGCTTCTTGTTATGTTTCTGTTGTTTATGACTTGATCGGACACACAACCACTCGCGGACACCTCTGCAATCTCAAATTTTTTCGCCGTTTGCGTTTTCAATATTTTAAGATATCGACACGAAATAATTTTTGGCTCTGTTAATGTTCATGGTGAAATGAAAACTACTTGTATATAACATGATCGACGTTGTGCGACCCTTTTTGTTTAGTTTGCCTATGATCATCACGCAGTTTATTTGTTTCGTGACATTTCATGCTCGCTTTAAGATCATTATTTGCGAGCGCTCGTTAAATTGTTTGCTGGGCTTAACCTTACTAATCTTTTTGATCGTCGTGGTCAGTCGGATCTTATCGTCGTATATAGAGTTTCGAATGACTTTTTTGATTGCCCGCTGTTACTTAAGAGTTTAAACTTTAGAGTTCCAAGTCACTTATCTCGCTCAATGGACTTATTCTAATACTCCCAGCAAACAAAATGATTCATTGGCGACTCATTTACGTAACATTTTTCATCGTTAACGACTATTGCAGCTTCGTTAATGAATCACTTTAAACGATTTAATAATGAATTACAAAATCGTCATAAAAAACGAGTTTGTTTTGGTTTAATACAATCGTCGCAATCGAGTTGTTAACGAATTATTAATGATAATTCTTACAGATTCGTTAATAATTATCATTTATAATTTGGTTTTTAAAAAATTTTAATACTCTTTTAACATGTTGTATCTTAAAGAATTTCTAGTGGAAATGTATGTAAAAATAGCCGAAAAACTAGCAAAGAAATTAAAAAAAAAACCAAAAATATTTTTCTCAAAATCGTAAATTTCTTAAAGTTCCTGAGTCACTACAAAACCGACCAATTAAATCAGTGATTTTCAAAGAAGCTGTTAATTGAGCCAAACATAATTTTCTTACAAGCAATATAATTAAAAGTAATAAATTCGGTACTACACTGTCATAATTTTAGATTTAATTCACAACAATTCAATAGGACTCAAAGCCAAAAAGTTATTTAAAATTAAAAACAACAATATTGTTAATTGAAGACATGCATAATTGAAAATTTGAAATCATGACTCAGAATCATCATCATTCGTATTGCACCTGGCACAATCTCTAGCAATTCCGATGATTTTTGATTACGTAGTCAAAAAAGAACACAAAAAATCGAAATTTTCAAAAATATGTATAAGACGTTCTGTATAATGCAGAAAATAGGTTGAAAATTAATGATCTGCCAGCGTCGAACAACAACGACACATTTCGCCGTTTTCTTCTTCTCGAAAAATCAAGCAAGGGAAGCAAAAGGCAAGACGGTGAGTGCCAGAGTCACTCTACGGGTGTAGCACGAAAGCGTCTTCTTGTGTCTTACTTTGTAGCGCGCCCGATGCAAAGATCGCGCGATAGTGTCATACATATACGAGCGTACCTACCGCATTTTCGATTTAAACCTTTAAAAGATTCCTTAGGCAGATCGAAATAGAAATGCCGTATATCGGTTTGCGTCCGCGTCGACGTTTTAGCGTTATTTTGGCTACTGCCAGCCTCCGTACTAGCTGGCTAGCTAGCTCTAGTGGCTAGTTTCTTCGTCGTCGTCTTACAGTTTAAGATTTCAGATTTCACTTGTCGTTTGGTCGTTCCACCGTAATTTCGTGAGACATTGATTAAGTGCACACCGTGCCTATGCACTTTCTCATGATGATGAGTGGTAGTGGCAAGCAACAACGGACCTCGATGTGTATAAATTGCATCAGGCCATGTCGAAATCAGTGTCCGACATCAGAATTTTCTATATATCGCGCGTTTTCATGCTAAATCTGGTTACTCGAATGTTCCGCTCGAAACGAATTCGATGCCATTCTTGGGTTCTTAAAATATGTGTGGGGATAATAGCAACAATTTAGTACGTTATAATATTTCTATAATGGGTGGGTGAAGCTCACGGAAATAAGGTTCGTAAAAGAGTCGCCATATTTTTTGTCGCTCAAAAATCTCGAAACCGGATGTCTGTCCGTTCGCTCTCTGGCGTGAGAACGTGTTAAGCTAGGAAGCTCAAATTTTTTACACGTTATTTTTGTTCAAAAATCATGATCAAGTTCGTGAACGGGCAAAATCCCTCCACCCCATACAAAATTACACAATTTTATTATAAGTCACTTTGCTTGGAAGATATAAATGATACTGATCTTAAATTTCAAATGGTAAGTTTCATGATAAATACATGTATTTCTTTAAGAAAAAAAATCTAGATCCCCATACTCCTTCTACCACCTCCCATACAAAAGACCGTTTTTTCAGTACCTGTAATATGTATAATGCTCAAATTTTGTGCAATATACAGCAATTATAATGATATGAGAAGAAATTAGTTTGATCGCACCGCCCCTTCTATCACCTCCCATAAAACATTTTACAACTTTATAATAAGTCGATTTTCTTGGAAAATTTCAAAGCTAGCGCTCTGACATTTAAAAATTAAAACTTTTTCCATGATATTATTTAGTTTTTATTAAAAAAAAAATTCAATCCTCTCACTCCTTTTCCTCCCTCCCATATAAACTGCAATTTTCAGAAACACAATGCACCAATTTTCTCAAAACCTATCAAAATTATTAAGCTCAAATTAAATACAAAAGTAATTTGTTAGTGATTAATTGCAGTGAGATGTGAAAAAATTAATTCGGTCCCGCCACCCCTTCAATCACCTCCCACGCAAAATGATACACAACTTTAAGTTTGCATAGAGGTTTAGCAAGAGAAGCGCACCAATTTGTAAGAACAAGGACAGGGATTCTATCTGAACCGGACGATTTGCTGGCATCTAGATTCTTAAGAACTCGGTATACGTTGTGCGGGCGAATGATAATTTGTTCTAAATGGAAATTTAGCGCAGTTTACATTGGAAGGCTAAAGTTCGTTGGTGGTAAAGAAGAGTTGGCAGCAAATTAAGCCACTAAGATGTTTATCTTCATGTTAGGATCCGAAATAACCTCAGTGTTGTAGATTAAAGATGGAGTTGATGATACAGAACTAACTCTGGTGAAACGAGCGAAAGACCAGAAACTTTTGCTGCCCTTAGGACATCTGAGATTCCTTTCTTTTTTAAAATTAATCCAATTAACTTCAGATGGCAGCTGCTATAAGTGCGTTCTGTCGTTTCCGATTCTTCGAGACAGAGGCGTCAGATGTTGGTTTCAGCTAAACCCATAATTTTGAGGTGGTGGTTCACTCCACTGTGCCCCGGTATTGGGCCGATTAAAGTACTAATATCACTCTTGCTGAATTTTAGAATATCCTCCACTTGTTTTTTTTTTTTTTTGTAGTAGGATCAATTTTTTTCAGATTAATAAACCTGAAAGTCTATTCCAGTAGATCTTATGGTCTTGTTCAATACACCTGCTAAGTATAGGGTTTGAGTGCCCTTTTGGTTTTCCGCAGAATGGCTCTGGTCCAATAAAATCGAGCCGTTTAGTCGGTGTTTCTATACTCTAGATGAAATCTGAGAGTATATTGTGTTTGCCTTACCGTTTGTAACGCTAAGAAATAATGATCGCACAGAGTCGAGAATATTTGTTGTCGCTCAAAAACCTCGTTTTCGAGTTGCTGTCTGTGCGTCTGTCTACAACATAACTCTCGAACGCTTTGAGCTATCGTGCTAAAATTTGTTGTGTGTGATTTTTTGCAAAAAAAATAATTTTAAGTTCGTGAACGGGCCACATCCCCCCACTCCTTCTACCCCCTCCCATACAAATTTCATGGAATTGTGAAATTTAAAGAAATTGATTTTTCTCCGAAACTATTTCTTGAAAATTAGGTCATAGTATAACGATGTGAATATCATTGACGTCAAAAAATATTGATCTGATCCTTTTACTTCTTCTACCACCTCCCATACAAATACACACTTTTTAAAAATGTATTTATTCGGTTTTCATTGCAACTAGTAAAGCTGAAGGAACCAATTTTTGTCGTAATTAATCTTATTACAATTGCAACCGATTTTGTGAAAGCTATCAACTTCAGAGTGAGTCTTGCTACCCCCTCCCATACAAATTTCACCTCCCATACAAATTTCGGAATTTTAACTAAATTATCAACTTTAAATTTTGAGAAAAGTATACTATTATAAATATCATTGATGTCGAAAAATTTGGCTTTGATTCATATACTCCTTCAACCCCCTCCCTTACAAATGCACAATTTTTGGCAAATGAAAATTACAAACTTCAAACTATGCTTCCCTTAATAATTTCAATAAATGCTAAAAAAAAATATGATCTTCGCTTCACTTCTTCTACCACCTTCCATATAATTTTTTGTATTGAAAATTCAAAAAATGTATTCCTCCTTCGAACATATGAGTAACAAGGCAATGTGATTAGGATGTTGATAAGCAGATTCAAAATCATCCAAAACCTCCCACTTTCTCTGCCACCTCCCATACAAATGTCATCAATTCAGACAAATTTGTTCAAAAATTATGAAAGCTACAAACTTTAAACTCAGCGTGAAACATTTTGTATACTACGTTCAGTGTTATATATAAAAAGTACAGACCTCCTCCCTCTGTTTTTACCACCTCCCACACAAAAGTCG
Organism: Chorisops tibialis; assembly: GCA_963669355.1. Lineage (NCBI taxonomy): Eukaryota > Metazoa > Arthropoda > Insecta > Diptera > Stratiomyidae > Chorisops > Chorisops tibialis. The sequence goes on from OY770262.1 coordinate 291,314,442, forward strand.
TTATTCACTATTCGAAAGAATTTGAGATGACATATTTTCCGGTACAATAAACTCTTTCCTATTTCATCTAGAGTATCATCTATTATGTTTTTTTTAATAATTTCGCCCATGTTTAATAATTTCGTCCACATTTTACATTTTCGTCCCCTTCAGTTTCGATTCAATCGCGAGCTGATTCAATCAGCATTCTGACAACAAATCGAAGCGTTTAAGTAGACGATGCAATTATACGAGTTTATAAACATTAGAACTGTCGTTGTCCTCATTATGTCTCTGCAGTAAATTTACTACGACTATTCTGAAAGAAATGAACACAAACAACAGCAATAGCCATCAACTTCGAAGCTTCGAATTCTTTGCCGCCGCCATCATCATCATTATCATCATCAACAACAAACATGGACGATGAATGCGCCGCCATTATTTTGTTTGTTGTTTACTTTCTGTCTGTTCGTCTCGTTATTTTCGTCTCCGAAAAATCGGTTTTCGTCTTGTCGTTGTTTTTGTTGTTTTCTTAATGTTACAATCTCACTGTTTATTCGCACTCGCTGCAAAAGCCCGCCCCTTCCCATATAACCCCTACTTTACTGCTGGTAAGCGTGTGCTCCATTTATGAACGTCGTACCCATCATCTATCTCACTGGTGATTTACGATACCAAAAAGCTAAAATATCAACCAAAAATAGCGCGGGAAGAATTCAAAATAAAGCCAAGTGCGGATGCAAACATCATATGTGAGTATATCTAAGCTATGCATGACTTCTCCACACGACTAGAAATTATAACAAACACACGAAATAGCTTAGAAAAAAAAACACAAAAAAAACGCTCCAACTCTCTACATAACTAGCAACGATTGTGGCTGCAACACAATAAGGAAGGAGGCCTAGGATGGATGAAACAAAAAACTAAAAAAAAAAATAATAATGTTTTTAAAATGTGAAACTGGGTTAGAGGCATCGTGAATTATTTTCTACCGCTAAAAAACAAAAACCAAAAAAATCCTCCTGCACCCTTTCATCTCTAGGTCCACCGCGCACCACCACCAACTCTCTCAACATGACCTACTTTCAGGATCGATTCTACCATCATCATGGCCGCATTTTGCAGAAGAAGTGATATATGCAGCGCAGGGCCACCGCAGGGCAACCGTAGGGCTGCCGCCACACTGGCCCGACCACAACCCGCTCATCATCCCCCCTCCACCAGTATAATGTAAAACCACTTCGTGTCGTCCTACACGAGCGAGTAAATGGAGGATTTGTGGCCAGGATTGCTGATGCTTCTGCAATTCCACAACTTTTCAGAAGCCTCCGCTCGCATAGCAGGAAGGTGAGCTTCTAGCCATACGGCTCTCCACTGCTATTATTCACATAACAGTGATGACAGGGATGATGATGACGGTGGTTATTCTGCTCAACCCATCTCACACCACCGCCCCGAACTATAGGGGAGGGTGGTGAAACCAGTGCGACCAACATAACATCGATTCGAATGAGGGATGGGATTGCATACAAAGTGGACGACGACGGGCAGGAATGACTTATAGTTGCACCCCCATCTTCTTTTCACCGACCCGCTACCCCATCTATAGGAAAAAAAGAGAAAAACTACCTACAGATAGGCATACAACACGAAACCACTTGCTACATGAATGCCGCAAAATGAGAAGGGAAAAAACTAAAACAGGCTCAATATGAGAAATGGAAAATGGGTCGGAAAAGTTTTTCGGAATGTGTTGCTATGTGACCTATATTTCTCGGCTTTCAAACTTTTCCATCATGAGCTGCTTATGCTGTGCTCAGCCATAAACTAATACATATGCGGAAATATAGTGGAGTGCTACCTATATGAATTTTTCTGTTATACCTCCTTAATGTCGGGATACCTACATACTCTTCTCTAGAGCTCCCCATTTGATTCCAAGTTGTATGCCGTTCTGAAGACACGACAAGAGAGGCCGCCCTGATAGCATCATATTCATCCCCCGTCCGGTGTATCATTCGCCCTGTGCGCATTCGGAATTAGTCAATCAAGAGGAGACGTTAGTGTTTACCAATTTCATAGATGATGGGTCAATTGGAGCATATTTCAGTGTGCTGTAGCTCTAAAAGCAATTACGGTGTTGTCGATGAGTGATGAGCGCTTTATTAATGCAGTTTGCAAAATATGACTCGGTTGATTCGAAACGATGATTAAACGAATCCAGAGATCAATATTCCGAAATGTTTCGTTTCGCACGAAAACTATTAAAAAAGAATTCAAGTAAAGTAATAATAAAATATTTGTATGGGAGGCGGTGTTTTTTGCACCATCTATCATGCGAATCGCGTGAAAATAAGATATTTGTATAGTTGGTGGTGTTTTTTGCACCACCTTCCAAACCAATGGCACAACAGTCAAACTGAGATGCTTGGGTTCTAGTTAGGTAATCCGATTATCAACTTAGTACCATTTCTGTTCTGAAAATGCGACATTTATATGGGAGGTGGCAAAAGGATCGAAAAAATTTTATTATGATCGCGCCGAAAAAACAATTAAAAAAAGAATTCAAGTAAAGTGAAAACATGATATTTGTATGGGAGGTGCTGTTTTTTTTTGCACCACCTTCCATACGAATGGCACACCAGACGAGATGCTTGGGTTCTGTACGAATAGTCCGATTATCAACTTAGTTTCATTTCTGTTCTGAAAATTCGACATTTATATGGGAGGTGGCAAAAGGGTCCATAAAGTTTTTTTATGATCGCGCCGAAAAAACAGTGAAAATAAGATATTTGTATGGGAGGTGGTGTTTTTTGCACCACCTTCACCTACGAATGGCACAACAACCAAACTGAGATGCTTGGGAAATCCGATTATCAACTTAGTTTCATTTCTGTTCTGAAAATGCGGCATTTCAATGGGAGGTGGCAAAAGGGACGAAAAAGTTTTGTTATGATCGTGTCGAAACATACAAAAAAAGGAAAATAAAAAATTATTAAAAAGCAAACAACATTTGAATTTCGCGTGCAGGAATTATTCAAATTTCGCGCGCTACTATAATAAATGTGTGCACGCTCCAGTCAGAAATATTATGCAGTGCAAAGGAAAAAAGAAACTTGACAGAAACAAGAGCTTTTTTTTTGTCTGGTTGGTGCTGCTGCCGATTTGGCAACGACGGAGGTCGGACGCAAGAAAGAAAACGTGGAGAAAAAACAAATATGGAGAAAAATTCTGGGTGGTAGACCAAATCGAAGCTCAACGTAACCTATGACGACAGTGAATCAGGTATGATCATCGACTTTTGATTAAATTGTGGGTGCTCTGTACGTATCTCCCGGCTCAATTCCGAGGCCGAGGTGCTCTAAAGGGAGACCAAGATTGCAGCACCGTCGTCTACAAGTCAGCCAGCGTTCCGTACGCATCTTTCGGTTTAATTCCGAGACTGAGGTGCTCCACAAAGGGCACCAAGATCGTTACGGCGTTGTCTAGTAGTCAGCTAGTGCTCCGTACGTGTCTTCCGGATCAATTTTGAGACCGAGGTGTTCCAAAATAGCACCAAGATTGTAGCACTGTCGTCTACCAGTCAGCCGTACGCACCTTCCGGCTTAATTCCAAAACCGAGGTGCTCCACAAAGTGCACCAAGATCGTCATACCGTCGTCTAGTAGTCAGCTAGTGCTCCGTACGTATCTTTTGGTACAATTTTGAGACTGAGGTGCTCTAAAAGGGAACCAGGATTGTAACACCGTTGTCTACCAGCCAGCCAGCGTTCTGTACGCATCTTTCGGCTTGACACCGAGACCAAGATGCACCACAAAGCACCAAGATCGTCAGACCGTTGTCTAGCAGTCAAGTAGTGTTCCATACGTTTCTTTCGACTCAATTCCGAGACTAAGGTGCTCCAAAAGGGGACCACCGTCGTCTACCAGCCAGCCAGTGATCCCTACGTAATTTTCGACACGAGACCGAGGTGCTCCACAAAGTACACTAAGATCGTCATAGCCAGCTGTCAAGCAACATGAGTAAAGCTATTTTTTAATTACCAGTGATAGTGTATCAGGGTAGCTAGGGTGTAGTCTAGTGGGTAGCGTGTTGGTCTACAATGCGAAGGTCGTGAGTTCAAATACCGGTCGACGCATAATTCTAGCACACTACCTGCTTGCGTATATCTTGGTCATCTCAATCTACGAAAATGAAAAATTCGTAAATTGGAGGCTTGTGCGAAGGTCTAACAAACCTTCCACAATAAATAATGAAAAATATTAAGGAACCTGAAGGTCAGGAGGCCAATGCCAGAGGCTGTAGTGCCATTGTAGAAGTGTATTAGGCAGTACGTTTTTTTTTTTTAGTTTATTGGAGAGCCAATAGAACATTTGTAGAAAATTTTGCAGTACGCAGCCAAATTCACATACCCTAATTTAATTTTTGCCCACCATATTAAATTTACTCGGTTTTCAGCGCGCACAAAGGTATGTGAGCCCTTAAATAAGTTTAAATCATGCGTGCGCGTGGGTGTTAATCTTCAAATTTGTTATATTTTTTGGAAATAGTTTAATATTGAATAGGAACATTTCATTTTTTTTTTGTTAATTATACGTAGACCCCTAATTCTTGAACTCGAAACTCCCCTTTCCCCTATTCAGGAAATTCCAGGTAGACCATCGCAGAAACTCACGCCAAAAGTAAATATCGGGAAAAATAATTAACAAACATTAATGTCAAATTTGACAGGGCAGCTTTTCAAATATGACGGTTATGATCTGTCAAAGATCGAGCGCGCCTATAGATCATAATAACTATGAAGTTCGTAGGGTAACCAGGTAACTCTACATTTCTCTGAAGTTGGTTGAGCATTTTTGCTTTTGGGCAATACTGAGTAGAACAAACAGAAGAGAAAGAGAGAAATGTCATTTATGTTTGTGAGAGAAAATTTCGAATCGAAAAATTTTCTGCACACACCCAAGGATTTTATGGTTCTGAAAGTGCCATTAGCTAATTTTACTGTGATAAGCCTGAAACTATTTAATACAGCTCTCCACGACTCCTTATTCGGAGTTCAGGTTACATCAGATATTTAGCTATTGTACACCTGCGAGTCTACATTAGATAGATGTGGCTGCCCATATACAAGTCCGGGCGCACATAAACCATAGGCTGATCCGTTGCGATGCCACAGGATCTCAAAAGAGACTCCTACTTGGTGAACCAACCGGAGCTTTCTATAAAGTGTTGAAGGCTCCTGGCTTCTGCATTTGCCAGATTACATTGGTCATTAGTCTGATATTACAAAACATCATCACCTTCTTTGAACCAATCCATATCCGCTTATTATCTGACATTTAGGTCTCACTATTTGCGTGTCAGTTAGTGATCCATATACTAAAAAAAAATATACTAATACCCGTCAGACCTTCGGTATCCTTTCCCCTTTCTAGAGGTTAAGAGAGATCTCCCTTCGCACGAAGCTTAGAGTTTTTGACGCATGCGTCAAATCCGTGTTGTTATATGGTTGTACTACGTAGAAAGTGACCGTTCGACTTACCAAGAAGCTATAAACTTTCGTGTACCAATGCCTCCGATTCATTTTAGGAATATTCTGGCCAGAAGTGATCTCCAACGATGAGCTTTGGAGTACAACTGGATAGATTAAAATAAGTATTGAAATTCAAGGGTGGGAGTGGTAGTGGATCGATCACACTTTGAAGAAAGCAGAGCAAGAAATCGCCAGATAAGCTCTGGATTATAGTCCTCAAGGAAGATTTGGGATTGGTCGACCACATGAAAGCAGCAGGCCAGAGGAATAAACAAGTCCTAGCAACAGCTAAGGGCCGATGCTCAGGATCACGGATTGTAGAAGGGAGCTGTTTCTGTCCTATGCCCCTACAGGGGGTCTTAACAGGAATGTGATTGATGCTAATATAGATCAAACCAACTGTTACGTTACGTACCTTTTATCTAGTTTTTGTGACAAAAATATGATACCCCAGATTCTATGATGGACGCCTTCTATATTCTTCGGAACAGGTTGTGGTTTCATAGATGATACCTGGTAAAAATTTAATGTTATTCCTGAACAGAATGCAAGCCTTTAGGTTCGTTTTAAAAGCTGCGACATAGAACGCAAGTTGCTGCCTTTGTAGGTCAGTTATATGCACCTCAGAGCCGATGCGATTAAGCCTAATTACTTTCCCCAGACTTTTCCTTTCCGTTTTCGTCCAGACATTGGAAACTACTTTTGTGTTCGTCCTCTTCTGCTGAGGCTTACCTTGCCTGGGGAGTAAAGAGTGTGGGTAAAGGCCCGCTGTGACTGTTTCTTGTTATTTCCCTAGGGTCCTTTTCTTTCGGCTGCAGCATCTCGGATGGGCCAGCAGCCGGAGCGGTGGTACTGGCTGGCTTGCTTGACGGCTTGTATTTGGCGTGTTTAATCTGGAAGAGGACCCTGGCAAAAGTAAAGTGATGTCCTATTTTATCGATATTGAATATCAGTGTCTGACCGGCATTTTCTTCTATTAACTGTCTGCCATTGTGTAATGTTGATTTTTAAGCCTTCTCCTTATGGCCTCTGGGCCTAATGAGTTTCCCCGGCTACCTATCACCACGACTGTTGGTTTGGGCATGGTTTCTCCTTCCAGGAGTGTAAGCTCTACTTCTCGTCATGGCTTTGTCAGCTTCAAAATTTTAGGCAACCATTTGTAGCTATAAAACATTGAATAGTGAACCAACCTGGCTTGAAGATGCTACGCTCGAACTCAGAATGACGATACTCATAGTTTTGTTTAATTCCTCGACGAATGCATCTTGCAGAGTTGCAAGACGCTCATCCATTTGAGTGCTGTCACGTATCGTAGCAGCTTCCTTGTATGAAAGTTCTACCATTCTGTCAACATAAAGTTTCTTGACAGTTTGAGCAGGTGGAATCTTTTCTAAGTTGAGATCTCCACGTGAATATCGGTTTCATAGACAGCGGTATTTGTGTGGATTTTCAAGGATTCTGCGCACTAAAAACCTTCGCTGCGGTGCTTCTTCAGCCTAGTCCATGCAGCAAAGCTGGGCTCAGGTTTCAAAATTCGGAGGCTCGCAGGTTTTAATCGCAGTAGCAGGCGATTTTAATGTCCATAATATAAATCAGCTTCGATACTCCTGTAGCACATCTCCAGGCGGCCGATTAGTTGAACTATTCGCATCATAGAATAACCTATGCCAAAGTGTGCACAGGGCTACTCGTACCCCTGACGTTGGAGGCCAAGGATCTTATCTCCTTGATATTTTTTCAATTTCAGACCCAGCTAAATACTCGACTTCTGTTAATTCTCCACTTGGAAGCTCAGACCATTGTTTAATTTCCGCCCGCTTCCAAGTCTCCATCTCGACGCCAATCACACCAATTCGAAAAAAGTTGGTATGACATTACGAAAATGCCGATAGGTTCAGTTTTAAGCAATTTTATCATTCATTTAACTAACTAACTACTTCAACAGACGTGTTGAGTATGCTTCTTCCTCAGTAAATGCGACCATCTTGTTGGGCATGAGACTTTTCATCCCCCAAAGCTACGAACCCACCGAGCCCAGTTCTAATGCTTCGTTTAATGAAAAATGCAGTACTGTGATACGGGCTAAAGGGGCAGCTTACCGAGTACCGACGTAGATTTATATTCGTTATTCAAGTAACGAAATGAGATCCCGAAAATGTAACTGAACTGTCAAAACGTTTCGTTACTATTTCGTTACTCGAGTATTCGTTACACATACTGAAAGTAACGTTTAGATGTTTTTTTCGTTACCACAGAAGGGAAACCTACACTTGTGCATAACGCCAAACCGCCATCCCAACAATTCTCTACCTTTCAGCAAAGTTTACTGAGAAAATGATATGTTTTTTCGTTTCGTTCCTTTCAACACCAAGAATGTCGTCGATTAGAGTTGTGGTGCACGGCTCGAGCTCAGGCAGTTGTTACTGGTGTTAAAAGGTTGTGGGATCAATGATACCAGATTATAGAATTCTTCAATATTTGTGATGATAAAGTGATTTTTTTTTTATCAATTTGAGGAAATTTCCTTCATATTGTTGTTTTATTCTTTTCTTGTTTTGAAGAAAAATTTATTGGATAAGATAAATTTGTGAAATATTTAAAAGATTTATATTAGTGTTTGAAGTGATTTTCTACTTAGAATAGGGAAAATTAAAAATTCGGAATTGGCATCATTGTGTTGATACCCGTACTAGGCTAACGAAATCAAAAGCTATTGACAATCGATTTCTTGGTACATATAGTTACTGCATGGGGTACTAGAGGCAATTTCTGATTTAGAAAAACTGGCTTACCCATCCCTGCAATGTGATATGGCGGTCATTTCAAATAAACGAATACCTAGTAACGAATAAAATGTAACGATTACCTTCCTTAAAGTAACGAATAGTTACTGGTAGCGAAAAGTAACGAAACCTGACATCACTACTCAGTTCGGTGCCTTATCGAATTATCCTTAAATAAATCGAAAGAAAAGTTGGAAGAGGAGGAGAAACGAAGATGCAGTAATGCAATAAATTACAATTTTTATTTAATTCCAGCTTCACAAATATTTGCGAAATTAGCACGGAATTATCATAACATGCTCGACTGGCTTATCGTCTTGTCCAAAACATAAACACGTACTCTTCATGATGTATACGCATTACAAGCACACAGTAGTCGTATCGTTAATCCTCCGTAATATCTTTACGGATAATAAAATTCAATTTGTTCATTAATTATTTTTAATACTAATTTCAATTTGTTTCGTATTGGTATTTCAATAAGCAAGGGAATTCTGCAATAAAATCGAAAATAACCGTTTCGAAAGGGGTAGAGCAGGGTGTGTTAGGAGAGGGGGAAGTACGTTACTCCCGGAGTCTCTAGAAGTTTGAATATATCAAAAGACGATACTAGACAAATTAAGATAAAAGTAGTAGTAGTTCTAATATTTCGCGTTTGGTTGAAAGACAAGTTTATGGTGTATCCGCCATAAAGACAATTTGATTGGTCAACTTGTTGTAAACATCGACCATCAAGCCAGTCCAGTGTAGAAGGATGATGAAAATGATTGCCATTTTCATTATTATTAATTTTATTTTTATTACTCGACTACTGGGCTGCTGACTGTTAAAGTAGAGAGGATCCGATGCCATGGAATGAGTTGCTGCAACGCCCAATAAGTACGGTTCAAAGCTAATGTAGATAGTCATGTTGTATTGGTGCAATTATCGAATACACTATGCGCCTAGATTTGCATTTTTTTACGGCGAAACATTTCTCTAGTTGTTAAATGCAATCTGAGTCTTAAAAGTTTTATGATAGATAAAAATTTCAATGGCTAATTAATGGAGAAAATACCAGAATAATTGCCGGCTCTATATTATGGGTTTGGTGAATCGGTATTTTGTAGATGTATAATTTGAAAATGTGTATAATTTAAATATCAATTTCATGGTGAAAATTTCAGAGAGAGAGAGACTGATAACAAGCGAGATTAAATTTCTTAACTATCAACATAACGGATCAGTATTTTAATATTTGTATTGTAACATTTGTCTTAAAACGAAACAGAAAATTGAATGAATTGTCTGGTTTCTGTACGGATAATTCGGAACTTTTGCAAATTCGTTACTTTTGAGTAATCGTGGGTACTCAATACATATTTACCTAGTATCGAACGCATTTGAGTTGTAGTATTGGGATTTTGCGCCATCTGTTGGTCGGTAATCTGGGGGGTAGCCGCCCATCCCTCTTCAGCTGGCATGCCTCTGGAATAGAGGTATTGTGATTGGGAGAAATAAAGATTTACGCGTTACTCCTGAGCGTACGATGAACAAATGCAGACGTGTTTAAATTGAATACTATAGCGTCAACCCTTTTTACTCAAAGAGGAGAATTCGCTCTTGCAGTATTGATGAAAAGCTTAATTCTCAACCACTCGATCTCCCAATGAAAACGAGTAAGCCGAGCAGTCAGTAAATGTGAAATAGTGATGTGCGTATTTGATACATATTTACCTACATACATATTTACCTAGTATCGAGTACATTTGAGTTGTAGTTTTGTGGTTTTCCGTCATCTGTTGGCCGGTAGACGGCCCCGCTCATGGTTGTACCGAATTCGCCAATCATCTCCTTCCTTAACTGCTCCGTACACCTTCCGAAGAATTTTTCGCTCAAAAGCGTCGATTGCCTTTCGTTCATGTTTCGCATCCATATAGCAGCACAGGACGAATTAATATCTTGTAGATGCGTAGTTTATTCTTTCGGTGGACCTTCCTCGATTTCATTATGGGGAGGACCGCATAAAATGCTTTGTTAGCTGTCGTGATTCTTTTCTGAATTTCATGTCGCTCATTGCCGTCCTTTGTGAGAAGGGCTCCCAGGTATACGAGTTCATCCACCAGCTCGAAGTTGTATTCGCCTATAGTAATGTTCTGCCTCTCTGAGACAGTCCTTGTCATGTATTTAGTTTTCGCTCTATTGACCGTGAGCCCTACTTCACTCGCTACCGACTCCAATTCCTGGAATACTTCCTTAACGCACAGTATTGATAGGGCCAAATTATCAAATTATTACTCCGTCATATTAATTGGTTCCACAATCGTATATTTTATTCATAACAAAAAAAAAATGAATTCTAAAATGAAATTGCTATATTCGCTAGTCATCTGAGTAGAGATGTTTAGTTCACGAACTAACTAATACAATCGAACTGTTCACTTCATTGAACCAATCGAACTATTCACTAAAATTTACATTTAGTTCGAACTGAACTGGTAGTGAGCTGACTGAAAGATTCGCGAGTTCACAATTGAATTCAGTATTCACATTTACATGCAGGCAAAACTTCATCGTTCGTTAATCGTCATATCAGTTATGGCGGTTTCAGCACTCTCACTCTGCTCATGCATGTATTTTGAATTAATGGCGTTTGGCTGCCTCAGATCGTTCATTGAGACGAATTGCGAATTCGCAATACAGTCATATTCGTATTTTCATAGCATCGCAACACAATGCCAAATGTGCGGCTTATCGATACAAGGAGTGGTATTCGACTTCGGCACTGTGTTCTGTCTAGTGTTCTAGAACAAGAGCGAGCTACGACGAAGATGTTTCCTTTTCCTATTCATGTTCCTATTCGATATCGCGAAAAGAAACGTAGGTGTTTAGTTCAAGCATGATGAATACGAATTACATTGCTTTTGAAACAGAAACGTTTCCATTTCCTTGAAGAGAAGGATGTAGGCTTTGTAGGTTTTTAGTTCACGAACGAAATTACGCATGGCTCACGAACGGAATGATGATTCATCGAACTATCAGTTTCTGTTTTATTCTATAAATTGAATATGAAAATTGGTACGTGCTTCAAACATTTTTTTTCCTTTTGCATGTTTCATGGTGTGAAATGATAAGCAAGAATTGGCACGCTAGTAGCTTAAAAAAAATTGTATTCTATTAAGGATGCCTTTATTATTACTGAGGCTTCCGTGGCGTAGTGGGCAGCGTGCTTGCAGTCAATAGGTCGTGGGTTCGATTCCCACTCCAGACAGTGGTTTTTCAGTTGTTAGTCGCGATGAAAAATTTTTCGAAATAAAATGGGCAAACGGTGTAAAAGTGAAACAGTTTCACTTCAAAAAGGTCTAAACCCTCAGTAGATGGTTTCTGTTCGCTTTCTATCATTTCTTTCCCCATAACATCTGCAAATATTTGTCAGTAGCAGCCAGTACAGCTGAAAAAATAAAAACATATACCAGCTTCATCACTCGTTCTCACTCCCCTTCCCCTACCTTCCTAATCCCATCCCTTCCCTCCATGACTGTGTTTGTGCATTGCACATAAAGGCCGAAATTGCTTATAACACAGGTGATTCTGTAAAAAAAAGATCGTTTTATATTCGAAAAACTGGTAGGGACAACAAACAATATTTCTGTAAATTTCATTTTATTAAAAAAAATATATTATTTATTAAGCATTTCAGTGTTAAGAATCTGTGCGTGATGGCCTCAAGGAAGTGAATTCTAATTTGGTTTGGAATCATTTTGATGGCGTGATGGCCTCAAGGGAATGATTTAAATTTGGTTAGGAATCATTTTGATGAAGTGCTAGAGGATAAAGGAACGATCTGTAAATGCATATATTGCTGAAATATGTTAAGCTGTGTTGCTGGATCTAAGGAGGCATGTGAAGTTCAAGCAGCTAACATGGAAAGACATTTTCGTGATACTTTATAGGAGCCTCCAACTTTAAGTACTAGTTCACAAAAAACTTCTAGCAACGAAGTTTCTGCCATTCCGAATACGAGTACGAGTGTTTCATTTTCGAACGGTAGTGTTATAGTGCGAGTGCAAACGAGACAAACATATTCTACTAAATATACAATCGATCATTTGTCATGTTCTACAACGAGGGTGGACTAAACGAACTAAGATAATTATCTATTCCTTTTGGTGAACTAGACCGAATGAACTAGTTCATTAAATTGAGCTATTTTGCCCATCTCTACATCTGAGCCATTAATGAATTCGCCGCTATTATAGCATCCATGACACGGCCGTTTTCTAACTGCGAATAGGATTTTGGTTTCGGACAAACATGTCAGTACTGTCGTTCCGACGCCACTCAGACGGGCTTTGCCGGAAAATAATGCTATAGCATTTCACTGATATCCTGAAGGTCAGGAGGCCAAGACCCGATTTGGGCTGTAGCTCCAGAATGAGATTTATATACGTAAACCAGTAATCGGCGGTGATGTTCCGCTTTGTCCCATAAAGTGGCTCGGCCAATCTTTTCACCACGTCACCAAGCTTATTGTTAACACAAAATGGTCCTTCCGGCTGCCTCACTGCATAAATTTCCATATTGTAGACGTACATCATACGGGCATCAGCTAGGGCAAATGTCTTGGTTCCTGGGTATTTACTGCCGGAATGGACATCTTCCACGGAATCTTGGCAGCATCTCGTCGATAGTCACATTTTCTCCAGGGATGCCCTTTTGACAGTTTTGAACAAGCCGATCAAAAAGTTCACGAATTGGGCCGAGTCGATCATATTCTTCTCGTTGAGCTCGGCTCGTTCGATAATCGAAACCAAGACAGCGTATGAAGAACTTGAAACGCTTGATGCTCATCACTAGGTCAAATTTCTCAACACCACGGCCTTCGCTCCCCAGAGCTCCTCCAGATTCTGACGATTCCCACGGTACGCTCCAGCCAGATATAACAAACCAATAAAAACCTTGATTTCTATGAGATCTGTTTCCTTGGCATTTCTTTCTCTGACAAATTTGTCTTTTACGAAGTTAATGTATTGGTTGGTGAATTTCACAATCAATTCCAAAATTTCTGAGTCGAAAAACGATACCCAACACTGCAATATTGTGATAGCATTTTCGCATCACCTTTTACACCTGGAAGGTGTGTAATGACGTTGTGACTGTGTGCCCTACAAAAACCCGAAGATGGCTTCTTAGCCCACTTAGTCGTTTTATTATTTCCAAGATAATACTCCTCACTTGTGTTCCCCACTTCTTCATCTTCCTCAGATGTCCCCTCACTTTGTTGTTCAGTTGCTGAGTCCTTTTCGCATTCCTGCACCTCATCCTCAGAAGCAATGCTTCTTTTTCTTCTACAATGGCGCTACAGCCCAAATCGGACCTTGGCCTCCACATTCAGGTTTCTTAACATTTTTCATTACTTATTGTGGAAGGGTTGTCAGCCCTTCGCACAACCCTCTTTCTACGAATTTTTCATTTTCTTAGATTGAGATGACCAAGGTATATCCAAGCAGGCAATGTGCTGGACTTATATATTGCGCCGACCGGGATTTGAACTCACGACCTTCGCATTACAATACCAACACGCTACCCACTAGGCTACACCCTAGCTTGAAGCAATGTTTGCCCTATGAAAACCTGAAGCCCACTGTTTTCTCTTTTCCAAGATAAAACTCAGAAAGCAATTCGTTCTCATCGCCTAAATCTTCAAACAAATCTTGATCTTCAGAAGCATCATCCTCGAGGAGGCTTCTTATTATCGCAACATCCTTAGGTTTTGAGAGATCATACACTTTTCTGGCCATTTCAGCAGGAAATCTGGATCTGATATGTCTGAAAAGACAGGAAACCTGAAATTAGAACACAATCGGGCACACTCTGCCTGAGAGTGGCGGACTCTGGTTAGCCACAAATTCACATGGAATTTTAATTGTAGTCCCATAAATAAGCTCAGCAGGTGATGCGCCAATGTCTTGCTTGATTGCTGTTCGTAAGCCCAGAAGAACCGTAGGAAGGAGTTACGTCCAAGGAGCTGATTGATTACACAGATGCGCAATCAGAGCAGTTTTGAACGTTCGATGCCAACGTTCGATGCCAACGTTCGATGCCAACGTTCGATTATTCCGTTTGAAGCAGGATGGTAAGAAGTAGTGCGTATCCTTTTTGCGCCAACCAAATTCATCAAAGCACGAAACAGAAACGACTCGAACTGTGCACCTTGATCCATTGAAATCGTCATAGGTGAACCAAATCTGGCAATCCAATTCACGTATAACGCCCTTGCAACCGTCTCCGCCGATATGTCCTGTAGTGGAATTGCTTCCGGCCATCTGGAGAATCTGTCTAAGATTGTGAGACAATAACGATACTCGTTTACTGCTGGAAGAACGATGATATCTATGTTGATATGTTCAAACCTAGAGTTTGGAATATCGATATGGTTCGGTATGTTTTTCGAATATGCTGTTGAACTTTGCTTCGCTGACAACTGGTGCAAGTCCGAGTCCACTGTGTATCATCTCTTTTCAAATCTGACCAGATGAATTTGTCTTTCAGTAGTTGCACGGTTGTCTTAACGCCCGGATGAGCAAGGCCGTGAATTGCAGTAAACGCTTGCTGTCGTAAAGAATTGGGAACATAAGGCCTGATGCGTCCTGTCGAAATATCGCAATAGATTGACGTGTCATCCATCGTAATCTTTTGAAGTTGTAGTGATGTGTCGATGTCCAAATAATTAATGTCCAAATAATTAAGTCAATTGTTAATTGTTACAGTATTGTGTTCTTATATTTATTTCGTAGTAATCGAAAGTGTGTACAATGAATGTTACTAAGAAGTCACCAGGAAAAACTTATCTGACGTTTCTTTTATTTTCTCCAGCGATCGCCGCGCTAACGGTGGTGAGGAGTGGAGGTAAACGGTCGCCACAAACACTTTACGCCCCTTCTAACGCCATCTATTGCACCTCCGCACGAACCTTTGCACTCACCCAATATTTTTATCACCATGCATTTACAATAAGTAGGAAAAGAATTTGAATTAAGAATTTGAAATCGGTGTTGGGAGCAAATCCATTACGTAACTCAGGCGACCTGTGAAGCCAGAGACATTCCAGGAGAACTGTTCAAAGACCGACGGCAGACTGAGGTCGGGCACTGTGTGAGGTTCCCAAAGTTAGGCGACCTCACCGTTTAGGTGAGGTGGAGTGTTGGGGCCTCCTTTGAGAAATGCAGAGAGAACAATGTGTTTTGCTGATCCTATGGAGGGTTAAACCAAACTCTGACAGATGCTACTGTGATACTAGGCCTGAAAACGAAAAACGTATAAACTGAGCATTTGTTGCTTGAATTAATAGTAAAAATGTGACATCAATTGGAAACATCTAGGTTCTCTCTGACATTCCAACAAAATGATTGACCCGCTTCAAAATTTCGTCAAAATTTCCAATTTATTGTCTGAGGCCGACAATCTTTTCTACATTCGGCTTATGCAATCTGCTCATCTATAAACAATTTACAAATGCCAGCCAATGCTTTCAAATGGAACACAAACAACATCATTATTATAATTTAAACGTGGGTCAATACCTCTCATTTACATAATCGTAATGAAATTAAAAAACCCAATTTCTGTTTTTGAAAAAAAAAAAAAATATTGAAGATCCAACCGAACTGGTTGGATTAAGAATTTCCCATAAGCTGAGTGTTGTCCAGCCAGACAGACAAAGTTGTTGCGTGCGGACCTTGCCTGTTCGTGTGCACGATGTGCGAAAATCCGTTTACGCATATCTGACTGTCATCCAGCCGTGACCGGATATTTCGTAAGAAGTTCATAAGACCGCACCACACAAACACACACACAGCACAGCTGGCCGATAATGGTGAATACCGCATTCTGTGCAAGGCAGGTGAGATAATAACAACGCCAGGCAATAACAGGAAAGAAATGAAAAACATTTTTAAATACTGAAGAAAACGAAAAACTGGAATTATCGAGCCTAAAGTAAGCAGCCGGTTGGTTGGTTAGTTTGTATCTAGGAGGCATGGGCTAAGGTGGCTGGCACTGATTCTTGAAGAAACCCATCGGATTGCCAGCGAACAATTATAAAGAAATAAGAAAACAACACCTATGCTTCGATTATGCCAATGTCGTGCGTGTGACTTGTTTCGGTTTGTATACAAATTGTTATTGTTTTTTTTTTATAGTATTAAATTTTTTTTTATTCCCCGGCTTTATACTTGTTTCCCTTTCACCTGTGTGCTGTAGGTAAGGTACTACAACTACGGTCATTAGGCATTCTACAAACGGATTTTTATTTACAAAGTACATTCAACTTTATTTTTTTTTTTTAGATTTGCAATGAATGAGAAATTAGGTTTTTTGGGCACACGCATACTCACGGCGAAGAAGCTGTCGAAGATGATCACTTTGAAGAGATTTATTTCCATAACAGGTGAATAATTCGACAAAAAAAAATAAAGAATAAAAGATGAGTGGGCTGTTTTTTTTTTATAGCATTGATATGGAAAGTTACACTTGATGCAGATGGAAAGTGTATTGACGTAAATCCAACAATGGCATGATCAATGAATATCCAGAAGAATTATGGGTTAAATAAAGTTGAAGTTCGAGCTATGTATCCAGAAGAATATTGGGAGAGCTCATCGCAACAAAACTATTTATCGGATAGTCAGGCGATTCTCTAAAGCCCTAGAATTGATAAAAACACGGATCGAAGCTAGTTTGGAACTGCATTCAAAACCTAATCGTTCTGGAAAAAAAGCAACAAAGTAACCTTAATTTGGTCCAAAAGCCTTCAAAACCATCCATACCCAAATCGCCAGACTAGATGTATTAGCACTTTGTGAGACCGCAGTGCTACCAGGTAGCGAACAGTTTCTTACTATCTCTGATTACCATCTCATACCAACATTTTTTCGACAGCGGGATATCGCTATGCATATATGCGATGATGTAGCTTTTCAAGTTATTTCCCCTTCTTGGCACCTGCTCCAATCCAGAGTTTAACTACTCCTGGGTGAAACTTCAGGTCCAACTTATAAAAAAGATTTGTGCAGTAATGTGACACTTAAAAAATGTGCAATTGTGACGAGTATGAAAAACTGGAATTAAACCGCCGTCGTTTCTGAGAAGGGCTCCCAGGTATACGAATTCATCCACCTGCTCGAAGTTGTATTCAAATTCCTGTTAAGACCCCCTATAGGGACAAAGTACAGAAACAACTCTCTTTCACAAGGCGTGATCCTGAGCATCGGCCTTTAGCTGTTGCCAGGACTTGTTTATTCCTCTGGCCTCCTGCTCCATGTGTTACATGGTCAACCAACCCGACGTCTTTGAGGATTATAATCCAGAGCCTGTTGGGCGATGTTTCGCTCTGGTTTTCTCAAAGTATTACCGATCCACTGCTACTTCCGCCTTTGAATTTCAATACCTATTTTAGTCTGCCAGCTGTACTCCAAAGTTCGTCGTTGGAGATCACTTCTGGCCAGAATATTCCTAAAATGCGTCGGAGGCATTGGTTCACGATAGTCTGTAGTTTCTTGGTAAGTCGAACGGTCACTTTCCACGTAGTACAACCATATAACAAGACGGATTTGACGCATGCGTCAAAGACGCGCAGGTTCGTGCGAAGGGTGATCTCTCTTAACCTCCAGAAAGGGGAAAGGATACGAAAAGCCTGACGAGCTTTATTTAGCCGAGCCTCAATATCCTTTTCGGGTCGACCGTCCATGGTGACAATTCTTCCGAGATAGCAAAAATCTTGCACCTCTCCCACATCCTGTCCGTTAAGAACAATCGGTGTGCTTGCGTTCGAACCCATGTGCATGTACTTGGTTTTACGCACATTTATTTTCAGTCCCGCCTCTTTACATTTAGAATGCAACGAGCGAACGTTTGACTCTTAGTCTGAACGGTTATGTGCAAGCAAACGTACGTCATCAGCATAATCAAGGTGACTTAAGATGTTAAATAGCCTCCATTGAAGACCTTTAGCTTCCCCATCTTCCAGTGCAGCTTTCAAGATGTCATTTATTACCACCAGAAACAGGGCTGGTGATAATATACAGCCTTGTCTGACACCCGTTCGATCAAGAAAGCTCTCGGACAGCTCTCCTCTATGCAAGACGCGACACCTTGCATCTTCGTAGGATTCTTTAATCATAGCTATGACCTTATCTGGAATACCTCTCAAAGCATTCCATATGTAATCTCGCTTAACGCTGCCGAAAGCCTTCTCGAAGTCCACAAACATGAGATGTAGTGGCGAACCCATTTCGGTTGACTGCTCTAATATTATCCGTAGGGTATTTGTGTGGTCGGTACAAGACGATCCTTTACGGAATCCAGCCTGATAAACTTCGAGAGTGCTCTCGACGACATCACTAATCCTATTGAGAATTACCTTAGCCATAATTTTTGATACGGCAGTAAGTAGACATATACCACGCCAATTGCCACAATCCCGAAGGTCGCCCTTCTTCGGAATTTTCATAATGACGCCCTCCTTCCATTCAGTCGGATATCTTCCTTCAAGAGTATATCGGCTGTTATTTTCGGGTCCGCTATGAGGAGTTCGGTTGGTAGTCTCTCTATACCTGGAGCTTTCCTTCCCGCCATTGACCGAACGACGGAAACTATCTCGTCCTTATCTGGGGGATCGTCCCTAATAGAGGACTGTTGCGGTTGGATGTTTGGTAGCTGTTCTGTTTCTGGGATATCTTCCACTGACAAGGTGTTTAAAATATCGGAGAAGTATTTCTTCCATCGCCGCAACCGGTGTTCACTCATATTAAGGAGAGTTGACATCCCTCACCAGGTGGTTGGCGGTGCAATTCCTGTTCGTCAATTGTTTCATGATTTTGAATACTGAACGCATATCCCCAAGGTAAGCCGCAGAATCTGCTTTGTTTGCTAGATCTTCAATGGCCTTTCTCTTGTCGCGTCTAACAGCCTTTTTAAACTGTATATGAGCATCGTGGTAGTTCTGCCTCAGTTCGGGAATTTGTTGGTTGACATCGGGTCGAGAGATGATTGCCAATTTGGCTTTTTTCCGATTGCCAACCGTGTCCCATGTGTCTTGCGACATCCAGGGTTTCTCACCGCTTTGCACATATCCCACAGATTCTTCAGCACTAGTTAGAAAAGTGTTTCTGGTTGCCAATTGGCGTCCAGTGTGCGCGTTTCTTAGTCACCCAATTTGGATGACTTTTCGCGTGGAATAGTGGTGTATTCGCATTTTTTGTTGGGATCTCTGAGTTTGTCCACATTAAGCTTGCGGTTCATTTGAAGAATTTGTGGTCGTCGGATAGCTGGTGTACACAATCTCAAGCAGGCAACCATCAAGTGGTGATCGCTCCCCACGTCAGCTCCACGTTTCGCTCGCACATCGAGGAGACATCGGCGACTTATACCTAAATGGTCGATCTGGTTCTGAGTAACACCATCAGGGGAAACCCGAGATGTCTTATGATGACTCTTGTGTGTAAAAAGGGTCCCTCCAATGACCATTTGCCGAGTACAACAAAACTCCAATAATAGTTCGCCGTTTTCGGGTCTCTTAATCCAAGGTCGTGACGCGTCGACCCAAGGGTCACCATGCCTCCCCATGACGTGTTCCAGTCCAGTGTTGTCTGATCCAACCTGGGCGTTCATACATATCGCCTGAGATGATAATAATATCACCTCTTGGAACACGTTCGAAGGTGACACTCAGTTGGCTAAAAAACTCTTCTTTGTCATCAGGTGTTGCGGTATTAGTTGGTGCGTAGCACTGCAAAATTGTGACGCTTCTGACACTGGTCCTGAGCCTGACGACGATAATCCTATCCGAGATTGGTTCCCAGCCAATGAAACTGTTTCTCGCTCTCGGTGTAAGGACGAACGGCACGCCATTCTTGGCTTCACTTTCAGCGCTAATGTACAGAATAGTGTTTCCGCTAGGGGTTCGTTCTTCTCCTGATCTTGTCCACCTGACCTCGCTCAAGCCCAAGATTTGGATGTTATAGTGCTCCATTTCACGGTTGATCACTGATTGGCGGTGCAAGGACCGAGTAACCCCAGCTCTTCCCCCGTCATTCAATGTTCGAACGTTCCAGAAGCCAATCATAGTCCGTTTTCGAATGCCAAAAGTCTTTACCGTAGAATCAGTCCGTATCCGAGGCGCTGTATCCTTTTCTCGTATCATTTAGGTCTTAAGATCACGGGTGATAAGCCCATTATCCAGTAAGTGTAATTTGCCATTTTTAGGGCAAGCAGGACTGGCTGTGGGTAAATTCTACGGCGCCCATCCCACAGGGGTATAGTTAGCTTAGGTCCGTGGAGTCGCTAGTCTCCAAAGATAGTTGCAGAAATTGGTAAAACCTCATCCTACAACTATCCCGTTGCGGGTAAATGTATTTAGTTTTCGCTTCATTGACCCTGAACCCTACTTCACCCGCTGCCGACTCCATCTCCTGGAATACCTCCTTAACACAAAGTATTGATCGGGCCAGAATATACACGTCGTCTGCTTACGCCACCAACTGTGCAGATTTTACGAGTAGCGTACCTCTGGTGTCCACTGAGTTTACTGAAGTTGACCTTTCTTACCGAATGCCTGATGAGCTCTGTTTATGCGAGTCTCAATATACTTTTCGGCTCCGCCTTCCTTGCGGACAATGCTTCCGAGATAGCAAAAATCTTGCTTCTCTTCCACATCTTGACCGTTAAAGACAATCGGTGTGCTTGAGCTTGAACCCATGTGCATGTCCAGTATTTGCACATGGGTTTTACACATATTTATTTTCAATCCTTTCTCTTTGCAAAGACCGAAAATTTGGCTCCGAAATGATTTGTAACTATGCAAATTGTTCAAAAACGCATTACTGTCTACATAATCTAAAAATAATATTGTTAATAGAACCTTGAATTATATCATAGCATTTATCTCGAAAAATTATTATTAAATAATTTTTTTTCTCTGTTTTGAAACTACGTAATAATGATAATGGATGACAAGGCGAATGCATATATGCGTTTTTGTGCCATATATATATTTTTTTTTTCGCTATTTATTGTTACTGCTACTATACCTTATCTAAAACGACATCAAAAATTATATAAAATCATTTGTGGAACATAAAAATAAACCT
Source organism: Chorisops tibialis (assembly GCA_963669355.1). Taxonomy (NCBI): domain Eukaryota; kingdom Metazoa; phylum Arthropoda; class Insecta; order Diptera; family Stratiomyidae; genus Chorisops; species Chorisops tibialis. The sequence continues at coordinate 291,335,869 of OY770262.1, forward strand.
TGAAAAGTTGATTGTTTAATGATATCAATATTAGTTCATAAAAGATAAGATATCTGCCTTTTGTGGTAAGAATGTCGGAGAAAAAAATAAAACGATTTACTCGTATGTCAGTGGGTTATATTGGATTTTCAGATTTGACAAAGTTTGGGTCATTAAATAAATCAATTAAACGGAAAAATTGGGAATTCCTGGTTTTTTTTTCCAATTTAGAAAAGATTGAAAACTAAGTGTGGAAGTTCCAAATTTTTCAGCACAAAAGCTCTGCTTTTCACGCTTTTCATTTATAGGTTAAGTCGATTGTTCTTAACGGACAAGATATGGAAGAGGTGAAAGATTTTTGTTATCTCGGGAGAATTGTCAGCATGGACGGCGGGGCCGAAAAAGATATTGAAGCTCGTCATGTCTAGAAATACTGGATACACACTAACATTTCTGTCCTAATATAGTTTGGCCAATGCATGTACAGCGATTGCGCGGGAAATTTTGTCCGAAATTTGAATTTTCTCGATTCTTTTTCTTTTATGAAGTAAACGCAATCATAATGAATTGTTATTTATGAAAGTCATATTTATTTTCGATTGTACTGAGTGAATCTATTCAAAAACTTATAGTTTAACGCAAGTTTGTGCTCGTGTCCGTACATTTGGAAACCGTCAAACTCAAGTTCTCCATAAAAAAAAAATAACAATTATCAACTGCACTGCACTTCTCCCATACAAATTTTAAAAATTCAAAGAAAGAATTTTTTCTTCGAAAAAACTCAAAAACTAAAAGCGTGATGATAAGAACGTTAATTACAAGTTTCGAAATCGTACGAATCCCTTTACTCCTTCTACCACCTCCCATACAAATAACGCGATTTCGGAAAAGTCAATTTATCGATTTCCATGGAAATAATCAAATTTGGCACGAAAATTGTTCATAGGAAGTTCGAAAAAAATGTTCAAAAACTATGAATTTCTCCCCGCTCTTTCCACCACCTCCGCTATCTCCTACAATGGCGCTACAGCCCAAATCGGACCTTGGCCTCCTGATATTCAGGTTCCTTAACACTTTTCATTACTTATTGTAGAGGAGTTGTTAGCCCTTCGCACAACCCTCTATCTACGAATTTTTAATTTTCGTAGATTGAGGTGACCTAGGTATATCCAAGCAGGCAATGTGCTGGAATTATATATTGCGTCGACCGGGATTTGAACTCACGACCTTCGCATTACAAGACCAACACGTTACCCACTAGGCTACACCCTAGCCTCCGCCTATCTCATTACTCAGCATTCTAAAGAATTCAAGATGACATAAATATTCGATTATAATACGGATGTGATGACATTACAATAGGATCAGCGATACCATATCAATAATTTCTTCTTTCAAATCCTTTTTCTCAAAATACTTCAATACATAAGATCGAGCCTCGTTTTCATAAATTTCTCAAGCAAGAACCATCAAATGTCTGTCACATTGGATTTTATATCACGTGCAACAAACGTCAGAAATTCATGGGATCCATGAATATAAAAAAAAAACCGCTGCCAGTTGAATTTTCAACTCGGATTTTTTTTTTTTTTTCGTTCATCCTTTTTTTTAAATCCTGCATTACGTTGGTTTTTTTTTCGCTGCGCCATATGGAAAGTAATCGAATTGCGTGTGATGGTGAATTTCGAGAATTTTCATAAATTCTCTGTCATTTTTCCTCACTTTTCGGTAGAGTAATCCTTGTAGGTTGATGTGTGCTATTGAACCGGAAGTTGAGTACTATTCCTTTTTTTTTGTTACATCATGCTCGTGGTGTTTTACTTAGTTATTTTTTTTTCTAGGTTATAGTATCGAATATTTGAAATAAGTAAAGATTATGCGTAGATGGTCTGGAATATGTTACGTGACGTGGTTTTGTGAAACTCCTTTCATGTATTCGACGGTTTTCCTGTAAATCTCCGCGGGAAGTGAACGTTTTCTTGAAGGATATTAAGAAGTTTTTCGGCATGGCAGAGGAAAGTGCGTTATTCGATGAAGACAATGAAGCGACAGGACGTTCGGTCGGTTGGATACGTTTGGTTTCATAATGGATGACAGAATCGAATGTTGTGGATATGTCGAAATATCGGTATGAAGTGACATAGTGGATGGTAAGAAGGAATGACGATGGTAAATGGGATTGACAAGAAAAGGCTGATTCGAGGAGACTAGAAAGAACGAACACAAATGGAGTGGAAGAGAGCTGCATGGGGTCTGCAAAATAAGAATAATGATGTCGATGGAATGTAGGAATTTGTTGACAACATACGAGATAGGAATGGTGTCTTAGAAAGTTGGCCAAAATCTGAAACTCTACATAAATCAATTTTTACCTTTCAATTACATCCAAGCACTGAAATTGACATGTTTACCACCGAGGGGTCTTGAAAGGGCACAGTTTCGACAAACTCATGGATATTGTAATGTATTAGTTGAAAAGTGCATCATATCCTTAACATCCAGACCGTGAAGTTTCACAAAAATACAAACTTTCAGAGCTTTTTCCGCGAGATCTACGCAAGGCTGACGTCCTTGTTGCCGAGCCTAAGGTCTTTCAACGTGACTGACTGCAAAAGTTAGGAAACAGCAAAGAGATCAACAGGACAGACTAAAATTGGCATTGAGATTCAAAGGCGGAAGTGGCATTGGATCGGTCACACTTTGAGGAAACTAGAGCGAAACATCGCCAAACAGGCTCTGGATTATAATCCTCAAGGAAGACGTCGGGTTGGTCGACCATGTAATACATGGAAGCGAGCAGTTGGAGCTGAAGGTCAGAGGAATAAACAAGTCCTGGCAACAGCTTAAGGCCAATGCTCAGTATCGCGCGTTATAGAAAAGAGTTATTTCTGTCCTATGCTCCAATGGGGGTCTTAACAGGAATTTGATTGATTGATTGAAAGAAAAATAGCATGTAAAGCTTTCTATCTCTATTAAAGGCATTAGCCGTGAACTGGCGACATCAGTCAAAGATGATTCTATGAATGCGTCCCATCTTCTAAATGGTGACCTGCATTAATTAAGGGCTGTAATTCAACGAAACTCACAAATCCAATGGTTCAAAATACGCTTGTGCAGATCTTTGAACGGAAAATACTAAGATATTGCCTCTCTAAATACCGCAAGCCGGATAAAACATTTTTTTTTCATAAATAGGCAGCTCTACGAAGGTACTCAAGTTTAGCTCTTCTTAATGACTGGAAGATCACCCTAACATATACAGTCGAGGGTGCAACTCACCCCCTAACGAACATCATTATGTGCTTACAACAGGAATAGGGGACAATAATTGGAGCTAGCTACTACAGTCATCCGATTCTAATGATTATAAATTAAAAGGAATACAAAGAATGTATCGAGGGTAGCTTATGAATCTTCAGCTGAAGACGCCCATCCTTGAATCTCAAACGAACACTTTTTCGTAAACATAATAATCAGTTTTTAATAGTAGTTCCCAATTTCTTAAATTTTTTTTTAATGTTTTTCCATAACCTATGTAGATGTAGTGCAGAAATGAGGATCGATTACTTAGCCTAATCTCACGAAAATAAATTGACACTTTTAACGATCTTGGCGATAAACGGCACTCACCCCTAAATTTTAGTATAAGTTAGGTTAGTTTAGTTAGTATGTACTATCAAAATTAATTTTAAGATATCTAATCCTTATAACAGAAAATTCTTACTTAAAACGTTCTAGAATTTTCTACACTATTGGCACTTTCGTAATTGTCAGTCATAATTTTTACGTGAAATCCCACTTCTGACACCAATTGAAATGCGCTAGAGATCGCAAAACAAAACTAGGTCGCTTTTTATCAAATAAACACAAACTTTATTATTCGATTTTTCCAACGTCGCTTTAAACTTTTTGTTTACTAAATCGCTTTCCCAATTTGACTCCTTTTTCTCGTACTAATCTCCAACTGCCTCTGTCGGGAGTTTACCATGCGATAACCATTCCTGGGTCTATTGTACTCTTCCTATTGATTATGAAATGGATGTTACTCCTTTTGTGCTATACACTTGGTATGGTTTGCGAACTGAAGCAGGCTCGAATGTTTGACGCCCCTGAGGTCGTCTGGTTCTGAGAAGAATCTGGAGCCTAAACAAAGGGGACAACCGTTGGAAATTTGTGAACAATGACAAAAATAATTTTCGATAGATTCTTCGTCTTCTTCGCAAACTCTGCAAAGGCAGTCGCTCGCTATTCGCAGTCTGAATGCGTGGTAGTAATGACCTGTGGTCAGACCGATAATAGTTCAGACGCTATAGCGACTACGTTGTAACAGCAAAATTCTAATGCATCAGTTTCGACTTCGGCTTCAAAGTTTGACTTGCTGCACTTGCCAACACATTCAAAGTAGTTAACTTTGTATGTCCAATTCGACCGTTATTGTTGCATCTGTTGGAATCAAATATATTTTCAAAGAAACTTTTGTTTATTTCGCTTTATTTTATCGCAAAATAGATGAAAAAGAAATAAGAAGTCAAAGTTGCTGCGAAATATAGAACGACATTAATTCAAATAAACACAAAAATAATTTTTCCATTTCTTTTCTTTTCAGGTAAGAAAACTTCAGATAACTTTAAATCTCAAAAGGAGGACTGAGTAAGTTGTAGTATTGCATTAAACTTTAAACTTAACGAATTTCAATGTCTCAAACAGGAGATGAAACATATTTTATCCTTAAGTAGCGCTCTCCCATATTTGAACGAATGAAAACCTAATAACGCCATAACCTAGGACTAGGCGAGTGTCAAATGTTACCAGGCAGTGAGCAGTTTTACTGAAACTAATGAGGTCCCCCAGGTCGGGACAGCACTCGCTCAAAAGCGTGGTTGTGGGGAATTTTACCTGGGTGACTCCATTAGTTTCTGCATGCGAAATGATGCTCTGGAGGTTAATTTCGTATCAGTGGCGCCCAACGTGGGGTCATCCCATTAGTTTCTGCATGCGAAATAGGGCTTCGGAGGTTAATTTTGTATCAGTGGCGCCCGATACGAAATGAGCCTCCGGAACACCATTTCGCATGCATTAATGAGGTTCCCCAGGTCGGGACAGCACTTCCTGCTCAGGAGCGTGGGTGTGGGGATTTTGACCTCAGAAACCTCATTAATTACTGCATGCGAAAAGGGGCTCCGGAAACTAAATTCGTGTCAGTGGCGCCCAACGTGTGGCCCACTTAAACGAAATGAGCCTGCAGAGCACCATTTCGCTTGCAGATATTAATGAGGTCCCCCAGGTCGGGACCGCGATTCCTTCCGACTAGCTCAGTCGGTAGAGCATAAGACTCTTAATCTCAGGGTCGTGGGTTCGAGCCCCACGTTGGGCGCCACTGATACGAAATTAGTCTCTGGAGCCCCATTTTGCACCCAGAAATTAATGAGGTTCCCCAGGTCGGGACAGCACTTCCTGCCGGCTACTTAGAAGCGTAGGTGTGGGGAATTTGACTTGGGTATGCATGCGAAATGGGCCTCCTGAGGCTCATTCCGCATCAATCTTTCCGATCATTTGTCAAAACGGTCAGCAATAATTTCATCTCTTCAACAGCACCACCACTTGTAGATGGTGACCGTACCATAATTGATGCTGCTAGTAAAGCTAAGCTATTGGCAGTAAGCTTCGCGAGATACGTCTCATACGTCTCTGCAAGAGCTTAATATTCATAAGTCCGGGTTGGCCCTGATGGCATTCCTTCCGTTATCCTTGAAATGTGCTCCTCTTCTTTGGGTAAACCTCTTCGCAACCTATCACACCCTTCTAGGCTCTTTCTACAATAGCAGAAAGTTGCGATTGTTCAGCCTATTCTCAAAGAGAAAGCAATATAGATCGTGGTATCTACCGCCCGCTCTTGAAAGTAATGGAAACTCATGTGAATCACGAGGATAAACAGCTTATCCACGATCGCCAATATGGTTTTCGTTAAGGAAGGTCGACGGGAGAACTGTTTGTCTATCTGACGGAACGTTGGAAATCTTGCTTGCTAAAATACGGCGAAAGTCACGTTCTTGCGCTTCGCTTTGAGGAGTTCGGTTAGTAGTCCATCTATACCTGGGGGCTTTCTTTCTCGCCATTGACCGAAACACGTCTCATATCCAGTATTCTGCAAGAGCTTAATATTCAAAAGTCCGCGCTGGCCCTGATGGCATTACTTCCATTACTCTTGAAATTTGCTCTTCTTCTCTGGGTATACTTCTTCGCAACCTATCACACCCTTCTGGTTTCTTTCTACGATTGTGAAAAGTAGCGAATGATCAGCCTATTCCAAAAAGGAAGCAATACAGATCCTGGTGTCTACGACCCGATAGTCATTACTTCATTACTCTTGAAAGTGATGGAAACTCATGTTAATCACGAGTATAAACAGCTTATTCACGATCGCCAATACAGTTTCCGTTCTTGAAGGTCGACCGGAGATCTGTTGGTCTATCTGACGGAACGTTGGAACTCTTGCTTGCACAAATACAGCGAAGGTTAAGTTCTTCCGCTTCGCTTTAAGGAGTTCGGATGGTAGTCCGTCTACACCTGAAGCTTTCTTTCCAGCCATTGACCGAATGGCGGAAACTATTTCTTCCTTATCTGGGACCATGTTGGGTGTTTGACAATTGATCTATTTCTGGAATATCTTCCTCTGACAAGATTTTCAAAATATCAACGAATTATTCCTTCCATCGCCGCAACTGCGGTGTTCCCCCATATTAAGGAGAGTTCCATTGACAGCTCTCGCCAGATGTTTGGCGATGAAATTCCTGTTCACTAATTGCTTCATAATTTTAAATTCCGTCTCAAATCAGGCGTTCTTTGGTTGATATCGAGTTGAGAGATGATTACCAATTTGGCTTTTTTCCGATCGCCAACCTTGTCCCATGTGTCTTGCAAAATTCAGGGTTCCTCACCGCTTTGCGCATATCCCAAAGATTCTTCAGCACTGTTACCTTCCAATTGGCATCCAGTGTGCGCATTTCATATTCTTCCAATGTGGATGACTTTTCACGTGGAATGGTGGTATACTCGCGTTTATTGTTGGGGTCTCCAAGATTATCCATATTACGCTTTGCTTGATTTGATGAATTAGTGACCGTCGGATAGCTGCTGTGCACAATCTCAAGTAGGCAACCATCGAGTGTGATCGCTTCCTACATCAGATCTACGCTTCGCTCACACATCGAGGAGACATCTTCTCCATCGGCGACTTACAGCCAAGTGGTCGATTTGTTTCTCAGTACCACCAGGGGAAACCCAAGATGTCTTATGGTGACTCTTGTGTAAATAAAAAGGGTTCCTACGATGACCATTTGCCGAGTACAACAAAACTCCACAAATAATTCGCCGTTTTCGGGTTTCCTAATCCCAGTTCGTGGCGGGTCAACCCGAGGGTCACTATATTTCCAAAATTGTCAGAGCGAACCTGGGTATTCATATCTCCTGAGATGATATCACGTCTTGCAACATGCTGGTGGCACCCAGTTGGCCAGAAAACTCGTCTTTGTTCCTAGATGTTGCGCCATTAGTTGGTGGACCCTGGACTCATGTCTAATGACGGTAATCCTATCCGACATTGGTTCGCAGCTAATGAGACTGTTTTTCGGTCTCGGCGTAAGGACGAACTTTACGCCATTTTTGGCACTCAGGCACACTCAGGACCATCGTACAGAATGGTGTTTCCAATCAGGGTTCGTTCTTCTCCTGATCGTGTCCACCTGACTTCGCACAAGCCCAGGAATTAAATGTTCTAGTACTCATGGTCGATCACTGATTGGCGGTGCATGGATCGAGTGACCCCAGCCCTTCCACCGTCATTTAATGTTTGAACGTTCCAGAAGCCAATCGTAGTCCGTTTTCGAATGCCAAAAGTCGTTACCGTCCGTATCCGAGGCGCTGTATTCGTTTTTCATATCACTTAGATTTTATGATCACGGCTGATAAGACCTCGATCCCGTAAGTGTCTATTTGCCACTTTTAGGACAAACAGGACTGGCTGTGGGTGTATTATACTGCTACCTTCCCACAGGAAGATGTTTCCGCTCAAAATTCACCCGATTTTCGTAGAAGCTTGCACGTTCAAGGTTGGGAACGCCAACTAAGTGTTAAAAGTAAAACAGAATTAATTAATTGAAAAATTTTATTTTTTCTGCTTGCATTATACTTTAGATAGAATTCTCTAGGAAAAAAATTGTTTATGTCTTTAAAATTTTTCTTCAAGTGAAATACTCTCCCCTATCTAAAAGATTGAGGTGCATTGAACTTTCTTATATCCGAGGGTTTCTATTGTTTCAACCCTTTTTGAAGAGCATATATAGCTTCGCGGCATCATACTCTTATACACAATCTGAGTATTATCTATTCTGGAATACTACGTCGGGTGTATTTGCTTTGTACACTTCATAAATTACAACAAAAGCCACCTTTATCCTGAAGGACTCTAGATCTATTCAGTTGTAGCAAGAATTTTCCCCTTTTTAATGATGCCTACTGTTAAGATGAGTTCATTTTGTTTTTGTTTTCCGCTCATATTTGTTGTAAAAGGCAGATTTAAGTGATTCTTGGAAATTTTTGTGTAAGCTGTAGGGAGATTTGAGTTCGAATCGTTTCAAGTGTAAGGTGAATGTGCGAAAGGTGTACTGGTGCTGCTGGCGCAATCAAGTAATGTACTAGAGTTGCGAGTATTTGTGAGAATCTAAGAAATATGCTTTAAGACTAATTAGTTTGAAAATTACCTTGAATTCGAAATAGTCATAGAAACGTGCGTAGTAAGATATTTCTCTCAATTATTTCAGTAATATGGTAATCTCTTCTCTATCAAAAGTACTCCTTCTACCACCTCCGGTACAAAAATATCTAAGAAATATGTTTTAAGAGGAATTAATTTGAAAAATAGATTGAAATAGAAATAATCATGGGAATGTGCGTATTAAGATATTTCTCGCAATTATTTCCGTAATATAGTAATTCCTTCTGTATTAAAAGTACTCCTTCAGCCACCTCCGATACAGAAATATTCAATTTCTCAATATTATAGTATAAATATGAAAACTGTTGATCACAAATTCGAATCATCTGTGCAAAAAACATTACAATTACTGCACTCCTTTTACCACCTCCCATACAAATTCCGCAATTTCACAATAGTTCACCGTTTCGGCTCGATACTAATTCGTCAGTCCTTTCTACGCTGGCTTCTGTCCTTTTTTGTGCAACTCTTGAACATTTAAGGAAACTAAAGCAATTGCAACAATTTTCAAATGCAACTAAATGGCATAACCGCATTTATATAATTAGCATGCAGAGATTTGGAAAAGGTGTAATTAATTTTTTTTTTTTTTTTGAGATGGGCCGCGAGTTCCAAATTTGAACAGTATCAATCTGTATTTGTTTTAAGTGAAGTGCACTACCATTAAGGTTTAACCTCACTGTTGTCTTTAGCAACACGAGTTGTATAAGACGGCAATCATTAACGCCCCCGAAGGTGGCAGTTTATACCTACAGCAAATTGCTGGATGCGAGACCTATCTAAATCTCCGCCAATCTTTCGTTCACGGCAACAGGTGGAGGAACGCAACCTTACGTCAAGCTCCGCAGAACTCTGCCCGCGATATGGACCACCACAACCACCTCGTGTTCTTCAAGACAACCTCAACTAGCGCTGGGAGTGGAAGCAACCTTCCATGAGCTCCCGAGGTACCAGATAACCTCCGATCAGGCTCCGCAACAGAAGTAGAGCTACTTGCACTTTGATCGGTCACACCCCTCAGGTTCGTGGGGACGGTCAACCCCGAAAGTAGTTACCGGAATCACACTAAGCTTTCTACCAGCACTTGCTTCCTTGCGATAGATGAGTTACGGAGCCGAAGACATGCACTTCGACTTGATCCCCCTCATCTTTTGATAGGTTACGGAGCCGACAGCATGCTGTCAACTTTCTGCCCCCTATCGATAAGCTCGAGTCCGTGGAGTCGCTAAATTCTGCAAAAATTTTTGCACGATTGGTCAAAGTCTTCCTCAACGCAAATAACTTCCGTGCGGGTTCCATATTTGAACAGTCCGGTTTAAATACAAATCACGAAATTTGACAGTGCAGTAGGTTTAAGTAAATACTTATGAGTGCGCGTGTATTACGGAGTAAGGCCAAGGTAGGAGATTAGAGATACATTAGACAATCTCGATTGTCGGAACGATACAAAAGGTTAAGGAGCTTATAATTCGTCTATGTTCAAGTGAATCGAGTGATAATCTCTTATAATTTTAATGACCCGAGACTGGATACTAGAGATGTGTAGTTTATGAACTAACTAGTACATTCGAACTATTCACTTCATTGAACTAAATAAACTATTCACTAAAATGTTCACATATAATTCGAACTGAACCTGGTAGTGAGCTGGACTGCAAGTTTCCGGAGGCTGACTGCGGTTCAATACAGTATTCACATACGCATGCAGGCAAAACTTCATCGATCGTCAATAGTCATATCAGTAAGAGCGGTTTCAGTGCTACTCACTCTAACTCCGCATATGCCCATATTTTGAATTTATGGTGTTTTTGATACCTCAGATACGAGGAACTGTACGTATTGTCATAGCATTGCAACATACGCCGAATGCACGGCTTCCCGACACAGGCATGTGTACACGCAACTGGTATATGATTTTGGCACTGTGTTGTGTTCCAGTGTACCAGAGCAACAGAACGAGAGCGAGCTACTACGAGCATGATTCCTATTTCTATTGCTATTCATATTCTTATTAATATTCCTTTTCCTATCCTTATTCGATCTCGCAAAAATAGACATAAGTGCTTAGTTTAGGAACGATGAAACTGAAACGATTTCATTTCCTTGAAACCTGCTACGCGAAGAGAAGATGTAGACTATATAGGTGTTTAGTTCAGGAACGAGTTATTACATAGTTCATGAACGGAACGAAGATTCTTCGAACTATATGTCCTTGACGCCTTTTCTGTTTTATTCTACGAATTGCATATGAAAATGGCTGTATGCTTCGTATGTTTTTTTCTGTTTCCATATTTCATAGACTGAAGGGACAAGCAACAATTGGTGCGCTAGTAGCTAAAATTAAAGTTATATTCTCACTTAAAAAAAAAAATAATAATTTTTTCTTCTAGTACACATAATCGTTTTTGCGTTGCGTTACGCGTTACCCTTTTGCCGAGGTGAAGAGTCCGTGGGAGCGAGAGACGGTTGATGATATCGCTGGACTGTTGGATATGGGCACGCGGATTGTTGCGGGGATCATGAGCTTTCAGTTCGATACATAGAACATGAAATTGTTTTTTTTTAAATAGTAAAAATTTTGTTATACTGAACAGAGTAATTTTCACTATCATATACCATAAAATATAAATGCTCTATCCTGTGGGTGAACTAAACGAACTAAGGTAAATAATTATTCCTTTCGGTGAACTAAAACTAGTGAACTAGTTCAAATTGAACTATTTTGCCCACCTCTATCGGATATTATTCAAACAGGAGAGAGAAGTTTTAGCAGCTCTTCCCGATTGGTGAGAATTAAATTCAAGACGTGATAACAATAATCCAATTATAACTTGTCAATAATCCAGAAACGGTGAAGGAGTTTTTACAGCGTTTTAGGTAACCCAAACATTGTTTCAGGACAAGTTATCTATGATTTGGATGTCTAACATCTTAGCATTAATATAAATATTAGAAAAAGTGTGAGAGAAAGAAACGAGCCAAGAGGAAGGAACCGCTTCATCCAGTACGACTGGCATTGAACGATTAGTTAAAAAACTTTCAATGCAGGAAATGAGGGAGTTGCCCAAACTAACGCCTAAAAGGGCGTCGTGCCATACTCTGTCGAAAGCTTTGAAAATATCAAGAGCAACAATGTTCTAATGTTCCGTGAGGATGGTTCAAAGGTCTCCTGTGGAACTGATTACACATGCTCGGTTTCTTTTTCGCCTGACCTCGAATTTAACCTTTAAACTTTTATACGTTAGCGAGATAAACTTTCAAGTTCAGTCGTCTTAAATTGGATCAATCAGCTTCAATTTCTCGTTCACAATTCGAAACATTAAATTATTGCATCTTGTGTTCAGCTCCATTTCAAACTTTTCAACTAGCTATCAAACACATCTGGATTGCATATGGAGCTTGAAAACAGTATTCTGCTTATTATCGCTAAAGCTTTAATTAATCTGTTTGGCCTCGCTTCACTGAATCATTAAACGAAGCACAGAACAGTGCAGTTTAGCTAAGTCTGTCATTCAATTATGCTATTATTGGTGGCATTATCCAAATTGCATGCTGTATGCTTCCCGGGTGCAGTGAGAATGACTTCCACTCTGCGGTTTTGTCGGGCCTGAATTCGCATTCAATCAGCCTCAGAAGCTTCCCAGCCAAAGCGCAACGAATCTTAAATTACGCTTAATTTCGATTATCATCTTAAGAGATGACATAGCAGAAATTAACGAACATGATTTTCGATTAATTTTGTCATCCATGACGGCAACATAAAGCGGAGAGATGATGGTCTGGTTTAAAATTTAAATCTGTTTTATTTTTAAAGCGTATACTTTTCAAATGTTGTCCCGCCCCTTGGGTTTCGGAAGCTTCTTTGACCGATTTAGAAGAAGAGTCGATGCCGACAATCTCTATACGCACTGAGTGTGACTTCTTTAAGATCGTTTCGTATGTCATCTTGATAGGCGGTCGTTTGGTGGTTTTTTTTTTTTTTTTGTAACCTAATTCGAATTCAGAGAAGAGGACTAAGCACTTTAATTATAACGCTACGACGTGCTCTGTCGCGATAGATATTTCGATTAGAGAGTACGTACTTCAGTTCGATGTAATAGCAATCAAAAGAAGCGAAATTGTAACAGATTAGAACTTTGGGGCTAGTGCGTAGGTTAACTAGATGAAATTTATTAATGGCTAGACCGCCGCGACATATAAGTTTGCGTGACATTTTCATTTTGTGAATTTTGACATTTAATTAGGGTTTGGACAATCTATTTTGACCGATTTTGATCAAGCTCTGTCTCTCTCCATTCGAAAGAAAATATTTTCGGATTTCGAACTGTTGTGCTTTATTGAACGTGACGCTTCGGTCTCTGCTGAGACCTATATCTAAGCAGAGAGCGAAACGTCACGTTCTTTCGAAATGGACTGTGGAAAAAAATGACCAAACCAAGCTCTCTATTTTGATTATTGTAGTTGAAAGGAAAGATTTCCGGATTCTACACTGTTCTACTTCTCCTGCTACAATGGCATTACAGCCCAAATCGTGCCTTGGCCTCCTGACCTTCATTTTTCATCATTTATTGTAGAAGGGTTGTTAGACCTTCGCACAACCTTCTATCATCATTTTCGTAGATTGAGGCGACCAAGGTACCGGGATTTGAACTCACGACCTTCGCATTATAGACCAACACGCTATCCACTAGGCTACACCCTAGCTTCTACGCTATTACGCTTTACTATTCGTGACGTTTCGGTCTCTGCTGAGACCTTTATCAAGCTGATCGACACAAGGCTATAATTTTATACAGAATGGCGTTAATTGATTATTGTACTCTAGAAATCTTTTTGTTGTCACTCAAACCCCTGGACCCCCCCTGGACCCCTGAATGCCTACTTAATAACTCCCGATCATTTTTCCACGTATATTTTAGCAAAAAACGAAATAAAATTATGCAAACTGTTTTTAATATCAAAGTGATGACATTTCTCGAACAGCACGATAGACATAGTGACCATCAATATATTTTTTAGTTAAGGTGTAGCCTAGTGTGTAGCTTGTTGTACTACAATGCGAAGGTCGGGTGTTCAAATTCCGGTTTACGTATAATTTTTGCTCACTACTTGTGTGGGTGTACCTTGATCACTTCAATCTGCGAAAATGAAAATTCACAGATAGAGGGTTGTCCAAAGGGCTCATAGCCCTTACATAATAATAAATAAATATTTAGGAACCTAGAGGTCAGGAGGGCCGATTTGGGCTGTAGTGCCAATGTATAAGGAGAAGAATATGTTTTTCGGAAAAAACAGCACTCAACCGGCGACCTCTTAAGAATTTAAACAAGCACTGGAACCAAAGTATCTGTAAATTATGATGAGTTTCGCATTATCGCTCTTGACACATTCGAAGCATTCGATAGAGTATGGCATCCTGCCATACTCAAGACAAATACTTCTTTCGTCCAATGTACTGAAAATTTATTAAGCATTCGAAACAAGTAGTTATGGAAAAAAATGTATGGATTCTTCGTAGTTGAAAATCTGCTTTTGATTCCTTTGATAAGAATTCGCTTTTATTTCAATTGGTTTGATTAAATTGGTTTGGGACGGATCTCAACTCTTGAATTCGTAGCTCTAATATGGAAGTGAAGCAGGGATGTTTAGTTAGTGCAATACCTTTCACTCTGTTCTTCAATGATGACTACTTAGGAGCAAGAGTCGAAATGGACAGTTTTATAGCCTGGAATCCTACTGTTCAGAATGGAACATAATGGTTATTCTTCAAAAATCATGAGAAAGAGAAGGCGGAAGATAGAAAAGGAGTACTATAAGGGTGAACCAGCCGAAGATGCTTAAAACTATAAACATTGTGGTGTAGTCCTTAAAAAAATTAAGACTGGTTGAAAAGACAACACCGAATGAAGTCTTGGGTTTCGCCAATCAAATTTTGCGCACTATCAGTCGCCAAGGAACTATCTAAATGTTTGGGTTACCTAAAACGTAAAAATTTCTTCACCGCTTCTGGTTTACTGACAATTTAGAAGGCCTATATTAGACCACGTCTTGAATTTAACTCCCACTTATGGGCGGGAGCTGCAAAAACTTCTCTCTCCCATCTGGATATTATCCAGTCTCGGACCATTAAATTTATAGGAGTTTCTGACTTCTGGCACTTCATCACTCGATTCGCTCGAGCATAGACAAATTGTAAGCTCCCTAACTCTTTTGTATCGCTATTACAATGGAGATTGTTCGGACGAAATCTCTAATCTCTTACCCAAACGTTTGTAAAGCGGTGTGAACGTCACGAATTTGCACGCTGCTCTACAGGCAAACAGGATATCTACCACAAATCCAGACGAATGCCGAACCCTAGTCATGAATGTGCCAAAAAACGGAACGCGAAAGACGTGAATTCACAGCAGAACGCCTCGTCCGCTAACAGTTCGGGCAACGAGTAAAATCTAACCTCATGGGGCTGAGGCTGGCTGTTGGAATCGACGTCCTCCGATCTATCATCGCCGTCTTCCAACATCATCGCGTCATAAACGATTTACCACTCCTGCCAAATGGGAAACATCAACTGTGTGGTTACAATCGACACCGGATCTATGAGATCCGTGCTAAGTTCGGAAATCATAGATCGCGACTGGCTTCAAGGTCCCTAAGGTACGCACTTCGAATAGCTGTAGTAGAATCCACTAAGGTGCATGGAGAAATAGGCCGGGAAATACAGCTGTGGGATTTGCAATTTTCACACGATTGCCTGATGGTTGACATCACTGACGAATGGGAATACTGGGAAAGAATTTCCTGAAGCCACACATCTTCCTGCTGGACTTGAGACAACGAATATTGAAATTTGCGCAACATTGAAATGCCAATGGAAATATCGTCTGCCAGCTGAACCAGTGATTTTGTGTCAGCGCGCGGATATTTCGAAATGTTTGGCGAACGTTGTTTGGGCAAGACTCGGTGCTGATCCTGACAATTCCTTCTTCTTCTACAATGGCGCTATAACCCAAATCGGGCCTTGGCCTCTTGACCTTCAGGTTCCTTAATATTTTTTCATTATTTATTGTGGAAGGGTTGTTAGACCTTCGCACAATCCTCTATCTACGAATTTTTTATTTTCGTAGATTGAGGTGACCAAGGTATACCCAAGCAGGCAGTGTACTGGAATTATGCGTCGACTGGGATTTGAACTTACGACCTACGCATTGGGGTCCATTGTAGTTAGGGGCCATTGTAGTTAGGGAGTATTGTAGACCAACACGCTACCCACTAGGCTATACCCTAGCGATCCTGACAATTGATTCTAACTAATTTAAGCGACAAAAACACCGCCGTTACGAGGTTTGATGATGTGGAAAAATTAGTGAACGTGGACAACAAGATTATTGTTCCCTTAAGAGTGTTGACCGTTTCGGAGAGCACTACCAGCGTCAAGAAAGGAGATGTGACTGGAAACTGTGACCCAATCCTGGAGGTAATTAAGATCGATGAAACCAAGGAACAGGACAGAGCAACATTCAAGAGAGCAGTACGAGCAAGCTGCACATCTCATCGATGAATACAAGAAGAGCTTTTCAACCAGTGATGAAGATTATTGAAGTACTAACATTGGGAAGCATCGGATAGACACCTCCAAAAAGGTTACTGATAGCGAAAAAAGAAGAATTGAATTCAATGAAGAACACCATGCAACAACAAGGAATCATTAAAGATTTAAAAAATCAATGGACATCACCAGTGGTACTGGTTATGAAAACAGACAACTGAACGATGTCACCAAAAATGATAGCTATCCTCTACCAAGAATCAATTACATCATAGTTACTATAGTAGACGCACGATGGTTCTCAAGGCTGGACCTGCAAAGCGGCTATTGGCAGGTGGAGATATGCAAAAGAAGGACAGAGAAGAAAACAGCTTTAACTATCGTGAGTGACGCCATTTTAAATCTGCTATTGCGTGCCCTTAGCTGAAAAACCTGTATCGTTAATTTCAACGATGTGATTGGTATCGAAAATGCCTTTGACGAACACTTGATCAATATTCAAGAAGTCTTCCAGCGATTCTGTTCAGTACATCTAAAACGTAATTCAAATAAGTATCCCTTGAAATGAAAGATTTCCGGATTCTACACTGTTACGCTTTATTATTCGGTACGCTTCGGTCTCTGCTGAGACCTTTATCAAACTTGCAGATGAAGGGCTCAGCAGAGACCGAAACGTCACGAATAATGAGGCGTAACAGGGTGGAATCTGGATATTTTTCCTCAAGTTTCATGAAGGTCTCAGCAGAGACCGAAACGTCACGAATAATAAAGCGTAACAGTGTAGAATCCGGAAATCTTTCCATTCAACTCGAAATACACTGTGAAAACATTGATCAAACGAAGTGCACCTTGTTCAGTTCGATAATAAAATATTTGGGTCACATCTTATCAGCTAATGCCAGGCCAGTGCCTAATGCCGATTCGCTAAAGATTTCACGAACATCACAAAACTGCTTAATCAGTTAAAAGAAAAAAAACTTCTGTCAAAAGCGTTTAGAGAACTTAGAAGCAACTTTGTCAGTATCATCATTGACACCGATGTCAGTAATGTGGGAATCGGAGCAGTTCTCTCACAGGAGATCGATGGACAGGAAAAAGTTTTACAGTCGAGTGAGTGGTCAATCGTAGAAGCCATGAAGCACTTCCACAAATATATGGGCAAAACTTGATTCTTCGAATGGACTATGCATCGTTGAAGTCGCTGCTTGAATTCACAAATCCCGAAGGAAAAATCGCAAGATGGGTGGCGAGACTGGACTTCTGTGATTTAGAAATCGTTCAGCGATGGGAAAGGGCTCATGATAATGCGGCTCCGCAGGATTCATGGACTCTGTTACGAGGAGTGCTAGCAAGTACGTCCTTGGAATCTTTGTAGATTTGAAGGAGGCATTTTACTATTAGAACTAGAATGCGGTGCTTGGTAAGCTACGAATTCGCGACTATCTGGAAATAGCCCTTTGTGGAGGAACGTCGAGCATGGCTGTCCACAGGGCTTCATCGGTGGTCCGTGAAATGACCTTCGGATTCATGGAATATTGCGACGTATGCTGACGATTTGCTCATATTCTACTTCTACAATGGCGCTAATTCGGACCTTGGCCTCCTGATATTCAGGTTCATTAACATTTTTTTTCATTACTTATTGTGAAAGAAAGAGGGTTGTGCGAAGGGCTAACAACCCTCTTTCTACGAATTTTTTCATTTTCGTAGATTGATGTGACCAAGGTATATCCAAGCAGGCAATGTGCCGAAATTATATATTGCGCCGACCGGGATTTGAACTCACGACCTTCGCATTACAAGACTAACACACTACCTACTAGGCTATACCTTGCTCATATTGCTAGAGGAAAACTCCCGACCTGAGCTTAAGCACGAAA
The DNA here is from genome assembly GCA_963669355.1 of Chorisops tibialis. Lineage (NCBI taxonomy): Eukaryota > Metazoa > Arthropoda > Insecta > Diptera > Stratiomyidae > Chorisops > Chorisops tibialis. Next base: position 291,354,047 of record OY770262.1, read on the forward strand.
ATTCAACTCTTTTGGACCACCATTTGAGATTGGATCTGAGGGTACGAGAGTGATGCTGAAGGGCGCATTGTCACAATCCCGTCATCCCTCGGTAAAGCTGGATGGAACTGGGCTGAGGTATGCGACAAACGTTAACTACCTAGGCAGCAGGGTTTCCGAGCGGTCTTAGCAGGCGTACCATGTACATCGGTTGCGTAAGCAACGTACATATCATCAGTTGACACTAAATATTGGCGATCAGCAGTAATCCTGCGACCATGTTTTCCTGCAAGTCCTACAGTTTCTACTGACACGCTGCAGGTACTGTTCCACCATTGGACTAGGAGGTGAAGCGTCCAGCTATTACCCAAAATATCCAGAAGGATCTCCCATTACTGGCTCGCGATTGGTTTTCGGGAGAGGAGCCGATTTCAGGATTACATCAATATCGCAATCAAGGCGGGCAATTAGTGGTAAAAGTAGGGTTACCTTCAAATAAATTGAAGTCGAAAGCTTTGTTAGAGATAACCTGGACTTTGAATTTCCTGTCAGCCTGGGTTATCTCTTGACGGACCACGAGAGCTGACAGACGTTTGAATACCATCGCGCCTTTGCGCACTTAGCGTTCAGTAGAAGATGGGCCGAATCAGGCCAACACAGAAGGACGTAGGGGTAGCGAGTGTAGGTTTTTTTTATCTCCTATGCGCAGGAAAGGGATAACATTAGTTATCATATACCAGGTGAACGACCAAGGTCAATTCCGATATAACCTTTGGAGAATACCGCCTCCACGATTCCCAAAGCAGATTGATACCAGTCACGGATTTGCAATGGAACCTAAACTGAAAGCCCATGGAACCACCAGCATTGAAAGATGACCCTTCGGGAAGTATACCGCCCACACCGCGAACAGAGCTACATTGCAAATAGATACTTCAACGGTTTTTCTTGTTAATTGGTTCGTTGACTCCAATCAATTTAATATACAAAAAAAAAACTATCAGCATACCCATAAATAAATAAATCTAGCATATCAAATTTCCGAATTCTAAACATAACCTCAATTTAACCCCAGAAATTTTATTTCCAGTCAAAAAAAAATTGCCTCAAAAACCAGAAATACAAAGTGCACTACAAAAACGACTGAAATATGTTTCAAATCTTGATAACAAAAGAATAAGAAATGTGACTTATTTTGCTTTAATTTTCATGCGAAATTGTAGCGAGACTATTTTGGTCGGCCTACAATGCGGGAAAAAAAATCGAAAAAGAAAAATGTAAACATGCTCACATGTGCGACCTTCTTGACTAGACTGATAACGAAATTTGCGATAGTGGCAAAAAACTATGCCCAAGGTTATCGCTGACGTACATTACCCCTTTTTTCAGATATCAAAACTTATATTAAGTGTTTTATTGGAATTTTTTCTTGGTGTTTTTTTTCGCAACATATGGTTTGGGGTTTTTTTTTATCGACTTTCTTTTTTCATTAACACGAAATACAAATATTAATAAATTATTGGAGTGAGAAAGATGGGAGTAGGTAATGAGCGTGGGAACGGGTTTTTGTAGATTATCAATTTCGTTTTAGATTGGCAGTTTGGCGGAATTTTTAAAAATTATTCGGAAATGTTTTTTTTTTTTTTTTTGCTGTATGGGTAATCGATTCCAAAATCAATCAATTTCTAGAGTTTAATGTTGAACCAAGTTGAATACTGATATAAAACAAAGAAAATAAGATTTAACTTAAATGATAAATAGCTTCGAATTCTGCTATGGGTCAACAATGCCAATCCTGCCGCATTTCGGGAGCCGTCATTGCTGCGTGCTTGACCGATTCAGTCTTGAGGGATCTGTCTCATAGATTATTCTCATCGTCATGCAGCTATGACAACAACGACTAAAATTACATTACCTTCTTTCTTGAAAGCAGCCGTTACATTAATCGTGGTCAGATTAATCTATTTTCCCCCCAACGATTATCCAGCTTAAATTCTAAGCGTTTGCATTAAATTGTTTCGAAACGGTTTAAAATTGAAGAAAATCACACCGCATCATCATCATCATCGCAGACGACGATGACTCTTTTCTTGAACCCGGAAAACACAAAAAGAAACATCTAAGCAAATATTCTTCGCAATAGAACACGTATCTTTCTACCGTGATTAGGTCGCGACATAATTCTAATCTTAATCGTACGACGGTGAACGTGTATAACACACACCATAGCCTGAACTCGAAACTAAATCACTGTGACGACACTTTTTTCCGTGAGCCATTCGCCAAATGCATTGTAAATCACGCCAGCCTAAGTCCGTTCAAGACATGGCATCCAAAACAGAAACCACTTAGCTCTTCTTATTTATGGATTGAATGTTTTTTTTTGTTCAGGAAAGATGTATAGTTGGAAATTTTTTTTTTTTTTTTTTTACAGAATGACCTGTGTTATAGGCAATTTCGGCCTTTATGTGCAATGCACAAACACAGTCATGGAGGGAAGGAATGGGATTGGTAAGGTTGGGGAAGGGGAGTGAGAACGACCGTAGCGAGTGGAGAAGCTGGTATATTGCTCAGTTGTACTGGATGCTTACTGACAAATATTTGCAGATGTTATGGGGGACTGAATGATAGAAAGCGAACAGAAACCATCTACTGAGTATCTAGGCCTTCTTGAAGTGGACCTGTTTCACTTTTACACCGTTTCCCCATTTTATTTCGAATAATTTTTTATCACCAGTAGCAACTGAAAAATTTGCGCTTAAAAAAATCCCCTGTCTGGAGTGAGAATCGAACCCACGACCTATTGACTGAGAAGCAAGCACGCTGCCCACTACGCCACGGAAGCCTCAATAAGGTGTAAGAGCATCAACATCTAGAGATACTCGATACACACTAACACTTCTGTCCTAATAGAGTTTGGACATGGGGTGTACCCCGATTGCGCGGGAAATTTCGTCCGAAATTTGAATTTTCTCAATTCTTTTTCTTTTATCAAGTAAACACAATCAAATTGAATTGTTATTTATGAAAGTCATATTCATTATCAGGTTTTAATGAGAATTCCATTCAAAAACTTGTAGTTTAACGCAAGTTTTCGCTCGTATCCGTAAATTTGAAATCGGCCAAACTCAAGTTTGGCCGAATTTCGTATTTCTTATGTTGCCTTCTTGTGCTTCTAAACGCAGTCTTAACTGTTGGTATAAGGGCATTGTCCAAACTCTATTAGGACAGAAGTGTTAGTGTGTATCGAGTATCTCTATCAACATCGAGCTTCTTTTGTTATGATTTTCAAAGAATTTTACACTTGGTATTCTTTTGAGTTTCTAATCATTGAAAATAGAGAAATATTTATTCTCTAATTGCAGTGGGTGTATCCTAGATTGTAGCATTTTGGTCCATAATGTTAAGGTCGTGCGTTCGAATCCCGGTCGAAGTATAATTCCAGCACAATGCTTGCATGAGTATATCGAGGCTAACTCAATCAAAATTTGTAGATGATTGTGCGAAGGGCTATCCACCCGTCAAAAATAACAAATAAAATGTCAAGGAACCTGAAGGTCAGGAGGACTGTGCCCGATTTGGACTATAGGGCCATTGAAGAAAAATTAAAATTTTAAGAATTACATCTATTTTTATCTTAAAATTGGAATTGAAGCTCAATGCTCTTTTATCTGTCTTCTTCTTTAGTGTTTTTTTGCGAAATATTACACTTTTAATGTTTAAATTTGTACTCTCGGCTATAGTCTTATGCATTCTAACATTAGACTAACATTAGATACCGATTTTTTTTACAGATTTTTAATAGTTTGAATTACGAGATGTGTAGCTCACGAACGAACTAGTTCATTTAAACTATTCCCATCATTGAACTAAACGAATCATTGACAACATTTTTTACATTTAGCTCGAATTGAACTGGTAGTGAGCTGAATGTAAGGTTCCGAAATTTGTGTATTAGGTTGTCAATTCATTATTCACATGCAAGCCTAACTTCATCGGTAAACAGATTCGCAAAGGCAATATTCAGTCCATACAATACTCGATTGTGTTATCGCCAACTCAATGCGATGGTATCTCACTTCTCGCGCAGAGAATGAAATATATCTTGTATGCACGTCCGTCCGTTGTATTGTGGAACTAAACTGCTCTAATATATATGTTTAGTTACAGAGCATACAGAGGGAAAACAAGTACAAACCAGGGGATTCTAGAGGCCACCTCAAAATCCTAAGAAACCCAAAATTGGAGGTTCTAACCTCCACACTATCGGATGCTATGCCGACAAAATATAAAAAATATAACCCCCTTCAAAGTTGTAATCAGAGAACGCAAGGACTGGCAATCCTCGTTACCTGAAATGAAAGAGGGATCAACCATCTGGTATACAGATGGTTCGCGCACCTCTGAGGGGACAGGAGCCGGAGTCAAAGGCCCTAACTTCTCGGTTTCAAAACCACTCGGCAAAGAAGCCACAATCTTCCAGGCTGAACTAATTGCAATGGAGCTATGTATCCAAGAGAATATAAGGAGAGCTCATTGCAAAAAATCAATTTATATCCTATCGGATATTCAGGCGGTTCTCAAAGCCCTAACATCCAATACACACGGATCGAGGTTAGTTTGGGACTGTCTTCAAAACCTAATCATCCTGGGGAAAAGGAACAACGTAACCTTAATGTGGGTACCAGGACATGTGGGAATTGAGGGAAACGAAGAGGCTGATCGCCTTGCAAAAAATGGTGCGGAAAAAAACTTTATTGGTCCAGAGCCATTCTGCGGAAAACCAAAAGGACATCAAAGCTCGACACTTAAGAAGTGGGTTGAACAAGAACACAAAAACTACTGGAATAGACTTCCAGGCTTATCAACCTCAAAAAAACTAATCATACCACAAAAAACAAAGTGGAAGATGTCCTAAAATTCAGAAAGAGCGATATTAGTACTCTAATTGGCCTAATGACGGGGCACAGTGGAGTGAACCACCACCTCAATAATATGGGCTTAGCTGAAACCGACATCTGCCGTCTCTGTCTCGAAGACTCAGAAACAACAATACATATCCAATGCCACTGTAAAGCAGAGGCAAGGAAAAGCGATAATCTTCTGGGGAAAGGTTTCATTTCCACCGAAGAACTAGCCAACATGGCTTACAAATACTCAAATTAGCTAAAGCTATTGAGTTATGGTAGGGTATAGGGTCAATAATCGCACAATAGGGCAAAAAAGGCCGCAGTGCTCTCACGTGTTCCCCTAATATAAATAAATAAATAAAAAATATGTTTAGTTCACGAACGAACTATGAGCTAAAAACGATCGTACCTCGCGAAGAAATGTAAGCGGTAAGTTCGAAAATAGACTACAGAATTGTTTGTGGATCAATTTGACTCGTTTTCGATATGTTTAGTTCACAAACGAACTATCAGCTTTTCATTTCTTGTTTTTTTTTTTTTTTGTTACCCTCCTATATTCAATTGTATATGTCTCGAGAAACGATGTTCGAATAGAGAGATATCTGTAAAATTCACTTTACGAGATTCAGTTTGACTCGATTATATGCAAAATAAAAATGAATTTTGTAGTTTTTTTGCACAAATTTCGAAAACTGCTGCTCAGGTTGAGCCATGTTTGATTTTTTTGGTGCTTGTTTTTTGACTCGAAGTTTCTTCCAAAAAACTTAATTTAGCATATTTTGCAAATATCTTGAGAACGGCTTATTACTTATTCCCTTTTTTTATTCGAGATGCCTGCGAAAAAGCCGTGCTTGCAGATTTTTTCATAAATCTCGAGAACGGCTGCTCATATTGATACGAATGTATTTTTTTTATTTCTATATCTTGCATTAAGCTGAATTTTACATTTTTTTACAGACATGTTGAGAACGGGTGCTCGGTTCGAGTCGAGCATGATTTTATTCCTTCCTACTTTTTTTTTTTTTTTGTACCTGGGATGTCTGCAAAAAGCCGAGTTTTGCCGATACGACCTCCTCTAAACTAAATGAACTAAAAAAAATATTAAATAGTCTTTTTAATGAATAAGAACTAGTAAACTACTAAATTTTGTCTGTCGATCATAGGACTTACTCACTTACTGCTGAACTCCGAACCGACCGCACGGCATAGTCGCTCACTCCTCATGACCGTCGAACGCACTCGCTTGCCGAGGCTCCTACTCAAACATTAACTTAAAACTGCCTCTATCGCTGCACTACGTGATCGCTTGATCTCGGCCAGATCTCGACTGCCCGTTTTCACAATCGCTCAGCACAACCAACATGAACGACACATGTATTTCTGACTGATTCCACTCATACGACGACATCGACGACGATATGAACAACTAAGCGGACGACGACGTGTACGACGCCATGGACAACGGCATGGACGATGACGTGTACGACGACATGGACGACGACGTGGACAACGACGTGTTCGGGTCGTCACTAATACCGCGATGTGTTTGATTTTTGATTGACTCCACCCATACGACGACGTGCTCCTGACTGTCGGCTCTTGACTATCGCCTAAACGATGATGTGTGCGTGTGTATGTTCAAAATTGTTATTATCAAGAAGATCGCGATTATTCGATGAATGACTGGGGCTGACATGCAACAATATATTTCTATTTTTTTTCACTTATAAATAAAATTTAATAGTATTTATTTTGCACACACATTTTTCACGCAGATTGTATTGTTCTGTTTATTTCGAGAAGTTCTTTCCAGCCTGCGAACTCATTCTTTCAGCTCTGCCTTGTATATCGCAAGAAACATTGCCTGGCTTTCCCATATAAAATTGGATCTGAAATATTATGCCCCCATAATTTAGTAGTCTCGGTGTCGACTTGCGATCGGCAAGATAAAAACATTGAAATGCGATCTGGAATTCGGCTCCTCTCCATACAAAATCCGAACGGAAGCATTTCGATAATTCAGTAGCAAGCAAGAATTTCGTTTAAGTGGGTTGCTCGCCAAGAAAGAAACGCAAGCGGAAAAAATAATTCGACCGCTTCGTCTACAGAATCTGACCTGTAATACCAGGCGACCATAGTTCAGAGCTAATTTTTTTTAAATCAAAGTATTTAGCGAAATGTGGACAGAGACGAGTAGGGCGCGTTTTCCTTTCTGTGCCGTCTCGATAGACAAATGTCGCCGACACCGTCGTGAGCTATCGCTATCCTGTTTACGTTCATCTTTGACTCATCAAATTTCACCAGATCGTGGTTGAAGGATTGCAAAATTTTACGATTTCTCATATGAATCCGACCTGAAGTACCAGGCACCCATAACTCAGCAGTCGGATTTTTGTCGAACGGACATTTTGAATTGGTCGACATTCTTGTGCCTATTGCTCAGTTGAGATTATGGGCGCCTGTTAGAGACATAAACTTACGGTAACAAATTTCGTGACATACACAGTTTGATAAATGTCTCCTTCTCATAATGAATAGGAGAAGTACATTGGGCCCAACTAGATGGTCACAGTCACAGTGCATTGTGGTTCTACGATACCATCCTCCTACAACCTAAGCCTAAGGTCTCAGCAGAGATCGAGACGTCACAAGTAATGTAGTTAACAGTGTGAACTTCGGAAATTTTTCCTTTCAATAGTTATTAACAAATTTGTTATTCTAATTGTAACGAATTTTTGAGTTTCAACGAAGCTACCGCTAAAATCTTACTAACTGTTATAACGACACTAATATTCGTTCTAGTTAATAACAATTTTGTTAAAAATATTTTGTAAGTTTCAATAGAAATTCTTTAATTTTCTCACTCATAAAACTATCGAAACTCCAACATTTCAGACTCATGTATAAATTATGACCCAAAAAGAACTTATTAAGTTCCTAATTTTTTTTTTTTTTTTGTATCTTTTTCAAGTATCTACACTTACTTTGTATTTTAAATCTCAATTTGTACGAATTGCCCGCACAGGTACCAACCATCACACTCGGCTAAATTGCTCAAGCAAGACGTGAATGGGTTTAAGTCAAGAACCGCATTAAAATGACAACAATGAGCTTACGCATGCGTGATAGACGACAAGAGTGTGCCGATTATAATAGAAGCGATGGCGGCGACGATGCGTCGGCGGTAGCGTCTGATGGTCACCAGATGGGGCCCCCGATAATCTTCATAGTTTTGGTAGTGTTTTTTTTGTTTTTATTGTCTAGACCGATTTTTGGTGGGAAAAATAATCGAAAATTTCCCAAGCATTAAGTCTGGTTTTTAGCTGGTACCCCATAGAGTGTGAAACATGCGTAACACATTGAATTTAATTTGTTTTTTAATTTTCCTTTTTTTCTTTATTAATTTGCTCATTTTTTTCCAAAGTTGGAAGCTGCTTTTGGGAAATGAGTTCAAGAAAAATAAGAAAAAGAGAGAAGACAATGCCCTTTACGGAATGTCTCTAATCGCAAGAAGTAATGTAGTGAACAATGAAATGATTATGTGAAGGTCGCAAATAATGACAGAAATGTGATGACAGGGAGAAAAAGTGTGAACATGTTGTTAGATATGTTGGGAAAATGGGTTTTTTTTTATGAAATGTGAGAATGATGATTAGTTTGTTTATCAAAATCTCAAAGTCTCGAAATAGCCTTGAATAGAAAGAGTTGAATGCATTAAAAAACATAACAGAATTATGATTGGGGATGAAATGGGAACGAGTTTAATGTACCGACAAATATTCTCAAATTCTTTCGAACAGTGAATATTTACTTTTGTATGGGAGGTGGTAGAAGGCGAGGGAGGAGGTTTGTAATTTTTGTATATGACACCGAACGTAGCATGTAAAATGTTTCGTGCGGAATTTGTTGGTAGTTCTCATTATTTTCAAAAAAATTAGACATAGTTTTCATGAAATTGGGGCATTTGTATGAGAGGTGGCAGAGAAAGTGGAGAGTTTTATATGATTTTGAATTTGCTTATCAGCATCCTTATCATCATGCCTTCAATTTCAAACTCGATAGCTGTCATATGTTCGAAGGAGAAATGTTTTCCTTGGATTTATAATATAGATAGTTGTACGGGAGGGGGTAGAAGGAGTGAAGCGAAGCTCATAATTTTTTAATCAATTATTGCAATTATTATGGAACAAATTCTGGCAAAATTTTAAGTCTGTACTTTTTCTAGTTTGAATGAAAATCGAAAAAATGCATTTACCAAAATTATGCATTTGTATGGGAGGTGGTAGAAGGAGTATACGGATCAAAGCAGAATTTTTCGTCGTCGATGATATTTCTGTTATTATAATTTCTACAGAACTTCAAGTCGATAGTCTTCACAGTTTCGAAGAAAAATAATTCAATTGAAATTTCAAAATTCAATTCGATGTTGGGTAAAAAGGATGCCATAAAATAGTAAACAGCTTGATTGATCGCCCTAAAATGTCTTGGCAACACATTAATGACAAACGCAGTACAAGTGGCTATCCGGCTTCTATGAAATTTAGTGATCGCTCCTCTTCTGATCCTGAAGAAATTGCAAAATTCGCTAACCACTTTGATTCCAAGTTTTTCAAGCCTTTCAAGTTTGATCCTGGTAAGTTTTCCCATATACCTTTTCAGGATCCGAAATTAACTAACGTGATCCTGACTATTAACCAAATAACTTCTGCGCTGCCTGATCTAAATATTCATTATGGTGCTGGACCTGATCTCATTCCCGTAATTTTTCTGAATACAACCGCCTCTACTTTACCTCGATTATTGCTTCCTTAGTTTAATGCGTCCCTTCAGCAATCCATTTTTCCTATATGTTTTAAATTGGCGCATATAACACCTATTTTTAAGTCTGGAGATATATCTGACATTCGTAATTACAGAGCTATAAGCATTTTATCATCTACTAGCGATCCCCCGCGACTTTGTCCGCGTAAGAATCGCAATAATAAGCAATTTTTGAGGATATAGTTAGTAATACATTATGGGGGACTTATATTCTGCTTAATTTAATGGCTCTGTGAACAAAATGTTTTGTATTTTGTTGGTATCAGAACCATAGATTGTTAAGAATGAAACCATGATACTCGCATTTATGTGGGACAGGCTCGTGATCAAAACAATTCCATGATTTGATCATATACACATTGAAGAGCGTTAAGGGGGTCGTCTAGTGTGAAGACAGTTTTTTAATGCTTTTTTGGGGAATTTTTTTTGACAAACCATCAATCAATCAATCAAATTCCTGTTAAGACCCCCTATAGGGGCAAAGGACAGAAACAACTCTCTTCCACAAGGCGCGATCCTGAGCATCGGCCTTAAGTTGTTGCCAGGACTTGTTTATTCCTCTGGCCTCCTGCTCAACTGCTCGCTTCCATGTGTTACATGGTCAACCAACCCGACGTCTTCTTTGAGGATTATAATCCAGAGCCAGTTGGGCGATGTTTCGCTCTGGTTTTCTCAAAGTATTACCGATCCACTGCTACTTCCGCCTTTGAATCTCAATACCTATTTTAGTCTGGCCAGCTGTACTCCAAAGTTCGTCTTTGGAGATCACTTCTGGCCAGAATATTCCTAAAATGCGTCGGAGGCATTGGTTCACGATAGTCTGTAGTTTCTTGGTAAGTCGAACGGTCACTTTCCACGTAGTACAACCATATAACAACACGGATTTGACGCATGCGAAGGGAGATTTCTCTCTTAACCTCCAGAAAGGGGAAAGGATACTAAAAGCCTGACTAGCTTTATTTAGCCGAGCCTCAACATCCTTTTCGACTCCGCCGTCCATGCTGACAATGCTTCCGAGATAGCAAAAATCTTGCACCTCTTCCACATCCTGTCCGTTAAGAACAATCGGTGTGTTTGCGTTCGAACCCATGTGCATGTATTTGGTTTTACGCACATTTATTTTCAGTCCCGCCTCTTTGCATTTAGAATGCAACGAGCGAACATTTGACTCTAAGTCCGAACGGGTATGTGCAAGCAAACACACGTCATCAGCATAATCAAGGTGACTTAAGATGTTAAATAGTCTCCATTGAAGACCTTTATCCTACCCACCTTCCAGTGCTGCTTTCAAGATGTTATTTATTACCACCAGAAACAGCGCTGGTGATGATATGCAGCCTTGTCTGACACCCGTTCGCACAAGGAAGCTCTCGGAAAGCTCTCCTCTATGCAAGACGCGACACCTTGCATCTTCGTAGGATTCTTTAATCATAGCTATGACTTTATCTGGAATACCTCTCCTACGCAATGCATTCCATATGTAATCTCGCTTAACGCTGTCGAAAGCCTTCTCGAAGTCCACAGACATGAGATGTAGTGGCGAACCTTTTTCGGCTGACTGCTCTAATATTATCCGTAGGGTATTTGTGTGGTCGGTACAAGACGACCCTTTACGGAATCCAGCCTGATAAACTTCGAGAGTGCTCCAGACGACATCACTAATCCTATTGAGAATTACCTTAACCATAATTTTTGATACGGCAGTAAGTAGACATATACCACGCCAATTGCCACAATCCCGAAGGTCGCCCTTCTTCGGAATTTTCACAATGACGCCCTCTTTCCATTCAGTCGGATATCTTCCTTCATTCCATACCTCAGTAAAGAGTGGGAGGGTTATATTTATTTTTATTTGTTATTTCCGGGTCTGCTTTGAGGAGTTCGGGTGGTAGCCCGTCTATACCTGGAGCTTTCCTTCCCGCCATTGACCGAATAGCGGAAACTATCTCTTCATTATCTGGGGGATCGTCCCTAATAGAGGATTTTTGCGGTGGGATGTTTGGCAGTTGTTCTGTTTCTGTGATATCTTCCTCCGACAAAATGTCTAAAATATCAGAGAAGTATTCCTTCCATCGCCGCAACTGGTGTTCACTCATAATAAGGAGAGTTCCGTTGACATCTCTCACCAGGTGGTTGGCGGTGAAATTCCTGTTCGTCAACTGTTTCATGATTTTGAATACTGAACCCATATCCACAAGGTAAGCCGCAGATTGTGCCTTGTTTGCCAGATCTTCAATGGCCTTTCCCTTGTCGCATCTAACAGCCTCTTTAAGCTGTATATGAGCATCGCGGTAGTTCTGCCTCAGGTCGGGCGTTCGTTGGTTGACATCGGGTTGAGAGATGATTGCCAATGTGGCTCTTTTCCGATCGCCAACCTTGTCCCATGTGTCATGCGACATCCAGGGTTTCTCACCACTTTGCACATATCTCACAGATTCTTCAGCACTAGTTAGAAAAGTGTTTCTGGTTGCCTCCCAATTGGCGTCCAGTATGCGCATTTCATTTTCACCCAATTTGGATGGCTTTTCACGTGGAATAGTAGTGTATTCGCATTTTTTGTTGGGATCTCTGAGTTTGTCCACATTAAGCTTGCGCTTCATTTGAAGAATTAGTGATCGTCGGATAGCTGCTGTACACAGTCTCAAGCTGGCAACCATCAAGTGGTGATCGCTCCCCACGTCAGCTCCACGTTTCGCTCGCACGTCGAGAAGACATCTTCTCCATCGGCGACTTTAGCCAAATGTTCGATCTGATTCTGAGTAACACCATCAGGGGAAACCCAAGATGTTTTATGATGACTCTTGTGTGGAAAAAGGGTCCCTCCGATGACCATTTGCCGAGTACTACAAAACTTCACAAATAACTTGCCGTTTTCGGGTCTCTTAATTCAAGGTCGTGGCGCGTCGGCCCAAGGGTCACCATGCCTCCCTATGACGTGTACTAGTCCAGTGTTGTCTGATCCAACCTGGGCATTCATATCTCCTGAGATGATAATAGTATCACCTCTTGGAACACGTTCGAAGGTGGCTCTCAGTTGGCTATAAAGCTTTTCTTTGTCATCAGGTGTTGCGGTATTAGTTGGTGCGTAGCACTGTAGAATTGTGACGTTTCTGACACTGGTCCTGAGCCTGACGACGACATTCCTATCCGAGATTGGTTCCCAGCTAATGAGACTGTTTATCGCTCTCGGTGTAAGGACGAACGCCGCTCCTTTTTTGGCTTCACTTTCAGGGCCAATGTACAGAATAGTGTTTCCGCTAGGGGTTCGTTCTTCTCCTGATCCTGTCCACCTGACCTCGCTCAAGCCCAAGATTTGGATGTTATAGTGCTCCATTTCACGGTCGATCACTGATTGGCGGTGCAAGGACCGAGTAACCCCAGCTCTTCCCCCGTCATTCAATGTTCGAACGTTCCAGAAGCCAATCATAGTCCGTTTTCGAATGCCAAAAGTCGTTACCGTAGAATCAGTCCGTATCCGAGGCGATGTATCCGTTTCTCGTATCATTTAGGTCTTAAGATCACGGGTGATAAGCCCATGATCCAGTGAGTGTCCATTTGCCATTTTTAGGGCAAGCAGGACTGGCTGTGGGTGAATTCTACAGCCCCCATCCCAGAGGGGGATAGTTAGCTCAGGTCCGTGGAGTCGCTAACTCCAAAGATAGTGGCAGGAATTGGTAAAACCTCATACTACAACTACCCCCTTGCGGGGTACCACGCAAGTAGTGTGCGGAAATTATACAGTGCCGGAAAAAAGTTTGGAAACATGGTCTCTCAACCCACAATCATTTTTTTTTTTTTTTACAGAATGACCTGTGTTATAGGCAATTTCGGCCTTTATGTGCAATGCACAAACACAGTCATGGAGGGAAGTAATGGGATTGGGAAGGTTGGGGAAGGGGAGCAAGAACGACCGTAGCGAGTGGAGAAGCTGGTATATTGCTCAGTTGTACTGGCTGCTTACTGACAAATATTTGCAGATGTTATGGGGGACTGAATGATAGAAAGCGAACAGAAACCATCTACTGAGTATTTAGGCCTTCTTGAAGTGGAACTGTTTCACTTTTACACCGTTTCCCCATTTTATTGCGAATAATTTTTTATCACCAGTAGCAACTGAAAAATTTGCGCTTAAAAAATTCCCGTATGGAGTGGGAATCGAACCCACGACCTATTGACTGAGAAGCAAGCACGCTGCCCACTACGCCACGGAAGCCTCATAGCTCTGAAACAGAATTCCTGGTACTTACACCTATGAAACTTTGCATAGAATAGCTGTATCCCATTTCTTTTTAATCTTTAAAGGGATATTTAATTATGGCAACTCTAAAAAAAATAGTGACAACAGTTTCGAATATGTCTGGTAATACTTGCGGAAAAAAGTATGGAAACAAAACGGTTTTTGTTGTCAAAAAGTTAATTAGAACCGTTTACTTTGAAATTGAATGTCATTAGTAGTTATTTGTTGTGCGACTGAATTAAATTTAACTCCAATTAAAGTTTTTTTATGAAACATAATTAAAAATGCCGAAGTGTAAGTTGTACTCAATGGATTTGAAGGAGAAAATCGTTTCTATGTACAATAACGGAACAGAACAAATTCAAATTTAACAAAAACTTGATATACCAAGAGGAACAATTTCGAAAATTATTAAAAACTTTCATCAGCGAGGGACAGTCGAGTATGCTCCAAAGTCAGGGAGGCCTAGAAAAACAACAGCAACCACCGATCGCATAATTCAAAGGATATCTAAACAAAAACCAGGACAAACGGCCACTGAGATCAACGCCGAGTTAAAGAACAGAGGTATTTCAGATGTGACAGATCGGACAATTAGAAATAGATTGATGGAAAGTGGCCTTTTTGGAAGATCTCCACTGAAGAAGCCACTCTTATCAAAAGCCAATATTGCAAGAAGACTAACATTTGCAAAAGAACACATTCTTTGGACTCCCAGCAAATGGAATACAGTTCTGTGGAGTGATGAATGTAAATTTCAACTATTTAGAAGCGATGGAAAACATTACGTTAGAAGACCACGGGGTGAAAGGTACAATGCAAGGTATCAATTACCAACAGTTAAACATGGCGGAGGATCGGTAATGGTTTGGGCATGTTTTTCACGTTCTGGAGTTGGCCCAATTTTTCGGATAGATGGGATAATGGATCGGTATCGGTATTTGGAAATATTGCAAAACAATATGCTTCCATATGCTGAAGAAGAAATGCCGTTACGTTGGATTTTCCAACAAGATAACGATCCGAAGCATTCTTCGCGTTTAGTTAAGGATTGGTTCCAACAGGAAAAAGTGAGTGTTATGGAATGGCCTTCACAATCCCCAGATCTGAATCCAATCGAACACCTATGGGAACATGTAAAGCGTAAAATTCGACACACAAAAATTTCTAATAGGAATGCACTGTACGATGAAATCATTAGAGAATGGCAAAATATCCCGGTTTCATTTTGCGAAAAGTTGGTGGACTCAATGGAGAGGAGATGCAAGGCTGTACTAAAAGCAAAAGGGAGAAGCACTAAATACTAAGAAAAACATGTTATTTCCTTTAAATAAACTCGAATTATATGAAAAAGATATGTGTTTCCATACTTTTTTCCACGAATAATACCAGATAAAATCGAAACTGTCGTCACAATTTTTTTTAGCGTTGTTATAAACAAATTTCGCTTTGAAGATTTATAAGAAATGCGGCACTGCAATTCTATGCAAAGTTTCATAGGTGTGTGCACAAGGAATTTTGTTTCAGAGCTATGATTGTGGGTTGAGAGACCATGTTTCCAAACTTTTTTCCGGCACTGTACGTCAACCGGGATTTGAATTCCCGACCTTAGGATTATAGACCAACACGCTACATACTAGGCTACACCATAACTGCGAGATAATAATTTATAGATACTTATTTAATAGTCAATGTTTCATTCAAAATTACGAGCTACAACGAATCTTTCAATTTGTGATGTTAGAATAGAAACTCCAGCAAGTTGAATATAATTTGAATCCGAAAGTGATTCGCAAATTTGTTTCACAACAAAAATTGATATAGTAAATGTGTGTGTCAAATGTCCCTATATTTCTTTTTTATTATTCTAAAAATTAAAATAATTTATTGTCCGTTCGGAGAGAAATGTGAGTCTTGCCAGAATCCATGTTCTTCCGAAATGACTAATGAAAAAAAAATTCATCATTTTACAAAAATAATGAAAGATATTCTGACCACTTAAATTTTTTCGCCATTTTTATCGCACTTTTATAAATAAAAACGACACGAACAAGCATTAAAATAATTTTTTTTTTTTGGTTCGTCTTGAAGACAGTTTTTCTTTAGAACATTTTTGAACAGGGTGCGGCAAAAACAGAGCACATAATAAAAAAAAAAAAAAATCTTGTGCATAATATCAGCGACATCATGAATATGACAAGAGTCTCTAGTTATCTTTTTTTTCTGATTTTTCTTCGGTTGCGATTCTACTTGAACGTTGGAATATAAAGCAGGAAAAAAAAGGATAACATTGAAGAACATTCAGTTCATGAATATTTCATGCATTTTCTTGTTTTATATTTTAATTTTTTCCGCTTCTTGAAACATCTTCAGTTATAATTTAAGGTGGTCGTTGTTTCTTAAACGAACAGCGAGTCAAGACCTTCGTGCATTGCAATAAAGCGCGGCCGATTTGAAATAAAGATGCAGGAATAAAATAATTTTAAATAAAAAAAAAAAATGGCGGAAAAAGAAATGTGTCCCGAGGTGAGATTGTATGAATGTTGCAGAATGTTGCAACAAACTACTGAAACATTCATTACGAACCATATAAACTTGGCTACAAAAATAGCACAAAAACAAATAAATAAATAAAAATATTTAAATCTATTTACTCAACATAGTACAAGCGACGACTATGGCGTAAGCGAAATTTTCATTTGAATATTGAATGCCACATTATCTGAAGTGAGTCTAGACAACGTGGTCTTAAATTTTCTCCTTGGTACTTATTGAGATTCTTATTTAGATTTCGTATTGTTCTGTTCTGATAGTGCGGTGGATGGATCTGGGACTGGAGCGGAGGTGGTCATGAGATCTCGCCACCTCTATCTGCTCTATCGCATTGAAGAGAAAAACCACCCAGACTCGAATACAAACACCATCGAAATAATAATGAAAACAAAAGTCTGGAATTTTGTTGATTCTTTTCCACAACTCCATACTTGTTTATTTAATTTTTAATTGTTTTTGTTTGTTTTTAATTTTTTTTTTAATTTTTTTTTTAGTGTAAGTTGAAATAATGGTTTATTGTTTTACCTTTCCTTTGTTTAAGTTGTGCGCTCTGTACTCTGGTCGAGGTCTGCACGAAATTCAAATTACGAACCGTGTGGACTCGAATTGCAGTCAAAACAAGATTTTACGATAAGAGGTGAAAATGGAAAGATAATTAGGAGAATATGGATTAGAATCTCAGCTAAGTGTGCAGCGTTTTTGGTCTACAATGCGAAGGTCGAAAGTTCAAATCCCGGTCTGTATCAGCATACTACTTGTGGGGAGGTCAAAAATTTTGCGGAATGACAGAGAAAAAGGGTAAAATTACACGGAAAAAGAAATTTAGCTGGTTTTTCCGTTTTTTTTAAAGACCTATAAAAATGGCTCTTTTTGTAGTAGTAATGTAAAAGAGAATATTTACTATAATAAGGTCCGTTTCATATTTATAAGGTCACTTAATATTTTTAAAAATATGAAACGCTTACATGAATTTGTGCACTACGGTTTCTCTAAAATACTCCATACAATAGTGCAAATGGCACTGTGTACAAATACGCAGCTATTCGCTAACGATATTCCCGTTATCTGAACGAACAAAATTTGCTCTTGTTTCATATTTTTAAGGTCAGTTGTGATAAAACTGCGGAAGTACTAACAACACGGTAATTAAGAGCTAGATTTTTATTTGTTTTTTCTAATTCAGTAAGTTTACTCATAATGACACGTGGGAAAGTACTGAGTGAACAAGAAAAAGGCGTTATTAACGCCCTTCATTCGGAGAAATAAAGTTTGAGAGAGATTTCGCGTAGAATTAAGAGAAGTTTGTGTGTAGTGCAAAATTATTTGCGTTCTCCAGATTCCTACGGTACTCAAAAACGATCTGGAAGAAAAAGAAAGCAGGACGAAACCACACAAAGGAGAATTGTACACGCATCTTCGAATGCGTCTACCTCTCTTAATCAGCTCAGAGCCATGGTAGGCAATGAAATGTCACGTTCTACCGTTTGGAGAACTTTAAAATGTACAGATTTCATTCCATACGAAAAAAAAGAAGAAAATGCCAAAATTGACAGCCAAGCCCGAAGAGGCCAGGCTACAATTCGCAAGAAATAACGTCGACACAAATTGGAATCGGGTAAGTAAAAAAAAATCGATGCAAAAAACTACAATTCAATAGACATCTATCGTTTTAAGATTGTATTCTCAGGCGAGAAGAAGTGGAATCTCTATGGTCCTGACGGCTCTCGGGGATATTATCGTGATATCCGTCAAAAGCCATTAAATTTTGCGAAGGGGAATTTTGGTGGCCGATGACATGGTCCGCGTTTTGTGCTGAAGGATGTTTAGAAATTCAGGTCGTTTCCTCTCGAATGAAAAGTGCAAACTACATCGAAGTTTTGGAGAAGGCTTTAGTACTACTACTACCACAAAAAACAGATCTGGTCCTCTTCTCCAGAAGAAGAAGACCATATGTTTTCAATCCACCAAACATTCGAGGAATCAATATGGTCCTCTCGAATCAAGTTAAATATTTAGGTCTGATTCTTGATAGCAAATTATCCTGGAAGGCCAATATTCAGGAACGAGCAAAAAAGGCTACAGTAGCCTTCTTCGCTTGCAAGAAGACATTCGGTTTGAGATGGGGCCTTAAGCCGCACCTCATCCACTGGATGTATACCAGTATTGTTAGACCAATTATTTGCTATGGTGCGCTGGTGTGGTGGCCGGCGGTGGTACTAAAAACCAACCTGACACCCTTACAGCTGATCCAACGGATGGCATGTCTGTGCATAACAGGTGCCCTTAGAACCACACTAACTGCAGCTCTGGAGGTGATTCTCTCACTACCCCTACTTGATCTTTTTATAAAACAGATTAAAAACCACTAAATCGTGGTCAGCGCCACAAATTGGTCATGGACAAATTCTAAACGTCATTAGAAACGCAAACTCCCTTTTAGACCGCGAGTATGATTGCATGAACCAACCGCAGGTTGAGAAACGGAAGTTTCACATTAAGTTTCCTGAACGAAACGAATGGGCAACAGATACGATACTCAGCACCTGTATAGGTTCTCATCTCTATACGGACGGATCTAAAACTAGCCAGGGGACAGGTGCAGGGATTTATTCCCACGACCTCGACATCCAAACTTCATTTCATCTTCCAGAACACGCGACAATGTTCCAAGCAGAAGTATTAGCCATTAACGAGTGTACAAAAATTATTCTTGATAAGCAGAACAGTCTCGAAAATTGTTACATTTTCTCGGACAGCAGGGCTGCGCTTCAGGCACTCCAATCCTACAGGACTACATCCAAACTAGTGTCCATCTGTAGACACAATTTAAATCGCCTAGCGGCCATAACGGAAGTTTTTCTAATTTGGACCTGCTAGGTAACGAGGCGGCAGATACGCTTGCACGGCAAGGATCTGCTAACATCAATTCCACTAGGAAGTCAGTCGATGTAGCACCAACAGTGCTGAAGACTAGCTTCAAACAGACTATTTTGGATTCTTTCTTGGCGGGGTGGCGGCAGCTGGAAAGCTGTAAAACGGCCAAATCCTTTTGGGAAGAACCGAACAAAAATATTACAGCTCAGCTGTTACAACGTAGTCGCTATAGTATCCGAACTATTGTCGGCCTGACCACAGGCCATTGCTTGCTAAGGCTGCACGCATTTAGGATGCGAATCGCGAGCGACAGCTTGTGCAGAGGTTGCGAGGAAGACGAAGAATTTATCGAACATTATCTTTGTCACTGTCCGCAAATCTCCAACAGTCGTCTCCTTTGTTTAGGCTCTAGATTCTTCTCAGAACTAGACGACCTCAGAGGCGTCCAACATTCAAGCCTGTTAAGGTTTGCAAACCGAACCAAGTGGTAAGAGCAAGAGGAGTGACTTCCAACTTATAACAATAAGGGGAGTACAATGGGCCCAACTAGATGGCCTCAATGCTTGTGGTTCCGTGCAACCACCCTCCTACAACCTAAACCTAAACCTAGTACTATTTTTAAATGAATATGGTTCAGAAGAATGGATAACGCGAAAATTCATGTAAGCCGTGAAACAAAAATTTGGTTTGCCGCTAAAGGGGTTCAACTTATGCAGTGGCCTGCTTGCTCACCTGACTTGAATCCAATAGAAAATCTATGGGGCTGTTTTCAGATGAGGATCTGAAAATTATAAAAAAAAGAAAGAAAAGAAAAGCAAAAAGTTCGTTTGAAAAATCGAAATGTTTATTCACCGGTGGTTGGAAACAAAGTGAAAAAGTAACACAGAGAACAATTTTTTACCGCTTCGGTTTTACATAACGTAGCGATAACTTCCCGCTAGAGCGGAATCCGATTGCCAATAGGACAGCGGCCGATCATCTGTCAGCTGACGATTCGCCGCTGTCAGGCGACAGCTGATCCATGTTTACAGGCGAGCGGAACATTCTCCCCGGCGTTGAAGCGTTGTAGATTCAATAATTTCTAATCGATGATGATGATGGGGTTCCCACATTTCCTTGGAACCAGTTGGAGGTTTGGAGGCGCCTCGTCTCGCCTGGCTGAGGAAGGAAGGTTGGGACGGAAAAATGAAGGAAAAAAGCCAAAAAATCGTATAAATAACTAATGATCGTAAACGTGATATCGTGGTAACGTTAATAATGGTGATCGTGAGGTGCGCGATTGTAATTGTTATTGCAAAAAACTCGCGGGTAGTTGGCACAGCTTTACGACTGGCCTCTTGAAAAGAGCAGAAGCAGTCTTGACGGTGGCCACGCGCGTTCGCCCGTCCTTTCCCGGATGTACGGCTACGATTCGTCCGAGTTTCCATTTGAGGGGTGGAAACCGTTCGTCGCGCACGATTACTAAATCATTTAGTTTCATGTCGGGTTGACTATTAATCCATTTAGGACGTTGTTGCAAGCGGGAAAGGTATTCGCCTGACCATTTATACCAAAAACCTTGGAGGAGATGCCACCTTCGAAGGCAATGAGGATTTGCCTCTCTGAAATCTTTGTCTGGCGGCGATAGTAACGCGCTTCCGATGAGAAAATGTCCTGGAGTGAGTGCCGAGAAATCTTCCGGGTTCTCTGTCAGTGGGCAAAGAGGTCTCGAATTCAGACATGCTTCAATCTGATTGACGACGGTGGTCATTTCTTCATAGGTCAGAGTGGTGTCTCCGACCACGCGTCGTAAATCATGCTTGACTGACTTCACGCCAGCTTCCCATAGACCTCCGAAGTGTGGTGAAGCAGGGGAATGAAATGCCATTCGATTCCTTCGGTGGCTAGAAGCGGTATGCATTTGCGCTCGATTAATTTCCGGAAAGAGTCTTGTTCGGATTTACACCAATAACCACCAATTCAATTGCTGAGCTTATTCGTGCAATACAAGTGAAATAGCGTAGAATAGAGCCTAGGGTTATCGCAAACCTCGTTGGCAGTATGGAAGAGAGAGTAAAAAAAGTATTGTTGAATGAGGGCAATATTATCTCCCTTGTCTCTAGTTAACTAAAATTACGTCAATTTTAATTATTAATTTTAGTTAGGTGGGCAAATGAAAACTCTTCTTTTTCTTCTCCAATGGCAATACAACCCAAATAATGTTTCTTAACATTTATTCGTTATCATGAAAGGGACTTTACCTCTCCGCACAGACTTCTATCCACAAATTTCCATGTTAGCAGATTGAAATTATCCAGATATACCCATGTAGGCATAGTGGTAGAATTGTATACGTCGACCGGGACTTGAACTCCGGATCTTCGCATTGCAGACACGCTACCCTCTAAGTTATACCCAAGCAAACTCTTCTTCAGAAGAAATTTGAGCTATAACATGTCGAACATAATAAACGTGCGAATTATATACCAAGAAATTTTTTTTCATTCGAAAAGAGTACGGAACGACACCAGTCAGTATTCCTTAACATTTTAGTAACAGTAAGATAACATTTTACCATAATATAGAGCTAGGGTATAGTCTAGTAGGTAGCGTGTTGGTCCTGTAATGCGAAGGTCGTGAGTTCAAATCCCGGTCGGCGTAATATATAATTCTAGCGTATTGCCTGCTTGAATATACCTTGGTCACCTCAATCTATGAAAATGAAAAATTCGTAGATAGAGGGTTGTACGAAAGGCGAACAACCCTTCCATAATAAGTAAAATGCTTTATTAGCTGTCGTGATTCTTTGAATTTCCTTTGTGAGAAGGGCTCTCAGGTATACGAATTCATCCACCTGCTTGAAGTTGTATTCACCCATAGTAATATTCTGCCTCTCTGGGACAGTCCTTCGTGTCTGGGTCATGTATTTAGTTTTCGCTTCATTGCCCCTGAGCCCTACTTCACCCACTGCCGACTCCAACTCCTGGAATACCTCCTTAACGCAAAGTATTGATCGGGCCAAAATATCCATGTCGTCTGCGTACGCCACCAAGTGCGTGGATTTTACGAGTAGCGTACCTCTGGTGTAACCTGGAGTTACTGACGACATACTCAAGCACCAAGTTGAAGAGCATGGGGGCGAGACCACCTCCTTGCTTGAGACCTGACTCCATAGTGAAGCTTTGAGTCAACTCGTTTTTGATTTCTACTTGGCGCTCATAGTTGTCCATCGTGGCTTTTATTAATTGAACTAGTTGCCGTGGGACACCTAGTTCAATCGTTATTCTGTGCAGAGCATTACCGTCGACACTATCGTATGCTTGACGAAAATCGACGAACAGTTGGTGCACATTAATATCATATTCCCAGCATTTTGCTAGCACCTGTTTTACTGAGAATAAATGGTCCGTTGTTGATCGTCCGGATGTAAAGACACCTTGATATTTTGCAATGATGTTGTTAGCGTATTCACTGAGTCTTCAAAGATTTTCGTTAAGATTTTGTAATACGTACACAACAATGAAATTCCTCTGTAATTCTCGCAATGCAGACGGTCATCCTTTTTGTGTTCAGGACACATAATGCTTTTCCGCCAGTCGCCGGGTAATTTTCCAGTTGTCCAGATTTTAACAAATATTTTAAATATTCGACTGGTGAGCTCTGTTCCACCTTCTTTCAAGAGCTCTGCAGTGATTCCGTCAATTCTCGGCGCCTTGTTCGATCTTAAATTATGTGTGGCAGTCTCTACTTCGTCATAGATTGGAGCAATGGGAAGTTGATCTCCATCTGGATCTTCCGGAATTATAAAAGGTTCAGTCTGTGATGTCGTTCTATTTAACAATGTTCTGGAGTACTGAACCCATCGTGTATAAATTTCGGTAACGTCTCTTATAATGTTGCCCACTCCTTACTACTACAATGGCGCTACAGCCCAAATCGGACCTTGGCCTCCTGACATGCAGGTTCCTTAACATTTTCATTACTTATTGTGGAAAGGTTGTTATGCCTTCGCACAACCCTCTTTCTACGAATTTTTCATTTTCGTAGAATGAGGTGACCAAGGTATATCCCAAGCAGGCAATGTGTTGGAATTATATATTGCTCCGACCGGGATTTGAACTCACGACTTTCGCATTACAAGACCAAAACGCTATCCACCAGGCTACACCCTAGCTTGCCCACTCCTTGCTCATTTTAATAAATAAACTGCCAACAGGTCGGGCGTAACTTTATTATTTTTGGGTCAAGTAGGGTGTGCGTGGAAAGTCAATATGCAGGTTAGTTAGGTTAGGGCAAGCTAATTGAAAGGGGGTTCTAGGGCAGGGTTTTTGTCAATTTAACACTTAATTGTGAATACAATGAATAGCTCCAGTACATGTAAGCAATACTTCATTCGTTTATTCATGCAAGTTTGGGTTCTTATGAGGGAAGTCGGGAGGGGTTATAGTAAGGGTGGGTGGATGTTAATAGCTTTTTAATTAACTGCTTGAATCACGTCCAATATTTTCTGTATAGAATCAGTTTCATAGACGAAGTTGCATTGAATTTTTATAAAATTCGGTTTTTTGTACCGAAACCAAACATTTGTATGGGAGTGGGCAGAGGAGGGGAAGGGAATCATAAAATTTGTGATTCAGTTTTATTTCGTTTCTCTTGTAAGGTGGTCGTACAAAATTTCAAGTTCGTAGCTTTGAATTTGTTGGTTAGCAGTTGATTTATTGAAATTGATCGAAATCATATTTTTGTATGGGAGTGGGTAATCGTAGTCCTGTAATTTTTTGTGATAATCTTAATCTACTGGATGGAAACCATTTGAGTCCTCTCACTCCTTCCACCTCCTCTCATACAAACTGCACTATTTCACATATAACCCACATTTTTACAGAACTTTTAAATAGCGTTATTATTAAGATCGGAAAGAATTAACCGATTGGCTTCACTCCTTCTACCCCCTCCCATACAAAAAAAAACACAATTTCGCAACAATAAGTCTATTTTCTTGAAAGTTTCTCATTTGCATAACGTTCATAGTTCTTCATGAAAAAATAACTTAAATCCTCCCACTCCTTCTACCACCTCCCATATAAATTGCATAATTTCTCTAAATCCAATACTTTATTTTGCTTCCAAATACAACATTTATTAAGATCACAAAAATTTCTGCTTCATCTATGATGATTGGGCTTTACGTGCAATCGTAGTGCTGTTTATAAAACAATTTAATAGCCAGTATTCATCCCTTCTGTTACACCCCATATAAAATAAAATAAATTTTTATAGCCGCCACCCTTTATTTATTTTCTGTTCTGCCTCTTTGCTTTAGGAATGCCAAGAGTGGGGGTTTGACGCGAAGTCTACTTCGTTATTAAATTCTAAAATTTTTTTGTTATAAGTTTCTATCAAAAACATCATGTAAAAAACTTAAATTTAAAATTTTTACTGTTTATTAGTTTAATAATATTAATCTTTAAATTAATCAATTACATTTTTTTTTCATTTCAGGTAAGAGTCACACTATCTCAATTACAATTGCTACTATGTTAGAGGTTTGTTTTATTTTATTTATCGTACTTTTCTGTTTATAAGCTCATTTTGACTGCACCGAAATTACGTAATTTCAAGCGGATAATTTGAAAATGACGTGAATATGTTAACACTACACCGACATAATTTAGTTTGACATTTGTCGCTAAGGAAATCGGCTTATTTATTATTATTATTGACATACTAGCCGTACTTCAACACTCTTTGCTTCGTTGAAATTATATTTTTACTCTAGTCAAAAATAAAACAAAGACAAAAATATTTGTAAAAAAATGTTTTCATTTATATGAAATCCAACCGGGGCCGAACATCGGGCGAGCATTCTACCACTAAGCCACCAACGCTGATAAACTTGTCCAGCCAATATGTAGCCATATAATTATTGTGCACATTTTTTTTTAGGTTGTAATATTTTTTGGATCTGAAAGTTTTTATAGTACTTTCATGTTTCAGAGAATTTAATAAAAAAAAAAACCCAAGTCTGTAGGTGCTGTAGTTTGGCCTGGGAATTTCAGTTACTTCCATCCGAGCATATACCTATGAGGCTATACAACAACAAAGGCCTAACCCTAATATGGTTGTTTAGGCCACTTTTGCTGAGCCTCATATTTAGATTTTCGAAACATCAATCAAATTTTGGATTTCACGTGAAACATGCCAATTTACATGCCGGCAGAATGTCGAATTGACGTGCTGAATTTAAAAATCGAAGGGCATTCAATCCGCGCAACTTAAAAATAGACATAACTTCGATGAAATCATATAAAAATTTGTAATTTCGAAATGACGTTTTTGTTTGGGAAATTATATAATTTCGAACGTAATTTCATCGATTTGTACGAAATTACGTGATTTGGTCGCAGTGAAAATGTGCAAATAGCACAAATTATTGCAGATGGCGCTGAAACGTTTCTTTGTAGCCTTAAATTCTCCTTCTTGAAGGTGAAGCATAATACAATTTTCTAGAACGAAAAAAAGAAACCATTGAAACATTGAAAATCCTTGATATGTCCAACTCAATAATCTTCTTCTGATATCTGACAAATATTTTTTTCGATAAAAGGACCTAAACAACAAACACCGGTTATTTCAGAAAAATATAAGTATCAGGTTTCTTCACTAATGTCCTTAATGTCAATCAACACATTTTCTTTTCTTCCTTTAACTTTTTTTTTTGTTTGTTGTCATGAATATTCGCCCATCATTTTCTCATCAGCCTCTACTTGTGTCCTTCAGAATTTTTTGTTCAACATGTTGCGCTGTAGACGCAAATAATAGAACGATATTATCATAATGAATGTATCTTCGTATCTATTAGATGATGATGATGTTGTTGTCAGGTATCTATGTGTCCTTGATGGGTGGGCGGGCAATCAAAAATATCTCCTATAATTTCTCTGAAAAAATAAAATATCTCATCCATAATTGCCACGAGTCCTTATTGTTCTGAAAAATATCGCACAGAGACAGCATTTTAATTCGGATCAGAAAATATGGGAAATAAACTGATTTTTCATCTGAATTGAAGTGGCATTTTCTAAAAGAATGGGCATGTTCTTGATTCTTGTTGGTATCGCAACATAACCATTTCTCTCTCTTTTTCCATGGATTTCGAGTTTATAGTAGGTTCTAAGGATAATTTCCTTATGATTTGAGCCACACATTTCGTATATAGGATGGTGGTCGAGGGTTGAAACTTGAAAACAGTTTATTTTTAGCCACTATTCAAGGTGAAGAATAATAATGATGAATACAACAAGTCAGATAATGAGTATTTTCAAGCATAAAATAGAAATAGTAGTTTCTAACTAGAAAACTGCAACGCATATGTTTTGTTTTTTCGGGACATTTTTGGAACGAAGGAATAATGTGTTTTCCAAAAGTATGTGAATTTGTCAAATGTCGTCTAGAAATTCACACAAAGCGCCCTGTTACGAATATTTGAAACAATGCAATAGCTGGCCATATACGTTCGAGTAAAATCTTTGAGCATGTCCTTATGACGTCATATTTCAACTTACCAGATATCAAAATTTCATTACATTCGTTAGTGGTGATGATGGTGGCTTGTGGCTCGACTTGAAAAATATCAATCTATCAGGATGATATATATTTCTATGAGAATGCTTGGAATAAATGCCCGAAGAATATTACTCGTGTGACTTATTCGAACGTCTATGTTCAGCTATTAAGAGTAAACTGAAAACCGATGAATGAATTAGGTTCATCGGACTGAATTCTGCGCACTTGATACTTTGTGCCTTTCAATATACTCAAAGTTGTCACTTTCGTCGAAAGTAGTGACTTTCGTTGTGAGAACAAATTACTTTCGGTTTGCTTCAAGCACACATTTTTTCTGCTTCTACAATGGCACTACAGCCCAAATCGTTTGTTAGCCCTTAAAGCAACTTTCAACTTTCTATCTAGGATTTTTTTTTATTTTCGTAGATTGAGGTAACCAAGATATTTCCAAGCAGGCAGTACGGAGGAATTAGATGTCGACTGGGATTTGAACTCACGACCTTCGCATTCTAGACCAACACGCTGCCCACTAGCTACATCCAAGCTCTGTAAATTTGCATCGTAAATACTGCGAAACCCTCCGGTGTGTACTGTCTGTAAGCTTTACTTGAAGCATTATCAATTATTGTGATTTAATATCATTGCGGTATTGAATAATTTAAATAATTTGTATAAATTACAGGGAATGAAAAATTACACTATGTTGCTTTATTATTCGCACTGTTATCGAGCTCGAATGTGTCGCCCGTCGCCTATCCTTTTACGCCCGCGCATTCGTTCCAGAATGTTCTTCGTTATCCAAAGTATTAAAACTAAAAATTTGCTAAGAGTTCCAAGTTTCAGTTCGAATAGTTTAACCCTCTTAAGCCTTCGCACTATGTTCTTATTGTCTAGGATTTGAATCACCTTAGTATTGACGTGTTGTTGAAGTTTTCGTTCACGACTTTGTGCAAACTTTTTTATTTCATTAGTGACAAATTCTATATGTAGATCCTTATGGAGATTGTCATTGCGTCTAAAACACCTCGAAGTACCTCATTTTGAAAAAGTTGTATTATTTTTGTGGCGATACGACATCGTCGACACATTCCAGCGTCACGGACATCAAACGTAGACATTGCTTATCACGCACAAGCAAACCGTCCTCTTTTCCATATCACCAGATATGCTGATCCTGCACAATCGAACCGTCCCTTTCTGCATATCGCCAGATATGCAACGAAAGGTATCAAGTGGCATGCTCAACGACGCGCGCGATCAACAATTACTTTGCTGCTTATCGTGCACAAATGGAAACAAAGTACGCCAGCCAGACACGCCGCAGCGTCAGCAAAAAGACGTGGATTAAAAGCAGAATTCAGTCGTTCAGTCGTTATCAGTCTTCAGCAGTCGTCATCAGTAGTCGTCTGTCTTCAGTTCCAGTTTTAAGTTATTTCAATAAAATATTATTTATAGTAAAATCGTGTTCTTATTCACCACCTCGGTTCGCGCTCCCAGGCCCAAATTTTGATATTACTTTGCTTAGTACAACTCCAAAGTTGAATACCATAAGTCCAGACTGGCTTTACGACTTGGTTGTACAGCAGAAGCTTGTTGTAAGTTGACAAAGAGGAGTATCTCCCTATTAACCAATACATTTTGTTGTATTTGTATTGAAGCTCATCACCTTTTTTTCTTTGACGTGAGCTTTCCATCTAATCTTGGCGTCAAGCGTCATGCCCAAGTATTTAGGTGTGTTCGAGTAGGGTATCACTTGATTTTTGATGTAAACTGGAACACCTGCGAATTCACCATTCGTGGAGTGGTGAGTTTACGGGCAAACGGTGTAAAAAGTAAAACAGTTCCACTTCAAGAAGGTATATATACTCAGTAGATGGTTACTGTTCGCTTTCTATCATTCAGTCCACCATAACATCTGCAAATATTTGTCAGTAGCAGCCAGTAAAACTGAAAAATATGCCAGCTTCTTCACTCATTACGGTCGTTCTCACTTCCCTTCCCTCCCTTCCCAATCCCATTCCTTCCCTTCATGACTGTGTTTGTGCATTGCACATAAAGGCCGACATTGCCTATAACACAGGCCATTCTGTAAAAAAAAATGTGCTTGATTTTCTTGTTAGTTAAGTCGGCATGCATCGATTTGGTTTCGTTTAGCTTTATCCGCCATTTTTTGATCCAACGAAGAATTTTGAAGATAGCCGTTTACAATTTTTCTGTTGATTCCAAATTAGTGTTTCCTACAGCCATTACTGCGGTGTCGTTTGTAAAGATAGCGATGGTGCTATGTTCCCAGTTCGGAAGGTCATAGGTGTACAAGAGGTAGAGAGCCGGTCCAAGTACACTTCCTTGTGGAATTCCCGCTTGGGTCTTCTTTAGCTCGGATTATTCGTCTTCATGAAGTATCTTTCTGGTATCTATGATTTTAATATACCTGTGAATTGTGCGGGAAGGATCGTTCTATGTGAGCCCCTCATGCCATACTCTGTCAAAGGCCTTCTCCACATCAAGAAAGACCGTTGAACAGACTTTTTTTTTCGTTCTAGTGTTTTCTCAATAATGTAAGTTATCCGATGAGCTTTTGTCAATTATTGAATGCTTATCCCGGAAATCGAACTCGATTAGATTAATCTTTTTATCAGTTTTTCAAATAGTTTTGTCATTACCGGCAACAACGATATTGGTCGGTATGATGATGTTTCATGCGGTGGCTTACTGGGGTTTAGGAATCATAATAACTTCAGCTACTTTCCACAGTTGCGGTACATATTTCAAACTAAAGGATGCCTTGATTAGGTTTGTCATTTTTACAATACCTTTTCTTGGAAGTTGCTTTAGGATCTGTCCGGTTGTTAAGTCAAATCCAGCCGCTTTTGTTGAACTGATATTTTTCTTTATTTCTTTTCTGACTTCAGCCGGTGATGTTAAGATAATTTCCAAGTTGTTCTGAGATCGTACTTCTAAAATTTCTTCTTCATTTTGTTTCGCATTTGGTTGGGATATGCTTTCAAGATATTCTGCGAAAATTTTTGCCTTTTAAGTTCCAAGTTAATAAACTGAAAGTAGTTTTAAAATAGAACTTCCGCAATATCAAAATGAGTAATTCTTCAGTTAACTAAAGAGCTTGCTAATTAGGGACTGTTCTCACTGGATTACGTGTGGTTTACTTCCTTGGAAATAATTTCGCACTTGTTTCTAGTTTTAGTAACTTTTTTCGTACACGGTTTTCTTTGTAATAGATTACGTAAAAAACTCATTTAAGCAAGCACTCATTTTATTGCGAACACACCCAATTACCACCCCATTAAGGATGGTCCTGTCCTGGATATTATATATGAGCAAATAAGACTAACAAAAAAACAACAACACATTGAGCAATAATCACATACCAAATAATGACCAATACTTACGTTGGTTATTAGTCAAGCATACGGAAACCATTTACAAACAGCGTTCTTTGGGGAGATAGGTGTGGAGGTGGTCGAATCGAACTTAATCAAATTTGCGAGCATAACTTCCGATTCGGATGGAAGGAAGTGGTGAAGCGGAGTAGACACTGTCGGTTTATTACAAAAAAGGTGGAGTGATATCCATCCAACCTCCAGGCAAGGCTACAGGAAAAGCCATAGTCTGGTATTGATTTTTCGATCAGACTATCGCAATAAAATGGCTTGTAACCAAGACCAATCGTGGCTTATGGTAAATTATTGACCTTTTCTGGAGGTCTTCTGTAGGAGATTTATACGAGGAGGGATTGAGTATTTTTAGAAATCAAATCGATATCTTTTGTTATATTAAAAATAAAAAAAAAAAGATTATTTAAAATGTCAAGAGTTTGTTTAGGATGTAATCGCAACATCATTCGAGAGCTTCTTATAATGCAATATAGCATAATGGATCCATTTAGAAATTTCCATGAAATCAGTTTTTCACTATTAAACCTTTCAAAGCTATTAGATTGTTGCAGATGAAATGGCAACTTTCGCGATGAAGTGAAGTTAGTTCCGATTTTCATGTCTCAAACTGCCGCCAGGTGGCTCTGGCAGTAATGAATATTGAAGTATAAATACTCCTACATTTGGTAATGGAATCATTTCAGTTTTGGACTTCATTGAGATCGGAGAGAAAAAAAATTAAAAAAAAAAATGGAATCGAGACTAAAACGGTTACTTTTTCTTTGCGAGTTTAAACTTGGCCACAACGCAAGGGAGGCAACCAAAAACATTAACAGGACATTTGGAGCTGATACAGTAAGCGAACCACATGATTCGAAAAATTCCGATCAGGAGATATGATCCTTCAAAATGAGTGCATATTTTGAAGGGTTCGATAAATCTTGTCATTTGGAAGGGATTCAAAAATTGGAAAAACGCTGGACTAAGTGTATCGATCTAGGAACTATTGTTGCGAGCTAGGGGTTCGCCGGGATTTCAAGTAAAACACAATTCGTTTAAAAATAAGTGATAATCTATTTATTCGCACTTTTATTTAATTCGCACTATATGGCAACACCGATATTGTTCTGTCGCGTTCTTTCACCGGTTCGCGTTCTTCCACAGATGTCGCTGAATGACTAACTCCCGTCTGACTGCTTCGTGCTTTTTATACCAATTCTCGAAGCTTCCGTCGGGTGTAGTTGGGTGTGTGTCTAGACTATTCGGGAAGGTTCTAGATCTTTAATTGCCTACCTCTTGGAGTGTACTGTTCCGGTGTATGTCTAGACTATACTGGAAGGTTCTAGATCTTTGACTATGGCATTTTACATATTGGGGGACTGTTCTGGCATATTCTGGAAAGATCAATATTGCGTGGTTGCCAGATCTATAACATTACCCTCTCCTTAGTCCCTATTCGTCCCGAACAGAGTCGTTCACTTCCTTAATGGCACCATGGTACTTTGTTAGTCGGTCGAGATGTACCACTTTCATTTTAGTACGAGGTTTTCGCTGATTCCATCCATCCTTTGGTTCGGTCGTTATCCTCTGAATGGTTTTTCCGGCTTCTTTTTCCTTCTCACGTTCGCGTTCTTGCTCCATGTCCTTTTCGCGCTCCTTCTCCTCCTTGGCAGCACGTTTACTTTCCTTTTCACGTTCCGCATTCTTCTCGATCACATCGCTTCTCATGTTCGGCCTTGTCACGATTATTCGCATGGGGTACTTGGCCGTCAGGACTTCTACCCGTTCGTTCGCAATCCTTATTCGAATGCCTTTTTTTTTCTTTGCTTCCAGGATCTTTCCCGATGTATTGTTCTTGTTGCAATCGATCTTGCCGACTCGGGATTTTCGATCGACTCCGGCGTCTTTTATCAAAACCGTGTGTAAGATTAGTTGGTCACTTTTCTGGGTTTACGGCAGTCGAGTCTCAAGTGTCCTGTCTGTCCACAATTCCAGCATCGGGGGGCACCAGATCTTTCGCTCCGCTTGGTGTACTCTGCTGTCTGGCACACACACTCTTTTACTATTTCTCGGACTCGATAGTTACTCCGCGAGCTTTGCTTGGCAGCTTCGAACGTCAGCCCATATACTAAGGCTTCGCCAATCGTTTTCTTACCTGCCAATTTTAACTCCTGTTGCAGCTCTCTGTCCTGTACAGCATTGTTAAATGCGAAAACAGCTGTATCATTGCGTTGCTCTGTTTGCGCATTGGGAAGCGATAATAGCGTGAGTCGTTCAATATCGCGTGTCAGCTCTTGAAGTGTTTCACCATTCTTTTGGGTTCGGTTGTACAGTTGTGTCTTGTGGATCTCTCGCATGTGGTCACTGCCGTAATGGCGATCAAATGTCTGGACTAACGTTGAAAAATCTTGTCGTTGCTCCTGCGGAATCGTATGGAGAACCTCTGCTGGTGGACCTCTTAGCGACAATATAAGAGCCGTTCCCCGTTCCAGATCATTCCAATGATTGTTTCTTGCGGCAGCCTCAAATTGGATCTTATAAATCGCCCATGGTGTTTGTCCATCGAAGACTGGAGCTTTGAAACCCTTGTGCGTAACGTGTTCTGCCTTGGTGACTCCAGTTGCTTTCACGTTATCGAAGTCCCTTTTTAGGCGTTCGACTTCCACTACAATCCCGGATATCCTTTCCGTAATTTGTTCTTCGAGGATTCGAAGTTTCTTCTCTACGTTTTCTTCTATTGCCTTACACATGGTGTTTATTTTATTATTTTGCAGTTCAAATTTTTGGTTGAGGTTCCTTGAAGTCTGATCTAATTTTTCATTAAGGTCCGCTGACAGCTGACTTTGTTGGTCTAATTTCTGATTAATGTCCGCTGATTGTTGCTCTAATTTCTGATTAATGTCCGCAGATTGTTGTTAAATGTCCACTGATTGTTGCTCTAATTTCTGATTCATGTCCGCAGATTGTTAATCTAATTTTTTCATCATTTGTTGCATTAACTGTGTTAGAGCATTCGTTGTACCAGAACACTCCTCTCCACGAGCTTCTTTGATTTGGAACTCAAAACTATCTGCATCCTCACCCTTAGCCTCAAGTGTCTCGATCATACGGCTGAAAAGCTCAGACTTGCTCCCTGTCGTAGATAACTCGCGTCTACCGAGCTCTTCCTTCAGCTCCCTTAATTTTAAGTCCTTTAAATAACGCGGCATTTTCACTACCGATTATTTCAAGTTTTCCCGCGATCCGAATTCACTTAAATTTTCTTCACTAATTAAAGTCACTGCTCACTAAAGCACTCGAGAATATTCGATTTCACAAAATTCTCACTGTCCGTTCGAGAATTTTAGTTTCACTTTTTCGCTTTCACAAAATTATCCGTTCGAGAATTTTAATTTCACTCGCGATTTTTAACCCGAATTTATCCTTGAAATCCCACTTCTGACATCAATTGTTGCGAGCTAGGGGTTCGCCGGGATTTCAATTAAAACACAATTCGTTTAAAAATAAGTGATAATCTATTTATTCGCATTTTTACTTAATTCGCACTTTAACTTAATTCGCACTATATAGCACCACCGATATTGTTCTATCGCGTTCTTGCACCGGTTCGCGTTCTTCTACAGATGTCCCTGAATGACTAACTCCCGTCTGACAGCTTCGTGCTTTTATACCAGTTTATGCCAATTCTCGAAGCTTCCGTCGGGTGTAGTTGGGTGTGTGTCTAGACTATTCGGGAAGGTTCTAGATCTTTAATTGCCTACCTTTTGGAGTATACTGTTCCGGTGTATGTCTAGACTATACTGGAAGGTTCTAGATCTTTGACTATGGCATTTTACATATTGGGGGACTGTTCTGGCATATTCGGGAAAGATCAATATTGCGTGGTTGCCAGATCTATAACACTATGTTGAAAAATAAAATAAATTTTTGCCGAAGAAATTTTGTTTTCTTCATTTTTACACGTCATTATCAATCCGCCCTCATACGAACGGACGTACACGGATGAATAGTTTTGTTGAAGCATAGAAGTGGGAATCAAATTTTTAACAAGTAGTACCATAAGTTGGTGGGCGAGCTAAATAGAGTAGAATCAGTAGAACATCGAGACTTTAAGTGAAGGAACTACTGCGAGGACGGCGAGAAGTTGATCAACGAACGAGCTACACAACGAGATTTGTGGAATTCGCATCGATAAGAAATTGTTCCAACGATATGAACGAGGAGACTTCTGAATCACGCCACAAGGAAAAAAAAACCCACGGACGAATCATCAAAGGCCCCAAGGAATGTCGGTTGAAACTAATTAGGGACTTAGCTTTTCTTTTTAATACATCAACTCATAAATTTTAACGTAGAACTTAGTTAGCTTCAAGTCATTGAGCTGTATTTCGCCTATCTTATTTTACTTGCCTATATGTATGTAAATATTTGGGACATGTTTTTCAACCCAGGTCGCGAAAATTGTTTTGGTGAAGCCTTTCCGGACTTAGTGGCTCGGTCCGGAAAAGACACCGGGAATGAAGTCTTACATTTTCCCAGCCTGGGAAAAATTATATTATAGTTACCTCTAAACTTCACTTCATTTTAGATTTGGACTATAGGAATTTAAGTAAACTAAAATGCTAGGGTGTAGCCTAGTGGGTAGCATGTTGGTCTTGTAATGCGAAAGTCGTGAGTTCAAATCCCGGTCGACGCAATTTATAATTCCAGCACATTGCCTGCTTGGATCATCACCTCAAACTATGAAAATG
Organism: Chorisops tibialis; assembly: GCA_963669355.1. NCBI lineage: Eukaryota > Metazoa > Arthropoda > Insecta > Diptera > Stratiomyidae > Chorisops > Chorisops tibialis. Next base: position 291,389,109 of record OY770262.1, read on the forward strand.
AAAAATTTGTAGGTAGAGGGTTGTGCGAAGGGCTATCAACTCATCCACAATTAGTAATGAAAAATGTTAAGAAACCTGAATGTCAGGAGGCCAAGGTACGATTTGGGCTGTAGCGCCATTGTAGAAGAAGAACAATTTAAGTAAACTACTTAAAACTCTACTCTTCCTTTTACCACCTCTCATACAAATATATAGTTTTCTCAGGTATAAATTGCATCAAGTCTTTAGATCAGTCTGGTTCACTAAATTTTCAGCTTGAAAGTGTTGCTATTTAATTATTAATAGATTGAGCTAACCTATAGTTATACTTCCTGATCAATCCAATGAAATTTCAAGATTTAATCCGACTACTTTAGGCTTTGTAAACAATTACGCTATCGACCACTACCACCAGGTTATACCAAGATTATAACTAGGTAAGTAGCTTTCACGAAACTAATTGGTAGTCGTCCTATTGACCTATTCTTTGGAAATCTCCTCATAAATTCAGACATCCCCATTTCCCAATTTCTACGTACTCTGATTGAAAGATCTGATCGAAAGTTTGTGCGTTCCGTGGGACAAACTATATTTAATGATAAATGACTCTAATTCCTCATCGTCCTTCCTTCTTCGATTGATTTCCTATTTGTATCCCGGTATAGAGAAATCGAGAGACGAGACAAAACTAATTCCCTGTCCGTCTAGATAGAAACCCTGCAAGCCGATTTATTGTCCTTCTTTCGACAAAATGAGCGGCAGAATAATTTCCTCGGGGTCAGCGGGTTGGACTGAAATAATGAAGTAGGCTGTGTGTGTAGTAGTACAGGACATGCCGTCTACCTAGTCAATAATATCGAATAATTTAGTCGTTCGTGATGCTGATGAATATTAAATTAATGGCCAAGCTAAGTGGAATTGACGTGGAAAGCCTCGAGTCCTTTTCTTTCCCCGACCTATTTTCATTGACGAACACGTCTCAAGAATTATAGGTCAAAAAAATGTTGTTGTGTTGTTGTTGGTTTTTTTTTCCTGGCCAAAATATAACATTGTTAGCGCTGTGCACATAAGTTTAGTTTTACTGAAAGTAAAATGAAACCATTAACAAGGAGACAGAGAGGGAGTGAACGAGAGAAAGAGAGAGAGCGATTTCGAAATGTTCATAGGTCTGCGTGTTTTGTGCATTTTTCAGAATATGGGAAATTCTAGTCACGAAAGTATACGAGACATGTCTGCCTACAGACGGACTGGGGGGATAGGGGGCGGAAATGTGAAGTGAAATGGAAGTAGGTCAATTTCATCATTTTCAGAATTATATTGGTTTTTCGGGGAATGAAGAAGAGTTCTCATTTGAATTTCGGAAATAAAGTTGTTGATGAGTGCGAGATTCGATTGTAGACAAGGACGTCCGCAGGATTTTCGCTAAGAATGGGGCAAATTATTTATGTTTCCTTAAATTTCAAACACATTTTAATGGACAAGCGAAAAATTTGTCTGTCTGTCCACAAAATAGCTCTCGAATGCTTTTAACAATCGAGTTGAAAATTTTTTGGTTTCAATTTTTGGCGAAAAAGGAATTTTAAGATCGTGAACGAGCCTCATCCCTTCACTCTTTCTAACACCTCCCATACAGAAATCATTATCTTAAAAACGACTGAGATGACTCATTACACGCTTTTTTATTTCATTTAGAGTTCCGCATGATTGGTCATCAACCACCTCCCTCACTAAATTTCCTACTCTGGCCTAATGCTAAAACTAGTACTGCACTCATAGCCAGAAAATACAATATAAGGTGTTTGCGAGCGCAATCTTTTTCGACATTCTGATTTAGGCTTAAGTAACTCTGAATTTGTAATGCTTCATAAAGCTCGTGTAACACCTGAATCCTAGTCTGACAACACGAAAAAAGGAGGCTTGTCGAGAAAGTCAGAACGCGACGATCGCAGGTGGGGCATCGCAATTAATTTCTGCCACCCTGCTTACTTCCGGCAAGTATCCCCTCCCCCTATAATGCTATACACAGTTATGTCCGTATAGGAATTGGAGAAAAAAGAAATTAAACTTAGGTTAGTTTGGGTGGAGAGAGACGAAAGTGAAAGTGGACGTTGCCTATGAAGCACTGGAGGTTGTACACGTTGGGAAAAACTATGACTGGAAGTGTGTTCCAAAGTCTTGACGTTCGGGAAATGAATGACTGCCTATATTTCACTGTAAGAAAAGGCAAGAGTTTAACGGTGTTTAATTCATTAGTTCACTACATATATAATTCGTTTTTATTGACTTATCTCAACTCGTTTGGTTGTTAGGTTCGTCGTTGGCGTAGTGATTCTGACAGATAGCCAGTGCTGCCTGTGGACTCTATCTGTAGACCTTTTAGCATTACCCAGTCTGTAGCACGTGGAGGCGATCTACCCATCTGACCACAAACATTCCTTGATCGCAGTAATTTTACGGACCCGCGAATTACTTTGTGACGATTGTTTAGCAGCACAACAAAGCCCCCTGTGGTGTTCTTCTTGCCCTCCAATTTCAATGCCTGTTGTAGTTCTCCATCCAGCAGAGCATCGCTAAATGTGGCCGCCACTATCTGCTCATTGCGGTTTTCCGGCTCCAACCTGGGCAAGGATAATAATAATGCCAGCCTTTCAACATCCTGTACAACTTGTTGTAGGGTTTCGCCGAGTTTCTGAGTTCGATTGTGAAGTTGTGTTTTATAAACGTTTTAACACGTGGCTGGTAATGTGTTGCAAAATCATGACGTTCGCGAAATGAATAACTGTCTATATTTCACTGTACGAGAAGGTAAGGGTTTGACGGTGTATAATTCATTAGTTCACTACACACTGTAATTAATTTTTATTGACTTACCTCAACTGATTCGGTCGTTAAGTTCGTCATTGACGAAGTGATTCTGACAGATCGCCAGTGCTGCCTATGGACTCTACGGCGCATAGCGTTAAAAACCTCAATGCCAGGTAATACGCGATAGAGAAACCGCAGGCAGCACTGGCGATCTGTCAGGATCATTAGGTCGACGACGAACCAAACAGCAGTTTGTTAATTGAAGAGGAGGCGGTCTTTATCGCGTAAAAAGTCATTCAAATTTACAGTACGTGCAATTTCATCATCAGAAATTGGATTTCGAAATCAGCAACCATAGTATCGCAATCGAAAATCAAGGGTGAACCTACTGAATATGAAGGTACTAGAAATGTGGTGGTCAACAGTTCCGGATTCCTTATTTTATGGACTTGACGTCACTATGGCAAACTGTAATATCCTAAAGGAATCGCATCGATCAACGAAGCGTGAAGTATTCTTGAAATTACTTATGAAGATTTTCGATCGGCTGAGTTTTATCATTCTTGGTATATGCAAAGATCCTTTCTCCTACAGGACATCTGGCGCTCGGAAATCGATTTGGACCAGAAAATCACTGACCGACAATATCAAAAGTGGAGCACACACAGTTACCAAGAATCCAGAAAAAACCGAGGTGTTATTTTGGAGGACACTTCTATAGTCTGCATCTACACGTCTTCTTAGAAGCTAGCGAATCCGCAAAATAAGATGCGCATCCGTCACCGTTAAGACCAAAATAGAGCCTCTGAAAGTGATGTCGCTCGCGAGACTAGAACTGCAAGCCACCGTATTGAGCGCAAGACTTTCTGAATTCGATCGGGACCTACGATGAAACTAGGATTGTCCTATGGTCTGATTCAATGGCAGTTCTATCGTGGTTAGGATCTGACCACAAAAGATCTAGGCAATTCGTCGCAAGCTAGGGTGGGTGTAGCCTAGTGGGTAGCGTGTTGGTCTACAATGCGAAGGTCGTGAGTTCAAATCCCGGTCGATGCATAATTCCAGCACACTGCCTGCTTGGGTATACCTTGGTCACCTGAATCTACGAAAATGAAAAATTCGAAGATAGAGGGTTGTGCGAAGGTCTAACAACCCTTCTACAATAAATAACGAAAAATGTTAAGGAACCTGAATGTCAGGAGGCCAAGGCCCGATTTGAGCTGTATCGCCATTGTAGAAGAAGAATTCATCGGAATTCGAGTTTCTATCGTTCGTATCATGTGAATCGGGCTAAAAATTAAAAAAATTGTAGGAGGTTGTAGTAGAGATAAAATGCAAGGAGGAATGATTTACGATGGAGAACAGACTGCACTTTTACTTGTTTTTTCGTCACTCTGAGAGTGAGTTTGCTGGTTTTAGGGTACCTGAGTGCGGGCGGCGCCAGGAGGGATCGTTTTATTTATGTTATGGAATCGCTTCATTTAGCTTTATAGGACTCGTTTCCTTGTCTATACCTAGTCCTACCATAAATAATGATATAAGATTTTTGAACTACAAACATAAAACGACTGGTTGGATTTGAATAATTTTTTCAATTTTTTATTGTGTCAATAGTAAACTACAAAATTTAAATAAAATTATTCAAAATGCCCGCTATTTGCCTTAATACTGCGCCTAAGTCTGCCACTCAACAATTGCTGTACGGGCGATACCCATGAGCAAATGGTCCACAGCTGCTACCAACGCCTGCTTTAATGACTCCAGATTATGGTGGCGTCTTTTACAGACCATGTCCTCTAAAACTGACCACAGTTTGTAGTCGAGCGGATTAAGGTCTGAGCTGTCTGCCGGCCAATATTCAGTACTAATAAACACAGGTACATGATTTGTAAGCCACTGTTGTTTTGGCCTTATGAGCGGGCGCAGAGTCTTGTAGTCTTGTTGGAATATCCATGGTTTGTTTTGTAACATGGTTTGCTTCAAGGGTTCCACTACATCATTTAAAATGTCTCGCTGATGAGTGTTGCCGCTGTTTTAACACCCTTCTCACAAAAATGTAATCAAGTGCCGCCGTCATAGGATATTCCCCACCAAACCATCACTGATGAGGGATAATGACCTCGTTCAATCTTCGGCACCAGTTATGAAAAGTTTCCGCCACGGTAAAGATTTTTTCGTCAGTAAACGGGATTTTTTTTTGTAATTGAGGCGCTTAGATGCCAAGGGGTATAAGTGACAAATTCCTAAAAATGGAGTTAGGTGTGCCGTTTGTTAGATGAATGGTACTTTTAGTTGGTGGCCAAGGGATATGATTGTCTAAGAATTCTAAAAGCGACACTATAGGTTAGAAAATGTGCCATTGAATGAACAGCTGAATGTGAGCGTTTTACAAGAAATTACATTTTCTGCACTTATACCCCTAGGCATCTAAGCGCCTCAATTCTCTTTACCGAACAGCGATAACAGGTGTTTTGATTTTTTTTAATTCGTCGGTAAGGCGCTGTCCTGTTTGTCGTTTGAAAGCTCCAAGTTCCAAGTCTTGTTCAACGATTAGGCTCATGGTTCTCTGGCTCTATATCCATTTCACGAGCCATGATTTTTTGTCTGCGGACAGGATTTCGATTGATTCGCGACCTCACAGCATCATTGCCTGTGGCGTACGATCCGTGCGAGGCCAGCCGGACTTTTTACATTAATTAACATTTCCAGTTTCAGCAAACAACTTAACAGTACGATACACAAAAACATGTGTGGTATTCAACGCTTTTAATAAACAAAAAATACGAGCTCTTTCTATTCCACACTTACTTACTATGGCGCTACAGACCAAACCGGACTTTGGTCTCCTGAATGCTTTGCCTCCATCCAAATCGGTTCAGTGACCGCGTCCTCCAGTTAGAAAATCTAAGCAAAGATTTGCTGTCTGCGTCAATCGAATCCTCCCAGTGCTGCCATGGTTTTCCAACCGGTCTTTTTCCATTGACGTCCCTTTTAGTTCGCGTTTGGGAAATCTTCCGTCATCCATACTCTCCACATGGCCAGTCCATTGTAACTTGTTATAGTGATTTCTATTCGCCCAAAAAATGTGACCCGTTTTTGCCCTTAACATTTTTTCTAGCAATTCCTATGTTCTATTGGAAAAAAAAATTCTGCCCTGCTAGAAAAATGGTTTGCACACTAGGTAAAACTTATCTGAAAATGCACATTTCTTGCCCCGAATTTTTCGGCGGTGCAACTCAATTGACCTGTAATGTACAACAACATGAAAAAAATAAATCATCTGTCAACATCGGTAACAGATTCTAACGGATAGATCTTACTTAAAAGGACTTAAAACTTTACATGAAGTATGCAATATGAGTGCATACGTAATTTTTCTTAATTTTCCCAAAATCTTCACAGGACCATTTAGAGATAACAAGACAAATTAAAACGCTTTGTTTTGACAGTTTCGAAAGGCAATCAGCTGTTCGGTATAGAAACAACATGATAAAAAAAAATGCAAAAAACTTACACTTAAAGTGTTCTATTGGAAATTGACCTGACCGACGGAACTGAGAAAAATGAGTGCAAAACTGCAATAATTTTGCATTTTAAAGGGCAAAAACGGGTCACATTTTTTTGGCGAATAGAAATCACTATTACATTTTCACACTTATGAAGAGCAATAACAGCAATACTCTCTTTATCAGCCCACTCCATCATAACGGCTTAAGCTATACTGAAATGCTATGGCGCGTTTGTAGAGCACATATGAACTGTCAAAACTTGCAACATAACATTTGGCTGCATTTAAGTTAGGTAGCCGCAAAAGTCGCGTTTACACTTGTATCAATATTTATGGCAGGACTAGGTAAATTCTAAGGTGTCTACATATTTCGTTTTAAATCAGCCAGCAACTGTGATGATCTCCTTGCATGCTTCCGTCCGTGAGATGTACTCCGCTTCGGGGAATAATCGTGCCACACACGATTGCCGGTCCACCTAGTATCAGAATGAAACTAAAGTGTAGAGATGGGCAAAATAGTTTCTTTTGCTGAACTAGTTCACTACTTCTTATTTACTAAAAGAACTAGTTCTTTGAACTACTTTTTCAAGTTCATCTACCTACTCTTAGGTCGTGTTTGCAAAATTCAGCATTTTGCCGATATCTCGTGTACAAAGAAAGCAACTCAAAAGGAAGAAAATCATATTTGGCTCGATCCGAGCAGTCGTTCTCGAGGTGTCTATAAAAAAATGAGAAACTCAGCTTCATGCAGATATCTCGAGTCAAAAAGAGTAGAAAAAATTGTTCAAGGTTTCCGTGGCGTAGTGGGCAGCGTGCTTGCTTCACAGTTAATGGATCGTAGGTTCGATTCTCACTTCAGACTGGGATTTTTTTAAGCATGAATTTTCAGTTGGTACTGGCAATGAAAAATTAATCAAAATAAAATGGGCAAACGATGTAAAAGTGAAAAACTTCCACTTCAAGAAGGTCTGTTTACTGAGTACATGGTTTCTGTTCGCTTTTTGTCATTCAGCCAGCCATAATATCTGCAAATATTTGTCAATAGCAGCCAATACAACTGAATAGCAAAAAATATATATACATATACCAGCTTCTCCACTCGTTACGGTCGTTCTCACTCCTCTTCCCCTAGCTTCCCAATCCCATTCCTGGGCGTAAAGCCCAATCATATGATACTCTAGATGAAATACTTACTTCCCTTTTGTTTGGTAGGTGGTAAAAGCAGAGGGGGAGGTTTGTAATTTTTGTTTGTAACACTGAACGTAGCATATAAAATATTTCATGCTGAATTCAAAGTTTCTTGCTTTCATAATTTTCGAGGAAAATTGAACAATTTTTGTCTGAATTTATGGTATTTCTATGGCAGAGAAAGTGGGAGATTTTAGATGATTTTGAATCTGCTTATCAACATCCCCATCATCAATGCTTTGTTACAATTTTAAAGTCGATAGCCCTCATATGTTCGAAGGAGAAAAACTTTTCTTGAACTTCCAATACAAAAATTTGTATGAGAGGTGGTGGAAGGAGTGAAGTGGAGCTGATAATTTTTTCTAACACTTATTTCAATTATTAACGGGCAAATTCTGGCAAAATTTCTTTCTGCTTCTTCTAGTTTTTATGAAAATCGGTTAAATGCATTTACCAAAATTCTGCATTTGTATGGGAAGGGGTAGAAGGAATATCCGAATTAAAACCAAATTTTTTGACATCAATCATATTTAAAATAGTATACTTTTCTTAAATTTTAAAGTTGATAGCTTTGATGATTTTGATGAAAACTAATTTAATTGAAATTCCGAAATTTTGTAAAATTTGTATGGGAGGGGGTAGAAGGAGTGTGGTAGAGTTAATAGTTTTTCCAAAATTAGTTGCAATTATAATAAAATTAATCTTGACAAAAATTGGTTCATTTAGCTTTGCTAGTTGCAATGCAAACCGAATAAATGCATTTTTGAAAATTGTGCATTTGTATGGGAGGTGGTAGAAGGGGTAAGGAGATCAGATCAATATTTCTTGAGGTTAATGATATTTATATCATTATACTATGACCTTATTTTCAAGACAGTAGTTGAAATGGTTTCTGAGGAAAATCGATTTCTTGAAATTTCGAAATTTCATGAAATTTGTATGGGAGGGAGTAGAAGGAGTGGAAGGATGTGGCCCATTCACGAACTTAAAATTACTTTTTTACTCAAAATGACACACAACAAATTTCAGCACGATAGCTCAAAGCCTTCGAGAGTTATGTTGTAGACAGACGGACAGACAGCAACTCAGAATCGTGGTTTTTGAGAGACAACAAATATTTCTGTACCCTTGGCCGCTCTGTGCGAGTATTATTTCTTACCGTTACAAACGGTAAGGCAAACACAATATACTCTCAGATTTCATCTAGAGTATAAAAAGGAAATGAGATGGATACAAAATGCACCCGACTTGATTCAAGCTGCCATTCTCAAGATATCTCTGCAAAAAATGCTTAATCAATTAATTCTTCTTTTTTTCCAAATATCTGGAGTAAAAAAACTAACAAAATATTACGACAATAAACCACACCTGTCTCAATCTCGAAATTTGTGCAAAAAACTACAAAATTATTATTTTTTTTTTGCGGATAATCGAGTCAAATTGAATCTCGTAAATTAAATTTTACAGAAATCACTTGTCGAAAAAGAAATAAAAATAGCATTGGATTTGATTCGAATATCCGTTCTCGAGTTTTATACAGGGCAGCACAAAAAAAAAAAAAAAAAGAAGACAAAACTCAAAAACTGATGATAGTTCATTCGCGAACTAACAACGTATCAAAACGTATGTATAAAATTGAAAAAAAATGCAGTCTGATTAGTTCGATCTACAAAAATTCTGTAGTCCATTTTCGAACTAAACGCTTACATTTCTTCGCGAGGTAAAATCGTATTGAGGTTAGTGCGCCAGTTTCAACAATACAACGTACGAACATTCATCCAGTGTACAGTTCGTTCGCGAGAAGTGATAGTATTGAGTTGACGATAATACAATCGAGTGGTGTATGGATTGAATGCTACTTTTACGAATGTATTGAACGATGAAGTTATGCTTGTATGTGAATTATGAATTGTGAACCGAATACGCAAACTTCCGAACTTAACATTCAGCTCACTACCAGTTCATTTCGAACTAAATGTCAAAATTTCAGTGAATAATTGTTTTAATGCAATGCTGTGAATAGTTCAAATGAACTAGTTCGTTCATGAACTACACTTCTCTAATGACCAGTCTAGATTGCAAGAATACCAATGCTGTGATATGTTTCTAATTAGACACAACAATGAGTTGAATTCATCGAAAATAATAAATTAAATCGATTTTCTCCGTCAATGTAATTTGTTTCATTTTATGTCACCATTTTTCGTCACAATGTGACAGTGAATGACATGCTTAATTGCCACATCTCTACGTTGATATTAGGGGTTGGAATTAATTCGTAGCGTTTTTTTTGCATAGTTTGATGGTTTATTCTGAAAATATTATTACAGTGGTATTATTGAAAGTATTGTCCATCGTTTTCTACTACCTTTTTCCATCTTTTTGGCAAAGCACGAATACCACGTCGAAAGAATTCTTCGTCTTTAGATTCGATGAATGAATGGATCCAATTCTTGGTACTTTCGTAGTTGTCGAAGTGCTGATCTGACAAGCCATTCGCCATGGACCGGAAAAAGTGGAAATCTGATGGAGCGATGTTTGTTGAATATGGCATTCCCATTTCAGCGTTTCTAAATAAGTTTTCACCACTTTTGCAACATGGGGTCGGGCATTGTCGTGGAGCAAAATCACAAAATCACCCACGTTCCTTGCTTTTGTATCATTCCAAGGGCTTTGAGGCGATTTCCAACCGTCGATGAGTCAACTCCAAGCGATTATGACAACTGTGCAAGCGTTTGACACGGGTCTTCAACGAGCATTGTCACCAATTCCTCATCTTGAAACTTTTTCGGCTGTCCGGGACGCTCCTTGTCTTCCAAGCCAAAATTTCCATTTTTGAACTTTCTGCACGTTTGCTCAGCTAGAGCATATTCACCATAAACGTCTACTAAAATGCAATGACTTTCCGCGGCACTTTTCTTCATGTGGAAGTAATGAAGCAACACTCCCCGCAAAAACAGAGAAAACGAACGTTGACATGTTTGATGATGCACAACAAAATGTTATAAACTCGATAAAGAAATGTCGTTCAGTGGACTAGATGCGCCATGACATTAGCTTTATGGAGAATATTTGCTTTTGTATATGTGACTACGGATACTTGAGTAACGCCACCTTTTGTAAAACGCTACGAATTAATTCCAATCCCTGATATTTCTCTCATCATAAATATTATTAATTCTCGTGCTGAATTTCGTATTATTCAGCAATTCGAACCAAATGTGAAAATTTTAGTGAATAATTTGTTTAATTCAATGCTGTGAATAGTTCAAATGAACTAGTTCGTTCGTGAACTACTCATATAGAGTGTGGCTTGCGACTTTCACGGTGCTCGTATCTAAACCGCTTGTCTCCACAGCCAATGTTCAAACGCATCGACTTTGTTTGCTTCAGTTATCGAATTCTGTGTTTCAACTCTCTTTTTAATTACGTGTCGGTTGGTTTTTTTTAACTTCTTTTGTGATAGAAACGCAACTGCCGCCACAATGTCTAGTCTCGTGTTTGTTGCTACGTACAACAAGCAACTGATGGCCGCTCGATACAGGTCATTCGTAAGTATCGCTTACTCGCAAAGGTCCTTGCGATATGTCCAGCTCAGTGGTATTTCTTGGCCCTTCACGTTCTCAAGCTCGATTTTGCTCACCACCCCTTGGATGAACTACGATTCAGAGCACGAAAACTCGCATTTAAATCACACACAAGAAACTAAAGTTTTGTGTTATTGAAAAGATGAAAAATAGAAAAAATTGCTTCTTCCGAGGTTGGATGTAACATAAGGAATGGTTGACGGGGTACTAGCAGAACGTAGTGTTTTCCCATAAAGTATCTTGGATTTTTTTATTTTGCGCGAATTTACCTTCAAGATTTCTCTCATTATACCGTACTTCCAGAAATCAAGACCTTAAACTCAATCACATACGACACACATTTCCATCTTGAATCTCAACCATACATCAAAATGTTTGCATCTCACGTCTATGCAGTACACCTGATCTCTTTTAAGGTCATTCAAGAACACAAAGTCATGTTTTGTTTCCGTCTTAGATTTTTCTTATTTTCCATTCAACTTGCATAAAACAAAACATGTCAGACATCTTCGGTTCACAGCGTACACCTTCTTCACATACCCAGGCTTCACGGAGGATTTGTAGGAGGGAGGCATCACAAAGTGCAACAATTTACCAGCAGATTAATTTCAAGTGTAAGAAATCTTTGGTAAAAAAGAAAAAGAAAAACGCCCTGCTAGGTTGCTACCATCAGGGAAGAAGACAACTTGCGAACAAGATGAAAATGCAATAAAAGTCGAGCTGGAAACGGTTGGAAAACAATTTCTCGACATGAGATGGACGCGCTCAACTTCAACGTACACCACCTTTGGTACTGGTACGAAAGTCCCATTAATTTTTTTCCCCCGACTACCTCGGTGCAGTTTGTGTAGGTAGGGCAGACAAAAAATCGCTAGCTATGCAGGTCGCGTCCTATTATCCGGCCATTACCGCTCAGCTAGGCTATAGGTAAAAGATTACAAATGCCGGACTGGGACGAGGAGATGGGTAGTACCATTGCATCACCTTGATTTGTTGGACCGAACACGGTCGTCCGACTGATTCAACTCGGAAGATATCACAGCGAACTTTCGTGGTCTGTAACGTGCGCGCGATTGCTCAAACTGAGCAGCAGTAGAAGCAGCCCAAGCCTGGGCCTCCTCAAGGTAACTATGGCGCATAGCTGTATCAAGGTACAAGTCTGTATCTCGCGATTTCAATTGGATACGCCAGCGGACGCCAGATCCCAAAAGAGAAGCCACGGTACGGAGTAGGCCCATTTCAGCTCGATAATGGCAAGATAGGACGAACAAAAAACAAGCCAACCGGGAAGATAGTACGGCCGGGCATCAAACCGCATACGGCCAGCAAGAAAAGAGATTATAAAGGTGATGAGCGGACTTTTATCCATTGAAAATTGCAAAACCGTTAGAGCAATTTCAGGTAATACGACTTACCTTGAATTCGTTTAATCCGTCCGGGCTGCAACGGCAGCACCACTATTCCACTTCTCTTGCAGCCAGCGCAGAAAGCAGTTCAACGTCTGATCGGATCTTGGCGATGATATTCCCGGACAACGTCGACTTCTCAAAATGATGTTGTTTTCCGATGATATCGTACCTTAGAAGAACAGTAACAACAACAACAACAACAAAAAGCAAACTTTTTCTTATCCATTCGACTTGAACCTGCTTTTCACAGATCCACGACAACGACGCCAGATCGTTGCTGGCTCGATCAAAGATCACTTTTACGATCGAAATGACGACAATCAGAAAGGAAATTATCGGTGATTTGTCGAGCTGTATAAGAAAAGTCTTCGATCGTGCAAGCTTAGTTTCAGCGATCAGATAATAAGAAAAAACAGAGAGTGTAGACGATCGGACGGAGGGTGTGGTGAATCTTGGATAGATCTTGCCCGATGTCAAGGGCGTTTGTTTTGTCAAATGACCAGAAGCATCATTACTGGAATGAAATAAGGCGGTAATAAGTTTGGCGAAAAAGATAAAAATAAGAAATGATCACCTATTGCGTTATCGCAGTTGGAAGCTGGGTTTATCGATCGTATCGGAGGAAATCGATGATCGTTAAGTAATTGTTGGTTCTCCAACAGTGAGGAGTTTATGCGTATAGTCAGGTGTAATTTATTTAAACAAAGGCGGTTTCTGCAGTTACTAGGTATGGGCTTCCGCTTCTGGAAACGGTATTTTCACTTTAATATCATGCCAAAGTTGCTTAGGTATCTGGAATATAGAATGTATCTCTGGGTGAAGAGATATAGAGATCTTTATAGGCTAAATTTTCTGATTTTGTTCAAATTTAGCATCTTCTATAGCTACGTAAGATATTGAGCGAATAATCGCACAAATATAGAGCGAGGAAGTGACTTCTTCCTAATAGAGTTTGTATTTTCGAATCTCTGCCTATTTCGTTATCTAGAAGATTGATATGGCCAGCAGTCAAAATAAGTTACGGGCTTTCTTAATCTGTAGAAAAGGGTTCGAGTGAATCTACGCTGAACAGATTCGATGGCCTCAAAATGGCAAGAATGGTGTGGATTCCAAACGATGGAACAGTATTCTAAAATACTACGGACGAGAGTGGAAAATAGTAGAGCAGCTGTTTCTGTACGGTGAAATTGGACTGTCGGACGGAGGACGAAACCAGCAAGTCTGTATGCCTTATTAGTAATGTCGGAGAAATGATTGACGAATTTAAGTTTGGAATCAAAGACCACTCCAAGATCCTTTATTGTGATTACTGATGTAAGGATGGATACATTAATAGAGTAAGAGAGAATAGAGGAGTTAGCCTTATACGAGTACTCTATAGCAAAACACTTCTCTATGTTCAAAAAGATATCATTTTTTGAACATCAACGAGAGATAGCAGACAAATCAGCCTGGAGAATTATGCCATCAGGGTGCTGCTAGGGTGTAGCCTAGTGGGTAGCGTGTTGTTCTACAATGCGAAGGTCGGGAGTTCAAATCCCGGTCGACGCGTAATTCCAGCATACTGTCTGCTTGGGTATACCTTGGTCAATGTACGGAAATGAAAAATTCGAAGGTAGAGGATTGTGCGAAGGTCTAACAAGCCTTCCATAATAAATAATGAAAAAAAAATGTTAAGGAGCCTGAAGGTCAGGAGGCCAAGGCGCGATTTAGGCTGTAGTGCCATTGTAAAAGTAGATCATGCCATTAGAGACGGAGGAAAATTCCCGGAACAATTTGAGGTCATCAGCGAATAAGGGACAATTATAAGTTACAAATTCGGGGCAGATCATTTATGAATGGAACAAATAATAGAGGACCAAGGATCGATCCTTGCGGGATACCAGTGTTAGCAAGAAACTCAGTAGAGGAGTATTCGTTGAACGTAATTCGGAGACTATGATCCGTAAAGTATATATTGAATCAGTTCAGGAAAGAGCCAGAGACACCGTACCTTTCAAGTTTTGAAATAAGAATCTTACAATTAACAGTGTCGAAAGCTTTCGAAAAATCGGTATATGACGATCTAAGGATTGAACTACAAAATTCGTAAAGAAGTAGATCTACCATTTACGAATCCATGCTGGGCTGGTGATATCAAATGATAAATTTTCTTCCAAACTACACTATGAACTAATCTTACAAAAAGCTTATCAAAGCAGTTTAGGGTGGAAATTGGGCGATAGTTCGAGATATTTTCGGTATTTCCTTTCTTTAAAATGGGTACTACGTTAGCTAACTTCTAGCAAGCAGGAAACGAGCCTTCTTCAATTGACTTATTGAACAAGAGAGATAATTGCACCGAGAGCTCCGAAGTAAGTGTTTTCACAAAAATATTCGGTCCAGTCCGCAACCGATTTTCGAATCTAGAAAATTGATATTGTTGCGAGCTACAGGTTCGCCGGGATTTCAAGTAAAACACAATTCGCTTAAAAATAAGTGATAATTTATTTATTCGCACTTTAATTCGATTTTCCGCTTAATTCGCACTTTAATGGCAATACCGCCGCGTACTTTTCTATCGCTTTCCTGGTTCGCGTCTTCCATAAATAAAAGTCGCTGACTAACTGAACTGCTCGCTGAAGGCTTTCGTGCTTTTATACATCTCATGACAGTTCTCGAAGCTTCCTTCGGTGTGTATGTGTGAACTATGTGTGAACAGTTCTCGAAACTTCCTTCGTGTATGTGTGAATTATACTGGAAAGCTCTAGATCTTTAATTTTGGCTTTCTACATAGTGGAGTATACTGTTCTACATAATTCTTGTCTATTCGAGAGAGATTGAGTTGCGGGGATGCCAGGTCTGCGTGTAACAATATAATGTCCCTCTCACTAATGTATATCTCAGTGATGAACTCCTGGGGTGGGATGAAAAAGTAATAAAACAGATCATTACTCAAGTGGCTAAACATTCAAAAAAAGTTTTTGGCAAAAAGCTCACACATTTCTTGTGGAGAGGTAGTAGCAGTATCACCAAAGATGTTTCGGGCATGGCTCTGTAGTGAGATCGACCGTTGTAAGAGGGCACTATCTTCAAATCTTAGAAGACCTTCAGAAGTGGAACCTTTTCCTCTTTTACCATGATTTTATCTTCTACAATGGCACTACAGCTCAAACCGGGCTTTTGCCTCCTGTCCTGAGGTTTAGGTAGTACGGAGGTGGTTCCGTAGAACCACAATGCACTGGGGCCATCTAGCTGGGCCCATCGTACTCCCATTATTTATTATGAGATGGTTTCTACTCCTCCTGTGCTAGCCACTTGGTTCGATTTGCGAACCAAAGCAGGGTCGAATGTTTGACGCCTTTGAGGTCGTCTAGTTCTGAGAAGAATCTAGAGACGATTGCTGGAGATTTCCGGACAGTGACAAAGATCACAGGCATTAGCACAATGCTTGGTGCCGGGGGTTTTTTCAGCCACTCCATGTTTTATTATTATTTATTGTTATAAGCGTTTTCGAATTAATTTCTATATTATTTTGTGTCATTGTATCATTTTACTGGCGCGAGTATTACTTTAAATTGTACACGTCTTCGGGGGTGGTCTCCACGACGTCGGATTCTCCACCATTTCCAGTTAAGTGTCGGCTAAGGGAGCGGGGTTTCGGTGCGTTGTTTGTATTCGTGCAAAGGCCTAGTACTTGCGTGGGTCTTGCAATCGATTGCTGTGGACCCGAACCGTTAATTGTTTTTCTTTTGCGCTGTTGGTTGTGCTTTTGTTCGGCTTACGTTATTTTATTTATGTTCATTTGATCCGTCTATTAATTCGTGTTGTCAGTTTGCCAGTACTTCCTTTTTTATAATATTTTTAATCTGTATTTTAATTCCGACTAATTAACTTTATTTTTGTTTACTTACTTTACTTTAAAGTAAAATGGTAAATTAAAGCTTAACATAATAATTGACCTCTTTGGAGTTTTATGATAATTGTTTTCATTTTAACAGTTTTTTAATTTCCACCTATTTCACTGTTTTTTTTTTTTCTTGTTTTTCAATCTTGGTTCTTATATTTTCGTTAGTGTATTCCTACAGTTTTTGTGTTTCTTTTCTTATTAGTGCACATATTGGCAACCTAGAGTCATGGTGAACTTCACAATTTTCCAGGTTAATGTTCGGGGATTAAGTTTCGCTTATCTTTCGCTGTAAATATTTATTCATACAGAAAAACCGGATATTTTAACACTAGGAGAGTGCAAGGTGTTACCGGGAAGTAATCAGTTTTACTCTGTACCCGGGTATCGCTCTGTACATTCGCGATGATGTGCCCTTCCAATTGGTTCCGCATTTAGGTTCCTGCTTCAATCCGAAATTCAATTTTATCTGGATAAAATTATTGATCCAAGGGTGCATTTTGTATCTTTGTTACATTTATAGAAGCCCGGCAATGAATGCAGCTAGAACAACTAGTGATCTGGATAATTTTTCCGAGCCTATCCAGACCATATACACTGCACACCCTAACGCTGAAATCGTTCTCGTGGGCGATTTCAATCTTCACAGCATTGTCTGGTTTAGATATTCCTCCTACACGGACCAAGAGGGATGTGATACTGAGCTCTTTGCTTCAATAAACAGAACACAACTTGTAAATGAGCCGATTCGTTTATCAAAAATTGCAGGACAGCTCTCCAATCTTCTCGATTTATTGCCCACTAACAAACCAGACAAATACTTCCTCTCTATAATATTTCCTTTGTCAATTGGAAATACGGACCACTTTCTGATTCGTGCACAATTTTCAGTTACAGCACTGCCAGTTAAGGTACCTCGAATAATTGTTTGACATTTTAAAAAATCTAATTGGAGGGCTCTAAATAAGTTCTTCAATGCCTTTAATTGGAAATTGTGCTTTGACTCCAATGACTGCGATAAAGCCTGTAAACTTGTCATAAAAGCTATCCTGAATGGCATGAAGCTCTACATACTTTCCAGTTTAAAGAGAGTTTGGCCGTCGAAGGACTCTAGGCTTACAAACGAGTGCCTTGTTGCAATTCAGAAGTAGAAACAATCGTTTCAAAATTTTAAAAATCATCGAACTTTAGCTAACAGAGAGCTTTACATGAAATCAAGAAATACCTGTAAATTTGCCCTCAATCGTGTTTCATCAAGACCAAAAGCTTCGAGCTAGGGTGCAGCGTGTTGGTGTTGGTTGACGCATAATTCAAGCACACTGCTTGCATGGATATACCTTGGTCACCTCAATCTACGAAAGTGAAAAATTCGTAGATAGAGGGTTTTGCGAAGAGCTAACAACACTTACGCAATCAATAATGAAAATTTTAAGGAACCTGAAGGTCAGGAGGCCCGATTTGGTCTGTAGCGCCATTTAAGAAGAAAATCTTCGACGGAAGATCCTTCAGAATCAAAAAGGCTCAAAATATTTCTGGTCATTTATCAAAACGGTAAAAACACCACCATCAACATAACCACTCGTAGATGGTGACCGTAACGTAATTCATCCTGTTGAGGAAGCTAACCTATTCGCAACAAGTTTCTCGAAAAACTCCACACTACCACCTTCAAACCAAACCCCTCCTATCGCAACATCATCTGGTTTTTCGCTGCCTCCAATACATTTTCATATTCGTCTCATATCCAGAATTTCGTAAAATCTCAATATTCACAAGTCTGCTGGCCTTGATGGCATTCTCCCCGTTACCCTTAAAATTAATGGAAACTGCTGTCAGTCGCAAAACCGTTCATTATCTCGACGATAAACAGCTTATCCACGATCGCCAATACGGTTTCCGTTCTGGAAGGTCGACGGGAGATCTCTTGGTCTATCTGACGGAACATTGGAACTCCTGCTTGCACAAATACGGCGAAGGTCAAGTTCTTGCATTTGACAATGCAAAAGCTTTTGACAGAGTTTGGCATGAATGCCTTCTTGTTAAGCTCATATCTATTGGCCTCAATGCTTCCCTTATTCAATGGATTGAGAGTTTCTAGTCCAATCGCACTATTCGAGTCGTATTAGATTGCGGTACTTCCTCCTCCTTCCCAATCAACTCTGGCGTCCCTCAGGGTTCTGTGTTATCGCCCATTCTGTTCTTGATATTTATTTACGACCTTATGCTTCCTTCTCCTTATCCAATCCATAGTTTTGCAAATGACAGTACTTTAAATAACACCTTTGAATTCGGCTCATGTGTGGAATCTTACAAGCAATCTGTTGCTTCCAAACGCTGAGAGTTATTCGGTTCGCTCAACACCGACCTCGACTCAATCCTGAAATGGGGCAGGAAGAATAGAGTAGAGTTCAACGCCTCCAAAACACTGACCTGTCATCTTTATCTTAAATATGATGTTCCAGCGGCGCCGCATAATTTAACCTTTAATGGCGTATCACGTTGCTCTTCAGATGAGTTTATTATGTAAGACGTAATGTTAAATAGCCACCTTGATTGGAATAAACATATCTTTGATGTTACCCTTGATACATTCAAACGCCTAGGTATTCTTCGCAACAAATATTTTACGCCTCACGACTTAGCTACCATCTACAAGGATTATATTCGGCCTCGTTTAGAGTACAAGTCGCATTTATGGGTTGAGGCTCCCAAAACACATCTTGCCTTGATCGATCGAATCCAAAAATATGCGTTCCGATTAATTGGAAATGAAACTGTTACGGTTTCTATTGACTCCCTCGAGCATCGTAGGAACGTTGGAGTATTCAGCATTTACTATGGTTGGTTTCATAGTAAATGTAGTGTGGAACTTAAATCACTCATTCCTCCACTTTACACCTTTCCCCGAAATACTCGTCAAGCTAAACTCGCGCACAGTATGCCGTCAACCCTATTGCTACTCGTACTGTGACATATAGACAGTCATTCATCTCCCGAACTTGCAGACTTTGGAATGCATTACCGTTCAAAGTTCTGTCGCATCTATTCGTGTGTAGATAACGGTTCTTCTCAAGAAGACAAAAATTTCTTTACACGATTCTTAGAACTTCCGTACTCATTTACATAGGATTTAATCTGCTTGACTCATCAATTTAGTGAAAATGCAGCATTCTAGTGGTTCGGTTCGTGAACAAGTTGTGCGAGAATGGCAAAAAAATCAACAATTATCGCTTTCAACATTGGAAAAAAAATTTAAAAAATCAACAAGGACTGTACAAAGGTATATCAAACGGTTCAAGGAAGAGCTGAGTGTATCTGAGAAAGCGAGATCAAGTCGTCCAAAAGGTCATGTAAGTCATGTTCTCGAAAAAGGATCCTTAACGCTATAAAGAGAAATCTGTCGATGTCTACAAGGGATTTGGCTAAAGATCTTAGAACCAGCCATCAAATGGTGCAAAGAACAAAACAACGGAATGGTTTGAAGACTTTCAAAAAGCACCGAAAAGAAGTTCTGATCAAAAATTGCTGATGAAAAAAATGTGCGTTATAATGGACGACGAAACATATTGCAAAATTGACTTTTTTCTCTACCGGGCCCCAGTTTTTTACTGCAAATGGCAAAAGAAATGTTAGTGAATCGGATAGTTTGGACAGTTTCCTTGAAAAATTTCGAAAAAAATATTATGATTTGGCAAGCTCTTTGTGAATGTGGAATGAAGTCAACAGCGTTTTTTACAATAGGAACCATTAGAACCATAAACCGTGAGCAATGCTTGCAGAAAAGGTTATTTCCCATGATTAAAGGGCACAAGACTCCAGTTCTGTTTTGGTCCGACTTGGCAACTAGTAACTATGCTTCAGCAACGGTAAACTGGTTTAATCCCAAAGGCATTGCATATGTACAAAAAGCAGACAATACTCCGAATACGCCGACACTTCGTCCAATCGAAAAATATTGGGCAATTATGAAGGGAAAATTAAAAAAAAGAAGGAGAAAGTGTAAAAACCATGGATGAATTCAAAAAAAACGTTAGCATCGAAAGCAGCCACAAAAAAGTTTGTGCAGCGCTTGATCAAAAACATGAGAAGAAGGATCAGAGAATTCACCAGAAAAAGTATTAAACAAGTTCGGAATTAGGAATTCATAACTAGTAGAATATAAAATAAATACAAATAAAATTTTATATAAATCCATTGAGTAGTTTTCAATTTATACCCACCTTGCGCACGACAGAACTTTTCGTTACAGACTTTATAATCTCCAGTCTTTCAAGAATAATCTTCACCGTCATTTCCGTCTCTCTCCACCCTAATTTCCATAATACATCAAATTTTATCCACTTCCCTTACCGAATTAATTGTGCAATGCATTAAAGGGTGACCCCTAAATTATGCTCGGTGCCTTAGAAAAAAAACAGGTCTTGCGGCATTAGTTGGTAGAACTGCAGAATTGTAAAACTTCATACCTTGGCAAGCGGGACAGGCTATGGGTGGATCCTACTGCCTCCATCGCAAAGTGGGATTTGATTTCATCACAAAAAATCTCTTAAATAGTTAAATCGATTTTTTAAGGGTCTAGACCGCACTATCTTCTTTGAAATTCAGCTGTCTTGATTGAAAATCAAACACATAACCTGTTGTCTCTTCAATCAGCATTGTGTTACCACTTCTGCTTCTTCAATAGGAATACAGCCCAAATCGGGCTTTGGTCACCTGACGTTTAGGTTATTTAACATTTATTTGTTATTACGGAAGGATCGTTAGCTTTTCGCATAACCCTCTATCTAGGAATTTTTCATTTTCGCAAATTATCGTGGCCCAGAAATACCCACGCAAACAGTGCGCGGAAATTATACGTTGAACTGACGACCTTCACATTGTAGGCGCTACCCACTAGGCTACACCCTGGTTTTATCTGTTCCTACCCCTGTGTTAATAAGAAAATCAGTACCAACTTTTCACATTTTGACCAGTTATCAGTGTAAAATTTTTCTAATAAATTAATGTAAATTTTTTTTCCGAAACCGTCATTCGATCAGGTTAAGGTCATAATTGAATTTAATTCACTCGGTAATAAATGCGTTATCTTAACTCGACACGAGAAGTACACAAACGTGTCAGATAAAATTCACAAGCAATTTAAATATAGCGATTTCTTGATTTCAAAATATTTGTTTTATGTTTTTTTTTTTTTTTTATTATTGCACATATAGCGCGTTATTATTTTTGGAAATGTTTTCACTTATATTTGAGAGCTGTACACGTCTGCGTAGTCATGATTCTCTGATGTATTATCAGTAAAAGTTGTTGTTTATTTTTTCTATGTTGTCTTTCTAACATCAACCTTGACATTATTCAGTTGACCAATTTGTCGCGTGTGATAACTGATAAGGATGAGTGGAGAATCGTTTCGAGTATAATTTGTGGCCGAAATAGTTGAACCTGTTTGATATGTACGAACTGTATGGATCTGTGATGAGTAGTTTTGGGTAGGTGGGTAAATGTTGCACGTTGTTCAACTGCTGCACAACCAACAGTTGAAACAAACCGATATCGGAGCCTCAACTGCTGACGAGTTCGTCAGTTTGAACTTTTTTCTTTGATTCAACGCTTGTACAATTTGCAAGTTGGTCAACAGACTATGTGCCAATTTCGCAAGATGACCGACCGTTGATCAACATTCGAAAAATTTCCTCAAATCCCGCTTTAAGCTTTCTAAACAATTTGTTCAATGAAATGGTTCCAGCGTTGCCCATACGAAAGCAGCAACCAGCTATTGGCTTTTTTATTTTACTGCTTTTACAGCTAAAAATAAATGTGCCTAAAACCAAGAACATGCACATGAGTTCGAACAACACCGATTGTTCTTAACCGACAAGATGTGGACGAGGTGCAATGTTTTTGTTATCTCGGAAGCACTGTCAGCATGGACGGTGGAACCAAAAATGATATTGAGGCTTGTCTAAATAAAGCTCGTCAGGCCTTCGGTATCCTTTCTCCTTTCTGGAGGTTAAGAGAGATCTTCCTTCGCACGAAGCTGCGAGTTTTTGACGCATGCGTCAAATCCTTGTTGTTATATGGTTGTACTACGTGGAAAGTGACCGTTCGACTTACCAAGAAACTGCAAACTTTCGTGAACCAATGCCTCCAACGCATTTTAGGAATATTCTGGCCAGAAGTAATCTCCAACTGGAGTACAACTGGACAGACTAAAATAAGTATTGAGATTCAAAGGCGGAAGTGGCAGTGGATCGCTTGTACTTTGAGGAAACCAGAGCGAAACATCGCCAAACAGGCTCTGGATTATAATCCTCAAGGAAGACGTCGGGTTGGTCGACCATATAACACTTGGAAGCGATCAGTTGCGCAGGAGGCCAGAGGAATAAACAAGCCCTGGCAGAGGCTTAAGGCCGATGCTCAGGATCGCGCCTTGTGGAAGAGAGTTGTTTCTGTCCTATGCCCCTATAGGGGGTTTTAACAGGAAATTGATTGACCGCTTCAGGTATTTCGACCAGTATCGATTTTTGTTGTTAGCTGTTCCGATGTAAGGATCTTGTGAGGATGTTCGGTATGTATAATGCCGATCCTTATCCCTTCAACCGCGTCTCTGTATCTAGTACCCAACGTGGAGGGACGAGCCTCTTCTGTATGTCTATGCATGACGCTTTTTCGTAAGGTCTTGGCCTTTTTGTTATCACTTCCTACAGATGGCGATGTTGTAGATGAGGTTCTGCCTATTTTCATTGCGTTATTCTATGCTGGTTATAACTTCTCTTGTATTGGCTGGCAAGCAAGATCGTACACTTCGTATGCTGTTTTGCCTTGGTTACGAATACCGTCTCCTAGCAGCCCCGCTTAACCTTTTTTTATTTTTTGAGAATCAACTGTTTCAGCTCTGCTAATATAGTGTTGGGTTACTCGTACACGTAAGTACAAATGTCCCATTCATGCAAGTCAAAATGTGCCATCACTACAAAAAATATTTTTGTCCCACTTCACACTTTTTGTCCTATTTGATTTACAGTCATGTACTTATATGTACCACTCACTTCACTGTTTCGAGAGAATCGTGCGTATGAGCAATGAGGAGTTATGTGATAGCGAATAAGGCAATGGCATAGCATGTATGTATGACCAGGAGAGCAGATGAGAGATGATCAGTCAATATTGGCATACATACAATTTGTCTCACCTCAAATGAGGTATGAATGTGAAATTGTAGCACTGTCATTTGGCGGGTTCGCATGCATACAATTTGTCTTATTGAGGTACGATAGGGGCTAATGAGGTAATGACATAGGCATGTATGCATGATTAGAAGAGCTTCGGCCAGAGCCACAGACAATATATTGCGTTCTTATGCTGTGTGCATAGATTGTTTAGTGTTTTAGCCCAATGTCCTTATCACATTTGCAATTTCACATTCACACCTCATTTGAGGTGCGGCAAATTGTGTGTATACCATTAAAACAAATTGTATGTATACGAACCAGCCATGTGACATGGTACATTTGAGTGGTACATTTGAGGTGGGACATTGTACCGCCTCAAATTGCAAATGACCCCGTCATACAAACTTGGGACAAAAATTGTTGTCTTACCCATCACTATGCTGATAACAATTACTCGTCCACTAGAAGCTTACTGGAGGTTTTTTTAATCCGCTTTGAGTAACAGAAGGATTGGCCAATGCAGTTACTTCACATACTTTTTCTGGAGGGTTTGTTATTATGTTTCCCTCTTCGTTCAGGGTATTAGCCGCTATTTGTGATGCTTAAGGGGTCGCATCTGCCCTTTTGGTTACACTTGGATTTTCCATTTGATTCCACGAATAGCGCGAGAAAGTAAAGTTAACCCTCTCAGAGCTCCGCATTACCAGGAGAAGGCTAATTGAGTCCAGAGTACGCATATTAGCGGTTAATTGCATGCTAACCATACATTCTTAGCATATGTTGTTTTACCGTAGACTTGGGGATTCTTATTTCCAGGGTTTACTCTTCTAGCTTCGTACTTTATAATGGTTACCATGTAGGTAGTACGAACACTTGCTGCGAATCAATTTAATGATAAATCTCCTTGTAACCATCAATATCTTGAAATCTCCCTAAAACATGACCAGTATAGATGGGCAAAATAGTTTCTTTTACTGAACTAGTTCACTCGTTCTTATTCACTAAAAGAACTAGTTCCTTTAGTTACTTTTTTAAGCTCATTTAGTAGATCGTATCTGCGAAATTCAGCATTTCGCAGATATCTCGTGTACAGAGAAAGAAACTAGAAAGGAAGAAAATCATTCTTGGCTCGATCTGAGCATCCGTTCTTAAGGTGTCTGTAAAAGAAATGTGAAACTCAGCTTTATGCAAATATCTCGACTCAAAAAGAGAAAAAAAATGTGCAACCGACTCGATCCGAGCAGCCGTTCTTGGTATATTATACAAAAGTCTGCACACACGGTTTTTTTCCAGATATCCAGATAAAAAAAGGAAACGAGATAGATGAAAAAATTGACCCAACTCGATTCAAGCAGCCGTTCTCAAGATATCTCTTCAAAAAATGCTTAACTAATTATTATTTTTTTTTTTCAAATATTTTGGGTGAAAAAAAAAACTTAATAATACGACAATAAATCACACCTGTCTCAAAATTTGTGCAAAAAACTACTAAATTATTTTTTTTTGCGGATAATCGTGTCAAAATGAATCTCGTAAATTGAATTTTACAGAAATCTTGAGCCGAAAAAAAGAAAAAAGTCGCATCCGATTCAATTCGAACATCCGTTCTTTCGTTTTTTTTTTTTGTACAGAATAACCTGTGAAATATGCAATTTCAGCCCTTATGTGCAATGCACAAAGACAGTCATGGAGGGAAGGAATGAGATTGAGAAGGAAGGAGAAGAGAAGTTAGAACGACCCTATCGAGTGGTAAAGTTATTTACAAGTTAGTAGAGCAGGAAAAAAAAAATAAGAAGATTAAACTTAAAAGCTGATAGTTCGTTCGTGAACTAAACGTATCAAAAACGTATCAAAGGGAATAAAATTGCAGTCTGATTAGTTCGATTCACAAAAAATTTTGTAGTTCATTTTCGAACTAAACGCTTACATTTCTTCGCGAGGTACGAGCGTATTGAGCTCATAGATCGATCGTTAACTAAATATATAGATTAGACCAATCATTAGTGCGCCAGTTTCTTAGTTCAGCAATACAACATACGAACATTCATCCAGTGTACAGTTTGTCCTCTGCGCGAGAAGTGATCGTATTGAGTTGACAATAACACATTCGAGTAGTGTATGGATTGAATGCTGCTTTTACGAATGTGTTGAACGATGAAGTTATACTTGTGAGTGAATAATGAATTGTTGAGTACGCAAACTTCCGAACTTAACATTTAGCTCACTACCAGTTCATTTCGAACTAAATGTGAAAATTTTACTGAATAATTGGTTTAATTCAATACTGTGAACAGTTCAAATGAACTAGTTCGTTCGTGAACTACACATCTCTAATGACCAGTCATCGACAGCTAGCTGAACGATTAAATTCCTCCTACCACATCCGCCAAATACTATAGATAGGATACGGAGCCGACATCAAGCTATTCGTCTTTTTCCCCCTTTCTATAGATCTTTTAGCATTACCTAGTCTGCACCACGAGGGGGCGATCTAAATAATAAACCAAAATATTCAATATGTCAGACAGCAACAAAAACAGTTTCTAATTAGACACAACAATGAGCTGAATTCATCGAAAATAATAAATCAAATTGATTTTCTCTTTTTCTCCGTCAATGTAATTTTCGTCATTTTATGTCACCATTTTTCGCAACAATTTGACAGTGAATGAAATGCTTAATGGCCACATCTCTACGTTGACATTTCTCTAATCATAAATATTTATTAAGTCTCTTGCTGAATTTCATACTATTCAGCAATTCGGCTGCGTAATATTTTCTCTCTCGAAAAAAAAACTCGAAACGAAATGTTCTTTTCATGTCTCGGCATGGACATTATCCAAACCTCAAACCTGTCTATTTCGTCCATAAACTCCCGACAAACAAGTCATGAAGTGAAATATATTCCTTCCACGTGTCACAAGTGGAGTAGTAGAGTCTTCTGTAAGGATATAAATGTAAGCCTCGTGTTTTTCGTTCCTATATAGTTGAAAGTGTGAATCCTTATACGAGTGTATATAGTGTTGTCTCGGCTACGACTAGGAACGCGTGTGTCTGCGTGTTTGTATAATTCGCAGGAAATCCAAACCACCCAAAAGGATATTAATGGTGTCGGAGGGGGAGCGGGGTGTGTGAATGGGAACAAAGTTTGAGCGCGTATCGATCGTAAAATATCCTCGCACCGTAACGAGGCGAGTAGACGGGTCGCGCAAGGATTACCGCCGCCTCTCTCCTTTTCCATTCCACCTAACGCCAACTTCAAACGCATTGAGGCTCGACTATATTGTGTCCATAATTTAGTTTGTCTGGTCCTGTCTATATAGATATGTCTCTCTGGTATTTGGTGCGGCGATATACAAAAGAACCAGATTGGGTATAGTTCGGAAGGTTATAGTTGGGTATAGTTCGGTATGCGATAGTGTGATGGTCGTAGCAGAAAAGAGGTAGCGCACAGCTTGATATCGCATTATAAAAGAGAGACAACTAAACTATGCCAGCAACAAAAATTAGGATATCAAATTTTGTGGAGGATGGTGGCGACAAAATCGCACGAGTAGAAATCTGATACAAGGACAGTCGAGTAGAATGGAATTTAGCCCGAAAAAATGTATAAGCTTACTGAAGGTCCCCAGGGAATGTTATAGAGATATGTGTGTGTGTAGTATTATAAATCGACGACATTATTTTACCAGTGACCTGTTTCGTACCACCTAAATGTTGAATCGTCCTTTTTTTTTGTCCGAAAGTTTTGGCAAAAGGACAACGTTACTTGGCGAACGATGGAACTGGCGGAGGAAAAGTATTTTTAAAATGGTGGTATGGAAAGACTGGCCTTGGGTTCTTTCTTGGTTTTCGTTGATCTGTCGATAGGGTGTGTCCTGTATGATTGGATTGGAACTATTGGAATTCAAAATGTTTTGATTAATTTTCGTTTAAACGATAGAATGCTGAAAATTTGGGTATTCTATGCGATTGCCTGGTCCTTGCAACTTGATTGGAAACTTGCCGAAACTTAAGCCAGTTGAATGAGATATGTAAAATATCTTTTACGATATTTCACACAGTTGTCAAAAGTTTGCAAAATTACTTAAACCCGTACAACTTTTTTGTCTTCTTCTCCAATGGCAATTTATCCCAAAATGGGGTTTATCCTTCTGGTGTTAAAGTTTTAAGAATTATGTTTGGTTTCCCTTGATGCAATCATTCAAACAGCTTGAATTTCAGGCTTCAAAACATTTGTTTTTATGAAAAGAAGTTGACACTTTGTATAAGCCCCTATCCACAAATTTTGATTTCGTTTGAATTAGTATAGATATGTGGAAATTGTTATTTATTTAATTTTTGTAGCTAGGGTGTAGCGTAGTGAGTAGGGTGTTGGTCTCATGCGAAGGTCGTGAAATCAAATGCCGGTCGGCGCAATATATAATTCCAGCACATTGCCTGGTCGGATATACCTTGGTCACCTCGATCTACGAAAATGAAAAATTCAAAGAAAGAGGGTTGTGCGAAGGGCTAACAACCCTTCCACAATAAGTAATGAAAAATGTTAAGGAACCTGAATGTCAGGAGGCCAAGGTCCAATTTGGACTATAGCGCCATTGTAGAAGAATGTGGGGATTGTTTATTAAATGAAATGCCAATATCCACTGTCCACAACACTAATTTTATTACAAAAGATTCTTAACATCTATTGCACCTCGTCGCCGCCGCTAAATCACGTCCGAAGCTGTCAGTTACCCCTTTACCTCTGATGATCGCGCGTTCTCTCCCTTTCGCGACGGTTCGTATCCGACTCCTCGCCGCTACAGTGACTCACTTTATCGTCCCTACAGATATGCAATATGCTGGAAACATGCATTGTGTGTCGACCGGAAATTGAACCCACGACCTTTCAAGACACTTCGTTTTAAATTCTGCAAACTGTAATTACGAACAGGGCAAATGAAAAAAAAATCTCAATTTAAATTTACAGAAACTATTTAATTTTTAATTTTTTAGCTATGGTGTAGCCTAGTGGTCTAAGCTTTCACCGTCGAATTAGAGTCCTCCGTACTTACCGGACTTGGGCTTATTCCTGCCACCACTTCGTTTTCAAACTAGGGTCATTTCCAGGATGCAGGAGCTCAATACTCACAAGTCTGCTGGGCCTGATGGAATCCCCCCCCCCCCATTGTTCTTAAAAATTGCGCTTCCTCTCTAGCCATACCTCTTCGTAATCTCTATCATCTTTCTTATTCTTCAGGGTGCTTTCCTCAGATCTGGAAGGTCGTGAATGTTCAGCCAATTCCTAAGAAACGAAGCAAAGCGAACCCCGCTAATTATCGCTCCATAGCCATTACCTCAGTGCTTTCAAAAGTAATGGACACTGTTTTCAATCGCAGACTAGCCAACTTTTTTGTGGATGAAAATCTCATACATGACCGCCAATATGGATTTCGCTCGGGACGTTCTACTGACGATCTCCTTGTCTATCTTACCGAGCGTTGGAACTCCTGGATCCACAAATTCGGAGAAGGTCATGTACTTGCTCTTGACATTACTAAAGCGTTCGACATAGTTTGGCATAAATGTCTCTTAGCCTAGCTGAAGGCCTATGGTTGTAACACAGCTTTTCTGAAATGGATTGAGAGTTTTCTTTCCGAGCGCTCTATTAGAGTCGTGCTAGACTGAGTAACTTCTGCACCCTTTTTCATTGATTCCGGCGTCCCTCAAGGCTCAGTTTTATCTCCTATTCATTGTTTCGCAGATGTTAGCACTTTGGATAACACCTTCCAATTTGACTCGCCTGCACGTCCAACATCAGTGGCCTCATGCCGAAATGAGTCAATACAGTCGTTGAACTCTAACCTCAGTTAAATCCTGGAATGGGGAAGGAGAAACAGAGTGGAGCTTAATGCCTTAAAAACGCAGTACTATCCTCTATCTCTTAAATATAACGTTTAAACGTCGGCCGCTAATATGTCCTTAAATGGCGTACAGATTTCACCTTCTGCAGACTTCACGTTACTAGCTCTAAAATTTAACAATCGCCTTGATTGGAGGCAACACATCTACGAAGTTGCTCTTGATGCTTCGAAACGTCTAGGTATTCCGCGGAAGTGTAAGAAATATTTTTCTGCCTTCGAACTAGCTTATATCCGACCACTTTTTGAATACAACTCGCATGTTTGGGCTGGGGCCCCAAAATCACTTCTGGCTCTACTTGACCGTATCTAGAAACATGCATTCCGATTAGTTGGAGATGAAGCTATATCGGCCTCAATTGACTCCCTCGAGCATCGTCGAAATATCTCTGTGTTTACTATCGATACTTCCATGGTAAATGCAGCATGGAACTAAAAGCCCAATACCACCTACATATATTAAATACCCCCCGAAATACTCGCCAAGCCGCACGCTCAACGAGCACACTGTGAAGCCCTTGCCGTGGAGAACAGTGAAGTTTAGGCAGTCCTTCATCCCTCGGACACAGTGTTGTGGAATTCATTATCTCTTTTCCACTGAATACAACCTTCAGCAGTTTAAGAACAACGTCTACCGCCACTTCAAACTCTTCCCTCCCGTGTTTCCCTGCTAATTTCCCTATTCCCACTTACATATTTCCCTTACCCGTATCGAATTAACTGTGCATCGCGCATTAAAGGGTGATCCCCTAAGTTTATTTCGATAGCCGAAAAAAAAACTAGGTAACGTGGTTGTCTATCAGTTTTTTTATGGTACAGTCGGACTGTCTGGACTCCGATATTATTTCCTCCGCCTTTTATGTGCTCTGCTCGAATATCCGCAGCAGTTTTAAAACGATTCCGAATACTGGTACGCTGTATGACCCTATCTTCTGCGACAGTCGTAATCCTTCTCCTTCCACTACCTTTCTCTTGCGTTCCAAAGAACCGGTTTCCTTGACACTTCATAAAAACCTACCTACAGCTATGTGACTGAAGCCAATCTTACCTGCTATTGCACGGGTGCTTAAATTTTGCTCGGAAAATATCATTATTCGGAATCAGAAGGCTAAAGAATGATTTGGGCTGTAGTGCCATTGTAGGGGGAGAATCTCTCTTTTTCACTTTGACAACCGGCGTTGTCGATCGGCGATTACCCAAAAGTGGTACCTTCTTCTGTTCAACCACGAAAATTATTCCATGTCTGTCAGTCTACGTTAGAATTTAAGGCTCGTTCTAAGTGAGGTATTCAAAAATTAAGTTCTAAGCTAAAAGTGAAACGCGATTTTCTTTTATTTTTATTTCAATCAATCCGCTTTATTTCGTAATCGACCCGTGGGCACACGCTCGCTTTTCGAATATGACAGTCGTCTTCTTCTTTATTAATTACATCAAGATCTCTTCTTCTTATAAACTACAACATAAGTTTTATTTAATTTCCATGAACCGCTCCAATCACTTTTCTTCAGACAATAACTCTTGACATTTTGTATTAATCTTTTATTGTCAATAAATAATTCAATCCGTGCTTTCAAAAATACTTTTTTCAGCAAAAAGTAAAAGTTTCCCCACCCAACATCCAAATACCAATTAGTGAATTTCAAAATCCGTCAAAACTTTTAAAATAATTTAGAACTGAACAAGTTGCATTTCAACAATCCCGATAACAACCAACATTATAATTTTTTCTCTTATTTAAATAAAAAAAAAAACAGTAGCAACAACAAAAACCAGAACGAGATATCGTCACCGTCATCACAGCTGTCATAAAAAACTCCTTAGAAAAAAAAAAACAACAACGAATAATAATAAGCTCCAAGACTGCGCCACCATAGCAAAACTCAACGTCGTCATTTCAACCTTAAAAAAAAAATTTCGCAAAGATAAAATAAATTTCAGAGCAAGCAAACTATGTACATACATAACAACACATACCCTACTTCTGGAGAAGGGGAGTACGAGCGTGTGAGCAGTGGAAATAAGAGAAGAAGAAGACGACACTGTTTTCTATTGCTGAGCTAGACAGACGCCATTCAAAATATGAACATGGCAGACAGTTTTTTGGCTACACAAATACCGTTACAATGCACAATTCGCACATACAAGAAATTTAAGGAAAAAGATCCGATTAGATTACATAGTTGGCTTAGACTACAGACTATGTAGAGTGTTACAGTTAAAGCTAGAAGTTCCCATACACTCGTGTAATAAAAGTATCCGATATTTGTTAGAACTTAGTTTAACGTCATGAAAGGTTCTAATTGGTTCGGAATCGTTCAGAATTGGTAATGAAGTGCGCTAGGGGTCGCTGGATCTCAAGTAAAAATACAACTAATTATTTTAACCACAAACTTTTAAGATTAACACCTTTTGTTTACTATATCGCTTTCTCAACTTCGACTCTTTCGTTTCCGGACTTCCACTCGACTGTTGATCTCCACCGTCGATCACACGATGTACTCGCTTATTGGATTCTGCCTGTCGATCAGACTGTTAGATGACAGCCTTATTGCATTCTAATTGAATTAGTATCAGTTGTTTTCAACTTTAGTTTTGTATTCTCGATCGTTCACAAATTCTTTTCTCTGTTATTTTACTTCCGTTCTTCAATATACGCGGCCAGAAGTCTAAAATATCGATAAAGTCTTTTCATCAATAAGAATCAGTAATCCAGTGCGTTTCTTCTGAAAATTTTAAATCGTGAACCATCACAGACGAATTACTCCCGCTTGTCGACTACAGGGTTTACTCGCTTATGTCGCTTACAGCTGAACTCCGCTTCGTTTACTGCTGAGCTACGCTTCGCTTACTGCTGAACACCGCCTCGCTTACTGCTGAACTCCGCCTGTCGATCACAGCACTTACTCGTTTACTGTCGCTTACTGCTTAACTCCGCCTCGCTTACTGCTTAACTCCGCCTCGCTTACTGCTGAACTCCGTCTGTCGATCACAGGACCCACTCGCTTACTCACCCCGATGACCGACCACACGACACCTCCGCCCATTCATCCCGGTCGTCGATCGCACTCACCTGCCGATTCTTCTACTCGCTCCCCAGTTTCGACTCTCCTGTCCAAATATTAACTCACAACTGTCGGCTTGGCCATCGCCCATACGAAGACATGTTCGCTGACTGGCATCGGCCGCCGCCCATGCTACGACCTGTTCCTGACTTTTGGCTCGGCCGTCGCCCATACGACGATGTGTTTCTGACTGTCGGCCATTCTACGGCGTTTCCGCTGACTGGGGACCCCGCCGTCGGCATACGACGACGTGTCCGCTATGAGCGACTAGAGCTGACATGTAACAGTAATCTTTCGTGAAGCGTTTTCAATAAACTTTTCTTGATTGTTTAGAATTGGGAATAAAAAAACGCGGTTGGAAGAAACCAGAAAAGCAAACACTAAATGATGCGCAAGAAATGCGGTGCTAAGTATGGCGGAGGGTTCTTGAAAATGTCGAATAATGTTTTCAATGCGATCAAGAAAAGAATGGAGAAATAAACAAAAACCATACAAGAATAGTAATGCCACCTGATTATGCCCTGATGGGTCCGAAAACGAGAATGGGTCAGATGGAGGGATCTACTGCAAGGAACTGCTGTCTGACAGCCACAAATTCTTCAAATGAAGCGCAAGCTTAATGTGAATAAACTTCGGGACCCCAACAAAAAACTCGAGTGTAGCACCATTCTACGTCATCCACATTGGGTGGATATAAAATGCGCACACGGGACGCCAAGTGGGAGGCAACCAGAAACACATTTCTAGCAAGTGCTGGGAAATTTGAGGGATATATGCAAAGCGCAAGGTTGGTGATCAGCAAAAAACCAAATTGGCAATCATCTCGCAAGCCGATGTCAACCAAATTACTCCTGACCTGAGACGGAACTGCAGCGGTGCTTATACGCAGCTTAAGATATCTGTTAGAAGCGACAAGAGAAGAACCATCAAATATCTGACTAATAAGGCGGAAGCTGTGGCTTAGCTCGGATTCAGATTCGGTTCGCTTTTTAAAATTATGAAACAGTTGACGAACAGGAATTTCACTACCAACCACCTGGTGAGAAATGTCAACAGAACTCTTCTTAATATGAGTGAATATCAGTTACAGAGATCTTCTCTGATATATTAAACATTACGTGAAAGGAAAATATTCCAGAAACTGCGATTCGCGATTTATTCGCATAGACCAGTGATTTAATGTAGCCCCAAAGGAAGAAGTCTAAAGTTATTTAATCGCACGATCTCTCTGGCATGAAGCATCGTCCTGTTAGAACCACATCTGTTCGGTGTCCATAGCATATACTTTAGACCACAATAAGTTTTTAATCATAGATCTGTGGCGCTCGCCGTTGACGGTTATGCCAAAGCCAGCTTCGTTTTGGAAGAAGCACATGATTCCATCAGACCAAAATTCCCAACGTACAATGACTTTCGCGGGATGTATTTAAAAAAAAAAATTCTGGTAGGGCCCTCTATAGGGGCAGCCTCTGGTTTCCTCAAAGTGTGACATATTCACTGCCACTTCTGCCAAATTTAGTCTGTCCAGTTGTACTCCAACGGTTGCGTCCTCGAAATCCGTGTCCGAGTGCTCCTTCTTAGATTGTCTGGTGACCACCTGACCGATGGCATTGACATTCCGAGGCCCGAGGGCCGTGTCGTCGAAAACAGTTGTTTGACGAACTGGTTTCTTGGGCACCTCAGCCCGTTTCTTCTTCGGCTCTATAATCGCGGAGTCATTAGTAAATTTTGCGTCTATCGAAATGACCACAATCCCCCTGGATGGAACGTAACACCGATTGGCCTTTGACTCCATATAGTGACCCATGAATCTTACCTCGACGGACCCTTTCATCCGGTACCACACACCACACCGAATCGCCTTAAGTTAGTATAGAATGGTTTCCTTCCGAACTAATGTTCATAGGGGAATGTCTTGATGCTTCCACTTGGCAAACGATTCTGCACGAAATTTGCCGTCGCAACGACTTCTCTCCTGCAGTTTGTCTCCAAAAATGCGTCCGCCAGGCTGCATCAGCTAGGGTGTAGCCTAGTGGGTAGCGTGTTGGTCTTACAATACGAAGGTCGTGAGTTCGAATCCCGGTTGACGCATAATTCCAGTACATTGCCTGCTTGGATATACCTTGGTCACTTCAATCTGCGAAAATGAAAATTTTAGTCCCGTTCACAGGCCTTCTCACAGGAGCCCACCTTCATTGCATCAACCATTTCCGAAACCTGCTTCACCACTTTCCGGACCCGATGTCCAGAAAGCCGATGCCATCTCTATAGGGGCGTGAATGCATTTTTGCGTTTGCGTTCAATGCCGCATTCACCTGGTGTCTCTGGATGCGCATCTCGTACAATCGGTCGTTCAGTTCGCTACCTGATCGCGTCTGTCTTAAGACCGTATTTCGCAATTCGACCCCGAAAAATTCACTCGCAGGACGCGTTCGGTGAGCTTCTTCACCGGGATCAAATTTGTGCTAATTGATCGCATAAATAGTACATCAGCGTTTCAGTACTGACGTCGCCTTACCGGTTCCAATCATCGCCCTAATCGCTTTCCCAACTTTAACTGACTGACTATAACAGATGCTCGCCCTTTTTGTTTCGTTCTCCAATCTTCATAAGCATCGCATTTCGGCCTTCACCGCCTTTTCTTTTCGGCATTCTCCACTGTTTCCGTGAAGGCCTTTTCGAGGATGAGTCGCTAACACATTCCCCAACCTGGAGCGCCATATTATAGTACTGGAATTTTTCTGTTTCATTGGCACTTATCACTTTAGCAAGTCAAGTCCGGATGGATAAGACCAGTACGCGGCGGCTACCATGTGGGGTATGATAGTTACAACACTGGGCGTCGCCTAACAGCGCCGATCCGATGCCTACTCTATTTATACCCATCCAACCACCGAAGCCTAGTCAACAAGTATGTTAATTAAATATGTAGAAGACAGCTGAAGATCGCGAATACTCGATGAACGACTGGGCCGACATGTAACAATAAGAACAGCTTTCTTTGGAATACCCTGATCTCGTTTATCAAGAATACATAATGTGAAATCGTATTGTGAAGGCAAAAAAGTGAACATAACTTTGAACTAAAGTTGTTGAAAAACCATTCCTTAAATAGTGCCGTTGTCATCCAAGCTTTTTTGAATTTAGGTAAATTACGCGGCAAGAAAAGTACGAGGATGCTTAGCGCGTCCAATTACAAGGGGGCTTGATTTTATGGCGACCCGTTCCATTTGCTCAGGCTAAGAGCGTAAGACGCTGTATTTTTCTACCGCATGCAGGTGTTTCAAATGATGACACTTATGCCTTGTCCTGAAGATGTTTCCACAACAGAGAACTTTCATCCGCGTTATTCATCAAAAAATTGTTTTTTCTGCGTTTGAGCGATACCATATTCGAGGATGACACTGGACCCACAAAGCCAGATCAACTCAGCAGTGACTTCAGGAAAACATACCTAAGCTCACAATGGCCTCAGATTAACCCTCTGGGAGCCCAGACCTCAATCCGTTGGGCTACTCCTTATGGTCCGCCTTTGAGAAAGACGTCACCCGAATTCGGAGAGCCTGAAGAAGTCCCTAATCAAGGCAAGGGACAAACTTGTTGTGTGCAGTAGACCGAGGATGATTATTTCAATACCAAAATATCGAAATAACCGAAAGGAAAATCAGTTTCGGCAATTAGAATGGTCCGAGACACTATAGCGTCCATCTCGGTGGCAGTATCGGGCTGGAGCGACGTGCTGGCGTGTTGCCGGGTCTAGGGAGTCGTTGGGGTTCTTTGCTCTGACACTGACAATAAAAACCATAGCCTGAAACAACAAAACGAGCTTTAGAGCTCGTCACGTCGTCTTACCCCAGAACAGGTATTCAACAGAAAAGCAGGACTTTCTCTGATCGCGGTGTTGACCCAATCAGATGTCTCGACGATGGCTACTGGTGTTAGGTCAGCTTACCCTGCCCACCCTGCATAAGCCACACATTCTCCAAAAGTCTTCCTTGTATGGCCCCACGAAGAGATGGAGAGGAAGGAGAAAGTTAGTTCTACAATGGCACTACATCCCAAATCGGGACTTGGCCTCCTGACTTTCAGGTTCCTTAATATTTTTTTATTATCTATTGTGAAAGGGCTGTAAGCCTTTCGCACAACCGTCTATTTACGAATTTTTCGTTTTCGTAGACTGAGGTGACCAAGGTATACCCAAGTAGGGAGTGTGCTGCGTCGACCGAGATTTGAACTCACCACATTCGCATTGTAGACCAGCAGGCTATCCACTAGGCTATACCTTAGCTTTAAAATGGAGGTTAGTTGGGCTCAATTCATATATTTATTCTTGACTCATCAATTTAACTTTAGAGTGTACTTACTATCAAAACTTAATAATTCAAAGCTGAAAGATGCAAACTGAAGTGGTCTACTGAAGATCTCTCCATTAACAATTTCGTTCTTCATGTATTTCAAATTTTTTTCTTCTTTTTGGTTTTTTTTTATTCGTTCCTGTCACACGTCCCCCTGAAGTTGGCTCCGTTTTACCAGCTGGGGTTGCCAGTGACGCGAAGTTCATTTAAAAAAATAACCAAAATTCGATATTTTTTTTTTCTTTGGACTCCGGTGAGGTGAATTCACTTAACAACATAGATTGATCGCCGTTATCTCACACTGTGAAGTATCGCTGATCAAGCTACGAGAAGTCAGGATAGATTCAAAGGAGTCTCATGAGCACGACTGGCTAACCGGGCACTCTCAAGGATTGCACCTCAGCCTGATCAGCGTCAAATGTCCTTAGAGCGGTAAATGCCCACACGTTTGTCTCCGAGATTCTCTAACTCATATCGTGAGTTCCCTAGTACACTTAGTACACTACGATTCCGGCACCGCAAGAATTTCTTCGCTAGCTTGGCGTTATAATTTTGTGTGGCTGTGGACAGGGTAAAATTACTTCTGTACACTTCCTGTTCTTCTCTATAAAGAGTTTTAGCCGTTCGTACGGTATAACGCCTGCTACTCTTCTCGTGTGCACTTTGGATTTTGTCTTGTGTTAGATTCCTTCGAGATTCCTTCGCTAGGTCGAAGTTGCAAGACTGCATCTCCTAGTGCTTTCAATTGATTCAACAGAGAGTAATTCTTTCCGTGCGTTATCATGTGAGTGCCAAACAGAACCTGATAAGGAGAAAACTTAGTGGCTTGGTGAATTGAACTCCGAAGAGAAAAACACCAATTTTGCTTAAGTTCTCTATTCATCGTTCGGAGTCCAGCCATCACTGACCGGTTGACTCTCTCTGAAGCATTCGCTTGAGGCGAATATTTTGGGGTGTATAAGTGTTCAACTCCACTGCGACCCGTTGTCGGATAGAATGGTCTGGGGGGACCAAATGTATGGAATAATACCTCACGCCCCAAGAGCGTCGTGATTTCCGCTGCCGTAGTTCTACGCAAAAGATAAAGGATCGGGAATTTGGACAGATGGTCCAGGACAATAACGATAGCAATTTTCCCACTTTTAGTCCTAGGATATGGCCCAAGAACATTGATGTAGAGATGTTGAAAGGTTCTTTGCGTCTCCCATTGCTGCTCTTAGCAGACGATTCGGAGCCTCAGTTTCTTTACAGGTCCGACACGAAAGAGATCGTTCGCGAACCTGTGTAGCCATCCCGGGCGAAAAGAAGTCATTTTGAATTTTTTTTTTTTACCATTTGTAATACTGAAATTTCCTGAAAATATAAGTTTCCAAAGTTAAGGTCTTCGTTTTCTATTCAAAATTTTCCTTGTAACACAACTCATGGCGGAACTAGGTATTAGAATAACAAAGTTACGCAACTAATGAGCCAAACAAGGGCCAAATTGATGTGAAATAGCCGCGTGCAAGCAAGATAAACAAAAGAAGTTTACACGGATTTCTTTTTGTTCACGTTATCTGTGATGTTGTTCACGTTATAAGATGGCCAATATTGGGAAAAAAAACATTGTTCACGTTAACCCGAGGTTCCCATTAGCCGGTGTTTACGTTATCGCGACTGCACTGTTGTTAATCTCCATTGATATTTGACGTTCCAAAGAATCTTCGTACATACACAGACGGACAAAAGTATTCGCCATTAGTTGTCCGCTAGAATTAAACGTTTATAAAAGATCCAAAGAAAGTTGTATCAAATTCCTGTTAAGATCCCCTATAGAGGCATAGGACAGAAACAACTCTCTTCCACAAGGCGCGATCCCGAGCATCGGCCTTAAGCTGTTGCCAGAGCTTGTTTATTCCTCTGGCCTCCTGCTCAACTGCTCGCTTCCATCGTCGTCTTCCTTGAGCATTATAATCCAAAGTCTGTTTGCCGATGTATGGCTCTGGTTTCCTCAAAGTGTGGCCGATCCACTGCCACTTTCGCCTTTGAATCTCAATGCCTATTTTAGTCTTTCTACTTGTACTCCAAAGTTCGTCGTCGGAGATCATTTCTGACCAGAATATTCCTAAAATGCGTCGGAGGCATTGGTTCACGAATGTTTGTAGTTTCTTGGTAAGTCGATCGGTTACTTTCCACGTAGTGCAACCATATAACAGTAGTAGTAGAAAGTAGTAGCAATTTAATTATTACAGAAAAAGAAACTTCCTGTATTTACAAATACAATCCTTGTAAAACAAAACTTAGTCCACATTTATTAACGTAAAAAAATATATAAAACGGTTAGAATTCAAATTTCGCCTTGACAAAAGTATTCACCATATCCTAATATACAATTATTGGAATGTTAGCAATGTTTAGTATTTGGTTGACTTTCCTCCCTT
Source organism: Chorisops tibialis (assembly GCA_963669355.1). Taxonomy (NCBI): domain Eukaryota; kingdom Metazoa; phylum Arthropoda; class Insecta; order Diptera; family Stratiomyidae; genus Chorisops; species Chorisops tibialis. The sequence goes on from OY770262.1 coordinate 291,428,383, forward strand.
AAACGACTTCCCATTGAATATACTAACTTTCTGGTTGTCTCTGCACTGATTCTATCTCATTTGTACTTTATAATAGATTTCAGCTGACTATTTATGTAGTAATATATGGTGATGTCGTAATGACTTCTCGAAGGAATCCCATAAATTTTCTATGGGCTTGAGGTGAGGTGACTGGGAGGTATGTTGTAGAGAATCCACGAACGTACTATTTCAGCGGTATGCTTTGGATGATTGTCCTGCTGGAAATAATAACTGTCTGCAAGATCCAATTTTTCGGCACCTTTTCTTCAAATTCCCTTTGAGATATTTAAATTATCACCTTTTTTCATTATGCCATCAACAAATGCCAGTTCTCTCACGCCAGATGCCGCTATACACCCCCATCCCATCACCGAATTGGCACCATGTATCATGTACACAAATCCGTCCCGCTAAACGGTACAAGCAAAATTTGCTTTCGTTTAAGAAGATGACTTTATCCCAGAAGTTTTTTGGTTTGTTAATAAACTCGAGGCTTCTGTGGCGTAGTGGGCAGCGTGCTTGCTTAACAGTCAATAGGTCGTGGGTTCGATTCCCACTCCAGACAGTGGTCTTTTTTCAAGCACGCATTTTCATTTGCTCCTGGCAATGAAAAATTATTCGAAATAAAATGGGCAAACGGTGTAAAAGTGAAACAGTTCCACTTCAAGAATGTCTAATATACTCAGTAGATGGTTTCTGTTCGCTTTCAGTCACCCATAACATCTGCAAATATTTGCCAGTAGCAGCCAGGACCACTGAAAAATATACCAGCTTCTCCACTCGTTACGTTCGTTCTTACTCCCCTTCCCCTACCTTCACCATCCCATTCCTTCCCTCCATGATTGTGTTTGTGCATTGTACGTAAAGACCGAAATTGCCGATAACACAGATCATTCTGTAAAAAAAAACTCTTTAGCAAACTTTAACCTCTTTATTCTGTTAACATTACTTATGAAGGGTTTTTTCTGCAACATCGGGAATTGTATCCATCACTTCGTGGGACTCTACGTATAGTACGAATGTGTACATCGATTCCTGTATCTTCCTTAAATGCTGCTGCGATTTTCGATGAATTGATTTTTGGTTCCTTTTTAACAAATTTCGAGATTTCTCACTTATCTCTAGCATTAAGCTTGCTAGGTCATCCACTTCTTTTAAGATTTCGAAGATCCCTATTGCCTGAAAATCGCTTTATTATATCACGAACTGTGGTCCGACTACGTTTCACTATTTAACAAATTTCTTTGATAGGTTTCGTGTCCAGAAACAAATTTAAAATTGTATTTTCCGTTCCTCCACAGTGGTTTCTTTCCCTTTTCGACCCATTTTTACTTTTAAAACTCGGAAAATACCTCACAAACGCAATCGCGGTCAGTAAGCTATACAAAAGTGCCGTAGACTCCATTCCAGTATGCCAGTAGTTTAGTAAATTTGTTTTGGAATTTTAGCTAGAAATACAAGTGGCGAATACTTTTGTCCAAGCGAAACTTGTACCATAATTAAATTATTAGATTTCTTCTTGGAATGGAGGCACTCAGAATTATTGCTTCGTATAAGATGTTACAATGAAAATACAGAGATAGCATTGAGGTATTCAAAAATTAAGTTCTAAGCTAGAAGTGAAACGCTATTTTGTTTTATTTTCATTTCAATCAATCCGTTTTATTTCGTAATCGACCCGTCGGCACACGCTCGCTTTTCGAATATGACAGTCGTCTTCTTCTTTATTAATTACATCAAGATCTCTTCTTCTTATAAACTACAACAGTATGTTTCTGGAAATGAACAATATTTCTGGCTATGAACAATTAAAGTCGATATACGTCGAGTGGCGAATACTTTTGTCCGTCTGTGTATCTGCTACAATATACCTAATAATGCGTAAATTTATCAAAAATCTCGAAATACACATTGTCACGCACTTCTGCCGTCGACTGTTGTTCTTAATCTCTGCACATATGTAGTAAAGCACCGGAACACCACACCCCACTTGCGCACCGCTATCTCATCCTCGTTTTCACCAAATTTTGTACAAAACGGCGCGGAGCCGGCTATTCAAGTAATTCGTACTTTGAGCAAAGAACCCCCCCTCCCCCTATATATCTCTAGCAATTCTCGCACTATCACCCCGGCCCCTCCTCTTCCGTCCGGAACACACTAAAAATCCTAAAATCACAATCTTTTCGAAAACCAGACAAGGAGGAGCTCTGCACAGACACGCTCCCACACTATCGTAAAAGAAAGCGAGAAAGTAAATTTTCGGGGGAAATCTACAGCGGCGGAAAAGGTCGAAGCAAGAAAAAAAATAAACAAACTTTGTTCTCCACCCGTAACGATAAATAACGACGCAAGCGTTTTGCAGCCGACGGTGGTGGTGAGGTCGTCGTCTAATCAGCAGCAGACCCAGAAAGCTCGCTCTACCGTAGTCGTCATCAGCAACGGGGCGACGGAACAGCTAGAAGAAAAAAAAAAACAGCGGAAAAACGGAATTACACAAACAAAAAATGGAAGCTCATATCACAATCGACCTTCCGCCTGCTCTTTATCGCACCGCCAGCGCCACCCACCCGAACAATGTCAGAACTCCCAACTCATCGTCACTGCAGACATCATCGCAGACATGGAAGCAGCTTTTTTTTCGGCTCCGCGCCCAGACATAACATGCATGCAGCGGCACGTGGACTACGACGTACATGTGTAAGTATTGCGCCCACCTCTGCTCCTCCGGGGCCGCCACCAAAAGCTTCCGCACCCAAAAGCGCGCGGCACATGCTTCGCTTCTGGGCTGGCAAGTTTGGCGTCATCATCGCTCGCTCGCTCGTAAATCTCCCATTCCCGCATTGTCGGGGGGTAGAAGACTGCCAGTGAGTTATTCGTCGCCATCGAATTGGCAAACTGCAAACCCACCCGCACGACCCTCTCTGCTCCAAACACGCTGCTGGCTTACCCACCCCAAGAGCCATCTTGTTTGGGTGGTTTTCCCGTCTGTCCGTACGCTCGGGGCTGGCAGAGCAAGCGAGAAAAACGCTCGTCATCGCTGCTACTGCTGGGCACCAACGAACGCTTTATTGCGGAGCAGTGTGTGCGCGCACGTAGCAGAATGAGATGGCGAATTTCTAACGACCTTCAAAAAATCAGGTCAAATGGTGCCATTCGGGAAAATATATCTAAGGGTTGTAAGCGGGGTGGTGTTGTCTTGCCAGTGCCACCGCGGTGGGATGATGCAGCTACGGCTGGAAGTAATGGCAGCCAAACACACGAGGCATCCGTTTACGCTCTGCAGAGTTTTATTGCGTTAGCATCGGCAGCAGCAGCAGTCGACCCGATAAGGGTGGACTGAGGGGTGGTTTGTACTATTTGGATTAGGGAGTTTGAGGGCGGTTTTACGAATCCAACAAAGACTGGACTCGAGGACGTTAAGAAGGACGTGCTATGCATGCCGGAAAGTGTGAAGTTAGCTCTGACGTATATGCTAAGTGTGAAATACTGCTTACAGTCTTCATACTTTCTAACCTATAAGTTCATAAATATCTGTCACGAAATGTGACATTTCTTATTCTTCTACACTAGTTACGTTTTTTTTTTGAAGCGTATGATGATAAATGGGAGGAATTAATGGTAAAGTTTTGGCGAACTTTACCGGTGGAAGTTAGAGAAGCGATGAGCACGTTTGGAACGTGTTATTGAGAATTGTAATCCGAAAGGATTTGTAAGAGGGTAGTTGACAGATCCTTAAGCTTGTCAAATACTTTATCCATCCTTCTCAACCGTATGCAAGAAAAGTCGAAACGTGTTGAGATAATTACAAAGAATTTGGTAGTCAGATTGGCTTAGATCACTGATATATCAGCTACTTAAATCCCTTGCCACCTCCCACACAGAAATCAAAAATGGTATTCGAACGGTAAGGTCCTCACATTTCTTTTCCTATCACCATCCATGTACGACTCATTCTCTGGAGACAGTTGCAAGCAGTATTGTTAAAGAATTGGCTGGAGCAGCACCACATATTAGTGAATTAGCAAAAGTTGTGTCATTGTTTGACTGTATCTTATTTGATGAAGAAGATTCTGTTGCTGGTCGAGATGAAATCCCACCAATCGTATTAAAGCAATTGGCCGCATCCTTGGCCCTAACTGCAAAAATAATTACGTAGGGTACTACTGAAGTTTTGAGGCATGGTAACACCAGTGTGAATGTGTCAAATCTGACAAAATCGTCGTAAAGTTTGCATTTTTTAATGATAAGCGCATTTAGAATGTTTTGTGAGTTCTATTGTTGACTTGAAACATTCATCTCGGTCGAAAAATGGAATTAAACCGTGAAAATTTTTATGACTTTCGACGTGGATTCAGCAACAGTGTGCCGATCGCTTCGACTTTTGGCGATGAAGCACCATCCTGAGCCACCGTGTTTCGCTGGTTTTTTGAATTTAATCGTGGTCGTAATTCGCTCCTGGACGAACTTCGTGAGGGTCGTCCGAAATCAGTTGTGTCGATGCTGTGCGTGAAATGTTTCAGACTAATCGGCATGTGACATACCGTGAAATAGAGTCATGCTTGGGCATTAGTTTCACTCGCATACATACGTCGATCGGGGTGCTTCAAAAGACGTACATATGCATATGAACCCGAAACTAAACAGCAGTCGACTGATGAGTCTTTCAAGACGAGCCAAATCCAATAAAAGTTGTTCGTGCACGAAGCACTTTGAAGCAAGTGGTCGCCTGTATTTTCGGAATAACCGGTCGTGTCGCCTCCGTGCCATACCATATCTTATTCGTTTTACGTGTGAATCCAGACATTAAGTCGCAAGTTCACGGTTGTCTTAAGCAACACGGATTGTTTTTGTGACGACAATCATTAACGCCCCCAAAGGTAGCAAGTTTGGCATTCATACTGCTGGATGCGAGACCCATCTAAATCTCTGCCAATCTTATGGTCATGGCACCAGGTTGGAAAACGCAACTCCACGCCGAACTCCTAGAAGCTCTGCCCGCGATGTGGGCAATAAGCCACAGCCACAACAAGGGGCCATCTTCCGTTGCCTCCGACACCCGTGTTACCAAAAAACCTCCTGTCAGGTTTCGTAATTGTGAAAAATTGCTTTGGTCCTTTTGGAAACTCATGACTGGTAGCACTCCGCTTTGGAAAAGTTGGAGTCAGTAGTCCGTAAAGGTTATACCGGAATTGACCTTGGCCGATCACCCGGTATATAATAACTAGTGTTATCCTTTCCCTGCGTATAGTAATTTTTGGTTCCACCACCCTGTTCTAAACGTCTTCAGGCCTGAGCCCCGATTTCCTTCAGTTGCCGACTTCGGCCTTTCTTCTCGCTCGCGAAGACGCGAAGGCATTCAAAACTCTCTCTATTCGCGAGGCACCTTCTTACGTCCAGCCCTTCCCGCTTCCCACAAGGTGGGACATTCGGCCAAGATATGCAGCCAGCTTTCTATCGGTGCACCGCATGCGCAGCCCGCTGTTTCTCTACGGCCAGTCCTGTGGAGGAACTCATTTATGCTGCCGTGGCCCGTCAAGAGATAACCAAGACTAAGACAGAAGTCAAAGTCTCGGTTATCTCTCGCGACGCTTGCGACCCCAATAAACCAATGTGTAGCCCTACCCTTTTCACTGCTATCCCTCCTGGCTTGCCACAATAAGGTGATCTTAAGTTCGAGGAGTTTTTGCATTCGCGAAGGCTCCTCTCCCTAACCTCTTCCGAAGTTAGCCAGCAATGGGAGTCCCTTCCGGAGCTTGTAGGTGATAGCGCGAGGCTTCACCTCCAAGTTCAATGGCAGAGCACCTTCATGGCCACGGTGGAGACTGTGCGGCATACAGGTAAGCATGCACCCAGGACTACTCTTTGGTATGAGTTAATCGAGTTGGTGCCTTCACCAGTCGCCAGTGTTTCGTACCATACCGCCGTTCCATACGTTGCGCAAGCAACGAAAAGACCGTCGTATATGACACGAACGCCTGGAGAGGCCCCACTCACAATGCAGCACCCTGCGGATCTGATTAACACTAGTGAGGAGACGCCCCTGAACTCTCGCAGGTGAGGCTTAAATCCCAACCGCTCGGAAACTTTAATGCCCAGGTATTTACCTTCAGTCGCATACCTGAGCCATCTTCCTTCCAGCTTTACCGAAGGATGACTTGTTTGTGACAGCGAGCCCTTCAGCATCATTGTCACCGTCTTGTCCTTCGATATCGCAACTCTAACCCTCATTTCCCATTCCCGAACGATTGCCATTAAAGCCTCACATTTACGCTCGAGCTCAAGTCTGGAGTTTCCCTGCACCAGTATTAACAGATCGTCAGCATATGCCGCGAACCTACATGAATCGGTCAGAAGGTCATCCATCATTAGGTTCCAAATGAATGGGCCACTGATAGAGCCTTGTGGACAGTCATGCTCAAAAACCTTCCATACAGTGTCGCGAAGACCCCTGACATATGCTAATCTGTCTGAGACATAGCTCTTCCAAAGGGCTATATCTCACAGTCGCAGGATTGTAACTTACCGATTACCACGTCCCAACTCAAATAGTCAAATACGCCCTAGAAGTCTACAAAGATGCTCACTTCTTGCTTGCTAGCACTTCTGATAACGCAGTCTTTCACGCGCATCGGAAGCCAAACTGCCATTCAAACACCAGATGGTTAGTTTTTTCCTCCAGTCTACGAAGCATAATCCTCTCCAAGACCTTGCTAAGGACTGGGAGAAGAGATATGCCTTTGTAGGATCGGGGATTACTACTAACCTTATCTGGAGACTTTAGGAGGACGACCATATGTGAGATCTTCCAACCAGCAGGGAAAACACGACCTCTAAAGCATCGGTTGGAAACGCAAGTTTCGTACTCAGGGATGGCACGCCAGATGCTTTTACACATCTCGTCGACCCCAGGCGCCCTTCGCGGATCTGAACCTACCTAAACTCCTCGGGTTCAAGTTCGGGGATTTCTCTCTCTACTATTCCCGATCATGAGGTGGTTCTCTCGGCTCAAGACTCGGAAAGAATTCGTCCATTAGCGCTTTTACACACTCATTCAATATTGGAATAATGTTGCCTCTAACATAATGCCACACATTTCAGTCTCCGGTCGCTTTCCCCTGTAGATCTTATAGACCCGACCCCAGGAATCACGAGAGTTTGTACGGACAAAGCGTCTCCAATCGTGTACCTTGGATGACGTGATCTCCGCACGATACTCACACATGCCTCGCTGGTATACGAGTTTGAGCTGGGGCGCATTAGATTGGCCCTTCGAAAGGGCTCTTTGAAATTTCTTCTTCAGATACCGAACTCGGTCTCGTTTACCCGCCAATTCTGTGTTCCACCACTTGTTATGCTTCGGGTTTTCCTTGCGGAATCTCGGAAACATGCCACCATTAACTCGTACCACCCAATCTTGGAGCAGCGCGAAATCTCTTAAAGGCATCCCGTCCGCCTCAGTCCTCAGCCGTTCACCGTGGGCTTGCCAGCAACACCCCTTGGTACGCCACGCGATTTCGCGTGGCGAATCGTCTTCACACACAGCCGTGTCGTATGAAAGATCTACGACCACAAGACTGTGATCGCTAGTTCCCCATCCCTTAGTGATGCTCCACAGAGACTCAAAGACCATCGCTGCACGATTGGTTGCCTTTGTGCCATTAAAGCAACTTAGGACGATCAATTCGGAATGATACGCCACCATTTATTTGCCAGCTTTTAACAAAATCCGTACGAATTAACATGGCTTTATACCCGGTTTTAATTGTGTTCTCTAAATCAGTAGAGCTATAACTATGACGACAAACAATCAACTTACATGCTGTATACTTGGACTTTGGAAAAGCATTTGATCATGTACCAATCAAAAGATTGTTTAAAATTGGAACACAAAAGACTACGCGGCTAACAGCAAACTTGTATATGTTCTTTTTTCTCTGGTAGAGAGTTTCATGTCGGTAATAAGAGGAGTTCTACAGGGTTCTGTACTAGGTCCGCTGCTATTCATTCAACGGGCCGACATCGTAGAGACGCATTTATAAACGCACTGCTGGATTGAGAGTTATAACAGGCATTTCGATTGGCGGACAAGAAAACACCACAAGAGGCTTTGGTGTACGCTCCTACTTTTTAATCTGCCAAACAACAGCAATCGAGTCCGTGAAATTAACGTGGAAACCGGGGAATGCGTCTGCCATAGGGTGGAGTTTGCAAAGCTAAGCGAAGGTTGTGGAGTTCCACGGTGTTGAAACTGTGGACATGCCAGACATCTACGACATAATTGTCGCAAACCCTGCCGAATACCAATTCCTTGTTCTCAATGCGCCAAACGGCAGGATACGAGAGCCATGAACTCACAACATTGCGCCTCTTCTGTTAGCAACCCGGGAAACGAGTAAAAGCCATTCTCAGGGGGCTGAGGTTGGCTGGTGGAATCGACGTCCCCAGAAACATCATCGCCGTCTCTCGACATCATCGCGGCGAAGATAACCTATGCATGAGTAGCCGAATTGGAAACGTCGAACAACAAAGGTCCATGATGATGGAATTGCAGACAGACAGGACACTTACGACGTGACTTCTGGAAACGAAGGAAAACCAATTTCTGGGGCGGAATGTGCCTCCAAATTAGTTTTGCGAAATAATTGGCGAGATCAGAAAAACATGCATAGGGCAAGTGAAAGCTCTAGAGTGGAACTAGCAAGGCAGAATTTAAGACCTGGAGCTCCGCGATTTTGGGATTGCGGACGCGCAGGTCATTTGCCACAATCCAAGAACGTCGCCGAGGGCTTATTCGAAATGTACTCCTCATTTCGGAACGCAGACCTGGAGACATTATTCAGAGAAAGATTTACGGCCGATGGTGGCGACCACAACTGTTGCGGAGAATAAACGCATGTTGAGGGATAGCGCAATGTCGAAAGCGTCATGTTTATAGTTATTTATGAAAAAGTCATTAAGAGCTTGCCCCTCCTTGTACCACCTCCCATACAAACTGCACAATTTCACTAAATGCAATAAACTAATTTTCTCAGTACCCATTAAATTTTTGAATTCTAAATTTTGTTAAAAACATTTTGATATCAACTCTAGCGTGATGTGAAAAAATTTGATCAATGTCGTCACCCTCTCTACCACTTCCCCTACAAAATTTCTCTTTCATCTAGATTTTCGCATGATTGGGCTTTACGCTCAATCGTAGTCCTGTTATGTTTTTCTCTTTGTGTTGGTGCAATAGGAAAAACCAACCTGCTTGCCGCAAGTTTTTCAACCCTTCCACCATGTAATCAGTCTCCCCGAACTGTATTTTCTAGAGGTATCGTATTTCCACCCATGAAATTTTGGTCTCGTATCATCGCTTAAAATCTTCTAGATCTCAATATTAATAAATTTAATAGTTCGATTGGTATTCCTCCCATCAATATTAGTAAATGCTTCTTCTTCATTGGCTAAACCGCTTCTTTCCTATTCTTTAAGTAAATTCTTATGTAGATGAAAACTAAAAAGGAACCAAATTATTTTCCTATCACCAACTTATTGATGACCGCCAATACAGTTTTCACTCGTGGAGATCCTCATGGGTCCTGTTGATCTATTTGAATAAACGCTTGAATGGACGCCAAGTGCTTGCACTAGATATAGTGAAAGCTTTTGACGGAGTTCGGCACGAATTTCTACTATCGAGGTTCACTGCATTTAATTTTGATGCTTAGTCCCTAATCCCGATAAATTGTGGCGTCCCTCAAGGTTGAGCTTTATCACCCACTCTGTTTTTAATTTTTACAATATTATTTATATAATTTAGGAGATAGACGGGATGCAGACTATGTTATATAGTACCGTGTGAAGGAGGTAGGAGTATCGGGTAAAAATTAAAACACAGGGGTTTTCTTATTGGGAAAATTCTATTTTGAGGATCGACCAAGAGCTGTTCCTAGTGCAGAGCAAGAGCTTAGAATGACTGCTGAGGGCTAGGTTCATATAATAAAGTTTTTATGTCGCCGTGTGGCTCTTTTATAATACAGTGGTGCCGTAAGGGTTTTTTTTATAAGAGGTACCACAAGGGTTTATTACAAAATGGTTAAATTATTGAATGTTACAGCATCAGTTAGATTTTACAAATCAAACAACTGCTCTCATATACCCAGATGTACACCTGCCAAACATGTTTATAATAAAAGCAGCTATGTTTTCAACAATCCACCTTCACCTATAAATGACTCTCATCATTATTTCCCTGTCATTTGCATCAGGTGTGGTTTTTCCTTAACAAAAGTTACCTAATCGGAGCTTAAATATAATGTCCAGATAAAAGCCAACAAAAATATCTATTCCTGTACATTACCACTCCCTCTATCTCGTTGTCGTAATCAATTCCCAACTGCAGTTAAGAAAATGTTGATCTAGGTACAGCGAAACCATAAAACATCAATTTCTCTGATAAGGTTACTACCAATGGGTCCCGGCAGGATGCGCGGAGTGAGGTCTACGCAAAACGCGCGTGAAGAGCTTTTCTGAACTTTAAATTTCGTTTTCGCTTCGTAATAAATTTTTCGACAACAACCTCTACCCACTCGTATATAAATGCGTCTCCCGGGAGATGTAAGTCTGTTCGTATGATTTTTGGTGGTTAGGGTTGGTTTACTGTTTAGTAGACCTACTTTATGAATGTAGCCCCGAAACCCTCCCATCTGCCGCATAGCCTAGAAATTATATATATATATGTACGTAGGTAGTAGCTATAACATCCTTGTACATAAACCCTTATGGTCGAAAGTTGTCGACATCGTTATTTGTTGGTTTGACGTTTGATGGTGTTATATTTCCTCCCTTAGGTATTATTACGAGTGTAGTGGCGCACGTGTTTCTACTTTTCCAAAGGAATTATTATTGGAGCCGTACCTGTGCAGCGCGTATAAAGAAAATGTCACGACATTATGAAAGTTTTTCTCCTTCTTTTTTCGAATGATGTAAGAGACTAGGGTTGGAAAATTAAAAGGTAAAGAGAAAAAAGAAAGCAGTTTTTCGAAAAGTCAAATGTAATTCTGGATTTTTTTTTTGCTTTCGCCATAACGAGCTGTAATAGGTCTTATACTCTAGATGAAATCTGAAAGTATATTGTGTTTACCTTACCGTTTGTAACGCTAAGAAAGAATGCTCGCACAGAGCCAAAGGTACAGAAATATTTGTTGTCGCTTAAAAACCTCGATTCCGACTGAACGTCTGTTTGTCTACAACATAACTCTCGAACGGTTTGAGCTATAGGGCTGAAATTTGTGGCATGTAATTTTTAGCAAAAAAGAAACTTTCAGTTCATGAACGGGCTACATCTCCCCACTCCTTCTACCCCCTCCCATACAAATTTCTTGAAATTTTAGGAAATTGATTTTTCTTTCTATTTAAGCTATCAACTTGCAACTTGGGTCAAAGTATAGTGATGTCCACATATATCATTAATGTTACAAAATATTGATCTGATCCCTTCACTCCTTCTACCCCCTCCCATACGAATTACAAATGCTCAATTTAAAAAAAAATCGCTTTTTGCTATTTCCATTAAATCTAGACAAAGCTGAAAAGACGGATTTTTGCCACAATTAATTTTATTATAATTGCAATCAGTTCTGAAAAATGTAAAAGAAAATGTTTCCGGATTCTACACTGTTACGCTTTATTATTCGTGACGTTTCGGTCACTGCTGCGACCTTTATCAAACTGCAGGTCTCTGCAGAGACCGAAACGTCACGAATAATAAAGCGTAACAGTGTAGAATCCGGAAATCTTTTCTTTTAAATTCGAAATGCACTGTGGAAACATTCACCAAACCATTAGTTCTGAAAAAATTATCAACTACACCTCACCCCTACCCCTACCCCTTACCATACACCAATTTCATGAAATTTTGAAACTCCGGTTTAATTATAATTCTTCGAAACTGTCCAAGCTAAAGACTGAAAGTTTTTTGGAAAGTATAATAATAGAAATATCATTGACGACGAAAAATTTTGTTTTGATCCGTACACTCCTTCTACCACCTCCTATACAAATGCATAATTTTGGTAAATGCATTATATCGATTTCCATTAAAACTAGGAAAAGTCTAAACTTAAAATTTTGCCAGAATTTGTCCCTTAATAATTATAATAAATGATAAAAAAAAATTATTAACTTCGCTTCACTTTTTCTACCCCCTCCCATACAAATACCTATATTATAAATTCAAGAAAAGCATTTCTCCTTCGAACATATGCGAGTTATCGACATTGAAATTGAAACAAAGCATGGTGGTAAGGATGTTGATGAGCAATTTCAAAATCATCTAAAACCGTCCACAACCTCTGCCACCTTCAATAGAAATGCTCTGTTTTCAGGAAAACTATGTCCAATTTCCTTGAAAATAATGAAAACTTCAAACTTTAAATTCATCACGACAAACTTTGCATGCCACGTTCGAGGTCATAAACAAAAGCTACAAACCTCCCCCCTCTGCTTCTACCACCTTTCATACAAAAGCCACTATTTACTATTCCAAAAAAATTTGATATGGCATATTTCGCGATACTTTTAACTCTTTCCTATTTCATCTAGAGTAAAGCCCAATCATAATTCTGTTGTCTTTTTTTTTCTAACACTTCAGCAATTATTTATTTTTAAAAATACCTTATTAATTATTTTCCTTTTTTCTATTTCAGGTATGGAAAGATTTTTTCTTCTGACGTTTTATGTTATAGATATGGCATTTTTTTTAAGGTAATTTAAATTATATAAAAATTCTCATCTTCTATAAAACCACTTATACAAATTCGAAGTAGGTGTACATTCGGCTCGAAATGATGCTTTCGAACGTATGAGATCTATCGGCTTTACAATTGAAGAACAGCATGCTGATAAGAATATTAATAAGCAAAATCAAAATCGAAAAAAATTTGCAACTCCTTTTACCACCTCTCATACAAATACCTGAATTTCAGAAAAATTATTTTATCAATTTCCTTGAAAATTGTGAAAGCTACAATCATCAATTCGCAAAGAAACGTTCCCATTCCATTCACCCCTTGCTCTCTCTGCCACCTCCCATACAAAAGTCACTACACTACACTGATCACTTTTCTAAACAATTTATGATGCGAATTTTTCCGACGCTTTAAGCTATTTTCAATTCCATCTAATGGAGTATCACATGATTGGGTGTTACGTTCCAATCATAACTCTGTTTTGTTTTTAACCTAATTCGAGTTAATAATAGCGATAAAGCTACGACATACAAAAACATCCGTGTAACTCAATTTCGAATAAATCCTATCGAGATCGTATCTTCTTTTGAAATCTTAACAACTGTTATAACTTATTTTCTTCATAATAGATTTCGCTTGACGTTCAACTAAGTAATGGAATCTGAAGGCTAGACTTCTTGAACATTCCATTAAGTAGGAAAATAATATTTACAAAGTCTTTTTAATATGAAATAAATTTTATAATCGATAACTCTTCGAATCCAATCGTTAGTCCAGAGTTTAAACCGAAAAGATCTCGAATCTCGATAAGTTTTCCGCGCACACTCAAGGTGCATGATGATGGTCAGCGCCACAACGACGATCTCTCAACTCCTTGAGTGTGTATAGTAGATATGTATAATATCTAACGTATTGTACTTATATAAAAAGTCCAGTGATTAAAGTCAATTTAAAATTTATGATAATAAGATAGAAAATATCACGCGTCGTTCTTCTCAAATCAGGCACTGCCAAAAGCCGGTGGCAATAATCGTAGATATTATATAAAAGTTCAGGTTCAGGAAAAGATATCTCTTATAAAAGATACCGCGTGTGCGAGAGAGAATTTCAGGAATTCAATTATCTTTTTCTCGAGCGTTTTGTTTTTTCGATATGGCGAACATTATACACACACATAAATTCGTTGCAAAAAACTCATAAAGTACGAAGAGTATTGGACGTAATGTGATCATAGTAGATTGCAGAATATCTTCGTGAAGACCATGCCATGTTTTCCAGTTTTTTCCTTTGTTTTTGTTGTTAGTTTATATTGTGCTTACTATTGGGACATCGTCCGGCAGGAAAAGACATTAAAAAAAAAACAAAACACGACACCAGTTTCAAAGGATTTTTCGTTTACACCGATGAAATATCTTGAAAGTAGTAATAAATTTTCAATTATAATTCAGGAAAGGAATGCCGGTAATTTAGATGTTGCATTGGTTGGTCGATTGTCGAGGAAGTTGATCGCGCGTTTTTCCTGATAATTGAGGATCGTTCGGCTGTGATTCAATGGAGAAGGTGCCTCGGATGGATAGAATTAATTAATAATTTGGTCATCTTAATGTTACTAGAAAAACAAACAATCAAAAACTAACGAATTTTCCATAATGTACGACCCTAGTTGAAATCATTCTTTCCAATAAGACTAGCTTGAATTCCGCACAAGAAAAAAGAACCCAACCCAATCAAATATTTGTGATGCACTATCGCAAAGCTGGTATATCATATGAATCAATTACGAACAGTCAACCCACAGACTTAATTCAACGATGCGAAATTTCATAAGTAAAAATCGGCAAGCCGGACCAAAATTTCCTTTAACAGCTTTTTATCGAGTCAGTGTAGCGATACGATTGTTGTTTTTTTTTCGTAGCTCTTGGATTAGCATGTCTTTAGGTATATGGAGCCACAGATCAAACTTAATTCAACGATGCAAAATTTCAAAATCGGCAAGTCGGACCAAAATTTCCCTTAACAGCTTTTTATCGAGTCAGTGTAGCGATACGATTGTTTTTTTTTCGTAGCTCTTGGATTAGCATGTCTTTAGGTATATGGAGCCACAGATCAAACTTAATTCAACGATGCAAAATTTCATAGGTACAAATCGGCAAGCCGGGCCAAGATTTTCTTTAACAGCTTTTTATCAATTTAGCGTAGCGATGCGAATGGTTTTTTTTAGAACTTATTGGATTAGCATGTCTTTAGATATATGGACGGTACGTTGATTACTATTGAAAATTTAAAACCGTTCAGCTATTGACTAACTTTCGTAAGCGTGCAGAATTTCATCCTTTGTTCAACTTGATATGTTTTCACATATCATTCATACAATGGCAATATGTATATCCTTCTGCCTCCAGAGACGGCGCGAGTTAAAATATTCTATTTCAAGGTCCTGATAGAAGTAGATTGAATTATGTATTAAATACTGTGACATTAGTAATATCGAATGACAAGTTAAAGCATTTTAATTCGCGTTGTATGTCGGAGGCATAAACCCCAAACAATTGAATCTGTGATTCAAATGTACACTAGCGAAAAATTTCAAGGGATTTAACATATCAATCAATCACTCTATTTGCTGTTAAGACCTCCTATAGTGGCATAGAACACAAACAGTTCTCTTCCACAAAGCTTTTAGTTGCCGGCGGGACTTCGTAATTGCTCAACTGCACGCTTCCCTGTGCTACATGGTCGACCAATCCGACGTCTTCCTCAGGGATTATAGTAAAAAACTGGTTTGGGGATGTTTTGCTCTGGTTTCCTCAAAGTGTGACCCATCCACTACTACTTCCGCCTTTGAATTTCAATGCATATTTTAGTCTGCCGAGTTGTACTCAAAAGTTCGTCGTTGGAGATGACAGCATGCTAGAATATCCGTGAAATGCGTCGGAAGCATTGGTTCACGAAAGTTTGCAGTTTTTTGGTACGTAGAACATTCACTTTCCATGCAGTACATGTAGTACGCATGCGTCCAATGCTGGCAGCTTCGTGCGAAGGGAAATCTCTCTTAATTTCCGGAAAAGGGAAAGGATATCGAAGACCTGACAGGGTTTATTTATACCAGCCTCAATATCCTTTTTGGCACCACCGTTCATGCTTACAATGCTTCCGAGGTAACAAAGATCGTGCACCTCTTCGACATCATGTCCGTTAAGGATAATTGGTGCGCTTGTGTTCGAATTAATGTGCATGTACTTGGTTATACCGACAATCATTTCCAGTCTTGACTCTTTGTGTTTATTCAACGAGCGAACCTTCGACTTTAAGTCCGGTTGTGCAAGCAAACACTTTCATCATCAATGTGACTTAAGATGTTGCACAGTTCCCACTAAAGACCTTTATCTTCCCCACCCTCCAGTGCATCTTTCAAGATGTCATTTATTACCCCCTTATTAGAAACAGGGCTGTGGTAATATGCAGCCTTGTCTGACATCCGTTCGCACAGGAAAGCTCTCGGACAATTCTTCTCTATGTAAGTCGCAACACTTTGCATCCTCGAAGGATTCTTTAACCATAGCTATGATCTTATCTGGAATACTTCTCCAAAGCATTCCATATGTAATCTCGCTTAACGCTGTCGAAAGCCGTCTTACAGTCCACAAACATGAGATGTAGTGCCGAACCCATTTCAGCGGACTGCTTCAATATTTTCCGTAGGGAATTTGTGTGGTCTGTACAAGACGACTCTCGAACTAAAGCAGTGTTGTGGCGTATGCTGACGATCTCCTCATCTCCTCATATTGGTGATGGGAAGTTCTGGATCTGAGCTGGAGAATAAGGGTGCGGCTCTAATGGCAACCGTTGGAATGGGACCAAAAGGTGGGAGTTGGGGTATCGAGGGAGAAGACAGCGGGCATGTTTACCTGTATGTCAGACAGTTTCTACTGAAGCTATGCAGGTACTCATCGGTATTCCGCCATTGGACTTGGAGGTGAAGCGGATAGCTATCACCTACAAGATCCGGAAGAGTATTCCATTGCTGGCTAGCGATTGGTTAACTCGTGAGGAGATTAGGGAGAGGAGCCTTCGCAATTGCAAAGAACTCCTCGACCTCAGGGTGACATCGATATGGCAAAACAGGTGAGCGGACATCGATAAGGGCAGGGTGAATCACGAATTTATCGGAGTCGCGAGCTATGCTGGGTATAACTTGGACTTTGAATTTCCTCTCAGTCTAGATTATCTCTTAACAGGCCACGGCAGCAGGAACGTCTACCTCCATCGGATAGGTAGAAATGACATCTCGAAGATATGGGGATAGTTCGCAATAGGGAGAATTTAGACGTGAGTATGTGCGTGTCGAGTTGACAAACTATTGATTGCCTTCGAGCTTTAGCACACAAAACATTTAGTAGAAGGTGGACCGACACGGGAAGATCCAAGATGTAGGGACTTAGAAACCCTTAGAACAAAAGCTGCATAGGTTCATTCTCATATACGCAGGGATAGGATAGCGCTAGTTATCACATACCGGGTGAACGATCAAGGTCAATTCCGTATAAGCTATGGGGACTACCGACCCACGTTCCCGAAGTGGAGTGCTACCAGTCACGAGTTTGCAAAAGGACCTAAACTGGGAGTAATTGTTTACAAAGACGAAACCTGACCGGAGGTTTTTCTGGTACCACGGGTGTTGGGAAGCCCATGGAAGGTTGCTTCTACCCCCGGCAATGAAAAATGGCCCTTCGGGAAGTATCGTTGTGGCTTTAGTTTATTGCCCACATCGCGGGCACAGCTTCCAGCAGTTCGGCGTGAGGTTGCGTTTTTTCCAAACTGGTGCCATGACCATTAGATTGGCAGAAATTTAGATAGGTCTCGCAGTATGAATGCCCAACTTGGATTTGGTATAAACTACTACCTTCGGGGGCGTTCATGATTGTCGTCACAAAAACAATCCGTGTTGCTAAAGGCAACCGTAAATTTGCGACGTAGCGTTGGGTTGTTTACGATAAAAGGCTTAGATATGGTTCTATGCCCCTATGCCACACTGTGGTTACTGCCTACATCGTGGACAGAATTTCTCGGAGTTGTGCATGGAGTTGTGTTTTCCAATCCGGTGCCATGACCGATAGACTGGCAGAGACTTAGATATGTCTCGCATCCAGCAGTATGAATGCCAAACTTGCAACTGGTATGTACCGCTAATGATTGTCGTCTTAAAGAATCCGCGTTTTTAAAGACCACTGTGTGGCTATTCCGTCTATAAGCATGCACCACATTAAACAAGGCAAAAGGAACTGCCCATTTGCCGCAGGGGGGATCGAAATTCATGAAAAAGTGCAATTTATGTGGGGGGGGGAGGTAGATTGCCACCTACTCAGCCTTCCATCTTCTTATAACTTCCAAGGAAATTTGATTATTAGAAATTTTCGTAGTCACTTTGTTTGGGAAGAGGTAGAAGAGGTGGAGCAATTTGGCTAGTCCACGGACTTGAAAAAATTAAACTTTCTAGTCCAACTCGTTCTCAAGTTGGAGAGTGCTCGGACTGAAGGACAGTCATCCATTTCTCAGATTTTCGAGTGATCATTTTAAATTCTGTGTGATTCATTTTTTCTCTGAGCCTTATTTCTTACCGTTACAAACTTTAGACCAAACTAATAATACTCTTTGATTTCACAATTCCCTTACAGAGTAAGTTGCGAAAATTTCTACGAACGTCTCTGTCACTGATTGTTAGCTCTTCGAAAAAAAAATTCTATCTAGGAAAACGTAGGCTATTTCAAGATCAAATAATCACAAGTCTGCTGGACTGGATGGCATCATACCCTTCCCCATTGTCCTTAAGAACTGGGCTTTATCGTTAGCTAAAGCTCATCGGAATCTCTAGCATCTTTCATACTCTTGAAGGTGTTTTCCTCAGATAATTTTTTTTTTTAAAAAAAGTAGCAAAACGAACTCCGCAAATCCTCGCTTCATTTAATAGTAATGGAACTGCAAGATATTCAACTTCCTTGTGGATGAAAACATCATCCACTATGGCCAATATGAATTCCGCTCGGGACGTTCTGCAGGGAACGAATTTGGTAAAGGTCAATTACTTCCTTTTGATATTGCTAAGGCGTTTGTCAGGCTTCAGCACAAATATCTTTTAGGCATGCTTGAAGGCTTCTTTAAACGTATTGAGAGCTTCCTCGCCGAGCGCTGTATACGAGTCGGCTTAAGCGCAATTCTTTTCCATTGATTTTGGCGACCCGCAGGGTTCAGTTTTATATACCAATCTCTTTATAAGAGACTTTCATAATGTTCCGACATTGGCATACAGGTTTCGCCTTCTGTAGAATTGTTATGTTACTTGGTTTACGATTCAAACAACACCTCTGCGAAGCCACACTTGTTGTTTCGAAACTTCTAGATATTTTGCGGTATTTTACAAGTACCTTTAATCTATACGTTCCGATTAATTGCCGCACGGAGTTCAACATCCAGCAATTTCCTGTATATCGCTACTAACTTCCCTGTATCCCTTACCCATGTCGATTTAACTGTGCATCGCGCATTAAATGTTAATCCCCTAAGCTATCTCAATGGCCGTAAATAAAAATCGCAATAATTCTTAATAGAAACCAATAATGACTCGAACTTAATATACTTAGTAATATTAAAAAAGAAAAAATCCAGAAGCGTATAAAAATTTCCGAAGCAATTTTCTCTCGATAAAACGCACCAATGGAATTACGTTCGTATCATTTAGCACAATTAAAAAACCCTTCAAAGCAGAGACCCATTACATCAGAATACGTTTTGTCCGTACCCTATGGGGTAATTACTCAGCTCAAAATCCTAGAACTATAACATTGTTTCTAGGCTTATGTTTGTAGTTTCTGTTGCGTATTATATCTTTATCTGAGCGAAATCTTGCGTGTATATTTACCGTGCCCTTTTTTCACTCCCACTATTCTATGTAGCAAAATTTCTTTGTATAGATTGCATAGTAATAGTACTAGGCTGGAGGAATAGTCGTCGAGGCATAGTCATTGTCGTCGCCGTCGTTATCGTAATCATATCTTTTGTGTCGACAATGTCCTCATTTCGACAGAAAGATACTTTGCCAAATAGAAACTTTCGTCCTGCCGTTCTCAATTCCGCCCCATAATACAGAGCGATACAGATGTATAAGCTATTCGATACGGAAGCAATATTATAGTATAGTTGCGAAGTAATGGGAATGGTAGAAAACAACCATAGACTCACTCTATCTATTCCGAAAGAAGGAACAGACATCATCATCCTCTTTTTTTTTTGTACAAAATCTACAATCTCAGCTTTACCACAGAGCATATCTTCTATCTGTATCTAGGGTAAGATAAGGGCAAAAAGGACAGAAAAGGAAGCGTTTTTCAGACTGAAAATATCCCATGTTTTGTATATGCCATAAAGCCAAGAAGCAGAACAACTTGAGTTTGTAGTGCTGCGCGCTGAGCGCACCCTGAACATAAATTACACAGCTATTTCGTATGTACTAGAGATAAAATGTTATCTCTTCTATGTTAGATAGTAATAAGGATTACGGCGCTATATACATATACGACGATTCTTCCCATATTCTGGAATAGGGAGAAAATGGCGTCTGTACTTCTCAAGGCTATTATGGTCTAGTCTTTTTGACGAGCATCAGAGAAATATACACAAAACGATTGAAAGAAAAGTCCTTACTATAGAAAAGGAAGAGAACAGAATTTGTAAGGCAAAGCAAAAAACCGAAAAAGTTTTTCTTTTAGGACTTGGTAATACGATTTTTTTTTGTTTTAAGTGATTTTTTTCTTACCGCCCCCCACTGTTTCGGAGAATAGGAAAGGATTTTGTAAGGCTTTATAGAAACCTACAGAGGCTAAAGTTATGAAAGTTTTCGTTTGCGCAATTTAAGATTGAAATAGAAAGGTCAAAAGTCGTCTTGTATATGTTGAAGAAACTAAAATTGCTTTTAATATTTTCAGAAAAACAAAGAAACAAATAGTTTTTCAACGAGGCCATTGTTCATTCAAGAAAACTGTTTTCGTCTAAATTAATTTTTAATATTAAATGGTGCTTCAAAATTGAAAAAAAGAACAATGTTTCTGTCGTCACTATTCATTCTTGAAACTTCTTGGTAAACACAACAGAACTACTTACGATTGCCAGTGAGAAATTTTTATATTTTGCCTCCTCCCCTTCAGGTTTCCGAACATTTTTTCCTCTCCATCACAACGAGTCACAGAGAGATCACTCCATGCAAGAAGGAGACACACTGTATCAGAGTCTGGCAGAAATGTTACAATCGACACCTGCAAATTTACCTCATTAATTCACCAATCGTGGAGTGGTGAGTTTAGTGGTTTTCTTTGTTGCTAATTTCATCCATCCGAAGATAAATTGTTCCTTCAAAATTTTTGTTTGTCACTTTTTAGTTAGGTACAGCGTGCGCCATCGTTTATGTCGGTGTGTAAACATTGAATAACTTTGAAAAAAAAAAAAAAAACACAGATTTCTATATATGAGGTATTGTTATTCAATTTGGTCCTTTGCAATTTATTTTGACTAGTTTTAGAATACAATATCAATCAAGTGGCCGCATTTATTGGCCACAGCAAAATGTGCCCTTTTTGCTGCGCTTTTCATTACCTTTTCGTGCATCTCGGGCGGAATAGCGATGATTTCGGCACAAATATTTACGTTGAGCTAGTCAATGGTCTGAGGCTTGCTGGCGTACACCTTGCTTTTTAAATAACCCCACAAAAAGAAGTCCGGAGGGGTCAAATCTGGCTGGCCAGTCAATGTCGCCTCTTTTTGACATCAGCCGTCCAGGGAATTTTCGTTGCAGAAACTGAATTGTTTGATTTGCAGTCTGGCATGGCGCACCGTTTTGTTGAAACCAGTAACCGTCAAGACCTTTTTCACGCATTTGGGGGCAGACATAATGAGCCAACATCCACCGATATCGATTTCCATCTACTATTTCGTTTTCTCTGGAAAAAAAAGTGGCCCAATGATGGTTTTGGCGCAAACGCCGGCCCAAACAGTCACTTTTTGGTCATGCAATGGCGTTTCATGGATCTCGTGTGGATTCTCCGTTCTCCAAATGTGGCAATTTTGCTTATTAACGCCGCCAGATAGTGTGAAATGGGCCTCGTCGGTCATCAAAATTAGCTTCCAAAAATTAGGTTCGGTGTCAACCGTTCGAGCGACCGTTTATTCGTATTCCAAGCGATGTAAATGGCAATATTCTTTGTGTTAATTCCACTTTATACGGAAACAAATGCAAATAATCCTTCAAAATGCGCCACAGACGCCAAAATGCTGAGCGCGGCGATGATACGACATTTATGGGTTCTGGGCAACGCCCTCTGACCGCTTCAACCAGTTCATCGGAACGTCTTGGTCGTTGATGAACGGCATGTTGCCGATCTCTCACTGTCCCGTGCTCAACAAAATTCGACACCAAACGACGAATAGTGTTGTCAGACGGTGCCTGTTGGCCACGATATTTTCGGCGATATGCACGTTGAGTCAACACAACTGAACGACTATTTTCAATGTGGTTAAAATTGTACTCAATTGACGTTTCGAAAACATGTCTAATCAAGTCAATCGGTTGATAAATGTCAAAGTTATTCAATGTTTACACACCGACATAAAAGATGGCGCACCATGTACCGTGGTGGCCAAATAAAATTTAACACCTTTGAATATCACCACATACCGCCTCTGCATAATGATCTCCGATTATAAATAAAACGAACTGCTGTTATACTTAAAATTTATAAAACACACATTTTGAAGGTACAGCCACTTTTATGTTTTATCAGCAAAATTATCATTTTCGCAACAAAAGTTGTTAAACTATTTCAACTATTTTGGATTCTTAATAGGAAATTTGTATGGGAAGTTACTAGTATGTAAGTAGGAACAATATTCTTTAATTAATTAATAAAACTAATACTTCTTGTATCCTCCGCGAGCCTTGATTACAGCTTCAATCCTTCGAGGCATGGATTTTATCAATGTCTGACAGTATTCGATGCTTAATTCGTCCTTCCAAGCGTCTTTGATGGCGTTTTTGAACTCCTCCTTGGTCCTCGGTCCCCGACTTACCACTTTTCGTTTCAGTTCGTCTCAACAATTCTCGATTGGGCTCAAATCGGGGCTTTTTCCTGGCCACTCAAGTTTCGAAATTCGCCTTTCAGCGACGAATTCTTTAACGTAATTAAAAACAAAACAATTATTTTACGGTTTTATTCTTTTTACTTTTGTATTGAACTGTTGTTTGTAAAAAACCCACAACTTACCTTACGAGCGCGATGACATGGCGCAGAGTCATCTGGAGAAATCGGGTCGTAAATGACTGCGAAGAGCCTATCCACCGATGCGATCAAATGGTTGTCAATCACGCTGATGTAACTGATCGCATTCATTGATCCTTCTAAAAATACTAAATATCCGGTGCCAAAATAGGAAATGCAACCCCAAACCATGTAACTCGGAGGGAACTTGTTTCGAGTTATTACACAGTCTTTATGAAGTTCCTCTCCGATTCTGCGACGTTCACACTACAATTCATCCGATTCGATCAGGTTGCATTTTGATTCGTCGGTCGCTCTTCCAGTCATTTCCCGACCAATTTCGATGACATTTGGCGAAATTCATCCTCGCAGTCCTCAGTTTAGCCTTTAAAGTTGTTTTTTTTCGGGGTCACCGAGCTGAAAGTCCACATAACGGTAGCCTTCTTCTGACAGTTCTGTCGCTAATCATTATTCCAGTCGCTTCCTAGACGTTCATGTTGACTTTCCTAGCGGTTCTTTTTCGGTCACTTAGGCTTATGTTTTTAAGACGGCGGTCATCTCTCGCGGTCGTCTTTTTTTCCGCTGGAGAGATCCTTTCTCGTTTTTTTTTCAAAATTTTGGACACAGCCACGTGGCTACAACCAATTCTTCTGGATATAGCCCTAATGGAAGCCCTTCGTTGCTTAACGCAGTAATAATCAATTTTTTTCATTATCCAACTGTAGTGCCATGTTTACTCGTCAACGGCTAAACTACAATAAACGACTGACAGAAACCGCCTCTGTCGTGAAACCTGAACAAACCGACAGATAACTAACCCCGCATGGGATTTCCCAGGTAAATTTTGGTTATAAGACCCATAAAAATATGGTTTTCTAGGAAGTTTCGCTTTTTTCACAGTGTTAACTTTTCTTTGGTCACCACGGTACTAAAAACTGCGCACAGTTCTTGATGTTCAGAACGTACCGGAAAAAAAAGATCGAGACTTTTTTTAAATTTCGCTCCAAATATCGGGCTTGACCTTTGTCGAACGATGTTGAAGCGCCTCTAATGCCACATGGAGTAACTATAGCTTTCACGAATTATTTTTTTTAAATGACAGTAAACAATTGACGGGTTAAGTGGATAAAGGGGTTATAGATCATGTTAGCTGTGAAGTTCGTAGGGTAACTGCGTAACTCTACATATGTGAGAAGTTGGTTAGCAATATTGCGATTGGGCAATACCATGTAGACTTTAAAAAAAAGAGAATAATAGCGGATGTTACTCAAAATACACGACATTTATGAAAATGAGGACAAATTTTGTATTGAAAAAATTTTCTGCGCATTTCTTATTTGATATGCGAAATTGAAATAAAGAGAACAAAATCATCTGGTACTCAAATGCAAGGCATTTATGACAGTGAAAACCAATTTTGCATAGAATGAACTTTTCTCCGCAATTTTTTTTTTTGATCTTGCTAATAATTTTGAATAAATATTTAGTGCAAAATTTCAGTTCGATAAATTTTATACACATTGAGTAAATTGGTTTAATGCACTTTATGAAAAAGTGCAGTTCGTATGGGAGGTGGTAGAAGGAGGAGGAGAACACGAATAGACGGTAGATACAAACCATTCTAAAAGTAATATATTCCAAATTTCAGATCAATATATTTTATTTTCAAGCAAATCCGTTTATTGTCAAATTTGTTTTGTTTGTCTGAAGGTTAAGAGAGATCTCCCTTTGCACGAAGCTGCTAGTAATCGACGCATGCGTCAAATCTGTTGTATGGTTGTACTACGTGGAAAGTGATCATTCTTCTTACCAAGAAACTGCAAACTTTCGTAAACCAATAGCTCCGACGAATTTTAGGAATATTCTGGCCAGAAGTGATCTCCAACGACAAACTTTGAAGTACAACTGGGCAAACTAAAGTGGGCATTTAGATTCGGAGGCGAAAGTGGTAGTGGATAGGTTACACTTTGAAGAAACAATAGCGAAAAATTGCCAAACAAGTTCTGGATAATAATCTTCAAGGATTATAAAAAAAACGTCGGGTTGGTCAGCCGTGTAGCACATGAAAGCGAACAGTTGAGCAGGACGACAACTAAAGGCCGATGCTCAGGAACACGGATTGTGGAAGGGAGCTGTTTCTGTCCTATGTCTTGATTGATTTGATTGACAAGCCAAATCTGTCTGGTGGTATTGGTTTGACACCATTCGCCCATCTGGCGTTGCCTTTGCTAAACGCATCCAACTTAAGTTGCGAGAGGCATACTTAGCTTCTCTTTCTCAGAATTGATCTGCAAGGTGGTCCCGTGTCGGGCGAGTTCGCCGGACTTTCAGTTCCCGGAATGTCCCTGTACCCTAATATGCTCAGCACAAGCGAATGTTGAGTTTTTCAGCCATCTCCCTCAAAGACGCGGACAATCAAGAACACTCTTGGATGTAGTCATGACTGATTCCAGGGAGTAGAAGATACTACACTACACTTCAGCGAGACCAAGGCATCCTTTATTGCCATCACTGCTGCTTGGAACACACTTCAATGATCCGGAAGACGGAATGATATGCTTACTAAAAACACCTCCTTTCTTCCTTCTGGTTTTGGAGCCATCAGTTTAGTTCCCACTCTCTTCCCGTATTTCATCACCCTCCCACTCTTGTATCAAGGGTGTGACGGTGAGGAAATTATAAATCAAAACCTGGGAGAGTCTAGTTTGAGTTTTCGGTTAAATTCTCGAAATCTTTCAAAACTAAGGAATGACCAGTTTGAATGCACATCCACTGGCGAATTTTTTTGAGGCGTACGCAGCCATGTCCTTGCCGGAGATATGGAGAGATGAAGCAGTACTTCTAGTGCTGCGGGGAGTGCTCAGAGCTCCACTTATGCTGTTCTTCCTGGTGGGACAAGAGCGTGTCATTGCCCCATCTAAAGCGCTTGTGAGGGTAGACACGAGTCTGTAGTGCCTACTTTACTATCACTACTTTACTTTTTATAAATTAAGTAAATCGTAGAAACTTACTTTAATAGCGCTACTTTACTTTTGATAAATGAATAGATCGCAAAAAATATAAAAATAATCATATTAGTTTTTTATGAAAATTGTAAAAACAATTCAGTTGAAAAACGGATTTGATAAAAGCGAGTTGCTAAAAAGATTAATAAATATCTGTCTTAGAAAATTAATTAAAAAATCAGATAAATAATTATGAATAGTGAAATGTTGTTGTAAAATATATGTATATTACTAATGTGTTGTTAAAATATTAAATAGTGTGATAAATAATATAATCAATAAATTATAATAATAAATAATGTTATTTGTATAAATAATAATAAATATTTTATGTAATATAAACAATAATTAAGAGTTATATAATAAATATAGATAAATATTAACCATTTGATATAACTTAATATAATATATAATTTAGTGAATTAAGAGTTCGTCATATTGTATAAAAGATATTATAAACGCATTCACTAAAAGTCCATCAAGAGCAGCGCAGTGGTATTCCGAAGATTAGAAACTTCGGAGGAAAGCACTTCCTTGATAGTTTCCCTGCACTTGGACAGTTAGTCTTCCCGTAGACTGGTTTTTCTGGAGGATGGCCATCTAAATCAAATTGGCGGTATTCATGATCTGAAACGGAATGCTCGTTCCTTCCAGTCCCTGACAAAATGCGTGATATTGTTTTAGACTTTGGTAATATTGAGGACTTCCTGTATATTGCTAGAACCAAAAGTGGGTTTCCTCCCTCTGTTGCAGAGTAGTAGCTCGGTGCTTAAAATGTAGTCGAGCAGTACCTCGCCTATTTCGTTGATATCGGAATTATCACATACTGTGCGTTAGGGTGTAGCCTAGTGGGTAGCGTGTTGGTCGTGTAATGCGAAGGTCCTGAGTTCAAATCCCGGTCGACGCAATATATAATTCCAGCACATTGCCTGCTTGGATATATCTTGGTCACTTCAATCTACGATAATGAAAAATTCGTAGGAAGAGGGTTGTGCGAAGGGCTAACAACCCTTCCACAATGAAAAGTGTTAAGGAACCTGAATGTCAGGAGGCCAAGGGCCGATTTAAGCTGTAGCGTCATTGTAGAAAAATAAATAAAATAATGAGGTTTGCTTCAAGGCGCCGTGCTTCAGCAATCAGACCTTCCACATTATCCGGGTGGTATGGTCTAGAAGTCAAATAAGCCGAAAACAGTCAGTAGTTTTGTCTCTCGTTTCGAGGCTGGCTGCGACAATATCCTGATTACTATGACGAGGGAGTAGAAATATGTTCACAGTGCTATTCGCAAGAGTACAATATCTAGTTCTACATTGATTCTTTGTGTAGATGAGAGAATAGTTAATGGTCTTGAGTAAAGAGATCAGGTTGCCAATAACGCAAGGTTCTTGGATCAACACGATGTCTTCTCCTCCCTAATTCAGCTGAAAAAGTAAGTAGTCTGACGCAGATTTAGAGGGATGAACATTAATTTGCAGAAACTTCGGTATCTAGATATTGTTTTCAACTTCCACCACAATGATGCCCACTACTTCCAAGTCGGAAGTCAGAAGTTCGTTCTCGCTGGGCGGGTGCGAACTAAGGAGCTCGTCATCCATTTGTGAGCGTGACAGACTTGCTATGTGAAGAACTGGATCAGGATCGGCTGTAGAGTATTCGCCTTCCGTGTCCACCATGGGTACTGGAGGATAGGAATTCTGACATCTTTCTCTACTTCTAACCCATCCTTTTCATATACCTTCATTATGATGGCACCGAACCCATAATTGATGATGCCTCCATCTGTTCATACCTGTGGAGAACCAGGATGATGACGCATGGTATCAAGGAAGTTTTCTTTCAACCTTCATCCTGCACTCATAAGCAATGCTTTCAGCTGCATCACTTTCGTCGATTATCGTCACTCCAAGGCAATTCTCAAGAACGTTGCTAAAGGACCTTGATATCCCCGGTACTGGGGCTGGCTGTTTTCGTCCTCTTTGCTTCCTTAGGGGACTTATATCTCGTAGTACGCTTTCGCGCCGAGGGGGAGTCTGTACATTTAGCGATCATTTTGGTGACCCAAGCTGCAGATTCTCACCATTTTTCGGTTCTAAGGTGTTCCGGAATATTCCCAAGGCGACTCAGTAGCTCTATGTGTTACACTACTCCCTGAAGAGCTGTTTCGAAGGTGGAACCCTTCGATTCTGCTGTGCCCTCCGGGAATTTGGATGGATTCCTTCTACCAATTCTATTGGGTTCAGGTTTGATGGCTATCTGAACTTGGTTTGAAAGAAACCGATTTTTTCCCCGACCTAACCCACTAGATCCGGTCTTAGAATCCAAAAATTCCATTCTTGATTCCCTCGAGCATTTTAAGAGAGCCCGTCTCTGGGGTTTGTTTTTGGTTATTACAGTAATTGGACATAATGATCCCGCGAGTGGTGGATAAAAAACGGTCGATCTGTACAGAGATTCGCATGCTAAATTATGCAGAGGGCGCCTGGCATACAAATCTTCCACTTGCGGCTGAGCTATTTAGCTGTGTTCTCAGCCTGGTCAGTTCTCGGCATAGCTACCTTAATCCAGCGCAGGGAAATTTTATACAGAGAGAGTGAATAGAGGGAGCGGAGGGTGGGAGCTGGCGACTACCTTTTGGTTTCAGATCTCCTCCGAGAATTACGCTCCGAGGGAGACTCTACTTAGCCCCTACATCACGGCAAGATAGATAGGCGCGTAGAGATATCTGGGGCTTTAGATATCTGAAATTTTTCTTGGTCCGATCGAAAGTCCAACGAATTTTCGTTTTTTCTCCGGTTTGGGAAAATGTATTGGTCCTATCTGGAAAAGGTTGATATTAATTTTTAAAATAAAAACAAAAATCAATTTAAGACTTCTACTCCTACAATGGCACTACTGCAAGAATCGGGCCTTGGCCTCCTGACCTTCAGGTTCGTTAACATTTTTCATTATTTATTATTGAAGGGTTGTTAGACCTTCGCACAACCCTCTATCCACGAATTTTTCATTTTCGTAGATTGAGGTGACCAAGATTTTCCCAAGCAGGGAGCGTGCTGGAATTATGCCTCGACCGGGATTTGAACTCAAGCTAGGGTTGAGCCTAGTAGGTAGCGTGTTGGTCTTGTAATGCGAACGTCGTGGGTTCATATCCCGGTCGGCGCAATATATAATTCCAGCACATTGCCTGCTTGTATAAGCCTTGGTCACCTCAATCTACGAAAATGAAAAAATCGTAGAATGAGGGTTGTGCGAAAGACTAACAACCCTTCCACAATAAGTAAAAAAAAAAAAATTTTGAGAAACCAGAATATCAGGAGGCCAAGGTCCGATTTGGGCTGTAGCGCCATTGTAGTAGAAGAAGGGATTTGAACTCACGACTTTCGCATTGTAGACCAACACGCTGCCCACTAGGCTAAACCCTATTTTTTTAAAACTTACAAAAGTTTTATTTGAATTCTCCCTTCCTACTACAGTTTGATCTGCACAAACTGTACCAACTTAATGTCCCTAATAAATTAACTAACTGCAACCGAAAATTTCAACATCTGGCAACATATGCGAATCCTTGCAATAAGATGTACTAACTAAAAGAAAACATACAACAACGACAACTGGTAACTCCATGTAATAAAGTAATGACGTCGTTTGTTATGATGAAACTTTGCTTCGGTGGTTGATTCTCCCTAATGCATAAATACAACTCCTCGACAACACGAGTCTCTTTAGTATGCTTGACTCTGTACATCTGTATGTACTATGTTTGAAATTTCCCTGTGGGGCATGGTAGTGAATAACAACGACACGATGACGACGTCGTCCTTGTCCTCGTTGTCGACTATATTATATATGATGGCACCACCCAGATCAGCCCAGCCTAGCCTGCCCAGCTCAGCATAATAACAGCACGGCACTCCCGATCCAGCCGACCCACACATCTCACAATCCCAATTCGCATCGGCAACCTTCCTTTCGTCCATTAGTGCCAGCCGCCATTTACATTCCTCTTCTTGCGTCCCCGTTCCGTGGCGACCGGGTCGACCCCAAAAACATCCTGAAACTTCCGAACCCAAGCTTCACATCGTTTTCGGGCCTACTAGCTAGTCGTTTCTGGGAGCAACCATTCTACCAGGAAACAGGACTCACCAGTCAAAGGACGGGATTGTGGGGCACAACATTCGCACCGCCATTCCTCCGTCATCGTGTGGAGTCTCGCGCGCTGCCCCTCCCCACATCCCCTAGGTCGGTTATCTACGACGAAAGCTTACAGACGACGTCGGGACGTTATCTTTTATGTAGTTTTTGTTGTGCTGTCGATAGACAGGACTCGCAGGCTCGTTTCATAAATGAGTACTCAACCGAGAACGTAGCATGTGCTCCCCATAGTGTTACTGTAGGATGCCACCCTTCTTTTACAATGTTTTGCCGGTGGGAATGTTGGATGGAGTCTCGATATGGTCGCTTGCTAGGAACGCAAGAGGGAGGGCAGGTTGATGCTTTCAACTGCTTCTGGCTGTCGTTGCTATACTATGTAGGGAAACCCCCATGGAGCACCCTGTATCACATAAAATCGATAGCCGTCGACGACTTGATAATTTATGTGCGAGGAGTTAGTCCTTCTGGTGGTATTTAGAGGAAGTCGGGCCAAAGGAGAGATGGAAGAGTGAGTGGTGACGTTGATGCTGATGCTTCTATTACTCGGTGTGTGCTATTTGGCTGGAAAATGTTTCCGTTTTTTTTTTATGTCGTCGTCAGAGATCCCTTGTGCCGTATTCGACACAACCCAGCAGTTTCGCGTGGGTTAGATGAAGGGAATATGTATGGGGAAAAGGCACCTACGTAGCCGTGCAGTAATGTAATGCTTCCTTCGTCAATAGCGGCGACGAAAAGTTGCTGATACTCATTTTCTCCATTCTTCTTTATTATGCCGATGTCAGCTTGCTCTGTGGCTATGAATTAGTGTCTTATTTTTCTGCCCAGAAGGATGTTTTATATTTTCTCGGTTTTTCCTATCTCATGGTGTTGATGTGTTTCGGCAAGAACCCATCTCAATTTAAGGGCTATCAACATGGTACTGGTTTCTCTGTATAAGAATTGCCAGATGGGCTTGTTATCTACGGAAGCAGGAAATAAATTTATGGAGTTATGGAAGGAAGGAAGGAAAAAAGATGAAAGCAGTGCCGGATTCAGGTAAATTATGGGACAGAACGTATATTAGGACCAAGAGTTCCTTCAAGATTGATTTTCAATCAAGGTCCTCAATTTCAAATAATTTGCAGGATGTGGTTCCTAGATGAAATCTCAGAGTTTGTCACAAAGTTTGTAACGCTAAGAAAAGAGGGGCCGGAGAGAAAAATGAATGTTACAGAGATTCATATAATCACTGAAAAATCTCAAAACCGGATGTCCGTCCATCCGTTTATCCGTCCATCCGTTTGTCCATGTCCTCTCTAGCTTGAGAACGCGTTGAGCTAGAAAGTTTTTTTCACGTCATTTTTGTCAAAATAGTAAGGTCAGGTTCGTTAACGGGTCAAATCGCTCCACGCCTTCTACCCCCTCCCATACATTGTGACACAATTTCGCAATTTGACAATAAACGGATTTGCTCAAAAAGTATAAAAGGTATTGATCCGAATTTTAGAATACATCAATTTTATGCTGATTTCCTCCACCTCCGTCCATCACCTCCCATATAAACTGCTCTTTTTCATGAAATCCTCTAAATCAATTTACTCAGTGCGTATAAAATTTGACGAGCTAAAATTGTGCATTAAATATTTATTTATAATTTTGAGTAAGACCAAAAGAAATTAGAGAATTAGGTTTTCCCTCCTACCCCCTCACATACAAAATGATGCAATTTCGCAATTTGACAATAAACGGATTTGCTCAAAAAGTTTATCCGAAATTTGGAATATATTACTTTTATGCTGATTTCAATCTACCGTATAAAAATTATTCGAGTACTCCCACCCTCTTCCACCACCTCCCATACAAACTGCACTTTTTCAAAACTATTATATTATATATTCTAAACATATTTACTCTGTACGTATAAAATTTGTCGAGCTAAAATTGTGCACAAAATATTTATTTAGAATTATTATATTATTAGTAAAACAAAAAAAAAAATTAGACGATTGGCTTTTACCCCCTCCCGTACAATCTGACAAAATTTCACAACTTTACAAAAACTCGATTTTCCTGAAAAGTATAAATGCTACTGATCTGCAATTTAATTTTCGGAAAAAAGTCATTAAGAACTCGCCCCTCCTTCTACCACCTCCCATACAAGCTGCACAATTTCACTAAATCCAATACACTAATTATCTCTCAAATTTTTGAATCCTAAATTTTGTATAAAACGTTTTGATAGCAACTCTAGCGTGATGTGAAAAAAAAATAGTTCAATGTCGTCACCCCCTCTACCACCTCCGCTACAAAATTTCTTAAAATCAGTAAAATTATTTTTCATCTAGAGTATCGCATGATTGGGCATTACGCCCAATCGTAGTCCTGTAATATTTTCGTCATTGTTTTGGTATTTTCTCGAAATTTGGATTTTTTTTTCGCTCAAACATGAAAGGTGGCGTTAGGGTGCATCGCACACTCTATTTGTGATTACATGATTTTGTATGGAGTAACGTATCAAATCTCACGTATTAATAAGAATAAATGCGATTGACTGAACGTGTACTTACTAACAATGAATCGATACCTTTCTGCTGTCTTGATTTAATCCTTCAATTTAACCCTTAAATTCCCACAGAAACATATGAATTGAATGTGCTTGTAAATAAATCATGTTACTTTGCCGCGATGTACTGCGTATATTTCTCTACAAAAAATCGACCATCTTAACGATTAGGACAACCCCTCCGAACCATATTTCATTAGATATGTTCGGTATGTACCTCTTAGCCACAAATCCCTTAAATGGTACCTTCTTTCTACATGTCCTTCTTTCTATATGTCCTTCTTTCTACATGTCCTTCTTTTTAACTGACATGAAATAACCCACGTGCAGTATCTTTTAAAAGAGGCGTCAAAGTCGTGACAATGCCACAGCAGCACGTGTGAGATTCCATACATCGTAATTTTTTATTTATTGTTCTTAAAATTTCCTTTTCGTCTGTTACCAAATCCGCAGTATAGAGAGATAAATGAAATATAAAATTTTATTGGCTGTTCTTTTGTTTTTTTTCCTTCATCGTAACTTTCACTGTACATTGTTTTCTTCGTTGTTTTTTTTCTCCCCCGTATGGGGTGGTAGTTTAATTGTATATGGGCGAGTGGTATAAAGTAGTACGATTTATCCTTGAAATGGCCTTGTGTCTGCCAATTTCATTTTGTCGTGTGTTATACGTTTCGGAATGGTCAGGCAGACGTCTGTGTGACTTAGGGGGTGGTTAGGGACGAAGAATTCGGATAATATAAGAAAAAAAGCGCTATGTTCTAGAATCTAGAGAGAATTTTATGTTTCAGGGCTAAAAAGACATGGAAATAATTAAATAGGGTCAAAAATAGTAACTACTTAAAGCGAGCGTGTCAAACATTATGTAGGTCTTCGCTTTGTGGGACTACTTTGTAGTGTAAAGTTTGCAGGTACTTAGTGAATTTCAAAGAAAATGTGAAAATAATTACAAGGACGTAGCAGATTCTTTAGAATTAGGTAGTTTTTAGAGGTAGAAATAAACGTGGATAGCTTGTTTTAATTGTCGATAGCTGTTTGATGTGCTTTCGTTATAGAAAGTTCTGAAAATTTGTGGGGTAATTGTACATGTAAAATGGATTCTAATGGTTGAGGATAATTTTTAGTTATTCTCTTTCCCAGTATGCAGTGGCGGCTCGTCAGATGAAGCAGGTAAGGCACTGCTCATCAAAATAATTCGTGATTTAGTATGCTGAAACTTCCTGACTCGCAAATCAGGAAGGCTCTGAAGGTTGAGGTTCGGTTCAAGTTTGCCTCAAGGTACGATACAAGATCGGTGCTGTTATCATTTTATTGTTGCCTATGAGGAGAGATATAGCCTGGTCAGTAACCGGGGGAATCTTCGCCATCTTCTCCATCACATGTTTGTGTAGCGTATATAGAAAACACACATATCCAAATTCGTCGTCTTAAGAACCAAATGTAAGGGAGGGGGGTAGATGTCCGAGACGAACTGTGTCAAAACGACAGAAGTTCTCCGAACGAGGAAATGTATATGACAGGATATGGTGATCATTGGAAGAGGATAAGGGATTCGGGTTGACCACGAAAGCTACGAAGCGACTGATGGAAAGGCTTTCACTGAGCCGACCTTCGGCAACGCCGTAAAAATATGCTCATTTTTGCAATTTATTTAGTGAAATATCGTTATTTTTTAATTCTACTAATACAATGGCGCTACAGCCCAAATCGGACCTTGGCCTCCTGATATTCAGGTTCCTTAACATTTTTCATTACTTATTGTGGAAGGGTTGTTAGCCCTTCGCACAACCCTCTTTCTACGAATTTTTCATTTTCTTAGATTGAGGTGACCAAGGTATATCCAAGCAGGCAATGTGCCGGAATTATATATTGCGCCAACCGGGATTCGAACTCACAACCTTCGCATTGCAAGACCAACACACTACCTACTAGGCTATACCCTAGCTTTTATTTTTAATTGTTTATATGAAATTAGAGAGAAAGGGTAGCAAAAAAAAAAAAATTAGCAACAACTAATCGCTGTAATTACCGAGAGTTTAACTTTGCTTAAATTTAGCCGGAGCATAATTTTTAAATTTTGCCACATTATTCATTCATCTCAAGTCCTGGCAACAGCTAAAGGCCCATGCTCAGGATCGCGCCTTGTAGAGCGAGTTGTTTCTGTCCTATGCCCCTATAAGGGGTATTAACAGGAATTTGATTGATTGATTGATTGATTCATTCATTCATCTCTTCCCGGACACCGGGACATTTCTTTCTTCAAAAAAAAAAAAAAATTTCTATTTTTTATTGAAGTAATGCCAAACTTGACATTTGTGATACAATTCTCGAGAAGTATCTACTACGTTTTTGCGTTCAATCTAATTATCAAATATTTCAACTCGATCGAGATTGGTGAAGAGCAATTGCATATAGCGATTGAAAATTTAAAATAGCTGCGATTAGAAGAGCAGAGCAAATGCATATTGCTTACGGTCTATTGCCAATAAAATTGCCGCAATGATCATCGCTACAAATCCCAAAGTTTTTGTTCGCACTCGTCATATTAATCGCGCAACTCACACATCCCTCCTCACCCCGACGAGATCGTAGCTTAGAACAAAGCTCGCAAAACAAATCACCCTTTACCCAGGAAAACGCACTTCATTGACCATTTCGCACGTCCCACCTCACCGATGAGATCATAAAACCCACCGATCATTTCAAAGCTCGCTAAACAAATCGCAGTCGCACTTCACCGATCGACCTGTTCATGGAGCATCAATCAGCTAACTTCAGTTCTAAGCTCACCGATCGAGGAACGAAAGAGCTTTCATATGAACGTCGTTCATATGGAAGCTCTTTCGTTGCTCGATTGCCACTTGGAACATCTGACATGTTCTATTGTCTTTCTTTGTATCTGTTCACTGCTCGCGCTCAGTGATATCTGGAAAGTGTCCATTGCTCAGTTCAGTGATATCAAAGCCTATCAATAATATAAGATATCCCAAGCCCAATTGATAGTCTTTGGTGATATCTACACACTGCTCGTGCTCAGTGCTATTCAAGGAGGATATATAAAATGGAGTGCCTGATAGGCTGTCTCATGTGGGAATACGTTTTGATTCGGAAATTTTCGAAAATTGTGTCCAAGCTTAACTTGGCTTCAAACTTTTACAAAAAAAATACCATAATTTGTATTCTCTTTTGGTTTCTAATAAAGTAATTTTCAATACAATGGAGTTTGCTGTTTTATTTCAGAAATCTTTATTTTTTCAATTTTTATTAGTTTTTAGTTCGTGTCTAAGCTAAGCACTTTAGCAACGGACAATTTAACGCGGGACAGAGATAGTTGCTTTGGGTAAAACCAAACAAGGATAGCGAAACAATTATTTCGAAAATTTGACAATTGTTTCGGACAATTTAACGTGGGAAAGAGTAAGTTGCAATATTCTTAAGTGTGCCAGAAAAAGATAGCGAAACGATTTTTTCGAAAAATTTCGAGCATTTCGCTAGTAAGGGAGGGAAATACTTTCATTCTTATTTTCATACACGGCAAAGCATGCTCATAGTCACTCCTTATTATATATCCTCCTTGGTGCTATTGCTTTACACTGAGCAAGTATAGTAATGAACAATCAGATGAACAGGTCGCGACTGCGATTTGTTTAGCGAGCTTTTATCTGATCGGTGGGTTTTATGATCTGATCGGTGAGGTGTGGGACGTGCGAAGTGTTCAATGAGGTGCGCTTTCCAAGGTAAGCGGCGATTTGCTTGGCGAGCTTTGTTCTGAGCTACGAACTTGTCGGAGTGAGGTGGGACATGTCAGATGAAATTTTTGCCATCCTGACTCGATTGCGCTCGATCGTTTTTTCGTACTTTCGATAGTAAAAGAAAACCTTTTCATTCCGAGATGGAAATTGGGAAAGTGTTCACTATGCTCACTGAGCTGGTGGTACTGAGCATGAGACTAGGTCTGCCTGATTGTTAGATGCAGGATTTCTTAGAAGATTGCAGTTTTATCTGTTTTTTTTTTTTATTGAATTGTGTTGTTTTAACCAACATGTAAATAAATACTTTGATTTTTTCGGATTTGATTTCATTTCAGTTTTCTGTGCTCTTCCGTTTAATTCTTTTCGTTTTTCTGTTTCAATTTGAATCATTGCTAAATTAAAAAAAAGGCAGCTCTTTTCGGAGATATTTATCACTGCAATAGTAGCTTTTGCCATCTTTGCGCACTAGCATGGATAATAAAATTAAAAAAATCACTGCTATTAGAAAAGCTGCTCTTTTTCACAGATATTGAAAAAGAGCATTCGCAGTTGATCACTGCGATTGGAAAAGAGCAGATTTTGCCATCCCTATTAGTGGTGCCAAATTAACGTAACGAGTTCAATTCAACGCGAGAGAAGTAACTCGAATCAAGTTACGGAATGCCACCCAAGGTTCGCTATATTACTTTCGGTATCTATTTTATTCCAGGCTTTTTTGTTTATTTGCTACGATCTATCTCATTTAAAATGAAATTATAATCGCAATATGTGCACTGAAAGATGATTCTCAGCCTTCTAATTTTTTCTCGAAGTTATCGGGAGTACAAATTGAAACCCGTTATTTTCCAATAGATGGCGCCAGCAGTAAATGCTGTGTAGCGAGTGAGCGGCTACAGCGCTGTGTTGCGTTTCGTCCCAGGCCTGCTTACGACGGACTCGTCAGTAAGGCTTATGTAAGCAGGCCCTGCCTTAGACGCGAAGGGAATACCGTGCAGGTATTAAGATTAGAACCCAGGAATTTTCGAGCTGCAAAGCTGCCGTGCTGCCCACTAAGCTATCTAGACCTCACGGCTTAGTCGGTTAGCAGCGGTGCAGTATAAGCCGCCACAGCTGATTAACAATGGCGGATCAAAAACGTCACATGGTAAACTTAGGCATCTGTCAAAACCTCATCATTAGGTATGTGAAATTTTGTAGGTGTCATTTAGTGTTTGGTGCGCGAATATGTCGAAGTTTGAGCCAAATAAGCCTCATTTGTGGGAAGTTTGGTTTTTGCTTTCAATTCAAAAAAAAAAAAAACTGCAGCTGAGGCGCGTCGAACGCTCTCAAGCACATACGGCAAGGCTGCTCTTAGTGAAATAATATGTCGTGAGTGGTTTCAAAACTTCAAGAGCGGTGATTTTGACGTTGACGACGAGCATGGTTGTGGTATCTCACGAGCTGCTGAAACCGAGTGAAACCATCACGGGAGATCACTATCGACTACAATTGATGAGTTCGAGGGCGTTGAAGGAGAAACGACCACAGTACCGAAAGAGATACGACAAAGTGATTTTGTTGCACGACGACGCACTGCCACATGCTGCTTTGCTTGGGAAACCTACGTGGAAACACTGAAATGAGAGATTTTACTCTCCTCGCTGTATTCTCCAGACTAGAATCTATTTCGATCGATGACGCATGACCTGGCTGAGCAGCACTTCCACTCTTACGAAGAAGCCAAAATTGCGTCGATTCGTTGGTCGACTCAGAAGAGCAGTTTTTTCGACACGGAATCTGTATGCTGCTAGAAAGATGTGGAAAAAAGTTCTGGCTAGCGAATAATAAATATTTAACCGTTTTTGCATAATGAAGACTCGAATTTTGAAAAAAAACGCCGGTTTCAATTCGTACTCCCAATACAATTTTTACTCTGTTTTGTAAAAATTTTACACAATATTTTATTAAATTTAACACTTCGTCTGTAAACTTGTTTTCGGCACCTTCCGTCGGTAAACCTGGGTCTTTCACGTCCAGCCCACCCTGTTCTCCTCTGCAATGGCACTAAAACCAAAATCGGACCTTGGCCTCCTGACCTGCAGGTTCCTTAATATTTTTTTTTCATTACTCATTGTGAAAGGGTTGTTAGCCCTTCGCACAACCCTCTATCTACGAATTTTTCATTTTCGTAGATTGAGATAACCAAGGTATATCCAAGCAGGCATTGTGCTAGAATTATATATTACGTCGACCGGGATTTGAACTCACGACCTTCGCATTGTAAGACCAACACATTATCCACTAGACTACACCCTAGCTAGCCCACTCTGTTAACAAACCCAAATAATTTCGCAAAAATTTATGCTAATGTCCGAAACATTCAATTTGATGTATCAATTATAAAATGACTGGAAAAAAAAATTTCATATATTTTTTGTTAAATGGATGAAGCAACTTGGTAGGAAAGCTATGATTTACTAAAAAAATTGTAACTTTAAAAAAAATCAAAATAGCAGAACTTAAAAAACCGCAAATTAAAGATTAATTGTACAGCTTTAAGAAAAATTCTGTTTCATTTGTTTAAAACTAAATGCTTAAGTTTTGACATGTAAAAAAGGCAAAAAATTTTGTATTAGGCATTACTATTCACATATTTTAGTATCAAAAAATATTTGTTGTCGT
Source organism: Chorisops tibialis (assembly GCA_963669355.1). NCBI lineage: Eukaryota > Metazoa > Arthropoda > Insecta > Diptera > Stratiomyidae > Chorisops > Chorisops tibialis. The sequence continues at coordinate 291,467,542 of OY770262.1, forward strand.
CAATTTTTCAAATTCACACATTTAAGGGTTGAACAAAATTATTTTCTAAACCTTGTGATGCAATTTTAGTCAGTAAACTGTAAAGGGCACGTACCACGTCTGTAAAGATGGGTCTTTCGAGTCCGTGTAAACGGTACCGTCCGTCTGTAAACCTGGGTCTTTCGTGTCCGCTCTGGATATGAGCTGCTCATAGCCACTGTTCAGCAGGGTCTGGAAGCTTCCACTTTGGGCGTCGCTTCCCGTTCTGAAATAACTTTTCTTAGGTATGGGTAGCAGCACCCCCTACCCTTCTTAGAAAGTTATTAACCGAGACCATTTTGGCTCAGACACGAAAGACCCAGGCTTACAGGCGAAGTGTTAAAATACTAATTTACCGTTTTTGTGTTAACAGCATCAAATTCTTAGGAAACAAATTAAATTTTTGTAAAGTTCTCAGCGAGACCTTTCCAATGACATTAATTTTTTGTCTGTACTTTCAATTTATTTTTTCGTCTCAATACACAGGACTCTCGTTTTGCACCGGTTTTGGAAGTTCATTTTTCGTCCTTCGTCTTAGTTACACTGCGTTCTATCATTATTATCCACTTCATATCCTTGTCGCTTTGCGTTGTTTTTTTTTTTTTTTGCATGGCTCTTGCTCTATAACCATAGTATCGGGTGAACGTGTATAAGTTGACTACGTAGAACAGTGATGGCGTTGTTTGTTGGGATCTTTAAGTTTATCTACACTCAGAGTCATAAGTCTAGAAGCAACCAATAAAAAAGTGTTCGTAAGAATGTATTTTAAATATCAATCAATTTATTCAATTCAATTTTTATTTTTCTTATACAATAATAAAAGTAAAATGTTGACGCCAAATTTCTTTCAATGTTTTCGCAAAACAAATGTGATAACGGCATTTTTATTCTTCTGTGTAGCAAAACAAAGGATCAAAAGTCTACAAGGAATAAGTATAAAAAAGTTTTACAATGTTTAAATTAAATTGTTCATACAATTTAATAACTAGTTGGATAACCGTGACGATTAAGAACTTCCACCAAACGGTTTTTCATCGAAGCTACAAGTTTACTGGTCTCCTAAACTGTTATTTCCGTCCACTCCTTTAGTGTTATGTCTTTGAGCTGGTTTTTACTTGAAATCGTATGTTTGCGTATTTTTCTTTCCAATAGAGCTCATAAATGCTCGATAGGGTTCAAATCTGGTGATTGTGGAGGCGTATGTAATTGTTTGGGGGCCTTGTACAGTAACCAAGTGCGCACAATTCCCGCAGTGTGCTTGGGATCGTTGTCGTGTTGGAAATAAAATTTTTCTTTATTACGCTTTAAAATATTCAAATATATATGCTTATCCATCGTTGTCTCCACAAACTCCAGGTTGCCCGTACCATTGGCTGCCATACAACCCCAAAACATCACTGCACCACCTCCATGTTTTATTGTTGGGTAAAGATTGCTCCTATTGTATGCTTCTCCTCGCTTACGCCATACTAATTTGCGTCCTGTTATACCGAAAATACAGAACTTCGATTCATCAGAGAAAAGCACGTTGTTCCAGAACACTTCAGGCATATTTAAGTATTGCTTTGCGAAAGCAATGAGCTTTTTTCGATTGATTGCAGAAACAAGCGGTTTCTTTCGTGCAATTCTAGCATGAAAACCAGACCGTTTCAAAATTATTCGTGCAGTAACGACAGAAATACTTTTGGCAAATCTTTCTTGAACATCATTTGCAATTTGTAGTGCAGTCAAGCGTGGATTCGTCTTCACTGCATTCAATACTGAGCGGCTTTCACGGGACGTCAGCTTCGATGGGCGACCAGAACGAGGTTTTGACGTGATAATTCCGGTAGTTTTTAAAATTTTTTTATAACGGTATAGACTGAGCAGTGCGATCTTTCAACCAATTGTCCAATTTCTCGGTTTGTCTTCCCTTTCTTCCAGAGCTTAATGATGATTTCCCTCTCGCCGACACTCTCGACTCCATAATAAAATTTATATCTTTTTTTTTACAAAAAAACAAGAGACTTTATTCTAGTTATCTGATCAATTAATATATCAATAAAATGCAATCAATATTTTAAGCAAATTACCTTCTGCACGCTCGCAAGATCGCAACAATAATGACCGCTGTTACGCTGAAGAACAAAAGTACCGTTATCTCGGCTGTTTTGCGGACACGTGCAAAGAAATTTGGCATCGTCACTGTGCATTGAATATTTCATCAGAAAAATAAAAACTGAGTTTGCTAAGTTGTTTACTTTTTGAAAAAATATTCTAAGAAACATTATTTTATTGGTTGCTTGTAGACTTATGACTCTGAGTGTAAATTAAGCTTGAGCTTTATCTGAGGAATTTGTCGGACAACTACTGTGCAAAATGTTTGTCAATTGATGACCGCTACCCATGTCAGCTCTACCCTTTGATCGTTATGACATCCGACTTAGTACCATCATTTTAGTTTCTTAGTTCAAACCATTGCAAATTTTGATCTTTACACATCCTTGAACCACCTTTTTATAATCTTCTCCTTGAAATTTTCCTAAAAAATAAAAAAATTAAAAAAATTAAACCAAAAGACCCACCAAAATGTTAAATTAAAAATATTTCCAGTAAAACGCCTCCCATGTTGTATAAAACTCGTTAATCGCAAGCAAAAACAAAAAATTCAAATTTGTAAACCTTCCAGGAAGTCGTTTTTAATTCGATCCCATTGATCTTATTCGTACTTTGTTTGGTCCTTTTCATCAAATCTGAACAATAAAAAAATTTTATGAACTAAACCCAAATCTAAAAACAGCAAAAATTCCAATAAAACCTTCGGAGATCAACCAGATCGCCCCGAACTATTAAAGAAGAACCACGAAAATGTTTGCAGAAAAAAAGGTCACATTACGTTCACGATCTCGAATAACTAACCCATCCCATCTTCTTCTTTGTTCTGGTTCTGTCAGATCTTTTTTAGATTGTCGTGTTGTTGCATAAAGAACTCTGTCGACAATTTACTTGAAAAAATAAAAATAAATAAATAAACAAACTAAACCGAAATTAATAATTTAAAAAAGTTAAATAAAATTAAAAAAAGAGACAGGAACCAGAATATAAAAAAAAATACCGGTCCATGATGCGGCATCAAAGATGGCGGCAGCAGCAGCATCGTCGTCGCCATTGAATGCGCTTCTTAATGGGACCCGACCTTGGAGAAGTGATCGCGCACTGTTGAACTGTGGTGTGTGCACACACGATCGCTTCGAAAAAACTTTAAATTGTCGCTTTTTATCTATTTTACTTTTTTATTTATTTATTTATTTTTTTTTTTTCTATTTTTGCACACTAAACTTTTTGCTCGCAATTTGCAATTTGTTTTTGCATCCTGCTCTCATGCATATCAATTTGGGACGAGGAAGTTTAGAAGAAAAAAAAAATGGTGGTACACTACCGATATGAAACAACAGTGGATGTCTGATGAAATTGTACAGTTTGTCGGATTGGCAGGGATACGGCGCGGACTGTGTTTCGTACCTATGTAGATCTCGAATTTAGTTTTTTATTTTTTTTTTCTCGATTAATGCATTTGGTTTAAAAGCGCCAGAATGTTAAGCTATTGAGTATAAGCTTGAGATTTTTTTTTTTGTTTCTTGTTGTACGGTTCGTGTCCGTGACTTCTTCTTTCAGTTCATTCATTTCACATTACTTGGAATTGATGCGACGACCAATTTGCGTTTTAAATTGCCTTGATATAAATGATGTGAAATTTATATTGCGGTTTTTTTTTTTTGCGTTGGTCTTCTTTCTTGAAGCGCTTTTCTTATTGTCTTCTTGAGCAATAAAATAATGTTAACCCGGTTAAAATGATTTTTGATTCGTTCTTAAATGGAATTGAGCGAGAGAATCGATTACCATACCTGAATAATTTTATAGATTGGAAATTGTGCTGTGTAGAGAAAATCGCGACGGGTGTTACTGTCGTTTTGGGATGGGGTCCAACTAGCTGCTAACCATATCATGCGATATTCTGATCTCAATTCTCATTATATATGCTAGGGGTTTTTTTTGTTGCTTTTATTGCAGTTTATCGCGATAATCTCTAAATAAGTTGTTGAAATCACATCTGGCTCTGCTTGACCGAATCCAGAAACAAGCATGAAGCTATATCGGCCTTAATTGACTCCCTCGAGCATCGTCGAAATATCGGAGTTCTCTGCGTTTACTAGAGATGCTTCCATGGTAAATGCAGCAAGGAACTAAAAGCCCTAATACCGCCTATATGCAATGCGCCCCGAAATACTCGCCAAGCTGCACGCATACACGAGCACACTGTGAAGCCCTTGCCGTGGATAATAGTGAAGTTTAAGCAGTCCTGCATCCCTCGGACGACAGTGTTGTGGAACTCATTACCAGGCAATCTCTTGCCCACTGAATACAACCTCCAGCGGTTTAAGAACAACTTTCATCGCCACTACAAACTCTTCCGTCCTGTGTTTCCCTGCTAATTTCCTTATTTCGACTTGTTTCCTTTACCCATGTCGAATTAGCTGTGCATCGCGCATTAAAGGGTGATCCCCTAAGCTTATTTCAATAACTATAAAAAACCTGAAAACTTAAATTAATAACAAGGATCAACGATAAATGAGGCCATAATATTCAAAACTCGGTTATATACATACGAGTATGTACATATGTATATGGAAAAAATTTCAAAAACCGAAAAAAATTAATAATTGTTTTCGAGTGGTTTCGTTATTAAAATTTATTTTCCACTAGGGTTATAACTAGAGATGGGCAAAATAGTTTCTTTTACTGAACTAGTTCACTAGTTCTTATTCACTAAAACGACAAGTTGTTTGTTTTAGGCTTTTCAGTTCACTTAAATCTTAGGAGGTTGTATTTGCAAAATTCCCACCTTTTACAGATATCTCGGGTACAAAAAAGAAAGTGGATAGGAATAAAATTATACTGGACTAGATGCGACCAGCCGTTCCCGAGATGTCTGTAAAAAATGCGAAATTCAGCTTTATGTAAGATATCTCGAGTTTAAAAAGATAAGAAATAAAAATAAATCACCCGACTTAATACGAGCAGTTGTTCTCGAATTAAATGAAAAAATATGCAAACCGGGTTTTTTTTGCAGACCCCCCCTACTAAAAAAGGAATAAGATGGATGAAAAACACATCCGACTCGATTCAAGCAGACGTTCTCAAGATATCTGGAAAAAATGCTTAATTAAGTTTTTTTTTTTGCAAAAAAGAGGAAGCAATACGAAAAAAATCACACCTGATTCAATCCTCAAAAGAAACTACAAAATAATTTTTTTTACAGATAATCGAGTCAAACTAGATCTCGTTAACTGAATTTTACAAATAAATCGAGTCGAAAAAGGGGAAAATGGTACACTCCACGCGTTCGAATTGCGTCGAGTGTCCGTTCCCGAGGTATATACAAATAAGTAGAGAAGGGTCACAAAAAAATAAGGAGAAAAAACTAAGAATTAAACGTATCAAATTGAAAAAAATTACGCCAGTCTGATTATTTCAATCTATAAACAATTCTGTAGTCTGTCTTCGAACTAAATGCTTACATTTCTTCGAGAGATACGATCGTATTGAGCTGATAATTCGTTCGTGAACTAAACATACACATTAGAGCAATCCAGAGCACCAGTCTGATTAGTTTATTTCCACAATACATCGTACTATTCAGTTCGTTCTATAGAACTTTACATTCAGTTCACTCCCAGTTCATTTCAAACTAAATTTGACAATCTCAGTGAATAGTTCGTTTAGTTCGATGATGTGAATAGTTCAAATGAACTAGTTCGTTCGTGAACTACACATCTCTAGTTGCAACCCACTTTCCAAAGTTTCTTGTGAACTCGCCAAAAAAAAAAATCCTGCGCACTTCACAAGTGTTTCAATCAAAAGGATCCTAAAGGCCATCCCTCCAAGGGAGAGGGGGACATATTTTTACTTTTAGGTCTTTTAACACTCAATGCTGGTATAAATACAGACGAACGCTACGCCATTTTTGGCTTCACTTTCAGGGTCAATGTACAGAATAGTGTTTCCACTAGGGGTTCGTTCTTCTCCTGATCCTGTCCACCTGACCTCGCTCAAGCCCAAGACTTGGATGTTATAGTGCTCCATTTCACGATCGATCACTGATTGGCGGTGCAAGGACCGGGTAACCCCAGCTCTTCCCCCGTCATTCAATGTTCGAACATTTCAGAAGCCAATCATAGTCCGTTTTCGAATGCCAAAAGTTGTTACCGTAGAATCAGTCCGTATCCGAGGCGCTGTATCCGTTTCTCGTATCAGTTAGGTCTTAAGATCACGGGTGATAAGCCCATGATCCAGTGAGTGTCCATTTGCCATTTTTAGTGGAAGCAGGACTGGCTGTGGGTGAATTCTACAGCCCCATCCCACAGGGGGATAGTTAGCTCAGGTCCGTGGAGTCGCTAGTCTCCAAAGATTGTTGCAGGAATTGGTAAAACCTCATCCTACAAGATTATGATATAGATGTCATTATTATTACGGAATATTGAACCGATCCTCTCACTCCTTCTACCCCCTCCCATACAAATGGACAATTTTGAAAAAAACATTTTTTCGATTTTCATTGAAACTAGTAAAGCTGAAAAGACGAAATTTTGCCAAAATTGATTCTACTATAATTGCAATTAATTTTAAATAGAATTATCAACTTCACCTCACTCCTTCTACCCCCTCCCATACAAATTTCACGAAATTTTGAAATTTAAATTAAATTATTTTTCTTCGAAACTGTTAAAGCTATCAACTTGATATTTTGTAGAAAGTATACAAATGGAAATATTAATAATGCGAAAAAATTTGTTTTGATCCGCACACTCCTTCTACCCCCTCCCATACAAATGTATAATTTTTTGTTAAATACATTTTATCGATTTCCATTAAAACTAGAAAAAGTACAAACTTAAAATTTTGCCAGAATTTGTTTTTCAATAATTGCAATAAATGCTAGAAAAAATTATCAGCTCCGCTTCACTCCTTCTACCCCCTCCCATATAAATATTTGTATTATAAATTCAAGAAAAGCATTTCCCCTTCGAATATATGAGAGCTATCGACTTTGAAATTGAACCAAAGCATGGTGATAAGGGTGATGATAAGCGGTTTCAAAATCATCTAAAACGTTCCACTTCCGCTGCCACCTCCCATACAAATGCCCCAATTTCAGGAAAACTATGTCCAATTTCTTTAAAAATAATGAAAACTAAAAACTTTAAATTCAGCAAAAAACATTTTGCATGACATGTTCGGTGTCATATACGAAAAAACGAAGCCCCCCCCCCCTCTACTTCTACCACCTCCCATGAAAAAGTCTCTATTCACTATTCGAAAGAATTTGAGATGACATATTTTCCGGTATATTAAAGTCATTCCCATTTCATCTAGAGCATCACATGATTGGGCGTTATTATTTGGTTTTTTGTATATTGACATTTTTATATGAATTTATCTGAGATTTGTTTACATTTTTTTGTGTAGTAACGGGATGTCATTTAAGTTATGTAATTCAATAGTTGAAAAGTGTCAAGGTAGATTTTAAATTCATTTTGATAGTTTATTTTGTTTTATTTGCAATTTTTTATGGTGACATTTTGCAGCATGTAACCACACAGGCGCAGCAGACGTTAATATAGGCTGGCAAATAGTTCTTACTAATATTACCTTGTTACTTATGCTTAAATGGGATTTGCAATTTATTAGGGGATATAACCATTTGATGGTATTATCGATCTTAATGGATGTAGCACCAAAGTGGCAACCGAATGTTAATCAAGTATCTAAATGGACACCTAGATATTTAACAGACTCTGACCATGTAATACTTGTATTATTGAGGGTTAGTGGCCTGTTGCTTAGACTAATTTTCCATTTCCTGGTGAATAAAATTGTGTTTGAAAGAAAAGATATCCGGATTGTACACTGTTACGCTTTATTATTCGTGACGTCTCGGTCTCTGCTGGGATAAATAAATAAAGGTCTCAGCAGAGACCGAAACGTCACGAATAATAAAGCGTAACAGTTTAGAATCCAGAAATCTTTTCTTTCAATTTGAAATCCACTGTGAAAACATTCACCAAAAAATTGTATTTGTTTTATCTACGTTAATTTTAATTTTCCATTTAGTGAAGAATGTGTTTAATATATTAAAGTCATATTCGAGTGAGTTATTAATTAGGTCTATATTTTTATGAGAGACATAGATCGCTGTATCGTCAGCAAATAGGCCAATATTGCAGTGTTTCATAGGTGGGATGTCAGAAATATATAAAGACAGGGACTCAGAACGGATCCTTGAGGTACACCAGCTAATACATCCTGGTATATTGATGTGCTTCCGTTAATAGAAACAAAAAATTTTCTATTCGAGAGAAAGCTTTGAATAATTGGAAAAGAGTAGTTTACCAGTTTATGTATGAGCCCAGCGTGCCACACAGAATCAATTGCTTTTTCAATGTCAAAATGGCTCCGGTAGATTCTTTCTTATTTAGGGCAATTCGAATATCATTAGTAATTTGTAAAAGTTGGTGATCTGTTGTGTGACCAGGGCAGAAACCGAATTGGTAATCAGGGATTAGTTTACTAGTTTCAATGAGTGATGAGATATTTTTATAAATTAGTTTTTCAAAAAGTTTGGCTAGAACATTCAGTAGACTAATTGGTCTGTAGCTGTTCAATTCAGTATGGTCTTTATCTGGTTTAGAAACTGCAGTGAGTTCAGCGATTTTCCTTTGCGCAGAGAAATAAGACATAGCTATACAAGCATTGAAAATATTGGTTAGGTAAATGATACCCTGCTTCGGGATATGCTTGATGAGAGTAACATTAATATTATTTGGGCCTGAGCTTTTCTTGTTTCTCAGGTACTTGATTTCGTGCCTCACCTCTTTTGGTTTGAAGATATATTTTTATACTCTAGATGAAATCTGAGAGTATATTGTGTTTGCCTTACTGTTGGTAACACTAAGAAATAATGCTCGCACAGAGCCGCCAAGGGTACAGAAATATTCGTTGTCTCTCAAAAACCTCGATTCCGAGTTGCTGTCTGTCCGTCTGTCTACAACATAACTCTCGAACGCTTTAAGCTATCGTGCTGAAATTTGTTGTGTGTCATTTTTAGCAAAAAAGTAACTTTAAGTTCGTGAACGGGCCACATCCTCCTATTCCTTCTACCCCCTACCATACAAATTTCATGAAATTTCGAAATTTAAAGAAATTAATTTTTCTCCGAAACCATTTCAGCTATTGACTTGAAAATAAGGTCATAGTATAATGATATAAATATCATTAACCTCAAGAAATATTGATCTGATCTCCTTACTCCTTCTACCACCTCCCATAAAAATGCATTTATTCGGTTTGCATTGCAACTAGCAAAGCTAATTGAACCAATTTTTGTCATAATTAATTTTATTATAATTGCAACTAATTTTGGAAAACTATCAACTTTACCTCACTCCTTCTACCCCCTCTCATACAAATTTTACGAAATTTCGGATATTTCAATTAAATTAGTTTTCATAAAAACCGTCAAAGCTATCAACTTTAAAATTTAAGTAAAAGTATACAATTTTAAATATGATTGAAGTCAAAAAATTTGGCTTTGATTCGGATATTCCTTCTACCCCCTCTCATACAAATGCAGAATTTTGGTAAATGCATTTAACCGATTCTCATAGTCTAGAAGAAGTAGAAACTTGAAATTTGCCAGAATTTGTCCCTTAATAATTGTAATAAATGCTAAAAAAATATCGCCTTCATCTCACTCCTTCTATCACCTCTCATACAAATTTTTGTATTGGAAGTTCAAGAAAAGTTTTTCTCCTTCGAACATATGAGAGCTATCGACTTTAAAATTGTAACAAAGCAATATGATTAGGATGTTCATAAGCAGATTCAAAATCATCCAAAATTTTCCACTTTCTCTGCCACCTCCCAAACAAATACCATGAATTCAGACAAAAATTGTTCAATTTCCTCGAAAATTATGACTGTAAGAAACTTTAAACAAGTCCTGGCAACAGCTTAAAGCCGATGCTCAGGATCGCGCCTTGTGGAAGAGAGTTGTTTCTGTCCTATGCCCCTATAGGGGGTCTTAACAGGAATTTGATTTTGATTGAAGAAACTTTAAATTTAGCATGAAATATTTTATATACTACGTTCAGTGTCACATACAAAAATTACAGACCTCCCCCTCTTCTTTTACCACCTCCCAAACAAAAGGTAAGTAAGTATTTCATCTAGTGTATCATATGATTGGGCTTTACGCCCAATCATAATTCTGTTATGTTTTTTTGTTTTGAAGATGTTTATCTTTAATTCAGATAAAATTTTGTCTCTATGATTTGTGTTTAACTTCTACTTCTACATTGGCACTACAGCCCAAATCAGGCCTCGGCCTCCTGACATTCAGGTTGCTTAACATTTTTTCATTACTTTTTGTGGAAGGGTTGTTAGCCCTTCGCACAACCCTCTTTCTACGAATCCTGAATTTTTTTTTTTAATTTTCGTAGATCGAGGTGACTAAGGTATATCCAAGCAGGCAATGTGCTGGAATTAGATATTGCGTCGGCCGGGATTTGAACTCACGACCTTCGCATTATAAGACCGCTACCCACTAGGCTACACCCTAGCTTGTGTTTAACTACACATTGAAAATTATGTTTCCTCGTTGTTGATTAATTGGCAAGAGAGCGATATTTATTTAAAACTCATAAAGTTGATTTTGAACAATAGCAGATCAATGCAGTTAGGTTAGCAATACATAATATCGTGCTGATAATTTAAGTACTTCGGTAACAATTCAATTTGCCGTAAAGAGAGTTCAATATGCAGTAAAGAGAGTTCAATATGCAACTAGATACAGCATAGTATGTAATTACTTAAATAATCAAAGAGCATGAATTTAAAGTGACGTAACAAAAGTTTTTGCACATTTATGATGAATTTTGAACACACATATTTTTATATTAATGATTATACTGATAAATTTTTACATTAATGTTAATTTTGTTTTCTTTCAGGTAAGCGCAAATCTATTACGATCCCAAAGAAAATATGATATATTCGTTTGTTACGTAAGTACATTTGTATATATGTTTATATTAAATGGTAGCTCCTGCCATAGGATTCTCGTTTAATATCACCGTCGTTTAGAACAATTGAAAAAAAAAAATTGTTTATTTTGGTATACAGAAATGTTTGAGTTTATTATTAATTCTAAATTTTTGGTTGTTCATTACACAAACCAAATATATTCAAATTAGATCCATATTTTGGAAACATAATATTTATATTAGGAAGTAGTATGTATCTCATTTATGCTGTGCAAAAAATAGCACTAAAGCGAATATTTGCTGGTTTCGTTGAAAATTAATATATAAAAAAAACCGAATATAAAATAGATCAGTTATATGGTAAAACTTGGTGCTAAAGTCTTTATTTTTATTTGGTTTTTTATTTTTTTGTAGCACCGAACATAACTTTGGGGTTAATACTTTAATGCATTGTATATAGTGATGTTAAGTTTCTTTACTTTTCGATACCAGTAACTATTTGTTATTTTAAGGAAAGTAATCGTTACATTTTATTCGTTACTAGGTACTCGTACTGAATTTGAGTAAAATTCACCGCAATATAGACATTCCCAGTCAGAATGGAGTACTTCCTCATTCTGCCCAACCCGTTCCGCTTCAGGGACACAATTCAAGCTAAGGGGGTAAGGCGACTCGAGAAAGATACACAAACTAACGTTTAACTACACGAAACTAAAGACAATTAAAGGTACTTCAAGCATGTACTAATTATAGTTGTAATATACACAAGTATGTATACCTTATCGTGTTTAGAGTCACTCCTTGCAAGAAGTAGAAGACGCACTATATCAAACAGATATGTCACAATCGACACCTGCGAATTCACCTTCCCTTATTCACCATTCGTGGAGTGGTGAGTTTATTGACTTCTTTTGCAAATTTCATCCACCCTAAGATAAATTGTTCCTTAAGAATTTTTGCTTGTGATTTTTTAGCTATGTACTTTAACTCATAGTTCTTAATGTTAAGAACGTACTAAAAAAAGGTCGACACTTTTTTAAATTTTGCTCCAAAAACAGGGCTTCAGCTTTGCCAAACTATAACCGAAAATTTCACGCACCAACGCTAAAAAATACTAAAGTAACATGGCTGCTGTAGTTTAGAGTCACTCCATGCAAGAAGAAGACACACTGTATGAGAGTCTGGCAGAAATGTCACAATCGACACCTGCAAATTCACCATTCGTGGAGTGGTAAGCTTAGTGGTTTTTTTTGACAATTTCATTCACCCTAAGATAAACTGATCCTTCAAAATTTTTGTTTGTGACTTTTTAGTTAAGTATTAAAAATTTCACATAGTTCTTGATGTTAAAAACGCACCAAAAAAAAAGGTGGACAGTTTTTTTAAGTTTTACTCCAAATATCGGGCTTTACCTTTGCCAAACTATGGTTAAGCGCCTCTAGGGTCCCATGGAGTAAATATACTGTAGTTGAGTAGTACCAGGTTGCTCTAGTTCTACTTATTGCCGCTCGCTGGCAGCACCTCCTTGACTCCGAAAAACCCCGAACTACACTCTGCCTCGATACCCCGTTGAGCCCAGGGTTCCCCTATAGGATTTATTCCCTTTTTTCCCAGAGGCAGTCGAAATTTATTTATTCAGTGTTTATCTAGAACAATTAATAATGTTGACGTCACAATTTATGGAATTCTACTCCTACTACAATGGCACTACAGCCCAAATCGGACCCTGGCCTCCTGACATGCAGGTTCCTTAACATTTTTCATTATTTATTGTGGAAAGGTTGTTAGCCCTTCGCACAACCCTCTTTCTACGAATTTTTCATTTTCGTAGAATGAGGTGACCAAGGTATATCCAAGCAGGCAATGTGTTGGAATTATATATTGCGCCGACCGGGATTTGAACTCACGACCTTCGCATTACAAGACCAACACGCTACCCACTAGGCTATACCCTAGGCTAATTTATGGAAATCGACAATGTCAAATACTCTCTTTTCCAAACTTATTTAAATTGTTCAGTATCATTTCGCATTGAATTATTTCATTGAAATTTAGGAATAGATAACCGATAAATTCAGAAAATAACGACACAAATCTTTCAGTACATTCTCAATCTTAAAAAATTTCATACCGATATAAATAAAGTTCAGTGCCGTGATTTAATCATTTTGTTAAAATTTTATTTATGTTAAAAGAGACCACTCTCAATTTTTAATAACTAGAAAAGATTTTAGTTAAATTAAAATTTACTTTCTTTAACGATATAATTTGCCATAAAAATTGCCACGAAATATTTTCAAAAATCAACTTTTCATGGCTTTTCTTATGCGAGAGCTTTTATCTTTTATGAATTTAAAATATTTTTTTTTTTTTTAAAAATTCTAAGAACCGCGTGCCAAAATAAAAATAAGCAGAATATGACATTTTCTTGGCGACCTCTAAATAAATCACAACGCGCAAACCATCTCACCAATCGGAATTATATTGTTTTTGTTTTTGTAAAGACCACACATACAATCCGATTTATCTATAGAAAATATCTTTTCCTTCGACGTCGTAAGAAGATTGGAAATTCCGACAAATCATCGTTAATTTTTTATTTTTTTTTTAGGATTTATAAAAATAGTTTATAGAGGGCTACAACATTGGAATTCAAATAACTGAACATATTAATTTAATATTAAAATAATTTAAAATGTTATTCATCAAACTAGAAAATAAGTCGGTGTTGATGTTTCTGATGAATTCCAAGAATTTTTTCAAGGCGGCTTATTTTTTTTATACCTGAATGAAGTGATTCTAGGGCATAGATTCATAAATCTTTACAATTCACTTGGCAAATTCTGGGAATATTCTATCGTCGCAGGAAGTGAGTAACTACTGAAATTTCGATGCCGCGATTTAAATATTTCGAAATTAATGAAAATATATTGGGAATAGAAGTTAAAAACCGCCGTTTTTTTCCAAATTCGAGCCTTTATTGTGCAAAAATGGTTAAAAATTTATTTTTCAAAGAAATGTCCATATCTAGCCACAACTTTTTTCCCATCTTACTGGCAGCATATGTATTCCGCGTCGAAAATACTGCACTTCTTTTGGGCCGATCCACGAATTGACCCAATTTTTGATTTCTTTGGAAGAATGTAAGTGCTGTTCAATCAGGCCATGCGTCATCGACCGGAATAGGTGGTAGTCGGAAGTGGCGATGTCTGGCGAATTCAGCGAGTGGGATAGGTTGTCCCATTTCAGTGTTTCCAACGACGATGCGATGCACAAACTCTTCCTTTTTTGCTGTTGGAGCAGCTGTTCGCTTGTGAAAAATCGCCACTCGACGGTTTCTTGGCCTCAACTCATATGGCACCTAATTTCCTTGCTTTCGCATCATTCCCAAGCTTTGCAAACTATGTGAAATGGATTGTTGAGTCACGCCCAATGTTGTTGTGGTTGCGTTTCGCATGAATCTTTGTCCCGAAATGCCTTCAATGCTGTGTTTTTAAACTTTTTAACCGCTCCGGGATGCTCTTTGTCTTCTACGCCAAAATCACCCATTTTATAGCGTTGAAACCATTCGCAATATGTTCTTTCATTAATAGCACCCTCACCATAAATTTCAACAATAATTCGACGCATTTTACCCGCAGATTTTTTTTGAATTGGAGACAAAAAGCAAAACTTCCCGCAAATGACGGTTATTTGGCTCAAACTTCGACATATTCGCGCACAAAAAAGTATACGACGACAAAATTTCACAAATCTAATGATGAGGAGTTTTTGACAGATGCCTACATTTACAATGTTACGTTTCTGATCCGCCATTGTTGATCAGCATTTACTGCTGGCGCCAACTATTGGGAAACGGCAGGTTTCAATTTGAACTCCCGATAATATTGAAAGAATGAAGATGCAGACTGCTATAACGCCTCTATAATAAAGTGAAAAAAAAATTTCGAATACATCCTGCGTCCATTCATCAGCCAGAATTAAACGAGCCGAAAATTGTTCTGATTTTTTCATTTATTTTCGATAGTTTTGATTGAAACTTCATAATATTTTTCTTTAACCCTTTCTGGTCAGTAATTGGTAAATTTATATTTTATTAATCCAGGTTTTGGTTGTAGGGTGGTGGTTTCGTAGAACCACAATGTACTGGCGTCATCTAGTTGAACCCATTGTACTCCCAATATTTATTATGAGATGGTTTCTACTCCTCCTGTACTAACCACTTGGTTCGATTTGCGAACCGAAGCAAGCTCGAATGTTTGACGCCTCTGAGGTTGTCTAGTTCGGAGAAGAATCAAGAGCAACAAAGGAGTAGAGGTGATATGCTACTTTACATACCTGCGATTTTTTCACTACTACTTTAAAGGAGCAATCGCATATTGCAATTTGAAAATTTAAAAGAGCAGAGCAAATGCATACTAATTACGGTTTATCGCCAATAAAATTGCCGCAATGATCATCGCTACAAATCCCAGAGTTTTTGCTCGCACTTGCACTTTAATCGTGCAACTCACACATCCCACCTCACCCCGACGAGATCGAAACTCAGAACAAAGCCCGCCAAACAAATCGCTAGCAAAGCGTACCATTGACCACTTCGCACGTCCCACCTCACCTATCAGTTGCGCGATTGGTGAGCTTAGCGCTGCGGCTGAGTGAAGTGCGACTACGATTTTTTTAGCGAGCTTTGATCAGATCGTTGGGCTTTGGGATCTGATAGGTGAGTTGGGACGTGCAAAGTGGTCAATGGTGCGTTTTGCTGGCAATTCGTTTGTCGGGCTCTGTTCTGAGTTTCGTTCTCGTCGGGGTGAAGTGGGATATGTGAGTTGCGGCTATTTGGTTTGTGTGCATACAATGCGATTGACATTTTTGCCATCTTCACTGAATTGCGCTCGATCGTTTTTTCGTGCTTTGGATAGTTAAAGAAAACCTTTTCATTCCGAGGGGGAAATGTTCACTATACGCACTGAGCAAGAGATTGGTACTGAGCATGAGATTGGGTCTGCCTGATTGTTAGATGCAGAAAATTGCTGTTTTGTCTGTTTTTTTTTTTCATTGAGTTGTGTTATTTTAACCAACATGTAAACAAATACTTTGAATTTTTCGAATTTGATTTCATTTCAGTTTTCTGTGCTCTTCCGTTTAATTCAATTTGTTTTTCTGTTTAAATTCGAATCATTGCTAAATTAGAAAAAAATTAAATAGCAGCTCTTTTCGAAGATATTTATCTTTGCCATTCTTGTGTACTAGCATGGAGAATATAGAGGTGAAAAAATCAATGCTAATAGAAGAGCTGCAGTTGATCACTATGATTGGAAAAGAGCAGATTTTGCCATCCTTACCCAGGAGGATAGGGCGTAGTAAACAGGAGATTAAGGCCCGCTTTGTGCTGTAGCGCCACCATAAGTAAGTGAGTTGATCAATTGCTGTTCAAAATTTCACCAATTAGTGATCAATAGTCAATCAATGTTCAAAATGTATACTTTTCTCAATATTGTATCGATTTCTGTACAAATTTCAAAAGAAAGAACAAACGAATAATATAAAACGAATCCTTTCGTTCCAGCAAAAATATGATTGATGACTGAAATACCATACTTTTGAGCAAGTTTTCAACATTGAACAAAACTCTATAATTTATTACGATTGCTGTCGCTCAAAAAATCGTTGACCCAAATTGAAAAATTCAATCTTTACTTTACACCCGCGTTCAACCGCGAATCAGCCATGCAAGCATTCCATATGAACTTATCACGGTCGTTAAACTAAAAGTTACCGCCGCCGTACACAATCCTAGCTAGCTTCTAGCTTCATAGTTAAAGCTGACCAAGGTTAGCCGTTGTATACCTCTAGCTTCATCAAATAACATGGAATACATACTATCTAGCTAGATTGCGGAATATCTCATCCATGACGGTGTCTTTTTTTTTATCTTTTTTTATTCCAATTTTATTTATTTGCTTTACATCAGCAGTCTAGGTATCAACATTTTCGCAATGCCTGTTATTATAATTTATGTGACCGTTCAATATGCATAATATGAACATAATAGGAAAAAAGCACAACTACCTGGTTCTTGGGCAATAATTCAAGAATAAAATATCGACCAGTCTTTTGCGATGACATTGAACTCAATAAGCGAGCGCGATCGGTCAAGTAAATCTAACGCGGCACAAATTAGATTTGAAATTTTCGAAAATAAGTAGAATATGATAACAAACAGTAGGTGCTATTAAGGGGTTTGTTTTAGAGGCGGAGAACTTTAAATTGGCAGCACTGTTTTCTGTGACAGACGATTTGACAGATCGTGGTTGTTTTGGAGTTAGTTTGGTTTGGCAATTCATCATGAATAGACTCACGCCCGAGCAACGTTTGCAAAATTTTGATCAGTGATGCAGCACACTTTGGCTAAATGGCTATGTCAATAAGCAGAATTGCCGCATTCGGAACGATGATAATCCACAAGCCATGGTCGAAACACCATTACATCCAGAAAAAGTCACCGTTTGGTGTGCTTTATGGGCCGGCGGAATTATATGTTCAAATTTCTTCAAAAATGATGATGGTCAGAACGTTACAGTCAACGGTGAGCGGTACAGTGACATGATTACTAGCTTTCTCGTGTCTCAATTGGAAGGCGTTAATATTGCAGGCATGTGGTTTCAACAGGATGGCGTCACATGCCACACAGCGCGCGATATAATTAATTTACTAAAAGAAATGTACCTGTTAACTGACCAATTCGTTCGTGCGATTTGACGTCATTCGATTTTTTTCTAAAGTCCCATTTCTGCACCGATAAACCAGAAACTATTGAGCACTTGGAAGCCAACATTCGGTACCTTATTACCGAAATACAGCCTGTTTTACTCCGAAGAGTGTGTGAAAATTTAACTTCTAGATTGCGCAATGTACTCGCCAGCCGCGGTGGCTACATGCCCGAAATCATATTCAAACATTAATACCATAAAATTTTCTTTCAAATAATGCCAATCTCATGGATATTGAAAACATTTTGTTTGTATTTTATTTCATTGTTGCCTCTGAAAAAAGTAACACCCTATAGTTAGTTTCGGCGTTCAACTGTTTGAGCTCAAGCTTATTAAGCAGGCGACAATTAAATTGAAAAATCTACTCATTGAATTTTCAAAATTTTGCGCCCTCTTTGAAATTTTTGCTGATCCTTAAAGACCAAATCCGTTAAAAGCCATACTATTTTTCAACAAAACTTAAGAAGTTAGAGATATTAAACTTCTTATTGCTATACTTAAAAGATTCAGTAATGTTAACACATTTTCGGATTGGTTCTCTGATTATCTAAGCAATAGCAAAAAAATCATCCTTTTTGCGTCAATAGTTCTACCAATTTCCAACTACTTGTAGTGTTCCTCAAGGTTCTCATCTAGGACCTCTTCTTTTTTCATATTTTTCTATGACTTATTTCTTTTTTTAGATGATTTATAACGAATTTTCTCATTCCTAATAGAGGAAATTGGTACATAACCTCCTTTGCACCTAAAGGGGCTGAAAGGACCAGTCCAGCCAACCCTGGAAACGGGTGCCAGTGATTACTCGCGTTGGCACTCATTCCTTGCTCAACTCAACTCTCCCTCAACTCATTCCTTGTTCTTAACGGACAAGATGTGGAAGAGGTGCAAGATTTTTGTTATCTTGGAAGCATTATCAGCATGGACGGCGGAGCCGAAAAGGATATTGAGGCTCGTATAAATAAAGCTCGTCAGGCCTTCGGTATCCTTTCCGCTTTCTGGAGGTTAAGAGAGATCTCCTTTCACACGAAGCAGCGAGTTTTTGACGCATGCGTCAAATCCGTGTTGTTATATGGTTGCACTACGTGGAAAGTGACCGTTCGACTTACCAATAAACTACAAACTTTCGTGAACCAATGCCTCCGACCCATTTTAGAAATATTCTGGCCAGAAGTGATCTCCAACGACGAACTTTGGAGTACAACTGGCCAGACTAAAATAGGTATTGAGATTCAAAGGCGGAAGTGGCAGTGGATCGGTTATACTTTGAGGAAACCAGAGCGAAACATCGCCAAACAGGCTCTGGATTATAATCCTCAAGGAAGACGTCGGGGAGGCCATAGGAAGCGTGCAGTTGAGCAGGAGGCCAGAGGAAACAAGTCCTGGCAACAGCTTAAGGCCGATGCTCAGGATCGCGTCTTGTGGAAGAGAGTTGTTTCTGTCCTATGCCCCTTTAGGAGGTCTTAACAGGAATTTGATTGATTGATTGATGTTTGTTTTGTCGAGTTCCCGTGTTCTCAATTGTTACACATAGTGAAGTCAAACAATACTCAGGCGGTGAATATGTCGACGATTCTTGGCGATCGTTTGAGCCAGAATGGAGGTGTTGCACGATTTCGTTATCTGGAATTTGCCTATCATGAAGATAGACGAGATGGGGAAGTTGTTACGTGGATCGTTACGGTGGGAAGCTTCGGGCGACAGTCTGATGGAGGAGAAATAACCGTTTTGTGTGGACGGGGATCTGCTGGCAGTCGAAAACAAATTGGTAGAGGCGGAAGGACTACCCAAGGATTTGGGGGGGGGACGAACGTAGCTAGGAATATAAAAAAAAACTGTTAAGTAAGATCGTCTGGGGAATTTGTCGAGTGAGACGCATGACGAAAAGGATGAACGGCAGTATTGAAGGGAGCATTGGTGCTCGACCTTCTCGATAAGGCGCTGGGTTCAGAGGGATAAACCAAGGAGGAGGAGAGAGTTTCGAGCCACAATTCTACAGAAAAAAATGCCGAAACTGATTGCCCTGGCCGCCCAGTGAAATCTTTTACGATTATCGGAGGGCGACTTGGCAGAGTTAACCGCCCAAATTTGGGAGCGATTACTTCCAGGCCAACTCAGTCAGTCCTAAAATGGAAATTAAAATACGCCAACGAAACCACCATCCAGCCAATCGCTTAGTCTCGTTCCTTGAACGAGTGGAAGAGGCGAGGTGACCAAGCTTTTCAGTTCTTCGGGAAACCCTGATTTGGTTCCGAGCAAACAACGACTAGCTAGGTGTTTCCTAGTGGGTAGCATGTTGGTCTACAATGCGAAGGTCGTAACTTCAAATCCCGATTGACTTATAATTCCAGCACGCTGCGTACTTGGTTATACCTTGGTCACATCAATCTACGAAAAATAAAAAAAAATTGTAGAGAGAGGGTTGTGCGAAAGGCGAACAATCCATCCACAATAATCAATGAAAATGTTAAGGAACCTGAAGGTCAGGAGGCCAAGGCGCGATTTCAGCTTTAGTGCCATTGTAGAAGACGAAGAAACAGAACGACTGTAGAATCTTGGGACAAATGGTTGTCTATCACTCTCATGTAAAGTCTCTCCTACCGATTGTCGACTCCATGGTTGGAGGTGGCAAAACTTAGGTTGTTCTGACGCAATATCACGCCGTTTCACTGCTGGGATTAAGAAAGATTAAGACCACCCCGGAACTGGTGAGGCTGTGTCGGGAGTTGGTATGTTGGTCAAATCATCGGGAGCAAGGACACAATGTCCAACAATGTCGCAATGCTATTAGGAAATTTTGTGAGCGGTGCAACAAGAATAACAATCGTCCCAGAGCCGTGTCGGAAAACGACAACCCAACTCACTAAACAGCGGCGTAATAGCTGATGATGAATGTCTCGTCGCTAACAGTACTGACAGTGCGATGGATAGTCCAGATGGCCATATCTAAAGGTATCGTTTTCCATGTGGTGATAGTGCGATTGTTGGATTTAAATGCGTTTAGGTCAGCCATAGCTAAGGTATAGCCTAGTAGGTAGTGTGTTGGTCTTGTAGTGCGAAGGTCGTGAGTTCAAATCTCGGTCGGCGCAATATATAATTCCGGCACATTGCCTGCTTGGGTATACCTTGGTCACCTCAATCTAAGAAAATGAAAAATTCGTAGAGAGGGTTGTGCGAATGGCTTACAACCCTTCTACAATAAGTAATAATGTTAAGGAACCTGAATATCAAGAGGCCAAGGTCCGATTTGGGCTGTAGCGCCATTGTAGTAGTAGTAGTAGGTCAGCCATTGGTCACACGGGATGGTACCTCTTACGCGAAACCGGGGTGAAATGTCCAGTACTCCGAGCAATGTGGATCACCATCGCCGTCTGGGAACTGACCAAATGATTGGAAGTGTTGGTCGTCACAATCCTACCATACTATTTAATTCTAGATGCGGACGTTTTTGAGAACCAAGGAATTGGATCTGCGGAATGAGAAATAGGATTTCTCGGAACAAGTGGCAGTGGTGGAACTTCTGCATCCAAAGACGAAATTATCATCAACAGAACTGGAGCCGTTGGAGGCTTTGGTGAAAGTGGAAATCGCGATGATAGGAGAAGGATTGGGTGGTATTCGGATTCGTCGCCAATTAAACAGCGCTACTATCCCGTGTTACCAGCGATAAAAAGTTGATCGATATGTTAAGGGATAGAATAGTACAACCACTGAAAAGTGCGTGGTCGTCGCCTATTTTACTATAACTTGAAATTTGTGATCCAGATGCACACGTAGAATTTGGGACTGGGAGCTGTTCTATTTCAGAGTTATCTGGAGGGGAAGTGAGTGATCTGTTATTTGAGTCGACCACTAACGAGCTCCGAGCGTAAGTTCTCAGCTATAGAGAAAGAAAGATCGGCTGTCCTCTGGGCAATGAAGAAGTTGCAGCCTTACATAGAAGAAACGCCTTTCACTGTAATATCGGATCACTACTCCCTCATTTGTTTGAACAACCTGAAGGACAACAGAGAGGTTGGCGAGATGGGCAGTACTTCTCCAACAGAATGATTTTGAAATCATACACCGAGAGGGGAGAAATTATCTAGTTTTTGATGTGCTGTCTATGTCCGTGTCCGCGGTGGAGATGACATCGGCGAAAATACCGAGATGAAGCTTGGTATATTAAACTCCTGAAGGTCGTACCTTCATAAACAGCCGAACTAGTACCAGGCGCGTACAAAACAACGTACTATGAAAAAGTGTTTTCTCGAGAATCGAAGGCCTGCAGGGTGGGAATGAATTGGAGCGCGTCGTACCTGAAGTGGTCCACGGAAAATTCTCGAAGATGAAGTCATGATGTCTCGAAGGCCGGTCACGGTGGAAAAAAGCGAACCTTAAGACGAGTAGCTCAGCGTTTTTAATGGTCTAAGGCTACGTCCACATTATGCCTCATTTTCGTGCGTTAAGCGCATGCGTTCTAGAATAAAAGCGCATGCCTTAAGTTGAATGACGCACATGCAACATATGCGTAAACGCATATAAAAATTCGTCCTCACGATCCACTTTAACGTTTAATTTTGAGCATGCGTCAAGCGCATGAAGCAACGCAAGAGAATGGTGCCTCAAGAGCATGTGGTTTTTCTTGAAATTGGGGTATGCATGCAATAGCGCAAGGCTATCCGACAGATATGGAGATAACGTGCGCTATTTAGAGCGTTTTGCTTGTACGTTCAGGCATACCGAGTATGTCAGACAATAAAACCACCGGAGCGCAGACTCCCAAGCTACTGTAGTATGAATGACTGCACTCGTTGAGTTCTTGCGTAAGACTTATTTATTTCACATACAATTGTACTACAACATCTACCCAGCAAACACAATAATTCGTTAAGGAATCGTTAATGAATTATATTAACGAGTGATTTGATCGTTAGCGAGCGTCGTTAACGAGTCATTAACGATTCATCAAGTGGACTTAATGAACATTCGTCAATGAATTAATTTTAACGATTCATTAATGATTTGTAAAACGCTTACTAGAAACGAGTATATTTGCAACTGTTTAATCGTTATCAATGAATCATTAATGTATCATTAATGATTCTTATTCTAATTCATTAACGAAGATATTATTTATGGAAATTAACGATTTTTTAACGAACTGAAATTTTAATGCCAAGAAGGTGATGTTTTTTCTATGTCTGCTCTCACTCGGGCACGATCCTCTGCCAACTAAATCTCACCAAATAATTGTTAACACTGTCAATGCGCATGTTGAGATGAAAACTGCTTAACAAGATCGAAGTCGTGTGACTCTTCTTGTTTATATGTACTTATGATCGGTTTGCCTAAGATCATCACGCAGTTTAATTGCCTGGTGTCATTTCACGCTCTTTTCAGGATCGTTATTTACGAGCGCTCGTTAAATTTTTTATTGGGTACAGAACTGTGAAAGATAGTTTGCGTGGATTTAGTGATGACCTCCACGGTCGTCACGTGGCTATTTATACATACTGACAGTGGTGGATTATTTTACAAAATTTTCCTTAATCTACCCTATTGACTTTGCTATTTGGTGTCCCGAAGTCAATCCTGTTAAGACCTCCTATAGCGGCGAAGTGGTTCCCAGCAAACAATTTAACGAGCGCACGCAAATAACGATTTTGAAACGAACATGAAACAAATAAACCGCATCATGATCTTAAGCAAACCAAGCAAAAAGGGTCGCACAACGTCGATCTTGTTATATACCGGCAGTTTTCATTTCACCACGCGCATTAGCAGAGCCAAAAATTATTTCGTGTCGATATCTTAAAATATTGTAAACGCAAACGATGAAAAACGTAGAGTTTGCAGAGAAATCAGCGTGTGTTTGTGGGTGTGTGTGTCCGGGAAATGTTGAAATTCATAAACAATAGAAACAGAACAAGAAGCAATTGCGATTTTCGAAGATCTATTGTTTAGCTTTAAAAGTCAAGTTCTTTATTAAATCGTTATTGTTTCATAAATAATATCGTTTATGAATCGTGAACGATATTGATTAATGAATTAAAATAAAAATTATGAACGACACATTAATGATTCATTGATAACGATCATATACTGCTTATATACTCATTTCTTGTAAGCATTTTTCAATTCATTAATGTATCGTTATAAGTAATTCATTAAAAAATGTCTATTTAGTCCGCTTGATCAATCGTTAATGACTCGCTAGCGACGCTCGTTAACGATGAAATCGCTCGTTAATATGATTCATTAATGATTCTTTAACGAATTATGCTGTTTGCTGGGTTGGTTTTCGACTATGGGGTACAATTGCGGTCAAAAGAGCTTTAGAAGGTGATAGAGTAATATGGAACCAGAATAAAATATACGGCGTTCTATCAGCCACAGCATTTAGCAAGGATTGGCATTAAATTGCTATTTTTATTTATTTATGAATATGAATGCGTGAGTATTTCTTTTTTTTCAAACTGGAGGACGCAGTCACTGAGCCGAAAAGGATGGAGGCGGAGTATACAGAAGGCTAAGGCCTGATTTTGGCTGTAGCGCCATTGTAAATAATGAGAAAAGATGTAAACGCAGCATAAAGTCTGTTGTTGCGCGGTTGAAACATATTGGAGGTAAACAGTTGGATGCGGAAGTGGCAGAGGCTGGGTCCAACCACAACTTGAAGATGGAGGGCATCACGAAATATGCTTTGAATTTAGGATTCGTATGCGATATGAAAAAAATAAATTGGGTGGCAAACTAGCTTGTACGGGCACTCGTCGCAATTTGAAAACTGGTACAGAACAATATTAAGTAGTGGTTACAAAATCAACACTGAACAAATCCCTCTACCACCTGCAGTACAATTTTCACTGTGCTTATTTAATTTTGAAAGGCGGAAGTGGCAGTGGATCGATCACACTTTAAGGAAACTAGAGTGAAGCATCGCCAAACAGGCTTTGGACTATAATTTCCAAGGAAGACGTCGCGTTGGTCGAATGGAAGCAAGCAGTTGAGCAGCAGACCAGAGGAATAAGCAAGTCCTGGCCACAGCAGATTTGAATCAT
Organism: Chorisops tibialis; assembly: GCA_963669355.1. Classification (NCBI taxonomy): domain Eukaryota; kingdom Metazoa; phylum Arthropoda; class Insecta; order Diptera; family Stratiomyidae; genus Chorisops; species Chorisops tibialis. The sequence goes on from OY770262.1 coordinate 291,492,451, forward strand.
TTCTAAAGAATTTTCATCGAGAGTAGCACATGATTGAGTTAATTTTGCTTATGTCTAAAATCGCAATTCTAACGAATGAACACAATTGCAAAATCGAAATCTAGAAAAACCAATTTTTATCAATTTTTAGAGCACTACATCAAAGATATCATTTATGTGCGAGTCGACGATACTTTAAAAAAAATATCCTTGCTTGCCACATGTTCCTGAAAATCCTAAATACGAAAAACAATTTCATATTCCATATTTTATTTACAACCGAATAACGGCCTAAAAAAACAATACCAATCTTTCAAAACTTGATTCGATCAAAAACAGCAAAATCCCTTATCCCAGGACGACGAATTTCTATAAAAAAAACTGAACGGTCCCAGATTTGAGCCTACAAACACAAAACGTGTCCTGCATATTTTTTGACAGCTCCATTCTACCGCCATTATCATAGCATACTTCACCGATTTTCAGCCCCCACTTTCCATTCCCATACCAATTTGAAAATGATTTCCACAGACAGTTGCACTCTGATTATCCTGGAGAATTTTCGTTCGTAGGCATTAAAAAAATGTCTATCTTCCATTTTGAAAGTAAAACAGAGCCGAGTAAAAAAACACCAATAACGCCAGGATAAAATAAGACCGAGACCCGATCCAATTTTGTAAAAAGCGATGCCCTCATTCTCGGGGTAACTTGTCAGAAACATAGAACATTTGCAGGATTTCGGTATACATGTGGGTGTGTGCACTATAGACGACGATTCGGTTTTTCCATAGTGTCTGATTATTAATTCCGGATGAGTCCTGTCAGAATGGAATCAGTGTCGAAACAGCCCCATCCATTTTCGGAACGAATTTTCAGTTTCAATCCAACCGTATGAGGAAAACGAAACAGACAACAACATCAAATCAGCATCAGTAGCAGGCGAATGCTATAGACTTATACTCGGCATAGAAGTTTCGTAGATTTTCGGGGAAATTGAAGGATTCTGCGATAATAGAAGACATGGTTGTTGATTGCTTCGTCGAAACTTCATTTCCCTTTTACAGACAAATATTCCACAAAAATCTATGGAAATCCAGAGAACGCTTTGTTTTACAGCGCCTGATGGATCTTAATGGATTTCGGCTTCAACAGAAATTGTAAGCTTCACTAATGAACACGAATTGACAGTGGAGATTTGTTCGAATTCAAAGGGTTGATGAAAAAGTCGGCAAATTGAAAGGATCTCATAATGGATAATATCGCAGAATAATAGGTCACGATTGAAGTTCTTTTATAGCTCGTCAGGATAGAGAACTAGGCTGTAGCCTAGTGGGTAGCGTGTTAGTCTACAATGCAAAGGTCTTGAGTTAAAATCCTGGTCAATTACTCTTTGTCAATATCTGTGAAAAAGAGCAGCTCTTCTAATAGCAGTGATTTTTTCACCTCTATTCTCCATGCTAGTGAGCAGAGATGGCAAAAACTGCTATTGTAATGATAAATATCTTCGAAGACAGCTGTTATTTATTAATTTTTTTTTTAATTTAGCAATGATTAAAATTGAAACCGAAAAACTAATCAGGCAGACTCAATCTCATGCTCAGTACCACCAGCTTAGTGCACATATTGAACATTTCACTTTGCACCAAGCACCTGCTCAATGATATCTGTTTACTGCTCGTGCTCAGTAATATCTGCTCACTGCTCAGTGATATCACTGCTCATGCATTGCGCCACCTGTTCAGTGTACAAAGCTTTAGCTGTACGCTGAGCAGGTATAGTAATGAATAAACAGATAGTGATGTGAAAAAAGTAACTATTCGTTACACGAGTACTCATTACCGATCGACATCCGAAGTAACGAGTACCGACGCAGATTTATACTCGTACTTAAGTAACAAAATGAGTTCCCGGAAAAGTAACTGAACTGTCAAAACATTTCGTTACTGTTTCGTTAGTCGAGTATCGTTATTCGAGTATTCGTTACTCGCGTATTCTTTACTCGCGTATTCTTTACTCGAGTATTCGTTACTCGGGTATTCGTCACTCGAGTATTCATTTCACTTACAATAAAAGTACCTATACCGAAAGTAACGCTTAGTTGGTTTTTTCGTTACATCACAACCTATACTTGCGCATAACGCCGTACCGCCATTCCAAAGTAAGAACGAGTTGTGGTAGGGCAGGTAGTCGTTACTAGTTACTGGTACCGAAAAGTATCGAAACTTGACATCACTATAAACAGATTGCAGTTCTTTTTACGACTTTACGAGCTATGAGCAGATCAGTGAGCTGCTCTAAGCAGGTCGATGAAGTGCGACTACGATTTGTTTAGCGAGCTTTGATCTGATCGGTGGGACGTTCGAAGCGGTTAATTCAATGAGGTGCGCTTTGGTGGGTAAGCGGCGATTTGACGAGCTTTCATCTGAGCTACGATCTGATCGGGGTGATGTGGGACATTTGAGTTGCGCGATTAATGTGCGAGTGCGAGCGAAAACCCCGAGATTTTTAGTGTTGATCAATGCGTCAATTTATTGGCGATAGAATGTAAGCAGTAGGCATTTGCCCTGCTCTTCTAATCACAGCTCTTTTCAATTTTCAATCGCAATATTATATTCTAAAAGAGCAGCGAAAAAATTGGAGGTAGGTACTGCGTCCTCTGTTTCGAAAATCTTCGGTGTGATTTGCGGTTTGAAAAGAATAAAAAGTATCTTCCCAGCGATTCCGTGATTTTCCAACTGGTGTTTGACTTTACCCTGTAGTGTGCCTTTGGGAATTCTACCGTCATTCATCCGCCCCACTTGACCGACCCACTGTAGCTTCTTGAATTCTATAAATGCTATCACTTTTGAATTGTGACAGATGCTATACGATTCTCTATTGAATCTTATTCTCCAGGTCGAGCTTTCCTTCACTGGTTCAAGGATTCTCCTGAGAATCTTTCTTTCAACGTCGTTAAGTAATTTTTAAAACATCCGAGTTAATGTCTACGTTTCGCTGCCAAATCGTTCAATTAGCTATTGAATAACAAATTTTCAACCGTTGAAATATGAAAGGATTAGTAATAGACTAAAGCGCGATTAAATGTTAGCTCAACTATTAAGAATTTTCGCTTCTCATTACAATAGAGCTTTGTTGGTTAGGAGACCATATTTCCTTTTGCCGATAAAGCTTTCTGCAGCCATCAGACTTGGAATGTAGCGTAGAGGGCACTCTCAATATGCGAAACTGAAAATGCATAGCTAGAGGCTCTTAACCCTTTCACAATAACAAGTAAATATTAAGGAACTTAAAGGCTAGGAGGCTAATGCCCGATTTGGGCTGTAATGCCATTGCAGAAGAGAAGTCATCCTTTAAACTCGCAATACATAAGCAGAACTCTTAGCAATGACTTTGTAAAATTGAAAAGCAAGCTAAGTAGGCATCAGTCCCATCCATGTATGTACATATATTCAAGCCCGGGACCTTCTACTGGCGATCTCCTTCTCTAATTTACCGGGCGTTGGAACTCCTGCATCCACAAATTCGGAGAAGGTATATATACTTGCTCGTGACATTGCTAAAGCGTTCGACAGAGTTTGGCACAAATGTCTCTTAGCCAAGCTGAAGGCCTATGATTTTAACATAGCTTTTCTTAAATGGATTGAGAGTTTTCTCTCCGAGCGCTCTATTAGAGTCGTGCTAGACGAAGTAACTTCTGCACTTCCATTTATTCCGGCGTCCCTCAGGATTCAGTTTTATCTGCTAACCTTTTTTTTAGTCATCTACTCTCAATCCTATTCAGCATTTTGGATAACACCTTCCAATTTGACTCCCCTGCTGAGACACGTCCAACATCAGTGGCCTCATGCCGTAATGAGTCAATACAGTCATTGAACTCTGACCTCAGTTTAATCCTGAAATGGGGCAGGAAAGGCCGAGTGGAGTTTAATGCCTTACAACGCAGTCCTGTCATCTATCTTTTAAACATTACGGCGTCCATGGCGTAATGAGCAGCGTACTTTCTTCACAGTCAATAAGTCGTGGGTTTGATACCCACTCCAAGCACTAAGATTTTTTAGCACGAATTTTCCTGTTGCAACTGCCAATGAAAAATTATTCGAAATCAAATGGGTTAGCGATATAAAAGTAAACCAGCTCCACTTCTAGAAGGCCTATATATAGGTATAGTCAGTAGATGGTTTCTGTTTGCTTTCTGTCATTCAGTCTATCATTCATCTTCAAATATTTATTAGAAGCAGTCAATCGAACTAAAAAAAATAGACCAGCTTCACCACTCGTTACGGTCGTTCTCACACCCCTTCCCCTACCTTCCCAATCCCATTTTTTCTCTCCATGACTGTGTTTGTGCATTGCACATAAAAAAATTGCCTGTAACGCAAGTCATTCTTTAAACAAAAATATGTCATTAAATGGCGTACAGATTTCACCATCTGCAGACTTCACTTTACTAGGTGTAAGATTTTGCAATCGCCATGATTGGAGCCAACACATCTACGAAGTTTCTCTTTATGCCTCGAAGCACTTAGGTATTTCGCGGAAGTGTAAGAAATACTTTTCTGCCTCCGAACTATCTACTATCTATAATGCTTATATCCGACCACGTCTTGAGTACAACTCACATGTTTGGGCTGGGGCTCCAAAATCATATCTGGCTCTACTTGACCGTATCCAAAAACATGCATTCCGATTAATTGGAGATGAAGCTAACGAAGCTATATCGGCCTCAATTGACTCCCTCGAGCATCGTCGAAATATCATTTACTATAGATACTTCCATGGTAAATGCAGCAAGGAACTAAAAGCCCCTAATACATCCAATGACCCCCGGCATTCTAGCCAAGCTGCACGTTCACACGAGTACACTGTGAAGCCCTTGCCGTGCAGTGAAGTTTAGGCAGAGCTTCAGTCCTCAGACGACAGTGTTGTAAAATTCATTGCCAGTCAATCTCTTTCCCATTGAATACAATCTCCAGCAGTTCAAGAACAACGTTCACCGCCAATTCAAACTATATTCTCCTATGTATCCCTGCTAATTTCCCTATTTCCACTTATTTCCCTTACCCATGTCGAATTAACTGTGCATCGCGCATTAAAGGGTGACCCCTTAAATTTACTTCGATAACCATAAAAAAAGCCTAAAGAACTCCCGACGGGAGTACTCTCAACTGCCAACATTTTTTTTTTTTTAATTTAAAAAAATATGCAAAAATGGCCGAAGTGGTAATGACAAAATTCTTTTATTTTTGAAATCTTGAAGATTTTGACTCACAATAGCCCAATATAATCAAAAAATTATTATTTCGACTGCCATGCCTCAGAATGAAAAAAAACACCAGGTAAAAAAAAATTGTATTAAACTTTGTCATACTAAATTTGTCGATTGGGTAAGCTTTTTTTTTTTATCTTGGGTGTAGCATAGTGGGTTGCGTGTTGGTGTACAATACGAAGATACTGAGTTCAAATCCCGGTCGACGTATTGGGAGTTCAAATTGAAAACCGTCGTTTTTTTCCAAAATTCGCCCCTTTATTGTGCAAAAACGACTAAATATTTATTCTTCAAAGAATTGTCCATCGCTAGCCATAACCTTTTTTCCCATCTTCTGGCAGCATACGGATTCCGCGTCGAAAAAACTGCTCTACTTTTGAGCCGATCCACGAATCAACCCATTTTTTGGCTTCTTCGGACGAATGGAAGTGCTGCTCAGCCAGGCCATGCGTCATCGATCGGAATAGGTGGTAGTCGGAAGGAGCGATGTCTGGAAAATACAGCGGTTTCCAGGTAGGTTTTCACAACCTAACCAACATGTAACCGAGCGTTGTCGTGCAGCAAAATAACTTTGTCGTGTCTCTCTTGGGATTGTGATCTCCCGCGATGGCTACGTTCGGTTTCAGTAGCTCATGGGATACCACAAAAATTTGTTCCTCTTCCACATTCATGCCGGTTCTCGACTTCAAAATCACAACAATCAACAATCATTCGACGTGCCTCAGTCGTAGATTTTTTTGAATTGAAGGTAAAAAGCAGAACTTCTCTCAAATGACACTTATTTGGTTCAAACTTTGACATATACCTTCAATTCAAAGTATATGACGCCGATAAAACTTCACAAATCTAATGATGAAAAGTTTTTAACAGTTGCCTAAGTTTACCATGTGACGTTTCTGATCAGCATTTACTGCTGGCGCCATCTATTGGGAAATGGCGGGTTTCAAATTGTACTCACGATATAATTTTAATCACACTGCCTGCGTAGGAATATCTCACCTCAGGTTACCTCAATCTGCGGTAATGAAATTATGTAGATTTATGTGAAGGGTTAACAATCCTTCCACAATAACAAATTAAATGTTAAGAAAGGCAAGAAAATTTGTTGGCTAAATGCTTATAACTTTCGCTTCTGGTTGGTGGCCATTTCCGAAAACAATACAGTTCTGTACGGCGATGGGGCTGATCTTCTGCGTTCATTTCCATCCTTTTCTGTTGAAAGTTACCGTCCAGACGATACAAAGAATCCATCTTCTGTTGATTGTTAAACCTCATTTAGTGGAAATTCATCGTTTAGTTGTCACTAGGACTAGTTTATTCCTCTGGCCTCCTGTTCAACTGCTCGCTTCCATGTGCTCAATGGTCGACCAATCCGACGTCTTCCTTCAGGATTATAATCCAAAGCTTTTTTGGCGATTGGAGATTCTCAAACTGGAGGAAATGGTCATTGACTGACCCGAGATGGATGGCGAAGTATTCAGGAGGCCAAAGTCCGATTTGGGCTGTAGCGCCATCGTAGGTAAGTAAGGTTGTTTGGCGATGTTTCGCTCTAGTTTCCACAAAGTGTGACCGATCCACTGCAACTTCTGCTTTTGAATCTCAATGCCTATTTTAGTCTGTCCAGTTGTACTTTAACGTTCGTCTGACCAAAATATTGTTATAGATCTGGCAACCACGCAATATTGATCTTTCCCGAATATGCCAGAATTTTATAGAACAGTCCTCCAATATGTAAAAAGCCATAATCAAAGATCTAGAACCTTTCAGTATACACCCGACGGAACAGTATACTCCAAAATGTAGGCAATTAAAGATCTAGAACTTTCCCGAATAGTCTAGACACACACCCAACGACACCTGACGCAAGCTTCGAGAATTGGGGAAAATGGTATAAAAGCACGAAGCTGTCAGACGGCAGTCAGTCATTCAGCAACATCTGTGGAAGAACGCGAACCGGTGCAAGAACGCGATAGAACAATATCGGTGGTGCCATATAGTCCGAATTAAGTTAAAGTGCGAATTAAGTCAAAGTGCGAATAAATAAATTATCACTTATTTTTAAACGAATTGTGTTTTACTTGAAATCCCGGCGAACCCCTAGCTCGCAACAATATTCCTAAAATGCGTCGATGCGGCTTTGGTTCTCGAAAGTTTGCAGTTTCTTGGTAAGTCGAACGGTCATTTTCCATGTATGTAGGACAACCATGTATCAAGATGGGTTTGATGCATGCGTCAAATACTCGCAGCCTCGCGCGATCGGAATAGTTCTCCTTTCTTTCTACATAATACGAAGAACTAAGAGGAATAAAATAGATAAAATTAAAGTTTTCGTAGCTTTAACCGTAATAATTAAATATTCCTCAAATACTGGAAATGAACTTCGGTAAATTTTATAAATTCGATATCAAATCTTGTCAAAAAAAACCCCAAAAACACAGTATTCCAATCACAATCAACTTATTAAAATCAATCTAAATCTCATTCAGTACAAATGTAGTCGTCTAATTAAAATTAAACGCAAATAAAAAAAAGTTTGAAAGATCACTCAGCATGAAATGTCGTATATGATGAGAAGAAAAAAAAAAGTTGAAGGCCGACATCAAAAGAAGCCGAACCAACATTTTTATAGACTCATTTCATTCGGAAATGACACTACTTAGCGGCTAAACAAAATCGCAGCTACATATAAATCTACCCTACGATGCAAAGCAAGATAGTTCTGTTGTTGTTTTTCTTCTTTGGAAAATCTTGACTAAATAAAAAAGACACTAATAAAAGATTTTTTTTTAAAATAAGAAATGTATGGAATCACTTTCTTACTTTTTTTCGAAATCATCTGCAATTAATTTGTCAAGGTTTATTCATTTTTACAAATGAATCAAAAATACACAATTGTTCCTATCAAAGTGTAGTTTAAAGTTAATTTTGAGTGTATTTTGCCGAAATTACGTAATTTCGTGGATGAAATTGCGTTTAAAATTATTATACATATTTGAAATTAGGCGGATTGAAGGCACTCCGATTTTTAAATTTAGCGCGTCCATTCAGCATTTCGTTGATGTTTTTCTCATTTCTCAGTAATAATAATAATTCTGCCGATTTCCAAAGCGACAAGTGTTAAACGAAATTATGTAGGTGTAGCGTCATTTACAAATTATCCGCTCGAAATTAGTTTGAGTTGTCTGATAACTTTTAAATATCGGAGGATTTCGTGACGCTTTGGATGCAAATGTGCTGAAAGTAAGTCGAAATGCCTTTTATTCTACTTAGAAAAAGTGTCTTCGAAAGTCACGCCTTTGGACAAAAGGCCAATATTTCTAAGGAAAAACATTTCAACCAATTTAATTGTGAATAAACATATTCTTACATGTTGGCTCTACTTGCTTATCATTTACCACTGAACACTGATGCAATTTAATGGGCGCATATGAATACTATAAGGAATTCCTGCATGAACTCGATCGGATTGTTCCAGGTTTCAACAAACAGTAATGAAAGAACACTTGTACTCTAGAACGCGCGGCCATCGCCAACAACAAATTACACGGGCAATGTAGAAAAGCAACAAAAATCAAACGTATCGGCTCGTACGAAAGGAAAAAGACTCAGACGACGAGGAAAAACTTTAAAGAAAACAACAACAACTACACGTAGAGACTCGGCCGATTGCGAAAAGGCTCGGTCGATGAGGCAATGCTTTTTAAAAGCAATTAACAGCGCTCCGCCGAGAAGAAAAAGATTCACATGACAAAGGGAATGATTCGGTCGACAAGAGCAATGTAAAGTGGCGAGCGTTTTGATAAACAGTCAGTCTGGTTTGGAGTAGTCGACGAGTCAGTTGATGTTTAAAACCGATAGAGTCAAGATTGGCAAGCGATAATTGGTCAGTGAAAAGTGGAAAGATTAAATTTTTCCGTTAAAATAAAAGAGAACTTGGTAAACTGATAGTTTTAGTTTTTACTTGAAATCCAGCAACGCCTACCACACTTCGGCATTTTTATTATTTCAAAACGGTTGTTATAGTGACAGTTGAAATTAATTACAAGAAAATGTCAAATATATTCCAACATAAGTTTCTTGGCCTAGTGTGATCAACTAAGATTTCGAGGTGGCTTTCGTTAAATTGAGACATTTTCAATATTCGCATTCACGTTGAGCGTAGTGTAGTGTAATGTATTTGAATCCACCACGTAGAATCCGGAAATCTTTTCTTTCAAAGCTAAAATAAGTTATACTGATTTTTCTTAACGTTGATTAATAGTGGAATATGTGAATATATATTCAGTTTCGTAAATGAAATGAATATTTATGGAAAGTATTTCTATCAACAAAAAAAAACAAAAAAACATACATTTTACATATTCTCAACATATCGAGTTCATATTGCTTCTTATCATGTCATTTCGTAAACAAATCAACATTTCCGAAACAAAAAAGGCAAAAACGTAAAAGATATTCATCTAAATTACGGTATTTAGTATCTCCTGACATCATTTCTCTTGTGAACCACATCAAAAATTAACCCTTCCCGAACCGAAGCGTGTGTCGAAAAATCCCATTAAAGTGTTGAACATATGCTTCAGCTGTTAAATAAGATGTTTTAGAAGTTTGCTAACAACGGTCGCATTATGGTGTCTAATGATACACGCATGTTTTGATATTACAGACTGTGGGAGCCTATTAAAAATAGAAAACTGTTCAGGCTAACCCGATCTTTAAGATAGCACACCACCTTTTATATCCCAATTGTTTCTTTGCTTTTTTTTCGATGTTCATAATTCCAAAAAAAAAAACTATCATTTCGCTTTTTATACTCTAGTAGGCCTAAAAAATATCCCAACAGTTTTCTAAGAAAGGTTTTAGCTTAGAATTTGAAACTATAACGCGACCCTTTTTTTTGGTATGATTTATTAGATAAATCTAATATGAAACCTGCTATTAAGTTTGAAATGTATGGGAACAAGTAATGCGATGTTTTTGTTTTATGAATGCGGGATAATAAGTCGTAAATTACTTTAGTTTTGGGCAAAATTTTAAAATTTATTACTATGTCCGGGAATGTTATTAATGTGATAATTTTTTTGATTTGCTGTAAAATATAGGCGCTACGTTAGTAGGCAGCAAAATAAAAAAAAAACTTTCTAAGATCGCAAAGTTTTAGGATCTGTTATTAAAAACGGGCGCCTTATGATCAGAGCAATATCGCCGTTAAGAAGCTGCGACATCCAAATAGTAATATGGCAAAAAAAAAAAAAAATTTGCATCATTAAATCTTTTTGTATTCACTAAAGTTGGAAGTTTTGTTCGCCATGTTAAATCCTTGTAGTGATTTTTTTTTACATTAATGAACTTATTATTTGACTTCGAATACAGAACCATCAACTTTAAACTAGCTTGTAGCATTGTAGACCAACACGCTGGTCTACAATGCGAAGGGCGGGTGTTCAAATCCCGGTCGACGTGGAATTTCAGCACACTACGTGCGAGGGGTATATCTTGGCCACCTCAATTTGCGAAAAAGAAAATCCCTAGATAGAAGGTTGTGCCAAGCGTTAACAACCCTTTCACAATAATAAATAAAATGTTAAGGAACCTGAAGGTCAGGAGGCCAAGGCCCGATTTGGGCTGTAGTGCCATTGGAGAACTTTAAAATTATTCGTTATTGGATGAACAAATTAAAAGATTAAACATTCGTATTTGAAATCAGGCTCGCAACTTTTATTCAAATTCACCAAAATTTATATGTTGAATGTCTTTGATGTTTCAGGGGTTGAGTACCACATCCTCTGTCACAGAATCTGCTTTTCCAAAATCCTTTTTGAAAAATTCATTGTTTCCAAAATCCCTCTTTACCAAAATCTTCAGTATTAAAAATCCACTGTGACCAACACAAGCTGACCAGGCAACTGACTGGGATACGAAAACATAGAAGCGCGCAGTTCGTACGTAGAATCTTGGAAAAAATGGTTGCGCATTCCAAATTTTGCGCAAATTGAGTAACTCTATGCTGACTACCTTCTCCGAATTCCACTACAGCCCAAATCGGACCTTGGCCTCCTGATCTTCAGGTTCCTTAACATTTTTATACTCTAGATGAAATCTGAGAGTATATTGTGTTTGCCTTAAGGTTTGCAACGCTAAGAAATAACGCTCGCACAAATATTTGTTGTCGCTCAAAAATCTCGATTTCGAGTGACCGTCTGTCCGTCTGTCAGCGTCAGCATAACTCTCGAAAGCTTTGAGCTATAGTGCTAAAAAATTTTGTGTGTCATTTTTAGCAAAAAAGTAACTTTAAGTTCGTGAATGAGCTACATTCCCCCACTCCTTCTACCCCCTCCCATACAAATTTCATGAAATTTCGAAATATTAAGAAATTAATTTTTCTTTGAAACTATTTAAGCTATCGACTTGAAATTTAGGTCAAAGTATTATGATATAGATGTCATTAATATCACGGAATATTAACCCTACGTCCCCTTACTCCTTCTACCTCCTCCCATACAAATGGATAATTTTGAAAAATACATATTTTCGATTTTCATTGAAACTAGTAAAGCTGAAAAAACAAAATTTTATCAGAATTAATTCTACTATAATTGCAATTTATTTTGAAAATAATTATCAATTTCACCTCACTCCTTCTACCCCCTCCCATACAAATTTCACGAAATTTTGAAATTTAAATTAAATTATTTTTCTTCAAAACTGTTAAAGCTATCGACTTGATATTTTGTATAAAGTATACAAATAGAAATATTATTAATGCGAAAAAATTTGTTTTGATCCGCAGACTCCTTCTACCCCCTCCCATACAAATGTATAATTTTTGTTAAATGCATCGATTTCCATTCAAACTAGAAAAAGTACAAACTTCAAATTTTGCCAAAATTTGTTTCTTAATAATTGAAATAAGTGTTAGAAAAAATGATCAGCTCCGCTTCACTCCTTCTACCACCTCCCATACAAATATCTGTATTAAAAGCATTTCTCCTTCAAGTATATGAGAGCTATCGACTTTGAAATTGAATCAAAGCATGGTGATAAGGTTGATGATAAGCAGTTTCAAAATCATCTTAAACGCTCCACTTCCTCTACCACCTCCCATACAAATGCCCCACTTTCAGGAAAACTATGACCAATTTCTTTAAAAATAATAAAACTAAAAACTTTAAATTCAGCAAAAAACAGTTTGCATGCCATGTTCGGTGTCATATACGAAAAATATAAACCTCCCCCTCTACTTCTACCACCTCCCATGCAAAAGTCTCTATTCACTATTCGAAATTTGAGGTGACGTATTTTCCGGTACATTCCAATTCTGTTTTGTTTTCATTATTTATTGTGGAAGGGCTGTTAGACCTTCTCACAACTCTCTATCTTCGAATTTTTCACTTTCGTAGATTAAGCAGGCAGTGTGCCGGAATTATGCGTCGACCTGGATTTGAACTCACGATCTTCGTATTGTAGACCAACAGGCTACCCACTAGCTTCCAAATTATTAAGAAATAATTTGAAAAGTTCTTCGCGCACAAACTATTTGTCTAACCGAAGGATAAATTCGAATTACGCATGTGTGAAAAATTTCTCAAGTCTGAACTTAAAAGTAGAGTCCTTCTGCAAACACCACATGAAAGGACTTCAGTTCGTTTTCTTTTGATCGATTGATTTACGGAAACTTTTATCGGTATTTCGATGCGTATGTTACCTGATTGACTCCAGAACAGTTGCTGTGTAAAAGGAAACGGCATCAAGGAAAAGAGTACTGAATCCCTTGTAAACTTTTTATACTCTACATGAAATCTGTGAGTATTATAAGTTTGCCACAAAGTTTGTAACGTTAAGACATAAGGCTCGGAGAAAAAAATGAATGATGCAGAAGTTCATATAATCACTCAAAAATCTCAAAACCGGATGTCCGTCCAGCTGTCTGTCTGTCCGTCCTTGTCCTCTTTAGCTCGAGAACGCGTTAAGCTAGAAAGTTCATTTTGTAAACGTCGTTTTTGCTGCAAACTAAAGACAAATTCGTGAAAGAGTTAAATCGCTCCACCCTTTCTAACCCCTTCCATACAAAATGATGCAATTTCGGAATTTGACAATAAACAGATTTTCTCGAAAAATTTGAAACTTATCTATCGGAAATTCGGAAAATATAATTTTTATATTGATTTCAATCTACGGTAAGAAAAAATCGTCCTACCCTTTCCACCACCTCCCATATAAACTGCATTATAGCATGAAATACTATAAATCAATTTGCTTAGTACGTACAAAATTTATCGAGCTGAAATTGTGCGCTAAAAAATTTCTCAAAATCAAAAATAAAATCTCTTTCATCTAATTGCATGATTGTGTTTTACGCCCAATCGTAGTCTTTGTTTTTTTTTATGTTTTTGTTTGTCATTTTAAGCTCTCCATTTGGAAGTTTCAACATCAAATTCGTGATCAGCTGTTCCGCACATCAATATTACATTTTTTTTTTTTTGAAATTTTAAAAACTAGTGAATATTAGGTGATGTCGTATATAAAATCACTGACTGCAGGAACTACCTAGAGGTATTCACAAAAATTAATCAATTTTTGATATTGAGCAACATATTGAATCCGGATATTGAATTCGCCATTGTGGGCGGGCCAAATATAAGTTTCTTTTTAAAAATGCAATAAAATGAACAAAATTAAATTTTTTTCCATGTATTATGGCTTCATTAGTAAGAGCAAACATTCCCATTAATGATGGAACACAACTTCGTTCAAGTGGCTGCCTCGCATTCTGTCACTCCAATTTTCCAAGACCATGTCGATGGTTTCGGGCTGTAGCTCACGAATTGGTTTTATGATATTGGCCTTAAGTGCTTGAATCGTTTCTGGATTGTTGGCATAACATTGGTCCTTCACGGTTTCCCACAAAAAAAGTCCAAATGGGTCAAATCGCAGCTCTGAGGCGGCCAATTGACATCGCCAAAAGCCAAAAAACGCACTGTTTGGGCTACACCTCACTCACTTTGGAAATAAGTTTTCAATATTTCCCAACGTTGTTCAAGTGTAAAGCGACTCATTTCGTTCCGCGGAAGTATGATACTGACTTTCTGTCAAGATTTCGAGCGGGAAACAGCTTTCAGTGTCAAAATAACTTATGATTTAAAAAGAAACCAATGGATGACCCACCCTATCTTACTTCGTCAAATTTGTAATCAGTGACCCCAAATATTCGAATATTCAACATTTCTGTTGAAAAGCGATACTGAGAAGAGATTTGAATTTATTAAATAAACGGGGCTAGTTCAAATAATTTCTAAGATTTTTTACTAAAAGTTCAAATAGTTTACGGAATGGTTGCCCTGTCTTACTTTAGTTTCGAGGTATTTCGGACCATAAGAATTCAAAATCTATTTGTGGTTTCGCACAGAGAACTGGGTGGTCAAATTTTTTTTGGGTGTCATCGCGGCAATTTCCTAACCGCTTGCTAGATTGATCTTTAAAGTTTGCATATCGTGTTCAGGTAACGTTCAGCCTAACGTGTATCGCATAGCCCTAACCTCTGTACCTAGAATTATGAAATGAGTGGAAGCTTGTATTTTGCGCAGGTATGCTTATCGAAGCGTCAACTAATTCCATGATCAATTTTAACAAAATTCATCAGCAAAATGGATTTAAAATTTCGTTCTTTTTTATTTGTACATAAAGGCCGCTCCTCACTTACTGACCGAATATTCGATCGCAGACAAATATTAATTTCCTTTCGCCGAGCATATTCAATTGGAATAAAGTGAAAATTTCAATTCAATTATTTTTCTTCGAAACTACGGAAGCTATCGATTTTTGTGGAAAGTACAATAATCGAAATATTATTGATGACGGAAAATCGATTTGATTCGTATACTCCTTCTACCCCCTCTCATACAAATGCATAATTTTGGTAAATGCATTATTTCGATTTTCATTGAAACTAGAAAAGTGCAGACTTAAAATTTTTCCAGAATTTGTTTCTTAATAATTGCACTAAGTGCGAAAAAAAAAATTTTCAGCTTCACTTCACTCCTTCTACTCCTCCCATACAGATATCTACACTACTGTATATTATAAACTTAAAAAAAGCATTTTTCCTTCGAACATATGAAAGCTATCAACTGAAATTGAAACAATGCATAGTGATAAGGATTTTGATAATCAGTTTCAAAATCATCTAAAACCCTTCACATCCTCTGCCACCTCCCATACAAATACTCCAATTTTAGGAAAACAGTATCCGATTTCGTTGAAAATAATTAAAACTTCAATTTTTAAATACAGCACGAAACATTTTGCATGCCTCGTTCGGTGTCATATACAAAAATTACAAACTTCTCCCCTCTGCTTCAACCACCTCTCATACACTAAGTCACTATTAATTAGAAATAACCGTAAATATCATGCAATTGACATTTTTAAATTGCGAATCATAGCATTCGTACTTTTAAATAAAATCGGCTTTTTACGACGTTGTCACATTTATGGGAAGATTATTGTGGAATTTCGAAATTATGTCATTTTATATGGGAGGTGATAGAAGAGGTAGAGTGATTTTGCCCGTTCACGAACTTAACCATATATTTTTGTCGAAAAGGTCATGTATAAAATTTGAACTTTCTAGCGCAACGCGTTCTGGAGCTAGAGAGGAGACGGACAGACGGAGGTATGGTTTTGAGATTTTTGAATAATTATATGAACTTCTGCATCATTCATTTTTTCCTCCGAGCCTTATTTCTTAGCGTTACAAACTTTGTGGCAAACTTATAATACTCACAGATTTCATCTAAAGTTTAATGAAAAACAAATCACTCTAACTAGAACTATCCGCAATTATGTGGTTCGATCTAATGGGTTGCTTTCCAGGCGTTAAAATAAAACTTTCGGCATGAATTAATGTACAACACACGTCATTTGGAGATAATTTTACAGCACAATTTCTCTGAGTGTAACAAAAATAAATTGGATGTTCTAAATGTGAATCTTATGAAGGCATCAGTTCCTTTTCGTGACTGATCGTTTGTTTGTAGAATTTTTGACACATACAAGATCCACGTGATCTTAAGATGCAAATTATATGCTCATTTCTTGCGATCTTAACTTAACAAAGATCAGTAAATCATAGCGCTTATCTGTGGAAGATCGATTGTTTGAACGAAACTATTGGATAAAGTTTTATGGGAAATTTCACATGTGGTTATGAATGGAGCGGAGGGGCAATATAGGAAACCATACTACAACTACATACGATTCCGATCCATATACAATCCAAGTGTTTCTGACTAAAGATCCAAGGTGTATAAAAATATATGCAAAACCGATCGATGGAATCTTTGAGAATTTTGGCGTGATGTCTAATTGGAAGATCGAAAGATGGCGATTTCCGGTACGCTCGTTTTTTCTCTCGCCAATATTCAATTGAATTTCCATTTATTAAAATGTGTTGGACACGTCCCTTTGTCAGAGTTACACTTATCCTAAGTCTAACTTATATTTAAAGGAGATTCAGATACAGATTTACAGAAATAAGAATTATTATTATTAAAAAAAAAAGATGTAAAAGAAAATTGTTTTTCTTTATTTATTTATTTTTTTTAATGTTTCATAAGTTAGCTGTGAATTCAACAAATTTAAGTCTAGTTCTGCAATGTCTGTCAAATGTAGGTCTGGCTTAGAAAAATCTGATAAATTAAAGTCTGGAAAACATAATCCCGCAAATGAAAACCAGCCTGAAAATCATACCAGACATACACTGGTGGTCAAAATAATAAATACACCCCTCAGTTTCTTGTAAAACATCTATTTTTTCAGCTGGCAATGCTTTTCACGTGACGTAATCAACTGCAATGAACCATTATATTGGAAAGCCATTGTTTTAAGTAGCAAGCCTTTTCATATGTTTTATGTGGACATGTCAATTTGAATTTGATAGTCAATGAACCACTTTTACATTGGACAAAATAATAAATACAGTGTTTTTAAATAAGTACTTTTGGGCTACTTCTTAATTTTTTTTTCCAAATTTATTTACTTTCGAGTAAGTTAAGTGAAAACTTTTGTAACAAGTTCAAATTATTTGATTTTGTAATAATTCTTTAGTTCAAACATGGGCCGCAATAAGCCTAAAGGACGACGGCTACTCTCTTCGACAGATTGAACAAATTTCTCTCTGCTCTTTGGGAATAGTCCAGAATGCCATGAAGGAGAAGAATGACAAAGAAAATCGCGGCCGACCACGGAAAACCACTCCATCATTGGATTGAAAAATTGTGCGCGTCTCTAAAAGGAACCCTTTCGCGTCTTCGGTCGTGATTTTGCGGGAAACAAATGCTAAAGTCAGTGCTAGAACAATTCGTAGAAGATTATTGGACGCAGACCTACCAGCCTGATCACCAAGAAAAGTGCCTCTCCTAAGTAAAAAAAACATACGGAACCGACTAATTTTTGCAAGGGCTCATTTAGATTGGAGCGGAGAAGAAGGCACGAGAAAATGGCGAAATATTCTCTGGAGTGACGAGTGTAAGTTCAACATCTTCGGATCGGATGGAAATGAATATGTTAGGCGTACTCCCAACAAACCATTTGATCCACAATATACCAAAAAGACCGTTAAGCATGGGCGAGGTAGCATAATGGTGTGGGCAGCATTTTCTTGGTATGGTGTAGGCCCAATTCAGTCGATTGACGGGATTATGACCAAATAACTCGTATGATGTTAGCCGGCAAGTAACCACTTTTCAAACTTTTTTTTATTCCAATCGTTTGGAGTTCGTTTGAAGTGGTTTGGAGTTTCATCGGAATCGTTTGACGGTTAACGGTTTTTTTTTTAAAAATCATTCAAAATTCGACCATGATGTTGACCGGCGAGTAACGTTTTTTCAAAATTTTTTTTTTGTAATCGATTGGAAATTATTTCCAAAGGTTTGGAGTTTTATCAGAATCGTTTGACGGTTCACGGTTTTTTTTTAATAAATCAATTAAAATTGAAATTTTTTCAATTTCGGTCACCTATGAAAGCGTTTTCTTGACGGCTACCGCCAAAAAAACCTTTTTTCAAAACCTGACTTTTGTATTCGTTTAAGGACCAATTCAAGAGGTTTGGAGTTTTATCAGAATCGTTTGACGGTCCACGGTTTTTTTTTAAATAAATCAATTAAAATGGAAATTTTTCAATTTCGGTCACCTATGAAAGCGTTTTCTTGACGGCTACCGCCAAAAATAACTTTTTTCAAAACCTGACTTTTGTATTCGTTTAAGGACCAATTCAAGAGTTTTGGAGTTTTATCAGAATCGTTTGACGGTCCACGGTTTTTTTTTAAATAAATCAATTAAAATGGAAATTTTTCAATTTCGGTCACCTATGAAAGCGTTTTCTTGACGGCTACCGCCAAAAATAACTTTTTTCAAAACCTGACTTTTGTATTCGTTTAAGGACCAATTCAAGAGGTTTGGAGTTTTATCAGAATCGTTTGACGGTCCACGGTTTTTTTTTAATAAATCAATTAAAATGGAAATTTTTTCAATTTCGGTCACCCATGAGAGAACAAATACAGGTTAGTGTTCTGAAATTAGAATACATTACATTATATATTACTTTACTCTTAATTTGAAAAGAATCACAAAATAACATAATTAAGACTTCAGATTGGTTGGGGCTTGTCTAACGTCATCAATTAACTTAATAATTTAGTAGATAAATAATTTCATATGATACGTTGAAATCATGTTGCAAAATTCTTCACGTATCATATGAAATTATTTTACGTCTATGACGCCACAAATATTCTTCTAGCAGATATATGAGTGCTACAATTATTAAATATCCAAAGAATTGTCTGCTGGAGGAATATGTGTGGCTAGACCAGGTGTCAGCATTTCTCACGGCATGTGTCTATTACCGTGAGATATTGCTGACACATCATATACAAGATACCTTATGCTAATCTTTTAGTTTTAAGTAAAGTTTTTTAGTCTTCAATAAACGCACAAGCAAAGTGGATCAGTGAATTTTATTTTGTCCTCGTTACTGTTGTGAATAATAATTCTCCGGTGTTGTGAAGAGCAATTGTGAAGTGAAAATCTGTGTATCATCGGCGGTGGATCGATATTGAATCGAAACACTAAATTTAGAGACAGGCTAGATTTGGATCTAGACGAATTCTAACGCGGGGAAATAAAATAATTTCCCCGTATATAAACAGGGGTATTGCGTGGATTGAAGGGCATTTCACTGCATATTGCCGACGAACTTCTGGACGATGGAAAGAGTATACTGACTTGTGCGCGAGGGTAAAAGTTCGCAATGAAGGGAACCTTATAACTCCAGCTGCCGCAATATACATTCGGAATTGAAACAATAATGAATGATGTTTATATCAGTCAAACTATGTAACAATATCATAAATAAATGTAAATAATGTATACAAATATTTATATAAATATAATTGAAGTGATTGTTTGTTATTTGATCAAAAATGGTATAACTTGGTTTTTGGCTTTATTTAGACAATAACTAGGCATAAAAACACGCTTTTGAGACTGCTTGTCTGCTTGTATGCATGTCCGGATTTAACTCAAAAACGGCTAAGCTGATTCTAATAAAGCTTTCGCAGTTTGTGGAGTATCCTAGAACCCATAATCTGCTTTTGGTTTTCAAACTCAAATTTATTCATTCAGAGAAATGATGCGCAAGACTTACAATCTTTTTTTATGCAAGATTAAAGAGAAAAAAAGTAAATAAAATTAAATACAAAGTAATAATAATAAAAGTTATAACTATTATAAGGTTTTATTTCAAAATTTGACTTCACGTAAGTCGAGGGACGTTTGAAAGGCGTTAGCTTTTTAAAACTCCAAAGCGCTTGAAACGGTTCTCAAATATTTAGAAAAGTCAGATATTGAAAAGTTATTTTTGGCGGTAGTCGTCAGTGACAGAAATTAAAAAATTTTCTGTTTTAATTGATTTATTAAAAAAAAACCGTGGACCGTCAAACGATTCTGATAAAACTCCAAACCTCTTGAATTGGTCCTTAAACGAATACAAAAGTCAGGTTTTGAAAAAAGTTATTTTTGGCGGTAGCCGTCAAGAAAACGCTTTCATAGGTGACCGAAATTGAAAAAATTTCAATTTTAATTGATTTATTAAAAAAAAACCGTGAACCGTCAAACGATTCTGATAAAACTCCAAACCTTTGGGAATAATTTCCAATCGATTACAAAAAAAAAATTTTGAAAAAACGTTACTCGCCGGTCAACATCATGGTCGAATTTTGAATGATTTTAAAAAAAAAAACCGTTAACCGTCAAACGATTCTGATGAAACTCCAAACCACTTCAAACGAACTCCAAACGATTGGAATAAAAAAAAGTTTGAAAAGTGGTTACTTGCCGGCTAACATCATACGAGTGACCAAATAAAGTTATTTGGACATACTAAAGGACATAATGCTGCCATTTGAAGAGGAAGACATGCCACTTCGATGGACATTTCAACACGATAATGATCCGAAGCAAAAATAGTGAAAAAGTGGTTGCAGCGCAAAAAATGTCTGTTCCCGATTGGCCAGCGCAGTCACCGGACTGTAATCCTATTGAGAACTTGTGGAAGCATGTCAAGGATAAGGTTTATGTACATAAACCCAGAAATAAGTTCGAATTGTGGACTGCAGTAAAAAGAGAGTGTCACCTGATTTCAAAAGAAAGTTGTGAACGTTTAGTGGATTCGATGCCGGCTCGTTGCAAAGAAAATCTTAAAAATAAGGGTCACGCAATAAATTAATAAGTTGAAATTATAAAACAAATAAAATTGAAAACTTCTCTTGAAAAGAATTAAATTTTTCAGTACAATATCTCATGCTGTATTTATTATTTTGTCCACTCTATAATTAGGATAATGAATCCAAATCGGAATATATTAAAAACCCTTAACAGGTAAGACGCTTTTTTTCCTACTAATATGTTCTAAACATTTCAACGTATTGTTTCAATAGACTGGCTTAACTTACAAGGTATTGAAAGCTGAAAAAATAGATGTTTCCAAAAAACGCAGGCGTGTATTTATTATTTTGACCACCAGTGTATGTAAGCGAATAGAAAAAAAAACATTTAAGCGCCTTTAGCAATGACTCAATTTTCTATAAACTATACAAAATAATGCTATCAGTATTTTATTTATTCGTTAGGAAAATTATCAGTTCTCTCAACTTCTACAATGGCACTACAGCCCAAATTAGACCTTGGCCTCCTGATATTCAGGTTCCTTAAAATTTTTCATTAAGGTAAACGGCCCAGTAATGAATAATGTCCCAATAATGAATAATATGTCACTTTATTTTGAATTTTAAGGAAATAGTTCAATTCTTATTAAAACCATCAATTAAAAATCAAACTGACGATAGTTTTCTAAATAGTCGCTATTTTTCCAATTTACCGTATTAACATTATTGGTCGGAAAATGATTAAGCTTAACGGAAGTGCAAAACATTAAGCAACATCAGTTGTTGACTGTCCATTGTGTTAAGAGGAAGTGAAATCGAAATCTTTGTGCATAGTATTAAAACTGTGGCTTCAGAGACAAAATACTGTTGCAACTGATAATTTAACTTTCAAGGACTTCATAAATTTATGTAAATACCTAGTCCTGCCATAAGTTCTGTCACATAATTTCTCACATTGGCAACAACTTTATTTTATGAGTGACATTTCAATATCGGCCAGTTTTATAAACGTCATAATGTTGTTGACAGTTGATGGTCATTTAAAGTGTGTTCGTTAACGTGTGAAGATGGAATGGGGTGTAATAGAAAACCGAACTGCAGTGATTGCACTACATAAGTGTGGAAAATCCGCGAGTGAAATTTTCAAGTTGTTGTGCCCGTTAAAAATAACGCAAAGATTTGTGTATCGTGCGATCCAGAGATATAACGCGATCCAGACTATTGAAGATCGACCTCGTTCTGGACGTCCGAGTGATGTACGTTCTTCTGCTGCCATCAAAGCGGTCGAGAGTCGAATTCGTCGAAATCCGCTTCGTAAACAACGAATCATGGCTCGAGAGATGAACATCTCCACCCGAAGTATGTCTCGCATCATAAAATCTGACCTCGGGATGAGTGCCTTTCGACGATCAACGGGACATTTGCTGACTGAGCAGTTGAAGCAAATTAGGAGCACCAGATCGAAAGAGCTCCTTCGGCGGTACGGCAACAACAAACATCGAGAAATTTTATTTACCGATGAAAAAATTTTTACGGTGGAGGAACATTTCAACCGCCAAAATGATAAGGTGTATGCCCACAGCTCCATAGAAGCCCGAGAAGTTGCCACTAGGGTACAGCGAGGACATCATCCAGCATCAGTCATGGTATGGTGGGGTGTCAGCTACAAAGGGGTCACCGAGCTTCATTTTTGCGAAAAAGGCGTAAAACTGCAGCGAAAAATTATCAAACGGACATCCTGGAGGGATGTGTGAAGCCGCTGAACTCTACGCTATTCAACAATCGACATTGGGTTTTCCAGCAAGATTCTGCGCCAGCCCACAAAGCTCGAACCACACAAGCGTGGTTGGAAACCAATATTCCACAGTTTATAAGGGCGACGGAATGGCCTTCTGGGAGCCCAGATTTGAATCCCCTGGACTACAAACTGTGGGCGGAGTTAGAGTCCATGGTGTGCACGAGACGACACCCAAATATCGAGAGCCTTAAGCGATCTTTGACAGAAGCAGTAGCTAATTTTCCGCTAGAAACAGTGCGTACTGCTATCGATGACTGGCCCAACAGATTAAAGAGCTGTGTTAAGGCTAAAGGCGGCCACTTTGAATAATTTGTTGCTTATTTTACTTCCATTAGTATGCCAAAATAAAATATATTTTCCTTTGTCAAAAACTCTTTTTCATTTATACAAAAATTGCCCATATACGTGTGACAGAACTTATGGCACGACTAGGTATATATTTTTTCATATTTTATAGCTTAATTTCTAGTTATTCATGACTGGGACATAGTTTATATCGTTTGAGCCAGTAATGAATGCAATTATTCATTACTAGGTAAATCGCAAGTCAAAGATAATATTAAATTTCTTAGACGGCTTTTAAAATATCTGATTCAGAAAATAGGGGGTATTCTTCCTTATAGTATAAGGCTTAGAATGAGCAATGTTGAATATATAATTTTCTTCTTTAATATCGTGCCAGCAACTTCAATTGCTAACTTGCACATATATTCATTATTAGGTCATAAGTACTATTCATCACTAGCTAAATGTGCTTTGTTTCATGCATCACCTATCATTTGAAATTCTGTGTAAAATATTTTTATATCTTAGGTTCTTAAATAATGGCGCCGAAATTTAAATACGCGGAAAATGATTTGCTTGATGCTTTAAAAGCAGTAAAAAATGGATCGTCCATTTATCAAGCGAGTAAGGCTCACGGAATACCATTTACGACTCTTTACTACAAAAGTAAAGGGGATAGGCCAATGGCCAGGAAAATGGGTCCAATGACTACTTTGTCAACGGAAGAGGAAAACACATTTGAACGATGGATCTTACATTTAGGAGATGCAGGATTTCCAGTGACAAAAGAACAGCTTCTGGAAAGTTTTCAACTTTATCTTAAAAAGCTTAAAAGAAAAACAATTTTTAAAGATTGTAAGCCTGGTGGGTATTAATGAATTTCGTTACAAACGAAACCACTTCATTTAATTTTTTGTGATATATTTATTTAGGGCGACATTGGTTTGAAGCTTTTTTAAGACGCCATCCAACAATTGCATCACGTGTGTCGCAAAACTTAACCACTGCACGAGCCTCGGTCACTGAAAATAGTATTCGGAAATGGTTTGACGAAATAGAATCATACATTTCTTCAAATGGTTTATCACCAGTATTGGAATATCCAAGCAGAATATTTAATATGGACGAAACAGCGTTTTTTTTATCACCTAAAGAAAAAAGAGTTCTTGTTCGTAAAGGTGAGAAGGCTGTATACAACTTTAGTAGTAATGACGACAAGGAACGTGTAACAGTTTTATTAGCTTAGAAATGCCACCCCCGATGGTATTATTTGCATATAAGAGAATTCCCCGAGGTATAGTTAATAGTACACCAACAAACTGGGGACTTGGAATTTCTGACAATGGGTGGATGACGGGGAAAACATTTTATGAATATATTTCCAACGTATTCTATCCTTGGGTCATCAGCAAGAGTATAGAATTCCCCATTATATTATTTGTAGATGGTCACACCAGCCATATGACATTGGAATTGAGTAAGTTTTGTGCAGAGAAAAGAATTGTTCTCATTGCCCTTCTTCCAAATGCAACCCATATTCTACAGCCAATGGACGTGGCAGTTTTCCACCCACTAAAAAGCATTTGGAGAGAAGCCGTTCACAAATGGAGAGTAGAAAATGAACAGATGCGTCTTACAAAAGTTGATTTTCCAAAGTTACTTGATACTGTATTAAAATCTGTCAAAGTACAGACTCTCCAAAATGGATTTCGTGCTTGTGGCCTGTATCCGTTAAACGTAAATGGTATTAATTACAGCAAAATTATAAAAGGAGTTAAAGCTTCCGAAACCATAACTTCGGATCATAGTCGTGAATTCCATGATAAATCTAGCTTCGTGGCACTTTTTGAAGCAGAAATTCCAAAGAAACTCGATGGTTTCAGGAAATCAGGCCCAGTTTGGAAAGAAAGTGTTTCAGATGAATCCTTATTTTACCTTTGGAAGAAAATATCCGACAAAATACGAAATTTTAATGTCACTACAACTCCTCGGCATATACAGATCGACAATGTCGACACTGATCAATTTATTTCGCCACAACTATCCTCAACGCCAACTTTAGAGACATCAGCCTTACCACCTGGAATATCATTGGTTTTTAAAAAAGAAAACGAGCTTCTTCTTAATAATTCTACGTGGTTAGAAATGGAACTCGAAAAAAATAATGAAGTCCAATTGACAGAATTGAGAAATATGGATTGGGAAACGACAAAAGTCCAGGCTCTTCCATTCGAAATAAGTGCACCTGAACCAGACGCTTCGCTGATAGGTCCAATTGATATTAGTTGTACATCACCTATACCACCAGGTATCTCAACGCCGTTCAAAACCACTTTATTTTGGCCGAAGAAAAAAGTTCAAGTTCTTAGAAAAAAACGAGACAAAGTCCCTACGGTAGTTACTTCAAAGGTTTGGTTGGACTATTATAACAACAAGGAGAAAATAAAGGAAAAAATAGAAGCGGATAAAAAAGTTAGGAAAGCCGGGAAAGAAAAGCGAAAGAAGCCTACGATCACTCAAGTTGATGTTCGCAAGAAACCTATCCTTAAAGATAATAACGAAGAAAAGAATAAACTTGATTTGACTGTGGGAAAGTATGTAATTGTCGTTTACGAGGATGAATATTTTCCTGGAAGAATAAGACACGTATCAAGCTACGAATGTTTGATAACAGTAATGACTATGAGCGGAATAAATACATGGAAATGGCCAATAAAAGAAGATATTTTATGGTATAAATTGAAGCAAATCGTTGAAGTTATATTGGAACCACAACCTTTCAACCAACGAGGATGTTTTTTAGTTCCAGAAATTAGAAAATACAGAAAGCCAATGTAATCCCTTCAATTATCACTGAAATTTATTTACACTACCAGCAATATGAAAATGATTATTTTTTTTATAGTTTTATAAGCTCATCATTAGAGTTAGAAACATTTTTTTTTTATTTACATATATAAAATGTGATATGCTTTCTAAGAATTTATTTGTTTTTATTTTAATACAATCATTATTCTTATATTCATAACTGGTACAGCAATATATTCATAACTAGAGCATTGGATATTTTAGCTATTCATTACTGGGACATTTCAAAGACTTTATACAAATGGTAAAATAAGATCTGTTTTTTGCAAAAAGTGAAATTCAATTTGAATTTATATTTACAACAATTTATTCTACCATATAATTGCAGTAAAATCAATTTCAGAGAGTTCCAACGCTATATAACTCAAAATAATCTCCAGAAAAAGTTACATTATTCATAACTGGGACATTTACCTTACTTATTGTATAAGGGTTGTTAGCCCTTCGCACAACCCTCTTTCTACGAATTTTTAATTTTTTTTTTAATTTTCGTAGATCGAGGTGACCAAGGTATATCCAAGCAGGCAATGTACTGGAATTATATATTGCGTCGACCGGGATTTGAACTCACAACCTTCGCATTATAAGACCAACACGCTACTCACTAGGCTACATCCTAGCAGTTCTCTCAACACTTGAACGATAATTACATCGCAATTTTAACGCGATTCTAAATCCACGTGTGTACACCGAATAAATGTTCGATTACATCATTACAACTGGCTAGTTTTCGTGAAAAACAATCTCTCTTCTTTAATCTAAAGAAAAATCATCATCTTGATTATTTTTCAATGATCTCGTCCGGTCGATCTTATAAAGAAGATCGAAACGGATACGTTGTAAAAGTCAATGCCATGAGAAATTCTCCGAAATTTTAAGCGTAAATTTGAATGAAACTGTGTGTGGGAATTGGGTTGAAAAACAAAAATCGGGAAAAAAAAGAGGAAAAGATAAACCCACTTCTGAAAATTTTGTTTATACGAGCGATCTATAATTTTTTTTTTTTTATAAAACGTGCACTTAAAAGTATAAAGTTTTGTTTACGTCGCACCATCATTTTTATTATTAAGTATTTTAATTTTTTTTTTTTTTTAACGTTGAAATGCCGATCGTAAATTTCGATTGTGATGTGAAAAACTTGAGATCTTTTCTCAATTCAATCTAAATGCATGCAAACGTATGTCCAGATCACATACTAATGTACAACAATCAATAAGTTTATTGGGTTTTTTTTCGCACATTTCGTTACGCCAACGTGATCGATAGTCTTGGAGAGGATATGAGGAGCGAATTCGTAAAAATAAAAGAAATATAAATAAATATGTAAGCGATAGTATATTTTAAAAAGTGGCGAATCTCGAATCCAATCGACGGAAATTGTTTATTGATGCGCAGATTATGAGAAAGAGATGAAAAGTGTTTGTGCTGTTGTTTAGATTTCGAATTAAGATTCGAATGAAATCGGGTCGGAATTGTTTTTGCATGCACACAGATCTGGACTAAGATCAATGAACTGATCTTTTCATAATAATTGATTGTTATTTTTGTAGTATCGTTTTTATTACTGGCGAGAGAAAAAACGAGCGTACCGGAAATCGCCATCTTTAGATTTTATTCAAAATAGAGATCATGCCGAATTTCTTAAAGGTTCCATCGATCGATTTTGCTTATATTTTTATACTCCTTGGATCTTTAGTCAGAAACCCTTGGATAGTATATGTATCGAAATCGCGTAGATCTTCGTATGGTTTCCTATATTGCCCCTCCTCCCCATTCATAACCACATGTAAAATTTCCTACAAAGCTATAGTGATCGTATCGAATGGTTTCAATCAAACAATCGATCTTCCACAGATATGCACTATGATTTACAGATCTTTCTTAAGTTAAGATCGCAAGAAATGTGCATATAATTTGCATCTTAAGATCACGTGGATCTTGTATGTGTCAAAAATTCTATTAACAAACGATCAGGCATGCAAAGGAACTGATGTCTTTATAAGATCCACATTTAGAACATCCAATTTGTTTTTGTTACACTCAGAGAAATAAAACTATCTGCAAATGACGTATGTTGTACGTTCATTCATGCCGAAAGTTTTATTTTAACAAAACACCTGCAAAGCATCCCATTAAATCGAACCACATAATTGCGGATAGTTCTAGTTAGAGTGATTTGTTTTTCATTAAGCTTTAGATGAAATCTGTGAGTATTATAAGTTTGCCAGAAAGTTTGTAACGCTAAGAAATAAGGTTCGAACAAAAATAAATGATACAGAAGTTTACTCAAAAATCTCAAAACAGGATGTCCGCCCGTTCATATGTCCGTGCGCTCTCTAGCTTGAGAACGCGCTGAGCTAGATAGTTCAAATTTTTTGCACGTCATTTTTGACAAAAAAGTGAATGGGCGAAATCGCTCCACCTCTTCTACTCCCTCCCATACAAAATGACACAATTTCGCAATTCGACAATAAAAATTTTGATTATATTACTTTTATGACGATTTCAATCTATTGTATAAAAGTTATTCGAGTCCTCCCCTTCCTTCCACCACCTCCCATACAAACGAAAAACCTTAAACACATTTATTCAGTACGTATAAAATTGTGTAGTTTCAATGAAAAATCGATATATTGGGTCGTGTAGAAATGTCGGCTGAGAAGAAGAAACTTTTTTTTTTCAATAAATTTTTTTTTATTTTTAATCAAAGTATGCACCCATATTATCGACGCACATTTGCCATTTAAGCGGAAGTTGATTTACGCCCTTGCTATAGAAACCGGTGGGGCGGGAGGCGATGAACTGCTCAAACACACGTTTTACAGCATTATCGGAATCGAACGATTTTGCTGTAAGGAAGTTATCCGAATTGCGAAAGAAGTGGTAGTCTGTTGGAGCGAGGTCTGGCGAGTATGGTGGGCGATGGACGGTTTCCAACTCCAACTCCTGTAGTTTTGTCACGACGATGTGTGCGGTATGTGGTCGAGCGTTGTCATGCAAGAGGAGAGGTGACGATCGATTGACCAATTTTGGTTGTTTAACCGCAAGTTTTGTCATCATTTCGTCGAGTTGCTGACAGTAGACAATGGTAGTGATCGACTGACCAGGTTTCATGAAGCTGTGGTGGATGACACCAGCGCCACCAAACAGTCACCATTAGCTTCTACTGGTGAATCTGTCGTTTCGGATATTGCCTTGGTGGTTCATTTTTGTCCAACCAATGCGATGAACGCTTGCGATTATCATACGTGATCCACTTTTCGTCACACCTGACAATTCGATTCAAAAATGGATCGATTTTGTTGCGGGAAAGGAGCGAAAGGCATGTCCCGAGTCGACGTTCTTTTTGAGCGTCAGTCAAATCGTGCGGTCGAGCTTCTTGACCTTGCTCATTTCAGCCAAATGAGTCAAGATTGTCTTCTTAGTTACACCAAAGATCACTGATAATTCTTGTGGACTTTGGCCAGGATTCGCCTCCACGCTGGCCTTCAGGGCATCACTATCCACCTTAGTGTCAGGTCGCCCACGAGGCTTATCGGCCAAGTTGAAATCACGAGATCTAACTTTTCTGAACCAACGTTGCACTGTGCGTTTCAGTGGGGAACACATCGTTAATATTGCGAGCTGTTTGCACCGCTGTGGCTCCACGGTCCTCATACTTCGTCAACACACGAATTTCCGATATTTCCATCGCTTTACGTTTTGCCTTCTAAAAAAGAAAACCACTGAATATTTTTTCACAATTCGACAAGATTTAATAAGAGAAAAAATTTACCTTTCAAACAAAAAGACACCAAATGTCAAAATAGCATCTGCATGAAGTTATTCGCATTTGAAGTCAACGAAGTAACTTTCCCGACATTTCATATTACACGACCCGATAATTCATTTTTGAAAATTGTTCATTTGTAATACGGAAATGGGGTAGAAGATGTGATACGATCGGAACAACTGTTTTTCCCGTTCATATTATTCACATCATCATATTTTGATTAAACTTTCAATTTGATAGCTTTAGCTTCCGAGAAAAATACATTTTTTTTTTTTAATTTTTTGAAATTAGTACGAGTGGGAATAGATAGACTGAGGGGATGTGCCCGTTTCACGAACTTAAATTTTCTTTTTTGCTAAAAATTACATAAAAATATAACAGGACTACGTGCAATACTCTAGATGAAAGAGAAGTTTTTTGATTTCAAGAAATTTTGCAGGGGAAGTTGACAACATTGAGCTATTTTTTTCTCATCACGCTATCAAAATGTTTTATACAAAATTTAGGATTCAAAAATTTAATAATAATTTAATTACTGAGAAAATTAGTTTACTGGGCTTAATGAAATTGTGCAGTTTGTATGGAAGGTGGTAGAACGAGGGAAAACTTTTTGAGAAATAACTATAAGCATCATGTTCTTGTCATGTTTGAAATTGCAAATCAGTGGCATTCATACTTTTCAGGGAAATCGATTTTTTGTAAAGTTCTGAAATTGTGTCAGATTGTATGGGAGGTGGTAGAAGGGCTAAAGCTAATAGTCTATTTTTTTGGCCTTAGTAATTCTAAATATATATTAAGTGCACAATTTTAGCCTGTTCAATTTCATACGCACTGAGTAAATTGGTTTAGACCATTTCATGGAAAAGTGCAGTTTGTATGGGAGGTGGTGGAAGGAGGGGGACGACAAAAATAATTGTTTTTACAGTAGGTTAAAATCATCATATAAGTAATTTTTTCCAATTTTAAGATCAATAGCTTTTATACTTTTCGAGCAAATTCGTTTATTGTCGAATTGCGAAATTGCGTCATTTTGTATGGGAGGGGGTAGAGGAGGTGAAGCTAATTGTCTAATTTTTTTTTGGTCTTACTAATAATTCTAAATAAATATATTGCGCAATTTCAGCTCGCTAAATTTTATACGCACTGAGTAAATTGTTTTAAAGTATTTCATGAAAAAGTGCAGTTTGTATGGGAGGTGGTGGAAGGTGGAGGAGGAAAGTAATATATTTCAAATTTTAGACCAATAGCTTCTATACTTTTTGAGCAAATCCGTTTAATGTCAAATTGCGAAATTGTGTTATTTTGTATGGGAGGTGGTAGAAGGGGTGGAGCGATTTGGCCCGTTCACGAACTTGACATTACGTTTTTGTCAAAAATGACGTCAATAAAATTGGAACTATCTAGCTCAACGCGTTCTCAAGCTAGAGAGCGCACGGACGGACATCCGGTTTTGAGATTTTTGAGTGATAATATGAACTTCTGTATCATTGATTTTTATAGCGTTACAAACCTTAGAGCAAACATATGATACTCTCAGATTTCATCTAGAGTATAAAAATATCAGCTCGACAGCTCACATCCGTTTGGAATTATTTCGCAGACAGACAGACAGATGGTACCTCGGAATCAAGATTCATAGAAAATGTGGCCAACTTCATATATCAAGGAGCTACTCTCTGCGAAGACGGCAATCAACGAAATCAAAAGAGACATAATGATTGTAAACAAGACTTACTATCCGGAGCTTTTAATGATCAATTGTAAAGATGTGTTTAGAAAAACGAAGCTGCGAATCTACAAAACCATAATAAGACCTGAACTGAAAGAAAAGATTTCCGAATTCTACACTGTTACTCTTTATTATTCGTGACATTTCGGTCTCTGTTGAGACCTTTATCAACCTTTATCTCAACAGAGACTGAAACGTCACGAATAATAAAGCGTAACAGTGTAGAATCCGGAAATCTTTTCTTTCAATTTGAAATGCGCTGTGAAAACATTCACCAAACCGCAAGACCTGATTTCTGCTATGGTAGTGAAACGTGGAATACAGGTATCATAACAAATGGTTGATGCCTTCGAGAAGAAGGTATAACCACGAATCCTCGGCCCGATGAGAGATCAAGTCTTATTTTAGTATTGTAGATTCGCAGCTTCGTTTTTCTATGCATGTCTTTATATTTTGATTATTGGAGATACCGAATAATATGTCTTATTTACCATTATGCGTCTTTTGATTTCGTTTATTTCATATATGGAGTTGTCTACGTTTTCTTGGGAACCAATCATTCTTCTTTCGCCGAGTCTGGTGTCCTATAACCTCCTCTGCGACAGACTTAATACCATTGATGGAGAGCCTAAACTGCTCTATTGGCATTTCGCGGTGGTTGAAAGTTTGGCCAAAATGTCTCTCTGAAGCTGATGTGTATGCGATAGCGATGGGCTTGTTCCTGAGCGTCTTTATGTCGAATTTAAGTGTCGATATGTGTTCTGCAGGTCAGATGTTTGTAAACCGATATCAGAATGTAGCCTGGACAAAATATTGGTCAGAGTCACAGTAAGCATCTCTGAAGGTTCTTGTAACTAGGACGCTGGATGTCGCCCTTTTTAGACTTTAAGAAAGTGGTCTATCTGATTATGCATCCTTCCATCGGGTGACTCCCTAATTCTTTTGTGCATATTCCGTTGCGGGAAGCTTACTATGATGTTTCTATTGCAGGCGAAGTGAACTAGAAGTTGGCCGTTGTCATTGTTAATGTCCTAGAAACTGTGCCCTCCGGTTGTTCCTCTATGTGTCTCCTTTTTCCCAACCTTCGGGTTGAAGTCACCTAATATAATCTTGATGTCATTTGAGGACAGTGAGGCATAAGTTATTTCAAGGAGACTTTGAAATGCATCCTTAGTTGCCTCGTGGTTGTCTTCTGTTGGGGTGTGAACATTAATGAGCCTGATGTTGATATGTTAATGCGCCTGATGTTCGAAATAAGTTGTCTTTATGCGAAGTGCACACAATTTTTGTTGATGGGTTTGAAGTTGGCGTTATGCTGTTTAATTGCTTTGCTGACTACAAAAGCTACTCCAAACTCCCGGCTTCCTTTCCACTTTTAAAGTCTACCAAGCCATTTAGTTTTCTCGAGTGCGATAACATTAATGTTGAATTTATCAACGTGTTGCAGGAGTAATTTAAGTGCTCCAATTTGTACAACTATCGTACCTTTCGATATAGTGTTAAATTTTTCGCTTGCCGGGTCGTTTCCGCTGAATCCGTCCAATCTGAGGCTTTAGTTTCCTTAACAAGTTTATTTTTTTATTATTATTATTATTTTTTTTTGGTGGGGACAGGTTGGTAGCTTATCGCCCAACCCCTCAACCTGGAGGACCAGATCTGAATAGGATATGATGGAGTTTTCTCAGCTATGCCGCGAGTCCATTTATATCCATTCTTAGCCTATAGTGTGTTCAAGAAGAAAGTGTCAAAAAAAAAGCAATAAATACTACGAAATTCAATATTTCTACTACTACTATAATGGCGCTACAGCCAAAATCGGACCTTGGCCTCCTGTTATTCAGGTTCCATTTTTCATTACTTATTATGGAAGGGTTGTTAGCCCTTCGCACTCGAAATTCAATATAAGTATTCTTATTTATTTCTTAAACTGTACTGATATGTCGATTTCGCAACTATGTCAATTTTTTATCGTAATCCACACTTAAACCTCTCCAAATTTGTTTTGAACTTCGAGTAAGCTGTTGCGCAACAAATATTTTTTGCCTTTTAGTTTAGTCTTGAGCGACCACTAGCGATGGTATGCTATTTTACATACCTGCGATTTTTCTTACTGTCATTTTAAAATAGCAATCACATTATGCGACTGAAAATTTAAAAGAGCTGCGATTAGATGATCAGAGCAAATGCATACTACTTACAGTCTGTCGCCAATAAAATTACCGCAGTGATCATCGCTACTAATTCCAAAGTTTTTGTTCGTACTCGCACATTAATCGCGCAACTCACACATCCCACCTCACCCCGACGAGATTGTAGCTCAGAACAAACCTCGCCAAACATATCACCGCTTACCCAGGAAAGCGCACCTCATTAACCACTTCGCACGTCCCACACCTCACCGATCAGATCATAAAACCCACCGATCAGATTAAAGCTTGCTAAACAAATCGCAGTCGCACTTCACCTACAACCAGTTGATTTGATCGTTTATTACTATACTTCCTCAGTGTAAAGCAATAGCATGAGCACGAGCAGTGTGTAGATATCACCAAAGACTATCTATTAGGGTTGGGATATCTTATATTATTGATAGCCTTTGATATCACTGAGCTGAGCAATAAACCCTTTGCTTTGCATTAAAGGATGACCCCCTAAGTTATACTCGGTACCGTAAAAAAAAATGTAAATACATAGTTTGAATTTTTCGGATTTCATTTCAGTTTTCTGTGCTCTTCCATTTCATTAATTTCGTTTTGCTGTTTCAATTTGAATCATTGCTGAATTGAAAAAAATGAAATAGCAGCTTTTTTCGAAGATATTTATCACTGTAATAACAGTTTTTGCCACCCCGCTCACTAGCATGGAGAATAGAGGTCACTGCTATTAGAAAAGCTGCTCTTTTTCACAGATATTGAGTGGGTCGTGGGTTTGATTCCCACTCCAGACGGGACTTTTTTAAGCACGAATTTTTCAGTTGCTACTGGCGATGAAAAATTATTCGAAATAAAATGGGCCAACGGTGTAAAAGTGAAACAGTTCCACTTCAAGAAGGCCTAGATACTCAGTAGATGGAGTCTGTTCTCTTTCTATCATTCAGTCACCCATACCATCAGCAAATATTTGTCAGTAGCAGCCAGTACAACTGAAAAATATATATCAGCTTCTCCACTCGTTACGGTCGTTCTCACTCCTCTTCCCCTACCTTCCTAATCCCATTCCTTCCCTCCATGACTGTGTTTGTGCATTGCACATAAAGGCCGAAATTGCCTATAACACAGGTCATTCTGTAAAAAAAAAAATTTATGGACGTTGTAATCATTATAAACAATAATTTAAGATTTCTACTGTATATAATTAAATTTTGTTTGTTTATTTATGAATAACTAAATATATTTTATTTTCTTTATTTTCAGGTAATATAAATTCATTTTCTGTAATACGTAATTGTCCGAATCGAGAATGTAACTGCCGAATTTAAGGTAAGTCGGTTGTTTGTTGTTGTCATTTACCAGACTTTTTGTTCGAGATTAACTTAAATCAGAGGAAGTGTGCTTGTTTCATAGTAAATGGGTCGTGGGTTCGATTCCCACTCCAGGCAGTATAATGTATCTAGGTGTGAATTTTTTAGTTGTTACTGGTATTGGAAAATTATTCGAAATGAACTGGGTTAGCGATGTACAAGTGAAACAGTTCCACTTCTAACATTGAAGGTCTATTATACTTCGATTTCCATCGTTCAGTCCGCCATAGAGAATATTTGTTCTACTTCTACCATGGCACTACAGCCGAAATCGGGCCTTGGCCTCCTGACCTTCAGGTTCCTTAACATTTTTTTCATTAGTTATTTATTGTGGATTTGTTTTTATCTCAACCGTCTATCTACGAATTTTTCATTTTCGTAGATTGAGGTATTCAAGCAGGTAGTGCGCAGGAATTATATTCGTTGACCGGGATTTGAACTCACGACCTTCGTATCGTAAGACCAACATGCTACTCACTAAGCTACACCCTAGCTAAATATTTGTTAGTACCAGATTTAGGTACAACCTATTCATGTGTCGGTGTTTTCCAACACGGAAAAGTTGAAATCATTGCCAACGATCAGGGTAATCGTACGACACCATCATATGTTGCCTTCACAGAGACAGAACGTCTCATTGGAGATGCTGCCAAAAATCAGGTCGCCATGAATCCAGTCAATACAATTTTCGATGCCAAGCGTCTTATTGGACGTAAATTCGATGATCCAGCAATTCAAGCTGATATGAAGCATTGGCCATTCGAAGTTATCAATACCGAAGGAAAACCAAAAATCCAAGTTATGTACAAGGATGAGAAGAAAACTTTCTTCCCCGAAAAAATTAGTTCGATGGTTTTAACCAAAATGAAGGAAACCGCTGAAGCTTATTTGGGTAAAACAGTAACCAATGCTGTTGTTACCGTTCCCGCTTACTTCAACGATTCGCAACGTCAAGCCACCAAGGATGCCGGTACTATTTCTGGATTAAATGTTCTACGTATTATCAACGAGCCGACAGCAGCTGCTATCGCTTACGGTTTAGATAAGAAGGCGGTCGGAGAACGTAACGTTCTGATTTTCGATTTGGGCGGCGGTACTTTCGATGTATCAATTCTCTCCATTGACGATGGTATCTTTGAGGTCAAATCAACCGCTGGTGATACCCATTTGGGCGGTGAAGATTTTGATAATCGTCTAGTTAATCACTTCGTCACCGAATTCAAGCGCAAGCACAAGAAGGATTTGACCTCAAACAAGAGGGCACTACGTCGTCTCCGTACAGCTTGCGAACGTGCAAAGCGTACTCTGTCCTCTTCAACACAAGCGAGTATCGAAATCGATTCTCTATACGAGGGAACCGATTTCTACACTTCAATTACCCGAACGTGCAAAGCGTACTCTGTCCTCTTCAACACAAGCGAGTATCGAAATCGATTCTCTATACGAGGGAACCGATTTCTACACTTCAATTACCCGTGCCCGTTTCGAAGAATTGAACGCTGATCTCTTCCGTTCGACCATGGAACCAGTCGAGAAGGCCATCCGTGACGCTAAAATGGACAAGGCATCCATCCATGATATCGTACTCGTCGGAGGCTCTACTCGTATTCCAAAGGTACAACGTCTTCTCCAGGATTTCTTCAACGGCAAGGAATTGAACAAATCGATCAATCCCGATGAGGCTGTAGCTTATGGTGCCGCCGTCCAGGCTGCAATCTTGCACGATGACAAGTCGCAAGAGGTACAAGATTTGTTGCTTCTCGATGTCACTCCATTGTCATTGGGTATTGAAACAGCTGGTGGGGTTATGAGCGTTCTGATCAAACGTAATACAACCATTCCCACCAAGCAAACTCAAACCTTCACTACTTATTCCGACAATCAACCTGGTGTATTGATTCAGGTGTATGAAGGTGAGCGTGCTATGACCAAGGATAACAACTTGTTGGGCAAATTCGAATTGTCTGGAATTCCTCCAGCACCACGTGGCGTGCCGCAAATTGAAGTAACCTTCGATATCGATGCCAACGGTATCTTGAATGTAACTGCTTTAGAACGATCAACCAATAAGGAAAACAAGATTACCATCACCAACGACAAGGGCCGTTTGAGCAAGGAGGATATCGAACGTATGGTTAACGATGCCGAGAAATACCGCAACGAAGACGACAAACAGAAGGAAACTATCTCCGCTAAGAACGGTCTCGAATCGTACTGCTTCAACATGAAGGCTACCATGGATGAAGATAATTTGAAGGGCAAAATTGCTGATACCGACAAAACTCTTATCTTGGACAAATGCAACGAAACAATTAAGTGGTTAGATGCTAATCAATTGGCCGATAAGGAAGAATACGAACACCGGCAAAAGGAATTGGAAGCTGTCTGCAATCCAATCATCACTAAGCTGTACCAGAGCACAGGTGGCGCTCCTCCAGGCGGTATGCCAGGTGGTTTCCCCGGTGGTCCCCCAGGAGCTGGTGGTCCCCCAGGAGCTGGTGGTCCAGCCCCAGGTGCCGGTGCCGGCCCAACCATCGAAGAAGTCGATTAAATAAATCTCCATTCCAACTCTTTATGTTAATTTAAAAAAAAAAAACCAATCTCTTTGTCGCCATTTGGAAATGCGCTAAAACTTGAATAAAAAAAAAAAAAAAAAAAAGTGTGTCCCATTAAGACCGCCTATTTTGAGATTTAACAAAAAAAAAACGCAGTGTCTTCGAAAAGCTCTGATGTTTATACACTAGATGAAATCTGAGAGTATTATAACTTTGCTCTAAAGTTTATAGCGCTAAAAAATAAGGCTTGGAGAAAAAAATGAATGATGCAGAAATTCATATAATCACTCAAAAATCTCAAAATCGGATGTCCGTCCGTCTGTCCGTCCGTAGCTTGAGAACGCGTTGAGCTAGATAGTTCAAATTTTGTACACGTTGTTTTTGACAAAAAAGTAAGGTCAAGTTCGTGAACGGGCCAAATCGCTCCACCCCTTCTACCCCCTCCCATACAAAATGACGCAATTTGATAATAAACCGATTTGCTCGAAAACTGTAAAAGCCATTAGTGTGAAATTTTGAATATGTTACTTTTATGATGATTTATAAATTATACATGTCCTCCTCCTACTTCCACCATCTCCCATACAAACTGCATTTTTCATGAAATACTCTAAGCCAATTTACTCAGTGCTTATGAAATTTATCGAGCTTAAATTTAGCACTAAATATTTATTTAGAATTATTAGTAAGACCAAAAAAAATTGGACCATTAGCTTCACCCCTTCTACCCCCTCCCATACAAACTGCACTTTTTCATGAAATGCTCCAAACCAAATTACTCAGTGCGTACAAAATTTAGTGAACTGAAATTGTGCAAAAAATATTTATTTAGAAGTATTAGTACTACCAAAAAAAATTAGGTGATTAGCTTCACCCCTTCTACCCCCTCCCATACAATTTCGCAATTCGACAATAAACGGATTTGCTCAAAAAGTATAAAAGCTATTAGTCTAAAATTTGGAATATATTACTTGTAGAATGATTTCAATCTACCGTATAAAAACTATGTGTATCTCCTTCCATACAAACTGCACTTTTTATGAAATACTCTAAACCAATTTATCCAATGCGTATAAAATTTATCGAGCTGAAATTGCAGATTATTATAATATTAATAGTAACACTAAAAAAATTAAACGATCACCCTTACCCCTTCTACCCCCTTCCATACAATCTGACTCAATTTCACAACCTTACAAAAAGTCGATTTCCCTGAATATGAGTGCCACTGATTTACAATTTAAAACATGTTAAAAGCGTGATGTTTATAGTTATTTCTGAAAATGTCTTCAAGAACTCGCACCTCCTTCTACCACCTCCCATACAAACTGCACAATTTCACTAAATCTAATTCACTAATTTTCTCAGTACCTATTACATTTTTGAATCCTAAATTTTGTATAAAACATTTTAATAGAAACTTTAGCGTGATGAGAAAGAAACGGTTCAATATCGTCGCTTTCGTGGCGTAGTGGGCAGCGTGCTTGCTTCTCAGTCAATAGGTCGTGGGTTCGATTCCCACTCCAGACGGGATTTTTTTAAGCGCAAATTTTTCAGTTGCTACTGGTGATAAAAGATTATTCGTAATAAAATGGTGTAAAAGTGAAACAGTTCCACTTCAAGAAGGCCTAGATACCCAGTAGATGGTTTCTGTTCGCTTTCTATCATTCAGTCCCCCATAACATCTGCAAATATTTGTCAGTAAGCAGCCAGTACAACTGAGCAATATACCAGCTTCTCCACTCGCTACGGTTGTTCTCACTCCCCTTCCCCAACCTTCCCAATCCCATTCCTTCTCTCCATGACCATGTTTGTGCATTGCACATAAAGGCCGAAATTGCCTATAACACAGGTCATTCTGTGAAAAAAAAAACCCCTATACCACTTCCCCTACAAAATTTCTTGAAATCAAAAAAATTCCCTTTCATCTAGAATATCGCACGATTGGGCTTTAGCCCAATCGTAGTCCTGTTATGTTTTTATTTTACTTTATTATTCTAATAATAAAGTGTTGTGATCGACACAGGACAAAAAAAAAAATTTGCTATCCTGAAATTTTTTTTTCGCGTTTCATGACTTAATTAGCCTAAAAATGCAAAAAAAAAATCCGTCCCGCCGTACGTCGTACATATGGACTCATATCTCCGAGGCCGTTAAAGGTAGAATGTTCGTTTTTGGGGGGATTGCTGATTGGGTAAGTGAGCTCTGTTTTCTAGTTTTGGGAGGTGTTAGGTGAAAGGGGGAGGCGGGGGGGAGGGAAAAAGTCAAAAACTACACTTGGTAATATCTCCACCACGAATGCAGATAGCAAGTTGAAAATCAGTAGAGATATAGAGAGGGTTGTGG
Organism: Chorisops tibialis; assembly: GCA_963669355.1. NCBI lineage: Eukaryota > Metazoa > Arthropoda > Insecta > Diptera > Stratiomyidae > Chorisops > Chorisops tibialis. The sequence goes on from OY770262.1 coordinate 291,532,291, forward strand.
GACAAACTTTAAAAATAATTTAATTTTTTTATCCATTGGCGTTCGAAAAGGGGGGGGGGCTAAAAACAAATTATCGGCCGGATTGTTTTTTCAAATGATTATATCTTCGAATTTACTTATCGTGAAAAATTCATATTTTGAGACCATTAATGTGGCATATAGTTCCACCAGAATCAGCTTAGAGAGTGGCTAATTATTGTAAGGAGGGGGGGGGGGGAGAAGGGTCAGGCGGGTGCAAAGAAAAACACTTAAAAATGAATATCTCAACTATCTCTTAAGCTATGTAATTGAAAATTGAAACATATATATTAAGCTATACTAGGAAAATTCATAAAAGAAAACCTGTTGAAATAATAGCATTTCAAAAATGGCGCTCATCCGCAACTTGTCCCAGGAATAATAAAGTTTCGCCCGACTTGTTGGCAGTTTATTTATAAAGAGTGTAGACATGGAGGTTATTTATGGAATAGAATATCCGACAAATGGCCGCCTCGTGTCCGATGGCACTCGTTGATCCTTTTGACGAAATTTTCGATGACATTTTGGTATAGTACCGTCTCAATTTCATTAATGGCGCGACAAAGCGCGACTTTCAATTCAGTAATCATTTTTGGGTTATTGGCATATACCTTTGATTTAAAAAAAAAACCCAAACAAAGAAATCCAATGGCGTCAAATTGCTTGATCTTGGTGACCATCGACGTGGCGCGAGATAAGTCTCCCGTCAAATTTCGCTTTTAGCAATTCATTATTAAAATTTAGATTGAAGACAAAGCTGGTGCTTTAGTTTGGTCCAATTGTAACATTAAATAATTTAATAATTTTGTAATAAACCATTCTGGTACCTCTTGAAAAACCCCGTACGGCATCACTATTATAAAAGAGCCATACGGTCACATACAAATTTTATTATACAGGGTGTTTGGTACTCCGTGCATAACCTTGTAAGGGGTTATTTCTGGATATATTTTGAGCAAAAAATTGTTCTACCGAGATGGTCAATTTTCAATCTCCACGGAGATACAGGGTGATCAAGAAAAGTCCTTCGGACCTGTACCCTCACTCATTCAAAACGCTATATCTTGAAAACTAATAATCACAATTCAAAGTGTTATAGCTTGTTTTTTAGGGAATCAAATTACCTTTCATTTGGTGTAACAATCCGCATTGTAACTGTACCCAATCCTGAGGTATTTGCTTCAGAACACAAATTTTTGACACTTTGACCCTCAAAATTCTGGGATCAATGTAGTTTTTCTCAAAAAAACGCATTATAAAAATGTCATTTTAATGTTGTTGTTTTATGTGCCATATTATTGCCTACAAAAGATGCATACACACTTATGACTTAGGTTTTCCCGTTTTCCAGGTAATAAGCGAAAATACATATGGCTTAAAAATAAAATATGCCATAAACCAACCCTCGTTCTAAAAAAACTACCTGAAATGTTGTTAAACTGAAATATTCTTTGTGTCCTTTAATTACTATTTAAATTATCGATGAATGTCCTTTAAGTAGTATTTAAATTATCGAGGAAATGAATTAAATTAAAATGAGTTTCAACAAAACGACGCTGTCCGACGCTTGGCATTGCAGTTAAACGTCTCTACGTGGAAAGGTTGGAGTGTCCTAAAAGCAGAGCGGTTGCATCCCTACCACCACACACCAGTGCAGGAGCTGGTACCCATTGATTTGCCCAAAAGGATGGAGTTTTGCAATTGGCTCCTTGAACGACAACTAAGTGACGAGAATTTTATGAACAACATTCTTTGGACTGATGAGTCCCAATTCACCAGGGACGGTATCACAAACTTCCACAACTTACACACATGGGCTGAGAGCAATCCACATACAAGAAGAGAGGCATCATTTCAGCACAGATTGAGTGTCAATTTATGGGCAGGTGTGATTGGCAACGATTTTATTGGTCCTATTAGGCTTCCGCCTACCCTAAATAGTTCCAATTACTTGCAGTTTTTGACAAATGATCTACAAGAGTTTTCGGATGATGTGCCACTGCAACGATTGGCTTCCCTCTTTTACCAACACGATGGTGCTCCAGCTCATTACGGCCGACAAATCAGAGATTGGTTAAATTCCAATTATAGCAATCGCTGGATCGGTAGAAATGGACCGATACACTGGCCTGCAAGATCTCCTGATTTAACTATTATGGATTTCTTTATATGGGCACGGATGAAGGACCTTGTCCACGCAACGGAAGTAGTAACGCTGCAGGATCTAAACACCAGAATCGATGCGGCAGCAACAGAAGTAAGGCAGCAGTTGAGGAGTATGAACACAAAGAGAACACTGGCAAAACGAGCTTTAGCGTGCATTCAAAATGAAGGGAGCCATTTTGAACATTTATTGTAATTAAGGAAATTTGAAATAAACCATAAAAACCATTCTTAAGTTCTTTTAGTTCAAGCGGAGAGTGTTGATCAATCTATTCTTGCTTTTTTGACAAAAGTGCTACATTATTGGAATGATAATTTCTTCTAAACTATAAAACTTATGCAATGCAAGTGTATGCATCTTTTGTAGGCAATAATATGGCACATAAAAAAACAATATTAAAATGACATTTTTACAATGGGTTTTTTAGAGAAAAACTACATTGATCCCAGAATTTTGAGGGTCAAAGTGTCAAAAATTTGTGTTCTGAAGCAAATACCTAAAAATTGGGTACAGTTACAATGCGGATTATTACATCAAATGAAAGGTAATTTGATTCCCTAAAAAACAAGCTATAACACTTTGAATTGTGATTATTAGTTTTCAAGATATAGCGTTTTGAGTGAGTGAGGGTACAGGTCCGAAGAACTTTTCTTGATCACCCTGTATCTCCGTGGATATTGAAAATTGACCATCTCCGTAGAACAATTTTTTGCTCAAAATATATCCAGGAATAACCCCTTACAAGGTTATGCATGGAGTACCAAACACCCTGTATAAACCGTGGCCGGTGCCCTCAGCAGTCATTCTAAGCTCTTGCACTGCATTAGGAACAGCTCTTGGTCGGTCTAGAAAATAGAATCTTCCCAATAAGAAAGACCTTGTGTTTTCATTTTTTACCCAATACTCCTATCTTCTTTACGCGGCACTATACAACACAGTCTGCATCCCGCTTCTCTCTCCTACATTGTCGCTACTTATGTCACACGCCTCGTAAAGAGAAAAGTAACAATCGAATTTTGAAATATTAATTGTTTTATGATTTAAAAAATTAAAGTTTTGTTTGAAGACAAAGCTGTTGCTTTAGTTTTGCCCAATACACTAAAAGAACAACATGTCAAGTCGAGAGCTTTTATAGTTTCGAAGAATTTTTTTTTCTCAAATTTTCTAGTGGATTGATTTCATTCACATTTCACCGAGGGAATGGCATGATCAATAGTTTTGACAAAAATCCGATATTACATTATAATTGAAAAAAAAAAATCTGCATATCTAAAAGAAATCATTAAGTACGAGTACCTATAGCGTAGCATAGATATACTCGTAAATGAGCTCATATGTTGTTCGTTTCGAAACGAAAACAATGTTTCAACAAGTACTCGACTGACAAGGCAAATATGTTTTCGAATTTACTGCGATAACACAAAATATTAATAACATTAACAGAGTGGTTGATAGCCCCATTATCAGTTTATGTAGAACCACTACAGTTTACGTCAATGAACACGCTTAACGATACATTCTTAAAAAACAATGCAGTAGTGGAATTCTTCTTTGGAATAACTTTTTATTAGAAGGAAAATTTTGTCGAAAACAAGTTTTCTTCACACACGACTTAACTCTACTATCATACTCTCAAAATTATGATTGATCTTAAGAATGATTTGTTTTGAATGCAATTAAAAGCTTAGCGTGTCGCCGACAACGAGGTTATTAAATTGACAGGCATCAACAATCTATCTATAATTCCTGAAAATATTTCTATCTAATAGTGTAAATAATCTATGACCGATTAGAATGCATTAAGTTATGGTAATCGATCGAAATGCATAATTATAAAATGGGCAGACACCCAATACAAAGTTGACTGACACATAATAATTACACGAATTCCGATTCGTAGTTAGTGCGCAGTATACTATTAGCATTGTTGATTTATTGCAAAATACTACGCAACGTCCTTGCACTGGATGAATAAATTGCTGAAAAGAGTGCATTGATAATAATTACTGGATTTCGGAAAATCATTTTAATTATAATTGTCATCCCACACTCACGATTGTAATATCGTAATAATTATAATCTGCGAGCTATAACGATGATATAGGTATAAAATTGCTCGGTTTTGTACGAGGAAATCATGGGAATATCTTTCTCGATCACAGCACGATCTTGAATTTTGCCATCTTCGTTCAGTTGAACAGATCATGAAGGATATCTTTTGCCATTGATCATGAACCTTTATAACTAGATGATGTAAATTTATAAGATGATGAAATCTATTGTGGGAAAATATCAATGAAATTATTATATGATCGTGATGATCTTTAATTTCGATTCGAGATTGTGTAGGAATAACCCAAAAATATAAAAGGGGATCACTTTCTTGCTTGGGGATGATCGAAGGTCAAGTGGATTTTTTTAATATCAGTTTGAAATAAAAAAAAAAACATTTCGTCTAGGCACTATCGATTATTATCGCAATTTTTTTTTAAATTGATAAGAAAAGTGAAAAAAAAATTAAGATAAGAATCGTCTTGACTGTGACTAGACAATCGTTTTTATAATATAGTATAGCGCTATGAGTAAGAATATTGATAATTTTTGCAATCAATTATAAGACTGAACCCCAATGAGACTTACGGATGAATTCTGCGCATTAAAATAACGCTTTGAAATATGAAAATTGCGCATCAAAACTACCCCATTTATAATTTTATTTTTTTTCCATATTAATAATGAATTGGCAGTTTTCGACATCTACTCACTCATCATAGTATCGGCCGCAACCGCGAAGCCGAGAAGTTTGCAATTTATTTATTTATTTATTTAGCCTACCGAACAAAATCCGGAATTGCAGAAGAAGTCGAACGCCTAAAAAGAGACTTCGATAATGTGAAGGCGACTGGCGTCATCAAGACAGAACATGTTGCGCACAAGGGTCTCAAGGCTCCAATCTTCGATGGACAAACACCGTGGGCTATTTATAAGACCCAATTTGAAGCCGCCGCAAGAAACAACCATTGGAATGATCTAGAACGGGGAACAGCTCTTATATTGGCGCTAAGAGGTCCACCAGCAGAGGTTCTTCAAACGATTCCGCAGGAGCAACAACAAGACTTTTCAACCTTAGTCCAGACATTGGATCTTCATTATGGCAGTGACCACATGCGAGAGATCTACAAAACGCAACTTTACAACCGAACTCAAAAGAACGGTGAAACACTTCAAGAGCTGGCACGCGATATTGAACGACTCACACTATTATCGCTGCCCAATGCGCAAACAGAGCAACGCAACGATACAGCTGTTTTCGCATTTAACAATGCTGTACAGGACAGAGAGCTGCAACAGGCGTTAAAACTGGCAGGTAAGAAAACGATTGGCGAAGCCTTAGTATATGGGCTGACGTTCGAAGCTGCCAAGCAAAGCTCGCGGAGTAACTATCGAGTTCGAGAAATAGTAGAAGAATGTGTGTGCCAGAAAGCCGAGTACACCAAGCGGAGCGAAGGATCTGGTGCTCCCCGATGCTGGAATTGTGGACAGGCAGGACACTTAAGACGCGACTGCCGCAAACCCAGAAAAGCGATCACCTATTGTTCCGGCTGCGCTGCTAAACAAAGAGGAGGGAGGGGCGAACCGTCACGAGAGCACGCTTCGCCTAGTGACAGTCCGGGAAACGAGTAAAGGCCAACTTCATGGGGCAGAAGTTGGCTGGCAGAATCGACGCCCCCGGAACCATCATCGCAGTTTCTCGACTACATCGTTGTGAAAACGACTTATGTATGAGTGGTCGAGTCGACAAATTAAACTGCATCATAACAGTCGACACAGGCGCAACACGGTCAGTGCTAAGATCTGACCTCGTAGATCGTACTTGGCTTCACAACACCAAGAAGTACGCACTTCGCACTGCTACAGGAGAAACTACAACGGTCCATGGAGAAATAGCCCGTGACATACAACTTGGGGATTTGACCTTCTCGCATGTATTCGTGGTAGCTGACATTACCGATGAGTGTATCCTTGGAATAGATTTTCTGAAACCACACGGTATCCAGCTGGACTTAGGACAACGAATAATGAAGTGGCGGAATATTGAAATCCCGATGGAAATAACATCCTCCAAATCAACAAAGCTGCGAGTTGTATTATGCGAAGATGCGGACATACCAAAGTCATCTGAGAATGTTATTTGGGCAGAGCTCGATGGTGATCCCGGGAACCACCGATTCTACCTCATAGAACCGGAAACGACACCTGCATTACGAAGTCTGATACTAGGAAAAACGCTCGTAAAAAGGAATGAGAGAATGATGGTACCAATAAGAGTCCTGAACGTTGCGGACAGCACTACCAGCGTAAAGAAAGGAGATGTAATTGGCAGCTGTGAACCAATATCGGCGGTGACGAGTATCGACAAGGCAGAACCACATAACGTACCCTCTAAAAATAAGCCAAGAAGGAAGGACAATGTAACATCAACACTTCTTCAGTCAAGCAACCTTAGAGGAGAACAACACAAGCAAGCAGTAGATCTAATCGAAGGATTTAGCGACGTCTTTTCCACCGGTGATGACGACTATGGCAGAACAAACTTAGTGAAACATCGTATAGATACCGGAAGTGCTACACCGATACGTCAACCTCCAAGAAGAGTACCATTAGCGAAACAAGGAGAAGTCAATTCAATGGTCAAAACTATGGAGCATCAGGGAATCATCGAAGAATCAAAGAGCCCGTGGATATCGCCAGTAGTGCTGGTAAAGAAGAAGGACGGCAGTACCCGTTTTTGTGTGGACTACAGGCGACTAAATGATGTTACGAAAAAGGATAGCTATCCACTACCTAGAATCGACGACATCATGGACACCCTGACCGATGCTAAATGGTTCTCAACGTTGGACCTGAAGAGTGGTTACTGGCAAGTGGAGATAGATGAAAAAGATAGAGAGAAGACAGCATTCTCTGTCGGCAGTGGACTGTGGCAGTTCATCGTAATGCCATTTGGCCTGTGCAATGCTCCAGCTACGTTCGAAAGACTGATGGAATTCGTTTTGCGTGGTCTGAGTTGGAAAACTTGTCTCGTTTACCTAGATGATGTGATCGTTATCGGAAAAACATTCAATGAACACCTAAAAAATCTGCAGGAAGTCTTCCAGCGACTGCGAGCGGCAAAATTAAAGCTGAGTCCGAAAAAGTGCACTTTGTTTAGTGCAGAAGTCAAGTACTTGGGTCACATCGTTTCAGCTGATGGCGTAAAGACAGATCCGGAGAAGATACTGGCGGTGAAAAATTGGCCTACTCCGAGTGATAAACACCAGTTGCGCAGCTTCCTAGGCTTAGCGACATATTACCGACGATTTGTAAAAGACTTTGCTAACACGGCGAAATATCTGCATCAGTTAACAGAAAAAGGGAAGCCATTTACATGGAGTCAACAGTGCCAGGAAGCATTCGAGAGGATAAAAGACCAACTCTGCGACTCCCCAGTTCTGGCGTATCCAAAACCAGGTCATGGTTTCATCATAGACACTGACGCCAGCAATGTCGGTATCGGAGCAGTACTATCACAAGAGATCGATGGGCAGGAGAGAGTGCTATCTTACTACAGCCGAGTACTCTCAAAATCAGAAAGGAACTATTGCGTAACTCGCCGAGAGCTACTAGCCATAGTAGAAGCAACAAAACATTTTCACAAATACCTCTATGGTCAAAAGTTCCTTCTTCGAACGGATCACGCATCGCTTAAATGGCTACTTCAGTTTAAGAACCCCGAAGGCCAAGTAGCCAGATGGATCGAAAGGCTCGAATCCTACGATTTCGAGATTGTTCATCGAAGAGGAAGAATCCACGGTAATGCCGACGCGCTTTCACGTCGTCCTTGTCCACCGAACTGCAAGCATTGTCACCGTGTAGAAGGAAAAGAAGCCGGAGAAACCATTCAGAGGATAACGACCGAACCAGAGACTGGATGGAATCAGCAAGAACTGGAAGATGCCCAACGTAAAGATCCAGATATTTCACCGATCATGGCATGGAAGGACGAAATGAAACGGCCTGAGTGGAAAGACATCTCACAATTCAGCGAAACCCTGAAGTGTTATTGGGCACAATGGAACTCCCTTCACCTAGACGGCGGATTATTAAAACGGAAATGGGAAAACGCTGACGGAAAGTCGTATCACATGCAAACCATCGTCCCGCATTGTAAAGTCGAGGAGGTTTTGAAGGAATATCATGGAGGTACCTCCGGTGGGCATTTGGGTGTAAATAGAACCTTGGCAAAGATACGAGAAAGGTTCTATTGGATCCATCTCCGAGATGATGTCGAGAATTGGTGCCGTAAATGTACTACGTGTGCATCAAGTCAGGGCCCACACCGCAGATCCAGGGGAGAAATGCAACAATACAACGTGGGAGTCCCATTTGAGAGAATTGCTGTGGATATTGCTGGACCATTTCCGGAATCAGAAAATGGTAATCGCTACATTCTAGTGGTCATTGATTATTTCAGCAAGTGGCCTGAAGCCTACGCAATTCCAAACCAAGAAGCAGTAACCGTCGCCGAACAAATTGTTACCAACTGGGTGAGCAGATTTGGAGCTCCACGTGAACTACACTCCGATCAAGGGCGCAATTTTGAATCTCAAATATTCAAACACGTGTGCCAAATGCTGGGAATAAACAAAACCAGGACAACTCCATTACATCCACAGTCCGATGGAATGGTGGAACGCTTCAATAGGACATTGAACTCAAACCTATCCAAACTCGTCAGCGAGAGGCAACAGGACTGGGATCAGCACATCCCTCTATTTTTAATGGCCTACAGAACATCGGTGCATTCAACAACAGGAGAAACCCCGTCCCGAGTCATTTTCGGAAGGAATATTCGAGTCCCTGCGGAATTAATGTTTGGAGTGCCACCAGACCAACCAACGAATGCCAAAGATTACGTCTCGGATCTTCGATGTCGACTAAACACAATTTATAACCTGGTCAGAGATAAAATTGATTTGGCGACCGACCGCATGAAGACGAGGTATGATCAACGGGCGAATTCATCAGGATTCCAAGAGGGTGATTTAGTTTGGCTATACAATCCCAGACGACAGAAGGGCAGATCGCCGAAACTACAGCGCAACTGGGAAGGCCCTTACCAGATCATCAACCGGTTAAACGATGTCGTCTATCGGATTCAATTACATCAAAAACCCCGTACAAAAATGAAAGTGGTACATCTCGACCGACTAACAAAGTACCACGGTGCCATTGCGGAAGTGAACGACTCTGTTCGGGACGAACAGGGACTAAGGAGAGGGTAATGTTATAGATCTGGCAATGATCTCTCTCAAATCTGCCAGAACTATTTAGAATATTCTTCCAACATGTAGAGGGCTTCTAGTAATTTCTCAAAGACACAGACAATGACACCCGACGCCATCTAGTAACTTCCAGAATAGTCCAGACGCAACAGAAAAACATACACCAGAGAAGGTTCGAGACTCGGATAAATCCATTATAAATAGCCAGAGCTCACGACAAGTTATCCAGTTACTGAGTGGAAGTTTCATGGAAAACACCTATCGGTGTAAATAAGCGAAAGTGATAGATTGCCGGTGTTCCTGGATTGTGCGAATTAAGTTTTTAGAGCGAATTTAGTGAAGTGATCGGGAAATTGTGTATAAAGTGCAATAAATAAATTATCGTTATATTTTAAAAACGAATTGAGTTTTCTTTGGAATCTGGCGAACCCCTAGCTCGCAACAATATATACAGTGAACTCCGGTTATAATGAACCTCAAGGGACCGGGAAGATTGGTTCGCTATAGACGGAGGCATAAAAATACACATAAGAGTAGTTACATTTATAATTTTTATTTATGCATCAATATTCAAAAACAAAAAAAAAGTAAAATGAACAATATTTTTCGAACTATCCATGGATTGAAAATTTTTATTCTTAAGTTATGCGCGTATATTATTTATACATTCTGAAAATAATTTGTTATTTTAGTTTGCATTTGAGTGTTCAGTGCTGTCTCGTCTGTATATGCTTCTAATTCAGCCAAACTATTTAGAATAATTTGAGATACATCGCGTGATTGAAGAAAGGTACGAAGTTCACTTAAATTTGATGAGGTTATTATCTACGGTGATGTAGTCATGTGAAATGAAGATATTGGATCCTTCGGAACCTATGGTCCTCAATTCCTGTTGACCTTCTTCGATTGATATTTCATCGTTAGCATTTCGTACACCTTCAACATTAGTTAAATAAAAGCCCGCATGCTTAAAACAGTTTTTTATTATTTGAGATGATACTCCTTGCCAAGATCTATGAACAAGATTGATCGAGTCCAGAATAGTAACAGTAGCTGTTGTCCCAGCATCAATGTTTTGAACAATATTTAACAAAAGAGCTTGCCGATAGCGACTTTTAAGGGCATGTATAACACCCTGGTCCATGGGTTGAAGTAACAAACTAGTATTTGGTGGCATAAAAACAAGCTTAATGGATCGTAACTGGTCAACTTTTGGGTGCGCTGGGCAATTATCCACTAACAAGACAATTCTCCGTTTGTTTCTAGTACATTCTACATCCCATTTCCGTAAGTAGTCGGTGAAAATTTCAGATGTCATCCATGACTTGGTGTTTGCACGATAATCAACAGGTAAACTCTTCACGTTTTTAAAACATCGCGGATTTTGTGCTTTGCCTATTACTAACAGCTTTCGTTTCTCTGATCCTGACATGTTGGCACATACTTTTTTTTTTAATGCTTTTTTAAATACAATATTATACAATTTTATTTTATTTTAATTTAATAAGCACTACTCCCCCTTTTAAGGTTGTAGCCTTGAGTTAGGGGTGAGGCGTGAATTCATACTATATTTATAGAAAAAACTTAAAAACTAAATAATCGTTGCTATTTACAAATTTTGTGCTGCAAAAATAAAAATATTAATGTAAATAAACAATATCAATGTAAATGAACAATAACCATTGGTTTAAATATAAAACATCAATAGATTATAATAATTATTTTCAATACTTCTTAATCAAAGGTTACCTAATTGTGATGTATAATTTATAACATGTTTAATACAGAGTATAATAATTTTTATAAATGCTTAGCATAACGAAAATTCTTGTTATTATAATATAAATACCTAGAAAGATTTAGGTTTCCTAAGTGTTGTATAATTTCTTTAAATTTATTTTAAATTTCTTTAAATTTCGACTTCTCTTAATTTCACTTGACAATTCATTAAATAATTTGATTCCCTTATAAGTATAATGTTTTTGGCCTATATTAGTCGTTCGTAATGGAAAAAATAGTTCTCCTTCTGAGCCACCTCTTGTATTATTCTTATTAACTTCTATCAATCCGCTCTTATATTCCTTAAATATTTGGGTGGTGGCAATAATATCAAATATTTTATCTACACTAATAACATTTATTATTGAAAATAGATCAATGGATGGAAATCTTCGGGGTTTATGCAGAAGTATCTTAAGCAGTAATTTTTGAGCAACTAGTAAAGGTCTTAAAATGGTGTAAGCCACAGATCCCCATGCAATTATACCATATTGTAATATGGAATTGATCAGCGCAAAGTAGAATATTCTCGTAACTTTTTTGGTAAGGAATGTGCGAACTTGCAAACAGATTGGTATAAATTTTTTTAATCTGGATGGAACACTGTGTATCTGAAAATCCCACTTTAAATGCTGATCGAATATTACACCTAAATATCTTGTGTGATTAACTTGTTTCACAGTTAAGCATTCACAGTTTGCTGTGCATTTGTTGTAATGAATTTTTAATTCTGATTCTAACGGTAATCCAGAATTTCTTGATGAAAAGGCAATAAACCAACTTTTTTTTATGTTTAATGTTAGAAAATTGCAGTCGAGCCATTCCTTTATATGCTGTAGACTGTAATTTGCTTTAATTTGTAATCCTTCCCAGTTAGTGTCTTCAACAAACAATACAGTATCGTCAGCAAAAGATAGCAAATTACACTCAAGTTGCTGATCATATAAATCATTTACATAAAGTAAAAATAGTATGGGGCCTAATACGGTCCCTTGTGGCACACCATAATCAAAAGTTAATGGATTACTGAATTCACGCTCGATTTTAACAATTTGTCTCCGATTTTCCAAATAGCTCTTCATCCATTGAATCCAACTTAATTTCATATTTAATTTATGCAATTTTACAATAATATCTTTATGCGGTATTGAATCGAATGCTTTCGCTAAATCCAAAAAAATAGCGCATGGTTTATTTCCTTTATCTATGGAATTGGAAATAAGTTCGCTTAACATAGCAATGGCATCATGCGTACTTTTGCCTGTCCTAAAACCAAACTGATTTTCATGAATTATATTGTATTGATCTACATCATCCATAATGATTTTTTTTGCAGCCTTCTCTATATTTGAGATCAAGGAAATAGGCCGATAGTTACTAATAATTTTCTTATCTCCTGCTTTAAATACAGGGGAGATTATAGCTTGTTTAAAAGTGTTATTCTATCCTTAGCTTGCTTTCCCCCTTTACACTGCTCTCCTTTAAATTTTAAAGTTCTGTCGGGAGTTAATTTATAGAAAAGGCCAGTTTCGTCGGCATTGAATATGTCATCAACGTGGAAATCTTGTTTAATTAATGGTCAAACAGTGGTAATCCAATTGTCAACAATAGATGTTTCTACAGCTTCTGCTTCGCCCACAATTTTCCCGCTGCATACATTATGACGTGCCTTCCATCGCTCGATCCAACCTTCACTGCAAACAAATTCGTTCTGTATTTTCCTGGCAAAATCTTCTGCTTTCGTTTTTAAAACTGCAACACTGATACTAACATTATTTAATCGCTGTTGAGTGAACCATTTTAATAACATTTGATCGACATCATCGCGCACGGATTTCCGATTTTTTCACTTTCACGTTAGTTTCTTCGAATGCACTAAGCAATTCCAGCTTATTTTTGTAAATTGTTCCTACTGTAGACTTGCACAAGCCTCTTTCTCGGCATACGACACTCTGCATTTTCCCACTTTCAATTTCACGAATAATTTCACATTTTTCCTCTAAGTAAAAAGCTTTTCGTTTTCGAGCATCACCCATTGTTCTTCACGTTCTTCACTACAGAATAATATTTCGTTACTACATAGACGAACAATACAACCACATTCGGGGAAGTCCCACAATTATATCGAGGTGTTCTTTACGCACACTCATCACACTCACCGTACACATCGAAGCATCGTTCATAGATTAGTGTCACGAAGTTCGTTATAGCCATGTTTTAAGCCAAATCGGATGGAAAATTAGTTCGTTACATCCGATAGTTCGTTATATACGAGTTCGCTGTAAACGTTTATTTTTAATACATTTCCTAATGGTCACGCGCCGGGACTTAAGAATAGGTTCACTTTAAACCATGGTTCGTTATAACCCGGGCCGTTAACCGGAGTTGACTGTATTAATAATGAGAATAAATTAAACAAATGTAACGACAATTGGTACTTGAAAATAATATTAAAAAGAAGAAAATTAAAAATTAAAAACGAAACTTAAAACTAATTAAAATAAAAATAATATTAAAAAGACTAAAATTTAAAAATTAAAAACTAATTAAACATAAGGATAGTAAAAACATAAATCAACAATAAGATCGCTAAAGATTGAAAGCTTCTAATACCATTTCTCTAAAGCAGTCCCTCGTGCAGCTAATATCGATAACATTGGCATTCGAATTAAAATTAGATATGCTATGAATTAAGGGTTCATTGATCCATAAACTGTTTTATGTGCAGGATGTTTTAAAAAATCACGAGTTCGTAAAGGTCTCTCAGGAACATAAATGGATATTTTAAAAAACAGCTCAGGAGAGCTAATTTTATTACAAAGAATATCTCGCAGAAACATGTCAACAACAATGTCAAATGGTGGATCCCAGACAACGGAACAGTATTCTAAAAGAGGTCTTACCAAAGAGCAGAAAAGAGATTTCAAAGTATAAGGATCTTGAAAATCAACTGAATTTCTCTTAACAAAACCCAAGCGAGAATTAGCTCGTGCAACCATACGGTCAATATGCGAAACGAAACTTAGTTTATGATCCAGCAATACACCTAGGTCATCGACTTCACGTGAACGAGATAGAACTGAATTATCCATATAATAGATATTCAATATTGGTGAACGACAACGATAAATAGACATAATCTTACATTTAGGAAGACTTAGCTCTAAGAGATTGAATTTGCACCAATCAACAAATGCATCAATTTCTCTTTGAAATTTATGGCAGTCTTGGAGACTACTCACTCTGGTGTAAATCTTTAAATCATCCGCATAGCCCAAACAAGAAGAATGTTGAAAAATTGAGAAACCATCATTTATGAACAATATAAACAGAATTGGTCCCAAGTGGCTCCCTTGAGGAACTCCAGAATGGACAAAAATGCTTTCAGATATAAAGGAATCAATCTTGACATGTTGAGTTCTATTGCACAGGTACGAAATAAGCCAATCAAGCATCTTTGAATGAAAGCCAAGAGCATATAGCTTAGACAGGAGAAGGTTGATGTGCACTCTATCAAATGCTTTAACGAAGTCTGTGTAGAGGACATCAACTTGAAACCCTGCTTCTAGTGAATTTATAGAAAAATTACTAAATAGAGTAAGATTAGTTAAAGTCGACCTCCCAGAAACAAAACCATGTTGACAGGTTGAAATATGTTCACGAACTAAGAAATATAGCTTGTCTTTGACAATACTTTCAAGAAGTTTAGGAATTGCGGATAGTTTAGAGATAGCTCTATAATTTTCCACTAAATGCCTAGGGCCTGATTTAAAAATGGCAGTGATGTAGGAATCTTTCCAATGGTCTAGAAATTCACCATTTGACAAGGAGAGATTAAAAATAGTTTTCAATAGAAATAGCAGAGAGTCTCGGCAATGCTTCAATAGAGATGCTGGAATATTATCTGGGCCTGGACAAGTATTACTTTTTAAGTTACAAAGCGCGACATAAACATCTTCATCAGATACTTAAATAAGGCCAATGTCAGCAATAGGACTAATGCTAGCATATCGATTCGGGTTACAGGATATATTGTTGTTATTGTAAACTGATTGAAAAAAAATTGCAAATAATTCACAAGACGAAGATGCATCCATTGAAGTTTGACCTTTGTACTCCATACTAGATGGGAGACCATTATGTGTACGCTTCGAGCTTACAAAATGCCAAAAATATCTGCTATCTGATTTTATTTTTGATTCGGCATTCATTAAGCAATTATGATATAAAAATTTATTCAGAACCTCATACTCCCTACGTAAACGAAAAAAGTTATTATGATGCGCAATGTTATTCGTGGTTATAAACAGTTTATGTGCTTTATTTCTTGCATTTTTCAACCTAGAAAGGCGAGAGTTTTGCCAGGGAAGCTTGGTCGAACTCTTCTTGACTTTAGGAACATACCGATCGATACCCTCATTAAGTATCAACGTGAAAGTAGCATTAATAGCTTTGAAATATAAATTATCGAAAGAATGTGCCCAATCAATTGTGCTAAAGTATCTATTTAACTCAAAATATTCTGCTTTAGAGAAACAGTAGAATTTGTCAAAATCATTGTTAGGATCATTACGAAATTTATAAAACTTAATTTTAAAATCAATAGCTTTGTGATTGACCGAGTTGTTTAAAAGATTAACACTAGCCTCATTAACGTCAATAATATTAAAGAAGGAAAAATCATTATTTGCAAAAATTAAGTCCAAAATTTTTCCATTACTATTAAAAATATCATTCAATTATTGCAGATTATTAGAAAACATGGAGTCAATAAAATTAAATTCAATATCTGATCTAACATTAAATGGAATCAATAAATTATTTTCACAACATCTTGTCCTCCAGATTAAAGTCTCCAACAACACAAATCTGTTGATCCTTTGTTAGATGATCGCCAACCCAATACAATTTGGCATAAATTTTCATATGAGAGACTA
This sequence comes from Chorisops tibialis, assembly GCA_963669355.1. Taxonomy (NCBI): domain Eukaryota; kingdom Metazoa; phylum Arthropoda; class Insecta; order Diptera; family Stratiomyidae; genus Chorisops; species Chorisops tibialis. Next base: position 291,548,514 of record OY770262.1, read on the forward strand.
TGCTGAGCCTAAAACGATTTTTGAAAAATTTAATATTTCATTTGCCAAAATTTGAATTCGCGGTCTTCACTAAGTAGACCATAACGCAACCACTGCCATTTAGGATTTCGAATCTTAATGTATCTTCTTATTAGAATACTCCCAATATGAAGACTAAAGCTTGAAGTATCTTAATAAGAGTATCTATCAGTTAGTTGTTGCACTATAGCAAAATTTCGCCAAAAGAATTTTGGGTTAGTTCTAGTTTCTTGCTTTTCTTGCTCTTAGAGCACCATCTTGAGGGATTACTCTTTTATGCAATGCAGTGTGTTAAATCCGTATCGGAAGTATATGAAAGTTCTGACATGCTGTGAAAAATGACTTTTTATATTTCACTTACGGAAAGGTGTAGGATCTTTTTCTAACAGGTCTTCCAGACCATCCCAACAAACAATTTGACGAGCGTTCGCCAATAAAGATCCTAAAACGAGTATGAAATGACACAAGACAAATTAACTGCGTCAAGATCTTAGTCAAACCAAACATTAGTGTAAACAAGAAGGGTCCCACGACTTCGATCATGTTATATACAAGCAGTTTTCATCTCACAATGCACATTAACAGAGCCAAAAATTATTTCGTGTCGATATCTCAAAACATTGCTAATTTTGGAAACGATGAAAAACCTAGAGATTTAGTTTGCAGAGGATTCCCTGCAAACAAAGTAATTCATTAAAGAATCATTAATGAATTGTATTAACGAGCGTCGGTTAAAAGTCAAGTTCTTTAATAAATCGTTAATGTTTCATAAATAATATCGTTTATGAATCTTTATTTCATTATTGAATTAAAATAAAAATAATTAACGACGCATTAATGATTCATTGATAACGGGTATATACTTGTTTCTTGTAAGCGTTTTACAATTCATTAATGAATCACTAGGGTGCAGCCTAGTGGGTAGCGTGTTGGTCTTGTAATGCGAAGGTCGTGAGTTCAAATCCCGGTCGGCGCAATACATACAGTGACGTGCAAAACTAAACCACCCTGACGTATTTTTCAACACAAAATCATTTCTTTAATCAGCGAAAGAAAATTTTATTTCAAAACTTAGCAAAAATTGAACTTCAAACAGTCTTTTATTGAAAAGTAACAAAAATATTATATACACTTCATTTTCATAATAAAAAAATTAATAATCTTAAGACTCAGTTTTGTTCGATAAAATATATTAGTTAGAAAGTAACTATTTCGGGGCAGTTAATATTTTGTCCATAGACCCTTAGCTTTCAAAACCTCATTGATACGTTTTGGCATACTTTCTACTAATCTTTTAACATAATCGGGATTAATACTTTCCCATTGTTCTTTCAATCTGTGCCACAAAATGTCAACTGAAGACGGGAGTTGGTCATACCCATTGTTTATTTGAGTTTTTAAGTAGGCCCACAAATTTTCAATTGGGTTGAGGTCGGGACTTTGTGCCGGCCACTCTAGCTGCGAAAATGGCTGGGTGGTAATCCAATTTTGTACCAACTTGGAGGTGTGCTTGGGGTCCCGATCTTGTTGAAAAACAATATCCGTCTCAGGTAGTGGTAAATTTTCTATGGTTTCCCATAAATACTCTTTTAAAATATTTAAATAGTAATGCCAGTCCATAATTCCACTAATTCTGTGCATTGAACCGACTCCTCAAGCGGTCATACAGCCCCAAACCATGACCGATTCTCCACCATGCTTCACAGTTTGTTTAACGTGTTTCGGTTGCAGCTTTTTATTTGGACGTAACCATGCCCAGGAACGCCCATCCGATAAAAATCTATTTACTTTGACTTCATCTGACCAAATAACATTTTTCCATTCATCTGTTGTCCAATTTTTATATTTTTTTGCAAATTGTAGTCTTGCAGCAATATTTTTTTTTTAAAGTGCTGGCTTTTTTGGCTTCTCTATTGATGTAAAACCAGTTCCTTTTAGAGATCGACGGGCTGTCCATTCACTTACTTTGATCCCAGTGCGTTCGGCCAATATTTTAGTAGCCACTGTAACAGATTTGGCTTCACCGCTTGAAACGCAACGTCCTAAAGATCTCACATCTTGCGGAAAAAGTTTTTTAGGACGTCCACCCAACAATATTGGGGTATCAACAGATAACTTTTTTTTAATTCTCACAACTGTACTTTGACTTACTTCGCATTTAGTAGCAATATGACGAGTTGAGAGTCCTTCTTGTACAAGAATTTTAACTTCGTCTCTGATATTTTTGCCTATTTTCACCATTTTATATTAAATTTACATTCGAGTGTGATTACAAACGTAAATTAATACAAAAAGTATCTTTATTATGTCCACTAAGTATATAAAAAAATTAACTTGAATTTCCGTTACCGAATTATTCATAAACACACCTTCACGATCACATTTAATTGACGACTAAATGTGTTCCGATCTGAGCGAGCAAAACTGAGTCATTGTAACGGTACTGCATTTTCCAATTGCAGAAGCTGCTTGAAATAATTTGTGGATCTGAACTACGCAGTAGGCTTTATTCTTTCAGTGAAGAGTAAAAATGATTTATACCTTTAATTTTTTTTTTGTTACAAATGACAAAAAACCACAAATTATGGCATTCATGGTTCAGTTTTGCACGTCACTGTAATTCCAGCACATTGCCTGCTTGGATGTACCTTGGTTACCTCAATCTACGAAAATGAAAAATTCATAGAAAGAGGGTTGTGCGAAGGGCTACGAACCCTTCCACAATAAGTAATGAAAAATGTTAAGGAACTTGAATGTCAGGAGGCCAAGGTCCGAATCGTTTAAAGTGACTCATTACCGAATGTCCATTTAGTCCGCTTGATAAATCGTTAATGACTCGTTACGCTCATTAATATGATTCATTAACGATTCTTTAATGAATTATTTTGTTTGGTGGGATGGCTCTGTTCTTGCTTATCAGCTGTTCCTCTACTTCATTACTCAATAAAATGATGCCATGACAAATCGTGTAATAAAATTTTGCCTACCTCCAACAAACAACTTGTAATAACTCGTCCGTAAATTCATTATCTGCGAAATGAATAGTGCATGCAGCAATCACTTAAATGCGACATATCAAATCGTAAAGCTAACATGGTGTCACGCAGCATCGACATATGCGCTACTACTGGTCCGACACACTAACAATAAAGCCCCACGCCGAAGTTGATTACTTAGTACGCTCGATATAAACAAAAGGCAAAGCTTAGCCGCTCGGCATTATGAGCTATCAGGCATCGCACATTCCGCGGTAATGTCTGTTGTTGTTGTTTACCGTGTAGACTTTACCTAAATAGCGGCGATAATACGCGCTCGTAAATGCGCTAGCCAGCTCATAGAGTGCATAGAAAATTGCAATTTGCATGATTAATTCACTAAAGGATCACATGTCGAGCATATGAATGAAATAGTGGGCGCGGATATTGTGCAAAACGGTAACGCCAACGCTAACGACCGATTTACTCGATTCGCCTTATTAACATTTTCGAGTTCGGTACTGCACTAATGTCGATTTTGTATGTAGCACATGCACTCTGCACTTTTCACGATTTTAATCTCTCAATGGCCAAGTTTAAAAAAAAAAAACGATCAGAGCGCGATGATTTTCAACTCTCTGGAAATAATAATAAAAATTAATAGCGGCTGCTTAAGTTGCTGACTGGCGCACCAGGAGTTATGCAATTGACTGCATTTTCAATGCCAATGCAAGCAACCAACCGTTTATTGAAGCATTGTCGAACGATTGTTGCATTGTCGGCAGATTTTTTGCTTTTCCTTTTTTTTTTGTTCTGTTACTTAGTAGACATCTGCGTGCACAATTGCTTAATTGACGATAATCGATTTAACTATTTAGCCTTGGATGGTTGAGAATTTTGCAGTTGAAATTTGTTTGTATTTTTCGAATTGAATTTTGTTTTTGTGTTTTTAGTTGCCCATATCTTGAAATAAACAGAAACTATTTTTGCTGATGAATTTTCACTCTTTTATGTCCCCGAAATCAAAAAACGTTGATTTTCGTTGTGATGTCTTGTCTGTGTGTCTTGACAATAACTCGAGTAAACCTTAGCAGAAACGTGTGACGGTAGTGGCAAAAGATCGCGCATATCGTCGGACAGACCTGTATTGTTTTAATGTATGACCGCAAACTGAAACTAACAATAAATAAATAAAAATTCTATCTGATGGCAAAACATAGTTGTAGAACAGCTAAGAACAACGTTTTTTCGTTTTAACGCATGGTTATCGAAATAAATGTCATTTGGGTTAAATTGTAAGAAAACTCATCTACTGGACAAGGAAAGCATTTAAACTGATGGCTATCATGCCAAACTCTGACAAAAGCTTTTGCGATGTCTAATGTAAGGGCTCGACCTATTCCCTATTTATGGATACAGGGATTTTAACGATCGGTCAGTTAGACCAGGATGTCTTCCATTCACCTTCCTGATATGATTGTCTTCTATCTACATCTACAATGGCGCTACAGCCCAAATCGGACCTTGGCCTCCTGACATTCAGGTTCCTTAACATTTTTCATTACTTATTGTGGAAGGGTTGTTAGCCCTTCGCACAACCCTCTTTTTACGATTTTTTTATTTTCTTAGATTGAGGTGACCAAGGTGTGCCGGAATTATATATTGCGCCGACCGGGATTTGAACTCATGACCTTCGCATTACAAGACCAACACACTATCTACTAGGCGATACCCTAGCTATGATTGTCTTCTAAATAGAGGGTAATTGTATGATTGACAACGGTTTCCATTAATTTCGAGAACAATGAAGTAATGGTTATCGGACAGTAGTTAGCGGTGTTCGCCTTACTTCCGCTCATGAGACTTAGCTGAACGTTCGCAATTTTCTATATTTGTAGAATGCATCTAGAAAAGTAAGATAAATGGAAAAGATTGCGAAAAAGTTTTGTCAAAAAAGAATATTTTTTGAGGGAAATGGGGTAAACCATCAGAACCAGAAAGTCAGTGTACAGGTGGCAGTGAGAAACCAGTTGGAGATGGCGTACGGGGAAACTGGGCAAACGGTGATAGTCTCAAGTTTTTCGCGAAACTCTTTGCTAATAAATTACCTTTATTTCCATCTATCAGTGGAGCTTTCATTGAAGAAATAAAATCACTATTGACGACATTGACGGAATTATTGGTCATCCGTCTTGAGGCCTTTTGACAATCTTTTAGTTTTCAAATGGTCGATCTGGTACTGAGTAACACCATCAGGGGAAATCCGAGATGTTTTATGATGACTCTTGTGTGGAAAAAGGGTCCTTCCGATGGCCATTTGCCGAGTACTACAAAACTTCACAAATAATTCGCCGTTTTCGGGTCTCTTAATCCAAGGTCGTGGCGCGTCGACCCAAGGGTCACCATGCCTCCCCATGACGTGTTCTAGGCCAGTGTTGTCAGATCCAACCTGGGCGTTCATATCTCCTGAGATGATAATAATATCACCTCTTGGAACACGTTCGAAGGTGGCACTCAGTTGGCTATAAAACTCCTCTTTGTCACCAGATGTTGCGGTATTAGTTGGTGCGTAGCACTGCAGTATTATGACGTTTCTGACACTGGTCCTGAGCCTGACGACGCTAATCCTATCCCCGCAATTGGTTCCCAGCTAATGAGACTGTTTCTCGCTCTCGGTGTAAGGACGAACGCCACGTAGTTTTTGGCTTCACTTTCAGGGCCAATGTACAGAATAGTGTTTCCGCTAGTGGTTCGTTCTTTTCCTGATCCTGTCCACCTGACCTCGCTCAAGCCTAAGATTTAGATGTTATAGTGCTCCATTTCACGGTCGATCACCGATTGGCGGTGCAAGGACCGAGTAACCCCAGCTCTTCCCCCGCCATTCAATGTTCGAACGTTCCAGAAGCCAATCATGCCAAATAGTCGTTACCGTAGAATCAGTCCGTATCCGTGGCGCTGTATCCGTTTATCAATTCAGATTTCAGATCCCTGGTGATAAGCCCATGATCCAGTGAGTGTCCATTTGCCATTTTTCTACTACTACAATGGCGCTACAGCCCAAATCGGACCTTGGCCTCCTGATATTCAGGCTCCTTAATACTTTTCATTACTGATTGTAGAGGAGTTGTTGCATGACAAAACCAACACGTTACTCACTAGGCTACACCCTAGCTTCATTTTTAGGGCACGCAAAACTGGCTGTGGGTGAATTCTACTGCCCCCATCCCACAGGGGGATAGTTAGCTCAGGTCCGTCGCTAGTTTCCAAAGATAGTTGCAGGAATTGGTAAAACCTCATCCTACAACTACCCCCTTGCGGGAAGGACACTGCCCGTCCCAAATATTTATTTGTCCTTGGCTTCCTCGAGAAGAATATAGCGTGGATAGCCCTATGATTCAAATCTTTTCGTCCAACCTTCCGATGCATTAACAATGTACAACCTTGGTGAAGAACAAACCTCACCCACCGGCGAACTAGCACGTGCTGAAAGCTAAAATACTCCACCGTCACACGAAATGTTCATATCACCAGTCAACGTGCTCTACATGCCTTTCATTACAAACCGTTCGAACAACCCCATATCTCCGCTGTTTTACGATGCCTCAGATATACTCACGCAAATAGTGTTTGGGAATTATGCGTCGACCAGGATTTGAACTCACGACCCACCCAGTTTAGGTCAAGTCGACAACGCAAGAGCACGAAAAGGGCAATGGCAAACAGGAATACAGACTTCATGATAAAGTCAAGTTATCTGAACTCAAAATTACCAGATTCGTCAGAACGGAGAAATTTTTTTTTTTTTTTAGCAAAATTAACTTTTTCTTCTTCATTTCGTCGTTTAAGACATAGCGACCGAACCCATTTGTTCATTGTCCTGTCTAACTAGCAATATAATATTTCTGCCGGATCGTAATGAAAAATCAAGAAAAACTAACAGCGTTATGCCTTATGCCCTCTTGTTCGCCATACCATTCAACTTATCTGAATAATTCAAGCCTTACAAAACTTAATGCGCGATTTCCTACCAAACTCTGATTGTCTTCAAAATGAATGGAAATCTTAAGCATATCCCTATAATAATGTATGGCAATATTGGCATTGACTTGTATACTTCGGAGTGCAGCAAACGCTGAACGCGAACGAAGAAAAGAAAACAAATTACGGCAAAAGAAAAACCAGAAAGAAGAAAAAAAAAATCCACCTAAGACTCACCTAGACCTCTTTTTCAGCTCTTACTGCAAGAGTCTTGCTGCATAGTTAGAAAGATCTGTTACTAAAGATAAGGATACGTAACAAAAGGCGTGTTGAATTATATGCACGCCTTATAATTTGAATTTTCCTATTCAGAAGACAACAACAGGTGTGTGTACTCGCTAGCAATAGTGAGTCGCTGGTTGTTGCCTCGCTGCTGCTGCTTACCTGCATTATATAAGTTCATATGATCGTTTCAATCTTAGTGCCTGCATATATGCTTGGCATTCATTGCTTTAATACGCTATGATTATGTTGGCCGGATAATTTACAATGTTGATTTGCATATGGGGTACGAGGAAAACCCGCTTGCAACGAACAACAAGCAACCGTCGAACCGATGCTCTCTCTGTACACTATACAGAAAAATCCCAGCTAATACTTGATGCACATCCATAGGAGGCATATTGCAAAAAGATAAAAACCAATAATAATAACATGTAAAGAAAATTTGAACGATTGGCATAAAAAAAAAAGAAAAGTCTATGCTCTATCGCTAGGTGGAATTTTTGTTAGCTCTCTCTCGATAAATATATGGTGGCTTAGAATTATGATTTAGAACCATTTAGAAATTAGTATTTGCCCTTGGGTTAGTTTAGAGCAGAGTATGAAGCCTGATCGCTTTGGTTCAGGTTCAGTTCGTCGCGGCTTATGAGAATCTTAAAGGAAATGGCAGAAAATAAATAGCCAAGCCATTAAGAGGCAGCTTTAATTTTGCATCTTTGAGACTCCCAGTTTTAAAGATGCAAATGATTAATAACAAGCGATTAGAGGGTATACTGAAAGTTACAAATGATATCAGAATAGGAAAGGACTTTGAAGTCACAACTACTTCGATATGTATTATCTGCAATTCTGAAGACTCTAAACCACTTTCAAAACATCTTCGCATCCTATTGGTTTGATGAATGTTTTCACAGTGCATTTCGAATTGGGAAAAAAAAAATTTCTTGATTCTATACTGTTACGCTTTATTAATCGTGACGTTTCGATCTCTGCTGAGACCTTTGTCTCTGCTGAGACCTTTATTCCTAGATAAAGGTATCAGCCAAGACAAACTATAATAGGGGAACGGTACACAACAACACAATCAGCAAGCGGGGAATCACAGTGAGTATAATTACCAAGTCATATCATAAATACTAACACACGTTTTTTTGGAAATTAAAAAATAACGCCTTGAGATATTTTCATAATTTTTTGTCAGTTTATTCAAATAACGGTAATAAATAGAAAAAAATTACATTTATTCAAAATGGCCGCCATTGGCCTTCACACATGCGCGAAGTCGCCTTGGCCAGTCATCGATCGCAGCATGCACATCACATAGGGGAAAATGGGCCACTGCATCCTCTAGATCCTTTTTCAAGGACTCAATATTGCGGTGACGTATTGTAGCAGACCATGCCCTCCAAAACGAACCGTAGCTTGTAAAGCAAAGGATTAAGGTCTGGGCTGGCGGATGGCTTCAGTGCTAATAAACGCGGATAAATTGTTTTTCATTTAGGCCTGGGTGGTTTTGGCCTTATGAGCGGGTGCAGAGTCCTGCTGGAACACACAATGCTGATTTTTGAATAAGGACTCGTTGAGAGGCTTTACAACACGTTCTAAAATATCTGCTTCGTAGTTTCTGGCTGCAGTTTTTACATTTTTTTCCCAAAAATGAAGCTTGGTGACGCCTTCATAGGACACCCCCTACCAAACCATCACTGAGGCCGGATGGTGCCCTTTTTAAACTCGTGACACTACCTCGGACGCTTCCTTGGAAGAGCGAGCATACACTCTACCATTCTGTTTGTTGAACTTTTCCTGCACGGTAAAAATTTTCTCGTCGGTAAACAGAATTTTTTTGAGCGTGCTGGGTGAGTAGCACTTTTGATTTTGTCTTCCTATTTTCTTTCAACTTCAGATTGAGCAATTGTCCGGCTTGCCGTTTGTAGGCCCCGAGTCTCAAGTCTTTTTTTATGATGCGACTCATGAATATCGGTTTGATTTTCATCTCTCGAGTCAAGATTTTTTGTTTGCGGAGAGGGTTTCGTCGTATTCGTTAATGCACTGCTTTGAGCTAGGGTGTAGCCTAGTGGGTAACGTGTTGGTCTTGTAATGCAAAGGTCGTGACAAAACCCGGTCGACCCAATATATAATTCCAGCACATTGCCCTCTTGGATATACCTTGGTCACCTCAATCAACGAAAACGAAAAATTCGTAGAAAGAGGGTTGTGCGAAGGGCTAACAACCCTTCTACAATAAGTAATAATAAAAAAAAATGTTAAGGAACCTGAATGTCAGGAGGCCAAGGTCTGATTTGGGCTGTAGCGCCATTGTAGTAGAAGTAGACTGCTTTGATGGCCTGCGGCGTACGAACGGTGCGAGGGCGGCCGGATCGCTGGCGGTCATTTACGTTACCGGTCTCTATGAACAATTTGATGGCACAATACTCAAAACTGCGTGAAAGATTAAGCGGTCGGAGCGTTCGGAAAATGTCACCTTTTTCCATTCCACACTTATGTATGTAGCCCTACGACAACGATACGATTTTCTTTATCCGTCCACTCTAAGATAATCACGAAGCAAAACTAAATTCTTCTGGCATGCAAACAAAACACATACCAACTGTCAAAAATAACATATTAATATTTGGGTGCGTTACGGTATTTAAGGAATACCGTCGTGTTTACAGTTGTGTCAGTATTTATGATATGACTAGGTATAATGCTGTTGAGCAACGTCGCAGTGCCCCTACTGTGAACAATAGTTCTACTGCTGATTCTCCGCGGGACCTGCTGTGCATTTTGACGGCTGTGCATTTTGACGGCTGTGCAAAGGCCAAAGGTGCTATTTGTTTCACGTTTAGACCCGAATACCACGAAAGCAGATGTTTCAAACAATATCGCGACTATCCTTGAACACAGTCATGTTACTACACCACTTGGATTAGGAAGACAGGAAGGCAGTAAGGCAGTTATCGCGTCGCTTCATTCAAGATTTTTTTACCGATGCCGTGCTTCGACGCTGTCGTCGGCTCAAACTGTTGGCCTCCGTCTGCAATTGTACGTGAATTCCTGCCGCTTCGCCACAAAGCTCATCACGCCTCTGGGTCAAAAAATTCGATAACATCTCGTTTCATTACAACAACGTAAGTGGCATGCGTTCAAAAAACAAAAACTTTACGTCGCAGCTGCTGCGTCCTGTTTTGAAGTCATATGTATTACTGAAACATGGTTCTGTGCCAATTTTAAGGATTCTGAACTTTTTGACTCCGATCATCAAGTCTTTCGTCGTGATCGTCACCTCGATCTTCTTGATCCACCAGTTTGTGGCAAAGCGTTCTGTGCTGTTAATCGGAAATTCTCGGCTATGTCCATCGAGGTTGCTGAATGCAGAGGAATTGAATTTATCTGCGTGGCTCTTACAATTGCAGATAAAAAGCTTAACATTACCTACATCTCAACATCAGACGATTCTAGCGTTTACGAGTTCGTCTATAGCGTTACTGAGAAAATAAGCGATCTTCTGCGTCCTTCTGATGAGCTGCTTATTTTCGGAGATTTTAATTTTCCTTATGTGACATGGTGTCCAAAGATGACGATTGCCTGATGCCATCTTTTACTGGAAAGGCTTCTCGGAAAGACCAACATTTTTTGGATTGCATGCTGTCGACAAGTCTATTTCAGTAGAATCATATAGCTAACAATCTTGGAAGGTACTTAGACTTAATCTTTTCTTCGAGCTTAAGCAAGTGCAGCAAAATTTTCTGGTTTCTCACTCGTTCCAACGGAGGTAGTTCTACATCATCAATTCCATAGTTTAATCTACAACAATGAGGTTATTATGGATCCTAATATGAAGGCAAACATCTTACCGGTTTGCTGCCAACTCAACTGTATCATCAACGCACTCTAGCCTTCCAACGTATACTGCGTTATATTCCTCCTTTGTAATTAACATTCGTCCACGTAACGTACAGCGCGAATCTAAATGCTATCAAATCGTCTAGTCTAGATGGAATTCCTGCCCTTGTCCTTAAAAATTGTTGCGCTTCTCTTGCTAAACCTCTACGCAAACTTTTCCGTCTCTCCTTATAGTTCTCCACTGTCCCATCTCCATGGAAGCTTGCAAATGTTCAGCCAATCCCACAAAAAGACAGCGCATCAATCCCACAAATTATCGCCCAATAGCAATAACCTCACTTCTGTCGAAGCTCATGGAAACAATCATCAACGTTAGAGTTATAGATTCCTCAAAAAACGTTCCACAGGAGACCTTTTAACCACCCTTACTGAACTTTGGAACAAGAGTATTCACCAGTTTGGTGAATCTTGTATTATCGCCCTCGATATTTCCAAGGCTTTTGACAGAGTATGGCACAGCGCCCTTTTAATCAAACTTGAATCTATTGGTTTGGGCGACTACCTTGTTTCCTGAATTGACAGTTTTTTAGCCATTCGTTCAATAGTTCAATACGAGTGGTATTGGATGGTGTGATTTCCCCTTCTTATAAAATGAATGCTGATGTCCCTCAGGGCTCGGATCTTTCTCTCCACCATTTTTCTAATATTTTGCTATTTTCAACTTTCAATCCTATAGATAGGTTCGCTGATGACAGCACATTAGACTTCTCCTATCACTTCAACACTGCATCCTTAGCCCGATGTACTAGCTCAATAGAACAACTAGGTACATGGTTCAATCATTAAATGACGACTCGGCTAAAATTCTTATTTGGGGCAATAAGAATCAAATCGAATTTAATGCTTCGAAAACCCATTACTGTCTTGTGTTCCTCAAACGTGACTTTAACTTCGATCCAATCACCTTCGGAGGGCAGCCATTAACCTACTCTTCAAATGTTAAGATTTTAGGTATCCTTATCACAGATAACTTGAAACGATCATATATTAAATATCGCCAAGGAAGTATCTAAATGTTTGGGTTACCTAAAACGTAAAAACTCCTTCACCGCTTCTGGGTAACTGACAATTTTGACTATTTCTCAAATTTACGCTGCATTGATTCAATTCTGCTAATGTGCTCATCATAATAAGGAGACTAAACTTTAGAAGCATATTGAAGGTGAGATCTAACGAAAGTTTTATAGAGACTCAATTTAACAAAGGAATTGCTAAATTCCTAGGATAAGCGTATGGTGAATACCAACATAGCTGGGGCGTAGCCTAGTGGGTAGCGTGTTGGTCTCACAATGCGAAGGTCGTGAGTTCAAATCCCGATCAACGTAATATATAATTCCTGCACACTGCCTACTTGGATACACTTTGGTTACCTCAATGTACGAAATTGAACAATTCGTAAATAGACGCTTGTGCGAAGGGCTAACAACCCATCCACAATAAATAACGAAGAAAAAAGAAAGAAAATGTTAAGGAACCCGAAGGTCAGGGAGGCCAAGGCCCGATTTGTTCTGTAGTGCCACGAACAATCCCAACTTAGAGCTACTCTTTTGTACAATCTTTTTTATATGCAAACTAAAATCAATCTTATGGTCAATTATGGAGTTAACACGATCCAAAATTCAGTCATTAAAACTGTATATTATCACAAACGGTGAGACTTTTCTGGTAAATAGCATAACATAACATTTTTCCACATTTAAACGAAGATCATTCTGGCGACACCAATTACTAAAATTAATCAAATCCTCCTGAAGAAAATTGTCAGAGTTGGAACTAAGAGACCTGAAGATCTTAATGTCGTCTGCATAAATAAGTACTTTTGAACATACAGGGTGTTTGGTACTCCGTGCACTACCTTGTAAGGGGTTATTCCTAGATATATATATTTGGAGAAAAAAATTGTTCTACGGAGATGGTCAATTTTCAATATCCGCGGAGATACAAAAGGGTTTCGGACCTGTACTCTCACTCACTCAAAACGCTATATCTTGAAAACTAATAATCACAATTCAAAGTGTAGCTTGTTTTTTAGGGAATCGAATTACCTTTCATTGAATGTAATAGTCCGCATTGTAACTGTACCCAATCCTGAGGTATTTGCCTCAGAACACAAATTTTCGATACTTTAACCCTCAAAATTCTGGGATCAATGTAGTTTTTCTCAAAAAAACGCATTATAAAAATGTAATTTAATGTTGTATTTTTATGTGCCATATGCAGATTTATATTCGTTACTCAAGTAACGAAATGAGCTCCCGAAAAAGTAACTGAACTGTCAAAACGTCTCGTTACTGTTTCGTTACTCGAGTATTCGTTCCACATACAAAAAAAGTACCTATACCGAAAGTAACGTTCAGTACTTTTTTCATTATATCTCATGAGGGAAACCTACAATAGTGCATAATGCCGTACCGCCATTCCAAAGCAAGAACGAGAAGGAATACTCTTACTTTACCTTTCAACAAAATCTACTGAGAAAATGATGTGTTTTTTCGTTTCGTTCCTTTCAACACCAAAAATGTCGGTGATTAGAGCTGTGGCGCACGTCTCGAGTGACTGGGCAGGCAGTCGTTACTAGTGTTAGGATTGTGGGATCGGTGATACTAGATTGTAGAATTTTTTAATGTTTGGGGTGATGCAAGGATTTTTTTTTATCAATTTAAAGGAATTTCCTTCCTATTGTTTTGAAGAAAAACTTATTGGATAAGATAAATTTGTGAAATGTTGAAAAGATTTATGTTAGTGTTTGAAGTGATTCCCTACTTAAAAGAGGGATAATTAATAAAATCGGACTTGGCATTGTGTTGATACACGTACTAGGCCAACGAAATCAAGAGCGATTCACAAGCGATTTCTTGGTGCATATAGTTACTGCATGAAGTACTAGAGGCGATTTCTTCTATTTGAATTTCTGTTTTGCAAAACTGACTTACCCATCCCTGCAATATGATATGGCGGTCGAGTACCTAGTAATGAATAAAATATAACGATTGCTTTCCTTAAAGTAACGAATAGTTACTGGTTCCGAAAGGTAATGAAACTAATGAAACACTACCTTCCATACGTTCGGGAAAATCCCTTTGAATACTGAATACTGTACTGTAAAACAGTACCATAGCTAAAGTAACTTTATCAAGATCTTGTTTTCCACATATTCCGAAATTTTCACCACACACTTTTTAATATTAACTTTATGATTATTAAGTTATCTTACCTTAAAGATTAGCACCTCTTAAGATAATTTATTAGGTTCTCTAAATGCATTTTTACGACTGTTGATGTTTTTTTAACACAATATATTTCAAATTTTAGAAACGTGATATATTTCCAAAAATATTCACAATATACTACTACATTAAAATTATCATAAATTCTGACTAGCTTGACAGCTTTTATATGACTTTCTACGCAAAAACCAAAAAAGAAAAAAAAGAGCACACGTAAGAAAAACAACATCGTGATCTTTTATTACAGATTTACCATTTCTTGGCCATAGTCCAATTTATTAATTCTCCTTAAATTTTGCACTATGCAAAATCCCATTAGTTTTTCCCTGTTATTCCGTCTATCGTATTTTATTTATTTATTTTCACCCATATCTTTTTTTAGAATATTTTTCACACTTAAATATTTTATTAATTGGTCATTTGACATGAATATTCCGTTTTAGATTCGGAGTTTTAAAGAACGTAGTGAAAATTTTGATTATTTCTTAAAATGGAATGTTGGGTATTTTTGGTAATGTTGGAAATTTCTTTTGATATTTTTATATTATATTGTGAATATGACCTAAAATTATAATTAGCAAATGAGGATCATGAATATGGTTGGCTAGATTTTGTTGTCGGAACAAAAGTTATTCTTTAAAGAGATGGATAATAACAAATAAGGACGGATAGGATTACAGGAGCCAATGAATAACAATATTCAAGCCAATGAATAACAATATTCATTGGCTTTATCGTTTTGAGCTTGCAAACGAATCGAAAAAAAAACTACAACGGGTAGTGCATCCCACATTCTGCCTGATTGGGAGCCCTAAACACGAAGCTCTGCTAGAGGAGACGATGGAATGGTATTGACATCGGCGACCAATGCAGATTTTTCCTTGTGTCAATTCCTTTGAGTGAGGGGGTCCCCTAGTGTGTATCGTGTTGGTCTACAATGCGAAGGTCGACGGTGGTCGAAACAGTGGAGAACGCCGACAATGAATGAGAAGACTGACATACCATATCTGCTTCGCTTTACGAGTACAGCCTGATGTCTTTAGCAACGCGGATTTTTTTTTGTGACAATAATCATTAACGCCCCCGAAGCTAGCAGTCTATACCAAATGCAAGATCTATCTAAATCTTTGCCAACTTCACGCCGAACTCCTACGAGATCTGCCCGCAATGTGTGCCACCAGGACACACCCCTAAGGCCTTCTTTCATTTTAATTGAATGTCTAAAAGCGCGAACTAGTTTTATATTTACTTGAGATCCAACGACGCCTAGCATTCTTCAGTATTTTCTTTCGAATCGTTAATTTCAGCTAAAAATTAAGTCGATTAAATCAACAACCGAGTGTGGGTGTACCATTCTGAGTAGCGTTTTGGTCTACGATGCGAAGATCGGGAGTTCAAATTCCGGTCCACACATAATTCTCGCACGTTACTTAGGTGGATATGTTTGGGTCACCTCAATTTGTGAAAATAAAAATTTATAGATTGAGGGTTGTTGTTGTTGTCAAGGAACCTGTTGGGTAGGAGGGTCAGGTCCGATTTTAGTGAAGAAATCAATGCACATTTCGGCTGATGCTCCACAAGGTTCATGTCTGAGTCCTGTACTATATAATGTTTTCACATCAGATTTTCTAAAAGCTCTCAACTGTAAATTTATCGTATACACGATGACACTGAATATTGAAGTACGCTAAAGGGTCCCAGGATTTCAAGTAAAAATAATAAAACTAGTTCACTTTGATTTTTAGTATCCACAAACTTTATTTATCGATTTTTCATAAATCACTTTAGAACTTTTTGTTCACTATATCGCTTTAATCTTCGCACTAATCGCGCTTCGTCGATCTTATGACATCTTCGCCTTCTAATGTCGCCTCAACCCTCGCATTAATCGCGTTCACTTTCTCAATCCCGACTGACTTACATCCCAAACGCTTGCCCTTTTTATATCGTTCTTGATGGCCGCTGTTATCGGTCCTCTATGCCGCTTTTATGAATCATTTCCTTCCGGGCTGCTGTCGGATCTCCATGCTGCTCTCATGAATCCTGGTCGATGAAATATGTGTGCGTGTGTAATCGTCGTTGCTTTCGTATGAGAGGTGCTAGAAGGAGTAGGAAAGATTTCTGGATTCTACACTGTTACGCTTTATTATTCGTGACGTTTCGGTCTCTGTTTTATTAAACTGGAGTTTGATAAAGGTCTCCGCAGAGACCGAAACGTCACGAATAATAAAGCGTTACAGTGTAGAATTCTTTCCTTTCAATTCAAAATGCACTGTGAAAACATTCACCAAACCAGTAGGGTTCTGTTTATAATATTTAAATATGGTAATTAATTTCATTTGATATAAAAGGTTTTCGTAGTGAACTTCATAGCTTTAATAGCTTTCAAGGAGAATACATACATTTGGGAGGTGCTACTTTTTTTTTTTTTTTTATTTATTTATTTATTTATTTTATTTTACCAAAATCCAAAAACAATATATAATAACAATAACAATGAATAATAAAAGATGTGATAAGAAAATAATGAAAATGAAAATTTAAATTGCTTCCGGGTAGCTTTCCTGATTTGTTGCATTCAAGTGCAGTTCGATTATTCTGGCGACTTATATTATTATCAGAGTCAGGTCCATCGCATTTTCATTTATCACAATCAGTTCTTTGTAGAAATAGTTGAGTATAATTGCATATCCTCAGATACGATTTTCAAGTTATCTAGAATAATAATATTCTTATCAGCATAGCCTGCTCCAATTTTCAAGTCTATGTATAGCTCTACAATTTTCGAATGGAGAAGAGCTTTGAATTTGTATAGAAGTACCCCCTCGGTGGAGTCGATGATTATTTGAAATGTTTATTGGAATTATTATAAAATTCTTCTTCTTTTGGCTGCATTATTATTTTTTAAGAAGAGTTGCAAGACCTTGGCACAATCCTCTATCTACGAATTTTTCAATTAATTTGTATTACTTGCAGATTTTGAATTTGAGGCTCTTTTAAAGTTCGAACCAATCATTGGAACAACAGTGTACACCAATTCGGAAAGTGTTATTCCTCTGCACTCTTTTATAAACCAACACATGGCAACAGTTTCGTAGTTTCAAAGATTTTGTTTAAAATTCTTGTCGTAATATTTTTGGTGGTATCTTCCTTTACATTATTAACGCTGGAGTCCCTCAAGGCTCAATACTTTCTCCGACTTTCTTAACTCTATTAATTGCAGATCCGACCCAACTCATGATTTTGCTAACGACTGCATTCTCGATTTTTGCTGCCATCGTCATCTTTAGATTGTTAAAAATTTCAAATTAAATCTGATAACTTCAAAAACCGAGCGCCACTGCCTTCTACAATCTTAGAAGATCGTGCAGAAATTTATCTGATCTCTTGGCAAACTTCACTCGGAAATATTCGGGATGATAGTTTAATGATTCTGTGAACTAGGAAGCGGAATCTCAGAGGCACATTAGATCGGACGATGAACACCTGATATTTATTAATATAACGCATTCTATTCGATTTCGAGGGTATTAGGAGTTATTTTCGGATTGAAATAATTGGCAGATTTTATTCGTTCGAGTTATTGCGCATCGCTGAGAAAAGAACCAATTAAGCTGAATGCTAGAATGCTCTTGCAGAGTCTTGGCGAATGCATCGCAATAAAATTCCAGTACATAATTCTCCATGATAGTGAGGAATTTTAATGAGAATGCCGCGTTTCTAATCAATTCATAATTTCGATTCGACGCTATTTACTGATGACATTGAGACAGAGAAAGAAGAGATTCGCCTTTGTGCGTCTTGCCCGATCACAAAAGATACTGGGCAACAGGTGCTTGCAATCTTTTCACCTTCCCAGCAGATCTAATTCTGCAATATCTTCACCGCAATTGTGAAGCCATAAAACCGTATACGCGAGTTGAAAGAGTTATTACGTTCGGTGTGAACAGTAGAACTGAAGATACTAGCAAAGAAGAATACTTTTTTCTTAGAGTCTAGTTCTAGATTGGCTACGGATGCGATTGGCATAGAGAGAGAGAGGACGCGGCAAAACTGTACAAGACAAGATAATTTGGTTCATTTATTTCGGTTAAGTGACGGCCCCTGCTATACGACCCAGCTAGCTAGCTACTAGCCAGTCTTAGCCTACAGTAAGCTATTAGCGGAAGTCTTAAGTGCGCTTTAGATACCACTATAGCCAATCGCATAGATATATGATTTCAGAACGTTCCAAGACGGACGGTCAGGCACAATGATAATTGCGGTGGCGGCGCTTCTGATTAAAGTCATCGTCATAATTTTCCGTGTCGTTTACAAGTTACGAGCAAATTACTTGCTGGCTTCACTATGCTAAACTCGTAGTAGAAGAAGAACAAGATTGTAATGGACTTTGTCTTGAATCATGAGCGAATCTTAAGAAGATACGAAGCTACCTATATCGACTTTGTTCACAACTAATTGAGTTATTTTCTATTAAGACTTCGTATATTTTTCTTGGCCTTTTTATTGAACTTGGAAATTGATTCAGTCTTCGGTTTAAATTTATTAATTTTTAAGGATAATGGAGATTGAAAATAATGTAGTAAACATTTTGATTGGATACACTGGTTGTTTTCTTCTTCGTCGTCTTCTAGGCTGAGAAGTCAAGATTTTCAAGTTTTCTCCGCGCTTGCATGAAGCTACAAGTAATTTAAAAATTTAAAAAATATATCATACTTAGAGTGATTTATATTGTGGGATTGAGTTTTGTCCTCAGCGAAGACACTATTATTGCAGTTCTGCCTTAAATTTTTTCAGTTCCGTCCCCTGGTCAGTTAGGTTTAGATTGTATGAGGGTGGTCTCGGAAAGATAATCACATTGCACTGGAGTCATCTAGTTGGATCTATTGTACTCACCCTATTTAAGAATATGAGATTGATGTTACTTCTCTTGTCCTAGGCACTGGAAAAGGTTTGCGAACCGAAGCAGTCTTAAATTTTTGACGCCTCTGAGGTCGTCTAGCGCTGAAAATAGCCTTAACAAAGGAGACGACTGTTGGAGATTTGCGGACAGTGACAAAGATGATGTTCGATAGATTCTTTGGCTTTCTCACAACCTGTCGGCCGCGATCCGCATCCTGATTGAGTGGAGCTTAAGCAGGCCTGTGGTCAGACTGATAATAGTTTGGACGCTATAGCGGCTACATTGTAACAGCTGAGCTGTGTAGTTTTTATTCGGTTCTTTACAAAAGGACTTGGCGTTCTTCAGCCATCCAGCTTCCGCCTTCCCGTTGAGAAAGAATCTAAAATACTTTGTTTGAAGCCAATCTTCAGCACTGTTGGTGCTACATCGACTGACTTTCTAATGAAGTTAACGTTTGTATATTCCTGCCTTGCAAGCGTGTCCGCTGCGTTGTTACTTAACAGGTTGCTATTACCCGGTATAAAAATTAAAAATAACGATTCGAATTGTATCTGCAAATGGACATTATTTTGAACGTGGTCCTCCATTCCTGTTTCCCTTTCTTCTTCTTCTGGATTCTTTTTTTCCTTAAATTAGACAAACGAGCAGTAGAAATAAAATCCTCTTATTCAACTGGAAATTAGATGGTAACAACCACCAGGAACGGACGTGCGAGTTTTTTTTTTAGAGGCGGAGAACTTTAAATTACAATAAAATACAGATGAATATTTTTAATATCCATGAAATTGGTTTTATTTGAAAGATAATTTTATGGCATTAATATTTGAATATGATTTCGGGCATGTGGCCGCCGCGGCTGGCGCGTACATGGCGTAATCTGGAAGTTCAATTTTCACACACTCTTCGCAGTAAATCAGGATGTATTTCGGCTATAGCGCGTCGAATGTTGGCTTTCAAGTGCTCAATAGTTTCTGGTTTATCGGCGCAGACAAGGGACTTTACATATACCCAGAGAAAAAATCGAATAGCGTCAAATCGTACGAACGAGGTGGCCAGTTAACAGGTCCATTTCGTGAAATTAATCGATCATCAAATGTTTCTTTCAGTAAATTAATTGTATCGCGCGCTGTGTAGCATGTGGCGCCGTCCTGTTGAAACCACATGTCTGCGACATCAATGCCTCACAATTGAGGTACGAAAAAGTTAGTAGTCATGTCTCGGTACCACTCACCGTTGACTGTAACGTTCTGACCATTATCATTTGTGAAGATATATGGGCCAATGATTCCACCAGCCTATAAACTGCACCAAACGACGATTACCGGATGTCCGTCCATGTCCTCTCTAGCTAAGAAGAGAATGCTTTGAACTAGAAACGTCATATTTTGTAAATAAAAAAGTAAGGACAAGTTCGTGAACGGGCCAAATCGCTCCACTCCTTCTGCCCCTTCCCATACAAAATGACACAATTTGACAATAAACGGATTTGCTCGAAAAGTATGAATGCTATTGATCTGAAATTTGGAATACAGTACCTTTATAATTATTTTAATCTACGGTATACAAATTATTTGAATCCTCTCCCTCCTTCCACCACCTCCCATACATACTGCACTTTTCACGAAATATTCTAAACCAATTTTCTCAGTACGTATAAAATTTATCGAGCTTAAATTGTGCACTAAATATTTATTTAGAATTATTAGTTAAACCAAAAGAATTGGACTATTACTTCACTCCTTGTACCCCCTCCCGTAAAACATGACATAATTTCAAAATTTTCCAAAATTCGATTTTCCCGAAAAGTGTAAATGCTACTGATGTGCAGTTTAAAACATGTCAAAAGCGTGATGTTTATAGTTATTTCTGAAAAATTCATTAAGGATTCGCCCCTCCTTCTACCACCTCCCATATAAATTGCGCAATTTCACTAAATATAATACATTACATTAATTTTCTCAGTACCTATTAAAGTTTAGAATCCTAAATTTTGTATAAGACATTTTGATGGCAGCTCTAGCATGATATGAAAAAATTAGTTCAATATGCTCACCCCCTCTACCACGTCTCACACAAAATTTCGTAAAATGAAAAAATTCTCTTTCATCTAGAGTATCGCATGATTGGGCTTTACGCCCTTCACCCAGGACCATCGATAGACAACGACGAGCTGCATTTACTAGTGGAGTCTGAATCACGCCAAACTGTAAGAGACATTGCAAAGAAACTGGGCGTACACTATTCGACAGTTTCCCGGCACTTGCAATAGCTTGGAAAAGTCAAAAAGCTTGGTTCCGCATGAGCTTACTGAGCAAAACATGGCCTCATGTATCAAGAATAGCGGTCAAAAAATTAAACGAGTTGCAGTGTGAGACTCTTCCTCAACCACCATATTCACCAGACCTCTCGCCAACCGATTACCACTTTTTTAAACATTTTGATCATTGAAAGAAAAGATTTCCGGATTCTACACTGTTACGCTTTATTATTCGTGTCGTTTCGGTCTCTGCTGAGACCTTTATCAAACTTATTGTGGAGGAATTTCTTCAGTCTAGAAACGGACTTCTACGAAACTGGCATAAATGCCCTTGTATCTGGTTGGGAGAAGTGTATTGCATCTGCTGGTACCTATTTTGATTAATAAAATTAAATTTTATAAGAGTTAAAGTTGTTTGCAATTTCACTAGCAAAGTTGCAACAACCTAATAGCAAATGAAAAATGCAAAAAGTAGTTGCAGACTGAAGCAAGGGTCCGGTATAGCTGGGACGGCTTAGAAGCTAACGGAAGGATGTGAAAATTTATGCAAAGCTATGGAAGAAAAGTAGCAAATGATGGTTGTGGTATGGCGAAAGTAGTAGCAAACTGAAGGAGGCGAAAAGGAGGGGTTCGGGATAGCCGGGACGATCTAGTAGCAGACGGAAGGATGTGAAAATTGAAGCAAGACTTAGTGAGCTATTGATAGAGATGAATTGGTAGTACATGGTCAAAAGCGTAAGAAAGTATCAACCGTAATATTCGAGGTGACACTTTGAATCCCCTCTCCGAAGTCACTGTAGGACATTGTGGGAGCGAAATCTTACGCAACAATGAAGGTATCGAACAACTAATGGTCATACGTAGAGAAAACAGGAATTGAGACTTATCGATTCGACGAGTTGCGGGCAAACCAATACAGCCATGTTTGAAGTCCCTTCGGGGCACACGTAGTGGCTGTGGTTTACCACCTACATCGCGGGTAGAGCTTTATTCCGTGCTGCTGTACTTGTACAGTATACGGTTCTCTTGGAATGCCTAGTGCAAACCTTGCGCTCGACGTAGAGTTGCGTATCAACCGGGATACCCTAAGATTGGAAAATGTTTGGATAGGCCTTGCTTTTACCAGTGTGAATGCTGACCACACGAATGGTATCATTCAATGTGATACGTTAGTCGTCCTTACGACTATCGTTAAGCTCAGTGGATGTAGACGTTACTGATTGTCATCCTAAACAATCCGTGTTGCTCAAGACGACCGTGGCATTAAGACTCAGTGTCAGGCTGTCATGTAAAACAAACAAGATATGGTTCTATGTTGCCGAGAATAGTAGAACAGAAGATTGCGAACATGCGATGAGCGACGAGGGCGGACATGTAACAATATATAAAATAAAGAGCTCAATGTTGGGTCCTATCCTGAAAAATATTTAAATTTTGGAAGTAACTTTCGACAACTGGATCCACAAATCTGAACAGTTTTATTGCAAAAAGCTGTTTCTTTTTTTTTACACAGACACAACCAGACGTCAATTTAGTTTTTCTTTTAAATTCTAGTACCTCAGAAAGCGGAAATTCGTCAAAAGCCGGAGGTTGAAAGTCATCACGATAAAAATATTTCCGCTTCAAATTTTAACATGAGCAATGCGAAAATTGCGCCTCGCTGTGTGGATTTACTTATCATTGATCTCTTAGACTGATGTTGAAGTTTAGTATCCTTCATGTAATATTGTGAGCGAATGTTTGAATTAGAGAAACGTTCCCAACTTTTACATAGTTTGGGTAGTATTCTTATGTATTTAACCGAATTATCTATAACTAAATACACGGGTTAACACCCACAAAATCTGGCAATATATCTTTTATCTCAAGTATCTTTTTTTTCGGGAAAACCAATCTTTTTTACAATAGTTCATAATAATACTTTCTAATTTACAACCAAAAAAAAAATACAAAATAAAAACGATCTTCAGATTGTCCGATACTTGTGTAATGACACCCAAGTAGCGATTTAACAAAATAATGTGTGACACTAAATAATTATGTCTTTAGCTATTGTGCATGTATAAGCAACCGCTTCAACATAACCTCAATTCAATGATCCGAAGGCATAACTAAATTATTTTAATTTGGAGAGTGTAGGCCGTAGCTAATACACGCCATCTTATTATTCTTTCCGATTTTTTTTTTCAAAAAACATGTGTGAGTACAAGAAACGATCATAACCGAAAATTTAATGTTTACATGCAATAAAGCCACGCAAGTGATCTTCAATTGTATGGACGCAACGAAAATAATTGCACTCAAAGTGCTTTCTATATACGCGTATATACGATTATACACTGCCGGCCAAAAGTTTGAGACCATACTAAGGAAAACGAGGAAATGAGTTAAAACTTCTTGGTATTTTCAGAAAATAGTTTAATCATCACTAAGTATACAACCTGAGAAATAAAACTAATTTAAATATACATGGTTAGACGATTGAACTGTATTCTGTATTCAAACGGCCATATTTTTTTTGTGTGAAATTATTTTTTATTGATTCAAATTACAAAAATGTGTGGAAATAATCAAAATTTCAGAATCCATTCACTTTAGCTCGATGTGGCCACCTTTTGCCTTGACTATGGCCTTTAAACGGTTAAAAAATGAGTTGCATGCTGCACGAATGTGATGTTCCGGTGTATTTTGACCCATTCCCGTACAATGGCTTTCTTCAGCGCATCCATACTGGCATATTTTTTAGTCCTCACCTTGCTCTCCAAAATGCCCCAGATGGAATAGTCCATCGGATTTGCATCTGGCGAATTCGAAAGCCATTGTGTAGACGAAATGAAGTGTGAAACATGGTTTTTTAACCATTCTTGGTTCACACGAGCTTTATGAGACAGTGCCGAGTCTTGTTGGAACGTCCATGGTCTACGACCGAATTGTTTGCGTGTCCACGGTTCTAAAGCAGCTTCCAAAACATTTTCCCGAAAATAAGTCGCATTGACTTTGACACCAGGCTCGATGAAAACGATTGGACAGCGTCCATCGGCGGTCACAGCTGCCCATACCATTACTCAAGATGGAAAATTACTTCGGGTGGCCGTTCGTAGGCTCAAATTTTCGTAAGTGCGCTCAGTTAAGTAAACACGATCATTTTGAGAGTTTATGAACTGCTCAATAGGGAAATTTTTCTCATCAGAGAACACAATGTTTGGAAATTCGCCACGTTCGTGCAAGCTCTTTCGAGTCTAACTTTTTTTTTGCTTTGGTGTAAGATCGTGAGCCTTTTGAAACTTGTAAGGCTTTACCTCGAGCTCATTTTGGAATATGCGTCGGATACTTCGCTGGGATATTTTCAGTTCTTTGGCAATTCGATTACCACTACGACGCGGTTTTCGTTCAAGTCGAGCCTTTACTTTCCGAACCATTTCAGGTGATGTTGCTGTTTTTTTTTTGTCCACCATCATAGCGTTTGGCAATGCTGCCTATATAATTATAACGATTTATGGTACGATACATAAACATTTTATTCTCTTTGAGATGGCTGAACTCACGAACAATAGCTGGTTGTGATTTTCCAGCCAAATAGTTATAACGCAATCACACTATTACGTTTCACTTCCATTTCGAATAA
Source organism: Chorisops tibialis (assembly GCA_963669355.1). Lineage (NCBI taxonomy): Eukaryota > Metazoa > Arthropoda > Insecta > Diptera > Stratiomyidae > Chorisops > Chorisops tibialis. Next base: position 291,573,685 of record OY770262.1, read on the forward strand.
CGTTTGTTCTATAAAACTTAGACGCAAATGCCAGTGGTAGCTTGTAAGCAATATAAAGAGCTGTCATTGATATGAATTTGACATAGCTGTCATTATCGGTTTGCCAGATATACCGGTGTGAAGTTGGTAACACTTCAATCGCCTAACCCTGTAGACAAATGATCAATCATTGCTCTTTGAGCGTACAGTTTTAAGGTAAAAACAGTTTAAACTGATTTTTCATCGAAAAATTCTCCTTTGCATTTTATAACTGTGTTCACCAGTCTCGGCATACGAGCAATCAATTTATCGATTGTGTCTTGTGAAACATTGTTCCAGTTTCCATTTAAAGCCATGTCTTCATGTGATGAGGGGCACCGATCACGATCGTTTCTATCGAGTTCTTCCCATAAAAATTCGATCGCATTAAGATCGGTTCTCTGAGGAGGCCACACTATGTTTTTTTTTAATATACCTTGCATTTTTTTTTGTTTTAAATAGCTTCTGCATAATTTCGAACTAGGTTCAGGGTCGTTTTCTTGTTGGAAAATATACCTATCGCCTACGATTCTCAGCCCGGAGGGACTCATTTTATATTGTTCTTTTTTCATAATTTCTTGGGTCCGTACCAAATCTCCTGTGCCATATCCAGAGAAACAATCTCAGATCATAACAAAACCACCGCCGTGCGTCACAGATTGCACCAAACAATATGGCAGTATCTTTTCTCCGGCACTACATCGAAGAAAAATTCTCCTTTTTGTTCCAATTATTTTGAACTTAGATTCGTCAAAATCTCCTGTCCAATCTCGATAGGAAACAAATTAGCGTCTTTCAATCGTCTTTTTGCAGTAGTACATAAGTGACTCAGGTTTGGATCGAGATTTGCTTACTTCAGCGCTAATTTCAGGCGCAGTTAGACATCTATTCCGCTTGCTGGTAACAGTAATGAAATGATCAACAATAGAAGGGGTTGCTCTCGGACATCCTGACCGGGAACGATCCTGATTACCGCCGGTTTCCTTGCATCGAACGATTGAACGATGAACACATGTCTTTGATAATTTCAACTGAGCGGCAGTCACACGTTCAGATTTGCCTTTATTATATAAAACAATGATGGGAGACTGTGTTTTGATGCTGATTTTCTGTTTTTTCCCCCATTTTTGAAGACATCTGGACAGTAGTAACCACAAAATCAAACGAAACAAGAAACTGCGTGAAAAACTCCGACAAAATAGTTTATCTAAATATGAAACAACTGGTTTTGGACGCTATCACAATCATAAATGTTGGTAAAAGTAATACAATAGTTAAATAAGTGACAACCTGGGAGTCATCCAAAAATAACAATGACTACCAGAGTTGCTCATACTTGGCATTCGTTGATGTTTGGAAACAATACCCTTCTTGATAATTCAACAAACGAATTTACTTTTGGATATTCCGCAGACGGCGTACAGGTGCATTCAGCAATTTATTTTCAAATATTTTTTAAGTATTTACAGATAATAAAAAAAAATTTGAAGTGGTCTAAAATTTTTGGTCGGCAGTGTACATATTTCGAATAATGTGTGCATGATCACTTTCAATCAAAATGATTGTTGTATATTATGATCGCGAAATTGAAAATGCTTTGATCTTTTGCGTGGTTTTTCACCCGCTACTTTGTATCTTCGGAGCGTAGAAGAAATTTTTGTGCCGTCGGCACTATAACCAGTGCTCTTTGTGTGCGAAAAAAAAAACTGCAAACGAACGAATCAATAAACAAACGCTTCGCCAAAACAATAAATTGCCATGAAAGTGAAATACATAATCACTGTGAAATGCACGGGAATGCGAAGAATTGAAAAATAAGATCGTCGAAGAAAACATCTTCATACGAGCGGATCGCACTTTAAAATCTCCGTCTCTGATTTAATAATAATGAAGCGTTGACCTCAAAACCAAATGCACCACCATGCAATGTTTGGAACGTTTCGTCGACAGTATGTTGAAATTCTGACGATGACGATAATTATAGTCTGCTGCTGTATTACACACTGTCATATTGGAGATAAAGATCAGTGTTTGTGGTTTGATCTTCTAGAGTATACGATCACTTAATACATTGTAAACCAATAAAAATAGCTTTGACAAAAAGATAAAGATCATTTTTGATCTTACATTGAAGTGGTGAAGCGATATCAGATAAAGGGTGTCTCATTATGACCGCCTGTTTTGAAATTTGAAAGAAAAAAAACGCAGTGTTTATTTGAAAAAATAAAATTTTTTAACACGTTAACTGCCAACTACGAGATAACTACGAGATAACTCGTAGTTGTCGTTATTGCCTAGGACGCCAACTACGAGAGCTATCTCGTAGTTTATGATATTGTTATAGATCTGGCAACCACGCAATTTGATCTTTCTCGACAAGAACGATGTAGAACAGTATCCCTCAATATGTAAAAAGCCATAATTAAAGATCTAGAACTTTCCAGTATATTTGAGACATACACCCGACGACATACACAACGGAAGGTTCGAGAATTGGGGGAAAAATGTATAAAAGCACGATGCTTTCAGTCGGGAGTTAGTTATTCAGCGACATTTATGGAAGACGCGAACCGGTGCAGGAAAGCGATAAACAGTACGCGGCGGTAGTGCCATGTAGTGCGAATTAAGTCAAAGTGCGAATAAATAAATTATCACTTATTTTTAAACGAATTGTGTTTTACTTGAAATCCCGGCGAACCCCTAGCTCGCAATAATATGATTTAATTAAATTCCCTTTTTGCACCGGAATCCTGAAAAATACCGTGGCAGTGAGCGTGTGAATAAATAGTGTAGACATGGAAGTTATATGGAACAGAATATTTGACAAATGGCGTGACTGATGGCACTCGTTTATCCTTTTGACGAAATTTTCGATGACATTTTGGCATAGTACTTACTTACGATGGCGCTACATCCCAAGTCGGACTTTGGCCTCCTGAACGCTTCGCCTCCATCCATATCGGTTCAGTGACCGCGTCCTCCAGTTTGAATGATTTGCTGTCTGCGTCAATCGAATTCTCACAGCGCTTCCGCGGTTCTCCGATCGGTCTTTGTCCATTAACTTTCTCTTTTAGTGTGCGTTTGGAAATTCTTCTATCATCCATCCGCTCTACATGACGAGCCCATTGTAATTTCTTAAATTTCATGTGGGTTGACACTTCTGGATTGTCGAAGATGGCATAAGACTCTGCAGTGTTCTCCAGATCCAGTGTTCTCCAGATCCAGTGTTCTCCAGATCCAGTGTTCTCCAGATCGAGTCTTCCCTCACAGGTCCTAGGATTCTTCTGAGGACCTTTCGTTAATTAATTTTTCAGATGTCTGAGTTAATATTCACGTCTCGCTGCCATAGTATAGCACAGGTAGCACAGGTTTTAGTTTTCCTGTGTACGTTCTTGTTTTTGATTACACTTCTTCGTTTACAATGGCATTACAGCCCAAATCGGACCTTGCCCTCCTGACATTCAGGTTCCTTAATATTTTTTCATTACTTATTGTGGAAGGGTTGTTAGCCCTTCGCACAACCCTCTTTCTACGAATTTTTAATTTTCGTAGATTTAGATGACCAAGATATATCCAAGCAGGCAATGTGCTGGAATTATATATTGCGTCGGCCGGGATTTGAACTTACGACCTTCACATTACAAGACCAACACGCTATCTACTAGGCTACACCCTTTTTGATTACACCGGTACACAAAAATTATTTTTTTTTTGTAATATGGACAAAACAAGGTGTTCATGATGTAAAACTTGCCGAAAATGGCCTTAAATTTTTTATACCACCCGTGGTTTTTTTGCTGTAGGACATTTTTGTTTTCTATGAAAATATAACGATAGAAGTATTATTATTAATCTTAAATGTACCGCAGAATGTTATTGTAGATGTTTTACGCCGATTTTTTTATTTGGAGCATCCCTTAACAATGTCCAGCAGTAATCAGCAAGCAAACTGGCACTCCATTTGCCTTGATATCATTTTTCCATCGCAGATATGTCATTTTTTCCACAAAATAGCTTGTGTTATTGGCAATTTCGGCCTTTGTGTGCAATGCACAAACACAGTCATGAAGGAAAGGAATGGGATTGGGAAGATAGCGGAAGGGGAGTTACGGTCGGAGTGGAGAAGCTGGTATATTTTTCAGTTGTACTGGCTGCTACTGGAAAATATTTGCAGATGTTATGGGGGACTGAATGATAGAAAGCGAACAGAAACCATCCACTGAGTACATAGATTTTGTTGAAGTGGAACTGTTTCACTTTTACACCGTTTGACCATTTTATTTCGAATCATTTTTCTTCAACTGAAAATTCGTGCTTAAAAAAATCCCACTGTCTGGAGTGGGAATCGAACCCACGACCTATTGACTGTGAAACAAGCACGTTGCCCACTACGCCACGAAAGCCTCCTGGTGGAAGCGATCCCCATGTTCATCACTTACTGCCTTCTACCCCTTCCCATACAAATTTCTAAATTTGAAACTCAAGAAAAGTATTTTCTCTTCATTCATTTGAGAGCCACCAACTTTAAAATTGGAAAAAAGTATGGTGACAAGAGCGTTGATAAGCTGTTTCAAAAAAGTTCAACTTCGCCTTTTACCACCTCCCATACAAATATTACAATTTCTGTAAGATAATGTCTAATTTTCATGAAAATGATGGAAACCGTAAACATTAAATTCAGCACGAAACATTTGCATACCAAGTTCGGTGTCGTATTTAAAAATTACAAATCTCCCTGTTCCAATTCTACCACCACCCATACAAAACCCACTATTCACTTTTCTAAAGAATATTAGATTACATGTTTTCCGGTGCATTAAACCTTTTCCCATTTCATCTAGAGTATCGCATGATTGGGCTTTACACTCAATTATAGCGCTGTTGTGCTTTCAAATCAGTTAATTCCAAATTCAATTAATTGTTTAATTTTTAAAATAAATAATTAATTTTTTTTTTTTTCATTTTTTTCAGGTGCGTTGGTTTTTTGAATATCTATTTAAGTCATTGATTGTAAGTATTTATCGAGCATACGAGCAAATAATATAAAGGATGATATTGGAATCAGGTAGCATATATGCATTGTAGTACTCTTTAATTGCTTCTAATTTACCCGTAACTTTTATACTTTCCAAGAAAATTGACATACTATAAAGTTGTAAAATTGTGACGGCTTGTATGGGAGGTGACTGAACGGTTTTTTCTTTCTTTAAAATAGCACTACTGCCCAAAGCAGACCTTAGCCTCATGACGTTCGCATTCCTTAACATTTTTATACTCTAAATGGAAACTGAGAGTATTATAAGTTTGCTCTGAAGTTTGCAACACCAAGAAATAATACTCGCACAGAGGCGCCTAGGGTACAGAAATATTTGTTCTCGCTCAAAAATTTCAAAACCAGATGTCCGTCTGTGCGCTTTCTAGCTTGAGAACGTGTTGAGTTAGAAAGTTCAAATTTTGTACACGTCGTTTTTGACAAAAGAGTAAGATCAAGTTCTTGAACGGGCTAAATTACTCTACCCCTTCTACCCCGTTCCATACAAAATGACTGATTTTCAATCATTTACAATGATCAATTTTTCTTCGAAACCATAAAAGCTATCACTTCAAAATTTTGAAAATATTACTTTTATCATAAATGTGATGTATGGTATAAAAAATATTCGAATCCTTTCACTCCTTCCTCCACCTCCCATATAAACTGAACTTTTTCATGAATACTATGAACCAATTTTCTCAGTACGTATAACATTTGGCGAGCTAAAATCTTGTATTTAAAACTAAATTAGTATTAGTATTAAGATCGGAAAAAATTAACTGATTAGCATCTCTGCTGCTGTCCCCTGTAGTACAAAATGCCACAATTTCTTGAAAAGTATGAATATTACTGGTTTGAAATTTGAGAGATTTCAATTTCATACAGTGGTAGACATTCGTATGAGCGCACTACATTTTTTTTGAAATATTTCTTGAAAAAAAAAAATAAATAATTGAATACTTTTAAAATAGATATATTATGTTTTCTTTGGTAAGAAATGATTTGAATTCATTTTTGGCAAAATTTTTTTCTTTTTGTGGATTTAAAAAAAACAAAATTCTAATTAATGGTTAGATATTGTGACTTATAAGTAAAAAAAAATAAATAAGTTCATATTTTTGGCACTTTTTTTATTTAATACTTTATATTCTATTCTATTCTACAATGGCACTACAGCCCAAATCGGACCTTGGCCTCCTGATCTTCAGGTTCCCTACCATTTTTCATTACTTATTGTGGAAGGGTTGTTAGCACTTCGCACAACCCTCTATCTAAAAATAGGTATACCCAAGCAGGTAGTGTGCTAGAATTATGCGTCGACCGGGATTTGAACTCATGGCCTTCACATTGTATACCAACATGCTATCCATTAGGCTACACCCTAGCTTTTAATACTTTGTATGGCCTCCTTTATTTTGAATGGCACTAAAAATTCGGCTGGGCATTGAATTTGTTAGATTATTTAGACAATCCAGGCCAATTTCGGACCAGCACGTGCAAATAGCTGCTTTTAAGGAATTTACGCTATCAAACTGACGTCCATATGCATACACTTTGCCAGCGAGAATCCTCCAAAGGTTCTCAATTGGATTATAGTCAGGACTACAAGTGAGCCAGTCAAGTGTGCGAATATTTTGTCCTAAAGCCAATCCTTGGTTTGCCTCGAAGCATGAATGAATGCATTATCCTGCTAGAAAACTATATCTTTCTCGTCCCAACTATCCAGATGACTGATTAAAACGTCTTCCAAGAGATCTATGTTCATCTGGGAGTTCATTCTAGTAGTTATGAAACAGATTGGAAGCTTTTCTTTGCCGGAGAATGCACCCCAAACCATAATGCTTCCACTCCCGAAACTACGCTTCGATCTGACCACGTTGTGTTTTTTTAAATTATGCCAGTAGCAACTGTAGCAGTCTGGGCCATCCAAATTGAATGTTTTTTCATCAGAAACGTGAACGGCAGTTAATCGGGGTTTTGTTTTAAGTTTCGTCCATGCTATATTTAGCGAAGTCCTTAAAACACGCGCAATGTGACGAGGTGTTACATTAAGCTCTAATTTGTCCTTAATTTGTTTTGCAGATAGCCGATTTGTTGTTGCCTCGTGTCGAATTTTGCCTTTATCACGCAAGGATAATTTTGTATATTGCCCTTTGTTGGAGCCTTGACGCCATAGCCATTGCCTTTTTTTAAGAAATTCTTTATTGAACATTCAGATCGACCAAGTTTAGTATCAATTTGCCTCTTGTAAAAGTCTTTTTCTTTCAATAAATTGATGGCAACCTGCTCCGCCTCATTTAAGCGCTTCCCAGAATGCATTGCTGCAAAAACAACGCTCATACTAAATAATATTGCAAAATATAGTCTGCACAAGTCTTCAATGAAAATTCTTTAATGCTTTTTAAAACAAAATTTGAATTTTTTCGCGTTCAAAACTCAATAATTCCTCGATGCGCTCGTACGAATGTCGCAGCTCAAACTGAGCTCCATTCACATTTTTCGCTTTTTTTTTCAAAGTAGTACCGTTAGTTTCATCAGTTTTACTGTCGTGTAGGTATTACTCATCCATAGTAATTTCAAAAATAGGGAGAAAAAGTTTTTCTTAGAAATATTTTACAGTAGGGAACACAACGAATGTCTACCACTTTAGTATTCATTATTATTTCTGGGAAAAATCGCTAAATCCCTCCACTCCTTCTACCACCTCCCATACAAACTACACAATTTCACTGAATCTAATACACTAATTTTCTCAGGCCCTATTCAATTTTTGAAGCTTGCATTTTGTACAGAACTTTTTTATGGCTAGTCAATCATGATGGGAGAAAAATTAGTTGAATGCTGCCACTTCTTCTTCTCTTCTTTTATGATCACAAAAATTTATATTTCATCTAGAGTAATTTACGATTGCGCTTTACTCCCAATTGTAGTCCTGTTATGTTTTCATTACTTGTTATGGAAGGGGGTTGTTAGTCTCTTCGGTCAATCCTCTATCTACAAATTTTTCATTTTCGCAGATTGATGTGACCAAGACATATCCAAGCAGGCAGCGTGCTGGAATTATACGCCGTTCGGGATTTGAACTTACGACCTTCGCATTTTAGACCAACACGGTTCCCACTAGGCTATACTCTAGCTAGATTGAATGGCGGGATCGAAATTATTTCTTCACAGCTAACTATAATCGCTACTAAAATACTAGACACTAAATTTAATCTTCATAACTTTAATAGGTAGTGAGAAAATTTTAATACGAATTGTATTGTCCTATGCCCCAATAGCGAGTTTTAACAGCAAATTGATTGATTAATACTTTTTTATTAGAATTATTAAATAAAAGGGGATTTTGTTTTGGAAAGGGTTGAATCGAATATGAAAAAAGTTCTTCTTGAATTAAAAATGTTATAGCTAATTGTTTGGCTATTCTCAAGTGGTTTTACTTGACTTAGTCCATCTATTATGAGGGACCATAGTTAATGAGAGAGTTCCTTACGTTGTGGGCATCATCTGATAGTTCGAAAAACCAATGCGTTACTTAGCATTAAATGATGTTATCCATCGCCAAGGCGAATTGTTTCTATTTTACAGGATGTATATCTAGTATTGTGGAAACCCTTTCAATATCGAGAATATACAGAAAGCTACTTCGTTACCTTTTTGCACTACAGTGGCTTTGTAATCATTAAGATTGATTAAATGTGGTTTCAGTGGCCTTGTAAGTCCTTTTTCCATAATTCTGGAGAAAAATGATATTGGGATTATTTGATTTGAGTTGAGCGGTTGAATTGGAATGGGAAGTACTTTAGAACCCTTCCTTTGAGCTCATTTCTCCACTACCCAGAGATTTTTATGGGTTAAATGTACCCATAGTTATTTAATTATGTTTCCTTCAAGCATTTGGTTTGGGATGCTCTTTGTAGTTCGTCTTCGCGGCTAGGCTGCGAATCATCGTTAGAGGTGGCAGATTCTCTCAACTCAGCAGTACTTATTTTAAGTCAATTATAGCAAAAACCTAATGTCATTCAGTTCTATCCATGATGAATCGCGATCACGGCTTGGTCCTGGAGGACAGTCTCTTCAATTAATTCAATGTCGTTGCAAACCATTTGAGCATCAGTCAATTGACATCCGAAGGTCACGTCCTTCCATTCAAAGCGATTATTCATCCTAGCAAAACCGCCATTATCGACTATCTCTCTAATGACCAAACTGGAGAGATACATCAACCTCTCTAGCTAATTAAGAAAGGACCAAGCCATCATAAATATCAGCACTTATTCCATACACAAACATAGTCACGAAACCAAAACAGAAAAATTGGTGTTCAGTTTTCGTATAAATTCGCTCCTCCTGAATGTACAAGGACCAAAAACTGGCTCGTTGATGATATTCAACGCTTTGATTTTTTCCTTTTCCGTTTTTTTTTTTTAATTACCCTAAAGCATCATCACAAGGATTCCAGTGAAACAGGGGATTAGGACGGTTGTGGATGCGATGATAGTGGGAAGGGGGGGGGGGACATACATATGAATTGAGCTAACGAAACACCACTTGGAAACTGGAAACTCTCAAAACTGGTAGGTCCCTATCTGCTATGCAGTGTAGAGTTCATTAACCATTTGAGTTGTGTAGATTTTCAACGATGAGGGCGAGTGGCGCTTCACCCTGAGCGAGAGAATCTTTTGATTTTGCACATAAAATTCAAAAGTTTCCCTTCGAATTTTATTTTCTATTTTTTTCCAACATTTTGTTTTTTTTGCAAACTTTGTTTCTATTTTACCTCCCTATGTTTGTTGGTTCAATGACACGTTGGCATTAATCACGTCAAATTAAATATGAAAAAAGCACAGAATAGAGCATTCACGGGATAGAGAGTGAGCAAAATAATGTTGCATTCAAAGGGGTTAAAAATAAAATAATGAAAAAATTTCAAGTGAATGAAAAAAGAAAATTTATGGCTTTTTGTTTGTGTTTTGTCATATCAGGTTAACAGAATAATAGCCAATCAATGATGGTTCGCTCTGTTAGTTTTACTAATTACTTCGCTTTATAACAATTTGAAAATTGTTTACAGTAATGAAGCGAGGATTCAAATTATTTAATTAGATAATTATTTCTTTAAGGTTTTTTTTTGTGATTACACATATGTAATTAAGGGATCATGTAACGCAAAAGGCGATTTTCTTCGATAATTGCCTACTTTCGAACGAATATTCCCGACTAATGGTGCAAGATAATGAAATATTTTATTTTTCATTTTAATGTTTATGAAATTGACTAGGGTTTGGTTTGAACAAAAATTGAAAATTTTTGTTTCGCTAACGAAATATGACCACCAATTCATTTATTGTTTTTTAAAAACTGAAAAAAGTGACAATTTTCAAACGAATTTATTACCAACATTTCAAAAATTGACTAATCAAATTTTGTTGCTATAGCAATAGAAAAAGGTTACGAAAAGAATTTGGGTTGGACATATTTTCAATTTTTGTATGTTTTGTTAGTAATATATTAAATGAAAAAAGATGTTTTATTTTGACTTTTTTCATATTTTTTGATTCTAATTTCCTATATAGCATATCTTTTTTGGTATAGTTAAATTTAATGTGTTTTTAGTCTTGGTGAATTTTATGACCATTTCAAAGTATACATCGAATTTTCAAAGTCAATTTTTTTCCAATCAGTTCGGGGCCATCCAGCTAATCTGACTCGCTACTAGCACCGTCCATGAACCATCACCTTTGTCCAGTAATTCAGCCATGTATAGGTCTTTGGATAGGTTCCTCTTTATCCTAGCGGCATCGTTGACGTTTTTGATTTCTTCACAGAATCTCTTCCATGAATTTTGTTTGACGGCTCTTAATTGTTTTTTATGTAGTGTAACTGCTGCTTGGTATTTGTCCCAGCCTGTGTCACTTTTGCTGGAATTAGCTTTGTTAAAGAGTTTCCTTGCCGGTTTTTTCAGATTATCAATATCAGCGTTCTTATTATCTTAGGCGGACTTCTGAGGGCAGGAACTCTTGTATGAGTTTGTTAGCAAACCAACGCTTCTATCTAATGAATCTGGTGTTTTTATTGGGTAGGGAACTATTGCCGGTAGTTTACGGTGTATTAGCTCCTGATATTTAACCCAATCCGTTCTTGCTGGATAGGGTATAACCTAGTAGGTAGCGTGTTGGTCTTGTAATGCGAAGGTCGTGAGTTCAAATCCCGGTCGGCGCAATATATAATTCCAGCACATTGCCTGCTTGGATATATCTTGGTCACCTCAATCTACGAAAATGAAAAAATTCGCAGAAAGAGGGCTAACAACCCTTCCACAATAAGTAATGAAAAATGTTAAGGAACCTAAATATCAGGAGGCCAAGGTCCGATTTGGGCTGTAGCGCCATTGTAGAAGTAGAAGTTCTTGCTGGATTCCTGTAAAACCGGCTATTTTTGCTGATCCCACTATTTTAAATCGTATTCACATGTGGTCGGACAAGGACGGTTCTTTAGAAACTCTTCAGTTGCGGACCACTAGTGATTTAGAGTTAGTTGCAAGAGTCAGGTCGATAGCCTCGCTTCTTACTCTATTTACGAAGGTGGGGCTGTTACCAACATTACAAACATTTAGATTGTTAATGCTGAGAAATTCTAGAATTGACTTACCGCGATCGTTGCAGTCTGTGCTTGACCAGTAGGTGTGATGGGCATTGGCATCGCAACCTATTACCAAGTCCTCTGTGTTGGACTGGACAAGCTGGCCAGTCGTTGGAACATCGCTTGCTTAGTATGGCTGGTATGATGAAATCAGCTTCACAGGCTGCGGTGTTCCGTTAAATGACCTCTCCAAGAGCATTGTTGGTCGGCCCGGACTGCTGAATTGTGGAATTAATGTCAGTTTTAGTGCTTTTTTGCAATGACACATGTCCGTAGCTTACCTGTTTTGAGTCCGTGAAGGACTGTAAAAGTTTTGTTGCACCATCGTAGAATGTGGTTAGAGCCACTCAACCACGGTTCCTGGACAAGTGCAACATCCGAGTAACCTCTTAAGAGGTGTTGTTGGAGAGTGGCGATTGCCGCACTACTGTGATGTAGATTGACTTGAACCTCTCTGAGTTTGCCGGCTTCTGAGGTTGGCCGCATTTGGTTTCGTTAGTTTGAAGTAGTCCTTGTTGAGTTCACAATCTGCGAAACCTTTCACTACAGACAGCCTTTCCATGGAGCTCAGGTCAATTCCGAGAACAAGAAGTTGGCCCTTGTCTTTTTCTTCTCTATGGAAAAGCTTCCATACCTGCGTGGAAAGATTGTTTTGCAGCTTAATGTCCTGCAATACGATTCCAGGGTCTTCAATGATACCCGGGATCCATACAGACACTTTTGTCAGTCTAGGAGCCTCAGCACCTTCCACCACCTGTAGCTTGTCCTTCAAGAGCTCTTTCATCTTGGGAACCGCCTCCTGAAGAGTGTTTTGTTCACCACACGTTATTCTATGATAACCTGGCTTGAAGTCATACTTGAAAAAGCTTGGTTTAGCTGGTGTATTACCTAAGAGGTGTTCCGTCAGAATGTTCCTCCCTCAATGAAGAGTAGATCTGAGGCCTCACCGACTCTGGTATGATGGCTAGCAAGTCGTGGGTATTAATGACTGCTGCCTGGAGGGAACTCCTAGCGATTTTACTATAGGTAGCCGATCTCTGCTGTTTCTTTTTTGCTGCAGGTATTAACGTAATACTGTCATCCGATCTGTTGCGCTTGTGCTTCTGCTTCAATGGTTCGAGCTTATTACAGCGTCTGTGCACGCGGACGATGAGGGTTCGTTGACATTGCCATAGGCGATGTCACGAACCGATCGTCCCGAAGCAAGCGGGAATGAAAGTGTTTGAACCACTTCAATATTTTCCACTGACGGTTGCAAATAGGAAGTAGCAGCTGATTGGGAACCCGGAGTCAAGCTCCGTCTTACTCCGTTAGGCTGCCAGTCAGTCTGAGCATGCTCCTCCTTTTCGTTGCCGACAGTTTCGGAACCACAGTGCTATCCGTAAATGTTTGACACTACCCAGCGGAGTGGTCGGAGGTTGCAAAGACTCTTTCGCAGGAGGCTTTACTACTCTTCCACATTCGCTTCAGAAGTGCTAGCTTTATTAATCAGAGAGGTTGCTGGGGTACTGAGACCTTTCGCTTCAACTCTGATTACTTCGGCCGGCACGCTGTCTTGGCGTGAAGCGTCTGCAGCTCGTGAATCGTCCGTCCCAGAGGACAGTCGACTCAGAACTGCAGCCACTTTAGCCTCTACCGAATCATCAAACATTACTTTGGCAGCTTTTCTTTTTAGGTTGGTTTTAGCACGGCGGCGGGCACGGTTGCTAATATCATCTTGAGGGGCTTGGATGGTCTCAGTACCAAGGCTAGCCGAGATAGTTGTGCAGGATATTGTCGACGTCGAAGCATGAACAACATCTATACCCACTTCAAGCGGCTTATTCGGTTCTGAGGTTGCATCCCCTAATGTCATTATGGATGCGAGATCACTGAGCTCCGACATGGAAGTCTTAGTGCGCTGGGTGTTTGCCAGTAGCGCAGCACAACTAGAAACTGGTCGCACCGTTCTAGTAGCTCCGGATTCGGTGATTTTAGCACCCTCTTTTGCCGGGGACTGAGGGCCAATACGGGGTGATTCCATCTCATAGTTTTTTTGGCTGGTTCACGGTATGGTTTTTACAGGAAAAATATTTGCTGCTATATCCACCTAAAAATGTTTAATCATTTAGGCTCACAACGAAGCGGTTGCCAACGTTTGTCCGATTAGAACTAGAACCTGGTCGCAACGTTCTAGTAGCTCCCGAACCACGTTCGGATTCGGTGATTTTAGCACCCTCTTTTGCCGGAGACTGAGGGCCAATACAGGGTGATTCCATCTCATAGGTTTTTGGACTGGTTCACGGTATGGTTTTTTCAACAAAAATATTTGCTGCCACCTCAAAATCATTTAGGCTGACAACGAGGCGGTTGCCAACGTGTGTCCTATGAGCACGCTAAAGAAAGGTACAACTGTCAAACTTAATTCCTGACTATTACCATGCTAACCGCGGACGCGAGGGTCTCGCGACACACCACGGCCTGATAGGTTGCCCAACCCACAGGATATTCATTGAAAATATTTGCAATCTTTTTTAGAGTTATATTGTTAACATCTAAAACCTCCCCCATATGGTTTATTCTTTCCAGATTTGCATTTTATCTGTTATTTCCTCTTATCCAGCTAAATTCATTGTTTTCCATACCTGTTTTTCATTTGCTTTCCATTTATTTTCCATTATTTCCAGCTCTTTGCAACATATCCTCAAAGTCTTGATTTCTAGTTCTTTTGATAATGCAGGTCAATTTATTGCGATATTTTTTTAAGTTTTTATCTTATCGTTGTTGATGGAGAGAAACGATTCTGGTGCAGTTACAAAATACGATAATTATTGTCATGTAGTTCTTAATTTCCCTTCGGAAACACGTCGTTTCAGAATTCCAGTCCTGCCCATGGCTAGTTATTCGCTAATAACACAATCGCGCATACGACATACCAAATCCTTTTCATTCTCGGAGACCCATAAATTCCTTTCATGTCAAAACTGAATGAGATGACATCAAATTACAAATGGAAATCTGTACTTCGTGGGACGAGAACGGGCATCAAGATTGTGTATGGTAACAGCGCGGCCACACCAGCCATTGTCCATCTGCGCGCACTATTCAAAACCAAACACAAAATATTCATTGTAGTTTTTTATTTTATAATCTTTTTCTTCATTGACTGAAAAAAAAAAACGAGTTACGAGGTTGAGTTGTCCTTCACCCTTGTGTCCATCGCTTAAATTTTTTTTTTGTCCGATGTCACACATCCTCCATCATACATGAGCGCATTCATTATTAATACCCATGTAGTATGTCAGAACTCAAGTCTCGTTTTTTTTTTGTTCTTCCCTTGTGCATCACTGATTTTATTATTCATTTATTCGCGTCCGCGTTTTTTTTTTTTTTTTTTATTTGCTTCTTCGAAATTCCCTCGCACAAGCGCCTGAAAGGGAAGAAATATAAATAAAATCCAAATGACAATATGGCGTAGTCGTTTAAATGGATGAAATTGGCGAAAGAATAAGATGAAAAAAGATCTTTGAAGTTGATTGACAATTGAGTGAATCTCATATTGAGGAGTGTGCACACTTTTCGGTTTTAGTTTTCAAAACTCTCCCCTATTCTTTTTTTTATGAATTGCGAACGACTTTTCAATTCCTTTGTTCGAATTCTTGTTTTTTTTTTACGCAAACCCTCTTTTTGGGCTAACAATTAGTTCATTCAGTTTTAATTTTAAATTGTATAAATAAATTTTCATAGTATCGATATTTCAAAAATTCAATTTGACATTTCGTTGAAACTTTTCGAACAGAATTTGACAGTTGATGTGTCACTGTCAAAAATGTTATTTTAAATCTAAACCGGAAGTAGTGTAGTATTTTTGTATTCATAATTGTTGGGCATTAGAATAAATAGCTATTTCATCATTTCATTGCTCATATATAAAAAAAACAGGATCTGCGTCATAGCTATCCATTTAATCACAATCAGTGATGATCACATATTATATTTTGCGTTTTATGTTATTACAAATTTGCGCATCTGTCAATTGAATACGATGCTGTAGTGCGCACTTTCGATATTATTTCGCAATGCGCCATTGATCCGCATCAATCGAAATTAGGGAATCGATTTTATTCAAATTAACGTAAATTTGAATAAATGAAAAAGAGGTCTTTGATCGATGCCATGGTTGACACATGTTGTTTGCTGTCATCGACTTGAATTAAACAAAGCTGTGAGGTTTTCATCTACTTCAAATTCTTTCAATATTTTTGGGTTTCCGATGAATTGTGTCTTTAGTTTAGTTTCCGAAATTTTAGTATTTTGTTACGAAAATTTCAACTCTTTTCGGTAATCGTGAAAACTTCAATTTATTCATAGGGTTTCGAGATGAGGATCTGAAAATTTAAAAACAGAAGAAAAATGAAAGAAAAAAAAATTTTTCGTTTCGAATAGCACCGAGAGTTGATTAGCAAGTGAAAGAACAAAACCAATTTTACATTTTTATATAAAATTAACGTATTCTATTCGGTACTGTCAAAAAATTGCCGCTAGAATCGCCGCAAAAGTTCGTTGTCTATATACAGAGCGGTTGAACCAATGCCCTCTAGAAATACCAGGCCGTAAGGTGACGTCGAACAGAAGGTTTTTCTGAGCTAAGCCTAAGGTGTCCGAGCAAGTCGGAGCTCTCACCCAAGTACGAGTTTGTCAGTTTGACATGTCGTGGCAGTCTGTTTATGAGTATCTTGTAGCTGTCAGTATTCGCATCGCTCCTGTTTGCTTTGATCCGCCGATTTGAGAGCATTCTTTATGATGAGTTCGATCCGTATTGAATTATCGGGCGGTGGCCTACATGGTCCAGCACGCATATAATGAGTTCCTTAATTGATTCGCGCTCTGTTTATCCGAGTTTGGTAATCACGTCCGGCGGGATCCATTTGCTGAACATTCCCGTTCATATTCCGGACATTTGTGTTTTCTTGGCAGCATTCAGGTTAGTTTCGATCTACCGGTCGGTCACAGGTTCTTTTCGCCATTTTTCTTGTTTTCAGTGGCCTGATTTCAACATGTCTGCTGACGATGAAGCTGGTCGCCAAGAGCGGGCCTATTCGTTACCAGTTTTATTGCAATCGTTCTGGGCTACATCAGTCGTATGGTAGCTGGTTTGTATGACAATGAGGGAATTGATGTACAGTCAATTCCGGGTGTAACGAACTTCAAGTTACCAGGAAGATTGGATGTTCGTTGCAGATGGTGGCATTAAAATACACATAAGAGTAGTTCTACTTGTACGAGTAATTTTTATTTTTGTATTCAAATTCAAGAATAGAAAACAACATCAATTAATTTATATTATATTTTTAAAATTCTCGCGCTGGATCGCTTTTTTCCAAGCCAGCGGCTGGTAAACTTCGTCCGGGAATGAAAAAAAAAATCAGCTTTTACCCTTCGTGCCGGATGGTGCATCCTCTGGTCGCACATTTGTTTACCATCTCGCTAGTAAAAAATTATCTGTCCTTAAACTTATCTTAATTTTGGAGCGAATCCAACAGCGAAATCTTCAGCGAAATATCAGTCATGAGAGCTGTCAAAAAAAACTATCAAAGTGTAATGTCAACAAAACCTGCTATATTTTCTGCAGCTGCGGTAAAAAAGCTCATCCTTACGGCTTGGTATTTCTAGAAGGCCTTAATTGAATCCGTAGAACGTTCGTTAACAAAACATGACCCACACAGGACGGCGGCTGTCATTCGTCAGGTGACAATTCGCATCTGTCATGTGATATTTGTATGTTTACGTCGGGTGTTTTGGATGAAGGTGCGTCAAGTCCGACTACGGAGCCCCGAGCTAGGATCAAGGCAGCCCGAGTTATTGGGAGTCATGTCAATTGCTGGCGAGTATAACAACGGAAAATTCAAACAAGAAATAAATAACAACCGAAAAAGCAAAAAACGAAGAAAAACACTTTGAAACTTTGAAACACCATACAAAAGCGAACTGCTGGACCGTTGTTGCTTTACTCAATTTCCTACTGCCCGTAAAATTCGCGTGCATTTTTCTTTTACTGGTACTCTCGATTTTCCTTCAATTATTGCACCCGTTTCTCACTTTCTGTTTACGCGAATCCCTGGTCTTCGTCGTGTGTTTTTCACAAAAGGAAAGGCGGGAAAACACCACGAATCGTACGTTTGAAAAATTCTGGTCCGTCGCGAAAATAACCGCGATATTTTAAAATAAGAATTTCTAAGAACCGAATTGTCAATGCCCTTCTGAAAATTCTCTTGATGCTAGGCGGAATCTTCAAAAACCAAGCAAAATTAGGTTGCGCTATCTGATGACTGAATTTTGTGAGCTGTTTGCTTACAAAATACAGTGAAAGTGTTAATTGCTGAGAACGATGACGAATCAAGCTGGAATGATTTTGGTCAACACTCTCCCGAACAGCTGCAATGTTTTCATTGGACCGAGCTTCCCGAACACGGTCTTTTCTGGGTTTATTTTTTTTTTTTTTTAACGCGGCGAAAAGCATTGAAAGCCTCGAAGTGCGGGACTTGAACCCGCTAAAAATCCCTCGCCTAACCCACTATTCCCCGGGATTACCGTTAAGTATTACGTGAGGAAGAGGGAGAAGCATGAAGCTAAAACGTCAATTTACTGTCACATGTATTATCTTATGTCACCCTGTATATGTCACTGCCTATTTTATTTAACTGTCAACTGTTGTAGTTGCTGTAGGCACTTCTTCCTCAGGTAGTTCCCTACGTAGCCTTTCGAGTCTCCTTAGCTCGATGAGAACTGTTACGCGCATCTCAGTCACTGTGTTCCAGATTTAATTGCTCAGCATATGTGGGACAATGTTGTCGGGGTTTAATTTTCTCCCACGATTTCCTCCACTCTCCTTCTGTTCATTTCGAAGATTGAGCAGTGAAGAATTTTGCATTTTCTATTATATCTGTACAGCTTGGACATGATGCCAAGGAGTCATGACCATATTTGTGCAAAGCGCTTCTATTACAGACATGCCCTAACATAAATGTCATGTAGTAATATATTTGGGGTTGGAATTAATTCGTAGCGTTTTACAAAAGGTGGCGTTACTCAAGTATCCGTAGTCACATATACAAAAGCAAATATTCTCCATAAAGCTACTGTCATGGCGCATCTAGTACACTGAACGACATTTCTTTATCGAGTTTATAACATTTTGTTGTGCGTCATCAAACATGTCAACGTTCGTGCCGGAAAACCTGTTTTTGCGGGGAGTGTTGCTTCATTACTTCCATATGAAGAAAAGTGCCGCGGAAAGTCATCGCATTTTAGTAGACGTTCATGGTGAATATGCTCTAGCTGAGCAAACGTGCAGAAAGTAGTGAAAATTTTGGCTTGGAAGACAAGGAGCGTCCCGGACAGCCGAAAAAGTTTGAAGATGAAGAATTGGTGACAATGCTCGATGAAGACCCGTGTCAAACGCTTGCACAGTTGTCATAATCGCTTGAAGTTGATATATGATAATAATATCACTGTAATAATATTTTCAAAATAAACCATCAAACTTTGCAAAAAAACGCTACGAATTAATTCCAACCCCCAATACTTCACCATGCTTCCGACCGACCCACTTATCTACGTCCCTTATGAGTCTATACGTCCAACGGCCTTTGTTTACGGTGTTCCATTGCAGTTGCCAGGCATTGGTAGTTATTCGTTGCTCTTCTTTTTCCTCTTCCACTGTTAAGCTTCGCTTTATCGCATTCTTTTCGTGACATAATCGTTGTGCTTCACCAGTTGGTGGCAGTAAACCAGCTATGGCATTGGCGGCGTCATATGAGATTGTACGAACTCTTAACGCACTTACTCTATGGACTTTTTTTTAACATATTCGCGTAAGTTTCGTATCGTAGTGCTTCATTCCATAACGGTGAAGCAAACATTATAATACTTCGCGTCACTCTTGAAAGAAGTATCCTCCTGTTTTGGCTAGATCCTCCAATGTTTGCCATTGTTTTGCATAAGGCGGACTTCCCTCGTCCTGCTTTTGCGCAGACAGTTTCGATGTTCGTCTTAAAGGATAATCTTGCGTCAATCATAAAACCCAATTATTTAATGGAGGGTTGGGATACGATTTCAAGTTCATCTATATTTAACGTTATATGCTCTTTTTGGCTTGTAATAAGAACTAATTCTGTTATTTGTGCAGCTAGCTTTAGACTAGATGCTAGAAGCCAGTTCTTAATGTCAGAAATCACGTTGGCTATACTTATGTTGTTGATACTCTGTAAGACTTTCGCTACCACAGTAATTGCTGCATCATCTGCGTAGTCGATTATTTGTACATCTCTTGGTACTAGGAGTCGTAAGATGCCATCATAATGTACATTCCATAATACGGGTCCTAGTACTGAGCCCTGTGGGACTCCGCATGTTATGTTATACTTCTTCACTTCTTCTTCGGTATCATATAGTAATATTTGCGAGATAGCTCCTAAACCGTTCGTAGGAGGTACGGTGGAGTCTCCAATTTTAGTAGAGCATTCATGATGTGAGACCATGTCACCGAATTGAATGCTTTTTTGACGTCTAGTGTTATTATAGCGCAGTATTCTTTAGATCCATTCTTCCATCTAGTGTCTTCAATAGCCTTTTCAGCAATGTGTATCACTTTTTTTATTGTGTCGACCCTTTGCGGAATCCGTAACGATTCTCTGAAATGTTCTCACTCTCTTGTGGATATTGTTCTAATCTGTTAAGAATTAGCCGTTCTAAGATTTTCCCCAGTGCGCCAAGCATGCACAACGGTCTGTATGAACTCGGCTATCCGGGCGGTTAGTTTGGTTTCGGAAGTAGAACCAAACGTTGACGTTTCCATATTTTCAGAAAGATACCATCCTTTAGGCATTTCATGTACATTTCTGCGTAGACGTCTGTGTTAAGTTTTATAGCTAGTTTAAGCGCTCTATTTGGTATTCCATCTAACCCTGGTGATTTATTGTTCTCAAATCGCTTAACTGCTTAAGGTACGTTTACATCTGACACTTATTGCTCGAATTTATGTCCGAGAGAAATCGTGACTAGTGTAAACGGAGATGAATTTATGTCCGACACTTATATTCTACTATCGGAGATAAGTGTCGACACTTCTATCCAAACAGATGTAAACGCTGATTATTTGTAAATTCAAGCTCTCTCGACACTTATCGCAGAAGTTGACTGCTCGTCTACTTTTGCAATAAGTGTCGTGAAAACTGTAGGATGCAATGCAGTTCTTTTGTAACGTAAAGAAAAGAACTTAAAAATTAATAACCCGACTATCTCTTAAACTATGTAATTGAAACTTGAAACATAATTAATCTATACTAGCGGAATATAAGAAAAATATAATATTTGGGCATAATAGCAGTGGAGGGAAATGGGGAGCATTTCAAAATTGGTGCATTTTTGAAAATTTCAAACCGTTATATCTAAAAATCCAACGCAGGTATTAAGTTGAAATTTTGTGAGATTGTCGAGCTCTATAACTTATAAATTTGATAAAATTTTTATTTTGATGGCTATAAGGAGAGGGAGGTGATGGCCCAAAATATCGAAAATTTTGAGAAATTTTTGTAGGGCTCTGGTAAATTCAAGTTTTGTGCGGGAATGGCTATGAAAAAATAAACTGCCAAGAAGTCGGGCGCAACTTTACTATTTACCCCCATACAAAATTATGCAATCTTGCAATTTGAAAATAAACGGATTTGTTCGAAAAGTATAAATGCTATTGATCCGAAATTTGTAATATATTACTTTAATTATGATTTCAATTTACTATATAAAAGTTTTTTGAGTCCCCCCTTTCCTTCCAGAACCTGCCATACAAACTGCACTTTTTTATGAAATACTATAAACAAATTTACTCAGTACGTATAAAATTGATCGAGTTGAAATTGTGCACAGTACCTATTAAATTTTTGAAACCTAAATTTTTTATAAAACATTTTGATGGCAACTCTAGCGTGATCTGAAAAAATAGGTTCAATGTCGTCATCCCCTCCACCAGTTCCCTTACGAAATTTCTTAAAATGAAAAAAAATTCATCTTGACCGCATTAATTAAACTGCAGAATGGAAGTTATGTACGACACATGTGTCCGTATGTAAACGGGTCGGACATTTCTTCCGAATTTCAGCATTGCGAGAACTGTCGGACACTTATCCACGACATAAGTGTCTGGTAATTTCTCTCAGATGTAAACAAACAGTCAAAGCGAATTTCTGTCGGACACTTGACACTTATGTCCGGAGGGAAGTGTCAGATGTAAACGTACCTTTTGTTGCAATGTGGAATATTTGTCTTACTTAAAAAATCTTTCTTCGATTTCTTGAGGCAACATTTTTATTCTCTCATCTTTATTTTCTTACTTACTACTAGTTTCTCACTTTTGTTCTTTCAAAAAGAGTTTGCACCTGTAACAAAGTTAATTACCTCAATTTGTAAAAATAATAATAATAATAATAAATAATAAAATATAAAAAAAAAAACACAAAACTATCAAACGACGTCAACGACATCTGTTGGCAAAACATAAAAAAAAAACAAGTTGATCGAAGTTATTTGAGGCAAACGAGAAAAAAAAATCGGGATTAGCTTTTGGAAGTGGCCCAGAGGAAGGCGGTTAAATTCAAAACCCGGAGTGATGGTTTTTTTTTTTTTTTTTTTTTGATTTAGAAAAAAGAATGAATTACAAGTGTGCGAGTTAGCACAGTGTTTAGTCAGTGGAAAAATTAAAAAAAAATTTAAGGAAAAAAAAAACAGAAAAAAAAAACAAGAAAAGTGTTAAGTGCAAGAACTGAAGATTCGAGCAGCCGCAGCACCTCCCGAACAAAGGAACCGAATTCTCCGTGCAGCGTTTAGCCGAGGGACGACGCTTCTCATCAGAAAAGGGGCCCCCAAATCAGGTTTTTTATATTAAAAAGAAAAAAAAAAGGACATTAGTTATTAATAAATTAAATTGTACTTTAAATTTTATTGTATATATATTTTTTTGTGTGAAGAGCCTTTGTGATTGTTTTCACAGGTGTGAACTCAGCGATATTAAAAAAAAAAAAAATTAGCTTGGTTTTCGTTTCGCGGTTTTTTTTTTTTTTTTTTGTCTGTGCCCTTAGGAAATTGTGAAGAAAAAAAAAGAGATTATGCAGACTGAGTAGAGGGTTCACTCCTGGGGCTCCGCAGAATGAGCCCCTCATGGTAATCCGAGCATAATCCCGGTAGTTTTTCGGTTCGTCAGGCTGAAGAGGAGAGGAATGTGAGTTCGACAGATGGTCAGTCGTATGTTCATATGTGTAGCGCGTTACGAGAGCGGATAAATAATTCCTCGGCAATCCCACTCCCACGTTCCTAGCTAGCCAATAAAAATTGCGCTCCGTGCCGAGGAATAAGCCGCTAAAATCTGTTGGCGGAAGGAATTCTGCGTGAGGATAACCAACGGCATACGCCGTTCCCACGTCCTCCAGAGTTCTTTCCGTTACACTTTAGAGTACCTCCTCCGCAGTTATCACCGCTGATTCATTATTTTCTTCAATGGGGCTTTCTATTATTGCCGGAGCATTACAATCGTAGCGTTCCGGGAATAGCGATTCGACCACTTTCTCCGTAAGTACCGGGCACGTTGGTGCTTGTCCTTGTAGTGCCTACTTTACTGTCACTACTTTACTTTTTATAAATTAAGTAAATCGTAGAAACTTACTTTAATAGCGCTACTTTACTTTTGATAAATGAATAGATCGCACAAAATATAAAAATAATCATATTAGTTTTTTATGAAAAAATTGTAAAAAAACAAGTCAGTTGAAAAACGAATTTTATAAAAGCAAGTTGTAAAAAGTTTTTGTTGGATAAGCGCATTAAATATTATTTCTTAAAATAAATAATTGCATATAACTAATTGTTGTTAAAATAATTATTAAAATAAATAATTATAAAAATTATGAATAATTTTTAAAATATTTATATCAAGTGGTTGAAGTTTATTAATAAACTAATCACTAAAAATGGTGACCCCTTCAAATCTCGATGGTCCATTAACCAAGGAACCAGTTACTGAACTAATTTGTGATAGTGGATCGATAATACATTTACGTCGGATATCCACGATTAAACCGAAATGTTTAAGAAAATCTGCACCAAGAATGGGTTTTTCAACATCGGCTATAATAAATTTCCAATTAAATACTCTTCTTAATTGGAGAGAGATATCTAAAAATTTAAATCCGAAAGTTTTGATGTTAGAAGAATTGGCGGCTGTGAGTACGATAGATTTATCACAAACCCTGTTTTCCTTTGGATTAACCGGAAGAACAGAGATGTCAGCTCCAGTATCAATTAAAAAACTAAACTTGGATAAATTGTCTAAAATGAATAGGCGACTTGATGATGATGGTTTGTTGTCGAACATCGCCACTTCAGACAACTTTTTCAGTTTTTTGGATTGTTGAACGAACAAGGTTTGCGACATTTAGTTGCATTAGTTCCAAATTTTTTATGATAGTAACAGAAATTCGAATTTGGTATTGAATTATCGCGATAGTTACTAAAAGAACGTGAATTACTTCTAGAACGTGATCGATTCCTTCTATAAAATTGGTTTTGTTTCAGAGTCAATAATTCAATCTGTTTCGTTAACAGGGACATCTGATGAATGATTGAACTTTCAAAACTAAATCGATCAGTTCTAATTTCATTAACTTTTAGTTGCGAGATATTTGAAACGTCCCAATTGAAATTAGGATTAGTTTCAATAACTCGATCTGCAAGAATGCTTAATTCGTCGAGTGAAACATTCGCTACTGCTAAAATCGATTGTGCATTAGGTGGTAATTTTTGAAGCCAAAGCTTCTTTAAAAGAGGTTCTCCAACAGAAGACCCAGCTAACGCCTTCATCTTACTTAAAAGATGAGATGGTTTATCGTCTCCAAGATCAAGACCGTTAATTAATTTCTGAAGTTTGTGATCTTCCGATTCACCAAATCTAGAAATAACAGCCAATTTCAAATCCGAATAAGGTGTGGTAGAGGATAAATTCTCAATAATGTCCAACACCTTATCACATTCTTCCTGAGTCAACATACTCAATGCATAGCTAAATTTCGTTGCTTCTGACGAAATGTTAACTGACCGGAATTGTACCTCGAGAGCTTGAAACCAAGCAGTCGGATTTCGTCTCCACAAACAGACCTTTTGAATTGCGACGGTCGCAATATTATTTGAATCGCCTAACCCCAAAAAAGGATTAGCTATCAACGATTCATCCCGAGATGAAGGAGGTAAAGTTTCATACGACATGACGCAACTTAATATCAAAATCAATAAATCGCCACAAAATTTAAAATTTACAAAGTGAAAGTGAAATATATATATGAAGTAAAATATAAATATTAGATTAAAATTTACTTGATTTATGTATTTTCTTATTCTGAGCAATTACGTATTCTGAATTTTGCTGCAGTTGTTATTGTTGCGCTTTGACTGTTGATGTAGCTGCTGCTGCTGCTGTTGCTGTTGTTGCTACTCTTGCTGTTGACGTTGTTGCTGCTGTTGCTGTTGCTGTCGCTTCTGCTGCTGCTGTTGCTATTGTTGTTACTCTTGCTGTTGATGTTGTTGTTGCTGTTGTTGCTGTTAAATTACGTTTAAATGCTTCTAATTAAGCTTGAAGTTGATTGTTTGTTTCTTGAAAGATCTGCAAAAATCAGCGACGTCTTCATGCGGATTCCGTTTAAAAATCCGTAAAATTCAGCAACGTCTCGAATCGTGCGCTGTTTGATCTTGATTGAATTGAATCGAAATCATTTGAAAATTTTGAAAATTGAGGCGTGATGCCTGTTGCTTCTGTTGTTGATAGTCACCAAATTGTTGATGAATTGTTTCTTCAAAGGGCGTGTGCCTTCGTCGGGGTCACCATTTTTGGAGTAGGTTATTAATAAACTTCAACCACTTGATATAAATATTTTAAAAATTATTCTTAATTTTTATAATTATTTATTTTTATAATTATTTTAACAACAATTAGTTATATGCAATTATTTATTTTAAGAAATAATATTTAATGCGCTTATCCAACAAAAACTTTTTACAACTTGCTTTTATAAAATTCGTTTTTCAACTGACTTGTTTTTTTACAATTTTTTCATAAAAAACTAATATGATTATTTTTATATTTTGTGCGATCTATTCATTTATCAAAAGTAAAGTAGCGCTATTAAAGTAAGTTTCTACGATTTACTTAATTTATAAAAAGTAAAGTAGTGATAGTAAAGTAGGCACTACATACCCCCTTCCTAGAGAAGATCTTTGATCTTTTCGTTATTATATACATTTAAGAATAAACAAAAAAGGAAAGGAATGTCTGTGGTACGCATTTTTGTATTTAATTGACAAAGGAAACTTTCTTTTTAACTCTTGACGAGTTTGTTGCTTCGGAAGAACTAATGAAGCAAGGCTTAAGACGATCAATTGATACTGAAGTCGGTTTGTCTTTGATCTTAATGACGAAAAACTTGTTGTTTCTGTGAATGACTTCAAAAGGGCCTTCATATGGAGTTTGAAGAGAGGTGCGAACCTTGTCTGTTCTCAGAAAAACATGGGTACATGTTTTGAGATCTTCAAAAACAAAAGGAGTTTCCAAACTATGTCTTGATGGAGGGCGAGGGCTTGATTTGTTGATCCGATCACGAAGAATTTCAACAAAATCACTTCCAGACATTGTATTCGATTTGTTCTTGTGTTGAACAAAATCGTAAGGAAGTCTAATATTCTGACCGTAAAGTAATTCGGCGGGGGTCGCGTTGGCATCATCTCGAATTACTGTTCGTAAACCGAGAAGTGTAAAAGGAAGTGCATCTGACCAACTTTCGTTTGTTTTGCATTTCAAAGTTTCTTTAAAAACTCTGTGCCATCTTTCTAACATGCCGTTTGCTTTAGGATTGTATGCAGTAGTTCTGCAGCGTTTAAATCCTATCAATTTTCCTAATTCGTGAAATAATCGAGATTCGAATTGAGGACCTTGATCCGTAATAATAGAAACTGGCGTTCCGTAACGTGGAATATATTCTTTGAATAAAGTAGATGCAACAGTTTCTGCGCGAATATCTGTAAGGGGATAAGCTTCGGGCCATCTGGTGAAACGATCCAAAACTGTAAGGCAGTATCTGAAACCGTTCGAAGTTGGCAAAGGACCAACCAGATCAATATGAATTGTTTCAAATTTGCTTGAAACTGGTTTGAAATCTCCTAAAGGACTTGTGACGTGTCGAGAGATTTTTGCTTTTTGACATGCAAAACATTCCTTAGTCCATTTACGACAATCTTTATTGATTGAGGGCCAAATGAATCTTTGTCGCATAAGTTTAACGGTAGCCTTAATTCCTGGATGCGATAAATCGTGAACAGTACGAAAAACGCGAGTTCGTAAATTTAAAGGAATGTAAGGTCTAAGTTTATGCAAGGAATTGTCACACCAAAGAGGATTGATGGTACCTTCAATAATAACCGGAATGATTTTTAAACTGGGTAAATTTTTAGCTTTATTTAATTCAGAATCAATTAGTTGAGTATCAGCAATTTCGCAGTAGTCAATAGTTGTCGGAAGGTTTAATGCTTCAATTCTCGATAAAGCATCAGCGACAACATTGTTTTGACCAGAAACATGACGAATATCTGATGTAAATTGACTGATGAAATCCAAATGTCTGAGCTGACGTGGCGAAGCTTTTTCAGGGTTTTGTTTAAGAGCGAAAATTAACGGCTTATGATCCGTAAACAAAATAAAATCTCTGCCTTCAAGCATAAATTTAAAATGTTTAATGGCAATATAAGCCGCTAAAAGCTCTCGATCATATGCACTATAATTCTTTTGAGGTGAAGAAAGTTTCTTCGAGAAAAAGGCTAGTGGTTGCCAGTCATTTCCATATCGTTGTTGAAGAACGGCTCCTAAAGCTGTATCTGAAGCGTCCACTGCTAATGAAAGAGATGAAGAAGTGGAGGGAAAAGCTAAAGTTGTAGCTTGAGCGAGTTGCTTTTTGCAACGCTCAAACGCTTCAATTGATGTAACCGACCAAACCAATTCTGTTTTATCATTCTTTTTCTTGCTACCAATAGTGAAGCTGTCAAGAATTGACTGTGCTTCGGCAGCGTGAGGAATAAATCGGCGATAAAAATTAATCATTCCTAAAAATCGTCGCATATCTTTTACTGTAGATGGACGTGTATAAGCTAATATAGCTTCGACTCGTGAAGCGATTGGTTTGATTCCATTTTTGTCAATCGAATGACCGAGGAAATCGACCGAAGATTTAAAGAACGAGCATTTAGTTTGGTTAATTACCAAATTATGAGAGTTAAGTCGTTCAAACAATTTCTCTAAATGATTGAAATGATCACTTTCTGATTTAGAAGCTACCAAAATGTCATCGATATAGACAAAACAAAAATCAAAATCATTTAAAATTGAGAAAATGAATCTTTGAAAAGTTTGTGCTGCATTGCGAAGACCAAAAGTCATCCGCACAAACTCGTAAAGTCCGAAAGGTGTCGTAATGGCTGTTTTCGGAATATCATCCTCATTAATGGGAATTTGATGATAAGCTCTTTCTAAGTCAACAGTTGAAAAAAATGTACATCCTTCCAACTGTTGACAGAAGTCCTGAATATGAGGAATAGGATAAGTGTCAGGAGTAGTGATAGCGTTTAAAGATCTATAATCACCACAAGGCCTCCAACTACCATCCTTCTTCTTCACCATGTGAAGCGGTGATGCCCATGGACTGTCGGAGGGTCTACAGATACCACGTTCAATCATTAGATTGAATTCGGCCTTAGCTGCTCTAAGCTTTACCGGATCTAGACGACGAGGTCTGGCAAAGATTGGACGACCTTTAGTAACGATAAAGTGTCGCACTGTGCTCGACTCTATGAAACTATAATTTAAGGTGCGTCGTAATCCTTCGAATTTAGATAATAACAACTCAACTTTTGGATTTAAAGGTGTAGATATCTCTCTCCAATTAAGAAGAGTATTTAATTGGAAATTTATTATAGCCGATGTTGAAAAACCCATTCTTGGTGCAGATTTTCTTAAACATTTCGGTTTAATCGTGGATATCCGACGTAAATGTATTATCGATCCACTATCACAAATTAGTTCAGTAACTGGTTCCTTGGTTAATGGACCATCTTCAAATCTCGCTGTTTTGTCAACTACACCTTTAAATCCAAAAGTTGAGTTGTTATTATCTAAATTCGAAGGATTACGACGCACCTTAAATTATAGTTTCATAGAGTCGAGCACAGTGCGACACGTTATCGTTACTAAAGGTCGTCCAATCTTTGCCAGACCTCGTCGTCTAGATCCGGTAAAGCTTAGAGCAGCTAAGGCCGAATTCAATCTAATGATTGAACGTGGTATCTGTAGACCCTCCGACAGTCCATGGGCATCACCGCTTCACATGGTGAAGAAGAAGGATGGTAGTTGGAGGCCTTGTGGTGATTATAGATCTTTAAACGCTATCACTACTCCTGACACTTATCCTATTCCTCATATTCAGGACTTCTGTCAACAGTTGGAAGGATGTACATTTTTTTCAACTGTTGACTTAGAAAGAGCTTATCATCAAATTCCCATTAATGAGGATGATATTCCGAAAACAGCCATTACGACACCTTTCGGACTTTACGAGTTTGTGCGGATGACTTTTGGTCTTCGCAATGCAGCACAAACTTTTCAAAGATTCATTTTCTCAATTTTAAATGATTTTGATTTTTGTTTTGTCTATATCGATGACATTTTGGTAGCTTCTAAATCAGAAAGTGATCATTTCAATCATTTAGAGAAATTGTTTGAACGACTTAACTCTCATAATTTGGTAATTAACCAAACTAAATGCTCGTTCTTTAAATCTTCGGTCGATTTCCTCGGTCATTCGATTGACAAAAATGGAATCAAACCAATCGCTTCACGAGTCGAAGCTATATTAGCTTATACACGTCCATCTACAGTAAAAGATATGCGACGATTTTTAGGAATGATTAATTTTTATCGCCGATTTATTCCTCACGCTGCCGAAGCACAGTCAATTCTTGACAGCTTCACTATTGGTAGCAAGAAAAAGAATGATAAAACAGAATTGGTTTGGTCGGTTACATCAATTGAAGCGTTTGAGCGTTGCAAAAAGCAACTCGCTCAAGCTACAACTTTAGCTTTTCCCTCCACTTCTTCATCTCTTTCATTAGCAGTGGACGCTTCAGATACAGCTTTAGGAGCCGTTCTTCAACAACGATATGGAAATGACTGGCAACCACTAGCCTTTTTCTCGAAGAAACTTTCTTCACCTCAAAAGAATTATAGTGCATATGATCGAGAGCTTTTAGCGGCTTATATTGCCATTAAACATTTTAAATTTATGCTTGAAGGCAGAGATTTTATTTTGTTTACGGATCATAAGCCGTTAATTTTCGCTCTTAAACAAAACCCTGAAAAAGCTTCGCCACGTCAGCTCAGACATTTGGATTTCATCAGTCAATTTACATCAGATATTCGTCATGTTTCTGGTCAAAACAATGTTGTCGCTGATGCTTTATCGAGAATTGAAGCATTAAACCTTCCGACAACTATTGACTACTGCGAAATTGCTGATACTCAACTAATTGATTCTGAATTAAATAAAGCTAAAAATTTACCCAGTTTAAAAATCATTCCGGTTATTATTGAAGGTACCATCAATCCTCTTTGGTGTGACAATTCCTTGCATAAACTTAGACCTTACATTCCTTTAAATTTACGAACTCGCGTTTTTCGTACTGTTCACGATTTATCGCATCCAGGAATTAAGGCTACCGTTAAACTTATGCGACAAAGATTCATTTGGCCCTCAATCAATAAAGATTGTCGTAAATGGACTAAGGAATGTTTTGCATGTCAAAAAGCAAAAATCTCTCGACACGTCACAAGTCCTTTAGGAGATTTCAAACCAGTTTCAAGCAAATTTGAAACAATTCATATTGATCTGGTTGGTCCTTTGCCAACTTCGAACGGTTTCAGATACTGCCTTACAGTTTTGGATCGTTTCACCAGATGGCCCGAAGCTTATCCCCTTACAGATATTCGCGCAGAAACTGTTGCATCTACTTTATTCAAAGAATATATTCCACGTTACGGAACGCCAGTTTCTATTATTACGGATCAAGGTCCTCAGTTCGAATCTCGATTATTTCACGAATTAGGAAAATTGATAGGATTTAAACGCTGCAGAACTACTGCATACAATCCTAAAGCAAACGGCATGTTAGAAAGATGGCACAGAGTTTTTAAAGAAACTTTGAAATGCAAAACAAACGAAAGTTGGTCAGATGCACTTCCTTTTACACTTCTCGGTTTACGAACAGTAATTCGAGATGATGCCAACGCGACCCCCGCCGAATTACTTTACGGTCAGAATATTAGACTTCCTTACGATTTTGTTCAACACAAGAACAAATCGAATACAATGTCTGGAAGTGATTTTGTTGAAATTCTTCGTGATCGGATCAACAAATCAAGCCCTCGCCCTCCATCAAGACATAGTTTGGAAACTCCTTTTGTTTTTGAAGATCTCAAAACATGTACCCATGTTTTTCTGAGAACAGACAAGGTTCGCACCTCTCTTCAAACTCCATATGAAGGCCCTTTTGAAGTCATTCAGAGAAACAACAAGTTTTTCGTCATTAAGATCAAAGACAAACCGACTTCAGTATCAATTGATCGTCTTAAGCCTTGCTTCATTAGTTCTTCCGAAGCAACAAACTCGTCAAGAGTTAAAAAGAAAGTTTCCTTTGTCAATTAAATACAAAAATGCGTACCACAGACATTCCTTTCCTTTTTTGTTTATTCTTAAATGTATATAATATCGAAAAGATCAAAGATCTTCTCTAGGAAGGGGGTATGTAGTGCCTACTTTACTGTCACTACTTTACTTTTTATAAATTAAGTAAATCGTAGAAACTTACTTTAATAGCGCTACTTTACTTTTGATAAATGAATAGATCGCACAAAATATAAAAATAATCATATTAGTTTTTTATGAAAAAATTGTAAAAAAACAAGTCAGTTGAAAAACGAATTTTATAAAAGCAAGTTGTAAAAAGTTTTTGTTGGATAAGCGCATTAAATATTATTTCTTAAAATAAATAATTGCATATAACTAATTGTTGTTAAAATAATTATTAAAATAAATAATTATAAAAATTATGAATAATTTTTAAAATATTTATATCAAGTGGTTGAAGTTTATTAATAAACTAATCACTAAATCCTCTTCAGTTTCGACATCACTACCATACCTTATATGCTCCATCCCCTAAGTTACAGTTAATGATGTTACAAAGTTATCTAAAACATTCTTGTTTACTTTCTTTAATTGCCTGTTTAAGATCTGACCTGGCTTCCTCTTTTCTGGATTTGAACTGACTTGTACAGCAAGAAGGTGCGTTATTGTAACCTAAAAAGCTACGATATTTTCTATCTGCGCAAAGCTCTCATTACTTCGGTACTGGTTTTTCACAATTTCTATAAGTTATGCGTCCGTGTAATTCTCCATCACTAAACCTCAATGTTCACACAATACAACTGTCAAAAAAGAATGCTGCAAGACCGACACAAAAAAAAAATGAGGCTAAATTCAAAATAGGCGGTCTTAAATTATATTTAAATGTATAGACTAGTGAAAAGAAAAAGTTTCGCGAAGATACAATCTATACGAAAATTTCAAGGTCTTTTGAACTGTGGCTTTTTTTTCCCGATTCCTTACTGCAATAATTGGCGCAACCGATGCATTTCTTCTTCTTAAAGCGATCTTCCTTTCACGTTTTTTAACAAGTGACAATCGTATAAGTAATAAATCAAAACATGTCAGATAAAATCTCCAAAAAAAAAAAAAAAAATTTCAGCATTTTTTCTGCTTATGAAGAGGTTACTGAACTTGAAAACTGAACACTGAAATTTTATTTGTTCATCACGTTTCACTTACGATATTTTTGTGGTTATGGCGATTTTTTCGTCTTCTTTTGAGTCTGGACGGCGAAGATATTAGCGCACTACAAAAGTAAACACCCGTTGGAAAAAGATAAACACAGAAGGCGATGAAAAAGAACAGAGTCGAGACGAAAGTTGTTCTGCTTTGCATTTTTGTAATTTCGAAAAAAAACCAAAAAAAAAAAAAAAATTCTTTATTGAGTTGTGGTTTACAGAAAAACGTCTTTTTTTTCTGTTGTATTTGCAATAACAAGCGTGAATCATCAGCCCAAAGAAAAGACTGGGTTAGTTTACCGTTCGTTTTAACGTAAATTTCAACACAAAAGAATTTTTGTGTGTTCTTTCAGTGCATTTTTACCTGAAGATTTGCAATTTCTCACAACAAGCATTTAATTGGATTTCTCGAAAAGTTGATGATCGTAACGCAATATGATCACGTTCGAGTCATTAATATAAAAATATAAAAAAAAATAAATAAAAAATTAAAAGAAATATTTTGAAGCATTCATCAAGAAGCCGCCGCACACACACCCAAAACCGATAAAAGGCCGTGATTTGAATTTTTATCTGCACTTTAGCGGCCCAAGTGAAACACGAAACTGTGTGCGAAAAGAGGTCTTAATTTCGCACACACGATGTAACAACTTTCATTGTTTGGTTCGCCATTGCGATGGTCACTGAACCGTGGTGGTGCGACATCCCCAATATAAAAACGCATCGCATGTTCACATTCGCAGAAACCTAAAAAAAAACCGAGTGCTAAAATAAAATGACCAAAACGACGACAGTCCGACGATGCCTCACCCAAAAATGGAAATTTTTGGCATGGCAAAGTAAAAGGAAGAGAAATGTCAGAGTTAATGTCTTTTTGCAATTAAAATGTCGCACATTACCTGAGCTTTTGCGCGCGAAATTCTCGCCCACACGTTGCGTTCATTGAGTGAAATTAGCACAACCCACACCGTGCTCACGAGCTTAGCTCATGGATTAACTTGAATAAATTTACTTTACTTTACTTTACCGTTGGAGACGTCACAGTTCCTATGATCCTGTGTTATTCGGAATCAGCTCAAGGACGAATCGGTTGTCGCCCGCGATGCTGCAGAGTGCAAGAGTTGTCTTTGTTCCTGACGGAATACTATAATGCTCTGCTCGAGCGAACGACCTTAAAGGACATTTCTCTTAAATTAAAAGACATTATGAGACCGTTGACCAAACCAGCAACGACATAAAGGAAAATACTTACTAACTGGTAAGGGAATGGGGTGGGGACCTTCCCTTCTACTCTCTGCCTGTCCTCCGCTCACTCGTGTACCATCATAAAATCGTACTTTGCAGCGATATCGTAAAATTTACGATGCAGTAAATGAAATCTTTTGGGTGTGCAAGAAAGCAAGATTTTCGGCGAAGGATTGCTAAGCTGTGCGGATGGCGGCAATAACTTTCACGGGTGAATGCAATCATAAAACTGGTTGAAAGAAACGTAAAATATGCTGATTAACCAGCTTCGAAATTGAATAACTAAAATTTTAAATTTAGTATGCAATATCGATAATTTTTAGACCCAGTACGCTGTTCGAATGTCTGTCTGGTAAATAACTCTAGAGCACTTCAATCTATTGAGCTGAAATTTTCTCCATATCGTTTTCAACAAAAAAAGTAATTTAAGGTCCTGAATGATCCATGTGCAGCCTACCTTACAAAATTTCGAATTTTGAATACGGGAATACAAATTGAAACACGCTGTTTCCCAATAGATGGCGCCAGCAGCAAATGCTGATCAACAATTGCGAATCAGAAACGTCACGTGGTAAACTTAGGCAACTCCTCATCATTAGATTTGTGAAGTTTTATCGGCGTCATATCCTTTTTTGTGCACGAATATGTCGATGTTTGAGTCATATAAGCATCATTTGCTTTTTGCTTTTTGCCTTGAATTCAAAAAAAATCTGCGGCTGAGGCGCGTCGAATGATTGTTAAAACTTATGGTGAGAGTGCTGTTACTGAAAGAACGTGTTGCGAATGATTTTAACGCTATAAAATGACTGATTTCGGCGTGGATGCGTCTCGGAGCGGTTAAAAAGTTTGATGACACAGAAGTGGAGTCATTACTGGACGAAGACTCATGCCAAACGCAACAACAAGCCATTTTACATCTCTTGAAAAGCTTGGGAATGATGCAAGGAAATTGAGTGTCATACGAGTTGAAGCCAAGAAACGTCGAATGGGGTTTTTTTTTACATACGAACAGCTACTTCAACGGCAAAAGAGGAAGAGTTTTTTGCATCGCATCGTCACTGGCGATGAGAAGTGGATCCATTACGATACCTCAAAGCGAAAAAAATCGTGATATACCGCGGCTATGCATCAACTTCGACGGCCAAGCCCAATGTCCATGGCTCGAAAATCATGCTGTGTTTTTGGTATGACCAGCTCGGCCCGGTGAATAGTTCACGAACGAACTAGTTCATTTCAGCTATTTCACATCCCCCCCCCCCCCTCCCATTATATAAGTTCACGCGCAATACTCGTGCTGATCGTGCTCATGGGTATACGGTTGAGCCACTCAAATCACGTACGGTGAAATTTAGGCAGTCAACATCCAAAATGTGGAATGCACTACCCGCGGTCACTTTTCCTAATGATTATAACATCACGCAATTTAAAGGCAACATTCACTGATTTCTTTTATCCTGTCCGTCCTTATTCAATTAATTGTTTATTTTGTTAATTTTCATTTTGTTTCATCCTTTCCTAAACGACTGGACTGTACGCTATAGTATTAAAGGGCGACCCCTAAGTCCAACTTGGTGCGATAAAAAAAAAGAAAATTGAATGTTCGTACGATGTATTGTGGAATTAAACTGATAAGACAGGTACACTGATGTTGATGTTTAGTTCACGAATGAACTATGACCTCAATACGATCGTACTTCGCGAAGAAATGTCAGAATTTAGTTTGAAGACAGACTTGTTTGTGGATCGAACTAATCAGGCATTTTTTTTTCAATTTGATACGTTTCTGATACGTTTAATTTGTAGTGAGTGAGCGGCTGCTGTGCATTGTTGCGTTTCGTTCCAGGCCTGCTTACGAAGTACTCGTTAGTAAGGCTTGTGAAAGCAGGCCCTGCCTTAGACGCTATGGGAATACCGTGCAGGTAATGGGAATACCGTGCAGGTAATGGGAATACCGTGCAGGTAATGGGAATACCGTGCAGGTAATGGGAATACCGTGCAGGTAATGGGAATACCGTGCAGGTAATGGGAATACCGTGCAGGTAATGGGATTAGAACTCGGTGATTTCGAGTTGCAAAGCGGCCGTGCTCACCACTTACCTATCTAGACCCTATGGCTTATTCGGTTTGTAGCGTTGCAGTATAAGTCGCCACAGTACTCCCCAAGCAGTGATAGCGGTGAGACGTGTCTTTGAGCTGGTGGCAACTAGGAGGCAAATGGGCACGTACCACTCTGGGAGCAGGTTGCTGTGCAGTTTTGTTGCTGTAAGACTGTGCTGCTGTAGCTTGTTGCTATTTGAGCGAAGTATAGGTGCCAGACGAAAGTGTGATCGTGTTGATCACGCCGTGGTCACCAATTTAGCGAGTGAGCGACTACTGCGCATTGTTGCGTTTCGTTCCAGGCCTGCTTACGACGGACTTGTCAGTAAGGCTTGTGTAAGCAGACCCTGCCTTGGATGCTAGAGAATAGCGTACAGGTAGTGGGATTAGAACCAGGGGATATCGAGTTGCAAAGCGACCGTGCTGACCACTGGACCACTGGACCACTGTGCTATCTAGACCCCACGGCTTAGTCGGTTTGTAGCGTTGCAGTATAAGCCACCACAAATTCACGAACCAACTTTCAGCTTTTCAGTTTTTTCTTCTTTTTTTTTGTGACCTTCTCTCTACTCATTTGTTTGTATCGCGGGAACGGATGTTCGAATTGACACGGGTACAACATTTTCCCCTTTTTGAGAACGTCTGCTTGAATCGAGTTGGGTGTGTTTTTTTTATAATTTTATTCCTTTTTTACTTGAAAAGTTAGCGAAAAAACCGTGTTTGCAAATTGTTTACTCGAGAACACCTGCTTAGTCGGATGAAGTTTTTTCGCATTTTTTACAGACATCTCGGGAACGGGTGCGTGGATCTAGTCGAGTATAATTTGTTTCCCTTCTACTTTTTTTGTACCCGAGATATCTGCAAAAGGTAGAATTTTGCAAATAAAACCTCCTAAGAACTAAATGAACTGAAAAGCCTAAAACAAATGACTAGTCGTTTTAGTGAATAAGAACTATTGAACTAGATCAGCAAATGAAACTGTTTTGCCCATCTTTAGTTTTATAAGCTACTGCAACCGGGTAGAACCATCACGGGAAATCGCAACAGAAACAACTAATGCGTTTGAGCCGTGAATTGAAGAAGAAATGGTCGCAATACGGAGAGAGACACGGCAAAGTAATTTTGCTGCACGACAACGCTCGGCCACATGTTGCTCACATTGTGAAATCTGGAGACACTGAAATGGGACATTCTACCCAACCCGCTATATTCTCCAGTCATTGACCCTTCCGACTACCACCTAATCTGATCGATGACACATGACCTGGCTGAGCATCACTTTCATTCTTACGAAGTAGCCAAAAATAGAGTCGATCCGAGTATCCAGGTCGAAGAAATAAAGAAGTCCTGGCGATAACAAAAGAGCGATGCTCAGAATCGCGCATTGTGGGAGTGAACTGCCACTGTCCTATGCTTATTATTGATTGATTAATCTCAATCGCATCAAATAATTAAGGAATAGACGCAAGCATCGAAATCGGTCTTTAATTTTCAGCAAGGTGCTAAAGGCCTGCGTTGGGGTTTTCCCGTGCATCGAACACTTTGCCATTCCAGATGAAAGCTGGCTGCTCAAACATAAGTCCGGGCGCACATAGACCATAGGCTGGTCCGTTGGGATGCTACAGGATCTCAGAAGAGACTGCTATATGGTGAACCAAATGGAGCTTTCTATGAAGCGTTGAAGGCTCCTGGCTTCTGGATTTGCCAGATTACCGAAACTATCGAGGAAGTATGCACTAATGTTGCATCGCCTTCTTCTAGAGATAGCAGTATAAGAGCATAAAAGATGAAGAATCATGCTTTCCTCTTCTTCATCTTTGCAGCTCCTGCCAAAATCATTAAATGGTTAGCCAAGCCCCTGGGCATGTCTCCTTATCAGGCAGTGTCCTGAATCAACACCTACTACGGAGCTGATCATCTGCCTGCATAGCCAGTCTACCAGAGTTTTTTATATCCAGCACAGCCAAAATCTGTCTGGTGGTATTACATTGAACACTGAGCCCATCTCTCGTTGGCTTTGCTAATCGCATCCTACTTAAGTTACGAGAGCCATGCACAACTTCTCTTTCACAGTTTGAATCTACAATTTGGCTCCGTACCGGACGAATTCGTTGGCCCTGCTGTTCCCCTGGTAATCAGCACAGGCAAATGTTGAATTGTTCAGCCATCTTTCTCAGAGACACTCGACAATCAGTCTTGGATGTAAACATGACTGATTTTAAGAATTTAATAGCGGTCTGGCTATCAGTGAAGATGCCAATATCCTTAGTAGATACTACATTACACTTCAGCCAGGTTTAGGCTTCTTTTATCGCCATCACCTCTGCTTGGAACACACTGAGTCATTACAATGTGTTCCAACCAGAGGAATACGGAAAGATATGCTTAAGTTAAGTATAGCGGAGAAAACACCTCTTCCCATTCCACTTCTAGTTTTGGAGCCATTAGTATGGAAGGATATGGATTCTTCCACCCACATTTCATCTGCCTCCCACTCTTGTCTCGAGCGGATGACGGTGAGAAAATTAATATCAAAATCAAAACTTGGTAGAGTGTAGTCTGTGTTTTCGAGTAAATTTTCGAAATCTTCCAGAAATATGAACGCAGGTCCACTGATGAGTTTCTTTGAGGCGAGCGGCCTCACTTGCAGCCATCTTTTTACCAATAATATCGAGAGGTAGCAGATGAAACAGTACTTCGAATGCTGCAGAGTGGGTTGTTCTTAGAGACCCTTATGCATACATATGCTGTTCTCTGCACCTTACCGAGGAGAGCGCGGTTTGTATCTGTCTTTAGGGCAGTGAACCACACAATCACATCATAAAGCCAGATGGGTCTGACGACGGCAATGTAGAGCCAATGCACTAGTTTTGCTGCATTCTCCATTTCTTACCTGTGGCTTTCTTACAGGAGTAAAGAGCAACAATAGCTTTGTTTACACGTTCCTGAATATTAGATTTCCAGTTCAGTTTCTTTTCCAAAATAAGGCCCAGATATTTTACTCTATTTGCGAAAATAAGACTGGTACCATCCAGGTTAGGAGGGTCAACGTGGGGAATTTTGTGTGTCCGTGTGAAAAGCACTGCTCGGTTTTGGGTGGGTTTTATATGAATGGGAATGGCATTTTTGAGCCTTATTTAATTATAATTCTGTTAAATTCATCTTCTTCAATGGCACTACAGCCCAAATTGGGCATTGGCCTCCTTCAGATTCCTTAACATTGTTTCTTATTTCCCTTTTCATAGGGTTTTTGGCCCTTCGTACAACTCTCTATCTACGAATTTTCATGTTGGCAAATTGAGGTGACCCAAATATACCCACGTAGGCAGTGTGCTGGAATTATACGTTGACCGGTATTTGAATTCACGACCTTCGAATTTCAGATCAACACGCTACCCACTAGCCTATACTCAGGCTCTGTTATGTTCATGTTGAACCATTTTTCATCAAATGTCCACGTTAACATCGGACTTAATCATTTGACACAGTTTCGAACGGATGGTTTTACTATGGATTGCCCTTCGGTTTTCAGCGAATTCGTGAGTTACCAAGTTCGATTTCAGCACTATCTAAAATGATAAAATCATTCAAAACTTTGAAAGAAATAGAAAATATTAGAGATGTCCTAGTACCTACACAATACAATTGACCGGGGTCAAAGCTTCCGTTAATCATCTTGAAATTTTAAACCTATAAATAAACTTCTTAGTAACTTTCATTGAATTACAAGCAAAAAAGAAATTCCTTTCAAATTTCTTCTTCGAGTTTCCTTGGTAATATCGAGAAAGAGAGAAAAAAAAAATATTTTAAGAAAAATTCCAATGAAAAACTGCTACAAACATGGAATCGGGTCGTCGTCGTGGAAATCATCTTACTTTCATTCTAATGGCGCCACATATCTCACTTGCGATTTTTCCTCCAAACAACGAATAACAAGAAGAAAAAAAAATAACCTCAATGGCGACTCGCCATTTCTTCTTCCGCTCCGACTGGCGTCAGTGAATTTATTAGCAAATGAAAGGAAAAAAAAAATCATGTATGACAGATCTGACATTGGTAAAACTCAATTTTAATTTAATTTTTTTTTAGAGATCAGAACACATGAAATAAAGAAATCCAGACGCACAAATTTGATTAAAATGTTTATGTCTGATCAAATTAACATTAACATAATGTAAGTGCCGTATGTGAGACTACAAATTTGATAAATAGCAAAAAAAATAAAACAGGATTTATTAATCTTTGATAGTTGGAAAATTACTTAAGACAAAAATCGAATTAAAAGTTTTAATTTACTTTTTTAGTTTTTGGGGTCGAAAATTCGGTGTAAAAATGTTGGTAAATTGGTCAAAAGTTCGGTATAAAAATTTTGGCAAATGGGTCAAAAATTCGGTGTAGAAATTTTTTCCAAACTAGCAGATATGTCTGACGGTATATCTAAAGTCTTAGCTATTTTTTTTTATACAAATTCGAAATTAAAAATATCCTTGCCTTTTTCCCGCTGGTAAAAATCGTGTGAGATCTGCAATCGTTAACTTCGCTTCCGAGCCATTTCGTTACTTAGAGAGCGAGGATGGTGATGTTGTTACGAGACATCTCCTGAAGAAGTTCCCGCAGTGCACCCGTTCGATGTAATGAACGCACATTCCAAGATCCAAGAGAACAGTCCATTTTTGGTTGCCGTAGTCGCTGCCGTTTGATTCGTCCAATCCGATACTGTAATCCGGGTTTCTGGACACGCGAGTTTTTTCCGGGGAGACGTTGTCAGCGC
Source organism: Chorisops tibialis (assembly GCA_963669355.1). Taxonomy (NCBI): domain Eukaryota; kingdom Metazoa; phylum Arthropoda; class Insecta; order Diptera; family Stratiomyidae; genus Chorisops; species Chorisops tibialis. The sequence continues at coordinate 291,614,491 of OY770262.1, forward strand.
TTCGCCCAACTCCCAACCTGGAGGGCCAGTCTGAATGGCAGTTCCGATTAGAGGCGCGGGACATTTGCCTCCACCCTTCTCCGTGTGCTGTTTTAAACAAATCACCCGGTGCCCTTCGCGGGGGGGGGGGGGGGGGGAATAATCATGATATACGAGGGGGTAGGCAAGAAAACTCATTAAAAAAAATTTTTTTTTTATTTATTTCTCAATATAATCTCCTTTCAGCTCGATACATTTAGTCCAGCGATATTCTAACTTTTTCAAGCCATCCAAAAAATATGATTTGTCGAACTCCGCAAAATAGGCCTCTGTTGCGTCGATAGCCTCCTCATTCGAGCCGAATTTCTTTCCGTGCCAACGATTTCTTTAAGTTTGGAAAGAGGAAAAAGTCACAGGGGGCCAAATCAGGGGAATATGGTGGGTGAGGCAGTAATTCGTAGCGCAATTCGACCAGTTTTGCTGTGGCGATTGCGGACGAGTGAGCAGGTGCGTTGTCATGGTGAAAAAGGACTTTTTTCGCCAAGTGAGGCCGTTTTTTTATCAATTCAGCATTGAATCGATCCAATAAATCAGCATAGTACTGCCCCGTGATTGTCCTTCCTTTCTCCAAAAATTCGGAGACGATGATGCCTTGCGAATCCCAAAAAACGGTGGCCATGACTTTTCCGGCCGATGGAACCTTTTTCGCCTTCTTTGGAGCAGTTTCGCCGGGTGAAATCCACTGTTTTGACTGTTCTTTCGTTTCTGGCGTGTAGTGATGGATCCATGTTTCGTCAACAGTCACGAAACGCCGTAGAAATTCTTTCGGATTGCGCTTAAACATGTCCAAACAGTGCTCCGAAGTTGTCATGCGATTCCGTTTTTGCTTCACTGTTAGCAAACGCGGCACCCATCTCGCCGATAGCTTTCTCATGCCCAATTTTTCGTGTAGGATATTTCGTATGCGTTCAATTGAGATGTGTACAATGTCAGCAATCTCTCTGACCTTAATCCGACGGTCTGCTAACACAATACCATGGATTTTATTAACCATATCCTCCGTAGTCACCTCAATCGGACGGCCTGGGCGCTCTTCATCAAAAACGGATGTTCGACCACGCTTGAATTCATTAAACCAATATCTGATGGTAGTCATCGAAGGTGCATGGTCCTTATAAACGGCATGCAACTTCACTTTGATTTCCTCACACGTCTTCCCATCCAAAAAAAAGAAATCGAATCACTGATCGATATTGCTCTTTCTCCATGATTGCAAATAAACACGAACTTGATGAATTTCAACAGCTGTCAAAACAAAACTACTCGATAAATCTGGCTGAAATTTTCACAGTCGTCATTGTAACGATGGCGCATGATGGCATAAACATTTTGCGTCAGTGTTGCCATTAGTCGGTAAACACGGGTACTTATCATACAGCCCTCGTATGTATATTTTAAAGTATGACATTTTATTTATATTTTGTGAAAACTTGGTTCAAAAATTTCAAACGGTAAAGAAGTCACTGTCGTTTTTCTGGGACGTGATTTTGTTGTCATCGTTTGCGGTACCAGACGTGCCTCCGCCATTAAAAAAAAATGTTATCACTGCTAAGGTCGTTATAAATGGGCTTGATTGCAGTCAGAATCACCTCGGGAATCGTGTGTATAGCCATTCAATTTGTCTTTTGCCAAGAATACCAAGAATTTGAGCCCTGAGGACAGTTTTCGGGGAGTGGTTGTTCGTCTGTAGAGCTGTATGACATCCTTCATTTTTGATACTGAGTCACAGTTTCTGAAAATTGCTAAGCCATAGTAAATGGTTAATTTGTGAATCTTGTGAATCTTTCTAGCATATCATTCATGATTTATCGAGCACTCATCTTTGTGTGTTGCTTTCCATTCATCATATTCAGCGTGTTTTCTTTTGATTTTCAACGTCCGCAAGCTGTATAATATAAAGATTTTAGAAGAATATCTACAATCTTGCCTGGGTACCATCCAATAAACGTTACTGCTCCTAATAAAGACGTGAATCCAAATACTTATGCGTATTGCGGTTGTCGTGTCGTAGTCGTTTCGAAAGCGACAGTCAAAATCGGTATTGTGAATGTCGTTTTCATACGACGAATTTTTTTTTTTTGTCGAAAAAAACGACACTTCTGTCGATGACATTCCGTCTTCACGACTCTTCGACGAAATGCCATCGCCGAAAAAATGTAAGTTAGTACATTAAATTGATGATTGATGTTTAATTAATAAAAACGTTATATTTTTTAGGATGAAAATAACAAATAAGAAGCAATTCGATTTGTTGGTCCATTTAATGGACGAAAATAGAGATATTGCTAGCGGCTTCCAAAAAAGCGGCGGCGATTTCAAAAACATATATATAGCACATATATTTGTAATTTGTGTTGCCTTCTCTTGCGAATAATGCAGTTCTCGTGCTCCTAAGATACATCGAAATCGGTTTTTAAAAACACCATTTGTCCCTTATGATGTTACGCCCCATCGCATGTAGAGTATTATATAGACTTTCGGTACTACCACTCTCAGGATTTCTGAATGGAGTCATCAAAAAAGGTTCCAAGGCGTATCCTGCATCACCTTAAATAAAATATATATGCACAAATAAATAAATTCCAAATCAAATAATTCCAAAAAATTATCATTAAGCCTTACCTAGAAGCGACGTATTTCGATCCCCATTTTCATACTCTCTCTGCAAGGTGGTTCTGGGTTGAGACAAATTCCACACCATAGAGTCGTGATTTGCTCCGGAATATCTCGCATTTATGTATCGATGTGCGAGCGAAACGTGGAGCTGACGTGGGGAGCGATCACCACTTGATGGTTGCCTGCTTGAGATTGTGTACAGCAGCTATCCGACGACCACAAATTCTTCAAATGAAGCGCAAGCTTAATGTGGATAAACTCAGAGATCCCAACAAAAAACGCGAATACACTACCATTCTACGCGAAAAGTCATCCACATTGGGTGAACATGAAATGCGCACACTGGACGCCAATTGGGAGGCAACCAGAAACACTTTTCTAACTAGTGCTGAAGAATCTGTGGGATATGCGCAAAGCGGTGAGAAACCCTGGATGTCACAAGACACATGGGACAAGGTTGGCAATCGGAAAAAAGTCAAATTGGCAATCATCTCTCAACCCGATGTCAACCAACGAACGCCCGACTTGAGGCAGAACTACCGCGATGCTCATATACAGCTTAAAAGGGCTGTTAGACGCGACAAGATAAAGGCCATTGAAGATCTGGCAAACAAGGCAGAATCTGCGGCTTACCTTGGGGATATGGGTTCACTATTTAAAATCATGAAACAGTTTACGAACAGGAATTTCACCGCCAACCACCTGGTGAGAGATGTCAACGGAACTCTCCTTACTATGATTGAAGACCAATTGCGACGATGGAAGGAATACTTCTCTGATATTTTAAACATCTTGTCAGATGAAGATATTCCGGAAACAGAACAACTTCCAAACATCCAACCGCAACAATCCTCTATTAGGGACGATCCCCAGATAAGGAAGAGATAGTTTCCGCCATTCGGTCAATGGCGGGAAGGAAAGCTCCAGGTATAGACGGACTACCAACCGAACTCCTCAAAGCGGACCCGGAAATAACAGCCGATATACTCCTCCCACTCTTCACTAAGGTGTGGAATGAGGGAAGATATCCGACTGAATGGAAGGAGGGCATCATTGTGAAAATTCCGAAGAAGGGCGACCTTCGGGATTGTGGCAATTGGCGTGGTATATGTCTACTTACTGCCGTATCAAAAATTATGGCTAAGGTAATTCTCAATAGGATTAGTGATGTCGTCGAGAGCACTCTCGAAGTTTATCAGGCTGGATTCCGTAAAGGGTCGTCTTGTACCGACCACACAAATACCCTACGGATAATATTAGAGCAGTCAGCCGAAATGGGTTCGCCACTACATCTCATGTTTGTGGACTTCGAGAAGGCTTTCGACAGCGTTAAGCGAGATTACATATGGAATGCTTTGCGTAGGAGAGGTATTCCAGATAAGGTCATAGCTATGATTAAAGAATCCTACGAAGATGCAAGGTGTCGCGTCTTGCATAGAGGAGAGCTGTCCGAGAGCTTTCCTGTGCGAACGGGTGTCAGACAAGGCTGCATATTATCACCAGCCCTGTTTCTGGTGGTAATAAATGACATCTTAAAAGCTGCACTGGAAGGTGGGGAAGGTAAAGGTCTTCAATGGAGACTATTTAACATCTTAAGTCACCTTGATTATGCTGATGACGTGTGTTTGCTTGCACATACCCGTTCGGACTTAGAGTCAAATGTTCGCTCGTTGCATTCTAAATGCAAAGAGGCGGGACTGAAAATAAATGTGCGTAAAACCAAGTACATGCACATGGGTTCGAACGCAAGCACACCGATTGTTCTTAATGGACAGGATGTGGAAGAGGTGCAAGATTTTTGCTATCTCGGAAGCATTGTCAGCATGGACGGCGGAGCCGAAAAGGATGTTGAGGCTCGGCTAAATAAAGCCCGTCAGGTCTTCGGTATCCTTTCCCCTTTCTGGAGGTTAAGAGAGATCTCCCTTCGCACGAAGCTGCGAGTTTTTGACGCATGCGTAAAATCCGTGTTGTTATATTGTTGTACTACGTGGAAAGTGACCGTTCGACTTACCAAGAAACTACAGACTTTCATAAACCAATGCCTCCGGCGCATTTTAGGAATATTCTGGCCAGAAGTAATCTCCAACGACGAACTTTGGAGTACAACTCGCCAGACTAAAATAGGTATTGAGATTCAACGGCGAAAGTGGCAGTGGATCGGTCATACTTTGAGGAAACCAGAGCGAAACATCGCAAAACAGGCTCTGGATTATAACCCTCAAGGAAGACGTCGGGTTGGTCGACCATGTAACACATGGAAGCGAGCAGTTGAGCAGGAGGCCAGAGGAATAAACAAGTCCTGGCAACAGCTTAAAGCCGATGCTCGGGATCGCGCCTTGTGGAAGAGAGTTGTTTCTGTCCTATGCCCCTATAGGGGGTCTTAACAGGAATTTGATGTATCGAATTCTCATTTTGTGGTCACATATCTGTAAAAAGGAATATAAATTCATTAACCGTACGAGAATAATTAAACAGTAAGAAAAACTTACAATCATAGCATTAACACTGTGGAAACCTTTTCGATTGTAGTATAAATGTTGAATATCGTTTTTGGGCCGCATTATTCTGATATGGGTACCATCAACACATCCTACAACTCCAGGTATCTGGCATTTGCCGAAAAAAAATCGCTTGGCTTCGTGCTGTTCTTCTTTACTAAGCTCGAAGGTAATCCATTTTGAGCACAGATGACTTTCAAGTACTCCAAACAACTCCTTGAAAATTAAGGACATCGTTGGCTGAGCCAATGCAAGATGAAAATCGTTGCCTGTTCCACGTTGGTATCCTCCTTCAGCGAAAAACCGTAAACACGCTGCCACTTTTAGTATGTTCGGGACTGATGAAGACCGCAATGTTATTCGAAGATAAGGTTCGATCGTCTCAAGGACCATAATAAACGATTCTTTGCAAAGTCGAAAGTTCCTGACAAAGCTATATGTTTTAACAAAAGTGTAATTTTTTTAAAATGATTATAAAAATTTTACTTTTACTTGTAGTTATCCATTTGCAGCGGATTTGAGCAATCTCTAAGCCACTTTCGCTTTAATGCCAGATGAATTACAGCTTCCTGCTTATTTTCTTCCTCACATTCAAACTAGAAATCATCATGAAAATTTAAAATTATTTACTTTAAAATTATTTGACAGAAGCTTTGACAATTTTTCCAAGTCACAATAGTCAAATAAGGGTCAATATTCACAATTTCACAGCACGATGTCGGAATCGATATGGCAATGCTAATGACCAGTGTCGATCTGCTTAGGCAATGCGAATTTCGAATCGAAACGACACGACTCTCGAGAGTCGAAGTCGAAAAATGACGAGACGACAACCGCAATACGGGTAACTGTGAGTTGTTTGTCATCGCCAGTGCCATTATCTCCCTTGACTGATAGCTTTTTTACCTAATAGATCACAAACTGCAGAAAAAGCATTATAAATATTTTTTAACTATGATGTCGTAGGTAGTTTGTGTCACGGGAAGAGATAAGTCCATTATGCCGCAAAATTTTTGAGCACCATTCAAGCCAATTCCTGACAGTCTTAGAGCAAAACAGAATCGTCTATTAATTTCGTAAGCATTTGCAATGAACAGGGAAGCCGCAATTAAAACAGGATCACACAACGCTCACACTAGCATTACTTTAAAACCGAGTCAACGGGTACTTTCAGTTTTGAATTGAACGTTTCCACTACACTGTTTACATTTCACGTATTCAGATATAGCAGTGAAGTGAAGAAATTAAGTATTCTGTACTCAGTAGTTTTCTCTTCAGCCACAAACACCTCCTATCTATTTTCCAATTTTTTGCATCATTTCCCTTGTTCTGCTTGATATGGATTTTTTGGTGGCTGCCTCTTCTTTTTCACATCTTTTCTGAGACCCCAGATTGATGTTTATCACGCAAACACTTTCGTCGATCCATTTTCGTATTATTTTGGCAATAACAGCGATCAATTTCGGAACGACTGTTCGTCTCGACGATCAGACAACGACTAAGGTTCTGTGAATTTCACTTGTGGAATGCCTATACCTGAACCTCACCAACTTTTCAAAGCATGACCCCGCTATACAGAAGGTCATCAATATCTGGAATAGCGTTGCTCACCCGGTCGATTATACAACGCTATAATTTCGCCATTACTGCGAATTTCTTTATGCAATTTTCAGGGTAGACAGTCAAAATCAATTTTTTTTTAACTACCCAGGTGTATGTAACCCCTTAACAAAATTGCTTTACACTTGAAAGTTTTTCATTAACAATTTTTCACTTTCAATATTAAACATAGACTGATTCGTCGATGGCTCCAAACCAGACAAAAACGCTCGCCTTTTTATATTTGTCTTGTCGGCTGAATTATTCCCCTTTGTCGTATGAATCTTTTTATTCTCGGCCGAGCGCTGTTAATTGCTTCTATATATCATTGCCTCGTCGACCGAGTCTTTTCCCTGTCGGGAGAGTATCTACGTCTAGTTGTAGTTGGTTTCTATAGAGTATTTCCTCGCCGTCCGAGTCTTTTCCCTGTCGTACGAGCCCTTACGTGTGGTTTTTATTGTTTCTCTACATTTCCCGTGTAATTTGTTGTTGGTTGAATGTTGAAGGTCTTCAGACACATTTACTTCCGTGCTTCGCACGATGCCGTTTCCAGTTCCACCAGCTTCCCAGACCTCAGCGCAGAAGCCTTCGCCACTGTAGTCTCCTCTTCATATCTCCTCTTTATATCTCTTCTTTATATCTCTCCTACATGGCCTGAGTCAGAACCGCCGATAGTGCTTTGAAATTTTGGAAGTTAACAATTTTTCAGTGACCTACTCCTTCTACCCCCTCCCATACGAAATCTATAGATTTTAAATATTGTACTAACACTTTTAATTAAAAATATTTAAAACAAATTTGCATTAAAAATTTGAAATCCCCCTTCCCCTTCTACCCCCTTCCCCATCTACCCCCTCCCATACAAAAGTGTGATTTCAATGAATTTCAATAAATCAAACAAAATAAAATCTGCGAACTTGTAATTTTGTACAAACACTTTTGAAGGGAAACAAAATATTACAATAAATGTTATTTTACGATTCCCACAACTTCTCTACCCTCTGCCATACAACACTTTTGCTTGTCAACCGTCGAAATACCAGGTGTGGCGGTTAATAATTCTTAATTTTTTTAAGAAATGGCGCTGAAAACACACAGTCCACCTTTCAAAACGCTGTTGATGTTTAACCGATTTCCGGTTAGCGTCAATTTTTTTCTTGTGGTAAACATGTCGAGTTTCGAGTCGAATCAAGAGTATTTGCGGCACGTACCTTTTTGTTGGAGCTGTTTTTGTTTGTTGGACTTTTTTGTGTCGGATCGTGACTGAAGACAAAAAACGGATACATTTTCTGAACCCAAAATGCAAAAAATCATTGGTTAGCCCAGGACCGCTAGACCGAATCGCCTAGGGAAGGAAGACAATTCTGATGATTTAAGGGGATCAGAAGAGTGTCGTGGACCAAATTCTGAAACCTGATGAAACAGTTGATACCGTTCGGTACCGTTAAGAAATTATAAATTTGAACCAAGCGAGCAGAATGGGATACAAGACACGGAAAAGTAATTTTGTAGCATCACACACAGTGAAAGCGGTCAAAGACTCCATTTCTGCACTTGGCTGAGAACTATTGACTTGGCCCCTTCTGATTACCACTTGTTTTCATAGATGGCGCACTCTCCATGCAACACTTAAACAATTACGGAGATGTCCAAAATGACTGGATGATTGGACCACCTCAAAAGATGAACGGTTTTTGTGCGAGATCATCCTCCAAAAATTCCCGGAGAGATAGAAATAATGTATGATTAGCGATAGCGCATACTTTGAATAAATAAGTGTTTACAGAGGTAAACTCCCAATTTTAACGTGTTTTTTTTAAAGAAAAAAATAAGAATCATTAACCACCATACATTATATAAACGAATGAAATATTAATTCTGTATACTGAAGGTATTGATCGTAATCGCGGTTAAATAATTGAGAACATCCCTACCCTAGAACCGCATTCACTTAGTCTTCCCTATCTATCCTAACATGATTATTGACACGCATACTGAACTTGCCTCAAGTATTATAAAGTTGCTCCCGACTTGTTGGCAAATATTTGTCCTTTGGCTTAGAATAAATTTAGATCATACTGCTTTGTAATCTCATATCTTCTACAATGGCACTACAGCCCAAATCGGACCTTGGCCGCCTGACATTCAGGTTCCTTAACATTGTTAGGGTTGTTAGCCCTTCGCACAACCCTCTTTCTACGAATTTTTCATTTTCTTAGATTGAGGTGACCAACGTATATCCGAGCAGGCAATGTGCTGGAATTATGCGGGGACCGGGATTTGAACTCACGACCTTCGCATTACAAGACCAACACGCTACCCGCTAGGCTACACCCTAGTAATCTCATATAGTCAGTGATAATTGTAATCTGTCGTCTATTGGAATAAATAATTTTTTTTTTTAACTAAATAGCCCTAATTAACCAATTATTATCAACAATACAGAAAATTTTATCCATTATTAGTCCGTGAGCAAAACTAATAATATTGCAATTTCCAGTGGCATAAACTTTTCATAAAAATATCGCATAGAATTCCTTCTCGTAATACGAGAACAATCTTAACCTTGCCCAATGGACTTTCGTTATCTCATAACTGAAATTCTGCCATGCCCGTAATTGTTTAATCAAAAAATCTATAGATTTAAACAATCAACGGATTGAGTTACAAAACGATTAAGAGAAATAACTCGATGAAATTTGAGACATAATTTTGTATAAAATATTCGTTCCGGAGTCTGGATAATAATTTGTGCCGATTTTTTTTTTTTTCGTTAGTAAAATCCTTGAAAGTCTTCAATTGCATAATACGTCTTTAATCGAACTCTCAAATTCGTATTAAACGATGATTAAAAAATGAAATCAAGAAGAATTTTCATATTTTTAAAATTTAGATGGAAATTTAGATAACGCGAAAAGTAGAATTACCTAAACATAAAAAAATTGTTTTCTTTAGATTTCTGGAATAAACATACCGATAATTTACTTTAGTAAGAGGATTTGCGGGGTAATGGTATTATAGAAAAACGATAATTTGAAATAATACCCACTGGAATACGATTACAGAAATAATATTATTATGTTTTTCTTTGTTTATGGTATGAGTGGTTTTGTTTTCAAATATCTGAATTATAAATTTTTTGTGGAGGTCGATTTTTTTTAATCTGATGTTTCTAATTTCAATTATATTAAAAAGATAAGTTTACTTTAAAAGTTTTTGTTTTCAGAATCTTTCCGTAATCCATTTCACAAAACCAGTTTTGGTTTGGTGAATGATTTTACAGTGCATTTCGAATTGAAAGGAAAAAATTCTGGATTCTACCCTGTTACGCATTATTATTCGTGACGTTTCGGTCTCTGCTGAGGCCTTTATCAAACTTGAGGTAATATTTCCAGATTCCACCCTGTTACGCCTTATTATTCGTAACGTTTCGGTCTCTGCTGAGACCCTTATCAAACTTGAGGAAAGATTTCCAGATTCCACCCTGTTAGGCCTTATATTCGTGACGTTTCGGTCTCTGCTGAGACCCTTATCAAACTTGAGGAAAGATTTCCAGATTCCACCCTGTTAGGCCTTATATTCGTGACGTTTCGGTCTCTGCTGATACCCTTATCAAACTTCAGGAAAGATTTCCAGATTCCACCCTGTTACGCCTTATTATTCGTAACGTTTCGGTCTCTGCTGAGACCTTCATCAAACTTGAGGAAAGATTGATAGATTCCACCCTGTTACGCCTTATTATTCGTAACGTTTCGGTCTCTGCTGAGACCTTCATCAAACTTGAGGAAAGATTTCCAGATTCCACCCTGTTACGCCTTATTATTCGTAACGTTTCGGTCTCTGCTGAGACCTTTATCAAACTTGAGGAAAGATTTCCAGATTCCACCCTGTTAGGCCTTATAATCGTGACGTTTCGGTCTCTGCTGAGACCTTTATCAAACTTGAGGAAAGATTTCCAGATTCCACCCTGTTAGGCCTTATATTCGTGACGTTTCGGTCTCTGCTGAGACCCTTATTAAACTTGAGTTTGATAAAGGTCTCAGCAGATACCGAAACATCACAAATAATAAAGCCTAACAGAGTACAATCCGGAGATCTTTCCGTGTTTTTTGTTCACATTTAATGTAAGTACGATCAATCAATTTCTTCTTAAAATATAGGGCATAGGACAGAACAGTTGTCGTCCACAAGACGTGATCTTGAGCATACTTTTTCAGATGTCTCCAGGCATTGTATATTCATCGGATCTCCTCTTCGCTTCCATGTGCTAAAGTCGACCCTCGGGACGCTTTCCTTGATGGTTTCAATCTAAAGCTTGTTTGAAGATGTCTTGCTCTGGCTTCCTTAAAGTATGATCGATCCACTGTCACTTCCGCCTTTGAATCTCATTGCATATCTTAGTCTGCTTAGTTCTACTTTAAAGTTCGTCGTTGGAGACCAGATCTGGCCAGAATATTCCTAAAATGCGTCAGAGGCAATGGTTCGTGAAAGTTTGCAGTTTTTTAGTAAGCTTGACGGTTAGTTTCCATATAGTACGGATTTAACGCAGAGGATACGTGTGAGATACATGTCACTAGACATGACTCTATTATATCTGCAATTATGAAACATTGAAAACAAGACATGGAAATTTGTCAACAATTTCGAATAATTTACTTGTAATTTCATTGATATTGTGTTTTTATACTCTAGATGAAATCTGAGAGTATTATAAATTTGCCACAAAGTTTGTAACGCCAAGAAATAAGGCTCAGAGAAAAAAATGAATGATACTTACTCAGTGCATATAAAATTTATCGAATTCAAATTGGGCATTATTTATTTATTTTAAATCATAAATTATACTAAGAAAAATTAGACGATTATCTTTACCTCTTCTACCTCCTCTCATACAAAATGAAACAATTTTGCAATTTGACAATAAACGGATTTCCTCGAAAAACATAAAAGCTATTGATTTGAAATTTCGCATACTTTTGTGATAATTTCAATCTACTGTATACAAATTATTTGAGTCCTTCCCTTCCTTACACCACCTCCCATACAAACCGCACTTTTTCATGAAATACTCTAAATAAATTTACTCAGTACGTATCAAATTTATCGAGCTGAAATTGAGTACATAAAATTTGTATAGAATTATTAGTAAGACCATAAAAAAATTTAACGATTAGCTTTCCTCCATCTACCCTCTCCCATACAATCTGACACAATTTTAAAACTTTACAAAAATTTGATTTTCCTGAAAAGTATGAATGCCACTGATTTGCAATTTAAAACATATCAAAAGCATGATGTTTATAGTTATTTCTGAAAAAGTGTTTAAGAACTCGCCCCTCCTTCTACCACCTCCCATACAAACTGCACAATTTCACTAAATCCAATACACCAATTTTCTCAGTAGCGATTAAATTTTTGAATCCGAAATTTTGTATAACAATTCTAGCGTGATGTGACAAAATCAGGTCCATGTCGTCACCCCCTCTACCACTTTCCCTTCAGAATTTCTTAAAATCAAAAAATTTCTCTTTCATCTAGAGTATCGCAGTAGTCCTGTTATATTTTTTTTTAATCTTAACAAAACTTGGAAGGAATTACAAATATTCGAACATAAAAAAAAATTCATTTAGTATACATTAAGAGCAACTAGCAAAGAAAAGAAGAACAAAAACAAGGAAATCAACATAAAAAGAACGAAAATATCTTTTGAATATCCTACATTTAAGTCCGCATAACGATGTAAGGGACTCGTACAGGCGCAAATTTATCCCAATGTAATCAAACTATAGTGAAGTCCTAAATTCATCATACCTTCTGTTCTCCAAAGAAAAAATAAAAAGTATAGAATTAAATTGAATCCAGGTAGAAAATTTTCAATTTATCTTCTCATGATTCCTATTCTTTACTTATGTGAACTTTAAAAGGGATGTAAACCACATTGTGATATGTTCTTTTAATTAAGAATTCCTTCCTTGTGGTTAGGTCTTAGCTTGAAATTCTTTTTTCTTCGCTCACTTTATTTTCTAAATTTAGCTGAAAGTTCTTAGGAAATTTTGAGGAAATTCGTTAATGGCATTTTAGGGAAATCGATATTTGCTTCTAGTTCCATATAAGTAATAAGATAAAGTAAATCCGGTTTACGAAAAGTTTTCAAGATATGTATGGATTTGAGTTTTAAGTTATATGACTCAATTTTTGTTCAAGAACTTATTTACGAAGAAACTATGTTTGGATTTCACACTGTTCTGATTTATTATAAGTGACGTTTCGGTCTCTGCTGAAAACTTAATCAAACTGATCAGTAAAAGGTCTCAGCAAGAACCGAAACGTAGCGATTAATAAAGCAGAACAGTTCGAAATCGGCAAATCTTTCCTTTAATTCTCCAAACCTATATCATTATGTAAAAAAAAACTACGATTGCGCGTAAAACCCGATCACGCGATACTCTAGATGAAACGGAAATTTTTTGCGATCTTAAGAAATTTTGTATGGAGACTGCTATAAAAATGTTTTATACAGAATTTAGGCTTCAAAAATCAACTAGGTACTGAGAAAATTATTGTATTAGATTTAGTGAAATTGTGTATGGGCGGTGGTAGAAGGAGTGGGCTTTTTCAGAAATAAATACGAAAATTGTGCAATTGACATCTCTCACATTTCAAATTACTAACATTAAGACTTTTGAAGAAAATCGATTTTTGGTTTTTTAATTAAAATTTGTGATATTGTGTCAATTTGTATGGGAGGGGGTAGAAGGAGTGAAACTAACCAGTTAATTTTTTTCGGGGTTAATAATAATGCTAACTAAACATTCCGTATAAAATTTGAATTCGATAAATTTTATATCCAACGATTGATAGTTTTTCATGAAAAAGTTCTGTTTGTATAGGAGGTGGCGGAAGGAGTGATCGGATTCGAATAATTCGTATACCATATATTGTATATATTTATAATAAAAATAAAATATTCTAAATTTCAAATTATTAACTCTTATAGTTTCCAAAAAAAATTTGATTATTGCAAATTTTTGAAAATGGCTCATTTTGTATGAGAAGAAGGTAGAAGGGGTACTGCGATTTAGCTCGTTGACGATCTACACCTTACTTTTTCGTCATCAACGACGTGTACAACATTTGAACTTTCGGGTTCAACGTGTTCTCAAGTTGCAGAGCGCACAGACGGACATCCGGTTTTGAGTTTTTTTCAGTTCTATGTCATTCATTCTTTTCTCCGAGCCTTAGTTCTTAGCGGTGCAAACTGTAGAGCAAACTTATAATATTCTCAGATTTCTTCTAGACTATAATGATTTCTTCTACAATGGCACTACAGACCAAATCCTGAACATTTTTAATTATTCATTGTGGAAGAGTTGTTAGCCCTTCGCACAACCTTCTATTTACGTATTTTTAATTTTCGTAGATTGAAGTGACCAAGGAATACCTAAGTAGGCAGCGTGCTGGAATTATACGTCAATCAGGATTTGAACTCACGACCCTCGCATTGTAGACTAACGCACTAACCACTAGGTTACACCCTAGCTAGATTATAATGACACTGAAGTAAATTATACGTTTAACTTATTCAAATATTTGTGGCCAGCAAATCGAAGAAAACCTAAAATAAAATATTATTCTTAAAAAAAACGATTTAACCGAAATACCCTATGCTGAACTTTTCATCATACCACATATTATATAATAGTCCTACGTTTTAAAAACATAGCAGGAAATAATAAAAAATAAAATCATAACGTAGCACTTTGATCTCCAATCCAATACGTTTAGCCAAAGACAGAATTAGACGTTGGTTTGGTTCGTTTGAGACATTTTTTCTTTTTATACCTTGCCGCATTTGTTTTTAATGATTTTATTCAACTCTAATCTCGAATTTGTCAGATGTCTGAGAAATTAAAGAATTCCTTTCATGTTTGCAAAGATTTCTTGATGACGCCATTCGACATGATGATAATTAGAAACGTAAAAATGTTCGATTTATTTTTTTTTAAATAAAATATAACATGTGATTCATGATATGCAACTTTGACGATATTAGCGTAAACATTTTGATGAATATAATTTTTTATTCTTTTAGTTTGTAGAAGTAAATATTTGAATGTTTTTTCGTTAAAATGTTTTACAAATTTATGATGAGTGACGAAAAAAATGCAGATCGGATGAAATGTTCTGAAATACATAATTGCCAAATAGTGAAATCAGGTTTCGTTACTTTTCGGTACCAGTAACTAGGTATTCGTTACTTTAAGGAAAGTAATCATTTTATTCGTTACTAGGTACTCGTTTGTTTGAAATGACTGCCATATCATGTTGCAGGGATGGGTAATACAGTTTTGCAAATCAGATATTCAAATAGAAGTAATTATCAAATAGAAGAAATCGCCTCTAGCGTCCCATGCAGTAACTATACGCAAAAAAAACGCTTAAGAATCACTCTTGATTGCGTTGACATAGTACGTATGTCAACACAACGATGCCAAGTTCGATTTTTCACAAATTTATCTTGTCCAATAAATATATCTTCAGAATAAAGAATATATGAAACGACATTGTGAAGGAAATAACTTTTGTTAAATCGAAATTTTCTTCAATAAAAATCCCACAAATTGTTAAAAAAAATCCCTTTATCAACCGAAACAATACAATACTCGTGTTGAAACAGTAACGAGTTCAGTTACCTTTTCACAACATTCAACCGAGGACGAAGCATCAGAATCTAAGAGAGTAGAATATCCTCAGAGAACGACCAAGAAAGACCTGGCATATTAAAATCACCCAGTAAAATAAGTTCGTCAGAGATATTCATAGTTCTACCAGGTGTGGCGGTTAATAATTCTGAATATTATCAATACGTGGCGCTGCTGAAACCTATTAACTGACTGTCAAAAGTGTAATGTCATTTTGTTGACATGACACAACACTCTAAAACGCCATTCAAGTTTAATCGATTTCGGGTAGCTTCACTTTTTTTCGCACGGTAAACTTGTTTTGAGCCAAATAAGG
Source organism: Chorisops tibialis (assembly GCA_963669355.1). NCBI lineage: Eukaryota > Metazoa > Arthropoda > Insecta > Diptera > Stratiomyidae > Chorisops > Chorisops tibialis. The sequence goes on from OY770262.1 coordinate 291,630,261, forward strand.
AGCATTTGCGACACGTGCTGCTTTTTTTATTCAATCAAAAGAAAAATGCAAGTGAAAGTTATCGTATTCTTGAGGAAACTTCGGGAACAATTTACTATCACTCGACGCTTGCGTGCGTTGGTTTCGACGCTTCAAAAGTGGTGATTTTGACTTGGCAGACAAAGAACGCCCAGGTCAGCCGAAAAAATCTTAGGACACCGAAATGCAAGCTTCAATGGACGAAGACGCTACACAAACTCAACAACAACTGGCAGAGAGGTTGGATGTTGCTCGTCGAACAATTGGAGACCGTTTGAGTGCTATGGGAAAGATCCTGAAGAGCGGAAAATGGGTGCCACATGAGTTGAACGATAAGCATGAGGAAGAGGCGAAAAACGGTTTGTGAAATGTTGATTTCTCGCCTCGAAAAAAAGTCTTTTTTGCATCGTATCGTGACTGGGGACGAGAAATGCGTTTATTTGGAAAACCCCAAGCGTCAGAAATCGTATGTTGATCCAGGACAAGCATCAACATCGACCGCAAGACCAAATCGCTTCGGGAAGAAGGTCATGCTGTGTATCTGGTGGGACCAGAAGGGTGTCGTGTACTATGAGCTCTTGAAACCAGGTAAAACTGTTAATACGCAACGCTACCGATAACAAATGATCAATTTGAACCATGCATTGATCGAAAAGCGACCGGAATGGGCTCGTAGACATGGTAAAGTGATTTTGCTCCACGACAACGCTCCATGTCACACATCGAAACCGGTCAAAGACACCGCACGTGGCTGGGAGGTCTTGTCCCACCCGCCGTATTCACCAGACTTGGCTCCTTCCAATTACCACTTGTTTGCATCCATGGGACGCGCACTTACTAAGCAACACTTCGACAAAGTTGAAACTTTGGCAATTTGGATGGCTGATTGGCTCAACGGAAAAGATGAAAAGTTTTATTGGAAGGGAATTCACGAATTGCCTGAAAGATGGCAAAAATGTGTGGCTAACGATGGAGCATACTTTGAATAAAAATATATTTATCGTTCCATTGGAATTATCGGAATTTCTTTAAACAAATTCAGAATTATTAACCGCCACACGGTGTATGAACAAAAGTTATGCAGTCAACTGTTTTTTCATAAAAAGTGCAAGGACTCGATGGGAAAAACATAACTATCCTTATTGCTAAAGACGATCGTGAGGGTTCCGCACATGAACAACTATACAGGGTGGGCCCAAATAACTGTCGCACTTTATTTTTTGTAGAAAAAAAAAACTAATGGATATCTTGAGCAACAAAACAAATTTGTTTGTTATATAGACTGTTGGCTTACATTATGTGTGCTTAAGTTCAAATCTTTCACCTTTAAATTTTTTTACCAGCTTCAAACGTTTTTGAAAATTATTGCAGGCGGCACGGACCACTTCGTCTGGAATTTCATTCCAAATTTTTGTTAAAAGACGCTTGAATTGGTCCAATTTCATGTTTTCTTATTTTTTAATTTGTCAAGCATGTATCCCCATATACAAAAGTCCAAATGATTTAGATCCGGGAAGATGCAGGCCATTCATCAACCGCAATAAAGCATGGAAAATTATCCTTGCACCAGCGCTGAAGAGTTTTTGCTTTATGAGCCGGAGCAGAAAACAATATGGCTCGTTGCCGAAGAGCTCAGATGCATGAGGATAATAATGATTGGCAAGGACTTCTTCCAAATAGTATTGTGCATTGATTTTGACACCTTTATCGATAAAAAGGAGGGGAAGCTTGCCTTTTGTGGATATGGCCCCCCACACCATGACAGACGTTGTGTTTTGATATCTCTCAACAGCAATTTTATCTGTTGGGATATCCTGCATACTTGTTGCATATACGCGATCATTCTGTGGGCTGTGGCTCTTTTGCAATATGAATAGTTTTTCATCAGAGAACACAATATTGCAACTTGCGTGCCGCTGAAGCAACAAACCACTTCTTCCCTGTCGCATTTTTTTCGGACGCTCCGTAAGACCATGAATCCTCTTTTTTTTTGTAAGGCTTTTGTCCCAAGTCCTCTTTTAAAACATTTCGAATGGTTTTACGGCTCACATTCAGCTCTTTGGCTAGATTTCGAGCTGATATTGCGCAGTTTCGCCTAATTCTTTCACGCACATTCTTCACCAGTGCAGTTGTTCTTACTGTTTTTTTTGCCCTGTTTTTTTTTTGCTATTTTAACACTTCCAGTTGTCTTAAATCGAGCCACAGTGAGTTGAACAAATCTACGGTTTACACCTATGTCTCTTAGCAACTTAACTATCTCGCCTGTCTTTTTGCCTTGCATGTGTAATTTTTGCACTAACTCTCTTTTCGCTTCCATCTTTCACAGAATTTCAATTGTTACTGGCCATGTCAAAACTATACTCAGTTAATTTCACATGCAAAGGCGACAAGAATCTGCTTGTTTACATACGAATAACGGTGCTTCGAAAAACTGCGACAGTTATTAGGGCCCACGCTGTACAATTAATGCAGCTTCGGACTGCTAATAATACACCACCACCGTTTAATCGGAAACATATCGATCTCTGCGAAAAACTTGGAAGTCAGAACTAATTAGTTCACGGTCAGAAAAGCTACAGTTTTGTCCCATTTCAGTTAGAGCAATAACATCCTATGAAGAATTTTGAGTAGAAGCAAATAACACTTGGGTTTTAGTGCGCAGTCCCTTTACATTTTGATAATAAAGAGACAGTTGTCTGAGTTTCTTGGGCCAGTAGCGGGTGATCTATTACGACGGTAGATAAATTCTTTAACAAATGCTCCAGACGGCCATGTATTTTTATCTAACAATATATTAAAAAGTTCAGTATTGTCCATAACAATTTTAAAAGAGGCAATGGAGTTAGTGTCTGCACTTTTTTTATCAGATTTAGCAGTTAAACCTGCTGAGATAAATTTTTTTGACAGCAATTAAGTAATGATATCATCTGGGGATGTTTGAGGATCAAGTCGAGAAACATATCCCGATTACTTGCTAATCAACTGCAAAGATCAAGCGGCCAGGGAACGTTGTCTCAACGAAACATCTGTAACGTAGTGGCCTGTTTAGCACGATGGCTGCGAAGAGATACTTGTTGGCTTGTCATCCGTGCATGTTTGACACGACCTTACTGATACAGATCGATGGAACTTGAGAAGCCGACTCTCAGCGGTCCATCGAGTGTACCAAGTGTGAAGACTTTGGTCGTGTCAAACATGTACGGATTACAAGCCAACAAGTATCTCTTGGCAGCCACCGTGCTAAACTGGCCTCTACGTTACAGATGGCGCCCAACGTGGGGCCCTTCACGCTAATTCGGAAAAAATTTTCCGAATTAGCTTACTTTTCCTATATGGAATTTAAAGACTAAGAAGAGGTATGCCCACATCTTTTAGCAAATTTCAGAAAATATCCAATGGCATATGACCATGCTACAGGTCACTCAGCCGCAAGGATACTTTACTAAATTTTTTTTTTTATTTTTTTATTTCATCATTTTTTTTCTCTTGATAAGGAGGGAACTGACCCTAGCCTTTGATCGGGAAACTTGGATTCCTGTTGGATTGCTAGCCAGTGGCTTAAGCAAACCGGCGGAACGATCATATCTAAAGCTGTAATCAGAGAAAGGAAACGCCAAGCTTTGTCGCGGAACCATCCGAAATTAGTGGTACTCAGTACAAAACTTCTCGGTCCCGACAAGAAAATCGTTTTACCGCGGTTGAGGCCAACAAAGAATTAGTGAGTTCAATGAGAGGAGCAAGTGGATCTAGATTTCTTTAACATTGCAGAATTTGTAAGTTCACTTTAGTTAACCAATCAGTGCTTCCTTTCCCGCATTCCGGTCGTAAAACATTTTGCCTCACCACCTCATATATGGGCAGGGCTCTGTCCATGGGTTCCTAATTGGAACACAGACTATCAGGAAATTACTACAGTCGGCTGTGTGTTTACGCACGCCTTGACCTATCCGAAGTCGAGATGTTCTACTAAGTTCCTGGGAGAACCTGAATTATATTTTAAGCTCCTCGAGTTTCATATACCCGAGGATGTTTAATTGTCTTGCATCCTTTACGAAAACAAATTTTTTTTTGTGCACACTGGCAGTGTGGTATACCATTTTTCATTTCTCCAGCAAACTCCCTAAGCTTTTTTTTTAAATTTTTGCTCAGACATTATTGGTGCGAATAAATCTTCACCCCATCATTGTGTAATTTATCTTTTACCTGCGACGTAGAATTATTGAAATTTTTCCATTTACTCTTGTGCTTGCAATCTAAGTCACCATTTTATTTGATAGTACATTTGTTCGGCTCTCATACAAGTTTCTTTACCACTACGTGAATCTTTTTCCAACACCGATAGGTTGAGGATAACCTCCGCAGTTGAAGCCCTTTCAGTGATTAGTTGTTAGTAGTTGCGGATTGTTCCAACAAAATGACTTCGCGGACCCCAAATCCAAATTCATCGAGAGGAGGTGCCATCCCAAAAGGGATGAACACGCGCTCTAGGGGTGTCCAAGGACTAAGGCCCACCAGTTTACAGCGAGAGCGAGCCCACCCAACAAGTTCCAAACCGCTTCCGATAACGCAACCACAGGAGATAATCACATGGAGATGCCTCGAGGACCCGACCAAATCCCGGCCGACAACCTAAATCCACCTCTAACTCCATCCGAGGCGGGAGGCCTAGACGTCGGAAATAAAGCGGCTAGCAGTCATTTAAATAGCCCTCTCACAGATATGTGGGATTATCGCCTAGACTTCGATCATCAAATGTGACCTACGAGAGATCAAAGAGTGAAACTTGGCCATGCTGATCACCTACTCGAACTGGACCTAAAAGACCGGAAGATTCGGGAATTAGAGACAACATTACGGCAGAGGGAAGCTCCTCATCACTCTCGTACTACTTAACAGAAGATCTAACCGTCCGACGGACATTCGCTGCAGAGGATCAAGCCCCGCGAGACGCTGAAACATCAAGTTCGATGGCATCCAGACCGATTTATCAGTGGAAGAATTTTTATTTCGCATGGAGATTATGCGTCAGCAGGAAAGCACATCCGCGGAATACTTGGCGTCGAATTTTCATCGGTTCCTTTCTGGAAAGGCGGAAATTTGGTATTGGCAGCCACCATAAAAGTGAGAGAGCTCTGGTGCCTAGAACGGCAAGAAAATCCTCAGGGCTAATCAAGAAGGTCAGGGATTGGCCCTATTAACAGGTGTGAGCTCCAGCATAATGAAGCTATAGTGGAAGCAAAATACAGCCGATTCGACTTAAGCATCTTAACATCCTCACTAGAAAAGGAAGAAGAACTTAAATAATGGTTCATTATGGTGCTAAATCAGTACAGAAACTCCCAGTATTACAAGTGGCAACATAAGTAGAGAGCTGCAATCAGATGAAAAGGCTTTTATGAAAGGCGAACACAATACCACACAACATATAAATCGAATTCACTACTCCCCGACACCTATTCATTCGCTTGATTCAAACATTAATATTGTTTTCACTCGTTTCGCTGCCACGTATTAAATTACCAATTAGCGTTAAAATAATCGCTCGTAATAAAAACGTCATAAAAATGTTTGAATACCATTGATTATCATTAACATCTCCTACTGTCCCCCTCCGTAACGAATCTTTCCTCATTCATCATATCTTGCGGACCTCGCGAGCCGTTGAAGTGTAGATGCATTTCCTCGTTCTTCTTCGCACCATAAAACTACATTTTCCCCATAAATGTTCTTCGATGCGTTCATTTCACATGTGAAGAAGACGTATGCATCGCGGAATTGAACATCACGAGAGGCATAGATACGGATCCGGGCCGCAATCCTAATCACAGGTAGACGCGCAATACGATAAACGTGCCCCGGCTAATTCGTTCCCGGCTCGAGATCATCTTCAAGATCAGAGCACTTTAATGATTGCTGCTCAGTTGTACTGTCTCGTAAATTGCATGCCGAGGTGATGCAATTATTATTTCGCGTTTAATGACTTTGCTATAATTACAAAGATCTCCGTCTTACAAGAGAGTCCGAGTGGCCAGCTATTTCCTTACACCTTTGATCGGATATTCTCAGGTAAGGCGCATCACAAACCCGTGTGTGTCATTCTGGACAACATGAATGTCAACATTTGACTGGTTCACTTGGAGGTTGAGTCGAAGCGACAACAGGAGATAGAGGTCCCTCCGTTTGATGAACACGCGGATTAGCCTGCTTGAAATTATCGAATCGGGGCGAAGATACGAGCATATCAAAACCATCGGCCCATTTGATTTCCTATTCAACTTTGGAGAAGACACGGGGAAAATGATCTTGTCCGCGATTATTGTACACGTATGAAAACTGGCGTTTCCAATTGCTCTACACGATCATTAGAATGAAGGTTTTCCTTCTTTTCTTGGCTTGATGCACTGCTGCTTGGACTGATGATACGTTCTCAATGTCCAATTTTATCTTGCGGCATTTTATTGCACTTCCCGATTCAAGAGGATCAACTAGTTTACACCGATCGTTAATTTCTGTTTTCAGAATAATTAGTTTTATCATCTTACTAAGATAGCATGGAATAATTTCATTTTTTTTTTCTCTATACAATTTTAAATTTTACAATCTGATGGCAACGAATTCAGATCGCGAAAATATCTTAGCCGATCAATTTTATAGACATACTAAAAAGATATAAAGAAATTTAATTATATACCTCCTTTTGCTATGATTATAAAAATGTTGAAGCATAATAAAATCAAAAAACAAAAAAAAAACCGAATTTATGATGTTGAAAAGATCAGTTTTAAAAGTTTCGAATAGTTTTTCTTGATAATCTTAAAATCATTAAAATTACTTTAATGGTTAATCTGACTCCTGTTCCATCACCTATCAAGTCGTGTAAATTTTATATTCGAAACGTGATAAACTTTTGAAAATGGAGTGCAGCACGAAATTTATGTAATTTTTCGTATAACGATCCTGTTCGTACTTTGTTAGAAATATAATTTTATGTGTCGTAAAAATATAAATATAAAAATAGACACAGCCTGAATTGTAATATCATCATTAATTTGCCTGTTAAAATCCCCTATAGGGGCATAGGACAAAAACAGTTCTCTTCTACAAGATGTGGTCCTGAGCATTGGGCCTTGTCTTGTTTATTACTCTGGCCTGCTGATCAACTGTTCGCTTTCATTTGCTCAAAGGTCGACTAACTCGATGTCTTCCTTGAGGATTATAATCCAGAGCCTGTTTGGAGATGTTTCGCTCTGGTTTCCTCAAAGTGTGACCGATCCACTGCCACTTCCGCCTTTGAATCTCAATGACTATTTTTGTCTGTCCAATTGTACTCCAAAGTTCGTCGGTGGTGATCAAATCTGGCCAGAATATCCCTAAAATACGTCGGAGGCATTGGTTCACGAAAGTTTGCAGTTTCTTGGTAAACCTAACGGCCTAATGCGAATTCTACAAGAGTACATTATTTTGTTGTAAATGTTGAATAAACAAAATCAGCAATTTCGCCGTCCATTTGCACTTTAGAAAAAATAACCAAAGTTTTTTTGGGCTCTTCACTTCTGCTTACTCATTTACCGGGTTTTCCAATAGGGACTTGACAACTTTGAATTCAATTTGTGAACGCACCCTTTCACTAATCATCGAACTGTCACTGTCAATTTATTCAGTAAACTTAACATTTTTATCATGGTAAATAATAAAGTTTTTGAAATATCTCAAATGGTTTGCATTTTATTTTGAAAAAAAGTTGACAAGTCCTTATTGGAAAACCCTTTATTTCAAAGTAACTTTATTATTGCGAGAAAAAATTTACAAAATAATGATCAAGCTTTGCGATGTGACCGTCAAGGTTCGAGACTGGTCCCACTAGTATTTTGGTTATTTTGCAATGAGTTGTCCTCAAAGTATTATTACTGCATGAGTTAGAATAAATATATCTTCTTTTTCGCTCGCTTTCCAGTATGGAAGTAGTTGCCCCGATAGTGTAATTTATAGCCAAAGGTTTATCAATTTCTTTCCATTTCTAGGAGCATAACTTAATTTTTACGTTCTTAAGAATTAACTTTACCTCGAATTTAGCTAAGACCACTTGCCAAAAGCATGAACGTGTGTCATTTCATAAAAAAATTATCTTTCCTGTAATGATTCTTTGTTGTTGTTTTTTTTTCTACGTCTATTATTCATAAAAACCCTGAATCAAATTTCATTCTTACCTAGAATCACGAACACAACTCACTTTTGCATATCCTCTGCGAATTTCCATACATAAATATTTTTCAGCTAGCCAAAACAAGGTGTCAATTGGCGTAATAGGATGTCAAATTATAATTCAGAATGGAATATATAAAGTGTTTAATAGTAAACAATTTGCGCATCATTGTTTTTTCTTTAAACTATGAATTGTTTTCACATTATAGCTACTAGTGTACTAGATATTTCCCGTGACGAATCTCTCGCTTTTATGAATGGAAGCAATTCAATTGGCGAGGTGATCAGATTACATTCGAGATTTGGATTAAAGAAAAATTGAACAACGTGGTGCCACAAGATGTGTCTTGTGCGGAATTATGTAGCACCCTTTTTACCCCTCCCAAACAAAATGACGTGATTTTCAAAAATTTACAATAATCAAATTTGCTTGGAAACTGTAAGAGCTAATAGTTTGAAATTAAGAATATTGTTACATGTCAGCCGTAGTCGCTCATCGCATGTTCGCAATCTTCCACTATTCTCATCAACAACAATACTGTGCTAATGAAAAGAACACCTACGAGTTCTTTGCCGAGAATGAAAGCAACGAGAATCACGCGCGCACAAATTCCGATGCCGAAATACATTGGATTACTAATCGGTAGTCAACAAGAAAATGATTCGACCGTAAGCGATCGGCAAGGAAACGATTCAGTCGAAAGCGGGTAAAAAAGCATTGATATAAAAAGGACGAGCGTTCGTGAGGTGTAGCAATTGGAGATTAGAAGAGAGTCAGTCGAAGTTTTGGAAAGCGACTCTTTTACTTCCCAATTTCCAGGAAGTAAAAGGGTCGACGTTGGGAAAGCGGTATAATGAACAAAAAGTATTTAAGTTAACCTTTAAAGCGAAAAAGGAGGTTTGTTGAAATGTTAAATGAAAGTGACCTAGTTTAATTTTTATTTGAATTCCAACGACCCCTAACGAATTTCAATATATTATTTTTATCATTTTTTTCACTTTCGTAGATTGAGGTGACCAAGGTATATTCAAGCAGGCAATGTGTTGGAATTATATATTGCGTCAACCGGGTTTAGATCTCACGACCTACGCATTGTAGACCAACACGCTACCCGCTAGGCTATACCTTAGCTCTAAGTACTTAAATAGCATTATTATTAGGATCGGAAAAAATGAACCGATTAGCCTTACTGCTTCTAGCCCCTCCCATATAATGTGAAATAATTTAGAAAGAAATTATTTTTCTCAAAATTATGAATGTTATTGGCCTGAAATTCGAGAGATGTCAATTGCATAATGTTCATTGTTATTTCTAAAAAATCACAATAAAAACCCTCCCACCTTTTCTACCACCTCTCATACAAACAACACAATTTCACTAAATCCAATACATTAATTTTCTCAGTACCTATTAAATTTTGAAACTTAAATTTTGTACCTAGTCGTGCCATAAGTTCTGTCACACGTATATGGGCAATTTTTGTATAAATGAAAAAGAGTTTTTGACAAAGGAAAATATATTTTATTTTGGCATACTAATGGAAGTAAAATAAGCAACAAATTATTCAAAGTGGCCGCCTTTAGCCTTAACACAGCTCTTTAATCTGTTGGGCCAGTCATCGATAGCAGTACGCACTGTTTCTAGCGGAAAATTAACTACTGCTTCTGTCAAAGATCGCTTAAGGCTCTCGATATTTGGGTGTCGTCTCGTGCACACCATGGACTCTAACTCCGCCCACAGTTTGTAGTCCAGGGGATTCAAATCTGGGCTCCCAGAAGGCCATTCCGTCGCCCTTATAAACTGTGGAATATTGGTTTCCAACCACGCTTGTGTGGTTCGAGCTTTGTGGGCTGGCGCAGAATCTTGCTGGAAAACCCAATGTCGATTGTTGAATAGCGTAGAGTTCAGCGGCTTCACACATCCCTCCAGGATGTCCGTTTGATAATTTTTCGCTGCAGTTTTTACGCTTTTTTCGCAAAAATGAAGCTCGGTGACCCCTTCGTAGCTGACACCCCACCATACCATGACTGATGCTGGATGATGTCCTCGCTGTACCCTAGTGGCAACTTCTCGGGCTTCTGCGGAGCTGTGGGCATACACCTTATCATTTTGGCGGTTGAAATGTTCCTCCACCGTAAAAATTTTTTCATCGGTAAATAAAATTTCTCGATGTTTGTTGTTGCCGTACCGCCGAAGGAGCTCTTTCGATCTGGTGCTCCTAATTTGCTTCAACTGCTCAGTCAGCAAATGTCCCGTTGATCGTCGAAAGGCACTCATCCCGAGGTCAGATTTTATGATGCGAGACATACTTCGGGTGGAGATGTTCATCTCTCGAGCCATGATTCGTTGTTTACGAAGCGGATTTCGACGAATTCGACTCTCGACCGCTTTGATGGCAGCAGAAGAACGTACATCACGCGGACGTCCAGAACGAGGTCGATCTTCAATAGTCTGGATCGCGTTATATCTCTGGATCGCACGATACACAAATTTTGCGTTATTTTTAACGGGCACAACAACTTGAAAATTTCACTCGCGGATTTTCCACACTTATGTAGTGCAATCACTGCAGTTCGGTTTTCTATTACACCCCTTTCCATCTTCACACGTTAACGAACACACTTTAAATGACCATCAACTGTCAACAACATTATGACGTTTATAAAACTGGCCGATATTGAAATGTCACTCATAAAATAAAGTTGTTGCCAATGTGAGAAATTATGTGACAGAACTTATGGCAGGACTAGGTATAAATTATTTTTATAGTTACTCTAACATGATGTGGAAAAATTTAGTTCAATGCTGTCACCCCTTCTATCACTTCCCATACAAAATTTCTATTTTATCTAGAGTATCATATGATTGGGCTTTACGCGCAATCGTAGTCTTTTTATGTTTTTTTTTATCCAGGTTTGATTCGCTCCCATTTTTATCGATCGAGAGATCATTGCTCCAAAGGTATATGCCAAATTTTGTTAAGGGAGAGGGGAAGGTTGAGTTTATATTTATTTAGTTTTGATGTAACAAAACAATGATTTTAAGGAAATCAAGTGTGAACAATTTTTGTTGAAGATAGGACTTTTTTCGAAGCCAGTTAGGGATATTGAACTGGTCATGGAAAAGGCCTTCAAGTATCAAAAAGTTTCTCTTCCAAGTCAGTTTCTACTGACATCAACTTTTCTTGATTTTACAATATAAGGGAAATCTGAAGCCTTGGCTTAGCCTAGAGATACTCGATACACACTAACACTTCTCTCCTAATAGAGTTTGGACAATGCATGTACAGCTAGGGTTTAGCCTAGTGGGTAGCGTGTTGGTCTTGTAATACGAAGGTCGTGAGTTCAAATCCCGGTCAACGCAATATATAATTCCAACACATTGCCTGCTTGAATATACCTTGGTCACCTCAATCTACGAAAATGAAAAATTCGTAGAAAGAGGGTTGTGCGAATGGCTAACAACCCCTTCCACAATAAGTAATAAAAAATATTAAGGAACCTGAATATCAGGAGGCCAAGGTCCGATTTGGGCTGTAGCGCCATTGTAGAAGTAGATGTACAGCGATTGCGTGGGAAATTTTATTCGAAATTTGCATTTCCTCAATTCTTTTTCTTTTATGAAGTAAACACAATCATAATGAATTGTTATTTACGTAAGTCATATTTATTTTCGATTGTAATGAGTGAATATATACAAAAACTTGGGGCCTCATAACCGTAACGGTCACTGAGTTGAGTTTCTTGTGACTCGCGACTGGTCACACTCCTCAAGTACGTGGGGACGGCACTCCCCGAAAGGTAATACCGGAATTTCCCATGGTCGTTCACCCGATATTTGATAACCGAAATTACCCCCTCCTTGCGTGTTGAAGAACATATAACATTAAGAGGACAAAACAGGATGACACATACTAAGGGTTCAACAAATTTCTCCCTCAGTGGCCAGCTTGCGTCCTTCTTCTTTTGAATGCCTCACGTGCGAAGACGCGCAGGCATTCAAAACTTTCCTTGCTGGCGAGGCCGGACATTCGACCAAGATATGCTGCCAGCTTTCAACCTGCGCTCCATATACGCAGTCCTTCGTTTCGGACTTCCAAACCTTGTGGGGCAATTCATTTAAACTGCCGTGGCTCGTCAAGAGATAGTCCAGACTCAAGATAAAAGCCAAAGTCTCGTTTGTCTCTCGCAAAGTCACCCTTCTGTTATCGTCACCGTCCCACCTGGCTTGCCACAATGATGTGACCTTAAGGCCGAGGAGTTCTTTGCATTCGCGAAGGCTCCTCTCACCAACTTCATCTAAAGTCAACTAATCGTTAATCAGCAATGGGAGTCCTTTCCGGATCTTTTAGGTGATTGTATAACGCTTCACCTTCAGATCCAATGGCAGAGCACCCATGAGAACCTGCATGGCCTCAGTAGATAACGTGCGACATACAGGCAAACATGCACTAAGGACTGCTCTTTAGCACGACTTAATCATGCGAGAGCCCTCTCCAGTCGGCAACGATTCGTACCACACCGCCGAGCCATCTTCTGCGTAAGCAACAAACAGACCGTCGTATATGACTCGAACCGAACGTCTAGAGAGGCCCCAGTCGTATCGCAGCACCTTGCGGATCTGATTAACACTGGTGAGGAGGCGCCCCTTGAGCTCTCGCAGGTGAGGCTTAAATCCAAGCTGCTCAGAGACTCTTACTTCCAGTTATTTGACTTCTGTCGCATACCTGAGCCCTCTCGCTTTATCGAGGGATGACGAGTTTGTGACAATGAGCTCTTCAGCAACATTATCACCGTCGTATCCCTCGATACACACCTACCCTCTCGCCCTATTCCTGAACTGTTGTCATTAGAGCCTCACCTTTACGCTCGAACGCAATTCTGGAGTTTCCCTCCACCAGTATTAACAATTCGTCAGCATATGCCGCGACACTGCATAAGTCCGCGAGCTGCATCAACAGGTCATCCATCATTAAATTTTAAATAAATGGACCACTGATGGAGCCCTGAGGGCAGCCATGTCCGTAATTGTAAACCGTCAGGCTCAAGCAAACTAAAAGTTTGACAGTTTTTCACATTATTATTTTGCCTTCTTGTACTTCTAAACTTACGCTGAACTGTTGGTATTTTTGCATTGCCCAAACTAGTGTTAGTGTGTATCGAGTATCTCTAGTGTAGCGTAGTGGGTAGTATGTTGGTCTACTATGCGAAGATCGTGAGTCCGAATTCCAGTCGACGTATAACTCCAACACACTGCCCGTTAGGATATATCTAATTCGTAGATGGGGGTTATGCGAAGGGCTAGCAACCTTTCCAAAATAGCAAATGAAAGAAGTTAAGGAACCTGACAATAAGGAGGTCAAGTTCCGATTTGGGCTATTGTGTATTTATATAATAATATTTCATCAAATTAGGGGATGTGTCATTTAAAAAAAAAATTCATTGAAATAACTGCATATAAATGCTCTTGCATTAAAAATGACCGCCATAGAATTGTTGGTTTTATAAAGTAGCTTTCCGATCTGATCTGTCAATCAATCAAATATGTGCCATTGTGGTCATTTTACCATTTTGAATGTTAGATTTAGCATTAACATTTTATATACATATATATTGCGTTGATACATAATGATTTGTTAGCTTGCAAATTTACGTACTAGCAATACTTTCAATATATGAAACCGCTAGCTTTATAAATTAATCAAATAAAGCAAAAAATTAATCAGGATAGAAACTTTTCATCATTTTTTTGCTCAGTTTAGCAAGCTCTCAAAATTAAGAACAGTCACTGTTCAGTCTCGTCTCATCGAGCGCCACACTACTTTACAACCGGAATGACTCGAAGATGTCCCATCGAGCCCCATACTACTCTGCAAACGAAAATGAGAAACAACAACAATTCAATGGTTAATCAGCAAGAAGAGCTGTGGAAGATCCGGTAGGCGCTCAGATCACACTGTTCAAACACTAATGAAAGATCTGAAAGTTGGCTGAGAGGCGAATTGTGCCTTAGGTCTTTCAATTTTTATGACTTTGACATAGGATCAAGCCCGCATAAATCATTAATCATATCTCGATAGCGCAATCCATTCACCGTAACTGTTGCTCCAGCCTCATTTTCGAAAAAAAGGTCCAATGACCTCGCCGGACCATAAACCGCACCAAAGAGTCACACGTTGAGGATGGAGAGGCTTTTCACCAATAACTCTTGGGTTTTCCGAGCCCCAGATGTGACAGTTTTGCTTGTTGACGCAGCCACCGAGGTGAAAATGGGCCTCATCAGTCAAGAATAGTGAATTTTAATAATGTGAATTTCAATCATTTCAATGCGTTGTTGAAGCGTGTATCGTTCCATTTTTATTAATGGCGTACTTGTCAAATGTCAAAAAATGACAGCTTCAAAGTGACATCTACCGAAATAGCGGGCTATTCAAAATAACACCTCTTATAGAATAACCCTATATCAGACACATAAGCAGGCAAGGCGGCAATGTGTTGAAGAAGGTCTACGATAAGGCGTTGAGTGAAGCGAATTTGCTATCGCCTTTACTGATAGTTCATTCGCGCTAGCGCTTTTCCGAACTAGCGCTTTTCTTTTTAAGCTTGTTCTCCTGCATGGAAGGTAAAAGTTAAATAGACAGAGTCGGAGCGCTTTTGTTAGTGTAAGATTTAATTTACGAATATTAAAAATCGTATAGAACAGCGGTTGAGGCGCCGCCTCATGCGCTTTACCTGACGTGCCGCCACTGCTTGTCTGAATCTTTACGAAATTTTTTTTTCATGAGACCGATGATAGCTTGATTTTCGGTAATTAAATACGTGCTTTTGTGTGGAACAAGATAAATTTATATTAGCACCATATGTATGATGACGGACGTGACTCAAGAACTATGAACTATTATTAGTGTACCAACTTATAGAAGAAAAAAGTAGAATTGACTGAAAGCGGCATCTAAGTAAGTTAGATATATGGAACAGTTTATACTTTAAAAATTTACTAAAATTGATTATTTTTAAAAATACTTTCACCAACTATCCCGTCCTAACGTTTTGCCTCTTTTTTCTCTTTCTTTTCAGGCTGAAATGATGGAAGATCCAATAATTGTGGTGCAACCGTCGTGCAAGCACGACCCATCGCTAGACATTCCATCAAAAAAACCGAAAATCGTCGACGAATCATATCTACTCGATTATCAGCGATATCAGCATGCGTTATTGTACGCCCAATATGCGCAACGCGAACAGCTGTCGGCATTTCGACCGTGGGCCCCGAAACCAATACTTCATTTGCCATATAGTACAGTGGCAGCGGCAGCAGCAACTGCAGCTGCTGCTGCCACCTTGCCATATTTGAGTCAAGAACCGCCCGTACTGCAGAATCCCGAACGTGTTGTGCGGCACAACGAATGCGAACGTTTCGAGCGAACATTTCAACCGAACGTTGCGCTAGCACCGCGCAAAAATTTTCTATCGAAAGAGCGAGAACGAGAGCGAGAGCGCGAACGCGAAAGAGAACGAAACAATGCTGCCATTACAAATCTGAGCGATACCGAAATTCATATAAAACAGGAGCGGCCAAGTTCACCTGACATTATTGCACAATCATCGCCCGAAGAGATGCGTATCACTTCGCCGCCAACAAATGTAGCAACAAGCAATAATCATTTACATCAACAAAATCTTAGCCATCGTCAGCAGCAAGCGCAACACCATCACGAACTCCATCAACATCACCTGCAGCAACAACAACAACAACAACACCAGTCACCACATAACCAGTGTACAACAACCTCAACAACAATTTTATCAGCCATTCACCAACACACAAACCACAACAGTAATTCATCAGCGCCGATTAGTCCTGAAGAGTTCTCCGGTTCGAATGAAATCACTTCATCAACATCACCCATACCGAATACGAGTCTTAGCTGTAATAATAGTGCCTCGACGACACCAACACCAACGCAGGCGCAAAATCAAAAACAGCCACAGGATCAAACCACAACAACAACAACATCAACAACGGCTATGCTAGCTGCAATTAATCATAATCATCATCATCAACATCAAAAAACTGCCGATAACAATAATATGATTGTTTGTGTACCGAGTCGTATTCATATAAATAATAATCTAAGTACTAATTTAGAACGTTCACCAACACCGCCATCTATACGAGAGCAATATAAATTAAATAATAATTTAAATACTAAGCAAAGAAATCTACTGCAACACCAATCACCGCCACAATCATTAACATCGTCGTCGTCATTGTCGTCGTCATCGTCCTCATCATCGTCATCGTTGACATTGTCTTCCAATGTTGTAGGTTTAGTTAGTGGTGTAAGTAGCGTCGTCGGTACCGGTGGTGGCGTTGTTGTAAAAAATTTAACCAACGGAATGACGCTGGGAGCGAATTCCGAATTCGAATTGTCAACCGATACGGACGACGATAGCTTAACCGGTGAACCGGACAGCAGTAATATGCCGGGACCGTGGGAAATAACAGCGGATGCTTTGAAAGATACGCGACCCAACGATCGCGACAAAGTGATACAAATAATAAAAACATTGATGAACGAAAATGTCCAATTACGACATTACGGTATTGAAAATGCCCGCCTAATACAGGAGCTGCGGCATCGCGACGAACAAATAGCCGAACTTCGCGAGGAGCTCTACCATCGATTGATGTCGAATGCGACAGCAACCACGACAACAACGTCATCATCGACAACGAAAACATCAATGATTGGTGAGAAAACGACACCAACACAACAAAATAGCATTGAACCAAAAATTTCGACAATTGTAACGCCAAGTAACGCGGTCCCGACCAATTTGGGCGGTGTTATTGCAAAAGCCGAAAGCTGCTGTCTTTCGTCGCACAACGATACAACAATTACACCAACCTATCATCATAATTCGCTGCATCAGCATCACAAAGTCGAATCGGAACCAATCAAAGTGCCGCTTAAGAAATCGTCGCGACGCAGTCCCGAAGATACCGTTGTCGTACTGAATCACAATCATCGCGATGAATTCATTGCCGATTTGAAAATTCACCATGAATCAACAATTAGTAAAACAACAGTACTAACGTCATCGAATACAACGAATAATATCGCCGGTTCAACAATACCAGCGACACCAGCAGCAACAGCAGCCATTGCAACAAAAACATCGACAGTTTCGTTGGCTGTGGTTGTACCGTCGCAACAAATTTCACCAACAACAACTACACCAACGATGTCTTCGACAAACGATACGCTCGACTATGATGCGACGTTGCAATCGAAACAGCAACAGAAACCACAACAGCATAACGGTGCCGGCATTAAGTGCGAATGAATAAGGTTTAGTAAGTTTTTAGTAAATTCTTGTTAAGTTTTTATTTTCTGTTTTTATTTTTGTTTAGATCGTCTGTCCTTGTCCCTTTCTCCTTTTATTGTTTTTGGTGAAATTGATGAAAAATGCAATTTTTTTAATTATATTTTATTTTTGTATATTTAATTATTATTGAAAATTTTTTTTTCCTTTATTGGTGAAATTGTTGAATTCTTTTAAAAATAATTGAAAATTATTTTCTATGAAAATAAGACAAAATATTATCGAATTTGTTAAATATTAATTTTTTTTTATAAATATATATTTTTTTTTTGATAACTCATTCTGTTGTGATAAGTGTGGGGAATGGTATGAAGGGTGGTTTCTTGAAAAGGAAATGCTATTGATGTTCGAAGAAAGTTAACCATTTTATTTTGTGATATTTTGTCGCGTCCATGTTTCAGTAGGAAGTAAAAATTGTTGTAAAAAATACATGGCGTTGGTGAAACTAGATTTTTGTGTGGTACTCGTACTAAATTGATTAGTATTTTTTTTTTTGGGTTGAATTACGAAACTGGGCAGTAGTCTAGTGGCCCAACAGGGGTAGTTGCATGAGGAGGACTTTGCCGAATCATGTGAGTACCTTTGGAGACTTAGGAGAATCCACAGACTCGAGCCTTCGCAGTAATGCCTAGTACGCTGTTGAAGTGAAATGAAATTTTCACTCGTCTCCACAAAAGTAAGTTAAATCGTGCGTGAAAATTTTTTTTGACAGATTTGTTGTTTTCGCGGAGAGAATTGAAATTCAGTTATTTTGTGTCAGAGAAACGTAAATAATTACACATAAAAAATTGAAATGGATCCCTTATGTACAAAAACAAAATGTCGAGTTCCGCTTGTCACTTTTTCACTCGACTTTTAACGCTACGATCATTAAAGTAGGCGTGGAAAAAATTTGGAGAGTTTTCAGAGCCATCTGTGTTACAATAGCAAACCACACTTATTTTACGGCTATTCTACGGCAATCAGCGTACTGCAAAGTGGAAAAGGCGATGGAATTTTTCACGTAGGCCTTCGCCAACAACAATTTTTCATACGAAAATTTCATTCCACGCGAACAGCGTACTAGGCTTAAGTGCTGGTCCAGAAAGCTGCGGCGATTCCAGTAACTGATTTTGGGGAGTACCGTCCCCACAAACCTGAGGAGTGTGACCAGTCACGAGTTGCAAGGAACTCAATTGCAGTAGCTTCGGTTATGAAGCCTGACCGGAGGTTATCTGGTGCTACGGGAGCCGGAGAGCCCGGCGATGGTTGAGGTCTTAACGAACACGAGGTGACTGTGGTGACCCATATCACGGGCAATGTTCTTCGGAGTCCGACGTAAGGTTGCGTTTCTTCAACCTGGTGCCATGACCAATAGGCTGGCAGAGATTTAGATATCAGCAGTGTGAATGCCGAACTTGCTGTAGGTTATAGAGTGCCACCTTCGGTGGCGTTTATGATTTTCGTCTTAAACAAATCGCGTAGCTAAATACAACCGTGACGTTACACCATAATGGTAGAAGCCCTCGGGCCGAGCACTTTACGTTCAACAAATATAGACGTTATAGTAGTCTAGTGGGTAACGTGTTGATCTACAATGCGAAAGTCGCGAGTTCGAATCCTGGTCGTTGTATGTTTCCAATACACTGCAGATACATCTATGCAAATGTATCTAGGTGACAGTAATTGGCAAAAATAAAATGTTTTAAATGGTGCTAAGAACTCTTCTGAAATAACTAATGGAGGCCGAAAACCGATTTGGGATGTAATGCCATTGAAGAAATAGGGATCAGTTCTTAAATCTGTTCCTCCTGCTTAATGGATTCAAATATGCTTGCTTTTCGTTGAACTTTTGCAATATAACTGAGCTTCAAATATGAGTCCTTGAGTAAATATTGTTCACTTATATTAAGTGTTGAGTTAGGAAGCTTTCGAGTATATCGCTTGACAAGCTATGACGCCTTAAAATTGTTAATAATAACTAAATTTGGCAGCTAGACGACTGTTTTATTGTTGATGACTGAAATGGCGAGCATCCGTTCTAAAATTAGAAAAACTCCTTTGAATTGGTGGGAAAAAAAGTAGCTGGCATAAAAAACATTTCTGAATCAGTTGTATAAAGGTCGCAGTAGAGACTAAAATATCACGATTATTAAATCAGAACAGTTTGAAATACAGAAATCTCTTCTTTAATTCGAAATGCACTGTAAAAGTATCCACCAAACTATTCGACCTTCTGAAACACTCACTAAAACTAATTTTTGATAATTAATAATATTTCACGTACACAAATTAATATTAAACCATATTTATTATTATGTGTATGTGTTTTTTTTTTTTCGTAACACCAACAATTTTGGAACTAGCACCACCTGATTATGCTAGGTGTAGCTTAGTGGGTAGCGTGCTCTGGTCTACAAAACGAAGGTCGTGAGTTTAAATCCCGATCGACATATAATTCCAGCACGCTGCCTGCTCGGGTATATCTTTGTCACATCAATCCACGATAATAACAAATTCGTAGATGGAGGATTTTGCGAAGGGCTATCAACTCTTCCACAATAAATAATCAAAAAATTTTAAGGAATACCTGAAGGTCAGGAGGCCAAGGCTCGAACTATAGATATTTAGTTCACGAACTAACTAGTAAATTCGAACTATTTACTTTATTAACCCAATCGAACTATTCACTAAAATTTTTACATTTAGTTCGAACTGAACTCTGGACATGAATGTATTTTGAATTCATGGTGTTTTGGCTGCCTCAGATCGTTCGTTGAGACGAAGTGCGAATTCGTAATACAGTCATATTTGTATTTTCATAGCATCGCAACACAATTTCGATGCGGCTTATCGATACAAGGATGTGTATACGCAACTGGTATTCGACTTCGGCACTGTGTTCTGTCCACTGTTCCAGAACGACAGAATGAGAGCGAGCTACGGCGAGCATGATTCTTATTCCTATTCATGTTCCTATTCGATATCGCGAAAAGAAACGTAGATGTTTAGCTCAGGATCGATGAATACGAATTACATTGCTTTTGAAACAAACATTTTCATTTCCTTAAAGAGAAGGATGTAGGTTTTGTAGGTGTTTAGTTCAGGAACGAAATTACGCATGGTTCACGATCGGAACGAGGATTCTTCGAACTATCAGTTTCTACTTTATTTGAATATGAAAATTGCTGCGTGCTTCGTGCATTTTTTTCCTTTTGCATGTTTCATGGTGTAAAAGGATAAGCAATAATTGGCACGCTAGTAGTACCGTTATTATTAGAAGCGTTTTTCGAATAAAACTAGTAGGAACAGCAAAAAATATTTCTGTAAATTACATTTTATTAAAAAAAAAATAATTTATTTAGCATTTAAGTGTTAAAAATCTGTGCGTGATGGACTGAAGGAATTGAATTCCAATTTGGAATCATTTCGATGAAGTGCTAGATGATAAAGGAAGCTCTGTAGATACAGATATTGCCGAAATATGCTAAGCTGTGTGGCTAGATCCCTGGGGAATCTAAGAAGGCACATGAAGTCCAAGCACCCAACAATTCTCTTGGAAAGGCATTTTCGTGAAACTTTAGAGTAGTCTCCAACTTCAAGTACTAGTTTCCAAAAAACTTCTAGCTTCGAATCTTCCGCCGACGAGTGCTTCATTTTCGAACGGTAGTGTTATAGTGCAAGTGCAAACGAGACAGACATATTCTACTAAGTATACAATCGATCATGTGTCCTGTTCTACTCCGTGTCGGAGTTGGTATCCGAATTGCGACGACAGTTCGCGGATTTGGAAAAGCGGATCCGGGAATCGATTCTCCCTCCTCCCCCTAAAAAACGACCAAAAAGGGCCAAATGTCCATAGACGCGTTCACGCAGTTATACCCAGAGTTCGCCCATAATCGAATCGTACTCAAGCGCCGAGTCTGCGCAAGCAGGCGTTGAGCAGATCAATAAGAATGCTAGCTCTTCCCGATCCCTTTCCGAATCACGCCTCAGGGCAGGCACTGCCGTAGTCCCGAACCCTGTCCTTGAACCTCAACAGCAGGTGTCCGTTCGGTCAATTGCGAAAAGAACAAAGATGACATCGCAGCGTGATGTTAGCGACGCAAAGGAGCCCCTTCATGACCCCCGTGCCCACAGAGGGAAAAATTCCTAAGATATTCTTGACTACAAAGTCTGGATGGCTCCCTATAGCAAAATCTATTAGAGATGGCAACCTTGAGGTTAAAAATGCCTTAGCCACAGCAGACGGCGTTAAAATTTAGCCTATTAATGCGACCAACTTCAAGGACATTATTCGCATTTTGAAGCGCAACAAGGTACAGTGGCACAGTTTTTCACTAAAACAGTGAACTAAACTCGAAAGTGGTACTCCGAGGAGTCTTGGAAACCATCTCAGAAGAAGAGGTGAAAGGAGACCTTATCAACCAAGGTTACAAAGCAAGGTGGTACGAATGAAACGGACCCACAACAAAACCGCAATGCCTTTGATTCTGGTAGGAGTTGGAGGAAGTCAAAGACACCTCTACGACCTCAAGAGATGTTGTGGTCTCCTAATCAAGACCGTTGAAACCCAAAATAGGACCTGGACAATGCCATCGTTGTCAACAATTTGTCACACACAGAGTGGGTGTCGCTCCAATCTCAATCATTTTAAGTGTGTATACTTTACTAAGAGAGAAAATCCACCAGCCCTGCCAAATGCGCGAACTGTGGTGAAGCGCATTCGGTAAACTATAAGGGCTGCTTGTGCAACAATGAGGTCCAGGAGAAAGCAATGACTGCAGCTAAACCTGCCAAATCAACCCCTCTCCCTACTCCCCTACTCCTATCCTTCTCAGCCGTTAACGAAGTTCTATGCTTTTTTATTCAACAGCACCAGCGACACGCAAGCTACCAGAAACCGACCCGAAAAGCAAGCATGCTAATGGCAATACCCTTCTAAACAAAGGCAACCTGTCCCTCCATACTCTTAAGCAATTTGGATTGATTCTTAATCCATACGGATTAGACTAACCGGTAATAAGGTTTAATGCGCTTTGCATCAGTTCACCTAAAATTGTAGGATATTTCCCACTAATTTCGATAACTAGGTCATCCGCAAATAGCAGCGTTTAGCTGCGAGAGGATTCCATTTACAGCTAACAGTGACAAGACCTCTCCTTGTGGTGTTCCTCTATTCACTTGTTTTGTCCTAGAGTCGTTTCCTACTGTAGCAGTCATTTTCCTGACCATGTTGGTCGGTCAAGTCGTAATGAATGGGGTCCTTCAAGGCTCTATTTTATAACCGACACTCTTTCTAATTTTTTATTAATGACCTTCTGTTGTCAACTCTCAATCCGATACAATGCAGATGCCAGTACCATGGATAATATCTATGAACTCGACCAAATTAATGGCGTTCATCGCGTCCTGGTGGCATCTGAACGTTCCGAATTATTTGCATCATTGAACTCTGACCTGAACCTAACTTTGGAATGATCAGGATAAATATAGTCATATTTCTCTTAAACGTGATGTTCCAGTTTCGGTCTCTAATGTAGCATTCGGTGGTGACAACTAGACTCTTCGGAATACTTCGTAACACTGTTACGCTTTATTATTCGTGACGTTTCTGCTGAGTTTAATAAAGGTCTCAGCAGAGACCGAAACGTCACGAATAATAAAGCGTAACAGTGTAGAATCCGGAAATTTTTCCTTTCAATTCGACAAGTAATTAGTTAGAAAGAGAATTTATTTACCATCCAACTTCTTTCGAACCTAAAATGAGCAAAAGGAAAGATTTTTTTTTTTTTTAGAAGAATATTGAAGTGTGCAAAGAGTTGCTGGATTTCAATTAAAAAAAGTAAAATAAAACTACTAGTTTAACAAGCTCACTTTAATTTACCAGCAACACTTTATTTAATTTCATTTCAACTAAATCGATCAAGACTTTTCGCTCAGAAATTATCGCATTGAATCTTTCGCTTTCCAAACATCGTCTAACCCGTTGACTGTTCAATCCGGACTGCTCCTTCATCAAAAACGCTCGCTTTTTTATCGGCCGAATCATTTCCTTATCTGATTGCTGTCGGCCGCTTCTATAAATTGCTTCCGAACTATTTTCCTTTCAGCCGAATCATTTCCTTTCGGCCGGCAAAGAACTCGCAGGTGTTCTTTTTACATGTACAGAATTATTTCTTCTCACTGTTAGTTGTTTCTATAAAGCATTCCCGTGTCGTCCGAATCATTTCTTTCTCGTTCAAGCTATTTCCTTGTCGTACAATCGTTGTCGGTCGATTCTCTACATCGCCCATGTAATTGTTTAAATTTACTAAAAGAAAAAAACTTTTAGAACTGACTGCTTCATCATCAAAAACGCTTGCCTTTTTATCGGCCGAATCATTTGCTTGTCATCCGATTGCTGTCGGCCGCTTCTATAAACCACGTTCGAACCATTTTCCTCTCGTCCGAATAATTCCCTTTTGACCGGCAAAGAACTCGCAGGTGTTCTTTTTATTAGTACAGAATTATTTTTGCTCACTGTTAGTTGCTTCTATAAAGCATTGTTAAAATTTACTAAAAAACAAAAAACTTTTAGAAGTGGCTGGCATCAATGAAAAATATGTTTTTAAATTAAAATAGTTCGAAGAGTTATTAAATATAAATTTTGTGTAAAAATCAAAATTGAATGAATTACAGTGGAACCTCGATGAATGCGAAATCTTCGAGTTATCGAGAATTTCGCCATACCGAGGTTAAATTAATCGAGATAATCTCTGATTGAGTTCGATTTATTAAAACAACTTCGATATACAGGGTGTTCGGGATAAATTTGACATATTTTTAATTGATTTTATTTTTCCGTGGGTTCGAGGTATTAACACACACTACTCGTCATTTAAAAGTTTGGACCCTTCTTCATTCATATACAAGATGTCAGAAAGGATGGATGACTGGAACCTACCTGAATCATGGAAGAGAATAACTTGCATCATGATGATTCGTGCCAGCCATCAAAATAGGGATATTATGACTGCTGCCCAATGCTCCCTGAACACAGTAAAAACAATCAGGCATGAACTAGAGGCTTGCAATGGTGACTACGAGGATGTAGCAAGAAGAAAGATCCCTAGCAGACGATCTGATTGCGTTCGTACAGCAGAATTCCTCGCAAATCTGCAAGAACAGGTATTGAAGAACCCTGGCATTGGAATTCGGGCTTTGTCACGTGTAGTCAAGCCCTGAATAACATGGATAGCCAATGGTAGGTCGTATCTATGGCAGCAGGATTCGGCCCCTTGCCACACTTCTAGGAAAAGTCAAAAATGGTTGTCTGAAAATTTCTACGACTTCACCAGTCCAAATGTTTGGCCTCCAAACTCCCCAGACCTTAACCCCATGGATTATTATGTATGGGGCGCAGTTGAAAAAGACACCAATCGCACTTCCAGTAATACAAAAGCCCAGTTAATGGATAAAATTAAAACAGTTTTTGAGGCCCTTCCCAGGGAGACTGTAGCATCAGCTTGTTCGAGGTTCCGAAGCAGGATTGAAGCTGTGATCGATGCTAATGGTGGTTATTTTGAGTGAATCTTCTTCATAGTATTGTAATTTACTCTGCCTGTAATTTTTTTTGTCAATTCATTAAATTTAATAAATACAAAGAAGATTTTCTTTTTCCTTACGAAATTGTCAAATTTATCCCGAACACCCTGTACATATAAAGGTTTTCCAATAAAATTTTCGATATATGGAGGTGTGGGCCATACAAACTAAAAATTCGAAATATCGAGGACTTCCTGACCAGTGCTTCGATATGTAAAGGTAAAAATAACATGGGAGTATTAGGAAGGTTCAAGGGGAATAGAAAAACCTCGATTTATCAAAGAATTCGATTATATTGAGGTTCGTTTTTAATCCAAAAGGAAACCTGGTAGCCCCAAGTGTGAGGGTTGCGGAGTACACAACTAGACCAAATCGACGAAATCGAGAGCGATTATTTACAAGGGGCGATCATTTCAAAGAAACCAATATCTATATAGTAACGATGAAAACGTAATGATAACTTTCCTAAAAGTAATGAATCTTCTTCTACAATGGCACTACAGCCCAAATCGTTCCTTGGCCTCCTGACATTCAGGTTCCTTAACATGTTTCATTACTTATTGTGGAAGGGTTGTTAGCCCTTCACACAACCCTCTATCTACGAATCTTTCATTTTCGTAGATTGAGGTGACCAAGGTATATCTAAGCAAGCAATGCGCTACAATTATAAATTACGCCGGCCGTGATTTGAACTCACGACCTTCGCATTACAAGACCAACACGCTACCTACTAGGCTACACCCTAGCTTAGTAATGAATACTGGTACCGAAAAGTAGTGAAACTTAATATCACTACTGGCCAAGTGCAGTACTGGTGGCTCAAAATGAAAAGCATCTAATTTTGCCCCACTATCTTTTAGTAATGTTTGCCTGTGCTTTCAAAAGGAAAGATTTATGCAACTAGTATTTAGTAATTATTTGATTTATTGTACAAAACAAAATTAAAAATTTGTAGATCTGTTGCCGAATAATGTATTTTCTAAAATCTGGAATATTATTTTACATAAAAATTATTTAAAAAAAATAAATTCTAGTGGAAACATTTCGAAACGTATTGATTGAATTTCAAATATTCTGCCTTACTATATCTAATAGTTAGTTCGGGACTGTATGCATGGCTTAAGCTATGTACTCGTGCTATACCCTTGCTTAGGCTGCAAAAACTGAATAAACGTGACTGTACTAACTTTTTTTTAGATTCTCCACTCCCGCGAGAGACCGGACAGCATTCAATACGAAAAAAATAATTTTCTGAATTTCTGTTTTGGTTTGGTTCGGAGGAATAGCTCAGAAAATGCTTAAATATTCATGTAATCGTAAATATGTTTCAATGTTAGGCAGAGTAATTGATTCTATTACTATATCGACCCATGCCCCATCAACTCTCTAAGTTTACCTTAATTTCTCTCTATTAAATCTACCTCATAACTTTACGTTGTATCACATGAATCACTTTGCAATCATTTATGAATCGCCAGACGCAAACCTTGTTCGCGTAAGTTAACTTAATTACTTTTAAAGCTGGATCAAAATTATCTGTTGGCTAGCCCATTCGCCATTTCATTAGAATAATTAAATTTTTTTTTTAACTATATATACTTTCAGTTATAAATTCAATAGCATCTCCTTTTTGATAAAAAAAAAAAATTAAATAAAAATTAGTGCCAAAGAATGAGATATCAAACACAAATGAAGAATTCTTCAAAAATATTATTTCATCGTTTTTTTTTCCAGTGCTTACTCCCACCTTAGTTGAAAACAAAAACAAA
This sequence comes from Chorisops tibialis, assembly GCA_963669355.1. Classification (NCBI taxonomy): domain Eukaryota; kingdom Metazoa; phylum Arthropoda; class Insecta; order Diptera; family Stratiomyidae; genus Chorisops; species Chorisops tibialis. The sequence continues at coordinate 291,657,206 of OY770262.1, forward strand.
CAATTTTCTTCTTTCTCCTCTCCACCCTATAATTTAGACAAAAACCCACCAGACTAAAAACAATTAAAATATAAAAAAAACAAACAAAAAAATAAACAAAAACCCAACAAAAAATAAAATAAAGATTACTTTAAAGCTATAAATTAAAATGATATTTTATTCTTAATTACAATTTAATTACTCGTACGTTATAAACAACACAAACAACAACATATACATACATACATACAATAAACCACAAACAGAAATTATAAATTCTATTATTATAATAACATGCAAGAAAAAAAGAAACTTTATAAAACAAATCAGATAATAAATTGTAAAAACAAAAGAAACAAAACCTGTGTGAACTAATTTCAATGTAAAATATAATATTAAAAAAAAAAAAATTAAGCATAATTTATTTAGATGATAAACGAAACAAATTTTTTGAGATAATGTCACAAAGTGACAACATTTTATTATTATATAAATATTAAAATATAACTATAACGTTATTATTATTATTAATTATTACATTTAAAAATAAACAATTAAAAATAAAAAAAAACACACAAAAACAAGTAAAATCAGTAGAAAATGTTTAATACAATTAATAAATAAGATAATTAAAAAAAAAAACAAAAATATAAAAACAATTAAAATATAAACAGAAGAAAAAATTAAATTTCTTAGCTTTTAAACATCAAGTTACAATAAAATTAATTTAAAAAAAAAAACAAAAACAACAAATAAAACGAAAAATAAATAAAATCGATTTCTTATAATTTTTTTTTTGTTAAAATCATAATTTCATTTGTTGACACACAAAATAAATAAATTAAAAACAAAATTTTACTTTAAATGATAAAAAATAAAATCAAATACAAATATTAAAAATAAAAAAAAATAAATAAATAATTAAAAAAAAAGAAACCAACAAACAAAATAATTTACAGTAAATACAAAGACACATGCTTCAATAACAATATGATTGTTCTTTGAAAAGCATTTAATTAATTATTTAATAATATAAAATGAAAATTTTCAAATAAAATGATTTTTATTTTATTTTCGTTGTTTATTTTTTGCTCTTATTATTTATTTATGTCTGAACCGGAAAATCCTTCATCAATAGAGAAGTACGAAAAGTTAAAAATGCTGGACATTTTGATTTTATTGGTTTTTTTATTTTTATTTTTAATTTGAGGTAATTAAGTGTCCATTTATAATTTTCAAGGAAATTGAACATTGTTTTTCGGAAATTGCGGCATTTGTATGGGAGGTGGAGGAGGAAGTGGAAGGTTTCGGATGATTTTGAAACTGCTTATCAACATCCTTATTACAATGCTCTAACAAGTTTGAAGGAGAAATAATTTTCTTCAATTTCTAATATAGAAATTTTTTTGGGAGGAGGTAGCAGGAGCAAAGTAAAGTTGATATTTTGTTTTTAGCATTTATTGCAATTATTAAGTGGCAATATTGGAAGTTTCTACTTTTTCTAACTTCAATGGAAATCGACATAATGTAATGGTTTGGTGAATATTTCCACAGCTCATTTCGAATTGAAAGAAAAGATTTCCGGATTGTACACTGCTACGCTTTATTATTCGTGTCGTTTCGGTCTCTGCTGAAACCTTTTTTTTGATAAAAGTCTCAGCATAGACCGAAACGTCACGAATATTAAAGCATAACAGTGTGGAATCCGAAAATCTTTCCTTTCAATTCGATATACTGTATTTACCAAAATTATTCATTTGAATGGGAGGGGGTTGAAGGAGTGTACGGATCAAAACAATATTTTTCGACGTTACTGATATTTGCATTGTTTTACTTTTCTCAAAATTTCAAGTCGACAGCTTTGATAGTTTCGTAGCAAAATAATTTCATTGGCTTTTCAAAATTTCGTGGAATTTGCATAGAAGGGTGAAGAAGTGAGGTGAAGTTGATAATTTTTTCAAATTTCCTTAGAATTTTAATAGAAATAATTCTGCCGAAAATTCTTCCTTTTAGCATTGATAAATTCAAATAAAATCGAAGAAATAATTTTTTTTTTTTTTCAAAATTGTACATTTGTATGGGAGAGGGTGGAAGGAGTGAGGAGATCGGATTAATATTTCTTGACGTTAATAATATTCACGTCATTATCAATCAAATTCCTGTAAGACCCCCTATAGGGGCATAGGACAGAAACAACTCTCTTCCACAAGGCGCGATCCTGAGCATCGGCTTTAAGCTGTTGCCAGGACTTGTTTATTTCTCTGGCCTCCTGCTCAACTGCTCGCTTCCATGTGTTACATGATCGACCACGTCATTATACTTTGACCTAATTTTCAAGTGGATAGCTTAAATAATTTCGGAGAAAAATCATTTTCTTCAAATTTCGAAATTTCATGAAATTTGTATGAAAGGGGTTGTTAGAAGGAGCGGCAGGATGTAGCCCGATCACGAAATTAAAGTTTGGTTTTTGCTAAGAATGACATAAAACTGCTCGAAGCGTTCGATAGTTATGTTGTAGACAGACAGACATACAGACGGTCAATCGAAATTGATGTTTTGGAGCGGCAACAAATATTTTTGTATCCTCGGCAACTCTGTGTGAGCATTATTTTTTACTGTTTGCCTTACCGTGTGTAAGGTAAGGCAAACACAATATACTCTTAGATTTCATTTGGAACATCTCCTCTTCCCGAACCGTTGTTGATCAAGTTGAAAAAGTAAACCTTTTGGCAGCAAGCTTCGCAAGAAACTTTAACTCTTACCGGACTCAAACTTCTTGCTGTCACCACTTCGTTTTCGAACTAGAGTCATTTCCAGGATTCTTCTTCTTCTTCTACAATGGCGCTACAGCCCAAATCAGACCTTGGCCTTCTGATATTCAGGTTCTTTAACAGTTTTCATTATTTATAATGGAAGAGTTGTTAGACCTTCGCACAATCCTCAATCTTCGAATTTTTCATTTTCGTAGATTGAGGTGACCAAGGTATACCCAAGCAAGCAGTGTACTGAAATTATATATTGCGCCGACCGGGATTTGAATTCACGACCTTCGCATTACAAGACCAATACGCTACCTACTAGGCAATACCCTAGCTATTTCCAGGATCCTGCAGGATCACAATACTCACAACTCTGCTGGGGCTGATGGCATCCCCCACATTGTCCTTAAAAATGGCGCTTCCTCTCTAGCTAAATCTCTTCGTAATCTCTATCGTCTTTCTTACTCTTCAGGGTACTTTCCTCAGATCTGGAAGGTTGCGAATGTTCAGCCAATCTCAAAGAAAGGAAGCAAAGCGAACCCTGCTAATTATCGCCCCATAGCCATTACCTGCTTTCAAAAGTAATGGAAACTGCTGTCGATCGCAGGCTAGTCAATTTTCTTGTGAATAAAAATCTCATACATGACCGCCAATATGGATTTCGCTCGGGACGTTCAACTGGCGATCTCCTTGTCTATTTAACCGAGCGTTGGAACTCCTGCATCCACAAATTCGAAGCTCATGTTCTGGCTCTTGACATTGCTAATGCGTTCGACAGAGTTCGGCACAAAGGTCTCTTTGCCAAGCTGCAGGCCTATGGTTTTAACATAGCTTTTCTTAAATGGATTGAGAGTTTTCTCTCCGAGCGCTCTATCAGAGTCGTTCTAGACGGAGTAGCTTCTGCACCCATTTCCATTGATTCCAGCGTCCCTAATGGCTCAGTTTTATCTCCTACTCTCTTCTTAGTCTTCATAAACGAACTTTTGTCATCCTATTCATTGTTTCGCAGATGAGAGCACTTTGGATATCGCCTTCCAATTTGACTCCCCTGCGGAGGTACGTCCAACATCAGTGGCCTCATACCGTAATGAGTCAATACATTGAACTCTGACCTCAATTTAATCCTGGAATAGGGCAGGAAAAACAGAGTTTAATGCCTTAAAAACGTCCTGTCCTCTATCTCTTAAACATAACGTTCCGACGTCGGCCGCTAATATGTTCTTCACGTTCTTTAGTGGCACTACAGCCCAAATCGGGCTTTGGCCTCCTGACCTTCAGGTTCCTTATAATTTTTTTTTATTTATTATTGTGAAAGTGTTACTAGTCCTTCGCACTACCCTTTATTATTTAATAGGTGTGTCAGCTGGTCTTCAGATACTGGCTGATCGGTTCATTGTTTTTTTTTATTTGCTTCATTAAACTGAAGTTCTTCTGATGAAACGGAAGCGGGTAAACTCGAAAATATTCCAACCATTATCGATAAATTTGGAAATATATAAAAACTGAGTGAGATCTAAATCCAAATTTGTTCTGTAGATTTCAAGAAAACGAATTCGTCATTTAAATCAACAGACATTTTCTTTTCGTATTTATTTTGCAGGATTTGTGCTGCGGTTTTAATTCCCTCTTCGGTTGGTTTGTAAAATGTTCACAGAATTTTTGAAAAGATTGCAGACTTCGCGCTATGATTCAAAGAAAACATTTATTCTGTTATGCTTTTCAGTATCCGAATGATTGTTAATTTTGCTCGTTGTTTTGTTGAATTGGTGCTTTTGGGCACTAATTTGCTAATATATGAGAAAACATTATCTTTTTTTTGACAATTTGACCCAAATTTTGACGCTGCGAAAACACAACATTGTCCAGATAGTTTTCAAAATGAATCGCGAGTTTTTAACGTAAAACAAAAGAAATAAACTTTATCATCAAACAACTATATTCTTAAAACTTTACAGATAATAATTAAAAAAAAATCCAACTTATTATAAGTATTGTTGCGAGCTAGGGGTTCGCCGGGATTTCAAGTAAGAACACAATTCGTTTAAAAATAAGTGATAATTTATTTATTCGCACTCTAATATAATTTCCCGATCACTTCGCACTTTATGGCAACATCGCCGCGTGTTTTTCTATCGCACTTTATGACAACACCGTCGCGTGTCTTACTATCGCTTTTCTGCACTGGTTCGCGTCTCCGTAAATGTCGCTGAATAACTAACTCCCGTCTGACAGCTTAGTGCTTTTATACAATTTTCCCCAATTCTCGAACCTTCCGTGGTGTATGTCGTCGGGTGTGTGTATCAACTGTACTGGAAGGTTCTAGATCTTTAATTATGGCTTTTTACATATTGGGGGATACTGTTCTACATAATTCTTGCAAATTCCAGAAAGATCAAATTGCGTGGTTGCCAGATCTATAACAGTATTTTATGTTATGTTTTATGGATCGTTTGTTAATTGCACTGATATAGATACCGCCTTCTACTCAAATTGCACAAACTACAAAAGTTTTCTCCAAGTATTAAAGAAGAATCTTCTCTCAAATTGTTATGAAGCGTTTAACAAAAGAAATTTTAATGCTGTATCTTAATTTAATTCCCAATTACAAATCATGAGACATGAAGATAGAAGAAGAAAGTGGACTTAGAAGTTATTCCCATTAAAATCCTAATCCTCTTTAAATTGAATTACCAAAATTCTCCTTTTACCACCTTCCATACAAAAATGTTGCGAATTCGAAACCGATATTTTTATTAAAAAATCATCTTATAAGTTTCTGGCCAAATTATTCTCTACTTGATGTAGCAAATAAATTGATGCACAACGTTACTTAAAATTGCGTAATATTTTCAACATGTACGCCAATCGTATAATTAAAATAAAAAATATTTTAAAAGTTTTGTCGTTATCTTAATTTCTAGCAAAATAATAAAGAAAGAAAAACAAAATATTGTTAAAAATAAATTGGAAAAAATGAATAATTAAAAACTATCATATAACTAAAACTCAAATCTATGAATATAAAAAATAACAAAAATGAAATAAAATAATTTTATTATAAAATCGAAAAAAAAGGAAAGCATCGTAGTAGTAATAAGAATGACACAAAGAAAAAAGAAAAATATGTTTAAGCTTTAATACATCATCATCATCATCGTCTCTGTAAATTTAACACACACAATTACGATTTTTTCTTATTACTTTTATTTTGTTTTTCTTTAGTGGCTATGCGCGTCGGTAGTATAAAAATAATGTTGTAGTAATAGCCTACGGAATCCACCTCGAAAAAACTGCTCTTCTTTTGAGCCGATCCATGAATCGACCCAATTTTTGGCTTTTTCATAAAAATCGAAGTGCTGCTCAGCCAGACTATGCGTCATCGATCGGAATAGGAAAAGACAAAAGACAAGCAACATCGCTGTATAAGCATGAAAATTTAAAGAAAATAAAAAAACATAACAGAATTATGATTGGGCGTAAAGCCCCAAAATTCTTTCGAATAGTGAATAGAGACTTTTGCATGGGAGGTGGTAGAAGTAGAGGGGTTGGTTTGTATTTCTCGTATATGACACCGAACGTGGCATGCAAAATGTTTTTTGCTGAATTTAAAGTTTATAGTTTTCATTATTTTTAAATAAATTGGACATAGTTTTCCTGAAATTGGGGCATTGGTATGAGAGGTGGCAGAGATAGTGGAGCATTTAAGATTGTTGACAAAAATTATGTTGTATTTTATTGGCAATATAAAAGAAAATACATTCAGAAACTGTTTAACAAGACTGTCGGCAAGAGAATGGAAGAAAACGTTTAAGAACGCTGAAGGCGCCGTCCGTTGGAGAGTTCTGGAAAAACCCGCGTCAAAGGTTGAATCGCATTTGTGGAATTGCCAGCTCCAACACTTCCCCTCGAGACAACTGCTGAATTTCTCGCTGGCAGTTGCTTCAGTCCCAATAGATTGACACACCAGTCATGCTTTGGTCCTATCAAAGCCTTAGTTAAAACGTCGGCCGGCATGTCGTTTGATGCTATGAGCGCCGGGACTACTTGCCCAGATTCAATGACTTCGCGCACAAAATGATGACGAATATCGATGTGTTTTGTTCGCCCGAGAAAAACTGGATTACTTGCCAATTTCTGCGCACTGAAATTATCATTGCACAACTTGATGGGCGACCCATCCGCAGCTTCAACCTCTGCTAAAAAACGTCGCAGGTGGACAGCCTCTTTCGCTGCCTCGCTCAATGCCATATATTCGGCCTCAGTCGTTGAAAGCGCGACTGTGCGTTGTTTTCTGGAGTCCCAGGATATAACTCCACCACTCATGATAAAAGCGTATCCAGTGAAAGATCGTCGATTATCCGTCGATCCTCCCCAATCAGCATCCACGTAGCCTTCAATCGAATCTACCTGTTTATTATAGTAAATTCCCTGGTCTGCTGTGCCCTTGAGGTACCGCATCACACGCTTCGCTGCATTCCAATGATTTTTGTTAAAACAATCGTTGTACTGACTCAATATACCCGTCGCATGAGCTATATCTGGACCTGTTGCTACTGACAGATACAGTTAAGATCCAATCAACTCTCCCCGTCTAAGTTTGACCATGCTTCTCCTTTGAAAAGCTTGTTCGCGACGTCCAAAGGTGTAGATACAGGATTACAGTCCTTCATCCCAAATCGATGAAGTATTTCTGTGACATACGTTTTTTTTTGGGATTGGGAAGGTTGGGAAAGAGGAGTGAGAACGACCGTAGCGAGTGGAGAAGCTGGTATATTACTCAGTTGTACTGGCTGCTTACTGACAAATATTTGCAGATGTTATGGGCGCTTGAATGTTAGAAAACGAACAGAAACCATCTACTGAGTATCTAGGCCTTCTTGAAGTGGAACTGTTTCACTTTTACACCGTTTCCCCATTTTATTGCAATTAAATTTTTTATCACCAGTAGCAACTGAAAAATTTGCGCTTAAGAAAATCCCGTCTGGAGTGGGAATCGAACCCACGACCTATTGACTGAGAAACAAGCACGCTGCCCACTACGCCACGGAAGCCTCCTAAACGTCTTTTGATTGATGAAAATTCGTCCGTTTTCTATGGTGAAATCCATTCCCAAGCATTGATTCAGATTCCCGAGATCCTTTATTTCGAAAGATTTCGACAACGTTTCCGCAAAATTCGCTATGTCCTCGGAATTTCGACTCATCACTAGAATATCGTCGACATAAATAACAATAATCATTAAGTCCATTTGATGCTTTAAGTAAACGCAGGCATCTTCATTTGTTGGCTTTGCGCCCAACGCACGCGATTCTTTACCGAGGTGTTTATGCCAAGCTCGACCGGCTTGCTTTAAACCATACAAGGCCTTTTTCATGTGGCAAACTTTTTCACCCGATTTTAACTGTTGCAACATTGTTTTAGCTTGGATAATCAGATGATCCGTACTTGATTTATCATCGACAATGTATTGCAAAACTTCCATTGTAGAATTCGGTATTTCCATAAATACCTCTTTCTTTAGGATACCATTTAGAGACGCCGTCGTGACGTCGTACTGTCGTATATATAGGGTGGTCCAACCAAAACGCACGATGTTAATTTCTCGCGCAAAAGAGCCATTGTTTCGTTGGCTGTGTGGCAAGTGGCACCATCCTGTTGGAACCACATATCGTCCAGGTCCATATCCTCAATTTCTGGCCACAAGAAGTCCGTTATCATCTCGCGATAGCGAACACCTTCACGGTAGCTGCTTGGCCGTCCTCATTTTCGAAGAAATACGGTCCGATGACGCCGCCAGCCCATAAACCGCACCAAACAGTCACTGTTTGTGGATGCATCGGCTTTTCAACAATCACTCGTGGATTCTCATTTGCCCAAATGCTGCAATTCTGCTTGTTAACGAATCCACTGAGGTGAAAGTGTGCCTCACGAAGTGCACGAAATGCATTTTGATTTGAACGCCCATTTTCGTAAAAGGCTTCAACAACCTTAACGCGCTGCTCAAATTGTGTACCTCTCCATGGTTGAATTTGTCAAACACTGAAACAAAGAAATGTCAAATTAAGTTGGGCGAAAAACTTGATGCTAAGGTGTGACTCACAATTAACATCGTGGGTTATAGTTGGACCACCCTAATACATCCCGTTTCGCGCTGCGAACGCAATCATCATGCGTATGGATCCAAGACGTGCTACTGGAGCATAAGATTCGTGGAAATCTCTTCCGTACATTTGAGAATAACCCTTGGTCACTACTCTGGCTTTTCGTTTTTCTAGGATAACCTTAGCTCCATATTTATTACGCAGTACAAATCGACTGCCAAGCGCCTTTGCGGCTTTAGATCTTTTTACCAGATCCCAGGTATCCTTTGCTAGAATCGACTTCATCTCATCTGCCATGGCAGCCATCCATTCCTCAGATTCTGGACTTGTCAATGCCCTAGATATAGGAACTTCTGCCAAAAAACCGAAACTATTTTCGGTTTCCCCGGCTTGTTTCGCCGTTGCGTATACCTTACGTGGCCTTCCTGGACAACCAGTATAATCAACTTCGGTCTGCCAGGATCTCGTCTTTCAGCAGCTAGAGGGTCAGAATCTGCTTCCTCGGCATCGTTTGGTAGAGCTTCCTGTATGCCCTTCTCGGGTTGCTGATCTGTATCGAACTTGGGGTATAGGCTGATCTCGCTGGAAAATTCGTCGCAATCTGCCTTAAAGAAATCCGTATAAATCTCGTTCGATTGAGGTAAACTGTTTTCTAAAAATTTTACGTCTCTTGATATTACGACCTTACCACAATCAGGTAACCAAACCCTGAATGCCTTGGATTCCAAGCTGTATCCGACGAAAACGCCCTACGTCGATCGCGGATCTAGTTTTCCTTTACCTGGTGTTCTATCCATAACGAAAACTGTACTTCCGAATGGCTTGAAATCTGCTACATCTGGAGCATTTCCGTACCATAGTTCGTACAGGGTTTTTTCATTCAATTTTCGAATTGGCGATCTATTCCGAATAAAATTGGCTGTATTTATAGCCTCTGTCCAAAAAACCGGTGGTAATTTAGACTGAATTAAAAGGCACCTCGCCATATCCAATAGCGTCCTATTTCATCTCTCGGCAACACCATTCTGCTCGGAGTTGTATGGAACCGTTAAACGCCGCGTTATCCCGTGCTTCTGGAGTAATTCGTCGAAATCTTTGTTGACATACTCCCGCCCGTTATCAGATTGTAAATGTTTAACGTTTATGTTCTTCTGTGTACTCATGAGTTTCCTAAACTTTTTAAACTCACTTGGTGATTCATTCTTTTGTTCGATAAATCTAATTTCACACCATCCGGAACTTTCGTCGATACATGTTGTGAAATATCGAGTCCATCCGTGAGAAACGACGCGCATCGGGCCGCAAACGGCGGAGTGTATGAGTTCGCCCACACTCGATAATCTCTTTGAAGCTTTCGGGAATTGAGTACGACACATCTTCCCCTGGAGATAGACCGTGCATTCGAAATCTTCCGCGGTTCCATCGATTTCAATGCCTTTGACTGATCCCGTTTTCGCAGCTTCACGAAGTGACTGTATGTTCAAATGTCCCATTCGAATGTGCCAATCCATTAGAGAGTTCTTCGGTACCCGAATCGCGTTGTTTACCTCGACGATCTTTTTACACTCGATATCGATTGAGCCTCGAAGGTAGTAAAGTCCGTCTTTCCGTTCCGCGGTGAGCAATACGTCTCCGTTAGCGATAACAATCTCGGCATTCGTTTTGTTAAAAACAACCTTGTAACCTTTGTCCGTAATTTTTCCGATAGATATAAGGTTAGCCCGTAGATCCGGAACATATAACGTATCCGTAAGTTCTATAATCTTTTTCTCACCATTTACACTTGCTTTAGTCGAAATGACACCTTTGCCTTCGATGTCTGTACATGCACTGTTCGCGAGATTAAGTTTTCCGTGATTTCTCTCACGATCGATAAATGAAAATAAATTCATATCTTTGCACATATGCGATGTGCATCCACTGTCAAAACACCAAATGTCACTATCTGCGCAATTTCCGGTTCCGAAAACTGAGTTTTCCGACTCGTTGGAGGTAAATAAACTAATGTTATCGCCACAACTTGCGGTTTGCTTGTTTGGTTTTTCGGTTTTTCGACAGTTTATCGCGCGATGACCGACTGTTCCGCACTTGTAATATTTCATATTAGAATCGTTTTTCGCGGCGTCATTTCGCTCACTCCTTTCGCGTCGGCCCCTCTGACTTTTCGCAAAATTATTTCCCCGCCTCGCAGCTTCTTTTTCTGCCTCGGAATTACCCTCGGACTTTACTTTAGCGCCGCTTACGAAATCCCACGCGTCGTTTTTTATTAAAACTGCGCGCATTTGGATTTTCCATGTATCGTAGTTCTCTTTCTTGAGAACTTCGAATCTCACACTGGACGAAGCCATTTTTTTTTTATATAGCACTCGCGTCCGAACTGGATTATAAATTCAGTTTTCGGATAGTAAACTATTTTCGCACCACGCCTGGGTCCATAACCTGTTGACAAAAATTATGTTGTATTTTATTGGCAATATAAAAGAAAATACATTCAGAAACTGTTTAACAAGACAGTCGGCAAGAGAATGAAAGAAAAAGGTTTAAGAACGCTGAAGGCGCCGTCCGTTGGAGAGTTCTGGAAAAACCCGCATCAATGGTTGGATCGCATTTGTGGAATTACCAGCTCCAGTAGATTTTAAAACAGGACTAAGCATCGTTTTTCTTCTTTTTTGGCCTTTCTTGCAAAATTTTATTGCCCATTGGCTATGCAACTTTTTAAAACTATGACAGATGAGTGAGTGACTCTTCTTAATTAGCAAAGTGCTATGTGTCACCAATCTACTAGCGATGAAGATGAGCTAAATTTCGAATAAGCCAAATTATAATTAGGACCGCTATGCGTCAATGGTATTACAGTGAAAGTGCCATCTAATTTTGACATCTAAAAATGCATTCTTGTTTGCAATTTTACAGATGATTTTCTGTTGAAAGCAACAACCACACACTGCTCCAACCTTATTTTTCATACAATTGGTTCGTAAAATTTAGATCTGAAAACCGGGCTCATAGAAAACATAAGTAGGCTATGAAACGCAAAGTTTACTGCCAATGTCTCGATGAACTCAATAACTCGTTTTAACCCTCGTTTCATTGTAAGGCCTAGGCTATAGTTACTTCATGAGACACTAGCGACGCTTTACCATAGTTTGGCAAAGGTGAAGCCCGATATTTGGTGCAAAATTCAAAAAAGTGTCGACTCTTTTTTTTTGGTACGTTCCTAAGATCAAGAATTGTGCGCAGTTTTTAATATTTAACTAAAAAGTCACAAACAAAAATTTAGAATTTATCTTAGGGTGGATGAAATTGGCAAAAGAAAGCCACTAAACTCACCACATCACGAATGGTGAATTTGGGGAAGATGAATTCGCAGGCGTCGATTGTGACCTTTCTGCCAGACTCTGATACAGTGTGTCTCCTTCTTGCATGGAGTGACTCTAGCCTAGGCGATGTCAAAGCACTTGAAAAAAAAACAACCCCGACCCAAGTCAGTCTTATCCGCATACCAGTTGCTTATATCACCAGGACCTATTGTGATCGATTCAAATCTCTGATGTAGACCGCCACCCAAACGTACGGTGAAACCAGCATTGTGTTCCATTTCTTCATTTGTACCTACAGTATAAGCCAAAATCAAACATTCGTACCGCTGCACCTACAACATTATGACAAAAACAGTTTGAAAAAGTCTCAGCAGAGGCCGAAACGTCACGATTCAGATCAGTGTGAAATCCGGTATTCTTTTCTGTACTTCGCAAAAACTGTGCGTTCCATTAAACTAAAATTCATCCCATTCAAAACAATTTCACATTACGTATTTAGAAACGAAAATTTTGTTTGTTAAAAGATAAATAACAAAAAAAAAACGCAATTTATACCTAATTATATACAGTAGATAAAAATTTCATAAAAAAAATAAAACCAGAAAAAAAAATATTTATAAAAAACAAATAAAAGAAAACGATTTATTAACTTTAAGAACCGAATTAAATGTAATTAAGAAAAACAATGAGTTTCTTGTTTTGTTTTTTTTTTCAAGTACCCAAATTTGTTTTTACGTTTGAAACTTTATTTTCGTAATTTCTTTCCAATACTGATTTGCTTGTCAAAAATTTGGAAAACAATCAGAAAAAGCGAAAAATAAAATACCGAAATTTTATTAAACAAAAATCAAAAAAAAAATCTTTTTCGAATATCAAATATCCTACTTATATTTGTTGTTATATTTTGTAAATAGATATTTTTAGGAATTAAAACAAAATCAAATGAATGTTTTGATAAATATTATTTCACACGCATCTTCATCCCACACGAAAAAAAAAAATGAAAAAAAAAACCAACATACAATAAAAATAATTCCATTTTTATTGAACCTCTTTGTCAATCTCTTTCAACTCCACTCCACTCTTATTTATTGTTTATCATTTTTTTGTACAGTTATTTTTTAATCTTTATTTTTTTTTCTATTTTGTAGTTATTTTACGTTAATTATATGATTAAGAAAAAATAAATAAATTTTATTAAAAATAAAAATAAAAAAAAAATTTAAAACAAAAATAATTATTATCTTACATAAAACTTAAAAAATGAAAGAAAATAATTCTTCAATCGATTGATTTATTATCATATAAATAAAATAAAGAAAAAAAAATTGAAAACAATACAAAAATCTTCGCTTTATATATTAAATATATAAATAATATATGATTTCTTTTTGTGTAAAACAAAGTAAAAAAAAAAAAGAAAATAGACACAAACACACACGAAAAATTCGATATATATATAAATTAAATTTAAATAATTTTGTTTTGTGAAGAAGTCAAATTCTGTTCTATTTAGAGTTAATAAATTAATGAATTAATTATTATGAATAAATAGATGAAAATAAAAAGAAAACAACAAAGAATATAAAACAAAAAAAAAATAAAAACATGTTTTTGATTTTATTTCTGGAAATTATAGGGATCCGATGTTTCTTCAACTATTGCAGCTTTCGTTATTTCTTCAATTTTAAGTAATTTGAAAAGAGAGTCATAAATGAGTTTTTGGGATGTTCGAAGTGAAGGGATAAGGATTAATGCGTTAACTGCGACTGTCGACCACCTGTCCACAGCCCCTTCTTGTTGCCTGTGGGTGTAAATCAAACCCCACTTATCCAACATAGTTGAAACAAGTTGCACTGCTACGCATAGAAGAAAATATTCAGTCAAATTCCTGTTAAGACCCCCTACGGGGGCATAGGACAGAAACAGCTTTCTTCCACAAGGCGCGATCCTGAGCATCGGTCTTTAGCTGTAGCCAAGACTTGCTTATTCCTCTGGCCTCCTGCTCAACTGCTCGCTTCCATGTGCTACATGGTCGAACAGTTCGACGTCTTCCTTGAGGATTATAGCCCAGAGCCTGTTTGGCAATGTTTCGCTCTGATTTCCTCTAAGTGTGACCCCACTGCCACTTCCGCCTTTGAACCTCAACGCCTATTTTAGTCTGTCAAAGTTCGTCGTTGAAAGTCACTTCTGGTCAGAATATTTCTAAAATGCCTCGGAGGCATTGGTTCACGAAAGTTTGCAGTTTCTTGGTGAGTCAAACGGTCATTTTCCATATAGTACAGCCATAAAGTAACACGGTTTTGACGCATGCGTCAAAAACTCGAAGCTTCGTGTGAAGGAAGATCTTTCTTAACCTGCAGAAAGAGGAAAGGATGCCGAAGGCCTGACGAGCTCTATTTAGACGAGCATCAATATCCTTTTCGGCTCCTCCGTCTATGCTGACAATGCTTCCGAGATAACAAAAACCTTGCACCTCTTCCACATCTTGTCCGTTAAGAACAATGCTTGTGTTCGAACCCATGTGCATGTACTTGGTTTTACGCATATTTATTTTCAGTCCCGCCTCTTTTCATTTAGAATGCAACGAGAGAACATTCGACGGTTATGTGCATCGCATTTGTATTTCACCGACCGACCTATTTATAGAGCATTTATCAGCTCGCTTCAGAACTAAGCTTACTAATCGAGCACCGAAAGAGCCTTTTTTATGAACGTAATTCATATGGAAGCTCTTTCGTTGCTCGATTGCCGCTTGGGACATCTGATATATTATATTGCCTTTCTTTTTATCTATTCGCTGCTCACGCTCAGTGATATCTGCAAACTGTTCATTGCTCAGTTCAGCAGTGATATCAAAGTCTATCAATAATAATAAGATATCCCAAGCCTAATTGATAGTCTTTAGTGATATCTACACAATGCTCGTGCTCAGTGCTATTGCTTTACATTGAGGAAGTATAGTAATGAACGATCAGATGAACAGGTCGTAGGTGAAGTGCGACTGGGATTTGCTTAGCGAGCTGTTTACTATGCGCACTGAGATGATGGTACTGAGCATGAGATTGGGTCTACCTGATTGTTAGATGCAGGATTTCGCAGAAAATTGCTGATTTTTTATTTTTATTTTAACCAACATGTAAATAAATACTTTCAATTTTTCAGATTTGATTTCATTTCAGTTTTCTGTGCTCTTCAGTTTAATTCATTTCGTTTTTCTGTTTCAGTTTGAATCATTGCTGAATTGAAAAAAAATGAAATAGCAGCTTTTTTCGAAGATATTTATCACTGCAATAGCAGTTTTTGCCATCCTTGCGCACTAGCATGAAGAATAGAGGTGAAAAAATCACTGCTATTAGAATAGCTGCTCTTTTTCACAGATATTGAAAAAGAGCCATCCCTACTCGGGAGTGACTCTTTTGGAGCACTCTTTTAGATCGACTCACTTAAGTGAGTGATTTCAAATGAGTTGACACAACGCAAAGAGTCAGATTTCCCATTGCTAGTACTGTTTCATCTGCTACCTCTCGATGTTGGCTGCAAGTGCAGCCGCCCGCATCAAAGAAACTCGCCATTGGACCTGCATTCAAACTGGTCACTCCTTAATTCTGGAAGATTTCGAAAATTTACCCAGATTCAGTCTGTGAATGAGAAGCTGTGCATGCCTCTCGTAATTTATAAGCTGCGACTTAAGTTGGATGCAATTAACAAAGCCAACGACAGATGGGCAAATGGGGTTACTTGTAATACCAACAGAGCTGGTGCTGGATCTAAGACGCTCTGGTAAACTGATCTCGCTATGATCAGGTCCGTAATAGGAGTTGTTTCAGGACACTGCCTGATTGGGAAATATGCTCAGAGGCTAGGCCTCTCGTTTAATGATTTCGCAGGAGCTGCAAAGATGAGGAAGATGAAGAGGTAATTCTTCATCTGCTATGCACTTGCCCCGCTCTTTCTAGAAGAAGGAGACGCCACCTAGGGGCACACTTTTTCGATAGTCTCAGTAATCTGGTAAATGCGGAAGCCAGGATCCTTCAACGCTTCATATAAAGCTCCGGTTGGTTCACTGAGTAAGAATGTCTTTTGAGATCCTGTGGTATCACAACGGACCAGCCAATGGTCTATATCCGTCTGGAATTGAGTCTGGGCAGCCACTTCTACCTACCGACCTACAATGCCCTGTTGAACAATTTCCTAGTTACTTTGCGTTTTATCTCCAGAGTTCCTCGTTCCAACAGTGCGAACCCTTTTCTTATGTAAAACAGGTCAGCTTTGTTCGTAGGCATTTATAACATTGTCCACGAGTTTGTTAGCTATTTGATCAATGCAGTCTGGGTTGCTTATTGATTCTTCTATGTTATCTACTTCGTACTCAAGAATTGATTGTTAAAGATTCCAGATTGTTAAATGATATATTTATATCAAAACAAATAGTTAAGGTATAGCCTAGTAAGTAGCGTGTTGGTCTACAATGTGAAAGTCATGAGTTCAAATCCCGGTCGATGAATAATTCTAGCACACTACCTGTTTGGGTATACCTTAATCTACGGAAACGAAAAATGTGTGGATAGAAAATAATAATAATAAAAAATGCTAATGAACCTGAAGGTCAGGAGACCGAATCCCGATTTGGGATGTGGCGCCTTTGTAAAAGAAAACAAATATGCCTTTTTTTTTTTTACAGAATGACCTGTGTTATAGGCGATTTCGGCCTTTATGTGCAATGCACAAACACAGTCATGGAGGGAAGGAATGGGATTGGGAAGGTTGGGGAAGGGAAGCGAATGGAGAAGCTGGTATATTGCTCAGTTGTACTGGCTGCTTACTGACAAATATTTGCAGATGTATCACAGATGGAGAGTGAACCTGCTTTAGATACGAGCCAATTTTTTTACGTCCTGCCTAGCAGAATTCATGAACTTTTCGGTGTTTCCTTTATTTATTATATCTAGGTTGGTAGTAGTAAGAACCCTTTGGTATTTCGACCAGTATTGATTTTTCGATCATAGCTAGCTGCTCTGATGTTAGAATATTGTGGGGAGGTTCGGTATGTAGAGGGTGGGCCAAATACAAGTTTCTTTTTAAAAATGCAATAAAATGAACAAAATTAAATTTTTTTCCATGTATTATGCTTCATTAGTAAGAGCAAACATTCCCATTAATGATGGAACACAATTTCGTTAAAGTGGCTGGCTTCGCAGTAGCGCATTCTGTCACTCCAATTTTCCAGACTTTGTCGATGGTTTCGGGGAAAAAACTCACGGATTGCTTGGATGATATTAGTAAGTGCTTGAATCGTTTCTGGATTGTTGGCATAACATCGGTCCTTCACGGTTCCCCAGAAAAAAAAAGTTCAAACGGGTTTTCCGAGACCCAGATGCGGCAATTTTGTTTGTTAACGTAGCCTCCGAGATGAAAATGCGCCTCGTCAGAAAATATGATTTTTCGCCCAAAATCACTTTGGAAATAAGTTTTCAATATTTCCCAACGTTGTTCAAGTGTAAAGCGACTCATTTCGTTCCGCGGAAGTATGATATTGACTTTCTGTCAAGATTTCGAGCGGGAAACAACTTTCAGTGTCAAAATAACCTATGATTTAAAAAGAAACCACTGAATTGCCCACCCTATATAATACCGATCCGACGTGGAGGGCTGAACCCATTTTGCAGGTCTATGCATGACGCTTTTGCTTAAAATCTTGAACCTTTTGTTATCGCTTCCGACAGATGGCTATGTTGTTGATGAGGTTCTGTCACTTTTCATTGCTTTATTCTCTGCTGGTGATTGGTTTTTTGTATTGGCAGGAATGCAAGATTGTTCGTTTCGTTTGCTGTTTTGCCGTGGTTACGGTGGTATGCATATCGTCTCCTAGCAGCACCGCTGAACCTTTGTATTCTTTAAGACTCAACTATTTCAGTTGTTCGTCCAATAGAGGCTTGCTGGAGGTCAACAGTCACCTCACGTACTGTTTTTAGAGGGTTAGTTGTTCTGTTCACCTCTTCTTTTCCGTCATTAGCCGGTGTTTGTGATGCTTTAGGGGTGGCATCTGTCCATTTATTACTTAAACTAGATTTATCAATTTGATTCCTACGAGTAGCGCGAGGAAGTAGCAGAGCTCCGCATTACCAGGGTAAGGTTGAATGAAACTGAAGGGCGCCTCATATCCAGATTTCGCATATTAGAGGTTAGTTACACACTGACCATTCATCCTTGGCACATGCTGATCTCTTGCGTCGTACATTATAGAGGTCTCCCTATAGGTATACGTACACTTGCGAATCACTTTAGGGCTAAGTCCCCTAGTAACCATGAATATCTTGAGATCTGCCTAAAACATGAGCAGTCCAGATTGCAAGACTATCAATGCTGTGATACGGAACCTACAGCTAGCTGAACGATTTAATCCCCCCTACCACATTCGCCAAAGACCATAGATAGGATACAAAGCAGACATCAAACTGTTCGGTTTGTTCCCCCTTTCTGTAGATCTTTTAGCATTACCCAGTCTGCACCGATTCACGCAGACCTTTATCAAACGTCACGAATAATAAAGCGTAACAGTGTAGAATCCGGAAATTTTTTCTTTCAACCACTAAACTCGTCACGTGAATTGTAAAAAGTGAATTCGCAGGTGTCGATTGTGTCATTCCATACAGCCTGCTCTTCTTGCAAAAATCAGAATATAAAATTAATATCAG
This sequence comes from Chorisops tibialis, assembly GCA_963669355.1. Taxonomy (NCBI): domain Eukaryota; kingdom Metazoa; phylum Arthropoda; class Insecta; order Diptera; family Stratiomyidae; genus Chorisops; species Chorisops tibialis. The sequence continues at coordinate 291,676,063 of OY770262.1, forward strand.
TAGCTTAGCAACCTTTGGAGCTGATTAGCCAATGCACAATATCCAATGCAAATCAAGGCGAAAGTGCCTAAAGAAATAGGATGGACGAAAGAATGAAAAAAAGGATAAAAAGGCGAGATACATTTGAGACTAAACTCTCTGTTCCATATTTTTACCCAATTAAAAAATCGCCGTGGGCTACTGAAGTGTACCCATTCTACTAGCTGATGTAAAGAAACTGATTAACAGACCGCCCTAACTTTTGGGATAATAATTAAGGACAGTCCTACCTGCTTACCAAAAAAATTTGAAATATCATTCCCCAGAGTAATTTTATTTACAAAATCCCGGTACTTTATGGTCACAATGTAAACGACAAAGTATGAAATCCAAGTCTAAAGCGGTTAGACCTGATGCAATAGTCATCACAAAAACAGGAGAGATTTCATACAGTGACATTCTACGATTGGTGAAAGGACACGAAGCCTTAAATAAATAAAGTGAAAATGTGTCGAAAATAATGAAAACGGCAAAAGGAAAAATGCTGTTGGAACTTATAAGCAACGAAGTGAGGATTCAGGGGAGTTAGGTCATCAATTGGTGCCGAGGCTCGAACCAAAACGCTAAAATGGGCGAATGACAGTTTTTGTAGATCGAAAAATGCATAACTCCGGTTCGACAAAAGCTCAAGGAAATGGAATGCAAGTTTCACGAAGTGGAATGCGATTAGATTGAGCTTTTTCCTGCCTGGTCACTTGACGTTTATCAGATGTTGCTGGTGTCAAAAGGTTGTCATGTAAGAGGAGCGAACTCTGTGCTTGCTTCTACGTCTGAAATTAGTTCGAAGTTCAAGTAGTGCGCCCTCCTACTTCAGATAAAACCCTCGTGTGTAAGTGTCTTCAAAATCTCGCCTTGAATCCGGCTAATTCAGTACGTTTGTTCTAGGTTATGTTTGTTCTATTTACTTGCCGACTCAACAACATTTCGCCGAGATTCCAGACAGATTCCGAGATCCCTTGACTGCCAACAATGACCGCTTACAGAATCCTGAGCATCGCACTGCACGTACTCGTCAGCATTTACACACTTATCAACGATCTAATCGTCTACGGCAGCTTTCGATTCGTCCATTTCGTCAATTCGTTCGCGAAGAATTGCGGTCACGAAGAGATTCAGTTTTTGGATCGCTGCAAGAAGGATCTTACGAAGATTCCGAAGCATTTAAGTGTAATTATTGGAACGAATCGGATCGATGCCGAGATTCTATCGAAAATAGCGGTGTTCGCGCTTATCAGTGACATCGACTACATCAGCTATTACGACATCAAGGGCGACTTTACGCTCGACCGTGCCGGAATCCCCAAGTACATCGAAACACGGAAAATGCCAAACGGACGATTTCTATGGTCGATGCCGAACGATCGGAGAAAATCTACCGGACAGTTGCGCTATAAAAACGGACTGGACAAGTCAATTGAGGTAACATTTCGACTTGAACAAGATTTCGCAACGACCAATTACAATTTCGAATCGTTCACAGGTCATTGTGCTGTCCGTGAATGACGGTAAGCCTCTGCTGGCCGAGGTCTGCCGCGACCTTTGGATCAATAAGACCGAATCGCACGTAAAAGAGGCGATCGGATGCAAAGATATTCTGGCGGAGAAAATCACATCGGCCCTCAATAAGCGCCTGGACAACTTACCCGATCCGGACTTAGCTATAATTTTCGATAAGACGATGTGTACGTACGGTTTGTTGCCGTGGCATACACGATTCACAGAATTCCACTGCATCAAGACCGGCAACTGTTTCGATGTGAAATCTTTTGCCAACGTTTTGTATAAATTTTCCAAGTGCGAACAAAGATTCGGGAAATAGTTTTAAGTTTATGTAAATAGCAATGAGAGAAGAAATTAAGTTTAAAATTGAATTGATTTTTCGTTTATTAGTTGAAAATTTCTAAGGAGATTCTGAATGGATATGAAAACTAGTAAAACCACACTGTACTACACTCCGTTTCATATTTATAACCCGCCTACCAATTTGAAATTATTTTCACCTTAAAATAATTTTGCCCCAAAATTAAATACAAGGAAAGATTGAGAAACTCTGTGCAATGATTTTTCTGTAAATCATTTCTCATTACCGTTCTTTTTGCTGCAGCTCTTGAAAATTCGTCATTTTTGTGCGTTTCATATTTATAACCCACATGGTGATTAGTGCAGTTAGAAATCGACACACTGAATCAGTTTAGTTGTTGTTTACAAGAGGGTTTCGTAATAATCTTATTATTTAAAATGCCGCGCTGTGTGTCTTTAAATGATGTCGGAAAGGGTGAAATTTTAGCGTACAAAAATGATGGTTTGAACATAAGTGAAATTTCGAGACAAATTGCTCGCGGTCGCCGTGTAATTCGAAAATTTTTAAAAGATGCGGAGTTATATGAGAAAACGAAGCGAAAAGGAAGAGAGAGGAAAATTGTACGGGCAGCAAGCAAGTCGACACTAAGTTGCAATAAATTGGCAGCTCTTGTCCCAACAAAGTTGTCAAAAACAACGGTTTGGAGAACGATTCAACGTAATCCTAATATTTCTAGAGGTAAAATGAAGAGTGCTCCACGACTATTAGATCACCATAAGAAAGCTCGGATGGAATTCTCAGAAAACCACATGGCCACAGATTGGTCTTCTGTAAGACATACTGGCTTTCTTCATTGTTTAAGCTCAAGATTTCATTTTCAGGTGATATTTTCTGATGAAGAGAAATGAACTTAGATGGACCCGACGGATTTAAGGAATAAGTAGCATATCGTGGGTTTTCTTAAAATTCACTAAATTTTTTTTTTTAGTACGTAATTATATGTAAAAACGATAGATTTACTAATTTAAGAGCGCGCAAGATACTATTATTAACGCATGGAACTACGTTTTGGGTGGCCCTGCGGGGCTCTTATTATTAAACACTCTTTTTCGTATCCAACTACGGCTACGCATGGAACTACGTTTTGGGTGGCCCTGCGGGGCTCTTATTATTAAACCCTCTTTTTCGTATCCAACTACGGCTACGCATGGAACTACGTTTTGGGTGGCCCTGCGGGGCTCTTATTATTAAACCCTCTTTTTCGTATCCAACTACGGCTACGCATGGAACTACGTTTTGGGTGGCCCTGCGGGGCTCTTATTATTAAACCCTCTTTTTCGTATCCAACTACGGCTACGCATGGAACTACGTTTTGGGTGGCCCTGCGGGGCTCTTATTATTAAACCCTCTTTTTCGTATCCAATTACGGCTACGCATGGAACTACGTTTTGGGCCCATTCCATTTATAATGGAATGCCAGCCGAGGAAAATGAGGAAATGGCCATTTTAGAACCTCAAAAATGAGATTTTGAAATGCAATTTTCCTCATTTTCCAGGCGGAAAATCGTTAATAATAGTATCTTGCGCGCTCTTAAATTAGTGAATCTATCATTTTTACGCATAAAATAAATTAATAACATTCATTTTCATACATTTTAAAGAAACCCACGATTTGCTACTTGTACCGGATTTAATTCTAACTTGCGCGATCTGAGGAAGGAACCTCTCTATTTCTCGAGGAGGAATTTTGGTGGCGGTTCTGTCATGTTGTGGGGAGCATTTTCTGCAGCAGGGTGTTTGTACATACAATTTTTTTCATCGCGGATGAATAGTAGAGATTACATCCAAGTACTTGAAAATAGTTTACTGCCATTTCTGGCAGAGCATGGCGAAAACAACTGCATTTCCCAACAAGATAATGCCAGAATTGGATGGAGACAAATTCCATTAGGGTGATGAACTGGCCGACATATTCTCCCGATCTGAATCCCATTGAAAACATTTGGGGAGTTCTTGTGAGACGGGTATATGCTGAAAATCGCCAGTATGAATCACAGGCGGAATTGAAAGCTGTAATCCTTGATGAATGGTAGAAACTTGACCCTGAAATGTTAAATAAATTAATCCAATCGATGAAAAAAAGGATTTTTAAAGTCATACAATCCAAAGGAGGCCCTATTAATTATTAAGATTTTGTATAAAATTTTTTATTTAAAATTTATATGAAATAAACACTTTATTTTGTTGGAAACTTCAACTGGGTTATATGTACATGAAACGAGCAAAAAACGTATAATAGCTGGAACTGTTGCAAAATAACGAATCCTTGCAATAACTTACCTACAAATAATTTCAGCTCCAGGCATTCTACATTTAGTAAGCAAGTACAAAAGCATAATAATTTTCCGAGTGGAAATAACCTAAAATTTCTACGTGGATTATAAATATGAGACGGAGTATATGATTTCTTTCTAGAGTCCGAGAAAAAGCCTGTAAATTTTTTTCGTTCTATTCTCAAATTGAGAGATCACGAAACCTAGATATTAAAATGCGCAGGGGCCGAACTTAAAGTAAATAAACTGCCAACAAGTCGGGCGCAACTTTATTGTTCTTGGAACAAGTTGAGGATGCGGGGAAGTCAATATGCAGATTAGGGTCGATATGGAAGACTAAGTGAATCGGGGTTCTAGGGCACGGCTGTTAATTATTTAACACTTAACTGCGATTACGATCAATAGCTCCAGTACATGTGATTAATATTTCATTCGTTTATTTATGAAAGTTTGGGTTTATGTGAGAGAAGAGGGGAGGGGTGGATATTAATAGTTTTTTAATTGATTGCTTGAATCACGTCCAATATTCTCTGCATAGAATGTCAGTTTCATAGACAAAGTTGCATAGATTTTTCATAAGATTCGGTGCATTTTACATTCACGATACCAAACATTTGTATGGGAGGGGGTAGACGAGGTAAGGTCAAATTCCTGTTAAGACCCCCTATAGGGGCATAGGACAGAAACAACTCTCTTCCACAAGGCGCGATCCTGCGCATCGGCTTTAAGCTGTTGCCAGGACTTGTTTATTCCTCTGGCCTCCTGCTCAACTGCTCGCTTCCATGTGTTACATGGTCGACCAACCCGACGTCTTCCTTGAGGGTTATAATTCAGAGCCTGTTTTGCAATGTTTTGCTCTGGTTTCCTCAAAGTATGACCGATCCACTGCCACTTTCGCCGTTGAATCTCAATACCTATTTTAGTCCGGCGAGTTGTACTCCAAAGTTCGTCGTTGGAGATCACTTCTGGCCAGAATATTCCTAAAATGCGTCGGAGGCATTGGTTTACGAAAGTCTGTAGTTTCTTGGTAAGTCGAACGGTCACTTTCCACGTAGTACAACCATATAACAACACGGATTTGACGCATGCGTCAAAAACTCGCAGCTTTGTGCGAAGGGAGATCTCTCTTAACCTCCAGAAAGGGGAAAGGATACCAAAGGCCTGACGAGCTTTATTTAGTCGAGCCTCAACATCCTTTTCGGCTCCGCCGTCCATGCTGACAATGCTTCTGAGATAGCAAAAATCTTGCACCTCTTCCACATCCTGTCCATTAAGAACAATCGGTGTGCTTGCGTTCGAACCCATGTGCATGTACTTGGTTTTACGCACATTTATGTTCAGTCCCGCCTCTTTGCATTTAGAATGCAACGAGCGAACATTTGACTCTAAGTCCGAACGGGTATGTGCAAGCAAACACACGTCATCAGCATAATCAAGGTGACTTAAGATGTTAAATAGTCTCCATTGAAGACCTTTACCTTCCCCACCTTCCAGTGCAGCTTTCAAGATGTCATTTATTACCACCAGAAACAGGGCTGGTGATAATATGCAGCCTTGTCTGACACCCGTTCGCACAGGAAAGCTCTCGGACAGCTCTCCTCTATGCAAGACGCGACACCTTGCATCTTCGTAGGATTCTTTAATCATAGCTATGACCTTATTTGGAATACCTCTCCTACGCAAAGCATTCCATATGTAATCTCGCTTAACGCTGTCGAAAGCCTTCTCGAAGTCCACAAACATGAGACGAGGTAAGGTACTCATACAAAATTTCGGAGCTTTTAATTTGTTGGTTATAAGTTGATTTATTGAAATTGGTCGGAATCATACTTTTGTATGGGAGGGGGTAGAAGGGCAGCCGCGATCTCAAAACTTTTGACCCAATTTGAGCTACAATGTGTTCAAGAAGAACGTGTCTAAAAAAGCAATAAATACTACGAAATTCAATATACTCATATTTATTTCTTAAACTGTACTTTAATTTCGCGACTAAGTTAATATGACGTCCAGTCACCGCTTTTATCTAAAATAGCCTGGCTTCTTCTTTGGCAACTTTGGCTCAATTTCTTAGCGTAATCCACACTTAGACCTCTCCAAATTTGTTTTAAACTTCGAATAAGCAGTTGCGTAGTCGATATTTTTTTTTCTTTTAGTTTAGTCTTCATGTCCACACATCTTCAATGGGATTTGCATCGGGACTCTGTGATGGCCAGTCCAAAGTCGTTATTCCATTTTCTGCCTTCCACGATGTTTAGAGGCGACTTCGATGTTTGCAGTCGTTATCTTCTTGGAGAATCCAGTCATCGTTTTGGGGTCCATACAGCAACTCAGCACACTTTAAAAATCCCTTTTTGTATAAATTCAGCATGATTTCTGGTGAAAGCAATCAACTTTCTGAATCCTTTTTCAGAGAAGCACCCATAAACATGCATGGATGCTGGATGTTTGACGGTACGCTGCAACAATCTCTCACCGCTTTTTGTCCAAGTCTTCTTCCAGTGATTGAAGATAACAAAAGATGACTCATCGGTAGGTAAATATTAAGTTGCTCCAATTGCGTTCCAAATTCTCCCGTCCCAACTTAATCTTTTGTTTTTCTGTCAGTTGCGGTTTGGGGTTTGTGCTCCCGTTTTTGATGCCAGATTTTAAGCCTGCTTCTAATTGTATTTATGGACACCCGAACTCCTTTTTAAATTAGTTTTTCCTTCGCCTGTCGCAGAGTTAATGTTGGGGTCTTCCTGAATAGCTGAGCGATCAGTTTATCGTCCCTTTTTAATGTACCTTTTTTAAGACCTCTACCTGGCTTATCGTCGACATCACAATGCTTGTTATATCTCGTAATCCACTTCTTTATACAGGGTGTTTGGTACTCCGTACATAACCTTGTAAGGGGTTATTCCTGGATATATTTCGAGCAAAAAATTGTTCTACGGAGATGGCCAATTTTCAATATCCACGGAGATACAGGGTGATCAAGAAAAGTCCTTCGGACCTGTACCCTCACTCACTCAAAACGCTATATCTTGAAAACTAATAATCACAATTCAAAGTGTTATAGCTTGTTTTTTAGGGAATCAAATTACCTTTCATTTGGTGTAATAGTCCGCATTGTAACTGTATCCAATTCTGAGATATTTGCTTCAGAACACAAATTTTTGACAGTTTGACCGTCAAAATTCTAAGATCAATGTAGTTTTTCTCTAAAAAACCCATTATAAAAATGTCATTTTATTGTTGTTTTCTTTTGTGTCATATTATTGCCTACAAAAGACGCATACACTTGCATTGCATAAGTTTTATAGTTTAGAAGAAATTATCATTCCAATAATTTAGCACTTTTGTCAAAAAAGCAAGAATAGGTTGATCAACACTCACCGCTTGAACTAAAAGAACTTAAGAATGGTTTTTACGGTTTATTTCAAATTTCCTTAATTACAATAAATGTTCAAAATGGCTACCTTCATTTTGAATGCACGCTAAAGCTCGTTTTGCCAGTGTTCTCTTTGTGTTCATACTCCTCAACTGCTGCCTTACTTCTGTTACTGCCGCATCGATTCTGGTGTTTAGATCCTGCAACGTTACTACTTCCGTTGCGTGGACAAGGTCCTTCATCCGTCCCCATACAAAGAAATCCATAATAGTTAAATCAGGAGATCTTGCAGGCCAGTGTATCGGACCATTTCTACCGATCCAGCGATTGCTACAATTGGAATTTAACCAATCTCTGATCTGTCGGCCGTAATGAGCTGGAGCACCATCGTGTTGGTAAAACATGGAAGCCAATCGTTGCAGTGGCATATCATCCAATAACTCCTGTAGATCATTTGTCAAAAAATGCAAGTAATTGGAACTATTTAAGGTAGGCGGAAGCCTAATAGGACCAATAAAATCGTTGCCAATCCGAAGGACTTTTCTTGATCACCCTGTATCTCCGTGGATATTGAAAATTGACCATCTCCGTAGAACAATTTTTTGCTCAAAATATGTCCAGGAATAACCCCTTACAAGGTTATGTACGGAGTACCAAACACCCTGTATATGAATCAATGATTTTGGTATATTTTGCGGTCTGCCTCATTCTAGGTTGTTTAGGATGGGTAACCAGATAAACAATTTTAAAACGTTTTTTATGAAGAGCAGTCATTTCTTAGCTTGTGTAGTGATTAATTCTTAGTTATTAAATTTCTCTTGTTGCTTTCTTATCATTTTTTCTCCTTTTAAAAAAAACAAACGTCTCTTCTTGCATTTTTTTTATTCTTCTTTTTTTTTTCAAAAAAAACCAACGCCTACCTTTCTCTCCAATTTTTATACATTCACAATTGCAATGGCTACTACAGCTCGGCCATCCTGACATTACGACGACTCGGCGTAAAAGTATATTTAATCAATTTATTTAATTCAATTGTAGCAATAACTTCATCCATCATTTTCTTTTTTTTTTACAATTCAATTCAATATTAACACTCTAAGCAATCAACTACATATCGGAATAATGCAATTATTTATTTATTTATTTTTTTTATGTAAACACAATTTACAATTTTCCAAATTAAATAATATTCGGGGACTCTTCAACGTTACCATTAATACCTGACAAATCCATATCATTATGTACATCATTGCTTATATACTTTCTAATATTTTCAGGGTCGAATACACCCTCAAATGGTATTTGTGTCATTTGAAAACCCTCTATATCAGTAATGAAATATCTATCGTTTGGTAAACATTTTTTAACTACATATGGTCCTTTAAATTTTGGAGCCAATTTTTTATTAGGTCCTGAAGAAACATTTCTTATCATAACATAGTGTCCTTCTTTAAATTGAACGATTCTATTACATTTGTTATAGTATTTTTCGTTTTGTAATTGGACAGATTCAATATTTTTCGCAGCATAGTCTCTTAACTGGTCAATGTTTACCTTTAAATCAACATTGTTTTCAATATAATCTTTTAAATAGTCATCGTTAACACTTCTTTGAGGTATACCTAAGAGTAACACACAAGGAGTTTCATTAGTCGATCGGTTTGTAGTGTTATTTATAACATATTCAACTTGAGTGAGTACACAATCGCAGTCCAAACCTTTATCATCGGACAATTTACTCAATATTGGAACAAGAAATCTATTAAACCGTTCAACTTGGCCATTCGATCGAGGACAACTACTAGCAATTTTAATATGAAATATGTTTTCATTCTCTAGAAATTGTTGAAATTCGAAAGAAGTAAAACAGCTCCCACGATCAGATACTATTCTTTTCGGACGACTGTAATAATCGAAGTAAGAAGTTAAAGCTTTAACTGCTTCTTTTGTGTTAGTTGTTTTCATTGCATACAGCTTTATATACTTAGTAAAAGCATCCACGATTACTAAAATATGTCTATTTTTCCGCTTTGGTAATCCCAGAGGTCCTAAATGATCAATATGTATAGTATCGAAAGGCTTATTACCTTTCGAAATACTATGCAAAAGAACTTTTTTCCGACCATCGCCGGGTGAATATACAATACACTTCAAACAATTACTGATGTACCTAGTCTAGCCATAAATATTGTTACAAGGTTTGGCAACCCTGCAGAAAGGAACCGTTATATTGCATTTCTTAAAAATTGAGCTAATCGCTATAGTACGCTTGTGCTTGATGCATTTGTCATCATTTGAGTTTAATTTTTAGTGTAATGAACATGGATTGGGGTGACAAAGAAAATAGAATTGATGTGATTGCACTTCATAAAGTAGGAATGCAACCAAGTGATATTTTTAAGACTCTGCATACACTTGGTATAAGCCGAATGTTTGTATATCGGGCTATTGAAAGATTTAATGATACGTCTGGAGTAAGTGACCGTGAAAGAAGTGGCCGTCCGCGAACTACTCGAACGCCTCAAGTGGTTAAAGCCGTGCGCGAGAGAGTTATTCGCCGTAATCCTCTTCGGAAACAAAAAATTTTATCGCGTGAGATGAAAATACCCCAAAGAACAATTTCACGTATCATCAAAAGTGACTTGGGGTTGGGTGCTTATCGTAGATCTACCGGGCATTTACTAACAGATTCGTTAAAAAAAATAGAGTGGAAAAATCAAAACGATTATTTTGCCGGTACGCAAACCAAGAACACCGTAAAATTTTGTTTACGGACGAAAAAATTTTTACTGTCGAAGAAACATTTAATAAACAAAACGATAGGGTTTATGCTCGCAGTGCCAGGGAAGCTTCTCAAGTTGCCCAAAAGGTTCAAAGAGGTCATCATCCAGCCTCAGTAATGGTTTGGTGGGGTGTTAGCTACAACGGGGTGACAAAGTTGCATTTTTGTGAGAAGGGCGTCAAAACGTCCGCCAAAATTTATCAAGAAAGTGTCCTTGAAAGTGTAGTGAAACCTCTCAACACGTCATTATTCAAAAATCAGCCTTGGAGTTTCCAGCAAGATTCTGCACCAGGTCATAAGGCGAAGTCAACCCAAAAATGGCTTGAAGAAAATGTTCCAGATTTTATTAAAGCTGAAGATTGGCCTTCCTCTAGCCCAGACCTGAATCCGCTGGATTACGAATTATGGTCTGTCTTAGAGCAAATGACGTGCTCTAAAAGACATCCTAATATCGAATCCTTAAAGAAGTCTCTTACACATGCAGTCGCCAACTTTCCGATTGAAGTCGTGCGTGCTTCCATAGAAAAGTGGCCAGCTCGATTAAAGGCTTGTGTAAAGGCAAAAGGCAATCACTTCGAATAACTTGTTGCAATTTCCGTTGCTGACAATGCATTTAATAAATAAACAATGATTTCTTAACATATAACACCTCTTTTATTGAACAGTGCTTCAAAAAGTTTGTAACAGTATTTATGGCTAGACTAGGTATTTAGAAACCTTTTCTTTCATTTTGGGAAACCAGTAAGTTTGTTTGATTAAGTCACATGTTTTATCTATTCCAACATGACCTACACCGTCATGACATGATCGAATCACATTATCTGTCATTAGATCAGGAACATAAAATAATAACTGACTACCATATTTACGATACACAAGTCCCTCTCTTAATTCATAAAATTTGTTTTCTTCTTTTTCTAGTTGATCCCTGATATTAACTAACGTCGGATCTTTAGCTTGAGACACTGCCAAGACTAATTCAAGGGAATTATTCTGAAACTCTATTACACCAATACATCGACTCAAAGCATCAACATGGCACATTCGGCTACCTGCTCTATGCGCTACTTCAAATGAATAATTCTGCAAAAATAAAGCCCATCTACTTATTCGAGGACTTATGTCTTTTTTATTAATTGTTAAAACAAAAGCATTACAATCAGTAACTATGTGAAATTTGACACCGTGTAAATAAATGTGAAATCTTTTTAATGCTTGTATTATGGATAATGTCTCCAACTCAAAGCTATGATACCGTGCCTCTGTACTTGTAGTACGTTTTGAGAAAAACATTATCGGGTGAAACTTGCTATCATCCTTCTGCTTTTGCAATAAAATAGCTCCCATACCTACGCTAGAAGCGTCGCAATGCAACTCCGTTTCAGCAGTTGGTGAATAAATTCGAAGTCCAGGTGGAGACACCATTTTAGTTTTTAAAACCTGAAAACTTTGTTCAGCAGAGATTCCAAAAACAAAAATAGAATCCTTTTTTATCAGATCGTACAAAGGTTTAGCAAGCATTGCAAAATCTTTAATAAATTTTCGAAAATACGACACTAACCCTAAGAATCGTTGAACCTCTACAGCACTTTTAGGTCTTGGATAGTTGGTTACATTTTCAATGTTTTCTAAACTCGGTTTGACACCTACATGATTAACATTATAGCCAAGATAAACAATGCTTGACATTGAAAACTTGCATTTAGAGATATTTAGCTCTAGTTTATTTTCTTTAAGAGTTAAGAACACTTTCCTTAAAATGTCAAAATGGTCTTCAACTGAAGCTGTTGCCACCATTATATCATCCAAATAAATGATAACTGCGTTACTAACCAGAAGATCATGAAAAATTGTCGTGATAAAGCGTTGAAAGTTAGCGGGAGCATTACAAAGTCCAAATGGTACTTGCCTATACTCATATTGCCCACAATGTGTTACAAAAGCTGTTAACGGCATCGATTCTTCACTCAACTTCATCTGGTGGAACCCACTTTTTAGATCTAATACACTAAAAACTTGTTTGCCTCGCAATTTATCAATGCAATCCTCAATAAGAGGTAAAGGAAACCTATCCTTAATCGTGAACTTATTTAATTCTCGAAAATCTATGCACATCCTCATTTCCCCGTTTTTTTTCTTCACTAAAACGATACGTGAGGCATATGGTGATTTACTCGGACGGATGATACATTCATCCAACAACTTTGAGATAATACCATTTACAATTTCTTTCTCCGAAAAAGACATTCGCTTAGGAGTAAAATAGAAGGATGTATTTTCTTTCAATTTTATCTCCATTTCAAAATTAACTTTAGGTTTTTGTGGTGTGTACCCATTAATATAGAATTTGTCAAATAAAAGTTCGAAATTTTTTTTATCGCGGTAGCACACATCACCGATATTTAAATCGTTCTTTTCATTTTCCGATACATAATCTATGCTCATAATGTTACCTGATTCTTCGATATTTTCGTAATGTTCACATAACCTTTCGATGTTGACGGTATTGCCACAAAATGAAACCACGGTATTTTCGTATGAAGTAAAATCACGGCCTAACAAGACGTCATAGCACATCGTATCATCAGGAACAACCCTAAAATTTAAATGAAAAGAAATCTTGTTACAATAAATATTTTGGTTTGAAACTCCAAGAATTTTTAATTTTGACTTATTGATTCCTTCAAAACTGCCAAAACTTTGTTCAAGATTGAAATTTTTAGCTAAGTTTTTTTTAATTAATGAAATTGGACTGCCGCTATCCACAATAGCATCTACTTTAATATTAAAAGATTCAAAAATTATTTCAACAAAATATTTGGCAACAATTGGCTTTATAGGTAAAACAGCTGCCTTCCGGGATGGCGTTCCTTTGCAATCATCTGTCTTCCGAGATGATGTTCCTCTGCAGTCTTTATAATTGTGTCCAGTTAGTCCACAGTTGTAGCATGCACCACGCTCTTTGGTTTGTTGACACTGGTTGGATAAATGACCTGCATCTCCACAGCTAAAACACTTCTTTGCGGTCTTTTTTTTCAGTTATTTGATTTGGCTTCGGCAAGTCTAGTTTAGTTAATGATTTTACGTTTTTTTGCTTCACCACATTCACCATGGACTGAAGCATTCTACTAGGACTTGAATATTGTTGCATTTTGGCCTGACTCTCCAAATAATGATCATCCAGACCGTCAATTAAATAATCGATTATCTCCTCGTCTTCTAATTTTAGCTTATTAGCTAAGACTAGTGTCTCTTGGAAATATATCGCAAATTTTTCTTCTCGTCCCCAGTTACGATTTTCGAGTTGTTTTCTAAGTAAAACTTTGTCGAGTTTTACTGCGAACAGCTCCACTAATTTTTCGAACAAGTCTCGAAGATCAAGTATTAGGTGCTCCGGGCGAGAATAAAACCAATTTAGAACCCTACCTTTGAGTTTTCCTATCAGTATAATACGCAGCAGCTTCTCTTCTACCGCATACACCTTCTGAACCATTTTTATTTGGGAAATCCATCGTTGTACATCGTCATCTCCTGAGTATTCCGGAATCAGTGCCGAAAGTTGCGCTGCAGAAAAAGGCGATGTCTGAACTCGTATGATGTTAGCCGGCAAGTAACCACTTTTCAAACTTTTTTTTATTCCAATCGTTTGGAGTTCGTTTGAATTGGTTTGGAGTTTCATCAGAATCGTTTGACGGTTAACGGTTTTTTTTTTAAAAATCATTCAAAATTCGACCATGATGTTGACCGAGTAACGTTTTTTCAAAATTTTTTTTTTGTAACCGATTGGAATTTATTCCCAAAGGTTTGGAGTTTTATCAGAATCGTTTGACGGTTCACGGTTTTTTTTCAATAAATCAATTAAAATTGAAATTTTTTCAATTTCGGTCACCTATGAGAGCGTTTTCTTGACGGCTACCGCCAAAAATATTTTTTTTCAAAACCTGACTTTTGTATTCGTTTAAGGACCGATTCAAGAGGTTTGGAGTTTTATCAGAATCGTTTGACGGTCCACGGTTTTTTTTTAATAAATCAATTAAAATGGAAATTTTTTCAATTTCGGTCACCTACGAAAGCGTTTTCTTGACGGCTTCCGCCAAAAATAACTTTTTTCAAAACCTGACTTTTGTATTCGTTTAAGGACCGATTCAAGAGGTTTGGAGTTTTATCAGAACCGTTTGACGGTTCACAGTGTTTTTTTAAAAAATCAATTAAAATGGAAATTTTTTCAATTTCGGTCACCTACGAAAGCGTTTTCTTGACGGCTACCGCCAAAAATAACTTTTTTCAAAACCCGACTTTTGTATTCGTTTAAGGACCAATTCAAGAAGTTTGGAGTTTTATCAGAATCGTTTGACGGTTCACGGTTTTTTTTCAATAAATCAATTAAAATTGAAATTTTTTCAATTTCGGTCACCTATGAGAGCGTTTTCTTGACGGCTACCGCCAAAAATATTTTTTTTCAAAGCCTGACTTATGTATTCGTTTAAGGACCGATTCAAGAGGTTTGGAGTTTTATCAGAGCCGTTTGATGGTTCACGTTTATTATCGAAATTATTGAGAAAACTGGGCTGGGTTTGAAACAAAACAATAAAAGAGTTTCTAATCAATCACCGAACTACGTTTCCACTCGCTGCAATGGAAAAACACATGCTGTGAAAATGTGCGCACAAAATACAAGTCGAAAAATTTTATTACCTTTCCTTTTGCCTAAACGAGCAATTCATGTCGGATCATCAAACAGCGGAAAATTCTTAAGATTACAATAATCATAAACCAAAAACAAGGAAATCCTTTTTCCATTTACCGGTGATACTTTGTTTATGAGGATAATGCAGCTGAAGTTTGGATAAAATATTTTGAGTCTATGCCAAGTGCATATCATATAAAAAACTGCAGGAATTGTGGTAGCATTGCAATAATGAGCTCAACTTTAATGCCTATCCACCAAATAATTACTAAAGAAGGTTTCGGCGCTTTGGAGAATGCATTAGTCTTCCGCCATCAAACCGTGCACTGTCAATGTGGTGAAGCAGGCTCCAAAACAATAAAATACAATTCTCATCTTTTCATAGAATTAAGTATCCGCCCGAATCTTCAATCACCCCAAATGTCCTACAACTTACGACAACTTCCAACGATATTAACATTGGAGAACAAATACAGGTTAGTGTTCTGAAATTAGAAAAAAATTTTTTTTTTTTACGGAATGACCTGTGTTATAGGCATTTTCGGCCTTTATGTGCAATGCACACAGTCATGGAAGGAAGGAATGGGATTAGGAAGGTAGGGGTACATTATATATTACTTTACTCTTAATTTGAAAAGAATCACAAAATAACATAATTAATACTTCAGATTGGTTGGGGCTATTGCGTGGATTGAAGGGCATTTCACTGCATATTGCCGAAGAACTTCTGGACGATGGGAAGAGTATAATGACTTGTGCGCGAGGGTAAAAGTTAGCAATGAAGGGAACCTTATAACTCCAGCTGCCGCAATATAAATTCGGAATGGAAACAACAATGAATGATGTTTATATTTCTTTTTTTATGCAAGATTAAAGAGAAAAAAACTAAATAAAATTAAATACAGAATAATAATAATAAAAGTTATAACTATTATAAGGTTTTATTTCAAAATTTGACTTGACGTAAGTCGAAGGACGTTTGAAAGGCGTTAGCTTTTTAAAACTCCAAACCGCTTGAAACGGTTCTCAAATATTTAGAAAAGTCAGATATTGAAAAGTTATTTTTGGCGCTAGTCGTCAAGAAAATGCTTTCATAGGTGACCAAAATTGAAAAAATTTCCATTTTAATTGATTTATTCAAAAAAAACCGTGGACCTTCAAACGATTCTGATAAAACTCCAAATCTTTTGAATCGGTCCTTAAACGAAGACAAAAGTCAGGTTTTGAAAAAAGTTATTTTTGGCGGTAGCCGTCAAGAAAACGCTTTCGTAGGTGACCGAAATTGAAAAAATTTCCATTTTAATTGACTTATTAAAAAAAACCGTGGACCGTCAAACAATTCTGATAAAACTCCAAACCTCTTGAATTAGTCCTTAAACGAATACAAAAGTCAGGTTTTGAAAAAAAATATTTTTGGCGGTAGCCGTCAAGAAAACGCTTTCGTAGGTGACCGAAATTGAAAAAATTTCCATTTTAATTGATTTATTAAAAAAAAACCGTGGACCATCAAACGATTCTGATAAAACTCCAAACCTTTTGAATCGGTCCTTAAACGAAGACAAAAGTCAGGTTTTGAAAAAAGTTATTTTTGGCGGTAGCCGTCAAGAAAACGCTTTCGTAGGTGACCGAAATTGAAAAAATTTCCATTTTAATTGACTTATTAAAAAAAAACCGTGGACCGTCAAACGATTCTGATAAAACTTCAAACCTCTTGAATTAGTCCTTAAACGAATACAAAAGTCAGGTTTTGAAAAAAAATATTTTTGGCGGTAGCCGTCAAGAAAACGCTTTCGTAGGTGACCGAAATTGAAAAAATTTCAATTTTAATTGATTTATTGAAAAAAAACCGTGAACCGTCAAACGATTCTGATAAAACTCCAAACCTTTGGGAATAAATTCCAATCGATTACAAAAAAAAAATTTTGAAAAAACGTTCCTCGCCGGTCAACATCATGGTCGAATTTTGAATGATTTTTAAAAAAAAAACCGTTAACCGTCAAACGATTCTGATGAAACTCCAAACCACTTCAAACGAACTCCAAACGATTGGAATAAAAAAAAGTTTGAAAAGTGGTTACTTGCCGGCTAACATCATACGAGTGATGTCTGATTGCTTACCGGACTGCTCTCAAGATCCTCCAACTGCAACGAATTCCTATCGTTTCGTCTGCCCATATTAAATTCACCGCTAGAAAACTCCTTTTCTAGTATACAATATGGCTTCGAATGCAAGTTAATCGTGAAATTGTCCAAATCTTCTTTGTAATCCGTTAATTTTTCTCGGGTAATTTTTCTCCACTTCTGATATTTGTAGTGATTAATTCTTAGTTATTTAACTTCTCTTGTTGCTTTTTTATTATTTTTTCTCCTTTTAAAAAAACAAACGTCTCTTCTTGCTTTTTTTTTTCAAAAAAAACCAACGCCTACCTTTCTCTCCAATTTTTATACATTCACAATTGCAATGGCTACTACAACAATGGCTACTACACTTGTTATCTTTACGAAAGATCAAACAGTACTGACCAAATGAATCTAACGGGAAATCGGCAGTAGTATGTCATACATTATTTTCCATAACACATAAATGTTTGAGCAGGTAGGAAGGAATTACTTGCGATACGTTCTTTTAGAACACACTGTATTTTTAAAAGTTCTTATGTAAAATTTTAAATTGATAGCTTTAAATAGTTAGGTGATAATTGATTTCTTAAGAATGGTCGAAAAAATAATTTTGTATGGGAGGGGGTAGAAGTTTGGAAGGTATTCGACCAGTTAATATTTCATACATTTAGGGAGTTTTTTTTAAATCCATTTCGCAAACTTTCAATTTTCTACCTTAAAATGTTATCCAAAGATTTTCAGTGTTTGTTTTTTTTTCAGAAGGAGTGACAGCAATGAACTAATTTGTTTAACATCATGCTAGAGTAGCTATTAGAATGTTTTATATCAAATTTAAGCTTCAAAAATTGAGTAGGTACTGAGGAACTTAGTGCATTGAATTTAATGAAATTGTGCAATTTGTATGGGAGGTAGTAGAAGGAGTGGGGGGTTTTTGGTGATTTTTCGAGAAACAACTATAATTATCATGCAATTGATATACTTTAAATTTCAGATCTGTATCATTCACACTTTTTAAGAAAATCGAGTTCTTGTAAAGTCGTGGAACTGTGTCACATTGTATGGGAGGGGTTAGAAGTAGTGCAGCTAATCGGTAAATTTTTTCCCGATATTAATAATAATGTTAATCAAGGATTTAATACAACATTTTAGCTCGATGGAAGTTACACGTACTGAGAAAATTTGTGTAAAGTGTTCATGAAAAAGTGTAGTTTGTATGGGAGGTGGTGGAAGGAGTGAGGGAACTCAAATAATTTGTATACCAAAAGACTGCAAGTTTCATTACAATCGGTTCAGCCGTTTGTGCGTGGAAAGCGACCGGACAGATCTGCTGTAAACAGTGGTAGACGAAAATAACGCGCGCTCTCTTTTAAAGAAATTATTAAATAAATTTTCATTTCCGTGCTGATTTCAGTTTAGATTTTCTAAACTGAATAAAGGGCAAAACGTAAGGGAAGCATTGCTTCCCTTGCATCAATGGACGCCACGCCACTGCCCCATGTGTCTACTTTATAATGCAATAAAAACCCCAGCGGTGAATACCGTGCGCCAAGGACTCAAAATTCGTTGCCTATTCTATACAAATGTAATCCACTAGTCTACTTCCGACAGTGCCCTGAAACCAAAAATACCAATGAGGATTAAAATAGTGCACTCGAAATAGTCTTAAAATATTTTATTTTTGCCTCGCTTTATAAAATTATTAAATAGCATCTAAAAATAAACATGAGAACGGTTTTATTTAATAAAAAATTATTGAAATTGTGCCTATTTCTAGTTCATACGAGAGTATTTAAGTTAAGTTTAGTAATCGTAATATAAGTTCTATGCTACGTTTCAGTATCTTCAAGTCTGTCGATTTTTAAGTAATATTCCAAAAAAAATAATTCGAATCGCGGCAGCTCTAAGCCTCGGCATCGCCCGGTATGACATGTGGTCCAGGTCCGACGTTCTTAATTTTATCTTGAACCGTTTGGAAACTGCTACGAATCTGGTCTAGTGCGCTGCCCAATCCCGTTTTGATTTGATTGAATTCCTGCGTCACCAAGGACAATCGACCCAACAGGTAGTTCAAGTTCTCATCGACTTCGCTCATACGACCCGTGATTTGCGACACTTTACCGCCCATGCTGTCCATCGTTGTGAACGTACCATTGACATAGGCTTCCGTTTGTCCTTGTAGCTTCTCCAATGCGTTCTTGCTGTACGAAATTTCGCTGTGCATGATTTCGATCTGGCGCCATACGTGACTGATTTCCGATTCCATTGTGGAGCTGAGGTTTTGAAGTGCTTCCAGGTGATTGTTAATGATGGAGTGGTCGATGTCGTCGAAGCGCTTTTGCAAGGTGGTATTCAGATCGCTGCTTTGCAGCTTAATCATTTCGCTGACTTTCATGAGAACTTGATGCGTGCCGTATTCGACCTTCCGTTGGGTGTCGAGAACGTAGTCGGATGTGGCCAGCAGGACTTTGTCGAACTTAGTGAACACGTCCAATTCGCTTTGCAGGACCGAAACGCTCTTATTCACATCGGAGTAGAAATCCGTGGCAGCTGTTTTCGAGGCATCGAGAACTTGCAAAATTTCCTTGGAGTTCATGTGAAGGTCGTCGCTGAGCGCCTTGAGACTGTCGCCAGTTTTCGATAGGGCTGCAATAGAATAGAGTGCTGTTGAACCGTTATTAAACTGAATACGAAACTTACCCTTATCCGAGCCGACAGAAATTTCCTCCTTAAGCTCGCCGATTGATTTTCGCGTTTGATTCGACAAACCTTCTAGGAACTGCTTGTCGCCCTTCGACAACTCCGCAGGGACTTTGACCGCAACCTGGAGTTCTTCAATCCTATCGTAAATTTTATCTAACGAATAGGAAACTGCTTTTTCGAATTCCGGATTTCGGTCAAACGTAGCCGGAGCAGCCGTACTGGCCGGACCGGTTATATAGAAATGCGATAGTTTATCTTCCATTTTCGAAATGACCTCGTCGGTCGACGACAATTTCGAGTCCATTAATTTCTCGGTTTGCTCGAGCAATCCTTTCGATGATTCCGCCAATTTGCCGACGTTCTCCGACAATTTGTCCACTTTCTCGATCAATTTCCGTTGCTCGTCGTCGTCTTTGCCAGATGGCGGTGAATCTGATTTTTCATTGTTGCATGCCGCATTCGCAGTCATCCACTTGAACATGGTCTCGATCGCTTCGGTCAGTTTGTCCGATTGTGCGTTGTACTTTTCTTCTTGCTGTTTGGAGGATACGTTAATTGATATGAAATTTATTGCCTCGTAATTGAAATTTGATGGATGAATTACCGCAATGAGCATCGTTTCGATTTGGCTGACGCGCTCGTCCAGCCGGCTGAAAATTCCCTTAACTGGTTCGTAGACTTTTTGACCTTTCTGTAATGATTGCAGCGCTCTTTTAACGAGCTCCCCTAGCGCCCTTTCACGGTGCTCATGACGCTCGAGCTTGCTATCCATCACATTGTAGGAATGCACTAGCGTCAATATGGCATCTCGGATATTTTTATTACTATAAGAATAAAAGTGGTTTTTATTATAAATAGTTATATTGTAATTGAAAAACGGAAATTGGCTTGGCTAGAATTACAATCTATGGATTTAGATTTAATTTCTTAACGGTATCATGAAACTTCACGCAAACCCATCTCATTCAAAACTGAATGCGATATTTGTTGTTGAAATAAAACCACTACAAAATATCCAAGCAGATCTGGTCTTATCCTAGTGGGTAGCGTGTTAGTTAACAATGCGAAGGTCGTGAATTCATATACCGGTCGAAGCATAGTTCCAGCAAACTACCTGGTTACAGCATTTTTTTTAAGGAACCGAATACGATTAAGGGGGTTTCCCTCTAATACTATACACAGCTGTGTCAATATAGAAGTTGGAGAAAAAAACTAAAGTTGGGTCAATTTAAATTGGGTGGAGAGAGACGAAAGTGACGGTGTACATTGCTTTTGATGCTCTGGAGGTTGTACTCATGGGTAATGTGTTCCAAAGTCTTGATGCTCAGGACATTAATGACTACTACAACATTTACCCTCAAGGGGGTAGTTGTAGGATGAGGCTTTACCAATTCCTGCAATTATCTTTGGAGACTAGCGACTCCACGGACCTGAGCTAACTATCCCCCTGTGGGATGGGGGCTGTAGAATTCACCCACAGCCAGTCCTGCTTGCCCTAAAAATGGCAAATGGACACTCACTGGATCATGGGCTTATCACCCGTGATCTTAAGACCTAACTGATACGAGAAACGGATACAGCGCCTCGGATACGGACTGATTCTATGATAACGACTTTTGGCATTCGAAAACGGACTATGATTGGCCTCTGGAACGTTCGGACATTGAATGACGGGGGAAGAGCTGGGGTTACTCGGTCCTTGCACCGGCAATCAGTGATCGACCGTGAAATGAAGCACTATAACATCCAAATCTTGGGCTTGAACGAGGTCAGGTGGACAGGATCAGGAGAAGAACGAATCCCTAGCGGAAACACTATTCTGTACCCTGAAAATGAAGCCAAAAATGGCGTGGCGTTCTTTACACCGAGAGCGAGAAACAGTCTCATTAGCTGGGAACCAATCTCGGATAGGATTATCGTCGTCAGGCACAGGAACAGTGTCAGAAACGTCACAATTCTGCACTGCTATACACCAACTAATACCGCAACATCTGGTGACAAAGAGGAGTTTTATAGCCAACTGAGTGCCACCTTCAAACGTGTTCCAAGAGGTGATATTATTATCATCTCAGGAGATATGAACGCTCAGGTTGGATCATACAACACTGGACTAGAACACGTCATGGGGAGGCATGGTGACCCTTGGGTCGACGCGTCACGACCTTGGATTAAGAGACCCGAAAACGGCGGATTATTTGTGGAGTTTTGTAGTACTCGGCAAATGGTCATCGAAGGGCCCCTTTTTCCACACAGGAGTCATCATAAAACATCTTGGGTTTCCCCTGATGGTGTTTCTCAGAACCAGATCGACCAGTGGACTATAAGTCGCCGATGGAGAAGATGTCTCCTCGATGTGCGAACGAAACGTGGAGCTGACGTGGGGAGCAATCACCACTTGATGGTTGCCTGCTTGAGATTGTGCACAGCAGCTATCCGACGACCACAAATTCTTCAAACGAAGGGCAAGCTTAATGTGGATAAACTCAGAGATCCCCACAAAAAACGCGAATACACCACTATTCTACGCGAAAAGTCATCCACATTGGGTGAATATGAAATGCGCACACTGAACGCCAATTGGCGACCAGAAACAACACTTTTCTAGCTAGTGCTGAAGAGTCTGTGGGATATGTGCAAGGCGGTGAGAAGCCCTGGATGTCGCAAGACACATGGGACAAGGTTGACAATCGGGAAAAGCCAAATTGGTAATCATCTCTCAACCCGATGTCAACCAACAAAGGCCCGACCTGAGGCAGAACTACCGCGATGCTCATATACAGCTTAAAAAGGCTGTTCGACAAGAGAAAGGCCATTGAAGATCTGGCAAACAAGGCAGAATCTGCGGCTTACCTTGGGGATATGGGTTCACTATTCAAAATCATGAAACAGTTGACGAACAGGAATTTCACCGCCAACCACCTGGTGAGAGATGTCAACGGAACTCTCCTTAATAGGATTGAACACCAGTTGCGGCGATGGAAGGAATACTTCTCTGATATTTTAAACATCTTGTCAGAGGAAGATATCCCAGAAACAGAACAACTACCAAACATCCAACCGCAACAATCCTCTATTAGGGACGATCCCCCAGATAAGGAAGAGATAGTTTCCGCCATTCGGTCAATGGCGGGAAGGAAAGCTCCAGATATAGACGGACTACCAACCGAACTCCTCAAAGCGGACCCGGAAATAACAACCGATATACTCCTCCCACTCTTTACTGAGATGTGGAATGAAGGAAGATATCCGACTGAATGGAAGGAGGGCATCATTGTGAAAATTCCGAAGAAGGGCGACCTTCGGAATTGTGGCAATTGGCGTGGCACATGTCTACTTACTGCCGTATTAAAAATTATGGCTAAGGTCATTTTCAATAGGATTAGTTATGTCGTCGAGAGCACTCTCGAAGTTTATCAGGCTGGATTCCGTACCGACCACACAAATACCCTACGGATAATATTAGAGCAGTCAGCCGAAATGAGTTCGCCACTACATCTCTTGTTTGTGGGCTTTGAGAAAGCTTTCGACAGCGTTAAGCGAGATTACATATGGAATGCTTTTCGTAGGAGAGGTATTGCAGATAAGGTCATAGCTATGATTAAATAATCCTACGAAGATGCAAGGTGTCGCGTCTTGCATAGAGGAGAGCTGTCCGAGAGCTTTCTTGTGCGAACAGGTGTCAGACAAGGCTGCATATTATCACCAGCCCTGTTTCTGGTGGTAATAAATGACATCTTGAAAGCTGCACTGGAAGGTGGGGAAGGTCTTCAATGGAGACTATTTAACATCTTAAGTCACCTGGATTATGCTGATGACGTGTTTGCTTGCACATAACCGTTCGGACTTACAGTGAAGTGTTCGCTCGTTGCATTCTAAATGCAAAGAGGCGGGACTGAAAGTAAATGTGTGTAAAACCAAGTACATACGCATGGGTTCACACCGATTGTTCTTAACGGACAGGATGTGGAAGAGGTACAAGATTTTTGTTATCTCGGAAGCATTGTCAGCATGGACGACGGAGCCGAAAAGGATGTTGAGGCTCGGCTAAATAAAGCTCGTCAGGCCTTTGGTATCCTTTTCCCTTCTGGAGGTTAAGAGAGATCTCCCTTCGCACGAAGCTGCGAGTTTTTGACGCATGCGTCAAATCCTTGTTGTTATATGGTTGTACTACGTGGAAAGTAACAGTTCGACGTACCAAGAAACTACAGACTTTCGTGAACCGATGCTTCAGACGCATTTTAGGAATATTCTGGCCAGAAGTGATCTCCAACGACGAACTTTGGAGTACAACTCGCCAGACTAAAATATTTATTGAAATTCAAAGGCGGAAGTGGCAGTAGATCGGTCATACTTTGAGGAAACCAGAGCAAAACATCGCCAAACAGGCTCTGGATTTTAATCCTCAAGGAAGACGTCGGGTTGGTCGACCATGTAACACATGGAAGCGAGCAGTTGAGCAGGAGGCCAGAAGAATAAACAAGTCCTGGCAGCAGCTTAAGGCCGATGCTCACGATCGCGCCTTGTGGAAGAGAGATCTTTCTGTCCCATGCCCCTATAGGGGGTCTTAGCAGGAATTTGATTGATTGATTGATCCAAACTGTCCTCCATCTCTAAATTATTTGAAAGCATATTTAAGGAAAAGTTATTTTTTCATGTCAAAGAAGGTATAGTCAACATGGTTTTGTCAGCGGATGTTCTACGTCCACAAATTTATCAATTTTTACTAAACACTGTTTAGATATGATAGAACAAGGCTTTCAAGTTGAAGAATTCTATTCAGATTTTAAACAGGCTTTTGATCGGGCTCATCATGGACCTTTGATTGAGAAACTGAGAGCTCTAGTGTTTCATTCGAACCTTTCGAATTGGGTCTTATCGTACTTGATGAATAAAAGACAGGTTGTGCGAATAAATGGAATTTCTTCGTCGTGTTTTCATCTTATATCTGGCGTTCTTCAAGGAAGTCATTTAGGGCCTTTACTTTTTGTTGCATTTGTGAACGATATTCTTTCCATATTTAATTTTTCTAGAACTCTTTCTTTCTTCTTACGCCGATGATGATAAGATTGAGATCTTGGATGATTGTCTTGAACTTCAGGCTGATATTACCGAGCTATGTAATTGGTGTGACGTCAACTTATTAGAACTCAATTTTGATAAGTGCAACATATTTACTGTGCATAGAAAATCGTTTCCTATTTTATTTGATTATAATTTGAATAACAGATCCCTTCAGAGATCCATGGAGGTAAATGATTGTTGAGATAAACTCTATATATGAATAAATAAATAAATTAATAAATACACTGAATGATGATTCGCATGTCGTCGCCTGACAAGGGCTTAAGTTCGATCAGCATCGAGTCAGTCTGTGAGCACTTATCCCATAATCTTCAAAAATTAAAAATGTAAAACCTTTCTTCGATATTATGCGTCGCATGTATCAATCAGAGTTTATGCGTTATTTCTAATTAAAAGAGTAGTAAAATGCAGTCTAGATCAAACCATGCTGCAGCCTGATTTTAATGACTTGTATGACCCATTAACACATCATCCCTAGTGTGTAATTCAATATGCGACTCTTATTACATGTGGTTATTACTCCGACTGTAGGAGATGACTCGGAGCCAGCAGGAAAAGTGTGTTTTTTTCTGTAATTCTCTTTTCCATTTTTTCGAATCATGTAACGTTCGAGTGTTTATTTTAGGCAACGTCAAGTAGGACACGCATATCGACCGAATAGGCGACCAATAGTGCGTTCCATTAAGCGCTCAAGCCAACAACATCACTTCGAAATGAGACCTATAAAATTGAGATATCGTTCGTGTAGGAAATGTGATGTGAGCTTCCCAGTTTGCTTAGTCTTTTCAATAATTTTCTATTTTAGTACTCGTTACTGTCAACAACGAGCTCTTTTTTTTTTAAATTAAATATGCTTCATTAAAGTCAGCGATATTTCCAGGCGCTGCAATTTCAAAGGAAATAATTACACTTGTCTGATGTTAATTACGATAATGCGTTATATACAACATGTGATAATGCTAGGGTTAGTACTTCTGCCTCAGTTTAAGAAGCCGCTTTTGTTGCTGAAATGACTCATAGTGCATTTTTGACTAATTACGAAGATATTGGGGACATCAGTCAATGGTATTGACACATAGCGCAGCTAAATTATAATTAAGGCCTAAATTATCATTAAGCGGCTGTGTATTATACGCTAATTTAGCTAAATTACCAAATTAGTGATCGTTTATCAGCTAAATCATCTCATTATGCTCTCAGCTAAATCATCTCATTTAGCTAAATCCTCTCATTTTTCTCATAATTTAGGCTATAATGATGAAAAATGTTGTACTAGAGTTGGAGCTTTCATAAAAGCTTCGTCGTGCAAGAGAGAAGAAAAGTTATTTTCTGGCAGCTCTGATTTATACAAAAATTTGGAATCGTGATTTAAACGCCTAGCTATGAAAGATGACTCGCAAACGATTCTAAAACAGGACAAAGGATCGTTTTTATTCTTTTGTCGCCTTCCTTGTAAAATGGTATTGCCTATTGGCTATGCAATTCAACTCTTAATTAGCAAAGTGCTGTGTGTCACCAATCTACTAACGATGAAGACGAGCTAAATTACGAATTAGCCAAATTATAATTAGGACCGCTATGTGTCAATGGTATAATAATGATTTCCGATGATTTCAATTTTGATTCAAAATTACGTAAAATCTTTACAAAAAGTCACCGGTGGGGTATTTCTTATTATTAATGCTTTGGTAACATTGTCTACTATAATTTATTTATTTATTTATTTGGGCTCTTGAACAAAAAGATTACAATTTCAACTAAACAAAAGCGGAAAATAAAAGAATAGCAATGAGGCAAATTTCAACATTGAAGATGGTAGTTTATAATATACGCTAAAAAATAAATGAATAGTAAAGATAAAAATTTAAACATTAAATATGATAGATTTAACTCTATTCTTAAATAAAGGAAAAGAAGAAGCTAAAGAACCAAGTTGAAGTCGATCATGGTTCCTTTGCTTTCTTAGCATCGGAGAATGATGGTATACATCGAGAGAGGCTCGTGGAGGATTGAAGATATCTGAATTCCTTGTTAAGACTATTCCTGGTCTAAAGTTCAGGTCGTCACAGAGGTGGGTATTGAGCAGGTAGTTGCACAGCTTGAAGAGGAAGCAAGCATCGAGGAAAGTCCACCTTAAATGCAGTGGCTGTAAGTGAAGTACTTCAAGTCTGCCATTGTAGTCGATATGAGGCTTCCTTAATCTGTAGAAAAGAGTTCGAGTGAATCTACGCTAAACAGATTCGATGGTCCGAACATGGCAAGAATGGTGTGGGTTCCAGACGGTGGAACAGTATTCCAAAATGCTACCGACGAGTGTGGAAAATAGGAGAGCAGCTGTTCCTGGACGGTTAAACTGGACTGTCGTGCGGAGGACGAAACCAGCAAGTCTGTATGCCTTATAAGTAATCGCGGAAAAATGATTAACGAATTTAAGTTTGCGAAAAAGAAAATGATTAAGCAAAAATTTTAAAGTTGAGTCCCCCCCCCCCCAGAAAGGATTTCTATTAACGCCACTGATATATGCTTAGTCGAATGAATTCAATAATCGAATGATCATTCGAATGATAAATCATTCGGATTTCATAATCGCCATATCTTATACGGCAAAGACTATTTTATATCCGAAACATGTACCATTCGATTGATCGAATGAATGAAAATAATCTAAAGTCAGAAAACCATTCTAGATATGACATGGTACATGTAACGATTTCGAATGGACATGCGAAACAATGCTATAGAACTCTTCTTCAATTTGAAATTTAGAATGGATAAAATCTGGTTCGAAATTTCAAATGTTCATTCGAAATTTCGATTATTGCTTGATTCTCATCAAATACATATTTCATTAATGAGCTGATAAATGATAATCTGTTTGTGTCTTATGTCTAAAATTTTAACTACTACGTTGCAAGGGTATAGAAGAAAACACTATAAGTAATGCGCAAGATATAAAACTATAATAAGATGGTCTAACCTAGATTGGAATTCAATACATTTTGGTTCCTTTTCGAGACTATCCTCCTACAAACTCACTGGCATCTAAATTAAAAATGCTCCGTAATGAATATCAGTTTAACCAATCAATCAACACACACACACACAAAGGCGCAATCCTAACACAGCAAACATTTTAACGAGCGCTCATAAATTTATGATCGACAAACGAACGTTTTGCATGCCCGAGCTGCAATATGCTTGAAAAACAAACAAAACGTTCAAAAACCGAGCAGGAGGGTAAAATAAAATGATGTAAACTATATGTAAACCAAACTCTGTAGAGTTCACATCACACGTGCGATATGCGAGTCCGAAAATGATGTCGACATAGCTCCCAGCAAACAATTTAACGAGCGTTCGCAAATAATGATCTTAAAACGAGCATGAAATGAGGATTATGATGCAATGGCGCTACAGCCCATATCGAGCCTTGGCCTCCCGGATGCACCTCCTCCAGTTGTCTCCAACGACCATGAAATGATACAAAACAAATAAACTGCGTTATGATCTTAAGCAAACCAAGAAAAAAGGGTCGCACAACGTCGATCTTGTTATGCACAAGGAGTTTTCATTTCACCATGCGCATTATCAAAGCCAAAAATTCTTTCGTGTCGATATATCAAAATATTGCAAACGCAAATGGTGAAAATAAATCTACAGAGAAATCTGCGTGTGCTTATGGGTGTGTGTTTCGTGAAATGTTCAAAGTCAACAGAAACAGAACAAGAAGCAATTATGATCATCGAAGATCTCTTGTTTAGCTTTAAAAATGAAGTTCTTTAATAAATCGTTAATTTTTCATAAATAATGTCATTTATGACTCGTTAACGATATTCATTAATGAATTAAAAATAAAAACATTAACGACACATTAATGATTAAATGCTTATATACTCGTTTCTTGTAAGTGGTTTACAATTCATTAATGAATAGTAAAAAGTAATTCATTAATGTCCATTTAGTCCGCTTGATGATTCGTTAATGTATCGTTAACGACACTCGTTAATGATCAAAACACTCGTTAATATAATTCATTAACGAGTCTTTAATGAATTATTTTGTTTGCTGGTTAAGCATCGGCCTTTCGTTGTCCCCAGGACTTGATCTTGATCAGGTTCATAGTTGTGGTAAATTTCATGAAATTTGATGTAATTTAAATTAAATTATATATGCATCCATGCATTCCAATTCTTCCGCAATTTAAGTCACCCACTTTCCTTCTCATGCAGATCCTACAAGCCCTATGATCTGATAAAATTTAAGCTTAACATATTTGACAGTTTTTGAAATTTAACGTTGAGGCATTTAAATTCTGCACACCACATGTTATTATTTTTCTAGTTCACCGCGGCTGTGCAGCTTCTTACACGTACTAAGTTGCAACTTATTATCTTTAAGGAAAGTCGAAATTTTAACTTTTATCTTAACTTTTGACTTAACATCCTACACATGCCTCCTCCTTGATAGTATGTGCCCCTCAAGATCGCAGAGCATTTGTTATCAAATGTATTAAATCAACTGTTACTAGTGCATACTTACGAAACCTCTTCCGCTTTAATATTCGATATGGAACAAATTCCTAGTAATCCAATTAAGATAATCACCACTAGCTTTTGCATGTCTTAAGAACTTATTTCAGTCTTTTAAGACTTCTTATCTGAAAGAGAAAAACATAAAACACTGTTTTAAAATATTTCTTACTTTAGCTATTTGATGGTGTCGTGGCATAGAGAGCTTACAATTAGCATAAATATAAATAAACTGCCAACAAGTCGGGCGAAACTTTATTATTCTTGGGACAAGTTGCGGATGAGTGGAAAGTCAATATGCAGGTTAAAGTGGTTAGGGAAAGCTAACTGCGAAGGGGTTTCTTGGGCAGGGCTGTTGTCAATTTAACAATATTTCATTCGTTTCTGCAAGTTTGGGTTTTTATGAGGGGAGGAGGAGGGGTAATAGCAAGGGTGGGTGGATGTTAACAGCTTTTTAATAATTGCTTGAATCATGTCCAATATTCTCTATATAGAATGTGTTTCATAGACGAAATTGCATAAAATTTTCATAAAATTTGGTATATTTTATTTTCACGAAACCGAAAATTTGTATGGGAGGGGGTAGAGAAGGTAGGGGAATCGTAAAATTTGATATGCAGTTTTATTTCGC
The DNA here is from genome assembly GCA_963669355.1 of Chorisops tibialis. Lineage (NCBI taxonomy): Eukaryota > Metazoa > Arthropoda > Insecta > Diptera > Stratiomyidae > Chorisops > Chorisops tibialis. The sequence continues at coordinate 291,706,138 of OY770262.1, forward strand.
TTCTCTTGTAAGGTGCTTGTATAAAATTTCAAGTTCGTAGCTTTTAGTTTGTTAGTTATTAGTTGATTTAATGAAATTGGTCGAAATCATAGTTTTGTATGGGAGGGGGTAGAACGGTAAGCGCAATTTCAAAACTTTTAAAGCAACTTCATTTGAATTACTTTTAAAAGTTTTAATGCAAAATTTGAAATTGATAGCTTTTAAGAGATAGCTGATAACTGATTTCTTAAAAATGCTCGAAAAAATAATTTTGTATGGGAGGGGGTAGAGGAGGTAGGGGAATCGTAAAATTTGTGATGAAATTTTCTTTCTTTTCTGTTGTAAGGTGTTTGTACAAAATTTCAAGTTCGTAGCTTTTAATTTGTTGGTTATTAGTTGATTTAATGAAATTGGTCGAAATCATGCTTTTGTATGGGAGGGGGTAGAAGGGCAAGCATGATTTCAAAACTTTTACCGTAATTTTATTTTAACTATTTTTCTAAGGTTTTGTGCAAAATTTCAAATTGATAGCTTTTGATAGTTAGGTGATAATTGATTTCTTAAAATTGGTCGAAAAAATAATTTTGTATGGGAGGGAGCAGAAGTTTTAAAAATATTCGACCAGTTAATATTTCAAACTTTTAGAGATTTTTTTTAAATGCATTTCCCAAATTTTCAAGTTTCTACCTAAAAATTTCATTCAAAAATTTTCAGTTTATGTGTTTTTTTCATTCCACATGAAACACCTTGTGCACGTTAGACCCCCACTTCGGAGCATAACAATTTTGGAACAAATTACTATTTTTTTTCTATCTATATCAAATAGATGTGTCGACATGCAAAATTTAAACTTTGTATCTTTTACCAGAGCCATAAAAAAATCACTCAAAATTTTCAACATTTTCGCTTTCCACCTCCCTCCCCTTACACCCCCCAACTCAAATTTTTTACCAATATTAAAGATTATATAGCTCTACAATCTGACAAATTTTTGATTTGATATCTGTACTCAATTTTGAGATTTGATGATTTGTAATTTTGGAAAGTGCGCCATTTTTGAAATGCTCCCCATTTCCCCCCACTACTATAATGTCCACATATTATATTTTTTTCATATGTCGCTAGTAAAGCTTAGTATACATTTTAAGTTTCAATTACATAGCATAAGAGACAGTTGAGATATTAATTTTTAAGTGTTTTTCTTTGCACCCCCCCTGACCCTCCCCCTTTCACTAATTAGCTTCTATCTAAACTGCTTCTAGTAGATCTATATACTATCTTGATGGTCTCAAAATATCAATTTTTTATGGGAAGTAATTTCGAAGACATAATCATTTGAAAAAAAAATTCGGCCGACAATTGGTTCTTAGCCCCCCCTTTTCGCACGCCAATGGATAAAAAAATTAAGTTATTTTTAAAAGTTGTCCCACAAACTCTTGTATATGTATGTTGATTTTTAGCTTTTTAGCTGTAACCATGGTTGAGATATTTGAATTCGTATTTTTCGGTTTAAGCGCTCCCCCTGCCTCTCCCTGAACTCGTACACCCCCCAAAATTGATATCCGCCTGAGATCCGCAACTACCTACAATCCCTCCAAAAATGAACTTTCTATCTTGAAGGGTTTGGGAGTTAATGTGCGCTGAGCGTACACGTCGGCGTACGGCGTACAGACAGACGGATTTTTTTTTTTGCATTTTTAGGCTATTTTAGTCATGAAACGCGAAAAAAAAAATTTCAGGGTAGCAAATTTTTTTTTTTTCCCAAGTCGATCACAATACTTTATTATTAAAATAATAAAGTAAAACCTAGCCAAACTTAACTACAGTTTCTCTAGAAAGAAGAAAAAATTTGTCAAGATGCGTGGGAACTCAATAATCATGTTAGGGTGGATAGGGAAGACTATGTGAATGGGGGTTCTAGGGCAGGGCTGTTGTCAACTATTTAACACTTAACTGCGATTAGGATCAATAGCTTCAGTACTTGGAATCAATATTTCTTTCGATTATATATGCAAGTTTGGTTTTGTAAGGGGGGAAAAGTGCGATAGAAGTCGAACTTTCGCTCCTCGCCGGCAACATTTTGCCTTTATGGCCAGCCGTCTCTTATATGCGTTTTCTAAATCGCATCTCACTGATTTTTTCCTGTGGACGGCTTTGAACTTTCGCTGATAAGAAAAAGCGTGAGAAAAAGCTTTCCTGTGCATGTAAATGCACACTGTTACAAAAAAATTTACAATTATTGGCCTCCCTTTCAGTAGATTACAGGGGAACTATCTTCTTCTTCTACAATGGCGCTACAGCCCAAATTGGGCCTTGGCCTCGTGACCTTCAGGTTCCTTAACATTTTTTCATTATTCATTGTCGAAGGGTTGTTAAACCTTCGCACAACCCTTTATCTACAAATTTTCCATTTTCGTAGATTGAGGTAACCAAGATATACCCAAGCAGGGAGTGAGCTGGAATTATGCGTCGACCGGGATTTGAACTCACGACCTTCGCATTGTAGACCAACATGCTAGCTTCTAGCTAGTGGAACTATATGCCATCCAATTAGTCTGTAAATAAGAATTTTTTTGGGTTAAGTAATTTCGGCCGACAATTAGTTTTTTTTTTCTTTTTTGCTTTTAGCCCCCTTTGCGGACGCCAATGGATAAAAAAATTAAATAATTTTTAGAGTTTGACCCACAACCCTCTATACCTATGCTGATTTTCAGCTTCCTATCTGCATTTACAGTGGAGATATTAGCAATTGGAGTTTTTGACTCTTTCCTTCTCCTCGCCTTCCCCTTCCACCTGATATTCCCGAAAATTTAGATAATGGAGTTCACTTATCAAATTAACAATCCACCCAGAAATGAACATTCTACCTTTAATGGTCTCGGAGATATGAGTCCATACAGTTGGGGACAAAACTCTCCATACACCCTAAAAATTTCATAAATTTAGTAGAAAATGCAAATATTTATGAGAATTTTATGTGCAACTTTACTGCAAATGTATTTTTATTAACATAAATTAAAACATAAAAGAATTATGATTGGGCGTAAAGCTCAATCATATGATACTCTAGATGAAATGAGAAAGAGTTCAATGTACCGGAAAATATGTCACCTCCGATTCTTTTAAATAATTAATAGTGACTTTTGTATGGGAGGTGGTAGAAGGAGAGGAGGAAGGTTTGTAATTTTTGGATATGACACCTAATGTGGTATGTAAAATATTACGTGCTGAATTTAAGGTTTCTAGCTTTCATTATTTGCAATTGGACATAGTTTTCCTGAAATTGAGGCATTTGTATGGGAGGTGGCAAAGGAAGTGGAGCGTTTAAGATGATTTTGAAACTGCTTATCATCATCCTTGTCACCACGCTTTGATTCAATTTCAAATTCGCTGGTTCTAATATATTCGAAGGAGAAATGCTTTTCTTGAATTTATAATACAGATATTTGTATGGGAGGGGGTAAAAGGAGTGAAGAGGAGCTGATAATTTTTTTTATTATTTATTGCAATTATTAAAAAACAAATTCTGGCAAAACTTCAAGTTTATACTTTTTCTAGTTTTAATGGAAATTGAAATAATGCACCTAACAAAAATTATACATTTGTATGGGAGGGGGTAGAAGGAGTGTACGGATCAAAACAAATTTTTCTCATTATTCATATTTCCATTTTTATACTTTATGCAAAATATCAAGTTGATAGCTTTAACAGTTTCGAAGAAAAATAATTTAATTTAAATTTCAAAATTTCGTGAAATTTGTATGGGATGGGGTAGAAGGAGTGAAGTCAAGTTGATAATTTTTTCAATACTAATTGGAATTATAATAAAATTAATTCCGGCAAAAATTCGTTTTTATAACTTTGTTAGTTTCAATAAAAATCGAAAAAATGCATTTTTCAAAATTATGCATTTGTATGGGAGGGGGTAGAAGGAGTGACAGGATCGGATCAATATTCCGTCATATTAATGCCATCTATATCATAATACTTTGGCCTAAATTTCAAATCGATAGTTTAAATAGTTTCAAAGAAAAATCAATTTCTGAAAATTTCGGAATTTCGTGAAATTTGTATGGGAGGGGGTAGAAGGAGTGGGGGGATGTGGCCTGTTCACGAACTTAAAGTTTCTTTTTTGCTAAAAATGACACACAACAAATTTCAGCACGATAGCTCAAAGCTTTCGAGAGCTATGCTGTAGACAGACGGACAGACAGCAACGAGCGACAACAACTATTTCTGTACCCTTGGCGGCTCTGTGCGAGCATTATTTCTTAGCGTTACAAACGGTAAGGCAAACACAATATACTCTCAGATTTCATCTAGAGTATAAAAAAAAAATTACATTAATTAACTTATAACCGTAAAAACACCAGAAAAAACGAAATTCAGTAGGGACAAAAGTGTTCATACATTATGTAATTGAACTGAAAATTCCACATTATTTAATATAATTTTATATTTCAATATTTTGTTGGGCCACCGTTGGCATCAATAACAGCATGCGTCGTGGCATTGAATCCACCAAATTTTTAGTGACTTCCGGAGTTATTTCTCCCCAGGCTTCCCTTGCTGCTGGTGTGAATTTTCGAGATTTTTCTTTTCATAAGTTCCCAAATATGTTCGATGGGGTTTAAGTCTGGCGACTGAGGAGGAGAATACAGCTGCCTTGGTGCATAATAAAGCAACCAGTTCTTTACAAAGCGTTCAGTATGTTTGGGATCGTTGTCCTATTGGAATATCCAATGCCGGCCAAGGCCCAAATTGTCCACGGAAGGTTGCAAGTTTTCTTCTAACAGTCTTTTATAATAGTATTGTATTATTCATAATTCATAATACCGTCTATAAAGACCAATATGCCAACCCCACCAGTTGCAATTCCACCCCACACCATCACATTGCCACCGCCGTGTTTTACTGTTGGTATCAAATTCTTCAGTTGCAATGCTGTTTTTCGCCAGATTCTTTCTTTGCCATCATTACCGAACAAGTTGAACTTGCTTTCATCAGTAAATAAGACAGTTTTCCAGAACTCTAAATCCTTTCCTAAATAGTGCTGTGCAAATTCTAGTCGAAGCTGCCTATTCTTTTCAGATATTAGCGGTTTTTTACGAGGAACTCTACTTGCATATCCATCGGAACGTAAGATTCTTCGGATGGTTTTAGGGTGAACACACTTATTCGAAGTATTAGCGACATGTTCCGCCAGTTGCCGACCGGTGATCCTTGGGTTTTTATCGACCTCTTTTAAGATCATGCTGATATCCCGCTTGGAAAGTTTCTTTGGTCGTCCATTTCTTGGCTTATTTTCCACTGATCCTGTGTTTTTATGCTTTTGAACAATGTATTGGACAGTGGCATGGGATAAATTAAAGAAAACTCCAATTGCGCAGTATGATTTTCCATTTCTGTGCTCAGCAATAATTGAATTTTTAATTTCAACACTGACTTCCTTACGCTTGCTCATTTTTCACTCCCTTTGCTCACAGATTACTAAAACAAATTAATCATTAGATCGTATTCACGCATTTCATAGGAAATACAACGGTTCTTTGAAGAAAAACAACAGTCAAGCAATGCAATGAAGACCAGAGTACACTATCTGATCAATGTATGAACACTTTTGTCCCTACTGAATTTCGTTTTTTCTGGTGTTCTTACGGCTATATGTTAATTAATGTAATTTTTTTTTTTAAATTTATGTTAATAAAAATACATTTGCAGTATAGTTGCATATAAAATTCTCATAAATATTTGCATTTTCTACTAAATTTATGAAATTTTGAGGGTGTATGGAGAGTTTTGTCCCCAACTGTATGTACGGCGTACAGCGGGACACATTTTTTCACTTTTAGGCTAATTTGGTCATGAAACGCGAAAAAAAAATTTCAGGGTAGCAAATTATTTTTTTTTCTGTAAAGCAAAAATAACAGGACTACGATTAGGCGTAGAGACCAATCATGCAATACTTTAGATGATTTTAAGAAATTTTGTATGGGGGTTGGTAAAAGGGGTGACGGCATTGAACCGATTTTTTTACATCATGCTAGAGGTGCTATCAAAATGTTTTGTACAAAAATTAAAGCTTGAAAAACTTAATAAGTACTGAGTATATTAGTGCATTGGATTTAGTCAAATTGTGCAGTTTGTATGGGAGGTGGTAGAAGAAAACATCATGAATTTAAAATGTTTTAAATTGTAGATCAGTAGCATTCATACTTTTTAGGGAAATCTACTTTTTGTAAAGTTGTGAAATTTTGTCATATTGTATGGGAAGGAAGGAGTACCCAAGTTTGTCTCCAGTAGCAATCCGGGTCAAAATTTCATCCCTGTTCTCGCTACAGAGATCCAAAAACTCACGTGAACACTGGACGCGCTGCTTTTTCGTTACCGCTGAGAGCATTATCAGTACCCTTATTATGCTGATTTTAGGCATGCCGATATGATCGTGGTGGATATTCAAAATTGTTTTATCGGCAGACACGAGTGTTTATCATCCTAAATTTGACTCTCTGCCATGCCTGAATAAACTATGCAACTTATAAAGCATCCTTTTTTCCTGAGCAAGAGTCCCCGTAAACAGATGACATTTCTTCTAAAATGATTTGTGGCGTTTTTTCTTGCTTGGTAAGAAGCTTTATCACAGCACGAAACTCAATTTTGTCCATAGTTAGCGTTTTATTTCCGAATAACTTGTTGATTTGGCGATAACTAAAATGTTAGTGATTCGATTTGGCAGGAACTTTGTATTTATACCTGTATTGAGTGTCTGAATACCTCCAGGTAAAAATATTTCCCTCCCCCTTGTCCATCTCCTTCATTCCGCGAAATTTTTGACCTCTTCTTGAAAACAAAAGTTTTAATGCTTCAGCACGCTTTCTAGGAAGCCAAATGTGATATTTTGATACTCAATTTTGACAACAAATGCTAATTGTCAGTTTTCCAAGTTGTCATTTATTACCACCAGAAACAGGGCTGGTGATAATATGCAGCCTTGTCTGACACCCGTTAGCACAGGGAAACTCTCGGACAGCTCTCCTCTATGCAAGACGCGACACATTGCATCTTCGTAGGATTCTTGGAAATTGCTTATTGTTAAACTAAAACTTTCATATGGAAGGTGGTTTGAACCAATTTTTACAGTTGATACAAAAATATTTTTCACCATATTTAATGGTTTCAGTAATTCTTACAGAAATTATTTGAATCATTATAAAAACCAGTGGAGTGGCGTGATTTTATAGCTAGGGGAAGCAATTATTTTTTGAAATATATTGGTTTATTACGCTTAACCAATGTATTATAAATATTACTAAAACCTCTCACGCCAGCTGAAACATTACTAATGTTGAGAGCACCCAGGAATCACGAACGTGATAAAAAAAAACAATTTACACTTACCCCTACTACCACACAGGAGCTTAAAGCGCCTGAATTAATAAATTAACGGACAATCCATATTATTCAATCCTTTCAATAGATGCCATTTTATTTTCTAGGGTGGTAACGGACCGAAATTCGAAGAAATATTTTAGTGACGTCTGGCCTTGACAGACCATTCAAAATTTTTTTTAATTAAATATAATAATAAATAATTTTGAATAATTAATTAATTCAAGCCTTAGTTTAAGCTTCTAGTTTTTATTTTCTTAATAAAAAAAACATCCAAAAAAAGATGTCGCCCGATCTGTCGAAGTTTAATCCGATTCGTTTCCACTCAAAGCACAATATTGTCAGATCTACCCCTTCACATTTTCCGGCTAGCTCAGAAATTTTAATACTGACAATACTTTAATCGAGAGCCAGAGCTTGCGACTGAAAGCACTGGCTAGAAGCAATTGCGTTCACGCATCTTTCCTTCCTATAGAACTTCTTTATAGAAGTCGAACTTGCGCTCGTCGAGAGCGAAAATTTTACTCGTATTGACCGGCGATCTCGTTTTCTTGTATATGCGTCTAAAAGTAATGACTGGAAAGGTGGAAGTATTTTAATGTGACACATCTCCCCTTCCTATTGAAGTCCAACTTGCACTCATCGCGTGAGAAAGTTTTACTCGTATTGGCCGGCGGCCTTGTACATGCGTTTTTAAAATCGCATATTTTTCCCTGTGGAAGGCTTTTAACTTTCTTTGGTCAGAAAAAGCGTGAGAAAAATAGCTGTCCTGAGCACGTAAATGCTGTAAAAGTGGTATACGAACATAATGCGCGCTTTCTTTTAATGAAATTTTTTAATAAATTTTCATATTTGTGCGGAACTCAGTTTAGTTTCTAAACTATAACTATTCTAATAAAGGGCAAAACGGAAGGAAAGCATCAATGGACGCCACGCCAATGGTAAAAACGACATGATTATACTCTAGATGAAATCTGAGAGTATATTGTGTTTGCCTTACCGTTTGTAACGCTAAGAAATAACGCTTGCACAGACTCGCCAAGGGTACAGAAATATTTGTTGTCGCTCAAAAATCTCGATTCCGAGCGACCGTCTGTTCGTCTGTCTGTCTGTCCGTCTGTGCGTCTGTCTACAGTATAACTCTCGAAAGGTTTGAGATATAGTGCTAAACATTTTTGTGTGTCACTTTTAGCAAAAAAGTAACTTCAAGTTCGTGAACGGGCTAAATCACCCCTCTCCTTCTACCTCCTCCCATACAAATTTCATGAAATTTCGAAATATTAAGAAATTGAATTTTCTTTGAAACTATTTAATCTATCGACTTGAAATTTCCTTCTACCCCCTCCCATACAAATGGACAATTTTGAAAAATACATATTTTCGATTTTCATTAAAACGAAATTTTGCCAAAATGAATTATACTATGATTCCAATTAGTTTTAAAAAGAATTATCAACTTCACCTCACTCCTTCTACTCCCTCCAATACAAATATCACGAAATTTTGAAATTTAAATTAAATTATTTTTCTTCGAAACTGTTAAAGCTATTAACTTGATATTTTGCACAAAGTATAAAAATAGAAATATCAATAATGCGGAAGAAATTTGTTTTGATCCGTACACTCCTTCTACCACCTCCCATGCAAATGCATTATTTTTGTTAAATGCATTATATCGATTTCCATTAAAACTAGAAAAGTACAAACTTAAAATTTTGCCAAAATTTGTTTTTCAATAATTCCAATAAATGCTAGAAAAAATTATTAGCTCCGCATTACTCCTTCTACCCCCTCCCATATAAATATCTGTATTATAAATTCAAGAAAAGCATTTCTCCTTCGAATATATGAGAACTATCGACTTTGAAATTGAATCAAAGCATGGTGATTAGCGTGATGATAAGGAGTTTCAAAATCATATTAAACGCTCCACTTCCTCTGCCACCTCCCATACAAATGCCCCCAAATTTCAGGAAAACTATGTCCAATTTCTTTAAAAATAATGAAAACTAAAAACTTTAAATTCAGCCAAAAACATTTTGCATGCCATGTTCGGTGACATGTACGAAAAATACGAACCTCCCGCTCTACTTTTACCACCTCTCATGCAAAAGTCTCTATTCACTATTCGACAGAATTTGAGATGACATATTTTCTGGTATATTAAAGTCATTCTCATTTCATCTAGAGTATAATTGGGCGTAAAGCCCAATCATGATTCTGTTATGTTTTAAATTTGAAATCAGTAGCCAAGGAGATCGACTTATTGTGAAAGTGCATTAATTTATATGGGAGGTTGTAGAAGGGATATAGTGATTAGACCCATTCACGAACTCGGTCTTAATTTTCCGTCAACAAGAAAGTGAACGAAATTGAATCTTTCTAGCTCTATGCGTTATGACTGGAGAGCGAACGTACAGACAGATAGACGAACATCCGGCTTAGAGGTATGAATGACAACATTAATTTCTATTTTGTCGATTCTTCTGTTACAAACTTTTAGCAAACTTATGGTTCTCTCAGATTTAATTTCGTGAAGAATAATGCCGGAAATATCCAGAAACAATTATAAAATGTTGTTCCTAAGACCTCGTTCTCTAGCTGAATGTTAGTATTATATTATTATTGTTTGCTATTTGAACTAGTTTCGATTAAAAATGATTTTTTTTTTAAACAAAGGCCACGCAATCGTAATTTGATACTGCTTTCAATTGAGACATCAAATCAAATACTATTCTTCCTGGTTCCTAGAGTTTCAATCATAAATCAATCAATTCGCTGGAAAAAGCTATAAATTGCCTCGTCTCGAATCAATTCAAAAATAATAAACGTAATTAGAAGTCATGCAATGAGATCTCACTTGAAATGCATTGGCGCCATTACGACGTCATCGTCGTCTTTAAAGTGCAACATATTAACACATAAACATCTCGCATACTAGCACCATAAATGTTTCCACACTTAGTACAATAACCAAACCGTTCATGGTGAAGAGCAGATTGCACTTTGTGATCCAGGCGGATTTTATAATGATGCCGGCTCGTCTATGCTATTTTTGTTCTAAGACAGAAGTAGCTATTTCAAAGATGTTACATCTCGTTAAAATTTCAATTGGATAGTTTTCACAGTAATAATTTGGAAGATACGCGTTTCGGTTTGATAACGAACGAAAATTATCTTATAGTTTGGTAAATGTTTTCACAGTGCATTTCGAATTGAAAGAAAAGATTTCCGGATTCTACACTGTTACGCTTTATTATTCGTGACGTTTCGGTCTCTGCTGAGATAAAGTTTGATAAAGGTCACAGCAGAGACCGAAACGTCACGAATAATGAAGCGTAACAGTGTAGAATCCGGAAATCTTTTCTTTCAATTCGAAAATTATCTTATAGCGAATTATTGATAACTAGCGATCCCCGCGACTTTGTCCGCGTAAGAATCGCAATAATAAGCGATTTTTGAAATCTATACGATATTATAAGATACGATATTATAGATGAAATCGAAATATTTTGATCTAAATAAATAAATAAATTTTTTATGGGGAGTGGAAGTAGGGGTGACAGCATTGAACTAATTTGTTTCACATCATGATGGAGTAGCTACGGAAATATTTTATACAAAATTCAAGCTTCAAAAATTCAATTGGTACTGAGAAAATTAGTGTAATAGATTTAGTGAAAATATGCATATGTTTGTATGGGAGGTGGTAGAAGGAGTAACTATAATCATCATGTAATTGATATGTTTTAAATTTCAGATCAGTAACTTTCATACTTTTTAAGAAAATCGAATTTTGGAAAAGATGTGATATTGTGTTCCACTGTATGAGAAGGGTAAAAGCTAATCGGCTTGCTTTTCCCCGATATTAATTATAATACTAATTAAGGATTTAGTACAAAATTTGAGCTGGATAAATGTTATACGTACTGAGCATATTAGTTTATAGTATTTCATGGGAAAGTGCAGTTTGTATGGGAGGTGGTGGGAGAATCAAATAATTTGTATACCATAGATCACATTTATGATAAAAATAATATATTCTAAATTTCAAATTATTCGCTCCAATGGTATTCAAGAAATTTTGATTATTGTATATTTCTGAAAATGAGTCATTTCGTATGGGAGGGGGTAGAAGGAAATAAGACCAAACGCACATTACATCTCAAAACATACCTAATAAGCTGTGAAAGTCTTATTACAATCGGTTCAGCCGTTTTTGTGCAAAAGCCGGACAGACAGACAGAGAAGAATTTTAAAAACGTGTGTTTCTGCTTAGTTATTGCTAAAATAAAGCAAAAAACTAACTTATAGCCATTTGTAAACAATATACAGACAGACTCTACAATTATATATATATATATATAGATTAAAGTCCTTTTGATTTTTGATCATGTATTTTAACCTTTTGAAATACAATGTTGCCCTTAAGAATTATAATTTCTTACTTATCACGCGCCAATTCTTACAGTCCCGCTCTTATAGGACGATTGTGAAGAAAACAGAAGATGGAAAAATTGTAGAAGTTGTATTCATTATCATGTTTACTAAAAAATTTAATTTTATTATTGAATGAATTTTCTTTATCTTTATTTTAATTGCTTTAATTAATCAATCAATATGCAATATTATATTTTCAAAAAAGTGAGATAGCAAAAAAAATTCTTAACTGGGTCAACATGTATTAAAAGTGTGCTATAAGTTTTTTTCTGTTTTATACCTACACGTTTAAATAATTCACCAATGCTTATCCGCTGTTATCAATATAGGGCAGAAATAACAAATTATATTGTAAACTATATCAGTTAGAAAAGGTTCAATGATCGTCGATTACCTTTGAACAAAAATAAACATAAGACCCCATTTTATTTTTACCAAAATTTATTTTTTCTTTTTCCTTAAAATTTTGAAACTAAGTAATAAAAGATTTTCCACGCATAAACAAATCAAAAGATTCTGACTAATAAGGATAATTACACATATCTGAAACAGCATCGAAAATAATATTTAAAATGTTTTTTTTCTTGTAAGCAAATTTTCATTGCGCTATCTGCCGCAAAATTAAGTTCAAAAGATCAATCACAAGTCTTGTTAATTTTTTCATTTTTTTTTTGTTTTTTGAGACAAATTTATTCTCTTCAATAAACGTAAACGAACGATTTGCGTTTAATTAAAAAACAAAAAAAGATTAAAGAGGAATAAAACAGTGAACACGACGGCTGATTCATTGATCGTTGAAATAATTAAAAAAAAAAATAAAATAAAAATAAAATAAAAATTAAAATTATATAGAACATAAAAATACTTACAAGTAAATATTTATATAATAATATAAAATCTGTGATCGTAAACGATCTGCTCGAGTAGATTCAATGATCTTTGCAACAGTCACAAATGCGAATTTTAACGAACTATAAAAATAATAAAAATTAAAATCAAAAAACCAGCATCTGGCTTGGACCCCGGAGATCAACGCAGACTACACCGACAGCACAATAAAAACGATCGAAATTTTTTTTGAAAATATTTTACAAACAATTTAAAAAGGAAAATCAGTCGGAAACACACGGAATAGAGGAAGTGATCGAGACCAGCCAACGAACTGAACTGAAATGAAAATTCCTCGTAGGATGCTGGAAACAGTATATGTACACTACAGTGCGTTTTCTTCCCGATTAAAGATCGCTCCGATACTACTTGAAGAAAATATTCACTCAATGTTGGAGGGAATTTGTAAAAAGACAACAACTAACGTTTTCTGTACAATAACACCATTCACATACATATTGTATAATTATAATTGGAAGTGATCTTGCTGGGGTGAAAAACCATTTGGAAATGGACATATGGGTGTACTTCAGAAGAGTCTATGCCGGCCGGATTCATATGCGTGCGAACAGATGCACTTATGTGGGTGATTATCTGTTCAATTTAAGTGCGAGTCGTAAAGTACGCTCTTCAAGCGTTTGAAGACAATCTTAATCGATTCGTATGATCGGTTAAATGTTACGAATTTCATTACGCTTGAGCCGTTAATCTATACATTAGATAAAAATATAATTGTAATGTCTGACTGTAATTTGTTTATAAATTGCCATAAGTTAGTATTTCGCTTTATTTAGACATTAACTAAGCATAAGACACGTTTTTGAAATTTTGTCTGTCTGTCTGACTTTCTGTCGATCTGTCTGTCTGTATGTCCGGGCTTAACCCAAAAACGGCTGAATCGATTCTAATGAAACGTTCACAGTTCGTTGCCAAAATCTGTTTAACTTGATTTCTTACTTCAAAATAATTTCGATTTAACAATATTAACTGAAACTTGGCTAAAAAGTGACGTCAAATTATACAACTCTAGTTTTAAAATTTATAGAAACAATAAAGAAAATCAACAGGGGGGTGAATTTGCTATTTGCGTTAACAAAAATCTTAGCCATGTCCTCCTACCAAAAATAAAAACCAAGGTAATTGAAACTATCTCCATTAATCTTATTGGTTGGTATAATACGATAGTGACGGCAGCTTATTTTCCGCGTACCAAACTCAATAAGGTAAAATTAAAACTTTTTCAAGAAAATACACTTCGCGACAAAAGTATAGCCGCACATGAATATAATCGCCCTTAATGATATTTCTTGGAATTATTTGGTTGAATTTTTTCTGAGATATGTATAATAAAACAAATAATTTATTTATTTAAATTTAATTTTTGCACGGAGAGAATTCATTTTCCATTACCGAGAAAACCGTTTTCCTATTTCAAAAAAATTCAAAATTGTGCATTTTATGCTAAAACTAAGAAAACTAAACATATATTCTGCCTTATTTACTTAAAGTCCGCATTTCATGTCTTAAATCCGACATTCGAAATTTTTCCTGTTTCAAGAAAACATTTACAGTGAAACTTGCATAAGCCGGAACCCTAATAACGCGGAAACCTGTCTAAGACGCACATAATTGCCAGTCCCGAAGTTTAAGTCAAAATAATCCATATATATTGACTTGCATAAGGCGGAACCTGTGTAACGCGAACCCGGAAACAAAACAAAGGAAAATTTTTATCTCGTGGGACCTATACAGGGTGTTTGGTACTCCGTGCATAACCTTGTAAGGGGTTATTCCTGGATATATTTTGAGCAAAAAATTGTTCTTCGGAGATGGTCCATTTTCAATATCCGCGGAGATACAGGGTGACCAAGAAAAGTGTTTCGGACCTGTACCCTCACTCACTCAAAACGATATATCTTGAAAACTAATAATCGCATTTCAAACTGTTATAGCTTGTTTTTTAGGGAATCAAATTACCTTTCATTTGGTGTCAATCAAATTCCTGTTAAGACCCCCTATAGGGGCATAGGACAGAAACAACTCTCTTCCACAAGGCGCGATCCTGCGCATCGGCTTTAAGCTGTTGCCAGGACTTGTTTATTCCTCTGGCTCCTGCTCAACTGCTCGCTTCCATGTGTTACATGGTCGACCAACCCGACGTCTTCCTTGAGGGTTATAATCCAGAGCCTGTTTTGCGATGTTTTGCTCTGGTTTCCTCAAAGTATGACCGATCCACTGCCACTTTCGCCGTTGAATCTCAATACCTATTTTAGTCTGGCGAGTTGTACTCCAAAGTTCGTCGTTGGAGATCACTTCTGGCCAGAATATTCCTAAAATGCGTCGGAGGCATTGGTTTACGAAAGTCTGTAGTTTCTTGGTAAGTCGAACGGTCATTTCCACGTAGTACAACCATATAACAACACGGATTTGACGCATGCGTCAAAAACTCGCAGCTTCGTGCGAAGGGAGATCTCTCTTTACCTCCAGAAAGGGGAAAGGATACCGAAGGCCTGACGAGCTTTATTTAGCCGAGCCTCAACATCCTTTTCGGCTCCGCCGTCCATGCTGACAATGCTTCCGAGATAGCAAAAATCTTGCACCTCTTCCACATCCTGTCCATTAAGAACAATCGGTGTGCTTGCGTTCGAACCCATGTGCATGTACTTGGTTTTACGCACATTTATTTTCAGTCCCGCCTCTTTGCATTTAGAATGCAACGAGCGAACATTTGACTCTAAGTCCGAACGGGTATGTGCAAGCAAACACACGTCATCAGCATAATCAAGGTGACTTAAGATGTTAAATAGTCTCAATTGAAGACCTTTACCTTCCCCACCTTCCAGTGCAGCTTTCAAGATGTCATTTATTACCACCAGAAACAGGGCTGGTGATAATATGCAGCCTTGTCTGACACCCGTTCGCACAGGAAAGCTCTCGGACAGCTCTCCTCTATACAAGACGCGACACCTTGCATCTTCGTAGGATTCTTTAATCATAGCTATGACCTTATTTGGAATACCTCTCCTACGCAAAGCATTCCATATGTAATCTCGCTTAACGCTGTCGAAAGCCTTCTCGAAGTCCACAAACATGAGATGTAGTGGCGAACCCATTTCGGCTGACTGCTCTAATATTATCCGTAGGGTATTTGTGTGGTCGGTACAAGACGACCCTTTACGGAATCCAGCCTGAACTTCGAGAGTGCTCTCGACGACATCACTAATCCTATTGAGAATTACCTTAGCCATAATTTTTGATACGGCAGTAAGTAGACATATACCACGCCAATTTCCACAATCCCGAAGGTCGCCCTTCTTCGGAATTTTCACAATGACGCCCTCCTTCCATTCAGTCGGATATCTTCCATCATTCCACACCTTAGTGAAGAGTGGGAGGAGTATATCGGCTGTTATTTCCGGGTCCGCTTTGAGGAGTTCGCTTATTACCTGGAAAACGGGAAAACCTAAGTCATAAGTATGTATGCATCTTTTGTAGGCAATAATATGGCACATAAGAAAACAACATTAAAATGACATTTTTATAATGGGTTTTTTAGAGAAAAACTACATTGATCCTAGAATTTTGAGGGTCAAAGTGTCAAAAATTTGTGTTCTGAAGCAAATATCTCAGAATTGGATACAGTTACAATGCGGACTATGCAAATGAAAGGTAATTTGATTCCCTAAAAAACAAGCTATAACACTTTGAATTGTGATTATTAGTTTTCAAGATATAGCGTTTTGAGTGAATGAGGGTACAGGTCCGAAGGACTTTTCTTGATCACCCTGTATCTCCGTGGATATTGAAAATTGACCATCTCCGTAGAACAATTTTTTGCTCAAAATATATCCAGGAATAACCCCTTACAAGGTTATGCACGGAGTACCAAACACCCTGTATATGACGGAAATCTTCTTCGAAGTTTTTTTTTGTTTTGATTATTTTTGTTTTGTTCCCTTCAATTAATGAAAACCGAAGAATAATTGCACGCAGCTCAGTTTGAGAAATAGAAACGCCAGAAAAATGAAGCTCTCTCCGCTCTCTGAAGAACAAGAAGAAGAAGAAATAACGTGCAAAATTAACATGTTTCGGTTCCGAATGGTTCCGAACGGGCGAGAGTGAACCGACTAGATTGTTTATACGGAAGGTTTTGATTTTTGACTGTTGTTCGCCATCCAAGTTTTGTTAATTGTTTTAGAGAATACCAAAGGTTAGGCATTTAATCTTACTAAATCAAAAAGTTGTTGAATTTAATGATAATCTGTATTTCAGTAAAAATGTCAAAAAAGTTAAATACACTAACCTTAAAGGAAAAATAGAAGTAATCGATGGAAAAGAAAATAATGGCTTGTCGATTCAAGATCTTCAAAACAAATTCAAATGTGGGAGGACACAAATTTATGAAATTCTGCGGAATACAGAAGACATTAAACTACAATGGACGGCGACTGATAATTTGCACATCAAAAGGAAAGCAAGAGTCACGGGAAATGAAAAAATCAATGAAGCTACTTTGCGATGGTTTGCTGCAGCTCGTGCAAAAATCTAGCCTATTTCTGGACCAATTATACAGGAAAAGGCTAAAGAAATTGCTAGAAAGTTGCACTGTATTGATTTTAAGGCCTCTAATGGTTGGCTTACCAGTTTTAAAGCACGCCACAAAATCGTTTTCGCCAATGTTTGTGGGGAAGCAAATGATGTGTCAGCAGTTACGACCAAAGAATGGACCGAAAAGTTGAAAGATCTAACAGCAGGATACGATCCTAAGGACATTGCTAACGGCGATGAAACGGCTTTATTTTTTTGCGCCTTACCAAACAAGACGCTATCTTTTAGAAAGGAAAAATGTAGTGGTGGAAAGCAGTCCAAAGTACGGCTAACAGTGTTCTTGTGCGCATTTGCTGATGGATCCTTTCAGAAGCCTTTGGTGATAGGGAAAGCGCTTAAGCCACGATGCTTTCAAAATATCGATAAAGAAAAGCTGCCTGTAATATGGCGGGCTAATAAAAAGGCTTGGATGACAACATCAATAATGGAAGAATGGCTTTTACAATTTAATAGTGAAATGAGGCGGCAAGGTAGAAACGTCTGTTTATTTTTGGACAATGCAACCTCGCATCCAAACCTCAAACTGTCAAATGTTAATTTGATTTTCTTTCCACCAAACACAACGAGCGTGTGTCAACCTATGGACCAAGGAGTTATTCACTGTTTCAAAACGCATTACAGAAAACGAATTCTTTGTCGGTTGGTTGCAAGTATTGAGGAGTGTAATAACGTGTCTGAATTAACAAAATCCATTACTTGCCTTGACGCAATTTATTGGATTAAGCAAGCTATCGCGAATATTCCGAAAAGCTGCCTTCCAAACTGTTTTGTCAAAGCTGGCTTTGACTTGGGAATAATGGAATCTGTACCAGTTGGGGATAATCTAGGCAGAGATATATTCTCGCTAATGCTAGCAGCTGGCATTGAAGAAGTTTCAGTCGTCGATTATGTGAATATTGATTCCAGTGCTTATACTCAAACTGATGTAATTGACTTAGAGCAAATCGTATCATCAGTTTCTGAAAATGAGCAGGATTCATCTGAAGACGACGCCGACGACAATTTACAGGAAGTTTTGAAACATGCAGTTTTAGCTGCTTTGAAAACGATTCACTGCCATGCTGCGGATACGAATAATACGTGTATGATATCTCAGGTGTTCGAGTGGAAAAAACAGGTTGAAGAAGATATTGTTTCCAAAAGCGCGAAGCAGTCACTATTACAAATTATTTTATATGAATAAAAAGATGAAAAGAAAATTGAGCTGACCTTGTTTTTTAATATTAATTATTTTTTATTGAAATTGAATTTATTTTTTGTTTGAATTGAATTTAATTAAATGTATCTATTATTAAAAGAAAATTTAATGTTTTTTTATTGCCAATTCCGCATTGCCTTATGTAAACCTAATAACACGGAATCCTGTATAAGACGGACATATTACTCGGTCCCGTGCGATTCCGGCTTATGCAAGTTTCACTGTATTTAATTTTCGAATCCACCAAGGACCCTCAATAAAACAATCAACCAGAAGATATTTACTGATTTAAAGCGTTTCAATGTTGTTATGTAGCGAAGGCCTAGGAGAGAATCATTTTGACCCGAAAGCCAAAATAATTCAAAAGGAAAGATAAAGGTTCGGGATCGACAGGGCTGAGATACACCTACATCCATCTCAGTGACAATCTACGTGCTGGTGCGACGCGCTAAGTGATGCCGGGTCTAGCTGCAGTAGGCGTGTGGGGGGGGTTCGCTGCACAAGAAGGTCATAAAACCCAAGTGGCCTGTCATAACAAAAAAATCGCGAGTAGTTAGCTCGCCGCGTCGACTTATCCAAGTCGGAAGGACAACGAGGAAAAAGAAATTGCAACCGGTCTCGGATATTGACCCGACCAGATGCTTCGACGACGGCGTCTGATGGTTTGACGCCAACCTGCCCACCCAACCTTAGCCATACATCTTCCACTAAATCTTCTTGGTATGGCCCCAAAAGAGTGGAGGAGGATTCGTGGATGTTAGAGGGGGCTCTCTAAATGTCAACGACTAGTTCTTCATTTCAGTTGATTTTCCATTCATTTTATTTTAAATTTCTTTCCTGATTCAGTTTAATTATCTCGTTACAATTAGAGATCGTATTATGTGTACAGCTCCTATGCCTATTATTATTTGTTTTGAAATTATAGAGGACAAATATAAAATAAAAGTGGAATTAGCGAGAAAATTGTATGCAAAAAAATTGTTTTTTTTTTTTTTAATCGCGGAAAGAAATTATCATAAACAATTGAAATGTGTATTGCCTCAAAATAAAGTTAAGTACTAAACCTTTGCTCGGATAAAAAAAAATTCACGGTTATTTTCTTAGTGCTAAATTTGTCGGAAAAGACAACTAATTTCACTTTTTCTCTTCTTCTTTTGCAAAATTTATGAACAGGTAAAGGATTTTAAATTTAGTTACAAATTAATTCAATCTAAAATTATGTTATTTAACAATGCACTTAAATACATGAGTTACACTGATTATCTAGTGAATTACTGGAAAATTTCATTGCAAGTGAATTACTTATTTAAGGAAGAATGATTTGTTTTCATGAGGTAATCGTGATTTAGATATAGGGACATTTATAGCGTTCGTGATTATGTTTATCTTGAAATTCATAAGAATGATAAATCGATTCCGAGATGGTTTGAGAAAAAAAAATGAGGATTGTTATTTCACTCACAATGTTAAGAATTAATTTTTGGAATAAATCTCGGTTATATTGATTGCTTAAAGCATGACATGAATTCAACTTGTCTTCAATT
Organism: Chorisops tibialis; assembly: GCA_963669355.1. Classification (NCBI taxonomy): domain Eukaryota; kingdom Metazoa; phylum Arthropoda; class Insecta; order Diptera; family Stratiomyidae; genus Chorisops; species Chorisops tibialis. The sequence goes on from OY770262.1 coordinate 291,726,184, forward strand.
CGAAACCGAATTATCATTTCTCGTCATACAGAATTATGACTCAATAAGAAAAAAAAATAAAAAGTTATTCTATCAAGTAAATTACATATTTAAATTAGCAGGATTAATATGGGAAATCAAATTAAGATTCGCAGCTACAAGCCGATATTATAATTCCATGTCGCCGGCTTCGTTCTCATTGAAGTGTGACATACTCGATTCGCTGCCTGAACTTTCTCGATCCTGATGAGAACGCTACGCCTTTTTGATTGCGAAACGCCACTCGTGTGATTCGTGTAATTATAATGCAGCAGCCTCCGATTTAATGGGTCTACCAGATTTGGATAGGTTAAAATAGTGGCAAAACGATTCAAAAGTGGTTGATAGGTCGTAGAGGTGGTAAGAATTGATTGAAGATGTCTGACGGGGCCTGGTTTTTTCTTCTTCTTCAGCGAAGAGCACTGCCCGCTGCGCCAACGAAATTCTCGAAGTGGCAAAGATAGAGGATTTCCAGCACTAACACAACAGTCATAGATTTCCGATTTCGTGTCGATTTTAGGTGCAAATGCCACTGAAGGGGAGCCGGGAGCACTAAACTCGTTTGCCTTTAGCAATTTCGCGCACACAGCCCTTGGAATTGCGGACCGGTGAAGGCAGGTGGCAGTTGGGGAGCCGAAATTGAATCGGAAGATGACGTCATCGGGATGCAGCGGAGGCTCCGCTCGCTGTCGTCCTTTGGTTTTTTTTTTTCCCACTGTACGAAAGTACCTTGCAGATGATTCCCGAGGATTTGGCTCTCGATCGCGTCACAACAGCGCTCGCACTGTGCTGGGGTCGCTACGCGGCTTGTCGAAAAGCACTCGATTTAGGTTATGTTATTTTGCGCGACACTTTCCTTCCGATCTAGGGAATATTCTTGTCGTGGACTCGCTCTCAAAAGACACGCACATGCACGGAATTTTAAGCCCTCCCGAATCGATTAGTTGGCGCGTCACCTTAGCGATTTGGTTGTTGGGTTGCCGGGAATTCGGAGGGTATTTTTTTTATATTTTTCGCTTCAGAAGTTTACGCGATGACAACCGTACTCTCGGAAAATTCGCGTTTCTCCAACCGAGTCAAAAATCCAACCAAAAGAAAGAAAGAAAAAAAAAACGTCCACCGGGATTGACGCTTCACGCTACCTTCCCTGACCGCGTTTTTTCCTTCTTTTCTCTACCACCCAAATCAAAAGACTGACATATCCGGCTTGTCTCGTATGAAGTTGGCCGCGGGTGATAACCCACGCGGGATCCGCAGCTGACCGATTCGATCTCAGTGGAGCGAAGTGTCAGTTTTTGGAATTTCGCGCGGGTAAATTTTTGAAATTTATATAAAAAAATCACCCGCAGGCCTTCAACCATAACAATGTCAATTGCTGAGATGACAATGAGATTGCTAAGAACAAGCAATCAAAGTAAAGCGTTTTCCAATATGAAGAAAATATTTTCTATCCAATAATAAAAAGATTCGAAAAAGTAGAACAATATTTGGACTTATTGCAAATGCACGCAGACAATGGAGCTCTGTAACTGATTTGCTTTTGTTATGACATCATGATTTTCTGGTCCATCAGTCAGTATTCAGTCGTCGAGTGAAAAGTGTCGTGTCAGTGAATAAATGTAATAAATAAATTTTCTTAAAAAAAAAAATCATATATTGTATTTTATTAGTGTTGTTCCCGGTTAGGGAATGCGTGTTTTAAAAGAAATCTTTAAAAGAATTTCTCCGCTTATAATCAATTCCAATTCAGTCCAGTTAGTTAAAGTTTTCTGATATTCGACGCAAAAATTTCATCCGGAATTTTTTTTTTAATTTCTCTAGATTAGTAGTAGTAACTGCAGCAAATTTAGTTTAGCGGTTTCTATTTAAGCGAATTCGGAAAAAATTCACTTGAAAATTCGTTAGAATGTTTAATGTGTCCGCGTCTAATCGTTTCGGAAGTATACTCTGTGCGTTTCTATGCAATCCCAAAGTCAATACAATAAATAATGTGTTACTTGAATGGTACAGGGTGCGCCATCTAAATGTGGTCGATGGAAATATTGAATAACTTGAACAATTCTCAATCGATTTTGGAAAACTATTTATTTTTATAAAATTTGAAGCTTTACAATTTTTTCCATTCAGTTTCCGAAAACAACATCGATCAAATGACCACCTTTATTGCGGATACAAAATTTAGCTCTTTTTCTGGCATTTTCCATGACATTTGCCAGCATCTCGGGTGATATCGCAGTGATTTCGGCTCGAATATTGTCCTTAAGCTCGTCTAAAGTCTTCGGTTTGTTGGCATACACTTTGCTTTTTAAAAATCCCCACAAAAAAAAGTCCGGTGCCGTTAAATCGGGCGATCTCGGTGGCCAGTCAATATCCCCCCCCCCTTTCGATACCACACGTCCTGAGAACTTTTGACGCAAGAAGTTCATCGTTGATTTCGCGGTGTGACATGTCGCGCCGTCTTGTTGAAACCAAAAGCCTTTAAGACCTTTTTCACGCATTTCTGGTAAAACAGAGTGTGCCAACATCCATCGATACCGATCCCCATTGACAGTTTCCCCAACTCTGAAGAAGAACGGACCAATGATGGTTTTTGAGCAGACACCGGCCCAAACAGTCACTTTCTGATCATGCAGTGGAGTTTGATGTATAGTATGAGGATTTTCTTTCCCCCAAATGCGACAGTTTTGTTTATTTACAGTGCCAGATAGCGTGAAATGGGCCTCATCAGTCAACACGCTGTGTTGCAACAACTGAACGATTGCATTTAATGAACATCGTCACTATTCCCGCGCGTTCTTTGGGCGTGAATCGATTCATGGTTAAAATTGTAATGCAATAACCTTTCCGAAATGTGTTCGACGACGTCATCATTATCATCATCAATGGCGCGACAGCCCAAATCGGGCCCTGGCCTCCTGAAGTCGTCGCCTCCAATCGTCTCGATCCAAAGACCGCGTCCTCCAGCTGCTAATTTTTAAAATGTTTAAAATGGCTTTGCTGTCTTCATCAACCGAGTCTTCCCATCGCTTGCGTGGTTTGCCTACTGGCCGGTTACCACTCGTTTTGCCTTTAAGAGCACGTTTGGGGATTCTTCTGTCTTCCATTCGCTCTACATGGCCAGCCCACTGCAGTTTACGTAGCTTGATGAACGTTGAAGCTTCTGGCTCGTCGTATCTTATTCGCCATTCCGTTCCTTCCTTCACAGGTCCCAAAATTCTTCGGAGGACCTTTCTTTCGAATGTGTTAACTGCTTTTTCGGAAGTTCGCGTTAATGTCCACGTCTCGCTGCCATAACAGAGCACATGTCGTATAATAGTTTTATAAATCCGCAGCTTATTGTTCCTGTGCACTTTCTTGGATTTCATTATTGGAAGTACCGAATAATACGTCTTATTTGCTAGTATTATGCGTCGTTTGATTTCGTCTGTTTCATTACCGTCCTTTGCTAGATTAGCCCCAAGATATATGAAGTTGTCCACACTCTCCAAATTATATTCCGCAATTGTTATGTTTTGTCTGATTGGCGTTCTCCTTCTTGTTTGCGTCATTACTTTTGTTTTGCTTTCATTAATACGCAACCCGACTTCTTTTGCGGCGGAGTCAAGATTGACAAATACCTCCTTAGCACTAGGGAAGGATCTTGCTAGAATGTTAATGTCGTCAGCGTATGCTACTAGTTGGGTGGACTTGAATAGTAGTGTCCCGTTGGTGTCGACTGGGATTTTTCGGACGACATACTCTAGTGGCAAGTTGAAAAGCATAGGAGCTAGACCATCTCCCTGCTTTAAACCACATTCCGTTCGAAAGCTGGTTGTGGAATCGGTTTGTATTCTCACTTGGGATTCAGTGTTCGTCATTGTGAGTCTTGTTAGTCGGACTAGTTTTGGAGGAATTCCAAAGTCAAGCATGATTTGGTACAGTACGCTCCTATCGATACTATCGTATGCTTGTTTAAAATCTACGAATATTTGGTGCACGTCTGTGTTATATTCCCAGCATTTCTCAAGCACCTGTTTCACCGAGAATATCTGGTCTGTTGTAGATCGTCCGGTTCTGAATCCGCCTTGGTATTCGCCAATTATTTGATTAGTATAGGGCTTAAGACGACGTTCAATTATTTTTGTCAGTATTTTATAGGACGTACACAACAATGATATACCTCTGTAGTTCTCACAGCAGAGTTTGTCTCCTTTCTTGTAAATTGGACATATAATGCTTTTTCGCCAGTCGTCGGGTATTATTTCCTCTTTCCAAATTTTGCATATCATGTTGTGCAGTATTTCAGCGACACAATTTCCACCGTTTTTCAGAAGTTCAACTGGTATTTCGTCAATTCCCGGCGCTTTGTTTCGTTTTTGGTCACATAGGGCTGCTTTGATTTCAGGAAGCGTGGGTGGTGTCGATGATGGTTCATCTTCGTCAGTTGAGGCTTGAATTGAAATGTTGTCTGTCGTTATCGGTTCTACTGGGATGGGATTCAAAAGATGTTCGAAGTATGAAGCCCATCTCCTTTTGATTTCTTCTGTGTCGCTGATGATATTGCCCTCTGCGTCTTTGCAGAGACTGGTTTTTGGTTTATATCCCTTTTTCAAGTCTTTTACTATGGCGTATGCGTCGCGCGTATTATTTTTATACTCTAGATGGAATCTGAGAGTATTATAAGTTCGCTCTAAGGTTTGTAACGCCAAGAAATAAGGCTCGGAGAAAAAAATGATGAATACAGAAGTTAATATTATCACTCAAAAATTTCAAAACCGGATGTCCGTCCGTCCGTCCGTCCGTCCGTCCGTCCGTCCGTCCGTCCGTCCGTCTGTCCGTCCGTCTGTCCGTCCGTCCGTGCGCTCTCTAGCTTGAGAACGCGTTGAGCTAGAAAGTTCAAATTTTGTACACGTCGTTTTTGACAAAAAAGTAAGGTCAAGTTCGTGAACGGGCCAAATCGCTCCACCCCTTCTACCCCCTCCCATACAAAATGACACAATTACGCAATTTGACAATAAACGGATTTGCTCAAAAAGTATAAAAGTTATTGGCCTGAAATTCAGAATATATTACTTTTATGATAATGTCAATCTATCATATAAAAATTGTGCGTGTCCTCCCCCTCCTTCTACCACCTCCCATACAAACTGTACTTATCATGAATTACTCTAAGCCAATTTCCTCAGTGCTTATAAAATTCAGCGGGCTGAAATTGTGCACCAAATACTTATTTAAAATTGTTAGTAAGGTCAAAAAAAATGAGATGATTAACTTCACCCCTTCTACCCCCTCCCATACAAAATGACACAATTTTGCAATTTAACAATAAATGGATTTACTCAAAAAGTATAAAAGCTATTGATCTCAATTTTGGTATATATTACTTTTTTAATGATTTAAATCTACAGTACAAAAATTATTTGCTTCCTTCCTTTCCTTCCACCCCCTCCCATACAAACTACACTTTTTCCTGAAATGCTCTAAGCCGATTTTCTCAGAACATATAACATTTGTTGAGCTCATATTTTGTAATAAATATTTAATTAATATTATTACTAAGATGAAAAAAAAAATATTTGATTTGCTTCACTACTTCTATCCTCTCCCATACAATATGACACAGTTTCACAACTTCACAAAAAATCGATTTTCTTGAAAAATATGAATGGCACTAGTCTGAAATTTAAGGGATGCCAATTTTATAATATTCCTAGTTATTTCTGAAAAAATCATCAAAATCCCCCCACTCTTTCTACCACCTCCCATACAAACTGCACATTTTCACTAAATCAAACTCACTAATTTTCTCAATTCCCATTCAGTTTTTGGAGTAAGCATTTTGTATAAAACATTTTCATAGCTACTTTAGCATGATGTCGAAAAAATTAGTACAATGCTATCATCCCTTCTAACACTCCCCATACAAAATTTCTTGGGATCACAAAAAATTCTATTTCATCTAGAGTATCGTAAGATTGCGCTTTACGCGCAATCGTAGCCCTGTTATGTTTTTTCATGTCGTCGTCCATTTTTTGTATCTTGTCATTATGGTACTTCCTTTGTTTTCGTCTGCAGGTCTTTTTCGCATATCGCCTAAGCTCGTCATATCTTTCTTTTTTGGCTCGTGTTGGTCGTTCAGTAAAAATTCAACGACGTAAATCGGTTTAAATCTGTCAAAGTTATTCAATATTTCCATCGACCACATTTAGATGGCGCACCCTGTATTTGTAATAATGTATTGATACGTTTAGGATTTAGGTGAGTACTTGGAAGGAGCAGGTAAAAATATTAGATCGGCATATATTCAAAATAGCGAATCGCTACCACTACTCTCAGGAGATATTCTGATAAAAAATATTGTTAAACATTATATTAACAACAATTCTTTTATGCATGTAGACGATTATTTACAAATATTAGAACAAATTCGTCAACAATTCAACAATTACGTTTAAGTGGATATATGATTACAGAAAATGTATTATTCGTCGACAGGAAAATATCCATCTGGTCGTTTGTACACAACATTCAGAAATAGCGTTGCGAAACTAAGAAAATTTGACCTTTTTCCAAAAGAGGAAAGTTGACACAAATTCAACTCTACGAAACACTGGTTGGTGTTACTTTTGGAAAAAAAATTCAAATTTGGTTGTTTCATAATCTACATTAAATCATTGATTTTCCTTCTATTAGAAATACATGCTTCACCGTGTTAGGATCAAGTCTGGCTACAGCACAATAAGGTCTGTGGCCCACTGTAGAACAGAAATGGCTACAAACTTTTGAAGAAGGGAAACTGTATTTAAAAGGATCTATAATGGAGATAACTCAATCTTGACCAGCATAGATCAGAGATTATGGGGAGCGTCTAGTCAGTATTTTGTAATTATATTTATACTCTAGATGAAATCTGAGAGTATTATAAGTTTGCCACAAAGTTTGTAACGCCAAGAAATAAGGCTCGGAGAAAAAAATTAATGATACAGAAGTTCATATAATCACTCAAAAATCTCAAAATCGGATGTCCGTCCGTCCGTCCGTCCGTCTGTCCGTCTGTCTGTCCGTCTGTCCGTCTGTCCGTCTGTCCGTCCGTGTCCTCTCTAGCTTGAGAACGCGTTGAACTAGAAAGTTCAAATTTTGTATACGTCGTTTTTAACAAAAAAGTAAGGTCAAGTTCGTGAACGAGCCAAATCGCTCCACCCCTTCTACCCCCTCCCATACAAAATGACACAATTACGCAATTTATCAATAAACGGTTTTTCTCAAAAAGTATACATGCTATTGATATGAAATTTGGAACATAATACTTGTATAATGATTTCATTCTACTGTATAAAAATTACATGTGTCCTCCCCCTCCTTCCACCACCTCTCATACAAACTGCACTTTTTCATGAAATGCCTTAAACCAATTTACTCAGTGCGTATAAAATTGATTGAGCTGAAATTGTGCAGTAACTATTTATTTATAATTATTAATAAGACCAAAAAATTTGAGACGATTAGCTTTACCCCTTCTACCCCCTCCCATACAAAATGACACAATTTCACAACTTCATAAAAAATCGATTTTCCTGAAAAGTATGAATGCTACTCATCTGCAATTTAAAACATTTCGAAAGCATGATGACTATAAACAGTTGTTTCTGAAAAGTCATTAAAAACTCGCCCCTTCTTCTATCACCTCCCATACAAACTGCCCTACTTCACTACATCCAATACACTAATTTTCTCAGTACCTATTAAATTTTTAAATGATAAATTTTGCATAAAACATTTTTATAGCAACCTTAGCGTCATGTGAAAAAATTAGTTCAATGTCGTCACCCCCTCTACCACTTCCCCTACAAAATTTCTTAAGATACAAAAATTTCTCTTTCATCTAGAGTATCGCACGATTGGGCTTTTTGCCCAATCGTACTCCTGTTATGTTTTTACTAAAAACTAACTTGTAACTAATTTAGGTTGGCATAGATTTTGATTTATCAGAAGTAGGTCAGCATAGGGGAAACCAATTATTCCAATTTTCAGAACAGCTATCAAAAACAGCCAAGACAATTTTCTACTACGCATGGTGCTTTCAACAACATTTCTCCATCAATTGAAGCTCTTAAATCCAAACTTATGGAATATAACTTACGGCTTCAGCCCGTGATTTGTATAATAGCTACTGACGATTTAAGTAAAATTTATGATGAAATATTCTATAAGCATTGAAACTATACTACGTGCTTAATCTGGAATATCAACCGCAGTGTAAGTTGGTTTGGAAATTTATTCAGCTATATTTCTTTCAAATACTGTTTAAAGTTATTGATATTATTATTAATGAAAAGGAAGAAATTTTTTGAATTTTAAATCAATATAGTATTACTGAAGATGATTCTCATTACTCACGTTATTTTGTAAGCAATTCATTAAATAAATAAATATGTTTAAGAATTTCATCAATATTTAAAAAGACTAATGCAGTACACTTTACCGGCAATAAATTTATAAATCCTAGAATGATCTGAAAATAAAGTAAAATTGAAACGAAAATGCAATTGTTTTTTTTTTTTCGAAAGCATAATAAATCTTGATATTTCAGCTGTATATTATTATATTTCTTGTTCGATTATCAAGCAAATAAATTCTTAAAAGTGGTAAGAAATTAGAATATTTTTGCTAATTATCAACTAAAAATATACTAGACTGTAGAAAATATTTTCTCATTGATGGCAAACAGAACAGAAAATGTCATATTAATTTACTTGAAGTAAGAATTTCATACACTGTTATTGGAAAAGGTTTCTGATATCAGAAATTTTTTGCATTAATTGAGTAAACTGTAAACGGCTTTTGAGAAAACCAAGGAGGATATATAAAAAGGAGTGACTATGAGCATGCTTTGCCTTGTAAGCAAAATGGGAATGAATGTATTTCCCTCCCTTACTACCGAAATGCTCGAAATATTTCGAAAAAAATCGTTTCGCTATCTTTGTCTGCCACACTTAAAAATATTGCAACTAACTCTTTCCCACGATAAATTGTTCGAAACAGTTGTCAAACTTTCGAAAAAAATTGTTTCGCTATCCTTGTTTGACATACTTAAACCCAAAGTAACTATCTCTGTTCCGCGTTATATTGTCCGTTGCTAAAGTGCTTAGCTTAAACACAAACCAAAACTAATAAAAATTGAAAAAATAAAATTTTCTGAAATGAAACAGCAAACTCCATTGTACTGAAAATTAGTTTATTGCTGACTGAATACTAGCAACTAAGAGAGAATACAAATTATGGTATTTTTTTTGTAAAAGTTTGAAGCCAAGTTAAGCTTGGACACAATTTTCGAAAATTTCTGAATCAAAAAATATTCCCACATGAGACAGACTATCAGGCACTCCTTTTATATATCCTCCTTGGAGAAAACATAGTCTTGATAGTCGCATATAGTGATACTTGATTACAAATTTATTTGAAATTAATCAGTATTTATTTTCTTAATTTGAGTATTAAAAAAATTATATTGAGTAAAATAAATCTTGTTGAATTAGTAATTTCTACTTGATTTTAGAAATAAATGTTCTCAATGATCAGTGCACCGATTTGCTATGTGTTTAATAAAATGAGCAAACATTTTCTAGACGCCAAACCGAACTTGGATTTACTTGGTTTACAACCGCTTGTGCTTAATCATAGAAAATTTTTCTCTCTGTGTAATATTTAGTGTTTTTGCCTTGTTTCATCAATAGCTCACAAGTACGATTTGGAATAGTTTCATATTGGTTTTTGATAAGTTCTTATGGTAATTTCTCCCAGGCTTCTTTAATCAATCAAACCAAATTCCTGTTAAAACCCCCTATAGGGGCATAGGACAGAAACAATTCTCTTCCACAAGGCGCGATCCTGAGCATCGGCTTTAAGCTGTTGCCAGGACTTGTTTATTCCTCTGGCCTCCTGCTCAACTGCTCGCTTCCATGTGTTACATGGTCGACCAACCCGACGTCTTCCTTGAGGGTTATAATCCAGAGCCTGTTTTGCGATGTTTCGCTCTGGTTTCCTCAAAGTATGACCGATCCACTGACACAATTTCGCAATTTGACAATAAACAGAATTGCTCGAAAAGTATAAAAGCTATTAGCCTGAAATTTGGAATATGTTACTTTCATAATAATATCAATCTACCGTATAAAAATTATGCGTGTCTTCCCCTCCTTCTACCATTTCCCATACAAACTGTACTTGTCATGAATTACTCTAAGCCACTCTACTTTCCGTGTAGTCCAGCTTTCTGCAAATTATGAATGTAGAGGAGGTACAAGTTGGGACCCAGAATTGAGCCTTGTGGTACTCCTATAGTGACGTTGAGTTCATCAAAATTTTTAGTCACATAGCTTCTATCAATAAGATAACTTCTAATGAGTTCATTTGTCTTTCCTTTAATTCCAATCTCATAAAGTTCATCTATCAGTATTTTGTGATCCACAGTGTCAAATGCTTTCATTAGGTCAACAAATAATGCTACCACATAATTTCTTTCATCAAGTCCCTTGTAGATATATTGCACAGCATCGACAAGAGCAGCAGTTGTGTTGCTATTTTCCTGAAAACCATACTGATTTGGATCGAACCCACTCGTTTTTTTTAACAAAATTTAATATCCTTTTGTTGATAATTTTTTCAAATACTTTGCTTGATAGTTACCAGGGTTATTTTTATCACCACCTTTACGCACTGGAGTAATCGCTGCTGATTTTAATATTTTCGGGAACACTCACCCCCTCTTTCATATGTTTGTTAACTATATTAGCCAAGGGCTGAGCAATTATATTTTTTAGGACCTTGAGGACGTTAGTGGTGATTTCATCAATACCAGATGCCGTGCCTACTTTTAACTGGGATAATGTACATAACACTTCTTCATTGGTGCTGGGATTTAGAAACATTGTTTTGTTTAGGAACTGAAATTCTAGAGTAAGTTACTACTGCTTGTTGTTTATCATTCATATTAGCTAATAGTTTATCAACTGCAATTGCAAAATGTTGATTCCTAGTATTTGCAATAGTTTTCAAGTCCCTTTCAGTTTTATTTAAAGTTAATAATTCGTGAACTCCTGTTTTTTTGCGTCGTATTCTTTCCTAGGGATTCATTGATAACTTTCCACATTTTTGAAGGGTTTTCAGTAGCAGTAGATAGTTCTTCTTAACTTTTTGTACAGCTTGGCTTGTCATTTTCTTAAGCCTTTCGTAATCTACTATATTTTAGTTTCTCGTCCGCAGGACTTTTTTTATACTTCTTGTTTAGTTTTTTTTTTTATCGAACAATGTCTTCAGAAATCCGTGGTGGGTTTCTTGTGCATATTTGTTTAAAAATAGTGGAGCGTTTCTTGACAGCTATAATTATAGTACTTCTAATAACTTCTCAAATGAGAAGTTCACTATCTCATCAATACTTGATGCAACTTCTTCTATGAACTTATGTTTTTCCACGATCTTAATAATTTTTTTAGTGTTTTGTACTTTTACTTTTGTTATCGAAAATTTTAGCGTTCTCTGTGATCAAGCTCCGGTCATGTATTGAGCTTGAGAGAGTGTGTTGATGTTGAGTTACTTATATTTGATACTACATGATCAATTAAAGTTTGAGTCCGCTCTGTAATTCTTGTGGCAGAGGTCGTATTAATAATCGTACAATTATTTGCCAGGATCATTTCCATATAACTATTCATAGGAGCACCAGAATCAAATAGATTTATATTATTTGTCTCCTAGAGTTGTTAGATTCTTGTAATTAGAGTAGATTTGAAGTTCTGATTATTATCAGAGGGTGATTTATAAAAAGTGCCTATTTTCATCTTTAAACTTTTCAAGAGGATTTCAACTATTAATGTGTTAAATCTTCGATCTACCAATAAAGTGCTGAATTTGTACGTACATTTGGCCTAAAATCTTCGATTTGAAAATTTCCCAAAATTTTTTTTTTTTCTCGCTCGGTGAATTAACGAAATTTTGAAACGATGTTGCTCCAATGCTTTTGCTAAGGTGTTTTTGCTAAGGTCTTTGTGCTTCTGCTTTCATCCCTCTGTAACAGAACCATTCCAAAGCTCGATCCATTTCCAAAGCTCGATCCATTATGCTCTCATTCCACATGATGGTTCGAGCCTATGTTAAATCGCATACAAACGAAGAACTCACCCTAAACGTGATTCTAATTGGAACTGTCAATATCTGTCAGAAATTTGTATTTTGTCTTTCGGAAAATGCGTTCATCTTATGCAAGTAGTGCGGAGTATTATACAAATCAAAATTAAACCGATGGTGTTCGAATTATACCAAAAACTTTTGCAATGTATCGCATTTTAAGCGCCAAATGTATCGCTCAAAGCAACTTTAAGTTATTGACAATAAAAAAGTACGTCTTGGAGGATCGCCGCCCATGCTCCGTTTTTCATTTCCATTCTAAATTTAATTCCATTAAAGGTGAGATATGTGTTAATTGAATTGTAATTCGCTCGCCAATGTTTTCGGACATTCATGCTTAATGTAAACCGAATTAAGGCGATTTTCGCCAAACCGTTTAGGGTTATGTTTACACACGGTCTATTTGCATAACAAATTTAAGCCGGATGACCCTCACTCCATTACTCAATAACATTGCAAATTTTTTCCGCAGATGCCGATCTTCAATTCAATACGATTCGTTTCCAATCGACGACCGCAAGTGCCGATGCTCTTAAGCATTCGAAACGTAAGCCGCGAACTTTAAACTATGCGAAATATATCGAACTGCTACAAGGTAATTGAACGCAATGTGATTCCCTACCTTCCATTTAATACGCTCTCGATTGTTCCATAGTGACACCCTCTTCAACGAAACAAACGAGGACGAAAGTAAAAAATTTGAGAGCCAGAAAACTTGCCGACTTCATTAGTAAACGTTCGGCATTGTTTGGCCATTCGGAATCATCGTCGCTTTCTGACCAAAAACAGATGGGATACCAACCATTAGAATACCAGAAAATAGATTTGGAAATGCTCAACGGCTCTGACATTCAATCGGGCATGTACGAGCAGAAACCGTTGATCTTTATTGGCAAGGCTGGCACGTCGAAACAAATTGTCGACGAGCCGCAACGAATGCAAAATATCATTGAAAGTTTCCAAAAGTTCCGGGAGATAATCGAAACTATTGAAATCGGAGCGGAAGAGGAACATGCCGAGTATAAGTACGAGAACGGTTCTTGGTTGATGAAAAAATTTCGTGAATTTTGATTTTGAATTTCAGCATTGGCACGAAAATTCTAGATGACGAACCTAAAGTGAACGATGATTTTATTGATGTTATCGAAAGCGATGTTTTAGAAACGATACATGCTCCGGCATCGAAGACTAAATTAGGAACAGTTAGCAAGGAACATAGGTAAGATTTTCTTTTGCATTTCAAATTTCTCCCGGAAGTCTTCAACGTTGAAGTGCTAAAATCTTTCTCGTTTAGATTTAAGTCGAAATTCCATAAATCCCTCGAACAACAGAATCAAGCAAAGCAGAAATCTGTTGTGGTAAACTTAACTACATATCTCAATATTTGCGCATCGCATAACATGTTGAGTCGTGGCCTTAACACTCTTCTAAACTATCGCGATAAATACAAACGCCTCGAAACGATCGAAGAAGTTCTAGGCATCGATTTATACAATATTTTACTTCACGGCTATGCAGAGAAAGGAAATTACGATAAAATGCAGGACATTTGTGAAATCTTAAAGGAAGACGGCATCGCCTATAATCACCAAACGTATGCGGCATTTTTCGAATGTTTAGGTCGTCAAGAGCCGTCAGAAAGTAATACAAAACTTATCGAGAAATACAGAAAAGAGGCCGAAGAAATGGTGAGTTTTGGTTAAATACGTTGAGAGTTTTATATAATGCGAATTTTCCAGGGTATTACATTGAATATGATCATGGATAAAAGTAAATTTCTTTACGATCAACGTGAAATAGTTTTGGATGCAATCCAACAAATAGAACCCGACTTTCGACCAAAGTATACGCCACCAAACTTGAACTATGCGAATCCGTTACTTAAAGGGCTGAACGAAAATGTCCGGGGTTTCGGTAAAGAGGATCCGGAAAATCAGGTCGGTAATGAAATATTGAAATCGAAACAGGGTTTCTCCAGTGAACAGCTTCAAGAAATGGCAAGAAATCAATTGAAAATTGAATTGGATGGATCAATTACAATCAAAAGTATTGAGAAAACAAAGGAATTTGAAAACACCGAACTGTGCGTAAGTATCTAAGTTATTTATTTATAATATTTTTTTTTTTTTTTGTCGTCAAATTAATTATAATTACCACAACAGCGAAAGCGATTGAGTGAATTACAAGGAATATGGAAATCACAAATATGTGCTGCAGTAACACGCGATCTGAGCACGCTTCGAGCTCAAGCACGATACAAATTGAATGGCCACATGACCTATTTTAATTATTTGAAATGTCTCGATGCCAATCAATACGCCGAAATTATTCTCAAAGAGATTCGAACGCTGGCCGAAGGTTCGGAAACTTATAGTCCAACAGTGCTACAATTACATAAAGAATTAGGACGAAAAGTCCACGCCAAGTAAGACAGCTTACGGGTTTTTAATTCTGTACAAAGTTTAATCGGAAAATTTCTAGGCATGAGATCGAACTGAAAAAACGGAATGGAATTTTAGAGAAAATGGGCGAAATCTATTCGGAATATTGTGACGGACTGAACGCAAGCAATGTTAGTGATAATCCGCGACAGATGTGGCAACGAATCGTTCACGAGAATCGTTCGACTGGTCCGAGTATGGATTTTTGCGACGCAACATGGCCATCGAATGTAATGATCGGTGTCGGTCGCTTTCTGTACAATGTAATGATGCGTGATATCAAGATTGACGTGAATATCATGCGTCAGAATAGTAAAACTCAAAATTTATTACCTGCCTTTTATACGCTGTTCAGAAACCAGGGTCGTCTTGTGAAGGAAGAAGTTAAGCCGCATCCAGTTTTGGCGAGGTAAGAAAACAAGCTAGGTCACACAGAAATTTATTTTCATTGGTTGTTTTCCTTCGTAGACTTTTCCGGGCATCGCGACAGCAAACTCTAACATTTGATTCTAATTTAGTTCCGATGCTTTGTCCACCGCAGCCGTGGAGTACGCCATATAATGGTGGTTATTTATTAGTGAAATCAGAACTGCTACGTTTGCCGCATCAGGTAAGGCATTATTACTTACTAATTTGCTTACGATGGCGCTACAGCTCAATCGGGTAATGATATCCTGTTAACTATGCTTCCATCCTTCTCGGCTTAGTGACTGTTAGTTGAAAGTTTTGGCAGTGATTTTTGTGTTTTTCAATAGAATCCCCCAGCGCTTCTGAGGTTTTGCAACTGGTCTTTGTCCATTGACTTTCCTCTTTAGTGTGCGTTTAGGAATTCTTTCGTCATCCATCCGCTCCACATGAGCAGCCCATTGAAGCTTCTTTAATTTTATGAGGGTTGACACTTCTGGATTGTCGAAGAGGTTACAAACTCCTCTGTTTTCCAGATCGAATCTTCCCTGGCAGGTTCGAGTATTCTTTTGAGGCCATTTCTTTCAAAGACGTAAAGTAATTTTTCGGTCGCCTGAGTCCACGTTTCGCTGCCATAGCATAGCACAGGTTTTATAATTGTTTCATATACGAGGGGACGTCAAAAATTTCGCGGAATGACGGAACGAGGGTAAAATTAAACAAGTTATTATTTCTCCTTTTCAATACATTCTCCCTTAAGCCTAATACATTTATCACATCTCTGACAAAGTTTATTAATTCCTTCCAAAAAAAATGTTTTATCAAGGCCTTCAAAATAGTCTGAAATTGTCTACATCACAACTTCATCGTTGGTAAATTTTCTTCCCCGAAGTTCTTTCTTTAGTTTTGGGACAAATATAATCGGGAGGGGACAGATCTGGAATATAAGGCAGTTGTTCAATATTCCATAACCGAATTACTGTATGGAAGCCATTGCAACGTGACTCTTGTGAACAGGTTCGTTGTCATGCATTCCTCTTCTTTTTTTTTGATGACATCTTTTAATTTTTAAAGCAGATTACCTCTACTCAATCTTTTTATAAGAGAAGCGGCGGACCTAGCTGCCATAAGATTTAAAATCACTAATTCGTGGTCAGCGCCACAAATTGGTTATCCCAAAATTTTAAACGTCATTAGACACGCAAACTCCCTTTTAGACTACGAATATGACTGTATGAACCAACCGCAGGTTGAGAAACGGAAGTTTAACATTAACTTTCCTGAACGAAAGAAATGGGCAACAAACACGATACTCGGCACCTTTAAGGGTCCTCACCTCTACATGGACGGATCTAAAACTAACCAGGGGACAGGATTTATTCCCACGATCTTGAAATCTACACTTCATTTCATCTTCCAGAACACGCGACAGCGTTCCAAGCGGAAGTATTAGCTATTAACGAGTGTACAAAAATTATTCTGGATATGCAGAACAGTCTCGGGAATTTTTACTTTTTCTAGGACAGCAGGGCTGCGCTTCTGGCACTCCAATCCTACAGGACTACGTCCAAACTCCATTTGTAGACACAATTTGAATCGCCTAGCGGTTATAAGGGAAGTTTTTCTAATTTGGATAACGGGTCATAGCGACCTACTAGGTAACGAAGCAGCAGACACGCTTGCACGGCATGGATCTGCAAATATCAACTCCACTAGGAAGTCAGTCGATGTAGCACCAACAGTGCGGAAGACTAGCTTCAAACAAACTATTTTGGATTCTTTCTTGGCGGGGTGGCAACAGCTGGACAGCTGCAGAACGGCCAAATCCTTTTGGGAAGAATTGAATAAAAATATTACAGCTCAGCTGTTACAACGTAGGCGCTATAGCATCCGAGCTATTGTTGGCCTGACCACAGGTCATTGCTTGCTAAAGCTGCATGCATTTAGGATGCGGATCGCTAGACGAAGAATGTATCAAACATTATCTTTGCCACTGTTCGCAAATCTCCAACAGTCGTCTCCTTTGTTTAGGCTCTAGATTCTATTCAGATTTAGACGACCTCAGAGGCGTAGAACATTCGAGCCTGCTACGGTTCGCATACCGAACCAAGTGGTTAGAACGAGGAGTGACTTCCATGTTATAATCAAAAGGGGGAGTACAATGGGCCCAACTAGATGGCCGCAGTTCATTGTGGTTCTATGGAACCACCCTCCAACAACCTAAAACTATAGCAGATTGGCATATTATCCCCTTGTGATATTTGATACCATCAAAACCCCCCTCTGAATCCCAAAAGTAGTGGCCATGATTTTTCCGGCGAATTGTGAAACCTTGAACTTCTTGGGGGGTGAAGCGCCTTTTCGGAGCCACTGCATTGGCTCCTGCTGAACCTCTTCAGTAACAATCCGGGTCGAAATTTCATCTCTGTTCTCACTACAGAGATCCAAAAACTCGCGTGAACATTCGACGCGCTGCTTTTTCTGAACTGCTGAGAGCATTCTCGGTACCCATTTTGCGCTGACTTTAGACATACCGAGATGATCCTGGAGAATATTCAAAACGGTTGTATCTGATACCCCAACCATTTGTGCGATTTGTTTCTTCTTTAAACGAGCATCTTCGAGAACAAGTTTCGCCACTTTTTCGACGATTTTTGAGGAAGTGGCCTCAATCGGCCGGTCCGAGAGTTTATCATCTCCAATTGGCTCTCAGCCTTACCTGAATAAACTATGCCACTTATAAATCATCGTTTTTCTAGGGCAAGAGTCCCGTAAACAGATGACGTTTTCTCTAAAATGATTAGTGACGTTTTTCTTTGCTTGGTAAGGAACTTTACGACAGAATGAAACTCAATTTTGTCCATAGTCTGCGATATCTTTCCGATTGACTAAAATGTTATTGATTCGATTTAACGGGAACTTTATATTTATACCTTTATTGAGTGTTAGAATACCTTCATGTAAAAATATTCCCCCTCCCTTGTCCATCCCCTTCATTTTTGACCACCCCTCGTAGTTTAAGTTTGGTTTTCCTGTGCATGCTTTTGTTTTTTATTATTGAAAGTACCGAATAATGCGTCTCGTTCGCTATCATTATTCGTCTTAAATTTCGAATGGCTTGCTTGAATCCCTAAATGGACCTGGCCCTAAATATGTGACCTTCCAGAGGAAAAGGGATCTTCTCTGGGCAAAGTTAGCATCATTTCCTAATACTACAGGTTTAGGCGATTGAAGTGTTACCAACTTCACACCGGTATATCTGGCAAACCGATGATGACAGCTATGTCAAATTCATACCAATGACAGATCTTTATATTGTTTACAAGCTACCACTGGCATTTGCGTCTAGGTTTTATAGAACAAAAGTTATTCGAAATGGAAGTGAAACGTAATAGTGTGATTGCGTTATATTTGGCTGGAAAATCACAACCAGCTATTGTTCGTGAGCTCAGCCATCTCAAAGTGAATAAAATGTTTGTGTATCGCACCATAAATCGTTATAATTATACAGGCAGCATTGCCAAACGCTATGGTGGTGGACGAAAAAAAACAGCAACATCACCTGAAATGGTTCGGAAAGTGAAGGCTCGACTTGAACGAAATCCGCCTCGTAGTGGTAATCGAATTGCCAAAGAACTGAAAATATCCCAGCAAAGCATCCGACGCATATTCCGAAATGAGCTCGAGGTAAAGCCTTACAAGTTTCAAATGGCTCACGATCTTAAACTAAAGCAAAAAAAAGTTAGACTCGAAAGAGTAAAGGAGTTGTTACGCTTGCACGAACGTGGCGAATTTCCAAACATTGTGTTCTCTGATGAGAAAAATTTCCCTATTGAGCAGTTCATAAACTCTCAAAATGATCGTGTTTACTTAACTGAACGCACTTACGAAAATTTGAGCCTACGAACGGCCACCCGAAGTAATTTTCCATCTCAAGTAATGGTATGGGCAACTGTGACCGCCGATGGACGCTGTCCAATCGTTTTCATCGAGCCTGGTGTCAAAGTCAATGCGACTTATTTTCGGGAAAATGTTTTGGAAATCAAATTTTGCACAACTCTTATTTATGCCAAATTACACATTTTTAGCTGGTTGTTTTCTATTCTGATGAAAACTTTTATCTACAGCTCATGTAAAACTGTTTTGTTGTTTTGTGTGATAATTCATGAAGGTCTTCATTCCATATTTCAAAAACTGTTAGCCAGTGTAACCATCTACAAATAAAAAAAAAAAGAATTGTGACATCTTGTGACATATTGTCTTGTACTCTTGGAATAAATGGGTTTTTTGTGAAAAAAACGTAACTTTTCAGCAGACGCGAAAAATCAAAAAGTTTTTCTTCATTTTTAGATGTTATTTTTCGAATCTTCTCGTATGAATGAACAACACTGACAAATAGAAAACCTTTCTAAATAACCTTCATTGATTATTGTGATTGTGAATAAGTTTTTGTTTTTTATATTATTTTATTTTAAAATAACAAAACCAGAAGGAGTTTTTAAAAAAAAGAAAAAAGGTGTTTTTAGTTCACTTTGAACGAATATTAGAAGCACTTTTAGTTGTCATAGAGGTCTGTGGTTTGTGGCGTGTTGTGGGGAAATTAGTGAACATTAAAAAAAACAATAAAAATAAATCAATTTTTTTGGGCCTTACCCCCTTAAGGTTGAGTTATTCCCGTGGGTCGATTGCGATAGCGTGTTTTTTTGGCGCCCAAATAATAATCAAATTTTCTCTAATCAATAATTTTCATAAAATAACAATGCCGAAGTTTTAAATTTTGCAACAACTACATTGCGCTCATCCCAGCTACGATCATGTTTGCCAGCTAGCGGGTCGTAATCTAACGTACTATGTCTGCGTTAAAGTCCTAGTAACTATCTTGGACACGGGGTATTCACGTGGTTTACAAATCGCTGTTGTACATGCAAATGTTCGAGAGTTGGAACCTGCATACCTCTCGCTACATATCAAACCAAAAGAACGGATACATTTGCACTGAGCGAAAGTAAAGTATTGCCAGGTAGTAAGCAATTTTATGCCATACTTAACTACCATCTTCTGTCTACTTTTTCTCGCCAGCGGGGAATTGCTATATATGTACATTGTGCATTCACGTTAATGCCGCTTTTCAGTTAGTTCCACTTAGGGAACATACTCCAATCCAAAAATTAATTTTAACTGGATAAAAATAAATGTCCAAAAGCACAAAAGCGCTTGACATTTTTTTTAACCACCCATCAACTAAAATATTGAGGCGCGCAAGGAATCGGTAGATGTAAAGTAAAAATAAAACAAGTTTCTTTTGAATTAAAATCACTACAAACTTTATTTAATCGATTTAACTATCACAGACACTTTTCGTTCACTATCGATTTCCTTTTTTCATTTTTTATTTGTTTCCAATCTTTCGCTTTCCAAAACGTCGACTCCTCGATCTCAACGAACTCCATAACGGTCGGATCACCGCTTCCCAATTCAAACTCTTTCGCTTCTGCCGTCGACATCACTGCGTGATGCTCTGATTTCGACTGCCAACTTTCACGAGCGCCCGCTCTTTTTATACCCAGTACAACCAACCGTTGCAGGCGTTCTCTGACTCATGGCATCGGAATGTATGCGTGTAGTTGTTGTTGCTTTCTCGTTGAAGACTTTGAACATTTGATCGAGTCGCATAGCGTTCATAATCGGAATTTATTTGGCTGTATATTAGTCGCAGGTGTTCTTTATAGCATAGTGTTGTTGTTGGAGACCTTGAATTTTCAATGAGTAGCATACTGTTCGTACGCGTGCACTTATTTGCGTCGGTGGTTCATGCGAAGAGCAAGTAGAGCTGGCATGTAACAGTATGATGTCTGGTTATTGACTCTAGTTTGCATATCTGATCATTTTACGATTCAAGCACATTTTCCCATCTCAGCAACAAATCCACCAACTACAAAAGCGCCACGTAGAACGGTATGGCATTATAAGTAAGCCAATTGGGCGGCTTATAATGCATTCTACCGCGCCTTAAATTGGAAGCTGTGCTTTGCCTTTGCTTAAAGGCTTTTGCCATACGAATTTTAATACCAATAGGTCATATACCTATGGTCGGGTTAGGTTGACAACGAGAGGAGGGATACCAGCTCCAGAGGAGCCGAATAAACGAACAGCTCCAAAGAGCCGAAGGTGATCCTAATGAGAATGAGTGAGTGTAGACGACAGCTACACGGAGGCGGCCACTGAACCCGCTCCTAAGAACCGAAGATGGTCCCGTCGAAAGTAGATGCTTTGAGATAATAGCTCCAAGGAGTCGAAGGTGAGTGCTGTAGTCAGTCTTTTAGCTGAAAAATAAACAAACTATTCGTTGTTACCTCCATTTTGATCTTCATTATCTGGTTACATATTTCCTTTTATTCGTCTTTATATTAGCACTATTACGCCTCGCTTAAGTTATCTTCCTATTGATAGTACCTTGCTTAATTCGTCCTTCTGGTTGATTGGGGTTGCGCGGTGATATTCATCATTATTATTTTTCTTTGATTAAAAATGCTGACCAAGTGCGATGGCATTAAATCACAAGTCACATCGTAACGTACGATGACACTTCTTGATGACATAATTTCCATGCTAGAAAATGCAATCAAGACATTAGTCACACCCAGCTTCATATATATTGGCACTTCACACATGCTGACTTTTTTCGTTTATTCGCATAATCGTAAATTTGCAAGCTTGAGCTTCTACCGATGTACATCTCAATATTCACAAATCTGCTGGGCCAAAATGGCAGCTGAACCTTTTCGTAATCGGAATACTCTTCATTGTGCTTTCTCCAGATCTGGAAGGTCGCGAACCTTCAGCCAATACCAAAGAAAGGAAGCAAATCGAACCCGCCAATTATCGCCTTATAGCCGTTACATCACTCGCAGTCCATTACCTCAATCGCAGGATAGTAAATTTGCGAATAAAAACGTCATCCATTTATATGGCTTTCGCTCGAGACGCTCTACAGGCGATCTCCTGTCTATTTTACAGAGCGATGGAATTCTCGCATCCACAAATTCGGCGAAGGTAAAGTACATGCTCTTGACATTGCTAAAGCGTTTGACATTTTGGCGCATTTGTGCCTAAAGACCTATGGTTTTAAGACAGCGTTTCTGGATTGAGAGTTTCTTCTCCGAGCGCTCTGTACGAGTCACACTCGACGCAGTAATTTCTGCAAACTTCTGTTTCGAAAATGACAGCACTCTATATAACATCTACCAATTTGGCTCCCCTGCGGAGGCACGTCCAACATCGGTGGTCTCATGCCATATGAGTCAATATCGTCATTGAACTCTGACCTAAGTTTTATCCTGAAATGAAGCAGGAAAAACAGAGTAGAGTTTAAATCCTCGAAACGCAGTCTTGTCATCTATCTCTTAAACATAACGTTCCGACGTCCGCTAATATGTCCACAAATGGCGTACAGATTTCATTTGCTGTAGACTTTTCGTTACTTGCTGTAAAATTTAACAGTCGCTCTTGATGCTTCGAAACGTCTGAGTATTCTGGGAAGTGTAAGAAATATTTTTCTGCCTTCGAACTATAAGGCGTATATCCGCCCATGTCTTGAGTATAACTCGCATGTTTGGGCTGATGCCTTAAGATCACATCTAGCTTTGCTCGACCGTATCCAAAAGCGTGCATTCCGATTAATTGGAGGGAGTCTATCCCTCGAGTATCGAAATACCGGAGTATTCTGCATTCACTATAGATATTTCCATGGTAAATGCAGCAAGGAACTAAAATCCCTAATAATATAAAATGTCCCCCGAAATACTCGTCAAGCTGCAAAATTTAGCCTTGAGAGATGATTAATATTAGGTCGTTGCAGATAAAATGGCGACTTTGCTAGTGAAATTTCAAACAACTTTACTCTTACAAAACTTAATTTTATTAATCAAAATAGGTACCAGCAGATGCAATACACTTCTCCCAACGAGATACAAGTGCATTTATGCCAGTTTCGTAGAAGACCGACTTTCTAGACTGAAGAAATTCCCTCGAAGGTTTTTTTGATGGCTGCTTCATTGTTAAATTGTTTCACCGCCAAAAAATAATCCAAATGTTTAAAGAAGTGGCAATCGGTTGGCAAGAGGTCAGGTGAATATGGTGGATGAGGAAGAGTCTCATACTGCAACTCGTTTAATTTTTTGACCGTTATTCTTATTATTCGCGTCATGCTTTGCTCAGTAAGCTCATCCGGAACCTACTTATCAAGCGTTTTGACTTTTTCAAGCTGTTGCAAGTACCGGGAAACTGTCGAATAGTGTACGCCCAGTTTCTCTGCAATGTCCCTTACAGTTTGGCGTGAGTCAGACTCCACTAGTAAACGCAGCTCGTCGTTGTTTATCGATGGTCCTGGGTTACCACATGGCTCACTTTGAAGGATCATATCTCCTGATCGGAATTTTTCGAACCATGTGGTTCGTTTGCTTACTGTATCAGCTCCAAATGCCCTGTTGATGTTTTCGGTTGCCTCCCTTGCGTTGTGGCCAAGTTTGAACTATTCAATATTCATTACTACCAGAGCCACCTGGTGTCAGTTTGAGACATGAAAATCGCAACTAACTTCACTTCATCGCGAAAGTCGCCATTTCATCTGCAACAACCTAATATATAGGGAACGGAGTCAAAAAAAACCTTTTAAAATTCCATTCATAATAAACAATGAACAATTAGAGCCAAATTCCTCGACCGATTCGTGCCAAACTCTTTGAAATGCCTTATTTAGCTTTCATCGGATTTATGAAAGCTTGCTTTCCGGCTCCTCGACAAGCCAGAAAGGGGAGTTTCTTAAGAAAAATTGTTATTGACATGACATGATGCAGCTATTTTAAAGGAAGGGATTTTATATTTACAGATAGAAAAGCGCCCTCTATGTCTTACTGTAGCTACGACCCTGTTGATCTACTCCCAAACATACTAATGTTATATTTCTATAATTTTCTGTTATGGTAACATATATGTTAGAATATCTCAAGAATGTTCCTACGGCTGTGTGCTTATTACCTCTGAAAAATATTACATACCAGATTTGAATATTTTGGATTCTCAGCGTTTTCGCGGCTTACTGATTGCTCTGCTCTAGATGATAAGATCTTAAGTTTCAGGTAATTGTTGCATCAGATTCTGCAAGCCCGATATATTTTTTGAGTCTTTCAAATCAAATTCCTGTTAAGACCCCCTATAGGGGCATAGGACAGAAACAACTCTCTTCCACAAGGCGCGATCCTGAGCATCGGCTTTAAGCTGTTGCCAGGACTTGTTTATTCCTCTGGCCTCCTGCTCAACTGCTCGCTTCCATGTGTTACATGGTCGACCAACCCGACGTCTTCCTTGAGGGTTATAATCCAGAGCCTGTTTTGCGATGTTTCGCTCTGGCTTCCTCAAAGTATGACCGATCCACTGCCACTTTCGCCGTTGAATCTCAATACCTATTTTAGTCTGGCCAGTTGTACTCCAAAGTTCGTCGTTGGAGATTACTTCTGGCCAGAATATTCCTAAAATGCGCCGGAGGCATTGGTTTACGAAAGTCTGTAGTTTCTTGGTAAGTCGAACGGTCACTTTCCACGTAGTACAACCATACAACAACACGGATTTGACGCATGCGTCAAAAACTCGCAGCTTCGTGCGAAGGGAGATCTCTCTTAACCTCCAGAAAGGGGAAAGGATACCGAAGGCCTGACGAGCTTTATTTAGCCGAGCCTCAACATCCTTTTCGGCTCCGCCGTCCATGCTGACAATGCTTCCGAGATAGCAAAAATCTTGCACCTCTTCCACATCCTGTCCATTAAGAACAATCGGTGTGCTTGCGTTCGAACCCATGTGCATGTACTTGGTTTTACGCACATTTATTTTCAGTCCCGCCTCTTTGCATTTAGAATGCAACGAGCGAACATTTGACTCTAAGTCCGAACGGATATGTGCAAGCAAACACACGTCATCAGCATAATCAAGGTGACTTAAGATGTTAAATAGTCTCCATTGAAGACCCTTACCTTCCCCACCTTCCAGTGCAGCTTTCAAGATGTCATTTATTACCACCAGAAACAGGGCTGGTGATAATATGCAGCCTTGTCTGACACCCGTTCGCACAGGAAAGTTCTCGGACAGCTCTCCTCTATGCAAGACGCGACACCTTGCATCTTCGTAGGATTCTTTAATCATAGCTATGACCTTATCTGGAATACCTCTCCTACGCAAAGCATTCCATATGTAATCTCGCTTAACGCTGTCGAAAGCCTTCTCGAAGTCCACAAACATGAGATGTAGTGGCGAACCCATTTCGGCTGACTGCTCTAATATTGTCCGTAGGGTATTTGTGTGGTCGGTACAAGACGTCCCTTTACGGAATCCAGCCTGATAAACTTCGAGAGTGCTCTCGACGACATCACTAATCCTATTGAGAATTACTTTAGCCATAATTTTTGATACGGCAGTAAGTAGACATATACCACGCCGATTGCCACAATCCCGAAGGTCGCCCTTCTTCGGAATTTTCACAATGACGCCCTCCTTCCATTCAGTCGGATATCTTCCATCATTCCACACCTTAGTGAAGAGTGGGAGGAGTATATCGGCTGTTATTTCCGGGTCCACTTTGAGGAGTTCGGTTGGTAGTCCGTCTATACCTGGAGCTTTCCTTCCCGCCATTGACCGAATGGCGGAAACTATCTCTTCCTTATCTGGGAGATCGTCCCTAATAGAGGATTGTTGCGGTTGGATGTTTGGAAGTTGTTCTGTTTCCGGAATATCTTCATCTGACAAGATGTTTAAAATATCAGAGAAGTATTCCTTCCATCGTCGCAACTGGTGTTTACTATTATTATTAAGGAGAGTTCCGTTGACATCTCTCACCAGGTGGTTGGCGGTAAAATTCCTGTTCGTCAACTGTTTCATGATTTTAAATAGTGAACCCATATCCCCAAGGTAAGCCGCAGATTCTGCCTTGTTTGCCAGATCTTCAATGGCCTTTCTCTTGTCGCGTCTAACAGCCTTTTTAAGCTGTATATGAGCATCGCGGTAGTTCTGCCTCAAGTCGGGCGTTCGTTGGTTGACATCGGGTTGAGAGATGATTGCCAATTTGGCTTTTTTCCGATTGCCAACCTTGTCCCATGTGTCTTGCGAAATCCAGGGTTTCTCACCGCTTTGCGCATATCCCACAGATTCTTCAGCACTAGTTAGAAAAGTGTTTCTGGTTGCCTCCCAATTGGCGTCCAGTGTGCGCATTTCATGTTCACCCAATGTGGATGACTTTTCGCGTAGAATGGTGGTGTATTCGAGTTTTTTGTTTGGATCTCTGAGTTTATCCACATTAAGCTTGCGCTTCATTTGAAGAATTTGTGGTCGTCGGATAGCTGCTGTACACAATCTCAAGCAGGCAACCATCAAGTGGTGATCGCTCCCCACGTCAGCTCCACGTTTCGCTCGCACATCGAGGAGACATCTTCTCCATCGGCGACTTATAGCCAATTGGTCGATCTGGTTCTGAGTAACACCATCAGGGGAAACCCAAGATGTTTTATGATGACTCTTGTGTGGAAAAAGGGTCCCTCCGATGACCATTTGCCGAGTACTACAGAGCTCCACAAATAATTCGCCGTTTTCGGGTCTCTTAATCCAAGGTCGTGAAGGGTCGACCCAAGGGTCACCATGCCTCCCCATGACGTGTTCTAGTCCAGTGTTGTCTGATCCAACCTGGGCGTTCATATCTCCCGAGATGATAATAATATCACCTCTTGGAACACGTTCGAAGGTGGCACTCAGTTGGCTATAAAACTCCTCTTTGTCACCAGATGTTGCGGTATTAGTTGGTGCGTAGCACTGCAGAATTGTGACGTTTCTGACACTGGTCCTGAGCCTGACGACGATAATCCTATCCGAGATTGGTTCCCAGCTAATGAGACTGTTTCTCGCTCTCGGCGTAAGGACGAACGCCACGCCATTTCTGGCTTCACTTTCAGGGCCAATGTACAGAATAGTGTTTCCGCTAGGGGTTCGTTCTTCTCCTGATCCTGTCCACCTGACCTCGCTCAAGCCCAAGATTTGGATGTTATAGTGCTTCATTTCACGGTCGATCACTGATTGGCGGTGCAAGGACCGAGTAACCCCAGCTCTTCCCCCGTCATTCAATGTTCGAACGTTCCAGAAGCCAATCATAGTCCCTTTTCGAATGCCAAAAGTCGTTACCGTAGAATCAGTCCGTATCCGAGGCGATGTATCCGTTTCTCGTATCATTTAGGTCTTAAGATCACGGGTGATAAGCCCATGATCCAGTGGGTGTCCATTTGCCATTTTTAGGGCAAGCAGGACTGGCTGTGGGTGAATTCTACAGCCCCCATCCCAGAGGGGGATAGTTAGCTCAGGTCCGTGGAGTCGCTAACTCCAAAGATAGTTGCAGGAATTGGTAAAACCTCATACTACAACTACCCCCTTGCAGGGGCCAAGTCTTAAGTCTTTAAATGGCACTTATTATCTTATGTATGAAAGTACAGGATAGCGCGTATTCTATCCGATATTAAATGTTTCGCCTTCGGTTGCCCTTTATACACTGAAATTCTTTATATTCTATATTCCAGGCTATTCAACAATGGGCAAGAATAAAAGATTCAAACCCACAGGACTTATATCCATCACTCGATTCACTTAATCAACTATCGAGTATACCGTGGACTGTAAATAAAAATGTAAATAAACTTTAAATTCCGATATAAAATTCGATTAGATTGCACTCACATATTTTACAGGTACTTGACATTGCTCTCGAAGTATTCACAAATGGTGGCGATTCAAAACTGGATGTACCGCAACCGCCTAGTTCGCTCCCGCCGCTGCCGTCAGCTCAAACCATCGATACAAGTCTAAGTAGTAAGGAGCGCTTTCAAATATTTCGTCAAAAATTAAATCACCGTAGAAAAAAGGCAGAAATGTACAGTTTATGGTGTGATGCCCTCTATCGGCTGTCCTTGGCAAATCACGTACGTTTCTTTTTTTTTTTTTGTATTGAAAAAATTAAAATTTTCAAATTCTAAAATTTCCATTCAGTATAGAGATAAAACATTTTGGCTACCACACAACATGGACTTCCGAGGACGAGTTTACCCAATTCCGCCGCATCTCAATCATCTTGGATCGGATTTAGCCCGATCTCTTTTGGTTTTCGATCAAGAACAACCACTGGGTACGGACGGCTTCAGTTGGTTAAAGTTACATTGTATCAATTTAACGGGAGCGAAAAAGCGTGATTCGGTTCGAGAACGATTGCTTTATGCTGAATCAGTTATGGATGATATCATAGATTCGGCTGATAATCCGTTGACTGTAAAAATCACGAAAAATTTTCTCAAATTACGATCGCTGTAAAATTTGGTTTTATTTTAGGGACGACGTTGGTGGACAAAATCAGATGAACCGTGGCAAACGTTATCGTGTTGCATAGAAATCGCAAAAGTATCTAGATCTCCAGATCCGGAAAGTAAGTCCAGCAAATTGTTAAATGCTTTAGCCGCTGAAAACTCTCTCTCATTTTCAGAATACATGAGCAATTTTCCGATCCATCAGGACGGTTCGTGTAACGGTCTTCAACATTATGCTGCAATTGGTCGCGACAAAGCAGGTGCAATAAGTGTAAATTTGGCACCGTCTGACGTACCACAAGACGTTTACAGTTCGGTCGCTGCTCTTGTTGAAAAATCCCGACAAACAGATGCAGCGAATGGACTGCATGTTGCTCAAATTCTCGACGGTTACATTCGTCGGAAAGTCATTAAGCAAACTGTGATGACTACCGTCTATGGTGTAACGCGATATGGTGCTCGTCTTCAAATCGCTCGACAACTAAAAGATATCGATGAATTCCCTAAGGAATGGGTTTGGCCAGCCTCCACGTACCTAACGACAAAAACATTCGAAAGTTTACGCGAAATGTTTACGTCGACGAAAGAAATCCAGGATTGGTTTACCGACTGTGCACGTCTTATATCGGGCGCTTGCTCGCAAAACGTTGAATGGATAACGCCACTCGGTTTGCCTGTTGTTCAACCGTATAATCGTATGGAAAATAAGAGTGTGTCGAAAAATATGCATAAAGTCAATGAAAATATGTCGATGGATATGTTCGAAAAACCGAATATTATGAAACAGAAAAACGCTTTTCCGCCGAATTTCATTCACTCTCTGGATTCGAGTCATATGATGTTGACGTCGTTGCATTGCGAACGGAAGGGTATCACGTTCGTATCCGTGCATGACTGTTTTTGGACCCATGCTTGCACTGTGCCCGATATGAACAAGGTAAGAATTCACCCACTGTAACTGTTATTGCTCCAATAGTAAAATTCTATAACTACACTGAAGATTTGTGAAGGATGCTTCATCAAATTTATTAACATCGGTTTTACAGTCAGTGGTTTTTAAAATATTAACTTCCTTCGTTTAATTCAAACGTTCGGTCTTAAGTCGATTGTGAAACCGAACCTGAACGTTTAAATTTAATTGCATTCAATTAAAATTTTTTTTTTCTCGTAGATTTGCCGAGAGCAATTCGTAGCTTTACATTCACAACCCATTTTAGAAGATCTATCAAAGTTCCTGGCCGAAAAATATAGTTTTAGTGAGAAGTAAGCTTTTTAAATTAATATTTGAAATATTTTTGAATTTACTAAAATAATTTCGAATTTTCGCAGAGATTTTACCAACGACGGATCAATTACAGACGTAACCAAACGAAAATTAAATCAAATTTTATTAAAATTACCTGGTAAAGGCGATTTCGATCTTAATAACGTGCTTTCGTCGGTCTATTTTTTCAGTTAGATACTTGGATATTTTTCAAGTTATCATCTGTCTAAGTCATAATAATGTTAAGTTTATAGATACAAAATAAATATTGAGATATGAATAATCGTAGTGTACTAAACTATTGACAATTTTCGCGGTAGATATTTTTTTGATCATAAACTTTGAATGATGAGGTTTAGTAAATAGTTTTTGAAAAGAAAAAAATTAAAGGAACGAAGATGTTATTAGCTTACTGTATTGCTGGATCATGTCTGTGCTCACGAGGTTTTTTGAACTAATAGCCAAGTTACATTGCTATAGCCGAGGTTGTGAAAGTTTCCTTCAGTTGTGCATCTGGTTCTGCATAAGGTTCATCAGTACGCCTGTTTTTTTACTTCATCAGTGATTTGAAAGTGGATCGAAGAATATGCGGGCTACATTGTGAGTAGATTGTTGTTTCGAAAGACGTAGTTTAGTCGGTGCGCAAACAAAGAACTAATCTTGACGAACGCTTTTAGATTCCACCATGCCCTCCACGACTCGATTTCGATGCATCTCGCGAGAAACTTCAACGTCTCGGCGAGGGCGAAGGCAACATGACAAAAGAAGAATTTAAGAAAATGAAACTCGAGCTGGAAGCGTAATTAGCTGCACCCTTTCGTCTTAATTCATAACCTGAACATTTTTCTCTTATCTGTTTTTTTCCACAGCGAATATCTCGCCACATTCAAGAAGACCGTACCCACTGATTGAATATACATATGACTTACTTACTTTCTTATCGCCTTTTATATTTTAAGTTTTGTTTTTCCTTGAACGTTATTATTTCTCGTTATTGGAAGTACCACATAATATGAATTGCATGCCATCGCCTATTCTACCATCTGATTCTCATAAAAAAAATGCATGCATTTACCGCAGCAGCGATACTCCAGACGAAGGAAGTATTTTTTGCTAATCGGTCAATGATGAGACAGAAAGCCGTCTAATAAACAGACTACCAACCGGACTCCTCAAAGAGAATTCGTACAGAAATACCAGCCGATATACTCCTCCCAATCTTTACTGAAGTGTGGAATGAGAGAAGGTATCCGACTGAAAGGGAAGTTGGGTGTCAGTGCCAAAATTCCGAGGAAGCGCGACCTTAGGGATTGTGCCAATTGGCGACGTGGGATATATATACTGCCGTATCGGAAATCATATGCCTAGTCTAGTCTAGTAGGTAGCGTGTTTGGTTTACAATGCGAAGGTCGTGAGTTCAAATCCCGGTCGACACATAATTCCAGCGCACTACCTGCTTGAATATACTTTGGTTACCTCAATCTACGAAAATGAAAAATTCGTTTATAGAGGGTTGTGCGCAGAGCTAACAACTCTTCCGCAATAAATAATGAAAATATTAAGGAACCTGAAGGTCAGGAGACCAAGGCCCGATTTGGGCTGTAGCGCCATTGAAGAAGAAGAAGTAGTATCGGAAATCATGGCTATTGACAAGTGGTGATAACTGTAGAGAATTCTGTAAAGCGTACTCTTGTACTGAGTACGCAAATACATCATGGATTAATATTGAAGCAGTCCCGTTGAAATGAATTCGATACTACGTCTCGTATGTTTGTGGATTTGGAAGGTTTCCGACAGTGTTAAGCGAGATTGAATGCTAAAAAAAAAAAACATCTTGTAGCTAACTCGTATAATTACAGAATCCAGTTACGTACCCTTCACCCGGAAAGTCGATATTCGCCGGGCTCGGCAAATCAAAGGACACACCAAGGCACACCTTAAACATTTTTATTATTACTCATCATCATGAGTAATGACTGTAACATTTCATTTCATTTATTTGATAAATACTACAAGATTATAAATCTTTTATAAGTACAATAATATGTGGTGAAAACTCAGAACTAATAGAATTAAAATTAATTAAAATACAGGGTGCGCCATCTAAATGTGGTCGATGGAAATATTGAATAACTTGATCAAAACGCCTTAGTCCAAACACATAGCGGATACAATCGTTGAAAGCCACATTTAGCCTGTGTTGGCAGTTGAAATCATGTTTAGGAAATACTAGACTACCGTAAGAAAAAAAAGGGATTTCACGAGCTTCAATCTGGTATGCATAGAAAGGACACTAGCAAACACCCATAGTCTTCTCAGACTACTATATACCTTTTTTAGGATAGAATCGACTTGCTTATAACCGGACATGTCCGAATCCAGGATTACTCCTAAATCCGTTACATGGGTTTGGAATACGAGGGGTGTACCGTTGACTATAGGGTGGGGAAGGTCCCAGGTGTTAGGATTATCTAGTCCGGCATAAAATACAATACATTGAGATTTATGCTTGTTGAGCGTAAGATGGTTAAGTTGGGACCAACTTAATATCCGAGCAATATCCCGATTTACACGTTCAACACAGTCCTCAACTAATCCAATAGGCCTACTTAAGTAGATCTGCGCATCATCCGCGTACAAATGAAGACTGCAGTCATGTAGTATATCCGATAGATCATTAATGTAAATGCTGAAAAGTAGTGATCCTTGGGGAACACCACACACAAGGAGTAAAGACGAGAACAGAACATGATCAATTCTAACTTGCTGATGCCTGTTGGCTAAGTAGCTACCAATTAGTTTGACCGCATTAGTAGATAAATTGAAGATTGACGGCAGCTTGTTCAAAAGCCTGTTGTGGTCCACCATGTCAAAGGCTTTAGAGAAGTCTAAGAGAACAAGGTAGGTTATCATATTCTTGTCTAAGGCGGCTCTAATATCAGAGGTTACTTTAACTAGTGCAGATTCGCAACTGTGTCGAGGCCGGAACCCCGATTGAAAAGAGGATAGAATTTTGTTGCTTAGTATACCTATTCTTGCATTTGTATAGACATGATTTTCTCTAATATTTTAGAGATGCATAGAATGCTGATAGGGCGGAATCGGTATCACGGCAGCAACTTTCCAGGCGAGTGGAAAAAAACTCATAGTTAAACATGAGTTCATAATATGGAGAATATATTGCCATATATAAGGGAAAAGTATTCGAACGAAAGCAGGATACATTTTATCAGCTCCTACAGAGAGAGAGATTTTTTACTCTTAAAAACAGAGAAAAGTTCATTTAGGCTGATGCATCGAAATGAGAAGGAGTTGGCGTTGTTATTGATCCTTGGGCCGTCAGCTGATCTATTACTCGAAGAGGTACTGGACGGGGAGCTACGAGTAGATGCATTATTCAGGAAATGAGCATTTAATATGTCTGCATTCAAATTAGTGCTGAATCGCTCCTTACCACATACACTAACCATCTTCAAATTGCGCCATAGACGTTTCGAGGGTAAATTTGGATCAAGCTTTCGGCTAAAATAATGACGCTTTGCATTGCGTATAGCACAAGTGGTAAGTAACAATTAATAATGACAATAAATTGCGACCATATTAAAAAAAAAACCTTAGAATCGAGACCTTCATAAAAACCTAAGCAAGCATGTACATACACCATCTGCATACCAGATTTTATCCTGTAAAGGATACATTCTATTTATCCTGTACAAAAAATCGTTAATATTTTTCTGTGAGATCAACGAGTATTTAAGTAAGTACATTTTAAGACAACTTGTGCACAATTTTAGAATCATTAGTGCGAGTAAGACGAAGTTCTGCTCAACGTGAAATTATATAAAAATGTGTTCCTATAAATCAAAGTGTGTAGTTTTTCTATTTACAAATAAAGCTCTTCTCTGTCAGTTATAAGATTATCTTCACTATTCTTTTATCTGATAATAAAAATATAAATCTGTGAAGAATCAACGAAGATGTCGCGCGGATTACCTGAAAGAAAGCAAAAACTGCTATTGCCGTGATAAATATCTTCGAAAAGAGCTGCTATTTCATTTTTTTTAATTCAGCAATGATTCGAATCGACACAGAAAAACGAAATGAATTAAAAAGAAGAGCACAGAAAACTGAAATGAAATGAAATGCGAAAACTTCTGAGTTTTTATTTACATGTTAGTTAAAATAACACAACTCAATAAAAAATGAAAAAAAACACACAAAACAGACAAAACAATTTTCTGTGTAATCCTGCATCTAACAATCAAACAGACCCAGTCTCATGCTATCCAGCTCAGTGCGCATAGTGAACATTTCCTCGATTTCCCACTCGGAATGAAAAGGTTTTCTTTTACTATCCAACGTACGAAAAAATGATCGAGCGTAATCGAGTCAGGATGGCAAAAATATAAATCGCATTGCATGTACATAAACCAAATAAAAAAAAACTACCGGTCTTAGAAAACCAAAAGGGCCTATTATTTCCTTTTTTTCACTCGATATTACTTACACAAGGAATTTTATCAATGAAGAACGTTAAGCCCTTATCGACACAGTGGACTGGAACATAAATTTGCGGAAATTGCAATAGCCACAACTCACATATAACACTTCACTCCGACGAGATCGTAACTCAGAACAACGCTCGCCAAACAAATCGCCGCTTACACACGAAAGCGCACCTCATTGACCACTTCGCACGTCTCACGTCACAGATCAGATCATAAACCCCATCATTGGTCAGATCAAAGCTCGCTAAACAAATCGCAGTCGTACTTCACCTAGCCCCAGCTCTAAGCTCACCGATCGCTTAACGAAAGAGCTTTCATATGGACGACGTTGCGGCAATTTTATGGGCGATAGACCGTAGGCAGTATGTTCTTTTGATCGCAGTTTTTTTTAAACTGTTTTAAAAGAGCAGTGAAAAAATTGCAGGTATTCAAAATGGCATACCAACTCTACCTATTGGGGTCCGAAAAGGGGCCGATTTTTTTTTAAAGATTATATCTTCGGAATTACTTAGCAAAAAAATCATAGCTTAGGACCAATTATACAGCTGGCATACAGATCCACTATATTCAACTTAGTGGGAAACCAATAATTCTATGGAGGAGGGTCAGGAGCGTTGCAAGGAAAAATACTTAAAAATGAATATCTCGAGCTTTAAAATTGAAACTCAAATTTTGTTTTTATCTCTTGAGCGAAAAAAGGGATCTTCCGATGACCATTTGGCGAGTACTACAAAATTCCACAATTAGTCTTAAAGCGTGGTCCTGAAACGTCGATCCAAGGATATCCTCATTATACTGGCTGTTATCAGAACCCACTTCCAGCATTTCTCGCACTAGAAAGTCCAGAGAAATATTCACTAAAGCAAAAAAAGAGAAAATTTTCTGGTTTATTTCGTAAAGACATTTATATCAATACTCTTTACAACGTTCATTCAAGAGATAGCTAGACTCTTCACCTGATAAATTAAAATTAATAAAAGAGATTGTTGTAATATTAGTAATGAACTTTTAATATACAATCCATTTTTATATTCAATTATGATCTTGAAATTAGAAGTTAGGTAAAAGTTGGAAGGGTTTGAAAGAAATGTTAAGAAAATCAAAATTATAGTACGCTCCCTCTGCAATCATCGCGTAAGAAGCAATCCAAAATCCAAAAGCAATCCCTATTGAAATAATTTTAGCGTCCATTGCAAATTGACTTAGAATATATTTTGAAATTAATGTATTTACGAATTTCGATGTTTTAAACACCGTCTGTTGTTGATTTGTGAATAATGCCCGACGTAAATTCATCTTATTTATATGCACAATTCCATATATAATTATTTAATAGTGCCAATTAACAGAGAGATAGAGTGATGATATTTGACAAATTAAATAAATAAGGTCATACAGTGCAATTAAATAATTTAAATGTATCATAATTAATTAATAGTGTTAACTAACAGAGAGTCAGAGTGATGATATTTAATAAATAAATAAAAATATGAAGCAATTAAAATTGTAAAATCCAACTAAAATCAAAGCTGAAGATAAAATTAGGTGCGTTAAAAAACTTGGGTCAAGTGAAGTGCGTAGTTATACATTTAATAATTTGCCACTACTACACTGTCTTATTGGGTTTAAATTCGTTCAACGTTTACTATTTAAAATAAAAATCAATTTTATTAGTAGGGCTTGAAGCCTAATTGACGCCCAAGGAGGATATATAAAAGGAATACTTTTTGATTCGTAAATTTTCGAAAATTGTGTCCAAGCTTAACTTGGCTTCAAACTTTTACAAAAAAAAAACATAATTTGTATTCTCTCTTGGTTGCTAATATTCAATCAGCAATAAAGTAATTTTCAGTAGAATGGAGTTTGCTGTTTTATTTCAGAAATTTTTATTAGTTTTGGTTCGTGTCTAAGCTGAACACTTTAGCAACGGACAATTTAACGCGGGACAGAGATGTTACTTTGGGTTTAAGTAGCTAAACAAGTATAGCGAAACAATTTTTTTTTCGAAAATTTGACAACTGTTTCGAACAATTTATCGTGGGAAAGAGTTAGTTGCAATATTTTTAAGTATGCCAGACAAAGATAGCGAAAAGATTTTTTTCGAAAAATTTCGAGCATTTCGCCAGTAAGAGAGGGAAATACTTTCATTTCCATTTTGTTACAAGGCAAAGCATGCTCATAGTCACTCCTTATTATATATCCTCCTTGTTGTATATTTTGAAATTTAAATTTATTTAAAAAAAAACTATTATCTTTTCCAGAATAAGAAAAAAGAATGATTGCACTTGGAAGTAAACTTTTAAGAAGAGGTTATCTAACGAAGGAAATATCATCATGAAAACTTGAATAACTGGAG
This sequence comes from Chorisops tibialis, assembly GCA_963669355.1. Lineage (NCBI taxonomy): Eukaryota > Metazoa > Arthropoda > Insecta > Diptera > Stratiomyidae > Chorisops > Chorisops tibialis. The sequence goes on from OY770262.1 coordinate 291,762,720, forward strand.
ACCCAAAACATAAGTTCTTTCGTCAGCTAACGGGTCGTGACCTACTAGTGCATATAAGGCGCTTGTTTGTGGGTCTCTACCTTTAGTGTGTGGTTATTGTTATTGGACATTATTGTTTAATATGTTAGATAACAGAGCTTTTGTGGCGGAACGCCTTGGGTCAAAATTGCCGGCTAAATCGTTAAGTAAAACGAACTATTTACAATCACCACATCATCATGTATCGATCGCGTTCGACAAAACACACCCAGAAAGTAATAATTAGTTTTTTTTTATATAAGGGAAATTGTAATCCTAATATTGTCACAAAAAAACAAAAAAACGCCAATTTCAACTTCATTTTTACATATCTTTAACAATCATTAGTTAAATTATTAAATTAGTCACTAGTCACCTAATAAAAAAAAAACACAATAACACTATCATCGAGAATCCAGCATCAGCGGTCGTCATCGAGGGCGAAAACCTCGAACAGGTCAGCGAGCGGTCATCGCTGCGAGATGATACAATTATCTGGCTAAAGTTATTCGATAGAGAAAAAAAAAAATTTTTAATCAGGAAAACTGAAAGTGCAACCGGTAATGAGGGCATTACGGTGGAGACAGTCGAGGAACAGGGCTCGAGAAGGGTGATGTTTTTTTTTGGATAGAGCGGTGCTCGGTTTTGATTCTTGAGTTTTTTTTTTGATAGAAAGAAATTAAATAAAAAGACAGAAAAATAAAGTGGATTAAACATTTTTCATTTCTTGAGAATTAACTCGTGAGTTGCTAACCATGGACGATTTTTGCATTTTTGGACGGAAAAAGACATCGTTTTTGTGCCGGGAATAAATCGAAAGATCGCCGTACACGCGTTCGTTTTGAAAAGGACAAGGAAAAGTGCGGTTAGTGCTAGATAGAAAAATCAGATTTTTTTTGGATTAAAGTGTTTTTAACTTGTGGAGCCTACGCTGAAGATCACCTACGAATAAAAACAAAAAAAAAGTTAAATAAATCAAATGTGTAGAAGACTAAATTCTTGAAGACAATGAAGATTATTTATTCATACAACTACGACATATCTAACTGGATGAATGTTCCTGCAAAGAATTACTTGGACAGCGAAAAATTGGAGACCACGAAGCTGATCGGAAGGGGGGGCCCCCATACTTAGAAACGGGTATCGTAAATTTTTAAATTTTTTTTGCGGTTAGAAAATTTTGTTTCTTAATTTTAATTTGGCATGAATAAACTAGAAAAAAATAAATTCCTTTGTTTCTTGCTTGTAATAATTTTTACCTTCTCAGGTGTGGTTGGTTTTCTTTTTGGTAGATTTTTTTGTAGCCCCATGAGAATGGAGTAGAGAGGGCCGAGGAGAATCCCGGAACGACTCCTGAAGGTGGAGTGAGCTTCGACCCGGGAGAGAGAGAAAAATGTAAGTATCGACGTTCCAGATTCCGTACGGTAACGGTTGAGCCGTTGTTTTTACGACTACTACGGAATCTGAGATAATAATAGTTGCACGATTCCACAGGTCCCTTCCCTCTTCCCATATTCCTTTTCCTGCAGCACCTTCAAGAATGGTTTGCTCTTCTGGGTCGTTTTCCCCACGCCCACGCTCCTGACTGCCGGCAAATTGTGCTGCCCAGATCCGGAGGAGCCCCATTATTCTGATGACGTCTTGGGAGTCGCAGCAATGTGGACCCATTTCGTTACACTTTCTTGCATTCTAATTGAATTAGTATTAATTGTTTTTGTGTTGGCAACACTAACGTAGAGGCATTCAATTGTTGTCAACTTCAGTTTTGTATTGTATCTGCCAAAAAAAAAATTTTATTTTTCTTACTTTCGTTCTTCAATATACGCGTCCTGAAGGCAAAAATATCGATAAAGTCTTTTCATTAATAAGAATCATTAATCCAGTGCGTTTCTTCTGGTAATTTTATGTCGTTAATCGGTAGGTTATGGGCCCAGTTCCGTAAATTGGTTTTATCCCAGTGAGACAGTAAATAAAGAGATATTTCTCGGAAAAAGAAAGTAAACATTTATCGCGTATATATTGTGTAATGGCGGCCGAATCAAGCTACACGATCGGGAAATTGAATGGCGATAATTCTTTTAACTGGCGCCACAAGATGCAAATGTTGCTGACAGAAAAGAGAGTCTGGAGTGCAATTGAGGAGGTGATTCCGAAAACAGTGACAAGACAGCCAAATCCAGCATAATAAAAATTGTCAATCGGAAAAGTCGGCTTGGAACGCGCTGAAAAAATTTCACCAAAAGGATACGCCAGGCAATCGAGTTTACATATTGTTATAGATCTTGCAATCACGCAATTTGAATGTTTGCCAGAAACATCGAGAAAAGTCCATCAACATGTGAAACGCCATAAACAAGTTTCCAGCAACTTCCAGTAAACTCCATAATGTAGGCAATCTAGGATAGCCGAGACACACACACACATAACGACACCTGCCTGTCTGGAAGATTTAGTATAAATATCCGCCAACTTTCAGACAGCAGTTAGTCATTCGGCGACACCTATCGGTGGAAGAACGCGAACCGGTACAAGAAAGCGAAAGAATAAGATCGACGGCATTGCCAAATAGGCGAATATAGTGCGAATTAAGTTAACGTGAAAATTAAATAAAATTATCTATTATTTTAAACGAATTGCGTTTTCTTTGAAATCTGTCGAATCCCCTAGCTCGCAACAATTGGTGTCAGAAGTGGGATTTCAAAGATAAATTTGGGTTAAAAATCGCGAGTGAAATTAAAATTCTCGAACGGATAATTTTGTGAGTGCGAAAAAGTGAAACTCAAATTCTCGAACGGACAGTGAGAATTTTGTGAAATCGAATATTCTCGAGTGCTCTAGTGAACAGTGACTTTAATTAGCGAAGTAAAATCGCGGAACTAAAATTCTCGAACGGACAGTGAGAGTAAAATCGAATATTCTCGAGTGCTTTAGGGAGCAGTGACTTTAATTAATGGAGAAAATTTAAGTGAATTCGGATCACGGAAAAACTCGAAATAATCGGTAGTGAGAATGCCGCGTTATTTAAAGGACTTAAAAGTAACGGAGCTGGAGGAAGAGCTCAGTAGACGCGAGTTATCTACGACAGGGAGCAAGTCTGAACTTGTCAGCCGTATGATCGAGACACTGCAGGCTGAGGGTGAGGATGCAGATAGTTTTGAGTTCCAAATCGAAGAAGCTCGTAAAGAGGAGTGCTCTGGTACATCGGATGCCTTAACACAGTTAATGCAACAAATGATGCACAAATTGGATCAACAATCTGCGGACATTAATCGGAAATTGGAGCAACAATCTGCGGACATGAATCAGAAATTAGAGCAACAATCAGTAGACATTAAACAACAATCTGCGGACATTAAACAACAATCTGCGGACATGAATCAGAAATTAGAGCAACAATCAGTAGACATTAAACAACAATCTGCGGACATTAATCAGAAACTAGAGAAATTAGATCAGACCTCAAAGGACCTCAACCAAAAATTGGAGCGGCAAAATTAAAACTGAGTCCGAAAAAGTGCACTTTGTTTAGTGCAGAAGTCAAGTACTTAGGTCACATCGTTTCAGCTGATGGCGTAAAGACGGATCCGGAGAAGATACTGGCGGTGAAAAACTGGCCTACTCCGAGTGATAAACACCAGTTGCGCAGCTTCCTAGGCTTAGCGACATATTACCGTCGATTCGTAAAAGACTTTGCCAATACGACGAAATGTCTGCATCAGTTAACGGAAAAAGGAAAGTCATTCACATGGAGTCAACAGTGCCAGGAAGCATTTGGGAAAATAAAAGACCAACTCTGCGACTCCCCAGTTCTGGCGTACCCAAAACCAGGTTACGGTTTCATCATAGATACTGACGCCAGCAATGTCGGTATCGGAGCAGTGCTATCACAGGAGATCGACGGGCAGGAGAGAGTGCTATCATACTACAGCCGAGTACTCTCAAAAGCAGAAAGGAACTATTGCGTAACTCGCCGAGAGCTATTAGCCATTGTAGAAGCAATGAAACATTTTGACAAATATCTCTATGGTCAAAAGTTCCTTCTTCGAACGGATCACGCATCGCTTAAATGGCTACTTCAGTTTAAGAACCCCGAAGGCCAAGTAGCCAGGTGGATTGAAAGGCTCGAATCCTACGATTTTGAAATTGTTCATCAAAGAGGAAGAATCCACGGTAATGCCGATGCGCTTTCACGTCGTCCTTGTCCACCGAACTGCAAGCATTGTCACCGTGTAGAAGGAAAAGAAGCCGGAGAAACCATTCAGAGGATAACGACCGAACCAAAGGATGGATGGAAACAGCAAGAACTGGAAGATGCCCAACGTAAAGATCCAGATATTTCACCGATCATGGCATGGAAGGACGAAATGAAACGGCCTGAGTGGAAAGACATCTCACAATTCAGTGAAACCTTAAAGTGTTATTGGGCACAATGGAACTCCCTTCACCTAGATGGCGGATTATTAAAACGGAAATGGGAGAACGCTGACGGAAAGTCGTATCACATGCAAACCATCGTCCCGCATTGTAAAGTCGAGGAGGTTTTGAAGGAATATCATGGAGGTACCTCCGGTGGGCATTTGGGAGTAAACAGATCCTTGGCAAAGATACGAGAAAGGTTCTATTGGATCCATCTCCGAGATGATGTCGAAAACTGGTGCCGTAAATGTACTACGTGTGCATCGAGTCAGGGCCCACACCGCAGATCAAAGGGAGAAATGGAACAATACAACGTGGGAGTCCCATTCGAGAGAATTGCTGTGGATATTGCTGGACCATTCCCGGAATCAGAAAATGGTAATCGCTACATTTTAGTGGTCATTGATTATTTCAGCAGTGGCCTGAAGCTTACGCAATTCCAAACCAAGAAGCAGTAACCGTCGCAGAACAAATTGTTACCAACTGGGTGAGCAGATTTGGAGCGCCACGTGAACTACACTCCGATCAAGGGCGCAATTTTGAGTCCCAAATATTCAAACACGTGTGCCAAATGCTGGGAATAAACAAAACGAGGACAACTCCATTACACCCACAGTCCGATGGAATGGTGGAACGTTTCAATAGGACATTGAACTCAAACCTATCCAAACTCGTCAGCGAGAGGCAACAGGACTGGGACCAGCACATCCCTCTATTTTTAATGGCCTATAGAACATCGGTGCATTCAACAACAGGAGAAACTCCGTCCCGAGTCATTTTCGGATGAAATATTCGAGTCCCTGCGGAACTAATGTTTGGAGTGCCACCAGACCAACCAACCAATGCTAAAGATTATGTCTCGGATCTTCGATGTCGACTAAAGACAATTTATAACCTGGTCAGAGATAAAATTGATTTGGCGTCCGACCGCATGAAGACGAGGTATGATCAACGGGCGAATTCAGCAGGATTCCAAGAGGGCGATTTGGTTTGGTTATACAGGGTGTTTGGTACTCCGTGCATAACCTTGTAAGGGGTTATTCCTGGATATATTTTGAGCAAAAAATTGTTCTACGGAGATAGTCAATTTTCAATATCCACGGAGATACAGGGTGATCAAGAAAAGTCCTTCGGACCTGTACCCTCACTCACTCAAAACGCTATATCTTGAAAACTAATAATCGCAATTCAAAGTGTTATAGCTTGATTTTTAGGGAATCAAATTACCTTTCATTTGGTGTAATAGTCCAAATTGCAACTGTTCCCAATCTTGAGGTATTTGCTTTAGAACACAAATTTTTGACACTTTGACCCTCAAAATTCTGTGATCAATGTAGTTTTTCTCAAAAAAACGCATTATAAAAATGTCATTTCAATGTTATTTTTTTATGTGCCATATTATTGCCTACAAACGATGTATACGCTTGCATTGCATAAATTTCATAGTTTAGAAAAAAATATCATTCCAATAGTATAGCACTTTTATCAAAAAACAAGAATATGTTGATCAACACTCTCCGCTTGAACTAAAAGAACTTAAGAATGGTTTTTATGGTTTATTTCAAATTTTTTTAATTACAATAAATGTTCAAAATGGCCACCTTCATTTTGAATGCACGCTAAAGCTCGTTTTGCCAGTGTTCTCTTTGTGTTCATACTCCTCAACTGCTGCCTTACTTCTGTTGCTGCCGCATCGATTCTGGTGTTTAGATCCTGCAACGTTACTACTTCCGTTGCGTAGACAAGGTCCTTCATCCGTCCCCATACAAAGAAATCCATAATAGTTAAATCAGGAGATCTTGCAGGCCAGTGTATCGGTCCATTTCTACCGATCCGGCGATTGCTGGAATTTAACCAATCTCTGATTTGTCGGCCGTAATGAGCACCATCGTGTTGGTAAAACATGGAAGCCAATCGTTGCAGTGGCACATCATCCAATAACTCTTGTAGATCATTTGTCAAAAACTGGAAGTAATTGGAACTATTTAGGGTAGGCGGAAGCCTTATAGGACCAATAAAATCGTTGCCAATCACACCTGCACATAAATTGACACTGAATCTGTGCTGAAATGATGCCTCTCTTCTTGTATGTGGATTGCTCTCAGCCCATGTGTGTAAGTTGCGGAAGTTTGTGATACCGTCCCTGGTGAATTGGAACTCATCCGTCCAAAGAATGTTGTTCATAAAATTCTCGTCACTTAGTTGTCGTTTAAGGAGCCAATTGCAAAACTCCATCCTTTTGGGCAAATCAATGGGTACCAGCTCCTGCATTGGTGTGTGGTGGTAGGAATGCAACCGCTCTGCTTTTAGGACACTCCAAACTTTCCACGTAAAGACGTTTAACTGCAATTTGAGGAAGTGAACGACTCTGTTCGGGACGAACAGGGACTAAGGAGAGGGTAATGTTATAGATCTTGCAATCACGCAATTTGAATGTTGCCAGAAACATCGAGAAAAGTCTATCAACATGTAAAACGCTATAAACAAGTTTCCAGCAACTTCCAGAATAAGATCGACGGCATTGCCAAATAGGCGAATATAGTGCGAATTAAGTTAACGTGAAAATTAAATAAAATTATCTATCATTTTAAACGAATTGCGTTTTCTTTGAAATCTGTCGAATCCCCTAGCTCGCAACAATATATATTAAGAACAATTATGCGGCAGCGACTCGAAGAAGGAGGAAACGTCGAAAAGCACATGAACCGAATGAACGAGTTATTCCAAAAGTTATTAGCACTCGGTGCATACATAAAGCCGGCATTTTTTATGAGCGCGACATTGCTTGGTTCACTGCCAGAAAGCTATGACGGACTTATACAGGCGCTGGAGACACAAAATGAGGAGCTGACGGCAAATATGGTGTGCTCAAAATTAATTGTATATAATTATATAAGAGTACAAGCGGCGCACGGAACGCAATACAGATATTAAAGAAGAAGTTGCAATGAAAAGTGGATCGTCAAGCCATAAGGTGAGACATTTTTATTTTTACAAAGGTGCAGGCCATTTTAAATCAACTTGTGATAAGTATAAGGCGTGGCTAAAAAAAAGAAGAAAGCCAAAAAGAGCAAATCCAGTGACTAAAGGGGAAATTTAGCAGAAGGCGATAATGGCGATCAATTTTTGTTCATTTTGGATTCTAGATTCAGGTGCAACATGTCGTATCATGGGACAACGAGATCATTTTGCTAATTTTAATAAGGATCATCGAGAAAAGGTGTACGTGGCGAACGGTCAACAAGTGCTGGCAGAAGGAAAGGGAACGTGCTATGTCAGTTTTGTCAATAAATCTGGCAATAAAACTACCGAGAAAATAACAGATGTTTTATGTGTTTCTGGTATAAAAGGAAATTTAATTTCCATAAGATGCCTAGTAGAAAAAGAACGTACCGTAAATTTCAAGGGCAAAAACTGTGAAATCAACATACCTAGGAGACAAGCAGGCCGCGATCGGCGACATAAACGGAAACTTGTACAAGCTAGGGACAACAAACAAAATTTGCATGGCGAGAAATTTCGAGGGTGAATGCATCCATAAATGGCATAGCGTACTCGGGCACAGGTATATTGAAGTAGTGAAATCATTAGCATTAGAAGAACTCATCGATGCTGTTCAGTTCGAAAAATGTGGTCCGAAATATACTTGCAAAGTGTGCCTAGAGGAAAAGATGAGCAGAATGAAATTTCCGCAGAAGTTTGGTGCATTCAGATGTTTGTGGACCTACACAAACGGTGACACCATCAGATAAACAATATGTACTCACTTTTATTAACGATTATTCCTGATATGCGTAGATTTATCTCATTGAGGATAAATCAGAAACATTTGGAAAATTGCAGGAATACTGTTGCGAGCTAGGGGTTCGCCAGATTCCAAAGAAAACTCAATTCGTTTTAAAAACAACGAATAATTTATTTATTGCACTTTATACACAATTTCCCGATCACTTCACTAAATTCGCTCTAAAACTTAATTCGTACAACCCAGGAACACTGGCAATCTATCACTTGTACCGATTCGCGTTCTTCCACCGATAGGTGTCACCAAAATGACTGCCCCGTTGTCTGAAAGTTGGCGGCTATTTATACTAAGTCTTCCAGACAGGTGTCGTTGTGTGTGTGTGTCTAGAAAGATTGCCTACATTGTGGAGTTCGGTAGAAGTTGCTGGAAACATGTTTATAGCGTTTGACATGTTGCTGGACTTCTCTCGATATTGCTGGGGACGTCGAGGTTGTCAGATTTATAACAATACGTTACTATGTGTAAGACAATGTTTGACAAAAACCCAAAGGTCATTCGCTCTGATCGAGGAGGTGAATACGTGGGAAAAAAATTCACAACATATTGTTGCGAGCTAGGGGTTCGCCAGATTCCAAAGGAAAACACAATTCGTTTAAAAATAATGAATAATTTTATTTAATCGCACTTTATACACAATTTCCCGATCACTTCACTAAATTCGCTCTAAAACTTAATTCGTACAACTCAGGAACACTGGCAATCTATCACTTGTACCGATTCGCGTTCTTCCACCGATAGGTGTCACCAAAATGACTGACTCGTTGTCTGAAAGTTGGCGGGTATTTATACTAAGTCTCCCAGACAGGTGTCGTTGTGTGTGTGTGTCTAGAAAGATTGCCTACATTGTGGAGTTCGTTAGAAGTTGCTGGAAACATGTTTATGGCGTTTGAAATGTTGATAGACTTCTCTCGATATTGCTGGGGACGTCGAGGTTGTCAGATTTATAACATTACCCTCTCCTTAGTCCCTGTTCGTCCCGAACAGAGTTGTTCACTTCCTCCCTGGCACCCTGGTACTTTGTTAGTCGGTCTAGATGTACCACTTTCATTTTAGTGCGAGGTTTTTGATGTAGTTGAATCCGATAGACGACATCATTTAATCGGTTGATGATCTGGTAAGGGCCTTCCCAGTTTCGCTGTAGTTTCGGCGATCTGCCCTTCTGTCGTTTGGGATTGTATAACCAAACCAAATCGCCCTCTTGGAATCCTGATGAGTTTGCCCGTTGATCATACCTCGTCTTCATGCGGTCGGACGCCAAATCAATTTTATCTCTGACCAGGTTATAAATTGTCTTTAGTCGACATCGAAGATCCGAGACATAATCTTTAGCATTGGTTGGTTGGTCTGGTGGCACTCCAAACATTAGCTCCGCAGGGACTCGAATATTTCTTCCGAAAATGACTCGGGACGGAGTTTCTCCTGTTGTTGAATGCACCGATGTTCTATAGGCCATTAAAAATAGAGGGATGTGCTGGTCCCAGTCCTGTTGCCTCTCGCTGACGAGTTTGGATAGGTTTGAGTTCAATGTCCTATTGAAACGTTCCACCATTCCATCAGACTGTGGGTGTAATGGAGTTGTCCTCGTTTTGTTTATTCCCAGCATTTGGCACACGTGTTTGAATATTTGAGATTCAAAATTGCGCCCTTGATCGGAGTGTAGTTCGCGTGGCGCTCCAAATCTGCTCACCCAGTTAGTAACAATTTGTTCTGCGACGGTTACTGCTTCTTGGTTTGGAATTGCGTAAGCTTCTGGCCACTTGCTGAAATAATCAATGACCACTAGAATGTAGCAATTACCATTTTCTGATTCCGGAAATGGCCCAGCAATATCCACAGCAATTCTCTCGAATGGGACTCCCACGTTGTATTGTTGCATTTCTCCCTTTGATCTGCGGTGTGGGCCCTGACTCGATGCACACGTAGTACATTTACGGCACCAGTTTTCGACATCATCTCGGAGATGGATCCAATAGAACCTTTCTCGTATCTTTGCCAAGGTTCTGTTTACTCCCAAATGCCCACCGGAGGTACCTCCATGATATTCCTTCAAAACCTCCTCGACTTTACAATGCGGGACGATGGTTTGCATGTGATACGACTTTCCATCAGCGTTCTCCCATTTCCGTTTTAATAATCCGCCGTCTAGGTGAAGGGAGTTCCATTGTGCCCAATAACACTTTAAGGTTTCACTGAATTGTGAGATGTCTTTCCACTCAGGCCGTTTCATTTCGTCCTTCCATGCCATGATCGGTGAAATATCTGGATCTTTACGTTGGGCATCTTCCAGTTCTTGCTGATTCCATCCAGTCTTTGGTTCGGTCGTTATCCTCTGAATGGTTTCTCCGGCTTCTTTTCCTTCTACACGGTGACAATGCTTGCAGTTCGGTGGACAAGGACGACGTGAAAGCGCATCGGCATTTCCGTGGATTCTTCCTCTTCGATGAACAATCTCGAAATCGTAGGATTCGAGCCTTTCGATCCATCTGGCTACTTGGCCTTCGGGGTTTTTAAACTGAAGTAGCCATTTAAGCGATGCGTGATCCGTTCGAAGAAGGAACTTTTGACCATAGAGATATTTGTGAAAATGTTTTGTTGCTTCTACTATGGCTAGTAGCTCTCGGCGAGTTACGCAATAGTTCCTTTCTGATTTTGAGAGTACTCGGCTGTAGTAAGATAGCACTCTCTCCTGCCCATCGATCTCTTGTGATAGTACTGCTCCGATACCGACATTGCTGGCGTCAGTGTCTATGATGAAACCATGACCTGGTTTTGGATACGCCAGAACTGGGGAGTCGCAGAGTTGGTCTTTTATCCTCTCGAATGCTTCCTGGCACTGTTGACTCCATGTAAATGGCTTCCCTTTTTCTGTTAACTGATGCAGACATTTCACCGTGTTAGCAAAGTCTTTTACAAATCGTCGGTAATATGTCGCTAAGCCTAGGAAGCTGCGCAACTGGTGTTTATCATTCGGAGTAGGCCAATTTTTCACCGCCAGTATCTTCTCCGGATCTGTCTTTACGCCATCAGCTGAAACGATGTGACCCAAGTACTTGACTTCTGCACTAAACAAAGTGCACTTTTTCGGACTCAGCTTTAATTTTGCCGCTCGCAGTCGCTGGAAGACTTCCTGCAGATTTTTTTAGGTGTTCATTGAATGTTTTTCCGATAACGATCACATCATCTAGGTAAACGAGACAAGTTTTCCAACTCAGACCACGCAAAACGAATTCCATCAGTCTTTCGAACGTAGCTGGAGCATTGCACAGGCCAAATGGCATTACGATGAACTGCCATAGTCCACTGCCGACAGAGAATGCTGTCTTCTCTCTATCTTTTTCATCTATCTCCACTTGCCAGTAACCACTCTTCAGGTCCAACGTTGAGAACCATTTAGCATCGGTCAGGGTGTCCATGATATCGTCGATTCTAGGTAGTGGATAGCTATCCTTTTTCGTAACATCATTTAGTCGCCTGTAGTCCACACAAAAACGGGTACTGCCGTCTTTCTTCTTTACCAGCACTACTGGCGATATCCACGGGCTCTTTGATTCTTCGATGATTCCCTGATGCTCCATAGTTTTGACCATTGAATTGACTTCTCCTTGTTTCGCTAATGGTACTCTTCTTGGAGGTTGACGTATCGGTGTAGCACTTCCGGTATCTATACGATGTTTCACTAAGTTTGTTCTGCCATAGTCGTCATCACCGGTGGAAAAGACGTCGCTGAATCCTTCGATTAGATCTACTGCTTGCTTGTGTTGTTCTCCTCTAAGGTTGCTTGACTGAAGAAGTGTTGATGTTACATTGTCCTTCCTTCTTGGCTTATTTTTAGAGGGTACGTCATGTGGTTCTGCCTTGTCGATACTCGTCACCGCCGATATTGGTTCACAGCTGCCAATTACATCTCCTTTCTTTACGCTGGTAGTGCTGTCCGCAACGTTCAGGACTCTTATTGGTACCATCATCTTCTCATTCCTTTTTACGAGCGTTTTTCCTAGTATTAGACTTCGTAATGCAGGTGTCGTTTCCGGTTCTATGAGGTAGAATCGGTGGTTCCCGGGATCACCATCGAGCTCTGCCCAAATAACATTCTCAGATGACTTTGGTATGTCCGCATCTTCGCATAATACAACTCGCAGCTTTGTTGTGTTGGAGGATGTTATTTCCATCGGGATTTCAATATTCCGCCACTTCATTATTCGTTGTCCTAAGTCCAGCTGTATACCGTGTGGTTTCAGAAAATCCATTCCAAGGATACACTCATCGGTAATATCAGCTACCACGAATACATGCGAGAAGGTCAAATCTCCAAGCTGTATGTCACGAGCTATTTCTCCATGGACCGTTGTAGTTTCTCCTGTAGCAGTGCGAAGTGCGTACTTCTTGGTGTTGTGAAGCCAAGTACGATCTACGAGGTCAGATCTTAACACTGACCGTGTTGCGCCTGTGTCGACTGTTATGATGCAGTTTAATTTGCCGACTCGACCACTCATACATAAGTCGTTTTCACAACGATGTAGTCGAGAAACTGCGATGATGGTTCCGGGGGCGTCGATTCTACCAGCCAACTTCTGCCCCATGAAGTTGGCCTTTACTCGTTTCCCGGACTGTCACTAGGCGAAGCGTGCTCTCGTGACGGTTCGCCCCTCCCTCCTCTTTGCTTAGCAGCGCAGCCGGAACAATAGTTGATCGCTTTTCTGGGTTTGCGGCAGTCGCGTCTTAAGTGTCCTGCCTGTCCACAATTCCAGCATCGGGGAGCACCAGATCCTTCGCTCCGCTTGGTGTACTCGGCTTTCTGGCACACACATTCTTCTACTATTTCTCGAACTCGATAGTTACTCCGCGAGCTCTGCTTGGCAGCTTCGAACGTCAGCCCATATACTAAGGCTTCGCCAATCGTTTTCTTACCTGCCAGTTTTAACGCCTGTTGCAGCTCTCTGTCCTGTACAGCATTGTTAAATGCGAAAACAGCTGTATCGTTTCGTTGCTCTGTTTGCGCATTAGGCAGCGATAATAGTGTGAGTCGTTCAATATCGCGTGCCAGCTCTTGAAGTGTTTCACCATTCTTTTGAGTTCGGTTGTAAAGTTGCGTTTTGTAGATCTCTCGCATGTGGTCACTGCCATAATGAAGATCCAATGTCTGAACTAAGGTTGGAAAGTCTTGTTGTTGCTCCTGCGGAATCGTTTGAAGAACCTCTGCTGGTGGACCTCTTAGCGCCAATATAAGAGCTGTTCCCCGTTCTAGATCATTCCAATGGTTGTTTCTTGCGGCGGCCTCAAATTGGGTCTTATAAATAGCCCACGGTGTTTGTCCATCGAAGATTGGAGCCTTGAGACCCTTGTGCGCAACATGTTCTGTCTTGATGACGCCAGTCGCCTTCACATTATCGAAGTCTCTTTTTAGGCGTTCGACTTCTTCTGCAATTCCGGATGTCTTTTCCGTAATTTGTTCTTCGAAGATTCGAAGTTTCTTTTCAACGTTTTCTTCTATGGCCTTACCCATGGTGTCTATTTTATCATTTTGCAGCTCCAATTTTTGGTTAAGGTCCTTTGAAGTCTGGTCTAATTTCTCTAGTTTCTGATTAATGTCCGCTGATTGTTGTTTAATGTCCACCGATTGTTGTTCAAACTTCTGATGCATGTCCGCTGATTGTTGCTCTAATTTCTGATTCATGTCCGCAGATTGTTGTTTAATGTCCACCGATTGTTGTTCAAACTTCTGATGCATGTCCGCTGATTGTTGCTCTAATTTCTGATTCATGTCCGCAGATTGTTGTTTAATGTCCAATGATTGTTGCTCTAATTTGTTCATCATTTGTTGCATTAACTGTGTTAGAGCATCCGATGTACCAGAGCACTCATCTCCACGAGCTTCTTTGATTTGGAACTCGAAACTATCTGCATCCTCACCCTCAGCCTGGAGTGTCTCGATCATACGGCTGACAAGTTCAGACTTGCTCCCTGTCGTAGGTAACTCGCGTCTACTGAGCTCTTCCTTCAGCTCCGCTAATTTTAAGTCCTTTAAATAACGCGGCATTTTCACTACCGATTATTTTAAGTTTTTCCGCGATCCGAATTCACTTAAATTTACGTCACTAATTAAAGTCACTGCTCACTCGAGAATATTCGTTTTCACAAAATTCTCACTGTCCGTTCGAGAATTTTAGTTCCGCGATTTTACTTCGCTAATTTACGTCACTGCTCACTAAATTACCCGAGAATATTCGATTTCACAAAATTCTCACTGTCCGTTCGAGAATTTTAGTTCCGCGATTTTACTTCGCTAATTTACGTCACTGCTCACTAAATTACCCGAGAATATTCGATTTCACAAAATTCTCACTGTCCGTTCGAGAATTTTAGTTCCGCGATTTTACTTCGCTAATTAAAGTCACTGTTCACTAGAGCACTCGAGAATATTCGGTTTCACCAAATTCTCACTGTCCGTTCGAGAATTTTAGTTTCACTTTTCCGCTCTCACAAAATTATCCGTTCCGAGAATTTTTAATTTCACTCGCGATTTTTTTTAACCCGAATTTATCCTTGGAATCCCACTTCTGACACCAATTGTTGCGAGCTAGGAGTTCGCCAGATTCCAAAGGAAAACACAATTCGTTTAAAAATAATGAATAATTTTATTTAATCGCACTTTATACACAATTTCCCGATCACTTCACTAAATTCGCTCTAAAACTTAATTCGTACAACTCAGGAACACTGGCAATCTATCACTTGTACCGATTCGCGTTCTTCCACCGATAGGTGTCACCAAAATGACTGACTCGTTGTCTGAAAGTTGGCGGGTATTTATACTAAGTCTCCCAGACAGGTGTCGTTGTGTGTGTGTGTCTAGAAAGATTGCCTACATTGTGGAGTTCGTTAGAAGTTGCTGGAAACATGTTTATGGCGTTTGAAATGTTGATAGACTTCTCTCGATATTGCTGGGGACGTCGAGGTTGTCAGATTTATAACAATATCTAAAAGAAAGCGACGACTTCAGGAGGCCAGGGCCCGATTTGGGCTGTCGCGCCATTGATGATGATGATGATGATGATCTAAAATAAAGGGGGTATCCAGAGTCAGAGATCTGCAACATACAGTCCACAGCAAAATGGTACTGCGGAAAGAAAGAACCGCATATTGATTGAAATGACAAGGTGCATGCTGATTGAGGCCAAATTGGAGAAGCAAATTTTGGAGAGAAGCCATCGTAATGGCGAATTATGTGCAGAATCATTTACCGGCAAAGAAAATTGTGAAGACACCGTTCGAAAGTTGGTTTGGTGCTAAGCCTATTATCGATCATTTTAAACGTTTCGGATCGAAATGTTACACATTTGTGCCGGACGAAAGCTTGACCCGAAAGCAAACAAGCAAACAGTTCTTGTCGGTTGCGATTTGGTATCAAAGGCATACGCATTGGCCACAGGTAAAGTTATCGTCAGTCGTATTGTAAAATTCAAAAATAGCGACTAGAAAATCAAGCAGATTCAGGAGAAGAATGCAATTACCATCAAGCATAAGGAAACCAACGAATTTTGCAGCGCGGATAAGGGAATAGATGATGAAAGAGGCGAAGGCAACAACAATCAAGGAGTGGCGGTGCAGAATATTTCGCCAAGTTCAGGGAACGAGTTCATATAAATTCGACGATCAAACCGATCAAATAAGGGTGTTGGTGCTGTAAAATGGATAGAATTCATATAAAGTCATGGCACAAACCAAACGGAAGGAGGAAACAAATTTGAGACCATTAAAGTTATTACTCGTATATTGGAACGAACGAAGCTTATAAAATGAAATTCATGACTTAAACTATATATTAAATACCTGGAAGACATTGGTCCACGTAATAATTATTAATTACGTAGACCAAACGCAGATCACATCTCGAAGTATACCTAATAAACTGTGAAAGTTTCATTATAATCGTTTCAGCCGTTTTTGCTTGAAGAATTTAAAGAACGTGTGTTTCTGCTTAGTTATTGTTAAAAACAAAGCACAACACTAACTTATAGTCATTTATAAACAAATAACAGACAGACACTTCAATTGTATTTATATGTATAGATTAGTGACATTAATTTTTACTTTATTATTCTAATAATAAAGTATTGCGATCGATTTGGAAAAAAAAAAACAATTTGTTACCCTGAAATTTTGTTTTTTACATATCATGCCTAAATTAGCATGAAAATGCATAAAAAAAACCGTCTGTTTGTACGCCGTACGTGTACGCTCTGCGCACATTAACTCCCAAACCCCTCAAGACAGAAACTTTACCTTTGAGTGGATTATGTATGGATGCTGTTCTCAAGTGAATACTGATTTTGGAGAGTGTGGGGGTTAAGGGAGGCGTGAGTAGTGCTAGAACCGAAAAATACTAATTCGAAAATCTCAACCATGGTTGTAGCTAGAAAGCTGAAATTCGATACACATGTAGAGTGGTTTTTGGGACAAACTAAAGAAAAAAATTTATTTTTTTATCCACTGGTAGAAATGGCAAAATCTGCTCTTTTTCAATCACAGTGATCAACTGCGATTGCTCTTTTTCAATATCTGTGAAAAAGAGCAGCTCTTCTAATAGCAGTGATTTTTTCACCTCTGTTCTCCATGCTAGTGCGCAAGGATGGCAAATACTGCTATTGCTGTGATAAATATCTTCGAAAAGAGCTGCTATTTCATTTTTTTTTTATTCAGCAATGATTCAAATTGACACAGAAAAACGAAATGAATTAAAAAGGAGAGCACAGAAAACTGAAATGAAATGAAATGCGAAAACTTTTAAGTTTTAATTTATATGTTGGTTAAAATAACACAACTCAATAAAAACAGAAAAAAAAATACAAAATAATTTTCTGTGTAATCCTGCATCTAACAATCAGGCAGACCCAATCTCATGCTCAGTACCACCAGCTCAGAGCGCATAGTGAACATTTCCTTCATTTCCCACTCGGAATGAAAAGGTTTTCTTTTACTATCCAACGTACGAAAAAATGATCGAGCGTAATCGAGTCAGGATGGCGAAAATATAAATCGCATTGCATATATACAAACCAAACAAAAAAAAAAAAAATGAAAAATAGAAAACCAAACCAAAAGGGCCTATAGTTTTCCTTTTTTCACTCGATATTACTTACACAAGGAATTTTATTAATGACGAACGTAAAGCCCTTATCGACACAGTGGACTGCAACATAAATCAGCGGAAATTGCAACAGCCACAACTCACATATAACGCTTCACCCGACGAGATCGTAACTCAGAACAACACTCGCCAAACAAATCACCGCTTACCAACGAAAGCGCACCTCATTGACCACTTCGCACGTCCCACGTCACAGATCAGATCATAAAGCCCATCGGTCAGATCAATGCTCGCTAAGCAAATCGCAGTCGCACTTCACCTAGCAAACAAATCAATTAGATGGCATACAGATCTACCATATTCAACTTAGAGGGAGGCCAATAATTGTAAAGTGGAGGGTCGGGAGCGGTGCAATGAAAAACACTTAAAAATGAATATCTCGACTTGCTCTTAAGCTTTAAAATTGAAACTCAAATTTTGTTTTTATCTCTTGTGCGGAAAAAGGGATCTTCCAATGACCATTTGACGAGTACTACAAAACTCCACAATTAATCTTAAAGCGTGGTCCTGAAACGTCGATCCAAGGATATCCTCATTATACTGGCTGTTATCAGAACCCACTTCCAGCATTTCTCGCACTAGAAATTCCAGAGAAATATTCATTAAAGCAGCGAACAATAAAAGAGAAAATTTTCTGGTTTATTTCGTAAAGACATTTATATCAATACTCTTTACAACGTTCATTCAAGAGATAGCTAGAATCTTCACCTGATAGATTAAAATTAATAAAAGAGATTGTTGTAATATTGGTAATGAACTTTTAATATACAATCCATTTTTATATTCAATTATGATCTTGAAATTAGAAGTTAGGTATAAGTTGTGAGGGTTTGATAGTCATGTTAAGAAAATCAAGATCAAGTTCTGCTCCCTCTGCAATCATCGCGTAAGAAGCAATCCAAAATCCAAAAGCAATCCCTATTGAAATAATTTTAGCGTCCATTGCAAATTGACTTAGAATATATTTTGAAATTAATGTATTTACGAATTTCGATGTTTTAAACACGGACTGTTGTTGATTTGTGAATAATGCCCGACGTAAATTCATCTTATTTATATGCACAATTGCATATATAATTATTTAATAGTGCCAATTAACAGAGAGATAGAGTGATGATATTTGACAAATTAAATAAATAAGGTCATACAGTGCAATTAAATAATTTAACTGTATCGTAATTAATTAATAGTGTCAATTAACAGACAGATAGAGTAATGATATTTAATAAATAAATAAAAATATGAAGCAAATAAATTGTAAAATCCAACTAAAATCAAAGCTTCAATATATAAAAAAAATTATAGAATTTTTGAAGATAAAATTAGGTGCGTTAAAAAACTTGGGTCGTGATATGATACGAATTTCTATCAAATTTAGAATGACATTAGTGTTGCCAGGTGCAAGAAAACCGGTAATTTAAAAACACACCGATAGCTCGGTCATCCTTTATACCTTATTTTTTTTTTTTGCTGACTAAGGCCTTAATAATTATTATTTAGTATTATACATTAGCTAGTTATTTTTTTTGCTGGGCACGTAACATCTCAATGAATTGTATAACACATAAGACGAATTGTGTAACACATAAGACGGTGCTGATTAATGATAAAAATTTGACCAACTACGTTCTGTATTGTCGACAATCCGGAAATTATTATTTTTTTGTATCACGCATTTCTTGGGAGTTTACATGACGGTAAATCCTATTGTCATAACTATATATCGAAAATATATATATATATATCGCTAGATGCAAATGTTTTACTTAATCCAGTAATCCAAGTAGGAAGAAACTCTAAAGATAAAGTAATTGATAAAAACGGGAAAGAATTCATTGAGTTCTGTGATAATCATGGAATATTTATATTAAATGGTACTACAGTCGGAGATAAGTTTGGGGAATATACATTTGTATCCACTATTGGTAAATCAGTCAATGATATATGTGCAATATCACAAGAAATAATTGATGACGTCTTAAATTTTTCTGTAAAGGAAGCTATCTGGTCCGATCATATGCCAATTTGTGTAGAGTTATACGTTAGTAGACATAAGGATAACAATAAAACTGACATGAAATTGTTGCCAAAACTAATATGGAAAGAGGATAAAAAAGACGATTATAAAGTCAAACTAAATCAAAATCTATTGGAATTAGTAAGAACTAAGAATAGTAACGAAATTACAACTAGTGATCTCACAAGTATTCTATTACAGTCCACTGAAAAAATCCATTCTAAATCAACACATTCAGACTATAAACAAAAATGGTTTGACACAGCTTGCTCCTATGCAAGGAAAGAATCTTTCAAATTCCTGAATCAGTGGAGAAAAACGGATAATGATGAATTTAAAATAAAGTACGTAGAAGCAAATAAGAAGTATAAGAATTTATGTCAATTAAAAAGAAACCAGTATTATGAAAATTTGCAGATCCAAATTAATAATATTCGTGATAATCGTGAATGGTGGAAACTTGTTAAAGTGCTCAAAAATATTAAATTTTCCAGAGGGTTGAGTTTGAGAGCCACAGATTTTGAAAATCACTTTCATAGCTTATTGAATCCCCCAGTCTCGGAAATGGATATTAACTATGCAGCGCCAAACATCGTCATACTTGAGTTGGATGCTGAGATTACCTTGCTAGAAATTCGGAAAGTGTTGGAAAAAGTCACACTAAATAAAGCACCAGGGGAGGATCGTATAACATATGAATTCTTAATAAATGCATCTAATGATTTTTTGACTCAACTCGCAAGGGTATTTACAAATGTTTTAAATACAGGCCTAATAGATGAGAGCTTTTCAAAAACACTTATATTCCCAATATTCAAGAATGGCGATTTAAACACAGCTTCAAACTATAGAGGAATATCATTTATGAATTGTATACCAAAAGTGTTTATGGGAGTTTTATACAGTAGACTTACTAAATGGATATCATCTAAGAATTTACTGAATGAATATCAGGCAGGATTCAGACCGTCATATTCTACAGTAGATAATATTTACAATCTAACCTGTATAATTAATTTGAAATTTAATGACCATAAAAAAGTGTATGCATTCTTTGTGGACTTCAAAGCAGCCTTTGATTGTGTTCCGAGGAAATCTTTGATATATAAGCTGTATAATATAGGAGTCTCCACAAAGCTGGTTAAACTTATAGAATCTTTATACAGTAACACAAAGGCCGCTGTTTGGGATGGAAAAGAATTATCGAATTATTGCGCAACAAAAATGGGAGTTAAGCAAGGCTGTTTACTTTCCCCATTACTATTCGCTATCTACTTAAATGACCTGCATGATTTTATTGGCGGAGGTTTGTATATTGGAAACAAACAGATTAGGGTCTTACTTTATGCAGACGATATTGTTTTATTGGCGGATGATATTGAAGTATTACAGGGTATGATAAGTAAGTTAGAAATATATGGAGATACGTGGAATATGAAATTAAATTTGGACAAATCAAAAATAATGGTTTTTCGTAAATCAGGAAAACTTTCTAGGCATGAAAAATGGTATTATAAGCAACAGGAAATAGAAATAGTGAAAACATACACTTATCTTGGCGTGAAGCTTACATCGGGTCTTGCGTTCCAAGAACATATAAAGGATAGAGAACATAAGGCAAAAGCAAGTATCAATGGTACTTGGAATAATTTCTTCAATAAAAATTATATTGACCTACCAGCTAAACTGAATTTATTTAATGCGGTTTCGAGATCTATTTTCTGTCATGCTTCAGAAGTTTGGGGTTATAAGAATTTCGAGGAAACTGATAAGTTTCAAAGGTTTTTCTTTAAACGGATCTTCAATTTGCCTAATTTCACGCCAAGCTATGCAATTTATTTAGAAACTGGAATTTCTGAAACCCATTTTTATACATTACAGTTGCATATGAAATATATACTTAAAACATTATTTACATACACGGAAAATAGGCTTTCTAACTATTTATCCAAACAAATTATTCAAAATAAAATATTTTGGTACAAGGAGTGGCAGTCTTTGATACCAACTTCACAAGTCGATTGGGAAAATAGCGAATTGAATTATAGTGCATGGAAATATAATGTTATTGCTTCGTTAACATTTTTAACGTCTAACCGGTTAACTGAGAACATCGAAAGGGCAAGACAAAGTTCTTCACTTTCGCGTTTATAGAATGTTGGACCTAACGATGGGTAGCTCTTACTTAACTAGTGCTAACTCTAGACCTAAAATAATGTGGATATTTAAGGCCAGAACGGATTTGATAGGGTTAAACGCCGCAAAGCATAGAGCAGGAAATCAGCGAATATGCTCATTATGTTGTCTAAAAGAAGAAGAAAATATTTTTCATTTTATTGGGAGATGCCCTATATTAAAGGAATTCAGATATAAATACTTTAATAAACTAATATTGCAAGACCATGAAGTAATAGATGTTTTGGATGGAGTAAATGATGAAAATTGGAATAATTTATATAATTATATTAAATCAGCGTTTTGGTATCGTAAAGAACTTATAAAAGAATTCAACTTATAGATTTTTAATCAAACACTTTTGTTTACAGTAATTGTTAAAATATAAATACATTTATGGAGTGATTAGTTTTAATGAACATATAAAGTAGTTATTCTATTTCGTTAATGATAGCCACCAACAGACGACCTATGTGTCATAGTTGTAGGTTTTGTTTTTAAATAATTCTTAATTTTTTTTTATAGTATTTTAATTTTTAATGAAATTGTTAAATGAATTACGGAATAATAAAAACAAAAAATTATTATTATTATATTATGAATACCTGTTCTGGGGTAAGTCGACGTGACGAGCTCTAAAGCTCGTTTTTTTGATTGATTGATTGATTTTTTCCTTTTTATAGTTATTTCGATATCTTGGTATCGAAATAACTATATCCTTTGACCTCCGTTACACAACAATATAATTACTATCCCCACGAGCTTAGCTCATGAGCTAACTTACTTAAGGGACTTGATATGAGACAATAATTCTTCACTGGAGTACTCACTTCCTTTCGAGTCCGTAGATTAATAGACGTGGGGTTCGCCTTGTCGGCTCAATAATACATTTACTTAAGAAGAATTGCATTATTCACTTTTTATCAGTTTTTATTAGGATCGCTCCATTGGATAGTGGCTTTCTGAAGACAATTGGAGTCTTCAAACTCGAGGGTCTTATTTCATTTCGAATCAGCGACATGGTGCAATCTGAGTTTTGCTGTGTCTTCGGTTTGACAACTATTCAACCATTATACTATTTTGTCTGTTTGTCTGTAGGTGCTGTTGCTGCTTTAGCAACCGTTGCGTATATTAACTTTCCATTATTATTTTCGTTGTGACTGATATTCTTTTCTAGATTTCATACCTTTTCGTTTATTTTTTCCGTCATCTCGATGATTTTGTTCAGACCATCGGATTGATTATGACAGAATTTTAAAGATTCTCCAAATTGGGTGTAGCCTAGTAGGTAGCGTGTTGGTCTTGTAATGCGAAGGTCGTGAGTTCAAATCCCGGTCGACGCAATGTATAATTCCAGCACAATGCCTGCTAGGATATACCTAGGTCACCTCAACCTACGAAAATGAAAAATTCGTTGAAAGAGGGTTGTGCGAAGGGCTAACAACCCTTCCACAATAAGTAATATAAAAAATGTTAAGGAACCTGAATATCAGGAGGCCAAGGTCCGATTTGGACTGTAGTGCCATTGTAGAAGAAGAAGAAATTTATTGTTTATTAGCTATTCAAAGGGCAGCTAGTCGTCCGAGAGCCTGCAACTTTTGCATCCTGGTATAATCCCCATCCCTTTTATGCGCTTAGCATGAAACCATTTTTAACTCCGCCATAGACGGTCCCAAGCCCGAGTTGAGAAAGGAGGAGGGTACATGGAGTTAACCTGAATGGCCAGTAACACCAGTGCGTCTCAGGAAGTAGGCAAAAAGTATGACATAGTTGGATTTGCAGCATAGCTGTGAGAACTCCAGCATGTCATATTTAGCTCAAAACTCCCACCCTTTTTCTACTAGGGTGTAATAAATAAGTAGGACCGGTCCTCCAGGTCGGGGGTTGGGCGAGGCGCCGACAACGCATCACCGGAAAAAGAACACTGTCCAGAAACCTGAAGAACAGCCTCGGAAAGGATGGACTCAACGGCAACGACCCCGCAAACGAAAAATGGACTACTCTATTGGATCTTGGAATGCTCGATCCTTATTTAGGACAGGAGCTCTGAAAGAGTTTCTCGAAGAAGTGGCAAAACACAACATCAACATAACTGCCATCCAAGAAACAAAATGGCTCGGTATCGAAATCATGGACATGAGATCACACACAATCTATCCAAATGGAAAATTGTCGGGAAGCAGAGAGTTTGGAGTCGCTTTCGTCGTTGACAAAAAATTTAAACAGCAGGTCACGAGCTTCAAACCAATAAGTGAAAGATTGTGTGCAATCCGAATAAAGACTAAATTTTTCAACACTTGGTTGATCAACGTTCACGCACCAACAGAAGACAATGACGATGTAACTAAAGACGAATTTTATGCCACCCTAGAGACAACATATGACTCACTGCCCTCGAATGACCTAAAAATTGTCTTAGGGGATTTTAATGTAAAAGTCGGAAAGGAGGAGGCTCATAGAGGAACAACAGGAGGGCACAGTCTCCATGACATAACCAACGACAATGGCCAACGTCTTATTGATTTCGCAAGCAGCAAAAATATCATAGTAAGCTCTACGTGCTTCCCACATCGCGATATTCACAAACGAACGTGGGCATCACCAGATGGTCACACCTACAACCAAATAGACCACGTTCTTATTGAGAAAAGGGCTGCTTCCAGTATACTTGATGTACGAACTCTCCGCGGTGTGAATTGTGACTCTGATCACTATCTAGTCAGAGCTAAGTATCGATGCAAAATAGCTTGTCGTGGGTATTTGAAAACGAGTAGAGCTCGCAAATTCAATGTCGGTAAGCTTAACGACGAAACGGTGGCGCAGGCTTACATGCTAGCATGTAATAAACACCGGACACCAATATATGAAAATATCCAAAGTATGCCAGTGGATAATGCGTGGATGAAAATACGAGACGGCATCAAATCCTCCGCGGAAGAGGTATTAGGATATCAAGCACGGCGAAAAAGTAATGATTGGTTCGACCAAGAATGTCGCGACGCAATAGATAGAAAGAACGAAGCTTACAAAATTTTTACTGAACGACCAACACGAGCCAAAAAAGAAAGATATGACGAGCTTAGGCGATATGCGAAAAAGACCTGCAGACGAAAACAAAGGAAATACCATAATGACAAGATACAAAAAATGGACGACGACATGAGAAAAAATAATACGCGGGACGCATACGCCATAGTAAAAGACTTGAAAAAGGGATATAAACCAAAAACCAGTCTCTGCAAAGACGCAGAGGGCAATATCATCAGCGACACAGAAGAAATCAAAAGGAGATGGGCTTCATACTTCGAACATCTTTTGAATCCCATCCCAGTAGCACCGATAACGACAGACAACATTTCAATTGAAGCCTCAACTGGCGAAGATGAACCATCATCGACACTACCCACGCTTCCTGAAATCAAAGCAGCCCTATGTGACCAAAAACGAAACAAAGCGCCGGGAATTGACGAAATACCAGTTGAACTTCTGAAAAACGGTGGAAACTGTGTCGCTGAAATACTGCACAGCATGATATGCAAAATTTGGACAGAAGAAATCATACCCGACGACTGGCGAAAAAGCATTATATGTCCAATTTACAAGAAAGGAGACAAACTCTGCTGTGAGAACTACAGAGGTATATCATTGTTGTGTACGTCCTATAAAATACTGACAAAAATAATTGAACGTCGTCTTAAGCCCTATACTAATCAAATAATTGGCGAATACCAAGGCGGATTCAGAACCGGACGATCTACAACAGACCAGATATTCTCGGTGAAACAGGTGCTTGAGAAATACTGGGAATATAACACAGACGTGCACCAAATATTCGTAGATTTTAAACAAGCATACGACAGTATCGACAGGAGCGTACTGTACCAAATCATGCTTGACTTTGGAATTCCTCCAAAACTAGTCCGACTAACAAGACTCACAATGACGAACACTGAATCCCAAGTGAGAATACAAACCGATTCCACAACCAGCTTTCGAACGGAAAGTGGTTTAAAGCAGGGAGATGGTCTAGCCCCTATGCTTTTCAACTTGGCACTAGAGTATGTCGTCCGAAAAATCCCAGTCGACACCAACGGGACACTACTATTCATGTCCACCCAACTAGTAGCATACGCTGACGACATTAACATCCTAGCAAGATCCTTCCCTAGTGCTAAGGAGGTATTTGTCAATCTTGACTCCGCCGCAAAAGAAGTCGGGTTGCGCATTAACGAAAACAAAATAAAAGTAATGACGCAAACAAGAAGGAGAACGCCAATCAGACAAAACATAACAATTGCGGAATATAATTTGGAGAGTGTGGACAACTTCATATATCTTGGGGCTAATCTAGCAAAGGACGGTAATGAAACAGACGAAATCAAACGACGGATAATACTTGCAAATAAGACGTATTATTCGGTACTTCCAATAATGAAATCCAAGAAAGTGCACAGGAACAATAAGCTGCGGATTTATAAAACTATTATACGACCTGTGCTCTGTTATGGCAGCGAGACGTGGACATTAACGCGAACTTCCGAAAAAGCAGTTAACGCATTCGAAAGAAAGGTCCTCCGAAGAATTTTGGGACCTGTGAAGGAAGGAACGGAATGGCGAATAAGATACAACCATGAGTTGTATCAACTCTACGACGAGCCAGAAGCTTCAACGTTCATCAAGTTACGTAAACTGCAGTGGGCTGGCCATGTAGAGCGAATGGAAGACAGAAGAATCCCCAAACGTGCTCTTAAAGGCAAAGCGAGTGGTAATCGGCCAGTAGGCAAACCACGCAAGCGATGGGAAGACTCGGTTGATGAAGACAGCAAAGCCATTCTAAAAATTAGCAGCTGGAGGACGCGGTCTTTGGATCGAGACGATTGGAGGCGACGACTTCAGGAGGCCAGGGCCCGATTTGGGCTGTCGCGCCATTGATGATGATGATGAAACCATTTTTACAGGAACCATCGCTGCTGGTCTGCTGAATAACTGCCTTTCATAATTATTTTGCATTTTCCGCATTTAGCACTTCCAGTTTTTGTTGTTCTAGAAATTCAAAATTCAAATAGGCGAATATGGTTCTTGTACCCGCTATCTCACATTTTCTTGATTATTAAGAAGAATGGTTCTTGTACCCGCTATCTCACATTTTCTTGTATTATTAAGGAGAATTTTTATTTAACTTTTCGATTATTGACTTGTAGATGGCACTAGTTATAATTGTCAATACCGCTTGAAGTTTGCAGCAAGACAATTTTTAAGCAGTTTGACATTTGAAAAGCGGGCAAGCAGCAACGGTTCTCTTAAACTATTTGTTGTGTGCAATTCAAAAGTGTATGATCGAATTTAAAAGATGAACCAAGTTCCGACAATCGATGATTTGCCCGAACTGACAAAAGATGTTCCGTCGCTATTCAAAGAGCCGGTAACCGATATAGCATTAAAAATGATGAGCCATCCCGCCTATGGAAAGCCGTAAGTAATATCGAAAAGCATGAGTGGCCGTTTAAAAAAAAAAAAAAACTCAATCCGCAGGTACAAATGGTCGCCCGACGACTTTGAACTGGGTGCTCCGTTGGGCCGCGGAAAATTCGGACGTGTCTATATCGCACGCGAAGTTCACAGTCACTTCATGGTCGCCATGAAAATCATGTTCAAGTCCGAATTACAAAAGGGCCGTGTCGAGCGTCAAGTTCTTCGCGAAATTGAGATCCAGTCGCGCCTCAAGCATCCGCATATTCTACGCTTGTACTCGTGGTTTCATGACGACAAGCGAATCTACTTGGCACTGGAAATCGCCTCGCAAGGTGAACTTTACAAGCATCTTCGGAACGCACCGTTTCAGCGGTTCGACGAGCATCGCGCCGCCAAATACACATACCAAGTGGCCGATGCACTTAACTATTGTCACATGAATAATGTTATTCATCGCGATTTGAAACCCGAAAATATCCTTCTCACCGCCGACGATAACGTTAAGCTGGCCGATTTCGGATGGTCCGCACACACCATGTCAAACAAGTAAGTACTGGTTTTTGTAAATGCTACGATTTCCTATAAATATAACTGCAAATCATCAGACGTAAAACAATGTGCGGCACGTTGGATTATCTTCCGCCCGAGATGATCGACGGCACGAGCTACGATGACTCGGTAGATCAATGGTGCCTGGGTATATTATGCTATGAATTTCTCGTGGGAAATCCGCCATTCGAATCACCAGATGCCGAGAATACGTACAAAAAGATCACCCGACTCGACATCGTTTATCCGAAGCATTTAAGTGTTGGGGCAAAGGATCTAATATCTCGGGTGAGTAGTTTGAATTTGATTTTTCGGTGCGATCTTTTTTTTTCAATTCTGGCGTCACTCTTTATTTTCAGCTTCTACGCAAAAACAGTTCAGGTCGTATCGCTTTAGTCGATGTCATGAAACATCCGTGGGTCAAGGAAAATATGATGAAAAAGTCGGGCAGGGAAACTGTAGTTTTGCATAAGAAAATGTAATTTCAGTATCGACTGCATAGTTATAATTTTTTTTTGTTTATTTCATAAATTAACTCATTCAAAATATTGTTTTCATATAAAAAAAATTAACAATTTTTGCGGTATAAGATCTTAGACTGTCGGAGCCAACTTCTCTGTAGCGAACCTTGAAGTAACCGAATAACTCCCGCTATTAGAGAAACTTTTGTAGAGGATTTAGTTCTTCCTATCGCAATAAAGAGAATTTTGTTATAAAAAATTTCCATAGGTCTGTTGTGCTATACATTATATCTCAAAATTAATTCTTTCTTTGACCAATTTTTCGAGACTTTATTTAGAGCAACAGTTTCTAACCCGTAGAATTCTGCAGACCACTGAGCCAGAAATTGAACAATGTGCGGACTTCTTACCACCGGCTTGGGTGGGAGGAGGAAGAGGATCACCGAACCTTTTGAGGAGTGTGGACTTTTGTGGAAAAAAATTCATTAATAACCTGAGATTTAGGCTTTTGCTTAGAGCTATCAATGAAATGATTTGGAATTAGTTTTTTATAGCTCGAGTCGCACTGCGACCATATTCAGGGAAATGACGAGCAAAATCATCCTTGAGAGTGCTGAAGTAACTGAGTACGTTATGTTGTACCTGGTCTGTGCCAGTTGCATAGTCCCTGTCGTCAAAATGTGTTTTCAAAGTCGGCAAAGATTCAGTTTTTCTTTTCAGCTTTGGCTATCTAGGGATCAATTTTACACAAAAACGCACGAAGTTTGTCTTCGAATACAAACATATTACCAACACCTTCAAACTTTTCGTTTCCAGAACCTTGAAGTTGTAAGTTCAGCTGGTTGAAATGGCAAAAAAAATCTACTAGACATGCGCGTTGCGTCACAGAAGTTAGTTCACTCTATTGTTGCAATAAATGGTGCATTTTCGTCGCAATAAAAAATACTTTCAACTCTTCTCTCAACTTAAATAAGCACACCAACATATTGCCTTTTGACAGCCGACGAACTTCGGAATAGTGTTGGGTAGGACTAGAATCTTTGTCCCAAGCTTGTATGCGGGGTTCATTTGCAATATTCCGCTACAAATGTACCAAGTCACATGCCGAGTTCGCATACATACAATTTGCCTCACCTCAAATGAGGTGTGAATGTGGAATTGCGAATGAGGTAAAGACATACGACTAAAACACTAAACATTCTAAATATTGTCTTGGTACGACAGCCATACAAATTTATGACTGTAATTCAAATGTGACAAGAACTGTGAAGTGGGACAAAAATGTTTTTTGTAGTGATGGGACATTTTGACGTGCATGAATGGGACATTTGTACCACCTTCACCACGTGATTAACCCAACACTACTTCGGAAAGAAAAGTAGTGTCTTGTGCTTAAATTCTAATGTAGCTTTTTGAAAATACGACCATTTTGGTCAATTTCATTGTATTCGAAAATTCTTCTGGAGATGTTTTTGATGCTAATGCATGTTGATGAATGATACAGTGCATTTACACTGTGGAGGAGTTCTTCTCTTCCACGAAAGCTGCTAAGGATAAATGTGATCCTAGCATAGCAGTGTCTGGTCGGAATAAATCCAGCCAGCCTCTTCCACTGAATGCCATGCCTCTCAAAGTAACCACACATGATTTTCATGACATTTTTCTATCGATGTTTTTTCCAACTCTTTGGATATTAGCAGTTCTTCCTTGATTGTGTTTTTGTCTCCCTAACACCGAACAAACACTCGCAACTGGCAGCATTGAGCAACTTCGGCGCTTTCATCACACTAGAAATTGAAATATGGAGAATTTTAAATTTCATAAATCAGCTGATCTTCAATATCATTGGACATCGTATCGATCCGTGCCTTCAAAATATTGCTCGCGATAAAGTCACCTAATCATCATCATCATCAATAGCGCGACATCCCAAATCGGGCCCTGCGCGCCCTTTTAAAACGGCTTCGCTGCCTTAATCAACCGAGTCTTCCTTGCGCGGTTTACCCACTGGCCGGTTCCCACTCGTTTTGCCTTTAAGAGCACGTTTGGGGATTCTTCTGTCTTCCGTTCGCTCTACATGGCCAGCCCACTACAGTTTACGTAGCTTGATAAACATTGAAGCTTCTGGCTCGTCGTAGAGTTGATACAACTCATGGTTGTATCTTATTCGCTATTCCTTCCTTCACAGGTCCCAAAATTCTTCGGAAGACCTTTCTTTCAGATGCGTTAACTACTTTCCTCATCTAATACTATTTTAATATCGTTCAACAGAAAGGAGCCGAATGTTGATTCTAAGATGTTGTAGAAATTTGCCTTTACCTTCGACGTCTTTGTCTTCATTTGGGGCGTCCAAATAAGCAGATGCAGATTGCACTCAATCATTCATTGACGTTAGTAGTAAGTTATTAATAAGTATATAAATATACAATATTACTCCTTAATTACCATAGACTTAAGTGTAATTATTAAATTCTGAATTTTTAAATTAATTTTATTATATTGGTGTCCTTGAGTATTTTTATAATTTTTTAACATTTTTCTGAAATTTCTTTTTTGTTTCAATTGTATAACAGTGGTTTTAAATTAATGAGTAGGCCATGTTAAAAGATGATTAAAATCTAAGTAAACTTTGCAGTGATCGCATGCGCGTGATGAGTCCTTGTTGAGAAGGTTTTTATGTATGAGGCTGGTGTGACCGAGTCTCAATCTGGTGATGGCTACTGTGTTCGCGTAAGTGCTCTTGTTATTTTAGATTTTTGCTTTCTGGGATTGATTATTGTAGAATAAAAATGCCTTCTCTCAGGCCGTGTGGAGCATGTGGCTTCTATGTGGTGTTCTTTAACCAGGTGTGTACTGGGAATGAGACGAGGCTACTTTTTATAATAGGAGATTTTGTTGCATAGGATGCAGCTTCGTCTGCTGCTATGCTGTCCGTTTTTCAATCCTTTTTCTGATAAAAACACTTGCATCGTTCTTGTGACTGTATTTAGTTACTATAACCACTTATTCTTAACCTTAAGACTACTGTAATAGAACTAACTATACTAGCTTATACTTGGCTCATACCCAGTCATGAGTCGTAACTGACCTACATTCAAAACAGTAGGTGAAATTTCGTGTATACGGAATTACCGGGCACTGCATTGCGTTAATCATTACATTAATTTACAATATTTGATTATTGCTAACGCAATGCAGATTTACTACCGCAAGTCTTCCGAACATCGCGACCTTGATAATTATTAATGTTTATCGTTGCATCGCGATGACCTTGCATAGCTTTATTTTATGCATATTGTCAACGCGACGCAATCAATCACATTAGCCTCGATGTACGGTAAAGCGGGCCCCGACGTTTCCGGTTATTCCGACGTGTCCTGAAATCCAACATAGTTTGATTTTTTTTTCTTTTGTGTATGTTGAGTTTGTGTTGTATGTCTTTTACAATCTGGTTTTCTGAGTTCATATTTAGGGTGGCGTTTATAGCAGATAAATTGTCGGTGAAAATACAGTACTTTCCTTTTGTTTTGGATGCAAAATCATGATTGCATTAGCCTGTGCGTAAAATATGGAAGTGAATTGAAGCATTGATTTCATCGCAAAAATGCGTTGTTTCGTCGACAACCGCATATCCGATACCGTCGGTAGATTTTGAACCATCGGTATAGATAAATTTCCATTTCTCTTTTTTTAGCTTATCGCGAAGTTCTTCAAAGAGTTGTTTCAATAAGTAGGTTGGTGTTTTTGATTTTCGAGCATCGACTTTTCTATCAGTTCTTCGCCACACCAACAGACCAGTTACTGTAAGCTGTAGTTTCTCAGAATAAAAAGTAATTCCGCTTTCAATTACCCATATTTCGCTCGTTCCAGCTCGTACTTGGAGGGACTGTGCACTGTTCTATACGAAACATTGCGGCCGTACATAATTCACATCAATCATCTTGAAACGTTGGCTGAAATTTGCAGCATTCTGAGAATTTGAAATGCTCGAGGAGCACGTGTTCAGCAAAATCGTAAGTTATTGTTTTATAATGCCAGAATGGTAATACGTTTTTTATCCACGATAGCCGAGTCGTTAGAAGCTTTCGGTCGCATAGCATTCCAGTTGCTGCAGGATGTTCAGGAACGACTTGTATTCCGGGCTTATCTATACCTGCAGTCGGACATATTGAACTACAATCCATCGGCGGGTGATTTGGCGTATCCCGAAAAATTGGAAATGATGGAAGTACGCTCGGTGATTTGTTCTGCTCTCGATGTGCTTTACTAACGATATTTGCCTTTCAGAGTATCGCATTGTCTCTCCAGGAGCCTGTTTTACGGCGTTCCGACTCGCGTTCTTCCATGATTTCAAGTGCTTCGAGTACTATGGAAAGTATAGCTGAGAGCCAGTATCGTTCGCGAGCAATAAGTACGTAGAAATGCTTTAAATCGTATGTTAAAAACACTAAAGAAGAAATTCATTTCAGACTCACCGGCCGATCTGCATGGGATGTGGTATCCAACAGTGCGGCGCACGCTTGTTTGCCTAGGAAGTCGTGTTTGTAGTTTAGTCGGTGTAGTTTGAAGGTTTATGTTTATATCTCTGTTAAGCTTCAACGAATATTAAATTGCTGATTGGATTCGGAGCGGTCTTTTCCTTTTTGTTAGGTTTGTCTGTTCTTTGTTTAAAAGGTAGCTCCCGTTTAGTTTCCACATAAAAACATTCACAAAATGACGTGGGCATCACTACAACCTCCAACCAAATTTATCTTATCGAAAAAAGGACTGCCTCCAGTATTCTAGATGTCAGGACTCTACGTGGCTCTACTGTGACTCGGACCATTTTCTGATTCGAGCTAAATACCGCTGTCGCATAGCTGACAGGAGCTACACTAAAAGAAGCTGGGCTCCTGAGCTCAATGAGAATGACGACACAACAAAAGTGGAATATATGTATATGACCCAATCAAAGCATATATTGAAGCATTACCTAAGGCTGAGCCTGAGGAAAGTATTGACAAATGTAGCAGAACTTTAAGGATAGTATTAAGCGCTGAATACACTTTAGGACATATAGAGCGGAGAAAATGAAATGACTGGTTTGATGAGGAGAGCCAAGAAGCCATCACCAGGAAAAACGAATCCTATCGACTATTTCTCGAAAGGCGAACACGAGCTAGAGACGACAACTATCAGCGGCTCAAGCGAGACGGCAACAAGATCTGCAGACAAAAACAACGGAAAATAAACAATGACAAAATTGAACTGAAAGAAAACCTAAAGAAAAATGATGTGCGTGAAAGAAATGAGACAAGGTTACAAAACGCAAACTACCCACTGGAAGGACGAAGAAGGCAACGTCATAAGCGACGCTATCGAGATCAGTGCACGATGGGCTTAGTACTTCCGAACATTTTTTAATAGAACGACATCACAGACTGAACGGTTTATAATTCCGAAAGATCCAGATGGAGATTAACTGCCCCTTGCTCCAACTTATGATGAAGTAGAGACAGCCCTACATAATTTAAGATTGAATAATGCGCCCGGAATTGACGGAATTCCTGCAGAGCTCTTGAAAGAAGGTAGAACAGAGCTTACCTGTCGAATATTTAAATTAATTGCTGAAAACTGGACACCTGAAAAATTACCTGATGACTGGCGGAAGAGCATTATATGTCCGGTATATAAAAAGGGTGATCGTCTGCGTTGCGAAAATTACAGAAGAATTTCATTGTTGTGTACGTGTTACAAAATTTTAACGAAAATTATCGAACGAAGACTCAGTGAATACGCTAACAATCAAGGTGACCTTACATCCAGATGATCGACAACGGACCAGTTATTCTCAGTAAAACAGGTGCTAGCAAAATGCCGGGAATATGATATTAATGTGCACCAACTGTTCGTCGATTTTTGTCAAGCATACGATAATGTCGTACAGAATAGAGTTACTCTATGAAAAAGAAAGAACAAGACGTACTAGAGTTCGGCCAAGGTGACCCAGCTTTTCCGTTAAATTTGAAAAAGCACACTGCTATTTTCCAGCCTGCGATAAGTAAGCAAATGTGATTGCAATCCGTTCATTAGAACGTGAAACCTACCAAATTAAATTTTCACCACTTAAAAGTACTACAAATTAAAGATATTCGCGAAATAAAACCACTAAAAAGTTACACCGACACGTGGCACGCATACATATGAAAATAAAAAGCGCCCCATCTGACAAGGTGTCCAGACTCATCTACCAGGTGCCTTCTTCTTTCTTTTTCATAGAGTGACTCTAGTACAGAATAACGGTTGAACTAGGGGTCCGACCGAAACTAGTTCGCCTAATAAAAGCCACGATGGAAAACAATGACTCAAAGCTTTTCAATGGAGTCAGGTCTCAAGCAAGGAGAAGGTCTTGCCCCCATGCTCTTCAACTTGGGGCTCTAATATGTAGTCAGGAAGGCAACTTCAGTAAACTCAGTGGACACCAGAGGTACACAACTCGTAAAATCTGCACAGTTGGTGGCGTACGCAGACGACGTGGATATTCTGGCCCGATCAATGCTTTGTGTTAAGGAGGTATTCCAGGAGTTGGAGTCGGCAGCGTGTGAAGTAGGGCTCAGGGGCAATGAAGCGAAAACTAAATACAAGACCCAGACACGGCATGAACGACATGAAAGAAGAATCGCGACATCTAACATAGCATTTTATGTGGTCATACCCATAATGAAATCAAGGAAGGTCCATCGGAACAATAAACTAAGCATCTACAAAATATTAATTCGTCCTCTGCTGCTCTATGGATGCGAAACGTGCACCTTGACGCAGGTGTCGGAGAAGTTAATCGACACGTTTGACCGAAAAATTCTTCGGAAGATGTACGAAGCAGTTAAGGGAGGAGATGATTGGCGAATTCGATACAACCATGAGCTGTATCAACTATTTGAGGACCCACCAGCATCTGTAGCGCCATTGCATCAGCATCCCATCTCTCAAAAATGTTGACCGACATTTTGAGATGATGAAAAATGTTGACCGGGGCTTAAACAAAATCGACAAACATGAGATGTAGTGGCGAACCCATTTCAGCGGATTGCTCCAATATTATCCGTAGGGTATTTGTGTGGTCGGTATAAAACAACCCTTTACAGAATCCAGCTTGATAAACTTCGAGAGTGCTCTCCACGACATCACTAATCCTATTAAGAATTACCTTAGCCATGATTTTCGATCCGGCGGTTAGTAGACATATACCACGCCAATTGCCACAATCCCGAAGGTCGTCCTTCTTCAGAATTTTCACAATGACGCCCTGCTTCCATTCAGTCGGATATCTTCCTTCTTTCCATACCTCAGTAAAGAGTGGGAGGAGTATATCGGCTGTTATTTCCGGGTCCGTCTGTACCTGGGGCTTTCCTTTCCGCCATTGACCGAATGGCGGAAACTATCTTTTCCTTTTCTGGCAGATCGTCCCTAATAATTGGATTGTTAAGGTTGGATATTTGGTAGTTGTTCTGTTTCTCGAATATTTTCCTCTGCCAAGATGTTTAAAATATCAGAGAAGTATTCCCTCCCATCGCCGCAAATGGTGTTCATTATAATCAAGGTGACTTCTACTACAATGGCACTACAGCCCAAATAGGACCTTGGCCTCCTGATCTTCAGGTTCCTTAACATTTTTCATTACTTATTGTGGAAGGGTTGTTAGCCCTTCGCACAACCCTCTATCTACAAATTTTAATTTTCGTAACTAAGGTATACCCAAGCAGGTAGTGTGCTAGAATTATGCGTCGACCGGGACTTCACATTGTAAATCAACACGCTACCCACTAGGCTATACCCTAGCTAATCAAGGTGACTTAAGATGCTAAATAGTCTCCATTGAATACCTTTATCTTCCCCATCTTTCAGTGCAGCTCTCAAAATGTCATTCATTACCATCAGAGCTAGTGCTTCTTCGTAGGATTCTTTAACCATTTCATTTTTTTTTTTTTACAGCACCGAGTATAACTTAGATGGTCACCCTTTAATGCAATGCACAGTTATGTCGGTATAAGAAGTGGAAGTGGAGGTATTAAGGTGGAGAAAGACGAAAATGACGGTGGACATTGTTCTTGAAACACCGCAGGCTATACTTGTTGGGAAACAAAGTAGCCATGACCTTATCTGGAGTGTCGATCTTTTTTTGGTACGTTCTTAACATCAAGAACAGTGCGCAGTTTTTAATACTTAACTAAGAAATCATGAAAAACATTTTGAAGGAACAAGTTATCTTAGGTTTAATGAAATTGGCAAAAAAATCCTAAACTCACCATTCCAATACTCCTGTATTCCTATTGAAGAATGTGAGTTGTCGATTGTGACATTTCTGCCAGACTCTGATACTGTGTTTCCTTCTTGCATGGAGTGATTCTAGGTATAGCTAGTTATTAATAAAAAAAAACAGAAAGAATAAAGCACCAAGGATGAACTTTTGGAGGACACCGGAAGGAAAGAAAAAACTTGCACCATCAAAACAAATAATCTGGGTTCTGTTTGACAGACAGGAATGAAACCAAGCAGAAATATATTGGGGAGAAGAAATGCTTGGAGATGATGTTAGAACTCCTCCGGCACATTCCATGCTAAACTGTTGTAATTAGATGGCCAAAATGATCTGACTTCAAATTATGGATTAAGGATTTTAAAATTAGGTTACTGATGGGGCAGGAATCACCTTCAAAATTCACTGAAACTTCCATTCCATCTTGACTATCACAATCGTAGTTCTGTTGTTTTTTAAACTAATTTCCAAAAAGAAAATACAATAAAATTTTCGCCTTTTCGAAATCTTCACTTCTACTCAACACAGACAAGATATTGCCCAACAATTGACCCGTGAAGGTAATCCTTTGAATCCGCGATTCGGATTGCTCTTCAATTTTCGTGTATAATATATCTATAATTGAATGTATACAAAGTTTTTATGTGTAACTGTCAAATTAGTATTCTATCTGTGGCCAAGGTAAACCAAAGCAGAAAGCGTGATAGAATAATTCGTCGATCGAGATTTTAAGTCACAATTTTCGCATTGTAGACCAACACCGTACGTCCCACCGCACTACTTTCTACCATTTCATTAATTTCAATTTGCTGTCATTCGTGAATAAATAAATAACTAATGCGTGAGACATTTATTTGCCTCTCTCTTTGCCACGCGTGTGATCCGGTCCCGCGTGTGATCCGGTCCCGCGTGTGATCCGGACCCGCGTGTGATCCGTGTCCGTCATAGGCGAGCGGAAGCGCTTGAACAACACTTTAAAACACTTCTTCTTATTGTCTGAAAGATAAGCTGGAAACAAGAAAAAGAATATGAAGAATGATTAACTTTATTCAAACTAATTTATGTATTTATATTAATTTATATATTATTGTGTTGTCTTCGGGACATAAATGGGAAATTAAAGGAGGACAGCAAACGAAAGACTGGATTAATCAGAAAGCAGAGTAATAAAGGACAAAAAAGTAAGAAAACAGGTGTAGTCTTGAGTTTCCAGTTTATTGTAGCTAATACTTCTGCCTTTTCTCAAACGCTTCGTTTAGTTCGGCCCTCCGTTTCATATTGTTCACGGCCATTTTCAGAGTCATCGCGCTTCCTCTAATCGAGCATGCTGTTATAGCTCTTCGAACCGTGTTCTTCTGTCTGAACGTGAGGTCGAGGCAGTTAATAGTCTTGGTGTTCGGCAGACGGGCGGGAGCGATAATCCTACGGTAAGGATTTTGCGGCTTCTGCTCTTCATAATCCGTAAATGATTCCCATTTCGTTGTCTCGTTTCTTTTCTCGTCCATCCGTGACTTTATCTCGCTAGGATCTTTCGTTTTTGGATTAGGACGTACCGAAATAAGGTCCCGAGGTTTTTCCTGAGTTTCGTCTTTGAATTTCGTCCAGGGAGTTGCTATTCCAGGCTGAGGAGTTTGATTGTTTGCTTGAGAATCATCGTGTGAATTACCTGATTCGTTTTGGCGAAATGGATTTTGGTTGCGGTTCGAATTGAATTGTGGATTTCTGGAGCCGCTATAGTTATTTCCACCTCGATGATGCTGCTGCCCTCGACTGAAATGTCGTCCGCCTCGATTGTTCTGTCCACCACGATTATTCCCTCGTCCTCTGCTGTTTTTAAAGTTTCTTTGGTCCTCAATTTTTCCCATTTTGTTCAAGAGTTGACAACTAAACAAAATGACTTCTTCGTTTGACAGATCAACGTATGTTGATTACAGTTACCTGCAAAATAGTCGAGTTTGGATTGTTTTGTATTGAAAAAAATACGATATTCAACAGAATTATCACGCTAACGCCATCATATTGTGTGTAATTATTTCATAAATTACTGAAGGACATCTAAATTTAAGGTAATAATGAAATTTTCGTTTACACACTACAAAACATCTCACTCCCGGAACGACACCTAAAAAAGCACGTGTATTTTTGACTTTTCTCAACTGTCATGTGCGTGTAGTCATTTCGTGAGGAGCCGGATTTTGTTTTCGTTTTGGAAAATGTACTGATAAAACCATGCGAAACAATAACGACAGTTTCGGTGCCGGTCAAAGTAACAAAAACTCCCGCAATTTCGGACAGAACAACAGACGTGACGGTGGCGGACGAGGTGACAAACGCGGTAGTAATTTTCGTGGGCAAAATCACCCCGGCGGTTCGTTTGGAAGGGGTGGTGGAGGACGGGGAGGCGGTAGCAAGCACAACGATTCAAAAGAACCCAAACAGACCTCGACTTTTAAAAAGTTTAAGGGTACTGGCCGTGATCCCTATTTGGATCGAAAGGGATCAGATTTAAATACACACGCCAAATTCTACGCTCAGTCGGATGCTTTCTCTTTGAACGCAAACCGCAGTCATCGACGATTCGACGATAATATATGTGACACCGAAAATCAACAGGAAAACATCGAAGCAGCTCCACAAATCGAATCAGCACGAACTCCAGTAGTTGAAAAACCTGCTGCGGAAACAACCCCCATCAAATTAGATATGACGAAATCTAAAACCACAAAAGAAAGCAGTTCCTCATCGAGTTCGTCAAGCAGTTCGGATTCGGAAGACAGTGCTGTGAAAGCTCTGAAAAAAGTAATAGGCCAGACACTCCAGTCCGAGAAGACGCCAGCAGCAGTCATCAGCAATGTACAGAAGACCGCAGCTAAGATAAAAAAAGAAGCCGATTCAAAAAGTGACAAATCATCGTCTGCAACAAGCAGTAGCAGCAGCAGCAGCAGCAGTTCGGATGAGGACTCTGTAAGACCGAAACAATCATCCGAAGAGGACGTAATTTGCTTGGGCAATCTCGAGAAATTTGAAAATCTCGTTGACGATGACCTGGCGGACCCTGCTGCTATCACGAATTGCTTACTCTGCGATAAGTCTGTAAGTTTTTCATCGCGATTCTTTAACAAATTTTTCCACTAATTTTCATTTTCTCGCCAGGGCCACATATCGTTTCACTGTCAAATGATCTGCAAAAACTGCAATGGCAAGTATCACAGCCTAAAGAATTGCCCGAAACCTGCCAACCTGTCCGTAGTGCTCAGTAGTTTTATGCAGTTCTGTCTGAAGCAAAGCTACAAGTACAATCCAAATCTGGGATTTTCGGCCGATGGTAGCGAGCAGATCATGTCACCGATGCCAAATTTAGGAACTGGCAGCGCAATATCGACACCCAATCTGTCCGACTGCTTGGCGAACAAGAAGCGGAAAAAGTCTACTCGGAAGCACGATAGTTCGTCGCCATCGTCATCAA
Source organism: Chorisops tibialis (assembly GCA_963669355.1). NCBI lineage: Eukaryota > Metazoa > Arthropoda > Insecta > Diptera > Stratiomyidae > Chorisops > Chorisops tibialis. The sequence goes on from OY770262.1 coordinate 291,802,543, forward strand.
CCGAATCTGATTCCGAAGGAACGTCCAGTTATCGTAAGAAGCATAAGAAATCCAACTCGAGCAAGAGTCGACAAACGGCAATGCAGCCGTTCCCGAGCTCTGCTCCTTTTCCAGCTGCATTTAATCCAGCGTTCGGATTTAATCAGTCTGGTGTGGTTAATCCGTTGCTAGCACTTAGCCAAATGATGGGTTATAGTCCGGTGTCAATGGGGTTTCCAGCGAATGCTGCAAAAGATTAGAATTAATTTTTTTTTTGGATAAATTTAGGCATGAACATTTTAATTTTACGATTGTTGTTTCTTGTTCGATTTCATAGCTTTATCCGTGCATAAGACCGTTTGTAAATACCCGGAATGATTATCTGCATTAATCGAACTATACAAATGAAATAAATTGTAATCTTTTTTATTTAATAACTGGAATCCATAGTGTTTTTAGGCTCATTACAAGTTGTCGATCGAGTTGAAAGCGGAGAAATTTCATAGACTTCTAAAAATTCGTGATTTTTATTAAACAGCAATTTTTTTTGTGGGTTTTTATACTCTATAGTTAGAAGTAAGAACAAGGCACTGAAGCAGTTAGGTCAACCTCAGATTGGGCGCGTTTAAAGTCCTCTAAAGTAGAAAGCCATGTACATAAGTCAATCCAACAACAACACATTGGAGTCCTAACAAAAATGACAGTTCCATACAAATTCGATGCTCGGTATTGATATCAGTGCAATAGATTTTTAATTGAAAAAAGTGCGATCAAAGTTAAATCTCGGTTTCTCACACTGAAAAAAATCTATCACTCATATTGTGCAGAGTTCTCCGGTTAATTTTCACACAGAAAACTGTAGTTATTACGAAAAAGTATGCACCCTCGTAATATTTCTGTGCTGAATTCGATTTAATTATGCTTTTGTGTTGTTTTCGGTAAAACGTGTTTTTACGACAAGATTGTACAAAAATAATACAGGTGGTCTTTTGAAATGGAAAAATCCATGACGTCACACTCATTGGATTCATTCAAGATTGCCGCTACGTCAGTTCTGCCTAGCTTGGGGGAATATAGAAATCTTTGGCGCCTTTTAATTTTAACATTGCATGTCCTTATAAGTAAGCACTTACAATAAAATTAATATGAAGTACCTTTAAAGCATGCTCCAAATCTGCTTTTTTAAAGCATGAAACATGCTTCCAATCTACTTTGTCTAAAGCAGATTTGAAGCATGTTTATAGTCTGCTTCTCGCAAAGCACCCTTAAAGCTCACTTTGCTGAGAATGTGCTTCCTTTGAAGCACATCCGAAGCGTGTCGAATATTTTATATACGCTTTGTGTATATAAAATCTTCTACTGCATTTTTTTTTTGTTTAGAAATCAAAAATAGTGAGTTGTAAAAAAAAATAGTGAGTTGTAATTCAATTATATTTAATACGATAATTGGTTTTATTGATTTTTTTTTTATTTCGAATGTTGCCCTGTAAAAACGGCTTTTGCATATGTGTTTAGAAATCAGGATATCCAAAATTTTCGTTTTTGACAGCTCCAATTTTTAAAATAAATTTTATTAATTAGATTTACGTATAGTAAATGAATAAAAGAAGGGGCATACATGGGTATTTAGGGAGCGATTAATATTAGCACGAAAATATCATAAGAATTAAAAAATTAAAGTTTCAAATGATTATAATATTCAATTTATTGTATGCCATTACCTATAGGGTTATCCAATAAGAGGTGTTATTTTGAATAGCCCGCCATGCTGAGCCAACTTCATATAAGAACACTTGGTGAACTTTCGTCTACTAACACATTGACGGGGGTCCAAAATGCGTGAGCGAGAGGTCGTCATTTTTCTCTTTCTAACCATGTGTCACCAGATGGCGCACCGCAATTTCGATGAGTTCTTCAAGATTTCGCCAGCATCAAGAGATGGCGCTTTTGAATTTTCAGAAGAGTATTGTCAATTCGGTTCGTAGAAATTCTTACTGTCAAATATTTTGGTTATTTTCGCGAAGGACCAGAATTTTCCACACGCTCAATTCGTGGTGGTTTCTCGCCTTTCCTTTCGTGAAAGCGATTCCCGTAAACAAGAAGTGAAAAACGAGTGCAGTGATTTCCAGAAAGTGCAAAAGAACGAACATCAAGAGCCCCCGAAAAACGAAAATGCATGAAAATTTTTCGCAGTTCATTTTTGTGTGGTGCCGAAATTCCAGTGTTTTCTTCGTCCTTTGTTTTTTCGGTTGCTATTTATCTTTCGTTCGTTTTTCTGTCCGTCTTCGGGTCTTGTGTGAGGTGCGCGGTCCGGTAGTACAGTGCGGAAATTCGGCCTTTGGAGTCTCACGCAAAAAAGTGAGTGGATTTATCTCCTTGTGCGACATTTTGGCATGTTAAGCGCTCCGCTGAACACGACAAGTCGTAAAGAACCGTGTGCGGATTAATTTCGAGTAGAACTTCTCGAACGTAAGTAGGAAAAAATTTAATTTTTGTGTTTGAAATGTGGTGCGGAAATGAGCGATTGAAATAGCGTTGCGTGATCCTTTTGCAGCACAAATTGTTGCCCCTGTAATACAATCATTTTTCGGGGATTAGGGCTACCGGCGATACCCCATTAAAAAAAACGAGTGTCGCAACTACCTCCCGGGTCACTCGGAAATGTTGCTCTTCTTTATTTTCGTGTAGAAGGCTTAATAATAGTTGAAAATGCTGTAAACAGTCGCACTGTTTACTTCATTGACAATTCTCTGACGTTTCTCGATGGCATTTCTCCAGCGATTCTAGGTGAAATGTCATTAAGGTTTGGTAAAATAAGAAGAAGAAGTGTACGTGAATAAAACTCACTAACACCACCAAGGGGTCCAAAATCTGGATTCAAGTGGCGCTAGTCTCGATTTCAAGGGAGATAGACTTCTACAGTATATACTCTTTTCTATGTAGCCCGCTATTTTGGTAGATGTCACTTTTGGAGCTGTCATTTTTTGACATTTGACAAGTAGAAACTACGCCATTAATAAAAATGGAACGATACACGCTTCAACAACGCATTGAAATTATTAAAATTCACTATTCTTGACTGATGAGGCCCATTTCTACCTCGGTGGCTAGCTACGTCAACAAGCAAAACTGTCGCATCTGGGGCTCGGAAAACCCAAGAGTTATAAGCCTTTCCATCCTCAACGTGTGACTGTTTGGTGCGGCTTATGGTCCGGCGGAGTCATTGAACCTTACTTTCGAAAATGAGGCTGGAGCAACAGTTACGGTGAATGGATTGCGCTATCGAGAGATGATTAATGATTTTTTATGGCCGGAATTGGATGATATTGAACTGGACAATGTTTACTTTCAACAAGACGGCGCTACGTGCCACACAAGCACCGAAACCATTGATCTTTTACGGGAAAAGTTTCAAAATAACACCTCTTATTGGATAACCCTATATATTAAATAAGATATCTTACCGTTTACAACTTCGCTGAAAAGCCTGGTGGTTTTTAATGCAAATTTTTTTTGGTGACCATCCCAGTTGACCTTGAGAATGACACCATTGGATAACAAATGGATTAGGCATTTCGATAATCTTGATTGCCTAATTATTAATATAATCTTTAATATTTTGAATGAAATATATTGTACTTATTATATTTTTGTTTTATAGGAAAATTTTTACCAATTGATCTTCTGGCATGCTTTCCAGATCCTTTTCACAGTTTTGATTATCCTCAATCGATTTTAACGGAAACATTTTAAAGTTGGTAACATTCGGAAACACTTTGGTAGCAACTCTCTCCAAAATGGCCGTTTGCCTACCAAGCATTTCTTTCTGCTCCGCAATAATTATACTCTAGATGGAATCTGAGAGTATATTGTGTTTGCCTTACCGTTTGTAACGCTAAGAAATAATGCTCGCATAGAGCCGCCAAGGGTACAGAAATATTTGTTGTCGCTCAAAAACCTCGATTCCGAGTGACCGTCTGTCTGTCTGTGCGTCTGTCTACAGCATAACTCTCGAAAGCTATGAGCTGTAGTGGTAAAAATTTTTGTGTGTCATTTTTAGCAAAAAAGTAAGGTCAAGTTCGTGAACGGGCCAAATCGCTCCAACCCTTCTACCCCCACCCATACAAAATGACACAAATGCACAATTTGACAATAAACGGATTTGCTCGAAAAGTATAAAAGCTATTGTCCTGAAATTTGAAATATATTACTTTTATGATAATATCAATCTACTGTATACAAATTATGCGCGTCCTTCCTCTCCTTCTACCACCTCCCATACAAACTGTACTTGTCATGAATTACTCTAAGCCAATTTACTCAGTGCGTATAAAATTTAGCGAGCTGAAATTGTGCACTAAATATTTATTTAAAATTGTTAGTAAGGCCAAAAAAAATTAGACGATTAGCTTCACCCCTTCTACCCCCTCCCATACAAAATGGCACAATTTCACAATTTGACAATAAATGGATTTGCTCGAAAAGTATAACAGCTATTAGTCTGAATTTCGGGATATATTACTTTCATAATGATTTCAATATACGGTATAAAAATTATTTGCGTCCTCCGTCTCCTTCCAACCCCTCCCATACAAACTACACTTTTTCATGAAATGCTCTAAGCTGATTGTCTCAGAACATATAACATTTATCGAGCTCACATTTTGTGATAAGTACTTATTTAGCATTATCACTAAGATCAGAAAAAAATATTTGATTAGCTTTACTGCTTCTACCCCCTCCCATACAATATGACACAGTTTCACAACTTCACAAAAATCTATTTTCTTGAAAAGTATGAATGTTACTGGTCTAAAATTTAAGAGATGTCAATTTTGTGATATTCTTAGTTATTTCTGAAAAAATCACTAAAATCCCCCCACTCTTTCTACCACCTACAACACACTAATTTTCTCAGCTCCTATTCAATTTTTGGAGTAAGCATTTTGTATAAAACATTTTTATAGCTATTTTAGCATGATGGGGAAAAATTTATTGCTATCACCCCTTCTAACACTCCCCATACAAAATTTCTTGTGATCACAAAAAATTCTATTTCATCTAGAGTATCGTAAGATTGCGCTTTACGCGCAATCGTAGCCCTGTTATGTTTTTTTTTTTAATTCTACTATTCCATTTGCTAGATATTGGATTTTATTATTGTGAGAAAATATAAAATAGTTCTACAAACCACAATGGTCGCAGATGTTATTGCTCGGTCAGTTTTGCTTTGATGCAAAAAGGCGTTGCAACGAAAAACAGGTGTTGGCTCAAGGGTCATTATTTTGAAATATTTTTGTTAAAGTTTAATTTCCAATTCGAAATGTGTGTTTCCGTTTTTACTTCAAGCAGTACATTGGAGTAAAATTGGTATTAATACAAATCCACTGTGAATAAAATTTCAAGTACTTACGTTCGTAATATACTTTAAATTAATTTATCGGTAATCTGAATAAATAATTTATAATTAATTTATAAATTTAGATATTTAAATATGTAAACATACCTTTTTTTCTTCGATGAGCGTGCTATCTATTCTTTTATTTTTTTTTCTTTAATGAAATTTTGAAAAGCATACTTTGTTAAAATCTTTTACAGTGGTAAAAGAATCGATTGCACGCACTTATAATAATAAATTAAAATTAATACTAATCGTAACACTCCCTCCCGGTATATCGGTCAGGGATTGATCGATCTACCTAATTCTTGCAAGTTCGTCGTAAGAAGCTCATCCCAATCCAGAGTTGATCGCTAAATTTTTTGCAGCATTCTATCTCAGATGCAGCACAAGCAGCTTCACTCGCGTCTACAAATAACTGCAGCTGTACAGATTTGTGCTCAGTTGACAGAAAACTGGAGTAGCATCTTGGAATTCGTAGTTCTTCGAGTGGAAGAGAGCTAACTATATTCTCCGCCTCCATCATAAGTGTCCGAAGTAATTCGTCGTTTGGATTTCGCGATGGCATGATTCGCATCATATTGATTTAACTAGGCGTTCCCAGCTCCCTCCCATGTGAGGAGCTGCAGGTGGGTTAAAATTCCGCTCCAGCGGTTCTCTTGAAAACGCAATTTCCTGTTTTGTGGTCACGACCGAACACTTTTTCGGCGTAGCAGCGATTGATTTGTACAATTGCGTTTCTTCGATTTTTCTCATTTTCGGAAGTAATTAGCTTTTCGATTTCTTTTACTTGGTTGATAGCTTTAAATGACTTAAATGTACTTCCTTTGTCGCGAGCGTATTTTTTCTGAAGACGTTCCCGAACCGAAAGGAGTTTTCCGCCAGAGATTGTTGATTTTGATGATGGAGCTTTGACTTTTTTCGTAACTACTCCTTTTACTGATACTTCTGTAATTTTAAGCGATGTCGCAGATTCCTTGCTTTTCTGTTCCGGTTCTTTGACTGGTTTTTCTGGCGTTTTCTCTACTGTCTTCACTTCTTCTTTCTTATCTTTGATTTCATCCTTTTTATCCTTGGCTTCTATCTTTTCATGAACTTTCTCCGGAAGCTTACTTACTGTCTTGAATTTTTCTTTTAATTCTTCAGACTTTGTTTTGACTTCTTCGCGGGGATCGAAATAGGCGCGCTGCAGCATGTTCTCTAAGTGAATGTATCGCTCGGCCTCCTGTTGCTTCAGCATGATCATCGGATCGGTTTGACGGAGGAGCGATCGCGCTGCTCCCAGCTCTCGCAGTTCGATCAGCTCCAAAATTATCTACGAAAAACGGAAAAGCGTCAATTGAACGAAACTCTTGACTCAGTTTACCTGCTCGTATAAATTTATCAGTTTTTTGTCAGGCAATTTGAGGGACTGGATGACTTTCAGAACGGTGTCCCAGTGGCCGTTGTGGATGTCCGAAACGAACCCGTCCACGCTGTCGACCGTGTTGAGCGATACGCCTGTCTCCTCCTGCAATTACTCCGATTGATTTAAGCGGCAATTTAGTTAAATCAAACGTTTTTACCTGCAATGTTTGGAGGGTCTTGTTGAGGTTAGACTCCTTCAAGTACTGCTGTATCAATCGGATAACACTGAAATTTTAATTGCGAGGCGCTTAGCAAGTGGCTAAGTTAATTGCTGTTAATTTTACTCACTCCGCCGTATAAATTTCGCAACGTCGTCGTACATCTTTAGCTGTCAGAAATTTCGGCGCGTAATATTCCTCCATACGAGGAATATTTCGTGCGGATAGTTTTATCCGCATGAAATATTCCTCGTATGGAGGAATATTACGCGCCGAAATTTCTGACAGCTAAAGATTCGGAGGGGTAAATTCCTCCATATGAGGAATATTTCGTGCGGATAGTTTTATCCGCATGAAATATTCCTCGTATGGAGGAATATTACGCGCCGAAATTTCTGACAGCTAAAGATTCGGAGGGGTAAATTCCTCCATATGAGGAATATTTCGTGCGGATAGTTTTATCCGCATGAAATATTCCTCGTATGGAGGAATATTACGCGCCGAATCTTTATCTGTCAGAAATTTCGGCTCGTAATATTCCTCCATACGAGCGGGATTAGGTAAGACTCAGTTGAATCAAGTATCAAGTTAATTCTAATTAAATTCGCTAAGCAGATTAAGCTCCGCTGGTCTAATTTTCACCTAATTTGGCGAAGACGTAATCGATGCCGTCCTAAAAGCGCAGAAAAACAGCACCACCCAAATCGATTTCCGTCATCGAAAATCTAATTCAAGAAATCGACAAGAGACCATCCACAGAAATGCATCTATGCCTAATTTCTCCACGACTGCACCCAGCATTGCTTGCTATACTTACTCCATGGGACGCTAGAGACGCTTTATCATAGTTTGGTAAACGTAAAGCGCGACTTTTGAACTGAAATTTAAAAAAAAGTCGACGAAATTTTTTTTTAAAGAAACAACTTTTTAATGCAGATGAAATTTGCAAAAGAAAATTACTAAGGTTCACGTATGGTGAACTCGTAAGGTGGTGGAAGATTAATTTAAAGGTCGAATTCAGCCGGATGCTACTACAGTGTATTCTTCGTCTAGCATGGAACTACTGGAGTCTATGCAGTGGCCTATCTTGTATGAATTGTGCTGAATAATGCCATCAAAAAACGAAGAATTGAAAAAATTCTAAATCAGCTCGAACTAGAGTAGCCAATGAAAAACTAAAAACAATTACTAAAATAAAATCCATTACATTTTAATAAAAAAAAAACATATGAACAACACTAAAAAAAATTACACCACTATTTAATAAGCCGATTGTAATTCTTCCTACGTCGACCTTCTTCGTATGTGTTATTTCGATCTTAGCAATGCCGATTTCGAGTCTACATCACGCGTCACAGACGGCGAATATCCGGCAATGTAATCTTCATCCAAGGCATTGGTTTTAGTTTTAGCAACACGCGATGGCATTTGTTTCGGTATCGGCATCGGGAACCTTAATGCCAAGGTTTTCATTTGTTACAAAATCCTTGACTTTCATGTGTAGTTCGCGATCCGGATTACAGTCGCAGATGTGCATACAATGATGTAGGCTGCTTTCTGGAGGGATCGATACATCCGCTTCAGTGCTAGGTTCATATATAGTCCATCCTAAACGCGTTTTGGTACCGACAGGTTGTCCTCGTTCTTCTCTGACTTCAAAGGGAACTCCTAAGTTCCAGTTATCTATTCCGATTAGCAGTCTGGAAGTTGCACTATGTTAGAAACTCAGATTTACGCCTTTCAGATGTCCACACGATTTTAGTGTTGAAGATGAAATGGATTGCGTAGGTAGATTTAGCTCTTTCACAGTTCGCACGTCCCAGATTTTATATTTGGAAGAATTTCGCTTCATTCCAGAGATCTCAAAGGATAATCTCTTTGAGTTTGGTTCGGTTCGCACAGTATTAGCGGTCCATTTGATGCAAAGACTATCCAGCGTACCCGAAAGATTCAACTCATTTGCTAAGTATCAGCGAAACAGATGATCCCTCATCAAAGCATGCATACGTCTGTTACGTTTTGTTTTGACCGTAAAGCTTTACAGGTATTACTCGAAAGAGCATTGTCGTTTTCGGCTGCTGGTGAGTAGAGATGCTCGATACACACTAACACTTCTGTCCTAATAGAGTTTGGAAATTTCGCCCGAAATTTGAATTTTCTCAATTCTTTTTCTTTTATGAAGTAAACACAATCAAATTGAATTGTTATTTATGAAAGTCATATTTATTTTCGGTTTTAATGAGAATTCTATTCAAAAACTTGTAGTTTAACGCAAATTTTCGCCCGTGTCCGTACATTTGAAATCGGTCAAACTCAAGTTTGGCTGATTTTCGCATTTCTTATGTTGCCTTCTTGTGCTTCTAATCGCACTCTTAACTGTTGGTATTATAGCATTGTCCAAACTCTATTAGGACAGAAGTGTTAATCTGTAACGAGTATCTCTACTGGTGAGTATTGTGAGATTGCGCTCTGTAGTTTGAGCTATCGCTTACTTCGGGATCTTTACTGTCATTGTGTAGTAATGGGTGGTGTCTGAAACTACAATCATTTTGTCCACAGATGTTGTCCGATTTGCACCGGTTTTGATTATGGCGTTCCAAGCATTTACGACAGAGTCCATCTCGTTTAATGACATTCCACTTGCTGGAGAGGTCTAATTTTTTAAATACTTCACACTTTGAAATTACGTGCGAATTTTTTTCACATACTAAACAAATATTTTTGTCTTTTACCTCTGGATTCTTTGGCAATGATGCAGAGAAACGGTGCTACAATGCTAAAAGAGAAGCTCATTGAGGCTTCCGTGGCGTAATGGCCAGCGTGCTTGCTTCTCAGTCAATAGGTCGTGGGTTCGATTCCCACTGCAGACGGGATTTTTTTAAGCACAAATTTTTCAGTTGCTACTGGTGATAAAAAATTATTCGCAATAAAATGGGGAAACGGTGTAAAAGTGAAACAGTTCCACTTCAAAAAGGCCTAGATACTCGGTAGATTGTTTCTGTTAGCTTTCTATCATTCAGTCCCCCATAACATCTGCAAATATTTGTCAGTAAGCAGCCTGTACAACTGAGCAATATACCAGCTTCTCCACTCGCTACGGTCGTTCTCACTCCCCTTCCTCAACCTTCTCAATCCCATTCCTTCCCTCCATGACTGTGTTTGTGCATTGCACATAAAGGCCGAAATTGCCTATAACACAGGTCATTCTGTAAAAAAAAAAAAAATGGAGTAAAATAACGTCTAACGAGTTAGAAAATTTGGTCAATGCCAAGATGCTTGCAGGCAGTTATAGATGCCCATGGTGGGCCAACAAAATATTAATATTAAGTTTTAAAATGAAATTTAAATTCCTTGATGAAGTTTTTAGTGAATCTTATGATCGTACGTAGACTTTTGTCAATGCTATTTTTTAGTTTTTTTTTATGAGATTGTTAAGTTTATATTGGAGAAGAGATTTTTTTGTTACATGTCAATAAAACTAGATTATAAACAAGACTATATCATTACTTTTTCAAATAGTGCTGTTGGGCTCGTTAAGCAGCGAAAATAGTCGCCGTATGTAGACTTTTGTTGGCTACTGTATAGACGCCAAGCAAACTGAAAATTTGAAATGTCGGGGTCTCCCTGGCAAGCCCTTCGATATGTAGAGGTAAAAATATCATGGGAGTGTTAGGCAGGTTCAATGGAAATGGAAAAACTTCGATTTATCAAGGTTACACTGTATTTTAATGGAGTCTGTTCCCGCGAAATGGCGTACATTTCATATTACTTTCGATTGAAATGCACAGAAAGCAAGCAAGTCGAAAGTAATCTAATTTTTCATGCAACAGAAGTTCTAATTTTGGCGAAAATCTGAAAATGTCAGAGTAATAAACAACCGGCTTAGCTGACTCGTTAATTACTGCGGTATTTAGTCTTGGGCCAACTTTTCACCGAGTCTAATAGGTAGGTCTTTTCTTTAAAATATATTCAACCTAAAGAGAAGAAGTTGTGACCCCACCATCACCATTTTTTGCGGCACACAAAAGTTCATTGAGGGTACGAGTATGTAGCTGAAGTCGAGAAGTATCAAGATATTTCAAAAAATATAATGAAATTTTTCTTAAGAACGCTGTCAACCTCTTCATTCAACACGTGAGAGCACTGCAATCTCCTCGGCCGTTTATTGCCCCTTTACCCTGCTATAACTCAATAGCTTTGGCTAATCTAAGTATCTTCAAGGGAGCCATGTTGGCTAGTTCCTCGGCAGAAAGGAAACTTCTACCAAGGAGATCGTGTCTTTTCTGCTTCACAGTGACATAGGATGTGCTCTGTAGTTTCTGAGTCTTCGAGACAGAGGCGGCAGATGTCGGTTTCATCTAAGTCCATATTTTTGAGGTGGTGGTTTACTCCACTGTGTCCCGTCATTAGGCCGACTAGAGTACTAATATCACTCTTGCTGAATTTTAGAATATTCCCCAATTTTTTTTTGTTTTTTGGTAGGATTAGTTTTTTTTGAGATTGATAAACCTGGAAGTCCATTCCAGTAGATTTTATGCTCTTGTTCAACCCACTTTCTAAGAATAGGGTTGGAGTGCCCTTTTGGTTTTCCGCAGAATGGCTCTAGACCAATAAAATTTGTTTCTGCGCCGTTTTTTGCAATGCGATCAGCCTCTTCATTTTCCTCAATTCCCATATATCCTGGTACCCACATTAAGGTTCCTTCCTTCTACAATGGCACTACAGCCCAACAACACATTAAGGTTACATAATTCCTTTTTCCCAGGATGATTGTTTATTGGATGCTAGGGCTTTGAGAACCGCCTGACTATCCGATAGGATATAGATTTGTTGCGATGAGCTCCACTCTATATGTTTGTTCCAGTTGAGTTTGCTATCCAGTATAACACCTAGATATTTTACCTCATCTGAAAAGGGTATTGGTGTTCCATTTATTGAAGGAGGTTTGATGTGGATTTTCCTTCTATTTGTAAATGGTACTATCTAAGTCTTACTTGGGTAGATGTTCACGTTCCTCTAATGATAATGACGAGGTCCTCTTCATAGAAACGATAGTAATTCAGGAGCGATCCAACTACTTCACAATTGGAGGGAGTGGGTGGCGCTAGTACATATTATCAAAAATTTTATTACGTATCAGTTTTTTCTTATAATTTAAATTGTTACTAATCGATTTCCTTAATATACGCTCTTAATTGGTCCAACCGTTGTCTAGCGATAGCAGCTAGTAAACCTTCTTGTGACGTCGGATCTTCATTGCCTAAAATTCGAACAGATTCTTCGAGAACTCCAGAAGCTTCTCCTAATTTAATTCTGTGCTCGTCGTTCTCAGTTGTTCCATTTGCATGTGATATGCGTGCAATTAAGACTAAAGGAGCATGCAATTCGTACAAAGTAATGGCACGTGAACGACTTAATCCCGGTTCGAAAATATTTAAAATTTTCAGAACAAGTCGGCAAAGTTCAACCTTATGTTCTAGCTGGGTAGTTGAAAGATTTGTCAATTCGTATCCATTAACTCGTCCATACATTTCAATCAAGCTTTGTCGCAGACTCGTTTGCATGTAATGCAAAGGATGTAATGTTGTTTCGTATTTTCGATATAATCGTTCAGTGTGTTCTAGTCGGTTAGAATCAAAATTCATTGCCTCGACGGTCTCAATTTCGGTTCGAATGGGCGAAAGGATTTCATCGATAGTTGTCGAAGTTGCTACGCATTCACAATTGGAGCATTTCCATGGGCTGGTGTTATCTGAAAAGGAGATATTTTACAAGGTGCCTTCGACTTGAGAAGAGTTTCTACCTACCAAACGGATCTGTGATTATAACGAATCCTGTGTCACAGTTTCTACATTTCAACGAACTGAAATGAGTTTCTAATTCTGTAGGATCCGAGCAACGTTTACATTTACAGGTGAAATATTTTCCACTTTTCAAATGAGCCTGTCTTTCTGCCGTTCCGGTTAAAGTGTACGTGTACGACACAAGCAACTGTTCGTCTTGCTTCACATCAACCAATGCACGAAGTTTGATTCTAAATGTGGCAAAGATTTATAGAAGTCGAGTTTGTAATGTGTAAATTACGAACCGATAGCCCTCAGATGGATAAATTGTTCGTGTTGTATTTGGCACACAATTGTGGGCTAAAATTGCTGTTTGCGGAAATAAGCATCGTATTGGATATCCGTCCGGTGTTCTTGCTTCGAACGCGTTAACTTGTAGGATTCCGATTACTCGCATTATTAAGTTCTCGGAAAATCTAGCTAATTTGCATGGTCCTCGTAGGTATCGAGCGATGTTATTTAAATCTGCATTCCATATTTCCTTGCATTCTCTTCTGGCTGAATTGTGGTATTCCATTGGTTCGATCTCTCTATTCCATCGATCTGGGTCTGATTCCTTTTGAAGGAGCATTCTATAGAAATAAACAGGTAGAATTATAATTTTCAAATATTTCATAGACACATATAAATTTGAATTACGATTGCGGGGCTTAAACCAACCCTAAATAAAATAGTAAGTTCTTAATGTATTACACTACTAGTATACAATACCTGATATTGCAAACGTGGTATAGCATAATAGGAAGGCTGATACACTGCCCATATGGTTTAACATCAGCTGTTCATGAAACTGAAACGTCGCATCATATTTCGTAAAAAGTGTGCAAAATTGTACGCATTAAAATATTCGCCATATCCATTAAATCACTACAGCAACCAGCAAACTGAATCTCTACAAAACCGTATTATTCATTAGTCCTCTCTTTTACAAACAGATGAGACACGCTTTTGGCCGACTTAAGTGTTAGGTGAAGATTGCTCAGTAGTTAATGCAATCAAATCTTCTTTTCGACATGAAAAAAAAAATCACTTCCTTATTTGTTACACACTTATCAGCTCTAAATCACACTTTTTGCTCAATACAAAAAATATGCTTTAAAATTGCTTCTATTAAAGCTGAATCAATTTTTTTTGCAATTAAAGCTGAAGCGGAAGCTTATTTAAGTGGACATGTAATGTTAAAACGTATATGAAATATTAGCAAGTTCGAAGCACTTCCTCCGATAAATTAAGCGCATTTAAAATACTTCAAAAGCTCTTGTTTTTCCCGCTGGGATAGTTTAAGAGTGAAACGTCCACGAAAAATATTTACTTAGTAAGACCCGCCCTCATATACTGTGACAAAGTGTTGTATTTTTGTAACCACCGGGAAAAAAATAAAAGACTTTGAAAGTGAGGAAAAATGCTTCAGTATTGCTAAATTCAAAATCTTACAAGCGCTTAGAATTTTAAAATCAAGACGCTCTTGTTGGTTGGAGAAAAGCAAGTGGCGCAATTTTAAAATGGCGTCAATAAAAAATTGGAGCATATTGCTATAGATCTTGCAATCACGCAATTTGGATGTTGCAAGAAACATCGAGAAAAGTCCATCAACATGTAAAACGCTATAAACAAGTTTCCAGCAACATCCAGTAAACTCCAGGCAATCCAGAATAGCCGAGACACACACACACACACAACGACACCTGTCTGGGAGATTTAGTATAAATACCCGCCAACTTTCAGACAGTAGTTAGTCATTCGGCGACACCTATCGGTGGAAGAACGCGAACCGGTACAAGAAAGCGAAAGAATAAGATCGATGGCATTGCCAAATAGGCGAATATAGTGCGAATTAAGTTAACGTGAAAATTAAATAAAATTATCTATTATTTTAAACGAATTGCGTTTTCTTTGAAATCTGTCGAATCCCCTAGCTCGCAACAATTGGTGTCAGAAGTGGGATTTCAAAGATAAATTCGGGTTAAAAATCGCGAGTGAAATTAAAATTCTCGAACGGATAATTTTGTGAGAGCGAAAAAGTGAAACTAAAATTCTCGAACGGACAGTGAGAATTTTGTGAAATCGAATATTCTCGAGTGCTCTAGTGAACAGTGATTTTAATTAGTGGAGAAAATTTAAGTGAATTCGGATCACGGAAAAACTCGAAATAATCGGTAGTGAGAATGCCGCGTTATTTAAAGGACTTAAAAGTAACGGAGCTGAAGGAAGAGCTCAGTAGACGCGAGTTATCTACGACAGGGAGCAAGTCTGAACTTGTCAGCCGTACGATCGAGACACTGCAGGCTGAGGGTGAGGATGCAGATAGTTTTGAGTTCCAAATCGAAGAAGCTCGTAAAGAGGAGTGCTCTGGTACATCGGATGCCTTAACACAGTTAATGCAACAAATGATGCACAAATTGGATCAACAATCTGCGGACATTAATCAGAAATTGGAGGAACAATCTGCGGACATGAATCAGAAATTAGAGCAACAATCAGTGGACATTAAACAACAATCTGCGGACATGAATCAGAAATTAGAGCAACAATCAGTTGACATTAAACAACAATCTGCGGACATTAAACAACAAACTGCGGACATTAATCAGAAACTAGAGAAATTAGATCAGACCTCAAAGGACCTCAACCAAAAATTGGAGCTGCAAAATAATAAAATAGACACCATGGGTAAGGTAATAGAAGAAAACGTAGAGAAGAAACTTCGGGTCTTCGAAGAAGAAGTCGAACGCCTAAAAAGGGACTTCGATAACGTGAAGGCGACTGGCGTCATCAAGACAGAACACGTTGCGCACAAGGGTCTCAAGGCTCCAATCTTCGATGGACAAACACCGTGGGCTATTTATAAGACCCAATTTGAGGCCGCCGCAAGAAACAACCATTGGAATGATCTGGAACGAGGAACGGCTCTTATATTGGCGTTAAGAGGCCCACCAACAGCAGGAGCAACAACAAGATTTTTCAACGTTAGTTCGGACATTGGATCTTCATTATGGCAGTGACCACATGCGAGAGATCTACAAAACTCAACTATACAACCGAACTCAAAAGAATGGTGAAACACTCAAGAGCTGGCACGCGATATTGAACGACTCACACTATTATCGCTGCCTAATGCGCAAACAGAGCAACGCAACGATACAGCTGTTTTCGCATTTAACAATGCTGTACAGGACAGAGAGCTGCAACAGGCGTTAAAACTGGCAGGTAAGAAAACGATTGGCGAAGCCTTAGTATAGGGGCTGACGTTCGAAGCTGCCAAGCAAAGCTCACGGAGTAACTATCGAGTTCGAGAAATAGTAGAAGAGTGTGTGTGTGTCAGAAAGCAGAGCACACCAAGCGGAGCGAAAGGTTTGATGCCCCCCGTTGCTGGAATTGTGGACAGGTAGGACACTTGAGACTCGACTGCCGTAAACTCAGAAAAGCGACCAACCATTGTTCCGGCTGCGCGGCTAAACAACGCGAAGGTAGAGATCGTGAAGGTAGATCTTGGTTAAGAACTAGTCGTCAGAGTTCAAATCTTACACACGGTTTTGACAAAAGACGCCAGAGTAGATCGAAAACCCCGAGTCAGCAAAACCGATTGCGACAAGAACAATACATCGGGAAAGATCATGGAAGCAGAGTTAGGCATTCGAATAAGGATCGCGAACGAACGGGTGGAAGTCGTGACGGTCAAGTACTCCATGCGAATGAACGTGACAAGGCCGAACATGAGAAGGGACGTGTTCGAGAAGATCGCGAAAGGAAGAATGCGGAACGTGAAAAGGAAAGCAAACGTGCTGCCAAGAAGGAAAAAGAAGCCGGAGAAACCATTCAGAGGATAACGACCGAACCAAAGAATGGATGGAATCAGCAAGAACTGGAGGATGCTCAACGTAAAGATCCAGATATTTCACCGATCATGGCATGGAAGGACGAAATGAAACGGCCTGAGTGGAAAGACATCTCACAATTCAGCGAAACCCTGAAGTGTTATTGGGCACAATGGAACTCTCTTCACCTAGACGGCGGATTATTAAAACGGAAATGGGAAAACGCTGACGGAAAGTCGTATCACATGCAAACCATCGTCCCGCATTGTAAAGTCGAGGAGGTTTTGAAGGAATATCATGGAGGTACCTCCGGTGGGCATTTGGGTGTAAATAGAACCTTGGCAAAGATACGAGAAAGGTTCTATTGGATCCATCTCCGAGATGATGTCGAAAATTGGTGCCGTAAATGTACTACGTGTGCATCGAGTCGGGGCCCACACCGCAGATCAAAGGGAGAAATGCAACAATACAACGTGGGAGTTCCATTTGAGAGAATTGCTGTAGATATTGCTGGACCCTTTCCGGAATCAGAAAATGGTAATCGCTACATTTTAGTGGTCATTGATTATTTCAGCAAGTGGCCTGAAGCTTACGCAATTCCAAACCAAGAAGCAGTAACCGTCGCAGAACAAATTGTTACCAACTGGGTGAGCAGATTTGGAGCGCCACGTGAACTACACTCCGATCAAGGACGCAATTTTGAATCTCAAATATTCAAACACGTGTGACAAATGCTGGGAATAAACAAAACGAGGACAACTCCATTACACCCACAGTCCGATGGAATGGTGGAACGTTTCAATAGGACATTGAATTCAAACCTATCCAAACTCGTCAGCGAGAGGCAACAGAACTGGGACCAGCACATCCCTCTATTTTTAATGGCCTATAGAACATCGGTGCATTCAACAACAGGAGAAACTCCGTCCCGAGTCATTTTCGGAAGAAATATTGGAGTCCCTGCGGAACTAATGTTTGGAGTGCCACCAGACCAACCAACCAATGCTAAAGATTATGTCTCGGATCTTCGATGTCGACTAAAGACAATTTATAACCTGGTCAGAGATAAAATTGATTTGGCGTCCGACCGCATGAAGACGAGGTATGATCAACGGGCGAATTCATCAGGATTCCAAGAGGGCGATTTGGTTTGGTTATACAATCCCAAACGACAGAAGGGCAGATCGCCGAAACTACAGCGAAACTGGGAAGGCCCTTACCAGATCATCAACCGGTTAAATGATGTCGTCTATCGGATTCAACTACATCATAAACCCCGCACTAAAATGAAAGTGGTACATCTTGACCGATTAACAAAGTACCATGGTGCCATTGAGGAAGTGAACGACTCTGTTCGGGACGAACAGGGACTAAGGAGAGGGTAATGTTATAGATATTGCAATCACGCAATTTGGATGTTGCAAGAAACATCGAGAAAAGTCCATCAACATGTAAAACGCTATAAACAAGTTTCCAGCAACATCCAGTAAACTCCAGGCAATCCAGAATAGCCGAGACACACACACACACACAACGACACCTGTCTGGGAGATTTAGTATAAATACCCGCCAACTTTCAGACAGTAGTTAGTCATTCGGCGACACCTATCGGTGGAAGAACGCGAACTGGTACAAGAAAGCGAAAGAATAGGATCGACGGCATTGCCAAATAGGCGAATATAGTGCGAATTAAGTTAACGTGAAAATTAAATAAAATTATCTATTATTTTAAATGAATTGCGTTTTCTTTGAAATCTGTCGAATCCCCTAGCTCGCAACAATATGAATAAAACGATTGGGGTCATGCGAAACAAAGCAATCAATCCAACTAAAACCGTATTTCAGTGATTATTTTCAAGCACTTTATTTTCCGTTGGGTTTATTTTTGTTTCTTTCATGGTTTCTTGTATCAATTAAACACAATTAAAAACATAACAGAATTATGATTGGGCTTAAAGCCCAATCATATGATACTCTAGATGAAATGAGAAAGAGTTCAATGTACCGGAAAATATGTCACCACTAATTCTTTTGAAAAATTAATAGTGACTTTTGTATCGGAGGTGGTAGAAGCAAAGGAGGAAGGTTTATAATTTTTGGATATGACACCTACTGTGGTATGTACAATATTTCGTGTTGAATTTAAGGTTTGTAGCCTTCATTATTTTCAATTGGACATAGTTTTACTGAAATTGGGGCATTTGTATGGGAGGTGGCAGAGAAAGTGGAGGGGCTTAGAAGATTTTGAAACTGCTTATGGACATCATTATCGCCACGCTTTGTTTCTTCAAAGTCGATAGCTCTCATATGTTCGCAGAAAAAATGCTATAATACAGATATTTATATGGGAGGGGGTAGAAGGAGTGAAGAGGAACTGATAATTTTTTTAGCATTTATTGCAATTATTAAAAAACAAATTCTGGAAAAATTTTAAGTTTATACTTTTTCTAGTTTTAATGGAAATCAATATAATGCATTTAGCAAAAATTATGCATTTGTATGGGAGGGGGTAGAAGGAGTGTACGGATGAAAACACATTTTTTCCTCGTTATTGATATTTCTATTTGTATACTTTGCACAAAATATCAAGCTGATAGCTTTAATGGTTTCGAAGAAAAATAATTTAATGTAAATTTCAAAATTTCGTGAAATTTGTATGGGAGGGGGTAGAAGGAGTGAGGTGAAGTTGATAATTTTTTTAATATTTATTGGACTTATAATAAAACTAATTCTGGCAAAAATTGGTTTTTATAACTTTGCTAGTTTCAATGAAAACCGAAAAAATTTATTTTTCAAAATTATGCATTTGTATGGGAGGGGGTAGAAGGAGTAAAGAGGAGCTGATAATTTTTTTAGCATTTATTGCAATTAATAAAAAACAAATTTTGGTAAAGTTTTAAGTTTATACGTGTTCTAGTTTTAATGGAAATCGATATAATGCATTTAACAAAAATTATGCATTTATATGGGAGGGGGTAGAAGGAGTGTACGGATGAAAACACATTTTTTCCTCGTTATTGATATTTCTATTTTTATACTTTATGCAAAATATCAAGTTGATAGCTTTAACGATTTCGAAGAAAAATAATTTGATGTAAATTTCAAAATTTCGTGAAATTTGTATGGGAGGGGGTAGAAGGGGTGAGGTGAAGTTGATAATTTTTTCAGTATTGATTGAACTTATAATAAAATTAATTCTGGCAAAAATTTGGTTTTATAACTTTGTCAGTTTCAATGAAAACCGAAAAAATGCATTTTTCAAAATTATGCATTTGTATGGGAGGGGGTAGAAGGAGTGAGGGGATCAGATCAATATTCAGTCATAATAATGAAATTTATACCATAATACTTTGACCTAAATTTCAAGTTGATAGCTTAAATAGTTTCAAAGAAAAATCAATTTCTGAAAATTTCGAAATTTCGTGAAATTTGTATGGGAGGGGGTAGAAGGAGTGGGGGGATGTGGCCCGTTCACGAACTTAAAGTTTCTTTTTTGCTAAAAATGACACACAAAAATTTTTAGCCTTATAGCTCAAAGCTTTCGAGAGTTATGCTGTAGACAGACGGACAGACGGACAGACGGACAGACGGACAGACAGACAGACGGACAGACGGACAGACAGCAACTCGGAATCGAAGTTTTTGAGCGACAACAAATATTTCTGTACCCTTGGCGGCTCTGTGTGAGCATTATTTCTTAGCGTTACAAACGGTAAGGCAAACACAATATACTCTCAGATTTCATCTAGAGTATAAACATAACAGAATTATGATTGGGCTTAAAGCCCAATCATATGATACTCTAGATGAGATGGAAATGACTTTAATATACCGGAAAATATGTCATCTCAAATTCTTTCGAATAGTGAATTGACATTTTTGCATGGGAGGTGGTAGAAGTAGAGGGGGAGGTTTGTATTTTTCGTATATGACACCGAACATGCCATGCAAAATGTTTTTTGCTGAATTTAAAGTTTTTAGTTTTCATTATTTTTAAAGAAATTGGACATAGTTTTCCTGAAATTGGGGTATTTGCATGGGAGGTGGCAGAAGTAGTGGAGCGCTTAAGATGATTTTGACCCTGCTTATCATCATCCTTATCACCATGCTTTGATTCAATTTCAAAGTCGACAGCTCTCATATATTCGAAGGAGAAATGCTTTTCTTGAATTTATAATACAGATATTTATATGGGAGGGGGTAGAAGGAGGAAAGCTGAGCTGATAATTTTTTCCAGCATTTATTGCAACTATTAAAAAACAAATTCTCGCAAAATTTTAAGTTTGTAGTTTTTCTAGTTTTAATGGAAATCGATATAATGCATTTAACAAAAATGATGCATTTGTATGGGAGGGGGTAGAAGGAGTGTAACGATGAAAACAATTTTTTTTCCTGTTATTGATATTTCTATTTTTATACTTTGTGCGAAATATCAAATTGATAACTTTAACAGTTTCGAAGAAAAATAATTTAATTTAAATTTCAAAATTTCGTGAAATTTGTATGGGAGGAGGTAGAAGGAGTGAGGGGAAGTTGCTAATTTTTTCAGTGCTGATTGAAATTATAATAAAATTAATTCTGGCAAAAATTCGTTTTTATAACTTTACTAGTTTCGATGAAAATCAAAAAACTGCATTTTTCAAAATTATGCATTTGTATGGGAGGGGGTAGAAGGAGTGATGGGATCGGATCAATATTGAATCATATTAATGGTATCTATATCATAATACTTGAACCCAAATTTCAAATCGATAGCTTAAATGGTTTCTAAGAAAAATCAATTTCTGAAAATTTCGAAATTTCGTGAAATTTGTATGGGAGGGGGTAGAAGGAGTGGGGGGATGTGGCCCGTTCACGAACTTAAAGTTTCTTTTTTGCTAAAAATGACACACAACAAATTTCAGCACGATAGCTCAAAGCATTCGAGAGTTATGCTGTAGACAGACGGACAGACAGACAGACGGACAGACGGACAGACAGACAGACGGACAGACGGACAGACGGACAGACAGCAACTCGGAATCGAAGTTTTTGAGCGACAACAAATATTTCTGTACCCTTGGCGGCTCTGTGCGAGCATTATTTCTTAGCGTTACAAACGGTAAGGCAAACACAATATACTCTCAGATTTCATCTAGAGTATAAACATAACAGAATTATATGATACTCTAGATGAAAAAAGAATAAGTTTATTGTACCGGAAAATAGAATTTGAGATGACATCCTTTCGAATAGTGAATAGTGAATTTTGTATGGGAGGTGGTAGAACCAGAGAGGGAGGTTTGAAATGTTTGTATATAAAAACGAACGTAGTATACAAAATGTTTCATGCTGAAATTAATGTTTGTAGCTTTAATAATTTTCTAGGAAATTAAACAATTTTTGTCTGAATTTATGGTATTTGTATGGGAGGTGGCAGAAAAAGTGAGAAGTTTTGGATGATTTTGAATCTGCTTATCAACATCCTAATCATATTGCTTTGTTACTCATATGTTCGAAGGAGAAATACTTATCTTGAATTTTCAATACAAAAATTTGTATGGGAGATGGTAGAAGGAGTGAAGCGAATAAATGCATTTTTGAAAATTGTGCATTTGTATGGGAGGGGGTAGAAGGAATAAGGGGACCAGATCAATATTTTTTGACGTTGATGATATTTACATCAATTTGCTATAACCTAATTTTCAACTCAATAGCAGAAACAATTTCGGAGAAAAATCAATTTCTTTAAATTTCGAAATTTCATGAAATTTGTATGGGAGGGGGTAGCAGGGGTAGAAATGGCCCGTTCATGAACTTAAAGTTACATTTTTGCTAAAAATGATATATGAAAATTTTCAGCACGATTGGTCAAAGTTTTCGAGAGTTATAAAGTAGACAGACGGACAGACAGATAGACGGTCACTCGGAATCGAGGTTTTTGAGCGACATCAAATATAATGTACCCTTGTCGACTCTGTGCGAGCGTTATTTCTTACAAACGGTATCGCAAACACAATATACTCCCAGATTTCATCTAGAGTATAAACTTTCGTGTGTTGCATACAAAAGCTGTAGCAGCTTTCAATTTAATACGATATTTTCTTTGTCGTGTGTCGTTGGCCTTGCGATCGCACGTATCCGATCTAGTTATAACTATATTTACTCCATGCTACACTAGAGGCGCTTTACCATAGTTAGGCGGATGAAATTGGCAAAAGAAAACCACAAAACTCACCATTCCACGAATGGTGAATTGAGGAAGGTGAATTCGCAGGTGTCGATTGTGACATTTCTACCAGACTCTGATACGGTATATCTCCTTCGTGCATGGAGTGACTCTAGTTATAACCAGTTCATTATCAAAGCTGAATATCCAAATTGCCTTACTATGTAATTGTTACCGTTGAACTTTGGATCCCCTTGATGCTGGTACTGGCATCAAATTTGCTTGGATGCGATGTTAGTAAATGAGCTTTTGCGAGGTGTAACCTGTCTTTAGACTCTGCATTCGAACACTTCGAACTTCTGCTCCGCGATGGTAGAGATTCTTTACCATGAGGAGAAGCCATAGGTTAAGGGCGCAGCGATTGTTCTTAAATGTGCTGCCACTTTATGTAGCCTAGACTCCGGGCTCGTAGATGACGCATAGACTACCCTATCATTTGTGTATAATATAGCAAACAAATTTCCGTCATGGGCATATCTACTTAGGTCCGAGTATCGACCCCTGTGGAACCTTCCGCGATACCGATGATGACACCGAGATTCACAGCGATGGGTCACTTGGAATCGAGGTTTTTGAGCGACAACAAATATTTCTGTACCCTTTGCGAATCTGTGCGATCCTTATTTTTTAGCGTTATCAACTTTAGAACAAATCGAGATTTCATCCAGAGTATAAAAATTATTTTTAATCTATTTTATGATCAAGAGTTGAAAACAATCGAATATGTTCTTTTTATAACAACTAGTGTGTCTGCTACACGATGACTTTGATAAATCTAACAAACCAAAAAGATGACTTTTTGATGGCATTTAGCCAAAAGATATGATCGCCTGCTCATAAATAAATCATCGCTGTAACAAGTAATTCATTTAATGTCATCATGTAATTTGGTTATTAATGTTTGTTATTAAAATTGATACTCATCATTGGTGTGTAGGAATGCCAGCAAATACATTTGAGAGTTCATTAAGTGACGAACCGCATGTAATTACGCGTAAATTGG
The DNA here is from genome assembly GCA_963669355.1 of Chorisops tibialis. Classification (NCBI taxonomy): domain Eukaryota; kingdom Metazoa; phylum Arthropoda; class Insecta; order Diptera; family Stratiomyidae; genus Chorisops; species Chorisops tibialis. The sequence continues at coordinate 291,826,354 of OY770262.1, forward strand.
ACATTTGCCAATTTATTACGAGTTTTACGGATCATACTTTTTCAGTTTGGTCGAGGAAAACAAGCAAAATCCCAGAGAGGAGGACGAATTCAATGTGGATGTATGTAGCTATCTGCGAATTCTTATTAGTTTTAAGTGCAATACATACATAGAGCTGTTAAGCGTTTTATCTGGAGGAGAGACACTTGCTTGAGCTGCATTGTTACCATAAATAAATTTTTGTTTGTATATCATACAATAGAAAATAGATGGAGGGTAGTGTCCCCAGCCAAATTATATAAAAAAGTGCTAATAGTCTAAAGTCTATTGCCCAGGGATTATACGAGGCATTCTGTTGAAAAACTGTGCTGTTCGAGATTTTTTTTTTAAAGAAGAGAGATTTTTTATGGGCTTTATTTTTTTAAAAACACATTTTAACTCACATTCAATTTTTGACCTAAAATAAGAAATAAGCGATGGCGTAAAGGAATTATTGTTAAAAATATGCCGAAAATTTCACACAAAACCATGTTTTGAAAATTTCGATTTCCTTGCAGTCCCAAATAATTGTCGACAAAATGTCGTAACATTGTCGAAAAAAAGTCAAATAAATATTTCTTGTCACAAAAATTTTGATAAAAATGCCAAAAGTTCAATCTCTTATGTCACAAATTTAAAATCTAATGTCACAAAATTTGTCGACAATCAGCATCGTTTTTAAACCTCTCTGTTTGAATATTTAACTCGCTGGCCATCTCAGTATTCCCGGAAAATTACAACATTCAGTAACAGCAGAAAACTCTTCATTGCAACTTTCGTCTCTATCCCCTTAATTCCCAAGAACCAAAATCCTTCTCACTTCACTGGAACTGTGCTTCAGTACAAAAGGGTAGCCCATCTAGTTCCTACTATTCTATAATGGCACTACTACAGCCCGAATTGGGCCTTGGCCTTTTGGTTTCTAAACGATTTCATTAATTATAGTGGAAGGGTAGTTAACTTTTCGCAAAACCTTTCATCGACGAATTTTTCATTTGCATAGATTGAGGTGACTAAGGTATGAGCAAGCGGTGTGGATTAGGACTGGAACTTACGACCTTCGAGATGTAGACCAACAAGCTACTCACTAGGCTACACCCTTGCCCTCTACTTCTTCTACAATGGCACTACAGCCCCAATAGGGCCTTGGCCTCCTGACTTTCAGGTTCCTTAACATTTTTCATTATTTTTTGTGGAAGGATTGTTAAATCTTCGCACAACGATCTTTCTTCGAATTCTTTCGTTTTCGTAGATTGAGGTGACCAAAGTACACCCAGGCCGGCAGTGTGCTGGAATTATGCGTCGACCGGGATTTGAACGGACAACCTTCGCATTGTAGACAATCATGTTACTCATTAGGGTACACCCTAGCGCTCTAGTTCTGGTGAAAATAGCAAAATTACTTGTTACATTCTAGCATCACCATTACATACGATTTAAAACTTTTCTGAAAAATTGTGAATTTAGAGTGACGAAGTTTTTTCATTAAACGAGCGTCACGTATGCATTGGATATTGAACAGTTTCGAAATCATCCAAAACCCTTTACTCCCTTTACCATCGCCAATACAAATGCCACAGAATTTCCTTGAAAATCATGAAAGCTGCAAAAATTAAAAACAGCGCAAAATATTTGCATACCTCGTTCGGATGAAATTGAGATTCCCAATCCATCTGAATGAGTGAATCTAGGAGGATGCCGAAATTATGGCGAATTCGTACGTATTGCAGGACTTTCCTTCGCTTAGATATTTTTGTTTTTATACTAAAATGAAATTTGAGAGTATATTGTGTCTGCCTTATCGTTTGCAACACTAAGAAATAATGCTCACACAGAGCCACGTAGGGTGTAGCCTAGTAGGTAGCGTGTTGATCTATAATGCGAAGGTTGTGAGTTCAAATCCCGGTCAACGCATAATTCCAGCACACTGGCTGCTTGGGTGTACTTTGGTCACCTCAATCCACGCAAATGAAAAATTCGAAGATAAAGAGTTGTGCGAAGGTCTATCAACCCTTATAAAGTTTGCTCTATAGTTGGTAGCGCTGAGAAACAATGCTCGCACAGGGTCGCCAATGGGACAGAAATATTTGTTGTCGTTCGAAAAGCTTTAAGCTCAAATTGTTGTTCACGATAATTTTGGGGAAAAAAAAGGTTTAGTTAATAGTAATAATTAATTTCATAACTTTATTATAAGTTAATTTACTTGGTAGGTTTAGGTTGTAGGAGGGTGGTTGCATAGAACCACAAGCACTGAGGCCATCTAGTTGGGCCCATTGTACTCCCCCTATAGTTATGAGTTGGAAGTCACTCCTCCTGCTCTAACCACTTGGTTCGGTTTGTGAACCTTAACAGGCTTGAATGTTGGACGCCTCTGAGGCCGTCTAGTTCTGAGAAGAATCTAGAGCCTAAACAAAGGAGACGACTGTTGGAGATTTGCGGACAGTGACAAAGATAATGTTCGATAGATTCTTCGTCTTCCTCGCAACCTCTGCACAAGCTGTCGCTCGCGATTCGCATCCTAAATGCGTGCAGCCTTAGCAAGCAATGGCCTGTGGTAAATATGAATGCTAATGATCTGAAATTCCAAGCTTACCATTTCTATGATAAATGTATTTGTTTTTCAAGAACAAATTGATATCGCCCCATTCCTTCTTCTTCTTCTTCTACAATGGCACTGCTGCCCAAATCGGGCCTTGGCCTCCTTACCTTCAGGTTTCTTAACATTTTTCATTATTTATTGTGGAAGGGTTGTTAGACCCCCTCCCATACAAAAGTATGATTTCGACCAATTTCAATAAATCAACTGCTAACCAACAAATTAAAAGCTACGAACTTGAAATTTTGTACGAGCACCTTACAAAAGAAAGGAAATAAAACTGCATCACAAATTTTACATTTCCCTTACCTTCTCTACCCCACCCATACAAATGATTGGTTTCATGAATGTAACATACACCAAATTTTATGGAAATTCTATGCAACTTCGTCTATGAAACTGAAATTCTATGCAGAAAATATTGGACGTAATTGAAGCAATCAATTGAATTATTATTGACATTCACCCACCCTTAATATCACCCCTCCCCCCTCCCTCATAAGAACCCAACTTGCATAAACGAATGAAATATTGATTACATGTACTGGAGCTATTGATCGTACTCGCAACTAAGTGTTAAATTGGCATCATTCCCGCCCTAAAGGGGGTTCCACTTATGAAAGGGGGGTTCCACTTAGTCTTCCCTAACCACTTTAACTTGCAGGAGTAGGGGATTCGAATAATTTGTATACAGTAGATTGAAATAGTTATAAAAATGATACATTCCAAATTGCAGATCAATGGGTTTTATACTTTTTGAGAAAATCCGCTTACTGCCAAATTCCGAAATTGTGTCTTTTTGTATGGGAGGGGTAGAATAGGTAGATCGATTTGTCCCGTTTACGAATTTGTCCTTACTCTTTTGTTAAAAACGACGTATACAAAATTTGAACTTTCTAGCTCAACGCGCTCTCGAGCTAGAGGGGCAACGGCCGGACAAATAGAGGCAGAGATTTTTGAGTGATTATAATGAACTTCTGTATCATTCATTTTTTTTTATTCGAGCCTTATTTCTTGGCGTTGCAAACTATGTGGCAAACTTATAATACTCTCAGGTTTTATCTATAATATAAAAATTTATTGTTAAACTACCGACTAAACTGTGTAAAAGATATTTGGTGTGGTGGCCAACAGGAAAAGTAAATTTTGAAACAAGTTTCGAAGTAATGTTTTACTGGAACAATAATTTTATTAAACAAATTATTCTAAACTACTTCGTACTTTTGATTGCAGTAACCCTATGTTATATGATAACTACTGCAGTTTGAATATAATTTCCAAGGCTATGAAAAATTTTCAGATCAAATTTTGATAGTTTCGAATAAAAACAAAAGGCAGTATGTTAAATTCGTCGAACTATTTTTTATTAATTTCACTCGCCATTGTATCGTGGATCCTTCTGTGTCTATTTAATTCCAGAACAGCTTATGAAACGAATAAAATTAGAGAGGAAGATAAAGCTAAAAAAATTGGTAATACCTATACCATAGCTTTGTGTGTTTATTCGTAGATAAATTGGTTGTAATATTTTATCAGTTTAAGTCGATTATTTTTACCGTTTGGAAGGGGTGGTGGAGGACGGGGAGGCGGTAGCAAGCACAACGATTCAAAAGAACCCAAACAGACCTCGACTTTTAAAAAGTTTAAGGGTACTGGCCGTGATCCCTATTTGGATCGAAAGGGATCAGATTTAAATACACACGCCAAATTCTACGCTCAGTCGGATGCTTTCTCTTTGAACGCAAACCGCAGTCATCGACGATTCGACGATAATATATGTGACACCGAAAATCAACAGGAAAACATCGAAGCTGCTCCACAAATCGAACCAGCACGAACTCCAGTAGTTGAAAAACCTGCTGCGGAAACAACCCCCATCAAATTAGATATGGCGAAATCTAAAACCACAAAAGAAAGCAGTTCCTCATCGAGTTCGTCAAGCAGTTCGGATTCGGAAGACAGTGCTGTGAAAGCTCTGAAAAAAGTAATAGGCCAGACACTCCAGTCCGAGAAGACGCCAGCAACAGTCGTCAGCAATATACAGAAGACCACAGCTAAGATAAAAAAAGAAGCCGATTCAAAAAGTGACAAATCATCGTCTGCAACAAGCAGTAGCAGCAGCAGCAGCAGTTCGGAAGAGGACTCTGTAAGACCGAAACAATCATCCGAAGAGGACGTAATTTGCTTGGGCAATCTCGAGAAATTTGAAAATCTCGTTGACGATGACCTGGCGGACCCTGCTGCTATCACGAATTGCTTACTCTGCGATAAGTCTGTAAGTTTTTCAACGCGATTCTTTAACAAATTTTTCCACTAATTTTCATTTTCTCCCCAGGGCCACACATCGTTTCACTGTCAAATGATCTGCAAAAACTGCAATGGCAAGTATCACAGCCTAAAGAATTGCCCGAAACCTGCCAACCTGTCCGTAGTGCTCAGTAGTTTTATGCAGTTCTGTCTGAAGCAAAGCTACAAGTACAATCCAAATCTGGGATTTTCGGCCGATGGTAGCGAGCAGATCATGTCACCGATGCTAAATTTAGGAACTGGCAGCGCAATATCGACACCCAATCTGTCCGACTGCTTGGCGAACAAGAAGCGGAAAAAGTCTACTCGGAAGCACGATAGTTCGTCGCCATCGTCATCAACCGAATCTGATTCCGAAGGAACGTCCAGTTATCGTAAGAAGCATAAGAAATCCAACTCGAGCAAGAGTCGACAAACGGCAATGCAGCCGTTCCCGAGCTCTGCTCCTTTTCCAGCTGCATTTAATCCAGCGTTCGGATTTAATTAGTCTGGTGTGGTTAATCCGTTGCTAGCACTTAGCCAAATGATGGGTTATAGTCCGGTGTCAATGGGGTTTCCAGCGAATGCTGCAAAAGATTAGAATTAATTTTTTTTTTGGATAAATTTAGGCATGAACATTTTAATTTTACGATTGTTGTTTCTTGTTCGATTTCATAGCTTTATCCGTGCATAAGACCGTTTGTAAATACCCGGAATGATTATCTGCATTAATCGAACTATACAAATGAAATAAATTGTAATCTTTTTTATTTAATAACTGGAATCCATAGTGTTTTTAGGCTCATTACAAGTTGTCGATCGAGTTGAAAGCGGAGAAATTTCATAGACTTCTAAAAATTCGTGATTTTTATTAAACAGCAATTTTTTTTGTGGGTTTTTATACTCTATAGTTAGAAGTAAGAACAAGGCACTGAAGCAGTTAGGTCAACCTCAGATTGGGCGCGTTTAAAGTCCTCTAAAGTAGAAAGCCATGTACATAAGTCAATCCAACAACAACACATTGGAGTCCTAACAAAAATGACAGTTCCATACAAATTCGATGCTCGGTATTGATATCAGTGCAATAGATTTTTAATTGAAAAAAGTGCGATCAAAGTTAAATCTCGGTTTCTCACACTGAAAAAAATCTATCACTCATATTGTGCAGAGTTCTCCGGTTAATTTTCACACAGAAAACTGTAGTTATTACGAAAAAGTATGCACCCTCGTAATATTTCTGTGCTGAATTCGATTTAATTATGCTTTTGTGTTGTTTTCGGTAAAACGTGTTTTTACGACAAGATTGTACAAAAATAATACAGGTGGTCTTTTGAAATGGAAAAATCCATGACGCCACACTCATTGGAGTCATTCAAGATTGCCGCTACGTCAGTTCTGCCTAGCTTGGGGGGATATAGAAATCTTTGGCGCCTTTTAATTTTAACATTGCATGTCCTTATAAGTAAGCACTTACAATAAAATTAATTTGAAGCACTTTTAAAGCATGCTCCAAATCTGCTTTTTTTCAAGCATGCTTCCAATCTACTTTGTCTAAAGCAGATTTGAAGCATGTTTATAGTCTGCTTCTCGCGAAGCACCCTTGAAGCTCACTTTGCTGAGAATGTGCTTCCTTTGAAGCACATCCGAAGCGTGTCGAATATTTTATATACGCTTTGTGTATATAAAATCTTTTACTGCCTTTTTTTTTGTTTTGAAATCAAAAATAGTGAGTTGTAAAAAAAAATAGTGAGTTGTAATTCAATTATATTTAATACGATAATTGGTTTTATTGATTTTTTTTTATTTCGAATGTTGCCCTGTAAAAACGGCTTTTGCATATGTGTTTAGAAATCAGGATATCCAAAATTTTCGTTTTTGACAGCTCCTATTTTTAAAATAAATTTTATTAATTAGATTTACGTATAGTAAATGAATAAAAGAAGGGGCATACATGGGTATTTAGGAAGCGATTAATATTAGCACGAAAATATCATAAGAATTAAAAAATTAAAGTTTCAAATGATTATAATATTCAATTTATTGTATGCCATTACCTATAGGGTTATCCAATAAGAGGTGTTATTTTGAATAGTCCGCTATTTCGGTAGATGTCACTTTTGGAGCTGTCATTTTTTGACATTTGACAAGTAGAAACTACGCCATTAATAAAAATGGAACGATACACGCTTCAACAACGCATTGAAATTATTAAAATTCACATTAATAAAATTCACTATTCTTGACTGATGAGGCCCATTTCCACCTCGGTGGCTACGTCAACAAGCAAAACTGTCGCATCTGGGGCTCGGAAAACCCACGAGTTATAAGCCTCACCATCCTCAACGTGTGACTATTTGGTGCGGTTTATGGTCCGGCGGTTTATGGTTATTGGACCTTACTTTCGAAAATGAGGCTGGAGCAACAGTTACGGTGAATGGATTGCGCTATCGAGAGATGATTAATGATTTTTTATGGCCGGAATTGTCCGCATTGCAACTACCCAATCCTGAGGTATATGCTTCTGAACACAAATTTTTGACACTTTGACCCTCAAAGTTCTGGGATCAATGTAGTTTTTCTCAAAAAAAAACGCATCATAAAAATGTAATTTTAATGTTGTTTTTTTATGTGCCATATTATTGCCTACAAATGATGCACACATACTTATTTCCCGTTTTCCAGGTAATAAGCGAAAATACATATGGCTTAAAAATGAAATGTGCCATAAAGCAACCCTCATTCTAAAAAAACTGCCTGAAATGTTGTTAAACTGAAATATTCTTATTGTCCTTTAATTACTATTTAAATTATCGAGGAATGTCCTTTAATTAGTATTAAATTATCGAGAAATTGAATTAAATTAAAATGAGTTTCAACACGACTAGGTGCAGCACTTTGCCTTTTTTAATGGTGTACCTAACAAAATGAAAAGCGTATAAAAGCAAATCTTACTTCATATTTTTATCAGTTTTAGTTACATTGTTAAAAGTAGAAGGTTTCACTAAAATTTAGAAAATAATTTCGAAATGCCTGAGCTCACGAATGATGAATATGCAGACATCATTTTCAGTCATGAAGAGTGTCAGGCAAATACACGAGCGGTGCGATCTTTGTATCATCAGAGATTCCCTAATGTCGGATACCTGACAGGAGAGTATTTCAAGACGTTTACAGAAGGAATCAGGAAACAAGCAGCGTTAGGACAAGCAGAGTAAATGCAAATCCTGCGCCGATAATCGCTGTTCCAACTAATGAAGGAATACTACATGCAGTTCAAAATGATCCATCAATCAGTATCCGACGCTTGGCATTGCAGTTAAACGCCTCTACGTGGAAAGTTTGGAGTGTCCTAAAAGCAGAGCGGTTGCATCCCTACCACCACACACCAGTGCAGGAGCTGTTTGATTTGCCCAAAAGGATGGAGTTTTGCAATTGGCTCCTTGAACGACAACTAAGTGACAAAAATTTTATGAGCAACATTCTTTGGACGGATGAGTCCCAATTCACCAGGGACGGTATCACAAACTTCCACAACTTACCCACCTGGGCTGAGAGCAATCCACATACAAGAAGAGAGGCATCATTTCAGCACAGATTCAGTGTCAATTTATGGGCAGGTGTGATTGGTGACGATTTCATTCGTCCTATTAGGCTTCCGCCTACCCTAAATAGTTCCAATTACTTGCAGTTTTTGACAAATGATCTACAAGAGTTATTGGATGATGTACCACTGCAACGATTGGCTTCCATGTTTTACCAACACGATGGTGCTCCAGCTCATTACGGCCGACAAATCAGAGATTGGTTAAATTCCAATTATAGCAAACTGGATATACTGGATCGGTGGAAATGGACCGATACACTGGCCTGCAAGATCTCCTGATTTAACTATTATGGATTTCTTTGAATAGGGACGGATGAAGGACCTTTTCTACGCAACGGAAGTAGTAACGTTGCAGGATCTAAACACCAGAATCGATGCGGCAGCAACAGAAGTAAGGCAGCAGTTGAGGAGGATGAACACAAAGAGAACACTGGCAAAACGAGCTTTAGCGTGCACTGAAAATGAAGGTAGCCATTTTGAACATTTATTGTAATTAAGGAAATTTGAAATAAACCATAAGAACCATTCTTAAGTTCTTTTAGTTCAAGCGGAGAGTGTTGATCAACATATTCTTGTTTTTTGATAAAAGTGCTATACTATTAGAATGATATTTTTTTCTAAACTATGAAATTTATGCAATGCAAGCGTATACATCGTTTGTAGGCAATAATATGGCACATAAAAAAATAACATTAAAATGACATTTTTATAATGCGTTTTTTTGAGAAAAACTACATTGATCCCAGAATTTTGAGGGTCAAAGTATCAACAATTTGTGGTCTGAAGCAAATACCTCAGGATTGGGTACAGGTACAATACGGACTATTACACCAAATGAAAGGTAATTTGATTCCCTAAAAAACAAGCTATAACACTTTGCAATGCGTTAGCGTTAGCGTTTTGAGTGAGTGAGGGTACAGGTCCGAAACACTTTTCTTGGTCACCCTGTATCTCCGCGGATATTGAAAATTGACCATCTCCGTAGAACAATTTTTTTCTCAAAATATATCTAGGAATAACCCCTTACAAGGTGGCACACGGAGTACCAAACACCCTGTATAATAAATAAGATATCTTACCGTTTACAACTTCGCTGAAAAGCCTGGTGGTTTTTAATGCAAATTTGTTTTGGTGATCGTCCCAGTTGACCTTGAGAATAACACCATTGGATAACAAATGGATTAGGCATTTCGATAATCTTGATTGCCTAATTATTAATATAATCTTTAATATTTTGAATGAAATATATTGTACTTATTATATTTTTGTTTTATAGGAAAATTTTTACCAATTGATCTTCTGGCATGCTTTCAAGATCCTTTTCACAGTTTTGATTATCCTCAATCGATTTTATCGGAAACATTTTAAAGTTGGTAATATTCGGAAACACTTTGGTAGCAACTCTCTACAAAATGTCCATTTGCCTACCAAGCATTTCTTTCTGCTGCGCAATATTTTTTTTTTTTAATTTTAGTATTCCATTTGCTAGATATTGGATTTTATTATTGTGTTGTCCTGAGAAAACATAAAATATTTCTACAAACCACAACGGTCGCAGATGTTATTGCTCGGTCAGTTTTGCTTTGATGCAAAGAGGCGTTGCAACGAAAAACAGATGTTGGCTCAAGGGTCATTATTTTGAAATATTTTTGTTAAAGTTTAATTTCCCATTCGAAATATGTGTTTACGTTTTTACTTCAAGCAGTAAGTACATTGAAGTAATTGGTATTAATACAAATCCACTGTGAATAAAATTTCAAGTACTTACGTTCGTAATATACTTTAAATTAATTTATCGGTAATCTAAATAAATAATTTATAATTAATTTATAAATTTAGATATTTAAATATGTAAACATACCTTTTTTTCTTCGATGTGCGTGCTTGGGCTTAAACCGCTATCATATGATACTCTAGATGAGATGAAAACGACTTTAATATACCGGAAAATATGTCATCTCAAATTCTTTCGAATAGTGAATAGAGACTTTTGCATGGGAGGTGGTAGAAGTAGGGGGGAAGGTTTGTATTTTTCGTATATGACACCGAACATGGCATGCAAAATGTTTTTTGCTGAATTTAAAGTCTTTAGTTTTCATTATTTTTCAAGAAATTGGTCATAGTTTTCCTGAAATTGGGGCTTTTGTATGGGAGGTGGTAGAGGAAGTGGAGGGCTTAAGATGATTTTGAAACTGGTTATCATTATCCTTATCACCATGCTTTGATTCAATTTCAAAGTCGATAGCTCTCATATATTCGAAGGAGAAATGCTTTTCTTGAATTTATAATACAGATATTTATATGGGAGGGGGTAGAAGGAGTGATGTGGAGCTAATAATTTTTTCTAGCATTTTTTGGAATCATTGAAAAACAAATTTTGACAAAATTTTAAGTTTGCACTTTTCTAGTTTTAATGGAAATCGATAAAATGCATTTAACAAAAATTATACATTTGTATGGGAGGGGGTAGAAGGAGTATACAGATCAAAACAAATTTTTTTCGCATTATTCATATTTCTATTTGTATACTTTATACAAAATATCAAGTTGATTTAACAGTTTCGAAGAAAAATAATTTAATTTAAATTTCCAAATTTCGTGAAATTTGTATGGGAGGGGGTAGAAGGAGTGAGATGAAGTTAATAATTATTTTTAAAATAAATTGCAATTATAGTAGAATTAAACAAAATTTCGTCTTTTTAGCTTTACTAGTTTCAATGAAAATCGAAAATATGTATTTTTCAAAATTGTCCATTTGTATGGGAGGGGGTAGAAGGAGTAAGGGGATCGGGTCAATATTCCGTGTTATTAATGACATCTATATCATTATACTTTGACCTAAATTTTAAGTCGATAGCTTAAATAGTTTCAAAGAAAAATCAATTTCTTAATATTTCGAAATTTCATGAAATTTGTATGGGAGGGGGTTGAAAGAGTGAGGGGATGTAGCCCATTCACGAACTTAAAGTTACTTTTTTGATAAAAATGACACACAAAATTTTTTAGCACTATAGCTTAAAGCTTTCGAGAGTTATGCTATAAACAGACGCACGGAGCGACAGACAGACGGTCACTCGGAATCGAGGTTTGAGCGATAACAAATATTTCTGTACCCTTGGCGGCTCTGTGCGGGCGTTATCTCTTAGCGTTACAAACGGTAAGGAAAAAACAATATACTCTCAGATCTCATCTAGAGTATAATTAATACTAATCGTAACACTCCCTCCTGGTATATCGGTCAGGGATTGATCGATCTACCTAATTCTTGCAAGTTCGTCGTAAGAAGCTCATCCCAATTCAGAGTTGATCGCTAAATTTTTTGCAGCATTCTATTCTCAGATGCAGCACAAGCAGCTTCACTCGCATCTACAAATAAGTGCAGCTGTACAGAAAAGTGGAGTAGCATCTTGGAATTCGTAGTTCTTCGAGTGGAAGAGAGCTAACTATATTCTACGCCTCCATCATAAGTGTCCGAAGTAATTCGTCGTTTGGATTTCGCGATGGCATGACTCGCATCAAAGTCTTTTTTATTGACACTTTTTCGGCGTAGCAGTGATTGATTTGTACAATTACGTTTCTTCGAATTTCTCATTTTCGGAAGTAATTGGATTTTCGATTTCTTTTACTTGGTTGTTAGCTTTAAATGACTTATGTAAATGTACTTCCTTTGTCGCGAACGTATTTTCTCTGAAGACGTTCCCGAACTGAAAGGAGTTTTCCGCCAGAGGTTGTTGATTTTGATGATGGAGCTAGGACTTTTTTCGTACGAGTGATAAGTCCCTGGCCCAAGTAAGAAAAAAGCCTTTTTTCCGGAAATTTTTTTTTTATTTTTCAACATAATCTCCCTGGAGGTTAATACATTTGGTTCAACGTTTCTCAAGTCCTTTCATACCGTTCAAAAAGAAATTTTTGTCACAGTCTGCAAAAAATTGGGAAACGGCGTCTTTCACCTCTTGGTTCGATGAACATTTTTGTCCACCGAGGTGAGTTTTCAATTTGGGGAACAGAAAAAAGTCACATGGGGCCAAGTCGGGCGAATAAGGTGGGTGGTCAACGATCTCATACCGCAAATCGTGTAATTTGGACATGGAAATCTTATGACCGCTCGGTACTGGACGTGCTCCATCGTTGACGATTCGCGTGACACGTCAACTTAGAATGGCTGCCAAAAACAAACTGTTACCTACAGAAACCTGAAAAAATTCATGAGACCGTTCGAAAGTGCCATCTACCTAGCGATAGCAAAAACTTTTTCGTGAAACCACGTTTTGTCATTTGGGCCAGGGACTTATCAAACGACCCTCGTAGCTATTCCTTTTACTGATACTTCGGTAATTTTAAGCGATGTCGCAGATTCCTTGCTTTTCTGTTCCGGTTCTTTGACTGGTTTTTCTGGCGTTTTCTCTACTGTCTTCACTTCTTCTTTCTTATCTTTGATTTCATCCTTTTTATCCTTGGCTTCTATCTTTTCATGAACTTTCTCCGGAAGCTTACTTACTGTCTTGAATTTTTCTTTTAATTTTTCAGACTTTGTTTTGACTTCTTTTGATTCGAGACCGCATCGGGAACCTTAATGCCAAGGTTTTCATTTGTTACAAAATCCTTGACTTTCATGTGTAGTTCGCGATCCGGATTACAGTCGCAGATGTGCATACAATGATGTAGGCTGCTTTCTGGAGGGATCGATACATCCGCTTCAGTGCTAGGTTCATATATAGTCCATCCTAAACGCGTTTTGGTACCGACAGGTTGTCGTCTTCCTTCTCTGACTTCAAAGGGAACTCCTAAGTTCCAGTTATCTATTCCGGTTAGCAGTCTGGGAGTTGCACTATGGTAGAAACTCAGATTTACGCCTTTCAGATGTCCACACGATTTTAGTGTTGAAGATGAAATGGATTGCGTAGGTAGATTTAGCTCTTTCACAGTTCGCACGTCCCGGATTTTATATTTGGAAGAATTTCGCTTCATTCCAGAGATCTCAAAAGATAATCGGTTCGGTTCGCACAGTATTAGCGGTCCATTTGATGCAAAGACTCTCCAGCGTACCCGAAAGATTCAACTCATTTGCTAAGTCTTCTTCTATGAGCGAAACAGATGATCCCTCATCAAAGCATGCATACGTCTGTTACGTTTTGTTTTGACCGTAAAGCTTTACAGGTATTACTCGAAAGAGCATTGTCGTTTTCGGCTGCTGGTGAGTAGAGAAGCTCGATACACACTAACACTTCTGTCCTAATAGAGTTTGGAAATTTCGCCCGAAATTTGAATTTTCTCAATTCTTTTTCTTTTATGAAGTAAACACAATCAAATTGAATTGTTATTTATGAAAGTCATATTTATTTTCGGTTTTAGTGAGAATTCTATTCAAAAACTTGTAGTTTAACGCAAATTTTCGCCCGTGTCCGTACATTTGAAATCGGTCAAACTCAAGTTTGGCTGATTTTCGCATTTCTTATGTTGCCTTCTTGTGCTTCTAATCGCACTGTTGGTATTATAGCATTGTCCAAACTCTATTAGGACAGAAGTGTTAATCTGTAACGAGTATCTCTACTGGTGAGTATTGTGAGATTGCGCTCTGTAGTTTGAGCTATCGCTTACTTCGGGATCTTTACTGTCATTGTGTAGTAATGGGTGGTGTCTGAAACTACAATCATTTTGTCCACAGATGTTGTCCGATTTGCACCGGTTTTGATTATGGCGTTCCAAGCACTTACGACAGAGTCCATGTCGTTTAATAACATTCCACTTGCTGGAGAGGTCTAATTTTTTAAATACTTCACACTTTGAAATTACGTGCGAATTTTTTTCACATACTAAACAAATATTTTTGTCTTTTACCTCTGGATTCTTTGGCAATGATGCAGAAAAACGGTGCTACAATGCTAAAAGAGAAGCTCATTGAGGCTTCCGTGGCGTAATGGCCAGCGTGCTTGCTTCTCAGTCAATAGGTCGTGGGTTCGATTCCCACTGCAGACGGGATTTTTTTAAGCACAAATTTTTCAGTTGCTACTGGTGATAAAAAATTATTCGCAATAAAATGGGGAAACGGTGTAAAAGTGAAACAGTTCCACTTCAAAAAGGCCTAGATACTCGGTAGATTGTTTCTGTTAGCTTTCTATCATTCAGTCCCCCATAACATCTGCAAATATTTGTCAGTAAGCAGCCTGTACAACTGAGCAATATACCAGCTTCTCCACTCGCTACGGTCGTTCTCACTCCCCTTCCTCAACCTTCTCAATCCCATTCCTTCCCTCCATGACTGTGTTTGTGCATTGCACATAAAGGCCGAAATTGCCTATAACACAGGTCATTCTGTAAAAAAAAAAAAAATGGAGTCAAATAACGTCTAACGAGTTAGAAAATTTGGTCAATGCCAAGATGCTTGCAGGCAGTTATAGATGCCCATGGTGGGCCAACAAAATATTAATATTAAGTTTTAAAATGAAATTTAAATTCCTTGATGAAGTTTTTAGTGAATCTTATGATCGTACGTAAACTTTTGTCAATGCTATTTTTTAGTTTTTTTTTATGAGATTGTTAAGTTTATATTGGAGAAGAGATTTTTTTGTTACATGTCAATAAAACTAGATTATAAACAAGACTATATCATTACTTTTTCAAATAGTGCTGTTGGGCTCGTTAAGCAGCGAAAATAGTCGCCGTATGTAGACTTTTGTTGGCTACTGTATAGACGCCAAGCAAACTGAAAATTTGAAATGTCGGGGTCTCCCTGGCAAGCCCTTCGATATGTAGAGGTAAAAATATCATGGGAGTGTTAGGCAGGTTCAATGGAAATGGAAAAACTTCGATTTATCAAGGTTACACTGTATTTTAATGGAGTCTGTTCCCGCGAAATGGCGTACATTTCATATTACTTTCGATTGAAATGCACAGAAAGCAAGCAAGTCGAAAGTAATCTAATTTTTCATGCAACAGAAGTTCTAATTTCTGAAAATGTCAGAGTAATAAACAACCGGCTTAGCTGACTCGTTAATTACTGCGGTATTTAGTCTTGGGCCAACTTTTCACCGAGTCTAATAGGTAGGTCTTTTCTTTAAAATATATTCAACCTAAAGAGAAGAAGTTGTGACCCCACCATCACCATTTTTTGCGGCACACAAAAGTTCATTGAGGGTACGAGTATGTAGCTGAAGTCGAGAAGTATCAAGATATTTCAAAAAATATAATGAAATTTTTCTTAAGAACGCTGTCAACCTCTTCATTCAACACGTGAGAGCACTGCAATCTCCTCGGCCGTTTATTGCCCCTTTACCCTGCTATAACTCAATAGCTTTGGCTAATCTAAGTATCTTCAAGGGAGCCATGTTGGCTAGTTCCTCGGCAGAAAGGAAACTTCTACCAAGGAGATCGTGTCTTTTCTGCTTCACAGTGACATAGGATGTGCTCTGTCGTTTCTGAGTCTTCGAGACAGAGGCGGCAGATGTCGGTTTCATCTAAGTCCATATTTTTGAGGTGGTGGTTTACTCCACTGTGTCCCGTCATTAGGCCGATTAGAGTACTAATATCACTCTTGATGAATTTTAGAATATTCCCCAATTTGTTTTTGTTTTTTGGTAGGATTAGTTTTTTTTTTGAGATTGATAAACCTGGAAGTCCATTCCAGTAGATTTTATGCTCTTGTTCAACCCACTTTCTAAGTGTAGGTAGGGTTGGAGTGCCCTTTTGGTTTTCCGCAGAATGGCTCTAGACCAATAAAATTTGTTTCTGCGCCGTTTTTTGCAATGCGATCAGCCTCTTCATTTCCCTCAATTCCCATATATCCTGGTACCCACATTAAGGTTCCTTCCTTCTACAATGGCACTACAGCCCAACAACACATTAAGGTTACATTGTTCCTTTTTCCCAGGATGATTGTTTATTGGATGCTAGGACTTTGAGAACCGCCTGACTATCCGATAGGATATAGATTTGTTGCGATGAGCTCCACTCTATATGTTTGTTCCAGTTGAGTTTGCTATCCAGTATAACACCTAGATATTTTACCTCATCTGAAAAGGGTATTGGTGTTCCATTTATTGAAGGAGGTTTGATGTGGATTTTCCTTCTATTTGTAAATGGTACTATCTAAGTCTTACTTGGGTAGATGTTCACGTTCCTCTAATGATAATGACGAGGTCCTCTTCATAGAAACGATAGTAATTCAGGAGCGATCCAACTACTTCACAATTGGAGGGAGTGGGCGAGAGACCCAAAAAATAAGAAGATACATACCCATTGCATACGAATCACTCTAAAATCTGTAAAATCTTGGGCAGCTCCACCCATGGCGGTGTCGATCCACCCTGAAGAGTACACATTGACCGATAAACGAATCATAATTAATTAATTAAATATCAGTGCGAAGCAAGGGAGCAAATGTGCCCGCGCATACGCTAGTACATATTATCAAAAATTTTATTACGTATCAGTTTTTTCTTATAATTTAAATTGTTACTAATCGATTTCCTTAATATACGCTCTTAATTGGTCCAACCGTTGTCTAGCGATAGCAGCTAGTAAACCTTCTTGTGACGTCGGATCTTCATTGCCTAAAATTCGAACAGATTCTTCGAGAACTCCAGAAGCTTCTCCTAATTTAATTCTGTGCTCGTCGTTCTCAGTTGTTCCATTTGCATGCGATATGCGTGCAATTAAGACTAAAGGAGCATGCAATTCGTACAAAGTAATGGCACGTGAACGACTTAATCCCGGTTCGAAAATATTTAAAATTTTCAGAACAAGTCGGCAAAGTTCAACCTTATGTTCTAGCTGGGTAGTTGAAAGATTTGTCAATTCGTATCCATTAACTCGTCCATACATTTCAATCAAGCTTTGTCGCAGACTCGTTTGCATGTAATGCAAAGGATGTAATGTTGTTTCGTATTTTCGATATAATCGTTCAGTGTGTTCTAGTCGGTTAGAATCAAAATTCATTGCCTCGACGGTCTCAATTTCGGTTCGAATGGGCGAAAGGATTTCATCGATAGTTGTCGAAGTTGCTACGCATTCACAATTTGAGCATTTCCATGGGCTGGTGTTATCTGAAAAGGAGATATTTTACAAGGTGCCTTCGACTTGAGAAGAGTTTCTACCTACCAAACGGATCTGTGATTATAACGAATCCTGTGTCACAGTTTCTACATTTCAACGAACTGAAATGAGTTTCTAATTCTGTAGGATCCGAGCAACGTTTACATTTACAGGTGAAATATTTTCCACTTTTCAAATGAGCCTGTCTTTCTGCCGTTCCGGTTAAAGTGTACGTGTACGACACAAGCAACTGTTCGTCTTGCTTCACATCAACCAATGCACGAAGTTTGATTCTAAATGTGGCAAAGATTTATAGAAGTCGAGTTTGTAATGTGTAAATTACGAACCGATAGCCCTCAGATGGATAAATTGTTCGTGTTGTATTTGGCACACAATTGTGGGCTAAAATTGCTGTTTGCGGAAATAAGCATCGTATTGGATATCCGTCCGGTGTTCTTGCTTCGAACGCGTTAACTTGTAGGATTCCGATTACTCGCATTATTAAGTTCTCGGAAAATCTAGCTAATTTGCATGGTCCTCGTAGGTATCGAGCGATGTTATTTAAATCTGCATTCCATATTTCCTTGCATTCTCTTCTGGCTGAATTGTGGTATTCCATTGGTTCGATCTCTCTATTCCATCGATCTGGGTCTGATTCCTTTTGAAGGAGCATTCTATAGAAATAAACAGGTAGAATTATAATTTTCAAATATTTCATAGACACATATAAATTTGAATTACGATTGCGGGGCTTAAACCAACCCTAAATAAAATAGTAAGTTCTTAATGTATTACACTACTAGTATACAATACCTGATATTGCAAACGTGGTATAGCATAATAGGAAGGCTGATACACTGCCCATATGGTTTAACATCAGCTGTTCATGAAACTGAAACGTCGCATCATATTTCGTAAAAAGTGTGCAAAATTGTACGCATTAAAATATTCGCCATATCCATTAAATCACTACAGCAACCAGCAAACTGAATCTCTACAAAACCGTATTATTCATTAGTCCTCTCTTTTACAAACAGATGAGACACGCTTTTGGCCGACTTAAGCGTTAGGTGAAGATTGCTCAGTAGTTAATGCAATCAAATCTTCTTTTCGACATGAAAAAAAACCACTTCCTTATTTGTTACACACTTATGAGCTCTAAATACAAAAAATACGCTTTAAAATTGCTTCTATTAAAACTGAATCAATTTTTTTTTTGCAATTAAAGCTGAAGCGGAAGCTTATTTCAGCGGACATGTAATATTAAAACGTATATGAAATGTTAGCAAGTTCGAAGCACTTCCTCCCGATAAATTAAGCGCATTAAAATATTTCAAAAGCTCTTGTTTTTCTCGCTGGGATAGTTTAAGAATGAAACGTCCACGAAAAATATTTACTTAGTAAGACCCGCCCTCATATACTCTGACAGAGTGTTGTATTGTTGTATCCACCGGGAAAAAATAAAAGACTCTGTAAGTGAGGAAAAATGCTTCAGTATTGCTAAATTTAAAATCTTATAAGCGCTTAGAATTTTAAAATCTAGACGCTCTTGTTGGTTGGAGAAATGCAAGTGGCGCAATTTTAAAATGGCATCAATAAAAAATTGGAGCATATGAATAAAACGATTAGGGTCATGCGAAACAAAGCAGTCAATGCAATTACAACCGTATTTCAGTGATTATTTTCAAGCACTTTATTTTCCGTTGGGTTTATGTTTGTTTCTTTCATGGTTTCTTAAAAACATAACAGAATTATATGATACTCTAGATGAAATAAGAATAAGTTTATTGTACCGGAAAATAAAATTTGAGATGACATCCTTTCGAATAGTGAATTTTGTATGGGAGGTGGTAGAACCAGAGAGGGAGGTTTGAAATGTTTGTATATGTATAACAACGAACGTAGTATACAAAATGTTTCATGCTGAAATTAAAGTAGCTTTAATAATTTTCTAGGAAATTAAACAATTTTTGTCTGAATTTATGGTACTTGTATGGGAGGTGGCAGAGAAAGTGAAAGGTTTTGGATGATTTTAAATCTGCTTATCAACATCCTAATCACATTGCTTTGTTACTCATATGTTCGAAGGAGAAATACTTATCTTGAATTTTCAATACAAAAATTTGTATGGGAGATGGTAGAAGGAGTGAAGCGAATAAATGCATTTTTGAAAATTGTGCATTTGTATGGGAGGGGGTAGAAGGAATAAGGGGACCAGATCAATATTTTTTGACGTTGATGATATTTACATCAATTTACTATAACCTAATTTTCAACTCAATAGCAGAAACAATTTCGGAGAAAAATCAATTTCTTTAAATTTCGAAATTTCATGAAATTTGTATGGGAGGGGGTAGCAGGGGTAGAAATGGCCCGTTCATGAACTTAAAGTTACATTTTTGCTAAAAATGATATATGAAAATTTTCAGCACGATTGGTCAAAGTTTTCGAGAGTTATAAAGTAGACAGACGGACAGACAGATAGACGGTCACTCGGAATCGAGGTTTTTGAGCGACATCAAATATAATGTACCCTTGTCGACTCTGTGCGAGCGTTATTTCTTACAAACGGTATCGCAAACACAATATACTCCCAGATTTCATCTAGAGTATAAACTTTCGTGTGTTGCATACAAAAGCTGTAGCAGCTTTCAATTTAATACGATATTTTCTTTGTCGTGTGTCGTTGGCCTTGCGATCGCACGTATCCGATCTAGTTATAACTATATTTACTCCATGCTACACTAGAGGCGCTTTACCATAGTTAGGCGGATGAAATTGGCAAAAGAAAACCACAAAACTCACCATTCCACGAATGGTGAATTGAGGAAGGTGAATTCGCAGGTGTCGATTGTGACATTTCTACCAGACTCTGATACGGTATATCTCCTTCGTGCATGGAGTGACTCTAGTTATAACCAGTTCATTATCAAAGCTGAATATCCAAATTGCCTTACTATGTAATTGTTACCGTTGAACTTTGGATCCCCTTGATGCTGGTACTGGCATCAAATTTGCTTGGATGCGATGTTAGTAAATGAGCTTTTGCGAGGTGTAACCTGTCTTTAGACTCTGCATTCGAACACTTCGAACTTCTGCTCCGCGATGGTAGAGATTCTTTACCATGAGGAGAAGCCATAGGTTAAGGGCGCAGCGATTGTTCTTAAATGTGCTGCCACTTTATGTAGCCTAGACTCCGGGCTCGTAGATGACGCATAGACTACCCTATCATTTGTGTATAATATAGCAAACAAATTTCCGTCATGGGCATATCTACTTAGGTCCGAGTATCGACCCCTGTGGAACCTTCCGCGATACCGATGATGACACCGAGATTCACAGCGATGGGTCACTTGGAATCGAGGTTTTTGAGCGACAACAAATATTTCTGTACCCTTTGCGAATCTGTGCGATCCTTATTTTTTAGCGTTATCAACTTTAGAACAAATCGAGATTTCATCCAGAGTATAAAAATTATTTTTAATCTATTTTATGATCAAGAGTTGAAAACAATCGAATAACAAATAGTGTGTCTGCTACACGATGACTTTGATAAATCTAACAAACCAAAAAGATGACTTTTTGATGGCATTTAGCCAAAAGATATGATCGCCTGCTCATAAATAAATCATCGCTGTAACAAGTAATTCATTTAATGTCATCATGTAATTTGGTTATTAATGTTTGTTATTAAAATTGATACTCATCATTGGTGTGTAGGAATGCCAGCAAATACATTTGAGAGTTCATTAAGTGACGAACCGCATGTAATTACGCGTAAATTGGACATTTGCCAATTTATTACGAGTTTTACGGATCATACTTTTTCAGTTTGGTCGAGGAAAACAAGCAAAATCCCAGAGAGGAGGACGAATTCAATGTGGATGTATGTAGCTATCTGCGAATTCTTATTAGTTTTAAGTGCAATACATACATAGAGCTGTTAAGCGTTTTATCTGGAGGAGAGACACTTGCTTGAGCTGCATTGTTACCATACATAAATTTTTGTTTGTATATCATACAATAGAAAATAGATGGAGGGTAGTGTCCCCAGCCAAATTATATAAAAAAGTGCTAATAGTCTAAAGTCTATTGCCCAGGGATTATACGAGGCATTCTGTTGAAAAACTGTGCTGTTCGAGATTTTTTTTTTAAAGAAGAGAGATTTTTTATGGGCTTTATTTTTTTAAAAACACATTTTAACTCACATTCAATTTTTGACCTAAAATAAGAAATAAGCGATGGCGTAAAGGAATTATTGTTAAAAATATGCCGTTAATTTCACACAAAACCATGTTTTGAAAATTTCGGTTTCCTTGCAGTCCCAAATAATTGTCGACAAAATGTCGTAACATTGGCGAAAAAAAGTCAAATAAATATTTCTTGTCACAAAAATTTTGATAAAAATGCCAAAATTTCAATCTCTTATGTCACAAATTTAAAATCTAATATCACAAAATTTGTCGACAATCAGCATCGTTTTTAAACCTCTCTGTTTGAATATTTAACTCGCTGGCTATCTCAGTATTCCCGGAAAATTACAACATTCAGTAACAGCAGAAAACTCTTCATTGCAACTTTCGTCTCTATCCCCTTAATTCCCAAGAACCAAAATCCTTCTCACTTCACTGGAACTGTGCTTCAGTACAAAAGGGTAGCCCATCTAGTTCCTACTATTCTATAATGGCACTACTACAGCCCGAATTGGGCCTTGGCCTTTTGGTTTCTAAACGATTTCATTAATTATAGTGGAAGGGTAGTTAACTTTTCGCAAAACCTTTCATCGACGAATTTTTCATTTGCATAGATTGAGGTGACTAAGGTATGAGCAAGCGGTGTGGATTAGGACTGGAACTCACGACCTTCGCACTGTGGACCAACAAGCTACTGACTAGGCTACACCCTAGCCCTCTACTTCTTCTACAATGGCACTACAGCCCCAATAGGGCCTTGGCCTCCTGACTTTCAGGTTCCTTAACATTTTTCATTATTTTTTGTGGAAGGATTGTTAAATCTTCGCACAACCATCTTTCTTCGAATTCTTTCGTTTTCGTAGATTGAGGTGACCAAAGTACACCCAGGCCGGCAGTGTGCTGGAATTATGCGTCGACCGGGATTTGAACGGACAACCTTCGCATTGTAGACAATCATGTTACTCATTAGGGTACACCTGTAGCAGTATCGACACTTAGTTTTAATTCAGTTAATAAATCGGATTACTACATAAAAATCCTAACGTGATTTTACTTAGTTCTGATCTTATTAAAAAATATTAATTGTACGACTGTAAGATAAGCAAGTCATGGTCTTAAAAAAAAGATATCAAAATAAAAAATAAAAATGATTATGAAATTTAATTTTAATTTAATTTAAAAATATTCAATGAAATAATTATAATATTGTTCTGGTTATTTAAAATGTTATTTAAATAAAGTGTTAAAAAATAAATAAGATATTAATTAACTGGTGCAATAATTGGTGACCCTGATGAAGTTCTAAAACGACGAAATTCGCTCCTATCCGTTGCATCAAGCGGAAAATGTAGAAAATCCGTGAGATATTCGTTCTGAGCTGTCGAAGAACAAATTTTTCGATCATCACAATACAGAAAAGAAATTTTCTGCATCATAGAACAATCAAGAACGGCCGGCGTGGCATCATACATATTTTTCTCTGATATGGTGTTAGGAAGAAACCTGCGACCAGAAAACTAGCGGCATATTCGAATCAAGATTAATTCAGAAGAGAAATTAGCTGGCATACGCAGCATCATTAATCTTGAAAACTCTTAAAGCAAGAAGCAAGAGGTAACGTGTATTCAATCCAATTTAGTTTACAATGACATACAATTTGCATATTTAATTTTAAAGAAAAAATTTTAAAATATTTGTTAATTAAAAACTTATTTTTTTATCTCAATTATTTAATTGTAAATACTGTAATTGATATTTTTTTTTGTGTGTGACTTGACGGTGTATATTCGAGTGTAAAATGACTGACACAGATCAGAATAACGAAATTAAAACTGGAAACCATTCCGATAGTGCTACATTTCCGGTATTTCAGAAAATAGAGTCGGTTACAGCAATTCGGTTACCGTTGTTTTGGGTAAATTCTCCAAACTCTTGGTTTGTACAAGCGGAAGCACAATTTAAATTGGGTAGAATTACAAGTGATTCTACTAAGTATTATCATATTATTGCTGCATTGCCGCAGGAGATAGTAGAGTCCATTTTGGATTTTATTCAAAATCCACCTTTATCTGATTTGTATCCACAATTAAAGAAAATCCTTATTGAACGCCATTCAGTAAGCGAAGAACGTAGGATTGAGCAACTTCTTTCGAATGAGGAAATGGGTGATAGAAAACCCTCGGAATTTTTCAGATATCTACAACAATTGGCAGGTACATCAGGTACTATTGGGAGTAGTCTTGTTAAAAAACTTTGGCTTAGAAGGTTACCTCATTTAATTAATATATCGTTAATTCCTCAAGGTGATAACGACATATCTGATTTGACTTCATTGGCTGATAAGCTTTGGGAAGTCTTACCAAAGCAACATAATTTATCAATTATTGATAATAAAATGTCGCAAAACTTTTCATCTTTTGAAAACAAAAATCATTCAGTAACTGATCCTACAATTAGTGACCTCAAAGATGAAATTAATTCCTTAAAATCCATGGTTTCGAAATTGCTCTCGAAAGAAAAACAATACCAAAGTTTTCCCAAGCGAAGTAGATCTAGCAGTCGAAATCGTACTCAAAATGTTGAGCGAAAATGTTGGTATCATCACAAATTCGGAAATAAAGCCACAAAATGTGTTGCTCCTTGTTCCGAAAATTTGAATCGTACACCAACTCCATCAACTAACTTAAATTTTTAATGGATCCTACAGTTCAAGCGGCGACTAGTAGGAATAATTATTATTCTGGCCGCCTTTTTGTTAAGGATTATATAAACAATTTGAATTTTTTAGTTGATACAGGTGCTGATATATCAGTAATTCCTGTAAACATTTTTAAAAGTTATAAAAAGACTTCGCATTTAGTCCTATCCGCAGCTAATGATTCATCGATAACAACGTACGGAACTAAACTTTTAGAAATTAATTTAGGAGTACGTAGGAGGTTTCTGCATGTATTTACTATTGCATCTGTCAATAGACCTATACTTGGTGCCGATTTTTTATCAAAATATGAATTGTTAGTGGATTTAAAAAATAAAAACTCGTTGATTCGAAAACTAAATTGTTTGTAAATGCTATTTCTGCTTTTGTTGACACACCTACTCCTAAGTTTAGTACAATCAACAATGAGTTTGGCAATATATTGAGACAATACCCAACATTAACACAAACTCCCGATTTCAATCAACCTGTTATGCACAGCATAGTTCATAATATTATGACTCAAGGTCAATTACCTTTCTCCAAACCACGTCGATTGGACCCTAAAAAGCACAAAGCTGCTTTAATGGAATTTCAACATATGGTAGATCTTGGAATTTGTCGTCCATCATCCTCTTCAGTATCATCTCCTCTGCATTTGGTAGCTAAGAAAAACACTGAAGATTGGCGACCATGTGGGGATTATCGGCAACTCAATGCCGCAACGATACCAGACAGGTATCCAATACCTCACATACAAAATTTTTCATTTCAACTACATAATTGTAAAATTTTTTCGAAAATCGACCTTGTGCGTGCGTATCATCACATTCCAGTCGCGCCAGAAGATGTATACAAAATAGCCATAACAACCCCTTTTGGATTGTACGAATTCGTTCGTATGCCGTTCGGTTTACGAAACGCAGCTCAATCATTTCAACGTTTTATGAATGAAATTGTTAAAGGCCTCGATTTCGTATTTGTTTATATTGATGATATTCTTATTGCAAGTAAAACCAAAGAAGAGCATTGTGAACATCTACACATAGTATTTCAACGTCTTAAACACTATGGTTTACGAATAAAGACGAGCAAATGTGTTTTAGGTTCCACTTCTTTGGACTTTTTAAGTCATAATATCACAAAAGATGGAATTTCACCGTCCAAAGATCGGGTAGAAGCTATTAACAACTTAGCAATTCCGACATCTATTAAACAAATACAACAATTTATTGGCATGGTGAATTATTACCATCGATTTCTACCGAAATTAGCAGAAATGTTAGCACCTATCCATGCACACTTGACAAAATTACTGCAATCTAAAAGTAAAAAGATAGTTGAGTGGCCAGATATATGTACGGAATCTTTTTCGAAAATTAAAAAAGCACTTTGTGAAGCAACTTTACTATCTCATCCGAAAGACAACTCACAACTTACTCTTACAACAGATGCTTCAAACATAGCTGTAGGAGCGGTACTTCAACAAATAAATAATGGAGTATTAGAACCATTAGCTTTCTTTTCCAAAAAGTTAACTTCGGCCGAACAAAAATATTCCGCGTTCGACCGAGAATTATTAGCAATATTTTTGTCAATTAAACATTTTCGATATTTCTTGGAGGGCAGAGATTTCAGTGTTTACACGGATCAAAAACCCCTCACAAGAGCGTTATCATCAAAAACTGAACGTAGTCCTCGTCAGACGCGTCAATTGGAATTCATTTCCCAATTTACAAATAAAATTATTCATATATCTGGGAAGAATAATGTAGTAGCAGATACCCTTTCACGGTCTTTTAAAGACGTAGACACTCTATCGATTTCTTCTGATATCGATCAGGTAATGCGATTACAAGAAAAAGATGAAGAACTTAAAACTCTGTTAACTAAATCCGAGAATACTAGTTCGAAATTTAAATTGAAATTACTAGAATACCCATTATTGAATAATAAACTATGGTGTGAAATTAGTACAAATAAAACTAGGTTGTACATTCCAGAAGAATTGAGACGACAAATATTCTATTCAATTCACAATCTGTCTCATCCAGGTATTCGTGCTACTAGAAAATTAATAAGTTCTCAGTACTTCTGGCCCAATCTGAACAAACAAGTGAATCAGTGGTCAAAATCATGCATTTCATGTCAAAAATCAAAAGTACATAGGCATATAAAATCTGAACTCGGACATTTCAATACGCCTACTAAAAGATTTGACCACATTCATATTGATTTAGTAGGACCACTTCCGTCATCTAATAATAATAACTACATTCTCACAGTGATAGACAGGTTTACCCGATGGCCGGAGGCATATCCTCTCAAAGATATGAGCACAATTTCAGTCGCTAAGACATTCGTTCATCAATATATTTCACGATTTGGAATCCCTAAATTGATTACCACGGATCGTGGCAGCCAATTCGAATCGAAGCTCTTTGCAGAAGTAAACAAAATTCTTGGTTGTACCCGTATTCGCACGACTGCATACCACCCACAAGCAAATGGTATGGTAGAGCGATTTCATCGTACTTTAAAAGCGTCATTAATGGCGCGCAACAACACCATAAATTGGAGTGATGAGCTACCATTAATTCTATTAGGACTTCGTACCACATCTAAAGATGATTTGAGGTGCAGTCCTGCAGAATTAGTCTACGGAGAAACATTACGCGTTCCCGGAGATTTCTCATTACCAAGTACACATTCAGATGAACCACTTTCAAGCGATTTTGCAAAGCAGTTAAAAACTCAAATGCAAAATATTCAACCAACACAACCCAGGAGTACAATTAAAACTAATGTTTATCTCCCTAGTTCTCTTGAGAACGCAGAATCTGTTTTTGTTCGTACAGACAAAGTCAAAACAGCGTTAGTTCAACCTTATGAAGGTCCATACAAAATAATAAGAAAATTAAAAAATTTTTTTATTGTGGATATAAATGGAAAAAATAAATCAATTAGTATTGACAGGTTAAAGCCGGCATATAGTAGTAATGATACCATGTCTCTTGATTGTAACAAACCAAGAAGGGTTTCTTTTGAAATAAAGTAACGCTATGCTGGAGGGGGAGTGATGTAGCAGTATCGACACTTAGTTTTAATTCAGTTAATAAATCGGATTACTACATAAAAATCCTAACGTGATTTTACTTAGTTCTGATCTTATTAAAAAATATTAATTGTACGACTGTAAGATAAGCAAGTCATGATCTTAAAAAAAAGATATCAAAATAAAAAATAAAAATGATTATGAAATTTAATTTTAATTTAATTTAAAAATATTCAATGAAATAATTATAATATTGTTCTGGTTATTTAAAATGTTATTTAAATAAAGTGTTAAAAAATAAATAAGATATTAATTAACTGGTGCAATACACCCTAGCGCTCTAGTTCTGGTGAAAATAGCAAAATTACTTGTTACATTCTAGCATCACCATTACATACGATTTAAAACTTTTCTGAAAAATTGTGAATTTAGAGTGACGAAGTTTTTTCATTAAACGAGCGTCACGTATGCATTGGATATTGAACAGTTTCGAAATCATCCAAAACCCTTTACTCCCTTTACCACCGCCAATACAAATACCACAGAATTTCCTTGAAAATCATGAAAGCTGCAAAAATTAAAAACAGCGCAAAATATTTGCATACCTCGTTCGGATGAAATTGAGATTCCCAATCCATCTGAATGAGTGAATCTAGGAGGATGCCGAAATTATGGCGAATCCGTACGTATTGCAGGACTTTCCTTCGCTTAGATATTTTTGTTTTTATACTCAAATGAAATTTGAGAGTATATTGTGTCTGTCTTATCGTTTGCAACACTAAGAAATAATGCTCACACAGAGCCACGTAGGGTGTAGCCTAGTAGGTAGCGTGTTGATCTACAATGCGAAAGTTGTGAGTTCAAATCCCGGTCAACGCATAATTCCAGCACACTGGCTGCTTGGGTGTACTTTGGTCACCTCAATCCACGAAAATGAAAAATTCGAAGATAAAGAGTTGTGCGAAGGTCTATCAACCCTTATAAAGTTTGCTCTATAGTTGGTAGCGCTGAGAAACAATACTCGCACAGGGTCGCCAATGGGACAGAAATATTTGTTTCGTTCGAAAAGCTTTAAGCTCAAATTGTTGTTCACGATATTTTTGGGAAAAAAAAGGTTTAGTTAATAATAATAATTAATTTCATAACTTTATTATAAGTTAATTTACTTGGTAAATATGAATGCTAATGATCTGAAATTCCAAGCTTACCATTTCTATGATAAATGTATTTGTTTTTCAAGAACAAATTGATATCGCCCCATTCCTTCTTCTTCTTCTTCTTCTACAATGGCACTGCTGTCCAAATTGGGCCTTGGCCTCCTGACCTTCAGGTTTCTTAACATTTTTCATTATTTATTGTGGAAGGGTTGTTAGACCTTCGCACAACCTTAAATTTTCGTAGATTGAGATAACCAAGGTATATCCAAGCAGGCAGTTTTGTCGAATTTAACGCCGGCTAGGATTTGAATTCACGACCTTCAGATTGCAGTCCAACACGCTACCCACTAGGCTACATGCTTGTAGAGTTACTCTATGAAGAATAAAGAACAAGACACTAGGAATTAGAGATGGTCAAGGTGACAATTTGAAAAAGTGACCACCTATTTTCCAGCATGCAATAAATAACCAAATGTGATTGCAAATCGTTCATTAGTACGTGAAACCTACCAAATCAATTTTTTATTATTTAAAAGTTCTGCAAATAAGAGATATTTGCGAAATAAACCCACTAATAAGTTACATGGACACGATGCAGGCATACATATGAAAATAGAAAGCGCCCAATCTGACTTGTGACGGCTTGTACTTTCTTCATAGAGTAACTCTACACCCTAGCTCCTATTCCTTCTACCACCATTTTTTTCAGTATCTATAAAATTTATGAAGCTCCAATTATGTGTAAATTAGCAATTATGGTGATATGAGAAGAAAGTAGATTGTTCTCGTCACCCTTTCTCTCACCTCCCATACAAAATAACACAACTTTGTAATATCTCGATTGAAAGCTAGTATTTTTAAATTTGGAAGTTAACACACTTTCAATGACATTATTTAATTTTAGTAAAATATTTGAAATCCTCTCACTCCTTCAACCCCCTCCCATACAAAATTACTTTTTCGACTATTTTCAAAAAAATCAATTATCACCTAAAAATTAAAAGCTGCCAATTTGAAATTTTGCACAAAAGCTTTCGAAAATAGTTCAAACGGAACTGCGTCAAAAGTTTTGAGATCACACTTGCCCTTCTACCCCCTCCCATACAAAAGTATGATTTCGACCAATTTCAATAAATCAACTGCTAACCAACAAATTAAAAGCTACGAACTTGAAATTTTGTACGAGCACCTTACAAAAGAAAGGAAATAAAACTGCATCACAAATTTTACATTTCCCTTACCTTCTCTACCCCACCCATACAAATGTTCGGTTTCATGAATGTAAAATACACCAAATTTTATGAAAATTCTATGCAACTTCGTCTATGAAACTGAAATTCTATGCAGAAAATATTGGACGTAATTGAAGCAATCAATTGAATTATTATTGACATTCACCCACCCTTAATATCACCCCTCCCCCCTTCCTCATAAGAACCCAAACTTGCATAAACGAATGAAATATTGATTACATGTACTGGAGCTATTGATCGTACTCGCAACTAAGTGTTAAATTGGCATCATCCCCGCCCTAAAGGGGGTTCCACTTATGAAAGGGGGGTTCCACTTATGAAAGGGGGGTTCCACTTAGTCTTCCCTAACCACTTTAACTTGCAGGAGTAGGGGATTCGAATAATTTGTATACAGTAGACTGAAATAGTTATAAAAATGATACATTCCAAATTGCAGATCAATCGGTTTTATACTTTTTGAGAAAATCCGCTTACTGCCAAATTCCGAAATTGTGTCTTTTTGTATGGGAGGGGTAGAATAGGTAGAGCGATTTGTCCCGTTTACAAATTTGTCCTTACTTTTTTGTTAAAAACGACGTATACAAAATTTGAACTTTCTAGCTCAACGTGCTCTCGAGCTAGAGGGGCAACGGCCGGACAAACAGAGGCAGAGATTTTTGAGTGATTATAATGAACTTCTGTATCATTCATTTTTTTTTTATTCGAGCCTTATTTCTTGGCGTTGCAAACTATGTGGCAAACTTATAATACTCTCAGGTTTTATCTAGAATATAAAAATTTATTGTTAAACTACCGACTAAACTGTGTAAAAGATATTTGGTGTGGTGGCCAACAGGAAAAGTAAATTTTGAAACAAGATTCGAAGTAATGTTTTACTGGAACAATAATTTTATTAAACAAATTATTCTAAGCTACTTCGTACTTTTGATTGCAGTAACCCTATGTTATATGATAACTACTGCAGTTTGAATATAATTTCCAAGGCTATGAATATTTTCAGATCAAATTTTGATAGCTTCGAATAAAAACAAAAGGCAGTATGTTAAATTCGTCGAACTATTTTTTATTAATTTCACTCGCCATTGTATCGTGGATCCTTTTGTGTCTATTTAATTCCAGAACAGCTTCTGAAACGAATAAAATTAGAGAGGAAGATAAAGCTAAAAAAATTGGTAATACCTATACCATAGCTTTGTGTGTTTATTCGTAGATAAATTGGTTGTGATATTTTATCAGTTGAAATCGAATATTTTTACCAAGCTAATTTTAATACCTGAAATGTGATCTTAGGTGATATTGTAAACTGGCCGCAGACAATTCTATACTCTGTCTCATCTGTAAATTCAGGAATTATGATATACATAGCATGTACTCTACTCGGAATTTTTATAATAGTCAACATCATGTAAGTACAATAAACTTACAAAAGCTTAGCATCAATTATATATTTTCTAATTAAATAGAAAACGTAAGTTTAATGCATTGAATTTATCGAAACCGTTGGCAACTGTGGAGGAAAAAGTTGTTTCATCTTTGAAACACCAAATATCTCGACTACAAACGGAAAAGTACGGATTACTTAATCTTCTACGACAGTATAAATTGGAAAAGAAATTTTTAAAGCAACACGTTTCTTTCAATACATCTTTAATTCAAAAACTAAAATTGAAACTGAAAGCGGCCAAGGAACAAATCGACGTATTCAAGTGTAAATTGTACATGCTATCCAACGACAAACCAACCGAACAATGTTACGGTTTCATGCCAAAGGAAAACATATCTGAAGCCGAAACACGTTGTGTTTCTTCTGCATACATAATAAATCACTATTTCCGTTGTCAGGACAATCCCGATTATACGAGAAACATAGATGATTGTGATACTCTTAAATTGACGGCTAGTAATCATAACATAATAAATCAAATCCTTAAAGAAGCTTACACAAAGAACGATACTGTAGTTAGACCCAAAATTAAATACGCAGACGAAGCTTCTTCTATAAATTGCAACAAGGAGAATAAAATATGTTGCAATGCCAGACTTTTACCAGGAAATTTTAAAATTGAAAGTGAGAAACGTGAATGTCTGGAATATATATGCAATGTCAATATAGTATCAACAGATCAACTTGAAGTTCTAAAGGGACTCTCGGTTAAATCTAATTAAACACTACCAACCATTCAGCGTAAGCTTGAAATTATAAATCTATCATATCCAGATCTCCTTTAATTTGAAGATGACGAGAGCAAAACCAATCTTAGTCCAGCCCAGTCGAGAACAAATTCCCATTTTTCTGATCAGATTATAAACGTACTGAATAAAAGCTGTAGATTTACTAAAAATAACAGTTATTACTCTTTTTTTTTTAATGTTAAAATTTCTATCATAAAATCATAAACAAGGCAATTTCGCGCCGTTGAAAAATATAAAATTCTTAGCATGGCCCGCCATTTTTAAATAAGAAATGTAAAAATGAAATGCAATAGTTTTTTTTTTGTTTTTTTTTCACTATTTCTCGAAATTTTCGGATAAATAGTAAATAGTGTAATTCCAGATTTTAAAATAGATCTTCTGCTTTCTACTCTAAAAATAATTGCCATAGGTAATTGAAAAAAATGAGCCGAAAAAAATCCAAGTTTACGTTAAACCCTAATTATAGCTCGAACACATAATAAAGACGCTCAATAGGGGTATAAAGACCGTAATTTGTACGATGAAAATTAAGAAGGAAAATTTCTTTAGATTTAGTAGTACGTGATGGTACCTTAATTGAAAAAGCATTTAAAACACTACGGCAGTCCAGTTGATCATTTAATACCTTTATAAGAGTTACTGCATCAAAATAAGTTCTTTTCTTTTCAAGGGTACATAAGTTCATATATGATAGGATCATATTGTAGTCAATTAATTCCCGGGGAATAACTAGCTTGTATGCGACATCGCAAGAATTTTTTCTGGATACTTTAAAATATGAACGTTGTAATAAGATAACCAAATTACTGATGCATATTCCAATGTGCTTCTGACTAAAGAAATATAAAGGAATTTTATGGCACTTATATTAGTGAAATTTTTAGTATCTCTGATGATAAGTCCAAGGCTACGGCGCGAGATATTTAAAATGTTTTCAATATGATCATTAAAAGTAAGCTTAGAATTTAAGAGCACACCAAGATCGCGGATTTTATCAGTTTTGGAAATCGGAATGTGGCTAAGAGAGTAATTAAATTGTTTATAATTTTAGAACGTGAGAACGAGATTTCTTTACATGTATTAATATTTATACGCAGACTATTATTTTTGCAGTATTCTTCGAAGTAATCAAGACTGTTTTGCAAAACGTTAACATCGTTGGGACAAGATATTCTTTTAAAAATTTTACAATCATCAGCAAAAAGAAGAAATTCAACGTCATGGAAAATATCTCCTATATCATTAAGAAATATAAGAAAAAGAAAAGGTCCTAAATGGGAACCTTGACGAACTCCAAAAGTAGCTGTGAAGCTGTTGGAACAAAAGGATGAAATTTTCAGAATTAGTTGTCTATTGCCAAGATAATCAAAAAACCAGTTTAGAAGTGAGCCAACAATACCGAATGTTTGAAGTTTACCAATAAGAAGTTTAATATCGAGCTTATCAAAAGCCTCAGCTATGTCAGTATAGATTGCATCTACTCGAAAGCCACTTTCCAAAGAATTATTAATATAGTTTTGGTAGACAAATAAATTAGTTGAGGTCGATCTTCCAGTACAAAATCCATGCTGATTTGGTATGATTGAATTTTTCATGAAAATTGACAATTTATCAGTTACTATACTTTCAAAAAGTTTAGGTATTGCTGATAATATGCAAATGGATCTATAATTACAGATGTCGCTTTTGTCACCACTTTTATAAATAGGCTTAATAAAACTGCTTTTTCATAATGTTGGAAAATTTCCGCTACTGATAGACAACTTAAAAATTGTCAGAAGTGGAACAGAGATATTATAGCGGCAATGTTTTAGAAATAATGGAGGGGATCCATTAGGTCCAGCACTTGCGACATCACTGAGAGGTGAATGTGGGAGGCTCATACGTTTTCATCATCATTACTAACCGTTTCGTCAAAATGCATAGTAGATGGTAGTAGGTGATCTTTTCTGAAAGAGTTAATGTAATTCCAGAAATATTTTGGATTTACGCAACTGGAGTCTTCGACCGAGAGGATGTAAGTTTTATGGTCAATGTCATGCAATATCTTGGAACGCGTTCTTAAATAGGAGAAATCCTTAAAATCATCGAACAATCCAGTATCATTATAACGCCTGTGAGAAATTTTCTTTAGTTTACTACATGATCTAAGTTCATTAGAATACCAAGCAGGGAAACTGCAATCTATATTTTTATTTACCGGAACAAGCTTTTGTATAACATCATTTATAGTTGAATAAAAAACATAACAGGGCTACGATTGCGCGTAAAGCGCAATCTTACGATACTCTAGATGAAATAGAATTTTTTTGTGACCCCAAGAAATTTTGTATGTGGGGTGTTAGAAGGGATGATAGCATTGAACTAAATTTTTTCCCATCATGCTAAAGTACCTATAAAAATGTTTTATTCAAAATGCTTACTCCAAAAAATTGAATGGGAACTGAGAAAATTAGTGAGTTAGATTTAATGAAAATGTGCAGTTTGTATGGGAGGTGGTAGAAAGAGTGGGGGAATTTTAGTGATTTTTTCAGAAATAACTAGGAATAATATAAAATTGACATCCCTTAAATTTCAAACTAGTGCCATTCATACTTTTCAAGAAAATCGATTTTTTGTGAAGTTGTGGAACTGTGTCATATTGTATGGGAGGGGGTAGAAGCAGTGAAGCTAATCAAATATGTTTTTCTGATCTTAATGATAATGCTAATTAAGAATTTATTACAAAATGTAAGCTCGATAAATGTTATATGTTCTGAGAAAATCGTCTTAGAGCATTTCATGAAAAAGTGATGTTTGTATGGGAGGGGGTGGAAGGAGAAGAAGGACGCAAATAATTTTTCTACTGTAGATTTAGATCATTATAAAAGTGATATATCTCACAATTCAGCCTAATAGCTTTCATACTTTTCGAGTAAATCCATTTATTGTCAAATTGCGAAATTGTGTCATTTTGTATGGGAGGGGGTAGAAGGGGTGAAGCTAATCCTCTAATTTTTTTTTACCTTACTAACAATTTTAAATAAATATTTGGTGCACAATTTCAGCCCGCTAAATTTTATACGCACTGAGTAAATTGGCTTAGAATAATTCATTCAAACCCCGTTCACGAACTTGACCTTACTTTTTTGTCAAAAACGACGTGTACAAAATTTGAACTATCTAGCTCAACGCGTTCTCAAGCTAGAGAGCGCACGGACGGACGGACGGACATCCGGTTTTGAGATTTTTGAGTGATAATATTAACTTCTGTATCATTCATTTTTTTCTCCGAGCCTTATTTCTTGGCGTTACAAACCTTAGAGCAAACTTATAATACTCTCAGATTCCATCTAGAGTATAAATATGACTTGCATCATTAAGACATTTACCATCCAGGATATTCTGCCAATTGATTTCGTTTAATAAGGAGTTTATGTCATTGTAGTTAGCTTTTTTAAAATTAAAACTAGAGACTCCAATGTTTGCTTTAAGTTCATCAAAAAAGTAATGAGATAAAATAACTTTGATAGTGAGCGCAGGATGATAGATGTCCAATGGAACTAGATGATTAGAGCCTTGTGAAACATCAGCATTTTTTAACGAAGAGAAAATTAAATCGAGCATATTTTTGCCACAAGAGCTATACGAATACGGATCATTGAACTGACTTAAGTTTAAATTACAAAATTTTTCAATTATATAATTGCTACAAGCGCAAAAAGTCATACCCCAAAAGATGTTTGGAAGATTGAAGTCGCCAACGATGACAAGATCTGTATTTGGAAAAGAGTGATAGGCTGCAACAATAGTGTCCACATGTTTGGAGTAGATATCTGGCGACGACTTTGGAGGAATGTTGAACCCAGCAATAATTAATTTTTTGCAAGTTCATGTATTAAATTAACACGAGTAGACAGAAGATTATTCTTCACTGCAATAATCACTCCACCGAATCGTGATTTTGAACTCGATTTAAAGTTGCGGTCGTAGCAATAGATCATATAGTCCTTAAGTCCAAGTTCAGAATTTAGAAAAATCATTAAGTCCAGATTCAGTTAATTTTAACACAACCTGTGAAATTAGTTGAGAATTTAACCGAAAGTTTTCCAGCATGGTTCGGAGTCCTCTGACATTCTGGTAGTATATAGTTAAATTGTTTCGTAAAATAGAAGATTTGGAAATTACTTTTTTAAAGGGACAATTTTTGGAATTCCATTTAATAGCTAAATTAGTGTCAGTTTTTTTCTTCTCTATGGAATTAACACCATCCAAAATACAGTAATTGAGACTGTAAGTTACTACAAAAAGTTAAGATTTTCCTAGTAATTGACATTACATGACATTTATCCAAATTCAATCGAAGGTCATTATGGCCACCATTTACTAAAATTTATCAAATCCTCCTGAAGAAGATTATCAGAGTTGGGACTAAGAGATCTAAAGGTTTTAATGTCATCAGCATAAACGAGCACTTCCGAATATTTAAAAACAGAGGCAACATCGTTAATGGCCAGGATAAATAGAAGTGATCCCAAATGACTTCCTTGAGGGACCCTAGAATGCGCAGTCGACTTACCAAGAAACTGTAAGCATTCGTGATGCATTTTAGGGATATTCTTGTCAGAAGTGATCTCCAACGACGAACTTTGGAGAAAACCGAAGCGAAACATCGCCAAACAGGCTCTGGATTATAATCCTCAAGGAATACGTCGGGTTGGTCGACCATGTAGCACATGGAGGAGAGCAATTGAGCAGGAGGCCAGAGAAATAAACAAGTCCTGGCAACAGTTTAAGGCCGATGCTCAGGATCGCGCCTTGTGGAAGAGAGCTATTTCTGTCCTATGCGTACATTTTCTTTGTCGTATCAAATCGAAATCACAAGAGCAGAATCATCTGTTACCCAAATACACGGCATTAATGACAGTGAAAACCTTTTTATATGAAATACAATTTCAGTTTTTTAATGACTTGAATCTACCGTATAAAAATCATGTGTGTCCTCCCTCTCCTTCCACCACGTCCCGTACAAACTGCACTTTTTCATGAAATACTCTAAACCAATTTACTCTGTGCGTATAAAATTTATCGAGCTCAAATTTAGCACTAAGTATTTATTTCGGTTTATTAGCAAGACCAAAAAAATTAGATGATTAGCTTCACCCTTTCTACCCCCTCCCATACAAAATGACACAATTTCGCAAATCGACAATAAACAGATTTGCTCGAAAAGTATAAAAGCTATTGATCTGAAATTTGGAATATAATACTTTTATGATAATTTCAATCTACTGCATAAAATTTATTTGAGTCCTCCTCTTCTTTCCACCCCCTCCCATACAAACTGCACTTTTTCATGCAATGCTCTTAACCAATTTACTCAGTACGTATAAAACGTATCGAGCTGAAATTTTACATTAATAACTTACTTAGAATTATTATTCAGCCTTCCCCCCCTTCTACCACCTCCCATACAAAATGGCGCAATTTTGGAATTCAACAATAAACGGATTTGCTCGAAAAGCATGTATGCTATTGATTTGAAATTTGGAATATATTACTTTTATGATGATTTCAATCTATCATATAAAAATTATTTAAGTCCTCCCCTGTCTTCCATCACCTCCCATACAAACTCTACTTTTTCATGAAATACTCTAAAACAATAACTCAGCGTGTATAAAATCTATCGAGCTGAAATTGTGCACTTAATATTTATTTAGAATTATTAGTGAGCCCAAAAAAATGAAGCTGACACAATTGACACAATTTCACAACTTTACAAAAAGCGGATTTTCCTGTAAAGTATGAATGCTATTGATCTACAATTTAAAACATGCCAAAAGCATGATGTTTATAGTTATTTGTGAAAAAGTCATTAAGGACTCGCTCCTCCTTGTACCACCTCCTATACAAACTACACAATTTGGATATATCCAATAACCTAACTTTCTCAGCAACTATTAAATTTTTTAATGCTAAATTTTGGGTAAAACATTTTGATAGGAACTTTAGCGTAATGGGAAAAAATTAATTTAATGTCGTCAACCCCTGTACCACTTCCCCTGCAAAATTTCTTGAAATCAAAAAATTTCTCTTTCATCTAGAGTATCGCACGATTGAGCTTTATGCCCAATCGTAGTCCTGTTATGTTTTTTAAATGAATTCCCCAAATTTTCAAGATTCTAGCTTTTTTTATCTAATATTCGTGAAATACCTTGTACACGCTGTTAAATTAATATATGAACGCTCTAAAAAAATTAGTGAAAGTTTTCGACATTTTGGTTCATCACCACCTTACACTCCACAAATTATCAAAATTATCTTAATATACATACTTGGAAGAAAGTGGCTGATAAAAATTCCCACCCACAGAGTTGCGATTTTTCTTTGAAACAGGAAAGTACTATACAAAATTCCAGATCCAAAAGGTATTGCACCCTGAACCACCGAAAAAAGGTTTAAGGGGTTCCTCATAAAAGAAAATCTATCAACATTAAGCAGATTTTAGCGAGAAAAGTTAATCAGCGTCGTTGCCTTCATGGTAGAATGCTCACAAGATTTAGGCTAAAAAATAACTCTTCCCAACTATTTTTAATAGCTAATAGTGGAATGTGTATGAGAGGTGGTAGATGGAGTGAAAGGACCTTATTAAACTATTTGCTTAAATAATGGTCACAAGATTTCTAATTAAAATTTGCGAATTAATTTTTCTAAATTGTGATATTTTTATAGGAGATGGAGTGAGGGATTTCGATAAATGGATTTTTAGCTTTCGAATTCTATTGCTATGAAAAAGGTGTGTACCGAATTTCAGCTGGCACATAGCGGGCCTTGGCCTCCTGACCTTCAGGTTCCTTAACATTTTTTTTCCATTATTTGTTGTGGATGGGTTGTTAGCCACCCGCACATCACTCTATCTACAAATTTTGCATTTTCGTAGATTGAGGTAACCAAAGTATATCCAAGCAGGTAGTGTGGATGAATTATATTACGTTGGCCGGAATTTGACCTCACAGCCTTCGCATTGTAAGACCAACACGCCACCCACTAGGCTACACCCTAGATCGAATGACTAATGACTATAAAATATCTTATTTAACATTTTTTTTTAGTAGTATCTAGTTTTTTTCCACCGACGAATAATGCAGTGCAAAAATGAGATTTTTGCATTTTTTCAAAAAACCTTTACCTTTAGAACAAAATCGGATCACACAATGTTATTAAAGAAACCAAATTTTAAAACCTACTCTCACCAATGGAAAAGCACAAATTATTAAATTACCTCAACGGCATTATACAATCCAATTGAAGGCATTCAAACTTGGTGTTATCTGTTTCATGAAATTGAGCATTTGCTTGCCGGAAAATCGAACATTCGCCGAAATGATCGGAAACACTAACACATTTTTGACACAGCGGCCACTTGCACTTAGGACATCTTGAGTTTTTTGACGAAACGGTAGCTAGCAGCCGATAGCATCCTAAACATGAAACCGATGAACTTTGCTTTGGACCGTAGACAAAAACCGATTCATCCGAAATTAATTCGCCACTTTTATAATTTCTAGGAGCAATTGCATAACCTCCGATTTCCGGGCAATTTTCTATTTTAAATTTAGGATTTTTGGAAAAATTCTCCATAATTGTGTAAAACAATTTTTTTTTTATTTCTATTAATTTTTCTATTATTAGAATTTTTTTCACAACATGTTAAACGAAGGAACTGTTAACGGTTGAAAACATTAATACTTAATGAAAATTATTACCTTCGAATTTCGAAGTTTCTTCAAAACTACGTGAAAATGAGTTTCGAAAATTAAATTTAGATTTTTCACGTCTAGGTCGTGTTGAGGAAAGGACCGGCCGAGATTTTTTGTGTACACAGAAAGAGATCTGTGTGATTTTTTATCACACATTTTTGTACGTTATCGTATGATGAATTAGTCTTGAATGTAATTCGTGTAGCGCGTGTGGCATTGAAAGAAATGTTTAGATCAAATGGTTTATTGTATTTATTGAGTTAAAAATTGAATTAATATTGCGTTTGTAGACCTGTGGTTATCATGGTTAGTGGCAGCGTCTCCGATTTCCACTCCAGACAGTAGCATTTTGCTACTGGAAATGAAAAATTATTCGAATTTAAATAGACAAACGATGTAAAAGTGAACCACTTCCATTTCTGGAGGGAATAAAAACTCAGTAGGTGGTTTCTATCATTCAGGCCAGTTCAACTGAAAAACAACAGAATTATAATGTAATGCCCACAAATGCGGTCCTCTAGCCTCTTCTTTGGCTAAACCCCTATGTTTTCCACGATTGTTGAAAGTCGCGAATGTTCAGCCAATACCCAAGAAATGAAGCAAACCGAAGCCCGCCCGATAGCCATTACTTCAGTGCTCGCGAAAATGATGGAAACTGCTGTCAATCGCAAAATCATTCACTATCTCGAAGATAAACAGCTTATCCACGATCGCCAATAAGGTTTCCGTTCTGGAAGTTCGACGGAAGATCTCTTGGTCTACCTGACGAAACGTTGGAACTGTTGCTTGCGCAAGTACGGCGAAGGTTAAGTTCTTGCTCTTGTCATTGCAAAAGTTTTTGACAGAATTTGGCATGAATGTCTCCTTGTTAAGATTAACAGTCATGGCATTGATGTTATCCTATCCTATCCTATCCTTTCCTGTCCGAAAGCACTATACGACTAGTAAAGATGGCGTTACTTTTTCCTCTTTCCAACTAATTCTGGTGCCCCTCAGGGTTCTGTCCTATCGCCTACCCTGTTCTTAGTATTCATTAGCAACTTTTTGTGTTCTACTCACAATTCAATCCATAGTTTTGCTGATAACAGTACTTTAGATAACACCTTTGAATTTAACTCTGCTGCGGATTCTCACAAGCAATTTGTTGCTTCCTAAAGCAGGGAGTTTTCGGTTCGCTGGACTCCGACCTCGACTTAATCGTGGAATGGGCAGGAAAAATAAAGTACAGTTCAACGCTGCTAAAACACAGGCCTGTCACCTTTCCCTTAAACGTGATGTTCCAGCGTCGTCGTCTAATTTAGCCTTTAATACCAAATTGCTCTTTAGTTGAGTTTATCCTATAAGCCGTACAGTTAAATAATCTTGATTGGAGCTAGCTTATCTTTAATGTCCATGATACCTCCAAACGCCTAGGTATTCTTCGTAAATACGAAAAATATTTTACGCCTCACGACTTAACTACCATCTACAAGTCTTACATTCGACCTCGTTTAGAGTACAATTCGCATTTATGAGCTAGGGCACCTAAAACACAACTTGCGCTGCTCGATTGAATCCAAAAACATGCGTTCCGACTAATTGGAGATGACACCATTACAATTCCTATTGACTCCCTCGAGCATCGTAGGAACGTAAGGGTACTCAGCATTTACCATCGTTACTTTCATAGTTAATGTAGTGCGGAACTTAAATTACTCAATCCTCTATTTTACGTTTTTCTGCAAAATACTCGTCAAAATTAACTCGTGCACGAGTTTACCGTCCACCCTATTCCTACTCGTTCAGTGAAATATGATATAAGTCATTCATCTCCCGAACGTCCAGAGTTTGGAGCGCTAGTATATTTTCAAGCGAGTATAACTTTCAGCGCTTCAAAAATAATGGCCATCGCCATTTCCGTCTCTCTGCTTCAAATTCCCATAACACTACCAAATTTCATCCTCTTCCTATGCCGACATAGGAACTGTGCAATGCATTAAAGGGTGACTCCCTAAGTTATAATCAGTTCCTTATACAACAAAAAAAGAAGCATGAAAGTAGAAGACGTTAAGTCGTCTAATGCTTTAACTCCTTCTATCTCCTTCCATATTTAGAATATTTTTAACAAATTTATGCAATGCTTAAAAGTTATATAAAACAAAAGTTTTACCAAAAACATTGAAGTCACTTCACTCTACTCTTTCTACCCCCACCCATACACTAACTAGCTACCAACTTATTAAAAGTAACGAACGTGAAATTTTATCCGAACACCTTTTTAAAAAAATCTAAAATAAACATCATAAATTTTACAATTTCCCAGCCCTCCTGCTCCCATATCCTCAGATAATAATGCATGGTTTCATGAATAATATTTAAGCTTTCCAAAGTCCAGGCACAGACTTTTGAAAAATGTACAGTTCTCATTTTGTTTTACTTTTCTATAATAAAGAATTGTGATCGATCCAGAAAAAAAAATGTTCTACCCCTGAAACTTTGTTTTTTTGTTCGCGTTCCATAACTAAACTAGCCTGTCCGTATACCGTCCGTCGTACATATGGACTCATATTTACGAGATCTTTAGAGATTGCAAGTTCGCTTATGGGTGGATTGTAGATTGGGTCAACCATCAAATTCCTGCTAAGATCCTCTATAGGGGCATAGGACAGAAATAGCTCTCTTCCGCAAAGTCTTTATTTTAGTTTGTCCAGTTGTACTCCAAAGTTCGTTGTTGGAGATCACTTGTAGATTGGGTAAGTGAGTTTAATTACCTAAATTTTGGGGAGTGTCATGTGGAAGGGGAAAACGGGAGGAGGGGTAGAATCAAGAACTACACTTACTTATATCGTCACTACGAATGTAGATAGAAAGCTAAAATTTAATACCCCACATGCAGAAATTAATGAGGGTCCTCCAGGATGGAACAGCACTTTCGCAAGCCGCTCAGGATCTTGGGTGTAGAGGATTTTGTCCGGGAAGACCTCTGATCCTTAGGGGTGTCATATAGAGGAGGAAATGCCAGTGTGCACAAACCGTCGCTGGTCATTTTGGCCTCGGCTTCGCATATGGGTGCCTAAGCTATATAAAGCTTCAAGACGGTATGATGCAAGTAGTGGGACGAAGGAGAGGATCTGCTGTCATAATCAGCGCCGAGGCCACAACTGTGCAGCTTAGCACTTC
Source organism: Chorisops tibialis (assembly GCA_963669355.1). Classification (NCBI taxonomy): domain Eukaryota; kingdom Metazoa; phylum Arthropoda; class Insecta; order Diptera; family Stratiomyidae; genus Chorisops; species Chorisops tibialis. Next base: position 291,869,338 of record OY770262.1, read on the forward strand.
ATTTTCTTACTTTGTTACTAAGTAATAGTTGTAACTACGAAAGAACTCATTAGCTCCGTTTGTTTCCAAAAAATGTCTGACAATGCAACTTAATATCAAAAGCGATCTCCCGTGATTGTTTCGCCGGGTTGCAGCAGCTCATAACACACAACGCCGAGCTGGTCCCATCAAACACACAGCATGATTTTCGAACCATGAATGTTGACTTGGCTGTCGATATTGATGCATGGCCGCGGTATCCCCACGATTTTTTTCGCTTTGGATTATCGTAATGGACCCACTACTCAACACTAGTGACAATGTGATGCAATAAACCCTTCCTTTTTTGCCATTGGAGCAGCTGTTCGCAAGTGAAAAAACACTATTTGACGTTTCTTGGCTTCAACTCATATGGTACCCAATTTTCTTCCAATTTGATATGGCTTGTTGAGTTACGCTCAATGAATCTGCTTTTTTTTGTTGCGTTTGGCATGAATCTTCGTCCAGTAATGCCCGCAATTCTGCGTTTTCACGTATTTAATAGCGTTGAAACCATTCGTGACATGTTCTTTCGCTAATAGTAACCTCACCATAGTACCCTCAACAATCATTGACGCGCCTCAGTCTCAGATCTTTTTGAACTAAAGCCAAGGAGCAAAACTTTTTTTTTTTACAGAAGGACCTGTATTATAGGCAATTTCGGCCTTTAAGTGCAATGCACAAACACAGTCATGGAGGGAAGGAATGGGATTGGGAAGGTTGGGGAAGGGGAGTGAGAACGACCGTAGCGAGTGGAGAAGCTGGTATATTGCTCAGTTGTACTGGCTGCTTAATGAAAAATATTTGCAGATGTTATGGGGGACTGAATGATAGAAAGCGAACAGAAACCATCTACTGAGTATCTAGGCCTTCTTGAAGTGGAACTGTTTCACTTTTACACCGTTTCCCCATTTTATTCCGAATAATTTTTTATCACCAGTAGCAACTGAAAAATTTGCGCTTAAAAAAATCCCGTCTGGAGTGGGAATCGAACCCACGACCTATTGACTGAGAAGCAAGCACGCTGCCCACTGCGCCACGGAAGCCTCAAACTTCGACATATTGGCGCACAAAAAAGTATATGAAGCCGATAAAACTTCACAAATCTAATGATGAGGAGTTGTTGATAGATGTCTAAGTTTACCATGTGATGTTTCTGATCCGCCATTGTTGATCAGCATTTACTGCTGGCGCCATCTATTGGGACACGGTGGGTTTCAATTTATTCTCCCGAAGTATTGAAAAAACATAAAAACTTAAAATTTTTGATTGAAAGCGAGAAACGTGAAAGTTTGTGAAACTCATTAAAAAAAAATACATAAAAGCTTAAGGTATTAACTGGTCGAATATCTTCAAAATTTCTACCTCCTCCCTTACAAAAGTATCTTATCGACCATTTTTAAAACATCAATTATCAGCAAATCATTAAAAGCTATCAAACTGCGATTTTATACGCTTAAAAATATTTAAAACAAAGTTGAATCAAAAATTTTGAAATCTAGTACAATTCCGACCGAATTTGATAAATCAACTCATAACTAACAAATTCAAAGTTGCGAACTTTAAATTTTGCACGAACGCCTTCCAAGAGAAACCAAATAAAACCCCTCTACAAAATATGGTTGTATGAATATAAAATGCACTGAATTTTATAGGAATTCTACGCAACTTCGTTTACGAAACTAACATTCTATACAGTGAATCGCAGTTTAGCGTTAAATAATGCACAAGGGCTGTTGTGAATGTGAAACTCCACTCATTTAGTCTTCCCTATCCACCAGAACGTGCATATTGACTTTCCACGCATCTTCAATTGTCTCAAGAATAATAAAGTTGCACCCGACTTGTTGGCAAATATTTTAAATGAGGTAATTAAAGTCGCACTTTCGCAAAAGCAAAAGTAGTCAGATTTAATCTAGATTTCGTTTATAAACGGAGTCCTCAGAACCAAATTCCTTATTTATGGTGGTGGTTTTTAAGGAAACAAGCATAAATAATGAATTTCTGAAATATTCTCTTGCACTAACTTCACTTTTAGCTCTTTTTATTCGCAGCACCAACAACTGTAGACGAGCACATTTTCTTATTTCTTACCTTAACGGCGTTACACAGTCCAATTGTGGACAAGCTTTTTTTGAATCGATTCCAGCACCGAAGCTAGCTTTATTATCTCGAAACACTTTGCACTCCGGTTCGTGTAACTCCGAGTTCCAACATTTTTTACATAACGGCCAACTACATTTTGGGCAACGATTATCATTTGCTTCGTACGAAACAGCATGACAGCAACCTAAACAAACGATCGGAGTGTCATCTTTTGGTCCATAGGCAAAAGGAATTTCATCGATAACAACTTGACCGGCTCTAACACTTTTCTTAGTAACTCCGTGACGACCTAATTCCGAATTGGTTTGAACAATGAAAATTTCGTCCATAGTATTTAGCAATTAGTTTTCAAAATTTAATGATTTGCAACACAAATGCCAGACATCTAGAAAAATATAGAACTGCCATTAATCACTTAGCACAGAAATATCTACGATGTCAAGATTTTTTATTAAGTCTAAAATTAGATTTTTCAAAATGGTTTTTAGCATTGAGGATGTTTATTTACGTTCAATTTCTATGATGAGCAACTAGATGTCGGGGTTACGTCGATCTTTAATTAGCTGGCGGTTAAAGATTTTTTAGAAAAACTATTTTGTGTTCAATCAGAAGCAGAAGTTTTATTGAACTGGAGAAATCTCTAACTCCGGAGTATGCTAACAACAATGTGACAATAAAGTATCGAAACTTTGTAATTAAAATTACTCTGGGAAATGATATTTCAAAAAAAAAAAAAAAATTTTATTGATAAGATCGTAGGACTGTCCTTAATTATTATTCCAAAAATTAGCGCTGTATGTTAATCAGTTTGTTTGCAGCAGCTGATTGAATCGGTACACCTTAGAAGTCCACGGCGATTTTTGTTTTATGTCCTCGATCGACTGAAAACGGGTTCCTCGGGTCGGTAATTTCAGTTTCGCGGATAGGAAAAAAGTCACACGGAGTCAATTCTGGTGAATACGGTGGTTGATTGATGGAGTTTGTTACTTTTTTGGCATCAAATTCGTTCATAAGTGAGGCTTATCACCAGTTATGGTGCGCTCTATGAATGTGGGATTAAGCATGTCCAAAGTGACATGTTCACGGTACTTTTTTATAAGAAAATTCTGCTTTATTGGAAAGAGTCGAGAAAGAACGTATTTCATGGCCAAAGTATCCACCAAAATCGAACAAACGGACTCGCGAGAGATGTCGACCTCTCCTGCTATCTCCCTACCACTGGTATGATGATTTTCGAGCACCATTTTCTTCACTTTTTGAATGTTTTCGTCAGTTGAAGAGGTCGGAGGTCATCCAGAACGAGGCATGTTTTCAAGGCTCCCTCGGCCGTCCTTAAAGGCCTTGTACTACTCGTAGGCTCGTATTCTTAATATTCCTGAATCACCGTAAGCCTTTTCCAACATTTGCAATGATTCCGCACACGAAATTTTGGTTGGAAACACAAAGTTTGAGACAAATTCTTTGCTTCATATTTTCATCTTTTGTAAAAATCGCCGTGGACTATTGAGGTGTACCGATTCAACCAGCTGCTGTAAATAAACTGATTAACAGACCGCGCTAATTTTTGGGATAATAGTTAAGGTCAGTCCTACCAGCTTATCAGACATTTTTTTTTTTAAATATCAGGACAGTCCTACATACCTGCTTACCAAAAAAAAAATTTTGAAATATCATTTCCCAGAGTAATTTTAATTATAAAGTCTCGATACTTTATTGTCGCTATGTACAGCTGCCCATGAGTAAAACAATTTTTTTTTAAATCTAGGTTTTCTTTTCCAATGTGTGAATGTTTTCACAGTACATTTCGAATTGAAAGAAAAGATTTCCGGATTCTACACTGTTACGCTTTATTATTCGTGACGTTTCGGTCTCTGCTGAGAAACATTTTGTATTGGAGGTATAAAAAGTGGATGGAATTTTAAATAATTTTCCTTTGTTTTATTACAGCCAAATTAAAGCTTTTATTAAATAAAAAAAAGTGTTTTCATATGATGAAATTATAACTTTTGTATGAGAGAAGAAGACGTGAGGAAGTTCGGATTATTTCACCCAATTATTACTAAGGCGTTGTACAAACTGCACATGATAATTAAAGATGAAAACATACAAATACCTACGGAGACAATAACACGTCTGCGTGATAGTACACTTATGAGAATTACGCAAACCAAAAGATTCTCACGTTTAGTGATAATTTAATTGTTAGCAATTTTATTGTATTTAGCTTGTAAGCAATTTTGTTAGGAATCAAGAAAAATTATTAATATGCATATTCAGTAAAGTCTTAACAGTGAAACTATTCGAGTGTTTTATTGTAAAGAGTTTATTCCGGCGTCCTGCCAAATTTTAGGTGAATACTACATATTCCCGGAAAATGGTACAAAAATTCGGAAAATGATTCATTTTGCGTGGGAGGGGAAAAGAAATTTAAATTATCTCACTCTGTTTTACTACAACTAAATCAGAATACAACAATTTAATTAAGAAAAAAAGTTTTCATGTGAGGAAATTGCAAAATTTGTATGGGAGGTGGTAGAAGACGTGGGAGGGTAGTAAAAGTTTGATCTCAGCAGAGAACGAAACGTCACGAACAATAAAGCGTAACAGTGTAGAATCCGGAAATCTTTTCTTTCAATTCAAAACGCATTGTGAAAACATTCACCAAACCATAAGAATATTTAAATTCGTGAACTTGCTATATCCCCTCACTCCTTCAACCCCTTCCCATACAAATTTCATGAAATTTCGATATTCCAAAAAGTTTATTTTTCTCTGATGGATGACGGAAGAATTTCCAAACGCACACTAAACGGGAAAATTAATGGACAAAGACAGGTCAGAAACCCACGGAAGCGCTGGGAAGATTCCATTGACGCAGATAGCAAATCACTGCTAAGATTTTCAAACTTGAGGACGCGGTCACTGGGTCGAGATATTTGGAGGCGCAGTATTTAGGAGACCAAGGTCCGATTTGGGCTGTGGCGCCATCGTAAGTAAGTAAAGTAAGTATGTTGATGAAGATATGGTACAGTTCATATGGAAGAGTAAGGAATTCGTAAAGTTAACCATGTTAATTCCCATGGTTTGTGAGTCGATTGGGGAATTGAAAAATGGCATGCTTGATTTGAACTTTTGCTGTCAATAAAATATATTGGAACTAGTATAAATAATTTAAAAGAATTCCTCGCAAGGGGTGGATGAGACTTTACCAATTCATGCAACTATCTTTGGAGAAAAGCGATTCCACGGACCTGAGCTAACCATCTCCCTGTGGAATGGGGGCAGTAGAATTCACCCATAGCCAGTCTTGCTTGCCCTTAAAAATGGCAAATGGACACTCACTGTATCACGGGCTTATCACCCATGATCTAACCAGTCAATCACACCTAACGATACGGGAAACGGATACAGCGCCTCGCCTTGACCGAGGTCAGGTGGACAGGATCAGGAGAAGAACAAACCCCGAGCGGAGATATCATTCTATACGTTGGTCCTCAGAGTGAAGCCAAAAATGGCGGTCGTCCTTACACCGAGAGCGAGAAGCAGTCTCATCCGATGGGAACCAATCTCGGATAGGATTATCGTCATCAAAAAGGAGTTTTATAACCAACTGAGCGACACCTTCGATCGTGTCCTAAGAGGTGATACTATTATCATCTCAGGAAATATGAACGCCCAGGTTGGCTCTCAAAACATTGGACTAGAACACGTCATGGGTAGGCATGGTAACCCTTTGGTCGACGCGTCACGACCTTGGATTAAGAGAGAGAGAAAACGATGAACTATTTATGGAGTTTTGTAGTACTCGGCAAATGGTCATCGGAGGGACCCTTTTTTCCAAACAAGAGTCACCATAAAACATCCTGTGTTTCCCCTGATGGTGTTACTCAGAACCAAATCGATCATTTAGCCGATGATGGAGAAGATGTATCCTCGATGTGCGAGCGAAACGTGGAGTTACGTGGGGAGCGATCACCACTTGATGGTTGCCTGTTGAGATTGTGTACAGAAGCTGCTCGACGACCACAAATTCTCCAAATGAAGTGCAAGCTTAATGTGGACAAACTCAGAGACCCCAACAGAAAGCGCGAGTACACCACCATTCTACGCGAAAACTTATCCACATTGGGCAGATATGAAATGCGCACATAGGACGCCCATTGAGAGGCAACCAGAAACACATTTCTAACTATTGCTGAAGAATCTGTGGGATATGTGCAAAGCGGTGAGAAACCCTGGATGTCGCAAGACACATGGGACAAGGCTGGCGATCGGAAAAAAGCCAAATTGGTAATCATCTCTCAATCTGATGTCAACCGAAGAACACATAACTTAGGCAGAACTACCGGGATGCTCATATACAGCTTAAAAAGGCTGTTAGCCGCAACAACAGAAAGGCCATTGAAGATCTGAGAAACAAGGCGGAATCTGCGACTTACCTTGGGGATATGGGTTCACTTTTCAAAATCATGAAACATTTGACGAACAGGAATTTCACCGTCAACCACCTGGTGAGAGAGGTCAACGGAACTCTTCTTAATATGAGTGAACACCAGTTGTGGCGATGGAAGGAATACTACTCTGATATTTTAAACATCTTGTCAGAGGAAGATATTCCAGAAACAGAACAACTACCAAACATTCAACCGCAACAATTCTCTATTTGGGACGATCCCCCAGATAGAGAGAGATTCTCGCATGTTCGTGATTCCTTATTGGGTTACTGCAAACCTACATATGTAAGTCGACGCGCTCCGATTCTTCTATTCCGACTGATAAAATATGGGAAGCCTATGTATCTAGCAAATCGGGTTATATTCCTAATGTCTACGCGTAAAACTGACTTAGTGATTCCGCGATGGCAGACGGTAATTTCGCAACTTCCAAGCCATATTCGGAGTACTGCCGGAGTTCTCAGTTTCAGAAATTACTTGCATATTTTATAAGTATTAATTTATTTTACTTTATTATTCTAATAATAAAGTATTGTGATCGACACAGAAAAAAAAATTTGCTACCCTGAAATTTTGTTTTTTCGCGTTTCATGACTAAATTAGCCTGAAAATGCAAAAAAAATCCGTCCCGCCGTACGCCGTCCGCCGTACGTCGTACATATGTCGTACAATGTTTGTTTTTGGGCAGATTTTTGATTGGGTAAGTGAACTCCAATTCCTAAATTTTGTGGACTGTTAGGTGGAAGGGGGAGGCGGAGGGAGGGAAAGAGTCAAAAACTACACTTGCTAATATTTCCACCAGGAATGCAGTTAGGAAGCTGAAAATCAGCAGAGATATAGAGAGGGTTGTGAGACAAACTACAAAAATAATTTAATTTTTTTATCCATTGGCGTCCGAAAGGGGGGGGGGGCTAAAAATAAATTGTCGGCCGAATTGTTTTTTCAAATGATTATATCTTCGAAATTAATTATCATAAAAAATTTATATTTTGGGACCATTAAGACGGCATATAGCTCCACCAGAATCAGCTTAGAGAAAGGCTAATTACTGCAAGGGGGAGGGTCAGGGGGGTTCAAAGAAAAGCACTTAAAAATGAATATCTCAACTATCTCTTAAGCTATGTAATTGAAACTCAAAACATACATTAATCTATACTAGCGAAATACGAAAAAAATATAATCTGTGGAAATAATAGTAGTGGGGGGAAATGGGGAGCATTTTAAAAATGACGCACTTTTCAAAATTACAAATCGTTATATCTCAAAATTGATTACAGATATTAAATTGAAAATTTGTCAGATTGTAGAGCTAAATAATTATTAATTTCGGTAAAAATTTTGAGTTGGGAGGTGATAAGCAGAAATGTCCAAAATTTTGAGTAATTTTTTTAGGGCCTTAGTTTAAATTTTGCATTTGGAGACATCTATTTGATATACATAGAAAAAAAATAATACAGTCAAACTTCCATAAGTCGAACGTCTATAACTCGAATTTTCTATAACTCGAACTAAATCAGGTGTCAATGGCATTTAGAGAGCAAATTGTACTCGCATTTCTCCATAAGTCGAGTAAAAAAATGGCACGCGTATTCAATAAGTCGAATAATTCGGGGAGATAGATCCCTGGTAGCGGAGAAAATTGTTGTTTCTTGTTTTTGGAGAATTCCTCATTTTCTCACACCAAAGTAAGTGGTTTGTTGTTTTGGGTTTTTATAGTTGGGGAAGTCCCTATTTATAAAGAAATTTTTTATGAGGTTGTCGCTTGGTGCACATTTCAGTTGCGCTTGTAAGTGAACACGAGTTCAGTTTACGTACTACGGTATATTAACACAAAATCGGTTTTTCATGGCGTCGAAACGTGTTCTAAAAAGTTTGTCAATCGACGAAAAGTATAAATTAATTTAAGGAATAGAAAGTGGATTAAAGAAAAAGGATGTAGCTTTTAAATACGGTGTTCCGGCGAGTACAGTTTCAATGATTTTAAAAAATAAGAACACAATTATCGTATCAGTTGAGTCTGGTGCTGGATGCAGCAAAAGAATTAAAAATCCACTATTCAAAAATGTCAATAATGCAGTTTTCGATTGGTTTAAAGAAGCAAGAAACCAAAACATACCCATATCTGTAGGAATTTTAAAGGAGAAGGCATTGGAATTTGCGAAGTGGTTTGGAGAAAACGATTTTAAGGCAAGCACTGGTTGCTTTTATAAATGGAAGCAAAGGTATGGACAAATATTTAACTAACAAAATGTTAATCAAATTGTGTGTCATACGCATGTATGTTGAATTGTAGGTATGGTGTGTGTCATAAAATGGCATGCGGTGAAAGCAATGATGTTCGTGACGAGGACTGCGATAAATGGAAAATCGACGTTTTGCCCCATCCATTAAAAAAGTATAATGAACGCGACATTTTCAATGCAGACGAGACAGGACTGTTCTTCAAATGCAAGACACTGACTAAGACACTGACTTTCCAGGGCGATAAATGCCATGGAGGTGAACATAGTAAGCAGCGAGTTACATTATTGTTGGCAGCAAATATGGATGGAACAGAAAAATTGAAAATTCAAGTAGCAAGCCTCGTTGCTTTCGTGGGGTTAAGTCGCTACACGTTGATTAAAAATCAAACTCCAGGGCGTGGATGACCGGAAAACTTTTTGAAGAATAGATTGGCAAATTAGATAAATAATTTTTACGCGCTGGACGAAAAGTCTTATTATTCATTGATAATTGTCCTGCCCATCCAAAAGACTTACAAAGAAAATTGAAATCTATTGAATTGGGTTTTTTTTCCACCAAATATGAACTCCAAATTGCAACCGCTTGACCAGGGAGTAATTCAAAATTGAAAGTGTCACTATCGAAGCAGAATCTTAAAGAAGCATTAAAGCGTTTAGAGACAAAGAACAAACATGATATTACACTTCTGGATTGCATTAACATAACAAAAGCATGGGATATTGACGTCAAAAATCAAACGATTGCGAATTGCTTTAAAAAAGCTGGATTTGGTCAGCATTCTACATGGGATGAAGAGGATAACATACCGTTAATTTTCTTAAATAATATTGATCAGGAAAGGAGCTTGATACAAACTGATTACGAAGCATGGATAACGTTGAATAATATAACTTCCAATGCTACTCTTAATGATTATATTGAGATGGACAATGAAATATGTGCAGAAGGTTTTCTAACAGATGATGACATTATCGAGAATTATAATTCTGAATCAGTAACTCAGACTTTAATTGCAGTGGAAAGTGATGACGAGGGTTCCGAAGAAGAATTTATTCAACAGCCTTGTACGAATGATATAGCGGATTCCTTGAGAAATTTGAATCTATATTTACAAACGAATGAAAACGCAATTGATGAACACTATAAGGCTTTAAATAAACTGGAATCTCTTTTTATTGAAAATAATAAAACAAAAGGAAATTTTCAGCCACAAATTACTAATTATTTTAACCCACTGTAACTGTGTAGTATGTAGTACTTAATATGGAGTAAATAAAAATGTGAATTGAATATATATAGTAATTGTAGTGTCTTTTAATAAATCCGCTGGTTTTGATAAACTTTTCTATAACTCGAAGTCTCTATAAGTCGAACTATTTTTATGGAAAATTGTGATTCGAGTTATGGAAGTTTGACTAATTTGTTCCACAATTGTTGTAAGCCGACCCCCCCCCCCCCCCCCCTTCTAACGTGCATAAGGTGTTTCATGTGCATTGAAAAAAGCACATAAACTGAAAATTTTTGAATGAAATTTTAATGTAGGAACTTGAAAATTTGCAAAATGTATTAAAAACAAATCCTTAAATATATGAAATATTAACTGGTCAAATACCTTCAAAACTTCTACCCCCTCCCATACAAAATTATTTTTTTGACCATTTTTAAGAAATCAATTATCACCTAACTATTAAAAGCTATCAATTTGAAATTTTGCATAAGAACTTCTAAAAATAGTTGAAATAAAATTGCCTCAAAAGTTTAGAAATCGCGCATGCCCTTCTACCACCTCCCATACAAAAGTATGATTTCGACCAATTTCATTAAATCAACTAATAACAAACAAATTAAAAGCTACGAAATGAAATTTTGTACGAGCACTTGACAAGAGAAATGAAAAAAAATTGCATCACATTTTTTACGATTCCCTTACCCGCTCTAACCCTTCCCATACAAATGTTTGATTTCGTGAATGTAGAATACACCGAATTTTATGAAAATTCTATTCAACTTCCTTTATGAAACACATTCTATACAGAGAATATTGGTCATGATTCAATCAATCAATTAAGAAGCTATTAACATCCAACCACCCTTCCTATCACCCCTCCCGCTCCCCTCATAAAAACCCAAATTTGCATAAACGAATGAAATATTGTTAAATTAATAACAGCCCTGCCCAAGAATTCTCTTTCACTTAGTCTCCCAAACCACTTTAACCTGTATATTGACTTTCCATGCATCCGCAACTTGTCCCAAAAATAATAAACTCTCGCCCGACTTGTTGGCACTTATAAAACTTATATTAAGCTATACTAGGAAAATACAAAAAAAATATAACATGTTGAAATAATAGTAGTGGGGGGGAAATGGGGAGCATTTCAAAAATGGCGCACTTTTCAAAATTACGAATCCTTATATCTCAAAAAAGGGTACAGATATCAAATGAAAAATTTGTCAGATTGTAGAACTACATAATGTTTAATTTTGGTAAAAATTTTAAGTTGGGAGGTTAAAGGGGAGATAAGCAAAAATGTCGAAAATTTTGAGTGATTTTTTTAGGACTCTGTTGAAAGATACAAAGTTTAAATTTTGCATGTAAATACGTCTATTTGATTGACATAGAAAAATAATAATAACTTGATCCATAATTGTTATAAACCGACCCCCCGGTCTAACGTGCACAAGGTGTTTCATGTGCATTGAAAAAACACATAAACTAAAAATTTTTGAGTGAAATTTTAAGGTAGAAACTTGAAAATTTGCGAAATGCATTTAAAAAAAATCTCTAAATATACGAATAATTAACTGGTTGAAAACCTTTAACACTTCTACCCCCTCCCATACAAAATTATTTTTTCGACCATTTTCAAGAAATCAATTATCACCTAACTATTAAAAGCTATCGATTTGCAACTTTGCATAAAAACTTACAAAAATAATTGAAATGAAATTACGTTAAAAGTTTTGAAATCGCGCTTGCCCTTCTACCCCCTCCTATACAAAAGTATGATTTCGACCAATTTCATTAAATCAACTAATAATCAACAAATTAGAAGTTACGAACTTGAAATTTTATACAAGCACCTCACAAGAGAAGCAAAATAAAACTACATATCAAATTTTACGATTCCCCTACCTACTCTACCCCTCCCATACAAATGTTCGGTTTCGTGAATGTAAAATACACCGAATTTTATGAAAATTCTATGCAACTTCGTCTGTGATACACATTCTATACAGAGAATATTGGACGTGATTCAAGCAATTAATTAAAAAGCTATTAACATCCACCCACCCTTACTATTACCCCTCCTCCTCCCCTCATAAAACCCCAAACTTGCAGAAACGAATGAAATATTGTTAAATTGACAACAGCCCTGCCGAAGAACTCCCTTTCACTTAGCCTTCCCTAACCACTCTAACCTGCATACTTTCATACTACAGACTTTCCACTCATCCTCTTGTCCCAAGAATAATAAAGTTTCGCCCGACTTGTTGGCAGTTTATTTTATCTTTATTCTTGCGTAAAAAAAGCTTGTAGGTTTTGCGGATCATTTTTCTGAATAAATTTGAATTTGAATTTTGTTTCTACAGTTCGAACTACGAGATGGCGGTTTATTTAGTGCAATTTTGGTGCGCTCAATTTTGATAGCGCCCAATTTTGATGGCGCTCATTTTCTCCTGCTTCAATCACTGAAGTCGTTCGTCGTAATCGAGTGTGTGCGGTCGATTTTTTAGGCTGGTTTTTCTCGGTGTCATTTTTGTTCAAAAAGAAAACGTCAGTTTTTTTCCCGTAAAACAGCGTCAAACGTGCGTTTTGTGTTCCTTATCGAAAATTAAATCGTAATCACATTAAAAACCAGAAAAGTAAGTAGACGGAAGCCGGAGAAAAAAAAATTTGGAAACTTCCTTTTCCCTTTAACATGTCGAAAATTTTCTCACATAATGGAGGTGTTGAGGAAACGTCAATGTCAAAAAATCGGCTCAATTGGCGTCGTAAAATGATGGAAAATTGGATTTTCGATCAGCGGTTTTATCGCCTGTGCCATAGTCGCAAGCCGGCTTATATGCCGGCCGGAAAATTGCGAAATTCTTTCCAATTTTTTGCCTTTCGGTTGCGACTTCGAGTTACGTAACATGGAAGAAATTTGTTTGCGACGAAATATGAAAAAATTTTCTTCCGACCCGGGGAGGTCGGCCGCCCAGGGACGGATCTCGAAAGACACCATGTGCTTGGGTGGTGATGTAACGTGCGATTTTTTCTGTTCGCCGCAAAATTTTCATTTCGATATTTTCATTGATTTGAATTTTATAATTGATTCTGTGACGTCATCACTTGCTAGATCAATAAAATAGAAATATTTTACCGTTTTAAGGTGTCTGTGGGGGTCGGGGGCTATATTTCTAAGTAGTTTTGATTCTGGTTGGAAACATTTCATTTATAATTTGATAAAAATATCACTGGATTAATTGAAAGGAAGTTCAATATTTTTTCATCATAAACAGACAACTTTCGTCACTTCCACGATACAACCCACATTTTATCTAAGTTTATGCAAAATCCACACTGCGAATTGACTCAGCATAATCACGCGATTTAAATTTTATATAACTAAAGCTTGTGACTCGGTGGAAAAAATTATGAACCAGATCTACTTTTTTCAACTTCCAACCTGGAGTTGATTGGAAGTTCACCTATGTAAACTCCCAGAGTTGAGTCTGATGCACAGACTGTAATGCAAATAGAGCTGTACGAGTCTGGCAAAGGGGGCCCCGTGCCTCGGCGACGAGCTACGTCAACATTGAATGAGACGGAAGAGAGAAAGCAAAACATAGTGAGCGTGACCGGCGCGCATTGAACGGGAAAAACTGTTTTCTTGTGATAGCTATCACGATATTCGGTTTAATTTTAGCATTCGCGTCTTAAGAAATGTTGTTGACCTCCCGGCGCCTTGACCTCTGTCGCTGTAAAATTTACGGATTTTACGTTGTGCAAACGAATTCAACGGCGAATATTGTTTTGGGTTTAAATTTTTTTTTGATAAGAGTTTGCACATTGTTTATAATAAATTGCAATAAAGTCGTCTACAAGATTTCTTTTCGATCGTATTGAATAAGAAATGCGGATAAATTTAGACAAGCTAGCCTCTTACAAACCAGGCACTAATTATTTCCTTTCTGCAGAATATACGCAGCACCATTGTTTTTTTGTTCGTTTTTCTTCTTGGTCCACGAAGCGCGCTTCCGCAGCATCCTTACATAGCACTAGTTTGTTCGTAGTTTGCAGCTCTCGTTCTAGCTTGGCATTTTTGTACCGCTTTAAATGTGAGGACAAAACTCAAATCCCTAGCTCTAGCTCCTTAAAAAACTCTGCTCATTATAATCCTGAATTGGATGTAAATAAAATAAATGATTGGATTACACTCAAGTGTAAAATTCGATTTACAGTGACTCGCAAAACTGTTCATAAAAATGAAAAATTCCATGTTTTTATGTAAAAGCAAAACAATTGCGTTTTCTAAGACACTGTACCCTTACAGATTTTTGGAAATCATGTAACGTGATATTTCATAGGAATTTTGTGCAAATAGTGTTGCAACGAGTACAGTTTACAGTTGTTTGGTTGCAGTGGTGTGAACAGTTTTGCGTGTTTAACGAAATATTTTAAATAAAGAGAGAAAAGGAATTTTTTGGTTGATATTTGGGTGAGTTAGTAAATTATTATGTTATAACAAAAGGGGGAAATAATTTAAATTAATCTAATAGAAACGAAAGTTAACCTACAGGAAAAATGCCAAAAGCTTTTAAGAAGAACGTGTCAAAAGAAGTACTCAGTTCGAAAAATTGCTGAAAAGTACTCTGTATCAACAGGATTCGTAAGCAAAATAAGAAAAACCGTAGAGGATTTGCGCGAAACGTACCCTGGTGATCAACCTAGTAAGCTATCCGCAGAAACAAAACATTGTTTCAAAAGATTGATTAAGACTGAAGCGGTAGATACAGCTGTCCAAGCCAACGAGCTAATCCGCACCACTTTCAATGTTACAGTTTCCAATGATACTGTTCGAAGATGCCTTAAACCAAATTTTAAAGCAAAAGCAAAGGTAAAACAACTTTTAACCGACCGTCATAAAAAGGCGACGCTTAAATTTGCCAGAAAATACAAAGACGACGCCAGAACAATGAAAGTTGGTTACATGATCTGATGAGTAAAAATAAACAGGTTATGTTCAGATGGGCGGCATTGAACGTGGGTGAACAAGTCCGTTGGCTTACAAGAACGTAATATTCAAAAAACCCTCAAATTTGGAGGTGGCTCATTAATGGTTTGGGGATGTTTCAAAGGTAACCAAGTTGGAATTTTAAGACGTACAAACGGTATTATGCGAGGAACTGACTATATTAATATATTAGAGGACTCATATCTACCAAGTCTTAATTGATTCGGCTGCGAACCTGGAGATAGCTTATTTATGCAAGACAACGATCCGAAACATACTGCTCGCATAACGGCCAAATGGCTGCAAGATCATAATATTGAGACTCTAAAATGGCCCCCACAATCGCCGGATCTCAATTCTATGGAGAATGTGTGGGATTATTTGAAAAGAAGGGTAATTGCAGGCAACAATGTTCCAAAAGACTGCGAAGAACTTTGGGTACGTGCTCAATAAGCGTGGAATCCACAATATTTGGAGAACTTGATAAGAAGGATGCCAGAAAGAGTAAAGGCTGTAATTCGTGCCAAAGGCGGGCATACTAAATATTAAATAAATAAAAAAGAAACTGGGCTATTTAATTAGTCACAGGAGAGATGCAAAAGTGTTCACAAAACAATTTTTTTATTTTAATTTTAGAAAAAAGGATTGCTGTTATTTTTAAGTTTTGATTCTCTACAATATAATCTAATTTTATTTTGAGAAAACTTTTAATTTGTTATAAATACATACAGTGCCGGAAAAAAGTTTAGAAACATGGTCTCTCAACCCACAATCATAGCTCTGAAACAAAATTCCTTGTGCACACACCTATGAAACTTTGCATAGAATTGCAGTGCCGCATTTCTTATAAATCTTCAAAGCGAAATTTGTTTATAACAACGCTAAAAAAAATTGTGACGACAGTTTCGATTTTATCTGGTATTATTCGTGGAAAAAAGTATGGAAACACGTATCTTTTTCATATAATTCGAGTTTATTTAAAGGAAATAACATGTTTTTTTTAGTATTTAGTGCTTCTCCCTTTTGCTTTTAGTACAGCCTTGCATCTCCTCTCCATTGAGTCCACAAACTTTTCGCAAAATGAAACCGGGATATTTTGCCATTCTCTAATGATTTCATCATACAGTGCATTCCTATTAGAAATTTTTGTGTCGAATTTTACGCTTTACATGTTCCAATAGGTGTTCGATTGGATTCAGATCTGGGGATTGTGAAGGCCATTCCATAACACTCACTTTTTCCTGTTGGAACCAATCCTTAACTAAACGCGAAGAATGCTTCGGATCGTTATCTTGTTGGAAAATCCAACGTAACGGCATTTCTTCTTCAGCATATGGAAGCATATTGTTTTGCAATATTTCCAAATACCGATACCGATCCATTATCCCATCTATCCGAAAAATTGGGCCAACTCCAGAACGTGAAAAACATGCCCAAACCATTACCGATCCTCCGCCATGTTTAACTGTTGGTAATTGATACCTTGCATTGTACATTTCACTCCGTGGTCTTCTAACGTAATGTTTTCCATCGCTTCTAAATAGTTGAAATTTACATTCATCACTCCACAGAACTGTATTCCATTTGCTGGGAGTCCAAAGAATGTGTTCTTTTGCAAATGTTAGTCTCTTTTTTCCGCAAGTATTACCAGACATATTCGAAACTGTTGTCACTATTTTTTTTAGAGTTGCCATAATTAAATATCCCTTTAAAGATTAAAAAGAAATGGGATACAGCTATTCTATGCAAAGTTTCATAGGTGTAAGTACCAAGAATTCTGTTTCAGAGCTATGATTGTGGGTAAAGAGACCATGTTTCCAAACTTTTTTCCGGCACTGTATGTAGATTTTCCCAAAAATCAATTTCAATAACTTTTTATGGACAGTTTTGCGAGGCACTGTATGTTTTTTTTTAGAGAAATTGTTCTGCAATTTTGATACTCTAGATGGAATCTGAGAGTATTATAAGTTTGCTCTAAAGTTTGTAACGCCAAGAACAATCCTCGCACAGAGTCGCCAAGTGTACAGAAATATTTGTTGTCGCTCAAAAATCTCAAAACCGCATGTCCGTCCGTTCGCTCTCTGACTCGAGAATGCGTTGAGCTGGGATAGATTTATTTTATGAAGAAGAAAGAACAAGACACCTGGTAAGAGAGTTCCCTTTTCCTGTAAATTTAAAAAAGCGTCCACCTATTTGCCAGCATGCGATAAATAAGCAAATTTGATTTCAAAACTATTTTAGTCTGTTCAGTTGTACTCCGAACTCATTTCGGCGGACTGTTCCAATATTATCCGTAGGGTATTTGTGTGGTCGGTACAAGACGACCCTTTACGTAATCCAGCCTGATAAACTTCGAGAGCGCTCTCCACGACATCACTTATTCTATTGCGAATTACCTTGGCCATGATTTTCGATACGGCAGTAAGTAGACATATACCTCGCCAATTGCCATAATCCCGAGAGTCGCCCTTCTTCGAAATTTTCACGATGACGCCCTCCTTCCATTCAGTCGGATATCATCCTTCTTTCCACACCTCAGTAAAGAGTGGGAGGAGTATATCGGCTGTTATTTCCGGGTCCGCTTTGAGAAGTTCGGTTGGTAGTCATATACCTGGGGTTTTTTTCCCGCCATTGACCGAATGGCGAAAACTATCTCTTCCTTATCTGGGTGATCGCAGGATTGTTGCGTTTGGGTGTTTGGTAGTTGTTCTGCTTCTGGAATATCTTCCTCTGACAAGATGTTTAAAATATCAGAGTAGTATTCCTTCCATCGTCGCAACTGGTGTTCACGCATATTAAGGATTTTCCGTTTGGCGGTGAAATTCTGTTCGTCAACTGTTTTATGATCTTAAATAGTGAACCCATATCCCCAAGGTAAGCCGCAGATTCTGCTTTGTTGGCCAGATCTTCAATGGCCTTTCTCTTGTCTCGTCTAACAGCCTTTTTAAACTGTATATTTTTTCGTGTAGAATGGTGGTGTACTCGCGCTTTTTGTTGAGACCTCTGAGTTTATCTACATTAAGCTTGCGCTCCATTTGAAGAATTTGTGGTCGCCAGATAGCTGCTGTCCACAATCTCAAGCAGGCAACCATCAAGCGGTGATCTCTCCCCACGTCAGCTCCACGTTTCGCTCGCACATCTAGGAGACATCTTCGTCATCGGCGACTTATAGCCAAATGGTCGATCTGGTTCTGAGTAACGCCATCAGGGGAAACCCAAGATGTTTTATGGTGACTCTTGCGTAGAGAAAGTGTCCCTCCGATGAACATTTGCCGAGTACTACCAAACTCCACAAATGATTCGCCGTTTTCGGGTCTCTTAATCCAATCGTGACGCGTCGACCCAAGGGTTCTAGTCCAGTGCTGTCTGAGCCAACCTGGGCGTTCATATCTCCTGAGATGATAATAATATCACCTCTTGGAACACGTTCGAAGGTGGCACTCAGTTGGCTATAAGACTCCTCTTTTTCACCAGCTGGTGTGGTATTAGTTGGTGTAGCACTGTAGAATTGTGACGTTTCTGACTCTGGTTCTGAGCCTGACGACGATAATTCTTTCCGAGATTGGTGTTTCCAGCTGATGAGACTATTTCTCGCTGTCGGTGTAAGGACGACTGCCACGCCATTTTTGGCTTTACTCTCAGGACCAACGTACAGAATGGTGTTTCCGCTCGGAGTTCGTTCTTCTCCTGATCCTGCCCACCTGACCTCGATAAAGCCCAAAATTTGGATGTTATAGTGCTCCATTTCACGCTCGATTACTGATCGACAATTTAAGAACCGAGTAACCCCAGCCCTTCCCCTGCCATTCAATGTTCGAACGTTCCAGAAGCTTATCATGGTCCGTTTTCGAATGCATTAATTAAATTCCTCTAGGATCTGTTTAGGTTAAAAATATGAAATTAAATTGCAGCGTGACAGCGTTGAAAAAAAAAACAATTGAAAGAAAAGATTTCCGGATTCTACACTGTTACGCTTTATTATTCGTGACGTTTCGATCTCTGCTGAGACCTTTACCTTTAACTATAGCAGTTTGATAAAGGTCTTAGCAGAGACCGAAACGTCACGAATAATAAAGCTTAACAGTGTAGAATCTGTAAATCTTTTCTTTCAATTCGAAATGTACTGTGAAAACATTCACCAAACAAAAAACAGTTTTTAGACAACTAAGCAAGCATTATGTCAGAGTTATATAAATATTTAACACCAACGTAAATAATTGTGAAATTCTCGATTACGTTTAAAAAAAATTTAATACACCTTTGAAATGATGAAATTTGCCAGCAGGATTGCTAAAATCAATTTTTTTTTATTAGGCCAAAATAATTATTATTAGGCAATAGGCAATAATAACATCATCCCAAAGATGTAAAATACTTTTTACGCATACGAATGGTTTTGTAATGTGAAACACTAAGCTTATTTTTATAGGATTTCAGTTGTCGTAGATTCTGAAATGCGCGATTATGTAGCATTTATCAAAATTATTATGCTTTATGTTTAAGTCAGGCTACAGTATCGATTCCGCTTCGAAGAAATATTTATTGATTCGTGTTATCTATAAATAGTGTTGATTCATTTTTTTTGCGAATAGCAAAATATTATCTTATCATATCTTACAGAATAAAAAAAAATGTATTGTAGTAATTAACCAATTCATTGTGATTTCTGTTCGTTTTCTAGATGGCACCACCATCGTATTCAGATTTGGGCAAACAAGCTCGTGACATTTTCAGCAAAGGCTATCATTTTGGTCTCTGGAAATTAGATTGTAAGACAAAGACCGCATCGGGAATCGAATTCTCAACCAACGGTCATTCGAATCAAGATACCGGTAAAGTATTTGGAGCATTGGAGACAAAATACAAAGTTAAGGACTACGGACTAACATTCACTGAAAAGTGGAACACAGATAACACGCTTTACACTGAAGTTGCTGTCCAAGATCAACTTGTTGAGGGTCTTAAATTGGCCTTTGAAGGTTCGTTTGCTCCACAATCTGGGTAAGTGCTATACGGAAATTTTCTGCATTCTATTTTTACAATTTCGTTTTAATGTAATTTCAGAAATAAGAACGGTAAATTGAAGGTCGGCTATGCCCATGAACATGTTAAGGTCGATTCCGATGTTAATGTCGATTTGGCCGGCCCATTAATCAATGCTTCCGGTGTGTTCGGTTACCAAGGATGGTTGGCCGGTTATCAGACTGCTTTCGATACCCAAAAAAATAAAATTTCAACAAATAATTTTGCATTGGGCTACACATCTGGAGATTTTATTCTTCACACTAGCGTGCAAGTGTTAATTTTTATAACAAAAAATTAATGCGATTCTTAATTATATATATTTTTTTGTTTTTGTACAGTAATGATGGCCAAGAATTTGCCGGATCCATCTATCAAAAATGCTCCGACAAATTGGACTGTGGTGTTCAACTATCCTGGACATCCGGATCTAATGCTACTAAGTTCGGACTCGGTGCAAAATACAATCTTGATAGGGATGCTTGCGTCCGCGCCAAGGTTAACAATGCCAGCCAAGTTGGTTTAGGTTACCAACAAAAATTGCGTGATGGTTAGTTTCTCTCGAAAGAAATACTTGTTGAAGTCATTGATCTTGTTCTGTTTCTTCTAGGTATTACTCTAACTCTCTCCACATTAATCGATGGAAAGAACTTCAATGCTGGTGGCCATAAGATCGGTGTTGCTCTTGAATTGGAAGCTTAAAGCAAGTGACTAACTCTTAATTAAAAAATTCAACAAGAAAATAAATACCATCAAAAAGTTTAATAAAAATTAAAATTGAAATGAACTGCCGACGGTGAAATAAAAATTGTCTTGAAAATAAAATACACGTATTTAAGAAAAATCCTTGGCTACAATTAAACACCAGCAAGATCAATTTTCATTTCATTCAAATGTACGTGTATGAATAAAATTGTAGTAAAATCCCATCTTGAATTCAAAAAAACAACTTGATGCAGTTTTTTTCAATTTTTTTTTCTTACATCGCAGTTGCAGTAATTTAATTTCATAAATTAAGCGAAACGTTTAAAAAAAATTCCATTTGTGGTCGTCTTAAAATAAAAACAAGACTAAGTAAAGTCGTTTAAAAACTAATCCAAAAGACAATTTATCATTCAAACATTTTTTTTTTCTTCATTTATAAGTTTTTGGTCCATTTCGACTGAGCTCTAGCTTTTAAAACATCGGACTTTATTGGTCATCCATTTCGAAAGTACCCTGTCGAGGGCATGGCTCAGATTGTGATTATTTTTTTTTTTCAATCTCTACTGGACAATATGTCGACTCTTATCTTTTATTATCCCGTTGAAGAGAAGAGAATGGAAAAAATACCCACTAATTCTTTAATTAAGACTTGAAATTCGACTTAAACTTAGAATTTTTCGAATGAATGTGTTTTCGACCAGCTAAATAAAAATAATATGAATCATAAATCTTTTGGGTTTTAATTTGGTTAGTTGTAAGCTAAATTTGAAATTTGTTTACATCTAGATAATATTTAATACGTAATTAGGAACCATCAATGTTTTTCTTTTTTGATTACCATAGGAATGATGAATTTTTCGAAATTTTATTCGCTCGGCACCCAAGATTAAATTTTTTTGTAAACTTTTAAAACGATTGTTCGTAGTAAAAGAAAAAAAAATCATACATTTTATTATATAGAAGCTTAATGAATCGTTTACTGTGCATTTTTATTGCATTTTCTATTGTTTCAGTTGTTGTGATGCTTGCAAAATTGTTTATCCTTAAACCTAAGTCAAAAAAAAAAAATTTGTACAGACTTATATTAATTCGATCATGTCTATAATTTCCCGATTGTACCAAAGAGGGACAGCATCGCCTATGTTGCCACCTGATTTCCATAGAAAAAAGTGTCTATGCATTTACCGCAGCGATCCTCCAGGCATGGAAGGAAATATATTTCGCTTAATGGTGAAAAAGAAAGCCCCCCAGGTATAAAAGGAACCGAACTTCCGGACCCGAAAATAAAAGCCGATAATACTTCCTCCCACTTTACTGAAAAGTGTGGAATGGCGGAAGAAAGTAGGGCGTCATTGCCAAAATCCCGAAGAATCTTAGGATCTTAGACCGAAACGTCACGAATAATAAAGCGTAACAGTGTAGAATCCGGAAATCTTTTCTTTCAAATAGAATGAAATGGATCGAGTATTTTAGTTCACTTACTAAAATTGTGTTCAGACACGTTAGTAACTAAATTACTAAGCCTAGTGCGAACTAGGGCAGTTAGTTTTAACGTAATCCGTAAAGTCATATTTAGAAAACATGCTCGAGTATCAATTATTTAAGGAAAGGACTATAAAATTTTAACAATTGCAAAAGTTACATACTTACACATACATACAACATTACAGGATGAGATCACGCCACAAGAATCAAGTGCGATATTTTCGTCTCCGAAAATATCAATCAACAGTTTAATAATTTGCTTACTCAACAATATCATTTCAAATTCTTTTTGTTTATATTAAATCATAATATCAATTCCATTTTTTGACTACGTAAGTTATTTGTAAGATAAGATGTTTTGAATCTATCAGAGGTTCTTGGCAGTCTTAAAACATAAGCCCTGGGGGACACACATCTGAAAGTGAATAAAGGTTTTTCAATTTATAAGTAGTTTTTTTTTCTTTTGGCACATATATTTTGTGGTTTCCGCGGTTCAAGAAAAGCCCCTCTAAAATCGCAGAGGAAGATTTTACTCCACTTTTATGTGAGAGTTAAAAGTCAAATAATAAGAGTAGACACTCGTTAGGACCAAGGAGGATATATAATAAGGAGTGACTATGAGCATGCTTTTCCGTGTATGAGCATAGGAATGAAAGTATTTCCCTCCCTTACTAGCGAAATGCTCGAAATTTTTCGAAAAAATCGTTGCGCTATCTTTGTCTGGCACACTTAAAAGTATTGCAACTAACCCCTTTCCCACGTTAGACAATTGTCAAATTTTCGAAATAATTATTTCGCTATCCTTGCTTGGCATACCTTAAACCCAATTCAATTATCTCTGTCCCGCGTTATATTGTCCGTTGCTAAAGTGCTTAGCTTAAACACGAACCAAAAATTAATAAAAATTGAAAAAATAAAGATTTCTGAAATAAAACAGCAAACTTCATTGTACTGAAAATTACTTTATTGCTGACTGAATATATTAGCAACCACGAGATACGAGTTATGATATTTTTTTTTTGTAAAAGTTTGAAGCCAAGTTAAGCTTCGACGCAATTTTCGAAAATTCCCGAATCAAAAAGTATTCCCACATGAGACAGCCTATCAGGTGTACTCCTCCTCTTTATATATCCCTCCTTGGTTAGGACTAATTGTTGTCCAAAATAATATTATTCAAAGATGGGTCCTCCCATAGTATCACTTTTAAACTATGTCAGGCAGAAAAATAGGTTTTCGCTAACTTTACTTGTCTTCGTGCAAGAACGTGAATTTTTGTTAAGAATTATTTATTTGGGCCGATCCCGGCGGTACTGCAATACCGGGCCAACCCGCGACAGAGGTGGAGCAAGCCCCTAGCACTCCGTCTGATTCCAAAAATCAGTTTAACATTTGTTGTCCCCCTATGGGGGATCTATCAGATGTTAAGCTGATAAGAACAGATACTACACTTTGATCTTAGCCATAAGGCCGAGAAGCGATAACTACGACTCGGTTTCACGCACCCTATGTACATTGCCCAGCATTTATTAGATGCGAATTATTTCAAAGTAAAATAAAAAGTGTCCCATTAAGACCGCCTATTTTGAACTAAAGGGTGTTTTTTTAGAGGCGGAGAACTTTAAATTTAAATAAAACGCAGCAAATGTTTTTAATATCCATGAAATTGACTTATTTGAAAGATAATTTTATGGTATTAAGGTTTGAATATGATTTCGCGCATATGGCCGCCACGACTGGTTCGTACATGGCGTAATCTGTAAGTCCGATTTTCACACACTCTTCGCAGTAAATCTGGCTGTACTTCGGCAAGAACGCGTCGAATATTGACGTCAAAGTCCTCAATAGTTTCTTGTTTATCAGCGTAGATATGACGTCATATCGCACGAACGAGGTGGCCAGTTAACAGGTCCATTTCCTGAAATTAATCGATCATCAAATGTTTCTTTCAGTAAATTAATTGTATCGCGCGAGTTGAATTTACTTTATTACTTTTAAAGAAAAAAAAATACAAATTTAACTTTGATAATTTTTATTCTTCTCAGTAAATTTATATGAGTTAATTTGATTACAATTCTTATTGAATCAAAACTTAAAACTAACTTCAACTTCAACTCTGAGTTCTTATATACTATTTGCAAGTCTGAAATTTCACAATGAATGCAAATGATCCCTTTATTTACATGAGTCAGCATTTTATTTAATGATTTGAATTTAGGTTTGATTTAGATAGATAAATGAAATGAAATTGGAATAATGATTATTCTTAATTGAATTTAGTTGTGATGTTCTTATCATATATTATAACTCGCGCTGTGTTGCATGTGAATCTCGTACCCCGATGAGAATCAGTGAGATTCCGTAAAGCCTAGTTCGCACTAGGCTAGTAATTTAGTCAAGTGGCGAGTAATTTAGCTACTAAACGTATCTGAACAACACAATTTTAGTGGAGTAGTTTAGTAAGTGACTGAACTACTTTACTAAATACTCGATCCATTTCATTCTATTTTTCGGGCGAGTAGCGAACCGCACTCGCACACACACACATGCGAACTCACAGGAATTAAAGAAAATTCAAAAGTCAAAAAATTCCGGCGCCGGGGCTGACGCAGTGTACATTCATTCCCTCAATAAAATGGTTCGGATTATTGGATGAATCTCTACGAAATGTTAATTCAATATTGACAGAAAGTGAAAGCAATTTGGTAAGTAAATTTTAATTCTATTTATTCAGGTTGCAAAATATATACAGTGCACAACATGTTCGTCAGTTATTAATGTATCATTTTTAACTGCCAATGGACTGATCCATCTTCCACAAAGTAATCTGCATATCTTTCCCGAAGATCTGTAGACTGTCAAGATGAACTGTTGCTTAAACATCTTGCTAGTGGTTCCAATACTTGAGGCTCGGGCTCCTCCGATTACCAGCGATAACAATTCCTGTGTCCAAATTTTCCTTGTCTACTGTATATTCTAACTGCCTGTTCTGTAACTTTGTTTGTCTGAGCCAATTATGTAAAGCGCAAAACGCCTTTACGATGCTGACCACTTTTTCAGGACTATAGGGTATTGGCTTTTCA
This sequence comes from Chorisops tibialis, assembly GCA_963669355.1. Classification (NCBI taxonomy): domain Eukaryota; kingdom Metazoa; phylum Arthropoda; class Insecta; order Diptera; family Stratiomyidae; genus Chorisops; species Chorisops tibialis. The sequence continues at coordinate 291,894,673 of OY770262.1, forward strand.
AACAATCTGATTCTAGCAGCTAGTATACCGAAAGCGTTTTCAACAATTCTTCTAGCCCGTGACAAACGATAATTGAGAATTTTTTGCTTTAATGATAGTTGATTTCCTGGGAAAGGTTTCAGGAGATATTCTTTCAAGGGAAATGCGTTATCGCCAACTAGGATATGACCTTCGGGTAGCATACCGCACTCTAATGCTTGATACAAACTTGAATGACGAAATACCCCTCCATCAGAAACCCGACCATTGCATCCTATGTCAATATAACTGAAGCAATATTGATGATCCACAACTGCCATCAAGATAATGCTGTTTGATTGTTTGTAATTATAGTATAAGTTTCCTGAATCATGCTTTAATAATGACATGTTTGCCGTCGATTGCTCCACAGCATCCAGGAAAGTTCCATTCTTTTCGGAAACCATTCTCAGTAATTTTCCAATCTTAATGGCAGGAACCTGAAAAAAAAAATTATAATAATTCACACTTTAGATACTATCATGATGACCATCTTTTGATACTAACGTTCGATCGAATATGACACACGTTTCTTTCACCTAATAAATTGCGAAACATCATTCCTATGATATTTAAGAATAGGGTCGGATATTATGAGCTTTTTCAAAGTTTCGAAAGCTTTTCTATAATCACTGTCTTCAGAATTTATTTTACTATTCTTTTTTAATCGTAAAGTCATAGGCTTTGCAACTTTGGCGAAATCTTTTATAAATTTGCGATAGTAGCCGACTAAACCTAAATAAGATTTAATTTGTTTAATTGTTGTTGGAATTGGAAAATTAGTGATAGCTTTGATTTTATTAGGATTAGGTCTGATTCCTTCAGTAGTGATAATGTGTCCTAGAAATTCTGTTTCTTTTTTTAGGAATTCACATTTATTAAGTTGAATTTTCAGGTTTACTTCCTTTAAGCGTGTTAGAATTAATTTAATTGAATGTAGATGCTCTTCCAAAGAAGTGCTAAATATAATTATATCGTCCAGATAAACTAAACAGATTTTTCCTATATAGTCACCTAGAATTGTATTCATTAATCGTTGGAAGGTTGCAGGTGCATTTTTCAATCCAAAAGGCATACGTAAGAACTCGAAATGTCCTTGTTTGGTTGAAAAGGCAGTTTTAAAACGATCCTCTTTAGCAATCTCGATTTGGTGGAAACCTTTTGCCAAATCAAGAGTAGTAAAATATTGACATTTTCCCAATTTATCTAATATTTCATCAATATTGGGAATAGGAAATCTATCGTCTGTGGTTAATTCATTAATTCGTCTATAATCAATTACGATTCTCCATTTGACTTTACCAGATGCGTCCGATTTTTTCGGAACAACCCAAATGGGACTGTTGGAAGGTGAATGACTTTTTTGAATAATTCCTTGAGATAACATTTCTTTAATTTGGTCTTGTACTTCTTGTTCATGAATTTCAGGGTAACGATAGTTTTTTGTATAAATTGGTTTATTGTTTGTAAGTTTTAAATTATGTTTTATAGCATAAGTAAAAGTAAGGTTATCTCCTTCATGAAAAAATACGTTTGTTAGTGGTTTTAACGTTTGAATAAGCTTTTCTTGCTCTTCTTGATTCATATGGTTTGTTCTTATTAATTCCTTTATTTTGGTGTATTTTTCTATGAGATTTATTTCAGTTCCATGATTAAGTAAATCTTTAGGTATTTTATACGATTCAATCTCTTGTTCTTCATTCTCACTAAGGTAAAATGAAATTGGTTGATCGTTAAAAAACATTTGTCTTTTAGGATAGTTAATCTTGAAATTATTTTCTACTAATAGGTCGTTTCCTATTAATGCGTTAAATTTATCATGAAATTTAAATACTAGAAATTTAGGATTATTGTTGGTTTTAAGTTCTTTAAATTTTCGAATTTCTACATATTTATCAATTTCGATAATGTTGTTTATAGTTTTTATTTTTAATGGTGGGAATAAAGGTTTTTCCCAATTAGCTTGACATATTTTAGGGTTGATTAAAGAATTTGTGGCTCCTGTGTCAATCAGGACTTTAATGTATCCCATACGAGTATGTAACTTTATATAGGGTAATTGGTTTTTTCCTCCGAGGCTATTGATCGAAAATTTTCTTGATCTATTGCGTTAATTGAATTTTCGTTTGTATTAATATCTATTGGTTCTGACCTGTCTTGTAAACTATTATTATTGTGAGAGTTATTATATAGTTGTTGATATCTATTTTGATATGGAGGTCGATGTTGTAGTTTGGATTGGTTAGTAGATGATGATCTATAATTATTGTTCTGTAGATTTTGGAATTGATGATTGTTATTATAAATTTTATTGTTGTGTGGGACTGATTGAAATTGTCTTTGTCTGTCTACGTTATATCTTTGTCTGTCTACGTTATATCTTTGTCTGTCTACGTCATATCTTTATCTTTGATAGTTATTGTTATACTGACTGTTAATTGGAAAATTATGTTGACTTTTCTTTTGAAAATTTAGATTATTATTGTGTGTTTCATTTTTTTTATAATTACTATTTGTATTGAATAAGAGTCCTGAAGTACTGAGGGTGCTGAAACAATCTTCTAAAGTTGAAGGCTTTCTGGAGTATAAAATAGTTCTCATTGGTTCGATCATATTGTACTTAAATGTTTCTAAAGCAGTTTGAATATTTATAGGCACTTCGTGCAATTGACCTTCTTGTCTACACTTGGTATTGAGTTCACAAAGAATGTATGTAATTTTATTGTAATAATTTATAGCATTGTCTTTAAATTTACAATCACGCAACTCATTGTATAATTGCTTTGAAGTTTTTAAGGAACTAAATTGGTTGGTTACAATACTTTTTATATCATCCCATGTTCTGTTATTCGCATGGATTTCAATTGCTTGACAAGCTTTACCAGTAATTACTTTATTATTTTAATAATAAAGTATAATATTTGCTACCCTGAAATTTTTTTTTTTCGCGTTTCATGACTAAAATAGCCTAAAAATGCAAAAAAAAAAAATCCGTCTGTCTGTACGCCGTCCGCCGTCCGCCGTACGCCGTACGCCGACGTGTACGCTCAGCGCACATTAACTCCCAAACCCTTCGAGATAGAAAGTTCATTTTTGGAGGGATTGTAGGTAGTTGCGGATCTCAGGCGGATACCAATTTTGGGGGGTGTACAAGTTCAGGGGGAGGCGGGGGGAGCGCTTAAACCGAAAAATACGAATTCAAATATCTCAACCATGGTTACAGCTAGGAAGCTAAAAATTAACATATATATACAAGAGTTTGTGGGACAACTTTTAAAAATAACTTAATTTTTTTATCCATTGGCGTGCGAAAAGGGGGGGCTAAGAACCAATTGTCGGCCGAATTTTTTTTTCAAATGATTATATCTTCGAAATTACTTCCCATAAAAAATTGATATTTTGAGACCATCAAGACAGTATATAGATCTACTAGAAGCAGTTTAGATAGAAGCTAATTAGTGAAAGGGGGAGGGTCAGGGGGGGTGCAAAGAAAAACACTTAAAAATGAATATCTCAACTATCTCTAATGCTATGTAATTGAAACTTAAAATGTATACTAAACTTTACTAGCGACATATGAAAAAAATATAATATGTGGACATTATAGTAGTGGGGGGAAATGGGGAGCATTTCAAAAATGGCGCACTTTCCAAAACTACAAATCATCAAATCTCAAAATTGAGTACAGATATCAAATCAAAAATTTGCCAGATTGTAGAACTATGTAATCTTTAATTTTGGTAAAAAATTTGAGTTGGGGGGTGTAAGGGGAGGGAGGTGGAAAGCAAAAATGTTAAAAATTTTGAGTGATTTTTTTATGGCTCTGGTAAAAGATACAAAGTTTAAATTTTGCATGTCGACACATCTATTTAATATAGATAGAAAAAAAATAGTAATTTGTTCCAAAATTGTTATGCTCCGAAGTGGGGGTCTAACGTGCACAAGGTGTTTCATGTGGAATGAAAAAAACACATAAACTGAAAATTTTTGAATGAAATTTTTAGGTAGAAACTTGAAAATTTGGGAAATGCATTTAAAAAAAATCTCTAAAAGTTTGAAATATTAACTGGTCGAATATTTTTAAAACTTCTACTCCCTCCCATACAAAATTATTTTTTCGACCAATTTTAAGAAATCAATTATCACCTAACTATCAAAAGCTATCAATGTGAAATTTTGCACAAAAAACTTAGAAAGATAGTTAAAATAAAATTACGGTAAAAGTTTTGAAATCGTGCCGGCCCTTCTAGCCCCTCCCATACAAAAGCATGATTTCGACCAATTTCATTAAATCAACTAATAACCAACAAATTAAAAGCTACGAACTTGAAATTTCGTACGAGCACCTTGCAACAGAAAAGAAAGAAAATTCTATCACAAATTTTACGATTCCCTTACCTCCTCTACCCCCTCCCATACAAAATTTTTTTTTCGAGCATTTTTAAGAAATCAGTTATCAGCTATCTCTTAAAAGCTATCAATTTCAAATTTTCCATGAAAACTTATAAAAGTAATTCAAATGAAGTTGCTTTAAAAGTTTTGAAATTGCGCTTACCGTTCTACCCCCTCCCATACAAAACTATGATTTCGACCAATTTTATTAAATCAACTAATAACTAACAAACTAAAAGCTACAAACTTGAAATTTTATACAAGCACCTTACAAGAGAAGCGAAATAAAACTGCATATTAAATTTTACGATTCCCCTACCTTCTCTACCCCCTCCCATACAAATTTTCGGTTTCGTGAAAATAAAATACACCGAATTTTATGAAAATTTTATGCAATTTCGTCTATGAAACACATTCTATACAAAGAATATTGGACGTGATTCAAGCAATTATTAAAAAGCTGTTAACATCCACCCACCCTTGCTATTACCCCTCCTCCTCCCCTCATAAAAACCCAAACTTGCAGAAACGAATAAAATATTGTTAAATTGACAACAGCCCTGCCCAAGAAACCCCTTTGCACTTAGCTTTCCCTAACCACTTTAACCTGCATATTGACTTTCCACTCATCCTCAACTTGTCCCAAGAATAATAAAGTTTCGCCCGACTTGTTGGCAGTTTATTTTTGTTTTAATTAGATTAAGAATAATTAACTGTGATTGAGGGTCATATTTAATTATACTAGGCATAATATCATATATCGTTTGGAGAAAGGAAGGTAATTATTGTCGATTCTGTCCATTAAACTCACCGATATATTTTAAGTGTTCCCACGGGGATAGGTTGAGTTGTAAAGTCATGTTTTTATTTGTTAATTCCTCGCGTTCTTGTTGTAATCCTTGATGTTCGGGCTGTGTTGCAATATTCGCTTCTTGTCGTCGCCTTTCGATTAGCAATCGTAGATCGTTGGTATCAGGTGTTTCATTCATTTATTTATTATTATATTTTTTATTTGACCTCTTTGGGTCCACTGTAGAGTTTATGGTACTCGAAAACCTTTATTATTTTAAATTCAAATAGTTTTCAGTTTTCTAAATTGAATTCTGAAAATGGTGACTTTATATTAATTTTTGTTTAATATTAGGGTAATGTTGGACCCTATTACGCGAATTTAATTTTTAGAAATTATTTTATATTCACGTTTATTTGTTACACTCGGTTATATAGGATTTTTGTTTAGTGTTTTATAAATGTTTTAACTTCACTTTGCGATAGTTTCAAATTCACTTACTATTAAACATTAGAAAAACACTTTTCTTACTTATTTTACGCGTGCAGATTGTAGTGCGTAAGTAGTTAACGGATTATCGAAGTATACGACAATCCTAGCGACTGCGCCATTTAAATGATCGGAAGTTCACGAGGCTTTAACTCTTTTAAATAAATAATATTTTAAATGCAGTATTTATACATTTATTTCCAAAGGTTTAAAATTACGACTTACACGTCAAAACTTATGTGTACTACTCGATGATGATGCACATCAGTTTCATCTTAAATACTCTTTTCTTATCTCTAAAATATCTGGTGGTGAACTCATGAGCAATATGTCCATGAGTCACGTCATTTTATAACGATGGTCCCTTATAGCAATTAACTGCGTGGTGCAATGTTTGTTATTTTGCTTTATCCTTTTCGGGTCCGTTACCGGTTGCAGTTTTTGCTCTGGTAGTTGATGAATCATCGTGTTTTGTTTACTTGGGATAGATTTTGGCGAAAGCGACCTTAGTTGCTGTGAAGGGTACGTAACTTATTATTTACTAAAAGAGTTAAGGCCCCGTGAACTTCCGATCATTTAAATTGTATCCTCCTTGATCAGGACTTACGAGTGAATAAGACAGTTCCCGAACCCGGAAACTTAATTAGTCACATCCGTTGATAACCAATGTCGACCACCCACAACCAATCTCGTAAGCATTCGAGATTTCGCACAAACTGCAGAATCAGCAACAGAATAAACATGTAATCCGATATCGCACATAGTACGATGATGCGTTATCGGAGTGCTGCCGATTCTGCTACATTAGCATATTAAAAAACGGTCTTAAGAAACCGAATTAAACTAAGATATTTTAGATTTCATTAAACCTTCGACATCTCCGGTGCTAAATAAAGTATTATAAGAAAACCTCTCCGCGTTTTAATTTATAATATAAAACCTCTCCGTGTTTTTAAGTCATCGTAAAATAACTTTCCTGTATGAGAACAGGAACGTACAATAAAACAAGTACAAAACCGACCAGAATCCTTTCCGATCCTGGAAGGTTTATGTAACTGGCGCAGTCGGTAGGATGTGCTTAAATTAGTACATCCTTTAACGAACAAAATACGCGATTAACCGCGAATTTTATTTAAAAAAAAAATTTTCTTTTCCACGTCTGAAAATCGAACAGTGCTGAAATCAACAAAATTAGTGCTGTAATTCAAACCAATAGTGAATTCAATATATAGTGTTGTATTCAACAAAAATTAGTGCTGTAATTCAAAAAAAATTAGTGAAAAAAAAAATATATAGTGCTGTATTCAACAAAAAAAAATAGTGCTATATTCAATAAAAAAAGTGACTTGAACAAATTATTATACACAGTAAGTCAAAACGCCCCGAGTCGTTAATATAACTCGAACAGTGAATTTAAATAAAAAAAGGAAAGGACATAATAATTACACGTGCGAATAATGCAATACAAATAATCAACTTACGTTTTAGATTGGTTGCAAAATTCAAATTTATTTCGTACACAATATAAAAATCTTAATAATTATAAAAATTATTTCTATTTTTACTAACAATATCGCATGAACCCTCTACAATCAGTGAAGGAGGAAAATATCGAATCTCTCTTGGCCCAGTTTAATTCGTTAATCGTATCCGAAACTGAATCTGTCATTATGGCTACACCGTCGTTGCAGATCGATCCTTTGAAGTACATCCAATCGCTGGAGTGTTGTGATGGAAAAACAAAAAATTTATATGTATTCATACAAAGGCTCGATGACATTGCGAGCATATTGTCAGCTTACGACGAACCATCTAAAGTAGTAATCGCTAATGCAATTAGAAATAAGCTTACGGGTAGGGCAAGAGAAATTGTTGGGATTCATAACCAGACAAGCAACTGGGTTGATATTAAAAATTTGTTAATTAGACATTTCTCAAATCCCAAATCATGGTCTATGTTATATGATGAATTGAGGGGTGTTGGTTACAAAAATAGTATTACTGATTTTTATAATAACTTGGAGGAAGCATTGTTTGAACTAAATACTAAAACTAGACGAGATGGACGATTAAATGATATTGACGCTAACATTGAAGTTGCACTTAGGGTTTTTAAGGATAAAATGCCAGAACCGATGAAGAGTGTATTAATAGCTAGAAATCCTGAAACATTGGATTCAGCTTACAATATCCTCAGTGAAGGAGGGTATTGCGTTGATAATTCGTATTCTAATAAGGGATACACGCAACGAAATAATCAAAATTTTAATAAAAATTATAATAAAAATAATTTTAATAAACAAAATTCATTTCGAACTGAGGGATCGACAGCTTATAATCAAAACTCTCGATCACCTTCAAACCATACAACGGTCAAAATAATTTTAATAAGCAAAATACACATCAAATTACAGAGGTAATTCTTCAAATAACAATTTCAAACATAATAACAATTACAGATATAATAATAATAATAATAATTTCAAAAATAGTAACAATGTTCAAAATAAGCCCAGTACAAGTAGATTTAGTACTGAGGAACTAATGGACGTAGATATTTCGAACCAAGTTAGAAATAATCATGTTGAAGTAGTTAAGCAGAATGAAAATTTTCATATCTGTGCCTCGACCGAAAATTACCATATATATAATAGCAAAAACTCAAATTAGCTTTATTCGACTTTTAATTGATACAGGTGCGACTAATAGCATTTTGAATCCTAAATTGTGTAGGCCTCAGTTTTTAAAACAAATTAGTAAAGTTCGGATAAATACAATAAACGGTAGTATTTACAGTGAGCAGAAAGCAGTGATTCCGCAATTCGAAAATTTGGAATTGAAACAGGAACCTGAGTTTCTGATAGTCGAATTTAGCAACAATTATGATGGGTTAGTTGGTAATGACATTCTATTGCCAAATAAAGCTAATATAAACTATGACGAGGGAACAATAGTAATAAATAATCAAAAATTAAAATTACATTTTGATGGGATGGAAGAGACAAAATATGATCTAGAAAACGATTATAAAAAACAAATACCTGTTGAAATAAACAACATAAATTCTGAAATACACTACTCTGATGACTTAAAAAAGGAACTCAGATTAGAACATTTGAATAGTGAGGAAAAACTCAAGTTAATATCTTTGGTGAATTCTTACAAGGATATCTTTTTCCGAGAAGGCGATGATTTAACATTTGCCCATAATATTAAGCACAGGCTTAAATTAACAACTGATAAACCCACGTATGCAAAAACATATCGATATCCACAAGTCCATCATAAGGAGGTGGAATCTCAAATTAATGAGATGTTAAAGCAAAAAATAATCAGGAAAAGTTCTTCGCCTTATTCGGCACCCTTGTGGATTGTACCAAAAAAATTGGACGCATTGGGAAAACCGAAGTGGAGATTGGTCGTCGATTATCGTAAACTTAATGAAGTTACGATTGATGATAGATTTCCTATGCCGAACCAGGACGAATTGTTTGATAAATTTGGTAGAGCAATGTACTTTACAACTATTGATCTTGCCAAGGGATTTCATAAAGTTGAAATTCATGAGCGGGACATTCATAAAACGGCTTTTTCAACGGGTCAGGGTCATTACGAATTCTTGCGTATGCCCTTTGGTTTGAAGAATGCCCCAGCCACCTTTCAGAGGTTGATGAATGATATTTTAAGTGATTACATAGGGAAAACATGTTGCGTTTACATGGATGATATCATCATATTTAGTACGTCGCTCGATGAGCACGTACTTGCAATTAAACAAATATTCGAAGCATTAAGGCAATTCAATTTAAAAATTCAACTAAATAAAACAGAATTTATGAAACGTGAGACGGAATTTTTGGGACATGTTGTAACGGTCAACGGAGTAAAACCGAATCCTAATAAAATAGCAGCTATACTAAAATATCCTATCCCCAACACAACCAAGAAAATTAAATCATTCCTTGGATTGACAGGATATTATCGCAAATTCATCAAGGATTATGCAAAAATAGCTAAACCTATGACTTTAAGGTTAAAAAAGGACAATTCTATTAATGTGGACGATTTGGATTATAAAGAATCATTCGAGAAACTTAGAAATTATTTAATCAATGAATCTATATTGAAGTACCCAGATTTCTCGAAGGATTTCGTGTTGACTACTGACGCCTCGAATTATGCCTTGGGCGCTGTTTTGTCACAATCAGGTCATCCTATTTGTTTTGCAAGCAGAACATTAAATAATAGTGAAACCCGATATAGTACTATCGAGAAGGAATTACTTGCCATCGTATGGGCCACTAAATATTTTAGGCCATACCTTTATGGGAGAAAATTTACGGTCTATTCAGATCATAAACCATTGAAATGGTTGAGTTCTTTAAAAGAACCAAACCAAAAATTACAACGATGGAAAATTCGCTTAGGCGAATATAATTTCAACATGGATTATATTAAGGGAAAGGAGAATTTTGTGGCGGACGCCCTATCGAGGATTGAAGTGAACCATAACACTTTAAATCGGAGTAACACATCATTAAATACAGTGCATAGCGCACAGGAAGACAACACAAGACATATAGAAATTGCAGAAGGACCTTTGAACTATTATAGAACACAATTGGAAATAAAGAAAGGTAGTCACAATGAGACTAAAATAGAGAAGAAATTTAATAAAAAACGACTAATTTTTATAAGTAAAAATGTGGATAGAAACTTCTTTAAGTATATCTTGAGAAATCATACCCCAAAAGCTGGAACGGTTGGAATAATGATGGAAGACGATGAGGATTTTAAGTTATTCCAGGAAGAATATTTAACTTGGAAACAAGACAACGCAAGAGTTACGTTTGTTAGAGCAAAATATAAGTTATTAGATGTATCTCTTCCAGATTTGATTAAAGAGATAATTGATAGTCATACTAAGAGAAATCATTTAGGGATAAATAAAATTTATGGTATTTTAAAAAACTTTCCGCCGTATATTGTTTGCCAAACTCCAGACCCCAGGCCCTCGCCAGGCTGGAGAGCTGCGGATCCTTTTTCGTGCGCTCTTCCGGCGCCCGTCGCACGTTTAACGGCATCCCGCATAGCAACAATACGCCTTTGGTTTTCTGTTCGCTATTAAGAATTTGCCGGACGTTCTTTCGGCGACCATCAGGGTGCAATCCCGGGCATTGCTTCCGCCTGCGTCGCTCGCATCCAAGCATTTAGGTATTACTTCAGAAAGGGATAAATACCGTTAAACAAGTGATAAGCAGGTGGATTGTTCTTGATTATTATCCCAAAAATCAGCGCGGTCTGTTAATCAGCTGTTTGAATGATACAGATCTGCGATTGGGAACATTTCAAATGCATGATGTTTATAGTTATTTCTGAAAAACTCACTAAAAACTCCCCACTCCTTCTACCACCTCCCATACAAAATGCACTTTTTCATGAAATACTCTAAACCAATTTCCTCAGAACCTTTAATTTTTGAAGTTGAAATTTTCAATAAAACGCCACTGCTGTAGGTGCTGCACTAAATCAGGTATCTTTTCACAAAAGGTTGAAAAGACGCAACGCCCATACTTTTATTCACCAGGAAAACCGCTACGTTTCTGTCGTGGCGCCTGGACGACAACCTCCGGTTGAGTAGGAGTTTCCTGCCAATTGGTGCGACTGCACCTACTCCGCACCCATTTGTAGATCTGTCGATAAGGTATGTAAGTTGCGGCGTTTCGGAAGGTGAACACCTTACCTGTAGGATAATGCATTGCAGCTCCCTGGCAATGCCCACCAAATCAAATACGCCAGGTTTATAGTCAGGAAATTTTTCATCAATAAATTCCCTGATTTTCGCTTTTTCGTAACAGCTCAGTCGCCGCCTCGGTTTCTCATTTACAGTTTTCCCTGCATGTGGGTCGTCGTCCGTCGTCTCTTTGGACGGGATGAAATCCCAGCGTTTGCGGAAGTTTGCGCTTCTATCCATTAGTCAGAAATATCGAAAACTTGGGAAAATGAAAATAGAATGTGGTCATGAACGTTGTGCTAAGTTTGTTTAAAAGCAAATGTTGGTAGAATATCTTTTTTGAAAATGATACATCAATCACAGTGTTGCGTAATATATTTATCATTTATCAAAAATAGTAATTGTGGTAGCATTAAGACTTTTGATTTTCCTATTGTTAATATAGGTACAATAGACATTAATTGTATTGTATATAATATAATTAATATTATAATACAATAATAATAATAATATAATACAATAATCAATATTATTGTATATAATTGTATTTAAATTTAATAGGTACTGAGAAAATTAGTGTATTGGATGTAGTGAAGTAGGGCAGTTTGTATGGGAGGTGGTAGAAGGAGGGGTGAGTTCTTAATGGCTTTCTGAGAAATAAATAAACATCATGCTTTTGACATGTTTTAAATTGCAGATCAGTAGCATTCATATTTTTCAGGAAAATCGACTTTTTATAAAGTTGTGAAATTGTGTCATTTTGTATGGGAGGGGGTAGAAGGGGTGGAGCGATTTGGCCCGTTCACGAACTTGTTCTTACTTTTTTGTCGGAAACGTTTTGGCCCGTTCACGAACTGGTTCTTACTTTTTTGTCAAAAACGATGTGTACAAATTTTGAACTTTCTAGATCAACGCGTTCTCAAGCTAGAGAGGACACGGATGGACGGACATTCGTTTTCGAGATTTTTGAGTGATTATATGAACTTCTGTATCATTAATTTTTTTCTCCGAGCCTTATTTCTTAGCGTTACAAACTTTGCGGCAAACTTATAATACTCTCAGATTTCATCTAGAGTATAAATAGACAGACCACCCAAATTTTTGGAATAATAATCATTTGATAATAAAAAAAATAAATAAATATTATAACTAGTCAAGTCATAAATATTGGTACACAACTAAACGCATTCATTACGAATGCAATATTGACTGCGAAGAACGCTCACAGACAAATTCTGTTTACTGACGAGAAAATCTTCACCGTAGAAGAATCGTTCAAAAAACAGAACGACCGTGTGTATGCTCGGTCATCCAGAGAAGCATCCCAACGCATCACGGGAGTCCAAAGAGGACACCATCCCACGTCTGTAATGGTATGGTGGGGAGTGAGCTACGATGGCGTTCCCAAGCTCCATTTTTGGTTTTTTAACTTTTTTCGGGGCGCTCCTAATGCTGGGCTTATGATCACCCCATTTCGTGTGTTTTCTAATACAGTCAACGCTGAGGACGCATTCCGGTCGACAGCCGTAGTAAGAGTAAGCGTCTCCTTGATATTCGGGTATGCATGAGCACACTCCGTTATCGCAATTGGCGTTGGGGATCGTTTTCTGTTTTTTTCGTGAAAAATTAGGTTTTAATAAATACTTATGACTCATGTTTGCGAAATCTTACTTGGTGGTGGTGGGCTGGTTGACAGCTTACAAACGGATCTCCGATATATCCTTGTGGACATGAACAACTTGGAGTATGATTTATAATATTATATATAGCGCTAAGTCCGCAGGATCCCGGACATGGGTAGACGCATTTCTCACGAATGCAAGCCCTCTCGCTGGTACATTCCGCACTAATTGTACAGTCGGGGCGGCAATTTGGTGTCGATCCGATGTAATTCGGTAGACAAGTGCACACAGGTGCGCTGTTGGCTTCTCTACAGTGTGAGTATGGGCCACATGGTGATGGATAGCGTGTCGTTCCTCTTCAGGAGGTGTGTATTGCGCTGCAAGAATTAATTAAGAATGTTAACCAGTTGTGATAATAACATGTTAGTAGTCAAATATTAATTTACGTTGTGGTGGATAGCATCGTCATTCCCCGCAAGGGGGTAGTTGTAGTATGAGGTTTTACCAATTCCTGCAGCTACCTTTGGAGTTAGCGACTCCACGGACCTGAGCTAACTATCCCCCTCTGGGCTGTAGAATTCACCCACAGCCAGTCCTGCTTGCCCTAAAAATGGCAAATGGACACTCACTGGATCATGGGCTTATCACCCGTGATCTTAAGACCTAAATGATACGAGAAACGGATACATCGCCTCGGATACGGACTGATTCTACGGTAACGACTTTTGGCATTCGAAAACGGACTATGATTGGCTTCTGGAACGTTCGAACATTGAATGACGGGGGAAGACCTGGGGTTACTTGGTCCTTGCACCGCCAATCAGTGATCGACCGTGAAATGAAGCACTATAACATCCAAATCTTGGGCTTGAGCGAGGTCAGGTGGACAGGATCAGGAGAAGAACGAACCCCTAGCGGAAACACTATTCTGTACATTGGCCCTGAAAGTGAAGCCAGAAATGGTGTGGCGTTCGTCCTTACGCCGAGAGCGAGAAACAGTCTCATTAGCTGGGAACCAATCTCGGATAGGATTATCGTCGTCAGGCTCAGGACCAGTGTCAGAAACGTCACAATTCTGCAGTGCTACGCACCAACTAATACCGCAACATCTGGTGACAAAGAGGAGTTTTATAGCCAACTGAGTGCCACCTTCGAACGTGTTCCAAGAGGTGATATTATTATCATCTCGGGAGATATGAACGCCCAGGTTGGATCAGACAACACTGGACTAGAACACGTCATGGGGAAGCATGGTGACCCTTGGGTCGACGCTTCACGACCTTGGATTAAGAGACCCGAAAACGGCGAATTATTTGTGGAGTTCTGTAGTACTCGGCAAATGGTCATCGGAGGGACCTTTTTCCACACAAGAGTCATCATAAAACATCTTGGGCTTCCCCTGATGGTGTTACTCAGAACCAGATCGACCATTTGGCTATAAGTCGCCAATGGAGAAGATGTCTCCTCGATGTGCGAGCGAAACGTGGAGCTGACGTGGGGAGCGATCACCACTTGATGGTTGCCTGCTTGAGATTGTGTACAGCAGCTATCCGACGACCACAAATTCTTCAAATGAAGCGCAAGCTTAATGTGGATAAACTCAGAGATCCCAACAAAAAACTCGAATACACCACCATTCTACGCGAAAAGTCATCCACATTGGGTGAACATGAAATGCGCACACTGGACGCCAATTGGGAGGCAACCAGAAACACTTTTCTAACTAGTGCTGAAGAATCTGTGGGATATGCGCAAAGCGGTGAGAAACCCTGGATGTCGCAAGACACATGGGACAAGGTTGGCAATCGGAAAAAAGCCAAATTGGCAATCATCTCTCAACCCGATGTCAACCAACGAACGCCCGACTTGAGGCAGAACTACCGCGATGCTCATATACAGCTTAAAAAGGTTGTTAGACGCGACAAGAGAAAGGCCATTGAAGATCTGGCAAACAAGGCAGAATCTGCGGCTTACCTTGGGGATATGGGTTCACTATTTAAAATCATGAAAAGTTGACGAACAGGAATTTCACCGCCGAACACCAGTTGCGATGATGGAAGGAATACTTCTCTGATATTTTAAACATCTTGTCAGAGGAAGATATCCCAGAAACAGAACAACTACCAAACATCCAACCGCAACAATCCTCTATTAGGGACGATCCCCCAGATAAGGAAGAGATAGTTTCCGCCATTCGGTCAATGGTGGGAAGGAAAGCTCCAGGTATAGACGGACTACCAACCGAATTCCTCAAAGCGGATCCGGAAATAACAGCCGATATACTCCTCCCACTCTTCACTAAGGTGTGGAATGATGGAAGATATCCGACTGAATGGAAGGAGGGCGTCATTGGAAAATTCCGAAGAAGGGCGACCTTCGGGATTGTGGCAATTGGCGTGGTATATGTCTACTTACTGCCGTATCAAAAATTATGGCTAAGGTAATTCTCAATAGGATTAGTGATGTCGTCGAGAGCACTCTCGAAGTTTATCAGGCTGGATTCCGTAAAGGGTCGTCTTGTACCGACCACACAAATACCCTACGGATAATATTAGAGCAGTCAGCCGAAATGGGTTCGCCACTACATCTCATGTTTGTGGACTTCGAGAAGGCTTTCGACAGCGTTAAGCGAGATTACATATGGAATGCTTTGCGTAGGAGAGGTATTCCAGATAAGGTCATAGCTATGATAAAAGAATCCTACGAAGATGCAAGGTATCGCGTCTTGCATAGAGGAGAGCTGTCCGAGAGCTTTCCTGTGCGAACGGGTGTCAGACAAGGCTGCATATTATCACCAGCCCTGTTTCTGGTGGTAATAAATGACATCTTGGAAGCTGCACTGGAAGGTGGGGAAGGTAAAGGTCTTCAATGGAGACTATTTAACATCTTAAGTCACCTTGATTATGCTGATGACGTGTGTTTGCTTGCACATACCCGTTCGGACTTAGAGTCAAATGTTCGCTCGTTGCATTCTAAATGCAAAGAGGCGGGACTGAAAATAAATGTGCGTAAAACCAAGTACATGCACATGGGTTCGAACGCAAGCACACCGATTGTTCTTAATGGACAGGATGTGGAAGAGGTGCAAGATTTTTGCTATCTCGGAAGCATTGTCAGCATGGACGGCGGAGCCGAAAAGGATGATGAGGCTCGGCTAAATAAAGCTCGTCAGGCCTTCGGTATCCTTTCCCCTTTCTGGAGGTTAAGAGAGATCTCCCTTCGCACGAAGCTGCGAGTTTTTGACGCATGCGTTAAATCCGTGTTGTTATATGGTTGTACTACGTGGAAAGTGACCGTTCGACTTACCAAGAAACTACAGACTTTCGTAAACCAATGCCTCCGGCGCATTTTAGGAATATTCTGGCCAGAAGTAGTCTCCAACGACGAACTTTGGAGTACAACTCGCCAGACTAAAATAGGTATTGAGATTCAACGGCGAAAGTGGCAGTGGATCGGTCATACTTTGAGGAAACCAGAGCGAAACATCGCAAAACAGGCTCTGGATTATAGCCCTCAAGGAAGACGTCGGGTTGGTCGACCATGTAACACATGGAAGCGAGCAGTTGAGCAGGAGGCCAGAGGAATAAACAAGTCCTGGCAACAGCTTAAAGCCGATGCTCAGGATCGCGCCTTGTGGAAGAGAGTTGTTTCTGTCCTATGCCCCTATAGTGGGTCTTAACAGGAATTTGATTGATTGGATAGCATCGAGTGAATCCGGTGAAACCAGGTTTGCATGAGCATGTAAATTTCGCTCGTTGCGATGAACGTGATGAAGCAGAACTTGAAGATGGAGACGTAGTACATAGGAGGCCAAGGTCAATCTGGGCTGTAGCGCCACCGTAAGTAGGTATTATTTTTTTCACAAGCTGTGGAATAATTATAACCCCAACAAGAAAAGTAAAGGCGAGTGCTATCAAAATAATTATCAAACAATTACTTTTCTTCACTTTGATGATTAACTCCGGATGCTCTCCCATTGTTTTGTTTTTAAATAAGTAATAAGTAATGGAAACTGAATGAAATATTTTAATATTTTACAAGTTTTGTTTACTTCGGAAAAATGAAATGTGACAGCCGCAACATTTCCTACTACTGCAACATTCACAGCTACTGCAACATAGAACTGTCTGTCAGCCGACGGATACATGTTGGAAAGAGGAAGCTGTGCGTGACGAATTGAATTTTTAAATAATTGCCACAAATCCGTCTTAAATTCAAGAAGTTCCACATAAGGATACTGTTATAAATCTGACAACCTCGACGTCCCCAGCAATATCGAGAGAAGTCTATCAACATTTCAAACGCCATAAACATGTTTCCAGCAACTTCTAACGAACTCCACAATGTAGGCAATCTTTCTAGACACACACACACAACGACACCTGTCTGGGAGACTTAGTATAAATAACCGCCAACTTTCAGACAACGAGTCAGTCATTTTGGTGACACCTATCGGTGGAAGAACGCGAATCGGTACAAGCGATAGATTGACAGTGTTCCTGGATTGTGCGAATTAAGTTTTAGAGCGAATTTAGTGAAGTGATCGGGAAATTGTGTATAAAGTGCGATTAAATAAAATTATTCATTATTTTTAAACGAATTGTGTTTTCCTTTGGAATCTGGCGAACCCCATAGCTCGCAACAATTGGTGTCAGAAGAGTGGGATTCCAAGGATAAATTCGGGTTAAAAATCGCGAGTGAAATTAAAATTCTCGAACGGATAATTTTGTGAGAGCGAAAAAGTGAAACTAAAATTCTCGAACGGACAGTGAGAATTTTGTGAAATCGAATATTCTCGAGTGCTCTAGTGAACAGTGACTTTAATTAGCGAAGTAAAATCGCGGAACTAAAATTCTCGAACGGACAGTGAGAATTTTGTGAAATCGAATATTCTCGGGTAATTTAGTGAGCAGTGACGTAAATTAGCGAAGTAAAATCGCGGAACTAAAATTCTCGAACGGACAGTGAGAATTTTGTGAAATCGAATATTCTCGGGTAATTTAGTGAGCAGTGACGTAAATTAGCGAAGTAAAATCGCGGAAAATAATCGGTAGTGAGAATGCCGCGTTATTTAAAAGACTTAAAATTAGCGGAGCTGAAAGAAGAGCTCGGTAGACGCGGGTTATCTACGACAGGGAGCAAGTCTGAACTTGTCAGCCGTATGATCGAGACACTGCAGGCTGAGGGTGAAGATGCAGATAGTTTCGAATTCCAAATCAAAGAAGCTCGTGGAGAGGAGTGTTCTGGTGCAACGGATGCTCTAACACAGTTAATGCAACAAATGATGCACAAATTGGATCAACAATCTGCGGATATGAATCAGAAATTAGAGCAACAATCAGTGGACATTAAACAGCAATCTGCGGACATTAAACAACAATCAGTGGACATTAAACAACAATCAGCTGTGACAACGGACATGACTCAGAAATTAGATCAACAATCTGCGGACATTAATCAGAAATTAGAGCAACAATCTGCGGACATTAATCACAAACTAGAGCAACAATCGGCGGATATTAATCAGAAATTAGATCAGACCTCAAAGGACCTTAACCAAAAATTGGAGCTGCAAAATAATAAAATAGACATCATGGGTAAGGCCATAGAAGAAAACGTTGAGAAGAAACTTCAAATCTTCGAAGAACAAATTACGGAAAAGACATCCGGAATTGCAGAAGAAGTCGAACGCCTAAAAAGAGACTTCGATAACGTGAAGGCGACTGGCGTCATCAAGACAGAACATGTTGCACACAAGGGTCTCAAGGCTCCAATCTTCGATGGACAAACACCGTGGGCTATTTATAAGACCCAATTTGAGGCCGCCGCAAGAAACAACCATTGGAATGATCTGGAACGAGGAACGGCTCTTATATTGGCGTTAAGAGGCCCACCAGCTGAAGTTCTTCAAACGATTCCGCAGGAGCAACAACAAGATTTTTCAACGTTAGTCCGGACATTGGATCTTCATTACGGCAGTGACCACATGCGAGAGATCTACAAAACTCAACTGTACAACCGAGCTCAAAAGAATGGTGAAACACTTCAAGAGCTGGCACGCGATATTGAACGACTCACACTATTATCGCTGCCTAATGCGCAAACAGAGCAACGCAACGACACTGCTGTTTTCGCATTTAACAATGCCGTACAGGACAGAGAGCTGCAACAGGCGTTGAAGTTGGCAGGAAAGAAAACGATTGGCGAAGCCTTAGTGTATGGGCTGACGTTCGAAGCTGCCAAGCAAAGCTCGAGGAGTAATTATCGAGTCCGGGAAATAGTAGAAGAATGTGTGTGCCAGAAAGCCGAGTACACCAAGCGGAGCGAAGGATCTGGTGCTCCCCGATGCTGGAATTGTGGACAGGCAGGACACTTACGACGCGACTGCCGCAAACCCAGAAAAGCGATCAACTACTGTTCCGGCTGCGCTGCTAAACAAAGAGGAGGAAGGGGCGAACCGTCACGAGAGCACGCTTCGCCTAATGACAGTCCGGGAAACGAGTAAAGGCCAACTTCATGGGGCAGAAGTTGGCTGGTAGAATCGACGCCCCCGGAACCATCATCGCAGTTTCTCGACTACATCGTTGTGAAAACGACTTATGTATGAGTGGTCGAGTCGGCAAATTAAACTGCATCATAACAGTCGACACAGGCGCAACACGGTCAGTGTTAAGATCTGACCTCGTAGATCGTACTTGGCTTCACAACACCAAGAAGTACGCACTTCGCACTGCTACAGGAGAAACTACAACGGTCCATGGAGAAATAGCTCGTGACATACAGCTTGGGGATTTGACCTTCTCGCATGTATTCGTGGTAGCTGACATTACCGATGAGTGTATCCTTGGAATGGATTTTCTGAAACCACACGGTATCCAGCTGGACTTAGGACAACGAATAATGAAGTGGCGGAATATTGAAATCCCGATGGAAATAACATCATCCAACACAACAAAGCTACGAGTTGTATTGTGCGAAGATGCGGATATACCAAAGTCATCCGAGAATGTTATTTGGGCAGAGCTCGATGGTGATCCCGGGAACCACCGATTCTACCTCATAGAACCGGAAACGACACCTGCATTACGAAGTCTGATACTAGGAAAAACGCTCGTAAAAAGGAATGAGAAGATGATGGTACCAATAAGAGTCCTGAACGTTGCGGACAGCACTACCAGCGTAAAGAAAGGAGATGTAATTGGCAGCTGTGAACCAATATCGGCGGTGACGAGTATCGACAAGGCAGAACCACATGACGTACCCTCTAAAAATAAGCCAAGAAGGAAGGACAATGTAACATCAACACTTCTTCAGTCAAGCAACCTTAGAGGAGAACAACACAAGCAAGCAGTAGATCTAATCGAAGGATTCAGCGACGTCTTTTCCACCGGTGATGACGACTATGGCAGAACAAACTTAGTGAAACATCGTATAGATACCGGAAGTGCTACACCGATACGTCAACCTCCAAGAAGAGTACCATTAGCGAAACAAGGGGAAGTCAATTCAATGGTCAAAACTATGGAGCATCAGGGAATCATCGAAGAATCAAAGAGCCCGTGGATATCGCCAGTAGTGCTGGTAAAGAAGAAAGACGGCAGTACCCGTTTTTGTGTGGACTACAGGCGACTAAATGATGTTACGAAAAAGGATAGCTATCCACTACCTAGAATCGACGATATCATGGACACCCTGACCGATGCTAAATGGTTCTCAACGTTGGACCTGAAGAGTGGTTACTGGCAAGTGGAGATAGATGAAAAAGATAGAGAGAAGACAGCATTCTCTGTCGGCAGTGGACTGTGGCAGTTCATCGTAATGCCATTTGGCCTGTGCAATGCTCCAGCTACGTTCGAAAGACTGATGGAATTCGTTTTGCGTGGTCTGAGTTGGAAAACTTGTCTCGTTTACCTAGATGATGTGATCGTTATCGGAAAAACATTCAATGAACACCTAAAAAATCTGCAGGAAGTCTTCCAGCGACTGCGAGCGGCAAAATTAAAGCTGAGTCCGAAAAAGTGCACTTTGTTTAGTGCAGAAGTCAAGTACTTGGGTCACATCGTTTCAGCTGATGGCGTAAAGACAGATCCGGAGAAGATACTGGCGGTGAAAAATTGGCCTACTCCGAGTGATAAACACCAGTTGCGCAGCTTCCTAGGCTTAGCGACATATTACCGACGATTTGTAAAAGACTTTGCTAACACGGCGAAATGTCTGCATCAGTTAACAGAAAAAGGGAAGCCATTTACATGGAGTCAACAGTGCCAGGAAGCATTCGAGAGGATAAAAGACCAACTCTGCGACTCCCCAGTTCTGGCGTATCCAAAACCAGGTCATGGTTTCATCATAGACACTGACGCCAGCAATGTCGGTATCGGAGCAGTACTATCACAAGAGATCGATGGGCAGGAGAGAGTGCTATCTTACTACAGCCGAGTACTCTCAAAATCAGAAAGGAACTATTGCGTAACTCGCCGAGAGCTACTAGCCATAGTAGAAGCAACAAAACATTTTCACAAATATCTCTATGGTCAAAAGTTCCTTCTTCGAACGGATCACGCATCGCTTAAATGGCTACTTCAGTTTAAAAACCCCGAAGGCCAAGTAGCCAGATGGATCGAAAGGCTCGAATCCTACGATTTCGAGATTGTTCATCGAAGAGGAAGAATCCACGGAAATGCCGATGCGCTTTCACGTCGTCCTTGTCCACCGAACTGCAAGCATTGTCACCGTATAGAAGGAAAAGAGGCCGGAGAAACCATTCAGAGGATAACGACCGAACCAAAGACTGGATGGAATCAGCAAGAACTGGAAGACGCCCAACGTAAAGATCCAGATATTTCACCGATCATGGCATGGAAGGACGAAATGAAACGGCCTGAATGGAAAGACATTTCACAATTCAGTGAAACCTTAAAGTGCTATTGGGCACAATGGAACTCCCTTCACCTAGACGGCGGATTATTAAAACGGAAATGGGAGAACGCTGATGGAAAGTCGTATCACATGCAAACCATCGTCCCGCATTGTAAAGTCGAGGAGGTTTTGAAGGAATATCATGGAGGTACCTCCGGTGGGCATTTGGGAGTAAACAGAACCTTGGCAAAGATACGAGAAAGGTTCTATTGGATCCATCTCCGAGATGATGTCGAAAACTGGTGCCGTAAATGTACTACGTGTGCATCGAGTCAGGGCCCACACCGCAGATCAAAGGGAGAAATGCAACAATACAACGTGGGAGTCCCATTCGAGAGAATTGCTGTGGATATTGCTGGGCCATTTCCGGAATCAGAAAATGGTAATCGCTACATTCTAGTGGTCATTGATTATTTCAGCAAGTGGCCAGAAGCTTACGCAATTCCAAACCAAGAAGCAGTAACCGTCGCAGAACAAATTGTTACTAACTGGGTGAGCAGATTTGGAGCGCCACGCGAACTACACTCCGATCAAGGGCGCAATTTTGAATCTCAAATATTCAAACACGTGTGCCAAATGCTGGGAATAAACAAAACGAGGACAACTCCATTACACCCACAGTCTGATGGAATGGTGGAACGTTTCAATAGAACATTGAACTCAAACCTATCCAAACTCGTCAGCGAGAGGCAACAGGACTGGGACCAGCACATCCCTCTATTTTTAATGGCCTATAGAACATCGGTGCATTCAACAACAGGAGAAACTCCGTCCCGAGTCATTTTCGGAAGAAATATTCGAGTCCCTGCGGAGCTAATGTTTGGAGTGCCACCAGACCAACCAACCAATGCTAAAGATTATGTCTCGGATCTTCGATGTCGACTAAAGACAATTTATAACCTGGTCAGAGATAAAATTGATTTGGCGTCCGACCGCATGAAGACGAGGTATGATCAACGGGCAAACTCATCAGGATTCCAAGAGGGCGATTTGGTTTGGTTATACAATCCCAAACGACAGAAGGGCAGATCGCCGAAACTACAGCGAAACTGGGAAGGCCCTTACCAGATCATCAACCGATTAAATGATGTCGTCTATCGGATTCAACTACATCAAAAACCTCGCACTAAAATGAAAGTGGTACATCTAGACCGACTAACAAAGTACCAGGGTGCCAGGGAGGAAGTGAACAACTCTGTTCGGGACGAACAGGGACTAAGGAGAGGGTAATGTTATAAATCTGACAACCTCGACGTCCCCAGCAATATCGAGAGAAGTCTATCAACATTTCAAACGCCATAAACATGTTTCCAGCAACTTCTAACGAACTCCACAATGTAGGCAATCTTTCTAGACACACACACACAACGACACCTGTCTGGGAGACTTAGTATAAATAACCGCCAACTTTCAGACAACGAGTCAGTCATTTTGGTGACACCTATCGGTGGAAGAACGCGAATCGGTACAAGCGATAGATTGACAGTGTTCCTGGATTGTGCGAATTAAGTTTTAGAGCGAATTTAGTGAAGTGATCGGGAAATTGTGTATAAAGTGCGATTAAATAAAATTATTCATTATTTTTAAACGAATTGTGTTTTCCTTTGGAATCTGGCGAACCCCATAGCTCGCAACAATACGAATTATTTGACTAATTTTTCCATTTAAACTCATATTTTGCAAAATTATGAAAAAAAAACTTTCGCACCTCATTTTGACTCGGTTGGTGCGACAATGACAGACAGTTGCCTACCGCACAAAATATCAACAACACGCGTTTGACATTTTCAGGTTTGTTAATTTGCGAATTGAAAAAGTTGCTAGAAACAAGTGAAATACGAAGCAAAAATGGTCATAACTGCAAGTAATTTACGCTCGCAGCTCGTTAGTTTAACGAACTTTACGGGCACACATAAGGAACAAGCCGACAAGTAAGAAATTTGCCTTGGGAAAAGGGCCGCGAGAAAAGTTGTAATCGGAGTTTATGTTCTCCTTCATTGTTATTGAATTTATTAAATAAATTATTATTACTCCTTCAGATACCGGCACCTCCTGGAAAACATTTTATCAAACACGGGAAACGAGCTGGTGGACACTTTGAAATTGTTCGTCGAAGCGAGTAAGTACATTGGTCTTTGCAGTATTTATTTTGTACTAAGTATGAACGAAAAATGCCGGGAAAATGTTATTCTTGGCAAAATAGCTCGATAACAGACGCTCGAAGGTGGGAGATTGATTCTTCGGTGTTATGGGTGTCGAGGGCTCATGTATGGTTGCTTCCCTCCCCGGCAAAGGTGAAACGTTAGTTTTATGGTTAATCGCCTGATGACGAGTGGACGTGCATTTACCAACTGATTGCCGGAGTTTAAAGGCTCCGTTGCAGAAAAGATTTGGATGGGTGATGGGTGCCGGTTTTTGTCACAAGATCGATTTCTGTTTGTAGAGAATCGTGCAGTTTAGCTCATGTGTCTGCTATTCACGTAAGCCAATCAAATAACTTATTCCTCCTCGAGATACCGACTGCAGAAATTTTGCTTCCATAGGAATTCTTTCCGTCGGTGATTTTAAGCTTCAACTCTGTAATACAAAAAAATCATAAAACTTATTATGACCTCGTAGCAATAAGTTCAAATTCAATAAAATAGTAAAATCAATCTTTTCCTTCTCGTCTAGTTGTTAACGAACATGTTAGCTTAGTCATCTCGCGACAAATCCTCACCGACGTTGGAACACGTCTTGCCGAGCTAAGCGATGATGTTTCAAAAGTCGTTTCACATTTCACCTTAGATAAAGTACAGCCACGCGTTATTTCCTTCGAAGAACAAGTGGCTGGCATTCGTCAACATTTGGCACAGATCTACGAACGAAATCAAAATTGGAGAGAAGCGGCCAATGTCCTGGTTGGAATTCCGCTCGAAACGGGACAGAAGTAATTGAAAAATTTACTCGCTTTCTACGCTTTACTACGCTAATTGAATTTCAAATTATTACAGACAATACACAGTTGATTACAAATTGGAAACCTACCTGAAAATTGCTCGCTTGTATTTGGAGGATGATGATCCAGTTCAAGCTGAAGCTTACATCAATCGAGCATCTCTACTGCAAGCCGAGACCGGTAGTGAAGAATTGCAAGTTTTATATAAAGTTTGTTATGCGAGAGTTTTGGATTATAGAAGGTAATAAGAAATGAGATTTTTAGCTTTATGAATTCATTCTTATGTTTTCAAATATTTCTAGAAAATTCATCGAAGCTGCTCAAAGATACAACGAATTATCCTATCGTACTATTGTTGATGAAAACGAACGGATGACGGCTTTGAAGAAGGCATTGATTTGTACAGTTCTAGCTTCAGCCGGACAACAAAGATCCCGAATGTTAGCTACGTTATTCAAAGATGAACGATGCCAGCATCTTCCCGCTTATTCGATACTTGAGAAAATGTACTTGGATCGCATCATTCGGAGGTCTGAACTGCAGGAGTTCGAAGCATTGTTGCAGTTGCATCAGAAAGCAAGCACGTTGGGTAAATAAATTTAAATTTTTAGTTAATTTGGGGATTTAGTGAAAAAAATTTGGTAATGAGTTTAACGGTGTAATTTGGTAAATTTAAATTTCGGGTGGAAACTTCTTTCACTTTGGAATCTGGAAATAATAACGATCTGTCACGGATACTCGGCTGAAGGCCTCATTTTTGTACAGATTTTTTTTTTAATAGTGCTACTCCGAGTCGGGCAGCATCTGTTGCTGGCTGCTCAGGTGTGTGGGCAAGGCATAAAGAACCCAGAGGAGCAGCCATCCTTGATAGGTGATACGGAATGAGCTTCCGGAGCCCTATTCTACATTCAGAAATTAATTAGGTCCCTCTGGTCGAGAAGTACTTCCTGACGGCTGCTCAGGAGCGTGGTTGTGGGGAATTTGACCTTCTACTACTAGGTGTCTGCTCTAATTCGTCGCCGATTATTTTGGTCCGGGCTCAGTTTATGGCTACCTAGGCTATACGAGGCTCAAGGACGGTATGACGCGAGTAGAGGGGCGAAGATGGATGACGAGGAGCATCCCAGCCATGGGGAGGCGCCGAGGCCACAGTTGGGTGGCTTAGTCCTTCGTTTAGCTTTAAAACAATTTGACCTTAGGAAACAAAAACTTGGTGGGATCCGCAGATGTATGTTGGCTGACAAAAGCAAAGAAATGAGAGAAAAGAAATTCAATAAAATAAAAAGGAAGAAAAAATTTTAGGTTAACCTTCGATTATTATTTCTTAATTAAAACCCTAATATAATACGAGCTACTAGACGATTGATGTTGGGTAACTTTGATTCCGTTGGGGTCCAGAATTCTGTGGACGGTTTCTGTTGAGCTGGATGCAAGAAGTCTGGTTGTCTCAGCGTTCCGTGGTAACGTCGGTAGTTGGGCGAAGATCACTTTTTGTTTATTTGTCAATTTATCTCATTTCAGTTTTTTTTTGTTTAGTTTTAAATTTTTGTGCCTTAAATCGGGTTTCACTTTTTTTATAGGCGTATCTCGATCAATCTTCGCGGGCACTCCTCAACTTTTCAAAAACCAAAAAAAAGCCTTTAATTTTTTTCCACTCTTCGTTTATATATTCACTCAACGGTTTTTTTTCCTTTTCGCGTAGCTTTCGTGCCATGATCAGTGTCGATCAGCACTAATTGTTATTAAAGGTTTTGGCTTAACATGTTAGGTGTCATTGTTAACGCGATACGGTGCTTATTTTATTAAAATGTTGGTTTTCGTTCCATTTATAGTGTTTTTATTATTACTCTTTAATTCATTATTTTTTCCATTCACAAAGTGCAATAAACATCAGGAGCTAATAAATCGTAAACTACCAGCAATAGTTCCTTACCCAATAAAAACACCAGATTCCTTAGATAGAACCGTTGGTTTGCTAACAAATATACTAACAACCTCATACAGGAGTTCTTGCCTTCAAAAGCTCGCCAAAGATAGTATAACGATCTTGATATTCTGAAAAACGAGTAAGGAAACTCTTTAACAAAGATAATACCAGCAAACGATACACAGACTAGGACAAATACCAAGCAGCAATTACACTGTATAATAGCTAGGAGCCGTCAAACGAAATTCATGGAAGAGATTCTGTGAAGAAATCGATAACGTCAATGATACCGCTAGGATATCCAAGAACCCATACATTACTGAATTACTGGATAAAAACGATGGTTCATGAAAGGCGTCTAGCGGCGAGTCACTTGAACTTTTAATGCTAACGCGCAAACGCATTTCTCCGGATGCTTTGAGCCCCCGTCCCAAAGTTCATGTGTCAATATTCTAACTAGCTCAGAACTAGTAGATACAGTCGTGACGCCAGAAAACATAGGGATTGTGTTCAGTTCCTTCAAAGCTTGCCAGGATTTGACGACGTCTAACCCGCAATGAAAAAGTTTTGCATCATAAAGAGGTTGCACTCGGTGCCTTTCTAGACGTGGATGGAGCATTTAATCACGTCAACATTGTGGAAACTCTCCTGATTGCATGGATAGCTAAGCTTCTTCGCCCACGAAAAATTTTAGCACGGATGGGTGAAAAGACCAGAATAGGCTCTGTCCACAAAGGGATGCCACAGGGCGGCATAATATCGCCTCTCTTGTGGGTCCTAACAATGAATGAACTCATTTCCATTTTAAATTGGAACGACTACCCCACAATAGCGTATGCAGACGATCTTGTCATCATGGTCACTGGTCGGCTTAAAGAAGTTCTAAGGGACCTTTCGCAGTCCGCTTTACAACTGTTAGACAGTTGGGCACTACATAAAGGACTTACCATTAACTCTCAAAAACAGATCTGGTTCTCTTCCCCAGAAGAAGAAGACCATATGTTTTCAATCCACCAAACATTTGGGGTATCACTATTGTCCTCTCGAACCAAGTTAAATATTTAGGTCTTATTCTTGATAGTAAATGGAAGGCCAACATGCATGTCTGTGTATAACAGGTGCTCTTAGAGCCACATTATTTTAGATATACAGTACAGTCTCGGAAATTTTTACATTTTCTCGGACAGCAGTGTTGCACTTCTGGCACTCCAATTCTACAGGACCACGTCCAAACTAGTGTCCATTTGTAGAGATAATTTGAATCGCCTAGCAGCTATAACGAAAGTATTTCTAATTTGGATACCGGGTCATAGCGACCTGTTAGGGAACGACGTAGCAGACACGCTTGCACGGCAATGATCTGCATACATTGACTCCACTAAGAAGTCCGTCGATGTAGCACTAAAAGTGCTGAAGATTAGCTTCAAACAAAGAGCTGGATAGCTGTAGAATGGCCAAGTCCATTTTGGGAAGAACCAAATAAAAATATAACAGCTCAGTTACAACGTAGTCGATATAGCGTCCGAACTATTGTTGAACTGACCGTAGGTCATTGCTTGCTAAAGCTTCACGTATTTAGGCTGCGAATCGCGAGCGACAGCCTTTGCAAAGGTTGCGAGAAAGACGAAGAATTTATCGAACAATATCTTTGTCACTGTCCGCAAATCTCCAACAGTCGTCTCCTTTGTTTAGGCTCTAGATTCTTCTCAGAACTAGACGACCTCACAGGCCTCAAACATTCGAGCCTGCTACGGTTCGTAAATCAAACCCAGGTGGCTAGAACAAGAGGAATGACATCCATCTCATAATGAATAGGAGAAGTACAATGGGCCCAACTAGATGGCCCAGTGCATTGTGGTTCTACGAAATCACCCTTCTACAAACCAAACCTAAACCTAAGTACAGTAGGATCAAAGAGAGCAAAATAAAAATAAAATAAAAAAACAAACGAGAAAAAAATAGGTGCTGAAAATTGAAATATGCGTATGTGGCGGAAAGACTGGGACCTATCCCACTAACATGTTACCTTTCGAGCAAAAAAAAAATTTTTATACTCTAGATGAAATCGAGTATTATAAGTTTGCCACAAAGTTTGTAACGCCAAGAAATAAGACTCGGAGAAAAAATGAATGATACAGAAGTTCATAAAATCACTCAAAAATCTCAAAACCGGATGTCCGTCCGTCCGTGTCCTCTCTAGCTTGAGAACGCGTTGAGCTAGAAAGTTCAAATTTTGTATACATCGTTTTCAACAAAAAAGTAAGGTCGTGAACGGGCCAAATCGCTTCACCCCTTCTACCCCCTCCCATACAAAATGACACAATTTCGCAATTTCACAATAAACGGATTTGCTCAAAAAATATAAATGCTATTGATCTGAAATTTGGAATATAATACTTTTATGATGATATAAATCTACTGTATAAAAGTTATTGTCCTCCCCATCCTTCCACCACCTCCCATACAAACTGCACTTTTTCATGAAATGCTCTGAGCCAATTTACTCAGTGCGTATAAAATTGATCGAGGTGAAATTGTGCACGAAATATTTTTTTAAAATTGTTAGTAAGACCGAAAAAAATTAGATGATTACATTCACTCCTTCTACCCCTCCCATACAACCTGACACAATATCAAAACTTTATAAAAGGTCGATTTTCCTGAAAAGTATGAATGCTACTGATTTGCAATTTAAAACATGTCAAAAGCATGATGTGTTTATTTCTGGAAAGTCATTAAAAACTCGCCCCTCCTTCTATCACCTCCCATACAAACTGCACTATTTCAATACATCCAACACACTAATTTTCTTAGTACCTATTAAATCTTTAAATCCTAAATTTTATGTAAAACATTTTGATAGCAACCTTAGCGTCTTGTGAAAAAATTAGTTCAATGTCGTCACCCCCTCTACCACTTCCCCTACAAAATTTCTTAAGATCCAAAAATTCCTCTTTCATCTAGAGTGTCGCACGATTGGGCTTTACGCCCAATCGTACTTCTGTTATGTTTTTTCATTCTAATTCAATACAATTTTAATGGGGCGTATGCACGAAATCGCATATTAAACTGCAAATTTATTGCTTTATAAGTAAACAACTTTGCCGAAGCCGTCGGAAACCTTAACTTTTGACATGGATATGTCTCGACCCAACAAAAAATGTTGTGCGTTACGAAATTCGTTACCGTCAGTCTATCTCTTTAACAGGCGCCCATAATCTCAACTGAGGAATAGGCACAAGAATGTCTCAACTAACTCTAAATGCCCGTTCGAGAAAAATACAGCTGCTGAGTTATGGGTGCCTAGTATTTCAAATCGAATTTGTATGAGGAATCATGAAATTTTGCAATCCCTCAGCCAGGATTTGGTGAAATTTGATGAATCGACGATGAACGTAAACAGGGTAGCGGCAGCGACGAGTCTATGCAGTTTTTTCGTGGCACACCTTTCAGTTTAAGTACTGCAGAAATTGAAAATTTTCAAGAATTTCTACAATTACGTACGCCGTAAGTGCATCTAAACGTAAGTGTGAATCGCGTAACCAAATATATATTTATATATATATATACATACAAAGACATATCCTTGTTACTTATGCACTTTTTCTCGAATATTCTTAAATCCAATATTTTGTGAGGGAACTGGTTTAATGGCAATGTGAGTTATTAACACTTTCATGCAAGAAGTTTTTCAAAAATTTATGAATGCAAACTTTATAAACAATATATTTTTTTGAGGCAGTGTTAATTTTTTTCTCATAATCGAAAAATAAACCTTTCTACAGAGAGAACTGCTTAGAAAGATCAAAGTTTTTGTTAAGAATATAACATTCTGAAATAGATGTTGCGGCGAGCTCGCTCAACAACGTCTTCTCGCTTGTCAACTTTCTCCCTTGCAAACTGACTTCCAAGAGCAAAAAAAGACTTCAGCTTCGTTTTTACGACTTCCTCAGTCGAGCGTTGGACATAAAAATAATTCGGGTTTTGTCTGACGACCTCCGCCGTCGACCGCTGAACTTCAAAGACTCAGCCTAATATTTTAGCCATCTTCTGGTCGGCAGTAATTGGTGATCTTGCAGGATATCAAAAAAATTTCGATTGGCTTGCAGTTCATCCGAAAAAATGCATTCAATTTACTTGTAATTAGCTTGGCTGCGATTCTTCGGCGCGAGGTGGAATTCGTTATCTTATATGATTTTGATACACATTTTAGACATTTTTTTATAAAGATAAAACAAAGGTTAGAGGTGGTGATTAATTCATAACAGCTTCCAATGTGAATCCGAAGAAAGCGGAGGTTGTACTCTTTTAAGAAAAATCAATCACGCGACATGGAATTTTGGCATAGTGGTCGGCAATTAATAAAACAAGCTACGAACCAAAATTAGGAAAGTTTCAAAAGTAGTGTGAAATTTATCATTTTTGAACACATTTATAATTGCAATTTAGTGTAACAGATTTTCGTGCTTCATGTTATTGTAGTAACTTTATTAATTTTGAAGGAAATGTAAAAATTGAATTTTTCAAAATTGTGACATACAATATGTTGTATTATACAACATTTTTACAGTTGTGTATTTTTTGCCACTCTCGAATTTTTCAGGTGATTCAAGTTGTATGTCGTTCTCCAGGGTGAAGTTCAATCAATCAAATTCCTGTTAAGACCCCCTATAGGGGCATAGGACAGAAACAACTCTCTTCCACAAGGCGCGATCCTGAGCATCGGCTTTAAGCTGTTGCCAGGACTTGTTTATTCCTCTGGCCTCCTGCTCAACTGCTCGCTTCCATGTGTTACATGGTCGACCAACCCGACGTCTTCCTTGAGGGTTATAATCCAGAGCCTGTTTTGCGATGTTTTGCTCTGGTTTCCTCAAAGTATGACCGATCCACTGCCACTTTCGCCGTTGAATCTCAATACCTATTTTAGTTTGGCGAGTTGTACTCCAAAGTTCGTCGTTGGAGATCACTTCTGGCCAGAATATTCCTAAAATGCGTCGGAGGCATTGGTTTACGAAAGTCTGTAGTTTCTTGGTAAGTCGAACGGTCACTTTCCACGTAGTACAACCATATAACAACACGGATTTGACGCATGCGTCAAAAACTCGCAGCTTCGTGCGAAGGGAGATCTCTCTTAACCTCCAGAAAGGGGAAAGGATACCGAAGGCCTGACGAGCTTTATTTAGCCGAGCCTCAACATCCTTTTCGGCTCCGCCGTCCATGCTGACAATGCTTCCGAGATAGCAAAAATCTTGCACCTCTTCCACATCCTGTCCATTAAGAACAATCGGTGTGCTTGCGTTCGAACCCATGTGCATGTACTTGGTTTTACGCACATTTATTTTCAGTCCCGCCTCTTTGCATTTAGAATGCAACGAGCGAACATTTGACTCTAAGTCCGAACGGGTATGTGCAAGCAAACACACGTCATCAGCATAATCAAGGTGACTTAAGATGTTAAATAGTCTCCATTGAAGACCTTTACCTTCCCCACCTTCCAGTGCAGCTTTCAAGATGTCATTTATTACCACCAGAAACAGGGCTGGTGATAATATGCAGCCTTGTCTGACACCCGTTCGCACAGGAAAGCTCTCGGACAGCTCTCCTCTATGCAAGACGCGACACCTTGCATCTTCGTAGGATTCTTTAATCATAGCTATGACCTTATTTGGAATACCTCTCCTACGCAAAGCATTCCATATGTAATCTCGCTTAACGCTGTCGAAAGCCTTCTCGAAGTCCACAAACATGAGATGTAGTGGCGAACCCATTTCGGCTGACTGCTCTAATATTATCCGTAGGGTATTTGTGTGGTCGGTACAAGACGACCCTTTACGGAATCCAGCCTGATAAACTTCGAGAGTGCTCTCGACGACATCACTAATCCTATTGAGAATTACCTTAGCCATAATTTTTGATACGGCAGTAAGTAGACATATACCACGCCAATTGCCACAATCCCGAAGGTCGCCCTTCTTCGGAATTTTCACAATGACGCCCTCCTTCCATTCAGTCGGATATCTTCCATCATTCCACAC
Organism: Chorisops tibialis; assembly: GCA_963669355.1. Taxonomy (NCBI): domain Eukaryota; kingdom Metazoa; phylum Arthropoda; class Insecta; order Diptera; family Stratiomyidae; genus Chorisops; species Chorisops tibialis. Next base: position 291,927,534 of record OY770262.1, read on the forward strand.
CTTAGTGAAGAGTGGGAGGAGTATATCGGCTGTTATTTCCGGGTCCGCTTTGAGGAGTTCGGTTGGTAGTCCGTCTATACCTGGAGCTTTCCTTCCCGCCATTGACCGAATGGCGGAAACTATCTCTTCCTTATCTGGGGAATCGTCCCTAATAGAGGATTGTTGCGGTTGGATGTTTGGAAGTTGTTCTGTTTCCGGAATATCTTCATCTGACAAGATGTTTAAAATATCAGAGAAGTATTCCTTCCATCGTCGCAACTGGTGTTCACTCATATTAAGGAGAGTTCCGTTGACATCTCTCACCAGGTGGTTGGCGGTGAAATTCCTGTTCGTCAACTGTTTCATGATTTTAAATAGTGAACCCATATCCCCAAGGTAAGCCGCAGATTCTGCCTTGTTTGCCAGATCTTCAATGGCCTTTCTCTTGTCGCGTCTAACAGCCTTTTTAAGCTGTATATGAGCATCGCGGTAGTTCTGCCTCAAGTCGGGCGTTCGTTGGTTGACATCGGGTTGAGAGATGATTGCCAATTTGGCTTTTTTCCGATTGTCAACCTTGTCCCATGTGTCTTGCGACATCCAGGGTTTCTCACCGCTCTGCGCATATCCCACAGATTCTTCAGCACTAGTTAGAAAAGTGTTTCTGGTTGCCTCCCAATTGGCGTCCAGTGTGCGCATTTCATGTTCACCCAATGTGGATGACTTTTCGCGTAGAATGGTGGTGTATTCGAGTTTTTTGTTGGGATCTCTGAGTTTATCCACATTAAGCTTGCGCTTCATTTGAAGAATTTGTGGTCGTCGGATAGCTGCTGTACACAATCTCAAGCAGGCAACCATCAAGTGGTGATCGCTCCCCACGTCAGCTCCACGTTTCGCTCGCACATCGAGGAGACATCTTCTCCATCGGCGACTTATAGCCAAATGGTCGATCTGGTTCTGAGTAACACCATCAGGGGAAACCCAAGATGTTTTATGATGACTCTTGTGTGGAAAAAGGGTCCCTCCGATGACCATTTGCCGAGTACTACAGAACTCCACAAATAATTCGCCGTTTTCGGGTCTCTTAATCCAAGGTCGTGAAGGGTCGACCCAAGGGTCACCATGCCTCCCCATGACGTGTTCTAGTCCAGTGTTGTCTGATCCAACCTGGGCGTTCATATCTCCCGAGATGATAATAATATCACCTCTTGGAACACGTTCGAAGGTGGCACTCAGTTGGCTATAAAACTCCTCTTTGTCACCAGATGTTGCGGTATTAGTTGGTGCGTAGCACTGCAGAATTGTGACGTTTCTGACACTGGTCCTGAGCCTGACGACGATAATCCTATCCGAGATTGGTTCCCAGCTAATGAGACTGTTTCTCGCTCTCGGCGTAAGGACGAACGCCACGCCATTTCTGGCTTCACTTTCAGGGCCAATGTACAGAATAGTGTTTCCGCTAGGGGTTCGTTCTTCTCCTGATCCTGTCCACCTGACCTCGCTCAAGCCCAAGATTTGGATGTTATAGTGCTCCATTTCACGGTCGATCACTGATTGGCGGTGCAAGGACCGAGTAACCCCAGCTCTTCCCCCGTCATTCAATGTTCGAACGTTCCAGAAGCCAATCATAGTCCGTTTTCGAATGCCAAAAGTCGTTACCGTAGAATCAGTCCGTATCCGAGGCGATGTATCCGTTTCTCGTATCATTTAGGTCTTAAGATCACGGGTGATAAGCCCATGATCCAGTGAGTGTCCATTTGCCATTTTTAGGGCAAGCAGGACTGGCTGTGGGTGAATTCTACAGCCCCCATCCCAGAGGGGGATAGTTAGCTCAGGTCCGTGGAGTCGCTAACTCCAAAGATAGTTGCAGGAATTGGTAAAACCTCATACTACAACTACCCCCTTGCGGGTGAAGTTACTCGAATGAAATAGTAACTTAAAGTTTCGAGTCGTTTTAGTATTATGTACCTCGTTTCGAGATGTCATTGTAGTCGATGTAACAATTTTAATTCATAATTCTGTCCCCGTAAACTGAAGCTCATTGCGACATGGCGCAGCTGGTGGTAAAGTCGAACTTAATTTGAAATGGCAATTATTTTAATAAATAAAAAAAAAATCTCCAATAAACATAAAAACAAAGTGCACAGTGATAGTAAAGAAATGAAACCAATTACAAATAAGAAAAGTACGGTACAATATAAAAACTTCCTTACCAATAAAAAAAATAGTAGTCAAACCAGTTCAGAATTGTGGTGATGCTCGACAGTTGGGCAATCGACTTAGTCGTATCCAAGGAGGTTTTGTTCGTGGTGATCCACCAAAAACCGGCGCCAGTAAGCAAGGTGTGGCAAATAGAATGCCTTTGATCGTGCCAAGAAACTTCTGGCTAAGAATTCTAATTAAAAAAAGGATTCAGTTCCTGGCGATAGAAACGAAAAAAAATTGTGAAGGCATCGAAAAGCGCTGTCGTCTGAAGGCAAACATGATCCGGCAAGAAGTCAAAATTACCGAGCAATTGAAACTGATCGAATTGGACCGTCTTAAGCGCATGGAAAAATCTGGTCAGAACCACAATCGCGAATATTGCATCATCTGCGATCTTCATTTCCACGGATATTTATCGGCGCATCGCAAGTCGCAGGGCCATTTAACTTTAAAGAAGTTTTTGCATACGAAGTGCTTTGAGTGCAATAAGAAATTCCCGACCCGAATTGAATTCGATATTCATCTTTTGACTCCTGAGCATTTGAAGAAAACTGCCGAGCGTAACACTAAGGTCGGCGAGCGTAAGAAGAACACTTTAACCATCTTGACCGAAGAAGACGAGTTAAAGGATGTGAAGCAGCCCATTGAGAAGAAGAAGAAGGTTGAACCTAAGAAGGAAGGTGAGGGTGGTGAAGAAGGAGCAGAAGGCGATCCTGAAGCGAAAAAGGAAAATGGTGAAGCTGGCGAAGAAGAGGCAACAAAAGAAGATGAAGAAGAAGTTGAAAGTGATAAAGAAGACGACGATGCCAATCTTACTGTGATTAAGGATCCAGAAGATTGCATTCTACCTAGTCAAGTCATAAATATTGGTACACAGAAAAATCGACGCCAAATGAATTAAAATTTTTCAAAACTTTTTTTTTCTTTTTATTGGGTTATTTAATGGCTACAAATCTTAGAACAACTTATTCGAAATGACTTCCATTTGCCTTCCAGCACGACTTGAGACGATCTGCACGGACAAGGGCTCGCTTCAACGACTCAATATTTGGGTGTCGAGTAGAGCAAGCCAATACGGACCACAACTTGTAATCCAACGAGTTGAGATCTGGACTACCAGCTGGCCAATCATCCGTTGATATGAGGTCCGGAACGTTGTTTTTGAGCCACAGTTGAGTCGTTTTTGCCTTGTGAGCTGGAGCAGAGTCTTGCTGGAAAGTCCACGTCTTGTTGGCGAAAATTGATTGGTTGAGAGGCTTCACAATGGGTTCCAAGACGGTCGATTGATATACTTTGGCCGATGTTTTCACTCCTTTCTCGCAAAAATGGAGCTTGGTAACGCCATCGTAGCTCACTCCCCACCATACCATTACAGACGCGGGATGGTGGTCTCCTTGGACCCTCGGGATGAGTTGGGATGCTTCTCTGGATGACCGAGCATACACACGGTCGTTCTGTTTATTGAAAGATTCTTCTACGGTGAAGATTTTCTCGTCAGTAAACAGAATTTGTCTGTGAGCGTTCTTCGCGTACCGGCTGCGTAACGCTTTCGATTTTCGGTTGCGTTTTTCCTTCAATGCGACCGTGAGCAGGTGTCCAGTGTGTCGCTTGTACGCGCTGAGTCCCAAATCTTCTTTGATAATGCGAGACATGGATTCTTGCGAAATTTGCATTTCCCGCGACAAGATTTTCTGTTTTCGCAGCGGTTTTCGGTCGATTCGTTTCTTCACGGCTTTGATCGCTTTCGAAGTTCTCACAGTGTGCGAACGGCTGGATCTTTGACGGTCTCATACTCCACCAGTATCTTCAAACATCTTCACAGCACGATACACAAAATTGCGAGTGATGCGAAATGGTCGCAACGTCCGAAAGAAATCGCCTTTTTTCATGTTGCATTTTAGTAGGCCAACTACAACAATACCATTTTCGATGTCGCCCAATTCCATTATTGTAAACAATTGATGCCAAACACTTTTTACGTGGCAATGAAGCAGAAATGTCAACTGTCAAATCGCAGTCAAGACGAAATGGATGCGCCCAATATTGCATTCGTAATGAGTACGTTTAGTTGTGTACCAATATTTATGACTTGACTAGGTATATTATAATGATGGAGAGGATATTGCAATTGAAATCGATGCCCGACTTCCGAAATACAATTTGCAACGTGCCGTGGGTACCAATCTGATAACGAAACTCGAATGTTACGAGTGTTCGCTATGCGGACGATTCTTTGATAATGGTGAAACTTCTGAAATTCATTCGCGCACTGCGTACCATCATCGTCAATTCGTTCGATTCATCAAATACTATTCGAGTGATAATAAAATCGCACAAAAGCGCGCTGCAGCTGCCATTGAAGAGAATTAACGCAAAAAGAGGAAGTCGTAAACTGGAGATTCTGATAATTTCAAAAATAAGACAGTTCAATAGAACTAAAACACATACCAATCGGTTAATTTAAAAAACACATAAATTATAAATAAATAAAATTTTTTTTGTTGGCTTTTCTGTAACAGAGAAATCTTAACTGAACCCAAATCCCGGGCTGCTAGTTATTCTCTTCAATATAATTAATAAAATAAACAAACTATCTAGATAGGGAGCAATTCAATATCGATTTCTCTAAAATTTTTAAATTGCCTGTTTACGTATGACATGTACAAGCACCCTGATTTTACGTTAAACTCGATTTTGACAAAAATTTCAGTTACGGCCCTTACGATTAGGGCGGTAGTATGGACACCACAGAATTTATGCGAAGCTATGTAACCCTACTATAATCTAACTTAACCGTAGAAAGTAGGATCGTGTATTGTGATTGAGTTCTTTCTGTACCCTTGGCCTTCAGCGAAGGTTTTAATCGGATCTATGTATGTAGCAATAATCGGGAAAATACCGTGTTCATGTTTAGCTAAATTTATTTCGTTTTCGATTACGATGACGCTACAGCCCAAATCGGACCTTGGCCTCCTGAAAGTTTTGATTCCATTCATCTCGGTTCAGTGACCGCGTCTTCTAGTTTGAAAATCTTAGCAGTGATTTGCTGTCTGCGTCAATCGAATCCCCTCAGCGCTTTCGTGGTTTTCCGACCGGTCTTTGCCCGTTGACTTTCCCTTTTAGTGTGCGTTTGGGAATTCTTCCGTCATCCATCCGTTCCACATGACCAGCCCATTGTAACTTTTTAAATTTTATGAGGGTTGACACTTCTGGATTGTCGAAGATGGCATACAATTCTCTATTGTATCGTATTCTCCAGATCGAGTCTTCCTTCACAGGTCCGAAAATTCTTCGGAGAACCTTTCTTTCAAAGGCGTTAAGAAGTTTTTCGGACGCCTGAGTTAGTGTCCATGTTTCGCTGCCATAGCATAGCACAGGTCTTATGATCGTTTTACATAGTTTAAGTTTTGTTTTCCTGTGTACGTTCTTGTTTTTAATTATTGGAAGTACCGAATAATACGTCTTGTTTGCCATCGTTATCCTTCTTTTGATTTCGATGGCTTCCATATTTGAGTGTCAAATTGAAAAGCATTGGTGCTAGGCCGTCACCTTGTTTAAGGCCGTTGTCTGTTTTAAATCTGGAAGTCAGATCATTTTCTACTCTGACTTGTGGCAAAGTCTCGGTCATTGTATTGTCATTCTTGTAAGCCGAACCAGAGTCGGTGGGACTCCAAACTCCAACATGATTTTATACAGTACGCGCCTGTCGATACAGTTGTATTCTTGTTTGAAGTCAACAAATATCTGGTGCACATCAATATTGTATTCCCAGCACTTCTCCAGCACCTGTTTAACTGAGAATATTTGGTCCGTGGTCGATCGTCCAGCTCTAAATTCGCCTTGGTATTCACCAATTACTTTTTCAGCATAGGGCTTAATTCTCTGTTCCAAAATTTTCTCCAAAATCTTATAAGGCGTACACAACGGAGATATTCCTCGGTAGTTTTCGCAGCAGAGTTTGTCACCTTTTTTGTAAATTGGACGTATAATGCTCTTGTGCCAATCTTCAGGAAGTGTTCCCTGCGTCCATATGTCCGTGACTAATCTATGTTGAGGATGCGCTATGCAGGTGTCGCCGGCTTTCAGAAGCTCAGCGGGAATTTGATCAGTGCTCGGCATTTGTTGTTTGGGTTCCTCTGGGCTTTTTTTACTTCTTCGAGTGTGGGAGGACTCAAAGCGGATCCTTCGTCAGCTGTTACATCAGTTATACCTGCTATTGTGTCTGCTGCTACTGTTCGTGCTGGTGATGGGCTCGGATTAAGAAGGTGTTCAAAGTAATGCGTCCATCTTAATTTTATATCTTCCGCATCAATTATATTGTTCCCTTCTGCATTCTTGCAGAGGGTCATTTTCAGTTGCTATCCCTCTTTCAACTGGTTTACTAGGGGATACGCGGCTCTTGTGTTGTGTAATTTAAAATTTTCGTCCATGTTTTAAATTTCGTCATTATTGTACTTCCGTTTTTCATTGTCTGCATATTTTGTTTGCAAATCGTCTAAGATCATTATATTTGTCCTGTTTGGCTCGTGTCGGCCGTTCTGTTAATATTTTCTAAGCTTGATTTTTTCGCTCTACGGCATCTTGGCCTTTGTTTTCGAACCAATCATTTCTTTTGCGCCGGGGTTGTATTATCACCTCCTCTGCGATGCTAAATTTATTTAAACCATTGTTATTATTCGTTTTGGTTTAGTAGAATATGTCATTTTTTAGTAATATCAAGTTTTGTAATTCATGAATCGCAATATTTCACATAACTATCAAATCATGTATTTTTTCAGACGGTTCATCAATCCTGGATCGGGCCGTATTCGAACACAATTTACTATCGGCCAGTAAACTCTATAATAATATTACTTTCGAAGAGCTCGGAGCTCTGTTGGAAATCGCACCCGCTAAAGCTGAGCGAATTGCCAGTCAAATGATAACGGAAGGCAGAATGAATGGATATATCGATCAAATCGATGGAATTGTTCATTTTGAGAGTAAAATTTTTTTTTTGTTTTTCTAAAATTCATTATAAAATAAATTTATATCTTTTTACAGCTCGTGAAGTTTTGCCGCTTTGGGATAAACAAATTCAGTCGTTGTGCTATCAAGTTAATGGAATTATTGAAAAAATTGGTGCTGCCGAACCGGTGTGGATGGCTAAAACTATGGATGAACAAATGACTCAATAAGTTTATTTTCAATTCAATGTTTTTTTTTTTTGCTTAATACTAAATAAAAGTTATAATGAATCAATGTATTGTTTTTTTTTTTTTTTTTTGAAAATTAGTGAATAGTTTAACTATGTACTGTTGGAGGAAATTGTTGGGATATTGTGTTCAACTAAGCATTTTTCTGAAGTCTTCTCAAGTCTTCGAGCATCTCCTTATGATACCGTGTTTCGAAAATGTGTGGAAAAAAGTGGCATTAGTGCATTTGATAACATAATCTTCGTTAAATTTCTGAGTTTATGTTATCCTGATATTTTTCGAGTTAATCCACAAACCACTAATGAACTTTTGTGTGTAGAAAATGTGTATCGAATGAATGATTCAAAGGTACGTGTGTGTGCTTTTCAAGGCGATAATCTTAGATAAAATATCGAAGTAAATTACCCGGGTGACTTGTTCGAACATTTATAGTTAGCTGCTGTTAATTTCAGTAGATTTATGTTTTCGCCAAATCGTAATGTAATGCTGCAAAACATCTTTAAAGGATTTGAATTTTCTTTAATCCATTTGCTATAAATCGGTGTAGCTTGTATTGAAAATGTTTGTGTACTGCTCGAAAAGTAACATGATTCATTTTTTGTTGCACTCTATCGTAACCTTTTAGTATTTATTTTCTTTAAACCCTTTCGTGCTCAGCGTAGATTACAGGATTGTATGCGAACGGAAAATTCATTTTCGGTAAATTTGGTACGGCATTGTCGAATTAGATAATAAATCGTAAGCTCCACTGGTGTATGTGAAGCTTTCGAAGCGCTTCGAAAGATGTGTGATAAGCCGAGTGGAAATAAATTCTCGTATAACAAGCAATAAATCTGCGACAGTCAAAAATATCTCAGCTGGGTGCCATCGAATGGAATTTAATTAAATTATCATATGGCGCCAGCTTTGTGGGTTCATTACGGAGCTCACGATACGTTGATTTTGCATATCCCGCAGAGGTATGTGGTGGGTGTGTATGGTGCAGGGAGGTGTCTAGTAAACACTTTTATCGTATTGTTTTCATTCTCTCTCTATTTCGGTGATTTTGAGTGATATTTAAGGGAATTTGAATCGGTGTCGACGAACTACGCTCTGACATGCACCATATAACATTGAAATAGGATTTGCATAGAAATTCATATGTTGTGATGGAATTATTTCAGTAAACGGAAGAGGATATTGCGTAGGGAATTTTATTCTAGTGAATGAATTAAAACTTTTTTAATTGAATAAAAAAAATGTGCACTTTCGTCTAGCTATTTGAACAGATATTTTCTTTAATTAATAAGGCAAAGATTGTAATGACTTTGGGTTGTCTTTTTGAAAGCAAAGCAATAAAAAAATTTCAAGCGATTGGGCTGGATAGAAATCGCGGATCGAAATTTTTCGGTCTGCGCTTTCTGTTGATGGATCTCATTAAATTATTATTATGAACTTAACAATTTTTATAATAAAAGTTTTAGCAATGGTGTTAGAAAGTGGCGGGGTTTCGTAAGCTGCTGCAGATGTCGTATAAGTTTTCATAAAAAAAAACGTTTCTCGTAGGCAGAACTATGATTAACAGAATATTCTCAAAACCTTCTTGGTGCAACCATTGGGGTAAATTAATGATTGAGTCTAAGAACTATACCATGAACCTTTGTGTAGGGATTTTTCGTCTTGAAATACTAAGACCAAAACCTTGTGAAGGAGACTCGTTCATTTGCATGAGGCTATAAGAATTTACAAGAGTTTTTAACACATATGCAAGATATCAAACGGATATGCATTTCATTCATGATTGTTAAACTAATAACTATTATTATTAAGTTCTACTTGTGCATGTTTCAATAAAATTATTTCTGTTGTGTTCTCACATAAGCGATGGTCTAAAACCGATTTTTATAAACTAAATAGTTTTATTTCCTGTTTTCAAGTTGCGTAATTTAGTGATCTGCAACGCTACAATTTTTTTCAGATATCTGTGCATAATATAAATATTATGCATCCTGCGTTCTGCCCCTTTAAGTAGCATACAGACAAAATATTTATTTACAGCAATATTTCCTTAAAAAAAGTTACCATCTCAAAAATCTTTGGCATCATTTTGTAATAAAGTAATAAAGCTTAATCTAGTGAGGTTACCCATCGATCAAAACGAAGAAATTACACTCAAAATTGTTGTTTGCATAGTCGAACCACCTTTGAACTGAACCATATTTCATATTTTGGAAAATTTTCCAGAGCTAAAAAGAAAAAGAGAAAAAGCCAGTATGATCGTATCAAATCATCGATGATGCAGTTCTTAAATATTTCGGTGTGGCACGGCAAAGAGGAATGCCAATATTGGGTTCAAATTTATAATACAAGACCTTAGACATTGCAAAAATATTAAAAATTATCGGATTCGCTGCCTACAACGGATGGCCGGCACAATATTGTTTTTAAACTGATCAATGGTGAAGCTAAAGATTTTCCTGCAGACATTGTAATGGAATTTAAAGCGAAGCTGGAAAAATTAGGCGAAGGCTACGATGCCAAAATATGTTCAATATGGATGAAACAGGACTATTTTACAGAGCAACACCAGATAAAACATTGCATTTAAAAAATGTAAAATATATTGGAAGCAAATGTGCGAAAGAAAGATTGACAGTAGCATTGCTGTACAATCGATTAGGTGAAAAGGAACCTTTGTTCATTTTAGGTAAGACATCAGCTTATTCAATCCGTTAAAATTTTTCTTAAGGAATTTGTTATAAAGGCAAAGCACGTAAGCCCAGGGAATTTAAAAATATTGACGTAGAGTCTTCATTGGGTATAACTTTGCGCAGCAATAAAACTGCGTGGATGACTTCTAAAGTATTTAAGGAATGGATTATGGCATTCGACCGGAAAATGCAACAACAGAAGCGGAAAGTGTTATTGTTTTTAGACAATGCACGTTGTCACAATACAGTTAACTTAAGTAATGTTAAATCTGTATTCTTTCCTTCATACAATTCCATGCCTGCAACCTCTGGATCCGGGTATTATACGAAGCCTGAAAGCTCACTACCGGAAGTACAGTATGAACCATTTGATAATGGCTATTGAAGAAGTTTCTTGTGCTTCAGACTTATCCAGACTTAAATAATGAAAAATGTTAAGAAACCTGAAAGTCAGGAGGCCAAGGCCCGCTTTGGGTTGTAGTGCTATTGTAGATGTAGAAACTAGCGTATCAGAAGATTTTATTAATATAGACACTGAAGTACAAACTTCGCAGCAATGGTCTTCCAATCGTTAGGAAGAATTTTTTGATTCACTAGTCATAGGTATTAATTATTAACTATGGCTCTGTTGCAGAAGCTTTCGAAGTTGACGGCGAGGATTTCAATGATTCAACGCCATCATATGCATTAACTTTTCAAGATGCATCCAATGAACTTAAATGTCTTGAGATGCTTGCTCTCAATAATGGATTGAAAGAACTTTGGGTCAATCTTGAAAAATGCAGTGAACATCTTTCAAATGCAGCACTACAAAAAATATGCTGCATTATTTATTGCGGAAGGATTTTTAGACCTTCGCACAATTCTCTATATTGGAATTTTTCATTTTCGTAGATTGAGGTGACCAAGGTATACCCAAGCAGGTAGTGTGCTGGGATTATGTGTCGGCCAGGATTTGACCTCACAAACTCGCATTCGCTAATCAGTAGGCTATACCCCAGCTGTGAAAATTAATTACTTATCCGCTTTTCATCCTATCTCTCTAATTGAACCACCTGCTGATCGGACCATATTTTGTTGGTCCCGTCGGTGGTCCAATTTGGCAGGTTAGCAAATAGAAACGAACCTTAAAAGAAGAGTAGTGATGGTAAATTTGACTTATTATTTGGTACTTTTAATAATTTGAAAAAAAAAACGTTCACATGAAATCAAAACTTACATTAAGACTTGCGATATGCTACAGCAGCGAAACGTGGACATTAACTTAGGCGTCCGAAAAATTATTTACCACCTTTGAAAGAAAGGTCCTCAGAAGAATTCAATCTGTGAGCGAAAACTCAATATAGAGAACACAACACAATAGAGAATTAAATCGAGCTAAGGATGAGTACGAACTGATTTTTGTGTTCCGCTCTCACAATTCCTTGTATGACCGCTGGCAGGCAGTGGGGGTCGGTGAGGATGTCTCTTCTCCCCACCACTACCTTTCTTGTGGGGCGTACCACAAGGCTCTATACTGGGTCTATTACTGTTCAGCCTCTACATCAATGATTTGCCAAACGTACTGCAAGACTGTAATATTCATATGTATGCTGACGATGTTCAGCTTTACTTAAGTAGACCGGTGGTGGGTCTTATTGATGACTGTGTTGCGCGTATTAATGACGATATTGCAAGAGTTTTTGTTTGGTCAACCGAAAATAGATTAATAATTAATGAGAAAAAGTCACAATGTATCGTCTATTATCCAGGAATTAAGAATTTTGAATCATTAAATTTGCCTTGTGTTATGCTGAATGGTACATGCCTTGTTTTTAGTTCTGTTGCTAAAAATTTAGGAATTACGCTAAAACCCATCTATGAGCTGCTGCATGTATCTACCATTTCAAGAAAAGTGTACGGTGGTTTGCGTCGGCTATGGCTTTTCGCTAATATCTTGCTGCTTAGCATTCGACTGAGACTTGTGAAATCCATAATAATTCCTTTCTCCACGTATGGCAGTTTAATATTTCCTAAACTCGACTCAATTTGCCCACGTAAATTAGACATTGCCTTTAATGATTGTACATGCTTTGTTTTTTTGTTGCGACTTGGAACGTAAATTTACTTGGAACGTAAAATTCTCATATTTTTGTTTGGTGTTATTTATACAGGCGAGCCTTCTTATTTGGGTGATTTAATTACAGCATTGAACTAAACTAGAAACCTTACTAACTTCCTGTTCCGCGTTTTTTATCATCTGTAAATGTGTGCTCTTACTTCGTTCAAGCAATTAGACATTGGAATAATCTTCCTGAAAAAGTTCGGCGTGCAGTTGATCCTAGTGCATTCAGAAAGCTTGTATTGACAAATGCATTGTAATTTTAATTTGTTAATTTTTTTTCTCTAATACTTTCACTATTTTTTATTTATTTATTTATTTTTTTATCCTTTGCTACTTACGAACTATTTTGAATAGTTTTGTTAAACTTACCATTAACAATCTTTTTTTTGTTTAATTTCTATCATACTATTTTATTTTAGTTTTCATTATTATTATTGTGTTACTTAAGTTAATTTTCCGTTTAACTCAATCCTGTAATTAACTCTACTTTTAAATAAGAATTTATAATCTTGTAGTACTACTGAATAAATGTTTATCTATCTATCGATCTATCATCTCCTTTAGTAATCAAGTTCGCCTGGACGACGAAACATCCTCTCATTCCCCTTTTGTACGTTTGTTGATTTCTTTTACATTTATAACGAAATGGAACTCTTCATTCCATTAACAAAATTGGTCTTCCTCCGGACCTCACAGCATGGTTGCCGGCGTGTCAGGTCTGAGGCCGTGGGGGAGGATTTGGTCCGGGGAAGAAACCATCCTTGTTTAGCTTTGAACATGGAAGGATAGAGGGTTCACGTTACATACCGGTACAATGCCAATTCAGGAAAGTTCATTACAAGAAAGTCCTGAGCAGCTGGGCTTTCTTGCAACGAGCGGTGAAGGCAGACCGCGAGCGACAATTACTATCGGAGGGATAATATTAAAAAGAAGGAGCAAAGGAAGTTATAAAAAAAAAAAACAATTATCTCGATCGTTGCTATTCGGTCGCCTACGGAGTGTTAAGATTTTTTTTTGGTTTATTATTATACTCTAGATGAAATCTGAGAGTATTATAAGTTTCAATTTCAAAACCGGATGTCCGTCCATCCGTCTCCTCTCTAGCTCGAGAACACGTTGAGCTAGAAAGTTCAAATTTTGTACACGTCGTTTTTGACAAAAAAGTAAGGTCAAGTTCGTGAACGGGCCAAATCGCTCCACACCTTCTACCCCCTCCCATACAAAATGACACAATTGTGCAATTTGACAATAAACGGATTTGCTCGAAAAAAGTAAGAGCAGTTGATTTGAAATTTGGAGTATGTTATTTTTGTGGCTATGTCAATCTACTTTAACAAAATTATTCGAATCCGCACATTCTTCCACCACCTCCCATACAAACTGCACTTTATCATGAAAAACTATAAACCAATTTATTTGGTACGTATAAAATTAATCGAGCTAAAATTATGCACGAATTATTAGTGAGATCGAACAAATTAGACGATTAGCCCCAATCTTTCTACCACCTCCCATCCAATATAACACAATTTCACAACTTAACAAACAAATTGCCAGCAAGTCGGTCGCAACTTTATGATACTTGGGACAAGTTGAGGATGCATGGAAAGTCAATATTTAGGTTAGAGTGGTTAAGGAAGACTAAGTGGAACCTCCTTTCAAAAGTGGAACCCCTTTTAGGACAGAACTGCTGTCACTTTAACACTTAATTGCGAATACGTTCAATAGCTCCAGTAAATGTAATCAATATTTCATTCGTTTACGCAAGTTTGGGATATTATGAGGTGATAATAAGAGTGGGTGGATGTTAATAATTTTTGAATTCATTGCTTGAATCACGTCCAATATTCTCTGAACAGAATGTCAGTTTCATAGACGAAGTTGCATAGAATTTTCATAAGATTCATATTTACGAAATGAAACCTTTGTATGGGAAGGGGTAGAGGAGGTAATGGAATTGTAAAATTTGTGACGTAGTTTGATTTCATTTCTCTTGTAAGGTGCTCGTACAAAATTTTGAGTTCGTAGCTTTTAATTTGTTAGTTAGTAGTTAATTTATTGAAATTGGTCGAAATTATACATTTGTATGGGAGGGGGCAGAAGGGAATGTGCGATCTCAACACTTTTGACGCAGGTCCCTTTTAACTATTTTTAAAAGTTTCGTCCAAAATTTCAAATTGATATCTTTTAATAGTTAGGTGATAAATGATTTGTTATAAATGGTCGAAAAATAATTTTGAATGGCAGGGTGCGGAAATTTTCAAGGTATTCGACCAGTTGAGATTTTTTCTAAATGCATATTGTAAATTTTCAAGCTTCTAACTTAAAATTTCATTCAAAAATTTTCAGTTTTTGTATTTTTTTCATTGCACATGAAACACCTTATGCATGTTAGACCTGGGGGGTCAATGCATAACAATTGTGGAACAAGTCATTATTTTTTTTATGTGTATATCAAATAGATGTATCCAGATGCATAATTTGAAATTTATACCTTTCTTTCATCAGCCCTAAATAATCAGTCAAAATTTTCAAAATTTTTCCTTACCATCTCCCTCTTCTTACACCCCCCAACGAAAATTGTTTAACAAAATTTAAGACTATGTAGTTCTTCAATCTGACAAATTTTCAATTTGATATCTGTACTCAGTTTTGAGATACACCGATTTGAAATTTTGGAAAGTGCACCATTTTTGAAATGCTCTCCATTTCTCCCCCACTACTATTATGTCCAAATGTTATATTTTTTCCTCACAGTTCGCTAGTATAGCTTAATATGTGATTTTCAATAATATAAGTTTTTCTTTGCACCCCCTCTGACACTCGCCCTTACAATAATTAGCCTTCCTCTAAAATGATTCTCGTGGATCTGTATGATATCGTATTGATCTTAAAGTATGAATTTTTTGTGGTAAGTAATTTCAAAGATATAATCATTTGAAAAAAAAAAAATCGGTTTTTGGCCCCCCTCCCTTTTCGGACCCCAATGGAAAAAAAAATTAAATTATTTTTAAAGTTTGTCCCACAACCCTCTCTATATCTGGGATGATTTTCAACTTTCCATCTACATTTTTAGTAGAGATATTAGCAAGTGCAGTTTTTGACTCTTTTCTTCCCCCGCCTCACGCTTCCACCATCATCAATTACATAGTTTAAGAGATGGTCGGGTTATTAATTTTTAAGTGCTTTTCTTTACGTTACAAAAGAACTGCATTGCATCCTGCAGTTTTCCCGACACTTATTGCAAAAGTAGTCGAGTAGTCAACTTCTGCGATAAGTGTCGAGCGAGTTTGAATTTACAAATAATCAGCGTTTACATCTGTTTGGACAAAAGTGTCGACACTTATCTCCGATAGTAGAATATATGTGTCGGACATAAACTCATCTCCGTTTACACTAGTCAATCTCGGACATAAATTCGGGCAATAAGTGTCAGATGTAAACGTACCTTAACACTCCACAAAATTTAGATAATGGAGCTAGGCAATACCCAACGAACATTCTACCTTTAACGATTTCGGAGATATGAGTTCATATGTACGGCGGAACGAATTTTTTTTTTTTGCATTTTTAGGCTAATTTAGTCATGAAACGCGATTTCGACTTGATTTTGGTTCATTGTTATCGACCAAGCAACATTTCTTCCTCTTCTACAATGGCACTACAGTCCAAATCGGACCTTGGCCTCCTGACATTCAGGTTCCTTAACATTTTTCATTACTTATTGTGGAGGGGTTGTTGGTCGACCATGTAACACATGGAAGCTTAATTCCTTTTCGTCATACTCTGCAGCTTATATACCACAATTTTTCCCATCATTCCAGTTCCGTAGTCTCTTTTGAGAGCTGGAAACTAAATTAGATTCAAGAATTGTATCAGATTGTATTTGGTTCTTGAAAAGGACTCAAATGGCTACAATTTCCTTCTAAGCCATCTGTGAGCTCTCTCCAACACTATTCAAAACAAGTTCCACATACTATCCATGAAGTTCGACAAATTTAAAATAAAAAAACTTTTGCAATTATACTTGTATCTATATTGATATTATCAATGCTACTAAGTGTGACTAATGGATGAAGCTTATCCGTTGAAACTATTACTTGATTTTTATTTTCCTTATCAGAACTTTATTTTTATCACACGTACGAGTAAAATGGAAAATAAATTGTTGGTAATTTCTCACAGGACGTGATAGTTTTACAAAAAAAAAAAATCTGCATGGTCCTTACCGATTTCTTACGTAGCATCAGATACAAATGCGATCTCACTTTATTATGCTCTGGTACCCGCATTCGAAAGTGTGGTATCATGCACGGCGAGCATCGATATACACACACACATTATCCATCGTTTTTTTTTAAAAAAACGAGAAAAATGAGAAAAATTGCTTGAGCAGTAGTGGCGAACAAGCGATTTGTTAGATGGTTTTTTTTATTATTCCTTAATTGAAGCAAAAGTGCAATTTGCGAAATGTGATGAGGAAAAATTTCAAATTAAAATCGGTTCAATTTAAGCGAGATCAGTTTAATGGAATGCTAATTTGGATTTCATTTTGTTCCATTTAGGGCGGACAATAGCTTAGGGATGATTGCTTTAAATATTTAAATTTCAATTAAACCGGAGTTTCAATTGAAATAAGTTAATTGAAACTTTGCTATCCGGAAATAAACTTAATGCATATATGCATTAGTGTCCAGTGTCCGTATATTTTACACCGTCTATTTTATTTCAGAGGTAGTTCGTAATTAGAGTAGTTATAAACTTTACTGTAAGCATGGTTGTATTGCTAAATGTTAATAATATTCCATTAGGGACTATATCTATGTACCATACGTGAATAAAACTTTTACCAAACTTAACGAGTTATTGCATAGTTAGGCGAATTGCAATTGCCGGGAATAAGTATAATAATTTAATGGCTGTTTCTTGGGTTTAGTATAACATCGTGTCAGATGTAACCATTCATATTGTTGAAAGTACAAAGTTAGCTAAAGGTTATTGCAAAAATGAAAATACATACTGCGTATTTTACTTTATCCCAGTTTTTGTGGATGTTATGTACTTATACATTAATTACCTGAATAATACAAGGATTTGGGGAAATTTATGTCAGTTTTTTGTGCGATTCGTATTGCTAGAGTTCCCAAACTAAATTTTAAATTTAATAAATAAGTGATAATATACACTTCGTCCATCTATCCTTGCGCTCTTAAGCATGAGAACTTATTTCCGTTGCGAGTTCTATTCTAAAGTTATTTTTGTCGGAAAACTAAGGTCAGAATGATGCAATTTTAGAACAATGTACATATGTATGTACCTATATATGTAATTAGTTGGTTTTCTTTGAATGTTAGAAAGGTAATAATCCAAAATGTTGTTTATGTGATGGTTATAGTTATTTAAATAAATATTATTAAAATTCGCACACTCCTCTCTGCATATTTCCACGAAAAACATAACAAAAGTACGATTGGGCATAAAGCCCAATCGTGCGATACTCTAGATGAAAGAGGAATTTTTGTATCTTAAGAAATTTTGTAGAGGAAGTGGTAGAGGGGGTGACGGCATTGAACTAATTTTTTCACATGACGTTAAGGTTGCTATCAAAATGTTTTATGCAAAATTTAGGATTTAAAAATTTAATAGTTACTGAGAAATTAGTGTATTAGATGTAGTGTAGTAGGGCAGTTTGTATGGGAGGTGATAGAAGGAGGGGCGAGTTTTAATGACTTTTCAGAAATAACTATAAACATCATGCTTTTGACATGTTTTAAATTGCAGATCAGTAGCGTTTATACTTTTTAGGAAAATCGACTTTTTATAAAGTTGTGAAACTGTGTCATTTTGTATGGGAGGGGGTAGAAGAGGTAAGGCTAATCGTCTAAATTTTTTTCGGTTTTACTAATGATTCTAAATAAATATTTAGTGCACAATTTCAGCTCGATCAATTTTATACGCACTGAGTAAATTGGCTTAGAGCATTTCATGAAAAAGTGCAGTTTGTGTGGGAGGTGGTGGAAGGAATGGGAGGACTCAAATAACTTTTGTACAACAGATTTATATCATCATAAAAGTAATATATTCCAAATTTCAGATCAATTGCATGTATATTTTTCGAGCAAAACCGTTTATTATGAAATTACGAAATTGTGTCATTTTGTATGGGAGGAGGTAGAAGAGTAAAGCTAATCGTCTCATTTTTTTGCTATTACTAATAATTTTAAATAAATATTTCGTGCACAATTTCAGCTCGATAACTATTATACGCATTGAGTAAATTGGCTTAGAGCATTTCATGAAAAAGTGCAGTTTGTATGGGAGGTGGTGTGGAAGGAGGGGGACACAAATTATTTTTATAGAGAAGATTGGAATCATCATAAAAGTATTACATTCCAAATTTCATATCAATGTCATTTGCACTTTTCGAGCAAATCCATTTATTGTCAGATTGCGAAATTGTGTCATTTTGTATGGGAGGGGGTAGAAGGGGTGGAGCGATTTGGCTCGTTCACGAACTTGACCTTACTTTTTTGTTAAAAACGACGTATACAGAATTTGAACTTTCTAGCTCAACGCGTTCTCAAGCTCGAGAGGACACGGACGGACAGACAGACATACGGACGGACATCCGGTTTTGAGATTTTTGAGTGATTATATGAACTTCTGTATCATTCATTTTTTTCTCCGAGCCTTATTTCTTGGCGTTACAAACTTTGTGGCAAACTTATAATACTCTCAGATTTAATCTAGAGTATAAAAACATAAAAGAATTATGATTGGGTGTGAAGCCCAATCATATGATACTCTAGATGAAATGAGAAAGAGTTCAATGTACCTCCAATTCTTTTAAACAATTAATAGTGACTTTTGTATGGGAGGTTGTAGAAGAAGAGGAGGAAGGATATGACACCTAATGTGGCATGCAAAATATTTCGTACTGAATTTATGGTTTGTAGCTTTCATTATTTTCAATTCGACATAGTTTTCCTGAAATTGAGGCATTTGTATGGGAGGTGGCAGAGGAAGTGGAGCATTTAAGATGATTTTGAAACTGCTTATCATCATCCTTATCACCACGCTTTGATTCAATTTCAAATTCGATAGTTCTAATATATTCGTAGGAGAAATGCTTTTCTTGAATTTATAATACAGATTTTTGTATGGGAGGGGGTAGAAGGAGTGAATAGGAGCTGATAATTCTTTTTAGCATTTATTGCAATTATTAAAAAACAAATTCTGGCAAAATTTTAAGTTTATACTTTTTCTAGTTTTAATGGAAATCGATTTAATGCACTTAACAAAAATTATACGTTTGTATGGGAGGGGGTAGAAGGAGTGTACGGATCAAAACACATTTTTTTCTCGTTATTGATATTTCTAGTTTTATACTGTATGCGAAATATCAAGTTGATAGCTTTAACAGTTTCGAAGAAAAATAATTTAATATAAATTTCAAAATTTCGTGAAATTTGTATGGGAGGGGGTAGAAGGAGTGAGGTGAAGTTAATAATTTTTTCAATGCTGATTGGAATTATAATAAAATAAATTCTGGCGAAAATTTATTTTTATAACTTTGCTAGTTTCAGTGAAAATCGAAAAACTGCATTTTTCGAAATTATGCATTTGTATGGGAGGGTGTTGAAGGAGTGACGAGATCGGATCAATATTCCGTCATTTCGGAATTTTGTGAAATTTGTATGGGAGGGGGTAAAAGGAGTGGGGGGATGTGGCCCGTTCACGAACTTAAGGTTTTTTTTTTGCTAAAAATTACACACAACAAATTTCAGCACGATAGCTAAAAGCGCTCGAGAGTTATGCTGTAGACAGATGGACAGACAGCAACTCGGAATCGAAGTTTTTGAGCGACAACAAATATTTCTGTACCCTTGGCGGCTCTGTGCGAGCATTATTTCTTAGCGTTACAAACGGTAAGGCAAACACAATATACTCTCAGATTTCATCTAGAGTATAAATACACCAATTTTATCAATGACTACCAAACTTATGAAGCTCAAATTTTAGTGTAAAACATGTTGGTATTAAATGTAGAAAAAAAAAAGCTTTAGTCTATTCCCGTCAGGGCACATTTTCACAACTTTGATAATATGTAAATTTTTGTAGAAAGTACGAAAGCTGAAAATTGATCTGCAGTTGTTAACATATCATTTTTATGTTGATTTAAGTAGCCTCTGTAAAAATTATCAAATTCTTAGATGCTATTTTTAATTATTTTGGTAGGTACAGACATAAGAATACAATTGGTACACTATCCTGTTGATGACGGTAGTGAAATATGATGTTATAGGCACTTCCGACACTTCCAATAAAACCACCTTGTACTGCTTCCTTTTATTTAAGAAATTCACAAGACCATCATTTAAAAAAACATGAGCATGTACATGACCTTTGGCATAAAATGTCTGTCAGCGAGTCGGTTGCAACTTTATTATTTTTGGAACAAGTTAAGTATGCGTGGGAAGTCAATGAGCAGGTTACGGTGAATAGGGAAGACTAAATGAATGGAAGTCCAGGGCTGTTGCCAATTATTTAACCGCGATTACAATCAATAGATCCAGTTCATATATTTATATTATATTTATATTTATATTTGGATACGTATGGGAGTGGGGGTGGATGTTAATAATTTTTTAATTGATTGCTTGAATCACGTTCAAAATTCTCTGTATAGAAAGTTTGTTCCACAGACGAAGTAAATTTGAATCATTTTCTATTCTTGAAATCATACATTTGTATGGGAGGGGATAGAAGTGTCGAAGGAATCGTAAAATTGGCGAAACAGAAATATTTTGTTTCTCTTCAAAGGTGATCGTAAAAAAATAGTAGTTCGTAGATTTTAATTTGTTGATTTACTGAAATTAGTCGAAACCGTAATATTATATGCGGGAGGGTAGAAGGACGAGCGGGATTTCACAACTTTTGGCGCAACTTTGTTTTAAATATTTATAATCTAGATGTAAGTTTGCCACAAAATTTCTAACGCTAAGAAACAAGGCTAGGAGAAAAAACATGAATACAGAAGTTCACATTATCACTCAAAAATCTCCAAAACAGTGCGTCTGTCCGTTCATGACCTCACTAGCTCGAGAACGTGTTGAGCTAGAAAGTTAAAATTTTGTACATATCGTTTTTGACAAAAAAGTAAGGCCAATTTCGTGAACGGGCCAAATCACTCCACCCCTCCTACCATAACATTGGAAAATGACTCAATTTCCGAACTTTGACAATAAACGGATTTTCTCAAAAAGTATTTTTATGATAGCATCAATCCATCAATCCACAGAATAAAAATTATTGGAAACGCCGTACTTCTTCTACTTCCTCCCAGGCAAATCACACTTGTTGTTGAAATACTATAAACCAATTTATCTGTACGTATAAATTTTATCGAACTGAAATTGTTCATTTAATATTTATTTAGAATTTTTTTAAATTTTAATTTAAAATTAACTGATTAGCTTTACTCCTTCTACTTCTCATACAAAGTCAAACATTTTCAGAACTTTACAAAAAATCAATTTTCCTGAAAAGTATGAATGTTGTTGGTCTGAAATTTTGTGAGATGTCAATTTCATAAACTTTATAGTTATTATTGAAATAAGCACTGAAAACCCTTTGCTCCTTCTACCACCACCCATACAAACTGCACAATTTCACTAAATTTAATACACTAATTTTCTCAAAACCTATCAAATTTTTGAAGATTTTTGAATTTTTTATAAAACATTTCGGCAGCAACTATATATCATGATGTGAAAAAATTAGTTCAATGCCGTCACTCACAATACAAAATTTTATAATATCAAAAAATTTCTCTTTCATCTAGAGCATCTAGAGATTGAGCTTCGCGCCCAATCGTAGTCCTATTATGTTTTTAAAAGTGTCAGTACAAAATTTCAAGTTCATTGCTTTTAATGGTTTCGTGATAATTGATTTCAAAAAAATAGTCGAAAACATAACTACGATTGCGCGTAACCCGTATTCTAGACAGATTAGAGATTTTTGTGTATGGGGAGTGGTAGAAAGGATGACAGCATTGAACTAATTTACATCACATCATGCTAGAGTAGCTAAAGGAATGTTGTGTGCCAATTTTAAGCTTCAAAAAGTACAAAGAAAATTAGTGTGTTGGATTTAGTGAAGTTCTGCAGTTTTTATGAGAGGTGGTAGAAGGAGTGGAGGGTTTTTAGTAATTTTTTGAGAAACAACTTACAGATCAGTAACATTCATACTTTTTAAGAAAATCGAATTTTTGAAAAGCTGTGAAATTGTACAATTTTTTAAGCTCGAATCTTTCAGTTGCTACTGGAAATGTAAAATTATTCGAAATAAAATGAGCCAACGATGTAAAAGTGAAACAGTTCCACTTCAAGAAGGTCTATATACTCAATAGATGGTTTTTGTTCGCTTTCTAATATTCAGTCCCCCCATAACACCTGCAAATATTTGTCAGTACGACTGAAAAAATATACCAGATTCACCAATCGTTACGGTCGTTCTGACTGCCCTCCCTTACCATCCCAATCCCATCCCTTTCCTCCACGACTGTGTTTGTGTATTGTACAGAAAGGCCGAAATTCAATCTGTAAAAAAAGCTCGATAAATGTGAAACGCACTGAGAAAATTAGTTTAGAGAATTTCATTAAAAGAACAGTTTGTATGGGAGATGGTGGAAGGAGTGGAGGAATTCAGTTAATTTGGTTACCATGGAACACATTTATGATAAAGAACATAACATATCGCACGATTGGGCGTAAAGCTGAAAGGGAAATTTTTTGATTTTAAGAAATTTTGTAGGGGAAGTCGTGGAGGGGATGACGACATTGAACTACTTTTCTCACATCACGCTAGAGTTGCCACCAAAATGTTTTATAGAAAATTTAGAATTAAAAAATTTAATAGGTGCTGAGAAAATTTAGTGAAATTGTGCAGTTTGTATGGGAGGTGGTAGAAGGAGGGAGTCTTAATGGCTTTGCAGATCAGTAGTATTCATACCCTTCAGGAAAATCTACTTCTTGTGAAGTGGTTAAATTGTGTCAGATTGTATGGGGGTAGAAGGAGTGAAACTAATCGTCTGATTTTTTTTGTCTTACTTATAATTCTAAATAAATATTTAGTGCATTATTTGAGCCCGATCAATTTTATACGTACTGAGTAAATTTGCTTATAGTATTTCATGAAAAAGTGCAGTTTGTATGAGAGATGGTAAAAGGAAGGGGAGGACTCGACTAACTTTTATACATTAGATTGGAATCATCATGAAAGTTGTATATTCTAAATTTCAGATCAATAGCATTTATACTTTTCGAACAAATTCGTTTATTGTCGCCACGTTTCTCCACTTTTTTGACAATTTTTGATAAATTGGCTTCAATTGGCCGCAGTTGAGCCGGTCAATTGAGGTCAGTTTTATCATCTTCAAATTCCTTCATTGAATAAACTATGCAACTTATAAATCATCATCGTTTTTCCAGGGCACATTTCTTCTAAAATGCTTTGTGTCGTTTTTACTTGCGTAAGAACCTTTCTGACGAATCTCAATTTTGTCCATAGTTGCGTTTTCGTCTCGATTGACTTGTTAATTTGGCGATAACTAAAATGTTAGTGATTCGATTGATAGAAACTTTTTATTTATACATGTATTGAGTGTTAAAATACCTCCGGGTAAAAATATTTCCCCCTTCCTTGTCCAACCCCTTCATTCCGCGCGATTTTTGGCCTTCCCTCGTAGTATAAAACATAATGACGAACACCGTCCTGATTTTCATCCTTGAACCAAATATCAGTAGATACTCGAACTATATCCAACTAAATACGAGTACATTTATATTGTATAACAGTTTAAAAAGCCACGTAAAGTGCGAATGATAATATCGTAAGGCAATTTGGCCTGCTATGTGTCTCGAATAAATGCGTACAGCAACAGAATTTGTCAAACTCTTAATTTTCGGAAATCAGTTCAGCTAATGAGACTGTTATACATATGGTGAACACATTCTTTCAAAGACAAAAAGGCATTCAAAAAAATAACAATAACAAACTGAATACTAATTTCTTATTATTTTTAAAAAATAAAGTATTACGAAAGACACAGAAAACATGATTTCTGTCCTTACATACATATAAGGTCATATCTATGAGATCGTTAAAGATAGAAAGTTTCTTTTGGGTGGGTTGTTGACTGGGTAAGTGAGCTCTATTACCTAAAGAGAGTGGCAGTTGGAACGGGGGAGGCGGGGAGATCTAGCTAGTTAAAAAATACATTTGCTAATATAGACAGAAAGCTGAAACTCGGCATTTGGTTATATTCGTTTACGGAGAGAAAAGCAAAAATAAATAATTTTTTGTATCCAGTGGGTCCGAAAAGGGGGACTAGAAACATATTGTCGGCCGAATTTTTTATTTAAATAATTATTTCTTCGGATTTATTAAATGCAAAAAGTTCACATTTTATGACCGTTTAGGTCCACTATTATTAATTTCGAAAGATACCAACACTTGTAAGGTCAGGGGGTGCAAAGAAAAACATTTAAAAATTAATATCTCGACTGTCTCTGAAGCGATGTAATTGATACTTGGAGCATTTGACTATGAATATGAGAAAAATATTACATTTGGCAATAATACTAGTTGGAGAAAATGGAGCGCAATTCAAAAATAGAGCACTTTTGGAAATTTCAAATCGTTATATCTCAAAAGCGAGGGTGTATATCTCAAAAGCGAGGGTGTAGCCTAGTGGGTAGCGTATTGGTCTAAAATGTGAAGGTCGTGAGTTCAAATCCCGGTCGACGCATAATTCCAGCAGACTGCTTGCTTGGGTATGCCTTGGTCACCTCAATCTACGAAAATGAAAAATTCGTTGATAGAGGCTTGTGCGAAGGTCTAACCACCCTTCCACAACAAATAATGAAAAATGTTAAGGAACCTGAATTTGAGGAGACCAAGGATTCGGGCTGTAGTGCCATTGGAGAGATATATCTCAAAATGCCACATAGATATTTAAATGAAATTCCGTCAGATCACAGAGCTGTATGATCTTTAATTTTGGCAACATTTTTAGGTTAAACGGTTGAAAGAGAAGGAGGTGGTGAGATAAAACTTCGTCAATTTTGAGAATGTTTTTAAGTGCTCTGCTAAAAGATACAAATTTCAAATTTTACAGATGCATACAACGATTTGATGTGCATAAAGAAAAATAATTTGAACCAGTCCGAAACTGCTCGATGTGTTTCATGTGTATTCAAAAAAGAAAAAAAAAACCTCAACATTTTTTATTGTAGTTTTAAGCTAGAAACTTGAAAATTTGCGAAATTTATTTAAAAATACATGTAAAGGTTCAAGATATTAACTGGTTGAATACCACCAAAACTATTAAAGAATTTTTCACAATATTTTTCAAAAAATCAATTACCACCAAACCATTAAAAGCTAACTACTTGAAATTTTGCACAAGCACTTTTAAAAATATTTAAAACAAAGTTTCTTACGATCCTCCCACCTTCCATAGAATTGTTTGGTTTCATGAATATAAAATATAATTTCATAGAATTTACTTCGGCTGTGAAACTAACATACTATTCAGAAAATTTTGAATGTCATTCAAGCAATCAATTAATAAAAGATTACCATCCTCCCACCCTTCTATCGGCCCACCTATTCATACAAATCAAAATTTGCATAAATAAACGAATGAATTATTTATTCCATGTATTGGAGCTATTGACCGTAGTCACAGTTAAATGTTAAATAATTGATAACAGCTCTGCTCTTACTTAGTTTTCGCTATCCACCCTAATCTGCCATAATGACCTTTCACGCATTCTCCACTTGCCCCAAGAATAATTAAGTTGCACTCGACGAGATGGCAGATATTTATTCTGTTATATTGGTATTTTAATTTTCTTGCATTTATTTGTTTCCGTTTTTTTTATACTCTAGATGAAATCTGAGAGTATATTGTGTTTGCCTTACCGTTTGTAACGCTAAGAAATAACGCTCACACAGAGCCGCCAAGGGTACAGAAATATTTGTTGTCGCTCAAAAACCTCGATTCCGAGTAACAGTCTGTCCGTCTGCCTGTCTGTCTGTCTGTCTGTGCGTCTGTCTACAGCATAACTCTCGAAAGCTTTGAGCTATAGTGCTAAAAATTTGTGTGTGTCATTTTTAGCAAAAAAGTAACTTTAAGTTCGTGAACGGGCCAAATCGCTCCACCCCTTCTACCCCCTCCCATACAAAATGACACAAATGCGCAATTTGACAATAAACGGATTTGCTCGAAAAGTATAAAACTTATTGGCCTGAAATTTGGAATATATTACTTTTATGATAATATGAATCTACGGTATAAAAATTATGCATGTCCTCCCCCTCATTCTACCACCTCCCATACAAACTGTTCTTGTCATGAATTACTCTAAGCCAATGTACTCAGTGCGTATGAAATTTAGCGAGCTGAAATTGTGGACTAAATATTTATTTAAAATTGTTAGTAAGCCTAAAAAAAATTAGACGATTAGCTTCACCCCTTCTACCCCCTCCCATACAAAATGGCACAATTTCGCAATTCGACTATAAATGGATTTGCTCGAAAAGTTTAAAAGCTATTAGACTGAATTTCGGGATATATTACTTTCATAATGATTTACATATACAGTATAAAAATTATTTGCGTCCTCCCTCTCCTTCCACCCCCTCCCATACAAACTATACTTTTTCATGAAATGCTCTAAGCCGATTTTCTCAGAACATTTCTTAGAATATTTATCGCGCTCACATTTTGTGATAAATACTTATTTAGCATTATCACTAAGATCAGAAAAAGATATTTGATTAGCTTTACTGCTTCTACCCCCTCCCATACAATGTGACACAGTTTCACAACTTCACAAAAAATCTATTTTCTTGAAAAGTATGAATGTTTCTGGTCTAAAATTTAAGAGATGTCAATTGCATGATATTCTTAGTTATTTCTGAAAAAATCACTAAAATCCCCCCACTATTTCTACCACCTCCCATACAAACTGTACATTTTCACTAAATCTAACACACTAATTTTCTCAGCTCCTATTCAATTTTTGGAGTAAGCATTTTGTACAAAACATTTTTAGAGCTACTTTAGCATGATGGGGAAAAAATTAGTTCAATGCTATCATCCCTTCTAACACTTCCCATACAAAATTTCTTGGGATCACAAAAAATTCTATTTCATCTAGAGTATCGTAAGATTGCGGTTTACGCGCAATCGTAGCCCTGTTATGTTTTCTATTAGTTTTATTATTATTTTTCTATTATTTAAAGTTTCATGTTTAATCAACTTTTGTTTTGTGTTAACTACGATTATGTGAAATTTATTGAGTCTATTTTGTGCTTCATGCATTTACGATTATTTTTTTGTTACTGTATTTATACTTGTTGTAAGGCATGTCCTTTATTGGGCGAATGAAGGTATTCTCCTGCGTCTTCTTATTTTTGCCGCATGCCGATCTTATCCACGTCCTACCGGCTAGTCGCACTACATCGTCGTCCCATAAGCATCCTTTTTTCAATTCTCGGACTCGGTAACTAGCTTAGTCCATCTATTATTCGTGTATCTTGTGATGCGACCCACCCACTTTTCCAAAGATCTTGCTTTCATCTTACAGATTGCAATTCAATTCGTTTCGCAAAAGTATTGTTTCCTAATGGTGGGTTTTTGTTTCCTCATGGTATGTCTACTACAATGGCGCTACAGCCCAAATCGGGCCTTGGCCTCCTAACCTTTAGGCTCCTTAACATTTATTCATTATTTATTGTGAAAGGGTTATTAGACCTTCGCACAACCCTCTATCTACGAATTTTTCATTTTCGTAGATTGAGGTAACCAAGGTATACCCAAGCAGGCAGTGTGCTGGAATTATGCGTCGACCGGTATTTAAACTTACGACCTTCGCATTGTAAACCAACTCGCTACCCACTAGGCTACACCCTAGCTGGTATGTCAGCGACCAGAATTTCTCAACACTGGAAATTCCGTTCATTCCATAGCTTAAAATTGGTACTACCGGTATTGCAGAGTTATTTTTTTTCATTAAGAGGTACGAACTTAAGTGAATACAATGAATTACAAAGTAAATAAAATTCTTATTTAGATACATAGTTCATTAAAAAAAATTTCATAAGAAGATATATTCAGTTCATTTAAAAAAAAAAAAATAAATACATTTAATTAAATAATAATCTTACTTACAGTTTCTTATAGCTCAAGTAATCTATAGGTACATATAAATATAATTGTAGTGTCTGTATGTTATTTGCTTATAAAGCTATAAGTTAGTTTTTTGCTTTATTTGAACATCTTCATCATATCTTGTTTCGTTTTACGTGGACAGCCTGACATTAAGTCGCAAGTTCACGGTTGTCTTTGGCAACGCGGACTGTTTTGTGATGACAATCATTAACGCTCCCGAAGGTAGCAGGCTATGCCAAATGCAAGTTAAGCATTCATACTGCTGGATACGAGAGCTATCTAAAATTTTTGCTATTTAAAATTTTTCTTATGGTCATCGCATCAGGTTGGAACACGCAGCTCTACGCCGAACTCCTAGAAGATCTGCCCGCGATGTGTTTGGTAACCACAGTCACCACGATACTCCCCAAAGGGCCTTCTTTCATTGCCGAGGGTGCAAGCAACCTTCCATGGGCTCTCCGACACCCGTGGCACCAGCAAATCTTCGGTGAGGTTTCGTAATTGTGAAAAATTACTGCCAGCCTAGGTCCTTCTGCAAAACCATGGCTGATGGCACTCCGCTTCGGGAACGTGGGGTTGGTCGTCCCCAAGGGTTATACCGGAATTGACCTTGGTCGTTTATTCTGTATGTGATAACTAGCGTTATCGCTTCCCTGCGTACGGGGGATCGAATTAAATATCTCCATTCTAAATCGTTCCGATCTCAATCCCCACGCCCTTCCTCAATGGCTCGCTTGAGCCCTTCTTCTTTTAAATGCCTCGCGTGCGAATGAATACGCGGAAGCATTCAAAACAGTCCTTACTCGCAAGACACCTTCTTACGTCCAGCCTCTCCCCACGTCCCACAACCCCCATACCATCAAGATCTCTCAGATCTGTGTATTTAAGACATTTAGCCAAGATATGCAGCCAACGATTCGTACCATATCGCCACCCAAATGTCGCGCAAGCAATGAAAAGACCACCGTATTTGACACGAACCAAGCACCTGAAGAGGCCCCACTCGCATCGCGGTTCCCA
This sequence comes from Chorisops tibialis, assembly GCA_963669355.1. Taxonomy (NCBI): domain Eukaryota; kingdom Metazoa; phylum Arthropoda; class Insecta; order Diptera; family Stratiomyidae; genus Chorisops; species Chorisops tibialis. Next base: position 291,956,967 of record OY770262.1, read on the forward strand.
AAGGTGAGCGCACTCCCCCTGAGCTCTCGCAGGTGAAGCTTGAATCCCAACCGCTCCGGCTTTATTTGAGTAATAACTAAGCATAAGTATAATAGGACTACGATTGGGCATAAAACCCAATCGTACGATTACTCTAGATGAAAGAGAAATTTTTTTATCTTAAGAAATTTTGTAGGGGAAGTGGTAGAGGGGCTGACGACATTGAACTAATTTTTTCACATCACGCTAAGGTTGCTATCAAAATGCTTTATACAAAATTTAGGATTCAAAAATTTAATGGGTACTGAGAAAATTAGTGTATTGGATTTAGTGAAATTGTGCAGTTTGTATGGGAGGCGGTAGAAGGAGGGGCGAGTTGTTAATGACTTTTCGAGAAATAACTATAAACATCATGCTTTTGACATGTTTTAAATTGAAGATCAGTAGCATTCATACTTTTTAGGAAAATCGACTATTTGTAAAGTTGTTAATCTGTGTCATATTATATGGGAGGGGGTAGAAGGAGTGAAGCTATTTGCCTAATTTTTTTTGGGTTTACTAATAATTCTACATAAATATTTAGTGCATAATTTCAGCTCGTTAAATATAATACGTACTGAGTAAATTGGTTTATAGCATTTCATAGAAAATGCAGTTTGTATGGGAGATGGTGGAAGGAAGAAGAGGACTCGAATAATTTTTATACACCAGATTGAAATTATTATAAAAGTAGTATTTTCCAAATTTGAGATCAGTAGCTTTTATGCGTTTTGAAAAAACCTGTTTATAGTCGGATTGCGAAATTGTGTCATTTTGTATGGCAGGTGGTAGAAGGAGTATACGGATCAAAACAACATTTTTCGTCATCAATGATATTTCTATTATTATATTTTCAACAAAACTTCAAGTCGACCGCTTTGAGAGTTTTGAAGAAAAATAATTTAATTAAAATTTCAAAATTTTGTGAAATTTGCATGGGAGGGGATAGAAGAACTTTGACTCCAATTTCAAATCGATACCGTAAATAGTTTCAAAGAAAAATCAATTTTTTAAATTTTCGAAATTTTATGAAGTTTGTTTGGGAAGGGGGGATGTAGCCCGTTCACGAACTTTAAGTTACTTTTGGCTAAAAATGATACACAATCAATTTCAGCACGATAACTCAAAGCGTTGAGGAGTTATATTGTAGACAGACTGTCACTCAGAATCGAGGTTTTTGAGCAACAACTATATGTCAGTACCCTTGGCAGCTCTGTTCGAGCATTATTTCTTATATTTACAAACGGTAAAGCAAACATTCCCAGATTTTATCTAGAGTATACAAATTTTAAACTTCCTCTAACTTCTTCTTCCACCTCCCAAAAAAATCATAGATATTTCCGATTTTTAGCCGTTTTTTAGACGGAATTCGATGTCAAATACTTCTAGAAGTCACCTGATTTACTAAAATCATGAATTTTAATTTTAAAAGTGTATAACTTCGCAAAATACTAAAAAATAGTAACCACAGTCAAAACTGAGAACAGAAATGTTATTTGTTATTAAACAATATTGGAATGTTTTCTACGAATTACTTGACTTTCAATAAATCGATGAGCAAATATCAAACCAAACTAATATTCTATTCCTGCCTGCAAGGGAAATCACATTGCTGACCATGCAAATTATTCGCAATACCTACATTTGTGAAATCTCTACAATCATCCAGACATCAGTTTTGCATTTATTTCACTTCCGATTTGAATAATTTATGCCAAAAACCGGAATTTTCATTCGGGCAATTCAAAGCACGAAATATCTTATGTACGAAATGATTTTATTATTGTTCCCATAATACCATTAGCCATTTGTTGTAAGCGTTTCGTTCCCAACATTGTTTCCCGGGTAAATGTTTCCGACATTTGCAACTAAGGCGAAGAGTAAGTATATCTGGTTATGAGTTATATATCGCAGTGCGTAGGAATTTTTTCGGCAACTTACACAAAAAATGTACGTACGGTCTCGACATGTGTGCAAAAATTGATGAAACCCGAAAGAAAAATGTAGGCATTCGTAGTCGTGGACACGTTTCTTACAACGAATTGGTGTAGTCTTCATATTATGATGGAAACGGGTAGTACGTACTGTGCGAAGGATAATGAAGAATATGCTAAGCGAACAAACTCGGTACATCTTTTCATACTCCTTTGGGAGATTTTCATGTATCGTTTTCGATTTGTATCAGTCACGAGAATTTTTCTTCTTCTCCTGTCTAGGAACAATATTTCATACTAATACTCTGGAGAGGAACTGGGACGATTGGAACAAATCATTGGATTTGCATAATGTTCAACAGGAAGAGGTTTTCGGAATATTGTGCCTTAGCTTATAACATCGAGAGAATAATAAGGGAATTTTATGCAGTGATTTCAAACTATCGATTCCATATCTTTTGTTACTTTTTTTTTGTAGTAGTAGAAAGCAAAGTTTTTCTTGAACGGAATTGATGGGAGAAAGTTTTCAATTTTACGGATATCTATCTATCCATATAGCATTGATCCTTTTGAAGTATTAAAATTGAATTTGAATTTTATTTCATCATAAACAAATTCGAAAAGAAAATCAGTTTGGAATATTATTAAGGATTTCAATTGCATTTTTTCTTTATTTAATTAAAAAAAGTAGATTGAATTTTATAATAATAATACGTATATTGTTAGATTCATATGAAATTCATATTAAATTCAAACCAACACATTTCACTGTAAGTCCCTAATTTCGAGTAAACAACATGGGTTTGTTAGGAATAGGTCCACTGTCGCTATTCTGATGGAGCTTACGAATAAATCCATTTTGGCTATTGAGGATGGTAAGCAGGTAAAGGCTTTTGATAAATTATAGCATTTTACAATTTTTTTGAAATTAAACTTGTTGGGTTTTCCTAATTTTAAGTCATATTCATTTAATAGAACCTATTAAATTATCTTTCGTGATTGTACTTCTAGGCCATTGACTGCGCATTCTGGGATCCCTCAAGGAAGTCATTTGGGGCCACTTCTATTTATCCTAGCCATTAACGTTTTGCTTCTGTTTTTAAATATTCGGAAGTACCCATTTAGCTGATGACATTAAAATCTTTAGGTCCAAGAGACCTTCCAACTCTGATAATCTTCTTCGTGTCGCCATAATGACCTTCTATTTAAATTTGGATAAATGTTATGTAATGTCTTTTACTAGTAAAGTCTCATCGTTTGCAGTAACTTACAGTTTCAATGACTGTATTTTGGATCGTATTAATTCCATTATTGACTTAGGTGTTACATTTGACCAAAAGATTGATTTTGGCTTACATATAAGTAACATTGTGCAAAAATGTAATTCTATGTTGGGTTTCACCACTCGCTTATCCAAGGAATTTAACAACTCCTTTGTTAGTTGAATTTGTATAACAACTTTTTTATGGCAGTATGCTTCTCAAGTTTGGTCTCCGTATTATGATGTGCATATTGGCTGAATTGAATCTATTCAGCGTAAATTTGTGAGAATAGCTTTATGTCATTTTAATTGGAATGACAGAGTTAGTGCTTCTCCTTGTACTGACCGACTTCAGCTACTAAATATATCATCACTCTCGAGGCGATGTGAAGTAGCTGATGTAGTTTTTCCTCATCAACTTCTTACAGGGGTGGTTGAATCCTCCGATAAATCAATTTCCATCTTTTATAGTTAGAGCCGATTTTATCGTAACTCCTTGCTTAAGGAATCCTGATAGTGATCAATCAAATTCCTGATAGTTATACATTTGATAAATATTTTTTTTCTATTCTATTAACTTAAACTCAAATTTAAGGAGCCTATCATCGATTTGGTTTGAGGTAGAGAGCTGATGCTCAGTTAAAATGATTTTTTTTTTCAATAAATAGATTGCAGGATTTTTTTATCTTTGAATAACTTTTAAATATATGTAAATTAATATTATTTTAGAAGGTGCACCATCAAGTATTCAGTAATCTTACAATTCCCTTTGACTTATGCATCCATGATATTTTATTAAATTGTATTTTGAAACAAACAAGCTTTGTAGCTAATTTGATTGCATCTCTTTAGTTTCCTAATTCCTTGGATCGCTCTGAATTAGATTTTACTTGCGGAAATAACATTTGCATCGACATGTGCACCTATCATACAGATACAGCTGCGTATGAATGTATCTAATGAAATCCCATGAAATACTAAATTTCCCAACTGCACACATGCAGATAAAGTTAACATTTAGTATTCTAGTTTTGTTAGAGGTTTAAATGAATTGGTAGATATGGTATGTAGTTGGATAGTTCATCGTAAAGTTTTATAACCTTTGTCCAATAAAAGTAGTCCTCATATCAGTTATATCGGAGAAAAAATTCTTGCATCTTTGAAACTTTAGACACAGGTTTTTTAGGGGAGCGATTTCCATGTATTGCTATGGCGGACAAATGTTCCTTTTTTTCAAAAACTCTGATACCTAATTACGTGGAATTTTTCGGACATTTTATTTTCAACAAATTGCAAAAACAGGGCCATGGATTTTAAAAAAAGTACTCATATGTGTATTTTTTTTGAAACAAAAATATTTAAAAAAAAAAAAAATAAAATCCCAATAGTTTCGATTTGAAAAAACCTATGGCTCTGATATTAGTCAGAGGTGAGAGCAAAAACTTCTCAGGAGAGCAAAAATCAAAAAGTTTGTTTTGTTATGTGCTAGATTTCAAACCAATTACTTTTGTACTGCCCGTTTACGTAGAAAGGTCTGGTTTCTTCCATTTGATTTAGAATAGTCCAAAATAAAAAAAAAATTGATTTTTATTTTTCTGGTGTATACGGCTTTTAAACTGATTTAAGATATAACTGAATTACGATTGGGTGTAATGCTCATGCGGTACTCTAGTTGAAATAGAAAACCGTTTAATGCGCTGGAAAATATGTTATCTCAAATTCTTGAGAATAGTGATTAGCGACTTTTGTATATGGTGGTGGTAGAAGGAGTATGATGAAATTATAATTTTTGAATATGACAGGAAAAAGAAGTTCCCTGTTAAGACGCGCTTTAGGACAGAAACAGTTTTCTTTCACAAGACGCGATTTTGAGCATTGCCCTTTGGTTGCCATCAGGACTTATTTATTTCTCTGGCCTCCTGCTCAAATGCTCGATTCTATGCTACATAGGTCGACCAATCCGTCGTCTTCCTTCAGGATTATAATCCAGGGCTTTTCTGGAGGTTTTTTGCTCTGGTTTGCTCAAAGTATGACCAATCCACTGCTACTTTCGCTTTCGAATCTCATTGCCAATTTTAGTCCAGTTGTACTCCAAAGTTCGTCGTTGGAGATCTCATCTGGCCAAAATATTGTTATAATACGAGGAATTGCTTCACGAAAGACTGCAGTTTCTTGGTAAGCTTTCACTTTCCACGTAGTTCAAACATATAAAACCATAAATTAGACGCAAGCAACAAACATTCGCAGTTTCGCGGGAAGGAAACTGACTCTTAACCTCCAGGAAGAGAAAAGGCTACTGTAGGCCCGACGAGCTCTATTTGTACGAGCTTCAATATCTTTTTCGACTTTGCTAATGCTTCCGAGGTAAAAATAATCGTTCATCTTTTTCACATATTGCTTGCGCTAGAACTTATGTGCATACATTTATTATTAAGAACATTTATTTTCAGTCCTGCCTTTTTGCGTTCGAAATTTAACGAGCGGACATTTGACTTGAACAAACACCAGACAGTGGGATTTTTTTAAGCACGAATTTCCAGTTGTTACTGGTAATGAAAAATTATTCGAAATAAAATGGGCAAACGGTGTAAAAGTGAAAGTTTCTACTTCAAGAAGGCCTATTTACTCAGTAAATGGTTTCTGTTCGCTTTCTATCATTAAGTCCCACATAACATCTGCAAAAGTTTGTCAGTAGTAGCCAGTACAACTGAAAAATATACCAGCTTCTCCACTCGTTACGGTCGTTCTCACTCCCCTTCCCCTACCTTCCCAATCCCATTCTTGTTTATGCATTGAACATAAAGGCCGAAATTGCCTATAACATAGGTCATTCAGTAAGAAAAACCTGTCATCAGCATAATTTCTTCCCAGGGCTGGTTGAACATATTATGCAACCTTGCCTGTTTCTCGTTCGGAAAGGAAAGCTCTCGGACAGCTCTCCTTTAAGTAAGACGCAATATCTCACCTCTTCGTAGTATTCCTTAATCATAGCCATTAGCTTATCTGCAATAACTCTCTCACGCAATATTCCATATATAATCTCAAACCCATTTCTCTCGGACTGCTTCAAAATTATACGTATGACATTTGTATGGTATCTTTAAAACGACTCTTTACAGAATCCAGGCTGATAAGCTTCCAGAGCGCTCGTCACTAGTTCCATTGAAAATTACTTTAACCATGACTTTCGTTCCAACATAGAACCATATCATGATTTAATTAACGTGGACGCCTGCCTTTAAGGCTTTATCCCTCCGTTCTCCACGGACATAGATTGTTATTGTGACGACAGTTAATAATGCCCCAGGTGGTATAGTTTTATACCAAATGCAAGTTCAGCTTGCGTACTGGTGGATGCGAAACATATCTAACATCTTTGTTAATCTGAGAGTCATGGCAAGCAAAATTCCTAGGAGCTCTACTCGAATTTGGGCAATACACTCAAACCACCACGATACTTCCCGATGGGTCCTCTTCCACTGCTGGGGGTAGAATAAATTTTCCATGGGTTTCCCGACACGCGTGGCATCGGAAAACCTTTAGCCAGGTTTCATAGTTTGAAAGCTACTTCAAGTTGAGTTTCTTGCAACTCGTAATAGCACTCTACTTCAGGAGTGTGCAGTCACTATTATCCAATGGCTATACTGCAATTGATAATTGTCCGACATATAATAAAAAATGTTATGACCTCCCTGCGTAAGAACCTAAAACTCTGTGCTCTTCTTTCTACTTTTGAATGCCTCGCATACAAAGATGCAAAGGCATTCAAAATTTTCCCTACTCGCCTCTCTCCACTCCCTGAAATCCCCATGTCGTCCTGATGCCTGAGATCCGCATTTCTGGGATACTCGGACAGCTTCAGCTTTAAGACAGCGGTTCACAAGTGCAACACACCGTCTCGCTAAAACCTCGCTATTGGAGGAACTCGTTCATAATGATGTGGCTCGTGAAGAGAAAACCTAGACTGAGAGGAAAATCAAAGCCAATGTTCTTTCTTGGGAAGTCACTCTACCTTTTCCCACCTGACCTGCCACATTGACATGACTTTAAGTTCTAGAAGTTCTGTGCTTTTGCGATGGCTCCTTTTACCTTTTAACCTCTTCCGAGGTTAACAAATCGTTAACCAGCAATCGGCGCCCTTTCCGGGTCTTAAAGGTTATAGTACAACGCTTCACTTTCAAATCCAACGGTAGAGTACTAGAGTACATACTGTACGAGATACAGTAATGACGGTTATTTAAAGTGAACACACTAGCTTGAATATTTAATTCCACTGATTTTTTAGAATATGAATTGTTAACGACAATTACTATTCGATCATCTCTGCTGACTAATTAGATTAGCATTCACACTGCTAGCTGCAAGGCCTCTCCAAATCTTTTTCACGTCCAGCAATCGGCTTGCATTAGCTTCGTATGAAGCAGAAAACTGAGAAGCCGGATACTGGATGCAGCAAACCGACTGATGCTTCACTCACGATATGAACGTCAACCACTAACCACTAGGCTTTCCCCCATGGGACCACATCCATAGCTGTATTGATTCGCCCGCCTCAAATCGCATCATTCTCTCTGATTTAGATGTTCGTTCATACCTCTTACTATGTACTACCATATATAATACTACCTGACTCACTCTGTATTACGTAGATGTTTGTTCATACTTTTTGTTTGCTTCAATTAAGATCTTCTTGGGTCACTACTCGGTCTTCATTTTCATCAGCTTCTTACTAGCCCATTTGGCCTTTTGTTAACATCAAATTTCGCTTCCCGCACATCGCTACTTTAACTTACCTCACCAATGGGGGGATGTATTTCGCTCACTTTGGTTGACTACTATTTTCCACAAAGCCCTCTTACTATCTTACCATGCATGACGATCTCGCGATTTTGTTCCTGTTAGTTAGCTATTATGCCTACTGTTTCGCTCACTACTATCATCATCTGACCTCTATACCTGATATCATATATACGACTTGATTTGGAGTCCTCACAACATCCCCCGTGGTACCTGGTTTTATATCCGAATTTCGTGAACCTCGCAAGCCCTACCACATCAGTCTAAGTTCCAGTAAAACTTTGTTACTGATGGAACTCCAAATGCAGAATTACTGCCAAGTCGTCAAGGTTTCGTACCATACCGTCGCTGGATACGCAGCGCCTGCACCGAATAGTCCGGTGTATATGATACGTAGCTATGAGGTGAGGCCCCACTCGTGTCGTCAAAGCCTGTAGATCTCTCCCACACAGTAAGGAGACACTTCTTGAGGTCTCGCAGTTGCAGTCCGAGTCCCAACCGTTCGGAAACCCTAATGGACAGATATTTAACATCAATTGCGTACCTCATTGAGCCCCTCTTCCAGATTTACCGAAGGATGACAGGAGTGCGAGAATGAGCCTTTCATCATTATTATCTTATTCGTCAATATCGCCACTTTCACTTTCAATTCTCATTTCCGTACGGTTACCAAAAGAGATTCACCCTTACACTCGAGCTTAATTCTGGAGGTTCGCTTCACCAGTAGTAAAGCAAGTGACATTTGCCATGCCAATTCCCACAATACAGTGATTTGGACGAAGTCGTTCTTCTTTTAATAAGCCAGATATCTACCTTTATTCCACTCCTCAACAAAAAGGACGAGTATATCGGATGTTATTTTGGGGTCCCCTTTGAGAAGTTGGCAGTCCGTCTATACCTTCTTCTGCTTCTACAATTGCACTACATCACAAATCGGGCCTTGGTCTCCTGACTTTTAGGTGCCTTAACATTTTTCATTATTTATTGTGGAAGGATTGTTTTATTTTTGTAGATTGAGGTATACCTAAGCAGATAGCGTGCGATAGCGGAAATATGTGTCGACCGGGATTTGAACTCACGACCTTCGCATTATAGAACAACATGCTTCCCACTAGGCTACATCCCAGCTAGTCCGTCTATGCCTGGGGCTATCTTTCCCCAGAATGGCGCTAACTGAATGACTCTTACCTGGGCGATCGGGTCTACTAAAGGATTGTTGCGGTGAAATGTTTGGCAATTCTTCCGTTGCTGGCATATCTACTTCTTAGAAGAAGAGAAGTATTCCTTCTATCGCTACAACTGTTGTTAACTCATCTTATTGAGGGATCTATAAATATCCCCAACCAAGCGGTTGATGGAGAAATTCCTGTTTCTTAATTTTTAATAGCGAACCCAAATCACCAGGGTAAGCTGCAGATTCCACGTTATTCGCCAATTGCAATGGCTTTTCTCTGTGGCGATTAACAGCCTTTTTCAGATAGTTCTTTCTTATGGTTGGAGTTCTTTGGTTGACATCAGGTTGAGAGTTGATTTCCGATTTGGCTTTGCTTTCGGTTGTAGACCTTTTCCAATGCACTTTGCATATATACATATCCCAAATTATTTTCAGTACTGGCTAGGAAGTTGTTTCTGGTTGCCTTGGGTCTAGTATCATCTCCACCAAATGCGCATGTTTTGTCGCGTGGAATAGTTGCTTACTAAAGTTTTTTGTTGGGATTTTCAAGTTTATCTGCATTAAGCTTGCGCTTTATCTGAAAAGCTTTGTGGCCGTCGAACGACTGCTGTGCACAATGTAAAGCAGGAAACCATCAATTGTGATCGCTCTTGTGTCGGAAAAGATTTCCTGCGATGACCATTTTCTGAGTACGAACAATGTGCCGTTTTCGGAAGTGCTTATTCAGGCTCACCATGCGTCATGCTTGTCCATCAGGACATGTCCTAGTCCATTTTTGTCAGCGTCAAATTAAGCGTTCATATCTTTTGAGATGACAATAGCATCACCTCTTAGAGCACTCTCCAAGGTGATACTCAGTTGATGATGAAACATTAGTTGGTGAGTAGTATTGCAGGATCATGACGTTTCTAACCTTGGTCCTGAATCTGACGTCGATAATCCCATGCGAGATCGATACACAGCTAATGAGAGTAAGCATTTTCAGCTTCATACTCATGACCAACTTTCAGAACGGTGTCTCTTCTTGGGGTTCGTTTTTCTCTTTATTCTGTTCACGTGACCTAGCTCAAGCCTAGGGATTGGAAGTTATAATGCTTCATTCCACGATTGATTACTGTTTGGCGGTGTAAGCATTGAGTGACCTTGCCGCTTTCAACGTCATTCAATGATCGCATGTTCCAGAAGCCAATCATGGTCAATTTTTGAATGCCAAAGAATCCGTCTATATCCACCCGCTGGGTGCAGCTTGGGGGGAAGGAGCACCAACTTTTATAAATCTCAGGGACTTTAGCAGGATGGTAAATCTGTTAAGCTTTGATAAAGCAACAGCAACTTTTGAAATTAACAAGGAACTCTTAACGTCGCTCGAAACGGATACTCAACCTGTGACACGTTAGGTTTCTTTTGTATATAGACAAATAAAATTGCACTGGACCCCATAAAGTCTGTGCAAAGCTAACTAGGGAACTTATATAGCCTAACTATGGTTGACATTAAGCATTGTCGGTCTAATTTTATTCGCCGCCCAGATCATTTCATTGATGCTGCACCCTTTCAAATAACTAGTTTGTTTTACAGGCGAGAGTCTATTTAGGATATTTTGCTCTGCATATTCTGTGAAAGGCAATGATTGGGTTGTGTGACCCAGTGGCAATGATTGGGTCACACCACCCAATATTATCAATCACACTTCTAAATGTGTACTTTCGTTTCGAACAACCGCACAATAACATGGATTTGACGCATGCTTTGTACAAAAGGTAATCTGAGATCATTAGAGATCAAATTTGTGGCATTTTTACCAAAAATTTGTTGATAAAATTTTCATAGAGAACTTTTTAATTGCGACACTAAGAAATTTTAATCTTTTCATCTTTGTTACGAAATTTCCGGGAAATTTGTAACAATAAATTGGGCGTCATTATTGTGACAAAATATCACATTTTTTAGTCATCAAGAAATCTGGCTACACGTGTTTTTCGTATTTTTTAAGTACAGAACATTAATTGTGGGTGACTTATTTTTGAAAAATTTTAAAAGTAATGTGAATTTTTTTTATTGAAGTTCATGAAGTTAAACCTAAAAAAAAGTTAATTATCGAAAAAAATGGTGACATTAGAGCTTAAATTTATGACGTTTTAACCAGTTTTTTTTTCGATATGTTTTGACAAAAAAGCTTTTACCCAAATATTTTTCTGTCTTGACAAATTTTTGCTACAGGACCAGATAACCAAACAGTGATTGTAGAGACAAAAACACACGTGTTCAACGTTGAGATAGCCTTATGCCAAAAAATTCAGTAGAAAAGACAACAAACATGAAATATAATTTTACAAATGTTCTCATGGCAAATCATCACAGCAAATATTTATATTTTATACAATTTTGTCAAAGAATATTTATCAGTGATAAATTTGAAAACAGTTTGGCATACATAGTGTTTCATTTAATTTTCGGTAACATCACATTTTTCTGTAAAAACTAAATTTGACTACAGCGGTGATATTTAAGATTATATGACGGAGTTGAACTTTTCGGACTTTTGATGGTGCATGCCGACCGGCATAACTGCTCCATTTGCATTCGGTACGACCGGCCCTGATATTTAGTGTAGAGATGTTTAGTTCTCGAACGAACTAGTTCATTTGAACTATTCACATCATTGAATTCACTAAAATTTTAGCATTCAGTTCGAAATGAACTGGTAGCGAGCTAAACCGGAAGTCCGTATGTTCGGTTGACAATTCATTATTCACATACAAGCATAACCTCATCATTTAACACATTCGCAAAAGCACCCTTCATTTCATATAGCATTCGATTGTGTTTTCGCTAACTCAATACGATCGTATCTTACGTCTCGCGCAGAGAACAAACTATATCTTGTATGTTCGTATGTTTATTTGACCAGTAATCAGTGTTGTTGAGCCCATGACTTTCAGCTTCTTTAACATTTTTCACCAAGGTATGTCCAAGCAGAAAGCGTGCTAGAATTATGCGTGGATCGGGATTTGAACTTACGACCTTCGCATTGTAGACCAACACGCTAGCTATAATATTTAATTAGGTAGCATTAATTAATCAGAATATTCTCTCTAAATCGCCCTAATTATTATTATTTGTCTCTTTTTGTTGTTTTCCGGTAGGACCTCCGCCAAAAGCAATAATGAAAATTATGATGTGTTGTCACATTAAAGATTTTATGCGAGTCAATCCATCGTAATGCGGTAAGACCATTACAAGAGTTATGTACATTAAAGTATTGCCTCAAGTGTTTTTGACTTCGTGAGTTTCGTTATAAAGTGTTGTTATGTCATTTCATTTCGCAACGTTCCCGGTATTTACGAGAAAAGTTTTTTCGTTTACTTAAGTGAAACATAAAATTGATCATAAACAGTCATGTTATAATATTAATGCTGTTTGGTTGCTTAATAACATTTTTACTGATATGTACATACATATATGTATGTATACTTAAGGGTAGTAATATATCACATTGAGTAAGACGCTTGCTAAATTTCAATACTTTTAAGGACATAAGGGTGAGCGAAAGGATTCCAACACTCGTTTCAGAAATAAGTTAATGAAACAAAGCAATCGCTCTCAAGTTCTGTGTACATGGACCTCAATTTACATACTTATTCGCATCTGATAAAAAATGCAATTTCGGTAATAGGGCTGCAACTTATTTATAACATTGCGAAGATGCAAATATGATGACTGTGATCTAACATTATAACGAACACCCAAATGTATTGTCTCTCCATCTTCATACTTAGCCATTTGAAATTGCATGTATTTCCCGGCGGGTGGGTTAATCTAAGATCTATAATACTTAATATTTCATAACATCACACATTTATAACTAAATCACAGAATTGTCATTGATATTATTTATGATTTTGCAATAATAACAGCAAGACTATCCATCAAAATATAAGGAAACCTCTTCGTACGCATGTACATATATTAAATCATTATTGCAATATCATGTAACTAATGCAGAATTACATCTCGCAGCACCATCCACATATTACACCAGCATCAGCTCTTATCCGTTCATGTGGTAATGCAAATAAATTTTAAAATAACGAAAGGACTCTTCATTATAAAGTACTCACGACTAGTATATACGTACAAGCTAGTAAGTCAATTTTCGAAGGAAACCCCATTAGTGCTGAGGGAAACATTAAATAACTTAAAAGTTACACGTGCCGCTAGCATAAGAAATCTACGTAATTTAAATGGATTTGAAAAAAAAGGGGACTGAATTTCAGATAGAAAGGACTCAGGCTCATAAATAAATGAAGTAAACAGCGAAATAAGTGCTCTACACGTGCATGATTTAATAATAATTTTTATGGTTTAACCAACTGACTGTGTCAATAATTTCGTTCATATAATAAATAATTCGAAGACAATAAAGTAATCGGGTGTAAAAATCCAAGGACTCCTTCAGATCATCTCGTTTCGTTGATTTAATAAGCCAATAAAAAAATGTAACACAATGTCAGCAACTCTTACACCTCTCGGTAATATTTACAAGTTGACCTACACACATGATGAATAGGTGGATGGGCTTGGGTAGCTTCCTCCTCGAAGACGACGCTGTAGTTTGTTCTGCTCCGGAAAATTGCTACAACGAACGTGACTGGACAGTAAATAAACACACGATTTTGGCAATCCTGATTCCTGAGCGAACGATATTCGAGCACCGTTTCTTTCAAGCTTTTCTTCGAGTAAGGAAACAGTAAACAGTTTTTCATTGGAACTTAACATGCGCGCCATTTCTCCATGAAAATGAATTTTGGATCAAATATTTCATCTCGAAAGATGGATGGGTATCATAGGATTTAAAAAAAAAACAACGAAATTGGCAGTTAAATGGTTAAAGTTTAAGATCCTAAATGAAGGATATTCATGCCATTAGATTCAGTTCTAATAATTCATTTAATTATTTTAACTATAAACATTAACCCACTCTTTGGCGGATTTGAGTTGAACTTTTGTTTCGTAACCTTTTGTTGTATGCTACATTTGGGAGCAATTTAATATTTTCGTGCTGTATCATGTTACCCGATTAAACCCACTCCACTATGCAGTGTATTAATTTCGGGCCAATTAGCGCTCTGAATAGGGATATTCCTGGAATAATTCAATATCGCAAACTAAATAAATCTGGGAAAAGGATGATATATAAACCAACGCAATATTCTGCTATTAGAGAGAACGTGCTGTGTTAGCAGGTTTTCTATAAAATCTACAAAGAATTTAATCTATCGTATATGCTCGGATGTTAGTGACTGATGGAAATTTTGAGACCAAATGGTAGCACTTCAGACTTGCGTTTTTTTTTTATTAAACTCTTTGAAAGTACTATAAAAGCTTTTACATCCAAAACATATTACAACCTAAATCTCCGAACAAGGGTTTAAAGGGCCCCATGCTAATTTTTTTAGATAAATTGTGCACATTAAGTAGATGACTAAATTTTGGGCGAGATAAGTTTATCAGAATCGGTGGCTCAGTAGTAGAATGCACGCCCACAATGCTCGGGTTTGATTCTAGATATTTTTTATTTATTTACGAATATTTATTTTACCATTTGATTATAAAATTCTTTGAAACATGAAAGTACTATTAAAGTTTTGAAGCCTAAAAATTATTGTGGAGTAGGACCAGTTGCTCATAAGGTGCTATAGCTTTTTAAACCCTACATAGAATCTGAGAGTATTATAAATTTGCTCTAAAGTTTGTAATGCCAAGAAATAATGCTCGCACAGAGGCGCCAATGTTACAGAAATATTTTTTGTAACTCAAAAATCTCTAAGCCGGATATCCTTCCGTCTGTCTATGCGCTCTCTAGCTTGAGAACGCGTTAAGCTAGAATGTTCAAATTTTGTACACGTGGTTTTCGACAAAAAAAAGTAAAAGGTATAGTTCGTGAACGGGCCAAATCGCTCCACCTCTTCTACCCCCTCCCATACAAAATGACACAATTTCGCAATTTCACAATACACGGATTTGCTCGAAAAGTATAAAATCTATTGATCTGATTTGGAATATATATAATATTTATGATGATTTTAATCTACAATATAAAAATGCTTTGTGTCCTTCCCCTCATTCCACCCCATCCCATACAAACTGAACTTCTTCATGAAATGCTCTAAACACTTTTATTCAGTACGTATAAAACTTATCGTGCATTAAATATTTATATAGAATTATTGGTAAGTCCAAAAAAATTTAGACCATTAGCTTTACTCATTCTATCCCCTCCCATACAAAATTACACAGTTTTGCAATTAGAAAACAAACGGATAGGCTCGAAAAGCATTAAACCTACTGATCTGAAATTTTGAATTTATCACTTTTATAATTTCAATATATTTTATAAAAATTATTTGAGTCCTCTCCTTCGTTCCACCACCTCCCATACAAACTGCACTTTTTCATGAAACAATCTAAACAAATTTACTAATTAATTATAAAATGTATAGAACTGAAATTGTGCACTAAATATTTATTTAGAATTATTATTAAGAAAAAATTAGACCATTATCCTTACTCCTTCCACCCCCTCCCATACAAATTGATACGATTTAACAATTTCAAAAAAAGTCGTTTTTTCTGAAAAGTACGTAAGCTGCTGATATCCTGACATATCCAAAGCATGATGTTTATAGTTATTTCTTAAAAAATCCTTCTACCACCTCCCATACAAACTGCATAATTTCACTGAATCCTATACACACACAGTACCTGTTACATTTTTGAATCTCAAATTCTTTTTAAAACATTTTGATAGCAACTCTAGCGTGATGCGGAAAGATTAGTTCAATGTCCTCTATCACTTCCCCTACAAAATTTCTTAAACTCAAAAAATTTCTCTTTCATTTAGAGTATCGCACAATTGGGCCTTATGTTCAATTAGAGTCCTGTTATGTATCAATTTAACTTTGTTTGTAAGTTTTTAAATGAATTCCTGTTGTTGATATCATTACTGCAAGCAGCTTTATTAGTGACTACAACTGGGATAATTTTAAATATTCGAAATTATCATGCTTATACGTTAACAATTGGAGTGTTTATCGAAAAAAAGGTGGACTTAAAAAACCTAGTGCCAGAGCCACATTTTTGCCTTTAGATCCAGTCCGTAACGAGGAATAGCATCTCGACTATGCTGTTCTGCAACATTACCGAAGAGGGTTTGCCTAATAGGCCATAGCCGCGGATACTCACAAGTTTCTATCTTGTCCTAAATTCTCGCTTTGTAGCTTTGCGTTATAGTTTGACTGTATGGACACTGATCGTATAATTATCCGCGCTATTCACCGTCGGCTTAGTTGCGTTTGCACTGTTCTAATTAATAAGTTCGTTTATCCGCGACTGCTTGATAATCCACAAATGATGGACCGCGTCATCTCGCTATTGTCAGTAAGTGCGTAGAAATTTCGGTTTCCAAACTCTGGAACCTAGAGAATAGGAACAGTTTGGTAGTTCCCAAAGCAGTTCTCCTCATTTCGGCACTATTATGAGAGCTGAGAATAAGTAGTCAGTAGAAGCAGACCATTAAAGAGCAAATATACTCAGCAGTTCAACATGAAGATTATCAGAGTCGTACTGCACAATACGCTGTACTCGTATATTTTACATGTACGAGTATATCGAGTGGGACAAAACTGCAGCATCGCAGGATCGTACCATTTTTGTACGAATTTACTCCGAGCACAACGCTTGAAGCTAAGGTAGTTGCTCAAAGACTAAGGTACTAACTGACCAGGTTAGACTAGGTCCTTGTACCTAGACCACCAGTGAGCCCATAGTGCGACTCCGTATTTTTTCCAGTGGACCTACATATCTTTCAGCCAGCCTGCTCTACCGGTGAAAGTAATGAGCTTTACAGATCATTCAGCTCGGCGAAGAAGTACTCTCCGAGAATTTGTCTTCGAAGTGTTCGTAAGCATGGGCAATGGCAGAAGAAATGCTCTACGGTCTCATCCTCGTCTCCGCATCCTCTGCAAATGTCCTCGGTTGTAAGGCGAAGTTTTCCGGCTTATTTACAAAGAAGATAATGGCTCGTGACCTATACCTATTAGTGTCCGCAGGGAGCTCCCTAGCTTCCTGGAAGCTTCCTTGTTTAACATGCCAATCAAAAATTTTGCAATTTTGTGTTTTTTTTTTTAAACACATGAAACACCTTGTGCAGCTTAGGGACCCACTTTGGTGCGTAACAGTTTTGGTCTAAATTATTATTTTTATTTAATGTAAGCCAATTAGTAGAAAATCTATAAAATTTAAATTTTCTATATTTAACCAGAGACCTATAAAAATTAACGAAAATTTTATACACTTCGGCTCACTATCTTCCTCCGCTTATACCTCTCAAACCAAGAATTTAACCAAAATTAAAAACTATTTTCCTTTATTATTCTAATAATAAAGTATTGTGATCGAACCAGAAAAAAAAATTTGCTACCCTGAAATTTTGCTTTTTCGCGTTTCACGACTAAATTAGCCTAAAAATGCAAAAAAAAAATCCGTCCCGCCGTACGCCGTACATTTGGACTCATATCTCCGAGACCAATAAAGGTAGAATGTTCGTTTTGGGTGGATTGTTGATGTAAGTGAGCTCTATTTTCTAAATTTTGGGGGGTGTTAGGTGGAAGGGGGAGGCGGGGAGGGAGAAAGTCGAAAATTACATTTGCTAATATCTCCACGACGAATGCAGATAGAAAGTTGAAAATCAGTAGAGATATAGAGAGGGTTGTGGGACAAACTTTAACAATAATTTAATTTTTTTATCCATTGGCGTCCGAAAAGTGGGGGCTAAAAACAAATCGTCGGCTGAATTGTTTTTTCAAATGACTGTATCTTCGAAATTATTTATGATAAAAAATTCATATTTTGAGACCATTAAGGCGGTATATACTTCCACCAGAATCAGCTTAGAGAAAGGCTAATTACAAAGGGGAGGGCCAGGGGGATCAAAGAAAAACACTTAAAAACGAATATCTCAACTATCTCTTAAGCTATGTAATTGAAACTTAAAACATATATTAATCTATACTAGTAAAATACGAAAAAAGTATAACCTGTGGAAATAATAGTAGTGTGGGGGAAATGGGGAGCATTTCAAAAATCGCGCACTTTTCAAAACAACAAATCGTTATATCACAAAATTGAGTACAGGTATTAAATTGAAAATTTGTCAGATTGTAGAACTAAATAATTATTAATTTTGAGATGGGAGGTGGTAAGCAGAAATGTTCAAAATTTGAGTAATTTTTTTAGGACTCTGGTGAAAGATACAAAGTTTAAATTTTGCGTTTGGATACATCTATTTGATATACATAGAAAAAAAATAATAATTTGTTCCGCAATTGTTATAAACCCTCCCGCTCCCCTCATAAGAACCCAAACTTGCATAAACGAACGAAATATTGTTAAATTAATAACAGCCCTGCCTAACGTGCACAAGGTGTTTCATGTGCATTGAAAAAAACACATAAACTGAAAATTTTTGAGTGAAATTTTATGGTAGAAACTTGAAATTTTGCGAAATGGATTTAAAAAAAATCCCTAAATATACGAAATTTTTAGCTGGTCGAAAACCTTTAAGACTTTTCCACCCCTCCCATACAAAATTATTTTTTCGAACATTTTTAAGAAATCAGTTATCAGCTAACTCTTAAAAGCTATCAATTTCAAATTTTGCATCAGAACTTCTAAAAATAGTTGAAACAAAATTGCGTAAAACTTTTTGAAATCGCGCATGCCCTTCTACCACCTCCCATAAAAAAGTATGATTTCGACCAATTTCATTAAATCAACTAATAACAAACAAATTAAAAGCTACTAAATTGAAATTTTGCACGATCTCCTTACAAGAGAAATGAAATAAAATTGCATCACAAATTGTACGGTTCCCTTACCCGCTCTACTCTCTCCCATACAAAAGTTCGGTTTCGTGAATGTAGAATACACCGAATTTTATGAGAATTCTATGCAGCTTCGTTTATGAAACAGATTCCATACAGAGAATATTTGTCATGTTTCAAGCAATCAATTAAGAAGCTATTAACATCCACCGACCCATACTATCACCTCTCCCGCTCCCCTCATAAGAACTCAAACTTGCATAAACGAATGAAATATTGTTAAATTAATAACAGCCCTGCCCGAGAATTCTCTTTCACTTAGTCTCCCAAACGGTGAACGTTGTTTTTAAATTGCTGGAGGTTGTATTCAGTAGGAAAGAGATTGCTTGGTAATGAATTCTGAAAGTCTGCCTGAACTTCACTGTTATCCATGGCAATGGCTTTACAATGTACTCGTGTGAGCGTGCAGCTCGGCGAGTATTTCGGGGGCATTGAATATAGGTGGTATTAGGGCTTTTAGTTGGAAGTATTCATAGTAAATGCAGAGTACTCCGATATTTCGACGCAGACTTTTATTACTTTTCATTCTGTGGAAGGGTTTTCATCATTTTGACATTAGAGTGGCTTAAGGATAGTTTGAGAAAAATACATTCGCTTTAGGTACAGAAGGAATATTTTCTTAATTCACAAGCTGCAGCATGGCTCCATTCAATAGGGTTCTGAAGGATTTCTTGTTCCAGTCAAGTGGGAATTCGTCATTACACTTTAAAATCATCAAACACAGGAGGGACGAGTTTGAAGTGGCGGTGAACGTTGTTTTTAAATTGCTGGAGGTTGTATTCAGTAGGAAAGAGATTGCTTGGTAATGAATTCTGAAAGTCTGCCTGAACTTCACTGTTATCCATGGCAATGGCTTTACAATGTACTCGTGTGAGCGTGCAGCTCGGCGCGTATTTCGGGGGCATTGAATATAGGTGGTATTAGGGCTTTTAGTTGGAAGTATTCATAGTAAATGCAGAGTACTCCGATATTTCGACGCAGACTTTTATTACTTTTCATTTTGACATTAGAGTGGCTTAAGGGTAGTTTGAGAAAAATACATTCGCTTTAGGTACAGAAGGAATATTTTCTTAATTCACAAGCTGCAGCATGGCTCCATTCAATAGGGTTCTGAAGGATTTCTTGTTCCAGTCAAGTGGGAATTCGTCATTACACTTTATAATCATAGCCACGTAAGCTACCTTACTCCATCGAATACAGACAAAGGGTTGGCTCTAGTTGGTTTCTTTATAGCGGACAACATCTCCAAAGACTTCAACTTTTCCAGATTGATCTTTTCATACTGGTCTTTTGTCTTTTGATGTTTTGCTTTCGGGCAATAGTGGGGTTTTTGATCGTATATTGGGTTTATACCTTCTCTTTAGACCGTTGCATCACGAGCATCATTCTATTGAGAGAGTCTTCTTCGATTTTGTTGTAGAATAAGATATGCCACAATCGAAACCAATATCGAGCACTTAACCGCAACAATCTTCTGGGACGATCTCCCAGAAAAGGAAGAAAAGAGATTTCTTTCCCTTCTTCACCATTCGGCAAATGCTGGAAAAGAAAGCCACAAGTATAGATGTTTTCTCATCCTTTGCTAGACGTGGGATCAAGGAAATTATCCGGCTTAATGAGCTCTCTCGTAGTCAATCAGGGTGGCTTCCGCTGAAATGGGTTCACAATTATATCTCATGTTTGTGGACTTCGCGAAGGCTTTCGACAGAGTTAAGCTATATTACATATGGAATGCTTTGCGTAGAAGAGGTATTCCAGATAAGATCAAAGCTATGGTTAAAAAGTCCTTAGAAAATGCAAGAGGTAGCGTCTTATAAAATGGAGAAGGTCCGAGTGCTTGACTGTGCGAACAAATGTCAGACAAGGCGGCATATTATCACCAATCCTGTTTCTGGAAGAATAAAATTCAAAGTAATATTTACTGGCAACCATATTTAAAAATTTGTTGCTTTCGAAAAATTTTCAGCATATTTCTGCCAAGTAGAGTAAATTAAAAAGAAAAATTAAATTTTTGTGCCATTAGCTGTCGCTACAAAATAAATCAGCTATAGCTCATTTAAAAGATCTATAAGCAAGAAGTAATGCCTGTTTTAAAGATTGCAAGCAGCTGAAGATCACTTCCTTATCTCAAGGGGAATGTTTTTTTTCATTTAAATGCTACTAGAGTATTATATTCTATATACAAAAATATTTTTTTTAAATCCTGTTCCAATAAGCCCTCTTCAGTAATAAGCGGGAATATAGTTTTTCTTCCAACATTAATTGAATTATAATGTAAGAAATTTCTGTTAAGCAATCCCAATTAATTGATTAAAAAAACTTAGTAAAGCCCGTCGATTTGTTCCGAAACCACAAAAACCTCCACAGAAATAAATTGTTCGGTTAGTTGAACGTTAGAGAGCCAACCTCGGATACTTCCTTATTCCTTCATTGTTGAATCGGAAATATCGAACCAAAGAAGCTTCCTTCATCGATTGATTGCATGCCACGTAATCATCCAAATCGGAATAAAGTCCGCCTAAAAGTACCATGTACACGTTCTATACATCAAACTAAAATTTAACAGAGAAAATATCTCAAGGGTATATTTTCCCTTTTTATACGAATGCTGAGATTGAACGTTGGCCTTTATTACCCTCTTGCCAATATTCTTAAAGCAAGTTTTGACATTCCTTTGGTATACTTGTTTGCTATACATTTGGACAAATAGATTTTTCCTTTTTATTGTTGCTGTTGAAGGGCTATGGTGCTGAAGTGGCAAGGTCAATTCTGGAGGATTTTGTTCGGGGGTTGTTTGACGCTAAGCCATGCTTGTCATGGTCATATGTGATATACAATATTATGTATTGGATGCTGTATTCGTTTGTAAATAGTGAGGTAATAATGAACACATTTCTGGGTTAACGTTAAAGGACGCTGCCTTAAATTATCGCCATTTCCGGAAGGATCATGGGTATATAATAGAATTTTGCAATCGAATTGGGAGTGTTCTGTACGGAGTGCTATCCTTTCAGTAAAAGTATAGCAAAACCGTTACTCCTTGATCCGAATCTAAAAATTTGGATTTTGTTAATACTCTTTGTGAAGGTGTCATATTGTTATTTTGTATTCCAAAACTAGTCAAGGTCCCTTCACTCCACCTGAATTGACTAGGTTCGCATGTTTCATTATTTACATTCATACAAGTATGTATATAATTTCATACATGGCTTAAAGCGATATGGAAAAGACCGTTTTCATAAGTTCTTCCTAGAGAGGTTTCACACGACATGTTTATGAAACTACATTATTGTAAATGATAATTTTACGCTTGCTGCAATATATTTCTTTCTTCTTTTCAGATACAATAGGGTAGATGGTTATTTTGCATCGACTGTCCGATATTGTAATCCTTTTTGTTTGGATTATCACTGAATAGGACTTTTGGCGCCATAGATTCCATGATTCGATTGATCATGAATAGAGATTTTTGTGAATTTATTAAATTTTGTATGGGGGTAGTAGAACGGGTGGAATAATATCACTAAAATGATAGTCTGGATAGTTAAGAAATATCTGCCAGCAAGTCGAGCACAATTTTATTACTCGTGGAAGCTTTAGCACATAGATTCGTTCAGTTATGAAAATTTGAATTTACATGAGTGGTGGTGGAATGGGTGAAATTATATCATTTTTTTTTTAATTGATAATATGAATCGCGTTCAATAGTAAGGACACTCCAGTAGTATAGTAAGCTTAAAATAAGAAAGTACCAGGAAGTGTTTTTTTTTACAGAATGAGTTGTGTTATAGGCAATTTCGGCCTTTATGTGCAATGCACAAACAGATTCATGGAGGGAAGGAATGGGATTAGAAAGGTAGAGGAAGGGAAGTGAGAACGACCTTAACGAGTGGAGAAGCTGGTTTATTTTTTCAGTTCTTTGTCGTATAGATGATGTTATCTTGTAAGCGCCATTTAACAACTAAAAGATGTCTTTGCAAAGTGTTGTAAGTACATTATTTGCAAGTATTCATTTCTACAAAAAAACGAATTACGCAGTGAAGTAGAATCATTTGAATTTCAATGCGATTTTAAAATAGTTTCTTTCAAAACTGTTTGCTACTCGTACACAAATCTTTCAATTATTTAAAATATAAAAAATAAGTAAAGTTAAAAATATTCCAAATGTATTTTTAGCACTTTAAACTGCAGTTTTTTTCTGTTTTATTGTGATATAATTACAGCAGGAATGCAGCAGGAAAAAACATATCCCAAAAAATATAACTCCTTCTAAAACCAATAGTCAGACAAAGGTTATCAAAAATTTCCCATTTTCCGCAATTTTCAGCTCTTTAGCTTATTATTCTAATTAAAAAGTATTGAGATCGACTTGCTAAAATAAAATTTGATACCCTGAAAATTGTTTTTCACATTTCATGACTAAATTAGTCTAAATTAGATTGTTAGTCATTGTTTAATTGATTGCTCGAATCACGCTCAAAATTTTCTGAACAGATTATTAGTTTCAAATATAAAACAAATTCTGAGAAATTCGTTCGTAGTTTATATTTATGAGATCATACTCAAAATGTTCGATATTTTGGCTAAATTAAATATATAAATTTTATAAATTTCAACTTTCTGATCAGCATAAGAAGATCAAATTATTTTTGTTCCACAAATCCTTCTTTATGTATGTCGATTTTCAGTTCTATAGCTAAAGGCAGAATTTAGATATTCGAATTAGCAGTTTACGGTTCCACCCAGAGCGGTTAATCGTAAGTCCAGCAGAGGGTATACGCTGTTGTAAGGCTAGAGTGGTCACAGGTGGCCGATTTTGCTAAATTTATTAAATCATCAATAATACACAAGCAATTTAATTGTCCCACGCAACAATTAATTATACACTTATAAAGATATGCTCTTAGTGCAAAACAAAGTCAGCGAGGTGATCAAAAGGTTTGCAATAGTTATTAAAGTATTGAAGTGCGCAAGGGGTTGCTGGATTTCAAGTAAAGAAATGAAACCACCAGTTTAATAAGTTCACTTTAATTTAACCGCAAAACTTTGTTTTTTTTTGCCCACAAATTATCGAATATCAATATTTACTCTTTCGTTTTCTAAACTTCGACGAACTCGACGACGGCTCCAAACCAGACTGACTGACGCTCGCCTTTTTATATTGCTTTTGTTGCCGAATTTTTCCCCTTGTCACGTGAATCTTTTCCTTCTCGGTCGAGCGGTATTAATTGCTTCTATAAAGCATTTCATCATCACTCGAATCTTTTCCCATTCATATGAGCCCAACAACCACACATTATTGTTGGTTTTTGTAAAGTATTTCATCGTCGTCCGAGTCTTTCCGTGTCACCCTATCGCAGTCGGCCGCTTCTCTACTTTTGCTATATTATTTTGATTGGAGGATGCACTTGAATTTTTTAGGCCTATAAAGCATTTCATCCCTGCCCGACTCATTCTTCTGTCGCCCGATCACTGTCATTGCTTACTTAGTAAGGACCTCGCAAGTGTTAAAAATTATTTCGTTTTCGTTCTATTATTCTTTTTCCTGTCGGTTGAGTCTTTAGGTGCAGTTTGCTGGTTGGTGGAATACTCAAGGTCACCGAACATTCGATGATCGTTTGTTTTATGGTGCAGGTGTTCATAAGGCAGTCGCCCGAATTCCCTATCGGTCGAGTGTAATTGTTGCTCTTTCTTGGTAATTTGATAATCGTGCGTATATTTGTTGTTGGTTGAAGGCGCATAGTGTTCCTTAAAGCGTTCGTACGGGCGTATTAATTTGATGATAAGCAAGTAGAGCTGATATTTTGCATTACTTTCGAATACAGTAAAACACCGCAGATATTTTGTGAACGCTTAGGGCTAACATGGAACAGTATTTTACACTGACTCTGTGTATAAAATAAGTAAAATGCAAAATATAGAACAGATATTGGGTTTTTAATATTATTTTCAATGAAAATAACAGAAAATAACCATTTTCCGTAAAAAAATAAGATAAGTTTAAAAAATATTACAAACCCAAAAAAGAAATGAAAATAACTTTAAAAAAAAAATACTTAGTATAAATAAATATTTTCTATAGATTTTCCTTAGTACAGGTTTTCCATTTGTATTGTGTAATCTCGATCTTATGTCATATGAAGATCAGTTCTCTTTTAGCTACGATATGACATATTTCTCTGGTTCCATGAAAAAACAAAACGTATAAAACAGCATATAACACCGTATATACTTATATACCACTTTAAAGGCATTAATGATTTTTAGAATACCCCAACAATTGTACAGCACTTTTAAGTGCTTTAGAAGCGCATTTATAGCTTAAAATATTTTTAAGCAATTTTTTAGCGTTTTTCATGGTAAAAAAAGTACTCTCAAAGCGCTATAAAACTGCGAAAGCTCGGCTTGGCATTATTAGCAAATCCTCCGACAGTAACACAAGCTTGTAGATTTAATTCAGCCAAATATAACAAAACTAGACGTAAAATGTTCAAGGCAAATGTTGTAAGGTTTTGAAAACTTTCCCTAGTGGTGGTGTGATCTTCCAATGACCTTGAAATTCGTAGATGGATCTTGCTACGTTCTCGAGATATTACAATTAGCTTAGCACAGTTGAAATGAAACGCCCTCTATCGAGAAACTAGAGCATTTAAAAAAAAATTTTTCTAACGAACAGTACGTAGTTAAAAAAATCTAACTTGACCTTGAAAACGACAAGGTCAGAATTAAACAATCCCCTTCAAACCCAACAGCTTTTGTCCAGTTCAGTTTTCATGAAACTGCATGTATGAAAAGATATCGGGGGTGGTATATTAAAATGGGACACCCTGTATATAACAAGCTAAGACGCTGTTCTTCATTTCATAGAAGAGCTATAGCCAAACGGATTAAATTATATTATAGCAAGAGCAAAAGCTGACTGAAAGAAAGTCTGAAATTAATTCAGTAGAATGTAATAATATAATCAATGCAAGATTAGCTATTTATTAGCATTGAAAAGTTATATAAAAAAGAACTACGATTGGGCGTAAAGCCCAATCATGCGATACTCTAGATGAAAGAGAAATTATTTGATTTTAAAAAATTTTGTAGGGGAAGTGGTGGAGAGGGTGACGACATTGAACTAATTTTTTCACATCACGCTAGAGTTGCCATCAAAATGTTTTATACAAAATTTAGGATTCAAAAATTTACTACGTACCGAGAAAATTAGTATATTGGATTTAGTGACATTGTGTAGTTTTTATGGGAGGTGGTAGAAGGAGGGGCAAGGTCTTAATGACTTTGTCAGAAATAACTAAATACACCATGTTTTTTACATGTTTTAAATTGCAGATCAGTAACTTCCTACTTTTCAAAAAAATCGATTTTTTGAAAAGTTGTGAAATTGTGTCAGATTGTATAGTGTCTTACTAATAATTCTAAATAAATATTTGGTGCACACTTTCAGCTTGACAAATTTTATACGTCCTGATAAATTGGTTTATAGTATTTGAAGAAAATGTCCGCTATGTATGGGAGGTGGCGGAAGTAATAATGGTCTCAATTAGTTTTTATACCGTAGATTGAAATCATAATAAAAATAATATATTCCAAATTTCAGATCAGTAGCTTTCATTCTTGATGAGAAACCCCGTTTATTGTGAAATTTCGAAATTAAGTAATTTGTATGGGAGGGGGTAGAAGGGGTGGAGCGATTTGGTTCGTTCACGTACTTGGCCTTACTTTTTTCTCAAAAACGACGTGTACAAAATTTGAACTTTCTAGATCAACGCATCATTCCCGAGCTAGAGAGGACTCGGATGGACCTTCTGTATCCATGAATTTTTTCTCCGATCCTTATTTCTTAGCGTTACAAACTTCGTGGCAAACTTATAATAATATCAGATTTAATCTAAAGTGTAAATATCTGCAAACAAGGCTGCCGCAACTTCATTATTATTAGAACAATTTGTAGTAATATACTGTTTTGCTTAGGTGAATGGCTGTTAAAAGATTTTTAATCTAATGGTTGAATTATGATTAAAATACTCTGTACAGAATATTATTTAGCAATAGGAAAGAAAATATTTTGGGCTCTCGGTTTGCTATGTGAATATTTGATTAATAATTAGAGTACTGCAGGATCATTACTATTTACAGTTGACATTAACATCAAAAATAATTAAAATTACAACATTTTTAAACCGTTGATTTTAACTTATATTTTTCGAAAGAAAATTAAACATTGTTATTACACTTCTAACGAGTTTTTAGGAGCGATGGAAATTTCAATGAGCTCCGGCTTACGATATTCTTTCCGAATATTCTGTTATATATACTATAAAGTGGGTGATATATTTGTTCCTTCAAGGCTGTGTCTTGGATAGTGTAGGGTGGAAGAACTTACTACAAGAACTCAAGGCAAACAAGGGATTTTTATCTTTTTAGTGAAATGTTTCCAAGTGTTTATGAATGGTTCTTGTACATGCTATATCACGTTTTCTTTTATTGTAAAGGAGAATTTTTATTTTAAGATGAATGGTTCTTGTACATGCTATCTCACGTAACAATGAATTGAAATCATAGCTGGCGGTAGCTGTACTATAATACGAAAGTTTGGTCCAATTTTTTAATTTTAGGATGAAAATTAAATTATTTGCTTTGATTTTTCTTTGAACTAAGATAATGTTATATATCACCATTACCAATTAGAAATACGAATGAGGAATTGATCCATTTTTTGATTCATGCACAATTTGCATTTTCCACACTTACATCGCTGACAATCAAGGCACTTCGAAAAAATATTTGGCATTTCAAAAGAGCCAATTTTTGGGGGCGTAAATAACATCTTCATCTTGAAAATTGTGTTTTAATTCCATTAACTGCGGTTAAGCTTGAAGATTTGTCACCGGGATCATCCTGAAAGGTATGAAGCTCTACATAACTTCAAGTGATAAGAGGATTTTAGATCAATAAAGATTGATTCAGGCTAAAGAATCATTTGAAAATTTTAAAGGCAATAAAATACTTGCCAACTCTTCAATGCAAGTTGAATTTAAGCATGACCAAAAACTTCGACGGAAGATCCTTCAGTGCCACAAAGGCTCGAAATCTTACTGGTCGTTCGTCGAAACGGTCAACAAAAATTTCATTTTTTTTCAATACTAACTCTACCGAAAAAGCTAACTCACAAGCAGAAAGTTTCGCTAGAAACACCTTCTGCCTTCAAATCAATCGCCTCTCGCTCTTAATCATTCTGGTAGTCTAACTACATTTTCGCACGAGACTTATTTCTAGGATCTTCAACAAGCTCAATATCCACAAATCTGCTGCTCCGGATGGTCAATCAAATTCCTGTTAAGACCCCCTATAGGGGCATAGGACAGAAACAACTCTCTTCCACAAGTCGCGATCCTGAGCATCGGCTTTAAGCTGTTGCCAGGACTTGTTTATTCCTCTGGCCTCCTGCTCAACTGCTCGCTTCCATGTGTTACATGGTCGACCAACCCGACGTCTTCCTTGAGGGTTATAATCCAGAGCCTGTTTTGCGATGTTTCGCTCTGGTTTCCTCAAAGTATGACCGATCCACTGCCACTTCCGCCGTTAAATCTCAATACCAATTTTAGTCTGGCGAGTTGTACTCCAAAGTTCGTCGTTGGAGATTACTTCTGGCCAGAATATTCCTAAAATGCGCCGGAGGCATTGGTTTACGAAAGTCTATAGTTTCTTGGTAAGTCGAACGGTCACTTTCCACGTAGTACAACCATATAACAACACGGATTTGACGCATGCGTCAAAAACTCGCAGCTTCGTGCGAAGGGAGATCTCTCTTAACCTCCAGAAAGGGGAAAGGATACCAAAGGCCTGACGAGCTTTATTTAGCCGAGCCTCACCATCCTTTTCGGCTCCGCCGTCCATGCTGACAATGCTTCCAAGATAACAAAAATCTTGCACCTCTTCCACATCCTGTCCGTTAAGAACAATCGGTGTGCTTGCTCCGGATGGTATTCTTTCCTATTACCTTTAAGAAGTGCTCTTTTTCATTAGCTAAACCTTTTCGCAATCTATTGTATCTCTCATACTCCTCTGGGTGATTTCCACGTATGTGGAAAGTTGAAAATGTTCAACCAATTTCCAAGAAAGAAAGCAAAGCGAACCCCGCCAGCAACCGCCCGAAAGCCATTACTTCAGTGCTCTCGAAAGTAATGGAAACTGCCGTCAATCGCAAAAACCAGATTATTCACGATCGTCAATATGGACTTTGTTTTGGAAGATCGACAAGAGATCTTTGGAACGTTGGAACTCGTATATACATAAAAATGGCGAAGGTCAAGATCAGAAAATGTAGAAGCTTTCGACTTGAGATTTTGAGCAATGTAAATATCATTAACGTTAAAAAATTTTGTTTTCATTCGTTTACTCCTTCCCACACAAATGCATCATTTTGTTTCATGCATTATATCGATTTCCATTAAAACTAGAAAAAGTAGGATCTTAAAGTTTTACCAGAATTTCTCCATTAATAATTGCAATAAATTCTAAAAAAATAAATATCAACTTCGCTTCACTCCTTCTACCCCCTCTCATACAAATTTCAATATTAGAAATTCATTTGAACAAATGAGAGCTATCGACTTTAAAATTGGAGCAAAGCATGGTGATAAGAATGTTGATCAGCAGTTTTAAGATCATTAAAAACTTTCCACTTTCTCTGCCACCTCCGATATAAATGCGCCAATGTTTAGAAAACCAATTTCGAAATTTCTTGTAAATTATGAAAGCTACAAACTTTAAATTCAGCAACATTTTGCTTACAACATTCCTTATCCTATGCGAAAATTAGAAAAACCTCTCCATCTGCTTCTACCACCACCTATACAACTTTTCACTGTTCGAAAGAACAGTGCGGAACGCGCACACATGTATACCCAACCCTTGTCTTCTCATACAATGAAATAAGGCAGTCATTCAGTTCCCGAACATCAAGACTTTAGAGCGCATTACCAGCCAAAGTGTTTCACATGGAGTACAACCTCCAGTGCTTCAAAAGCAATGTCCACCGTCACTTTCATTTCTCTCCACCCTAATAAATCTGCCTTAAAAAAATGAACAAATTTTTTTTAAAAGATTGTTAGTGGATTTATAAATAATAAACTTTCAAAATGGTTAAAGTATTTTTCATGCATATAATTTTTTTTTACACTGAACTGGATTTAAGGTTCCTTTCATACTAATTACCCACATAGTCAGATTAGGTACGGATAAAAAAATTTAGCAAACAATTGAAATTTAATTTAAAAAGGTCGGAGAAGATAAAAGGAGCCTGTGGATGGATACAGGAAAAAAACGGGGCGCGAATAGCGTATCCATTGCATAAGGTAAAGCCGACGGTCAAATTTCACTGCACACGATTTGAGTAGCTCAACTGTGAGTATGCTCGGCAGTGCGAGTATAACGTTAGAGCTAGTACAAAGGAGGAATAAGTCGACTAATTTCATCCAAATGGTTTGGGGAAAAAGGAGGACTTTATAGCTTTGCAGCTGCACAATTTTATAGAATACCAGCGATAGATACCCCGCGTAAGAATTGCAAATATGTTAAAAAGCAATTTTTGAGAATGTAGTTAGTAATACATTACATGGGATGTATAATCTGCTTAGTCTAATGGCTCTTTGAACACAATATTTTGCATTTTGTTCAATCAGAGCCATAAATTATTGGGTATTGGGACAGGCCCGTGCTCACGGAGGTGATTTCGATCATATATGTATGTATGTATTGAAGAGCGTCAAGAAAATGTAGATAGTTGCAGCTTGTGTCAACTCTAATGAAAAGTTTAAATAAAATAATGTTAAGCTCAAAATCAACGTGACTACGATTGTGCGTAAAGCCCAATCATATGATATTTTATATGAAAGGGAAGTTTTTGTAATGTTAAATTGTTATATCTTAAAGTTTTCCAGAAAATTTTATTAATACATATTTTTGAAATTGTATTGGAGGGAGTAGAAGGCATGAGGGGATGGGAATAAAACCAAAAGCCGATTATGACCGAAGTATATTTATTTATTTAATTACAGCTTTTGCATAGATAATAATGTTAAGCCGCCATTAACAGAAGCGGTGCGAAATTTTATGTACAAATAACAATGATATTAGTAAATGATTAAAAGTGCTCGAAGGGGATAGATAATATAGAAAATATATAGAAAATATCACGATTCCTCGTAGCAGTAGAAACCCAGTATGATAGTTTAATAAGCAAAGATGAAGGATCGATATCGTTAGAGATTTTGTTTAGTGTACACTGGTCGATTAAAATACGTCTCTGATAAAGGGATGGAAATTATTCAACCAAACGATTAGCATAGGAAACATACGGTATGTCAAAGCGATAGAATGGAGAGGTCAATATCACACTGGTAATGGGGAGAACAATACTCTAAAATAGGACGAACTAACGTTTTAAACAGTAAAACAGCAAAAGTTATACTCGAAAAGGATTTAAATATAAAACCAGAGAGTTGATGGGCCTTAGCTGAGATTTCAGCATAGTGATGCGTAAACTTTAGCTTACTGTCAAATAGAACACCAAAGTCCTTATGAGTGCTAAGTTCAGAAAGACGAGTCGCGTTAATTATGTAGTTAAATTTAAGGGGGTTAAGTTGGCAATTAAACTTCATGAACAAATATTTCCCAATGTTAAGAGAAATATCATTGCTAAGACCACTCAGATCTATCTGAATAAAGATCACCTTGCAGTACAGTCGGAAAGAGAATCGATTACTCGGAATATTTTGAGGTCGTCAGCATATAAAAGATGGTGTTAGGTCATTTATGAAAACAAGAAACAAGAGTGGACCTAGAATGGAACCCTGAGGAACTCCAGAATTCTCCGAAGAAATGGGGTATGATTTGCCGAGAAAGGTTACTCTCATACTTCGATCAGATAAGTATGAAGAAATCCAACTGAGAAGCGAACCACAGATACCGTACTTCTTTAATTTTGAGATAAGTATCTTAGGATTCATAGAGTTAAATGCTTTGGCAAAGTCGGTATATGTAGTATGTCTGGATCTATCGCTTCTAAAGGATTTCGCAACAATATTAGTAAGTTCGAGGAGATTTGAAGTCGTGGACTTGCCTTTAAGGAATCCATGTTGCTTTGAAGAAATAAGATGGGAAAGTCGTTTGGAGATGGAGTTATGAAAAAATCTTCGCAAGCGGAGAAGATAATTCATCTCAAAGCGATTGGGTGAACCGGTTGGCAATACAATCCGGACCACCATTGGTGCTTGGATCCAACAATTTACGACATCGACCGAAGAAATAGAGATAAAGTCCAAAGGTTCATGGCTTTCAACAAAGAAATCGTAGTTTAGATCCTTGTCGGTGGAAGAGAAAACAGAAATGAAGTATGAAGCGAAAAGATTGCAGATACCTTGAGTTTCCAAAGCAGAGATGTTATCATAACATGCAATAGAGGGAAGTGAGGTCGTCTTTCTATTCTTCTTAATGTACGACCAGAAAGACTTAGTCATATTACGAGCTAAACATGACTCAATAAAACTAAGATAACGATTCCAATCATTTTTAGTAGAGTTTTTGGCAAGCAATCTGTGCGACGAATAGATCTGATAGTCAGAAATATGATTTGATCGCTTATATTTGCAACGAAGAATCGATTTCTTTCGAGGTAGTAGAATTGTAGATTTGGAAAACCAGTCACTGTAAGTTTTCTTAGCAGAGATTTGTAGTGGAACATGTTGTATAATATGAAAGAGTGCTAAAGCATTTTCAGACGGAAGACCAATCAAAATAGCGTTCCAATTAACCAAGTCAAGTTCAGTTTTTATGGCGCTATAGTTAGCTTTTCTAAAATTTCGTTTAGAAGTTCTCGTGATGGATGGTGAAAAGAGTTTGAGCGGAATATTTAATGGTGGATGATAAGTGTCAATGGGAACAAATCCATCAAAAGATGAAACCGACACATTAAAAGCATCCTTATTCGAAAATACAAGGTCAGTTTGATAAAGGTCTCAGCAGAGACCGAAACGTCACGAATAATAAAGCGTAACAGTGTAGAATCCGGAAATCTTTTCTTTTAAGGTCAAGCAGTTCATCGTCAGAATTGGGAATACTATTGTGTTGTTGGAGAGAACAACCACGAGGTTATGTCAAAGTCACCACAGATAAAAAAACGAAGAATTGGCACTAAGATTATTGATGAAATTTGAAAATAGTTCAAAGAAATTTTCAGGAACCGAGAGCGGGGTTTGACATAGACACAATTTTTCAATTGGGAAGGTGTCGAGACTAGGGTTAAAATAACAAGAAAACCATTAGTTGACACCAACCACAACCTCATGACCATCCTCCTTATCAGATCTTGCCAAATCGCGATCAAATCTAAAGAGAGTATAGTTATCAGGAACCAATTCCGAGTCACTAATGTAAGAATTTAACCAAGCTTCCGAAACACAAATTAGGTCCGGCGCATCTACATAAACTGAAGACCAGAAACTCTGTAGCTTAATAATATGTGAAATAGACTGTGAAAGTTTAATTAGAATCGGTGCAGCCGTTTTTGAGTTAAATCCGGCCATACAGGTAGACAGAGAAGAATTTCAAAAATTATTTTTTATGCTTAGTTATTGTCTAAATAAAGCAAAACTCTCACTTATAGGCATTTATAAACAAATAACAGACAGATACTACAATTATATTTATATGCATAGAAGTATAAATAGTAACTGCAACTTATTCCGTTAAGATTCATAGGGCATTAATATATACAATACGAATAGTATGGTGGAATCTATTCCTATTGTGAACTCAACTGAAAAGAAATTTCTTACTATTGTTAATCTGTGGATGTGTATCTACTTTTTAAATATCCATGAATTTTACTTTATTATTCTAATAATAAAGTATTGTGATCGAGACAGAAAAAAAAATTGTTACCCTGAAGTCTTGTTTTTCGCGTTTTATGACTGAATTAGCTTAAATAAACTGCCAACAAGTCGGGCGAAACTTTATTATTCTTGGGACAAGTTGCGGATGCGTGGAAAGTCAATATGCAGGTTAGAGTGGTTAGGGAAGACTAAGTGAAAGGGGGTTCTTGGGCAGGACAGTTGTCAACACTTTGCGGAAACGTTCAAAAGCTTCAGTATATATAACCAATATTTCGTTCGTTTATTTATGCAAGTTTGAGTTTTGTGAGGGGAGGGATGAGGGTTGATAGTAAGGGTCGGTGGATGTTAATAGTTTTTTAATTGACGTCCAATATTCTCTGTATAGAATGTCAGTTTCATAGACGAAGTTGCATAGAATAAGATTCTGTGTATTTTACATTCACGAAACCAACATTTGTATGGGAGGGGGTAGAGGAGGTAGGGGAATCGTAAAGATTGTGACGCAATTTTATTTCCTTTCGTTGTAGTCTTCTCGTACAAAATTTTAAGTTCGCAGCTTTTAACTTGTTGGTTATTAGTTGGTTCAATGAAATAGGTAGAAATGATACTTTTGTATGGGAGGGGGTAGAAGGGCAAGCGTGATTGCAAAACTTTTAACAAAATTTCATTTCAATTATTTTTATAAGTTTTCCGGCAAAAATTGAAATGGATAGCTTTTAAGAGTTAGCTGATAACCGATTTCTTAAAAATGCTCGAAAAAATAATTTTGTATGGGAGGGGGTAGAAGAGGTAGGGGAATTGCAAAATTTGTGATGCAATTTTCTTTTCTTTCTCTAGTAAGGTGCTCGTACAAAATTTCAAGTTCGTAGCTTTTAATTTGTTGTTTATTAGTTGATTTAATGAAATTGGTCGAAATCATACTTTTGTATGGGAGGGGGTAGAAGGGCAAGTGCTATTTTGAAACTTTTAAAATAATTTTATTTTAAATATTTTTATAAGTTCTTATGCAAAATTTCAAATTGATAGCTTTTAATAGTTAGGTGATAATTAATTTCTTAAAAATGGTCGAAAAAATAATTTTGTATGGGAGGGGGTAGAAGTTTCAAAGGTATTCGACCAGTTAATATTTTATACGTTTGGAGATTTTTTTTAAATGTATTTCCCAAATTTTCAAGTTTCTAACTTAAAATTACATCCAAAAATTTTCAGTTTTCGTGTTTTTTGTCGCTGCACTTGAAACACCTTGTGCCCCTTAGACCGTGGTGGTCGGTTCGTAACAATTGTGGATCAAATTATTATTTTTTTTCTGTGTATATAAAATAGATGTATCCACATGCAAAATTTAAAGTTTCTATCTTTGACCAGAGTCCTAAAAAAATCACTCAAAATTTTCGACGTTTTTGCTTACCACCTCCCTCCCTTTACACCCCCTAACTTAAAATTTTTATCAAAATTATAAATTATATAGTTCTATAATCTGACGAATTGTTGATTTGATATCTGCACTCAATTTTGAGATATAACGATTTCTAATTTTGAAAAGTGCACCATTTTTGAAATGCTCCCCATTTCCCCCCACTACTATTATGACCAAATTTTATATATTTTTTATATTTCGCTAGTATAGTTTAGTATATGTCTTAAATTTCAATTACATAGCTTAAGAGATAGTTGATATATTAATTCTTAAGTGTTTTTCTTTGCACTCCCCCTGACCCTCCCCCTTACAATAATTAGCCTATTTCTAAGCTTATTCTGATGGATCTATACGCCATCTTAATTGTCCCAAAATATGGGTATTTTTTGGTAAGTAGTTTCGAAGATATAACCATTTCAAAAAAAGATTCGGCGGACAATTTGTTTTTAGCCCCCCCTTTTCGAACGCCAATGGATAAAAAAATTAAATTATTTTTGAAGTATGTCCCACAACCTTCTCTATATGTATGCTGATTTTCATCTTTCTATCTGCATTCGTGGTGAAGATATTAGCAAGTGTATTTTTCGACTTTTTCCATCCCCCCGCCTCCTCCTTCCACCCCACACTCCCCAAAATTTGGATAATGGAGCTCACTTACCAAATTAACAATCCACCCAAAAACCAACATTCTACCTTTAACGGTCTTGGAGGTACGAGTCCATATGTACGGCGTACGGCGTACGGCGGGACGGATTTTTTTTTTTGTTTTTTTAGGCTAATTTAGTCATGAAACGCGAAAAAAACAAAATTTCAGGGTAGCAAATTTTTTTTTTTTTCTGTGTCGATCACAATACTTTATTATTAAAAAATAATAAAGTAAAATTCAAAAAAAAAATCCGCCAGTGAGCTCCAGTGAGGCGGAGGTAGGGAAAAAGTAAGAAACTACATTTTCTAATATATCCACTATGAATGCAGATAGGAACGTGAAAATTAACATTGTGAGACAAACTTTAAAAATAATGTAATTTTTTCATCCATTGGCGTCCGAAAAGGGGGGCTAAAAATAAATTGTCGGCCGAATTTTTTTTTCAAATAATATATCTTCGAAACTGCTTACTATAAAAAATATTTTATATATTATTTTGGGACCATTAAGGTAGCATATAGATCCTCCAAAATCAACTTAGAACGGGGCTAATTGTTTTAAGGGGGAGGGTCAGAAGGGCTGCTAAGGAAATCATTTAAAAATTAATATCTCAACTATCTCTTAAGCTATGTAATTGAAACTTTTAAGCTATACTACCAAAATACAAAAAATATATAAAATTTGGTCCTACCAGTAGTGGGGGGAAATGGGGCGCACTTTCCAAAATTTCAAACCGTTATACCTTAAAATTGGGTATAGATTAAAGAACTATATAGTTTTTAATTTTAATAAAAAATTTAAGACAAGGGGTGTAAGGGGAGGGAGGTGGTAAGCAAAAATGTTGAAAATTTTGAGTGATTTTTTTAGGGCTCTGGCGAAAGATACAAAGTTTAAATTTTCCATGTGGAAAAATGATATTACGCAGTATTTTTTTTTCTTATTTACTAATTTTCTTTAAAATTCTGTTGATACCAAGTGCAATTATTCTCGGCTGTCGATTGAGAGCTACTGGTAAGAGCTCTATAAATTGATCTTAGCCGCGGTTACGGCAGGCCAAATTTTGTGAGTTTAAATTTCAATACTTTTTTTTGCATATAATTAAAAACATGGGTTTCTTCCAAAATGTGATAATTTGTTAGAGCGAACTAGAATAATTAAAAAATGAATTATTAATAATATTACTGAGTAACGGAAATGTGACAACAGTTTCATATGGAAATTTTGTTACAAAAATGTCAAATGTCCTGCTAACACAAATTTCTAGTGAAAGTATTCTATTGCTGTCGTCAATTAACTCTTTGCCAAATTTTTGATAAAAATGTTTGTTGACCAAATTTAATCACTAAAATATTGGAACAGATATCGTGAGCCGCTTCAACTTTATCCACTATTTCATAATAATTTTGTCGATAATCAAATTTTTTTGTCAAATTTCTATCGAATTCACATTTGTGTAGGTCAGAAAATTTTTTTGCTAAGGATTAGTAATGAAGAGAATTTTCGTCGGGACAGACATACAATTTATTTCTGATCTAAATTTTCCGATGAAAATTTGTTTATTTAAAATGATTCATTCGACACTTCAAAATTTTGAATGTTTGACGTCATTATAAGAAGTCTGCAAGTAATTTAAATACGAAAGTTAATTAGTTTTAGTGATTTGGATCCAGTCATATTTTTAATGTCCCGATGAAATCTATTTTCTTTTTGATGTTCATTTTATAGTTTCATCGAGCCAATATTTTCCGATAATCCATTTTAAATATATAAATCAAGCTACTAAATATCCATTATGGTTCGCTTATTCTATTCTTCGATATTGGGCTTATCAAATTTAGTTGATAGGAAAAACGAATAAATTTTAAACATTCCACTGAAACGTTTTCAGTTTAATCAGGCTAGGACGAAATTGAAACACGTTATCCGGCAAAATGATCGGCCTATGAAATATTACAACATTTGCCATTTTGGTTGTCGCGAATGGGCTGGCAGTTAATTAGAACTGTCAGAGGCTGTGTAATTGGAAACTGGCCGCGGATTTCATTTTAATCTGGGGTTTTTGATTTCCATCGCCACTCGTAGGTGCGATTCAGTCATACATACATATATGTAGGTACGTGTATAATTTAAACGATAAATTTTCATTTTGTGATTGCGCTGCTTGACCCCCCCCCATCAGTTATACGTGTATAATATTTAACGTATATAAAGCAATATAGGACGCAATAATAGAAAATGACTTGAAACTTTTATCGTCCTATCGACTTGAACCAGGACCAAAATTCGAGTTGGTGTTCGTGGTTGAAGCGCGGCGGTGTTCGACGACATGAATGCTCTTTTCTGGGGACATACGTAATTTATGCATGTACTCTGTGCTTTGATGGAGTGCCTGAATAAATTGAAAAGCCAAAAAAAAGAGAAATTTAAATTTTAGAACGAATTGGACTTTCGCACTTCTCCCATCGTGTTTGAGGGAGTTCGAAGTTGAATGTACGTTGTGTTTTTCGAAAATTCAATGAATAAAATCATAAATTTATTTTTAAGATAGGAGAGAAAGATTGTGATATTAATACATAAATATAAAATAAGATTGAATATATATGGATTCAAGCGACTTCTTATTACCTCTTGTACACAATGGAGTAATCCTTACCATTGTCCTCTAAAATTATTTTCGAAATATGGGAAAAAATGGTAAAAAATGAAAAAAAAAACATATATATATGTGTTTCACGCCCAACGATCTAGCAACCTTCTTTAAAGTATATATTAGCCCACTTTTAGATTACAACTCGCTGTCTTGGCCGATGCTCTACTCCAGGTCGTCTAAGATATTCGAGAGCGATTAGATCCATTCATTAAGTTTAGTAATAGAGTCCGTATGTATATCGAATAAGCCGCAGCTCATTTGTTTGAACCCCACTCTAACAATTACTGGTAAGCTCAGGAGATAGTTTCTTTGGTTGTTATGAAATCTTGCAGTTCTAATTCAAACCCCATTTCGAAAACTTTCTCAAGCGATTTCAAGATGTTGATTAGCTTAAAAGTGCTGTGATCATTGCTAGAACTGGAATATCGAATGGGTATTATTTCGCTTCCTATCAAACAATTTGAAACAATTCCCTCCACCTAGGACGCATTAATAATTGCAGATAGAGGTCCGGCCAAAAACTGATTTCATTCTCAGAGAACCTTCGTTGAGATGTTCTCGAATACAGCGGCAGAAGTATTTCTCAATTTACCTCGACAGACAGTCCTCTATTTATACTCTAGATGAAATCTGAGAGTATTATAAGTTTGCCACAAAGTTTATAACGCTAAGAAATAAGGCTTGGAGAAAAAAATGAATGGTACAGAAGTTCATACAATCACACAAAAAACTCAAAACCGGATGTCCGTCCGTCCGTCCTTCCGTTCGTGTTCTCTCTAGCTTGAGAACGCTTTGAGCAGGAGAGCTCAAAATTTGTACACGTCGTTTTTGACAAAAAAAGTAAGGTCAAGTTCGTGAACGGGCCAAATCGCAACACCCCTTCTACCCCCTCCCATTCAAAATGCAGCAATTTCGCAATTCGACAATAAACGGATTTGCAAGAAAAGTGTAAAAGCTATTGATCTGAAATTTGGAATATATTGCTGTTATGTTAATTTCAATCTACCGTATAAAAGTTATTTGTGTCCTCTTCCTTCTTCCACAACCTCCTATACAAACTGCACTCTTTCATGAAATGCTCTAAACCAGTTTATTTAGTGCATGTAAAATTTATCGAGCTGAAATTGTGCAATAAATATTTATTTAGAATTATTAGTAAGATCAAAAAAATTAAGCTATTAGCATTACTCATTCTACCCCCTCCCATACTATTGGCGATTGGACTTACGCTCTATCCTCCCAGCGCTTCCTTGGTTTTCCGACCGGTCTTTGTCCATTGACTTTCCCTTCGAGTGTGCGTTTGGCAATCCTTCCATCATCCATCTGCTCCATATGACCAGCCCATTTAGTTTCTTAAATTTGATGAGGGTTGACACTTCCGGATTGTCAAATTGTCAAAGATGGCATATAATTATACTCTAGATGAAATCTGAGAGTATATTGTGTTTGCCTTACCGTTTGTAACGCTAAGAAATAATGCTCGCACAGAGCCGCCAAGGGTACAGAAATATTTGTTGTCGCTCAAAAACTTCGATTCCGAGTTGCTGTCTGTCCGTCTGTCCGTCTGTCTACAGCATAACTCTCGAACGCTTTGAGCTATCGTGCTGAAATTTGTTGTGTGTCATTTTTGGCAAAAAAAAAAACTTTAAGTTTGTGAACGAGCCACATCCCCCCACTCCTTCTACCCCCTCCCATACAAATTTCACGAAATTTTAAAATTTAAATTAAATTATTTTTCTTCGAATCTGTTAAAGCTATCGACTTGATATTTTGCATAAAGTATAAAAATAGAAATATCAATAACGGGGAAAAAATGTCTTTTGATCCATACACTCCTTCTACCCCCTCCCATACAAATGTATAATTTTTGTTAATTGCATTATATCGATTTCCATTAAAACTAGAAAAAGTATAAACCTTAAATTTGCCACAATTTGTGTTTTAATAATTGCAATAAATGCTAAAAAAATTATCAGCTTCTCTTCACTCCTTCTACCCCCTCCCATACAAATATCTGTATTATAAATTCAAGAAAAGCATTTCTTCTTCGAATATATTAGAACTATCGAATTTGAAATTGAATCAAAGCGTGGTGATAAGGATGATGATAAGCAGTTTCAAAATCATCTTAAACGCTCCACTTCCTCTGCCACCTCCCATACAAATGCCTCAATTTCAGGAAAACTATGTCCAATTGAAAATAATGAAAGTTACAAATCTTAAATTCAGCACGAAATATTTTGCATACCACATTAGGTGTCATATCCAAAAATTACAAACCTTCCTCCTTTCCTTCTATCACCTCCCATACAAAAGTCACTATTAATTATTTAAAAGAATTGTAGGTGACATATTTTCCGGTACATTGAACTCTTTCTCATTTCATCTAGAGTATCATATGATTGAGCTTTACGCCCAATCATAATTCTTTTATGTTTTTTTATTGTATCGTGTTCTCTAGACCGAGTCTTCCCTCACAGGTCCAAGGATTCTTCTGAGGACCTTTCTTTCAAAAGCGTTAACTAATTTTTCGGATGCCTGAGTTAATTAATGTCCACGTTTCGTTGCCATACCATAGCACAGGTCGTATAATCGTTTTATATAACTTAAGTTTTCCTGTGTACGTTATTGTTTTTGATTATTGGAAGTACCGAATAATACGTCTTAGTTGCCTTCATTATCCTTCCTTTAATTTCGATGGGTTCGCTTCCATTCTTCGAAAGGTTTGCCTCTAGGTATACAAGGCTGTCTAGGTTTTCTAGGTTATAGTCTCCTACTTTAATATTTTGTCTGATTGGTGTCTTTTTCCTAGTTTGTGTAATAACTTTTGTTTTGTTTTCGTTAATAAATAGTCCAACTTCCCTTGCTACCGCGTCAAGACTTACAAATACCTCTTTAGTACTCTCCACAGATCTTGCAAGGATCTATGTCGTCGGCATTTGACACGAGTTGTGTGGATTTGAAGCATACTGTTCCCTTGAAGTTCGGAAGTTTCCGAACGACATATTCGAGTGTCAAGTTGAAAAGCATTGGTGCTAGGCCGTTACCTTGTTTAAGGCCGTTATCAGTTCTAAAGCTGGAAATCTGCCTTGGTGTTCACCAATTACTTTGTCAGCATAGGACTTAATTTTCTTTTCCAGAATTTTTTTCAAGATCTTTTGAGACGTAATACAACAAAGATATTCCTAGGTAATTTTCGCAGTAGAGTTTGTCACTTTTTTATGAATTGGACAAATGATGCTCTTGCGCCAATCTTCAGGAAGTGTTTCCTGCATTCATATATCTGAGACTAATTTATGTAGGAGATGCGTTATGCAGGTGTCGTCGGCTTTTAGAAGCTCTTCTGGAATCAGTGCCTGACGGTTTGTTGTTCGGGTTGTTCTTGAGGCCGTTTTTACTTCTTCGAGTGTGGGATGATTCAAGGAGGATCCTCCATCAGCTGTTACATCAGTTGTGCCTGCTATGATGTCTGCTGCTGCTTTTCGTGCGGACGATGGGCTTGGATTGAAGAGGTATTCAAATTATTGCACCCATCTGTTTTATATCTTCCGCATTACTTATAATGTTGCCTTCTGCATCCCTGCAGAGCGTTGTCTTAGGTTAGTATCCCTGTTTCATTCTTTAAACTAGGGAATACGTGGCTCTT
Organism: Chorisops tibialis; assembly: GCA_963669355.1. NCBI lineage: Eukaryota > Metazoa > Arthropoda > Insecta > Diptera > Stratiomyidae > Chorisops > Chorisops tibialis. Next base: position 291,999,354 of record OY770262.1, read on the forward strand.
TTGCTGTGTAATATAAAATGTTTGTCCATGTATCATAAACAGCACTTTACAAATCGCGGATTTTATGTTAACCGATTTTTAAGCAAATTCCAACACATACGCTCGACGGAAAGGCGTATGTATATCACTCGGTTATTTATCAGGATGAAAACCAAGAAAAACAATTTCTGACGCAACTTGTCCTACACGGTACTTACTGTAGCTTGTTGTATTTGAAGAGAGGAAAAAAATTATTTACTGAACTGGCGTATTTTAATCATTATCGTTTTTTTGGAACTTATTTGTATCACAGACCAACTAATAGAGAGTTAATTGTTGCCATCTAGAACGCCTTGCGCACGTTGCTAAGTTACGCTGATTTTCACCTCTTATCGATCATGGCACCATCTTATAACTTAGGGGGTCACCCTTTAATGCATTGCACAGTCATGTCGGTATGGGAAAAGGATGACATTTGGTTGTGTTATGGGAATTTTGGGAGAGAGAGAGACGGAGCTAGGGTATAGCCTAGTAGGTAGTGTGTTGGTCTTGTAATGCGAAGGTCGTGAGTTCAAATCCCGGTCGGCGCAATATATAATTCCGGCACATTGCCTGTTTGGATATATGTACCTTGGTCACCTCAATCTAAGAAAATGAAAAATTCGTAGAAAAAGGGTTGTGCGAAGGGCTAACAACCCTTCCACAATAAGTAATGAAAAAAGTTAAGGAACCTGAATATCAGGAGGCCAAGGTCCAATTTGGGCTGTAGTGCCATTGTAGATGTAGAGAGACGGAAATGGTGATGGAAATTATCTTTGAAGCGCTAAAGGTTATACTTGCTTGGAAATATGCTAGCAGACAATGCGTTCCAAAGTCTCGACGGTCGTGAAATCAATGACTGTCTATATTTCACTGTACGAGTAGGAATAGGGTTGACAGTAAGCTCGTGTGTGCGTTTAGCTTGACGAGTATTTCGGGGAAAAATAAAAAGTTGAGGAATGAGTGATTTAAATTCCGCACTACATTTACCATGAAAGTAGCAATTGGAAATGCTGAGTACTCCAACGTTCCTACGATGTTCGAGGGAGTCAATAGAAACCGTAATGGTTTCATCTCCAATTAGTTGGAACGCATGATTTAGATTCGATCGAGCAGCGCAAGGTTTGTTTAGGTTGCTCCAGCTCATAAATGCGAGTTATACTCTAAACGAGATCGAATGTAAGCTTTGTAGATGGTTGCTATGTCGTGAGGCGTAAAATATTTTTTGCATTTGCGAATGATACCTAGGCGTTTGTAGGTATCAAGGGCAATATCAAAGATATGTTTGCTCCAATCAAGTTGGTTATTTAATTTTACGCCTTATACAATAAACTCATCTACAGGGCAAATTGGTACGTCAGTAAACGCTAAATTAGGCAGCAGAGTTAAATTCAAAGCAGTTACCTAAAGTCCTGTCAACATAACTAAGGATTGGATTGAGAGTAGAAGACAAAAGGTCGTTGATAAATACTAAGAACAGAGTAGGCGATAGAACAGATCCCTGAGGGATACGAGAATTAGTTGAAAAGAGGAAGAAGTAACGGCATCTAATACTACTCGTATAGTGCGTTCGGACAGGAAACTTTTAATCCATCGAATGAGGGTAGCATCGAGGCCAATAGCCGTTAGCTTAACAAAGGGATATTCATGCCAAACTCTGTAAAAAGCTTTTGCAATGTTAAGAGCAAGAACTTGGGCTTATTTGTGCAAGCGAGAATTCCAACGTTCCGTCAGGTCGATCTTTCCGAACGGAAACCGTATTGACGATCGTGGATAAGCGGTTTATCCTCGAGGTAGCGAATGATGACGATGTTTCCATTACTTTCGAGAGCAGTGAAGTAATGGCTATCGGGCAGTAGTTAGCGGGGTTCGCTTTGTTTCTTTTCTTGGGGATTGACTGAACATTTGCGACTTTCCACAATCGTGGAAAGCACCCAGAAGAGATAGATGAGAAAGATTGCGAAGAGGCTTAGCCAGAGAAGAGGAACACATTTTAAGGGTAATGGGTGGAATGCCATAAGGGTCAAAGAACTTGTGAACATTGATATTCTGCGGGATCCTGAATATGAGACGCGTCCGGAAATGTACCGGAGGCAGCGTAAAGTCAATAGGAGGGGTTTGGTTTGAAGGTGGTGGTGTAGAGATTCTTGCGAAACTTATTGCTAATAGGTTAGCATTCTCAACCGGATCGATAACAGTACGGTCGCCATCAACGAGTGGTGGTGTTGATGAAGAGATGAAATTATTGTTGATCGTTTTGACAAAAGACTAGAAAGATCTTGAGCCCTTTGGACTCTGAAGGATCTTCCGCCGAAGTTTTTGGTCCTGATCAAATTTAATACGCTCAAGGATAGATTTGCCAGTATTTCTTGATGCATCATAATGGAGTTGGAAAATTTTGAAAATTTTGAAACGATTGTTTCTTAGCCTGAATTGCCACGAAACATGCATTTGTGAACCAAGAGTCCTTCGACGGCCGGACTCTATTTTGATTAGAAGGTATGTAGAGCTTCATACCTTTCAGTCTTGGTGACAAGCTTAAAGGCTTCATCGCAGTCATTAGAATCGTAGCACAATTTCCAATTGAAGTCATCGAAGAACTCGCTTAGCGCCCCTCAATTTGCTCTTTTAAAATGCGGGGTGCCTTAGCTAGCAGCGGTTTTAGTGCTACAACTGGAAATTGTGCACGAATCAAGAAATGATCCGTATTTCGTATTAGCGATGGGGATATTACAGAGAGAGAGAGTATTTCTCAGGTTGGCTGGTGAGAAATAAATCAAGAAGATTGGAGAATTGACTTACAATTTCTAGTAAATGAGTAAGTTCATTAACCAGCGGTGTTAATCCGTTTAACGAGACAAAGAGCTTAGTATCACGTGCTTCTTGGTTCGTGCAGGAAGAATATTTAAGCCAGGCAGTGTTGTGAACATTGAAATCGTCCGCAATAACGATTTCAACGTTAGAGTGTGCAGTGTAAATGGACTGGATGGATTCTGACAAACCATCCAGCTCACTAGCTGTTTTAGTTGCATTCAATGCCGAGCTTCTATAAACGTAACAAAAATACAAAACATGCCTTTGGGTTAAAAGTTTTATCCAGATATAATTAAATTCCGGATTGGAGCAGGTACCTAAATGCGGAACCGATTGGAAGGCACATCATCGCGAATGTGGAGAGCGATTTCCCGCTGGCGAAAAAATGCTGGGATAATGTGGTATCCGGGCGAGGTACGTAGAGCTCAACCCCCGAACGTTAACCGGTGGAAAAGATAAGAAGTATAAGGTGAAAGTTATTCACAATAACAGACCGATCAAAAAAAGAGTAAAAGGAAACGCTGGGTTGGAGCAGCACTGGCTGGTGGATGTTTCGGTTCAGTAATGCCTTGATTTAGTGTCGTTTGTCTACCTGAACATGGATCATAAATATAACGTTTCAATCAGTTTCTTCACCAGTTTTGTACTGATAATCCTAGATGTCAACATCAAATTAATCAGCACGCCAAGTAAAGCCTACAAGACCAAATTTGAAAGTGGCTCAGAGATATATTTTTCTTATTTGTTATTATTGTTTAAGACATTTTATTTATAAAATTGTTTTCCTCACGAGCTTAGCTCATAGATTACTTGAATAAAATTTACTTAAAAATTTAATTACTGCCCATGAGTATTCTTATTTATGGGCTATGTCACCCAGCCCTTCCTAGTCCTGAAATATATATTTAGCACACTCCTGGTTCCATTCAATGGTTTTACTTTATCAAAGTATGGTGGGTGCTAGTTTAACTCTCATTACTTACAGATTTTATACACACTGCCTTTCCAGCTTCTATTTTAAGAAACTCGAGTAGATGATGCGGCAATAAATTCAAGATTGTTTCTTAAGCCCCCAAATCCAAAACGAGTTGACTCAAAGTTTTCCAATGGAGTCAGGTCTCAAACAGGGATATGGTCTCGCCCCCATGCTTTTTAACTTGGTGCTTAAGTATGTCTTCAGGAAGGAAACTTCAGTAACCTCAGTGGACACCAGAGGTACTCTACTTGTAAAATTCACGTAATTGGTGGCGTACTCAGACGACGTGGATATTCTGGCCCGATCAATACTTTGCGTAAAGGAAGTATTCGAATAACTTCTCTTTCTGCAATGGCACTACATCCCGAAAAGGGCCTTGGCCTCCTGACCTTCAGGTTTTTAAAATTTGTTCATGACTTATTTTGGAAGGGTTGTTAGCCCTTTGCAGAACTCTCTACCTACGAGTTTTTTTTTTATTTTCGTCGATTGAGATAACCAAGGTATGTTCAAGTAAGCTATGTTCTGGAATTATGCGATACGTCAACCGAGCTTTGAGCTCACGATCTTTGTATCGTAAACCAACACGCTACCCACTTACAACTTAAATTTTTTTAAAATCATTGTCCCTTAATTCGATAAGTGAGCAAGTGGAAATTCATACATATCATACTGCGGCCTCCATTTTTTACCCATGAATCAGTATTAGACCTGATTCCGTACGGAATTTTCTGCAGATGTTAATTCCAACGCAGGAGCTTTTTCAAAGTGAGACGCAAAAATAGAACTGGAGGAAAAACTCTTCAACTACTTTAGAGAAAGCATCCTGAGGTAAAGGACAATAGATTCTTGGTCGTTGTGCTTGGCAGACAGGACCCTTTGCCTAATAATAATAGTCACTCCTTGTTGCCGAGCTATTTCTTCGAGTTGACTAAGTTTGGAGAGTGCTCTATACTTTTCCTACGAATTGGATTTAAGGGACATTAATGTGTCACCGTTTCGAAGACATTTTATTTCAACTAGCAGTTCGATCACTATTGGTAACCAATGAAGTGGAGGTAATACTCTAATTTATGTATCGTCTAATATTGTTATTCACAGATAACTTTGTTCTAAAACTTCAAGTTATTGTCCTGAATCTTTCATCTCCAATATAACAGTTTACGTCTATCTAACCTCATATGTTTCAAAACGATTGCCACATGCAAAGGTTCAATATATGCACATTATTATCCATAATTATATACAAACAGTTAAAATAATAAAAAAGATCAGAGGGTGGAATAAATTTCAAACTCTGGTGAGCTTTGAAGATCAAAACTTACCAAGTGGAATAATATTTCACACTATGAATATGTCGCATCAGTTTTAAATTCAATCCTTTCGAGCTGTTCCACTGAAGCGACACTTAAAATTTTAATTCGGTTGACCGTGTCAAAACCTAAATGTGTAGGATCTAGGAACCTTTTATTTGCGTGATGTATTATAGTAACTAGAAATAGGACAAGGCTGTATAAAAACCATCGGATACCACACTGAAACATTATTCTACCATACCACTTGCACGATGTTATCGAATAAAGCACATTACGTCCTGTAAACCAACTAACTCCCTTTCAACTAGGCATAAATGTGAACCATACACACAGTAATCCTTTCGCCATAACTGCTGGTGCTCTATAGGAAGGCACTATAGCTAACTTGATGAAAAATAACTTTGGGTTTTTTTTTCCATCAGACTAGAGCAATTTTTTATTATTTTCCACTCGAAATGATGCATATAACGAAAATTTATGGACATCGTTTTCGAATGATTCGCATTAAATTTTCAGGATATAATTTTTGGCGGTTGGCTGGGGTTTATCTGGACGACACGTTATTTAAAGGAGCGCATGCAGAGAATGAGATAAAGTGCCGGCTCACGAGATTACTGCAGAGCGCGCTGAGTGGAATTCGTTTTGTTGAAATTGCTTTAAATTTAAAGCTAATAAACCTTATATTATCGAATTTCGGAGTTTTATTTTCATTGAAAGCTGTTTTTCAATTATTGGCAGCGCGTATTATGTAGAACGGAAGGAAAAAATTTTCTACTTAAGTACCAGTTTAAGTCCAATCATAAATGATTCCGAAATATCAATTTTACCGGATTAAATGGCTTAAAGCTGCGTTAAGTTCAAATTGCAGAAGGCGGCATTTTTTCCGTGTCTAAGCTTTTTTTTCAAGTAAATCTGCGCGAAGTAGTCTAAAGCTTTGCCGGAAATATTCTTAAATGTTCATACGGATGTTTTGAAAAATTTGTTTTCAGACGTTTTACATTATCCAAACTATTTCCATTAGTCGCAGCAGTGTAATGTTTTATATGTAGCTAAAGATTTTACAATAAGAAATAACATTTAAATTTCGACAACATCGTAAAACTTTTAAGTGATAATCATTGCCGTTCCCTAGTAACAAAACAAATCGTTTTTTCTTCTCGATTAAATTCTCATAACTTTCGTTCTTAGTAAGAAATCAATTCCAAGATCAATAAACGTCTGTCTGTCGATGCGACCAATCTTTTGTGACTACTTCCGTTCTTTTCTGCAAGTTATCCTCGATATACAAATACAGATGTTACAATGAAGTTCACTTTTTTGGATTCGTGGGACCTCAAATAGATAGTCTCCGTCAAAAACTGGATGTCAAAATTTTTCGCGTTCACAATAGCTCCCCTTTATTTCAAAATACGGGAAACTAAAAATTAATTTATTCACTACTATCACTACGCTAATCATAACACTGATTTAGCCTCTGATAATAATTTTACTTTATTATTCTAATAATAAAGTATTATTTATTTATTTGAGCTCTTGAACAAAAAGATTACAATTTGAATTAAACAAAAGCGGAAAATAAAAGAATAGCAAAGAGAAAAATTTAATTATTAAAAACTAGCGATCGCCCGCGACTTTGTCCGCGTACGAATCGCAAAATAAGCAATTTTTGAGAATGTAGTTAGTAATACATTATCCGAAATATATAAACTGATTAGTTTAATGGTCCTTTGAACACAATGGTTTCTATTTTGTTGGAGTCCGATCCATAAATTATTAAGATTGAAATTACGATACTCGCATTTTAATGAAACAGGCTCGTGATCAAATCAATCCCGTAATCTAAGACCATATTCGTATTGAAGAGCACTAAGGACATGTGAATAGTTATAGCTTGTGTTAAGTAAAAAAAGCCCACATAAAATAACATTAAGCTTAAAACCATACCAAAACTACGACTCTGCGTAAAGCCCAATCATACTAAATTTTTGTGATGTTAAGAATTTTGTATGGGGAGTGGTAGAAGAGGTAAAAGTACTGAACTAATCTGTTTCACATCATACCAGAGTAGCTAAAAAAATGTTTTGTACCAAATTTAAGCTCCAAAAATTGAATAGGTACTGAGAAACTTAGTGCATTGGATTTAGTGAAATTGTGCAATTTGTATCGGAGGTGGTAGAAGGAGGGGAGTGTTTTTTGGTGATTTTTCGAGAAACAAAACTGAAATATTTTAAATTTTAGTTCAGTAACATTCACACTTTTCAAGAAAATAGAATTTTTGAAAAGTTGTGAAATTGTGTGACTTTGTATGGTAGGAGGTAGCGGGAGTGAAGCTAATCGTTTAATTTTTTTCCCGATATTAACAATAATGCTAATTAAGGATGCTATACAAGATTTTAGCTTGATTAAAGCTATATGTATGGAGAAAATTGGTTTAGAGTATTTCATGAAAAAATGCAGTTTGTATGGGAGGTGGTGGAAGGAGTGAGGAGTTGTTAGTGATTTTTCGAAAAACAACTATAATCATTATGCAATTGATATATTTTAAATTTATTTTAGATCTGTGACTTTCACACTTTCCAAGAAAATCGAATTTTTGTAAAGACGTGGAATCGTGTCACATTGTACGGGAGGGGGGTAGAAATAGTGATGATAATCGGCTAGTTTTCCCGATATTAATAATAATGCTAATTAAGGATTTGGTACAAAATTTTAACTCGATGGGATTTATACGTACTGAGAAAATACAGTGTATAGTATTTAATGAAAAAGTGTAATTTATATGGGAGGTGGGCGAAGGAGTGGGTGGATTTAAATAATTTGTATACTTAAAGATTGCATTTGTAATAGAAATAATATATTTTAAATTTCAAATTAATAGCTCTTATAGTTTCCAAGAAAATTTGATTATTAAATGTTATTAAAAATGAGTCACTTTGAGTGGGAGGGGATAGAAGGCGTGAGGGGAGGTAAATAAAACCAAAAGCAGATTACATCTCGGAGTATAGCTAATAAACTGTGAAAGTTTCATTACAATCTGTTTAGACCTTTTTGCGTGAAAGCCGGACAGAGAGACAGACAGACGGACAGACAGAGAAGAATATTAAAAACGTGCGTTTCTGCTTAGTTATTGCTAAAATAAAACAAAAAACTAACTTATAGCCATTTCTAAATAAATAACAGACAGACACTACAATTATATTTATATGTATAGATGATAGTTTTAACTCTATTTTTATATGCCCGAAAAGAAGAGACTAAAAAACAAAGTTGAAGTCAATCATCCTTTGTATTCTTAGTATCGGAGAGTGTTGGTATATTTCGAGAGAGGCTCGAAGAGGATAGAACATGTCTGAATTCCTGGTTGAGATTATTTCTGGTCTAAAATTCAGTTCGTCACAGAGGTGGGTATTGAGCAGGTGGTTGCAAAGCTTGAAGAGGAAGCAAGCATCGAGGAAGGTCCGCCTTAAACGCAGGGGCTATGTGAAGTACTTCAAGTCTGCCATTGTAGTCGATATGAGGCTTTCCTAGTCTGTAGAAAAGGCTTTGACTGAATCTACGCTGAAAAGATTCGACGGCCCCAACATGGCAAGAATGGTTAGGGTTCCAGACGTTTGACCTGTATTCTAAGATACTACGGAGGAGAGTGGAAAATAGGAGAGCAGCTGTTACTGGACGGTTAAACTGGTACGGAGGACGAAACCAGCAAGTCTGTATGCCCAATCAGTAATCTCGGAGAAATGATTGACGAATTTAAGTTTGCGATCAAAGACCATTAATAGAGCAAGAGAGAACAGAGGAGGTAGCCTTAAACGAGTACTCCATAGTAAAACAATTCTCCATGTTCAAAAAGATATTGTTGTTTGAACACCAACGGGAGACAGCAGACAAATAAGCCAGGAGGAGACGGATGAAATTTCCTGGAACAAAATGAGATCATCAGCGAATAAGAGACAGTTACAAGTTACAAATTGGGACAGATCATTTATCAAGAGAGCAAATAATAGAGGACCAAGGATCGATCCCTGTGGTATACCAGAGTTTGCAGGAAACTCAGTAGAGGAGAATTTGTTGAACGTAATTCGGAGACAACGATCCGTAAGGTAGGAATTGATCCAGTTCAGGAAAGAGCCAGAGACACTGTACCTTTCAAGTTTTGAGAACACAATTTTACAATTAACAGTGTCGAAAGCTTTCGAAAAATCGGCATATAGACTTGGACAGTGTTACGACGTTCTAAGGATTGAGCAACAAGATTAGTGAATTCACATAGATTGGTGGAAGTAAATCAACCTTTTACGAATCCATGTTGGCCGGTGATATCAAGTGATAAAGTTTCTCCCAGACTACATTATGAAATAATCTTTCAAAAACTTTGCCAATGTAGTTTAGGGAGGAAACCGGGCGATAGTTCAAAACATTTTCGGTATCTCCTTACTTGAAAATGGGTACTACGATAACTTACTTCCAACAAGCAGAAAACGAGCCTTCTTCAAGTGTTTCATTGAACAAAATAAGTAGTGGCACCGAGAGCTTCAAGGAGAGAGATTTCACAAAAAGATTCGGGATCCCATCCGATTTTTGAATTTAGAGAATGATTGATGATTGATATAATGTCCGTAATGCTAATGGTTATCTCAGTGATGAAGTCCTGAAGAGGGATGGAAAAATCATAAGACAGATGATTGCTTGAGCGGCTTAACACAGAGGAAAAGTATTTGGCAAAAAGCTCACACATTTCTTGTGGATAGATAGTGGCATTATCACTAAACTTAAGTTGTGAAGGAAAAAATTGTTTATTTTCACGCTTTCTAACATATGACCAAAAAAGTTTGGTCTCATTGCGCGACAGTGCTGCCTCTAACTGAAAAATATATACAGAGAAAGACTTCTTGATGTCCGATTTGACCCGCTTACGCTGAAGGGAAGGAATAGTTATGGTAATCAGATAGAAGGGACGAACGCTTATACTTTTAATGCAAGCGCGTTTTTTAACGAAGAGCGCGATTAATCGAATGGTTAAGTCATTCAGAGTAGTCACGATTAGAGATGACACTATAGGGAATATTCCCATGAATTCCGTCATCAAGAATGGAGTATAGTGGCATCGATGATTTATTTGAGCTTTTGTTGCTAAGGAGTTTTGTTTTTTCGCGTTTCAAGACTCAATTAGCCTAAACTAAAAAATACGTCCCGTTGTACGCTGTACATATGGACTCATATCTCCGAGACCGTTAAAGGTAGACTATTCCTTTTTAGATGGATCGTTAATTGGGTAAGTGATCACTATTATTTAAATTTTGCGGAGTGTCAGGTGGAAAGGGGAGACGGGAGGCTAATATCTCCACTACGAATGCAGATAGGAGCTGAAAATCAGCAAAGGTATAGAGAGGGTTGTGGGATCTCTAAAAATAATTTAATCTTTTTATCAATTGGCGTACGAGAAGGAGGGGCTAAAAATAAATTGTCGGCCGATCTTTTTTTTCAACTGATTAAATCTTCAGAGCTAGTTGATCCGAAAATTTTTTATTTTAAGTCCAATTAGGTGGCATAAAGTTCCAATATAATCTACTAAAAGGGAGGCCGTTAATTGAAAAGGGGGGGCTGCAAAGAAAAACATAATAGAAATAATTCTGTTATTATAAAATTGGGCTTAAAGCCCAATTATATGATACTCTAGATGAGATGGAAATGCCTTTAATATACCGGAAAATATGTCATCTTAAATTCTTTCGAATAGTGAATATAGAATTTTGCATGGGAGGTGGTAGAAGTTGAAGGGGAGGTTTGTATTTTTCGTATATGACACCGAACATGGCTTGAAAATTGTTTTTTGCTGAATTTAAAGTTTTTAGTTTTCATTATTTTTAAACAAATTAGTCATAGTTTTCCTGAAATTGAGGCATTTGTATGGGAGGTGGCAGAGGGAGTGGAGCGTTTAAGATGATTTTGAAACTGCTTATCATCATCCTTATCACCATGCTTTGATTCAATTTCAAAGTCGATAGCTCTCATATGTATACTTGAAGGAGAAATGCTTTTCTTGAATTTATAATACAGATATTTGTATGGGAGGTGGTAGAAGGAGTGAAGCGGAGCTGATCATTTTTTCTAACAGTTATTTAAATTATTAAGAAACAAATTCTGACAAAATTTGAAGTTTGTACTTTTTCTAGTTTGTATGGAAATCGATAAAATGCATTTAACAAAAATTATGCATTTGTATGGGAGGGCGTGGAAGGAGTGTACGGATCAAAACAATTTTTTTTTTCGCATTATTAATATTTCTATTTGTATACTTTAAACAAAACATCAAGTTGCTAGCTTTAACAGTTTCGAAGAAAAATAATTTAATTTAAATTTCAAAATTTCCTGACATTTGTATGGGAGAGGGTAGAAGGAGTTAGGTGAAGTTCATAATTATTTTTGAAATATATTCCAATTATAATAGAATTAATTCTCACAAAATTTCGTCTTTTCAGCTTTACTAGTTTCAATGAAAATCGAAAATATGTATTTTTCAAAATTTTCCATTTGTATGGGAGGGGGAAGAAGGGGTACGGGGATCGGGTCAATATTCCGTGATATTAATGACATCTATATCATAATACTTTGACCTAAATTTCAAGTCGATAGCTTAAGTAGTTTCAAAGAAAAATCAATTTCTTAATATTTCGAAATTTCATGAAATTTGTATGGGAGGGGGTAGAAGGAGTGGGGGATGTAGCCCATTCACGAGCTTAAAGTTACTTTTTTGCTAAAAATTACACACACAAATTTTTAGCACTATAGCTCAAAGCTTTCGAGAGTTATGCTGTAGACAGACGCACAGACGGACAGACGGACAGACGGACAGACGGACAGACGGACAGACGGACAGACGGACAGACGGACAGACGGACAGACGGACAGACAGACAGACGGTCACTCGGAATCGAGGTTTTTGAGCGACAACAAATATTTTTGTACCCTTGGCGGCTCTGTGCGAGCGTTATTTCTTAGCGTTACAAACGATAAGGCAAACACAATATACTCTCAGATTTCATCAAGAGTATAAACATTAAAAAACTATTATCTCAACTATCTCTTAAGCTAAGTATTTGGAATTTGAAATATAAACTAAGTTATACTAGCGGAATACAAGAAAAATATAAAATTTGGTTATAATAGTAGTGGGGGGAAATGGGGAGCATATCAAATAAACTGCCAACAAGTCGCGCGCAACTTTATTATTTTTGGAAAGTCAATATGCAGGTTAGAGTGATTAAGACTAATTGGTACCCACTTTCACAAGTGGAAACCCTTTAGGGCAAGGCTGTTGTCAATGTAACACTTATTGCTGCAGTATATGTATGTAATCAATATTTCATTCGTTTATGTAAGTTTTGGGTTTTTATGAGGGGAGGAGATAGTAAAGGTGGGTGGATATGAACAATTTTTTAATTGATTGCTTGAATCACGTCCACGATTCTCTGTATAGAATGTCAGTTTGATAGGCGAAGTGGCATAAAATTTTCATAAAATTCAGTGTACATATTTTACATTCGCGAAACCAATCATTTGTATGGGAGGTGGTAGAGGAGGTAAGGCAATCGTAAAATTTGTGATGCACTTTTATTTCGTTTCTATTGTAAGCTTCTCGTACAAAATTTCAAATTCGTAGCTTTTAATTTTTTGGTTAGTAGTTGATTTATTGTAGTTGGTCGAAAGCATTCTGTTGTATGGGACGGGGTTGAAGGGTAGGCGTGATCTCAAAACTTTTGACTCAATTTCGTTTCAATTATTTTTAGAATTTTTTGTGGATAATTTCATAATGATAGCTTTCAATAGTTAGGTGATAATTGATTTCTTAAAAATGGTCGAAAAAAAATTATAATAATAATATAACAATAATTCGACCAGTCAATATTTCATACTTATAGAGATTTTTCCTAAATGCATTTTGCAAGTTTCTACCTAAAAATTTGATTCAAAAATTTTCAGTTTATGTTTTTTTTTTTATTCCACATGAAACACCTTGTGCACGTTAGACCGACCGGGGAGGTCGATGCATAACAATTTTTATTACTTTTTCTGTATTTATGACAAAAAGATTTATCCACATGGAAAATTTGACAAAAAAAAAATCGACGGAAAATTTGTTTCCAGCACCCACCTTTTTGAGCCCCAATGGATAAGAAAATAAATTATTTTATAGTCCCACAAACTTTTCTATGTGTATGTTGATTTTCAGCTTCCTAACTGGAACCATGGTTGAGATATTTCAATTCTTATTTTTAGGTTTTAGCGCTCTCCCCGTCTCCCCCAAAAACAAACTTTCTATCTTGAATTGTTTGGGAGTCAATGCGCGCTGAGTGTACACATCGGCGTACGGTGTACAGAAATTCGGATTTTTTTTCTGCACGAAACGCGAAAAAAACAAAATTTCAGGGATGCAAGTTTTTTTTTTTTTTTCAAGTCGATCTTAATGCTTTGTTATTCAAAACAGGTATTAAGTTCAAATTTTGTCAAGTTGTGGAACTATTTGATTTATAATTTTCCCAATTTTAAGAAGGGCGTGTAAGGGGAACGAGCTGGTGGGATAATATGTCAAATAATTTCACTAATTTTTTTGGGCTCTGGTACACACATCCATTTGATACACATTAATTGTTATTTACCAAAGGGGCCCTAACTTGCACTAGGTGTTTCATGTGTATTGAAAAAAATCAAAAAAACTCATTATTTTTGAGTAAAGCTGTAAGTTACAAAATTTAAAGTTTATAAGATTCATTTAAAAAGAAACCCTTAAGAGTTTAAGATATCAATTAGTGGAATACCTTTACAACTTCTATCCCCTCCCATACAAAAGTAGTTTTTCGACCATTTTTAAGAAATCAATTATCATCAAACTATTAAAGTCGATCAACCTGAAATTTTTTACAAACACTACACACTAAAAATATTTCAAATAAAAATAAATCAAAAGTTTTGGAATCCCTTCTGCTCTTCCAGCCCCTCCCATGCAAAAGTATGTTTCCGATCAATTTCAATAAATCAATGAATAAACAAGAAATTGGAAACCATGAACTTGAAATTTTGTTTTAACACCTTTCAAAAGAAACTTAACAAAACTGTATCACAAATTTTGCTATTCCCTTACCACCTCTATCCCCACCTATGCGAATATGTGGGCTTAAGAATATAAAAAAAAATCGAGAATTTCATAGAATTTACTTCGTTTATGAAACTAACATTTTATTCAGCAAATTTTTAGCGCGATTCGAGCAATCAATTAAAAATTATTAACAAGTAACCGTCCCTTCTATCGAAGCCCCTTCCCTCATTTAAACCCTAACTTGCAAATATAAACGAATGAAATTTTGTTTCTATGTACTGTAGCTATTGCTAGTAGCGCGTTGGTCTACAAGGCGAAGGTCGTGAGTTCAAATCCTGACCGACGCATAATTCAAGCACAATACTTGCACGGAAATACCTTGGTTACCTCAACTTACGAAAATGAAAAATTCGTAGATGGAGGGTTGTGCGAAAAGCTACCAATCCTTCCGCAATAAATTATAATAAAGGTTAAGGAACCTAAAGGTTTGGAGTCGAAGACTCTATTTGGGCTGCAGCACCATTGAAGAAGAAGAATGGAGCAATTGATCGTACTCGCAGTTAAGTGTTAAATAGTTGACAACAGCTCTGCCCAAGAATATAGTCTCCCCTTTCCACCCTTACCTGCATATTGACTTCCCACGTATCTTCAACTTGTCCCAAGAATAATAAAGTTGCGCCCGACTTGTTTTTTAAGTTTCATTCAACGAAATTCGTATGAAACTTTATGTAGCAGAAGAGAGTATACGTTCCTAGTCCAAGTTAAGGTGTGATTTCAAAGTAAACTCCCATTTGTCTAGCACGAAATCGTTGCGCTTAATTAACTTTCAGCGTATCTGCCATGCATTCAACAAGAAAACACATTAAAATAGATTCTAATTTCGTAAAATTTGCAATTTACTCCGAAGAAGTTAAGAAATTAATTTCCTTTCCGAATTTGGATACCATCTCATCTCACGATTTCCTTTTGCAAAAATTCAGGATGTTCATGTTGATGCCTTAAATCCTGACTTGTACATATAGTTAACAGGGAATGAAACATTGTATCGTTGAATCCTTTATATGTATACACCCCGCAACATTCTGCAAAATATACCGAACACTGCATTCGTGAGGTTTACGGAAGCCAATTAAAAACAAGTCCCAAGTGCGCCCTAGAAATTTATTCCTCAGCCAAAACTTTTAATTTCTTTAGCACTCTGCAATACGGAATTCACTTAATTAGTAGATTGCAAACGTTCTTTTATGTGACATGTATTCACGGTAGAGGAATCGTTTCTAACGACAAAAGCCTGTTAACATGTGCTTTTGCAATTTCTTCTGGTGAACATAAGTCATTCCCTTAACGTTTGCTTCTTTTCGATGAGGACGCATTTATTCATTACGAATCTTAGGAATTTTCTGCAAACATTTTCAGGTGCAAAGTACAGAAGTGAAGTTCTCAAACTAATTGAGTTAATGTTCCTGCATGTAGTGTGTTGTGCAGCTTTAATCAATTTGCGAGTGACGAATGCTTTTGAATAAAAATTGCTTTCAATCGAAAACTAAGAAATAATTTCAGAAGAGTAAGAAAAAGTTTGTGCTATTTTCGAAAAGAGATTTAATTATAAAATGGCTTTCATATGGGGCTTGCACTTTTAATGAAAATGAACTCGTCTAGAAGTTACGTAGAGATGTATAAATCCAGTTTTATTTATTTACATTGGAACTACTCGAAATTCGTTACTCAAAACAAGTTCATGTTTTAGGATCAATTAGGTGGCATATAGATCGACTATAGCTAACTTAGAAAGATGCCAATACTCTTCATGGGGATGCAAAGAAAAATAAATAAACTGCCAACAAGTCGGGCGAAACTTTATTATTCTTGGGACAAGTTGCGGATGAGTGGAAAGTCAATATGCAGGTTAGAGTGGTTAGGGAAGGCTAAGTGAAAGGAAGTTCTTGGGCAGGACTGTTAACAATATTTCATTCGTTGCTGTAAGTTTGGGTTTTTATGAGGAGAGGAGTAGGGGTAATAGTAAGTGTGGGTGGATGTTAATAGCTTTTTAATTAATTGCTTGAATCACGTCCAATATTCTCTGTATAGAATGTGTTTCATAGACGAAGTTGCATAGAATTTTCATAAAATTCGGTGTATTTTACATTCATGAAACCGAACATTTGTATGGGAGGGGGTAGAGAATATAGGGGAATCGTAAAATTTGATACGCAGTTTTATTTCGCGTCTCTTGTAAGGTGCTTGTATAGAATTTCAAGTTCGTAGCTTTTAGTTTGTTGGTTATTAGTTGATTTAATGAAATTGGTCGAAATCATAGTTTTGTATGGGAGAAGGTAGAAGCGCAAGTGCGATTTCAAAACTTTTAAAGCAACTTCATTTGAATTATTTTTATAAGTTTTTATGCCAAATTTGAAATTGATAGCTTTTAAGAGTTAGCTTATAACTGATTTCTTAAAAATTTTGTATGGGAGGGTGTAGAGGAGGTAAGGGAATCGAAAAACTTGTGATGCAATTTTCTTTCATTTTTATTGTAAGATGCTCGTACGAAATTTCAAGTTCGTAGCTTTTAATTTGTTGGTTATTTGTTGATTTAATAAAATTAGTCGAAATCATACTTTTGTATGGGAGGGGGTAGAAGGGCAAGCGCGGTTTTAAAACTTTTAACGCGATTTCATTTTAGTTATTTTTGTAAGTTGTTATGTAAAATTTCAAATTGATAGCTTTTAATAGTTAGGTTATAATTCATTTCTTGAAAATGGTCGAAAAAATAATTTTGTATGGGAGGGGGTAGAAGTGTTAAAGGTTTTCGACCAGTTAATATTTCGTATATTTAAAGATTTTTTTTTATATGCATTTCGCAAATTTTCTACCTTAAAATTTCACTCAAAAATTTTCATTTTATGTGTTTTTTCAATGCACATGAAACACCTTGTGCACGTTAGACCAGGGGGGTCGGCTTATAACAATTATGGATCAAGTTATTATTATTTTTCTATGTACATCAAATAGACGTATTCACATGCAAAATTTAAACTTTGTATCTTTCACCAGAGCCCTAAAAAAATCACTCAAAATTTTCGACATTTTTGCTTATCACCTCCCTCCCCTTACACCACCCAACTTAAATTTTTTACCAAAATTAAAAACTATGTAATTCTTAGCCCCCCCTTTTCGCATCCCAATGAATAAAAAAATTAAATTATTTTTAAAAGTTGTCCCTCAAACTCGTCTATATGTATGTTGATTTTTAGCTTCCTAGCTGTAACCATGGTTGAGATATTTGAATTCGTATTTTTCGGTTTAAGTGCTCCTCTGCCTCTCCCTGAACCCGTACTCCCCTCAAAATGGGTATCCGCCTGAGATCCGCAACTACCTACAATCCTCCCAAAAATGAACTTTCTACCTTGAAGGGCTTGGGAGTTAATGTGCGCTGAGCGTACACGTCGGCAGACGGCGTACAGACAGACGGATTTTTTTTTTTGCATTTTTAGGCTATTTTAGGCTATTTTAGAAATGAAACGCGAAAAAAAAAATTTTAGGGTAGCAAATTTTTTTTTCCAAAGTCGATTACAATACTTTGTTATTAAAATAATAAATGAAAAGTCGATCTTTTATATTAGGGCTTTCTTATACACGACATTCTCTATGATGGATTTTCCATTGGCTTTATTATATTCTAGATGAAATCTGAGAGTATTATAAGTTTGGCTCTAAAGTTTGTAACGCCAAGAAATACTGCTCGCCCAGAGTTGCTAAGGGTACAGAAATATTTGTTGTTGCTCAAAAATTTCGAAACCCGATGTCGTTCTCTAGCTTGA
Source organism: Chorisops tibialis (assembly GCA_963669355.1). Lineage (NCBI taxonomy): Eukaryota > Metazoa > Arthropoda > Insecta > Diptera > Stratiomyidae > Chorisops > Chorisops tibialis. The sequence continues at coordinate 292,017,387 of OY770262.1, forward strand.
GAGCTCGTTCAGCTAAGAATTACAAGTTTTGTACACGATATTCTTGGTGAAAAGTAAGGTCAAACTCGTGAATGGGTCGAATCGCTCCACTCCTTCTCGCTCCACCCCTTTTGCTAAGACTATGAAAACTATTGATCTAAAATTTCGAATGTATTATTTATATGATGACATTAAAATACTGTATAAAAATTATTTAAATCCCCCCACTCCTGCAATCACCTCCCATACAAACTGCACTTTTTCTTGAAATACTGTAAACTAATTTATATAAACCAAATTTATAAAATGAATCGAGCTACAATTGTATCCGAAATATTTATTATTAGTTATTCGTAAGGCCGAAAAAAATTAGACGATTAGCTGCACTTCTTCTACCCCCTCCAATACTATATGACACAATTTCACAACTTTAAAAAAGGACGATTTTTTTGAACCATATTAATGCAACTGATTTGCAATTTAAAATATGTCAATCAAATAATGTTTGTAGTTATTTCTGAAAAAGTCATTAAGAATTCTCCACTCCTTCTATCACCTCCCATACAAACCACACAATTCTCTAAATCCAATTCACTAATTTTCTCAGTGCGTATTGCGTTTTTGAAGCAACAATTTTGTTTAAAATATTTTTATAGCAACTCTAGCATGAAGTGAAAATATTGGTTCAATGATGTCACTCCTTCTACCACTCCCCATATAAAATTTTTTAAAATGCAAAAAATTTCCCTTTCATCTAGAGAATCGCATGGCCTATTATGTTTATACTCTAGATGAAATCTGAGACATATTGTGTTTGCCATACCGTTTGTAACGCTAAGAAATAACGCTCGCACAGAGCCGCCAAGGGTACAGTTATATTTGTTGTCGCTCAAAAACCTCGATTCCGAGTGACCGTCTGTCTACAAAATAACTCTCGAAAGCTTTCACGTATCGTGCTGAAAATTTTCATATGTCATTTTTAGCAAAAAAGCAACTTTAAGTTCGTGAATGGGCCACATCCCCCTACTCCTTCTACGCCCTCTCAAACAAATTTCATGAATTTTCGCAATTTAAAGAAATTGTCTTTTCTCCGAAACCATTTTAGTTATTGACTTGAAATTCGGTCGTAAACGTAAAAAAAAATTGATCTGATTCCTTTACTCCTTCCCACACACAAATCCACAATTTTCAAAAATGCATTTATTCGGTTTGCATTGCAACTAGCAAAGTTAAAAGAACCAGTTTTTGCCATAATTAATTTTATTGCAAATGCAACCAATTTTGGAAAAATTATCAACTTCACCTCACTCTTTCCACCCCCTCCCATACAAATTTCAGGAAATTTTGGTATTTTAACTAAATTTTTTTTCTCGAAAGCCGTTAAAGCTATCAACTAAAAACTTTATTATAAATATTATTGATGTCGAAAAATTTGGTTTTGATTCGAATACTCCTTCTATCTCCTCCCATACAAATGGACAATTTTGGTTAATGCATTTAATCGATTTTTATTGAAACTAGAAAAGGTACAAACTTATAATATTGCCACAATTTGTCCCTTAATTATTGCAACAAATGCTAAAAAAATATGAACTTCGCTTCACTCCTTCTACCACCTCCCACACAAATTTTTGTATTGAAAATTCAAGGAAAGTATTTCTCCTTCGAACATATGAGTGACAAAGCAATGTGATTAGGATGTTGATAAGCAGATTCAATATCATCCAAAACCTCGCACTCTCTCTGCCACCTCCCATACAAATACCATAAATTCAGACAAAAATTGTTCTATTTCCTCGAAAATTATAAAAGCCACTAACTTTAAATTCAGCATGAAGCATTTCGTTTACTACGTTCGGTGTTATACACATAAACTACAAATTTCCTCCTCTGCTTTTACCACCCCCCATACAAAAGTCACTATTCGCGATTCTAAAGAATTTGAGATGACATATTTTCCTCTCTTTCCTATTTCATCTAGAGTATCATATGATTCGGCTCTACGCGAATATCGGAAAAAGCAATGCAATCCGGAAATTAGACAACAGTTGTACGGAGTTTTCCTGAATACTTCTGAAATCCATTTAGGTGGTTTCGCAATCGAGCATTTTTTCGAACCGAAGAAACAGCTAGCTCTAATACGCGATAGACTTAAAGGAGCGCTCACAACACGCTATGATAACTATTCAAACCATGGAAAGTATCCAAGCACAAGATCATTCTCATTTCCTTCTGTGGTGCTTTTCAGTGACAGATATCGTGTTTTCCTGTGGTTTGGTTCTTTGGCATGGCTTCTTGTGGACGTCCCCTGTGTTCCTCCCTCAAATCAGGTCAGATTTAAATCGTCAAAATGCGACAACTAACTTTCTTTAAAATATGTTTAATTAAAGTTAGTTTTCAAGCGAAAACCGATATAAAATAAATGGTCAATTTGCTTCAAGGAAAATACATCCTTGATCATATTTTAATGATTTTTCTTCAGTCCATCGAACATCAAACGAAGATATTCTTAGAATTTGCCTTAAAATATTCGAGAGGCACGTGTTTATTTCACATCACGGTCAGAAATGGGAAAAAAAATTTGTGGTGGAATCGCGCAAAAGTTCATATCTATAGTAAATAGGTTTTCGAATTTGAATTATCTCAAACTTCATACCTAGAATCAGCGGGCTGCTAATCAATATTTGAAAGCTTCAAATATTAAATATCCAATTAACTGTAGCTAAATGAACTCATTCGCCAAGGATGAAACTTTAACTACTCTTTATTTAGCGTGGCTTAATTATTTCAAAAATTATGATAATACCGGGGATCGAACATCGAAAATTGCTCGTCCTTAAAATTAGCCTGTTATTCATACAAATCCTCCTGTTAAAATTCCCTACAATTCTGAAAATTTATTAAAACGCATGCGGTATTCGTGTGAGTGTAGGCTATGCTTATGTAATTGTATACAAATTTACCACGTCAATAAATTGGCACATGAATATTGCGAACGAATAAAATGGATTGGTTTTCTGATCCTCTTGCCCATTATGTTTTTCATAATCGCTTAAATGAATGGCAAAAGCTGTTCAAAAGCTCTTTTATTCATTAAATATTACAAACAATGAAAGAAACCAAAACAGAGTCACATGTCACCGAATGTAATCTACGTTAATTATGTCACTAGCGAAAAGCGACCGGTCCAATAAATCATTTTTCGCTAAATAAATTGAAAATAATTGTACTTACCACAATGATTGCGATTAAGCTCGTAAAATGCAAAGAGTACTTAATAAAAGCATTAATTAATAAAATTAAATATTTGGTTCATTGTTGGGGTTGTGCTGCTTCAAACTCTGTAATAATGTCTAGTCCACGGGATGATTCCAGACTAAATTTTGGGAACGAAATTTGATAAAATCCTTCAACATAAAGATTTTGGAAATTTTTTTTTAACTTGTGGCATCACTATTGCTAACAAAAATAAATTGACATTCCATGTTTTAAATTCTAACAATAAAAGCGATCGGAGCAAACAGTCTGTGCATTGAAGATATTTTAGAAAAAAAGAATTGATAACGACTATTGTAATGCTGGAGAATTGGATGAACCCAAATTTGTCTGTTTTCCTGTAATCGAATCACTCATTTCAATATTAAATTGCTACAGCGGTATTGCAGCCCAAACCGAGTAATCAAATTTCAAATTAATCGAATCAAAAATATTGTAAAGCTAATTTATAGGACAGTGAAAATAGTCAAATTGTTACTAAATAATTCTTGTCGCCATAATTTACAATTGCATTAAGCTTTCCGTTGTTTTACTCTTTTAACTGATAACACCTTGAGCTAAACACCTCAAATTTTGTTCACAGTTTTCTTTTGTCACGAAAGAAAGATGAAGCTCATGAATAAGCCTATTATTATGAAAACATTATCCTCAAAATTTCAATAGCACAAGTAGAGGAATGTCATGTACCTTACGCCTATTGTACCTTGATCTTATTGCTGTCTTGATGAATTTAAAAACGTTTTGAAAATATGTTTTTCACTAATTTTTCGCCCCTTGGTTTTAGTAAAGTTGGGAGTTGCATCCGCTAGAAAGCTTATTAGTAGAGGTACTACGCAAGGCAGGGTCCTCTGTCCACTTCTTTAGAACGCCGTGGACAATGGACTACTGCTAAAACTAAAAGAGCCAGGCTGTAAAGTGATTACTTCTGCGGACGACTTTGCTGTAGGCACCTTTGTTAAGTACTCGAGTACTCTGTGCGAAATTATGCAAAATTCCCTCATGAATGTAGACTGGGAGTGAACCCACACAAAACCGAGAGTGCCCTTTTCACATGGAAACACAAACCTCCTAACCTCCTCCTAACCTGGATGGTACTAGTCTTGTTTTTGCAGATAGAGCAAAATATCACGGTCTTATTTTGAATAGGAAACTGAGCTAGAAACCTAATATTTAGAAACGTTTAGATATAGCTACTGTTGCGCTTTACTCCCGTAAAAAACCCATAGGTAAGAAATGGGGAATGCAGCGAAAAGTAGTGCATTGGCACTACGTTGCCTTCCTCCATCTTGCTTTACGATGTTATTCTGTGGTGGACTGCCCTAAGGACAGATACAAACCGCACTCTCCTCCGCAAGGTATAGAGAAAAGCATGCATATGCATATGTGGGGCTCTGAGAACAACCCCCTCCGCAGCATTAGAAGTACTATTTCATTTACTACCTCTCGATATATTATTAGTAAACAGATGGCTACAAGTGCAACCGCATTCCTCGAAGAAACTCGCCAGTGCACCTGCATTCAATCTGGTCACTCCTTATTTCTGCAAGATTTCGAGAATTTAACCGAAAACATAAACCACACTCTGCCAAGTTTTGATTTTGATAATAATTTCCTCACCGTCATCCCCTCGAGACAATATTGGAAGGAAGATGAAATACGGAGTCCTTATTCTTCTATACCGGTGGCTCAAAAACAAGAAGGGAGGAGGTGTTTTCTGCGCAATGCTTAATTTTTTTTCTTTCCGCCTTCCGGATAATTGTAGTGTGTTTCAAGCAGAAGTGATGGCGATAAAAGAAGCCTTGGGCTGTCTGAAGTGTAATCTAATGTTGGCATCTATACTGATAGCCAGACAGCTATTAAATCCATGCAACCATTCGTGTCTACATCCAGGATTGTTATTGATTGACGCGCGCCTCTCGCAACTTATAAGCTGCAATTAAAGTTGGATGCGATTAGCAAAGCTAACGACAGATGGGCTAACTGCTCTCTCTAGAAGAAGGTGACGTTACCTAGGCGTATATTTTTTTGATTGGCTTGGTAATATGGTAAATACGGAAACCAGGAGCCTTCACCGCTTCATTGAAAGCTCCGGCTGGTTCACCGAGTAAGAGTCTCTTCTGAGATCCTGTGGCATCACACCGGACCAGCATATGTCCGCCCGGAATTGTGTCTGGGCAGCAACCTCTACCTACCTACCTACCTACCATCCTTGTACCTCGCTCCTATTCATTATTTGTACCTTGGTCCGTAGCGAGTTATAAGAATTGGGAAATCTAGGGTAGGGCAAAATATCAGCAAACCATTCGTTTGTTAAAGGCTTACAGCCGAAGACCCAATTTGAGCTGTGAGCCATTAAAAAATAATTCTATGCCATTATTTTAGTTCAATTGTATGAAATCGATTTTAATTTTTATAAAATTTGTCGGATACTAATTTTGGAATGAATTTGGTAGGCTATTTGTGTTCATAAATATTTCAATATTGGTAATTATTACTAGGGTATAGCCTAGTGAGTAGCATGTTGTTCTATAATACGAAGGTCGGGATTTCAAATCCCGGTCGACGTATAATTTCAGTACACTACTTGCGTGGGTATATCTTGCCCACCTCAATCTGCGAAAAAGAAAATTCGTAGATAGAGGGTTGCGCGAAGGGCTAACAACACTTTCAAAATAATAAATAAGAAATGTTAAGGAACCTGAAGGTTAGGAGGCCAATGACCGATTTGGGCTGTAGTGCCATTGAAAAAGATGAATAAAAATTATTGACATGGATATGTCTAATGGCCCGACTCAACCAAAAATGTTGTGAACCGAAAATTTGTTACCATGAGTCTATCTCTTTATCACGCGCCCAGTATTTAACCAAAACATACTGAATGCAATTTGAAGTACCAGGCACGCAGAACTATGATCAACTGGTTCCTCAGATTCTATTCGGTACGAAAATTAAAAAATTTTGATCGAGGTTTCTTCCCCTATACTCGGTTGAGCTCGTTTGGTAGGATTTTCACTTGTTTGCTGCCCGGGTTTCGAGCATTGCGCTGTTGTTGTTGGATTCTGCGTTCTCGGGATATTAGACGACTAGCGAGAAGGCGAACAGAACTCAAGAGTAGTTGTGGGTCGCGCTGCTCAGGAACATAGAGAGAGGAAGGGGGTAGTCTTGACTGTGAGTCTATCTCTCTCGTACTTGTATATATATCCATATATACAGAATGTATAGTATTTAATCAAAACATTACGATTCGAATGTGTAATACCAGGTACGCAGAACAAGTGTCACTGTGTTCCTCAGATTCAATTTCTGGCTGGATTTTTTTCCGAGCTGATCGAGATTTCTTTCTTTATGCTCGGTTGAGATTTTGGGCGCCTGTTGATCGAAGCTGGTTTTGTGGGACTTTTATTTATTGGCTGCCTGGATTTTGAGCATTATGTCAATGCTATTGGATTCTTTGGTTTGACTGCGTAGCGAGAAGGCGAACAGTACACAAGAGGAGTTGTGGGGTCGCGCTGCTCAGGATCGTGTGCCTTGTAGATAAAGAAAAGAAGGGGGTGGTCTTGACTGTGGGTGCTTAACCAAAATTTTTCGACATCGCTTGTAATGGTTTTTGGTTCTAAAATCCAAAGCCGACTTAATGCGCGAATCATGTAAGCGTAATCGAGAAATCAAATTACGTAGCAACGACGAGTTGATGCAGTTTCTTTGCGATACACCATTTTGTTCAAGTACTGCAGAAATTGAAAATTTTCAAGAATTTCCACGATTACGTACGCCCAAAAACCAATCATAGCGGAAAGACATATCCATATTCTTTATGTACTTGTGGCGCAGCGGAGGTCATTTACACTTGGTTTTTATTAAAAGTAAATATTATATAAAGTTTTTTTTACAAATGTCCAAGATACATGCCACATCGGACCAATGTACAAGCAGTACTTGGGACTTTAAAACAAGATAACCGAGTAATATCATGCATTAATATGTTGTAAGTTAGTGCACTACAGCAGGCAACACAAACTACAGGTAATACTGGGCTGTGACGCGAACGCACACCACACTATCTGGGGAAGTAGTGATAGCAACAAAAGAGGTGAGTCACTTTTGGAGTTTCTTACTACTAACAACCTAGATATAATAAATAAGGGAAACACACCGACCTTCATAAATTCAATAAGACAGGAAGTACTTGACCTAACTATAACAAGCCCCAGCCTGGTTGACAAGTGCGAAAATTGGCACGTATCTAAGGAAGTTTCTTTATCAGACCACAGGCACATCTGTTTTGATATTAAGACTTCATTTAGTTACGTAGAATAATACAGAAACCCTAAACGTACCAACTGGAATCTTTACCAGACACTCCTAGGGTACGAAATAGGTATCGAGGAAGAAACAATAAGCAGCCCAGATTGCATTGATAAAATCACAAATAAACTCGTAAACAATATTATCAATGCTTACGAGCAAAGTTGTCCTGTTCTACACAAAAAAAGGGCCAAACAAACTCCTTGGTGGAACGAGGAATTAGCGGCAAAACGCAAACAAACTAGAAAATTGTTCAATAGAGCAAAAACCTTTGGTACCTGGGACGATTACAGAGAGTCCCTTACTGAATACAATAAACTTCTAAAAAAGTTAAAAAAAGAGTCTTGGAAAAGATTCTGTGAAGAGATAGATGATCTCCCAACGGTCTCAAGACTCCAAAAGGTGTTGTCAAAAGACACCCCGACAGACATCGGACTTTTAGAGAGACCAGAAGGTTTCTGAACCAAAAGCAGTATGGAAACTCTTGAAGTTTTATTGGCAACACACTTCCCAGGCTGCAAAATAATTAACAATAATGAAGATTTAGATGAAGAGGAAAGGATGTTTCGTCAAACTCCATACAGCAAAAGTATTGCTGGTAAAATCTTCACTCCAGAAAAGATTAGATGGGCGATCAACACCTTCAAACCCTATAAATCAGCCGGAGTAGATAAAATATTCCCCGCATTATTGCAGAAGGGGTTAGAGATCCTAATGCCAATATTGATAAGGATCTTTAAAGCTAGCTTTATATGGGGATACATCCCAAAAATCTGGAGGAAAGCGAGAGTGGTATTTATACCGAAGGCAGGGAACCGTCCCAGTGAACAGCCAAAGTCATACCGCCCTATAAGTCTTACCTCCTTCTTTGTCAAAACGATGGAGAAATTAGTGGATACCCACATAAGAACGGGACCTAACAAAGTCTGTCTTAATAAAAACCAACATGCCTACCAAAAAGACAAATCCACAGAGTCAGCCCTTCATGGTTTGGTTAGACAAACCGAAAAGGCAAAAGACTATAAAGAAATTGCCCTTTGTGCATTCCTGGATATAGAAGGAGCATTTGACAATACTCTCCATGAAGCCATAATAGCGGCAGCTAGGAAAAAGGGTCTGGAAACGGCCACAATAAAATGGATACACGCCATGCTGAAAAGCCGAATGACAACCACGGAACTAGGTGATAGCACAGTGACTGCACAGACCTATAGAGGATGTCCTCAAGGTGGGGTACTATCCCCACTACTTTGGTCAATTGTAGTAGATGAGCTCCTGGACCGTCTAACAGACCAGGGATACGAGGCAATAGGATATGCTGATGACCTTGTCATTATCATTAGAGGCAAATATGATTCAATAATATCGGAAAGAATACAATCAGCCTTACAGGAGATAATGAACTGGTGTCAGTCTAAAAACTTGAACATTAACCCAAGTAAGACTGAGATAGTACCATTCTCAAATAGAAGAATAAGCCACATTGTACCTCCTGTAATAAATGGAACAATAATACCCTTTTCAGATGAGGTAAAATATCTAGGTGTTATACTGGATAACAAACTCAACTGGAACAAACATATAGAATGGACTTATGCACTAAAGGCATTTTGGGCCTGTAAAAGCTTATTTGGTAGAAAATGGGGATTAAAGCCTAAAATGATTTACTGGTCTTACAGAACAATCATTCTCCCAATAGTCACATACGGTTCAACGATATGGTGGACTAAAATATTACAAAGGAAAGCTCAACTTACGCTACAAAAAATCCAAAGGCTAGCTTGCCTTGGTATCACAGGTGCAATGAAAACCTGTCCGACAGCGGCAATGGAAATGTTCCTTAACATCCCTCCGATACATATCCAAATAAAAAAGGAAGGTATCAAAGGAGTGTTACGCAGACAGGAGAAAAACAATTATAAGTCAGGGGATCTTAGAGGTCACCTTAAAATCCTAAAAGACACGAAAATGGAAGTTATAACTTCCACATTATCGGACGCGATGCCGACAAAATTCAACTTTGAAACCCCGTTTAAAGTTATAATCAGGGAACGCAAGGACTGGCAATCCAATCCATGCTAACTGATATTGTAGAGGGATCAACCATCTGGTATACAGATGGCTCCCGCACATCTGAGGGGACAGGAGCCGGAGTCAAAGGTCCTAACTTCTCGGTCAAAACCACTTGGTAAAGAAGCCACAATCTTCCAGGCCGAACTAATTGCAATGGAGCTATGCATCCAAGAAAATATAAGGAGAGCTCATCGCAATAAATCCATTTATATCCTATCGGATAGTCAGGCGGTTCTCAAAGCTCTAGCATCCAACAAACACGGATCGAAGATAGTATGGGAATGCCTTCAAAACCTAATCATCCTGGGAAAAAGGAATGATGTAACCTTAATGTGGGTAGCAGGACACATGGGAATTGAGGGTAATGAAGAGGCTGATTGCCTTGCTAAAAAAGGCGCAGAAACAAATTTTATTGGTCCAGAGCCATTCTGCGGAAAACCAAAAGGGTACTTTAACCCCATATTCAAAATGTGGGTAGAAAACGAACATAAAATCTACTGGAATAGACTTCCAGGCTTGTCAATTTCAAAAAAGCTGATCCTATCACAAAAAAACAAAGTGGAGGATATTTTAAAATTCAGCAAGAAGGATATTAGTATCCTAATCGGCCTAATGACGGGGCACAGTGGAGTAAACCACCACCTCAAAAATATGGGCTTAGCTGAAACCGACATTTGTCGCCTTTGTCTAGAGGACTCAGAAACGACAGTACACATCCTATGTCACTGTGAAGCAGTAGCTAGGAAAAGACACAGTCTTCTCTTCTTGGAAAGGGGTTCCTTTCTACGGAGGAACTAGCCAATACGGCTCCCTTAACGATTCTCAAATTAGCAAAAGCTATTGAGTTAAAATATTGAGTTAAAATATGGTGGGCTATAAACGCACAATAGGCCAAGAAGGTCGCAGTGCTCTCGCGCGTTCCCCTAGTAATAATAATAATAATAGTGCACTACATGAAAAGCGGAATAAGGTACATTACATTCCCCACCTATAGATAAAATGGGCTAATTAGTGCGGCGACGATTCCTAAGCCTTCATTCTGAGCGTTTTGAATTTCGTTGGAGCAAGCTAAGAATACTCTCAGATTCCATATAGAGTATAAAATGTTTAGTACTAATAATCACCTTTGACGATTCCTTAGAACATCCAAGTTAGGAGTTAAAAGCAAATTTGTGTTTTCAATTGTAGCATTATTCTTCTCGAAGTTCCCTTTCACTCATAGAAGCAAAGCTACTTGCTGCTAATGCTGTTCTAATTATAAGCGTGATACAGGTTTCTGCGAAAGCGAGGCAACGTTCCATACTAAAATCCAAAAATAACAAATTTCTTGGAAAGCGCGTTCTCAATGAGATAATAATTTGGCAGTATGGAAAGGACTACTCAGGTGAGTTTTGCGGCTCATGTCGAAATTTGTTGTTAAATTATTCGAGCTGTTCGAAATGAGATTGGTAATTGGAGTAATAGTTCGAAGGAGCATGAATTTCAATTTACCCATTGAATTTGAATTAATCGTATTGCCGAAAGCTTCTTTAGCGTCCTTCAACTCATGAAGCGCCTTTTGTGGCAGATAAAGTCATTCTATCGTGAACTTAATGTTGTATTGAAAGAATGTCTACCGTCAGTTCTGAAAGTTCCACTTTTTTTTACAATTTTTATTTTATTATTCGATTAATTGGTTTTCATTGGAGCGTTACTGATAATTACGGTGGCCATTCGAACTTTATTTCGAAGGACAGTCTTTTTTTGGAGGGATTCTTTGGATCTATTTTTTTATGAAAAATCCCATTTTTGCCCTTTATTTTTATAATCACGGAATTAAAGTTCCTTGCACAAAGAATTTATCATCGACATAGGTAAGGGAACCCGTGGCAGAACGGGGTACTAAGTTGAGAATACGTTTTGAAAACACAAAAAGATTAATTAGAAATAATCACAAAAATACAGTAATATTGTAAGTAACAAAACAACAGTATTTTTGTTTTCAAAAATAAAAAAAATATGCCATTTGCCACATTCTGCCCGGGGTAGTAAGGACAAGTAGTTATAAAAACATATAATACTAGTGGAAATACGGAACAAAAAAAATTAAATTTGCTCTGTATTTATTTAGTTTTAAGTGACTGTAAAGATTTAACTACACTTTCCATCGATTGTGTCCTTTTCTTAAGGCTATTCAGTAAATTCACACACTAGGACAGTATCACCATTTTCGCTATTGATTCCTGAATAAGCGATTCAATCTCCAACTGATTTTGAGTTAAATTCATCGCATTATAGACATTCTCAGTCAAAATGGGGTACTTCCCCATTCCGCCCCACCCTTTCCGTCGCAGGGACACGATTCAGGGTAGGGAAGTAAGGCGACTCGGTAAAGATGCGTAAATTAATGTTTATCTACATGAAACTAAAGACAATTAAACGTACTTCAAGCATGTACTAACTGTAGTTGTAATATAAACAAGTATGTATACTTCACCGTGGTTATAAAATCATCAGAAGTTTCAATACAGGAGCGAAAAAACACATAGCAAAAAGTTCACCTACCAACGCTCAAGAACACTAGACTAACATGGCCGCTGTAGTTGAATAGTAACAGGTTGGTCTAGTTCTACTTGTTTCCGCTCGCTGGCACTGAAAAACGACGAGCTTCATTCCGCCCCGGTACTCCCGGGTTCCCCTAATAAGATTGTGATCTACAGTTTTTCATATTTTTATATCTAAACTATTAGAATTGAAAAACTTAAAGAAACATGTGAAAATATAGATGTGACTTACAGGAAACAATTGGAATTTAATAAAACTAGATGGTTAACTCTGCAAATAGCAGAAAGAATTTTGAAATGATTTCATCCCTTAAAAATATTTTTTTTATAATAAGAAATTACACAACAGCTATTATACTCTAGATGAAATCTGAGAGTATTGTGTTTTCCATACCGTTTGTAACACTAAGAAATAAGGCTCGCACAGAGTCGCCAAAGATACAGAAATATTTATCCTCGAAAACTTTGACTTATCGTGCTGAAATTTTTCAGTTATTATTTTTAGCAAAAAGTAACTTTGAGTTCGTGAACGGGCCACATCCCCCCACTCTTTCTACCCCTCCTATACAAATTTTGGAATTTGAAGAAATTGATTTTTCTGCGAAACCATTTCAGCTATTGACTTAAAAATTAGGTCATAGCATAATGATGTGAATATCATTAACGTTGAAAAATATTGATCTGATCTCCATACTCCTTCTACCCCTTCCCATACAAATGCACAATTTCCAAAAATGTATCTATTCGGTTTGCATTGCAACTAGCAAAGCTATAAGAACCAATTTTTGTCACAATTAATTTTATTACAATTGCAACCAATTTTGGAAAAACTATCAACTTTACCTCACTCTTTCTACCATCTCTAAATTATTTTTCTCCAAAGACGTCAAAGCTTTCAATTTAAAATTTTGAGAAAAGTTTACTATTACAAATATCATTGATGTCGAAAAATTTGGTTTTGAGTCGAATAATCCTTCTACCCCCTCCCATACAAATGCAAAATTTTGGTAAATGCATTTAACCGATTTTCATTGAAACTAGAAAAAATAGAAATCTAAAATTTTTACCACAATTTGACTCTTAGGTTTAGGTTTAGGTTGTAGGAGGGTGGTTCCATAGAAACCACAAAGCACTGAGACCATCTAGTTGGGCCCATTGTACTCCCCCTATTTACTATAAGATGGAAGTCGCTTTTCTTGCTCTAACCACTTGGTTCGGTTTGCGAACCGTAGCAGGCTCGAATGTTGGACGCCTCTGAGGTCGTCTAGTTTTGAGAAGAATCTAGAGCCTAAGCAAAGGAGACGACGTCCTGAGTATCGTGTTTGTTGCCCATTCGTTTCGTTCAGGAAACTTAATGTGAAACTTCTGTTTCTCAACCTGCGGTTGGTTCATGCAATCGTACTCGCGGTCTAAAGGGGAGTTTGCGTTTCTAATTAAAATTTTGCCATGACCAATTTGTGGCGCTGACCACGACATAATAGTGGTTTTTAATCTAATGGGAGCTAGGCCCGCTGCTTGTTTTATAAAAAGATCAAGTGGAGGTAGGGAGAGAACTACCTCCAATTTGTCTCTTAATAATTGCAATAACTGCTAAAAACAATATGAGCTTCGCGTCACTCCTTCTACCACCTCTCATACAAATTTTTGTATTCAAAATTCAAGAACATATGAGAAACAAAGCAATGTGATTAAGATATTGATAAGCAGATATTAAATCATCCAAAACCTCGCACTCTCTCTGCCACCTCCCATACAAATGTCATAAATTCAGACAAAATTTGTACAATTATCTCGAAAATTATGAAATCTACAAACTTTAATTTCAGAATGAAATATTTTGTATACTACTTTTGGTGCTACATGCAAAAATAACAATCCTCCCCTCTCTGTTTTTACCACCTTCCATACAAAAGTCACAATTCACTATTCGAAAGAATTTGAGTTGATTTATTTTCCGGTATAATAAACTCTTCCCTATTTCATCTAGAGCATCATAAGATCGGGTCTTACGCCCAGTCTGTCTTTTTTTGTTTTTTCTCTGCTTTTAGTGATGGATGTGGTTTGTTTCGTTATATATTGATCGATTTCCATATTTGAAAGATTACGGCCTACTGGTATATCAAATTGCAGTTCGTTCATCAGGTCTGATCGCAGAAAGTTCCTGTCTGTACGCTTGAACGATCTGAGGTTGTTCAGGTAGGGGTTCATATTGAGTTAACTCTAAAATTAAGGCGAAATGATCCGATAGAGCTAGAATCGTTCTGTAGAAGCAACGACTGGCATCCGTATTGAATAATCCTGATGATATCAAGAAGAAGTCTATAAAGGAGGATGAATTATATATATTTTAATAATGTTTCACATTTTGAGAAATTTGCTGGGCGACCCTCTTTTCTACAATTAACACCGAAGGCTGGTATTCTTGCTTGACGTATTTTCCAGATAGAGAGCGAACAGATGGCCGGATGGACAGGCAGATGGACCAACGGACGTCCGGTTTTGAAGTTTTTGAGCTATTAAGGACCTCTGTCAAATCCATTTTTTTCCGAAACTTTTTTCTTTGCATTACAAACTTTAAAACAAACTTATAATACTCTCAGGTTACATCTGGAGTATAAAAATAAAAAAAGTGAAAGTGATATTCGCCATAAAATTTACATCCAACGGTACTACGGTCCACCGACTCAACGATAAATCGTAGCCACGAGAACGAGAATCCTGGGCCCCAACGCCGGAAGAATTCAGGTACCCAACATTGAGCTATAGTAGTACCTTCAATGGTCAGCGGCTCCATCCACTTCGTTTTACGGATCGTACCGCCATGGAAGCTTCTTTAGCCTACACGATAGTTAATCGAAGCACCTGTATTTTCAACAGCACCATGTAGGTAGCATTTTATGCGGTCCTCCCCATAATGAAATCAAGGAAGGTCTATCGAAACAATAAACTACGCATCTACAAGATATTAATTCGTCCTGTGCTGCTATATGGATATGAAACGTGGACCTTGACGCGGTTTTCGGAGAAGTTAATCGACACTTTTGAGCGAAAAATTCTTCGGAAGGTATACGGAGCAGTTATCATCTATAGTGATCAAACTGCGCACGCTGCAATGGGCTGGCCACGTGGAACGAATGCACGAGGAACGAATCCCAAGGGCAAAGCTCAAGGTGACCGACCGCAGGGGAAACCACGAAAGCGATGGGAGGACTCAGTCGACGCAGACTGCAGATCGCTTCTCAATTTTTCAAACTGGAGGACGCGGTCGTTGGACCGAGACAACTGGAGGAGGTGCATCCGGGAGGCCAAGGCTCGATATGGGCTGTAGCGCCATTGCATCATCACCATCATGTAGGATAAGGCGTCTTTTAAGTCGAATTCCCCACCCCAAGCTCCTGATCGGCCTGCAAAATTCTGTATGCGGAATGAGGATCCGGAGGCTCATTTCGTATCACACTATCATGCCACAGTAAACGTAAAAAAAAATAATGATTACTTTAGTCCTATCAACACATCATCAAACATCTAAAATTCTCCACGTGTAGCCCTCAAATGAATTCTCGACAACAGTTTAGAAAATTGCGTTGCTTCCGGCAAATCAAACATATCACGGAATTATTGAAAAAAAAAATGTTTTTTCCAACAATTGCGACATCGTGGAGCGTTTGAAGCCCAAAATTTTGCTCAAACGGCGAAAGTAATTTAAGAAGAAGCAAACAAAATAAACAAATCTCTAAACCATACTCTAAATTAATAGGGAAATTCACAGGATAGGAGAGTTTTTTTCTGAATAGAATCCTAATTTCCAACTTTAATTGGTCATTTCTGTTCCGCTAAGGACTTATGTAAATCAGACCAGCACCGAGCCGCTTTCCGTTGATTATCCTTAAAGAAAATATTGAACCCGGAAAATGATATTGCCCTTGAATTAAGGGATTGGTTCGCTTTCAAAAAATGCTAAATACGTCATACCCGACACAACAAGTTCTGCGTAAAAAATGGATAATTTTTTGATGAAGGAAATAATGCTATGATATACGCGTAGCTGGTGGTAGATTTTCATAGCCATGGTGAAAATTAGGGAGCGCATGCTGACTAAATCATGAAAAATCACTCGCTGAATTGCAAATAAGAAGGACAGCCGTCTCCAGTAGGATGTTAACAGCCTCGTAGAAGTTTGCTTTTTTCTGAAAGACTGCAGACACGATGTTACTGACACTTGAAAGGTATTTGAGAAGGGTTAAAATACCCGGAAATGAATCCTATAAAAAATTATTATGCTTGGTTTTCATCAAAAAGTACAAGGAAATTAATCGTCCTCGATCAAATTTTTATTTGAGTATGAAGGGACTTTTTAAAATGCGAATTGAATTATGCTAATATCTTTTTTGTGAAGACGGCGGAATTTCATGCGTTCGGGTTCGATCTATTCCATTTATTTTTATCGATTTTGCAAGTTGGTGGTAAGCTGAGATCTCTGCATCGTTCAATTTCGAACTTTTAATTGAATTAAAATTTTTTTATTAAAAAGCAAAATTTAATATAAATATTTCTCTTATGAATTGAATGAACTGTGGTAAAAATCGCGTAATCATGAACATGAAGTAAAATCGACTAAAATATTGTGACAATAAAAATAATTTATAGGTAATATAGAAGCAACTACCGAAGCTCTAAATATTGCAGAGATATCATGCCGTTTCTAACAATCTCATTTGAGCTGAATAATAGATCAGATTGATACATTAATAATGTCGAACAATAAAAAAAAGAAAGTAAGGTCAATACCATAAAAATGTGGTCTCCGTGACGTATTGGGCAGAGTGCTTGCTTCACAGTAAATAAGTCGTGGATTCGATTCCCACTCCATACAGTGGAATTTTTTAAGCACAAATTTTCAGTTGCTACTGCGATAAAAAAGGCATAGATACTCAGTAGATGGCTACTGTTCGCTTTCTATCATTCAGTTTCCCATATTTGTCTGTAGTAGCCAGTAAAACTGAAAAATATACCAGCTTCTCCACTCGTTACGGTCGTTCTCACTCTCCATCCCCTCCCTTCCCAATCCCATTCCTTCCCTCCATGACTGTGTGTGTGCTTTGCACATAAAAGCCGAAATTGCCTATAACACAGGTCATTCTGTAAAAAAAAATCCAAAATATTGATCTGATTTTCATAGTTATAGACTCAAAAAGTTGAAATCTTTTCTCTTTCCTGGTTGAGGAACTTTGACATCATTCTTATTAGTGATCAAAAATTGCGAGCGTTTTCTCTCTCCCTCTCATACCAGGTATCATCAATCTTGTTTGGAGTTCTGAGTCAATTTTGCTCGGGCCTAACGCACGTTTCAATCCCAATCGCTTTTCAAAAGAGAGAGAAAAGTTGCAGTATATAATTAGTGTGATTTAGTGTGAAAAAAATATAAAGTTTTCACTGCTATGAAAAACTAATGGAATGGTTAGTATCTGCCATGGCAACCGGTATTAATTGTTTTGATATACCTAGTCGTGCCATAAGTTCTGTCACACGTATATGGGCAATTTTTGTATAAATGAAAAAGAGTTTTTGACAAAGGAAAATATATTTTATTTTGGCATACTAATGGAAGTAAAATAAGCAACAAATTATTCAAAGTGGCCGCCTTTAGCCTTAACACAGCTCTTTAATCTGTTGGGCCAGTCATCGATAGCAGTACGCACTGTTTCTAGCGGAAAATTAGCTACTGCTTCTGTCAAAGATCGCTTAAGGCTCTCAATATTTGGGTGTCGTCTCGTGCACACCATGGACTCTAACTCCGCCCACAGTTTGTAGTCCAGGGGATTCAAATCTGGGCTCCCAGAAGGCCATTCCGTCGCCCTTATAAACTGTGGAATATTGGTTTCCAACCACGCTTGTGTGGTTCGAGCTTTGTGGGCTGGCGCAGAATCTTGCTGGAAAACCCAATGTCGATTGTTGAATAGCGTAGAGTTCAGCGGCTTCACACATCCCTCCAGGATGTCCGTTTGATAATTTTTCGCTGCAGTTTTTACGCCTTTTTCGCAAAAATGAAGCTCGGTGACCCCTTCGTAGCTGACACCCCACCATACCATGACTGATGCTGGATGATGTCCTCGCTGTACCCTAGTGGCAACTTCTCGGGCTTCTGCGGAGCTGTGGGCATACACCTTATCATTTTGGCGGTTGAAATGTTCCTCCACCGTAAAAATTTTTACATCGGTAAATAAAATTTCTCGATGTTTGTTGTTGCCGTACCGCCGAAGGAGCTCTTTCGATCTGGTGCTCCTAATTTGCTTCAACTGCTCAGTCAGCAAATGTCCCGTTGATCGTCGAAAGGCACTCATCCCGAGGTCAGATTTTATGATGCGAGACATACTTCGGGTGGAGATGTTCATCTCTCGAGCCATGATTCGTTGTTTACGAAGCGGATTTCGACGAATTCGACTCTCGACCGCTTTGATGGCAGCAGAAGAACGTACATCACGCGGACGTCCAGAACGAGGTCGATCTTCAATAGTCTGGATCGCGTTATATCTCTGGATCGCACGATACACAAATCTTTGCGTTATTTTTAACGGGCACAACAACTTGAAAATTTCACTCGCGGATTTTCCACACTTATGTAGTGCAATCACTGCAGTTCGGTTTTCTATTACACCCCATTCCATCTTCACACGTTAACGAACACACTTTAAATGACCATCAACTGTCAACAACATTATGACGTTTATAAAACTGGCCGATATTGAAATGTCACTCATAAAATAAAGTTGTTGCCAATGTGAGAAATTATGTGACAGAACTTATGGCAGGACTAGGTAATTTATTGTAAGATGATGTTTGCTTATTACGAAGATTCGCTGTGTCGAAGCAGTGCCACACCTGCCTCATTTGACGAGCCGCTACTGGTAATAATTTTCAAATGTTTTAAATTGATTTACGTAAAGGTTTGTAACAATTGAACTGTACCCAAATAAGGCCCATACAATACAATGGATCGGGCAGCTGCCAAGTACGGTCAAACCTGAAATTCCTGGTTGAGTTATGAAAGTGAAATCTGTTTAGCCATTGCGGCCGGAAAAGAGTGTATACTTAATTTTACTTACAATTCGTTCCAGCCGCTGGTTTGGTCGAACGAGTATGAGTTTAGGACCTAAATGCACATGAAACGAATTTTCTTATACGCCGGTAGCGCAGAAATAAAAGAAGACAACTTCTCCCACTATCTCATTCTCGTCTCGACCCCTTCCGCATCAACAAAGCACTGGAAGCAATTTCAAAGTCCATTCTAGAGATAAAAGCGATATGTTCAGGTGATCTCCTGATAAAACTCTTATCGCGTGAAATTTCGCAAAAATTAAAAAATGTACTAACATTGATATCACCAGCATTACGATCACTCCACACATTGGACAAAATTCAATACAAGCTATGGTTTACTCTCGCAATACGATTCCAATTGTCGAAGAAACCCTCTTGCAAGAACTATCGAACCAAAATATAATAAGTGCCCGAAAAATCTACAAAAGTGAAGGTGATAAGTTCGCACCAATTGGAGCACTATCGATCGTATATGATGTTCCGTGGGTAGGAAAGGGTCAAACTAGAGGAGTTCATCCCTAATCGAATGCGTTATGCTTCATGTATTGCTCACACAAAAAATCACTGCAGAAATGTACCAGTATGCGCAAACTGTTGTCTTTCCACCCACGCGGAGCTCTACACATGTTTTCTATATAAATTACGAAGTTGACACGCACAAACCATGCAAACAATCGTGTCCTACTTTTCTCCGATACAAAGCTGTCAATCGATAACAGGTAACTTCCAGAAAAGCTTGGGCCACGTTAAATGCCGACCCAGAACTTCTCACTATCCAGCCATTAACAATCTACACATCCAAAACACACTTCACACTTTACTCCACAATTCACTTCACACTACAGAAAATCCATACAAAGTAAGCCCCTAAGTTAAAAAAAATTTCATGAATTAAAAAAAAATAGCCCTTTACTGGCCCTTTCAAATGAAAACCCAGAATATATGCATATCTAACCGTCACTATTATCACCTCTTTTAGCCACTAAGCCTCATGGTACCATATCTCTTCCTAACTTCGTTACCATCCAATGAAATATTCAGGAACTTATATACATATAACAAACACGCTATTGAACATCTTATTTGTCTCCACAACACTGGCATCATTGTCCT
Organism: Chorisops tibialis; assembly: GCA_963669355.1. Taxonomy (NCBI): domain Eukaryota; kingdom Metazoa; phylum Arthropoda; class Insecta; order Diptera; family Stratiomyidae; genus Chorisops; species Chorisops tibialis. Next base: position 292,037,774 of record OY770262.1, read on the forward strand.
GCAAGAAACCAAAGTCAAAAACGCCTCATTATCAATACAAATCCTTCCATCATAATCGCTCTATTCCAATGCCAAAGTTAGTCTTAGTGAAGAATACTATTCCAATTATTTCTACTAGCACCCCATCCACATCAGAACTTCTCCATTTAACAATCACTATCCCCCCGCAACCCCCAATCCTGATTAGGGTCACCGACCAGTCGTATTTAAGAGAAAGGTTTGCATTTAAGTGGCATTAAACTCTTCTCGATTTGCCCTGCCGCATTGCAGGATTGTGTTAATGTCAGAATTTAATGAATTAAAAAACTTCCGACGCTTAATAGGCACAGAAGACTGGTGCGCCACAGCAATTGAGTAGAAACTGGAAGTGTTTTCAAGTGTACTGTCATCTGCGAAGCTGTGGATTAGGTTGAGGGTCGACGATAGAAGGTCGTTAATAAAGATGAGGAATAAAGTAGGTAATAAAACGGAGCCTTGAGGAACGTCGAAATTGATAGGAAAGAGAGACGAAGAGACACTTCTAAAATAGCTTGTATGGTGCGCTTCGATAGAAAACTCCCAAAAAAGAAACATCAAAGTCAGATGCCTTGAGGTAGGAAAGTAGGGATTTATGCCAAACTCTTTTAAATGCTTTCATAATACAAGTATTTGGCCTTCGCCAAATTTATGTACGCAAGTATTCCAGCGTTCGGTTAGGTGAACCAGCATATTACCTGTGGATCCTCCCGACTGGAAACCATGTTGGCTATCGCCTATAAGTTGATTGCTCTCCAAGTATTGCATGACATAGCGGCTGACAGCAGTTTCCATAATTTTTGATAGCACGGGAGTGATGATTATTGGGCGATAATTTGCGGGGTCCGACTTGCTTGCCTTCTTGGGTATAGGCTTTACATTCGCTTGTTTCCAGCTATTTGGGAATTTTCCTGAAGAATAGGATAGGTGGAAAAGGTTACGAAGAGGTTTAGCCAAAGATAAGAAGCATTTATTAAGGGTCCGGACCAAAGGATTTATTGATATTAAGATCCTGAAGAATGTTGGCAATGACGCGTGTGCGAAATTTTATGGCACGCAATATGGTGCCTCTAAGCGATAAAGTTGGGGGTAACTGATTTCGCGCTACTAGAAAATTTGTCTTTTCATCTGAATCAACGACTGAGCGGCTGCCGTCCAAAAGAGGTGGTGTGGACGAGTAGTAGTTGTAAATGACCAAAAGGATTAAGTTCCTTTAGTGCATTCAAGGACCTTTCGTCTTAATTTTAAGTCATGCTGTCTATTTACCTGCCTTTATGGCAACATACACACATGATTTTTGGTTTGTACACATCTATGGCACAGTACCTTTCCAATGATATAAGTTTCATTCCCTTTTTTTTATAATAAACTAGCTATCGCCCGCGACTTTGTCCGCGAAAGAATCGCAAAATAAGCAATTTTTGAGAATGTAGTTAGTAATATGTACATTATGTGAGATTTATAATCTGTTTAGTTTAATGACTCTTTAAACATAAAATTATTAAGAATAAAACCACGATACTCGCATTTGTATTGGAGAGGCTCGTGATCAAATCAATCCCGTGATCTTAGAACATATTCGTATTGAAGAGCACTAAGGACATGTGAATAGTTGTAGCTTGTGTTTATTAAAAAAAAGACCACATAAAATAACGTTAAGCTAAAAACCATAACAGAACTACGATTGTGCGTAAAGCTCAATCATACGATACTATAGATGAAATCGAAATGTATGGGGAGTGGTAGAAAGGGTGACAGTAATGAACTAATTTATTTCACATCATGCAAGAGTAGCTATAAACATAAAAGAATTATGATTGGGCGTAAAGCCCAATCATATGATACTCTAGATGAAATGGGAAAGAGTTCAATGTACCGGAAAATATGTCACCTCCAATTCTTTTAAATAATTAATAGTGACTTTTGTATAGGAGGTGGTAGAAGGATAGGAGGAAGGTTTATAATTTTTGGATGTGACACCCAATGTGGTATGCAAAATATTTCGTGCTGAATTTAAGGTTTGTAGCTTTCATTATTTTCAATTGGACATAGTTTTCCTGAAAGTGGGGCATTTATATGGGAGGTGGCAGAGGAAGTGGAGCGTTTAAGATGATTTTGAAACTGCTTATCATCATTCTTATCACCATGATTTGATTCAATTTCAAAGTCGATAGCTCTCATATATTCGAAGGAGATATGCTTTTCGTGAATTTATAATACAGGTATTTGTATGGGAGGGGGTAGAAGGAGTGAAGAGGAGCTGATAATTTTTTTTTATCATTTATTGCAATTATTAAAAAACAAATTCTGGCAAAATTTCAAGTTTATACTTTTTCTAGTTTTAATGGAAATCGAAATAATGCACCTAACAAAAATTGTACATTTGTATGGGAGGGGGTAGAAGGAGTGTACGGATCAAAACATATCTTTTTCTCGTTATTGATATTTCCATTTTATACTTTATGCAAAATATCAAGTTGATAGCTTTAACAGTTTCGAAGAAAAATAACTTAATTTAAATTTAAAAATTTCGTCAAATTTGTATGGGAGGGGGTACAAGGAGCGAAGTGAAGTTGATAATTTTTTCAATACTGATTGAAATTATAATAAAATTAATTCTGGCAAAAATTCGTTTTTATAACTTTGTTAGTTTCAATAAAAATCGAAAAAATGCATTTTTTAAAATTATGCATTTGTATGGGAGGGGGTATAAGGAGTGACAGGATCGAATCAATATTCCGTCATATTAATGAAATCTATATCATAATACTTTGACCCAAATTTCAAATCGATAGCTTAAACAGTTTCTGAAAATTTCGGGATTTCGTGAAATTTGTATGGGACGAGGTAGAAGGAGTGGGGGGATGTGGTCCGTTCACGAACTTAAAGTTTTTTTTTTGCTAAAAATTACACACAACAAATTTCAGCACGATAGCTCAAAGCGTTCGAGAGTTATGCTGTAGACAGACGGACAGACAGCAACTCGGAATCGAAGTTTTTGAGCGACAACAAATATTTCTGTACCCTTGGCGGCTCTGTGCGAGCATTATTTCTTAGCGTTACAAACGGTAAGGCAAACACAATATACTCTCAGATTTCATCTAGAGTATAAAAATGTTTTGTACCAAATTAAAGTTTGAAAAATTGAATAAGTACTGAGAATGGTTTGGTGAATGTTTTCACAGTGCATTTTGAATTAAAAGAAAAGATTTCCGGATTCTTCACTGTTACGCTTTATTATTCGTGACGTTTCGGTCTCTGCTGAGACCTTTATCAAACTGATCGAACATCAAGACAACATTCACTACCCCGACTACTATCCGAGGAATTTTAGGAAACCATTGGAGACTGAAGGAGTATACAAAGTACCATGCGGCTCTTGCGATAAAGTATATATAGGAGAAACGGGACGCACAGTTCAAACAAGGATCAAGGAGCACCAACGATGCACACGGAAAAGCCAGATATAGTCATCAGCGATCGCGGAACATGCAATTACAGAGGACCATACAATCGATTTCGACAATGTGCAAATTCTGGCCAGGACAAATAAATATTATCAACGAATAGTACGAGAAGCCATAGAAATTTCGAAACATTCACAGAACTTCAACCGAGACACCGGATACAAGTTATCAGCAGTTTGGCTACCTGCGTTAAAATTTGGTAAGAACAAAATTCGTACCCAAAAATCCTTAACTAATTTAACTACCTGATACTAATTAATTAACCTTAATTATCCTTCCCACACTCAATTAACCCCCTTGTCTATATAATAATTGTCTTTTGTAATTGTCGATCAGTTTGATAAAGGTCTCAGCAGAGACCGAAACGTCACGAATAATAAAGCGTAACAGTGAAGAATCCGGAAATCTTTTCTTTTAATTTTAAGTACTGAGAAACTTAGTGCATTAGATTTAATGAAATTGTTCAAATTGTATGGGAGGTGGTAGAAGGAGCGGGGGGGTTTGGTGATTTTTCGACAAGCAACTATAATCATAATGAAACTGGTATATTTGAAATATTAGATCAGTAACGTTCACACTTTTCAAGAAAATCGAATTTTTGAAAAGTTGTGGAATTCTGTTACATGGTATGGGAGGGAGTAGAGTGAAGCTAGTCGGTTAATTTTTTCCCGATATTAATAATAATTATTAAGGATTTGATACAAAATTTTAGCTCGATGAAAGCTATACGTATTGAGAAAATTGGTGTAGCGTATTTCATCAAAAAGTGCAGTTTGCATGGGAGGTGGTGGAAGCAGTGAGAGGTTCTTAGTAGTTTTTTGAGAAACTATTACATTCGTTATGCAGTTCATGTATTTTAAATTTCAGATCAGTAACATTCACACTTTCCAAGAAAATCGAATTTTTTAAAAGTCGTGTAATCGTGTCACATTGTACGGGAGGGGGTAGAAGGAGTGAAGCTAATCGATTAATTTTTTCCAGATATGCATAATAATTGCAATTTAAGATTCGGTACAAAATTTTAGCTCGATGGAAGATATACGTACTGATAAAATTGGTGTATAGTATTTATTGAAAAAGTGTAGTTTGTATGGGAGGTGGTGGAAGGAGTGAAGGGATTCAAATAATTTGTGAACTAAAAGGTTGCATTTGTAATAGAATTAATTTATTTTAAACTTCAAATTAACAGCTCTTATAGTTCCGAAAAAAAAAAATCGATTAAAATATATTTTTGAAAATGTGTCACTTTGTATGTAAATCAAAAGAAGATTACAATCGCTTCAGCTGTTTTTGCGTGAATGCCGGACAGACAGGTAGACAGACAGACAGAAAGACAGACAGACAGAGAAGAATTTAAAAAACGCGCGTTTCTGCTTAGTTATTGAAAAAAAAAGCAAAAAACTAACTTATAGCCATTTCTAAACAAATAACAGACAGACACTACAATTATATTTATATGTATAGATAAAAAAAGGGTTCCTTAATTTTAGATGCTCACGTAGTAATACAGGGTGTTTGGTACTCCGTACATAACCTTGTAAGGGGTTATTCCTGGATATATTTTGAGCAAAAAATTGTTCTACGGAGATGGCCAATTTTCAATATCCACGGAGATACAGGGTGATCAAGAAAAGTCCTTCGGACCTGTACCCTCACTCACTCAAAACGCTATATCTTGAAAACCAATAATCGCATTTCAAAGTGTTATAGCTTGTTTTTTAGGGAATCAAATTATCTTTCATTTAGTGTAATAGTCCGTATTGTACCTGTACCCAATCCTGAGGTATTTCCTTCAGACCACAAATTTTTGATACTTTGACCCTCAAAATTCTGTGATCAATGTAGTTTTTCTCAAGAAAACGCATTATAAAAATGTCATTTTAATGTTGTTTTTTTATGTGCCATATTATTGCCTACAAAAGATGCACACATACTTATGACTTAGGTTTTCCCGTTTTCCAGGTAATAAGCGAAAATACATATGGCTTAAAAATAAAATATGCCATAAACCAACCCTCGTTCTAAAAAAACTACCTGAAATGTTGTTAAACTGAAATATTCTTTGTGTCCTTTAATTACTATTTAAATTATCAATGAATGTCCTTTAGGTAGTATTAAAATTATCGAGAAAATGAATTAAATTAAAATGAGTTTCAACACAACTAGGTGCAGCACTTTGCCCTTTTTAATGGGTTACCTAACAAAATGAAAAGCCTATAAAAGCAAACCATACTTCATATTTTTATCAGTTTTAGTTAAATTTGCAAAAGAACAAGGTGTCACTAAAATTTAGAAAAGAATTTCGAAATGCCTGAGTTCACGAACGAAGAATATGCAGACATAATTTTCCTCTATGGAGAGTGTCAGGGAAATGAGCAAGCGGCGCGATCTTTGTATCATCACAGATTTCCCAATCGTCGAATACCTTACGCGAGAGTATTCCAAGACGTTTACAGAAGGATTAGGGAAACAGGCAGTGTTAGGACAAGCAGAGTGAATGCAAATCCTGCGCAGGTAAAAAATTTCAATTGATCAACGAATCCTAGCTGCAGTTCAAAATGATTCATCAACTAGTATACGACGCTTGGCATTGCGGTTTAACGTCTCTACGTGGAAAGTTTGGAGTGTCCTGAAAGCAGAACGTTTGCATCCCTACCACCACACACCAGTGCAGGAGCTGTTACCCATTGATTTACCCAAAAGGATGGAGTTTTGCAATTGGCTCCTTGAACGACAAATAAGTGACGAGAATTTTGTCAGCAACATTCTTTGGACGGATGAGTCCCAATTCACCAGGGACGGTATCACAAACTTCCACAACTTACACACATGGGCTGAGAGCAATCCACATACAAGAAGAGAGGCATCATTTCAGCACAGATTCAGTGTCAATTTATGGGCAGGTGTGATTGGCAACGATTTTATTGGTCCTATTAGGCTTCCGCCTACCTTAAATAGTTCCAATTACTTGCATTTTTTGACAAATGATCTACAGGAGTTATTGGATGATATGCCACTACAACGATTGGCTTCCATGTTTTACCAACACGATGGTGCTCCAGATCATTACGGCCGACAGATCAGAGATTGGTTAAATTCCAATTATAGCAATCGCTGGATCGGTAGAAATGGACCGATACACTGGCCTGCAAGATCCCCTGATTTAACTATTATGGATTTCTTTGTATGGGGACGGATGAAGGACCTTGTCTACGCAACGGAAGTAGTAACGTTGCAGGATCTAAACACCAGAATCGATGCGGCAGCAACAGAAGTAAGGCAGCAGTTGAGGAGTATGAACACAAAGAGAACACTGGCAAAACGAGCTTTAGCGTGCATTCAAAATGAAGGTAGCCATTTTGAACATTTATTGTAATTAAGGAAATTTGAAATAAACCGTAAAAACCATTCTTAAGTTCTTTTAGTTCAAGCGGAGAGTGTTGATCAACTTATTCTTGCTTTTTTGACAAAAGTGCTAAATTATTGGAATGATAATTTCTTCTAAACTATAAAACTTATGCAATGCAAGTGTATGCGTCTTTTGTAGGCAATAATATGACACAAACGAAAACAACAATAAAATGACATTTTTATAATGGGTTTTTTAGAGAAAAACTACATTGATCTTAGAATTTTGACGGTCAAACTGTCAAAAATTTGTGTTCTGAAGCAAATATCTCAGAATTGGATACAGTACAATGCGGACTATTACAGCAAATGAAAGGTAATTTGATTCCCTAAAAAACAAGCTATAACACTTTGAATTGTGATTATTAGTTTTCAAGATATAGCGTTTTGAGTGAGTGAGGGAACAGGTCCGAAGGACTTTTCTTGATCACCCTGTATCTCCGTGGATATTGAAAATTGACCATCTCCGTAGAACAATTTTTTGCTCAAAATATATCCAGGAATAACCCCTTACAAGGTTATGTACGGAGTACCAAACACCCTGTATATAAGATATGTATATATTTGTAAACTTAAAAAAGTATTATCTAATAATCATTAAGACTAGATACATAATTTTAACATTTAGATATTGTAACAAAGGCGGCGTAATATGGCCTGTATAGCCCTGACGCCCTTAAAAAAATTGCATGTAGATTTATGTATGTTCAGACAATTAAAAAAATAAGGCCCATACAAATTTTAAAATATTTCATATAGAGTTTGATAAAGATCTCAGCAGAGTTCGAAAAGTCACGAATAATAAAGCCTAACAGTGTAGAATCCGGCAATCTTTCCTTTCAATAAAATTTTCTGAAATCTTTAAATTTTTTTCTTCCACTCCTTTTGTTCAAGATCCCGCCGATTTTTTCACCATTTTTCGAATCATCATTGGAAAAAAATATTGATATGTAAATTACACTTCAGTCACACTCATCAATACAATAACATAGGCGTTTTTTACGGCTGTCGACTACGCATTAATATCGCAAAAACCAATCATTTTTGGAATTTTATGATATTATTCTGCATTACACAGAACGAAATGTATTCCGCGATATTCGTGTATTTGAAGCGTTTGCTTAATTCCATGGCTTATATCTGACGTAGAGAGAATATTATCCCATTTTTTAGTTGAAATTTATGCGTTTTTGTCATTCATCAAAACCATTTTACAACTTTATTGTGAAATTTTCGCGTAAAAAAGGGGCAGAATATATTCACGGTTTTATGTTCCCATATTCAAATATATGAATCAGTCATGCATACCTCTCTAGAAAATAAAAATAACCATTTTGATCGAAATTGTTGAATAGTTTTATTTATTCTTGCTCTCGGTCGCCATTCTGTCTTATCTTTTTTTTATACGGCATCGATCGTATAACTTATAGATGCAGTTACATAGTTCTGTCGGCATGACGATATAGTGAAAAATATTTTTTTTTCAATGATTATCTGCGTATTGTCTAAATATGCTAAACTTATGAAAATGCGATAAAATTTACGGCATCAATATTGAAGCTAGAATAAGGATTTGAAATGGCGAAATCTTTTATTAAGGGTGATTTTTTTTATTGTTAAAATAGTATTGGACGTATAATATAAAAAAATTCTATCCAATATTGCATATTTTCGTGGAAAAAATGAGAATGCGCAAATGATATTTATGGACTGTAGGATACCTAATTTAGTTATAGCGGATGCCTAAAATATGTCTTTAAGTTTCAACTGAACTGTGTGCCAGCTCTTCAACTCTTTTCTAATTTTGTGAACTTTGAAAGATTGGTTAACACATTGGCTTGGAAATACTGCGATTTATAAATAAAGAACAAAATGCATAACTTCACTGAAAAGATTTTTTTTTCTTAAATACATAGTGCAACATTTTCTGTATATACTTTATGATAATTTACTGCTTCCTTTTCTGTTGAATTGTTATTCACATCTTATTTCCACTAAGTACCTATCTAGATTGGCATTTAACAAAAGAAAAGTCTGTCACGTTTCAAATTGAATTTAATATAAAGTAAAACACTCACTCACTTTTCAGTATCCATGAGATGAACGAAAAGATACTCATTCTTGTAATTTTCCGTGAAAAGAGTGTTCGAACGAAAGCTTCCAAGGATGGTACGAAACTCCCATACTCTTCACTATCTTCCATAATTTACCTGTGTACCTGTTGATTTTGCCACTATTTAATGCAAATTTGAAAATATCTTCAAGTCCTATGTATAGCATCCTATGCTTCATTGAATCGTTCTGATGGATGTAGACTTCTTGGCAAGAAAAGAAAAAAAAATTGTAAAAGAGCGAGTAGCTATATGTTTATATAATAGTAAAACCTGTTGCATATTGAAAGAGAAATTGATAATGTTATTTTACTGCCAGACACTTTCGAAGGACTCGAAGATTGATTGGATGATTCTTAACATTTTTTATGGATGAAAACCACTTTGTTTTGTTATTATTAAAATGTTTTATCAAAGTGAACAACAAGGTGATGTTCCATCGTGCGTTAAGAGATTACCGAGTGAAATTTTATTGAAAGACTTTTTTTATTTATGAAACGATGACTTTGTCGATGAGTAAACGATTTTCTTTAGTACTACTACTACAATGGCACTACAGCCCAATTCGGACCTTGGCCTCCTGATATTCAGGTTCCTTAACATTTTTCATTACTTATTGTGAAAGGGTTGTTAGCCCTTCGCACAACCCTCTTTCTACGAATTTTTCATTTTCTTAGATTGAGGTGACCAAGGTATGTATATCCAAGCAGGCAATGTGCCGGAATTATGTATTGCGCAGACCGGGATTTTAACTCACAACCTTCGCATTATAAGACCAACACACTACCTACTAGGCTGCACCTTAATATTAGCCTTTAGTACAGCTTAATATAAGTTCCAAGTTTGAATTGCGTAGCTTAAAAAATAGTCGATATATTAATTTTTCTACGCACCCTCCCCTCCCCTTACTCTCCTCCTTACAAGTATTGGTCTCCTTCGAAGTCAATAATAATAATAACCCTAGCTTTTTTCGATTCGTAAAGCCCAATCATGTGATACTCTAGATGGGATGGGAATGACTTTAATATACCGGGAAATATGTCATCTCAAATTCTTTCGACTAGTGAATAGAGACTTTTACATGGGGTGTGGTAGAAGTAGAGGTGGGGGGGTTCGTTTTGTTTTGTATATGAAACCGAACATGGCATGCACAATTTTCTTTTGCTGAATTTAAAGTTTTTAGTTTTCATTATTTTTAAAGAAATTGGACATAGTTTTCCTGAAATTGGGGCATTTGTATGGAAGGTGGCAGAGAAAGTGGAGCATTTAAGATGATTTTGAAACTGCTTGTCATCATACTTATCACCGTGCTTTGATTCCGTTTCAAAGTCGATAGCTCTCATATATTCGAATGAGAAATGCTTTTCTCGAAAATATAATACAGAAATTTATATGGGAGGGGGTAGAAAGAGTGAAGTGGAGCTGATATTTTTTTCAGCATTTATTGCAATTATTAAAAAACAGATTCTGAAAAAATTTTAAGATTGTACTTTTTCTAGTTTTAATGGAAATCGATATAATGCATTTAACAAAAATTATGCATTTGTATGGGAGGGGCTAGAAGGAGTGTACGGATCAAAACCAATTTTTTTCCCCGATATTGATATTTCTAATTTTATACTTTGTACAAAATATCAAATTAATAGCTTTAACAGTTTCGAAGAAAAATAATTTAATTTAAATTTCAAAATTTCGTGAAATTTTTATGGGAGGGGGTAGAAGGAGTGAGGTGAAGTTGATAATTCTTTTTAAAACTAATTGAAATTATGATACAATTGATTCTGGCAAAATTTTGTCTTTTCAGCTTCACTAGTTCCAATGAAAATCAAAAATATATATTTTTCCAAATTGTTTATTTGCTTGAGAGGGGGTAGAAGGAGTGAGGGGATCGGATCAATATTTCGTGATATTAATGATATCTATATCATAATATTCTGGCCTTAATATCAAGTCGATAGCTTAAATGGTTTCAAAGAAAATCATTTTCTTAATATTTCGAAATTTCATGAAATTTGTATGGGAGGTGGTAGAAGGAGTGGGGGGATGTAGCCTATTCACGAACTTAAGGTCACTTTTTTGCTAAAATTGGCACTCAAAAAATTTTAGAACTATATCTCAAAGCTTTTGAGAGTTATGCTGTAGACGGACAGACGGTCACTCGGAATCGAGGTTTTTGAGCGACAACAAATATTTTTGTACCCTTGGCGGCTCTGTGCGAGGGCTATTTCTAAGCGTTACAAACGGTAAGGCAAACGCAATATACTCTCAGATTTCATCTAGAGTATAGAAAAAAATCCGTCTGTCTGTACGCCGTCCGCTCAGCGCACATTAACTCCCAAACTCTTCATGATAGAAAGTTAATTTTTTGGGGGATTGTAGATAGTTGCGGATCTCAGACTGATACCCATTTTGTGGGCTGTACGGGTTCAGGGGGAGGCGGGGGGAGTGCTTAAACCGAAAAATACGAATTCAAATAACTCGACCATGGTTACAGCTAGGAAACTAAAAATCAACATGCATATAGAGGGGTTTGTGGGACAACTTTATAAAATAATTTAATTTTTTTATCCATTGAGGTGCAAAAAGGGGGGGCTAAGCACCAATTGTTCAAATGATTATATCTTCGGAATTACTTACCATAAAAAATTAATGTTTTGAGACCATAAAGATGGCATATAGATCTATTAGAATCAGTTTCGATATAAGCTTATTATTGTAAGGGGAGGGTTAGGGGGGTGCAAAAAAAACAGTTAAAAATGAAGATCTGGACTGTCTCTTTAGTGTATGTAATTGAAACTTGAAACGTATACTAAGCTTTACTAGCGAAATATGAAAAAAATATGACATGTGGACATAATAGTAGTGGGGGAAAATGGGAAGCATTTCAAAAGTGGCGCACTTTCCAAAATTACAAATCGGTATATCTCGAAATTGAGTACAGATATCAAATTAAAAATTTGTCAGATTGTAGAACTACCATATATAGGCTTTAATTGTGTAAAAAATTTAAGTTGGGGGTGTACGGGGAGGGAGGTGAAGCGCAGAAATGTTGAAAATTTTGAGTGGTTTTTTTAGGGCTCTGGCAAAAGATACAAAGTTTAAATTTCGCACGTCGATACATCTATTTGATTTACACAGAAAAATAATAATTTGTTCCAAAATTTTTATGCGCCTAAGTGGGGGTCTGCACAAGGTGTTTCATGTGTAATCAGAAAAACAAAAAAACCAAATCTTATTCGAGCTCAAAATTAATTTTTTGTCACCATTGAAAAATACACAAAATTCTAAAGAGAACGATGAAAAAATCGTGTCAATCAAATTCCTGTTAAAACCCCCTATAGAAGCATAGATCAGAAACAAATCTGTTCCACAAGGCGCGATCCTGAGCATCGGCCTTTAGCTGTTGCCAGGACTTGTTTATTCCTCTGACCTCCTACTCAACTGCTCGCTTCCATGTGCTACATGGTCGACCAACGCAACGTCTCCTTGAGAATTATAATCCACAACCTGTTTGGCGATGTTACGCTCTGGTTTCCTCAAAGTGTGACCGATCCACTGCCACTTCCGCCTTTGAATCTCAAAATGCCTTTTTTCCTGTTCGCTGTTCAGTTGTACTCCACAGTTCGTCGTTGGACAAAATCGTGTGAAAATGTTAAAAATTGGCGAAGCTATGACATTTTGAATTTTAGAAAACGCAGTTTCAAAAAAATAGAGGTTAAAGTTTCACTATGCTTCCGGACGTAACATAATACTAGAAAATAAAGCTCTCTCAATCTCTGTTCATCAGGTTTTTTGGCCCCTCCTCAGACTACCTCCCACAATACAAAAAAATTAAAACATTAAATTACAACGTAAGCTCCTTGCGAAAAGCACACAGAGTTTTGAGCTTTTTTAATTGTTATTGAGTTTACTGGAACGATTTTGGAAATACGTGATATGGTTTGACATAAGCTGTTCAGGTCAAAAATTATTGCCAGCTGTAATTTTTTTCGATCCAATTAGCATTCACGGCGTCTTACTAATACACCACTAGGTATTGTGGCCACTCAGAACTATCGTTTACCAAATGATATAGAAATGTATGGCGAGTTTCGTCACATAAAGCATCAATTGCAAAAAAGTTACTGAGGAACAGACTAATTAATTTTTTTTTTGCGTAATAGTTCAATATGATTGAGTAAGAAACATCCTGTTTGCGGACTTACCGCTTAGAGTAGTACAAGATCGGCATGGTCCTTTTCCCGTTCCGTTTAATGTCAGCACAAACTAGGATGAGGGTTTCTTAGGTCAATGACTCACTCCAAGCTCCTGAGCCGCCGGCAAAATCGTGTTGCCCCGGTCTAATAAATCGGCATTATCCGATAGCGGGATGAAGGATTTCCTTCATCTCGTTACACGCTTCCACAACTTGTTCCAAGAATAATAAAGTTGCGCTCGAGTGAATCGAGCGATAAAGTGATGTCAGGATCTCCTTTAATTTTAATAGTCCGAGACTGGATACTAGTTTTTGAGAGAAGTTTTTGCAGCTCCCGCCCATAGGTTGGAATTAAATTCAAGACTTGGGTTAATATGAGCCTTTTGGTTTTAGGTAACCCAAACATTTAGATACTTTCTTGGCGATGTTGAATATGTGATCGTTCCAAGATAAGTCTAACATCTAACACTTGAAGAGTTGGTTAATGGTTGGCATCCGTAGGTGATTGGATCAAGGTTAGAGTCACGTTTTTGGGACACAAGACAGCACTGGGTTTTCTAAGCCATTGCCCCAACTAAGAATTTTAGCCAAGTCAATGATTGAATCATGCACCTACGTTGTTCTACTAAGCTAGTACATCGGATTAAGGACGCAGCGTTTATCAGTGAAGCTGTGTATAGGATTGAAAGTTGAAGTTTGCAAGTCATTAATAAATATTAGAAAAAAGGTGGGAGAAAGAACAGAGCCCTGAGGGACACCAGCGTTAATTTTATAAGACGGGGAAACCACACGATTCAATACCACAAGCATTGAACGATTGGCTAAAAAACTTAAAATCCAGGAAATAAGGTAGTCGCTCAAACCAATAGCTTTAAGTTTGATTAAAAGGGCACTGTGCCATACTCTATCAAAAGCCTTGGAAATATTGAAAGCGATAATACAAGATTGACCAAACTGCTCAATGTTCTTGTTCCAACATTTAGTGAGGTTGATTAAAAGGTTTCCTGCGTAATCCATACTGTTTGTCGTCAATAGAGTCATTGATGTTGAAGTATTCTATTGTTGATGATTTTTTCCATGACCTTCGACAGAAGTGAGGTTATTGTTATTTGGCGATAATTAGCAATTTTGGGACTGGCTGAACATTTGCAAGCTTTCATGAGGATGGATGTAGCCTAGTGGGTAGCATATTGGTCTGCAATGCGAAGGTCATGAGCTCAAATCCCGGTCAATGCATAATTCCAGCACACTACCTGCTTAGGTACAGTTTAGTTACCTCAATCTACGAAAATGGAAATTCGTAGATAGAGGGTTGTGTGGAGGACGATAAGGAGAGACGGTAAAGTTTAGCACGAAAAGCGCAGCAGTTTGGAAGGACAAAGGCTGGGATACCATCTGGATCGGCAGATTTGTTAGTATTTAGATTTTTAAGAACTTGTTCAACGTTACTTGGACGAATGTTAATTTTTCCTAAGGTAGAATTTAGCGCAGTAAATGTTAGATGGCTAGAGTTCATTGGTGGTAAAAAAGATTAGGATCCGTAATAGCCTCATTGTTGTAGATTAAAGATAGAATTGAAATTAAGCAAAGCTTTTGAGTATAGAATTAACAGAAGTCGAGTATTTAGCTGGGTCTGAAGTTCAGAAAAGAGATGTGTTACGGGAGTGTCGAAGCCAATTTATATTACGGACATTAAACGGGTGATTACTGCAATTTCGGATTCAGGGTATTTGGAGAGAATCCGATCAATTGAATCTGAAAGGGCAATGAGTCATAAGTTGTTGCAAGGTAATTGTAACACTCATGGTTACTTGCTTAGTCCTATTCTTCTATTGGGACGTAAACATTAATGAGCCAAATGCTAAAAAAAGAAAATCATCAACTTCACCTAACTTCTGTTACCTCCTCCCATACAAATTTCACGAAATTTTGAAATTTTAATTAAATTATTTTTCTTCGAAACTGTCAAAGCTATCGACTTCAAGTTTTGTTGAAAGTTTAATAGTAAAAATATCATTGACGACGAAAATTTTTGTTTTAATCCATATACTCCTTCTATCACCTCCCATACAAATGCATAATTTTGATAAATGCATTATTTCGATTTCCATTAAAACTATAAAGCAAACTTAAAATTTTGCCAAAAATTTATTCCTTAATAATTGCAAGAAATACTAAAAAAAATATCGGTTTTGCTGTACTTCTTCTACCCCCTCCCATACAAATATCTACATCATAAATTCAAGAAAAGTATTTCTCCTGAGAATATATTAGAGCTTTCGGCTTTGAAATTGAAACAAAGCATGGTAATAAGGATGTTGATGACAGTTCTAAGATCATATAAAACCTTCCCCTTTATCTGCCACCTCCCATACAAATGCCCCAATTTCAGGAAAACTATTTCCAATTTCTTCAACATATAAATAAACTCCCTAAAAGTCGGGCGCAACTTTATCATTCTTGGAAGTTGAGAATGCGTGGAAAGTCAATATGCAGGTTAGAGTGGTTAGGGAAGAGTAAGTAAAAGGGGTTCTTGGCTAGGGCTGTTATCATTTTAATACTTAATTGCGGATACGATAAATAGCTCCAGTATATATAATCAATGTTTCATTCGTCTATTTATGCAAGTTTGGGTTTCTGTGAGGGGAAGGATGAGGGGTGAAAGTTAGGGTGGGTGGATGTTAATTGCTTTTTAATTGATTGCTTGAATTACGTCCACTGTATAGAATGTCAGTTTCATAGACGAAGTTGCATAGAATTTTCATAAGACTCGGTGTATTTTACATTCACAAAACCAAACATTTGTATGGGAGGGGGTAGAGGAGGTAAGGCAATCGTAAAATTTGTGATGCAGTTTTATTCCGTTTCTCTTGTAAGGTGCTCGTACAAAATTTCAAGTTCGTAGATTTTAATTTGTTATGCGAAGTGCACTCAATTTTTCGTTAATGGGTTTGAAGTTGGTGATATGCTGTTTAATTGCTTTACTGACGACCAATGCTACTTCAAACTCACGGTTTCCCAATAGTGTTCCACTTTTGAAGATTTTGTGCGACCTCATGTCCGTTTTTTCGCTGCCAAGCCATTTAGTTTCCTAGAGTCGGACAACATTAATGATGAATTCATCAACTTGTTCCAGGAGTGATTTTAGTGCTCCAGATTTGAATAAGGATTTTACATTCTAAGTTCCAAGTTCCAGGTCGTTTCCGTTAAATCTGTCCAATCCGAGGCAAAGTTTCAAGTTCCGTGACCAAGGTTTTTTTTGTGGGGACATGTTGTTAGCCCATCGCCCATCCCCCAACGTGGAGGACCAGGTCTGTGTACTTAACCGCACAGCCACAGCTGGACAATTTCAGCTGAATGGAATATGTTGGAGTTTTCTAAGCTATGCTGCGAGTCCAACTATATCCACTGGGCCCAACAAGGGAGGATGTGTGGATTGATGGAGCTGTATACGCCCTATTGCTCATTCCAATAAACTCGCACCACGAGTAAGGGGCGGTGACGCACCGATAACTCTGTTGTCGGTGCTTTTCACAGGCGCCCGGGCAATGGCACTACAGCCCAAATCGGGCCTTGACCTCTTGATTTTCAGGTTCTTCAACATTTTTCATTATTTATTGTGAAAGGGATAGTAGAACATCGCACAACCCTCTTTCTTCGAATTCTTTCATTTTCGTAGATTGAGGTAACCAAGGTATACCCAAAGTAGGCAGTGTGCTGGAATTATGCGTCGACCGGGATTTGAACTCACGACCTTCTAGACCAACACGCTACCCACTAGGCTACACTCCAGCAAGTGGTCCTTCAGATACCTCAATCCTCGTTCAACCAGAAACACTGCATGAAATTTTGTTTGATGGAGGAGTTGGCAATGTCCACGGAAAAAATTTGAGCTAAATAGCGTGAAGCGTTCCAGAGTTATTTAGTAGACGTACTGGCGGACAGATGAGTGGTCAAGCTTCTTAAGTAAAAATTACGAAAAAGTTTCTTGGACTACAAAATCGGATGCTATATAGTTAGAGATTGAACACGATCTAGATAGGAGAAATCGGTTTTCGCAATGACTGCTAATAGAGTAGTTAAAGGCAACTCGTTATGTTAGTTGTAGTTAGGGAGTTGACAGTATAATTAGAAAAATCATAAAATCATGCAAGACTCGAAAACACGACGTTATCTACTTCAAAATTACTTCACAAGCAATGTACTAAAACCACAATATAAAACGAAGACAGCTATTAATCTCAAATAATATCGAATGGTACAGAGAATTTGTAATGCAATTTCAATGCAATCGAAATGTAAAGAATCCTTTGGTAAATTTAATCTAAAAGTCATAATATAGGAAAACTTTTGCCAATGATAGGTCAGCGATAGTAGAGTTTTCAATTGAACCGGTGTGCAGCCGAGAATTTACTGCATCCATTGTGCGCTAGCAATTCAACAGGAACGTCTTCCGGTTTAATTAAATTTCATTTTTATCTTTAGATGAGATTTTGTTAGTAACATGGCAGCGAGATGAAACCAATATATACCAGAGAGACTAGTGTACAGAATCCTTCTCGAGCCTTGGATATTTGTAGGACTTTCATGGTATCCAATCGGTCAGAGAGCCATTTGCCTTCGACCGTACCGCACTCGTCTACATAGTGCCTGAGATATTCTCCAATAAAACCGCATACTACACACGACCCCTTCATTTTAACCATCGGGAAGCTATCGTCCTTCAGTAATGGACTGAATTGATTTCCTGCGGATGATTTAGCACAAGATTTACGGGTTTTGCTGTTAGTCGAGATTTCGAAACCGGAATGAGCTTTGTCCTGCCAATAAGTATTGTATATCGCATTGCGATACGAAATCGGACTCAATCTCGCGTTATTGGGGAACAATATTTTCGTTGCTTAGTATTCGCAGTTATTTGTCATTTTGTGACAAATTAATTAAATTTCCAGTTGGATATTGAAAATGCAGAATCGATTTTCTACATGCCGCCAATCGTCGAATGTGCTGCGGTTAGATTGTCACTCGTGTGGTTAAAATCCAAATCAGTTGACAATCAAAAACAAAATGACGAAATTTAAAGTTGTCGGAATATTCGGTAAATTTAGCGTTATTATCGCAACTTAGCCATTACATATTTCGGAAGTAAAAGCAATCGAATATTGCAACAGTTTAAGGTAGCTAAAAGGACGATATTTCACGAGACACGATAAAATATGCGGAAGTACAAGAAGACAAGTTTATTACGTTTATAACTAATGCCGATAAGAAGTTAATCCTGTCAACGAGGTGTTACTACAACTTGTCCTGACGATACGATTCCGTAGCTCGAGAATTTGTTATAAACTTTAGTTTTATGACCGTTTCGAGAAACTTTCCATGCATCTTTCGAGATATACTTGTCGATGAAAAGTTTTATGCGTATAAATTTATGTTTCGACTTTAATGCTCCGGTATTATTGCAGTTATAACTATTGTGCTAAACTTTCGCTACAGTTTGTTACATAGAAATTTGACAATTTTCCATACTCTCTGCCGTAATAGTATGCAGGTGTTAAGCTAAGAATGAACACTAATCTGGAACTTTTCGATAAGGTATACAATTTTACATTTCTATGCTGTTTGATTAGACAATCACATGTGCTCTGGCGTGCGAATACGAATTTTGTTACATTTGCAGGCTGCCAGCATCGTTGTTAAATTTCATTTCCTTTGTTTATCCGTCACCGTTTATACCTCTATGCGTTATCGTACAAACAACACGTATTTCGTACACGACTTCACACAATGATGAGTATGCTTTGCTTTAACCTCTGTAATGATGAAGCTTTCGGGCAAGCCATGTTGATGCGGAAATTACTTCCGTGTCATGGTCCCCAATTCTAGGATATCTACCAAATTTTATATATTATATTGCATATCTGGAAATCAGGACACCACTGACTATTGCACTGGTTTCTGTGCATGGGTTTGACTTTTTAGAATTCATTTTGAAATTTGTTATTATCCAACTTAACTTCATAAGGAGTGAATCAATACCATCAAATATCTATTAAGACTCCTTATAGGGGGATAGGACAAAAAACAGTTCTCTTCCACAAGGCGCGGTCCTGCGCATCGGACTTTCGTTGTCGCCTCAGGCCTTCTGCTCAAGTGCTACCCGTCCGTCTTCCTTGACAATTATAGTCAAGAGCTTTTTTGGCGACGTTTTGCTTTGGTTTCCTCAAAGTATGACTAATCCATTGCCACATCCGCTCTTTGAACCCCAAAGCCTATGTAAATCGATCCAGTTGTACTTTGAGCTAGGGCGTAGCCTAGTGGTAGCGTATTGATCTACAATGCGAAGGTCATGAGTTCAAATCCCGGTTGACGTATAGTTCCAGCACACTGCCTGCTTGGGTATACCTTTGTCACCTCGATCTATGGAAATGAAAATTTCGTAGATAGAGGGTTGTGCGAAGGTCTAACAACCCTTCCACAATAAATAATAAAAAATGTTAAGAAACCTGTAGGTCAGCAGGCCAAGACCCGAAGTAGAAGTTGAGCCTTAAAGTTCACCGATGTGTATCACTTCTGACCAAAATATTCCTAAAATGCGACGGAGGCATGGTTCACGAAAGTTTGCAGTTTCTTGGTAAGCCAAACGGTCACTTTTCATGTAGTAAAACCATATAACAACACTTTGACGTATGCGTCAAATATAAAGGACATCTCTCTTAATCCCCCGAAAGAGGACGAATACCGAATGCCTGACTAGCTTTATTTATAAGAGCATCAATATCCTTTTCGGCTCCACCGTTCATGGTGAGAATGCTTACGAAGTAACAAAAATCTTGCACATCTTTCACATCTTGTTCTTTAAGGGGGTTCAATATTTTCCTTCTTCCACCCTCTCCCGCCTATAAACAGGCGGTTTTTGGGAACACAGAACTCGGGAATAGCTCAACAGATTTTTTTCAAATTTGAACAAATGCTTCTTGACGATATTGTCTCTGCCCTGACGGGAGTTTTTGGCAAAATAGTGCTTTGGGAATTATTAATAAGACTTTAAATTTTTTAGTCATTTTTCGCAACTTTAACACAATATAACATTTTTACTTTTAATTTTTTTTTTAAATCGGCTCCTTCAGGACATAGATAATTTATCGTAGGACATCTGTACCAAATTTCAGTTGAATCGGGTGATATTTACCTGAGATCTGTGTTCCTAAAAGGAGAAAAACGTGACTTTTCAGGAGAAGCGTTTGAAAGAACTGGCACCGACTCTAATGGCTTCAAACCCTTTAGATTAAAAATTAAAAATAAAATACTTCTAATTGGAATTTTGAAACAGGACAAGTTGCAGAAAGAGTTGTAGAATTTTTTAAACTAAAAAATTTTTTTTTCATTTTTTCATGATTTTCAAGTATTGAACCCCCTTAAGAATAATTGTGTACGCGTGAGTATTTGATAGTATTGTATTTGATGATTTTATGTTGTTGGACCATGTTATATCTTCTCCGAAAACGTGGATTGTATGGGAGGTTAGGTACTGGGAGGATCCTCTTTTTTTATTTATTTATTTTATTTATTTATTTTATTTAATTAATATATTAATATAAAAATTAAAGTACGCAAATTAAGTACTAGTTACATTAGACCATCGACTTAATTGTTTCAGGTTTGACTGTTAAGTTATATAAGTGCTGTTTGAGATAAAATAAAAAAAAAAAAACATTTCTTTTGTAAATTTAAATTTTATCCGTAAGATTGGCGTTTTTTATTAATGTGAGTAGTTTCGTGGCAATTTTTTCGTCGTTGCTGTTTTTTATATAGTCAAGTAGGTCTCCTCCGAGTAGGCTGCATTGTAGGAGATGTTGGAAGTCCATGATTTGGTTGCAATGTGTGCATTCAGGTAGCGTATCCTTTTTGATGATGTGGAGATGAGTCAAAATTGTGTGTCCTGTTCTTAACCTTGTGATGATTGCGGTTTCCTTGCGCGTAAGTGCGCTCGGGAAACTTCTTTGAATTTTGTTCGGGTTGATGACGTCTGTATAAAAATTTTGTCGGGAGGGCCATGCTTGTTGGGATTTGATGGCTAAATGTCGCTCAAGTAATCGTTTTACATCCAAGGGAGTAGAGGCGTCAGTGGTTACAAGTGGGGCATTTGCTAGATTCTTCGCCATTCTGTCTGCCTCTTCATTTCCTTTTATTCCGGAGTGCCCCGGGATCCAAAGGAGTCTTAATTTCTTTGGTGAGGTAGTGAGTTTGTTTCGTATTTGGACGATTATGTTATTGCGCGAATGGATATTTTGAATAGCTTTTGTAACGGAAAGGCTGTCCGTGCAAATGCAGTATTTTCCTTTTCGTTTGCTTGCATATTCGATAGCAGCACCTATTGCTTTGGCTTCGGCCGAAAAAACAGAAACGTAGTCGAACATGAGACCAGGAACAACTAGCTCACCGCATTCCTTGACGACAGCATAAGTCGTCGTCTGGAAATTTTTGGAGGCATCTGTGAACAGCAATGTCCAGTTCTCATTTCGGAGCTTGGATGCAGCTTCTTGAAAAAGCAGACGATAAGATTCATTGCTGGTGGAGGTTTTAGTATGTGAAGCTAAAGATAAATCTATTGTCTTCGTAGGGAACATCCAAGGTGGTGGAGACTTTGGGTTAGTGCAGATTGGTTTAATATTGACTCCAACTTCGTTTGCTAAAACTAAACAATGTGAAAGTGTGGAACGGATTCGTGGTAGCTTTTTTCTCTTGGTTAGATTATTAACTTCCTTTTGTAGCAGTTTATTGTTAGCGAAAATTAGTTTTGGTATTAGTCTACCGGTTGCCAAGTTTATTCTTTCACCGATAGTTAACATATTTGATTCGGCTAGCAAACTTATGATAGGCGTTGTTCGAAAGGCACCGATTGCAGAACGGATAGCGCTGTGGTATGGGGCGTTAAGCTTTTGTAGAGTGCTAGTTGCGGCTTTTCCGTAAACTGTCAAACCGTACTCAATTTTGGACAGAATAGTGGCTCTTATTACTTGCAGTAATATAGCAGGGTGGGCATTGGAGTTCCTGTTGGACAGATATTTGATTATATTTTGTCTAGGTATCAGATCTTTCCTGATATTTTCTATGTGTTTGTTCCATAAGAAGCGTTTGGAGAAAGTTAGACCCAGTATTTTCAAGTGATCAACATTTTCGATGGTATCCTCACCTACTGCTACATTAAAAGAGGAGCAAGTGAGTTTGCGACATATGTGGAGATGTTTGCATTTATTGATGGAGATTTTAGCGCCAGAGTGCTTTGCCCACGTTAGCATTTCGTCTAAAGCTTTTGCTATATTGTTGCGTGCTTCTACCAGTGAGGAGTTTTTGACTATTATGTAGAAGTCATCTGCATATGCTAGGTGCTTGCAAGCCATGGTGCGATTAATATTATTTGATAGCGAATTAAATGCTATTAAGAATAGAACAACTGATATTGGTGATCCTTGCGGTATACCATTTTGCAGAGACCAGACCTTTGAAAGAGCTCCATTTGCTCTAACTCGAAACTTTCTGTGCGCCATAAAATTAAGGACCCAGTTGTGAATCTTGGGACCAATTCCTAATCTTATGAGTTCTGAGATGATTGTGTGGGTTCCTACGCGATCAAACGCCTTTTCGAAGTCGACGCTGACAATAGACACGTGATTTCTGCTGGAGAGCTGAGAACAGATCAGGTGATCTATATATAGGTGTGCATCTTGACAGCTCTTGTTTGGTCGGAATCCTATTTGTTCGCTGTTAATTCCATTGTCTTGTTCGAGTAACCAGAATAGTCTACTTGCTATGATTTTTTCTAGGATTTTGCTTAAGCATGGTAACAAAGATATAGGGCGGTACGACTCTGTATCAGATTTGATTTTTTTTGGTTTAGGAATTGGGATTATGGCTGCCATTTTCCATGCTTGCGGGTATATGTTTTCGCTTAGGATGGTGTTGTACAAGGAAACAATACGCATCTTACAGCTAATGCTTAGGTTTTTAATCATACTGTATGTGATTTTATCTAGTCCAGGGGTATCGCCCTTGAGCAGTTGTAAGTTGTTTTCAAACTCAAAGAAGCTTATTTCAGTTTCTATATGCGCAGCTCTCTGGCTACAGTTTAAGCGAGGGGTGGTATCTGAAAAGTTTAATTTGTTCTGGACAAATTGGGAGCTAAAGTTGCTATCTAGGGAGTAGGAGGACCAATGTTTGCCAAAGTTGTCTGCTATTTCTTTGGGAGTTGTAATGGAATTTGGTCCATTTTTGATTTCTGTTATGGTTGATTGGTTCCGATTTCCAGCAATGATTTGAATGGTGTTCCAGATCTTTTGAATAGGTGTGTTTTTAGATATTGTGCTAGTAAAAGAGAAGAACCATTTTTGCTTGGCAGCTTTCATTGCACGTTTGAATTTTGCGTTTAATTTTTTGTAAATTATTTCGTTTGCCAGGGTGGGTTTTCTTCTATAAAGGGTCCATGCCGTTTTCCGATCGAGGTTTAAATCAGCAAGCTCAGTACACCACCAGGAAACCTGGCGTTTCTTTTTAGTGAAATTGGGGTGGTTATGGGGAATTGAGCAATTTGCTGCGACCAGAATGGCCCTTTTAATATTGGCTGCTTCCTTGTTAACATTCTCCGTGATTGGAATATTGTTAAAAGCCTCGGTAGCCTTTTCCGCGAATTTTTCCCAATTTGCAAATTTTGTGTTATACCGTGGAAGATGCTCGGTTTTGGTATAGTTGTGTCTTATCGACGTGATTATGGGGAAGTGGTCGCTTCCGTAAAGGTCGTCGAGAACTTTCCAGTCGGAAACTGGGGCTAGCTGGGAGGAACAGATAGAAAGGTCTATGTGCGTGTATGTGCGATGAGTGGAGTAGTGGGTAGGGGAACCAGTATTTAGAACGAGCAGATCGGATGCTATTAACCAGTTTTCGATTTGTGTGCCGTTTTTGTTGACAACAGGGGATCCCCAAATAGGGCTCCAACCATTGAAATCTCCAACAATTATGCATGGAAGATTTAAACTACTTGTTAAATTTTCAAGATCAGTTGTGGATAGTTGGTATCCATGTTCAATGTATACACATATAACAGTCAGTTTTATGGGATTGTATACCTCAACTGCAATCGCCAATAAGTTTGTTGATAGAGTTAAAAGTCGGTGTTCCAAACTCTTTTTTATCAAAAGAGCGATACCACTTTTTGAGGAATTGGTTTGAATGTTATTTGCAAAGACACTTTCGTACCGATTTGAGAAGTGTGGGTTTGTGTTATAAGGGCAATGGGTTTCTTGGAGTGCAATTATGTCAGGTGATATTTCTTTTACCAGCATTTGGAGATAGTTAAAGTTGTTATAGAAACCATTCAGGTTCCATTGCATGATTTTGAATTGGGTTTGTATTTGTTTGAAGCTGTTTGTTTTTTTGGAAGCCATTGCAAAATGGATAATATTTGCAGATGGTTGTAGTTATTGAAGAAACCTTTAATGTTCCATTGTAAAATTTTGGAGTTAATATTGTTCTTTAAGTCACATTGGGGATTGATTAATCGACTCTACCGTCCATGCTCGTTCCGCATCTGTGCTTGAGGGACTATGTTTATTATGGGGTTGTTTATGGATGTTTATTTCAATGGTTTCTTTGTTTAGTTCTAATTTTTCTTTAGTTTGCTTTTGTGTGGTAATTGAAGTCTCGAAGTCGGGTTGGGTTGTAAGGGGTGCTTGTGGGTTGTAGTTAGAAGTTGTTGGCTCCATTTGTTTTGAGTATGTTGTGGTTGAAGAGTCTATTACATTGGGTTTAAGTATATTTTCGTTATTTGCTTTTAGATTGTTTTGTTGTTTGTTAATAACTATTGTTTTTGGTGTGGTAGCTTTTGCATATGAAAGACCGGGAGTAGGTTGTTTGGCTTTAAGTGAATTCCTAGATTCGTGATATTTTTTCCGCGCTTCAAATATTGAGCATTTGTTTATGGTTTTGATGGTGATAATTTCTTTATTTTCAAGGTACTTAGGACATAGCCGATCAGATGATATGTGGCTTGAATCTTCACAGTTTACGCAAAACTTAACGCTTTCTGTACAGGGTGTAGGTTTATGCTCTGCTTTACCGCAGGAAACGCATGTTGGAGAAGATTTGCACCATTTAGCCGTGTGTCCAAGCTTCTGGCATGTTTTGCACCGCATTGGATTCGGAATGTATTCTTTAACCTCAAATCTTTGCCATCCAATTGTAATGGAAGTAGGAAGGTGGTATCTTTCAAAGGAGAGGATAATTAATCCAAATGGGATGTCTTGGTTGTCTATTTTCTTCTTCAGCTTAACTGCGTTTGTGACCCCACAGCTTTTCAAACCATCGACTATTTCTTCTTCGGAGAGATTTGCAAGATCGCGACAAAAAATTGTCCCTTTACTAACATTAAACTGTTTACTTATTTCGGCTTTTACTGGAATGATATTGGCTAGCATTGAAATTTTTTCAAAGCGGTGAGCTACCGTTAGGTTATCGCATAGAATAAGCAAACTCCCGTCCCTCAAGGTTGAGACCTTGGAGTATTCGGTGGATATACCGTCAATTGCTTTTCTAAGTAGAAAAGGGTTAACAGCTGACAATTTTTTGGTCGGATCGGCGTGAGAAATTAGGACGAATTTCTTTTGAATATCATTACTGTTCACTTTTGGGAGGCTTGGATATGGCGCGAAAGATGATTTTTTTTTTCGCGATGGAGCATTGGTTGACAGTTCAACTTCGTCCAGAAGATTGAAGCTGTTGATGTATGTATTCCCAGAGGCCATCGTGGCCAATGGGTCACACCTTTTAAACTAAGGAAAGTTCGACTTTAGCTGTCACTTACTAATTAATTACAACTTTAAAGGTTGATGTAGTTTCTTTGCACTCTAGCACGACAGAAAAAAGAAAGAGAAATTTGCACGAGGCAACGTCAAGAACTCTGTTTTGTTGTTCACTAGCACTGTTCCCGACGACGGTCACTGCCTGACTGTGCTTTTTTTATTTTCCAGGTCTTGAAGTAAGTACCACAAAGTTGATGCTGTAGATTGTTGATGATTACAGCAGAGTCTTCTGATGTTATAAAAACAGTAGTGTCATCTGCAAACGTAGCTAATTCACAAGTAGAGTCCTTAGGAAGTGTATAAGTTGAAAAGTAGGGGACTTAGAGAAGATCCTTGGAATATACCAGCAGGAATAAGAAAGACGCTCTCTAATTTAGTGGATGTTAGTTTTACTTGAAGAGAAAGAAACCGATCTGTCAACTTGAATGGGAGTCCATTATGCCACATTGCATCAAACGCTTTTTGCATGTCTAACGTGATCATACCAACAGATGTTTTGTTCTGAAATGCCTTTTTAATACACTTGGTGAATCATGAAAATTATTCAAATTATTAATTTATGAAATGAAATTTCACAATAACAAAGCAAACCTTTTCATACACATATTTTTGGGATATGGCAATACTACAAAATATGCACGAAAAAGAATCAAAACAAACAGAAAAGTGGTAAAGCTACATTTCTCGTACGGAATTGAAAGAGATGAAAATTTTGTCTGACTCATCAGCTGTTTAAATTTTTGGAAGGTATGAACGTGGAGCGAACCAATCAAAATCGTTCATTTGAGAGGTAAGCATTTTTTATGCGAAAATTTTTTTGATCTATGGGTAACATGTGGTATCAATCAATGGCGTTTGTCCTCTATGTTTCTGTATCGCTCCAGCACTAAGTTCTTGTATGCTTGTCCGAGGTCGTGATCTAATTACGGGAGGGGTTATCAATTTTCCTTTCACATTTTCTTTCATCATGTTGCCGTAATTCAGCGGAAATCCGTAGCAGGAACTCAGAAAAGGAACACCTTGCTGAAAATACATTTCCAATGATATTGAGCTTGTTCATTTTGGATCATTGGCTTGGGCTGCAGTGCGTTTACAAAAAACGCTTATTTTATTAAATAATTAATAATGTGATCGACACAGAACAAAAATGCTGCGCTGAGATTTTCGCGTTTTATGACTAAATTAGCCTAAAATGCAAAAAAAAAAAACATCCGTGCGGCCGTACGCCGTCCGCCTCACTCATATCTCCGAGACTGATTGTTGATCGGCTAAGTGAGTTCCATTATCCAAATTTTGTGGAGTGCTAGGTGGAACGAGGAGGCGGGGAGATGGAAACATTCAAAAATTACAATTTCTAATATTCCCATTACGAAAGCAGGTATTTAGCTGAAAATCAGCTATATGACAAATCTAAAAAACAATTAAATTTTGTTATCTATTGGGGTCCGAAAAGGGGGGGGCTACAAACAATTCTCAGCCGAATTTTTTCTTGAAATGATTATATCTTCGGAGCTACTAAATCGAAAAGAGACCAATTAGATGGAATACAGTACCACTATAATCTATACTAAAAGGGAAGCCAATAATTGTAAGGGGTGGTCAGCGGAAGGGGAGGGGGGGGGGGGGGGGTTGAAAAGAAAAACACTTAGAATCTAATATCTCAATTATCTCTTAAGCTAGTTGATACTTAAAACATATCAAGTTATACTAGCGAAATACAAGAAAAATAAACTGCGAACAAGTCGGGCGAAACTTTATTATTTTTGGGACAAGTTGCGGATGCATGGAAAGTTAACATGCAGGTTAGAGTGGTTTGGGCGACTAATTGAAAGAGAATTCTTGGGCAGGGCTGTTATTAATTTAACAATATTTCGTTCGTTTATGCAAGTTTGGGTTCTTATGAGGGGAGTGGGAGGGCTGTAAGGGTGAGTGGATGTTAATAGCTTCTTAATTGATTGCTTGAATCATAACCAATATTCTCTGTATAGAATGTGTTTCATAAACGAAGCTGCATAGAATTTTCATAAAATTCGGTGTATTCTACATTTACGAAACCGAACATTTGTATAGGAGGGGTAGAGCGGGTAAGGGAATCGTAAAATTTGTGATGCAATTTTATTTCATTTCTTTTGTAAGGTGCTCGTACAAAATTTCAATTTCGTAGCTTTTAAATTGTTTGTTATTAGTTGATTGAATGAAATTGGTCGATATCATACTTTTGTATGGGAGGTGGTAGAAGGGCATGCACAATTTCAAAACTTTTGACGCAATTTTGTTTCTACTATTTTTAGAAGTTCTTATGCAAAATTTTAAATTGATAGCTTTTAATAGTTAGGTGATAATTGATTTCTTGAAAATGGTCGAAAAAATAATTTCGTATGGGAGGGGGTAGAAGTTTTTAAGGTATTCGACCAGTTAATATGTCATATATTTAGGAATTTTTTTTTAATGCATTTAGAAAATTTTCAAGTTTCTCCCTTAAAATTTCACTCAAAAATTTTCAGTTTATGTGTTTTTTTCAATGCACATGAAATACCTTGTGCACGTTAGACCGGAGGGTCGGTTTATAACAAGTGTGGAACAAATTATTATTTTTTTTCTATGTATATCAAATAGATGTATCCAAATGTAAAATGTAAACTTTGTATCTTTTACCAGAGCCCTAAAGAAATTACTCAAAATTTTGGATATTTCTGCTTACCACCTCCCTCTCCTTACACCTCGCAACTCAAATTTTTTACCAAAATTAATAATTATTTAGTTCTACAGTTTAACAAATTTTCAATTTAATATCTGTACTCAATTTTGAGATATAACGATTTGTAATTTTGAAAAGTGCGCCATTATTAAAATGTTCCCTATTTCCCCCCACTATTATTATTTCCACACGTTATATTTTCTTCGTATTTTTTGGGTATAGATTAATATATGTTTTAAGTTTCAATTACTTAGCTTAAAAGACAGTTGAGATATTCATCTTCAAGTGTTTTTCTTTGAACTCCCCCTGACCCTCGCCCTTGCAGTAATTAGCATCTCTCTAAGTTGATTCTGGTGGAAGTATATGCCGTCTTAATGGTCCCAAAATATGAATTTATTATGATAAGTAATTTCGAAGATATAATCATTTGAAAAAACAATTCGGCCGACAATTTGTTTTTAGCCCCCCCCCTTTTCGGACGCCAATGGATAAAAAAATTAAATTATTTTTGTAGTTTGTCCCACAGCCCTCTCTATATCTTTGCTGATTTTCAGCATCCTATCTACATTCCTGGTGAAAATATTAACGAGTGTAGTTTTTGACTCTTTCCTGTTCTGTTGCACATTGTATAGATAAATTATTCGAATATCACACACACTTGTCACGTTTCAGAAAAGTCGAAAGAAACGTACCACAATTTTTCATTTATTTTGAAACAATTACATAAATGTATGCACACTTCTTTTTACGGGCACCGCCGGGGCAACAGAGACCAGGTGGTGTCTATTAAAGATTTCTCTTCTTCTACTTCTACAATGGCACTACAGCCCAAATCAGGCCTTGTTCTCCTCAGGTTCCTTAACATTTTTCATTATTTATTGTGAATGGGTTGAATTTTTATTTTCGTAGATTGAGGTGACCAAGGTATACCCAAGCAGGCAGTGTGCTGGAATTATGAGTCGACCGGGATTCGAGCTCACGACTTTCACATTATAGACCAAGACGCTGCCCACTAAGCTATACCCTAGCTAAACGTTTCTCTTAATCGGTGTTATTATTTTAACAATTTATTTATATATTAACAGAAATCCGAATTCATCCCATTTTCATCTGTTTTCACCTCCCATCCAATTTTTATCTCTGTGTTTTTCTTCCCAGCCTACCCATTGATTTCACCACTTTCCGAAACCAATTTAAATGCTCGTAAATGTTTTCAAGGGTTTTTTTTTTATTAATAACATCGTTTGATACAATTTACCTATCATCAAGTTCGTAATCGATATTTTGCGTATTGAAATGTAAATTACGCCGGTACTTAAACATAAAGTACGAGCGAAAAGCGAAGAGAAAGTTCAAGTCGGAGAGTAAAGCATAGTTGGAGTGCGGTTAATTGAGTGGGCGCAAAACTCAATATGAAGTTGATAAAGCGCAAACATTAAGTACCCTTTCCGTTCCGGAATATAGGGCGGTAGAGTGTTGTGTGTCGAATGTTTGGGGCTCCATCATACTTCACGTGTTATGGTACAACGTTACGTACTCATACCGTAAAGTACATAGATTGCGGATTCTAGTCAGTGAAAGTTGTTGAAACGGCGCCAGAAAGACACGAGAGAAACAAGATTCAGGTTATATTTACCTTGTTCCTAATTAGCCGTTAAAGTATATTTTTCGAACTGTGTTATCCTTTCAAGTAGGTTACGTACATCGAGGAAGTACGACTATCTCGGGCGTTAGTTAAAGTTCTAGCCATAAACAGACCTGAATATACACGACTGCGTGACTAAAGTTTCTAGTTCATGCTGCAGTTTATGATCGGTTTGTTTGGAATTTTCAATTAGCTTATGCTCCGGAATATGAGAAGAGGATAACGAATCGATATAAATTGGAATACAGGATAATGGTTAAGAAAAATTTTGGTAGCTGTCTCGAAAGATGTAATTCATTCAAATATATTTCATCACATTGAAGGAAACAAATTAAAGGGAGGTTACCTCGAAACTGATCTTCCAAATCATTTAACTTTCCTTGATTATGAACCCTTTTCATATTCATTTAAAATGCTGGCCAATCATTGGAAAGTAGTAAGTTAGCTTTACAATAAGATCTCACGATTAAACCCCCTGACCCGATGCCGAGGACTCGTTTTGAATATTCTTACCAGAAATTATCTTCATCACGTTGGGAAAGACAGAGGTTTCAATGTTGGCCTTGCTGTATACTATAGCCTTCAAGGAAAATAATGGACTGATCCACACATAGCATATGAAGTCAAGAATTGGATGTAGGGATATAGGCGCAAAAGAAACAAATGTTTCGACAAAAAATGCCAAGATACTTTAGAGCGAAAAAATCAAGCTTACAAAATATTAATGGCCGACTCAAGCCAAACAGGTTAAATGTAATGATCTTAGATGTTTTGCAAACAAAATCTGCAGACAGAATAAACGGAAGTACAGTAATAACGAAAATAAAATTATGGACGAACATTTTAAATAACACAATACAAGAGCTCCGTACTCCCTTGTTAAAAGGATAAAAGAGGAATACCAATCGAAGACGACCTTCTGCGAGGATGTAGAAGGCAACGTTATAAGTAGTTCGAAAAATCACGGAAGCGCTGGTAGGATTCAATTGACACAGACAGCAAATGACTGCCAAGATTTTCAAAATAGAGGACGCGGTCACTTAACCGAGAAGGATGGAGGCATAGTATTCAGGGAGGCCAAGGCCCGATTTGGGCTATAGCTGATAGCAGTAAAGTCGCTTGATACGAAAAGAGCTTTTGGGGTCCCATTCCACATATGGAATTCAATGAGAGTTCTCCATTACGGAACAGCACTTTCGCTGGTCGCACAAAAGTTTGGATGTGGGGGACGTTGTCTTGGAAGACCTCTTAACCTTAGAGGTGCTGTAGAGAGGTGGGAAACATATGTGCTTCAACCGTCGCTGATCACTGACCCGGGCTCCGTATATGGTCACCTAGGCTCTACGAGGCCCCAGGGCGGTACTAGATGAGCAGAGGGGCGTAGATGGACGGAGGCAAGGATTTTCAGCCATGATGAGCGCCGAGGCCACAGTTGGGGCTTATTTGTAAGAATCTATAACAAAAACTACGAACTCTTTCTGTGCCTGTAACTATGCCTCACAAACGAGAAGTATTTCGAAACAAAATTAATTAATAAGAAAAGAAAAGTTAAATTTTTTTCCAAACGTCTTGGTGTTCTTCGAAGATATAAAAGTATTTTACGTCTCCCGATCTAGCTAATATCTACAAGGTCTACATTCGTTCTCATTTTTAGTACAACTCCCATATATGGGCTGGAGTACCCAAAACAAAATTTGCAGTATTCGGTCGAGTCCAAAAGCATGCGTGCTGTTTAGTTGGAGATGCGACTATAAGAGCTTCTATAGATTCCCTCGAACAACGTAGGAACGTCGCTGTATTCAGCGTTTACTATCGATATTTTCAAGTTAATGCAGCGAAGAACTGTCCAACCTTATCACTCTTCTTTTCAACTATTCCAGGAATACTCGACAAACCGCACGTGCCTATGAGTTAGTTCACTGTTAAACATTTGTCGTCGCGTAAAGTGAAAAATATTCAGTCCTTCACCACCAAAATATCAAGACTGTGGAATTCATTCCCGCCCCACGTATTTCCATCAACTTACAACATTCAGCGTTTCAAGGTTAATAACCAACGACAGTTTAAGCTATCCCCTTGTAGCCCCACCGCTTACCTACCCCATACCGACTTGACTGTGAATCCAATGCATTAAAGGGTAACCCCTTAAGTTATGTTCGGTGCTTTAAAAAAAAGTTTAATTAAAAGAAAAAATATTAAGTTGAACTCTATTCTTCACTCTTTTGTGAAATAGGCAAACAAATCTACGGATATGAAACGGCTATTTCGTATCAAGCTCTACTATTAACATATTTGTACTCAAAGTGAAAGTGGTGTACTAGAACACCAGGGCGACAGTTTCAAGAGGTGGCAAATTCTCAAAAGTTGAGTATTTTTAAAATTGAAGGAGAAATTTCATTTCAATCTACTTCATCAGAGTTTGTAAAATCGTAATCCTCCACCGCAACTTACAAAGCCTTATCGTTCCCCACTATATTAGGACAAATCCGTATGTTTGACAATTTTTTTTAGGGTCGGCGAGAATAACTTAGGGGTTCACCATTTAATGCGTGATGCACAGTTAAGTCAGCATGGATGCGGGGAAATAAGTGGATATAGGAAAATTAGAAAGGAAACACAGGATGGAAGTGGCAGTGAACGTTGCTCTTAAATTGTTGAAGGTTGTATCCCATTGGAAAGAGATTGCCTGGTAATGAATTCCACATCACTGTTCCGAGGAATGAAGGACTGCCTTAATTTTATTGTTTTCCACGACTTGGCGAATATTTCGGGGGGCATTAAATAAAGGGAGTATTAGGGTTTTTAGTTTCTTGCTGCAATTACCATAAAAATACCTATAGTAGGTGCTCCGATATTTCGACGATGCTCAAGGAAGTCTCTTGAGGCCGATATATCTCCAATATTAGTCGGAATGCATGTTTTTGAATACGGTCGACCAAGGCTAGGTGTGATTTTAGGAGGAAAGTCAAATTGGTAGATGTTACGAAGAGTGCTATAGTCTGCGAAATAGTGAATAGGATTGAGCGTAATCGATGGAAGGTTATTTATAAATACTAAAAAGAGAGTGGGAGATGAAACTGATCCCTGAGGGACGCCGGAATCAATGCAAAAGGGTTCAGAAGTTAATTTGTCTAGTAAGACTCGAATAGAGTGCTCGGAGAGGAAGCTCTCATTAGATTTAATTAGCTTTCGCAAAAAAAATCTTCATGTTGTTTACAAGCCGACAGGTTCCATATATTCCAAGTATAATGTCTGTGATTAAATTTGTATTTAAGGTTAGAAAAAGGACGGGAGAATCCATGAAATTTCGAAATTCCTTTTTATTAAAAACGGGGTATGAAGTATGTGAGTTCGATAATAATTATCAAGCGGCTTCGACCAGGAATTTTGAATTTCTGTCAGCTCTTAATTCCATATTTGATGTTATAAACAATCTGATAGGGTGTAGCCTAGTGGGGAGCGTTTTGGTCTACAATGCGGAGGTAGTAAGTTCAAATCCCGGTCAACGCATAATTCCAGCACACTGCCTGCTAGGATATACCTTGGTCATCTCAATTCACGAAAATGAAAAAATTCATAGCAAGAGATGTAGGTTGTGCGAAGATTTAACAACCCTTTCACAATAAATAATGATAAATTTTAAGGAACCTGAAGGTCAGGAGGCCAAGGCGCGATTTGGGCTATAGCGCCATTGTAGATGTAGAAACAATCTGCAATTCTGTTTAGGGCTAAATCTAGATTTTGTTAATGTAATTTACAACAGTTGTACCGATTCAGTTGAAATTTTGACTTGAATTGATAATGTTTACCGGAAGAGTTTATAGCGTTTTATTCATTCACTACTTTTTTGCTCCAACAAGAAGTTCTCGTTGTAGTGCAAAGATAACCTTCAACTGTAGACATCTTGGTTGCGGGTCAACGTAGTCCTTTAATTCATAAAAAACCATGCAAGAATATTTGCAATAGCTGAGACCCCCATCCTCCTAGGAAGAAATCATAGTTTCGTACGTGTACACTATCCGTTTGCTTTAACTGAACAACTGTATCCTACACTAGACTAATCCAAGATTTTCAATTAGATATCAATTTGAAACTGTTGATCCGTAATCAAAATAATGGCTTCTCTTAAATGTGCCGTATCTCCATTAACTATACAAAGATGCTTCATTTAAAAAAAAAAACGATTAAATTTTTGATGGATCTCAGATGTCAGACTCCATCGCAGGACTTTTATCAAAAGCTTTTCCGAAAATCAGAAATTCAACCTAGAAACGAAGTGCGTCGAGGTAATGTCAATCAGAACTCAGAACTTTTATCATCATCCATGCATGATTGCACAAATACGTGTACCAAATTGAACGAGGACGACGTCTTCTGCAAACTTTTTGAAGGTATCGAGCGTTTATGGTACACTTGAGTTAACAGCTGCCTCAGACATCATTGTCGGTTGGTGTAAGAAGCGTAAGAAGGATGTGGATTCATGTTCACATATGTACAAGGACGATAGGATCAGATTTGTGGCGTAATCTGTAGAGAATAAGCCAGTGAATGGATGGTTGGATGGATGGTGCTGGTGACTTTACGGTTGTGAAAAGTCGTGTACCGAGTATGAGCAGAACTCCTATCTGTACCTCAAGCGACGGTGAATTCTTTCTTTCCGCGCGCGTTTTACATCCTTAAAGTCATAAAATTTCTATTCATCCTGTAGCAAGATACACTCGACATGCTGGAAATCTGTTGAACATTATTTGCATAGACATGTCAGAAGCCAGCAATTGGGACGAGAGCGTGCAAATCAGATTTATATCCCATTCAGGATACCATGCATCTTTATTTTGGGCTTAGAATTTCGCGCTAGTAACTCCCAAAGGAATACTCTAGGTGGCAGTTTTGCGAGATATGTACCAATTGAAAATATTTCAATAATACGAGAAATCTAAAGTAATATACCGCCCTACCGCTGCACTCGAAGGAATATTAAAAGATTTCCATTCAACTACGTTATTGATCAAACAGTCGAATTTTTCGTCATCTCACACGTGTAGTTGAGATAGCTTGGCTACGGCTGGAAGTTATCCTTTGGCAAGGTTAAAAATACGAACCGATATTTGCATATGAAATTAACACTTATTTGGAAACATGGCATGTTTAGCTAATGAATGAGTAGCGGGATTGTGAAATTATGTCTCAGAGGCACGTATATTGGATTGTGAATTACGGAAACCCGCCTACATGTTTCCTATTAGGCACGTACTTTGATGTATATATGGGTTACAAATTTTTTCCTCGTACGCTATAAATAATTAAAATAAAACACTAAGAGCGTTACGCAATAATTAAAAAGATATTACGAAAGCAGGTGTTAACGTGCTTTAATAACATGTGTGCGCTACAGGCAGTTTCTGTTTGATGGCGAAAGCCGTAGGTAATTACAATGTTTTTGATTTTATTTAGGTTGATAGAAACCCAGTGCATGATATATTGAACCCATAATAAATTTATTTATTTATCATAGCAAGATAATTAGTTACATAATAATTGCTTAATTTAATTTAATTTAATATAACCGAATATAGTTAAATTTACCTTAATTAATTAAACCCTGTTTGATATAAGTATGATAGGCACTGATGGAAGGGTCAAACGGGGATCTTATAAAACGGAGCGTATTCTCAGTTTATATGTCAGCTTACTTATTGGATGTGTATAGTGTACGCTGAATTTGTTAAATACTCTACAGCATCTGTTAATAGGTTCATTTTGTCCGTAATCTGCACGATGTGGATGTTCCGTAAGTGGTCTTCAATGTCTCGTCAGCCTGACATTGTCGTTGAGTCTGAATTTAGATGTGGTCAACCTTAATATCGCCATTGAAAACATCTAAGGTAAAACAGGATGTGAGCATAGTTCTTCTAGAAGCAAGAGGTAAAAGATTTAATAATTGGAGCCGAACTGTGTAGGGTGGATAGTTTTCAAAGTATCTAGGTTCATACAAGTCCCTAAGAGCAAAAAGAAGGAATTGCTTCTGGATTGACTATATTCTGTTGCTGTATAACTGGAAAAAGGGGTTCCAAATGGGACATACATATTCCAGAATAGGGTGGACAAGAGAACAGAATAAAGATTTGGTGACCCATACATTCTTACACTCTTTGGCTCTTCTCTTAATGAACCTAAGAAGTTTATTGGCTTTTTATAGTGAGATTTGAAGCACAGTTTATTGTCCAGTAGTAAGCAAAGGTCCTCAATATAATCAACACGGTGTAGTTGAGTTCTACTTAGAATATAGCCCTGGTGATATGAGGATGGTTTACGTGAGAAGCTTATCACGTGGCATTTACTGACAATAAGTTCTAATTTTTTCTGACTGCACCAATGATCCAGCGCAATAAGCTTGGATTGCAGGAATGCGGCATCTGCGGGCGAGGTTATGTCATGATATATTTTCAGATCATCAGCGTACATCAGATATGAAACATTTTCCAATACTTCTGATAGATCTGAGATGAAAATATTGAATAAGAGAGGTCCCAAGTGACTGCCTTGGGGTACCTCAAAGGACACTAATATGTTTGGAAATAAAACCTTGAAACTTAACAAATTGAGTTCTATTATTAAGAAAGGATTTAAGCCAGTCAAGTGATAACGGTTTATTTCAACTCTCTATTATTTTTATACGTTCTGGTCTAGATATAGAAAGTTATATTTTTGAATTTGTTTTTTGCAGATAGCAAAATATGAGTGAGCCAAACGGTAATTGAATTATTGATATTTATTTTTTCAAATTTTATAAGCTTTTAGCTTATGTTCTAACTGTTAGCTGGTCCAAAAGTGCGTTAAATATTTATATTTCAAGAGCTCTAGAACAAAAAATTACAACGGAAAGCGATAAGGATCCAAAGTGTATGTAAATAAGAAAAATAACAAGAAATAAGCTTTCAAATCCTGGAGGCTAGGCGAATCAATTAGTGTTGAGTAGGACAAAAATGTTTGTCTCAAATATGTATGAGGTGCCCATTTGCAAAAGGAGGCGGTACAATGTCCCACCTCAAATGTACCACTCAAATCTCGCAAGTCACATGGCGGGTTTGCAATTTTTCTTTTCTCAAATGAGGCGTGAATGAAAAATTGCGAATGAGGTAAAGACATAGGGCTAAAATACTTAACATTCTATGCACATGGTATAAGAGCGCAATATATTGTCAGTGGCCCTGGTCAAAGCTCTCCTAATCATGTATATATGTCTATGGTATTACCCCATTCGCTCATTTGCCACTATCACACCTCAGTAAAACAAATTGTATGCATGCGAACCCATCATGTGACAGTGCTAAAATTTCACATTCATACTTCATTTGAGGTTATACCTCATTTGAGGTGAGACAACTTGTATGTCTGCAACTATTGCGACATATCATCTCTCCTGGTCATACATACATGCTATGTGATTGCCCTTATTGGTTTTCCCACAACTTTTCAGTCCTCATTCGCACTACTCACTCAAAACAGTGTAGTGAGTGGTACAAATAATGTCTTGACAGCCATACAAATGCATGACTGTAATTCAAATGGTACAAAAACCGTGAAGTGAGACAAAAATATTTTTTGTAGTGATGGGACGTTTTGACTTGCATGAATGGGACATTTTTACCACCTCATGTATGAGTAACACAACACTAGAAAGTTTTATTTCGTTTCAATTGAAGGATATTCGAAGAAAATTATAAGTTCGTAGCTTTTAATTTGTTGGTTATTAGTTGATTTATTGAAATTGGTCGAAATCGTACTTTTGAATGAGAAGGAAGAAGGGCAGGCGAGATCTCAAAACTTTTGACGCACTTTCGTTTCAATTATTTATAAAAGTGTTTATAAAAAGTCACAGCCTCTAGTGGATGAGCAACTTTTATCACAGCAGAGCAGCAGTTAGCGCTCAAAGAAAAGAAAAAGAGGCTAAGCGGGGCTGCCGGGAAACGGTATTCGTACCACCGTAGCCAAGGTAAAATCGCAAACGAAGCGTACGATTTCGCTTGCCAGCCAATAAAAAAAATGTTATCGCCAGCACAAAATAAGGCAATGAAAAGAGGCAGAACCTCATCTACAACACCGCCATCTGTAGGAAGTGATAGCAAAAGGCTTAAAACCTGAAGTAAAAGCGTCGTACATAGACCTACAGCAGAGGCTCAGCCCTCCACGTCGGATACTAGCTACAGAGACGCGGTAAAAGGGATCTAGACTACTATTATACATACCAAACATCCTCACAAGTTCCTTTGATCGAAGCAGCTAGCTGCAACACAAGAAACGATCTTGAAAGAGATGCCCAAAGCGGCAAAAGAGAAAATAGATCTGCAATTTCGTGGACTCAGCCTTAAGCAGGGATGGATGCTGATCGTTTGCCTTGATGAGCAAACCGCAGCATGGCTGGAAAAACAAGCAGGTAGCATCAAGCCGAACGAGTCCACGAATATCAGGGCAGCCCGGGAGGAGAATACCCCGCGGTTCGAAATCATCACGGGATATTTTCCTCAAGAGACAGACTCGTCAGAGGAAACTACCACGTCATTGATGCCCAAAATGCTGGTTTTGTGCGCCTCGAATTGGAAGGTGCTTAGCAGGAGAGTAGAGGGCGCAAACATCATTATAAGCTTCTCCATCGACGGGCAATCGATGAAGAAGCTTAAACTAAAGGGGCACAGAGTCTGCTATAAATTTCCAAGCGTGACTCTTCGCCCAAAGGTCAAAGGGCTCAAAGCGGCAAGCCGCAGCTCAATGAAGATGGCCTTAACGCTAAAAAAACTTAGAGTTATTCAAGCGTATCTGCATCATGCAGCGGTCATGGACACAATAACATCGAGATTCGCAAAAGAGGAATTCCATATAGCCCTAATACAGGAGCCATTAGCCGCGAAGGGAAAAATTATTGGTATTCCTCAAAAAATGGGTAAGTTAATTTTCGATAAAAGAAGCGATAGACCAAGAGCTGTAATTCTAATATCACCAGAAATTAATTACCTAAATATGTCTATTTTCATCCGAACAGATTTAGTAGCGGTACTGGTGAAAATATCAAAGGCAGGAGAAAGTCAAGAGGTGATAGTTGCCTCGGCCTACTTTCCTGGTGAGGTGCTAGATGCTCAACCTCAAGGCGTCATGGAGCTTGTGGAATACAGCAGAATCCACAAAATACCAGTCATTCTAGGCTGCGATGCTAACGCGCACCACACTATCTGGGGAAGTAGTGATATCAACAAAAGAGGTGAGTCACTTTTGGATTACTTTACTACTAATAACCTACATATAATAAATAAAGGCAACACACCGGCATTCACAAATTCAGCTAGGCAGGAAGTAGTTGACCTAACCATAACAAGCCCCTGCATGGTTGAAAAGTGTGAAAATTGGCAGATATCAAAGGAAGCTTGATTATCAGACCATAGGCATATCTGTTTTGATATTGAAACTTCATTTGTCTATATAGGACAATACAGAAACCCTAAACGGACCAACTGGAATCTGTACCAGTCATTCCTAGAGTAGGAACTAGGTACTGAAGAGGAATCACTAAGCAGCCCAGACTGCATTGATAAAATCACGAACAAACAATATTATTAATTCTTACGAACAAAGTTGTTCCGTTCTACATAAAAAAAAAGGTCAAACAAACACCTTGGTGGAATGAAAAACTAGTGGCAAAACGTAAACAAACTAGGAAATTGTTCAATAGAGCAAAAGCCTCTGGGAACTGGAACGAATACAAAGAGTCCCTTACTGAATATAACAAACTTCTAAAAAAGTTAAAAAAATAGTCTAGGAGAAGATTTTGTGAAGAAATAGATGATCTCTCAACGGCTTCAAGACTACAAAAAGTGTTATCGAAAGACCCCCCGATAGATATCGGCCTATTATAGAGACCGGATGGGTTCTCAACTAAAAGCAGCATGGAAACTCTTGAAGTGTTATTGGCAAGACATTTCCCAGGCTGCAAGATAATTGACAACAATGAAGAGGAAAGGACGTATCGTAAAACTCCGTTCAGCAAAAGCATTGCTGGTAAAATCTTCATTCCGGAAAAGATCAGATAGCCGATCAACACCTTTAAGCCCTACAAATCCTACAAATCAGCCGGAGTAGATAAAATATTCTCCGCATTACTGCTCAAGGGGTTAGAGATCCTAATGGCAATATAGAAAAGGATCTTTAAAGCCCGATTTGTATGGGGACTCATCCCAAAACTCTGATGGAAATCGAGGATGGTATTTGTATCGAAGCCTGGGAATGGTCCCATTGATCAGTCTAAGTCATTCCGCGCTATAAGCCTTACCTCCTTCTTCGTCAAGACGATGGAGAAGTTAGTGGACATTCACATAAGAACAGGGCCTAACAAGGTCTGTCTTAATGAGTAATCAACATGCCTACAAAAAGGCAAATCAGAGTAAGCTCTTCTTGGTTTGGTAAGATAAATCGAAAAGACAAAAGACTGTAAAGAAATTGCCCTTTGCGCATTCCTAGATATAGAACGAGCATTTGACAATACTCCCCAAGAAGCCATAATAGCGGCAGCTAGGAAAAAGGATTAGGAAAGGGCAACGATAAAATGGATACGCCATGCTAAAGAGCCGAATGACAACCACGCATCTAGGTGATAGCATTGACATTGACTGCACAAACCTATAGGGATTGTTCCCAAGGTGGGGTACTATCTCCACTTCTTTGGTCAATTGTAGTAGGTGAGCTCCTGGACCGTTTAACAGAATAAGGATACGAGGCAATAGGATATGACCTAGGAGGCAATAGGATATGACCTAGGAGGCAATAGGATATGAGCTAGGGTATAGCCTAGTAGGTGGTGTGTTGGTTTTGTAATGCGAAGGTCGTGAGTTCAAATCCCGGTCGGCGCAATATATAATTCCGGAACATTACTTGCATGGATATACCTTGGTCACTTCAACTTAAGAAAATGAAAAATTCGTAGAAAGAGGGTTGTGCGAAGGGCTAACAACCCTTCCACAATAAGTTATGAAAAATGTTAAGGAACCTGAATATCAGGAGGCCAAGGTCCGATTTGGGCTGTAGCGCCATTGTAATAGTAGTAGTAGTAGGATATGCCGATGACCTCGTCATTATCATTAGAGCTAAATATGATTTAATAATATCGGAAAGGATACAGTCAGCCTTAGAGTTGATAGTGAACTGGTGTCAGTCTAAGAACTTGAGCATCAACCCAAGTAAGACTGAGATAGTACCATTTACAAATTCCACATCATACCTCCTTCAATAAATGGAGCACCAATACCCTTTTCAGATGAGGTAAAATATCTAGGTGTTTTACTGGATAGCAAACTCAACTGGAACAAACATATAGAATAGACTCATGCCAAAGCACTAAACGTATTTTGGGCCTTCAAAAGCTTATTTGGCAGAAAAGGGGGATTAAAGCCCAAAATGATTTATTAGGGTTACAGAACAATCATTCTTCCAATAGTCACATACGGGTCAACGATATGGTGGACTAAAATTTTACAACGATGAGCACAGCTCACGCTACAAAAAATTCAAAAGCTAGCTTGTCTTGGTATCACGGGAATGAATGAAAACCTGTTCTACTGCGGCATTGGAAATGTTCCTAAACATCCCTCCGATAAGTAAAAAAAAAAGGCTATCAAAGGGGTGTAAGTGTAAACAATTACAAATCAGGGGATCTTAGAGGTCCCCTCAAAACCCTGAAAGACCCAAAAATAGAGGTTCTAACCTCCTCATTATCGGATGCTATGCAGACAAAATTCAACTTTGAAGCCCCCTTGAAATTTGTAATCAGAGAACGCAAGAACGGGAAGTCCATGCTACCTGAAATGAAAGAGGAATCAACAATCTGGTATACAGATGGCTCGCGCACCTCTGAGGGGACAAGAGCCGGAGTCAAAGTTCCTAACTTCTCGGTTTCAAAAGCACTCGGCAAAGAAGCCACAATCTTCCAGGCTGAACTAATTGCAATGGAGCTATGCATCCAGGAGAATATAAGGAGAGTTCATCGCAATAAATCTATTTATATTCTATCGGATAGTCAGTCGGTTCTGAAAGCCCTAGAATCCAATAAACACGGATCGAGGATAGTTTGGGACTGCCTTCAAAACCCAATTATCTTGGGAAAAAGGAACGATGTAACCTTAATCTGGGTACCAGGACATACTGGAATTGATGGAAATGAAGATGCTGATCGCCTTGCAAAAAACGGTGCTGAAACAAATTTTATTGGTCCAGAGCCATTCTGCGGAAAACTAAAAGGGCACTCCAACCCTATACTTAAAAAGTGGGTTGAACAAGAACATAAAACCTAATGGAATAGACTTCCAGGCTTGTCAATCTCAAAAAAGGTAATCCTACCACAAAGAACCAAGGTGGAGGATATCTAAAATTAAGCAAGAGTGATATTAGTACTTCAATCGGCCCAATGACGGGGCACAGTGGAGTAAACCACCACCTCAAAAATATGGGCTTAGTTAAAACCGAGATCTGTCGTCTTTGTCTCGAAGAGTCAGAAACGCCAGTACACATTCTATGCCACTGTGAAGCAGTAGCTAGGAAAAGACACAATCTTCTTGGAAAAAGTTTCCTTTCTACTGAGGAACTAGCCAACATGGCTCCCTTAAAGATACTTAGATTAGCCAAAGATATTGAGTTATGGGTTAAGGTAAAGGGTAAAGTGGCAATAAACGCACAATAGGCCGAGAAGGTCGCAGTGCCCCAAATTATTAAAAAAAAAAATAATACAAAGTTTCAAGTTCGTAGCTATTATTGATTTGGTGATAATTGATTTATTGAAAATGGTCGAATAAATGCTTTTGTATGGGTGGGTCAGAAGATAAGGTATTCGACGTGTTACCGTTTTAAACTTAAATGCATTTTTATACTCTAGATGGAATCTGAGAGTATTATAAGTTTGCTCTAAGGTTTGTAACGCCAAGAAATAAGGCTCGGAGAAAAAAATAAATAATACAGAAGTTAATGTTATCACTCAAAAATCTCAAAACCGGATGTCCGTCTGTCCGTCTGTCCGTCCGTCCGTCCGTCCGTCCGTCCGTCCGTCTGTTCGCTCTCTAGCTTGAGAACGCGTTGACCTAGATTGTTCAAATTTTGTACACGTCGTTTTTGACAAAAAAGTAAGGTCAAGTTCGTGAACGGGCCAAATCGCTCCACCCCTTCTACCCCCTCCCATACAAAATGACACAAATGCGCAATTTGACAATAAACAGATTTGCTCGAAAAGTATTGAAGCTATTGGCCTGAAATTTGGAATATATTACTTTTATGATAATATAAATTTACCGTATAAAAATTATGCGTGTCCTCTCCCTCCTTCTACCACCTCCCATACAAACTGTACTTGTCATGAATTATTCTAAGCCAATTTACTCAGTGCGTATAAAATTTAGCTGGCTGAAATTGTGCACCAAATATATATTTAAAATTGTTAGTAAGGCCGAAAAAAAAATAGACGATTAGCTTCACCCCTTCTACCCCCTCCCATACAAAATGACACAATTTCGCAATTTGACAATAAATGGATTTACTCGAAAAGTATGAAAGCTATTAGGCTGAATTGTGGGATATATCACTTTCATAATGATCTAAATCTACAGTAGAAAAATTGTTGGCGTCCTCCCTCTCCTTCCACCCCCTCCCATACAAACATCACTTTTTCATGACGACGACGATTTTCTCAGAACATATAACATTGATCGAGCTCATATTTTGTAATAAATTCTTAATTAGCATTATCACTAAGATAAGAAAAAAATATGTGATTAGCTTCACTGCTTCTACCCCCTCCCATACAATATGACACAGTTTCACAACTTCACAAAAAATCTATTTTCTTGAAAAGTATGAATGTTACTTATCTCAAATTTAAGAGATGTCAATTTTATGATATTTTTAGTTATTTCTGAAAAATTCACTAAAATCCCCCCACCCTTTCTACCACCTCCC
The DNA here is from genome assembly GCA_963669355.1 of Chorisops tibialis. NCBI lineage: Eukaryota > Metazoa > Arthropoda > Insecta > Diptera > Stratiomyidae > Chorisops > Chorisops tibialis. The sequence goes on from OY770262.1 coordinate 292,082,153, forward strand.
ATACAAACTCCACATTTTCACAAAATCTAACACACTAATTTTCTCAGTTCCCATTCAATTTTTGGAGTAAGCATTTTGAATAAAACATTTTTATAGCGAGTTTAGCATGATGGGGAAAAATTAGTTCAATGCTATCATCCTTTCTAACACTCCACATACAAAATTTCTTGGGGTCACAAAAAATTCTATTTCATCTAGAGTATCGTAAGATTGCGCATTACGCAATCGTAGCCCTGTTATGTTTTCAAATGATTTTCCCAAATTTTTAAGATTCCAGCTTAAAAATTTTTGAATTTATTTTTATTTATTTTTTTTTTTCATTTCATGCACACCTTATGCAGGTTACGTCCCTCCTTCGGATAACCATTCTAGTTCAAATTATTATTTTTTCTGTACATTTAATAGATGCATGCACGTGCAAAATTGTAACGTTGTATCTAGGGTTCTACTCCTCACTCCCCTTACACCCCCAAATTTAAACTTTTTAGCAAATGTAAAGGTAGTCTTCTACAATCTGACAAAATTTCAACTTAATATCTGCAGTGATTTTTTATATATAACAATTTGAAATTTCGAAAAGTTTACAATTTTCAAAATGCTTCAACTACTTTTATATCCATAAGTTAAATTTTCCTCATATATCGCTAGTACAGCTTAGTACATGTCGAAAGTTTCCATTCCTTATCATAACAGATAGTACAGATATTAATGTTTAAGTGTTTTTATTTTCACCTCCGCCTGACCCTCTCCCTTAGAAGTATTCATCTCCCTCTTAGTTCATTGTGATCTGTCTGTGATCCTTTTAATTGATAGTAAAATATGAACTTATTGTGTTAAGTATAATCATTTGAAAAAAAATTCGTCTGACAATGGGTTACTAATGGTTTGGTAAATGTTTTCACAGTGCATTTTGAAATGAAAGAAAAGATTTCCGGATTCTACACTGTTATGCTTTATTATTCGTGACGTTTCGGTCTCTGCTGAGACCTTTATCAAAAGTTTGACCGTCGAGTTTCATCGGTATTCGTAGTGGAGATATTAGCAAGCGCAGTTTTCGATCTTAATTTTCTCCCTGCCTCCCCCTTTTTGTCCACACTTTCCAAAACATAGGCACTGAAAGTCTCGTACCCGATCTACAATCCACCCAAAAATTAATTCTTTATCTATAAGGGCTATGAAGATTTGAGTCTTAGAATATCGTTGGAGCATACTCGTAGCGCATACGGCCTACGGTGTTCAGACAGACGGATTTTTTTTGCATTTTTAGGCTAATTTAGAAATGAAACCCGAAAAAAAAAAAAAATTTCAGGAAATGAAATTTTTTTTTCTACGTAGATCACAATTGTACAAGAACCCATTGCTTGAAGTGTTAAAATAATTTACGCAAGCATTGTCTCTCTTGTACTAAATTAAAATTAAGCAAATTAAGCTTGTTGTAAAATTATTTGCCGGTATACTAACCAAATTCATGGATTACGACATACTTATGTTTTGCATAGCATAATATTTGTAGGCCAGTATCGAAAAGTAATCGCATACATTTTTGTGCTATCTAAATTTTGTATTCAGCAATTTCTTATCATATAAGCCATTAAATTCTTTATATTAGTTCGAAATAAATTCTTGTATAGAATTGAGCTTCAGTGTTGTTAAATTTTTAATAACATGGTAAATTTCTTATCAGATATAGGAGCTAATAAAAATAATTTATTATTAGAATAATAAAGTAAAATTCTCTGTCATAATGATAGATAATATCTTACTGGTGTAATAAGCTGCATAATAGTGAAAACTGCATCAATGCCTGTGCAAATTTTTGAGTAATGCTATTACATGCAAACCAACAAAAAGCCAAAAAGACAAAATTCGGGCTCGACAGGCTCTACACCAAAATAATCGTTATCAGTAATTTTTCTCCGAAATAGTTTTTCATCAGTAGCGGCTCGTCAGGTGAAGCGCATGAGGCGGCGCCTCACTTGCCAGAGCATTTTCGATCAATTGAATTTAACATTCATAACACGATTAAATTATGGATCTTCAATTGTCGTTCTAGACCATATTAATATCAGAGATACGCCTCTGACTTTTTAATTTTTGCCTTCCATATAAAAGCAGGTGAATGGGCTTGAAGAAAAAAAAAATTTAGAAGCGTTAAGACAGAAATGCAAACGATGGATTTGCCCAAACTAAGGTGACTGGAAAGCTTGCTTATCTAGCTTGTTCAAACATTACCCAGCGAACAAAATAATTCGTTAAAGAATCGTAAGTAAATTATATTAACGAGCGATTTAATCGTTAACGAGCGTCATTAACAACTCATTAAGCGAACTAAATGGACATTCGTTAATGAATTATTTTCATGATTGAATTGTGAAACGCTTACAAGACACGAGTACATAAGGAAGTATATAATCGTTATCAATAAATCAACGATTCATAAACGATATTATTTACGAACCATTAATGATTCATTAAAGAACTTGGCTTTCAAAGCTAAACAAGAGAATATCCCAACTGCTTATTATTATGTTTACTGCAAACTTAAATTTTTCACCGTTTGCGTTTGGAATATTGTGAGATATCGACACGAAATTATTTTCGGCTCTGTTAATACTCATGGTGAAACGAAAACTACTTGTATATAACAAGATCGATGTTGTGTGACCCTTTTTGTTTGGTTTGCTTTTCATCATCACACAGTTTATTTGTTTTGCGGTATTTCATGCTCGTTTTACGATCGTTATTTGCGAGCGCTCGGTAAATTGTTTACTGATAAGGTAAGTCACGAGCCGCCATTGGTAATAATAATAATCAAACGTCAGTTCAATTTTGAATTATTCATCTAATATGTTACATTAATTTCAAAGGAAGTAAGATCCAATATTCGCCCCAAAGGAAAGCCATTTATCTTTTGTGTAAGATAAACTGATAAGAAATTTTCGTAGTTCCAATATCTTATTACTTAATCTTGTTATAGTTTAGTTTTGATAATATTGTTACTTCTTCGATACTGGTTATGTTACATATTGTAGAATACGAACTAAGTTTCACAAGCTCATTACTTGCTATTATATTTCCGTTAAGGAAACATTTCCGTAGTCCACCGAGCTTCTTAATTCTATCCAATTCCATGCTCGCATAATTACCAATTCAGCAACAATCCGTTGTGCCTCGGATCTAATTAAACATGCTGCTCGTGTTCGAAAATTAGTTGAACTAAAGGATATGCTTCGTACGAGATACGATTTTGAATAAATAAAATTTTCAGAAATATGCAATCCTGCCGAGATTTAGCAAATCCTTTTGGTACTGAAAGCGCCAGGCTCCTAATCTAATTGCATCTGACCGACAATAACAATTAGGACTCTAATTGAAATTCGTCCTACTAGTTGGTTGGTATGTGTGTGTGTGTGTGTCTGTCTAGAAGCAAGGATGAGGCGATGGGGCTTAATTATGCACTGAATGTCTAAAACAATTTTAATTATCACGTCCTATAACTCAACTATTTTAGTTAGCACTCATAAGATTAATGCATGTGCCTGCATATCGCTAAATTCGAGTATAGGATAATCCGCAATTAATATTTAGGACTATCAGAGGCGATGGCTGAATAGCGAGTGTCGCGGTCATTAACTAATTACTAATTAGACGTGGAGGGGACTAAAATACAATTAGATAAAAGCGCGACTGCCCAGCTGTGGCTTGTCATTCCGGCTTGGTTGGTACGGGTAAAACTAATATTCGGCCGAATTTAGCGCCCTGATAAATGTGCACTATTCGGTCGACATGTATGGTCGTATTTTATTTGAAGCGACCTACTTCCTGCACATTCTGTGTATCTCGCTAGTGCAGAAACGGTCGAGTTTTCTAACCCCTGGAGAGATTTATGGACAAATGGTCCATGAGTACGATCAAAATTACCTTTTCTCGTGCAGAAAAGATACCGCGCGCAAAGGTAATAACGCACGCTTCTTGAATTTTAAGTAACATCATGCGCGCGACCTTTGCTCCTACAACCGCTCTGAAATGTTGATTTCCCGGGAAAAAAATATATCTCAGCGAAAATAAATTTTGTAGCTATTTTCGGGAACATAATTGTGAGCAGCCTTTAGTCCTGCGAAATTTTCGATAAGTTTCTGATTTTTTTTCTCTTTTGTTCTGGATTTTCCCTCGGATTTTCTTTTGGCTGGTGTTTTCTTTCTGACGATTTGGTTATGGTACCTTGAATTGGGATTGCAAGCATATACCGACTGGAACTGACAAAAGAAAAACTTCAAACAATTGAAGATTCACAGAATTACGCTCGAAAAATTCCGAAAAAAAGTTAAAAGTTACAATGGAGACCTGGGCATCCGTTTTATTTCGTCTCGGTGCATCCAGGAACTTCCTTCACCTGTATCTTGTTTTGTGGTCCAGTAAAGACAGCAATTTGTGGAAAGTTTCTTGAGAAATTTGTTTTTTGCTGGCGGATAATCGAAGGAGAATGCTAGCTGCTATATTTTTGTCGCTACCAATTTTCATAATGGTGGTTGTTTTTTCCGTGCTTTCTCGCTAGTTGGATAACAAAGTAGTAAATTAAGAATGAAGAGTTGCCAGAGAGATGGAAAAGTTATGCGCTATTCTTCGTAACGTGTTTTTTAGGAATTTAATAATGAAAAATGTTGTTATGGTTGAACTAGTTGTTAGGGTTAAATAAGTTTTCGGCGTTTGGAAGTGAAATTATGAGAATTAGACGGAAAATTTACAAATCCTTGTTTCGTATGAAATGTTATTAGTGGATATTTAAGCATACAGTCCTTGAGAATTCATGGGCTGCTTATTTGAGATTCTGTTCATAAGCAATTTTCTAAAATTCCGTAAAATTAAATACTTCTCATTTCGCGTACCCAGCATGGTTCGCGTATCCCCCATGGAGAAAAACTGTTCTACAGGCTTTTCGCCGACCCATTTTACTCTAAAATATTAAACCTATAATAAATAGCTGAAATTCTATACGTTGATAGCCGACAGCTAAGACAAATCTGTTTCTCGTAAATAAATAATTTTGTAACGTGGTAAATTTTCGGCAATTTCTCAGCCTTAAAGAAGGTTTTTCCGCGACGAATAACACAGGAAATTGTTTTTTTCCACAACAAAATACGCAATTTTCTTAGCGTTCTATTAAAGCGTTGTTGTGCTGTCGTTGGTTGGCGTGAAAACCCGTAAAACTTCTTAATATCCGTTCTATCACGGATTGGTGCCCTTATCGGTTACGTAGTATTCGATGATGATGACTTCTTAGCATAATCGATTCTAAAATTTACTGCCATCTATTTTTCCAATTTTTTCATTCGCTGAACCCGTAGCTTGCTTTGTCGCTTGCCACTCGATTCGCCGAATGAGAGCAAAGGAAAAAAAGGAGGGAAATCGAATAATGCTTAAGACTTTCCCAAGGATTTAACTGAATTTTAATTTATCACCAATATTTGCACTGTATAAGGACGAATTATTCGGCACCATAAAACATAAATCCTTGGAAATTTGTCTCGTTTCGAAGAGATTAAAGCATTTCCCAGGATGCTTGGTACGAACTGATTTCGCTCAATGAAAAGCGTTCACTTTAGAAAAATACGACATTAAGTGATTGCCTACGAAATGGAATTATTTGTTGGAATTTCGATTTTATTATAATTTAAGGATGTCAACAATTATAATTTAAATTAAACCAAAGGATATTCCATATAATAAGCTAGGGTGTAGCTTAGGGGGTAGGGTGTTGGTCTTGTAATGCAAGTTCAAATTCCGGTCGGCGCAATATACAATTCCATCACATTGCCTGCTTGGATATACCTTGGTCACCTCAATCTACGAAAAAGAAAAATTCGTAGAAAGAGAGTATGTGCGAAGGGCTAACAACCCTTCCATAATAAGTAGTGAAAAATGTTAAGGAACCTGAATGTCAGGAGGCCAAGGTCCGATTTGGGCTGTAGCGCCATTGTAGAAAGAATAGAAAGGATATTCCATAATAGTTAAAGCTTGCGATTTTCTCATTAAGATCAAAATTTGTTCCACTTTACATACAAAGAATGCGAAACGATTTTACTCAATTCCTAGTCTCACAATTTTCCCAGAAATTAAATCATTTAAATCCTCCAAGGTATCAACGAGAGCTCCAATTTGTTTATTACTCTTTAACCTTTTCCGGGAAAGCGAAAACTCTCCATTTAATCCTTTTCGTTGCTCTTTTTCTATTATGCTGTGCCCCGTAATCACACAACAAGTACATACAAAAGTTTTCGCATAATCCTTCGGGAATGTCTTATCCTTTAGTGCATAAATGTGTCGTTTTTCCTAGATCTTTTAATCACTGGAATGGATTTACGCAATTGCTCTTTGAGAATTTTTTGGTACATAAAATGCCGGTGCTTTGATGTGATATTCGGTTTCGGAAAAGAGAATCTATTTGAATAAGCTCAAGTCTTTTGATGCGAAGTATGTTACACAACTTCGAGCGATATTATCTTGAATTTTTTGCCAGTTTGCAGATTTGACTTATCCGTAATTTCGTGCAGGGCGACTTAATAAATTATATACTTGCGTGGTTAGATATATGTAGAGAATAATTTGTTCATATTTACTTTAATAGCTTTTATGGTTATTCGTAGATGGGAAGATTGCCCGATATAAAATTATTTGGAACTTTTTAGATACTTCAAAAAGTTGGTGTAAAGGGGCTCATATGAAGCTTACGAGTATTTTTAGTTCAAAGTAAATATATTTTTCTTTGAAACTCAGTTTATAGTAACTGTCAATCAATCAATCAGCCGATTATAAAAGGTTGCAAAAAATTTCATAGTAGAGTGCTATATGACAATGGAACAAACAGATGACCTGCAAGCAAGCTCGATTTATGGCATTGTATTAATTTACCAATTCTAGTTTACTTTTCGTAAAAATGGAATATTATTTTGAATGCAGAAAATTGTTATGCACGTTTCATGGCCTGGAGACACGAAAAATGCAAGGATATTCTAAATGGAATGCAGATTTTCAGGACTGTAAAATATTAGTATATTTGATATAGGGTAGTGATGAGAATAAGCTATTTTCCGCACTTCAAACTACGATTTGCTCTTTGCAATACAAATGCAATGAAGCAAGACTTGATTTAAAAAACGTAAAACCAACTAGATGCATATTGGTCCAAGCACACCGATTATTCTAAACGAAAAAGATGTGAAAAAGATGTAAGAGTTTTGATAACCTTGGAAGAATTGACAGCTTGAAGTTAGAATAACTATAGGTCGTTACACTTACTTTTTTGTTAAGGGGAATCTCGTATGTATCTAATCCGTATTTTTATATGATTGTAATACATGGCAGCTGACTGGAAAATTTAACACAAATCCTTTCAAAGGATATCTTAGTTCGATGTCCAACGATGAACTTTGGAGTACACCTGATCGCGTGTTGAGAAATCATTTGCAAATAACCCCAGGAGCCCCCAAGTAAATAAGTAGTGCAAAAAGATTCCAAAGTAATACATTTCTTTTTCAAAAAAAAAAAAATTAATAGATACCTTCGTGGTTTACTCGTGTTGTTATCTTTATATTTGAAACTAGCGATCGCCCCCGACTTTGTCGAATCGCAAAATAAACAATTTTTGAGAATGAAGTTAGTAATACATTACGTCGGATATATAATGTGCTTAGTTCAATGGCTCTTCGAACACAATGCTTTGTATTTTGTTGAAATCATAACTATAAATTATTAAGAATGAAACCATGATACCCGCATTTGTATGGAACAGGCTTGTGATCAAATCAATTCCGCGATTTGAGATCAAATACGTATTGAAGAGGAGTAAGAACATGTGAATAGTTCTAGCTTGCGTTAATCAAGAAAAAAATTAAATAACTAAATAAAATAACATTAAGCTTAAAAACGTAACAAGATTACGATTTTACGTAAGGCCCAATTATACGATACTATAGATGGAATCGAAATTTTTGTGATCTTAAGAAATTTTGTATGGGAGTGGTAGAAAGGGTGACAGCACTGAACTAACTTGTTTCATATCATGCTAGAGTAGCGAACACCAAGGTGGATTCAGAACCGGACGATCTCGAATAGACCAGATATTCTCGGTGAAATAGGTGCTTGAGAAATGCTAAGAATATAACACAGACGTGCACCAAATCTTCGTAGATTTTAAACAAGCATACGACAGTATCGACAGGAGCGTACTGTACCAAATCATGCTTGATTTTGGAATTCCTCCAAAACTAGTCCGACTAACAAGACTCACAATGATGAACACTGAATCCCAAGTGAGAATACAAACCGATTCCACAACCAGCTTTCGAACGGAATGTGGCTTAAAGCAGGGAGATGGTTTAGCCCCCATACTTTTCAACTTGACACTAGAGTATGTTGTCCGAAAAATCCCAACCGGCACCAACGGGACACTACTATTCAAGTCCACCCAACTAGTAGCATACGCTGACGACATTAACATCAAGATCCTTCCCTAGTGCTAAGGAGGTATTTGTCAATCTTGACTCTGCCGCAAAAGAAGTCGGGTTGCGCATTACTGAAAGCAAAAAAAAAGTGATGACGCAAACAAGAACGAGAACGCCAATCAGACAAAACTTAATAATTGCGTAATATAATTTGGAGAGTGTGGGCAACTTCATCTATCTTGGAGCTAATTTAGCAAAGGACGGGAATGAAACAGACGAAATCAAACGATGGATAATATTTGCAAATAAGACGTATTATTCGGTACTTCCAATAATGAAATTCAAGCGAACTTCCGAAAAAGCAGTTGACGCATTCGAAACAAGAATTTTGGGTCCTGTGAAGGAAGGAACGGAATGGCGAATAAGATACAACCATGAATTGTATCAACTCTACGACGAGCCAGAAGCTTTGACGTTCATCAAGCTACGTAAACTGCAGTGGGTTGGCCATGTAGAGCGAATGGAAGACAGAAGAATCCCCAAACGTGCTCTTAAAGGCAAAGCGAATGGTAACCGGCCAGTAGGAAAACCACTCAAGCGATGGGAAGACTCGGTTGATGAAGACAGCAAAGCCATATTAAAAGAGGACGCGGTCTTTGGATCGAGACGATTGAAGGCGACGACTTCAGGAGGCTAGAACCCGATTCAGGCTGTCGCTCCATTGGTGATGCTAGAGTAGCTATAAAAATGTTTTGTACCAAAATGAAGGCTTCCGTGGTGTAGTGGGCAGCATGCTTGCTTCACTGTCAACAGGTCGTGGGTTCGATTCCCACTCCAGGCAGTATATGCTTTTAAGCACGAATTTTTTAGTTGCTACTGGCAATGACAAATTATGTTAATTATTATAAAATGAGCCAGTGATGTAAAAGTGAAATAGTTCCACTTCAAGAAGGCCTATATACTCAGAAGATGGTTTCTGTTCACTTTCATTCAGCACATTATAAAATCTGCAAATATTTGTCAGTAGCAGATTGTACAACTGAAAAAATATACCAGCTTCACCACTCGTTACGGACGTTCTCACTCCCCTTCTCCTACCTTCCCAATCCCATTCCTTCCTTCCATGACTGTGTTTGTGCATTGCACACAAAGGTCGAAATTGCCTATAACACAGGTTATTCTGTAAAAGAAAAAAGCTTCAAAATTTGAATATGTGCTGAGAAACTTAGTGCATTAGATTTAGTTAAATTGCACAATTTGTATGGGAGGTGGAAGAAGTAGTTAGGGGTTTTCGGTGATTTTTCGAGAAACAACTATCATCATCATGAAATTGATTCGTTTTAAATTTGAGATCAGAAACATTCACACTTTTCAAGAAAATCGATTCTATGAAAAGTTGTGGAATTGTGTCACATTGTATGGGAGGGGTGGAAGGAATGAAGCTAATCGTTTAAATTTTTTCCCGATATTAATAATAATGCTCATTAAAGATTGGTGCAAAATTTTAGCTCGATGAAATTTATACGTACTGAGAAAATTGATTTGTAGTAATTCATGAAAAAGTGCAGTTTGTATGGGAGGTGATGGAGCAAGTGGGAGGTTTCAAGTGATTTTTTGAGAAACAACTATTATATAATCATCATGCAATTCATTAGTTTTAAATTTCAGATCAGGAACATTCACACTTTTCAAGAAATTCGAATTTATGAAAAGTCGTGGCACTCTGTCACATTGTATGGGAGGGGGTGGAAGGAGCTAATCGGCTAATTTTTTTCCCGATATTAATAATAATGCTAATTAAGGATTAGTGCAAAATTTTACCTCGATGAAAGTTATACGTACTAAGGAAATTGGTGTATAGTATTTCATGAAAAAGTATAGTTTTTATGGGAGGTGGTGCAAGAAGTGCAATTTTTTTTTTATATTAGAAATAATATATTCTAAATTTCAAATTAATAGCTCTTATGGTTTCCAAGAAAATTTGATTATTACATATTTTTGGAAATGACTTACTTTGTATGAGAGGGGGTAGAAGGCGTGAAATAAAATTAAAAGCAGATTATATCTCGAAGCACATACCTAACAAACTGTGCAAGTATCATTACAATCGGTACAACCGTTTGTGCGTGAAAGACGACCGCACAGACAGGCAGACAAATAACAATTTCAAAAACGTGTTCTTATGCTTAGTTGTTGTTAAAATAAAGTAAAAAACGAACTTATAGCCATTTATGATCAAATAACAGACAGACACTACAATAATATTTGTATGAAGGTATAGATGTCCTTAGACTCCTTATTAAAAAGTATTCGAATCAGACAGCAGTATCGAGGTGAAGAAGAGGATTTTGCCAAATAATCTTTTTGCATTTTGCTGTTTCGGAAAGCAGCTGCAATGGTACCAAATAAGTTTGAAATAAATATCTTTCTGAGTCCGCATTGACAATGATGTGATCCATCACAACCTCATTTTATTATTAACCATAACGATTTTGCTTCACGATCAGTCAAAGTATTCACTACTTCTTGTGTTAATCGTGCAGAGGTATGGTCTAACAAATCTGGGACTTTAATTTCTGCTCTAGTAGCTGTAATCTGTAATGTCTCTCATCTCGGACCGCAGTTTCTTTTCGCTTTTTGTATTAGAGTTTAGCAGGGATAGACCTTTGGGGCTCCAGATCTAACAATATCGTACTGCTTTCTTGATAAATTGGCTTCTACAAATAATGTAAGAGCCCGTAGAGGCGACTATTTCTCATCCATCTCAGATGAACTCCTCGATTTGGTTTTTTTATATTTAGATGCTCGAGTAGGGCTGTTTGTTATATCCTGTATGACTTACGATACATTCCTCTTTCCGGATGATGGTAGCTTCATGTGGGTGGTATAGACTAATTCGTCTGATTTGACTGTTTCTCGAAGCTTTCTGTCTTCCTTCGTTTTGTTAAGTCGCTTGATTCTCTGAACGACTTGGTTGGGCGCAAACATCGCGAGATACTTTTGGGAATTTTAAAGGTACGTTCGAGCCAAAGCGCGTGTTATTATTTTTTTTTTTAATTTACTTTCCATCCTGCTTGCTGCTTTCCATTTCCGTTTGATATCCTTCTTTAAGATGCGTATTTTTAACATGAATGCTGCTATCTTCTCTGTCGTGCAATTTTCTCGTTCGAGCAAGTATTATATATAAATTGTCGGTCGAATTTTTTTTTAGAGAGGGTGGGTCTGGGAAGGTGCAAAGAAAAACACTTAAAAACGAATATCTCAACTATCTTCTAAGCTATGTAATTGAAAATTCAAACATATATTAGGCTATAATAGCAAAAAATAGAAAATTTGGTCAAAATAGTAGTGGGGGAAATGGGAGGCTTTTCAAAAATAGCGAACTTTTCAAAACGTTATACCTCAAAACAGAGTATAGCGCGAATCATCTGTACACCAGATGATTCCTCTTCAATTTCAGGTAGCATGGATTGCCCGTCCGTGCGTTCTCTGATTATAACTTTGAAGGGAGTTTCTAAGTTGAATATTGTCAGCATATTATTTTCATTACTTATTGTGGAAGGGTTGTTAGCCCTTCGCACAACCCCCTATCCACGAATTGTTATACTCTGGATAAAATCTGATATTACCTTCACCCCTTCTATCCCCTTCCATATAAAATGAAGCACTGTCGCTATTTAAAAATAAACGGATTTTCCGGAAAAGTATAATAGCTATTGGTCTGAAATTTGGAATACAAAGTAATGTATTCCAAATTTCAGATTTCAATACACCGTAAAAAAATTCTTCGAGTCCTCGCTCTCCATACAAATTGCACTTTCCCATGAAATACTCGAAACCAATTTATTCAGTACGTATAAAATTTATCGAGCTAAAACTGCCAGTAAATATTTATTTGGAATTATTAGTAAAGCAGAAAAAAACATAAAAGAATTATGATTGGGCGTAAAGTCAATTGGACATTTTTTTCCCTGAAATTGATGCATTTGTATGGGAGGTGGCAGAGGAAGTGGAGCGTTTAAAATGATTTTGAAACTGCTTATTAACATCCTTATCACCACGCTTTGATTCAATTTCAAATTCGATACTTCTAATATATTCGAAGAAGAAATGTTTTTCTTGAATTTATAATACAGATATTTGTATGGGAGGGGGTAGAAAGAGTGAAGGGGAGCTGATAATTTGTTTTAGCATTTATTGCAATTATTAAAAGACAAATTCTGGCAAAATTTTAAGTTTATACTTTTTCTAGTTTTAATGGAAATCGATACAGTGCAATTAACAAAAATTATACATTTGTATGGGAGGGGGTAGAAGGAGTGTACGGATCAAAACACATATTTTTCTCGTTATTGCTATTTCTATTTTTATACTTTATGCAAAATATCAAGTTGCTAGCTTTAGCAGTTTCGAAGAAAAATAATTTAATTTAAATTTCAAAATTTCGTGAAATTTGTATGGGATGGGGTAGAAGGAGTTAGGTGAAGTTGATAGTTTTTCAATTCTTATTGGAATTATAATAAAGTTATTTCTGGCAAAAATCAATTTTTATAACTTTGCTAGTTTCAATGAAAATCGAAAAACTGCATTTTTCAAAATTATGCATTTGTATGGGAGGGGATGGAAGGAGTGACGGGATCGGATCAATATATCATCACATTAATGACATCTATATCATAATACTTTGACCCAAATTTCAAATCGATAGCTTAAATAGTTTCAAAGAAAAATCAATTTCTGAAAATTTCGGAATTTCGTGAAATTTGTATGGGAGGGGGTAGAAGGAGTGGGGGGATGTGGCCCGTTCACAAACTTAAAGTTTCTTTTTTGCTAAAAATGACACACAACAAATTTCAGCACGATAGCTTATAGCGTTCGAGAGTTATGCTGTAGACAGACGGACAGACGAACAGACAGCAACGCGGAATCGAAGTTTTTGAGCGACAACAAATATTTCTATACCCTTGGCGGCTCTGTGCGAGCATTATTTCTTAGCGTAACAAACGGTAAGGCAAACACAATATACTCTCAGATTTCATCTAGAGTATAATAAGCTGCCAACAAGTCGAGTGCAACTTTATTATTCTTAGGACAAATTGAGGTTGCGTGGAAATTCAATATAAAGGTTAGAGTGATTAGGGAACACTAAGTGAAAGGGGTTTCTAGGGCAGGGCTGTTGCCAATGTAACGCTTAATTGCGGATGCGATCTATAGCTCCAGTATAATCAATATTTCTTTCCTTTAGTTATGCAAGTTTTGGTTTTTATGAGGGGAGGAGAAGGGGTAATAGTAAGGGTGGGTGGATGTTAATAGTTTTTTAATGGATTGCTTGAATTACGTGCAATATTCTCTGTATAGAATTTCAGTTTCATAGGCAAAGTTTCATTGAATTTTCAATCATTTGTATGGGATGTGATGCAGTTTTATTGAATTTCTCTTGTAAGCAGTGGCGTGGCGGGACTTTATAGCTAGGGGAAGCAATTATTATGCGCAAAGCTACAAGCGCTGCGTCAATATGCATGACTCCACAAGTTTACATCATTATTTGAAACACTTCTACTCATCCGAGAGGGGTGCGGTTTTTGGCAATCGCCTTAGAATCCAGTCTACATTATTAATAGGAAATAAAACAAAATCGATTTTTTTTTTTTTTCAATTTTTTAGGTAGTGAAACCGATTTTTTTCACTCAAAGCACGACAAATATGGGCAATATTGCCAAATCCACCTCTTCACATTTTTCTTCCTGATCAGTTTTCGGTTAGTACAGAAATTTCAATGCTGGCAATACTTTGATCGAGAGGCAGAGCTTGCGACTGAAAGCACCGGCTGGAAGCAATTGCATTAAGGCATCTCTCCTTCGTATAGAAGTGGAACTTGCACTCGCTGTGAGTGAAAATTTTACTGGTATTGGTCGGCGGTCTCGTTCTCTTGTATATGTGACTAAAACCAATGAGAGAAAAGGTGGAAGCGTTTTATTACGACGCATATCCCCTTCATATGGCAGTTGAACTTGCAGAAAATTTGGTTCGTGTTGGCCGGCGGTCTTGTAAATGCATTTTTAAAATCGCATTTTTTTTCCCGGTGGAAGGCTTTCAACTTTCGTTGGTCAGAAAAAGCGTGAGAAAAAAAGCTGTCCTGATCACGTAAAGGCTGCATCGGTGCATAACAATTGTGGAATTTTTATTATTTATTGTGTATGTACAACAAATAGATGTATCCACATGGAATATGTATCTTTTGTCAGAGCCCTAAAAAATCACTCAAAATTTTCGACAATTTTGCTTACCATCTCCCTCCCTTTACATCTCCTGACGTAAAATTAACAAAATTAAAGACTATGTAGTTCTAAAATTTGACAAAATTTCAATTTGATATCTGCACTCAAATTCCAGATTAATAGCATTTATATTTTTTGAGCAAATCTGTTTATTATGAAATTGCGAAATTGTGTCATTTTGTATGGGAGGGGGTAGAAGGAGTACAGCTAATCATCTCATTTTTTTTGGTCTTAATAATAATTTAAAATAAATATTTCGTGCATAATTTCAGCTCAATAACTATTATACGCACTGAGTAAATTGGCTTAGAGCATTTCATGAAAAAGTGCAGTTTGTATGGGAGGTGGTGGAAGGAGCAGAAAGAGACAAATTATTTTTATAGAGTAGATTAGAATCATCATAAAAGTATTATGTTCCAAATTTCAAATCAATGTCATTTGTACTTTTCGAGCAAATCCGTTTATTGTCAGATTGCGAAATTGTGTCATTTTGTATGGGAGGGGGTAGAAGGGGTGGAGCGATTTGGCTCGTTCACGAACTTGACCTTACTTTTTTGTTAAAAACGACGTATACAAAATTTGAACTTTCTAGATCAACGCGTTCTCAAGCTAGAGAGGACACGGACGGACAGACAGACGGACAGACGGACAGACAGACGGACAGACGGACAGACGGACGGACGGATGGACGGACATCCGGTTTTGAGATTTTTGAGTGATTATATGAACTTCTGTATCATTCATTTTTTTCTCCGAGCCTTATTTCTTGGCGTTACAAACTTTGTGGCAAACTTATAATACTCTCAGATTTCATCTATAGTATAATGACATTTTTATGATGGGATTTTCTGGGAAAAACTACATTGATCCCAGAATTTTGAGGGTCACAGTCGAAGAAATTTGTGTTCTGAAGTAAATATTTCTGTATTGGGTACAGTTTCAATGCGGACTGTTCGACCAAATGAAAGGTAATTCGATTCCCTAAAAAAGCTATAACACTTTGAATTGTGATTATTGGTTTTCACGATATAGCGTTTTGAGGGAGTGAAGGTACAGGTCCGAAACACATTTCTTGATCAATCTGTATCTCCGCGGATATTGAAAATGGAGATCAATTTTATAATATAACACTTTTTTTTTCTCAAAATATATCTAGGAATAACCCCTTACACGGTGGTGCACGGAGTACCAAACACCCTGTATATATGTTGATTTTCAACTTCCTTGCTAGAACTACGATCAACCCCACCTCCCATTTAACCCGTACCCCTCACAAAATGGGTATCCGCCTGAAATCCGAAACCATCTACAATCCACCCAAAAATTAACTTTCTATCTTGAAAGTTTTGAGAATTAGTGTGCGCTGAGCGTACACGAGATACTAAATTTATCTTTCTTTAGAAAAGAAAAAACAACACAAGTTTTTCTCGTAGTGTTTAATTCAAAAATCTGCTTCTAACTAACCGGCGTTTACTCCGGTCCTTCTTTTATAATGTTTACGTACTTATTATCTTAGAATTAACTGATGCATGCATTTCAGTTTACTTATCTATTAATTTGTATGTTAGAATTAAGTGTTGCATGCATTACATATGAGTCATGCGTGGGACGTGATTTATGGAGGTATTGCACTTGCGATAAGGTATCGATAATATTTCTTGATGAGAAATGTTATGTCACTATCATACTTCGATGTCTGGGAAAAGAAGATTAGAGGATTTCTTATCAGAATCTGTTATGTCGGATGTAAGTGTAACTCACGTACGGCATACAGACAGGCGGAATTTTTTTTTGCAGCTTTAGGCTATTTTAGTCATGAAACGTGACAAAATAAAATATATTTAAAATAATAAAGTAAAAATAGTGAAAAGTGTTAAGGAACCTTAAGGTCAGGAGGACAAGGCCGATTTGTGAAGCAGTGGCAGAAGAAGATTATCTCGATTTCCATTAAAATTTGAAAACTTTGAAACTTAAAATTTTACCAGAATTTCTTTCTACTGTTGCACTTCACTCCATAACGAAGCTGATAGGTATCTTAAAAATAATCCAAAATTTTTCATTTCCTCTGCCACCTCCCATACAAATGCCCCAATTTTAGAAAAACATGGTTTTATTTTCTTGGAAATTTTGAAAGCTACAAACTTTAGATTCGGCACGAAAGATTTTGCCTACCACGTTCGGTGTCATATTGAAAAATTGAAAACCTCCCTTCTCTGGTTCTACCACCTCCCGTACAAAAGTCACTATTCACTATTCCAAAGAATTTGAGATGACATATTTTCCGTTACTAGAAACTCTTTCTCATTTCATCTAGAGTATCGCTCAATCATGCGATACGATCATTGCATAGTGTCTTACGACCAATTATTCACATATTTTATTTAGTTATTCGAAGTTATTTGCGAGTTCTGGCTTATCTATCAGTAAATATGTATATGTCAGAAAATACGAGAAAAAAAAAAACAAATTGGATAATTTTCAAGGTCCCGCAGCAGGAATTGCTGAAACTTTCATTGAAGTACACGGTGTTTTATTTAAAAAATAAAGTTATGGCATTAATGTTTAAATATGATTTCGGGGATGGCTGGCGCGTACATGGCGTAATCTGGAAGTCCAATTTTCCCACACATTTTGTTCAGCGATGAAGCACACTTTTGGCTAAATGACTAAGTCAGTAAGTATTGCCGCATTTGGAGCGATGGTAATCGACAATCCATTATCGAAACACCATTACATCCAGAAAAAGTAACCGTTTGGTTCGTTTTATGGGTCGTTGGAATCATTGGACGAACAAATCGATTCTCGGAACTTCTTGAGAACTTCAAAACAGAACTTGATAACAACTTTCCTGAAATGTAGATTTACAGTGCGTTCGAAAAATCTGTAAAATTCTTCAAACATCTTCATATCTTCCATTGATTAAAAAATAATAATCGAAATAAAACTCAATTTCTTTTCCATATAACATTACAGATTTTATTTGTTTTTTCTTTCATCATATCATTGTTTTTTTTTTGCTCTATTTTTCTTATTTTTTCTTTTTTTGTTTTCTTGTTTTTGTTTCTTTTATTTGCATTGTAAAAAAGTATACCATACGCTAAAATTAATGCAAGAAAAAAAAAATACTAAAGATAAAAATAAGAAGTTACACATTTTTTTTTCTCTCCACATTATAATAATAATAATATATATAATAATTATGTATAAGTTTTTTCTTGATCATGTATATAATAATAATATCGTATATTTAGCTTAAACTGAAATTAATAATATATTTAATTACAAAAGATACAATTGAAAAAAAAAAAAGAAAATCTAATATAAAACATAAGATTTTTCTTTTTTTTTGAATTTCTTTTCAAATTTTTTTTTTTTTTGTGTTTGTTGGTTTACAATTTAGAATCACAGTTACAAAATAAAAGGGAAATATCTATTATGATTATTATTATTGACTAAAAACTAAAATTTTAAAAAATAATAATTATAAAAGAAAAAAAAAATGTAATTATTTGTTTTCCTTTCACTAATATGAGATTATTTTGTTTCGTAATAAAAATTGGTAAATTTTCAACAACCTTAAAATGTGGCATAATTTCAGTTACATTTTTTTTTCTTTTGCATCCAGTAATTTTTTTTAAGTATATATATTTTTTTTTTTAATTTAAGTAGTTTAGAGTTTTTTTTTTATGTATGTCGATTTGAAGAAAATCACTTATTAAATCGAATGAGTTACTAGGAAAGTTCTTAGATAGTTTTAAGAAAAAGAAAATAAAAAACTAAAGAAAAAATTCAAATTAAAAATGCAATAAGAAAAAATGTGATTGTAAGATCGAAATTTAGGTTGGTTCTGGTTTAGAACAAACAACAAAAATATATTATGTTTATATATTTATTTGATTTAATTATTTTTGTATTTTAAGTTTTTTTTCTTTTTTTTTTTATAAAAACATGAATATCAGGTGTAAAAAAATGTATACATATAAAATTGTTGTTTCGATTTCGTTTATGGGTTGTTTTAAACAATGAAATTATTGAGTTTGATTTTGTTTTGACGTAGTTCAATAAATGTTTGTATAAGAAATATCATGTTGCTTGTGGTGGTTTGAATTTTTGGTATTAGTATACCATTTAGTCTACACCATTGGAGATGCAATTTTTCAATTAACTTTGTTGTACAATGGAGTTAAATAGTGCTTTAAAAGAAAATTGACTGGTATATGTATATGTTTGTTCGTCTAAAGAATATGGAGTGATAGAAAACAGAAATTTTGTGTGATGGTTTCTTATATCATCACAAAACCGTTGGCCATAAGTTTGGGAAAAATAATTTAAAAAAAAATTGGAGCTTGAAACTGAAATGAATGATTGAATTAATGCTAATCTATATTGCACTAGAAAATGAATGACTCTCACTCAAGGATAAAGGATTTCTTGAACTTGATCTTATCACCAGTCAACTGGAAAATGCTGAAATATATTATTGATTTTCCATCCAGGTTGTAGGGTATCGTATCATCGATCTGACTATAATTCTGTTTATTTGTTAGTTAATTGTTCAGTTGAATGATGATTTTGATGGCATATAATGAAAATAATCATACAATGAAATATGTTTTTAATGTCCGTAATTCTAAAGTAAAGCCGATAATTAATAAAATTATACTGGAGCTGAGCGTAATTACCACGTGATTAAGCCTCTTTGTTGATATTGCTCTCGGGTGTGTAGTTTATAATTAATTATTACTCATTTTTTGCTTTATAATTATTTTAAAATATTATATGCTGGATTTCTCATAATTATATTAATTTGGGGGCTTTTATTCGGCGGCAGTGTCAAGTTTTTTTTTTTTTGTGTTTTTATTTCTATTTGTTTTTTATTTCGATAAAGTTTATTAGCGCGGATTTTAAAATTGCTTTTCATTATTGACTGATGTTCCATAAACATTTGATTTAAATTTTATTACGGAAATAAAGGTTTTGCGTTAATCGGGGTTGCTTTTAGTCGGATAATGAGTGTGAATTTAAAATTGAATTAAATAAATTATTCCTTATCAGTCATTTGTAGCGTTGTTTCGTATTTAATTATGGACGGTGGTCAGTAATTAATCAATGGATATAATCGTATATATTGAAGTTGAAAGCTTTCATAGAAATTCTCAGTGGCCATTGACATTAGTAAGGGTCGACACACATTAAATTTTTTTCAAACTATCGAAAAAATAGAAGTTTGGCGGAAAATTCACTATTAAATGGAAAAAATGGTATTCAAATTGGTTTGGTTCATGTTTTCATAGTGCATTTTAAATTGGAAGAAAATATTTCCTGATTCTAAACTGTTTGATTTATTATGTTATATGTTTTTTGGTCTCAGCATAGACCGAAACATCATCCATAATAAATCAAACAGTGTAAAATTCGAAAATCGTTCTTTTCGATGTTAGAATTATTTGGAGTATAGGCGATAGGGATGGAGGGGTACACATTAAAAGCAATGTCCATAGTACCAACGATTTTGAATTGGACTAATTGCAAGCCTTATCAGTTGATTATAAAATCAGTCATCCAGGAGCAATTTTAAAACGTTTAATATTTTCCAGTAAGTCATCACGACACAACCTTAAAACAACGCCCGAAAATTTGTATTGAATGTTTTTTTTTTTTAATAAAAAACAAAAATAAAAACACCAAAATTGAAAGTTCAAAAGTATAAAAACTATTCGAAAAGTAAAAATTTATAAACTAAATTTTACAAAAAAAAAAAAAAAAATCGCATGCATTCGACAACTTTCATCCCTGAATTATTAATAATATAATTTACTTCCCTTAATTATTTATGTACTTATCATTCATGTTTTTTTTTAAATATATATTTTTTTAAATATTTGTAATAATAATATTTTTTTTTGTTTTGTTTAAAACTAGTCTTAGGTATGGTTTTTAGTATTCCATTTCATTTTAATTTATTTCTTTTTAAATTTATAATTTCATCCATCTGTATCGTGGAGATTGTTTTTTTTTTTTTTTTGATAAAATAAGAGACAAATTCTTTGACAATAAATAAAATAGATTTTACTTTTTATTTCAAATGATTTTATATCTGACAAATTAGGAATGGGTGAATGGATGCTGTAGAAGAATCTTTGGATTAGTTATTTTGTAATCGCTTATCAGTTTATTGAAATTACATTCAGAAAATTATCGAATTGCATTTTAAGCAACCACCACAAGAGAAATACAATGAATACTCGTGGTTTGGTGAATGTTTTCACAGTGCATTTCGAATTGAATTACGCGTTATTATTCTTGAGACCTTTATCATGATAAATGTCTCAGCAGAGACCGAAATGTCACGAATAATAAAGCGTAACAGTGTTGAATCCGTAAATCTTTTTTTTCAATACTATGAATACTCCTTAATTGTGTGAAATCGATTCATTTCGGATTGTAATTTTAATGATAAGGAGTTCAAAATGTAGGGAATTCGTGTTGTAATTAGTACGAAAAAAATTCGATTTAATGTACATGGTGAAAAAGTTTGTGTATATCGTAATTTCATTTTTGATTGATTGATTCCTAGCATTATTGATTAACTGAAACATACTCTTTGTTTACCTTGAATCATTGTATTATAATCCAAACAGATATTTATAGTTTACTACCAATCGTTTACAGAGTTCATTGATTGCTTTGCTCAGTCGATTTCACTGAATAAATTATCGGATTTCCGACCTTAAAAGGTCAAGTGTATCTATGTTCGCGTGAAATCAGCACATATAGATATTTTAGCCGAGCACATGTCGGTAATTGATCTTACGAAAATGGGATTTAATTCGAAGTCTTAATTATCGCCGAACATGAAACGTTCAAGCCAGTGTATTATGCTCTATTAAACATTTTACTATATAGAATGATGCTATCCTGATAATGAGATTGAATCGAGAGAACGAAAAAAAGGTTAAGATTTAGATTGACATTAGCGCCTAGTATGTATAATATACTAGGAAAGGATACCATTTTGTGTCTGTGCTATGGTAAACAATAATAATGTAATGTACGGTAACTATATTTATCGGGTATGTCATCAAACGATGGCACCCTTACGATAAATTCTAGCTGCTCTGGATCCGTTGTTCATCCAGGATTACAGGCATATTCGATTGCCTTAGTCGGAATGCTATCTCGTGATATTGTTGAGAAGTCCATTAGTAAGGGATGTGTGTTGAAGATTTTTGTTGTTGCTTTGCGCTCGGAAAACAATTACACGTAGAGATTCATGATGTATACGGGCTAGTTAAGATGAAATTGAATGATTGAAATTTTGTGGGTAGGAGTTGGATCCTATTATTCATGGAAATGAAGAGTTTTGTCGAGAGGTCATATCATTTTGGTATTCCAGGCGATGTTTTAATGAGTTGTATTTAAAATTTCGAACTTTGTGAGCTCTTAGCTAATGTATAGGGTAGATTCTTTCGCCTTTAAAAACAAGCTTCAACTAATAATTTTGAATGAGTTATTTTAAGGCACCGAGTATAACTACGGGGGAATGCATTGCACAATTAATTCGGTAAAGGAAGTGGACTAAAATTGGGTGTGGTATGGAAATTCGGAAGGGGAGAGAGACGAAAATGATGATGAACAATTTTCTTCAAGGACTGGAAGTTATTCCCGTTTGGAATGTTAGCCGGGATAAAAATGACCGCCATAAGAAAGAAAAAAATTGGACAGTATAATCGCGCGCATGTTCAGCTTGACGAGTAAGTCACAGAAAAGTATAAAGTGGAGGAATTAGTACCCCAAACTGCATTTACCATGTAAGTAGCGATAGTAAATGCAGAGTACGCCGACAGTTTTGCGATGCTCGACGGAATTAATAGACGTTTCATCTCCAATAAGTCGTAAGATGTGTTTTCGGTGCCCCCGCCCAAAAATTCGAATTGTACTCTAAGCGAGGTCAATGTATGTCTTGTAGATATTAGCTAGGTCGTGTGGCATAAATTATTTTTTACATTTACGAAGAATACCTAGACGTTTGGAGGCGTCAAGAACAACTTGAAAGATGAGTTGACTTCAATCGAACTTTACGCCCAAAAGAATAAAATCTTCGGAAGAACAGACGACGCTGGAACATCACGTGTTTTGGCGGCGTTGAACTCTGCTACATTTTTCCTGCCCCATTCTAGGATTGAGTTGAGATCTTAGTTCAAGGAATAACTCCCTGCGATTCGATGCAATAGAACGCTGCTATGATTCCGTAGCTGAGTCGAAATCATTGGTGTTAGTCCACAAAACTATGGATTGGATGGAGAGTAGAAAACAAAAGGTCGTTGATAAATACCAAGAACAGAGTGGGCGATAAGTCAGAACCTTAATGGACACCAGAATTGATTGGAAAGGAGGAAGTTGTAACACTATCTAATGAAATACTCACATAGTGCGTTTGGACAAGAAGCTCTCAATCCATCAAATGAAGGTGGCCTCGGCCAATGCCATGAGCTTAACAAGAAGACTTTCATGTCAAACTTTGTCAAAAGCTTTGCAATGTCAAGCGCAAGAACTTGATCTTCGCCGTATTTGTGCAAGCAAGAGTTCCCGCGTTCCGTTAGATAGACCTTTTTTCGGAATTGGCTGTGGCAGTGGAAAGTACCCAGAAGAGTAAAATAGGTAGGAAAAATTGCGAAGAAGCTTAGCCACAACAATGGAGCACATTTTAAGGGTAATGTAGGGATGCCATCATGCCAGCGGACTTTTGAAAATTGAAATTTGCAGTATCCTGGATATGAGACTTGGGCGAAAATGTAGCGGAGGCAGTGAATAACCAATTGTTGTTGCGATAGGAGGGATTTGGCTTGAAAGTGGTGTAGAATTTCTCGGAATGCTTGCTGTCAATAGGTTAACTTTCTCAACAGGATCAATTACGAGCACCATGTACGAGAGGTGGTATTGATGAAGGAATGAAATTATTTTTGACCGTTTTAATAAATGACCAGAAAGGTCTTGAGTCTTTTCGACTCTGGAGAATCTTCTGCCAAAGCTTTTGGTTATAATCAAATTTCACACGTTTGAGAATAAAATTACGGGTATTTCTTGCTTTCTGTTAGCTGAAGTTTATGCTGCAGTGGTGAGCCTTACCCTGAACCCTTGCAAAGTCTCCTTACGTATTCAATGTTACAGCGTTTTTCTCGGCTGCCCAGAAGTACAGCTGCTGCTTCTAAATGATGTCCTCTGCATCATTCAAAGTTCAAGGGGCGGGTATGTTACAGAATACGGTGCATGCTGGTGGAACTACATCAGCAGCATTTGTTTCTTCAGATATACTTTGTTGTTGATGATGACAATTGCGGAATGTATCGAATTGGAATTGATTAGGCAACTGCATAAATTGTTGCAAGAATATTCGGAATTTAAAAACTGCTGCGGATTTTGCTTTTAAGAACCAGAAGGACTTCCAAGTGATGATAGGGAGCAGAGCACGGATGTCGTTACAATGACCCCACAGCTAAAAAAGTGGTAGTTCCCATTGTCAACCAGGATTTAAAAAAAAAAGAGATTTCGTTCTTCCCAGCAGATTGGTACAAATTAGAAAGATACTCCTAGCTTGAAACGCTCTATAGTACCTCAAGATGTTTTACGATGAAGAAGATGCCTTCTTCTACAATGGCGCTACAGCCCAAATCGGACCTTGGCCTCCTGATATTCAGGTTCCTTAATATTTTTCATTACTTATTGTGGAAGAGTTGTTAGCCCTTCGCACAACCCTCTTTCTACGAATTTTTTCATTTTCGTAGATTGAGGTGACCAAGGTATATCCAAGCAGGCAATGTGCTGGAATTATGTATTGCGCCGACCGGGATTTGAACTCACGACCTTCGCATTACAAGACCAACACGCTACCTACTAGGCTACACCCTAGCTAGAAGATGCCTATTACATCAATATAATTCAGCACGACGTGAATACCAAGGCTGTTCTTAAGAAACATGATTTTTACAGCTACAGGAGCGTAACGGCGAAGAGCGCTATCTGCTTCTGTTCCGCAACCTTTTCAATTTGAAGGACTCAGTGGATTCGTAACAACTAAAAAGAGAGCAATTAAAGATTGGCGGCCAATTATCAGAGCTAGGCAAGATAGTTGAATTCTACTTCTACAATGGCACTACCGCCCAAATTAGTCCTTGGCCTCCTGACCATCAGGTTCCTTAAAATTTTTCATTATTTATTGTGGAAAGGTTGTTAGACCTTCGCATAACCCTCTATCTATGAATTTTTTATTTCCGTAGATTGAGGTGATCCAAGCAGGTGGTGGAATTATGCGTCGACCGGGTTTTGAACTCACGACCTTCGCATTGGCTACACCCTGGCCAGTTGTATTGGAGTACACTTTTACTGAAGAAACAAAATGCCATGATGAAAGTGCGTTACTACAGAATGCAGGATTTGTTGATTGCAATCCGACATGGCCAGAAAAATCGCACGATAGATTTCATATAGTATCTATGAGAAACTGAAGCCTATGATGATACTCCTTCTTCACATGTATGTTACTCCGTCGATGGGCAAAAATGTGGACTTTTCATCGTTTATATCGTCAGGAGGCTAGCGGACAAGGTACAAATAGAGTCTATTGACAAAGTTTTGAGTAATGCT
Organism: Chorisops tibialis; assembly: GCA_963669355.1. Taxonomy (NCBI): domain Eukaryota; kingdom Metazoa; phylum Arthropoda; class Insecta; order Diptera; family Stratiomyidae; genus Chorisops; species Chorisops tibialis. Next base: position 292,107,516 of record OY770262.1, read on the forward strand.
GAAGAACCTGTTCGCAACCTTACCCTCCATGTGATTATCCAAATGGCAATGATTCGCGGTCTATGAGGACCATTTGTTCATGGCGCCTGCACCAAAAAATATTTCCAACCCTTTTTGCAGGAAATTTAAACCGAAAAGGATGGCTTCCCCCACTATCGCAGGCAATTCAAAGCAGACGGTGAGTTTACCGTCAACATCAATGCTATGCATCGCCATTGATGAAAGGTTTCCTTCTGTTGTATACCTTGGCGTACGTCTCGAAAACATCCAGAGGGTCTATTTTATGGACAACAATGTTGTGGAGAGGATCGATAATCATCAGAAAATAACATTTCTGGTATCCCTTTTTTGAGCCCCGCAATGGTGTAAGGGCTCATCGAGAAAGCTAAGGCGATGCCAGTAACTGGTTTTGAAGTTTGGCGGCTCTACGTATCTGAGCTGTTCGATCAGTGTTATGCTATCCAGAGATAGACCGAAGCAGGGAGCGGTTACAAAAATGATCCTCAGATGTGCGTGTCCTATCTCTGCAAAGCCCCACTAAGGGTTATCTGATATCATGGGGATATTTAATGCCCTGCAGTCGGCTTTTGAATTTCGGTGATAAGCAAGTGTCTTTTGTGAGCAGGATATTGACTGCAGTCGAAGAACGACAATATGGCTATGGTGAGTCCTCTTTGCAGTACACATGGTGGATGTTGGTTGATGCCTATATCGCAGGCAGAGAATTATCTGTTCGTTCTGTAAGCATTATTCCAGTTTATGGATTGCTGCGTCATTAGGGGGTAATCTATCCTCAGCGTGGAGTTGCGTAAAAACCGTATTCCTTGACTCAGAGATAGGAAGAGATTTAGATAGGTCTCGTACCAATTAGTGTGTACACCGTTCTGGATTAGCCGGTGAAGACTGGTACCGACTAGGTATTTGTATGTGTGCTTCTTGCAGGCATGTTTGACATGCGCAAATTTCTGGCCTATAGCCTGCGGCGCTAATGATTACCGTCGCAATAACAATCCGTCTTGCTAAAGACAATGGTGCGATTAAGTCCTAGACGCAGGTAGAAACGTGCAAACACTGACGTTATATGGTCTTTCTTGAGATGTACAAAGATGAGTCACAACGTATGGAAAGGCAACCAGTTCTGCAAGAAAAGGAAGCCTGTGCCAAGTTAGCCGGGAATGAAGAACCATCAATACTGAGTGCTATTACTTATGTTTCCTCTTTTTCGAGAATGATGTTCACTGGAACCTCACTTCGGAAAAAGCCTTAATTTCTTAATCTTCTAACGAAATCGTGTAGCTAATGCCATCACGTTGGATCTCTGTCAAGTTAGAGACACCCTAAAATTGTAATACTGAGACTTTCTATCAATCCGCGATAAGCTAGGTGCTGGTTTACAATGTGATTTAAAATCCCGATCGACGTAAAATTCCAGCATGATGCCTGTTTGGGTATCTCTTGGTCCCCTCAGTCCACGAAAAAGGAAAATTCGTAGATGGAGGGTTATGCGAAGGGCTAATAACCCTCCAATAATAAGTAATGAAAATGTTAAGGAATGCTAAAGTCTGAAGGCCAAGACTTGTTTCGAGCAATTTGGGCTCTTGTTCCATTGAAGAAAAGTATCAGGGAGAAACCATCTTCATTTCATGAATCCTTTAATACAATCGGACCACTTCGACTTCAAACGTCTGCAAGTTTCTGTTAAGGTGTGCCATGCCATGACCATCAATAAGGCATAGGGACAGAGTTTGGAAGTGCCTGACGTGGATCTGAAGAGTGACTATTTCTCCCAGTGGATGTAGCGTTGCGTGCTTTACGGTCATTTTAGCTGCTAGCTTAGTTATTCTTTAGCCAGAAAGAAAAACAAGGAATGTTGTTTATTGGGAGTTTCTAAGTATTTAATTCAAGGCAAATATTGGAAAGACCAGGGATGGTGGTGGAATAAAAGCTTAAATAGATCTTTTAATATTATAACATGTTTTCATGTTTTAATGTTATATTCGCTTTTTTCTGGTAATCATCGTACCAAAGCCCAACTGTGCAGCTAATATTTTTTTGTTAAGTAAAATGTTATAACAGTGGCAGCACACATTCGCTGACTGAACTCTGAAGCTGTTAGAAGCCGACTTTGATATTTGACAAAAATTATCAACATCAGGGATGAGCGGTTTGATTGGTGAAATTGCCGAGTTTGGATTTACCAGAATGCACAAGAAAAGGTGATGCATCCGCAAAAAAATGTGTATTTTGGCCCGGCGTCATCATTGGCCCATATTTTTTTCAAAATTATTACCGACTATTTCTGGTACCAATTGAATGTTATTGATTTGACCAAATTGTGGTCTCAGCTGGATAATAAATCAAAAAAAGTCTTGAACTTCTACAAATTGAATTGTTCTTGCAGGATACTACCAGATAGGGAGACATTCGTAAAGGTTTGATTTTAATGATTTTTGCAGGAGCTGCAACGATGAGGAAGAGAAAGAGACGATTCTTCATCTGTTTGCACTTTCCCTACTCTCTCTAGAAAAAAAAGACGCTACCTAGGCGCACAATTCTTCAACAGTCTCGGTGACCTGGCAAACGCGGAGGCCAGGAGCCTTCGAAGCTTTATAGTGAGCTCCGGTTGGTTCATCTAGTAGGTATCTCTTCCGAGATGTGGAATTACAACGGACCAGCTTGTGTGCGCTCGGACTTGTGTCTGGGCAGCCACCTCTACAAACCTACCCACCTACTTCATAAATGTTAACTTCATTTAAAAGTTAGACCTCACCCGAAAAATTCGATTCATTAAGGAAATGATACTGCTTGAGGAAGTCTAAGACTACTTTGGAGAACGAATCCTGAGATAAGGTGCAATAGACCTGTTGTTGCGATGATTGGAGGGCCGGAGCATTCACCACTCAAAAGTATTCTATTCTAGTAAATGATAACTATGAACATTTCCCAGCAATCAATTTACCGAGCGCTCGCAAATAATGATCCTAAGACGAGCGTGAAGTGGACAAGAAAAATGAACTGCGTGGTGATCTTAGGCAAACCAATCATAAAGTATAAACAAGAAAGGTCACACGACTTCGATCATGTTATATACAAGCAGTTTTCAATTCACCAGACGCATTGACAGTATCAAAAATTATTTAGTGAGATTTAGTTTGTAGAGGATCGTACTCGATTGAGAACAGAAAAAGAAATAGCATCTGCGATAAAATCGTTCAGGAATTTTAAACGATGTTCGTTAATGATTTGAAATAAAAATCATTAATGATTCATTGATAACGATTATATGCTTGCATACATACTCGTTTATTGTAAGTGTTTAACAATTCATTAAAGAATCGTTAAGAGTAATTCATTAAATAATGTCCATTTAGTCCGCTTGTTGAATCATTAATGAATGGTTAACGACGGTCGTTAATGATCAAATCGTTCGTTAATTTAATTCATTAACGATTTTTTAACGAATTATTTTTACTTCAGTTTTGCAGCTCACTGGGTTTTGTGAGTCGGTAGAAAGTTGTCGTATGTCGATACTGGATTACGTACCTCGTTTTATATTGGGGATCACTCAGCCACAAAGTCTCAATTTCGTTCAATTCAACCTGCAATTTATCAATTAATTTTTGAATACTTATTTCTTTTTTCCTCTACACCAGCAAAACATTATAATAGCATTCTTTGGCAACATGATTGCGTAAATAGATGCGTTGCAACTCTCAAATCAGCCATGCTAAATACCATTTCTGTACATTGCCTGGCAATTAAGTAAGGACTTACAGCTTACGCTGTCGCAGCCAGTATCGCCCGGCCCGAAAAAGCCATACAACTCGTAAATTCATATACCGTGTCCTGTGGTAAAGTCGAAATGGACTTAGTAAATTTTATCCGAATTTATCAGGGTACATTTCAACAACAATAAATTGACACCGAACTCAAACTCCTAGTCTAGGTACAACCGTAAATCGATGTACACTAGAAGGCAGCTCGAAAAAGCATTCTTCATTCGACAAAGGACCAATTTACAAGGAAGAATATTGCAGTTTACCTCACCTATCATAGATTTTCATAAAGTTCTCGATTGTATTTCGAAATTGGCATTCAGCGTCTCCAAATTAAACCACGGTATGATTGGAAACATAATTACAAAATGTCCTTGCATTTAAATTATTGCGTTTGAATTACCACCAATCAATCAACTAAAAAATTCACACATGTACATAATAAATTGGAATTAAAAACGAAAAAGGACTCGAATCTTTTTTCAATTAATATCGATCGTGTTTTTTCCCCGATTTTTCTTTATAAATATAAATAAATTTAATTATTAATTTTAATAAATTTTCACCTATATTTACAATAAACTAGTATCTAGCTAGATGTGTGTGTTTTGTTTTTTTAAATTTCTTCATTATTTATTTTTAAAAAATGTCATTTCTATTTTCTTAAAGTCAGAGATGATATTGAGCTGATCTTCTTTTAATTAATTTTGAATTTAAAAATGAATATAAATAATTATCGAATTTTTTTTCCCCCGAAAATAATTACCTTCTAAATTACAGATCTAGTTTTTGTTTCCATTCCATTAAGTTAAAAAAGAAATTTTTTTTTTAATTTTTAAGTCTTTTACGTAAATTTCGTTAAAATTTCAAGTTAATTTTTGTTTTGTTTAGTTTATATTAGCTTCGTTTCTAATCGGTTAAAAAATACTGTTTTTAGTTTTTGTGGAAATTTTATTTTAATTTCAATTAACACTTGTTTTTCGTTTTTTTTTTATTATTAAACGTTTTTATTTAGTTTTTAGTGGTTTTTATCTAATTTTTTTTTTTCATTTGTTTATAATTATATTTACGTTATCATTTTTCATCTATTCTATTTACATATTACCAATTGCTCTAGGTTGTTACTAATATTACTAAATGGGACTTGGGTTATAAGTAGGGGGGATGTGTTTTTGGAGAAGGAAGGGCTGTAGTGTGAATTTTATTTTTATTTGTTTACGAGTGTGTATGTTTGTGTATAGAAAAGTTGGAAAGTTTTAGATAGAGATTATAGAGTTGTCTTGTTAAATAGAAAAAAAAAAAGAATAAATGAAAATGATAGAATATGATTGCGTTTTATCGATCCTTTAGGCCTGGTCAGGAAATTTAATTTATATTTTCACCTAACTGGCTAACTATAAAACACAATAAAAAAAAAATAAATAAATAAAATATATCCTAGCTTGAAGTGCACTATAAAAACGATCTCGACGTGTATAAATGGCGGTCGCGGCCTATCTTAATGATTGCGCATTTCAAACAACTGAAAACGTCAATATAATTTATTATGTAATAATTAAAACCGTTTTTTTTGTTTTGTTTTATTATTTGTTTTAACACGTCGTGTCGTTTTATTAATTATATATATAATTATTTTTTTATATCTTTATATTTTATTACATTTATTTTATTTAATAAATATACTTCTTCTTTATGATGGAACAGAAACAGTCTTTGGATACATTAAATTCTAAATAATATTTCACGCCATTATTTAAGTGATTTTGTTTTAGGTTAGTTTATCCATTCATTCATTTCGATGGTAATATGAATTTTTGTAGGTTTGTTTTTGTTTCCAAATGCTTATTTTAAATGTTTATTTTTTTTTACTATTTGATTTCACGCTACAATTATGAGTTTTTTTATAGATATATTTTTGTTGGATTTTTTTTTCATATTTATTGTTTTATATAAATTCTAATACGTTCATAATGGTAAATTAGTTATACATTTACAATAGGTACTTAAAATTTACTTAATATTAAAAGGGTTTTTATTTCTTTATAAATATTAATTAAATCTCTGTTTCTTCCTTCATTGTTTGCTTGTTTCTGTCTTGTTCATTTAGATGAAACTTTTATGTGTATTTTTTTGGTTTTAAATATTTTTTTATATATATTTAACTTCCGGTTTTTTTCATCTTCTAACTTTAAAGAGAGTATAAAACTAATCCCCACTTCTAGTTTTTTCTTCAAGGTTATCAAATTTCATAATTTCACTTTTGTTTTTAGGTTTTGTTTTAAATATATATTATTAATCTTATCCCTTTATTAATTGAATCTGTGTGTGAGTGTGTGATGTTAATCGGTCGTTTCTTTTCAAAGTTTTTTTTTTTGTTTATCAAAATCGTTGATAGTTTTTAAATTAATTTTTTGAATAATTTTTTTTTTTTTATAAAAATTTGATGTTGTGGATTTCCACTCGATGATTTCAGCACAATTTTTGTGTGATTTAATGAATGATTTTTTTTAAATATACTTTGGTTAGAAATAGCTTCGTTTTGATGACGTTTTGCCAATGTATACGTGGCACGTTCTTATGTTTTGCGGTCTAATTTTGGTATTTTATTTGTTTGTTTTTGTTTTCATTGGCAAAGAAGACTTATTTAAAACTGACTTACAACTCTTCCAGTTCTTGTCCAACCTCGGGACCGTACATGTTTGCTAGTTTATCGAAACGAGGACCCCATGCACCTAGATAGTCGTATTCGTGAGTTTCATCGTCAGTACCTGGAAAGGTAAGTAATAAAAAAAAAATAAATTAAATAGATTTAAAGATAGAAAAGCTTTCAAATCGGCAATGGGAATTGTCTATCACCTTGATCAATCTCAAGCGACTAAACAGATGTACTTCCGTTAAAATGTGAATTACTATATTTCTGGTACTATCTATAAACTGAAGGACTTAATCACGTTCAATATATGTAGAGCAGATCGGCTTACGCATTTTGATTTTTAAAATTGTTTTAATCTCAAAATAAGCTATGAGAATAGAAGGTTACCTCAGTCAAGTATCTAAATGTGTCTTGAGTTCCTCAACAAAATTGAGGAAGAAATGTGGAAAAAAAAGAAGAGATAAGATTGCACCTAGAGCAGGGCAGATGTGTGGATGCATGTGAAGGAATCGGTGACGAGGAGTGCTAGCAAATCAGTCTTAGGAATCTTTGTAGACATCAATAGAATGTGGGACGAGGCTGTCCACAGGGCTCCATTAGTGGTCCATTCATGTGGAACCTAATGACGGATGACCTTTTGTTACAAGTCTCGGACTCAAGCAGTGTCTCGGCGTATGCTGACGATCTGTTCATATTGGTGGAGGAAAGTTCTCGATCTGAGATTGAGATTAAGGTTACAGCTTTGATGGCAACCATTCTGAAATGGGGCCAAAAAGCGGGAGTTGGGTATCAAGGGAGAAGACAGCGGTAATGTTGCTGAAGGGCAAATTGTCATATTTTCGTTCTCCCTTGATAAAGCTGGATGGATCTGGGCTGAGATACGTAACTAACGTTAGGTATCTGGGCATAAGAATTTCAGAGCGGCTGAGAATCGAGCTGAATCTGCGAGAGCTCAGAGAACATTTCACTACAACTATGGGACAAATCCGCAGAGTTTTTTGAAAAAGTAGGGCTTTGCGAGGAGAGTGGTACGTGTCATATACGACGGTCTATTCGTTGAATATGCAGCCTTAGCGACTGGTACAGGAACCCGCGCAATTTATTCGTGCGCGCGAGTAATCCTGCGATCATGTTTACCAGTATATCGGACAGTTTCTACTGAAGCCATGCAGGTACTCATGGGTGTTTCTCTGTTGGACTAGCAGGTTAAGCTATCACCTACAAGATCCGAAAGAGTGTCCCATTGTTGGCTACCTATTAGTTAACTCATGAGAAGATTGGGAAGAGGAGCCTTTGCGAATGCAAAGAACTCTTCGACCTCAAGGTTACATCGGTATGGGAAAACAACTGGACGGAGAGTGACAAGGGCAGGGTGACTCACGACTTTATTGAAGTCGTAAGCTATGCCAGGGATAACCTGGACTTTGAATTTCTTCTCAGTCTTGGTCATTTCTTGACAGGCCATGGCAACATGAATACGTACCTTTATAGGGTGGGACAGAGGGTTGCATATGTAGAGCAGAGTCCGAAAGCTGGCAGCATATATATATTATTAGGCCAAAATATGCTGACATAAAGCAACTCGATGGCATGGGGTTGGTGCATAGTTGCGATAGCCTGGACGTGAGTAGGTGCCTTTCGAGTCGGCAAACATTTGAATGTCAGTATTCAGAAGAAGATGGGCTGAGACGCGATTAATTTCTTATACGCAGGGAAGGGATAACGCAACTTATCATATACCGGGTGAACGATCAAAGTCAATTTCAGTATAAACTTTGGGGACTACCGACCCCACGTTTCCCGAAGCGGTATGCTAAAAGTCACGATTTTGCAAAAAGGACTTAAACTGGGAGTAATTTTTAAAAATTACGAATACTAACCGGAAGTTTTCTGGTACCACGGGTGTCGGGGAGCCCACGGAAGGTTGCTTCCACCCCCGGCACCCCCAAAATATTTAACACCACATATGCCCTTCTTCAATACGAAAAGCACTGGAAAAAAATATTCTTCTCTTTCACTACACCCCAACCTAAAATTTTTTTTTGTTATTGTGGAAGGAGTCTTAGACCTCTGTCTAAGAATTTTTATGTTCGCAGATTGAGATCAGCCAGATATACCCAGGTAAGAAGTGTGGTGGAATTATACGTCCACCAGAATTTGAATTCGCGACTTTTACCAACCAAATCAAGTCTTTTTGGCGTTGATCGTATTGTTACTTGCCAATATTATACTGCTCATCGAATTTTCGAGATCCTCAACCACTATTCACTACAACAATAATGCACTAAAAGATGAACACCTTCAAGTTCATTGCCGAGAACGACAAAAATAACAATTACACGCACGCATAAACTCCGATCCTCGTGCCGACACACATTGGAATACTTCGTACTGACGAAGATCATAAAGAATGCCGACATGGTATAACAAAGGGCGAGCGTTCGAGAAAAGAGTGAGTCGAAGAAAGCGAAAAATTCGAAAGCAATATAGCGATTAATAAAGTTTGTTTTTATTTTAAACGAATACCGACCTAGTTTCATTTTTATATGAAATCCAGCAGCTCTTAGCTGCGTTCCACTTCTGGCACCATTTGAAGTGGTGCCAGAAGTGGAACGTCAAGTAAAAATCATGAGTGATAATTGCGAATTTGCAAATAGTATCGGTTAAGTGATCGTGTAGTCGTGAGTGTGAAATTCTCGAACGGACAAATACAGATATTTCGAGAAGTTCTACACTGCGAAACAAAATCCAAAGTGGGATTTTCTGATAAAACTTAGGTGACCGGTGGAAGGTTCCCGAATAATCATTTATGATTTGTTCTTCCTTCAATTGTGTGAAAATAATTGAAAAGGCCGCTTTACGTGAAAGATCTACAAGTAATAGAATTGAAGGAAGAACTCGGTCGAGAGAACCAACGGCTGGAAATAAAGCAGAACTTGTAAAGTGGATGATGGATACGTTGGATACCCTATCGAGCAGGATGCCAAACAGGAGGTCGAACAACAAATAGTACAGTGAAACGTTGCCGAAAGCTCTGGAACTTCAGAGACTCAAATAAAGCAACTGATACAACAAATGATGACCGAAATGAGGGAACAAAATGGAATTATATAAACAAGAACCTGAAAGAAGAACTCAACAATCAAAGCCAACACGCAAAAGAACTAAATTCCAAAACGGACGTACTGGGTAAACGAGCAACTAACAGTTCTAGAAAAAAGATTACCGAAAATACTGGAAAGACAAAGAGCATCTCCTGTGAAGTAGAGCAGGTTAAGAGGGACAGCGTAGAGGTGGAAGTACTTGTCGTTATTAAAGCTGAAAGTGTCATCTATAAAAATCTAAAGGCTCGTACCTTTAATGGTCATAATCAATAGGGGGAGTACAATGGGCCCCTATAATAGAGGACTCCAGTGCATTGTGGTTCTACGAAACCACTATCGTACAACCTAAACCTTAATGGTCAATCACCATGGACCAACTATAAAACTCAATTCGAAGCGGCGGTCACGGCATACCATTAAATTGATAAAAGACGAGCAACGGCATTGATATTGGTGTTACTAGGATCTGCGGCCGAAATTTTGCAGACCACCTCGGCCGAACAACAAAGTGATTTTCAGTTCCTTGTGCAGTCCTTGGACCTTCGATACGATAGAGATGATATGCCGGAAATTTATAAAACAAAACTTCGCAATCGAAAACAGACACCAGCAGAAACTTTACATCAAGCTCAGAACATTTAAAGGATGGCGCTATTATCCCTTCCCGGTATGAATTCAACAAACCGAAATAAATCGCTCTGCTGGATAGAGAGCTACAACAGGCATTAAGATTGGCGGGCAAGAAAACACGACAGGAAGCTTTACATATACATATGCTCTAACGTATCCCTAACGTTGCAGGTCAAGGATCATATCTTCTTGATCTTTTCTTAACTTCAGACCTAACTAAATCGACTTCTGTTGATTCTCCAATTGGAAGCTCATCCCATTGTTTAATTTCCGCCCGCTTTCCAGTTTCCATCACGACGCTAATCTCAAAAACGTTAAGAAAGTTGGTATGGCATTACGAAAATGCCGACTACTTCAGTCTTAAGCAATTTTATCATTCATTTGATAGGTCAATATGCTTCAACAGAGGTGTTGAGTATGCTTTTTCCGCAGTAAATGAGACCATATTGTTCAGTATGAGAGTTTTCATCCTCCAAAGCTAGAAAGCAATCAAGCTCAGTTTTAAAGTTTGGTTTAATGAAACATGTAGTACTGCGATACGGGCCAAAGAGGCAGCTTACTGTGCTTATAAGAAGCTGCCATCTGAAGTTAATTGGATTAATTTCAAAAAAGAAAGGAATCTTTGTAAGTCCAGCTTACAACGAGAAATATCTTTGCATGACCAGAAACTGAGGCAAACAATTTAAAGGTGTCCTAAGGGCAGCAAAAGTTTCTAGTCTCTCGCTCGTTCTATCAGAGGTAATCCTGCAACCTCTATTTCATCTTTAATCTACAACAATGGGGTTATTAATGATGCAAACATGAAGGCAAACATCTTAGCGGCTCACTTTCGCTGCCAACTCTTCTTTACCACCAACAAATTCAATCCTTCCAACGTATACTGCGCTAAATTCCTCTTAAGGACAAATTAACAATTGTCCGCGTAACGTATATCGAGTTCTTAAGAATATAGATGCTAACGAATTCGTCCGGTCCAGATGGAATCCCTGCCCTTGTCCTTAAAAATTGCTGCGCTTCTTTCGATAAACCTTTATGCAACTAACTTTACGGTTTCTTCTTCTCGTCCTCCACTGTCCCATCTTCATGGAAGCTTCACCAGATTGGTGAATTTTGTGTCTTCGCTCTCGATAATTCCAAGGCTTTTGACAGAGTATGGCACAGCGTCATTTTAATCCAACTTAAAGCTATTGGCTTGGGCGACTACCTTATTCCCTGGATTGAAAGTTTTTTAGCCAATCGTTTAATGCATGTGGTAATGGATGATGTGGCTTCCCTTCTTATAAAATTAACGCTGATGTCCCCCTCAGGGTTCGGATTTTTCGCTCACCTTTTTTCTAATATTTAATGACTTGCTATTTTCAACATTCAATCATGTACATAGCTTCGCTGATGACAGCACATTAGACTTCTTCTATCACTTGAACAGTGGGTCCTTAGCCCGATGTACTAGCTTATTAGAAAAACGTAGGTACAGCGTAGGATCCGGGAAATCAATGTTGAGACCGAGGAAGGCGTTTGCCAGGTAGTAGAGTTTGCATAGCAGAGTGAAGTTCGTGGAGTTCCGTTGTGTTGGAAATGTGGACAGACAGGACATCAACGATGTGTGTGAAACGATTAAATGCCAACCTCAAGGAGCGGAGGTTAGCTTGTAGAATCGGTGCATCCGGAGCCGTCGATCTGTCCATGAGTGGCCAAATTGGAAACTTCAATTGTGTGGTTACAATCGACCCCGGAGCTACGAAATTTATATTGAGGTTGAAAATGTTAGACCTTGACTGGCTTCATAACAATGCAAGGTACGCACTTCGAACAACTACAGGGTAATACTCTTAAGTACATGAAGAAATAGCCAGGGAAATACAGATCGGTGACTGGCAATTTTCACACGTTTTCCTGCTGGTTGACATCACTGACAACGAATAAGTTTCCTAAAGCCGCACGACTTCCAGAAGGACTTAGGACATTGAAGTGGCGTGGCATCGAAATGCAGTACCAACAATACCAAGATATCTTCTCAACCGGCGATGAAGATCATAGAAGAGCGAACATTGTGAAACACCGACAGACGGAAGCACGAATGGACGTTCGATTTTGAGATTTTTGGGTGGTAATATCAAATTCTGTGCATTCCATTCTTTTCAAAATTTATGGCAAACTAGTAATATTCTTAGATTTCACTTAAAGTATAAGAATCACGAATAAGAGACAATGATTGAAGGTTGAGAATAACAGAAAAATTTCCAAATTCAGTGAAAAGCATTCAGTGAAAACGTCTATATCCGGTACTGCAAAAACATGTGCGATGTCTTCTGAATGCATCGGATTGCCACACTTATCGATGAAAACAATAACATTGCTCTTGAAAGGATGACTCTTGAAAAAACAAACGCACGAAGTTCTGATATTCAGATATAAAAAGGACAAAATTTCAATGTACGATCGAATTAGGTACAGTAAAATTATCTCAATCACTGTTAATTTCTATTAATCCAATCACATCCGACACAAACAAAATTATTGCATTAGAATGTTCAATAATTTGCCTACATCCTAATAGAAAACCCTCACACTTTACAATGCCATTAGTTTAAATCATCGACATGGACAAAATTGCTCGCACATTGAAATTGCTTCGAAACGGAAATTTCGGAAATGTCTTATGCGATAAATGTGCATAGAAAATAACTTCTGAGTAGTATTTTCTCAAGTGACGATAACGCCTTTCAGGATGTGGCTTCAGAACTTTCCATCAATTTTGCCTGGCAACTATCTACAACTAAGTATTTTCCTTTTAAACAATTACCGGTTGGTTAAAAAGGTATTTACAGGGCACCTATCCAATGATATGCGAAAGTTTTAACAAAATTCGGCATTACTTACTACAAGGAAAAGTTTTCTAAGCAAACTACTCGTATATTAAATGGAGATTTTGAATTCTGTAGGTTGTATCCGTATTATGAGAAGATAATAATTAAATATGGTTGCAGTATGATAAATAAGTACTTGAAACTATTTTGTAAAATTTTGCTGTGCAAAAATTCATCCATACTTCCATATATAGATTGAGGGCAGATACTGAAGTCACGTTAAGTTTGGATTGTTTTCGACAAAATTAAATTAAGATCTAGAAATTTAATTTTCTTGGTACTCTAAATGAATTGCGGATTTATTATAATTTGTATGCATTCATTCATTGTTATTTTAACAGGAACTACGTTTTTGTACTCAAGCAATTTTTGCGGTGGACAAGAAAGTCGATTGAAGTATCTGCATAAAATCTTGCCAAAATTTAGTACAATCCAAACCGAAACATATGAATTTAGTTTCTAAAAAAATCGTTCTAGACATCTCTACATAAAATTAGTATACTTACCAGAAGCTAGTGAACTTAATGATCCTGCTGTACTGCCACCACCTTCATAGGCATAATTTCTAAGATCATCGAATGGCGGTGCGTTTGGATCGCTGTCAGCTCGCTTTTTATGCTCTTCGATAAACATACCAACGTTAGGTTCTTGACCAGCTCCCATCGTCATAACCGGATCTGTAAAGAAATTTCATATATTTTAAATTAAAAATAACTATTAAATGAACGCAGATCTACGATAACAGGTAAACCCGAAATATGTGATACTCTAAGTGGAATAAAGATTTTGGAGATTTTAAGAAGTTATTATAATATAGAAGAGGGATGGGATAAAAGCCGTACTATAATAGTAAAGAATGCACAATTAGAGCTGGTTGGACTGGAAAATTGGTTTAAGACTCTTGTATATCTCTCTTCTTACTGTTTGGGGTATTTTACGAAATTTTACAATGTTAAAGCTGTGTACTTTCGGTTAGTCTTACGCATTCTTACATGAGATACGGATTTTTTCTAGTTTAAATCTTCGAAAAAGAAGAAGTGTCTCTTAATTTGAAAACAAAGAATCGGTCTCTAAATTTCATATTACAGCGCAGTTAATTGAGCTTTAGGGTAAGACCATGCCGAAGATGCATCGCTGTTCGTAGTCCAGGTCGCGGTCGCGATGTAGGTTACGGTCTAGATTGTTGAAGTTAAAACATACTGGGATCCGTGATTCTTTCAATGTAGCGAATTAGTGCGTTTCTTCGTAATATGCTTTCAAACGATAGTGAGGATAATGATGACATGATATGTTACAGTACAAAGTGGTGGCTGCTTTCAAATTTTTCAAACTGTCGGTATTGCATTCATCCAATAAATGAAAAAAGGTAGAAATTGGGTGGATATCATCATCTGTTCAGCTGAAATGTGATGCTTTGCTTTTTATTTCGATGCCAAATTAAAATGTTTTGTCTTGACATCGACCGCGATTTACACCTCCATGTAAGCCAACTATAGCGGGAACTCGGCTGAGGGCCTCCCTCCTGTACAGATTTATTTTGGTAGGACTCCTTCGAGTCAGGCAGCACCTGTTGTCGGCTGCTCAGGAGCGTGAGCGTGGGTTAAGGGCACCAAGGCTTCTATTGAGAGCTCACTCACGCTTCATTGCGGTGAGATATGAAGAAAAACAAACCCACCAACTTGCAAAGCTGCGAGCATCTTTGCGGTCCCATTTGAAACCCTTCGTTTGTTTGGTCATCAAGAAGCGAGATACCTTCGGCATGTTCTTATTCTTAGACGTAGTAACCGATAAAAGAACGGTTAAGACCAGCCCGAAGTGTGAAGTTATCCGAGGTACAAAGTTGCGTGCCACCAAAGGTCACATTTTGAGATAATACTGGAACATCACGTTTGAGGGATATATGATAGGCATGTGTTTTAGAGGCGTTAAGCTCTACTCTATTTTTCCTGCCCCATTCCAGGATTAAGTGGAGGTCCGAGCTCAGCGAACGGAATAACTCCATGCGATTGGAAGCAATAGAATACTTGTGTGATTCCGCAGCAGAGTTCAATTCATAGGTGTTATCTAAAGTACTGTCATCCGCAAAGCTATGGATTGGATTGAGAGTGGACGACAGAAGGTCGTTGATAAAAACTAAGAAAAGAGTTTGAGATAAAACAGTTGAGGGACGCCAGAATCTATTCGGAAAGAGGAAGAAGTAACGCCATCTAGTACTACTCGTATAGTACGTTCAGAAAGAAAACTCTCAATCCATTGAACAAGGGTAGCACTAAGACCTATGGCTCTAAGCTTTGCTATGAGACATTCATGCCAAACTCTGTCAAAAGCGTTTGCAATATCTAGTGCAAGAACTTGACCTTTCCTGTGTTTATGTATGCATGAGTTCCAACGTTCTGTCAAGTAGACCAAAATATCTCCCGTCGACCTTCCAGAACGGAACCCTAACTGCCGATTATGGATTAGCTGGTTATCCTCGAGATATTCAACGATTTTGCGATTGACAGCAGTTTCCATTACTTTCGATAGCACTGAAGTAATTGTTATAGGGCGGTAGTTAGCGGGGTTCGCTGCTATCATCATTAAAATGACAGATTCGAGTTTTCGGATGATAAGAATCTACATATTCTTTCTTAGAAAATCTATTTAAAAATGAAGCATTAAAATTGTGTAATTTTGTATAAAGCTGTTAGTGGAAAGGATGGCGGAGGGGCTTGGTTTATTCACTATCTTCACCTTGTTTTTTGGTCAAAATGATTTGTACAAAATTGCAACTCTCTAGATTTATAAATTTGAGGTTAGGGAACGAATAAAGTACAAAGAGATATAAGTGAGGAGATAAAAATATATAACTCCATTCAAGAAAAAAGTCACACGAAGTAAAAGCTTGTTTAGAAGCCTCGCATCCAAGCGAATTCGATACTAAGAGAGCCACACATTCAACCTGCACGATCCAAGACTATATGGGTTAAACAGAACTTGCAAATGAGCCAACTCGTTTACCAGAAATTGTAGAACAATCCCCCAACCTTCTTGATATACATATATCTCACAAACCAACCAGACAAATGCTCCCTCTCTGTAATATCTCCTTCGCCAATTGGAAACACAGACCACTTCCTGATTCGTGGACAATTTTCAGTTGCAGCATTGAAGGCACTCCGAAAAACTGTTTAGCAATTTAAAAGAGCTAATTGGAGGGTGCTTTACGTATTCTTCAATGCTTTTAATTGGAAATTGTGCGAAGAAGGATGTAAACTTATCGCTGAGGCTATCGTGAAAAGTATGAAGTTCTACATACCTTCCAGTCATACGAGAGTCTGGCCGTCGAAGAACTCTTGGTTTCCAAAGGAAAGTTTTATTGCAATTCAGTCGTTTGAAAATTTAAAAAATCATCAATCTTCAGCTAACAAATAGCTTTATATCAAGAAATAAGTGTAAATTTATTCTCAAATGTACTCAATTTGGTAACAATTAAAAACTTCAACTGAAATTCCTTCAGAGTCAAAAAGCCTCAAGATCTTTTTAATAAAACGACCAACAATAATTTCATGTCATACCAGTGGTTTAGGTGGTGACCATACCGTACTTGACTTTTTTTTACAGACTGGCTTGTGTTATAGGCAATTTCGGCCTTTATGTGCAATGCACAAACATAGTCATGGAGGGAAGAAATATGATTGGGAAGGTAGGGGAAGGGGAGTGAGAACGATCGTAACGAGTGGAAAAGCTGGTATATTTTTGTTGTTCAGTTGTACTGATCTTCTTTCAATAGCTTATCTATTGGCAACAAACTTCGCGAGAGACTCCACACTACCACCTACAAACCACACCCTTCCCATCGCAACACCTACTGGTTTTACCCTGCCTCCGCTACACTTTCGCACACGTCTCATATCCAGGATTCTGCAAAAGTAGACCGCTGACCCTAGCCTTTATTTCAGTGTTTAAGTGTTGGAAACTGCTGGCAATAGCAAAATCGTTCAATATCTCGAGGATATACAACTTATCCACGATCGCCAATACTGTTTCCGTTCTGAAGGGTCAACGGGAGATCTCTTGGTCTACCTGACGGAACGTTGAAACTCTTGCTAGCATAAATACGGCGAAGGTCAAGTTCTTGCTCTTGACATTTCAAAAGCTTTTGACAGAGTTACGTATGAAGGTCTTCTTGTTAAGCTAACCGCCATTGGCCTCGATGCTACACTCATTCGATGGTTTGAGAGTTTCATATCCGAACGCACTATATGAGCAGTATTAGATGGCGTTACTTCTTCCTCTTTTCCAACTAATCCTGGAGTCACGCACGGCTCTGTCTTATCGCCTACTATGTTTTTAGTATTCATTAATGACCTTTTGTCTTCTACTCGCAATCTTATCCATAATTTTGCAGATGACAGTACTTTAGATAGCAAGTTTAAATTTAACTATTCTGCGGATTTTCAGAAGCAACAGATTCTTCCAATCGCAGGGAGTTATTCGGCTTGCTGAACTCCGACATCGCCTTAATCGTGAAATGAGGCAGGAAAAATAGAGTAAAGTTCAACGCTGCTAAAACACAGGCCTGTCATTTTTACCTTAAACGTGATGTTTCAGCGTAGTCGCCTAATTTAGTCTTCAATAGCGTACCAATTTGAACTTTAGATTAGTTTATCCAATTAGGCGTAAAGTTAAATGTTGTTGTTGTTAGATGTTATCCTTGATATCTCCGAATGCCAAGGTATTCTTCGCAAATATGTGTATTTTACTTCTCACGATATAGCTACCACCAACAAGGCATACATTCGACCTCGTTTAAAGTATAATTCGCATTTATGGGCTGGGGCATCCAAAACAAACCTTGCGCTGCGCGATTGAATCCAAAAACATGCGTTCCGACTAATTGGAGATGAAACCACTACGGTTTCTATTGACTCCCTCGAAAATCGTAAGCGCGCACACGAGTTTACCGCCAACCCTATTCCTACGTGCACAGTGAAATATAGTCATTCATCTCCAGAACATCCAGACTTTGGAACGCATTGCCTGCTAGCATATTTCTAAGTAAGTATAAGCTTCAGCTTTGATAAGCTTCAGCGCTTCAAAAGTAATGATGTCTATCGCCCTTTCCATCTCTCTCCCCCAAAATTCCCACAACACTACCAAATTTTATAGAATCTGAAAGAGGAACCCGCCGCCGGATTAGATGGGATAACTACAGTTGTGTTAAAACGTTGCGTCACCAAAATGATTTCCACTATACCAAATCTACCGAACAAGTCATTCCTATGAGGACAACTTCCGGAAGAGTACTGCTGCATCCGTTTTTAAGAAAGGCGACAAAATGTTAACCTAAATTTATGAACCAATATCACTAACTTCTGTAGTATGAAAAACTATGGAAAGAATTATTACCACGAAAATGAGAGAATTGATTGCAGACCAAAAATTTTTGTTAGTGAATCAACATGGTTTCGCATCAAGGCGATCTATAGTTTTTAATCTACTAGTTTCATTGAACAATTTGATCCGGAATTTCAATGAAAACCAGGCTACTGATGTTGTATACCTTGACTTTTAGAAGACTTTTCATCGAGTTCCATTTTATCGGCTTTTCACAAAATTAGAATATTTGGGATTTCGAGGAACAATTATTACCGGTAGACATTTTAGTGTTAGAATCATTTTCAAAGACTCATGAAGTTTCAAGTGGAGTGCCACAAGGGAGTTGGGCCCCCTTTTGTATATTCCTTATACCACATATCACCATTTGTGCAGTGAATCGCGTTTAACAACATTTGCAGATGATACACAAATTTTTGGCAACCTCATTTTGACTAGTGTGGACTTAAATAAAATAACTCAATGTTGTATTAAGTTGAAAGTTTAGAAGCGCTCAGTCCTCCATATATGCATAAATAATTCATAATTGAAGTATAAATTAAATGGTGCTAAACTGATACTAGTAGATAGTGTAAATCATCTAGGTATAACAGTTAGTAGTGATTTCCGAAAAACTTTCAAATTTATAACCCAGGTTCATTTAAATTTTTAAAACACACGTGCGGCCCATACCTGAATTCTGTTTTCAAATGTGGAACCCATATTTTAAAAAGGTCATTGTCACGCTGGAAAAGTTCTGAGGAGAGCTACAAAGATTCCTCAAGAACTACGTAGTTTAAGTTACTAAGAAAGCCTGCAGCATCTTGGTCTTCCAATTCTGGAACAAAGGAGGCGAACACGTGATCTCATTGAGACGTTTAAAATTCTTATTGGCCGGTATGATTGTGAAGATAAAACCAGCTTATAAACTAATCATCAGTTAAGGGGTCACAATGATAAAATCAACAAAATGTTTAAAAATTCGAGTTAAAATCCTCTCTGAAACTTTTGCCAAACCGAGTTGTGAACACGTGGAACTCTTTAAGAAGTTAAGTCACCAGCGCAACATCAATCAACTCCTTGAAGAACAGACTAGATGTTCACTTTATCTCATCAACTTCAATTGAAGATCTGGCCAATAAGGCGGAATGTGTAGCTTACCTTGAAGATATGGGTTCAATATTTAAAATAATGAAGCAGTTGACGAACATGAATTTTACCGCTAACCACCTGGTAAGAGTGAACAAGGGTTGCGGCGAAGGATCACTTCTCTGATATTTTAAACGTCCTGTCAGAGAAAGATATTCCAGGAACCGAACAACTGCCAAACATCTAACCGCAACAATCTTTTATTAGGGACGATCTCCCAGATAAGGAAGAGATAGTTTTCGCCATTCGGTCAATGGCGGGAAGGAAAGCTCCAGGTATAGACGGACTACCAACCGAACTCCTCACAGCGGTCCCGGAAATAACAGCCGATATACTCCTGCCACTATTTACTGAGGTGTGGAATGAAGGAAAATATCCGACTGAATGGAAGGAGGGCGACCTTCGGGATTATGGCAATTGGCGTGGTATATGTCTACTTACTGCCGTATCAAAAATTATGGTTAAGGTAATTCTCAATAGGATTAGTGATGTCGTCGAGAGCACTCTCGAAGTTTACCAGGCTAAATCCCGCAATGGGTCGTTTTGTACAGACCATACAAATACCCTACGGATAATATTGAAGTATTCCGCCGAAATGGGTTCGCCGCTACATCTCATGTTTGTGGACTTAGAGGAAGCTTTCGATAGCGTCAAGCGGGATTACATATGGAATGCTCTGCGTAGGTGAGGTATCCCAGAAAAGATTATAGCTATAATTAAAGAATCCTACCAAGATGCAAGATGTCGTGTCTAACATAGAAGAGAGTTGCTCGAGAGCTTTCCTATGCGAATAGGTGTCAGATAAGGCTGCGTATTATCATCAGTCCTGTTTCTGGTGACAATAAATGACATCTTGAAAGTTGCACTGGAGGGTGGAGGAAAGTTTTCAGCAAAGACTATTTAACATCTTCATCCACCTTGATTCTGCTATTGACGTGTGTTTGCTTGCCCGTTCGGACTTAGAGCCAAATGTTCGCTCGTTGCTTTCGAAATGCAAAGAGGCAGGCCTTAAAGCAAATATGCATAAAACCAAGTACATTCACATGGGTTCGAACACAAGCAGCTTGCTACCTGCCAAATTATTTGATTATAATGATAAATTTAATAACTCTGCTCTTCGAAATATTTTATCCTTTACGGCGTAAAGTCCAATAACCACCTCGATTGGAGTCAACACTTTTTTTAAGTTTCACTTGACATCTTTAAACGCATTGGTATTCTTGGTGGTGGTATTGAGACCTTTCGTGGTGTACAAAATTCGCAAATTTTTCATGGTATACCATGAAAGGAAGGGTTTAAGTACATAATATAGCAGGTACTTAAACCTTTTTGCTTTTTGGGCCGCTGTGATTATATTTGGTGAATATCTAAGCAAAATTTCTCTGTGCATTCGTGATAAGGGCCATCATATATCAAAATTTCGAATTTAAATTCATGAAAATCGTTGCCAACATCAACAAAACCGAACGTTGCCATGCGAAATAGTGATTTAATTGGTGTGATGAATATTTCAATGCAGAAATTGCATACAATTGTGCACATTTTTTATGAAATATGGTGCGACGTTTCAGTTTCATGAACAGCTGATTTCAAACCATACCATGTATGGGCAGTGTATCAGCCTTCGTAGTCTGCTATACCATGATTGCAATACCAGGTATTGTATACCAGCAGTGTATCATAGGTATAATTAATATCTAAATTATTGTTTAATTTATCGAGCCATCATAATATAGTGAGACAGTTAAATATAATATGAATCTCAGTACAAACTGATTAACTCTAATCGTTTTATTTTTACAAAGTGCATCGTATAGTTGTCTCACTACTTTCTGCACGATGTAAACTTTTCAAACTTTTGAAATTATAACTCAATACCATCGACTAATAAAATCATTTTAATTAAATAGCGTACCCAACTAATGAGCAACTGATCCCTAATAGATACTTTCGAATTTCCAATTACTACACAACAAAATCTCTCGATAGCAGAACATCTCATACGACAAAAAGAAAAAGATCATTAATAATAAAAAAAAAGGAAAAACTTTACTGATTGGCTTACAAAAAGTTGATGAGCCCTCCTTGTATAACTCGCTTAAAGATTTTTTCTGGTTCGTTTGAAAATGAATTTCTACTCGAAAAAGTCAATAATGTGAAAAGTTTCGCTTTTTCTCTCGATTTGAGCTCATTTTGTTCAAAAGTAAGTCAATGGAATATACTATCAATTTTTTTTCTCGCTTTTTCTCCATTCGTCTAGGATTACTTCGACAGTCTAGCACTGGAATATCGGCAACCAATCCTTAATTAAAGTCCTTTCGCATTGAAAAACTAAATATCCGAATCATTTATCTCTTTTTTATACAATCACAACGTACTCGTATATAGGTATACGTTTTTTTTTAAATATGTAGTGAAAAACACTTTAGAAAATCTGTCCAAGTCCAGAAAAGATAGCAAAGAATTCCAATTTATGTAATTTCCCTGGAGATTGTGCAACACAAAAATTACGACCATAATAAATTTCTTAACATAAATTTAAAAACCAGCAATCATCCTGTTCAAAATAGACTCTTGCAGTGTTAGCACTTTCTTGCGGCTGCTGGTGAAATAAATTTTAAAATGGGAAAATTCTGTTTACCATACAGCAACAAGACCGTAAGCTAGCAATTCATTAAATTATTCAGGAAGTAAATTGGATCTTCGTATTTTTTAAACAGGTAGCTAATGGACTTCGTAAATTCCACTACATATATATGTAGGTTAGATGGAAAACAAAAATTATCATATACTTACACATAATTGGCATCTTGCATGGAGCCATATCTGGCATAGGTCCACCGATCGGTATCTGCAGAGGTGTAATATCGAAGGCGGTCATATCGTCCTCGCCGCCACCTTCATCGTCATAATTGATAATGTTTTCTCGGACATCGTCATCCGGTCCTGGATACTTGATGTGCGCTTCTCGTCGCCGATTGTAAACAACAAATACAAGGACGAGAACTGTTTTAAAAGGATGTAGAGAAAAATAATGGAATTAATTCGGATACTTGCCAAGTATTGGAAAACGGAAAACAGAAAAAAATTTAGCCATTAAAATGGAATAAAATTATATTAAAAAAAAGTAAATAAAAAAATAAATTACCGTCA
This sequence comes from Chorisops tibialis, assembly GCA_963669355.1. Lineage (NCBI taxonomy): Eukaryota > Metazoa > Arthropoda > Insecta > Diptera > Stratiomyidae > Chorisops > Chorisops tibialis. The sequence continues at coordinate 292,130,206 of OY770262.1, forward strand.
TGCTATAATAATGTCATTAAAATACACCGTATATCGAGCAAACATTTAAAATAAAAGATGTACTTACCGTGTTGTATCTATTTTTTATTATTCTTACTTTAATGCAATTTTTTCTTGAATTAGTTTTTATAAATTGCGCTAAAAGAATTAGTGTTCAATTTAAACAAATAATTATTTATATTTTGATGAGAAAGTATTTTCAGCAAACTCAATAAAAATAGTTATATATTGTAAAATGAAAATTTCTATGTAATAATGAAAAACTGTGCATATATTTGAAGTCACGTGAAGTAGGTTTTGCCGAGATAATTTCGTTGATATCGGTGGTTCAGTGGAAAAAACTCGCCCGCAATGCGGACGACCCCGGGTTCAAATTACGACCGACATTGTTTTTTATTAAAAATATCATAATTTCAAATAATTTTTATTCCATGCATAAGTTCAAAATGAAATCTTTTTTTTTAGTTCGAAACTAACGACTTGATGTCTAAAACTGAAATCATTTGAATCTAACTAAAGTAGATTTAAGTGAGATTTAGTGAGTTATCGTGTATCGAATTGCTTAGCTATCAAATTGTTTTTGCATTATTCGTAATCCGTTTAATACATTTCTGTTTTATATTTCGAACAAAATTATTTCCCTAAATCAATTTCCCAAAAATAATTTCAAGCTTGGCATATTTTAACTTCTTTTCGGTAAGAAGATTAAGTAAAATATCGCAATATCTGTATCGGACACGAACAGAAAACAATACTATTGCTTGGCTGGGTTAAAAACAACAAAATTTTCTATCAAAATGGAATATTTATTTTCTCGGTTAAAAACAAAAGACTCTGGATTTATAAAATTATCTTTAAACCTGATAGCTGACTATAGAGTTTTTATTGTACATTTTCAAAAAAGTTATTCTTGTGGATAATTGAATAGAAAATAAAAATATTTTCGAACGAAGAATCGGATCGAATAAATTCATAAAGTGGAAAATGGCAAGTTTTTCGTATCGATTTGAACAGTTTTTTGTTGATTTTATACATGAATTGATAGCATTCGTTATGAAGCTACGATAGCGTTTTGTTTTCCTAAATGAATAACAGCTTTAGCTAACCTAGAAAATATTTGCCATAACGCGAACATTTTATTTTTCGTCAGCATTTTGTATCATTAATCGATTTCGATACAAATATTTAAGGCAAGAGAAAACATTTTTGTTTCAAATATTAATTGAGTTCGGCTGATTCTAATTAATGGGTTCAACACTTTATTATGGCAGGGAATAGAATGTATTTGGAATTTTGAAACTGTGATCAACAGAAATCCAAGCCTAGAAGAGTTTTATTAATTAAGCTTCTAGAAAGTGAAAAGGACCTGAAAAGTTTTTGATTATAGCGAAATTCAGAAGAACAAAATATGAGTTTGTCGAATAGTTAAATTATTCATTCTTTTTTAATGGCACAAGGATCAAAATTGGGCCGTCGCGTCCTGACCTAGTTGTTGTGCGTTTATTTTTTTATTTTTCACAGATTGAGTTGGTTCTAATGTAAACAACAGCGTGTTGGAATTATACGTCGACCGGGATTTGAACTCACAACCATTGCATTATAAACTAGCACACTACTCACTAAGGTACACCCAGATTTAATTCAATTATATTAAAAGTTTTTCAGTTTATTTCAATTCTGACCGTGATTTATTCTACGAGCCACGTGATCTCTGACGAATTTCTAGTATATGCTTGATGAATATTTTTCAGGCAAAATAATTGCACCATATTGTATAGGAATCCCAGAGCTATTATTCTCTTAGGTACCTACGAGGAATATCATTGCTGCGTATGTCCTATAGAATACTAACAAAAATAATTGAATGTCGTATTAAGCCCTGTACTAATGAAATAATTGGCGAATACCAAGGTGGATTCAGCACCGGACGATTTTCAACAAACCAGATATTCTCGGTGAAGCAGGTGCTTGAGAAATGCTGGGGAATATAACACACCACATCTTTGTAGATTCTATACAAGCATACGACATTATCGACAGGGAAAATTGTGTTTCAAAGGTAGTCCGATTAACAAGACTCACAACGACGAACGCAGAATCTCAAGTGAGGATACAAACCAATTCTACGACCAGCTTTCAAAGGGAATGTGGTTTAAGGCAGGGGGATGGTCTAGCCCCCATGCTCTTCAATTTGGCACTAGTGTACATGTCGCCCGAAAAATCCCAGTCGACACTAATGGGACACTGCTATTCAAGTCCATCCAACTAGTAGCCTACGCTGACGACATAAACATCCTTGTAAGATCCTTTAGTGCAAAGGAAGTGTTTGCCATTCTTGACTCCGCCGCAAAAGAAGTCGGGCTGCGCACTAACGAAAGCAAAACAAAAGTAATGACGCAAACAAGAAGAAGAACGTCAATCAGACAAAACATAACAATGGCGGAATATAATTTGGAGAGTGTGGACAACTTCATATACCTTGGGGCTAATCTCGCAAAGGACGGTAATGAAACAGACGAAATCAAATGACGGAAAATACTAGCAAATAAGACGTATTATTCTGTGCTTCCAATAATGAAATCCAAGAAAGTGTATAGGAACAATAAGCTGCGGATATACAAAACTATTATACGACCTGTGCTCTGTTATGGCAGCGAGACGTGAACATTAACGCGAACTTCAGAAAAAGCAGTAAACGCATTTGAAAGAAAGGTCCTCCAAAGAACTTCGGGATTGTGAAGGAAAGAACGGAATGGCGAATAAGATAAAACTATGAGTTGTATTAACTGTACGACGATCTGGAAGTTTGAACATTCAAGTTACGTAAATTGAAGTGAGCGAATGGAAGATAGAAGAATCCCCAAAAGTACTCATAAAAGAAAGGCGAATTGTAACAGATGAGTAGGCAAACCACGTAAACGATGGGAAGACTCGGCTGATGAAGACAGAAAAGTCATCTTAAAAAACGTAACATAATTATGATTGTGCGTAAAGCCCAATCATGTGATTCTCTAGATAAAATGGGAAAGAGTTTAATGGATCGGAAAATGTGTCATCTCAAATTCCACGAAAAGTAAATGAACACTTTTGTGTGGGAGATGCAGAGGGGAGGTTTCTAATTTTTGCATGTGTTATGCAAAAAGTTTCATATTGAATTTAAAGTTTGCAGCTTTCACAATTTTCCGAGGAAATCCAACAATTTTTGTCATTTGTATGGGAGGTGGCAGAGGAAGTGGAAGATTTTGTATGATTTTGAGTCTGCTTATCGACATCCTAATCACATTGTTGTGTTACAATTTCAAAGTCGAAAGCTCTGATATGTTCGAAGGAGAAATACTTTTCTTGAGTTTCCAATACAAAAATTTGTATGGGAGGGGGTAGAAGGAGTGAAGCGATGTTTATATTTTTTTAAGCATTTATTGCAACTATTAAGTGGTAAACTCTGGCAAAATTTTAAGTATCTACTTTTTCTAGTTTAAAAAAAATCATTTAAATGCATTTACCAAAATTGTGCATTTGTGTGAGAGCGGGTAGACGGAGTATTCGACTCAAAAGCAAATCTTTCGACATTAATGATGTTTGCAATAGTATACTTTTCTCAAAATTTAAAGTTGATAGCTTTAACTGTTTTGAAGAAAAATTACTAAATTGCAATTTCAAAATTTCGTGAAATTTGTATGGAAGGGGGGTAGGTGAAGTTTTTTTTTTATGTGACACCGGAACTAGAGGAGTTGCCCTTTTGTACTGAAGCACAGCTCCGGTGAGTGGGGAAGGATAATGGTTTTTGGGAATTAAGGGGATAGAGCCGGAAATGGCTATAAGTCCCTTGAATTGCTGAACTGGACTGTTCGAATATGGAACTCGCTGCACATCTCGGTGTTCTCGCATGACTACAACAATGCGGGAACACCGAGATGTGCAGCGAGTTTCATATTCGAACAGTCCGGTTTAAAAACGAATCACGAAATTTGACAATGCGACCGAAGGTGGGGTAGAGAGAATACTTATGAGCGCGCGAAGCAGCTCTAGTATTGCGGGGTAAGGGCATACATGGGGGCAAGAGATTAAAGATTTCGTCCGAACAATCTCCATTGAAGTAGCGATACAAAAGGGTTAGGGAGCTTACAGTTCGTCTATGCTCGAGTGAATCGAGCGAAGAAGTGATGTCAGAATCTCCTGTAATTTTAATAGTCCGAGACTGGATACTACTATCCAGATACGAAAGAGAAGTTTTTGCAGCTCCCGCCATAGGTGGGAATTGAATTCAAGACGAGGTCTAATATAGGCCTTTTAATTGTTAGTTGATACTTTTTTCGAAATTGGTTGCGATTGTAATACAAATAATTGTGACAATAATTTATTCATTTAGCTTTGCTAGTTACAATGAAAACCGAATAAATGCATTTTTAAAAATTGTGCATTTGTATGGGAGGGGAGAGACAGAGAGGAGGGGGGGATTGGGCCCGATTCTCGAATATAAAGATTCTTTTTTGCTAAAGGTGACATTAAATAAATTTCAGCACGATAGGTCAAAGCGTTCGAAAGTTACGTTGTAGACAGACGGACAAACAGACGGACAGATGGTTTTTGAATGACAAGTGTCGCACCATTGATGAAGATGCGGATGATGATGTGGGGCGATATTGTCACCCTATTATTTTAGAGGTTTGGCTGTAGCCTTGGTGATTCGAGAAATTCTGGCGAAAAGCTGCTCACGACACATTATTAGAATTCATAAAGCATAAAAGAATAAAACTCTAATATTGAATCACATATAGTTTGCTCCGCCCGGATTTTAAATGGCTAATTAGCCCAAGACTACCATTAAAAAAGTTCCAGCAACATATGCAAGTATTTTACAGGAGACAAATTAACGGTCGTTCCTAATTATACCTAATATCAATGCAATCAATTTTCCCATACAAAAATAAAAAGCACTAACTTGACTCTAGGGCTTACAGTAAATTTCCACCCCATAACCCTGTGAAATACAGGAAAATCATATAAAATCCCATCAATGCATTCTGTTTAAAGATACACATTGAGAAATAGAAAACAAATCGTTATATTTACCTCATAAACCCCAATCATCTCTGCATTCGATACAAAAGGATTCACTAATGGATTTGATTCAAGATTAAACTACGAACTATCAACTGTTGCAACTTAAGTACACTCTACAAAATCGAAGAATTTATTCTCTTTGAAAAAAATTTAGATATCGAATTGATTTCTTCTTGATGAAATTTTAATAGAATTCAGACAAATAGGAAAGTAAAAAGATCACACAATCTTCTTCAGTTTTCTTAGTAGCTTCAATGCGATTTAAGTTTCAATTTTGTTTTTTAACTTAATCTACTTCTATATAAAGTGGAACATCACCAACAATATAATCGCTGTACAACGATTGGAGGCTTTTTCTTACAAAAATTGTGGAACTGAAATAAGCGTGAATACAAGTTATGCAGTTGAATTAGCACCAAACTCCACTGTATTTGAAGATTTTTGCTGCGATTTTACAATACAATTCAGTAGCGTGGCGTCCATTGATTCAAGGCAAGCAATGCTTATGCTATCTTACGTTTTGCCCTTTATTCAGTTTAGAAAACTAAACTGGAATCAGCGCAAATATAAAAATTTATTAACCAATTTCTCTAAAAGAGAGCGCGCTTTATTTTCGTATTATACTGTATACAGTACAGCATTTACGTGCACAGGATAGCTTTTTTCTCACGCTTTTTTTGACCAGCGAAAGTTTAAAACCTTCCTCGCGAAAAAATTGATGAGATGCGATTCGAAAAAAGCATATACGAGACCACCAGTAAATACGAGCAAAATTGTCGCGCGCGACGACCGCAAGTTCAACTTCGTAGGAAGGGGAGATGCGTTGCAGTAATTGCTCCCAGCTAATGGTCACAATCATAACCCATCGCATTCCTTTGATCAAAGTACATTGAAATTTCGATAGTAGCCGAAAAATTAGCAGGAAGAAGAATAATGTGAAGGGGTAGATCTGACAGTATTGCCTTTATTTGTCGTGTTTTGAGAGAAAACGAATCGGTTTAAGCTTTTGCAAATCGGGCGACATCGTTTTTAGGACGTTTTCACTTGGTTTTTGTTTAAAAAGCTTTAAATTTGAACTGAGGTTTGTTTTAAATAATTATTCAACATTTTTAAAGCTTATATTTAATAAAAAAATTAGTGTGTTAGATTTAGTGAAAATGTGCAGTTTGTATGGGAGGTGGTAGAAACGGTGAGAGGATTTTAGTGATTTTTTCAGAAATAACTAAGAATATCATAAAATTGACATTTCTTAAATTTTAGACTAATGACATTCATACTTTTCAAGAAAATAGGTTTTTTATGAAGTTGTGAAACTGTGTCATATTGTATAGGAGGGGGTAGAAGCAGTGAAGGTAGTCAAATAATTTTTTCTGATCTTAGTGATAATGCTAAATAAGTAGTTATTACAAAATGTGAGCTCGATAAACGTTATACGTTCTGAGAAAATCGGCTTTGAGCATTTCATGAAAAAGTGTACTTTGTATGGGAGGTGGTGGAAGGAGAGGGAGGACGCAAATAATTCTTATACTGTAGATTGAAATCATTATGGAAGTAAAGTATCCCGAAATTCAGACTAATAGCTTTTATACTTTTCGAGCAAATCCATTTATTGTAGAATTGCGAAATTGTGTCATTTTGTATGGGAGGGGGTAGAAGGGGTGAAGCTAATCGTCTAATTTTTTTTTGCCTTACTAACAATTTTAAATAAATATTTGACGCTCAATTTCAGCTCGCTTAATTTTATACGCACTGAGTAAATTGGCTTAGAGTAATTCATGACAAGTACAGTTTGTATGGGAGGTGTTAGAAGGAGGGAGATGACACGCATAATTTTTATACGGTAGATTTATATTATTGTAAAAGTAATATGTTTCAAATTTCACGGCAATAGCTTTTATACTTTTCGAGCAAATCCATTTATTGTCGAATTGCGAAATTGTGTCATTTTGTATGGGAGGGGGTAGAAGGGGTAAAGCTAATCGTCTAATTTTTTTTTAGCCTCACTAACAATTTTAAATAAATATTTGACGCACAATTTCAGTCCGCTAAATTTTATATGCACTGAGTAAATTGGCTTAGAGAAATTCATGACAAGTACAGTTTGTATGGGAGGTGGTAGAAGGAGAGGGAGGACACGCATAATTTTTATACGGTAGATTTTTATTGCCATAAAAGTAATATATTCCAAATTTGAGGCCAATAGCTTTTATAGTTTTCGAGCAAATCCGTGTATTGTCAAATTGCGCAATTGTGTCATTTTGTATGGGAGGGGGTAGAAGGGGTGGAGCGATTTGGCCCGTTCACGAACTTGACCTTACTTTTTTGTCAAAAACGACGTGTACAAAATTTGAACAACCTAGCTCAACGCGTTCTCAAGCTAGAGAGCGAACAGACGGACGGACAGACAGACGGACAGACGGACGGACAGACGGACAGACGGACATCCGGTTTTGAGATTTTTTAGTGATAATATTAACTTCTGTATCATTCATTTTTTCTCCGAGCCTTATTTCTTGGCGTTACAAACCTTAGAGCAAACTTATAATACTCTCAGATTCCATCTAGAGTATAAAAAGGTTGAATGGTCTGTCGATGCCAGACGTCACTATAAGATTTCTTCGAACTACGGTCAATTACCACCGCAGTAAGTAAAATCCCACCCATTGTAGGGGATTGAATAACACGCTTTAAGCTCCAACTATGAAATTTTGTTTTTCGCGTTTCATGACTAAATTAACCTAAAAATGCAACAAAAATCAGTCTGTGTGTGCGCCGTATGCCGTACGTGTACGCTCAAACGATATTCATAAAAACCATATCCCTTATACATAGATAAGTCATTTTTGAGTAGATTGTAGATTGAGTAGGTAACGTCATTACCTAAATTTTGATGTGTGTGGGGCAAAAGGAGGAGGCTGGGAAGGGTTAAGGTCAAAAGCTGCGATTGCTAATATCTCCACTACGAATACAGATAGAAAACTGAAACTCGACTTTCGGGTATACTGATTTATGGAAAAACAAATGAAAATAAATTAATTTTTTATTCAGTGGGCTACAAAAGAGGGGGAGGCTAAAAACCAATTGTCGGCCGAATTTTTTTCAAATGGCTATATTTTCGAAATTACTTAAGAGAATGAGTTCATATATATTTTACGACCGAATAGCTGGCTCACTGGTCAACCATAATAAACTTAGCGGTAGTCCAATACTTTTAAGGCGGAGAATCAGAGTGGGAGGGGGAGGGGTGCGCAAAAACACGTAAATATTAATATCGCGACTATTTCTCAAGCTGCTTCATTGAAACTTAGGATATAAATTAAGCTGTACTAGCGGAATATGAAAAAAATATATATATATAAAATTTGGTCATAACTGCAGTGGGGGGAAATGTTGGGTATTTTAAAAATGTTTCACTATTCAAATTTTCAGACTGGTATATGTCAAAATCGAAGGCAGATATTAAGTTGAAATTTCGTCAGATTGTATAAATATGTGACCTATAATTTTGGTAAAATTCGAAAACTTTGAGTATTTTTTAGGGCTGTGATAAAAGATATAGAGTTCAAATTTTGCACATGCATACATCCATTTGATATATATAGACAAAAAATAATAATTTGGAGCATAATTATTATCCGCCGAAGGAGGACTCTAAGCTACACAAGGTGTTTCATGTGAAATAAAACAAAAAAACAAACTAAAAATTTGTGATTGAAATTTTTACAACGCTACAAAGTCAATCATTTTAAAAACTTATTTAAAAGAAAGTGGATAAAATTGTAAAATATTAACTGGTCGAATACCTCCAAAACGTCTATCTCCTTCCATACAAAAGTATTTTTTCGATCGATTCTAAGAAATCACTTATCACCAAACCCCTAAAATCTATCAATTTAAAATTTTGTAAAAACACTTCTAAAAATATTAAAAACAAAGTTGCATCAAAAGTTTTAAAATCACCCTTGCCCCTCTACCCCCTCCCATACAAAACTACGATTTGGACCAATTTCAATAAATCTACTAATAACGAACAAATAAAAAGCTATGAACTTGAAATTTTGTACCAACACCTTTCAAGAAAACTTAATAAAATTGTATCACAAGTTTTGCGATCACCACCTCCTCCCTCCCGTACAAATGTCTGATTTCGTGCATATAAATTCACCGAATTTCAGGGAAACTCTAAGCAACTCCGTTTATAAAACTATCATTCTATGCAGACAATTTGGAACGTGATGTAAGCAATCAATTAAAAGCTTATAAATATCCTCTCCCCTCCCCCCGCTTCCTCCCCCGGCCATCTCTTCATACAAATCCAAATTTATGTAAATAATCGAATGAAATAAATATACTGGAGATATTGATCGGAATTGTTTTTAATTACAACAGCCCGCCTTAGAACATCCATTCATTTAGTCTTTTTTATCCTAACCTATATATTGACTTCCACGTGTCCTCAACTTGTCCCAAGAATAATAAAGTTGCACTCAACTTGTTGGCAGATTTTTTGTTTTTAGATCGTAATGTGATGTTTCTATCAGCTAACGAAAGAGATTTTGGTAATATTTATGATACAATGCTTAAGCGTAATACGCCTATAAATTTAAAAAATAATTGCTTCCCTAGCTATAAAGTCACGCCACGCCACTGATACAATTGTCATATAAATCGGAAATTACCAATCTTTTATATCGTCATACACATGTCAATCTTAAACCACCAAGTTATAGATAAGATCCACTTCTCTGTTGGGGCAGTGCTCGTTCAATCAGAACGATTATTATTTTCCGCGCATATGTATTAAACCAAAAAGCTATTCAAATTACAGGGCACGAAAAAAGATATTGTTGCGAGCTAGGGGTTCGCCGGGATTTCAAGTAAAACACAATTCGTTTAAAAATAAGTGATAATTTATTTATTCGCACTTTCACTTAATTCGCACTTTAACTTAATTCGCACTACATGGCACCACCGATATTGTTCTATCGCGTTCTTGCACCGGTTCGCGTTCTTCCACAGATGTCTCTGAATGACTGACTCCCGTCTGACAGCTTCGTTCTTTTATACCAGATTTCCTCAGTTCTCGAAGCCTCCGTCGGGTGGCGTTGGGTGTCGTTGGGCGTGTGTCTAGACTATTCGGGAAGTTTCTAGATCTTTAATTGCCTACATTTTGGAGTATACTGTTCTGTCGGGTGTATACTGGAAGGTTCTAGATCTTTGATTATGGCTTTTTACACATTGGGGGACTGTTGTGGCATATTCGGGAAAGATCAATATTGCGTGGTTGCCAGATCTACAACAATATTCTACATTACGTCGTAGGCGCTGTGAGATTCAAATTCGCAGTTTCCTAGAGTGATTTTCCCATAAACAAGACATGGATCATATGATTTATTTCTGAACAGTTTGATTTTTATAAAATGTCTTAGGCTGGGATAGTAGCATAAAATATTTTACGTCGATGAAAACTTTATTCAAACAAACAATGTAACATAATATTTTATAAATTACAATTACATAGTTGTCTGCCATTACAAATGAAAATATTAAATAATTCTGAAACTGGTCCTTCCACCAAAAATTATTTGAATATTTTGCCAACAGTATTACTCGTAATATTGTTCTCCCCTATTTAAGTAAGGTAAAATTTCAAACAAATTAAAACAATTCTATATATCTTGCAGGCATTCCGCTTGTGTAATAAAAGTACAATGATATTACTTAAATTCGTATTCCATTCGAAACTCCATTCTATACACGAATGATTGTGGAGTTTTTCGGAATCTTCGCAATGCATTACCGAAACAGAAAAAAAATTCTATTAAATACCTGACAAGCATAGAATTTCTTACGTAGGGCGGGCAGAGAAAAACCCAGAATAAAATTCGATTAATTCTGTTTTTGACATGCATAAGATACAATAATATGAAACGAAATGTGTACTAAAGCGAGCCGACGAAATTGGGAGTATTCAAATGAAGGATGTGGATTTTCAGGATGTAGTACATAATGCTTTCGAAAAAGTTTGTAGCATGGTAATAGGACTTGTGCATATTTTCGAAGTATGCCATATCTTTTTTATAAAGTTCGAAGTAAAATTTCTATAAGCCAGTCACATTGAAATATGTTTTTTACGCTGGAGTATATTCTGAAACATCTTTTCGGTCGCAAAATTTTGATTTTTGTTCATACACCGTTCGACGTGAATATGGAATACGCTAGCAGATACAAGGAGAATATCAACGGTCTCTACCGACTTATAATCCTTAATTCTTCTCTTCCTTCCCTCTTCATCGGTACCAAAGGATAATCCCTTAAGTTACCTAAAAATAAGGAATCAGTGGCTCTAAATCCCAATACTTTAAAATTTTAAGAAATAATCAACTCGTATTACTTGTGGCATTTTTTAGAACAAAAACAAGTTCTGTCTCTTGCCAAATAAATAGCATTACTAATATCGGATGGGAAAATCAGCGATCTCTAAACCTCCAGACGGATAATTTTCACTATAGATCCGATTTTGCCGTATTTTTTCCCAAAATTACTACAAAATCAGTTTAATAAAAATTTAAAAAGAGAGCACGGCTCTACACATTCTTTTACTATTTTATGCTTCTGCGTATTTTTTCCGTAAAGCTTAGATTTAAAAAGGATCCCTAAGGGGATCCAATTTTAAAATTGAAATTTATGTTCCTCTGCCAATTTCTTTAGCCTTAAACTTTCTTCTATTGAGAGCTATTCTCCATATTTTTCTATCTCATATATTATTACTTTTCTCTAACCTAAATTCATTCGAAAATATTTCATATAAACTGAAAAGAAGATCACGTGCATTCTACACTTGTGCCAATGCCCACATTCCATCTCAACAAAACATCATCTGTAACGTGAATTTCTCCATTCTTCTTCTCGAGTAAAAGAAATCCATTTCAATGGCATCTCGAAAATCTTATAAAATAAGAACATGCTTCACGTGTTTGTCAACTCCTTCCTTAAAAATTAATACGAAACGGTGTAGGCCAGTGGCTCGAATTCATGTTCTCTTCGAGCATTATAATGCTGTTCCAATTTCGAAAGACATCGAAGGGTCTTGTACATTTTCGAGATACTTCTCGAAGAAGACGGACGACCTGCTGCGTAGAAACACAGAAATCAAATCGATTTAATTTAAAAAAAAAAAAAGTGAATTCTTCGTCACAAAAACAGATAGACATATCGAAAATATCCTGTTTCCAGCTACGTAACTTCAAACTGAAATGAATTAAGTGATATAGCATTTAAAAATCTGGGAACGATTGATTTCGATTTTCTCTTCCACACTTGAATCGAATGGATATGGTTGGAAAAGGACAATAGTACTCGGCAAATGTGTGCATCTCCATCTACACACTGATGAGATTGCTGCCACTGAAAAAAAAATAGGAACCTTATTTGTCACGTAGCAAACGAAATTCGCCCTACTCAGCTGAAATGAGTTTCGAACAGCTCTCCTTGCAACCACGTCCTTGTTAGTGATTGACATGTTGGATGCTATAGCCATGATGGTACCGCTGCTCGTGCCAGTTCATTTAATTAAAAAAGGATAATATTCCACGACAAAATGATTTCAGTAAGCAGCACGGCGAAAAGAAAACGATTGAGTAGCCATTTCTCTAGATTTAAGTACTCACGAAGGATATAACTGCGAGCACAGCATCCGCTGCTGTTCATTACCGAAAGTTGTTTTCTCAAAGGACCGCGATTGATTCTATTAGGCAGAAATTAAGCAGCGCTCGTATCCTGAACGCACACCACCACACAACAAACACTTTACGATAATTTTCTCGTCCTTTGGAGAAAAGCTTAGCGAGCAATAATGGAGCTTAGCTGCCATTTAATGTAATCAGCGATGATTTCGTGATTGGCTCCCGCTTTTTGTTGCCTTTTCAATTTCTTAGATAGCTTAGCTATACGTTTTTTTTTTTATTGATTTTCCATTTTATTTGATTTTATTGTTTCTACATTTAACTGGAGCAGATTTTCAACGAATTGTTGTGTCCCATTTGGCGGGTGAGGAAGGGGGTAGGGACTTCAAGGGGTCAGAAAAACGTAAATTTCCGTAAAGAAGATGTTTATTCATTGTTTTGGAAAGTTAATTTGAAAGTTTGCTTAGATAAGGAGTTGAGTTGTGGTGTTTTTTTTTTGGAGGGAAGGGGAGGAGTGGAAATACATTTTTTTGTTTTAGAAAAACACGTCTCTTGGAGAAGTGTTTCTAGAGAATAATCATGCTTGATAATGAGATAAGATAGATATTGAGATGTAAAGGGGAAAGTGGCAGTGGATCGGTAACACTTTAAAGAACATAGAGCACTACATCTCCAAACAAGCTCTAGATTGTAACTCTCAAGGAAGACGTCGGGTTGAACAAGATACCGATGTTTATGATTGCGATTTGTGGAAGAGAATTGTTTCTGTTTTATACCCCAACAGGAGGTCGTAAATGGAAATTGATTGATTGCTTAATTTTTCCGAACAGGTTATAAAAGTAAAAAAAATGTGTGTTTCGGAGTCGAAGCTGATTTTGAATTTCATGTTGTAAAATTGGTTGCATAAATGGGAGTTGCTGATCTTAAATTTGATGATGAAAATACCAAAAGTGTCGAGGGAAAACATTTTCGGATTCCACACTGTTACGCTTTATTATTCGTGACGTTTCATTCTGCCGAAACCATTATCAAACTGGCAGTTTAATAAAGGTCACAGCAGAGACCGAAACGTCACGAATAATAAAGCATAACGGTGTAAAATCTGGAAATATTATCTTCGAATTCGAAATGCACTGCAAAAACATTCACCAAACCATATCAAAAGGGGTTTAACATTGGATTGAGTTCATTAGGTTTTCCCGCATCCTTATGTTCAGTTAAACCACCACGGGACGCGTGGAATGTAGCGTCTAGCCAAGATAGATTATCTACCGAATTAGCAATTAACTCGTAGCGAATGCTTACGAAAACGATATATTTTCCACCACATAGTTTTTTGTTCCTTTCCTTCCCGTGTCAAGAAACCAAGATCAGATTTGATCTGTAGCACCATCTTAAGTAAGTAATTGAGTGAGTACCGATTTTTGCTTGAGACCTCCGAACATATTTTTGGCAGCAGCGGGGCAATAGCCTACTAACGTTATAAATGCCTTGAACCCCATAATTGCTATCTCCATTTCATCATCCAATTCCTCAAGGAAATAAGACTGAACGAGAAAATGTAGGACTAGAGGAAGTGTTCTGCAATAAAGCTCAATACTTCGCATCGCAATAATTATCTCATCTTATTTAAGGACCTATGCTTATAGGAGAGGTCAGGAATAAATGGCTGACATAAGGAATCCTTTCTAATTCTGGGCACCTTATGATTGAAACACAATTTTAAACAATAGACTATATACCACTATCATCAGGGGGCAGAAATTACCTTTGCTCATTTTTCAGAAGATTACGATGAAGTCCTGAGGGACTCAATTCTAGATGGATTGCATCATACAATACGAAAAATCATCGATATCGATACTAGAGGTTGTATTGACTAAGGTAAGTTTGTAGTAGTAGTAGTATGTAGGAAGTTCTAGATCCAACTGTTAGCAGCCAGCAAGTAGAGAGCAACGTAGACAATTCGCACGTATAACGAACTTTCAATGATGGACTATATGTTAATAAGATTCACATCTGCACTTTAAGCGTAAACTGAGAGGAGCATTGAATCCCGAAGTTGAAAAGTTAGGGTATCCCTGCGAAGGATGAGCACCTATTAGAGATGAAACCAGTAATTGCTTCAGTCCAGATCACATTACGAGGGAATTGATGATAGTGTTGAAATGAGGAAAGTTGCCCTCCCTGAACCGGGAAACAGAACAGAAGTGTATCGTAGTAGAATGAAGACCAAAAATAATTAACAGATCATCGAATAATGGGCTTGGCTATAGCAAATGCAAAGATTTAGTGTTGTAAGGCTCTTTGGTCCACTGTAGATTGTATTGGAAGTACAATTTGAAAACCGCCATTTTTTTTTTTCAAAATGTGAGCCTTTGTTGTGAAAAAATGGTTAAATATTTATTATTCAAAGAAATGCCCATCGCTAGCCGCAAATTTTATCCATCTTTCTGGCAGCAAACGGATTTCGCGTTGAAAAAACTGAAAAACTGCTCTTATTTTGAGCCTATCCATGAATCGACCAAATTTTTGGATTTTTCAAAAGAATGGAAATGCTGCTCAGTCAGGCCATGTGTCATCGATCGGAAAAGGTGCTAGTCCGAAGGGGCGATGTCTGTAAAATACGCCGGGTGGGGTAGGACGTCCCATTTTAATGTTTCCAGGTAGATTTTCACAACGCCAGCAACATGAGGCCGAGCGTTGTTACCCAGCAAAATCACTTTGTCGTGTCTCTTTTCGTATTGTGGCCGTTTCTCCTTCAATGCTCGGCTCTAACGCATTAGTTCTTTTTGTAACGATCTTCCGTGATGGTTTCACCCAGTTGCAGCAGCTCAGGATGCACCATGCCGAGCTTGATTTTCGAACCATGGCTGTTGGGCTTGGCCATCGATGTTGATGCATGGCTGCGGTGTCCACACGATGTTTTTCTCTTTGGATCCACTCTCATTGCCAGTGACGAAGCGATACAAAAAAAAAACTTTTCTTGGCTTCAACTCGTATGGTACCCAATTTCCTTGCTTTTGCATCCCAAGCTTTTTAAATAATGTATAATGGCTTGTTGAGTTACGCCCAATAAATCAGCAAGTTGTTGCCGCGTTTGACATGAATTTTCGTCCAGTAATGCCTCCAAGTCTGCGTCTTTAAACTTCTTAACTACCGATTTGTACCAAAAATAAGTTCAGTGCTCCCACTATTGGGTGCAAGACCTGCCATTTTGAAGGTAAAGGGACCCGGTTGGTACATTTCTCATCCAAGATTGCCTCACCATTGTCGGTGATGGAAGCAAGCTTCCATGGGCTCCCCGACATACGTGGTACCGAAAACCTGCGGTATGGTTACCATTTGAGTTTTTTATAATCCGTGACTGGTAGCACATCGAAGGTATTTGAGGACGGCACTCCCCAAAGGCTTTACCGTAATTGACATGAGTCTTTCATCCGGTAATAGAAATAAATTATTTTGACCTTCTTGGAAAATGCAAAAATTTCCTAATCCTGCCTCCTCGACTTCCTTCTTTTGAAGGCCTTATGCAAAGGTGTGAGGACTATAAAAAAAGCTCTACTAACGAGACAGCTCCGGTCGACGCATAATTCCAGCACACTGCCTGCTTGGGTATACCTAGGTCACCTCAATCTACGAAAATGAAAAATTCGTAGATAGAGGGTTGTGCGAAGGTCTAACAATCCTTTCACAATAAATAATGAAAAAATGTTGAGGAACCTGAAGCTCAGGAGGCCAAGGCCCGATTTGGGGTGTAGTGCCATTGTAGAAAAGACATGCCCAGGTAAGATCAGAGGTTACTACTGACTTTGTTTGCTCAATTCAGGAGTACCTTCATATATGCTTTCTTTTC
Source organism: Chorisops tibialis (assembly GCA_963669355.1). NCBI lineage: Eukaryota > Metazoa > Arthropoda > Insecta > Diptera > Stratiomyidae > Chorisops > Chorisops tibialis. Next base: position 292,146,811 of record OY770262.1, read on the forward strand.
TCCCGCATGAAAGCAAAATCGCACGATTGGAACGCCAAATGGTTTCACAAATCCTGCTCATCATTTCGCCGACCAAAGGCGCTTTCCGAGATCTAATCCTCCCAATGCTTTCAAAATTGCACGCCTGTAATCAGTGTTGGTTTGTCTGGCTTCCTTGTATAGCCCTCAACAGACTACGGTCCTCACGATTTTTTGGAATTCCCTTCTTATAGTTGGAGAACTATTTCTGGGCCCTTTCTCCAACAGCCAGTTTTGTTTTTTTACGGCACCGAATATAACTTAGGGGGTCATCCTTTAATGCAATGCACAGTTATGTCGGGATAAGAAGTGGAAGTATTAAGGTGGATAGAGACGAAAATGACTGTGAACATTGTTCTTGAAGCACCGCAGGTTGTACTTGTTGGGAAACAAACCGTGCGTGTTCAGCTTGGCGAGTATTCCGGGGAAAACTATACAGTTGAGGAATGAGTGCGCTTAGTTCCGTACTACATTTACTATGGAAGTATTGATAGTAAATGCTGAGTACTCCGAAATTTCTGCGATGCTCGAGAGAATCGATAGAAGACGTGATGATCTCGTCTCCAATCAGTCGGAACGCATGTTTTTGCATACCATCGAGGAACGTGAGGTGTTTTTTGGGTGCGCCAGTCCAAACATGTGAATTATACTCTAAACGTGGTTTAAAGTAAGCTTCATAAATGGTTGCTATGTCGATAACACTTTCGGAGAACACCTAGACGTTTAGAGGCACAAGGCCAATATCAAAAACATGCTGGGTCCAATTCAGGTGGTTATTAATTTTGACACCTAACAGTGTGAAATTCTCCGAAGTGCTTACCTATGCACCATCAAAGGTTACATTGTGAGACAACACTGAAACATCTCGTTTAAAGGATAAATGACAGGTCTGTGTTTTGGATACGTTGAGCTTTACTCTATTTTTTCTGCCCCATTCCAGGATTAAATTCAGATCCGAGTTCAGCGATCTGAATAACTCACTGCGATTGGAAGCAATAGAATGATTGTTTGATTCCGCAGCTGATTTAAAGTGACAAGTGCTGTCTAAAGTACTGTCATCTGCAAAAATACGGATTGGATTGAGAGTAGACGACAGAAGGTCATTTATGAAAACTAAGAAAAGTGTTGGAGATAAAACAGAACCTTGAGGGAAGCGGGATTCAATTGAGTAGGAGGAAGAAGTACCGCCATTTAATACTACCCGTATAGTGCGTTCCGAGAGATAGTTCTCAATCCATTGAACAAGAGTATTATTAAGGCCCATGGTCCTAAGCTTAACTAACAACCGTTCATGCCAAACTCTGTCAAAAGCTTTTGCAATGTCAAGTGCGAGAACTTGAGCTTCGCGATATTTATGTAGGAATGAGTTCCAACGCTCTGTCTGTAAACTAAAAGATCACCCGCCGACAATCCAGAAAGAAACCCATACCGACGATCATAGATGAGCTGTTTATCTTCCAGATATTTGACGATTTTACTATTGACAGCAGTTTCCATTACTTTCAAGAGCACTGGAGTAATGGCTATTGAGCGGTAGCTGACGGGGTTCGCATTGCTTCCTTTTTTTGGAATTAGCTGAACATTCGCAACTTTTCAGATACGTGGAAAGTACGCAGAAGAGTAAGAAAGATAGAAAAGATTGCGAAGAAGTTTAGTTAAAGAAGAGGCACACTTTTTAAGGGTAATGGGGGGAATACCATCCGGACCAGCATATTTCTGGATATTGAGCTCTTCTAGGACCCAAGAAATAAGTCTCGAGCAGTGCAGGCAGTGAGAAACCAGAAGGATTTGCATCGGGAGGCGATGGTGGCAGGCGAGATTTTCTTGCGAAACTTGCTGCTATTAAGTTAGTTTTTTTCACCAGGATCAACCATGGTACGGTCGCCATCAACTAGAGGTGGTATTGAAGAAGAAATGAAACACACACCCATCATGAATTGCTAGCTTGATTGACCTTTTTTAAGGTACAGATAAGGCCGATTTCGGATTTGTTGTGGCCCAGATCACGCCAAAACAGATACTTTAAAGGGACGTGTAATCATGTTGGGGTCACGAAAAATGTTTTTAGGTTGATTTCATATGATCTAATTATTTACACTTTTTAAAAAACGCTTGATATTGTGTGTGCAAATTTCTAAAACAGTTGAAGAAAATGACATCATTATCCTTTGACGGCACAAGCTTGGATGAATGGCAAGGCAAACTAACCTCAATGCGGTTATTTTCTTATGTTTTTCGAAATGAGTTTCACATCGGATTTCTTCTGAACGTCATTTTTTGAATATCATAGTTCTCCATTTTCCAAAATGTTCACTTCATTGCGTTCAGTTTGGCGTTTTCTGAATTAAAAATGCCACAGGATGCAGTCTTCTCTCGGAAGCTGCCAATAATATTAGCTAATTCAGTCATTTACCTGTGGCTAAAGTAAACATTTCTTTCTATTGTTCAATTGCAAGTATTTTGGAAATGGTATGATGGCATCAAATACTTTCGTAACCATCCGAAAGTAATCTTCGATTTTTCTATTTATTACTTTGTGGAATCCTTTAGGGTCAATTTCACTTGACCCTTAAACTTTACATTCATATATTGCCTTTCCTTGAGGATGCAATAATTTATTTGATCTTAACATTTCTCAAACTTAAGATCTCAATGTCAGCCAATTTTCTGTCATATAGTTTTTTAGTATGAAACAATAAATACCTTTCAGAAGTGGGATATTTTCCACATTCTTCTAAAAAAAAAACAGACAAATTTAAATTCTTCTCCGAACAATTTCAAAAGCTTATTTCCAAAAAATATTCCATCATGAATTTCGCGAACCTAAGACACGACGTCTCAGCTTCTTTTCGAAACGATATTTTCTGAATAATTTAACGAAAATTTGAGATACATTTTCTATTCGTTTTATCGATACAAGGAAAAGCGATTATGCGCTTGACATGGAAAATATCAACTCTTTTATTAAATATTTAAAAAAGAAATAGAAACTCTCTCTTTGCTTTTTGTCGTTACTTACCATCACGTTTCATACGTATTTCATCGTCGTCCTTCTTAAAAAAAATATAAATAAGAACTTATGTTCACGATGGTGCTCGGCAAGACTTATATAATATCTGATACTTTAAATTCTTTTCTTTTTAAACAATTTATCGAAAATTTATTCCAATACAACGAGAAAGAAAACATATAAAAGGTAGACAAGATGTATTTGACTTGTAGGTTGATAGATAGGATACTTTAAACTACTTAGAAAGAACTACACGTACTTACCTTAGATAAGCTCCGAGACCCATGTCTTGATTAGACGCAGGAAAGATGAGCCAAAGATTGGCAGGCACATTGGATCTATTCGTTCTTAAACTTAAAACGACTTTGAAAAACGTGAGCTTATACTTACGGATTAAAGTGCTCGTGCATAAGACAAGAGCTATGATAAAATCTCGTGAAGGTGTCAGGACTCCGGATGCCAGTAATTCAAGTTCACAATTCATTCCGGTTAATCCCATCGGGCATTCGCATTCATATTTTCGCGGTGGACCATGATCACGACATCTACCACCATTTAGGCATGGAAATCGTAGACATTCATTGTCATTTACGCATTGACTACCCGACATTTTGTAACCAGCAGGACATCTAAATTTATAATTTTTTTTTTGCGTTTTTTTTTAGTTTGGAATAACGAAAATAAAAATAAAATTTAATTAAGAAATTAAGATACAGAATGGATTTCTTTTTGTTGTAAATAAAAATTTTAAAAAGGATTTGAATATAAAAACTTAAAACGACAGATTGATGAGGCGAGATCTAAAATGGTGGGTGTGAACTTATTTTTCGTCGGTTTGAAATGGATATTGATTTCATCATTGTACCTTCTTACATATCATACGTACCTTGGATTAAGCACTGAGTTAATTAGTAGCTACTTATGTATAATTTGAAATGACATTTGATTCTTCGAAGCATTGTTCTCCAATAGAATCATACTAGCAAAGACTATGAATAATATAAGATATTCCAAGCCTATGCAAAAATTCTAACCAATTCTACTGCGTTGAGAGCGACGAAAAGGTTTTGGCGACGGTCCCCGATTGAATCGATTGGCTCTTGGATATGGGCGTGCGGGTAGAACCCAATGAACGGGGATCATGTGCTTTGGGTGTTTAAAACCTTTTCGTCGCTCTCAACGAAGTAGAATTGGTTTGAATTTTTTTATAGGCTAGGGGATATCTTATATTATTCATAGTCTATTACTCATTCGTATCGTGAATAATGCAATAAGAAGTTATCTAGTACCAACGAGTCACATTATCCGAAACGTGGATAACTTCTTATTACATTATCCACGATACGATTAAGTATCTAATGTATTATTCGCGTTACGAATACGCATTAAATACATTATTCCCGATTAGATACAAATAATTGATAAGCGTATTAATAGAATTTCGATAATATATCTAGAAAGCTAATTCGCATATTAAACTATATACTAACTGGAATTCATTACATCCCATTTATCCGAAACTATGGATAAATAATTATTTATAATTTTTCTTGAATTTAATTGTTTAAATAATATTTACAGAAAACATGCAAGGATCAAAATACCATAAGAAAACGAGCATAATACGATACAATAATTATAAGAAAAAAAAAATTAAAGAAATCAAATTTTATGAAGACAGAAAAAAAAATCAATTCGAAATCTCATCAGATGCTCACTCAGTATGATTAGTAGACAAACGAGAATGGCTGCCAGTGCGCCCATGCTAAGCTTTAGAGTCTGCCCTTCCTGAATTAGTTCGCAATTTTCGCCCCAAAATCCATCGGGACAAATACAACGATAGCGTAATCTCGGTTCCAAATTGATGCACGTCGCCCCATTTAAACATGGCAAATCCAAACATTCGTTACGATCCATACAACCTTTTCCATCCGGTGACATAACTCGTCCTTCGCCGCAACTATATATTGTACGTAGGTAGTTTTGTATTTGTGTTTTTTTTTTTAAATTGACATATATAAATTTAAAGATAATAGGAAATTGAGATAATGTTTTAAGAAGAATCATATATGGTGATCCTTGTTTTCATTGGATTTGTGTATGTTGTTTTGTAAAATTTGTTAAAATCAGTAGTTCAGAAAAGTAAACGAGATAGACAGAGATTTCGCCATGAATTAAATACGGTTTCTATTGTTCGTGTCCTTTCTGCTGCTGCTACTATAAACACTCAAACGTAGCTAGACCTAAGCATGGCGATGAACAATGTTTCAGAATCAAAACCTATTGTATCTGTGTCAGAGCGATATGATAAATTTAATACGGACCTGATGAATAGGACGGAATGGATCCTACTACTAAATCCCGAATCTGTCATACATTTTATGCACTATCCTCTATCTATGATTCTATTTTCTGTATAGGAAAGTTTGATGTTATCCTTTCATGGCATAGTCCTGACAGTTATGTGGCTGTCCATTTCATGGTTTAGTCTTTGTATTATTGTTTCGCTGTTCTGTTTCAATGTTTGCCTGAATATCCTAGGTTTTGTTTGTTTGTATTGGTTCTGTTTTAAACGTATCGGTGTTTGTGTACTTCATTTAGACAGTTTTTTATGCCCTATATGCACACATAAAAAGAATTTGAATGCGTATTCCAATGAATTTTCATATGACGCTTTAGCAAACGAAAAAGTTACGAAATAGTGCATTAAAGTGAAAATAAATGAAAAAAAAACTAGTGAACAAATGAAAAAAAAAAAAAAGAAATAAATCAAAAACAAAAAAAGGAGACTGAATAAAACGGCGATATGATGAAGCCCCAGTTGTTCTACAGAGTAGATTGAAATTTTAATAAACCTTTTTCAAACAACACAATGGTTCAGAATGTTATCCTATTTTATTGATTATGTGCGATTTTTTTGCCCCCATTCGACAAACATGTGAAGAACTCGTTACGTAATGAATCTAGGTTTGGTATTTTTGTGAGATAAAATATAGAGCATAATAAACTAAGTAAAATTTGAAAAAAAAAAATTCATTTTAAATTTTATAAATTGTTGACTTTCAGTTTAAATAAATTCCAATTTTTTTCCTATTATTATGTTTTGGCACGTTTTTCACCTGTCAAACATTTAAACATACATAGGTTAACGATTGACTAAACTTCACTCGCAGCCAATGTGTATTAAATTTCGGTGCAGATGAGATAAAAAAAGGACGAAATATCGGCTTTGAGGTTTTGTGGTTAGGTGATGGAATTAAATTGCATAGAGACCTGGTAAAATAGTAAACACAGCAGTGTTTTGATTGCATACGTATAGAATTCGATAATTTGATTAAAGTCTTCAGGTTGATTAAATCACATACGCTTTACTAAATCTTAATAATTGAAAGTTCGATACCAAAGTGAAAAGATACATCATCAAGGGATGATTAATTCGTTATTAATTACATTTGGGAAATGATGCCGGAACGATATGCTTGCGTTATTGATACTTGTGTGGCTAACCTGATAAACAAGTGAGTGAGTGGTAATTGAAAATGTGTATTGACCGATGATGCCTGACAAAGATGATTAATGATAATCAAATAATTTTATGACTATCCGTCTGGATAATTTATTGCTTGAATTAAAGTAAAGTTTCAGTTATTATTTTAGAGAAAATGGTTGTAAAAAATTTCGGGAGTTGTCATATCAACAGTGCCTCGTTTGGTGACAAATTTGAAATTAATATTTTTAGCTAGTTACAAACTCGTTGAAGGAAATGAGGAAATTTTTAAGTTTACAGAAATATTGAAGCTTCTAAGAGTATATTGTATTTGCATTACCGTTTGCAAACCTAAGAAGTGATGCTCGTACAGAGTTGCCAAGGGTACAGAATTATTTCTTGTCGTTCGAAAACCTCAATTCTGAGTGACCGTCTGTCCGTCTGTCTACTAACATAACTCTCGAACGCTTTCTATTGTGCTGAAATTTGTTGTATATCATTTTTAGCGAAATAGAAACTTCAAGTTCTACTTCATCCCATACAAATTTCATTAAATTTCGAAATTTCAAGAAATTGATTTTTTTTCGACACTATTTAAGCTATCGACTTGAAATTTGGACCAAAGTATAATGATATATGAGGTCTGGAAAAAAAGGTCCTTGCCTTTTTTTTAGTGAAAATTAACAGCTTTATTATGGTGTGAAAATGAATTTATTTAAATTAAATAAGCTCCATTATTACCAACAATGTTTCGCCGTTTTCGGGTAGAGCCACGATGCCATCGGTGAAGAACTTCTGTGGTTTCTCGTTGAAAAACTGAATCAAGTGGTTTTTACAGACTTCTTTTCTAAACCAGCTTAATTGCATTCCATTGAGAGAGTTCTGCAGAGATCGAAACAAGTGATAGTCAGAGGGTGCTATGTCTGGACTATACGGTGGATGCATCAAGACTTCCCAACTAAGCTGTCGCAATTTTTGACGGGTCATCAAAGAAATAGTCGGGCCTTGTCATGATGACAACACTTTTCCTATTATTCGATTCGGGCCGTTTTCTTTCAATTGCCTGGCGTAATCTCTCTAGTTGTCCGCAGTAGAATTCAAAATCAATCGTCGGACGAACCTGGAAGTAGGTCATGGTGGACGATTCCCTTCCAGTCCCACCGTATACACAGCATCACCTTTTTTGGCGTCAACCCTGTCTTCGCGAACGCTTGTTACGGCTCACCATCCCTTGTCCACGATCTTTGTCGGTTATTCGGTTGTAGTCAAGCTTAAAGCATAGTTTATTTTAGCATTCACCCACACTAAGCTGTAAATTTTTCTGACTGCAACACTCATCTAGTGCAATAAGCTTGGATTGTAGGTATATGGTCTCTCCGGGTGAGGTTATATTTTCAGATCATCAGCGTACAATAGATGTGAAACACGTTCTAATACTTCTGATAGATTTGAGGTGAAAATATTAAATAAAACAGGTCCCAAGTAATTGCCTTGGGGTACCTCAGAGACACTTCTATTTGCTCGGAAATAAAGCCTTGGAACATAAACACAATTGAGATCGATTACTAAGATAGAATTTAAGCCAGTCAAATAAGTATCCTGTCAGACCAATTTTTTTTCACCTTTAAAATCAGGATTTTGTGATCAACTCGTTCGAAGGTTTTGTAAAAGCCAGTGTATATTACGTCGATTTGATGCCCATTTTCCAGTACGCATATTAATTAATTTTTCGCAAATAATTTTTATACTCTAGATGAAATGTGTGCTACTAGGCTACACCAGTTGGTAGCGTGTTGGTCTTGTAATGCGAAGGTCGGCAGTTCAAATCCTGGTCGGTGCAATATATAATTCCAGCACTTTGCCTGCTTGGATATACCTTGATCACCTCATTCTACGAAAATGAAAAAATTCGTGGAAAGAGGGTTGCGCGAAGGGCTAACAACCCTTCCATAATAAGTAATGAAAAAATGTTAAGGAGCTTAAATATCAGGAGGCCAAGGTAAGATTTGGGCTGTAGCGCCATAGCAGTAGGAGATGAAATGTGAGAGTATATTGCGTTTGCCTTACCGTTTGTAACGCTAGGAAATAATATTCGCACAGAGTCGCTAAGGGTACAGATATATTTGTTGTCGCTCAAAAACCTCGATTCCGAGTGACCGTCTGTCTGTCCGTTTGTCTACAACATAACTTTCGAACGCCTTGACCTATCACCCTGAAATTTGTCATATGTAATTTTTAGCAAAAAAGTATCCTTACGAAAATCGTGAACGGGTTACATCCCTCACTCCTTGTACCCCTCCTATACAAATTTCATGAAATTCCGAAATTTAAAGAAGATTTTTCTCCGAAACCATTTCAGCTATTGACTTGAAAATTAGGTCATACTATATTGATATAAATATCATTAACCACAAAAAATATTGATCTGATCCCCTTACTCGTTCCACCACCTCCCATATAAATGCACAATTTTCAAAAATGCATTTATTCGGTTTGCTTTGCAACTAGCAAAGCTAAAAGAACCGATTTTTGTCATAACTAGTTTTATTACAATTGAAACTAATTTTGGAAAAACTATCGACTTCGCCTCACTCCTTGTACTACCCCCCATACAAATTTCACGAAATTTCGATTAAATTAGTTTCCTCCAAAACCGTCAATACGATCAACTTCAAAATTTGAGAAAAGTATACTATAATAAATATTATTGATGCCAAAAAATTTAGTTTTGATTTGGATACTCCTTCTACCCCCTCCCATACAAAGGCAGAATTTTGGTAAATGCATTTAACCGAATTTTAAAGAAACTAGAAGAAGTAGAAACTTGAAATTTTGCCACAATTTGTCCCTTAATAATTGTAATAAGTGCTAAAAAAATATCGCCTACACCTTACTCCTTCTACCACCTCCCATACAAATTTTTGTTATTGGAAATTCAAGAAAAGTTTTTCTCCTTCGAACATATGAGAGCTATCGACTTTAAAATTGTACAAAGCAATGTGATCAGAATGTTGATAAGCAGATTCAAAATCATCCAAAATGTCCCACTTCCTTCGCCACCTCCCATACAAATACCAGTCGAGAATTGTTCAATTTCCTCGAAAATTATGAAAGTAACAAACTTTAAATTCAACATGAAACATTTTATATACTACGTTCAGTGTTACATACAAAAATCACGAACCTCTCCTCTCTGCTTTTACCACCTCCCATACAAAATTTACTATTCACAATTCGCTTTACGCCCAGTCACAATTCTGTTATGTTTTTGAATAATTTCGGTGTGGCTGATAAAATTCCAATATCTCTGCAGTTCTGAACTATTCGTTTGTGGGTGTGAAATTCGACGATTTCCAGGCCGAAGGGAAAAGTCTCAATGACAATTATTTGTTGAAGAGAGAGTATGAGAGATGTTGGAAGTTGATGGTCACACTTTGATAAGAATTAGGGTGGAATAAGCTTTGAACCTGGACTTTTTTTTGACATCATTAGTTATGAGAGAATTAATCATTTCCTTAGCGGACAATGAAATATTGTCAACAAGTGGAGGAACCGAAGTTTTAGGTTCGCTGTGGGTTGAATCTGGGCACCAGAGGCAGGAAGATTGTGTGATTTTATTTGACAAGGTTACGGAATAGCCCGAAAAAATTTTTTGGTTATGATATCTTCATCACTTTTTTTTACATAAGACTCATATGCAACTCGGAACTTAGAAGAGAACTCTGAGAGCTCATACTTTCTGTGAAAATTTGGAGTTTGATGGATCATCCGCTGTACAGTCCCGAACTGGAACACAATGATTTATATTTGTTCCCGTCTGTGAAGAATAAACTACGCTGTTAACGATTTTCGACGGCAGAGAGCAAAAAAACCTTAATTACGAAAAATGCTTCAAACCTATGCAAAAGTAAACAAGATGTACTATTTGGTTCAGCTAACAATAATAAACAAAATAAAATTAAATAAAATGATTTTTTGACATTTCCTATACAACAGCAATGCAACTGGAATATTAAACCAGGTGTCGGAAAAATTACTTAGCACCTTGAAAGAATCCTTGAATCTACGAGGGAAGAAGCGATCTGAAGAACACGATACAATAGAGAATTGCATACAATCATCAACAATCCAGAAATTTCAAGCGATATAAAATTCAAGAAGATACAATAAGCTGAGGAAAGATTGCGGAAGAATTCAAAACGCTCAATTAAGGGGAAGTGGTGAGACGATACTCGGACGCAGACAGCAAACTTTTGACAAAATCTCCAAACCGAAGAACGTGGTCACTGAGCCGAAAATGGGGAAGGCGTATACAGATGGCCAAGGCCCGATTTAGGTTCGAAAGTAGAAAATTTGATATATTGTTACATCTACGATATTATTTCTATTTAACTGATACAAAGTTCAAAATTGTGGGAAAGCGAAAAGTAGCCACATTTGTAAATCACTGTGTATAACCAGATTTGAATTTGAACGATCCTTCTAGCCACAATTTGAGGCCATAACTTTAATATTTTTGACGCAATAATGTTGGTTGTCATAAATTTATTCACAATTTTATGGCAAAAGCGTTATAAAAATATGGCACAGGTAGAACAGGTGGGTTTTTGTCTGTGTGTCTGAATGATAACTTGAATAAGACTAACAGAAAATGTTGGGAACGGTTTCAAAAAATCTGTCTCCTCTGCTGACTGACCCCTATTGATTTTGGAAATGACTGATAACCGGAAACAGATGTTATAAGCAATAAAATCAAAATCATGCAAACACAAAATTAAAAAAAAAAATTCTTTTGAGAAGGACACAATCAGTAACCGCATCGAGTGACACCGTTGCAAGCAAACGCCACTGCGCTAAAGTAAACAAAACATTAACGATTGTCTATGACTTCTGCCCGAAACCCCAGAAAGCATAGAAATGATATTAAATTTTGCTATCGCCATCCAGTTAATTCTAATTAAACATCAATTCACGCAAGCTTTCAATTAGCATGTATTCGACTGATAAAAATCGAATAGTTCTCCATCCGTAGAAAATACAACTTCCTATCAACTAATTTTCTTTCCTTTCCCATAATGTTAATTGTCTTAATTCCCCAGTGGATATTTGCAAGACACTCTATTAGCTCTTCAGTCTTTTAGTTTGGAGAGGACTTTTCAAAGTAGTACAACAGTACGAATTATTTGAAACTTTTATACGTACAGCCAGCCAGGCAGAGATAGAGCGAACTTCTTCTATAATAATTACAATTCTGATGAACTTCACAAATATTAATTTCGTCTGAGCCAACTAGTCTATGAGCAAGAATAATAGCCGAAGTTTCATTGACTTTTGACAAAAGGATCTTCTGTGTATTTTGTTAGTTCTATCGGATTTTCAATGGATTTTCGTTAAGATATATTACGTTCCGACCAGTTTAGGTGAATTTTGCCTTAAGTTGATAATTTTTTTTGATTATTGAGATTTAATGGTAGCGTGGGCGAAATAACAGAGGTTATGCCCGCTTTAGGGGGGATTGTGGCAATTGGCGTGCTATATGTGTATTTATCGCCCGCCCAGTTTCTGGTGCTAATAAGTGACATATTGAAGGCTGCCCTGGAAGGTTGAGAAGATATTCTTTAGTGGGACTATTTATTTATTTTAAGTCACCTTGATTATGCTGAAGACGTGCGTTTGCTTTCACATAATCGTTCGAACTTAGGGCCAAATGTTTGCTTGTTGATATTCCCAGATATTCCCACTTAAGCAATGTTCGGAAAATATACGTCGACAGGGATTTTAACACACGACCTTCACCAACACGCTATTCACTTGGCTACACCCAGGCTTGGAGTACAACTAGACAGACTAAAATATCCACTGAGATTCAAATTCGGAAATGGCTGTGGATCGGTCAAACTTTGAGGAAAATAGAGCGAAACATCGCCAAACAGACTCTGGACTATAATTCTCAAGGAAGACGTTGAGTTTGTCGACCATGTAGCATATAGAAGCGAGTTGAGCAGGAGATCAGGGGAATAAATAAGTCGTGATGAACAAGAAATTGATTTAAATGAAAGCATGGAACAGGTACTGACTCTCAAGGATTAAATCTGACTTTAATCGCATAACTCAGAGTTATGCGATTTATTTCTCATCAAGTCAAATTTGGGCTATTAGTGTTATCTGATTGATGTGAGAAAGTATGTTAAAGATAAGCCTAGGCAGTTTTTGATTTTTTTCCATTCTAAGATAAGATACGCACAGATGGTTTTCCAGCGACCTAGTCTTTTGACGGCGAAGTTAGCCATGACCGCAAAATAATTAGTAACTTTAGTGTAAGTCATTTTCGTGCTGCATTTGATGCCCCAGACTGTGGTATTAAGTTTGAAAATGTTCAATACTTGACAAAATTTCCCTCTTTTGCACTAGAGATTAATGAATCTTTTTATTGATGAGGCCTTTACATACAAGATTATCATGCACACGGTTTTAATATCATCCCAGGTGGTATACCCTATGTTGTGCTTGAAAAGTGCTGCTCTGCACTTTCATCTCCACTTGGCTCCTAATTTAACGCATATCTTCATTGAGATTTTTGATCTACTTTGTGGAAGTATTCGACAAATACTCCTCTGTTCAAGAGAGGCAGAAGGAACGACATATGTAATTACCGACTCATAGTTTGGCTGTCTACTGTTCCAAAATTATTTGAGGCAATTGCCTGTGACATAAATTACTTTCATTACAAATCAATAATTAGCCCGATCCAACATTGGTTCACTAAAGGTAGATTCACAACTACCTATATAAGTCGTCTGAAATTTTGATATTCTGCGATTCTAGCAATTGAAACAGGTAAACAACTGTATGTATGCAAAGTATTTGACAGAATTAATCTCAACATACTGATTCACAAGCTTTGCTTACTCAGACTTTCAACTATTTTTACTACGTGAATCAAACCTATCATTCTAATCCAATCCAACAAGCGTAATTTCGAGAAGTTTTTTCATCCGCTATTCCAAACACTTCTGGTGTACTTCAGGGTTGGTCCACTTGTTATTAAAGAACCTTTTATTACAAATACACTTTACTGTGCGCTTACGTTCAAATCTTGAGAATACCTGGACTCATTATTACGATATTTAAAAGATTAGAATCGGGTCTGTATGGCAAAGATTTTTAAGATGTGCCATTAAGGGTCTTCCCCGGTCAGACCCGATATTACTTCACAGTCACTTGAAGGTTGACGATTTGTTAAAAATAATGATGTTTTATGATAGTTGCTTGAAGGGCGCTAAATGAGTCCTTCAATGACTTTAATTGAAAATTGCGCTTCCAATAACTGCGATAAAGCCCGTAAACTTGTCCCAAAGGCTATCCTGAAAGATATGAAGCTACACATACCATCCACTCTAAAGAGAGTTCGGCCGTCGAAGGACTCATGGCTTACAAACGAATGTCTTATTGCAGTTCAGGCGAAGAAACAGTCCTTTCAAAATTTTAAAAATCATCAACCCTTATCTAACAGAGAGCTTCATATGAAATCAAGAAATACCTGTAAAACTGTTCTCAATCGTGTTAAGTTTGATCATGACAAAAACTTTGACGAAAGATCCTTCAGAGTTCAAAAGGCTTAAAATGTTTCTGGTCATTTGTCAAAACGATCAAAAATAACTTCATCTTTTCATCAACACCACCACACGTAGATGGTGACCGTACCGTAATTGATCCTGTTGAGAAAACTAACCTACTGACAGCAAGTTTCGCGAGAAATTTCACACTACCATCTTCAAACCACATCCCTTCTATCGCAACACCATCTAATTTTTTGCTGCCTCCGATACATTTTCGCACACGTCTCATATCTCGGATTCTGCAAAAGCTCAATATTTACAAGTCCGCTGGCCCTGATGGCATTTCCCACTTGCCCTTAAGATTTGCTCATTTTTTTACCAAACCTTTTTCCAATCTTTTCCGTCTATCTGGAAAGTGTGTGGAAAGTCGCGAATGTTCAGCCAATTCCAAAGAAAGGAATAGAATCGAACCCCGCCAACTACTATCCAATAGCTATTACTACAGTGCCCTCGAAAAATATGAAAACTACTTTCAATTGCGAAATCGTTCAATATCTCGAGGATAAACAGCTTATTCAAGATCGCCAAAACGGTTTCCGTTATTGAAGATCGATCGATGGAACTCTTGCTTGCATAAATACGGCGAAGGTTAAGTTCTTGCGCTTGACATTGCAAAAGCTTTTGACAGAGTTTGGCATGAATGTCTTACTGCTAAGCTCATGGTCGTTGGCCTTGATGCTACCTTCATTCAACGGATTGAAAGTTTCTTGTCTAAACGCACTACACGAGTAGTATTAGATGGTGTTACTTCTTCCTCCTTCCCAATCAATTTCGGTATCTCTCAGCGTTTTGTCTTATCGTCCACTTTGTTCATATGTAGTATTTATTACCAACCTTTTGTCTTCTACTCTCAATCCAGTCCAGTTGATGACAGCACTATAGATAACACCTATGACTTTGACTCTGCTGCCGAATCAAACATACTTTCCACTGCTTCAAATCGCAGGGAGTTATTTCGTTCGCTGAACTCAGATCTCGATTTAATCTTGGAATGGGACAGGAAAAATAGAGTAAAGTTCAATGCCGCTAAGGTACAGGCCTGTCATCTTTCCCTTAAACGTGATGTTCCAGCGTTGTCTTTTAATGTATCTTTCAATGGCGTAAAACTTTGGTCTTCAGAACATTTTATCCTTTTAGGCGTAAAGTTCAATAACAATCTCGATTGAAGTCAAGACATCTTTGAAGTTGCTCTTGACGCCTCGAAACGCATAGAAATTCTTCGCAAATGAAAAAAAAAATACTTTACGCCTCACGACTTAGCCAATATCTGCAAGGCCTATATTCGACATCGCTTAGAGGACAACTCGCATCTTTGGGCTGGGGTACCCAAAACTCATCTTGCGCTGCTCCATGGAAGCGAAAATAATGCGTTCCGACTTATTGGAGATGAAACCATTTCAGCTTCTATTAATTCCCTCGAGCATCGCAGAAATGTTAGAGTACTCAGCATTTACTATCGCTACTTCCGTAGCAAATGCAGTTCGGAACTATGTGCACTTATTCCTCCTTCTTCTACAATGGCGCTAGAGCCCAAATCGGACCTTGACCTTCTGACATGCAGGTTCCTTAACTTTTTTCATTACTTATTGTGGAAAGGTTGTTGGCCCTTCGCACAACCCTCTTTCTACGAATTTTTCAATTTCTTAGAATGAGGTAACCAAGGTATATCCAAGCAGGTAATGTGTTGGAATTATATATTGCGCCGACCGGGATTTGAACTCACGACCTTCGTATTACAAGACCAACACGCTACCCACTAGGCTACAGCTAACTTATTCTTATATTCTTCCAGTTTATACTTATACAAGCGGAACACGTGCACGAGTATACTGTCAAGCTTGTATCTTTCCGTACAGAGAAATTTAGGCGGTCATTTATTTCCCGAACAACCACACTTTGGAACATTGCGGGCTAAAGTTTTTCCAAACAGGTACAACCTCCAGTCCTTCAAGAAAAATGAAAATTATCTGCATTTCATAATTTCGATGTTCATCAAGCTCTTTAAACAAACTTTTCAGCTTTGGACTGTAAGCAAATTAAAACGTAGTCGAACATCCCGATGACGTAGAATAAACAACAACAACAAAAAGCTTAAGGCCCGGCAGCCAACAAGTAAAAGTCCAACAAAACGATCTCCGACCAACATGCGCCCATAATCTTAACCGAGGGTAGGGAAAGGCAGTAGGGAAAAAAATTTCAACCAACTTGGAAAAAAATGTGAGCAAAAATTTCACAATTTTCATGCCGAATGGAATCTGACCAACTCAGCGACCATAGTTCTGCGTGTCTGGTGTTTCAGATTCAATTCGGTATGTGAAGATTTTTCGGCCGACTGCGAGTGCATGTGCAGTAAGTGGACTGCATTTTTTTCGAGATGCAGAAAGAGAAAGAGAGATAGAGAGAGTGAGAGAGGACAAGGACTCGAGCCTCGGTTGCTTACTGCTAAGTTATGATCACCGGGTTCCTTAGACTCCATTCAGAACGAAAATTATGATTTTTTTTGGCCGAGTTTTTTCGAACGAATATTTAAGTTGGTCGACATTTTTGTACATACTTCTCAGTTTCGATTATGGCGCCTATTAGAGAGATAACTCACGGTAACGAATTTCGTCATACACAAAATTTTTGGTTTAATCCAGCCATTAGACGTATCCAACAATCTTGAGGAAAAAATAAACAGATTAACAATCTTCCTTTTTTTTAAGCTCAAAGGTCACTACAAAAGATTAAAATTAATTTTATTTGCTGAGCCACATAATAGCGGAAAAGCTTTAAAAATGCACATTAAAACTATAACACGGAACAACAAGACCGGAAGCGACATATTCGAGACTGAATAAGCGACGTAATTGTGAACACAATGTCACAGCGTCATAGTTTACTAAGTAAACTTAAACGTGTTAATTACATGGGAAGTAAATAAAATTTGTGATTGACTAGTTAAAATTGTTCGATCTTAATTAAACTTGAGTAGATGATATCTATTTTTGCTATCATTCTAGGGTATATTACAAAGATATCGGATGACCTTACAAACAATAAACTGTTCGTACAAATGAATAGATCCAAGAATTCATCGCAAAACGAAAGGTTGTAACGTATGCATTATCAATTTTTTTACCTTCACGGATTAGACTTAAGTTTTGTATTATCCTTAAAAATTATGATTACTTATTCGATATGTAATAATGCAACTAACTAATAAAGATACTTATTTATACGAAAGTCAACAATTTTCTTTAAATATTTTACAATTTCTGAAAAATTTACTGTAAAAAAATAACAACAAAATTTCTCAATATTTTTGCTCATTAATCCTTAAATACCCTTAATTCTTAAAAATAATAAACACAAACGAACCGGAGAAAAATTAAACCAAACTTAATTAAAAATCGTTATCGCAAAGAACTCAATATTCAAGGGGTTGTTATCAAATTTACCAACATGCTTCTTTTTTTTTCTGAAATAAGAGGAACAAAAAAACGCATGCCAATCTCCAATCTCTAAAAACCTTGGCCTCTGATAACATAGGCGAAAGGATCGCGAAAATTCTAAAACACAACCCGATATTCGGAAAAAAAAGCAGGAAATAATATCGGGAAAAAAGGGTTTGAAAAAATTGAGATAGTGGAATGGGAATGAATTGGTTTTTTTTCTGGGATATAAAAAGGACTCACCTTATTCACATCGAAGTGTAAGTCTGTGTGACTGACCGCATCGTATTGCATTTTTAACCCAATTACGAAGTTTTGATGAAAATTTTCGGGTTTTTTTTTCAGTCATGCATTTTTTGAACATGGATTATAGTCGAATAGGTGCTGACCGGTAATAGGATATGTTTGTATGACATGTCTGATGTGTAGTTTTGTAACAATGAACTAATAGGGCTGAGCTAGGAACGAAAAGGTGGGAATGAATTTTCTGTAGGTGGACTTTACGGTAAATTTTTTTTTTCTCGCATAAATCATAGTCGTGTTAGTTTAATAAACTCAAGAAGAAATGCATTAAAAATTTCTAAACCAAAAAATGCCATAAAACAAAACTATAAAAACCATTTTTTTTAATTTCAGTTCACAAAACTTAACAATATAAAAAAAACTGAAAAATGTGTGCTCTTAATTTCTATAGTTTTAGATGAAAACTCAGTGCCTATAAGGTACAATGCAGAAGAATCATCATCACTTGATGTTATGCCGAGCGTTCATACTTTTGGTGTTTGGGGAGAAGAGGGCGGTATATAGTTAGGTGCAAAGTTTTTCAACAGAGAGAGAGCTAGAGTTTGGTTAACTAAAATATTGGTTGCACATATTTAAATGGTTTTGTGCTAAACGAAAAGTTATTTCTTGTTCTGGGAAGCATTTAAGTTTATTTGAAACTTGATTCTGCAATAAACTAAGTTTAGAAAAATTTCAGCTTTGCAAGGGTATTTGGGTAAATGTATGATGATAGCTGGTTTCGTGTGCAATTTTATTTTAGCTTTCGATTTCTTTTATTTTGGATTGTGTTGGGTGGTCTTTTTTTCTGTAGGTATTTGTGATAGTATGAATGAATAATATTATTGTTTTGGTTGAAGTTTTTTTTTTAACATATTTTAATGGCAGTAATTTTTGATAATCAAAATTTTGAAAATTAAATTAATTTTTAACTTAGATCTAGTGTTATGCAAAATACCGTTTTCAATTTAAAAATTGAGGTAGTAGGATTTTTTTTTAGTTATTCAGAAATAAATACCCTTCAAAAAGTCTTCGCATCATTTTCTATTTTTCGAAGGAAACAATTGAAATATTACGATTTCATTAAATTCAATAAATTTCATTATTATCCAACTATAACTCAAACTTTTACCTTCATTTCAAATAAATTTCCGTACAAATTGAATATACAAAAATAATCTAAAGAAATAATCATTGTAACAATTTTCTCCAACTTATAATCGCATTAAATTTACCACGACCGAATTGAATAAACTCATAATAATAAAATAAAAAAGAAAAAAAAATGAAACTTTGAGCTCATCCCATTCAGTTAGAACTTCTTATCTGGAAATTTCAGTTTCGGAAATAATTGAATTAAATTCAAATTATGAATCTGCCGAAGAACCAGAACCAATTCGTGAAAAAGTTTTCTTGGCGGCGGTATCTAACTAAAATAATCGGTTTATGAAATAACTTCTTACTGGATATTAGTAGCATTAGAGATACGAATTTTCGAATAGTGAAGACATCTTTTTTTTTCGTAGTTTTTTTTTCCGGAAAACAAGAACAAGTTTTTGACTAAAGAAAAAGTTTTTCGTATACGAATTCGTTTCAAGATACATTTTAAATAAGGTAAGAACGAAGAATATTCAATTCAATAAGGATAGAAATTGAATTTCATAAATTTTAAAGCTATTTTATCTTTGCCATGAATGAAGATTAAGTTGACAAATATAAAAAAAAAAGAATATATAAACGGCACTACGTGAGCCTTTCTTAGTTTCATATAATAAGGAATTATTTAAGTTTAAAAAGTTTATTGAATCCTACTGAATTCCAAACTTTTACGTTAATAATGACTCGGAGGAAATTCATAAAAACACTATTTACTATTCATGACCTAACTAAATGTCCCTTAATATTCAACATTTGATCCCGTTGATGGCAGAAAATTATTAATTCATAGCGAAACGAGTCCTATCCTATTTTCTGCCGAATCGAAACGTATTTGTAATTGTGTGTATTTTCTCTTGTTAATTTATTGGAATTCAGCATGTCGCCTTTGTCGAATAACTCGTTAGTGTTCATGATTTTTTCATTAATATCGCCCGTTTGTATGTTTTCAGGCAACATACCCGTATCGCTATGCCTTATCCTTCCTTAAATGAGGAAGTATCGAACATGTAGAGGATGATATTTTTTTTCACTCTACCATGTTTGCGAAATCCTTGTTTCACGTATGTTTCGAGAGTTGGACAGTGGGGATGAAAACGAAAAAAAAAGGAAAATAGAACACGTTGCTCTTGTAATCGATACGACCATATAAGAATTGGGGCCAAATTATGTTGGTAGTGAGTTCAAAGAGTGTCTTGTTAGTTGGGTTGCTTCTGTTTGCGGTCGGATAAAGGTTTTCGGGGTTGTTTTACAAATATTGACGATTGAATTGATTAAACTTTTTTTTTTTCGTTTAAAGTATTATATGTTAGCTAATACACAATGCATAGTGTTGTTTATTGAACATTGTTTAAATATCTGTCAAAATACGACCAAAGGAGAGCTGAGAGGTTCGGCTGAATGGTTTTGAAAATTTCCTAAATTAGAAATATAGTTTGCATCTTTTCGTGACGAAATTTGCGTAGAATTTCTAAGGAATTTTTCAGATTTATAAATAATATTCAATGTTTGTTTGTTATTAATTTTTTTCAGTACATTAACTGTATTCGGTTATCTCAATGAAATAGCATGCGAGAAGGACGTCCGCTGCTAGTCAAACGAGAATAAAGCAAAATGTGACTGTTTGAAAAATAGGTTTTGCACTATGAGCGTTTTCCAAAAAATTAGTGAACTGAATTACTTGCGTGACTTACTTGATAGTCTACAAGATCCTAATAGTGAAATTCTGTATACCGATCGATTTAATCTAATTTTTGTAAAACATCTGCCTGGGTGTAGCGTTGTGAGTACGTGTTGGGAGTTCAAATCCCGAGTGACGTAAAATGCTTGCACACTGCTTACGTGAACTAAATTACTCGCGTGCCGTACTCGATAGTCTACAAGATCCTAATAGTGAAACTCTGTATCCCGATCGTTTCAATATGATTTTTGTAAGATATCTGTCTGGGTGTAGCGCGGTGAGTAGCGTGATCGGAGTTGAAATCCAGAGTGACGTATAATTCCCGCACACTGCTTACATGGGTATATCTAGACCACTTCAATATTACTCAATCTGCGATGAAAAAAAAATAGCTAGAGGGTTGTGCGAATATCTAATGTCCACAAAAGAAAGAACATACATATGTACATGTTAAGGAACCTAATAGTCAGGAGATCAAGACCTGATTTTGGCTGCAGCGCTATTGAAAAAAAGGCATTTTTTAATTTTGATACCACTACTTAAGATTTTTGACAGAGAACTAATTGAAGCAAGAGTAAGCGAAACCTCTGATACTCCATTCTCACAGCTTCATGGTTTTTTTTTCGCGGGAGAATTTTTTCTGTGTGGAAATGAAACGGAAATATTCTAATTTAAATGTTGCTTACTTCAGCGGATAAGGGCCTAGAGTCAGTCCAGAGTTGGCTTGCTAGTCGTAAAAGGCAAAAATTGTGAACTTATTACCTAGTGGGATGGGAACAGTCGAGTTCACCTACCGCCAGCCCTGATTGCCCCAATAGTACGTAGCAAAAGGAGTTAATCACGAACTGAGTATTAGCCTTGAGCGACTTAGGTGGACTGGATCAGGAAACAAACGAACACCGAGCGGAAACACCATTCTAGAAGCCAAAAATGGAGAGCGAGAAGCAGTCTCAGTAGCCAGGAACCAATCTCGAATAGGATTATCGTCATTAGGCTCAGAACCAGCTAGAGCGTTGCCACGTGGGAAGCGTTTTGGTCTATAATGCAAAGATTGGAGGTTCGAATACCGGTCGACGTATATTTTCATACTAATGACGTGGGTATATCTTGACAAAATTAATTTGCAAAAATGAAAGTTCTTAGATTGAGGGTTGTGCGAACGGGTAACAACCCTTTCGCAATAACAAATAAAATTTTAAGGAGCCTGAAAGACAGGAGGCCAAAACCCTATTTGAGATGTAGTGCCATTGAAGAAGAAGATGACTCAGAACCAAGGTCAGAGCAATTCTGCAATGCCACCCACTAGCTAACGCCGCAACACTTTAGCAAAGATTTAATGGCTATCTAAGTACCACCTTCGAGCGTTTTCCAATAGGCGCCATTATTTTCATCTCGGAATATATGAAGGATCCCCCTCTCTTGGATCTCTCAATACAAGACTAGAATACATCATGCGAAAGTATGGTGACCCCTGGATCGACGTGTTAAAACTTTGGATTAAAAGGCCGGAATGGAATATTTGTGATAATGATAATCGGAGCGAGTCCCCAAAATATCTTGAGTTAACCGTAAAATGAGGTTACATAGAGCCATGTCAACCATTTGGATATTAGTCGCCGAACGCATATCCAACAAGGAGGAATATATTGTGTCTGGTGGTAGTAAATGTTATCATCGAAGGTTGAATAGAAGGTAGGGAAGGTAAAGGTATTCGGTGGGGGCTGTTTAATATTTTAAGCCACTTTGATTATGCTTATCATTCGGACTTAAATGTCCGCTTTCTGCACTTCACACGCAAAGAAATAAGACTGAAAAGAAATGGGCGTAAAATCAAGTATAAGGCTGGTCATGTGGAGCGGATGGATAACGAACGAATTCCCAAACGCTCACTAAAAGGGAAAGTTAATGGAAAAAGAGCGGTCGGAAAACCACGAAAGAGCTGCGAGGATTCTATTGACGTAGACAGCAAATTGAATTTTCAAACTCGAGGATGCGAACACTGAACCGAGATGCATGGATGCGAAATATTCAGAAGGCCAAGGTCCGATTTGGGCTGTAGCACCATCTATCGATATCGAATTTGAAAATTAGGCTTATATCCGACCACGTCTTCAGTACAACACGCATGTTCGGGCTGAAGCCCCAAAATCACATGTGGCTCTAGTTGACCGTACCCATGAACGGAAAAGATGGAGCTATATCCTCCTCCCACCGAAATTCTCGCCAAGGTACACGCTCCCACGCGTACACTGTGAAGCCATTGCCGTGGAGAATCGTGAAGTTCAGGCAGTCCTTCATCACTCGGATGACAGTGTTGTGTTGTGTTCATTACCAGGCAATCTCTTTACCCCTGAATACAACTTCCAGCATTTTAAGAACAACGTTCACCGCCACTTGAAACTTTTCCTTCCTGTGTTTCTCATCTGATTTCCCTATTTCCACTTGTGTAGCCGTCTCTCCTTTTTCCTGTCGCTTATACTCCCTCAATTGCATTACGGTCCAAATTAGGCTTTGGTCTTTAACTATTAACGTGGAAAGGTTGTTTGTTTCTTGTACAAACTCTTATTTACGAATATTTTTGTTTTCGCAGATTAAGGTGCAGGCAAAATGCTGGGATTGTACAGCAACCGGGATTTGAACCCAAATACCATAATGGAATTGTTATCAAAGGCACTCCCCATAAATCCAACAGAGTAAGCAGACTGGAAACTAGATTTCAACACAAACTGCTGCTCACATAGATGGTAGAAGGTATTACGCAGAGCATACTTTGGCGGTTTCACTATTGCGATTTCTCATAAAAGTTCCGAAAATTAGAAGATTGTATCGAGTAGGTTAGCACTTCTATTCCGTCGAATTGTCAACCCCTACCAACAAGGCTTTCCGAAGGTAAGACCCACGTTATCGAACCCATTACAACATTTCTAAGACCGTTAAAGAGATAATAGACTAAGGCGATCAAGTCCACGGAATAAACCCGTACCAACCAATTTTTCTGTTGATAAAGTCAATTACTTCATTTCACTTTCAATGATATTTTTGGTAATTTATTGCTTTGGTTACTCGATCGTCCGCATAACCGCACGTGTCTAGTTAACGCCAAAAGATTTAAATCGGAGCCATTTTCCTGACCACAGGTGCACTCCAAGGTTCTCATCTAGGCTCGCTACTTTTTTTGTTATTTATTAATATTTTTGCAATGTTTTCGCAAAGTCAAATTTTTGTTCTTTGATTAATGATTGCCAATTAATTGAACGAAATATTGACTTGCCTTTCGAAAGTTTCTTGCCAATTTATCTCTTGCGTAAAAACACCAAATTTAATTTGTGCAATACGTGTTTTCAAAAGATCGCAAAAATATTTTCTCATATTTATCACATTGACAATATCCATTTAGCACGAACCTTCTGATAAATTACCGTGAAAGATTTAGGCCTTCTCCTTAACTGCACATTGTCTTTCGTCCTTCATTGTAAAGAAAGATTTAACTCAGCCCATAGAATGCTTGGCCTTATTATGTGGAATATCGAATTTAAAATGCGGGTTCGGTTTCGACTTTGTGAAAGTTAATGAGATATTTTTAATTGAATGCCTACTTTGTTAAATTGGATTGAAATCAATAATTGAAAAATTCGCGGCCGAAGCTGTTCCAGTTCTTTTTGAGCAGCTTTAACAGAAACTTCCCAAGATTTAAAAATTTTGAGTTAAATTGTATTTTAAATTATGAATATAAACTAAAATAAGATACATTTGTAACGATTATTTTTTGGAATTTTCGCATAACACTAGACCTAGACTTCTTGAAATAGGGCTCATTGAAATATGTTGAAAGTAATTATATTTAATCCTTTTTTTATTTTTAAATAATAAGTAATAAAACAAGATACTCACGTGCATTCATACTCGTTCCACAAATCGACGCATTCAAACGGATCGGGACATATAACATTTGAGCATGGCTTATTGGAAGGACA
Source organism: Chorisops tibialis (assembly GCA_963669355.1). Lineage (NCBI taxonomy): Eukaryota > Metazoa > Arthropoda > Insecta > Diptera > Stratiomyidae > Chorisops > Chorisops tibialis. The sequence goes on from OY770262.1 coordinate 292,171,468, forward strand.
ATTCCGTTCTAAGTTCTTGTTAATAGTAGCTTGACCCCATTGTGTTCCATTCATAGCTGGTGGCAAAGGTAAATGTTTGCCTTCCAATCTGCCGATAAAACGAATTTGTATTAGTTCTCAATAATTCTTAATTTCTGATCTTACCTGATATCATCGAGACAACTTTTCTGGTAGTCCGCATAGACTTCGTAGGTACGAACGCCCGTATACTCTGCCTTTCCGCCAGCGTAGACTCCCTCCTGTTTGTCCACCATAAGCCACTGATGACCGTCGAATTCGAACGTTTCATTATAGCGGCGACCTTCACCACCATCAAGTTCCAGAGTGGCAGCCGATCCGTATCGATTAATTCGCACAACATGCCATTGGCCGTCGTCTACAGAAATTGCATTCAGCCATAAATCGCGCTCTTCAGTTCGCAATGAGTTCAAGTTATAGCGGAAATGAAGTCGAGCTTCCTTGATCTCAAGAATGCCGTATTCCCGATTGTGTTGGTCACTAACGCGGAACAATTCGCCGTGCTGTTCGCGCGTCCTAAATCTTAATTGAATTTGCGTACTATATCGGTCAGGTTCGAAACTAAGTGCATATTTTACGTAGCTCTGTTGTTTAAAGGTGGTTGGGATGGTGGCTATATTACAAGCCGGTCCGGTCCAGCCAGGACGACATTGACATCGTGCTTCGCTGAAGCTTCCCACACAGTTTCCATGCTCCCAGCATCGGGCTGTTTGTTCACTCTGTGAGCATACTTCTTCTGTTTGCGGACAGCCTGCAACGCTGTTTCGTGACAATCCCGGATGAGCCAGATCATAGAGTTTACTATTATGGACCAGATTTCTGATGCATCCGTCGAATCCTTTCGTTGTCGGTGAAAAATGCCAGTAGTAAAGCGATTGATCGAATTGTTCGCGATAGAGTCCACCGATTTGAAGCGGAGCATTGACGTTCAGGTACTCATTGAATGGCGGTATTTGTCCACGTGCTTGACATGAGGAATCGTCGAATTCGGGTGGCGAGCCATCTTCCATTTCGGATACTTCAGCTGATTTACAATAGTCGACTACCATTCGGATATTTTCGGTGTCCCAGAAGAGATCGATCCGATGCCATTCGCCATCGTCTAGAGTCTTTTTGGTTTTGACTCGTAATTCCAGAGTTCCCGATCCGAAATCAATAAGCAGTCTGGGGAAACCTCGTTCGAGTTCAAGCGATACGAAGTCAGAGATGAGCATTTCATCGCGCTCAGGAGGAACTATAGGTCCGTTGTAAAGTATTAGCCCGTCTGCTTTTCGTGTTATGAATTCTAGACTAAGATGTGAACTATCGCACATGTCCAGTGGCGGATACCAAGCCCATCCAGTTCCGCGGAAGCTACGAGTTGTCTGTTGACATCGAGGACCACTGTAGCCAGCCGGACAAGAACAGTGTGGTCCGTATCGCGTTTCCAAGCACCTGCCGCCATTGTGACATGGAGTATTTCTACACGATTCAACCTTGCTAAAGTTCCGCGCTCCACAAGTACATTCAGCGAGTGTATCGACTCGAACGCCTACCAATGCCGTCTTGTTTGCATTCACCATATACGGAAGCGAGCTTATATCTAGAGTATTTGTACATGATCCTTCGCACATTTGGTTCTCGTAGAGGCACTCATCGATTCCAACCATCGTAATATTAATTCCTACATCCTTTTCGATCTCTTCGCGGTGCATCAGAACGATTCCATTGAGTCGGACTGGTTTGTAGTATGGCGATCCGTGTGCGGAAAAACGAATATCAGTTAGAGGGGGATGTTTCCGTTTCAACTGGACACTAAATATGTCGACGTTCTCGCGATCAGTATTTAACAAATCGGATAGTTTATCTCTGAACCTGTCCAGCTTGCTTCGCGACAAACTTTGTGTCCTGTAGTTCCATACTCGAATGAAGTCTTCATCACTGATTCCCGATATTCTTATCGATCCTGAATTTATAACTGCATCGTGTGGTATCTCGCGAACCGTAACCGTAACATTGGCTGGAACATCGGTTTGCGTATGCTTCCGATCGTACACCTTAAATCGTAAGTGATAGCGTCCCTCCCGCGTACCTTGCCGCATTGTAATCATTCCCGAATCTTCATCCAACTTGAACCGAGCGTGCTCTTGTGCCTCCCAATAGAACTTCTTATCAGGCAAATCCCAATCGTCCAGGTCATAGACGTACACTCGACCCACTTGTGTGTCAGGTGCTTGACCTTGATAATTGTACACGAATATCTCCTTCGATCCGGGCTGCATTTTATTGTCGTTGACATCTCCGATTACTATGGTAAGTGTACTTGTGCCAGTCATGGCTGGAGTTCCATGGTCCTTGATGACAATCGGTATCAAGTATTCCTTTTGTTGTTCCCGATCGAATGACCGTAACGACGAAACAATGGCCATTCCATCGCCGTTGGCACCCTCTGCGAATAAAATTGAAATGAAAATTGAAATTAGCTGGGAATTTCAGCATGGATTTTCTAACATCGATAAAATAGTAAGGCAGGAAAATTGTTAATAATTCGTAAAGGAGTCATTCAATATGTCTTTTCGTTTGGGTTTCCGATGAAAAACCACTCGGCGATTGCCGGAACTCGATTTCTATTAGAAACCGGAAATAATTTTCTTCCCATTCCAGTGAAGGACTTTTCCGAAATAGAACGAAAATACGTAGCAAAATATTTATAGAGAAACGTGATTCCCTTAATATATCGTCGATGCCTTTAGGTTGGTATACTATTGTGTGTATTTTTAAAGAGGAAAATGTAGAAATAACGTATACAGAGTACTGCAAATATAATGTTCGCTTAGTTTGATGACATACATCTTGCTATCCAAGATTATTTTCGTATGAGGGTCATATGTAAACAGCGAGATCTTATCCTTATATGGCAGGGAGAAAGTTGAAATATAAATAATAAACATTATATAAATAAAGAAATATATACAGTAGAGATCTGAAGCTGAGAAAAGTGCTTTTCAGGACGCTCGTATTCCTAAGCGTGGTGTTCATTATTGAACACTTTCATCGAAATTCAAAAAATATATACATACGCTGACTTAGAATGTTTTGAAGGGATTTATTCTGGGCATTCGAAAGAATGTGAACTTCAATTCAAAACCACAAATAACCGATTTAATTATTTCGGAATACATATATGGAGTATTTGGTAAATGATATTCAAACAGGGCAGTGAAATTTCTCGTTTCCTTCCATACGTAGTTAAGTGATCTAATCCGATTTCCTTTTCAGGATTATAATTAGTTTTATTATGTTAAGTCTGTAGCATAATTTGAGTTTTCGACAAGTTAATTATGATCGAAGCCAGGAGCATTCTCTTTGAAATGAAACAGAAAACAAGCTTGAGGCTACAGCATAATTTTACTAATTTCTGTAAAATATGAATTAGATAAAATTTGGAATATTTTAACATCATAATTGTTTGGATTGGAATTAGTGATGTTGTGGAGAGCACTCTCGAAGTTTATTAGGCTGGATTCCGTAAAGGGTTGTTTTGATACCCTATGGATAATATTGGAGCCGCAATGGGTTCGGCACTCCATCTCATGTTAGTGGACGAGAAGGCTTTCGACAGCGTTAAGCGAGTTTACATATGGAATACTTTGCGTAGGAGAGGTATTCCAGATAAGGTTATAGCTATGATTAAAGAATCCTACGAAGATGCAAGGTGTCACGTCTTAGATAGAGGAGACCTGTGCGAGAGATTTTTCGTGCGAACGAGTGTCAGACAACGCTGCATATTTTGTTATATTTATGGTGGCAATAAAAGACATCTTGAAAGTTGCACTAGTTGGGAAGATAAAGGTCTTCCATGGAGACTATTTCACATCTTAAGACACCTTGATTATGCTGATGACGTGTGTTTGCTTACATATAAGCGTTCGGACGTAGAATGTAATGTTCGCTCGTCACATTTTAAACGCAAGGAGGTGGGACTGAAAATAAATGTGCGTTAAATCAAATGCATGCACATCGGTTCGAGCACAAGCACACCGATTGTTCTTAACGGACAAGATGTGGAAGAGGTGTACATTTTTTGTTATCTCGGAAACATTGTCAGCATGGACGGTAGCGCCGACAAGGATATTGAGGCTCGACTAAATAAAGCTCGTCAGGCCTTTGGTATCTTTTCCACTTTCTGGAGGTTAAGAGAGTTCTTCCTTCCCCCGAAGCTGCGAGTTTTTGATGCATGCATCAAATCCGTATTATGTAGTATATGGTTGTACTATGTGGAAAAGGGCCGTTCGATTTACCAAGAAACTGCGAATTTTCGTGAACCAATGCCTCTAACGTATTTTAGGAATATTGTGGCCAGCAGTGATCTCCAATAACGAACTATGAAGTACAACTGGACAGACTGAAATAGGTATTGAGATTCGGACGCGGAAGCAGCAGTGGATCGGGCACACTTTGAGGAAACCAGAGCGAAACATCGCCAAACAGGATCTGGATTTTAATCCTCAAGGAAGACATCGGATTAGTCGACCATGTAGCAGGAGGCCAGAGGAATGTGCACGTCCTGGCAACCCCTAAGAGCCGATGCCCGGGATCGCGCCTTGTTTGTAGAGAGCTGTTTCTGTCCTATGTCCTTATGGGGGGTCTTGACAGGAATTTGTTTGATTGATTGTTAATTTTTTGTCATGCTGGGTCATAGCTGATTTTTGGGTATAAAATCATTATGTTCACGGAATAGTCCATGCAATTTTTCAGTAAAAATGAAAAACTTTTAAGTGAATCAGTATTTAAGCGTGTGCATTTTAAGAAGTTAAATTTAGCAGAATATGCTATACTCTGCATAAATAGGACAAACAGGAGCAATATTGCTTATAAAATTATGTGGGAGGGAGTAACAAGAGTGGGGAAAAGTTCATAAATTTTTTTAATCTTCATTGCAACTTCCCTAATTTGAATAATAAAAATGTAAAATTTTTTGGAAAGTAATAAAAGGAGTAGGGAATATGGCCCGTCCACGAACTTTAAAACTTTGAGGTTTTTTTTTTTTTTGCTAAAAATTACGTGGAAAAAATGTCAAGAAGCCGTCGGATTGGTTGACGTTGGAAGTGATATATACAAGTCCTGGCGATAACTCATCTCATGATCGCGTGAAAACGAACTATTTCCATCCTACGCTTCTACAGGCGAAACAGAAAACTGATTGATTACTTGATTGATGGAACATGGGTAAAAGTTGTTTGCTTTGCACAGAATTATCGTTTGCTTTATGTGATTTTGCGTTTAAAACGAATCAAGGGATCTAATTTTAGTTTTTGAAATAGTGCTAATTTCTAATACTCACAGTTCATAATGGTATTGAAATATGGTAAATTGTAATTTTAGTAGCTTCGATTTTGATTTTGAATGCGCATTGCAAATAAACGCTAAGTCGGTACTTAAACAAAAGCATAATGCTATTGCAGAAACATCGAAAACACACAGCTGCGGAGAAGAGGGAAAGATTTTGGTTTTTGGGAATTAAGGGGTTTAAAAATGATTCACGAAATTTGACTGTGCGACCGCAGATAGGATTAAGAGAATACTTATGAGCGCGTGAAGCAGCTCGAGTATTACAGGGTAAAGGCACACGTGGGGGTAAGAAATTAGAGATTTCATCCGAACAATCTCCATTGCCGTAGCGATACAAAAGGGTGAGGGAGGTTACAGTTCGTCTATGCTCGAGTGAATCGAGCGATGAAGTGATGTCAGAATCTTCTATAATTTTAATGATTCGCGACTAGATACTACCCAAATAGGAGAGAGAAGTTTTTGCAGCTCCTGCTGATATGTGGGAATTAAATTCAAGACGTGGTCTAATATAGGCCTTATAAATTGTCAGTAACTCAGAAGCAGTGAATGAGTTTTTACAACGTTTAAGGGAATCCAAACATTTAATACTTCCTTGACGATGTTAAATATATGATCGTTCCAAGAAAAGTTATCTGTGATTTGGATACCTAACATATTAACACTTGAAGAGTTGGTTAATGGCTGGCCTAAGAAGGTGATTGGATCAAGGTTAGAGTTACGTTTGTGGTACATAAGACAGCCTGGGTTTTCGAAGCATTAAAATCGAATTGATTCTTATTGCCCCAACTTAAATTTTTAGCTAAGTCGTAATTCCATGATTGAAGCTAAGAACGCAGTGTTGAAGTGATAGGAGAAGTTTAATGTGCTGTCATCAGCGTTGCTATGTATAGGATTGAAAGTTGAAGATAGGACATCATTAGTAAATTCTTAGAAAAAGGTTAGGAGAAAGAAACGAGCCTTGAGGGGCACCACCGTTAATTTTATGAGAAGAGGAAACCACGCCACTCAATACTTCACGCATTGAATGATTGACTAAAAAACGTTCAATCCAGGAAATAAGGTAGTCGCCCAATCTAAAAGCTTTAGGTTTGATTAAAAGGGCGCTGTGCCATACTTTGTCAAAAGCCTTGGAAATATCGAGAGCGATAATACAAGAATCTCCAAACTGGTGCATACTATTGTTCTAATGTTAAGTGAGGGTGGTTAAAAGGTCTCCTGTGGAACGTTTTTTGTGGAATCTATAACTCTATTGTTGATGATTGCTTCCATGTTCTTCGACAGAAGTGAGGTTATCGTTATTGGGCGATAATTAGCGGGATTGATGCGTTCTCCTTTTTTTGGGATTGATTGAACATTGGCAAGCTTCTATGAAGATGGGACAGTAGAGGACAATAGGGAGATAGGGAAAAGTTAGTATAGAGGTTTAGCAAGAGAAGCGCATCAATTTTTAAGGACAAAGGCAGGAATTCCATCTAGACTAGACGATTTGATAGCATATAGATTCTTAAGAACTCAGTACACATTAAGCGGACGAATGTTAATTTGTCCTAAGGAGGAATTTAGTGCATTATACGTGGCACGGCTAGAGATCGTTGGTGGTAAAGAAGAGTTGGCAGCAAATTGAGCTGCTGAGATGTTTGCCTTCACGTTAGGATCCGTAATAACCTCACTTTTGTAGATTGAAGATGAAATTGACGATGCAAAACTACCTCCGATGGAACGAGCGAGAGAGCAGAAACTTTTGCTGCCCTTATGACATCTCAAAATCTTTGCCCCAGTTTCTGGTCAAGCAAACATTTTTCTTGTTGTAAGCTGGTATAGAAGATGGAGAAGCGCAGGGATTGGAGAAATAAAAAACGATAAGAAAAACTAGGTAGTGCAAGAGAACTGTACATTTTTTCTAAATAAAGAAGAGCTCGAGTGGTTTTTGATTTTTTTTTCGCCATATCATGAATCGATCCACGGGAAACAAACAATAAAGCTGTCTCGAAAAACGCTACTGCAGAAAACAAGACGAACGAACTTTCTGTTTTTGTATGTTTTCTGAACTTAGAAGACTCCTTTCAGTGTCAAATTGGCATGTTTTCTGTCCAATGAGCGCCAGACCACAAAAGGAGTTTCGAAAAGTCTCTTGTGAAAGTGCCAAAAGGACGGGAGGAGAGGAATAGGTAATGCCAGGCTTCGAATGTTTATAAGAAAGATATGAAAAGGATCGAATTTAATTTTATGAAAATGGACAAAGTGGTTTACTTAGAACTAGAATACATTTGTAATGTTCTGCGTATATTTAAATTGCTCTCACTGGATAGCTGACTGTACAAAACTGTACGATGTGATGGTAACTATCAATATAGGTAATGTAATGATTGTAGGAGACCTCGACGCACGAATGGAGGAGCTAGATTCAGTTTTTGGTTAAAAAAATAGTAAACGTGGAGGGTAGATCTATTTTGGTTTTATGTCATTCATAGGGCCTAAGTATAGTGGGAAAAGTTGTAGTAATCGGGATGGGAAACTTGCATTACTTCCCGGGCAAGGTAGTTCTGTAAAGAATTATTTTTTAGTGGACAGTGGCGTAACCTAATTAAAGATATGCAAGTGTTGATGAAGCAAGAATTGAAATCACTGTATTTCGCAACCCAGAAGAATAGAATAAAAAAAGGAAAGGAAGTATCTCAATGATGAACTATGCAAAATGGATGAAAATTTTAAATCCGACAACACGAGCGAAACTTACGCTTTAATTAAAAAGCAGAAACTAGGATTTCAACCGAAAATAAGCCTTTGTATCAGGATTGCAAATTAGAACCAGCCGTTTCCCAATAAATGGTGCCAGCAGTAAATCATGATAAATAATGGCGTATGACATATCGTGAGTGGTTTTAAAGTTTCAAAAGCGATGATTTTGGCGTCGAGGACCGGCGTGGTGGTGGAAGAGAGAAAATTGTTTTTGTATCTCATGAGCTGCTGAAACCGAGTGAAACCACCACGAAAGATCGCTATCGACTGCAATTGATGTGTTTGGGCCGAGCGTCGAAGGAGAAACGACCACAGTACCAAAAGAGATACGACTAATTGATTTTTCTGCACGGCAACGCTCGGCCACATGTTGCTTAGTTTGGAAAACCTAGCTGGAAACACTGAAATGAGACATCCTACTCTCCCCGCTGTATTCTTCAAACATCACCCCTTCTGAATATCACCTATTCCGATCGATGACGCATGGTCTGGTTGAGCAGCACTTCTATTTTTACGAAAAAGCCAAAAATTGAGTCGATTCGTGGATCGGTTCAAAAGAAGAGCAGTTTTTTCGACGAGGAGTTCGTACGCTGCCAGAAAAAAAGGAAAAAGTTGTGGCTAGTGATTTCTTCGAATAATGTAAATTTAATCATTTTTCGAAATAAAAGCTCGAATTTTTAAAAAAAAAAAAAAAAACGGTGGTTTTCAATTTGCACTCTCAATAATTTGACGGTTCCGTGGCGTAGTGGGCAGCGTGCTTTCTTCATAGTCAATAGGGCGTGAGTTCGATCCCCACTCCAGGCAGTGGGATTTTTTTAAGTACGCATTTTTCAGTTGCTATTGGCAATGAAAAATTATTCGAAATACAATGGGCAAACGATGTAAAAGTGAAACAGTTCCACTTCAAGAAGGTCTAATATACTTAGTATACGGTTTCTGTTCGCTTTCTATCATTCACTCCCACATAACATCTGCATATTTGTCAGTAGCAGCCAGTAAAATGGAAAAATATACCATCTTCAATCGTTACGATCGTTCTTACTTCTCTTTCCTTACCTTCCTAATCTCATTCCTTCCCCCCATGACTGTTTTTGTGCATTGCACATAAGGGCCGAAATTACCTATAACACAAGGCATTCTTTAAAAAAAAATAATAAGAGCACAGCAGAGGGCATAATTACAGGAGATAAAAACGAGACGGGAGCAGTATTTCCAAAAATCGCTTATCAAAAATTCATCATCGACTTCTACTTTTAATGACCACCTGACCGAGGCACCTGCTGGCAACGAAAACATATTGAGCCTCCCAACATTGTTTTGCGAAGGGCTAACAACCCTTTTACAATAACAAATAAATGTTAAGTAACCTGAAGGTCAGAAGGCCAAGTCCCGATTTAGACTGTAGTGCCATTGAAGAAAAAGAGGAGATTATTCTTTATGATATAAGAACTACTTAGCTAATAATAAAAAAGAATTAAACTTACAATTTTTTTAATTGCCGCTTCCCCTTATTTAAATTGAATAGAATTTTTCGCTCTTCAAAATCTACGTCTTAAGGTTTTGAAAATTCCGATTCAAAAATTAATTAGATGAACTTATATTTCCACGAATTCTACCCCCATTTTCAAATGTTTTCACACTTCTAAACCATTAAACAAAAACAAAAAACGTAACACAAAACTTATACCTTAAACATCCTTCGAAAAAGTAAATGTTAGAGAATAATTCGTACCGACAAAAGCAGTTAGGAGTTTGGAAAGGAGCTCCTTAAATCCTGAAAGGGCACGAACGGAATACATAAGTACTTTCGCAGATACTTTTAGCCTTAGACGAAAAGGAAATTCGTTTCGCCCTTTGCCATGTCTTTACTTTGTTTAGTGTTGAGTTTAAGTAACTCTCTCGCAGTCTTAAGTTCTACGTTGTAATTAATGTTAATTAAAACATAAATAAGAGAAAAGAAAAAAAAAACCTAGTAATGGTGTGAGGAAGTTTAAGCGAAATATACATTATACAAGGGTATCAACCTTTTATTTGTAACGTATATCTAAAATTTTTGATAAATTAGTTTCGAAAGACTTATACTTGCCCGTGTAGTTTCACTAACACACAACAAAAAAAAATAACTTTTTCAAAAACATAAAACTTCCATTTGATAGCTAGAGGTAAGGGGCCTTGATAAATTAGGTGAAACGTAAATAGCCTGATATCCATTACTAATAGGTGGTCGATTTTATTTGAACTTTGTTATTTATTTGTTACGTACTTTAAAAGAAGTTTAATGAAGAAGATTAATTTGTTAAGTTAAGATTTGATTGTATAGAAAGTTTAAGTTTCAGAAATACATAACTTTAATAGAGCATATGCACAAAATCGCACATATAAGTAGTTTTAAAAATAAACAATTTTTTCCGTAGCCGTAGGAAAATTTTTTTCCAATATCCTTAAAACAAAACCTAAGCGACGAACTGGTTTAATGGCAATGTGATCAGTTGATTGATTTTGAAGTTATTAACACTTTCGTACAGAATATTTTAAAAAATATAAAAATGCAAATTTTATAAAAAAACATTGCTTTATATTTTGTAAGAAATTGTTAATTTTTTTCCCATTACCGAAAAAAAATTGTTCCCAGAGGAAATTCGTTAGAAAGTTTTCCAAATTTCAAAGTTTTTATTAATAGTATTAAATTCTGAATTTCAGAATTGACTTTAATTTTGAATTCTTTGCAGGAAAATAATATTTTTTCGGGCCTGTTTCTTTATTAGTATAAAAATTGATTTATTGTGAGCCGAAAAAAAATATAATAATATAATAAATATTACGGAAACAATTAAATTTTATGACTATGAAAACGCCTTTTCGGTAAATACGGTCGCTCAATTTGTGCTGATTTCGCCAACTTCAAACAATAAGAAAAAAATTTGGACAAGTATTTCGATTAAAAATCTCCCAAAATTGAAACATTTATGATATGACTAAAACTTAAATTTACGAAACGGAAAATTCAATGCTTTTATCTTGAGTACGATTAAAGGTAAAGAGACTACAATTCTCCTTCCACGAAATGGAAACAAAATTTTAACCCTACCAACTGATATAACCATACAAGGATTCCCTGTATAAGCTAAGTAGAACACACTGTACTGAGGTTTTGGCCTCGGCGATATAACAATAATGTAGCGAAATTTTCATCTGTTAATTCAGCAGGGATTTGGCTGGTTGATTCCCATACAAAAGTGAATTTCGTAGTGAAAAAATATGCACATCACTAATGATTTGTTATTTGTACTCAATTATGAAAATACTAGCAATAATATTCAAAACTTTCGCGAACAAAGAAATATAGAAAAGCCAATCCCGCAAACTATTTACTTGTCAGCGTATTTGTTATTTTACATAATTTCATTGTTTTTCTAAACTAATTTATTACCATGTTTTTGCTTAAAATAATTTTCTTCTTTCTTTGTAATGGCTTATTAAGCGATGAAAATAATAAGCAGGGATTTGATTTTACTTCTTTCGTCTTGTAGACGAGCATACTATTCTTGGATCTATTAATATTCAAATAAATTTCCAATACATTTTCCTGAAAATTCAAAACAATAAATGCCCAGATTTTTCATTTATAATCATTACTAACATCACGGAGTTGTTGATATAGCCAACAAATAATATAAAACGGTTCTTGGATTGCCTTCAGGTACTAATAGAACTAGAGAACAAAAATAGAGTAACTCTAATTTGGATCGCAAGGCACAATGGCTTTGAGGATAATGAACAAGCTGATTCATTGGACAGGAAAAGATCCGAATCTGATTTCGCAGGTCCTCTTCCGTTTAGCTTTCCTTTGGATTCCGCTCAAGCCCGCAAAAATTAACATCGAAAAGTAGCTAAAGTCGTAGTGTGCCCTTTACTAGGACTCGGCACCAGTCAACAAACATGCAAAGTTTTTTATTCCAAAGCATTCGGTTAAAAAAAACTTCTGAATATCTGCCTGCAATCAGACTAGAATCTTGGTAGGTGTCCATGAAAAACACATCTGCAAAGAATTAAGAAAAATCTCTGTAGAATATACAATGAGGAGGAGGAAACACCAGAGCTTATTTTTTGTGAATACAAGGTACTGATGAACAAGTGATTCCATCATTTCGGTCAACTATTTATGAACCCAAGCTTTATTAATAGTAATAGGAACTCTAAAATATATATTTCGGGCGACATCAAAATAGGCCCATCAGAGGCCACAATGCTAGAGGAAATCAAACTAACCCCTTCGTATAATCTAATATAAAAGTGACGAAATTTACCTCAAATAAAATAAAAGTACAGATTCATGACTTTCGATAAAAGTCCAACCAAGAAAGATAGCAGTAACCTGATCATAACATTCCACGCTATCAATTATTCCAATTATTTATTCGTTGTAGTTTGAATAAAAAGCTATGCATCTCAACTAAATACTGTGCAAAGCAATCAACTATTTCTAAGCCATTTATTATTACAATGAAGAATTTGCATTTAGATGCACACAGAATTTTCACTTAAAATAACTTCTGCAAACTATACACATCAAGGAAGCGAAAGTTCAGGGATTAGATACTGCATCTAAATAATGGGTGCATACCTGTGCAAAAAAAATAAATAAATTTAAATTGCATTGCCTGGGATGTATCTGGTATCCGTTGGCCCGTACGGAGATGAAAAAATTCAAAAGGAAAGAAGGATTAAAAATTCATAAAATGTTTTGAAATATTATGCTTTTATTTTAGACCGACCGTTGGAAGCATAAAATTATTGAAGATGAATGATACCTTAAACTGCTATATTACATAAAAGGCGACTACATGTTCGCCCAATTATTGTTAATGCAGGAACAACACTTTTTTGAAGTTGTTAAGAAAAATTCTACAACATGGCGGTATTTTTTAGTAGAATTAGAAGACTTGAGTAGAGGAATATTCAGATGGTAATAAAGGCTATGAAAGTTGCAAACATGTAAGATCGATAAAAATATCAAATCTCTGTTTTCGGTATCTGATCTGAAGGCACAACGAAACAGCAGGTTATACGGGAAAGGAAGTATGTTCATCCAAACCTTCTGCGTGGTTCCAATCCACATAGAACAACTAAAGTGCATTAAAGGGTATCCCCCTAAGTAAGAGTCATACGAATAATTGGATGGCCAGGAGAAAAAAAAAACTATGAATATTCGATAAAATCTCATAGGTTGCATAATTACTTTATTATTTTAATAAGAAATTTGCTAATTTTGTTTTTTCGCGTTTCATGACATAAGAAGAATAAAAAAAAAAGAAGAAAAAATCATAATAGAATTACGATTGGGCGTAAGGCCCAAACATATGATACTCTAGATGAAATTGGAAAGAGTTTATTGCACCGGAAATATGACATCTTAAATTCTTTCTAATAGTGAATTGTGACTTTTGTAAAGAAGGTAGTAAAAGCAGAGGGGGAAGGTTTGTAATTTTTGTATATAACGCCGAACGTAGTATACAAAATGTTTCATGGTGAATTTAAAGTTTGTAGCTTTCATAATTTTCGAGGAAATTGAACAATTTTTGCCTGATTTTATGCATTTGTATGGGAGGTGGGAGAGAAAAAGGGAGGTTTTAGCATGATTTTGAATCTCCTTATCAAGATCCTAATAATATTGCTTTGTTACTCATATGTTCAAAGGAGAAAAACTTTTCTTGAATTTTCATTTTAAAAATTTGTATGGGAGGTGGTAGAAGGAGTAAAGCGAAGTTCATATTTTTTTTAGCATTTATTGCAATTATTAAGGGCCAAATTGTGGCAAAGTTTTAAGCTTGTACTTTTTCTAGATTCAATGAATATCGATTGAATGCATTTGTATGGGAGGGGGTAGAAGGAGTATTCGAATAAAACCAATTTTTTTGGCATCAATGATACTTGTAATTCTCAAAATTTCAAGTTGAGCTAACGATTTTGGAAAAAAATAAATTTGTTCAAATTCTGAAATTTCGTGAAATTTGTATGTGAGGAAAGAGTGAGGTGAAGTTGACAATTTTTACAAAATTGGTCGCAATTGTAATAAAATTGATTTTGACAATTGGTTTTTTTAGCTTTGCTAGTTGCGATGCAAACCGAATAAATGCATTTTTGAAAATTGTACATTTGTATGGGAGTAGCTAGAATGAGTAAGCTAGAGTGGAGCTTACTGGGTAGCGTGCTGGTCTTGTAATGCGAAGGTCGTGAGTTCAAATCCCGGTTGACGCAATATATAATTCCAACACATTGCCTGCTTGGATATACCTTGGTCACCTCAATCTACGAAAATGAAAAATTTGTAGAAAGTGGGCTGTGTGAAGGGCTAACAACCCTTTCACAATAAGTAATAAAAACATGTTAAGGAACCTGAATGTCAGGAGGCCAAGGTCAGATTTGGGCTGTAGCGCCATTGTAGTAGTAGTAGGGTAGAAGGAGTAAGGGAGACAGATCAATAATTTTCGACAGTAATGATATTCACATTGTAATACTATTGCCTAATTTGCAAGTCAATAGCTGAAGCGGTTTCGGAAAAAAATCAATTTTTTTTAAATTTCGAAATCTCATGAAATTTGTATGGGAGGGGGTAGAAGGAGTGGGGGGATGTGGCCTGTTCACGAACTTAAAGTTACCTTGTTGCTAAAAATGATATAAGAAAAATTTCAGCACGATAGGTCAAAGCTTTCGAGAGTTATGTTGTAGACAGACGGACAGACGGTCACTCGGAATCGATATTTTTGAGCGATAACAAATATTTCTGTACTCTTGGCGACTCTGTGCGAGCATTATTTCTTAGCGTTACAAACGGTAAGGCAAACACAACATACTCTCAGATTTCATCTGGAGTATAAAAACCTAAAACGACTACGATTGGGAATAAAGCCCAATCGTACGAAAGAGATGAAAGAGAAATTTCTTGAATATAAAAAATTTTGTAGGGGAATCATAATTCGCCCAATCATAATTCTGTTATTTTTTTAATTGTTTTTGGCATAAGAATTTAAAAATAAAATCAACCTTTTCTATGAAAAAAGAGATAATTCCGATTGTAATAATTTTAATAACGAAACTGATAATTTCAAAATCAATCAACCACTCACATTGCCATTAAACCACTTTCCTCAATATGGCTTTGATCGAAGGATATTCGAATAAAAACTTAAGGTTTCCAACGGATTTCACAAATCTGTTTGTTTATCAAACACTACATTTTCACTAAAATATGCGATTTCGTGTATACGCCTTGCATTAGAGCGTTCATAAGAACAATTTTATTTTTACGGCAAATTGCAACCCCCTTTAGTCAAGGTTGTTAGGTAACTATTCTATCTATAACATACATACAAAGTTTATTTTACGAGGAATCGATTGCGAATTACTCCTCAAGGAAAATATCAAATAGTTTCAGTTTGTATCACATTCCAAAGAATGATAAAAGATAAATGAAGAACCACTATTGCTGACCATAATTTCATGATGGTAATAAAATCCCAGAATAATAAAACATTTCTTAAAAACAAACAACAATAAGACATTTCGACTCTATTAATAATTAAAAAAAAATTCAATAAATAAATGCTACTCACTTTGATCCTGTTCGACTTTGAACGATGCTCGAATAATATCATCAGCTCCGGGATCCAAACGGAATTGGAATGGTGGACCATTGCTTTTCGATCGATCGTCATCATCGGTAGCTAAAATTTCGACAACTTTTCGTGGCGGAACGTGTTCTGGTAAAACTGGCCGATAATCTTTCAGGAATTTCGGTGCATTGTCGTTGATATCCTGCACGATAATCGTTAGCGTAGCAGTAGCTGTTTTCGGCGGAACACCATCGTCGATTGCCAAAATTTTGACTTGATGTCGCGGAACTACTTCCCTATCGAGCGATCGTTGTATAGAAACCGTTCCCTCCTGACTTATCGAGAATTGTCGCTGTCGATCCGACGACCTATCGATTGTGTACGAGACTTTACTCTTACCACCCTGATCCGGATCGGTTGCTTTAAATCGTTCCAAGGATGTACCGACTTTAGTGTCCTCGAATACAGAAACCTCAATATTTGCGCGATCGAAATGCGGCTTATTATCGTTTATGTCTCTCAATTTGACCACTACCCAGGAGTAGGCAACGTGATATTTGTCATTGTCATTGTCCTCGCCCTTATCGTTAACTTGAATTCGAAATCGGAATCCATTGCTCTGCAGTTGGTCCTCGTAATCGAGTGGTTGAACGATTTTCAAGCTGCCCGTTCCGTCGTTATTTCGTACCATTGTAAATTTATCGGCACCATAGCCGCTATTGTCAATAACTTTATATTGGAACTTGTTTGTTTCGTCGTCATCGTGAACGGTAACCGTAAGGATGGGCATTTCTGGTAAATTCGTGCCGTCCGTTTCGTCCACTTCAGTAAACCATTCGTCTTTCGTAAATTGAGGCGGCATATCGTTTATGTCCTTAACACGTATCGATGCCGTTCCTGTACCTTTCAATCCGCCACCGTCCATGGCGACCACCTGTATCGAATAGTCAGGCGTACGTTCACGGTCCAAACAACAAACAGCCGTCTTAATAACGCCCGTCTCCGGCTCGATTTCGAATATCGGCGACCCGGTCTCCTCTTCAATCACATTCTTCTCGATTGAGTACACCAGTTTAGCATTCGATCCCTCATTCGGGTCATCATAATCTACTGCTGTCATGGTCATAACGACCATGCCAGCTGTTCCATTCTCAGTCACATTACCGAAATAGACTCCCTGCGGGAACATTGGTGCATTGTCGTTTATATCCTTCAGATTCACTTGCACGTCAGCATAACCGACCAGACCTTCGCCACCTTCGTCTTGTGCGAAAACTGTGAAACGCCATTGTGGACGCCCATTGGGTTGATCCCGATCCAAAGGCTGTAAATAATTTATTCAGTATTAGTTCTACGTATATGTTTATAAAGACGATGTTATTTTAGATATGCTGCGATTCACTAAGGAAATTATTACACACTAATACATTCACACAAGGAAATATTTCAAAAGGCCGTACGTCAAGCCGTAAATCCATAACACAGAATGGCAAACAGCTAAGCATGGAATGTGTGGTGATGATGGTGATGCTATTTTGGATGTTAAACGCGGCATAACAATAAGAACATATGTCAAAAGCCACTGGCGCCAATGTAACTCGTTGAATAGATTTTTTTCAGAACTGCCACGTATGAATGCGACTTAAACGTTATTCTGGATATGCTAGTCAAAACTACCCGAAATCATGGCCCACACATTTTCTAGCATCCTAAATCACACCGAAAATCCTTAAATCCAAGGCGAACTATACCTACATATATTTTATTCGAATATAATAGACTAGGTCGGACCGTCACTTCAATTCCATGCTTTTCGAATCTCAATTTTTATCTATCTCCGGAGGCTTACTCGTTTTATTTGGATAAACAGAAATGAGAAAAAAAAATCGAATTCCCTAAAAAGTATATCACCATTTCCTTGTTGGGAAGGTTTCCTGGCCAGCAGCCGTACCGTATACCTAACTCTTAAAAAATATCAGAGTGAAATAAATTCATACAGCGAAACGACGATTGACTGGGTGGATAAGGGTCTTCGCTTCGGTCCAAGCTGCCTGAAATCTTCATAAAAAGGAAACCTGGGCTTGAGATTTCTCTCGAATTTTTTATGCGCTTCTGATTCCCTTGAGCCAAACAGAATACGCCGAACTAGCGAGAACGAAGCCGTTAAAAAAGGTCTACACGGAACAAATGTAATCTAGTGCCACGTATTGTGTTTAATGGGTGTACACTTGTCTCGTCCTTTTTTATAAGTTTTGTTGCGCGTCCGTTGGCTGTCCACACAGTTGCCATTCATTGCAGGAACCGGGCGATTCAATTCATGCAGCATCCCATTCATAATGTTTAGGACAGTAGCTGGTCGAAGAGATTGGAACGATGAAGCCTTCAATGCATTTTCTACGAATCATAATTTTCTGTCTCATTGGGAACACACCCACGAGGTTCTTCGGTCGGACTTTGATGTGAAGGTTGGTTTGGAATTCATTGCCAGAGATGAATTGGGTGCGGTTTTCGGCTGTGTGTAACTCTGGTCGGAACATTTCGCATGCACACAAATTTTCCACCCCGAATCTCCGAATTAGTTATGGGGATTAATGCATAATTTCTGCCCAGAGCCGGGGTATGAAATTCGGATTTGGTTCCAGGAGAATTTGCAATGTGGAAATTTTAAGCTAATGATAGGCCCCATGTAGAGAGTTTTAACAGAGCACGCTGCTTTCTAATATCGCTCATTATATAGAAAATTTTGGGAATGAATAAACCAGCGAATTCAATAATTGCACATAATAGAGAATTCGTCCATTACGCTTCCTCCGCTTGCAGCTAAATAGCCAGATTTTCAATAAAGGAACTCTGGAATTTCGATAGAAAATGCAGCCAGTCACCTCTGTGTTTGTGCGTTGGGAGTTACTACGGAAGTTTATTCTAATCGCAACCAAAGCTAGAAGCCTACATTCGTGATATAAGTGGTGGTTACTAGTAACGAGTGTGTTAAAGTTAAGCTTTCAGGAAGATAAAACATTTTACATTAAGTTAATCTACGATTTGCAGTAGATACGCGGACTGCCTCAACAGCGCAGTTTCATCAAATCCATTTAACGATGACTGGTGCGATAATGAATGAAAAATGAATCAAGCGAAATGTTTTCTGCATGGTACAGTCATATCGCTTTAACCTTGGCACCAAGTGGACATTCGTTTAAGCTGGATACAGTACACAGTCGATTGACGATTTTCTGAAACGCTGACTATCATAATTTGTCGTTAATACACGAGTATTAACGACGAGAGTTTGAACGAGGATTGTTGCTTACAGCACCAAGCAAACTTCTTCTACTTCTACAATAATACTACATTCCAAGGAGGCTTTAGCCTCCTGACCTTCATATTCCCTAACATTTTTCATTACTTATTATGGCTGGGCTGTTCCCCTCCACACAACCCTCTATCTACGAAGTTTTCTTCTTCGTAGATTGAAGCAACCAAAGTATACCAAAGCAAACAGTGTGCTGGCATTGTGCATCGACCGGGATTTGAACTCACGACCTTCGCATTGTAGACCAACACGCTACATATTAGGCT
Source organism: Chorisops tibialis (assembly GCA_963669355.1). Lineage (NCBI taxonomy): Eukaryota > Metazoa > Arthropoda > Insecta > Diptera > Stratiomyidae > Chorisops > Chorisops tibialis. The sequence continues at coordinate 292,190,748 of OY770262.1, forward strand.
ACACCCTTGCTCCAAGCAAACTACTAGTGTTCAATAGTTAGTATCGCAAACATGATATAGAGTACCAAGAAGGGCATACGTTGTCCATATGACATCAGCTGTTCATGGCTTGAAATCGAACTTTAACGTCACAGTGTATATGATAAATAAACTGCCAACAAGACGGGCGAAACTTTATTATTCTTGGGATAAGTTGCGGATGCGTGGAATGTCAATATGCAGGTTAGAGTGGTTTGGGAGACTAAGTGAAAGAGAGTTCTTGGACAGAGCTCTTGTTAATTTAACAATATTTCATTCGTTTATACAAATTTGAGTTTTTCTGAGAGGAGCGGGAGAGGTGATAGTAAGGGTGGGTGGACGTTAATAGCTTTCTAATTGATTGCTTAAATCACGACCAATATTCTCTGTATAGAACCACCTCCCTCCCCTTACACCTACAAACTCAAAATTTTTACCAAAATTAATGATTATTTAGTTCTACAATCTGCAATAATCAGCCTCTCTATAAGCTGATTCTGATGGAGCTATATGCCGCCCTAATGGTCCGAATTTTTTTATGATAAGTAATTTCGAAGAAATAATCATTTGAAAAAACAATTCGGCTGACAATTTGTTCGTAGCTCCCCGTTTTCGGACGCCAATGGATAAGAAAATTAAATCATTTTTGTAGTTTGTCCCACAACCCTCTCTATATCTCTGCCGATTTTCAGCTTCCTATCTACATTTCTGGTGGAGATATTAGCAAGTGTAGTTTTTGACTCTTTCCCTCCACCCGCCTCCTCACTAAACTTAACGCTCCCAAAAATTTAGAAATTGGAGCTCACTTACCCAGTCAAAAATCTGCCCAAAAACCAACATTCTACCTTTAACGGTCTCGGAGATATGAGTCCATATGTACGGCGGGACGGATTTTTTTTTTTTTGCATTTTTAGGCTAATTTAGTCATGAAATGCGAAAAAACAAAATTTCAGGGTAGCAAATTTTTTTTTCTGTGTCGATTACAATACTTTATTATTAGAATAATAAAAAAAATACAAAAAGAATTGTTATATGTCGGCCCCAGTCGCTCATCGAGTATTCGCGATCTGTAGCTGTCTACTATTATGCACACTATCCACGATTATCAATTGCTTGTGACCTCGAACTGCTAGCGCCTACTCACAAAACATCATAAAAGGCCGAAAAGCGGCTGAAAAGGAAATGATGCATTGAAACAGCATAGAAAGCAGACAAATGGCCGAATAGAACGAAATGAAAAGAGCGAGCGCTTGTAATGTAAGTCAGTCGGAGTTGAGAAGTCGAACCAAGTCGTGGGATGGAGCGCAATTATTGCCAGGCTTCAGGCGACATTTTGTGAGTCAGTCGAAGTTGGGAAAGCTATTAAGTCGTATGATCGACATCGCGAATATTAAGGCGATATAGTGAATAAAAAGTGTTGATGTGATTCATGTAAGGCGATTAAAAAAGTTAAAGCGAACTAGTTTTATTATTACTTTAAATGGAGCGACTCCTAACGCACTTCAATATGATCAACGAAATAACACAAAATGAATAGGAGTAATGAGCACCTTGTCTTGCATCTTAATTAAACTACTTAGGCAAGTCTGGGATGGTGCAAGAGGCTGATATTCTGTGTTTCGCTAGGGGTAAAAAATCAGCCCTGCCCGGCGGTGGTGTTATATGTTGATGCGGCCTATGGTGACATTCGTCCCGGTGGTTATGTTTGGTGAAGATCTGCCGTTAGTTGGTGTTTGATGAAGATCTGCCGTTAGTTCACCCCGATGGTGCTCCTTCAGCATCAATTATTGACGGTAACCTTAAGCGAATTTAAGCTCGAATGATAGAAGGGCGCGAGATGGGCTGGAACCATACCGCAAAATGGCATCCGAGGGCTAACAGCGACCTCAGCTCGCCCTGTGTTCTCGTAAGGAAGGTGGCGGCTGTTCCGGGTGCGTGGAAGATACGTCGTTAGTTGAACCCGGATTTTTTGAAGAGGTGCAATTGCCAATGTTTTTGTGCTGTTTCCGAACTTGAAACGTTGCTGAAAACAATCTTCGTTACTCGACAGTTACCAACTGGGACGATAGGCGTACAGATACTCAGCCACTATGGTGCCCAAAAGAATACTTTCCTATTCTGATTCTTCGCTCGACTTCCACACATCAGACAGCTGTTGCTACTGAGCCCAGTTGCTCCCTGGATCATACCATTGATCAATTTTGCGCGCGAATTTAAATTCTGTTACGAACGAAAATTACAACTCATCTATCCACTTTCTTAAGCCATTGAGATACATAAACAATTTTTCAAGTTCTTTCTAATGCCCCCTAAAGGAGCAAAGGGCAGATACAGTTGTTTTGCCTAAGCATCATTCATTAGTTGTCGCCAGGGCTTATTATAGATTTCGAAATTGATGTAATTGAAGCTTTTGTAAAAAAACTTTGAACAATTTATGAATTTCGTCTGTCACATCAATAATTAAATTCTTTAAATATCAACTTTCAACGAAATTTCTCAGAATTTCATTTTCATATTTTTGAAGTCCACATAAGCGGGTTACAATATTTTCCGTTGTTTTTTCCAAGAAAAATTTCAATAACATCCTTTTTTAATTTCGTTTAATGAAAACCCATAACTTTATTAATTAAATAATTTTAGCCACGGTAAAAAGACCAGAAACGAGTATGACCTATTTCTGGTTTCAAAAAGCTTTCTAAATTTTAATTGAGTGCTACGGCATTGTTTTGTTTGAAATTACCTCGCCATGATAATGTTAAAAACGACTTCCTAATTAGGAAATAAATATTGCGAATATTATCTCTAACTCTAATATTATATAAGGGTTATGAGTTTTTTTTTTTTTCAAAAATGGTATGAAAAAACGAGATTGTAATGACTCAGAACTGTAGCTGAAGAAATTTTTTGTAAGGAAAGGTTTCTAGATTTAACACTGTTATTCGAGAGTTTACCAAACCAAGTTTTTTTCTTGTTAAACAAAGTTAACAAGAAAAAAATGTGTAATCTTTATGATACTGTGAGATTTTTCCCACGTTTAATACTGAAAAGTTACTCTAGAATTAGCATAATATGATGAGTCAGCAGGCGGTAATTAATAATATACATGGTAGTAAGTTAGGATTTTGGTATCTTAATTAGAAATTAAATAAATTTAAATGAAAACTTTCGCTTTGTTGTCTTTTACTTTTTATACTCTAGATGGAATATGAGAGAATCATAAGTTTGCTCTAAAGTTTGTAACGCCAAGAGTACGGAAATATTTGTTGTCGCTCAAAAATCTCAAAACCGTTCGCTCTCTAGCTTGCGAACATGTCGAGCTAGAAAATTAAAATTTTGCACATGTCGTTCTTGACAAAAAAGTAAGGTCAATTGAAAACTTTGATAAAGGTCTCAACAGAGACCGAAACGTCACGAATAATAAAGCGTAGAATCCGGAAATCTTTGCTTTCATTTCGAAATGCACTGTGAAAACATTCACCAAAACCAAGTAAGGCCAAGTTCGTGAATGGACGAAACCGCTCCACCCCTTCTATCCCCTCCCATATAAAATGACTCATTTTCAATCATGTACATAATCAAATTTACTTAGAAACTATTTTGAAATTTTAAATATATTAGTTTTATCATAAATATGATGAATAGTTTAAAAATAATTCGAGTGCCCTCACTCCCTCCATCACCTCCCATACAAACTGCACTTTTTCATTAAACACTCTTAGCCGATTTTCTTAGAATATATAACATTTATCGAGCTCAAATTTTGTACAAAATACTTAGTTAGCATTATCATTAATATATATAAAAAAAATAATTGACTAGCTTTACTGCTTCTACCCACTCCCATACAAAATGCCACAATTTCACAACTTCACATAAAATCAATTTTCTTGAAAAGTATGAGTGTTAATCTGAAATATAAAAGATGGAAATTTTATAATATTCATAGTTATTTCTGAAGAAATCACTAAAATCCCCTGACTCCTTGAACAACATGGGGGGTTGTTCAAGGAGTCAGGAGAAACTGCACAATTTCACTAAATATAATACACTAATGGTTTGGTGAATGTTTCACAGTGCATTTCGAATTGAAAGAAAAGATTTCTGAATTCTACACTGTTTCGCTTTATTATTCATGAAGGTCGTAAAGGTCTCAGCAGAGGCCTAAACGTCACGGATAGTAAAGCGTAACAGTGTAAAAACCGGAAGTCTTTTCTTTCAAATATATTACACTAATTCATTCAGTTCCTATTCATTTTTCGGAGCTTACATTTTGCATAAAACATTGTTATAGCTACTCTAGTATGATGGGAAAAAATTAGTTCAATGCAATCAGCCCTTCTACCACTCCCCATAGAAAATTTCTAAAGATCTCAAAAATTTCTATTTCATCTAGAAAATCGCATGATTGGACCTTACGCGTAATCATAGCCCTGTTGTGTTATTTTCTAATTTTCCATTTTGCAAAAAAGTAAATATTTCCGAATCCAGAATAATTTATTATTGGTTTAGAGTTTGGTACTTGAATGATTTCGTGAATGTTAGATTTGAAATTAAAGGAAACATTTCCATATTTCAAAATATTCTGATTTATTAATCGTGACATTTCGGTATCTACGAAGACCCTTATCAAACTCATCGTTTATTAAAAGAGAACACTGAGGAATCCGGCATTCTTCCCATTCACAGGTTACTAGTCCTGTAGTCCTGGTTATTTGTGAAGCATAAGCTCAATATTTTTCTGAATTCATTTCCAAATTAGAACATAGCAATAATCTCAGCATATTTTCCGGATACTATCATTGTTAAGCGTTCTACATGAGTTAAACACTGAAGAGTTCTTTCGATAAAATTTTTCACTATTTTGGGAAAAAAATCAAATGACTGATTCTTCGAAAGTCTCATATCAAACTTAACAAAAGGATCCTTAAAGTAGTATATAGTCTGAAATAATTGAGAAAAAAAATCCTGAACTTCTACATCTACAATGGCACTACAGCCCAAATCGGGCCTTAGCCTCCTGACCTTCAGGTTCCTTACCACTTTTTCATTATTTATTGTGGAAGGGTTGTTAGACCTTCGCACAACCCTCTATGTACGAATTTTTCATTTTCGTAGATTAAGGTGACCAAGGTATACCCAAGCAGGCAGTGTGCTGGAATTATGCTTCGACCGGGACTCACGACCTTCGCATTGTAGTCCAACACGCTACCCGCTAGGCTACACCCTAGCTAGATGTTAAGTCTCGAAAAAATTAAAATAAATACATACGTTCAACTTTAGTCGATATAAAACTCGTTAGACTGCAGCTAAAGAAAAACCTTCAAAAATATTCGAATAACAGGATGCTGTACTGCAATTTTTGCGTTCCAAAGGAAATTTCCTTATACTAATATCAGAATGAATAAGCATCCCAATGCCATGCTAAAGAAAATATTTTAATTATTCCACGTTGTGAAATGACAAAAACCTGCAGAATCATATACGTATACATATAAATAAACGACAGTCAGCCTTAAACCACACACAAAACAGTATTGTTCATTCCTTAAGCCTACACCTAATTCGCCTGTAGCAATTATTTCTCGAACAAATGTTGGCCTTCGTCCAAAAACATTTTTGATTAATTATTTCGCGTTTCGCATACAAGTATTGTGTGCCAGACATATTCACATCCGAAACGAAATTCAGATTTAATCTCATTTACAAATTAGGGACATTTAATTGTACTGTCGCATATCTTTGCAAAATAGAGGGCGAAGAATTAAAGGAACTTTAGAAGGAGGATTTCATTTCATCGCATCGCTTTCATTGTTTTTCTTTGCTATGGAGATTTTCTCTAATACCATGTCCTTTCTTTAGGAACATCTTTCCTTTTTCTCGCATTTCTGATTAGAATTTCTCATTGGTCTTTCGTTTTTGCCTTGACCAGTGCGGCAGTTCGACGTATCCTATTTGGTGGTTTTTGTGTTCACGGTGGTCTAACATAGTGAAGGATATCGCATTGGGTCCTTTAGTGGTCGAGCTGCGAGAGGAGAATAAATCGATCTTAATTAAAGGTTGGTTGGGTGGATTTAATGCTTAAGTATCGAATGTGTTTAAGAAGAGTGTGTTGGATGCGATAGAAATATAAATAAAAGTTTCATAAGGAGGACGAACAAAAAGTAAAGCTCTTTGACTTATTTCTGACTAATTGGTGTGTTAAAGACTTAAATGTTTTTGTTTTGTTTCAAGGATCAAAATCATAAGATATGTGGAAAAATGAAATAAATTGTATAGGATGCATGAATAGAATTGTTTCGAAATGAGTTCTACGTGATTTTTGTATTTGATTTTTACAAAACAAATAAAAATTCTACACAACTCATGTTCATTGTATTGGGCGGATTTTCTTTGATTTAGCTTGAAAGCGTTTTCATAGTTTTGAATTCTTTAGTTTTCAGAAAAATGTTGACCTAATTTTCAGTAAAAAAAAACAATGTGATATACGAATCTAGTTCGGAACATAAAAGAATTTTATGCATCAGCTTTAACCAGAACGAAAAATGTCGGATATTAATAGCAATGATTTCTAAGATAAGGTTTGTGAGTACAGGATGAAAAAAAGTTTATGACGATTCGAAATATTGCATAAGAATGCTACATGTTTATACTCTAGATGAAATCTGAGAGTATTATAAGTTTGCTACAAAGTTTGTAACGCCAAGAAATAAGACTCGGAGAAAAAAATGAATGATACAGAAGTTCATAAAATCACTCAAAAATCTCAAAACCGGATGTCCGTCCGTCCGTCCGTCTGTCCGTCCGTCCGTGTCCTCTCTAGCTTGAGAACGCGTTGAGCTAGAAAGTTCAAATTTTGTATACATCGTTTTCAACAAAATATAAGATCAAGCTCGTGAACGGGCCAAATTGCTCCACCCCTTCTACCCCCTCCCATACAAAATGACACAATTTCACAATTTCATAATAAATGGATTTCCCCGAAAAATATAAATGCTATTGATCTGAAATTTGGAATATAATACTTTTAGGATAATATAAATCTACTGTATTAAAGTTATTCGAGTCCTCCCCTTCCTTCCACCACCTCCCATACAAACTGCATTTTTTCATGAAATGCTCTAAGCCAATTTACTCAGTGCATATAATACTTATCGAGCTGAAATTGTGCTTTAAATATTTAATTGGAATTATTAGTAAGACTAAAAAAAATTAGACGATTTGCTGTAGTCCGTCTACCCCCTCCCATACAAAATGACACAATTTCACAATAAACGGATTTGCCCAAAAAATATAAATGCTACTGATCTAAAACTTGGAATATAATACTCTTATAATGATATAAATCTACTGTATAAAAGTTATTGGAGTCCTCCCCTTCCTTCCACCACCTCCCGTACAAACTGCACTTTTTAATGAAATGCTCTGAGCCAATTTACTCAGTGCATAAAATACTTATCGAGCTGAAAATATGCAGGAAATATTTAATTGAAATTAATAATAAGATTAAAAAAAAAATTAGACGATTACCTGTACCCCTTCTACCCCCTCCCATACAAAATGACACAATTTCGCAATTTCACAATAAACGGATTTGCCCGAAAAATATAAATGCTATTGATCTGAAATTTGGAATATAATTCTTTTATGATGATATAAATCTACTGTATAAAAGTTATTGAATTTCCTCTCCTTCCTTCCACCACCTCCCATACAAACTGCACTTTTTCATGAAATGCTCTAAAACAAATTAACTCTGTGCGTATAAAATTGATCGAGCTGAAATTGTGCACGAAATATTTTTTAAAATTGTTAGTAAGACCGAAACAAATTTGATGATTACATTCACTCCTTCTACCCCCTCCCATACAACCTGACACAATTTCACAACTTTATAAAAGGTCGATTTTCCTGAAAAGTATGAATGCTACTGATTTGCAATTTAAAACATGTCAAAAGCATGATGTGTTTATTTCTGGAAAGTCATTAAAAGTCATTAAACTGCACTATTCCACTACATCCAACACACTAATTTTCTCAGTACCTATTAAATCTTTAAATCCTAAATTTTATATAAAACATTTTGATAGCAACCTTAGCGTCTTGTGAAAAAATTAGTTCAATGTCGTCACCCCCTCTACCACTTCCCCTACAAAATTTCTTAAGATCCAAAAACTCCTCTCTCATCTAGAGTATCGCACGATTGGGCTTTACGCGTACTTCACGTACTTCTGTTATGTTTTTTTGATCAGTTTTACTCAAAGGAAATTGTTTGAACTCCTTTTTGCTACTCGAAAAATAAGATTCGAATCGAGTCTCTCATTTCAAGATGTTGGTTTCTATCAAGAACCTCGAGTTCGAATATTCATCTATCCCGTAGTACATCCTATCTTAATGAAACTGATTGCTACCGCGCGCGTCGTATGTTGCGGATAGAGAATGGCCGATTTGGGTTTTTTAATTGCCGAATAAGTAAAGAATGCGTTTCTTTCCAACTTGTCATCCTCTTCCAATCTTCTATTTCCAAGAAAGCTCTTATTTATAAAATCCATCTTCTTTGCACAATCCCCATTCTTTTGAATACTCAAGCCAACTTATACAAACATCGTACCTAAAGTAGCATGATATCAGGTGAATAAAAGAGATATCGCATCTCCTTCGGGACCGTACGACACCCAATCTGTTATTTACCCTTACATTCGTACTGGGAGCTTTGCTTATACGGAATATCTTTTCTTGCCGTACTCGTGGGATTAATAGAGAAGCTCAATTATTTTCGGACGAGAAATTTAGTAGATGTGGCGCAGTGGCGTAACTAAGAACAGCAGATTGGATCTATCGGCGTCAACTGTGAAGAGTTAGTAGAAGATAATTATGCTAGTTCGATTATAACTTGCTTCCAACTTCTTTTGGGCAACACCGCACCTCGGAGCCCTTGAACCCTGGCGCGCCCCCCCTCCCACCCCCTTAATGTGGTGCCTCAGTCGACGAGGACTCAGTTCCAAGCATTGTTGGTGAGAAGAAAACAGAAAATCAAAATATTCTGATAGTAGTCAGAAAAACTAGAAATGGGGAATTTTCTTCTTTTTTTTTCAATGAGAATCCTAGAAGATGTATCTGGGGAAGTTAATGACAAGGCACCAACTCTTGATGAAACCGAAGCATCCCTGCAGAATCTCAATTTGAAGAGTAAATTCAAGTACTTCTCAGGAGTTTCAAAACGACACATTCGGGAATAAAATTTGTAGTGGTATGGAACAGGACCCGCAGGGCGTTAGTTGTAGGATGAAATTTTACCAAATCATGGAACTATCTTTGGAGAATAGCAACTCCACGGACCTGAGCTAACCATCCCCCTGCGGGATAGCGGCAGTAGAATTCATCCACAGTCAGTCTTGCTTTTGGCAAATGGACACATTTACTGGATCATGGGGTTATCACCCGTGATCTTAAAACCTAGCTGATACTAGAAACGGATACAGCGCATCGGACCTCCCTGGTAATGTTACTCAGAACCAGATCGACAATTTGGTTACAAGTCGTCGATGGAGAAGATGTGTGGTGAATGTGCAAGCGAAGCGCGGAGCTGATGTGGGGAGCGATTACCACTTGATGGTTGCCTGCTTGAGATTGAGCACAGCAGCTATCCGACAGCCACAAATTCTTCAAATGAAGCGAGAGGTTAATGTGGGAAGACTTAGAAACCCCAAGAAAAAGCGTGAGTATACCACTATTCTCCGCGAAAAGTCATCATTGGGCGAATATAAAATGCGCGCACTGGACGCCTATTGGGAGGCAACCAGAAACACCTTTCACCAAGTGCTGAAGAATCTGTGCGATATGTGCAAAGCGGTGAGAAACCGTGGATGTCGCAAAGTACATGGGACAATGTTGGCGATCGGAAAAATCCCAAACTACCAATCATCGATGTCAACCAACGAACACCCGACTTGAGACAGAACAACAGCGATGCTCATAAACAGCTTAAAAAGGTTATTAGACGCGACAAGAGAAAGGCCATTGAAGCGGCTTACCTTGGGGTTCACGAAAGTCTGTAGATTCTTGGTAAGTTGAACCGTCACTTTCCACGTAGTACAACCATTTAAGAACACGAATTTGACGTCAAAAACTCGCAACGTCGTGCGAAGGGAGATATCCTCCAGAAAGGGGAAGAAGTAGAATACCGAAGGCCTGACGAGCTTTATTTAGACGAGCCTCAATATCGTTTTCGGCTCCGCTGACAATGCTTCCGAGATAACAAAAATCTTAGACCTCTTCCACATCTTGTCCGTTAAGAACAATTGGTATGTTCGAACTTATGTGCACGTACTAGATTTTATGCACATTTATTTTCAGTCCCGCATCGTTGCATATAGAATGCAACGAGCGAATATTTTACTCTTAGTCTGAATGGTTATGTGGAAGCAAACACACGTCATCAGCATAATCAAAGTGACTTAAGATGTTAAATAGTCTCCATTGAAGACCTTTATCTTCCCCACCTTCCAGCGCAGCTTTCAAGATGTTATTTATTACCACCAGAAACAGGGCTGGTGATAATATGCAGCCTTGTCTGACACCCGTGACACTGTTTGCATGGGTAAATCAGGGCCACCTCAATCTGCGAAAATGGAAATTTCGTATATAACACGTCTAACAACCCTTCCACAATAATAATGAAATTGAAGGTCACAAGATCAAAGTCCTGTTTGGGCAGTAGTGCCCTTGAAGATTAAAACTGCTGGCCGAAACCTCTGCACAATTGAAATTCGGAGTAGCAACATAAGCATTCTTTGCTGGAATAAAACGTTCAGTTGCCACACGGCGATTTTTACAAAATTAATGTGTGGCAGCTTGTATTGAAAAAATGATAAATACTTGCGATCTTACAAAAAAAAATTCAATTGTTGTTTGGCCTACATTTCCTGCGAAAAATGAGTTCAATCTCAAAAAAAAAACGTAAAAAACCGATTTGAAAATTTTTCGCCCAGAATCCAGTTTCCAATCTCTTTCTGGAAGAATACGTTCGTACACAATAACTTTAGGCACTATAACCTAAATCGGGATTTGGCTCCCGACCTTCAGGTTCCTTAACATTTTAGTTGTTATTGTAAAAGAGTTGTTAGCCCTTCGCGCCACTCTTTACCGCCTTAACGAATTTTCATTTTCACAGATTGAAGTGGCCAAGATATAGCAACGCAAGTAGTGTGCTGAAATTATACGTCAACCGGGATTTGAACTCCCGACCTTCGCATTGTAGACCAATACGCTACAGACTGGGCTGCACCCTAGCTAAATAAGTGAATCGTCGGTCGAAAATCTTGAATCCGTGCTGGTTTTATCAGAGCGATTGCTTGAAAATTACCTGAGAATACATTGAGACAAAAAGAATCTGAAAGATGTTGTTAAATAGTAGGGTTAAAGTCAGATTTTCCTATAGCTCCTACCACTTCAATTAGACGATCAATATTTCAATGGTAAAAATCAATTGATTTCACTTTAATCCATACATTCATGAATTGCTACTCCTGAAAAGTTGAGCTAGTAATGTATTATGCTATAGAGAGATTATGGTATTATCAAGTTTACCTCAATCTGCTCTGATATCTGTAATAAGCAAATTATATCAATGACCTAATCTGCTTCAATAACGCATTATGCAATATTCAAAGTGATTCAGTATTCCATCTCTCACAATCAGGAGATCTACACGAATGTTTAGAAATTATATTGAATTTCAGAATCATTTAAAAGCATTTCCAGCAATTCAAACAAAAACATTATCTAGAGATCACAAACAAAAAAGAATTCTACTAAATAATGAAATGTTTAAATGTCTGTTTCTATCCTTAGGTATTTATCAACCCAATTGTAACCATATCCTGAGGCTTTCTTATCCGTAGGCTCATATTGAGCTAATTAAAACTACAAACTAATGAATAAGTCTTCGAACAAACGTATTAAGACGTTCTGATTAAACAAATATAAAAACTTAATGACTTTCGTTTATCGAAAAATTGTCTAAGTTGCTCTTAGCAAATTAAGAAAATAACGACTCCTTATTAATTTAAAATGTCAGGAGGACATATTTAGATATAGAAATATCAATTTGTCAAAAAAAGGGCCGTGTCAACGTTATTTAGCTATCTTTAAATTAGTTTAATCATATTTTGAATCCGTAATCGAGTCTTATTCTATGAACTTTGGAGGTTTTGGCCCTTTTTAAGACCGTCTCAGAATAGCACCATTCAATATTGGAAAGAATTATATTAAAGAAACAACTCAAAGACACAATTTCTTAACAATTATTCAAGATTTGCGGCAGGTGTCAAGCTTATATTTGCAAAGCACACGACAAACTGCCATTACTTTTTGCTAATAGAGAAGTGAGGTAAATAGCCTGAGCTTATTCAAGTGAGTAGCGTGTTGGACTAAAATGCGAAGGTCGGCAGTTTAAATCCTGGTCGTCGTATAATTCCCCTTGCTTAAAAAATTGGTAGATAGAGGGTTATGCGAAGGTCTTATAACTCTTGCACAAAAAGAAATACATGTTAAGGAACTTGATGATCAGGAGGTCAAGGCTCTATTGGGGCTGCAGTGTCATTGCCAAAAGGAAATATAAAAGCAGAACAGAAAATTTACATAAAATTGTTTGTAAACAAATTTCAAATGCTGGTGATTCACATTTAATTTTAGTACGACCATTTACTACTACAGTACTATTTCGGTTAAAATATATATTTCAATTCTGAATACCGTTCCACTCTTTCATTATGAAGTAATAATGTATTCTTAATTTAATATTCGAAGTATTTAAGTATTCCTACAAAACTGTGGATAAATCAGATCCATGAAATCTGTAAATGTTAAATTTATCTTTTGTTCACACTTTTGCACAATTCAAGTACAGATATTTCGATTTCAAATAATTTGTTGTTAAATTTTTCCCATTCACTTATGTTAATATAAAATTAAATACAAAATTATCACGAAAATCTAGCTGTTAATTAAATTAAATGCAGTTTAAAACCAATTTTTTTTTTTAAAATGTATATTATGTTGGTGGAGGTTTTTTTTTTAATCATTCATTATTTATCGCTTTCAATTCATTTTTTTTTGCTGATTTATTTCCCATAAACCCATAATTATTTTGCTTCCAATAAAAATTTCGTAATAAAAACAAAATATTTATAATAAGTCGACCCGACGCGAACCCACGCAATGAATCCTTTGAAAAACATACATAAATATACATATATACATACATCGTAATATTACAGGGTATGCAAAATATCATGTAAAAATGAAAATACTTAATTAGGGGTATCGCAGTTGAAGCAAAAAACATTGAATGCCACCATTTATCTCATTACTATAAATAATTAAATAAAATCACGTCGATAATAATGAGTTGGAATTTATGGTCTGTTCACGAGAATTCTTTGAATGTTAATATTCGTGTAATTTGGGGGATGGTAAAAGGAATCCTTAAAGGACATAAAATTAAAGCGTTCGAAGTCTTTTTTGTAGACAGCCAAGCAGAAGGAATCAAAGTTTTTGAGCGGCAATATTTCTTAAAATTTCTGTAATTATTCTTTCTGTCTGAGCATTATTTTGTAACATTCTTAACATTAAAGCAAACACAATGTACTCTGAGATTTCAGAGCTGTAGATATAACAAAAAAATTAGATGCAATTACCTTCATTCATGCGAACATCATAAAGGGGAAACGTGTTAAAATCCTTATCTCTCGGCTTTGGGATAAAATTTTAGAACATCATAGAGCCTCTAATAAAACAATAACAATAATAACCAGTGGGGCTGTACAGAAAAGAGGAGATAGCTTAAAATTAAAAAAAAATAATAATTCTTTTAAAGCTACAATAAAAGATCGTTCTATATCAATAGCAAGATATTATCTTCTTCTTAAAGCAGATCAAATCAGGTTTCTTTTCTGTTCTGACCTTCAGGTACATTATTATTTACTAGTATCACATGTGGTCGAAATTCGACCAATTGTGTGTGTAAAATAATCAAATTTATCTTGTTTTTGATGTAATTCATTGGAATTTAGTTGTATACAAGTTCTTAATTCTTGCATATCAGTTTCGTTTCCATCTAAATACTAGAAAAAAAAATTTACCACAATTTTTGATTTTCAAGTTGTAAGTCAAGCAGCAAGGGATGTCAACGGCAGTTCGAAAGCTTTGCAGATTGCTGTTATTGGTTTTTGTCTTCGATGAATACTTTGCCGCCGCCTAATATTAGGCATCCTTTAATTACACACTTCTCTATATCCACATTTACTGCCGAAAAGAACTTACATAAAAGCTCAATGCAGTGCACTGGATCTACTGGTACTCTTCAGTCACCGAAGTCAAGCACGATTGAACACGTGTAATACTGAAATGGGATCGCACTTTTATGTTCCCACTTTATTTTATCTGCCTTAACAGCAACATGCAAACATGATTTTTGATTTGTGCACATCACAGTAGCTTTTTAATGATATAAGTTTCATTCCCTTCCTTTAATAATAAGTAAAAAAAAAGTCACTGACAATTTTTAATATTTAACATTTGTTATTGTAGAATAGTTATGAATACTTTGGACTTGCTTCGAGTCAAATGATTGACAGAACATAACCAAAACAATTCACACAATTTTTATTGTAAAAAGAATCAAACCGTCGAAGGATATTTAATTGTACAAAGATGGTTTAGATGCCATACAAAAAAAAGATTAGCTCCTGTCAAAAAATTACTTTGTATTAGCTCAAGTAATACTTGTAAGTCAGCTCTCAAAAGCCCAAAGATCTAATATGATCAAAAGCTTCGATAGAAGATACTTGAAATCCCAAAAAGCTCATGATCTTTTTAATCATTCGTTAAAACGGTGAACTAAAACTTTCATAAAATCTTCTACATCTCCGATGATTTCCCTAATAGTTTTTAAGAAAATTAATAAGACCGAGAGTTTTTGGAGGTGTAGAAAGCTATTTATTGTGCGATTGTATAATGAGAAATTTATGAATAAAATAATATAGAAAAAAAAGTATAATGATTTATTTTGATACAAGAACAAAATAAACTTCATAAATTTGCAATATTAACAATGAGGAGCCTACATCGAAATTTTTTATACATGAAAATATCCAGGGCCAGATCAAAGGAATTTAGGATTGAGACGAAATGTTTTAAATAACCTTTTTTGCAGATAGTTGACGAATCTTTGCCTTCCGAGAAGGCTTTTGTTTTGGCTGCGAACAAGAAAATTTAGGCCTCTACCAGCGAATCAGCCTTCCCTACCCGACAGTAGTTGATAGAGTCAGTCCAAGAGCGACGAGTTGGGAATCGACCGGTATAGTTGAAGAACCCTCTCACTAATAAATTGAAAATAAAAACATAACAGAATTATGACTGGGCGTAAAGCCTAATCATATGATACTCTAGATGAAATGGGAATGACTTTAATATAACGGAAAATATGTCATCTCCAATTCTTTCGAATAGTGAATAGAGACTTTTGCATGGGAGGTGGTAGAAGTAGAAGAGTTGGTTTATATTTTTTGCATATGACATCGAACATGGCATGCAAACTGTTTTCTGCTGAATTTAAAGTTTTAAGTTTTCATTATTTAGAAAGAAATTGGACATAGTCTTACTAAAATTGGGGCATTTGTATGGGAGGTGGCAGAGGAAATGGAACGTTTTAGATGATTTTGAAACTGCTTATCATTACCCTTATCACCATGCTTTGATTCAATTTCAAAGTCGATAGCTCTCATAAATTCGAAGCAAAAATACTTTGCTTGAATTTATAATACAGATATTTATATGGGAGGGGGTAGAAGGAGTGAAGCTGAGCTGATAATTTTTTCTAGCATTTATTGCAATTGTTAAAAAACAAATTATGGCAAAATTTTAAGTTTGTAATTGTTCTAGTTTTAATGGAAACCTATGTAATGCATTTAACAAAAATTATACATTTGTATGGGAGGGGATAGAAGGAGTGTAAGGATCAAAACAATTTTTTTCCCGTTATTAATATTTCTATTTTTTTACCTTATACAAAATATCAAGTTGATAGCTTTAACAGTTTCGAAGAAAAATAATTTAATATAAATTTCAAAATTTCGTGAAATTTGTATGGGAGGGGGTAGAAGGAGTGAAGTTGATAATTATTTTTAAAACTAATTACAATTATATAGTAGAATCAATTTTGGCAAAATTTCGTCTCTTCAGCTTTACTAGTTTCAATGTTAAAGTTAATTTTTTGCTAAAAATGACACACAACATTTCTTAGCACTATAGCTCAAAGCTTTCGAGAGTTATGCTGTAGACAGACGGACAGACAGACAGACTGACAGACGGTCACTCGGAATCAAGGTTTTTGAGCGACAACAAATACTTCTGTACCCTTGGCGGCTCTGTGCGAGCATTATTTCTTAGCGTTACAAACGGTAAGGCAAACATAATATACTCTCAGATTTCATATAGAGTATAATTATGCTAACGTTTCAAAAACGACATAAGTTTCATTTAAAACTCTTCATCACCCATCCCATTATTGCGAGTTGACACTTTCGCCATCTGCTGTGACAAGTTGAAAGATCAATTACCATACTGATCGATAGAGGCACTCAAAGCAGTTCAAAGCCATTTCGTGTAGAATGACCGCAGATAATGATTCATATTTATCGCCCATACATATTTGCTGAAGTGAGTGAATCGTTCCATGCTCGATTAATCGAGTAAATTGAATATTCGGTTCTGGTTGCACGGTTGTCGGGTAGAAAATTTGATCAGTCAGATTGAAATGTTCATGACATCGTGATCCGGCTGTCGTCATAGTAATATCGGGACAGAGAGAAATCATTCTCAAGTAAAGTTTAAAATGATGCCATCTTCATCAACATACTTGGGTATCGTACGTGGTCTTATGCATGAACAATGTAAATTCGAAGACGTAAGTGGCAATGGATCGGTCACAGTCTTCAGAAGACTGCAGCAATTCTTGACCAAAAGCGTTTCGAACTAGAGTAATTCGTCGATTATATTGACAGTATCGTCGTCGAACGTCAGCACAAATCGTCCAAGGTCAATGAAACTGATTAATAATAATAATACTTAATAATAAATACCCGATGCATGGTTTCCGAATTTCCCTTCATAGTGCGAGTTGACGATCAAGATCGCATCAGCTCGTGTACGTTATTTGATCACGCAAGCTAGTATGGAAATCTTCTCAGAATTGTTTGAAGTATGCATTTCCAATAATTGTTGCAGGTGTTCTGCTTGTTTATTTTCTAACCTTCCTATCTTTCTACTTCTTGTCTTATCAACTATAGTATTTTGATACTAATAGGTAAGAACAAAATGAGATGCACCAGTTCACACATATCTCGATGCCCAAAATCAATAAGTTAAACTTCGAATTGCTTGCTAACGCACCCTATTTGCCATATTGAACTCCCTCGGATGAAAAAATAATCGGGTGATGAAAGATTTGCAATGAAGAGTCTGCGATTGGCTATTTTGAGCTCGACGATTGCAATTATAAACAGAGACTCGAAGCTATTGAACATCGCTGGAAAAAGTGTATCGAGCTAAAACAAGACTATGTAGAGAACTTAGGTGTTTTTTCCTAAACTTTTTGTGTTTCCTTTGTTAGATTGAGTACTCCTGGGGCTGCCATCGTATCTTTTTCGGCTGAAGTAAGATTTTTTTTTTGAACGCTCGATACAAATCGCAACGGATTGCATATTGTCAAAAAAAATAAAAAAAATCAGATTGATTCCCTCAAGGCGCCGTTTTATCACCTTCATTATTTTGAATTACAATCTATATAAAATCTGACGTAAGTTTGCTATCCAGTTGGTAAATAAGGCTCGGAGAAAAAAATTAATGACACAGAAGTTAATATTGTCACTCAAAAATCTCAAAACCAGATACCCGTCCGTTCATCCGTACGCTCTCCAACCTGAGAACGTGTTAACTAAGAAGTTAAAGTTTTGCACACGTCATTTTTGACGAAAAATTAAGGTGAAAGCATGATACTCGCATTTGAATGGGAGAGACTCGTGATCAAATCAATTCCGTGATTTGAGATCATATACGTATTGAAGAGCATTTAGGACATGTGAATAATTATTGCTTGTGTTAATTAAAAAAAAAAGCCCAAATAAAATAACATTAAGCTTGAAAATCTAACAGGACTACGATTGTGCGTAGAGCCCAATCATACGATACCATAGATGAAATCGAAATTTTTGTGATATTATGAAATTTTTTATGGGAAGTGGCTGCACTGAACTAATTTGTTTCACATCATGCTAGAGTAGCTATAAAAATGTTTTATACCAAAGTTAAGCTTCAGAAATTAAGTACTTACTTACTTACGATGGCGCTACAGCCCAAATCGGACTTTGGCCTCCTGAATGCTTTGCCTCCATCCATCTCGGTTCAGTGACCGCGTCCTCCAGTTTGAAAATCTTAGCAGTGATTTGCTGTCTGCGTCAATCGAATCCTCCCAGCGCTTTCGTGGTTTTCCGACCGGTCTTTGTCCGTTGACTTTCCCTTTTAGTGTGCGTTTGGGAATTCTTCCGTCATCCATCCGCTCCACATGACCAGCCCATTGTAATTTTTTAAATTTTATGAGGGTTGACACTTCTGGATTGTCGAAGATGGCATACAATTCTCTATTGTATCGTATTCTCCAGATTGAGTCTTCCCTCACAGGTCCGAGGATTCTTCTGAGGACCTTCCTTTCAAAGGCATTAAGTCGTTTTTCGGACGCCTGAGTTAATGTCCACGTTTCGCTGCCATAGCATAGCACAGGTCTTATGATTGTTTTGTATAGCTTAAGTTTTGTTTTCCTGTGCACGTTCTTGTTTTTGATTATTGGAAGTACCGAATAATAAGTCTTGTTTGCCATCATTATCCTTCTTTTAATTTCGATGGGTTCGCTTCCATCCTTCGATAGATTTGCCCCTAGATATATGAAGTTGTCTACGTTTTCTAGGTTATAGTCTCCTACTGTAATATTTTGTCTGATTGGCGTCTTTTTCCTAGTTTGCGTCATAATTTTTGTTTTGTTTTCATTAATGCGTAGTCCAACTTCCCTTGCTACCGAGTCAAGGTTTACAAATACTTCCTTAGCACTCTCCAGAGATCTTGCAAGGATATCTATGTCGTCGGCATATGCTACGAGTTGTGTGGATTTGAAGCATAGTGTTCCCTTGGTGTCAACGGGAAGTTTCCGAACAACATATTCGAGTGTTAAGTTGAAAAGCATTGGTGCGAGGCCGTCACCTTGTTTAAGGCCGTTGTCTGTTTTAAAACTGGAAGTCAGATCGTTTTCTACTCTGACTTGTGACAAAGACTCAGTCATTGTCATTCTTGTCAGTCGAACCAGTTTCGGTGGGACTCCAAACTCCAACATGATTTTATACAGTACGCGCCTGTCGATACTGTCGTATGCTTGTTTGAAGTCAACAAATATCTGGTGCACATCAATATTATACTCCCAGCACTTTTCCAGCACCTGTTTAACTGAGAATATCTGGTCCGTGGTTGAGCGTCCAGCTCTAAATCCGCCTTGGTATTCACCAATTACTTTATCAGCATAGGGCTTAATTCTCTTTTCTAGAATTTTCGTCAAAATCTTATAAGACGTACACAACAGAGATATTCCTCGGTAGTTTTCGCAGCAGAGTTTGTCACCTTTTTTATAAATTGGACATATGATGCTCTTGCGCCAATCTTCAGGAAGTATTTCCTGCGTCCATATGTCCGCGACTAATCTATGTAGGAGATGCGCTATGCAGGTGTCGCCGGCTTTCAGAAGTTCAGCTGGGATTTGATCAGTGCCCGGCGCTTTGTTGTTTGGGTGGTTCCTTAGGGCTGTTTTTACTTCTTCGAGTGTGGGAGGACTCAAAGCGGATCCTTCATCAGCTGTTACATCAGTTATACCTGCTATTGTATCTGCTGCTGCTGTTCGTGTAGGTGATGGGCTCGGGTTAAGAAGGTGTTTAAAATATTGTGCCCATCTTAGTTTTATATCTTCCGCGTTACTTATAATGTTCCCTTCCGCATCCTTGCATAGGGTCGTTTTCGGTTTGTAACCTTCTTTCATCCTTTTGACAAGGGAATACGCGGCTCTTGTGTTGTGTAATTTAAATTGTTCGTCCATGTTTTTAATTTCGTCATTATTGTACTTCCGTTTTTTTTGTCTGCATATTTTGTTTGCAAATCGTCTAAGATCCTTGTACTTGTCTTGTTTGGCTCGTGTCGGCCGTTCCGTTAATATTTTGTAAGCTTCATTTTTTCGTTCTAAGGCATCTTGGCATTCTTTGTCGAACCAATCATTTCTTTTGCGCCGGGGTTGTTGTCCTATCACCTCCTCTGCGACAGATGTAATGCCATCTTTGATTTTTTGCCACATTTCTTCTATTGGCATGCTGACAGTGGTATTCAGCATTGTCGTGAAGTGCCTCTCCAAGGCTAACGCATATTTCGCAACTATTTTCTCGTTTTTGAGTTTCCCTATGTCGAATTTAGGAACCGGTTGTATTTTTGAGTGTCCTCGGTTTGCGATTCGACATCGAAACTTGGTCTTTACCAAATAGTGGTCTGTGTCGCAATTAGCCCCTCGACATGTACGCACGTCGAGAATGCAGGAGGCCGTTTTTTTCTCTATTAGAACATGGTCTATTTGATTGAATGTTCTTCCGTCGGGTGAAGCCCACGTTCTCTTATGAATATCACGATGCGGGAAGCATGTCGAGCTTACAATAAGGTTTTTGCTGCTGGCGAAATCAGTCAGCCTCTGGCCGTTGTCGTTACTAATATCATGGAGACTATGCCTTCCAATTGTCCCTATGCATGCTTCTTCTTTGCCCACTTTCGCGTTAAAGTCACCTAATACTATTTTAATATCATTCGACGGAAGGGAGTCGAATGTTGATTCTAAGGTGCTGTAGAAATCGTCTTTAACTTCGTCGTCTTTGTCTTCCGTTGGGGCGTGGACATTAATAAGCCAAACATTAAAAAAACTTGTTTTGATGCGGATTGCACACAATCGTTCATTGACGGATTTGAAGTTGGTAACTTGGTGTTTAAACTTCTTGTCGACGATAAACGCAACTCCAAATTCCCGGCTTCCCGATGATTTCCCACTTTTGAAAATTGTGTGCGATCTTAAGTCATTAATCTCTCAGAAATTAAGTAGGTACTGAGAAACTTAGTGCATTGAATTTAATCAAATTGTGCAATTTGTATGAGAGGTGGTATAAGGAAAGGAGTGTTTTTGGTGATATTTCGAGAAACAACTATAATCATCATGCAATTGATATATTTTAAATTTCAGGTCTGTATCATTCACGCTTTTTAAAAAAATCGAGTTTTTGTAAAGACGTGGAATTGTGTCACATTGTATGGGAGGGGTAGAAGGAGTGAAGGTACTCGGTTAATTTTTTCCGGATATTAATAATGATAATTTAGGATAGAGTACGAAATTTGAGCTCAATGAAAGTTATATGTACTGAGGAAATTAGTTTAGAATATTTCATGAAAAAGTGCAGTTTGTATGGGAGATGGTGGAAGGAGTAGGGGGTTTTAAGTGACTTTTTGAGAAGCAACTATAATTAATTTACAATTGACATATTTTAAATTTCAGATCAGTAACATTTACAGTTTTCAAGAAAATTGAATTTAAGTAAAGTCGTGGAATTGTGACACATTGTATGGGAGGTGGTAGAAGGAATGAAGCTAATCGCTTAATTTTTTCCCGATATTACTAATAATGCAAATTAAGGATAAAGGACAACATTTAAGCTCGATGAAAGTTACATGTACTGAGAAAATTGGTATATAGCATTTCATGAAAAAGTGCAGTTTGTATGGGAGGTGGTGGAAGGAGTAGGTGGTTTTAAGTGAATTTTTGAGAAACAACTATAATCATTACGCAATTGAAATATTTTAAATTTCAGATCTGCATCATCCACGCTTTTCAAGAAAATCGAATTTTTGTAAAGTCATGGAATTGTGTCATATTGTATGGGAGGGGTTAGAAGGAGTGAAGCTACTCGGTTAATTTTTTCCCGATATTAATAATAATGCAAATTAAGGATAAAGTACAACATTTAATCTCGATGAAAGTTACACGTACTGAGAAAATTGGTGAAAAGCCTTTCATGAAAAAGTGCAGTTTGCATGGGAGGTGGTGGAAGGAGTAGAGGGATTCAAATAATTTGTATACCATAGATCACATTTCTGATAAAAATAGTATTTTCTAAATTTCAAATGATTTGCTTTAATGGTTTGGAAGAAAATTTGATTAGTATATATTTTTGAAATTGAGTCATTTTGTATGGGAGGGGGTGGAAGGCGTGGGGGTACTGAAATAAAATCACACGCAGATTACATGTCGGTGCACATGTAACAAACTGTGAAAGTTTCATTACAATCGGTTTAGCCGTTTTTGCGTGAAAACCGGAAAGACAGACTGACAGACTGACAGACAGACAGAAAATTTTTAAAAATGTTTGTTTCTGCTTAGTTATTGCTAAAAGAAAGCAAAAAACTTATTTATAGCCATTTATTAACAAATAACAGACAGACACTACAATTATATTTATACGTATAGATGTGATCTAGAGTATAACAATTATTTGAATTCCTTACTCCTTCCATCGCCTCCTATACAAACTGGACTTTTTCATGAAACACTAGAAAAAATGTTCTCAGCACGTATAACATTTATCGAGTTCAAATTCTGTAACAAATAATTAATTAGCATAGCTTTTAAGATTGCGAAAAATAAAGTCTCTCTTCACTCCTCCCACCTCCTCCTATACAATGTAACACTTTTTCATAACTTCACAAAAAATCAATTTTCTTGAAAAATATGAATCATACTGGTTTGAAATTTGAGAGATATCAATTGCATAATATTGGTAATTATTACTGAATAAATATCTAAAAACCCCAACTCCTTCTACCGCCTCCCATACAAACTGCACTATTTCACTTAATCGAACATACTCATTTTCTCAGTACCTTTTCAAATTTTCGAAGCTAAAATTTTGTATAAAACATTTTTATCGATACTCAATCATGATGTGAGAAAAATTAGTTCAATGCTGTCATCCCGTCAACCGCTCCCCATACAAAACTTTTGAAGACCAAAAAAATTAATATTTCATCTACAGTATGGTATGATTGCGGTTTAGTCGAAATCGTAATGCTGGTGTGTTTTTCATTAAGTTCTGTATGCAACACTTAATCCAATTCACCGCTTTGCACACTGGTTAATATCTTTCAATTCGATTCTGATGTAGTAGCCCATTTTCAGTCGAAGATATTTTTTTTCTTTCAAAAACAAATTCATGTAAAATGTCGACGCTATTTCACCTCCCACTGCATTCTGCCTTGACGAACATACCACTGAAGTTTCGTTTCCACACTATGACGTCACAGTAGTTTTCATGACAGCCAACAACTCCTTATATACATCGTGTCACAAGAATATTAAACATGCACTCTTCTTGTTGGCAGATATTTTTATAGTCTAGATGAAATCTGAGAGTGTTATAAGTTTGCCACAAAGATTGTAATGTGAAGAAAAAAGGCTCGGAGGAAAAATGAATGATACAGAAGTTATCACTGAAAAATTTTAAAACTGGATGTCTATCTGTCCGTCCGTCTATACGTGTCCTCTCTAGCTCGAGAGCGCGTTGAGCTAGAAAGGTAAAATTTCGTTCACGTTGTTTTTGATGAAAAAGTAAGACCAAGTTCATAAACGTGCCAAATCCCTCCACCCCTTCTAACCACTCCCATATAAAATGACTCATTTTCGGAATTTCATAATAAACGGATTTCCTCAAAAAGTATAAAATGATTTTATGATTTTTATGATGGCATCAATCCATACTATAAAAATTATTTGAATCCTCTCACTCTATCTACCACTGCACTTTTTCATAAAATAGTACACAGTAGTAGTAGTAGTAGTCAGTACCTATAAAATTTATTGAGCTGAAATTGTGCACAAGATATTTATTAGTAAGACCGTACAAAACTGGACGAATAACTTCAATCCTTCTACCCCCGCCCATACAAAGTGAAACATGTTGAAAGAAAAGATTTCCGGATTCTACACTGTTACGCATTATTATTCATGACGTTTCGGTCTCTGCTGAGACCTTTATCAAACTGCTCAAACTCTCAGCAGAGACCGAAACGTCACGAATAATAAAGCGTAACAGTGTAGAATCCGGAAATCTTTTCTTTCAATTCGAAATGCACTGTGAAAACATTCACCAAACCATTAAAATGAAACATTTTCAGGACTTTACAGAAAATCGGTTGTCTTGATAAGTATGACTGTCATTGGTCTGAAATTTGAAAGATTTCGATTGCATTCGTAGTTAATACTTAAAATCACCCTCTCCTTCTAGCACCTCCCATATAAACTGCAAAATTTCACTAAATTTAATACAAGAATTTTCTGAAAACTTTGAAGCTTAAATATTGTATAATACAACTCTATCATGATGCCGTCACCACTTCTACCACTCCCCATAAAAACTTTCTTAAAATCAATAAATTTCTCTCTGATCTATTGAGTACCGCATGGTTTTACGCCCAATCGAAGTCCTGTTATGTTTATAAATATAATCAAAATGAAATTTACCAAATAATTCGATTAATCTTACCAAGAAAACTTAAAGCCATACTTTCCATTACCGCAAAATTCATTCAATTGAAAGCCTCTGCTTCGAATACAATTTTCAAAAACTCATGACTTGTAAAATAAAAGTTGGATATCTTACAAGTTGGATACCTCACAATTTAGTTCCGAATAAAAACATATTCTACAAGATATACAAGTAGAACCCTCTTTAGTGATATTAAATTTTCGTTAAATTATTGCATTATGAGAAGAAAAATTTACATGACAAAATATTTGTTATTCAATTTTCTTTGCCAGCATGAAAACGACCCTTGTTATCTTTTCGGAATGGAAATGACACAGCTCGAAACTCTAATTTATTTTCCCTAATCATATATTCAGCTTATACTGAAAACTTCTAAGTCGACAGTTAGTTATTAAACATATTACAGGTGTTGTAAATAAGATAAGTTATACCTAGATAAATTTTATATAATTTTTGGCTTGTTTTTGAGAACGGATAATGTCGAAGACTATACACGCGATACACTAAAACATTTTGAATAATCCAATAGATAGTTCATTGATATTTAATTCCTCAGTTCTGTAATCAAATTAGTTTCAGGGAATAAAGTTGTTGAATGCTGTGTTGCGCTTGATGATAGCATTGACACGTAACTGCCCCAATTTGTATCTAACTATTCATGGGATATTTTTGAAACAAAGAACTTAAAAGATGAAGCATAATCCTTAGACTTCTGTTGAAGCCATTAGCAAGCCATTTTTAACAGCAAGGCCATTAAAACACACAAAAGTAAGTAAAAAAAAAGTCTATAAAAACGGTCAGCTCTATTAAATTGTGTCATAATAGTCTGTCTAGAACCATTTCGGGGCATTCGAGTGAAATATCACATAGTATCCCTCATACTCTGTCTTATATAACTCTTCCTTTCCTAAGCTATAACCATAAAAAAATGCTATTTAGAAGTATCACAGCAAACATACATACAAACATTAAAATCATGACTGTTTTACCAATAATTCCCACAGCATCATCCCCATATAATTAATTAAGAACATACAATAGTACTCACCTTTAAAACAAATATTTCACCAGTTGTACGATTAATATCAAATTTACTATTAGCTGGATTATCCGGATCAATACCTTGACCGGTAAGAAAGTAAACAATGTTTTGGGGTCGATCTTTATCACCATCAGTAGCTGTGACCTGTTGTTTGTGAAAGAAAATTAGAGTGTTAAATTAAATCTTGGAATCCATGTTAAGGTTTTAAACAGTCCTACCCATTAAACACATGTAAGAATAAACATTCACATATACAAATATCAAAACAAATACCATGCAATTTGAAATGAAAATCCCAGCAACAGTGCTAAATATTACTGTGTGTAAAACTATACTTTCCACGAAACATGCAATTTGTCATCATACTTAGCTTTTTCAAGGAGAAATAACCATCGTAAATCCCTTTATCCTATTACACACTCAATACATTACTGAATATACAAACTATTGCGAAATTTTCTATGTCGAGTTGGAAACAGCTTCAGGTTAAACGCGCTCTCAAAAATATATTTTGTCAAGGATTTTCGCTACTTACCCGACTTATTAAAATATTTTCTCCGGAAGGATATTATTCGAAAATATCCTAAACCAGAAAGAATGACTTGAAACATTGGCCATAATCATGTGTGTTGTATATCACTGGTTGAACTTTTCGGCAACTATCTACCCCCCGTACAGCAGTAGAATGCTTTGCAGCATAGCTTCGGTACAAAAGCGGTACACTACATATGTTACTATCAGCTAACTTTGAGGTTAGATTCCGTGGTTGGTATGTTCAAATCAAATACCCTAGAACTATGCGCTAGTGTATCGGATATCAACGATTCCTTGTATCATATATCATGTAGTTTGCTTCCTCCATATTTTCGTGATGAGATGTTTTTTGTACGAATTTGTTTTAGATTCTGAGCTGATCCTGGTTAAAGGGAGAAAAGTGAGGTATTCGGAAAAGGTAATCATTTCATATGGATGAAGTTTTTGCCATTTCATGGAGTTGACTTTTTGTCTGTATCGGATTTTAGTTTCTTGTAGGGTTTTTGGGGATAGTGAGTACTCTGGTGCAACATAATTTTATAATGAAGTAATAAATGGTCGTAACTTAGACGATTTTAATGAGATAGTTGTATTCGTGGTTGCTCAGCTGAATTAGGTTTTGCATTTTCAGTTGGAGAATATATTGCAATTGGTCAGATATAATTAAAAAGCTATGACTTGGTTTGGTGAATGTTTTCACAGCATTTTGGTTTTTGCGGAGAGCTCTTTTAAACCACTATGGGAAATGGTACGGATCACATGACGACGGTGAATGGCGCTAGTGGAGGGGGCTTTGCAACTTAAGTATACTTAATATGGAAGACTTTGCAAAAATAAGTCTCAAAAAATGAGTCGAACAAAGGACGGTTCAGTTATTGGTTCAGATCTAGTCCTTAACCATTGGAAAGTGAGAAACAAAAAAATTATAAGTAAACAGGTATCACGGCCAATCACAAACTCAAATTACTGGTAAGCTCCCTGCCATAGAACAGAAACAGCTCTCTTCCACAAGGCGCGATTATGAGCATCAGCCTTTTGCTGTTGCTAGAACTCGTTTATTCCTCTGGCCTCCTGCTACTCGCTTCCTTGTGCTACATGGTTGACTAACCCGACGTCTTCCTTGAGGATTATAATCCTGAGCTTGCTTGGCGATGTTTCGCTCTGGTTTTCACAAAGAGTAACCGATTCACTGCCACTTCCGCCTTCGAATCTCACTGCTTATTTCAGTATGTCCAATTGTACTCCAAAGTCCGTTGTCACTTTTGGCTAGAATATCCACGTTGTACAACCAGATAACATGGATTTGATGCGTCAAAAACTCGTAGTTTCGTGCGAAAGGAGATCTCTCTTAACCTCCAAAAAGTGGAAAGGATACCGAAGGCCTGACAAGCTTTATTTAGATGACCCTCAATATACTTTTCGGCTCCGCCGTCCATACTGACAAAGCTTCCCAGATAACAAAAATCTTGCACCTCTTCCACATCTTGTCCGTTAAGAACAAACGGTGTGCTTGTGTTCGAACCCATGTGAATGTATTTGGTCTTACGCATATTTTTTTTCAGTCTCTCTTCGTTGCATTTAGAATGTAACGAGCGAACATTTGACTCTAAGTCCGAACGGTTATGTGCAAGCAAACAAACGTCATCAGCATAATCAAGGTGACTGAAGATGTTAAATAGTCTTCATTGAAGACCTTTATCTTCCCCACCTTCCAGTGCAGCTTCCAAGATGTTATTTATTACCACCATAAACAGGGCTGGTAATAATATGCAACCTTGTTTGACACCCGTTCGCTCAGGAAAGCTCTCGGACAGCTTTTCTCTATGTAAGACGCGGCACCTCGCACTTTCGTAAGATTCTATAATCATAGTTATGACCTAATCTCGAATACGTCTTCTTCGCCAAGCATTCCATTTGTAGTCTCGCTTAACGCTGTCGAAAGCCTTCTCGAAGTCCACAAACATGAGATGTAGTAACAAACCCATTTCGGTGGACAGCTCCAATATTATCCGTAGGGTATTTGTATAGTCGGTACAAGACGATCCTTTACGAAATCCAGCCTGGTAAACTTCGAGAGTGCTCTCTATGACATCACTAATCCCATTGAGAATTATCTTAGCCATGATTTCCGATACGGCAGTAAGTAGATATACACCTCGCCAATTGCCACAATCCGAAGCCCTTCTCCGGAATTTTCACAATGACGCCCTCCTTCCATTCAGTCGGATATCTTGCTTCAATCCACACCTCAGTAAAAAGGCTGTTATTTCCGGGTTCGCTTTGAAAAGTTCGGCTGGTAGTCCGTCTATAACTGGGGCTTTCCTTCCCGCCATTGACCGAATGGCTGAAACTATCTCTTTCTTATCTGGGGGACCGTCCCTAACAAAGGAATGTTACGGTTGAATGTTTGGTAGTAGTTCTGTTTCTGGAATATCTTCCTCCGTCAAGATGTTTAAAATATCACAGAAGTACTCCTTCCATCGCCGCAACTGGTGTTCGATCATATTAAGGAGAGTTCCGTTGACATCTATCACCAGGTGAGTAGCGGCGAAATTCTTCGTCAACTGTTTCATAATTTTAAATAGTGAACCGATATCCCCGAGGCATGCCGCAGATTCTGCCTTGTTGACCAGATCTTCAATGGATTATCTCTTGTCACGTCTAACAGCCTTTTAAGCTATACATGACCATCGCCAATTTCCAAGGAACTCTATCCGCTATGACTTTAGTCACAACCACGACGTCTCTCCACCAAGGTGACCTCACCATTGCAGTGGTTCAAAACAGCAGAAACTTTTGGCCAGGTTTCGTACTACAACGAATTATTCCCAGTTAAGTTGCATGCAACTCGTGACTGGAAGCACACATCAGGTACGTGCAAACGACTCTACCAGAATTAACTTAAGTTATTCACACTCTACTGAGAACAAATTATTTGCAGCTCCTTGGTAATACGGAAAGATTTTCATACTTTTTCTTGAAGGTCTCTTTCTTCGAAGTCCCTTGTGCGCGAAGGCATGGGGAAAAAACTCTATCGGCTCGCCAGCCTACAACTTACATGCTGCCCCTTCCCACTTCCCGTGACCGCAATGGCCTCCAACTGCCTTATGTATGCAAATCGAGGACATTCCTCAAAGATATGCATCCACCTATGTCGAGAAAACTGTTGATGCTGCCATGGCTAGTCAAGAAAATACCTCACTGAAAAGAAAAGAAAAGTCTAGGTACTCGTTTGAAATTTGTGACTTCAATAAATCGAAACGTAACCCGGCCTTTGGTGCTTTATTCGAGACATATTGGCGTGACGTTAAGCTCGGAGAGCTTATTCTATTTTCAAGGTCACCCCCTTCCCGATCAATCCTTAGCATTTTAAAGGTATTAGTACAACGTTCGTCCTCCAAGTCTAAAGCCATGTTTACCTGCATGACGTTCCTGGAAACCGTATGACATTCAGGTCAAAATTCCCACAAGACAACTTGCTGGCATGCAGTAATCAAACGAATCCCCTTACGAGTCGAAAAGGTTTCGTACCAAATTGACGAACCGTACGATGTACATGTAACGAGTCTGGTATCGTAGAGCTCTGTGGTACAAACTTTGTCTCAGTAGCAAGGTGATGTTCTTCGAGTAGATGCAGCTCAAATTGCAACCGCTTAGAAACCCTGACGCCCAGATACTTTGGCGATCCTCTACTATCCCACTGATATGAGCAGAAACCCGCTAGCTGTATCAGAAGACCTTCATCATTAAATTACAAATTAATGGACAGTGAACCAATGGAGGTCTTCTTATACAGCTAATGATGGAGTCTTGTATTCAGCCACTCCCGACGACAATCTACACAGTGTCACGCAAATCCCTTTCCTATGCAAACATCTCTGAGAAATCGTTCTCCCAGATAGCTATTTTTCGAAAATTGTAGACCCTAAGCTTATCCAGTACTTTGCCCGTGCATCCACGTATCCCATGAACCATAAACCTATTCACCTTGCCAACTACTGGGAAAAGAGAAATGCTTTGATAAGATCGGGGGTGGTTACTTGTTACTTTCTCCAGTGTCTGACAATATGCACAACCTTCCAACCCGCAGGGAAAAGAGAATCTCAAAAGCATCGATTGGAAATGCAAGTTACATATGAAATGGCGCTAGATGCATTTACATCTCTCATTTGCCATTCCGTCGATCTCAGATCTGATCCTACTAAAACTCAAGTCAATCTTCGCAAGCTGGAGTTCGGGCATTTCTCACTCTGCTGGCATGACAACTAACGATACTTGTACTTCCCTTGATGATAATCGGGTTTGAGCTGGGGCGCATATGCTCCTCTTGCATCAGCTTTTTATAATTTCTTCCTCAGAGTCCGTCAATTTTTCGTTCCAGGATTTACCTTGAGAATTCTCCAAAACATATCATCGTTAATACGTACCATCTGCTTTTGAATAGTCGAGATTAGACTATTCAAGCCGAGTAACGCGAAATCACCCAGGTGATTGGCCTGAACCGTTCACCATGAACCTTGCAGATCGAAACATTTCCCCAACAGAATAGAACTGCTAGCTTCTGGCAATAATGTCTGCCTAATGCAGACTAAAACTTTGAAGTACATTATATGCCAATGGTAATTACATGCCATAGCCATAGAAGCCTTAAAGAGAACTTTATAAGTTTCTTAGGAACTTTAGACTTCCATTAGAAGAAGTATCTAATAGACTCATGATCGTGGAACTTAGGCCATGTCTCTTCTTTCATATCCTTCATCTATGGTGAAGAACTCGGAGATGTTAAAAAAGATAATATCATTGCTTCATCAGGCGGCTAAGGACCAAAATTATCTGAGGAACTAAAATAATTACTACCAATCCCTACAGTGAAGAGGTCAGCCTGCCTTTTCAGCCACTGAACTCAACATCATTGAATTCTATACATTGCAGTTTTGAATTAAGGTCAGAGTCCAAAAAGTCTTACATGCATATTGATACGAATTTAGAGTGGATGTGCAAACCGGATATGTAAACATTACGGGGTGATAATACAGAGCCTTGAGGGATGGCGGACTTATTGTAAAGTGGAAATATGACACAACATTTTGTGTGATTTACATCGTGCCTTTTTAAAGAAACTTCCATTTATCGCGCCCAGCACGAGTACTATTTTTTTCGAAATCTTTAATCTATATCAAGAGTTTTGGCCAAAAATGCTGCAGGGTCCACAATCGATATTGCGTTTTTTATTTGTATCTCATTTTAACGGACGATCATTGGAGAAATGAATCGTAGATTATAGGATCGTCTTTAATGATGGTCCTATATTTTCCATTGGGAAACTTCACAACCGCCAACGCTTTTTTTGAAGGATTCCCTGGGTATCTTGGCTGAATCGCATGATTTACTTAAACTTTTAGCCCTGTTTTCAATTAAATTTTATCCCAGTTCGATTTGCAATTCGGGACTCTTCTTGAGATTGAAGAACAAAAAAGCTCCATTAGCTAGTTCAATCCTCGCAAAACAAAATTCGGAATCTTTAAGGAACAAATAAATCATTACCAAGCTAACAGTTGCTAACAATTACTACGATTATTCGCTAACATAAATTTTGACAACAGACCAGGGAAACTGAGCCAACAGATTTGAATTGCAAATTGCTTTAACCTTAAGCTTCTTCAGACACCATTAAATTGATCCCGACCGCAAATCCCATAAATTTCAACTTCACTGAAATTGACCCCAAACAAAAAAAAAACTTTATTTATACTCCAATTTATATTCCATTCGTTGAACACATAATGCCTAAATAAACCATCGTCCCTTCATAGTTGACTGAAAAAAATTTATATAACGCCATTGAAGTCCTAAATCAAAATCTCTAATACCGTGAAACCGTTGAAAATTGCCTTCAATCCTGAATCCTTAGAGACAACAATATCCACATATAACTAACACCACAGAAGCTATGTATTCCTTCCGTCACCCATTTCTTCCCTGCATCATTCGATTCACTAAAGGTCCTAAATAAAAATCTCAACTGTAATCAAATCATTCAGGATTCTCTCGTTCTCTCCCTCTCTCTTTGCAAGGACAGTGTTTTCTTTTAAGCTAAATGTCCGGCCATTAAGGAAAACAGCAGGTCATCAATGGTTTCCGGTTTTTACCGCTCAAAAAAAAAAATAAATTGAGTGGGTAGAAAGGGACTGAAAAGAAAAACAAAAGGAGAGATAGAGAGAAAAAAAAATGGAAACAGGACGAAATCTTTTCTGTCGGTATCCTTCAAACACCAGAAAAATGGAATAGGAAAAAGAAAAAGTCCTTTTTTTTGTATCATGGCGGAATTTAAACGAAACTAAGAGGTCGACCTGAAAAACAAGACGATATCTTGTCTATTCTCAGGATCCTTTCTACCACCATGGGAAACCTTTTTACTCTCTTCCTGCTTGCTTTTTATCGTGGAGGTATTATAGCTTATTTTTCATTAAAATTTTCTTTTTTTTTTCCTTTCGGTATTTTTAGTGTTTGTTGTATGCGAAATTTGAGAGTTTTTAATTATTCATGTTTCAAGTGATAAAATGTCTCCTTTTGTTCCTTCTTTAGTGTGCTGGCAAGAGATTCCTTGATTAACTCTACTGCAGATTTTTTTTTCTTTTCAGCCATTTTAAATTTAGAGGCCATTTCTTTTTGTGTGGTAATAATTAGCATTATCAGATCACATTTTTCGGTCGAAACTGCACTATTCTTTGATTAATGTCAGTTTGAATGCATGTTTGTTTATTTGTGTGTCTACGATGTTTCCCTTTTTGCTCGACGAAAAAAAAGAAGCAACTAGAATACACTTTGATTAGATGCAAGGAAACTTTCTTATGAACTTGCCTTGTGGGACAAACATAAAACCGATGTGTATATTTTGCTAAGAAGTTCTAACGTAAGTTATTTTTTAAAGCAAAAGTTTCTTTAAAAAAAAAGAAAAACTGTCACAGAACATCTTCAAATTAAGGAGAGTGGCTGTAATTTGTACGAAATAGTAAAAGAAGTTCGGTTATACGACATTAGGGCAAATGATGTCGCCTTCTGGGCCATCATCAATCTCTGCCCTTCCACAATTCTACGGAGTATGTTGGTGCGTTTTCACCGAAAAACTTTTTAACTTTTCCCGTTTGTCACTTTGAACAAAGTTTTCCAGCGATTCTTTTTTTTTTATTTTTCTTTATCTTGCTTTTACCATCTACTTATTCCAAGGTTGTAGTGTGAGAGTATAAAGTGGGCGAACTGCAATGAGCTTCAAGCAATTTATGGTACAGTGATGAATTTGAATTTCTTTAAAGTGTATACGCGAAAACTGGATAAGCTTAAAAAACAAGAAGCTGTTGGATAAAATTCTGTTGAGTAAGTTTTTACAACGCTAGCGTACCGGAAGGAAATAACATTAAACAAGGAAAATGCAATGTCTTATCTTGGTCTTATAGGATGACTGCGTCGTAAAGTGTTTTTATCTAGTACAATATTTTAACGAAATAATTTAGTTAAAGTTTTCTTCGCGATAGTGCTTCAGTTAATGGCAAAAATATTGGGAGTAATTTAGTTTCTATTGATGCTGCTTGAAATGAATTTCTACGTAATTTTTGATTGAAATGGTAATGAGAATCGAAGTTTAAGAAAACTACTTTTCATATGTAGCTTCAAATTAGATAGATTGTATCTATTAACTGCGATACGTAAAATTTCCAATTTGGCCTCTGTTTATGTTTCGGGTACTTTACACCATTTCGACCCTTGTTGCAGATTGGATAGAAACTCTGCACTCCATTGATATCAGAAACGCCTGTGCACGAGTTACCAGCGTATAGATGATTTATTGCAAGATCAGTGAGGTCGTGCTTAGGCACTGCAGTTGGCTCCCCATAATTAGCCAGATCTTTGCGCTACTAGAGTTCCTGTATAGGAACGGACTATAAGAGTTTGGACACCAGTTTCTAGCGGAGAGCGGGAAATTTTCAAATAAAAATTGTTTTTACCTTGTTGTCTGCGATCGATTACAGTACCACTATGCGCTACTACGTCAGTTGGATCGTCAATGAATCCAGAAAGCATTTATGTGTAAAATGTGACATACTTTGGGGCTGAGTAGTACTCTTTTCCTTGAAAACCTCTTTTTTAGCTAAAACTCTTCAATCTTTCTTACTCTTCTGAGTATTTTCCACGAATGTGGAAAGTTGCGAATGTTCAACTAATTCCCAAGAAAAGAAGCAAAGCGAATCCCGTCAACTACCGCACAATAGCCATTACTCCAGTGCTCTCGAAAGTAACGGAAACTGCTGTTAATCGTAAAATCGTCAAATATCTGGAGAATAAACAGTTCATCTATGATCGACAGTATGGGTTCCATTTTTTACCCAATTGTTTTCAGCTTCCCTCAAGGTTCTGTTTTTTCTCAAACACTTCTCTTAGTTTGCATAAATAACCTTCTGTCATCTACTCTCAATCCAATTCGTAGTTTTGCTGATGACTGTACTTTAGACAGCATCTATGAATTCAACTCTGCTGCAGAATAAAACAATTATCTTATTGCTTCCAATCGCAGGGAGTTTTTCAGTTTGCTGAACTCAACTTAATCCAAAAATGGAGTAGAGTTCAACGCATCTAAAACACAGTCCTGTCAGCTATCTCTCAAACGTGATGCTTCAGTGTTATCTCGCAATGTAACCTTTGAAAGCGCACAGCTTATCACAGAAATTAAAATTAATGACCACCTGAATTGGGCCCAGCATAAGTTTGATATTACTCTTGGCGCCTCTAAACGTATGGTGTTCTCCGAAAATGCAAAAAATATTTCAAACCCATCAACATAGCAACCATTTATAAAGCCTACATTAGACCACGTTTAGAGTACGACTCGCATGTTTGGACTGGGGCACCTAAAACACACCTCGCGTTACTAGATCGTATTCAAAAACATGCGTTCTGACGGATTGGAAACGTAACCGTCACGTCTTCTATAAATTCTCTAGAGCATCTCACAAATGTTGAAGTACTCAGCATTTACTATCGATACTTCCATGGCAAATGCAGTACGGAACTAAGCGCACTGTATACTTTTCCCCAGAATACACGCCTAGCCAAACGCGCATACAATCAACCCTTTGCCTTCTCGAACAGTGAAATGTACGCAGTCATTCATGTCCCGAACGTCAAGGCTATGGAACGATTTACCAGCTAGTTGGTTTCACAACAAGTACAACCTGTGGTGCTTCAAGAACAATGTCCATCGTCACTTTCGTCTCTTTCCACCTTAATACTTCCACTTCCTATACCGACAGAACTGTTGATTGCTTTAAAGTGACTCCCTAAGTTATACTCGGTGCCGTAAAAAAAAAACGTAGGTTAAATTAGGTTTGTGGAGGGAGTGGACAGCAATGTATTGGGGCTATTGCACTCCGTGATAATACTATCTGGACCTACATCAATCAGCCTACTCTGTCGGTGAAAATAATGAGATTGATCGTTTCGAGGGATCGGAGATTATTCAGCTTGGCGAAGAAGTATTCTCCGTATTCTCTAAGTTTGCATTCGTAATGAAATGGCAATGGCAAAAGAAATTCCATACGGTCTCATCTCATGGCCACTCGTCCTATTGCACGAATCGCTTTCGTAACCATTCTAGATCTCCCATTTCCTAGACCTTGTTGGTGCATATTGGCCTCATCTCTTTTAGGACAATCCCAACATTATTCATCTCTTTAACAGTGACAGCGGCAGATCTGTTTGTGATCAGCCCAATTGCAGTTTTCTTTCCAGGTAAATCCTGATGAACACAGAAGAAATATGCAAAGTTAACGCTAGGACGTAGTCTAGTGGGTAGTGTAGTAGGTTAGTGCCATTGTGGAAAGATTTGTTTGTTTATAGAGCGCCAAATCAAGGGAGTCACTCTTTAATGCATTGGATGCATAGTCCAATCGGTATAGGGTAGGTGAGCGATGGAGTTACAAGGAATTTTCTGGAGGCTCTCCCCTCTGTCAGTGGATGTTAACCTTGAAACACTGAATGTTGAAAGACAATGGGAATACGTGAGTCGGCAATGCATTCCATAGTCTTGATGTTCCGGCATGGATCAAGGATCTTAAATTGCAGCTACATGTGGAGATAATTTTTATTGCAGCTTGGATGTAAGAGAAAAAACTAACCCACCACATTTATATCTACACGCAAGGCCCATTTCGCTCCTTTTGTAGTAGACATTACCTTAAATTGAAAGTCGGGAGATTTGCAGATTAAGGCTTTTAGGAAAGATGCCTTAACCTACTCCCAATTTCACTTTAAGCTGTTACATGATTTTCAGTCAATCCCAGTCAATCAGATAAAGTAACTTCTTAGTGCTTTTCAAAGTGCATCTTTGCTAGCATTGTATCACTGCTATGGTTTGGGAAAGAAGGTTCCTGATTATACATACCATGGTTCCCTTTGCAGCCGTCGACTCGCACTTTCCATTTTGTCGTTTGCAAAATCAGTTCGTGCTTCCAGAAAACCGTGGGTTGAACCTTCGCGGCAGATACACGCGTAAGTCTCCGATATAAAATACTATTTCCCACCATTAACAGCGGACACTAAGTAGAGTTTGGTAGTTTGATACTGACATACTTCCACATAAGTAGGTAGAACATCCCAAATCAGACCTTAGTCTCATGACGTTCCGGGTCCTTAACATTTCTATTTGTAATTGTTGATGAATTGTTAAATCTTTGCGTAACCCCTTATCTACGAATTCTCATTTCCTCAAATTGAGGCTGCTCAGATGTATCTACGTAGGCAGTGCGTTGGAATTGGACGTCGACTGGAATTCGAGTTCAAGATCTTTTCACTGTAAGCCAACACCCTCCCCGCTAAGCTACATTAGGTATTTTGAGAAGGACTAAGTTGGACGATGTGCTTATGTGAATGTCTATCTGTTTTTCAAAGATTTTTAGAAAGAATAATATCATAATTATTGGAATGTAGTCCTACGGTCATGTATGACTACTTTTAATTGCCTTCCGTTTGAAAGTAACTTTTTCCTGTTTCCAATTTGAAAGCACATTCTCAGAAGAAGTAAGGTGCTTAAAATTTTGAAAGAGTTTATTGCCCATATCGATCTATCTTTGCTTGTTATTTTATCCATTATGCGAGAAACTGCTAAATTGTCACAATCTATGTTCCAATTATAGTCAAAGCAATTCTTCCACGTCGGAGTTCTGTTTTTCTGAATGAAAGTGAGTTCTGAGTTCTGAATTTACACACTCCGAGAAGTGGCTATTCGAAAGCACTTTTAATATTTCGATTTATGTACCATAGTTCTTCCGAAGAAACCCGACTGCGGAATGGCCTCTTGGCAGAAATTTCTTGAGCCAAGCCGCTTCATTCACAGAGTCAATAGTTGCTAAGAACTGTATCGAAGAAAAGTCATATTTTTAGAAATATATTGAAGGTAATATTACACAGATGCAGCGCCATTATCACAGAGTTTGTCAAAATGGGGGCAACTAGGTGGTATAAACTTTCAAAAGTGAAATGTAGTCTCTCAGCAAACAACTTAACGAGCGAACGCAAATAACGATCCTAAAAAGAGCGTGAAATTACGAAAGACAAATAAACTGCGTGATGATTTGAGGCTAAACAATCAAAAGTATAGACAAGAAGTGTCACACGACTTCGATATTGTTCTAAATAAGCAGTTTTCATCTCACCATACGCATTGACAGTGCCAAAAATTAAAGTGAGAACAGAAATTGAAAAAGCATCTGCGATCTTCTCTTGTTTGACTTCGTTAATTTTTCATAAATAATATCGTTTATGAATCTTAGACGATGTTCGTTAATGAATTAGAATAAAAATCATTAATGATTCATTGATAACGATTATATGCTTGGTTATGTACTCGTTTCTTGGTAACGTTTTCTAAGTCATTAATGTATCGTTAAAAGTAATTCGTTGACGAATGTTCATTTAATCCCTTTGATTATCATTGTATCGTTACGATGTTCATTAACGATCCAATCGCTCGTCGATATAATTCATTAACGATTCTTTAACGATTTTTTTTTTGTTTGATGGGGTTTGGTTGTTTTTACAACAAATACATAACGATGAGAAAAGGGTATAAGAAGAGCAGCCACTTCGTCTCTTGCTTCTCGAGTTTGTCAAATTATAAATATACAGAATGATGAATGTAGTTACATGTTTGGTCATATAGAGTTGAGAATATCGATCAATCGTGCCGTCTCTACAGAAGAGCTGAAAGCTTTAACAATAAGCTTTTCTTCGATTACTATTAGTTGGTATTGAAATGCTGGGTCCAACCAAGTTGTAGCGTCCCACCATAAACGAAATGCTGGATATTGATATACTGATAGACACCATCAGCCAAACCGATGAAACGTACCACCATTAAGGTGACAAAGTTAAATTTTGTATGGTCGGTCCACATAATACAAGCAATATGGTTTCTTCTAATATCCGTTTTGACCGAAGATATCTACTTTGCGTAATAGAAGAAACCGGGAAAGTTCAAGAAGTGCCAGTGAAACCTGCTTCATTGAAGTCGTTTCAGTATTGGTAGCTCCGATTGAAAAGTTCTCTCGACGCCATAGATGATAAGTTTACCTTGAAGGCAAATGGGTCATCTCCAAGATGCTAGTGAAGTCTAGGTGTTAAAGAGATTGCTCGTGTTAATCCTTAGAAAGTATTGTTTCCAAATAGATTGTACCTGTATCACCATATCGTAATTTGAAGACCATTTTCGGCATTTCGATACAGACGAATTTGGTTCAAGCTTCCGTCAATCCTAATAAGGATTAAATGAATTTCCTTATCAATTTCGGTACGATTCGTTAGGATGGGTTGTACCGGTAGCGATTGCAATTAAGATCATCTTCCAATAACTTTGGCTTCATTAATTAAAGTGGGATCAGCAACTTTCAATTGATATCAAAAGTCAATGGTATCCAATAAAAGAAAAACTATCCGAATTTGAAAAAATAAGTATCATCAAACAACATAACAAAATGCGAATTACATGGTTTTTACAATATCTCCATGAAAGAATACTAAACAGTCGTTTACCACAGATATTGTCAAAATATTTGTATCAATGATCGCAGCACAAACAATGGTAGTTCTAATTGGGCAACCCCGTTCCCCGTTTTGAACTGTATGGGGTGCTACTTCTTTTAAGACTTCTGAATACATTTAAGAATGCTTTGATTACACTAACTCCTCGGTATTACTGGACGGGCCATCGAAATGGTAGAAAGTCGAATAGCACAGAAAGCAACTAAGTTGAAAAATTGGATTCACATAAAATAAATAAAAACCATGCAGATTGCGCTTCTACGAGTATATGGATGAAGCCATCAATTATCCCCTTTGATAGACAGGACCAATATGGGTTAAGGTGCGACCATTCGGGATAGCAGAACAGGTATCGGTAACGATTTATAGACAGAGAAAGGGTATTGCCTCAAGCTAGGATTTAGTGTTGTGCGAAGCATGTTGGTCCAAAAGAGGAAGGTCGTCGGTTTGAATCAAAATCGACGTAGAATTCCAGCACGCTGCCTGCTAGGATATACCTTAAACACCTCAGTCTCGGAAAATGGAAAATTCGTAGATAGAGGGTTGTGCGAAGGGCTGATAACCCTTCAAACAAAAATAAGGAAAATGTCAAGGAACCTGAAGGTCAGGAGGCCAAGGCCCGATTTGAGCTCTAGTGCCATTGGAGATTAGATTAGTTAGTCTTAATGCCGACTACAACCTCCGGATTGTAGTTTAAAGAAGAGTTACTGTTACGGTTCTCCAAATTAAGAAATTAGTTCGTTGTTGCAGACTGCATGCGATGACGAAGCTGCCAGCAAGGGCGAAGAGTCGATTTGATCTGAAATTAATTAAACCGCAACTACAGCACTAAGCCTAACTCGCCTATCTTCGAGTGACACCAACGAAAGTAGTTGAAGTCTGACGATGTGACCAGGCAAGGCCCTGGAGAGCAAATCTTACAAATCTTCGCTCTACATACTCGTTTCTTTTCTTATGAATATCATAATAAGGAGTCCAAACGGGGCAAGCATATTCAAGAATTGAACGTACAGAAGCACAGTGAAGTGTCTTTGTAATGTAATATGCCATGGTGCATCTTCCAACATTTAAAGGCATACAATATTTAAGACACATCACATTCGACGCGCTATTACCGAAATACAGCCTGATTTACTGCGAAGAGTGTATGAAAATCGAACTTCCAGATTACGCCATATACACACCAGCCGTGGCGGCCACATGATCGAAATTATATTTAAACATTAATGCTATAAATTATCTTTCAAATAAAACTAATTTCATGGCTATTAAATACATTTTTCTATGTTTTATTTGATTTTAAAGTTGCCTCTAAAACAAACAT
This sequence comes from Chorisops tibialis, assembly GCA_963669355.1. NCBI lineage: Eukaryota > Metazoa > Arthropoda > Insecta > Diptera > Stratiomyidae > Chorisops > Chorisops tibialis. Next base: position 292,231,474 of record OY770262.1, read on the forward strand.
CCTGTATAATTTAACCAATTTCAAGTCTGGAGAAAAAAATGAATGAGACAGGACTTCTCTATTGACAAGTTGTGTTTCCCGGTCGACGCATAATTCATCGAAAATTGAAAACTCGTAGATAGAGGGTTGTGCGAAGGTCTAACAACCCTTTCACAATAAATAATGGAAAAATGTTAAGGAACCTGAAGGTCAGGGGGCCAAGGCCCGAATCGGACTGTAGTGCCATTGTAGTAGTACAAGCTGTGTTCAAAACGTCAGCTTAATACTTGTTGACCCCAAGTTTTGTTAATTATTGTTTTCTTTTTATTACATGTAATTAGGATTGGGGTTTTGATGTTTATTTCGTCCCTTCACTAAATTACGAGCTAATACAGACTTCCACTTTTTTAAATTTTAAAGGGTTGTTATAACAATTACTTGTACTACGCAATTCTGGTAGTGATATAGAATTCAAAACCGACCTTACCAGTTACAGCGTTCCAAAAGAAGAATATCCTTTCGAGAGCCTTTGCTTTCAAAGTTTAAGTTCAAGACCATGCGTGGAAGGAGTATTAATATGATTGTGCAACAATGAGTGGTGCTTTTTTGTACAGATTCGAGACGAGGCTTACACATATTTAATTGACGAGTGAACCGCATGATGAAGAATTTAAAATACAATCTTCGTTGTTTTACGAAATTTTTGAGATTTTCGATCCAGCTCGACAAACTAAATTGCATGTAAAGAGTGTCCCATTAAGACCGCTTATTTTGAAATTTGATAAAATTGCAGTGGTTGAAAACCTCTGATGTTTTTATTTCAATAAAGAGTGTGGACATGTAGGTTATGTATGGAAAAGAATATTGGACAAACGTTGTACGACCGAAACAAAAAAAAGGGACTAAATTTAAAATAATTCAAAATATGCGGTCTTAATGGAACACCCTATACAAATTGCAAGTTTTTTATTAAATAGAAGTCATCGTATCGACAGTCGAAGTGCGATCAAATACGAAAAAAAGGGAAAGGGGGGTTCTGCCATCATAAAAGCTCGCATAAGGCTCTACGAGAACTATTCATAAGATGACTAGGTACTACGCGCCTTGATGTCTATTCTCAAAAATAGCAAATCGTCCATTTCTTGAATATATCCCTCTAATAAATATTCTAGCTGTGTGGCTGGATAGCTACATAAATCTCACTCCAAAAATAGAATACTTACTCTTAATACCACATAGATACATAGATATAAAGATATAAAGTTACTAAAGTTGAGCAATCACAGTCGACAATTATGGGCGAACTCTATCAATTCTAATATTTTTTTATTGACAACGCTCACCTGAATAAGTATCTAAACGCATCAAGAATAAAAGATAAAGTTATAATATTAAATATAAAATGCAGCATACCATACCGCTTTCATACAATTGGAGAATTCATCTAGTAAAATTCATGAAATCTAGTTCATTACAATTAAATATAACTGGAATTATAGTTTTTAGTAGTTACAGTTGCACATTTTCCATAGTTTCACATTTCAATAAGACCACATCATATTATTTTATTAACACACATTTTAATTCATTTCGTCTAACCTGTATTAGCTTCTAATAAAAAGTAGGATGACTATATTGAGTAAAAAGTTTAGCGTTGATGTCGTCCTACACATTTTTATGACAAAGCTATAAACAAAACTTCTAACACTGAAAATCCTGAGCTAGTAGCCATCAATTTAGATGGCTATTACCAAGTTTTCTCTAATGTTTATGGTCTGAACATTAAATAGGATGGCATAAGGAGACGAATAGATGCAGTCAGTAATGTTGACGCCGATAGAATCTGAAAGGATAACACCATGACCTATGTCGTTCCATTAACTTGACTGCTTTAAATTCCTTTCAAGGAATTTAAGGCAGCCGAGTTACAGGAGCGACATAGGTCATGGTGTTATCCTGTCAGATTCTATCGGCGTCAACATTATCAACTGCATCGATTCGTAAAAAAATTTTCGTATGTAGATATGTATCGATTAGCAATAAGGAAGAAACGCTTATAGGGAACGGAGCCGTAGAAGGAAAAGTCGAAGTACTCCGAACGTATGTCACTCTTTGAATTTTATTCATTGAATCCTGAATGACATTGATGCTTAGTGTAAGCTACAATACTAATGAATCCAGTTCATTGAGATTTAAGTTTCCTAACATTTTTCAGGAGAATTGTATTTTCTTTAAGCTATTACAAGTTGCAATACAGGACTCTTTTCACTGAAGTTAAGGACAGATTCAACTTGAACTACGTAATCTGCGTAGTTTTGTACCTTGCGGGGATAATTGTGCTATTTGCAATATTATGGGAATTAACATGGCAGCTGGAGGAAATAGGTTATCAAAAGTAATTTCGCACATCAAAGAAGAACATCCGGGAGGAATGGAAATAGGTAGATAATAATTGCTATACTACCGGGGATTAGTGGTTCGAGTCTTAACTTCTAATTTAACTGGATTACGATCTTCAGCATTTTAAGGAAAACATTCACCAATACTTCAGCAATTCCCTTCGTGAATTTCAAATAATGTTGATTTATTTACATAAGTTATTCCACAACACTTGTTGAGCCATATTCTAATAATCAAGCATACTAATAAGTAATAACATTGCTTTATACTCGATTATTTCAATTAATACATCGACCGCATAACCATAATTTATAGTAAAATAACATTTTTTTTTGTTAAACACCTCTACCGTAATTATCATAATGTTAGTTCAACAACATTTATAACTAATACACTTTATAAAACAAAGAGGAAAAAAAATAACCTGAATTATAGTAAATGGAACAGCTTTCTCTTCATTTAATGTTATTTCATATAAAGTTTTTGGAAATACTGGTGGCAAATCGTTGACATCTCTAACATTAATAATAATTGTTGTTTCATTTTCGTTCAGACTATCCGAAGCTACCAATTTCAGTTCATACTGAGTCGATATGAAAATATAAAATATACGGAAAAAAAAAATACATAAAAAAGAAATGAAAATTGCCAAAAATAAAATAAATTAAATGAAATTTATGCACAATAAATAATAATAATAAAAAAAAAATGATAGGTACCTAGGTAAATTTTAAAATGTATTATACATACACCGGAAAATATGCATAAAAGATATCCATCGACCCATTAATATATAAATAATAAATTATTATTTTTTAATATTGAAAACAATAAATTCTCGTGTACAGACCATAAATTCCAACACGTTATTATTCGCGACGTCATGTACGGGTACCCGTAGTTTTATGATTTTATTTAACTTTCTAGATATTACATTATGAGGTAGAATATTATTTTTCTCGATGATATGATGGTAAAACTTGAATTTTTTAAATTGCTTGTTATTATGATATGCATTGAATGTTGTTTTTTTTTGCTTCAACTCCGATACCTCTAATTAATCATTTAAAAATGATTTTACATTTTACATGATATTCTGCATACCCAGTAATATCACCATAAACATTTATGAACATTTTGTTTTTCCAAAGGATTGATTACGTGGGTTCGTGTAAAACTCGACGTATTACAAATATTGCAAAAAATTCTTGCATCGAATTTATTGGAAGCAAAATAATTATGGGTTTTTGGGAAATTTATCAGAAAAAAATGAGCTGAAAGCGATATATGATAAATAAATAAAAAAAAAGCGTCTATTAATTTTATCATAAACTGAAAATTTGCTTACAATTACACAGCTAAAAAATATAATATAAGATAAAAAAATAAATCCAGTTTTAAACTGCATTATACAATTAACTGCTAGATTTTCGTGATAATTTTATATTTAGTTTTGTATTAACATGAATGGTACAAAAGTATGAACAAAAGATACATTAAGCATTCACCGATTTCATGGACTGATTTATCGACAGGTTTGCAGAAATTCTTTAATACCTCCAGTATATTTGAATATTTATTAATAATTCTTGCATTGTTACGTAATTACGAGAGATTTGAATGGTACTGAAAACTGAAATATAGTTTTTAATGGAAATAGTGCCGTAGCAGTAAATGGTCCTCTTCAAATTAAATGCGGATCAGTTATATAGGTCATGAGTAATTAAAGCAGGTTGCATAACCATTTTATGCTAAATTTCTCTTCTGCTCTTCTATTAGTTTCGAAATTTCACAATAAATGGATTCATCGAAAAGTGCTGGCAACAGCTTAAGGGCGATGCTCAGGATCGCGCCTTGTGCAAGAGAGTTGTTTCTGTCCTATGCCCCTATATAAGGTCTTAACAGGAATTTGATTGATTGATCGATAAGTATGATCTGAAATCTGGAATGTATTATTTCTGTGACGATTTCAATCGTCGGTAAAAAAATTATTCGAATACCCCACTCCTTCTACCACCTCCTATACAAACTGAACTTTTTCATGAAATAGTATAAAATAATTTACTCAGTACGTATAAAATTGGTCAAGCTGAAATTGAGTATTAAATATTTATTTAGAATTATTAGTAAGGCCGAAAAAAATTCTACGATTTGCTTCACTCCCTGTACCCCCTCCCATACAATACGACACAATTTCATAACTAGAAAATATCGATTATTTTGAAAATTATGAATGCTATTGATCTGCAGTTTAAAATATGTCAAATGCGCGATTTTTATAGTTATTTCTAAAGAAAGGCATTAAGAACGCCGCACTTCTTCTACCACCTCCCATACAAACTGCATAATTTCTCTAAATCCAATGAACTAATTTTCTCAGTACCTATTCAATATTTAAAGCTTAAACTTTGTAGAAGACATTTTGATAGCAACTCTACAATGATGTGCAAAAATTGGTTCAATGCCATCACCACTTCTATCACTCCCCACACAAAATTTCTTGAAATCAATAAATTTCTCTTCCATGTAGAGTATCGCATGGTTGGGCAGAGCCCAAACAGACTTACGCATAGAAAGAAGTGACCTACAGTTTCATTTTCAGATATCAGTGTGATTGTGTGTGTGTGTGTGGGAGTGGGTAATCTATGTTTCTCATTGAAACCAGGTTTATTTAATGCAAATCAATGCTCATGCCACCGCAGGTCACCGGCAACGCCGTGGGGGACTGCTAGTAGTAAATAAAAGTTAGGGACCTGACCTTCAGGTCATGGGGCCAAAGCCTGATTTGGGCTGTAGTGTCACTGAAGAAAAGGAAAATGTAAATTATATGAACGTTGTGGCGCTAAGCTATAACTCTGCTTCTAACATTTTTTTATTTGTTATTGTGAAAGGGTTGTTAGCCCTTCGTACAACCCTTTATCTATGAATTTTCATTACCGCAGATTGAGATAACTGCGGCATACCCAAGCAGGCACTGTGCTGGAACTCGTGACCGAGATTTGATCTCACGACCTTCGCATTGTAGAGCAACACGCTTCCCACTAGGGTACACCCTAGCTGACATTACAGATGCTCAGTGTCGCGACCCATCAGAGGTTACATACAAGGAGGGATACTCAGGTCCATAATATAAGGGTATATCCAGTTCACAAGCTTGAAATAAATTTTTGAAATAAAGAAAATTTTTACTCGTTCCACATATCGATTTGGCAGGTGTGCATCTAATGAACCAATCAAACACGTTTATTTGAGAGGCATAAAAACATCATGGCTAACATTATTCCGACTATTCGCAAACAAATTACCTCTTTTAGTTAATTGAGTAAATTGTTTAAGCTGTGCCCTTGCCGCGGTTCTAGTAACTGGTGCATAGACTACTTGTTGCACTTAAGAACTTCGAAATGTTTATGACACAAGTATAAGCAATTGATCTGATACTACAGATCAGGGGAAAAGTGAGAACCAATCTGGAGGCACCTGCAATATTTGGTCGTTGTCCAAAAGGCTATAACCTCATATGAAAGTGAGCAAATAAATAAATATAAGAAATATAGATGATGGCTTTTCAATAAACTAAGGCGTACAAAAACATAACTAAATTATGGTTGAAAGCAGAGGGTAAGCGTGGGATTATCTAGAAATTGGAATAGAGTCGAGTACACTAAATAATCGAAAACTGAATAGCCGCAATTGTATGAGAGATGGTAGAAGGTGATAGTCGTTTCAACAAGCGATGGTAATCGGTTACCCTTACAGTCAGATTTGACCACCGTTGAAACAAGCAATTAGGGATAGCAGAAGCTGCTCTTTTCCAATCGCAGTGATCAACTGGGACTGCTCTTTTTCAATATCTGTGAAAAAGAGCACCTCAGCAAAAACTACTATTGCAGTGCTAAATATCTGCGGGAAGAGCTGCTAATTTTTTTTTATACTCTAGATGAAATCTGAGAGTGTATTGTGTTTGCCTTACCGTTTGTAACGCTAAGAAATAACGCTAACACAGAGCCGCCAAGGGTACAGAAATATTTGTTGTCGCTCAAAAACCTCGATTCCAAGTTGCTGTCTGTCCGTCTGTCTACAGCATAACTCTCGAAAGCTTTGAGCTATAGTGCTAAACATTTTTGTGTGTCATTTTTAGCAAAAAAATAACTTTAATGAATGGGCTACATCCGCCCCACTCCTTCTACCCCCTCCCATACAAATTTCATGAAATTTCGAAATAATAAGAAATTGATTTTTCTTTGAAACTATTTGAGCTATCGACTTGAAATTTAGGTCAAAGTATTATGATATAGATATCACGGAATATTGACTCGGTCTCTTTACTCCTTCTACCCCCTTCCATACAAATGGACAATTTTGAAAAAAAAAAACATATTTTCGATTTTCATTGAAACTAGTAAAGCTGAAAAGACGAAATTTTGTCAGAATTAATTTTACTATAATTGCAATTTATTTTTAAAATAATTATCAACTTCACCTCACTCCTTCTACCCCCTCCCCTAATTTAATTTAAATTAAATTATTTTTCTTCGAAACTGTTAAAGCTATCAACTTGATATGTTGTATAAAGAATACAAATAGAAATATTAATAATATGAAAAAAATTTGTTTTGATCCGTACACTCCTTCTACCCCGTCCCATACAAATGTATAATTTTTGGTAAATGCATTTTATCGATTTCCATTCAAACTAGAAAAAGTACAAACGTCAAATTTTGCCAGAATTCGTTTCTTAATAATTGAAATAATTGTTAGAAAAAATTATCAGCTCCGCTTCACTCCTTCTACCACCTCCCATACAAATATGTGTATTATAAATTCAAGAAAAACATTTCTCCTTCAAGTATATGAGAGCTATTCGACTTTGAAATTGAGTCAAAGCATGGTGATAAGGATGATGATAAGCAGTTTCAAAATCATCTTAAACGCCCCACTTCCTCTGCCACCTCCCATACAAATGCCCCAATTTCAGAAAATCTATGACCAATTTCTTTAAAAATAATGAAAACTAAAAACTTTAAATTCAGCAAAAAACATTTTGCATGCCATGTTCGGCTTTAAGCTCAATCATAATTCTGTTGTTTTTAATTTAGCAATGATTCAGAAAAATGAAATGATTTAAACGGAAGAGCACTGAAAAAGGAAATGAAATGAAATCCCAAAAATTCTTTCTTTTTTGGTTAAAATAACATAATTCAATAAAAAAAACAGACAAAAGAGCAATTTTCTGTGAAATCCGGTATCTAACAATCAGGCAGACCCAATCTCATGCTCAGTGCCACCAGCTCTATGCGCACAGTGAACACTTCCCCCATTTCTCACTCGGACTGAAAAGGTTTTCTTTCACTATTCGAAGTACGAAAAAACGATCGAGCGCAATCGGTTCAGGACGGCAAAAATGTCATCGCATGTACACAAACCAAATAAAAATAAACACCCGGTCAGAGAAAACCGAACCAAAAGGGTCTATTGTCTTCTTTTTTCACACGAAATTACTCACACAAGCAATTTCATCAATGAAGAACGTAAAGCTCTCATCGACACAGTGGACTGCAACATAAATCAGCGGAACTTGGAATAGCCACAACTCACATGTCCCACCTAGCTCCTTCTTCTACAATGGCGCTAAAGCCCAAATCCGGCCTTGGCCTCCTGACCTTCAGGTTCCTTAACATAATCTAACCCCGACGAGATCGAAACTCAGAACAAAGCCCGCCAAAAAAAAACGCCGTTTACCCAGAAAAGCGCATCTCATTGACCACTTCGCACGTCCCATACACCATCGATCAGATTCTAAAACCAACCGATCATAAAACATGCCGATCAGATCAAAACTCGCTATACAAATCGCAGTCGCACTTCACCTACTACTTCCTCAGTGTTAAGCAATAGCACTGACTACGAGCAGTGTGTGTCCTTAGAAGAATTTTCGGACTAGTGAGGAAAGACTTGATCTGGAGAATACATATAATAGAGAATTGTATGCCATCTACGACAATCCAGAAGTATCAACCATTATAAAACTTAAGAAGTTACAAAGGGCCGGTTATATGGAGCGGATGGATGACGGCAGAATTCTCAAACGCACACTGAAAGGGAAAGTCAATGGACAAAGACCGGTCGGAAAATCACGGAAGCGCTGGGAGGATTTGGTTGGCGCAGACAGCAAATCACTGCTAAGATTTTGTAACTGGAGGACGCGGTCACTGAACCGAGATGGATGGAGGCAAAGTATTCAGGAGGCCAAAGTCCAATTTGGGCTATAGTGCCATCGTAACCTTACCTAAAGAGTAGTGAGTAGATATCATCAAGGACTATCAATTAGACTTCGGATATCTTATACATATTATTGATAGTCATTGATATCACTTAACTGAGCAATGAGCAGTTTGCAGATATCACTGAGCGCGAGCAGCGAACAGATACAAAGAAAGACAATAAAATATATCAGATGTCTTAAGAAGCAATCGAGCAACGAAAGAGCTTCCATATGAACGACGTTCATGAAAAAAGCTCTTTATTTACTCGATTGGTAAGCTTAAAGCTGAAGTGAGGTCATTGATGTTCTATGAATAGGTCGGTCGGAGAAGTGCGACTGCGATTTGTTTAGCGAGCTGTGATCTGATCGATGGGTTTTATGATCTGATCGGTGAGATGAGACGTGCGAAGTGGTCAATGAGGTGCGCTTTCCCGGGTGGACGGTGATTTGTTTGGCGAACTTTGTTCTGAGCTACGATCTCGTCGGGGCGAGGTGAGATATGTGAGTTGCGCGATATATATGCGATGCGAACAAAAACTTTGGGTTTTGTAGCGATGATCATTGCGACAATTTTATAAGCGATAGAACGTAAGCAGTATGCATTTGCTCTGCTCTTCTAATCGCAGCTCTTTTAAATTTTCAATCGTAATATGCGATTGCACTTTAGAAATAGCAGTGAAAAAATCGCATGTATGTAAAATAGCATACCATATCTACACGCAATGTCTATAAATTCCAACAATATCATAGTTATATCATGAATTGAGTCCCATGCAGAAGTGGAAAAAATAATCACATCGATAATAATTGCTTTAGATATGTATGTAATTTCCAAAGATGTAAATGATATTGACATTCGGTGTGCATTCTTATTTGTACGGAATTAAGAAATTCGTAAAAATAGTCAACCAAACACTGAGTACATTGTGTTCTACTTAGCTTACAAAGGAATTCTATAAATTGAATATGATTCGTTATTTTCCTCATTTGCTAAGAATAATCTAAGTCCCTTATCGATATACAAAAGTCGATTTCAACGTCAACATGAAGTTTTGGTATTTGTTGAACCAGAATGTCTTATTACGTTTGAAATTTCGAAGAATTACTCGCTAGTTTGTGGTTTTAATTAGCTCAATATGAGCCTACGGCTGATAAATCCTCGGGATATGGTTGCAATTGGGTTGGAAAATAACTAAGGATAGAAACAGTATCTAGTAGAATTCCTTTATGTTTGTGATCTACAGATAATGTTTTTGTTTGAAATGATAGAAATGCCTTTAAATGATTCCAGCATTCAATATTATTCCTAGATATTGTAATTATATAGAATTTTGCTGATTGTAAGAGATAGAGTTCAGAATAACTTTGAATATTATTTAAAATGCTATTGAAGCAGATTATGTCTAAGATATCTTATGTTCAAAATTAGATAAATATGTAGTACAGCAGATTTGAGTGAGCTAAATACTCGTAACGCATTTGATATTCTTATAGCATAATAGACTACCAGCTTAACATTCCCAGACAAGCAATTCATAACTGTATTTGTAAATAGAATCAATTAATGTGTACTCTGAATAATTGTAATTCTTTAAGTAAGGTTGGATCTTAAGAAAATCAGTAGAAGTCTGAACTTAACCTTACTTCTTACCTAATTTTCGAAAAGTCGCTCAGATAAGAACCCACACGAATTTGAAATTTTCAACCGACGATGCACTTTCATACATATGTACATATGTGTAGCCTAGACTTTCTATGAACAAACACATCCTATGATATAGAGTGAAATTCAAATCGAAAATTATTTTTATCTTCATTTCTGTGATCGATCTTGTTTTGTATAAATGTGATGTCCCATGCAGATGGCACCTTATCTTGCCCAAGCAAAATGTTCAGTACAAGCGAAACCACGAGTCTTTTTTTTACAGCCATCGAAAATAACTTACTAGGGTTACCCTCTTTATGCGCGATGCAGAATTTAGTCGATTTGGGTATGGGGAAACAATTAGATGCAGGAAAATTAGAAAAGACACACAGTAGGGTGCTCTTAAATTGTTGGAGGTTGTATCCTGTTGGAAAGATATTGTCTGGTAATGAACTCCACATCTCTGTCGTCGGAGGAATAAAGGACTGCCTAGATTTCACTGTTCTCCACGACAAGGGCTTCACAGTGTACTCGTGTGAGCGTGCAGCTTGACGAGTATTTCGGGGGCATTAAATAGATGGGGTATTAGGGCTTTTAGTTCCTTGCTGCAATTACCATGAAAATATCTATAGTATATATAGAGTGCTCCGATATTTCGATGATGCTCGGGGGAGTCTACTGGGGCCGACATAGCCTCATCTCCAATTAATCGGAATGCCTGTTTTTGAATACGGTCGAGCAAAGCTAGATGTAGTTTTGGTGCCCCAGCCCAAACATGCGAGCTATATTCAAAACATGGGTGGATATACGCCTTATAGATAATAGCTAGTTCGGAGGCAGAAAAGTATTTCTTACACTTCCGCGGAATACCTAGACGTTTCGAAGCATCAAGAGCAACTTCGTAGATGTGCTGCCTCCAATCAAGGCGATTGTTAAATTTTACACCTAGTAACGTGAAGTCTGCAGAAGGTGAAATATTTACGCCATTTAAGGGCATTTTAGCGGGCGACGTCTGAGCAGTATATTTAAGAAATAGATGACAGGACTGCGTTTTTAAGGCATTAAGCTCGACTCTGTTTTTCTGCCCCATTCCAGGATTAAACTGAGTTCAGAGTTTAGTGATTGTATTGACTCATTCCATAAGGCCACCGATGTTGGACGAGCCTCCACAGCAGAGTCAAATTGGTAGATGTTATCTATAGTGCTGTCATATGCGAAACATTGAATAGGATTGAGAGTAAACGACGTTTATGAAGACTAAAAAGAGAGTGAGAGATAAAACTGAGCCCTGAAGGATGCCGGAATCAATGGAATAAGGTGCAGAATTTACTCCGTCTAGTACGGCTCGCTCGAAGAGCAAACTTTCCATCCATTGAAGAAACGAAGTGTTAAAACCAAATGCATTCAGCTTGGCTAAGAGACATTTGTGCCAAACTCTGTCAAACGTTTTGGCGACGTCAAGAGGAAAAACTTCACCTTCACCAAATTTGTGGACGCAGGAATTTCAACGCTAAATGAAATAGACCAGGAGATCACCAGTGGAACGACCCAAGCGAAATCCATATTATCCACAAGAAAGTTGACTATCTTGCAGCGAGAAGAATCATTTGCAGGTCTAAATATTTTTGAGATTGCATGGAATAAAAAGCCTCATGCATTTTATGATTATCTTGGTCAAAACTGGCGAGATGACGTCATAATTCCCGGACTTGAAGCACAGCCTCCAAGCGCAGTATAATGCATTAAGATCCTCCCAATTGGCTTTCTCATCGTACCATAACATTCTACGTGGTGTCTTTATAGTCGGTCATAAGATAGTCAGATGTTTTTTTTTTTTAAGGAACCGAACACAACTTAGGGGGCTACCCTATAATGCAATGCACAGCTGTGTCGGTACAGGAACTGGAGGAAATGAAAAAAAAAAAAACTAACTAAAGTGAAGAAAGACGAAAGTGACGGTGTACATTGCTTTTGAAGCACCGGAGGTTGTAAACATTGGGAAACACGTTGGCTGGCAATGCGTTCCAAAGTCTTGATGTTCGGGAAATGAATGACTGCCTATATTTCACTGTACGAGAAGGCAAGGGTTTAACGGTGTACTCATGTGAGCGTTCAGCTTGATGAGTATCACGGGGAAAATTATAGAGTGGGGGAATGAGTGCGCTTAGTTCCACACTGCATTTGCCATGGAAGTAGCGATAGAAAATGCTGAGTACTCCGACATTTCTGCGATGCTCGAGAGAATCGATAGAAGACGCGATGGTCTCGTCTCCAATCAGTCGGAACGCATGTTTTTGAATACGGTCGAGCAACGCGAGGTGTGATTTGGGTGCCCCAGCCCAAACATGCGAGTTGTACTTTAAACGTGGCCTAATGTATGCCTTATAGATGGTTGCCAGGTCGTTCGGCGTGAAATACTTTTTGCACTTTCGGAGAACACCAAGACGTTTAGAGGCGTCGAGGGCAACATCAAAGATATGCTGGGCCCAATTAAGATGGTCGTTAATTTTAACGCCCAGAAGTGTGAAGTTATCCGAGGTGCAAAGTTGTGCGCCACCAAAGGTTACATTTTGAGATAACACTGGAGCATCACGTTTGAGAGATAGACGACAGGTCTGTGTTTTGGAAGTGTTGAACTCAACTCTGTTTTTCCTGCCCCATTCCAGGATTAAGTTGAGATCCGAGTTCAGCGAACGGAATAACTCCATGCGATTGGAAGCAATAGAATGCTTGTGAGATTCCGCAGCAGAGCTAAATTCAAAGGTGTTATCTAAAGTACTGTCATCCGCGAAACTATGGATTGGATTGAGAGTGGACGACAGAAGGTCGTTGATGAAAACTAAGAAAAGAGTTGGAGATAAAACAGAGCCTTGAGGGACGCCGGAATCTATTGGGAAAGAGGAAGAAGTAACGCCATCTAGTACTACTCGTATAGTGCGTTCAGAAAGAAAACTCTGAATCCATTGGACAAGGGTAGCATAAAGACCTATGGCCCTAAGCTTAGCTATGAGGCAATCATGCCAAACTCTGTCAAAAGCTTTTGCAATGTCAAGTGCGAGAACTTGACCTTCGCCGCGATTATGTATGCATGAGTTTCAACGTTCTGTCAAGTAGACCAAAAGATCTCCTGTCGACCTTCCAGAACGGAACCCATACTGGCGATCATGGATTAGCTGGTTATCCTCGAGATATTGAACGATTTTGCAATTGACAGCAGTTTCCATTACTTTCGAGAGCATTGAAGTAATGGCTATCGGGCGGTAGTTGGCGGGGTTCGCTTTGCTTCCTTTCTTGGGAATTGGCTAAACATTCGCAACTTTCCACATACGTGGAAAGCACCCAGAAGAGTAGGAAAGGTAGAATAGATTGCGAAGAGGTTTAGCTAAAGAAGAGGCGCACATTTTAAGGGTAAGGGGGGAATACCATCAGGACCAGCAGATTTGTGGATATTGAGCTCTTGAAGGATCCTAGAAATAAGTCTCGTGCGAAAATGTAGTTTAAGCAAAGAGAAATCAGAATCAATTAGAACAGGAGGCTGTTGGTTTGAAGGTGGAAGGCGTGAGTTTCTAGCGAAACTTGCTGCTAGTAAGTTAGCTTTTTCAACAGGATCTATAACGGAACGGTCGCCATCAACAAGTGGTGGTATTGAAGAAGAAATGAAATTATTGTTGACCGTTTTGACAAACGACCAGTTAGATCTCGAGCCTTTAGGGCACTGAAGGATCTTCGGTCGAAGGTTTTGGTCATGCTCAAATTTAACACTATTGAGTATAGATTTGCAGGCATTTCTTGACGCATTGAAAAGTTCTCTGTTGGCAGGTGTTTTATTGCCTTTAAAGGTTTGAAATGCTTGTTTCTTGGCCTTAATTGCATCGAGACATTCCTTGTTGAACCAATTCCTTCGACGGTCTGACTCTTTTATGACCGGAAGGTATGTAGAGCTTCATACCTTTCAGTATAATCTCGGTGACAAGACGACAAGCTTCATCGCAGTCATTGGAATCAAAGCACAATTTTCAATTGAAGGCATTGAAGAAATCATTTAGAGCCCCCCAATTTGCTCTTTTGAAATGCCAAATATCTCTTCGAGGTGCCTTGATTGACAGCGGTGTACGTGCTATAACTGGAAATTGTGCACGAATCAAAAAATGATCCGTAATTCCAATTGGCGATGGTGATATGACAGAGATAGAATATTTCTCTGGCTGGCTGGTGAGAAAAAGGTCAAGGAGGTTGGAAAAATGTCCTGCAATATCTGGTAAACGAGTGGGCTGTACCACCTGGAGTCAATAACGAGACCTCATACTTCAGTGGGTGGGTGGTTAAAAAGAGGTCAAGTAAATTTGAAGGCTGGCCTGCTATGTCAGGTAGACGAATGACGTTGTCTACCATCTGTACTAAACCGATAGATGCGAAGAGCTCAGTTTAGGTCCGTAGCTATTGTGTAAGGTATTTGATTTGGAAGTCTTTTATTTTGTCTAATACTAGATTAATTCGGTTTCTTGTTCAGCGACCGATTTGTTGAACAAGAAACCGTAAGTAATTAATCAAAAATCAAGAGTTATATAGCGATAATTAAAAAGGCCTGGATGTAACCTAGTAGGTAGCGTATTGGTTTACAATGCAAAGGTTGTGAGTTCAAATCTCGCTCCACATTTAATTACCAAATACTCATGCATAGATATATCTGGGCCACGTAAATCTGTGAAAATGAAAATTTTGTAGATAGAGGGTTGACCAAAGGACTAAAAACTCCTACACAATAGCAAATATGTAAATGTTAGGGAACCTGGAGGCCAGGAGGCCAAAGCCCGTCTGTCTGTCTTTTAAATAACTTTTGAACGCTTTGATCCGATATTTTATCCATGTTATTTTCAAAAATAAAATTCTTATTTAAAATTTCTAAATTTCATCTAGCTTCTTTAACCACCTCTCATACAAATGCCACTATTCAGTACTTCAAAAACTAATTTCATCTATAGTATAGTAGTATCAAACTAAAACTAAAACCCAATCAATCATTTATTGCGGAAATGATGTAATTTATATCTTAGAACTGTATCTATATTTATTTTCATAATTGTAGTACATCCAATCATGATTTCGCTTTGAATTGAAAACATTTCACTTATTAATGTGGGCAATAGGTTTACCATTACACAACAGCTCCAAGGATAAAAAATTAATACCTAAATTATGTGAAATTTTTCATAACCAGGCAATAGATTTGAACGAAAATTTTCGAGCCAAATTTTAGATTATTTTACTTATAAAATAATCTAAAATTTGGCTAGAAAATCACTGAAGTTATTTGAATGAAAATTGATTAAAACTTTAATCCGAAATTTGCCACGAATTTCGAATCACTTAAGTTATTTATGAAAACATAATACATTGAAATTTCCCAAATTTCTCTAAATAATTCCTTAAATTCCGTAATTACAAAATTAATTTATAATCTTAGCCGAATTCCCTCGCCAGGTGATATGTACAAGTATATGTATATGTGACATTGAACTTACATTAAATTTTGATTTTAATGAGCCATTATAATGGAGTATTTCATGGGGTTCGCTTGTATTCCGAGCATTTAGAATTTTAGTGCTGAATTTTATAATAATGTACACATGAAAATTAATTGAACTGGGGGACGATCGAATTTTGGTTACAAGTAGCCTGCTTAATGGCAGTGAAGGAGATTTTGTTTAGCCAATAAATAATCACAAATACTAGATTAGAATGGATTTTATTCATAATGCTTCACAAGGGCACGAGCTCTTAATTAACTAGGCGATTGAAAACCGAGGCATACAAATGAATATGACAGAGTTGAGAAAGATTGCTGGGTGGGTTTTGCTTACACTTAGACAGGCCAACCCTGAAGTTCAAAATCAGATAAAGTAAGAAAATTATAATCATATCTAAGATGTTAGGGTTTGTATAATATTTGGTATGGCGAACAAATAGGAAATTTCGAAGGGAAGCGTAGAATGGAGAAGTCTGAAGTGGCGATAAACGATGTTTTTGAGTTGCTGGGGATTGTATTCCGCTCGAAATAGGTACCCTGGTAATGGATTCCACATCATTGAAATCTGAAGAATGACGCAGTCCTAGATTACTACGAACTTCACATTAGGTGCTTCACAGTATACTCATGGCCACGTGCTGCATCATAAGCATTACGGGGGCATGAAGGAGAGAAGGCAAATACTACTACTACTACATTGCAATTACAATATTTTTAGTAAATGCCGAGTACTATGACATTGCGACAATGCTCGATGGAGTCTATTAAAGCAACGTTTCATCTCTAAATTTGTCAGACTTACATTTTCCAGGATTTCATCAGCCAGACTCACACGTTTCAGACTTTTCACACGTTCATTTGCACCACTTACCGCGAATAGCAGCCACTTCAAGTCATTTCAGCAGAAACGAAAATTCCGTGAATGCATGAAATCTTCACTTAGCTTCACAGGGTGCAAGAATTTTAAATTTATTAAGCCTTGAACAACAAGGAGTACATAAATTTGTTTTAAGAATGACCTGTGAAATTTTGGCCTTTATGTGCAATGCACAAACACAGTCTTGGAAGGAAGGAATGGGATTGGGAAGGTAAGAGAAGGGGAGTAATGAAATGCGCAGACTTATTATTACTCTCAGATTCAGTTTACAAGGCACTTATTACTCAATGAGAGAAGTAGACGAGCAGTCAACTAGCTAGGGTATAGCCTAGTAGGTAGTGTGTTGGTCTTGTAATGCGAAGGTCATAAGTTCAAATCCCGGCCGGCGCAATATATAATTCCGGCACATTGCCTGCTTGGGTATACCTTGGTTACCTCAATAAAATGAAAAATTCGTAGAAAGAGGGTTGTGCGAAGGGCTAACAACCCTTCCACAATAAGTAATGAAAAATGTGAAGGAACCTGAATATCAGGAGACCAAGGTCCGATTTGGGCTGTAGCGCCATTGTACAAGTACAAGTCAACTTTGAGCGAGTTAGAATTTGCAATTAATCAGTGCTTACGTCTGTTGGTACAGATGTGTCGACACTTATAGCTGATAGTAGAAATATATACAAGTGTGTATATCGGACTTAAATTCTTCACTGTTTACATTAGTCACGATTTCTGTCCGTCTGTCCGACATAAATATCATGATTTTCCAGTCACAAAAAGTCTGGCAAAAGTCGAGTTGCGCAAGTGTAGAAATATCAAATGTGCGTATACTGAATTATTTTTATTTTCTCGATATCTTTGCACTAGTCTATACTGAACGCAGCAGTGTAGGCTTCTACATTGCGCAAATAAATTTCGCAGTAATTTAATAAAGTAAGCATTTAAATCCAAAAACTCTCGATACGAATTCAAACAGAACTCTAAGGGCCTTTATCAATAGTTTATATTAGCTTCGTCTTTGTCTACGCTGACGTCACGTAGACAAAGCTCAGTTTTTTAACATTTGTAAAAAGCCAAGCTAATTTATTCGAATAACAAAACATATTGCTTGATATTTTAGGTAGTAGTCATGATAATTTTAAAACATTTTGATTCCACCAAAAAATGATATCTACTTCACTTAGCTAGCTGTTACGTCTACTCACTAAACTGTTATAAGCGAAAAAGGCTCCCAGCAAACAAATTCATCAAAACATCGTTAAAAAATCATAAATGAATTATATGAGTAAGCGATTTGATTGTTAACGAGCATCTTTAACGAGTCATTAACGATTCATCAAGCGGACTAAATGGACATTCGTTAATGAATCACTTTTAACAGTTCATTAATGAATTATATGGCGTTGACAGAAAAATATAAAAGAAAGTATATAATCATTATTAATGAATGATTAATGTGTCGTTAATGATTTCTACTTTGATTCATTAATGAATATCGTTAACGATTCATAAACGATATTTTTATGGAAGATTAACAAATAATTAAAGAACTTGACACACAAGCACATGCGGTCTTCTCTGGAAACTCCACGTTTTCGCCGTTTGCATTTGAAATATCACCACGAAATAATTTTTGGTTCTGTTTATGCGCATATTGAAATGAAAACTGCTGGTATTTAACAAGATCAACGTTCAGCGACTCTTTTTGTTACATTTGCTTAAGATCAGCACACAATTTACCTTTGTGACATTTCATGCACGTCTTAAAATCGTTGTTTGCGAGCACTCGTTAAGTTGTTTGCTGGGTTGTCAAGCTAAGATAACAGGCGATATTGTAACGTCATAAACTGTTATAACTAGACGAAGCAAGAAATTCTTAAAGGCCCTAAGCTGATTATGCTTAGTTACATACAAATGAACTATCGCAAAGTCGAAGCCCCTTACAGTTTTCGTTCGAACATATAATAATAAAGTGACAACTTTAATTGCCATACTTAGAAAAGTTTCAAAGTCTTACCTAAAATTTTAATTAAAACTTGCATGCTCTTATATATTTATGCCTACTGCTCTACATCGAAAAACAAAACCTTCTACAAAAACAAATTTCTTAAAACTCTAATTAAATTCTTAAAATAAAAGCAAATTTTCAGATATGACAAAATAATACAGCAAAAAAAAAAATCACATTACTCTTTAATCAACGTTCTTAAGAAGCAGATTGAATTAAGCTTTTAACATGCTTTCAATCCAAACTAGGAAGACAAAAAAAACACAAAAAATTTGCTGAAAACTATCAAATCGCACGCATTATAGAAACAACCCCATCTCAAAACGAAATCAACGCAATAAAAATCCGAGTAAAATAATTGCAGGACCTGTAGTACGCGTTTCGGCAAGTTCCGGTCGTCCTCTTCGGTGATCTGGGTTCGATATGTCGGTCTTTCAAATACCGGCGGATTATCATTAACGTCCTTTACATGAATTATCACTGTTGTGTAGTTTTCCTTAAGATTATCGGATGCCGCTAAACGAAGTTCGTACTTTTTGGGGAGGAATTTTATTTCATTTTTAATTATAGTAAATTTTAATTGTTAGTAAAAAAAATCTATAAAAAAAAATATAAACAGAGTGACAAATCGATCGAAAAGACCCTAATTAACTTTTTCATGAACTTTCTTTTATGTATACGATGTAATTAGATCCTTTTTAAAAAGAAAATTAGTCAATTCGCCATAATACTGTGTCCTTCAAGCGAAAAGGTTAATTAATTAAATCCAATGGAGTGGTACTTTTTTTTTCCCGCAGAGTAACCTGCTTTTTTATTCATAAGATTGCAAATTGGATACACCTTTGTGCTGTTGTTGCGGGATGAGATAATTCCGAAATAAAAACAAGCTATGAATCAAAGAAAAATACTCCAGCACTCCCATAATCGTTAAATTTCATTTCTTTTAAGGAACGGTTTAGAAACATATTAAAGCGTATCTATTGCATAAAAAAAATTGTATGCCTGGTCGTAGAAAGGAACAAAATAGCTGTTGAAAGAGAGAAGCTAGTGCCAATTTTCCGACATAAATAATGTTATACATGAGCTTTCGGTAATAAATTAGAAATAATGTTTTGCCTAGAAAATAATGGGCGGCTATTATTTTGGAAACCAGTTGGTCCTGTCGCGCGATTTTCTCTCTATGTGAAACGCGAAGTTCGTTAAAATTTGGGGAGGTGTATAGGACGAAAATTTCGCCTATATTTTGCTATTGTGCGAGTTATTTTCAGTTTTTCGGATTTTCTAGGTAGGAAATTAATCTTGTCCATTATTTTGGATAAACTTCGCAAAAAATGAATGAATGAGAGTATATTAGTGAAATTTTGTGCGGGATTTTAATTGTAGCATCAGCTTGATGGAAATGGAAAAGGAAAGTTATACAATTTTTTGAAATGAAATCAATCTGGATTGAATGAGCTAAGCTTGAAGTTTGGTTGTGTCAGGAAAAATTTTTTTTTAATAAAACAAAGCATTGAGTTGTTGTGTTTATTGAGGATTCAATGCTTCGGAAATTCAAGCGATATAAAAAGAGGAGGGAGTGAAGTGATGGTCTAACAAGGAAAATACAAAGAAAATATGTGAACACGTATCAGTTTAGGGTAGTGTTCGTGACGTGTAGTTCTTTTCCACTCTTCACTAGGATGGAACGCAAGTGTATGGACGTAATGGGTGTAGTTAGTAGGGATGGGAAAAACTAGCTCTTTTTCTACCGCATTTCTTCCACTGTTCGTGCTCAATGATATCTGATCACTGCTCAGTCATATCTACTCACTGCTCGTTCTTACCGCTGATGCCCGGTACCACACGATCATTCTTCTTTTAGAAATCGCGTATCAGCCACAGCAGCCGAAGACCAATGATTGAATACCGCATTTTCGGACCGCACAAAACAGCGCTGAATACAAAGCTGGGAATGAATGCTGAGAATTGTTAAGAGCTGGTTACTGGACAGATCAGCAGGTTATTGAGCAACTTTGCAGATGAGCATGCTATTGAGCAACTTAACAGATGAGTGAGTTATAGAGTAACTGAGCAGTTTACGGAGCGATAGAGCAGCTTACGGAGCAATTGAGAGAGCTACTGACCAACTGAATGCGTTACGGAGCAACTAAGCAGATAGACGAGCTGGTTATTGAGAATCTTGGCAGATGATCTGATTATTGAGCAGCTTAGAAGGTGAGCAAGTTACAGAGTAAGTTTGCGGAGCAACTGAGAAGGTTACTGACCAACCGAATAAGTTACGGAGCAACTAAGCAGATCGATTAGCTGGTTATTGAGCGACTTAGCAGATGAGCAGGTTATTGAGCAGCTGAGCAGTTTGCTGAGCAACAGAACTCCTCACGGAGCAACTGAGAAGATTGCTGACGAACTGACTAAGTTACGAAGCAACTAAGCAGATCAATTAGCTGGTTATTGAGCAATACAACAAATGAGCAGCTTATTGAGCAACTCGGCAGATGAGCGAGTTACAAAGCAACTGAACAGTTTACGGGGCAACAGAACAGCTTACGTAGCAACTGAGAAGGTTTCAAACCAACTGAATAACTAAGCAGATAGATGATCTTGTTATTAAGCAACTGAGCAGATGAGCAGGTTATTGAGCAACTTAGCATGTGAGAGAGTTCCAGAGCAACTTATCAGTTTGCGAAGCAACATAGCTGCTCTCAGAGCAACTGAGAAGATTGCTGATCAACTGAATAAATTACAGAGCGACCAAGCAAATCGATTAGTTGGTTATTGAACAATTTATCAAATGAGCAGGTTATTGAGCAACTTAGCAGATGAGCGAGTTACAGAGTAATAGAGCATCTCACGCAGCAATTCAGAAGGTTACTGATCAACTGAATAAGTTTCGGAGCGACTAAGCAGATAGATTAGCTAGTTATTGAGCAACTTATCAAATGAGCTGGTTACTGATCAACTGAGCATATGGGCAGGCTATTGAGCAGCTTAGCAGATAAGCGAGATGCAGAGCAGCTGAGCAGTTTATGGAGCAAAGGAGTAGCTCACAGAGCAACTAAGGCTACTGACCAACTGAATAAGTTACGGAGCAACTAAGCAGATAGATGAGCTGGTTACTAAGCAACTGAGCAGATGGGCAAGCTATTGAGCAACTTAGCAGATTAGCCAGTTACAGAGCAAGCTAGGGTATAGACTAGTAGGTAGCGTGTTGGTCTTGTAATGCGAAGGTCGTGAGTTCAAATCCCGGTCGGCGTAATATATAATTCCGGCACATTGCCTGCTTGGATATACCTTGGTCACCTCAATCTAAGAAAATGAAAAATTCGTAGAAAGATGGTTGTGCGAAGGGATAACAACCCTTTCACAATAAGTAATGAAAAATGTTAAGGAACCTGAATATCAGGAGGCCAAGGTCCAATTTGGGCTGTAGCGGCATTTTAGAAGATGTAGAAGTTACAGAGCAATCGAGCAAGTTACAGAGCACCAGAGTAAGTTACGGAGCAACTGAGAAGGTAGTATGGAATTTGATAATTCTACCAAATTTAAATTTTTAAACAGTGACATCAACAGAGATATTTTAATCTGTCGAAAGAAAATTCTATCTAAGGTACTGAGCTCCGCAACACCTAAGAAAACTCGCACTAGACACTATTACTCAACATCATTGTTACTGAAAATTTGCGTTTCAGAAAGTACCTATGCTGGCTCTTTGGAGTTAGGAAGGTTCGACCAAAGCCACGAATGTTACAAAAATCATTTCTGAAATTTTTCAATACAAAAATAAATCTTGGAACTTATTATATTTAAGCATAACTATGTTACATCGTGTTATCACTCACTCCTATTTAAAATAAAAATTCCTACGAAATAAAAACGCGTACGCTTTCTAAAATATCTCAGTTTCAAAGAAAATTACCATCTCATTCGTTTACTTAACAAACAGCTTTCAGAAATGTTCTGGAGATGGATATTGAAAAAAAAAATATGCTCACACAAACTTAACAACTTTATGTGCATTTTGTCGAAAAAGTTACAAAGTTATTTTCCGGAAAATTTCTACCACAGCCATTACAGAATCGTGGAAGATAATCCTATAGACAATTTCACCCTCTTGCAAACATCAATAAAAACTGTCATACAAAAACAATTAACGATTATAAATACAGGCGGAGAAAATTAAAAATTTAACGTTTCACTTGTTGCGAAATTTGCCTCATCAACCGTCGGTTCGTTACGCAAAAGGTTTAATTAATAAAGAAGAAAAAGTGCGGAAGAAGAGGAAGTCTTTAAAATTTTCGGTACGTTTCAATGTTTCAAAAACAAAAAGGTTTTTTTTTTCTGTTACGCTTAGATGGAATGCTTCCTTCCGTAAATGATATCAACTAGGATAACGATAATAATGTTGATGACGGCTTAGAATATTTAAGAATATAATTACAAGCGGATCGATTGAAGAGTTTTCAAGGATTCAAGTGCTGCGGTAGCTGGAATGAATACGGATACGTATTACGTAATAATAATTTTTCGGATCATGAACAATATTTTGTTTGTATATGTTTTTATGGAGTTGAAGAAGATATGATGAGTTTCTCGAGAAAGGGATACACCCTTTTCGGTATTCGAAATATTTACGCCCGATACAAAGTTCTATTAAATGAAATTTTGTATAAGATTATGTTTATGACACGGAAAAAATTTACGTATAGTAATTCCGTTTTCGAGCTGGAAGTAGTTAATTCTTGTTGTACATCGATAAGAATGAATTAAATTAATTTCAAATATCGAATTGTCACTCTGTTTTTTTTTTTCATTTTTATGTTATATTAGATTAAGATTAAAATGAAGGAAAAAATAGGATGAATACTCACTCTTCGTCTTGTTTCATAGTCAAGGGCGCCAGCGACATAAATAGCGCCCGTCATATTTTTTACAGCAAAGGCACCTCCTATGTTACCGCTTGTAATCTCGTATCGAATACGCGAGGCTGCAATAGAAAATGTTTAAACATTATTATTTTTACAATTATCAGAAAGTTCACCAAATATGCTTTATATTTATGACATTGAAAATCCCATTGATTTCCATTAAATTACTCATCTCCTAACTCTTGTAAATAAACAACAAACTCCAGAAAATTGTTTACATCGAGAAAACAAGAGTCATTTGTAGAACTCTTAAGTATCATTCATTAAAACCACAAAATCAAGAAAGGAAAAAAAGCTGAAAACAATGCAAGATCAACTAGCAGAATGTCCTTCCTTCGTTTTCAGATAAAACGTATAAATTTGCGACATATGAGCGGTAAAACAGTTTCTACGAATTACAATTTCAAGAACAATAGAAGTTCTAACCATGCTATTCATTCGCAATGCGAATTCCTTCCTAAACAATGGCATAGAACTAAAACTACTATTGCTTATTATAGAAGACCACTTAATAGGTTGACATTATATCTAAGAATCTAATTACATATTTCTGTAATACCGACAATAGTACATTGTTACCGAATTGCAAGGAAACTTCGCCATAATTATGGACTTAGTTGCCTTTCAGTTATTACTTCAGTTCGACTGTGAAAGGCCACAGAGGCATATGAATTCTTATACAAAACCGAACCAAACAATACTCCATTGAACTTTATTTATTTAGCTAGGTGATTGTTTTTTTTTAGCTGTCTTACAGTGTTTTTCATAAAATACGATAATTTGTACGGGAGGTGGTAGAAATATTACGATAAATTTATGAACTATTACATACTCGTACTGATTGTTAAAGCAAAATGATGACAAATAAAAGCTTTGTTATCTATGGAAAAAAATCTTTCAAAGTGTTAGGTTATACTATATGGTTCCATCCCTGGAACCTTGCTCCAATCCAGCATTCAACTTTTGTTGGATAAAATTAACCCTTGGTAAGCACACCAAATTTTTCTGCTATGTGTATAGAAGTGCAGGGTTTTCGTCAGATGACACCAACCATGAATTGGATAAGTTGTCTGACACAATCCAGCAGATATATGCCTGATGCTGAGATCGTTATCATGGTCGATTTCAACGTTCATAACACTGCTTGGCTTCAATACTCTAACTGCATGAACCACCAGGGACGAAATACTTCGGATCACTACCTGATTCGTGCACAGTTTCCAATATCGGCATTAAAACCGGTAGTAAAAGTTCCAAAGAGGATCGTTTGACACTTCAAAAGAGCCAACTTGGGTTGACTAAACGCATTCTTTTAAGCTTTTGATTGGAAACTGTGATTTATGTGATTTCCAATGACTGCGATCTAGCCTATTATTACCGAAATAATTTACAAAGGAATGCGACTCTTTATTCCTTTCAACCTCAAAAGAGTTAGACCATCTAAGGACTCTTGGCTTACCAAAGATTGTCTCGATGCATTTCAAGTAAAAAAACTTGCATTTAGTAAGTTCAGGCCACACCCCACCCTCAGCTACAGAGATCTGTATATCAAAGCAAGGAATTCCTGCAACACCATAATTTACCTCGCAAAAAACAGCATGACTTAAAATTAAGGCGAAACGTCC
The DNA here is from genome assembly GCA_963669355.1 of Chorisops tibialis. NCBI lineage: Eukaryota > Metazoa > Arthropoda > Insecta > Diptera > Stratiomyidae > Chorisops > Chorisops tibialis. Next base: position 292,256,716 of record OY770262.1, read on the forward strand.
TTGAATGCACTAATCAATCTATATCCTTTTGGTCATTTGCTAAAGCTGTCAGTAACACCACACCATCCACACCACCTCTTTTTGACGGCAGCCGCTAAGTCATTGATCCAGTTGAAAAGGCAAATTTACTAGCAGCGAGTTTTGAGAGAAATTCAACCCTCCCATCGAGTAATCAGTCACCCCCAACTGTATCGCCTTGAGGCAACATATTGCGTGCCATAAAATTTCGCACACGCGTCATTGCTAAAATTCTTCAGGATCTCAATATCTGTCCTCTGGACCGGACGGTATTCACTCCATAACGTATTCTAGTGGGTAGCGTGTTGGTGTCAATAATGCGAAGGTCGTGAGTTCAATTCTCGATCGACTTATGATTCTAGTACACTACCTGGAAAAAATGGAGCCTCATGATGGATGATATTTTGGCGCAGCTTATGGCTCAATGCAGGGTCAATGCACATTTTTTCTTCCGGCGCTTGAAAAGACCTGCAAAGGATTATGATTTGTAGGCTGTTCGGGCAGAAAATACGACTTTCCTGCCGGGAAGTGCACAAAGGACGATCAGATATCTATGATGAACTGCGTTGCTTGAAGTGCTGCAAATAGGTCCTTGGAATCTTTGTAAGTTAGATTTCAAGGACGAGTTTAACTATCTGAGTCAGGTGAACTGCTTAATAAGTCGAGAGTCTACGACATTAAAGAAGTGGCTAATTGGAAGAGCTACTTCTCTGACAGATTAACGTACGTGTTAGGTGTCATAGACACTCAGTGGAGGCGTCTTGTCTACACAGCTCCTTTTGTGAGCCATTCATAAGGAGCCTCTTAATGAATGACCGCTGATAATCTGCACAAACTAGTCGAGGGTAATTCCCGGATTAAGTTTGAACTCAGAGGTGCTACTCTATTATCATCTGTTTAAGATGAGGTTTGAGAGTTGGTGACGATATCGGTGAAGAAGACTGCAAAAACAAAACCTTATGGCTCAATCTCACCGTTTTTCCATTTATAATAAAGCTAAATCGGATAGCTGCGCAATTAATTGAATTGAATTCGTACATTTTTACTAACATAATGTTAGGTGTTTATGGGTGCTCCTCTATTGGACTTAGGTGTGATGTGTCTTAGCACTGCGTCCAAGATCCGGAAATAACTTCCAATGATAGGTCACAGTTTTTGACAGACCAGGTATAAGGTATTAGCTTGAAATCTGCTGGTCGAAAGTAAGATTTCAATATGGGAAGCCAAGGGAACCGAAAGTTCCAAAGAAACCTTCAGATTTATTGGAAAAGTTGGCATTACGATAAAGTATCGGGGCATAACTTTTGTCTCCTTCAATATCATGGCAGTATAAATAGAGACCTGTTCAAAAAAGGTCTACATTTGAGCGTTGGACCTCCTTCGGAGTTCTGGTTGCAGATTTTGATTAAATACCAGAGGTATTTATACCTCAGACACCGGGACGGGATGGAGATAAGAGACACAGTGGGCAAGTTCGACGTTTCTGAATGTCTTCGGGCATTTGCACGCACGGCATTCCAAAGGTGAAGTTCGATTCTGGGTAGTGTTGCCTTAGTGAATTTTATTAGTGTTCAGCTTGTTTTTTTTTCCGTACTAGCAGTATTTTGTTTTAAATAATCGGCCAGGAATTATGGGGCCAACCTTTAATGTTTTGAGAGAGCCCATTAGACTACTTGGGTATAGCTTTGTCACCTCAATCTACGACAATGAAAAATTCGAAGATAGTGAGTTGTGTGAAGGTCTAACAACAATTCCACAATAAATAATGAAAGATGTCAAGGCACATGACGGTCAGGAGGCCAAGGACCGATTTTGGCTGCAGTGCCATTATGTAAGTAGAATACGCTGGATGCGATCGAGTAATGGAAGTATTGTTTTGTATGAATTGTGCTCTATGAACGGTGGAATGAAAGCTATGGAGAGGCTAAAATATTGCATATTTCTCCGAAGAAAAAGGAGGTATCTGGGAGCATTTATAAAACCATATCTCGGTTTGATTAATGTGAACGCCCGTCTCTAGGGCTTTATTCTACCGTCTTCTACATACATGGATTGTTTCTTTGACTACAATCAAAAACGCCTCTTTCGGTAACAGTTTACGCCAAAGGCAAATGCGGCATTTATACTTGTGAAAGCAAGAGCTATCTAACACATCTGATAAATCTGTTGGTCATGACACACAGTTGGAATAACCCAACTCCACGTTGAACTCTGAAGAATTCTACCCTCAATTAGGCCACAATTAAGCCACAACGATACTCTCCAAGGGGCGATCATCGATTGGTAAAAAAAAATCCACCAGGCGAGAGCTACTTCCAGTTGAGCTTCAGGAACGTGGTAATCTTTAAAGACATTCAATGCTATTTCGAGGATGTGCCGGCTCCAATTAAGGTACTTATTGCAGGTAGGAGGTGAAACTTATAAAATATATTTAAATAAACGCCATCAAATGATGAAGGAGTTAACAATTAAGGACAAACTTGAGTTTTAAAAGCATTGAACTCGACTCTTTATCCCTACTGCATTTGACTTGACAAATAGAGATTTGTACTGCACTCTGTCATTGCTTTAACAATGTCCAAAGCGAGCATTTGTCCCGCATCGTAACAACAAAGACATGAACTTCGAAGACCTAATGCATGATATTCCATCGTTTTCAAAACTCTACATCTACTTCTACAATAACACTTTGGCTTAAATTGGACCTTGGCCTCCTCACCTTCAGGATCCCTTACAGTTTTCATCACTTATTGTGAAATGGTTGTTAACCCTTTGCACAATCCTCCATCTACGAATTTTTTATATTTTCATAGATTGAGGCGACCAGAGTATACTCAAGCAGGTAGTGTACTGAAAATATACGTCGATCGGGAATTGAACTCACAACCTTCACATTCTGGACCAACAAGCTATCCACCTCCCAATAGTCTCGAAAACGACTCTAGCTTGTTAGCAGGGTTGGATTCGCTTCTTTTCTTAGAAATGGGATGAACGCTAGGTGAAAAATCTCTAATACCAGTGACACATAGCGGTCCTAATTATAATTTAACTAATTCGTAATTTAACTCGTCTTCATCGCTATTAGATTGTCATTTTGCTAATTAATAGAAGCCCATCACTCATCTCTTATATTTTTAAAAAGTTGAATTACATAGGCAATAAAATCTTGCAAGGATGGCCACAAAAGAAAATCGATCCTTAATCCTGTCTTGGAATCGTTTGCAAATTATCTTTCATAGCTGGGATTTCAAATAAGTCAGAGCTGCCAGAAAATGAATTTTTTTCTTCTTCTAGCACGAAAAAACTTATCTAAAACGGGCAGGTCCAGCACAATGCTCCTCGTTATAACCTAAATTATGAGAAAAATGAGAGAATGTAGCCAAATTAGATGATTTAACTGATAAATGATCACTTTTTCGGCAATTTAGCTAAAATTAGCGTATGACACACAGCCGTTTAATGATAATTTAGACCTAAATTATAATTTATCTGCGCTAAGTGTCAATGATATAAGATAAGTAGAAGAGTTTGCGTAAGAGGTGATGAAGGGAAATGTTTTTATTATTATAGAAGGTGCATTTTTTAAGGTAATGGGGGGAGGGGGCTCTGTCCGGAAAAAACTACTTGTGGAAACAAATGTCCCATTATCGAGTAAATTTTTATTCTTCCCCTAAAGCTCATATTGATCCCTGGTCTTTTGAGTTTCAGGTTCCTTAATATTTATTTTGGCAGTTTTCAGTTTTTTTTGGCAGTGTCGCTAAACTCTCTAACAACAAATTTTGAATTCAATTCCAATACACCCAACTCAAGTAGGCAGTGTGTCAAAATAATACGTCGACCGAGATTTAAGTTCAGGATTATTTTACCCACGAAGATGCAATCAGAGTTGCCGTGTATCCAGGAAAATGACTTCGAACAATTTCGGTGGGAAACACTTTCTAGAGTGCCATCTCCATGCACCTGAGGTTCACTACCAGTCACGAGTTGCAAGGAACTCAACTGGAAGCCAGCAAAAAAAATAATTCATTAAAGAATCCTTAATGAATTATATTAACGAGCGATTTGATCGATAACGGGCGTCGTTAACGAGTCATTAAAGATTTATCAAGCGGACTAAATGGACATTCGTTAATGAATTACTTGTAACGATTCATAATGAATTGTAAAACGCTTACAAGAAACGAGTATATAAGCAATTATTTAATCGTTTTCAATGAATCATTAATGTGTCGTTAAGGATTTTTATTTTAATTCATTAATGAATATCGTTAACGATTCATAAACGATATTATTTATGAAACATTAACGATTTATTAAAGAACTTGACTTTTAAAGCTAAACAAGAGATCTTCGAAGATCGCAATTGCTTCTTGTTCTGTTTCTGTTGTTTATGACTTTAAACATTTCACAAACACACACACCTACAAGCATACGCCGATTTCTCTGAAAACTGTAGGTTTTCACCGTTTGCGTTTGTAATATATTAATATATCGACACGAAATAATTTTTGGTTCTGAAAATGCGCATGGTGAAATGAAAACTGCTTTTGTATAACAAGGTCGACGTTATGCGAACCCTTTTGCTTGGTTTGCTTAAGATCATGACGCAGTTTATTTGTTTTGTATCATTTCATGCTCGTTTTAAAATCATTATTTGCGAGCGCTCGTTAAATTGTTTGCTGGAAAGTAATCTTCGAGTTACGGATCATGTGCGGCGGTTTTCCTGTACAACGACTATCAGAAAGTTGTTTCTATCTCCGGTAATGGTTTAGCTGCCTTGGTGGAGAAAATCAGCGTGCAGTTGCATTTTCAAACGGATGCCAGGATCCTCAGAACAGCAAAGATTTAGAAAGTTCTGGCACACATTTGAGTGGACAGGTTGGGATGATGTTTAAAATTCCAAAGTCAATCCAACTCGTAGAGAACCGTGCAATTAACCCTTAAAGACAGGTGTCCACTTAAATCCAAACAAGATATGGTTCTTAATCTATTTACAAAAGTAACGATGAAACGAACCACTAAATTATTAAATAGATAAACTTGAGAAGCAGAAAAAACTCAAACTTCTGCTAGCTCTCTGGGTAATCCTTTAAGTTTTTAACTGAAAACTTTCGAATGCTCCGAATCGAAAGCAGATTATAGTAAAAAAGTTCAAGATTAAAAATAGATAAATGGATCGAGTAACTTTAAATCTCATTTCTGTGTGGATTTTCAACCGCTTAATCCTAAACGCGTAATAGGATTCGTTTTTTTTTTTCAAAATTTCTTTTTTTCGGAAAGAACTTTGAAGGGAAAAGATTTTTTACATGATTTATCTGCAAATATAGGATTACAGGTAGTTGAACAAATTTTGTTTGTTAGGTGGATCAGCCTATAAATAGACCTTTAAAGCTTAAGTAAGAGTAGCTAGACTCAGCCAAAACAAGGGAAGTAACTATAAGAAGTTTGAGGGAACAATTCCGTAGAAACCTCTTTTTAGTATCAGGATCTGGGTTTATACTGAATTCAAGCAGCTTAAAAACTAAATTTACCATTATTTTTCACTTTAGTAACTAAGGGGTTGCTTGTATTTTCATACCTTGATATAAATTTATAATGGGTCATTGCAGCAAAGTTAAGCAAACGGCTAGAATTATTGAGAATGATTTCTAAGCATTTATTTTGAATTAATCGGAGCTTTTTCTTGTGTACAGCACATTTGTTCTAGATAGCAACTCCATATGCTAACCATTTTATACAGCAGCAATATATTTTTGCACGGTGATTACAATTTCATGCTGAGCAATGGATATAAAGAAAATAAGTTTCTGAATTTTTTGGAAACAGCCTCCTGGACATGTTGATAAAAATATCGATTTTGACCACATAATTTGTTCTTCTGGGAAATTACTTTGGAAGAAATCTGCTGGTCCGATAGTGAAGTAAATGCAGTTGTTAAAAGGACGTCGCGAATTATAAAGAGTAACACTGTAGAATTCTACAATTTCTCCTTTCCATTGGAAATACACTGTAAAAACATTCACCAAACCAAATGCAGTTGTGTTCATCTAGATTTTTCATTATGAAAAATACTGCGAAAATTTATCAAGTAAGTCCTGCGATCGATAGCCAAAAACGTACGAATAAAAACTTTGTTTTTACCCTTTCTACAATTTTAAGTAAATCTATTATATTTTTCGAAATTGTGCACTGCTATGGGTGTGTGAAGACAAAAGAAGTAGATCGAATCTATTACTATTTTTGCCGTTAATGGTGTTCAGACACTTTAGTCTAAGTATCAATTTGAAAGCTTTGATTGTTAAAAAAAAATCAAAATTTCTTGAAATTTATGTGTTAGGAGGCCACATCCTGCGGGCTTTTTCATCAGCTCATGAACTCAAAGCTATTTTCTTGCTGAAAATGTCCTCGCAAAAAATGCAACACGATAACTGAAAGCATTTGAAAGTTATTTAACAGACATACACACTGGTCACTCGAAATAGCGATTTTCAAGCTTGGTGGGTAGCGTGTTGGTCTACAATGCAAAGGTTGTGATCTCAAATCCCGATCGCCGCATAATTCGAGCACACTACCTGCTTGAGTATACCTTAGTTACCCCAATCTATGAAAATGAAGATAGCGGGTTGTGCGAAGAGCTAACAACCCTTTCACAAAAACAAACAAAAATGTTAAGGGATCTGAAGGTCGGGAGACCAAAGCCCGATTTGCGCTGTAGTGCCATTGCAGTAGTCGAAGATAAGTATACGCTTAGTGCTGGCATTTTTGCAAGACACGACCATGAAATGTATTTCAAACCACATTTTTGCAGAATGTCAACTTTAACTTCCTGATGCGAAAATCAACGAATATTATCCGCAATATCCAAGTCCACAAGTTGTCGTATGAAACTCGAAGTGATTCATCCAATGCCGATAGAATTCATTAAAACTTTCGTCGACTTTTCAAAGTTTTCCCAAAGAATTATACGCATGGCATAGCACTGCCAATTCGAATTAACGGAGTGCGTATTCCTAACAATCTCTGCCATTTTTTCTTTGCTTTCCATTTCCTCAATAGACCGGAAAAGATTACATACGACCAGGGAAAAACTTTTCGAACAATTTTCAATGCAGATCGAAAAAATCAATGCTCTGGAACTTGGGAAGTTAAAGATACTGGAAAAATCGCCTATCTGATACGGACAAATTTTGCGTGAGAAATAGTATATGACATAATATGTTTCAAGTTCGCCTGAACTTACAAAAACTTAAATAAATAGTTCACATCTTCAATAAAATAATGGAGCAGCTTGCTAAGAATATATGAAATGCTTTGCGGTATTCCAGATAAAATCATAGCGACGATTACAGAATCCTACGAATTTGTAAGATTTCGCCTTTTACATAGAGTAAAACTGTTCGAGATCTTTTCTGTGCGAACAGGTGTTAGATAAGGATGCATTCAATCACCAGCCCTGTTTATGTTGCATATAAATGGCATTTTGAAAGCCGCACTGGAAGGTAGGGAGATAAAGCACTTCGGTAGGAACTGTTTAACATCTTAAGTTACCTTAATTATGCTTATGACTTGCGCTTACTTGCACATAACCATTCGGACTTAGAGTCAAATGTTAGCTCGTTGCATTTTAAATGCAAAGAGCCAGGACTGAAAATAAATTTGCGCAAAACGAAGTACATGCACATGGTTCCGAAGCCAAGCAAACCGATTGTTCTTACCGGACAAGATGAGGAAGAGGTACAAGACTTTTGTTACCTTGGAAGCATTGTCTTCATGGACGGCGGAGCCGAAAAGGATATATCGTATAAATAAAGCCAGATCTTCAGTATTCTCTCCCTTCTGTGAAAATAAGAGAGATCTTCTTTCTCTTAAAGCTGCGAGTGTTTTACGCATGCGTCAAATCCGTTTTTTTTTATATGGTTGTACTACATAAAAATTGACCGTTCGACTTACCAAGAAACTATTAAACTTTAGTGAACCAATGAGTCCGAGGCATTTTTAGGATATTTTGGCCAGAAGTGATCTCCAAATACGAACTTGGAGTACAACTGGACAGACTAAAATAGACAATGAGATACAAAGGCGGAAGTGGCGGTGGATCGGTCATACTTTAAAGAGACCAGGATTATAATCCTAAATGACGTCGATTTGGTTGATCATGTAAAAAATGGAAGCGAGTAGTTGAGCAGAAGGCCGGAGAAAAAAACAAGTCATAACGACAACTGATACCGATGCCTTGTGGAAGAGAACTGTTTCTATCATATGCCCCTACTTAGCAGCAAATCAATTGATTGCTACAAGTACGCGGTCTTAAAATTAATTAAAAACTAAATAATAAATGTGTGCTCCTGTTTAGTGGAAACTACAATACAAAAACTTACTGAAACAAATTTCTGTAGAAATTATAGATAAATAAGAATCAGGTTCGAATTGGTATCGAAAATTAATATATTCGGAGTATTCTTCCACCAAGAAAATTGTCTCTGTAAGGTCTGGGTAGACATTACTTGTTATGTTAGAGTACCCTAGGGCAGTGGCATGGCGTGACTTTATAGCTAAGGGAAGCAAATACTTTTTTAAATATATTGGTTTATTAAGCTTAAGCAACATATTATATATAATGTAATGTTTCTGTTTCTGTCTCTCAATAGCTGCTAGAAACTTTAAATTACGATCTAAAAATGAAAATACACATTATATATAAAAAAAACGACCCACATTCACCCGTACTACCACACAGGAGCTTAAAGTTTCTGAATTAATGTTATTCAATCCCCTACAATAGCTAGGGTTTAGCCTAGTAGGTAGTGTGTTGGTCTTGTAATGCGAAGGTCGTGAGTTCGAATCCCGGCCGGCGCAAAATATAATTTCGGCACATTGCCTGCTTGGGTATACCTTGGTCACCTCAATCTAAGAAAATGAAAAATTCGTAGAAAGAGGGTTGTGCGAAGGGCTAACAACCCTCCCACAATAAGTAATAAAAAAAAATGTTAAGGAACCTGAATATCAGGAGGCCAAGGTCCGATTTGGGCTGTAGCGCCATTGAAGAAGTAGAAGAAGAATCCCTTACAATAGATGGCATTTTATTTGGTAGGGTGGTAATGGACCGAAATTCAAAGAAATTTTATAATGAAGTCTTACCTTGATAGACCCTTTAACCATTTTTAATACTCAAAAATTAAATTTAACACCCATAAAATATTTTCTCTAGGTTCGATTTAATAATTTGCCTTTTTATCTTTTGCCTTCCATTCAACAGCAGGAGAACAAGGAAGGAGGAAAGTTGCGAGCTTGCGAATGAACGGTTTCTTCTGCAGAGCCGATTCAGAATGTACTTCACCCAACGCCTTGTCGTCGACTTACTTCAACACACTGCTGATTTGCTTGCTTCTGTGTCTGATCTGATGACAACGTCATAATCTCGAAAGCTCTGAGGCGCAGAAGTGATCGCCACCGGAGCTTCCACAGCATTCTTTGCTGATTAACCAGTTTGGCTGTTCTCAATTTAGAGAGCTTGCTAAACTCGACAAAAAATTTAATGATACCCCTCTTCCTTCCCAAGATTTTATTAGCGCTTCATTTTTCGGACATTTTACGATCCGCCACTGGTCGATCTGCAAAAGTTGAAACCGACTCGTGTCCTATCAAAGCATGACAAATATAGACAATATTGCTAGTTTTGTCCCTTCACATTATTCTTCCTGATCACTTTTCGGCTAGTACCGAAATTTTGAATGCTGGCAGTGATCGAAGGAATGCGATGACTTGCGACTAAGAGCATTAGGTGGAAGCATTTACTGCAATGCATCTCCCTTTCCTATAGGAGTCGAACTTGCGCACTTTGCGCACAAAAATTTTGATCGTATTGGCCGGTGGTCTTGTATATGCGTTTTTCAAATCGCATCTCACCGATTTTTTTCCTGTTGAAGGCTTTGAGCTTTAGTTGGTCAGAAAAAGCGTTTTTTAAAGAACTTTTTGTTTTTCAGTTTAGTTTTTCTCAACTAAATAAACTGCAAGACGTAAGGGAAGCATTGCTCCCCTTGCATCAATGGACGCAACGCCACTGCCCCAGGGGTAATGTTTGCTTATATATATGAAATTCTTTAGTGTCTTACTTGAAAGGAGCGATTGAACGGAGACATAAATCGTCATTCTTGAAACTTCTGAAATTCAGCTTAACAAAAAAAAAAACAAAAATGAGAAAATCAACGAGAAGTGAAGGCAAGCTATGCATTACATGTAATGCGAATAGAAGCATTACTCTTTGAATGTGAGTGGAAGCATTCACTTACGTTACAAGTTATGCAGAAGGAAGGTGTTCATGGATCTAACATACACTGTTAGCTAAGGAAATAAAAAAAAAAGGTAATTCATCAATGCCTTATTGAGAATGCGTGCGACATACACATTTACTTTCCTCTCTGGGCAGAAAAGTTTGTTTAGAACAATCATTCGTTCGAGTTTGATGTAAACCGTCCCTCTGCTTGTTAAAAATCCCATTGAGTAAAAAAGTTCAGTCGAAAAATCTTTAAGAAATAGTCATAACAAGTACACATACTTAAACGGATAACGATAAATCATTCCTTTAATTCTTACTTTCCATTAGATTCTCCTATACTTGATTTTAATTAGTTTCAATCCCTATAGGCAAAGTACTAACAAAAACCAATCTCTCCGAATAAGACCTGATTTAGATTGTGTAGCGATGCTAAGTAACTTTTAATCTTTATTCGGAAATCCTAAATAAACTCCAATAACAAAACTGGAGTTATCAAATTAAATAAAATACTTTGAAATTGAATTCCAACGAGCATAGTACTGGAAAAAGATTATAACTCAAATCTCTCGAAACGAATTATCATCCCTTATACGAGTACTATCTATTTCCATTTCAATAATCCGATGAAATCTATGTAAAGACCTTAGACGCTAACCATTAACTTTTAAAATTTCAAAAATTCCAACAACAGTTTTCAAATACTTACACTCATCGTGATCTTTGGCGGTGACAGTAAGTACGGTGTGTTGAATATCTTCATTTTCATCGACTTCAGCTTCGTACAAGGATTTGTCGAAATAGGGCGGATTATCGTTCTTATCTGCAATTCCAATTCGAATGAACTTTGTCACTGTAAATAAGGAAAAAAAAATGAAGAAGATTAGAATTGAATAAAAACTGCATCTAAATTTGTAAGAAATCTTAATGACAAATTAAACTCATAGGATCTGTCTCTTCCCTATTGTAATAACGAACAGAGATCGTAGCGAAACAAATAAGATTACAGAAAAACGGAAGTTCGCTTTTCCATATAAATTTTCCCCTAGCAAAATAGGTTAGAGCTGTATGCAAGTGTTTACTGCGACCTAGTAAGCAGTCAGTTATGAATGCCCAATAATCTTCCTATCTATGCAAATCGGATTTCAAATGTCATACATGCCAAGGATAAAAACTATTCTGTTCCATTTCCAAATGCCTATTACACTGACACACACACACATATATAGCGACTGCGTTGAATTCACTAAGGACGTCCATGACTTCCTTCCGTCTTGAACTTAATCCTCGAGTAAGTTTCTCCCATATCAACTGGAACGAAGCTTCGCATAGTTGAGTAGTTACGAGTGTATTGGAGCCGTCGGATGAACAACGAGCGATGAGTTTATAGAAATAGATACGATGATGTCCTTCTTGCATATGCACATTGCGTTCAGTAGAAGCCACTTTTATTCGTGAAATGATTAATGTCGACTTCCTTAGATTTAAGGGATTTGTCATACTTATTTTCGAGGTATACATATGCGAGTAGATTTATATATCTGCTTACCTTACACTCTTTTTTCCCAGTCCCAATTCAACTTCAATTTAAAAAGGACTTTAAAGAAAATAAAAAATCTGTCTGAGGATAAGTAAGTAGGTTATGAGTGGTAATCCGTTTGGAAACATTTTCGCTGTCACGATAGAAGACAGAATAAGACTATACCACTACCACCACCATCACCGACATCACTGGGATTGGGAATTCACTTAGCTTTAAGTTTTTTAAATTGAAAGGAAATGACAAGCAATTGAAGTTTTGCATAATCTCAATTTCTATGGTGTAGCAAAAGAGCGACATTTCGTATTTCGCTTGGGATTTACATAACACGAAAATTGTTAAATTCAACAGACGGAAAATGTCGAAAGTATTATATGTTGAATTTTTCATATTACTTTAATTTGTTTACGGAGAAAATTTTACTAGAATTGATCAGCAATAGTTAGGGTGTAGCCTAGTAGGTAGCATGCTGGTCTCCAATGCAAAGGTCGGGAGTTCAAATTCTGGTCGACATATAATTTCAGCACACTGCCTGCTTTGGTATATATTGGTGACCTCAACCTGCGAAGATGAAAAACTCGTAGATAGAGGGTTGTGCGAAGGGCTAACAACCCTTCCTTTTTCTTCAATGGCGCTACAGCCCAAATCGGGCCTTGGCCTCCTGATTTTCAGGTTCCTTAACATTTTCATTACTCATTGTGGAAGGGTTGTTAGCTCTTCGCACAACCCTCTATCTACGAATTTTTCATTTTCATAAATTTAGGTAACCAAGGTATATTCAAGCAGGTAGTGTGCGTTGACAGGGATTTGAACTCACGACCTTTGCATTATAAACTAACACGGTACTCACTAGGCTACACCCTGGCAACCCTTTCACAATAACAAATAAAATGTTAAGGAACCTGAAGGTCAGGAGTCCAAAGCCCGATTTGGGCCATTGAAGAAGAAGCAGATCAGCCATTGAATAAGAAGCAGATCAGCAATAGTGAATAGTTAAAATGTTCTTGTTGAACTGGAGGACTATTGGGCATAATATCGAATATATATTTTCTTCTAAATTTTTTGAGTTATGAAAATGTAGCAGAAATACAATTTCAGAAAACTTAAGTTATTATATTCCGTAGGAAGGGCAAGGGGTAGTTAAGAGGATGATTTTTCTGTCATATAAAAAACGTATTTATAAGAGCGCAGTATGTCTGACTAGAGCAGGGTTGCTTTGAAAATTGCTTTAACGCCTATCGCCAAACTGTGACTTTTGTATGGGAGGGGAAATCTTTAATGATTTTTACAGAGGTAATTGAAATCGATAGAGAAATAATATTTTTACAACCCTAAACCACTGTTCAATAGTTCAACAAAATCAATAAAATTTATTTTAAGACCCCCCACAGGGGCATTCTATCCTATGAAGTTCTCTTTCATAAGGCGTGATCCTGATCATCGGCCTTTACTTGTCGCTCAACTGCTCGCTTTCATGTGCTACTTGGTCGACCAACCCGACGTCTTCCTTGAGGGTTGTAATCCAGAGCCTGTTTGGCGATGTTTTGCACTAGTTTCCTTAAAGTGTGACCGGTCCACTGCCACTTCTGCCTCTGAATCTCGAAGCCAGTTGTACTACGAAGTCAACGTTGGAGATCACTTTTGGCTTGAATATTCCTAATAAGCGTCAGATGCTGTGGTTCGCGAAAGCTTGCAGTTTCTTGCTATGTCGGACGGTCACTTTCCATGTAGTAAGACCATAGAGTTCTGAAAATACGCGATTTTGTATCCGAGGTAAAAGCGGGGATGGCGGGATATATTTATTTTTTCACATTTCACTAAAATTTCTATCAAAATTCTTTTCAACACATTTAAAAGGAACTGAAAATATCGATGTATTTTGTTCCACGAAATTAAGCAGTTTAAAATAATGAGACAAATAAATTTAGAATTTCCAAATAGTTTTATTTAAATTTTGACAAAAGAAATTTTTTTTTATCTAGAAATCACGATAAATGGATTATCGTCTGAATAAAATCTAATGACAGGGAAAGTTCAGATTCAAACTTTATCCTTCCAATCAATTGGCAGCCTCTTTATTGTCTGGCAAAAAAATCGACTGATTTCAAATTGCTACTTACAGGGTTCTTATCTTATCCATTTAAACTTCTAAACTTTCCAAAACCACAATCGAAAAAGCGACCTATCCAACATTATATTTTATATTTCATTACAATTTTTTTTAGTGAAATATCTATTTTTTCTTCCCTCTATCCCATATCGTCATAACACAAAACTACCTATTCTTATTGTATTCATTTCTCGAACGAAATGAAAATAAAATACAATCAGATCACAGGACGCGGTATCATTCCTATTGGTCAATACAACAAGAGTGAACTTGGCGATAACGAAAAGTCTCTCCTAAAATGCTCCATTACAATAAACTTTGGGTTCGTCTTCTCGCCATTGTCATTGCCATCATTTTCGTAACGAAGAAGCTAAAGGACACTTTAAAGAAAAAATAACAAAAGGTACTTTCATCCCGAAGGCACTTGAAATGAATGGTGATGGTGGTTTTCTTCCATTTATGAACCAATTGATAAGATCCTAATAGCGTTAAGGAAGAAGAATCCATTACCTTTTGTTATATAATGTTATACATATATCTCTCATAGAAAAGAAAATACTACAATAATACTTATTCGAATAAGATTTTGAAACATTTTCGGCAGTCCTAGGAAAATTTATTTCTGGTAAACATGAATAACGTTGGAAAAGCAATCCCTTCAAAGCTGTATTTTTTTTTGAAATTTAGTTTAGCGAATAACAAAACAACACAAATATTAATCCAAATTGAAATAGAGAACTTTCAAATTTTGCAATGCCTCAAATTAATGTCTAGATTTATTAGTATCCAGTATTTAATGATACAAGAAAAATATACAGCGAAAAGGGACTACGATTGGCTTTAGGAATGTGCAAACATTGAATGACAGTAGAAAGGCTTGGGGTCTGGAATTGTTGGAGTCCTTGCAGAGCTCTTGAAATAAGGTGGGACAGGAAATCTAAACAGCTAAAAAATTACCCAACGACAAGCGGCAAAGCATTATATGTCCTGTATACAGAAAGGGTGACCGTCTATGTTGCAAAAATTACAGAGGAATATCATTGTTGTGTATGTGTTACAAAATTTAAACTAAAATTATCGAACGAAGACTCAGTGAATACGCTAACAATATCATCGGAAAATATCAAGGTGGCTTCAAATCCGGAGGATCGACAACGGACCAGTTATTCTCAGTAAAATAGTTAATAGCAAAACGCTGGAAATATGATACAACTGTTCGTTGATTTTTGTCAAGCATACGACAGTGTCGACTGTAATGCTCTGTACAGAATAACGATTGAACTAGGTGTCCCACCGAAACTAGTTCCGTTAATAAAAGCCACGATGGAAAAAAATGAGTGCTAAGTAAAAATCTAAAACGAGTTGACTCAATGCTTCCCAATGGAGTCAGGTCTCAAACAAGGAGATGGTCTCGCCCCCATGCTCTTCAATTTGCTGCTCGAGTATGTCGTCAGGAAGCCAACTTCAGTAACGTCAGTAGACACCAGAGGTACGCTACTCACAAAATCCAAACTGTTGGTGGCGTGCGCAGACGACGTGGATATTCTGGCCCGAGCAATACTTTGTTGAAGTCGGCAGCGGGTGAAGTAGGGCTCAGGATCATAAGCTGTATCAACTATTTGACGACCCCTATCGTGATCAAACTCTGCAAGCTTCAATGGTTGGCCACGTGGAATGAATGCACGAGGAAGGATTTCCAAAACGAGTGCTCAAGGGCAAAGCTCAAGGCAACCAACTGAAGGGGAAGCCACGAAAACGATAGAAGGACTCAGTCGACGCAGATCGCTTCTTGATTTTTTAAACTGGAGGACGCGGTCGTTGGACCGAGACAGCTGGAGGAGGTGCATCCGGAAGGCCAAGGCTCGATATGGGCAGTAGCGCCATTGTATCAGCATCATCAGAAGGCCTTGGGTCACTCAGTTCCTACACTGCCAATCAGAGATCGACCTTAAAATGAAGTATCATAACATCCGAATCTTGGGTTTTAGCGCGGGAAGGTGGATATGATCAGGAGAAGAACAAACCGTCAGCGGAAACACCATTCTGTACGTCAGTCAGTATGAATCCAACAATGGCGTGGCGGTCGTCCTTACACTGAGAGTGAGAAACAGTCTCATCAGTTGAAAACCAATCTCGAATAGCATTGTCGTCGTCACAATCAGGATCAAGGTCAGAAACGTATCTAGTGCTAGGCACTAACTAATAGCGCAACACCTGGTGCCAAAGAAGACTTTTATAGCCAATTGAGTGGAACGTCCGACCGTGTTTCAAGAGGTGATATTATTGTACTATCATTTCAAGAAATACGAACATCCAGATTGCCTTTGATAATAATAGAATAGAACACGTGAAGAGGAAGCATGTCGGCTATTGGGTTGGCGCCTCACGACTTTGGGTTAAAGGACCCGAAAACGGCAAATCATTTCTGGAGTTTTTTATTGCAGCACTCAGCAAATGGTCACCGGAGAGACCCTGAGGTGGAGCTGATGGTTGACTACTAGAGAATGTGCACAGCAGCTGTTCGACGGTCACAAAGCTTAGTAAGGCGACAACAGAAGGGCAATTGAAGATCTGGCAAATAAGACGAAATATGTGGCTTACCTTGGGGATATAGTTTCAATTTCTAAAATTATTAAACAGTTGAAGAATAAGAATTTCACTATTATCACCCTGGTGAAAGATGCCAATGGATGTTGTGGCAATGGAACGAATACTTTTCTGATACTTTAAACATCTTGTCTGATGAAGATATTCCTGAAACAGAATAATTGTCAAACATCCTTCGCAACAATACTGGGAACGATTACCAGATAAGGAAGAAGTAGTTTCCGCCATTGGTCAACCGAACTCCTCAAAGCGGGCCCGGAAATGATAATCGATACCGTCCTTCCACTTCTTACTGAGGGGTTGTGGCAACTGGCATTGTACTAGTATATGTCTAGTTTTTGCCGTATCGGAAATCATGGCTCAGGCAATTCTCAACAGGATTAGTGATCTTGTACTCACTCTCGAAGTTTATCAGGGAGGATTCCGTAAAGGGTCGTCTTGTTCAGACCATACAACTACCCTGCGAATAATACAGGAGCAGACAGCTGAAATGCGTTCGCGACTACATCATATGTTTGTGGACTTTGTGAAGACTTTCGACAGCGTTAAGTGATATTACACATGGAATGCCTTGTGTAGGAGAGGTATTTCGGTGAGATCTCCCTTCATACGAAGCTGAGAATGTTCGGAGCATGCGTCAAATACGTGTTGTTATATGGTTGTACTACATGTAAAGTGACCGTTTGACTAACCAAGAAACAAACTTTCGTAAAACAATACCCCGACGCATTTTTTGGATATTCTGACCAGATGTGGTATCCAATGAAGAACTTTGGTGTACAACTGGGCAGACTTAAGTAGACACTGAGACTTAAAGACGGAAATGGCAATGGATCGGTCACATTTTGAGAAAACCAGACGAAAACATCGCCAAACAAGCCTCTTTAATGGTAAAGGAATACGTGGGGTTGGTCAACCAAGGTCGCACTTGGAAGAGAGAAGAGTAAGCAAGATCTGGCGGAAACTAAAGGGCAATGCTCAGATTCGCGTTTTTTGGTAGGGAACTGCTTCTGTTCTATGTCACTATAGGTGGCCATAAGAGGTAATTGATGCATAGCGTGTAATCCTGAAAGTCCTTAACGCAAAAGCAACATCTAAATAAAATTGAAGTGAAAATTCGAGAGAGCAGAACAAAAACGCGTCCATATTCGATGAAACACATTTAGAATGTTTTTATCAAAAAAAAAGTTTGGCAATATTCAGCGAGTGAAGAGCATACATATATGAGGCTATGGGAGCAAAATTGACCTAACCAACCATCATACCTCATAGCCTCATATAATTCCTCCCTATATTTCTGAAACTAAAAATTTACAGATTTCCTGTATATTCTGAAAGGTTGTGCACAAGTAGGACAAAATCTGGATTTTACCAAGTAGGATTATCTCCTCTTCTAGTCCCTATGCACAAAAACCGAAGAATCATAGAAAATAAAAAAACAGAATCAAACTCTTCATACATATTGATAAACATCCGCGAAAATCGAAATTTTGGCCTGTTTAGGGTCGCTGAAAGCAGTTGGAGGACGCGGTCTTTGAATCAAGACGATTGTCGCGCCATTGATGATGATGTAATGAATATGATGGATGATTCTAGCTGCACAAACTTCTTTTCGAAACAGGAATTAGATAATATTGTACAATATGCGATAAAGATTGTGCAAAGATTTAAGCCTGGTTTTATTAATGGATACAGCAGCTTTGGCTTGACCTTTGCGAATATAACTTTGTATGCAATTTAATGCAGCAAACATGAAACTTTTGTAAGTTACATTCAAATTAATTTTCGTAAAGTTGAAGCTGAAGCTATTGGATTGATTGTACGCTGGTCCATAGATGTGTTAACTTACCCATGTATCAGTATCAGGGCCACACCTTCCAAGGCGCAAATGAAGCAATGGCACCGGAAGATATTCTTGAGGAGGGTAACATTATCAAAAGACTGAAATGTTAAAATTAATGTAACGAAAGTGAGGAATTCATGCCGCCAATAGATAATGTGCTTCTTCCCAACCTCACAGCATTGTTCCCCGCAAGATGTGGTGAGTAAATTTAGTCCGACAAAGATACCTTCATTGAAAGGCCGTAATCAAGGAAGTGGAAAAGGGAATGCAATAGAGATTGACATTACAATCTTAAGTATCACGATGGGCGCCACTGTAACGAAATGAAGGACTTCATTCCACCAATAGATAATAGGCTTTCTAAGGACCTCATAGTATCGTGAGGGTGTTCGAGGTGGGAAATCCTGCTTTACAGTACGTTCTGGGA
This sequence comes from Chorisops tibialis, assembly GCA_963669355.1. Lineage (NCBI taxonomy): Eukaryota > Metazoa > Arthropoda > Insecta > Diptera > Stratiomyidae > Chorisops > Chorisops tibialis. The sequence continues at coordinate 292,275,534 of OY770262.1, forward strand.
ATGATTTGTCCAAAAGCTGTCTTAAGAATGTACCGGAAGACAACGGGAACCTCTACCTTCTTTGTTTTTTCTCATTGAATAATAATTCTTTAAGCGCGGTGTCTTCTCGGAGACTTAAACTTCCCCCTCCTCCCACTCCCTGACTTGCTGTTCAATGTTGTACCATATGTTCGCGTCAGCCTTGCGCTCACCATTTTACAACAATTTTGTGTCTAGCGTAATTGAAAAAAAAAAAAAAAAACAATTCTAAATCTTTAGACGAAATTGTTTGGCATAAGAATCTTCCTCAGCATTGTATACATGTTAGTGTTAGGTTTTTGTACTTTCTTTCAAATGCAACAATTTTCCACACAATACTGGTTTAAAATATATTGTTTAGTAATTTCTCGTAAAATTTCATTGCGAAATTATGTTTGAGAAATTTGAATATTTTAATTGTCATAGAAATTTGTATTTAACATGTCCGTGCTCCGGCACTGCCACATTTTTTTCATCAATTCCAACTCGGTCAAATTTTTGTCAAAAAATTTCTGGAAGAAAATTCACAAATTTAATCTCAAATATCACACAATTTAGTAGTGTGGCATTATTGTCGAAAGTTTGTAACGTTTGTTGTGACCCTTTAATAAAAAAAACTATGACGATGGATGGAAATGTTCCAAATGCTCTGTAGCAATATGTTAAAGAATTCCGTTGTTTTTGCTCGATTTCTAGCGATTCAAAAAGTTGAACCTTTGAGTGCAAATCGTGCATCAAACCCTTATTGTTGTGAATCAGTCATCAAATAGCTGAAAGATTCAAAATGAACTCTCTAAGTAATCAACTCAAACCGAAGCTGATTAGTACATTTAGTTGATTGAATTTTTTGAAAAGGTAGTAAGTTGTTCGAGGCTGTTGTTTGTGATATAATAAATTTTCATTGTAAATCAATCATTAGTCCAGTCCAACACGGGTTTACTTAAGGTAGATCGATCACAACAAATCTAATAGAATTTTCAATTTCACTACTCCATTGATTGAAGGCGGTAGCAAAGCTTTTGATAAAGTGGACCATGCTATTCTTGCTTACAAGCTATACGCACTTTGATTTCCTTTTACTTACATAGATTGGATCAGATCTTCAAAAAGTGATTTTTCGAGGAGATCATTCTCTGCTATATCCAACACATCTAGTGTGCTACAGGGAAGCCAGCTAGGACCACTGTTATTTATTTTATTTATTTACGACGCGAGTTCGGTTATTTCCCACCCAAAAATTTTGCTCTGCGCTGACGACGCGAAATTGTTTTGCAATATTTCGAAGCAGAATGATTGCGCACTGCTTCAAAGTGACTTGCAACGCTTTTTTGGGTTGTGTACATTACACTGTATGCCATTGAATATTAGTAAATGTGTAAGCGTTTTATTTTTTAGGAACAAATCTCCACTACATTTCAATTATGTCCCAGACGGTAGCACACTACAACAGACAGACAAGATACTAGTTCTCGGTGTTTTTATAACCGCATTTAAGTTTGGCGATCATAATGACTACATAGTCAGCAAGGCTAACTTCGTTAGGGGTTTCGTTAAAAGATGGTGCAAGGACTTCAATGATCCTTATGTAACTAAGACTTTATACGGTGCTTTTGCATGCTCTATTCTTGAGTATGCTTGTCACATGTGGATTCCGTATAACGAGGAACATAATAGTAGGATCGAATCTTTTCAGCGAAGGTCTTCAAGGTTTGCTATAAGGGACCTTCCCTTGTTTGATACTTTGCGTCTTCCTCCTTACGAACAGCGCCTTAAACTCCTTTCTCTAGAGTCGCTTCTGAATTGGTGGATTCTCCTTAGGGCTGCTTTTGCATTTAAATTAATTTTAGGAGAAATTGATTCTCCATAATTGTTCGGAATTGCGTCGATCTTTGAGAAACTATGTGCCACTCCATATTCCTCATCATCGCACCAACTACGGGTAAAACGAACCAATCGCATCTCTTTCGCGAATTTTCAACAATAAATACTGCCGAATTGACTATAATTTATCTAGATGCAGTCAAAGCCAGCTTTATCCGACAAATAATTTATTCATTGTTAATTGTTTTAAATTTTTTTTAATAATATTTTGTAAGTAATCATTGTTGTGATGTTTTTTTTTTTTGAAATAAATAAATAAAAGTTCATCTAAGGCTTTTCGGGGTCGCTGATACTAAAAATTTAAAACGGCAAATGCAGAATAGCAAAAGAAAATGTTAAGAACTTTAACAAAATCCTTCAAAAATTTATAAAAGGAATTTTCGGAGTAACAAATTTTGAATATGATACCCAAATCATAAAAATGATTGCTGGAAGGGCGAGAAAAATAGGGATGAAAAACAATTTCAAATCTGATGATTTTTGGTTCATTTTGGGAGAGTATGTCTCGATTTTTTTCAAAACGGCCAATCCAATTTTCCGAAAATGAACCAGAAATTTTGACGATGATACTCGCAAACATGGACGATAAAGAAAACCTACAATTTAAAATTTCCCTGTCAACTGTTCAATGCAGAGAGATTTGAAATCGGAAGAAGAAAATTCCCGGTTTTTTTTTTTTTACGGAATGACCTGTGTTATAGGCAATTTCGGCCTTTATGTGCAATGCACAAATACAGTCATGGAGGGAAGGAATGGGATTAGAAAGGTAGGGGAAGAGGAGTGAGAAGTGGAGAAGCAAGCTGATATATATTTTTCAGCTGCTACTGACAAATATTTGCAGATGGTATGGGGGACTGAATGATAGAAAGGTTATTATTATATTAACATATTTGGGGAGTAGGTGGGAGCACTGCGACTCCTTGGCCTATTGTACGTTTATTGTCCCTTTACCCTACCACAATTCGATAGATTGGCCTAATTTAAGAATATTTAAGGGAGCTATGTTGGCTAGTTCCTAGGAAGTAGAAGGGAAGGGAACCCTTTTCCTACAAATTTGTGTTTCCTCCTTGCTACTGCTTCACAGTGACATGTGATGTGTTCTGTCGTTTCTGAGTTTTCGAGACAGACGCGGCAGATGTCGGTTTCAACTAAGCCATTAGGCCAATTAGAGTACTAATATCGCTCTTGATGAATTTTATAATAACGTCCACGTTGATTTTTTGTGGTAGGATTAATTTTTTTTGAGATTGAAAAAACCTGGAAGTTTATTCCAGTAGGTTTCATGCTATTGTTCAACCCAGTTTCTAAGTATAGAGTTGGAGTGCCCTTTTAGTTTTCCGCAGAATGTCTCTGGTCCAATAAAACTTGTTCCTGCGCCATTTATTGGCGATTTTCTACTTCTTCTACAATGGCGCTGCAGACAAAACCGGACCCTGGCCTCCTGACATTCAGATTCCTTAAAATTTTTCATTACTTACTGTGGAAGGTTTGTTAGCCCTTCGCACAACCCTCTTTCTACGAATTTTTCATTTTCGTAGATTGAGGTGACCAAGGTATATCCAAGCAAGCAGTGTGCTGGAATCATGTGTCGACCGGGATTTGAACTCACAACTTTCGCATTACAAGACCAACACGCTACCCACTAGGCTACACCTTAGCTAGGCAAGGCGATCAGCCTCTTCATTAACCTCAATTTCTTCAAATTGTGCTGCGACCCGCATTAATGTTACTTTGTTCCTTTTTTCCCAGGATGACTAGGTTTTGAAGAAAGTCCCAAGCAAACCTCGATCCGTATTTATTGGACGCTAGGACTTTGACAACCACTTGATTATCTGATAGGACATAAATAGTTTTGTTGCGATGAGCCCTCCTAATATGCATATAGGTAGATGCATAGCTCCATTGCAATTAGTTCGGCCTGGAAGATTGTGGCTTCTTTTCCAAGTACTTTCCCGATAGTTCTTATTTACCCATATCAAAACAAATTATTTGTAACAAATAAATATGCAAATTTGTAAATCTCATCGGTTATGTTTCATTCAATTCACTGGCATGTAAAAGTGCTGTAAATTTAATTCAATTTACAATTCAATTGTTCAAGTAGATCTGCATTGATTTGCATACGTACAAAGAGCGTGGGATACGCGACCAGGATTGCACAAAAACTGTACTAAATTAAATGTAGATTGACACGATATACCATACCATACGCTCGTTACGAACGGTTTGAAAATTTCGAATTACACTTTTATCGGGAAATTTAATTTCTCCTCTTAATAGACTGTGTGTGTGGTTTAATACCGACGGAGGTTTGTTTGCTGCTACTTTAAATGAAGTTTTGCAGGATACGTAATGCGGTTGATAGTTGAAAAACCGCAACTCTGATGATTACAAAATGAAATCAAATGCATGGATGTTGTAAGTTTTCAACTGTTGTGTCGTGTTTCTCGCCATAAATTAAAGTTGGTCGCGACCATGAGATATTGCAAAATACGAGTTAATCAGTTTCGGCCGACAATATTTTCAGGACGATTTTGTAATTAATGCGATAATTTTCTCATCGTTTTTTCTTGGAATTTCGAACTTATTCGACAAACTGTTTTGGTATTTTTTCAATTCAAGTAGTAGAAGGACTCGGATTTGTTCCCATGGTGATTTAGTTCTATTGCGATTCTTTTTAATGGCTTACTTAATCTTGATTAACTTTCTCCTTCGAAATTTCTCTGGTAGATTAGAAGTTCGCCATTCAAGTCTATAATTTGCTGTAGGTTGTATGTCTAGGATATCGTGATTCCAGTTCTTAAGAATTGATGTTGATTATTCTCATCGCTTTGGTTTTTTAATATTTTTTTGTTTTCAAGTTCCATTTCTGATTCTGCCACTAATTGGACCAATTTCAACATTCAACGGTCTTTTAATCGCAAAATACAGGTATGAAAAAATGTTTGTATCTCGAGTAGGCAAAATGTGGAACACACTGCCCACGGCAGTTTTTCTGTTTACAATTTCTAAACGTACCAGAGGCTTATCCGTATCAGCTTTTGTTAGCATTTCTTTTCTATATTTCTACTAAGATCTTTGGTAATCGTTTTTTTTCTCTTCAAATTGACTGAACTGTACGTTTACATTTTTGCAAATGTCGAAATTCACTTATAGTGACGCTGAAGGGATCACAATATCCAAATATGAACTCATGTTCTTAAACTTATGTTTTCAATATATTTTTTGATGAAAAGACGTTTAAGTGACGGGACCCAGCGTTTTCGTCGCTAAGAACGTTTCGTCGATTCAAAAGAAATCATTCTAAGTTATATAATATTACACTGTGCGAAAAATCCGATTACTCGAGTTCTGTACTACAACTCTTTCTTGTAGTTATTGAAGAGCCGTGTCAAATAGTGTTTTGAATTCCATCTCAGCCCGATCAATAAAAATAAAAAATGATTTAAATCATATAAATGACTTTAAGTTCTTTAAGGCCTGAAAATATTACGTTTTATCTACTTAATGTCAAAAGACAGAAAATAATACTTTTACGCTTTCCCTCTGACCTATTTAACCAACCACATACAAAATTTATATCCAGTTCGAATCATACGTGCTACCACTTACAAATAAAGGACACAGTGCTTATGACAGAAGAAAAAGAGAAATACGTAACATTTCAATTCCTCGCACCATTATATTATTTCGGGTTGGTTGATTTCATATTAACAGATGCTTTTTTTTCGAGATTTATATATTTTTATACTCTAGATAAAATATGAAAGTATGCAACAAAGTTTGTAACGCCAAGAATTAAGGCTCGGAGAAAAAAATGAATGATACAGAAGTTCATAAAATCACTCAAGAACCTCAAAACCGGTTGTCCGTCCGTCTGTTAGTGTCCTTTCTAGCTTGAGAACGCGTTGACCTAGATAGTTCAAGTTTTGCACACTTCATTTTTGACAAAAAATAAGATCAAGTTCGTGATCGAGCCAAATCGCGCCACCCCTTCTACCACCTCCCATACAAAATTACACAATTTCGTAATTTGACCACAAACGGATTTAATCGAAAAATATAAATGCTATTGATCGGAAATTTGGGATGTAATACTTTTATGATGGTATTAATTTACTGTATAAAAATTATTTGTGTCATCCTACTCCTTCCACCACCTCCCATACAAACTGTACTTTTTCATGAAATACTAAAAACAAATTTACTCAGTACGTATAAATTTTATCGAGGTGAAATTGTGCACTAATATTTGCTTAAAATTATTGATAAGACCAAAAAAATTCGACGATTAGTTTCACTCCTTCTACCCCCTCCCATACAATCTGACACAATTTAAAACCTTCACAAAAAGTAGATTTTCCTGAAAAGTATGAATGCTACTGATCTACATACAATTTAAAACATGTCAAAAAACGATGTTTTTAGTTATTTCTGAAAAGTCATTAAGAAATCGCCCCTAATTCTACCACCTCCCATACAAACTGCACAATTTCACTAAATCCAATACACTAATTTTCTCATTACCTATTAAGTTTTTTAATTCTAAATTTTCTATAAAACATTTTGGTGGCAGCTCTAGCGTGATGTGAAAAAAGTAGTTCAATGTCGTCACCTCCTCCACCACTTCCCCTAAAAATTTCTTAAAATCAAAAAATTTCTCTTTCATCTAGAGTATCGTACTCCTGTTAAGTTTAGAAATATTTTTAATGCAAAAAAAAAAGTTAAATTTATATTTATTGGTCTGCTATGTAGATCGAAGATCGATTTATCCCTGAAGTGATTCGCAAGTCTTCGTATTATCTTAATGGTGACCATTATAAAGCACGATGCTCAAGAAGTAAATCTTGGAAATAAAAATCCCCAAATCTACGATGGAACAACGTATGCCAAGGAAGCATGCTAAGTGGTCAACTAACCGCGAATATGCGACCTCTGGATACTAGGCGCCCTGCAGTTTCAATTAGCCTTCCTCTGGTAATGCGAAGCTCTGCCAGGGGTGACTCTCGCGCTACTCGTGAGAATGAAATGGAAAATCCAAGTGTAACCAAAAGAGCAGATGCCCCCTTTAAAGCATCACAAATAATAGTGCCTTAAACGAAGAGGGAAACAAAAAAAAAAACTCACCACAAAAAGTACGTTAAGTGACTGCAGAGGCCAATCCTCCGGTCACGGCGAAGTACTAAAGACCGCCAGTCAAAGCGGACAAAAATAACCCCCTCTAGTGCAACTTTTATCAGCAGAGCTGAAACAGTTAAACTCTCACAGAAAATAAAAAAAAGCTAACCAGCGCTGCCAGCAGACGTTATTTGTACCACCGTAACCAAGGCAAAACAGTAAACGAAGCGTACGATCTTGCTTGCCAGCCAATGCAAAAGACGTTATCGCTGGCACAGAAAAAGGTAAGGAAAAGAGGCAGAACCTCATATACAACACCGCTATCTGTAGGAAGTTATAAAAAAAGGCGTAAGAACTTAAGTAAAAGCGTCAAGCATAGATCTAGAGAAGACGCTCATCGCTCCACGTCGGGTACTAGCTACAGAGACGCGGTTAAAGGGATAAGGACCGGTACTATGCATACCGAACATCCTCACAAGATCCTTACATCAGAGCAGCAAGCTGCAATACAAAAATCGATCTTGGTAGAGATTTCTAAAGCGGCAAAAGAGGGGATAAGTCCACAATTTGGTGGACTCAGCCTTAAGCCGGGATGGATGCTGATTATTTGCCTTGATGAGTAAACCGCAACATGGCTGGAAAAAACAGCAGCGAACATGAAATCGTATGAGTCCACGACCATCACGGCCGTCCGAGAGGAGAATATTACGCGGTTAGAAATAATCACGGAATATTTTCCTGACGACACAGACTCGTCAGAGGAGATAGCTACCCTCATTGATGCCCAAAACGCTGGTTTATACGCCTCAAATTGCAAGGTACTTAGCAGGAGGATAGAGGGCACAAACACAATTATAACTTTCTCGATCGATGGCCAATCGATGAAGAAGCTAACTAAAGGGGCACAGATTCTGCTACAAATTTTCAAGCGTGATTCTGGCCAAAGGTCAAAGAGGTCAAAAGCGACAAGCCGCAGCTCATTGAAGGTAGCCTTAACTCTAACTAAAGTTAGAGTCAATCAAGCGAATCTCCATTGTGCAGCAGCGGAAAAGAGGAATTCCGTACAGCCTTTATACAGGAACCAAGAGTCGCGAAGGGAAAAAATTATTGGTATTCCTCAAAAAATGGGAAAGATAATTTTCGATAAAAGAAGCGGCAGGCCAAGAGCTGCAATTCTTATATCACCGGAAATTAATTACCTGAACATTCCTACTTTCATCCGAACAGATTTAGTAGCGGAACCAAAATACCAAAGGCAGGAGGGGTTCAAGAGGTGATATTCGCCTCGGCCTATTTTCCTGGTGAGGAGCTAGATGCTCCACCTCAAGGCGTCATGGAGCTTGTGGAATGTAGCAAGATCTAAAAAAATACGTCATTCTGGGCTACGAAACTAACGCGCACGACACTATCTGGGGAAGTAGTGATAGCAATAAAAGAGGTGAGTCAGTTTTAGAGTACTTTATAGTAGTAAACCTAGATATAATAAATACAGGCAACACACCAATCTTTATAAATTCAACTAGGCAGGAAGAACTTGACCTAACCATACAAGCCCCTGCCTGGTTGACAAGTGCGAAAATTTGCAAATATCAAAAGAAGATTCATTTTTAGATCATAGGCATATCTGTTTTGATATGAAGACTTCATTTGGCTATATGGGCCAGTACAGAAACGAAAAACGTACCAACTGGAATCATTACCAGTCAATCCCAGAGTACGAAGAGGAATCAATAAGCAGCTCAGACTGCATTGATCAAATCACGAACAAGCTCATAATCAATATTATTAATGCTTACGAACAACGTTGTCCTGGTCTACACAAAAAAAAAAGAGTCAAACAAACTCCTTGGTGGAACGAGGAACTAGTGGCAAAACGCAAGCTAACTAGGAAACTGGTTTGGTGAATGTTTTCACAGTGCATTTCGAATTGAAAGAAAAGATTTTCGGATTCTACACTGTTACGCTTTATTATTCGCGATGTTTCGGTCTCTGCTGAGATAAAGTTTGATAAAGATCTCAGCAGGGACGGAAACGTCACGAATAATAAAGCGTAACAGTGTAGAATCCGGAAATCTTTTCTTTCAATTAACTAGGAAACTGTTTAAAAGAGCAAAAACCTTTGGGAACTGGGACGAATGCAGAGATTCCCTTACTGAATATAACAAACATAAAAAAAGTTAAGAAAAGAGTCTTGGAGAAGATTTTGTGAAGAGATAGATGATCTCCCAACGGCCTCAAGACTCGAAAAGGTGTTATCAAAAGAGGCTCCGATAGATATCGGACTATTGAAGTGTTATTGGCAACACATTTTCCAGGCTGCAAGATAATTAACAAAAATGAAGATTTAAAAGGTAGAGGAAAGGACGTATCGTCAACCTCCGTTCAGCAATAGCATTGATGGTAAAATCGTCACTCCGGAAAAGATCAGAAGGGCGATCAACACCTTTAAGCTCTAAAAATTACCCGGAGTATATAAAATATTCCCCATATTACTGCAGAAGGGGTTAGAGATCCTAATGCCAATTATGATAAGGAACTTTAAAGCCAGTTTTGTATGGAAAATATCCCAAAAATCTGAAGGATAGCGAAGGTGGTATTTGTACCGAAGGTAGTGAATCGTCCCATTGATCAGCCTAAGCCAAATCGCCATAAAAGCCTTATTTCCTTATTCGTAAAGACGATGGAGAAGTCAGTGGACATTCACATTAGAACAGGGCCTAAAAAGGTCTGTCTTAATAAAAATCAACACGCCTACCAAAAAGGCAAGTCAGCAGAGTCAGCCCTTTATGGTTTGGTAACAAAAATCGAAAATGCACTATAAATAAATTTCTCTTTGCGCATTACTAGATATAGAAGCTAAGGTGTAGTCTAAAGGGTTGCGTGTTGTGACTGCACAGACCTATGCGGGCTGTCCCTAAGGAGGGGTACTATCTCCACTTCTTTGGACAATTGTAGTAGATGAGCTCCTGGATCATCTAACAGAACAAGGATACAAGGCAAGAGGATATGTCGATGAGCTCGTCATTATCATTAGAGGCAAATATGATTTAATAATAACGGAAAGGATACAATCTGCCTTAGGCTACCGACACACGATGCGAGTTGATATACATATATTAACTTCCTATTTTGATATAAGTAGGCCGAATTATGTATAGGATAATGACACTAGTAATATCGAAAAGCGAGATAATATATATTAACTTGCATCGTGTGTCGGTAGCCTTAGAAGTGATAATGAACTGGTGTCAGTCTAAGAGCTTGAACATCAACCCAAGTAACGGCGGCAATGGAAATGTTTCTAAGCATCGTTCCGATACATCTCCAAATAAAAAGGGAGGTTATCAAAGGGTTGTTACGTATACATAGGGAAAACAATTACGAACCAGGGGATTTTAGAGGTCACCTCAAAGTCCTAACAGACCCAAAAATAGAGATTCTAACCTCCAAACTATCAGACACTATGTCGACAAAATTCAACTTTGAAACCTTCTTTAAAGTTATAATTAGAGAACGCAAGTACTGGGAATCCATGCCACCTGAAATGGAAGAGGAATCAAACATCTGATATACAGATGGCTCGCGCACATCTGAGGGGACAGGTGCCAGAGTTAAAGGTAATAACTTCTCGGTTTCAAAACCACTCGGCAAATAAGCCACAAACTTCCAGGCTGAACTAATTGCAATGGAGCTATGCATCCAAGAGAATATAAGGACTGCTCTTCGCAACAAATATATTGTTATAAATCTGACAACCTCGACGTCCCCAGCAATATCGAGAGAAGTCCATCAACATTTCAAAACACTATCAACATGTTTCCAGACACTTCTACCGAGCTCCACAATGTAGGCAATCATTCTAGACACACACACACAACGACACCTGTCTGGGAGACTTAGTATAAATACCCGCCAACTTTCAGACAACGAGTCAGTCATTTTGGTGACACCTATCGGTGGAAGAACGCGAATCGGTACAAGTGATAGATTGGCAGTGTTCCTGAGTTGTACGAATTAAGTTTTAGAGCGAATTTAGTGAAGTGATCGGGAAATTGTGTATAAAGTGCGATTAAATAAAATTATTCATTATTTTTAAACGAATTGTGTTTTCCTTTGGAATCTGGCGAACCCCTAGCTCGCAACAATTGGTGTCAGAAGAGTGAGATTCCAAGGATAAATTCGGGTTAAAAATCGCGAGTGAAATTAAAAATTCTCGGAACGGATAGTTTTGTGAGAGCGGAAAAGTGAAACTAAAATTCTCAAACGGACAGTGAGAATTTGGTGAAACCGAATATTCTCGAGTGCTGTAGTGAACAGTGACTTTAATTAGCGAAGTAAAATCGCGGAACTAAAATTCTCGAACGGACAGTGAGAATTTGGTGAAATCGAATAATCTCGAGTGATTTAGTGAGCAGTGACGTAAATTTAAGTGAATTCGAATCGCGGAAAAACTGGAAATAATCGGTAGTGAAAATGCCGCGTTATTTAAAAGACTTAAAAGTAACGGAGCTGAAGGAAGAGCTCAGTAGACGCGAGTTACCTACAACAGGGAGCAAGTCTGAACTTGTCAGCCGTATGATCGAGACACTTGAGGCTGAGGGTGAGAATGCAGATAGTTTTGAGTTCCAAATTGAAGAAACTCGTAAAGAGGAGTGTTCTGGTACATCGGATGCTCTAACACAATTAATGCAACAGATGATGAACAAATTAGAGCAACAATCAGTGGACATTAAACAACAATCTGCGGACATGAATCAGAAATTAGAGCAACAATCAGTGGACATTAAACAACAATCCACGGACATTAAACAACAATTAGACCAGACCTCAAAGGAACTCAACCAAAAATTGGAGCTGCAGAATAATAAAATAGACACCATGGGTAAGGCAATAGAAGAAAACGTGGAGAAGAAACTTCGAATCTTCGAAGAGCAAATTACGGAAAAGACATCCGGGATTGCAGAAGAAGTCGAACGCCTAAAAAGAGACTTCGATAACGTCAAAGCGACTGGAGTCATCAAGGCAGAACACGTTGCGCACAAGGGTCTCAAGGCTCCAATCTTCGATGGACAAACACCGTGGGCTATTTATAAGACCCAATTTGAGGCCGCCGCAAGAAACAACCATTGGAATGATCTGGAACGGGGAACAGCTCTTATATTGGCGCTAAGAGGTCCACCAGCAGAAGTTCTTCAAACGATTCCGCAGGAGCAACAACAAGATTTTTCAACGTTAGTCCAGACATTGGATCTTCATTATGGCAGTGACCACATGCGAGAGATCTACAAAACGCAACTGTACAGCCGAACTCAAAAGAATGGTGAAACACTTCAAGAGCTGGCACGCGATATTGAACGACTCACACTATTATCGCTGCCTAATGCGCAAACAGAGCAACGAAACGATACAGCTGTTTTCGCATTTAACAATGCTGTACAGGACAGAGAGCTGCAACAGGCGTTAAAACTGGCAGGTAAGAAAACGATTGGCGAAGCCTTAGTATATGGGCTGACGTTCGAAGCTGCCAAGCAAAGCTCGCGGAGTAACTATCGAGTTCGAGAAATAGTAGAAGAATGTGTGTGCCAGAAAGCCGAGTACACCAAGCGGAGCGAAGGATCTGGTGCTCCTCGATGCTGGAATTGTGGACAGGCAGGACACTTACGACGCGACTGCCGCAAACCCAGAAAAGCGATCAACTACTGTTCCGGCTGCGCTGCTAAACAAAGAGGAGGAAGGGGCGAACCGTCACGAGAGCACGCTTCGCCTAATGACAGTCCGGGAAACGAGTAAAGGCCAACTTCATGGGGCAGAAGTTGGCTGGTAGAATCGACGCCCCCGGAACCATCATCGCAGTTTCTCGACTACATCGTTGTGAAAACGACTTATGTATGAGTGGTCGAGTCGGCAAATTAAACTGCATCATAACAGTCGACACAGGCGCAACACGGTCAGTGTTAAGATCTGACCTCGTAGATCGTACTTGGCTTCACAACACCAAGAAGTACGCACTTCGCACTGCTACAGGAGAAACTACAACGGTCCATGGAGAAATAGCTCGTGACATACAGCTTGGAGATTTGACCTTCTCGCATGTATTCGTGGTAGCTGATATTACCGATGAGTGTATCCTTGGAATGGATTTTCTGAAACCACACGGTATACAGCTGGACTTAGGACAACGAATAATGAAGTGGCGGAATATTGAAATCCCGATGGAAATAACATCCTCCAACACAACAAAGCTGCGAGTTGTATTATGCGAAGATGCGGACATACCAAAGTCATCTGAGAATGTTATTTGGGCAGAGCTCGATGGTGATCCCGGGAACCACCGATTCTACCTCATAGAACCGGAAACGACACCTGCATTACGAAGTCTAATACTAGGAAAAACGCTCGTAAAAAGGAATGAGAAGATGATGGTACCAATAAGAGTCCTGAACGTTGCGGACAGCACTACCAGTGTAAAGAAAGGAGATGTAATTGGCAGCTGTGAACCAATATCGGCGGTGACGAGTATCGACAAGGCAGAACCACATAACGTACCCTCTAAAAATAAGCCAAGAAGGAAGGACAATGTAACATCAACACTTCTTCAGTCAAGCAACCTTAGAGGAGAACAACACAAGCAAGCAGTAGATCTAATCGAAGGATTTAGCGACGTCTTTTCCACCGGTGATGACGACTATGGCAGAACAAACTTAGTGAAACATCGTATAGATACCGGAAGTGCTACACCGATACGTCAACCTCCAAGAAGAGTACCATTAGCGAAACAAGGAGAAGTCAATTCAATGGTCAAAACTATGGAGCATCAGGGAATCATCGAAGAATCAAAGAGCCCGTGGATATCGCCAGTAGTGCTGGTAAAGAAGAAAGACGGCAGTACCCGTTTTTGTGTGGACTACAGGCGACTAAATGATGTTACGAAAAAGGATAGCTATCCACTACCTAGAATCGACGATATCATGGACACCCTGACCGATGCTAAATGGTTCTCAACGTTGGACCTGAAGAGTGGTTACTGGCAAGTGGAGATAGATGAAAAAAATAGAGAGAAGACAGCATTCTCTGTCGGCAGTGGACTATGGCAGTTCATCGTAATGCCATTTGGCCTGTGCAATGCTCCAGCTACGTTCGAAAGACTGATGGAATTCGTTTTGCGTGGTCTGAGTTGGAAAACTTGTCTCGTTTACCTAGATGATGTGATCGTTATCGGAAAAACATTCAATGAACACCTAAAAAATCTGCAGGAAGTCTTCCAGCGACTGCGAGCGGCAAAATTAAAGCTGAGTCCAAAAAAGTGCACTTTGTTTAGTGCAGAAGTCAAGTACTTGGGTCACATCGTTTCAGCTGATGGCGTAAAGACAGATCCGGAGAAGATACTGGCGGTGAAAAATTGGCCTACTCCGAGTGATAAACACCAGTTGCGCAGCTTCCTAGGCTTAGCGACATATTACCGACGATTTGTAAAAGACTTTGCTAACACGGCGAAATGTCTGCATCAGTTAACAGAAAAAGGGAAGCCATTTACATGGAGTCAACAGTGCCAGGAAGCATTCGAGAGGATAAAAGACCAACTCTGCGACTCCCCAGTTCTGGCGTATCCAAAACCAGGTCATGGTTTCATCATAGACACTGACGCCAGCAATGTCGGTATCGGAGCAGTACTATCACAAGAGATCGATGGGCAGGAGAGAGTGCTATCTTACTACAGCCGAGTACTCTCAAAATCAGAAAGGAACTATTGCGTAACTCGCCGAGAGCTACTAGCCATAGTAGAAGCAACAAAACATTTTCACAAATATCTCTATGGTCAAAAGTTCCTTCTTCGAACGGATCACGCATCGCTTAAATGGCTACTTCAGTTTAAAAACCCCGAAGGCCAAGTAGCCAGATGGATCGAAAGGCTCGAATCCTACGATTTCGAGATTGTTCATCGAAGAGGAAGAATCCACGGAAATGCCGATGCGCTTTCACGTCGTCCTTGTCCACCGAACTGCAAGCATTGTCACCGTGTAGAAGGAAAAGAAGCCGGAGAAACCATTCAGAGGATAACGACCGAACCAAAGACTGGATGGAATCAGCAAGAACTGGAAGATGCCCAACGTAAAGATCCAGATATTTGGAAGGACGAAATGAAACGGCCTGAGTGGAAAGACATCTCACAATTCAGTGAAACCTTGAAGTGTTATTGGGCACAATGGAACTCCCTTCACCTAGACGGCGGATTATTAAAATGGAAATGGGAGAACGCTGATGGAAAGTCGTATCACATGCAAACCATCGTCCCGCATTGAAAAGTCGAGGAGGTTTTGAAGGAATATCATGGAGGTACCTCCGGTGGGCATTTGGGAGTAAACAGAACCTTGGCAAAGATACGAGAAAGGTTCTATTGGATCCATCTCCGAGATGATGTCGAAAACTGGTGCCGTAAATGTACTACGTGTGCATCGAGTCAGGGCCCACACCGCAGATCAAAGGGAGAAATGCAACAATACAACGTGGGAGTCCCATTCGAGAGAATTGCTGTGGATATTGCTGGGCCATTTCCGGAATCAGAAAATAGTAATCGCTACATTCTAGTGGTCATTGATTATTTCAGCAAGTGGCCAGAAGCTTACGCAATTCCAAACCAAGAAGCAGTAACCGTCGCAGAACAAATTGTTACTAACTGGGTGAGCAGATTTGGAGCGCCACGTGAACTACACTCCGATCAAGGGCGCAATTTTGAATCTCAAATATTCAAACACGTGTGCCAAATGCTGGGAATAAACAAAACGAGGACAACTCCATTACACCCACAGTCCGATGGAATGGTGGAACGTTTCAACAGGACATTGAACTCAAACCTATCCAAACTCGTCAGCGAGAGGCAACAGGACTGGGACCAGCACATCCCTCTATTTTTAATGGCCTATAGAACATCGGTGCATTCAACAACAGGAGAAACTCCGTCCCGAGTCATCTTTGGAAGAAATATTCGAGTCCCTGCGGAGCTAATGTTCGGAGTGCCACCAGACCAACCAACCAATGCTAAAGATTATGTCTCGGATCTTCGATGTCGACTAAAGACAATTTATAACCTGGTCAGAGATAAAATTGATTTGGCGTCCGACCGCATGAAGACGAGGTATGATCAACGGGCGAACTCATCAGGATTCCAAGAGGGCGGTTTGGTTTGGTTATACAATCCCAAACGACAGAAGGGCAGATCGCCGAAACTACAGCGCAACTGGGAAGGCCCTTACCAGATCATCAACCGATTAAATGATGTCGTCTATCGGATTCAACTACATCAAAAACCTCGCACTAAAATGAAAGTGGTACATCTAGACCGACTAACAAAGTACCAGGGTGCCATGGAGGAAGTGAACAACTCTGTTCGGGACGAACAGGGACTAAGGAGAGGGTAATGTTATAAATCTGACAACCTCGACGTCCCCAGCAATATCGAGAGAAGTCCATCAACATTTCAAAACACTATCAACATGTTTCCAGACACTTCTACCGAGCTCCACAATGTAGGCAATCATTCTAGACACACACACACAACGACACCTGTCTGGGAGACTTAGTATAAATACCCGCCAACTTTCAGACAACGAGTCAGTCATTTTGGTGACACCTATCGGTGGAAGAACGCGAATCGGTACAAGTGATAGATTGGCAGTGTTCCTGAGTTGTACGAATTAAGTTTTAGAGCGAATTTAGTGAAGTGATCGGGAAATTGTGTATAAAGTGCGATTAAATAAAATTATTCATTATTTTTAAACGAATTGTGTTTTCCTTTGGAATCTGGCGAACCCCTAGCTCGCAACAATATTTACATATTATGAGATGGTTAGGCGATTCTCAAAGCCCCAGCATCCAATAAACAAGGATCGAGGATAATTTGGGATTGCCTTCAAAACCTAATCATCCTGGGAAAAAAGGAACGACGTCACATTAATGTGGGTACGGACATATGGGAATTGAGGGAAATGAAGATGCTGATCGTCTTGCAAAAAACGGCGCAGAAACAAATTTTATTAGACCAGAGCCATTCTACGGAAAACCAAAAGAGCACTCCAACTTTGTACTTAGGGGGTTGAACAAGAGTATAAAATCTGCTGGAATAGTCTTCCAGGTTTATTAATTTGAAAAACATTAATACTACCACAAGGAAAAAAAACACACACACACACAAGGTGGAGGATATTCAAAATTCAGCAAGAGTGATATTAGTATTTTAATTGCCCTAATGATGCGGCACAGCGGAGTAAACCACCACCTCACAAATATGAGTTTCGCTGAAACCGACATCTTCTGCTTCTGTCTGAAAGACTGAGAAACGACAGTATGCGTTCTATGTGACTGTGAAGCAGTAGCAAAGAAGAGGTACAATCTTCTCGGAAATATTTCTTTTCTACCAGCCATTATGGCTTCCTTTAAGATACTTAGGTTAGCTATAGAGTTATGGTAGGATAAAGGGGGCAAGAAACGCAAAATATGCCGGGAAGATCGCAATGCTCTCACGTGTTTCTCCAAGTCAAAAAATCGTATTTCAAAATAAGACAAAAGACTTCACTCGAAATGAATTTATATGGTAACATTACTCTTTCCACCAAAAACCTACTCTAGACGACAGTATATTGTGTTTGACTTAACTAACGCTCGCACAGAGTCGCCAAGGGTACAGAAATACATGTTGTCGATCAAAAATCTCGTTTCCGAGTGACCGTCTGTCCATCTGTCTACAACATTACTCTCGCAGGCTTTCAGCTCTCATGGTGAAATTTATTTTAAGTCATTTTTAGCAAAAAAAGAAACTTTAAGTTCGTACACGGGTCAAATCCCTTCCACTCCTTCTACCCCCTCCCATACAAATTTTACGAAATTTCGAACTATTCAAAACCTTCCACTTCCTCTGCAATCTTCCATACAAATGTCCCCATTTTAGGAAAACCCTATCCAATTTTAATTCAGCCCGAAATATTTTGCATGCCACAATCGGCGTCATACACAAAAATTACAAAGCGCTCCATCTGCAGCTACCACCTCCCATGCAAAAGTCAAAAGTTGGCATATTTGCCGGTTCATTTAACTACTTTTCCCATTTCAACTCGTCATTGGGCCTTACCCCTAATCATAATTCTGTTGTGTTTTTTCATACAGCTACATCATACGTTAAGAGTAAAACGACGAGCAAGAGTGCAGGCGACATCGAATAAACAAAAGTAGCGTGTTTTATTATTTGAAAATTTTAAATTACAGTGTTAACAATTTAACTAATAAATCTTCATCAAATTAACTCAATCAGAAAGACCTAATAAATACAGCGAACTAAAGCTTAGTGCGAATATTACAATGTCCTATATACGAACATATAGGTCACGTTAAACTTAACTTCATGAATTACGACAAAACTTTTCGATTCGATCCGATTCAACGAATAAATTAATTTTTTAATCGCAATTTACAACCACCTTAAGGCTGTTCTATACCTGTCTTTTTATTCTTTGGTGTTTTTTTTACTATATTTTACATTTTTCAATGTTTCTACTTCTTCATATTACATTTATTACCAACGCTTTGTAATTTAATTCACGGCGTAAGCTGAATTAAAGGCGCCGTAATTTGAAACTTAGGGAGCAAATGGATTCAATTTTTAATTTTCAAATTAAAACGTGGACACTTCAGATTTCGTGATAATTTAAACAACAAAATATAACGATTGGACGTAAAGCCCGTTCATGCGATACACCAGATGGAAGAGAAATTTGTTGATCTTATGAAATTTTGTGTGGGGCGTGGTAGAAGGGTTGACGGGCTTGAACTAATTTTCTTCACATCATGATAGAGATGCTATCAAAATGTTTTATACAAAATTTAAGCTTCAAAAGCTTGATAGGTTTTGAGAAAATTAGTGTATTAATTTTAGTGAAACTGTGTAGTTTGTATAAGAGGGGGTAGAAGGAGCGGGGTGTTCTCAGTGTTTTTTTTTCAGTAATAACTATGAATATTATGCAATTGATATCTTCCAAATATAAGACCAATACTTTTCAAGAAAATCGATTTTATATAAAATTCTGGAAATGTGCCACTTTGTATAGGAGGGGGTGAATGGAGTGAAACTAATCAATCTTACTAATTATTTTAAATAAATATTTAGTGCACAATTTCAGCTCGATAAATATTATACGTACTAAGTAAATTGGTTTATGGTATTTTAAAGAAAAGTGGAGTTTGTATGGGAGGTGGTAGATTCAAATTATTTATATTCTACGGATTGATCCATTTATAAAAATAATACATTTTTAATTTCAGATCTATAGCTTTCATACTTTTTAGAAAATCCGTTTGTTGCGAAATTCCGAAATTGAGTCATTTTGTATGGGAGAGGGTAGAAGAGGTGAAGCGATTCGGTCCAGTCACGAACTTGGCCGTACTTTTTCATCAAAAACAACGTGTATAAAATTTGAACTTTCTAGATCAACGCGTTTTCGAGCTAGAGACGACGCGGACGGACGGACAGACTTACGGACGGACGGACATCCGGTTTTGAGATTTTTAAGTAATAATATGAACTTCTGTTCTTCTTTTTCTCTGAGCCTTATTTCTTAGCGTTACAAGCTTTGTGGCAAACTTATAATACACTCAGATTTCATCTAGAGTATAAAAATCAGTATCTATCTAAGATCGCGTAAGACTGACCGGAAGTACAAATTTAAACATTTGAAGTATAATATTTAGTAGAAAAAACTAAAGAAGAACAATTTAGGTATACAAGAGCCTTAAGAAGACTCCATTAAAAGCAAAACAAGTCGAGTGCTGAAAACCAAGTGACATTTCTAATAATAACAGCCACTTCATTTTCTGAAGAGCACATTTTGGTGTAAATAACTCTAGCCCCTTCGTACCATTAACAATATTAAATTAATTGCTAAAGTTTTTTTTTCGCTCCGTTATTTTTAATCCCTTAAGGTATTTATTCATCCAGATTTCGTATTTTCTTTATTCAAGCTGGAGCTATAAATTCTGGTATATACATGCGAGTATATTTTTGTTCTGTCTTCATTTCTCTTCGTTCTTAATTTCTAAATCCATAGAAAGTTTAGATTGTGTTATACAATGGACCAGTTCTTGTCGGCCAAACAATTTATCTTAATCGAAAAAAACCCCGTCCTGTAGAAGACGAAGAACATTTCGGTCGAAGGATTTCAAATTCTAGACGTATCAAACACGACGGATATGAAGACGAAAAAGAGATTAAAACTGTGGCTTAACCACTCAACTGCAAAAATTTCATTTCACAAAATTTAGGATCTTATGAAATGGAACTTTTTTTTCTTCTGTTCATTCTCTTCGTGTTGTTTTTTTTTTGTTTTTAATGAACATTAAAAAATAAAATCACGTTTCGCAACTTCTCGGAAATGTTCATGCCATATACAGGAACTGGAACACATCTCCATAAAAGAAACCTTTCTGTACATACATACGAACAAGCACTGTAAATTCTGGCAGTGCAGGAAGAAAGTGTACGAGAAGAAGGCGGAGCCATCATAGTATTCTTTCATTTTGAAATCAAATAGCAGACAGTCAACGTAGGATGTCTAGTGTTGAACATTTCATTAAAACGTAATTGTCCGAATAGGAGACGCTTTTGTCCATTATGAAACTGATGCTGTGCCTGTTTCCTTGACGTGCTTATCATCAACTCGGCGGTAATAAATAAGCGACCTTACCACACATATAACACGCGAACAAAAATATCCTTTCTGTATGGAACAACCCTCTTTCAGAACATTGTGTACTTGCTGTCGTGTGCAATATCCTGTACGAAGGGCATGGTTCGGTAGTTTTGACCAGTTTATTGCATTCCCAGCGTGACGTCGAGAATTTATATACATGAGAGGGTAGATACAAGGCTGTAGATACTGTGAAAACGTTTCGTTTTTTCTTTCCCTTCAAGCTATCCAGCTCTAGGTGTAATAAAAAGGGCTGACTGTTGTGATCTCTTAAGTTCATTGAGACAATTGGCAATCAACTAAACGAGGAACACTCAGGGGCGTGATCAAACAAATTGAAAATCGCCTAAGTGATCCGTGCTAAGGACCGAAGGATATATGGTCTGACCCCTTTCTCTAATCGCGACAGTTGTTCATAGCGTGATTGATTCGGTCGGCAATTTGATGGTAACTCGAACCCATCACTATGGTAGCATGATGTTAGTAACATTAAAAATTGAATCGAAAGACATGGATTGATTGATTTTTCGGTTGTTCTGTACAAGGATGGAAATCAACCCGAAGGGGATGCCACAAGTGCGGCGAATGAAACATGCCGGAAGGAACGTGACATGGCTTTGGAATTTATCGAAGCTCCCTTTTATTGATGCGATGATATTTCAGTTTTGGGGGCAATATGAGGAATTTTTTTTGCACTATGGGGCTAAAAGATTAGGGAAAAAAATGAGCAGTAATTACGTATCTAATTTAGGTCAAATTTGGGCGGTTTGGAGATAAAATCTTAGGAATGGAATATATACGGTATTCGAGAAGAATGTGATAGATTGAAATATCTTAAAGTCGGTTTTTAAGGAACAACAAAAAAAATGAAACATATAGAAGAAATACGATTGCGAGTAAGCCTCAATTATTTTCTGAAAATTTGAGAAGTTTGTAACGCTAAGAGATAAGTTTTGCCAAAAAAAAAAAAAAATTAATGAAAACAGTTCATATTACTCAATCTCAAATTAGTAAAATATAGGCTTTTGCTTGGATATTTTCATCGCTGATAAAATAATCGAATATCTAACGTTTAAAGAGAGAAATTGTTACGTCTTACAATTCATCACACATTTTTATGCAATCCAAAATTTTCAAAAGCGATTTATGAAGAGTCGTGAAATTCGGGTTCTGACGTTATTGCATTAAATAAGCGATATTATCACTGTCTAGTTCAAGAACGCGTTGAGTTGGAAAGTTCGACGAAAAACTAAGGCTAAATTCATGAACAGGCCAAGTCCCTTTTAACTCTTCCCATAGAAAATGATGTTGTGATGTCAATAGTTATTTTTCGAAAAAAAAAAATCATTAAAATTCTCACACTCCTTCTACACCGCCCATAATGAGATACAATGCACTAATCTTATCAGTATGTTACATGCCACATTTTTGAAGCTCACATTTTGTGAAAGATGTTTTCGATAGCGATTCCATGTCAAAAAATTTGCTTAATGCTATCACCCCTTCCACCACCCCTAATGTAAAATACAATAATTTCTTAACGTCACAAAAACCTCAATTTCATCTAAAGTATCATATTAGGAGTATCATTAGGTGGGTGTGAAGAGTGCGGATTGCACCGCGTGACACCAACAAAGAAGTGACGCCAAGTGACAATTATTTTGCCTAAATGGAAAATATTAAATTCGAAGATAACTTGCGCCAACGTTAAAAAAACATAACTGCTCTAGATACAGAATGATCAAAATAAATGTCGCTATCTACCAGTCGCGCAGGCATTTCTGTTCGACCGAATACAAGCAGCAGCTACATATTTGCAAATCAATGTCTGTGAAATTGAACGGTGGCAATTTTCTTCTAGTCACACTTTGTGAGAGCAAAATGTGATAATTTTGTCATAAGAATGTTAGGTGTCACATAATTATCTACGAAAGTATATGAAAACGTCTTGTTTCCTACGATATTGTCACAGAATTTTATGGAATTCGAATAGCTGTCACATTTTTTCCCCGATTCTTGTCGCTTTTCTGTGCTTGTAATTGAGTAGCTTTTGCTAAGACTTCAAGCAAATTTTCGAGAAAAAAAAAGAAATATAAATAGGATGTGTCGCTCCTATTAATCAAAACGAAATTTGAATTTTTCGCGCGCAAAAAGATATCAAGCGCGCTATCCAGGTAGGTTGGGAGGTGATTGGATGAAGAGCATCATGAAGAGAGTTTTTCTTTTGGAGCAGGGAATTGGCGAAGAAAGACACTAAGGAGTGGATGAGAAGAAAGAAAGGTGGTACAGGTTGAAAAATAAAAAAAAAAATATTGGTTGGTTCCGGTGTTCTCGTGTGCGAGAGCGGAGGAGAGAAGAAAGAAAAGCGAAGCTTCGGAAGCTGTATTTGTGGAGGTGATGGAATAATGACGCTGAATTAATATTTATGTTGTCATTAGTGATATCAAAAAAGTAACTATTCGTTACACGAGTACTCGTTACTAGGCGAAATCCGAAGTAACGAGTACCGACGAATATTTATATTCGTTATTTAAGTAACGAAATGAGTGCCTGAAAAAGTAACTTTACTGTACAAACGTTTCGTTACTCAAGTATTCGTTCCTCATACAAAAAAGTACCTATACCGAAAGTAACGTTTAGTAACGTTTCCGTCATTCATAAGCAAGAATAAAGGAATCCTAAGCGTAGGAATACTCTTATTCTACCCTGCAGCGTACTGAGAAAATGATGTGTTTTTTCGTTTCGTTTCTTTAATACCAAGAATGTCGTCGAGTAGATTTTTGGCGCTCGAGCAGCGGCGGCGCAGGCAGGCGTTACCAGTGTTAGGTTTGTGGGATCAGTGATATCAGATTGTTGAGTTTTTAATGTTTGGGGCGATAAAGGGATTTTTTTTTTATCAATTTGAGGGATTTTTGTTGAAGAAAATTTTAATTTAATAAATTTTATTTCCTTCACATTGTTATTTTATTTAGGTTTTTTTTTATAGCACCGATTATAACTTAGGGGGTCACCCTATAATGCATTGCACAGTTATGTCGGTTTAGGAAGAGGATAAAATTTGGTAGTGTTATGGGAATTTTAGGGGAGAGAGACGGAAGTGCCGATGGACATTATTTTTGAAGCGCTGAAGGTCATACTAGTAGTAGGGATACAGGGCTTCTGGAGCAGGAAGTGAAATCGATACTTATCGATTATCGATTACCCATCCCGATTATCTATCGATATTGGTTATTGGAAAAGTGCATTCGATTATTGGAAAAGTGCATTCGATTATTGGAAAAGTGCATTCGATTATTGGAAAAGTGCATCAGATTATTGGTTATAGGTGAGTATAGGTATTTGTTATAGGTGAGTATAGATAAGAGATTATTGGTTATAGGTGAGTATAGATAAGAGATTATTGGTTATAGGTGAGTATAGATAAGAGATTATTGGGATGATATAGATTGTATGTGTGTATGTGTGTGTGTGGAGATTGTTATTATTATGAATAGCGTGGGATTATTTCATGACGTCATCAATTTGGGGGCTTAGAGTATTCGACCGATAAGAGATAAGAGTTTTAAGTATTATGATTCATATGTATATGATGATTGGTATTGTGGAGTTTTTTTATCTGAATTAAAATAATTTTTGGTTTAGAGTATTATGTAGATAAGAGAATGTTTACGAATTAGATAATTAGGTTTTATATATGCTAAAATTGGTAATTGAATTCTTTGTGGTTAAAAATGTTTTAGAGATAAGAGATTTAAGAATTATGATTCATATATGATGATGAAATTGATATTAACAGGAATAAACACGTTTGTTTGTTATCAATTGGACTTTGAACTTTATCGTTTTATTGCGAAATAATTGTAAGCAAGATACAGACAGGAATAAACATGTTTGCTCGTTATCTTTTTGACTTTAAACTTTGTGGGTGGTTTTATCGTGAAATAATTGTAGCGGTTGAGAGTGTTCTTTGTAGATTAGAGAACGTTAAATTAATTTCATATGGACTAAAAACGGTTTTTTTTGTTGTGTAGGAGTTTCCTGTGTTGTTTTTTTTTGCGATAAGAAGCGTGAGAACATTCAATTTTCTTTGTTTGTGGTTTATGTATTGGTGTGACATAGATAAGAGATTTAGTATAAAAAGAACAGCAAAAACCTCCTCGGCTATAGTTTGTCTTCAAAATTCGTAAAGTGAAGTTAATAAAGTGATTTTAATACATTAAAAATGGAGTCTATAATTTGCAAAGTGTGTGGAGTGATTTTCCCGACGGCTGATGGTCTGAAAAGACACACAGAAAATAATCACAGTAAGTGTTGACTTAAGCTTTTTTTTTTTTTATTTTTTCTAGCTTTTACAAAATGTATATTTTAATTAGAAAATACTACGGTGAACCGCAACGCAATAGGAGGGAGGAAGGAACTAGCGGCAATACGAACCCATGCATATGATTTTTCTATGAAACGATTGGGAACACCAGTGAAGAACATCATACCACATAAAATGATGAAACTTAGCCCACCTTCATCTTTCAAACTTTGTGATTTGTGTCAGGTGATGGTGAAAATACTAGACTGGAATCACCACATTCGTACAAACACACACAAAAGGAATAACATTCAGAGTGTTGATCAACATTTCAAGTATATCAAGAGCACATACAAGAAGAGAATTCAAACGCTTATTTTTGAAAATAAAAGCGATAATGTGCTAATTCCAGAAATATTCTTAAAAAGTCTAGAGGAACCACTAATGGTCATCTTAAAAAAAATATTGGAAACATCATCGGCTATAAAGTTTAACATTGAGCTATTTGGAGACTACATGAAAACGTGTTTGAAAGATGATAAAGAAGAAAGCGAATGTGTTATAAGCATCAAATCGTTTCAAACAAAAATGCAAACCATTCTGAATAAATGTGACTTGCAAATAGCGTTCAAGAATAACGTAGATAGTATTATAAAGAAAATGCAAGAATTTCAAGAAAGAGATAGTGGATGGACTCTGGTGAAAATAACCCACTGCGAAATATGCATCAACGAATACAAGCCGTTTAGGGGAACCAAATACGTGTGTTTACCACCTTTCATAAAAAACAAACATGCTTGTGTAAACGTAAAAAACAAAGATGAATTCTGTTTTAAATGGAGTCTAATCTCTGCATTGTTGCCGGTGAAATACAGTTCAGACAGACCATCATCATACCATATAGCCGATATTACAGAAAGTGTTATACATCTTAGCAATGGTATATCATTGGATTTCAACGGTCTCGAGTTTCCACTGGACGTGCAGAAAATAGCAAAATTTGAGGAATTAAACACGTCAATAAGCATCAATGTATTTGGGTATGAAGCGGAAAAAATTGTGGGTCCGTATTACAACACAAAGAACGAAAAAAAGTGTCATATCAATTTATTATTGATACAAGACACTGATGACCTGAATCACTACGTCTGGATCAAGAACATTTCTAGGTAATAACATTGAGTTTTTTTATATTCCTTTTTTTTTTAATTTTTTGTTTTTTTCTGTTTTAGGTTGATCCGTCATCAACAGACTCATTACAAGGTCAAACTGTTCATTTGTAATTCATGTCTGCAACATTTCCATAGTGAGGAAGCCCAATCACAACATAAAAATGAGTGTGGTAAGGTTGTGTCCAGCATGCCAACTCTCGAAAAATCAACTTTAGAATTTCAACACTATGAGCGCCAAATGGATGTACCATTTGTTATATACGCAGACTTTGAGTGTTTACTTGAAGAGGTTAGTACCTGTTTTCTGGACCCAGGAACATCTTCATCAGCTGTTGTACAGGAGCACAAACCATGTGCCTTTTCATATTATATTAAGTGTAATTTTAATTCGTCGTTAGATAGGTTAAGAGTATATAAGGGAAAAGAATCCTCTAAAAATTTTCTCGATTCGCTTGTGAGGGATGTGAGGTGGCTCTATTCCAATTTTATTATGAAGCCAAAACCTATACCTAGACTGACAACACAACAGATGAAAATTCAGACTGAAACGGAACTTTGCCACATGTGTAAGAAACCTCTTCTCGACGACAGAGTAAAAGACCACTGCCATTTAACGGGGGAATATAGGGGTCCAGCTCATAATCAATGTAATTTATTATTTAGAGTGCCTAAATTCTTTCCAATCTTTTTTCACAACTTTTCTGGGTATGATTGTCATTTATTCGTAAAAGAACTAGGGAATATAGATGGCGATATAAAAGTAATACCTCAAAATAAAGAACGGTACATTTCCGTATCGAAGAGAATTACAGTTAGTGATATGAATACAATAGAATTAAGATTTTTAGATTCAATTAGATTTATGAACAGTAGTTTAGATGAACTTGTTCGATATTTACCCGAGGCAAAACTGGAGACAATACGTTCAATATACGGTGAAGAAAACAAATTTAAGCTGCTCACAAGAAAGGGTGTATTTCCCTATGAGTATGTAAATTCGTGGACTCGTCTGAATGATGATTGTTTGCCGCCAAGGGAAAATTTCGCGAGCAAGTTAACAAATAGTGAGTGCAGTGAAAGCGATTATGAACACGCACAAAAAGTTTGGAAAGAATTTAATTGTAAGACGCTTTCGGATTATTTAGAATTGTATTTGAAAACAGATGTATTGCTTTTAACGGACGTATTTGAAAATTTTAGAAAAATTTGTAAACAAATCTATGAGCTGGATCCCTGTCAATACTATACTGTTCCGGGGTTAGCGTGGGACGCTATGTTAAAAACGACAAACATTAAACTAGAACTTTTGACTGACATAAACATGTATAATTTTATTAAACGCGGTATTAGAGGGGGTATTACACAATGTTCGCATCGACACTCTGTGGCCAACAACAAATACATGGACAATTTAGACGAAACGAAACCCTCTAAATACATTACATATTTGGATGCCAATAATTTATACGGGTGGGCAATGTCTCAACCTCTTCCACATTCTTCATTCGCATGGGTTGAAAATATCAACGAAATCGACATTCGCAATATTCCACTGGATTCCGATATTGGATACATATTAGAGGTTGACTTAGAGTATCCCGATTCAAAACATAATGAACATAACGATTTACCTTTTTGTGCAGAAAACAAAGCAGCACCCGGTTCTAAAACAAATAAGCTAATAACGGATTTAACAAATAAACATAAATATATTATCCACTATCGGAATCTACAACAGTGCCTAGAGAATGGTTTGAAACTTGTTTGCATTCATAGGATTTTACAGTTTAAACAGTCTGATTGGTTAAAAAGTTATATTGATTTAAATAATTATCATCGTACAAAAAGCACAAATTCATTCGAAAAAAATTTCTTTAAATTATTAAACAACGCGGTATACGGGAAAACAATGGAGAATGTGGAAAAGAGAAAAGACGTAAAATTAGTTACAAAATGGGAAAGTAAGGGAAGAAGTTTAGGTGCTCGCGCTCTTATAGCCAAGCCAAACTTTCATAGTGTAGCTATATTTTCTGATACAATGGTTGCTATTCAAATGGAGAGAGTTAATGTTTGTTATGATAAACCAATTTATTTAGGTTTTACCGTTCTTGATATTTCCAAGCTAAAGATGTACGACTTCCACTACAACTACATAAAACCTAAATATTCAGAAAATGCTCTTTTAAATTATATGGACACGGATTCGTTTATTTATACAATTCAGACAGACGATTTTTATAGAGACATTATAGACGACATTGACAGACACTTTGATACTTCAGAGTATTCGAAAGACAATCCCTATAACATTCCATTAAAAAATTGTAAAATTCTAGGACTAATGAAAGACGAGACGCACGGAAAAATAGTCAAGGAATTTATAGGGTTACGATCGAAAATGTATTCTCTAAGTATCGACAATGACAAGACAATTAAAAAGGCAAAGGGCGTTAAAAAGACTGCAACGGACAAATTGACTATTGATAATTATAGAGACTGCTTGTATAGAGAAAAAATTTTTAGAGGAAATATGTATATATTTAGATCTAAGCTTCATACCATTTACACAGAATGTATTAATAAGGTAGCTTTAAGCCATTTAGATGATAAGAGATTAATTAAGAATGATAAAATTAGTACATATGCATGGGGACATTATAAAATTTAGAATTTAAGATAATAATAAAATTAGGTCTAACTTACATAAAATTATTTAGAATTTAAGATAATAATAAAATATGTATATAGGTCTAAGTTATATAAAATTTATACTGTATGTATTAATAAGATAGCTTTAAGCCATTTAGATGATAAGAGAAACATTGTGATATTTAGAATTTAAGATAATAAAAAAAAAAAAAAAAAAAAAAAAAAAAAAAAAAAAAATAATTCCTAATATATAACAGCTTTGTTTCAATCACAATTAGAAACCTTTTTTACATTTTTCAGCACATAAAGCCAATTTCTTATTTTCTATTCTTAAATTACACTACATTTGAATTGTATTCAACTCTGCGATATCGTCAACTTTACATGTTCCAACAGGAAATCTCGTTATCAGCATTCGTATGTTTGAAAGTCAACCAAGATCAATAGAGGAAAAAAAAAAATATTCTGTGTTTAAGATAAAAGTGTTTCCATCCAAGATCAAGGTCATCGACATGCTGATTATGATATGACTATGCAAAAAAATTCGCACATCTTGCATATTTATAGAAATTTTAAAACATTTCACTGAATCAAAGTCTTCATATTGATTATATATATATAGTAGTTGTATTTATTTGATATTGGATAAATTTTAGAATACATGACTGCTGAGTGTTGTAGGGAAAAGTATAGATTTTTAAATATTCGAGAATCAATGTGATTATAAGATGATATCAAGTTAGGTGAGATGGTTTTCAAGCTGTTATTAGTTGGTTGCAAGCTGGTTGCAAGCTGGTATCAGTTGGTTTCAAGTTGGTTACAAGCTGTTATTAGTTGGTTGCAAGCTGGTTTCAAGTTGGTATTAGTTGGTTTCAAGTTGGTTACAAGCTGTTATTAGTTGGTTGCAAGCTGGTTTCAAGTTGGTATTAGTTGGTTTCAAGTTGGTTACAAGCTGTTATTAGTTGGTTGCAAGTTGGTTGCAAGGTGGTATAAGTTGGTTTCAAGTTGGATACAAGCTGGTTTCAAATTGGTATCAGTTGGTTGCAAAGCAGTATTAAAGCTGTACAAAGCAGTATTAAAGCTGTACAAAGCAGTATTAAAGCTGTACAAAGCAGTATTAAAGCTGTACTGAGGTGTACTGCCTTGAAACCAACTAATACCACCTTGCAACCAACTGATACCACCTTGCAACCAACTAATACCACCTTGCAACCAACTGATACCACCTTGCAACCAACTAATACCACCTTGCAACCAACTGATACCAGCTTTGCAGCCAACTTGCAACCAACTAATAACAGCTTGTAACCAACTTGAAACCAACTAATACCAACTTGAAACCAGCTTGCAACCAACTAATAACAGCTTGTAACCAACTTGAAACCAACTAATAACAGCTTGTAACCAACTTGAAACCAACTGATACCAGCTTGCAACCAGCTTGCAACCAACTAATAACAGCTTGAAAACCATCTCACCTAACTTGATATCATCTTATAATCACATTGATTCTCGAATATTTAAAAATCTATACTTTTCCCTACAACACTCAGCAGTCATGTATTCTAAAATTTATCCAATATCAAATAAATACAACTACTATATATATATAATCAATATGAAGACTTTGATTCAGTGAAATGTTTTAAAATTTCTATAAATATGCAAGATGTGCGAATTTTTTTGCATAGTCATATCATAATCAGCATGTCGATGACCTTGATCTTGGATGGAAACACTTTTATCTTAAACACAGAATATTTTTTTTTTTCCTCTATTGATCTTGGTTGACTTTCAAACATACGAATGCTGATAACGAGATTTCCTGTTGGAACATGTAAAGTTGACGATATCGCAGAGTTGAATACAATTCAAATGTAGTGTAATTTAAGAATAGAAAATAAGAAATTGGCTTTATGTGCTGAAAAATGTAAAAAAGGTTTCTAATTGTGATTGAAACAAAGCTGTTATATATTAAGAATTATTTTTTTTTTATTATCTTAAATTCTAAATATCACAATGTTTCTCTTATCATCTAAATGGCTTAAAGCTATCTTATTAATACATACAGTATAAATTTTATATAACTTAGACCTATATACATATTTTATTATTATCTTAAATTCTAAATAATTTTATGTAAGTTAGACCTAATTTTATTATTATCTTAAATTCTAAATTTTATAATGTCCCCATGCATATGTACTAATTTTATCATTCTTAATTAATCTCTTATCATCTAAATGGCTTAAAGCTACCTTATTAATACATTCTGTGTAAATGGTATGAAGCTTAGATCTAAATATATACATATTTCCTCTAAAAATTTTTTCTCTATACAAGCAGTCTCTATAATTATCAATAGTCAATTTGTCCGTTGCAGTCTTTTTAACGCCCTTTGCCTTTTTAATTGTCTTGTCATTGTCGATACTTAGAGAATACATTTTCGATCGTAACCCTATAAATTCCTTGACTATTTTTCCGTGCGTCTCGTCTTTCATTAGTCCTAGAATTTTACAATTTTTTAATGGAATGTTATAGGGATTGTCTTTCGAATACTCTGAAGTATCAAAGTGTCTGTCAATGTCGTCTATAATGTCTCTATAAAAATCGTCTGTCTGAATTGTATAAATAAACGAATCCGTGTCCATATAATTTAAAAGAACATTTTCTGAATATTTAGGTTTTATGTAGTTGTAGTGGAAGTCGTACATCTTTAGCTTGGAAATATCAAGAACGGTAAAACCTAAATAAATTGGTTTATCATAACAAACATTAACTCTCTCCATTTGAATAGCAACCAATGTATCAGAAAATATAGCTACACTATGAAAGTTTGGCTTGGCTATAAGAGCGCGAGCACCTAAACTTCTTCCCTTACTTTCCCATTTTGTAACTAATTTTACGTCTTTTCTCTTTTCCACATTCTCCATTGTTTTCCCGTATACCGCGTTGTTTAATAATTTAAAGAAATTTTTTTCGAATGAATTTGTGCTTTTTGTACGATGATAATTATTTAAATCAATATAACTTTTTAACCAATCAGACTGTTTAAACTGTAAAATCCTATGAATGCAAACAAGTTTCAAACCATTCTCTAGGCACTGTTGTAGATTCCGATAGTGGATAATATATTTATGTTTATTTGTTAAATCCGTTATTAGCTTATTTGTTTTAGAACCGGGTGCTGCTTTGTTTTCTGCACAAAAAGGTAAATCGTTATGTTCATTATGTTTTGAATCGGGATACTCTAAGTCAACCTCTAATATGTATCCAATATCGGAATCCAGTGGAATATTGCGAATGTCGATTTCGTTGATATTTTCAACCCATGCGAATGAAGAATGTGGAAGAGGTTGAGACATTGCCCACCCGTATAAATTATTGGCATCCAAATATGTAATGTATTTAGAGGGTTTCGTTTCGTCGAAATTGTCCATGTATTTGTTGTTGGCCACAGAGTGTCGATGCGAACATTGTGTAATACCCCCTCTAATACCGCGTTTAATAAAATTATACATGTTTATGTCAGTCAAAAGTTCTAGTTTAATGTTTGTCGTTTTTAACATAGCGTCCCACGCTAACCCCGGAACAGTATAGTATTGACAGGGATCCAGCTCATAGATTTGTTTACAAATTTTTCTAAAATTTTCAAATACGTCCGTTAAAAGCAATACATCTGTTTTCAAATACAATTCTAAATAATCCGAAAGCGTCTTACAATTAAATTCTTTCCAAACTTTTTGTGCGTGTTCATAATCGCTTTCACTGCACTCACTATTTGTTAACTTGCTCGCGAAATTTTCCCTTGGCGGCAAACAATCATCATTCAGACGAGTCCACGAATTTACATACTCATAGGGAAATACACCCTTTCTTGTGAGCAGCTTAAATTTGTTTTCTTCACCGTATATTGAACGTATTGTCTCCAGTTTTGCCTCGGGTAAATATCGAACAAGTTCATCTAAACTACTGTTCATAAATCTAATTGAATCTAAAAATCTTAATTCTATTGTATTCATATCACTAACTGTAATTCTCTTCGATACGGAAATGTACCGTTCTTTATTTTGAGGTATTACTTTTATATCGCCATCTATATTCCCTAGTTCTTTTACGAATAAATGACAATCATACCCAGAAAAGTTGTGAAAAAAGATTGGAAAGAATTTAGGCACTCTAAATAATAAATTACATTGATTATGAGCTGGACCCCTATATTCCCCCGTTAAATGGCAGTGGTCTTTTACTCTGTCGTCGAGAAGAGGTTTCTTACACATGTGGCAAAGTTCCGTTTCAGTCTGAATTTTCATCTGTTGTGTTGTCAGTCTAGGTATAGGTTTTGGCTTCATAATAAAATTGGAATAGAGCCACCTCACATCCCTCACAAGCGAATCGAGAAAATTTTTAGAGGATTCTTTTCCCTTATATACTCTTAACCTATCTAACGACGAATTAAAATTACACTTAATATAATATGAAAAGGCACATGGTTTGTGCTCCTGTACAACAGCTGATGAAGATGTTCCTGGGTCCAGAAAACAGGTACTAACCTCTTCAAGTAAACACTCAAAGTCTGCGTATATAACAAATGGTACATCCATTTGGCGCTCATAGTGTTGAAATTCTAAAGTTGATTTTTCGAGAGTTGGCATGCTGGACACAACCTTACCACACTCATTTTTATGTTGTGATTGGGCTTCCTCACTATGGAAATGTTGCAGACATGAATTACAAATGAACAGTTTGACCTTGTAATGAGTCTGTTGATGACGGATCAACCTAAAACAGAAAAAAACAAAAAATTAAAAAAAAAAGGAATATAAAAAAACTCAATGTTATTACCTAGAAATGTTCTTGATCCAGACGTAGTGATTCAGGTCATCAGTGTCTTGTATCAATAATAAATTGATATGACACTTTTTTTCGTTCTTTGTGTTGTAATACGGACCCACAATTTTTTCCGCTTCATACCCAAATACATTGATGCTTATTGACGTGTTTAATTCCTCAAATTTTGCTATTTTCTGCACGTCCAGTGGAAACTCGAGACCGTTGAAATCCAATGATATACCATTGCTAAGATGTATAACACTTTCTGTAATATCGGCTATATGGTATGATGATGGTCTGTCTGAACTGTATTTCACCGGCAACAATGCAGAGATTAGACTCCATTTAAAACAGAATTCATCTTTGTTTTTTACGTTTACACAAGCATGTTTGTTTTTTATGAAAGGTGGTAAACACACGTATTTGGTTCCCCTAAACGGCTTGTATTCGTTGATGCATATTTCGCAGTGGGTTATTTTCACCAGAGTCCATCCACTATCTCTTTCTTGAAATTCTTGCATTTTCTTTATAATACTATCTACGTTATTCTTGAACGCTATTTGCAAGTCACATTTATTCAGAATGGTTTGCATTTTTGTTTGAAACGATTTGATGCTTATAACACATTCGCTTTCTTCTTTATCATCTTTCAAACACGTTTTC
Organism: Chorisops tibialis; assembly: GCA_963669355.1. Taxonomy (NCBI): domain Eukaryota; kingdom Metazoa; phylum Arthropoda; class Insecta; order Diptera; family Stratiomyidae; genus Chorisops; species Chorisops tibialis. Next base: position 292,309,901 of record OY770262.1, read on the forward strand.
ATGTAGTCTCCAAATAGCTCAATGTTAAACTTTATAGCCGATGATGTTTCCAATATTTTTTTTAAGATGACCATTAGTGGTTCCTCTAGACTTTTTAAGAATATTTCTGGAATTAGCACATTATCGCTTTTATTTTCAAAAATAAGCGTTTGAATTCTCTTCTTGTATGTGCTCTTGATATACTTGAAATGTTGATCAACACTCTGAATGTTATTCCTTTTGTGTGTGTTTGTACGAATGTGGTGATTCCAGTCTAGTATTTTCACCATCACCTGACACAAATCACAAAGTTTGAAAGATGAAGGTGGGCTAAGTTTCATCATTTTATGTGGTATGATGTTCTTCACTGGTGTTCCCAATCGTTTCATAGAAAAATCATATGCATGGGTTCGTATTGCCGCTAGTTCCTTCCTCCCTCCTATTGCGTTGCGGTTCACCGTAGTATTTTCTAATTAAAATATACATTTTGTAAAAGCTAGAAAAAATTAAAAAAAAAAAAGCTTAAGTCAACACTTACTGTGATTATTTTCTGTGTGTCTTTTCAGACCATCAGCCGTCGGGAAAATCACTCCACACACTTTGCAAATTATAGACTCCATTTTTAATGTATTAAAATCACTTTATTAACTTCACTTTACGAATTTTGAAGACAAACTATAGCCGAGGAGGTTTTTGCTGTTCTTTTTATACTAAATCTCTTATCTATGTCACACCAATACATAAACCACAAACAAAGAAAATTGAATGTTCTCACGCTTCTTATCGCAAAAAAAAACAACACAGGAAACTCCTACACAACAAAAAAAACCGTTTTTAGTCCATATGAAATTAATTTAACGTTCTCTAATCTACAAAGAACACTCTCAACCGCTACAATTATTTCACGATAAAACCACCCACAAAGTTTAAAGTCAAAAAGATAACGAGCAAACATGTTTATTCCTGTCTGTATCTTGCTTACAATTATTTCGCAATAAAACGATAAAGTTCAAAGTCCAATTGATAACAAACAAACGTGTTTATTCCTGTTAATATCAATTTCATCATCATATATGAATCATAATTCTTAAATCTCTTATCTCTAAAACATTTTTAACCACAAAGAATTCAATTACCAATTTTAGCATATATAAAACCTAATTATCTAATTCGTAAACATTCTCTTATCTACATAATACTCTAAACCAAAAATTATTTTAATTCAGATAAAAAAACTCCACAATACCAATCATCATATACATATGAATCATAATACTTAAAACTCTTATCTCTTATCGGTCGAATACTCTAAGCCCCCAAATTGATGACGTCATGAAATAATCCCACGCTATTCATAATAATAACAATCTCCACACACACACATACACACATACAATCTATATCATCCCAATAATCTCTTATCTATACTCACCTATAACCAATAATCTCTTATCTATACTCACCTATAACCAATAATCTCTTATCTATACTCACCTATAAGAAATACCTATACTCACCTATAACCAATAATCTGATGCACTTTTCCAATAATCGAATGCACTTTTCCAATAATCGAATGCACTTTTCCAATAATCGAATGCACTTTTCCAATAACCAATATCGATAGATAATCGGGATGGGTAATCGATAATCGATAAGTATCGATTTCACTTCCTGCTCCAGAAGCCCTGTATCCCTACTACTCATACTTGCTTGGAAATATGCTAGCAGGCAATGCGTTCCAGAGTCTGGACGTTCGGGGGATGAATGACTGCCTATATTCCACTGTACGAGTAGGAATAGGGTTGACGGTAAACTCGTGCGCGCGTTTAGCTTGACGAGTATTTCGGGGAAAACTGTAAAGTGGAGGAATAAGTGATCTAAGTTCCGCACTACATTTACTATGAAAGTAACGGTAGTAAATGCTGAGTACTGCAACGTCCCTACGATGCTCGAGGGAGTCAAGAGAAATTGTAATGGTGTCGTCTCCAATTAATCGGAACGCATGTTTTTGTACTCGATCGAGCAGCGCAAGGTGTGTTTTGGGTGCCCCAGCCCATAAATGCAAATTGTACTCTAGGCGAGGTCGAATGTAAGCCTTGCAGATGGTAGCTAAGTCGTGAGGCGTAAGATATTTTTTTGCATTTACGAAGGATACCTAGGCGTTTGGAGGTATCCAGGGCAACATCAAAGATATGTTTGCTCCAATCAAGATGGTTATTAACTTTTATGCCTAATACGATAAATTCATCTGAAGAGCTAATTGGTACGCCATTAAAGGCTAAATTAGTCGACGACGCTGGAACATCACGTTTGAAGGAAAGATGACAGGCCTGAGTTTTAGCAGCGTTGAACTCTACTCTGTTTTTCCTGCCCCATTTCAGGATTAAGTCGAGGTCGGAGTCCAGTGAACTGAATAGCTCCCTGCGTTTGGCAGCAATATATATCTTGTGATCTAAAGTACTGTCATCTGCAAAACTATGGATTGGATTGAGAGTAGAAGACAAAAGGTCGTTAATGAATACTAACAACAGAGTAGGTGATAGAACAGAACCCTGAGGGACACCAGAATTAGTTGGGAAAGAAGAAGAAGTAAGTTATCTAATATGACTCGTATAGTGCGTTCAGACAGGAAACTCTCAATCCATCGAAAGAGGGTAGCATCGAGACCGATGGCCTTTAGCTTAACAAGGAGACATTCATGCCAAACTCTGTCAAAAGCTTTTGCAATGTCAAGAGCAAGAACTTGACCTTCGCCGTATTTGTACAAGCAAGAGTTCCAACGTTCCGTCAGGTAGACCAAGAGATCTTCCATCGACCTTCCAGAACGGAAACCGTATTGGCGATCGTGGATAAGCTGTTTATCCTCGAGATAGTGAATGATTTTGCGATTGGCAGCACGTTAGTTTTGTAGAAACGTTATTTATACATGAACTCGACTAGGATTTTGGCACTATTTCAATACCATCTTCTCCCCTCAATTTTTCGACATTTTTTATGCAAATCTAAATCATCTGTAGAATCTACATCAACGACCAACGAAATCGAAAGCAATTCACAAGCGATTTCTGTTACATAAAGTTACTGCATGGGACACTAGAGGCGATTTCATATAGTTGAATTTATGATTTGCACAACTGGCGTACCCATCCCTGTAACATGATGTGGCGGTTATTTCAAATAAACGAGTACCTAGCAACAAATAAAATGTCACGACTACTTTCTTTAAAGTAACGAATAGTTACTGGTACCGAAAAGTAACGAAACTTGACGTAACTAGGTCTTATTATCGTTACGCTTGTTTTCAGTTACAAAGGGGTGAACTGTGCCACCAAAGTAGTGAACTTCGTAGACGCAATTGCGGACGAGAAAATTCCGCCTTCTTTTCGGGAAAACCACGAAAAAGCAAGCGTAGATCTTACCGTCTCTCCTTATCGTCCTCCACTGTCCCATCTTCATGGAAGCTTGCAAATATTCAGCCAGTCCCAAAAAAAGAGAACGCACCAATCCCGCTAATTATCGCTCAATAGCAATAATCTCACTTCTGTCGAAAGTCATGGGAACAATCAGCAACAATACAATAATGGAATATCTCAACATCAATGACATTATTGACGACAAACAGTATGGATTTTGCAAAAAACGTTCCACAGTAGACCTTTTAATCACCCTTACTGAACGTTGCAACAAGAGCATTCACCAGTTTGGTGTATCTTGTATTATCGCTCTCGATTTTTTTTCCAAGGCTTTTGACAGAGTATGGCACAGCGCCCTTTTAATCAAACTTATAGCTATTGGTTTGGGCGACTACCTTACTTCCTGGATTGAAAGTTTTATAGTCAACCGTATAATGCGTGGAATATTGGATGGTGTGGTTTCCCCTTCTTATAACATTAACGCTGGTGTCCCTGAGGGGTCGGGTCTTTGTCCCACCCTTTTTCTAATATTTATTAATGATTCGTCATTTTCAACTTTCAATCATGTTAATAGCTTCGTTGATGACAGCACATTAGACTTCTCCTATTACTTCACCACTGCGTCCTTCGCCCGATGTACTAGCATAGCAGAACAACGTATATGCTTCAATCATTGAATGACGATTTGGTTAAAATTCTTAATTGGGGCAATAAGAATCAAGTCGAATTTAATGCTTCGAAAACCCAGTGCTGGCTTCTGTCCCACTAACGTGACTCTAATCTTGATCCAATCTTCAAATTTTAAGATGATTTAGGATCTAAATGTTTGAGTTACCTAAAACGTTGTACAATCTCCATCATCGCTTCTGGGTTACTGAAAATTTATTAGGCCTATTTTAGACCACGTCTTGAATTTAATTCTCACCTATGGGCGGGAGCTGCAAGAGCTTCTTTCTCCTATCTGGATAGTATTCAGTCTCAGACCATTAAAGTTATAGAAGATTCTGGCATCACTTCATCGCTCGATTCATTCGAGCATAGACGAATTGTAAGCTCCCTTACCTTTTGTATCGCTACTACAGTTGAGATTGTTCGGACGAAATCTCTAATCTCTTACACCCATGAATGCCTTTAACCCGTAGTACTAGAGCTGCTTCACGCGCTCATAAGCTTTGTTTCAACCCTGTCCTCGGTCATACTGTCAAATTTCGTGGTTCGTTTCTAAACCGGACTGTTCGAATATGGAACTCGCTGCCCATCTCAGTACTCCCGCATGACTTCAACATTCAACAAGTCAACAGAAAATTTCATAGCCACTTCCGTCTCTATCCCCTTAATTCCCAAAAACCAATATCCTTCCCCCCCTCACCAGAGCTGTGCTTCAGTACAAAAGGGTGACACCTCTAGTTTGGGTGTCACATAAAAAAAAAGTAAAGCAGGTCTTATTAGTTAACAAGTAAGATGAAATTTCAGCATAGGATTTAGTAGTCCGACGATATCATTTCGAATAAATTTATGCCAAAAGCTAATGCAACAAAACAAAAATAAGTCTAAAATTGCTAGATTCAAACTAAAAGCTACATATTAAAAACAAAAACAATAATTTAAATTATCAATAACTTTGCATTAGTATTACTGCCAATAGCTTTCATTTCTGTCATTTTTACGATGCTATAACCTATAACCGATTTTATTCGGAACTAAATTTCCTAAAAAAAAATTTACTAACTGATCTGATGAAATTTCTCGTTTTATAGTTTGGACGAATATACAGCACTCGTTCCCCAGAACACTTACGACCATTTACAACCCCTCAATAATGGTCGCAATCAACCAGATAAAACATGACTTTTGTCTGATCCACTTCTTTAGTACATCAATAAAACTAAAATAAAATTATGTTGCCAATATAAAGCACAGAACATAAAAAACAAAAATCTCTTTCCGACTACAAATTCGTAACAAAAAAATAGTGCACGGAATCGAAAACGTTTAACAATAGTCCGGCTAATTAGCGTACATAATACAATTAATTTTTCTTTATGAAGTCTTTAATTGCAAGCTTTGAAACGAAAAGTACGAGAAGGATAACAAACTTAAAAAGTGAATAGGACATGATTTTTTACAATTTTATTTCTTCTTTCTGTTTCATTTTCTCTATGTGTATCTCTAGCTTTCGTTTTATTGCTTTTAAAGTTTGCTCATTAAAGTAAGTCCATGATTTTTTTCTTTTCTTTTTTCTTGTACACCGCTTGGAATATTTTACTTAATGTAATTTTCTCCGGAAGCATAGTTGTGTAATATAAAAGGCAGAATTAATTTCTATGAAATCTTGAGAGATTTTTCTCATTGAGCAATCTTGCATGTTAAAAGGGTTAATGCTGAGGAAAATATTTACTTGCCGGGGGAGATTTTAAGTGTTGAAATTTAGAAGAAAAATATTTTTCGAAAATTTTTTATGAGTATAGTAATACTGGATATGAATAATGAATAAATCGTAATTAGTAATTCTATGCAGTTGATCCATGGTGAATGGGTAGAATGACTTTTTGTTGATGTTTAAGTTTAAAGTAGTGGAAAGTACACGTTCGTATGAAGTTAACTTATCATATCTATCATCCACTGCATTAATTTAAATTTCCGGAATAATTGCATTCTTTCTTAAGACTGCTTGGTGAACGAGTTGTAAAAAGTTAAACAATTAATTGAACAAGTATGGAAATAACTTAGAAATCACCTCTAATCGCGCTATTTTTGCATTTATTCGAAATAATTGTACAAATCACGTAAAAAGGTTCCACTTCAGAAGTTAATAATAATAGATGGGTTTTTGTCCAATTAATTTCCATTCTTCTACTTCTACAGCCTTGGCTTCCTTAACATTTTGCTCATTACTTATTGTGGAAGGGTTGTTAGCCCTACACACAACCCTCTATCTACGAATTTTTCATTTTCGTTGATTAAGGTAACCAAGGTACATATATCCAAGCAGGCAGTGTACATATATTACGTCGGCCGGGACTTGAACTCACGACCTTCGCAACACGCTATCTGCTAGCCTACATCCTAGCTTTCCATTCTAGGTATCCGCTTTTTCGGATATGTCGGTACTAAAGTCCTATGTGCAGTCCTATTTACCAGCGAGAGTAGTACCGAACAAAATAGCAGTTATAAAAATTGGCAAAAGTAGATCTGACAAAAAGTTATTATTTTTGGAAGCTTTACAATTTCTTCTAATTTTTTTATTATTTTTTTTTTTGTGTTCAACCAAAATTAAAACATCGAAAAAAACATAACAGAATTATGATTGGGCATAAAGACCAATCTTGCGATACTCTAGATGAAATGGAAAAAAGTTAAATGTACCGGAAAATTTATCATCTCAAATTTTTGTATTTTTGTATGGGAGGTGGTAGATGCGAAGGGGAAGGTTTATCATTTTTGTAAATAACACCGAACGTAGTATACAAAATTTTTCATGCTGAATTTTGTAGCTTTCATAATATTCGAAGAAATTTAATTTTTGTCTGAATTTATGCATTTGTATGGGAGGTGGCAGAGAAAGTGGAAGGTTTTGGATGATTTTGAAACTACTTATCAACATCCTAATCACATTGCCTTATTACAATTTTAAAGTCGATAACTCCAATACGTTCGAAGGAGAAATACTTTTCATGAATTTCCAATACAAAAATTTGTATGGGAGGTGGTAGAAGGAGTGAAGCGACATTCTTCTTTTAGCATTTATTGCAATTATAAAAGGATAAATTTTGACAAAATTAAATTAAGTAACTATTTTTAGTTTCAACGAAAATCGATTAAATGAATTTACCAAAATTATGCATTTGTATTGAAGGTGGTAGAAGGAGTATTCAAATGAAAATCAAATTTTTCGACATCAATGATAATTGTAAAAGTATACTTTTCTCAAAATTTAAAATTGGTAGCTTTGACAGAAAAAAAAAGTTTCGAAAATTTTGTGAAATTTGTGTGGGAGTGGGTAGAAAGAGTAAGGTGAAGTTGATAGTTTTTTCCAAAATTAATTGCAATTGCAATAAAATTAATTATGACGAAAGTTTGTTCTTTTAGCTTTGCTAGTTGCAATGAAAACCGATTAAATGTATTTTTTAAAATAATGGATTTGTATGGGAGGATGTATATGTATAGAAGGAATGAGGGGATCGATGCAATATTTTTTGACGTTAATGATTGTTAGAGTTCATCAACACATTATTTTTTGCATTAATTATCATTCATGTTATTTTTTGCGTTAATTATTACCTTTGTAAAATCTTATTAAAGTTAACTTAAAATCTTGAATACGGCCCTGGTGCTAAAAAGCAATCGAGCATAACCGCTAGCGGTACTCGAATTTTACCGCACAGCAATTGGCCATTTTTGGTCATTTTTTGATTTAGTGTAGACACTCGTTTACCAACCACCGACAAATAAACAAGTAAATTCTCGATTTTAATTTGGTTTTTTTTCGGTATAAGATTATCGCTATCGTGCGAACTTTTAGAACAAGTTACCGCTATCGTGCGAACATTTTGGTGACCCCGACGTGATTTGTTGGATATCGCGGTGTATTTTCAGATTTAGTTTATTCTAGATCGCAGTGCATTTCTTTCGGATATTAATTTTGATTTTTTGTCGATCAATTGGATCGAGCGGTGCGACGCTAAATTGCAATATAGTTTGCGAAATTTTTCTCGATCGTAGTGGAGTGCACATCGAAAAGGATTGTGATTTTTGCGTTTTCGATCAATTCGATGCTTGTGAACCTAAATTGCTATATAGTTGGTGCGTTTGTTAGTGCAATTCGACCACATAACGCGATTTGGATACATCGTTCCCTCGATTCGACTCGTACGCACGTTATTTTGGAGAAAAAAGTGTTATCGAAAAATGGATCCGGCAGAACTTGCGAAGGTAAAATCGCGCAGGTCAATCATCAAGGGATGCATGACTAAAATTAAAAATTTCGTCGATCAAAACGAGGCAACGATCACCAGCGAGGAATTGGCGTGCCGACTTGGCGTTTTAGAAAGGTACTTTGAACAAATTTTGGTTCATCAAGAAATTTTAGAAATCGAAGACCCATCCCAGCCGTCTCAGCGGGAAGAGATCGAGCACAATTTTTGCTCCACGAAATCCAAGATCTTAAAATTAATGAACCTGTTGAATCCAAAACTCGACCCCAATCCCTCACCGGTGAACACACGTGCAGAGCAATCATATTTCGGCAATTCTAGCCAAACTTCGCCGCATCAAAGGCTACCTAAATTATCGTTACCCAAATTTTCTGGAAATTACACCGAGTATCTAAGTTTCATGAATAATTTTGAAAATCTGGTTGATAATTGTGAGGATTTGAGCAACGTGCATAAATTTCAACACTTATTGAGCTGTCTCAAAGGTCAAGCACGTGAATTGCTAAATGGATTAGAAGTAACGGATAAAAATTATCCGCAAGCGTTAGATTTATTGAAATCCCGCTACGACAATAAGTGCATTGTTTTTCAAGCACATGTGCGGGAATTATTTGCCGTCCCGGCTGCTCTTAACGGTACACCGGCTGAATTACGTAGCCTGGTGGATAAACTGAATGTTAATCTGAGAGCACTCAATTCAATGGGATCTGCTGAAGAGATTTTAAATGTTTTTATCTTACATGTAGTGAAAGGAAAATTAGATGAGCAATCGCTTACTAAATGGGAAGAATCGTTGGATTTTTCTCAGATACCTACTTGGGAGTCATGTGCCATTTTTCTAAACAAGCGCTGTCAACAATTAGAGACGCGAAAATCGTCTCATGAACCAATGGTGCCAGACAATGTTAGATCAAGGACTGTTAGCAAATTTAATAGCAGAAAATCCACTAGTTTGACCGTATCTAAGCCCAGCTGCTTTCATTGTCATGGGACAAATCATAACATCGACAAATGTTATAAATTCGAAAAGTTAAATGTGCTTGAAAGGTACCGTCAAGCTAAGAAAGTAGGCGTTTGCTTGAACTGTCTTGGTCAAGGTCACATGGCGGGAAACTGTCCTCATCCTCGGTGCATTGTATGCAGCGCACCGCATCACCAATTGTTACATCGGTATGCATCTCCTGACACTCCCAATCACACTCAAGTCAAGAATGTAACAACTCTATTGACCGGGAATTCGGATAATGTGGTAAGGACGAGTTGCGCTTCATCTCTTCATTCAGCGGCATCGCATGATCAAGTAATACTAGCTACGGCAATTATTTGGATAAAAAATAGCTTTGGCGAATTAGTTCCTGCCCGTGCCATTTTAGACTCTGCGTCGACATTGAATTTTATTACCGAAGATTTGGCTAAAAGATTGTCGCTCAAGAGTCGTCGTTTAAATCAGTCTATAACTGGAATCGCTGAAATCGGTTCGCGATCAAACTCTTTAGTAATCACGAAAATCAAATCTAAATCTCAATCATTTGAAGCTGATCTGGAAGCGTGGGTCCTTCCAGTGATTACTGGAGTGCAGCCAGATAGAAAAATTGACATCTCAAATTGGAACATTCCGAAGGACGTTCACTTGGCTGATCCTGAATTCAATATGCCGAAGAAAATTGATTTGCTACTAGGTGCAGGTCTGGTATATGACGTTATGTTGGAAGGAAAGTTTAAAATAGGCAATAATCTTCCTGTTCTAGCCAATACAGAGCTCGGATGGGTAATAGGAGGTCGTTGTAATAGAGTTCATCCGCCGCAAGGTGGCGACTGCCTGATAATCGAATCAGACATCGCATTCAACGAAGATGAAACTCTGTCTAATCAAGTGGAACGCTTCTGGAAAATAGAAAATCTAGAATCTGTCAACTCGAAATGGAATGAAGAGGAGCAGAATGCTGAACAACACTTTGTAAAAACTGTCACACTGTCATCGGAGAAGCGACTTATTGTCAGATTACCTTTTAAGGAAGACCCTAATCGTTTGGGAAGCTCATTTGAGATTTGTAAACGGAGATTCTTCATGCTAGAGAAAAAACTTAGCAACAACGCAGAGTTAAAGGAAAAATATATCCAGTTCATGCGAGAATATGAGGCATTGGGACATATGCAGGTGTCAGAATCGAATGGCGTAACTGCAAGGTATTACATTCCTCATCACGCTATTGTGCGTCCGGAAAGCTCCAGTACCAAACTTCGGGTCGTATTTGACGCGTCATGCCGAACGAACGCGAACTTATCGTTAAATGACATTTTGATGTGCGGACCGATTGTGCAGGATGATTTATATTCAATCATAATGAGGTTCCGGTGTCATAAATATACAATGACTGCAGATATACATAAAATGTACCGTCAGATTTGGATTGCAAAGGAGGACTGGCCCCATCAAGCTATCTTATGGAGAGAAAATCCGGATGAGCAATTAAGAACCTTTTTCTTGAAGACGGTAACCTATGGCACAAAATCAGCACCCTTTCAAGCAACACGTTGTCTAAACTACTTAGCTGACCTCTTCAAGGACAAGTATCCTGTGGGATATCGAGTGATAAAATCGGATTTTTACGTGGACGATCTGATCACCGGAGCGGATTCATTGGAACAACTGACGCGGATAAAAATGGAGGTTGAGTGTATTCTTTCTGAAGGGGGGTTTGAATTAAAAAAGTGGTTTTCGAATGAGAGAAGTTTTCTACACGGAATTACAAAAACGAATAGAGAAACCCCGCTCAGAATCAACGACGCAGATATTATTAAAACTCTCGGTATCATTTGGGAGCCTTCTGAGGATCGCTTTCATTTTCGCTGGCAGATAAATGAATGTTCTTCCAAGATAACTAAACGGCTTGTTCTCTCAGATATTGCAAAATTGTTTGATCCCCTAGGGCTTATCAACCCGATCATTGTGTTGGCGAAAGTATTCATGCAAGAACTTTGGACCATGAAACTCGAATGGGATCAACCTCTTTCGAAGGAACAATCAGATAAATGGATGCGCTATCGTCTGGAATTGCAAGACGTGGAGAAAATTTATATCCCTCGCTTATTGTACTCGCCTAACACTTCGGTTTCGTATCAATTACACGGTTTCGCGGACGCGTCTGGTCGCGCTTATGGTGGCTGTCTTTATCTTCGCACAATTGACATTTTTGGAAAAATATCGGTCACATTGATAGCAGCAAAGTCGAGAATTGCACCTATAAAATCGGTATCCCTCCCGCGCTTGGAACTATGCGCGGCGTTAGTACTTTCGAACCTTTTTAAATCAGTTCGCGGTTTATTCAACGAAGCGTCGAAAATTTACCTTTGGTCGGATTCAGAGATCGTATTACATTGGATACATCAACACTCATCAACGTGGACCACCTTTGTGGCAAATCGCGTGGCTCAAATACAGGAACTAACTACGAAATTCGCATCTTGGAGACATGTTCCAACGAAATTAAATCCAGCAGACGTCATATCCAGGGGCGCTTCCGTCGAACAGCTACTGGCTTCACTCTGGTTCACTGGACCAATATTCTTATTGAAGTCTGAACAAGAGTGGCCGCAACTAAAATTCGTCGATCATGCGGCAGCCAATGTTCCAGAGCGTCGCAGTGTGAAATCAATCTTAATTGGAATGCGTGGCTCACACGATTTGATATCCGACCACAAGTACGTCAACAATTATCAAAAATTGACTAGAATTTTTGGATTTGTTGTTCGGTTCATCAACATTTTACTTGCTCGTATTCGGGGGAAGAATCACTCTCACGACAAGGATCTTAATGCTCTAGAATTGGAAGAAGCATTTAAGAGAATCGTATTCGTTCTCCAACGAGGGAGTTTTGCAGTAGAAATAGAATCATTGCGTAAACATGGACTGACTAGCCCAAAGAGTATCATCAAAACACTATCTCCTTTTCTTGATGACAACTCACCAACACTCCTAAGAGTCGGCGGGCGTTTGCAGAACGCAGACATACCTTATAATATGAAACATCCCTTACTCCTTCCCAAAAACCATCCATTTGTTTTTTCGTACGGTAACTATCTTCATCGCAGATCGTTACATGCTGGAAGTCAGGCATTAGTGGCTAACTTACGACAGACCGTTTGGATTTTGAATGCAAAGTCGGTTGCTAACTGGGTTGTACGGAAGTGCGTACATTGTTTCCATTACCGCCCACGAGTTCAGACGCAAATAATGGGACACCTGCCAAAACTTCGCACTGAGGCAATTCGTGCTTTCAATCACAGTGGAGTCGATTTTTGTGGACCCTTTTGGATATCGTTTAAGCTTCGTGGGAGGCAACGTCAAAAGGCTTATATTGCAGTCTTCATCTGTTTCGCGACGAAGGCTGTCCATTTAGAGGTAGTATCTGACCTCTCCTCGGAAGCGTTCATTGCGGCGCTGAAGAGATTTGTCAGTCGTCGTGGAATCTGCGCCACATTATACTGCGATAATGCAACCAACTTTGTCGGAGCGAAAACGAAGATGGAAGAATTTCGCCAGAAGTTTTACACAGAACAAAACCAAAAAAAAATCATCGAACACTGCACAAAAACTGGTATTCAGTTCCAGTTCATCCCACCACGTGCTCCCCATTTTGGAGGTTTGTGGGAGGCGGCAGTGAAATCTGCAAAATTTCACCTAGTCCGCACTATCGAATCTTCGTCGCTGACCTTTGAGGAACTTTCCACAGTGGCTGCGCAAATCGAGGCTATTCTTAACTCGCGACCAATAGCAGCGATGTCGTCAGATCCGAACGACGAGGCCACGCTAACACCTGGTCATTTTTTGGTGAATAGCCCTCTCAACGCTTTGCCGGAGCCCGATTTAATGAAAAAAAATTTAACTCATCTGACTCGATGGCAGGTATTGTCGTCGTTACAGCAGCACTTCTGGCGTCGATGGTCCAAGGAATATGTTCCTCAGCTGCAACAGAAGTATAAATGGTTAAAATCATCGCCCAACATTGAAGAAAATATGCTAGTACTTGTCGTCGACAACCAACTGCCACCGCAAAATTGGCTGCTTGGCAGAATCATTAAAGCTATTCCGGGCCCTGATGGACATGTGCGAGTGGTTGACATAAAAACCAAGGGTGGAGTCATTCGTCGGTCGATAACTAAGGTGGCGCCGTTACCCATGGATTAGTTGAAGAGACTTCAAGGCGGCCGGAATGTTAGAGTTCATCAACACATTATTTTTTGCATTAATTATCATTCATGTTATTTTTTGCGTTAATTATTACCTTTGTAAAATCTTATTAAAGTTAACTTAAAATCTTGAATACGGCCCTGGTGCTAAAAAGCAATCGAGCATAACCGCTAGCGGTACTCGAATTTTACCGCACAGCAATTGGCCATTTTTGGTCATTTTTTGATTTAGTGTAGACACTCGTTTACCAACCACCGACAAATAAACAAGTAAATTCTCGATTTTAATTTGGTTTTTTTTCGGTATAAGATTATCGCTATCGTGCGAACTTTTAGAACAAGTTACCGCTATCGTGCGAACAATGATATTCACATCATTATACTATGATCTAGTTTTTAAGTCGATTCAGCTATCGGTTTCAGAAAAAATGAATTTCTTTAAATCTCTAAATTCAATGAAATTTGTATGGAAGGGGGTAGAAGGAGTGAGGGATGTATCCCGTTCACGAACTTAAAGTTACTTGCTTAAAATGACATATCACAAATTTCAGCACGATAGGTCAAAGCTTTCGAGAGTTATGTTGTAGACAAACACAGAAAAACACACGGTCATTCGGAATCGAGGTTTTTTGCGACAACAAATATTTTTGTACCCTGTAAGGCAAACACAATATACTCTCAGATTTCATCTAGAGTATAAACACATCAAATAAAAAAATGTCATAAGCTGTGCAATAATTTAGTCGAACAAAATTTTCCAGGGTAAGAAAAAATTTTTTTTTTGTTGCTTAAACGCTTATATAGTAACTTCCCATGCCAGTTGGCGAGAAGAACATTAGGAGTCAATCCGGCGAAATGGTTGATCTTTTGCGATTACACTAACGCTTTCTGTTGAGGTACTCTTCACTTATCGTCTAGACACACAGACATATATTACAAAGAAATCTCCTTTTTTAGATTTCAGTGCTGCGGTAATTTAACAATGGATCGTTACGACCTTCAGGAGACAGAAGCCAATGCTGGAATACAATATGTAGATTACTGAATATATTTGTCCGTGCTAATTGTTAAGAGCTTTTGAGCATCGGCGGATCGTCAGCGCACTATCTCTTTTAAATAGATCCGACAGCAAAGAATGGCCTGACGATATCCAAAGTCTGCTGGCATATTGTTTCTCACAGCTCCATAATATTGGCTTGGCTTCACGCGCGTCAAAATATTCTCTCCAGCCCGCCCTCGCCCATACCGTAAAATCTTGTGATGCACTTTTAAACCACATTGTACGAATATGTTCTGTGTTTTTAGCAAATTACAATATGTTACAATTTAAAGAAAATTGTCATCGCCTCGTTCGACTCCATTCCTTTAATCTAAATACCTCTAACTCTTCCCACCTAATGGGAGGTGTGTCTTAACATAACGAGATAGCCCCTCCAGTTTACGCGCCACTTGAAAAAGGCTCACCGTGCTATTCAATAAAACTTTTTATACATTTTTGACGCATATAAATAGCTTTCTTTAGTAATTCGATTGAAACTGGAGAGACTACTATCTAGCGGAGATGCAGAGAACAGTCCATTATGTAACGTGTTGGTCTGTAATACGAAGGTTAAGATCTCAAATCCCGGTCGAAATAAACTGCTTTGAAAAATAAGGTTTAGGGTTCGACGGATCCATTGAAGTTAGGATGTTGCCTAGTGGATAGATGGGACTGAAATCCCAGTCGACGCATAATTTCAGCACACTTCTTCCGTGGGTATATCTTTGCCACCACAATCTATGAAAATGAAAATTTGTAGACATAGGGTTGTGCGAAGGGCTAATAACATAATCACGAAAAAAATAAAATGCTGAGGAAGGTCTGGAGGCCAAAGGTCTATGGGCTATTGAAGAAAAGGAATATCCATTGAAGAAAAATAAGAAAGCTGTAATTTTTTTTAAGAAGACTTAGTTGAAAGAGTTATATGCCTTAAAAGGAAAGATTTCTATATATTTGATTCTGTTGCGCTTTTTCGAACGCAACGTTTCGGTCTCTACTGACTTTTACCAAACTTCCTCTATCAACCTGCAGTTTGATAAACATCTCAGCAGAGACCGAAACGTAACGTCGTATAAAGCACAACTGTGTGAAATCTTTTATTCAATTTGAAATGCCCTTCTTTATTTCACAGTACCAACAAAAGTAAGTTTTCAAGTGCAGGATTTTCTTATATTTAGTTCAATCTAATATATATGATCTTATGTAAGTGGCTGATAAAAATTCCCAGACCCAAAGTTAAAACCCACAGACTGCGGTTTTTATACTCTAGATGATATCCGAGAGTATTATAAGTTTGCCACAAAGTTTGTAACGCTCAGAAATAAGGCTCAGAGAAAAAAATTAATAATACAGAAGTTAATATTATCTCTAAAAAGTCTTAAAAATGGATGTCGCTCCGTCTGTCTGTCTGTCCGTCTTCTCTCTAGCTCAAAAACACGTTGGCTAAGAAGTTCACATTTTGTACACGTCATTTTTGATAAAAAGGTAGAGACAGGGTCATGAACGGGCGGAATCGCTACACGCCTTCTGCCTCGTAAAAGCTAATGATCTGAAACTTCAACTACATTATTTTTGTACCAATTTAAAACTTCTTCTTCTACTTCTACAATGGCACTACAGCCCAAATCGGACTTTGGCCTCCTGACATTCAGGTTCCTTAACTTTTTTCATTATTTATTGCGGAAGGGTTGTTAGCCCTTCGCACAACCCTCTATCTACAAATTTTTCATTTTCGTAGATTGAGGTAACCAAGGGTATACAAGCAAGTAGTGTGCTAGAATTATGCGCCGACCGGGATTTGAACTCACGACCTTCGCATTACAAGACCAACACGCTACCTACTAGGCTACACCCTAGCTAACCAATTTAAAACTACTACTACTATCGAATCCCCCTACTCCTTCTACCACCTCCAATATAAACTGCACTTTTTCGTGAAATACTACAAGCCAATTTACTCAGTACGTATAAAATTTATCGAGGTGAAATTGTGTACTAAATATTTATTTAGAATTATTAGTAAGACCGAACAAAATTTGAAGATCAGTTTCACTCCTTCTACCCCCATCTATATAATATGACACACTTTCACAACTTTCCAAAAAATCAATTTTCTTGAAAAGTATGAATGCTACTGATCAGCGATTGAAAAATGTCAAATGCATGATGTTTATAGCTATTTCTCAAAAATTCACTAAGAACTACCCACTTCTCCTGCCACCTCCTATAAAAACTGCACAATTGAACTAAATCCAATACACTAATTTGCTCAGTACCTATTAAATTTTTGAAGTTTAAAGTTTCAATAAATCAGTCTGATAGCAACTTTGGCATGATGTGAAAAAATTGGTTCAATGCCGTCACCCCTTCTACCACTCCTCATACAAAATTTATCAAAATCAAAAAAATTCTCTTTGATCCAGAGTATCGTATGATTGGGCCTTACGCCCAATCGTAGTCCTGTTATGTCTTTTTTTAATTAAATTCATTGAAACATGAAAGTACTATTAAAACATTGAGATGTAAAAATATTACACCCTGAACCTCCGAAAAAGTGCTTAAATAGTTCAACATTACGTAGATGAATACATTTTGGCGAGATAACTTTATCAGAGTTGGTGGCTTAGTAGTAGAATGCTCGCCCAACATCCGGGCGCCGCGTGTTCGATTCCAAATATGTTAAAGTTAAAATTTAATAATTTCAGCGAAGCACGGCAGCAGATATGCCCGTACGATTCAAGGCGAACAGTATTTCTTGGTAGTTAAACGCTGCCCCTATGAGTTTTATACATTCGCCTAAGCACACGTGGCAAAAGACAAGTCGAAGGCCAAGGTTGGAGTGCGGCTAGTTCCATAGTAGCATAGCAATATTTGATTCAGGAATTTCTTTTTAAAAAATACTAAATCATTATAAAAAACTTAAATTAGAAAATCAACGTTCAAAGTTCTTTTTCACTAGCAACAAATTTATAACTTTGTGCAGAAACTATATCTCAGAATTCGACAGTATACCTAAACAAACGAAAACAGCTTTTGCTTCATTTCTAACGTCTACCCGAGGAAAAAAAAAATATACGAATTAAGAAGAAACTTCTGTTGATTTTCTATAAATTTTCCTTTCTATCTCATGACGAAAAATCACATAAATAATTTTTTGAAGGAGAAAAAAAAGTGTTATAAATTTTTCTCACAGAATGCGCAAAACAAAGCTACAAATCATGTCACATTTAGTCAATATTTAGTTTCACTTTCTTCCTATCATGCTTCATATTTATTTATTTTGTTTGTTTGTTTGTCATCCTGTCATACGTTTAGCTATAACAAGTTGAAAATGTTTGTTCGGCAAAGTTAAAGGTGGAAAGTTTTTTCTCTAATCTGAAATCAGAATGTCTGACAGAAAATCGAAAAGGTGGACAACGACGAACACGATGACTACGACATATCATATAAATGTAAATCAAACGTAGTCCTTAGAGTCGTCCCAAAAATTGAAAATATTTGGAAAGGGCAAAGTATTCGGGAAAGAATTTAGGGTAAATTGGGATAAAATCGGAAAGTTTAGGATTTGTTTTTCGAAAGTTATTTTTCTTTTGCTTTTTACAAGTTCTAAGGTTGAAAAGATTTGTTTTTCTGAATTTTAAGGTCTGATTCGTTTTCCTTTATTTTTGTATTTTGTATTTTTCCTCTTTTAAATCTCTGAAGAAGAAGAAGAAGGTTTTCCTTCTTCTTTGCTAGCAACATGCTTTTTTTTCCTTTTTCTCTTGATCCTATGGTCCTTTCCTGTCAGGTCTGCTTTTTTTATCATAAAGAAGGAAGTGAACATCTAAGTGTCATATATCAGATACTTATACGGGCAGTTCTATTAAACTTTTCGACGAAGGTAGTACTCTCAACGACAATATTACCAAACAAAGGACAGACTTATGTTCAATTGAAGAAAATATGTAATTATGGCTAAAATTGATGTAATAACACTTTTTATTTTTTCATCCGATTGAAATTACGAGTAAAAATATTTATTTATCTAAACAGTCATGCGGCAGAGCAAAAAAAACAGCACACGTCTGCTCGGTGATGAGAGCAATATTTTACAACCATTCCTGGACTTCTCTGTTGAGATTTTTTTGAGTTATCGTAGCGACAAACAGACAGATAACCAAATCAATGAAACAACATAATGGTATGAGCCCGTGTCTCCTCTATTAAAAAAAATGTATCTTCTATATAATATAGTAATAAAATCTCTACAATATTACAGATGTCCAAAAACATCGGACTAATATTAGATTTCGGCCTACTTTATAGTACACACTATTCCTTCAGAAGATATACGACAAGATGGCAGAAGTTTTCGGATCAAAACGAGATTTTGAATTAAAACGAAAACCAGCTGAAAATATATCTATTGCATGATATATAGCCGGAAGGGTTTTTTCCCTAAAGTCCCCAAAAAATACTGACCCTCTATACATATCCAAAAATTATTCAGGTTTTTTTTTTCAAGGAAATCCTGAAGATGCTGAATAAGAATAGAAGTTCCTTTTTTGATATTGCTCTAAGCATAATTTTAGTCTCTTAAGGAAAACCTTTTTCTTTGCTTCGTTGTTAAGTTATGGAGCGCTTCTATAGTCAATTTAATTTTATGATACAAGAATGTCCTCATATTCTAAGCACGGAATGCCAATGGTTTCTTGTTGCGGTGATGTGTAAGACAAGTAGATGCTAATGGCTCAACCAGTAATATAACAGCGCAATAAAGACTTTTTTCTGGACAGAAATATCTAAAAATTTATTCCAGCTACACTGAACTAAGTTCGTCCTTTTTTGTTTTGAACACTTCTTCTCTAGGAAAGTAGGTAGGTAGTACATGCGATATATTTTTGTTTGATGCTTAATCAACAGCTTCCAGGATTTGTATTACTTGATGTGTGTATGAGATTTTTTTGTTTCTCGAATAATAACTGCCGTAGATACAATTCCATTTTCAGACTCCCTGAAACATAATAAGAAAAGGAAAGGCGAGAGAGAACACAAACTAATTAGCTCTGACATAGGAAAGGACTTCAAAGCATGTCATACTCTATTGAAGAAAAATTGAATGCGGATAGGATTAGACCTTTAACGAGTTACGTGAGTACTTCAATGAGCTTATCTAGGACTATGGAAGGACGCGATAGAGAGAGAAAGGAAAAAAAACGAGATAATGTCTTGTGTGATGTGAGTTACAGCGATAAAACATTATATGGACTGGAAACTCGACAAGAAGTAGCACAAGCGTTTTGCTGTTGTTGTAGCGCCACTGGATGAATGATATCATTCGCAGGCACCAAAAAC
Source organism: Chorisops tibialis (assembly GCA_963669355.1). Classification (NCBI taxonomy): domain Eukaryota; kingdom Metazoa; phylum Arthropoda; class Insecta; order Diptera; family Stratiomyidae; genus Chorisops; species Chorisops tibialis. The sequence continues at coordinate 292,329,793 of OY770262.1, forward strand.
ATATTCCCGAGGCAACATAAATTAGATTAATGAGCTTCAGCTTTCAGAATATCCCTAATAATAAAAGTAGCAACTATAAAATAATAGGATAGAAGTTGTTAGAGTATTGAAAAAAAGCAAAAACAGGCAGAAAATATTTTTGCGATATATGAGGCGACATAATTTTGTGTTATATTCATAAAAATCATTAATTCTGATAAATGAATGTAATAATTTTGAAGAGCTTATTGCCGCGAGGCAATCGAGAGATCCATATACATATTATGAGGTTGCGTTTCTTTTTCTGGACGTGATTGTGATGGTGTTTTTACGCATAGGTCCTTTATTCAACGAACCAGAATTATTTATGAACATACTTGACGGATTTTAGCATAGGTACTTTAGTTGTAAAAAAATCATTAATATCTTCATTTTTTATAGTTTATCAATACTTACTTACTTTGGTATTAGACTATTTGGATCACGTATTTTTTTTGGGACTATAACAAAATGACCAGAAATGTTTTAAGAGACCATACTATAGATTTAATCCATTTTTAGTTAAAAAAAAAATTAATCACAGAGTAACAGTGTGTACTATGTTATATGAAATAGCAGGCAGAATTGTTCCAAGTATTAGAGAACAAATTTGATCATTATGGTCTCAATGTAACGTATTCTAATTTTTTGCTTCGATCCTTGCCTAGTTCGTCCTCGTCCAGCGAATACTATTGAGACCCCGACGGTAATAGCATGGGGTTGTTGGGAAGATGACAGGTTCGATAACGTCGATATACCCTTAAGATAGCCATGTTGATTGGGAGTGATCAGAGGCGGTTTAAGTTAATTGGCCTACCGCATCATTTTCTTGATAGCGCGCCTTTCCAAATAACTAGAAATGCCCAATTTTGCAAAATACATTAAATCAATTTCCTTAAAAACTAGAAATGGTAGAAACATGAAATTTTGTCAAGAATGTAATTTACAGGGTAGGCCATCTAGTGGTTTCTTTTAAATCATAGATTATTTTGACACTGAAAGCTGTTTCCCGCTCGAAATCTTGACAGAAAGTCAGTATCATACCTCCGCAGAACGAAATGAGTCGCTTAACACTTGGCAGTTTGGGCCTTAGATCAGCTTGAATTGGACAACGATTTTGGGCGAAAAATCATCATTTCTGATGAGGCGCATTTTTATCTCGGAGGCTACATTAACAAACAAAATTGCCGCATCTGGGGCTCGGAATTGTCGAGACGCCAATGCATCCACAGAGAGTGACAGTTTGGTGCGGATAGTTAAGTGACGGACCACTTTTCTTCGAAAATGAGGCTGGGGAGAACGTTTCGGTCAACGGTGAACGTTACAGAGCTATGTTATCCGACTTTTTTTACTGAAATTGAAGACATGGATTTGGACGACCTCTGGTTCATGCAGGATGGCACGCCATGCCACACATCCCATGCCATAATCGATCTTTTACACACCAAATTCCCAAATCGTGTTATCAGCAATCTTGGCGATGTCAATTGGCCTCCTCGGAGCTGGGATTTGACCCCTTTGTACTATTTTTTCTGGGGAACCGTGAAGAACCGATGTTATGCCAACAATTCAAGCACTGAAGGCCAATATCATCCAAGCAATCCATGAGCTAAAACCCGAAACCATCGACATGGTCTTGGACAATTGGAGTGACAAAATGCGCTACTGCGAAGCCAGCCGAGGCATCCACTTGAACAAAGTTATGTTTCATCATTAATGGGAATGTTGGTTCATACTAATGAAGCCATAATACATGGAAAAAAATTAATTTTATTCATTTTATTGCATTTTTAAATAGAAACTTGTATTTGGCCCACCCTGTATAATAATTACAATAAAGCTTTAAAAAATTCAAAGACACTGTTTATTATTTTTGACATTTTAGTCTCGGCTAAGAGCTTTGTCGAACTTAAGTTTGATACAGGTTTTAGCAGAGACCTAAATGTCCCAGATAATAAAGTAAGCAGAGTGAAATTCGGATATATCTAATTTCAGGATCGGCAAATAAGTTAATCCTTTCGTACAGCCGAGAGCCCATTTAGTGATATTTTGCTTTGCATTTTTTAGTTATGTTGTGAATCACTCATCTCTCGCGCCTTGAAATTTTTACTTCCATTTGCTACAACCGCAGAACTATAGGGATTTGTTACATGATTGGGTTGAAATCAATTAATCGCTAGAAAGAGATTCAAAACAATAAAAGTCTTGTGCATATTGGCTACAATAGCCTATGAAGTAGCCTAGTGGGTAGCGTGTTGGTTTACAATGAGAAAGTCGTGAGCTCAAATCCCGGTCGACGCATAATTCCAGCACACTGCCTGCTTGGGTATATCGTGGTCACCTCAATCTACGAAAATGAAAAATTCGTCGATAGAGGGTTGTGCGAAGGTCTAACAACCCTTCCACAATAAATATTGGAAAATGGTAAGGAACCTGAAGGTCAGGGGGCAAGGGCCCGATTTGGGCTGTAGAGCCATTGTAGTAGTAGTAGTAGTAGTGATTGATAAGCTACGATCTTAGAAATATGTAATGTGGAGGAGCTATTTCTCTGAGAGATCATCATATGTTAGGGGTCTGCGCGACACTGTATTGGAGGTTGTGGAGCGTGGCTCCATCAGTGGCCCATTTATTTGGAGACTAATGATGGATGACCTTCTGGTGCAGCTTGCAGATTCATGCAGGGTCGCAGCATATACGGACGATTTGTTAATACTATTGGAAGGAAACTCCAGACTTGAGCTCGAGCGCAAGGGAGAGGCTTTAATGGTAACTGTTCGCGAATGAGAATTGTAGGTTGGCGTGGCGATATCGAATGACAAGACGGTGACAATGATACTCAAGGGCTCGTTGCCAAAAACACTTCATCCTTCGGTAAAACTGGAGGGAAGAGGGCTCGTTATATGACTGAAGTCAAATACCTGGGCCGATTTGGAGCGGGATTTAAGCCTCACCTGCGAGAACTCAGGAGGCGTCTCCTCACCAGTGAATCAGATCCGCAAGGTGCTGCGCTGCGAATGGGGCCTCTCCAGGCGTTCTGTTCGTGTCACATACGATGGTCTTTTTGCTGATCGCTCAACCAATCACTACATCCAAGCTCTAATAGTCAAATGCGCCCTTGAAATCCACAAAGATTCTAAGGACGAACTTTCTAGCACTTTTGGTAACGTAGTCTTTTACGTGCATCTACGCATCCTCCGTACTTTTCCCGGCACGGAAGCCGATCTGCTATTCTGCTGGTTTTCTATTCCAGTTTACGAACCATAATCCTCACCAAGACCTTGCGAAAGACTGAGAGAAGAGATCTGCCTCTATAAGACCGGGGATTACTCCTAACTTTGTCTAGAGACTTTAGACGCACGACCACACGTGCAAACTTCAAAACTGCAGGAAAAACACGATGCTTTTACACATATCGCCTGTCATTCCATCTACCCCAGACATCCTTCCGGATCTGACCTTCTGAAACTAGCGTCAATAACCACGGGTTCAAAGTTCAGGGATTTCTCCCTCTACTATTGCCCGATCATGAGGAAGTTCTCTCGGATTTTCCTTGTGGATTCTCCGAAAAATGCCATCATTAACTCGTACCACCCATTCTGTGGGGTACGAAGGAAGCCCAATATCTGTTGATGGAAAGAGGCCTTCATTTCGTTACGATGGCGCCGAACTGGGGGCTTAAAATTGTTCCGGTAGCCAATGAGAAACCCTACCATCTTCCCTTTTTTTGCCCCGTCCATCACGATTGGACAAGGAAGGTGTCTTCCCCGAATAGAAGTAGTTTGGTTTTCATTCCTGTATGAATTTGATAATAAACAAATGAACGGAGGAAACGGTAGTGCAATGGAGCTTGAATAAACGCGATTTAGGTTTGGTTAATCTCAAATGGTTTTTTAAAACGGGTTTGAATGGTCGAACGACGAACCCAATGGGCCAAAACTTGGATGTGAAGCAAACACCAAAATCATTGTTAGGAACACCTACTTTAAAGTTGACGAAATGAAGATCGATCAGTTGGTATAGCTAGGGTGTCGCCTAGTGGATAGCGTGTTGGTTTACAATGCTAAGGTCCGTGAGTTCAAATCCCTGTCGATACATAATTCCAGCAGACTACCTGCTTGGGGATACATTGGTTAAATCAATTTACGAAAAATTAAAATTCATAGATGGAGGATTGTGCGAAGGTCTAACAACCCTTCCACAACAAATAATTAAAAATGTTAAGGAACCTGAAGGTCAGGAGGCTAAGATCCGATTTGGCCTGTAGTGCCATTGTAGAAGAAGTTGGTATTCTTCTTGATGACTTTCACGCACTGCACACGATCCTAATCGATTGAAAGACTTTTTGCTAGAAAAGCAATGATAAAACTTTCAATAATATTTATATCGAATTCAGCTAGATGAAACCACTTATGACCGGTGCAACTTTAAGATTATTCGGCAAGCAACCATTGCCTAGAACTTTTTTCAGCTTAGGATGTTTTATTTCTTCCAATTGGATACCAGATTCAATGCACTCACGTGTTCCCTTAATATAAATAATAATAATAATAATAAGCGCCGCGGAAGCTAAAGTGGTGGTATAGGAAATCGCATCTGTGGCAATAACTTTAGTATTCGAGACAGAAGTTTTAATATTTTCCTAACTGGTGGAAGGAACAGCAGTCGAATGCACATTCGGTGTGGCCCTCTGCCCCCCCCCCCCCCCCCCCCGCCTCCCCTCCCCCTCTCCCGGTTAGTACAGCTCTGGACTGAAACAAATTTTATCTTATGAGTCCGCTTGCTCTTACGTTTACGCTAGGCATTAAGAATCGCCAACAGAAAATTGTTTTTTCGACTGTCTGAGCACACAACAACTTTCGAACACTTGAAGCTACTGAGTTGAAATTTCAAAAAATCTAAGTTTATGAATAAGCTAAATCCTCTCACTCTCATAAATAGTTTATGAAACTTAAAAATTTTCATGAAATTTATCGTACTTCAAAACTAAAAAAATAGCCCACTTGAAAATACTGATGTCAATACGCTTTTTTATCTCCCCATGCACAAAATGCAAAATACTTTATATCGAAAAAAAACTACGAAAGGTAGAAACAGAAAAATTTCTAAGAACTTTATTTATAATAATTCTCAACTTCAGTTCAACAGTTTTGAGAGCTATTAATTTCTTTTGAAAATTATCAAAGCTCCAAATATAGAATACATCGAAAGAAATATATGCATAAATTATAAACTTTCTCCAAATCCTTCTATCACATCTGATATAAATTTCATTATTATTCATAATTCCGTTATGTTTTGGATAGCAGTTTCCCAAGGAGTCGAATTATGTTACTCGAGACGAGAATCTAATTTTTTTTCGAAGGGTTTGCGTTTTTGCTAAGTTAAATAGAAACCATATAATTTTCGATAGCGTTTAAAACACTTCAGGCTTTCAACTTGATCGAGATACAGCAAACTAAAAATGAGTTGAAAAAGATTCGAAACTAGAAGCTAAGTTCGAAAAACATTTTTCAATCTCAGTAAATAGTGTGGTAGCCTAGTGTGTTGCATGGTGGTTTACAATGCGAAGTTCGTGAGTTCAAGTCACACTGGACGCATAGTTCTAGCACACTGCCTGCTTGGGTATACCTTATTTACTTCAATATACGAAAATGAAAATTCGTAGATAGAGGTTTGTGCGAAGGGCTAACAGCCCTTTTACAATGACAAATTAAAATGTTAAGAAACCTGAAGGTCAGAAGGTCAAGGCCCAATTTGGGCTGTAGTGCCATTGTAGTAGTAGTAAATAGCACGGTGCGACTACAATGATATAAAATAATCAAGAAAAAAATAGCAGCATGACTGAAGAAAAATTAAGAAGAAATTTGTTCTTAGCCCACATCGGACCCTGACCTCCATTTTAAAAATGCAGTAATCAAATTAAAAACATAAAAGGACTACGAAAATTTTTTTGGAATTTAAGAAATTTTGTAGGGGAAGTGGTAGAGGGGGTGACGACATTGAACTAATTTTTTCACATCACTCAAGAGTTGCCATCGCAATGTTTTATACAATATTTATAATTGAAAATTTTAATAGGTACTGAGAAAATTAGTGTATTGGATTTACTGAAATTGCGCAGTTTGTGTGGGGGTTGGTAAAAGGAACGGCCGAGTTCTATTTGACTTTTTATACTCTAGATGAAATCTGAGAGTATTATAAGTTTACCATAAAGTTTGTAACGCTAAGAAATAAGGCTCGGAGAAAAAAATGAATGATACAGAAGTTCATATAATCATTCAATTTAAATTATGTCAAATAAATGATGTTGACAGTTATTTCTCAAAACTTCATTAATAAATTCACACTCCTTCTACCACCTCCCATACAAAGTGCACAATTTCACTAAATTCAATACACTAACTTTCTCTGTACCTATTAAATTTTTGAATCCTAAATTTTGTATAAAACATTTTGATAGCAACTCTAGCGTGATGAGGAAAAATTAGTTAAATGTCGTCACCCCCTCTACCACTTCCCCTAAAAAATTTCTTAAAAAAAAAAATCTCTTTCATCTAGAGTATCGCACGTTTGGGCTTTACGCCCAGTCGTAGTCCTGTTATGTTTCAGAAATAACTATGGGCAGTATGCTTTTGATATGTTTTAAATTGCAGATCAGGAGCATAAACACTTTTCAGGAGAATCGACTTTTTGTAAAGTTGTAAAATTGTGTCAGATTGTATAGGAGGGGGTTAAAGGAGTGAAGCTAATCATCTAAGCTTTTTTTGGTTTTACTAATAATTCTAAATAAACCTTTAGTGCACAATTTCAGCTCGATCAATTTTATACATACTGAGTAAATTTTTCATGAAATACTCTAAGTTTGTATGGGAGGTGGTGGAAGGAAAAGACGGAATCAAATAATTTTTATACAGTACATTGGAATCATTATAAAAGAAACATAGTCCCAATTTCGGATCAATAGATTTTATACTTTTCGAGCGAATCCGTTTATTGTTAAATTGCGAAATTGTGTCATTTTGTATGGGAGGGGGTAGAAGAAGTAGAGTGATTTTACCCGTTCACGAGCTTGACCTTACTTTTTCGTCAGGAATGACGTATACAAAAGCTGAACTTTCTAGCTCAACGCGTTCTCAAGCTAGAGTGCGCACAGACAGATGGACATCCGGTATTGAGATTTTTGAGCATAAATCAATATTTCTGTACCATTGGCGCCTCTGTGCGAGCAATATTTCTGGCGTTACAAACTTTAGAGCAAACTTATAATACTCTCAGAATCTATCTAGAGAGTATACAAAGTAATAGGTCTCCAGCGTTTAAAAAAAAAAAAGCAATATATTTCTCGGTTTACTCCGCTGTGGTCAAAATCTTAACATTTACGAATTAATTTTGAAACAACTTCACATTTTTTAAGTGTTCCAATACGTAAATCACCCACCTCATTGATCATTCACACACAAAACTTTCCTCTCGATTTTCCTTTGAAATATTTCGAATTTTTAGAAATTATTACATCTATTATATGTCAAAAATTTTGCTCTGCAATCCGAACACTTTCACCATTAGTCCGCAGCCAAACGTAATTTTTCACTCGATCTTATAGCGCTCGCCTTTCATCGTGTTTGAGCGAAAAGAAAACTTTCTCATATAGAAAACTGCAAAGTCCATTAGTGAAGAAATAATCGCTGTCTTGGCTTTTTTTTTTGCGTCGTTCCAAGAAAGCCATCAATCAGAAAATGTCAGCTAAAGAAGTTTAGGCGCCTTGATTTAAAGGCGGACTCTACAATGGTGAATGAAGAGCAAAAAAAAAAAAAAACAAAAACACTGGAGAAAATAGGATAATCATTTTTTCTGTTAAGAAGTTTTTTTTTTAATATAATGCACATTGTTATTGGACAACTCATACGAGTCTCTAACACGGTTCAGGATTCGCTTTTAACCGACCTTTCAGTTATAAACTGGAATTTCATTGTAGTTAGTGTTCCTGTTTTCATGTTTTTCCAAATGAAAAAAATAAAAAGTGAATTTTTATTTCATAGTTTTAAGTTATGGGGAAAACAAAGAAACTAGGTAACTGGATGGTAGGAATCATCTAACCATGACTACTGTGAAAATAAATTTATTGTTGATCCTGACTTATCTAGATTTCATTTTACCAAACTCTGGAAACTGCTGTGTTCTTTGGGGAATCCTTAGGTCCTTTTATATCGAAGTAAAAATGAAAAACCCGACTAAAGAGAGCACTTTTCGTATTTTTCAATACGGAGAAAAACAAACTTTTCCACTTTATTTTCTCAACTTTCGCCAAGGATTCATAGGGATACGATAGTACAAAGTGGCAAATTTGAAAGTTTTGCTTACTGACTGTAAACAAGGAGAATTTCTCCGTATAGTTTGTCCTTTTATCCTGGCTTCGTTCTTCTATTTTCCAACGAAAAATAACATCGACAAGGAAAGGGATATTATTGTTCGCAAGAACCAAAGAAGGATTGCGCGCGACAAAAAATTCTGGTTAAGGTAACGCAATTCAAAGGAATTGTTTTTTATTTTCTCGACGAAATATATGAAACCACAATAGTAGAAAAGCGAAGTTCTTTGAAATGAGAAAAAGTCATTATTTAACTCAAGGCCAGCTGGATATATGAGACAAAGTTTTCATGCTTATTCGTTACATCACGTATACTAATATTACACGAGTTGTACGTGTAGTATGCAGATAGGACAAGGACACAATCACTATCATGAATACTCCTTATCTTATTCGCCGTAATGTTTTACCCTTGGTCCTTACTTGGATTATGTTCCGCGACTCCAGTTTTATTAAATTAAACTAGATCTTCAGTTGCCGCTGTATATAATGTACTTAGTTAATCATGTTGTGCACGTTCTTATGGCGTCATAAACGATTCATGAGGATTCCAATTAAGCGAATGTGAAGCATAAATTTCGTGAGCGTATTTTCATGAAAAATATGATGTTAGAGCATTCAAGTTCTTAAGAGCATAACAAGACGGGTGAGGTTAGAATGGAAAAGGAATTATTTTTTTTATTATTTTTTTTTTCGCAGATGCTTTAGGATTATAAAACTCAATTTAAGAATGATGAATCCCATTTGATTGCTTATACTTTGCACCGGATCGTTTAATGAAGTAGTGCATTTATGAGAAATAGTTCGAAGAAAAAAGCAATTGGCTAACCTCACCCATACCCCTTGCCGCCGGGTGTTTAATCCTAATCTCTTGAATTTTATGTGCAGGCCGGTGTATTTTCTCCTTTGTAGGCGATTACTTTTTTTCTCTGAACATAGTCGATAGGAAGAATGTATGGGAAATGAAAATGGAAAATATTTCACAGGATTGTCAACTGGGTCACATACGGAAATAAAATCTGTAAGGCTGAACGGAAAACATTGTGGTATTCCTGGGAATATATTTTAGAAGGATCGTTCGAATACTTGGAAGCCGTGATTTAATGGCAATGTATTCTATCCAAGGATGCCGTAGCGGAAAAGGAATTTATAAGATTGCCGTCATCTTCAGCAACGGTTTTTCCTCGTCCCCATTTGAAGTAAGTTCAAATCAATGTTTTTGTTTTTTTTTTTAACATCGGATATATATTTTTTGTACACATGTAGGCACCCTAGATATAATATTCATTTTTTACCCGGTTCGAAATAAACTCTCGAATTCGGACTACGGAAATTTTCTGACAACTGGATTTATGATATCTCGTTTTGCAGACCTCAAATCCCAGTTCAGGGGACCGCACAAGTGTCGAGAAACGGGATCACATATAATTTTTTAATATTTACGTATAAAACATTTTGTGTATACTCGGTTTGTTTGCACTGTAAAGTGGCATGGCCACCCTAGCCATCAAAGATTTATACCTACTACTCGGGCGCGCTCTAAACTATGTGTATGCCATTCTAGAGCATATAAGTAGGGTATATTTTGCCCTAGTGCGGTATAAAATATGAGTGTATCCTGCTTGTCGTTTTCCAGGCTGCTTGATAGCATAGAGGTTTTCCCCCAAATGTTCACAGCAAAACCGACGACGGTAGCAGCGGCATCAGGATCAGAAACGGAAACTCTACTGAGGTCGAAAATGCCTATAAATAATGCAAGATGGACAGTCAAATGAGTGGAAAAGGGATGCGAAATATATGGGACATACATACATGTGATGAGAGAGATGAGCCAAGCAAAAAAGGATCGGGTTGAAAAAGAAGGACATCGGAAAGAAGCAACGAAGACAAACTAAAGAGGTCAACCCTACGGGCATAATCATCAGATACACTCTTTGATATACGGGGATCAGAAACTGAATAGAAACGAATTTATTGCTATGGTCGTGGACGTAAAGAACGCAAGTACTTGTGTCCTCGGTTAGTATGATGGTCAGTAAAATGATTAAAGTGCGGATACGTAAGGTAACCGTAATCTATCGCTTTCTCGAAGCTACCGAACGATTAGCATGGAGAAGGGATCGCAAGACATAAAATCCCTTAACAAATATCCTTGATTTGATATCGCCCGTCGTAAAGAGGTCCTTTTTTAGTGCGATTTTAATAGCAAAGAGATTCAGCGGGGGCATTGTTGACAATGTCTGAAATTCAATTTGATAGCGTACTATCGACGAAAAAGGGTTTAAAAAGGATATATAAATTGAAAAGTGGATTTTGACTGAGTGAGAAATAAATGGTGTAAAGTAATTGAATTTCGAAGTAGAATTGAAAAGTTCGTCTTGGTTGTATGCGACCGTCATCGTGATCAGCAGAGATAACATTCGATTTTTTTTTTGTATTTACCAATAAATATTCAAATTTACTTTTGCGGGGAATAGTTAAATGGTTTTCGTAACAAAGGTTTTATTAAATTTTTGACAACTAAACAGATGGTCTATTTCTTTTCTTGAGACTTTTTAGTCTCTCATTTTAAAAACAAAAGAATCCTTGCAAAAAATAATATTTTTTCTAATTTCGAGTATTACTGTGCTGATCTGTAAAACTGGAAATAGTGAATTAGGTAGCCTATAGATTTATTGGTCTTATATAACCCGTCGTCGTATAACATTAATTTAATGGTTTGGTGAATGTTTTCACAGTGCATTTCGAATTGAAAGAAAAAATTTCCGGATTATACACTTTTACGCTTTATTATTCGTGACGTTTCGGTCTCTGCTGAGACATTTATCAAACTGATCGACAATTACAAAACACAATTATTATATAGAAGGAAGTGTAATGGTCGATCAGATTGATAAAGGTCTCAGCAGAGACCGAAACGTCACGAATAATAAAGCGTAACAGTGTAGAATCCGGAAATCTTTTTTTTCAACATTAATGTAGGACAAATTTCTATATGGGCTATTTGTCATGAAAAAAAACCAAACGGAGAGCAAAGAGTTAACAACTTAGGCGCACAGAATTTCAAGGTCTGATATATATTATTTTTATGACACCGGAACTAGAGGGGTTGCCCTTTTGAAGCACAGCTGCGGTGAGGGGGGAAGGATAATGGTTTTTGGGAATTAAGGGGGTAGAGATGGAAATGGCTATGAATATTTCTTTTGAATTGTTGAAGGATGTAGTCATACGCGAATTCTGAGATGGGTAGCGAGTTCTATATTCGAACAGTCCGGTTTAAAAACGAATTACGAAATTTGACAGTGCGACCGAAGATAGAGTTGAGAACATACTTATGAGCGCGTGAAGCAGCTCGAGTATTACGGAGTAAAGGCAAACGTGGGGGTAGGATATTAGAGATTTCATCCATTGCAAAAGCGATACAAAAGGGTTATGGAGATTACAATTCATCTATGCTCGAGTGAATCGAGCGATGAAGTGATATCAGATTATCCTATAATTTTGACATGGACTATAGCGACACTAGAGCTTGGCTTGACCCGTTTCATTGATTCAGTCCTGCCCAAACCATCTTTCTTGCTTTTAATATTATTTTAATATATTTTAAGTTTCAACAATTTTACTCGTGCTTGTTTCTGCTCTCCCCATTGCAGGAGAATAGATGTATTTCGAAAAAGGCATTTTGAGCAATGTTTAGTTTGTTGACTGAAGTTTTAAGCCCTGGAACATTGCATAAGCTTCAGTTGGTACATGGTACATCCGTATGAATAGGGAGAAAACCAAGTCTGTTCTTTATACCGAAGATAGGCAAAACATTGGGATCGCATCTTTCGAAATTCTACAGAGCCATCTGTCTCACCTTTCTTCTGATGATAACTATGTGAAAGGAGCTAAACTACCATTTGAGATAAACAGTACTTAGTTCTAAGCCCCCTACATATCAGCCAATATGTCTAACATGCCTGTAAATCAGTCAATCAATTTTTTGTTTAGCAGGAGGTCTTAGGGGCATGCGTCAGAAAAAGTTTTTTCCCACAAGGCGTGATCCTGAGCACCGGCCTTTAGTTGTTTATTGCTCTAGCATCCTGCTTAACTGCTCGCTTTTATGTGCTACATGGTCGACCAACCCGACTTCTTTTGCTCTGGCTCCCTAAATATATGATCCACAACGACTGCCGCCTTTCAATTTCAATGCCTATTTTAGTCTGTCAATTTTTACTCCAAAGTTCCAGTTTCAATATAACATATGTATAGCCAGAATATCCCAAAAATTCGTCAGAAAGATTGGTTGACGAAAGTTTGCAGCTTCCTGGTAAGTCTAAAGATCACCATGTCTTCTAACCTCCAGACAGAAGACAGGATACCGAAGGCCTGAGGAACTTTACTATCTTAAATCATATTCGATATTGCTGGGGTATTCGATAATACCTCGTAGGGGTGCATAAGCAATGCAATTGTCGGAAAAGGAATCGACAAAATTTCAGCGGAATGCACTAGCGAAACGCAAGCGTGAAATCGAAACAACTACAGAAACGGAAATTATCATCGTTAAAGCTGAGGAAGATATTATCCCAACACCCTACCTAAAGGGTGTTTTTTTTATAAAGGCGGAGAGCTTTAAATTGGCAACACTGTTTTCTGTGACAGTCGATTTGACAGTTTCCGGTTGTTTTGGGGTTGGCAATTTATCATAAACAGACTCACGCCGGAGCAACGTTCGCCGAAGGGCCGAAGGAAGCATTGCTCTTGATCCACAATTTCGAATTGAAAATTTTGTTCATTGATGGCTAAATGGCTATGTCAATAACCAGAATTGCCACATTTGGGGCGATGATAATCCACAAGCCATTGTCGAAACACCATTACATCTAGAAAAAGTCACCGGGCCGGTGGAATCATTACTCCATATGTCTTCAAAATCGTCTGCAAGGGTGAGCGGTACAGAGACATGATTACTAACTTTTCCGTGTCTCAATTGCAAGGCATTAATGTCGCAGATATGTGGTATCAACAGGACGGCGCCACATGCCACACAGCGCGCGATACAATTAATTTACATTGATGATCGATCAATTTCATGAAATGGACCTGTTAACTGGCCACTTCGTTCATGTGGTTTGACGCCATTTGATTTTTTTTCTTGGGGATATGTAAAGTCCCATATCTACGCCGATAAACCAGAAACTATTGAGCACTTGAAAGCCAATATTCGACGCGTTATTACTGAAATACAGCCTGATTTACTGCGAAGAGTGTGTGAAAATTAGACTTGGCGGCCTCGTGTCCGATATTATATTAAAAAATAAACGCTACAAAGTTATCTTTCAAATAAAGTCAATTTCATGGATACTAAAAACATTTTTCTGTGCTTTATTTCAATTTAAAGTTTTCCGCCTCTAAAAAAAAACACGGTTTACTTAATATCCCAACAGCTTAAGGCCGATACCCAGGATGGCGTCCCATGGAAGAAAACTGTTTCTATCCTATACCCATAAAGGGAATTCAAACTCAACGCCACAACCAAAATATTCACCGAAACAGGAAATATCTTATTGATGGAACAGTGCTACCAGTAGGTGCTCTCACATGACGCCTTTCGTCAGACTTAGCCCTCAAAACTCCAATTCTGTCAGAAAGTCATAGAGAGATAACTTCTAATAGTTTCAAGATGGCGAAGGATAAGAAATCGAAACATTCGAAGCTCAAAAAAATTTGTAGATGTTATCCAAAGGTACTACAACAGAAGGACCAAACGTAGTACGGAGTAGACACCAAGAATAGGAGGCATCAACTGGCACATCAAAACAATCAATGGTCATGTAAAAATAGATAAACTGCCAACAAGTTGGGCGCAACTTTATTATTCTTGGGACAAGTTGAAGATGCGTGAAATGTGGTTAGGGAAGATTAAGTGAAAGGGGGTTCTTGGGCAGGGTTCTTGTCAATTTAACACTTAATTGCGGATACGATCAATAGCTTCAGTATATTGAATAAATATTTCATTCGTTTATTAATGGAAGTTTTGGGTTTTAATGAGGGGAGGAGGAAAGGTGATAGTACGGGCGGGTGAATGTTAGTAATTTTTTAATTGTTTGCTTGAATAACGTCCAATATTCTCTGTATAGGATGTCAGTCTCGTAGACGAAGTTGCATAGAATTTTCATAAAATTCGGTATATTTTACATTCACGAAACCAAACATTTGTACAAGAGGGGTAGAGGAAGTAAGGGAATCGTAAAATTTGTGCTGCAATTTTATTTCGTTTGAAATCGATCGAAATTATACTTTTGTATGGGAGGGGGTAGAAGGGCAAGTGTTATCTCAAAACTTTTGACGCATTTTCAAATATTTTTAAAAATTTTCGTGCAAAATTTCAAATTGATAGCTAAGGTGATAATTGATTTCTTAAAAATGGTCGAAAAAATAATTTTGTATGGGAGGGGGTAGAAGTTTTAAAGTTATCCGACTAGTTAATAAATTTCACTCAAAACTTTTCAGTTTTTGTGTTTTTTCATTGCACATGAAACACCTTGTGAACGTTAGACCAGGAGGGTCGGTGTGTAAGAATTGTGGAACAAAATGTTATTTCAAATAGATGTATCCACTTCGAAAATTTAAACTTTGTATCTTTCACCAGAGCCCTAAAAAAATCACTCAAAACACATTTTTGTTTACCGCCTCACTCCCCATACACCACCCAACTTCAATTTCGTACCAAAATTAAAGACTATGTCTACTTCTACAACAGCCCAAATCGGACCTTGGCTTCCTGACATGCAGGTTCCTTAACACTTTTTTGATTACTTATTGTGGAAAGGTTGTTAGCCCTTCGCACAAGCCTCTTTCTACGAATTTTTCATTTTCGTAGAATGAGGTGACCAAGGTATATCCAAGCAGGCAATGTGCCGGAATTATATATTGCGCCGACCGGGATTTGAACTCACGACCTTCGCATTACTAGACCAACACGCTAGCCACTAGGCTACACCCTAGCTTAAAGACTATGTGCAATCTGACAAATTTTCGATTTGATATCTGTACTTAATTTTGAGATGTAACGATTTGTAATTTTGGAAAGTGCGCCATTTTTAAAATGCTCCCCATTTTCCCCAATACTATTATGTCCTAGTATAGCTTAATATATGTTCCAAGTTTTAATTACATCACTTAAGAAATAGTCAAGATATTTATTTTTTTTGATATGAGCCTGCGGAATAACAGCATCAGTGATATTTGGCCGCAACTAAGTAAGAATGCGTACCAGCTCTTTAAATCCAAGAAGTCATTTCTTCCTTTACACAGATAATCTTATAGTAAAAAGTTTGGATTGCTAATAAAAGATCTCTGGAACTCGTTCGTTAAGAACTTCATTTATCCGAGAAATTTGTCTGCCTTCGTGGAGGAGTACCTCGAGGAGAACGATAGGAGCCCGGTGCGTTCCGCTGGATCGAATTTTAAACCTGGGTCAGTTCAGTGCCTGCCGCGCTTGCGTCTGACGTGCCGGGATACATTCGATTCGTGGACACTGAGGTTCGGCGTTTGGGTGTTTAAGCTGACCATGCTGGGCAAAGGATCTATGGTCTTGGTGCTGATCTTCTTTTAATTGAAAATGGACGCGTCTAGGTTCCTGGTACGTAATTTCTGCATGGAGATGTACCTTGTTGTCGCATCAAGACATGGAGAAACACGTATGCCATACCCTGGGAGATGAGTATTATTTGCCAGATAGCTGAATTCTTAGCAGTGCTGTCCTCAGAACTATCGGCCTTCATGCTTGCTGTTTTATGCAGGAACGTAACTACGCCATCACGCGTGCTAATTATCTCAATTATAAGCTATCGCTGCGCCAATCTACTCGTACCTACATTTAACATGATTTTGCCGAATATCATAATATTCGACAGGATCTTTGCCATCACGATGGCAATACTACGCCGATTGGTATCATCTCTATATTGAATTAAATTTTTAAATTTTGTTTTCGTTTTTTATCGTATTAAGATTTTTGAAGAGCTCTGCGATGAGGGTAAATTTTATTACGGCAGCATTAAAAACTGTTATGAAATTTCATTGAAATTAGTAATAAGCATTTTACTCCTTATGTAATAATTTCCTTTTCAGTGTAGTACGAACTAGGGTGTAGCCTTGTGGGTAGCGTGTTGGTCTACAATGCGAACGTCGTGAGTTCAAATACCGGGCGACGCATAATTCAAATACACTGCTAGCATGATTATACATTGGTTACCTCAATCTACGAAAGTTTATAATTCATAGACTGAAGGTTGTGCGAAGAGGTAACAACCCTTCCGCAATAAATGTTAAGGAACCTGAATGTCAGTAGGTCAAAGCCCGATTCAGGCTGTAGCGCCATTGAAGAAGAAGAAGTAGTACGAAGGGAGGTCAAAGAGGATGGACAAGGGAGAGGGGAAATATTTTTACCTGTACTCACTCAATACCGGTATAAAAACAAAGTTCCTGCCAAATCGAATCACTAACATTTTAGTTATCGCCAAATCAACAAGTCAATCGGAAATAAAACGCTAACTATGGATAACATTGAGTTTCGTGCCGTCATAAAGTTCTTTACCAAGCAAGGAAAAACGCCACGAATCATTTTCGAAGAAATGCCATATGTTCACAGGGACTTTTGCCCTGGAAAAACAATGATTTATAAGTAGCATAGTTTATTCAGGAAAGGCATAGAGTCATTTGAAGATAATAAACACTCGGACCGGCCGATTGAGGCCACTTCCTCAAAAATCGTCGAAAAAATGGAGGAGCTTGTTCTCAAAGATGATCGTTTAAAGAAAAAACAAATCGCAAAAATTGTTTGAGCATCAGATACAACCATTTTGAATATCGTCCACGATCATTTCGACATTTCTAAGGTCAGAGCAAGAAAAGGCAGCGTGTCCAGTTTTCACGCGACTTTTGGATCTCTGTAGCGAGAACAGGGATGAAATCTTGACACGGATTTTTACTGTAGAAAAAGCTTGAATTCATCATTATGAGCCTGAACCAAAGCAGGAATCAATGCAGTGGCTAGTAAAGGCGCTTCACCCCCAAGAAGGTCAAGGTCTCAAAACCCTCCGAAAAGTCATGGTTACTATTAATGGTTTGGTGAATGTTTTCACAGTGCATTTCGAATTGAAAGAAAAGATTTCCGGATTCTACACTATTACCTTTCTTTCATGGTCACTTTTTTTTGGGATTCAGAGGGGGTTTTGATGAACGTCAACAAAAAAAAAGGATAAAATATCACAGGGCGATACTATGCCAACCTAGGGTATGTGCCTAGTAGGTAGCGTGTTGGTATTGTAATGCGAAGGTCGTGAGTTCAAATCCCGGTCGACGCAATATATAATTCCAGCACATTGCCTGCTTGGATATACCTTGGTCACCTCAATCTACGAAAATGAAAAATTCGTAGAAAGAGGGTTGTGCGAACGGCTAACAACCCTGCCACGATAAGTAATACAAAATGTTAAGGAACCTGAATATCAGGATGCCAAGGTCCGATTTGGGCTGTAGTGCCATTGTAGAAGTAGAAGAAGCAGATACTATACCAACCAAAAACTAAAGGATGCCATCAAAGAAAAAAGAAGAGAAAAGTGGACTAGAGGTATGCTGCTTTTGCCCGACAACTACCCCCCTTATATTCCAGATCTGACCTCTTCTGATTTCTATTTGTTCCCAAAACTGCAGAAAGAACTTCGGGAAAGAAATTTTACCAACGATGAAGAGGAGAAGTCGGCAATTTCAGCCTATTTTGAAGGCCTTGCTAAAACATTTTTTTAGAAGGAATTAATAAGCTTTGTGGGAGATGTGATAATTGCATTAAGCATAAAAGAGAATACATTGAAAAGGAAAAATAATAACTTGTTTAATTTAACCACCCTCCGCGAAATTTTTTACCTCCCCTCGTAGACTTTTTAACAACGCAATTATTTGCTTGTAATGTATTTAACTACAAACTACAACGCATGTTGATCCACTACATTTTTTGTAGAATTTTATTATATTTTTCTCTCCGTGAGTTCTTTTGAAATTGTTGTATTTGTAAGGGAGGTGGGAGTAGAAGAACTTGTCTGATTCTTAAATTATGTATTTCTTAACATTCTCATTAGTATGGTTTGTGCCAATTTTCATGTTAATAGCTGCACTATTTAACTTCCTAAAATATGACCATGGGGAAGAGGTAGATGGGGAGCGCTGAAGTTTAACTGTTTGTTGTTGCAGTTACTATAAAATAAATTCTGAAGAAATTGTATGTTCCTACCCTGCCCAGTTTTGCTAAAAGCAGCACATCCACATGATTTATCACAATTTCAACTTTCATTCTAACAAATAATATTTAAATAAGCCACAAATATTTATCATGTGACAAAAATTACACGGAAGAAAATTACATTAAAATCACGTTCTAGACAAGAACATAATTCGACGATTAGTGGTCGAATTTATGGAGCACGGTTTAGTTGGAGAGAAGCCAATTGTAGCCACAGCGGAACTATCCAATCCATGGAAAATGTCGAAATGGTTCATGACTTCGTTGCCGCCGAAAACCAGAACACTACCACTAGAAACGACTCGCAGAAAATGAACCATTTTTCCGGATTTTTTTTTTGTTATTATGTGAGAGGCTTGCTTTGCATATGCAGATATACATTTAATGCCTGAAATGTAGCTAAATGATGGAAATTCCAAAAAAAAAATCTTTCTCGGTAAGAGATGCTTCGGATGCCAGTTTCATGTTGCATACTGCTAAGTCTAAATTAATGATTCGGAACATTGTGGTTTTATTTATTCTGGAAGTTATTCAAAAAATTAATTATTTAGTATTTTTTCACAGTTTTAATTAGTCATCGTGGTGTGGTATTGTGGCCGCAGTGGCTCAGAAAAATTGAATTCTGTTTGCTTTTTAGCTAATTGTATCTTGCAACATAAATTAGGTGCGGTTCAATATAATTCAGCCATTTATATGCTAATAATGGATTTAAACTCCATTACATCGATATCGAATAGATAGCACTGAAAACTTTACCATTCATTTCTGAAGCTTCTTTTCCCGAGAAATCCTTCAAATTTAGAAAAAGTGCTTCAACAATTATTAAATTTTTTTTTTCTTTTTGAATATTTCCATTAAAATGTAAAATAAAAGATTGAATGATATCAGAACAGGCAAAAAAAAAAGAAAATTCTTTTCCAAGTAAAAAGCAAATTTAAATCAGTCTGATATTAAATTGAATGACGTAAAGGTCCAATAGACGTCAGTCTGGCTGTCTTGAGATTCAAAAGAAAACCCTTAAAGATATACACAACAGTGGCAGATAGAAAAAGCAAAAATCTTCCATCAGAGAACCGTCTCTTGAAGCCATAGATATTACCAGAAGAAAGGGATTAAAAAGGAAGTCTCAAACCTGTGACAGAATAATATTCCATTCTCAATTGACATAATGTATACATACAAAGCATATTTGAAGTATTTTTACAACATAATATCAATACGATCCTAATCACCCATAATTTCTCTCATCGTTTTTCTTTTCAAAAGAATAATCCCTGGAGTTCTGTTGTTAGTTCGAGAATAGATACGTCACAGTAAGAGCGCTATCTTTTGCATTTTAGTTCAATCAGTGTTTGTCATTTAAGCTACCGTAACTCGTTAAACTGCTACTTGATTTGCAGTGTGTCTAATACGAAAGGAAAATCAGGAAATCCAACAGCAAATCGCTTACTAATGAAATAAATCGCACATGCTTATCGGGACGAAATGAATCTATTGAGTGGAAATGGATATCGCGGTTAATCGATTTAATATTTATTTACGAATTTCTACTGAAATTAATTCGACGGTAAAAAAATAAAAATATAATAAAAATCGCAGCAATATTTCTGATCACGATAAGGTTTCTCGTTTCGAAAATGAATTTTCCATTCGAGTCTGGTATTCTGTGATTTTTTCTTTTTAATAAACTACGTTCCAGATTTTTTTTTTAAATTGTTTTTTTGTCAATAAATGGAAAATAAACCCAACCGTTCTTCGCTTCATTTAATAAATTACGAGTTGGTCTCAACAACATCAGGAACATAATAATAGCATCAAATTATTTCTATACCGATTTTATTTTCGGTATATTGAAAAAAGAAGGAGGGAATTTTCCCTTTTCTTAGATGCCTCGACGAATTCAATTATCCTATAAATCGAATCAATTGTAGTCTGGATGTATTAGGAGAGGAGGTTTGATTTATGCTCCATTGATGATGATAATGATGACGGATGATTGTCAAAAATATTTAGTAACAATATAATAAATTAATTATGTCCTAAATTAATTTATTACGGCCGAAAGGATTCTGTGCAGAGTACTTGAATTAATTTCAAATTGAATTTATTAATAACGTAATAAATTGATTTTTAAATTGATAAATTTTGAAAAGTGTAGGTCTGGATCTGTTTTTTTCCCATTTTTTTTTTGATAACGCTACATACTGATAAGAGTATTAGACACTTGACTTGATTGGTAAAAGAAGGAGTAGAAGATTTATTCTTAGGTTTCTGAGCAATCTTTCAATTTACTTACGAACGGCCTTACACAAAAGTTTGGTGTTTTACCTAGTCAAGTCATAAATATTGGTACACAGAAAAATCGACGCCAAATGAAAACGAATTAATATTTTTCAAAACTTTTTTTTTCTTTTTATTGGGTTATTCAATGGCTACAAATCTTAGAACAACTTATTCGAAATGACTTCCATTTGCCTTCCAGCACGACTTGAGACGATCTCGCCATTCATCGATTGCGAGACGCACTTCATGCATGAAGAAATTGTCCACTGTACGGACAAGGCCTCGCTTCAACGACTCAATATCTGGGTGTTGAGTAGAGAAATGCCCTCTAATACGGACCACATCTTGTAATCCAGCGGGTTGAGGTCTGGACTACCAGCTGGCCAATCATCCGTTGATATGAAGTCCGGAACTTTGTTTTTGAGCCACAGTTGAGTCGTTTTTGCCTTATGACCTGGAGCAAAGTCTTGCTGGAAAGTCCACGGCTTGTTGGCGAATATTGATTAGTTGAGAGGCTTCACAATGGGTTCCAAGACGGTCGATTGATATACTTTGGCCGATGTTTTCACTCCTTTCTCGCAAAAATGGAGCTTGGTAGCGCTATCGTAGCTCACTCCCCACCATACCATTACAGACGCGGGATGGTGGCCGCTTTGGACCCTCGGGCTGAGTTGGGATGCTTCTCTGGATGACCGAGCATACACACGGTCGTTCTGTTTTTTGAACGACTCTCTACGGTAAAGATTTTCTCGTCAGTAAACAAAATTTGTCAAACCACTTCACTGCACGATACGCAAAATTGCGGGTGATTGCAAGCGGTCGCAACGTCCAAAAGATATCACCTTTTTCCATGTTGCATTTTAGTAGGCAAGTTACAACAATACGATTTTCGATGTCGCCCCATTCCATGATTGTAAACAATTGAAGTAAAAAACTTTTTACTTGGCAATGAAGCAGAAATGTCATCTGTCAAATAGCAGTCAAGACGAAATGGATGCGCCCAATATTGCATTCGTAATGAATGCGTTTAGTTGTGTACCAATATTTATGACTTGACTAGGTATTTATTTGTATACATGTAGAAACCATTTATACCTAGCTTAATTTTGGGCGGCTTATAACTAACGTCCGTCTCACATTAGGACAAATTAACATTCGTCCGTGTAACGTATACCGAGTTCTTAAGAATATAGATGCTAACAAATCGTCCGGTTCAGATGGAATCCCTGCCCTTGTCCATAATTGCTGCGATTTTCTTGCTAAGCCTTTATGCAAACTTTACACAGAAAGAAAAGAATAGAAAATCGTCTAATGAATTGATCAATTCATCTACTGTTTTTATATGATTTCCAGCCAAATGTTGAAAATCTTTGTTTCACCTAATCATAAGTATATGATTGCCGAAGTTTCGTTTTACAAAAATCAAAAACTTTTAGTAACAAAAGCATATACGACAAATAGCCGTATCATCTACTTTTGTTCGCTGAATCAAAGATTTTGGGCAACCAAAACAAATATGACGAAGCCATACCGTACTTTTGCTAGGTGAAACAAAAATTTTTGAAAATATTTGAAATCAAATTTTTTTATTTTTGAAATAGTACAATAGTCAAATCAAAGCGTTTGAGGACTTGCTACAGAAATGGTCTTGTTAGGTTTAGTCTTAACTCTAAACACCGAATAAACCAGACTATGTATGCGCCGCAACAATCTTCGAGTGTGAATTATCTTCGTACGAAATGTTTACAACGTCAAATAATTAATAATTAATGATTCTTAGAAAGCCAGTTTTGGTTTGAACTATACACGCATTTTAAACGATTCATTTGTAACTTATGTTTGGATAATGTATAGGGTGGGCAATTAATTGGTTTCTTTTTAAATCATAGGTTATTTTGACACTGAAAGCTGTTTCCCGCTCGAAATCTTGACAGAAAGTCAGTATCATACCTCCGCAGACTGAAATGAGTCGCTTTACACTTGAATAACGTTAAGAAATATTGAAAACTTATTTCCAAAATGAGTGAGGTGTAGCCCAAACAGTGCGTTTTTTTTGGCGTATTTTGGCGTTTGGCGATGTCAATTGGCCGCCTCGGAGCTGCGGTTTGACCCTTTTGGACTTTTTTTTCTGGAAAACCGTGAAGGACCAACATTATGCCAATAATACAGAAACGATTCAAGCACTTAAGGCCAGTATCATCCAAGCAGTCCGTGAGCTACAGCCCGAAACCATCGACATGGTCTTGGAAAATTGGAGTGACAGAATGCGCTACTGCGAAGCCAGCGGAGGCAGCCACTCGAACGAAGTTGTGTTACATCATTAATGGGAATGTTTGCTCTTACTAATGAAGCCATAATACATGGAAAACAAATTTAATTTTGTTGATTTTAAAAATTAATTGCCCACCCTGTATAACTAATTACATGTCATATAATTTTCTGTATAAAATATTGAATATTTTTACGTAAGAAAACTAAATAAATAAATTATTTGAGTTAAATCAAATTAAATCGGAATCACACAATAAATGTATTTGAAAAGTCTAAAATGGACCATCTACTATTTTGTATATGAATATTAATTAAGTAAGGAAAGACGAAGGTCATGGAAACAATCATCAACAATAGAGTAATAAAATATCTCAACATCAATGATAGTATTGACGACAAACAGTATGAATTCCGCAAGAAACGTTCCACAGGAGACCTTTTAACCACCCTCACTAAACGCTGGAACAAGAGCATTCACCAGTTTGGTGAATCTTGTATTATCGCTCTCGATATTTCCAAGGCTTTTGGCAGAATATGGCACAGCGCCCTTTTAATCAAACTTAAAGCAATTGGTTTGGGCGACTACCTTATTTCTTAGTTTTTTATCCAAACGCTCAATGCGTGTGGTATGAGACGGTTTAGTTTCCCCATCTCATAAGATTAACGCTGGTGTCCCTCAGGAGATCATTTTCGGTTAAGAATCCGTCGAGGATAAAATCGACGAATTTTAAAATTTCATATTTTCCCCATTGATGCTGTTTTCATGGATTCCTTTGGACCTAGGCATTCATTGGGAGAAGATTATCAATTTTTGACATTGTTCATGACATTTTTATTGAAATTCTTTAAGGAGATTCTGCGCGAATTTCATGAGTGCAAATTTTCGTAGCTATTGGCTGGCGTCTTGGTCTACAATACGGAGATCGTGAGTTCAAATCCCGGTGGAGACATAATTATAGCACAGTGCCTGCTTGGTATAACTTGGTTACCTCAATCTATGAAAATGAAAAAAATAGAAGAAAAAGGGTTGTGTGAAGGACGAACAACCATTCTGCAATAAGTATTGAAAATGCTAAGCAACCTGAAGGTCACGAGAACAAGTCGGATTCGGGTTGAAGTGCCATTGTAGAAGAAAGGGATTTTCCCAAAGCAGAGTAAAGTTTATGGTCCGATAAGATAATTTAGTCCAAGAGCCCGTACAATGTTCATTTGATAGATCCACATCATCACCATTGAATGCTCGTCTCCTTCTTCAATGACACTATAGAATAAATCGGACTTAGGCTCAATTCAGCTTAATAAATTAAAAATGTAGTGCAAACTTTATTATTTTTAGTACTAAACGCTAAAACGAATTAAGTTAATAACGATCGAAAAACGTGGCCAATGAAAAGTTTGAAAACAAAAATTTATATGGCAAGCGATTTGCAGTTAAAGTTATTTTCCACCGATTAAAACATGATTCGTATCGAAAGAAGTTCTTCCAAAATATTAATTTAACGCAAAATTGGAGTTTCTAAAAAATTTTTCATAGATTGTCCTACTTGCTAACTGCAAAGAAATGGTGCTTTAAAAAAAGGGTTGAACGAACTAAACTCACAGTGACGCCCATCAGTTAGGTCATCATTCCTTTTCGGCTAAGCCTGAAACTATAGACTCCTTTCTCTGATATTAAAAGTAAATATTCGACTATTCTTAAATGAATCTGACCTCGAGCAGGAATGAGCAGTTTCTCTAAAGTATTAACCACAATCTCTAATTTAGTATAAAGTTTATGACTTCTTGGTACTTCTCCGATTCATCCTAGATCTGATGGCTAACTTTAAAAAAATATCTCTATATGACTCTGAATCACTCAGTAGAATGAATTCACGCTGGTCATCAAGAATACATCCCTCATGTCTTTGCTTTTGCGAATTCTGAAGTCATAGCACAATGTACTGACAGTTTTTCAAGAGTCCGACTTACTACAGTTCACTTTTTTTGCAACTTACGCCAGTACTCCGATTGGTAACGCGACCTTATTGTCAAAGGGAATATAAATCGTGCTCTCCAGTTGACCGAAGCGTATGCTATCACAAGATATGCATACATAATCTTGAAAGAACGATGCAATAAGCCTTTTTGAAATTCGGGTGTGCTGCATATTTAGTATTCATTGAATGTCCCATGATTGGAAAATCCTCGTTTCCTACCAACTTCCATCCAGGATGATCCTTTTTACGAATAAATTAGTTGGATACAGGCATAGTAGTAGCGCAGTCTGAACGATTACCATATTGTTTGGGTTTATAGTGCATCTAAGATAGTTGCTTTTGAGTGATGTGCATAATCGTATAACCACAGCAAGATTGAACTTTGCTCTGTGCCGGACGTGCTTTCTGCCATCAAACCTTTTTTGTTTTGTTTTAAAAAAAATTTTTATATTTATTTATGTCTTCTTGCCAGTTTTCTGTCGCTAGTGTTATTTTAAACTTTTTTAAAATAAATAAATATTAAATTGTGTCATTTTCGAGAGTGTCGCTGTCGGATTTTCAAGTCGCCATTTCAAACTACGTGTCGGCCAAAAGACTGTGATCTTCGGTGTGTTGGTAGTTCCCGTACAGCCTAGTACATGCACGGGTCTTACAATTGCGAACCCTGAGCTGCTAATTATTTTTCGAATGTGTTATTGTCTATGCTGCTTGTTTTCTTTTTTGCTATGTGTGCATTTTTATTTCGTGTTGTTATATTCTTGTTTGTATTTTTTTTTTAATTTGCCTTGATGAATTTATAGCTATCAGCTTTTCTTATAATGCGAACGTTTTTATTTCGTGTTGACATATTTTTAGTTTATTGTCCCTTTTATTAACTTAAATTTACTGTTTGTCTTCAATTGTTTTCTCCTTTTTCTATTGTTTTTAATTTAATCTCTATTTTCAACTTTTAAATTTTAATTTAAATCTTGTTTATTTTTTTTATTTCTGAACATACATATAGTAGGTTAACGTTAGGGGTTTGTGTTTTGCTTACCTTTCCCTGTACATTTACAACCTAACATCAAAGCCAGAAATATCAAGACTTGGCGAGTGCAAGGTGCTACCAGGGAGGGAACAGTTTTATTCTGTGCCCAGGCATCACCCCCAGGATTTTCCAGCGGGGAATCACTCTATATCCGCGATGATGTGCTCTTCAAAGTGGTTGCACATTTATGCATCTGGTCAAATCCGGAATTCAATTAAATCTCGATAAAACTCTCAATTAAAGGGAATTTCTATAATTTTTGTTACATCTATTGATGCCCGGCATTGAGTGCAGTCAAAATAGCTAGTGGGCTGGATGGTTTGTTAGAATCCATCCAGTCCATATAAACTGCACATCCTGACGCTGAAATTATTATCGTGGGCAATTTCAATGTTCACAAAGCTGCCTGGCTAAAATATTTCTCCTGCACGGACCAAGTTAAACGGTCTAACACAGCTGGTAAATGAGCCTACGCGTTTTTGAGTCAACTCTCCAATATTCATGATTTATTTCTCACTAGATAACCTGAAAAATACCCTCTGTGTTATATACTCATCATCAATTGGAAATACGGATCACTTCTTGATTAGTTCACAATTTCCAGTTGCAGCCCTAAAACCGCTGCTAGTTAAGGCACCCCGCCGAAATATTTGACATTTTAGAAGAGCCAATTAGGGGAACAAGTTCTTCAATGCTATTAATTCGAAATTGTGCTTCGATTCTAATGACTGCAGTGAAGCTTTAGACTTGTCTCCGAGACTATCCTGAAAGGTATGAAGCTCTACATACCTTCTAGTCGAAGAACTCTTAGTTCACAAATGAATATCTCACAGCAATTCAGGCTAAGAAATAATTGTTTCAAAATTTTGAAAATTTTCCAAATCCAGCTAGAACAGAGCTTTATAAAACATCAAAAAAATACCTGGGAAGCTATCCTTAAATGAGAGCACAAAACGCTCAAGATCTTAAAGATTTTTCGTTAAAACGGTCAACAAAAATTTCATCTTTTCATCAACACCACCACTCGTTGATGGTGACCATACTGCTATTGATCTGGATGAGAAAGCTAACCTATTAGCAGATACACTCCATGCTACGACCTTCAAACCAAACCCCTCCCATCGCAACACCATCTGGTTTTTCGCTGCCTCCTCTATACGCACGTGTCCCATATTCAGGATCCTTGATAAGCGAAATGTTCACAAGTCCGCTGGCCCTGATGGCATTCCACCCCCGCCCCCTCCTTACCCTTAAAATGGGCTCCATCTATTTTACTCTTTTGAGTGATTTCCAGGATTGTGGAAAGTTGCGAATGTTCAGCCAATTCCTAAGGAAGGAAGCAAAGCGAATCCCGCTAACTATCGCCCGATCAATGCTCTCGATGGAAACTGTTGTCAAAAAAAAAACTCATTCACTATCTCGAGCTTATCCACGATTGCCAATACGGTTTCCGTTCTGAAAGCTTGATGGGAGATCTCTTGGTCTAGCTGACGGAACGTTGCAACTCTTGCTTGCATAAATACAGCGAAGGTCAAGTTCTTGCTCTTGACATTGCAAAAGCTTTTGACAGAGTTTGGCATGAATGTCTCCTTGTTAAGCTAATGGCCATTGGCCTCGATGCTACCCTCATTTGATGGATTGAAAGTTTTATCTCCAATTGTACTTTACGATAGCAGATAGCGTTAATTCTTCCTCTTTTCAACTAATTCTGATGCCCCTCAGGTTCTGTCTTATAGCCAACTTTTAGTATTTATTGATGAAATTTTGTCTTCTACTCTCAATTCAATTCATAGTTTTGCAGATGACAGCACTTTAAATAACATCTTTGAATTTAACTCTGTTGCAGATTCTCACAAGCAAACTGTTACTTCCAAACGCAGAGAGTTATTCAGTTCACTGAACTCCGACCTCGACTTAATCCTGGAATGGGGCAGGAAAAATAGAGTAGATTTTAAAGCCGGTAAAATACAGTCCTGTCATCTCTCTCTTAAACGTGATGTTCCAGCGTTGTCGTCTAATTAAGCCTTTAATGGCGTACTAATTAGCTCTTTAGATGAATTTATCGTATAGGCGTGAAGTTAAATAACTAACTTGATTGAAGCAAACAAATCTTTGATGTTGCTCTTGATACCTTCCAAACGCCTAGATATTCTTCCCAAATGCAAAAAATATTTTACACCTTAAGCCTTAGCTACTTTAGAGTGCAATTCCCATTTATGGGCTGGGGCACCCACAACATATCTTGCACTGCTCGAATCCAAAAACATGCGTTCCAACGAATTAGAGAAGAAACAGTTTCTATTGACTCCCTCGAGCATCGCAGGAACGTCGGAGTAGCCAGCATTTACTATCGCTACTTTCATGATAAATGTTGTGCGGAACTTAGATCACTCATTCCTGCACTTTACACTTTCCCAGAAATACTCGTCAAGCTTAATTCGCGCACGAGTTACCGTCAACCCTTGACAATAGACAGTCATTAATCATCCGAACGCCTAGACTTTGGAACGCATTGCCAGCTAGCATATTTCCTAGCAAGTATAACAGTCATTGCTTCAAAAATAATGTCCATCGCTATTTGCGTCTCTCTCCCCCAAAATTCTTTTAGCACTTTCAAATTTCATCCTCTTCCTGTACCGACATAACTATTTAAAAAAAAAAGATTTGTTAGAATCGAAATAGGTGGGATCCGGATAAATAGCAGATTTCATAATGTTATACGTGATGAGAAAGAGATTGATATATGTATGCATACATATATATTTTTTTTTCCATGAATGAATGTTATTAACGTAAGCTCGTTGGTTTAATATTTGATTTACATTACATCAAAGTTCATAAAGATATTCTGATAAAATCGATTCAGGAAGTCAACTGAACATATTACGTTACCAAAGTTTTGCTTCGTTTCGAAATAAATAATTAAATACAGCAGCCATCTGATATTGACTGAAAATACATTTTCGTATTCTAAACTAAACTTAACCAACTTCCTACTGTCTCTAAATTTGCAATCTTATTGACCACTTGAAATGATTTATGTCCTAAAAACTAACTTAGCCACTGGTTCCATATGTGCCCGGAAATCATCGAACTTCAGTTCGCCATACTAAAAACTTTGAACTACGACCGAACCAATAGGTTTAACTTATTATTCCACGAAGAGAATTCCAACCATGTGAGAAAACGTATGTAGCGAAATATCCGCAAAGCAACATAATTTACAGCATGGCTAAGCATCGAGGCTTACATATGTGTGTACAGAAACTTCGATCCGTTGACCAATCTCCCTTAGTATATTTGTTGGTCATCAATAATGCAAACATCGAGGAAAATGTTTTCGAACCAGCTGCACCGTAGTACCACCACTACCACTATTCCACCACGAACTACCGAATATACATGAAATCGTCAAGATCTATCTATCTAACTGACAGATGCTCTATAAACTGAAAATTGCTGACTTCTTAAAAATATTGAACTGGAGCCAGCAAACTTCTTACATCGTGGGTAAAGAAATCGAAATGAAATTCGTATTTGGTTAGTTCGGATAGCAAACATGCATGACATCGAACATAAGTGTGTGCTTGTTGAATTTCATATTTAAAAAAAAGGAAGGAGTTCAAGAAAAACTTTCAACTGATGATATCTCAATTATTGAACAATGAGCTTGAAATTTGTCGTCGTAGTTCGAGGAAAAAAAAAACCCCCAATTCGAATCGATACTCTCAGATTGGGATTCATTCGGTAAGAAAACATATTAAGGAAGTCGTTGTTGGAAGGAGGTTAAAAAAATGCAATTTATTGAACAGAAAGGATATTCGGCTGCAAGAAATATGAGACAATACCATCGACACATAATCATATGAGTGGATCTGGTCTTTTGGTAATTCACACTTGTCATGGGAAGTCGGCTGTTGGTCGTTTTCATTTTCTTGTAGACGCATTTTTTCTATTGCTTCAGGAATTGATATATTAAGTTAAAAGTCTTATTTCGTTGGATAACAGTGCAGGATTTGATGCCCCTCTGAAAGTATTTAAAAATCTTGTCAATAGAAAGGGGAGCTTTTGATTGGAGAAGCGAATCACTGCGAATATGAAAGAGAGATCATTGGGTGTAGCCTAGTAGGTAGCGTGGTGGTTTTGTAATGCGAGGTCGTGAGTTCAAATCCCGGTCGGCGCAATATATAATTCCAGCACATTACTTGCTTGGATATACCTTGGTCACCTCAATCTACGAAAATTCAAAATTTGTAGAAAGAGGATTGTGCGAAGGGCTAACAACCCTTCTACAATAAGTGATAAAAAAAATGTTAAGGAACCTGAATCTCAAGAGGCCAAGGCCCGATTTGGACTGTAGTGCCATTGTAGTAGTGTAGATCATTGGTTGCCACAAAATATTAAGAGGCCCATGAGCCCGAAATAAACATTTTTGGTTTGAAACTCATTACCACTTTCAAGACAGAACAATCATAGGCAGAAGTGACACATTCTTATGAAAACAACTGGCTTAGTCAAAAATCTGATAACAATTGGAAGTGAACAAACAAAGTATTCCACTTTATTTGAATTCCCAAAACACATAATGAGAAGCATTATCAAAAATTTATTCATTCTAAAATATATAAAACTCTTGAAAATTCAAATTATATTTTACTGTACTATTCGACAGACATTAATTTTCTACTCAGCTTGTCATTTTATAAAAGTCAAACGAAATAGCACTAAACTTTGGGACTACAGAGTTTCAGACAAAAAATCTTTCTCTAACCATATCACCCCGAAAAATATAAATGTCCTTATCACACAGTTAATGGTAAAATGCTTTTTGTCCTTTACCATTTCCATCACACCCCTAAATTACCAGTCATATTGAAGGATGAAAAGCATAACTTTTCTTGTAATTATACGCCCATTGTATCCAGTCTATTACATGACTTTTTTTTACGTTATCTTTTTCTCTGTCTCCCTCTTATGTATATTATTATTTAGGGTATTTGTAATTCGAAAACATCATAATGGAAATTTACACAAAAATTGTATCAGATAACTCTTACATCAGTGTTCGAATAGCATTTACCTCGAACAAAATGAGCACAATGCGTAAATGATTGACGAACTTTGATGAAATATGCTTCACTACGAATGAAGCTTACAAGAAAAAAAGGAAATATAATCCATATGATAATAATAAATATAAAGAAGATAATTTTTTCAAACATTCTACGTATAGTTAGAAGAGCACCTAGTCATGTTTTCTTTATGAGATTAGATTTGACCACTCGTCGAGTAAGAACAAGGACATCACTTAATGTCCTTTCTGCTGAATAATTCAGTTTGCTTGAATTACTTTCAGTCTCCAAAGAATCATCTTGGGAAGTCAGAGTTATTGTTATTTTCAAAATTATCATCTGCCTTTTCACAATATTACAACGCATAGAATTATGTAGATAAATATATGGGATTTTTTTTTTGTGAATGAATTGATGGACTTAAATATATTTTGTTATTGCCGTCAGACAAACCAATGGAGTCGTTAAGTAGGTAACATATACATGAGTATACATGAAGAATTGGAATAACTTTCTTTGAAATTCCGATTTAATTTGTATGGTTTACTATAATCAAGTTCTTTTATTTTCGAATGACTTAAGCTTATTACTATAGATAGATTATTGTTGTGACTATGGCTCTATTGTACTTTACCTCGGAATACTTTCTCTAGTGTAGTCCTAGAGCTCCTCATTATTTTTCGGTTGTGTTCGCATCAACAACTCGGATGGTAAAATATATTTATTCTCCCAAATGGCTAAGTTGGGAAACTTCCTAATAGGTGAAAGCTAAGAAAAGTTAATCTTTAAAGCTTAAAAGGCACGATTCATAAATTTCACAGTGTTGTGTATTATTAAACTTAACACTTCGGTCTCTGCTGAGACCTTTATCAAACTGATCGCTAAAGCAGCAAGCTTTGATTACTACTACAATTTAAACAAACCTACACAGTTTACAGACAGAAAAGATCCCAGCAAACAATTTAAAGATCGCTCACAAATAATGAACCTAAAACGAGCGTGAAATGGCGTAAGACAAATAAACTGCGTGATGGTCCTAAGTAAACCAAACAAAAAAGATCACTCAAAGTCGATATTGTTATATACCAGCAGCTTTCATTTCACCACGCGCTTGAACAGAGCCAAAAATGATTTCTCAAACGCAAACGGTGAAAAACCTGGAATTTGCAGAGGAGACCGCGTGTGCTTCCGTGTCAAGTTCTTTAGTTAATCGTTAATCTTTCATAAAAGTATCGTTTATGAATCTTTACCGATATTCATTAGTGAATCAAAATAAAAATCATTAACGACACATAAAAGATTCATTGATAACGATTACATCCTTGCTTATATACTCGTTGTCTGTAAACGTTTTACAATTCATTAATGAATTGTTAAAAGTAATGTCCATTTAGTTCGCTTAATGAATCGTTAATGACTCGTTAACGATCAAATCGCTCGTTAATGTAATTCTTTAACGATTCTTTAGCAAATTAATTTGTATGCTTGGGAGCTTCTCGAAATAATCACATCAATATGCGTACAATCTACGCGCATACATGCGAACAATTTACGTGTAAAATATGTCTCAGTCATCAGCTGTTTAAATTTTTAAAAGGTATGAACTTGGAGCGAGCCAAAAAAAAATTGAGAGGTACGAAGTTTTTAGGCCAAAAATGTCTTTTTCAATGAAAGTCTGTGTACTCTGTTACATATTTTAGCTCTGATTACTCCGCCGATAACTGGCGGGCACATGTGTGATCCAAGCTACCAGAAACTATCAATGCGGTGGATTAAACCAAGGTGCTAATTACCACGCTGATGTTTGAATGGCTGATGGGTGCTTAGTGGACTCGAGAAATCAGAATGCTTCTGGCTCCAATCTAGTCTTCTCGCAAAAATGCGGTGATCTGCTGTGAGAGATATTTTTTTACTGCGCTACTGGTGCAAATCAGATAAGATGACTTGCAGGCAGAAAAGAAAGCAGGTTCATACAACGAGACTGTCGAAAATGTCCTGGTTCTCATTTGCGACCAGACTTCCATGGACAACGAGTGGCTTCCCTATCTGCAAGTTGCAATCAATAAGGAACTGCAGGCCTATCCGTTTTGGTGCAGCTGAACAAATCGAAAATCATCACTCACCCAACAAAGTGTGAATTTTCGATTAATTTCAAGCGACTAGTCTCACAGACAGACGTATAGGGACTAGGGAGCGGGTATAGTCTTGATTAGTGAACCGTACAACCCCCCTCCATGGCAATATCTCGATCTGTGACAGAAAAAAGCTAGCGGCAATATGGATACGTGGAAAACACGTCTTCCAAGAAACCAGTGAACAGGCGGAGGCCTTCGTACGAGCAAAAATAAATGGAATTCACTTCTACAGCAGTTATGCACGAACCAGCTGGACGACGAGTGAATACCAGACAATGACAAATCTAACGGCCGACGCACGCGATAAGACTCCAGTGGTTAAAGGTGGTGATTTCGATGCGTGGGCAACAGAGTGGGGTAGCAGGCTCACCAATGCTAGAGGACGTGTTCTGCTGGAGACATTTGCACCACTGGAAATAGGAATTGCAAGTACGTATCGCTAAGCAGGAATGGGGTCCATCATAGACATGACCTTCGTAAGTAACTCCCTTCTACGGAATATGAAATGGAGTCCTACCGAGGAATATACACACAGCGATCATCAGGCAATTATATTTGATATTAAACAAAAAA
Organism: Chorisops tibialis; assembly: GCA_963669355.1. Lineage (NCBI taxonomy): Eukaryota > Metazoa > Arthropoda > Insecta > Diptera > Stratiomyidae > Chorisops > Chorisops tibialis. The sequence continues at coordinate 292,363,804 of OY770262.1, forward strand.
AACAAACAAAGGCGTACAACGATCCAAATTAACAGGCCCAAATGGAAAGGTAAACTTTTCGACAGAGACACGTTTGAAGAAATGATAAACACCGACATCACAACTCTATGCGAAACAGAAAAGATGCTAGCGGAACAACTCTCCCACACTATCATCACGACGTGCGATGCAGCGATGCCCAGAAGGTCAACTAGTGGAAGAGGTGCACCATGCTACCGGTGCTACACTCAACAGGAAAAAGTGCTTACAATCCTGACGCAGAGCCCAACAATCAAGAGTAAGAACAGATTTTCAGGATCGATGAGACACTTTCAAAGTGGCAAGACGAGACCTAAGTAAGGCGATTAAGCCGAGTAAGACAATTTGTTTCCAAAATCTCTGTAACGAAGCGGATGTAAGTCCCTGGGATATAGCATACAGGATGATGATGACAAAGCTAAAGGGTCATAGGTCCCCACAAATAGCTTGCCCGAAAATGCTAAGATCAATAGTAGAGCACCTGGTCCCCTAAAGGTCAACTACTATGAGTATCGTAACCAAAGAGATTAGCATATAGTCCATTCCTGCAATTACGTAGGAGGAAATATTTGAAGCTTGCAGAAATATAGGAAACGACAAGGCACCTGAACCCGATAGCATACCAAATATCGCAATGAAAGTTCCTTTTGAAAAGAGGCCCGACATCTTTATAACAACCATGCAAAAGTGTTTAGAGGAAGGAGTCTTTCCTGAACAACGGAAGCTACAACATTTGGTACTGTCACCAAAAGTAAACAAGCCTCCTCCACGTTGGGAAAGATCCATGAGCGAATTATGAACAACAGACTGCTCGTAATAGCAGAAGAGAATGGAGCACTGTCAGACCATCAGTTCGAATTTAGGAAATCGCGTTCAACTATTGACGCCATAAAACTGGTAGTCGATACTCCAGCTGAAGCGATACAAGGAGAAAGATGGCGATGGGGGACGAATAAATATTATGCAGTACTGACACTGGGCATTAAGAATGCCTTTAACTCGGCAGATTGGTCACTTATATGGAGATCGTTAGTCAGGATGGTTACACTATACTACTTGTTGAGAATAATTTCAAACTACTTCACTTCACCAACAGAAAGTTGAGGTACCAAACTGATGAGGGGTAAGGTACAACAACGTCACCGCGGAAGTCCCACAAGGATCGGTACTGGGTCCTTTCCTGTGGAACATCATATACGATGGAGTACTTCAATTATTGTTGCCGCAAGGAGTGAAATTAATCTGGTTCGCTGATAACATCACCGTTGTTAAGCACATCCACGAAATAGTTCGTAAAAAACGAAGCAGTACCAAAAATTAAGGACTGGCTTGAGTCCGCCGGCTTAGAACTAACTGACCACAAAACGGAGGCTGTTCTAATAACAAGTCTAAGGAAAATTGAATAAGTCAACATTCAGGTCGGCAGTCAAACCATCAGATCCAAGGAAGCAATTAAATATCTAGGAGTTATGCTCGATAATAGATTAAAATTTAAAGTTCACGTGGAGTTCGCGAGCAAAAACGCGTTCCAAATACAGGCGGTTCTTTCCCAAATACTGCGAAACATCAGTGAACCAGGATATTCCACAAAGATTCTACTTTCCAGAGTAGCCAGCTCAGTCCTCCTATATGCTACTCCGGTTTGGGTGGCGGCGTTAGCGACAAAGGAAACAAGGAAAAAGATGACATTAACGTATAGGCCTGCGCGATAAGAGCAATCAGTCGTTTCCGAACAATACCGGACGAAGCAGCCTGTGTAATAGCCGGAAAGATCCTCATTGACATTCTCGCGAATGAGATGCTAAGAATCTACGAAAGAAGATCCTCGATCCAACAAGAGGCAGTTGTTGCCAGAAAAATAAAATAAGGACAAAACATCAATAGCTATGCGCAAGCCAGGTGGGACGACACTGCAAAAGGCAGATGGACCTATAAGCTTATCCTCGCAATTGAGACCTGGACAAAGTGAGTGTATGGGCTACAACTATCACCTCACGCAGTTCCTATCAGGTCAAGGCGACTACCGCAAACACCTATATGGGTTCGGACAGGATAACTCGCCTCTCTATCCAAATTGTCCAGATCAAGAAGAAGACACGAAACACGCGGTTTTCAACTGCAGTCCCTTCGTAGAACGGAGAAATAATATGCCGCGGCCACAAGTCATCAAAAGCCGTATTTTTTTGCGGACGAGAGTAGAGCAGGTTAAGATAGTCCTCAAAAAAACGATCCAGAGTAGAAGCTTAGTACTAAAGTATGGAACTGGTAAGTTGTTGCACCTGGAAACAATTTGGCAGTTCTACTTCGAATTGTCAGTTGTCAACAACAGGTAATTTCTGTAAAATATTGCGAATTTCCCGCGATAATTCAAGACTTTTCCTTACAGATCCAATAATGAGTGCAAATAGGAAAGTTTTTTTATTGGAACTATTAGAATCAAGTGATTCGGATGACTCCAATCGTAAGCGCATTTCAGTTTCAGGCAGCTGCAGCACTTTTCGACAAATTCAAATTTCATTGCTGCCAACGGCTGGGAGATGAAAGTCCCAAGTTCTAACTTCTGAGCCCTCTATCAATGAGCACAGGAACTATTTATCCAGAGCAGGTTAGCTACACCAGTGGTCTAACCGGGGTAGCTAACCTACTCTGGATAGATGATTTGTTGTTGCTTTCAATGTAGTTACGCTAACCTGCTCTGGATAGAGCCGCAAAAAAACACGGCTAAAGATGATATGGAATCATAGGAAAGTCAGATTGAAATTTGCACACTCGTAACGAATATGCAAAAGGATCTTCGGAGAATCGAGAGAGAAAGGAGAGCAGAAGCAATATAAGGAGTTCAGCATAAAATACTAACCAGCTCCGCGAAGTAATATCTAACGGAAGGGAGCTATTTTTGAATTACAACTGCTCTGAGGTGCGTCGAAAGCCTCCTGTTTAAGTAATCGCTTCCATGTACTATATGGCCCGCGTCTTCCTTGAGGTTATAATCTAGGGGTTGTTGAATATGGACCTGCAACACAACAACAAGGAAAACCTGGAAATTGAAACTAATCATCAATGTAGTACCGTAGTAGGACCCATTCTCAACAATTTAGAGATAGTATGGTGGGACTGAAAAAGACTGACCTCAACAACTCCCGGTGCAGCGATAATAATATATCAGCTCCGCTTCACCTCCTAATTGGTAAGGACTGCCAGAAAAGCAGTCTGAAGGGCACGAGTGGGGTCCTAAACTGACGCTTTACGCCCTTGCAAAAGTGAGTATAGAAATAATGGAATAGCCAACTCCAAACATGGTGCAAACTTTAGAACACACATACCGACATGGAAAGCATGAATTGAACTATGTTTGCTTGAAAATGGTGTCCTTATTGATAATGCAGAAGCAGGAATAGATGGACTATACTCGAATAATCTCATTCAGTTCAGGAAAGTATTTTTCCGTATCGAAGCTGATGCATCGTGAGGTACGCATATGTAAACATGGGGAGTGGTTCACGAATCGCAGTGGGTGCCAGTATACTCAGAGGTGCAAGATAATCAGGAAGCTGACTTCATGACTAAAAAGGAGCCCCCTACGCAGATTATAAGCTCAGGACCACATTGCGGTATTTTCTTTAGTAGTATGAAACTGACCATCAGACCCAAATAAAACCTCGAATGGGTAAAATGCATGTCCAGTTATTTCTGGAGAACGCATCAAAGAAACTGGGGTTCTCAGCCTAAAAAATAAAAATAATAGTTGGCTTCTTCACAGAAGTTGTCTCAACAATCACGTGGAAAGACTAAACTGAGTTGAGTCTGAGATCTGCAGGCTTTGCCTGGAAGGAAGAGAATGTCCGGAGCATTTATTACGCAAATGCGTGACAATCGCACGCAGCAGACTTTATCACTTCGAGAAGCACCCTCTAAGACCAACTCGTCTAATACGACACTGCGCTTCTTCAACACAGCCGGTACCTTTAAGCAACTGCACAATAGACTCTGTGGAATGGCGGTGGTTCCTCCTGTAAGATGGGAGAAGAAGAATCCACCCACAGCTAGTCCTGCTTGCTCTAAAAATGGCAAATGGATATTCACTCGATCATGGGCTTATTATTCGTGATCTTAAAATTCTAACTGACATGAGAAAAGGATACAGCGTCTCGGGGACGCCTTTTGGCATTCGAAAACGGACTACGATTGTGTAATAAGTCCTGGCGGCTTCTTCGCAGTGCGCCCGTAACTTAAAATGCATTCGGTACAAATGTACGCTCTATTCATACATTTGCAGACATTAAGCAGACATGCAAAACATTTCATCTAGAGTACACAAAGTGGCTGAAAGAACTGGAGATGAATTTATTGACTTCTACAGCATAAATTCACTTAAGACCATAAATGTTAGTTTCATGTAACCATTCCTTTCCCATAAAAATATCAAACTTGATCATAAATTCAAGAAGAAAAAAATCAGAAGCTCGATTCATAAAAAAGACATTTTTCAATTAAATTCGCCCCAATGAATGCACTGTAAGAGTCGTCCCAATTAAAAATTCATGAACGCTTTTTCCTGTGGTTTGAAGCATAAAAACGTCCTTTTCTACAGTCGCACCATTAACCCCTTTTCCTCTTCACCCTATTAGATTTTCAGCGTACAACGTAATAGAGATTCAATTGAAAAAAAGAAACGAATTTTTCGTTTCGGTCCGAAAAGAACTCCAATAGAGAACATCACAATATACAATAGTGCATCCATAATAAATCGTCCTTATGGCAAAGAAACGACTCTTTCTTGTTTAAGGATGAAAGCGTTGATGGCTTGTCTGTCCGTTCTTGGTCATCGAGCTTGTAAGTTTCGATATAGGAGAGTTGTCGCTCTCAAGAGATAAAGGACGAAACTAAAAAATGTAATCCTTTTAAGTTGGGTCCCAGAGCGGTTTCCTGGTTTCTGTTTTGTTAGTGAAAACTTTTTCATTATAGAGTTTTTTTTTCTCGGTTTCTCTCTCTATCTTTTAGTAGCATTGTTGCTTTTGTTAGTTTGTTCGAGAACTGTTTTTGTTGAAGCCCTTCGAGAGGACACTCCTGGTTTTTTTTCTCTACTATAGTAGTCGACACAATAAGGACAATTGCATTTTTCTTCTGTTTCAAGTATGGGAAATTTTTCAAATAAATGTCACCACCATTTGCAGTTGTTGCTCAACGAGTGATAGTTCCACCGCGCCCCCTAATGGTTAAATGAAATTTCTATTCAAGTGCTACCAAAAAAATGTCCTTGTCAATGTTTCTATCTCTAACTTTTGGTGCAGTTGTTTTTCCCGCTACGGTCTGTTTCGTAATACATGGAGAGATGTTGATGTGGATTGGATGCTAGGAAAAATGGGTACAAAGAAATAAACATGCGAGATTGTATGTGGAAAAAAAAAAATTCAACGATTTCGACAACGAAAAGGCTGCGAAGAAAACCTTCCTGAAAGAAACTACTTTTGTATTGTGAGCAGCTTAAGTTCGATGTAAGACTTCTAAAGTTTGGAGAGGTTTGGATTTTTTTAAAAAATATTTTAATAGAAAAAAACTGGAAGCGACTTTGGAAGAGAGTAAAAATTCTTCATCACCGAAAAAAATAAATGCTTATGGCTAAAGTGTCCTTCGTAGTAGAAGAAACAATTATATTAATACGATTTTGTATGATAGAGTAAAGTCTAAGAGTATAGCCTTTGAGTATGTCCTGACGTTACCATATATGTTTGGAGATACTCGCAGGTGTGTATTGAAAATTTAGACCAACAGAGAAATTCTTCACCAATATCATTGGGCAAAAGTAGGCGCATTTAGATACTAGGAAGGTGCGCCCTATGGTGGAGCAGTGATATGAGGAATGGTTCTAGCTGGGCGCTTATGCCAACAGAGGAATTCATCAAAAATACCACTGGGCGACAGTAGGGGCACCCGGATACAAGGAAGAGCGTCCTGGGTTGGAGCAGTGGTCGTCGCCGAGCTTCATTAAAGACTAAAAAAGCGTGTTTTTTGTATTGTCTGCTTGCTCATTGTATTGGCTGCTTGGTCGTTGTATTAGCGGAAACTTTATCGGTCGAGGTTCGCCTAGATAGCCGAATAATCGAAATTGAGTTCAATCTTATTCACCAAAAAGTAAAGAAAAACCGGGAGGAATAGGCCAAGGAGGTTGTCTCGATGGGACCAATTTATGAGGTAAAAGACGAAGTTGGGATTCAAGTTGGAGCAATGGTCGATTCCTGAGATAGAGTGTGGTATGCAGCTCACGAACTGATTGTGACTGTCAACTCCCGGTATATTTTCAATCGCGCATGTTAATATGACTTTTCTCGAAATGGTTGTTGCGAGAAAAACTATCATATCACTTTGATCAAAAAGTTTCAGGACGGAGTTTTTGACAAAGAATAGAACAAATGCTATCCAATAGCCACCGAATTCACCTGATTTGGTACTGCAACTTCTTCCTGTTCGGTGCACTCAAAAAAAAACACTCTGGGAAACGAGATTTACTAACCAAGAGAGCATAATGCAAAAATCGAAACAGCTCAGAGGCCAATGTAATCAAGACTGCATAACTTTAGCAAATGTGAAACTATGTCGCAGAAATTTGGTGGAAATTTCAATGACTGAAGAGGCAACCAAACAAAATAGAACACAAAATAAATCCAGATATTTTGCTTTATCGACTGCTACCATGCTGGGTCACCATGGGGAATTTTTTGTTTCTTTGAAAAAGGACGGTTTTGAATGGATTCAGAATAGACGAACGCTTAAAACGAAATAATCGAAGTAAATTACTCGTGTAATTTTCTCATAAGTGAATGCGACCCTAATAGTGATACAACGGATGGGTAGTTCAGAAGTTGTACGACTAATTAAACAAAGACTGGTAATACTTTGTTAGCTAGGGTGTAGCCTAGTGGGTAGCGTGTTGGTCTCCAATGCGAAGGTCGTCAGTTCAAATCCCTATCGACTCATAATTCCAGCACACTCCTCGCCTGGGTATACCTTGGTTACCTCAATCTACGAAAATCAAAAATTCGTAGATAGAGGGTTGTGCGAGGGGCCAACACCCCTTCCGCAATAGAGAATGAAAATGTTAAGGAACCTGAAGGTCAGGAGGCCAAGGCCCCATTTGGGCTATAGCACCATTGAAGAAGAAGGTAATACTTTGTTTGTTTCGTTGGGTGTATTGTTAGTTATTGTTATTCCATAAGTAATTCAACAATTGCAAAATCCATCAACTAGAACAACAATGGTCTTTTCCGTATACTGATTGTATTAGATTGAATGTTTTATCTAATAACATGGAATTGGTCGCTTATAATTTTTCTACCAATATTAATTTGGAAAATTAGTACCACACACTATTTCTAACCGAATGAAATTCAATATTTATTATTTATTATCTAAAGGTCTACATTTCTCTTCCAATTTATAATTTTCCATTAACATTAATGACTTTCTTTGAACTATGTGAGGTAAATTGTTTAACAAAATATTTATTGAAATACTCGAATTGAAATTCTCAACTTTTTTTTTTGGTCATATTGCAGGAAATTACTCGAAAAATCTTCAATTCTATCCCTAACTAACTTTCACGCATATCTATCTAAAAACCACCACAATAATACCAAACCGAAAAACGAAAATTGTTTTCTATGTTTGTGACCGAAAATACAAAATTTTCCAATACACCAAACCACTGAAAATTGGATTACAAATTAGTTTTATGCAGTAACATTTAAAATGATGGCGACTAATGATATTGCGAAATTCACCAAATTCCCCGGGAATTAATAAATTACAATGAAAAGGAAATATATTTATTGTTAGTGTGATGTAGTAAATGTTGCACAAATAAATTCCCCGAAAATAAAAACATGCAAGATAAAATGAATGGAATGTTCACGGGAGGTTATCGTGAAAATTTTCATTTTAAATAATTGCATTGCGAACAATTTTCGATTAAAATTAATGATATTCGAAAATAAGGAAGTGATATAGGTTGGTCATCAGTTTTTTTTTTTCCAAAAAAATATTGCCACAGCAGTTAAACTTAACGATTCATTGGCGATGATTTGAAATTTATTCGATTGAAATGGAACAATGTTACTAATTAGAATCACGTTTATTTTTTCAATTTCGTATCGGGATAAATTTGCAAAATCTGTTTGCTACGCTGAAATAAATTGGAATGCCAAGTTACTTAACATAATTGGATGCTGACAGTTTTTCATTATTAAAGTATGATTAATGATAGCAAACTTATCATTCGTTAGTTATGTTGGGTCTAAAATAATATAGAACTGAAATATTTAACACAGTGTAGGGAGCTTATCTATACTTATTCTATGATTCTTATTTGGACTGGTAAATGCTAAAGTTTAAGTTTCAGAAATTAGTTTTATATATTTTAGGTTTTCAAATAAAATAAAATTAATTACAGTCGTCTATTAGGGTGCAAACTGTGGAACTTAGCCAAGACAAAGGCAAGCCAAGTTTCCGAGCCCTATAAAACGTACGTACGGGTTGATTATAGTTACTCCATCGGACACTAGAGATGTTTTGCTATAGTTTGACAAACATGAACCCGGTATTTGGAGCGAAATTTAAAAAATGTGTCGACCTTTTTCATACGTTTTTAACATCAAGAACTATGCGAAGTTATTAATGCTTAACTGAAAAGTCACAAACAAAAATTTTGAAAGAACAAGGATGAATGAAATTGGCAAAAAAGAACCACTAAACTCACCACGCCGCAAATGGTGAACTAGAGATGGTGAATTCGCAGGTGTCGATTGTGACATTTCCGCCAGACTCTGATACAGTGTGTCTCCTTCTTGAATGCAGCGACTCTAGGGTTGACCAGATCCACAATTTTTCTAAACTATCTGTATCTTACGTCACACTTCTCCTTCACCTATGGCACTAAGGCCCAAATCGGGCTTTGGCTTATTTTTTCGTATTGTGCAAAGATTAGTTAGCAATTAATTTATTATTCTAATAATAAAGTATTGTGATCGACACAAGGGCGAAGGGCTAACAACCCTTCCGCAATAAGTAAAAAAAAATGTTAAGGAACCTGACTGTCAGGAGGCCCGATCTGGGCTGTAGCGCCATCGTAGAAAAGATCGAACAGAAAAAAAAATTGCTGCCATGAAATTTTGTTTTTTCGCGTCGCATGACTAAATTAGCTTAAAAGTGCAAAAAAAAATCCGTTTCGCCGTACGCCACACATATGGGCTTATAATTCCGAGACCGTTAAAGGTAGAATGTTCGTTTTTGGCTGGATTGGGTAAGTGAGCTCCATTATATCGAAATTTTGGGAATTTTCAGGTGGAAGGGGGAGATAGGGGGAGAGAAAGAGTCAAAAACTACACTTACTAATATCTCCACTACGAATGCAGATCAATCAATCAACCAATCAAATTCCTGTTAAGCCCTCAATAGGGGCATAAGACAGAAATAACTATCTTCCACAAGGCGTGATCCTGAGCATTGGCCTTTAGCTGTTGCCAGGACTTGTTTATTCCTCTGACCTTCTGCTCAACTGCTCGCTTCTATGTGCCACAAGGTCGTCCAAACGCTCGCTAAATTGTTTGCTGGGCTCTTAGAAGGGCATGGTACAGAAACAGTTCTTTTCTACAAGGCGCGATTCTGAGTGTGGGTCTTTAGTTTTCGCCAAGACTTATTTATTTCTCTGGCCTCCTGCTCAACTGCTCGCTTCCGTAAGCTACATATCGACCAACCCTACGTCTTCCTTGAGGATTATAATTCAGAGCTTGTTTGGCGATGCTTCGCTCTGGCTTCCTTAAAGTGTGACCGATCCACTGCCACTTTCGCCTTTGAATCTCAATGCCTATTTTTGTCTTGCCTGTTGTACTCCATAGTTCGTCGTTGGAGATCACTTCTGGCCAGAATATTCCTAAAATGCGTCGGAGGCATTGGTTAAAGGAAGTTTGCACTTTCTTGGTAAGTCGAACGGTCACTTTCCACGTGGTACAACCATATAACAACACGGATTTGACGCATGCGTCAGCTTCGTGTGAAGGGAGATCTCTCTTATCCTTCAGAAAAGGGAAAAAACTTAAAACATATGTTAAGCTATATTGGCGGAATACAAGAAAAATGTAAAATTTTGTCATAACAGTAGTGGGGGGAAATGGGGAGCATTTAAAAAATGGTGCTATTTTTAAAATTTCAAACCGTTATATCTGAAAATTCAAAACAGGTATTAAGTTGAAATTTTGTCAAATTGTAGAGTAATATGATCTATAATTTTCGTAAAAATTTTAAAATGGGAAGTTCGGCGTGGATATGCGTGCTCTAACCTGGTGCCATGACCATAAGATTGGCAGAGATTTAGATAGGTCTCGCATCCAGCAGTATGAATGCCAAACTTGCATTTCATGTAGACTGATACCGTCAGGGGCGTTAATGATTATGGTCACACAAACGATCCGCGTTGCTAAGGAGAACCGTGTACTTGCGACTGAACGTCAGGCGTACACGTTAAACGAAACTGGTATAGTTATGTTACTGGAGACGAAATTTATCTTCATCATTATGAGCCTGAACCAAAGCGGAAGTCAATGCAAGGCGTTTCACCCCCAAGAATTTCAAGATCTCACAATCTATCACTATTTTTTGGGCTTCAGGGGGGATTTTCATGATCGACTATAACGATATAAAGAAAAAGGACAGAATCCTACAGGAAGATACTATACCAACCTGCCACAAAAATTAAACGATGTCATTAAATAAAAAAGAAGATGATAATGGACGCAAGGTGTGCTGCTTTTGCACGATAACGCACCTGTCCACAAGAGCCACGTTGCAATGGCTACGGAATTTTGAACCACACCCCCTGTTATCCAGATCTGACCCCTTTTGATTACTATTCGTTCCCAAAATTGAAGTAAGAACTTCGGGGATGAAATTTTACCAACGACGAAGAGGTCTTGATAAAACTTTCTTTAGAAGGAATTAATAAACTTAGAGAAGTGATAAATGTATTAGGCTTAAGGGAGAATATATTAAAAAGGAAAAATAATAATATATTTAATTTGACACCCCTTCCCTGCCATTACGCGAAAGTTTTGACCTCTCCTCGTATTATGAATGTTAGATTTAATGCTATGGAGGAGCGGATGAGACGCTCCTTCATGCGCTTCACCAGATGATCTGCCACTACTAGAAACTGAGACGAGATTTGAGTGATTAATCTTCACGCTTTAAAAATCGAAACTTAGCATTTTGAGTCAAACTAGAAATTCAATTTAGCCAAAATCGTCTCCGAACGAAGTACGCAATATGGAAATTTCCATCCTTTATCTGGAAGCAGATAGGCCTATCCCGAACGTGTCATCTTCATCGTCATTAGGAAATAGTCTGCCATTCCTTCGTTCACAAAGAGAATTATCGCCACAGGCACGTTTTCTTAATTTGTATATTTGCGCCTTAGAATTTTCAATTTTATAATAAAATTTCATAGTGTTTCACGGCTTCATGTTAGACAATTATGACGACGAAAGAAAAGCAATGAAAGCTTAAATGGTGGCCCTAATGAACACTATGCATTTTGTATGTACAAAAGATCACTGAAAAAAAAAAGAAAACAACTGCGTAATAACCACGGAGTTTATTTGGGAATCAGTCGATTTCTTCTACTGGGCACTACAGCCCAAATCGGACCTTGCCCTCCTCACATTCAGGTTCCTTAACATTTTTCATTACTTATTGTGTAAGGGTTGTTGGCCCTTCGCACAACCCTCTTTCTACGAATTTTTCATTTTCATAGATTGAGGTGACCAAGGTATATCCAAGCAGGCAATGTGCTGGAATTATATATTGAGTCGATCAGAATTTGAACGCACGACCTTCACATTACAAGACCAACACGCTACTCACTAGGCTATACCCTGCTCAGTCGATTTACTTAGGTAATAAAACATTTAGTCGACTCCTAATGGAAATTGAATTGGGTTTCTCAGGCAGATGGACGAATTTCGAAACATATTTAACAGATTTGTCTGCAAACTTGTATTACAGTGTACGGAATCCAAAAAGTTTCCTACTATACTCCTTTCACCGGCTGCGATATACCCCGACTCACTGCGCTATATCCTACTGGTTTCCATTTCGTTACGCATAACTCAAATTTTACGTAAAATGTTTGTCAACAACACTCATTCGTTTCGCAATAACATTAAACTTTCCAGTTCGGATCTTGTTTCATCTCCGGTTTAATTAAATACTTCAAAAGCCATAATTATAAAAGCCCCTTTTTTTTCAATTCACTTCTAATCCCTACGAACGCCATAGTATTATCTTATTTCCAACGAAACTCAATTAAATTCGACACCTGTCGATGTCCTCTAGAAAACTCATTAATTATCCCAGGTCAAATTTACATCAATATTTAAAATAAATTCTTCGAAATTATCTTTTAATGTCGGTTTTTTTCTCACAATTTTTATTCCACTTATTTCACCACTGTGGGCTGTATGTGAAAAAAATGGTCATAACTCTTAAAGAACTGGAACGTCTTTCATCGTTTCAATTTTCTCTTTCGGCTCCTTCAATTACATAAAACTCAAATGGTCCTATTGCCAGTACATTTTCCGTTCATATTTTCCGTCTTCCATATTTCCCACAGGGGATACAAAACTGTCCATGACCTCTTAAGGAGAAAGGGTTTGTCGAGTGTCCTCGATCGCAAAACATATTATTCGTAGCCTGACGAGAAAGGTTGGTTGGTGTTGTTTTCGTTTTCTTCCCTTCTCCGTAATGCCTCACCGCACTTTGGCTCAAGGCGTGGACAGAGCAAAGCAGGTGATGACAGAGATGGGGTTACGACACGAGAGTTTTTTTTTGGAGACAGGAGCAAAGTACCTTCCGAACCACCTATAGTTCGTTGGCAGAGTATTCAAAGTCGTTCTGACAATATTGAATACCATCGACTGAAAAATGAAAATTTCCTTTTTTGCCTTCACTTTGGTTCGTTGGTAGCTCTTATCATAAACAAATTTTCCGTTTCCTTTTTAAGGATGCCCCATAGTTGAGCGCTTTCTTATAACACAACACCCCGGAGCCCCGACAAAGAAAAGTGCTGAGTGCCAAGAAAGAGTGAATTTTTATGAAATTTTCTTTATATTCACTTTATGTGAAATTATGTGTTTTTTTCTGCATCTTTTTTTTTTTTTGGGCGGAACGGAAAAATAACATTAGTCCTTGTGGCCTCTTGTGGTGTTACGCCATTAGCGAAATATGTAAAAACCGATAGATTCATTCGACAGTGGTATGTACGTACGTTGATATGTTTTTCTTTTTGCGAACAACGTCTTAGCAGGCAAATTGCGTTCATAATTATTGCAGGCAACAAGGTTCCAGGCTAATGATTAAGATTCCTTTTTATGTGTGATAATAAAGCGAATGTCTTGTAAACGTGGTCGGGAAAAATGTGTTGTACATAGGGAATTTCGTTACGCAGGATAATTTTCGTTAATTAACACTTTGCCTGCGTAGTAAAAGTATGTGTACTTGAGCACTTATTCGTTTCAAACAATTTCGTGAAGAATTTTATGTCAGTTGGATGACTAATGTCCCTGGTAGGCTTTTGAGTGCCCGGCAGGACTCTGAGTACTAATATAATAATAATAAAAAAAAAACGGCAATATTCCGAGAGATAAAATATCGTTGAGCGAAATGCTTATTGCTTCGCGCATAAAGTCAGGACTATTATTATATTCATTTAATCGGTTAGTGGGGCATAAATAACGCATGTTATGGCCTTAGTGGATAGTAAATTGCGATTTTATTAGTTGCAAATCGAAATTTGATATGTGGTATGTACATCGATTCGATTTTCGCTATGGTGTAGTTAGGGAAGCAACTAGAAATCCAATGAGCTGCAGATGCTACCGATTCGTGTCCTACTTTGGTTATGGGATTTTTTCTCTCTTGACTATGAGGTCGATAATAGTCAGATCGGAACACTTTTGATGTTATTATTCTTTTGCTACAGCCTAGTTCGGTTGAATGGATGATCCTTGTAATTATGCAATTCGATTTCTGGAACAGTAGGTCATGAAAATCGTTTTCTACTCGACCTATCTATTCTCGTATGATTTTTATTGTTATAGTATTCCAGTTTTATTTAAATTTAATCTGATAAGAAATATACATCTTAAAAAGGACACAACTCAGTTTCGATAACTATAAATGGCTTAATCATTATTTATCTCGTATAACAAAATACAAATAATAAATCGAACTATCATGTAATTCTTGCTAGCAGCTAACCCGAACATTAGCATTACAATTTTCAATTTAGCATGGCCAAGAACCACTAAAATTTACGTTAAATCCTAATGGCGCGATGCCCATCCATGATGATTACATAGCTATATCCCCGAAATATGTGCAAAAACTAATGGACGCTCCCATGCCATTGTAATTTATGGTAAATTGAAATGGTATTACGCAAAACCTATTAGTACTGAAATATTAATTATTTCGTAAAAGCTTTTCTGTCAACCTGTTGCGTTTCATAAATTTCAAATGATAAAATTGCTTGACTGAAGTACGTGATATGTTATTTTGAAATTTTATTAACAATTACGTAGTTTAATTGCTGGTACAAGTGGTAACGTAGAAAAAACTGTATTTAGGTAGTGAATTCCATCGATGTCAAGGTAGGAAAATATTTATCTCTTTGCAAATTAAATATTTGAAGATACTTGCGAACCACATCGATTGTCCTTGAGGAATAAATTACCGGGAAAAGTATTATCTAGGGTGTAGCCTAGTGGGTACCGTCTTAGTATACGATGCGATCGACGTAAATTTCCAACTCACTGTCTGCTTCGGTATAGCCACCTCAATCTACGAATATAAAAACATCGTAGATAGAGAGTTGTGCGAATGACTAACAACCATTCCAATGGGAAAAAAAAGGTTAAGGAACCTGAAGTTTAGGAGGCCAAGGCCCGATGTGCATTGTAGCGCCATTGTAGATTCGAATAGAATAGAATATTATCTGCACATTCGTGGTGCTACTATCAGGCCTAGTGCAACTTCTGGATTTAGAGTACAAAGACACGCGGACGACTTAATCATAACAATTAAGGGCAAATTTGTGCAAAAGGTTCTCTGGAAGATGCTATCATGGTGCGCCAAGGGAATTAGCTAAGGCCAATCTGGAAAAAAGATGTAAAATACCTATGAATAATATTAGAACAAAAACTTCTATGGAACGAGGTAGGTAGGTAGGTAGTTCGATAATGGCTGCACAGACCTAAGTCAGGGCACACATATGTAGAATATAAGCTGGTCCGTTGTGATGCCACAGGTTCTCAGAAAAAAATTTTACTTGGTGAACCAACCAGAGCTTTCTATGATACACTGAAGGTTCCTGGCTTCCCCATTTCCCAGATTACCGAGACTATCGAAGAAGTAAGCACCTAGGTGGCGTCTCCTTTTTCTAGAGCCAGCAAGGCAAGCGCATAACAGATCTAGAATCGTCTCATCCTCTTCCTCAGATTTGCAGCTCCAACTGAAATCCTTAAACGGAAGGCCAAGCCTCTGAGCATGTCACCCTATGGGGCACTGTCCAGCTTGGTGAGATCAGTCTACCAGAGCGTTTTAAATCCAGCACATGCCAAATCTGTCTGACGCTATTGTGTAATGTAACACAGTTTGCCCATCTGTCGTTGACTTTGCTGATCGCGTTCAACATAATTTGCAGCTTATAAGTTGCGAGAGGCGTGCTCAGCTTCTCTTTTACGGATTGATTCTGCAAGGTGCTTCCGTGCCGGGCGAGTTAGTCGGCTCTGCGGTTCCCCGAAATGGCCCTATGACCAGGTACCCAGCAAAGGCGAAAGTTGAACTGTTCTGCCATCTCCCTCAGAGATGCGCAAAATATCTCCTCCCACTCCACTTTCAGTTTTGAAGCGATCAATATAAAAGGATATGGATTCTTCCTTCCGTCTTTTAACTGCCTCCCACTCTTGTATCGAGGGGAAGACGGTGAGGAAACTATTATCAAAATCAAAACTTGGGAGAATGTAGTCTGTGTTTTTGGTTTCTCGAAACTTTCCAGAATTAAGGAATGACAAGTTTGAGTACAGATCAATTGGCAAATTTCTACGAGGGCTGGACTTGCAGCCATCTGTTCACTTATGTATAAACATGCTGTTCTCTGAACGTTCCTGAACGTTCCTGAATATTAGATTTCCAGTATAGCTTCCTATCCAATAGATATAATGCTCTTTTTGTAAAAACAAGACTGATACCATCCAGGATAGAAGGAATAATATGGGGAGTTTTGTATTTCCTTGTGAAAAGGACTATCTCGGTTCATCCCCAGTTCACATTCACGAAACCATTTAGAGAGTACTGAGAGGGCGTTTTGCATAATCTCGCCCAGAGTACTCGGGTGCGTAATAAAGATATCTATAGCTACGTCTTCCGTATAAGCAAGTTGTAAAGTCTTATAAGAAGGAATGAGGATAGACTTATAGGTCTTTGGTCCTTCGGCCATGTATTCCATATTTCAAGGAATGTGGACCAGTCATGGACAAGCTATAAAAATAGCATCCAACCAGTGAAAAATGATTTCGGCGGTGTTTTGAAATTCGGCAGGTATTATGCCATCCGGTCCTGGTGATTTATACGAGTTCAAGCTGTGTATTGCCTATAGGATTTTGTTTCCCGAAATTATGATTTCAAAGTCGTCTACTGGAGTTAGGATGTAGCCTTTTGGGTAGTGTGTTGGTCTACAATGTGAAGGTCGTGAGTTCAAATCCCAGTCGACGCATAGTTCCAGCACACTGCTTGCTTGGTTTCCTCAATCTACAAAAATGAAAATTCCTAAATAGAAGGTTGTGCGAAGAACTAACAACCTTCCACAATAAATAAATAATGAAAACGTTAAGGAACGTGAAGGTCAGGAGGCCAAGGCCGATTTGGGCTGCAGTGCCATTGTAGAAGAAGAAGAGTCACCCACTGGAGGGTTGAATTTGTGTTCTTCGCAGTGCGGAGTAGCTATAGATCTTCCCGGAAAGTGAGCACTTGAGAGAAGATCAATGGTTTCCTCACTCGAACAGGTTCATGACCCGCCGGATTTCTTCATGTAGGTGCATATAGAGGAAGATAGAACGAATTTTGGGAAGCCCGCAAGACGGATGTCTCTTCTATTATACCGCAAAATCTTTCCGGAATTCGCGCAGCGCTTTCATCAAGTTCTTTTCGTAACAGCGAAGAGCTTCCTCTTAAGATTCCCAATCTGATGCCTCTTTGGTGCGCTTGGCCGTTTTTAAAAAGTCGCCTACAGCCTTTCCTGAGATTCCGAATTTCGCCGTTTCACCATGGTGGCTGCTGCTTATCTCTTGGCATCCTAGTGTGACAAAAGGTGGACATTGCCCCACTTGAAGCCCTTGTGTGGGTAGACACGAAGAGGATTCCTATAGATCCTTAAGACTGATTTGTGGTCACGATGGTCATCTAAACCACATTGGAGGTAATGATGATCTGACACCTTCCAGTTCGTTATCAAATGCGTGAAATTCTCTGAGACTAGGGTAATGTCCAGGACTTCCCGTCTATTTCATGTATGAAAAGTGGGTCTGTTGCAGAGCAGTAGATTGGTGCTGAAGTTGTATTCAAGCAGCACCTAGCCACTTTTATTGATGCAGGAGCTACCCCATACTTCATGATACGCGTTAGCGTCACATCCAATAATGAGGTCTGCTTGAGGGTCCGTGCTTCAGCAATCAGACCTTCCAGATTATCCGAAGTGTGTGGTACAGGCTGCTCATGAGCCGGCAAAGCTGAAATCATCGGTAATTTTTTTCTCTCGTTTTGATTCTGGCTGTGAGTCGATATTGGTTACTGTGACAAGAGAGTAGAAATATGTTTAAGAATTCAAGATCTAAGTCTACCTTGATTCCTAGCGTAAATGAGAGTATAGATAGGAGTTTTGAGTCCACAGATTAGGTTCCCAACAGCCCACGCTTTTTGGATCAATACTATATCTTTTGCTTGCTGATTCAGCCGGAGAAGTAAGGCGGCTGACATCAATTTGTAGTGATAAAGGATAATTTGCAGAAATTTTAATGTCCGAGTCCTTACTGCGTTCAAATTCCACAACGCTTCAAAAGTCCGACCTCGCTGCACGGATTCGAACTAAGGTGCTCGTCTTTCATTTTTGAATCTTGCGAATTTGAGTCTTCTTGGCTAATGGATAGACTGGTTATGTAAAGGACGGGATCGCGTTTGACTGCAATCTTTTCCGTTCGTTTTCATCATGATTATTGGAGGAACGGGATTCTGAGCTCTTGGGTCCGCATCCAATTCGTCCTTTTTATACACTTTCACTGTAATGGCACCGAACCCATAATTTATGATGCCTTCGATTTTACCGAGGGAGCTATGGACTTTTTGTTGATCATTACTGCGCGTCTATAGTTACCATTATTCTACTCCACATTTCCAAGCCTCCAATTATGGGTAGAAAGATTTGGGCTGCAAGAACGAAATCAATTGCACTTGCATCGGTCAGTTCTGAAGATAATCATAAATGTACGTGCTCGAGGAAGGCGTGGGATCTCATTCCTAGACACAACTTCGACTTGTGCGACTGGCCAGACTTTTGCCACTTTTGTACAATTCCGCGTACCAATGATCGGCATACTGGATCTGTTTTTCATGACCTTGGTCCCATTCAACGTCTCTGCACACCAGTGGATGACCAGGATGGCTAAGCATGATGCTTAAGGAAGTTAACTGAAAGTTTGCTTTCAGCCGTCGTCCAGCGCTTATGAGTAACTCTTCCACTTGCATCACTTTTGTCAATTATCGCCAGC
The DNA here is from genome assembly GCA_963669355.1 of Chorisops tibialis. Lineage (NCBI taxonomy): Eukaryota > Metazoa > Arthropoda > Insecta > Diptera > Stratiomyidae > Chorisops > Chorisops tibialis. Next base: position 292,382,688 of record OY770262.1, read on the forward strand.
ACCAGGCCATCCTGAAGGACGTCGCTAAAGGACCTTGACAAACCCCCGGTACCGATGATGGCTGTCCTCGGCCTCTTCGCTTCCTTAGGGGATTCATTCAGAGATCTTGTACGCTTTAGTCCATCTCGCACATTCTCTCTGCTTTTCGATTCTGAGGCATTGCAGGATGTTCCCCAGGTGGCTCAGAACCCTTTGCGCGGTACGCCGCCGCTCTCTAGGAAAATTCATCTGCTTCACGGTGGTGGGTTTAAGTTTCTTGCTTGGACCAGGTTTGGCAGTTTTCGCAGCGCTCATTATGAAACAAGGTTTGGTGGCCAAAGCCTAGTTGATTGTCGGCACGGGTACCTTAATCCAGCTTATTGATTGCAGAAACGTATGAGGATTTTAGGATTGAAGAAGGTTTCTGGGAGGGGAAATTGAAAACGACGACACAATGGAAAACATTCTTTTTGTCTGCGGTTGCCTAATTGTATGTTTTGCTTATTCGGCAACTAATCGGCCCAAGTCAGCCCTCCACTATCCGCAACCTGCCACGCGCGTGGTAGAATACAGTTCCGTCTTTCTTACAGGATGAGATTGTTTTGGCTAAACCACTCTATGGAATAAGCATCTCGCCAAATTTTCAGAGAAAGCAACCACGTGTAGACAAACAGTAGGCAACACCTGGAACAGAAAGAATTAAATTGCTCTACAGAAATATATTGCGATTATGTATGCAATGATCGCATATACGGTAGCAGTATGGAGGTAGACAAAGATACAAACATTCACCAAAATTAAACTGGACAATTTTAACCGGTGAAGGGTGTATCCTAGTTGGTAGCGTGTTGATCTACAAATGCGAAGGTCGTGAGTTCAAATCCTGGTCGACGCATAATTTCAGCAAACTGCATGCTTGGTCACCTCAATCGACGAAAATGAAAAATTCGATGATATAGGGTTGTGCGACAGTCTAACAACCCTTCCATAATAAAAAATTAAAAATGTTAAGGAACCTGTAGGTCTGGAGGTCAAAGCCCGATTTGGGTTATAGTGCCATTGTAGAAGAAGAAGCTTATCCGGTCACCTTGCGTTTCCATTACAGGAGCTAAGGAATCAATTTCCACAATAGCAATGGTGGTTCTCCGAGAATTTATACCGCTGCCCATCATCATCAAACCAGAGGAAAATTCTTCAGAAGTAAACGAAATGGGGCATGCAGGTAGAAGAAAATAAGTAAAACGACGTATTCAGGCTGAGAAACATGTTCCAAATATATTTGGTGTACATGATCACATACTACATGATGAACAATTTTTGCGTCCCTGTGATAGGGAAAGATTATAAAAAGGAATCACCGAAATTCAACGTAGACCATATTGTATGAAACAGTGATGGATAGAAGATGGACGAAGGTACCAGTCGTTACTCGCATCACTTTAGTCAAGTTAAGTTTACTGGTTCTAAATATTCAGTTTAGATCACTCTCACTTTTCATTGCAATTTTTTATTGTAGCGCTTTTGCTCTATTTTAACGGAGAATATTTTTTCAGAAGTAAAGCCCTTAAAATGAATCTGGGTACCTAGGCGATAGCGGGGTGGTCGACGATGCTTTGATACTCTGCTCTTAGAAAAGTATAAAAGGTTAAGAAGAAAGGACAAATTAGATGCGATTTTCATGATGGAGCTATGACTAGCCCCGCCTTGATTTAAACAAGTAATAGCTTCAATCTTAATTGAAATTTACCTGAAGCGAAATGTTAGAATCGTCAATCATTTACCACTGCCATTTACAGACTCACTAAAGGGACATTCTCTTCCACTTTATACGCCTCTACACATACCTCGAAAAGCTAATTGTGTTTTGTTAATCGTTCCAAATTACGTACAAAATTTGAATTACAGCTTCTATGAGGTTGACAGTAAAATGCCATACAACCATTTGGCCTAAATTGCCCAGACATAACGATAATCCGGCAGACCGAAGGTATGTCATTTCGGTGAAATTCTATAAATCACATTCTAAGAATTAGTGCTTCGCATTCGGAGACATCTTGAAGGTTTTTCTTTTAGCACGTTATACGATATTTCTCTTCGTCCTTTTATCTCTCATCCATTAAGCTAGCATTTTAGTTGTCACTCAATGCCCTAGTGTAAGTTGGTTTATGACTGTGCATTCGCTATAGCTCTCTCGGTTTATTCTGGATTTGGCGAGGCGACAAAATAAATTATACAACTGACGTGAACAATTAAGAAAATAGAAGAGAAATGTATTCTACAGAAGAAAATTTCAGCTAGCTACGGACATAACATATATTCGACTACTAAGCACATTGTGTATTGGACTCATGAAAATAGATTAAGCGACTTTCTCTACATTTTATTCATGCTTTTGCATAAAATACTGAGGCTACTACAAGACAATGCTCGTATGTTATGCCATTTTGCCACACGCCTTATTATTATATATATTTATATGCTCGATAGAATAATGTCATAGAATCCTACAGAATCCTTGAAAGTTCCCTTTATCGCTTTTTGTTAATATCTAACAAATATCGCGTTCTCAAAGAAAAAAAAGAAAATAAAAATAAATAAAAAAAAATATCTAGTTCAGCTTTGCATACATAAAAATCTATGAGAAGAAAAATTTCGAGGACAAAACATTGTTTATAGCACATGTGTATAAAGGGAGTAACATTCGCCCAGTTACAAAGATCCACTTGATTGATATCAAACGAAATTCATAGTTCAGCATCAAGGATTTTAAGCGTATTCACAAAAGATTCAACGTGGCGAATTTATCGTATTCCCTATAGTAGTGCTTTGGTAAGCAAATTCATATCGAACGCAGGATAAAAAGCTGCTATGATATTTTGAAATATAGCGCAGGATTTCTGCTTCAAAGAATTTATCTTTTTTGATGCGCATATGAAATATCCGCTTTAGAACTTCAAAAGTCATGGTATCTGGTTTAATCAGAGATTTTTTTTCTAAATACGCTAGTTCTAAATTTGAACATGGGTTTTCGGCGGGATTTAAATTCGCACGAATTTCCAAAGCAATTTAAACTTCGAACCTACGTAAGGAAAACTTTTTGAAGAGGTTCCAATTTGAAACTGATTGCGAAAATAGTATGCATTACAACATATATTTTTTAACCGGATAGTGAAGTTAATGAGAAAATATTAATACTTATATATTTTGATCAAAGCAAGGTCACATACTGCTTGTGGAATTAGTTTGAAAAGAATAAAGGCTGCGTAGCAATAGACATTTTCGTTGAGCAGCAGAAATCCTGGCTATTTATAAAGTCCTGCGCTTCATTGTCAGATCATAGGCATATGTGTTTTGATGTTAAGACTTCATTTGGTTATACATAGGATAATACAGAAACCCTAAACATACCAACTGGAATCTTTACCAGTCAGTGCTAGAGTACGAACTAAGTATCGAAGAGGAATTAGTAAGCAGCTCAGACTGCATTAATCAAATCACGAACAAACTCGTAAACAATATTATTAATGTTAAAGAACAAAGTAGTCCTGTTGTACATAAAAAAAAAACAAACAAACATCTTAATGGAACGAGGAACTGGCGGCAAAACGCTAACAAACTAGGAAATTGTTCAATAGAGCAAAAACCTTTGGGAGCTGGGACGAATATATGTATAGAGTCCCTTACTGAAAAAACAAACTTCCAAGAAAGTTAAAAAAATAGTCTTAGAGAAGATTTGGTGAAGAAATTGATGATCTTCTTACGACCTCAAGACTCCAAAACGTGTTATTAAAAGACACCCGGTAGACATCGGAATATTAGAGAGACCAGATGGGCCCTTATCTAAAAGCAGCAAGGAAATTCTTGAAGTGTTATTGGAGACACATTTTCCAGGCTGGAAGATAATTAACAACAATGAAGATTTAGGTAGAGGAAAGGACGTATCGTCAAACTCCATTCAGCAATAGCATTGCTGATAAAATATTCACTCCGGAAAAGATCAGATGAGCGATCAACACCTTTAAGCCGGAGTAGATAAAATATACACCGCATTACTGCAGAATGGGTTAGAGATTCTAATGCCAATAATGATAAGGATCTTTAAAGCCAGTTTTAAATGGGGATACATCTCCAAAATCTGAAGGAAAGCGAGGGTGGTATTTGTACCAAATGCAAGGAATCGTCCCATTGATCAACCTAAGTCCTATCACCCTATAAGCCTTACTTCCTTCTTCGTCAAGACGATGGAGCAAAGAAAGAACCGAATGATGGATCTAGGTGATAGCATATTGACTGCACAGACCTATAGGGGCTGTCAGCAAGGAAGGGTACTATCTCCAATTCTTTAGTCAATTGTAGTAGATGAGTTACTGGACCGTCTAACAGAACAAGGATAGAAGGCAATAGTATATGCCGATGATATCGCCATTTTCTTTAGAAGCAAATTTAATTTAATAATATCGGAAAAGATACAATCTGCCTTACAGGTGATAATGAACTGGTGTCCGTCTAAGAGCTTGAACATTAACCCAAGTGTAATGAGTCAGGTTGGTCACCCTAAAATGAGAAAATGTAATGATGGTAACACTAAATTAGAATGAGAGCTTGATTTGGCTAACTGAGAGACTGGGACTCGGATGCATTGCCGGCATTCAGTACTAGACAGCCGAGGAACCATTATCCGAAGACCGGTGAGTGTGCGTGCAATTTAAGCGTATGTCGCCATCGTATAGTGTAACTGGTTTAATGTGTTTGTGTGTTAGTGATGGTGGTGGTGGAGAGATTCGGGCGTTTGTCGTCGGCCATTTGCGAGTCTATGTCACTTGCTGTGAGGTGTTTGTTACCATGATGGCGATAATCTCTCGACCACTATCCTTAATAGTGTGAGAATGTATGCGTAATCACTGAGTGAGGTTATACTCAAAGTGGATTTTTAATTATATATTTCAGAGTGAAGACCGATCGAGACCCGGCATCTCCCGTATGATACACCCATAGAACATTATGAATAATTAACGTAAATAAACAGAGATTGAAAAATATAATTGTTAGTTTTTATTACAAGTAAGACTGAGATAGCAGCATTTACAAATCTACTGATGCTACAGAACAATCATCCTCCCAATAGCTACAGACGGATCAACGATATGGTGGACTAAAATTTTACAACAAAAAGCACAGCTTACGCTTCAAAAAATCCAAAGGCTACCTTGTCTTGGTATCACAGGAGCAATGAAAACCTGTCCTACGGCGGCAATGGAAATTTTCATAAGCATCACTCCGATACATTTTCAAAAAAAAGAGGCTATCAAAGGGGTGTTAATCATACAGAGGGAAAATAAATACAAATCAGGGCATTTTAGGAACCCCCCAAAATCCCAAAAGACCCAAAAAAAAGAGGTTTAAACCTCCACACTTTCGGACACTATGCCGACAAAACTCAACTTTGAAATCCGCTTCGAAGTTAAAGTCAGAGAATGCAAGGACTGGTAATCCATGCTACCTGAAATAGAAGAGGAATCAAACAACTGACATACTGATGGCTCGGGCACCTTGGAGGGGACTGGAGCCAGAGTTAAAGGTCCAAGAAGGCAAAAGAAACTACAATCTTCCAGGCTAAACTAATTGCAATGGAGCTATGCATCCAAGAGAATATAAGGAGATCTCATCACAACAAATCTATTTATATCCTATCGGTTAGTCAGGCGGCTCTCAAAGACCCTGCATCCAATAAATTCGAATCGAGGATAGTTTATGACTGCCTTCAAAACCTAATCATCCTGGAAATAAGGAACAACGTAACCTTAACGTGGGTACCAGAACATATTGGAATTGAGGGAAATGAAGAGGCTGATTGCCTTGCAAAAAACGGCGCACAAACGAATTTAAGTGGACCAGAGCCATTCTGCGGAAAACCAAAAGGGCACTCTAACCTTATACTTAGAGAGTGGATTGAACAAGAGCATAGAATCTACTGGAATAGACTTCATAAAAAAACCAAGTGGAGGATATTCTACAATTCAGCCTGCCTTCTCTGTCTCGAAGACTCAGAAACGACAGATCACATCCTATATCACTATGAAGCAGTAGCAAGGACAGTACGCAGTCTTCTCGGAAAATGTTGCCATTCTACCGATGAGCTAGCCAACATAGTTCCGTTAAAAATACTTAAATTAGCCAAAGCAGTAGAGTTATGGTAGGGTAAAGGGGTATAAAACGGCCGGTAAGGTCGCAGTGGTCTCACGTGTTCCCCAAATTATATATATAAAAAAAGTTCTGGGAAGGGTTTTTGAACTGAGTTTAAAAATAGTTCCATAAGTAGCCATAGTTTGAATTCATCCCTATATGTACATTTATTGACTACAGTTTTCAATTTATTATAATAAAAACAATTCGAAATCTCCGAAAGAAATGCAATCCGAATCGATTAGTATAATATAGCGCCATATGAATGTGGTGAATAAATTGAAACTGCACACGACGAATAAATGAATTTCAAAGGACTGTCGAAATAGCAGACGATCAATAAAACTTTTCCGAATTTCTTTTCTTTCGTTCTTTCGCTTTGTATTTGCCAAACTACACGTCTATCTCATAGAAGAAGAAATTGCAAACAAATCAAGGTAGCTAAATCCATTTGTTGGCGCGTTAGTAAAGTTCCAAGCATTTTATATTGAGTCCATTCCGAAAAAAGTCTGTGAAAGTTTATTTTCACAAAAAAGAAATCAGGATGTTGATTGTGTTCGACTTGCAAAAGGATTCCACAAAAAAAAAATGTCTTTCTTTGTCCATGTTTGGAATTTTTTATTTTCTTTCCGAAGAAAATTCACTAAAATTTGCCAATACAAACATTCCTGCACCTCTCTCAAAGAGTACGGCCAATTTTTCCTACTTTTCCTCTTTTGATTCGAAACTAAAAATTCAAGTCAATTGCTGGTTTCCGCCACGATTAACAATTTTCTTTTCATTCTACTAACATTGAACAATCGTTGTTCCATCACTTAATATTCCAGCTCCGAACACAAGCCTAATTTATGAAATTAATGTACTGTGCACAAGAAAAGGGATACTTGTCAAGGACATCGCCACCTTACCGGGTCGCAAGGATTCTTTCCGGGACGATGCAAGAAAACAACGCGACTGAGAAAATAAGGTCATTTGGAAAATTCCGGAAAAAAGTTTTTCGGTTCCGACAATAATTCTGAAATGAGCGGCGAGATTTTCTTTGATAATTCTCGTGCAGATTTCCTTTTAAAATCACGACAAGTTAATTTGATGTTATGCTCGACACTAAAGCATGGTTGAAGTCCTCGAGGGCCTTTGCAGACTCCTTTTCAACGTCCATAGCTATGCTGTTTACAGAGCAATTAAGTTAAGTCAAGTGTCGAAATGGAAATAAAATTTACAATTAAATTAATTAGTGTTGGAAATTTATACGACTGTGTAATGAAAGGAATGCGCATTATAGTTTTTTTTTTTTTTACTCAGGTTAAGAGATAGAAAATTGCGGTTGCTTTGGCATGACGTTCGTTTCCTGGGTTTTAATTGGAATATTGCTGATATTGAAGATACATTTTGAAACAAGGGATTCTTTAATTTATTTGGATCATACCAAAATCAGGAAGATCCAAACTCAAGTTTGGCTGTTTTTCACATTTCTTATGTTACCTTCTTGTGCTTCTAGGCTCATGCTGAACTGTTGGTATTATAGCATTGTCCAAACTCAATTAAGAGAGTAGTGTGAGAGTGTGTATCGAGTATCTCTAATGAGAGTAGCTTGTAACTCATATTTTTATACACTAGATGAAATCTAAGAGTATTCAAAGTTTTCTCTAAATTTAGTAACTCTGAGAGTTCTGCGAGCCTAACAAAATGGATTGGCAGAAGTTTGTTTCATCGCTCAAAAACTTCAAAACTAGATATCTGTCCGTCCGTTCACTCTTTAGCTTGGGTACGCGTTGAGCTAGAAAGTTTAAATTTTGTACACATCATTTTTGACGAAAAAGTAAGATCAAGTTCGTGAACGGGCTGAATCGCTCAACCCCATACAAGATGACTCATTTTCAAAAATTTAGAATAATCAAATTTTCTTGGATACCGCAAGAGCTAATAATTTGAAATTTGGAAAATATTATTAGCCTTCGAAAAATTATTCGAATCACCCTACTCCTTACTCCACCTCCCATACAAACTGCACTTTTTCATGAACCACAATAAACCAATTTTCTCAATACGTATAACAGTTATTGTGCTCAAAATTTGTACTCAATACCTAATTAGCGTTCTTATCAAGAAGGAGGAAATAAACTGATTAGCTTCTCTCCTTCTACCCCCTCCCATACGATGTAACACAATTTCACAACCTCACAAAAAATTGATTTTCTTGAAAAGTATGAAGTTGTTGGTCTAAAATTTAAAAGAAGTCATTTGCATAATCTTAACAGTTATTTCTGAAAAAAAACAGGAACAAGCCTTGACTCCTTCTACCACCTCTCATACAAACTATACAATTTCACTAAATCTAAAATCTAATACACTAATCTTATCTGTATGGGAACCCGGGGCACAATGGGGTACCGAAGCACCGGGGCCGAATGAAGTTCGACGTTTTTCGGTGTCAAGGTGTGATTACCAGCAAGCGGCATTACGTAGAACTAGACCAACTTGTTACTGCTCAACTACGGCAGCCATGTTTGTCTAGTTTTCTTGAGCGTTAGTACGTGAAGTTTTCGTTCTGTGTTTTTCTACTCCTGTATTGAAACTCATGATGACTTCGCAACCACGCTAAAGTATACATGTGGGAATCGAACGTAGCCAATTAAAACACAACAAACTTCACATCAAATGAATACCGGAAGCAAGTGTTCCAACATCACAGAGCTTGCGCCGAGCTCTTTTTTTTACAAGCAGCAGCCGTAAGAATGTGGACGTGTTTCGGATTGCTTAAACTTTATATTTATTTTACATTGAACTTATTTTTGGATTGAACTTAAACTTAATTAAATCGAACTATTTATTATTAATAAAACGAAACTGTTTTACAGACATGCTTGCTTACATTACAATTATAGTTATATGCTCGAAGCACGTTTAATTGCCTTAGTTTCGTGTAGTTGGACGTTAGTTTACTTAATCTTTCTCGAGTGGCCTTACCTCCCTCACGTGAATCGTGTCCCTCGTGCGGAACGGGTAGGGCGGAATGGGGAAGTTTTCCATTCTGACTGTGAATATTTATTTTGCGGTGAATTTTACTCAAAGTCAGGTGAAGGTTGGGTCGTTTGTTCCACGTACAAATAATTGGCACACAATTCCGGTTCGAGAACAGATAGCGTCCAAGCGTGTGAATTTTGCGAATAAGTTTAAAAAAAAGACACAGTGTAGTTAAGTCTTTGTAGTCACTTAAAACTTAATAAATATAGGGATAACTTATTATTTCTGCATTTCCACTAGTATTACATGTTTTTTTAATTACTTGTCCTGACCACTACGTTCGGTTTCAGGCACGGGACAAATGACATTATTTTATGTTTTTCAAAACAAAACTACTGTTCTTTTGTTTTCTTACAATATTATTGTTTTTTTGTTGTTATTATTATATTCTAATCTATTTATAGAAAAATTTGCATCTCCCTTCATTTACCTTTTTGTATTTTTAAGACATATTTTCAACTTAGTACTCCATTCTGCCCCGGGTTCTCCTATTTATTTATTCTTAAATATAGCTCTTGAACTAAAAAGGTGACAATCTTAATTATACAAAAGCAGAAAAGACTAGTGAAGAAAAGAAGAAACTTTTTCTAGTTGATCGTTATTATATATCTTTGCATTCATAGAATCGGAGAGTGATAGTAGATATCAAATAAAACTCGAGGAGGATAGAAATTATCTGAACTCCTGAGACTGTTCCAGGTCGTTACAGAGGTAGGTATTGAGCAAGTAGTTGAAAAGTTTGAAGAGGAAGCAAGCATCGAAAAAGCTGAGGGTTTCATACGATGAAGCAGTATTCTAAATTACTACAGACGAGAGTGGAAAATAGCAGAGCAGCTATTTTTGGAAGGTTGAACTGGACTGTCGTACCAAGAACGAAACCAGTAAGTCCGTATGCCTTATTTGTAATCTCAGAATAATGATTAAGGAATTTAATCTTGCGATCGGTATTGTGGTTCGAACTAATAAGACATATCAAGTCTTCTGTTTTCTTCTCCATTCCAATAAAATAAAACAGATCTCCCTTTGTACAAAGCATACGTCAAATCTCTATTATTGTGCGGTTGTACCAAATGGAGGTCCACATTTGAAAGTATAAATGGCAATGAATAGGTCACACCACAATTTGAAAATGCAGAGCCAAATATGACTAAATAGATTCTTGGTTATAAAGAAAAACGAATGTATGTATAAAGGATTATCTTTCTTACTGCGAAGCTGCGAGTTTTTGAAATCCGTGCTCTTAAATGGTTTTACAACGTGGAAAGTGACCGTGCGGCCTAGCGAGAAACTGGAAAATTTCGTGAATCAATGCCTCCGAATCATTTTCAGGATATGCTGGCCAGATGCAATCTCCAACGATGGACTTTGGAGTACAACTGGACAGACTAAAAAAGACATTGTGATTCAAAGGCTGAAGTGGCCGTGGATTCGTTATACTTTCTGGAAACCAAAGTGAAACATCGCCAGAGAAGGAAAGCATTATAATACACAAGGAAGAAGTTAGGTTCGTTAACCATGTAACACATGCAAGCGAGCAGTTGAGCATGAGGGCAGAGCAATAATTAAATCCTGAAAATAATTAAAGACCGATGCTCAGAATCGCGCCTTGTGGAAGAGAACAGTTTCGGTCCTGTGTGTCTTAATAGGAAATTGATCGATTTCGATGGATACAGTATTAGTTATTTGAAAGCGCGCAGTATCAACAATGATCAGGGCGCTAAATTAAAGTGAACCAGCGCTGATTGTGACACAGTGATACGCCACCATTGTCGGTGAGCTTACGTGCCCGATATCTTGACGCGACACCAAGTCAATTACAATGTCTTGTCTTATCGCTTAATCGGTTAGCATTTACAAATGCGGCACATTTGTATGCGAAATCAGCGGCAACGAACTGCAATATGATTGGTCGATTCCGGCGAGGCAGTTGGCGTCACGGCAGATTCTGGCGCCAGAGTCTTACATAAAAAATTTTAGTGATCTCTTTTATTAACATTAACTTCTGCACACACATTCTCCCACTCCTTCCACCACCTCCCATACAAGTTTCATAAAATTTCGAAATTTTAAGAAATTGATTTTTCTTCAAAACAAATTAAGCTATTGACTTGAAATTTGGGTCAAAGTATAATGATGTATACATCACTAACATCCGCTCTGATCTCCTCACTCCTTCTACCCCCTCCCTTACATATGTACAATTATGAAAATGTTTTTTTTTATCTTGATTTCAGCAAAGCTGAAAAAACAATTTTTCGCCAGAAACAATTTTATTATAATTGCAATCAGTTTTAATAAATATTATGAACTAGACCTCACTGCTTCTACCCCCTCCCATACGAATTTCACGAAATTTTAAAATTTCATTTAAATTATTTTTCTTCGAAACTGTTGAAGTTTTGCGAAAAGTATAATAATTGAAATATCATTGCCGAGGTAAAATTTTGTTTTTATCCGTATACTCCTTCTACCACCTCCCATACAAATACATAATTATATCGATATCTCTTAACAATTGTAATAAATGTTAAAAAAAAAAATTATCAGCTTCACTCTTTCCACTCAATCCCATATAAATACATAGAATAAAAATTCAAGAAAAGAATTTCTCCTTGGGACATATGAGAGCTATAAACTTTGAAATTGAAACAAATCATGGTGATAAGGATGTTGATAAGCAGTTTCAAAGTCATCTAAAACCCTCCACCGCTTCTGCCACCTCCCATATAAATGCCATAAATTTAAGGAAAAATACATTCAATTTCTTAGAAAATAATGAAAACTACAAAGTTTAAACTCGAAACGTTTTGCATGCCACGTTCGGTGTAATATACGAAAATTACAAAACTTCCCATCTACTTCTACCACCTCCCTTTGTAATGGGTGCCACAATTTACTATTCCCATTTAATCTAGAGTACTATATGATTGAACACGCCCAATCATAATTCTTATAAATACTTAGTTTCGAAAAAAAATACTCCGGCTCGTTTTTCTTTATCTTGTTATTTATGAAATCTCGTTAAATTGATTCTTGAGTATTTTTACAAAGTAATAAAAAAACACTACAAGGAAACACTCGAATCACAGTTTCGAAATTGTTTCCCCCATAGTACGGAAGCGAATTTAATTAATTTGAAAACAAAGATTTCGATAGCACTTCAGTCGGTCAATATTGAATAAAATTCGACACTCCTGAAAATCTTAGCATCATTTTCGCTTTGCGCGAATTCGCACTTTGCTTATTTCAATGAAATCTTTTATGATCAGAATTTAAAATTGATTTTTCGACGAAGTTGAATTTAATTTGTTAATTCTTAAGTATTTCGTCGAAATCAAAACAACATTATTTTCTGCTAACGATCTTCCAAACTGGTTAAACTCACTCATTAAATTGACTTGTTAAGTCTTTAACTGTCTTCGTTATTTCTATTGAATAGAGCCGAAATATTCGTATCAACTATAAAAAAGTTTCGTTCCCAGCTCCCCCACAAAAAAAGGAAAAAAAAAAAATTTCATTACCACAGGATATGAGTGCCATTTCCCATATCTTCCTCGAATAAGTAGCATGCTTAACATAATCCGCAAAAAAAGAAAAATCATCCTCGACTATTCGACACTATGCTTGGGGAATAAGCTCACGCTGATTTGAATTTTAACATTAGATTTCATTATGGTAGTAGATACCAGTCACACCCCCGTCGTAGCTGCTGTAGCGTACGTGATCGGCTTACCTGAAAAGAAACATAAAGGAAATTGCTTAGATATATACTTTTCGATTTCATTTTTTTTTTGCTTACACCTAAAAAATATCACTACGGTATGCAAAGTCTGGGAAGAAAAACTTTGGTGTAGAGGAAAACAATGAACGATTTTAGATTATACTATAAACGTGATAGCAGCATGATTTTCATTTTCACATATTGTAGCTAAAATTTGGTTTATGTAGCCATGGTTGTAATTTGAAGATACAGCAGATTCTATCACTATCTCAGTAATATACCAATTGAAATATTGTACACATAATTTTGCGGAAGTAATTCTTCATGTGATTTCAGATATGACAGAAATTTCAATGATTTGAATCTCGGAATGTTCTTTTTTTTTGTTTTCGTATAGATAGGGGTAGGGTATTGTCAAGGTTACAGGAATTCGATAAAGAAAGGAACAGTCCATTCAAATGACAAAGTTAAGACTTTATGAGTTCATACGTACGGGTGTAATTGGATACGGGTGGCTTTTTTTGAAAAAAATTTGAGTTCTCATTATTTCCATTTTCGGCTTGCGATCATTCCTAAAAACAATACAGGTTTATCCGATTATGCGACCGAACTTTTGCGATAGCTCCCATCCATTTTTGTTACTGTTCGCTCGAGTTATCGTGGAGACACAGACGTTAAAACAAAATCAACTTTTTTTTTTATTCCTAACGAAAATCAGTCAAAAACCGGGCATTGAAGTTTTTTTTCAATCACAATAATTACTTTCTCTTTGTTTTATAATTTGAGAAATTAAAGATTTTGAAATGAAGAGGTGGGAGGTGGAAAAAAAGTCGAATAGAAATTAAAGGCACTCTTTTATAATTTTATGATGATAATGACGCGAGAAAAGAATTAGGAGAAGACGAATTCGAGTTGGAACTAATTCCTAATCATGCGGTAGTCTAAATGGACTGGAAAACAGTTTAATATGATATTCCAAAAATTTTTAGAATTGTGAAAAGTAAGATTTGTCCAATAGTCCAAGAGCCCAAGAACAAAAGAATGAATGAATATCTAACTTTTCTCTCGAAGTTACTAAATGTTATGTTTTGTTAAAATTGCTGCGTTTTGGAAATTCATTTTTCGTCTTTCCTCTTAGTTACACTGCGTTCGATCATTACATACACTTCATGTCCTAGTCGCTTTGCGTTGTTATTTGTTGTTCTAGGGATCTTGCTCTATAATGGGTGGTAGAAGAAATGAAGAAGGTTTACCATTTTTAAAAATGTCAATAAGCAAACTTTTCGTGCAGACTTCAATATTAGTAGATTCAATAATTTTCAGAGATATTGACAAATTGATTTTTTGTATATTCTGGAAGTTGTATCGAAGATAGTAGAATGAGCGACAATTTCGATTCTTATCCCAAATTTCTTTTACGCTAAGTAACATTAAGTCAGCATAACGTTCAGTTTCTTCCTCTTCTTCAATGGCGCTTCAGCCCTAATCGGGTCTTGGCCTCCTGACCTTCAGGTTCCTTAACACTTTCATTATTTAATTTTTCATTTTCGTAAATTGAGGTAACCAAGGTATACCCAAGCAAGTAGTGTGCTGGAATTATGCGACGACCGGGACTTGAACTCACGGCCTGCAGACCACGGTTGCAGACCAAAACGCTATCCACTAGGCTACACCCTAGCTAGGTTCAGTTTGAATGCTATAAAAGGACATTTTAGCGGCCGACGTCGGAAGAGATAGATGGATTGACTACATTTTTGAGACATTCAACTCTAATATGTTTTGCCTGCTTCATTCCAGGATTGAACTGCGGTCGGAGTTTAATGTTCCTCTTGACTCATTACGGACCGACACAAGACCAACCGAAGTAAGACGTGCCGTCTTAGGGAAGTCATATTGAAAGTTATTGTCAAATATGCTGTTATCTGCGAAACTATGAATAGGATTGCAAGTAGAACACAGAAGACTGATAAGCGAGTGAGAGATAAAACCTGTATCAATATAAAAGAGTGCATCAGCAACTCAGCTAAGCGAGTACCATTAACTTCGCCTATTTTGAATTTAACCCACTCTTTTGTGTCCGTCGTGCAGCGTTCACGTTTGACAATTATATTGTGTGAGCACTGAGATTTAGTGCTGAAGAATTATGCGGACGCACAACGCATAGAATTGGATCTTAGAGCAACAACAAGTAAATGGTGATTTTTCGAAGACAATCATCTTCTCTGATGAGGCGCATTTCGAACTTGATGGATATGTTAACAAGCACAATTGTTGCATTTGAGGAGCTGAACATCCAAGAGTGATCCTTTAACGTCACATGCATCCACCGCGAGTCACTGTTTGGTGCGCATTTTTAGCTGAGAGAGTGATTGGACCGTTTTTCTTCGTGGATGCGGACGGCAATGCAGTCACCGTGAGATGATAAACAACTTCTTCTGGCCTCAAATGGCTGAAATGGATCTCGAAGACATGTGCATTCAACAGGCGTATCCTGCCACACATCGAACGAAACGATGGAATTTGAAGGGAAAGCTATCTCGTGCCGCGGCGATGTCAATTGTCCACCAAGATCATGATTTTACGCCACTGGATTTCTTTTTCAGGGTTGTTTGAAATCAAAGGTGTATACCAATAACCTAAAAATGATACCTGAATTAAAAATCGAGATTTGTCGCGGCAATGATGAAATTGAGCCGATACTTTGTCAAAATCACCATCATCATCAATGGCGCGACAGCTCAAATCGGGCCTTGGCCTCCTGAAATCGTCACCTCCAATCATCTCGATCCAAAGACCGCGTCCTCCAGCTGCTAATTTTTAAGATGGTTTTGCTATCTTCATCAACCGAGTCTTCCCATCGCTTGTGTGGCTTGCCTACTGGTCGGTTACCACTCGTTTTGCCTTTCAGAGCACGTTTGGGGATTCTTCTGTCTTCCATTCGCTCTCCATGGCCAGCCTAATGCAGTTTACGTAGCTTGATGAACGTTGAAGCTTCTGGCTCGTCGTAGAGTTGATACAACTCATGGTTGTATCTCATTCGTCATTCCGTTCCTTCCTTCACAGGTCCTAAAATTCTTTGGAGGACCTTTCGGAAGTTCGCGTTAATGTCCACGTCTCGCTGCCATAACACACCACAGGTCGTATAATAGTTTTATATATCCGCAGCTTATTGTTCCTGTGCACTTTCTTGGATTTCATTATTGGAAGTACCGAATAATACGTCTTATTTGCTAGTTTCATCCGTCGTTTGATTTCGTCTGTTTCATTACCGTCTTTTGCTAGATTAGCCCTAATATATATGAAATTTTCCACACTCTCCAAATTATATTCCGCAATTGTTATGTTTTGTCTGATAGGCGCTCTCCTTCTTGTTTGCGTCATTACTTTTGTTTTGTTTTCGTTAATGCGCAACCCGACTTCTTTTGCAGCGGAGTCAAGATTGTCAAATACCTCCTTAGTACTAGGAAAGGATCTTGCTAGGATGTTAGTGTCGTCAGCGTATGCTACTAGTTGGGTGGACTCGAATAGTAGTGTCTCGTTGGTGTCGACTGGGATTTTTCGGACGACATACTCTAGTGCCAAGTTGAAAAGCATGGGGGCTAGACCATCTCCCTGCCTTAAACCACATTCCGTTCGTCAAAATGACATCGAAATGTCAAAATGTCATCGAAAATTTCCTCAAAAGGATCAACGAGTGCCATCAATTATGAGACGGCCATTTGTCAGTTATTCTATTCCATACATAACCTCCATGTCTACGCTCTTTACTAAAATAAAAACATCAGAGTTGTTCAAATTAACACAGCGTTTTTAACAAATTTCAAAACATACGGTCTTAATGGGACATCTTTTAGAACGAATATAATAAAGCACTCGGAAATGAAACACTCAAGCTTGGCAAATAAATGTTTTTGTCAAAATCTGTCAAATACTTCAGGAATGTAACGAGTAAGTTCTTGTTCTTCATCAAAAATTTTGGGCTCAAAAATTTCAATGGTCGGTAAGTATCACTTGGACAGCGTTCTGAATGGTTGTTGTTTTTTCTTTACATTTGCGCCTTCCCACATCTCAGAAAATCACCCTCAAGCTAGAAAGGAACCGCAGTTATTATGGACAATGGGAGTCTTCTATTCGGGCAGACTTAAAGCATCCACTTGATAAATAGCAAACAAACGGCCATACGAGACTAGCACACATGCGGTTTCGAGCTTTCTGATTTACTATAGTAACTTCTAGTCCTCTTCTTAGTCCAAAGACCCTTGACAGATCTGCACTAGCCGTAATTCTAAATATTACCAAATTTAAATTTAATGCTACATACTCTCACATTTAATCTACCTTATGGTAACGTTTGCCACAATTACTTATTAAATGTTTAAGCATGTTACGTAAAATAATTTTATACTAAGATGCATTACCTTTGTTACTAACAAATGCAACTAGCTCGTAATTTAGACTCCACATTACGTCGTCCTTTTCATAAATAAATCATGCATAAAGTTAATTAGAATTAATTATAATTAAGTTTACTCTATAAGCGCAGCATGAACTCGGAGAAAAACGTATAGAATCGTACTTTTCATAACGAATATATTACGGAATCTCAGTGGACTCCATAAATTGCATTAAGTACTCTGATAATTTCACTAAAAGTACATTATATCAGTTATCATCGCATTTTCACTTAAACATTAACATAATTGCAAAATCGAATACTATTTTACTTATATCTCGTTCCTTACGATTTATACATCAATATAAAATACTCGCAAAATCTAAGACATGCGATAATCCAATATAAATTCTTGCTTCACGGAAGCAGAACTAAGCTAGATATGGGTAGTGATTCGAAAAGTGCACATATATATATTTCAACGATTCGAAGCAAGGACAAGAAATATTATTACGCCAAACGGAAAGATGGCCGGCAACATTTCATCTATGGTCGAACGAGCTTTCATAATTGATTACAAATAAAATATTTCGCTCATATCATGATCCGCCACTCGATCATATTTGGACATAACGTGAGTGTAATTCCAGGATATCCGTTGGTTAAAATTTTATTAGATCGTATGTGTTTCAGGATGTTACTAATACGAGCTGATGCTAAACGTCTAGTAAATCAATTTTCCCCTGGCCTGTACGAAAGTACATATAAACAAGTCTGTATGCCAGCAGGACATTACACTGACATGTGTGCATTGCGTATGTTTCAGTATGTTCGTACATACTCGGATGTGGCTAAATTTCGTGTGGCAAATGTTCCAATATTAATGTTCCGGAAATTATGATAAGTAACAAAACTCCTTTGGAGAATTTTGGACTAACGTTCGAATATAGCTTCGAATTCCGAACCCCTTCGTAAGTATCTGTGGATCGAAACCGAGCTCTTGCGTGTTTAAGGCATTACGTAGTGATAAAATCCCGGGCAACAAGATGATATTAAGATTACGAAATATTGATAGGAGAGATGGTGAAAAACAACGACACAAAACAACACACGATAGGTTAATATCAATTTGTGACCAGTGTTATTACAATGGAACGTAATATATGGATAATGGAGGGGGTAAATTTTTTTTTTGGAGAAGGGTTTGTGTTCATGTCCAGGCCATAAAAAGTTCAAAAAAGAGAATCGTCGGGTTAAGGGTGGTTCGTAGCTGTTGTTCCATTGAGATCATTGAAGTAAATGTGATTCGGATGATAAGTGTTATGATGATTACAGTTTAACTTAGATATTTTGAAATTTGTTTTTATGACCAACTTCACTTATATCCGATAAATATTCCGTAAACGTTTTCTGTTTATTTTGTGTGTGCTAAGCAGAAAGTTTATGGTTATGATATTTATACTCCCGCAAAATAAAAGTTAGCGTGGATAATAGTAGTTAATAGTAATTAATGTCGTAGAACTAAATCAAAACTGTCATAATAATCCGTCGCCCTATCTATCGTTGCCATCATTATTTTTATACTCTAGATGAAATCTGAGAGTATATTTTGACTGTCTTCCCGTTTGTAACGCTAAGAAATAATAATCGGACAGAGTCGCCAATGGTACAGAAACATTTGTTGTTGCTCGGAAACCTCGATTCCGAGTGTCTACAATATGTATATCTCTCGAACGATTTGATCTATCGTGCTGAAACTCGTTTTATGCCATGTTTAGGAAAAAAAAAAAATCTTAAGTTCGTGAATAGGCTACATCCCTGCATTCCTAACCCCTCTCATAAAAATTTTATGAAATGTCGAACTTTAAAGAAATTAACTAGAAAACTAGGTCCAAGAATAAAGATATAAATATTATTAACGTCAAAAAATACTGACCCGATCCCGTTACTACTTCTACCCCCTCCCATAAAAGTGGCCAATTTTCAAAAATGCATTTATTTGATTTTCATAACAAATAGCAAAGTTTAAACAATAAATTTTTGCCAGAACTGTTTTTTTCAGAGTTTCAACCAGTTTTTAAAAAAGACCATTAACTTCACTCCTCCTCCCTTAGAAATTTTACGAAATATTGTACTTGCAATAAAATCGCTTTTCTTCAAAACTGTCACAGCTATCGACTTCAAATTTTCACCAAAGTATAGAAATGCAAATATCTTCAATGACAAACTTTTTTGATTTACCTCACATACTCGTTCTACTCCCTCCCATCAAATTTCGTAAAGACCTCACAAGGCGCGATCCTGATCATCGGAAATTAGCTGTTGCCAGGACTTGTTTATTCCTCTGGCCTCCTGCTCAACTGCTCGCTTCCATGTGCTACATGGTCGACCAACTCGACGTCTTCCTCAAGGATTACGATCCAAATCCTGTTTGGCAATGTTTCGCTCTGGTTTCCTCAAAGTGTGACCGATCCACTGCCACTTCCGCCTATGAATCTCAGTACCTATTTCAGTCTGTCCAGTTGTGTCCAATCTCAAAGATGGCAGATGCGACAGATGTACGCAGAGGAGGTGATAGGACAACAACCCAGGCGCATAATAAATGACTGGTTCGACAACAAATGCCAATATGCGAAAAAATTAAGCTTACAAAATATTAACACAACGACCGACATGAGCCAAACAGGAAAAATATAATGATCTTAGACGATTTGCAAAAAAAAATAAAAACGGATGTACAATAATGACGAAATTAAAAACATGGACGAACATTTTAAATTACACAACACAAGAGCCGCGATTTCTCTTGTTAAGAGGATGAAAGAGGGATATCAACCAAAACCGGCCCTCTGCATGGATGCAGAAGAGAACATTATAAGTAATGCAGAAGATATAAAACTACGATGGGCGTAATAATTTCAACACCTTCTTAATCCGAGCCTATCATCCGCACGAACAGCAGCAGCAGATACAATAGCAAGTATAACTGATGTAACAGCTGACGAAGGATACGCTTTGAGTCCTCCCATACTCGAAGAAGTAAAAACAGCCCTGAGGAACCACCCATAACAACAAAGCTGAGCTTCTGAAAGCCGGCGACATCTGCACAGGGCATCTCCTACATAGATTAGTCCGGACATATGGATGCAGGAAACACTTCCTGAAGATTGGCGTAAGAGCATCATATGTCCAATTTAAAAAAAAAGGTGACAAATTCTGCTGCAAAAACTACCAAGGAATATCTCCGTTGAGTATGTCTTATAAGATCTTGACGAAAATTCTGGAAAAGAGAATTAAGCCCGATGATGGCCAAGTAATTGGTGAATACCAAGGTGGATTTAGAGCGGGACGATTGACCATAGACCAGATATTCTCAGTTAAATAGGTGTTGTAGAAGTGCTGGGAATATAATATTGATAAGCACCAGATGTTTGTTGACTTCAAACATACGACAGTATCGGTAGGCGCGTACTGTATAAAATCATTTTGGAGTTTGGAGTCCCACCGAAACTGGTTCGGCTTGCAAGAATGACAATGACCGAGACTTTGTCACAAGTCAGAGTAGAAAATGATCTGATCTCCAGCTTTAAAATGGACAACGGCCTTAAACAAGGGAACGGTCTCGCACAAATGTTCTTCAACTTGAAACTTGAATATATTGTTCGGAAACGTCCCGTTAAAACCAAGGGAAGCGAGCCCATCGAAATCAAAAGAAGGGTAATAATGGATAACAAGACGTATTATTCGGTAATTCTAATAATTAAAAACAAGAATATACGCAGGAAAACAAAACTTAAGCTTTATAAAACGATTATGAGATCTGTGCAAAACGTGGACTTTAAGTCAGGCGTTCGAAAAACTACTCAGCGCTTTTCAAAGAGGGGCCTTAAGAAGAATCCTTGGACCTATGAGGGAAGACTCGATCTGAAAAATACGATACAATAGAGAGTTTTATGCCATATTCAACAATCCAGAAGTGTCAACACTCATAAAATTTAAGAAGTTACAATAGGCTGGTCATGTGGAGAGGATGGATGACGGAAGAATTCCCAAAAGCACACTAAAAGGGAGAGTCAATTGACAAAGACCGGTCGGAAAACCACGGTAGCGCTGGTAGGATTCGCTTGACGCAGACAGCACTGCTAAGATTTTCTAGCTGGAGGACGCGGTCACTTAACCGAGATGGATGAAGGCAAAGTATTCAGGAGGTCAAGGTCCGATTTGGGCTGTAGCGCCCCAAAATTCGTCGTTAGAGATCACTGGCCAGAAGTGCTTCGAAGGCATCACGAAAGTTCGCAGTATCAGACTTATAGCGAAATGGTCGATCTGGTTCTGAGTAACACCATCAATGGAAACGCAAGATGTTTTATGGTGACTCTTGTGTGGAAAAAGGGTCTCTCCGATGACCATTTGCCGAGTACTACAAAACTCCACAAATAATTCGCCGTTTCGGGTCTTTTAAATCAATGTCGTGACTTGTCGACCCAAAGGTCACCATGCTTCCCCATGATGTGTTCTAGTCCAGTGTTGTCAGAGTTAAGCTGGGCGTTCATATCTCCTGAGATGATAATAACCTCACCTCTTGGAACACGATCAAAGGTGGCACTCAGTTGGCTATAAAACTCCTCTTTCTCACCAGGTGTTGCGGTATTAGTTGGTGCGTAGCCCTGCAGAATTATGGCGTTTCTGCAACTGGTCCTAAATCTGGCGACGATAATCCTATCCAAGATTGGTTCCCAGCTGATGAGATAGTTTCTCGGCCTCAGTATAAGGACGACTGCCACGCCACTTTTGGCTTCACTCTCAGGACCAACAGAATAGTGCTTCCGCTCGGAGTTCGTTCTTCTCCTAATCCTGCCCACCTGGCCTCGCTCAAGCCCAAGATTTGGATGTTATAGTGCTCCATTTCACGGTCAATCACTGATTGGTGGCGCAAGGACCGAATGACCCCAGCCCTTCCCCCGTCATTCAATGTTCGAAAGTTTCAGAAGCCAATCATAATCTGTCTTCGAATGCCAAAAGTCGTTACCGTAGAATCCGTCCGTATCCGAGGCGCTGTATCCGTTTTTCGTGTTCTTTAGGTTCTAAGATTACAGGTGATAAGCCCATAATCTAATAAGTATCCATTTGCCATTTTTAGGGCCACCAGAACTGGCTGAGGTTGAATTTTACTGCCACCAGTCCTCAGGAGGATGGTTAACTCAGGTCAGTGGAGTCGTTAATCTCCAAGGATAGTTTGCTGGAATTGGTAAAACCGTATCCTACAATTACTCCCCACCCTCTCAACGCATAAGTTTGGTAAATGTATTACAAAGGTTCACATTAAAACTAGCAAAAGTAAAATCTTGAAATTTTGCCAGAACTTCTCCCTTGATAATTACATTAAATATTAAAAAAAAATCAACTTTGCTTCGTTCCTTCTACCCCCTCCCATACAAATTTCTATATTATCTTTCGAACATATGAGAGTGATCGACTTTAAAATTGGAATAAAGCATAGTAATGAGGATGCCGATATGGATAATGATAAACAGTTTCAAAATCTTCTAACTCCTCTGCCACCTTCCATACAAATCGCCCGATTTCCGAAAAACAATGTCCAATTTCCTTAAAAATTATGAAAGCTACAAACTTTAAATTCAGCGCGAATCATTTTGGATACCATATTCGGTGTCAGACACAAGAATTATAAATCTCCTCCCCACCTCTCATGCAAAAGTCACGATCCACTATTCAAAAAAATTTGAGCTGATATTACATTTTCCGGTACATTAAATGCTTTCTCGTTTCATCTAGAGTATCGCATGATTGCGCTTTATGCCCAATGGTAATTCTGTTATCTTTTTTTATTTGCAAACGAGCACTTTATTGCATCGAATCAAAGAAAAGAACTCGAAAGTCTTACACAAAGTCTTAGCAGAGACCGAAACGTTACGATTAATGAAACGGAACAGTGTGAAAATCGGGAATCTATTATTTAATTAAATTTAATAATAAGGTCAAAAAAAAAATTGTATATTCTGAGGACGCAAGAATCTTTTCATGTGGAACGAATTAAAATGTGAAAGGAAAGTTTTTCGGAAATCACACTGTTTGCTTTATTAAATGTGTCATTTCGGTCTCTGCTCAAAACTTTATCAAATTGATCGACAATTTCACAAGACTAAGATTTTACACCGAATGGTGGGTAAATTGGATGTGGGAAGGGTAATTAGTGTGAAATTAGTGAATTATGGACAGGTAATAAAATTTGTTAAGAATTTCTGGATATGAATGTATTGAATTTGTCCTGAGCATTTGATTTCTAGCTATTATTTGAAGGCCTATTCAAGTCAACGCTACAGCGATTGTGATAGCGATTGCGGTCTGTTGTAAAACTTTCAATCAGATGCCAAAACTGTAATTGTTGCGATTACTTTGAGATCGGGATTTGAATCGCTGAATGGACAATTTCAATGCTCTACCACACCTGGATAACACAATTGAAAGAATTAAAAACTGTACAAAAATAATCTTTTACTTCTACAATGGCGCTGCAGCTCAAATCGGGCCTTGGCCTTCTGACCTTCAGGTTCCTTAACATTTTTCATTATTCATTGTGGAAGG
Source organism: Chorisops tibialis (assembly GCA_963669355.1). Taxonomy (NCBI): domain Eukaryota; kingdom Metazoa; phylum Arthropoda; class Insecta; order Diptera; family Stratiomyidae; genus Chorisops; species Chorisops tibialis. The sequence continues at coordinate 292,406,594 of OY770262.1, forward strand.
GTTATTAGCTCTTCGCAGAACCCTCTGTCTGCAAATTTTTCATTTTCGTAAATTGAGGTGACCAAGGTACACCCAAGCAGGCAGCGTGCTGGAATTATGCGTCGACCGGGATTTGAACTCACAACCTTCGCATTGTAGACCAACACGCTACCCACTAGGCTATACCCTAGCTGTACAAAAATAATCGCTATCGCTATTTGCGTTGTGTGAGCGGTATTCTATCACTATTTCATCGCTGTTATTACCGGAAATGATATCGTTATCATGAATCGCTGATGTCGAAGTTCCTGCAATCACATACCCAAAAAATAAAAAAAAATAAAAAATAAACAAATAAATAAAAAAAAAAAACCGACATAGCAGGAATTGTTAATTTGAAGAACTTCACATTATGTTCTATTTACCATATTTATTTTTATTTCTTAAACACATTTTTTTTTATCGTTTTCGAAATAAACTTAGGGGGTCATCCTTTAATGCGCGATACACAGTTAATTCGACATGGATAAGGGAAACAATAATTTCCCTATTTTCAGGAAATTAGCAGAGAAACGCAGGAGGGAACAGCTTGAAGTGGCAGTGAACGTTGTTCTTAAACAACTGGAGGTTGTATTCCGTGGGATAGGGGTTACCTGGTAATGAATTCCATAACACTTTCGTCCAAGAGATGAAGGACTGCCTAAGCTTCACTGTTCTCCTCGGCAAGGTCTTCACATTGTACTCGTTCGAGCGTGCAGCTTGGTGTGTATTCCGGGGTACATTGAATACAGGTGGTATTAGGGCTTTTAGTGCCTTGCTGCATTTACCATGGAAGTATCTACAGTAAATGCATTATTAAGGCTTATCCGTAATCATAGCTCTGTTATGTTTTCAATTTGAATTAATACTAAATATTGAGACGATAATTCGACAATTTTAATACGGTTGTACGAGTAACATACTCGTAAGTTTCATAACTACTATACCAGAAGTTGCTACTAAGCAGCACTGCTGCTATTTCAACAAAATTATTTCATAATCCATATTTTAATTGATTCGTTCTAATATCCACAAAACATTTCGAACTATTATCATTTGTGTATGCATGTCTGGCATTCAAAACTATCCACATTGCTTGTCCTGCAATCGCTTGATATAAATGCCATACTCAAAGCTACATTCCATCCCATATAAATATTAATAAATAATTTTCATTTGAAAAACCTTTCAACAGATCCTCAAAGAGGTCAGACTCTATTTTATCGTATCATGCCCTAAAGAATTCAATTTCCAGCTTTCAGGTTCGAAATTGTTTGGAATTTCAAAATATCGGTTTAACAAGGATGAAACGAAATTGGAAATTTATACCAGGACTCGTAGTCAGTTTAAAATGGATTATAAAGTAGTTAATTGTTGCAGCTGTATGAATTCTCCAAGAAATCCGGCTCAACCAATAATCTTGTTTTATTCTCTAGTCCTGAATGCCTGCTCCTTAAATGCTACTGTCTGTTTCTAATCTATATAATACACAATGTCTAACTTTCCTATAATTCAGGTGGTTTACATTTTATAGACGTGTTCTTATTGCACACAAGTCTATGTTCAAAAGTTTTGTGTAGTTCGCCTGTAGCATTTGAACATAATGTAAGTGAAGTACCTAACAAGGACGTTAGGTTACGTTTATTTCACTTTAAGATACTTCAACTGGAACCTATACGATTCCATCGCTATCTTCCGTTTCTTGTAAATTACTTAAATCATTCCGTAAACAAGGACCTACTACCTGAAGATTTGAAATGTTCCGAAATAAAGCCCCCTGAAAATGGGATTACGAAAACCGTAAAGGATTATAAAATCTGAAAATAGCGAGTGAATGGTGGTTGAAGGAGCGGAATATATAGACTGCGGAAAGCATTGAAGAACACTAACAGCACAAAAGAAATGACTGGGATATGGCATAAGATTTCGGTTTTTGTGTGGATCAAATGAACATCCGTTCGAAGGAGAACGCTTCCGATGTCAGTAGACGTAGAAGTTAACTCGTTTCGAAGGAGTTACTGGGCAAATTCTACCGCAAAGCAAGGAATTTTACGCATGTCGAATTGTGAAAGCGAAGTTGTCAAAGGAAAAAATGGTTTGTTTTATATAAATATATGGGTAAATAATTTCATTACTCTCCCGGAGTGATGTAATGTGCTAGCACACCGAAAATTTACATTTCATCCGGAAGCTTGGGAATAACTTTTCGAAAATGAGCACCAGTCTGTGAAGATTTCAATGGTTAAATTTTCTCTAATTAAAGCTATTGAATGGTACTTTTGACGAGAAAAACAGCATCATGGAAAATTCATCCCTCATCATAATGTTTATGAACTGACTATCAATTTCGTATGGGATTAATAAAGGACGGATTTAATTCAGAGATACAAGGATCTTATAGCTAATGCCTTGCAATGCTTAGTGAGAGTTTTGAATTGAACATTTCATACGAGCTGGTAAACTTAAATTCGGGCTTATGCTTAGAATATGTAGTATATTAGTTTGGGTTTCATCAGATTTGTATAAGGAATATGGGTTGAATGCGGATTTAGAAAACAAATTCCTGATATTCTAATTATTGATTCCATTCGGAAAATGCTGTAAAAAAAAACAGATCTATTTATAGTAAGAGTTCTGGTCAATAATGTTCACATTCGTTGATATTGTGATCCCGAGAGTGTTAAATTGTATGCAAATGAGACTCACAAAATGGGTTCTGTGCATTTTTTATGAGAATTTAAATAGATTGCGCTTCTTAACGTCAACTAAATTACAACGCAATAACTGCACGCTCTGCATAAATGGGACAAAAATATGCATTAATTCATTCAATTTTCTGGTAATACTACATATAAGGGAATGGGACAGAAACAGATGGTCAGTATCGGCTTTCAGTTGTCGTCAGGACTAATTTATTCCTCTGGCTTCCCGCTCAACTGCTCTCTTCGATGTGCTACATGGTCAACGTACCCAACGTCTACCTTTCAAATTATAACACAGAGCCTATTTGGCTATGTTTCGCTCTGGTTTCCCTAAAGTGTGCTCAATCTACTGCCACCTCCGCTTTTGAATCTAAATGTTTATTTTAGTCTGTCCAAATATACTCTAAATTTCGTCGTTGGTAATCACATCAGTTTAAATTATCGCTAAAATGAGTCGAAGACAAGTTTGCACTTTCTTGGTCTAACGGTAATTTTGCGTGAAGTATAACCACAACAATACGGAATTGACGCATGCGTCAAACATTCGTACCTTCGTAGGAAGGACGTTCTCTATTAGCCTCCAGAAATGGGCCAGACGAGCTTTATTTATACAAGCCTCAATATCTTTTTCGGCTTTGCCGTTCAAGCTTGCAATGACTCCGAGGTAACAAACATTTTGCACCTCTTTCATAACTTGCCCATCAAGAATAGTCGCTGCATTTGTATTCGAACCTGATTTATCTTCAGATATACTGTTTGTGTTTGTCGAAGAATCTAATCTAATGAATAAGTTTCTACTCTCGTCAAATTTTGGCAATTACTGTCGTTTGGGGTTCAAATATAAAATATTCTGGTCACAGACTCCTTCTTATTAAAGAAACAAATATAAATATACAACCCTCGTTGCCAGTTCCTTCATTGTCATATAATATTCAAAAATTGAATGTGCGTCCCAAGTAGGATATATAATAAGGAGTGACTATAAGCATGCTTTGCCATGTAAGAAAATGGGAATGAAAGTATTTCCCTCCCTTACTGGCGAAATGCTCGAAATTCTTCGAAAAAAATCGTTTCGCTATCTTTGTCTGGCACACTTAAGAATATTGCAACTAACACTTTCCCACGTTAAATTGTTCGAAACAATTGTCAAATTTTCGAAAGAATTATTTCGCTATCCTTGTTGGGCATACTTAAACCCAAGGCAAAAGTCTCTGTCCTGCGATAAATTGACCGTTGCTAAAGTGTTTAGCTAAGATACGAACCAAAAACTAATAAAAATTGAAAAAATAAAGGTTTCGGAAATTAAAAGCAAATTCCATTGTACTGAAAATTATTTTATTGCTGACTGAATATTAGCAACCAAGAGAGAATACAAATTATGGTATTTTTTTCTTGTTAAAGTTTGAAGCCATGTTAAGCTTGGACACAATTTTCGAAAATTTCTGAATCAAAAAGTATTCCCACATGAGACAGCCTATCAGGCACTCCATTTTATATATCCTCCTTGGTGCGTCCTTATTTCGCAATTTGATGACGTAAAGAGCTAAGTTTACTTTTTTTTTCATTATACCAATTTCAATCGCCATTTCTTAGGCAAGTAAAAGTAATCAATAACGAAAAGAATTAAAAAAATCTTTAGATAACGACATCTCTTAAGTTAATTAATTCAATCGAATCATAATAAAAAATTGCCTACGAAAGTCTATTCAGTCATAAATTGGTTTCGAAATTAATCTATCCGTGTAAACACATCACGTAAGCATTAAATCACATACCCAATAGGATATATGCGAAAACGCTCCCGAAATACATTTGAAATAGCTTCGAAGAGCAGATTAGTGCCGGTCCTTGAGACATTGGTCCGAAACAACATTCAGCTTAATATATTTGAAACTTCATCTTAATCACATAAAGACAATTTGATACGATAATCTGGAAAGGACGAATTCATGCCATCAAATTAGTTTATATCCTTGAATTCAGTTCCATGTGGGACTTCTCCTCCAAAGCAATAAAAAGAAGCTTAAATACATAAATCCGAAATGGAAATTTCATTACTATGCCCATTCCCGTCCGGTCTAACTAAAAAAAACAGGACATAACACCGAAATAGAACTACAGAAAATTGGTGCAATCTGTAAATCTTTGCATCTTAAAACCTAATGAAAACTCGATGAATAAAAGCCCTTCTGTACAAATTAAACTCAGTTTTCAGTTGGGTATAAGTTCTAGTCGAAACGGGAATAAATTAGGACATGGTTGTGAGTACGATAGCATCTGGGCAATACTCACGAAACAATTCAAGTATACTCGTAAATAAATTATGATTATGTCCTTCATACCTCTACTTTTCACATTCTTTTCTAAAGGAACGGTGATAAGTATTTTCAATTTATCAATGTTTCCTCCTCCTCCAGCAGATCTACTACTTAATCGAAATGATCGTTGAACAGGAAATAAAAATAATTTCTTAGGTTATTCTTCCTTTTCAGAATAATCTTTCTTTTATATGGTTGAACGGATGGACGGACAGTTTTACTTCCATTGAAATGACATCGAATTTTATCTCTAATCCAAATTATTTTCACAAATAATAATGTCTATCGTACCATGTTCAGATGATAGTTGAATACAAGTCCTGCGACATAAGTAAGGCGGAAGAGATGACCTTGTTGAAATCCGGTCAAGACAATGTAATAATTTCGTGTTAATTCACAGAACCAAACTTAATTGTTGTCAATGACATTCGAGGCGATGTTGACTTTAATCTGATCTACTGGTGAACCAAACTTATGTTGGAAGTTTATATCTGTGTAAAACAGACCAAACTAAACAAGAGGACAGGATGCTACGTCATAAATAACATAAATCACTTAGCGATTATTACAATAACTTCACGTTGACAAGATAAACGATTAACGCTGTCGTGTCGGTTTAGTTAAGGCGATAGATACGGTAACGATGAAACCGTCGTCGTCATCATCGTAGCCCACTACTACTCCCTACTGTGTAACTTTAATTTAACACGTCGCAACCAAAATCGCTAGTAAATTTGTTGTGCTACCGACAAAACAGTTTGCGCCCTTTTCACATTCACTCACCCCCGCTTACTCTCGGACCGAAGGATATTAATTTAGTGGTCGAAATAAATCCCCTGTAATCTCTGATAAAGACAGCTTTGGGTTGAACTTAAGACACCGAGATTACTGTCGTACAAGTGTACACTTTTTGAGTTTCGCATCCACACAGACAAATTTAAGGGAAAGTTCTTGATGTTATTTGTTTCAATCCACTCTATCGCCAAGGTCTTATGAAAGTTTTCGAAAAGTATTTATGAACGGTTTTAATGCGGTATTTTTTTCCAAGGAAAAGAAATCCTTTCTATAGGACGGACGATACGAGAAGCTGTAAATCCTGGAGGCATTGGCTCCCGAGATTCAATATTTTCTTGGTAAGGTTTCAAGTAGTGCATCCTTATTACAACACGGATTTGACGCAGACGTCAAACACTCGCTAAATGATAAAAAGAGAGAACTCTCTCCTTTCATTCGAGCTTCAACATAATTTTCGGCTCCATCGTCCATGTTGGCAATTGTTCCAAGATAACAAACACACCATTTGTTCCATTATTTGGTGTGCTTGTGCTCGAGCCATTGAAATCTTCAAAAAATCAGAGAACTTCAACCGAGACACCGGATACAAGTTATAAGCAGTTTGGTTACCTGTCTTAAAATTCCGTAAACACTTAATTCGGATCCAGAAATCTTTAACTAATTTATTTCATTTTATTTTATTTATTTTATCTAATGTTTATAAGTAGTGCTTAATCTAGGAAAATTTGACAAAGTGTTCAGACTTAACATCTTCTCAACTTTTCATGATAGTTATTGGCTTGTGCCTTAGAGAGAATTCTTGTGTGCGTAATTAATTTATTTTAGTTCAAGGAAAACGGAAAGCAGAAATTCTTGCTGTAAAAATAAATAAAACTTAAAACTAGGGATGACTTAAAAACTATCTAATGAGAGATTTCATTTTCATTCTACTTAGTGATTGAATTAATCAGCGGGTTTTTTGAAAATTTACATTTTTCTTTGAACTTTGCGGTTTATTTTAAAAGGGTAAATGCAATTACTGGGGTTTGAGTGATCTTGCGAAGTAGTGAAGTGAAGAAGTGCCAAGGTTTATCGAGGATGGTTTTGAGGCAATTATTTTGAATTATTTGCAGTTTTTTCTTGTAGCTAGCAGCGCCACTTTGCCAGATTGGTGCGCCGTATAATAATATAGGCCTGATGACTGACTTAAATAGCAGCAGTTTATTTTCCACGGAAAGCTTTGATTTCTTAGATATTAAAGGATATATGTTACGGATCACCTTCGTCAGTTTGGATGTTCCATAGGAAATATGTTCGTGGAAGTTAAGCTATTTATCAAAGAATAGACCGAGTTATTTGGCTTTATCCGACCACTCGATAGATATACCAAAATCATTGAAATGATAGGGAGGAAGATATCTAGTAGTGAAAAAAGTAGCTTGGGTTTTATCCCCATTGATCCAGGTGCTAAAATATTTTTCGAGATTATCAATCTGTGATTGCCGATTGTTGATGGTTATGTGTGGGTCAAAGGAGGCGGTGTATAGCGCAGTGTCGTCAGCAAATGTGGCCAAGTAGCATTTAGTGTTATTAGGAATGTCCGAGGTGTATATATTATATAAAATAGGGCTAAGCGTGGAGCCCTGGGGGACTCCTGCTGGTATCGAACGGTAAGTTGACGAGGCGGCTTTGATTTAGTAGAAGGTTCTATTCATTAGGATGGCCTGAAGGATTTTTATTAAATAGTCTGGAAAAGACAGACTAATAAGCTTGTAAAAAATTCCGTCGTACCAGATAGAGTCGAAAGCCTTCTCAATGTCTAGGGTGACCATTCCAACAGATTCTTTCTTGTATAAGGAATCTTTCATAAAATTTGCTACTCTGAGTAACTGGTGATTCGTTGAGTGACCCGGTCGAAATCTGAACTGGTGTCCAGGTGTTATATGATTGGCTTCGATGTAGTTCTGAATTCTCTCTAATATTATTTCCTCGAAATTTTACTCAGTGAAGACAGCAGACTTATTGGTCGATAGCTCCGTGCATCAGAAGAATCCTTTCCTGGTTTGAGGATGGAAATAACTAGTGCTGAGTTCCATTTGTTCGGAAAGTAGTCTAATTCAAGGGAGTAGTTGTATATAGCACTCAGTAAAACAAGGCCTTTTTTGGGATGTGTTTGAGGAGAATGTTGTGGATACCATCTAATCCTGCGCTTTTCTTTGATTTAAGACATTTAGTGATCCCTTTAATATTCTTCGGCTTACAGAACTGACTTGGCTCGAAGTCTGGTACCAGAGCATAAAGCTTAGAAGCTTTCTGTCTTACTGAATCTTCTGTGATACGATTGCCAAAGTTTCGATAGAAAAGATGGGCAGAGTGAAATTTGTCAGGAATGAGTTCTGATTGTTCAGCAGGTTAGCATAGGTCTTTGGAGCTATTGCGAAGGTACATTATGCTGCCGCCTTTCCTTTTACGAAATTTACTCAGTTGCCATAGCTTCCTAGAATATTTTTTATGGTTGGAAACCATATTATTCCAACCTGCGTTTCTTATCGAAGTGATTTCAGCGTTGATCAATTTCTGTAGTCTATTGGCTTGAGTTTTGAATGATCTGATACCGGTTCTTTGCCACTTGCTTCTACAGGCATTTCTTGCAGTTACAAGAGACTTGGTGAATTCGTTCAGAGTAATGGAGTTGCTTTTTACTTCGATCTTAGGTGTACATCTATCGGCTATTTTAAGAATGTTTGTTGTGAAGGGTCCAACAGTTCTATCTAGATCGCTGGTAGTTACTTGTGCTGTCAAGGTTAGTGAGGTCTATGGAGTTGCTAAATAATCTTTGGAACTTTAGCCAGTTGGTTTTGCAAAAGCATGGGACTTTGGTGGAATGAATTTCAAGTACAAAACGATCATTTATGCAAAACTCCAAAGGTAAGTGGGAGGCTTTGAACGATTTTGAATCTATTTATCAACATTCTAATCACATTGTTTTGTTGCAATTTAAAGGCGATAGCTATCATATGTTAGAAGGAGAAATATTTGTTATTTTAATTTTCAATATAAAAATTTGTATGGGAGGTGATAGAAGGAGTAAAGAAAAGTTTATCTTTTTTTTAGCATTTATTGTAATTATTGAGGGTCAAATTCTGGAAAAATTTTAAGTTTGTAGTTTTTCTAGTTTTAATGAAAAACGATTAAATGCATTTACCAAAATTGTGCATTTGTATGGGAGAGGGTAGAAGGAGTATTCGAATCATAACCAAATTTTTTAACATCAATGAAATTTATATTAGTATATTTTGCTCAAAATTTAAAGTCGAAAGCTTTCAGGGTTTTGGAGACAAATAATTTATTTGAAATTCCGAAACTTCGTGAAATTTGTATGAGAGGGTGTAGAAAGAGTGAGGTGAAGTTGATAGTTTTTTTCCAAATTGGTTCTAATTTATATGACGAAAAGTGGTTCTTTTAGCTAGTTGCAATGTAAACCGAATAAATGCTTTTTTGAAAATTGTGCATTTGTATGGGAGGAGTTAGAAGGAGTAAGAGGATCAGATCAATATTTTTTGAAGTTATTGATGCGCACATCATTATACTATGATCTAATTTTCAAGTCAAAAACTGAAATGAGTTCCGAGAAAAATCAATTTCTTAAAATTTCGAAATTTCATGAAATTTGTATGGGAGGGGGTAGAAAAAGTGGAGGGATGTAGCCCGTTCACAAACTTAAAGTTAATTTTTTGCTAAAAATGATACACAACAAATTTCAGTACGATAGCTCAAAGCGTTCGAGAGTTATGTTCCAGACAGACGAACAGACGGTTACTTGGAATCGACGTTTTTGAGCGACAACAAATATTTCTGTAGCCATGGCAACAACAACTTACAAATGGTAAGGAGAACACAGTATACAAATTCTAGACACCTTTTTTGAAAATGTTCAATTTGAAGTTACGACACTATTTTTCTGGGAGTGGATTATTATCTGTGAATGCGAGCCACTGGTGAACAGAAGACTCCAGCGTTTCGGTCAACGATTCATGAACACAAGCGAATTTTTGACCATTCCTCAACGTAATATCGTAAGCTTTATCAATAGCACGGGACTCAGTAAGGAACTATAGGAGAGGGTGGAAGGAATTGAAGCTAATCAGTTAATTTTTATCAATCTTACTAATACTTCTAAATAAATATTTAGTGCACAATTTCATCTCGATAAATTTTATAAGTACTGAGTAAATTGTTTTATAGTATAACAACAAACAGCGAAGTTTGTATGGGAGAGGGTAGAAGGAGTGAAGCGATTCAAATTGTTTTCATATTATGGATTGCTACAATCATAAAATTAATATATTCTAAATTTTAGATCTATTGCTGTCATACTTTTAGAGAAATTCTGTTTTTTGTCAAATTCTGAAATTGAGACATTTTGTATGGGAGGAGGTATAAGGGGTGGAGCGATTTAGCCCATTCACGAACTTACTTTTTCGACAAAAACGACTTTGTGCAAATGTATTTAGATTTTCTAGCTCGACGCGTTATCGAGCTAGAAAGGACACGGCCGGACGGATAGATGGACTGACGGACGCAGATCCGGTTTTGAAATTTTTGAGTGATAACATGAACTTCTGTATCATTCATTTTTTTCTCCGAGCCTTATTTCTTAGCGTTACAAACTTTGTGGAAAATTTATAATACTCTCAGATTTCATCTAGAGTATGAAAAGTAGCTAATAATTTACAAAACGTTTGGTTTTGTTCAGTTTTCAAGTAACTGATTAAAACGAGCTTTTAATTTGTTGATGAAGTCAAACTAAATTCTGTATTTTTACGAGCGATAAGATTTGGTTAAGGTGTGCAAACTTTTTCTTTAAAGGTTCCTGTGACAAACCAGCTAGTTCAAAGAGAAAACAAGAAGCTAAAAGCAGCTAAAGTTTGTTTCTTGTTACTTTATGCATTTTCGCGAGGTGAGCTGTGACCGATCCCAAATTCCAAATGCACACCGAACATTCGGAAACTGCAACAAATGAAACATGTCGCATAACTAGTCCCGGCCTAAATCTTTTTCTTCAAGATGAATAGTACTAAAAAGTAATTTGAAACGGTAACTGAAATATTTAGCAACAAAAAAATTATAATCCTGCTGATTAAATCAAAAAATGTGCCAGATGTAGCTAAAAAGTAACTAAATTTGGCAAGTTTACTCAGTACCTCTTATTGGTCAAACTCCATTTAGGGTCTAATAAAAACCCTTATTCATAATTTCAGATTTTTTTTTTTAATTTCCATGGCGAGGGTAATTCTTAAGGGGAGAGTTAATAAGTATTTCTGTTAAAAGAACTTCGGAATAACTATTGCTCTTTATCGTACACCCAGAAAAATAAGTATAATAGAATTTACAATTTGTCTCTGCCGTCAGGCCTTCGGTATCGTTTTCCCTATCTGGAGGTTAAGAGAGATCTCCCTCTCTCCGAGTTTTTGACGCAATCTTCAATGGCGCTACAGCCCAAATCGGGCCTTGGCCTCCTGACCTTCAGGTTCCTTAACATTTTCATTATTTATTGCGGAAGAGTTGTTAGCTCTTCGCACAACCCTCTATCTACGAATTTTTCATTTTCGTAGATTGAGGTAACCAAGGTATATTCAAGCAGGCAGTGTGCTGGAATTATGCGTCGACCGGGATTTGAACTCACGACCTTCGCATTGTAAACCAAACACGCTACCCACTAGACTACACCCTAGCTTTTTTTTTGACGCAATCGGTGTTGTTATATGGTTGTACTACGCGGAAATTGACCGTTTGACTTACCAAGAAACTACAAACTTTCATGATGCCGCCGACGCATTTTAGCGATATTCTGGCCAGAAGTGATCTCCAACGACGAACTGTGGAGTACAACTGAACAGACTAAAATAGGTATTGAGATTTAAAGGCGGAAGTGGCAGTGGATTGGTCACACTTTGAGGAAACCAGAGCGAAACATCGCCAAGCAGGCTCTTGATTAAAATCCTCAAGTAAGACGTTGGTTTGGTCGACCATGTAGCACATGAAAACGAGCAGTTGAGCAGGAGGCCATAGGAATAAACAAGTCCTGGCAACAGCTTAAAGCCGATGCACATTTAAAAATCTACAATAAGCTCCATTGATTTATTACATGTCAAAAACGTGTGGCGGCTTATAGTGCAACGCTACTAACCGACTATGCCGTAGAGTCTTGATCGCTCGGTGGTCAGCACGGCCGCTTTGCATCTCTAGATCTCGGGTTCGAATCCAACTACCTGCACGGTATTCTCTTAGCATCTAAGGCAGGGCCTGCTTACACAAACCTTACTGACAACATCATCGTAAGCAGGCATGAGACGAAACGCGTAACACAGTGCAGTAGCCGCTCCCTCGCTATAAGGGTTTCGTAATTTTAATGAAACATTGTGTTACTTTTGATGACATAAAATCTACAAAAATTGTTATTAATTTTATTTTCCTTTTTTTACGAAACGTGGTTCATGATTTACAATACATTTCATAAATTTAACGAATTACATTTTACAATGGTCATGCTATTATTTTTACGAGAAATTTCCATGGCTCGAAATCAATGGTGAAATTCGTTAAAACAACGATATTTTTTTTTTAATTTCATGAAAAAAATTTCTGGGTGTAGTTTTCATCCATGAAAATTATATTTGATTCTTCTTTTTGTTATTATTATCTTTTTTTTTTCATTATAAAATACAAAAAAAGCTTTCATGTCTAAATATTTCATAGAAAATTTCCTGAAATCCTAGTAACAATTATTGAACATTTTCATTGACAAATACGCCGAAAAAAATGAATACCAATGTACTTCATAGATGATTGAAAGAACATCGCGATGCGAACAAAAAAATCTGAATAACATTTATTAGGAAAAGTCACGCAATATCTAGGCAAAAGTGAGGGAGATGCCTACACACGTTGATATCATAACGATGTAACGAAACGGGTGGTGTGTTAATAAACTTGGGATTTCTTTCACCGAAACCCCTATAGATATGTTGTATATTCTCGGAATTTACAACATCTTGTTATACTTCCACAAAAGATTTTCTTTATTTCTTCGCTCTGCGCAGGTTATTGTAAGGAGTTTCATACCGAAATATTAATAGAGAATGATGAAATCTTTTTTTTCGCCATTGTTAAACATAAAAATGTTGAATAATTACGATTATTGTATTTAATTGCAAGAAAAAATTCCATTTTTACTAAAAGGATATTAAAGCTTATAGTAGTATTGAATTTTTACGTAATTTGATATAAAACACATGTCTCATTAGTTGTTCTTTCGTCATATCGAGTATCATTCGTTAGGTTTATTTATCGAGATAAAACATAAAGATAAACAGTATTAATTTTGGGTAGATCAATCAATTACTTTTCTGTTCAGACCTCCTATAGGAGTATGGGACAGAAACAGTTCTCCATAAGGTGCGATTCTGAGAATCGGTCTTTAGTTGTCGACAGGACTTCCTCTGGCCTCCTGCTCAACTGCTCGCTTTCATTTGCTACTTCGTCGGCCAACCCGACGAACTCCATTACGATTATAACCCTGAGCTTGTTTGGCGATATTTCGCTCTTTCCTGAAAGTGTGACCGATCCACTGCCACTTCGTAGTTGGAGATCACATCGGGTCAAATTATCCTTAAAATGTGTCGGAGGAGTTGGTTCATGAAAGTTTGCATATTCTTGTGAGCCTACTTCCCATGTAGTATAACCATATAACAACACGGATATGACGAATGCGTCAAATATCAAGGGAGATCTCTCTTTACCACCGACAATGCAAGAAATACCGAAGGCCTGACGAGCTTCAGTTATACCAAACACAACATCCTTTTCGACTCCGACGTCCAAGCTGTCGAAGTAACAAAAATCTTACACTCCTTCCACATCGTGTCCATTAAGAAAAATCTTTGCATTTGTGTTCGAAACCATGTGCAACTAAAAGAAAAGAGATCCGGGTTCTATACTGTTACGGTTTATTAATCGTGATGTTTCAGTCTCTGGTGAGACCTTTATCAAACTGGATAAAGGTCTCAGCAGAGACCGAAACGTCACGAATAATAAAGCGTAACAGTGTAGAATCCGGAAATTTTTTTTTTAATTCGAAATACACTGTGAAAACATTTACCAAACCATCATGTGCTACTTGGTATTACGCACATTTATTTTCAGATCTGACTGTTTGCATTTAGAATGCAGCGAGTAAATATTTGACTCTAAGTAAAAACTGTTATATGTAAGCAAGCACACGTCATTAGCATATCAAGGTGACTTAAGATGTTAAATAGTCTCCATTGAATATAGGCCTTCTTCACCACCTTCCAGTGCTGCTTTCATGATGTGCATTAAAAAGGGAGGGAGTCGAAGAAAAGAGGGGATAGGATCATTTTTTTTGACGTTTTTGATATGTACATCGTTATATTTCGACCTAATTTTTAAATTCATTGCTTAAATAGTTTCGGAGATTAATCAATTTCTTAAAATTTAGGGATTTCTTGAAATTTATATGAGAGGTGGTAGAAGGTTCAAGGTTAAAGTTTTTTTTGGTAAAAATTACAAAAAAAATCAGAACGATAGCTCAGAGCGTTCGAGAGTTATGTTGCAGATTGACGGACAGACAGACACTCGATCACTCCGAATCGAGGTTTCGAGTGGAGACAAATATTCAAATTGCGAGCATTATTTCTAATCGTTACAAACGGCAAGGCAACACAATATACTCTCAGATTTAATCTGGAGTACAAGAAAAAAAAAACCGAAAAGAACAAATCACCTATATAACAAATGCAAGCAAGTAAGTTTATGTTTTTTTTTTAAATATAAAACTTTGAAATAACTTTAGGAAATCGTTTAACGTGGCTTTATATGCTTTTGCAAGAAGATATCCATGTGTCTTGTAAGGAATTTGTTTTTTGTCGGGAGTGGAAAATTTTGTTTGAAGACTTTTAAAAAAGTTAAGAAAAGTTTGAATTGAATTTTCGTCAGGAAAAAAATAAAAACACTTTTAAGGATTGAGTTTTTAATCGATTCTTTGAATTAAATTGAAGCAAAAATAAAATGATTTTTTATGAGCAACTAAGAAGCTCATCCGAGATTTGATTTGCTGCATAAATTACATTCTAGAATTCTTTATTCTTGAACGACACTACAGCCCCACGCACAATTTCGCAGATTGTGGGCGAATTAAATGTTAACCGAGATCTGAATTCACGATGTTCGTATTGTAAATCAGACTACACCCCTACACTCATTCTAAAATGGTCAAAGTTTATTCCACATTTTTGATTTTCTTATCGACCAGTAATCTTATGGATTTTGGACGGATTTCACTATTTGATGTAGCAGAGTTTTATTGTAACGTCTGTGTGTCTCGACGATAGCTCAAGTCAATCTTTAATCGAAAATTTTATCTCGGTTCTAATAATTGTGATACAGGCTTGTCAGCTTATACTGGAAACTATCCTTAAGGGTATGGAACTCTTCATACCCTTTAATTATAAACAAATCAAACCATGGTAAACGAAAGATTGTCTTACGGCCGTCTGGAACATCAAAAATTATTTTCAAATTTTTAAGAGCAACCCAACTTTTGCCAACAGATCTCTTTACATCGTGTCAAGAAATACCTGCAAGTCTATTTTGAAAAGTGCTAAGTTTCAACACGACCAAGAACTTCGGTAGAAAATTCTCGAAAAACTAAAAGGCTCGAGATCTTTTTGGTTATTTGTTAAAACGATCAACGAAAACCATGTAAAATCATCTAAACCACCTCCTAGATGGGGACCGAATCGTAGTCCATCCTGTTCAGAAAGCCAACCTTCTTGCAGCAAGTTCCGCACGAAACTCCGGGCTGCCAGCGACAAACCAGTCTCCCCCACTTGTAACACTATCTAGATTTCGTCTACCTGTGCTTCATTTTCGTGAGATCAATATTCAGAAATCTGCTGGTCCCGATGGTATTTCCCCGTTAGTCCTTAAAAATTGTATTTCTTTTCTGGCTAAGCCGCTGCGCGTTTTATTCCATCTCTCGTATTCTTCTGGGCACTTTTCGCGCACGTGGAAAGTGGCGAATGCTTAGCCAATTTCCAAGAAAGGAAACAAAGCGTTACCCGCCAACAACCGCGCCAACTTCCGTTCTGTCGAAAGTGATGGAGTTGGCTGTGAATAGCAAAATAGTCCGCTATCTTGAAAATAATAAGCTTATCAATGATGGCCAATACGGATTCCGTTCCGGACATTCTACAGGTGACCTCTTGGTTTATCTGACTAATCGTTGGAACTGTTGCTTCCCTAAATTTGGCGAAGATCAAGTTCTGGCACTTGGAATCGTTAAAACGTTTGACAGAGTTTGGCACAAATGTCTCCTAGTGAAGCTCAGTCGGTTTTAATAGTAACCTCGTAAAATGGATTGGGAGTTTCTTATATGAACGCATCACACAAGTTGTATTGAATGGCGTGGAATCTTCCCCTTTCCATTCGATTACGGAGTCTCCCAAGTCTCTGTTTTATCACCCACACTCTTTATTATTTTTATTAATGGCTTTCTGTCGTCAATCCGATACATTTCTTTGCAGATGACAGTACCCCGGATAATATCTATGATTTCGACTCGACTACTAACGCTCACCATGTCCCAGTAGCATCTAAACGTGCCGAACTATTTGGGTCATTGAACTCGGACCTGAACCTAATCTTGGAATGGGGCAGGATAAATAAAGTAGAGTTCAACACCTCAAAAACACAGGCCTGTCATCTTTCCCTTAAATGTGATGCTCCAGCGTCGGTCTCTAATGTAAACTTTGGTGGTGTCCAACTATACTCTTTCGAATACTTCTCACTCCTTACCATTAAAATAAATAACCATCTAAATTGAAATCAGCACATACTCGGAATAGCACTTGAAGTTTCCAAACGCCTAGAAGTTCTCCGAGATGTAAATAATATTAGACTACGCCCGAGTACAATCCGCATTTACGGGCTGAGGCACTCAAAACGCTACGTGAGATGCTCGACTCCAGAGACAGGCGTTCCGACTAATTGGAGATGAAGCCAAAACGGTTTCTATAGACTCCCCTAGAGCATCGCAGAAATATCGGAGTATTAAAGCATTTACTACTTCTACTTTCATGGTAAGTGCAGAGAGGAACTTGGTAAACTTATTCCACCTCTTTACATATTTTCTAGAAATACTCGCCTAGCTTTAAGCGCACTTGAGTTTACTGTTAAACATCCATCTTCCCGTACAGTAAAATATAGGCAACCTTTCGTACCCCAAACTTCAGTGCTTTGGAATGCATTGCCAGCAGCAGTATTCCTATTGTTATACTACCTTCGACGTTTCAAACTCAACGTTCACCAGCAGTTTAACGTTAACTTCTTTTTTTTCTCCCTTACCGACATGACTATGTCCGCCCTGCAGGGTGGTAGACCAAAAGTAGAGATCTAAGGTGGAGAACGAGACAGCAGAGGGACCGAAATTGGGAACAGATGTAATAATGATGTAGAGGCTAAATATTGAGGAAATGATAGGCACATGGAAGAAAGGAGTGACTAGGAGATCGAAATACAATGCAAGTAGCGACGGTAAGTAGGGACCCGGGGTAACAAAATCCGATGCACAAGTTGAGAGTATGATCCAAACAATTAGTGGCAAAGGCTTACTGCCTTAACTGGTAGTACATGGCAATATTGATAGCGCATGGTACATATGTGGAAGAAAGTAGTGACCAAGAGGATATACACTGAAGATCGAGATGCAGATGTCAAAGTAGTGAACCGAATGGATCAAAATTTGAGGTATAAATTATTGTATGATGTAACATCCGGCGTCGTACGTAGAGGCGTCGAGTGAGGAACTAATTTGACTTGGCTTGGGTGAATTGGCACACCCATTGATGAGATCTCTTCGAGGAACACGTAGTAGTGGCGTCAAAATCGGGGGTAGCGAAGCTTGGAACTAGCTCCGCGCTTATTGGTGGGGAGTTGCGTTTGTAGCCGGGCGACTTGATCCTCAGATAAGCAAAGATGTTGGAGAGGTATCGCATCCAGCAGTATGAAAGCCGAACTGAAAATAGGGATAAACTGATACCGACTATGGGGCGGTAATGATTGTCGTCTCAAAAACAATCCATGTTGGCTTCAAGCCAACTGTGAAGTAAATCTGTAATGGTGGAAGGCTTTGGATTGAACTTTTAAGCGAAACACATCGAAACATGTAGCCTCAGAGCGTGCAAAATGCAAGTATTTCGTTCACTGAAGTATGTTTTGGTTGACATTTTTTTTTTAACAATAAGGATAGACAACGAAAATACTGGAACTTTCAATGACAATTGATATATCAGAACAAATTGATTACTTGAAGCAAAAAAAAACTGCAATACTGGTAAATTTGCACTTTTTTTGTTATGTGACACCGGAACTAGAGAGGTTGCTCTTTAGTACCGAAGCACAGCTCCGGTGAGGGCATGGATATTGGCTTTTGGCAATTAAGGAGATAGAGAAGGAAGTAGCTATGAATATTTCTTTTGAATTGTTGAATGATGCAGTCATGCGGGAATATTGAGATTGGCAGCGAGTTCCATATTCGACTTCCATATCCATAAAAACGAATCACGAAATTTGACTGTCACCGAAGATAGGGTTGAGAGAATACTTTTGACCGCAGCGTGAAGCAGCTCGAGTATTACGGGGTAAAAGCATACGTGGGGGTATGATATTAAGAGATTTCGACCACAAAATTTCCATTGTCGTAGCGATACAAAAAGTTTAGGGAGCTTACAATTCGTCTATGCTCGAGTGAATCGAGCTATGAAGTGGCGTCAGAATCTCCTATAATATTAATGGTCCGAGACTGGATACTATCCAGATAGGAGAGAGACGTTCTTACAGTTCCTGCCCACAGGTGGACATTAAATTCAAGACGTGGTCTAATATAGATCTTATAAATTGTCAGTAACCAAGAAGCGTTCAACGAGTTTTTTCAACGTTTTAGGTAAATATTTGATCGTTCCAAGATAAGTTATCTGTGATTTGGATACTTTGAAGAGTTAGTTAATGGCTGGCCACCGAAAGTTATTGGAACAAGGTTAGAGACACAAGACAGCTATGGGTTTTTGAAGCATGAAATTCGACTTAATTATTTTTTTTTGCCTCAACTAAGAATTTTTGCCAAGTTGTCGTTCAATGATTAAACCATGTACCTGCGTTGTTTTATTAAGCTAGTACATCGGGCTAAGTACGCAGTGTTGAAACGATAGGAGAAGTTTAATGTGCTGTCATCAGCGAAGCTATGTATAGGATTGGAAGTCTTGATCAAATATTATAATATAATAGAAGAAGGAGAAAGAACCGAACCCTGAGGGACACCAGCGTTAATTTTATGAGAAGGGAAAGTCACACCACACGAATTGAACGATTGGTTAAAACATTTTCAATCCAGGAAATAAGGTAGTTGTACAAACCAATAGCATTAAGTTTGATTAAAAGTGCGCTGCGCCATACTCTGTCAAAAGCCTTGAAAATATCGAGAGCGATAATACAAGATTCACCAATCTGGTGAATGCTCTTGTTCCAATGTTCAATGAGGGCGGCTAAAAGGTCTCCTGTGGAACGTTTTTTGCGGAATTCAGACACCTAATCAAAATTCCAGTATTTTAGTAACTACTGCAACATTTTTTTTCAACAGTCAAGATTGTTATAAGCTATACTTGGTATCATGTATTCATAATGAATTCGAATTACAAATCAATTGTAAATGCACAAATTAAAACTTTCAAATCTGGGAAAAAAAATAAGCATATTTCTGTGCACAAACTTGAAACACATCTCATACACATTTCTCGATAGACCTATCATTTTCAATGAGTTTCTAAACTTAAAGTAGCTCAGCAAATCGATAGTAGAATAAACCATAAATAAAGTTTAGCAATTTGTAAGCAAATTTCATTTCATTTAGCATTTAATCCAGAACAATCTATAAAGCTTCGTAGAATTCGTCCTGGCAATCAAAAGTTAAGTTTTAATAACTTTTCAGATTAGTAAAATTCAAATATTTCTGTAATTTAATTCGTTCTTTTATTTTCAAATCGTCTTTGTGGAATTTATCTGTTCTTAATTCGCATTAAAGAGTCATTTTAATCTGAATTAAAAAGAGTTAGCGAAATTCTTGAAAGTTTTTGGGAAAAAAAAAGATTTTGGATGTTTTTCTTTTATTCTGAAGGAAAACTGAGAATCCAGTTAAAAATAAAGTTTCAAATTTTTTTTATTTTATTATTATTTTTTATATTGCTATTTTTTGCGATATTAATCTAGAAATTCAACATTTTGGGTACTGACAATGCTAGGTAATGCTCCAGTACTGATTGAGTATTAAATAGTTTTGTGCTACTAATGATGCAAACAAATATTTAATTTTATCAGTACTGTAAGGATTTTTCAGCAGTTCAAACGTTGAAAGCAGAGCTGTATTCGTTAGTCCAGTAGAGGGTATACACTCTAGCACGGTTTGAGTGTTTGCCGGTGACCGATGTTGCTGAATTTATAAAATCATCAATAATATCGAACTGCAATTTTATTATCCTATGCAAGAAAAAAAAAATATATATATTATAAACTTATAGGGATGTGCTCCCAGTGCAAAACAATAGCAATTAAAATATTTTACTGACCATGTATTATGTTTATATAAAATAATTAAAATGCAATATGTAGAATAGAAAATTTTGTAAAATTACGTTGAATCCGCTCAATTTGCAAGACATGAATCAGAAAACAGGATCCCAAATCACACAGCTATATTCCGAAATCGGTCTCACAATAGAAACAAAGAGTGCCTTTACAGTATAAGGTTCTTTAGAGTTACGTTTTATAAAATCAAGATTTAAGTTAGCTTTGGAGATTATGTAGTCAATATGAGAATTGAAATTAAAATTAGAATCGATCAACACACCAATATCCTTTACCTCCATGCATCTCTGAAGGGATCTATTGAAAAGATTTTCGATGTGCAGAAAATATTTTGCACTTATCGAAAATGAGTTCTAATAAGTTGACGTTACACCAATTATAGAGCTCAGTAATATCAACCTGCAGTTCAAGCTGAAGATCGCAGAAAAAAGTTTAATATTATCTGCGTACAAAAGAGAGCTAGAAAAATGTAATATGAAAGGAATATCGTTAGCAAATAAAGCAAAAGGTAAAGGCTCTAAATGGCTTCCTTGTGGAACGCCAGGTATAAAATCAAAACACGACGAAAAAATTCCATTTATTTGCAAAACCTGGCTTCTATTCGTCAAGTATGATGAAAAACAATTCAAAAGGTTCGAATGAAACTAGAGCCCTCAATTTCTCAATCAAAGGTCCATGATGAACCCGATGAAAAGCCTTTTTAAAATCTGATTAGAAGACGTCAACTTGAAGGCCTTGTTCAAACATATCTAAACAGTGTTTAGTAAAAATTGATAAATTTGTAGACGTAAAACGTTGGCTGACAAAACCATGTTGACAATCAGAAACACTCTATTTGACATGAAAACATAGCTCTTTCTTAACTATGCTTTCAAATAATTCTGGGAAAGAGGATAGTTTGGATATTGGCTTATAAAATCGGTGCTTTCTTGGCCCTGATCGGATAAATTTTTCTGCTTGAAACTGATCCACTGGTGGTCCGTTTAAACTTAAAAACATTAAGTTTGACACATTTGAAAACGGAAACGTTGATATCTTCCTTAAGTAAGGCTTAAACGTTTCTGCAATAATTTCGCTATGTAGAAATATCTTTCGGAAGCTCTACGTTTTCAGGATTTGATTCCGAACAGAGTCTTGAGGTCATCCTATCGACCATCGTTTGTTATTAATTGGTACGATTCTTAGATTACGCATCGAATGGATATTTTTAATTGTTTAATTTAACCAAAGCGGTTTTTTGACCAGAAAAGGTTTTAAAACTTTCCAAAACTCGAAGGAACTGTTTTGTTTATATATTATGCCCTCAGAGCAAAACAAATTAGTTTTGTCGAAGATAACAGATGACCGCAAAGAACTTTATTATTTCCAGACGTATGGGCATCACTCACTACTTCTGAAAAGAACGCTAACTTACAAATTTCAATTGAAAAATTTAAAAACTAATTTAAGCAAAAAATTATCAAAAAAACTACAATTAAATAAAATTTTACCTAAATAAGTGCTGTTTGTCAGAACCCAAAATATTTTCAAGGGATCGACCATAACTCTGACGACTGCTTCCAAAACTAGTCAGCACCAGTGATACCACCAGCACGATAAATGCATGATTGCTGACATAAGCTGATGCTGATGGTGTGCTACATGATATTCCGTCGTCATTTCATAGTAGTGGCAATTTTCACTGTAACACACTTTTTTGTTAACACGAACCAATTAAATTTATTGCATTTCTATTTCACTTTTCTTTTAAATTTAATTTCATTTCAATTAAATTTTTAATTTCACATTGAACAAACAACAATGGTCGTCAACTTTTCACTATTTTTCACTCAAACCCAAGTTATGTAATTCAAGGGGCGAAAAAAAACTTTCAGTATGCATCTAAATCATTGCACTGCAAAATGAATTGTAAAAAAAAAGAAATGAAAATCTATAATACAACTGCAATTTAACACGTAGAAGGTATGCTACTTTTTCGCAGGTTACATTATGGAGAGGTGTTGAATGGGGAGGAAGCCACTAGTAATGGAACAATCATCGCATACAATGGATATAGATTTGTGCACCAATACCTCTTTTGTACACACAATGCACTCTATACCGCTTCGTCCTTTTTACAGGCGTTATTTCTGTTGTTAAAGTTTCTTTTTTTTTGGAATTGATGTGAAGTTATTTCATCGCTCCTTTCAAACAGGATGTAAATGTGAACTATAGCATTTTGAGCGGAATTCTACGAACGTACAATCGTTTGTAAATGCATCCTCATAAAAATCGGAATGACGTCGATTTGCATTTCGTATTGTTGTAATGAGGACGTGAACATTTGTTGCATACTACCGGTAGCGTTTAATTACAAAACGTCCTTTTTCATCGTGGAGGAAATATAGAGAGAACTATATAATAGTGTAACGTAGCGCAAAAGAAACTGAAGTAGGTTCTCGGCACGTATAGCAACTACAACGCGGAAAATTTTGCTATTGTCGACCAAGAAGGGATTGAAAAAATATTCAATCCTTTTTTCTGTACGGAAACTGTTTCATAATTGGAATAACCGAGCAGACCAACTTCAACAATAAGCCCGAAATGAAGTTATACACGATTTTGGAACACAATGAAGTGCAATTACTGAATGCCGTCAAGATAGCTGCCGCTACTGTCCCATTAGGATTACAGTACAAAAATATGGCAACCGTGTTCAACAATGTTGTTCGAAACGTAGTCGGCCCGAAACAAAATGCGAGCTGGACCGAAATTTAATTTAAAATTGCACTTGTGCATTTAAATTTAAGGCCACTCGACTAGAGTGGGTTTTCCTAGGATGCGAGATATTTTTCATTAAAAATAAAATAAAGTGGTTATGAAGAGAACGAAAAGTCGGATTTTCGAATTATGGAGAATAACATTAAATTTTTTGTAATACTCAATTAGGAGGCAATTACGAGAAAACGACAGAGTTTTAATTATTATTAAATTTATTTCTGAGAATCGCATAATTATGAAAAGAAATCTGACAAAAAACATATTTTTCGATCATATTAGGACGTTGAAGCAATTCAAGAAATAACTACATTTTTTTTCATTGATCTTTCGCTCTTAATTAATAGGAAATCATGAAAAATTGTAAAACCCAAATTCAATTCATAGGTACTTTAATCAAATATCAATAGAAAATCGACCACTATTTCCTATGAATGGAAAAGTATTTATATCTTAGCTAAATCGTATTCAATTACCGGAAATACTTGAAATGGAAAAAAAATCACGTTTATTCGTCAATGAAATCATGAACGAAAACCAATCGCATTTTCTCGACTTCGTTTTTCTTTCGTATTAAAAGAGATAAAAGAAAATGAAGTTTAAAATCCTTAAAGTTGAATTCAAAGACGATATGCTATGAAAACAACTGGAGGAGAACAAGTATGTTATGAGTAAATGTTTCCGGATTTTACTTTTTAATTTAGAAAACATACAAGAAAACCCTTGTAGAACGTCTAATCTTAAAGTATTTAGGTTTTTACTATTAGTTCGAAGAAGTATTTGATCGAAAATTCTATCCTTCGTATATAGATAGAGTTGAATTTTGTATTGGTTGAACGAACAATAACTAGAGGGGCATGTCCCCGATTATAAAGCTACATACGTGCATGATAACAAATAGATCTGAAATTGTGCAATGAGAACTTGTTGGCAAGCAATTTCGATTAAAACAAAAAAAAAACAATATCAATAAAGAATTGCATTCAAACTGTGAACAAAGCTCGAAAATACAAAATTAATAAATTGAATGACAATCACACTATGTGGAAGATATAGGGTGGCTGGACCTCTATCGAATTCATAAAATGTTAAAAAAGATATCTGAGGGTTAGGACACTGGCGTGGTGTCCATTGATGCAAGTGAAGCATTGCTTTCCTTACATTTTACCTTCTTTTGAGTCTTGAATACTAAACTGAAATCAGAACGAATATGTAAATTTATTCGAAAATTTCTAAAAGAAAACGTGCATTATTTTCGTCCAACTCTAAAAATAACATTTACGTGCGCAGGATAGCTTTTTTATGACGCTTTTTCTAAACAAAAGCATTTAGATGAAAGTCCAAAGTCTTCTCTCGGCGAGATGTAATTTGAAAAATGCATACACAAGACTGCCGGCCAGTACGTGGCAAAATGTTCGCGCTCGCCAAGCGCAAGTTCGACTTTTATAAGAAGGGGAGAGGCGTTAAGGTAATTGCTTCCACCCAGTACTTGCAGTCGCAAGCTCATTCCCTTCGATCAAAGTATTGCCAGTATTGAAATTTCAGTAAAATTCGTCGAGAAGAAAAGCATGAATAGATTGATTTAGAAATATTGCTTGGATTTGTCGTAGTAAAGGCCATCTGTTAGTAAGGGATTGAAATGTCCATTTATTTATGAATTCAAACGTTTATTTGTTATTATTGTTTTCAGTTATATTATTTTTATTAAAATTTATTAATCGCTTTTAGCTTAGCTTTCAAGTAGGGCAATATGATACAATTTTTAGTGTGGTGTGCCGTGAAGTATAATTTTTTTTGGCATGAAATTTTTTTTTTAAATACAACTTTTGGCTTAACATGGCGGATCATTGTTGCATTATTGATAACCTTAGTGATAACCTTTTCTAGTTATCTTTTGGATCCCGATATTTCTTCTTTTTATTATTACATATCCATTACAAAGAAATACACTAAGCATTTTACTAGTAAAATTGACGAAGAGACCGAACCGGTTGCCGATTACAAGACCATACAAAATTTATTATAATTTTTTTTTAAGGAAAGATTTCCGGATTGAAAACTGTTTGCTTTATTTTGCGTGACATTTCGGTGTCTGCTGAGACCTTTATCAATTAATTTTGTTAGCCATTTCTATTATTTTCTAATGACATAAATGTTTGGCAAGCTACCGGATTTTGCGACTTAAAGAAATTACATACATAGCTGTAGACAGACATGGTGCAAAAAACGTTGATAATATAAAATCAAAACTTTTATGTTCTAATTGTAATTGGTTCAGATCCCAGAACTGAAATATTTGTTAAGTAACCAACATGGATTAGCAATTTTACAAAAAAAAAGAGAAATTATTTAAATTTTAATTGATATTGTGTACCATTTAGGATGCCAAGATGAGGCATTCCGTGGTCACAATAAAAATATAAATTCTTCAAATAAACGAAATTATATTCAAATATTTAGTAAATTTTTAGCTAGTTGTTAATTGTAATTGCTTCTTCTTCAATGGCGCTACAGCCCAAATCGAGCCTTGGCCTCCTGACCTTCAGGTTCCTTAACATTTTCATTATTTATTGCGGAAGAGTTGTTAACTCTTCGCACAACCCTCTATCTACGAATTTTTCATTTTCGTAGATTGAGGTAACCAAGGTATATTCAAGCAGGTAGTGTGCTGGAATTATGCGTCGACCAGGATTTGAACTCACGACCTTCGCATTGTAAACCAAACTCGCTACCTACTAGACTAAACACTAGATTTGTAATTGCTTCCCTTAGCTATATTATCACGCCACGGCACTGGGTTAGGAGGCCCTAATTTGGTGTACATCGCTTATAACCCCCATACTGCGTAAAGAATTTAACTTACTTCTTCTACTTCTACAATGGCGCTACAGTCCAAATCGGGACTTGGCCTCTTGACCTTCAGGTTCCTTAACGTTTTTCATTATGTATTGTAGATGAGTTGTTAGACCTTGACACAACCCTTGTAACGATCGTGTCAAAATTCACTGTAGTGAATAATTTTTTTTTTAATCGAGTATTTTTTAAATTTTCTTTTTTTTATACACATTCACCCGTGTATAAAAGAGAGTAAATTATTTTTTTTTTGTTTTTTTTTAGTCAGTTTAGAATTTGATTTGGAGTTTGGAAAATTAATTTTGAGGAGAAAATTCAATCCGTTTAAATTATAAAGTTAATACAACTTAAAGAAAAATCTTTGCTTTTAAAAACAGAAATTGATTTTTTACTGGGAAATCAAAAAAGAAGATAAATATAACCGAACATATTTTGAAGTACGCATGCACAAAATCTTTTTGAGGACGTTTTCTTGAATTTGTTAGTGAAGATTTTTTTTTTTTCCTGAAACTCGAAAATGAAGACTGATAACGAAGGAAGGAGTACCTATAGCTATACCGGAAACCAAACTCTACATAGTACGAGTACTACCAGCAAATCTGCTATGAAAGAGCACTAAAAATGGTTATGGAAATTATTATTATTTTGGTACAGAGCTACGGTGAACCGGTATACGGTACCATGTCGTCGATAGGAATGTTCATAATGGCTGGTAGTGCAACAATGTCACCATATCAAGCTATAATGGGACAAATGCCGATGCCAACTGTGGAAATCCAACAGCATCCGAAACAGTATCCGATGCCATCGATGCAATCAATCCAGATGCCACCGTCCATGCAAGCTATGCCCAATATGAAATTATATCAACCGGCACTAACGCGAATTGGCACCTCA
This sequence comes from Chorisops tibialis, assembly GCA_963669355.1. Classification (NCBI taxonomy): domain Eukaryota; kingdom Metazoa; phylum Arthropoda; class Insecta; order Diptera; family Stratiomyidae; genus Chorisops; species Chorisops tibialis. Next base: position 292,433,631 of record OY770262.1, read on the forward strand.
GGATCCACACCTTATTAATATGCAGCGTATTCGAAGGGTCCTAGCGTTGCTCACCGCAGCAACAGTATGCTTCCATGATTGCCGCCGCTATGATCAACTATCTCATGCAGGGAAGAACGCAAGGAGTAATGTTAACCTACGCCACTAATCCAGGCCAGGTCCGTATTGATGTTAATGATTTCTAGATGATATTTCTTAAGAGTCGTGTTGTTTGATAGTGCAGCACTAATTGGTTGATAATTTGGTTTTCTCCCTCTCCATCTCCAATCTGAAGAAATCTTTGTCCAACCGAATGGGTTGTGACGACACGACGCAACTTGGACTGAGCTGGTCAGAGTGGTGGTCAAAGACAGTTTAACCGTACAGGTGTAGAATTATAGATGTACCCTCCTGAGAAGGTGGTTACACCCTCTATCCACGAATTTTTAATTTTTGTAGATCGAGGTGACCAAGATAAACCTAAGTAGGCAGCGTGCTGGAATTATGCGTCAGCCGGGAGTTGAACTCACTACTTTCGCATTTTAGACCAATACGCTATCCACTAGGCAACACTCCATTTAACTTACACTATGTGGAAATGAATCCACACAAATTCTTTTAAGATTCCGACGGTAAAACCATTAATATTTTTTTTTGTCATTTTTAATGTTCGATAATAGTCACCGGCTGGTATCAAGGGATAAGTGTACGAGACCTAAACAACGAAACACAATACAAAATAACGCTCCACTACTGCTTAGCTCCATTTATTTTTAAATGCATAACTACGGAGTTAGCAATTAAAACATATCACTTTCAATGAAAGAGAAAGATTTTAAAAAAATATATCTGCCAAAAAGACGTCCGCAACTTTTTTATTCTTGGAAGAAGTTGAAGATGCGCGTGATGTCAATATCCAGGTTAGGGTGATAGCAAATAGAGAAGACTAACGTAATGGAGATTCAAGGATAGCAGCACTGTAATTACGGAGGAGGCTTAGAGGGCTCGAGCACCCCACGTTCAGAAAGTACAATTCATGGAGCCTAATCTTCCGAAATATTTAATACTTCAGGTGTTCCGCAAAGTAGTCATCTAAGTCCACTTCTATTCCTTCTCTTTATTAATGATGCGATTTCGTTTATCTTTAACTCGGGCATTTTTCTCTATGCAAATGACGCGAAAACCTTTAGGATTATCAACAGCAGCAAAGATTGTTAATTAATTAATTTAGGTGTACTATTCAACAGTAGTTTTACCTTTGATGATCACGTGGAACATATTGCTGGTGAAGCAAACGGATTTGTTAAAAGGCGATCGAAAGAATCTAATGATTTCTCTACAACGAAAATGTTATATTATACATTCGTCCGATCTATCCTTGAATATGCAAATCCAATCTGTTCGTCATTTTACTACATTCACATAGACAGAATCGAAGTAGCTCAGAGTCGGTTCTTAAAGTTTATCCTTCAAGGTCTACCCTGATCCGATTTTTTTTTTTTTTACAGAATGACCTGTGTTAAAGGCAATTTCGGCCTTTATGTGCAATGCACAAGCACAGTCATGGAGGGAAGGAATGGGATTGGGAAGGTTGGGGAAGGGGAGTGAGAACGACCGTAGCGAGTGGAGAAGCTGGTATATTGCTCAGTTGTACTGGCTGCTTACTGACAAATATTTGCAGATGTTATGGGGGACTGAATGATAGAAAGCGAACAGAAACCATCTACTGAGTATCTAGGCCTTCTTGAAGTGGAACCGTTTCACTTTTACACCGTTTCCCCATTTTATTGCGAATAATTTTTTATCACCAGTAGCAACTGAAAAATTTGCGCTTAAAAAATCCCGTCTGGAGTGGGAATCGAACCCACGACCTATTGACTGAGAAGCAAGCACGCTGCCCACTACGCCATGGAAACCTCAATCCGCTTAAGTTACCGCCATATGTTGATAGTTGAAATCTACTGTCTATGGGTTCCTTTGAGAAAATGTGGATACATGCCAGAGCTCTTTTTGGATTTAAATTTATTTCGGGTATAATTGACTCTGACAAATTGCCTATGAATAATGTTCCTCATTGCCCTTTGCGAAACTATGAACTTTGTAGGATTTACGAACTACGGGTTTCATGAACCGGTATAATATATGATGAGATATTTCAATAACTATTTCTTGCGACTGGATTTCCTCATGAATTTTCCCGAAATAAAAAATCAGCTTTCTTCAGGTTATTTGTTAAATAAGTTTATTTTTTAGTTTTTTATTTAGTTCATTATTAATTTAATTTTAAGTAATTTTTTCATGTTTTCAAACGTTTATATTTCTTGTGCTTAAAGATATAGTAATAAATTTTTTGATGATTTTTTATTATTGAAAATACTTCGTAGAGTAAAGTATCATACCATCAAAGAAGAGATATGACATCCTTAAGGAAAAGATAGTCACGCAGTTGTTTTTTGCGGCCATAAGCTCTCTCTGATTTATTTTGTTCCATTTCAGGATTATATCGAGTTCAGTAAACCAAAAAACATATTGCGTTTAAAGACCACCGAAGACTAATGTGCCCAATCATCATTGGTACCGTCATCATCAAATGTACTATCAGCAGCGGAATTGTGAATGGTACGCTAGAAGGTCCTTAATGAGAATTAAGAAAAAGGTGGAACGCTAGAGTAGATGAGAAGCGGAGACGAATAAAAACCATCTGATATAATACTTTTTGTACTGTGCACTTTGAAAGTAACCTCTTAAGACTCTCTATATATGTCTTTTTCATATTTGCTATTATTGTTAAATTTTACTTTTGTCTTGTCCTTACAGTTCTTACATTAGTTACTAAAGTATTGAATTTAAGTCAAAAACTGAATTAACTGCATCGTAATTTGAAAATTAGAGAACAAATGGATTCAACTCCTAATTTTTAAATCAAACCGTAGACTGCTTTCTCTAATATAGATATCTTTCGCAAATAAATAATGAAAAATGTTAAAGAATCGGAAGGTCAGGAGGCCAAGGCCCGATTTGGGCAGTAGTGCCATTTGTAGTAGTAGTAGAGTTTAGAATTGACATCAGACGATACCTAATTATACTATAATTTCGTCTAGCAAAAGCCTTGAGATTATCCCGATCAGTCCATTCACAGAAACGTTTCTTTCGAAACCTGAAAGCCAAAAAAACGAAGTCCTATTTGAGCTTTACTGCCATTGAAGAAAAGCAAGACAAACTCAACCTAGGTATATCCTAGTGGGTAGTGTATTGGTTAACAAATTGCGACCGATGCATAGTTACAGCATTGTTCGAATATCTGAGCAACTAAATCAGTGAGATTAATAAAAAAATTAAAATAGAAGATCTCGCCTAACAATAGCAAATGAAAATGCTAAGGAACATGAAGCTCTTCAGGCCTTGGCTATAGTGTCATTGAAGAAGAAGTCGCACTGACCTCAGGTTTCTTCGCAGGACTATGAACCTGTCCAAATGGTATACTATATATAATAAACAAAACTGCAGTGATAAAAGGAAATAAGATGGTTTTTGCTAATATTGGGAGAACACAACTCTATGTAAATTCATAGAACTTCTATTTAGTGTAGAGCCTATCCGTCAATTTGGGGAATAAACCTTATCGCTTCTACAGACTCCCTTGAGCATCGCAGAAATGTACTCTGTATTTATTATAAATATTTCCATGGTAAATGTTGTAAGGAACTAAAGGATCTAATACCTCCTCTTTTATATGCCCCACGTAATACTTACTTACTTACTGAACACGCTCACGAGTACTCTAGCATCTGACGTGAAGAACAGTGCCATTTCGGCAGCCCTTCAACCATCGGAAGTCAATTAGGGTTGAGTTACTCATACTTGAGATGTACAAATGAATGGTACCTTTCATGCAAGTTAAAATGACCCACTTCACAGTTTTTGTCCCATTTGAATTACAATCATTCATTTGTACGGCAGCATTATTTGTACCACTCACTGCACAGTTTTGAGAGAGTCGTGTGAATGAGGACTTAGGAGTTATGTGAAAGCAAATAAGGCAATGGCATAGCATGCATGACCAGAAGAGCTGACGAGAGATGAAGTGTCGCAATAGTAGCATATATACAATTAGTCTCATCTCATTTGAGGTATCACCTCAAATGAGGAATCCCCTCAAATGAGCTATGAACTCAAATGAGGTATGAATGTGAAATTATAGCACTGTCACATGACGGGTTCGTATGCATACGATTTGTCGATTGAGGTGCAATTTCGAAACTTCACATTCACAAATTGTATGTAACCGTGCTTGGGTCCGGCTATGGTGGAGTTGAACCCGTCATATCACTTGGTATATTTGAGGTGGAACAATGTACCGCCTTGCATTACAAATCAGCCAAACTAGAACTTCGGATAAAAATTCTTGACCTACCCAACACTAACGTCATGATGTGGAATGTATTACCAGGCAGTCTATTTCTAGTGAAGTATAATCCCCAACAATTCAAAAACAACGTCCATCGCCATTTTAGACTTATCCCACGTTTCGTTTCCTATTTCTACATATTTTCTGTACCCTTGTCGATCTAATTGTGCATTACGCATTAATATTATTTCGGTCTTCTCCTCTTCTACAATGGCGCTACAGCCCAAATCGAACCTTGGCCTCCTGACATTCAGGTTCCTTAACATTTTTCATTATTTTTTGTGCAAGGGTTTTTAGCTCTTCGCACAACCACCCATCTACGAATTTTTCATATTCGTAGATTGAGGTGACCAAGGTATATCCAAGCAGGCTATGTGCTTGAATTATATATTGCGTCGGCCGGGACTTGAACTCACGACCTTCGCATTACAAGACCAACACGCTACCCACTAAGCTACACCCTAGCTCACCGTAATAAAATATAATTTATTAAAAAACAAAAAAAATAGGACGTGATTAAGGAACAGGATACCATTCGAGGTTCTTTCTTGCAAAGGAATAATAATCTATTCATAAAATCAAACGTTTCGGAACTTGTAGAACAAAACTACAAGCCTCGATGTGGACTAAAGCGCCAATGAATCAGAAGCTTTAAGTCCTTTTACAGTGTCTCATATGGATAAGTTTCGTTCCCAGAAAATTCTCCTTAACCAAAAAATATCTACCAATCGAAAATTCTTTTTGCTACTACCGAGCTTTTAGATTTTTTTGTAAATAGAATCCTGTCAATAAAAATTGTTAAGCTTTCCAGCGAATTTTCCGTTTCTTTGGTATGAGTATACATATCTTCTTGGTATAAATGAAAAGACCAATCTCTTTGTCTTTCGAAGTTTTAATATTCTCTATGAACAAAAATCCAAGATTAATAGAAGAAACGGAAAATATTAAAGTATACTGCGAGGAATGTTATATAAGTATTATGCCAGCGAGTTCAATAAAAATATAATAAGATAATCTACCTGAAGAACAATGCTTCAAAAAAAAAGTCTATCTACTTTATTTATAAAACCTACTCATTCTAGAACACAATTCATACTTCACATTTTTTTTTTTTAATTTCACAAAAATAATGCCTTTATTTTATCCTTATAAATATTTCTTTAAATAAGTATTTTATTAATATAGCAAAATATTTTTTTTTTGCTGATAACGAAAAACGTTTTGATTAGTCATTGTCCTTTGATGTTCAAAAGCTTAATACTGCAGCAATTTCTTATGCGTATAATGATTTAGAATTAAACAGATACCATTTTCAGAATAATTACGTTAATGATGTGAAATCGAGTACCTTCTTTTTGCTATTATAAATTAAAATTTTCATAGCTGACGATAGCAATAGTCAGAAATAATTATGCCTGTCATTATCTGTTGCTGTAGGGTTTCATCTATGAAAATTGTAATTTTATAACGAACAATAAAAATAATAATAAACAATAACTATTATGGTATTAAAGTATAGCTTTAATCGAATCACATGATTTTTTTTCAAGTTGAAAACACTCGCAAATTCTTCTTCCTTCTACCCATACGAAAATATCACATTTTCTAAAAATGCAAATAAACATATTTTGAATATTAAATGATCAGAAAAAATCAATAACTAAATTTATTTAAGATCAAAACATAATACTACGCGTGTCCAAAGCTTTAATTGTACTTTACTTCTATTTAATAATGAAAAACTGTGCATATATCTGAAGTCACGTGAAGTAGGTGAGTGAGTTTTACCGAGATAATTTCGACGGTATAGGTGGTTCAGTGGGAAAACTCGCCTGCCCCGCGAACGGCCCCGGTTTCAATTCCCGGCCGATATTCTTTTTTATGAATATTTTTTGAACGATTTGACTACAATAAAAATATCATAATTTCAAATAAGTTTTATTCCATGTATAAGTTCAAAATAAAATCAATGTTTTTAGTTTGAAACTACCGATTTGATGTCTAAAACTGAATCCATTTGAATCTAATTAAAGTAGATTCAAGAACTGTGGCTAAATTTTGGCAAGACAAATATATCAGCATAGCTAGGGTATAGCCTAGTGTGTAGTGTGTTGGTCTTGTAATGCGAAGGTCGTGAGTTCAAATCCCGGTCGGCGCAATATATAATTCCAGTACATTCCTTGCTTGGATATACCTTGGTCACCTCAATCTACGAAAATTAAAAATTCGTGGAAAGAGGGTTGTGCGAAGGACTAACAACCCTTCCACAATAAGTAATGAAGAATGTTAAGGAACCTGAATATCAGGAGGCCAAGGTCCGATTTTGGCTCTAGCGCCATTGTAGAAGTAGAAGTATATCAGCATAGGTGGTTGTGTGGTGCAATGCTCGCCTGCCACGCGGGTTCGAGTTTCGACCGAAAAACTTTTTTTTAATATTTTTTTTAGCACATTACAAATTAGAAATTTCCAAAATTGACAATGTACCTTCACATGGATGAATAGTCGCTACGAGTTGAGTCTAAACACAAGAAGACATGAAGTTATATTTAAGCAAGAAGATTTGAAGCTGTTTATAAATTAAGCTAATGGAAAATTCATCACAAAGAATGTCGTGTAATATGAAATATCAACTTCTCTCATTACATTATGCAGATTTTAAGTCCGGTACTGAGTTTAGCAAATCAGGAGTTTTTGAAGGGACCGGAAATAATGAAAAATTAATTATATATATATTTTATTAAATAAATAAAAATTTCTAAAGGGAAAAATTATTTGTATTCATTCGTTTTTTGACTTATTCAGCGATAAAAATAATGTGGGTCTTATGAAATATCCTTCCTTTTCGTACAAAATACACTGAATGTGCTTGTATTTTAATAATAAAGTATTCTGATCGAATTGGAAAAAAAATCGCAACTCCGAAATAGTCTAAGAACGAAAAAAAAACCGAGTGTCTGTAAGCCGTACGTGAACGCTCAGAGCATATTAACTCCCAAGCCCTTCAAGATAGAAAGTTCATTTTTGAGTGGATCATATACGGTTGCGGATCTCAGGCGGACACCCATTTTGTGGGGTGCAAGGGCTAAGGAGGGAGCGGAGGGGACCGATTAGACCGAAAAAAAAGAATTCAAATATCTTAACCATGGTTTTAGCCGGGAAGCTGAAAATCAACATATATATGAAGGGGCTTGTGGGACAAACTTTAAAAATAATTTAATTTTTTTGTCCATTGTGGTCCGAAAATGGAGGGCGGGGCTAAAAATAAATTGTCAGCCGAATTTTTTCGAAATGATTATATCTTCGAAATTACTTACCATAAAAATTTCATATTTTGGATCATTAAGGTGGCGTACAGATCCGTCGGAAAAAGCCGAAAGGGAGGCTAATTATTCTAAGGGGGATGGTCATGGAAGGAGGGAAAGGGTGCAAAGAAAGAGACTCAAAAATGAATATCTCGTAAGCTATGTAATTGAAGCTTGGAACATTTCTAATTTCGAGCACTTTCCGAAATTTCAACCCGTTATATCTCAAAACTGAGTACAGATGTCCAATTGAAATTTTGTCAGATTGTAGAACCAGATAGTCTTTAATTCTGGTATACAATTTACGTGGGGGGTGTAAGAGGAGGGAGATGGTAAGCAAAAATGTTGAAAATATTCAGTGATTTTTTTTGGGCTCTGGTGAAAGATACAAAGTTTGAATTTTCTATGTGGATACATTGATATACATAGAGAAAAAATATTAATTTGTTCCACATTTGTTATAAACCGATGAATAAAAAATCCCTAAAAGTATGAAATATTAACTGGTCGAATACCTTAAAAACTTCTACCTTCTCCCAAACAAAATTATTTGTTCGATCATTTTCAAGAAATCAATTAAAACCTAACTATTAAAACCTATCAATTTAAAATTTTGTACAAAAACTTTTAAAAATCGTTGAAACCAAATTGAGTCAATATTTTTGAGATCGCGCCTACCCTTCCTCCACCTCCCACACAAAATTATGACTTTAACCAATTTCAATAACCAAACAATAACCAACCAATCAAAAGTTATAAACTTGAAATTTTGTACGAGCAACCTTACAGGAGAAACGAAATAAAACTGCATCAGAAATTTTTCGATTCTCTTATCTCCTCTACCACCTCCTATACACATGTTTGGTTTCGTGAATGTAAAATATAAACACATTATTAACCTTCCCTACTATCATCCCTTCCCCTTTCCATCATAAAAACCCAACTTTCATAAATAAAGGAATGAAATATTGATTATACGTACTGGAGCTATTGATCGTATTCGTATTAAATGTGTGAGAACAGCCCTGCCCTAGATCCACCTTTCACTTAGTCTTTCTCAACCAATCTAACCTGCATATTGCCTTTTCATGCATCCTCAACTTATTCCAAGAAAAATAAAATTGCGTCCTACTTATTTGCAGTTCATTTAAATTACACTGAAAAAGTTGCGGCGCCTTAAAATCATAATGGACGCATATTAACTTCAAAACTTTTTCATCAAATTAAGAAAAAAAAATCGTATCTATTATTTTTCATCTTTTTTATTTTTCTTTTCTTAAATTCATAAAAAATCTACTCTAATGATATTCATTAAGGAAAAAAAAAAGAAGAAAATTTCAAAAATAAACTTTAGCAATTGGAAGAACGTGGCGGTGTTGAAAATTCGACAGTGCGACAAAACTTTCTTGTCGAGTTTTTTTTTTTGCATGGATATTTCAAGTTGTTTTTTTTCTGAACTTTTCCAAGAAGTATTTAACAGAAAGAAAAGGCAAAACTGATGCGCACACCCAAGGGCTTTTACTACGTTGTTCTTCCTAAAAGTTTTCCGGGTGTTTACTTAATAACCTCTATGACCCTTATATAGCAGCCTACTGCCCAGTTGATTGGTCCGAAAGAAATTCAGAAAATCTCACTTTGCATCGCCGAATTTCATGAACCACGATATCCCATTTGATAAGGGATGATTGCTAAATGTGATGGGTATTAACCATTTTCCAATCCTCCCCTAATCAAAATACACAACAAAAAAACTTTTTCCTTCTGTGCCATGATATTACTTCCATATACAATCGAGAATGGTAAACTGAAATTTTCGCCTGGCTACTCGAAATTGTTATGAAATTTTTTGGGGTGGAATCAATTCGTCGGGTTGAATCCACCTCGTTTTCAACGAAACCAAGGCTTTTTTTTTGCGTAAGAGATAGGTCAGGCTGAGAAGCCACACTTTGTAGAAACTTTAGGATCTCAGGGAACAAGGATAAACTTGACAGAGGACAAAATGTTGACAAGGGACCTTTACCGTGTCCCAGAACAGTAAGGATCCAATGGGTGGATTCCAGTAGAAAATGAAGATAAAACTTAACAAACAAAACGTGATTAGTGTTTGGAGGCACTTCGACGATTCACGTAGATATTATGACAAGTAGAGATCAAGAGAGGTTTTTCCATGGATTTGGGATAAAATCGGGTTTCACGTTTTTTTTCTGTCTTGTTCATAACATAAACGTATAAAATATAGATAAAATTCCGTCGAAGCAATTTTTTGAGGTAGAAGAAAAGGATTATATGAAAAATAATCGAGAAGTAGAATTTTCATGTCGTTGAAACGCACACGTTTTTGAAATCGATAAAGAATCTCGAATTTCAAAGATAAACAGACTTTAATGCTTAGTACACAAGACGTAAGGACATAAGAAAAATGGATAACAATGTTTTTGTTTTGTTTTACATTTGCGTTAGTTATCTCTGTCATCTTTCCGACAAAATTCTTTAATTTCATGTTTTGTGTTTTTTTTTTGTTAGTGAAAGGATGGTAAAAAACGAAACGAATAAGATATATCCAGGACATCATTTTGATTCCCTCGAGACATGAAAAGTGTATGTCCGGATTTTGTTTTCTTCGGTGATGTATAAGACGATTAATAATTCAAGACTATAGGTTCGAAATAGGGTACGTGACAAAACTAGGAAATGGATCAATAGCTCAGGATTTTGTTGTTTAAATAAATTTGGTATTTTTGGCCAATTCATCAATGTTTCCCTTCATATTAACACTTAAATTTTTTTTATTTTTTTTTTCCAGAATATTTCAGAATGTTGTAAAATATAACGAAATATCATTTTTTCGTGTTTTTATCCGTTACTACCAGATAAGATATTGGGTTAGATATTTGATCTTAACCTTTTTGAGGAGCAGCCAGGGACCATAGAGCCTTTAGATCGAAGCGAAATGATGCAGTCTTTGGGTGCTAACGAATTTCATTAAAAAGGGTATGATTTAAGAAATTTATGATGATATTTTGCCTTTCGTATAGTTTATGATCCTTTTTCATGAGGTCATTTATTTTGATTTTTATCACATGGGAATGGTGTTTGTTTGAGAATTATTTACGAAAAAAGGTCGATTAGGTTATGTGGCTGTGAATGATATGGAATTTCTAAGAAGAATTTTGTTTTTATAGAGTGATTTTCATTGTTTTATTTATGATGGTGCTGATATTTTGCATTATAGAGACAGGGCATGAATTTGAATATAGCGGCGCTATTCTTTGTTAAACAGGAAGCCGCAAGAATAAACAAGTCCTCTTCTTCAATGGCACTACCGCCCAAATCTGGCCTTGGCCTCCTGATTTTCAGGTTCCTTAACATTTTCATTACTTATTGTGGAAGGATTGTTAGCTCTTCGCATAACCCTCTATCTGCAAACTTTTTTTATTTTCGTAGATATATCCAAACAGACAGTGTGCTGCAATTATGTCCTGACCGGGATTTGAACTCACGACCTTCGCATTTTAAACCAACACGCTATACACTAGGCTATACTCTAGGCTATACCCTAGGCTAATAAACAAGTCCTGGCGGCAACTAAAGGCCGATGCTCAGAGTCGAGCCTTATGGGAAAAAACTGTTTTTGTCCTATATCTTAACAGAAAATTGATTGATTGAATCAGTCCCCGCATGGAGTAAGTGCTGGTCGAGAAAGCTACGGCGATTCCAGTAACTGCTTTTGGAGTTTAGTGACTCCACGTACTCGAGCTATTCGATCGATATCATACTACCCAGAGCTAGATTGAAGCGGGGAGAGGTGACAAACATGAGAATCACTGCGAGTGCCCAATTTTTGCGAAGCATCAACAGAGATTATTTGGTACCACTAGGCAGATTGGTTCTACCGACTTCATGCTCATCAGTTGCCTTTTGCATTTTGGTGACGAACTACTGTTTTTTGTGCATAGTACATGAACTGCATTGTATACGTCGAAAGGACGATGTGGCTATGATGAGGTCCCTTCACGATACGCGTGGGGTTTGATGGTTGATGTCTACATCGCGGGCCGAGAATGGTTTGCTGCATAAACAGTATTCGATTTTTTTTTTATTTCTACTTCCACAGGGAGTTATCTTATCCACAGGTCATTGGTTGCTAAACCTGCACGTATTTAGGATGCGGATTACAAGCGACAGCCTTTTCAGAGGTTGCAATGACGGCGAAAACTCGATTAAACATTATCTTTGTAACTCTCCGCGTATCTCCAATAGTCCTCTCCTTTGTTTAAGCTCTAGATTCTTCTCAGAACCAGGTGACCTCAGAGGCGTCCAACATTCAAGCCGGCTATGGTTCGCAAACCGAACCAAATGGCTAGAACAAGAGTGACTTTCATCTTATAATCAAAAGGGGGAGTACAATGGGCCCAACTAGATGGCCCCAAAGCATACAACCTAAACCTAATCATATCCTCAGCGTGGAATTGCATAGCAAACGAGTTCCTTGATCCAGAGATAAGAAGAGATTTAGATTACGTCTCTCACCAACCAGTGTGTACAACCCGTTCTGAAGTAAGCGCTGTAGACAGGTACCATCTAGGTATTATGACGTATGTTTCTTGCAGGCATGTTTGAAATACGCAAGTTTTTGTACTATTACCTGGCGCGTTAATGATTGTCGTTGCAATAGCTATCCGTGGCTAAAAATAACCGTGTCATGAAGACTTCAGGCTGACCATATTAAAAAAAAAACACAATAAGGTTCTATGATTGGCTGAGTACCAAAAACTATGCCAATGAATTTTTCTCATATACTTTTGTGCCAAACTCTGTCAAAGATTTTCGGAATGTCAAGAGCTAGCCCTAATTAGAGTCACTGTATAACTGAGCTACTCGGTCCAGGAGTCTGGCAGATAGCTATTTTAGTACAAAAATCGAACGTGCTAAAAAATTTGGTACTAAAAATCGAACGTACGAAAGATCAAAGTGTTGGTGAAAATAGGTGTAGACTGTGTAGTCATTCTGACATATCCCAGTTGGGAGTGGAATCATTACCGCGCCGATGATTCTTACCATGAAGCTATTACAGCTACTTCCTGTCGTATTCGTTTTTTTCTACTTTCTGCATTACAAAGAATCGACATTGGAATCTAGGGAAACGAATGAATAATGTAATGATTGGAAAAAAAATCGACAATATAATGGTCGCAATAGAATCTATGATGGAATGGTTGCAAAAGAATAGAAAGCAAATTAATCTTTGAGAAGGTATTCTAACATTGAGGGAGCGATTCATTTTGAATTAATATTGAAAAATGTGATGAAATGGGATCCTGCTTTTAATATGAATTCAGTATTTTAAATTCTGTTGCTATAATTTAACTAATTTTGTTGCTGGAAAAGTACGGTGTAACTTAAGATTTTTTTCTTGCAACGAACAACTTGTAAAATTTTACGGGAATATTAGAAAGCAAATGGAATATGACATTAATGTTTTCTATTAATAATCTTTCGTTTTGTGCGCGGCACGTTGTGACGATGATCATTTATTTTATGCAATCTCCACACATTACCTTGCAATGCATATCAAATTCCCTAAATAAACTGCTACTTTATGCAATGCCTTCACATTACTTTAGAATGCATTGCAAATTCCTTAGGTCGATTTGAATGATTTCTCGATCTGAATGATTTTCAATAAAAGGGAATGGATTGCAAAAATCCCTGTTGGGATGTTTTTCCGCCATGTGTCAACAAACAGAATCATAAACTAGACTAAAAACCTGTTTGGTAAAGATGTGTGGGTGCAGAAAATTGCAAAATAAAATTGAATTTTTGGCTGTTTCTAATGGAATGGCACAATGATATTAATTTTTCAGGGCACATAATCGAATTCCAATTGCATTTTGATAAATATCTAACCGAATATGTATATACACCAAAAAATTCAAACTTAACGGTTTCAACTCTGATACGCATCTGCCAGACTCCTGGACCGAGTAGCTCAGTTATACAGTGACTCTAGCCCTAATATACTTTTGTGCCAAACTCTGTCAAAGATTTTCGGAATGTCAAGAGCTAGCACCTGCCGGAATTCGCGCACGCGTTAAAATGTTTATTCAGATAGACTAGGATTAACGTGAACACCTGGATTAATTTGGAAATGACAACCAGAGCCCCTTCGTTTGCTTGAAAAGAGTAGGAACATTCTACTCCGAATTGCAAGTTCGACATTCATACTAGTGTCTGCAAAAAGTACCTAAATGATGAGAATAAAGGAAAATTTTCCGAGTATTCCTGCAAGCAAGTCGGGCATAGCATACTAATCATTACATACATCCCGAAGGTACCTCAAATATGGCAGCGCCGATTATTTCTCCTTAAATCGTATCAGTCTCCAACCTACCTTAACTACCTTCTCCTTCGCCTCTGTAACCTTGCCTTGGTGTTTTACCCATATCCGAATTCGGTCCAATGCCGAGTTATTCACTACATCCGTTCCCTACTTTCATGTGCTTCAACCATGCATCAAATGTAGCCGCCCTGTTTGCATAAAATTTCGCTTTAATCTTACCATAACCCCAGCATTACCGGCACAATCTTTCGTTCACTTCCGAACCACTACTATCAACCGCCGTTGATACTATGTACCACTTCACAAATTCCTTCCAGTTTGTTACTAGACACACAGCATTATTGGTACTGAGTCTTTCGCTCGCTACTTTCATCCACTATTTGTATAGCGTATTATCGCTACATCTACTCCTTTCTTTTCCTGCACCTCTATCTCTAAGCTTCGTTGTCATCCTCCTTATCATAAGTCGTAAGCTAATAGACCCCATGTCCAGTAGACATACCACTAAAACGACATAATACGGTGTTCTCGCTCACACTATCGGGTATGTGAGAGACTGCTCCTCGCATTGGTCAAAGCGTTGCAAGTGTGATACCAATCGAACAACCTATGTACGTACATAGAATTGTCAAGCAATTAAGGTTCTTACTGCAATTGGCATACGGTTCATCCAGTGGTTACCACCTTGCAGCTCTCGACCGTGGAGGCAGTACTTTCCAAAGACCATACTAAAATTGGCACAATTGTTCAATCAGTAACATTCACTCAGCTAATCTCAGGTCTGTGGAATCGAAAAGACTTTTTTTAAATTTGGCCTGTGTAATTGGCGTTACTTGCCTTTACATAAGCGGTACCAACTAGGTATTATTACGTATGTTTCTTGCAGGCATGTTTGAAATACGCAAGTTTCTGTACTATTGCCTGGCGCGTAATGATTGTCGTCGCAATAGCTATCCGTTTTACTAAAGATAACCGTGACATGGGCACTATCTTTGGCTGCAGTAGGTTGACTACGTTAAGCAAAACAAGATATGGTTCCATGATTGACTGAGTATCAAAAACTATGGCAATGAATTTTGCTAATATACCTTTGTGCCAAACTCTGCCAAAGGCTTTCGGAATGTCAAGAGCTCGCACCTGCAGAATTTATGCAAGCGCTACAATGTTCATTCAGATAGACTGGGATTAACGTGAACACCTGCATCAAAGGATTCACCCTGCAGCTCTCTTAAAAGGCGGACTGATTTGGTAATGACTATCAGAGCCACTTCGTTTGCTTGATAAAACATAATCATGGAGGAAAGGACAAACGTAACGATTGGTGAACCTGATATATATTCAGCTGCACTGGCATGCTACTGATAACCCAAGATGTTAAGGGACTGATTGATAAAAAGTAAACAGAAGCCATCTACTGAGTATTATGGACATTCTTGAAGTGAAACTGTTGCACTTCTACAGTTTTTGCCCATTTTATTTCGAATAATTTTTTATTGTCAGTAGCAACTGAAAAAATCGCACTTTAGTAAATCTTACTGCTGGGAGTGGGAATCGAACCCACAGTCTATTGACAGGGAAGCAATGTTGATAATACGCCACTGAGGCCTCTCTTTCTGCGGAATAGGACATCTCCAGTGGACCGTCCTGAATGGAATCATGGATATTCTCATGGAGATTCTCGAGGTAACTAATTGACATCCGTCACTATTCACTTAGTTGGAAAGTATCGTAAAGAGAATGACAGGTGGAAAAGACTGGGAAGGAGATCAGCCAAAAACTTATTTTGGTATCTCATGAGTTGCTGAAACCGAGTGAAACCATCACGGGAGATCACTGTCGACTACAATTAATGCGTTTTAGCTGAGCGTTTAAGGAAAAACGACCAAAGTACCAAAACGGACACGACAATATGATTTTGTTGCACGGCAAAGCTCGACCACATGTTGCTTAAGTTGGAAACCAACCTGAAAACACTGAAATGAGGCATCCTACCCTCCTCGCTATATTCTCCAAACATCACCCATTCTGACTATCACCTATTCCGATCGATGACGCATGGTCTAGCGGAGCAGCACTTTGATTTTTACGAAAAAGCAAAAAATTGGGTCGATTCGTGGATCGGCTCAAAAGAGGAGCAGTTTTTTCGACATTGAATCAGTATGCTGCCAGAAAGATGGGAAAAAAAGTTGTGGCTAGCGATGGGCATTTCTTTGAATAATAAATATTTAACCATTTTTGCAAAATAAAGTTTCGAATTTTGAAGAAAAAAAAAACGACGGTTTTCAATTTGCACTCTTCCAATAAGTAATCTGATCTTCTGCATCTTCTTTTAGGCATTCGAACATTTCTCCGCAAGTTGCAAATTGTGATCAAAGCAAGAAATAATCGGTATGGTGAATTGGACATGGGAATATAATTGAAACAGGATATTTCACAGGTTGATATTGTGTAACTTTCGGTGACTCAGGTGATAAAGGTAGATAACTTCTCTAATTCGTTTCTTGTATTCGTCGCATTCAAAGTCGGATTTCTGTAAGCACAATACAAAACATTATGCACGATTATCATACTTAGTTTTTTTCCAAGAGTAATTCAACTCAGAATTGAAGCAGGTTCAGCTAATTGAAAGGCGACATCATTGCGTTATATGGCGGCGCCCTGCTTTCGAAAAGTCACTTAAATTGCTAATATATCCAAGTTTCCCCAACATTCATCTCTAAAACGTTTAATGCTACCTGAAATAATATAATTCTCCAAGAAATAATTCAAATAAAATTAATTAATCCTTCCGAGAAATTTCTGTTTTTAAGTATACAAATACGAGTAATTTGAAATCCATTTATCTCTAATTTCCTAATAATTGCAATTTAAGAAGCCGATTTCAAGTTATTATTACAACAAACATTGCAAACCGTAATAGCTACTCTGAATAATTAATCCAAACACCCCATAATTCTCTCTGGCAAGAAGCAAAAGAACCGAACATGGCGGGAAGTATTTAATAATTAAAATGGCATAAATGCATTGGAATTGAGTTGAGGAAAAAACCCGTGAGAACTTTTCGTTGGCACTGTTTTAATTTTTAATAATTGCACACAACATCGTGTTCTACTCCTGTTTTACGAGCTATTAGTGTTAGTAAAATATTATAGTGAGTTATATACATACATTCTGGAAGTCATGAAAGGATATTGTAATGAACTCTTTGTACAAAAGCTTCAAAATGAAAATTATTTACCGTCAAGGATACCAGAGGGCAAATATCATCAGAATTCCAGTGAAAAAGTAAGTAAGTCCTTTACGGTTGGTTATAAGCCCTGCAGTTGGATTCATGCTAAGACCGGGGTGAATTTCGTGCATGTTGACTTTATAGTGGTGCAACTCTTTATAATCCGCCCTCAATAGTGCATATTTTGCACCCTATATGCATACTGCTCTATATGGCATTTTACATTTTACAACAAACGGTCACATTGTATTATACAGAAAATGAAAGATATTTCAGTTATTTACAGAAGCTACGATTATGCCTGAAATGTCGGAGAGAATAAAGACATAGCACACCGGATAGTAGTGCTTTAGCATATTTCAATGTGTGCCTTTGAGTGGGGAAATCCTTTTACGGCGAACATTTGTGAATCAACATTATTTTGCACATAATTAATGTTCAGCGCTTCAGACATGTCGAGGTTACTCGAGCGACAGGTAGAAAATGAATGGCAATTCGTTGTATGTATGCCGGAATGTTTTCGCAAGGACGAGTACTAATTTCCTAAGCTTTAGTGAAATCCTTCCTATAGTGAATACTTCGTTTCGTCTTCTTCGTTTTCTTAAAACTGAAAGATTACATATTTAATGGGATACGACGCAACACTAAGGTAAGAAGAATTAAATAGGAATTAGAGAATTTGCCTTCCCTATTGTCTGCGTGCCGAGTAAACAATTTCGCTTAGTGTATATTTAGTGTGAGTATTTAGGTGAAAATATTCGGTAAAATACGTAAATAATGAGACATTAATGTATTGTGATTTAAGAATTAATAAGATGGGAGCGAAATTAGGGTAATTAAATTTTAGTAGTAAATTTGGGTTTTGGAAGAAGATTCGCAGCGAAATCATTTCAATAACCACTTAAAATTCTTCTTCTTTACAGTTTTTTGCTCAAAATTACGCTACTAATGTTTAAATTTCTACTTTTGTCTAATATTAGTCGTTCTTGCATTAGCTATCGAGTTTTTGTAGTTTCAAAAATCACGAAAGCAGTCCAAGTTTTAATTTGAAATTTAGGAATTGCATCTATTCGCTTTCTAATATTAAAATTACGGCACAATTGTTCTTACTTTTGCCGTGAATTAAATTGCAAAACTTTGGTAACTAAAGAGAGAACGCTGAAGACTGAAGCCAAAAGTTTTCATTTAAAATACACAAGTGTAGAAACTAAAGAAGAAGACACGTATCCAAGAGCCTCAAGACGGATTTGAATCCATGAAAATGATACTTTACATTTTTTTAAACCTGAAGAAAATTCCAGAACAAAGTATAGATTGAAATTTGAAACAAATCACTACAGAGTAAGCTCCAAGGGTGACTATCTCCACAGAATAATATCCTAATCAATTTTAGACATACGGGCCATCTCATAAAAATGATCAAAAATTGACGACGGTAGGTCAATTGACAAAGCAATTAACAGCGAAAAGAAATTCATAAAATCCGTATCTCGGTAAAACACGACGAAGCAGAGTCTGGCAGACGTTATTCCAATCGGAGCGGTTGAAGTGAAATTTTCGATGACATCGGTAGCGATTATGCATTCAATCCAGGTTGTTGCGGATAAGGTAGCGTGTTGGTCTACAATGCGAAGGTCGGGAGTTCAAGTCCCAGTCGAAGTGAAATTTCCGCACACTACTTGCGTAGGTATATCTTAGCCATCTGAATCTCCGAAAATTCAAATTCGTAGATAGAGAATTGTACGAAGGGCTAACAACTCTTTCGAATTACAAATTAAATGTAAGCAACCTGAAAGATAATAGGCCAAAGCCCGATTCGGCCTGTGGTGCCATTAAAGAAGAAGAATTCATGTTGCTGATTGTATTGCTTAATTTCCCAAGAATTCAAAGAATGATTTGAAACCACTGTTTCAGAAAAAATTTAAATTTTATTTTCTATAACAAGGTTTTTGGCTTTTCCGTTTTCCTTGACCAAAAATAAATTAATTACACACACAACAATTCTCTCTAAGACACAGGCCAACGACTATCATAAAAGGTTGAAAAGATGTTAAGTCTGAACACTGTATCAAATTTTCCTAGATTAAGCACTATGTAACACTATACTATATATAAATAAAAATAAATATTATTTTGTTTTAAGTTAAAAAGATAATAAAAATATTTTGCAGAATTAAAGAAAAAATGAACTATTTTCAAAAAAATAATAATAATAATCTTGGACTTTTCCAGTTGAATTGAATGGGACTTTACTAAATAAAATCATTTCAGGACGAACGAATTTAAATGTATTTCATGGAAAAAAAAAATCCAATTTAATCGGCTTACGATATTGATTTATAGGTTTTGATTTTATTCTCATTTTTTCCACTTACAGCAATCATTATTAGCAGTAATTAACAGTTGAATATCCACGACGATAACTATTTTTATTTAACTTTTGGTTTTGGTTTTCAATTCTATAAAATCAATCATGATTTATGTATTTGGCCTTAATAAAGTGAATGGTTATTGACATGATAAAAAGCAATTAATATTTTTTTTACATATTCTCGTTCATCAATATTTATACTCTAGATGAAATCTGAAAGTATTATAAGTTTGCTCTAAAGTTTATAACGACAAGAAATAAGGGTCGGAAAAAAACGAATGATATAATCACTCAAAAATCTCAAAACCGGATGTCCGTCCGTCCGTGCGCTCTCTAGCATGAGAACGCGTTGAGCTAGATAATTCAAATTTTTTTTACACGTAATTTTTAACAAAAAAGTAAGGTCAAGTTCGTGAACTGGCCAAATCTACCCCCTCCCATATACCCCCTCCCATATAAAACGACACAATTGCGTAATTTGACAATAAACGGATTTGCTCGAAAAGTATAAAAGCTATTGGTCTCAAATTTGGAGCATATTACTTCTATAATAACATCAATCAATCAAATTCCTGTTAAGACCCCCTATAGGGGCATAGGACAGAAACAACTCTCTTCCACAAGGCGCGATCCTGCGCATCGGCTTTAAGCTGTTGCCAGGACTTGTTTATAGTGCTCCATTTCACGGTCGATCACTGATTGGCGGTGCAAGGACCGAGTAACCCCAGCTCTTCCCCCGTCATTCAATGTTCGAACGTTCCAGAAGCCAATCATAGTCCGTTTTCGAATGCCGTAGAATCAGTCCGTATCCGAGGCGATGTATCCGTTTCTCGTATCATTTAGGTCTTAAGATCACGGGTGATAAGCCCATGATCCAGTGAGTGTCCATTTGCCATTTTTAGGGCAAGCAGGACTGGCTGTGGGTGAATTCTACAGCCCCCATCCCAGAGGGGGATAGACATCAATCTACCGTATAAAAATTATGCATATCCTCCCCCTCCTTCCACCACCTCCCATACAAACTGTACTTTTTCATGAAACTATAACAATATAAGCCAATTTACTCAGTGCGTATAAAATTTAGCGAGCTCGACTTGTGCACCAAATATTTGTTTAAAATTATAAGTATGATCGAAAAAAAAATTAGACGATTAGCTTTACCCCTTCTACCCCCTCCCATACAAAATGACACAATTTCACAATTCGACAATAAACGGATTTCCTCGCAAAGTATAACAGCTACTAGACTGAAATTTGAAATATATAATTTTTATAATAATTCTAATCTACGGTATACAAACTATTTGTGTCCTCCCTCTCCTTCCACCCTCTCCCATACAAACTGCACTTTTTTCATGAAATGCTCAAAACAAATTTACTCAGTACGTATAAAATTTATCGAGCTCAAATTGTGCATTAATCACTTATTTCAAGTCATTAGTAAGATCAAAAAAATTAGACGATTAGCTTTACCCCTTCTATCCCCTCCCATACAAAATGACACAATTTTGCAATTCGACAATAAAACGATTTGCTCCAAAAGTATAGATGCTATTGATCTGAAATTTGGAATATATTACTTTTATTATAATTTCAATCTACTATATAAAATTTATTTAAGTCCTTCCCTTACTTCCACCACCTCCCATACAAACTGCACTTTTTCATGACATACTCTAAACCAATTTACTCAGTGCATATAAAATTTATCGAGCTGAAATTGTGCACTTATATTAATCAAGAATTACTAGTAAGATCAAAAAAATTAGATTATTAGCTTTACTCCTTCTACCGCTCCCATACAATCTGACACAATTTTGTGTGAATGCTACGGATCTACAATTTAATTCATAACAATCGTATGATGCTTATAGTTATTTCCGGAAAAGTCTTTAAGAACTCGCTCCTTCTTCTACCACCTCCCATACAAACTGCACATCTTCACTAAGTCCAGTACACTAATTTTCTCAGTACCAATGAAATTTTTGAATCTAAATTTTGGGTAAGACATTTTGATAGCAACTATAGCGTGATGAGAAAAAGTTAGTTCAATGTCGACAACCATTCCCCTACAAAATTTCTTGATATCAAAAAATCTCTCTTTCATCTAGAGTATCACACGATTGGGCTTTACGCCCAATCATAGTCCTGTTATGTTTTTATTTTACGAATTATTTTATTTTCAGTTGAATAAATTGCTTTGAAAGGAAACGCTTCAAAGGAAACGATAAGCTTCTTTTTATAATTATAACAAACAAATCTGCCAGATACTTCATTTTATTTTGGCAAAAAGATTATCAATTAAATAGAATTTCGAAATGCTTGATGTAAAATTTTAGAATTCAGTCCGTCGTTTTTTCAAGAAAATTGAATTATTAGACTTATTTGAAAAGTTGTACTTTCGTTCTTCAAAATGGATGTTGAGATGATTACCGAAAAAAAAAAATAATTTCAAACGTGAGTAGATTGAAAAGAAAATTTCCGAAGCTCATTATGGATAGATTTCAAATATTTCATTCTGAAGAGGCGTGTCGATTTCTCTCAACGACAATTATTATAAATTTTTAATGAACGTAGAAACTGTACATCCAATATTTAAGAGACATGTAACATATTCTGTAAATCATCGCGTGGGTTGAATTCGCGAATGTTAGAACTTTGATTCAATAAAAAAAATAGAGTCCAATAAGGTCCACATTGACGATCATCTATATCTTCAACGCCTTCCTCTGATTTTGTCCACAGAACTTAACTAAAAGTAATAAAAGGCGAAAACTTTATATCGAATACTAAAGTATCCGATACCAGGAGAAAATTTTGGAAATCTGATCATTCAATCAATTTCCTGTTAAGATCCTTAGAAGGGGCATAGGACAGAAAAAGTTCTCTTCCACAAGGCACGATCCTGAACATCGGTCTTTAGTTGTCGCCAGGGCTAATTTATTCCCATCGCCTCCTGTTGAACTGCTTGATGCCATGCTACATGGTCGAACAAACAAACGTCTTCCTTGAGTATTATAGTCCAGAGCTTTTTTTTCATCGCTGCAGATCACTTTTGGCCAGAATATCGCTAAAATGCGTCGGAGGTCGTGGTTCACGAAAACTTTTTATATAGAACAACCATAAAACAACACAAATTTGACGCATACGTCAAATATTCGCAACTTCGTGCGAAGGAAGAAAGGATACCAAGGACCCAACGAGTCTCATTTATACGAGCTTCAATATCCTTTTCGGCTCCGCCAGATCAATTCGTTTAAGAATCATTAATGCATTATATTAACGAGCGATTGGATCATTAACGAGCGTTGTTAACGAGTTATTAACGATTCATCCAGCGGACTAAATAGACATTCATTAATGAATTACTTTCAACAATTCATTACTGAATTGTAAAACGCTTACAAAAAAAAAAACGATTATATAAGCAAGTATATAATCGATATCAATGAATCATTAATATGTCGTTAATGATTTTCATTTTGATTCATAAATGAATATCGTTAACGATTCCTAAACGATATTTTTTATGAAAGATTAACAATTAATTAAAGAACTTGATATACAAGCACACGCGGTCTCCTCTGCAAATTCCAGGTTTTACACCGTTCGCATTTGAGATATCGACACGAAATATTTTAGACTCTGTTTATGCGCATCGTGAACTGAAAACTGCTGAATATAACAAGATAGACGTTAAGCAACCTTTTTTGTTTGGTTTGCTTAAGATTATTACGCAGTTTATTTGTTTTATGGCATTTCGTGCTCGTTTTAAGATCGGTATTTGATGATTTTCAATACGGCAGTTAGTAGACATATACCACGCCAATTACCACAATCCCGAAGGTCGCCCTTATTCGACTTTTTCACAATGACGCGTTCCTTCCTTTCAACTCGATTTCTTCCCTCATTTCACACTTCAGTAAAGAGTGGGAGGAGTATATTGGCTATTATTTCTGTTCAAAACCACTAATTAATTTTTAAACAACAATTTGGGAAGTTCGCCATGGTCAACTGTTTACATACAACCTCGGTGTAGCATAGTGGGTAGCGTGTGTATCTACTATGCGATAATCGTATAATTCCAGCACAGACCTGTGAGAAAAAACTCGATCTGGAGAGCGTGTGGGTCTACAATGCGAAGATCGTATAATTCCAGCATATTGCCTACGTGGGTATATCTGGGGTACTGTACTGGGCATCCACGGACCTGTGAAAACTCGATCTGGAGAATACGATGCAATATACCATCTTCGACAATCCAGTCCTTCAATTAACCGGTGGCACAACAAAGTTTCACAGCCATTGTGAAAATCTCATGGAAATTGAAATAGGTTCAAATTAATGTCCGACAAAGACCTCCTTTCTGGTTCTAGAAGAGAAACGGTTCTCTTCCACAAGGCGGAATCCTGAGCATGAGCGTTTAGCAGTTGCCAGGACTTATTTATTCCTCTGACCACAATTTTCAACCGCTCATTTTTCCAAGGAAGAATTCTTGCTTAAACTTCCTCCAAGCCAAATAAATCCACTACCACTTTCTCACTTCAGTCTCAATGTCTATCTTGGTTCTGGTGACTTCTAAAGTTATCCTTTGCGATGTGGTCTGGCTATAATATTCTTGAAATGCTTCGGAGATATAATTCGTTGCCCAAGTAGCCGTTCAATCATTTTACTTTATTATTTTAATAACAAAGTATTGTGATCGACTTGGGAAAAAAAAAAAATTTGCTACCCTGAAATTTTTTTTTTCGCGTTTCATGACTAAAATAGCCTAAAAATGCAAAAAAACAAAATCCGTCTGTCTGTACGCCGTCCACCGTCCGCCGTACGCCGACGTGTACGCTTAGCGCTCATTAACTCCCAAACCCTTCAAGATAGAAAGTTCATTTTTGGAGGGATTATAGGTAGTTGCGGATCTCAGGCGGATACCCATTTTGGGGGTGTACGGGTTCAGGGGGAGGCAGGGGGAGCGCTTAAACCGAAAAATATGAATTCAAATATCTCAACCATAGTTACAGCTAGGAAGCTAAAAATCAACATACATATAGAGGAGTTTTGGGACAGCTTTTAAAAATAATTTAATTTTTTTATCCATTGGGGTGCGAAAAGAGGGGGCTAAGAACCAATTGGCGGCCGAATTTTTTTTCAAATGATCATATCTTCGAAATTACTTCACATAAAAAATTGATATTTTGAGACCGTTAAGACGGCATTAAAATCTACTAGAATCAGTTTCGATAAAAGCTAATTATTGTAAGGGGGAGGGGTCACGGGAGGTGCAAATAAAAACATTTAAAAATTAATATCTCGACTGTCCCTTAAGTTATGTAATTGAAACTTGAAATGAATACTAAGCTTTACTAGTGACATATGAAAAAAATATAATATCGGGTTTTCCAATAGGGACTTGACAACTTTGAATTCAATTTGTGAACGCACCCTTTCACTAATCATCAAACTGTCACTGTCAATTTATTCAGTAAACTTAACATTTTTATCATGGTAAAGTACACGAAGGAACAACGTCTGCAAATTATAAAAATTTACTACAGAAATTCGGAGTCAGAGCGTTAACTCCGATTTTCGGTCGTAATTCTCGCCCTAGTAGACAGGCAGTAACAAGTTTAGTGCAAAAATTTGAGTCTACATATTCGTTGTGTGATGTTGCCGTGCCAGTGAGACAACGGGCTGGTCGAAGTGTCGAAAATATCGCTGCCGTTGAAACGTCCGTAGCAAATGATCCAAATCAGTCAATTCCACGGCGTTCTCAAGAGTTGGGCATCGCCCAGACCACGTTATGGCGAATTTTGCGTAAGGATCTTGGTTTACACCCATACAAGATCAAGCTGACTCAAGAATTGAAGCCGATGGACCATTTGAAGCGACGTACGTTCTCCGATTGGGCTCTGGAAAAGATGCGCCAAGATGATCAATTTCATCGCAAAATCATCTTCAGTGACGAAGCTCATTTTTGGCTCAGTGGGTTCGTCAATAAGCAAAATATGCGTTATTGGTCTGGTGAAAATCTACATGTGCTTCATGAAAGACCACTTCATCCACAAAAAATAACTGTTTGGTGCGGTTTACATGCCGGCGGCGTCATAGGGCCATATTTTTTCGTCGACGATAATGATCGTCACGTTACTGTGAATGGTAATCGTTATCGCGCCATGATTACCGATTATTTTTGGCCCGAATTGGAAGATATGGACTTTGACAACATGTGGTTTCAACAGGACGGTGCCACAAGCCACACAGCACACGTTACAATCGATTTATTGAAGAGTAAGTTTGATGAGCGTGTTATCTCAAGAAATGGACCAGTCGATTGGCCGCCTCGTTCGTGCGATTTAACGCCTCTGGACTTTTTTCTTTGGAGCCACGTCAAGTCGTTGGTCTATGCCAACAAGCCGACGACGTTGGAAGAGCTCAGAGCCAACATTGAACACGAAATAGCAGCCGTTTCGGCCGAAATGTGTAGCCGAGTCATCGAAAATTGGGTCCAACGAATCGACCGCTGCAAACGTGCCCGCGGTGGCCATATGAACGAAGTCGAGTTCCATTCATAAATGTTTTGATTGTACTTCAACCCGATAATAAAGTTTTTGAAATATCTTAAATGGTTTGCATTTTATTTTGAAAAAAAGTTGTCAAGTCCTTATTGGAAAACCCTTTATATGGACATAATAGTATTCGGAAATGGGGAGCATTTCAAAAATGGCGCACTTTCCAAAACTACAAATCATCAAATCTCAAAATTGAGTACAGGTATCAAATCGAAGATTTGTGAGATTGTAGAGCTATATAGTTTTTAATTTTGGTAAGCAATTTAAATTGGGCGGTGTAAGGGGAGGGAGGTGAAAAGCGAAAATGTTGAAAATTTTGAGTGATTTTTTTATGGCTCTGGCAAAAGATACAAAGTTTAAACTTTGCACGTCGACACATCTCTTTAATGTACACAGAAAAAAAATAATAATTTGTTCCAAAATTGTTATGCACCGAAGTGGGGGTCTAACGTGCACAAAGTGTTTCATGTGCAATGAAAAAAACACATAAACTGAAAATTTTTGAATGAAATTTTTAGGTAGAAACTTGAAAATTTGCGAAATGCATTAAAAAAAATCTCTAAGAGTTTAAAATATTAACTGGTCGAATATCTTCAAAACTTCTTCCACACAAAATTATTTTTTCGACCATTTTTAAGAAATCAATTATCACTTAACTGTTACATGGTATCAATTTGACATTTTACACAAGAACTAACAAAAATAGGTAAAACAAAATTACGTTAAAAGTTTTGAGATAGCACTTGCCCTTTTACCCCCTCCCACACAAAAGTATGATTTCGACCAATTTCATTAAATCATCTAATAACTAACAAATTAAAAGCTACAAACTTGAAATTTTGTACAAGCACCTTACAAAAAAAAAGAAATAAAACTGCATCACAAATTTTACGATTCCCCTACCTCCTCTACCCCCATACAAATGTTTGGTTTCGTGAATTTAAAATACACCGAATCCAATGAAAATTCTATGCAATTTCGTCTATGAAACTGACATTCTATACAAAGAATATTGGATTTGGTTCAAGCAATCAATTAAGAAACTATTAACATCCACCCACCCTTACTATCACCCTCCCCCCTCCCTTCATGAAAACTCAAAATTGCATAAATAAACCAATGAAATATGGAGCTTTTGAACGTTTCCGGAAAGTGTTAAATTGAGAACTGCCCTGCCCAAGAAGCTCCTTTCACTTAGTCTTCCCTAACCACTCTAACCTGCATATTGACTTTCTACGCATGCGCATTTTGTCCCAAAAATAATAAAGTTTCGCCTGACTTGTTGGCAGTTTATTTACTTTATTAGTCTAATAATGGAATATTGTGATCGACACAGAAAAAATATTTTTTACTCTGAGATTTTGTTTTTACAGGTTTCACGACTAAATTATCCTAAGAATGCAAAAAAAACAAATCCGTCTATCTGTACGCCGTACCGTACGTGTACATTGCAACTACATTCATTCATCTCCGAAACCCTTGTAGACATAGAATTAATTTTTTTGTGGATTGTAGATTGGGTGGAGAGCTTTCACTGCCTAGGGGGGTGTAGGGTGAAAGAGAGAGGCGAGGCGTGCCTTAAGGTCGAAAACTGTGATTGATAATATATCGACTACGAATACAGACAGAAAGCTGAAACTCGTTATTTGGAAACGTAGATGGATTGGGAAAAAAATAAGGGGGGGGGGGGGGGGCTAAAAAACCAATTGCTGGCCGAAATTCTTTTTTAAGTGATTATATCTTCAAAATCGATTAACAGAATCAGTTCATACATATTCCACGACAAAATAGGTGACTTATAGGTTAACCATAATCAGCTTAAATCAAGGCCATTACTTTTAAGGGGAAGGTCAGAAGGATGCAAAGAAAAACACTTAATTATAAATATTTCGACTATTTCTCAAAGTATTTAATTGAAACTTGGAACATGTATTAAGCTATACAAGCTAAATTGGACATAGTAATAGTGGGGGGATATGGGAAGCATTTTAAAAATAGCGCACTTTTCAATATTTCAGACCGATATACCCCTCAATCAAATGCAGATATTAAGTTGAAATTTTGTCAGACTGCAGAACTATATGACCTATAATTTTAGTAAAATTTTTAAGTTGGGAGTGTAAGGGGAGGGAGGTAGTGAGCCAAAAAGTCGAAAATTTTGAGTAACGTTTTTAAAGCTATGGTGAAAGATACAAAGTTGAAATTATGCACATAAAGAAAAAAAAATAATTTGAACCATAACTGTTATCAACCGAAGGGAGGGGTCCTAATAAAAAATTAAACAGAATTATAGTTGGCGCAAAGCCCAATCATATAATATTCGAGATGAAATAGGAAACAGTTTATTGTAAAGGAAAATAAGTCATCTCAAATTCTTTCGAATAGTGAAAAGCGACTTTGGTATGGGAGGTGGTAAAAGCAGAGCGCGAGGTGTGTAATTTTTAATGAAACACCGAACGTAGTAATTGGTTTTTTAGCTTTGCTAATTGCTATGAAAACCGATTTCATCTAGTGTATAAAAAATCTACAAAAGTTTAAAATATTAACTGGTCGAATACCTCCAAAGCTACTATTTTTAAGAAATCAATAAGGCCATTAGAAGCTTTTGGCATGAAGTTTTGCACAACCATTTTTAAAATATTTAAAACAAAGTTGTATCAAAAGTTTTGAGATTCTTTTTGCTTTTCTACCCCCTCCCTTGCACCTCCGACCAATTTCTACAAAGGTACTAATAACCAATAAATTAAAAGGTACGAACTTGAAATTTTGTATGAACACAATTCAAGAGAAACTTAATAAAACTCTGTCACAAATTTTGTGATTTCCCCAACTCCTCTTTCCCTCATATACAAATGTTTGGTTTTGTGCTTATTAAATACACCGAATTTCAGTGGAATGCCAAGCTACTCCGTTTATAAAACCAACATTCTATATAGAGACAATTTTGATCGTGATTCAAGGAATTATTTAAAAATTTATCAACACTCACACCCTTCTTTCGCCACACAAACCCAAACTTACATAAATAAATGAATGAAATAGTGATTATGTATGTATACTGGAGCTATTGATCGTAATCGTATTTCAGTGTTATATAATTTACAACAGCCCTTCCCCAGAACCGCTATTCACTTAGACTTTCCTTTGCACCTTAACTTGTATATCCTTAACTTGTCCAAAGAATAATAAAATTTCGCCCGAATTGTTGACAGTTTATTTTATAAATAAAGAAAATATTGTACACTAATTAAATGAACTTTTCCTTGATGAGATAGTTAACAAGAAAGTTCACTTTACAACTCATATCAATTCGACACATAGACTGCAGAGGTCATGAGGATTTTTTCTTTGAAAATAATTGACGCATTTTTTACTTTTTTTGAAGGAATCGAACTACTATAATTAGTGCGGTCTCTATCAGAATAGAAGCGTAAATTACGTATTATTCATTTTCATTTCTTTATTGATTTGAGTAACTCAATACCTAACAAAATTTGCCCTAGATTTGCGATAAAGATGCCAACGATTTTGGCAAAAACTGAAGTAAATTGATCCTTTGTCGGCGTGACTATTTCTCCGTTATCCTGTACGACTTCACCGAATGCCATTAGCACACTTCACTATGAAATCAACATTTCAGAAACATCCAAAATTACTTTAGATTTCATTTCAATAGGAAAATCTACGCAGCGATTCGTATTTCAGTTCGAAATTTAAGTTCGAATATATTTTGAAAAGCGAATAACCTAAGGATTCTTATTTAGCCAAATTAGTTTGTAGTTAGTCCTGGACTAACATTTCATTGAAATAAATTTTATATACATATAGCAAAAAAAGGTCATAACAATTTTGAAACACAAATTCAATATAATTTTCCACTAAATTGATTTGAAATTCCACTATAAAGGTTCAAGTCCCATCTTTGTCGGGTCTTTGTATCAAAGCGAAAGGCTTATTTTCCGAAAGCTTTAAAGATCTTCACATATATTACATAGTGAAAAGGATTGGATAGAATTGTTTCCGTTCTTCGGGAAAAGGGATGGTCGGCCTCTCATTCAAACTTAATCTTTTAGTTAACCAACTCGAAACTATCTGTGTTATGATAAATTTTCAGAAAGTTGAGTGTATTGAAGTGTTTTACAACAAAACAATTTAATTTCATATAGAATTATAGTTTGAGACTATCGCGTTAGATAAAGTGAAATTGCTTTCGAGTATACAATCCGGAGTGGAAAGGACTTGAAAACAAAAAATTTTTTTTTTAGTGTAGATAAGTTTTGCTATTTTTGGCGAAAGTTAAATGAACTTTTCGTTTAAAGAGTCCTTTATGGTCCGGAAAGCTATAGAAAGGCGAAGCGAATGAAATGAAAGGCATTAAAACTCTCTCCCCAATGATTTCAAGTGAAAGACTTGTCGGCCGTTTATCAAAACTGCTGTATATAAAGTTCCGGTTGCATAGTTTCATCAAAAAACTTTCGAGACAGAAAGGACTTAGCCAAAAGTACATATCACTTTGTAACTTTTCGAGTTTGGGAAAAATTGTTTTTTTTTTATTATTTTGAAAAACATGTTAGAAGGAGTATTGTAGGGGTATAAATTCGATTCACGATAATGTAAGTGAAATCAAATAATGTGATTTGTTCATTCCCTACAAAAAGTTAATTTGGCTACGAAAAAAAACCGGAAAAAATAAAATCCAATGTAAATTCAACAAAATACAATAGAAAATCAGAGTCGTGAGACAGAAAAAAAAACTTATGATAAAAAAAAAGAAATGGCCTATTTCAACCACTCTTACAACAGGATATCACATATCGGAATGTCCTATTTTTTTTTATTTACATATTCGCTGACAGCACATTTAGTATCCAAAGCAGTATCCGAAATTCCATTAGACCCGATGAGAACTCATTTCCTTAAATCATTTGCCTGTCTTTTCTCCCTCCGATCCTTGCTTAACGTCGACGTTGTTGTACGACTATTGGAGGAATGTACAACAGGCATATAATATGAAAATCCACCAAGTTAGTCTGACAACTGATAAAGGACGTGATTTACAGCATATTCTCGCGTTACACACTATCAGCGAACGTATCGACAACATGGAGCAGGAAAACAGCCACCCCCGATCGAAATACACAAAGTTCGAGATGCAAACAAATAAAAAAAAAAAAAAAATTACGGAATATATTTTTTGCCGAATTCTATACCATTAGCGATAAATAATGTGACGACACTTCATCTAAAGTTAATTCGTCACTAGTCGAATCCTTTCCGAGACATTATCGAACCGCCGATGTTTTATTGCTCGTTTTTCAAAAATTTCGCGCGTCTTTACTCCTTTTCGCGCAATACGATTTTGATAACACGCGCGCGTCTTTGATTCGAAAGTTCTGTCGAAAATTAACGTACGATCCCTAAGGTATAACACGTACAACTAAAGTTTAAATGAAATGGGTCCGGTCATGATGCTGGATGCTGTATTTTTCACAAATTGCTTCCTCTAAGTGGGGATAACGATGGCGCATGTTCCAGAAGGCTGGAATCTTTCAAGAGAGGATTGCTATCCAAGAAGAGAATTGAAACTGATTTCCATTCAAAAGAGAAAAATTGCCTTTTAAATCATACTCTTTTAAAGGATACCCAATTTTCTTGTAGATTTCCCCTGAACAGAGAATATTTTTTAAAAATTGCAAAATTCAAACTAAATTTTCCTTTTGTAATACCTAAACAACAGAAAAAAAACAATTGAACTAATTTAATGGAAACTTCTACCGAAAAAGCTTTACTATTTCATGGGAATCCTCAATGGTATTCGTTTTAAGGAGCTTACATGAAGATTTAAGACGATTATTTCCAGCGTAAAAAAAACACATAAAACTTAAATTCGTTAGTATGTTTTCATTGAAAGAGTTCCTCATCAAAACCAACATCGGATCCTTTATGCTCAGATAAAGGATGCATTTTCGATTAAGCCCTCTGCCACTCCTACCGTTCATCAAAAACCCAGTCTTCACTAAGTAAATAAATATTTGATGTCCTTCCTTTCTTCCATCCTGTGCAGAATAAAATGCTGATTATTCCCTTTTTTCCTCGTCGCTTTTAATTCGTAAATGGTCGAAAGATAAATCGAATCTTATGAGTTTTTCTTTTGATTCGATAGAGTTGGGAAAAGAGTTGGATATTTTCAAGATAGAAAAATAACAAAAAAAAAAAATCTATATTTATAGTGTGAAAAAAAATCAAGAACTGCTGATAGGGATAAAATGAGAAATTCTGTTAGGAAATCCAGTAGAGGACTAGAAAAGAAAGAGCGAGAGTGAGAGAGTATTGGAAATCTGTATCAGGTATGTATGAAAAACGTTTATTACCCAAATTAATGGTAGGGCAGGAAATGTTCAGTCAGGTCTCAGGTTCGCATGAAAGTTTACATAAAGCCCGGATCCCTTGGGGACTTTTAACGTTACATTCAGAGAGATATCGTTAGTTCTATATATCTTTTGCCGTCATTTGTCCGTACAATGCACAATTCTCATGCAGTCATTTGTCCTAGTGTTATAACAGGAAGTTTATATTGTAAATTATAAATAATACGGACTAAAATATTTATTGAGCACGATTTCAAACTACAAAGGAGTAGGCTTAGATCCATGATTGCTGTGCCTGAAGTGATTAATATTCAAGGCTCAGTCCAAAAAACTTTTAACACGAAATTGATGGATTTCGTAAAGTTTATCTAAGGTAAGCATGAATAGTTGTGCTTAAATAATGAATCAGTACACTGAGGTAACTAAGTCTTTCGTAAATATAAAATAGAAAATTATATTTATCTCTTATCAACAGAAAATGATCCTGTTCCGCTGAAATCACGAAATACGGATCAATTTTATTATAATTGGGATTGAATTTAAACATGTCAAATGTTTTACTTTCATATCCTTGTTTCGAATGATCAACTGTATCTCAGGATTGCTTCAGGGATTATTTCGATTTATACGTAGAAAAGGATGTGATTGATAGTCACCTGTGTTTGAAGACAGATGGCAAAACTGACATAAAATTCTGAAATCGTTTAGTGTCATCTTTCCCACAACATTTGCTGAAATTTGAGATTGAGTATTTTGGTTGGATGTGAGCAACTTTGAATTTTACTTTATTATTCTAATAATAAAGAGTATTGCGACATTGAAGAAAAACATAACAGAATTATAATTGGGCGTAAAGACCTATCATATGATACTCCAGATGAAATAGGAAAGAGTTTATTGTACCGGAAAATATGTCATCTCAAATTCTTCAGACTAGTGAATAGAGACTTTTGTATGGGAGGTGGTAAAAGCAGAGGGGGAAGATTTGTAATTTTTGTACCTAGTCCTGCCATAAGTTCTGTCACATAATTTCTCACATTGGCAACAACTTTATTTTATGAGTGACATTTCAATATCGGCCAGTTTTATAAACGTCATAATGTTGTTGACAGTTGATGGTCATTTAAAGTGTGTTCGTTAACGTGTGAAGATGGAATGGGGTGTAATAGAAAACCGAACTGCAGTGATTGCACTACATAAGTGTGGAAAATCCGCGAGTGAAATTTTCAAGTTGTTGTGCCCGTTAAAAATAACGCAAAGATTTGTGTATCGTGCGATCCAGAGATATAACGCGATCCAGACTATTGAAGATCGACCTCGTTCTGGACGTCCGCGTGATGTACGTTCTTCTGCTGCCATCAAAGCGGTCGAGAGTCGAATTCGTCGAAATCCGCTTCGTAAACAACGAATCATGGCTCGAGAGATGAACATCTCCACCCGAAGTATGTCTCGCATCATAAAATCTGACCTCGGGATGAGTGCCTTTCGACGATCAACGGGACATTTGCTGACTGAGCAGTTGAAGCAAATTAGGAGCACCAGATCGAAAGAGCTCCTTCGGCGGTACGGCAACAACAAACATCGAGAAATTTTATTTACCGATGAAAAAATTTTTACGGTGGAGGAACATTTCAACCGCCAAAATGATAAGGTGTATGCCCACAGCTCCATAGAAGCCCGAGAAGTTGCCACTAGGGTACAGCGAGGACATCATCCAGCATCAGTCATGGTATGGTGGGGTGTCAGCTACGAAGGGGTCACCGAGCTTCATTTTTGCGAAAAAGGCGTAAAAACTGCAGCGAAAAATTATCAAACGGACATCCTGGAGGGATGTGTGAAGCCGCTGAACTCTACGCTATTCAACAATCGACATTGGGTTTTCCAGCAAGATTCTGCGCCAGCCCACAAAGCTCGAACCACACAAGCGTGGTTGGAAACCAATATTCCACAGTTTATAAGGGCGACGGAATGGCCTTCTGGGAGCCCAGATTTGAATCCCCTGGACTACAAACTGTGGGCGGAGTTAGAGTCCATGTTGTGCACGAGACGACACCCAAATATCGAGAGCCTTAAGCGATCTTTGACAGAAGCAGTAGCTAATTTTCCGCTAGAAACAGTGCGTACTGCTATCGATGATTGACCCAACAGATTAAAGAGCTGTGTTAAGGCTAAAGGCGGCCACTTTGAATAATTTGTTGCTTATTTTACTTCCATTAGTATGCCAAAATAAAATATATTTTCCTTTGTCAAAAACTCTTTTTCATTTATACAAAAATTGCCCATATACGTGTGACAGAACTTATGGCACGACTAGGTATATAACATCGAACGCAGTATACAAAATGTTTTTTGCTGAATTAAAAGTTTTTAGCTTGCATAATATTCGAAGAAATCGAACAATTTCTATCTGAATTTATGGCATTTGTATGGGAGGTGGCAGAGAAAGTGGGAGGTTTTGAATGATTTTTAATCTGCTTATCAACTTCCTAATCACATTGTTTTGCTACAGTTTAAAGTCGATAACTCTCATATGTTCGAAGGAAAAATACTGTTCTTTAATTTCCAATACAAAAAATTTGTATCGGAGATGGTGAAGGAGTGATATTTTTATTTTTTTATTTTTAAGGGACAATTTCTGGCAAAATTTTAAGTTTGTACTTTTTCCAGTTTTAATGAAAATAGATTAACTGCATTTACCAAAATTGTGCATTTGTATGGGATGGGTTAGCAACTTTTTTAACAATAATGATATCGGCAATAGTATACTTTTCTCAAAATTTTAATTTGATAGCTTTGACGGCCTTGGAGAAAAATAATGTAATTAAAATTCCGAAATTTCGTGAGATTTGTATGGAAGGGGATACAAAGAGTGAGGTGAAGTTGATGGATTTTCTAAAATTGGTTGCAATTGTATACTTTTACCTTTGCCAGTTGTAATGAAAACCGAATAAATGCATTTTCGAAAATAGTGAGCTGAAATTGTTTTAGAGAAAAATCAATTTTAAATATCGAAATTTCATGAAATTTGTATGGGACGGGGTAGAAGGAGTGGGAGGATGTGGTCCGTTCACAAACTTATAGTTACTTTATTGCTAAAAATTACTTATGACAAATTTCGGCACGATAGGATAAAGCTTTCGAGAGTTATGTTGTAGACAAACAGACAGATGGTCATTTGGAACTGCGATTTTTGAGCGACAACAAATATTTCTGTACCTTCGGAGACTATGTGTGAGCATTATTTCTTAACATTACAAACGGTAAGGCAAATACAATATACTCTCAGATTTCATCTAGAGTATAAAAATGTTGCTACGCTGAAATTTGCATTCGCGCTTTTTCTAACTATGAGAGAAGTGAAGTACCTATCAGTGTTTAGATTCTCGTTTTTGGATGAAGAAAATCAAGGAAATGTTGAAAACTATTTATAGGGATCTTCCATATTCTAGGAAAACCATCAGATATTAGTTCAAGCGTTGTCATACATCTATACTCGATGAAAGGAGAACAGGTCGCGTTAGTGAGGTGACTACAGATGAAGTAGTCAACAAAATCCATTAATTAGGGCTAACAGCAGAATGAAGATCAGATCGAAAAATTTAATTTTAACGTGAGCAGAATATCCTACATGGTCAAGACATTGGCTAGAAGGGTGCCGCATTTGTTTCACTGTGAACAATAAGGAGAATCTAATGACCACTTCGAAGCAGTGTTTGGGTAATCTTAAACGCAATTCGGAGAAACAATGAGCAAGAAA
Organism: Chorisops tibialis; assembly: GCA_963669355.1. Taxonomy (NCBI): domain Eukaryota; kingdom Metazoa; phylum Arthropoda; class Insecta; order Diptera; family Stratiomyidae; genus Chorisops; species Chorisops tibialis. Next base: position 292,469,951 of record OY770262.1, read on the forward strand.
CAGTGGACTTTACCGGGCAAACTGTAGAAAGCTCCGGCGATTCCAGTCAAGTTGCCTTTGAAGAGTTGCCAAGGACCAAGGGGAGCGAAATCTGAGATGTACAAATTTAGTAGTTGACTGATGCGAGCCCAAGGCTGGGGTGGGTTGACAAAGTAGAGACCTGAAGAAAGCGAAAATGGAATAAAATTGAGGGCTGTGGTGTAAAGTAGGAGCTCCAGGAACGAAATCTGAGGAATGTAGTGCTGAAGAGAACGAAATAAATAGTGTAGAGTGGGGACCCGAGGTAACAAAATCCGAGGCACAGAAATGGTAATATGGACCGAACAACTTGAGGTCATACATAGTTAAAAGAAAAAAGAAGACCTAATGCAGAACTAGTATGATTAGTCGTACTTGGTAGTATCGGTGATAGACTGTAGACATGCTGAAGAAAGTAGGAATCGAGAGGATCAAAATGTACTGAAGTACGAGACGCAAATGTCAAAATCTGAAATGAATATAGTAGTATGATGAAACATCTGTGGGTGAGTTGACATATCCATGGATGAGGTTCCTTCGTGTTTCAGGTAGTGGTGATGGTTACATCCACATCGCGGACAGCGAAGCTAGGAACTTATTTCTCGCTTTTCGGCGCGGATTTGCGTTTACAACCTGGCGCCGTGAGAGGCAGAGGTGTTAGATAGATCTCGTATCTAGCAGTATGAATGCTGAAGTTGCAAATAGGTATAAACTGCTACCGACCGACTCAGGGGCGTGAATTATTATCGCCACAAAAGCAATACGTGCTGCCAAAGGCAATAGTGAAGTAAATTCGTAATGGAGAAAGAATCTACCAGAGCGCTGTAGATCCAGCGCAGGCCAAATCTGTCTGGTGGTATTAGATGTAGTACTGAGCCCATCTATCGTTGGCTTTGCCAATCGCATCCAATTTAAGTTGCAGCTTATAAGTTGCGAGAGGCATGCACACCGTCTCTTTTACGGTTTAAATCTGCAAGGTGGCTTCGTTCTGAGCATGTTCGGCTCTGCTGTTCCCCAGAATAGTCATATACAGTAACCAGCATAGTGGAATGTTTCTTTAAAGCGGGCGGCTTGAAGCCATCTTTTTACCAATAATATCGAGAGGTAGCAGATGAAACAGAACTTGTAATGCTGCGGAGGAGGCTATTCTCAGAGCACCACTTATGCATTAACATGCTGTCCTCTGCACCTTGCTGAGGTCCTTGTCTCTGTCCTTAGGGGACACTGTCACGTCATAAGATGGGTCTGATGAAGGCAACGTAGAGCCAATGCACTCCTTTGGGCTGCATTACTCATTTCTTACCTATAGGTTTCCTACAAGAGTAAAGCGCATTCGTAACTTTTTTTACACGTTCTTGAATATTAGGTTTCCAGTTCAGTTTCCTATTCAAAATAAAATCAAGATATTTTGCTCTATTTACGAAAACAAGACTGGCAACATCCAGGTTTTAAGGGTCAATATGGGGAGTTTTGTATTATCTTGTGAAAAGGACTAGCTCGGTTGTGTGTGCTTTCATTGGCAAACAACATTCAATAGTCCATTTAAAGAGTAATAATAGGTCATTTTGCAGAACTCCGCTCAGATACGAGTATATACTCACAAGCAAATTTATTCGTGTGAAATGTCTCGCCAAGATGCGATCAAATGGTACCAAATTCAATTCGATTTGGTTTTGGTGAGAAATATTATAAAAGTCATACCGAAAATTTCATTAAATTGTTCGAAAGATTCTGTTAGTTTTGAGTTGAACCTAAAACCACCAAAAGCTTTTGGGGGTAAGAAAATGATTAAAGTGCACTTTGTGGCCACAAATCTTCCGGTTTCAAATCATTTTATTCATTTCATGAGAGTGCTATGTAATGAATAGTATGTCAAACTACGTGCATGACTCTTTGAGCCGATAGTTTAGAGTAAATGATATAAATAAATTACTCATGTGACTTATTCTAAGGTCTATGCTCATCTAAGTCAAAAACTACATTCTGTGTCTCTCATACCATATATTTAGATTGGTTTGGGGCCGGGCCACTGAAATAAACTCCAATTATAAAGGGTCTCTTCAGATATCAGAAATGCTTTAAAGAATAAAACGATTACTCTGGATATCGAAAAAGCTTTCAACATTGCTTAGCATCACTCACTTCAGAACATAAAATTATTCAATTACCCATATTACAATTGTTTAATCATTTTTAAACGATAAAAGTTGCAATCAAAATAAATTGCTTTCATGCAACACCAATGTTGACGCTAGAGATATTCAAACCAAATTTCCACGTACAACTCCAACTCATATCATTCTTTTATTTACAACAAATGGAAAATGAAATTTAACCCGATTAAATAAAAGCAATCTTTTTCATCAAAAAAGAGCTTCACGTTTGCTTCCTTAACCTGCAATAAATAACATAGATAACCCAAATAAAGGGTATTAAATACTTAAGTTTAAAAGTTAGCATTTCACGAACATGCATCTAAATCTGTTTCAACAGTAACTAAATGTATCCGGATACTATGACCCCTAATTAACAGAAAGTCAAAGCTCTCGCTGTTGATATTCAAAATAGTAATGCAACCAGCACTTAGCTATAGGGCGCCTATTGGGAATGTCTGCACATCCCAAAATACAAAAGATACAGATTATTTGAAACAATTGTCTAAAAATTACAACGTATTAGATAAACCTTGAAATTTTTCTGCAAATAAATTGAATATCTTCCTAGCAAACCGTCTTAGTGAGACTTTGTCAAGAAATATCAAACAATCGCTAAGCCATAACATCCCTACGTAACCTTATTCATAAATTGACTGTCAATTAGATTAACAATTTTTCATTTTTATAATTTAACATAGCATTAAGATAGTCTTAGTTTCAGTTGCAGGACTAGTTGTATAACAAAGTTTTTTGGAACGAAATTTCGTCAAATAATTAAGTACAAAATAGTAATCTATACATAGTAATATAATTGTAGTGTCTGTCTGTAATTTGCTTATAAATGGCTATAAGTTAGTTTTTTGAGTTACTTTAGCACTAACTAAGCATAAAAACACATTTTTGAAATTTTTTGTCTGTCTGTCTGTCTGTCTGTCTGTCCGACCGCTTTTCACGCACAAACGGCTAAACCGATTGTACTGAAACTTGCACAGTTTGTTGGGTGTCCATCGGAATGAAATCTGCACTCGCTTTCATTTCACTCCCCTCACGCCTTCTACCCCCTCCCATACAAAGTGACTCATTTTCAAAATATATATTAATCAAATTTTCTTGGAAACCATAAAAGCTATTAATTTGAAATTTAGAATATATTATTTCTTTTATAAATACAGTCTTTTTTTTTACAAATTATTTGAATTTCCTCACTCCTTTCCCCACCTCCCATACAAACTACACTTTTTCATGAATTATTTTACACCAAATTTCTCAGTACGTGTAACTTCCATCGAGCTAAAATGTTGTATGAAATCCTTAATTAACATTATTATTAATATCGGGAAAAAATTAACCGATTAGCTTCACTCCTTCTACCCCCTCCCATACAATGTGACACAGTTCCACGACTTCACAAGAATTTGATTTTCTTGAAAAGTCTGAATGTTACAGATCTGAAATTTAAAATATATCAATTGCATGATAATTATAGTTGTTTTTCAAAAAATCACCAGACACCCCCTTCTCCTTCCACCACCTCCCATATAAACAGCACTTTTTCATGAAATACTCTAAACGAATTTTCTCAGTACATTTAAATTCCATCGAGGTAAAAATTTGGATTTAATCCTTAATTAGCATTATTAGTAATATTGGAAAAAAACTTAACCGAGTAGCTTCCCTCCTTCTTCCCCCTCCAATACAAGAGACACATTCCACGACTATACAATAATTCGATTTTCTTGAAAATTATGAATGATACAGATCTGAAATTTAAAGTATATCAATTGCATGATAGTTATAGTTGTTTCTCGAAAAATCACCAAAAACCCCCCTCTCCTTCTACCACCTCCCATACAAATTGCACAATTTCATTAAATTCAATGCACTAAGTTTCTCAGTACCTACTCAATTTTTGAAGCTTAAATTTGGTACAAAACCTTTTTATAGCAACTCTAGCATGATGTGAAACAAATTAGTTCAATGCTGTCACCCCTTCTACCACTCCCTATACAAAATTTCTTAACACCGCAAATATTTCGGTTTCATCTCTACATAGTATCGTATGATTGGGCTTTACGCACAATCGTAGTCCTGTTATGTTTTTAAGCTTAATGTTATTTTATTTGTTTTTTTTTTTTTAATAAAACCAGCTATAATTATTCACATGTCCTTAACGCTTTTCAACACATATGTATATGATCTCGAATCACGGGTTTGATTTGATCACGAGCCTGTCCCATAAAAATGGGAGTATCATGTTTTCATTCTTAATAATTTATGGTTCTGATTCCAACAACATACAAACCATTTTCTTCAAAGAGCCATTAAAGTAAGCAGATTATATATCCCACATAATGTATTACTAACTACACTCTCAAAAATTGCTTATTATTGCTATTTTTACGCGGACGAAGTCGCGGGCGTTTGCTAGTGACAAATATAAAATGAATTATTACAAAACCATAGGTATAAGCTATGCCTGAGTGTAGCCTAGTGTGATGGTTCACAATACGAAGGTCGTGAGTTCAAATGCCATTCGACTTATAAATCTACCAGGGTTGTGCAATTCCCAATTTGGGCTGAAGAAGTAGAAGGTATAAGATTGAACTACGTATACTATAAGCGTTATAGCTATAAAATTATAAATAAATTTATAAAACGAGAGAAAAAACATAACAGGGCTACGATTGCGCGTAAAGCCTAATCTTACGATACTCTAGATGAAATAGAAATTTTTTTGATCCCAAGAAATATTATACGGGGAGTGGTAGAAGGAGTAACGGCATTGAACTAATTTTTAACATCATGCTGGAGTAACTATAAAAATGTTTTGTACAAAATTTAAGCTCTAAAAATTGAATAGGTTCTGAGAAAATTCGTGTATTGAAATTGACATCTCTTAAATTGCATACTGTTCATACTGTTACAATAAATTATACTATACATCACATTTATGATAAAAATAATTTAGTTTAAAATTTAAAATTATTGCTTTTTATAGTTTTTTATAGTAAATGACTTAAAATGAATCATTTTGTATGGGAGGGGGTAGAAGGAGTGGAGCGATTTGGCCGGTTCACGAGCTTGACCTTATTTTTTCGTCAAAAGCGATGTATAACTTTCTAGCTCGATGCGTTTTTAAGGTTAAGAGCGAACGGGCAGTTGGACGGTCATTCGGTTTTGACAAATGTTTCTGTACCCTTGGTGACTCAGTGCGAGCATTATTTCTTGGCGTTACAAACTGCAGAGCAAACTTATAATACTCTCAGATTCCATCTGGAGTACAATACAAATTCATCTATTTATTGTTACGTTTCGCTTAGGAGGAAGAGTTTCAGAATCGCAGAAGTTTTATTTGAATCAACAAGAAATAGAAATGGGTTGCTTCTAATGTTAATAGGAGTGACTTTGCATCCACAACTTTCTTGGTCTAAAAATGTGGCAGAAAAAGTAACTAAAGCTAAATAAAGTATCAACAGTACATGGCAAATGTTTTTGTCGAAAAAATGTCAGTCTGCAATGCAAATTAAAAATGTTTACTGCAGTTTGAAGATCCTTACAGACTTCCCAATTATTTGCCTAAGCTAATTTTGGAGCAGAATTTTTTGATGGGCTAATCAATGGAATATGTTAGGAAATGGTTTCGAAATTTAATGGAATTTAGAAAATATGGAAGCTAAAGATTGGTTAAACAAGTAACGAGCATTGTTAGAAATGCTTGTCTTCATTCAGTTTGATTCTTACATAGTTTCCAAATAAAATTTTGACAGAATTTATAAAGAATTGTACTCTGCCAGTATTACTTCATATCTTATCTGTGGCAATAATAGAACCAAAATTATGTGGATTTTTAAAGCGGGGTGCGTTTTGATAGTACTTTGTGGTTCGAAATTCCAAACGCAGAGGCAAAGAATGTGTTCGTTATGTAATCTTATAGAATGAGAAAATACGTAGCACTTTATTGCTGTTTGTCCGACTCTTTCGCAGTTTAGAAAGAAATACTTCGGTAAGGTAGCACTTCCGCATAATGAATTTATTAATGCATTAAATGGAGTGGGAGATAGAGAATGGAATAATCTTTTTCTTTACATTAAAATCGGCATTGCTTATAGACAATATCTATTTCTCAATTTAAATTTTAAATGAAAAACTTATGAATAACTCTTGGTTTTCTGCTGTACTTTCTCTTTTTTAGAGTTCATCCCGCACTCTGATATTCCATTTATAGACAGAAACATTATTGTTTTCTGGAACGAGTCGAGTCTTTCATTCGAATTTCGGAATACTTATAAAATTGCAAATAAAGGCGAAAGTTGTTTATCTTTAACCGCATCGCCTCTAAGGAGCAACATGAACAATTCATGAGCTTCGCAAATTAAAACTCTTTTAGTTAAAAATGGTCAACCGATTGAAAGAAAAAATTTCCGTATCCTCCATTGTTACGCTTTATTATTCGTGATGTGCACTATGAAAACATTCACCAAACCAGTCAACTAATTGTCATGCAGAGTGGAAATATAATTAAAAATAACAATTCTAAAATGTCTGCAGTACCATTTAACTATCAGAAAATCAAAGAAAAGATTGATTTCGAAAAACCCTACTCCTGCAAAATTTTAACAAATCTACTGTTACGGCAAACTTTGAAGAAGATATTTTTTTGAATACGTTAGGAATTAAATTAAACTGAGTTGTGTTCAAATAATTTAAATTGTTTTGGGTTAAAATTACATCAAAATAAAATAATTTTCAAATTAAATTAAGCCGCCAACAGACGACTATACATATATACAGTCAATGTTGTATTACTTCTTTTAGTTTAAGAAATAGATATAAGCATACATTTATATTTTTGGAAAATGAAAGAATTTTCTACTACTACTTTATCTATTTATCTAGTGTATCTTTTTATACTCTAGATGAAATCTGAGAGCATATTGTGTTTGCCTTACCGTTTGTAACGCTAAGAAAGACAGAGTCGCCAAGGGTATAGAAATATTTGTTGTCGCTCAAAAACCTCGATTCCGAGTGACCGTCTGTTTTTCTGTCTGTCCGCCTATCTACAACACAACTCTCGAAAGCTTTGACCTATCTTTCTGAAATTTTTTATACATCTTTTTTAGCAAAAAAGTAACTTTAAGTTCGTGAACGCGCTAAATCCCCCCTTCCGTACAAATTTCATGAAATTTCGAAATTTAAAGAAATTGATTTTTTTCCGAAACCATTTCAGCTATTGGCTTGAAAATTAGGTAATAGTATAATGATGTGAATATCATTGACGTCAAAAAATATTGATCTGATCTTTTTACCTCCCATACAAATGCACAATTTTCAAAAATGCATTTATTCAGTTTTCATTGCAACTAGTAAAACCAAAAGAACCAACTTTTATCATAATGAATGTTATTAAAATTGCAACCGATTTTGTGAAAGCTATCAAATTCACCCCACTCTTTCTAACCCTCCCATACAAATTCCACGAAATTTCGGAATTTTAACTAAATTATTTTTCTTCAAAACCATGAAAGCTATCAACTTTAAATTTTGAGAAAAGTATACTATTATAAATATCATTGATGTCAAAAAATTTGGTTTTGTATCAAATACTCCTTCAACCCCCTCCTATACAAATGCACAGTTTTTGGCAAATGCATTTAATCGACTTTAGTTGAAACTAGGAAAATTACAAATTTCAAACTTTGCCAGAATTTGTCCCTTAATAATTGCAATAAATGATAAAAAAAAATATGAGCTTCGCTTCACTCCTTCTACCACCTCCCATGCAATTTTTTGTATTGAAAATTTAAAAATTGTATTTCTTCTTCGAACATATGTGATACTATTTTCAGTGTTATATACAAAAATTACAAGCCTCCTCCCTCTGATTTTACCACCTCCCACACAAAAGTCGCTTTTCACTATTCGAAAGTATTTTAGATGACATATTTTCCGGAACAATAAACGCTTTCCTATTTCATCTAAAGTATCATATGATAATTCTGTTATATTTATATACATGTATGTAAGCGACTGACAGAAAGTCCCAGACAAAATGTTAGCTTTTACAGATTTGCGTTTCAATTTTTATTAAATTCTCTGAAACATGAAAATACTATAAAAAAAACTTTCAGATCAAAAAAATATTACACCCTAAACCTCCGAAAAATGGTTTAAAGGATTCCCCATATAAAAACAGTGCACATTAAGTAGATGACTGAATTTTGATCGGTGAAATTTATCAGCGTCGGTGATTCAGTGGTGAAATGCTCGTCCGGGTTCGATTCCAGAATTTTTTTTTTACGATTTGATTATTGTATTCTTTGAAATACGAAAGTACTATAAAAGCTTGCAGATCCAAAAATAGTAGTACGGCTAGTTTTTTTTTTAATATAAAGAAGTTAATTGCGTATTGTCCGACCGAAATATTTTCATGTAACTGACAATGTGAACAATTGAAATTTCATACCAAACAGAGAATTCTAGTAAATTAAATTAGTAATAATTCATTTACATTATTTACAGTACAAGAGTTTTTAAAAAGTTTTCCTTTAATAGGATATTTATTTCATCTATTCATTGTGTCCGATCGGAGTTCTTTGCCCAATTAGTAACAGCGATTTGAAATTGATAGTCAGTGGTCTTTCCTAAAACAATGCCTATCTATTTATCGACTAAATTACCAACTGTGATGTTTATTATTATTTTCGATAGATACTGTAGATTTACTGAACGGACTCGGGACTTAGACCAACATTGAATGTTTAATTCGTATGTTCAAGACAACAGTTTAGCACTTGCGGTAATCATTATTGTTATTATTATGAAAGACAAAAACGAGATCCTATTGTTTGCATTCTTGTAATATAAATATTTGGTAGATTTCCAGTCTTTGATAATATAAATCTTGAATTACATCGAAATGGATTTATTAGATGAGCCATTATTCCATACTGAGAACTGGTATAATTCATTTTGAAAATTAATATTGAGAGGAAATTTCTGTGTAAGAGAATCTGTTGTTGATTTTCTTGGGTTTCGTTAGAATTAGAATTTAATTTTCGGAATTTTATTCAATTAACGAGGCGATTTATTGATATTGTAATTAGCTTAAAATATTTAGTAGTTAGTATAAGAAAGTCTCGAAAATAAATCATTTTGTTGATAATTAAGAACATAAATTAATTTATGGTTTTTTGAACTCTGAAAGTACCCAAAGGTATTCTTCAGTGTTTAAGATTTATTGGCATCCTATCGAATATATAATATTAATAGACGTGTCTCTAATTACAATCATCAGATAACTAATCGATATTAATTATTCGTAGCACCATGTACCTGTAGCAATTTACACGACTTTCATCTTGACTTTAAAATAATTAGGGATGAGCGATGTGTAGAATTTAACAAAGCTACTACATAAGTAGGTTTTGTTACATTTCATTAGTGGTGATATTACTTAAGACAAGTGTTGACTCAAATTCCATAGTGTATTATCATATTATGTAAGTTAGATTAGGTTCGTGGAGGCGTTTGACAGCAATGCACGTGTGACACCAGTGGGCCCATTGTACGCCTCCGTATTTATATCATGTCGACCCACATATCATTCAGCCAACCTGCTCTATCGGTGAAGCTAATGAGCTAGTGCGGTTCAAGGGGCTGGAAATCATTCAGTTCGGAGTAGAAGTACTCTCCGAGAGTCTGTCTTCCAATTGTTCGGAGTCATGGGCAATGGCAGAGAAAATTATGACTGAAATATGAATTATCAGAAGAATTAATCCTAGGAGGTATGGAGTAAATATTCATAAAAACTCTGAAAAATATTACGTATTTCAAAGCATCGAGACGGAAAATATAGCAATTTACTTTATTTCCTAATTAAATTTGTTTGGTTAATTTATTAGATCATTCATTTTCTTGTTAAGACCTCCTATAGGGGCACATAGGCCTCTTGGGATCTACCTATATACCACATGAATTAAGGAAATCTCAATGTGCATTATCCAGCGATGTTACGTCTTCCTTGGAGAGCTCAAAGGTTTCCATTGCCGGGGCGGAACAGCAGCTCGAGACCTGCTTGAAGTCGAAGAAGAACGGTGAGTCAAGGGTCTTAATTCTTCTTCTAGCATGAGCAATTACACAGCACGTGCTCCACCGTCTTCCTGGCTCCAATTCCTTCAGAGATCATGCCTTACCAAAACCATTCTGTAAGCGTGTGCTTCAATAAGACAATAGCCGGTAACCTACTACTGTCCCAAATTGCTTCCCGGGTATTATTAGCAATAGTTTTGTCTACTTCGCAAACCAACAAAACAGTTCTCTTCCACAAGGCGCTATACTGAGCATTGGTCAGGAATTGATCATTCGTCTAAGGATAACCCAGAGCTTCTCTGGCGATGCTTTACTCTAGTTTCCTCAAAGTGTGACCGATCTACTGCCACTTCAGTCTTCGAATCATAATGCTTATTTTAGTCTGTAAACTTGTACTCCAAAGCTCGTCGTTGGGGATCACTTTTGTAATGCCCAAATCGGGCATTAGCCTCCTGGCCTTCTGGTTCCTTAATATTTTTTATTACATATTATGGAAGGGTTGTAAGCCCTTCGTACAAGCCTCTATCTAAGCATTTTTTTCTTATCGTAGATTGAAGTAACCAAGGTATATCCAAGCGGGCAGTGTGCTTGAATTGTACGTCGACCGGGATTTGAGCTCACGAACTTTGCATTCTAGACCAACACGGTACCCACTAGGCTACATCCTAGGTGGAAATCATATCACGACAGAATATTCGTCAAACACGTAGTTTCAGTTTCTTGGTAAACCCTATGGAAACTTTCCATTTTTTTTACAGAATGACTTGTATTATAGGCAATTTCGGCCTTTATGTGCAATGCACAAACACAGTCCTGGAGTGAATGAATTGGATTGGAAAGGTAGGAGAAAGGGAGTGAGAACGACCGTAACGAGTCGTGAAGCTCGTCTATTTTACAGTTATACTGGCTGCTACAGTCTGAATGATAGCAAGCGAACAGGAACCATCTACTAAGAATACACCTTCTTGAAGTGAGACTGTTTCACTTTTACATCGTTTGCCCATTTTATTTCGAATAATTTTTTATTGCCAGTAGCAACTGAAAAATTCGTGCTTCAAAATCCTATACTTGGAGTGGGAATCGAACCCAAGATCTATTGACTGGGAAACAAGCACGCTGCCCACTATGACATGAAGGCCATGTAGTACAACCGTATAATAATAATAATCCAAGCTGATAAACTTCAATAGTGTTTTCTACAACATCACTAATCCTATTGAGAATTACCTTATTTATGACTTTCAATACGACAGTAAGTAGACAAATGGTATACTATGCAAATTTCCACAATCCCGCAGGTAACTTTTCTTCGGGATTTTCACAACGCTCTTATTCCATTGAGCTGAATGTCTTACTTCATTCCACACCTCAGTGAATAGTGGGAGGAATATATCGGCTGTTATTTGTTGGTCCGATTTGAGGAGCTCTATTGGTAGTGCGTCTTTATACCTGGAGTTTTTTTTCCGACCATTGACCGAATGGCGGAAAGTATTTCTTCCTTATATGGGGGATTGTCTCTAATAGAGGAATCTTGCGATTGGATGTTTGGCAATTGTTCTCTTTCTGAGATATCTTCCTCTGACAGGATTTGTTAAATATTCTTCAAACCACCGCACCTGACCTTCACTCATAATAAGGAGAATTCCGTTGGCATCTATCACCAGACAATTCCTGTTCGTGAACTATCTCATAATTTTAAATAAGGAACACATATCTACCCATTTTTTAGATGGCTTTTATCAATTCATAATTAATTTAAAAATTCACTTCAATTCATTTGGTTGAGGTGAAGTAAATTCGAATTTAAAATTTATTAATTTTTAAATTCGAATTCACTTTACCTATTTCGACGGTAGAGCCCAACATCAAAATGTTGATGAATAAATTATCCATTCGACGAATTGTGAATAGAAAAATTGTTAAGAGACGAAATACCACCCAACGGATTGATTTTCGATACGATGAATAGTCCTTTGAGCGAATCGTTGCAGTTAAATTCTCCTGGACGAATTGGTTTTGGTTAATTTGCCTGGATACCCAAACACAAAGAGCTTGTAATCAAATGACTAACTCATATCATATTACATAGGATATCATCATGTTGCACTCGATTCTTTGTTTTCAGTTTACTCTTATTGGAAGTACAAATGGAAAAACGTCTCTTTTCAAAATTTTAGCCTTTATTGTGCGAAAATACATAATTATAATTTCTATAATCATTCGACGCGCTTAAGCCGCATATTATTTTGAATTGACTGCAAAAGGCAAAACCTCACGCAAATGACGCTTATTTGGTACAAACTTCGACATATTCGCGAACAAAAAAGGATATGACGCCGATAAGAGTTCCCAAATCGAATGATGAGGAGTTGTTGACAGATGCCATACCATATGACGTTTCTGATACGCCATTTTTGACCAAAATTTACAGCTGACGCCATCTATTGGGAAACAGCGGTTTTCCATTTATACTCCCGATGTAATCTGAGTGGAAAATGTATGTATGTGAGTTCGTTAAAAGATCTTTATTTATTGGAAGTCGTATAAAAATAAAATACAAATATGTTAATCTCTAATACACAATAATATAGCAATTATTTAATAATCATTGACAACAGAATATTGCCATTCTGATAAATCCATCTCTTCTTCTCTGAAATATTTTGATTAATCACTCACGAACTCAATTACAAACATAACAGACTTTGGGTTGGGCGTAAAGCTCAATCATAAGATACTCTAGATAAAATGGGAAAGAGTCTAATGTACCGGAAAATATGTCATCTCAAATTTTTTCGAGCAGCGTATTATGACTTCTGTATGGGAAGTGGTAGAAGCTTAGGGAGAGGTTTGTAATTTTTGTAAATGACACCGATAGTGGCATACAATATGTTTCGTGCAGAATTTCGAATTTTTAGTTCTAATGATTTTTTAAGAAAATGCAAATAGTTTTTTCTGAAATTAGGGCATATATATGGGAGGTGGTAGTGAAAGTGGATGGTTTTATAAGATTTTTGAAAATGCTTATCAACATCCTTATCGCCATGCTTTGTTTCAATTTCAAAGTTGATAGCTCTCATACATATGTTCGAAGGAGAAATTATTTTCTTGAATTTATAATAAGGATATTTGTTTGGGAGGTGGTTGATAACTTTTTTTTATCATTTATTGCAATTATTAAGAAACAGATTCTGGCAAAACTCTAAGTTTGTAGTTTTTCTAGTTTTAATGGAAATCGATATAATACATTTACCAAAATTATCATTTGTATGGGAGGTGGTAGAAGGAGTATACAGAACAAAACAAAATTTTTCATCGTCAATGACATTTATGTTTTACATTTATTACATTTATTTATTTATTTATGGCAGTTTAAAAGTAAACTAATTTAACTGAAATTTCAAAATTTCATGAAATTTGTATGGGAGGGGGTAGAAGGAGTAAGGTGAAGATGATAATTTTTTAATAAAAATAATAAAACTATTTCTTGTAACAATTCGTCCTTATAACTTTGCCAGTTTCAATGAAAATTTAAAAAATGGATTTTTCAGAATTGTGCATTTGTATGGGAGGGGTAGAAAGAGTACGGAGATCGGCTCAATATTTTGTGACAGTGATGATGTATACATCATTCTACTTTGACTCAAATTTCAAGTCGATAGCTTAAACAGTTTCGAAGAAAAATCGATTTCTTAAAATTTCAGGATTTCGTAAAATTTGTATGGGAGGAGGTAGAAGGAGTGGGGGATCTAGCTCGTTCATGAACCTAAAGTTAGTTTTTTACTTAAAATAAAACACAACAAATTTCAGCATGATAACTCAAAGCGTTTGAGAATTATGTTGTAGACAGACGCACAGACGGACAGACGGTCACTCGGAATCGACAACAAATATTTCTGTGTCCTTGGCGGCTCTGTGCGAGCATTATTTCCTAGCGTTACAAACGGTAAGGTAAAAACAATATACTTTCAGATTCCATCTAGAGTATAAATATTTATAACATAACAATCAAAAGAAAAGATTTTCGGATTTCTCACAGCGATGCTTTATTAAATGTCACGTTCAGCAATAAAAAAAAAATAAAAAATTTGATAAATGTGAAGTTTCAGTCTCTGCTGAGACCTCTACTGAAGGTCATTTAATAAAACATGACAGTGTAAAATCCGTGTGAAATATTTTAATTTGAAAAGCACTGTGAAAACAATAGCTAAACCAACATAGAAAATATTACAGAACTATAGGTGAGAGAGAAATTATTTTTTTTTAATTTTGTAGGGAAAGTGGTAGAGGGGGTTGAACTAATTTTTTCACATCAAACTAGAGTTTCTATCAAAATATTTGATTAATTTTAGGATTTAAAAATTTGATAGGTACTGAGAAAATTAGTGTATTCAATTTAATGAAATTGTGCTGTATGTATGGGAGGTGGTAGAAGAATGAGGGAGTTCTTAATGACTTTTTCCGAAATAACTATAAACATCATGCTTTTGACATGTTTTAAATTGTAGATCAGTAGTATTTATACTTTTAAAATGAACTTTTTGTAAAGTTGTTAAATTGGCAGGGGGTAGAAGGATTGAAGCTAATCTTATATTTACTGCACAATTTCAGCTCGATAAATTTTATACGTACTCAGTAACTTCTTTAGAGTATTTCATGAAAAAGTGCAGTTTATGTGGGAGGTGGTGGAAGGAGGGGAGAAGACAAATAATTTTTATAAAGCACATTACTTTTATGATGATTTCAATCTACTATATAAAAATTATTTAAGTCCTCCCCTTGCTTCCACCACCTCCCATATAAACTGTAATTTTTCATGAAATACTCTAAACCAATTCACTCAGTGTATATAAAACTTATCGAGCTCAAATTATGCGCTTAATATTTATTTAGAATTATTATTAAGGCCAAAATATATTAGATTGATACAATCTGCACAATTTCACAACTCTACAAAAAGTGGATTTTCCTGAGAAGTATGAATGCTATTGATCTAAAATTTAAAACATGTCAAAAGCACGATGTTTACAGGTATTCCTTAAAAGTCTTTAAGAACTCACCCCTCCTTCTACCACCTCCCATGCAAACTGAATAATTTTACTAAATATAAAAAAATATATACGAATTTTCTCAGTACCTATTAAAGTTTTGAATCCTAAATTTTGTATAAATCATTTTGATAGCAACTTTAGCGTGATGAGAAAAATTAGTACAATGTCGTCAACCCCTATACCACTTACTCTGCAAAATTTCTTCAAATCAAAAATGTTTTCTCTTATCTAGAGTATCGCACGATTGAAGTCCTGTTATGTTTTTGATATTATATCAACAAACCTTACAATCTCAATAAATTCTTCCGTGTTAGATGTTGTCTGTGCGTTGTGTACAGAGTTAGTGAGGTCGGCAAATAGATTACTATACTTAGAGCATTAGTATTAATTCCGATAATACATCTGAACATCTCTAATCTCAATCATGATCTAAACTTCCATTAAATTAGAATCTTTCGTAATGTTGTTCATCCACATTAAAATCTCAAAGCCGGCAGAATCTAAAATTCGGTAGCATTAAATCGTAGGGTTTTCAAAGCAAACAGAATCATTCACCGCCATATTATGTCGCATATAAGTCTTTTCTATTTACGAGTAGAAATATTTGCCAGGTGTAGTTGTTAAATAGGACGTTAGTACAGGATACACATATCTATAGTAATGTGGTATATAAGACGAGATAGGAGCGCATTGCGATGAGCTCAAAACCTTAAGCAAGCATAGCACATCCTTATTATCTCTCTTATCAATTCTTCTTCTTTCCCCCCCTCGAATTTGTGAACTCGTTTCTCGTTCTCGTTTCTTTCCGCTGGATTAGGTTAGAGGGTCGTATATTATTTTGTAAAACATGCACTCCATTTCGGTATCTCGCTGCGTATTTTACTATCGGGTGAGCTGTCTCTAATGGATTTCGCAGTTATTTTATGATAAAACATCAATACACCAGGATCAAATTGAATTTTCCTTTCGACATTTTTCCTGTGCGCCACATATACGCGTAGATGTCTTTCTGTTTCCTTAGAGGGTGTAATTTTTTTTTCAACCCTATTATTATTCTTTCTATTTTGTCATGCTTTTCAGTTCGTTCGAAGAAAGTCCGTACATAACATCGTGTGTCGTGAATGGAATATTCTTCGGATTTTGTCTGAAGTGCGGATCAGTAGTAGGTTGAGTTATGCGAGAACTCCTATACCCTTAGTGAAAAGATGTCTTAAAAGCGAAAGAAACATATTTACATGCAAATATATCAGATGTTTTGAAACCAAGCAACCAACCAAGCTCTCAATGGTTTCTTTGTGTTGGTTTAACATCGCGGCTTCCAATGCAATATATTTCTCAAAATATGTCTGCTATGCAAGAATTCTCAATTGTACATTCCATCCTGTAGCTATTCTCGATAATATTGAATGCAGATTTCGATATTTATTAAACTTTACCTCAAGCTTACCTGTAAGGTGAATATAATGGAATCGGAAACATATGTGCTCGCAATGACAAATTTGAAGCTGCAGATGATTAGTAAGCACTTATTTTGCTAAAAAAAAAATTTAAGACTATTTCGGTATAGAAAGTTGAAATGATTTTGTAGAGAGAAGGCTGGATACCTGTAGGAGTGGAACTCATCGAGTTCAGGATTTATATGAAACATGAATTTAACTTAGATACTACCTATCACTTGAAGCCATCTTGAAAAACATCAGCAGATTGAATTGTACAAGATGTCAAAATATTCAATAATCATTTTCAAAGTTATGTATAAAAAAAAAAGAAAGAAAAAAATTCAAATCACTCCTGGCAATTTCTCGTAATATACATATGGGCGGAGATTTCCATTTCGTCCACGTTCGATTTCGTCCATGTTTCATTTGAATACATCTGAATAATGTCGTAAATTTTTTGAAAAAGTTCATTCTATTGAAAAATTTCGCCAGAAGGTATTCAAATTTCTAACTCAATGTTTCATTCATCGGTTGGAACTCTAACCCTATAAGTATAGATAGCATTTTTTTGCATCTCTTCTCTGGAGACTGGTATCATGCAGTGCTATTTTGATAAATTTTAATGGGTTAGTAGCTAGTACAGTGGAGAACACAATTGTTGCGTACGAATATAAAGTGAAATATTGTGTTCAGAGCCATGTCGTTATATTCAGAGGTCAGTACTAAATTGTTCATGGTGTAGGGAGTTTTTTTTTGTTTAATAGGCGGCAGTGTTCGCTTGCAATGCTATTAAATATTCTATTAACTGTTTGAAATCGTAACTCATCATATTCGCCATGTATTGAGTGATAAGTTTCAATAATGACCTTTAGCTAATATATCAGAATTGATTCTGGTTGACTGCAGCCTTTGTTAAGAATCGGACATATTTTGTATAGAATTCTAACAGTATGTTTCAGTATTTTGAGATGACAAGGTTCTGAAAGAAAGTTATATCGCGGAAGTAATGTATTTTTCAATTACACTGCAAGTGCTAAATATTGACACATATTATGGTGGCCTTTATGGTAGCAATAGAAAATTGCCCATAGGTCCATGGTTCAATCATTGAAAGATAACCTGGCTAAAACTTTTAGTTGGGGCAACAAGAATCGAGTTGAAGTTTTTACTTCGAAACCCAGTGCCCTAACTTAAATCCAATCACATTCAGAGGCCAGTCATTTTATAATTCTACAAGTGTTAATATGTTAAATATCCAAGTCAGATATCACGATAATCACAAATTTAAAATCGCCAAGAAAGAAGAATCTAAATGGGTTACATAAAACGTTGAATTGATAATTTATAAAGCCAATATTAGACCACGTCTTGAATTTAATTCGCGCCTATGGGTGGCAGCTGCAAAAACTTCCTTTCTGCATAGCAGCCAGTCTCGGCCCATTAAAATTATAGGAGATTCTGACTCGCTGCTCATATCAATATTCCCAAATGACTATAACATCCAACAATTCAAGCAAAAATAAAACAAAATTCTTCCCACTCGCCGGAGCTGTGCTTCAGTACAAAAGAGTAACCCATCTAGTTCCGATGTCATATGCATATATCAAATAGAACCAGAAAAAAAAATATTTAATGTTTCATAAGTTTTAAATTGTTTACTCTGTTGTCAATGGAACATTTCCGGAATTACCGTAAATCTTATTTTACAGAAAAGGGTGCATAATTAATTCGTCGAAAAATTTTTTTCTTAAATTTAAATTGTTCTTAAGTAAGGGGGATGGTTATGAAATATGGTGGCATATTTCATAACCATCCCCCTTACTTCAGAACAAGTATATTGATAAAGAATACAATCATTCCCATTAAGCATTTGCGCAAAATATCTACAGCTAGCTAATGAGATTCGCCAAATTTATATTCACCAGATTAATGCGTATTATAGAATCGTGGTTGGATGGGTATAGACAGGGTAGGCATCTGATCGGCGTCATTAGGCGACGCCCAGTATTGTAACTGTCATATACACATCAATTGTGCTCATCATACCTCCTCGTGGTAGCCACCGGATCCTGGTCTTGTCCATCCGGACTTGACTTGCTGAACTGATGGGCGCGAGTGCTAATGAAACAGAAAAACTCTAGCACTATAATAATATGGCCCTCCAAGTTGGGGGTTGGGCGATGTGTTAACAACTCATCCTCGGAAAAAACACACCCGTTTCGAAACCTGAAGCAACGCCTCGGACTGGATTGATTCAACGGCAACGACCACGCAAACGAAAAATGGACTATTCCTTCGGATCTTGGAACGTGCGATCCCTGTACAGAGCAGGAGCAGTGAGAGAGCTTCTGGAACAGGCAGTCAAATACAATATAAACATAATTGCACTCCAAGAAACTAAATTATTAGGTAACGAGATTAATGACTTAAGATTGCACATAATTTTCAAAAGTGGGAAATCATCGGGAAGCCGGGAATTTGGAGTTGCGTTTATCGTCGACAAGAAGTTTAAACACCAAGTTATCAACTAAATATGCGTTAGCCTTGGAGAGGCACTTCGCGACAATGCTGAATACCACTGTCAGCATGCCAATAGAAGAAATGTGGCAAAAAATCAAAGATGGCATTACATCTGTCGCAGAGGAGGTGATAGGACAACAACCCCGGCGCAAAAGAAATGATTGGTTCGACAAAGAATGCCAAGATGCCTTAGAACGAAAAAATGAAGCTTACAAAATATTAACGGAACGGCCGACACGAGCCAAATAAGACAAGTACAAGGATCTTAGACGATTTGCAAACAAAATATGCAGACAAAAAAAACGGAAGTACAATAATGACGAAATTAAAAACATGGACGAACAATTTAAATTACACAACACAAGAGCCGCGTATTCCCTTGTCAAAAGGATGAAAGAAGGTTACAAACCGAAAACGACCCTATGCAAGGATGCGGAAGGGAACATTATAAGTAACGCGGAAGATATAAAACTAAGATGGGCACAATATTTTGAACACCTTCTTAACCCGAGCCCATCACCTACACGAACAGCAGCAGCAGATACAATAGCATGTGGATGCTGATGAAGGATCCGCTTTGAGTCCTCCCACACTCGAAGAAGTAAAAACAGCCCTAAGAAACCACCCAAACAACAAAGCGCCGGGCACTGATCAAATCCCAGCTGAACTTCTGAAAGCTGGCGACACCTGCATAGCGCATCTCCTACATAGATTAGTCGCGGACATATGGACGCAGGAATTACTTCCTGAAGATTGGCGCAAGAGCATCATATGTCCAATTTATAAAAAAGGTGACAAACTCTGCTGCGAAAACTACCGAGGAATATCTCTGTTGTGTACGTCTTATAAGATTTTGATGAAAATTCTAGAAAAGAGAATTAAGCCCTATGCTGATAAAGTAATTGGTGAATACCAAGGCGGATTTAGAGCTGGACGCTCAACCACGGACCAGATATTCTCAGTTAAACAGGTGCTGGAAAAGTGCTGGGAATATAATATTGATGTGCACCAGATATTTGTTGACTTCAAACAAGCATACGACAGTATCGACAGGTGCGTACTGTATAAAATCATGTTGGAGTTTGGAGTCCCACCGAAACTGGTTCGATTGACAAGAATGACAATGAGTGAGTCTTTGTCACAAGTCAGAGTAGAAAACGATCTGACTTCCAGTTTTAAGACAGACAACGGCCTTAAACAAGGTGACGGCCTCGCACCAATGCTTTTCAACTTAACACTCGAATATGTTTGTTCGGAAACTTCCCGTTGACACCAAGGGAACACTATGCTTCAAATCCACACAACTCGTAGCATATGCCGACGACATAGATATCCTTGCAAGATCTCTGGAGAGTGCTAAGGAAGTATTTGTAAACCTTGGCTCGGTAGCAAGGGAAGTTGGACTACGCATTAATGAAAACAAAACAAAAATTATGACGCAAACTAGGAAAAAGACGCCAATCAGACAAAATATTACAGTAGGAGACTATAACCTAGAAAACGTAGACAACTTCATATATCTAGGGGCAAATCTATCGAAGGATGGAAGCGAACCCATCGAAATTAAAAGAAGGATAATGATGGCAAACAAGACTTATTATTCGGTACTTCCAATAATCAAAAACAAGAACGTGCACAGGAAAACAAAACTTAAGCTATACAAAACAATCATAAGACCTGTGCTATGCTATGGCAGCGAAACGTGGACATTAACTCAGGCGTCCGAAAAACGACTTAACGCCTTTGAAAGGAAGGTCCTCAGAAGAATCCTCGGACCTGTGAGGGAAGACTCGATCTGGAGAATACGATACAATAGAGAATTGCATGCCATCTTCGACAATCCAGAAGTGTCAACCCTCATAAAATTTAAAAAATTACAATGGGCTGGTCATGTGGAGCGGATGGATGACGGAAGAATTCCCAAACGCACACTAAAAGGGAAAGTCAACGGACAAAGACCGGTCGAAAAACCACGAAAGCGCTGGGAGGATTCGATTGACGCAGACAGCAAATCACTGCTAAGATTTTCAAACTGGAGGACGCGGTCACTGAACCGAGATGGATGGAGGCAAAGCATTCAGGAGGCCAAAGTCCGATTTGGGCTGTAGTGCCATCGTAAGTAAGTAAGTAATAGAATCGAACTAATGCCCTCCACATTTTGTTCCTGCAATATGCAAACATTAATCTGGCAAATGAAAGTCCGGCAAGTGTAAGTCTGGTTTATGAAAGACTGGCAAATGCAAGTATGGTTAATAGTAGTCTGGCAAACGAAAGTCTGGCTCATGAAAATAAGTGCAACGAAAGTCTGGTAAATGCCCCCTGGCGAACTTAATCGGCCAAATGTAAGTCTGGAAATTGTACTGAGCTAATTTAAGTGTGCGAAGGCCGTAAGTTTAAATGCCAGTCGACGTATCACTGCATCACACTGCATGGATATACTTTTGCCACCTCAATCTGCAAAAAACGGACTTTTGCAAAGAGCTAACAACTCTTTCACACAAAGAAATAATTCTTAAGGAGTCTGAAGATCAAGGCCTGATTTATGCGATTGATGTAAAATATTCAAAATAGAATATTAGAAAAAAATTTGAAATTTGGGGTTCTATTGGAACGGCCGAGATACAATTGAGTCAAATAATGCCAGATTGCAAGTAAATTTCAAAAATATCAAACAGTTTTTATGGACTCAGCTTTATATTTTTAATTATCAGTCTAAAATAGCAAATATGGCAAACAATTTTAGTACTACCTGGTAGCCACAAGCTTTTGTTTTCAAAATCTAAAAAAGTGTAATACATCGAAAGTCGCGAAATGTAAAAGTCGACAATATCATTTAAAATGCAGGAAATTTCCACACTAATAAACAGAAACTTACTGTTTCCTAAACACCCTGAAAATTTCCCAACTTGAACAAATTTGCTCAATTCTATTCACACCCAATTTATTACTCTCTATTCGTACTACACAAGGTCTCAGATGTACAAGGACAAAACTTCACATCAGGTATCAAAAAAGTCACTATGATAAAATACTTCGGACACGCCAGGTCCTAGTTTCCACTTTTATACGAAAGTACAATACAAAGGAATACTCTCGACGACGAAGCAATTAATCAAATAAAATTTATATGTATATATAAATTTGTGAGGGATGAAAACTGTTGTTGGAAATCTGAAAGTACCTCATAACCGATGGAATTATCTTCTACTTATCATAATTCACGAAAACTCTGGATCCTGGTTCCGGCTAAAATATCCTAATTACCTCCGAAATTTTAATTAAAATTAAATTTTGGGTTTATTTAACGCCATATTTTGCAGTCGTCGTTGGCGGATAGGTACGATCTACCTAACAAACTTTACGCTACGAAACTTTTCTACCATCTCATTGCCATTTTCGAGTTTCGTGTGGGAAATTTTCCGACTAGATGGACGATGAGTGGAGATTTTGGCCCTAAATTGTTTCATTACCCTAAGCTGATGTTGTTGTATATGATTCGAAGGATGTCAGGCATGCTGAGCCACTGAACTAAAGCGAGATGGTAGCTATATAGATAAATATTCAAGAAACTAGCGTTAAGACCCTTAAACGTTAACAACTCAACTGGCTAGATTGCTCTCTATACAAGAATATACGAGGTCAGGAAATGGAGAAAACGTACATATATATGAAATTAATAGTATTTCCAGAAAGAGGAAATATTTTGTCGTTAATTTTCGTCCATACCGTCATTACTTGATGATACGACAGGGTGATAGTAGCATCAACACCCCATAAGTAAATGTAATCCTTAAGTTGATGCTATTCTATTTCCTCTAAATATAAAATATGGGTGCATATATGATTTCACTATTACCGTAAATTAATTAAGAGTGGAATCCTTGCACGGCAGCGACCGCATGTCTGAAATGTGATGGTGATTAATTTGATATCACCTTCGCGTTCCGCGAATTATAACAACTATAATTAATTGCATATCGATATTTTTCGTAATTAATTGAGTACCAAATTTCCAATCATTATTTCATAGTTGCGGGTATAAAATTTTAAGCTCACCTGATTTCGAGATTTTTTTTTTGGTTTTTAGTGCATAAATTCAATCATAACATACCTGAAAGAAAAATAAAGGCATTGTATTAAAATTAGATTAAATATTTATTAATTGTTGTTGTTGTTTAAAATTTAATTTAAATCAATTTTATTTGAACGAATTCTCTTAGGGTGACATTACGGTAAGTCAAAATTCATTCACGTAAACAAACATTGAAAGAGGTGACTAGTTTCGAGTTTTAATTGTATTTATTAGGGCCTTAAGGTTTAACTTAAACAATAAATAAATTGTATTGTTCTTGTGAAATATTTTCGTTGTATTTCAAGGTGAAAGAGGAGGTTTTGTTATTTAAGTATAGGTAGTAGAGATATGTAGTTCACGAATGAACTAGTTCATTTGAACTATTCACATCATTTAACTAAACGAACTATTCACTAAAATTGTCACATTTAGTTTGAAATGAAATGGTAGTGAAAGTAAAGTTCTATAAAACGAACTAAATGAATGTTCTTACGATGTATTGTGGAACTAAACTCATCAGACTGGTGCTCTGGATTGCTCTAATGTATATATTTAGTTCACGACGAACGAGCTATGAGCTCAATACGATCGTACCTCTTGAAGTAATGTAAGCATTTCGAAGACAGACCACAGAATTGTTTGTGGATCGAACTAATCAGATTGGTGCAATTTTTTTCAATTTGATACGTTCAATTCACGAACGGACTTACATCTTTTTAGTTTCTTCTTCTTCTTTTTTTTTGTGACCTTCCTGCACTCATTTGTATATATCTCGGAAAAGGGTGTTCGAATTGAGTCGGGGGCACCATTTTCCCCTTTGTCGACTCGAGATATCTGTAAAATTCAGTTAACGGCATTCAGTTTGACTCGATTATCTGCAAAAATTAAAATTTACTTTGTAGTTTTTTGCACAAGTATTAAGAACGGCTGCTCCGATTGAATCAGGTGCGAATTACTTGCTTTTTTTGATTTGATGTATCTGCAAAAGACTTTAAGTATAATATTAAGTATTTTTTCCCAGATATCTTGAGAACGTCTGCCTGGATCAAGTCGGGTTTTTTTTATCCATCTTATTAATTTTTTAGTCGGGGTGCATGCGGAAAACCGTGTTTGCAGATTTTTTCATATAACTGGATAACAGCTGCTCGTAAATCGGATGAATTTTTTTCATTTCATTCACTTTTTTTGACTAGAGATATATTGCATAAAGCTGAGTTTCGCATTTTTTACAGACAACGCGGGAACGGCTGCTCGGATCTAGTCGAGTATATTTTTCTTCTCTTCCAATTTCTTTTTTGTACCCGAAATATTTGCAAAAGCCTGAATTTTGCAGATACAACCTAAAAACTAAATGAAATGAAAAATCTAACACAAAGAACAAGTCCTTTTAGTGAATAAGAACTAATGAACTAATTCAGTAAAAGAAACTGTTTTGCCCATCTCTAATAAGTACTTTTACTTGACTTTGTCGTTTTTTATACTTCTAAAACTATGCTGGATTTGAACAGAAGGTACTTGAATGTTTGGTAAGTGAACACTTAACCTTTTGTACGGTCAAACTCACGAATCCCTTGAACTATATATAAATTAAGTTTGGGAAAGAGCAAAATTTCTCAATTACCTTAAAAGTTAAACTTGAAATTACAAGTAAACAAATCGGATTATTTTGAGCCACTAAAATCTATGGTATTGAAGCACATCAATACAAAAATTTTTCAGAAACTAAGCTAGTTAGATAGAATAACTGAACTTTTGCAACTACTAAGTTCTCAACTTCACAGTACTTTTACCACATCGCATTAGAGAAATTGTTTTCCCTTCGAAGATACTGTTAAAAGTCAGCCCCAGTCGCTCATCGCATGTTCGCTATCTTCTATTCTGATATTTTCGACATGATTACTGCACACCTGCGATTTCTCTGCCGCGAACGAAAGTAATAACAACTATATGCACGATTAAGCTTTATAGCAAAAGTCGGCAATCAGTGAACACGCCGTCGAATGGCCGACAGTCAGAAACATATCGTCGTATGGGCGACGGCCGACGACAGTTGGGGAACACGTCGTCGTGTGGGCGACGTTCGGCTACAGTCAGGGAACACGTCGTTGTATGGGTGCCGGCCGAGCCGACAGTCAGGAACACATCGGTCTGGTCGACAGTCAGTGATTACGTAGACGGTCAGCGAGAACGTCAACGGCCAGCAAATACGTCGTAGTACTGTATATAAAAAGGCTGAGCATTCGCGAAAGGGTCAGTTGATATATGAACAGTAGACTCGAAACTGTGAATCGAGTATGGAAGTCGGCAGGCGAATGTGATCGACTGGCAGGAGTAAGTTCTGTGATCGACGGCCAGAGGTCAGTAAGCAACTGTAGGCGATTAAGTCTTGTGATCGACAGGTGGGGGTAGCTCCTGTGATAAATAGGCGGAGTTCATTGGTAAGTGACATTAAGCGAGTAAGTCATGTGATCCATAGGCGGGAGTAAGTCTTGTGATCTACAGGCGGAGTTCATGCGTAAGCGACAATAAGCGAGTAAGTCATGTGATCCACAGGCAGAAGTAAAACCTGTGATCGATAGATAGAATTCAGTAAGCGAATGAGTCGTGTGATCGACGGTGGAAATTGGTAAGCGACTACGTCGTGGGATCGACGGCGGAGATTAGCAGTCGAGTTGGCGATTGACAAGCAACAAAGTCGTGTGAAGGACAGAGCGATGAGTGCGAAGGCTGAGGCGAAATATTATGGCCGAGAGTCAGGAATACGTCGATCTGGTCGATAGCCAGTGAAAATGTCGACGGTCCACAAGTACATCATAGTGCTGTGGATAAAAAGGACGAGCATTCGTGAAAGGGTCAGTTGACATTAGGATAGGAGAGTCGAAATTGAGAATCGAGTAGGGACGTCGGAGAGTGTGATCGACTGGTGGAAGTAAGTCCTGTGATCGCCGGGTAGAGTTTAGAGAGCGACTGTAGGTAAGTCTTGTGATCAACAGGCGGGGGTAAGTCCTGTGATTGATAGGCGGAGTGTACCAGT
Source organism: Chorisops tibialis (assembly GCA_963669355.1). Classification (NCBI taxonomy): domain Eukaryota; kingdom Metazoa; phylum Arthropoda; class Insecta; order Diptera; family Stratiomyidae; genus Chorisops; species Chorisops tibialis. The sequence goes on from OY770262.1 coordinate 292,496,329, forward strand.
AAGCGACAATTAGCGAGTAAGTCTTGTGATCGACAGGCGGGAGTAAGTCCTGTGATCTACAGGCGGAGTTCAGTAAGCGAGTAAGTCCTGTGATTGACAGGCAGAATTCATATGGCGAATGATTTTTGTGATCGACGGTGGAGATTGGTAAGCGAATACGTTGTGGCGTCGACGACGGAAATTAGCAGTCGAGTTGGCGATTGGAAAGCGACAAAGTCGTGTGAACGACAGAGCGATGAATGTGAAATATTGTGAGTGAAAGGTCCATAAAAGCGATTTAGCTCAAAGCGACTAAATAAATTTTGCGGTTGTATTAAATCAAAAGCGACTTAGTTTTATTTTTACTTGAAATCTAGTGACCCCTAGCGCACTTCAGTATAATATGAAAGCTTAAAATTGATTACTACCACCGCACTAAAATTTAGCAATTTCAGCCAATTTTTGAAAATATTGAAAATGTTCTAAGAATTTTCACGTTAAATTTTTCTGGTAGTGCTATTGCTTTGCAATGAACAAATTTTTCGCCCTTCCCCGTCTTTCATTTCGCACCCTAATGCCTCAATTTTGGAAAATTCAATACGAAAACTTTTCAAAAATTATCATTTGATTTTTCTACCAATAAGGCGTTTCTATTGAGCAATTAAAACGTATTCTGAAGTTATATGAACTAGTGACAATGAATTATAATATCTCCCAGTGAAATATTAAAGGAAATCTCACACTTTGAATCGAGACTATTAACTTAAATCGTGAACAATAAAACAGTCAAATATTAAATGGCTTAAAAGTAAATCTGTTCAAGGTACTTAATGGATGCCATTTTCATGGTACTCTATCTTAAATGAAATTATTAAGATGCGCCGTTCTACAAGGTATCATCGTAGCCTATCAGTTAAATTAATTTTTCACAAAGATGTTGGCAATTTCGCAGGCAATGAAACATTTCTTATGTAAGAAACGGCATGATGAAAAAGATTTTCATTCATTTTCGGTCGTTTTTCATTTAGCAAACACACGTTAAGGACATTTTCGAATTTCTCTAACGCATATATGTCCTAATTTCAGTATGAAGAAGGACAAGTATGTTGTTTTTTTTCTTATTCGTTTTCTGTCTTTTCTTATGTCTTTACAAGAGTGAAACTAATAAAATGATTGATAAATCCTAAGACATGGAGACTAATTAACTTTGATGATGATTTATGTCACACACAGTACGATAAATATCCTTGATCCTTCAACAGGATTGTTCTTCTGGTTGGCCTTCTTCTTTTATTTCGAACTGAAATTGCTGACCTAAAATACCATATACCAACTATAATGCTGGAAAATTGTATAACCATTAAACATAACTAGCTGTATATATACAGGCATAGGAAAAGAATGAAAATCCTCGTTCCAGGGAAACTACGTTTTCTCGTTGACAAAACAGAACTCAACCACGACTTCAAATTCAACTCGGTAACTATACTAAAACTTGCAGATTTTCATATTGTATATGTTTTCTGTGGGGAAAACGAATGTTGGCTCTTGCCAGATGCACAAAGGAGCATAACGTTTTATATATAAATATATAATATACACATATGTATACATTTTGTGGCTTGGCATTAGTGTATTACGGATCACTCAACCTCTGTAATAAATCAGAATTTTCCTTTTGTTAGATAAATGGAATACTGTTGTAGAAATACTTATTCCAAGGCAAGAAGTGAGGGTTTTTTTTAACTGTGCGTATAGAACTATAACGAAGATGATATGCTTGATTTGTTACTAAAGTGTATTACAATTCGCGTAAGATGCAGTTTGTCGACAGTTTTATGTAATTCTGCGAACGGTTTTAAGATGCAGAAATTATTCATAAAAATCTGCCATAAAATATTCCGCAGTCAAAATCATAAAATTTTGTAATAAAAAATTTGTTTTGAACGTTGATTTGTTGAAAACTTTACTAACTTCATGCAATTTCAAAGTAAGGACTAGAATTAAAAAAATTAAACTTTTTTATTTCTTAAGAGATAAACGGATGCAATGAAATTTTCGATGAGTAATTGCACAGTAAAACGTACTCTTTGGAGTTAGTCGAATGAGACGTCTTTATCAACATCAATGGAGTTACAGCTCAAGTCGGGCCTTGGCCTTCTGTATGCGTCGTCCCCAATTTTATCCGTCCAATGGCCGAAAAATTTCAGAAGCGATTTACTGTCTTCGCCGATTGAATCCACCCAGTGTTTTCTTGGTTTTCCGACTGGCCTATTTCCATCCGCCTTTTCTTTTTGTACACGTTTGGGAGCTCTTTTGTACCCTATTCGATCTACAAAACCAGCCCAATGTAGCTTTGAATGTTTGATGAATGAGGAGACTTTCGAGTCCTTAAAGATACAATTCGTGTTTGTATGAAATCCACCACTAGCATTGTTTTCTCACGATCCTTGGATTCGTCGTCGTATCTTCCTCTCGAAGGCATTTTCACAAGATGCACGTTTCACTGCCATTGGTCTTATTATAGTTTCGTGGATTCGCCGCTTCGTTTTTTTATGCACGTCCTTACATTTGATTATTGGAAGTATCGAATATTATGTCTTGTTTGCTACCATTTTGTGTCTTTTCATTGATTTCATTGCCATCTTTCGAAAGATTGGCTCCTTATATGAAGTTGTCCAAAATTTCTATGCTATAGCCCGCTATCGTTAGATTTTGTCTGGTTGGCGTGCTTTTTCGTGATGGCATCACCAAAAGCTTTATTGTGAATTAACATATATTTTTCAAATTAATACTTTGTACTGAATTTTATTAATAAATATATCGACCAATCAATCTATTCTCGTCATTTTTCAAGCATCTGTTTTACTAAGAATAATTGATCTGTAGTTGATCGTCCGGCTCTGAATTAATGTGGGTACTCCCCAATTATGTTTTTGACATAGGCATCTAATCCGGAATTCTATAATCTTTGTCAAAATTTTATAAGTCATTATTGATATTATTCATTGGGGAAGACATGATAGCAAACGCAACAGATTTTTTCAACTAGACCCATATTTTTGAGGTAGTGGTTTACTCCCCTGTCGACAGTCCGATCTGATAACTGATGTCACTCTTGCTTAGTTTCAGAATTTACTCCACTTGGTTTTCTTGTGGTAGGGTTATTTTTCTGCATATTGAACTTGTTTCTGCGCCATTTCTTGCAAGGCAGTTGCCCTCATCATTAAGAAAATGGGTCCTACTTTAAGCTTACTTTGTTTCTTTTTCCAGTACAATTAGGTTTCAAAGGCAGTTCCAAACCAAATTCGAACCGTGTTGATTATATTTTAGGATTTTGAGATCTACCAGACTATCTGACAAGATATAAATATTTCTATTGAGATGAGCTCTCCTAATATTCTCTTGGATGCGCCATTGCAATTAGTTCCTTAGTCTTCAAATATTGTGTCTTCTTTACCGAGTAGTTTTTAAACCGAGAAGTTGGGATCTTGAACGCCGGTTTCAGTTCCCTCATAAGTGCCGGTCGCTCGAGTGGCTGCTGGTAGGTCATTTGCCTGTTTTCTTCAATCATTTTCCTCACATCAATAATGTTTTTCTTCGTAACAGCGACTGGTACACTCGTGTGACTCGTGCATTAGGTTCGTGAACCATGGACAAAATAATTTCTTTTGCTGAACTAGTTCACTAGTTCTTATTCACTAAAAGGACTAGTTTTTTGTGTTAACTCTTTTAGTTCGTTTACGATAGTTTAGGAAAGACCGTATCTGATAAATTCAGCTTTTTGCAGGAATTTCGAGTAAAAAAAAAAGAAGAAAGTAGAAAGGAAAACAATCATACTCAATTTGATTCGAGCAGCCGTTGGCGAAATATATGCAAAATTTCGTAAGGATGGTTTTTTCCAAGACATCTCAAGTAAAAAGAGGAAATAAGATAGATAACACCCGACTCGATTCAAGAAGCCGGTCTCAAGATCTCTTAAAAAAATGGTAAAATGAGGTTTTTGTCGATACCTAGAGTAAAATAAATGAAATAATACGAAGAAGATAAAACCTGACTCAATTCTAGCAGCCGTTCTTGAAATTTATGCAAAAAACTTAAACATTCATTGTTTTAAGCCATCTGAATTTCATATATGTATAATTCGAGCCGAAAAGAGGAAGAAGTAGCACCCGACTCAATTTTAACAGGAGGGTAACAAAAAAAAAAAACAAAGAAGAAAGTTATAGTTCGTTCGTGAATTAAACGTATCAAATTGAAAAAAAAACAAATTGTCGGCCGAATTTTTCTTTTTTAATTATTATATCTTCAAAATTCCACCTTAAAATATATTTCCAAAAATTCAGGAACAAACTAAATTATATTACATGTATTGCTAAAGGCTCGTATTTTCAAAAAAAAATTAAAAAAAACGCAGGAAATGATGGCAAAAAGGTATGGAATACGATCCATACAGCAAGCGGTAGCCCAAAACGCATCTACAAATATATCTCTAAGCCTTTAACGCATATTATAAATGTTAGCCTACGATCAGAAATATTTCCTGATATCTAAAAAAAAAAAACTATAATTACCTCAATGGAGATAAGTCCAATATTCGTAACTATAGACCAATATCGCAGATTTATAACGTTGCAAAAATTATAGAGCGAATAGTTAAACATAAACTTACTTTTGATATTGAAAATATCAAGCTTCTGTTGAACAATCAATTTGGATTTAGACTGGGATACTGTACGCATGATTCCATTGCATTATTCAGTAAGAAAATAAATGTTTCTTTCGATAGTGGTAAAAAGTCATCCGCAGTTTTTCTCGTTTTAGCGAAGGCTTTTGATTTGATACCACATTGAAATATTATTAACAAATTACACAAACTTAATTTCAAACACAGATTAATAGATTGGACTGCGAACTACCTTACAACCCGAAAACAAATTGTAAATATCCAGCAAGAATCGAGCAATGAGCTATCCTTTTATAATGGAATCCCGGAAGGAACTCTTCTGGACCCACTGCTTTTTTTTTCAATTTATGTCAATGACTTGTTTCAGGAGCAAATAAAGGGTGAACTAGTATTTTTCGAGGATAACAAAGTTGGATCATGTATTAAGCTTTACTAGGGAAATACGAGAAAAATATAGCATTTGAACATAATAGTAGTGGGGGAAAATGGGAAGCTAATAATGATGCACTTTCCAAAAAATCAAACAGTTATATCTTAAAACTAAGCAGAGATATAAAATTGAAATTTTGTCAAATTGTAGAACTACATATATAGTTTTTAATTTTGGTTTTAAGTTTGGGGAGAGTGTAAGCGGAGGGAGGTGGTAAGTAAATATTTCAATAATTTTAAATTTATTGAGGGCTCTGCTGAAAGTTATGTACATCTATTTGAGGTACATAGAGAAAAAATAACAGTTTGTTCCACAATTGTTATGCACCGCCCTCTTTGGTTCAACGTGCACAAGGTGTTTCATGAGCAATGAAAACAGCCCTGCCCTAGAATCCCCTTTCACTTAGACTTCCCTAACCAATCTAACCTGCTAATTGACTTTCTTCGCATAATCAACTTGTCCCAAGCATAATAAAGATGCGTCCGACTTATTGGAAGTTTATTTATATTATGTTCAAACAAAAAAAAAATAAATAAATTTGTCCTGCAATGGTTTGTGCCCTTGGTAAAATCGTGACCCAAAAAAGTCGCATTTCTTGTACCAATTTTCTTCACGGTGCAACTTCATTGACATGCCAGAGTTGAGAACATAACTAAATAGTTTGTCAAATCTGATCGGAAAGAATGTAACAGTGAATTAAAAAAGATATAAAAAGTAAATCAATCTATTTTCTGAATGATTGGTTGTTCAAATGAAACTTCTAAAATAAAAGTCACGTCAATTCGAATCAATCAAAAAATCGAATGAGGGTTGAAAAAAATAATACTGTAAAAAAAGATGGGGAAGAAACTGGTAAAATTGACGCAGAACTGTAAGAATAGTGTCCACACTAAAGAAAGAGCTGAATCCCACGATAGAAATAACTATGAAACTCATCCTTAGTTGCCTCGTCTTCCGTTAGGTTGTGAACATTAATGAAACGAATGTTAAAAAAAAAAGTTGCCTTTATATGAAGTCCACACATTTTTCTCCATAGATTTCAAGTTGGTGATACGAATATGCTGTAAATGTATTGCTTTGCTGATGACAAAAGTCACTACAAACTCACGGCTTCCCGATAGGTTTCCACTTTTAAAGATTATACGCGACCTCATGTCTGTTGTTTCGCTACCAAGACATTAAGTGTCTTAAACAGCAACAACATTAATGTTGAATTTATCAACTTGTTCCAGGAGTGATTTCAGAGCTCCAGCTTTGAAGAAGGACTGTTTATTCCGGGTGCGTAAGGGTATTCGTTTCCTTTCAATCCTCTAATCCGAGACGAAGCATCAGGCTTACGAACAAGTATGGTTTTTTGAGAGGACATGTCGTTAGCCCATCGCTCAACCCCAACCTGGAGGACCAGGTTTGTGTAATTAACCGCACAGACACGGCTGGACAATTTCAGATGAATAGAATATGTTCGAGTTTTTTCCACTAGCTTTGCCTCGAATCCAACTATGTCCATTATTAGCCTACTTCCAGAAATGCACTCGTGTTTCCGACCATTCATAATATTCATATACTTCCCTCCTACTTTCCACGCCAAAATTTGTTAAAAATTAATTTTTTTGTCAATCACAATCTGCGTCAATTTTTGCATGATATAATTAATTTACAAAGGGTTTCCAAATTGAGAGTTAATTGCAAAGAGTTATATTAATAATAAATTCATACTATATTTAACTCACCCAGATATGGAAATAATTGTTTTATAATATCTCAAGTTCAATAACTTTTGTAGATCTTTTCTTCGAACGTTTTTGGATCGGCAAAAATTCTGGCAAATGCTAATTCTCTAAATTCTACCCATTCTGAGAACTTATTGAGCTGAAATCTCCTTTAACCATACCCTTTTGCGTTAAGCCATTTCCAGTCAGCGTTTTTGAACATTGATGCCTCTCCAGCACCGTCTTTGATGATCTGTCGCTCTTAATACTCTAGATGGAATCTGATAGTATTATAAGTTTTGCTATAAATTTTGTAACGCCAAGAAATATTGCTCGCACAGAGTCGCCAAGAGTACAAAAATATTTGTGCTCTCTCAAAAATCTCAAACCGGATGTCCATAAGTAAGGTCAAGTTCGTGAATGGGCAAAATCGCTACACCCCTTCCACCAAAATGACTCATTTTCAATCATTTACAATAATCAAATTTTCTTGGAAACCATAAAAGCTAATAATTCGAAATTTGGAATATATTATTTGAATCATAAATGTGATGTATAGTATAAAAATTATTCGAATCCCTCACTCCTTCCACTATCTTCCATATAAACTCCACTTTTTCAGGAAACACTCTAACTCGACTTTCTCTGTACGTAAACATTTATCGAGCTCAAATTTTACGCTAAACACTTCATTAGCATTATCATTAAGATCAGAAAAAATTAACTGATTAACTTCACTTATTTTACCCTCTCCCGCACAATATGACTAGGGTGTATCCTAGTGGATAGCGTATTGGTCTTGTAATGCGAAGGTCGTGAGTTCAAATCCCGGTCGGCGCAATATATAATTCCGGTACATTGCCTGCTTGGATATACCTTGGTCACCTCAAAACTACGAAAATGAAAAAATCGTAGAAAGAGGGTTGTGCGAAGGGCTAACAACCCTACCATAATAAGTAATGAAAAATGTTAAGGAACCTGAATGTCAGGAGGCCAAGATCCGATTTGGGCTGTAGCGCCATTGTTAAAGATACAATATGACTCAATTTACCAACTTCACAAAAACTTGATTTTCTTAAAAAGTATGAATTTTTCTAGTCTGAAATTCAAGAGATGTCAATTTTATAATAATCATTGTTATTCCTAAGCAAAATACCTAAAATCCCGCTACTCCTTCTACCACCTCCCATACAAACTGTACAATTTAACTAAATATAGCACACTAATTTCCTCAGTACCTATTACATTTTTGGAGCTAACATTATGTATAAAACTTTTTTATACATAGCTACTGGAGCATGATGAGAAAAAAATTAGTTCAATGCTATCACACCTTCTACCACTCCCCCATACAATTTTTTTTTTGGGATCACACAAATTTCTATTTCATCTAGAGTATCGTAAGATTGGGCTTAACGCGCAATCGTAACCCTGTTATGTTTTTCGTTGAAAGTTGTGATATATCATCGAATGCCACGAACATTAAACATTTACAAATCGAAATTGATCCGAATTCCAGAGACAGTTACGAATATTAAGCAAAGTACAGAATTACTTCCAATTATACTATTCGCGAAATATCGTAATTAATAACAATAAAAACACAAATAAAAAACACTATTGTAGTATCTGCAGCGTCTATTTTCGATTGAACGAATCCATTTATTCATATAAATCAACATGCATAAGCCAGCTGATAAACAAAAGATAAACATTTATAATTAGTTAGATATTTTTGGCAATTTTTTTTACACTACTCGTAATGGAATATTATTAAAATACCAATTAACATTTTTAGGAATGGTTGTCATTGGTTCCAATTACTTATTCTGAAAAATATGTTCGCACCATTTATCAATTACAAAGCTGCAGAGGTAGTCGAAATATTAAATTTTGACTGTTTTTCTTTCTACTCCCCCTCCTCCCTTATTTTTACAACTACTTGGTACCCATTAAATTGATTCGCCATATAAATGGCCCTTAAATATTAACTTTTTGTGTTCAGCGATTCCGAAGACATAATCATTGAAAAAAAATAAAAATAAAACACAATTTGTTATGTAAGTTAATATTATAAAGTTCCCCCCTCATTAAACTTAGGGAAAGTAATGAACATGAAAAACTCTCAATTGATTTTTTTTTAATAAATTGAAACTTCCTTTTAACTTTATCCAACAATTGTTTTGTACATTTCCATCGTTCATTCGTTGTTAATATTTCCGAAGTGAGCTACGAAAAAATGTACTTTTGTTTCTGCAATACGCTTTTCACTACATCCTATCAACAATTTTGCTGTTATTGCAATAGGAAGTCGAGTACATTGTATCTACAAATATTTTTAATTTTCAACTTCACTAGGAGTTCAATTTTCTCGGACGGTTCTGATGAATTACTAGCATGGTGGAATTTCAGACCACAAAATCACCAGAAAGGTATTTAAATCTTTCACGTTATTCTAATATACAATCACTATTGTGTAGTTAGATAGCTTTTTGTACTACTATGCAGTATCTCGGTAGGTACCCTTAATTCTCATCTGTTTGTCTTTCTTGCTCTCCCCCTATTGCTTATTCTCTTCTTTTCGAAATTTGTGCTAAGAAAGCATGACATTTCCCGTAAGGAAGGGGATTTTCTATTTAATTTGCTGAAAAGCCTTGAGTGATGAAAATGTTAGAAGTTAAGTATATTGTAAATCTTAGGTAAATTCATAAGATAGCTTGAGGCAATTGATGCCGACAATTTTCATTGTGCTATTTTTCTTTGTTTTCTTTTTAGGTTTTAAGCTATGATTAATTATTAGAAATGCCGAAAAGTTTAGGTATTGTTAGTGTAAAAGTTTAAAGGTTATGGAAAAAAGATAATAATATTTTGGTAGAGAGAAATATGGCTGGAAAGAAAAATTGTACTGAAAAGAAGTAGATACAGAGTTGGTGGGCTCCTTATTGATTCCACCTATCGAAACTTCTTCACAGTTTTCGGGAGGCAGAGTGTTTCATATTCGCGATGTGCGACCATAAACACTTATACGCGCAGATCGAGTAAGTAGGTGGGGAAAAAAAGATTGCAGACTTATCGAGATCAGGTTCTATTAAAATATCAAAATATAATATTGAAAAGTCTTCTAAGATCCCCCCCTCCTCCTGCTCATATAATTCAAATTTTTTACAAACAGCTATGATCCTATTTCCTTATTGCTTTGTCTAATAACAAAAACTCTCTTATATAACGTTAACTTAAATTGATTACTAGCTACGTGCATGTCGAAAACCAAACGAAATTAAAAGGATCTAAACGCACAGGACCTCGAATAATAATCATAACTTTCCAACTTTAGTAAACGAAAAAGCTATCTGCCATCATCAATGTCAATTTAACTAGGCCAAACCTCTCTCCTGTTTCTAAAAGTACTTACGGCTAAATGGCGAATATCAATAATTAATAATAAGTAAAAAGGTCATAGATGTATCCGCATTGCCTTAGCAGAACGGGGGAAAAAAAAACAACGCATCCAAACCATTCAGGATCAGCACCGGGAATATATGTGCGGGTCTTATTAATAAACAAACTCGAATGTGTACTTTGGTCAGCAGAAACAACCCCTTTTTAGGAGCCCCAATCAAAAATTCAGTCCCATAAATGTACGATCAGTCGAAGCATGTGGATTTCCCTTTATTTCCATTGCCCCAAAAGGTTACTCCCAAACGTAATTACACACAGGCCGAGGAAGGGAGAGAGGGACAGCGGTCTAAGGAACAATATTGAAAGAGCCACCACATCAGTTCATATGGCAGAGCAATACCATAATAACCCCATTGAATAGCCTTTCGACTCCCCCATTTTATCGTACGTATATTAATCAGGACCGCATTGAATGGATTTTTGATTGGGAGGAGCAAACATAAATTTAATATCTTAAACGGAAACTTCGTTTTACCCATTCTGTCTTATCTACTTTCTAAGTGCCTCAGTGTGCAAAAAATAATGTTGAGAAAAGGATCCGGGTTTTCAATGTAGAAACGCATTTCTTAAAATAATATCCATCTTCAATTTTATCCTTTCGCCTTCTTTTTTCGGGTAAGTAAAACTTTTGAAACCAAAGTGTCGAACGACGGCATAGCTCGGATACGTTGGAACACATAAAGCAACTCACTACTATGCGAGTATAAAAGTCCGATTTATGATTTAATAGTGTTCCGCTGCTTTTGTGCTGCTGCATAAAAGTTTTCGTTCGTATTTTGCCTCCGGATCGAAAAACTTTACGCTCAGCAAAATTCTTAAAAGTTCCGGGCTCCATTGAACACACATCCACACGCAAGCAAACAAATAAACTTTGCAAACATCCTGCCTGATTCGTCCTTTGAATTGATGCACGATAGCAATAGATTTCTCTATTATATGACTTATATCATAGTATCATGTGAAAAGCAGAAAATCATACATGCTTTCAGATGTAATGGTAGTATATTTGTGTGGTATGTATCACGACAGATATTAAGACTATTTTTGTGGAAGCTATTTATTTTCATATTCTACGCAAATTTAGTGGAGCGAACCATCAAAAATAGCTAGAAATTATATATCCATGCAGTCGATCCAATAAACAGGTAAAATTGTTGTCGCTAAAACTTTAATAAGTATTTGCATATCTTATTCGATGGCTAATCGCGATTGTGAGCGTCGGCTTTTAGTTGTCGACAGGACTTGATAATTCGCTAGCTCCCGCTACACCTGTTTGCTTCCATGTGTTATATGTGTGACGAATCCGACATTTTCGGTTGTTATGGAAGAGGCCTCCCTAAAAACTGACCGATCCTCCGCCATTTCCGCAATTAAATCCCAATGCCTATTTAAGTTCGTCTAGTTGAACTTCGTCGTAGGAGTTGGCATCGGACCATAGATATTATTAAAATGCGGTTTCGAGTGATTGTTTCACGAAAGTTTATAGTTTCTTTACATGTAGCACTTCCTTATAACAGCATCGGTTGAACACATGCGGCAAATATTTAGACTTTTGTGCGAAGAGAGATCTCTAGAAAGGAGAGGATCTTTAATTATATAGTGCTTTAATTATATAGTTTTGTTTTACACCTGCTACCTTGATATTCTTCATCCGAATCCTCACATTTCCACCAATTACATCCAAAATGGCCTGTAGTGTCATGCGATCCGTACTTACCGGGTGAAGTAGGCATCCGGGATAATCGAGTGCTCAAATACCGGGTGCCTTCTAGATCAGTTAACTATCCCTTCCCTCTAGCTGCTCAAGGGAGCCCATCAAGTACAACAATAAAAAAAACCCGATAACAGAAAAAGCGGCAGTTGACGACACCACAAAGCAAAAGGAAGCAATTGAGATACATTCAAAGAACTGCATGGGTAGCCATAACGGAGGGATTGCGTAAAACGCCCTCAGCAGGATTGGAAGCCATTTTGGGTCTTCTTCCGCTGAATGCTATAATCCTAGAAGAGGCAGGCATTACGGCTGTGACTTGAAATTTTCGGCACATGGCTTGCGACGAATTTAGAAAAATCTCATGCCACCATTCTAGCCTGGAGAGTATGAAAAAATCTCCTTCCTCAAGCGATAATAGTGATAGAATGCTATAAAATATCAACTTTGTGAAGCACTATGAAGTCACTCTACCTGACAAATAGCAAAGAATTGCAGAACGACGAGATTACAATATTTAATGAAGGTTAGAAAATGGTTATGGCTTCTTTTCTGAAACCTTGATCTGCAAATTTTCAGGCATCCACCAGAATATGCCTTGGTCTTCCAATCGGAGGAAATTGCTATTGCAAAATAAGCGGAATTGGCCTTATGTGCAGGAAAAGAATGATAAGCGAGTTAGTTTTACCCCAGACAGCGAAGCTGCACTGAAGGTCCTCCCCGCTTACAGCTACAATTCAAGAAGCTTGTATGGACATGCTGGAAGAATTAGTGGAAATCTGCGCTTGGGTCAACACACCATGGGAAAGAAGAAATCTCAAACGGTTACAAAGCAACTCCTGTATACCCACGGAGATGCTGTCGGGTGATTTTGATAGAGCGAAATCAAGTATTGGAAGTACAAATACAGCGTTCCCCAATAGATGGCGCCAGCAGTAAATGCTTGTGAGAGATGGCGGATCTGAAACGTTACACGGTAAGGTTAGGCATCTGTCAAGAATTCCTCATCATTAGATTTCTGAACTTCTATCGGCATAACATACTTTTCAGTGCACGAATATGTCAAAGTTTGAGCCAAATAACCGTCATTAGCGGAAAGTTTAGCTTTTTGCCTGCAATTCAAGAAAATCTGTAGCTGTGGCGCGTCAAAAGATTGTAGAAAGTTATAACAAGGCTGCTGTTAGTAAAATAAATTTTCGTTTCAAAGTTACAAAATGGGTGATTTAGACGTGGGAGACAAGGAGCGTCCCGGTGAAAAAGTTTGAATACGCAGAATTGGAGGCACTACTGGAAGAAGACTCGTGCCAAACGCTACAAAAACTTGCAAATTCATTGTACCTGACTCAATAGGCCATTACAATTCGTTGGGATACAAAAGAAAGCAAATTGCATGTCATACGGTTTGAAGCCAACAAACGTTGAGCGCCGTTTTTTCACGTGCGAACTGCTGCTCCTCTGGCAAAAAGGGAGGGTTTTTTCGCATCGCATTGTCACTGGTGAGAGATGTCAACGGAACTCTTTTTAATATGAGTGAACACCAGTTGCGGCGATGGAAGGAATACTTCTCTGATATTTTAAACATCTTGTCAGAGGAAGATATCCCAGAAACAGAACAACTACCACACATCCAACCGCAACAATCCTCTATTAGGGACGATCCCGCCAGATAAGGAAGAGATAGTTTCCGCCATTCGGTCAATGGCGGGAAGGAAAGCACCAGGTATAGACGGACTACCAACCGAACTCCTCAAAGCGGACCCGAAAATAACAGCCGATATACTCCTCACACTCTTTACTGAGGTGTGGAATGAAGGAAGATACCCGACTGAATGGAAGGAGGGCGTCATTGTGAAAATTCCGAAGAAGGGCGACCTTCGGAATCGTGTCAATTGGCGTGGTATATGTCTACTTACTGCCGTATCAAAAATTACAGCTAAGGCAATTCTCAATAGGATTAGTGATGTCATGGAGAGCACTCTCGAAGTTTATCAGGCTGGATTCCGTAAAGGGTCGTCTTGTACCGACCACACAAATACCCTACGGTTAATATTAGAGCAGTCAGCCGAAATGGGTTCGCCACTACATCTCATGTTTGTGGACTTTCGAGAAGGGTTTCGACAGCGTTAAGCGAGATTACAGATGGAATGCTTTTCGTAGGAGAGGTATTCCAGATAAGGTCATAACTATGATTAAGGAATCCTACGAAGATGCAAAGTGTCGCGTCTTGCATAGATGAGAGCTGTCCGAGAGCTTTCTTGTGCGAACAGGTGTCAGACAAGGCTGCATATTATCACCAGCCCTGTTTCTGGTGGTAATAAATGACATCTTGAAAGCTGCACTGAAAGGTGGGGAATGTAAAATTTTTCAATGGAGACTATTTAATATCTTAAGTCACCTTGATTATCCTGATGACGTGTTTTTGCTTGCACATAACCGTTCGGACTTAGAGTTAAATGTTCGCTCATTACATTCGAAATGCAAAGAGGCAGGACTGAAAATAAATGTGCGTAAAACCAAGTACATGCACATGAGTTCAAACGCAAGCACACCGATTTTTCTTAACGGACAGGATGTGGTAGAGGTGCAAGATTTTGGCTATCTCGGAAGCGGAGCCGAAAAGGATGTTGAGGCTCGGCCAAATAAAGCTCGTCAGGCCTTCGGTATCCTTTCCCCTTTCTGGAAGTTAAGAGAGATTTCCCTTCGCACGAAGCTTCGAGTTTTTGACGCATGCGTCAAATTCGTGTTGTTATATGGTTGTACTACGTGAAAAGTGACCGTTCGACTTACTAAGAAACTACAGACTTTCCTGAACCAATACCTCCGACGAATTTTAGGAATATTTTGGCCAGAAGTGATCTCCAAACTTTGGAGTACAACTGAACAGGCTAAAATAGGTATTGAGATTCAAAGGCGGAAATGGCAGTGGATCGGTCATACTTTGAGGAAACCAGAGCGAAACATCGCCAAACAGGCTCTGGATTATAATCATCAAGGAAGACATCGGGTTGATCGACCATGTAACACATGGAAGCGAGCAGTTGAGCAGGAGGCCAGAGGAATAAACAAGTCCTGGAAACAGTTTAAGGCCGATGCTCGGGATCGCGCCTGGTGGAAGAGAGTTGTTTCTGTCCTATGTTCCTATAGGAGGTCTTAACAGGAATTTGATTAATTGATTGTTTGATTATCACTGGAGATGAACAGGGGATCTATTACGACAATCGAAAGTAAAAAAATCGTAGGGAGACTGCGGCCATGCATCAATATCAAGCTCAACATCCATGGTTGGAAAATAATTTTTTGAATTTGGTGGGACCTGCTTGCCGTGGTGTATGTTGAGTTACTACAACTGGATGAAACCATTGCGGGCGATTATTGTTAGCTACAATTGATGTGTTTAAGCCAAGCATGGACGGAAAAACTGCTAGTAGTTGCGTAGATTGTGAAAACCTACAAACACTGAAATTCGTCGTCCTAACCCAACCTCCGTATTTTCCAGACATCGGCCCTTCTGACTACTACCTATTTTGATCGATGACGCATGGTCTGGCTGAGTAGCACTTTAGTTCTTACGAAGAAGCCAAAAATTGGATTGACTCGTGGTGAATCGACTTAAATGACGAGCAGTTTTTTCGACACAGAATCCGTAAGCTGCCAGTAAGATAGGAAAAATGTTATGGCTAGTGATGGATAATATTTTGAAGAATAATTATGTGACAATTTTCTCTATAACAAAAGCCCAAATTGCGAAAAAACGACTTTTAATTTGAACTCCCAATAAAATTTTCAGACTTGACAACAATTTCCTCCGGACACTAGTCGGTATAGTCACGGGCCTCTGTTTTCTTAGGAAACACGCTCGAAGACTTCACCTTACAATTGATGACATTTCCAAAGGCTGAGGTGCGGAAAATTAAACAGTTGAGCATTTCCTTTGCCATTGCCCATGCATCCGAACTATTCGAAAACAAATACGTGCAGAGTACTTTTTCGCCGAGCTGAACGATCTCCGGTCCCTTGAGCCGATGAAGCTTAATAGTTTCACATATTGCAGGATTGCTAAATGATATACAGGTCAAAATAATATAAAAAAAGGAGGCATACAATGGGCCCACTGGTGGCCTAAGTGCATTGCTATCCAACCACTCTAAAAACCTAATCTAATCTAATCTAGGAGAAAACATATCTCTTGCACGTAGACAGATCCAAAAGCGAACGCTCCGAAGAGAAGGGAGCCGGACTGTTCACCAATGGGCAAACCCTCCAGTAACCAAGACTTGCGAACGAACAAGGCCCCGCGACGAAAAATGCAACTTCGCAAGAAGAACCTGGCGCAGGAGCAAGGCGCTTCCTCCGGTTCATCCAAAAAGGGCTAAACCCTCAAAATCGTTAGAGCTAGCTGAAAAGCCTCTACCTAGGCTGCAGAGAAAACACTCCAGCGGCAGCTTATGCCCAAGCAGTAAATGTGAAACATATGCTAATTATTTCGGACGAATTCTAAAGCATACTACTTGCCACGGATTAGATGACTCTTACCCAGGATACCGTCCTTGAAGCAATCTTCAGTGGAAATAGTGATAGAGAGCAAATATTTGACGAGATTCGCTTCAGGCCCGATTCCGAGGACAGCGACAGAGCGACAGGTCAAGTTGGCTTAAGAGCATTATCCCAACGATACGAAGTCCATACTCTTATTTTCCCAAAAGTAAGAACAAACAAAAATTTTTTTTTCAAAAACGAAGGTTTGCACACGGCAGAGTGCAAGAAACTTAAATAGGATGAAATCGGTGAGCTTGAAATTCAACCCTCCGCAGAGGTGAAATATTCTACGTGCAACATCAGACCTAGGGAACAAAACTTAGAGAAAGTTTTGGAGAACGCAATAATAGTTCTACTCACGTGTAGGGAAACTGTTATGAAAATTTGAGCTATAAAGCTAAAAATAATCCTATAGACATATGAGACACAGCGATCATAATGCCAATGATGAAGCTCTAAAAAAACTATACTGAGGTAAAGCACGATTCTATTCTATTCTAAGGCACTGCGAATTAAAAGCGGAAGTGGTAGTGGTCGGTTACACTTTGAGAAAACCATATCAAAACTTCCCCAAACATAATGACAATGATCCGACGAATTCGAATATCGCAGTATACTCGTATGATCTGACGGCCCTGCATCTATGAGTTTCGCCAGATTTGATCCCTTGGTTGGTATCAGTTAAAAATGTGCACGCCACTGCTTATAATTTCTTACATAAATTAAATTTTCGTAAGATAAAATATGATATAATAATTCCTGACAAGATTTTCGATAACAGTCATCGTTATGTTGAAAAATAGTACCAATTTGTGGCCCTCGCTACAAAAATTATCTGACGCAAGCGAATAAGATTGCTCAAAAGTGCCAATCTCAAAAGTCACAGTGAGATTCTAAACTATCGAAATATTTTGATTTCGTTACAATGCAGAGTTAAATACCGCAAATATGAATCAAAATTAATTTCCAAAAATTCGTATACATTTTGCACAGACTAATTGCAAATTTTAGTACAATGTTATTCGAATTACGAAAGCAATTCGATAGCACCGTAAAATTTCGTTGTATAGTTTTGGGCGCAAACTGGTTTATCCTATCAAATTATATGGACCAAAAATATGACTGAAAAGCCTTCAGCTGTCCCGTAAATGCCGGCCCGATACGTTCCAGATAATCCAATAAATTAATTTTCTCTGTATGCGGAATGCAGATATTCATTTCGAATAACAAAACGTCATCGAATTGGTGGTGACTAAATGTTTCCATAATTTGTGGTGTTAGATATTAGTATCGATCGCACTATTATACATAGAAATCGGGCAATGCTTGGATTTCGTACATACCTACACAAAGGAGTTGATAATCTAACTAATTGGTATTCGACCTCGACATACCATATTGAACGAATTTAAAAGTTTCCCGATAAACACCGAGATAGAATTTATTTCCGATTGCTAGGATACGGTTTTCATAAAATTCCAGCTCGATTATTCTATCTATCCGAAATTTATAGATAAATTTTGTGAAAGGGAAAATACTTGGGGAGGGTAAAAACTGATTTCAGAACAAACAAATCATAGCACGTACGACAAAATGGCTATTTACCCGGTCTGCATGACGAAAACCCTTAGCGATAAATCGAATCACTTTCAGAAAACCAGTGATTGATGTCCACTAAAGGATTTAAGCTCGAGGAGAATCCCGGCATTCAGTTCATGTATCTTATACATACATGGAAGGAAGCTAAGCTACTGGGAATGGCCTTTCACGTAAATGTCATTTAATGATAATTGAACAGATTTCCAGATATGTCCTATGAGGCGATCCTATTTCTTGGATTCTCATCGGACCAACAGCAAGTCGGCTTTTATGGGAATACTTCGAAAATAAACCACACTACCCCGAAAGCGACCGCTGGAAATAAGTAGGTGAGTTCCTTTTTGAAAATCTCCTTCAATTTGTTGCTATTCACGGTTACTCATACTACGTTTTCGTAAATTTTCATTGAAGAAAGATCCGCTTTTTTATATTACCATCCGTATACATCTGAAAGGATGGTTATCTTTCTTCAATTTGATCTCATTTTCAAGGGTTTTTTTTTCATTCATCGCTACATGTCCATCGTTTTTATAGGCAAACAGCAATAAAGTTTATACGAGTGGTTAGAGGGCGGTATTATGTAAATTTGATTGAAGATTTTCTTCGGATTTTTCAAGACCAAGGGCCTTTGAAAAGTCAGAATAAAAAATAATCTGCCGAATGTGCTTATCTTCATATGAAGTCTATTCGAGTGGATTTTTTTTCATTGTGGTCTTTCTATATCCTTGAAGTTTTCTCTCGAGCGGAAAAACTTTTTTAATTGCCCGCATATTTCATCGGTGCATGGAGTATTCCGTGGAAATGCAAATAAAAAAAAAGCATGGCGAAAATGGTTCATCCTTTCTTTCATTGTTGCATAAACTTCTTATTTTAAATTATGGCCGACGGATCGCATATTGTGAGGATATAATGAAAGGATAAAAGGATTTAGTTAAATTATTCTGAGAGCAGTTTTACACTTTATCACCCGAAGGCTATCGGTTTTATGCGGTATGCAAAACAGGCAGAGAAATGGACAAGGACACGGTTTGAGTTTAGAGGCCGTTTATTTAAGTCCGAATTTGTTGGCTTTTATTATTCGATTGTATTTTGTTTGGCGGGGATGAGAGCAATAAAAATGGATTTTAAGAGTCGAGTACGAATGCGATGAGAGACCTTCGGTTGTTGGAACTACCTTTATTAGAGGATTTAGAAATGTTTGGGTTTTTCGGAGTAGTTTCGATTTTGTGGTTTAAAAGTTCGAGATAAATTTTGAATGACAGTAGAGATTATAAAGGCGAAAGTTTTATCACAATTATATGGAAATTTTAGATTTTACGGAGATTAGGCTGAACATAGAGACCAACCAACCAACCAAATTCATCAATCAGATAGTTAGGGTGTAGCCTAGAAGGTAGCGTGTCAGTTTACAATACAAAGGTCGTTAGTTCAAATCCCGATCGACGCATATTTCCAGCACGCTGCCTGCTTGGGTATACCTTGGTCACTTCAATCTACGAAAATGAAAAATTCGTAGATAGGGTTGTGCGAAGGTCTAACAATCCTTCCAAAATATGTAATGAATTATGTTAAAGAACCTGAGAGTCAAGAGGCAAAGACCCTATTTGAGCTGTAGTACCATTGAAGAAGAACCAGATTCATCATCGTTCAATTTACTTTAAATGCTTTATTTCAAACATTCGTAATAGGAGCTTGGTTTGAACTACAAGCATTTCGGGATCACATTCGATAAATTCAGATACTATTAAAAGTCCTGATGAATACATTACTAAAGATACTTTCGAATACAAGTAGTGGGTATGTAAGGCTTCTGGCTTTTTTGACCTTTGACCTTGACCTTTAACCTTGACATTTTGACTTAGTGGGGATCCAAACCGGAGGTGGCTTATGGCAATACTTATTAGTGGGGATCCAAACCGGTAGTTGGACTTCGAGAAGGCTTTCGCTGTTTCTTCAGTATGTTTGAGCTCACGATCTGGACCAATAATTATTGATTATCGGTTATCGATTGGCTTCTGGCTCAAGGCGTGGGTATAGAGCAGTTTTGGGACCACTACTGTATATACTAACTCAGATGAGCTTTCGTTGTTTATATTATGAAATAATTGTTTGAAGTTTTGCGATAAGAAGTAGTGCTTATTTGTTTGTGGTTGGTCAGCATATTTCCGATTGTATGGAAAAAGATCCATTCTGTGGGGTGTGTGGTCAGCATATTTCCGATGATGAAATTGATATTAACAGAAATTAACAGGAATAAAGACGTTCGTTCGTTATCAATTGAAATTTAAGTTTTGTGGTTTTAGGTTTCATATATGCTAAAATTAACGATTGAATTCTGTGTGAGTAAAAGAAAATATATATAGATAAGAGTTTTTTGTTATGATAGGTTGTTTATGAATAATTGTTTATAGTTTTGCGGTTCTTTGTTCTTATGGAAAAAGATCCATTCTGCTTATATGTGTGTGTGTGGTTAGCATATTTTCGATGATGAAATTGATATTAACAGAAATTAACAGGAATAAACGCGATCGTTCGTTATCAATTGGACTTTGAGCTTTCGCGCTTGTATGATTTTTAGTATAAAAAGAACGCTAAGAACCTCATCGGCTATAGTTTGTCTTAGAAATTCGTCAAGTGAAGTTAATCAAGTGATTTTTATATATAAAAATGGAGTCTATAATTTGTGAAGTGTGGGGAGTGATTTTCCCGACGGCTGATGGTCTGAAAAGACATATAGAAAATACTCATAGTAAGTGTTGGCTTAAGCTTTTAATTTTTTTCTAACTTTTACAAAATGTATATTTTAAATAGAAAATACTACTATGAACGGCAACGCAATAGGAGGGACGAAGGAACTGTCTGCAATACAAACCCATGCATATGATTTTTCTATGAAACGATTGGGAACACCAGTTAAGAACATCATACCACATAAAACGATTAAACTTAGCCCACCTTCATCTTTAAGCGTAAACGAATACAAACCGCTTAGGGAAACGAAACACGTGCCTTTGCCGCCTTTCATAACAAAGAAACATGCTTGTGTTAATGTAAAAAATGACGATGAATTCTGCTTTAAATGGAGTATAATTTCTGCATTATCACCGGTGAAAACGCATTCAGACAGACCATCGTCATATCATATAGCCGATATTACGCAAAGTGTTATACTTCTTACCAATGGAATATCATTACAGTTCAATGATCTCGAGTTTCCACTGGACGTACAGAAAGTAGCGAAATTTGAGGAATTAAACCCATCAATTAGCGTCAATGTGTATGGATATAAAGCAGAAATTAAGAAAATTGTGGGTCCAGACTATCATACAAAGAATGAGAAAAAGTGTCATATCAACTTATTACTGATACAAGGCACTGATGAACTGAATCACTATGTCTGGATAAAGAACATTTCAAGGTGATAACATTGAGTTTTTTTCATATTCCTTTTTTTTAATTGTTTTTATTTTTCTTTTTCTGTTTAAGGTTGATCCATCATCAACAGACTCTACACGTCCGTTTACCACCTTTTATAACAAACAAATATGCGTGTGTTAACGTAAAAAATGACGATGAATTCTGCTTTAAATGGAGTATAATTTCTGCATTGTCACCGGTGAAGAAAAATTCAGACAGACCATCATCATACCATATATCCGATATTACGCAAACTGTTATACATCTTACCAATGGAATATCATTAAAGTTCAACGATCTCGAGTTTCCACTGGACGTGCAGAAAGTAGCGAAATTTGAGGAATTAAACCCATCAATTAGCGTCAATGTGTATGGATATAAAGCAGAAATTAAAAAAATTGTCAGTCCATACTATCATACAAAGAACGAGAAAAAGTGTCATATCAACTTATTATTGATACAAGGCACTGATAAACTTACTCACTACGTCTGGATAAAGAACCTTTCAAGGTAATATTATTTTATTTTTTTTTCTTTTTATTTTTTTTTAATTTGTTTTTTTCTGTTTTAGGTTGATCCATTATCAACAGACTCGCCACGAGGTCAAACTGTTCATTTGTAATTCATGTCTGCAACATTTCCATAATGAAGAAGCCCAATTACAACACAAAAATGAGTGTAGTAAGGTTGTAACAACGATGCCAAGTCCCGAAAAATCAACATTGCAATTTCAACACTATGAGCGCCAAATGGATGTACCATTTGTTATATATGCAGACTTTGAGTGTTTACTTGAAGAGGTTAGTACCTGTTTTGTCGACCCAGGAACATCTTCATCAGCTGTTGTTCAGGAGTACATACCATGTGCCTTTTCATATTACATTAAGTGTACTTTTAATTCGCCATTAGATAGGTTAAGAGTGTATAAGGGAAAAGAATCCTCTAAAAATTTTCTAGATTCGCTTGTTAGGGATGTGAGGGGGCTCTATTCCGATTATATTATGAAACCAAAACCTATACCTAGACTAACAACACAACAGATGAAAATTCAGACTGAATCGGAACTTTGTTACATGTGCAAGAAACCTCTTCTCGACGATCGAGTAATAGACCACTGTCATTTAACGGGGGAATATAGGAGTCCAGCTCATAATCAATGTAATTTATTATTTAGAGTGCCGAAATTCTTTCCAATCTTTTTTCACAACTTTTCTGGGTATGATTGTCATTTATTCGTAAAATAACTAGGGAATATTGATGCTGATATAAAAGTAATACCTCAAAATAAAGAACGGTACATTTCCGTATCGAAAAGAATTACGGTTAGTGATACCAATACAATAGAATTAAGATTTTTAGATTCAATTAGATTTATGAACAGTAGTTTAGATGAGCTTGTTAGATATTTACTCGAGGCAAAACTGGAGACAATACGTTCAATATACGGTGAAGAATGCAAATTTAAATTGCTCACAAGAAAGGGTGTATTTCTCTATGAGTATATAAATTCGTGGACTCGTTTGGATGATGTTTGTTTGCCGCCAAGGGAAAATTTCGCGAGTAAATTAACAAATAATGAGTGCAGTGAAATCGATTATGAACACGCACAAAAAGTTTGGAAAGAATTTAATTGTAAGACGCTTTGGGATTATTTAGAGCTATATTTGAAAACAGATGTTTTGCTTTTAACGGACGTATTTGAAAATTTTAGAAAAATTTATAAACAAATATATGAGCTGGATCCCTGTCAATACTATACTGCTCCGGGGTTAGCGTGGGACGCTATGTTAAAAACCACAAACATTAGACTAGAACTTTTAACTGACATTAACATTTATAATTTTATTAAACGCGGTATTAGAGGGGGTATTACGCAATGTTCGCATCGACACTCTGTGGCCAACAACAAATACATGGACAGTTTCGATGAAAAGAAACCCTCAAAATACATTACATATTTGGATGCCAATAACTTGTACGGGTGGGCAATGTCTCAACCTCTTCCACATTCTTCATTCGCATGGGTTCAAAATGTCAATGACATTGATATTCGTAATATTCCACTAGATTCCGATATTGGATACATATTAGAGGTCGATTTAGAGTATCCCGATTCAAAGCACAATGACCATAACGATTTACCTTTTTGTGCAGAAAACAAAGCAGCACCCGGTTCTAAAACAAACAAGCTTATAACGGATTTAACAAACAAACATAAATATATTATCCACTATCGGAATCTACAACAGTGCCTAGAGAATGGTTTGAAACTTGTTTGCATTCATAGGATTTTACAATTTAAACAGTCTGATTGGTTAAAAAGTTATATTGATTTAAATAATTATCATCGTACAAAAAGCACAAATTCATTTGAAAAAAATTTCTTTAAGTTATTAAACAACGCGGTATATGGGAAAACGATGGAGAATGTGGAAAAGAGAAAAGATGTGAAAATTGTCACACAATGGGAAAGTAAGGGTAGAAGTTTAGGTGCCCGCGCTCTTATAGCCAAACCAAACTTTCATAGTGTAGCTATATTTTCGGAAACCATGGTTGCTATCCAGATGGATAGAGTAAAAGTGTGCTATGATAAGCCAATTTATTTAGGTTTTACCGTTCTTGATATTTCCAAGCTAAAGATGTACGACTTCCACTATAACTACATAAAACCAAAATACACGGACAATGTTCTTCTAAACTATATGGATACGGATTCATTTATTTATACAATTAATACAGATGACTTTTACAGAGACATTATAGACGACATTGACAAACACTTTGATACTTCAGAATATTCGAAAGACAATCCCTATAACATTCCTTTGAAAAATTGTAAAATATTAGGATTAATGAAAGACGAAACACACGGTCAAATAATTAAGGAATTTATAGGTTTAAGATCAAAAATGTATTCGATAAGTATAGATAATAGTAAAACAATAAAAAAGGCCAAAGGTGTTAAAAAGACTGCTACAGACATATTGACAATAGACAATTATAGAGACTGTTTATATAGAGAGAAAATTTTTAGAGGAAATATGTATATATTTAGGTCTAAGCTACATAAAATTTACACAGAATGTATTAATAAGATAACTTTAAGCCATTTAGATGATAAGAGATTAATTAAGGAAGATAAAATTAGTACATATGCATGGGGGCATTATAAAATTTAAATTTAAAAATAATAATAAAATATGTATATATTTAGGTCTAAATTACATAAAATTATTTAGAAAAGTTATATAAAATTTATACTGCATGTATTAATAAGATAGCTTTAAGCCATTTAGATGATAAGAGAGACATTGTGATATTTAGAATTTAAGATAATAATAAAATAATTCTTAATATATAACAGCTTTGTTTCAATCACAATTAGAAACCTTTTTTTTTTACATTTTTCAGCACATAAAGCCAATTTCTTATTTTCTATTTTTTAAATTACACTACATTTGAATTGTATTCAACTCTACAATATCGTCAACTTTACATTACACAGCTATACAGCTGTACAACCAACTATACAGCTGTACAACCAACTATACAGCTATACAACCAACCAACTATACAGCTATACAACCACACAGCTGTACAACCAACTATACAGCTATACAGCTATACAACCAACCAACCAACTATACAACCTTTGACCTTGACCTTTGACTTAGTGGGGATCCAAACCGGCAATACTTATTAGTGGGGCCATCTTTTGTCAAAGGTTGTATAGTTGGTTATACAGCTGTATAGCTGTATAGTTGGTTGTACAGCTGTGTGGTTGTATAGCTGTATAGTTGGTTGGTTGTATAGCTGTATAGTTGGTTGGTTGTATAGCTGTATAGTTGGTTGTACAGCTGTGTGGTTGTATAGCTGTATAGTTGGTTGTACAGCTGTGTGGTTGTATAGCTGTATAGTTGGTTGTACAGCTGTGTGGTTGTATTGCTGTATAGTTGGTTGTACAGCTGTGTGGTTGTATAGCTGTATAGTTGGTTGTACAGCTGTATAGCTGTATAGCTGTATAGTTGGTTGTACAGCTGTGTGGTTGTATAGCTGTATAGTTGGTTGGTTGTATAGCTGTATAGTTGGTTGTACAGCTGTATAGTTGGTTGTACAGCTGTATAGCTGTGTAATGTAAAGTTGACGATATTGTAGAGTTGAATACAATTCAAATGTAGTGTAATTTAAAAAATAGAAAATAAGAAATTGGCTTTATGTGCTGAAAAATGTAAAAAAAAAAGGTTTCTAATTGTGATTGAAACAAAGCTGTTATATATTAAGAATTATTTTATTATTATCTTAAATTCTAAATATCACAATGTCTCTCTTATCATCTAAATGGCTTAAAGCTATCTTATTAATACATGCAGTATAAATTTTATATAACTTTTCTAAATAATTTTATGTAATTTAGACCTAAATATATACATATTTTATTATTATTTTTAAATTTAAATTTTATAATGCCCCCATGCATATGTACTAATTTTATCTTCCTTAATTAATCTCTTATCATCTAAATGGCTTAAAGTTATCTTATTAATACATTCTGTGTAAATTTTATGTAGCTTAGACCTAAATATATACATATTTCCTCTAAAAATTTTCTCTCTATATAAACAGTCTCTATAATTGTCTATTGTCAATATGTCTGTAGCAGTCTTTTTAACACCTTTGGCCTTTTTTATTGTTTTACTATTATCTATACTTATCGAATACATTTTTGATCTTAAACCTATAAATTCCTTAATTATTTGACCGTGTGTTTCGTCTTTCATTAATCCTAATATTTTACAATTTTTCAAAGGAATGTTATAGGGATTGTCTTTCGAATATTCTGAAGTATCAAAGTGTTTGTCAATGTCGTCTATAATGTCTCTGTAAAAGTCATCTGTATTAATTGTATAAATAAATGAATCCGTATCCATATAGTTTAGAAGAACATTGTCCGTGTATTTTGGTTTTATGTAGTTATAGTGGAAGTCGTACATCTTTAGCTTGGAAATATCAAGAACGGTAAAACCTAAATAAATTGGCTTATCATAGCACACTTTTACTCTATCCATCTGGATAGCAACCATGGTTTCCGAAAATATAGCTACACTATGAAAGTTTGGTTTGGCTATAAGAGCGCGGGCACCTAAACTTCTACCCTTACTTTCCCATTGTGTGACAATTTTCACATCTTTTCTCTTTTCCACATTCTCCATCGTTTTCCCATATACCGCGTTGTTTAATAACTTAAAGAAATTTTTTTCAAATGAATTTGTGCTTTTTGTACGATGATAATTATTTAAATCAATATAACTTTTTAACCAATCAGACTGTTTAAATTGTAAAATCCTATGAATGCAAACAAGTTTCAAACCATTCTCTAGGCACTGTTGTAGATTCCGATAGTGGATAATATATTTATGTTTGTTTGTTAAATCCGTTATAAGCTTGTTTGTTTTAGAACCGGGTGCTGCTTTGTTTTCTGCACAAAAAGGTAAATCGTTATGGTCATTGTGCTTTGAATCGGGATACTCTAAATCGACCTCTAATATGTATCCAATATCGGAATCTAGTGGAATATTACGAATATCAATGTCATTGACATTTTGAACCCATGCGAATGAAGAATGTGGAAGAGGTTGAGACATTGCCCACCCGTACAAGTTATTGGCATCCAAATATGTAATGTATTTTGAGGGTTTCTTTTCATCGAAACTGTCCATGTATTTGTTGTTGGCCACAGAGTGTCGATGCGAACATTGCGTAATACCCCCTCTAATACCGCGTTTAATAAAATTATAAATGTTAATGTCAGTTAAAAGTTCTAGTCTAATGTTTGTGGTTTTTAACATAGCGTCCCACGCTAACCCCGGAGCAGTATAGTATTGACAGGGATCCAGCTCATATATTTGTTTATAAATTTTTCTAAAATTTTCAAATACGTCCGTTAAAAGCAAAACATCTGTTTTCAAATATAGCTCTAAATAATCCCAAAGCGTCTTACAATTAAATTCTTTCCAAACTTTTTGTGCGTGTTCATAATCGATTTCACTGCACTCATTATTTGTTAATTTACTCGCGAAATTTTCCCTTGGCGGCAAACAAACATCATCCAAACGAGTCCACGAATTTATATACTCATAGAGAAATACACCCTTTCTTGTGAGCAATTTAAATTTGCATTCTTCACCGTATATTGAACGTATTGTCTCCAGTTTTGCCTCGAGTAAATATCTAACAAGCTCATCTAAACTACTGTTCATAAATCTAATTGAATCTAAAAATCTTAATTCTATTGTATTGGTATCACTAACCGTAATTCTTTTCGATACGGAAATGTACCGTTCTTTATTTTGAGGTATTACTTTTATATCAGCATCAATATTCCCTAGTTATTTTACGAATAAATGACAATCATACCCAGAAAAGTTGTGAAAAAAGATTGGAAAGAATTTCGGCACTCTAAATAATAAATTACATTGATTATGAGCTGGACTCCTATATTCCCCCGTTAAATGACAGTGGTCTATTACTCGATCGTCGAGAAGAGGTTTCTTGCACATGTAACAAAGTTCCGATTCAGTCTGAATTTTCATCTGTTGTGTTGTTAGTCTAGGTATAGGTTTTGGTTTCATAATATAATCGGAATAGAGCCCCCTCACATCCCTAACAAGCGAATCTAGAAAATTTTTAGAGGATTCTTTTCCCTTATACACTCTTAACCTATCTAATGGCGAATTAAAAGTACACTTAATGTAATATGAAAAGGCACATGGTATGTGCTCCTGAACAACAGCTGATGAAGATGTTCCTGGGTCGACAAAACAGGTACTAACCTCTTCAAGTAAACACTCAAAGTCTGCATATATAACAAATGGTACATCCATTTGGCGCTCATAGTGTTGAAATTGCAATGTTGATTTTTCGGGACTTGGCATCGTTGTTACAACCTTACTACACTCATTTTTGTGTTGTAATTGGGCTTCTTCATTATGGAAATGTTGCAGACATGAATTACAAATGAACAGTTTGACCTCGTGGCGAGTCTGTTGATAATGGATCAACCTAAAACAGAAAAAAACAAATTAAAAAAAAATAAAAATAAAAAAAAATAAAATAATATTACCTTGAAAGGTTCTTTATCCAGACGTAGTGAGTAAGTTTATCAGTGCCTTGTATCAATAATAAGTTGATATGACACTTTTTCTCGTTCTTTGTATGATAGTATGGACTGACAATTTTTTTAATTTCTGCTTTATATCCATACACATTGACGCTAATTGATGGGTTTAATTCCTCAAATTTCGCTACTTTCTGCACGTCCAGTGGAAACTCGAGATCGTTGAACTTTAATGATATTCCATTGGTAAGATGTATAACAGTTTGCGTAATATCGGATATATGGTATGATGATGGTCTGTCTGAATTTTTCTTCACCGGTGACAATGCAGAAATTATACTCCATTTAAAGCAGAATTCATCGTCATTTTTTACGTTAACACACGCATATTTGTTTGTTATAAAAGGTGGTAAACGGACGTGTAGAGTCTGTTGATGATGGATCAACCTTAAACAGAAAAAGAAAAATAAAAACAATTAAAAAAAAGGAATATGAAAAAAACTCAATGTTATCACCTTGAAATGTTCTTTATCCAGACATAGTGATTCAGTTCATCAGTGCCTTGTATCAGTAATAAGTTGATATGACACTTTTTCTCATTCTTTGTATGATAGTCTGGACCCACAATTTTCTTAATTTCTGCTTTATATCCATACACATTGACGCTAATTGATGGGTTTAATTCCTCAAATTTCGCTACTTTCTGTACGTCCAGTGGAAACTCGAGATCGTTGAACTGTAATGATATTCCATTGGTAAGAAGTATAACACTTTGCGTAATATCGGCTATATGATATGACGATGGTCTGTCTGAATGCGTTTTCACCGGTGATAATGCAGAAATTATACTCCATTTAAAGCAGAATTCATCGTCATTTTTTACATTAACACAAGCATGTTTCTTTGTTATGAAAGGCGGCAAAGGCACGTGTTTCGTTTCCCTAAGCGGTTTGTATTCGTTTACGCTTAAAGATGAAGGTGGGCTAAGTTTAATCGTTTTATGTGGTATGATGTTCTTAACTGGTGTTCCCAATCGTTTCATAGAAAAATCATATGCATGGGTTTGTATTGCAGACAGTTCCTTCGTCCCTCCTATTGCGTTGCCGTTCATAGTAGTATTTTCTATTTAAAATATACATTTTGTAAAAGTTAGAAAAAAATTAAAAGCTTAAGCCAACACTTACTATGAGTATTTTCTATATGTCTTTTCAGACCATCAGCCGTCGGGAAAATCACTCCCCACACTTCACAAATTATAGACTCCATTTTTATATATAAAAATCACTTGATTAACTTCACTTGACGAATTTCTAAGACAAACTATAGCCGATGAGGTTCTTAGCGTTCTTTTTATACTAAAAATCATACAAGCGCGAAAGCTCAAAGTCCAATTGATAACGAACGATCGCGTTTATTCCTGTTAATTTCTGTTAATATCAATTTCATCATCGAAAATATGCTAACCACACACACACATATAAGCAGAATGGATCTTTTTCCATAAGAACAAAGAACCGCAAAACTATAAACAATTATTCATAAACAACCTATCATAACAAAAAACTCTTATCTATATATATTTTCTTTTACTCACACAGAATTCAATCGTTAATTTTAGCATATATGAAACCTAAAACCACAAAACTTAAATTTCAATTGATAACGAACGAACGTCTTTATTCCTGTTAATTTCTGTTAATATCAATTTCATCATCGGAAATATGCTGACCACACACCCCACAGAATGGATCTTTTTCCATACAATCGGAAATATGCTGACCAACCACAAACAAATAAGCACTACTTCTTATCGCAAAACTTCAAACAATTATTTCATAATATAAACAACGAAAGCTCATCTGAGTTAGTATATACAGTAGTGGTCCCAAAACTGCTCTATACCCACGCCTTGAGCCAGAAGCCAATCGATAACCGATAATCAATAATTATTGGTCCAGATCGTGAGCTCAAACATACTGAAGAAACAGCGAAAGCCTTCTCGAAGTCCAACTACCGGTTTGGATCCCCACTAATAAGTATTGCCATAAGCCACCTCCGGTTTGGATCCCCACTAAGTCAAAATGTCAAGGTTAAAGGTCAAGGTCAAAGGTCAAAAAAGCCAGAAGCCTTACATACCCACTACTAATACACTATAATCGGTTGAAGGCGTTTTGTTTCGGTTTTCACCAATGCAAAGATTGACTCGAGAATAGTTGTTATTGTATAATAACAAACAATTTGTTGACTTTTCGCAAGGAATTTGCAATACCCAAACTGATGAGATTTATGATAATAATTTTTGGCGATATTGTTCGACACGACAGCATACACGCTGAACCTAGAAAGACGTTTAGGTAGAGAGGCTTAAGTAGGTAAAAACTTGTGATATTTATTAAGTTCAATGTAATATGTATTTGACATAGATAAAAATATTCATTTGCATGTAATATTTGTCTTCAGTTTCAATTTACATACGCATGCCTTGAATAAATTGAAATTTTTACGGTAAAAGAAGATCAAATTGTTTTGCAATCGCGGCACGATTCACTTAGTCCGAAATTATGATTCGTACCGAGACTGCTATTGAGAAGATTTTTTAGAGCTGAATCAGTGAATTAGCTGAAACGTCCGCCACATATTGTATCATTGAAATCTTTAAACAACAGCTTTCCTAAAAAGTCACCTAAATTTACACCTTGTGCTGACAATTTCAGACTGTTGCTCCTATCTATAGAAATATAATCGTATCTACCTACATCTAATTACTTAACACTTACAGTTCAAGAAGTTAAGTATTTCAAGTAGGTGTTAAGTATTACTTAGAAGCAGTTGAATAATACTTGACGTCTGTTAAAGTGCTCTTTCCAAGATATCTTTACTTCTCTGCCTTACCACTAAAGACCTAATTAAATATGCAGACTAAATGTAACATCTATCCATCCACAATAAAAAGCTTTTAGAAAACTGTCTTTGGCATAAGAAGCGACAACTTCAATAATAGTGCTGAAGTAGTGCTTGTGTTAATGGCAACGAGTTTAAATGATTAAATGAATGTTTTTATTACAGACTGCATTTTCAAGATTGAAATAGATAATTGAGGAAAATTCTTGTCACATCAAATGGTGTAAACGATAAACTTATCTATATTAGATTTTCGAAGCTTAAACATTATTCGAAAAAAAATGTGATATTAAGAATAAGACACAGAGTATAACTTAAGGGGTTACCCTATAATGCTATGCACAGTTATGTCGGTATAGGAATTTGAAAAAAAAATTATGTTGGGTTTATTTGGGTGGAAAGAGACGAAAATTACGGTGGACACTGTCTTTGGGGCACTGGAGATTGTACTCGTTGGGAAATACTTTGGCTGGTAGTTTGTTTAGTTTTTACTTTCGGAAAAAAAATGAATGCCTATATTTCACTACATATACGAGAAGGCAAGGATTTGATGTTGTACTTGTGTGCGCGTTCAGCTTGGCTTGCATCCCAGGGAAAAGTAAAGAATGGAGAAATGAGTGCGCTTAGTTCCGCACTGCATTTACCAAGAAAGTATCAATAGTAAATGCTGAGTATTCCGACATTTCTGCGATGCCTGAGTGATCCGTCTCGTCTCCAATCAGTTAGAAAACATATTATTGAATACCATCGAGCAACGCCAGGTGTATTTTGGGTGCCCTAATCCAAACAGGCCTGTGCTTTGAAGGCATTGCACTCTACTGTATGTTTCATGCCCCATTTTAGGATGCGTTCAATGAACAGAATAACTCCATGCGATTGGAAGCAATAGAGTGCTATTTACGTGTTATATAAAGTACTGCCATCCGTAAAACTATGGATTGGATTGAGAGTAGACGACAAAAAGTCATTGATGAAAGCTAAGAAAAGAGTTGAGAATAAAGCAGAGCCGTGAGGGACGCAGAAAACTACTGAGAAAGAGGAAGAAGTAACGCTATCTAGTAGTGCTCGTTTAGTGCAAACACTTAAGAATTAATATCTCGACTATCTCCTATGCTATGGAATTAAAAAAATGTGTCCTGTAACTATACTAGCGAAATATGAGAAAAATATAATATAATATTTCGACATTGTAGTAGTGGGAGAGCATTACAAAAATTGTCCACTTTTCAAAATTTCAAACCGTTATACATCGAAATCAAATGCAGGTATTAAGTTGAAATGGTTTCAGATTGTAGAGCTCTATATCCTATAATTTTAGAAAATTTTAAGTTTCAAGGTGTAAGCGGAGGGAGATAGTGGACTAAAATGTCGAAAATTTTGAATAATTGTTTTAGGGCTCTGTTAAAAGATATAAAGTTTAAATTTGGCACGTGCAAACATCCCGCAGGGGGATAGTTGTAGGTAAGGTTTTATCAATTCCTGCAACTATCTTTGGAGACTAGCAACTCCTGACCTGACCTGAGCTAACCAACCTGTGGGATGGGGGCAGTAGAATTCATCCATAGCGAGACCTGCTTGCCCTAAAAATAGCAAATGGACACTCACGGATCATGGGCTTACCACCTGTGATCTTAAATCCAAACTGAAACGTATACAGCGCCTCGATTCAACGGTAACGACTTTTGGTTCTATGGGTTCTGGAACGTTCGAAAATTGAATGACGGGGGAAGGGCTGTAGTCACTCGGTCCTTACATCGCCAATCAGTGATCGACCATGATTTGGAGCACTATGACATCCAAATTTTGGGCTTGAGCGAGGTCAGGTGAACAGGATCAGGAGAAGAATGAGCCTCGAGCGGAAACATCATTCTGTACGTTGGCCATGGGAGTGAAGCCCAAAATGGCGTAGCGGTCGTCCTTACATCGAGAGCGAGAAACAGTCTCATCAGCTGGGAACCAATCTCAGATAGGATTATCATAGTCAGACTTAGGACCAGTGTCAGAAAAGTCACAATTCTACAGTGCTACGCACCAACTAATGCCGCAACACCTGGTGACGAAGAGGAGTTTTATTGTCAACTGAGTACCACTTTCGATGGTATTCCAAGAGGTGATATTATTATTATTTCATGAGATATGAACGCACACCTTGGCTTTGACAACACTGGACTAGAACACGTCGTGAGGAGACATGGTGACCATTGGGTCGACGCGTCACGACCTTCCATTAAGAGACCGGAAAACGGTCTTGTTGAGTTTAGTAGTACTCGGTAAATGGTGGGACCCTTTTCCACACAAGAGTCACCATAAAACATCAGCTAGGGTGTAGCTAAGTAGGTAGCATGTTGGTCTACAATACGAAAGTCGTGAATTCAAATCCCGGTCGGCGCATAGTTCCAGCACACTGCCTGCTTGGGTATACCTTGGTCACCTCATTCTACGATAGTGAAAAATTCGTAGATGGAGGGTTGCGCGAAGGTCTAACAACCCTTCCACAATAAATAATGAATAAATGTTAAGGAACCTGAAGGTCAGGAGGACAAGGTACCATTTGGGCTATAATGCCATTTTAGAAGAATAAAACATATTGAGTTTCCCCTGATGGTGTTACTCAGAACCAGATCGACCATTTGGTTAGAAGTCGCCGATGGAGAAGATGTCTCCTTGATGTGCGAGCGAAGCGTGGAGCTGAGGTGGGGAGCGATCACCACTTGATAGTTGCCTGCTTGAGATTGTACACAGCAGCAATCCGATGACCGCAAATTTTTAAAATGAAGCGCGAACTGATAGACTCAGGGACCCAGCAAAAAGCGCAAGTACATCACCATTCTACGCGGAAAGCCATCCACATTGGGCCAATATGAAATGTGCACACTGAACGCAAATTGGGAGGCAGCCAGAAACACGATTCCAACTAGTGCCTGAGAATCTGTGGGATATGTACAATGTGGTGAGAAACCCTGGATGTCGCAAGATACATGGGACAAGGTTGGCGATCGGGAAAAAACCAAATTGGCAATCATTTCTCAACCCGATGTCAACCAATGAACACCCGACTCAAGGCGGAACTACCGCGCTGCTCAAAAACAGCTTAAAAAGGCTGTTAGACGCGACAAGAGAAAAGCCATTGAAGAGCTGGCCAACAAGGCAGAATCTGCAGCTTACATTGGGGATATAGGTTCACTCTTTAAAATTATGAAACAGTTGACGAACTCTGCCAACCATTTGGAGCGAGATGTCAACGGAACTCTTCTTAATATGAGCGAACACCAATTGCGACGATGGAAGGAATACTTCTCAAATTATTTAAACATCTTTTCAGAGGAAGATATTCCTGAAACAGAACAACTACCAAACATCAAACCGCAACAATCGTCTATTAGGGACGATCCCCCAGATAAGGAAGAGATAGTCTCCGCCATTCGGTCAATGGCGGGAAGGAAAGCTCCAGGTATAGACGGACTACCAACCGAACTCCTCAAAGCGCACCCGGAAATATCAGCCGATATACTCCTCCCACTCTTTACTGAGGTGTGGAGTGAAGGAAAATATCCGACTGAATGGAAGGAGGGCGTCATTGTGAAAATTCCGAAGAATGGCGACCTTCAGAATTGTGGAAATTGGCGTGGAATATGTCTATTTACTGCCGTATCGGAAATTTTGTCAAAGGTAATTCTCAATTGGATTAGTGATGTCGTCGAGATCACTCTCAAAGTTTGTCAGGCTGGATTCCACACAAATACCCAAGGGATAATATTGGAGCAGTCCGCCAAAATTGGTTCGCCAATATATCTCATGTTTGTGGACTTCGAAAAGGCTTTCGACAGCGTTAAGCGAGATTACAAATGGAATGCTTTGCAGAAGTATTCCAGATAAGACCACAGTTATGAATAAAGAATCCTACGGAGATGTAAGGAGTCGCGTCTTGCATAGAGGAGAGCTGTCCGAGAGCTTCCCTATGCAAACAGGTGACATATAATGCTGCATATTATCACCAGCCCTGTTTTTGGTGGTAATAAACGACATCTTAAAATCTGTACTGGAAGGTGGATCAGGTAAAAGTTTTCAGTGGAGGCTATTTAACATCTTAATTATGCTGATGACGTGCGTTTGCTTCTACATAACCGTTCGGACTTAGAGTCAAATGTTCGCTCGTTGCATTCTGAATGCAAAGAAGCGCGACTGAAAATAAATGTGCGTAAAACCAAATAAGTGCACATGTATTCGAACGCAAACACACCGATTGTTCTTAACGGACAAGATTTAGAAGAGGTGCAAGATCTTTGTTATCTTGGAAGCATTGTCAGTATGGACGCGGAGCCGAAAAGGATATTGAGGATTTCTGGAGGTTAAGAGGTATCTCTTTTCGTACGGAGCTGGGAGTTTTTGTCGCATGCGTCAAATCTGTGTTGTTGTATGGTTGCAGTATGTGGAAAGTTACTGTTCAACTACAAACCTCCGTGAACCAATGCCTCCGATGCATTTTAAGAATATTCTGGCCAGAAGTGATTCCCAATGACGAACTTTGGAGTATAATTGGCATTGTGATTCAAAGGCGGAAGTGGCAGTGGATCGGTCACACTTTCACGAAACCAGAGCGAAACATCGCCCAGCAGGCTCCGGATTATAATACTGCTTCTTTCTTGTGTATTGAAAAACACACAAAAACTCGAAAATTTTGACTGAAATTTTAAACTTCAAACTTCAAAATTTGTAAAATTAATTTAAAAAGCTGCTTAAAAGTTTAAGATATTAACTGGTCGAATATCTAATAAAACTTCTACCCCCTCCCATATAAAAGTTTTTAATCAGCTATTTGTTAGAAATCAATTATCATCAAACCATTAAAAGCTATCAACTTGAAACAACAAACACTTCTAAAAATGTTCTTAACAAAAAAGCATCACAAGTTTTTAAAATTTTTTTGTCCTTATACCCCCATACAAATGAACGATTTCAACAAATTGCAATAAATCAAATAATAACCAACTAATTAAAAGCTACGAATTTAAATTTTTGAACAAACACCTCTCATGAGAAGTTAAATGAAACTTTATCACAAAGTTTGCGATTCTTTCTTCTCCACCACCCCCACCCATACAAATATATGGTTTCAAGAATATAAAATAAAACGAATTTCATAGAATTTACTTCGTCTGCAAAACTAACATTCCAAACAGAGAAATTTGAACGTAATTCAAGCGATCAATTAAAAAATTATTAACATTCACTCACCCCTTAAGTCGAACTTTCCCCCCCTCCCCACCATCCATTGCAAACCAAACTTACATAAATAATCGAATAAAAAATTGATACTACGTGGTGAGGCTATTGGTCCTAATCGCAGTTAAGTGTTAATTAATTGCCCTAGAACCCCCATTCACTTAGTGTTCTCTATCCACCCTAACCTACCTATTGACTTCCCACGCATTCGTAACTTGACCCAAGAATAACAAAGTTACGCCCGACTTGTTGGCAGTTTATTTTAATTAATGTACATTTAGGCTATATACTAGAAAAAGCCTGCGACTTCGTCCGCATAAAAATCGCAATAATAAGCAATTTTTGAGAATGTAGTTAGTAATACATTATATGGGATATATGTATAATCTGCTTACTTTAATGGCTCTTTGAACACAATGATTTGTATTTTGTTGGTATCAGAACCAAAAATTATTAAGAATGAAACCACGATACTTGCATTTGTATGGGACAGGCTCGTGATCAAATCAATCCCGTAATTTCAGATCATATACGTATTGAAGAGCATTTAGTACATGTGAATAATTATAGCTTGAGTTAATTAAAAAAAGCCCAAATAAAATAACATTAAGCTTGAAAACCTAACAGGACTACGATTGTGCGAAGAGCGCAATCATACGATACCATAGATGAAATCAAAATTTTTGTGATATTATGAAATTTTGTATGGGGAGTGGCTGCATTGAACTAATTTGTTTCACATCATGCTAGAGTAGCTACAAAAATGTTTTGTACCAAATTTAAGCTTCAAAAATTGAGAATTGAGTGCAATTTAATGAAATTGTGCAGTTTGCATGGGAGGTGGTAGAAGGAAAGGGGGGTTCTTAGTGATATTTCGAGAAACAACTATAATCATCATGCAATTGATATATTTTAAATTTCAGGTCTGTATCGTTCACGCTTTTCAAGAAAATCGAATTTTTGTAAAGTCGTGGAATTGTGTCACATTGTATGGGAGGGGGTAGAAGGAGTGAAGCTACTCGGTTAATTTTTTTCCCGATATTAATAATGCTAATTAAGGATTGAGTAAAAATGTGAGTTCGATGAAAGTTATATGTACTGATAAAATTAGCTTAGAATATTCCATGAAAAAGTGCAGTTTGTATGGGAGGTGGTGGAATGAATGGGGAGTTTTAAGTGAATTTTTGAGAAACAACTATAATTATTATGCAATTGATATATTTTAAATTTTAGATCTGCATCATTCACGCTTTTCAAGAAAATCGAATTTTTGTAAAGTCGTGCAATTGTGTCACATTGTATGGGAAGAGGTAGAAGGAGTGAAGCTACTTGGTTAATTTTTTCCTAATATTAATATTAATGCTAATTAAGGATAAAGTACAACATTTAAGCTCGATGAAAGTTAAGATAATTGGTTAATAGCAGAGGGATTCAAATAATTTGTATACCATAGATCACATTTTTGATAAAAATAGTATGTTCTAAATTTCAAAAGATTGAATGGTTTTGAAGAAAATTTGATTATTATATATTTTTCAAAATGAGTCATTTTGTATGGGAGGGGTGGAAGGCGAGAGGGTCTTGAAATAAGACCACACGCAGATAACATTTTGGTGCACATCTAATAAATTGTGAAAGTTTCATTACAATCGGTTTAGCCGTTTTTGCGTGAAAACCGGAAAGACAGACAGACAGAGAAAATTTTTAAAAACGTTTGTTTCTGCTTAGTTATTGCTGAAATAAAGCAAAAAACTTATTTATAGCCATTTATAAACAAATAACAGACAGACACTACAATTATATTTAAATGTATAGATTAATATAACTCAAGTTTGGTAAAAATTAAGTATTATTATTATTTTTTTCTTTCATGTAAACCCAGAAAATTTATAACACTTTTTAACGACACCACTGCTCACACATACTTATAGATTTCGGTGCTTATGTATTCGATTTTAGCTTCATTCCTCTCGTCAATTGTCAGTTCCATAGTTCATTGATCATACATTGGTAAAATTTCCATGTTCTTATTCTCTAAGTGAAATAATAATTAAATTTTAATGATATAATTTTCGAAAAATCTGATAATTTTCATAATTTTTGCGGAATAATTTCTTACATCTGTGATATTTCGGTAGAAAAATAATTACTATTACCAGGGCTGTAGTCGTAAGCCCAGCAAGGATACGCTGTTGCAAGGATAGAATAGTCACAGGTCACCGATGTTGCTAAATTAATAAATTCATCAAACCATCAATAATATTGAACTGCAATATAAATTTTGCGCAAAAATTTATTATATACTTATAAGGACGATCTTCCAGTTTTAAAACAAAGTCTGCGTGGGGATCAAAGTGATTGCAATAGCAATTAAAGAATTTTACTGACTGTGTATTTCCATAATAATTAGTAAAAACTTTGAAGTCACGTGACTCAGATTAAGTAGATGGCTAAACTTTGGCAAGATGAGTTCGTCCACATCGGTGGTTCAGTGATAGAATGCTCGCCTGCCACGCGTGCGGGCCAGGTTTGATTCCTGACTGGTAATTTTTTACGATTTGACTAGAGTAAAAATAACATTATTTCAAATAATTTTTATTCCATGCTTGAGTTGGAATTTTTTTTTTTCAGCGGGTAGTTTGTTCTTGTATAAATTACGCAAATTGCAATGCA
Organism: Chorisops tibialis; assembly: GCA_963669355.1. Classification (NCBI taxonomy): domain Eukaryota; kingdom Metazoa; phylum Arthropoda; class Insecta; order Diptera; family Stratiomyidae; genus Chorisops; species Chorisops tibialis. Next base: position 292,535,767 of record OY770262.1, read on the forward strand.
TAGTATATATATATATATACAAAATCATTTAAGAAAAAGAGATAACCTTAAAAATATTACAAACATAAAAACGAAATAAAATATTATTGTATGTCAGCATTAGTCGTTCATTGGATATTCGCAATCTTCAGCTGTCTACAATTCTGCACACATATTACTCATCGACTTGGAGAAGGTCGACAATATCCGTCGTGGACCGACAATGTCTGACGAGGGCCGACAGCCAAGCCGACAGTTAGGAGCACGTCGTCGTGCGACGTCCGGCGACAGGTAGAAATATATCGTTGTAGGGGCGAAGGCCAAGCCAACAGTCAGGAGCCCCTCGTCACACGTTGTCGTATGGGCGACGACCGCCGACAGTCAACGAAACACGCGTCGTATGGACGACAGTCAGCAAAATACGTCGTCGTATGTGCGACGACCGGCAACAGCCAGCGAGCACGTCATAGTACTGCGTATAAAAAGGGCGAGCATTCATGAAAACAGTGAGTTCTGGGTTGATATTTGGACAGGAGAGTCAAAAAATGGAAGCGAGCGCTGGAGCCGACAGGCAAGTGTGATCGATTGGCAGGAATAAGCGAATACGTTGTGTGAGAGCGGTGGAGATTAGCAGTGGAGTTAAGATTTGAAACCGAAAAAAAACCGAGATCAGGTCATCACGTAGTGAGGTCGATGGAGTCAGTCGACGGCGGAAGTGAAAGGCACAGTGGATGTTAAGAACGCGATAGCGTCGGAATTGACGACGGAGCTCGACTACGTGAAAATTAAGGCGATAAAGTGTGAACAAAAAGTGTTAACGTTAATCTTAAAAGCGATAAATAAATTTAACGGTAATTTTAATTTTAAAGGAAAATATTTTCATTTTCACTTGAAATACAGCAAACCCAATAACTTTAAAAAAAAAGTACTTATATTTTGAATAAATATTTTTTATAGATTTTCCGTAGTACAGCTTTTTTATGATCTCGATATGTGTCATTTGAAGATTTGTGCTTTATTTGTCACGATCGGACGTAATTTTCTGTTTGAATCTGATCCACTAAGGGTCCGTTTAAATTTAAAAACATTAAGTTTGACACATTTGATTATCAGTATTACAAATCAGTTATTATGTTGATCAGCAGTGGAGCATGGCAACGTTAATATCGTCCTTAAGTAAGGCTTTAATTGTTTCGAAATAATTTCACTATTGTCGAGAGGATCTCTCAACCCTTCAATTGTCTTCTTCCACGTTAAATCGTAGTCACATTACTTCTCTTCATTTTAGTTTCCCCATAGCGGATATTTTCTTGGGTATACGACGTACATATATAACAGCGTAGCAGACGGTATACGCTTTTTCTAGGAAATGTATACCCCTGAGCCCTGACTATTACTCTCTACTTTTGAGCTAAGTGATGATAGCTTTGTAGAATTGCAATCGTTAATGTGTTAACACGTAAAAACTCAATGATAATAGTTTTCAATTGCTTGAAACAAAATGATTGTGTGAAGTCCTGCTCTTTTCATTGCGAAACTCTGGACTATAAAACACAAAAATTCATAAAATAACTGCATATTTGAAATAGTTTCTAATTTTTTTTTTATAATTCCAAAATGAACTTCGTACTGACGGGTCACTTTTCAACGAAAAATGTTAGTGGCGAAGGACGAGCTGATGAAAGCAAATTTTTCCTCTTAACGATGAATTCTGGCGTGATTTTCATAGAGCTTATGCTGATAAAAAAAACGTGAAATATATGTTTTTACCACAATATCATAGGAGTTCTTCTGCTCGTATCCTGTCGGAATGGAAAATTACGGATGCATGCAGAGCTTAGCAGGTAATAGTTATGCCTATTACATGCACTCCTTGGTACTTAACGGGCAGAGATATATGGCGAATGTAGATTTCTGTATGTTGCATTAATCTTGCCACATGATAGCGCATATGCATCGCATACATCACTTTTGCAATTTAATATCAAGTAAAAGCTTCGAATATGCGATTATGTTCCGGGTAATAGCAGTCAACTTCCTTTCGCAGTGGAAAAACATATGTTGAAGAATTTTCAGAGAAATATGGGATAGGAAACCGTTGGTAGCGGAAGTGGCAATTGAATTCGAAGATGCTGCACCGAAATAGTCGTAATTAGTTTTACAGATCGCATTCAACCAAATTATATAGAATTTATGAATGAATACGGATATTTTGCGGTAGAGACGAGTTCAGATAGAATTTGGTGGCGCTCTAATTGAAAAGTTAAAGTAACGTGTGGAGTTTTCATTCTTGAAACGAAACACAAATCTAGTTATTAACTATCGCGAATTTATTTACATCATAATAATGGCACTTGAACGAATCAAATGTACGTGAATAACTTAAAAGGGGGAGGGGGGGGGGGGATATGAGGTATGGATATAGGAGATTCAATGAGTACTCATTACAGTATAGTTTGGATAATTTGAGGTAAGAGCTGAATTGAACCTTCTTTATAGATTCCCTTTTTTATATAACGCTTAGAGCCAAGCGTTCACTCTTGAGTACAGAAGTTCCTGTAAATAGAATGAGGAATTGAGTTGCAGCATATTTTAATGGGGTATTTTCATTGGTCTTCAGCACTATCCTAGAAAAACTCCTTGCTGACTCATCCTGTATTCGCGAATTTTGTATTCTTTTATGTTGAAAACTTTTTCCTTAAGAGCCTCCACAAGTTCGTGGCTCATGCCATTATTATGAATTACTATCATTAATTTGAGCTGAAACCATCTTCCCTTCCTATTTTCATCTTAAAATTTTTCGTTAAGTTCAAAAGCCGCAAGAAACCTTCTCTAAACATCTTTAATTTTCGTTTTGTTCCTTACAGGAAAAACTAATTAAAACATGCTTTCAAGCTCAACAAAGATACCCCTTTGTCTTATCAACAAAAGGTAAACGAAATGAAAGCACCATTGTCATAACTTTAATCGGATTCAGTATCTTTCGGCAAGTCTTACATTTTCTACTTACAATTTATTTATTCTGCCTCCGTTTAGAGGAAAAACCGAAAGTGACGAGAGCCAACCGCATAAGAAGTTCTTAAGAAACATAAACCCCATTAGAAATTTATCGTAGAAACATTAAAACTATACCATCATGGTCCAAGCAACAATTAATTCTGACTGTCGGTGACGATGGCCAGAGGAGGTGGGAGTGGAGTGGTTTTGGGATGATGGATGCCGGGGTAGTGTGAATTAGCGATCAATGAAAGAAAGTAAAGAGATTTCAATTCGACGCTATAACCGTCACTTAAGACGTAAAATCTCGAGGAAAAGTTTTTATTAATTCGTACGAAATTGTGAGAAGAGATGCCCTTGAGCCAGAGTCATTGTGTTTTAGTGGCTTAACTTTAGGTATTTTTCTGTACGTGTAAAGGTAAGACGGCAATGAACGAAGGACTAAAGGACTTTCGATTCAAAGCTGGCGGCAAAATGTGGGTGGACTTCGCCCCATGAAATCCTTCGACTTAATTACTCTTGATTCCATTCCGAAATGAATGGAACTTATGGTTTCATTATATGCTGGATCCCACTTGTCTGGACCTCTAGAGGGCTTTTTGTATTTGCGTCAGATGAAAATCGATCAAAATAGAATTGACTTTTGTTTGATCGAAGTTATACAATTTACCAGTCATCAAAAAGTGTATGGGGAGTGGAGAAAATGATTTGCAGCCTTTGAAGTGTAGAAAATGTAATAAACTCATCATTGCTCAGAAATCGATTGACAAATGTTCGAAAAAAGTAGGATAGAAGAATTCAACCGATTGATGAAGTGTGGAAATTGATTTTTAGACAAAATTGTAGTCGCTGATTTCGAATTCGTTGCTGCGAAGTGACAGTGGGCTGCCCACTTATGATTCGGAAAGTGTGCAAGGTGGTCTCTAACTCTTTTTGGAGTAGCTGATATCGAATTCGATGCTGAAAATGACGCATATAGGCGGAAGTTGCTAAAATCATCACAATTAAGTACTTCTAGTAGTTTTTCACCTAAAACAGATCGAATACAGAATACCCAAACGTGTACTGAAAGGAAAAGCGGAGGAGAAAGGTCAGTCGGAAGCCCAAGAATTTGTTCATAACATTGGATCAGTCAAGTCGATGCACGATGGGTGAACGATGGGTTGGAAAGGAGTTTTTGGGGCGTAGAGCCTAAGGCGGAAATACGTGGGGCGGCAATGCATCTTATTGTCTTGATGTTCGGGTGATGAGGGACTGTCCATGTTTCACTGGAGAATTAACAACGAATTCATGAGCGCATGTAGCTTACCGAGTATTCCTAAGATAGTTGATAAGAAGAGGGATAAAGATAGACAATTCTTCGCTGGCATTTACCGTGGAAATATCGATAGTAAGCACTGAGTACGTCGACGTTTCTACGATATTCGAGGGAGTCAATAGAAGCAGTTATAGCATCATCTCCAATTAAACGTAACGCATGCTTCTAGATCTTTGATCGAGTAGCGCAAGCTGTGTTTTGATAACTCCAGCGTACTCAAGATGGGGATGAATGTAGACTTTGTAGATATTAGCTTCATAGTGAGAAAAAAATTGTTTAATAGGATGGGAACAGGAGCTTGAGGGACGCGGGAATCGATCTGAAATACCTAGGATGATACGCCATCCATTAGAAAACTCTCAATTCATTTGAAAAGGGTAGCAAACCATGGTTATGATCAATTGACCTTAGTGCTAAACTATGTGAAAGGCTTTCACAATGTCAAAAGCCAGTATCGGACCCTTACTGAATTTGTAAGCGCACGAGTTCCAATTAGCAGCTGGAGGACGCGGTCTTTGGATCGAGACGATTGGATGCAACGATTTCAGGAGGCCAGGGCCCGATTTGAGCTGTCGCGCTATTGATGATTGATGACGAGTTTCAACGTTTAGTCAGATGGGCTAGGAGATCTACGGAACGGCACCCATATTGGCGATAATGAATAAGATGGTTATCCTCTAGGTAACTGATTAGTTTGCGATTGACAGCCGTTTCGATCATTTCCGACAGCACTGAAGTGATATTTATATGGGGGTAGTTCGAGCTATTCACTTTGTTTCTTTTCATTGGAATTGGTTGGACATTCGGCCATTCCATGGTTGGACAGTGTCCTGAAGGAAGTGATAGGTAAAATAGATTGCGAAGAGGTTTAGCCAGAGAAAAACATTTCTTATGAGTAATTGGGAGGATATCAGGAGATTTGTGAGTATTGAGCTCCTTGAGTATCCAGGAAAAAAGGATGCGTTCGAAAGTGAATAGATTGTAGAGAAAAACCCGAATGTGGTGGTTTAGGGGGAAACTCATTTGATGGTGGGAGCCGAGAGTTTCTTGCAAAATGCGCAGCCAGAAAATTAGCTTCCTCAACAGGATTCGGTCACCATCTGTAAATGGAGGCATAGAAGATATTGCGAAGTTTCGGATGACCGTTTGAACGAAATACCAAAAAGATTTTTAGAGTTTTCAAGAGTCTTGCGACGAAGCGCTTGGTCATGTTCAAATTTAGCACTTTCGAGAGTTGATTTACAGGTATTCGTTAAAACGTTGTAAAGCAATTTGCTGGCAGGAATTGGATTACCATTGAAAATTCCAAATGTTTTTTTCTTCTTCTGTATGGCATCTAGGCAATCCTAGTTAAACCACGTATTCTTCGACAGTTGGATTCTTTTGTCGCTGGAAGGTATTTAAATACCCTTAAGAATTATTTAGGTAATTTTTTGACAAACTGTATCAATATCATTAGATTCGCAGATAACGTTTTTCGATGATCTTTGTCGATACATAGCTAGATAGCAAATCGGTTTTGAAATTTTCTACTTGAAAGATAAAGAGACAGACCAGGCCTCTCAATAAAATGATTTATAAGGTAAAAAAAATAGTTCCAGCAGTTAAACACTATTGTAAGAGAGTCCGGGATTGCAGGCCACAGTACTGATTCAGACAATATGACCAAATCATATTAATAATCAAACATAACAGGACTACGATTGCGTATAAAAATCAATAACACGATTTTCTAGATAAAATGAAAGTTTTCGTGATTTTAAGAAATTTTCTATTGGGGGTGGTACAAGGGGTATCAGCATTGAACAAATTTTTTTTTACATCATGATAGAGTAGCTATAAAAATGTTTTCTACAAGATACGAGCTTCAAAAATTGAATAGGTACTGCGATTAATGCAGTTTGTATGAGAGAGAGTGCAAAGTAACTAACTAACATTATGGAATCAACCTCTTTCAAATTTCAGTCCAGTAACATTCATACTTTTCAAGAAAATCGATTTATTGGAATGTTGTGAAATTGTGTCACATTGTATGGGAGGTGGTAGAAGGATTAGCTAGGGTATAGCCTAGTAGGTAGTGTGATGGTATTGTAATGCGAAGGTCGTGAGTTCAAATCCCGCTCGGCGCAATATATAATTCCGGCACATTGCCTGCTTGGATATACCTTGGTCACCTCAATCTAAGAAAATGAAAAATTCGTAGAAAGAGGGTTGTGCGAAGGGCTAACAACCCTTTCACAATAAGTAATGAAAAAATGTTAAGGAACCTGAATATCAGGAGGCCAATGTCCGATTTGGGCTGTAGCGCCATTGTAGAAGAAGAAGAAGAGGTAGAAGGATTGAAGCGAATCTGTTAGTTTTTCTCGTTTATAATAATAATGGTAATTAAGTATTTAGTACGAAATTTGAACTCGATTTATGTTGTACGTAAGAAAATTGGCTTATTGTACTTAACGAAAAAGTGCAGTTTGAATATAAGATGGAAAAAGAAGTGGGGGATTTGAATGATATATATACCATAGATAATATGGAGTATAACTTAGGGGTCACCCTTTAGCGCAATGCAGTTATGTCGGTATAGAAAGTGGAATGAGGCTTATTCAGGTGCAGAGAGACAAAGATGATGGTGGACATTGTTCTTGAAACACTGCATGTTGTACTTGCTTGGAAACGAACTAGGTGGCAAATCGTTTCAAAATCTTGACGTTCGGGAAACGAATAACGAATAAGCCTATCCTTCACCGACCGACAAGGCAAAGTTTTGAACGTTGCTTCGTGTGCGCGGCTCAGCGTGGTTCTCAAGTTAGAAAGCGAACAGAAGGAAAGGCGGACATCCGGTTTTGAAGTTTTTGAGCGATAAAATATACTTCCGTTCAGTCCATTTTTTTCTCCGAGCCTTATTTCTTTGCGTTACAAACTTAACTTAGGTTTCGTTTCTCGACTGCATTAATTATTCCGCATATCCTCCAGTGGTGAAAATTTAGGTTCGTTCAACCTTAATAGGATACTTAGTATCATTGGTATATAAAATTTTGCAAGAAATTATCATTTAGTGTTTGCATGCTTTAAGACGTAGCAAAACATATTAAATCTACTGAGAGTTAAATCAAAGCTATGAAGATTGATTTTGATTCGAGATAATTTATTTTGAAGACCTATCAACGGTATTAAGTATGGAAACCAATCCCTAAATGGCTACCACTGATCCGTTTGGCAGCAAGCACTCTAGAGGTCTGCATAGATCGGGTTCGAATTCATTGACGACATGAGTTATGCCTATTTTCAATGCATCTAATAATACCCAAAATCTGAAACAATTTGTGAGAATATTGATGGTTGCGTGTGCTGTATGACACTTAGCTCCATTCTGTAGTAACGTAGTCTTTTAATATAAACCTAAAGTAGTCACTAATCTTTATCCTTTTTTTAAAGCACCGATTATTATAACTTAAGGGGTGACCCTTTAACCCATTGCACAGTCATGTCGGTATAGGACGAGAATGAAATTTCGTACCGTTATGGGAATTTTGGGGGAGAGAAACGGAAGTAGCGATGGACATTATTTTTGAAGGACTAAAGGTTATACTTGCTTGGAAATTCGTTCCAAAGTCTGGATGATCGGAAGATGAATGACTGTCTATATTTCACTGTACGAGTAGGAATAGGGTTGACGGTAAACTCGCGCACGCGTTTAGCTTGATAAGTATTTCGGGGAAATCTGAGAGGAGAAATGAGTGATCTAAGTTTCGCACAATATTTACCATGAAAGCAGCGATAGTAAATACTGAGTGCTCCAACGTTCCTACGGTGCTCGAGGGAGTTAACAAAAATCGTAATGGTGTCATCTCCAATTACTCTGAACGCGTGTTCTTGGATTCGATCAAGCAGCGCAAGGTGTGTTTTGGGTGCCCATCCCATAAATACGAATTTTACTCTAAACGAGATCAAATGTAAACCTTGTATATGGTAGCTATGTCGTGAGGCATAAAATATTTTTTGCATTTGCGAAGAATATCTAGGCATTTGGACGTATCAAGACCAAAATCAAAGATATGTTTGCTACAATCAGGATGGTTACTTAGCTTTACGCCTACTACGACAAATTTAAGAGCTAATTTGTACGCCATTAAAGGCTAAATTAGACGACGACGCTGGAACATCACTTTTAAGGGAAAGATGACAAATCCGTGTTTTAGCAGCGTTGAACTCTACTCCATTTTCCCTACCCCATTCCAGGATTAAGTCGAGCTCGGAGTCCAGCAAACCAAATAAATCCCTGCGTTTGGAAGCAATAGATTGCTTGTAAGGATCCGCGGCAAAGCTAAATTCAAAGGTATTATCTAAAGTACTGTCATCTGCAAAACTATGGATCGGATTGAGAGTAGAATACAAAAGGTCGTTAATGAATACTAAGAATAGAGTAGGCGGTAGGACAGAACCCTGAGGGACACCAGAATTAGTTGGAAAAGTGGAAGAAGTAACGCCATCTAATACGAATCGTATAGTGCGTTCGGACAGGAAACTCTCAATCCATCGAATGAGGATAGCTTTGAGGCCAATGGCCGTTAGCTTCACAAGGAGACATTCATGCCAAACTCTGTCAAAAGCTTTTGCAAGAACTGATCGCTCGATATCGAAAGCTATTTGCAGAAACTGTTAGTCTTCTTTCATGCTCAAAAAAAAAAAATATCGCTCGATGATGTCGCTGGACCAAAATGCATACAAAAAAGTAACTTTTTGCGTTGCCTTTCTTGAATATCCTGTGACTTTCGGTCGGTCAAATTTGGAAAACAGCCGCTCATCCACAGATATTACTCGTTGCTGAAAATGATTTTACGACCAAATTTAGGAAACATTACCAACTGCTCCAGACGCTAGTCGCAAAACCTTATTAAGCTTTACTGTCCAATTTGTCAGATGCATCTTTTAAAATTATGTCGTTATCAATTGTCAAAGATCGAGCATCCATTTGCGAAATTCTTCCTAACATTTTCTTTTACTTCAAAGATTTCAATTCAATAAGATTTATAAACGATTAGGGAGCGCTCTCACGCCCTACTTGAACACACTAATGTTTTGTCCTATTTTACAGACTATTTCCTTAAGTTTTATTCTTCTTTAATACTCCTTTCGCTACAAACACATAATTCGAAACATACTCTCACTGTGTTTCCCATTAAATGTGAAATCAAAGAGTGTAAGGCAAGGACTGACATATTCTCTACATTAGAGGAAGTAATCCTTTATCCCTTTTTCATAATAAGTACAGTATTTTGCACAAAAAGCGAATATCTTTAGTTCTGGTGTACTCGTTACATGTTAAACAATACTAACTTAAATAGCTTAGTGTCAAGAAAGTGACTACCAATTATCCTAACTAAATGCTAAATTGCAAATCCGTGCCCCACGTAGTTTCAGTGCAAGATAGAGTCAAAGAAGCCACTTGCAAAGAAATTCTTTTTTGTTTTCTAGCTAACATCTCTTGTACAAAATCGCAAGGTGTGTAAGGTGTAAGAGAAGTTATGATAATGATGCTTGAAATTTAAAAGTGGTAGAAGGAAAAGAAGATTCTTGAATTTGATGGATTAATTTGAAAGTGGTGGATAATATTCGCTTTGAACCTTTCGATACAAGATTCATTGGGAACAACATCAGGTTGATTGTTTTATATTTGCAACAATCTATTTACAAATAAATTGTAATCTCTGGAGTAGATTATTTTATATTATTTAAACTCCGGTAAATACGAACACTATCGTAATTTGAATACACACTAGCTGAGAAAGCATCTATATAATAATGAAAAACTGTGCATATATTTGAAGTCACGTGAAGTAGGTGACTCATTTTTGCCGAGATAATTTTGCCTGTATCGGTGGCACAATGGAAAAAATCGCCTGCCACGGGTTCGATTCCCATCCGATATTCTTTTTTATGAATACTTTTTTTAACGATTTGACTACAGTGAGTTCAAAATAAAATCGTTTTTTTTTAGTACAAAACTATCGACTTGATGTCTAAAGCTAAATCCATTTGAATTTAATTATAGTAGATTCAAAAAACTGGCCCTAAATTTTGACGAGACAAGTTCATCAGCATCGGTGGTTGTGTGGTAGAATGCTCGCCTGCCACGTCGTTTCGATTTTCGGCAGGGATAATTTTTTTAAATATATTTTTTATGTTATTTGCACATGGTACAAGAGAACTGATTTTGAATAGAATTCACCGAATATAAACATTAACAGTCAGAATGGAGTACTTCTCGATTCCGCCCCAGGGATATGATTCAGGTTAGCGAGGTAAGGCCACTTGAGAAAGATACGTAAGACAACAATTAATTAAACAAAACTAAAGACAACTAAACGTATTTCGAGCATGTCCTAACTATAGTTAAATTAAAACATAGTTTTTGTGGTACAAAGTGCGGAGTACTCCAATATTTCTGCGACTTTAAGAGAGACTGCAGAGCCGGGAATTTAAAAGGTTAGTTCGAAAATATGAAATGTCTGATTGAAACTGACGTCGAGAGCACATAAATAATGTACAGGCATTTGTTATGCATTGGGCTGGGTTTGTACTTAGAATCTTCACTTAAAATCAATTTATTTATTTATTTCAATAAGTTTATACTATTGATTGGTACTACTGATTTTGAACACATTCAGCACCTATTTAGGAAGTGCAGGAGGTCGAGCGGAACGAATCAAAACTTTCAGCTTCGCTTTATTGACTGCTTTTCAGGTCTCCTCCAAGCCTTAGGAGATAAAGTTTCCACTAACATTTACTCGAATACTTTTTGTAATTTAGAAAACCCAGAAGCATTACTGAAGTGATTGCTCCTAGTTATCCGAAATTCCTGTTTAGCATTGACACTACTTGTCTACAAATTAAATTCGATAGCTCAAAGATAAGTATCCACCTTTTATTCCATTTAGTGCCAAGAGGCTTGTACAAAGTCGACTGCATACAAAAGAGAGTTTCTATTCTGGTGTATTCAAAAATTCACTTTTTGGCTTCGTACAAGGTTTTTAGTTCCATACAGTCTATTCAAATAGCAAAAGGGACAAAAGGGAAATCTTTCACTCGTTTTTCATACATCGAACATTACATAACTTCATCAGCTCGCCAAACTATAAAACTATTTCCTCTTAAATTAAATGGTTTTCGTTGAACAAATGCACAACATGTCTACATATGTATAATACATATATGTAGATGACGAGATAGAGCAGAAAGATATATTTATACTCTAGATGAAATCTGAGAGTATTATAAGTTTGCTCTAAAGTTTGTAACGCCAAGAAATAAGGCTCGGAGAAAAAAATGATGAATACAGAAATTAATATTATCACTAAAAAATCTCAAAACCGGATGTCCGTCCGTCCGTCCGTCCGTCCGTCCGTCCGTCCGTCCGTCCGTCCGTCCGTCCGTCCGTCTGTCCGTCCGTCTGTGCGCGCTCTAGCTTGAGAACGCGTTGAGCTAGATAGTTCAAATTTTGTACACGTCGTTTTTGACAAAAAAGTAAGGTCAAGTTCGTGAACGGGCCAAATCGCTCCACCCCTTCTACCCCCTCCCATACAAAATGACACAATTGCGCAATTTGACAATAAACGGATTTGCACGAAAAGTATAAAAGCTATTGGCCTGAAATTTGGAATATGTTACTTTTATGATAATATCAATCTACCGTACGAAAATTATGCGTATCCTCCCCCTCCTTCTACCACCTCCCATACAAACTGTACTTGTCATGAATTACTCTAAGCCAATTTACTCATTGCGTATACAATTTAGAGAGCTGAAATTGTGCACCAAATATTTATTTGAAATTGTTAGTAAGCCCAAAAAAATTTAGACTATTAGCTTCACCCCTTCTACCCCCTCCCATACAAAATGACACAATTTCGTAATTTGACAATAAACGGATTTACTCGAAAAGTATAAAAGCTATTAATCTGAATTTTCGGATATGTTATTTTCATAGTAATTTTAATCTACAGTAGAAAAATTATTTGCTTCCTCCCTCTCTTTCCACCCCCTCCCATACAAACTACACTTTTTCATGAAATGCTCTAAGACGATTTTCTCAGAACATATAACATTTATTGAGCTCATATTTTGTAATAAATACTTAATTAGTATTAGCACTAAGATCAGAAAAAAATATTTGATTACCTCCACTGCTTCTACCCCCTCCCATACAATATGACACAGTTTCACAACTTCACAAAAAATCGATTTTCTTGAAAAGTATAAATGTCACTAGTCTGAAATTTCAGGGATGTCAATTTTACAATATTCCTAGTTAATTCTGAAAAAAATCACTCTAATCGCCCCACTCTTTCTACCACCTCCCATACAAACTGCACATTTTCACTAAATCTAACTCACTAATTTTTTCAGTTCCCATTCAATTTTTGGAGTAAGCATTTTGTACAAAACATTTTTATAGCTACTTTAGCATGATGGGGAAAAATTAGTTCAATGCTGTCATCCCTTCTAATACTTCCCATGCGAAATTTCTTGGGATCACAAAAAATTCTATTTCATCTAGAGTATCGTAAGATTGCGCTTTACGCGCAATCGTAGCCCTGTTATGTTTTTATATTCAAATCTATCACAGAACTTGAATTACACAATAACACTGATATATATTCATCACAACTTTTTAAGCAACAGAGCACTGAGATGTAAAATTCAACCGGTGAGGTCGGTTAAGTGTTTTGTTCAGTCTTCAGGAGGTACATTGTGACCAGAAAGTATCTCGACTTTGTAATTAAAATTAGTCTGGGAAATGATATTTCAAAATTTTTTTTTGGTAAGCAGGTAGGACTGTCATTAATTATTATCCCAAAAATCAGCGCAGTCTGTTGATCAGTTTATTTACAGCAGCTGGTTGAATCGGACACCTCAGTAGTCCACGGCGATTTTTACAAAGGATAAAAATATGGAACAAAAAATTTGTCTCAAATTTTGTATTTCCAACCAAATTTCGTGTGCGGAATCGTTGCGAATGATGGAAAAGGCTTGCGGTGATTCAGTACAATGAAAAACACGAGCTTTCGAGTAGTTCAATGCCTTTAAGGATGGTCGAGAGATACTTGAAGACATGCTTTGTTCTGGATGACCTCTTCAACTGACGAAAACACTCAAAAAGTGAAGAAAATGGTACTCGAAAATCGTCATGCCAATGTTAGGGAGATAGAAGGAAAGTTCGACAGACATCTCTTGCAAGTCCGTTCGTTTCATTTTGGTGGATATATGTAAGAAAGTTTTTTAAATCTCCAGTAAGATTTTTCAGATATCTTGGAGATCAATGTGAAATTCACAGCATTTTTTTTTGCCCTTCAAAATAGCCCTAATAGGGATTTTTTCGTTAGCTTGAATTTTGAAAAAATAAATGTTCTTGATTTTTCCTTTAAATTAATTTGAATAGATCTGTAAGCACTGTATTTTAAGCGAAAGTGACAACGTAGGAGTTTTTCGTTTGATCAGAAGTCAATAATGCTTGATTTTTTTACAATGACTCTACTGAGAAAATTGAATTTTGGAGTTGTGGCATTATTGCATTTTATGTCAAGAATTTTATTTTAGTGATACAGCGAAGTGGTCTGAGGATGAGGTGCTTACAAACCTTATTTTCACGCATCCGGATTGTAAATTTTGCTAATAATGCATCAATTGTCAAAAACTAATATTAAAGTAAATTAACAATTTAATGCAGAAAGAAAAATTTTTTATAGATCAAAATGACGAACTTTGGAGTGCAACAGGACAGGCTAAAATAGGCATTGAGATTCAAAGGCAGAAGTGGCAGTGAGTCGGTCACACTTTGGTGAAACCAGTGCGAACCATTGCCAAACAAGCTCTGGATTATAATCCCAACGTTCGCTTGGTCAACTATGTAGCTCACCGAAGCGAGCAGGAGACCAGAGGAATAAAGAAGTCCTGGCGACAAGTAAGGACCGATGCTCAGGATCGCGCCTTGTAGAAGAGAACTGTTTCTGTCCCATGCTCCTATACGAGGTCTTAATAGGAAGTTGAATAATTGATTATTATTGGCTTTTTTATTATTATTTGGGGAACACGTGAGAGCACTGCAACCTTGCTGGTCTATTGTGCGTTTATTGCTCTTTTACCCTACCAAAGCTCTATTGCTCTATGGCTAATATAAGTATCTTTAAGCCATGTTGGCTAGTTCTTCGGTAGAAAGGAAACCTTTCCGAGAAGATTGTCTTTTCGTTGCTAGTGCTTCACAGTGACATAGGAGTCGTTCCATCGTTTCTGAGTCTTCAAGACAGGCGGCAGATTTTGGTTTCAGCTAAACCCATATTCTTAAGGTGGCGGTTTGCTCCACTGTGCCCCGTCATTAGGTCGATTACAGCACTAATATTCCACTTTTGGAATTTTAGAATATCCTCCACTCTGTTCTTTTGTGGTAAGATTCATTTTTTTGAGATTGATAAGCCTGGAAGTCTATTCCAGTAGATTTTATACTATTATTCAACCCACTTTCTAAGTATAAGGTTGGAGCGCCCTTTGGATTTTCCACAGATGGTTCTGGACGAATAAAATTTGTTTCTGCGCCGTTTTTTGCAAGGCGGTGAGCCTCTTTATTTCACTCAATTGCGATGTACCCACACTAAGGTTACTTTGTTCCTTTTTCCCAATATGATAAGGTTTTGGTGGCAGTCCCAAACAGTTATCGATCTGTTTTTATTGGATGCTAGGGCTTTGAGAACCGCTTCCGATTGTGGCTTCTTAGCCGAATGGTTTTGAAACCGAGAAGTTCGGAACTTTAACTCCGGCTCCTGTCCCCTCAGAGGTGCGCGAGCCATCTGTATACCAGACGGTTCCATTTCAGGCAATATGGATTGCCAATCCTTGCGTTCGCTGATTATAACTTTGAAGGAGTTTCCAAAGTGAAATTTTTTCGGTATAGCGTTCGATAGTGAAGAGGTTACAACCTCTATTTTTAGGTGTTTTAGGATTTTTAGGTGATCTCTAAAATCGCCTTATTTGTATTTGTTTTCCCTTTGTATGCGCAATACCCTTTTGATAGCCTCCTTTTTTATTTGGAGATGTTTCGGAGGGATGTTTAGGAACATTTCCATTGCCGCCGTAGGAAAGGTTTTCATTTTTTTTTACAGAATGACCTGTGTTATAGGCAATTTCGGCCTTTACCTGCAATGCAGAAACACAGTCATGGAGAGAAAGAATGGGATTAGGAAGGTAGGGGAAGAGGAGTGAGAACGACCTTAACGAATGGTGAAGCTGGTATATTTTTTGTTTTCAGTTGTACTGGCTGCTACTGATAAATATTTGCAGTTGTTATGGGGGACTGAATGATAGAAAGCCAACAGAAACCATCTACTGAGTATCTAGGCCTTCTTGAAGTGGAACTGTTTCACTTTTACACGGTTTATCCATTTTATTTTGAATAATTTTTCATCGCCAGTAGCAACAGAAAAATTCGTGCTTAAAAAAATCCCGTCTGAAGTGGGAATCGAACCCATAACCTACTGACTGAAAAGCAAGTACGCTGCCCACTACGCCATGGAAGCCCCCTGTAATACCAAGAGAAGCTAACATTTGGATTTTCTGTAGTGTATGCTGTGCTTTTTGTTGTAAAATTTTAGTCCATCATATCGTTGATCAGCATGTGATTATTGGGAGGATGATTGTTCTGTAGCACCAGTAGATTATCTTGGGCTGTAATCTCCATTTTCTGCCAAATAAGCTTATGAAGGCCCAAAATGCCTTTAGTGCTTTGGTATAAGGCCATTCAATATGTTTGTTCCAGTTGAGTTTGCTATCCAGTATAACACCTTGATAATTTACCTCATCTGAAAAGGGTATTGGTGTTCCATTTATTGAAGGAGGTATGACGTGGATTCTCCTTATATTTGTAAATGGTACTATCTCAGTCTTACTTCGGTTGATGTTCAAGTTCTTAGATTACCGCCAGTTCATTATCACCTCTAAGGCAGATTGTATCCCTTCCGATATTATTAAATCATATTTTCCTTTAATGATAATGACGATGTCATCGGCCTTGTTTTATTAGACGGTCCAGCAGCTCACCTACTACAATTGACCAAAGAAGTGGATGTAGTACACCTCCTTGGGGACAGCCCCCTATAGGTCTGTGCAGTCAATGTGCTATCACCAAGATCCGTTTTTGTCATTTGGCTCTTTAGCATGGCGTGTATCCATTTTACCGTGGCCGTTTCTAAACCCTTTTTCCTAACTGTCGCTGGCTTCATTGGGAGTATTGTTGAATGCTCCTTCTATATCTAGGAATGCGCAAAGGGCAATTTCTTTATATTCTTTGGACTTTTCGATATGTCTTACCAAAGCATGAAGGCCTGACTCTATTGATTTGCCTTTTTGGTAGACATGTTGGTTATTATTAAGACAGACCTTGTTAGGCCCTATTCTTGTTTGAATGTCCATTAGCTTCTCCATCGTCTTGACGAAGAAGGAAGTAAAGCTTATAGGGTCATATGACTTAGGCTGATCAATGGGACGGTACTCGGCCTTCGGCACAAATACCACCACAAGCTGATTTTAAAGAACCTTATTATTATTGGAATTAAGATTTCTAACCCCTTATGCAGTAATGCGGGGAGCATTTTATCTACTCCGGCTGATTTGTAGGTCTTATTGGAATACAATGCCTGGTATCATCAATATCATCAGAGTATCACACAATAGCATGTATATGGTATTCATCCTGATATATATAGAAAGTATCAAATACGAATAGTTAAAGATGAATACAACAAGAATTTAAAGAAAAAACTGTCTTTTTTGTATAAAAAGTAGTGATGGATGTGACCAGTTTGTTAACGCAAAATTGCTTTCTTGTAAAAAAATACAAGAAAAGGTTTGAGAACAATAACAAAAAAAAACGGCGAATTATTTTTTTTGATTAAATAGTACCAGAAATTAAAAACAACCTTTCTAAAGTGACGTAAGTTATTTTTATTGCTTAAGGTTCATTTTTGTTGGAGCGAGATCTCTTCAATGTTGGTATCAACTTCGGCGTCTTTTGTACCATTTAACTCATTATTAATTGTGAAATCATTTCACATGGTGTCCGCAATGTAGGCGCCAAGATTCTTTCCTAAGAGTCGTTGCAGTTTTTACTCTCCGAAAAAATTCCGCTTCCCCTCGAAATTCTGTATAAGTCATTGCAGTTCGTTCTATTGATTAGTTTTAAATTTGACATTCATAAAGGTATTCTGCGAACAAAAATATTCGTTTAATAACTGATATTCGATATTTGATACAAATATAATATATCAGTATTCGTTCAAGCTCTACTTATAATGCATTCTGGAATGTATTTCGAAAGGTGTGAACCATTTCTAAGCTTTCCTACAACTATGAATAATAAACAAAAACTTTTGAAATTGAAAAAAAAACCGTATGATTAAACTGCGTTATAAAGTTTCTTAGTTTTATCGAAATGAAGTCTTGAATTTCAACAAGAATCTTTGAGTTTTTTTTCGATTAAACAATTAGATTCTTCCTTCAGTTTCTTAGTTCGAAGCAGCTAATGTGGAGATGAGTTTATACCCACTCTACAAGACTTATGAAAGTCGGATAAGCCCATGATTAAAAAAAGAATGTAAGCACGTAACATTACCAGGTTCCTTATGGAAACGAGTAAACTGTTGTCTTCATCCTTTTCTTTTACTATTTTCAGATTATACTAAGAGAGAAGTGCCCTATGAATAGTGTTCTTCGTCTGCCGGTGAATATTACTTTCCAGACCCGACGGGGCTCAATTAAATCTGATAACGATTTATAAATCGTAACCAAGTGGATTAAATTTCATTACAGATACGCAAATGAAGGTTTTCCAATGAAGCCTCTTCCATTCTATACTAAAGCAACTTAAAAGAAGTTCTGTCTGCGGACATGGAAACGTACAATTGTGGATGAAAAAGTATGTAAAAAGGAAGTCATCTTCCTTTTCAAGATCGTGTTCGATTATGGGAAATTTAAGGACACCAACTGATAAACTTTTCCTTTGTTTTTAAATTATTTTAATAATTTCTTTTAAATTTCCAACATGGAATAAATTTGCGGGGAATTTCCCTACGAATTGAATTGTTTATTGAGTGATTTATGTGAGAGTTGTATAAATGATGTACGTATGGAATGAGTTGAACTGAATAATAAATTATTTGAATTATTGACTTTTGCAGATAAGAATTTCTTTTTTTCGAAAACATACCAGAAATATTTTATATTTCTTGCAGCGAATCGATTAAACTTCAAAACGTGTTCTGTCTGTGAAGTGAAAGCATTATATCATTCGATACATCATTATTCAACATTGCATATGATATTTTGCCATTTCTTTTAAAGCTTAATATTTTTCTTTATGCGGAATGATAAAAAAAGCCGGATACTTTTCATCTTATTGGCACATAGTGATATATGTATACTCGTACATAAGAACTATATGAAAAGAAATTGAATTATGTGTGCGAAGGACCCAAACAGCAAAGCAAATCTAGACTGTTTCTTTCTATCGTTAAAGAAAAATGTTGTTTTTTTTAACTTTCCTAAAAAAAATGGTTTTCAGAAGCTTATCACACATACAAACGGATCCAAAAGCTTTGGGTTTGAAATAAGTTTTCGCAGCATGACATTTGAAGGATGATTTATTGCTTTGGGCCAAATGGAAATTCCAGAACGTTGTTGTTCTCAGCATTCGAGGAGTCACCTATCTACCATATATATTTACTCGCTATGGGTATGGTACGCTAGGATATGCTACTCTATAGCAGGATAAGTTGTACCAAATAAGAAGCAGCTAGAATGCAGGACAAAGTCCTATTCAAGAGACGATCCTCTATACCACGATTTTCTGATACTATTTCTCATTGACCGGATTTGTGTTTGACACTTTCGAGACTGCATTTACTGAAACGTACACCTATAGTAGTATCAGGAATCGGAAACTTAAAGTGAACTATGTACCCTATTATACACATAGAGTCCTGCTACTGCTGCTGCTGTTGGACTCGTTGTAAGTTCATGTGTTGTACATCGTTACCTTTTGAGAGATTTTCTTAAGCTGGAAATTGTGCAGGTCAATTGGCTTCGTTGGCTTCATATCTCATCTCTGAAATCGACAGCTCAGTAAATTTTTCGAAATCATTTTAAACTAATTTTTCTGCTGTCTTCTTCTTCTTTTAAAAGATCGGTTTGAGATAAATCTTTTGGATATAACAATTTTTCGATGTTTTCAAAACTTAAAGTTGCAAACTTGAAAAAATAAAAGAATTTTATATAAGTACGTTAAGGACATTTACTTTATATAATTTTCAAATAAGGGGAATTAGTTTTTTTGATAGAATATCTAGAAAAATAAATCAGTAAAGAATCTATTCAATTAACTGAATTAAATCGTTGAATATAAATTCCATCACACAGTTTGCGTGGGTATATCTGGGTCAATCTTAGAATATATATATAAATAAAGAGCAAAAATAAATCGGGAAGAGAATCGAAGCAATTGTGATGGTTGAAGAAAGTAAAGGCAAATAAAAGCGAAACCGGTTCGAATCCCAGTGCCACCGTTAAAGTTTGAATAATTCCATGGGTGCCCTTGTATATTAAGTAACATACAAATATGTGTGCCTGCTTAAGCAGCTATTTTTTCTCCAGCATTTCAACTCTTTGTACTACGCTACTCTACTAATAACCAGACACGCCTTTTACTTTGACAAAGTTGCAAAGAGAGAGGAAGATATCTCTTAAATTGATTTCGCGATTCTTCATTTAAAACAGAAGAGAGACCCACAAAACCCAATTGGGACAAATTTTACTTTTGAAATACTTATTTAAGCAACCTTTAAGAAAATGTTATTTCGTTCGCGGGTCTTTTCTGTACTTCGAACTACGTGGATCATACAAAAAAAAAGGAAAAAATAGACCGGTTTTGTAGGAGCTTATGGAGGGGAATGGTTTACGATAGAGAACCGACTGTACTTTTACTTGATTTTTCGCCGGGCTGAGAGCACATTTGGTGATTCTAGGGTACCTGAGAGCGGTCAGAGGAGGGGTTTGTCTTATATTCGAAGGAGCCACCTCAATCTACGAAAATAAAAAATTCGTAGAAGAGGGCTGTGCGAAGTGTTAACAACCCTTCCTCAATAAAAAGTATATGTTAAGGAGAACAGGAGGCCAAAGCTCGATTTGGTCTGCAGTGCCATTGTAGAACACGAAGAATGTTAAAAGGGCTGTCAGTGAAATAGTCAAAAAAAAATTTCCAAAATATCTTTCTGAATATTGTCCTGTTTTTGATTGGTATCGTAGACTCCATCGAATTTTAAAATCAAAAATTCGATCGTGTAATATAAATTTCTTATATGCACTTCCATCCCTATTGCTCCATATTCTTAGAAGATTAGAACAAGTAATATTTAAATACTTTTTGAGTACATTTTGTGAAAACGTCAAGTCTCTTGAAAAACATAACAGAATTATGATTAGGAGTAAAGCCCAATCATATGATACTCTAGATGAAATGGGAATGACTTTAATGTACCGGAAAATGTGTCATCTTAAATTCTTTCGAATGGTGACTTTTGTATGGGAGGTAGTAGAAGCAGAGGGGGGAGGTTGGTAATTTTTGAATATGATACTGGACGTGGCATGCAAATTGTTTCGTTCTGAATTTAAGACTTGTAATTTTTATTATTTTCTAAGAAATTGGGCACCGTTTCCCAGAAATCGAGGTATTCGTATGGGAGGTGGCAGAGGAAATGGAAGATTTTGAAACTGCTTAACAACATCTTAATCACCATGCTTTGCTTCAATTTCAAAGTCTATAGCTCTCATATGTTCGAAGGAGATTGACTTTTCTTGAATTTATAATAAAGATATTTCTACAGGAGGGGGTAGAAGGATAAAACCGATGCTGATTATTTTTCTAGCATTTATTGCAATTATTAAGGGACGAATTTTGGCAAAAATTTAGGTTTGTACTTTTTCTATTTTTAATGGAAATCGATATGATGAGTTCAACAAAATTATGCATTTCTATGGGAGGGGATAGAAGGAGCATACGGATCAAAACAAAATTTTCCATCATCAATGATATTTCTATTATTAGACTTTCCACATAACTTCAAGTCAATAGCTTTGACAGTTTTGATGAAAAATAATTTAATTGAAATTTTGTGAAATTTGTATGGTAGGTGGTAGAAGGTGATTTGTGATTGCAATTATAATAAAAACACAACAGGACTACGATTGGGCGTAAGATCCAATCATGCGATACTCTAGATGAAGAGAAATTTTTGGATTTTAACGGGTAGTGGTAGAAGGGGTGACGACATTAAAACAATTTTTTCACATCATTCTAGAGTTGCTATCAGAAAGTTTTATTGGTCAGCTTCAACAATATATTTATTAGTTTATTTAATTAATCGTGTAGAAAGCAATATTTCTAATAATGCCAAGACATTCTGAAATTACGTCAATTCACTTAGGTCCGATAATGATCTTTCGTCAATTATGTTCCTTAACGATGAGGTTGCCTCTGATCTTCTTAGCGTTGCTCAGATGTTTGATAAATTCTTCTCCTCAGTTTATTCTGAATCTGTTCTGAGTAACTCTAATGTTGCGTTATCTCTTTTCTATTAACATTAATATTACCGAGGTTATATCTTTGTTGAATGATCTAGATCTTAGTAAAGGAATGGGGCCTGGCAAAATACCTCCATTATTTCTTTTTTCTCGCCGACAATTTCTAGCTCAACCATTAATGCTATTATTTAATCGTTCTATTCGATCTGGTATTTTTCCAGACTTATGGAAAATTAGCTTCACAGTTCCGATTTATAAGTCAGGAGTTAAAAGTAATGTCAAAAATTGTAGACCAATATGTATCCAATCGTGTATCTCAAAACTGCTTGACAAGATTGTAGCGACTAAGCTAACAATTCTATTTCGCCCAACTATCACTTCCAATCAACATGGCTTTCTTAAGGGCAGATCCACGGTAACGAACCTGTTACCTTATTTCGAGACAATCTATGTGACTATGCAACAGGGCCAACATATCTATGCTCTTTGTACTGATTTTTCGAAAGCGTTTGATAAAGTTAATCACTGTTTTCTCATCTCGAAGCTCAGTGCCTATGGAATTGCTGGTCGTTCGTTAGCACCAAATGCTCTAAGTCGGAACCGTTTGTGGTGACATTAGGAGTACCACAAGGTTCTCATTTAGGACCGCTGTTCTTTTTGTTGTTTGTCAATGATATTTCTTTTGTGTTTTGTTATGTGAAATTTCTATTATTTGCCGATGATCTAAAAATCTTTAAATTTATTGAATCGACCAACGATTGCCAAACAATCCAACATAATATTGCTTTTTGAATGGTGTCAGTCTAATCATCTTTTCTTTAATATTACTAAATGTAATTATAACATCTTCAAAAGATCTCGTAAATGCATTTCATATGAATACAACATTGATAATGTTTGTATGCCCGAGTGTGAGTGAGTTTTTAGAAATAACTATAAACATCATGCATTTCACATGTTCTTAATCGCAGATCAGTAACATTCAAACTTTTCAGGAAAGTCGACTTTTTAAAAAATTGTGAAATTAAGTCATATTGTATGAGGGGTGTGGGGTATGAGGAGTGAAGCCAATAATCTATTTTTTTTATCTTACTAATAATTCTAAATAAATATTTAGTGCACAATTCCAGCTCGATAAATTTTATACGTACTGAATAAATTTGTTTATAGTATTTCATGAAAAAATGCAGTTTATATGGGAGGTGGTAGAAGGAGTAATTTTCAAACCGTAGATTGAAATTGGTATACTTTTATGTATGCTTTTATACTTTTCGAGAAAATCGGCTTACTGTCAAATTCCCAAATTGTATCACTTTGCATGAGAGAGAGTAGAAGGGTTGGAAGGATTCGGCCCGTTCACGAACTTGTCCTTACTTTTTTGTCAAAAACGACGTGTCCAAAATTTTAAGTTTCCAGCTCAACGCGTTCTTGAACCAGAGAGGACACTGACGGACAGACGGACGGGCATCCGATTTTGAGAGTTTCGAGTGATTATATGAACTTTTGTATCATTAATTTTTTTTTCTTCGAGCCTCATTTCTTAGTGTTTCAAACTTTGTGGCAAACTTCTAATACTCCCTGATTTCATCTAGAGTATAATTAACTCTGGCAAAAATCCGTCTTTTCAGCTTTGCTAATTTCAATGAAAATCGAAAAAATGAATTTTTCAAAATTGTGCATTCCAAGGGTGTACAAGGAGTAAGGGGATCTGATAAATTGTGATGTTAATGATATATACATCATTATACTTTGACCCAAGTTTCAAGTTATAGCTTAAATAGTTTGGAAGATACGTCAATTTCTTAAGAATTCGAAATTTCATGAAATTTGTATTGGAAGGAATAGGGGGATGTAACCCGTTCACGAACTTAAAGTCATTTTTTTTAGAAAAAAAAAACAACAAATTCAGCACGATAGCTCAAAGTGTTCAAGAGTTAAGTTGTAGAGAGACGGACAGACGGTCACTCGGAATCGAGGTTTTTGAGCGACAAAAAATATTTCAGTACCATTGGCGGCTCTGTGCGAGCATTATTTCTTAGAGTTACAAACGGTAAGGCAAACACAATATACTCTCAGATTTCATCTAGGGTATAAAAATGCAGGACACAATTTACCGATTTATTTGAAAGTTTGAAAAAATATTTTTATAAGTTTTCCACATTAAGCTATGAAATTTTGGTATTATGCTTCATAATATTCCATTCAGAAAAATTTTCAAAACACTTCGATTTCATAAGGTTCAGAGAACTCCTAAATCTTCTGAAACTTTCTCTTGGTTTGAGAGCATATGTATGTTTTTCAATAAAAAACTAATTACTTATTCAGATTTTAAAATATTCAAAATTTTATTTAAGCATTTGCGCTTTAATTTATTAGCATGCCTTCTGAAAATCATATTTAAATTTGTTGTGGAATACTAACAGAGGACTTTGATGTCAGCCAAAAAGGTTATAACATACTTGTATATATGATGGTTGGCACTTGGACGTCTCATGTGTGGAATGCTCTTCAGAAACCGACAGACCAAACATCTGTTTCAGGTGTGAATATTTAACGCAGCGTATTACACTTTATATTCTTGTTCTCTTTTTTTTTGTCATTTGTAGAGTGATAACATCAAGGACTGTTTTTTTTTCTTTTTGAATTGTAATGTCTCTTGCATACAGAAATTATAAAGCTACTTACGAACAATTTTAATGATGGTTCTTATTTTTTTGCTCTTGTACCATAAGTGGTTTTTGTGGAAAACATGATAAGGAAAATTTGATATGATATTTCCCAAGTAAGCGACAAGGACTTAATTATAATCAACGGTTGACTCATAGATGAATACGAAGAGCAGACACTTTAATAAAAATTATGAATAGAGACGACGAAATTGTGATAAATTTGTGTTGCTGCCATGAACGTTTAGTGTTGACTAAAGCTATGATCAGTTGGCGTATGCCTTTTATGTTAATGTGAAATAACGATGTTTATTAGACAGAGGGTTTTTGAGTTGTACAAAGCAAATATAAATAAAGAAACAAAAAATTAGCAGTTAATTAGATTTTGTAAAGGAGTGAGAAGTTTTGAAAATCTTTAAGTTCTTTCATGGACATCTGAAAACAAGATAAACTGTGATATCGAAAAGTTATTATCGAAATTTGGGGATATAAAGTAAAAAATAATTGCCAGTTCAATATATGGAAAAATATTTCAGAATTTTTCACAATATTCGTATTTCATAGCTTAATCAATTTGTCATTACATTCTAGGAGAAAATTCTTAATGCCCGTTTTGATTGAAAATAAAGTAATTTAGGATCAAAAATTTAGAAGACGAGTAGGAATAAAAAAAAAGATAGTTTCACTAAAAGTCATTAATACCTATATACGTAGAAATCACCAAAATATCATTATTTGTAATGGTTTACTCCGAGCCGAATATAATAACAAACAAAGTGTTCTGTGCCCTTTTCCGCATTGCACGAATTCAGGTATTAATCCACTTCTAATGGCACTTAAAAAATTCGTAACTCTTATGTTTTACCAGTTCACACGTGGACTTGCACAAGTTTGGGTTACGCAAGCTAGAAGTAGAAGTGTAAATATTTCCTGAATAGTTGCACAGCTCATTTCCCTGATGCTAAGTGTGTTACATAGTGGCGTTTCGTCCGCCATTCGGTCATCGTTTACATACGCAACGCATTTGAAAAATATATAAAAATGTTCATACATGATTCACCTGGATTCGGGGAAACGTTTGCCAAAAAAACAAACGAAACTACAAAAAAGGAATCAGCGAGAAAATCCAAAATTTTCGGACTTTCCCTAGGTGTAATACACCTAGTTCGGCTGCGATAACATTTTTTGTGTCAACGAAAAAAATTAATTTATCTCGACTCTCAACACAAGATACTTCGCTAATTATTCCACCAACAATTTTTTTTTTCATTTTTAGAGAAAAGCACTACTTCTCCTTTTAAGGCAAACCTTGTGGGAATCGTTGAAATTTATTAGATAACAATCAATAATTTAATATTCATTCTTACATATTACAATGTTTTCAAACAATTTCTTATGACCAATATTCATTTTTAATTACATTTTTTACCTTAACATCAAATATTGAATCCTTTCTATGATTAATTGTAAGAAAATTGTTTAATTCTTTCCTTGAAAATGACAACATTTTCGTTTCTTCTTACATCATAGGGCACAGAATTGAAGAACTTAATGCCGATATAGGAATAATGGGCTTGACCAGTATTCGTGAATCTGGAAGGTAGATTGATTTCTTGCTGGTTACTACCGGGAGTAAGATTTGTGTTGGTTTTCGAAATTCCATTTTTGAACTCTTTAAATATTTCGATCTTTGCTATGATGCAAAAAACTTTAGCAATGTTCTAACATTAAACAGTGGAAATATGAAACAGTTTCTTTTTAATAAACTTTTTAACAACATTTTTCGACAGCTAAAAGCTTATCAGTGTTTGTGTGGCGATATCCCATGCAACAATACCATATTGTAGAACCGAGTGAATAGTTGCAAAATAAAACATTCTTATATTTGTTTTGGATAAATAAGTTCTAACTTCAAGGCATACAGGTATTAGTTTTCTTAATCTACTTATAACACTATCTATATGATCTTTCCATTTTAGGTGTTAATCGAATATTCCTCCTAAATATTTTGTTTGAAACACTTTATTCAAAGATGAACAATAGCAGTTTAGTAAACACGATGACGAATGTATTTACAGTTTCAAGTCAGTTGGTTGACTACCTTCTGATAGAGAGAATGTAATGTATTATATTATATTATAATAGTTACTTTTGCTAATATTTAGAGTTAACGAATTAATAATTATTAATTAATATTTTAATAATGAAAAACTATAATTCGCTTTCAGTGTAAAACTTTCCCAGTCACTGACATCAATTATTAAAACAGTGACATCTGCAAGTGATATTGATTCCACTGGAATTAGTTGGGAATACAAATCTTTTGAATATAACAGAAATAGCAATGGTTCAGGAACAGTTCCTTGAGACACACAAGTGATATTAATTCAACTGGAATTGGTTGAGAATACAAATCATTTGCATATAACAGAAATAGCAATGGTCCAAGAACAGTTCCTTGAGACACACCGTGAACAAGGACCTAAAAGCCCTAGTACCACCTACATATATTCAATTTCGCCCATAATACTCGCCAAGCTGCACGCTTACACGAGTGAACTGTGAAGCCCTTGCCGTGAAGAACAGCAAGGTATAGGCAGTCCTTCATCTCTCGGAAGACAGTGTTGCGGAATTCATTACCAGACAATCTGTTTCCCACTGAATACAACCTCCAGCAGCTTAAAAACAACGTTCACCACCACTTCAAACACTTCCCTCCTGTGTTTCCCTGCTAACTTTCCTAGTTCGATAACCATAAAAAAAAATGAGCCACCATTCATCCTGTCAATAATATACCTAATTTCTAGTTCATTAACTAGATCAATATCTTCAGTCAATGAGGTCTTAGGGGTTACACTGGGCGAATTTGTGGAAGCAGTAACTATTTCGTCTGCAATATTTTTTTCCCGATTTTCGTGAAATAATCGCTGGTTGATTTCGACAACGCACTTGGTGTTACAGAGAATGGTCGCACATCTAAGCCAGCATCAAGCATTTTCAAGGCAATTTGGTATTGAAGATAAGATTAGTTTAGCTCATAATATTGAAATGATGTTGTATTACTTTGGGAGCAGATCGGTTGATATGGTAACCCATCAAACAATGAATGAAGGAACATCGAAATTTTACTGTGCAAACAAAAACAAATCCCAGAATATATTCGTGCTCGCCTGTAGCGGCAGGAGGATAACGTGGATTAGAGAAGCGAGGGAGCAAAAAAATGAAAAAGTTTCTTTAGCTAAATATTCAAAGAAGAAGACACGACAGCTGAAATTAAGTCTGTGTATGAGCAAATCCGGAGTTTAGGTGACTAAAGGATCTACTATGAAATTAATAGCCCGAGATTGAACATGATCTAGCGCACCCTAACAGTGGGATGTTGATTTGACAGTGTTTAATATATGTTCGTTCCAACACAGGATTGTCAGGTTTGGATACATAGGTTAAACGACAATGATAAAAATTATTGAGTAAAAATTTTTGTCATGATTTAGAATCTCCCAGAGACTGTTTTGTGTTTTGGATGGATTGAACTTAACCATATTCTTTTCGCCCCATTCCAGAATATCTGAGAGGTATCAAATCAATCAAATCCCTGTTAAAACCCAGGGGCATATAACAGAAACAACTCTCTTCCACAAGACGTGATCCTGAGCATCGGCCCTAAGCTGTTCTTCTACAATGGCGCTATAGCCCGAATCGGGCATTGGCCGCCTGACTTTAAGGTTCCTTAACATTTTCATTATTTATTGTGGAAGGGTTGTTAGATCTTCACACAACCCTCTAACTACGAATTTTTCATTTTCGGAGATTGAGGTAACCAAGGTACATCCATGTAAGCAGTGTGCTTGAATTATGCGTCGACCGGGATTTGAACTCACGACCTTCGCATTGTAGACCAACACGCTACCCACTAGGCTAGCCTTAAGCTGTTGCCAGGACTTATTTATTCCTCTGACCTCCTGCTCAACTGCTCGCTTCCATGTGCTACATGGTTGACCAACTCGAAGTCTTCGTTGAGGATTATGATCCAGAGCCTGTTTGGCGATGTTTCGCTCTGGTTTCCTCAAAGTGTGAGAGGTATAGAACCTGATAGTTGAGGTGGTTCGAGAGATCGGAGGTGGTTTGAGAAATCGAAGGTGATTTCATTGATGAACGCAACTCATTTGTGAGAATTAAGAAAAGAATCGGAGATAGAAGTGATCCTTGACCACAGCTTTGATTACATAAGGAGAAAAATCATTTCATCCAATATGGCACGGATTGAACGGTTGCTTAAGCAGCTATCAATCAATACACTTTCGAAAGCGTCGGAAGTGTCCAAAGCAACAATGCAAGATTCACTAAATCAGTGAATACTTCCCACACTCAGTTAAAACTGTCAAAAGATTGGTAGTTGAACATTTTTTGAGAAATTATGTTGGTGGTCTCTAAGAATATCATGATGTCCAACATATTTCATTTCTTTTTGGTTAATGAATATTTCCATAACCTTTGATATGTGTGAAGTAGTGGCAATTGGACGGTAGTTGGCGGATTTCTCACGCGAACCGTTCTTGGGAATGTTGTGGATATTTGTAAGGTTAAAAGAAGTTGAAACCATTCCTGAAAATATTTGGAAAAGCATGGCATAACAAGACACGAATTATTTTTGAAGTTTGAAAAAAATAATACAACCACAAAATTGAATTCGAAGTATTTTGCTTCTATATCCGTAAATATGAAAACACACAAGCTTCAATTTAAATGTGATGATTGGCCTGAGAGTAAAGTTCTGACATTGATATATTTTCTTAGCATATGTATATTTGAAAACAATGTGAAACCCGATACGCTCGGCAACATTGTTCACAAATGAAAAGCAACAACTTCGGGCTTCATGTTTCATTTTCAAAAAATCTAACTCGTGTAGAATATGATATAATTCGTATAAAATTTATGGAAAAACATGAATTATGGAGTAAAATAATACAGTTTATGTTTACTTACAATTATTGGATTTCTAACTTATTGTATGCCCACGTTTTATACTTAGAAATAGATACTTGTGTAGTCTATGTAACAAAAAGGATATATACAGATGGCCTCAGGCGAAATAAGTTAAAGTTTCATAAAAAGTGATTTAAAATGAATTTTTTTTTTAAACAGTTTGTCTGTGAGAATGCACTTTACTACAAATAAGATGCAAGGTTATTGCTGTTTGGCACTAATTTTTTTCATGGTTTGGTGAATGTTTTCAGAGTGTATTTCGAATTGAAAGAAAAGATTTCCGGATTCTACACTCTTTCGATTTATTATTCGTGACGTTTCGGTCTCTGCTGAGATAAAGGTTGATAAAAGCCTCAGCAGAGACCGAAACATTACGAATAATAATGCGTAACAGTGTAGAAGCGCACTCATTCCTCCAGTCTTTAATTTTCCCCGAGATACTCGTCAAGCTGAACGCGCCCACAAGTACACCGTTAAACTGATGCCTTCTCGTACAGTGAAATTTAGGCAGTCATTCATTTCCCGAACATCAAGACTGTGGAACGCATTGCCAGCCAAAGTGTTTCCCAATGATTACAACCTCCAGTGCTTCAAAAGCAATGTACACCGTCACTTTCGTCTTTCCCCACTCGAATTTAATTGACACAACTTTCGTTTTTTGGTTTTTTTTTTCTCTCCCTTTTTCTCCAACTCCTATACTGACACAGCTGTGCATTGCATTATAGGGTGGCCCCCTAAGTTGTGTTCGGTTCCTTAAGAAAAAAAAAAAAAAAAAGAATCTAGAAATCTTTCCCTTCAATTTTTTTTCAGTTCCGTTCGTCAGGTCAATTTACTTGCGCAACCATTTTTCCAGCAGGGCAGCATTTTTTTATAATACAACGAAGGAACTGCTAGAAAAAATGTTAATGGCAAAAACAGGTCACATTTTCAAAATAGAAATCACTATAATCTATCTAATATCAACCCAAATCACAAAAAAAAAATCTTGGAATGATCACATATGTATGTATTTAACATCGCTAAAAAAA
This sequence comes from Chorisops tibialis, assembly GCA_963669355.1. Taxonomy (NCBI): domain Eukaryota; kingdom Metazoa; phylum Arthropoda; class Insecta; order Diptera; family Stratiomyidae; genus Chorisops; species Chorisops tibialis. The sequence goes on from OY770262.1 coordinate 292,566,360, forward strand.
CTTTTAAATGTTTGCGCTACTTAAGAAGTCTAGGGCACTCCTTCACCGGATTAGTATTCCTATCAATCAATTGCCGGCTAAGACCCGCTATGGGGGCGTGGGACAGAAACAGTTCTCTTCCGTAACGCGCCATCCCGAGCTTCGGCATTAACTTGTGGACAGAACTTGCCCTTCTGGCCTCCTGTACAACTGTTCGCTTCCATATGCTGAATAGTCGACCGATACGACGTCTTCCTTGAGAATTAAAATCCAAAGCTTATTTCGCGATTTTTTGCTCTAAGTCCTCAAAGTGTGACCAATCCATTGCCACTACGGCCTTTGAATCTCAGTGCCTATTTTAGCCAAACTAGTTGTACTCCAAAGTTAGTGGTTGGAGATTACTTCTGGCCAGAATATCCCTAAAATGTGTGGGAGGCATTGGTTCACGAGAGTTTCCAGTTTCTTGGAAAGCCGAACAGTTACTTTCCATGTAGCGCGAACATATAACATCACTGATTTGGTGCATGCATCAAACACTCGCAGCTACGTGCAAAGAGAGATTTCTACCGACCTCCAGAAAGGGGAAAAGATACCGAAGGTCTGAGGAATTTTATTTATATGAACCTAGATGTCCTTTTTGTCTATGTCGTGTTCATGCTGACAATTCCTCCTAGATAATAAAAGTATTGCGCTGTTTTTACATCTTTTCCGTTTAGAACAATCGATGTGCTTTCGTTCGAATGCACGTGAAGAACATTCATTGTCCATATTTGCTTTTACGCACATTTTTATTTTCAGTCCCACCTCTGTGCAAGTGGAATTCAAAATGCGGACATTTGGCTCTGTGTGTGTGAGCTGCAGGAATTTTCACTTCAACAATGGCGCTACAGCCCAAATAGGACCTTGGCCTCCTGACATTCAGGTTCCTTAACATTTTTTTTTCATTACTTATTGTGGAAGGGTTGTTAGCCCTTCGCCCTCTTTCTACGAATTTTTCATTTTCGTAGATTGAGGTGACCAAGGTATGTCCAAGCATTCAATTTTTAAAATATGCGGTTTTAAGCCTACACTGCGCAATTTGTTGGATTTTTCCGAAAAAATGTATTTCTTATTTAAATTCTGAATAATAATGAAAAAAAACAATGCCTAATATTAATGATTTTTTGTATGATAATGTATTTGTATCTGCTGCATTGTGCAGTGGTTTTACCTTATATGTAAGTACTCTATTCGGTATGAAAGGAATGTAAACCATATTTTGAACATTTTGTGAATGAGAATGATTAACATCCTGCCTAGCAAACGAAATAATTCGTTAAAGAATTGATATTGAATTATACGAACCAGTGATTTGATCGTTAAGGAGCGTCGTTAATGAGTCATCAACGATTCATCTAAAGGACTAAATGAACATTCGTTAATAAATTACTTTCAACGATTCATTACTGAGTTGCAAAACGGTTACAAGAAACGAGTATATAAGCAATGATAAAATTGTTATCAATGAACCATTAATGTGTCGTTAATGATTTTTGTTTTGGTTCATTAATGAATATTGCTACCGATTCATAAATGAAATTTTTATGAAAGATTAACAAGAACTTTTTGTTTGGTTTGCTTAAGATCATGACGCAGTTTATTTATTTCGTGTCATTTCATGCTCATTTTAAGACCGTTATTTGCGAGTGAGTTTACATCGCTGATTTCCTAGCGAACAGAATAATTCGTTAAAGAATCGTTAATGAATTATATTAACGAGCGATACGATCGTAAACGAGCGTCGTTAACTATACATTAATGATTGGTCTAACGGACTAAATGTACATTCGTTAATGAATAACGAAACGCTTTTTTTTTGTATGAATTTCCTTTTCAGGTCGCTTGATCTTCTTCTTTTATTTATGGTTGGATTACCTTGGTTGCATGAAAAATACAATTTGAGCACGAAATGTTGCTAGGTCAGTGTATATTTGCCTTTATAATAACTGAGCAATTATTTGCACTATGTCTATTGAATGGTAAAATAATCGTTTGGTGAATGTTTTTACAGTGCATTTCGAAATGAAAGAAAAGATTTCCGGATTCTACACTGTTATGCTTTATTATTCGTGACGTTTCGGTTTCTGCTGAGACCTTTATCAAACTGCTAGTAGTCACGAATAATAAAGCATAACAGTGTAGAATCCGGAAATCTTTTCTTTCAGGTAAAATAACGCATTTTAATCTCGTAACGCCCAATCAATCCATCGAGTTAGTCAACACCTCCATTATATTCTTCAGCAAGATTGGTACAAGTAATATGGATAGCTTTCTCCTCTTTCTAGTCGAAGCGCTTTACTAGTGAAAAAGTGGATTACCCAGTAAAATAATATAAAAGTGTGACAAATTTATTGTTTTTTAACCAACAGAAGAGATTTTAACACCTTCAATATCAAATACAAATATACTATGTTTCTTTGTCCTTCTTTTTCACTAAGTATCCAGTAATTTTGAACGCTTGATCTTCTTACAGTTCTATGACAATGTAACATATTCCACATTCAGCCAAATGACAAACTCACGGAATTGAAGAATAAAAATTATCAGAAGTAATTTTGATTGTTTCTCGCAAATTTTTTAAATAACCGTATCATAATATTAGCACATGATCCTAAGATAGGTTCTTCTGCTATTCTGTGGATAGGACTTTTTTTCGTCGCCTATAAAAATTTCAAATTTATAGGCAAATCCCTATTCCACAAAGCACATAAAGTTTGTAGATCCATTTCGCAGGTAAATATTACTTCATGTAATGCCACAATTCCACATAATTGTTAATCGACACAAGATGCTGCAGTGGAACAGATTGGAACTCAGCATATTTATTACAGGTCGAAGTTTATGCAGCCGATCATGATCAGGATGATACAATGGTTTCATATTTCCATTGCGATTAAATTGTACATTACGTCTGATGTTTAAGAATTTATTGTAGCTCCCAGTGACTCTCTTAGAGAACCAGTAGCTCCATACATCAGGAATGTGTATCAAAGACATATAAATAAACATAACAGAATTACGATTGAGCGTAAAGCCCAATCATATGATATTCTAGATGAAATACTTACTTACCTTTTGTTTGGGAGGTGGTAAAAGCAGAGGGGAGGTTTGTAATTTTTGTATGTAACATTGAACGTAGTATACAAAATATTTCATGCTGAATTTAAAGTTTCTTGCTTTCATAATTTTGAGGAACTTGAACAATTTTTGTCTGAATTTATGGTATTTGTATGGGAGGTGGCAGAGAAAGTGGGAGATTTTGGATGATTTTGAATCTGATTATCAACATCCTAATCACATTGCTTTGTTATAATTTTAAAGTCGATAGCTCTCATATGTTCGAAGGAGAAAAACTTTTCTTGAATTTCCAATACAAAAATTTGGTATGGGAGGTGGTAGAAGGAGTGAGGTGAAGGTGATAATTTTTTTTAGCATTTATTACAATTATTGAGGGACAAATTCTGGCAATTTCAAGCTTCTACTTCTTCTAGTTTCTATGAACATCGGTTAAATGCATTTACCAAAATTCTGCATTTGTATGGGAGAGTGTAGAAGGAATATCCAATTCAAAAATTTTTTGACATAAATTACATTGAAAATAGTATACTTTTCTCAAATTTTAAAGTTGATTGTTTTGACGGTTTTGGAGAAAACTAATTTTATTGAAATTCCGAAATTTCGTAAAATTTGTAGGGGAGGGGGTAGAAGGAGTGAGGTAAGGTTGATAGTTTTTCCAAAATTAGTTGCAATTGTAAAATCAATTCTGACAAAAATTGCTTCATTTAGCTTTTCTAGTTGCAATGCAAACCGAATAAATGCATTTTTGAAAATTGTGCATTTGTATGGGAGGTGGTAGAAGGAGTAAGGAGATCAGATCAATATTTCTTGAGGTTAATGATATTTATATCACTATGACCTAATTTTCAAGTAAATAGCTGAAATGATTTCGGAGAAAAATCAATTTCATTAAATTTCGAAATTTCATGAAATTTGTATGGGAGAGGTAAAAGGAGTGGGGGGATGTGGCCCGTTCATGAACTTAAAGCTACTTTTTTGCTAAAAATGACACACAACAAATTTCAGTACGATAGCTCAAAGCGTTCGAGAGTTATGTTTTAGACAGACGCACAGACGGACAGACAGCATCTCGAAATCGACGTTTTTGACAGACAACAAATATTTCTGTACCCTTGGCGGCTCTGTGCGAGCGTTATTTCTTAGCGTTACAAACGGTAAGGCAAACACAATATACTCTCAGATTTCATTTAGAGCATAAAAATATCAATAATTTCAGTGACATCCTGCCCAGTTATTGTGGCTGGTTTGTTAAAATTTATCTCTACTGAGTAAATACTTTATTATTAGAATAATAATAATAGAATTAAATTACTGCACTATTATTGAAAGAAATTATTAATCGAAGAAATGTTTTAAAAAAGGCTAAGGGAGGACTTAAGATGGTAAAATTGTAATGACGCGAAAAGAAGCAATGTGTTCCCCTCATCTTTAGGATCTATCATTGCGACCTTCGACATTTCAATCTCAACGTCCACCGGCATTTTAGGCTTTTCCCCCCTTTTAATCTCGTTTAACCTTAACTCCTTAACTCCTTTTTTCCCTTACCGACATGACTGTGTAATTTACAATAAAGGGTGACCCCCTAAGTTATGTTCAGCTACTTAAAAAAAAAGACTATATTCCAATAAATACATATACACAGAATCAGAAATAACACCTCATTTGAAGCACGCTATTAATCTCTGAACCAAAAAAATTAATTAAAACATTCTAACCCTTTTATCAGAAAAAATTTTGAGGATGACACTAATGGCTCAGCTGCAGATAAAATTTATATGTCTCCAGTAGCTCTAATTAACGACCATACAAGTAGCTCAAGTCAAGATATTAATGCAATTATCAAATTGTATTCAACAAAAGACCAGACACACCATCGTGGTTAAAATGGGTAGTTTTCTATCGCTTCTATTCCCAACTACCAGCATTTTTTACTTTTTTTCTCATTTATTTCCTTATCCTTCCATAATATTGTACTGTAATATGTACGATAAAAGCAAATAGTATCACATCTTAAATTGCCAATTTGTATAAAAATAAGAATTTACTAACAAAAAATAACTAATAGATATAAGAATTAGCATTCAAATCCTGAAAATATTATTATAAATTTATCGCATAAATAAATAAATTTTTGCTTAGAATAACATTAAATAATAGAATAAGACTGTAAAAAAACTGTATTTAAAATTTGGCAATAAATTAATCTAATCTAATCTACACAATAAATGCATTAAGAACGAAACATTCTCCTTACGAATTCAAACAAAACTCCAATTTTTTAACTTACGATTTTGGTAGAAGTAGGATAAATTATGCAATATAAGCAAGATAAAAGGATTCGTGTCGTGTGTCAATGGTACAAGGTGAGATATAAATTTGCACTTATAGATCACATTATCTAAAAAACGCAGCATTACTACCAAAAGATGTCTCTACAAAGTGCTGCCACGACATTAGTTTTAAGTTTCCGTTTCTACAAAAGTAAAAAAAAACTGTGCAGTAGAATATTTGGAGCTTTCGATTTTGGAATTTTCGAACAATTTATTTCAAAGCTGTTCGTAATTTTCAAAGTTGTGATGTTAATTAGGAAATGAAATCAGATTCAATGACAATGTTTTAATGTTTTTGTTATCTTCTTATTAATATTTAAAGAATCCTGGCCAACTCCCAAAGGTCCTTCGTTGTCTTCTTCACCTATTTAATAGCCTCCGCCATTGTTATTTTGAACAATTTATCGTCAAATTCACCATCATATACATATCTTCCTCCTTGGTATAAGGTTTCAAAACAAAATATGCTATTCAAGCATCAGATATGTTACGTCTCATTCAAAGACGTTTTCTGCTTTTAAAAACGAATTTAGCCGAAATTCGATTGTTTTCATATTTACGTCCACTTATTATCTATTGCCTTTACTAATTTTTGTTAATTTTTTTTAAGTTAAAAACAGATAACTATAAGATTTTTTGGTATGTGATTATCATGATAAAATATACACCATGCCGACACAACGAAAAATGACTGTAAAATTAATATCAGTGCCAAATTGTGGGAAAGTACCCAACGCCTCCTGAAAGACCTATCAGTAAATCTATAACACAATTTTTGAGGCGTTTAAATGTAGATTTATCAAATCGTCTACAATGCGCAGTGTAGGGTTAATGGGACATCCCTTATTTAATGCACTCGCTAGCACGGGTTTAAAATAATAGTTATCAGACAGACCATGTAAAAATATCGAGAAATAAAATTATTATTCTAAATTATTAAAATTAAAAGATTCTCCCTGAAGCAATTCCCATTTCGAAGAAACAGATTGATCAAATTTCCCGCGTCCAAAAAATTCTCATCATTATCACCATGCACCAGAAGGGTTTGTTTTAGAACTAACAATTGCTAAAGTCGAAAAGCTCACGAAAAACTCCCCTCAAAATGATAGAGCATTATGCCGACACCAAACAACCCCCCTAAGAAACGTTTCACATGAAAAATGATTTCAACTCAAGTGAAAAATTCGGCATTTTCTCGCTTTTTTTCTTCTTCCTCCTGGATGCTATTTTCTTTTTTTTCACGCCACATATATTTCTCGACGAACGGAAGAAAGGTGACAAGATAAAGTACTTTTAAACGTGCGTGCGATTCGTGAGAGATGTCGCTTATATAGAAGTAGTAAGCGGCTGGCGATGAAAATGAGGAAGGGGGGAGAAGTTTTATAAGAAAATTACCTAGACCTACCCGAAAAAACAAATTCAAATTCTAGGCTTAGATAGAAACGAGTTGGTCGCATATTGTGTCGAAATTTTGTACAGGTTGATAGAATGTTGACGGAAAAGCCGAACGAAATGTCGTCCTACCTCACTCATTCATCAGGCGTCCTCGAAAGGAAAATAAAATGAACGCAACATTCATCAAAAACTTTGAAAGTTTCTCCACTCTGATTGATTACATAGGGGAACGATTTTCTTTTTTGTTTTATTTATTTAGCTCAGGACAATTTCGAAAGGGTCTAAGGACGCTGTACGGGACAATTTTCACTTTTGAAGAGTTTTTTTTAACTTAAATCGCTTGTACTGATCGACAGAAAACATGACGTATATCCTTGTAACGAATGATTGTCAAGGATTTGAAAATTGCTATAAAAGTGATGGAAGTTGTGGGTGGGAATGAAATATTAGAGATTTTTATTAAATTTGAATATCAACATATAGAATTGCTACCTACGTTCATATTAAACCGCGGCCTATTAGTCCCAATACCTTGTAGCGTAGGTTAAATTATTCAAAGCATGCTACTTAAAAAGGCTCATACAATTTGCAGCTTTTCGTATTTTTGTTCGTGATAACTTTTAGTTTCATGATTTTACTTACTTATTACATGTAAACGAATGTGTTTGTTTGTCCTTACCTGAAATAAGAAGAAAAAAATGTTTTATTAAGAAAATTATATAGAAGAAGGCTATGAAACTAGAATTTACATAATACAATCTATAACTTGATACCTAAAATTTCAAGTTGTAGATTTAAATATGAATTAGACTTAATAGTACCATGATGTAACGCGAGATTTACAATCTTATAAGGCTTCTCAAGATACTCGTAGTTTCTCAAAAATGAGCCGTTGATTATGAAAGTCACCAAAAATAATATGTTTACCGTTTGGAGATGTTCAAGCATTTGGAATTCGAAATACACGTACGGCGGAAAAGTGTTTTTTTTTGGGTAATTTAGTCATGAAATGCGAAAAAAAAAAATTCCTGGGTACCAAATTTATTCCCACATTTGACACCAATATACGAAAACATTCAAAATATGCCTGTGGAGTATATGTAGATGAAAATGCGTGATGGTGATGGCATCAAATCATCCGCAGAAAAGGTATTAGGATACCGACATGGCGAAAAAATATTGATTGAGTCGACCATGAATGTCGCGATGCAATAGATAGAAAGAACGAGGCTTACAAAATTTTTACTGAACGACCAACACGAGCCATAAAAGATAGATATGAAGAACTTAGGCGATATGCGAAAAAGACCTGCAGACTAAACAAAGGAAGTACCATAATGACAAGATACAAAAAATGGACGACGAAATGAGACAAAGTAAAACGCGGGACGAATACGTAATAGTATGTGAATTTAAATGGGAGGGAGAGCTATCTGCAGAATTACATGATTGGGTTTTACCGACAAACGTAGTTCTGTTATTTTGTGTTTTTGTCGAGTTTCTGCCGGGCTTGGGAACTTTAACTAATTCTTCTTCAATGGCACTACAACCCAAATCAGGTTTTTGCCAATTGATCTCCAGGTTCCTTAACATTCATTTGATTTTGTGGAAGGGTTGTTTGCCCTTTGCACAACTTTCTATCGATGAATTTTGCATTTTCGCAGATCGAGGTGCACCAGATATATCGACGCAAGCAGTGTGAAATTATACGTCGACCAGGATTTGAATTCCCAACCTTCTCATTCTAGGCCAAGACGCTACCCACTAGACGATACCCAGGTTGTCAGCTATATTTGCCAAGTTTTAAAATTAGAATGAGATTTTATTTAGCTCTACACCCAGAAAAAATTTTCATGAAATCAAAGATTTTGTCGTTGTTTTAACGAATTTCACCATTGATTTCGAGCCATAGAAATTTCTCGTAAAAACAATAGCATGACCATTGCAAAATGAAATTCGTTAAATTTATGAATGTATTGTAAATTATGGGCCACGTTTCGTGAAAAAATTAAAATTAAATTAATGACAATTTTTGTAGATTTTATGTCATCAGAAGTAACAAAATGTTTCATTCAATTTGCGAAATCCCTTGAAGTGAGTGTTGCGCGTCCCAGGCCTGCTTACGACCGACTCGTCAACAAGACTTGTACAAGCAGGCCCTGCCTTAAGCACCGAATACACGATGCTACTTGTGTGAACTGCATATAGCTACACTTATCGCACCGAGCACCATTCACAACATACTTGTATGCCATACATGCGACGACATTGAAGGTAAAGATCCTAATATTAACGATAATAGTCACCAAATAACACATAATTGAGGTACATGTTTCATTATGTTTCCGAACATATCAATTGCCAACATAATTCTAACAAATAAAGTTTTCCCCATAATCCTCTTACCCCTCCCCCTCCACACACCTCCACACACCTCCCCACCCCAATCATCAACACCCTAACTCACCCATTATCAATATGATCAAACATTACTATTGTGACGTATTCATGGATTTCCAATTGCGATGGCGGACAAGCAAAAATAAAAAACAACAAGCACGATGCAATAACGTCGAATACTTTTTAATACTGAGCAAATGTATGAAATTATGACATGCCGCCACACAAACTGTGCTACATTTCACCGCCCCTTAATATTCAAAAGTTTTTGAAAAAATCTACACAAGTGTGATGAACTGAAAACTGCCCTATACACCGGCTTACATGCGTGGCGACGTCAAAAGTCTGTCACACATGTAGCGTCGTGTATTCGGGACTTCAGACGCTACGAAAATACCGTGCAGTAGTGAAATGGTAGAACGCTTAGATGGTAGAACGCTTAAATGGTAGAACGCTTAAATGGTAGAACGCTTAAATGGTAGAACGCTTAAATGGTAGAACGCTTAGATGGTAGAACGCTTAGATGGTAGAACGCTTAAATGGTAGAACGCTTAGATGGTAGAACGCTTAAATGGTAGAACGCTTAGATGGTAGAACGCTTAAATGGTAGAACGCTTAAATAGTAGAACGCTTAGATGGTTGAACGCTTAATATAAATTTATTTTTATTAATTTATTTTTATCTAGAGTGGTAAAGCGGCCGTGCTATTAAGGCCCCAGGGCTTAGTCGGTTAGTTGCTTTGCAGTATAAGCGGCCACACGCTTGCGATATGTAAGAAATCAATGGGGCTCCTAGTAAATTTTAAAATGTAGCTACGTAAATTTTATGAACTTTGCATATATACTACGAAACGAAACATTGAAAATAAAATTACGATTACTAATCATTAAATTGAGTTTATCTTTCGTAAAATTGAGGTTGTTTTTAGGATAGAGCCTTTAGTGATTACTAAAGCCCTTTCGTATATTCTACCAAGGTTTGATTTATTCTGCGTCTGTAAAATTTTAATTCCCTGCAATCGCTAATCCGTTTATTAATTTCCTTACTATATTTCCAATGTTGATAGGTGAAATTTCATAAAGTAAATGCGAAACTGATGGACCAACTTAGCATCACTTCAGTCATAGTTGAAACACAAGCACATTCCAGCAACTGCTCATTTGGTTAGATACTTCCGATGGAGTGCACTGAAATACTAGGATGGCACTTAGCGTTATCTAAAAGTATCAGTTCTTCATTATTAAACGTTACTATTCAAAATAGCGCTTCTTTGCAAAGCCTTTGTATTCAAGAAATTGCCTCACATAATATTCTCAAAATTCGCATTATAAATTAGATCTGATGAAGTTGAGCACTTCAGTTTTGATTTCAAACCAAAACATAAATTATACCTAATTGACTCAAAAGCCTGTTTACTATAAGTTTATAGGAAAATTCACGAATTACATGACTACCACAACTAAAAAAAAGTTGCACTAATCGTGGTAAATTTGTTGCAAAATTACACACATGGAATCAATAATAGTAAGAAATTAAGTGTTGCAAAATCAAGGAGTTGTGTTAATTGAGAGTTACGTTAATCCAGGTATTGTTAAAACAAAAAACAGAACAAAAGGCGGCTTTGTTTGAGAGTTGATTACGAGTAATATTGAAATTTAGGAGTAAAATCAATCCTGAAAGGATGGAAATACAATATTTCCAACTTCTAAAATATATACTGACACTTTATTAAACATTAAAATTTCAAAACAAAACCATCAAAAGTTGGTTTCTCAGTATAACTGGCTTTAGATATTAATTTTCAAGACGCCAAACATGTTGCCCTCTCGATCTGAATTATTAAGATAAACTTTCATGACATGGATATAATGGTAAAACTTAGATAACCTAGACATAACGTTCATAAAACTTTAATTGAAGTGGAGTGCTTTCAAACCAAACTTGTAGCAGAGTGGGTATTATATTTCTCAACAAAGATCTATGAAACAACAAAAGTAAATATGCTAGCCTTAAGTTTTATTGTTCAACTGTTCACTTCTTTCAACGACACACACTGAACCGCTCATTGAATGACTTCAATGTTCAACTATACACACATACAAAATATCAGAGAAATTTCTGCAATGAATAAATATTTTCTTGCTTCAATGGCACTACAGCCCAAATCGGGATTTGGCCGCTTAACCTTCTGTGTTCATTATTTATAGTGGAAGAGTTGATTCGGTGAATGTTTTCACAGTGTATTTCGAATTGAAAGAAAAGATTTCCAGATTCTACATTGTTAGCCCTTATTATTCGTGACGTTTCGGTCTCTGCTGAGACTTTTTGCACCTTTCGATAAAGGTCTCAGCAGAGACCGAAACGTCACGAATAATTAAGCGTAACAGTGTAGAATCTGGAAATCTTTCTTTTCAAGTGGAAGAGTTGTTATCACTCCGCACAATCCTCTATCTATGATTATTTCATTTTCGTAGACTGGGGTGACCAAGATATTTCCAAGCGAGCAGAGTGCTGGAATTATACATCGATCGGGATTTGAACTTACGGCATTGGTATTGAAGACCAACACGCTACCTTCCAGACTATACTCCAGCTGAATGAATTAATATGCGGTGTATAAGAGGAGCAGCGAGTGCGAAATTGAAAACATTCTTCATTTCAAAAAAATTAGCTTCATGAGAGAATTTTGCGAAAAACAATTGGTTAAACAATTACTAAGTTGTAAAGTGATATAGCAAAAACAGAAACAAGTATATTAATTACTAGTAATCGCCCGCAACTTTGTCCGCGGAAAAATCGAAAAATAACCAATTTTTAAGAATGTGGTTAATAATAAGTAATATGTACATTATATGAGATATATAATCTGCTTAGTTTAATGACTCTTTAAACACAATGATTTGTATTTTGTTGGTATCAGAGCTATAAGTTATTAAGAATGAAACCACGATACTTGCATTTGTATGGGACAGGCTCGTGATCAAATCAATCCCGTGATTTAAGATCATATAAGTATGGAAGAGTGTTAAGGACATGTGAATGATTGTAGCTTGTGTTAGTTAAAAATAAAAGCAAATAAAATATCAGAAGGTAGAAGGGGTGACAGCACTGAACTAATTTATTTCACATAATGAAAGAGTAGCTATAAAAATGTTTTGTACCAAATTTAAGCTTGAAAAATTGAATAGGTACTGAGAAACTTAGTGCATTGGATTTAATGAAATTGTGCAATTTGTATGGGAGGTGATAGAAGGAGTGGATAGTTTTTGGTGATTTTTCGACAAACAACTATAATTAAAATGAAATTGATATATTTTAAATATTAGATCAGTAACGTTCACACTTTTGAAGAAAATCGAATTTTGTAGTTGTGGAATTGTGCCATAGTGTATGGGAGGGGGTAGAAGGAGTGAAGCTAAGCGGTTACTTTTTTCCCGATATTAATAATAATGCTAATTACGGATTTGATACATGCGATGTGAAAGTTTCGTTACAATCGGTTCAGCCGTTTTTGCGTGAAAGCCGGAGAAACAGACAGACAGAGAAAAATTTTAAAAACGCGTGTTTCTGCTTAGTTATTGCTAAAACAAATCAAAAAACTAACTTTTAGTCATATATGTTTAGATTATGTATATAGGAAATAAACTCAAAGTAAATAAAGCAGTGAGTATGCAAATAAACCTTAAAAAATTGTAATTTCCTTTGAATAAAATTGACTCAAATTAAGTTATTCCACACAGCGGTTTTCAGCACACAATGCCCTTGAATAATTCAATAATAAAATCGTATGGTAGATTGGTACGGATTTGTAATTATATTTTACAGAATTTTGTCACATTCCCTTGAAAAATATGATGTTTTTTTTTTGTTAGCTGTGAATGAAAATTTCCTTAAGAAGAAAATTGAAAAAATTGCCTCTGCAGATAAAAAAAATCTAATTTACCTTTGATATTAGCAATGATTAGAGAAGACATGTCACTTATCTCTGATGTTAGAAAAACATTTTGAAGAAATTTGTATGAGCTCAACAAGGAAATTATTTTGTGGAACTTAAATTCCGAAAGGAGATAAAGCTCGTTGTGTTTTCATTCGGAGTCGTCAGATGGCTGAAACAGAGTTTATGTGCATTATGTGGTTAGTGCACTGGAAAAGTATTGCAGTCCACAAAAAGGAATAATTCCCATCTGAGTTTCAAACCAACTAAGTTCAAAGGGAGGATAATGGTTTAAAGCTTTGGATAAGTTCTGGAAAGGAAATTCTTGAATCTAGGATATGGAATTGCTAAGTTTATCGTTTTACTTACTCCGAAATTGTCCTGGATAAAGTTGGGGAAACACTAAGTCCTTAGTTTTAACTGTTATATTTGGTTACAGTAGCGGAATATGAACGTCTTTCTAATAGTGATGTGCAAAAAGTAATTATTCGTTACTGACCGAAATCCGAAGTAACGAGTACCGACGCAGATTTATACTCGTTACTTAAGTAACGAAATGAACTCAAGAAAAAGTAACCAAACTCGAGTATTCGTTCCACATACAAAAACATTACCTATACCGAAAGTAACGTTTAGTTGCTTTTTTCGTTATATCACAGGAGGGAAACCTACACTTCTGCATAACGCCGTACCGCCATCCCAAAAAAAGAACTTAAAGGAATACGCATACTCTACCCTACAGTAAAGTATACTGAGTTTCTTTCAACACCAAGAATGTCGTCGAGCGGAGTTGTCGCACTCGGTTCAATCGGCAGGGCAGGCAGTCATTACTAGTTTTAGGGTTGTGGGATCTATGATACCAGATTGCAGAATTTTTTAATAGATGATAAAGGAAGTTTTTGTTATCAATTTGAGTGATTTTTGTTGAAGAAAATTTCGATTTAAAAAAAGTTATATTTCATTCACATTAAAAGAAAAAATGTATTTTCTATTAATTCGGAATGCACTGTGAAAACAGTCAGCAAACCTTCATTCACATTGTCGTTTTACTTATGTTAGTATTTAAACTACTTAGAAGAGTATTAAAAAAAAACGGATTTGGCATTGTTTGGCCAACGAAATCAAAAGCGATTTCTTGTTGCATATAGTTACTGCATGGGGGCTAGAGACGCATTCTTCTAATTGAATTTATGATTTGCAAAACTGGCTTACCCATCCCTGCAACATGATATGACTGTCATTTCAAATACACGAGTACCTAGTAACGAATAAAATGTAACGATTAATTTCCTTAAAGTAACGAATAGTTACTGGTACTATAATAGTAATAGTAACGAAACTTGACATCGCTACTTTCTAATAATAAATGCCAGGGGTAGGCTAGAATTGGTGCAGCGGCCTTAGCTTCAACTTTTTTGATACAAATTTTTACGCAACTAGACATACTTAGATACAATATTCTACGTGACGATGATTTTCAGGGTACGGTAATTCTTTTCAAAGATAAATTCAACATCATTTGAGTTACTTCGCAGCAATCGTGGGTGAGGCTGGAACTCAAAGTATCCGCAATGGGCCAATAATTACATAAATCCTTACAGACGAATACTGAAGGACTGGTTTGATAGAAATATTAATCAATCTAATTTAGTGCTAGTTAGCCCCGACGAAATGACATTTCCTCAGAGCCAAACTCTGTTGACTTTTTTATTATCACCAATATATTCAATGCAAATTTTTCATGCAAAACGGTGCCACCCTTCTCAGACCATTACGCTGCGCAGTTAACAATATCTTTAGAAGAACCATAGTTAGTGCGACCCAGAACATTCGTGTCATATACCCATATTAACTGGGATACTTTAAAAAAGAACTGGATTTCGCCTTCTCACACATAAGCCTTGATAATAGTAGAAATCTCACTAAAATAGAAATAGACGAAAATATTGAAAAAATGTAACAACAATAAATTACAGCTTACAACACGACACTCTAAGGTAATCACTAGTAACGGATTTTACGAGCGTCTTCCTGCCGATATACAATCACTTTTTGATGTCAGGAAATACTGGCTCAATAACATGAAAAGATTCTTAAAAAGAAATAATTTTAACTTCAACCAAGAGTATATTAACCTTAAAAGCAACACCACGCTGCTATCCCGAATTATAGATAAAAAATGAATACCCATTTCAAAAACTTAAAATCCTTAAGCCGAGTCCTACAATCTTCAAAGAAATAAATCGAATAATAGCTAAGCCCAAATCAAGCGACATGGGAAAAATTTCCGTAAATGCAATTACGTATGAACGTTAATCCGAAAAGATAGAAGCCTTTAAGAAATTCTGCGAAGACCTACCTATGTGCGTATAAATATCCTTAGTATGTAAACCATACATGGTTTGAATCAGATAACATGAATAACATTAAGTTCACACCTTTAAAAACGTTTCACAAAGAAAACCCTTCCAGCGGATCTTAGCTAGAACATCCTTTTATAAAACGGGAGTTCTTAGTCAACATTATTCGCTCTCTTAACAACAAGAAATTATTTGGTCTCGATAACATCTCCAATTACATGATTAAGAAAATTTCCAAAAAATCTATAGATTTAATGAATGATTTAACAAAAAATCTATAGATTTTTTGGAAACTTTCTTAATCATGTAATTGGAGATGTTATCGGGATTTTTTTTGAAATATCATTCCCCAGAGTAATTTTATTTACAAATTGTCGGTTCTTTATGGTCACAAGGTATTATGAAAAAACTGCCTTAACCATTGCTATCTTCCGAACAGCTGGAAAATTGCGAAATTAATATCGATTAAGAAATCCTCGGTCTCTAATGACTTTCGCCAAATTTCAATGTTTTCGAATATTTGAAAATTTTTAGAAAGAATTATAGGAAATTATTTTGATTCTTTTTGCGAGGAACAGAATATTGTCCCATACCATCAATTCGTAATAATTTCATTATGGTTCATGATATGTTTTAACATTTTCACAACTGCACTGCATACTACATTTCGTACTTGTTTTCACACGTAAAAATAATAAGCGCGCCAAAAATTTGTATTCAAACAATTTTCGCGGTTCGTTGAAACTCTGAGAATTTTTTTTTTGATATGCCATATGAAAAAGTGCGCAGAAAATTTTTTCAGTACGAAATTTGCCCTTATTGTCATTATTTTGAGCGGAACCTGTGTTGCCCAAACGTAAAATTGCTAACCAATTTCGCATATACATATTGTTGCGAGCTAGGGGTTCGCCGGGATTTCAAGTAAATACAAAATTCGTTTAAAAATAAGTGATAATTTATTTGTTCGCACTTTAACTTTATTCGCACTATATGGCCGTACCGCCGCGTATTTTTTCTATCGCGTGCACTGGTTCGCGTCTCGATCATCAAAATGACTGGTTCCTGACTGAGAGCTTTCGTGCTTTTATATATTTCTCCCCCTATTCATGACTATTTTCGAAGCTTCCGTCGGGGTGTATGTCTGAACTATACTGGAAAGCTCTAGATCTTTAATTATGGCTTCTACATAGTTGGGTATACTGTTCTACATAATTATTGTCTATTCGAGAGAGATTGAGTTGCGGTGTTGCCAGGTCAGCATATAACAATATGTAAAGTTAACCGGTTACCCTACGAACTTCATAGTTAACATGATCTATTGTGTTCTCTTGTGACAATACACAAACAGTGCGAAACCCAAAAAAATTTCCTATTAACTATGAAATTAGTTAAAGTAATCAAATTTCTAGTTTAGCCTAGTGGGTAGCGTGGTCGTCTGCAATGCGAACGTGGTAATTTCAAATTCCGGTATACGTATAATTGTACCACCACGCCGGTATATCTGGGTCATCCGAATCTACGAACAATTCGTAGATAGCGGGTTGTGCTAACAACTCTTCAACAATAGCAAATAAAAAACCTGAAGGTCAGGCGGCCTATTTGGTCTGTAGTGTCATTTCGATCAGATTTTTTTTCTTATTAAAAATCTTAAAATTAATTATGTTCACAACTCATAGATACGTCACAATTTTAAAATTTTCTTAAACATGCTCGATACTGTTGCTACGTAAAGGGATAAACCTACTCGTATACAGAAAACGTGTTTTCAACAAAACTTTACAAAAAGTATGGAAACAGTTGTTGCAAAATATTAAAACGTCGACATATATTTTCGAATAGTGATTTATATATAATGAAGGCTGTGAAATAGAAATAATATTGAAATATTGTTCGCAATAAAAAATAAAAATGTTCAATTTCCGCAAAACTTTTCGAAAGTTTATTAGTTCGTCGGAAATCGGGAAACGACTGAGTGACGATTGTACTGAAGCTTTTCGTGACTTTTCTGTTGATTAAAAGTTATTTGGTGAAAGAAATTTCAATTTTGTTTTTGTGTGGTGAACGAGCATGGTTAGATTGCGTGAAAGTTGTTTTCGTCATATCTGGGTATCGCGGTTCTGAGAGTCAGGGTGAGTTTCACTCTCGATCGGGATAACACATGTTAAATTTTCATTCGCATTTAGCAAAAAATCAGAGACATATTTTGAAATATAATAAAAAAGGAAATATGGGTAGATTAGGGCTGGTTGTATTGGGAGGTATCTGCGGATTCTTCGTATCTTCAAAATCAACGAAATGCGGAAAAAAAAGTTCCAAATTTTAGGCTGATTCCTAAACACATTGTATGTGCAATAAAAACAAAAAAAAAATCTCTCACATCCATGCTAATCACGGCAGACATATGGATTCAATAAATTTATCTCAGGAGGCAGAGAAAACTAAAAGCCCACCCACCTATCGGCTGGCTGCTCGTAGTAGTGCCGTCGAAACCGGCATTACGAACACAGAAAGGCACACTAGGCTCTCTACTGTGATCACTCGTCATGGAGAAAAAACAAGCCTCCGAATATCCCAAAATTTTAATCGCCTAGCGGCTATTATCGAAGTATTTCTAATTTGGATATTGGGTCATAGCGACTTGTTCGGGAACGGCGCACCAGACACGCTTACACGGAAAGGATCTTCAAACATTAACTACACTAGGAAGTCATTCGATGTAGCACCAACAGTGCTGAAGACTAACTTAAAAAAAAAAATATTTTGGATTATTTCTTGGAGAGGAAGCGGCAGCTGGACAGCTGCAGAACGGCCAAATCCTTTTGGGGAGAACAGAATAAAGATATTACACCTCAGCTGTCACAAAGTAGTAGCTACAGCGTCTGCACTATTGTTGGCCTGACCACAGGTCATTGCTTGCTAAAGCTTCTCGCATTTAGGCTGCGGATCGCGAGCGACAGCCTTTGCAGAGGTTATGAGGAAGACGAAGAAGAATCTATCGAACATTATCTTTGTCACTGTCCGCAAATCTCCAACAGTCGTCTCCTTTGTTTAGGCTTTAGATTCTTCTCAGAACTAGACGACCTCAGAGGCATCAAACATTTAAGACTGCTACGATTCGAACCAAGTAGGAAGAACAACAGGAGTGACGTCCATCTCATAATCAATAGCGGAGTACAATGGGCCCAACTAGATGGACCCACTATATTGTGAAACTACCCTCCTACAACCTAAACCTATTCCAAAATGGCAAGGAAAAAGGCCAGGCGAATATTTGCAAATAGAATCCAAGCCTTAGTGGTAGTGAAAAAATTGAACACGAAGAAGTCTTAAGAATCAACGTATTACCCCTGTCAATGAAACCACATCCCGGACGTCCTCTTCCATTCGATCAAACTGTCGAAAGATTTGCGATATGCGACAAGGCAGCCATGATTAATGAGCAGCTTCCACAATAACCAGCGCGGAGTAGAATAAAACTAGCAAGGGTGTAGTCTAATGGGTAGTGTGTTGGTCCACAATGTGAAGGTAGAAAGTTCAAGTCCGGTCGAATTATAATTGCACCACACTACTGACGTGGGTATATCTTGGCCACTTCTATCTGCGAAAACGCAAATTCGTAGATACCACGATATCGAATAAGATGTTAAGGAAGATCAGGAGGCCAACGCCCGATTTGATCTGTAGAGCCATTGAAGAAGAAGGAGAAGTATAATAACACTATTCAGGATGATTAGAATTCCATCTAAGATTCGCACAAAGCACATTTAAGACTGATTCCAAAAACCCTTGCAGTACTGCAAAAAGTGGGTTTCAAGCCTGGCTTCAATATTACTCGGGTCATTTCAGAAAAACGCCACAAGCCGCCCAAGAAAGTAGCCTTTTCGGCCGATCATGTTCCCTACCCATTTTGAGTAGTACAGCTGAAAAAGATGGAAAGCAGCACTGCCAAAATCTGATTACAGAAGCCTACCACGTAAAGTTTGTGAATCCGTTTGCTTTCAAGCAATCGGATATACGCACATAACCTACCAACACTCCGAATATGGGCCAACGGAAGAGAAACTAGAAAATCTTATAGGCTAGCACACACACATACGCATACACATCGAAGCGAAGGGTGAACTTTCGTATACGCAGATACTACGCAAGGTAAAGGCAGACACTAAATTGGAAGTAGTTGGAAAGGCGGTAACGAGAATCAGAAGGACGCAAAAAAGGAGAGCTCCTTATTCAGCTTAAGGATACGGGAGACATGACGACCGAACTCAAAGGCGCCATTAGCGAAGATTTAACGGAGCAAGCGAGTGTGAGGACCTTCACGCACCATTTTATCATCGAAATTAAAGATGTTGATGAAGTCACCATAAAAGATGACATAATCAAAGCAATCAAAGCCCAGTTTGGAGTCGAAGGAGTATCGCAAGCAGACATGTTATCAGTGCGAGAGGAGTACAGCGAAACACAAACAGCAGTCAGTCTTCCTGCAGAAAACTCTAGAAATTTGTTAGAAGCTGGAAGAATCAAGATCGGCTGGATCAACTGCGGCATTCGCGAATGAACGTTACTTATAAAATGTTTTAAATCTCCAGAATTTGGTCACCTAGCCAGGCAGTGTAAAAACGGAGAAGACCGGTCCAAGCTTTGTAGGAAATGTGGAATGGAAAACCACATTGCGAAGAGCTGCAACAAAAAGTCATCATGCATGTTCTGTAGGAAGGATCATGCAGAAAATGCGTAGGACGTAGCCGGTAGCAGCAAATACCCGATCTTATCATGGCACAAATTGCTAAGGACGAGAGAGCGGATATCATCTTAATTGGTGAACCGTACAGAACTCTCGACGGTAATTGCTGCATCTGAGACAGAACAAAGCTAGCGGCAATATGGATTTGTGGAAAGCACGCTTTCCAGTGAACAGGTGAATACCAGACAATGCTAGATAATCTAACGGCCGACACACGCGGTAAACCTCCAGCGGTGACTTCAATGTATGGGCAACAGAGTGGGGTAGTAGGCTCACCAATGCTGAAGGACGTATTCTGTTGGAGGCATTTGCACCACTGAAAATAGGAACTGCAAACACGTATCGTAAGCAACTCCCTTCTACGGAATACGAAATGGCGTTTTAGCAAGGAATATACACACAGCGATCATCAGGCTATTATATTTGATATAAAACAAAGAAACAAGGACCTAAATTAAAAGGCCTACAAGGAAAGATAAACTGTTCGAAAGGGACGCTTTCGAAGAAATGATGAACTCGGACATCACAATTCGAAGCGAAATAGCAAAGATCCTCGCGGAGCAACTCACTCACACTATCATCACAGCGTGCGATGCGACGATGCCTAGAAAGACAACTAGTGGAAGAGGTGCACCATGCTACTGGTAGAACGAAGAAACTCAGGGGGAAGTGCTTACAAGCCCGACACAGAGCACAACGATCAAGGGAAAGATCAGATTTTCAATACCTAAACAAGGCGATTAAACAGAGTAAGGTAAATTGTTTGAAAAATCTCTGTAACGATGCGGATATAAATCCCTGGGGTATAGCATACAGGATGGTGATAACAAGGTTGAAAGGTTATAGGTCCTTGCCCGATAATGCTCAGTTCAATGGCGGACTAAGTATATACTAACCAGAGAGATCCATTCCTTCAATTATATCGGGGAAAATATTTGAGGCTTGCAGGAAGACAGGAAACAACCTGGACCCGATGGCATCCCAAATATGGCAGTAAAAGTTGCTGTTCAAAAGTGGCCCGACATCTTTATAACAGCCATGCAAAAGTGTTTAGAGGAAGGAGTCTTTCCCGAACCAAGGAAATTCCAACATTTGGTACTTTCACCAAAAAGAAACAAGCCTCCTGGAGAACCATCGTTATATCGCCCAATATATTTACTTGACACATTGGGAAAGATCCTTGAGCGAATTATAAACAGACTGCTCGTAATAGCAAAGGAGAACGGAGCACTGTTATGCAACCAGTTCGGATTTAGGAAATTGCGTTGACGCCATACTGCAGCTGAGGCGGTACAAGGAGAAAGATAATGATGGGGGACAAAGAAATATTGTGAAGTAGTGACGCTGAATATTAAGAATGCCTTTAACTCGGCAGATTGGTCGATTATAAACAGATCGTTAGCCAGGATGGATACACCATACTACTAGTTTAGAATAATTTCAAACTACTTCACCAACAGAAAGTTGAGGTATCAAACTGATGAAGGGGTAAGGTACTACAACGTCACCGCGGAAGTCCCACAAGGATCGGTACTGGGTCCTCTCCTGTGGAATATTATGTACGATGGAGTTCTTTGCCTATCGTTGGCGCAAGAAGTGAAATTAATTGGGTTTGCTGACGACATCGCCGCTGTTACCGTGGCCAAGCACATCCACAAAATAGATTCAGCAACAAACGAAGCATTATCAAAAATTAAGAACTGGCTAGAGTCAGCCGGTTTAGAATTAGCTGCCCACAAAACGGTGGCTGTTATATTAACAAGTCGAAAGAAAATTGAATGCGAGAACATTGAGGTTGGTGGTAGGGTGTAGCCTAGCGGGTAGTGTGTTGGTGTACAATGCGAAGGTGGGAAGTTCAAATCCCGGTCGACACATAATTCCAGCGCACTTGGATATACCTTGGTCACCTCAATCTGCGAATATGAAAAATTCGTAGTTCTTTTTTTTTCTTTAAAGAATGATCAGTGTTATAGGCAATTTCGGCCTTTATGTGCAATGCACAAACACAGTCATGGAGGGAAGGGAAGGTAGAGGAAGGAAAGTGAGAACGACCGTAACGAGTAGAGAAGCAGATATAGTTAGTTGTACTGGCTGCTACTGACAAATATTTGCAGAGTGATAGAAAGCAAACAGAGGCCATCTACATAGTATACAGACCTTCTTGAAGTGGAACCGTTTCACTTTTAAACCATTTGCCCATTTTATTTCAAATAACTTTTCAACGTCAGTAGCAACTGATAATTCGTGCTTAAAAAAATCCCACTGTCTAGAATAGGAATCGAGGCCACGACCTATTGACTGTGAAGCAAGAACGATGGAGGGTTGTGTGGAGGTCTAACAAACCCTTCTACAATAAATAAAGAAAAAATATTAAGGAACCTGAAGGTCAGGAGGCAAAGGGCTGTAGAGCCATTGCAGAAGAAGAAGAACATTGAGGTTGGTATTCAAACTATCAGATCTAACGAAGTAATTAAATATCTAGGAGTTATTCTCAATACTAAACTAACGTTTAAAATTCACGTGTAATTCGCGAGCCAAAAGGCGTCACAAAAATAGGCTGCCCTTACTCGAATACTGCCAAACATCGGTGGACATGGATATTCCAGAAGGATTTCACTTTTCAGAGTAATAAGCTCGGTCCTTCTATACGCTGCTCTGGTTCGGATGGCAGCGTTAGCGACTAAGGAAAGAAAGAGAAATCTTTGGTCACCGTATAGGCTCTGCGCGGCGGTTTCCGAACAATTTAGGACGAAGCAGCCCAAGGCCTGTCCTATCCAGGTGCAAATGTAGCAGTTGCAATGGGCGGCAAGTTAGAAGGGCGCAACATCAAAATACCGACCTATTAAAATCAGTTTGTGGACTCGTAATGAATGTGCTGAAAGATTTGAAAGAAAAGATTTCCGGATTCTACATTGTTACGCTTTATTATTCGTGACGTTTCTGTCTCTGCTGAGACCTTTATCAAACTGATCGACAATTACAAAATACAATTAATATATAGAAAGAAAGGTAATTAAGGTTAAATTAGTTAATTAATTAGTATCAGGTAGTTAAATTAGTTAAGGATTTCTTGGTACGGATTTTGTTCTTACCAAATTTTAAGGGAGATAGCCAAACTGCTGATCACTTGTATCCGGTGTCTTGGTTGAAGTTCTGTGGATGTTTAAGCGTAACAGTGTAGAATCCGGAAATCTTTTCTTTCAATTCGAAATGCACAGTGAAAACATTCACCAAACCGTGGTGAAAGATGTTCCTAGAATCGAGATAGAAAGAAGAGCAGAAGCAATATAAGGAGCACCGCATAAAATGGTAGCCCCGCGAAGTAATACCTAACGACAGTCCCGCGGGAATAGTGATTGAAGTCTGTGTACGGGGATACGGTTTAGTGCGCAGGAGCACATCGGCTGATAGTTCTAATGGATGCTAATAGAATGGCCTATGGGTTTCTAATAAAGATTCCGCGCCTCCCTGGCATAACCAGAAAAAGAGACGAATCAAACACTGAAGATTCATCTGCAACGGATGTTCAGTTAAATAATGCATTAAAAGCGGATGTCTGTAATTCGGAAGCGATTGAGTTCATATGATTGACAGCAGTAGTAGTGCGAATAATATCTGATTCAGCAATTTAGTTATATTAAAAATTCTCGTAGTTCTAATTTAAGATCGAATTAAAAAGTTTGTGATTTCTTAATAACAATTATAAACTGCGGCTTTTATTTTACTTGAAATTGGAAAACTCCGACCGCGTCTCAATGAGATATTGAATGGACTCAGTTACGTAGGAAGTGCTGGTTGTTAGTGCCTATTAAATAAACCTAATCTGTCGTAAACATGAACTTCAATTAGTCAAATTATCAACTTCCTTTTTCAAGAAGTTGACGCAGTAACTGAAATTTCTATAAATTTACATATCTCTCTCTCTCGAAACAATTCCATAACGCAGCATAACATGATTTCCAATAATCGCTTTCGGCTTTCGAAGTTATACATGAACATATGTACCATATGTAGGTGAAAATTGGGTAGAATCCCTAAAGTCATTCGCTTAATCCACTTCAGCCGTTTGCTTGCCTCCGAATGACTATAGAAATTGCAATCCCCAGGCACATACATACATACATATGTATAGGCCAGAGTCAATGAAGTAGTCACAAACATTCCGTACGTAACATGCACACTTCAGGGATAATTTCTTATCGAAGACTTCCAAACATGTTCGGTATCTAATACCTGTTATAACTAAGGAATCCTACAGGCATACGTTATACTCGTAAAGCTCTTAATTTACAGCACAATTGCCTGGATATAATATGATGTGTGATATGTCGTGATGAGTTGATAAAAACAAATTCCTTCCAGATCCCAAACATTTCCCGTCAGAAGAATTTGTTTGGTGTTTTCCACCAAAGGGAAAAAACCCAACTGCTGGAAATTCTCTCCTAAGCTTCATCATATTTTCATCGGAAAATTGGAATGGTGTATCCGACAGGACGATACAACTCCTTTGAGGAATAAAAATTGCCCATCAGATGTGATATTAATCATGCAGATGAAATTATTTATTGCCTTCTGTCTGACCAGAATACCACCCAAACACACATCTATGTATGATGGAAATCCGACCGATTACTAATGGACCAGCAGTCTTTTATGGGGGCCCATGTACTGAGAACTGAGCGAATATCGGTCATCGTCGAATTGAGACGGCAGAAATCTGCTGAGTAGCCAGCCCTTAAATTTCCGGATTATACGAACCCGAAGAGTGATACTAATTAGGGAATGGTCTTAGGATCGGATTATGTGCATAGCTAGCTACATACATGCGTCGGCTTTATCTTAATTAAAAGATAGAAAAAAACAAAGCCGCACTAATAAGTTAGATTGTTGTGATATTTTTTTAGTTCCGCACTAATTTAATCTACACATGTTTCTCTTTCATATCTTGATTAGATTAGGTTTTATAGATTGACATTGTCTCGTTTGATAATTTCAATTTAACTAAGAACGATAACGGTCCGATAACATTTTATCGATTAAAATACGGTCTTTCTGGAAGAAAGACCAGCAGCATCCCTTAAAGATACTCATTCATATCAAGATAATGAGATTAGAACGTGTTTCTATCCTGCATGAAGGTATCAAAGATTCGATCTTTTCGAACTGAACTTGGACGCTTGCCTGGTCCGAATTAGTTGATTTTTCATTTTTTTACCATCTTTCTTGCTATCTTCTTTTCAATTTAAATCTGTTGACATCAGCACGATTTAAGCATTAATTTTCCTTAATTACTTCGGGGTTTAAGCTATTAAGAAATTTTTTTTTTTTGCCTTTTTTCAAAGGGTTACAAAGTCTTATGCAAGACTGCAGAATCGTTAGCATACTGTGCAAAAGGTTAAGTGGTTTTGTAAGATATAGCCGGCTTAAAGGGATGTTTAACTCAAAATAAGGTGATTTTGGCTTTTTGGAGTTAATACCTACTATGCCTTAGTAACAAAGCATGTAGTTTGTGTGATATGTTGATCAGACACAATAAGAAACGTACAGGATTATAATAATGCTTCTATCACCTTTTGTGTTTGAAAATTATGCTCAAAGTTTAAGCTGAAAAGAAAGTTCAAACAAGAAGTATGTTACAATAAAAAACCCCTAAATTAGTAGCGTTGATGTATTAAGAAGCTTTGTAGACTTTGAGCATGGATTTTAGAATTAACTTCACTTTACTCTTACAATAGAAAATAATGAATTGCTTCTTAATAATACAATACGCGGATTTGATTGAATCCTGCTTGATGCAATAAATCAATGATTTTCATGATACCATATATTTTTATCAACTGAATTATAATCGAAAAATCAACAAAAATTTATGCATGAAAAAAAAATTACTATAGAGTAAGCTTCTGTTTACTATGTGGATGTTTATCAAAAAGTCATATTGTGGTTTTTTGAAAAAAAAAATAGCGAAGAATTACTACATTTTCCATTGATCATTCTATAAAGTCCAATGGAATATCGAAAAAGCCAAATATTATTTTGTGTATAGAGATTGTACGTTGGCGATATCATTCAAAAATTTACAATTTTTTCCATTTAATATTTCGGGGAAAATTAATCCAGCGCAATGATAGATTCATTTATTCATGGGAAAACTACTAAATAAGCATTTATGGTGGTTTAAATAGTATGGCCTTGGTCTATTTGGCGATTTATTAGTTCATTGAATTGAAAGCCTGATAAATGCGGGAATCAATTATTTGAAATGCTAATTTTTGTTCAGTAATTCACTATTCATGAGGTTTTGTATATTTTTAGAGCTATAGCGATAAATGGTTGTTCAGCTTAATTTAAAAATTTTTTTGAATGTTCTAGCGTATGTAACAGCGATGAATCGTTCTTTTTTAGGTTACACTAAATAGTTTACCAATTCGTATTGGGCCTTTGCTTCATAGGGTAGAAATGAAATTG
The DNA here is from genome assembly GCA_963669355.1 of Chorisops tibialis. Lineage (NCBI taxonomy): Eukaryota > Metazoa > Arthropoda > Insecta > Diptera > Stratiomyidae > Chorisops > Chorisops tibialis. The sequence continues at coordinate 292,593,087 of OY770262.1, forward strand.
GTTGCATCAAAACAGTATTGGCGCTTGAATTGCTTAAGATTACAATTTTAGGGTTAGTATCTGGACCACAGCACATATCTTAAGGTGTGCTATCGATGCTTTTGGTCCAGGTCAAATTTTTCGAAACAGAGCCCTAAAAAATTGCTCTAAATTTTCAACATTTTGAATCACTATCTACCTCCTCTTAAATCCCACAGATTAAAAATTTTACCAAATTTCTAGATCATATACAATCTGACAAAATTTCAACTTAGTACAGTACAGTACAATTAAATTCAAATTCTTGTTAACACCTCCCACAGAGGTATAGGACAGAAACAGTTTCCTCCCACAAGGCGCGATCTTGAGCATCGGCCTTTAGTTGTCGTCAGGACTTGCACATTCTTCTGGCCTTCTGCTCAACTGCTCGCTTCCATGTACTACATGGTCCACCAACCCGACATCTTCCTTGAAAATTATAATTCAGTGCCTGTTTGGCGATGTTTCACTCTGGTTTCCTCAAAGTGAAACCGATGCACTGCCACTTCCGCCTCTGAATTTCTGTACCTATATTAGTCGGTCCAGTTGTATTCGAAAGTTCGTCGTTGGAGATCACTTTTGGCCAGAACATTCATGCGTCGGAGGCATTGGTTCATGAAAGTTTTGCAGTTTTTTGGCACTTCGAACGGTCACTTTCCACACAGCACAACCATATACTAACACAGATTTGATGCATGTGTCGAAAACTCGCAGCGAAGGGAGATCTCTCTTGTACTCCAGAAAGGGGAAAGGATACCAAAAGCCTAACTAGCTTTATTTACACGAGCCTCAATATCCTTTTCGGTTCTGCCGTCCATGCTGACAATGCTTCCGAGATAACAAAAATCTTGCACCTCTTCCAGACCTTGTCCATTAAGAACAATCGGTGTGCTTGTATTCGAACCCATGTTCGTACACACATTTATTTTCAGTCCCGCCTCTTTGTATTTAGAATGCAATGTAGCGAACATTTGACCACCCCCCCCATCACCGCTGTTTGTACCCTACCTAAACGGTTCTAAAACATGCAAATTTTGTGATTAATTATGACGAAAGATATAATCACTTGAAAAAATAAATAAATCAGCCGATAATCTGTTTTTAGTCCTTCCTATTTGACCCCACTAGACACAAAAATTAATTCATTTGTGCTTTTTTCACCATAAGCAAGTAAAGCCGAGTGTCGAGTTTCAGCTTTCTATCTGCATTCGTAATGGAAATGTTAGCAAGTGTAGCTTTTCATTTTCGCAAATCAATCACCCAGTTTACAACCAAAACAAAAATGACCTTCTCATCTTTACGAATTTCGGAGATATGAGCCCATATGTAGGGCATACAGCGCACGGCATAATAGGAATGATGCAAATGCCATTTTACAGCATGATCAAATTATTTTGTTTCGACATTGACCATGCTTTTGACGTCGATATAAGCGGCAGATATAATAGAATAAATTAAATGCAGAAATTCTGGTGCAGGGATTAGATTTTACACCACTTCGACTAATCCAAATATTGAAATGCTTTCTTGGCGATATTAGCTATGAATTTCTCCCAAAGATTAATTTTCAGTGGTTTCGAAACAATCACACTTGGAGGAGGGAATAAAAAGTGGCTTGCATCCAAACTAAAACTATTTGCAAAAGATTTGGTTTTGAAGCAATTCAATGCGACTCGGTTTTTATCCCCAGATACAACAAACTGAGCAAAAAAATGGAGTCATACAAGTCAGAGACTATTTAATCATCAATGTTAATTTGGTTGCCTTCGAGGTAGTTTCCGCCAACGCTACCACGCAACCGTACCTTTAGTTCACATTGCTAATTTGCTTTTTCAACAGTTGGAAGAGAAATAAGTCACAGGGAATAAAAATGAACTAGTTCATTAGAACTATTCGACTCGTTGAATTAAACGAACTATTCACTATTTTTTTTTACTTTTTCATACTGATAGGCTGTTAGAGAGCTGACTGAAAGTGAATTTCAAGAATTTGCCTATCAGGTGTATACAGACAAACATAATTGTTCGGTACCGGCACATCCATAAAAGTGGTGGGAATGCCATAAATGTAAGTGATTTCCTGTTTGCAATGAATGATTATGTAATTGACGAAACTGAAAAAAGACAATAAGCGTCGTATAAATGAAGTTCGTTAGGACTTCATTTCTCTGGAAAGGATCAGCCTTAAACGAAGTTTTGACTCTTTGACTGCACTAAATGGAAGGTGATAAGTTTAGGCCCCCGTGGCGTAATGGCAGCGTACTTGCTTCACAGCCAAAAGATAGTGGATTGGATTCCAACTCCAGGCAGGATTTTTGAAAGACGAATTTTACAGTTGCGAATTAAATCCAATCACATTGCTTAGGCTGTAACCTAAAGGGTAGCGCGTTGGCCTACAATGCGAAGGTCGGGAGTTCAAATCCCAGTCGAAAATAAAAATTCGTAGATAAATGGTTGTGCGAAGAGCTAACACAGCAACAAACAAATGTTAAAAAATCTGAAACACGCAAGGCCAAAGCCCAATTTGGGCTATAAAGCCATTGAATAAGATATCGCTAGTAATCTGAATAGTTTGGGAACAACATATACACTTTACGTGAAATTTGCGAGCAGTACGAAGATGCCGACTACGTCCTTCTGTCATCCTACAAATATAAAACCAGAAACGCGAATCGTTTCGCTGCACCAAAGTCGTTTCACCTCTTCCCATTTTATACGCGAAAGTGTCCAGCCCCAGCACGATATTTAATTTCTTATCAAAATAAATAACATTGATATCTTGTACTATAATATAGTACTCTATCTTTTAAAACACAACTGGCTATTTTTTAATAGATACAAATTATTCATTACTTCAAAATGTCTAAAGCCCCTAGGCAATTCAGTATCTTTCCGCGTTTTGGAGAGGAGATCTATTTTTGAACAAAGCTGCAAGTGTTTAACTCATGCATAATCCGCACTTTTGTACATGAGGGGTCTAAAAGCAAAACTCATATTCTCCATCTTAGCAAATTTGTTAAAAACTACAAAAAGTCTCTAAATTTAAATCTAGATTATTTTCCTAAATTAAGGGATTTCGTTGTGGTCATAAAAAACAATTTGTAACACAAGATAATAGAAAAAACTTGGGGTGTTCATAATTTTGAAGATTTTTTGTAGTTTTTAAAAAACTTCTAGAGATGGAGAATTCGAATTTTGCTTTTGGACCCTTTATTTGGAAGATGACCAATAATCGTAATAAGAAACTTTCACTTAATAAGAAACTTTTCTTGACGAATTTTAAGTATATTCTCGACAGACGTTATCACTAATGAAGTAGATGATAAAACAACTGCATTGGCCTATGAATACTCTATTCTAAAATGGCACTATAGCCCAAATTAAGCCTTGGCCTTCGGACCTTCAGGTTTCTTAACATTTCGATTACTAATGTGGAATGATTGTTAGCCCTTCGCACAACACTCTCTCTACGATTTTTTTTATTTTTGCAGATAGAAGTGGTCAAGGTATACCCAAGCAGGCAGTTGTGCTGAAATTTTACGTCGATCGGGATGAACTTACTACCTTCGCATTGTCGACCATAATGCTATGCACTAAGCTACACCCTAGCTGTATAGACCTGTATTGGTCCAACATTGATGAAGTCAAATCAACACCTTTCTAAATGACCTCTGAATTATTTGCGTCAAGGAAGACGTCGAGTTGCATGACTACTTAACCCATTAGCAGTTGGAAAGGGGGCCAGAGAAATAAATAAGTTTTGGCGGCAACTAAGAGTGATGCTCAGAATTACGACTTGTCACAATAGATTGTTCGTGTCCCATGCCCTATTAATTAATTTTCTGTTAAAACTCCGGACATAGGACAGTTCTCTTCTACAAGACGTGATTAAAACCAGCAGCCTACAGTTTTCGTCACGATGATTCGATTGATCGATTGACATCTATTTTTTATGTTAATTATTTGATCGAAGAACAATCATAAGGATGTCCAGTCAAAGTGAATGACTTTTGCCAGGAAAGGAGCACTATTAGCATAGATGAAAAATATAAGAAGGCTGTTATCTACAAACGGTATATGACTTTCGGCATACTATCCGAATATCCCATTTCCACTGGAGAATATAAATTGTCACGCTTCGTACAAAACTTAAAGTGTCAGTGAATCCGATCATACTTCAAGAAAAAACTCTAAACAAGTTGTTGAATGGGATCTTCTAAAAAGACATCGAGGAGATCTACATGGTCGTCCTACTTCACATATTTTTAAGCAAGTAATCCAGTCGGGAATTAGGGAGGTCTCAGGATCATGACCAGTGAAGTAGAGCTATTCATGAAATATTCCCAAAATGGGGTTCGCAGTAACTAGAACCAATGATAAATAAACTGATTTATGTTAAAATGATAAGTGAAAACACAATAATTGCGTGATGGTAAATTGAATTACACATTTATTTTTTTTTTCATAGCACCGAACATAACTAACTTAGAGGGTCACCCTTTAAGGCACAGGGTGCACAGTTGAGTCGGTAATGAACTTACTGCTCCCGATTATTTTTGTAATCTAGGTGAAATCTAAGAGTACATTGTGCTTACCTTACCGTTTGTAACGCCAAGAAATAATGCTCGCACAGAGCCGCCAAGAATATCCCCTCACTCCTTCTACCACCTCCCAGACAAATGCACAATTTTCAAAAATGCGATTTACATTTCAAACAAATTTTTGCCAGAGTTAATTTCATTATAATTGCAACTAGTTTTAAAAAAGTCATCAACTTCACCTCACTCCTTCTACCCCCTCCTATACAAATTTCACGATATTTTGAAATTTCAATTAAATTATTTTCCTTCGAAACTGTCGAAGCTATCGACTTGAAGTTTTGTTAAAAGTATAATAATAGAAATATCATTGAAACGACGAAAAACTTTATTTCCATCCGTTAAGATTTTGTCAGAATTTGTCCCATAATAATTGCCGAAATTCTAAAAAAATGATCAGCTCCTTCTATCACCTCCCATAAAAATATCTACATTATAAATTCAAGAGCTAACGACTTTGGAATTGAAACAAAGCATGGTTATAAGAATGTTGATAACCAGTTCCAAAATAATATAAAACCCTAAACTTCCTGTGCCACCTTCGATACAAATGCCTCAATTTCAGAAAAAGTTCAAATTCTTTGAAAGTAATAAAAACTACTAACTTTAAATTTAGCATGAAACATTTGGCATGCCACGTTCGGTCTCATATACAAAAAATTACATAACTCCCCCTCTCCTTCTACCACCTCCCATACAAAAGTCACAACAAAATTAACATTGATGATTAAATAGTCTCTGACTTGTCACATATTCGAAAGAATTTGAGATGACATATTTTCCGGTACAAAAAAATCTTTCCCATTTCATCTAGAGTATCGTATGATTGGGCTTTATGTTATGTTTTTTTTTTAATTATTTTATAATAATTTAATTATATTTATTAAGCTCTAAAATTGCTGTATAGAACTTCACATTAAATTGAGTTTTATATTATACTATTATTTTAAAAACTACATTTTCAGAGCCATACACCCAGATATCCTTTACCGTATTACGAAAGATGTAATTTCCACAATAATAAACCTTAAAAAAAATTCAGCACAATGAAATTCACGCTTCATTGCTAAAAAAAACATTAAACTCAGCTACGTACGACAGACGCTTTAAAGCTTCCATTCATCAATGTCGTATGCAAAAAAAAACACTCTTTTACACTATCGTCCCTCATTAACATCATTGCCACGCTGAATATTTGACATCCTTCATCCAATCCCCATCCACTTTGTGGAGACAATTACGACAGCTCAGCCTCATTCGGACCCTCGAGACACTGAAGTGGGCATACTAGAGAAGTGCATTTGCAAAGCATGCACTTGAATTTCTGAAGTGTTGCGTTAGTACACAGCACATATGTGTCTGGATCTACGGATATAACTAGGAGGCATTAATCTATGTGATATTGATCCATCTGAATGCCCATATTTTGAACAAATAACTTAGCGTCTAATTATACTTAGATCAAGTACTGGTCGATATTGATGAACATTGAACAAGAACTTTGATATAAATTAATAACACTTACCAATTAAGAGGAATTTCCAAACATGCATCTGAAGATCCAGGTGTGCTCCCATTCAAAAATTCCTTTTGTCCTCTAACTAGTGCCGTGCAACCGAAAGTGATGATAACGACGTCGCTCTTGTTATTGTTGCTGTTTTCGACGACACTTTCACTGCACTTTTTACCAAGGATTTCATTTTTCATAAATGTCCTACGTCTCATTAGTGGGGTGAAAGTTCGAGTTTATGAGAATGATAGCAGTTTTTTATTTTATCATTTTTCTCCTATTATTAGTTTTAGCACGTCACATTTTTCAACTTTCTTGAAAAAACGTTTCTCTTGTTTTACAAAAACAACTGCCAAGCCATTTTTTTCGGCAGGAAAATTATTAAATAAAAATTCATTCGGTGAAAAAAGTAGTAGAAAAGTTAGCTAAATATTACAGGAAACAGAAACCAGAAAAGGCAAGATTAGGGTAGCTATTTCCTCAACGTCACCATTCTTCTTAAGGATGATACGGCGCCTGAAAAATGTATTTTTTCGTAGGACTTCATGAACCATTTCGGACCAAATTGATTTAAAGTTTTCATTATGACCAGCGAAAAATAAAGTTCAGCAGAAAAACCCAACCGTCATAAAGCTCACTCTCCGAGGAATATTTTACGCTTGGCAAAGTTGCTCAAATAGTGGTTACTTTTAATGTTATAATAATCTCCGGGGATGCCGTAAGAAAATTGAATTAATTTCATAAAAAAAAGAAAGAAAAACTCTCCATTGCCGTACTTTATTCATAACATTTCGTTGGGCGACTTTAAAAAGGATCCGGCATTAATAACACGACATTCCCAGACGTGTCCTAATCTAAATACAAAGTGGCAATGATACGCTTAGTACAGGATAAGCGCTTCTCTAATCCACCAGCATCCGGTGAAAAACGTACATTTTTCCTGGGGTATTTTACTACATGTGCTACCTTCTACGAAATATACATATATATCGCCATACTCAATACCTTTTGTCCTGATGATGATTCTCTTTAGAACTGCCGGAATTGACTCAATGGTAGCGGGAATCCTTCACTCAAGACGAGGACATCGGAAATTCTATTTGGCTTTCGTAATACAAATCCTCTGTGTGACGGGAATTGAAATCACACCAAGTACAAGCGGAATAGTCGTACCACTGTCTGAATCCTTGTAGAATTTAAAAAAAAAAATATGCGAGAAAGAAATCCTGATGGTAAATGAAATTTACCTCAGAAACTGAGACACATATGTTCGTCCTTAATACTTACGAGAAGGGAGAAAAAAAAATAAACCAGCAAACAATGTGAATGATGCATTTCCATCAAATTGTCCTTGTATTACTTTTAGTGTGTGAATACACAATCATTTGGTACAAGGTTTTACTGTCCTGGTTGGTGGTTGCGGGACCAATGTTCGAGTACAACAACTACTTGAAAATCGATTCGAAAGTTAGTGAAAAGATAAACTTTGAGAGTTTCTATTTTTTCGGGGTGGTTTTTTTTTCTCCGTCTCCAGGATGGAATACCAAAGGATACAACGCAAAGCCAACAAATACATTATTGAATTGTACACGTTTTCAATTACGTTTTGGCGACATTAGTGACGAGTTTATTTGATTAAGATGTTAATTTCAGGGCAAGCATTAGTGGAGCATTTTTTTTTAAAAGAGTTAAAACTAGGTAAGGACAAAAGGAAAGTGGAGATGGACTTTTCAGCTTAGCTAATATTTTTGTTAGATGTTTATTCAGTACAACCAACAACCCCAGAACTAAATATAAGGCTCGCCACTACTTTGTCTATTCATCATTTTGAATTTATTCTCTAAACAAAACTCAAAAAAAAAAATCCACTTGATTCCAATCGATCGTAATTTTATTTAATTAATTAAATAATTTCAAATACTACACATATACGCCTACTCTATTGGATACCGCCTTTCGATCATTCGGCAAAATATAATTCAATTTTATAACGATTCAGCCAACGTAGTCGCATTGTCAAGCACATAAAAATACCAAACTGGGAAAAAATCATCATACCCAATAGAGAAAAATCAAATACAATAAAGTAATTGAATACAAGCGACATAGGCAGACCAGAGCCGGCGTCCCAATATTCGAAATTAAGCTTCTCTTCAGAATTGTGTCATAGAATATTTCGGCTAATAAGTAAATTGAAAGCGAAAAAAAAAAAACGTAATTAAATGAACGTCGGAAAATCTTTTACAAATAAAATCAGATTCGAATTCGTACAATAAAATTTTATCAGGCTTTCAGCAAGCATTAGTCGAAAACGGATTCGAAAAGCGTACGAGGAGTGGCAATGATTTGCAAAAGGGTGGTCAACCAAAAAACAGATAACCTTCCTGTTCCGAAAACGTCTGATCCCGGTTGTACCGGAGAGACGTCCTTTCAATTGTTCGGTTGAAATTTTATCGTGTTTATGCAATGGCATAGTGGCCACCATTCGATGTTTCGTAGGATTTAGCCCGTATTTGTTCAGGACCTTTGTAATCTGGGCTCGCTCTCTATATGCAGATCTATTCTCGTTTATGTACGTTCTGAAACGCTTTCGTCGGTTTTTCGTTAGTAATTTTCAAGAGAGGAAACGAGAGCGTTCGAACTCTATGTCCTGTTTGCCCGACCTATGCTGAAAGGTTGGCATACACGCAACATCGAATTGAATGGATTTAAATGGACTTCCAATATGACCAATAAATCATTCAAATCAAGCCGTACGACACGTAATTCTGATTATCTAGTGTGCTGAGGTTTACCAATGTCCATACGTAGATGGTTGCTCCTGATATCCTTCTCACACATATCTACTGTTAAATTTACGAATAATTCTCTCGCATTTTGACCATAATAATGATACATGAGAATGCGTATTTAGCTATGGAAGGATTTGCAATGATTTAGATTGTTGAATGTTTTTGCGAGAATTTGAAATTGTGGTGTGAAAAGGACTTGATAACGGTTTCTAGAAATTTGTTGAAACAAAGCACTTTGAGTTTAAGCTGCGTCGAATGTGATATAAGGCTTTTAAGGAGAAGGATAATAAACATCTGTTCAATATTCGAACTAAGCAGATGAAATTGTAGGTTTCCAGAATTGAAGAACACTCTAGTTTTGATCTGCAAATCGATTGCAACAAAAATGTTGAGCTGACGCCTGTTTAAGATTGTGAATAGTTTATTGTTTTTTTCTTCAATTTGATAGATTTTTGATACGTTTACTTCACGAACGCACTATCAGCTTTTAAGGAGATGTTATCATCCTCTAATCATTTGTAAATGTCTTGGGAACGGCTGATCAAATTGAGTCGGGTGCTCTTTTTTCCTCTTTTTTGACTCAAGATATCTGTAAAATTCCGTTTATGAGATTCAGTTTGAATCGATTATCGAAAAAAAATAAAAAAGAATTTTGTAGTTTTTTTGCTCAAAATTAGAGAACGGGTGTATGGTATTTTTTATTTCTTTTTTTTTTGACTCGCCATATCTTGTATTAAGCTGAATTTTCCATTTTCTTACAGACATCTCGTATCGAGTGGTTATGATTTTTTTCTTTCTACTTTGTTTTTGTAATCGAGATTATGTGCAAAAAGATGAATTTCGCAGATACGACCTCATCCAAATCTAAATGACCTAAAACATAAGGATCTAGTTCTTTTAGTGAATAAGAATTACTTAACTAGTTCAGCAAAATAAGCTATTTTGCCTATCTCTAAGATTTAGTGACATCCCGACAGGTACGAATTTCCTAGTGGCAAGGCCAGGTTGTCACAGATTTGCCAATCACACACCAACTCGAAAAAAGTTTGTATGGCATTACGGTAGTGCCGACTAGTTCAGTCTTAAGCAATTTTACCATGCATTAGATTGGTCAACATGCTTCTTTTGCAGTAAATGAGACCATCTGATTGGGCATATAAGACTTTTCATCTCCCAAAAGCTATAAACCAATCAAACGCAGTTCTAAGTGTGTTAGTTTAATGGGAAATGCAATACCGCGATATGGGCTAAAGACGCAGCTTATAAGTAGCTGCCATCTGAAGTTAATTGGAATTATTTCAAAAAATGAAAGAAACCTCCGTAAATGAAGCTTACAAAGATAAAAATATTTCGATGAAAAATATTTTGAGATGTCCCAAGAGTAGCAAAAGTTTTTGTACTCCCGCTCGATCCATTAGAGGTAGTTCTACATCATCGATTCCATCTTGTTTTGTTCTTAAGAATCTAGATGCAAACAAATCGTTCGGTCCAGATGGAATCCCTGTCATTGTCCTTAAAAATTGCTGCGCTTCGCTTGCTAAACTTTTATGCAACCGATACCATCTCTGATCATCGTCCTACACTGTTCTATTTTCATGGAAGCTTGCAAATGCCCAAAGGCAATAGCCTCACTTCTGTCGAAGGTCATGGAAACAAAGAAGGAGACTTTTTAACCACCCTCACGCTGAACGTTGGAACAAGAACATTCACCAGTTTGGTGACTCTTTTATTACCGCTCTTGATATTTCCAAGGCTTTTGACAGAGTATGGCACAGCGCCCTTTTGATCAAACGTAAGGTTAAAAGTTTGGGCGACTCCCTTATTTCCTGGATTGAAAGTTTTAGCGTATCGTCTTGGGTGGTATGATTTCTCCTTCTTATAAAACTCGCTGGTGTCCCTCAGAGTACGGTTCTTTCTACCACCCATTTTCTAATATTTATTAATGACTTGCTATCTTCCACTTTCAATTCTATATAGCTTCGCTGATGACAGCACATTATACTTCTCATATCACTTTAACACTGCATCCTTAGTCCGCTGTACTAGCTTAGTAGAGCAACGTAGATACATGGTTCAATAATTGAATGTGAATGTGTCCCGCAAAAGTCCAATCGGAGGCCAGCCAATTATCAACTCTTCTTTAGGTATCCAAATCACAGATAACTTATCTTGAAACGATCATAAATTTAACATCGCCAAATGTTTGTGCTACTTAAAATGCCGTAAAACACTCCTAGAGCCGCTTTTGGATTAGTGAGAATTTTCGATGCATGTATTAGGCCACGCCTTGAATTTAATGCCCATAGGAGCTGCAAAAACTTATCTCTCCTATCTGGATAGTATCCAGTCTCAGGCCATTATAATTATATGAAATAATCGCTCGATTCACTCGAGCATAGACCAATTGCAAGCAACTCGTAACTCTTTTGTATCGCTACAACAATGGAGATTATTCGGACGAAATTTCTAAGCTCTTACCACCAGGCATGCCTTTACTAACCCGTAATACTCGAGTTGCTTCACGTGGTCATAAGTATTCTCTCAAACCTATCTTCGGTCGTACTGTCGAATTTCGTGATTCGTTTCTTAAACCGGACTGTTCGAATATGGAACTCGCTGCCCATCTCAGTATTATTGCATGACTACAACATTAACAATTCAAAAGAAATATTCATATCCCATCTCCATCACTTTTTTTTTTTTTTACAGAATGACCTGTGTTATAGGCAATTTCGGCCTTTATGTGCAATGCACAAACACAGTCATGGAGGGAAGGAATGGGATTGGGAAGGTTGGGGAAGGGGAGTGAGAACGACCGTAGCGAGTGGAGAAGCTGGTATATTGCTCAGTTGTGCTAGCTGCTTACTGACAAATATTTGCAGATGTTATGGGAGACTGAATGATAGAAAGCGAACAGAAACCATCTATTGAGTATCTAGGCCTTCTTGAAGTGGAACTGTTTCACTTTTACACCGTTCCCCCATTTTATTGCGAATAATTTTTAATTTTAATTCCCAAAAACCAATATCCTTCCTCCTAACCGGAGCTGCGATTCAGTACAAAAGGGCAACATCTCTTGACACGCGCTTTGAATTCATCTAGAGAGGATCCTCTGAAACATGCCATCGTTGACGCGTATCGTAGTTGCGATTTGACAATCCAAGTCGAGCAGAGCAGCACGAATTCACTTAAGAGGACCCTTTTCGCTTAAATTCTCAAGCATTCGCACCCTTTGGAGCTCCCGGTTTTTTCACACGTCTGATCGTATTCACACAGCCCTGCCGTAAACAAATTCGATAACAATCAGGCTGTGACTGCTAGTCCACCATCATGCTCTGATACTCCAACGGGTTAAAAAAAAACATCGCTGGGCGATTGGCAAAGGTCACATCAATATCACTCACTGTAGGAATCTGTCGGCTCGCTCAAAATGACAATCGAATCGCCAATGACCTCTCCATGACGCAGTCAACGTTTGTAATCTTGCTGAACCAGAGAAAGAGCAGTGGCGTCCATTCTAATGGAAAGTTTACCAATGAGAAGTTTACTATATATCTGCTGGGTGTACAGCATGTGTCGAGTCGCTCCCCAAACTTGCAATAGATGCGACTCAAAAGGTCAATTCACCCGGACACAACCCTCTCTCCCTCCCCCTCCCGTTCCGTTTTTAGCTATTCTAAACTGGGAGTCTAGTTAGTGATAGCCCTTTTGCGCACAGTCCGCAATCGTGCAAAATTTTCGCACGCAGAAGACCGGAATTTGAACTCAAGACCCTTGTATTGCCAGAACCCAGATCAGTTAAAGTAATGCACAAAAAACGTGAGATCCTTCGCACAACCTAGTCCTACCGGATTTGCTTGAAGTGACAAATGAAGAGTCAATTCTGACCTGGCCAATGAGTTGGAATTCGGGGCATACCTTTGTAACATGAAAAATAGTTAACGAAAAGGAGTTCCACCGTCAATACCTGGTCGACGATGTTGACGGGATCTTCCTTAATATGAGTAAGTAATAGTTGCGGTAATAGAAGCAATACTTCTCTGATATATTTAAGAAATTCTAGAAACAGCCATAAGAGATCATCAAACTTCAATAATCCTCTATCAGGGGAAGGCAGCGTCATTGCTAAAATACCAAAGAAGGGAGAATTTCGCGATTGTGACGACTGGCGCGGAAGTAATCGAAGATCATGGCTAAGATAATTCTCAATAATGATGTGAAGAGTACTCTCAAATTCTGGTTGGATTCTGCAAGGAGTTGTCTTGAAACGAACATGCAAATACCCTGCGGATAATGCTGAGCTTGGATGTAGCTTAGTGTGAAGGGTGTTGGTCTACAATGCGAAGGTCGTGAGTTCAAATCCCATTCGATGTATAATTCTAGCACACTGCCTGTGTGGATATATTTGGGTTATCTCAATCTGCAAAAATAAAAATTCGCAAATATATGGCTTTGCGAAGTTAACAACAGTAACAACTTTTCCAAAATAATAAATAAATGTTAAGGAACTTAGAGGGCAACAGCTAAAGGCCTATGCTTAGGATCACGTCTTGTAGAAGAGAGTTGTTTCTGGCTTATGTGCCTTTAAGCGATCTTAACAGGAATTTGATTGACTGATTGAACTTGAAGGTCTGGAGACCAAGGTCTGGTTTGCGCTGCAGTGCCATTGAAAAAGAAGAAGAATGTTAAAGCTGTGTACTGAAATGGGTTTGCCACTACAAGCTAAGCTTTAGAAAGCGTTAAGCGAGATCAAATATGAAATGATTTGCGTAGGAGAGATATTATAGCAGAGATTAAAGATACGATTCTAGAATCCTCCGAAAATGCAAGATATCGCATATTAAATATAGGAGAGCTGCCCGAAATCTAGAGTGTAGCGTAGTGGATAACGTGTTGGTCCACAATGCGAAGGTCATGAGATCAAATTCCAGCCGGCGCATAGTTCCAGCCATGCCTTCTGGGATATACGTTTCTACAAAGGCACTACAGCCCAAATCGGGCCTTGGCCTCCTGACCTTCAGGATCTTTAACATTTTTCATTACTTATTGTGAAAGGGTTGTTAGCCTTTCGCACAATTCTCTATCCACGATTTTTTTTTCATATCCATAAATTGAGGTGACCAAGGTATATCCAAGCAGGCAATGTGCTAGAATTATATATTACGTCGACCGGGATTCGACCTCACGACCTTCGCATTATAAGACCAACACGGTGTTGGTTACCTCAATCTTCGGAAATGAGAAATTCGTAGGTAGAGGGTTGAGCGAAGAGCTAACAACTCGTCTACAATAAGTAAGGAAAATGGAACTTGAAGGTGATTCATTATTATGTTGGCGTATGTTTACTTAAGCATAGGCGCTTGGTCTTAGAGTCAAAACTACCACAAAAGAAGCAAGACATCAAAGATATATGCGTAAAATCAAGAACATGTTTATAGATTTGATCGCAAGGACACCGACTATCATCAGCGGACAAGATGTAAGAGATGCCAGATTTTTGTCAGAATAAAGACGTTGCAGAAAAGGAAACTGATGCTTTTTTTTAATAAAACCTGAACTGGAGGTATAGTTTTTTTATGCAGAGACAGAGTACCGTTGATGAGGTAAGGAAGAAGGGAATTAAGGTTTGGTTTAGCTAAGTCGGAAGATGCGGTTGATATTTGTCTTGAATTTCTGGATGTTGAAACATACGGTTCCAGTGTTTCGTAAAAAGCGATGAGTCAAGAGATTGGAAAATTCGCGAGATCAGTCTTCATAAAAATAACGATGAACTCGGCAACTCAGCTGATGTTACATCTATGTTCGAGCAAATAAGGAGTTCAGGAGAGTGCGGAATCTCCTACAAATTATTATAGCCCGAGATTAAACAAGATATAGATAAAGGAGTGTAATTTTCGCAACTCCTCCCCAGAGGTTCGAGTTGTGATCCATTTTCAACCTTACAAACGACTTGCAGATTATCAGCAACTCGGAAGGTTGAAAAATTGTTTGGATCGCCTTAGTTCACAAAAACACTGGATGCCTTAGCTACGTTGAATTGAGAATATATTCAACATTGCTAAGGAATCGGTTTCAACACAAGCTCTTCCATTCCAACATAAGCTATCTATCCGTGACAGTCATGATGATGACAGGATCATTACGTTTTGGAGACATACTCGTAGGTAAGACTTCACAGCCAAAAATTACCGATTCCAAATTTTATCAAGATGGAGAGATAGGAGACCGCTTTATTTTTTGGACGCGTTGTACTCAACCATGTTATTTTCACCCCAATCGAGAACATCTGAGAGATCTTCGTTCAGTATTCATACGTTGTATAACAGAGATGTTAGAACGGGCTAGAAATATGTAGTGGATGTAGAGGAGAATGAATGCAAGCTAATAATGAAAATTGAGAAGAGAGTCGAAGTCCTAGCATGATTTAAATCAGTACAAGAAAAAGTTGGTTTAAAATCTATGAATTATTTATATAAATTATCTTCAGATTGGGTAGATGAGCTAGGTGCCACACTTTATCAAACGCTTTGGAGATGTGCAGAGTGATAATGATATAAATGTAAAACATCACCAATGGAAAATTATTTTGTACATACGAATTTGGTGGTTAGTAAGAATAAAATGATGTTGAAGATAGTTTATCGCATTATTTTTCTTAGCTTTCGATAAAAGTGAAGTAATGGCACTTGGGCGGTAGTAAGTGGGAGTTTTAGGTGAACCTTTCGTAGGCACGAGCTGAAAATTTGCAAGCTTCGAAGAAGTTGAAAACGCGCCTTAAAATTACGATAATGGGAAGACCTTGCAAGAAAGGGGCAACAGTTTTTGACGGTGAAAGCAAAGATTCCACTGGGCCGGCTATTGAGAACTCGGTATACATTTCTGCAATGAATTTTGATTTGATTTTGTTTGAATGCTCGTGAATTTTGGTCAAAGCGAGTACATTGGTGGAATTGTAGATTTGGCAGCAGATTCTGGTGCTAGAATATTTGCCTTGGTTGCAAGGTTAATAAAGATTGTTAGGATTTCGCAATTCTTTTTCCTTTCCATACCTGCTTCAATGCCGAACTTTGGGTTACGGCTGAAAGGTCTGAAATAGGGATTTTGATTCGAAAATGAAAGTTGAAAGTTGAAGTCAAAGCGAAACATTATTATGCTCAAGGATAACGTTGAGTTGGGTGACCGCGTAATATATAGAAGCGATCAGAAAGCCAGAGAAATAAATTAGTTTTGCCGATTACCAAAGTCCAATGCTCAGGATCGAGCCATGCGCAATAAAACTATCATATTGCCCTAAAAGTGGTCTAAACGCGAAATTGATTTGAAGGAAACATAGTAAATTTTCAAAAATAAGCCGGTCAAATTAAATTTTCGCGTTGTTTGAAGCTTGATATCAACCATAAATTCAACGAATATTAAATGAAATTAATTTCAGTAGAATTGCTATAGGCATAAATTTTAATATGGGATTTCAAGTCCGCCGTAGGTGGTCTCATTTACGGAATCTAGAGAGCTCTCTACCTCACAGTTCTACTAATTGATACTTTTAATACGCAACTTATAGCAGCATCAAGAAAACTTAACAAGACCTACATTTTTAAGAAAGCAATAAGCCCCAGAAAAATGGAAACGATTTTCGTTAATGATATACTTCAGGTATTATCCCACTCAAACAGCTTTAGAAGATGTTTCACCATTTGTGCGAAAATACCTCTGCTTTTTTAAAAAAAAAAACAAATTTATTAAACTTTAATCCGTCGCTGCCGTGAAAAAAAAATAGATTCGTTTCTATGGTAATAGTCTGTTAGACGATATTAAAGATTTCCTACATAACACAGCTTGTTCAATGATTTCAGAGTTTACTGCCTGCATGGGTGTACAAGGTTGTGGTAAGGGCTAACACTTTCACAGTAACAAATAAATGTTAAGGAATTAAAGGTTAGGAAGCCTACAATCGATTCGGGCTAAAGTGCCTTGAAGGATGGAGTCTTACGAAATTGGGAAGTACAGAAAACTAAAAAATTAAATCATTTTTTAAATTATAGCTACTTCTTTAAGATTCAAGATGCAGTTGAAATGTAGTTGAAATTAAAGATGGAAATATATCAATAAAATAACATAAAAGTATTTTTTGGTATTATCTTCATAGTCATGATTATTTTGTTCGATTGAAGAAAGGGCATAAGGTGAAACGGAAATTCGTGTATTATCTAAACTCCGTAGAACATAAACATACTGATGGTTCGATCTGTAAGTGGTAAAAAACAGAACAAGTTAAAATCCCCCAAAAACTACCTCTTTGGTCGTGTATTCAATATAGTTTCAAGCCTATCACTATCTCCACTCTAATTTTTGTTGAAGGATTCTAGCTTCGATTCCCACGTTAAAATGTTTCAAGCTACGAGTTAGATGCTTTTAGAATTCATACATAATCTAAAACAAAATTGGTTTAAGTAAATACCGTACAAACATTTTTAAATGCAAAATTTGTTAATTTTATTAATTATTTTCTACTTCTTCTTCTACAATGGCACTACAACCCAAATCGGGCCATGCCCTCCTACACTTCTGGTTTCTTAACTTTTTTCATTATTTATTGTGGAAGGATTGTTAGACCTTCGCACGACCCACTATCTACGATTTATGTTATTTTCGCATTATTCAGAGATATTTAGCCTACATGAAATTATGCACGACTGAATGCAATTACCAAACATTCAACCGCAATAATCATCTATTAGAGACGATGCACCAGATAAGGGGCAGAAAGTTTCCACCATTCGGTGGGAAGGAAAGTCCCACGTATAGACGAACTACCAACCGAACTCCTTAAAGCGAACCCGGAAGTAACTTCCGATATATTCCTTCCACTCTTTACTGAGGTGTGGATTGCAAGATTATATCCAACTGAATGGAAGGAAGGGGTCATTGTGAAAATCCAAAGAAGGACGACCTTCCGGATTGTAACAATTGTCGTGGTATATGTCTACTTACTGCCATATCGACAATCATGGCTAAGGTAATTCTCAATAGGATTAGTGATGCTGTGGAGAGCACTCTCGAAGTTTATCAGGCTGGATTCCGTAAAGGGTCGTCTTGTACCGGAATGAATGATGAATTTTGTTACATGGTTGTACTACGTGGAAAATGACCGCTCGACTTACCAAGAACTGCAAGAACTGCAAACTTTCGTGAACCAATACCGCCGATGCATTTCAGGAATATTCTAGCTAGAAGTGATCTCAACTTCTTCTTCTACAATGGCGCCCAAATCGGACCTTGGCCTCCTGATATTCAGGTTCCTTAACATTTTTTATTACTTATTGTGGAAGGGTTGTTAGCCCTTCACAAAACCCTCTGTCTGCGACTTTTTTTTATTTTCGTAGATTGAGGTGACAAAGGTATATCCAAGCAGGCAATGCGCTGGAATTACATATTGCGTCGACTTGGATTTGAACTCACGACCATCACATTACAAGACCAACACGCTACCTACTAGGCTACACCCTAGCTTGAAGTACAACTGGGCAGACTTAAATAGGTATTGAGGTTCAAAGGCAGAAAGGGCAGTGGATCGGTTACACTTTGAGGAAGCCAGAGCGAAACATCGCCAAACAGGCTCGGGATTATATCCCTAAAGGAAAACGTAGGGTTGGTCGATCCTGTAGTACATGGAAGCGTGCAGTTGAGTTAAGGCCAGCGAAATAAACAAGTCCTGACAACAGCTAGAGGCCAATACTCAGGATTCCGCCTTGTGGAAGAGAGCTGTTTCTGTCCTATGTCCCTATAGGGGTTCTTAACGGGAATTTTATTAATTGACTAGCAAACGCCCGCGACTTCGTCTGCATAAAAATCGCAATAATAAGCAATTTTTGAGAATGTAGTTAGTAATAAATTATATAGGATATATAATCCGCTTACTTTAATGGCTCTTTGAACACAATGTTTTGTATTTTGTTGGAATCAGAACCACAAATTATTAAGAATGATAGCATGATTGAGGCTTTCGTGGCGTAGTAGGAAACGTGCTTGCTTCTCAGTCAATAGGTCGTGGGTTCGATTCCCACTCTAGACGGGATTTTTTTAAACGCAAATTTTTCAGTTGCTACTGGTGATAAAAAATTATTCGCAATAAAATGGGGAAACGGTGTAAAAGTGAACCAGTTCCACTTCAAGAAGGCCTAGATACTGAGTAGATGGTTTCTGTTCGCTTTCTATCATTCAGTCCCCCATCAAATCAATCAAATTCCTGTTAAGACCCCCTATAGGGGCATAGGACAGAAACAACTCTCTTCCACAAGGCGCGATCCTGCGCATCGGCTTTAAGCTGTTGCCAGGACTTGTTTATTCCTCTGGCCTCCTGCTCAACTGCTCGCTTCCATGTGTTACATGGTCGACCAACCCGACGTCTTCCTTGAGGGTTATAGTCCAGAGCCTGTTTTGCGATGTTTTGCTCTGGTTTCCTCAAAGTATGACCGATCCACTGCCACTTTCGCCGTTGAATCTCAATACCTATTTTAGTCTGGCGAGTTGTACTCCAAAGTTCGTCGTTGGAGATCACTTCTGGCCAGAATATTCCTAAAATGCGTCAGAGGCATTGGTTTACGAAAGTCTGTAGTTTCTTGGTAAGTCGAACGGTCACTTTCCACGTAGTACAACCATATAACAACACGGATTTGACGCATGCGTCAAAAACTCGCAGCTTCGTGTGAAGGGAGATCTCTCTTAACCTCCAGAAAGGGGAATGGATACCGAAGGCCTGACGAGCTTTATTTAGCCGAGCCTCAACATCCTTTTCGGCTCCGCCGTCCATGCTGACAATGCTTCCGAGATAGCAAAAATCTTGCACCTCTTCCACATCCTGTCCATTAAGAACAATCGGTGTGCTTGCGTTCGAATCCATGTGCATGTACTTGGTCCCCCATAACATCTGCAAATATTTCTTAGTAATCAGCCAGTACAACTGAGCAATATACCAGCTTCTCCACTCGCTACGGTCAATCTCCCTTCCCCAACCTTTCCAATCCCATTCCTTCCCTCCATGACTTTGTTTGTGCATTGCACATAAAGGCCGAAATTGCCTATAACACAGGTCATTCTGTAAAAAAAAAATGATACTCGCATTTGAATGGGAGAGGCTCGTGATCAAATCAATCCCGTGATTTGAGATCATATACGTATTGAAGAGCATTTAGGACATGTGAATAATTATTACAGCTTGTGTTAATTAAGAAAAAAGCCCTAATAAAATAACATTAACAGGACTACGATTGTGCGTAGAGCCCAACCATACGATACCATAGATGAAATCGAAATTTTTGTGATATTATGTAATTTTATATGGGGAGTGGCTGCACTGAACTAATTTGTTGCACATCATGCTAGAGTAGCTATAAAAATTTTTTGACCAAATTTAAGATTCAAAAATTGAGTAGGTACTGAGAAACTTAGTGCATTGAATTTAATAAAATTGTGCAATTTGTATGGGAGGTGGTAGAAGGAAAGGAGGTTTTTGGTGATATTTCGAGAAACAACTATAATCATCATGCAATTGATACATTTTAAATTTCAGGTCTGTATCATTCACGCTTTTTAAGAAAATCGAAATTTTGTAAAGACGTGGAATTGTGTCACATTGTAAGGGAGGGGAAAAGGAGTGAACCTACTCGGTTAATTTTTTTCCCGATATTAATAATGCTTATTTAGGATAGAGTACGAAATTTGAGCTCAATGAAAGTTATATGTACTGAGAAAATTAGTTTAGAATATTTCATGAAAAAGTGCAGTTTGTATGGGAGGTGGTGGAAGAAGTAGGGGGTTTTAAGTGACTTTTTGAGAAGCAACTATAATTAATTTAAAATTGACATATTTTAAATTTCAGATCAGTAACATTTACAGTTTTCAAGAAAATCGAATTCTTGTAAAGTCGTGGAATTGTGTCACATTGTATGAGAGGTGGTAGAAGGAATGAAGCTAATCGGTTAATTTTTTTCCCGATATTTATAATAATCAAATTAAGGATAAAGTACAACATTTAAGCTCGATGAAAGTTACACGTACTGAGAAAATTGGAGAATAGCCTTCCATGAAAAAGTGCAGTTTGTATGGGAGGTGGTGGAAGGAGTAGGTGGTTTTAAGTGAATTTCTGAGAAACAACTATAATCATTACACAATTGATATATTTTAAATTTCAGATCTGCATCATTCACGCTTTTTAAGAAAATCGAATTTTTGTGAAGTCGTGGAATTGTGTCATATTGTATGGGAGGGGTAGAAGGAGTGAAGCTACTCAATTAATTTTTTCCCGATATTAATAATAATGCAAATTAAGGATAAAGTACAACATTTAAGCTCGATGAAAGTTACACGTACTGAGAAAATTGGAGAATAGCCTTCCATGAAAAAGTGCAGTTTGTATGGGAGGTGGTAGAAGGAGTAAGGGGATTCAAATAATTTTTATACTATAGATCACATTTCTAAAAAAAATAGTATGTTATAAATTTCAAATGATTTACTCTAATAGTTTTGAAGAAAATTTGATTAATATATATTTTTGAAAATGAGTCATTTTGTATGGGAGGGGGTAGAAGGCGTGGGGGTATTGAAATAAGACATCACGCAGATTACATCTCGATGCACATCTAACAAACTGTGAAAGTTTCATTACAATCGGTTTAGCTGTTTTTGCGTGCAAACCGGAAAGACAAACAGACAGACAGAGAAAATTTTTAAAAACGTTTGTTTCTGCTTAGTTATTACTAAAAAGCAAAAAACCTATTTATAGCCATTTATAAACAAATAACAGTTAGACACTACAATTATATTTATATAGATTGAATGCAAGTTCATTTTTTCCAATAGAGCTCAATTCTTAAAAGCTAATTTGAAACATTTGAAGGTTAAATATTCTTAACTGGTTTGGTAAAGAAAGGTTTCAGCAGAAAATGAAACATCTTGATTAATAAAACAGAACTAGATGAAATACGAAAAAAATTTCCTTAATGTTCTCCACCAACCATGGAACTATGAATCCATATGTCACCAGCGACGGGTTAATAAATAATATACACATCACATTCTTTAAAATACCGGCAAAATATCGTCTCTCGAATCAATAAAAGCAACATCCTACTCATTTTGAAAATACTCTTCATGTATAAATATAAATCATCCCTAAGCAACATTACAGCGAAAAAAAGACAGCGAATACTCTGAAAACAATTTCCGACAAAAACACACACAGCTACAACCCCATTTGGCCTTAATATTAAGATTAAATCGCCGCCGCCATATTTGTACTGAAATCAAGTATCCCTCAAAAAGCACTTTCGAATTTTCTGCCTCACATTCTAATGGTCACAGATGTGATGGAAAAACACAAAAATAATTCGGTTGCTTATACACAATGGCAATAAGGATTTGTCATTTTAAGTGGAAAATTGATTTCAGTATATTTTTGAACAGACGCACTATGAAAACGATGTCTGTCGATGAAAATTTTATTTTTGACGAATTTAAATAACGATCGATTTCTTTTAATACCCAAGATAGAATTCGACTACTATAAGTTCGCTCTAAGGTTTGTAATGCTAAGAAAACGGGCTCGGAAAAAAATGTATCACTCAGAATTTCTTGTTATCACTCAAAAGTCATGGTTTCCTCTTTAGCTTGAGAACGCATTAAGGTAATAATCTCAACTTCAAATCGAATTCGTAATCGGGCCAAATCACTTCACTCCTTCTACCCCCTCCCTAACAAAATGGCATAATTTCACAACTTTAATGTAAGCCCATTTTCTAAGAAAATATAATGCTATTGATCTGAAATTTTAAACTTAGCATTTTCGTGGTATTTATTTCTCTAAAAAATTGAAATCTTCCACTCATTCTACCACCTGCCCTAAAAATTGGACAATTTCTTTATATACAATACTGCAATTTTTTCAGTACATATAAAATGTTTGGGTTCGAAATTCACGTTAACTAATTTATTAGTAATTATAGTGACATGAGAAGAAATCAGTTTGATCCCGACACTTTCTATCTTCTCCCGTACAAGATGACACAATTTCATAACTGAACAATAAGTTCATTTTCTTGAAATGTATTGATAATATGTACAGTAATAAGATTATTGATCTGAAATTTAAATCGCATTATTTTCAGCTACCTCTGTAAAAATCGTTAACACAATCTGCCATTTCCTATTCGAAGTTAGTTTGGGGTTCCGTGTTACAACAATTTTTAAGACAATGATGCTCTAATTGGGCGGAATGTACTTTATAAGTAGATTTCTAATATGACAGGAAAACCACCTTCTAAATTCACGGAAACTTCCAGTCCATCTAGAGTATGGCATGATTGGAAATAATCCGAAATCATAGTTTTGTAATGAGTTGGAGAGATAGTTCTGTAATGTTTTAAAAATAATTTGTTTTTACTAAAGTTTTGAGGAATATTGGATCGAAAGGCTATTCAGGATGTATGGATTTATTTACGAACCTATTCAGTCGCCTTTCGAATGTTTTGAGATTAAATTTAGATAATAGTGGTGGTCAGGAGAAAGAATGAACACTAATGCCTAAGTTAAATCTTCATCCAACATTTGTAGACAAATACAAGAAAGAGCTAGGTGAGAATATACAAATTTTTAATGACTCTAATTCGTATATAACGGCAGATAACTTAGAAACACAATGTATTACACTTTCTATGAATTTGTCCTATTTTAAAGGAAATTAGGAAGAAATATTTTGAAAAGACAGTATTGGGGTTAGAGGACTTATGTGCTATTTTGAATGGCTATCAAAAATACGGGATGGGAAAATTTAGTGATGTATGTAAGATCTGGATGTTTCTACCGCTGAAACCTAATTCAGCAATTCAATTCATGAGCGTTGAAGACTAGTAAACTATGTAAAACTACTAAAATTTAAATAAAAGTAAGCCAATCGAATAACAGAAGTTCCCCGCGATACAAGAGCTCTATGCTATACAACAGTTCTTTGCTATATATGTAGGTACAAAAGTTCTATGCGCTACAACAGTTCTAGGCGCAAACTAGTAACAAATTATAAGAAAAAGAAATTATATAGATACAACTCATTTTTACCCGTTCACACACGGTACTAAGCCTCAAGACTCTTGTCACCTAACTAAGAAAATCCTTTTTTATTTGCACCTGCGAAAATATAAGCCTAAATATAAATTTTCCAGATAACTAACTAAAATTTAACGACGTTCTTAGCTGACACATCTTAGAATAAAAGTAATTGATATTAATGGTAAGAGAAAGAATAATGTTTTCCGCAAATTAAACGTAGTTTTTCATAGTAATAAAATTCCTTAGTAATACATATTATTTTTTCTAACATTCAACATTTTCTGGTTCAACGCGCACGAAAGGTTATTACTTTAGTGAACGATTATATTACAGTGTGGATATAAATAAACAGAAACCATCCAAGTTATAAGTAGCTGTGTTTCAAAGACTTTCTTTTCATGAAACTATAGCTAGCGTATACATAGTTCGTTATGTTGATCTGAAATTACTTTAGATGAAATATGACTCTTAATAATCGAAAAGGATTTTGAATAAAATACAAATTATGGAAACATGTTGTTTTGGCATGTTACAATATTAAAACTCTTTGTAATGTAATAAATTTAGTAGCGGGCAGACAGATTTGTTTAATTGTTGAAACGAATAAAATATGATTTCAATTGTCGTAGCTTTTTTGAAAATTCTCGCAATTATTGTTTATTGAATGTTGTAATAGTGCATTTCGAATTTAAAGGAAATATTTCCATATTTTACATTGTTTGCTTTATTATATGTGAGATTTTGGTCTCTCGATGAGTTGAGACGATACGCGCAGTCTTTCGAAATAATTTTGAACCCCAATTCGAAATATTTTCAATCGCATCACCAAAAAGTATAAGTAGTAGAGCTTTCATAAATAAAATTTTTTGCCATATTTTCATATCTCATCAGAAATTCTGGCAATTTTCTTTTCAAATTTAATGAAAGTTGCATACTTAGTTTGGTAATACCGTGGTAGGGAGTACTTCCACCTTCAAAAAGTTATAGTATAAATAAAACAACGTACATAGCAAACTGAAACATGGAGACTGGAGTAACAGACACCTAAATAAAAATAAACCATTTACCTACTCATAACACTACTCGTTCGGCATAGATTCAAAATAAGTTGAGTGAGTATAACACACGTTTATAAATTATCCCACTTTAATGTTTAATGTTATTACGCAACATATTTTTCAGCATAATATTATGAAAGCCTCAAACCATGAATTTTTCATATTTTAACATATCTTCTAATTGAGAATCACCATATAATCTTGATTTTAATATGTTTGTCGGTCTCAAGTTTAAGCTAATTTAAACGTAGACAAATCCTTTGATACTCCTATCACGCTACTACCATCTTTGTTAAAAACAACAGCGCAATACGTTTACGGTTTCTCTCTAAATGGTCGATCGTGTAAATTCATAAGTATCCTTTAATGTAATTTTCATTTCGATAAGTTTTTTTTTCTTGTGTATCCTCGATTAATTAGAAAATAATTAACGCTTTGTTAGTCGAAATGGCAAACAAGATCGATTGATTTATTATGTTAAAATTAGTCTGCTGGTGGTATTTCATTATGTTTGTATTCGCATAATAGCTACGTCGCTAGCTACAAAATACATGCGATACAAGATTTTATCGGGAAATTTAAAGCATATTTTGGCGATTAGTTCACTTTAAACTGGCTTAGTAATGCTTAACATAAGGTATTACTTTTACCAAAGGCACGATTCTATTTACAAGATATTGTTCGGATTATCTATGCAATTAATGTACTTCATAGTTTAATACTGCGTATAATGGTTAATATCGTAATTGGTTGGAAATATGAGGTATGTTATTAACGGTGGTACCTATCTATTTACGTAGATACAGATATTTTCAATATGCCTAATATGGACGGTTAATTGGCATGGTATTCAAGCAATTCCAACTGTTATAGTAGTTGTTAGATATAAATTAATTGAATGATTATGTTCTTTATGAACTCATTTCAATCCTTGTTGCGGAATAGTATTTCATCATACGATATACCTATAGTCGATTTGAATACCTGTTTCAAGTGTCTTGTTACTATGCAATTATAACCTGATTATAATTGAGGCCTAACAAAACGAGTTTTATTTATGGCATTCTTCATTGTTCCATTGAACAACATAAAAGCCCAAATCGGTCTTTGTTATCCTCACCTTCAGGTTCCTTAATATTTATTTGTTACTAGCGATCCTCCGCAACTATGTCCGCGTAAGAATCGCAATAATAAACAATTTTTGAGAATGTAGTTAGTAATATTGTTATAGATCTTGCGATCACGCAATTTGGATGTTGCCAGAAACACCGAGAGAAGTCCATCAACATGTCAAAACGCTATAAACATGTTTCCAGACACTTCTAATAAACTCCATAAAGTACGCAATCTAGAATAGCCGAGACACACACACACAACGACATCTGTCTGGAGTATAAATACCCGCCAACTTTCAGACAACAGTTTAGTCATTCTTTGAAATCTGCGAAAGCACGTAAACCGGTGCAAGTACACGATAAAACAATATCAGTGGTGCCGCCGTACATTAGGCGAATTAAGTAAAAGTGTAAATTGTGTATAAAGTGCAATAAATAAAATTATTCATTATTTTTAAACGAATTGTGTTTTCCTTTGAAATCGGCGATCCCCTAGCTCGCAACAATATATTATGTGGGATATACAAGGGGAGGTCAAAAATTTCGCAGAATGAGGGGACGGACAAGAGAGGGGGGAAATATTTTTACCGGGAGGTATTCTAACACTCAATACAGATATACATTGCGACCATAAAGTATCGGAATTTTGTAAATAAAATTACTCTGGGGAATGGTATTTCAAATTTTTTTTTTGGTAAGCTGTCCTTAGTTATTATCCCAAAAATTAGCGCGGTCTCTTAATCAGCTTTTTTACAGCAGCTAGTTGAATGGGTACACCTCAGTATAGTTATCAAATCAATAAAAACATAACAGAACAGCCCAATCGTACGATACTATAGATGAAAATGAAATTTTTGTGACCTTAAGAGATTCTGTATGGGGACTGGTAGAAGGGTTGACGGCGTTGAACTAATTTGTTTCACATCATGCAAGAGTAACTATAAAAATGTTTTGTGCCAAATTCTTCAAAAATTGAATAGATACTGAGAAAATTAATACATTGGTTTTAGTGAAATTGTGCAGTTTTTGTGGGAGGTAGTAGAAGGAGTGGGGGGCTGAGAGGCAACTATAATCATCATGCAATTGATATTAAATTTCAGATCAGTAACTTTCATAGTTTTCAAGAAAATCGAATTTCGGAAATGTGAAATTGTGTCACATTGTATGAGAGTGGGTAGAAAGGGAGAAGCTAATCGGTTTACTTTTCCCCGATATGAATTATAATACTAATTAAGGATTTAGTACAACATTTGAGCTCGATAAATGTTATACGTATTGAACAAATTGGTTTATAGTATTTGATGAAAAAGTTCAGTTTGTATGGAAGGTGGTGGAAGGAGCGGGGTGATTCAAATAATTTGTACACCATAGATCAAGACAATTTTATTATTATATATTTTTGAAAATGTGTCATTTTGTATAGGAGGAGGTAGAAGGCGTGGGGTCATTGAAGTAAGACCAAACGCAGATTACATCTCGAAGCATACCTAATAAACTATGAAAGTTTCTTTATAATCCGTTCAGCCGTTTTTGCGCGAAAGCCAGACAGACAGATAGAGGAGAATTTTAAGAACATGAGTTTCTGCTTAGTTATTGTCGAAATAAAGCAAAACAGTAATTTATAATCATTTATAAACAAAAAACAGACAGACACTACAATTATATTTATAAGTATAGACTATGAAAGGTTTTAAATCGATATATATATATTGTGCGAACTTTAAGAACAGAAGAGAAATTGTTGGAATTGGAACATGTGCTTATCAATATTAATTTGGACGTTTTAGAATTATGGAAAGTCAGGAGAATAGGAGGTTGTATCATAGAATGGAAAATCTTTCTCTATGGTATAGGATTTCTTGTGAAGAAACATTTGAAAGACTACATATTGGTAGTAAAATGTTTTCTAGAGCAAATCGCACTTCTGAAATTCAAGATTCCTGGTACGGAACATATTTTAACCCTAATTGAAGCTTACGCACTAATCAACGACTCCGAGGGAACATTAATCGCAAGATAGCACGTAATCCTCCAAAGAGACTCTAACGCTCAAGTAGGAAAAAGAGGTCAGGGAGAGCAATAAATCCATACAACGACAAATACCGAAACCCAAGAGGAGGGAAGCTAGTAAATTTTGCCTTAGAATATAACTAAAAAATTCTAAACTCGTCCTTCGAAAAACAAAGCACTCGGAAATGGACTTCTATTCTACAATGGCACTACAGCCAAATTCGAAGCTTGGCCTCCTAATCTTCTGGTTCCTTAACATTTTTCATTACTTATAATGGAAGGGTTATTAGGCCTTCGCACAACCCTCTATCTACAAATTTTAATTTTCGTAGATTGAGGTAACTAAGGTATAACCAAGCAGGTAGTGCGCTAGAATTATGCGGCGACCGGGATTTGAAGTCACGACCTTTGCATTGTAGACCAGCATGCTACCAACTAGGCTACACCCTAGAAATGGACTTGGATGTCTCCAAATGGTCATTCTCTTTCAGGAAGCAGAAATGATGTTACGAACCACAGACTGATAGTGATGGCGAATTTTTAGAAAATATTCTCAAAAATAACCAATGTACTCAACGCAAACCAAACACGAGAACAAGCTGGTTTCAGGAGAACATATTCGACTATGGACCATATATTATAAGCTATAGAAAAATATATGGAATTTAATAAAAAAGCTTATCTTGCATTTATTAACAGTATCAAAGGCCTTTGATACTGTTAAGCACAATGTGGTATGGAAGGCCCTAGAGGAGTAGGGTGTAGAAAATGGTTACATGTACATACTAAAAGAAATTTCTAGGCACAGTACAGCCAGGATAAAATTGGAAACTACTGGTTCGTAGTTTGACTTGAAGAGGGGAGTCTGTTAGGGAGATTCAATATCGCCGAAGCTGTCCTTGAAAGCATTTCTCGAACACTAGATTGGGACTCACTCGGGCTTCGAATTGGTGGGGACAGACTAACGCATCTTCGGTTTGCAGATGACTTCGTTCTCTTTGCCGAAAATCACATTGCGAACTTCAGCTGCAGAAAGTGGAAATATTGGCCTTTCAATAAATGTTACGAAAACAAAGCTCTTGACTTCCGCGAAGAAGGTTATTCTATTATTAAATGGGAAAGCAATCGAATACGTCGTGTAATCTCCGTGCAAGATAATACAACGAAGGATGTTAACAGATGTATCTCTACGGCATGGAAGGATTTTCGGTCTTTAAAGGATGTTCTAAAAACTGAACTACATGTCAAGTTGAAACGAGAAGTTCATTACAGCCGTATTCTTCCTGCACAAACATACGATCCACAAACGTGGGCATTAATTGCTTCCAAAACCAAAAAGCTCGAAGTCTGCCAACGTGGTATGGAAAGAGTGATACTGGGTATCAATCGATCGTACAGACAAAGGAATTCTACCATTAGGAAATAATCTGGGATTCCAAGCTGCAAGAGAAGAGCAAGATCTTTGATGTGAAAGATGGTGGGTCACATCGTGTGATGTACTCACAATTGATAGACAAAGTTAGTGACCGAATGGTATCCATGAGTTGAAAACAGATCAAGAGGAAGACCGCAATTACGATGAGATGACGATATACTAAAAAAAAAAATACGTAATAAAATGAAAATCTATATAAATATAATTGTAGTGTTTGTCTGTTTTTGTTTATAAATGTTTATAAATAAGTTTTTTGCTTAATTTTAGCAATTACTAAGCAGAATCAAACGTTTTTAAAAAAATTCTCTGTCTGTATGCCTGTCTGTCTTTCCGGCTTTCACGCAAACACGGCTGCATCGATTGCAATGAAACTTTCACAGATTATTGGCTCTACCTTGGGGAGTAATCTGCTTTAGGTTTTACTTTTCTTCCCTCACGCCTTCTACCCCCTCCCATACAAAGTGACTCATTTTCAAAAACTTATAATAATCAAATTTTCATGGAAACTATAAAAGTTATTAATTTGAAATTTAAAATATATTATTTCTATTATAAATGCAATCTTCAAGTATATAAATAGTTTGAATCCCCCAACTCCTTCCACCACCTCCCATACAAACTGAACTTTTTCATGAAATACTATACTCCAACTTTCTCAGTACGTATAACTTTGATCGAGCTAAGATTTTGTATTAAATCCTTAATTAGCATTGTTATTAATGTCAGGAACAAACTAACCAATTAGGTTTACTCCTTCTACCCCCTCCCATACAATCTTACACAAATCCACGACTTTGCGAAAATTGGATTTTCTTGAAAAATGTGAATGTTACTGTTCGGAAATATAAAACATATCAATTCAATGATAATTGTAGTTGCTTCTCAAAAAATAATTAAAAACCCTCCACTCCTTGCACCACCTCCTATACAAACTGCACTTTTTCATGAAATATTCTAAACCAATTTTCTCAGTACCTATAGCTTCGATTGAGCTAAAATTTTGTACTAAATCCTTAATTAGCATAATTATTATTATCTGGAAAAATTAACCGATTAGCTTTACTTCTTCTACCCCCTCCCATACAATGTGGCACAATTCCACGACTTTGCAAAAACTAGATTTTCTTGAAAAGTGTGAATCTAACTGATCTAAAATTTAAAACACATCAATTGCATAGTGATTATAGTTGTTTCTAGAAAAATTACCAAAAACCCCCACTCCTTCTACCACCTCCCATACAAACTGCACTTTTTCATGAAATACTCTAAATCAATTTTCTCAGTACGTATAACTTTGATCGAGCTAAAATTTTCTGATGAATCCCTAATTAGTAGTATTATTATTATCGGGAAAAATTAACCGATTAGCTCCACTCCTTCTACTCCCTCCCTTACAATATGACACAATTTCACGACTTTGCAAAAACTCGATTTTCTTGAAAAGTGTAAATCTAACTGATATGAAATTTAAGAGATATCAATTGCATGGTGATGATAGTTGTATCTAGAAAAATTACCAAAAACCCGCCACTCCTTCTACCACCTCCCATACAAATTGCACAATTTCACTAAATCCAATGCACTAAGTTTCTCAAGTTACCTATTCAGTTTTTCAAGCTTAAAATTGGTGCAAAATATTTTTATAGCTACTCTAGCATGGTGTGAAAAAATTAATTTAGTACTGTCATCCCTTCTATATATCACTCCCCACACAAAAATTCTTAAGAATACAAAAATTTCGATTTCATCGGTAGTATCATATAATGGGGCTTTACGCACAATCGAAGTCCTGTTATCTTTTTAAGCTTAATGTCATTTTATTTGGGCTTTTTTCAATTAACACAAGCTACAACTATTCACATGTCCTTAACACGTATACATATGATCTCGAATCACGGGTTTGATTTGATCACGAGCCTGTCCCATTCAAATGCGAGTATCATGCTATCATTCTTCATAATTTATGGCTCTGACTCCAACAAAATACGAAACATTGTGTTCAAAGTGCCATTAAAGTAAGCGGATTATATATCCCATATAATGTATTACTAACTACATTCTCAAAAATTGCTTATTAATGCGATTTTTAAGCGGACGAAGTTGCGGGCGTTTGCTAGTACATAATAAAATTAATATACCAATTAATAATAATTAAGAGTAATGAATCTAAAAGACAGTGAATATTATGCATGCATTGTGTGAAATAAAGTTCAACAGGCCTTTGGTATCCTTTCTGGGGGTTAAGAGAGATCTCCCTTAGCAAGAAGGTGCGAGTTTTCGACCCATACATCAAATCCGTATTGTAATATGGTTGTAATACGTGGAAAGTGACCGCTGGACTTACCAAGAAACTGCAAACTTTCGTTAGCCAATGCCGCCATCGCATTTTAGGAATATTCTGGCCAGAAGTAATCTCTAACGACGAACTTTGAAGTACAACTGGACAGACTAAAATAGGCATTGAGATTCAAAGGCGGAAGTGGCAGTAGATCGGTCATACTTTGAGGAAACCAGAGCGAAACATCGCCAAACAGGCTCTGGATTATAATCCTCAAGGAAGACGTCGGGTTGGTCGACCATGTAACACATAGAACCGAGCAGTTAAACAGGAGGTCAGAGAAATAAACATGTTCTGGCAAAAGCTGAAGGCCGACGCTCGGGATCGCGCCTTCTAGAAGAGAGTTGTTTCTGTCCTATGCCCGAATAGGTGGTCTTAACAGGAATTTAATTGATTGATTGATTGTGTGAAGTAATTTGGTAAAATAAAGGCTATTTTATTTATTTATTTATTATGAAAGAGTTTTTAGCGCAACCCTAAATTTTCGAATTTTCATTTTAGCAGATTGATATAACCAAGATATCTCTTGGCAAGTTGTGTGATGAAGTTGAACTCTAGAACTTCGCATTGCAAATCAATTCGCTGTCCACTAGGCTACACGTGCATTGCTTTATATTACATAAAAAAAAAATTAAATATTGTTCTCTGCAATCTCTACCTGAAGCATTAATTAATAATTTTCGTTTAGAACAATTTGAATGTTAACATTTGCCTTTATTACTCCTTATTTGATTTAAAAATAATTAAGAACTGAGCTTTACACCAGCATAAAATAGGAGCAAAAATTTGATGCCCGAGTACTTTATCATTATTTCCTAATCTTAATCCATTTTTTTGCTATAAATTAAACCTGCGATTATTTATCATTAAAAATAAAATGTATGCAGAATATCAAAATTAATCATGCACTAAATAAGTATTAAATTCTTTTTTCATTATTTTGTATTTATTTTTATTTAACATTCTCTTTAATGAATTGTTTATGTATTGAAATTAACGATAACGTAAATTGGTAGTACTCTTGAATTCGCCTATGAAAAATTACAACGGAAAATAAAATCAGTCATATATCGAGATTATTGGCGTTTCAATCGTGTTCGTTAATATAACTTGTGAAATCATCCTTTCATCCTTTGAATTTCCCCTACATGAATGAATTTACTCGACTCTACGTTAATTAAATCCGTCCACTCGTTTCAGCATTTGAAAATTAAATTTTCAAATTAGTATTAAGCAGCAACAAAAATAGAAGGGCTGATCTTAATGTTAACATTCAGCTTTAGAAGGATAAATATTTTTTTTTTTACTGAATGATCCATGTTATAGGCAATTTCGGCCTTTATGTGCAATGCACAAACACATATAATGATTTAATCAGCACTGCGAGACTGTACAGTATACTTTCGGAAGGATGCACAAACAAAATGGGATTATTAAAGAAACCAGATATTTCGATCATAGAAAATGGATGTTAGAGCTTTAAGTACAAATTCATTGTTCAGGATTAGCTATGATTGAATCGACACGGATATATCGAAATTCCAATTGTAAACCAAGCAATCTAAATCCAATACTAAGGTGCACCGATCTTCTACTCTTTTATACTTTTGCGGCGTTTTACAAATATATTCAAAATTTCGCTTTTTACTATCGAAATTCATCTACAATTCAATTACAATTTGAATACTATTAAAATCAAAAGCCAACCATCCAAAATATATGGATAGGTATGCGACATTGTTATTAAATACCGGCAAACGTTTTAAAAGTTATTTGCCAGAGTTGTATTAAAATCTATTTCATGCACAGCCAACAATGAAAATTCTATTTCATTCAATCAATATCTCATTGAAATGTATCCTTTACCGGCGAGCTTCAATTCGATTAGCACAACTGGATGTGTAGACTACGCTATTCAGGCGAATTTTTCGACACGTGTACTTCAGGGATATTCATTTCATATATGTACATATAAGATACTAGACATGTTTTTATCCCATTTTGAAACCAGTTTCATACATATTGTTACTAAAAACTCATGAAACAATCGACTACTTCTACGAACGAAGGACTCTTATATGTTATCGGAGTTTCCCAGAAAGGTAAATTTATGGTTTATTGAATCGAGCGTTCAGTTTCTTTTCTTTCTTTTGACACAAAAATAAAAGGAACTAAGTGAAAGTAACCTATGATGAAGCACTACCTAAGATATATATTTCGAAATAGATTTATTTACTTGCCATTTGATAATAATATTTTATATATTTCGTGCCATACGGGTTATAGCTACTTGTGATCCTAACGCATTTTCATGGCGTGCGTGTTTTTCGCAATCATCTGATCTATGAACCTTAGAAAATTGCCAAATGAAAAGTGTCAGACAAAATAGGTTAAAGGTAATTTTGCTGCTATCCAAGTATGAATGAACAACCTTGAATAGCAATAAGTCTTTATTTCTTTTTTTTTCATCCTCAATATTCAATCATGCGTAGCACTTAGCTCACTCAAAAAAAAAAAAAAATTGAAAAACTTTTCCTATTCAATAACTTGGAAAACTTTTGTATTTGACTTTCTACCTGGGGAGAGGACTGAAGAGGGGGGGCGAGGATTGAAGATGGGGGTGAGTAAGAAAGTCGCTTTTCAACACCCATTTTCCAGTCCGCTATTAAACCCATTAATCTTGTGACGTGATAAGGTTCATTTTTCATCGTTAAGGACCAGAGAAGGGTTTAATCTTTCCATAAATGCTCTGTTTAGCAAATGTGTCCTAAAACCACTGATGTGGTTAACAGGTGAACTTTCTACGGCAGTTTAGCAGAGCCAGCTACGATGAGTACCGTGTAAAATTCAAGCGACACCATGTGTCACGATATATTCAGATTGAGACCTTTCTCAGTGTGAATGTGCCAAGGACGAGGGTACCTTTTGAATAGTTTTTTTGACTTCTCGATTTAACTCTATATTGGTAAAATACTTAGGATTCCAAGGAACAATAATATGGGTGAAAGGAAGTTTTCAGAGGAAATCTCGGTATTATGCTATTGAAGAGCTCCACCGGGCATTATACAGGACATTTTAACCGACCGATTTGGGGCTATGTGAAGACAATAAAAAGGGTTTAGATCACGTCGTCGACAGTCGAGGACGACCCAACACAAGAATCATGCTACATTTTTTTTTTGTGATTGAGATTGTTTGTTCAGGCGACTTTCAGGTCCTTTAGGAGTAGGAGTACTACCGGAAAAGAAGAAGAAAAATAAACAACTAGAGATATATACTTCAGACTACCAGGATGGAATTAAGGTCCTGTAGATAGAAATTCCTATCAGATAAATATAAACGTGAATTTAAGAACATTTTTTTTCTCTCGTTCCAACTGAAATGTCGTGGTCTTTTCACATTTCCTTTTCAGAGAACTCGAAAAAAAGTACACAGGTTTCAACCCAAGCAAAGAGTACTTTTCAGAATTGAGGTAGAAAAAAAATTTAGAGTACATTTTTTTTTAGCCAGCACGAATATTTTTTTCGAAATAAAATAAAAAACGTCTTTTTACACGGTTATTTAGCAAGAGCAGTATTTTCAAAAAGATAAAAGAAGTGCCTATTTATATCACGCAACTGTTCAAACATGCTTCGATAGATACGACAAAAAAAAAAGGAAATATATCCGGAAAGATAAGAAGATATGCTAAGAAGTGATGAATGACGACGGTCAAAGGGAAAAAAAAGATTTGTTACAGAGCATAAGTAACTGGGGAGAAATAATGTCCTCTGGATCAAAGCTTTACAAGGAGATTAAGATAAGAGCAACGTAATTAAGATTAATTAGACATCGTGCTTTTATGAACATTTAGTTTATAGTTCTGTAACCACATAACTTATGATAACTGAGTTTTTACCTAATTATTATTTTATTGAGTTCGATTTATTTTTCATGTTCATGTCCATTAATTTCACTGATTTGCATCATACCTGAAAGAAAAAGATAAGAATAGATTAGTAAGGTTTTAATTAGTTTGCAATAGTTTTTCATAGTGTAAAAATTATTTTGAAAAATTAGCTATAACGGACACTGAGTGTAATTAAAAATTATTGAATGTAATTATCTCATACGTAAAAATATTTAAATTAATACTTCTATCACAAAGGGTATTCATGCATTCGGTTTAGTGTGTCGCACTGTACAAAAATTACAGGTATGCTTGATCTGCTAATTGGGCAGTAGAATACATCTGCAGCCAATCCTGCTAGCCCTAATAAGGAAAATAGACATACACCGGATCATAAGCTTATAACCTACGATCTAAAAATCTAACTGATACGAAAAACCACAATGACTTGCTTATTAAACATTCGAATATTGAATGGCGGTGGAAGAGCTGGGGTTACTTGGTCCAAACACAGCCAAACAGTGATCGACTGTGAAATGGAGCACTATAACATCCAAATCTTGGGCTTGAGGGAGGTCAGGTGGACAGGATCAGAAGAAGAACGAATACCGAGTGTAAACAACCACCATTTTGTACGCTGGTCCTGGGTGTGAAGCCAAAATAGCGTGCATTCGTCCTTGCACTGAGCGACAAACACCTGGTGAACAAGAGGAGTTTTATGGCCAAATGAATGCCACGAACATTTTCCAAGAGGTGATATTATTATTAGAGAGACATGAACTGCTAGGCTAGGTTTAACAAGAGAACACGTCATAGGGCAGCATGGGTCGACGCGTCAGGTCCTTGCATTAGGAGACCCGAAAACTGTCAATTATTTGCGGAGTTTTATAATACTTGGCAAATGGTCGTCGAAGGAACCCTTTTCCAGACAAGGGTCACCATAAAACATCTTGGGTTTCCCCTGATGGTATCATTCAGACCCAAATCGACCATTTGGCCATACGTTGCCTATGAAGGAGTCTCCGTGATCTACAAGCGAAGCGTGGAGCTACCGCGGGGACCAATCACCACTTGATGGCTGTCAGCTCCAGAATGTGCACAGCAGCTTTCTGAATTGTTCAAATGAAGCGCATGCTTAATGTGGATAATTTAAGACAAAAAAAAAGCGAGTATACCAACATCCTAGACGAAAAGTTCTCCGCATTGGGCGGAAATGAAATGGGCACACTGAACGCCGACTGGAAGATAACCAGAAACACATTTCTAAAAAGTGCTGAAGAATCTGTGGGATATGCGCAAAGCGGAGCGATACTCAGGATGTCGCAAGACACATGGGACAAGGTTGGCAATCGAAAAAAACCCTAATTAGCAATCACTTTTCAACCCGATGGCAACCAAAGAACTACCGACTTAAGACGGAGCTACTGCGATACTCATATACAGCTTAAGAAGGCTGTTAAACCAGTTGCGTGACTTTATAGATAGGGAGGCAATTATTTTTATTTTAAATATATGGGCGCCTAAATATTACTAAAACCTCTCTCGTCAGCTGCTTTAAACATTATTAATACCCAAAGAACCCAAGAATTACAAACGTGATGAAAAAAAAAAACCATTCTGACATCTTGCTCTGTCTGTCAACCCTTCAACCTTTTTTTTATTAAATAAAGGCTTCAAAAATGCTGAATAATTAATTAAGTCAAGCCTTAGTTCAAGCTTCTAGTTTATATTTTCTTAATAAAAAAAAAAAAAGACGTCCAAAAAAAGATGTCGCCCGATCTGCTGCCAGATCTACTTCATCGCATTTTTCTTCCTGATCGTTTTTCGGCTATTACAGAAATCAATACTAACAATACTTTGATCGTGAGCCTGAGCTTGTGACAGAAAGTACTGGCAGGAACCAATTGCGTTAACGCATCTCTCCTTCCTATAGAAGTCGAACTTGCGCTCGCCACGACCGAAAATTTTACTCGTATTGGCCGGTGGTCTCGTTCTCTTGTATATGCGACTAAAAGCAATGAGAGGAACGGTTTTTTTCTATTCTACAGCGCTACAGCCCAAATCGGACCTTGGCCTCTTGATATTCAGGTTCCTTAACATTTCTTATTACTTATTGTGGAAGGGTTGTTAGCCCTCCGCACAACCCTCTTTCTACGAATTTTTCATTTTCTTAGATTGAGGTGACCAAGGTATACCCAAGCAGGCAATGTGCCGGAATTATATGTTGCGCCGGCCGGGATTTGAACTCACGACCTTAGCGAGAGGAAAGGTGGAAGCACTTTAATACGACGCATCTCCCTTTCCTATTGTAGTCGAACTTGCGTTCGTCGCGCGAGAAATTTTGCTCGTATTATCCGGCGATCTGGTATATGCGTTTTTGAAATCGCATCTTTTTCCCTGTGGAAGGCTTTCAACTTTCGTTGGTGTTGGCTGAGCACGTACATAAATGCTGTAAGCAGTGGTAGATGAAAATAATGCGCGCTTTCTTTTAAAGAATTTTTTTAATAAATTTTCATATTCGTGCTGATTTCAGTTCTTTTCTAAACTGAATTACGGGCAAATTCAATGGACGCCACGTCACTGTGTTAGACGCGACATATGGGGGACCAATGAAGATCTAGCCAATAAGGCGGAATCTGCGACTTACCTTGAAAATATGTGTTCGCTATTTGAAATTAAGAAATAGTTGACAAACAGGAATTCTCCACCACCAACAACCTGGTGAGAGATGTTAACAGATCTTTCCTTATTATGAGTGGCCACCAGTTACGGCGTTGCAAGAAATACTTCACTGATATTTTAAACATCTCGTAAGATGAAAATATTTCTTGATGATGATGATGCAATGGCGCTACAGCCCATATCGAGCCTTGGCCTCCCGGATGCACCTCCTCCAGTTGTCTCTCCAACGACCGCGTCCTCCAGTTTGAAAAATTGAAAATCGATCTGCAGTCTGCGTCGACTGAGTCCTCCCATCGCTTTCGTGGCTTCCCCTGCGGTCGGTTACCTTAAGCTTTGCCCTTGAGCACTCGTTTTGGGATTCGTTCCTCGTGCATTCGTTCCACGTGGCCAGCCCATTGCAGCTTGCGCAGTTTGATCACTATAGATGCTGGTGGGTCGTCAAATAGTTGATACAGCTCATGGTTGTATCGAATTCGCCACTCATCTCCTTCCTTAACTATACCTTCCGAAGAATTTTCCGTTCAAAAGTGTCGATTAACTTCTCCGAAAACCGTGTCACGTTTCGCATCCATATAGCAGCACTGGACGAATTAATATCTTGTAGATGCGTAGTTTATTGTTTCGATGGACCTTCCTTGATTTCATTATAGGGAGGACCACATAAAATGCTTTGTTAGCTGCCGTGATTCTTCTTTGAATTTCATGTCGCTCATTGCCGTCCTTTGTGAGAAGGGCTCCCAGGTATACGAATTCATCCACCTGCTCGAAGTTGTATTCGCCTATTGCAATGTTCTGCCTCTCTGGGACAGTCCTTCGTGTCTGGGTCATGTATTTAGTTTTCGCTTCATTGACCCTAAGTCCTACTTCACCCGCTGCCGACTCCAACTCCTGGAATACCTCCTTAACGCCAAGTATTGATCGGGCCAGAATATCCACGTCGTCTGCATACGCCACCAACTATGCGGATTTTACGAGTAGCGTACCTCTGGTATCCACTGAGGTTGCTGAAGTTGCTTTCCTGACGACATACTCGAGCACCAAGTTAAAGAGTGTGGGGGCGAGACCATCTCCTTGTTTAATACCTGACTCCATTGGAAAGCTGTGAGTCAACTCGTTTTGGATCTTTACTTGGCACTCATTGTTTTCCATCGTGGCTTTTATTAACCGAACTAGTTTCGGTGGGACACCTAGTTCAATCGTTATTCTGTACAGAGCATTACGGTCGACACTATCGTATGCTTGGCAAAAATCGACGAATAGTTAGTGTACATTAATATCATATTCCCAGCATTTTGCTAGCACCTGTTTTACTGAGAATAGCTGGTCCGTTGTCGATCGTCCAGATCTGAAGCCACCTTGATACTCTCCGATGATGTTGTTAGCGTATTCACTGAGTCTTCGTTTGATAATTTTAGTCAAGATTTTGAAACACGTACATAGCAATGAAATTCCTCTGTAATTTTCGCAACGCAAACGGTCACCTTTTTTGTATACCGGACATATAATACTTTTCCGCCAGTCGTCGGGTAATTTTTCAGTTGTCCAGATTTTAACAATTAATCTAAATATTCGACTGGTAAGCTGTGTTCCACCTTCTTTCAAGAGCTCTGCAGGGATTCCGTCAATTTCGGGCGCCTTGTTCGATCTTAAATTATGTAAGGCTGTCTCTACTTCATCATAAGTTGGTGCAATAGGCAGATGATCTCCATCTGGATCTTCCGGAATTATAAAAGGTTCAGTCTTTGATGTCGTTCTATTTAACAGTGTTCGGAAGTACTGAACCCATCGTGCTTTGATTTCGGTAGCGTCGCTCATGATGTTGCCTTTTTCGTCCTTACAGAGGGTAGTTTGCGGTTTGTAACCTTGTCTCATTTGTTTCACGGTATTAAATGCTGCTCGCACGTCATTTTTCTTCAGGTTTTCGTCCAGTGATAAACTTTTGTCATTGTTTATTTTGCGTTATTTTCGTCTGCAGATCTTCTTGGCGTTTCGCCTGAGCCGTTGATAGTTGTCCTCTCTAGCTTGTATTCGTCTTTCGAGAAACAGAAAATATTTCTTAAACAGAACAATTCCAAATATCACACAACAATAATCCTCTATTAGTAAAGATCCCCCAGATATGGAAGAAATATTTTCCGTCATTCGGTCAATGGCGGGAGAGAAAGCCCCAGATATATGCGGACTATCAACAGGAGGTATACTCCTTTCACTATTTACTGGCGTGTAAAATGAAGAAAGATATCAGGCTGAATTGAAGAAGAGCATCATTGTGAAAATCTAGAAGATTTTGGCAATTGGCGTAATTTATGCCAATTTATTGCCGTATCGAAAATCTCAGATAAAGCAATTCTCAAAATAATTAATGACATTGGAGCAATCTCAAAGTTCATCAGGCAGCATTTTGAAAAACTTCTCCTTGTACAGACCATTCAAATACCCTACCGAATATATTGGAGCAGTGCGCCGAAATGGATTCATCTTAAATTCAAAGGAGTATCGTTAGTAGTGTCATCTGCAAAACTATGGATTGGATTGAGAGTGGAAGACAAAATGTTGTTAATGAATACTAAGAACAGAGTTGCGAAGAGCTAACAACTCTTCCGCAATAA
This sequence comes from Chorisops tibialis, assembly GCA_963669355.1. NCBI lineage: Eukaryota > Metazoa > Arthropoda > Insecta > Diptera > Stratiomyidae > Chorisops > Chorisops tibialis. The sequence goes on from OY770262.1 coordinate 292,634,239, forward strand.
ATAATGAAAATGTTAAGGAACCTGAAGGTCAGGAGGCCAAGGCCCGATTCGGGCTGTAGCGCCATTGAAGAAGAAGAAGAAGAACAGAGTAGGCTATAAGACAGAACCCTGAGGGGAGCCAGAATTTGTTAGATAAGAGAAAGAAGTAACGCCATCTAATACTGCTCGTATAGTGCGTTCGGACAGGAAACTCTCAATCCATCGAATAAGGGTACCATTGAGGCCAATGACCGTTTGCTTAACAGGGAGACATTCATGCCAAGCTCTGTCAAAAACTTTTGCAATGTGAAGAGCATGAACTTGACTTTCACCGTATTTGTGCAAGCAATAGTTCCAACGTTCCGTCATGTAGACCAAGAGATCCCGTCGAGGTTCCAGAACGGAAACCGTATTGGCGATCATGGATAAACTGTTTATCGTCGAAATAGTGAATTATTTTGCGATTAATAGCAGTTTCCATACCTTTCCAGAGCACTGAAGTTGTGGCTATCGCACTTAAGAGTCAAGTGTTCGCACGCACCGACTGTTCTTAACGGACAAGATTTGGACGAAGTGCAAGATTTTTGTTATCACAATAATTCATCAGCATGGACGGCGGATTCGAAAAAGATATTGAAGCTCGCATAAATAAAGCTTGTCAGGCCTTCGGAGCACCTTCCACTTTCTTGAGGTTAAAATCGACTTACTGCGCACAAAGTTACGAGTATTTGACGCATGCATCAACTCCGTGTTGTTATATGGTTATACTAAATGAAAAGTGACCGATACGTTTATCAAGAAACTGCAAACTTTCATGATCCAATGCGTCCAACGCATTTAACAGGTAATCTGGCCAGATGTGATCTCCAGCGACGAACCTTGAAGTACATCTGGACAGGCTAAAGGGCGAAAGTAATAATTAGTCACACTTTGAGGAAACGAGATCAAAATATCGCCAGATAAGCTCTGGATTATCATCCTCAAAGAATATGTCGGGTTGGTCGACCATGAAGCACATAGAAGCGTGCATTTGAGTAGGAGGCCAGAGGAATAAACAAGTCCTAACGATAACTAAAGGCCGATGCCTAGAATCGTGCCTTGTGGAAGAGAACTGTTTCTGCCCTATGCCCATTAAGGAAGTCTTAACAGGAAATATATTGAATTGATCGATTGATGTAAATATACTTTCGCTTTGACGTCATCATGTGCAAACTAAATCCAGTTGAATGGTTATTGTGATGACAAAATGAACCGCCCTAATACTTAATAACTTTTTTTGTATACCCATGCCCCAAAACGCAACCACCTTATCTGTTGCGATTTAAACCTATTCATCTGACGAATTATTTCAAATTAATTAAAGTCGAAAAAATTTCTCAATCTCTGGCTGCGATATTAACAAATTATAGTTTAAGAGAAAAACAAAATAAAAAAAATATATATTCTTAGAGTTCTGCAAAAGAAAAATGGCTTGACGATTCTTTACTTTTCATCGCGAATATTTACCGTGTATGCATCGTACAAAATGAAAAATTACGAAAATAATCTGAAAATGTATACGGTGGTGTGTGATGTTGAAAAACAGAAGGCAAGAAGTTTTCTTATCCTAGGAAAATTACTTTGGAATACTTTTGTGTGTATGCCAGAAGTAATTTTACGCTTTTAAGATTTCACAGGGATATTTTATCAGTTTTCTCTCCTGTTTTCTTCAGATTATAATTTTACTTTTTTTTGTTATTGTGTTTTCGTAGATGTTTTTTTCGCCCAGAGACGAAGCTACGAGCTTATGGAGAACTTTCGGCAACAGTTGGCGAGTCCTAAGGGAAAGGAGATGTCGTGATAAATTACCTGATTATCTCGTCCTTTTGTCGTTAATATTTTATTTACGACCATCAGCGATACGAAGCTTCGTTCGCACTCTCGTATCGTAACTTCTTTGCTATCATCGTCTTTTTTGCACTGATTATACAAGCAGATATTTGCTGAAAATTTTATCCTGTTTTGTTGAGTTTCATCATCCCAGTAGAGGTGGTGGTGGTGGTGGCCACTTTTAATTATTCATTTGATTAAATTTCCGACTGTCATAGACATAGAAAAGTTTTTTTTTTTTTAACATGGCTTTGCATATCATGAGCATATACAGGGACACGCACAGTGAAAGAGAGATAAATTGAAAATGAAATCATTGAGGGATTTTTCGGTTTGGTTTTTTTTCTTTTCTCAAGTGTAGATTTTGCGACGAAATTTCAATACCCAGGTATTAACGTTTTGGAGTTTTGTTAACTCTGAGTGCGGAATTGTAGAAATGTTTGTGGTATTGACATTAAGTTGAATTGATTTTTTTTTCAATAGAATAGATGAGTGAGCATATAGGAACTAAATACTGCAAGTTGTTAAGAGGAACATTATTTCACATTCAGAGGAAAACTTCTTTGCGAACTCATAGATCAAAGGGTAACTAGCATTAGAAAGATCATGGAAAAGAATAGCGATCAGGTAATACCGACTGGAGCGGCTATAATCACACTAGACCATATTCGCAGACCTGAAAACCTCTCCATCGGCTAGGAAAGGGTTAAACTGAAAGTTTATACCCAATACAATGAGGTACATTTTCTTCAATAAATACAACAAATAATTCAATTTACTCTGAAACCACTATCAAACGCATTGAAAACGATCCCATGATCTTAGATCCATCACCACCCCAAAATACACTTGCAACTACTTCACCAATCACACCATTTTCCACATTCTACAATCAATTTCCAGATCACAACAATTAAATGTCACCCATCCCAGTAAAACGGAACTTAATAAACAACACCCCAACTAATTCGAATACCTCCAATTAACCACCAACATCCACCGTTAGCCACAACCATTAATCATAATCTCACAGATCTCACCGATCTCGCCATCGTCCAGTGGAATATTTAAGGGTATAGAAGCAAGAAAACTTCCCTGGAATGTATCATAGTCATTCACAAATCAGATATAATTTTCGTTCAGGAAATTAAGGTCATCGACTCGTCCGCTCAGAACGCGCGCAGGGGAATTGGTTTCTTCATCAAAAACAATTTCTCAGCTCTAGAATCTCCATCCACTTCATCAATCCTACACCAATCTACCACAATCCCATTCAACCCTTCCATCACAATAACCAATATAGACGGCATTCTGCTAATATCGGAAAATCTGCAGGAAATACCGACCAGCTGCAACAATCTTCGCCGCAAATACTCCGTAAGGATCAGTTTACAATAACACCAACTATAGAGAAAATTGCCAATGATAGGCAACTAATTATACTGAACGACACAAATGCCACTCATTCAAGTGCGAGAAATACACTTACTGCCATCGACGTATCGCTAGCATCATCACATCTGGCACCATATTTGCATTGGACGATAGCACTATCTTCACAGAGCAACGATCAACTTCCCATAGGGATCCGGTTGCGGCTCTATTCTAGCAGCAAAATTCCGAGCCAATACTCTACAGATCTCACAGGATACATTTGTATCTCGCAATCTCAATTAAGAAGCTGCTCAAATAAAGAGAACGTCTTCGAACAGCAGCAGCTAGATCGATTCCAGTTTCTAAAAAGCCTCCCAATCCTGTTTAGTTCTTTTCCGAAACGCTTAGGCTAGTCGCAGCCAAAACTAGGATGCATCGAGAATCCAAAAATCATCCCATCAATGCAATATGCAATAGAGTACAAAAAATCAAGATCTAAACTGCAACGGCTTTGCAAAAATGCGAGCAAAGTAAGTGGGTAACGTTTTATGAACTCGTTAAGCCCCTCTCTTGACGCAAGAATACTTTGACAAAAAATTAAACTTGGGGAAACAAGGCGCCTTGTTTTCCATACAAAGAACACTGGTCTAATGACGGACCACTGCCAAATGTTTGCGGAAACTTGGGCCAACTATACTATTGACTCGATTTATTCTGCTATGCTCATCAGTGAGAAAAACAGTCTGGATGTAAGGCAGCTACCTTCATAAAGCTCCACATTTCAATCTACATTACTACACTTTGCGAACTCGACATGACCTTACACTCCAATGAAGTTACTGCGCCTGGTGAGGATAAAATTCCCTTTAGCATGATTAAGAAAGCAAACCCAACTACACGTCAACATCTTGCCGATCTCTATAACCGCATTATGGCACTTTCCACACAATTGGAAAGCGGCTCAACTCCTGCTTATAAATAAATAAACTGCCAACAAGTCGGGCGAAACTTTATTATTCTTGGGACAAGTTGCGGATGAGTGGAAAGTCAATATGCAGGTTAGAGTGGTTAGGGAAGGCTAAGTGAAAGGGAGTTCTTGGGCAGGACTGTTAACAATATTTCATTCGTTTCTGTAAGTTTGGTTTTTATGATGGGAGGAGTAGGGGTAATAGTATGGGTGGGTGGATGTTAATAGCTTTTTAATTAATTGCTTGAATCACGTCCAATATTCTCTGTATAGAATGTGTTTCATAGACGAAGTTGCATAGAATTTTCATAAAATTCGGTGTATTTTACATTCATGAAACCGAACATTGGTATGGGAGGGGGTAGAGAATATAGGGGAATCGTAAAATTTGATACGCAGTTTTATTTCGCGTCTCTTGTAAGGTGCTTGTATAGAATTTCAAGTTCGTAGCTTTTAGTTTGTTGGTTATTAGTTGATTTAATGAAATTGGTCGAAATCATAGTTTTGTATGGGAGGGGTAGAAGCGCAAGCGCGATTTCAAAACTTTTAAAGCAACTTCATTTGAATTATTTTTATAAGTTTTTGTGCCAAATTTGAAATTGATAGCTTTTAAGAGTTAGCTGATAACTGATTTCTTAAAAACGCTCGAAAAAATAATTTTGTATGGGAGGGGGTAGAGGAGGTAGAGGAATCGTAAAACTTGTGATGCAATTTTCTTTCATTTTTATTGTAAGGTGCTCGTACGAAATTTCGAGTTCGTAGCTTTTAATTTGTTGGTTATTAGTTGATTTAATGAAATTAGTCGAAATCATACTTTTGTATGGGAGGGGGTAGAAGGTCAAACGCGATTTTAAAACTTTTAACGCAATTTCATTTTAATTATTTTTGTTAGTTGTTATGCAAAATTTTTAATTGATAGCTTTTAATAGTTAGGTGATAATTGATTTCTTGAAAATGGTCGAAAAAATAATTTTGTATGGGAGGGGGTAGAAGTGTTAAAGGTTTTCGACCAGTTAATATTTCATATATTTAGGGATTTTTTTTAAATGCATTTCGCAAATTTTCAAATTTCTACCTTAAAATTACACTCAAAAATTTTCAGTTTATGTGTTTTTTTCAATGCACATGAAACACGTTGTGCACGTTAGACCGGGGGGGTCGGTTTATAACAAATATGGATCAAGTTATTATTATTTTTCTATGTGGATTAAATATAGGTATTCACATGCAAAATTTTAACTTTGTATCTTTTACCAGAGCCCTAAAAAAATCACTCAAAATTTTCGATATTTTTGCTTATTACCTCCCTCCCCTTACACCTCCCAACTTAAAATTTTTACCAAAATTTACTATTATGTAGTTCTACAATCTGACAGATTTTTGATTTGATATCTGTACTATTTTTGGAGATATAAGGATTTGTAATTTTGAAAAATGCGCCATTTTTGAAATGCTCCCCATTTCCCCCCACTACTACTATTTCAACATGTTATATTTTTTTTTGTATTTGCCTAGTATAGCTTAATAAAAGTTTTAAGTTTCAATTACATAGCTTAAGAGATAGTTGAGATATTAATTTTTAAGTGTTTTTCTTTGCACCCCCCCTGACCCTCCCCCTTACAATAATTAGCCGCTTTCTAAGCTGGTTCCGATGAAACTATATACCGCCTTGACGATCTTCAAATATGATTTTGTTACGATAAGTAATTTCGAAGATATAATCATTTGAAAAAAAAATTCGGCCGACAATTGGTTCTAAGCCTCCCCTTTTCGCACCCCAATGGATAAAAAAATTAAATTATTTTTAAAAGTTGTCCCACAAACCCCTCTATATTAATGTTGAGTTTTAGCTTCCTAACTGTTACCATGGTTGAGATATTTGAACTCGTATTTTTCGGTTTAAGCGCTCCCCCCGCCTCCCCCTGAACCCGTATACCCCCCAAAATGGGTATCCGCCTGAGTTCCGCAACTATCTACAATCCCCTCAAAAATGAACTTTCTATCTTGAAGGGTTTGGGAGTTAATGTGCGCTGAGCGTACACGTCGGCGTACGGCGGACGGCGGACGGCGTACAGGCAGACGGATTTTTTTTTTTTGCATTTTTAGGCTAATTTAGTCATGAAACGCGAAAAAAAAAAATTTCAGGGTAGCAAACTTTTTTTTTTTCTTGTGTCGATCACAATACTTTATTATTATAATAATAAAGTAAAATTAGAAGTATATCCACTGTCTTGTTGGCTCCAGAACCATATCGCTGCTCTCAGGTCTTCTAAAATCGTTTGACAAAATATTTGCGGAATTATTAAGCTGGCTCGTAGAGCAAAAAATCTGCCAACAAATCGAGCGCAACTTTATTATTCTTGGGACATGTTAAGGAAACGTGGGAAGACAATATCCAGGTTAGGGTAGATACGAAAGACTTTGTGAATGGGGGTTCTAGGTTAGATCTGTTGTCAATTCTACCCTTTACAATAGCACTACAGCCCAAATCGGATTTTGGCCTCCTGACATTCAGGTTTCTTAAAAATTTTTCATTTCTTATTGTGGAAGGGTTATTAGCCCTTAGCACAACCCTCTTTCTACGAATTTTTCATTTTCGCAGATTGAGGTGACCAAAGTATATCCAAGCAGGCAATGTGCTGGAATTATTTATTGCGTCGACCTGGATTTAAACTAACGACCTTCGCATTACAAGACCAACACGCTACCCACTGGGCTACACCCTAGTTATCAATTATTTAACACTTAACTGCGATTACGATCAACAGGTCCAGTACATAGAATCAATATTTCATTCGTTTATATATGCAAGTTTGTGTATGTATGGGGAGAGGAGATAAGGGGGGTGCGATAAAAGGGATGGTTACATGTCAAATATTTTTTTAATTCGTTGCTCGAATCGCGCTCAAAATTCGCTGTATAGAATGTTAGTTCCGTCTACTTCATTTACAATGGCACTACAGCCCAAATCGGACCTTGGCCTCCTGACATTCAGGTTCCTTAACATTTTTCATTACTTATTGCGGAAGGTATGTTAGCCCTTCGCACAACCCTCTTTCTACGAATTTTTCATTTTCATAGATTGAGTTGACCAAGGTATATCCAAGCAGGCAATGTGCTGGAATTATATATTGCGTCGACCGGGATTTGAACTCACGACCTTCGCATTACAAGTCCAACACGCCACCCACTAGGCTACACCCGAGCTAGCCTGTTAGTTCCATAGACGAAGCAGATTCTACGAAACTCTCGGTGTATTTTAAATTCTTGAAACCATGCATTTGTATGGGAGGAGATAGAGGGGGTGCGGGAATAGCAAAATTTGTAATGCAGTTTTGTAAAGTTTCTCTTGAAAAGTGTTCGAACAAAATTTCAAGTTGATTTATTGAAATTGGTCGAAATCATACTTTTGCATAGGAGGGGGTGGAAGGGCAGCGAGATTCCAAAAGTTTTTTATTTGAAATGTTTTTAGAAGTGTTTGCACAAAATTTTAAGTTGATAGCTTTTAATGGTTTGGAGATAATTGATTTCTTAAAAATGGTCGAAAAAATACTTTTGTATGGGAGGGGGTAGAAGTTTCGGAGGTATTCGACTAGTTAATATCTTAAACATTCAAGTGTTTTTTTTTTTTGTCAAATGAATGTCATAAATTTTCAAGTTTGTAGCTTGAAATTTAACACAAAAATTTTGAGTTTTGTGTTTTTCAATACACGTGAAACATCTCGTGTAGATTGGGGCCCCTCTTTGGTGGATAACAGTTTTGGTTCAAATTAATATTTTTTCTTTATGTATATCAAATGAGTATATTCACATGAAAAATATTAACCGTGTATCTTTACCAGAGCCTTGAGAAAATTTGTGAAAATTTTCCACCACCTCGTTATCCTTACACCCCCCATCTTAAAATTGTCGCAGATTACAAATCATACAGCTCTACAATTTGACAAAATTTCAACTGAAAACTTATTTTGAATTTTAAGATACAACGGTTTGAAATTTTGAAAAGTACATAATTTTTGAAATGCTCATCTCCACCCCATACTATTATGACCAAATTTTATATTTTTCTTGTATTTCATTAGTATTGCTTAATATATGTTCCAAGTTTCAATTACATAGCTTAAGATATGGTTGTGATATTTGTTTTTAAGTGTTTTTCTTTACACACCCCCTGATTCTCTCCCTTACAAATATCATTACAATATATTTTTACCCCCCCCCCGTCCCCCCGTTTTCGGACACCAATGGATAAAAAAATTAAATTATTTTTAGAATTTGTCCCACAGCCCTCTCTACACCTACGATGAATTTCAGCTTCCTATCTGCATTCGTAGTAGAGATATTAGCAAGTGTAGTTCTTGACTCTTTTCCTCCCCCCACCTCCTCCTTCCATCTGACACTCCCCAAAAAATTTAGATAATAGAGCTCACTTACCTAATTAACTATCCATCCAAAAATGAACATTGTACTTTCAACGGTCTCGCAGATATGAGTCCATATGTACGTCGTACGGCGGGACAGATTTTTTATTTTGCATTTTTAGTCTAATTTAGTTATGAAACGCGAAAAAAAATTGTTGTTTTTGTTTTTCGGTTGTAGAGTAGTATGGGGTACGATGGGACATCTTCGAGGTTTTTCGGTTATAGAGTATTGTGAGGCTCGATGAGACGATACTGAACAGTGGCCGTACTTAAGCTTGAGAGCTTACTAAGCTCACCAAAAAAATGACGAAAATTTTATATTTGAATTTTTCAATTTAGTTTGTTAATTTATAAAGCTATCGATTTCATATATTGAAAGTATTGCTAGTACATAACAAATTATTAAGTATCAACGCAATAAATATAAAATATTAATGCGTTATAAAATGAGCTATTCAACCGCTGCCATTTTTATTGCAAGAGCATTTATCTGCCTAGGGTATAGTCTAGTGGGTAGCGTGTTTGGTTTACAATGCGAAGGTCGTGAGTTCAAATCCCGGTCAACACATAATTCCACCACACTACCTGCTTGAATATACCTTGGTTACCTCAATCTACGAAAACGAAAAATTCGTAGATAGAGGGTTGTGCGAAGAGCTAACAATTCTTCCGCAATAAATAATGAAAATGTTAAGGAACCTGAAGGTCAGGAGGCCAAGGCCCGATTTGGGCTGTAGCGCCATTGAAGAAGATTTATCTGCATTTGTTTTAAGGAAATAGTTTTTTTTTATAGCACATAAGCTAATTTGAGAAAAAAATATTATAATACCACTAACCCTCGACCCTCCCTCCTCCAACCTCAAACTTTCTCAGTGCCGCACCTATCGGACAAGTCACAAGCCGCCACTGTTGGATAATGCAAAGAATGTCTTTAATTTGGCACTGAACTGATTCCCAATGTGCAGCAATGGTGAGCCATTAATAAAATAAAACAAGTTCATCTCTTTTCGTGAATGGTGGCTTTTTGAGAATGTCAAAATGCTTGGAAAATTTACCGCGGTTTGGTTTATATTGATTGTGAAGGAACCATTACTCCCCTATGAACTATTTTTTCAAGGCAATCTTTTCTATATTGAAAAACGATTATCCTTAAAAAAAATATTGAAGACATTATTACTTACAAGAAAAGCTACTGCAAAAATATCCAAAGACTATTTTCCATCAAGAAAGCGTATATCTAAATGAAAACATAACAGGGCGTAAGGCTCAATCATGCGATACTCTGGATGAAATTTTTTGTTCAAATTTTTATAGGAAGTGGTAGAAGGGGTGACGGCATTAAACCAATTTTTTCACATCGTGCTTTAGTTGTGATCAGAATGTTTCATACAAAATTTAAGTTTGAACAATTTAATAGGTACTGACGGAAGTTAGTGAATTGGATTTAGTGAAACTATGCAGTTTGTATGGGAGGTGGTAGAAGGAGTGGAGTGAGTTTCTCAGAAATAACTATAAACGTCATTTATTTAACATGTTTGAAATTGCAGATCAGTAGCATTCATACTTTTCAGGAAAATCGACTTTTTTTAAAGTTGTGAAATTGTGTCATATTGTATGGGTGGGGTAGAAGGAGTGAAGCTAATCTTATATTTTTATTTGGTCTTACTAATAATTCTAAATAAATATTTCGTATTTATACGTACTGGGTAAATTCGTTTATAGTATTTCATGAAAAAGAGCAGTTTATATGGGCGGAGGTGGAAGAAGTGGAGAAATTCATATAATACCGTAGATTGAAATTGGTATAAAAATTATATATTCCTAATTTCAGATCGATAGCTTTTATACTTTTCGAGAAAATCTGTTTATTGTCAAATTCCAAAATTGTGTCATTTTGTATGGGACGGGGTAGAATGGTGAAGCAATTCGGCTCGTTCACGAACTTATCTTTACTTTTTTGTCAAAAACGATGTATAAAAAGTTTGAACATTCCAACTCAATGCGTTTTCGACCTAGAGAGCACACAAACTCACAGACGGACATCCGGTTTTGCGATTTCTGAGTAATAACATGTATCATTAATTTTTTTCTCCGACCCTTATTTCTTACCGTTACAAACTTTGTGGCAAACTTATAATACTCTCAGATTTCATCTAGAATATAGTATATTAAAATAAAAAATTTAATCCGAATAGAAAACTCCGAACATTATGTTGCAATTTTTTCTATTTTCCTTCGCTCTTCCATCAATTCAAATCGTATCGCTGAGTTATAAAACTTTTCCGATATTCATCGAGTGAATAGTTTGATGTCCGTCATCGTTGTCGATGGCATAGCTTTGTACGATTTAATACTAGAAGACGAATGGCAATCTTAAGATATGCATCACTACGCTTAAAATCGTATCTAATCGAAAAACGTCACTGTTCTGAGAAATCGGAACAAACTACTATGAAACTATTTTTCTACGTATTACTTGAGATTCAATTCGAAACTTTTCTGAAAGAGAGATTAGTTGAAGAAACGTTTCCAATCTGTGAAAATAATGTGAAGAGGCATTTTAAGCGGAAAATGTCATAGCTGAAAATTTCGGAATCGGAATTTATAAGTTTTCAAAATTCAACTCTAATCGGCTACTTACTATACAAAGTTTTTCCTCTCCTTTTCTTTCGATTTTAGCCTAGAATATAAAGAAAGCTATCAACGATTGAACTTCAGCTTCTCTTTTTTTTTCAACGTTATTAAAGATTGATCGTAAATTGGATGGGGATAATTCTTGCGAACCGAAATGAAAGGAAATGATCCGGAAAATTATTGAACTTCCCATGGAGATAAATTCGAAAGTGCAGAACACTAGAATATACGTATATGGCTCGTAGACTCCCATAATCGAGAGCTTATCGTGGAACTTATATTGCTAGGCCTTATATTACCAGGATTCTTTTATCCTTCGAGAATTCGATCATAATATCAGCTTATTATCATATATAATTCGATATTCTCGACACAGAATATGGAGTGCATATGATTATCCTTATTAGCATTGGATTTCACGAAATCGACATCGGGTGAATCTGCAGAGTATTTCGCATCGATTGCGCAATTCAATTTCCATAATTATCAGGTTTTTGATAAAACAACACTATCCTCTATAATTTGAATATATGGCTAAAACTAGTTTGGAAGTCAGTAGTACCACAGAGAGAGAAGCCGTATTTCCAAAGTAACTATAATAATTATGCCAAGTGAAAATCTCCCTTTTGTTTGGTTCTTGTTAATTAAAATTTTCAGTCGAAGCCTTTTATTTTTGCATTAATTGATTCAGAGTTCTATACTTGAAAGGAATACGCAAAAAAAACAATAATAATACAAAATTCGCATGGTGTCAAGTACGTAAATTAGGTTGTATCTAAAATAAAAAGCATTAAATAATGCCTTAATTTTAGATTTACGGTATAAAGGGATTCTATTTGCAGGGACAGACGTATTGACTTATTTAATATCATATTAAAGTTATAAAAACAAATTGAAAAAAATTCTTGGTTTGAAACAATTAAACATCGGATGTCGTTTGAAAGTTGTGAGTCACATCCAATTATAACTTAAGTTGTCAGCGATTAAAATGAAGGAGATCGTTAACTATGAATTGTAACTTTGTTGCATCAAACGAGCGATATGCATAGACGTAAATATGAGTAATAAATAAATTCAATGATATAAAAGCTTAGACATAGTTTGGATTGCTTTATAAATATGGCTGTTAGCTGCACGGTTCTGGTAAATTTCGGTGCGACATTCGGATCTGATCCTGAGTCTGGTAAACGTAGGATGAATTTTACAAAACATTTATAATTTACCAAAGCAAACCTAAATAAATTTTCCAAATTTCGTACCGAAACGACAGCATAGAAACTTGACTTGATTGATTCTGCAAATTCGTAGAAATCGAAATTTTTGGTTTCCTTTCAGTTTTGAATACTTAAAAAATAATTGCGCAGGTTACTGAAAACTGAATTATTGTTAAAAGAGCAGCATTTTAAAGATGAGTTTCCAGAACGTCACAAAGCAGATTCAGGAAAGAACCAAAAAGTTGAACGTTGTTTTTTGTCAAAATCGCATTTTTATACCTGGCATATTTCGAACATTGAAATCTATACAAGTATCTTGCGACGATCGAAAAAACTCTTAATATTTTCGAGAAGTGACATTATTTGCGATAAGAATAAATAGTATTTTGTTGCATACTCTAGAAATGTATAACGAACCCTATTTTAAATATTTTTGCAAGTCAGCCCTTGTCCTACGACGGAATATTCGCAAACTTCAGCTGTCTACTATTCTGAACACACAGATCATTGAAAATCTGCGATCATCAATTGCTTGTGACTTCGAACTGCTCGTGAATACTAAGAAGCAGATGAAAAGCAGACAGACTAAAAGTAGATGAAAAGCAGACGAAAAGCTGACAAACAATAGCCTATCAAAATTAATTAATTTTTCAAAATTTCAAGCTATTATATCTCAAAAAATCCAATACAGACATTAAGTCGAAACCAGCGAAGCTTCCTTGGGAGCTCTGTACTCCCAAAATACTCCATCTCATCCGATTATCCTTAATGGACAAGATGTGGAAGAGGTGCAAGATTTTTGTTATCTCGGAACCATTGTCAACATGGACGGCGGAGCCGAAAAGGATATTGAGGGTCGTCTGAATAGGCCTTCGGTATCCTTTCCCATTTCTGGAGGTTAAGAGAGATTTCCCTTCGCACGAAGCAGCGAGTTTTTGACGCATGCGTCAAATTCGTGTTGTTATATGGTTGTACTACGTGGAAAGTGACCGTTCGACTTACCAAGAAACTGCAAACTTTCGTGAACCAATGCCTCCGACGCATTTTAAGAATATTCTGGCCAGAAGTGATCTCCAACGACGAACTTTGGAGTACAACTGGACCGGGTAAAATAGGCATTGAGATTCAAAGGCGGAAGTGGCAGTGGATCGGTAACACTTTGACGAAACCAGAACGACACATCGCCAAATAGGCTCTGGGTTATAATACTCAAGGAAGACGTCGAGTTGATCGACCATGTAGCACACGGAAGCTAGCAGTTGAGCAGGATGCCAGAGGAATAACCAAGTCCTGGCAACAGCTAAAGGTCGATACTCAATTTTATTTAATTGGTTGATCGCTAACCTTCATATTGATTTCCCACGCATTCTTAGCTTGTTTCGAAAATAATAAAGTTGCGCCAGACTTGCTGGCAGGTATTTTTCTCTCTGAGCAGTATTTCTTAGAGTTACAAACTGTGTGACAAACTATAATACTTTCAAATTTCATTTTCTTCAATGTGACTACAGCCCAAATCGGACTTTGGCCTCCTGACCTTAATACTCCTTAACATTGCAATTGTTATTGTGAAAGGGTTGTCAGCACTTTGTATGACACTTTATCGACGAATTTTTAATTTTCGCAGATTGAGGTGGCCCAAATATTCCCATGCCGCTAAGCTGAAATTATATGTCGACCGAGATTTCAACTCCTGACGTTCGCATAGTACAGGGTGCGCCCAAATAACTATCGCACTTTATTTTTTGTAGAAAAAACAAAACTAATGGATATCTTGAGCAACAAAACAAATTTATTTATTATATAGACTGTTGGCTTACATTATGTGTGCTTAGGTTCAAATCTTTCACCTTTGAATTTTTTTACCAGCTTCAAACGTTTTTGAAAAACATAACAGGGCTACGATTGCGCGTAACGCGCAATCTTACGATACTCTAGATGAAATAGAATTTTTTGTGATCCCAAGAAATTTTGTATGGGGAGTGTTAGAAGGGATGATAGCATTGAACTAATTTTTTCGACATCATGCTAAAGTAGCTCTGAAAATGTTTTATACAAAATGCTTACTCCAAAAACTGAATGAGAACTGAGAAAATTAGTGAGTTTGATTTAATGAAAATGTGCAGTTTGTATGGGAGGTGGTAGAAAGAGTGGGGGGATTTTAATGATTTTTTCAGAAATAACTAGGAATATTATAAAATTGGCATCCCTTAAATTTCAGACTAGTGCCATTCATACTTTTCAAGAAAATCGATTTTTTGTGAAGTTGTGAAACTGTGTCATATTGTATGGGAGGGGGTAGAAGTAGTGAAGCAAATCAAATATTCTCATCTTAGTAATAATATTAATTAAATATTTATTACAAAATATGAGCTCAACAAATGTTATACGTTCTGAGAAAATCGGCTTAGAGCATTTCAGGAAAAAGTGTAGTTTGTATGGGAGGGGGTGGAAGGAAAGGAAGGAAGCAAATAATTTTTGTACGGTAGATTTAAATCATTAAAAAAGTAACATATACCAAAATTGAGACCAATAGCTTTTATACTTTTTGAGTAAATCCATTTATTGTCAAATTGCGAAATTGTGTCATTTTGTATGGGAGGGAGTAGAAGGGGTGAAGCTAATCATCTCATTTTTTTTGACCTTACTAACAATTTTAAATAAATATTTGGTGCACAATTTCAGCCCGCTGAATTTTATAAGCACTGAGGAAATTGGCTTAGAGTAATTCATGATAAGTACAGTTTGTATGGGAGGTGGTAGAAGGAGGAGGAGGATACGCACAATTTTTATATGATAGATTGACATTATCATAAAAGTAATACATTCTGAATTTCAGGCCAATAACTTTTATACTTTTTGAGCAAATCCGTTTATTGTCAAATTGCGTAATTGTGTCATTTTGTATGGGAGGGGGTAGAAGGGGTGGAGCGATTTGGCCCATTCACGAACTTGACCATACTTTTTTGTCAGAAACGACGTGTACAAAATTTGAACTTTCTAGCTCAACGCGTTCTCAAGCTAGAGAGCGCACGGACGGACGGACGGACGGACATCCGGTTTTGAGATTTTTGAGTGATAATATTAACTTCTGTATCATTCATTTTTTTCTCCGAGCCTTATTTCTTGGCGTTACAAACCTTAGAGCGAACTTATAATACTCTCAGATTCCATCTAGAGTATAATTATTGTAGGCGGCACGGACCACTTCGTCTGGAATTTCATTCCAAATTTTTGTTAAAAGACGCTTGAATTGGTCCAATTTTATGTTTTTTATATTTTTTAATTTGTCAAGCATGTATCCCCATAAACAGAAGTCTAATGGATTTAGATCCGGGGAGATGCAGGCCATTCATCAACCGCAATAAAGCATGGAAAATTATCGTTGCACCAGCGCTGAACAGTTTTTGCTTTATGAGCCGGAGCAGAGTCTTGTTGAAAACAATATGGCTCGTTGCCGAAGAGCTCAGATGCATGAGGGTAACAATGATTGGCAAGAACTTTATCCAAATAGTATTGTGCATTGATTTTGATACCTTTATCAATAAAAAGGAGAGGAAGCTTGCCTTTTGTGGATATGGCCCCTCACACCATGACAGGCGTTGCGTTTTGATATCTCTCAACAGCAATTGCATCTGTTGGGATATCCTGCATACTTGTTGCATATATGCGATCATTCTGTGGGTTGTGGCTCTTTTGCAATATGAATAGTTTTTCATCAGAGAACACAATATTGCAACTTGCGTGCCGCTGAAGCAACAAATCACTTCTTTCCTGTCGCATTTTTTTCTGACGCTCCGTAAGACCATGAATCCTCTTTTTTTGTAAGGCTTTTGTCCCAAGTCCTCTTTTAAAATATTTCGAATGGTTTTACGGCTCACATTCAGCTCTTTGGCTAGATTTTAAGCTGATCTTGCGCACATTCTTCGCCAGTGTAGTTTTTATTACTTTTTCTTTTCGCCCTGGTTTTTTGGCTATTTTAACACTTCCAGTTGTCTTAAATCGAGCCACAGTGTGTTGAACAAATCTACGGTTTACACCTAGTATGTCTTTTAGCAATTTAACTATCTCGCCTGTCTTTTTGTCTTGCATGTGTAATTTTTGCACTAACTCTCTTTTTGCTTCCATCTTTCACAGAATTTCAATTGTTACTGGCCATGTCAAAACTATACTTAGTTAATTCCACAACAAAACGCTACGCTCTAGGATACACCCAAGCTTCTCAGAATTCACCTATAGTATAAAAATTCTCTGAGCTATAATTCTTAAGAAAAATGTTAAATTGCGTAATATTACAGATGAAAACGAGAAATTGCAGCGGTAATAGGTAAGTCTTGATCGCAAAACCCAAGGTAATGATTGCACCTTGCAGTCGAGCAAATTTTCTGCTCTTTTCCCTTTAATTTCAATCAGAACTATGCTATGCACAAGGCAACGAAAAATCTATTCAGGTTTTGGTTGGAGATGCAATCAATATCTTCCTCATAGAAAATATTCCGTTTACGAAGCTGACATCAAAAGACGACCATTTTCCCTTTTTCTTCTCTGTAATCCAAACTTCAATTAGTTCGGTTCTACTGACAGCTTATTTCATCTAAGCCATCATTGAAGATCTCATAATCCAATCACAATATCACTCGCATAAGCAGCAACAGCAATAGGAACATAATATAGGTACTGCTACATCTCAACATGCTCGGAACATGTTATTGCTAACTCCCAATATACAATCTCTATTCTTTGATCGAAACATGAAACATAATCGGAAATGTCCTCCGTTTCTGTTCTACAGTCCTGAATGGGGTGCAGTGTATACATATATTTGTATTTTTGTATATATAGAAGTAAACTTTTAATAAACTGTCTTACATGCTTCCGACTTTTGAAACTTATAAACATTTTAAAAGAAAAGAGAAAAAGAAGTCTGAAGCTGAAAAGGAACTCAGCACGGATGCTAGCGAACGATACGAGATAAACTTTGTATACGGAAATTGTAAGATCAGAATGGTAGAGGACATGGCACGATGAACGCTATCGATAAGGGACGATGACAACAGGAAGACATCGGTTCAGGATTTGTGCGAAGTTTCGGCGAACGAGTCTGTGAAACCTAAACCACCCGCCTACTCCAGGGAGAACTTAAATAAAGGCCAGGCAGTACGTTGTAGAGCTTTTTAATATAGAAAATCGAGTATACTTTCCAGCTTAGTGAGGACGATTTGTAGCCGTAAACGCGGATATAGTGTGTGTGTGTATGTGTGTTAGTAAACAAAGTCTATTTTACCAAATTTTATTTAATGGTAACCGCTCTCATGCTGTTTGAGCATAAAAATAATTCTTAGGTATAATGTTTCTACCATCTTGCTAATATGATTTTTATTCCCACGCTCGCTGCAGATGCAAAAATGCCGACATAGTTTTTAAGATACTTCCAACATATTCAATGCTGAGAGTGTACGAGAATTGTATATCGTGTGTCAGAAACATCATGTAAAAATTTATAAGTCCGTGACGGCTTTACGAAAAAAATCTTTAAGAAGAAACTGTGGAGAAGAAAAGTGGTAAAGTTTTGAGTGAACAAAAAAATTTTGTAGATAACTAAATAAAGTTGTATTGAGTTTATCTTCCATTATTGTATGGTGGAGGTGACTGACAAATATAATTTTAACAGAAAAAATAGAAAATCTCTCAACTAACAGAAACAATTTTTTTTTCGTAAGTCTTGTTGTTTTTCCCACTTGGTAACTCAGCATTTTTCTGTTATCTGCATCTCGACAAAATCAAAAGTTGAGATAAATGAAAATCCAAAGCCAACTATGATAGAATGATGGTTGTCACTGCTCTGGGAAGTAGTATATTGCAGCAATACTTAAGTGTTTTTTGTTTCGCAAGGACATCATTCTATACCCTTACGATAGAAGTTTTTCCACTCACTGCTTTTTAAGCGAACTACAGACATGGCATTACTACGAGACAGTTTATATGTGGAAAGTGCTATTGAAGAGAATAAAGAGCATTAGTGAGGGATCGGACAGGGTGAAAGTAGGTTAAAATCCTGCTATTTTCTGAAAGTGCAGCTTACAACGAATCTTCTTTGAAAGGCAGTTTTTTATTGTTATTTTCCTCCAATAATGCGTTAGCTTGGCGACTCTATGGCGATGGATCTCTATGTGGCAGTAGATGTAGGAATCCATTCAGCTTCATATCCCTCCGGTAAATTTGTATTTGGCTTTTTCTAAAAGAGTTTGCATTGTGGTGAAGAATGAAAAATTATTCTATTGTCATTTGGTGGGTAAGGATAATAGGGTAATGATTAAAAAAAAAAATGGATCCATATTTCGGTTTAATCGAAATTGAGGGTGGTTCGGAAAAATATGGGAGATAAAAATTTAGATACAGACGAGTGAATTGTTTACTGAATCGGCTGTTCATCCATCATGAGTATTCTACGAAGAAAACTTCCATTTACAGAGATTATTCGAAGAACTAACAAACCAACTTCATAATAAAATTTAAGAACCACGATTTTCGAAATGCAATTGGCTAGGGTTTAGGCTCACTTCGGAACTGTAGTGCCAATGGCAAAGAAGTTGAAATTAAAAGTGTCCTGAGATAGACTCTAATATATCAGTTTGGTTCACACTTCCGCAAAGTCTTAGTTATTAGCACAAAGTACAATCACTACTAAATTTACAGAAAATTGTGCAGTACAAAAATAATTTTTTCAATATACATGCTGTGGGTCACTGTAGCGACGAGCAGCGAGAGTGAAAGGGCAGCAGTTTGATACGAATCGCCGCGAAAGACAGACAACGCGCGATCATCATATGAAAAGTACTAACTGAAGAAGTTTTACCTACCACTACACAAGCTGCTTCGGTCGACTTAAGTTATTAAATATGTCATCACTCTGTAAATGACGTGAGGTAGCTGATGTAGTTGTCGCTCATCAACTTCTTACAGGGTTACTTGATTCTTCCACACTTTTGGGCTTGATGCAGTTTGCAGTTGGTCATATTTTACCCAGGAAGCCTAGACTTCTTCAGATTTGCTTTCAAAGGACAAACTATGGTATGACTGAGCCGATTTCGCGTCTCGCGAGAGAAGTGAATAAGAATGCTGATATATTCGACTTCTCTATTGATATGATGTTCTTAAAGCGTAGACTTAATGCTGGTTGATACTAATTTTTTTTTGTCAATTTTTTGTTAATTTTATTTATGTATGTACTTGGTGTAGGGATGTTCTTGTTTGTTTCGTCCCTTCACCAAATGATGAGCCAGAGGATAATTCGATTTCCATCTTTTGAATTTGGAACCGATTTATGGCATTTCTTTGCATTAAGAAATTCTGATAGTGATAATGTTCAACTTCTCTCTTCTACAATGGCACTACAGCCCAAATCGGGCCTTGGCTTCCTGACCTTCAGGTTCCTTAACATTCTCATTATTTATTGTGGAAGGGTTGTTAGAACTTCGCGCAACCCTCTATGAATTTTCATTTTCGTAGATTGAGGTGACCAAGATACAGTAAAACTCGCACATAACCACATTGGTGTGGCACCAGATTTTCATGCTAATATGCGGGTTTTGTATGTATCCGATAGTCGCTTATATGCATAATGTTGTGTGCTTATCCGGGGTCCATTTAAAATTACGAAATTGTGCTTTTATCAGAATTTTTAAATGTATCAAAAGAATCTATACATATAAATATAATTGTAGTTTCTATTTTTTATTTGCTTATAAACTATAAGTCAGTGTTTTGCTTTATTTTAACAATAACTACACATAAAAACACGTTTTTGAAATTGTTGTCTGTTCCGTCGTCTTTCACGCACAAATGGCTGAACCGATTGTAATGAAACTTGCACAGTTTGTTAAATATGCTTCGAAATGCCTTCTCCTTTGGTTTTATTTCGCTCCGCTCACGTCTTTCACCTCTCCCATACAAAGTGACTCCTTTTGAAAAATATATATTAATCAAATTTTTTTGGAAACCATAAGTGCTATTAATTTGAAATTTAGAATATATTATTTCTGTCATAAATGCAATCTTTTAGTAAAGAAATTATTTACTCCTTCCACCACCTCCCTTACAAAATACACTTTTTCATCAAATACTACAAATACTACTACGTATAACTTTCATCAAGCTAAAATTCTATATTAAATCCTTAATTCCATTACTATTATCGGAAAAAATTAGCCGATTAGCTTCACTCCTTCTACCCTTTCCCAGACAATGTAAAACAATTCCACAACCTTTGAAAAATGTGAAAGTCATGATGATTATAGTTGTTTTTCGAAAAATCACCATAAACCCCACACTCCTTCCACCACCTCCCATACAAACTGTACTTTTTCATGAAACACTATGAACCAATTTTCATTACTACAATGGCGCTATAGCCCAAATTGGAACTTGACCTCCTGACATTCAGTTTCCTTAACATTTTTTCATTACTTATTGTGAAAGGGTTTTTAACCCTTCGCACAACCCTCTTTCTACGAATTTTTCATTTTCCTAGATAGAGGTGACCAAGGTATATTTAAGCAGGCAATGTACTGAAATTATATATTGCGCCGACCGAGATTTGAACTCACGACCTTCGCATTATAAGACCTACACGCTACCCTTTAGGCTACACCCTAGCTAAACTGATTTTCGCAATATGTGTAACTTTCATTGAGCTAAAATTTTGTACTAAATCCATAATTAGTATAATTATTAATATCGGGAAAAATTATTATTATTAAATTAGTTTCACTCCTTCTAACCCCACACACGATTCTACAACTTTTGAAAGATTCGATTCTCTGAAAAAGTGTGAATGTTACTCATCTGAAACTTAAAACATATCATTACATGATGATTATAGTTGTTTCTCAAAAAATCACCGAAAACACGCACTCCTGCTACCACCTCCCATACAAATTGTACAATTTCCCTAAGCCCAATGCACTACCTGCACTACTACTATAATATCATATGATTAGGCTGTTATGTTTTTAAGCTTAATGTTTTTTTTATTTAGGATTTTTTTTTAATTAACACAAGTTATAACTATCCTTCGATACGTATATGCTTTTCGATACGTATATGATTTCAGATCACGATCCTGTCACATACAAATATGAATATCATGTTTTCATTCTTAATAACATAATTTATGGTACTGATTCCAACAAAATACAAAGCATTATGTTCAAAGAGCCATCAAACTAAGCAGATTATATATCCGACATAATGTATTACTAACTACATTCTCAAAAACTGCTTATTTTGCAGTTCTTACACGGACAAAGTCGCTCGTCTTAAATAAAACATTTAAAAACGCTAATTGCAAGTAAAGAATTCTGTAAAACTTCTTTGTTTGTATTTTTAATAGTTATGTCTTAAAGATGCTCCTCCAAAGTTTCCATAATTTTCAGGTCCGCATTATTTGCAGTTAGATGCGATCGGAGAATGGCTACTGCATTCACAGCTTCACTTCGAGTGGCTGAGTGTTTTTTTCCCGATTTTGAGAATTTTCCTTTTTTTCGTCATGATCACTGACATGAGCATTCTGAATTCGATCCACTATACGAGTATCTTGCTCTGCAAGTTCTCCGTAACATTGCTTATTTGAATGAGAATTAACATACTGTTTAAACTCTCCTTCCGAAATCAATAACTGAAAAGTCTCAATCATAACACCATTTATTTCACTGCTCCCGTATTTGATAAATTCAGCTTTCTTAAAACAATTTTGACTAGTTTGTGGTCGTGATGTTAATAACATCACCACCGTTCAATATATTTGAATGCTTCAAAAATATTAATTGACTTAACGACTTGCATATCCTTTTCTAATGCGAAAAGTTGCTTACTGATGATGATCTGTCTATAATAAGCCTTAAAGCAGCGTATAATCCCTTGAGTAAGGGGTTGAATATGACTTGTGGTATTTGCTGGGATAAACTTAGTTTTAATATTGTATTTATGGCAAGCGGCATTATCAACGAAAAATACAATTTTTATTTTTTTCTTTCTCATTTTTCCCATCAAGTTTTCTTAAAATGTTGGTCCATACGAAACCGTCCATCCATGATTTTTTTTATTGCAATCTTTAACTGATTTTTATTTCTTGACTTTCGAAACAGTGTTGCTATTTCGACCAATTGCGTAGACATCCTTATACGAACCATCCATATTGCATAGAAATAGTGATGTAATTTGATCTTTTCGTAATTTGCCTCCAGTAAGAGTTTCATCTATTCTCGATATGATTTCAGCAGATAGTGCTTTATAGTACAACCTACTCTTGCCAGCATTAAATATATTTTCTGCAGAATAATTGTTTAGTAAATTTGATAATGAATTATTTACCCATTCCTCAGCCGGTATCTCATCAGCTGAGTTTTTCTCGTTATTCGTGGTGTAGTAGTAGCAATCAATAGTCAATAGATCGTGGGTTGGATTCCCACTCCAGACAGTAGATTTTTTTAAGTACGAATTTTTTAGTTGCTATCGGCAATGATAAATTATTCGAAATAAAATGGGCAAACGATGTAAAGTGAAACAATTTCGTTTCTAGAAGGTCTGTAAACTCAATAGATTCTGATCGCTTTCTATCATTCAGTCCCCCATAACATCTGCAAATATTTGTCTGTAGCAGCCAGTAGAACTGAAAAATATACCAGTTTCACCACTCGTTACGGTCGTTCTCACTCCCCATCCCCTATCTTCACAATCCAATTTCTTTCCTTCATCAGTATGCTTGTGCATTGCACATAAAGTCCGAAATTGTCTATAACACAGGTCATTCTGTAAAACAAAAAAATCTTTGGAATGCGACATTTTCTCTTCTTTTCCACCGCCATAACCACCCATTGGTAGCATCGAACTCGTCTATATTAATCACTATTGTAATTTTTTTTGTTTGTTCCATTATTATTGCTCCGCTGATGGTAGTATCCTTAGCTCGCACTTCATAAAGCCACACAGAAACTACTTCGTTTATTTGCTTATGGCTTCCTAAAAAATATTTTTTACATGTCGACAGTGTTGTCACAACGGGAAGATTTTTATGTTTCCATAAGAGCGAGGTAAAATTGGTGCAAACATTTCTAACCCGGGTTACAATACCGTGGTAGTTTAAACACCAATTTTAGAAAAAAGTCTTACATCACTTTTGATTGAAATTGCTCTCAACAAATCTCAATAAATGATTAAAAGAATGATTTAGAGTTTCACCCTGTTTTGAATAATTTGTGATTTTGACCTTTGCGCCACAATTTATAAATTAGAACTGCGTGTAATCGGAAAATCATTTATTGAATCGTAAATGAACTATGCAAATCTTCGTCGAACCATTAATGTCTCTGTTAACAAATAGAAATGTTTAGATAAGTTTTAATTTAAGGGAAATGCAAAGAAAACGATTGCGTTGTGCTTAATACCTATTTTGAATAACTTTTCAAAAGTTTTAACCACTGGTGTACTCTATGTAAGCCTCATATCTGCAGTTACATATAACTGCAGCATAAAAAATTCGATGAAAAATCTGTTGCAATTTATCTATGAGATTCAGGTCTGTCGTAACAATATAAATACAAAATAATACGAATCAATCGACAATAAAGATACACGGCTGCAGAAAAACACACAATTGCTGTCATTGTTTTTCCTGATTGATTTTTCACTGAAAAGAAAAGTGTTGAGTCTCATATTTGAATGAAATTGCCATTGCATGTAGGTATTATATTTGAAATGGCTGGTGAGATTCAAACTGTTCTTAATCCTTCTTTAGCCAAAACGCTCCTCATTTATGATTTTTATTTTTCTTCGCCATCACTTGTGCTAAGTATCTGTTCAATTTAAAATGGTAATCACTCTAGTTTCGACATTCTTCTTCTTCAGTAACGCTACAGGTTTTGGTTGGACTTATCTTAGGTATTCGCGCGATCGCGCTATTTATGAAATTTTATATATTCTCATATTATCACATCCAGAGTATGCTGTGATAATTTAGTCCTCAACCTCACTTCATATTTTATAGTGTTCCGTAATGGGACCAAATTCTTGGGATATCCAAAACGTTAGCAGAATAATTGACAGCACAATTTGCTGGCAGTCATCAGTGTCCATATGAGGAAAAGACGACCTGGAGGAGAAATGACAGAAACTAATTGCAATTATAGTAGAATTAATTTTGACAAAATCTCGTTTTTTCAGCATAACAGCTTAATCAATGAAAATCAAAACTAAGCACTTTTCAAAATTATCCATTTGTATGGGAGGGGGTAGAAGGAGTGAGGGGATCGGATCAATATTCTACGGTATTAATTACTTCTATATCATAATACTTTGACCTTAATTTCAAGTTGATAGCTTAAGTAGTTTTAAAGAAAAATCAATTACTTAATATTTCGAAATATCATGAAATTTGTATGGGTAGAAGGAGGGGGGGATGTAGCGCATTCACGAACTTAAAGTTACTTTTTTGCAAAAATGACACACAAAAATGTTTAAAGAGTTCTCAATGAAACTTTCAGAGATAACTAGAACTTCATGCCTTTGACATGTTTTAAACTGCAGATCAGTAGCATTCATACTTTTCAGGAAAATCGACTATTTGTAAAGTTGTGAAATTGTATGGGGGAGGGAAAAAGTCGAAAAATACACTTGCTAATATCTCCACCACGAATGGAGATAGAAAGTTGACAATCAGTAGAGATATAGAGAAGGTTGTGGAACAAACTTTAAAAATAATTTAATTTTTTTATCCATTGGCGCCCGAAAAGGGGGGGCTAAAAACAAATTGTCGGCCGAATTGTTTTTTCAAATGATTATATCATAGAAATTACTTATCGTAAAAAAATCATATTTTGGGACCAATAAGGTGGCATATAGTTCCATCGGAATCGGCTTAGTGAGTGGCTAATTATTGTAAGGAGGAGGGTCAGGGGGTGCAAAGAAAAACACTTAAACATGAATACCTCAACTATCTCTTGAGCTATGTAATTGAAACTTAAAACGTATATTAAGCTATACTAAGAAAATACAAAAAAAATATAGCCTGTTGAAATATTAGTAGTGGGGGGAAATGGAGAGCATTTCAAAAATGGCGCACTTTTCAAAATTACAAATCCTTATATCTCTAAAAAGAGTATAGATATCAAATCGAAAATTTGTCAGATTATAGAACTACATAATGTTTAATTTTGGTAATAATTTTAAGTCGGGAGGTGTAAGGGGAGGGAGGTGATAAGCAAAAACGTCTGAAATTTTGAGTGATTTTTTTAGGACTCTGTTGAAAGATACAAAGTTTAAATTTTACATGTGAATACGTCTATTTGATGTACATAGAAAAATAATAATAACTTGATACGTAATTGTTATAAACCTACCCCCCCCCCCGGTCTAACGTGCACAAGATGTTTCATGTGCATTGAAAAAAACACATAAACTGAAAATTTTTGAGTGCAATTTTAAGGTAGAAACTTGAAAATTTCCGAAATGAATTTAAAAAAATCCTTAAATATACAAAATATTAACTGGTCGAAAATCTTTAAAACTTCTACCCCCTCCCATACAAAATTATTTTTTCGACCATTTTTAAGAAATCAATTATCACCTAACTATTAAAAGCTATCAATGTGAGATTTTGGCAAAAAACTTATAAAAACAATTTAAATGAAGTTGCTTTAAAAGTTTTGAAATCGCGCTTGCGCTTCTACGCCCTCCCATACAAAACTATGATTTCGACCAATTTCATTAAATCAACTAATAATCAACAAACTAAAAGGTGCGAACTTGAAATTGTATACAAGCACCTTACAAGAGAAGCGAAATAAAACTACATATCAAATTTTATGATTCCCCTACCTTCTCTACACCCCCCCATACAAATGTTCGGTTTTGTGAATGTAAGATACACCGAATTTTATGAAAATTCTATGCAACTTCGTCTATGGAACTGACATTCTTTACAGAGAATATTGGATGTGATTCAAGCAATCAATTAAAAAACTATTAACATCCACCCACCCTTACTATCACCCCTCACAACTCCCATCATAAGAACTCAAACTTGCATAAATAAACGAACGACTACTGCCCTGCCAAAGAACCCCCTTTCACTTAGCCTTCCCTAAAGACTCTAACCTGCATATTGACTTTCCACTCATCCGCAACTTGTCCCAATAATAATAAAGTTTCGCCCGACTTGTTGGCAGTTTATTTAGATTGAAATGATCATAAAAATCAAAATTTCAGATCAATAACTTTTATACTTTTTGAGAAAATCCGTTTATTATGAAATTCCGAAATTGAGTCATTTTGCATAGGAGGAGGCAGAAGGAGTAGAACGATTTGGCCCGTTCGCGAGCTTGATCTTACTTTTTCGGTTAAAAGGACTTGTAGAAAATTTTAATTATCTAACTAAACGCGTTCTCTAGCTAGAGAGGACACGGACGGACGAACGGACGGACAGATGGATGGAAGGACGGACGATCAGTGATAATACGAACTTTTGTATCAGTAATTTTTTTCTCCGTGCCTCATCTCTTAGCGTTACAAACTTTGTGGCAAACTTAGAATACTCTCAGGACTTTTATGATGATTTCAATCTACTGTTTAAAAAATTTTTGAGTCTTCTCCTTCCTCCTACCACCTTCCATATAAACTGCATTTTTTCATGAAATACTCTAATACTCTAATTTTCTTTTTCATTTAGAGTATCGTACGATTGGGCTTTACGCCTAATCGCAGTCCGTGTACTGTTTTTTTAATGAACTAATCTTACCTTTTCACTAACTTTTCTATAAAAACATAACAGGGCTACGATACTCTAGATGAAATAGAATTTCTTGTGACCCCAAGAAATTTTGTATGTGGAGTGTTAGAAGGGATGATAGCATTGAACTAATTTTTTACCCATCATGCTAACATAACAGGACTACGATTGCGCGTAAAGCGCAATCTTACGTTACTCTAGATGAAATAGATTTTTTTCTGATCCCAAGAAATTTTGTATGGGGAGTGTTAGAAGGGGTGATAGCATTGAACTAATTTTTTCCCCATCATGCTAAAGTAGCTATAAAAAATGTTTTATACAAAATGCTTACTCCAAAAATTGAATAGGAGCTGAGAAAATTAGTGTGTTAGATTTAGTTGAAATGTGCAGTTTGTATGGGAGGTGGTAGAAAGAGTGGGGGGATTTTATTGATTTTTTCAGAAATAACTAAGAATATTATAAAATTGACATCTCTTAAATTTAAGACTAGTAAAATTCATACTTTTGAAGAAAATAGATTTTTTGTGAAGCTGTGAAACTGTGTCATATTGTATGGGAGGGGGTAGAAGCAGTAAAGCTAATCAAATAATTTTCTCTGATCTTAGTGATAATGCTAAATAAGTATTTAATACAAAATGTGAGCTCGATAAATGTTATATGTTCTGAGAAAATCGGATTAGAGCATTTCATGAAAAAGTGTAGTTTGTATGGGAGGGTTTGGAAGGAGAGGGAGGACACAAATAATTTTTATACTGTATATTGAAATCATTATGAAAATAATATATGCCAAAATTCAGACTAACAGCTTTTATACTTTTCGAGCAAATCCATTTATAGCCGAATTGGGAAATTGTGTCATTTTGTATGGGAGGGGGTAGAAGGGGTGGAGCTAATCGTCTAATTTTTCTTACCCTTACTAACAATTTTAAATAAATATTAAGTGCAAAATTTCAGCTCGCTAAATTTTATACGCACTGAGTAAATTGGCTTAGAATAATTCATGAAAAGTACAGTTTGTATGGGAGGTGGTAGAAGGAGGGGTAGGACACACATAATTATACGGTAGATTGATATTATCATAAAGGTAATATACTCCAAATTTCAGGCCAATAGCTTTTATACTTTTTGAGCAAATCCGTTTATTGTCAAATTGCGCATTTGTGTCATTTTGTATGGGAGGGGGTAGAAGGGGTGGAGCGATTTGGCCCGTTAACGAACTTGACCTTACTTTGTCAAAAACGATGTGTACGAAATTTGAGCTTTCTAGCTCAACGTGTTCTTAAGCTAGAGAGCGAACGGACGGACGGACGGACGGACGGACATCCGGTTTTGAGATTTTTGATTGATAATATTAATTTCTGTATTCATCATTTTTTTCTCCGAGCCTTATTTCTTGGCGTTACAAACCTTAGAGCAAACTTATAATACTCTCAGATTCCATCTAGAGTATAGAAAGACCAATTTGCCAATTTAGAACAAGATCGAACAGACCATACTGCTATTTTATCGAACACTAGAAATTTACATTTCACATTCGAAGCAGGAATTTACCCGAAAACGTTAACTTTTGTCAGGGTTGTCCAGTACTTTCTTTTGTTTAATTGAATTCTGCTTCGTCACAATGAATTTCGGATGTGCAGCAAACTTGTAACAGTAGAAATGTGGAAATTTAGCGTGTTTATCATCGCACTGCTATTGTAACGAACATGACTGTGGCTTAAGAGATAGGCGAGATATTGATTTTTAACCATTTTTGTTTGCATTTTTTTCTTTGCACTACCCTGATCCTCTCCTTACTTTAAGTAAAGTGAGCACATCACCTAAGTGGCCCTAAATATTCCGGAGTGTGACAAAAAAAGTGTCGCATAATTTCTACAACTCGGAGCCAGCAATCCAGCTGTAAGACATATCTATGTCAAAAAATATGTTATTTCATTTCAGAGGTTTCAGCGAATTTTTCAATAACTTTGTTTTAATGTTTTTTTCTTTTTCAAATTGCCAAGCCTTAAACCCTTCTTCAATTAACGAAATTGTTCGCCATTCATATGAAATGTAGCAGAAACTCAACTATATATTTATTGTCCTGGGCACAACGATTCCCACACAACTTTGTATGGACATAACTTAAGTGAAAATTTTATCAATAAAAATAATAACAACTACTTAGAAAACTTTTTACCATAATTCCTGTACGTTTTCTTCGTAAAAATATTTGTTTGAAATTACTTTCAGGACCGTTTCAGGACCGGTAGTCGTTTTCTCCTAAATTGTAAATTTTTCTCTTACGATGTCTTTGATGAAAGTGCAGAAAAAAGGACGTTCAGTTCCATCAGAATTCGAATAAACAACAAAAAACAGAGAAAGCAAAAAAAAAGGGCCAAGAGTCGATAATAATAACAAAATCGAATGGAAAAAGTTAGAATTTCTTTCGATTCCGAGAGAATTTCCTTAACTTTTTTCAATCCTCCGCATTGAATTTCCAATCAAATTTTTCTTTTTTTTTTCTCTCTCTCTCTTTTTGAAATATGAGATAATCGAATACAAATGTAATATCGTTATAAATAATAAATAAACTCGTATATGTATGAAAACTTTTTCTCGAAATAACTGAATCAATAAAATTTGGACCACGGCTTCATAACAACTCTTTCTATTCAAGGAAAAAAAAAATAAATGAAATCAAATATGTGAGTGAATTTTAAACACACAAGAACCCTGCAGTACGAGAAATAAAACGAGAAAAATTTCGTCGCAAGATAAAGGTGTTTTTTGGCTTAAAAGGAAATCCAATTCCCACATGAATACATTAAACGGCATAAAAGTAGACAATTGATTGGAGTGGTGACGGGATATGGAAAGGCAAAGCTTCTTGTTCCGCCTCGAGGCCAATTCCTGAACTTCAACAACTCTGGGAGGGAAAATTCGATCAAGTTTCTATCGACGAAAAAGGATCTCTTTAAGACGCTGCCTGTATCTAAATACCACTTCATATTTCGACGTGAGAAGAAAAAATGAAATAGAAATAAAGGACGATTCGATATTGAATTCCCAGGAAACGATAGATAGAAATGAGGAAGCAGTGTCGGAAAGATGTGATTCGAAGAAAATGCCTTATTTTTAGATCCTTAACTATAAAAGTACACTGCACGAATTGACATCTCGAAAACAAACGGAAGTGACAGAAATTCATGAGAAATAAACATCTGCTACAAATTAAAACCAACACAGTAACATAATGATGCAGTTGCCTTACAATGCTAACTAAAATTTATTTTGTTCTTCTTGCACAAATAGGGGCAGCATAATGTGAAAGGATATTCGAAGCTAGGGTAGTTTTCCACAGATCGTAAGCTAAATTGCTGGATAGATGAAAGCATTCTGATTTGAATTAAACTTGAAAGCAAATATTCAAACACCTTCAGGATGTTGGCAACATCTCGAGATCTCACCAAGTATCTAAGTATGTTCAATAAACCCACTTATATGCTGTTCTTATTCATTGAAAAGTGTTATGACAAGTGGATGTTACTTCTTTACGCTGGATTTAAGTTAAATGTAAGAGCTTTTAGATGAAATTAAAATGAGAAAGAAGAGACGCGAATAACAAAATTAAAGCCAAAGTCTCATGTGTGTTGTAATGGAGTACTTCATGATAACAACAACGTAGTCAACTGTACGACCCTCGCAGTTTAACTTTGATGGAAATTTCGCTCACATCAGTATTCACATAAAACCACAATATTGTAGATTTCTCATGGGATGAAGAAGTTTTTGACTTTCAGAAATATTGATTTGGATTTTCTTCAGGTAGGCAGAGCAATAATTCCCATAGGTAGAAATGTGAAAAATATACTCAACATTTAATCTTCATCAAAATCTGATTTAGTGTGACGAAAATAAAAAAAAAATAAAAATTTGTTTTTCCATTAGTTACAAATCTTCTGAATATTCATCCAAAGATACTAACTTTCACTAAAAATCAATTTTCTAACTAATATATCTTAAATTTTTGCTTTGATTAACCGATTTTGCAAGTCGACACCGAGAATTTCTGTGATTTATCGTCGAATTGTGTTGAGTAATTGTTGCTATTTAATTTTATTTCGGAATATTATTAATAGTTTCGAGCAGTTCGGAATGAGTTTTCAAATCAAATAAATATGGTGTTTTCGTCATTAATAAGTATTCTAATATTTGGATTGAATTCCAATTGGTTGCGGTCATTTTGAGGAAATAATCAATCAACGATTTAGGAAATGAGCATTAATCACAATTCCTGACTTTATGCGTTTCCTAGTCTTTAATCGTATTTCAACCTAACGAATTTAGTGATTCTTCACAAATTTTTTTTTATTTTTGTCAGTAGTAAAAAAAATGATGAAGGTTTAGGTTTAGGCTGTAGGAGGGTGGTTTTGTAGAATCACAATGCACTGAGGCCATCTAGTTGGGCCCATTGTTATGAGATGGATTTTAACCCTCCTGTGCTAGCAACTTAGTTCGATTTGTGAACCGAAGCAGGCCCGAATGTTTGACGCCCCTGAGGTCGACAAGTTCTGAGAAAAATCTAGAACCTAAGCAAAGGAGACGACTGTTGAAAATATGCGGATAGTGACAAAGATTATGTTCAATAGATCCTCCGTCTTCCTTGCAACCTCCGCAAAAGCTTTCGCTCGCCTTCCGCAATCTGAATGTGTGCAGCTCTAACAAGAAATGACGTATCGCACAATTGGGTCATACACGAAATCGTAATTCTGTTATATTCTTAGTTTGCAGTTGAAGCAAATTTTTAATGATGAACTGTTGTAGGGTATATAAGTGCAATAAATAGATTGGTATGCGCTTTTTTCCGACTTGAACCTATTTGATTCTTATTCATCTTTCCACAAGATGCTATATGAATTATTTGATAATATGGTCCCGTTAGTAAAAGACAAAGAACGTTCTAGGCAACCATGGTCGAATTCAAGACTTATAAACTTAAAAAACCGTAAAAATAAATCGTTTAAGGAGTACAGAATACAATAGTATCTACGATCAATCAAATTATCGCTGCATTTAGAAGGAATATACCTAGCTTAACTCTTTCTTATATAAATCATAGATTGCATCTATCGAGTTGAAAATTAAATCAGATAGCAAATTATTCTGGTTGTTTCTTAATTCCAAGAGAAAACAGTCATATTTTCCAAAGACCCTTGAACTTGATGGAGTGATGTCCAATAACATTCAAGACACTTGCGAACTTTTTGCTACTTTTTTTAAATAAAAATAAATAAATTTCATTTCAATCAAGACGTCTCAGATAAGTATCGTTCTCTGCAACCAATCGCTGGCATTGGAAATATGAGTGGAGGCAGTTCTCACTGCGATGAATAGATTAAACGATAGTACTAAAGCTGGATGTGATTTAATTATTTCTAATTTATTTCTAAAAAATTGCTCGTCTTCGATAGTACAACCTCTAACCATAATCTTTAATAAATCGCTTCAGACTGGTGAATTTTTAGATGAATGGAAAATATCCCATGTCACTCCAGTATTTAAATTAGGTCAAGAGCAATTGGTGAAGAATTACCGCCCAATATCCAAACTTACAGCAATTTCCAAATTTTTCGAAAGCACTGTTAAAGATCATCTTTATTTTCGACTAAAGGAATCTATAGCGTATCAACAACACGGCTTCGTAAATGGACTATCAACTGCTTCAAACTTAGTGTTCTTCAGGTTGATGTACTTTACACTGACTTCCAAAAGGCCGGAAAGAGTTCACCTTAAGCTACTTGTTCTAAAATTACAAGCTCTTGGCTTGAGTGGCGTGGCGTGACTTTAAAGCTAGGGGAAGCAATTATTTTGCGCCCAGCTACAAGCGCTGCGTAAATATCCATGACTCCACATACATCATTATTTGAAACACTTCTACTCATTCGAGGGGGGTGCGGTTTTCGGCAATTGATTTAGAATTCAGTGTACATTATTAATCGGAAATAAAAAATTCGATTTTTTTTAATTTTTTAGGTAGTGCTCCCCTGAAACCTTTTCACTCAAAGCACGACAAATATGGGCAATATTACCAGATCTACCCTTTTCACATTTTTCTTCCTGATTATTTTTCGGCTAGTACAGAAATTTCCATACTGGCAACACTTTGATCGAGAGCCAGAGCTTACGACTGAAAGCACCGGCTGGAAGCAATTGCATTAACGCATCTCTCTTTCGTATAGAAGAACTTGCGCTCGAAAATTTTACTGGCATTGGCAGGCGGTCTCGTTCTCTTGTATATGCGACTAAGAGCAAGAAGAGGAAGGGTGGAAGCATTTTAATGCGACGCATCTCACCTTCATATTAAAGTCGAACTTGCGCACGTCGCGCGAGAAAATTTGGCTCGCATTATCCTGCGGTCTTGTATACGCGTTTTTATAATCGAAACTTTTCCCCTGTGGAAGGCTTTCAACTTTTGTTTGTCAGAAAAAACCGGAGAAAAAAGGCTGTCTTGATCACGTAAATGCTGTAAACAGTGGTAGACGAAAATAATGCGCGCTTTCTTTTAAAGAAATTTTTAAATAAATTTTCATATCCTTGCTGATTTCAGTTTAGCTTTTCTAAATTGAATAAAGGGAAAACGTAAGGGAAGTATTGCTTCCCTTGCATCAATGGACGCCACGCCACTGTTTGGGTTATTTACAAATATGCTTTTGTGGATATCTTCTCATCTAACTAATAGGCAACAGTTTTTGATAAATAAGTAACTGTAGTTCCTAAACGTTTGATGTAGTCTCCGGAGTTTCTCAAGGAAGTCATTTGGGACCACTCCTGAGAAATATTTTTATAAATGATGTTCCTTCGATATTAAAATTTACAAAATGTCTGTTATACGCAGATGATTTAAAAATGCTCAATAAAATCAGTACTACAGAAGACTGTCAAAAACTTCAACACGATATTAATGTACTTTCGGAGCGGTGTGTATATAATCTACTGACTCCCAGTCTCCCTAAATGCAACATTTTCTCAATGTCCTAACGCCATAATCTTCAAGTATAATATGAATAACATTGCCTTCTTAAGAACGGACGAAATTAAAGATCTTAGTATTATCTTTGATGTTAAATTATAATTTAAGCCCCATATTAAATTCATCACTGCCAAGGCATAATCTATGCTGGGTTTTAGAAAAAGGAACTCCTCGGATTTTCATGACCCTTACGCACTGTTATTGTTATTTTCCTCTCTGGTAAGGCCAATCTCTGAATATTGCTCTATCATCTGAAGCCCATCACATAACATTCAAGTTGCTCGCCTAGACCGCATCCAACGAAACTTCACCAGGTTTGCGTTACGCAGATTTCATTTTACATCTGGATTGCCTAATTATAATGCTAGATGTTCTCTAATTGGGTTACAAACTCTCTCCATTCGTAGAGACTTATTTTGAATAATGTATGTGAAATACATTCTTAAGTATCGTATTAATTCTCCTGAACTTCTTTGGTTTTTTCAACTGTGGACCCCAGAGAGATTGATAAGACGGAACTGTCTCCTATTTCAGGAGGCTCATAGAACAAACTATGGCGTTAATGAGCCAGTTACGAGATGTGTCAATAGGGGCCTAGGACTGAAACAACTCTTTTCCACAAGGCGCGATTCTAAACATTGGCCTATAGCTGTTGCCAGGACTTGTTTATTCCTCAGGCCTCCTGCTCAACTGCTCGCTTCCATATGCTACATGGTCGACCAGCCCGACGTTTTCCTTGAGAAATATAATCCAGAGCCTGTTTGGCGATGTTTTGCTCTGTTTTCCTCAAAGTGTTACCAAACCACTGCTACTTTCGCCTTTGAATCTCAATGCCTATTTCAGTTTGTCCAGTTGTACTCCACAGTTCGTCGTTGGAGATCACTTCTGGCCAGAATATTCTTAAAATGCGTCGCATGCATTGGGTCACGAAAATTTGCAGTTTCTTGGTAAGTCCACGTAGTACAACCATATAACAGTACGGATTTGATGCAAGCGTCAAAAACTCGCATCTTCGTGCGAAGGGAGATCTCTCTTAACTTCCAGAAAGGAGAAAGCATACCGAAGGCCTGACGAGCTTTATTCAGACGAGCCTAAATATCATTTTCGGCTCCGCCGTCCATACTGACAACCGAGATAACAAAAATCTTGCACCTCTTCCATATTTTGTCCACTAAGAACAATCGGTTTGCTTGTGTTCAAACCCATGTGCATGTACTTAGTTTCACGCACATTTATTTTGAGTCCCGCCTCTTTGCATTTAGAACGCAACAAGCGAACATTTGATTTTAAATCCGAACGGGTATGTACAGGTAAACACACGTCGTTACCATAATCAAGGTGACTTAAGATGTTAAATACTCTCCATTGAAGACTTTTATCTTCCCACCTTCCAGTGCAGCTCTCAAAACCAGATTACCACCAGAAACAAGGCTGGTGATAATATGTAGCCTTGTCTAACACCCGTTTGCCTAGGAAAGCTCTCGGGCAGCTCTCCTCTATGTAAGACACGACACCTTGCATCTTCGTAGGATTCTTTAATCATAGCTATGACCTTATCTGGAATATCTCTCCTACGCAAAGCATTCCATATGTAATCTCGCTTAACGCTGCCGAAAGCCTTCTGAAAGTCCACAAACATGAGATGTAGTAGCGAACTGCTCCAAAATTATCCGTTGGGTATTTGTGTGGTCGGTACAAGACGACCCTTTATGGAATCGAGCCTAATAAGCTTGAGAGTGCTCTCCACGACATCAATAATCCTATTGAGAATTACCTTAGCCATGATTTTCGATACATCGTGAAGTAGATATATACCACGACAATTGCCACAATCTCGAAGGTCACCATTCTTCAGAATTTTTACAATGACGCCTTCCTTCCATTCAGTCGGATATCTTCCTTCATTCCACACCTCCGTAAAGAGTGGGAGAAGTATATCGGCTGTTATTTCTGGGTCCGTCTATACATGGGGCTTTCTTTCCCGCGATTGACCGAATGGCGGATACTATCTGCATGTCACATGCGTCTTGCGACTTTCAGTGTTTCTCACCATTTTGCACGTATCTCACAGATTCTTCAACACTAGCTAGAAACGTGTTTCTGGTTGCCTCCCAATTGACGTCCGGTGTACGCATTTCATTTCCGCCCAATTTAGATGACTTTACGCGTAGAATTTTGTTGTACTCGAGGTTTTTGCTGAGGTCTCTAGGTCTATCCACATTAAGCTTGTGCTTCATTTGAAGAATTTGTGTATAGCTGCTGTGCACAATCTCAAGGAGGCAACCACCAAGTGGTGATCGCTCCCCACATCAACTCCACGCTTCGCTCGCATATCGAGGAGACATGGACATGGTTTTGAGTAATACTATCAGGGGAATCCCAAGATGTTTTCTGGTGACTCTTGTGTGGAAAAAGGGTCCCTCCGATGACCATTTGCCAAATACTACAAAACTTCACAAATAATTCGCCGTTTTCGGGTCTCTTAATCCAAGGTCATGTTCTAGTCCAGTGTTATCGGAGCTAACCTGGGCATTCATATCTCCCGAGATGATAATAATGTCACCTTTTGGAATACACTCGAAGGTAGCACTCAGTTGGTTACAAAACTTTTCTTTTTCACCAGGTGTTGCGGTATTCGTTTGTGCGTAGCACTGCAGAATTGTGACGTTTAATCCTATCTGAGATGGGTTCCTAGCTGATGAGACTGTTTCTCGCTCTCGGTGTAAGGACGACCACTCCGCCATTTTTGGTTTCTCTCTCAGGACCAACGTACAGAATGGTGTTTCCACACGGGATTCGTTCTTTTCCTGACCCTGTCCACCTGGCCTCATTAAAGTCCAAAATTTGGATGTTATAGTGCTCTGTTTCACGATCGGTCACTGACTGGCGGTGCAAGGACCGAGTAACTCTGTCCTTCCCCGTTATTCAATGTTCGAACGTTCGTTTTCGACTAGCAAAAGTAGTTACCGTAGAATTCGCCCGTTTCCGAGGCACTGTATCTGTTTGTCGTATCAGTTAGGTCTTAAGATCATGGGTGATAAGCACATGATCCAGTGAGTGTCCATTTGTCATTTTTTAGGACAAGCAGGACTGGATGTGGGTTAATTCTACTGCCTCCATCCCACAGGTGGTGGTTAGCTCAGGTCCGTGGAGTCGCTATTCTACAAAGATAGTTCCATGAATGGGTAAAATCTCATCCTTCAACTACCCCCCTGCGGGGATGTGTGCTTTTATTTGATTCCCCTAAGTACAGATATCTTTAAGAGAGATTTGCGAATGTTGCTTCAGCACATTCCCATTATATTTATATTTTTGAATTACTTTTTATTTTTTAATTTAAGTTTTCTGTAGTCTGTAAATTTATTATATTGCCTACTATAATATAAATAAATAAAAAAATAAATTATGGATCTAAAATAATGAAATGCGAAATAATTATTAAAAATTTTCCCGTGAATTATTTGAATAATCTTTTCGATAAAACAATCAAAACTGACAATCGAGTCGTTTGTTTCCGAAACAATTGATTTGTTATGAAATTGCCATGAGTAAAATTTTTTTACGTAATTCACCCCAGGAATTATTTTGGTCCAAGCCCAGTACAACTTTTTTAAAAGTTTATAAAAAATTGTTTTTTGATATAATAACTGGCACCTAGGGTTTAGCCTAGTGGGTGGCGTGTTGGTCTTATAATGCGAAGGTCGTAAGTTCAAATCCCGGCCGACGTAATATATAATTCCTTTGTTACCTCAATCTACGAAACTTCGTAGATAGAGTGTTGTGCGAAGGGCTAAGAACCCTTCATCAACAAGTCATGAAACAGAAAATGTTAAGGAGCCTGAAGGTCAGGCGATTAAGGACCGATTTGGGCTGTATTGTCATTGTAGAGTAAAATAGAGAATAACAACCTTTACAGAAAATATAGTTTTTAGCATTTTTTAACAAATTAGCCTAGTCGTTCAGGTTGAGCTTCGGAAACAGACGACTCAATTTCCGGAATAATTTAACTTCCAACATGTAATTAATTATGGCAAAACCAATCATTTTTCATTAGAAAATTTACTTAATTAAGCCCAGTACGCAGTTGAAGTGAATTTTTTTTTTTTTAACAAATCATAGTAGGCGCAATGGAATTGTTCAAATTTTGTATACAAAAGTTCCACTTTATTTGAACAGCACGCTAGGTTTTAATATTCAGTTTTTTTATGGTAGATGAAAAGTTATTTTGATATCCGATTTCAGAAGTATTCTAGTTTCATGCGTTGTCATTTTTTTCCGAATCGATTAAAATAGCTTCATTTAAAAATGAAAAAAAAAGAACCTCACCAATAGATTCAACATATGTATTTCTATCGATATAAAGCAATTTCTGCTCTCATGAAACCTCTCATGTTTATATTTCTTATATAGCCTTAAGGGAATGTTACAGGAATACAAATTCTATTTTTTTCGACATTAATCAATCACTTCGTGACTTTGAAGCGTTTCCTATAGAAGGATATACATATAAAAACCGAAAATTTCCTACGAAAAAAGTATTCGCAATTTTCTCCGTTTTAATATTGAAATTGGTGAAAAGGGAAAAGTAAACGTATATTGGTCTTTCTGAAGCGTGTTATTCAACAATATGTAGCTACTATGCGTTTCTTTTTTTAGGAAAAAGTGAAGCAATTTCAAAAAAAAATTAGAGCAAAACGCTTTAATACAATTTTTTTCTCTCGTTTTTTGCCATGATCAAATGGAATTTTTTTTTTTTTTTCGTTCAAATTTTAATTTATAGCGCAATTGATTTGTTCATTTTCTGCGCTTAGCTTTTCTTGTATGAAAAAGATTTATGAGATACTGTGTACTGGTAAATAGTAATAATTTCAATGTAATTATTGTAAAAAATCTGAAAAGATTTATGATGTTTGTAAGAATCGGATTGAATGGGTCCTGCATGCAGATTAAGGATGAAATAAAGTTGTCGATCGTAGCTTCTGTATGAATGGATAAATTTTTGTGTGTTGTTCAAAAAACCAAGTAGATTTTTGTTGTTTTGATGTAAAGTTGATAAATTAAATAACACGTGGCAGTATGTAGCAGACTGATTTATCAAAAAATATTTGGTCACTTAATTTGAGGCATTTAACATAAACAACATTTTTAGGAAACAAGAAAACAAACAGACGAACGAATAGATATACGAAAGTCGTTTCATTTCAAATTGCTTCTCTGTTCTGATTGCATAAAAGTTTCATTAGAAGTGTATCATGGCGTGTGTATCGCGATAGTGGGATTGTTGTTTTTTTTCTATAATTTGGCTTGTTGTTTTGTTATTTAGGTCTTTCAATTATTCTTTCAGGTACATATTAATTAAAATAATTTGATTAGAAATTAATTACAACACAAGTGTTTCGATTTTAGTTGTTAAAATTTTTGATTTTCTTGTCTTAAATTTAAATAATAATTTGCTAAAGAAGAGAAGATTTGCATTTTAAATTTTATCGTTTTTTTAGAAATGGGAAAACTGTGTTTTGTTTGAAATAATCGGCTTTAACATTGATTGACTATTGTCATTAATTTTTAATAATTTACTGAGAATTAGTCCCTTGGCTAGTAAGCTAGTAATGCACACATATTAAATAGTTCTATTCCCTTTACCGATTTAGCTTTATGTAATTATGATAACACAGATCTCTCTATAAATTTTAAAACCAGAAGATATCAATTTTTATTCACATAGTCAATAATTATTTCAATTTACGTCTGTTGCCTGGAGACAGGTGCAATTATTAATAGAAATATTATTTTAAAATTTTATTACAAATACTACAAAGTTTAAATCATGATCGCCAGTCATTAGATACTAAAGAAGCAGCCTTCTCTCTTTTTTGGATTTACTACACTTTTGAAATTATATTTTGTTGTATATCAATACACATCGTACTACTCATCCACGGTTCCCATGATTCAGCGAACACGTCGTATGATCGATGAGAGATCGCAAAACCGGCCGAAAAGGAAAGGATTTATAGAAGCGGCCGACAGCTTGCGGCTAGGGTGTAGCCTAGTGGGTAGCATGTTGTTCTTACCAAGCGAAGGTCGTGAGTTCAAATCCTGGCCGACGTAATATAATTCCTGCATACTGCTTGCTTGGATATACCCTAGTTACCTCAATATACGAAAATGAAAAATTCCTAGATAGAGGATTGTGCGAAGGACTCAGAACTCTTCCGCAATAAATAATGAAAATGTTAAGGAACCTGAAGGTCAGGAGGCCAAGTTCGGATTTGGGCTATAATGTCATTGTAAATATAGACAGCTTGCGGCCGACAAGGAATTGATCTATAGAGGCGGCCGATAGTGATCGGCCGAAAGGGAAATCATTTATTGAAGCGAGCGATCGTGATCGGCCGAAAAGGAAATCATTTATTGAAACGGCCGAAAATGAAACGATTTATAAAAGCGACCGACAGCGAACCGACAAGAACGATATTAAAAGAGCGAAATTTGGTGAAGAAGAGGCAGTCATAATACGGAAGCGCAAGAGTTGAGACTGGAAAGCGAAAGAGTCGTTTAAACGACGGTGCAAACAAGTACGAATATGACAGCGACATAAAAAGTGTAAAAGAGATAAATAAAAATTTAAAGAAAAGATTTCCGGATTCTACACTGTTACGCTTTAACTCGTGACGTTTCGGTCTCTGCTGAGACCTTTATGAAACTTCATAAAGTTTGATAAAGGTCTCAGCAGAGACCGAAACGTCACGAATAATAAAGCGTAACAGTGTCGAATTCGGAAATCTTTTCTTTCAAATTCCAAATGCACTGTGAAAACATTCACCAAACCAGATAAATAAAGTTCCTGTGTAATTTAAGTTAAAGTGAACGATAAGCACACCCAACATGTAAGAAATTTAAGGCCAGAAATATCAACCGGAGTAGCTTTTGCATTTTATACCTGAATCAGAGCCTGTTTTTATTGTGTCAGTCCCGTTATCCAAATCATATTCATACCACTTTACATCTCACTTACAAATACACTGAGTTTCAGGCCCAATATTCATACCTTATTAATACCTCTCTTTTCATACATTAGCCATAGATATAACTCTTATGCATGATTCAGTTCCTACTCATGTAGTATGTCTTAGACCTGATATTGCAGCTGCGCATTCATATCATATTTGTCGTCATAATTATAACGATATAATTATAACGATTTCGAATTCGCACACTTTCCATACGTCCTTTTAAGTTAATATTTTACCCTATTTAAAAGTGAAAGTCATATCTCATTCTGCTGTGACGAAATCAGCCCATGCAATTTTGCGATTTACGACATAAAAATTAGTTCTGATAGATTTTGCCACTATGAAATAAGGCCTTATCTTTTTTCCTGCAGGGTATCTCGTAATAACTTTTTACTGAACGACTAACACGAGCCAAAAAAGAACGATATATCGAGCTTAGGCGATATGCAAAAAAAACTGCAGGCGAAAACAAAGGAAGACGAAATCAAACGACGGATAATGCCAGCAAATAAGACGTATTATTCGGTACTTCCAATAATAAAATCCAAGAAAGTGCACAGGAAGAATAAGCTGCGGATTTATAAAACTGTTATACGACCTGTGCTCTGTTATGGCAGCGAGACGTGGACATTAACGCGAGCTGCCGAAAAAGTGGTTAACGCATTCGAAAGAAAGGTCCTCCGAAGAATTTTGGGACCTGTGAAGGTAGGAACGGAATGACGAATAAGATACAACCATGAGTTGTATCAACTCTTCGACGAGCCAGAAGCTACAACGTTCATCAAGCTACGTAAACTGCTGTGGGATGGCCATGTAGAGCGAATGGAAGGCAGAAGAATGTCCAAACGTGCTCTTAAAGGCAAAGCGAGTGATAACCGGCCAGTATGCAAAAACATTAATTCGGATGCCCGACCTCACCCGCCGTATTCAACAAACATTGCCCCTTCCGATTATCACTTGTTCCGGTCGGTGGCACATGGCCTGTCTAAGCAACGCTTTACATCATATGAAAATACTAAAAATTGCGTCGATTCGTGGATAGCTACAAAAGATGAAGAGTTCTTCCGACGTGGTATCCGAATGCTGCCAGAAAGATGGGAAAAAAGTTGTGGCTAGTGATGAACAATACTTTGATTGAAAGGTTCTTTCACAATACATTCCTAATTTGGGATAAAAAGAGGCAATAACTTATTTGTTCTCCTAATACAACAACTAATAAACTTACTTTCAGTGCTGTTCAAAGTTCAAGAAAATCGATTCTCTTTTAAAGATTGCTTTAGTTTTGGCCAGCACTGTAGAAATATATGTTTTTTTATTTTCAATCATATTGCATATCTGACAGCTTGTCACAGCTAATATACATATATATTAGGAAAATGTATATTGTAAGTCTTTACACAGTTGTCTAAGCTTTTTTTATTCATTCTTGCATATCGTTTGTACACATATACAGAAATATGTATATATGTATAGAAATCATTTAAATTCTTTACGACTGCGATAGCAAAAAAAAAAAACCAAAAATTTTTTTTATCACCCTACTCTCCTTTATTTAAAGGTCTGACGTCAGAAATTATTCGTAGAAAGATACTCAAAGAATCTCAATAATGCCATATTACACTGAAATCCTATTTAAGAAAGTAACATTAAAGAAAATGTTGGTATTTGATAAATTAAATAATTTTATGTATAAATTTCTGATATGATTTAAATAATTTAGTGATAAGACAGAATGTACTGTATGATATTTATACATGGAGCTTAAACATAAAGCATCCGTATTGAAAGTGAATTCTGAATGTTCCAGAAAATACCGCAAACTATCGTGAGTTTAGTCCCGCTCAATATGAAAAATAATGAATCAGTAATAGCTTCTGCTTCTTTTACAATGGCGCAACAACCCAAATCGGACCTTGGCCTCCTGACATTCAGGTTCCTTAACTTTTTTCATAATTTATTGTGGAAGGGTTGTTAGCTCTTCACATAGCCCTCTTTTCTAAGAGTTTTTTATTTTCGTGGATTGAGGTGACCAAGGTATATCTAAGCAGGCAATGTGCTGGAATTATATATTGCGTCGACCGGAATTTAAACTCACGACTATCGCATTACAAGACAAACACGCTACCCAGTAGGCTACACCCTAGCTTCTACTAAGAGTATAAATTCTTAAAAATGATTAAGTTACAAATGTTTGCATATTCTGCAAGAAATTGTGTGCTTACAAGTTTTAATGAAAACTCAGACACTCACATTTCAATATTTTCCTTGT
This sequence comes from Chorisops tibialis, assembly GCA_963669355.1. Lineage (NCBI taxonomy): Eukaryota > Metazoa > Arthropoda > Insecta > Diptera > Stratiomyidae > Chorisops > Chorisops tibialis. Next base: position 292,677,773 of record OY770262.1, read on the forward strand.
TATTATGAAGAATTCACTAACTTCGTAACGGAGTTCTTAGATTGTGGTAACGCTGTCCTAGTCATGCATGGATCTTTGGAAAGCTTTTGAAACTGTTAATAGTAAGTTTTTTATTTCAAAACTTGAAAGATACTGTGTCACATGCTCTCTCCTGAATTGGTTTAATTCGTACCTAACGCACTGTTGTCTACTAAATACGTTCAATAGGCACATATCCTTATAGTTCCTAGCTAATTCTGGTATCCCACAGGGATCGATACTCGATCTTCTACTGTTTGTAGTCTTAATTAAAGATCTTCCCCATTTCCAATCTTCAGATTGTCTCTTATTCGTGGACGACCTCAAAATTTTCCGTGAAATTTCCTCTTACTCCGACTGCATGGACCTTCAGACTGACTTAACTGCTTTCATTGATTTTCTGACAGTGATATCTTTTTGAACATTGAGAAGTGTTTTTTTTAATTCTCATATAAGACTAACTCCTCTTTTCTCACTTTCTCTATTAACGAATCCATTCTTATGGCAATAATAATATCTACAATAAAGGATGTAGGAGTGATTTCCGAACGCAAGCTTAAATTCGTTAATCTTTATTCTGAGATTAAAAATAAGGTATACAGACTTACTGGTTTCGTCCTCCGACCCTCGAGTTCAACCGTCCAAGAACAGCTGCTCTGCTATTTTCCATTCGCACCCTTAGCATTTTAAAATACTGCTTCTAGTGTGGAACCTTCACGATTCTTGCTATGTTGGGACCATCGAGTCCAATCGAACCATTTTCTTCAGATCAAAAAAGCCTCATATCAACTTCAATAGCAGACTTGAAGCATTTCAATTCTTGCCTTTGCACCTTCTTCAATGCTTGCTTTACAGCTACTTGCTCAATACCTCTATAACGACCTGCACTTCAAACTGGAAACAATATCAACCAGTAATTCAGATATTTTTTTATCGTCCTCAAGTTTCACTCGACGCACGATCAACTTCAAATTCGATCTAACGCTACCGTTTACACTCTAGATGAAATCTGAGAGTATTATAAGTTTGCCATAAGGTTTGTAACGCCAAGAAATAAGGCTCGGAGAGAAAAATGAATAGAGTTCATATAATCACTCAAAAATTTCAAAACCGGATGTCCGTCCGTCCGTGTCCTCTCTAACATAAGAACGCGTTGATCTAGAAAATTAAATTTTTGTACATGTCGTTTTTGACAAAAAAGTAAGGAGAAGTTCGTGAACGGACCAAATCGCTCCACCCCTTCTACCCCCTCCCAAACAAAATGACAATATTACGCAATTTGACAATTAAAGGATTTGCTCGAAAAGTATAAAAGCTATTGTCCTGAAATTCGGAATATATTTCTTTTTTAATAATATCAATCTACCGTATAGAAATTATGCGTGTACTTCCCCTCCTTGTACAACCTCCCATACAAACTGCACTTTTTCATAAAATGCTCTGAGACAATTTACTCAGTGCGTATAAAATTTATCGAGCTCAAATTTAGCACTAAATATTTATTTAGAATTATTGGTAAAACCGAAAAAAATTTAGACGATTAGCTTTACCCCTTCTACCCCCTCCCATACAAAATGACACAATTTCACAACTTTATAAAAAGTCGATTTTCCTGAAAAGTATGAATGCTACTGATTTGCAATTTAAAACATGTTAAAAGCATGATGTTCATAGTTATTTCTGAAAAGTCATTAAAAACTCGCCCCTCCTTCTAACACCTCCCATACAAACTGCCCTACTTCACTACATCCAATACACTAATTTTCTCAGTACCTATTAAATTTTTAAATCTTAAATTCTGCATAAAACATTTTTTAGCAACCTTAGCGTCATGTGAAAAAATTATGTCGTTACCTCCTCTACCACTTCCCCTACAAAATTTCTTAAGATACAAAAATTTCTCTTTCATATAGAGTATCGCACGTACTCCTGTTATGTCATATACTCTAGATGAAATCTGAGAGTGTTATAAGTTTATATCGCCAAGAAATAAAGTTCGAAGCAAAAAAAATGAATGATACAGAAGTTAATATTATCGCTCAAAAATCTCAAAACAGTATGTCCATCCGTCCGTTTGCGTTCTCTCAAGCTTGAGAAAGCGTTGAGCTAGAGAGCTCAAATTTCGTACACGTCGTTTTTGACAAAAAAGTAAGGTCAAGTTCATGAACGGGCCAAAACGCTCCACCCCTTCTACCCCCTGCCAGACCAAAATACCCAATTTTTCAATTTGATAATAAACGGATTTGATCCAAAAGTATGAATACTATTGATCTGAAATTTTGAATAAAATACTTTTATGATGATTTCAATCTACTAAATAAAAATTATTTGTTCACCTCCCATACAAACTGCACTTTTTAATGAAATGCTCTAATCCAATTTACTTAGTGCGTATAAAATTTATCGAGCTGACATTTTGCACTAAATACTTATTTAGAATGATTAGTTAAACCAAAACTAATTAGATGATTAGCTTTGCCCCTTCTACTCAATTCCATACAAAATGACACGACTTCGCCGTTTGACAATAAACGGATTTGTTCGAAAAGTATAAACGCTATTGATCTGAAATTTATAATATAATAATTTTATGATGATTTTAATTTACTGCATAAAAATTATTTGTGTCCTACCCCTCCTTCCACCACCTCCCATATAAACTGCACCAATTTACTTAGTGCGTATAAAATTTATCGAGCTGCAATTGTGCACTTAATATTTATTTAGAATTATTAGTAAGACCAAAAAAATAGACTATTAGCTTTACACCTTTTACAAAAAGTCGATTTCCCTGAAACTTATGAATGCCACTGATTTGCAATTTAAAACTTATCAAAAGCATGATGTTTATAGTTATTTCTTAAAAGGTCATTAAGAACTCGCCCCTCCTTGTACCACCTCCCTAACAAATCCATATGCGTAATAATCGTAGTCCATTTATGTTTTTTTTTTCTTTTACTAAATAAAAAACACACAACTCTACACTATATCTAATTACATTTTACTTAAGAAAGTTAATAGGGACCCCATCATTATTACTGCCCCGAGCGTCGTTACAGCTCTATCAACACCTGCTTAGTCATATATTAAATTGATTGAACCGAAAATCCAAAATATATCCAATAATAATACAAATCGATCTTAATAAAGTTCAATTTGTACGTTTCCAAAATCGACTTTTCAATTAAATTTTTAATCAATTTGTGTCGAATATATCATTTTACCTACGCCCATATCGATCATGTACAGACAGTAAGGACTTTAATTAAGAATAAAGCAATTAGTATTTTTTTTTTACCAAGCGATTATTCAACAATTTTAATTATTCAGAATTTACAATCATGAAATATAAATGAATGCACCTGTCTCTCAGTTGAAAATTTTCCAACTATTTTATTGCCGGTGGATTCCTGTAGTTTTACAAAACTACACGTATACCGATTTGGAAGATATTTAATATTTTATGTGAAACAGCTGTTTTAAAATTAACTAAAAGTATAAACGAATCATCTACCATGAAAAATATATTAAGGAGGTAATTTTCTTGTTCGTCTTATTTACAAAGTCATTTGCTTCGCTTTCTTTGAAAGAACTTTTTGAAACTACATATCTGAAGAAGAGCGAGTGCTTTCCATTCAAGCATCATAGCTATGCTATTTAGACCAATTTACACGTTCAAATTGGCCTAAAGACCGATGTTGCTAGTACCGGGGTATTTCTTAATTTCTTATTATACTATTGTGAGGGAAGAAATGAACTTGCCGATTATACAGACTCGTAGATGAAAAGATGTAATAGAAAAAGTTTTTTTTAGGCTTTTCAATTTCTTTCCTTTTTTGCGGTTTAGTTGGTAAGTGCCACTCAAAGTTTGAAAGCTGGCACGGAACAAAGAATCTTGCCACTCCTATGTAATGTGCGACTAGTTCTTTCGCATCTCTTTTCATTAAAAAGCAGCAAATATCCTAGGACATGTGATGGATATAAATGAAAGGAATCCATCAAAGCGTATTGTGTATTTTGTCACTCTATAGTTAAATAGAAGGAGGAACAAATCATCAAATGCACACACATATGGTATGCTCGTTCGCATATGGCGGTCTAGTTTGTAGTAGACTTGGCACAATAAAACGTAGAGCTCTCATTAAAAGCAAAGTCGAATTCGAAAAGTAACTTTCTAAAATACGAGACGTTAATAAACAACCACCGCATTTTCTATCTACCATATAGGAACATTTTTCTCCTATATGTAAAATAGGAGAGAGGACGTTTTATGTTTGTTTTCCTGGGCGAAAAGTGCTTTTTGGTGTTAACCGCAATTTAATGTTGGCTACGTTTAAAAGGTTGAAAATACAACGAGACCGTCCAAGTTAAAATTGGCTAGGATTTTTGTTGTTCACTTTCTGGGTGCTGGTGTTATATATATTTTTTTGAATGAACTTGACCGAAACGATGCCTAAATTGAACCCATTTTACCCATAAACAGGATGCTTCGAAAATGGTCTGGCATATCCTAAAAATAATATACGATGTGGAATTTAAATGTCACTGGTGGTGATATTTTGGTTAAAGTAGACGCAAAAAAAGAATTTTGTACTCAGAAGTTGAAATTCTATGCTTTGATAGGTCCCATGATTACTTAATAAAAAAAATATAACATACCAATTTGTTTTTTATTAAAACTTATCATCGACAAATTAAAAAGAAATATTATGGACATCCATGAGTTTATATGCATTATTTGCGAATAGCAAGGATTGCAGGAAAAAGCGGAAGAATTGTAAATACTCAAAATTTCATTTTGTTGACATTTCTTATTTCGGTCGTGTGGTTTTCATATGCTTCAAATGAAAAAAGGTTGATTTATCTTAGAGGCATAAAGTTATATAAAAGATATATGGAACTTACAGGATGCTATAATTTTCCAGTCGGTTTAATAAAAGTTTTATGACATTACGACTAAATTTTTGTATCGTTTTGGTACTGACGGTAACTCTTTCAAGATTTGTCAGTAACTGACAAAGATTTTTTTTTTATTATACGGTTTCATAGTTTTAATTACTTCACCTTGCTTCTGCTTCTCAAGGCCTCTTTATTTAAAGTGCACCATATTCGAGTTCACGTGTCGACATTTCACTGGTTAGATCGTTAAATTCAAAATTGACATACTGGATCTAAATACTACTTTTACTAAGCTCATAATAACAGATACAGAATCAGTATTATGGCGCAAGAAGGGTCAACGGAATGCAGCTATCCCGACAAATTGAAATAATCATCACGCTTAAAGTTGAAAAAGAATGTCCATGTCCACAGGACAACTTTTGTGATGCCTATTAATAGTCGCAGCAGATTCACAATGCAAGGAAACGCGGACGACTTGATCATAACAATTAAGGAAAAAATAGCAGTGGCGTGGCGTTATTTCATGCAAGGGAAGCAATGCTTCACTCACGTTTTGCTCTTTATTCAGTTTAGAAAAGCTTAACTGAAATCCGCACGAATATGAAAATTTATTAAAAAATTTCTTTAAAAAAAGCGCGCATTATTTTTGCCTAGCGTTGTTTACAGCATTTACATGCTCAGGACAGCGATTTTTTTTTCACGCTTTTTTTGACCAACGAAAGATGAAAGCCTACCACAAAAAAAAAAAATACGATCTTAAAAACTCATATACAAGGCCGCCGGCCAATACGAGCGAAATTTTCTCTCGCGACGAGCGCAAGTTCGACTTCAATAGGAAGGGGAGATGCGTCGCATTAAAATGCTTCTACCGTTCATCTCATTGCTTTTGATAGCATATACAAGAGAACGAGACCGCCGGCCAATATGAATAACATTTTCCCTCGCGACGAGGGCAAGTTCGACTTCTATAGGAAGGAGATCATAGATGATCAGGAAGAAAAATGTGAAGAAGTAGTTTTGGCAATATTGCCCATATTTGTCGTGCTTTGAGTGAAAACGAATCGGTTTCAACTTCGGCAGATCTGGCGACATCTTTTTTGGACTTATTTACTTTTTTTATTAAGAAAATTAAAACTAGAACATTAAACAAAGGCTTGAATTAATAAATTATTCAACATTTTTAAAGCTTATTTTTAATTACCACCCTAGCAAATAAAATGCCATCTATTGAAGGGATTGAACAATATGGATTGTCCATTAATTTATTAATTCGCGCGCTTTAAGCTCCTGTGTGGTAGTAGGGGTGAATGTAAATCGTGTTTTTTATATCACGTTCGTGATTCTTGGGTGCTCTCAACATTAATAAAGTTTCAAGCAGAACGCGGAAGACTTGATCATAAAAATTAAGGAAAAAATAGCAGTGGCGTGGCGTTATTTCATGCAAGGGAAGCAATGCTTCCCTCACGTTTTGCCCTTTATTCAGTTTAGGAAAGCTTAACTGAAATCCGCACGAATATGAAAATTTATTAAAAAATGTCTTTAAAAAAAGCGCGCATTATTTTTGGATAGCGTTGTTTACAGCATTTACATGCTCAGGACAGCGATTTTTTTCCACGCTTTTTTTGACCAACAAAAGATGAAAGCCTACCACAAAAAAAAAATACGATCTTAAAAACTCATATACAAGGCCGCCGGCCAATACGAGCGAAATTTTCTCTCGCGACGAGCGCAAGTTCGACTTCAATAGGAAGGGGAGATGCGTCGCATTAAAATGCTTCTACCTTTCATCTCATTGCTTTTGATCGCATATAAAAGGGAACGAGACCGCCGGCCAATATGAACAACATTTTCCCTCGCGACGAGGGCAAGTTCGATTTCTATAGGAAGGAGATCATAGATGATCAGGAAGAAAAATGTGAAGAGGTAGTTTTGGCAATATTGCCCATATTTGTCGTGCTTTGAGTGAAAACGAATCGGTTTCAACTTCGGCAGATCTGGCGACATCTTTTTTGGACTTATTTACTTTTTTTATTAAGAAAATTAAAACTAGAACCTTAAACAAAGGCTTGAATTAATTAATTATTCAACATTTTTAAAGCTTATTTTTAATAAAAAAAAAAAGTTGAAGCAAAGCAAAACGTCACTAAGATGTTTCTTCAAATTTCGGTTTGTTGATAGCAAATAAAATGCCATCTATTGAAGGGATTGAACAATATGGATTGTCCGTTAATTTATTAATTCGCGCGCTTTAAGCTCCTGTGTGATGGTAGGGGTGAATGTAAATCGTGTTTTTTATACCACGCTCGTGATTCTTGGGTGCTCTCAATATTAATAATGTTTCAAGCAGCTGACGAGAAAGGTTTTAGTAATATTTACAATATATTACTTAAGCGTAATAAGCCAATATATATAAAAAATAATTACTTCTCCTATCTATAAAGTCACGCTAAGCCACTGAAAATTAGAGAAAGTTCTGTGTGAACTTATTCAAGAGCAACTTTCTAATAGTGGTGTCAAAAAAGTAACTATTCGTTACACGAGTACTCGTTACCGACTGAAATTCGAAGTAACGAGTACTGGCGCAGATTTAACGAAACGAATTTAAGGACCGAAATGAATTCTTGAAAAAGGAATTGAACATTCAAAGCGTTTCATTACTCGAGTGTTCGTTCCACATACAAAAAAAGTACCAATACCGGAAGTAACATTTAGTTTTTTCGTTACATCACAGGAGGAAACTTATACTTGTGCATAACGCCGTACCACCAAACCGCCGTTTCAAATCAAGAACGGGAAGGAATACTCTTATTCTGCCTCAGTAGCAAAGGGATCAGTGTTAAAAGATTGTAGAATTTTTAACGTTTGGGGTTACAAAGGGATTTTTTTTTATCAATTTGAGGAATTTCTGTTGAAGAAAATTTCGATTTAATAAACGCTATTCCATTCACATCGTCAATTTATTGACGATAGTTTTTAAATGGATTTTCTAATTAGAAGAGGGATAGTTAAAAAATCGGACTTGGAATCATTTTGTTGATACACGAACTAGGTCAACGAAATCAAGAGCGATGCACAAACGATTTCTTGTTGCATATAGTTTGAATTTGAACTTCAGGTTCCAGTACAGCGTGGGAAATTTTCAAATCGAAGATTACTTGAGGCTTTCGTGGCGTAGTGGGCAGCGTGCTTACTTCATAGTCAAAAGGTCGTAGGTTCGATTCCCACTCCAGGCAGTAAATTTTTTTAGGGATGAATTTTCCAGTTGCTATTGACAATAAACGATGTGAAAGTGAAACAGTTTCACTTCAAGAAAGTCTATATACTCAGTAGATGATTTCTGTTTGCTTTCTATCATAAAGTCCCCAATAACATCTTCAAATATTTGTAAGTAGCAGCCAGTACAACTGAAAAAATATACCAGCTTCACCACTCGTTACAGTCGTTCTCACCTCCCTTCCCCAACCTCCAAATCCCATTCCTTCCATAAAGGACAAAATTGCCTATAACACAGGTCATTCTGTAAAAAAAAAACTTTTGCCTTATCTTTTGCGATCGATTTGGTTTTCGCAGGATTAGTAGGCTAAGCATAAATTTAAACTCAAATTACGTTTTTGGTGAAATATATATTGATGGTAATATACATATATATTTAGTTTAATAAATTAACGTGGTTGTCAACCGACAGGATAGGCTCTTCTGACAAAAAGTGAAGCAAAATTTTTTAGAATCGGATCTTACTAACTAATGAAGATATAATTGACACAATAGAGAATTTATCGTGTCTCCGTTTCTCTAAAAAGGAAAATAAATAAAATGTTAAAAGTGAAACGTGACTAATCATAAATCAAAGTACACTAGTCTTAAAATACTTTTCAGAATTTTACATAGTTTGATAGAGATCACATATTTTCAAATCCAATATATTGCGAGACTTTAGCAATAAATTTTTTAGCAAAACTGTCCAACACGCTCCACTCAAGGACCAAACCACCACTGAACTACCAAGTAACTCATTAAAACTTAGTTCCGAACAAAATTTCCATACCCTTTCGACTTACATAACTCTCTTCCTCTCTTTTACAGAAAGATAAAATCTTGTCAAAGGTCAACTGAAAATATCTTGGTAAATAATCGAGTTTGAGAACAGTTTAAGAAAAAAAAATTCATTTCGGTCATTTAAAATGCTTAATTACTATTCTGATAATGACCCCATAGCATATTTACTGTTCTTCAAGCTCATTACTGTCCAAGAGAAATTATCTCCGTAGAGAGAGAAAAAAAAGTATGAAAAGGATCTGCTGATGGGCTAGCGTAACCCAAAAAAAAAAATTAAGTTGAAGTAAAACGATAAAATTTCGTGGTATTTAAGGTTCATTTTTCTATACCTTGTACTGCAAATGAAAGTAAATTATGGTGAATTACATGCTAAGTGTTATATCATTCTTACTAAGCAGAAAATTTACGGAGTACTTTTTTCATAGAAATTAGTTCTTTAGTGAATTGAGGAGCCTTAATGATAAAAAGCCTTTTCTATTAGTTAAATGAAGTGAAAGGAACGTTTGTGATAGTGAAGACTTCAATTATAAATAAATAGTTTATTAAATTGTTTTAATAGTATTTGACGGTACAGGAGCGGTAAGTCTTTTTCGCATTTTAATAGGTATGGATTTTTTTTCTGTTTGATAAATAAAAACGAAACATAATTTGCCATACCAACAGTTAAATGGGAGAATTAGAACTTCACGGTTTGATGGTATGGTAGTCAAATCAGTGACGGTTCGTCAGATAAGGCATGTGTGGCACTGCCTCATCAAAAAAATCTACGTATAAATATTGAAAGCAATATAATGTTTCACCGAAACTTATTCAGTAAAGAAAACCCACGATTGCAAAAATCCAAAACGAGTTGACTCAAAGCTTCCCAATAGAGCCAGGTCTCAAACAAGGAGATGGTCTTGCCCCATGCTCTTCAACTTGGTGCTCGAGTATGTCGTCAGGAAGGCAACTTCAGTAACCTCAGTGGACACCAGAGGTATGGTACTCGTAAAATCCGCACAGTTGGTGGCGTACGCAGACGACGTGGATATTCTGGACCGATCAACACTTTGTGTTAAGGAGGTATTCTAAGAGTCGCAGTCGGTAGTGGTTGAAGTAGAGCTCAGGACCAAAAACCCGAAAACTAAATACATGACCCAGACACTGTCCCAGAGAGGCAGAATATTACTATGGGCGAATATAACTTCGAGCACGTGGATGAATTCATATACCTGGGAGCCATTCTCACAAAGGACGGCAATGAACGACATGAAATTCAAAGAAGAATCACCACAGCTAATAAAGCATTTTATGCGGTCATCCCCATAATGAAATCAAGGTTCAGCGAAACAATGAAGTACGCATCTATAAGATATTAACTCGTCCTGTGCTGATATATGGATGCGAAACGTGGACCTTGACGCGGGTGTTGGAGAATTTAATCGACACGTTTGAGCGAAAAGTTCTTCGGAAGGTATACGCAGCAGTTAATGAAGGAGAAGACTGGCGAATTCGATACAACCATGAGCTATTACTATTACTATTTGACGACCCACCCACCAGCATCTATCGTGATCAATCTCCGCAAGCTTCAACGGGCTGGCCACGTGGAGCGACTGCACGAGGAATGAATACCAAAACGATTGCTCAAGGGCAAAGCTCAAGGCAACCGATCGCAGGGGAAGTAACGATAGCAATGGGAGGACTCAGTCGACGCAGATTGCAGATCGTTTCTCGATTTTTCAAACTGGAGGACACGGTCTCTAGACCAAGACAACTGGAGGAGATCCATCCGGGATGCAAAAGCTCGATATGAGCTGTAGCGCCATTACATCATCATCATCAATATAATATTTAAAAAATAATATCAGTTGCAACAGCCGATACCGAGCGTTGCATTATTTTTTCATAGTTGAGCAGTCTCATTTTTTTTTTTTTTTTGAGGCTGAGGCTCGATCGAGTATGCTTCAAAGCTCTCGCGAGACTTTATACATGCCTATGAAACACTGCTGGCATACAATATCTGGTATTGACAATACCATCCGTGTATCACCCAACACCACGTAAAAGGTGGGCAATTAATTGGTTTCTTTTTAAAAATGCAATAAAATGAACAAAATTAAATTTTTTTTCATGGTATTATGGCTTCATTAGTAAGAGCAAAAATTCCCATTAATGATGAAACACAACTTCGTTCAAGTGACTGCCTCGGCTGGCTTCGCAGTAGCGCATTCTGTCACTCCAATTTTCCAAGACCATGTCGATGGTTTCGGACTGTAGCTCACGGATTGCGTGGATGATATTGGCCTTAAGTGTTTGAATCGTTTCTGGATTGTTGGCATAACATCAGTCCTTCCCAGTTCCCCAGAATAAAAATTCCAAAGGGGTCAACTCGCAGCCTCGAGGCGGTCAATTGGCATCGCCAAACGCTAAAAAACGTACTGTTTGGGCTACACCTTTAAAAATAAGTTTTCAATATTTCCCAACGTCGTTCAAGTGTAAAGCGACTCATTTTGTTCCGCGGAGGTATGATACTGATTTTCTGTCAAGATTTCGAGCGGGAAACAGCTTCCAGTGTCAAAATAACCTATGATTTAAAAAGAAACCAATTAATTGCCCACCCTGTATATACGTGATTTACAACCTGATATAAACAAGGTATTGAGACCTCTCGTGGTATACCATGAAAGGCAGGATTTAAATACACAATATAGCAGGACCTTAAACCTTTTTGTGACGCTGTGATTATATTTGGTATCTAAACTAAATTTCCCTGTGCATTCGTGATAAGTGCTATCAAATGTCAAATTTTCGAAATTAAATTCACGAAAATCGTTGCAATTATCAACAAACTCAAACGTTGCCATACGAAATAGTGATTTAATTGATGTAGCGAATATTTCAATGCAGAAATTGCGTACAATTTTACACAGTTTTTATGAAATATGCGACGTTTTAGTTTGGGCAGTGTATTAGACTTCGTACTATGCAATACCTGGTATTGTATACTAGCAGTGTATCATAGTGTTACATGCAGATCTGGCAACTCCGCAACTGGAGATCTCTCGAATAGACAAGAATTATGTACAACAGTATACCCAAATATGTAGAAAGCGACAATTAAAGATCTAGAGCTTTCCAGTATAGCTCAGACATATACCCCTACGGAAGGTTGGAGGATAGTCATGAATAGGGGGAAAAATGTATAAAAGAACGAAAGCTTTCAGTCGGGAACCAGTCATATATTCAGCGACATTTATGGAAGACGCGAACCGGTGCAGGAAAACGATAGAACAGTACGCGGCGGTAGTGCCATATAGTGCAAATAAATAAATTATCACTTATTTTTAAACGAATTGTGTTTTTACTTGAAATCCTGGCGAACTCCTAGCTCGCAACAATAGGTATTACACGAAATACAATTGGGTAAAGAAGATGAAGAGGCACTAGGGCAAATTCTTTATATTATGACAATCGAAAAATTGCTAGTTTTCAACATTTCAAATTTTTCCTTTTTTGATGCAATTACTATTACGATCTTTTAATAACTTGTAGTGGTGTTCCAGAACTACGTCAAAGTTTATTTTTTGTAAAACACAACCAACCATTTTTCAAATACTATTGACTAAGTAGAATATTCTACGTTGAATGCCTCACCTGCACAATATTCCACGAGAGCCCCACTGAGTCAAATCGAACTGCCGACAGGCAGTATCCTAATTCTTTTTATCGAAATAAATCTGATTTTCATTTCACCAGATGATGTTTTTTCGTACCATGAATATTAATAAACCAAACAAATTGTAAATTTCTTGCAATCAATAGCTGTTCCGCAAAATAAAGAACCCAAAAATAATTAAATTTATAGAAGCCCAAAACTTTAATTGGGCAGTTGTGAATTATACCTTTAAATTAGAGTTTAAACAATACTAAATACTCCGCACACATTAATTTATAACAACTACAACGAAATAATAAGCTAGAAATCACCCGTTAATTTATTATATGTTAATGTATTATGTACACGGCCAGCCTATTTGAATTGGAGCTTTATTGTTTTTTGTTGTATGTAATGCGACATCGAAAGGTAATGCAATACGTTATCCGTAATCCTCGGATACGTAACATATCGCTAGTATTATGTTGAAATAGATTTGAATTTAAATACGATTGTTTTCTAGATTAAATTAGAGAGAATATCACGTTTGATCAATCAATCAATCGAATTCCTGTTAAGACCCCCTATAGGGACATAGGATAGAAACAAGTGCGATCCTGTGCATCGGCCTTTAGCTGTTGCCAGAACTTGTTCATTCATCTGGCCTCCCGCTCAATTGCTCGTTTTCATGTACTATATGGTCGACCAACCCGACGCTCTGGTTTTGTCAAAGTGTGACCGATCCACTGCCACTTCCGCTTTTGTATCTCAATGCCTATTTTAGTCTGTCCAGTTGTACTCCAAAGATCATCGTTGGAGATCACTTCTGGCCAGACTATTCCTAAAATGCGTCGAAGCCATTGCTTATGCAGATTTAAGACCGTCCGAGAAGTTGGGGTATAGCTTAGTGGGTAGTGTGTTGGTCTTGTAATGCGAAGGTCATGAGTTCAAATTCCGGTCGACGCAATATATAATTCCAACACATTTACTGCTTGGATATACCTTGGTCAATCTACGAAAATTAAAATTTCGTAGAAAGAGGGTTGTGCGAAGGACTAACAACCATTCCACAATAAGTAATGAAAAATGTTAAGGAACCTGAATATCAGGAGGCCAAGGTCCGATTTGGACTGTAGCGCCATTGTAGAAGTAGAGGACAAGTTGGTTAGAGCTCTAGCTAAAGTTATGAACCTCGTCCAATACTAGCTTTATATTAACAATAGTATCTGGTCGAAGTTTCTCTCGGTCCAGATTTGCATAAAAACGTACAAAACCTAATAGCTTGTCCATAGTGCTATAAAAAACATGCATAACTTTTGAAAATAATTTTGCCTTATTGCTACCTACAATGCGGTGAATGTCCTTATAGATCGTAGGACCAGGCTTGAGACATTTTAATCTTTTTCGAAATCAACATTAAAGTGCAGATTAATTTGACTATTGATATCCTAAAAAGAGTGGGATTCTACTACTGAAGTTTCTTGTTCTCCAAGTATAACATATGTATATAAAACATTTTCTTTCCGACCTCAATTTAAGCTCCTTACGTCAATATTTGCGGATTTTAATAAGTCTTTGAATATGCTGCTCGGAAGTTTGATTCTTGTTTTTACTGAAGTAGAATGCTTGTCAATAGTTTACACAACTGTTTGATTGAAGTATTCTAAATATTCTATTTCTATTTTTGCATTAGTATTTTCTATTTTTTTTTTACAGGCATTGAAAATAACTTAGCGGGTCACCCTTTAATGCGCGATGTACAATTAAGTCGACATGGGAACGGAGAAACAAGTGAAAAATTAATATGGAAACACAGGAGTGTAGAATTTGAAGTAGCAGTGAACGTTGTTCTTAAATTGTTGAAGGTTGTACCCCGTTGGAAAGAGATTGCCTAGTAATGAATTCCACAACACTGTCGTCCGAGAAATGAAGAGCTGCCTAAATTTCACTGTTCTCCACGGTAAGAGCTTAACAATGTCCTCGTGTGAGCGTGCAGCTTGGCGAGTATTTCGGGGGGCATTTAATAGAGTGGGTATTAGATTTCTTAGATCCTTGCTCGAATTACCATGAAAATATCTATAGTAAATGCAGAGTGCTCCGATATTTCGACGATGCTCAAGGGAGTCTATTGAGACCGATATAGCCTTATCTCCAATTAATCGCAATGCATGTTTTGAATACTGTCGATCAAAGCTAGGTTTGATTTTGGGGTCCCAGCCCAAACATGCGAGTTATACTCATGACGTGAGCGGATATAGACCTTATCGATGGTAGCTAGTTCTGAGGCAGAAAAATATTTCTTCCACTTCCGCAGAATACCTAGATGTTTCGAAGTATTGATCAGTTACATACTGTACGAGTACATGAGCCGAGCACTTGGTATCGACGTGATTGAAATGCTTTCTAGATCTTAGACTTTCAAATCCGGCAGCAACTCAATACTGGAGTCCATATCCAGAATAAGAGTTCGCTAATTTGTACCACGAAAAGACCTAAATCTTGGTGGGGATATTAACGTGGAAAAGTTAATTCTTAACGCACAAGCTAATGCACAATAACAAAATTATTGGTATGCGCATTTTGATCAAACCAATCGTTATAGGGGAAACAGTTCTTTGCCACAAGGCGTAATCCTGAGCATCAGCCTTAAGTTGTCGCCAAAATTTGTTTATTCATCTGGCTTCCTGAAAAATGCACTTGGCATTTGCCGTGCCAAATTTCTTCCTTGTAGCTTCAATAATTTTCGAAGAAATTAATAAAATGACATTTCTGAAATTGTACCTGGTGGCAGAAAAAGTTGTAAAACTTGAACATCTACTAAGTGAACTATGTATATCAAGTCGATAGTTCTCTTCGAAGGGAAAGACTTTTGTCTTAATTTCGAAAATATGAGAATATTTGGTCAGGTTTGTTGATAATATACCGAGGTGGTAGAAGAGGTTTTTCTCAACGATAGAAAAAGTTTCAAGCTGATGGTTTCCAATAAAAATAGATTTGGTTAAATTTCGAAACTTTATATAATTTGAATGGGAAGGAGTAGTGCGGAATGCGGCCTGTTTCAGAACCGGAAGCTAATTTTTCTATTACAATCAGAAAGTCACGCGAATTTGAGGTTCCTGAGCGGCAATAAAACTTTCTGTGCCCTTGAGCAAATACAATATATATGTATATGAAAACTTTCAAATTCGTAACTTAGAAGCACAATTCAAAATATTTTAAGTGGTTATTTTATCACTACAGCTAAGATATCTTGTGCCCAAATTCTGTGTTTACTATAAAGTTGTGAAAGTTGTGTGCCATTACTTGTATTTTGTAAGGGAGAGGTTAAAAGGAACGCAGTATATTGTATTTAGTACTGAATTTGAGCTCATTAAACTTAATGCGTGTAGATTTTTTTTTGTATTTCGTAATATAGTATAATTTATTAAAATGCAATTTTCGGATCGATTGCACTGTAATTTTTGAGAAAATTCGCTTATTATGAAGTTGCGAAAAAGAGTAAACTTTTTTTGGAAGCGTGTACTTGTTCTTAATTTTTGTTGATGTGAATGAAAGGGTTGAAAATATTGTTGCCTTTTTAATACTTATAATAGATAAGCACACCCCTAAGCTTATTAGTACCAAGTTGATTCGATGTAAAGTAGTAAACACCTTGATTGATCGCCCTAAAATTTTTTGGCAATACGTTCATGACAAACGCGATACAAGTGGTTATCCGACTTCTATGAAATCATCTCCTGATCCTGACGAAATTGCAAACTTTTTCGCTACCCACTTTGATTCCTTTCCAGTTTGATCCATATACCTTTTTAGGATCCGAAATTAACTATCGTGATCCTGACTATTGCCCGAAAAACATCTGCGCTGCTTGATCGAAATATTCATAAAGGTGCAGAACCTGATCTCATTCTTCCAATTTTTCTGGATAAAACCGCTTCTACTTTACCTCGATTATTGCTTCCTTTGTATAATCTTCGGCAATCCATTTTCCCCGTATATGTTTTCAATTTGCGGATATAACACTTATTTTAAAGTCTTGAGATAGATCTGACATTCGTAATTACAGAGAAATAAGCATTCATCTATTGACAAGGTTTTCGAAAAGCCTGTTGCGGGAGTACTAATAGAAACCGTTAGTTCTTTTATTCATTCTTGCCAACATGGCTTCCTAAGTGATAAGTCAACTGTTTACAATCTTTTGGAATATTCTAAGTTCATTAGATAAATAAACTGCCAACAAGTCGGGGGAAACTTTATTATTCTAGGGACAAGTTGCCGATGCGTGGAAAGTCAATATGCAGGTTAGAGTGGTTAGGGAAGACTAAGTGAAAGAGGGTTCTTGAGCAGGGCTGTTGTCAATTTAACACTTAATTGTGGGTGCGATCAATAGCTCCAGTACATATAATCAATATTTCATTCGGTTATTTATGGAAGTTTGGGTTTTTATGCGAGGAGGGGGAGGGGTTTTAGTGTGGGTGGGTGGTATTAATAATTGTTTAATTGATAGCTTGAATCAGGTCCAATATTCTCTGTATAGAATGCCATTTTCATAGGGGAAGTTGCATAGAATTTTCATAAAATTCGGAGTATTTTACATTCACGAAACAAAGCATTTGTATGGGAGGGGGTAGAGAAGGTATGGGAATCGTAAAATTTGCGAAGCATTTTTATTTCATTTCTCTTGTAAGGTGCTCGTAAAAAATTTAAATTTTTAATTATTAGAATAATAAAGTACATAAACTGCCAACAATTCGGGCGAAACTTTATTATTTGTGGGACAAAATGCGCATGCGTGGAAAGTCAATTTGCAGGTTAGAGTGGTTAGGAAAGACTGAGCGAAAGGAGCTTCTTGGGAAGAGCAATACTCAATTTAACACTTTGCGGAAACGTTCAAAAGCTCCATATTTCATTCGTTTATTTATGCAAAGTTTGAGTTTTCATGAAGGGAGGGGTGATAGTAAGGGTGGGTGGATGTTAATAGTTTTTAAATTTATTGCTTGAACCAAGTCCAATATTCTCTGTATAGAATGTCAGTTTCATAGATGAAGTTGCATAGAATTTTCATTGGATTCGGTTTATTTTAAATTTACGAAACCAAACATTGGTATGGGAGAGGGTAGAGGAGGTAAAGGAATCGTAACATTTGTGACGCAATATTATTTCCATTCTCTTGTAAGGTACTTGTACAAAATTTCAAGTTTGTAGCTTTTAGTTTCTTGATTATGTTATGTTATGTTGATTTAGTGAAATTGGTTGAAATCATAGTTTTGTATGGGATGGGGTAGAAGGGCAAGCGCGATTTCAAAACTTTTAACGTAATTTCATTTCAACTAATTTTATAAGTTTTTATGCAAACTGGTTGATGTTTTATATACAAATTTTTCTAGCGCCTTTGATGTAGTGGACCACGGTGTGCTTCTATTTAAGTTAGAGCGTTATGGAATTAGCTGTATTTTCTTGAAGTAGTTGAATTCTCACTTGGCGGATTGTACACAGGAAGTTAGATTTTCACCGCATCTATCGAAAATGACTACAGTCTTCTCTGGCGTTATCCAAGGTAGCATATTGGGGCCCTTTTTATTTATAACTAGCAAACGCCCGCGACTTCGTCCGCGTAAAAATAGCAATAATAAGCAATTTTTGAGAGTGTAGTTAGTAATACATTATGTGGGATACATAATCTGCTTACTTTAATGGCTCTTTGAAGAAAATGGTTTGTATGTTGTTGGAATCGGAACCATAAATTATTAAGAATTGAAACATGATACTCCCATTTTTATGGGACAGGCTCGTGATCAAATCAAACCCGTATTCGAGATCATGTACGTGTTGAAAAGCGTTAAGGACATGTGAATAATTGTAGCTGGTTTTATTTAAAAAAAAAAAACAAATAAAATAACATTAAGCTTAAAAACATAACAGGACTACGATTGTGCGTAAAGCCCAATCATGCGGTACTATGTAGAGATGAAATCGAAATTTTTGCGGTGTTAAGAAATTTTGTATAGGGAGTGGTAGAAGGGGTGACAGCATTGAACTAATTTGTTTCACATCATGCTAGAGTAGCTATAAAAAGGTTTTGTACCAAATTTAAGCTTCAAAAATTGAGTGGGTACTGAGAAACTTAGTGCATTGAATTTAGTGAAATTGTGCAATTTGTATGGGAGGTGGTAGAAGGAGAGGGGGGTTTTTGGTGATTTTTCGAGAAACAACTATAACTATCATGCAATTGATATACTTTAAATTTCAGATCAGTATCATTCATACTTTTCAAGAAAATCGAATTATTGTATAGTCGTGGAATGTGTCTCATTGTATGGGAGGGGGAAGAAGGAGGGAAGCTACTCGGTTAAGTTTTTTCCCAACATTACTAATAATGCTAATTAAGGATTAAATCCAAGTTTTTACCTCGATGAAATTGAAATGTACTGAGAAAATTCGTTTAGAGTATTTCATGAAAAAGTGCGGTTTATATGGGAGGTGGTGGAAGGAGAAGGAGGTTTCTGGTGATTTTTTGAAAAACAACTATAATCATCATACAATTGATATATTTGAAATTTCAGATCAGTAACTTTCAGAATTTTCAAGAAAATCAAATTCTTGCGAAGTCGTGGAACTGTGTCACATTGTATGGGAGGGGGTAGAAGGAGTGAAGCTAATCGGTTAATTTTTTCCCGATATTAATAATAATGTTAATTAAGGATTTCATACAACATTTTAGCTCGATAGAAGTTACACGTACTGTGAAATTTGGTGTAAAATAATTCATGAAAAAGTGTAGTTTGTATGGGAGGTGGTGAAAGGAGTGAGGAAACTCAAATAATTTGTAAATCAAAAGACTGTATTTATAATAGAAATAATATATTCCAAATTTCAAATTAATAGCTCTTATGGTTTCCAAGAAAATTTGATTAATATATAGATATTTTGAAAATGAGTCACTTTGTATGGGAGGGGGTAGAAGGCGTGAGGGGAGTGAAATGAAACCAAGTGCAGATTTCATTCCGATGGACACCTAACAAACTGTGCAAGTTTCATTACAATCGGTTCAGCCGTTTGTGCATGAAAAGCGGTCGGACAGACAGACAGACAAAAATTTCAAAAATGTGTTTTTATGCTTAGTTAGTGCTAAAATAACTCAAAAAACTAACTTATAGCCATTTATAAGCAAATTACAGACAGACACTACAATTATATTACTATGTATAGATTCTTATTAACGACATGTCATTACTTTTAAACGAATGCAACTCATCCTTTTATGCTGATGACTTAAAACTATTGATTTAAATCGATATTGCATCATATTGTACAGGAATATTAACATTTTATCTGAATGGTGTTTGAATATCACTATGCAATTGAATGTTCATAAATGTGCAGTAATAAGCTTTTTAGCTTTCTGCATCCACGGATGAGATACTTGTTGTTTTCGGTTCTACTACTGCTAAAAAGTTTAAAGGACAAGCTATTTAGAAAACATTGCCTGAGCGCTCTTGAAATAGAATGAAAGTCTCAAATCATATGTCTAATGTCCTGATGCAATAGTACATAATTTTATTATCTCCATTGTACCTTGTATGTCATGTTATACCCCCGATGCAAGTTAAAATACACATAATACGATACATTATCTCTCTCTTCAATATTGCTAATAGTATTATCCAATTCAGACTCCTTTTATCAAAATTGAGAGGTACAAAATATTAAAGGCATTAGTCTCACACTACCAACCATCCTCAATTGCTTTTTAGTAATTAACTTTCAAACTTCATCCGAGGTACAACAAACGCAAGTTTATCATGGCAAAAAACTAAGAGGTCGTATTGAAAATGGATATCCGATGAATAAAAAAGAAACTGTTGCTTAAAAAAAAAATTGTGGAAACTCTTACAAAGCAATTTTTCTTATCGTTTCAAGCTTGGCCATAATTTAATTTATTCGACTCGGTTGTGAAAAAGTTAAAAAAAAGTTCATCCCCTCTGAACTACGATGAGATGGGAATTTTATAAATGGCTTTCGCTTTTACCATTAGACAGTTCTTATCAAGGGAATTATGCTTTTGAAGGTTCATTACAGAGACCGGCTTTCTATAAGAGAAAACAAAAAAAGTATAGCTAGCAAGCTATATTGAATTAGCAAGATATGGAAATCAACGAAATTTGATAGATATAGCTACATTATGTTATGTTGCTACTAACAGATCGCTATTTTGGGTTTTTATCATTTCATTATGCTTTTAAGAATGTCCTGATATGTAGTAGTAGTATTCATAATTTTTGGCTTGCGGCTAGATGTGCGTGAACTGGTGATAGAAAATTCTCAAAATATTTTTTGTTTTTGTTTCTCGGAACTAACACCAATTAAGGGATGGGTTTGGAAAAACCAAAAAAAATTTTTTGCAAGAATGGGACATTTTTACCACCTCATGTATGAGTAACCCAACACTAAGTCGATATGTACCGTCGGTCTGACAGTGCATGCTTAAGCTTTTCGTTCGGGCTGCGAGCGACAGCCTTTGCAGTGGTTTCAAGGAAGCTGACGAATCTATCGAACAATATCTTTGTCAATGTCCGCAAATCTCCAACAGTCGTCTTCTTTCTTTAGGCTCTAGATTCTTCCCAGAACTAGACAACCTCAGAAACGTCAAACATTCGAACCTGCTTTGGTTCGCAAACCTTACCAAATGGCTAGCACAAGATATTATATTCTTATTATATTCTTATACAGGGGGAGTATAATGTACCCAATTAGATGGTCCCAGTACAATCTAGTTTTCCTTTCGAGACCGCCCTCCTACAACCTAAACTTATATGAAAACATAAAAAACCAAATTAAAATTCCATAGAATTTAATCCATTTGTTTACATGACAATCTTTTCCTAATCTAAGACAAACCATTTTATTCTCCATACCATTCTTTAATTCAATGACATTTTTCCATCATAAACTCAATTCACTTGTCCACACTTACAAGAAACATTATGTAAATGAGCAATTTAACATATAGCCTATAAAATTTGTTGACTTGTGATTCCACATTTGAATCCGCACATCAACCGCAATTGTATTTTTTATAGGACTATAAAAAACAGGTAAAATTTCAGTTCATAAAATTTAATAAAGTAGCATGTAGAGAATTTCACTCTATAACATAAATGAATGGTTGTTAAGCTCTATACACATACATATAGATATATTAAAATATAGTTAGTTTGAAGAGCTTTATAAACTTTCTTCAATGAAAAGAGCCTTTTACGAAAACTCATAAAGGGATTAAATTGAAAACAACAGCGAAAAATCCTTGGCTTGTCTCATACATATTACACCTGAATTGTTAGTGAATAATAAATCTTAAAACTCTCTTGACTCTTTAGTAAAGTAACTCCTTTATAGAAACTTTAATTAGTATAGTTTTTCAGAAGCGCTGCTGCTGATACCTTGTTGAAAAATTTTTATTTAAGAAAAAAAATAAAATTAGTAAGAATCTGTTTTATTTTATAGTACACGCCATGATAATTAAATCTGTCGCGATACACAATAGCTTGCACAATTTTAATTATTTTCAACAAATTTCTTCTCAATTAAACTTGCACAAAACCTCGTTCTGGTGAGATTGTATGTTAAGTATACGTCCGAACGAATTCAAAATAAAAGCGGATCCACATATTCTGCAATAGAATGCTAAGAAACCATTTGCCGAATTTCGATTAGTGTGAAAGGGGTTGCTCCTGACAAACATTCGGAATCCAGCTATCGTTCTAAAGTGCTCGCCGAAAGG
The DNA here is from genome assembly GCA_963669355.1 of Chorisops tibialis. Lineage (NCBI taxonomy): Eukaryota > Metazoa > Arthropoda > Insecta > Diptera > Stratiomyidae > Chorisops > Chorisops tibialis. The sequence goes on from OY770262.1 coordinate 292,700,167, forward strand.
TAAATATTCGATATTCGGAAAGCAAGAACTGTGAATCCGCATTTATGATTAGATTGCAGTTTATTTTCAAGTAATGTTTTCTACACTACTGATGTTAACTAAAATTCAACTCAAGAATCAAATTCAATTGGTTGGATTATTTCGCGAAAAATGTTCGCTGATGCGGATTTTTTTTTCGCAAATTCAATTATCAATAGCATAAAAAAAAAGGAAATTTAATTCGAAGTATGTGCAAGTTTTGAAATATGTAAAATATTTCCAAGTTTCATGTTTTGAAATATGTAGAATATTTCCAGTTAATGAATTGTACAGATTGGTATATAGTTACGAGTACATGAAGCTCGAAATATCTGTCAAGTGCTTTGAATTTCACAAATTCCTTTTCGATAATAAAAAAAAACATAATAGAATTATGTTTGGGCATAAAGCCCAATTATGCGATACTCTAGACGAATTTGGAAAGAGTTTAATGTACCAGAAAAAATTTCATAAAGTGACATTTACATAGGAGGTGGTAAATGCAGATAGTGGCGGTTTGCAAAATGCTTCGAGCGAAATTCAAAGTACATAGCTGTCATAATTCTCAATAATATTGTGCCATATTGGCCACAGCCGCTCATCGAATATTCCCGATCTTCAGCTACCTACTATTCTACGTGCTCACATAATGTCTTATCGAATCAGAAAAGGCCAAAAATGGCGACGGTGGCCGAAAGCGCGGAGAAAGCCGAATAGAACAATATAAAAAGGCGAGCGTTTGCGATGATTGGGATTGAGAAGCCGATAGAGTCGTGTGATCGACAGACCGCGATTAGTGCGAGAATTCAGGCGACATATTGGAGTCAGTCGAAGTTGAGAAAGCGATAAAGTTGTGTGATCAACAGCGTGAATAAAAAGGGTATTAAAGTGATTATAAGAAAAGCTATAAATAAAGTTTGTAATTATTTTAATTAAAAAGCGAACTAATTTCAGTTTTACTTGAAACCCATCGCATTTCAATATTGCACAATGCATTTTTTTCAAAAAGTGGGGCAATTATATGAGAGGGGACAGAGAAAGTGGGTGATTTTGAAACTGTTTATCAACATTCTTATCTCCATGGTTTATTCAAATCTTAACTACTTTTCTAGAATATCTAATACAGAAATTTGTATGGAAGGGAAAAGAAGAAGTGAAGCGAAGTTGATATTTTTCTAGCATTTATTGCAAATTTTAAGGGATAATTTCTGATAAAATTTTAAGTTTGCACTATTTTTAGTTTGAATGGAAATCAATATTATGCAAAAAAAAAAATTGTTATTATTTTTGTGTTGTGTTTTTGTTCTTACAATCTATTTAGATATGCAACACTAGTCAATGCAAAGCTCATTTGCAATTGGCTTTAGGAATATTCAAAGGCTATGAACAAATCACTTTGGAGTGTATTGCCACCTCACCTTTAAAAGTTCGGCGTCACTGGTACTTGGTGAAACTCAAGTTTCCAACGACGAAGATTTGGATCAATGTTTTGTTCCGAATTATGTTGGTGCCGGTATTTTTTTAGACAACGCGGAATTGCAATGTATATACATCCGAAACAATGTCATTTACCAACTTCTTCTCTTTCGAATACGGAAATTATACTAATCCCGAATTTAATTTCATTTGGGTTAAACTCTTCATCCAATATATCGGACGAAGTCGCAATTAATGAATTTGAAAATATTTCAAATTCAATTGATCGAATTCTCTCCAAACTATCCGAAATCGCAGTAGCAGGCGATTTCAATGTCCATAAGATAAATTGGCTTCGGCACTCCCGTAACACATCTCCAGCCGGACGATTTGTTGAACTATTCGCATCATCGAATAGCCTATGCCAAACTGTAGACAGGGCTACTCGTATCAATGACATTGCAGGCCAAGGATGTTATCTTCTTGATCTTTTCTTAACTTCAGACCCAGCTAAATACTCGACTTCTGTTAATTCTCTACTCGGAAGCTCAGACCACTGCTTAATTTTCGCCTGCTTCCCAGTCCCAACGTCAATCACACCAACTCTAAAAAAGTTGGTATGGTATTACGGAAGTGACGATTGGTTCAGTCTTAAGCAATTTTATCATTCATTTGATTGGTCAATATGCTTCAACATAGGTGTTGAGTATGCTTCATCCTCAGTAAATAAGATCATCTTGTTGGGCATGATGCTTTTCATCCCCCAGCGCTACAAGCCAATCAAGCCCAGTTGTAAAGCTTGGTTTAATGAAAAATACAGTACTGCGATGAGGGCTAAAGAAGCAGCTTACCGTGCTTATGAGCAGTTGCCATCTGAAGTTAATTGGATTTCAAAAAAGAAAGGAAACTCCGTAAATCCAGTTTACAACGAGAAGAATATTTGCATGACCAGAAACTGAGGCAAAAAATTTTGAGAAGTCCTAAGGATAGCAAAACTTTCTGGTTACTCGCACGTTCCATCAGAGGTAGCTCTGCATCATCAATTCCATTTTGAATCTACAATAATGAGGTTGTTACGAATCCTAACATGAAGGCATATATCTTAGTGGCTTAATTTGCTGCCAACTCTTTTTTACCACCAATGAACTCTAGCTTTCATACATATACTGCGCAAAATTCTTCCTTAAGACAAATTAACATTCGTTCGCGTAACTCATACCGAGTTCTAAAGAATCTAGATGCTAATAAATCGTCCGGTCCAGATGGAATCCCTGCTGCCATAAAAATTGTTGCGCTTCTCTTGCTAAACCTCTAAGCAAACTTTACCGTCTCTTCTTATTGTCATCCACAGTATCGTCTTCATGGAAGCTTACAAATGTTCAGCAAGTCCCAAACAAAAGAGAACGCATCATTCCCGCTAATTATCGCCCAATAGCAATAACCTCATTTCTGTCGAAGGTCATGGAAACAATCATCAACAATAGAGTAATAGAATACCTCGCCATCAACGATATTATTGACGACAAACAGTATGGATTAAGCAAAAAACGTTCCACAGGAGACCTTTTAAACACACTCACTGAACGTTGGAATAAGAGCATTCACCAGTTTGTTGAATCTTGTATTATCGCTCTCGATATTTTTAAGGCAAAGCGCCCTTTTTATCAAACTTAAAGCTATTGGTTTTGGCGACTATCTTATTTCTTGGATTGAAAGCCATTCGTTCAATACTTGTGGTATTGGATGATGTGGTTTCCGCTTCTGATAAAATTAATTCTATCTTTACCTTTCAATCCTACTTGTAGCTTGACTGATGACAGCACATTAGACTTCTCCTATCATTTCAACACTGCGTCCTTAGTCCGATGTACTAGCTTAGTAGAATAACGTAGGTAAATGGTTCAATCATTTATGATTATTTGGCGACAATTCTTAGTTGTGGCAATAAGAATTAAGTCGAATGTAATGCTTCGAAAACCCAGTGCTGTCTTGTGTCCCACAACCGCGACTCTAACCTTGGTTCAATCACCTTCGAAAGCCAGCCATTAACCAACTCTTAGGTATCCATTTCACAGATAACTTATCTTGGAACGATCATAAGTTTAACATCGCCAAGGAAGTATCTAAATGTTAGGGTTAAAACATTGTAAAAACTCCTTCACCGCTTCTGGGTTACTGACAATTTATAAGGTCTATATTAGAACACGTCTTGAATTTAACTCCCATCTATGGGCGGGAGCTGTAAAAACTTCTCTCTTCTATCTGTATAGTATTCAGTCTCGGACCATTAAAATTAAAGGAAATTCTTACATCACTTCATGGCTCGATTCTCTCGAGCATAGATGAATTGTAAGCTTCCTAAAACTTTTGTATCGCTATAGAATGGAGATTGTTCAGACTAAATTTCTAATGTCTTACCCCACGTATGTCTTCACCCCGTAATACTCTCAACCCTATCTTCGGTCACAGTGTCAAATTTCGTGATTCGTTTTTAAACTGTTCGAATGTGGAACTCGCTGCCCATCTCAGTTTTCCCGCATGACTACAACATTCAACAATTCAAAAGAAATTTTCATAGCCACTTCCGTCTCTAGCCCCATAGTTCACAAAATCACCGGAGCTGTGCTTCAGTACAAAAGGGCAACCCCTCTAGTTCTGATGTCACATAAAAAAATACCAATTATATAATAATTTTTTTGTCTCCGATCTCAATGAAGTGTTAGTCCTTCGCACAACCCTCTATCTACGAATTTTTATTTTCGAAGATTGAGGTGGCCAAGATACCTATGCAACTTGTGTGCTGAAATTAAACGTCAATCGCGATTTGGACTACCGACCTTGGCATTGTAGACTAACATGATACTCACCAAGCTAACTCTTACAAGGAGACTATGTTGAAAAATACAACTTTTCTTGCCGAAAAAATCATGTCTTGTTCCATTTTCCACAAACTTTTTGAACTACCGTCGTATACTCTAAGATTTCATCTAGAATATAATAAGTTTCGAGCATATGCCAAGTTATAGCTATGTAAGTATCAAAACGATTGGTACAACCAAAAAAGAAATAGCTATGTCGACAGTGCTCCATAGCTATTTTATGTTAACTTTTATATTTATAAAGTTGATTTTTTTCCATTTATTCATTCCTTATACATAGTAAATGTTTTAAACTGTAATTCAATGCGATAGTAAAAGTTTCAGTTTTAACTTGTGAAATCTCATATTGTTTTCATGTAAACCTGTTAAGACTTTTTGTCATCATTTCTCCACTCTAAAACGTAGAGGTCTGACAAAAACCCGAGATTATCACTTTTATGAATTTTGTATGATCTTGGTATTGAATTATACCAAAAAATTATAAAAAACCATAAACTTTTAGGGCAGTTCGCATCACACACACCGAATACACATTGCTTAGAAATAGACAATGGACAAACTAGAAAATCTGACCAAAACGAATTTGTTTCGAAACCATTGTAGAACTATTATCTATCTCTGAACAATAAAAAGAATGAAGTTTTAGAAGTTTTCGACAAAGCTTGTTCGGAAAAAAATGTTCGTTCGTTTCTGATGTAAACTACAAATTCAGGAAACTAAAATACTTTTATCTAGTTTAGTAGCGAATTACGTTTGACTGTATTGCAAACAATGAACATATACTTAAAATTAATTAATTTAATATTCCAAACAAACCCTTTCGAATAAAAGTATCGTTTAAAAGCATCACAGATCAATAACATTTAATTAATTCTATAAATTTCTAAAGCCTAAATATCTACTTACAAAACCACTTGGCAAAACCGAAAACTCGCCAAAATATATTCGAATATAATTATCTCTGAAAACCTCATGATGAACATAATGTAAATTTTCCATTCTATCGGCAAATATCCGATGATAACTAAATTCATTTTGCTTACAACTAGCTATAAAATTCCCGAAGGACTATCAAAAATATGTACCCTTACCCTCCAGCACATATGCGGTATTCTAGGGCGTTGTAACCAAAAATCCATTGTTTCTAAAACGTTCCAAATCGATCGAAAACGAAATACTCAACCCTTCCGTACATACATATGTATGAACATACTTTTACTCGAATATACGAATATTTTAATGTTCATGCCCGGTTTTAGATCGGCTTAAATCTGAAAAGGCCACTCGAATTATAACACCCTTCGGTCACAACAATTCCACTAAAATTGAATTTTACTAATGAAATTCATAAATACCAGAAACAAAAGGTCGAAAATAGTTCCGAAATTGGATTAGGGTATTGATAAATAGTATTAAGCGATTATCGGTCAATAACACTAAATACTAACAATCGCCATGCCCAGAGGCTGTTTTCCACGAGAGAAACAAGAACGTGGTTTTGACAGCGGACGTGTGCTTTTAAAAATTCTATATTCGTTACAACTGTACAGTACATGTACAGATGACACGAAAAATACCCGTAGCTATCTGTGAAATTTCTAGATTAATTTCAAATAAAATTTCGTACTAATATCAATTTTTAGTTAATCAACTATTTTGTGCAAATATTGCAGAATTTCAAACGCAAAATTTATAATTTAATATCTGGTTTGCATGACATGCAGCAAATTATTCAGCTATACCTCACGTCGAACCGACTGTTCATAATTAATTATGAAATATTTCAATCAGTTTGCCGAGTATGTTTCAATGCTAGAATGCTAATTCAAAACTACTCAATTGGATTTAAAAATTAAATTAAAATGCTAAATTATGAAATGGTAAAATAATTTATTTGGTTAAACTATTTTCGTAGAAATATTTCGAAATTACCTCTTTCTCTCATTATTTTTGTAGCATTAAAAAGTTTTGTCTTACCTGGAAAATAAGAGAAAAAAAAATTAATTTCAGTTGATTCAATTTGACTTATATAAAAAAATAATAATTAATTCAAAATGAACTTTAACTTTATCTTTCAGAAAAAAAACACCTTCTCTCTTATAATACGAAAATTCTTAACACTCTTTAATCGATATAAAATTTACTTTACGTGGGAAATTGAAGCAATTATCATATTACTGTCGACATATAACATTTCTTCAGTTTGATAGAGGGTTGATTTTTAAAGGTTGAAAATATCAGGAACGTAATTAGGATGCCTAATAATATTATCAATTTATAACTATTTAAAAAAAAACAGCAAAATTAGAAAGTCCAGTAAAACATTATACGTCTTCGAATATTTAAAATAACTTTTCGAATTCAAATCGATCATTACTTCAAAATAAATGAACATTATAAGATTAAATTATCGAATAAATTGTCTTTGAATATAATTTTGCAACATTCAATGATTTAACTATTTTGTAATAAGCCCTTCTGGTACCTCTTCTAAAAAAAGCCCTTACGGCACCACTGTATTATAAGAGAGCCACACGGCCACATTCAAATTTCATTATAAAAGCCGTGGCCGGTGCCCTCAGCAGTCATTCTAAACTCTTGCACTACAAAGAACAGCTATTCTTCGGTCTTGAAAATAAAATTATTCTAAGCTCTTGCACTGCATTAGGAACAGCTCTTGATTGGTTTTAAAAACAGAATCTTTTCAATAATCATTTCTACCCGAAACTCCCATCTCCTTCACGCGGCATTAAACAACATAGTCTGCATACCGCTACTCTCTCCTACTACTGCAATGGCGCTACAGCCCAAATCGGACCTTGGCCTCCTGATATTCAGGTTCCTTAACATTTTTCATTACTTATTGTGGAAGGGTTGTTAGCCCTTCGCACAACCCTCTTTCTACGAATTTTTCATTTTCTTAGATTGTGACCAAGATATATCCAAACAGGCAATGTGCCGGAATTATATATTGCGCCGACCGGGATTTGAACTCACGACCTTCGCATTACAAGACCAACACACTACCTACTAGGCTATACCCTAGCCACTCTCTCCTAATTGTCGCTATTTATGCCATGAACCGTCCATACGCCCCGTAAAGTAAAACGTAATAATTTGCATTTTTTTATTTAGTTAAATTAAGTTAATTAGTAAGAAAAATTTGGTAGGACACTCTCCTATCTCCTACAACCTTTATTTTCCTTGAAGTCGATCATTCATCAAAGATGGACCCATAAACATTTATCAAGTTTTATAGAAAGGTACAGACTTTATGTTTCGTAACGAATAAAAATACGACTTTTTTTCTTTTTTTTCCCTCCTAGAAATAAGTCAGCAAAAGTTGCGGGAATGGAAGGACTATTTCTCTGATATCTTTATCACGATATAAATACATGAAGAGAATCTGGTTAATCATCACAAAGATATTTTGAACCTTCAACATTTTCATGCGACGTAATAACGTAATGCAAATTCTGAAGCTAGTAACCAAATTGAGAAATACTTCTGCCACTGGATTCAAAAGCATCACGACGAAAGTTCTTAGGGAGTGTTGTCAGTTTCTGGCTGAAAACTCTATCTACAATTGTTAATGCGTTTCTCATGGAGGGCAACTGTCCAAATCGTTTGAGAATAAGCAAAGCTATACCCATTCAAAAGTTCAGTTTTAATTCCACAAAAGTTCAGTTCTAGTACTGATCTTAGCAATCTCAGATTAGAAATACGCGATACCCACTAACACTACTTTTCTATTTGAGTTTGGCCAACGGATAAAATTTAACAGTGTCGTAAGCGTTTAGTAGATTCTTAGCACTTATATTGCATTGTTAAAAAATAGTCAAACTGAGGAAAAATCCGCTGGTTGATTAGATGGAAATACCACATTTCATGCAGATTTTCAATGCAAAATTTTCAATGTTTTCCAGCAAGGATCCGCATACGATAACAATGCCAGAAGCTTACTATCTGTTCGGCGATTCAACGTGCAATTTTATGGCGGTAAAACATGACTTCCTGCTGGCATTTTCTTCGAAAGATTGCGTCGCTTTTCGAACTCAGAACGTTTGGGTACGGTGTGGACGAGGTACGACTGTTGGACCATGTAGGTCGTCGCCCGATAATTAGACCAACGATCGAACTCATAAATAATGCGATTCGATCAATGCTAGCAGGCGCGACGCAAATCCTGACAGCCAGCAGATTTATTCGCGATTGACAACTGAAAATTTTCAGTACGATATTTCAAATTTTTAATAAATTCTTAGTACACCTGCCTTGCATATGCCTGTGTGAGCAAAATAAAGAGTTTCAACATAATTTTTTGAACAGATAAATTTAGATACATATTCTAAAATCGTGAAAGGTGATCATTTCTACTATTTTGACGTAGAAACATTAAAAAATTAGAAGGGTGAATGAAATGAAATTTCCCACGCAATCGGTGTACAAACATTGACCAAATTCTACTGGTAATGTTAGTAAGTACTGTAATGTAAGTGTGTGTCAAGTATCTCTAGTTAACACTAATTCTTGGAAGTGGTATTCCACAAGGAAGCGTGCGGGGGCCTATTCTATACATATCTAATATACATACATATATGCTCGAGTGTAAGTGACTGATGGAAAGTCACAAACCAAACGGTAGCATCTACAGACTAGTGGTTTTTTTCATTAAATTCCTTGAAACATTAAAGTACTATAAAAACTCAAATCCGAAAAATATTACACACTAAGCCCCCGAAATCGCAGGAGGGTAGTTGTACGATGAGGTTTTACCAAGTCATGCAACTATCTTTGAAGAATAGCGACTTCAAGGACCTGAGCTAACCATCCATCTGTGGGATTGGGGCAGAAGAATTCAACCACAGTCAGTCCTGCTTGACCTAAAAATAGCAAATGGACACTCACTAAATCACGAGAAACGGATACAACGCCTCGGATATGGACGGATTCTACGGTAACGACTTTTGGCATTCGGAAAAGGAATATGATAGGCTTCTGGAGCGTTCGACCATTGAATGACGGGGGAAGGGCTTGGGTCACTCGGTCATTGTACTGCCAGTCAGTGATCGAGCGTCAAATGGAGCACTATAACATCCAAATCTTGGGTTTGAGTGAGGTCAGGTGGACAGTATCAGGAGAAGAACGAACCTCTATCGGAAACACCACTGGTCCTGAGAGTAAAGCCAAAAATGGCGTAGCGATCGTCCTTACAACGAGAGAGAGAAACAGTTTCATCAGCTGGGAACAAATCTCCGAAAGGATTATCGTCGTCTGGCTTAGGACCCGAATCACAAACGTCATAATTCTGCAGTGCTATGCACCAACTAATACCGCAATACCTGGTGACAAAGGGGAATTCTATAACCAACTGAATGTCACCCTCGAGTGTGTTCCAAGAGGTGACATTATTATCTCAGGAGATATGAAGGCCCAGGTTGGCTCTGACAACACTGGACTAGAACTCGTCATGGTGACCTAATGTGGATAGACATAGATACCTCAACATAATGCACGAATACACCACCATTCTACGTGAAAAGTCATTCACATGGGGTGGATATGGCAAGCGCACACTGGACGCCAATTGAGAGCCAACCAGAAACACGTTTCTAAGTAGTGCTGAAGAATCTTTGGGATATGTGCAAAGAGTTAAGAAAGCCTGGATGTCGGAAGACAAATGGGACAAGTTTGGCGTTGGGAAAAAAGTTAAATTGGCAATCATCTCTCAACCCGATGTCAATTAACGAAAACCCGACTTGAGATTGAACTACCGCGATGATCATATAAAAAGGCTGTTAGACGCGACAAGAGAAAGGTCATTGAAGATCTGACCAACAAGGGAGAATCTGCGGCTTACCTTGGGGATACGGAGTCACTATTCAAAATCATGGAACAGTTGACGAACAAGAATTTCACCACCAACCACCTGGTGAGAGATTTCGAAGGAACTCTCTTTAATTACTTCTCTGATATTATATTATATTTTAACATCTTGCCAGAGGAAGACATTCCAGATACAGAACAACCACCAACCGCAGCAATCCTCCATCCCCCAGATAAGGAAGAGATAGTTTCCGCCATTTGGTCAATGGCGGGAAGGAAAGCCCCAGGTATAGACGGACTACCAACCGAACTCCTCACAGCGGACCCGGAAATAATTAGTTGATATACTACTCCCACTCTTTACTGAGGTGTGGAATGAAGAAAGATATCCGACTGAATGGAAGGAGGACGTCGTTGTGAAAATTCCGAAGAAGGGCGAACTTCGGGATTGTGGCAATTGGCGTGGTATATGTCTACTTACTGCCGTATTGAAAATCATGGCTAAGGTAATTCTTAATAGGATAATTGATGTCGTGGAGAGCACTCGCAAATACCCTACGGGTAATATTGGAACAGACCGCCGAAATGGGTTCACCACTGCATCCCATGTTTGTGGACTCCGAGAAGGCTTTCGAAAGCGTTAAGCGAGATTACATATGGAATGCTTTGCGTAGGAGAGACATTCCAGATAAGGTCATAGCTATGATCTTACATAGCGGAGAGCTGTCCGAGAGCTTTCCTGTGCGAACGGGTGCCAGGCAAGGCTGCATAATATCACCAGCCCTGTTTCTGGTGGTAATAAATGACATCTTGAAAGCTGCACTTCAAGGTGGACAACCATACATAATAACAACACGGCTTTGACGCATGCGTCAAATATTCGCAGCTTAGTACGAAGGGAGATCTCTCTTAACCTCTAGAAAGAGCAAAGAATGCCAAAGGCCTGACGAGCTTTATTTAGACGAGTTCCAATATCCTTTTCGGCTTCGCCATCCGTGCTGACAATGCTTCCCAGATAACCAAAATCTTGTACCTCTTCTACATCTTGTTCGTTAGGAATAATAGGTGTGGTTGCGTTGGAACCCATGTACATGTACTTGGTTTTACGCATATTTGTTATCAGTCCCGCCTTTTTGTATTTAGAATGCAACGAGGAAACATTTGACTCCGAAGGTTTATGTGAAAGCAAACAATCAGCGTAATCATGGTGACTCAAGATGTTAAATCTCCATTGTAGACCTTTGCCTTCTCCACCTTCCAGTGCAGCTTTCAAGATGTCATTTGTTACCACCTGAAGCAGGGCTGGTGGTAATATGCAGCCTTGTCTAACACCCGTTCGCACAGGAAAGCTCTCGGGCAGCTCTCCTCTCTGGGAGGTGGTATGTTTATAATTTTTGTGTGTGACACCGAACGCGGTACGCGTTGGAAATTCTTTTTTTCAAAGTGGGGCATTTGTATGGGAGGTGGCAGACGATGTGAATGATCTTGGAATTGCTTATCAACATCCTTATCATCAAGCTTTCGTTCAATTTCATAGTCGATAGCTCTCATATCTTCGACGGAGCAATGCTTTTCTTGAATTCTAAAATAGAAATGTATATGGGAGTGGGTAGAAGGAGTTAAGCGAAGTTGATGTTTTTCATCATTTATTACAATTTCTAAGGCTCAAATCAAAGTTCTGGTGAAATTTTAAGTTTTTACTGTTTCTAGTTTCAATGGAAATGCATTTATCAAAATTACATTTGCATGGGAGGGAGTAGACGGTTTAAAACGAACAGTTTTCGACGTTAATGATATTTGTTTTATTGAATTTTGCTCAAAAAAAAAATTAATAAAAATTTAGAAATTTTACGAAATTGTTATGGGAGGAGGTAGAATGCAATTATAATAAAAATAATCTTGACAAAAATTTGCCTTCTTAGCCTTGCTAGTTTCAATGAAAATCGAAGAAATTGTGTAATTGTGGGAGGGGGGAGGAGAAAGTGCGAGGGGATTGGACTAATATTTTCTGACGTTAATAATATTCACATCATTTTATTTTAACCTAATTTTTAATTCGATAGCTTGAATAAAGTATCGGAGAAATGTCAATTTCAAGTAATTTGTATTGGAATAGAAGGAATGGAGAGATGTAGCCAGTTCCCGAATCAAAATTTTTTTTTTTTGCAAAAAAAAAATTACATAGAACAAATTTCAACACGATAACTCAGAGCGTTCGAGAGTTTATTGTTGACATACGGACAGACTGACATCATACAAACAAAAAGACGGACACTCGGAGTTTCTTGACCGAAAACAAATATTTCTTTACTCTTGGCGACTCTGCGCGAGCATTACAAATGGTAAGGCAAACACAATATATTCCCAGATTTTATCTAGAGTATAAAAACGTATCCCCTACTTAGGTTGTAGCCTAGTGGGTAGCGTGTTGGTCTACAATGCGAAGTTCGTGACGGTCGACGCATAATTTCAGCACGCTGCTTGCTTGGGTATGCACAATCTGCGAAAATGAAAAATTCGAAGACAGAGGGTTGTGCGAAGGTCTAATAACCCTTCCACAATAAATAATGAAAAATTTTAAGGAACCTGAAGGTCAGGAAGCCAAGGCTCGATTTGAGCCATTGTAGAAGATAAAAACTTATCACAAAAAATTCGAAACAATGAGTTCGAAAATGTAAAATGCGATTTTTTTCAATAACGTTCGCAGCAGAAGTGTGAACAGTTTTATAAAATTTCCTAGCTTAATGTACTACGGACTTGTGCCAAAGATATACATGTGCAAATTCAGTTGCCACAATTTCGAAAATCACATTACTCGAATTTACTCTGGCATTCCGATGTTTCCAATTCATTCTGATAATCATATTAAATGTTGTTGTACATCTAGTCCATTAGTACAGTCGGAAACCACATCACTACGGTGTTAATCATACTTGCTTGCAATCAATTGCGGTGCAAACCTTCAGCTTTTCCCCCGCACACCGTAAAAGCAGAGAAACTCTATTTTCCGTGTGTATGGACAGTTCCCAATTTGATTATTTTCCTTAGATGATACCAAAATATCTGTCTGAAATAACTCTTCATCCTTAATATGTTTGCTTTCATCCATGACCTTTGCTACAAACTATCTCAAAGGTTTCCAGTATCAGTTTATCTAAACGTTATAATCTTAACGACGAAATGAGCATAAATGTTATAGGATTGTTGTCTGCAGATAGTGCCCTCTTGAGTAGGTCGTCCTTTCCAGATTTATTCGATTCTTGATCTCATTTTCAGGATTGAAAATCCTCTTACACCGAAATGTTATTGAAGACAAGCTCCACTCTATGTTTGAGAACTCTTCACGGTCAAACCATAATGCATTAAGCTTGACGGTTTCAACTATTCGCTACAGAGCATTCAAAATTTCATTCAGCTTCGTCGAAAATTTGAAAAGTACGAAAATATATTTTTTCCCCATGGTCAAACAATAAGTTATTTCAATATTTTTTAAAGAGACAAGAATTTGGCAGAACTTAAAAAGAATTGGAATCTCAGCGGTGTATCTAATTTGGGAAAAAAACATTGTGTAGTTAGTTTATAGTTATATAAGTCCTTTGAGTTATATTGCTCATTAATTTTTTTCAATCAATTAATCAAATTCTTGTTAAGACCCCCTAAAGGGCATAGGACAGAAACAAATCTCTTCCACAAGGTGTGATCCTGAGCATCAGCCTTTAGCTGTTGCTATGACTTGTTTATTCCTCTGGCCTCCGGCTCAACAGCTCACTTCCATGTGCTACATAGTCGAACAACCCGACGTCTTCCTTGAGGATTATAATCCAGAGCCTGTTTGGCGATGTTTCGCTCTAGTTTCCTCAAAGTGTGACCAATCTATTGCAACTTCCGCCATAGAATTTTAATGCCTATTTTAGTCTGTCCAGTTATACTGGAGATCACTTCTGGCCAGAATATTCCTAAAAGGAGTCGGAGGCATTGGTTCACGAAAGTTTGCAATTTCTTGGTTAGTCAAACGGTCACTTTCCATGCAATACAACCATGTAACAACGGATTCAACGCATCCGTCAAAATCTCGCACCTTCGTACGAAGGAAGATCTCTCTTAACTTCCAAAAAGGGGAAGGATACCGAAGGTCTGTCGAGCTTTATTTGGACGAGCCTCAATATCCTTTTCGGCTCCACTGTCCATGCTGGCAATGCTTCCGAGATAACAAAAACTTTGCACCTCTTGTCCATTAAGAACAATCGGTGTGCTTGTGTTCGAGCCCAAGTGCAATTTTTTTTTTTTTTGTTTTTAGTTGTTTCAAAATAAATTTAAAAATATAAATCAATTAATTTCCGTAAAATGCTTGCGAACAGTAAAGCTCGAGATTTTGTTTGTTCGAATGTAAACTCCATAATTATATGAGTAAATTGCGAGTCTCATTGAATTTCCTAAATACAATTTAATAGTAATAAAAGTTCATAATTAATTTCCCAAGTTATTATTAATATGATTATTGATAATTTCATACTGTCAACAATACAATAGAAATAACAACGACTCAGAATTTTATCTTAATTATCATCTATTTAATGACCACACTCGAAAGCAACTCAATTATCAGTCGATGAACTTATCATAAATTGGTGAACAAAAAGAGCGAAATTAACGAATATTTATTTCACTTTTGGTAAGTATGTAAGTTTAGCGTTTTATAGAGCAGCGAATTAATTTCTTTAGCTTATTGCTTAGTTGGATGTCCTTTTAATAGTTCACTAAGGGTCACGAATAGTGGTATGCTCAAAAACACAAGTTTTCAGTCAAATCCGATTACATTTAATATTGTGATATGAAAGAATGGAATATGGAAAGCACATCTTTGCAAAGTATTTGCGTAAATGCTGACTGAATTTTCATTACAATTCAGTCTTTGATTTGAAACGCCAACCTTAGTCTATTCTTAACATTTTTTCTGCTTTTCTAGGTCCCTGAAACTCTTCCATGTATGAGAAGAAGACACCATAGTTAATTTAATGTTTCATTTTATTGCTTCGACGTTCTTTTCATTTCTAAGTAGTTGGACGGAAAAGTTGTATGTTTAAGAAGGATATAGTTTTCATCTATTCAGTTTTTCGGGACATAGAGAACATAAATTTTTACCCATCTTTTGCCATCATGTTGATATGTAAGAGAAATGACTTTGTTCGGCATCAGACAGGATAATGTCAACAGATGCCATATCGTCCGCACAAAAGGAATAAGTCGGACTGTCGTCGTCGTCGTCCTTGTTCATCAGAACAAAACTAACCCCTTGTGTGTTTTCTTCGTAGTGAGTTAGTTGACTGGGACCATCCACTCACGGAAGCCACCAGCATATAAGGGACGATAGTATAATAATGGATTTTCATAAGGTCCAAGCGTTGTATGTAATTCATAACTGTTATGGCCGGACATTTATCAGGGGACAAAATTAAGTGAGATTGTCTGACGTACCACACCACTATAGTGGATATAGTCGAGGATTTCAAGTTATTTTTGGGGGTTTTACGGTGCACGGCATACTGCACTATCCCTTGCTTCTCTTTATTATTGTCACACGTTCGCTTAATTGATCATTATATTGCCGAAAAGTTTCAACCAGGACTTGTATTACTACTAATGCTCATGTTCGTGGTTTCTCTATTTTATGCCATTTCGGTTATTGCCATTTTATTAGAAACTGCGGAATAGTCTACCCCGTGCGGTGTGCTTTTAATGTTGTCTGGGCCCTATTACTTTCGATGTTAATTAAATATCCATAGAGATTTATGGATGACCTATTGAAATATACGGTTATTGCAATTTATTCGGAAATTTCCAACCATATCGCAACTATCGATATTGAGCGATATATTTTTTTTTATTTCGAATTTTATGCAATTCATAAATGTTCAATGCAGTGGAAATAGAACAAAATGTTGTTTTCAAAGCACTATCGAGACCTATAACTGCAACGCAAAACTTTTCCATTTTTCATTCAGATTTGTATCTCTATGAAAATAAAAGTTACATACGTTCGATATGGGAGTACATTTTGTATGATAAATTCATTGTGTGCGTAGAGGTTGCTTGATGTGTCAGAACAGGATGCCACTTCGAAACAAGTAGAAAATTTTAGTTAGATATCCAGTGGCTGGTGTTATGGTCGAAACGATAAACATTTCGAAATGTTTGATCCGACATGTTATACATATAAAGTATATTATGGCTTTCGATACTAGTCATATCTTTTGTTTTTATTGATGTGACTGGTTTCGCAATTTGTGCAATAATAGAAATATTTATATTCGCCTAGGAACATTATTGATCCTTAACTGAACGGTTAAAAAGTCATGCTCTCAATCGTATTATACAATTAGATACAACTCTTTGAAATTTTAAAAATAATTATCAGTCTACAGTAGGGACTGTTTAATATCTTAAGTCACCTAGATTATGATGATGACGTGTGTTTGCTTTTGCATAACCGTTCGGACTTAGAGCCAAATGTTCACTCGTAAATTCGCGTAACGCCAAGCACTTGCACATGGGTTCGAACACAACCACACCGATTGTTCTTAGCGGACAAGGTATGGAAGAGGTGCAAGATTTTTGTTATTTCGGAAGCATTATCGGCATGGATGGCGAAGCCGAAAATATTCGTATAAAAAAAGCTCGTCAGGCATTCGGTAACCTTTTCCCTACCGGGAGTTTAATAGAGATCTCCCCTGCACGAAGCTGCGAGTATTTGATGTGTGCGAGTTTTTATATGGCTGTACTATATATTGAAAGTTACTGTTCGACTTACCAAGAAACTGCAAACATTCGAGAATCACTGCCTGCGACGCATTTTAAGGATATTTTTTCCCAGAAGTGATGTTCAACGACTAACTTTGAAATAGAACTGGACAGACTAAAATAGGCATTGAGACTCAAAGGCGAAAGTGCTAGTGGTTCGGTCACACTTTGAGGAAACCAGAACGAAACATCGCCAAACAAGCTCTGGGTTAAAATTCTAAAAGAAGACGTTGGTCGATCATGTAGCACATGAAAACGAGCAGTTGAACGGTAGGCCAGAGAAATAAACAAATCCTGACGACAGCTGATGGCTCTCAGGATTGCGCCTTGCAGAAGCGAACTGATTCTGTTAAATGCCCCTATGGAGGGTCTTAAAGGGGAATTTATTGATTGATCATCAGATAAATCTTTATGCACCTAACTGTTTAGTCATTAGCACCTTACAACGTAGCAACTTAATTATCTGCTAAGCAGATGCTCCGAGTGTTTTCTATAAAGCATATCAGATTCACACAGCATACGGCTAGATATATGTGCCAAACAATTGTAACGCCTATTTGTTTTATTTTCAACTAATCTCTTCTGAAAGGTATACACCTCAAACTTGCTGTTACTCCATTGTATAAGAATAAATATAAATTCGATCCTAATATCGTAATACGCTAATATCTCTTCTGTCATCCTTAAGCAAAATTTTCGAGAAGTACATCAAAACCCGGATTATCGATCTTCTGGATAATACAAATGTCTTAGCAGCCAATCAATATGGACTTAGACCGGATGACAAATTTCATAAAAAATGGCCTAGAAAATGCGAAAAAGGTTCTAGCTGTGTTTCTTGACGTTAAAAAAGCCTTCGACACCGTCGACCACAACTTACTACTTAATAAGCTATGGAATATAGGCCTGCGAGGAAATGCTTTTGGTCTTTTAAAACCCTATTTAAAAGATAGAGCATAAAGTGTCAAGATGACGATTGCATAAGTACTCCTTTATACATCAAATGCGGTGTACCTAAAGGCACAGTTCTAGGTCCTTTATTGTTTCTGGTATACATAAATGATCTCTGCAGACTTGAAGTTCGTTCTGTTATGGAGCACATTGTTGCTTTTGCTGATAACACAGTGTGATAATACAATGGCAACGACTGGAATGATGCCTTCTCTAAAATGCAGCAAGACTTGACCGTGATATATAATTGGGTGTGTTTCCACAGGCTAGCCTTAATTATAGAAAAGATGTATTTCTTTTGGTAAAAATAGAGATCTCATAAATCATCCCCTAAAAATTACTGATATAAAAATAAAAATTGGAAAGAAATAAAGCACTTGGGAATTGTTATTGACATTGAGCTCAACTAGAAAAAGCCAGTGTCAATTTCAAAATCATGCTAAAAAAATGTATATGCGACAATCCAGTATTATGTGATGAAATCATGAATTTTCTTTTTATTTCTATTCTGTTCATTTTCTTTTCTCTGATTGAATTTGATTTTTTGTTTTTCTTCCTTTGAAAACAAAAATTCTTCTTAATAATTATTTTAAATTATTATTTTATTTTTTCAATTTGTTATACGTAGAAGCATTGATTCAAATTGTATATTTAATTTTCTCCATTCAAACTAAATTACTTAAACAATAACACAAAATGAAAATAATTTCAAACTCTTAGTTTTTGCAATAATTGTTAAACATTTAAATATTTTCTTTATTAACTATGCATATCTCTGCGGCTCTCGCTCTCAAGCTTCGCTTATGTGGGTAGCTAGCTTAATAAATTGTCTGTACATATTTTATATCATTTTACATAGCTGCAAAAAATAAAAAAATATTGCAATTCGGGGCGCTTTACAGCTATTTCGAAATTCTTTTCCCAATACTGATGCCAATCTATTTTTGATAAAAAAATGTAGTAGCTAAATTATGTTTCCCGACAAAATATTTAAGTGTTAAATTTAGCTTAATGTAAAACTGAAAGAGTTCACAGCTTTTACGTTCTAAACAGAATGCAAAGCATTGGCGTACGCGTTAGATTAAGCGACAGACTGTTTAGTATTACTACCATTATCACAATTT
Source organism: Chorisops tibialis (assembly GCA_963669355.1). Classification (NCBI taxonomy): domain Eukaryota; kingdom Metazoa; phylum Arthropoda; class Insecta; order Diptera; family Stratiomyidae; genus Chorisops; species Chorisops tibialis. The sequence continues at coordinate 292,719,179 of OY770262.1, forward strand.
CAAAGTAGACGCCATCGATGAAATGCTTACCTAGATTGATCTTATAAATTTCAAAATTCCACACCCATCAAGCATCAAGCAATTAATATTAGGCATGAGCGAAGTTAGGTAAACTGGACCATGGGAAGAACCAAACCCAATCAGATATACTACATATTCAGTAAGTAAATCTTGAGTACCTGAAATTTTGTTGCAATCGTTCTTAGAGTAAGATAGGATTACCATCGTCAGACTCTTTGAAACATAACAATTCTGTAGGGGCACCATTCCATCTAATTACGCAGGAAGTGACTACGAAAAGTAGTTTTGTAACCAGTAGGGATGGCAAAATCTGCTCTTTTCCAATCGCAGTGATCCATTGCGATTTCTCGGATTCAATATCTGCAAGAAAAAGCAACTATTCTAATAGCAGTGATGTTTTCATTTCTACATTCTCCATGCTAGTGCGCAAGTATGGAAAAAACTGCTATTGCAGTGATAAATATCTTCGAAAAGTGCTATCTGCGACAAATTTTTTGCGAAATTCTGCATCGAACAACCAGGCAAACCCAATCTCAAAATAACAAAAAACGAGCGCAATCGAGTCAGGATGGAAAAAATGTCAATCGCATCGCATGTACACAAACCAAATAAAAAAAAAACATAACAGGGCTAGGATTGCGCGTAAAGCGCAATCTTACGATACTCTAGATGAAACAGAATTTTTTGTGATCCCTAGAAATTTTGTATGGAGATTGTTAGAAGGGGTAATAGCATTGAATTAATTTTTTCCCCATCATGCTAAAGTAGATATAAAAATGTTTTATACAAAATGGTTACTCCAAAAATTGAATAGGAGCTGAGAAAATTAGTGTGTTAGATTTAGTGAAAATGTGCAGTTTGTATGGGAGGTGGTAGAAAGAGTGAGGGGATTTTAGTTATTTTTTCAGAAATAACTAACAATATCATAAAATTGACATATCTTAAATTTCAGAATAGTAACATTCGTGCTTTTCAAGAAAATCGATTTTTTGTGAAGTTGTGAAACTGGGTCATATTTTGTGGGAAGGGGTAGAAGCAGTAACGCTAAGCAAATATTTTTTTCTGATCTTAATGATAATACTAATTAAGTATTTATTACAAAATATGAGCTCAATAAATGTTATATGTTCTGAGAAAATCGGTTTAGAGCATTTCATGAAAAAGTGTAGTTTGTATGGGAGAGGGTGGATGGAGAGGGAGGACACAAATAATTTTTATACTGTAGATTGAAATCATTATGAAAGTTATATATCCCAAAACTCAGGCTAAAAGCTTTTATACTTTTCGAGCAAATCCATTTATTGGCGAATTGCGAAATCGTGTCATTTTGTATGGGAGAGAGTAGAAGGGGTAAAGCTAATAGTCTAATTTTTTTTGGCCTTACTAAAAATTTTAAATAAATATTTAGTGCACAATTTCAGCTCGCTAAATTTTATACGCACTGAATAAATTGGCTTAGAGTAATTCATGACAAGTACAGTTTGTATGGGAGGTGGTAAAAGGAGGGGTAGGACACACAAAATTTTTATACGTTAGATTGATATTATTATAAAGGTAATATACTCCAAATTTCAGTTCAATAGCATTTATCCTTTTCGAGAAAAGCCGTTTATTGACAAATTGCGTAATTGTGTCATATTGTTTGAGAGGGGGTAGAAGGAATAGAGCGATTTGGCCCGTTCACGAACTTGTCCTTACTTTTTCGTCAAAAACGACGTGTACAAAATTTGAACTTTCTAGATTAACGGGTTCTCAAGCTAGAGAGGACACGGACGGACAGACTAACGGACGGACATCCTGTTTTGAGATTTTTGAGTGATTATGTGAACTTCTGTATCATTCATTTTTTTCTCCGAGCCTTATTTCTTGGCATTACAAACTTTGTGGCAAACTTATAATACTCTCAGATTTCATCTAGAGTATAAAAAGCACCCAGGCATAGAAAACCGAACCAAAAGGGTACATTGGTTTCTTTTTTTTACACGATATTACTCACGCAATTTCATCAATGACGTAAAGCTCTTATCGACTCAGGACTGCAACATAAATCGGCGAAACTTTCAATAGACGCAACTCACATATTCCACCTCACCCCGACGAGATCGTAGTTCAGAACAAATCTCTTCAAGCAAATCGCCGCTTACCCAGGAAAGCGCACCTCGACTGCGATTTGTTTAGCAAGCTATGATCTGATCGGTGAGGTGGGACGTGGTCAATGAGGGGCGCTTTCGTGAGTAAGCGGCGAATTGTTTGTCGAGCTTTGTTCTGAGCTACAATCCCGTCGGGGTGAGGCGGAATGTGCGATTTGCGCGATTAATGTGCAAGTGCGATCAAAAACTCGAAGATTTTTAGCGATGATCATTGCGGCAATTTTATTGGCGATAGACCGTAAGCAGTATGCATTTCCACTGCTCTTCTAATCGAATCTCTTTTCAATTTGCGGTCTTAAAATAGCAGTGAAAAAATTTCAGGTATGTAAAATAGCATTTCTACCAGTCAGTAGAAATAATGAAATTCAGGAATTAGTTAAGTGGAATGGTCAGGACCCAATAAATTCGGTGAATGTTTCATAAAATGCTTCGTAGAAACGACTGTCTATAATTCATAGTACGTTATGCGGTAGATTAGCTGCATATTCGTTTGCACGTTCAGCAGGACGAGAGACGATAAGAGGACGCGACTAATTTTATTTCATAAATGCTGCGTATTTCTGTGATATTCAAGAGACTCTACAGAAAATAATATGTGGCAAAATCTAATGAAATGTGGCAAAATCCTAGTCCCAAAATACTACCTAGGCCAAGTCGGAACAAATTTTTCTGAAAAAGGCCCAGATGGAAAAGTTCAAGAAGAAAAAACCGCGATTCCGAGTAAAAATACACCGAAATACATTTTATCCGAAAATAGTTTAGCTGCAAAAAGTATACTAAAATAAACTCACCACCAGAGCCTTGTGGTTGAGTGGTTTTTTGTTGAAATACCGGAAAAGGGTACAGAGATGTATCTATTCGTATAAGTTAGATAAACGTTGTCAAATAGAGTACATATGTTGATATCTGTTGCTTATCTTTGTTTCTGATGTCGAGCCATCAGATAATCATTCGAGCAAAAATAAAATTTATATTAGTTTGTCACTCATTCAAATCTCCACACAAGCGGAGTAGATTGCTTTGAGACCTTTACAAAATTCCAGATACTGGATATTATAACTCTATAAAAAATAAAAATCTTAAAATTTAATCGTATTTATACTCTGCTCGCACAGAATTGCCAAGGATACAGAAATATTAGTTTGTCGCTCAAAAATCTAGAATCCCGATGTCATTCCGTCTGCCCCTCTATTCGTCTGTCTGTCCGTGCGCTCTCTAGCGCAATTCAAGTTCGTTCTACTTCCACCCATATAAAATATCTCATTTTCAAAAATTTACAATAATGAAATTTTCTTGGAAACTTCTCCTTCTTCTACAATGGCGCTACAGCCCAAATCGGACCTTGGCCTTCTGATATTCAGGTTCCTTAACATTTTTCATTACTTATTGTGGAATGGTTGTTAGCCCTTCGCACAACCCTCTTTCTACGAATTTTCATTTTCGTAGATTGAGGTGACCAAGGTATACCCAAGCAGGCAATGTGCCGGAATTATATGTTGCACCGGCCGGGATTTGAACTCACGACCTTCGCATTACAAGACCAAAACACTACCTACTTCTCCCCTTTAACCCCCACTCATACAATGTGACACAATTTCACATCTTTTCCAAAACCCGATTTTTATTGAAAAGTGTGAAAGTTAATGATCTGAAATTTAAAGTATATCAATTGCATGATGATTATAGTTCTTTCTCTAAAAATCCCCACTCCTTCTACCACCTCCCACACAAACTGCACAATTCTTCATTACGTACATGATCTCAAATTACGGGCGATTTGATCACCGTACAAATGCGAGCATTACAGTTTAATTCTTCTTTAATTCTTCTCATAATGCATTACCAACAATATTCCCAAAAATTGCTTAATATTGCGATTCTTACGCGGATAAATTCGCGGGAATAAAACAAAATTTATATTATTTCATTTCAGGCTTTCCCAAACCTAGGCTAGGCTTAGGAGAAGTCTTTTTTTTCAAGAGAGCCTCGTTTGAACGCCATCTAACTATTCCACGGATTCCAACAAAGGAGCACTGCGCAATAGTGTTGTCAAAAAATTAACTATTCATTACACGAGTACTCGTTACCGACCGAAATTCTGAAGTAACGAGTACCGACGCAGATTTATACTAATTACTTAAGTAATGAAATTAAGTCTCGAAAAAGTAACTGAACTGTCAAAACGTTTCGTTACTGTTTCGTTACTCGAGTATTCGTTACTCGAGTACCTACAAAAAAAAAACACATTTCCGAAAGTACCTTTAGTTGCTTTTTTCGTTACATCACAGGAGGGAAACCTACACTTGTGCATAACGCCGTACCGCCATTCCGAAGCAAGAACGAGAAGGGATACTCTTACTCTACCATACAGTAAAATTTACTACGAAAATGAGGCCTTTTTCGTTTCGATTCTTTCAACATCAATAATGTCGTCGAGTGGAGTTGTTGCAGGGCAGTCGTTGTGGGGTTGTGGGATCAGTCAGATCGGATGGTAGAATTTTGTAATAGTTGTTGTGATAAAGGGATTTTTTTTTATCAATTTGAGGGATTTTTATTGAGAAAATTTCGATTTAAAAAAATTTTTTTTTTTCACATTGTCGTTTCATTTACGTTAGTGTTTAAAGGGATTTTCTACTTAGATTGACTTGGCATCATTGTGCCGATACACATACTAGGCTACCGAAATCAAGAGCGATTTCTTATTGGTTATATAGTACCTACTGTATGGGGACTAGAGGCTATTCATTCTAATTGGATTTATGATTTGCAAAACTGGCTTGTCCAACCCTGCAACATGATTTGGTTGTCATTTCAAATAACTGAGTACTTAGCAACGAATAAAATGTAACAATTTATTTCCTCAAAGTAACGAATAGTTACTGGTACCGAAAAGTAACGAAACCTGACATCACTACTGCATAATTCGTCCGAACTTTATCCTTTTCAACTGCGCCAGTTTCGGCGAATGCAAAAGAGTCCCCCCACCACCTCTGATAAAAACACAGGTCTTAAATAAATAAGAAAAAAGAATACGCGTATCAATTTTTCGTGCCAGACTCTAGCGCTTAAATTGGTTTTTAGGTTTTTTTCTGTTGTTGTGAGAGGTATCAACTAAGTAACATTGAAACAAACGCAAACCAGCAGTTTGATAAAGATCTCAGCAGAGACCGAAACGTCGCACATAATAAATTCAACAGTGTAAAGTCGGTAAATATTTCCTTTCAAAAACATCGTCATGAAATTTAAACGGGCATGTATTTGACAGCACAGACGAATTTCTACTATTTGAAATCCCTGGAATTAAAAAAAAAAAGTAGATTTCGATAACTCAATTAATTTTTAAAAGAAAAGAGTAGAAGTGATGGCAAAAGTTCGGCTATATCACTGGAAAGACATGCATTACATTTCGGAAAAAATTTAATTTGAGCTTATCGAAAAATCTTGTATTAAAAAGTTGTATTATAGAACAGCTTAAATACTCGAGATAAATGATTTTGCGATTGTACTTAAAAGTACTGAATTACCTGTGTAAGGTTTTGATAAACATTACTTGTAATGCAATGACATCACCCGTCTTTTACCTAATGCAATTTTACTATGAATGAGCGAAGGAAGGGTAGTTGCACTTTATATCAATTTTAGTATTCAATTTCTAAAAGAAATGAGAAGTAAAAACCGAACGCGGTTACTTCCAAAATTTTAGTTTGCTATTAGTAAATTGAAGCAATAGTCCAAAGTGTAATGAATATATTTTTTTTTTACTTTACTACTGGGTATATAAGCGTTCAGTAAAATACAAACTGGAATTTAAATACTCGGCGAGAAAATGAAAATAAAATCATATATACAGTAATCATTCGCAAGAATGCATGGAAGCAATACCTTTTTATGTTCACTTAAAGCCTTTTTTATCATTAATGTTCTAGGCTAGTAAGGTATATAAGAGCTATGAATACCTTACTGAGACCGTACTGCAAGTTCATTACTCATAGTCGATGCAAAATATGTGATGCAGGAGCGTGGAATATCCTGAACATGCCTACTAGCCTAAAAGATCAATGATAAAAAATAAATTAAGTGGGCATGTATCTATGCCGAATTGTGAATACTTACGCCCCACCAAGAAGTAGGTAAAATATTGCTTGTGGAAGGTTTCAGTAAGCATTACTGGTAATGTCAGAGGAAAGTAATGGTAATGCATTCATATATCGAGCTCTTCAGCAATTCTTAAATATCAAAGAATTTATGTAATAAAGTGCAAAATTAAATATGGAAATACTTACTCGAGGCCGGTAAAAGTTTATGAGTAGTGATGTGATAATTTTTGATTTACGATATGGATATCCGAGTCAATAATCGAATACGTTCAGTAGCCTGTAGTAGTAGTAGTCATATATCAAACGAGAATTCCATGGATAGTTGGAAAAAAATAATGTTTCCAGAACGCTTGGAATGATTATAAAAGAGCGAGCGGAAGTAGGAATGAAATTTTCAAGTTATACGTAGTAAACATTTACTAGCGCAATTGACTTTTCGAAGCAATCATACTCGTAAGTGAACGAATAAAGTTTTTCTGGAATTAACTTGAATGACAAGTACTTTAATTTTGATTTGATATTTTCAAAACCCCCTTCAATAGTATGAAATTGCAAAGATGAAAATTTTGATATACAATGTTGTGTTTTTGGCTTCGAATAAAATTAGTCGAGGAAAATATTTTAAATTTCTCTAATCAGCATCAGGTAAAAAAAAAAGTATGCCAGAACAAACAAGAAGTTTGAATTGAATAAAACCTTTTTCAGGTCAGCCAAAAAAGATAATTCAATTCGATTTATGGAAGAGTATGCAAACAAATTTTCTAGTTGAAAGTTTTAGTAAAATTTTTTTAAGCATTGGCCATCGACAAGGCAGAGAAAAAGTTATAAAGTTACGTCGGGTCGAGGTTGGTTGAATTAGATCTGGAATCCATTATTATTAACTGCAGCTTTCGAATCGCGACGAATTTAATTACGTAATATATGACTGATATCGATTTTCTTTACTTCTTCTGCTGAATCGTACAAATGAATCAAAAAGAATTTTAAGAGTGAATCGTGAGTCTCTTTTGATTTTTCATTAATTTAAAAGGTAAGATATCCTTTTAATAAAGATAGAATTACCACGTTTTCGTAACAATAAGCAATTGTATTTGGCTTCCTGCTGTACAGCTGTCCCTTAAGTAATTCCTCGAGGACCGACATATCTCACGAAGACTGCTACCCAGTACAATCGAAAAGTTAATTAATGTTGAAATTTTCATTTTGCAAAATAACAACTGAAAGCTAGATAAGCTTATGCAGAGACCGACAACATTATCATGATTAAAATTCCGGTTTTCGTAAATCTACAGAATAAGATGATTAACAAGTACTCAGGTGCAATTCAACCTTTCTAGTAATTGATATAACTATATATGAAACAGACATGAAGGTGTGTGAGTAGGATAACTGAAGCCAGGACTGTTCCTTTGTTCTCGAAATATAGTAATAAGCCCTCAACAGATAATAGATTTGTACCGGACAAAAGGTCATTGTGCGCGAACATTTCAAACTAAAGATACAACCAGGAAGCTTATTAAGAAACTTGTCAGATACTAACCCAATATCTTCCTTTGCAAGGACATGCTTGTTTTCATTTCTTCGCTTTTTATTTTTTTTCAGAATTTCAACTTAATGGTGGCATATGTTTTTGACATGTTGCATTGTTGGTGCATGTACGATTGCACAACTCCATTATATTCTGGGCAAAAAAAACACAAGATCAGCCGACAGAGACGAGGAGAAAGCAAAAACATATCGGATACCACCACAAACAGAAGTTGAAAGGATACGGCGATTCAGGCTATTCAAATTTTCTCTCTAAGATGAAACTCCATGCAAGGATAATGGATAATAAAACAATGGTCTTCAACACTCTATGGGAATACCATTGAGGCTGACTTTCCACCATGGACTATGACTGAAGTTAAATAAATACCCGGGTGTCTTGTACGATTAATAACGACTTAAAAGATTTTGAAAGGCTCTCAAGCAACACATGCGCTTCGAAAAATCCAACTCGTTTTTTCTCTCCCCAAAAGGACCACCACATAGTGACGTAATATGGCATTAAGTCCCAAATTTGATATGTATTTCCGACAACAATTCATCATTCTGTTGGAAACAAGCCACATATGCCGGTGAGGAGGTACCATGTAACATCAGAATCAGCACATGTGAGAAGAGGTGCGAGCAAGATAGCGCTTATCCCAGCTCGTTCAGTTTGGCATCAGTCAGGACATTGGAAGCGGTTTGGGCGAGGGGATCACCAAAACTATGCTATGCTGAAAAAAAAAGAAATCATTCAGTATCATCAAAATATGATTTTTAATAAATAATCTTCAGTTCTAGTGTACGTGTACACATCCGTGAATTGTGTGACAACATGTTCCAGCTATATGAGCTGATGGGTGTGAATTTCCCGGGAAAAACTCATAAATAGCTTATGCGGACTCTCAACAATAATTTATTGTCACATCGTTGCATTTTCGCGTATTCCGCGCAAATAGTGGCTTCCCGACAAACGGCGCCTACCGGCGATAAGGGATCCTTGTCTCACTACTGTCAACCCGGGGAAAAGCCTGAATGACGTGCTCCGCTCCCGCAAATAAAAAGTTAAAAAAAAATATATGCTAAACATGAAAATTTCACAACGTTCAAAACCATGCGAGGGAAGAGGTCCTGGATGTCAACATACGCACCAATGCGGCAATAGCTACATTTAATAGGAAAAACACAGTTTGGTGTTTTCGGGCAAATGAATCCCATTTAGACTTTACGTGTACATTTCAAATGAACTCCGGAATATTGAAGAGGTTTTATCGTGACGAGCATCATGCGAAATGTTTGTCACGAGGAATTCGTTCTGAAAAAAAAATTCAGGATGCTCACGAATAACCATAGAGATGCGGCTTCAATGGCTGGCTGTAAAATTATTTGATTATTTGAAGCGGAAGATATTTATTTAAACTGGGGAGGCGAAAAAAAGGATCAAAAGTGACAATGGTCTTATGCACGACGAGTTGAGGAATGGCTAACAAATTTTTCGCTTGTTTCAGTCAACTTCTGGGAAATGTCGTTTTATGTTTCCGACGAACTTGAGTGTGTAATTTCAATTTTATATGGTTCAATGATGCGATTCGCTTCTTTTCACCAGCGTTGAAATTTTTGATGGAAATAATGTGACAAGTAAATCCATTAATTTTGACTGAAGTCATCCATAGAAAACAGATTGGAAATATTCCTTACCTTGATAGTAAAACAGACATTTTGTGGACAAATTTGTATGATGTATGATGTTTCGTATTTTAAAATAAGAAAGCGCGGAAGTTGGAAGAAGCTAATGTGACATGTTCATATTAGTGATGAAGAATGAGGTTCATGCCTTCACCCAAGTGAGGACTATCGAAATAAGCACAGTAGTAGATACAGTAGTAGTTCCAGCAGTAGTAAATGCCGGGATGTTGGGTAGATCGCCTCCTCGTGGTGCAGACTGAATAATAAGTCGAATAGCTTGCTGTTGGCTTCGTATCCTATCAAGAAAGGGGGAATAAAGTCGAACAGCTTACTGTCGGCTCCGTATCCTATCATAGCATGGATCCTTTTGAAATTAAGACTGGTCATGTTTCAGGCATTTGTCAAGAATTTCTATGGTTACAAAGGGATTTATCCCTATAGTGGTTTGCAAGTGTACGTACTACCTATATGGTGACCATTATAAAGTACGACGCTAGAGGAGTAAACCTCGTATATAAAAATCCTCTAATCTGCGGTGGAACAGCATGCGCCAATGGATAAATGGTTAGTGGGTAACTAACCCTTAATATGCGAACTCTCGATACGAGGTGCCCTCCAGTTTTAATCAGCCGTCCTCAAGTAATGCGGAGTTCCGCCAGGGGTGACTGTACTTTCTCGCGCTACTCGTGGGATTTCTATGAATAACCTAGTAAATAAACATGGGGCTGATACTTCTCCAAGGTATCACAAACAGCGGCCACTGCCGTAGAAGAGGTGGTAACCGGAACAATTATTCCTACAGAAACCGCGCTTGTAGTGACTGTAGAGGCTAATCTTTCGTTCACTAAAAGATTTAAGAGATCTCTATTTAAAGCGGACAGGAAAATCGCCAGCAAGCCTCAAATAGCCGAACAGAGCTGAAGCAATTGAGTCTTTCAGAAAATAAAAAGAGGTTAAGTGGTGCCGCTAAGAGACAGCACACTTACCACTGTAACCACGGCAAAACTACGAACAAGGCATACGATCTTGCCTGTATGCCAATGCAAGATACCCTAGCACAGACACAGAAAAAAGCGATAACAAGAGGTAGAGCCTCATCAACAACACCGCCTTCTGCCAGAAATAAATGAGAGGCTGAGCCTTCCACGTCAGGCACTAGCTATAGAGACGCGGTCAAAGCAATAGGTTTCATACATCGGATGGTCGGATCAAGATCCTAACTCCGGAGTAACTAGCGGGTATCCAAAAATCCATCCTGGCCGAAATCCCAGAAGCAGCCAAAGAGGGTACAAATCCACAATTTGGTGAACTTAGATGCTACTTATATGCCTGGACTATGCTTGGCTGGAACAACCAGCTGAGAGCATCAAGCCGGACGACTCCACCAATATCAGGGCTGTTCGGGAGGAAAATATTCTATGATTAGAAATGCTCACGCGATATTTCCCTCACAAAGAAGACTAGGCATCGATACACAAAATCCTGGTTTCTGCGCCTCGAATTGGAAAGTCCTCAGTAGGAGGAAAGAGAGCACAAGTACAGTAATACCATTTTCCATCAACGACCAATCGACGGAGAGGCTTAAACAGAAGGGGCACTGAGTCCGCTTCGAATTCTCGAGTGTTACTCCAGCGAAGGAGGTCAGAAGCGGCAAGCCCCAACCTACCGCAAATGGCCAGAAACTTGAAGGTTATTCATGCGTATTTCCATCGTTCAGCAGCGGCCATGGACGTACTGACGTGAAGATTCGCAAATGAGGAATTCAACGTTGCCCTCCTACAAAAACCAAGGGCCACGAAGAGTAAAGCTATTGTATTTCCTCAAAAAATGTGTAAGCTGATTTATGATAAGAGAAGCGAGAAGCCAAGAGCTGCACTTATTGTGTCATCTGAAATTAATTACCTAAATATGCATCTTTTCATCACAGATTTAGTAGCGATGGAAATTCCCACAGCATGAGGAGTTCAAGAGATGATACTTGCCTCGGCCTACTTTCCTGGTGAGGAGTCAGATGCTCCACCTCAAGGCGTCAAGGAGCTAGTGGAATACAGAAAGATCCACAATAGACCAGTTATCCTGGGTTGCATTGATCATATAGCGAACAAACTCGTTGACAAAGTAATAAATGCCTACGAACAAAGCTGTCCCTTTCAATACAGGGAAAGGGCAAAACAAGTATCTTGGTGGAACACGAAACTGGCGAAAAAACTCAAAGAAACTAGGAAATTGTTCGATAGAGCAAAAACCTTCGGTTACTGGGAGGAATACAGAAACTCCCTTATTGAATACAATAAACTTTTAAAGAAATCAAAAAAAGAGTCATGGAGAAGATTTTGTGAAGAGATAAATGATCTCCCAATGGTTTCGAGACTCCAAAAGGTAGTTTGTATGGGAGGGGGTGGAAGGAGAGGTTTCTACTGTAGATTTAAAGCCTTATGATATTACTTTCATAAGGCTTTAAATACATATCCCAAAACTCAGACTAATAGCTTTTACACTTTTCGAGTAAATTAATTTATTGTTAAATTGCGAATTTGCGTCATTTTGTATGGGAGGGGGTAGAAGAGGTGAAGCTAATCGTCTAATTTTTTTTCGCCTTACTAACAATTTTAAATAAATAGTTGGTGCACAATTTCAGTGCGCTAAATTGTATACACACTGAGTAAATTGGCTTAGAGTAATTCATGACAAGTACAGTTTGTATGGGAGGTGGTAGAAGGAGGGGGAGGACACGCATAATTTTGTCAAATTGCGCAATTGTATCATTTTGTATGGGAGGGGGTAGAAGGAGTGGAGCGATTTGGGCCGTTCACGAACTTGACCTTACTTTTTTGTCAAAAACGACGTGTAAAAATTTGAGCAATCTAGCTCAACGCGTTCTCAAGCTAGAGAGCGCACAGACGGACGGACGGACGGACGGACGGACAGACGGACGGACGGACAGGCGGACGGACAGACGGACATCCGGTTTTGAGATTTTTGAGTGATAACATTAACTTCTGGATCATTCATTTTTTTCTCCAAGCCTTATTTCTTAGCGTTACAAACCTTAGAGCAAACTTATAATACTCTCAGATTTCATCTAGAGTATAAAAAGGCGGCTATCAAAGGGGTGTTACGCTTACAGAGCGATAACAAATACAAGTCGGGGGATTTTAGAGGTCACCTCCAAGGTTTAGAAAATCCAAGATTGAGGTTCTAACCTCAATACTGCCGATAAAATTCAACTTTGAAACCTCATTCAAAGTAATAATCAGAGAACTGAAGGAATGGCAATCCATGCTACTTGAAATGGAAGAGGCATCAAACATCTGGTACACAGATGGCTCGCACACCTTGGAGGGGGCTGAAGCCGGAGTCGTAGGTCCTAACTTCTCGGTTTCAAAACCCCTCGGTACGGAAGCCACAATCTTCCAAGCCGAACTTATTGCAATGGAGCTATGTATCCAAGAGAATATTAGGAGATCTCATCGCAATAAAAATATCTATATCGGATAATCAGGCAGTTCTCAAAGCCCTAGCATCCGACAAAAACGGATCGAGGCTTGTTTGGGACATCCTTCAAAACCTAATCATCCTGAGAAAAAAGGAATAACGCAACCTTAATCCTTAATGTGGGTACCAAGACATATGGGAATTGAGGGAAATGGAGAGGCTGATCGCCTCGTAAAAAATGGCGCAAAACGAATTTTATCAGTCCAGAGCCATTCTATGGAAAACCAAAAGGATACTTCAACCTTATACTTAGAGAGTGCATTGAACAAGAGCATAGAATCTACTGAAATAGACTTTCAGGTTTATCAAACTCAAAGAAATTTATCCTGCCACAAGAATGATCAATGTGGTGTGTATTTTATAGATAGATAGGACGTTAATTAGCCATGAATGTGGAATACTGTAAAAAGCCTTTTGATAGTCGATATATCATGCAGGTAGGTTGCGTTGTCCTTTTGAAGCTTGCTCAAGAATGATCTGATCGATTGTAAGTTGTTCTTTGCACCCTCTTGCGCCTCTTATGCACCCTTTTTGCTTTTCGTGGCGTCTTCCGACGTTTGAGTGTATATCCCCACTCGATTTTCAATATTGTTATTTTCCATTTCATGAATTGTACTGTTGCATTGTTGACCTCCTGCTAGGTATAAAGAAAAGGCCGCTTAATATCTGAAGTACAGACGCCTACCATGATGCTTTCTAGATGCCAGCTTAGGATCATGGATTTGTTCTTTTTTTTTGGTCCGCGGGTGGTATTTTTTTCCCCACCGACTGGGACACTCGCCCTCTAGGGATACCATTGTTCCTTCTGCAATGGCGCTACTGCCCAAATCGAGCCTTGGCCTCCTGACATTCAGGTTCCTTAACATTTTTTTCATTACTTATTTTGGAAGGGTTGTCAGCCCTTCGCACAACCCTCTTTCTACAAATTTTTCATTTTCGAAGATTGAGGTGACCAAGGTATATCCAAGCAGGCAATGTGCTGGAATTATATATTGCGCCGACCGGGATTTGAACTCACGGCCTCCGCATTACAATACCAACACGCTTCCCACTCAGCTACACCCTAGCTTATTTCTGTACACTTCGAATTCTATGCAATAAGCACTACAATTCAATTTCACCTGAACATGTTTAATTGTTATTATTAATTAATCTTTATTCTTATTTGAAAATCGAAAAGCATCTCGTTAACGTAGATAAATTTAAATAATCAACGTTACGAAACATTCTAAAGCTCATAATCAATATAATACATCAGAAAAAATTCATTCCAGAAATTGAAAATTTTAAAGTTGACAGAATTTAATGTTTAGCCCTGAAGAGCTGCATCCTTGCTATTAAGCTTATACCCTCAATATAAAGCTCAATATAAAATCAGGAAATTTTCATTTCTTACAAAGTCTTACTTCCATAGAATCTCTGCACTTTTCTCGATCAAAAGTCATTTAACTATCAGATTAAACTCTTTTCTACTGAATTTCTCTCAGTATACCTCCCGCGCAGATCCTTTTCTAAATACATACAGCTACCAACTTGTAGAAGAATTTTAAATATACATTGAAGTAAAAACGCAATAGCGATTGCACTACTATAAGAAAAAGTTTTCCAAAGTTCTTCAAAATCGGAAGTACTTAGGTGAGAAATTCATTTCAAGTTTCGTGTGGTCAAAAAGTTCCTGTTCCCTGGCTATTTGATGCGGTTCAGCTCGAAACGCCGAGACACAATTCAAAGTCGATAAGATGTAGGGCAAAGATACTCTCAGAGATAACCAACAAAAAAAAAATCGGCAAAAGTACAACTTGAAAAGCACTAAAACATAAACCCACGTAATTTTCGACATGTTTTGGGTGGAAACCTTTGCGACCAGATGGTCTACTAATTAGGAAACCATTCGTTCGTGGTATAATTTGGGATATAAGTTTCCCAAACTAAAGGGGCGGTCAGCATTGCAAATCCACTTATTTTGTTTAAGAAATGTTTCTCTAGTTGGTTCTTAATTGGTTTTTAATAAGTGATAGTTTTCCGGAAGTATTGAGTTTTAGCGGAATATGAGGATTTTAACAGGTGGTTATTTCAGGCTGGAAGATTTTGTAGGAAGTTTTTAGATGTAACGAATTAGTTCTGTTTGTTGATTATGTTTATTTGAATCTTTAATAGTTTGACTGCCAGATCAAAAAGTGTGGTTTAGTCCCAAAGGTCATACTATTTCTGGTAGGCTTTGGTTTTATACATACCGCTGATTTACGAGTACCTAGAATTAAAAAAAGCTATACACTAATTAATTAATTAAGGCTGAGTGGATATAGGATACTCGCTTCCCTGGACAAGGAAAATTGCAAATTTTGTACTCAGGCATGATACACGGTTTGTGAAACACAGCCCCCTTACGAGTTTGAAAGTGATGTTCATTGCCCAATGGAAAAGTCAAGTGACTATCATATTTGATAGAGATACTCGATATACACAAACACTACTCTTCTAATAGAGTTTGGACAATGCATGTACAGCGATTTCACGGGAAATTTTATCCGAAATTTGAATTTTTGTAATTCTTTTTCTTTTATGAAGTAAACACAATCATTCTTACTTACTTACTTACGATAGCGCTACAGCCCAAATCGGACCTTGGCCTCCACACATAATCATAATGAATTGTTATTTTCGATTGTAATGAGTGAATCTATACAAAAACTTGTAATTGAACTCAAGTTTGTGCTCATGTCCAAAAAAAACCGTCAAACTCAAGCAAACTAAAAGTTTGACTGTTTTTCACATTCTCATGTTGCTTTTTTGTACTTCTAAACTCACACTGAGCTATTTGCTGCATTGTCCAAACGCTATTAGGGGAGTAGTATTAGTGTGTATCGAGTATCTCTATCAAATATGATACTCACTTGGCTTTTCCAGTGGGCCATGAATATCACAACAGAGTTGATGTACATTCGAGTTACTTTTATGGCACTTTTCGTTAACGTTCTCAACACGCCAGTTGATACAATAAATTCTCCACAAATGGTTAAATTTTCTACTTTTAGCCTGTTTGTGGGATATTCAACCGTGACATCCACGGACGAACCATTCAGAGGCTTGAATAATGTCCAGAGTTTGAAAGTTTAAATATGAATTCCACGGATTCTTCTTCGAACAAAGACATAATTAAAAATCAACTTTTCAACATTAGACATTCTAGCAATCTTCTTCTACAATGGTAGCACAGCCCAATCGAGTCTTGGCCTCCTGACCTTCAGGATCCTTAACTTTTTTCATCAGTTATTGTGGAATGGTTGTTAGCCTTTCGCACAACCCTTTATCTACAAATTTTCGTAGTATCAATCTTCCGTGGCGTAGTAGGCAGCGTGATTGCTTCACAGCCAATAGCTCCTGGGTTTGATTCCCACTTCAGGCAGCAGGATTTTTATAGGCACGAATTTTTCAGTTGTTACTAACAATGAAAAATTATTCGAGATAAAATGGGCAAACGATGTAAAAGTGAAAGAGTTCCACTTCAAGAAGGTAGATGGTTTCTGTTCGTTTTCTATCATTCACTCCCCCATAACATATGCAAATATTTGCCAGTAACAGTCAACACAACTGAAAAAATATACCAGCTGCCCCTACCTTCCCAAACCAATTTCTTCCATCCATGACTGTGTTTGTGCATTGCACATAAAGGCTGAAATTGTCCATAACACAGACCACTCTGTAAAAAAAAACACAGGCACACAGCGCGCCGAAATTACACGTCGATATGGATTTGAACTCAAGACATTCGCATTGACGACCAATACGCTACTCACTAGGCTACAGCAATGCAATACGATATCGATCACTTTCCGGACCCTTGACGTACTTTAGATTACGAATTCGTATATTTCGAACAACGATTGAACACAAAAGTCGAACTAAGTGTGATAAACAGTCATTACAACTTTAGTCTTACTTCCTCAAGTTTGTGTATTCAAATCTCCTACTACTTTAGCATAATTCAATTCTGTTTAGTTAAATTTCAAGAATTTCTATTTTCTTCATATTAAAAGATCATATGACAGTACATTTTAACTGAATCTTCTCAATTATGAAGAACTACTTAACTATTGCGATAACAAAGGATTGTGCGCGAGGAAAACCGAATATAAGGGAACGAAAACTTTAATTATTATTTCTTAATGCACCACTTTCATAGTTAATTGCTTTTACGAGTACACACGCGTGGTTTTACATTCTTGCGAATGTGACTTTTAATTAGTTTTCATGTTAACGGAGCCCAGACAACGCTATTTATCTATACCACCTCCATTTTAACAAGTCACTTTGTTGTAATAACAAATCGTTCTACACTTAACAAGGTTGTGTAATTGAATGAAACATGCTTGAAATGTGTTTGATTTTCTTTCATCCAAATAACAAACATTAAAATAATAATAATATATTGCGGAATGGTTCTTTGTTTAGTAACTAGTTAGATACTTATTAAATTTATTATTATTTCGAACAGTAAGAAATAATCTTCAAGAAGTGCTTAATGTTACTCAGTAACAAGTTGAAAAATTCGAGTTAAAAAAAAATTCAAAAATCGTCGAAGTAATTGCTAAAGACGAAAGTTGCATGTTGCTTAGAAGATTCTCCTCCAATTGGGCCGGTCCTACCAAGGTGCATGCTTGAGGGGGCAACATTATCCATTGGCTGAAATGTTAAGACCATTGTATCGAAGAGAAGCAGTCTATTCCGTCAACAGATATTGGGCTTTGCCCGGGCCTCACAGCATGGTTTGCGGCAAGTCTGGTCAAAACCCAATTCTTGAAAAGCCTTGAGGAAAAAGGCGAAAAGAATCTTAAGCCCCACGTTGGGCGCCACTTTAACGAAATGATGCTCTATTTCGCCAACAGATAACGGACTTCCTCCCGATCGCACAGCATGGTGAGAGCGTAGAGGTAAAGTTTTGTTCCCAGTTCCGTAATCATTCTTAACGAGGAGGTCCTGCTTTGCATTTCGCTCTGGCAATGATTTGCCCAATGCAGACTTAAGGGGGTATCGGTAGGCATTGTGTTGCACCATATGTTCACATCAACCCTGCACGCTCCATTTCACACCAATTTTGTGACTTTGATGGAATTGGCATTCAATATAAAAATTATAACGAGATCTGCATCAGAATTGTACCAAATGTCCTATACCAATATGTGCAAGAATTTTATTATTTTGGCTCTCTTTCTGGCGATTAAAAGAGATAAACCTTTGAGTGTCTCTATTGTTATGCAATTATAGCAAACGGAGGTAAAAATGTAGAAGCACGAGTAGCATTGAATCAGTCAAAACCTAGGTTGAACGTGCAAAGCCAAATATTGTTACATGTTAGCTCTACTTGCTGATCAACCACTCTCACCACTGAACCAAATTAATGCGCACGTATGAGCACTATAAGGAACACCTGCATGAACAATTTTTTCGGAATAACCTTGAACATGCATCCAACCAATAACAAATTACACGAGCAACGTAGAGAAGTAACAAAAACTACACGTATAGGCTCGGGCGACGAGGCAACGCTTTATAGAAGCAATTAGCCGACTCGACTGACAGGGAAATGACCTGGACGACGAGAAAATGCTTTACGAACGTCTGTGAGTTGACCAAGAAAGCAACAATAAATACTCAAAGGTTCGGCCGACAGGAAAAAGACTCGGACGACGAGGCAATATTTCATAGAAGCAATTAACAGCGCTTGATTGAGAAGGAAAAGATTCATACGACAAGGGAAATGATTCCGCCGACAAGAGCAATACAAAAAGACGAATGTTTTTGATGAACAGTTAGTCTGGTTTGAAGCAGTCGACGAATCAGTTGATGTTTAGAAAGCGATAATTTGTAAGCGAAAATGTCTCAAGTGAAAAGTGAAAAGATAATTAAATAAAGTCTTCCGTTTAAACTTATGAAACCTCTAGCACATGAAATGGGCTCTCGGCTATAATAAAAGTTATTGGGAACGGCGCACTATCATTAACGTCATCCGGGCGGAAAACTAACTAAAACCGGCACTTTCCTCTTATTTTCGATTTTCAGCAGCATTAAAAATTGAATACCGAAGCATTATTGATCGACAGGTATTTTACTTATTTATTTTCGGTAGTGCACAATTTTCGTTCAAAATGGAAAAGGTAACCAAAAAAAATAATACAAATTACCAAAAATATGTGTAAAATTCCGAAAGTTTAAATTTTTTGGGAAGTACTTTATAACCGATGGCTACAGCTTTCCCCCTCGGCAAAATCAACCAATTCCTAAAAAAAACATAACAGGAGTACGATTGGGCATAAAGCCCAATCGTGCGATACTCTAGATGAAAGAGAAATTTTTGTATCTTAAGAAATTTTGTAGGGGAAGTAGTAGAGGGGGTGATGACATTGAAATAATTTTTTCACATGACGGTAAGGTTGCTATCAAAATGTTTTATGCAAAATTTATGATTTAAAAATTGAATAGGTACTGAGAAAATTAGTGTATTGGATGTAGTGAAGTAGTGCAGTTTGTATGGGAGGTGATAGAAGGAGGGGCGAGTTTTTAATGACTTTTCAGGAATAACTATAAATATCATGCTTTTGACATGTCTTAAATTGCAGATCAGTAGTATTCATATATTCCATGAAAATCGACTTTTTATAAAGTTGTGAAATTGTGTCATTTTGTATGGGAGGGGGTAGAAGGGGTAAAGCTAATTGCCTAATTTTTTTTTGGTTTTACTAATAATTCTAAATAAATATTTAGCGCACAATTTCAGCTCGGTCAATTTTATACGCACTGAGTAAATTGGCTTAGAGCATTTCATGAAAAAGTGCAGTTTGTATGGGAGGTGGTGGAAGGAAGAGGAGGACTCAAATAACTTTCGTACAGTAGATTTATATCATCATTTAAGTAATATATTCCAAATTTCAGATCGATAGCATTTATATTTTTTGAGCAAATCTGTTTATTATGAAATTACAAAATTGTGTCATTTTGTATGGGAGGGGGTAGAAGGGTACAGCTAATCGTCTCATTTTTTTTGGTCTTAATAATAATTTCAAATAAATATTTCGTGCACAATTTCAGCTCAATAACTATTATACGCACTGAGTAAATTGGTTTAGAGCATTTCATGAAAAAGTGCAGTTTGTATGGGAGGTGGTGGAAGGAGGGAGAAGACACAAATTATTTTTATAGAGTAGATTGGAATCATCATAAAAGTATTATGTTCCAAATTTCAAATCAATGTCATTTGTACTTTTCGAGCAAATCCGTTTATTGTCAGATCGCGAAATTGTGTCATTTTGTATGGGAGGGGGTAGAAGGGGTGGAGCGATTTGGCTCGTTCACGAACTTGACCTTACTTTTTTGTTAAAAACGACGTATACAAAATTTGAACTTTCTAGCTCAACGCGTTCTCAAGCTAGAGAGGACACGGACGGACAGACAGACGGACAGACGGACAGACAGACAGACAGACGGACGGACGGACGGACATCCGGTTTTGAGATTTTTGAGTGATTATATGAACTTCTGTATCATTCATTTTTTTCTCCGAGCCTTATTTCTTGGCGTTACAAACTTTGTGGCAAACTTATAATACTCTCAGATTTCATCTAGAGTATAAAAACTGAACGAAGAACTCTAGGTTTACTTGTGGATAAAATGCACCGCACAGTAGACTCATGGTTGCGACGCTTGGAGGACTAGCCTAAAAAAAAAAAAAAATTTAAAATCATATAATTGGTAAATTTAAGTTTAAAGCAGTTTTTCTATGTTTAAGTTTCTTTAAGAATTGGCATTTGTCGCATAGTTTTGAGAAAGTTGAGTGGATTTGTACTCGACCTAAACCACTTCGAATCAAATTACTTGAAAATAGAACGCTTTCATGTGCAGAAAAAATATTCTACTTGTGACTCGACACAGAAGAACGCACGGGATGATCTGGAGCGAAATTATGGTGTCCTCAATATAATTTCACCCCAGATTATCCGGTCGAGTGTGCTATTCTGTAATTTAAAAGTCCCGAGAAGAATTATATTTGCTGCAAATGAAAGCGATAGAATTCGTGCCCTTAATAACCGTTAAAATGCATTGTTTCATAATTTTTCCGATCTTTTCCTGACTGATTCCTTAATCAATCAGCCTGAAATTATAGACCTCATCTTAGGAGCTATATTCATTTATTTTGAAACAAGGAGTAGAGAAAACGAGTTAACACTCAGCTGTGGCTCAAGAAACTTCGCTAGGATGTGCAGTTTCTGGAATTTGTGCTCCCGAAAGCAGCAAAGCAGCCTTATTTGCTTTCCATTTTTACCAGAAATAAATGCAAAGGTGAGTTTTTCTTCTTCAATGGCACTACAGCCCAAATCGGGCCTGGGCCTCCTGACCTTCAGGTTCCTTAACATTTTCATTACTCATTGTGGAAGAGTTATTAGCTCTGTACACAATTCTCTATCTACGAATTTTTCATTTTCGTAGATTGAGGTAACCAAGGTATATCCAAGCAAGCAGTGCGCTGCTTATGCGTCGATCAGGATTTGAACTCACGACCTTCACATTGTAGACAAACACGCTACCTACTAGGCTACACCCTAACTCTGGCTAAGTTAATTTTGAGAAATGAAGAGATGAATCCAATCTCAGAGCTAAATTTTAGCACTGAATCTTGCAAGGTCTTATTCCAGGCAACAATCTCTCACCGTGAAGATGGTCGATTCCATTGTTCAGCTTGTATTTTGCTTCAACATTGAAGCTTCCCAGATAACAAACAATTTCTAAAGATACTCTTCGAAAGAAATAACAAGCTACAAGATAATGATAGGTGAATTTAGAGGAAATGGAAGAAACTTTGCCAATCGAGAAAGAAATTTCAATGCACTATTACGTGCATCATCCTGGCCTTATATGGGAGAAAGTGCAACAACGAAACTTCAAACTGTTTTAATGCATCCTGTAAGATGGAAAATGGGATATTTTTGAATGATTCGTTTTATACCGGACCTCCACTGCAAGTGGACTTGGATGACTGGCTACTGAAGTGAAGAAGCTTTTGGTAAAGCACCCGCATGACCTCGTTTTTCAGCAAATAATTTAGCGTCTAGCACCACAATTTCCAGCAAAAGATCATAAAATTAAAGTAATGCCTTTTGAAGTAAGTAGCGCTCCTAATTTGCACCAATCTCCAGCTGGCCAACGATGAAATCGATAAGCTTCCACTTGGCGTTCTTGTATTACGTAAGTGGCTGATCTGCTAAATGGCGCCGAAAATTTGGCTGCAGCTCGTCGATCTCGGAAGGAAGTCGAAGACATCGTACGATCAGGCGGATAAATTAGATTCTAATTATCCGCTGGTGCTTCAGGATATTCCCCTCCAGAAACGTGCTCAGCTGGACACTTTATCATTAACTGATAATGATAAAAACATCGAAGCTCTAGGAATAGCCTGCAGCTCCGACGACGACACGATGGGTTTACATATAGATTTTAGAAAGCTTTCGACCATGTTTGTCTAATGTATTGGTTATCATCATCATCATCAATGGCGCTGCAGCCCAATTCGGTCCTTGGACTCTGGTATGTTTCGTCTCCAATTTTCTAGGGCCAATGACCACTTCCATGTCGAAAATTTTAGAAGTGATTTGCTGTCTTCGTCGATTGAATTCTCTCTGTGTTTTCTTTTTTTCTAAGCAGAGTATAGGACTTATTGTGGTTTTGTAAATTCACAGCAGGTATCAGCAGAGATCGAAACGTCCGGAATATTAAAGCGTAGCATTGTAGAATCCGGAAATATTTTCTTTCATTTCGAAATGCACTGTGAAAACATTCAAATTTCAAGGTGAATAAATTGAAACGATTTAAATTCTAAATAGATATTTTGACTGTACTAAAGATTCTGAACTGCATCAAAGAAAACCGAAACCAATACTGCGTGGAAGTCGGGATAAGTTAACTAAAACATTACCAGCTCCGCGTATAAGAAATTTTCCGCCAAATCGTTAATTAATGTAGATCCGTTTAATACCAATCATCACATTCAAAAATCATTTTGATAGCTTTATCGATTATTAATTTTATTTTCGCGGTTTTTAATTATGAATTTTAGTTTTCTCTCTTCTTCTTACAAATCTCCTCGATTTCCTTTTGCATGAGTACTGTACAAGATTCTAGGAAATATCAGCTCTTGCTGCCTTTTATGCTTAATCTATCGAACAGGTCTTTAAGCAACCATTCATATTAATTTGGATTATTTCTATCTAAACCTACATATACCTTCTTAACTGTATGATTCAATGTAAAAATAACATCAAATCAATTATCATTGATCCAAAAAGAAAATCTAATCACTCGATTTAACTAAAACATAGGAATTAAATACGAACAAAAATCGTTAGGCTATGGTTGCTTATACGTTTGAAATGTTATCCTTGAGAAAGAGGACGAGAAATTAAGGAGATCGAGGAAAGCAGGCATCGTACATGAAGAAGCTGAATTTTCTTCAACAACTCGGGCCCTGATTAAAGGTTTAACGGAGCTACCTTGGAGCCCATTGAACTGGAAAGCACTTTATAATTTCAATGGCTGAAGACGATCATATTTACGAGTTTGTTGTCGACCTGCAGTCTTTACTGTCTTTCAAAAAGAAAGAAAAAAGCAAACTGAAAAAATTGTAATAAGAACATAGTTAAAACGAAAATGTTTCTACGCTAGGAACATGAACATCGGAAAAGCTTTGCTATCAAAAGGTCCTTTAAAATAATGTTAACTACTTAGGAAGTGCATTCCAAAGGCTTTTATAGCTTTTGATTTCATTCTCATTAATCCGCTTTTGAACTGTGCTCTTAAGTATTTTATAGGTAATTGATACCTGAGATTCTATGAAAAGAATATCAACAGACCTAAGCAGAAAAGAAAAACACAAATGAACTGCTTTCCCAATTTTATTGATAAGGGTTGGTGCAATTGAGTTCTCTCCCTTTGCATCATTCCTTTTTTTTCTATATTTTTACGTGTCTTTCGATTTTTTGCCCTTCAGACTCGAGAGAAAAGGTAAACTATAAAAGGGATGAAAACGATGCCATGCATATCAATCAACTTACGGAAAGCACCACACATCTATAGAGACTTTATCCTTTGACATAGAAAGGAACGGACTAGAAGATTTTCACGGAATTTTATTTAGGCCGAATAAATAAGGACGTTTCAGGGTGCGAATTATATGTGGAAATAGGCTTCGGATTATTCCCTAGATAAACAAGAAAATGTATGTATGTGAAACTATTTGAAACGTGTATACCCAATTTGAGCAATAGTCTATCACTTCATTAGGTTGTATTTTGAGCTAAAAATCGATTTGCTTCCGAGTTTCTTAGTGGTAGTCATTGTCGTAACTATAATATAGTATGTAATTCGATTAGAGTACGCAATTTTGATGAAATACAGGCTTTTGTAATACTATGCCGTTTTGTGTAAAGGGTCGACAAAGTTTGAAAGCTTTTTGCGATATTCAAGTATCAGTCAAGGACTCTGTCAACATCGAACTATCATGATAGTCGGCAAGTAGTTAATTTAATTTTGCGGGTTGAACGTTCATTAATATTCGACGTTTTAGTACCATAAATCAACCCTTTAAAATTACTATATAATGGATATTGCAAAGATGAGATTACAAGTACAATTCCAGGGTTCTACTACACCAGTAATTTTTCAATTTGCCATTTTTTGCATCTTTTAAATAAAAAAAAATACTTTCATCTTTACACTTTCTAATATTGTAAAATGCGAGATCTTTTCAGATTGCTGTGAAAAAATTTTTGATTTTAATGTATTAATCTAACAATGAACTATTGTGATCGGCAATCAATAAATTTCCTCTTGAGACCCCTATAAAGACGTAGGACAGAACCACTTCTTTCCACAAGGCGCGTTTCTGAGCATCGACGTTTAGTTGTCGTCAGGGCTTATATACTCCTATAGCCTCGTTCTTAAATGCTCGCTGCCAAGCTAAATGGTCGATCAACCCGAAGTCTTCCTTGAGGATTATAATCCTTATCTTGTTTGGCGATGTTTCGCTCTGGTCTGCTCAAAGTGTGATCGATCCACTGCCACTTCCGCATTTGAATCTTAATGCCTATTTTCGTCGGTCAAGTTGTACTCCAAAGTCCGATGCTGGAGATCACTCCTGGGCAAATATCCCTAAAATGTGACTTGGGAAAACAAAATTTGCTCCCCGAAATTTTGATTTTTCATGTTTCATAACTAAATTAGCCTAAATATAGAAATCAAATTCGTCTGTGTGTACGCTGAGCGTGGCCCTCCCGAACTTGAGATAGAATTAAATGGATGCTGATCTCAAGAGGACACCAATTTTGGGAGCAGTAGATGTTAAGAGGGAGGCGGGAGGAGCTCTAGAACTGAAAACTTAGACTTCGAAAATTTCAACTATGGCTTTAGTTAGAAAGCTGAAAATTCGGCACGTACTTATATAAAAGGTTTGTGGGACAAACTTTCAAAATAATTTAATTTTTGTCTCCATGGAACCCGAAAAGTGTTGGTTTCCGAACTTGAAGATAAAATTAGATGGATGCTGATCTTAAGAGGAAGTTAATAGAGAAGCGGGAGGAGCTCTAGAGCTGAAAACTAAAAATTCAAAAATTTCAACTATGGCTCTAGTTATAAAGCTGCAAATCGACACGTATATAGAGGGGTTTGTGGGACAAACTTTCAAAATAATTTAATTTTTGTCTCCATTAGGTTAGAAACGGTTTGGTTAAAGGCAAATTGTCGAATCGGTCGAATTGTTCTTATCAAATGAGTATGTATGTCTGCTACTGCACACAAGAATTCAGTGGCGTAAATCGTACCCCTGTTAACGGGACGCCAGGGTACGAGGACGTTGATTTGAAGTGCCTAAAGGAAGTTGCAGCAAGTTAAACTCGAACTTTGAGATTAGGACTTCTCCTTAACAAGTCATTTATCCCAGTTGATCACGCAACTCCACTTCAAGCACTCGATTGCTTTAGCCTCGTATGAAGCAGCAAGTTGATAACGCGGATACCGAATGTAATTTTTTTAATATATTATATAGGTATATTAGTATGTAAAGATTATATATTAATAAATTATTTATATAAATATATATATAAATTATTTATATATTAATTATTCATCTAATAATTAATAATAATACTTATATAGATAAATATTAGTATCTAATATTTTAAGAAGTACAGTATAATATATATACAAATTAAGAAATAAATTAAATATTAATATATTATATATTAGTAGAAGTCCCTACCTGCAATATGGGCGTCAACCACAGCCATTATACTGTACCCAGAAGATACCTCAACCATAGCTGTGCTAATTCATTCGCAGCACATTACATCAGTCAATCAATTCGCCATATCTGGACAACGCAGCGTTTACCTCCGATTTCAATCCATTTGGGACTTAGGTACTTCCTTCGCCTCAGCTCACTACTTTCTTCTGGATAACACTATACTGCCTTCCTCCAACGAAATGTTTTCCTCCAATTTCAATCCCCTTGGGTCTTCGGTACTTTTGCTTATCCCCTTGCATTACCGAAGGAAAGCTGTATCCTCGCATAACTTCTTCTCGAAAATCCACCATCCTTGAATCTCCAATACCGATCCTGCATCAGACTCGTTAACATTCAATTTCGCTCCTTTCAGTTCGCTACTACCTAACATTTCGCTCACTTTATTTCGTCAGTTTATACCGAGAACCATACTTTCGTGTATCTGCCGTCCATCTACATACGTGTCCTGCATCCAACACCATCAGCCTTCAGCTTGTGCTCTGATGCTACTAATCTTCGGTTAGGACCCACCTATCTTGCATTTAGACTTCAGTCACTTTGTTTTCCCATTTGCTACTAAGACAGTACCCTCAGTTGTACCGTGCTTTCGAGGATTCAGAATGCTATCCTTAGATTGCGAATAACCAAGCTCGTATACCATATTGTATACCGACCAATACTATATAAAGGGGGTCCTCAACACCTCCACCTCAGTCATAGTATTAGCAAGACTTTTTTACTGATCGAACTGCTAGTTCCGTGGGGTTGTCAAATTCCAAAGGCAGCAATACTGAAATCAGTCTTTCCAAACTTTCCCCTGCGGGGTATTACCTTATACACAGAATTTTATCGTAAAAGACGTAGCTCTAGGGGGAGGGGCACTCTGTAAATTTCGCATGAGGGGTGGGGGATAGCGCTGCTGCCCTTAGTAACGCAACTGAAAGACGTTCATATTTAAGGTTCATTTAGGTCCACCATAACAAATTTTGAACGTAATTCAAGCAATCAATTAAAAAATTATTAACATCCACTCACTTCTTTCGACACCCCCTAAAAACTTGCATAAAGAAACAAATGAAATATTTTTTTTTTTACAGAATGACTTGTGTTTTTAGGTAATTTCGTTCTTTATGTGCAATGCACAAACACAGTCATGGAGGGAAGGAATGGGATTGGGAAGGTTGCGGAAGAGGGGTGACAAGGACCGTAACGAGTGGTGAAGCTGGTATATTTTGTCAGCTCTACTGGCTGCTACTGACAAATATTTGCAGATGTTATGGTGGACTGAATGATAGAAAGCGAACAGAAATCATCTACAAACAGGAAAGGAAAGATTTCCGCATTCTACATTGTTACGTTTTATTATTCGTGACGTTTTGGTCTCCTGCTGAGACATTTATCAAACATCTCAGCAGAGAATAAAACAGTGAAAAATCCGGAAATCTTATCTTTCAATTTGAAATGCACTGTGAAAACATTCATCAAACCAAAATGAAATATTGATTCTATGTTCTATGGGTATTAAGTATTAAATAATTGACAACAGCCATGCTCTATAACCCCAATTTTCCTACCACCCTAACCTGCATATTTACTTCCAACGCTTCCTCAACTAGCCCCAAGAATAATAGAATTGCACCCGACTTGTTGGCAGATATTTAACTTTATAAAACAAATTTTATTGCAAAGTTGCAAAGTGATAAGTAGTTTGTAAAATGAATCTCTGATTATTGGTATAATTAACTTATTCTTGCAACTCCACAATCCAACGGCGACGCAACCGTGCTCTTTGTATTTTACCGAAGCGTTTTGCATTGGATAACTTACGCAAACCCAGACTGATTGTTATTTCGCTGCTAAATACCGGATGATATATTGCATTCTGATATTAAACCAAAGTTATGAACTGCACTAAATAAATTTTTATCAATTCCCCTATCTCGCTATTGATTTTAATCCAAATGTACCCAAATCTCCTGAACTAAAACATTTCTCTTACATTTAAATTTATTGAAAATCTAAAAAAATAAATCACCTGTTTACAACTCAACCGGTTTCAACTCAACTTCGTGCATTAAGTGCATATAGTTCAGAAAACATATTTTTCAAATTATTTTTGATTAACTGCACCACTTTGCACTCTATTGCATTTGGCAAAATCAAATATGATTACGCGTTCCAAAGAGCGCTAAAATATTGCCCTCCTATTCACGAAAAAAAAGAACGTTCGGCAATAAATTTCACTGAATTCTGGTGAACTAGAACGAATGCCACACGATAGAGCAGAAAAAACCTTATGAATGTGAAAATATGAGATGAAAAATGATGATGATGCTTCACAAACAAACTATGTATTCACTAAATTTACAAAATTCGCCTACAGAATTCACAAATCGGCTTAAATTCCCTCGCTATTCGTAAAAGAAAATGCAATCTTGAGGAGCATCCTGAATGCAAATACAGCAGATGTAATTTTAGAAAAAGAGCACACATCTCTACTGAATGAATAATTTTAACCAAATTTACCACCTACGTTTATTGTGGCTGCAAAACTGCATCTATGAAGGCTGCTAGTATCCTTCCTTATACTACAAAAGACGATTCCCTTTTTTTTCTTGTGGTTCGTTGAACAACTTATTTCTCCGACAACATTCTCCAAGAATAGGTTTTTTTTTGTAGTTGGTATTCGTAAGATAGACTGCATGTAGAAACAAATTTGTATTTTGCCAAAAAAAAAAAATTCTAAAAAATCTTTTAAGCAGCAATCTCAAGAAATTCGCCTAACACTCTTGCCTAGGATTCAACTTAAAAAGTCCATTTGTGTATTCCAAGATTGCAGAATGGCGACAACAATTACATTTGTACCATCTTTCAGCGACATCTTTTTCTATGCAAACGATTCGAGCAGTTGTTCTTCTCATGTAGAAAAAGGAAGAAACAAAAAAAAAACACACACACACACCTAAATAGTTAAATTCAATCTAAGAAATAAGGAACCTATTCTATTTTTGCATGTCCTTTTCATATATCATGACTCAATGTTGCCACATTCGGTTACGAAAAAAAAACGCACACACTTTGTTTTCTTACATTATTTCCTGTTCCTGGTCTTGATGCTACATTTCAGCCGTAATTTTTAGGTTAAAAGCAATTTTGCACAGTATTTGCCAGAGAAATAATGATGTGCAGGAAGGGTATACGAGTATGCTATCTAGCATTAAATTTCTGGCGATGCCGCATTCTTGTACATACGAAATAAAAATATTATTCGTACGAGATGATATCGTGAAAGAGAGTGCTGATATTATTGCTAGCCGCGAAATGGTTCCACTCTCGGCTTCTTATGTTGCACGGCTCCTTGTTTGTTCTGTATAAGGTATAACTATTATATAAATTTTGTTTTTTATCGTCGTTCGCAAGCTTGCAATTTTCTTTTTCGTAAAGTGAGTCATAAAGAAGCCGCCATTGCTGTTCCAGCTACCGAATTCGCATTTGAATGCAAACATAATAGTAGGTCGCGGATTTACGTTTATATTAGCAGTGTGTATATACCGGCACACTATTCGCACCCGTTGCTATGAACATTTGCAAAGAATCCTTCCTAACTCGAAAAATTTTCTCCTAAGATTCTTTTTAATAAAATTAGATAGCAACTCGTAAAATGTTGCTCATATTATGTGTAACGGAAAAAAAAAATTATGTTGTCGATGCTAGTGAATATAAATGAGAACTAATTTTGAACTGGCAGTATGAAAAGTTATCGGTGTGTGCACTGAATTAATATTTGGAAAATTTTGTTCAACAGTTTCTTACATGGTAATGTGACAGAGAATTAAGCATAGTATGTATCAGTATTTAAAATTATCTCTTTTATTTAGTTTATAATCTCAACAATCACAACAAACGAATATAAATATGTATGTCACATACTTGAAGAAATACGGCATTGAAATACATTTCAGACAGGCTCTGATATCTAAAACTGTTCAGTCATACTACGACAGCTAATAACAAGGATCGCCTGCATCCCACCGTCATGAGAAATTTCTATTCCCAGCTAACAAAGTTTGAATTTCATCCAAAATCATATCAGATGGCTCTCATGTTTAAATAACAACCAGACCATAAGCTTTCCCTTATAAAATATGCAGTTCGACTGTTGAAGAGCTTCATTATTAATTTAAAGAAATTTAGTATAATTCTTCATGCTACGTTGATGCAGAGAGCTTTAATATCCAAAACAGTATTTTCTACAAATCTCAAAGTTCAAATAGCACCGGAAATATCAAATTTTAAAACTGATAATTCAGATTTCATTAGGTAAATTGAAATTGCCCACTGGTATTATTAACTGAAAAATTTTGAGCAGTTTCAGTTCTGTTCTTTGCATAGATCCGAAGATACTAAAAGTGAATTACTGATTACAGGGCTGGTTTGCCTTTCGGCTTTGCTAGTTTCAATGAAAATCGAAGAAGTGTATTTTACAAAATTGTGCATTTATATGAGAAGGGATAGAAGGTGTGAGGGGATCGGATCAATCTTTTTTGACGTTAGTGATATTCACAGCATTATACTTCGACCTTATTTTTAAGTCGATAGCTTAAATAGTTTCGGAGAAATATCAATTTCTCAAAATTTCAAAATTATAAGAAATTTTTTTTAAGATTAATCGGAAAGAGTTTTTTTTATGTGACAACGGAACAAGAGGGTTTGCCCTTTTGTACTGTAGCACAGCTTCGGTAAGGAGGGAAGGATATTGGTTTTTGAGAATTAAGGGGATAGAAACGGAACTGGCAATGCATATTTCTTTTGAATTGTTGAATGTTGTAGTCATGCGGGAAAACTGAGATGGGCAGCGAGTTCCATATTCGACCAGTCCGGTTTAAAGACGAATCGATAAATTTGACAAAAGATAGGGTTGATAGAATACTGACGAGCGCATGAAGCAGCTCGAGTATTACGGAGTAAAGGCAAACATGAGGGTAAGAGATTAGAGATTTCGTCCGAACAATCTCTATTGTAGTAGCGATACAAAAGGGCTAGGGAGCTTACAATTCGTCTATGCTCGAGTGAATCGAGCGATGAAGTGATGTCAAAATCTCCTATAATTTTAATGGTCTGAGACTGAATACTATTCAGGTAGGAGAGGGAAGTTTCTACAACTCCCGCCCATAGGTGGGAATTAAATTCAAGATATGGTCTAATATATGCCTTATAAATTGTCAGTAACCCAGAAGCGGTGAAGGAGTTTTACAACGTTTGGTAAATGTTTTCACAGTGCATTTTGAATTGAAAGAAAAGATTTCCGGATTTTACACTGTTACGCTTTATTATTCGTGACGTTTCGGTCTCTGTTTGATAAAGGTCTCAGCAGAGACCGAAACGTCACGAATAATAAAGCGTAACAGGGTAGAATCCAGAAATCTTTTGTTTCAAGTTTTACAACGCCTTAGGTAACCCAAACATTTATATATTTTCTTGGCGATGTTAAATATATGATCGTTCCAAGATAATTTGTCTATGATTTGGATACTTAACATTTTAACGTTTGAAGAGTTGGTTAACGGTTGGCTTTCGAATGTAATGGGATCAAGATTAGAATCAAGTTTGTGGGGCACAAGAGAGCACCGGGTTTTCAAAGCATTAAATTCAATTTGATTCTTATTGCCCCAACTAAGAATTTTAGCCAAGTCGTCGTTCAATGATTGAACCATGAAACTATGTTGTTCTGCTTAGCTAGTACATCGGACTAAGGACGCAGTGTTGAAGTGATAGGAGAAGTCTAATGTTCTGTCATCAGCGAAGCTATGTACAGGATTAAAAGTTGAAGATAGCATGTATGGTAAGGACAGTTAGGACGACCATAACGAGCGCTGAAGCTGGTATATTTTTCAGTTGAACTGAGTGCAGAAGGCTATAAAGGACTGAATAATGCCATAGAAAGTGAACTGAACTAAGTATAAAATACTTTCTGTTGTTCCTTGAGTTAGAGAGCTAAAATTTTGTACACGTCGTTTTTTACAAAAAAGTAAGGTCAAGTTCGTGAAAGGATGAAATTGCTCCACCGTTTCTACCCCTCCCATTCAAAATGACACAATTTCGCAATTTGACAATAATCGGATTTGCTCGAAAAATATAAATGCTATTGTTCTGCAATTTTGAATGTAATACTACTATGATGATTTTAATATACTGTATAAAAATTATTTGTATCGTCCCCCGCCTTCCACCACCTCCCATACAAACTGCACTTTTCCATGTAATACTCTAAACAAATTTACTCAGTATGTATAAAATTGATCGAGCTGAAATTGTGCACTAAATATTCATTTATTTTCCTGAAAAGTATGAGTGCTGCTGATATTTAATTTAAGACATGTCAAAAGCATGATGTTTATATTTATTTCTAAAAAAATCATTAAGAACTCGCCCCTCCTTCTACCAAATTCCACACAAACTGCACAATTTCGCAAAATCCAATTAACTAATTTTCTCAGTATCTATTAAATTTTTGCATCCTAAATTTTGTATAAAACATTTTGATGGCAACTCCAGCGTGATGTGAAAAAATTGGTTCAATGTCGTCACCCCCTCCACCACTTCTCCTACAAAATTTCTTAAAATCAAACAAATTTCTTTCATCTAGAGTATCGCACGATCGTAGTCCGTGTATGTTTTTCATTTCATTATTATCTCTAAAGCTGTTTTCGTGTTTTATTTTGAAGCTAAGATAGTTCAAGTTGTTCACCACTTGGTATGCTCCAACACAGAGTTTAACTGCTTCTGGATAAAACTTGAAGTCAAAAGGCCCATTATTTTCTTTTGCTATGTTCACAAAGGCCAACTGAAGCAAGCACGAGACCTGAATCGGATAGTTTGTCACACTTTATTCAAGCATTGTGCTGTAAACTCTAATGTTGAAATCGTTATCGCGAGCGATTTCAATGTTCATAGCAATGCTTAAGCATTCTACCAATATGGACCAACAGGGTCTGGACACAGAGCTCTTCGGTTCACTATAGCGCAGTTGGTAACCGAACCAACTCGATTACCTCAAAAAGCAAACAATGCTTCAAACTTGCATCACATTTTCCTCACGAATCATTTCGAAACATATTATGATTCGGCGATATCTCCATCCCAAGTGGGAATACTTACTACTTCCTGATTCGAGCACAATGATAAATATGTTAAGATGCTAAGTGACTCGAAGAACTGTCTGGTATTACGAAAAATCTGCCAACAAGTCGAGTGCAACTTTATACATGGGTAATACGTAGGTTAGGGTGGATAGAGAAGACTATGTATGTGAATGAGGGTTCTAGGGCAGTGCTCTAATCAATTATGTAACACTTAACTGCAATTCTGATCAATAGCTCAAGTACACAGGATCAATATTTCATTCGCTTATATATGCAAGTTTAGGTTTGTATGGAGGAGGGGGGTGCGTTAAAGGGGATGTATGGATGGATGTCAATTTGTTAATTGATTGCTCGAATCAAGTTCGTAGCTTTTAATTTGTTGGTTAGTAGTTGATTTATTGAAATTCGTCGAAATCATACTTTTGTATGAGAGGGGGTGGAAGGGTAGGGGGATCTCAATACTTTTGATGCATTTTTATCTAAAATATTTTTAAAAGTGGTTGCACATACTGGTTATTGATTTCTTGACAATAGTCGAAGAAATACTTTTGTATGGGAGGGGGTAGACGTTTTAAAAGTATTGTGCTAGTTAATATCTTAAGTTTTTAAGCATTTTTTTTCTTAATTCATTTAACAAATTTTCAAGTTCGTAGCTTAAAATTTCACTCAAAAATTTGGTGATTTTGTGTTTTTTTCAATACACGTGAAACACCTAGTGCAGCGTAGGGCCTCCCTTTGGTGGATAACAGTTCCGGTTCAAATTAATATTTTATCTTTATGTATATCAAATGGATGTATGCATGTGAAAAATTTTAAATTTGTAACTTTTACCAGAGCCCTAAAAAGGCCAGTGAAAATTTTTAACATTTTGGTCCACCACCTCGAGCCCCTTATAAATCATGTAGCTCTACAATTTGACAAAATTTCAACTTAATACTTGTTTTGAATTTGGAGATATAATGATTTGAAATTTTGAAAAGTGCACAATTTTTGAAATGCACCCTATTTCCCTCCACTACTATTGCGACCAAACTATATATTTTTCTTGTATTCCGCTTGTATAGTTTACTATGTGCTCGAAGTTTCAATTACATAGCTAGTTGTAGTTGAAATATGAGTAGATATTTAAGTGTTTTTCTTTGCACCCCTCTCTCCTCTCCTGACTCTCCGCCTTACTGGATTGGTCTTAAAATAAGAATTTTTTGGATCAAGTAGTTCCGAAATCGTTTGAAAAAAAATTCGGCCGACAATTGGTTTTTAGCCCCCCTCCTTTTTTTTCGAACCCCAATGGATAACAAAATTAATTTATTTTTAAAGTTTGTCCCACAACCCTCTCTATATATCTGCTGATTTTCAGCTTCCTATCTGCATGCGTAGTGAAAATATTATCAAATGTAGTTTTTGACTCTTTCTCTCCTCCGCTTCCCCATTCCACAAAATTTAGATAATGGAGCTCACTTACTCAATCAACAATCCACCCAAGAACGATCATTCTACCTTTAACGGTCTCTGAGATATGAGTCCATTTGTGCGGCGTACGGTGTACGGATGGACGGATTTTTTTCTTGGATTTTTAATCTAATTTAGTCATGAAACGCGTAAAAAACAAAATTTCAGAGTAGCAAATTTTTTCTCAATATTTTATTATTAAAATATGATATTATAGTAAAAGTAGACTTGAGAGTATTAAACCAGGTTTACAGGGCTTTAATTGAAAATTGTGTTCCCAATCTAATAATTGTGATAAAATTTGTCAGCTTACAACCGAAACTTTTAAAAATAAGAAGTTCTTCATAACCTTCAGTTAAAAACCAATAAAAGCGTTGAAGGATTCGTGGTTTACTAATGGTTGTCTTATGGCCATCGGGCACAAGAAAAATGACTTTCAAATCTTGAAGAGCAACCCAACTTCCGCCTACAGATCTCTTTACAACGTGTCATGAAATACCTGCCAATCTATCTTGTAAATTGCTACGTTTCAATACGATCATCACGAAACCTTCGAAGATAAATTTTCGAAACACCAAAATGCTCGAGATTTTTTTGGCCATTTGTAAGACACCAGTGATGTGGCGTACATTGATGCAAAGGAAGCATTGCATTCCTTACATCTTACCTCTCCATTGTGTTTAAAAATGTCAAATTTAATTACCAAAGAATTTCTGCAATTTTTCAAAAATTCATTCACTTTATAGCTATAAATTTGGTTTTTATTTTCGCCCAGCGCGGCACAAAACAACCCATCTGACTCGAAATCCCAAAAGCCCACCTAAAGCATTTTCGAGAGAAAAGCCGCCGAGATGCGATTTGAAAAATGCATATTTGCCACTCACGGACCGTCTATAGAAAAATCTTCGCGCCCCGCTAAAAAAAATTGACTGCTATACCAAGCGTAGAAGCATCGTGGAATGTGCTTCCAGCCTCTCATTCCTACGACTTTCGATCGTTACAAGTATTGCCAATCATTGAAATTTTAACATGGAGTAAAAAATTAATATTTTTGCAGATCTTGGCTGTCGTCGAAAGGTCCATTATCACTCATTAGCACGACGAATGCGTCTTAAAATTAGATCTATAGATCTTTATAAGCCTAACTTTTTGATT
Source organism: Chorisops tibialis (assembly GCA_963669355.1). NCBI lineage: Eukaryota > Metazoa > Arthropoda > Insecta > Diptera > Stratiomyidae > Chorisops > Chorisops tibialis. Next base: position 292,755,228 of record OY770262.1, read on the forward strand.
TTTATCAATGCTACATTATTTTTTTAGATCATGTGTAGATCTCGAATGTATTGCGTTGAAAAACGACATTATTGAATAACTAAACTTACTTTACTGCTATTGTATAAATTAATTTCTAGTGATACAAAGTATTGAAGCATTTTGTGACTAGAATAATTTGCACAATTTGTAAACAGATATGGATGAAAAGTGTTGATCATTTAGAATCAGTAATTTGAGGTTCTAAATTTGATCCGGGCTCCAAATTTCAAAAGCCTTTTCAGTGAGTTTATTTAATGAAAATTTATTCAGATATATGTACATACGTAAACATGCAACAATTTTAAAAGACTAAAGATCTTGCAACAGAATTATTTCCCTAGCCCTATATCACGCCACGCCACTGATCTACACTACTACTTCTAAATGCGGACTGAATTGTAGTACATCCTGTTGAGGAAACTAATCTACTTGCAGGAAGTTTCGTCAAAAACTCCAGGCCAGTGTCAAAATTTTTCAAAGAGTCCACAAGCTTTCTAGCTTGTCCATAGACTCAAAAATGTTTCGCATAAAAAATTCCTACCTCTCAAATGAACGATTTTGATTGGCGCGCTCTATGTCTATACCTTCCACAAACAGCTGATAACTGAGACATATTTTACACGTAAATTGTTTGCATGTGTGGGTGTATATTGTACTTCGATTGGTGCGATTATTTCGAGAAGTTCTCTTCAATCTGTGAACTGGGTATAACTACTTAAACTGTGCTCCAGTCTGAAGGCCATAAATCAGTCGCCCCTGCATTTAACACCATTTAGATTTCGTCTACTTGTTATTCATTTTCGAACACGACTTATTTACATATATCCAGAATTCTTAGTGAGCTCAATGTTCAGAAATCTGCAGGTCCCGACGATACTCATTCTATAGCCCTCAAAAATTCTTTTTCCTCTCTAACTATTCCGTCTCTCTAACTCTTCTGGGAAATTTTTGCGCACAGCGAAAGTGGCGAATGTTCAGCCGATTCGCAAAAAGGGGAAAAAAGCAGGACCCGCTAACTACCGCACCATTGCTATTACGTTGGTTCAGTCAAAAGTAATTGAGACGGCTGTCAATCCCAAAATATTCCGCTTTATTGAAGATAACAAACTTATCGATGAGCGCTAGTACGGACATTCTACAGGTTACCTATTGGTATATCTGACTGAACGTCGGAACTCTTGCCTACGGAAATTTGGCGAAGGTCAAGTTCTTGCACTTGACATCGCTAAGGCATTTGACAGAGTTTGGCATAAATGTGACTACCTCGTATTTCGAGTACCTCATGATTATTGTGCAAATCTCGTAAATAGAATTAAACTCAATAAAACTATTTTAATTTTATTGTGTATAGTGTGTATTAAGTGTGTACACGTGAAATAAAAATAACTACTCAGTATCGATTTAGAGAATTGATTGATTGATTGAATCAATCAGAAATGTTGATACCGAGTCGCCACTGGCTGGGAGCTAAACTAATTATATCCCACTACCAATAAAAGAATGCTTAGATTATAGCTCTCAAGCTTTAAATATTAAATAGTCGAACTACATTACGTTCGTATCAATAAAACAAGGGCTTCCTAGTAATATTAACATCCAAATACATTCGAGTTACTGTACACATGTTTGTCAATGCTATCTAATAGAGAAAGTTATTCAAGCAAGGTAGTATTTGCGAATTATATTATGTTTCACAAACACTCATAAAGCAACCTTATTAAAAAAACTAATCCCTATCTGTACAAAAGATTGACCTTTTCTCAAAAAAAAAATATATATATTAGGACTTTTTCTTTCACGTCAATTCACTCTAATACAGTACAGAAATATTGCGTGGGGATTTGCTCTTCCAACCAATATGAAATTGAACAAAACTTGCTGATAAATATTATTCTGCGAAAATCACGTACATATGTTAAATTCAGATAACTTATTCCATTTACTAATTTCTAAAAATGACATATTGTTCAGACCATTGAACTTAAAATCCATCTTATCTAGAGTAACGCATGATTGGGCTTCTCGTTCAATCATAATACTCTCTAAACAATTGATTATTACATTAATTATAAAACTTTCGATTTAAACAAATATTTATTAATTCATGTTACATTGTATGTACTGTAGACTTCGCTTAAGTCAAATTTCATTTTCTATTCATTGGTGCGACGAGATTAATTTATAATGTTTACAAGTAAAATTTAAATGATTTTGAGGTAGATGATTATCATAACTTTCAGTAAAGTTCCCTAAATTTGTTTAGGTCTAATAATAATCTCGAAACTTTTCAGACTTCTCAATTTTGTTTTTCTTGAGCACCGATTATAAAATAGAAAGTAATTTTAAATACACAGTCAGCTCCATTTAATTAATTATATAAAGTTTTTAAATTAGTCATATTTTTTAAAATTATTTTATTGGGAGTACCAATTGAAAAAGTTTTTTTTTTTTTTTTTCAAAATTCGAGCCATTATTAACCAAAAATAGTTAAATATTAATTATTCAAAGAAATGCCCATCGCTAGCTACAACTTTTTTCCAATCTTTCTGGTAGTATACGAATTCTGCATCGAAAACACTGCACTTCTTTTGAGCCGATCCGCGAACCTACCCAATTTTTGATTTCTTCGCAGGAATGGCAGTACTGCTCAGCCAGGCCATGCGTTATCGACTGGAATAGGTGGTAGTCGGAAAGGGCGATGTCTGGAGAATACGTCGGGTGGGTAAGGCGTCCCATTTAGTGTTCCAGGTAGATTTTCACAATGTGAGCAACATGTGGCAGAGCGTTGTCGTGCAAGAAAATAACTTTGTTGTGTCTCTTCTCGTATTATTCTGAAAAGGAACAAAAACTTTTGAAAATATCATTGGCCTAGGTGTTTACTCCGTCACCATTTTCAGTTCACAAACAAAATTTTTGTGTACGAATATTTCCCACTGTAATTAAAGTAGATTTTTTTTGCATGTGTGCACGGATATTGATGTTCTAATCGTAATAGAGGACGATTAATAGAGGCAATAATTATAAGAGACTCTACTGTACCTTCTATACATGTATAGAGACCATCGTTATAAATTTTAAAGCTTCCGTATTGTTAAATTAGCAATTATTGACCAAAAATTGAATAGTTCACAAAAGTATAGCTCTTATTTTACACTCTTTAAGAAATTCACGATTTACTGATAAACCCAATGAAATTTATGAATAATCGACAAATAAACTGTAATGCTTAGTTAAATTTCTTGGTGTAGCAAAACAACTGAATACTCGTATGTACTCATATATAACAGTTAAAGTTATGTTGTTTTATAATTAGTTAAAGTTCAAAGTTGTACTTTAAATTTGTATGGCACCATAAAGAGAAAGTAAAGATTGAAGATTTTGATTGTATTAGAAGTATATTAATTTCAATCCGAAAAAGGGATAATTGAGTGATGCCCTTAGAATGTTTTTCTAAATAAGTATCGAAATAAATAATCTGCTCAGTGAACCTCACCTTACGCGGAAGTTTGGTTCAACAGAATTTCTCGTATGGCGAAATTCGGATTTGGTATCTATCCGAAATGGTATACATAATGCCGAATCTGAATTATCCAAGGCTCCGTACTATCCAAGGCTTAATACTAAATTACAAAAGCCGCGTAATTCTTACAACATGTTGGAACAAAAATGTAGACTGCCAGCAATCTAAGTATGAGAGAAGAATGGAAGAAGTAGGCATAGTGTAAGAAAATGCGAAAGAAATTTGTAACGCGTTTAACGATAATTTCACAAAAGTTCGGAAAATTAGAGCAGACGAATTAATTTACTGCTTCCAGGAATCCTACTTTTACAAATCCACCAATCCTAGCCCATATGACCTCATTGACTGAAGATATTGATACAGTTTATGAATTAGAAATTAATTCTGTTATTGACAAGATGAATGGTAGTTTATGGTCAGGTTTCAACGGAATCGATATTGAATGTTTTCTTTTAGCATAGCTTCATTTTTTTTAAAGCCATGGAGTTATTTTGTTAGCTTTGAAAAAGCTCTATTCACACACATCTAGAAGACTGAAATTATGTCGTGAGTGCATAAAGGAGCCATCAAATAGCTTCTTAATAATTGTGGACAAATATTTCAAACATTGAATATTGCTAAAATTATTAAAAAGCTTGTCAATAATAGAATCATGCAACACATATAAATTAATATGTTAATCTCCGATCACCACTATGGATTTCGGGTTTGGTATTGTGTATAGTAAACATAATTCCATTATAATATAATTAAATAAATTATTATAATAAATTAAATAGTAGTGATGTCAAAAAAGTAAATGTTTGTTACACGATTACTCGTTACCGACCAGAATCCGAAGTAACGAGTACCACCGCAGATTTATATTCGTTACTTAAGTAACGAAATGAGCTGCCGAAAAAGTAACTGAACTCTCATAACGTTTTATTACTCGAGTATTTGTTCCAGATACAAAAAAAAGTACTTATACCGAAAGTAACGGTTAGTTGCCTTTTTCGTTACATCACAGGAGGCAAATAAAATGTTTTTTTCGTTTCGTTTCTTTCACACCAACAATCTCGTCATTGGCAAGGGCAGGCAGTCGTACGTTACTAATGTTAAGGTTGTGGGATCAGTGATACCAGATTGTGGAATTTTATGTTTGGTGGTAAGGGATTTTGTTTCATTTATTTGAAGGATTTTTGTTTAAGAAAATTTCGACTTAATAAAAGTCACATTGTCATTTTATTTTATATTTTGAAGAACAATTTATCGGACAAGATGAATTTGTAAAATGTGGAAAAGATTTATGTTAGTGCTTATAAGTATTTTCTACTCAAAGGAGGGATAGTTAAAAAAATCGGACTTGGTATCGTTCTGCTGGTACATGTACTAGGTGAACGAAATCAGGAGCGATTCGTAATCGATTTCTTGTTGCATAGTTACTGCATGGGGCACTGATAGCGATTCATCATATTTTAGTAAAGGTAAAGCCCTACATTCGAAGCGAAATTATAAAAAAAAACATTTTTTTTTGATACATTTTAAACTTCAAGAACTGTTTTTTGGAGATTTTTTTTTTTTTAATAAAATGTATCAGCTGACATATTTTAAAATGTTGTTTCATCTAAAATTGAAAATAATTAACTATAAAGTAATTAAAAAAAAAAATTCTTAGTCTTAACATTATAGAACAAATTTTGTTTCCTCTTTAGTTTTTACTCTTATTTGAATTTCTGATTTACAAAACTGGCTTACCCATTCTTGCAACGGCGATCATTTCAAAAAACGAGTACCTAGTAACGAATAAAATGTAACGATTACTTTCTTTAAAGTAACGCATAGTTATATGTACCGAAAAGTAGCGAAACTTGACATCTCTATTAAATAGCCAATGAATTTACAAAACTTCTATTTGTTTGAAAAATCTAAAACAACTTGTTGATATGAATGATATTTGAAGAAGTGATCGTAATTTTTGTACACGATGTACTTCAAGGAACTCTTCTTGGACCATATTCGTTTCTGTTGTAGATAGGCGTCTCCGGATTTTAAGTGAAAATAAAACTAGGTTACTTTTGATTAAAATAACCACAAACTATTTTTTACACCTTCATACAATTACTTTTGCACATTCCTTGTCCACTATGTCGGCTTTATTTTCTGCGCTAGGGATTACACGACTCAATCGCTTTACCAACTTCGCCTCTTGTTTTCCAAACATCGACGGCCTTTTTTCACGAGCACTCTTCCTTTTTATACCCAGCACAACCGACTTATTTGCTGACTGTCTATGTGTTCATTGAATGTCAACATGTTCACCGAGTGTCTGTCACTTATTCGTTTTCTCATCTATCATACGGCTCATGCTGACTGTCGATGAGTGCAATGTGTGTTGGCATGTAACATGATCGGAATATGTACGCGCGTGTAATTTTTGTTGCTGTCGTTCGTGGAAAATAATTTGTAGGTGTTCTTTTATTAGTGCAGTATAATTGTTGTCGAGAATAGTGGTTGAAGCTCTCGAATACTCGATGAGCGGCATAGTCTTGGCAACAATACGTATTCCAAACTAATGCAAGGTGAATTAATAGCATTTCCAGCTGACACGATTCTAATCAGTGAGAGGTGTAACTAATAAGGTGTTTCAGTGAAACCGAGTAATAAGAGAAGCAACTACATCAAACACAACTACATTATCTTCTCCTTATGATTTGAAAGTGATAACATAATACATTCGTTATTATGCTCATTAATATGAGCATAATGGTGTAGTTGCCATTGTCTAACAAGGAACGATAATTGATCAGTACATGAAATTAAAGGTTTCGAAGTCCTAATTTAACTAACTAAAATCATAGCATTATTAATGGTGAATTAATTTTGATTACAAGCACGTTGTCTATAAAAAAAACCATAACAAGACTACGATTGGACGTAAAGTCCAGTCATGCGATACTCTAGATGAAAAAGAAATTTGTTGATTTTCAGAAATTTTGTATGGGAAGTGGTGGAAGGGATGACAGCATTGAACAAATTTTTTTCACATCATGCTAGAGTAGCTATAAAATTGTTTTGCATGAAATTTAAGCTCCAAAAATTGAAAACGTACAGAAAAAAGTAGCCTATTTTATTCTATGGAAAGTAGTTGAAGGAGTAGGGGGTTTTAGTAGTTTTTGAGAAACATCTGGGTATAGCTATTTCTCAATAGACATATTTTTAATTTCCGATCAGTAACTTTCATACTTTTCAAAAATTCGAATTTTTGTAAAGTTGTTAAATTGTGTCGTATTGTATGGGAGGGAGTAGAAGGAGTGCAGCTAATCGGCCAATTTTTTTCGGACTTACTAATAATTCTAAATTAATATTCAGTTCACAAATTCAGCTCGGTAAGATTTAGTTTAGAGCATTTCAAGAAAATGTGCGGTTTGTATGGGACGTGGCGAAAATAGCAAGGGGATTCGAATAATTTTTATACCGTAGCTTAAAACAATCACAATAATATTACGTTCCAAATTTCAGATCAATAGCTTCCATACTTTACAAGGAAACCCATTTATTGCGAATTTGAAACATTTTGTATGGGAGGGGGTAGAAAGGGTGAAACGGTTCGGCCCATTCTCGAACTTCACCTTAATTTTTTGCCAAAAACGACGTGTACAAAATTTTGAACTTTCCTGTTCAACGCGTTCTCGAGCTAGAGAGGACACGGACGGACAAGAAGACGGACGAATGGACATCCGGTTTTGAAATATTTTAGTAATAATATGAACTTCTGCATAGGAAGAAATTAATTGTTATTCACCTCATATATCTCTTGAGCTTTGAATAAACTTCTCTCATACCTAGATCTTTCATCCTAGGGTATATGGGGTATACGACGTATACCCTCTGCTCATTTCATAGAAAAAGCGTTTACCCTCTGGAACAAAGGCAGTACACGATGGTATACGATGTTATATATGTCGTTTGTCTGTCGTTTTTTCATAGAAGGAGAGAGATACAGATGTATAAATGTATCAGTGTGTTATTCAAAAATTCTACTGCATCATTCTATTCTGAGAAAATCTATAATATAACAAATGAGTATCGAAGAAACGACGCGAGTTCCCATGGTCACCTACTTATCATTATTTGCACATGCAAATTCCATTCTCATGCAGTTATAGTTTTTGACATGGATATGTCTAATGGCTGGACAAAAAAATTTGTGAATCCGAAATTCGTTAACGTCGAGTCTGAGCAACACGACCATAACTCAGACCAATGAGCATGCGCTCGGAACCAGCTGAAAATGCACAATTCATCGTACTGAATAAAATCTGAAACACCCGGCACGCAGAGCTCAGCAGCGAGCTACCGAAGCTCCTCTCTCTCTCTTCTTTCCTCTGAAAAAACATTCAGTCCACTCACCGCGCACGTACTCTCAGCCGACCGAAAAAAACCGCAACTTTCCACACCAAACCGAATCTGAAACACCAGATACGCAGAACTTGAATTTTGTGAAGTATTGATAGGATAACTTCAAGATTCTGTTCTGAATCGAATCCTGAAAACGTAGAGTTTCTGAAAGATATCCGACATGAGATCCAAGAAACATGAAACCAAAAAATCTCCGCTTTCGGGAATCTATAATGAAGGGATTATGCAGGCGATTTAACGTGGAAGAAATCGAGGCAATTGAAGGGTTGAGCGAAATTATTGCAGAAAAATTAAAGACTTACTTAAGGACGATATCGACGTTGCTATGTTCTGCAGCTGAACAACATAATAACTGATTTGGGATGTTCTTCATCAATATCAAATGTGTGAAATTTAATGTTTTTAAATTTAAACGGACCACCAATAGATCAGTTTCAACCAGAAAAAATGTCCGATCGTAACTAAGAGAGCACCGATCTTCAAATGACACAAGTTCGAAAGTTTACAATAAAAATGGAAGAACTGTACCAGGGAAAATCTATGAAAAACATTTATTTAAAATATGTATTATTTTTTTTTTTAATTATAAAGTTATTTTCATTTTGTTTTATGTTTTTAATATTTTTTAAGTTTTTCTTATTTTTTTTTATGAAAAGTAAATATAATATGATTGTTTTGTTATTTTCCTTGAAAATAGCATTGAAAACCCAATATCTATTCTATATATTGCATTTTACATACACATTCATTAAAATACTTTAATTGCTATTGCAAACCCTTTATTCACCACGCGGACTTTGTTTTGTTCTGGGAACAAAACCTTGATAAGTTTATAATAAATTGTTGCGTAGGATAATTAAATTGCAGTTAGATATTATTCACATTAAAAAATAGTAACTAGAATGGTATCTAGTTCAGAATAAAAACTAAAATACTAATTCTTTTCATTTAATAAACTGATATTCTAGTAATACTGTAATTTCTAATAGAATTCAAAACTAAACTAGAATGCAATTTTTTATTAACTGGAAATTCAATTTTCATTTTTATTGATTTTCTGGTATCATTAATTAGAAAAGCAATCCATTTACATCATATGAAAACAATAACTAGATTTGCAGTTGATTTCACTGAATATCTAGTACAAGCCACATGCTTTTCGTTCCAATTTCACAGGACTTTCAGTCAATTTCAACTGTTTTTCATTAGAAATGAATGAAAAGAAGTTTTCGGAGATACTTCATATATTCTTTGGTTGTAGGGATGTAGATAAATTTTTTTATAATCAGATGAAATCGAATGGTATCGAAGCAAAAATTTTTTAATTTGCTCCAAATTTCCCTACAATTTCGACCTTAATTTAAATATTCATTTCCCGATTACTGACATGAAAAAATCTCGAGTAAAAGACAGATAGCTCGTAGAAAAAATTAAAAGGATTAAAATAAGTTTATTTCCACTCTCCTAGTTTCAATTCGAAAACTACAAATTAATTTAAATTTAAATAAATTTCCAGTTTTCTGAATAAACAGATATTTAGTCCGAATAATTACATATAAAAAATAAAAAAAGGATCATGGGCTTATCACCCGTGATCTTAAAACCTAACTGATACGAGAAACGGATACAGCGCCTCGGATACGGACTGATTCTACGGTAACGACTTTTGGCATTCGAAAAACGACTATGATTGGCTAACAAGTCCTGGCAGCAGCTTAAGGCCGATGCCTAGGATCGCGCCTTGTGGAAGAGAGTTGTTTCTGTCCTATGCCCCTATAGGGGTCTTAGCAGGAAAAAAAAATTGATTGAATTACATATATTTCAATTAGATTAAAATTTAAGACTCAGGCATTCCTTAAAATCAGATAAATTAACTGCGAATCAAGTAAATTAAATGTACTGGATTTTCAGTGAATAATACAATTAAATTAACTAGGAATTCAGTGTAAATCGAAACCAGAATGATCTAGTTACGAGTACGAAAAATCAGTATAATTAACTGAAAATTTAGTGAAATGAAAATATTGGATTTTCAGTTGAACAAATCTAACTTAATTTTTAACTAGAGAGGCTAGAAGTTCCACTCTAGCTCAATTTTAATGATTTTCAGTTTAAAAAAAATGAATGTGTTGAAGATATGATGATTTTATAAATTTTGTAACATCGTCCACCGGTAACTACTCTAGCTTTGCAACAGCGTATACCCTCTGCTGGACTTATGACTACAGCCCTGCATATACCACTCCGGTATTGAGAAGATGGACACAGTCTTCCCTCAACCCGAGTTTTAGACAAAAATGTGAGACAGCCCACACTGGCATTAACCGCCTCAAATCTATCAAAACATTTCCAATGAAGAACAACCAATCATTAATGAGGCGTATATTCCAACTGAATTTATTTTCTTCTAATAAAAAAAAACCTACTAGCTACCACAATTCCAAAATATCGTATTATGTTACAATTAAGACATGAAAAATTCGTCAAAAATAATAAACAAATTTTTAATACTTATGAATACTTTGACTTTGTCTCGTCGTCGTAAAAAAAAAAAAATTATAATAATGATAATAAAACCGAAGAAAATTCTTCTATAAAATGCGGATTTCTCTCGAAAATGCGTTTTATTGTCTTTAATATTACCCTTGACACACAAAAACCAAACCAAAAATCTGGGAAAAAATAGAACGGAGATGAAAGTATATTAAAGTACGAAATTCTTTTCTTTTGAGCGGCACAGCAGCAACACTAACAACAATAAAACTCCTTTTTTTTCATCCTGAAACCTTCTCACACTGTCGTTTTATTAAAGAAGAAAGTCTCTTGTGTTTTCGAACATTCCCTAAACTTTTACTTCGTCATTTTTCGGAATTCCATCCTGTCATGCTTGTGCCGTTGTGGTTTACTTGTGTATATTGCAGCTCTGGAATTCATTATAGCTACTTTTAGGATACGCATCGCTATAATAAAGTATTAACATAGTATAGCAAGCGAAACCACTTAAAGTTTTTCGTTATTTTATGCCCCCTACGCATTTACAGATGAGCTGGGCGTTTTTCTTAAAGGCAATGAATAATTAATTCTAAGAAGGATATTTTGTGTGATGATGTCCTACCTACACGTATAGAAAGCGTGAGAGTCTTGAAAAGGGTAAAACAAGAAGATTTTATCCACTCATGTTTGCCGGTATACTGTGGTCTACTGCTGTATAATGGAAAATGCTCGTATACGAGCAATTTTTTTTATTTTTCTTTTTTTAACCCGGAACAAAGCCACAAATTTAAGCATCGACGTGAACTACCAAAAGGATATAATTGATAGCCGCAGTCAGGCAAATGCAATTAAACATTTCTGTGCTATAGTGCAACCGGAGAGATTGTTAACATCACAATCAATGTTGGCCCGTGTCGAGACTGGGATCTGGTAAATCTCCGTCGAAAATTATAAATTGTAGCATGATTTTTGGCAATTTGTAATATGGAGAAAGGAGAAGAGAATTTATGTGTACGTAACAATCTGATGGAGATAGGACTAATTGCCATGATGTTGTATAATAAGCAATATTATGTGTTGTGTGGAGCTAGCTGTAGATTTATGCATAACAAAGGGCAGATTTTTATGAGTTTATTTTTGTCAGATAAGTGAATTGAGCTGTGGCTTTATTGTTCGTGAAACAAATGACAAACTAGGGAATTTATTTTTTGGGTATTTTAAAGGCTGCACTGATGTATAGGCTCGTGGGAAGCGTGTTAATAAAAAATGGCAGAAAGTTCATATTTTTATCAACATATAATTTCACTGAATTAATTGGTTTGAATATTCAGGTCACCAAAATGAAAAAATTGAGGTTAGGCAATAAGGAAACCAAGCTTTAGAATTTTTAAAGTTAGTGCTGATTTCAAGTTGTAGCATCAACGAAGAAGATATTTTTTTTTAAGCTTACATCCATTTAAATACTGATACCAAAAGTTTCTAAAGGACATTAAACGTGCAGTCTCTTTTTTATTTTAAATTAACTTTTGAAATCTGCTCCCATCAATTGTTCGCTATGAACTCGCGTCTTCTTCTCGACCACCGGAGTGCTCTTATGTCTGTTAGTTAGTAAGCCCGGGTTCCAGGTGACCCTTCCAATAACTTCGTCTATTACAAACGATTTTTATCCATATTTTACATACTAATCAATCTATCAATCAATTTTCTGATAAAACTACCTATAGGGGCATAGGACAGAAACAGTTCTGTGAAGCATCGGCTTCTAGTTGTCGGCAGGATTTGTTTATTCCCCAGGTATCCTGCCCTAATGCTTGCTTCCTTGAGGATTAAAATCCCGAGTTTGTTTTGAGATTTCTTGCTCTGGCCTCCTCAAAGTGTGGCAAATTTACTGCCACTTGCGCGTTTCGATATCAATGCCTATTTTAGTCTGTCCAGTTCGTCGTTGTAGATGACTTTTGTCCGAAATACTCCTAAAAGAGTCGGAGGGATTGGTTTACGAAAGTTTGCATTTGTTTGGTAAGCCGAACGGTTACTTTCCGAAGCAGTACAACCACGGACTTGACGAATGCATCAAACACACGCAGCTTCGGGCGAAGGCAGATCTCTCTTAACCTTCAAAAGTGGGAAATGATACGGAATGCCTCAAAATTCTGTTAAGACCGCTAGAGGGACATAGGACGGGAAAAGTTCCCTTCCACGAGGCGCGATCCTGAGCATCGCCGAATGCCTAACGAGCTTTATTTATACAAGTTTCAATTTTCCTTTCGGCTCTGCCGTTCATACTGAAAATACCTACGAGGTATCAAAAATATTGAACTTTTTCCACATCTTATCCTTTAAGAACAATCGGTGTGATTCTCTTCGAACCCAATTGCATGTACTTGGTTTTACGCACATATTCACATAGCACATCAGAATTATTCGATTACTGGGTAATTTTTGAAATCGTAAATAAGCTAGAAAATCTCACTGCTGGTATAATTTTGTTTTTAAAGCACCAAACACAACTTAGGGGCTAACGAAATATACCTATCGACCGATATGCCCATCTCCCTAGGGTAACGCACTCAGGATGCAGAAGTAAAAACATAACCTGCCTCAACTGATCGTTGACCCTATCATAAAGCACAGAGATTTCAATGTCAAGCTACGGGCATGTAAGTATATGCATGCATCAGCCGAGTTGTCATTTGATACTAACTATAATAAACGATGTTAACGGCACACAAAAAAACATAACAGAATTATGATTGGGCTTAAAGCCCAATCATATAATACTCTAGATGACTTTAATATACCGGAAAATAAGTCATCTCAAATTCTTTCGAATAGTGAGTAGAGACTTTGCATGGGAGGTGGTAGAAGTAGAGGGGGGGGGGGGGGTTTGTATTTCTCCTATGTGACACCGAAAATGGCATGTAAAATGTTTCGTGCTGAATTTAAAATTTTTAGTTTTCATTATTTTTAAATAAATTGGACATAGTTTTGCAGAAATTGTGGCATTTGTATGGGAGGTGGCAGAGGAAGTGGAACGTTTTCGATGATTTTGAAACTGCTTATCATCACCCTTATCACTATGCTTTGATTCGCTTTCAAAGTCGACAGCTCTCATATATTCGAAGGAGAAATGCTTTTCTTGAATTTATAATAGAGATATTTATATGGGAGGGGGTAGAAGGAGTGAAGCTGAGCTGATAATTTTTTCTAGCATTTATTGCAACTATTAAAAATCAAATTCTGGCAAAATTTTAAGTTTGTAATTTTTCTAGTTTTAATGGAAATCGATATAATGCATTTAACAAAAATTATGCATTTGTATGGGAGGGGGTAGAAGGAGTGTAAGGATGAAAACAATTTTTTTTCTCGTTATTGATATTTATATTTTTATACTTTATGAGAAATATCAAGTTGATAGCTTCAACATTTTCGAAGAAAAATAATTTAATTTAAATTTCAAAATTTCGTGAAATTTGTATGGGAGGGGGTAGAAGGAGTTAGGTGAAGCTGATAATTTTTTCAATGCTGATTGGAATTATAATAAAATTAATTCTGGCAAAAATTCGTTTTTATAATTTTACTAGTTTCGATGAAAATCGAAAAACTGCATTTTTCAAAATTATGCATTTGTATGGGAGGGGGTAGAAGGAGTGATGGGATCCGATCAATATTCAGTCATGTTAATGGCATCTATACCATAATACTTTAGTCCAAATTTCAAATCGATAGCTTAAATAGTTTCAAAGAAAAATCAATTTCTGGAAATTTCGAAATTTCGTGAAATTTGTATGGGAGGGGGTAGAAGGGGTGGGGGGATGTAGCCCGTTCACGAACTTAAAGTTTCTTTTTTGCTAAAAATGATACACAACAAATTTCAGCATGATAGCTCAAAGCGTTCGAGAGTTATGCTGTAGACAGACGGACAGACGGACAGACGGACAGACGGACAGACGGACAGACGGACAGACGGACAGACGGACAGACGGACAGACGGACAGACGGACAGACGGACAGACAGCAACTCGGAATCGAAGTTTTTGAGCGACAACAAATATTTCTGTACCCTTGGCGGCTCTGTGCGAGCATTATTTCTTAGCGTTACAAACGGTAAGGCAAACACAATATACTCTCAGATTTCATCTAGAGTATAAAAAACGAAGAAATTTCAATGTCAAGCAACGAGCCCGGTTTGCATACACAGTACCGCCGAGTGTCATTTGACACTCGCACCCAATAGCAGGCGATGTAAGTATTCACCGGGTACCGTAGCTTATAAGTATGCAAAACAAAGTGAAAGAAACGAAAAGTTGTCATGTGCGTACTACTAGAATGCAATCAGGTAGGATTAAATGCCTCGATTACATTTTTCGATTAAATGGTGGTACGATATGAAAGGTGATTTCGTGCCATCACACTGGGACAGCACTATGACCATAAAAAAACAAATTATGATGCGTAAATCGCGTAAGACTGAGAGAATAGCGCAAAACGTGGGAACCTATTTCATTGCATATGCCAATTCAACAATAATAACATTTAAATTAAATGAAAAAATGCCAGTAGGGGGCGGAATAGCGATAGTAACTTTCAAATTATTATACAGAGGATAAATGGAGGTAAATAATTAATTAAAATAGTTTTCTTTTTTTAAATTGACATAAACATGACTAGACTGACGGGAACACCTTCGGCTCCGTAGAGCCGTTTGAGTGTCCGGCATCATAAGTGCTGCCTTCCCCAAGTCCCTGCCTGACTTTTGACGGGGTCAACTCAGACTCCTTAGAGCTGAGTAGTCGGCTCCATAGAGCTGGATCCTCCGCCTCACTGCCTCCTAAGTCGGGATCGACTCCGGTTCCTTAGAGCTGGAATTCCCCACCTCACTGCCTCCCGAATCGGGATCAACTCCGGCTCCGTAGAGCTAAGTAATTGGCTCCTTAGAGCTAGTACTCCATGCCTCACTACCTCCCGAATTGATATCAAGTCTGGCTACTTAGAGCTGAGTAGTTGAATCCTTAGAGCTGGGATCCGCCGCCTCAATGTCTCCCGAATTGGGATCAACTCCGACTCCTTAGAGCTGAGTATTTAGCTCCTTAAAGTTGAGACTCTGGTCACCGTCAAGATTCTCATCCTGGCAGAAGGGCCAGGATATCGTACTATCTCTACTCCCTGAAGCCTATTCTGACATAAGAACCAGGATAGTTAGCCCTCAGAACTTCTTGAAGCCTATTCTGGTATAAGAGCCGACTCTTGAAGCCTATTCTGGCTTAAGAGCCAAGGCTTAAGAACTCCCCTTACTCAAAATAAGTAACCCATAAAAACATTACAAAACCCAAAACCCAAAAACCCATTACAATTGGCGCAGCTGGTAGGATATGAACCTACGCTCTCTATACTTAACCTTAACCCATAAAAATATGGTTTTACAGGCTTACTCTTTAATGCATTAGATGCACACACAAGTCGGTATAGAATAGGTGAACGATTGGGTTACAGTGGGAGGGAAGAATCTAAACTTTCAGGGGACGTTGTTCTTGAAACACTGAATGTTATAAATTTTTTTTTTTTTTTACCAAATCAGATTGAACACAGATTTTCACGCACATAAATGATAAATATCTACTTTTCACGAACAATTTCAACAACAATCTTTAAATTTTATTTAACACTGCCATGTTACTGGCTAAATTACTGTCAGACCTTTCGCTCATGACAACGGTGTATTCTGTTCAGGTTTTCTTTTATAAAACAAAATTCTCTTTTGAAATGTTACGGATGGTTGTCAGATTTACTCAGACAGATATAATTAAAATTCGAACTGTCAAATAGCCCACCGTTAAAGAATTTCCAATGAAATTTATTTACGTTACAAGCTTAATATTACTTATTACTTTACAAGGAGGATGTTCTGTTTTTTATAATTAATTAGATATCTTTCAAAGTTGAAACAATATTTCAGTCCCAACTTTCTTGGAAATTTTTGTCGATTAAAGTATGTCTTTTTTTTTTTTATTTCTTTAATTTTTTTTATTTATTTATTTATTTATTTTTTTTTTCATTTTTTTAAGTGCTACGTACCTCTGAGAATTTGTTGAAGGTTTCCATGTCCTTCAACGAATTACAGTGTTTAATATTTGAATTTACGTTGTTTTTCGTCAAGATTTGCGTTGAAAAGAATTCATGACATCCAATTGCTTATTTTTTCGGCACGTGGAAGATTCAGTAAATATGTTATATTGTTGGTGTTGTGTAACCCAGTATAGTATGTGAGTTGTTATGACGCTAAGCGGACACTTTAATTAAAGCTACACAAGTGTATAGATCCTAATGTTAATACGTACGTTGAGATGCCAACGTTTTTATTATTGCTATCGTATTTAACTACTAACTCTAACATCTTATTAGAATTTCCTAATATAAAAATATCTAGGACCAGCTTTTCTCATCTGCATTGCAAGTATTCTAATATGTTTTTCTTATTTGGGGCATATGGGAAATTTCCGAGCATTCCTACAAAAATATTTCCTATTAAGATGCCTAGAGTTGTCTAAATGACTTCATGTCTATAGGTAATGTCAAGGTTTGGTTCTCGTACCCCAAATTCGTTAAGCATATTCGCACCTGATGATATCAGAGGTACATACTTGCAAGCAAATCTTTATCTTCCAGGACTTAGGAAATGAAAACTTATGATAAAATTAAATTAACATTGCAGTTTTTCCTAAGTATGGAGCTTTTGTCAATTTCGTCTACTCTAAAAAAGAGTATTTGCAAAAGAGCTAGTATTCCCAAAAGTTTTTTTTTTTTTAAGAATTTTCAAGAAATTCAATTCGAAATAAATCTTGTTGCATACTCATTATGTATTATATTTCAGGTAGATGAGTCAATTTGATTCGAACATCAAGACTTTGGAACACATTACAAGCCAAAGTGTTTCCCAATGCGTACAACATCCAGTGCTTCAAAAGTAATGGACACCGCCAATTGACCCAACTTTATTTTTTTTTGTTTCCGATTCCTATACCGACACAGCTGTGCATAGCATTATAGGGTGACCCCCTAAACTGTGTTCGGTACCTTAAACAAATAAACAATGCGATTATCGAAAATGAAATCGACGAAAGTTAAAATTGAGGTGACCGTATGACAACCAACACGATTAAAGATAAAAAAGGCTGGCCGCAGGGAGGAGTATTAAATACACTTTTCTGATGCTTAATAATAGAGCAGGAGTAAATCCACAGTGCAAGAATACGCAGACGTTTTAACCATAACGATTTAGGGCAATTTGTGGAAGTTTTCTAAGATATTATGCAAGTGGCACTCTACAAGACCCAAAGAAAGATGTAAGGTTGAATTCGAGCAAAACCGTGATTGTATCTTTTGCTAAAAAAGTCAATTTGAATAAGATAGAATTACGCTAAAATGAATTCTCTCAGAGTAATATGAAGCCAAAACCGTCTATGGAACAAACATTTAGAGAAAGCAACCACAGCTATATTTACATGTAGGCAAACCGTGGGCAGATCCTGGGCCCTAAACTCAAACAAATAGTAATAATAGAGAATCTATTGTATCTTAAACCGCTGTATCTTAAATCGCAGATAGGACTATCTATAATGAGAGGAAGAGTGGTGATAGCAGGAAATGGGCAAAACGTTACATCCATGCCGAGAAACATCACCCAAATAGATCATTTCATTCAAGTCAATCTTCAGTGATAGGGAAAAATGGGCAACTGTACCATTCGGAGCAGACCATGTCGTCTGATACAGCCATGGGTCGAAGACGGATGATAATACAAGAGTTGACATACGAAGGCTACCCACGAGATCACTATGTTCCCAATTGGAACGTGTTCCAAGGGGAAATAAACGCAACATTCATCTATGCGAATATGAACAACTATGGTATGCTCGAAAGAAACAACTTATTTAAGAATATAGCGGCTCATATTGGAGATGGGCAAAATAGTTTCTTTGACTGAACTAGTTCACTAGTTCGTATTCACTAAAAGGGCTTGTTCTTTGTGTTAGGTTTTTCAGTTCATTTAGTTTTAGGAGGTTGTACCTGCAAAATTCAGCAGTTTGCGGATATCTCGGGTATAAAAGAGAAGGCAGAAAATTATACTCGACAAGATCTGAGCAGCCGTTCCTGAGTTGTCTGCATAAAAATGCGAAATTCAGTTTTATGCAAAACAGCTCGAGTCAAAAAAAAAAAAATCAATAAATAAATAAAAAAATTCACCCGACTTAATACGAGCAGCTACTCTCGAGTTACATGAAAAAATCTGCCAATACGGTTTTTCGCAGACCCCCCGACTAAAAAAGGAAAAAGATGGATAAAAAATACACCCGACCCGATTCAAGCAGACGTTCTCAAGATATAACGAAAAAATGCATCGAGTCAAAAAAGAAAGTAATACGAAAAAACAACAACTGATTCAGTCCGATCAGCCGTTCTCAAAACTTGTGCAAAAAACTACAAAATAATTTTTTTTTTGCAGATAATCGAGTCAAACTGGATCTCGTTAACTGAATTTTACAGATATCTCGTGTTAAAAAAGGGGGAAATGGTGCACCCGACTGAATTCGAATATCCGTTCCCGAGATAAATACAGGGTCACAAAAAAAAAAAAGAAGAAAAAACTGAAAAGCTGAAAGTTCGTTCGTGAATTAACATTTCAAATTGAAAAAAATTACACCAGTCTGATTAGTTCGATCCACAAATAATTCTGTAGTCTGTCTTCGAACTAAATGCTTACATTTCTTCGCGATCGTATTGAGGTCAAGGTTCGTTCATGAACTATACATTAGAGCAATCCAGAGCACCAGTCTGATCGGTTTAGTTCCACAATACATCGTACGAAAATTCATTCAGTTCGTTCTATAGAAACTTACTTTCAGCTCACTACCAGTTCATTTCGAACTAAATGTGACGATTTTAGTGAATAGTTCGTTTAGTTCAACGATATGAATAGTTCAAATGAACTAGTTCATTCGTGAACTACACATCTCTAGCTCATATTGACAGGCAATGATCAATGAAGGCTTCAACACAGAGTGAAATCAAAACTGGTGGAAGAATACCACAAAAATTGGAATGATCCATAACCAACTCTATTGGTCCAGATACCTTCTGCGGAATTCTGACAGAACAACAGAGAAGCTATTATTGGTCAGACAAAGTAATTCTTTTCTTCACTTGAACAGAAATAAGGTTCGAAACGTCACTGTAAATACACTCACGGACACTCACAAATGAAAACACACCTTAATAGAATCGGCATTGATACCAACGAACGAATGCAGGTTTTGTCTAATGTCAATTGAGACATCCGCGCGCACATTTTGGGCGGCTGCAAGACAAAGGTCTATCGATTTCATACAATTCATACAGACCAGGCTTTACCAAAATTATTCCATTTCGAAAGGACACAAAACTGGATGATGAACTCGAAGACTACTCTAGAGAAATGCTACGAGAACTCCTCTCCTCATAATAATATTCGACTCATGCTTAACTATTTAATATTCAATATTTAATAAGCTTTGGATCAAATAAATATTTCACTGATTTGTGTGTAATAACCAACTTAATAGACAAAGATTTACGAAGAAATAAACTCCTTCATATCGCATTCTAATCATCCGCAACTATACAACTTTAGTAGAGGTAATCAGATTACCACATAGAGCTAATTTGATTAATTACCAATGACTTCATTAATTGCCACCCCTAAGCTGTTAAATTTAATTGAAAAAAAGCAACCCCCACCACTATCTCGAAATAGCAATTTCCGTTTTTTTTTTTTTTCAAATTGTAATTATGTTTTTAATATCCTCTCAATCATAAGAAAAAAATCACTTTTATCGTGTTACTATACCCGATAACAATTACTATAAAAAATAATTTATCGAAGGATAAAAACGTGTGCTATTTAAATAGTTTGATTCAGAAAGAAGCAAATAATCCAATATAGTGATTCTGCGAATATATATGTACATAGATTGAGTAAAATTTTTATTTCGTACTGTTCATTGCGCAAACAAATTATTTTTAATCCGATTATCGCTTGATTTATTATATGTTGTGATAATCGCAACTGGCAGGTAGACTGAATAAAATTTTACTACATAATCATTTGGATTTTTTTTTTGCAAATTACACGTAATTTTATTATTTATTTGACAAAGTAACCAACGAATTATACTGTAAAATGAAAAATGTAAAATAAATCGAGTGAATATCACTAATTAACATTTTATCGCGCATGAAAAAAAAAATCATCAAATATTGTATGCAACATATGTACCTCACGAACATTATGTTGCATGACGGTTACACATCCATAAATCATGTAAATCAGAGCGCAAAATCCTTTAAGGTGCTCGGAAGGATATCCTTAATTTGTTTCCTAACAGTGATGTATGAGTTTTGTTAACTGGCTTTAATAAATTTGATGCTATATTCCGGTAAAATGATTCGAGGCTTATTTCAAGTATGCGTCGGTTGTATTTCTATGTAATTTATGACAGAGACATCAACATTCAGCTCTACCTTTGGAAATACATCAAAAGAACGACTACGTTTCAACGAGTCCCCATCATAACGTAAGTAATTCTAGTTCATGGGGCGCTTTATTAAAGATCTTGTAAAAATAAGTTGATTACAACAAGACAAGAAACAAATTTTTTTTAGATAAAACGAACCTTTCGGAATATAGCCTGTTGTTACGTAACAATGTAAACGCTGAGAGGCACCCGCCGAAAAAAAAACAGACAACAGCACTAACAAGAACTTTGTCTTCGAATCCATTACTATATATGTCTTCTAAATCAGTTGTCTCCTCGGGGTTATTTAATAAGAATTGGTATGCTTTTGGCATTTCCTATCGCTGAACCTGATACCGTACGTATCTTCGATATCGTTGGATTTTGCTTCCAAGCAAGTACATTCTGACATGTATTCGGTACAGCAATGGCTCGAGTAAAATCCATGACTTTATCCAGTAAATTTGTCTTTGCAATCTATCGAACGAATTCAAGCAGAAGATGAAGCTGGTTCGAATCAAAGACGTGATAATGACACTCCATACATTCCGGGATCTAAGGTGAATTTTAATGAAATCCTATTGCAATCCGCAATTAGAACGGGTGGCGGTAAGATGAGGACCGTATAAAATAATACTCCTCTCTCCCCGCCTTACCAGTTATACTTTCGTCGTAGCTTAATTTTAAGTTGAAAATAGCATCACGATCAATTGGTGATATTATGGCAAATTGTAATAAATTAACCTTTGTTTAATTAAAAATTTATGCAGTTGACTATCTCGGATGTCCATCATCTATTAACTCAAAAATAAAGTTGACTAACAAAGCTTCATGTTATGAATTTTATATTTTTATTGAAAAACGTGAGAATTCTTTTTAATTACGTTTACATGTACCCTCATTACGACCGAATTTTTAATGACCTTTATCATCACATCTTTCCGCTAAAAATGCCAAACATCCTTCTAGCCCTTCATCATTATTTTAATGTTGAAATAAACACAGCAAGATTTACTCAAACAATAAAATTCAAAAAAATATTTATCCAAACACACAAAAAATTACTTTTGAAACAAGATTAATTAGTTGACTCCCGTTGCTTTGGATAGCTCATGTCCTGCTATACTGCTGCTCTTGCTATTGCCCGAAAGCATTTAGCATTAATAATCCAAACGAGATAGGCACCGCTTTTCAGGTATCAACCAACAAATATATTCTTATATTCCTTTTTTTTTCAACCACAAGATTCTTTCAAATCACACAAAACTTCACTTAATCCGACTCTTGAAAGTCGGTCAAATGATGCAAATTACAATCTCACTGATTAGCGCAATAGCCCGCGTTTCAAGAAAAAAATAAACAAACAAAACATCCACATAGGATAATCAGAAAATTTAAATTACTACGCCCGTAATACGAAATGCACAATGTAGTCCGAATTCGGAGTAAAAAAAAAAAATAAATCTCAACAAATCTTTCAGATTTCGGACAAACGAACGTAAAAATAATCCACACGAACGCTAATGCATCTCTCGCATCTCATTACGATGTAAACATGTTAAACAGCGTCGATCTACTGGATGCTGTATCCTTCCTGAATCCTTTAAGAATCTGCTCTAGCATGAAAGTTTTGTTGAATTGGGCGCCATACAAATAGCGAAATTCTCGTATGCCGTGTTCGTTTCGCTAAAACGCTAAAACGGAATCCAAACTTCAACACAACCCCGCTTTATACGGGGATAGTAGTAGTCATCCCGACAAAAAAAAAGCCCATCCACAATCACTGACAAAAATCTCTACTCCTTCGTTCCCAGTACTCAAAAAGGGGGAAAGGATTCATGTTTCTGTCAAGCTTTCAAATGGAAAAAGCTTTCGATGTATCGTTCCACTTTCAACTCAAACTGGGGCTCTGATGAATTCGAACGATTCATTCTACAAGGGATGAAAGTACTATCCAGCAAGTGTCGATTCCATCCTTCGACTGGAAGAACAGTTTTTCTGTCGAATATCGCCAACGATGTCGATAACTTCACACCAGGATTTCGAGCGTGTCCAATTTAGTCGGAGTTAATTTCTGTGAAAGGACCATCTGGAACGGAAACTTCAATTTCCCGTCAAGTTAATAACGACACTTTCAAGCTATCAAAACGTTTGTTTTACCTGAGCAAATATATTTTAGTTGTTGTTTTTTTCCGTCTTCTTCTCTTAAAGATAATGTCGCTCATCTGCTTCGAAGTATAGGGGATCGAATGAGGGTGGTTGGCAGGATGGTTTACCGGCTTGAAATGAACCTATCACCTTAAGATGTGCCACCGGAAACGCCAAATGAAATTATATTTGCAGGTGAAAAGGTTCGAACGATGATGAGAGGGCACTGAAATGAAACTCGACGCTGTTTAAGATCCAGGAGATTTTCGAAAATAAAAATCACATAGAACTCGCGTAAAACTTAATTTCTTGGAAGCTACAGGGTTTATCGTAAGGGTAGGTAAGGCTTTTTTTTCTGAACTCGGTATTATTGTTAACTTGAACGTTGAGTTTTCTTTGATTGATCCTTGCTAGTGTTCCGGTAAAGTTTATGAATACGAAATAGGATAGAATTTAAATTGTTTGCTTAAAATTAAAATTTTCTGTCCAACACTAATGGCGAGAATAAGGAAGGCGATACTTTGGGCAAATTCGTAAATTTTATATGGTATTATTTAAATTAGGATGAAGAGCAAATGCAACTATTTAAACGCACCGCTAATTTTTTCAATATGTGACCGATCCACTGCAACTTCTGCTTGTGAAATTCAATTGATTTCAATTTACAAAATAAGATATTATTAAAGCAGTACTTGATTGATTGTTCTTAACGGGCAAGATATGCAAGTGAAGCAAGATTTTTGCTATCTCGGAAGCATTGTCAGCATGAACGGCGAAGCCGAAAAAGATATTGACGCTCGTCTAAATAAAGCTCGTCAGGCTTTCGGTATAATTTTCTCTTTCTGGAGATAAAGACATATCTCTCTTCGCACTAAACTGCAAGTTTTTGACGCATGCTTCAAATCCGTGTTGTTATATGGTTGTACTACGTGGAAAGTGATCGTTCGATTTACCAAAATACTGCAAACTTTCGTGAACCAATACCTCCGACGCATTTTAAGAATATTCTGACCAGAAGTGATCTCTAACGAGGAACTTTGAAGTACAACTGGACAAGTTAAATTAGGCACTGTGATTCAAAGGCAGAATTGGCAGTGGATTGGTCACACTTTGAGGAAACCAGAGCGAAACATCGCCAAACAGGCTCTGGACTATAATCCTCAAGTAAGACCATGTAGCACATGGAAGCGAGCAGGT
This sequence comes from Chorisops tibialis, assembly GCA_963669355.1. Classification (NCBI taxonomy): domain Eukaryota; kingdom Metazoa; phylum Arthropoda; class Insecta; order Diptera; family Stratiomyidae; genus Chorisops; species Chorisops tibialis. The sequence continues at coordinate 292,779,555 of OY770262.1, forward strand.
GAGCAGGAGGCCAGAGGAATAAACAAGTCCTGGCAACAACTAAGGGCCGATGCTCAGAATCACGCCTTGTGGAAGAGAGTTGTTTCTGTCCTATGCCCCTATAGGGGGTCGCAACAGGTATTTGAAAGTAGGTTGCAATATCGAATAATTAAAAACCAGGTACATAGATATGGGCTCAAGCGCAAACACTCCAACAGAATAAATGTGGTCGAGGGGAAAGATCTTTGTTACCTTGACAGCATAAATAGAGGAGCCAAAATTGATGTTGAGGCACGTAATAAATAAAACTCGTTAAATCCTCGGTATCCTTACTATTTTCTGGAGTTTAAGAGTGATCCTTTTCCGCATGAAGCTACGAGTGTTCCACGTATGTTTCAAATCCTTTTTGGTAAATTTTTGCACTACCAAAAATCTGCAAATTTTCATGAACCAACGCCTTAGAAGCATTTTATGGATACTCAGGTCAAATTTTATAACGAACTTTGAAGTATAACTGAACAGGCTAAGATAGGCACTATGGTTCAGAGATGAAATTGGTAATGGAGTGGTCGTACTTTCTTATAGCCAGTGCAAAACATCTCCAAAGAAGCAGTAGCTATAACTCTGAAGAAAGACTTCGGGTTGGAATTGAAATCTAAGGAATTACTTTTCCTGTACAGGACGCCAACTGAAAGCCGATGCTCAGTATCGCATCTTGTGGAAGAAAACTTTTCCTTTTCAATGCACCCACAGTCTTAACATGAAATTAACTGACACAGATAAAATGAAAGAATTGAGAAAAAAGTCGTAAATGAATCACAAGATATACGCTGCATATTTTAGCTATACTTTCCGGAAGATAATCGCAAATGCTATCAAAAAATACAGAGTATAGGGCGTATATTACCACATACTACACTCTTCTTCTAGAATTATCAGATACAAAATAATTTAGTTCAATGGGGTGTTCTAAATTCGAATAAACAGGTGTGGTTGGTTTTTTCCAACAATATAACAATTTGGTAAATATTTTCAATGTGCAATTCGACTTAAAAAAAATAGATGAAATATCACTTTAATGAAGGTTTCACAGAGAATTTCAGAGTACAAAACGTCACGAAATAATAAAACACTTCACTGTAAAATCCGGATATTTCTCGTTAAATAATTGAATATCTAAAATTAATTCAAACAAGAATTTCTGAATATTAAATATAATTAATCTGTTAAAGCTGATGATAAACGATATACTGCTCATCTAAATTTATTAAACGCAATGACCTTTAAATGCCTTACACAAGAGACAAATTGAGGACGCGTGGGAAGAATGGGGATTCTAATTCAATAATTGTGGAATTATATTCTCTGATAAAAGTAATTATGATTGGATACGTCGATAAAGTTGTTTAAAATAAATCTGGCTTTAATATTTTGATTTTCAATTTTTACCTGAAATTGAAATTATATTTCTATCATATTAATTTTAAACTTCATACAATTTTTCTTTAATATTGTGGCGTCTAAGGTTGTAAACGTGGCCTTCAATACTCCAGTAATTCTCTTCCATCATTAATTTCACAACAGCCTACATCAGACGTTCAGCCGACGGAATACTAAGTTTAATCATATCGTATTTTCTGCATGGGTGGTTGTGTAAGAATTTCGATGTTAACAGCCTTACTTGAGATACTTATCTACAAAGAATTTGAGTGCACATATTGTATTATTGTCTTGTATCCTATATACTTAAGTGTGTCACCTCTTAATTACGATATTTAAATTGAACGGCGGAAGTGGAATTTAAATTTAATAGCTCTTAGTAAGATTTGGCCTAGGTTGTAGGAAGGTGGTTTCCTAGAAACCACAAGGCACTGGGGCCATCTAGTTGGGCCCATTGTACTCCTCCTATTGATTATGTCATGAAGTTTTGCGGACAGTGACAAAGGTAATGCTCAATAGATTCTTCGTCTTCCTCGCAACCAAGGCTGCCACTCGCGATCCGCGTCCTAAATGCGTGCAGCTTTAGCAAGCAATGACCTGTGGTCAGACCAACAATAGTACGGACGCTATAGCGACTAGATGTAAAAGCTGAGCTGCAATATTTTTATTCGGTTCTTCCCAAAAGGATTAGGCCGTTCTGCAGCTGTCCAGCTGCCGCCATCCCATCAAGAAAGAATCCAAAATAAATTGTTTGAAGCTAGTCTTCAGCACTGTTCATGCTACATCGACTGACTTCCAAGTGGAATTGATGTTTGCAGATCCTTGCCGTGCAAACGTGTCTGCTGCCTCGTTTCTTAGTAGGTCGCTATGACCCGGTATTCAAATTAAGATTTAAGCTTTATTTCAAAAAACTTTTGTAAAGTGTGTTGTAGATGATTGAAAGGATCGCGAAAAATTTGATTACGTGCAGAATCAAATTTGAATTTTATATGAAATCTTCATAAATTTAAATCGAAAACGACAGGTTATAAAATTCATACACTCACAAGGAATGATTCTTAAGAAATGTGATATTTGTATAGAAGGTCGTAATTATAATTCGTCGATAATTATATTGAACTCTAAATGAAACCTGAGAGTATATTGTGTCTGCCTTACCGTTCGAAACGATAAGAAATAATGCACTGCCAGAACCGCGAAGGGTACATAAATATTTATTGTTGCTCAAAAATCTCGTTTCCGAGTGACCGTTTATCTATCTGTCCGTCTGTCTTTCTGTCCGTCAAACTGTCTATCCGTCGGTCTACCACATAATTATCGAATGTTTTGACCTATCGTGCTGAAATTAATTATAAGTCGTTTTTAGCAAAGCAGAAACTTTAAGCTCGTAAACGGGCTACATTCCAGACTCCTTCTACCACCTCCCATACAAATTTCATGATATTTCAAAATATCACTATCCTTAATGCAAGGAATTGCCATAAATCGGTTTCATATTTAAAAGATGGAAATAGAATTATTCTCTGACTCATCATTTAGTGGAGGGACGAAACAAACAGCAACATCCCTACACCAAGTACATTAAAAAAAATAACACAAGAAATTGACAAAAATTGGTATCAACTATTATTAAGTTACACAGCTTATCAATAGAGAAGTCGAATAAATCAGCATTGTTATTAGTTTGTCCGGTGAAAGCAAATCTGTAGCAATCTCGGCTGCCTTGGTAAAAATTCCATTAAACCCAAAAGTGTGGAAGAATCAACTAACCCTGTAAGAAGTTAATGAGCAAAAACTATATCAGCTACCACACGTCGTTCGAGAGTGATGACATATTTAATAGCTGAAGTCGGTCGATTAAGGAGGAAGACAAACTCTGTCCTTCCAATTAAGGTAACATAAGGCTATTCTCTTAAATTTACGCTGAATTGACTCATTTCTGTCAATGTGCTCATCATAATAAGGAGACCAAACTTGAGAAGCATATTCTAGGTGAGATCTAACAATGGTGCTACAGACAATCAATCTAACAAAGGCATTGATAAATTCCTTGGATAAGCGTGTGGTGAATCCCAACATAGAATTACCCTTTTGCACAATCTTGTTTATATGCAAACCAAAATCAAGTTAATGGTCAAATGTAACACAACAAATGTGGCACGATCCAAAGTACAGTCATTAAGACTGTATATTATTATAAACGGTGAAACATTACATAACAAACATGACATAACATGACATTTATCCACATTTACACGGGGCTTCCGTGGCGTAGTGGGCAGCGTGCTTGCTTCTCAGTCAATAGGTCGTGGGTTCAATTCCCACTCCAGACGGGATTTTTTTAAGCGCAAATTTTTCAGTTGCGACTGGTGATAAAAAAAGTATTCGCAATAAAATGGGGAAACGGTGTAAAAGTGAAACAGTTCCACTTCAAGAAGGCCTAGATACTCAGTAGATGGTTTCGGTTCGCTTTCTATCATTCAGTCCCCCATAACATCTGCAAATATTTTTCAGTAAGCAGCCAGTACAACTGAGCAATATACCAGCTTCTCCACTCGCTACGGTCGTTCTCACTCCCCTTCCCCAACCTTACCAATCCCATTCCTTCCCTACATGACTGTGTTTGTGCATTGCACATAAAGGCCGAAATTGCCTATAACACAGGCCATTCTGTAAAAAAAAAAAAAAAAGAATATCATTGTGGCGACACCAATTACTAAAATTAATCAAATCTTTCTAAAGAAAATTGTCAAAGCTGGAACTAAGAGACATAAAGATCTTAATGTCGTATGCACAAATAAATGCTTCCGAGTATTTAAGAACAGAGGCAATATCATTAATGGCCAGGAAAAACAAAAGTGGCCCCAAATGACTTCCTTGAGAAACACCAGAATGCGCAGTAAATGGCTTAGAAGTACAATTCCGAAAGAAAACTTGAAAAGTTCTATTAAATAGATATGATTTAATCCATTTAATAAACCATGTAGGAAAACCCAACATGTCCAATTTCAACAAAATAATAGAATAGGGTAATTTATCAAAAGTCTTACTAAAATCGTTATAAATACAATCCACCTGCTTTCCCTCCTCAATATCCACAATGGAATTATTCGTAAACTCCATCAGATTAGTAACTGTTGACCTATTTTTGACAAAACCATATTGTTCACTTGAAATTAGGGGTTTGCAGTGAAACGACGTGCAATCGTACACTACAGACACAAAAAGCTTTGGAATAGCTGACCGTTTAGCTGTTGGTCGATAGTTAACAACAGCAGATTTTGTATCACTTGTGTACGTTCTGGAAAATTTCAGTTTTCGGGGACCTTTGAAAGAGGAGGGACATTGGCTCAGCAATAGAGAGACAGCAGCGTTTAAGAACAATAGCAGGAACTCCATCTGGGCCAGGAGAAGAAACATCCTTAAGGCGGAAGATATGGTTAATTATAAGAAATCGGTAACCAGACAAAGTAGTTGAAGCAACACCTCTAAAGTTATCAAAATACGCCATGTCAGGGAAAAAGATCCACTGAAGAATGTGGCAAAAAAATTACAAATAGTAAATTGATCATTACTATTGTTTTTATAAATTGGATTTTTCTCCGAAACTATTTAAGCTATGGACTTGAAAATTAGGTTATAACATAAAAATGTTATTATAATTAACGTCCAAAAATATTGATTCAGTTTTCTAAAATAAGTATTTCTTCTATTTTCATTGAAACTAGCAAATCTAAAAGGACAAATTTTTTCCAAAATTAGTTTTATTATAATTGCAATAATTTTTTAAAAAACATTGTCATCCTCATCTCACTCCTTTTACCTCCTCCCACACAAATTCCACAACATTCAGAAATTTCAATTAAATTATTTTTCCTCGAAACTCTCATAAATATAGGCTTCAAATTTTGAGCAAAGTGTAAAAATGTAAATATAATCAACGTCGAAAATTGATTTGATCCATATAATCCTTTCCCCTCTCTTCCATACAAATGTTTAATGTTAGCAAACGCATTATTTCGATTTCCATTTAAACTAGGAAAAGTAGAAACATAAAATTTTGCCAGAACTGGTCCCTTGATAATTGCAATAAAAGTTAAAAAGAATATGAACTACGATTCACTCCTTTAACCCACTTCCATACAATAATCGATATTGAAAATTCTAGAGCATTTCTCTTTCAAAGATACGAGAGCTATCAACCTTAAAAGTGGAACAAAACATGGTGATACGAATGATGATAAGCAGTTTTGAAAATATCTAGAATCTTCTACTTCATCTGCCACCTCTTATACAAATGACCCAATTTCAGAAAAACAATGTCCAATTTCTTTGAAAGCATCAAACTCTTAGCACGAAATATTTTACGAACTAATTTTGTCAGGTCTTATTAAATTTTTGAATCATCTTTCCAGCTTCGTTAGTTTTAATGAAAATCGAAAAAATGCATTTTTCAAAATTGTGCATTCATATGGAAGGAGATAGAAGGAATGCGGGGATCGAATCCATATTTTGTTACGTTAATTATATATACATCATTATAATTTAGCAAATATTTCAAGTGGATAGCTTAAAGCGTTACAAAAAAAATTTATTTCTTAAAATTTCATGAAATTTGCATGGTAGGGGGTAGAACAAGTAGGTATGTAGCCCGTTCACGAACTAAAAGTTTCTTTTTTGCTAAAGATGACACACAACAAATTTCAGCAAGATAGCTCAAAGCGTTGGAGAGTTTTGTTGCAGACAGACGGACATACAGACAGACGTTCTCTCGGAATCGACGTTTTTAAGCGACAAAAAATATTTCTGTTCCCTTGATGGCTCTGTGCGAGAATTATTTCTTAGCGTTACAAACGGTAAGGCAAACAGAATATACTCTCAGATTTTATCTAGAGTATAAACATTTAAAAAATGCATAACCCCAAACAAACACTTGTGCACCGATAATACCTCTTACTGTGCGCTCTTCGAATCGATTTTCTGCATTCGCAGATACAGATACAGAAGTTGCTAAGCTACAATTTAATTGGTCCCTTAAAAAGAAAATCGAACGGATCGTATTACCCAATCTGTAATGCAATATAATCATTACCGTGCTAACGTTACAACAAATCAAATCGTATGTTTTAATATTTATGTCTTAGGAAATAAATCTTCAAGATGATATGAGATATCAATAAGATGTGTTGGGTTTTTTTCCAATACCCAATCAGAGAACGCACGGAAATACTGGTAGTCCGCCGGCTGCAGTTCGTGAGTCCATTGGTCCTTGCACGCATGCAAAGCCAAATCTTTCGCCAATATTCGATGCAGTGTGGACTGGGAGAGGTCGAGTCCCTGAGTACGGTGACGAGGTGTTTCAACACTGTCCTTCACTGCAGCGATATTTTCGGTTGAACGTTCGGGGCGAAGTGGTTTTGGTATCTTCACATCTTGCACTGATCCAGTTTCTTGGAATTTTTTGATGATGGGTCGGAAATATCAATCACATGATACTTTAGATGAAATGGGAAATAAGTTTAATGTACCGGAAAATATGTCAACTCAATTTTTTTCGAAGAGTGACCTTTGTATAGGTGGTAGAAGAAGCTGACGGTGGAGGTTTGCAATTTTTGTATAGACACCGAACGTAGTATGCAAAATGGTTCGTGCTGAATTTAAAATTTGGAGTTTTCATTATTTTCAAGAAAATTGTTTTCTTGAAATTAGAGCAAATTCTATGGGAGGTGGTAGAAGATGTGGAAGGTTTTAGATGATTTTGAAACTGCTTATCAACATCCTTATCACCATGCTTCGTTTCAATTTCAAAGTAGATAGCTCACACATTTTTAAAGGAGAAATGCTTCTCTTCAATTTATAATGCAGATATTTGTATGGGAAGGAGTAGAAGGAGTGAAGCAAAGTTGATAATTTTTTTAGCTTTTATTGCAATTATGAAAGGACAAATTCTGGCAAAATTTTAAGTTTCTACTCTTTTTAGTTTCAATGGAAATCGATATAATGCAATTACCAAAATTGTGCATTTGTATGAGAAGGAGTAAAAGGAGTAAACGGACCAAAACAAAATTCTTAGACGTTAATGATATTTGAAAAATTTCAAGTCGATTGTTTTGACAGTTCGAAGAAAAATAATTTAATTGATATTTTGAAATGTCGTGAAAATGAAAACTAAAACGAGTAGATTGAAGTCGACCATTTTTCTAAAACTAATTTCAATTATATTAAAAATAATTGTGGCAAAAATTATTTTTATTTAGCTTTGCTGGTTTCAATGAAAATCGAAGAACTGCATTTTTGAAAATTGTGCATTTGTATTAACAGAAGAGTTGAGGGGATAAGATTAATATTTTTTCACGTTAATGACATTTACATCATTATATTTTCATCTAACTTCCAAGTCGATACCTTAATTAGTTTGGGAGAAAATTCAATTTCTTGATATTCCGTAATTTCATTAAATTTGTATGGGAGGGGGAGAAGGATTGGGGGATCTGACCCGTTAACGAAATTAGAGTTATTATTATTTATTTCGGGGAACACGTGAGAGCACCGTGAGTATTTTGGCCTATTGTGCGTTTATTGGCCCTTCACCCTACAATAACTCGATAGCTGTGGCTAATCTAAGTATATCTAAGGCAGTCATATTGGCTATTTCATCAGCTGTGAGGAGACCTTTTCATGGAAGATTAAATCTTTTCCTTGCTACTGCCTCACGATGACATAGGCCATGATCTGTCATTTCTGAGTCTTTGAGATAGAGACGGCAGATGTCAGTTTCAGCTAAAACCATATTTTTTAGGTGGAGGCTTACTCCACTATGCCCCGTAAATAGGCCGATTAGAGTGCTAATATCACTCTTGCTGAATTAAAGTTACTTTTTTTGCTAAAAATTACATACACCGAATTTCATCACGCTAGCTCAAAACTTTCAAAAAATATGTTATAGACAAAAAATATTTCTGTACCCTTGGTGACTCTGTACGATCATTATTTCTTAGCGTTACAAACGGTAAGGCAAACACAACATACTCTCCGATTTAATCTAGAACATAAAAAGGAAATCGATGCGAATAGGTTTATGTGCACATGAAATCGATAACATTATTAACAATTGGTCAGTCAAAATTTTCAATCGATTTACCTCCTTTAAAACAGAACATCCGGAAAGGCTGCTCACTTTTAAATTTTTCACGATATATCTACAGCTTCCTAGCTTTACTGTAGACAATATTGTCACAGCCAGCCTAAACGCAGTCTCATCGATTCCAATTAATGTTACACCATAAAATATCTGCAAGTCCCGTAGTATCAAAAAACTTATTAAAACTCTAAGCATCTTAAGACGCATAAAAAAACAGGAGTCTGACCTAATTCCCAATGTTAACCTGTCCGACCGTATTGGTGGAGTGTTGCATTAACTTCACAGCGAAAAATAATATTCAGCTATTTTTAAATCAAAAACAATCAAAAGGGTTTATATTTACATATGTTGAAAAGGAATTGGAAAGAACCTGGCGCAACGGACTCATATTAATATTTGCGGTCTTCTTCTGCTGATTTGTCAATTACTCGAATCTTTGCAGTCAGGCTGGGTCTTTCAAGAAATAATTAAAATTTCCTTTCCTAGTCCGCAAAGAATCCCAGCTGGCGTTTCAGAAGTGTCAAATTTGAGTCCTACTTTGTATAGTGCATACACCGTTGAGTATGCTTATGTTGCCTAGCAATCGTAGATGCTTTTCTTCATAAGTTGACCATTCTACGATTAATAGCAATTTTCTTTCTACTTGAAAGTAACCATAATAACTGTGCATTGCATTAAAGGGTGACCCCCTAAGTTATACTCGGTGCCGTAAAAAATCAAAAATGTAGTGGTAATAGGACGATAGATAAAAGGATTGGCTTGGCATTCTGTCTTGGGAATAGGCGATACTTCGTCATTTTTCTATTTGCGGAAAAGCAGTAAGTTGTTAAGTCAGAGGGAAAGCGAATTTTGCGAAGATGGGTAGACAGAGCAGGCAACTCTAGTTCAACCAAAGCTGACAGTGTCTAATCAGTACCTGCAAGAAAGAAGAATTCCTAATCTCCGAGGTTCCGAATTCAATAGAAAAATGGATTCCAAGCAGTTCGTATTCATACAGTTGATCGAAATACCATAAAATATAACCTTTTGCTATGCAGACCACTGCGCTACATACTAGGCTGTTGTATACGAACGAATGGAAACACCATTTATGTGCCGAAACAACAACAGACTTGCCTTTGAAGATGCAAAATCTATGAGTCCTTGGCCTGATTCGAGTACCATGCCACTTTTTTACAATGATACTTAAACTTTCAATAGTCGAGAACTTTTATTTTTCAACGGACTTTTCTTTCCACAATCTTCTGTTGTTACTTTTATCATTAAAAGACATCTTGAAAATATACCACGAAAATAATACAATTCAGAGACTTTGTTTTACTCAATTGTTTCTAATAAAATCCTAAGAACATCTGAATAAGGTAAAATAGCATAAGTTGACATAAGAGGCTTTTGAGATTTTTGGCATTTTCAGATCGATCACTCAATTCGCTTCTTTTTGTGTTTGCAGAAATTAAATTCAACCATTTTTTCAATGTTTTATGATAAGAAAACCTTTTAGGTTATGACATTTTGTCCTGCAATTGTTTATATAGCCTTATGACGATATGCTATTTACGTTCGGAAAAATAGCAAATTTTCTAGCTTCTATCGTTATGGGAAAACATCTAAGTTAACAGAAGTTATTTTGTTTAGAGGGCAACTTAATTTTTTTTTCAGTTCTAAAATTGTATTTGAATAATGAAATTCAAGAAAAATACTCTCTAAATTGGTATAAGTCAACGAAACATATTTCATACTTTTCATAAATGCTTAAATTGCTTCTCAGAAAAATTAATTTCGACTTGTCTGTACAGAACTATGAATTTCGCATTATTTTCGATGCAAATGTACTGAAAGCAAGTCAAAAGTAAACTTTTTTTCCATGATATCTGCTACTTTTGATGAAAGTAACTACTTTCCACATATTTTGAAAATATCAAGAGTGACAAAATCAGTACGATGAAATTAAAAAAAAAAAATTATTAACAATTTTTCAATTTATTAAATGTTCCAGAACTTGAAATTTTGTACAAAAACCTTTCAAGAAAAAGGAAATAAAACTGCATCACAAATTTTACGATTCCCTCACCTCATCTACAAATGTACGGTTTCAAGAATTAAAATACACCGAATATCATATGTTAGTTCATATGCGATACTGACGTTTCCTCTCCCCTCTCTTCTATTAGACTGACGATTATTTATTTTTTGGTTGAAAACGATCTCAGAAATCATCCCCTAAACTTTGGTGCGGTATGAAAACACTCCTAGCATTATTTTTTTTAACAACTTTTACCTGCTGTAACCTTAGACTCCACCATTACTAGAATTATTGACGATCATATCCTTTATGTATTAGTGGAAAACTATTATTGTTATGATTTTCAGTCGGAATGAAATGACTTTTCAAAATGATACGCCACCTCTCGTACTATATATAAGCTTTCTCCATTAAGAATCAGTGGCAGTGGACGGATGCAAAAACTTTCATTTGAATATTTCCTAAATTTAATAATTAACTGAAACCTTTCATAACTTATAGTTTTCGATTTATTTGCATCACCAATTTATTTATAAATTTTAAGGTTTTTCACCAAATCTATTTAATAGTTTATTACGTAAACTGTTTCATCCCTACATGAAACACTACTAAGCGACCAGAAATAACGTAAATCACAAATAAAGAGAGAGATTAGATTCAGAATTTACGATATATGTATAGTTTTTGTATAATGAAATAACATCACATGAACGAATGCCTGCAACGGCAATTTGAAAGACATTTCTCTCAAAACAACACTTTTGCATTTGGCGAGAAATACGGGTAAAGCTCCACTTATAATTACTTCCGTGAACACAAATTTTTTTGCGCAATATGTTTTGTGTGTATCGATAATAGCTCGAATTAGTGATGGGCACTATCGATTGTTTTCACTATCGATAGTCAACTGAACTGTCGAATAACTATCGACAGTTTTTATTCGAAAAAAATTGTCCGATTGTTATTCGAATGAACTATCAATAGTCGTTCGAATGAAAACTATTGATAGTTATTCCAATGAAAGCTATTGATAGTTTTTATTCGAATGAACGCTATCAATAGCTTTAATTCGAATGAATAACAAGTTATTCGAATGAAAGCTATCGAAACTTTCAATAGTTATTTCAGTAAGAACTTGCGGATTTTAGTTTCTTTCAATAAAAAGGCAACGTCATCGATAGTTTCGACCCCATTGATTAAGCGATATCTATACCACAAGGGAGTGAAAGGAACATTTATTATAAATTATTAATCAGTAATAATATGATTTTGACTGTCGGCAAGTCACGGATAGAGAATGAAACAAATCGAGGAACATTTAACGAAAGTGATAAAACTTTCAAGATATTACTGTCGTATGAGTAATTTAACAGTGACTTGCAAACACATTTCGTCGACAAAAAGGAGTCATCGTGAAAATGTGATTGTTGGTGAAAAGTTAAACATTTTTGCGAGGATCAAAATAGGTAATCTGATTTATTACATTTATTAAGTATGCAAATGTATCAAAATATTGTTTATGTAAATTTCATACATAAATCAATCAATCAAATTCCTGTTAAGACCCTCTATAGGGGCATAGCACAGAAACAACTCTCTTCCACAGGGCGCGATCCTGATCATCGGCCTTAAGCTGTTGCCAGGACTTGTTTATTCCTCTGGCCTCCTGTTCAACTTCATATAGAAAGACTAAGACTAATTAATTCAAGAAGCGTATTTACACAAATATACTCTGCAACTTCAGCAGTAATTTTAAGCTGCGTACTGAAGATTATGATTTAAGAAAATTATTATATCTCAATTTTTGTCTTTGATTCTGATTTTGCGATCTTTAGAGATAAAACCCGCTTTTGAAAATATTCTTTCAAATGGGACAGAATTGACCGAAATACAAAAAACTTCGTTGCAACTTTCGTAAGATTTTGAAAAACAAATTCGTTTTTCGTTCAAAAATATAAAGGATTTTCATTTCAGAGTAAGTGCGATAGATCCTTATAATTCTTTAACATAATTATAAGCTATTGGGCTGAAAACTGTCCAGAGTAACATTTTTTTTTATCAAGAGAGGCCCACAACGTAAATTCAAAATCATTGCAGGGTGTAATATCTGCAGCATGGCTAGTTAAAGCGGCTTCATTAACTATTTTCTCCTGAAGCGAAGATAAATTGTTTAATTCTGATTTAACTCTTTCTTCAACTGTGGTGACAATTGATTGAACTCCAAATACAATATCCTTGAATCGAGGTCGAAAAATGTTGCTACAGAAGTAATATTATCGCGTTCATAAGGAACCATCCTGGTTTCCACTCCTGCAATCAATAACTACTGTAAGGAATTTCCTTATTTCCTTCTTCACTAGTACATCATACGGTTCCGTCTTTTAAGGCTCGAAACGATAATAGAAACTGTAACATACTTTTCGCCAAATAGTTCGGCTGTTATTCGTTCAAAGGGTTTCAACAAAAAAACACAGTCCACCATTCAATGTTAGAAATAGACGCCGGACTTTTCCATAGTACTACAAGCTGAAAGCGGTTCCTTTAAGAGTATTAATCTTTTCATCATTAATAGGGTTGAATTCCATTTAGTGACAATATCCTTCTTTAATTTGAGCTCATTAAGACCCATTTGTTTCTGAGTCGCTTTGAATTTTTCAGACGATGCAACAGACATCCAGAAGTGCGATACAATATTAAGACATTTCGAAGTAATGACATTTAATTGTTCTGTCGCAGTTAAAACAGCAGGCTTATGAGTAATTGTAGTCACTGTCTCTTTCCACTCCAAGGAGGATATATAAAGAGGAGTATCTGATAGGCTGTCTCATGTGGGAATATTTTATGATTCGGAAATTTTCGAAAATTGCGTCGAAGCTTAACTTGGCTTCAAACTTTTACAAAAAAAATACCATAATTTGTATTCTCTCTTGGTTGCTAATATTCAGTCAGCAATAAAGTAATTTTCAGTACAATGAAGTTTGCTGTTTTATTTCAGAAATGTTTATTTTTTCAATTTTTATTAGTTTTTGGTTAATGTTTAAGCTAAGCACTTTAGCAACGGACAATATAACGCGGGACAGAGATAATTGAATTGGGTTTAAGTATGCCAAACAAGGATAGCGAAATAATTATTTCGAAAATTTGACAATTGTCTAACGTGGGAAAGAGTTAGTTGCAATACTTGTAAGTGTGCCAGACAAAGATAGCGCAACGATTTTTTTCGAAAAATTTTGAGCATTTCGCTAGTAAGTGAGGGAAATACTTTCATTCCTATGCTCATACACGGAAAAGCATGCTCATAGTCACTCCTTATTATATATCCTCCTTGTTCCACTCCCAGTCGAAAATTCACCTATAGTAGAAGCCGAATCTTTAACGTTTAACATCAACGTTGACGTTGATGGTAAGGGGTCTGCAACGAGTACTAGCTTCGGGCTGCTTTATCTCGTAAACTTCACTGTCAACTGAACAACTGTAGGATGTACTCGTCTTACATGGTCATTCATATTTGAGGTGTTTCTACTGAAATTGAAATCCTTTTTGCATAATTTGCACTGCACTTTCTTCCACCATTTTAAAATTTTAGCAATTCTTTACCATCGAAATGATTAGAACTGAAATTTACAGGATTCGCTTTTGGAACTTCCTAGCAAACAATTTTATGAGGGTTCGCAAATAACGAAGTAAAAATGAGAATGCAATATGCTTGATAATAAATGTGTGCGTTTGAACATATGAAACCGATTATATTGAATCTTTGTACCACACAGGCTTTAATGTAAACAAAAGAGTCCACACGTCGGCAAGCCAAGAGATCATGTCGAACTCAAATTTTCTTAGCAAAAATTTTTAAACTATCTAGAATCCTTTATTTCATTCACTATTAATATAAAGACATTTTATTCAGACAGCTTTCAGTATCAGTAGTCGCATCCATTCCATAGTAATTTCCACTCATTCAAAAAAGTAATTTCATAGCCACTTACGTTAAAAGTGATCCAATATTTACTGCGTTAGTAATTTTCATTCATTCGAAAACTTATTCGGTAGTATTTTTCTTTCCTTCGGAAAACAATTCGATAGTCACTATCGATAGTAATTTTCACTCTTCAGAAAGTTATTCGATAGTCCCCATCAATAGTAAAAACTATCGAATAACTGTTCGATAGTTCCCATCACTAGCTCGAATAAACCTGAACAGAAAAAATTGGAAGTGGACTCAAAATGTTATCCTCATCGCCTGGCAAACTTGTATTCTTTTTGGAAATGATCACCGGAAGCAAAAGCTATGAACATTTAAAAAATATACATCAATCAAATCAAATTCCTGTTAAGACCCCCTATAGGGGCATAGGACAGAAACAACTCTCTTCCACAAGGCGCGATCCTGAGCATCGGCTTTAAGCTGTTGCCAGGACTTGTTTATTCCTCTGGCCTCCTGCTCAACTGCTCGCTTCCATGTGTTACATGGTCGACCAACCCGACGTCTTCCTTGAGGGTTATAATCCAGAGCCTGTTTGGCGATGTTTCGCTCTGGTTTCCTCAAAGTATGACCGATCCACTGCCACTTTCGCCGTTGAATCTCAATACCTATTTTAGTCTTGCGAATTGTACTCCAAAGTTCGTCGTTGGAGATTACTTCTGGCCAGAATATTCCTAAAATGTGCCGGAGGCATTGGTTTACGAAAGTCTGTAGTTTCTTGGTAAGTCGAACGGTCACTTTCCACGTAGTACAACCATATAACAACACGGATTTGACGCATGCGTCAAAAACTTGCAGCTTCGTGCGAAGGGAGATCTCTCTTAACCTCCAGAAAGGGGAAAGGATACCGAAGGCCTGACGAGCTTTATTTAGCCGAGCCTCAACATCCTTTTCGGTTCCGCCGTCCATGCTGACAATGCTTCCGAGATAGCAAAAATCTTGCACCTCTTCCACATCCTGTCCATTAAGAACAATCGGTGAGCTTGCGTTCGAACCCATATACATAAAAGTATGTTATATATTTTTAAATAAATTGTTTATGTGATGGAATTTTTTTTTAAACTTATTATAATTTTTGTTACAATTTTTAAGTTTCTGTTTTGCTAAAAATGCTATGAACAAAACGATCAAAAGATGTTGCTTTCACGGACGGAAACTTGAATTCAAGGTTTTTGAACGGCAACGAATTTATTTATACTCTTGGAAACTCTGTATAAGACTTATCGTTTAGCATTACATACGTCAGAGCAAGAACAATACACTTTCAGATTTCATTAAGAGCAAAAAATTGGTAAACGTGTAATAAATTAATTTTCTTCAGTTCTACACAATAAATTTGTTTAGTCCTCTGATGTAGAAGCCTTACATATAGCTAAAAAAAAATTCGCTTTAAATCACTACCAGTCCAATCGATGAAATCTTTTTTTAGAAATTGAATTGAAAATAAGATGTACCAATTTTCACAGATCTAATTCCAAACCATAGTAATCATCATCATAAAATTGCCATTATGTTTGTTCAATAAACTTTAAAAATTGTTATCTATATTCGGAATTTATGAGTACACATACAAATAATATTTCCTAAAATATTTTACTACCATCTCCGTACCCTTCGTAATTTTCGATAAGATATACAACAGCAGCTAAAAGAGTCGTTTTGCTTGAAGAAAAGTTTATGAAATATTATCCTTGAAGATGGCTTAAGTGAAGCCATAATATTCGAATTGGAATGGCGCCAAATTCAAATATTGTTCCGGCGAATTTTGTTAAAATTGATAAGAAAAAAGAGTGTTTCTTCAATGCCGATTCTGGGATTACACATATTTTTATGTCTTCCGCATCGTAATAAATTTAAGTCGTTTTTATGATTCAATCATATCATATTAAAAAAAAGATTTCCGAATTCTACACTGTTACGCTTTATTTTTCATGACGTTTCGGTATCTGTTGAGAACTTAATCAAACTGAAGGTTTTCGCAGAGACCGAAACGTCACGAATAACAGTGTAGAATCCGGGAATCTTTCATTTCAATTCGAAATGCACTGTGAAAACATTCACCAAACCACCCAGCATATGGTATTAATTAAAATAGGGTTAAGAGAAATTTTTGTAGTAACATTACAAATATTGCAATAAGCAGCTTCGTAGACAGTATGTTCAACTAATCCCATTTTTGTTCATACCAAATGACTTACACCACTTTTGCAATGAACATGTTTATTGTTTTGTTGCATCTTATAACTTACATTAAATTTGTGAGTAATAATTTTCATTGGATCATGAGTTTGGAAATAAACAAGCATTTATTCTCTTGCTGACCTGACAAAGTTTTTTGAATACGTTCACCAGCTGCAGAGACGTTCCCTTCTAAAATAAAATAAAAACATGCACAACCTACTATACTGCAGTTAAAACCAATTAAAATATGGTCAAATGTCATAAGACTGATAACGTTCTTAATAATGACGTACACCACTTTTGCACAAAACAGTTTCCCCGCTCTAATCTAACATTCGCCTACCATCTACCGGCAAACGGATGACCTAGAATTACACCGATTTAGTATGAAACAGGAAAAGGTTGAACTTCCACTTCCTATCAGTACATGACACTTCCCTCGCTCTATTCTATTCTACAATGGCGCTACAGCCCAGATCAGGCTTTGGCCTCCTGACCTTCAGGTTCCTAAACATTTTGTTTATTATTACGAATGGATTGTTAGCCCTTCGCACAACCCTCTATCTACGAATTTTCATTTTCGCTGATTAAGGTGGCACAGGTATACACACGCAAGTAGTGTGCTGAAATTCTACGTTGACAGGGGTTTTAACTCCCAACCTTCGCATTGTAGACTAATACACTACCCACTAGGCTACACCTACTACAATTTACAATACTTTAGTTATAGTCGAAGCTTTAAATTTCAAAATATCAAATATTATGTCTAAATTTGTTTGTACGAAGGAATAAAGTGTTTATTGTGTTTTCATGTGTGTGACTAGATAAAAGTAAAAATCATAGAGCTAAGTTCGCTTGGATCCTCACTGCTTTGAAATAGGGATGGTAACTGTTATCAACCTATGGAAATTTGTTTGAATAAATAAATGCCAATTTTTTCGATAAAAACCATTCTCCTTCTGTTAAATTCACAGTAAAATTATATGATCTTATCCCATTTATTTTTACTGAACCAACAAATATGCATTTAATGAATATTCTAAAAAAAATTGAATGCGGTCGTAAATCAACTGATCTAAAAAAAATCGATCTTCTTCTCGAAAAAAATAAGATTATGGGTAAAAACAACAAAAGCCTCTCGTCCTACTTATAAGCAATAAAAATAAATAATAAAACATGATGATAATCAGAACCATCGAAAGGCAGCATCATTAACCATCAAATCATGTGAACGTTCGGCAAAATCGAACTCTAGAAAAAAAAAACAGTATTTTACGAAAAATATCTAAGAAAAGTCGAAGAAGCGTCTCAAAGCTTTGAACTTGAGGCATTTTTCGACACCACAGACGATATGGTAGCAATTTATTGCCTTATTGGTATGCATCATATCTTACCATAAAACAAAATCAACTCATAAATAAATAAAAAGATTGCAGCCATGCCAACAGCTTGAATAATAAAAATTCCCACAAAGAAAATAGTAAGGAGTGGTTTTTTCTTTTGCTTCTCCTTTTTCACTATACCGACACCACATCAAAGCCACTCGATGCAGAATTGTGGAAACTTTCTGGCACTCACCCCATTGATCTATGTCTGTAAAATAAAAAAAAAAATCATAGAAAATATGAAAAACAGGAAAACACTTTCCTTAGCAATCATCCATTCCCTGGAAACGTGCATACTACCAGGCCATATGGGGGTATTCTTTGATATGATAGCAAAACAGAAAAATTCTTGGAGAATCGACATTCTCAAAAGGAAATCACTTGCCCTTTGACGTATATCGTACCTTTAACTGTCGATTTTCTTATCAATAAATCAATACTATTTGAATAGTAATCGTCCTTATAGAATATCAATATTAAATAATGCAACAAATTTTTATCGTTCTTGATATGCTAAAATAAAACCAACAGTGCAATGTTTTTATCTGTTAAACACTTGAGATTTGTATCAATATTCGTTTAACTCCGCAATGACTTATTGACGGAAACCAATTGCGATTGACATGGCAAACTGTCAATATCATTCTGATCGAAACAAAAGGATACAATGTTTCGGAATTGAAACAATTTCGTGATTTGTTACCCGGTGAATAACCATTGTTCTGAATCAGATTCAGTTAAGCCATAAATGAAATGTGTTGACCGCACATCTATTCAGTTAACTTTGATTACAAGATTGAGACATGAAAACATATATTTCCTGAAATGGCTTTAGAAATTGCAATTGAACTTTGAAATGAATTAGACGATTGTAATTTAAATTTTTTCGGGTTAAATTTGGTTGTTCTTTGCATTGCAATTGCAATCATTATCTGAAGATTACCATTGGAGGGAAAAAATGTGAAGATTAAAATACTGATAGTCATCACAAAAACATTTCAGCACATCATCGGTGGTGTCATCTTTCTTCACAGGAATGTACACATTTATACCTGGACATAGTTTCGTTTGCTGGATTTTGTAAAGGTTAGTCGGAGGGGAGGAAGCTGATTGGTTACAGAAAAATTTTAGTGTTGTAAAATATCTTTGATCCAAACCCTAAAAAAAAGTTAGGGTACCGAGTACAGCTTAGAGGGTGAACCTATAATGCAATGCGCAGTTAAGTCGGTAAAGGAAATGCATTGACATTGGGTATTATATTACAATTGGAGATTGTACCTGTTTGGATATACGTTAACCGGCAATGTGTTCAATAATCTGTTGACACTAATCGAGTTGGCCATTGAACTTTACGCCTAAAAGGATAAAATCTTGTGAAAGGCAAAGTTATAAACCATTAAAGGCTACATTAGAAGGCGATGCTGAAATATCTCGTTTAAGGAAAAGATGAAAGACCTACATATGTCCTAGTGGAGAAGAACTCTACACAATTTTTCTTGCCCCCAATCCACGATCAAGTTGAGTGGAGTTCAGCAAACCGAATAACTTCCTGCATTGGGAAATAACAGATTGATAGTGGGATTACGCGGCAGAGTAAAATTTATAGATGTTATGTTCTGCCGTTTAAGAACCATGGATTAAAATGAGAGAAGAAGATAAAATATTGCTAGAAAATACTAAGAACAGTATAGGCCAAAAGAAGGTACCCTGAGGAACACCGGAATTGATTGCGAAGTAGAAAGAATTAATATCATCTAACACTACTCGTATAGTGCGTTCGGACAAGAAATTCTCAATCCATCGAATGAGAATAGCATTAAGCCAATGTACGTGAGCTTAAAGATAACACGTTCATGCCAAAACCTTTTGCAATATCAAGCGCTTGGCTTTATGCTTGACCCTTGTAATCTTCTAGCGCTAGGCCTCTTATCATATGTGTACACTTTATTTTGACGCTAGAAAAAGGGACTATTTTTTGTTTTTCCTACATATTTTTTGTTGTTGTAAAATTGCTGCAAGTGTCGATTAGCTGTATAAAAGAGACCTCAATGAGAACTTAAATAATCAGCAAATACTTGATGAAGTTCAGCATGGTGGTCAAAGTCCAAGTAGAATGCATATAGGAATAAAGTGTACACTTTATTTTGACGCTCACTGTATGTCATCTCAAATTCTTTCGAATAGTGCATTGTAACTTTTGTATAACAGGTGGTAAAAACAGAACCGAATTTAGCTGAATTTAAAATTTGTTGTTTTATTTTCAAAGAAATTTGCCTTAAAATGGGGGCGTTTGTATGGGCGGTGGTAGAGAAAGTGGAGGATTTTATATGATTTTGAAACTTTATCACCATGCTTTGTTTCAATTTCAAAGTCGATATCTCTCATACGTTCGAAACAGAAATGCTTTTCTTGAACTCGTATAGAAGGGGGTAGAAGGAGTGAGGGAATCAAATCAAAATAGTGTGATGTTAACGATATTTACATCACTGACTTAAATTTCAAGTTGATACCTGAAATAGTTTCAAAGAAAAAACAATATCTTAAAATTTTGAATTTTGATGAAATTTGTAAGGGAGGGGTAGAAGGAGTAGAACTGAAAGTTATTTTTTGGCTGAAAATGACAAACAGCAAATTTCAGCACGATAGCTGAAAGCGTTCGAGACTTATGTTGGACAGATAGACAGATGGACAGACAGACAGACAGACAGACAGACGGTCACTCGGAGTCGAGATTTTTGAGCGACAACAAATAACCCTTGGCGGCTCTAAACGAGCATTATTTCTTAGCGTTACAAATGGTAAAGCAAACACAATATACTCTCAGATTTCATCTAGAGTATAAAAATTCGAACAATGAGGGTTGGATGAAGGCCTAACAGCCCTTCGACAATAATTAATGAAAAATTTTCAGGAACCTGAAGGTCAGGAGGCCAAGGCCCGATTTGGTCTGTAGTGCCATTTCAGAAGAAGTTGAGCAAGAGGCCAGAAGAATGCGCAAGCCTTGGCGATAACTAAAGGCCGATGCTCAGGATCGCGCCTTGTTGAAGGGAACTGTTTCTATCCTATGCCCCTATGGGGAGCCTTAACATTAATTTGATTAATTGATTCCTTATAATAATAAATTTTATCATCAATATCTGCATAAGTAACTGAGAGAGAAAGAGCGATCGAAAAATCTTTATGTCAGCTCTATTTGAAAATTCTTCCATACTTCAACCAGTTAGCTTTCACAACACTAAGTTTGATTCTTTTAGATCTCCTCGTATCTAACTTGTTAATTAGTTTACCAATAAAGAAGAATAAGAATAAGAAAAGTACACTGAAAGACGTGTTGTTAGTTGTGAATTAGTAGCATGGTCGTCGGAAATCTATAATAGAGTGACTCCTTTCTTGGGGTGGTGTTAGGGTTCAATGCGATTTAAAGAAAATTCACCTTCATACATTAGAAGTCCGGTAGAAAAAGGCGTGAAATTAAGTTTAACCAACCCCCACAGCTTTTTACTAAAGAAGCTAAAACTGTAAGACAAGCCGCTTTAAACGCTGACCAGATAGAGCCATCTAACCGTCAGAATCAAATTTAGGATGAATAAAATTTGGAAAGGTTATCCTATCATAGATATATTGAACTGAAATGAGAAATTTCCGGATTTCACACTGTTATGCCTTATTAAATTTGAAGTCTCGATCTCTGCTGATCTAATTTAATTACCTGATAATTTAATTATAATTATCCTTAACTAACTCCAATTACCTTTCACACACCCCATTGCGTATGGTTTAGGTTTACGTAGTAGGCGGGTGGTCTCGATAAGAGATTACTCTCCTTATTGAAGCTTATGAGATGTATGTCTTGCTTAGTGGGTAGCTTGTTGGTCTACAGTGCGAAAGTCGTGAATACAAATCGGTCGACGCATAATTCTACTGCATTGCCTACGTGTGGATATCTGGATCATCTTAATCTACAAATATGAAAAATCGGAGATAGAGGGTTGTGCGAAGTGCTAACAACCCTTCCACAATAACAAAAAACGAGCCTGAAGGTCAGGAGGCGAAGACTCGACTTGGGCTAAATTGAAGAAATGAATGCTACCCACTTGGTAGGGTTTTCAAGCTGAAGCAGGCTTGAAAGTTTGACGTCTCTGAGGTCGTCTAGCTCCGAGCCCAAATCAATAACAAACAAAGTCAGAACATATCCAGAAACCGGTATTATTTTCGATGTAAAATTCAGTTTCAGGGACCTTAAATCGCTGCTGTAGTCGTAAAAAAAGCACAAAAGCTGTTAGTCTAGCATACAATACCATTTAGTGTATAGTACACTTTAGTCTAAATAAAGCTCGTCAGGCCTTTGGTATCCTTTCCCCTTTCTGGAGGTTAAGACAGATCTCCCTTCGCACGAAGCTGCGAGTTTTTGACGTATGTGTCAAATTTGTATTGTTATATGGTTGTACTACGTGGAAAGTGACCGTTTGACTTACCAAAATACTGCAAACTTTCGTGAACCAATGCCTCCGACCAGAAGTGATCTCCAACGAAAAACTTTGGAGTACAATAAGACAGACTAAAATAGGCATTGAGATCCAAAGACAAAAGTGTCAGTGAATCGATCACGCTTTCAGGAAACCAGTGGGACACATCGCAAAACAGGCTCTGGATTATAATCCTCAAGGAAGACGTGGTGTTGGTCGACCAGAAGTGATTTCCAACGAAAAACTTTGGAGTACAATAAGACAGACTAAAATAGGCATTGAGATCCAAAGACAAAAGTGTCAGTGAATCGATCACGCTTTCAGGAAACCAGTGGGACACACCGCAAAACAGGCTCTGGATTATAATCCTCAAGGAAGACGTGGTGTTGGTCGACCTTTTAGCACATGGAAGCGAGCAGGAGGCCAGAGGAATAAACAAGTCTTGGCAACAGTTAAGGGCCGATGCTCAGGATCGCGCCTTGTGGAAGAAAGATTTATCTGTCCTATGTCCCTATAGGGGGTCTGAACAGGACTTTGATTGATTAATTGCCACATTAGTCACACTTTCCAAAAGGTATTCGATAATTCTGTAAAAAAAATTCAGGGTGTTATAGGTATATCATATGGTGTGTACTCCGTACCCTCTAAAACTACAGTACGTACAACTATTTCTTCTATTCAGTATTCGAACGTATTTCAAATTATGCAGTACATATACTTTATTATCCCTATACTTCGTGTTGGACATGAAACGAACTGAAAATGTAATTCGAAATGGACAATGTAAATATTTTGCTTATTTTCCTCAGCACAACGAAATTTAAATGTACATTTTGGTCTCGAAAATTATTTTTTAATAATGAATACGTTAAATGTCATTTTTGACACAACTGAAAGAACATAAATTATGAAATGCTGTTCGACAACTGAAAATTTTCCAAAATAACACGCTTTTCGCAATCCCATTCCTTTACAAGAGTATAACACTAATTTGCATTCGATTGTGAATCACTGTGAATTTTATCTTTAAATTCACAGTGCAGGTGTAGTTAAATAAAATTTAAACGACATCATCGATTTTTTTACTATTCCTTTGTTTAACAGAAAATTAAATCGTACAATTGATCTCTGAAAATAAAATGAAAAACTCTTAATACAGAGAAAATTTGCCACCAAATTAAATCAGTCTAGATCTATTTTACGTATTATTAAGTGGAAAATTAAATTACGTTTGACGATAATTTAACAAAAAATCCATTTAGAAGCAAATCCCCAATAATATCTCCACGTTTAAGCAGAAAAGATTCATTGCAGTGAATTCCGAAAGCGGCTAACATTAACTGCCTTTTCATATTTAACTTCTCCGCCCGGAAAACAACCAAAATAAGAAAAGACGAAGAATTCCCCCTCTATGTAACACTTCATTACAATTAATAACTCACCTAAATCTTATCTCGATCGGGACTCTCTAAGTTAAATTGTTGTCCAAAACCATCCCTTAACTTGAAACCTGCAACAATTCATTTGTGCTCTTGGCGGTTTTTCGGTCATATCATGGTCCCGACTGTCGAGAAAAGCTTTTCTCTCGCTCGCACACGAAAACATTTGCCCCATAATCAGAAGAGTCCTTGCTTCGTGATCCCTAGGAAAGAAAATAACTTCTCGAATCTCTAAAGCCCAGTCTAACCGAGACCGGAGAAGATTCATCCTTTTCGGAGGAAAACGGTGTAGAATAGTCAGCTTTAGATGGTCGACTATTTATCTCGTAAGGATAAAGATCAGCTCGTAATAGACTGCTAAAATACGAACACTCATTTATTTTAAATTATCTAGATAAACAGCAGCTGCAAAGGCTCCCCGAAACATACGGCTACAAAACAAGACACTAACTGGCCGGCTTGAAGGAAATTTTCAATGAAAATTTCGACTCATACGTCGCCGTCCGATTCTACGGCAAAGGTTCATCCTTTTTCTTCCCCCGTTGCGAAAGAGAATATAATTTTTCGGCACAAGAATTTTCACCAGAGACTATCAAGGATACAGTGATGATGGCATAGCTTTTGGACGGTTTTTCATTTCGATTAAATTTCCTCCCGGCAGATAGTAGCTGTACACCTTTATCTACTATAAATGTATGCCATCATAATATGTCATGATTTTTGAAATGAAAATTATCGTTATGAAAGGTAAATATTGAATTTAGGTTGTCGTGTTTTCCGTTTTGGGTTTTTATTAAATAAGATATGATCATAGGACATAAATCAAGCCTGGTGGCTGAGAAGTGTTGATGCGTCATGCCACAGTGGAGGTCCAGGTGATAGGAACTGATGTTGGAAAATCAATACAAAGAGATTTAATATATTTTGTCTTTGCACTTCTATATAAATAGAATTTAATGTGTAAGATGAAAACAATGGCAGTTCAGGAAAATCTTAAGAACTAGGATGTTTTGAAACTTTACATAAGTAGGAGAAATTTAAAGGTTTTATTTTGGCTATTTATTTTTATTTCACACAAAATAAGGTTGGGTAACGTAAAAGGAATTGTGTAGAAAGTTATTGGTGAAATGGTAATTGAATTATGATATTCCCGAAGCTTTTTGTGGAAACTGAATGAATTTCTAAAATTTGCATGCTGCTATAGTGATTTTGCTTTGAAATATATCTGGAGAGACTAGATAGACATTGAGATTCAAAGGGAAAAGTGGCAGTGGATTGGTAACATTTTGAGAAAGCCAAAGCAAAACATTTTCATCTAAGCTCTGGATCATTACCTTCAAAGAATACGTCGGATTGGTCGACCACAGTAGCGAGATCTGTTACCGATCCCATTCCGGGTGGAAATCACATTCAATATTTCAAGCCGAACATTAACCGGCATTTTTCGTCATAATCTCTATTTGAAAATTATTTTGCGCCCACATAAAAGTATCTCACGATATCCGTATGAGATTTAAAAAAGCTATACCTAGAATTCTTGAAATATTGGGAGAATTACTTTCCATTTTTCGTTCATATTCTGAATTTTCGTCCATTTGTTGAAATTGAGAATGTAGCAATGAATTCAAATCTAAGTTAACAGTTGGTTGTACAACAACACGAAAACTCTTCACTTCTATGTTAAGCCCAGCCAAACAATCCCTTAACTATGATGTTGAACTGAACAAAATTCAAGGAAATATTTCCAATAAAGAAAAAAAAAATAAATTGAAAATGTTTTCAAAAAGAATGTACATGTCACCTAACAACTAACTGAAAACTCACAGACGAAAGCGTGACTTATAATAGAGTTCGAAGAAAAGCAATACAGCAATAGACCCACGTCAAAATTAAATTTTACCGTCTACAAAAGTTGTATTGATTGAAAGGATTCCTATTTCAAAAACTTTCCGCAGACTTCGTTATTGCAAAGGACATTACAAACCAAATACGATTTACTGCTCTCCCATGCCATACCATCATAAGCTCGACTATCAAATCACCATAGATCTAATGATCCTGAAATAAAATGATTACTATTTAGGCTACAATAAATTCATCAATAAGTATGAAAAAAAAGTTCGATCAATAATAACCATAAAACATGGAAAATCCACATTTTGTTCGCTTTCTTAGCTTTAAAATCACCTAAAAACATAATTCATGCATACCCACTAAATTCGAATTATTGTAGAGGATATAATTCCACTGTGTGAATGCAATAAATCTTCATTGAAGCGAAATATTTAGGTCTGATAAAATCACCGCTTTCAAATGTTGAAAATACGATGGAAAGAGAGATAGGTCTAGAAAAATACCACTCCGTAATGAATCGGTCGGGTAGGATCGCAATCGTCTATACAATTTCCAGTACATAGCATTGTATTGGAAAATTGTTCAAAATGCGTGGCTAACTTCATAATAGTTATGAAAACTTTCGACAATAATATTTCTCAGTGGCATCAAGTTGTTCTATAACGTTCGTCGTGCACATCCTTCGATTTCGAGCACCCCAGACTGCTGTAGAATATCTTCTCTCGCTCGGAAGGGTTGAGAAAAGTTTAGGATTCGAAACCGACTGATGCCAATGACTGTATAATTTGCTGTATTTATGGCCATAAAGTTGGTATACAGAACTTTCGGTCTTAGGCTGTAGGTTTCTCGCGCGTGCTGTAGTGAATTTTATGCTCGGTGAATTTCCGATCGGTTTACGATTTTGAATCTCTATTTGACCACTCCTTGGCTGCCTGTTGGCGTGCAAAGAAGGACCAGACTGGACACTTGGCTAAGCATTAACTTTTCGATTCGATCGTAGTTTCGGCACCATTGCAGGCAAAGTAAATTTGCAAATGGCCAACTGGGCTACCCCGAACGAACAAAATGCTATTTGCTTGGTTTCGTTTGGTAAGGGATGAAGTTTTTTTCTCTTTTTCTGCATCACGTCTCTCTTCTCTCGTTCGCTTCATTCTTTCGCCCTTAATTTTAAATAGAACTGACCACAAGCAAAAGCATAATGCCACGAAACGTTCAGGGAATAAATGATTTGTACATTCGAGGCAGCTATTGAAGCCTGTAAAGCCAAAAATGTTTAAAATCAACCGAAATGCTCCTTGCTCTCGACTAACATATCCATTTTAGTATTTATATGTATAATGGTCTTATACGAGTTTATCTGTTATTTTTGCTAGTTATACTTCTTCGTTTACTGCACACAACTTTAGAGCGCATAAAATAACACCTAGAAGACGAACTTTAAAATCCTTTAAACTAACTAAAAGCAAGGTCCCATAAGATGAAAATATTATATCTGCTTTCTCGGTATTTTACTTGTGGTGAGGCAAAAAAGAAGGAAGTATTCAGTTTTGAGGAGGAAAAATATAATTTTCAGACATTGTGCTGGACAAGTAATTCGGAACGATATTTGCTCTAATTCTCTGCAATAGGACAGTTTGTTCTTAATAAGGAATGTGCTCTCAAGATATGTTTGTTATTTTCCTGATTTTCTACTCTTGTACTCGTTCCAAGTTTTGTCTTACGCTCGAATTGCGTTCTTAATTGAAGATATGACATGATGGGAATAATCAGGTCGCATGCGGTAACAATGCTATTTACATTGTTTAAAGTAGTATTGTAAATAAAACGTAAAATTGTTGATACTTTTTCTTCCGTCTCGTTGTTGAACTTTATTAGTTTTCAATATTATGACGTTCTATTGAAAATTACCTCAGAAATAATCCATAGTTTCATACAATTTATAATGTACCCGAATACTCTACAGATAGTAGAAGTTTTGAAACATTTTAGAATTTGTTAAGTATAGAATCTGTACTTTATAGTACCAATACAATCATTTTCTCTGAATAATTTTGGATAAGAATCTTGTGAAATCATCCATGCTTTAATCGAAGTTTCCAGATTAGCCGATGCTAATTATACACGAGGTGTAGCCTATTGTGCAGCGTTCACATACCGATCCACGCAAAGTTCCAGCACTCTGACCGTGTGGGTGTATCTTGGATTTAGGGTTTTGTAAAGGGCTAAAAATCCTTCCTCAATAATAAATAAATGTAACCTGACTTTTCAAGAAACTGCAAACTTTCGTGAACCTATGCCTCCGACGCATTTTAGGAATATTCTGGTCAGAAGTGATCTCCAACGACGAACGTTGGAGTATAACTGGACAGACTAAAATAGGCCTTGATATTCAAAGACGAAAGTGGTAGTGGATCGGTCACACTTTGAGGAAACCAGAGCGAAATATCGCCAAACAGGCTTTAGACTATACATAATCCTCAATTCTCATGGAAGACGTCGGGTTGGTCGATCATGTAGCATATGGAAGCGAGCAGTCGAGCAAGAGACCAGAGGAATAAACAAGTCCTGGCAACAGCTAAGGGCCGATGCTCAGGATCGCGCCTTGTGGAAGAGAGCTGCTTCTGTCCTATGCCGCTATAGGGGGCTTTAACAGGAATTTGATTTGGTTTTCAGCCTGAAGGTCAGAAGGTCAAAATCCAATTTGGTCTGTAGTGCCATTAAAGAAGAAAAGTTTTATCCGTCTGATCATCATAACAGTGTTATATTACTCAACCGCTCGTGAATTTTTCACGATCCACAGGTTTGGGTTTAGGTTGTAGGAGGATGGTTACGAAGAACCACAATGCACTGGGACCATCTAGTTGAGCCTGTGTACTCCTCTATTGATTCTGAGATGGAAATCACTCTGCAAAGACTGTCGCTCGTGATCCTCAGCTTGATTATGTGCAGCTTTAACAAACAATGAAACGTGGTCAGGCCGACAATAGTTTGTACTCTATAGCGACTACGTTGTAACAGCTGAGCTGATCACAATCATCAAATACTTAGTATTTTCAATATACACACGCACACATACTGGGCTAATCATCGACTGATTGCGATCGCCAACTGTTTGTCACCTAGAATTGCTCTTGCGCATACACTTGCACGGGCATACACATACAGATACACAACAACAAATTGTAAAACGATAATAAAGAAAAACATAACAGAATTATGATTGGGCGTAACGCCCAATCATATGATACTCTAGATGAAATAGGAAATAGTTTATTGTACCGGAAAATATGTCATCTTAAATTCTTTCGAATAGTGAATTGTGACTTTTGTACGGGAGGTGGTAAAAGCAGAGGGGGAAGGTTTGTAATTTTTGTATATAACACCGAACGTAGAATACAAAGTGTTTCATGCTGGATTTTATAGTTTTTTGGATGATTTTGAATCTCCTTTTCAACATCCTAATCATATCGCTTTGTTACTCATATGATCGAAGAAAAAATACTTTTCTTGAGTTTTCAATACAAAAATGTGTATGGGAGGTGGTAGAAGGAGTGAAGCGAAGTTAATATTTTTTTTTAGCATTTATTGCAATTATTAAGGGACAAATTGTGGCAAAATTTTAAGCTTGTACTTTTTCTAGTTTCAATAAAAATCGATTAAATGCATTTTATCAAAATTGTGCATTTGTATGGGACGGGGTAGAAGGAGTATTCGAATCAAAACCAAATTTCTTGGCATCAATGATACCTATAATGGTATACTTTCCTCAAAATTTAAAGTTGATAGCTTTAATGATTTTGGAGAAAAACAATTTTGTTCAAATTCCGAAGTTTCGTTAAATTTGTATGGGAGGGGGTAGAAAGTATGAGGTGAAGTTGTCAATTTTTACAAAATTGGGTGCAATTGTAATAATATTAATTTTGCCAAAAATTGGTTCTTTTACCTTTGCTAGTTGCGATGCAAACCGAATAAATGCATTTTTGAAAATTGTACATTTGTATGGGAGGAGGTAGAAGGAGTAAGTAGATGAGAGCAATATTTTTTTACAGTAATGGTATTCTCATTATAATACTATTACTAATTTTCTAGTCATTAGCTGAAACGGTTTCGGAGAAAAATCAATTTCTATAAATTTCCAAATTTCATGAAATTTGTATGGGAGGGGGTAGAAGGAGTGGGGGGATGTGGCCCGTTCACGAAGTTACTTTTTTGCTAAAAATGATATATGAAAAATTTCAGCACGATAGGTCAAAGCTTTCGAGAGTTATGTTGTAGACAGACGATCACTCGGAATCGAGATTTTTGAGCAACAACAAATATTTCTGTACCCTTGGCGACTCTGTACGAGCATTATTTCTTAGCGTTACAAACGGTAAGGCAAACACAATACACTCTTAGATTTCATCTAGAGTATAAAAAAACAATTGGAACAAGCAACGACAACGGAGAGATCGAGGAAAACTCCTTTCATGTTTCACCAGTTGACAATGTAGCTACATCATGAAGAAATGCGGAACGATGGCATTCACCCCTAATAAGATTGTCGAACCAGCTACCCAAAAGTCCGATTTCCGCAAGCTAGGCGAGCAAATTGGGTGACTAGAAGAAATGCTAGCGAATAGCGTTCGATTCAACAAGCAATGAGAGACGCCATAAACAGCATCAGAGCTATCTACGAGCTCTAGGTGGTTCAGCTATACGAAGAGAAAGCGAAGGTGGTGATCCGTAAAAACAACTTCATCCTGGCTCAAACCAATCGTGAACCCAAAAGGAATACAGGCTGAAAACAGCAAAAACAGAAACATCCATAGCAACAAAACCAAAAGAGAGATGTGCTGATTGACGCTGAGGCTCCACTGATTAGTGATACGCAGTTGAACGTCACCTCAGACAACAAGATCGAGTTGAAAAAGCCAACTTTTTGGCATCAAACTTCGCA
Organism: Chorisops tibialis; assembly: GCA_963669355.1. Lineage (NCBI taxonomy): Eukaryota > Metazoa > Arthropoda > Insecta > Diptera > Stratiomyidae > Chorisops > Chorisops tibialis. Next base: position 292,810,384 of record OY770262.1, read on the forward strand.
AGAAACTCTAAGCTAAGCACAGTCGAATCAAAGTCCTCTGTACTTACTGGACTCGGGCTTTTTGCTGCCATCACTTCGTTTTGGAACTCGGGTCATTTCCAGAATACTGCAGGAGCTCAATACTAACAAGTCTGCTGGGCCTGATCCCATCACCCCATTGTCCTTAAAAATTACGCTACTTCTCTAGCCAAACCTCTTCGAAATCTCTACCATCTTTCTTACTCTTCAGGGTGCTTTCCCCAGATCTGGAAGGTCGCGAATGTTCAGCCAATTCCTAAGAAAGGAAGCAAAGCGAACCCCGCTTATTTTCGCCCCATAGCCATTTCCTCAGTGCTTTCAAAAGTAATGAAAAGTGTTGTCAATCGCAGACTAGTCAACTTTCTTGTGGATAAAAATCTCTTACATGACCGCCAATATGAATTTCGTTCTGGACGTTCTACTGGCGATTTCCTTGTCTATTTAACCGAGCGTTGGAACTCCTGCATTTACAAATTTGGAGAAGATGATGTACTTGCTCTTGACATTGCCAAAGCGTTCAAAAGAGTTTGGCACAAATGTCTCTTAGCCAAGCTGAAGGTCAATTATTTTAACACAGCTTTTCTTAAATGGATTGAGAGTTTTCTCTCCGAGCGTTCTATTAGAGTTGTGCTAGACTGAGTAACTTCTGCGCCCTTTTCTATTGATTCTTGCGTCCCTCAGGGCTCAGTTTTATCTCCTACCCTCTTTTTAGTCTTCATAAACGACCTTCTGTCATATACTCTCAATGCTTTCCATTGTTTCGTAGATTACAGCACTTTGGATAACACCCTCCCATTTGACTCCACTGCGGAGGCATGTCCAATATTAGTGGCCTCATGCCATAATGTGTTAATACAGTCTTTGATTTCTGACCCCAGTTTAATCCTGGAATGGGGCAGGAAAAACTGAGTAGAGTTTAATGCCTTAAAAACGCAGTCCTGTCATCTATCTCTTCAACATAACGTTCCGACGTCGGCCGCTAATATGACCTTAAATAACGAATAGATTTCACCTTCTCCAGACTTCACGTTACATGTTGTAAAATTTAACAATTGCCATGATTGGAGCCAATACATCTACGATGTTGCTCTTGATGCTTCGAAACGTCTGCGTATTCTGCGGAAGTGTAGGAAATACTTTTCTACCTCCGTACTACCTCTCAGCTATAAGGCCTATATTCGACCACGCCTTGAGTGTAACTCGCATGTTTGGGTTGGGACCATAAAATAACATCTGGCTCTTCTTAACCGTATCCAGAAACAAGCATTGACTCCCTTGAGCATCGTCGAAATATCGGGGTACTGTACATTTACTATAGATACTTACATGGTAAATGCAGTAAGGATCTAAATGCCCTAGTGCCCCCCAAAATACTTGCCAAGCTGCACGCTCACACGAGTGCACTGTGAAGCCCTTGCCGTGGAGAACAGTGAAATTAAGGCAGTCCTTCATTCCTCGGACGTGGACTTCATTACCAGGCAATCTCTTTCCCACTGAATACAACCTCCAGCAGTTTAAGAACAATGTTTACCGCCACTTCAAACTCTTCCCTCCTGTATTTCAATGCTAATTTTCCTATTTTCACTTCTTTCCCTTATCCATGACGAATCAACTGTACATTGCGCATTAAAGGGTGATTATCCATAAAAAAAGCAAATGGTAGGAGAAGATTGATGGTTAATAGGCACTCACAAGAAGATTGTCAAAAAGCAGCGCAACAAGCAGGCAAAAGGAGAATGGAGGGTCAAAAGACGCCAGCAAGAAGATGGTCGAGAAAAAGCAAGAAACCAAAAAACTATATCGGCCGCTATTGTCATCGAAGCGAAAGGCGAACTTTCTTATGAGTAGATACTTTTAGCAGTTTGATAAAGGTCTCAGCAGAGACTGAAAGGTCGCGAATAATAAAGCGTAACAGTGTAGAATCTGAAAATCTTTCCTTTCAATTTTTCAATTCATTATAATTTCATTTTCCCAATTATGTTCGGACAAGAAAAAAGTAAAAATCTTAAATTTAAATCAACAGAAAAACTATACGTACCAATTAAAAATATATATTCTTATCAACTAAAAAAAGGGGGCTTCTCAGAATGAATCTCTTTATCGCTATTCAAAAATAAAAGGCACCATAAAATTAGCTAATTGAAGAAAACATTTCTAAATTCAATAGAAACTTATACCTGTATTCATTACTTTACTCAAAGCGCCACAAATTAATAACTATTCAAATAAAATCAAATATTTTCTCGTTCCAATTAATTTTAATATTCCCAGCTACTACTACCATAAAATAATACCTCAAGATCTACTTTTTCTAGTCGCCGACTATCAAAACTAAATGAAAACTGCTTCAATTTTATAATTAATTTAAATTAGAGCTTCGCTAAGTTTCTTGTTCTTGAGTTCCTCACTAAAGAGATGAATAATTCCATTAGGTACTTACTACTTAGTTGCGCTACAGTTTTATAACAAAATTTATTCAAAGCGTACCTGGAAAAGAGAAGAAAAATATGTTTAGAGAAATTAAAGTTTCGTTAAAAAAAATGCATTAATTCTAATAAGTGTGATACAACAAAAGAGAACAGCTGTAATGGGAGAGCTTTAAGGATTTAAAATAATTGTTTAGTTACTTATCATAAGCTGGAGGAGTAAGTGTATTATAATTTTTCGGGTTCGGTATGCATTTTATAAAACAGTACAGGTGTTCCGCACTCATGTGAAAGTAATCGTAAGCTAAATTTGTTGACAGGATATAACGTTTTAGATTTTTTAAGAAATGAGAAATAAAGTGATTTCGCTTGTTCTTGAACTTAAAGTTACTTTTTAGCTAAAAATGACATCGAAAAATGTTCAACTCGATAGCTCAAAGCACACCGAATATTGAAATGGCTGCCCATCTCTGTATTCAGCGATTAATTTATTACCACTTCTGAATCTATCCCCTTAACTTCCGAAATCCATCCCACCTAACTGGAGCTGTGATTTAGTAGCAATTTTACATGCCAGGAATTTCGTGACAGCAAATATGTATTTTATTTTATAATTCTAATAATAAATTATTGTGATCGACACAGGAAAAAAAAATCGCTATCCAGAAATTTATGACTAAATTAGCTAAAAGTGCAAAAAAAAATCCGTCCCGCCGTAAGCCGTACATATGCACTCATATCTCCGAGACCGTTAAAGGTAGAATGTTCTGGGTGGATTGTTGATTGGATAAGTGAGCTCCATTATCCAAATTTTCGGGAGTGTCAGGTAGGCAAAGAGTCAAAAACTACACGAAATTGCTTACCATAAAAAATTCATATTCTGGGAGCATTAAGGTGGCTTACAAATCCACCAGAATCGGCTTAGGGGAAGGCTAAGTATTGTAAGGGGAATGTTCAGGTGGGATGCAAAGAAAAAGACTTAAAAATTAATATCTCGGTTATCTTTTAAGATATGTAATTGAAACTTGAAACATATATTAAGCTATACTAGCGAGTTATGAGAAAAATACAAAATTTGGACATAATAGTAGTGGGGGCAATAGAGAAGCATTTCAAAAATGGCGCACTTTCCAAAACTATAAACCATTATATCTCAAAATTGAGTACAGGTATCAAGTTAAATTTCGTCAGATTATAGAACTGCAGTCTTTAAATTTTGTAAAATTTAAGTTGGCGGGTGTAAGGGGAGGGAGGTCATAAACAAAAATTCCGAACATTTTAAGTTATTTTTTTAGGGCTCTGGTGATTGATACAAGGTTTAGATTTTGAGTACATCTATTTGATATACTTAGAGAAAAAAATAATAATTTGCTCCAAAATTGTTATAAATCGACCCCCTGGTCTAACGTGCACAAGATGCTTCATGTGCAATGAAAAAACACAAAAACTGAAAATTTTTGAACGAAATGTTAAGGTAGAATTGTGAAAATTTGCGAAATGCACTTAAAAAGTCTCGAAAAAAAACTGTTCGAATACCTTTAAAACTTCTACCCTCTACCATAAAAAATAATTTTTTCGACTATTTCTAAGAATCGATTATCACCTAACTATTAAAAGCTAAAATTTTGCACAAAAACTTTTAAAAACAGTTAAAACGAAATTACATTAAAAGTTTTGAGATCGCGCCTACCCTTCTACTCTCTCTCATATAAAAGTATGATTTCGATCAATTTCAGTAAATCAACTAATAACCAACAAAGCTACGAACTTGATATTTTGTACGAGCACCTTTCAATAGAAACAAACTAAAACTGCATAATAAATTTTACGACTCCCTTATCTCGCCTACCCACTCCCATACAAATGTTTGGTTTCGCGAATGTAAAGTACACCGAACTTTATGAAAATTCTATGCAACTTCGCCTATAAAACTGATAATCTATACAGAGAATATTGGACGTAATTCAAGCAATCAATTAAAAAATTATTACCATCCACCCACTCTTACTATCACCCCTCACCCCTTCCGTCATAAGCCCCAAACATGCATAAATAAACGAATAAAATATTGATTATATGTACTGGAGCTATTGATCGTATCTGCAATTAAGTGTTAAATTGACAAGAGCCCTGCCCAAGAACCCCCTTTCACTTCTTCCCTAGCCACTCTAACTTGCATATGCAACTTGTTCCAAGAATAACAAAGTTGCGCCCGACTTCTGTTGGCAGTTTATTTGTTTCGAATATCTCTCAGATCGAGGATACTTCCTAGTTTGTGGAAATACTCCAACATCAGACCATTGGAAAAAAATTGATGTGTGTAACTATCGTCCTATTGCGAATCTTTTTTGCATTCCTGAGTTATTCGAGGCTGTTATTTGTGATATAATGAATTTTCATTGCAAATCAATCATTAGTCCAATCAACATGGGTTTACCAAAGGTAGGTCCATCACAACAAATCTAATGGAATTTTCCAATTTCACTATGTCAGTGACTGAAGGTGGTAAGCAGGTTGACTGCATATACATATATTGACTTTAGCAAAGCTTTTGATAAAGTGGGCCATGCTATTCTTGCTTACAAGCTAAACGCACTTGGAATTCCTTTTACTTTCATGGATTGGATCAGATTTTACCTATCTAACCGTACCCAAAAAGTAATTTTTCGAGAAGTTCATTTCTCTGTTATATCCAACACATCTGGTGTGCCACAGGGAAGCCATCTAGGACCATTGTTATTTATTTTATTTATTAACGACATGAGTTCGGTTATTTCCTACTCGAAAATTTTGCTGTACGACGCGAAATCGTTTCGCGATATTTTGAACCAGAATGATTGCGCAATGCGTCAAAGTGATTTGCAACGTTTATTTTACTGGTGTACATTAAACTGTATGCTTCTGAATATTAGTAAATGTGCAAGCGATTCATTCTTCAGGAACAAATCTTTTGTACGCTCTGAGGAACATAAGAGTAGGATCGAGTCTGATACCGAAGGTTCTTAAGATTCGCCCTGAGGGATTTTTCCTGGTCTGGTACGTTGCATCTTCCTCCTTGCGAACAGCGCTAGAGAATAGACGGATTATTCTTAGGGCTGCTTTCGCAATTTATATTAGTTTTAGGAGAAATTGATTCCCCATATTTTTTCGAAGCAGTAACTTTTAGTACTCCGCATCAATCCTTGAGAAACCATGTGCCACTCCACATTCCTCATCATCGCACCAACAATGAACAAAACGAACCAATCGCATCTATTTCGCGTATTTTCAACAGTAATTACTCTCGAATTGACTATTATCTATCTAGTCAGCGTTATGCGATAAATAATTGCTAATTGTTTTAAATTTGATACTCGTATGATGTATTTTTTATGTATTTTTTTTCAACAAGCTTTTGTAAGTAATCATTGTTTTGATGAATTTTAAAATAATTGAATCAAAACTTTGGTGAGGGAACGGGTTTAACGGCAATGTGATTGGTTGATTGGTTTTGAAGTTATCGTGCCGGAAGTTTTCAAAAACACATAAAAATGCAAATTTTATAAATACAATTTTTTTTATATTTTGTTTAGAAGTGTTCATTTTTTCCCCATAACTGAAAAATAAACTTTTCCACGACGGGAACTGGTTAGAAAGATTTCCTAATTTCAAAGTTCATATCAAGAATATTACAATCTGGAAATTTTTTTTTTTTACTTAAAAAGCTTGATTTTGATTTTTACTTCTTTGTATGTAAGTTCTATTTTTTTCGACCCAGTTTCTTTATTAGATTGATTGGTGATAAAGATTGATTCACAGTGAGCAAAAAAAAAATAAAAATAAATAAACAAATAATAATAAAAACTACGCAACCAATTTGATTTTCTAACAATTGAAAGAAGCATCATTTTTGTTTTTCAGTAAGTTCCTGGCCATCCAGCTACTTGAATGGCTATTTTTCAGCCAATTTATCATCATTATCATTTATCTGATCTTCAACGCAAACGTCTTTTCGGTTTATACGGCCCCTTAAGCGGCGAAATAAGAAGAGAAATAAATAAATTTCATAGAGGTTATCAAGAGCGATAATACAATTATGAATGAAATTATCGTACTACAGTAATTCTAGGATTTGTTTTTTTTTCGGTATAATAAAAAAACTGTTCTATTTTGTGAAATATTTGTTTTTAAGAAAAAGCTGGAAATCCAATTCGACACTTCGAAATTTTCTAATGAACATGTCAATAACTGTCATTTCAAATAATCTTTGGATGAGCACATTCCATTTTAATCAAAATTTCGAAATAAGTCATAATCGAGAAATGGTTTGCGATACTAACGAATTGCCAGATTTTGTTTATGAACTAAGAAACAAAATTATGGTACAATAATTATGGAATTCATGTTGTTCTCGAACTTATTGCATAGAATTTTCAAATTTTGTTAAGAACAATGAATTGAATGATCATAAAATTGTTGCAAATTAATTAACAAACTGTAAATGCTCAATATCCGACAGTTTGAAGAGTGTCTACAAGATTTCTGGAAGTTGAGGGGAGGGGGGAGGGACATTGTGCAAATTTTTGAGAATGGTAGAATTTTTGGACTTTGGTTTTTAACGCATTTAATATGGTATGAGACTCGCTCGTATTTTTATCAAGGCACCAAGCTAGCCTTAGGGGTGATCCTTTAATACTGCTGAGTACAGTCCAGTCGGTGCAGGGATCAATATAACATAATTATTATTTTTTACAGAATGGCGTGTGTTGTAGGCAATTTTGGCCTTTATGTACCATGCTCAAACATGGTGGGAAGGAAGAGGTTTAAGAAGGTAGGGGAAGGGGAATGAGAACGACCGTAATCAAATTGAACAATCATACGAATTAATTAAGTGAGGACGGATAGGATTTTTATCCTATCCAAATTTGCCTACAATACATGCCATTGTGTAAAAAAAAATTGTTCTACCCATCTCTGAACCGACTGAACTGTACTCTATAGTATTAAAGGATCACCCCGGCGAATGTTGCTTTTAAATTGTTAAATGTTAAATTCTAGTAAAAACGGCCGCAGGTAGTGCATTCCACATTTTGCTTACTCGAGACAAAAATGGCTCAATATTTCACTGTACGTAATTTGGGAGGCTCAACCGTAGGCTCGTGATTATGTTCAACAGCGCTAGTATTACGCTGGAGTTCATGTAAAGGATGAATAAGACGACTAATCTCACCACTACAGCGGCCATGAAAATATAGGTGAGCACTATGATATTTTGATGTTCAAAGGGGTCTATGCATGCCCCGATGGCGTCATCTCCTATCAACCGGAAGGCAAACCTCTGAATTCGATCTAGATGAGTTTGGGTGTCAGATATGCGAAATGTATGCGAGTCGGGGCATGACATGCGACTTGTAAATGGTTGCGAGATTAGATACTGTAAAATATTATTTACTTGCAGGCATCTAAAGCTACTTCATGGGTTGTGGTGAGGTCAGAATTTAAAAAATCAAATAATTCACTGTCTTTAAAGGGCACATAAGACTGCAATTGAGTCAAAGCTCTAATTGTTTTCCAGTGTACTGTCGTTTGCAAAGCTGGATTGAAAGTCGACGACAGAAGGTTGTTAATAAAAATAAAGTAGAGGATAAAACTGAGCCCTGAGGAGCCTCTCCAAGTATTCCATCATCTTGCGGCTGACAGCAGTTTTCTATCCCTTTTGATAGCACGGAAGTTATGGCTTTTCAGCGATAATTTACGAAGTTCGACTTACTTCTATTTTTGAGCAAAGGATGGACATTCACACATTTTCAGCTATATGGGAATTTTTCTGAAGAGTAGAAAAAGTTTCGAAGCCGAAGATGAGATGCAGATTTTAAGGATGATGAGAGCATTACCGTCCGTACCAGAGTATTTATTAATATTGAGATACTAAAGAATTTTATTATTTTAGAAATGACGCGAATGCAAAATCTTAAAGCATGCAATTTACTTCATGATGTAGCCTAGTGGGTAACGTGCTGGTCTTGTATTGCGAAGGTAGTGAGTTCAAATCCCGGTCGGCGCAATATATAATTCTAACATATTGCCTGCTTGGATATACCTTGGTCACCTCATTCTACGAAAATGAAAAATTCGTATAAAGAGGGTTGTGCGAAGGGCTAACAACCTTTCCACAATAAGTAATGAAAATGTTAAGGAACTTGCATGTGCCAAGGCCTGATTTGGGCTGTAGCGCCGTTGTAGAAGAAGAATTTCCTTTCATCTACGTAAATGAAAATTCGTAGATAGAGAGTTGTGCGAAGGGTTAACAACCATTTCACAATGACAATCAAAATGTTAAGGAACCAAGGCACGATTTGGACTGTAGTGCCATTGTAGTAGAAGTGGACATTATGGAGTAGTAGGAATTTCTTGTGTTGATATACAGTGCTACGCCGCTGTCGGTGAAGTATACTCTGAACTTTTAAGTCAAACTTTAGAAAACTCAGAGTTCTCAGAAGGTTTAACTCTTTTTCGAGTTTGAAGGGAACAAAGAGCCGCATTCCTTTTCAAATTCTCTCAAGAATATGATTGCAAGCAATCAGAAACTGATCCGTATCACTAATTGGAATTAATGCACCAAAAGATATGTCATAAAGAGTTTTCAAATAAGGACTTGACAACTTTTTTTCAAAACAAAATGCAAACCATTTGAGACGTTGTTCCTTCGTGTACTTTACCATGATAAAAATGTTAAGTTTACTGAATAAATTGACAGTAGCAGTTTGATGATTAGTGAAAGGGTGCGTTCACAAATTAAATTCAAAGTTGTCAAGTCCCTATTGGAAAACCCGATATTTTTCATGTTGTTTTGTAAAAACAAAAGATCAATAACACTCATTACTGCATTTGTGTTGGTCCATTCAATTAGAGTATTGAAGTCAAGCAATGTTCTGAACGTTGTAATCGCCCGCAATAACGATTTGAGCGACAGGCTTAACAGCATGCATCTATTGGATTAAATGGACAACTCATCTAATATTTCTTCACTTCGTAGCGATGCAAATAGTGTACTGTACTGCGTTTTCATTTAATTTTCAAATTTGTTTCATTTCTGAAAAATCTTTAAAAGAAAAGGTTCTATTGTTATTTTTAATGTATTGTGGATTGCGATGAAGTAAGTGAGCATACATAGAGGAGAACGGTCGGAAAGCTTTCCTGTACGAACGAGTGTCATATACGGCTGCATATTGTCACCAGCACTGTTTCAGCTGGTAGAAAATGTCATCTTGACAGCTGCACTGAAAAATGGGAAAGATAAAGTTCTTCAACCCAGTATCTACATGTACGTGGGCTTCAACAAGAGCATACCGATTGTTCTTAACGGACAAGGAAGCATTGTCAGCATGGAGGGCTGATCCAAAGAGTATACTTAGGCTCGTATAAATAAAGCTCGTCAGGCCTTCGGTATCCTTTTTTCTTTCTGGAGGTTAAGAGAGATCTTCCTTCGTACGTAGCTGCGAGATTTTGACGCATGCGTCAAATCTATCTCAGGATATGGTTATAGTAACCGTTCAAGAAACTGTAGACTTTAGTGAACCAATGCGACGCATTTTAGAAACATATTTTTGGGCAGATGTGATCTCCAACGATGAACTTTGGAGTACAACAAGACAAACTGAAATAGAAATTGAGATTCAAACTGCGGGATTGGTAATGAATCGAAATAGAATAGTTTAGCAGGACGCCAACAAAATAAACAAGCGGCAACTAAGGGCCAACGCTCAGAATTGTGCCTTGCGAAAGAAAACTGCTTCTGTCCTACTCCCCTGTAGGAGGCCTCTACAGAACATTGATTGATGCAATTGATACGAGCAGGATTCAGTGCAAGTCCGGCATCACTCTCTCGTGGGTAAGAATATCCCCTCGCAGCTTTTTGTCTGCAAAAAGAATCACGGAATCAGAAGAGTGCATAATTTTTCTTGTATGTGGAAGAGGGAAGGAGGAGATGTAGTGGCTAACCACTTCGCTTCGGATTCTGAAATTTAATATATTATGTATGTCCAGAAGTGATTTTATGTTGATCTCTTCATACCAAATTTACGAGCAATTTCAAAAGCTCTTGCTTTGAAGCCGGTTTTGGTTTTGAAATCTTGATCTGCATAATAGATTCTCAATGGGGTTGAGATCAGGGCTATTACCAGGTCAGTCAAGGGTCAAAAATCAAACTTCAAAAATCAAACTTCAAAAATAAAATCATTAATTAGCAAAGGAAGGAGAAAAATAAATTATACGTTTTCTTATGAAACAAATTAAGAACATTGTCAGTAATAGTAAAACATATAAACTTACCAATATGGCGCGATGGCATGGTCTAGAATCATCTTGAAATATGCACCCATCGGTAAACGATAAATGGCTTTCGATCGATTTTTATAAGCTAAGGCATTCACTATGCCTTCAAGAAAGGATAGTTCTACCTTTCCGAAAAATGATAAGCAACCCCACACCATATACTCAGCCGGATATTTCACATTTGGTCTGATACACTAACTGCTGTATCACCCTCCAGTTCTTCGTCTCATGTACTGCATTTCGTCTAATCCTAATAAATTGAATTTGCTCTCATCAGGGAAAATGACATTTCGCCAACTGATTTCAGTCCAGTGTTCATAATTTTTGACCATTTTTGGCGTCAAGAATGTTTTTTTTTTGCTGGTTTGGTCCCATTCAAACTAGCCTCCCTCCAGTAGCGGCTCGTCAGGTGAAGCGCATGAGGCGGCGCCTCACCTGCCACAGCATTTTCGAGCAATTAAATCTGACATTCCTTATACGATTAAATTTTGAATATTCAATTATAGTTTTAGATCATTCTCATATCAACGATACGCTTCTGCCTTTTTACCTTTTGCCTTCCATACAGTTGTAGAGGAATGGGCTTGAAGAAAAAATTAATAAATAAATAAAAGCGTTTGAACAAAACAGTGCGAGTCTGCAAGCGATCGATTTCCCCAACTTTAAAAATGAAGTGCCTGAAAAGCTTGCAGCTCGTTCTACACATTGCTGCCGTGCCGGCTTGTATGGCTTGATCCGATATCGACGTCATAAAAAACGAAAGAAATGAGGTCAAAAGCTCATCGCTTCTCGGCCAACTTCGACAGCTACCGGAGCTTCCAGAGCTTTCTGATTAACCACTGTATTGTTGTTGTTGTTGGTTGTAGAGTAGTGTGGGGCTCGATGGGACAGCTTCGAATAATTCCCGTTGTACAGCAGTGTGGGGCTCGATGAGCAAAAATGCGATGAAAAGTTTATGTTTTAATTGATTTTTTTCTTTATTTTTTAATTAATAAAGCTGGCGGTTTCATATTTTTAAATGACACATCACCCCCCCCCCCCCAAAGTTTTTTGAGCGCCTCTATCGCACAAGTCACGAGCCGCCACTACCTCCCTCAGGCGATACATGGCACCGATATTATTTTCTCCGCTTCATGCGTGCTCTACTCGCTACACAGCAGTTTTAAAACGATTCCGAAAGCTGGTGCATGGTATGGCCCGATCTTCTGCGACAGTCGTAATTCTTGGCATTCCACTACCTGTCTTGCACTTCAAGGGACCAATTTTCTAGAAACTCCACAAAAACCTAGCTACAGCAGTGTGATTGAACCCAACCTTACCTGCTATCGCAGGTGCTTAAATTTTGCTAGGAGAGCATCATTATTCGAAATTTCACCAATTCCTTCATTTTCTTCTTTTTTTTTACCATTTTGCTGTTTAGGAATTATTATCAACCGATAGCTTTGACGTACAAATTTTACTGACCTACTTCTAAGGATTAGGTTCACCTTTACACAACAAACAAAGATACTGTATACCACTTTTTACGAAATTAACTAGAAGTGACCCTTTAAAACCATATTTTTACCTGGAAACATTTCATTTCTCGCGACTGTATATATTTCTCATGGATGATAAATTTTTTTGACAGAGCAAGTATCGTTGTCAATGTAAAAAGTCCGTAGAGAGCTTTGTTAAGCTCGTATTACTGCAAAAATAGCAACAGAATCTAATCGAAAAAAGTATCAATTTAAGTACAGAGCTACCCAGCAGAGCCTGTTCAAAGGCTTTATTGACATTTCGTTCAGAACAATTTATTCATGGATAATTTATCTACAATTCGTCCATTGAAAAAGATATCCATCGAACAATTCATCCATTTAACAATTCGTTTATAGGACAATTCGTTCATCAGACCATTAATCGGAATACTTCCCTCATTAACAATTCATTTATACATATTGCATAATTTATCGATCGATATTTCGTCTTTGCTATTGCCGTCGATATCTGATATTCGGGACAGAGTAATTTAATGATGATTTAAGTGAGCGACTAAAAAATGTAAACATCTATAGGTCCCTATCACTAAACTTTCATAATACGAAACTCGCATAAATAAACGAAAGAAATATAGAATCGAGGTCTTAATACTATTGATAAATATCTTCTTCTACTTCTACAATGGCGCTACAGCCCAAATCGGATCTTGGCCTCCTGACATTCAGGTTCCTTAACATTTTTCATTACTTATTGTGGAAGGGTTGTTAGCCCTTCGCACAACCCTCTTTCTACGAATTTTTCATTTTCGTAGATTGAGGTGACCAAGCAGACAATGTGCTGGAATTATATATTGCGTCGACCGGGATTTGAACTCACGACCTTCGCATTACAAGACCAAAACACTACCCACTAGGCTATACCCTAGCTTATAAATAAATTAGTTGTAATTAAGTGTTGAATTATTGATGATTCTCCGACTTTTATTTCAAATTCTTCTGCTAAATGTCTTAGAAAATTATAACTACTAACAACTCGCCTTTTACGACAAAGTCCCTTACATTCGTCGTAAAAGGCGATTTTCTTCGAAAATTGCATATTTCAAACAAATATTCCAGATTATTATTATTCTTCATTAAATTTACTAAGATTTTTACTAAACGAAATTTAATAGTTTTGTTCCAGAAATGAAACTTGACACCCAATGGACTTTTAGTTTTTTGAAACTACAAAAAATTGCCATTTTCTAATGAATTTATTAGCTATATTTCAAAAGCGGATTATTAACTTTCTGTTGCTATACGTTTCTGGCGTGATATAATAGCCTGGGGGAAGCAATTACTTTTAAGAATATTGGTTTGTTACACTTCATACAATTAAGTAACATGTTTAATATAAAATATTATCAAAACCTCTCCCGTTAATTGCTACGAACATTTGTAATGTTGAAAGCACGCAGGAACCTAAGTTCTGAGTTTTTTATTTTAATATTTCATCTATTAGTTAATTTTTTGTATGTAGTTGTATTTAAAATTTGTAGACTCTTAGAAGCAATAAGCAAAAAAAATTATATGTTTAAAATAAAATCAACATACAACAAAGTATACTCGACAGTTAAGCTAAAAGCAAATCTAATATTTCAAGATTTGAATACAAATAAAAGAGATCTAAAATGAAATACGATGCACATTCACACTAATACTATGTAGCAGCCTCAAGCCTTTGAATTCTTTAAGGATATTACAATCCTCCACCAACCCATGGTTTTATATTGACTAGGGTGATAAAGTGCCAGAATTCGAAGAAATCTTATAACACATCTTTCTTTGATAGGCCCTTCAACCTTCATTTCTCAAATATAAACTTTAAAAATGTTAAAAAGTTAACATATGCTTTATTTTGAACTTATCTTTTATATATTATATAAATAAATATAAAAAAAAAGTAAGGACATACAAAAGCTGCAAAAGCTTAATCCGATTCGTTTCCCCCTTAAAACACGACAAATATAGGCAATATGGCCAGATTTACTCTTTCACATTATTCTTCCTGATCATGTTTAGAATTTCCATACTGGTAACACTTAGAACGGAGGACTGCGATAGTTTGCGACTGAAAGTTCTTGAAGCAAATACCGCGACGCATCTCCCCTTCCTATAGAAGTCGAATTTGATCGCGTCGAGCGGGAAAATGTTGTCACGTACTGGCCGGCAATCCCGTGTATGCATTTTTCGAATCGCATCTCAGCGATTTTTGCGTGCTGATGGCCTTGGGCTTCCGCCGTTCAAAAGCGTCAGAAAAAAAACTGTCCAGTGCACGCAAAGTGTGTTTACAGTGAAAGACGAAAATAATGCGCGCTTTTTTCGAGAATTTTTTAAATAATGTTAGATATTCATTCCGATTTGAAATTAGTATTTCTTGACTCCATAGAAGGCAAAATGCAAGGGAAGCAATGCTTCCAATAGACGCCACGCCACTGGTCTACATTGAATATATATTAAATTTTTGAAATTTTTATTAATTATACGTTTTGTTTTTAATTTTTTCTTATTTTTGTAATCCCAATTATCTATATAGCAGATTTTTGAATTTTTTTTTGGTGGCGTAGTAAAGCTTGATGTATTTTTAGTCTTAGGAAAAGATTCGAATATAAATTCAAGCAACCAAATAGATTTTACGACCATTTAAATATACATCACATTTTCACTGATTGTTTTTTTTTTTCAGTTTACTCCCGACCATCCCGCTGATCGGATTGCATTTTTTCGCTTTGATCTAGAGATATAACTATTCGGGTCTTGTACTGATTGATTACTTACAACGCTTCATATTTTTATTTTCAAATGTTTTTTTTGTCAATATTAAAAATTATTTCAATAGACACATATTTATTTCTAATTAATGGGTTGGGTTAACATATTCGATTTTTTTTTTCGCCAGGGCCTCGAAAAGGGTTGATTCGCTACTGTCTTTATGCATCATTAAAGCTTAAATGTCCTTTCAAACAGACTAAATAAATATGCTGGGTCGTTCTCGGAAGTCACGGATCTTATCTTGTTATTTTTTTTTAAGTATCTACCCACACCAAAAAAAATTAGATCCTTCTTCAGATGCTTTTGACTCAGTAAAAATTTCTTCGCATCGATTTACTATCCCCTAATAATGGAGGGTTACTTTGTTGTAAATGTTTGCTCGCATTTTTTTTTTATACTTTTCTTATGGTCGAGAGCAAAATGCGAAACGAATGAATGTGCCATCAAATATTACAGTCGAATGCTAATAATCCGTTGCCGTTTATATAAAGGAGGAGAGTTCAAAAACGAAAGACTCACCCGACAGGAATACGGGGTAGTTTGAGAAACGAAAACATTACACGACCCATAAAATCGTCTCTAGTTAGAGAGATACAGCTCCGTTTTGTATGTTATATTCTTTGGCGAAAACGAGCTTCTCGTCTCGATGTTGTTGATGATGATGACGATGGTTCAAGGATATACTCCAACATAAGGATATGCCCGGGACAAACAACAATTTCAGGCTGGTTATTTTATCCTTTGGGAGCAGAAAACCCCATATATATATTTGGTAGCGTTGAGTTTGCGAAACCAGTTCACATTCGATGTCATTTTCATTTTCAAATTTTGGATACTGATACCAGTTTTGAACATCATCGCCTTCTATACTTGTATGCAAGCACTACTATTAGTACGGTGTACTTAAACTAATAGCGTACATGTATGTACATATTAAAAACCATATCGGATTGATGTTTAGTCGATTAGTGGTTAAATCTGGTGGTGTTATTGCACCAACGTGTTGAAAATGCTTCGATGTTAAATTGGTGCTTGAGAGAAAATGAAAGTTTTTTTGACATGGAAGGAGTAGCGATAAAAAACGCCAACATCAATAAGTGCAACAATTTTGCTCTTGTGACTCTATTTCATAGTTTCAACCCAAATGGTTAATGTATTTTCAAGATGCGACGAGAATTTTCCACTTTTCCATAGTTATTCAATTATTTTTTTCGTGGAATGGAACAAAAAATAAGAGCCCGATTATACATCAGTCAGGCTCAGGACCAGTGTCAGAAACGTCATAATTCTACAGTGCTACGCATCAACTAATACCACAACACCTGGTGACAAAGAGGAGTTTTATAGCCAACTGAGTGCTTCCTTGGATCGTGATATTATTAACATCTTTTAGGAGATATGAACGCCCAGGTTGGTTCGACAATACTGAACTAGAACACGTCATGGGGATGCATGGTGACTCTTGGGTCGACGAGTCAAGACTTTGGATTAAGAGACCCGAAAAGGGCGAATTATACGTGGAGTTTTGTAGTATTTGGCAAATGGTCATCGAAAGGAACTATTTGTCCACACAAGAGTCATCATAAAACATATTGGGTTTCCCCTGATGGTGTTACTCAGAACCAGATCGACCATTTGGCTATAAGTCGCCGATGGAGAAGATGTCTCCTCGATGTGCGAGCGAAACGTGGAGCTGACATGGGGAGCGATCATCACTTGATGGTTGCTTGTTTGAGATTGTGTACAGCAGCTATCCGACGACCACAAATTCTTCAAATGAAGCTCAAACTTAATGTGGATAAACTCAGAGATCCCAACAAAAAAAGCGGGTACACCACCATTCCACGCACAAAAACATCCACATAGGGCGAATATGAAATACGCACACTGAACGTCAATGGGAGGCAACCAGTCACACGTTTGTACCTAGTGCTGAAAAATCTGTAGGATATGTGCAAAGCAGTGAGTAACCTTGGATGTCGCAAGACACATGGGACAAGGATGGCGATCGGAAAAAATCCAAATTGGCAATCATCTCCCAATTCGATGTCAACCACCGAACACCCGTCTTGAGACAGAACTACCGCGATGCTCACATACAACATAAAAAGGCTGTAAGACGCGGCAAGAGAAAGGCCTTTGAAGATCTGGCAAACAA
Organism: Chorisops tibialis; assembly: GCA_963669355.1. Lineage (NCBI taxonomy): Eukaryota > Metazoa > Arthropoda > Insecta > Diptera > Stratiomyidae > Chorisops > Chorisops tibialis. The sequence goes on from OY770262.1 coordinate 292,827,591, forward strand.
GGCAGAATCTGCGACTTACTTTGGGGATTTGGGTTCACTATTTAAAATTATGAAGCGGCTAACGAACAAAAACTTCACCGCCAACCATCTGGTGAGAGATGTCAACGGAACTCTTCTTAATATGAGTGAATACCAGTTGCGACGATGGAAGGAATACTTCTCTAATTATTTAATCATCTTGTCACAGGAAGATATTCTAGAAATAGAACCACTACTAAACATCAAACCGCATAAGTCCTTTATTAGGGGCGATCCCCCAGATAAGGAAGAGATAGTTTTCGCCATTCGGTCAATGGCGGGAAGGAAAGCCTCAGGTATACACGGACTACCAACCGAACTCCTTAAAGCGGACCCGGAAATAACAGCCGATATACTCCTACCACTCTTTATTGAGGTGTGGAATGAAGGAAGATATCCGACAGAATGAAAGGAGGGCGGCATTGTATCATTCCGAAGAAGGGCGACCTTCGGGATTGTGGCAATCGGCGTGGTATATGTCTACTTAATGCCGTATCGAAAATCACGGCTAAGATAATTCTCAATAGAATTATTGATGACGTGGAGAGCACTCTCGAAGTTCATCAGGCAAATTTCCTAATAGGTCGAATTGTACCGACCATACAAATACCCTACGGATAATATTGGAGGGTCCGCGGAAATGGGTTCATGTTTGTGGACTTCGAGAAGGCTTTTGACAGCGTTAAGCGAGATTACATATGGAATGCTTTGGTAAGAGAGGTATTCCAGATAAGGTCATAGCTTCGATTAAGGAATTCGACGAAAATGCAAGGTGTCGCGTCTTACATAGCTGTCCGAGAGCTTTCCTGTGCGGTGTCAGACAAGGCTGCATATTACCACCAGTCCTGTTTCTGGTGGTAATAAATGACATCTTGAAAGTTGCACTGGATGGTGGGGAAGTTAAAGGACTTCAATGGAGACTATTTAACGCCTTAAATCATCTTGATTATGCTGATGAGTGTGTTTGCTTACCCATAGCCGTTCGGACTTAGAGTTGTGTGTTCGCACGTTGCATTCTAAATGCAAAGAAGCCGAACTGAAAATAAATGTGCGTAAAACCAAGTACATGCACATGGGTTCGAACGCAAGCACACCGACTGTTTTTAATGGACAAGATGTGGAAGAGGTGCAAGTTTTTGTTATCTCGGATGCATTGTCAGCATGGACGGCGGAGCAGAGATGGATATTGAGGCTCGTTTAAATAAAGCTCGTCAGGCCTTCAGTATCCTTTCCACTTTCGGGAGGTTAAGAGAGATCTCCCTTTGCACGAAGCTGCGAGTTTTTGACGCATGCGTCGAATCTGTGTTGTTATATGGTTGTACTAAGTGGAAAGTGACCATTCGACTTACCAAGAATCTGCAAACTTTCGTGAACCAATGCCTCCGACGCATGTTAGGAATATTTTGGCCAGAAGTGATCTCTAACGACGAACTTTGGAGTGCAACTGGACAGAAAAATAGGCATTGAGATTCAAAGGCGGAAGTGGCAGTTGATCGGTCACACTTTGAAAAAACCTGAGCAAAACATCGCCAAACTGTGTCTGGATTATAATCCTCAAGGAAGACGTCGGCTTAGTCAACCATGTAGCACATGGAAGCGAGCAATTGAGCAGGAGGCCAGAGGAATAACCAATTACTGGCAATAGCTAAATGCCGATGCTCAGGATCGCGCCTTGTGGAAGAGAGTTGTTTCTGTCCTATGCCCTTATAGGGGGTCTTAACAGAAATTGCAATTAATCAATCAAATTTCTGTTAAGACCCCCTATAGGGTCATAGGACTCATAACAGGAATTTAATTGAGTTTAATTTTTACTTGAAATTCAGCAACCCCTAGCGCACTTCAATACCTTGTATTCAATATTTTTGGCAAATTTAACTAGCCTACGAAATTTTCATGTCTTCAGGTGATGGTATATTCAAAATTCAAATCGGCAAAACATTCCACGTGAACGATATAATTAAAAGAAATAAAAAGCGAGACAAAGAATTACAAATTTCGACAAAATAGCAACTTATTACAGTCAATAAAGCTCTCAAGGTCGTTCGGTCGATGAAAAGCGTTTTTATCTAAACTGCGTCAGAATAAAAAATAAATTATTTTAATTACAAAATGCGACCTTTATTCTTCCGAATTTTTATTTGTAAACCAAACCCTTTTTTTTGAGATAAGATAATTATCTTAAATACTACTTTTTATCATTCTTTTTATTTTCTAAAAATTTGTTTTTTTTTTCTGCTTCAATTTACTTTCCTACTAAATAAATATCGTCTTTGCTCATTCTGGTCACGTCGATTAAAGTCTTACCCTTTTCATAAAAAACGAAAAAAAATGAATAACATAAACGAACGAGAAAAGTTAAGGACTGACTGCATAACATTCAAGTATCTCTATATCATGTAATTTAAGATTATCTGTCTATTTGATTTAATTTTCAAAGAATTTTAAGAACGACCTTTTTCATACTAGCAACACTCTTATTTCTCTGTAAAGGGCTTTCTTTCGAATTGTTTGAAGATGAACGCAACCAAGTCTATAGCACTCTGTGTAATACTAGGGGGGGTTTTAGAATTGTCAGTGTAAGAACTTATTGAAATTTTAATTTAAATTAGTCTTTCTTCACTGGAAGTATTTTTTTAAAATTTCTCTTTAGTTCTTTGTTAGCGTTTCTATTTTTTTTAAATATAGATAAAGGACGTTATAATTGATTAAAAGATAATAAAATACCATTGATACTGGAATTTAAAGATTAAAGCTTTTATTTTTAACTAATATTTACTATTTATTTTTACACTTGTAAAGGCTATTCAGACAAATAACGAAAGGATGGCATTCGACAGGGTTTCTCTAAATGATAGTTTAGGTCCTTAAGGATAACATGTTTTAAGGTGTACACCAAAATCTTGCTTATATTCAAACAAGAACTATTTTACCGAGATCTTCAAGATTGCTACGCACCAGAAACAAGCAAAACTTGTGCTGCATAGAAAACAAAACCTATTCTTATTCGTAGTAAATTGGAACAATAATTTGTTTACATAAATTTTATATATCAAAACCAATTTGATTTCCTCATTCATTGGAAAAGAAAGAAACTTTTCTTTAGTACTTAACAAGAAATAGAGTTCGATTTAAAAAGGAATTGATTGGAATATATAAATTAAAGGCATCGCATGTTCATAAATCTCATACCATATCATCACAAACGAAGAGTCTCATTCACAATACAGAACGACAATCATACAATTCAATGGAGTTCTTTCATAGAGTTTTTATCTTTCGCAGTATTTTGAGAAGAAAAATCCATCCAAATGCAATATCTCACACAACTGGAGGTTTTTGATACTCGTATACTCAGTTTTTCCTTACTTCCTGTTTTTTTTTCCCCATTTTCTGTTTATTATGACAATGTGATGCCTTAGAGCTGTATCATTGAAATAATAATAAATAAATAAAAAAAAAAAAACTGCAGATTTCCTACTGCTTTTTGAAATATCTAACATTTTCCAATTGTATTCCGTTCGCTTCATATTTACTTTTGTTCGCTTTTAAAATAGTCAGGCACATGTCGATAGATTTCCGTTTGTATAAAATCCTAACTACTACCGATGGCTGGTTGGCAACGTGAAATGATAGTAAACCAGCAAGCTAGCAAGTAACAACAACCCAAGTATCCTCTAACGAACGAACTAGAGATCCGAATGCAGACAAGTGGAAATGATATTCCGGAAAATTTTTACCAATCCTTTTGAATTCATCCTTTAGTCGGGGTTTGTTATACCCGCTATCTGGATAAGTATGTATTGCAGCCATAGACGCTTATTCTATCTACTGTATAGAAAGTAAACTTCGGATTTGTAGTATGAAATGTGGCGCTCTAATCTGATATTATGATATTGCTGAGAAAAAGGACCATTTTCAAACAAAACAGAAAAATATAACGAAAATATATTTCGAAAAATTCAACAATAATGACAGATTAAGAAGGGTAGTATTCTTCTAGTTGCTGGACATAATTCCAGTTCGGTGAAAATCTGAAAATCTTTCAAAGGTTTCTAACAATTGAGGTGAACTGGCCGTTCCAAACAATAAGATTGACTGGATTAAAAGAAAAGAAAAGAAGATAAGAATCACATGTTCGAAAAAAAATTCTTGTTAAAATGTATTTGATTTAATCCGTTGTGAATAGAAGGTTTAAGAGTAATCCATTTAGAAAAGTCTAGACAGCATTTCTATTGCACAAATTAATTCCACTTTTATGAAGAAAACCGCTTTTATCTCAACTTAACCTTGAATTATTACTTCTGTTACTTATAACAGGAGTGGTGTTGGAATAAAAAATAAGAAAATGGCGAAAAATAATCTTCAAAGCAATGTTGTATAGTAGGTACATTGAAAGAAAACGCTCAACACATTACATTTCAGGGATATATAGCCGCCTGGGCTTTAATGTTGAGATCCGGTTTGAGACCAAATAACTCTCGTACATAATTAGAAAAATTTCGCTGCATTTCCATACCCAAACTGCAAGACCAGATATTCTAGCACTTGGCGGATGTTGTTACCGGAAAGTGAACTGTTTTTTCCTGTTCCCGGATGTAACCTTGTCCCAGCTTTTTTTCGCCAGCGGGATTTTACACTCTACATCCACGATGAATTGTCTTTCCAATTAGTTTCCCATTAAGGAAATTGCTACAATCCAGAGTTTAATAACATCTGGATAAAATTACTGACCCAAAGACATATTAGATACTTTTGCTATGCGTATACAAGCCCAGCAATGACAGTAGCGAATACTCTATAAGAACTGGATGGGTTATCTAAATCTATCCAGTCTATATACACTGCAAATACTGACGCTGAAATCGTTATTGCGGATGATTTCTATGTTCATAATATTGCCTGGCTTAACATTCCCCCACTACGGACCAAGGGGGACGTGACACGAAATTTATGCCTCTTTAAACGGATTAACACAACTGGTGAATGAGCCTACTCGTTTTTCAGACATCGAATCCTAATCTTCTTGACTTATTTCTCAATAACCAACCTGAGAAATATTCTATCTCAGTCATTCCCGCATCGCCAATTGGAAATACAGATCATTTCTTGAGTCGTTTTCAATTTCCAGTTACAGCAACTACACCACTCGCAGTCAAGGCACCTCCAAGAAACATATGGCATTTCAAAACAGCCAATTGGGGGGCGCAAAATAACTTCTTCAATGCCTTTAATTGGAAGTTGTGCTTCGATTCCAACGACTGCGATGAAGTCTGTAGAAGTGTCACCGAGATTATCCTGATAGAGCTTTACCTCTACATACCTTCCAGTCAAAAGAGAGTCAGACCATCAAAGAATCCTTCGATGGTTCAATAAAGAATGTCTCGATGCTATTCTGAGCACGAAACAAGCTTTTCAAGCATTTAGAGGCAATAAAACACATCCCAACACAGAACTTTTCAATGCGGCAAGAAATGCCTCAAAATCCATACTCAATACTGTTAAATTTTAGTATGACTAAAAACTTCGACGGAAGATCCTCCAGTGGTCATTTGTCGAAACAGTCAACAACAATTTCATTTCTTCTTCAATACCACCTCTAGTTGATAGTGAGCGTACCGTAGTTCATCCTAGCGAAAAACCTAACTTACTAGCACCAAGTTTCGCAAGAAACTCTCGACTTTCACTATCAAACCAATCGCCTCCCACTGCAAATCCGTCTCGTTTCTCACTGCCTGCACGGCATTTTCGCACGAAACTTATTTCTCGAATCCTTAAAGACCTCAATATCCACAAATCTGCTGGTCCGGACGGTATTCCCCTTAGTACCTTAAAAGTGCGCCACTTCTTTAACTAAAACTCTTCGCAATCTTTTCTATCTTCTTTACTTTTCTGGGTGCTTTCCACGTATGTGAAAAGTTGCGAATATTCTGCCAATTCCCAAGAAAAGAAGCAAAGCGAACCCGCCAACTACCGCCTGATAGCCATTACTTCAGTGCTCTCGGAAGTAATGGAAACTGCTATCAATCGTAAAATCGTCAAATATCTGGAGAATAAACAGCTCATCCATGATCGTCAGTATGGGATCCATTCTGGAGAATCTTCTAGTTTTCGCACTTGTCATTGCGAAAGCTTTTAACAGAGTTTGGCATGAATGTCTCTAAACTTAACAAGAATATTTCTGTAGCATGTCTTCAAAAGGGCTAGGGTGTAGTCTAGTGGGTAGCGTGTTTGGATTACAATGCGAAGGTCGTGAGTTCAAATCCCGGTCGACGCATAATTCCAAGCACACTACCTGCTTGAATATACCTTGGTTACCTCAATCTCCGAAAATGAAAAATTCGTAGATAGAGGGTTGTGCGAAGAGCTAACAACTCTTCCGCAATAAATAATGAAAATGTTAAGGAACCTGAAGTTCAGGAGGCCAAGGCCCGATTTGGGCTGTAGCGCCATTGAAGAAGAATGAATGTCTCTTGTGTGTCTTAGGGCCGTAGGCCTTAATGATACTCTTGTTCAATGAATTGAGAGTTATCTCTCTGAATGCACTATACGAGCAACATAAGATGGCGTTACTTCTTCCTCCTACCCAATTGATTCCAGCGTACCACAAGGTTCTGTTTTATCTTCAATACTTTTCTTAGTTTTCATAAACGACCTTCTGTCTACTCTCAATCCAATCCATAGTTTTGCAGATGACAGTACTTTAGACAGCACTCTGATGCTGAATCAAACAATCATTCTATTGCTTCCAATTGCTGAACTCGGATCTCAACTTAACCCTGAAATCGGACAAAAAAAATAGAGTAGAGTTCAACGCATCCAAAACTCAGGCCTGTCATCTATCCCTCAAACGTGATGTTTCAGTGTTGTCTCACAATTTAACCTTTGATGGTGCACAGCGTCAAAATTAATGACCACCTGAATTAGGCCCAGCACATCTTTGATGTTGCCTATAAACGTCTCGACGTTCTCCAAAAATGCAAAAAATTCCTATACTGAGTTAACTGTAAATTGTATTAAAGAGTGACTCCTTCAGGTAAAATATGACTTAAAAATGGCTATTTTCGCACAGACATTCCTGACAAAGCACACAATATAATGAAAATTTGTTTTTATAATTTTAATCCTTGTTAATTTCACAACACCATGTTGGAAACAAATTTTTAAAATTATGTTTAGGAAAAAGTTTACAGCATTAGTCCAGGTTCGGTTTTTTAAAAATGAGAAAAACTATACTTTTCGATGCGACTTATGACCTATAAGTCAGGCGACGACTATATATTATTTTTTGCAATCACAATAGAAAAAGGTTGCGACAAGTGCTTGACGGAAGAACTTTTTCGATTTTTATAAGTTTTGTTAATAATAAATGGAGTTAAAAAAGAGAGTTTCTTATTGATTTTTTTGTTCGAATTTATGTATTAAGACTGATGACTATGAAATTTGTTTAACACTGATATCGAAGAATAGAATGTTGTTAAGCTTATTCAATAAGTTCGGTATTAGTTTCATAAAAAATACATCATAATTGTTTGGAAATCAATCAGTAAATTTCGCAGGAAAAATTGAAGCTCAGTATGCCTTGAGACGGCGACATGAGCAGAGGTCGGTCTGCGCCGATTTTTCAATCGGTTGGTCTCTTTTACAAGATGTTCGTACGCTCTCAAGAGATTTGTCTTTTCCCGTTCGCATTTTCGATGATCGCTTGCATTCTTTGTATGTGTTGTCGCGGATCAAAGTTCGTAGGTGGTGACTGATGAGAAATCCATTGACCTATGCTTATTGATAACTTTGTGTTTGTAATTTTTCCAATGCATCATTTTCTTTCCTTATTCCTTCGCGACCTATTTCCCCACTTTCATTTCCACTTCCTCTTTATTCTTGTACATTCCGTTAGTTGCATCCTCCCGCATCGATGTAGAAAAACTAATCATCACAGCATGTACGACTGGCTAGAAGTCGAGCAAATTACAACACGAAAAAGTGTTCAGAGAGAACAAAATCATTTACTCTCTCGATTTTAAATCGTAGGCAAAATGATTTGAAATCGATATCGACCGATGGTAGGTACGGCCCCTTAAGATTGCGCACAAGAATAAGGTGATCAATTTTGTCGAATGTCTTACTATAGTCTATATAAATCCAGTCCACCTGTTGCCCTTTCTCGAGAGCGGAAAGACAGAAGTTAGAAAATTGGATCAAATTAGTAACGGTGGATCTCTTTTACTTCTACAATGGCGCTACAGCCCAAATCGGACTTTAGCCTCCTGACATTCAGGTTCCTTAACATTTTTTCATTACCTATTGTGGAAGGGTTGCAGCCCTTCGCACAACCCTCTTTCAACGCATTTTTTTTTTATTTTCGTAGATTGAGGTGACCAAGGTATATCCAAGCAGGTAATGTGTTGGAACTATATATTGTGCCGACCGGGATTTGAACTCACGACTTTTCGCATTACAAGACCAACACGCTACCTACTAGGCTATACCCTAGTAACGGTGGATCTGCCTTTCACAAAACCATGCTGAAACGATCTTATAAACTTACAATGGAAGTACAAAACATCACAAACAATTTAGCCACACAAGAAAGAATGGAAATCGGCCTGTAATTGCTTACAATATCGCGCTTGCCAGATTTATGTAAAGGTGTTATAGTAGAGAATTTCCATAATAAAGGAAAAGCACCGGATCGAAGGGATAAATGTAATAGGTAGCCAAGAATAGGTAAAAGAGTTAAATTACACCTCTTAACTACAGACGCAGGCATGCCATCTGACCCACAAGAGAAATTATCGGCAATATCCCCAATGTATTTCAAAATGGTTGCATCATCAATAAAGATATCTTTTGGGAAGTAGAAGGGAACTTTGCTAAGTAATGAGAATCATTGAAGTCAGTTACTGAAACACTAATGGAGCTGATCATGGAGGATATTCAAAATGATTGGATCTGATTCTTCAACCATTTTTCCGATTTGTTTCTCCTTTAAATGAGCATCTTTAGGAACAAGTTTCTACATTTTTTCGACCAGCCCAAGTGTTAATCACCTTCACCTGACTTTCTTCCTTGCCTGAATAAACTACGCCACTTACAAATCATTGTTTTTCCGTAAATAGATGAAATTTCTTCTAAACTGATTTGTGGTGTTTTTCTTTGCTTGGTAAGGAACTTTATGGCCGCACGAAACTCAATTTTGTCCACAGTTATCGTTTTCTTTACTATTGATTTGTTAATGTTAGTCATTCGATTTGACAGAAACTCTTGTATTGAGTGTTAGAATAGGTAAAAATATTGTCTTCCTCCTTTATCACCCCTTCGTTTCACGAAATTTTTGACTTACCCTCGTATCTCATGATCTTAAATTAGCGAAATATAATGTTCCCAACTAGATGGTCCCACTGTAGACAGGTTTTTTTTCCGAGACCACCCTCTTACAACCTAAGCCTTGTTGTTGCCCCTTCATACAACGCAATAAGGACCCTAAAGGTCAGGATGCCAAAACCCGATTTGGTCTGTGTTGCAATTGAAGCAGAAATTGCTAATAAGCCATAGCACAAAACTTGATACGTTTCCCAAATGACCACCATTCTGCGCAACATTAAACTTTGCTATAATCTTAAATAAAGTTTCGATATAAAAAAAATTTCTAAAATAGTGCTGGACTTTAATTAAAAATCTTAAAATTCATTCCATAATAAAAAAAAGTCTAACAAAATTGAATGAATTGCTATCGAAGGAGCAATTCATGGGTGACTTCTAATTTTGCTGAAAAGTTACAGAATTTTAAATTACCTGTATACCTGTTGCTATACAAGAAATAGTTTTCCTCTGAATGTATATGAATTTCTTAGATAAAATAAAATTAAACAGCTTGCATTATAAATTCGACCTTTTGTCGCATATTTCCCTAAAGAAAAATTGCTGTTAAAAAATATAACAAAAATCTTTTGGTTTAATTTTTTTTTCCGTAACAATGTAAAGAAACTCATTAAACACTCAACAATTTGTATCGACCCTAAGGGACTTATCGGATGAAAAATTCTTCTTAAATCCATCCGCTTATGTTTCTCATTTGTCGTACAACTTACAATTTTCTTAAAAGAAACAATGTCACCATGAAAAGCTATAAAACACGACATAACATAAAATTTCATTGCATTTTTGCTGAACATTTTTTTTATTATTATAAATAAACTCGTAAAATTGTGATGCTTGGAATACACTGTTTATAGTAATATAAAACCGGTGCGAATTACGACTTGACAGATCATTAGCCCCTGACTTCCTGCAGAAGCGAACAAAATTAGTGCATTTTAAATTTCTTAAACTTGAAGAGGAAAAAATTTAAAAAAAACTTCCTTGTTCTTTTCGAATTTCTCCATTTTATATTTTCATAGAATTCGTTTGCCAATTAGTCCGATTTCATTTCCCGACCGCCAAATTTTCGAGGAAAAAAGAAAAAAGAAATGGCATCTGAAGATGATGGTTCACTTCACCATAATGACTGCAATGTGTGGCCTATTGTCCTGTATAATTTCGTAGAGGATAGTTTCTTCTTCTTTTTTTTTTTTTTTGCGGAAACACATTTCCACACAGTTCCATAGAGGAATCATTGGCATGCAGAAGTCCTTTCCTTTCTGAAAATTTGCCAAATTTTAGCCTCGAAATTTGAATTCAATGTGGCATTTAAATATTTTATGAGACCCTTGATAGTGCTAGGCGACTAACGAAAAAAAAAAAAAAACGAGGCTGAAGTTAAAAACATTTTGCGATTTGAGGAGAATGGAAAACATTTTCAAACTAGGTAATATGGAGTGAAACGTTCAAAAGGGAAAAGAATCACAACCAAAATGAGCATAAGGATTTTTCACTGGGCCTATTTTATGGCAACGTATATTTATGTACATAAAAACAATGCTCAACGATTTAACAAAGTGTTTTGATTTTTCGGTTTAAAATTTACGACCGCTTTCAGTCCCGACCCCACACGGGTTGCATAGTTTGGAAATAGTTGCTTTAGGGGCGATCGTTTCTTTCCGGATACATGTTTCAACTAAAGAAATCTTTCGGCAAATTCTCTTGGCACAGTGGCGGTTAACCCACAAAAACCCAGTACAGTAGAACGCATAATGCACAAAACGAACGAAAAGCCTGAAACATTATGAGCTTTAAGTCCTTGGAGATTTTCCGCAAATTTGAAGACTAGGTCCTTTACTGAGCATTGTTCTAGCAAACAATATACTAGTTGTATGTACTATACTCGTAGTATACGCCCTTGTTTATTGGGCAATTTCGGCAAAGTTTAAAGCTAACAAACAAGATGGTTAGTCGAATCGTATACATGTCGAGAGAATTTTCAGGTTTGGAATACCGTATATACGATTGTTTGTAATATCAGTTTGGCACCGGAGCAACCTTTCGACTTAGGGGTTTAAACGAAATTATTCCGAAGAAAATGCAGTAAGAGTTATTGTTTTGGCATAAATGATGCATTTTGCTTAATGTTTCGTAGAAAATTCATTAATTATTCGCTTGCATTGTTTATTGTAATTGAGTGCAAGCATTTGGAAACGTTTGGGAGAAAGTTTTAAATTTTATGTGGTATTAGTTTTGCATGTATTTGTTTTCATTCAGACGCGTTCAACCGTACCGAGAAACTTTAAATTATTTTATTTATAAATTTTTGAAGAAAATTCTTTCCTCAATCTTAAGAAGCACACTAGCTATTTGGAAATTTACCTTCGAGAAGAATATTTCTACTAGCGTCATCAATTCAAGGAAGTTTCAATGCACTGTGACTTTCGAAATTGCACAACCGGTAACAAATTGCTCTCTCATTCAACATAAACTAATTTATCCGGAAAATCTCACAATACCACATATCATTTTATTGCAGCTTAAATAGCATTTCCGCTAAACTTACCACAATTCCTGTTGAACTTTAGCTCTCATTGCACTTTTCCAGATAGGGTAAAATGCATTAAATTCAATTCCGTTTAATTTTTGAGCGCGTATTTTTACAAACATCTAAACTTGAATTTTTCCTTCGACGTTTTTCCGCAAAAGACTCTTGAAAATTATTTTTTGATCCTTGTATGAAGTATATAGTTATATGGATATGTGCAGATATTTGTTGAATCGTTTCGCATGGCTAACTTTAGAAATACATTGCACAAACATGTATTCCACTTGACTTACGTCGAAAAGATTAATCTCAAGCGAATGAGCCCTGACACCACCGGGTGACGACTATAATGATTATAAAATGTGTCACCTGCTAAACTGCATCCTTTTTTCTTTGGCGGTGGAAGGAGCTGGCTGGGTGATGGCTATGCCATATTCCAACACCGTTCGCCTTTTGTGAAATATTTATCAGAACGTCTTCTGCTCTGTTTGTCAACCGTGGACTACTATCGCTATTCCAACGATCCTTTTAGCTTGATGTCCTGGATTTATCTACGAAGCATAAACCGTACCAATACAGTTTTACCTCATATTCTCGATATAAATGTAGATGATGCCTGGCACGAAATGATGCCTGGCACGAAATGACGCTGGCAAACACAGGAATAATGTTGATGATGATGATTTTCACTCTCGATCTCGGTTTCTCTATCTCTTTTGCCTGTAGAACACAAAACGTTGATGGATTTTGTTCTGTTTTAATCAACGCAACGATTTGATAGGAGTAAGCTCAGTCATCTATTTCGTTGCCACTTAATTTTCTCTATACACAGTTTTAATAATTAAAATGATTTTCAACGTCTGATACGGAAGAAGATGTTGGTTTCGAGGGTGAACAAGGCAAGAATACAAAAGTGCTAGATTTTCATAAATATTTTAAAAGTTCTGGCTTGAAAATGCAAATATTATGCTATCCTGAAAGTTGTTAGTCTTATTTTTGGATCGAGGGAAAATTTTAAAGTGTTATTTTCAAGTGGTGAATAAATATTTTCTGTATGTTTCTTTGTGTTACTGAGATGTGTTTAATCAAGAAAAATATGCGTATTGTTGCATGCCAGCCCTATTCGCTCACCGAATGTTCGACATCTCCGCCCACTACTCTCGACATCAACAAAAATTTTACGCGAGCACAAAATTCCGATCAAGTTACATGCCGACGCACATCGACGACAACGATCGGTTTGAACGTCGGTATGGACGACAACGGTCGGCGTGAAAATCAGTAGTAATCACATTGGGTGTGGACGTCGGTATGGACGACAACGGTCGGCGTGGACGTCGGTATGGACGACGACAGTCGGAAAAGACGACGGTCAGTTGTGCTGGATATAAAGGGTGAGCGGTTATGATGAAGAGTCAGTTGTGGGTTGATATTTTGACAGCAGAGTCGAAACTGGAAAGCGAGTAGTGGAATCAGCAAGGCGAGCGTAGTCTGCGGTCCGGGTGAGTTAGAAAGTAAGTCCCATGATCCACAGGCAAAGTTCAGCAGCAAGCGACAGTAAACGAGTAAGTCTTGCGATTGATAGGCGATGTTCAACAGTAAACGACAGTAAGCTAGAAATTTCTGTGATCGACAGAGGTAGTTCAGCAGAAAGCGACAGCAAGCGAGTAAATCCTGTGATCGATAGGCTGAGTTCAGTATGCAAATACGTCGTAGGATCGACGGTAGAGATTCTGCAAGTCCTGTGGTCCACAGACAGAAGTAAGTCCTGCGTTCAAAAGGCGGAATTGAATAAGCGAACACATCGTTTGATCGACGGTGGAGATTAGCAGTCGAGTGAAGATTAGAAAGCGACCCCTAGCGCACTTCAGAATATTACTTTCATGGTTCGATATTTTGAGATGAATAGGTATCGAACTTTTCAAATGCATTCTTACAAAAATCAAACGTCAATCTTTGACGCAAAACTAAAATGACTATGGCAGATAATACGATTCAGTAGGTTTAAATGACAGGAGACCCATCCAGTGGCGTGGTCTGAAATTATAGCTATGCGAATCAATTCCCTAGTAAGATCATGCAAAGTTCTTAAACGATGCAATTATGATTAATGATCAGAAAACAAATCTTTTGTTAAATTTCTTAAGATGTTTTTATTGGTCACTCAACAAGTGTTAATTTCTAGGATCCGGGAAAAATTGAGAATATTAAATTACTGTATCACAGCAAACATTTCTCAGCAGAAACCGGAACTTCACGATTAGTAAAGCAAAAAATTAGTTGAACTTAGGGGTCACCCTTTAATACTGTAGCGTATAGACCCGTCGGCTTAGGAAGGGATGAAACAAAATGAAAATAAGCAAAGTTAATTTAATAAGGAAAGCCAAATGCTTTGACCTTAGAAAGTAGAAATTTACGCCAAATTCTATCAAACGCTTTTGCAATGCCTTATGCAAGTACTTGGCCTTCGCCAAATTTATGCATGCAAGTATTCCAGCGTTTGGTTAGGTATATCAACAAATCAACTGTGGATCTTCCTGACCGAAAACCAAATTGGCGATCGTCTATAAGTTAATTTCTACTTCCACAATGGCACTACAGCCCAAATCGGACCTTGGCCTCCTGATCTTCAGGCTACTTAACATTTTTCAATATTTATTGGGAAAGGATTGTTAGACCTTCGCACAACCCTCTATCTTCGAATTTTTCATTTTCGTATATTGAGGTGACCAAGGTATACTCAAGCAGGCAGTGTGTTGAAATTATGCGTCGACCGGGATTTGAGGTCACGACCTTCGCGTTGTAGACCAACACGCTACCGACTAGACTACAACGTAGCTCTAAGCTATAAGTTGATTCCTCTCCAAATATTGCATGACTCTGCGGTTGACAGCAGTTTCCATAACTTTTTTCAGCACGGAGGTGATGGCTATTGGGCGATAATTTGCGGGGTCCGACTTGCTTCCCTTCTTGGGTATAGGCTGCACATTCGCTTGCTTCCAGCTATTTGGAAATTTTTCTGAAGAGTAGGATGGGCGGAAAAGGTTGCGAAAAGGCTTAGCCAAAGATGAGAAGCAAAATGTTTTGAAAGTTTCCACCCTTGGTATGGAAGTCGATTGAGTTACAGTAAGGCAGGAAAATTTTACTGTACAATAGGTGGATCGTGGGTCAATTTTGAAATGGAACTCGCTTGCCTTTTTTTCTCCATAGAATGTCCCTCTCTAGCGATAATGATTTACAAATTCTAGTTCAGAGTAATCTGTCGCAACAGAAAAAAACTGTCCTATAAATTTAAATATTGTCAAAAATGCTGGACGAAAATTACTATTTTTGAAATGATTTAACAAATTCTTTGTAAATTAAATTTACCATTTTTAAACACCAAAGAACGACAAAAAGTAATAAATATCGCAGCTATTAAAGGACGTCTAAAATGAGAAGGTTATCCAATCTGCGGTGTGTGGCAATCAGTTAATGAACAGAATTTTTCCACTGTAGGCTTGCTTGTGGCGACTAAGCAATTCAACTCCATGTTAAATAGAGACAGTAGAGTGCCATCACAGCCAGCGCTACCTGCCCTAATGATGGGAAATACTAACTGAACCATGGTCCCGGATTCTAGGGTAACGAAGTTTGCCATTCGATAACGTACTATGATTGGCTTCTGGAATGTTCGAACATTGCATGGCAGTGGAAGCAGTATGGTGGCATCTAAATCTTAGGTTTGAATAAAGGGTAGACTGAATCAGCAGAAGGATAACACCGGAGCGAAAACACCATACTGTACGAGAGCTTAAATTCAAGAATGGAATGGTGATAATCCTTCCTCCGAAAGTAAGAGGGCAACAATCTCATTAGCAAGATGGGAATATCATCGTTTGGCTCAGCGCACAAGTCAGAAATATCACGATTCTACACCAAATAAAGGCTACAAAAATGTTTTGCGAGATGATAATTTTATCAAATTGAAAGATGTGATTACTCAGATTGCTTCCAACAATACAGGACTAGAATTCTGTTCCATGAAGGAACATGGTGGTCCTTGGATTAAATTACCCGGAAACGTCGAATTATTTGTGGAGCTTTATTGAACTCGTCAAATGGTCATAAAAAACACACAAGAATAAATATAAAACACCTAAGGATTCCTCTGATGTCGATCATTTGACCATAATTCGCCGATGAAAATGTTGTCTCGTTGATGTACGAGAGAAGCGTGGAGCTAATGTGTGGAGCGATCAATACTTGATGGCCTGCACAATATCGTAAACAGCAGTTTTTCGACTGAAGATTTCTCAGTAAACTTAAAGATCTAAACAAACTGAACGCTTCAACTGCATCCCACGTAGAAGGCAATCAGGAACATGTTTTTAGCAATTGCCAGAGAAACAGTGGATTATGTGCAAAGCAGTGATCCGTGAAGCTAGGGTGTAGCCTAGTAGGTAGTATGTTGGTCTACAATGCGAAAGTTTGGAGTTCAAATCCCGGTCTACGTATAATTTCAGCACCTTGCCTACCTCAATGTGCGAAAGTAGAAAACTCGTAGATAGAGGATTGTGTGAAGGGCCAACAATCCTTTCACAATAACAAATAAAATGTTAAGAAACCTGAAGGGCAGGAGGCCAAAGCCCAATTTGGGCTGTAGTGCTATTGAAGAAGTGAACCCTGAATGCCGCGGAACACATGACAAAAAGTTGGCAATCGGAAAAATGCCAAATTGGCAATCATCATTCAACTCGATGTCAATCAAAGAACTATCACCTTGAGACGGAACCACTGCGATGCTCACATATAGCTTAAGAAGGCTCTTTGGCGCGACAAGATAGGGGCAATCCCGGATCTGGCGAGTAAGGCGGAATCAGCGGCATACCTTGTAGAAATGAGGTCACTATTTAAAATTATGAAACAGTTGATGTGCAGGAATTGCACCGCGAACAATTTGGAAAGAGATTTCAACGGAACCCTCCTTGATATGATTGAAAAACAAATGCGACGATGGAAGGACTACTTCTGTGATATTTTAGACATATTGTAAGACAAAGGTGTTCAAGAAAGAGAACCATTACCAAAACGATGGCTAATATTCGCCTTCAACTTCTGGATTTTGAATTTGTTTGGAAAAAATCTGGTGACAGTGCGTTCCATAGTTGTGTAGAACGGAGTGAACATACTGAAGAAGTTACATAACTAATTCATGTGTTCTAATATCCAGTTAATGCTTTGAAGCAACTTATCGTGAACGACAATATTTCCAGTTGATTCTAGCTCCCGGTAGCGTTCCACAAGGATCTACCTTAAAACCTCTGCTATTTTCGATATTAATAAATGATTTGCCCAAGACTTTGCAGGATGCTCATATTCATCTTGAAGACGTTCAACTTTATCTAAGCAGCCCGTTAGGGTTGCATATTGTTCATCAATTGCCCACTTTCGCATGCGGAGATTGCACACCCCACAAAATGGATCTTAACTCGCGAATCTAAAATTTTCAGTGTAGGCCGAAACAGGAGTTGAGGTCAAAATTTGTTTTGTGATTTTTGCACCAAACGATACCTATATATCTTAAGATCAAACTACAAAATGGTTTTATTTGATATTTTAACCGCTAGATACCATAAAAATTTATATAATGAACTTATAGGGGGGGAGGACGTTGGTTTGGATATTGACTACCATCTTGTACCTCAAATATGTATAAAAACGCTATAAATTGATGAAATTTGAAATTTATGCGCGATTCTTGTGTCCTTTTTCCAGCGATTTCAGAAACTCAATTTTGACGTCTGGCAAGATAAGTTCACTTTCGTCTGCTTGCGTCACAAATATCTTCGCGATGAGTTACAATTTATGTAGTCCTCGCAACCTGCTTCTTGCACACTTCGCTCCTTCCATTTTGGAGGGCTCGTTCTTCGCCTATCTGTTTGTGGAGTTCACTTTTCGTAGTGCGCTCACCGTCATCTTGAAAACTACACTGAGTGGTAGGAAAGATAAAGGTCTTCAGTGTGACTGTTAAAAATCCTTTATTTTGCTGGTGATGTGTGTTTGCAAGCACATAACCGTTCGGACTTAAAGTCAAATGTTTACTCGTAAAAATATTAATTGTACGTAAAACGTAAAAAAAAATGCAACTAGATTAAGCACGCCGATTATACTTAATGCACAAGATTTGGAAAAGGTTCAAAATTGTTCATTATCTCGGAAGGAGTTTCAGCATGGACGCACAAGCCGAAAAGGATACTGCGGCTATCAGAAATAAAGCTTATCATGCTTTCGGCAAATTTTTCCTTTTCTTTTTGGAGGTTAAGCGGCCGTACCTACCATCGGTCGATATCGATTTCAAATCATTTTGAATACGATTTAAAATCGAAAGAGTAAATCATTTTGTTCTCTATTAACGATTTTTCGTGTCGTAATTTGCTCGACTTCTAGCCAGTCGTACATGCTGTGATGATTAGTTTTTCCACATCGATGCGGGAAGATGCGACTAAAGGAATGTGCAAGAATAAAGAGGAAGTGGAAATGAAAGTGGGGAAATAGGTCGCGAAGGAATAAGGAAAGAAAATGATGCATTGGAAAAAATACAAACACAAAGTTATCAATAAGCATAGTTCAATGGATTTCTCATCATTCACCACCTACGAACTTTGATCTGCGACAACACATACAAAGAATACAAGCGATCATCGAAAATGCGAAGGAAAAAAGACAAATCTCTTGAGAGCGTACGAACATTTTGTAAAAGAGAACAACCGATTGAAAAATCGGCGTGAACGCTCTGGTCGCCGTCTCAAGGCATACTGAGCTTCAATTTTCCCTGCGAAATTTACTGATTGATTTTCAAACAATTATGATGTATTTTTTATGAAAAATAATACCGAACTCATTGAATAAGCTTAACAACATTCTATTCTTCGATATCAGCGTTAAAAAAATTTCAAAGTCATCAGTTTTAATAAATAAATTTGAACAAAAAAATCAATAAGAAACGCTCTTTTTTAACTCCATTTATTATTAAGAAAACTTATAGAAATCGAAAATGTTCTTCCGTCAAGCACTTGTCGCAACCTTTTTCTATTGTGATTGCAAAAAATAATATATAGACGTCGCCTGACTTATAGGTCATAAGTCGCATCGAAAAGTATAGTTTTTCTCATTTTTAAAAAACCGAACCTGGAGTTATGCTGTAAACTTTTTCCTAAACATAATTTTAAAAATTTGTTTCCAACATACTGTTGTAAAATTAACAAGGATTAAAACTATAAGAACAAATTTTCATTATATTGAGTGCTTTGTCAGGAATTTCTGTGCGAAAACAGCCATTTTTGCACGAAATCGTCGTTTCGGTATGTATGGCCCCTTAAGAGAGATCTGCCTTTACACGAACTGGCGAAAATTTCGACGCAAGCGTCAAGTCCGTATTGTTATATTGAATATGGCCGTTAGGCTTGCCAAGAAACAAACCTTCGCAGGCCAATACGTCCGACGCATCTCAGGGATATTCTGGCCAGATGTGATCTCCAACGAGGAACGTTGAAGATCAATCAATCAAATTCCTGTTAAGACCCCCTATAGGGGCATAGGACAGAAACAACTCTCTTCCACAAGGCGCGATCCTGCGCATCGGCTTTAAGCTGTTGCCAGGACTTGTTTATTCCTCTGGCCTCCTGCTCAACTGCTCGCTTCCATGTGTTACATGGTCGACCAACCCGACGTCTTCCTTGAGAGTTAAAATCCAGAGCCTGTTTTGCGATGTTTTGCTCTGGTTTCCTCAAAGTATGACCGATCCACTGCCACTTTCGCCGTTGAATCTCAATACCTATTTTAGTCTGGCGAGTTGTACTCCAAAGTTCGTCGTTGGAGATCACTTCTGGCCAGAATATTCCTAAAATGCGTCGGAGGCATTGGTTTACGAAAGTCTGTAGTTTCTTGGTAAGTCGAATGGTCACTTTCCACGTAGTACAACCATATAACAACACGGATTTGACGCATGCGTCAAAAACTCGCAGCTTCATGCGAAGGGAGATCTCTCTTAACCTCCAGAAAGGGGAAAGGATACCGAAGGCCTGACGAGCTTTATTTAGCCAAGCCTCAACATCCTTTTCGGCTCCGCCGTCCATGCTGACAATGCTTCCGAGATAGCAAAAATCTTGCACCTCTTCCACATCCTGTCCATTAAGAACAATCGGTGTGCTTGCGTTCGAACCCATGTGCATGTACTTGGTTTTACGCACATTTATTTTCAGTCCCGCCTCTTTGCATTTAGAATGCAACGAGCGAACATTTGACTCTAAGTCCGAACGGGTATGTGCAAGCAAACACACGTCATCAGCATAATCAAGGTGACTTAAGATGTTAAATAGTCTCCATTGAAGACCTTTACCTTCCCCACCTTCCAGTGCAGCTTTCAAGATGTCATTTATTACCACCAGAAACAGGGCTGGTGATAATATGCAGCCTTGTCTGACACCCGTTCGCACAGGAAAGCTCTCGGACAGCTCTCCTCTATGCAAGACGCGACACCTTGCATCTTCGTAGGATTCTTTAATCATAGCTATGACCTTATTTGGAATACCTCTCCTACGCAAAGCATTCCATATGTAATCTCGCTTAACGCTGTCGAAAGCCTTCTCGAAGTCCACAAACATGAGATGTAGTGGCGAACCCATTTCGGCGGACTGCTCTAATATTATCCGTAGGGTATTTGTGTGGTCGGTACAAGACGACCCTTTACGGAATCCAGCCTGATAAACTTCGAGAGTGCTCTCGACGACATCACTAATCCTATTGAGAATTACCTTAGCCATAATTTTTGATACGGCAGTAAGTAGACATATACCACGCCAATTGCCACAATCCCGAAGGTCGCCCTTCTTCGGAATTTTCACAATGACGCCCTCCTTCCTTTCAGTCGGATATCTTCCATCATTCCACACCTTAGTGAAGAGTGGGAGGAGTATATCGGCTGTTATTTCCGGGTCCGCTTTGAGGAGTTCGGTTGGTAGTCCGTCTATACCTGGAGCTTTCCTTCCCGCCATTGACCGAATGGCGGAAACTATCTCTTCCTTATCTGGGGGATCGTCCCTAATAGAGGATTGTTGCGGTTGGATGTTTGGAAGTTGTTCTGTTTCCGGAATATCTTCATCTGACAAGATGTTTAAAATATCAGAGAAGTATTCCTTCCATCGTCGCAACTGGTGTTCACTCATATTAAGGAGAGTTCCGTTGACATCTCTCACCAGGTGGTTGGCGGTGAAATTCCTGTTCGTCAACTGTTTCATGATTTTAAATAGTGAACCCATATCCCCAAGGTAAGCCGCAGATTCTGCCTTGTTTGCCAGATCTTCAATGGCCTTTCTCTTGTCGCGTCTAACAGCCTTTTTAAGCTGTATATGAGCATCGCGGTAGTTCTGCCTCAAGTCGGGCGTTCGTTGGTTGACATCGGGTTGAGAGATGATTGCCAATTTGGCTTTTTTCCGATTGTCAACCTTGTCCCATATGTCTTGCGACATCCAGGGTTTCCCACCGCTTTGCGCATATCCCACAGATTCTTCAGCACTAGTTAGAAAAGTGTTTCTGGTTGCCTCCCAATTGGCGTCCAGTGTGCGCATTTCATGTTCACCCAATGTGGATGACTTTTCGCGTAGAATGGTGGTGTATTCGAGTTTTTTGTTGGGATCTCTGAGTTTATCCACATTAAGCTTGCGCTTCATTTGAAGAATTTGTGGTCGTCGGATAGCTGCTGTACACAATCTCAAGCAGGCAACCATCAAGTGGTGATCGTTCCCCACGTCAGCTCCACGTTTTGCTCGCACATCGAGGAGACATCTTCTCCATCGGCGACTTATAGCCAAATGGTCGATCTGGTTCTGAGTAACACCGTCAGGGGAAACCCAAGATGTTTTATGATGACTCTTGTGTGGAAAAAGGGTGCCTCCGATGACCATTTGCCGAGTACTACAGAACTCCACAAATAATTCGCCGTTTTCGGGTCTCTTAATCCAAGGTCGTGAAGCGTCGACGCAAGGGTCACCATGCCTCCCCATGACGTGTTCTAGTCCAGTGTTGTCTGATCCAACCTGGGCGTTCATATCTCCCGAGATGATAATAATATCACCTCTTGGAACACGTTCGAAGGTGGCACTCAGTTGGCTATAAAACTCCTCTTTGTCACCAGATGTTGCGGTATTAGTTGGTGCGTAGCACTGCAGAATTGTGACGTTTCTGACACTGGTCCTGAGCCTGACGACGATAATCCTATCCGAGATTGGTTCCCAGCTAATGAGACTGTTTCTCGCTCTCGGCGTAAGGACGAACGCCACGCCATTTCTGGCTTCACTTTCAGGGCCAATGTACAGAATAGTGTTTCCGCTAGGGGTTCGTTCTTCTCCTGATCCTGTCCACCTGACCTCGCTCAAGCCCAAGATTTGGATGTTATAGTGCTCCATTTCACGGTCGATCACCGATTGGCGGTGCAAGGACCGAGTAACCCCAGCTCTTCCCCCGTCATTCAATGTTCGAACGTTCCAGAAGCTAATCATAGTCCGTTTTCGAATGCCAAAAGTCGTTACCGTAGAATCAGTCCGTATCCGAGGCGATGTATCTGTTTCTCGTATCATTTAGGTCTTAAGATCACTAGTGATAAGCCCATGATCCCGCAACTGAAGAGCAACTGAACATATTATGCTAGAGGTTGAGATTCAAAGGCAGATGTGGCAGTGAATCCGTCGCAGTTTGGGGAATCCGAAACGTAACGTCTCCAAACAGGCTTTAGATTATAATACTCAAGGATGTTGTCGAGTTAGTTCACCATGTAGTATATGGAAACCAGCCGTTAAGAGATCTAAATTCAGAATGAGAACTGTTTCTGTTATATTCCCTTGTATGAAGTGTGAACTGGAAATTGATTGATTGATTAGCCTCTATAATATTTTAACAGAGTTATGATAATTTAGATTCTCAAAATGAAACATTCAATTGTCCAGCTCCATACTATGAAAATTCATGAAAACTTTTCAAGTCAAACTGTATGACGCAGCATATTTGCAGAACTTTCCAAAGAAATAAATCATATTTTTCCTAAAGATTAAAGAAGCTCTTAAAGATTAAAGAAGCTCTTAAATCTTTTCAAATTTGAAACAAACCAAATCTTATCAGAAATCTTTAGTGCAGAAGCTAATTAATTCTAAAAAATTTTCCCAAAAGTTATCAATCTAAGAAAAATTTTTGCACCCTACACAATTTCATTTCATTTTCACATTCAGCTTCATTAATTTTTCTTTTTTCTGAAAATGAAAGAATTGCAAAGCATTTCGGGAAATATTCGCCTTATTAGAGTTTTGATTAATCGTTTCCGATACTTGTGGTTATAAATATCTTCTTATCGTTATCGGTCAAATAGCTGGAAAGAAAAAAAAACCGTCCGGGGAAAAAAATTCAATTAAAAGTCCCGCCCGGAATCCAGTGGAAAAATAAAAATCTTTCGAGCGATGATAAATGCACATCGTGGATAATAATTTACAGGAGGAGAGAGCAGAGATATATATGTATGTATTAAGGGAATCGATAAACCGAGGAATTCTTAACTTTTATTATTATTTTTCTTTTTTTTTTCGAAATAGTATTGAAAGCACTGAGCCTGATATATTATCCTTTTTACTGCGAACTAAGTGGAACTATCAAGAGATCGGTTATCCATAAAGGTAATATCGGAATTGCATGCACAACAAACTGGGTTTATTTTGCAGGAGAACTTCTTAGTGCGTTGCGGAGTGTATTACAGGAAGATGAAATATTTTTATCAGAATGGTTTTTATTATTGACGGCAATCATATTTTCGATCATTAAGCCATTTATCTTACGATATTATATTGCTGCAGTCATCGAAATCTGAAACGATTTAGTGTAGACACAGCCCAAAAAGGAATCGTATAAGATCCAGACATTCCCAATTGCGATTTAGCTTACAAGCAAACCATAACGATAGCTCGTTTAAGCCCTTGCCGCACACTGTAGTGTAACCATATTTTATTCGGTTTCTTCCTTTTTTTAGGATGTATGCGAAATATAATATAAACTCCATAGATAGTAAGAAAAAAAAAGTTCATATTCACCAAAAGAGACAAATGGTAATACGTGACGGGCAGTTTGTTGCAGAAAACTTTCGAAACATGAAAAAGGAAAATTTTATCCATCCGCCTCTTCACCTCCCAAATGACGTACATATACGTTTTAAACGCAAATGCATCTATCAAGTGTATGTAGGATATGTAGGTACGTGGCTTTGTACGGAATAATATAAAGAGGAGCCGGGACGGAGTGGGTTTCAAAAGCAAATATGGGATAATTTTGGCCATCGGGAAAGTGAACGTACATGTAAAGGCGACCAACTGAATTATGCATGAGCCATATGGACGTTATAGTTTCCTACTGTGTGTGTAAATTTATTCGTAATTGAAAATTTTTAGTCGCTTAGTTTGTTTCCCATAGAGAATACATTGGCATTTTTTATTCGCCATGATCCTTTTTTTCTCCAAGTCCTTAATTTTTTTTAGCCATTCATGAGAAGAAGATTGTTCCCGATATTCTTCGTAGCACGAGTATCTATAGATTGTAAACACAAATGCATCTATAGATTAGACGAGGAGAGACTTCGATGTTTTCATTCCCGTTACGAAAGATTTGAATAAATTTTTGGCAGCACAGAACAATTTTTATCTTAGCGATCCTCGATTGGTTGTATGACCATTTTTGGGTTTTTCACAGGACACAAATTGATTACAACATAAAATTTCTTAAGTACCAATTCCCCGACTAAGAACGAATGACCATTCAGGCAAAAAAAAAAAAAACTCGTTCATATCCTTATAGAGCGAAGAGAATCCTTATTGCATTATTATATTATAGATATGTACGATTTTAGTCCATACATAGATTTTCAGTCGTTTTTCTTTCCAAACTTTCGAAGAGAATTTTTCATTCGATAAAGATGTGTTTGGGTGAGGATGTAGGTCGATATATATGTGTATGCGGGGTATATTGAGGTCCTATGTCAGAAATTTACGGCTCTCTACTGCCATTGAAATACGAGAGGCTATAAAAAAGATATTTCCGTATGAGTTAATGTCCTTTGTACTGTACAAGAGTGGATCTCCTTTGAGAGGTGATAAATTGTCAGAGATATCTTTGGTTAAGACATGAATCTATGAATGAGACCCGTTCAAGTGTGGAAGATTATCTTAGGTCCGTAGACGGTCACTCAAGTTAAGGTATGTTTTTTTTTTGCGCAAACGAAAGGCCATAAAAACATTTTCATATTCCTTATTCCATTATAAACGGACAAGGATCATAAGGGTTTCATCAATACTGAAGTTAATGGTTATGATTCGGGATGCGACAAAATATTGAATTTGGTGTTGGTATGCTAATCCTTGCTACACTAGCCAACCCGAGAATATTCGTAAAAATTCAATTTACCTCTAATACTTGTATGCTTGCAAATATCTAATCTGCTGCACGCCTAAAAAAATTACAACCGCTTGTATTGTAAACAGTAAAAGCACAACTTCAACTAAGTTTGAGCAATTTTGATAGCATCTCGAATAGTTTACCTACAAAACCTATTCATAAAGTTACTGCACACATGCCAGAACTTTCTCTAAATTAATTATTGTTGTTATTTTGTTTGGTCCACCCCCGTACTTGAATTCCATGTGTGATCTCAATAAGCCCCAAACATGTTATTGTTCCAGCAATTATATTATTATTTTACCAGAATGGAAAATGAGAATACACAAACGGCAACACTCCGAAACAATTAAACACAAGCTCAAACTGATGCGTATAATTTTAGTAGGTATACATGATACGTTTGCAATATTATTTGTCTAACATTTGGATGGGATGTTTGCAAGTAATAAGCAATTGAAATAATTTTAATTAGTTCAGGTATATAGTTCAGAGAAGGCACGGAACGGAATGATATGGATTTGTAATTCTAGCGTAAGCCTCTGTGACATCTAATCAAATATAGAAGATAGTAGGTTAGTAATTTGGTTACTATTGAAAGTGTAGAGACACTGTACAACTAAATGTAGATGTGATTTTAATAAATTATGGTAAATATGTGCTAAATTCTTGGTATATTCATATCCAGTTCAGGAGTAAATCCTAATTTTCTGATTAAGTTGTCATTGATTTATATACTCTAAATCAAAGATGATCCAAAGTCACAGAATTTTCGAATTTATACAGGCGGGATCTCATTTTTTTTTAATTTGAAAAGTATGTAAAAGCAATGAATGCATGCCGCGTGCGCGAAGTTGAGCTTAAAAGCACATCGTCTAGACTTTAGATGTGAACGAAAAGGTGGAATCTGTAGCTAATTTTATAGGTAAGGTGTTAAAGAGGAGGGGGGAGGGGTAGGAGTGGGTCCTGTTTTGAGGGGGAGCCAAAGTGCAAGTGAAACACTTGCGTATTTCAATGAAAATACAGGGACGCCATAGTTCCTGATAATGTCATGAAAAAGAAAATATCGCTTCACAACGTAAGATACTATAATATGATAAGAGCAAGCCTGTAGCACCAGCGTACTGAAAAAGAATAGAAAGGTGTCAAAGTACTTATGTTGCTTGGGTGTAGCCTAATGGGTAGCGTGTTGGTCTATAATGCGAAGGTCGTGAGTTCAAATCCCGGTCGACGCATAATTCCAATACACTGCCTGCTTGGGTATATCTCGGTCACCTCAATCTACGAAAATGAAAAATTCGAAAATAGAGGGTTGTGCGAAGGTCTAACAAACATTCCACAATAAACAAAGAAAAAAATGTTAGGGAACCTGAAGGTCAGGAGGCCAAAGCCCGATTTGGGCTGTAGTGCCATTGTAGAATAGAATAGAAAGTACTTCACACGAAACAAAATTTCACTATAGCTTTACGACACAAGAAATAAAACAACAACAAAGCCGTAACACTGGCTTATTATGATAGTAATACGGCGGCGCCAAAGTTTAGTAATACTAAGCTAAACCAAGGATCGCATATATGGAACAGGAGAATAGCAAAGCCGAATAACTGCCTCATTTCAATGCTCCTAGTTTCTACCCCGCTGGCTGTACAATTTACTTGCAACGAATTGCAAACTACCCAAACACAACTTAACAACCTGACGATGTTACGAATAGAGCACTCTCCTCCCAGTAATACCTATTTACAACTTTTTTTGGTGGTGTAGGTTTAATTTCCAAAAGAAAAATCTTTTTCTTTCAAGAAAGTCTAAAAAACACAATGTTTGATAATGGTGTGCTAAGAAAGCACTATGTAGAGCTGGCCGATAAATAAGCGACTTAGATAGGCCGGAACTCTTAAATGAAGTACTAAGCGTAAACAAATTGTTCCCGCCTTTGCACGTGCTTCAACTGACTCATTATGATTTCACTGAGGCTGGATACTTGATTTTCTATGCATTCCTGTAACTTCCGCATCATCATCATCATTATCAATAGCGCTACAGCCCAAGTCGGGCCTTGGCCTCCTGTATGCTTCGTCTCCAATTTTCCCGGTCCTCTATGTTGAATCCTCCAATCGTTTTTTTTTCCTTCCGCCTTTCTTTTTTGTGCACGGTTGGGTATTCTTATGTCCTCCATTTGCTGTACGTGGCCAGCCCACTTTAGCTTTCGAAGTTTGTTAAGAGTAGAGACTTCTGGGTCCTATAAGGGTAGAATGTGGGGTAAATCCCTTTTTAAGACATTTTCGAGTGAATATCTCTATGAAACCACAGAACATATCTGAGCCAATCTAAATCTCAAAATCGTCAAAATTTACCCAAACACCTATTTTCAACTGTTCTGACAATATTGGTCTGATAAAATAAGGTTCCTTTTCATAAGCAGTCTAATAGTACCACAAGGTAAGTATTAGATTGGAATTCTAAAGGTTCAAAACTACCTGGACGGTAAAAAAACACTTAGAGATGACGAATACTCTAAAAATAAGATGCACTTGAGAAAGTGCAGTAGGAAACACATTAAGTAGGAAATGCTAAGTGGAGACCCCTTGCTCTCAGGTAGAGTTACTCTATGAAAAAGAAAGAACAAGACGTACTAGAGTTCGGCCAAGGTGATAACCAGCTTTTCCGTTAAATTTGAAAAAGCGCACTGCTATTTTCCAGCGTGCGATAAGTAAGCAAATGTGATTGCAATATTAAATAAATAAATATTCACCACTTAAAAGTACTGCAAATTAAAGATATTCGCGAAATAAAACCACTAAAAAGTTACACCGACACGTTGCACGCATACATATGAAAATAAAAAGTGCCCCATCTGACAAGGTGTCCAGACTCTTCTACCAGGTGCCTTGTTCTTTCTTTTTCATAGAGTGACTCTACTCTCAGGAGGAACGGAAAAAAATATATAGTAAACTGAAGGGAAGCTAGGGTGTAGCCTAGTAGGTAGCGTGTTGGTCTTATAATGCGAAGGTCGTGAGTTCAAATCCTGGTCGGCGCAATACATAATTCCAGCACATTGCCTGCTTGGATACACCTTGGTCACCTCAATCTACGAAAATGAAAAAATTCGTAGAAAGAGGGTTGGGCGAAGGGCTAACAACCCTTCCACAATAAGTAATGAAAAATGTTAAGGAACCTGAATATCAAGAGGCCAAGGTCCGATTTGGGCTGTAGCGCCATTGTAGAAGTAGAAACTGAAGGGAAAGATTTACGGATTCTACACTGTTACGCTTTATTATTCGTGACGTTTCGGTCTCTGCTGAGATCAAACTGGTCGTATAGTAATCTGTCGAAAACTTTTCATTGATACCAAGTTTAAATAAGATTCACACCTACCTATGTATCTTGCAGCTTTGTATATACCGACGCGAAAAACCAAAAAAGTACATTCGAACAAATTTAATTGCCTTTTGAGTAAAGTCGGTTTCATCGCCATTAATCACAGACTGACCAGTGGAGAAGATTACGTACAAGAGTCTAAAAAAGGGTGGCGCGAAGATTTGCAGAAGCAAATAAATTACGTACGTTAATCGAAAGAGCATCCCGTGGTATTTCCAAAACAATGCCCTTGCCATGGACGACTCCAGGAGGATATGATATAGCAAAAGTTTTCCACTTCTGCTACCACTCAGAATGGAAAATTTTTTCTTAAGGTCACAAGAATCTCTATGACATCTTTAGTAACATACGTTTGGGCGTAGCACCCGTACATTCAATTTTCGACTCTTGAGTAATGAATATGAAAATGTAAGCTGCTTAAGAAATATCGCAGAGAACTCAAATCCGACTGAACTCAAGATTTTCTAAACACAAACTACACTCAATAGCTAATTGATATTCGTATAGCGAAAACACTGTTAGCTAAAACCTCCAAACATTTTTCTCACACTTTGAGACTAAGCGTCTTTAAAGAACTTCGGCTTAAAACAACCATTTATTGATAGAATAATTTCCTGAAATTAAGCTATTATCCAAACAAACCATAAAACTCCCAAAATTTACTGCAAATTTTACTTCAATTCTAATTAGCCACATCAGACTCGAAAAAAATATCCATACCTGTTAGACAGAAAAATTATAGCATTGTGAAGCTACTTATCGACTATCTGAGAATGCTACTACCGGTTGGGAATTAAAGCTATGATCCGTCGTTTTGGTATCAAATCGACAGCTGAAATAATCCTCAAAAGATTCAACGACTCGGCTAACCAAAAACACTAAGAGATATAGTCTAAAATTGTACCCCGAAGGGATTTATTTTAAGAACCACCTAATCTCGCCATAGTCTACGGTTCGGATACTTTTACCATCAGTTGTTATTGCTCTACACTTGTCGAATTGTCTTTCAATCGATTTAAAATTGAGAGGATTACAAGAAAATGGAACCTTCAGAGAGGAATCATGTGGAAGTCGTTCGTCTTCAAGGACATTTTATCGGAGGGATTGCCAATGTAAATAGACGGATACGATGAAAAATTTTGGTTTTTATTGAAGTTCATGAAGGTCTTATCAAGAAGCAGTAAATATTTATGTAATGTTATACCCACAGGCAATCATTAAAAACATGTCATTTGAAGCAAACTAAAGTTAGATATTAAATTATCTTAGATACGTCTGTTTGTGTTCAAGACAGCTTAAAATCTATTATTTCGTAGTTCTGACTGAGCTTCATAGATATCGGGATGATTCTGTTAAAGATATGAAAGCCTTATTCACATGATGTCTTTATTTTCTTATAATCAAATTTTCGACAAGTGTTTTTTTTTTTGCAGTTACATAGAATTGTACAAATCTCAGAAGTTGAGACTAGCTAGTTATCAGACTTATACGTCCTTCGAAATGGAAAACTCTAAGAAATATTTTCAGCAAAATGAGTATTCTAAGAATTACCTTTGCGTGCATTGTAGAAAATAATAATGCAATTGTCTTAGTCTGTAGACTTCCATCCAGAAAGAAATTTTCAATGATCTCCGTAGAAATTGATATATTTCGTAATTATCAAAACTAAACCAGAAATAGCAAAATAATGAAAACTAATCCTAGTATAAATTAGGAAGAAGAAGGGACAAGAATTAATGATTACTGGTTTAAATTGGAGAAGCAATTAATGTTTAATTAGTTGCATTGGATGTTGTATTCGTTCAAAAGCATCAAGTGTATGTTTCAAGAGATTCAAGAAGCTGGCAATGTTGCTGCTATAATTCTATCATCAGGATCTTAATAGAATTAGCATAGTCAACAATTTGTAGCAAAAAGAACAAATTAGTTATTATAGAAATTTCTAGATAGTAAACTCTAATTCAATTACAGTTAATACTAGTGATCGCATGCGACTTAGTTCGCGAAAAAAATTTAATAAATATCTTTTGAAAATGTAATTAGTAATATAGAATGAATAATCGGATTAGTTTAATGCCTCCTTGCACACAATGTTTGTTGTGTTTTGTTGGAATCAGAAGTATAAGTTATTAAATTAGTAGAATCACTAATTCGAGAACATGGTACACATAGCTGCTGGTCAAGATATTTCCATTAAGTTAGCCAATAATGTGCCACTGTTCTAGAAATTTGGGTTTTCGTGCAAATTAAATCGTATAAGCGCCATCGATAACTAACTTATCTAAAAAATGTAATATTATATGTTTAGTTATTATCTAAATAAAGCAAAACACTAAGTTATAGGCATTTACATATAAACAAATAACAGACACAATAATAATTACATGTATAGATTAAAATACAGAAAAAAATAATGCGTGAACTGAGTAATGAAATTTTTCTAAAAAGGATCTAATATCTTCCCAAGCATCAGACTACTTGATTATTTCTTACATATTTGTGATTCTACGGTGAATGGTTCGCCCAAAGAAATGTCCGCTGCTTTGAGTTTGATTAATCAAATCCAGCTATCTTCTATTTTTCTAAATGGGTAATATCTGTTCTAGTTGTAGAATCAAGTTGCCCTTTCCCTCTGAGATAACTCTCATTCGAATTAAAATTTTTCCTAAACTGCTCAAAAGTCTAACAAACAGTCTGCAGTAATTATTGAAACGGTAGCAGGTTAACTTGATATATCATAAGCATACTTGAATTTGGATAATTTTAGTTAAACTTAATTATTCTTTACTGTAAAGAGGGTTCTAGAAATAAAGGTGTACATTTGACAAAAAGTTAATTATGAAGAAATCGAGTTCGAAGTTGAGCACTAAAAGTAGTTGAATGTATTGAAGTATCATTTTTTGTTGTATGGCGCATACTGATACTTGATCTATCATATGAATGCAAGACAAATAATTAATTTAGTTATTTTCGACTTCATCAATTTTCTGGAACTTCCTAGCAAACTCTTTTGCATCTTCTTAGACATCTGGTTTGTACTTGGATGATCCATTAAGAAACACTGTTTCCCAAATTGAATTATTGACATCTGATCAGAAGGAGAAGAACATGTGACCAGTTTGTAATCGAGAGCTAGGCACACCATCAACATACAAACAGGCCTGTCGTCAAGACCATTGAAAACGCTTGAGTGTCCAACCTAAGAACTCTCCAACGGTTTTACTGATTTTCAGCATTTCTCAAATAATAAGAGAAGAACTTGAATACGTTCTACGAAGTGGGTCGTGTTGTCGTTAGGACTTGTGACAATCTGCACACGGTACGAATCTCCCAGGCTTATCAGAGATTTTTTTAAACATTGAGTAAAACTTAAATCGGTAAAGGAAGTCGATGAAAATCAGGTTGTTAGCGGAAAGTTGAATAGAGAGTCGAAATTAAGTGAATATTATTCTTGATGGACTGAAGGTTATCTTTGTAGGAAACTAACTGGCTAATTGAAAGAAAAAATTTCCGGATTCTTCACTGTAACGGTTTACTATTCGTGACGTTTCGTTCTCTGCTGAAACCTTTATCAAACTGTTCTCAGCAGAGACCGAAACGTCACGAATAATAAAGCGTAACAGTGTAGAATCCGGAAATCTTTTCTTTCAATTCGAAATGCACTGTGAAAACATTCACTAGACCATAACCATTGCTAACATCAGCAATGCGTTCCAAAATCGTGTGGTTTGGAAAACGAATATCATCTTATCTACAATGGCACTACAGCCCAAATCGGGCGTTGGCCTTCTGACCTTCAGGTTCCTTAAGATTCTTTTTTTTTTCATTACTTATCGTGAAAAGGTTGTTAACCCTTCGCACAATACTCTAACTACAAATTTTTCATTTGCATAGATTGAGGTTACCAAGGTATAACCAAATAGGTAGTGTGGTGGAATTATAAGTCGATCGGGATTTAACGGAGTAGTCGTGCGCACATTTAGCTTGATGAGTAATTCGGTGAGAAGTGAAGAGAGGAGGCATAAGTACGCTCAGTTCAAAACTGCATTTACCATGGAAGCAATGGTCGTTAATGTTAAGTACTTCAACTTTTCTGTATTGCGCGAAGGAGTTACCGAATCAGTTTTATCTATAATTAGTAGGTGCGCATTGCATACGATCAAGCAGTGCAAGGTGTGTTTTGGATGCCACAGCCCATTGATGTGAATTCTATTCTAAAAGTTGTCGAATGTAGTTCTTGTAGATAGAAACTAAGTCGTGAGGTGTGGAAATGAAAGTATTGACTTTAAGCACGATATGACACTTCTGTCCATCTAAGATGTCTGCGCAACATCATTCGATACGGTATTTTTATTATCATACTTTCGATTACCATATTTCAG
Organism: Chorisops tibialis; assembly: GCA_963669355.1. Classification (NCBI taxonomy): domain Eukaryota; kingdom Metazoa; phylum Arthropoda; class Insecta; order Diptera; family Stratiomyidae; genus Chorisops; species Chorisops tibialis. Next base: position 292,860,738 of record OY770262.1, read on the forward strand.
TGATACCACGCCATTTGCAGTAGCATCCATAATAAGGATGCAAATGTTAGTGCTGGACCTGGAGAATTAAAATTTTTTCCAAAAAAGTCTTAATGATTACCTCTGTATTTCTATGTATTTCTTGAGTGGTGGTAGTTTTTTGGTCGCTTGAAAAACATCCTTAATCCTGTCCATTCGCAAAAAAGGCGGTAAATGTAATGTATCCAATTAAAGACTCTTATCCTATCTTTGCTGCTTTAGCAAAATCTTAGAATGTTTAATTTATAACTTAACATCAGATCATTTTGACTGTCGAATAACAACAGTGCAACATGAATTCTGCCGGCAGAAGATCCATTAACCTTCTCGAATTCATCAACTGTGTATCGAAAGCATTGCAGAATCATAACTAAGTCTGTTGTATTTATAGGTTTATCATAATTCTCTTCTCTCCTAGAGCATTATGTACCTTCTTCCCTAGTATCTTCTTGAATAATTTCATTCCTATCTGTTAAACAGAAACCAGTTTAATAATGTAAAATTTTTCTGTTTCTGTTCTACCGGTATTTCAAAAGGGTCTATTCTAGGGCATCTATTATCTTCCTTCATTTTTATTTAATGTGCCAAGCACTTTCGATTTCGAAATCACTAACCTTTGGTTTTATGTTCACTATTCGTCAATTGTTTATCGTGACCAACGGTTGTCTGGTTTTAATCTCAGGACTTCTAGCAAACTTCGTTTAATATTTGCTTGCATCGCACTTGTGAACAACATACATACTTGAATATGCCCAACTATTTGGAATCCTCAGTTTTCTTGCGATAAGTTTTCGGTAGAACAAGCTCACACGCATTAATCTTTGCTTTCAAAGTTCCGTCTACCATCGCGTCTCGCTAATCTTTTTAAGGGGGTAGTGGATCTTGCCACTTTACTCTGAAAATGCAAGTAGCTTTTTCTCTGTATCGCTACAGCCGATCGTGGTTAAACTTTGTAGGCCTTATCTTAGCTATAAAATGAAAACACTCCCTAGGAGGATTAAAAAAATATATATTACATGTTTCACAGAATGTTAAAGGTTTCATTGTTTTTCGTATGTATAGGATATCCCTTTTAGACCGCCTATTTGGAATTATTTTGAATTTAGCCCCGGATATTTTATTTCATACATAACCTTCATGTCTACACTTTTCACTGCAATAAAAACATCAGAGCTTTTCAAATAAACACTGCGCTTTTCCCGAATTTCAAAACATGCGGTCTTAATGGGACACCCTTGGATGTCCCATTAAACACGTGAAGATTAATAAACAAAAATTAAAAAATAAATCGATTTGTTTATGATTTTAGTTCAACTACATACTTCTTTAAGCTTTCGAAGCCTTGAATATTTCTAATAATTTCAACACAAGAGCAATTCGGTTTGACCCTTGTAATACCTTGCGTATCCCTTTTAGTGTACTTTTACTCCCTGTTGATTCTGATTCAGATTCTGATTTTTGAAATCACCTATGAAAGTATTTCGAGCTCCTGTTTGGTTTTAATTTGAATACTTGCACTAATAAAGAGAATAAGTTTTATGTAATTGGATGAAGCATTCTTCTAATTAGGATCTGATCTCAACAATTGAATCGGTAGGTAACGTAGAATATGAATTTTTAAACTGTATGAACACCCCAAATAGTTTAGAAACTCATAACCAATCTAAGCAAAGTTCGAGCGACGGCTGCACCTTGTTGAAAAAAATGTTGTCCGTTCAGCATGCACTTTCCGGAGCAGAATTCTACTTCTACGGAAAAATTGGGAAAAAAATACTATTTTTTCACTTTTATGTAAAAAATACTCCAAAGAAACTTTTGTAGGCAGATTATTAGGTACTTATTTGACCCTGATACGTAAGACACAGAAAAAAGCCGTCCATATAATAAAGCTTCCTTGTTGCAGTCGATAAATTTTAAAGTTAGTATAATTTCAGTCAAAAAACTCCATTACATTTAACGGTTTTTGCCCGGCTTTTTAGAGTAAATGAACCACCACCTCGAGCTTCTTCAGAGTAGGGTGTTCCAGGTTCATGATATATTTGAATACAAGGATGATTATTTCTTCTAAAATTGGCCTATTTTCATTGGGAAGCAAAAATGAAATTTTTGGTTGAAAAGGAATTTTCCACATGAAACTTTTTCATGGATCGAGTTCCTTTCACTGATTTCATGAATAGTGACCAAAAGAGGATCAAAAATACACTCTCCTGTTTATTCACCGCTAAAAGCTTTCAACTAAGAGATTACGCAAGTTCTATATTGCGTATGATTTCCAGGTGTATTAAAATCTAAAAGCCCTAATCTTCTTCTTTAAAATACCACCCCGAAATACTCGCAAAGCTGCTTGCGGACATGACTTCACTGTGAAGCCCATTTTATGGAGGCAACTTTTTTTTTCCAGAGGAGTATAGCCCCTCACAAATAAAGAGCAATGTTGGCCGTCATTTCACTTACAGTCGACTTAACTGTCCATCACGTATTAAAAGTCACACAGTACATTATTTCGATAAACTAGAAAATATCTGACTATAATTTTTTATGGATGAGACATGAACGAACGATAAGCATTAGCGATTAAAATGAAATTGTTGGAACTACTGGTAGTACCATCTAAAAAACTAGTTGCCATTTTTCGAAAAGTTTTGCCTTTCGTTATCTGCTCGTCCACTCATTCAGATGCATCTCTCATTTATGTTACGAATTAACGCATCCGTATATTCGATAATTGTGAATTAATGAATTCCTTATGACGTTGAAGCTTAAATATCACGAATTTTAACAGCTATAATACAATAAAATTTATTTCGCCCTCGATAAAGATAAGAAACTCCGAATTTAATCTTAAGCATTTTAAAACTGTGGATGAGATATAAAGTGTTTGGCTATCATAGAGCATACTATTTCCCCTGTGGGATGAGGCAGTAGAATTCACCCACAGCCAGTCCCGCTTGCCCTAAAAATAGCAAATGGACACTCAATAGCAACTGGACACTCATGAGCTTACCACCCGTGATCTTAAATCCTAACTGATACGAGAAACTGATACAGCGCCTCGGATACGAACTGATTCTACTGTAACGACTTTTGGCATTCGAAAACGGACTATGATTGGCTTAACAAGTCCTGGCAATAGCTAAAGGCCGATGCTCAGGATCGCACCTTGTGGAAGAGAGTTGTTTCTGTCCTATACCCCTGTAGGGGGTCTTAACATGAATTTGATTGATTGATCATAGAGCATAAAATTGAATCATTTTTTTTTACTTCACTTATAAAACGATTACTATGTCCATTCCTAGATCACCTATAATATAGGGTGTTTTCTGTTTTTTGCATGAAATTTTGCTTTATTTGAATGATAATTTTATGGCATTAATGTTTGAATATGATTTCCAGCATGTGTCCGCCGGGGCTGGCGCGTAATAGCGTAATCTGGAAGTCAAATTTTTACACACACTTCGTAGTACATCAGGCTGTATTTCGGCAATAACGCGTCGAATGTTGGCTTCCAAGTGCTCAATAGTTTCTGATTTATCGGCGGCTCATGTCCCAGGGAAAGAATCTAATGGCGCAAATCGCACGAATGAGGTTGCCAGTTAACAGATCCATTTCGTGCAATTAATCGATCATTGAATGTTTCTTTTAGTAAATTAATTGTATCGCGCTGCGTAGCATGTGGCACCGTCCTGTTGAAATCACATGTCTGCGATGTTAATGCCTTCCAATTGGGGCACGAAAAAGTTAGAAATCATATCTCTGTATCGCTCACCGTTGACTGTAACGTCATCATCATTTTTGAAGACATATGGACTAATGATTATAACGGCCCATGAAACGCACCAAACGGTGACTTTTTCTGGATGTAATGGTGTTTTGACAATGGCTAATGGACTACCATCGCTCAAAATGCGGCAATTCTGCTTATTGATATAGCCATTCACTTAAAAGTGTGCTTCATCACTGAAAAAAAATTTCAAAATTTTCAAATATGAACAATTTGCGAACGTTGCTCTGGCTTAGGTCTATTCATGATGAATTGCCAAACCAAACTAACCCCAAAACAACCCGGAACTGTCAAATCGGCTGTTACAGAAAACAGTTTTGACAATTTGACAATTTAAAGTTCTCCGCCTCTAAAAAAACACCCTTCACTTCAATCAATTTTTATTTTTAACTTTCCGTAAATATTTTATATTATTGAACAATTTCTACAAAAATGATGTTAAATTTAAAGATTGTTAATCTACTATATATTTCTGCATATTAAAACGTTTGTACAACTTCTAAGCCAAAAGATTAGAAAAACCCTCCCTGAGCTACGGATGAACTATGTTACGGATTGACGCATCCCAAAGCACAATCGCACTAGACGAAAAGGAGATATTTTTTACTTTATGAAGTTATTATATTTTGTATGGGCGTTAGAAGAAGTGGTGACAATTTTGCAGTAATTTTTTCACTTCACATTGCAATTGATCATGTTATCTGAAATGATGTAGTATTACTACCAATAGGTGTCTCTGCAAAGGGCTGCCAAGGCATTATTTTGTATTCTCTATTTCTACAAAAGTCAGAAAACTGTGCAGTACGGTGGAATATTGGAAGCATTTGAATTTCTAATTTTCGAACAATTTATTTCAGAACTTTTATTTTCAAAGTTGTGATGTTGATTGGGAAATGAAACCAGCTTCAGTGAGAACAAATATTGGAATTGCTTAAAAACATATTGAACGTGCAACCCAAAATTCTCTACAGCAATAGGTTTCAAACTCCAGCTCCTACTTAATAATTCAAAGCGGATTCAGGAACTAAGCAAAACTTTGAAGACGTTTTTCTCGAAGGGGTATTTTCAAATCTGGATCTTAGCACACGAAATAGTGAATCACACAATATGGAAGGATATTTAGATAATTGACATCTATGGATGGCGATCAATTCAAAACTCTTCATTGAATTAACATTTTTTGATTACGTTAATTGTAGGTCTTTTGGGTGTTAGAAGACAATGCTAGCTTAGAAATATAACGGAATTATGATTGGATGTAAAGCCCAATCATATGATACTCTAGACGAAATAGGAAAGAGTTTGTTTTACCGCAAAATATGTTATCTGAAAGTGCTAAAATAGTGAATAGTGGCTTTTGTGTGGGAGGTGGTAAAATTAAAGGGGGTGGTTTGTAATTTTTGTATTATATATAACTCCGAACAAAGTATACAAAATGTTTCATGCTGAATTTAAAGTTTGTAGCTTTCATAGATTTCGAAGAAGTTGAACAATTTTTGTCTGAATTTACGGCACTGGTATGAGAGGTGGCAGAGAAAATGGGAGGTTTTGTATGATTTTGAATCTGCTTATCAACATCTTAATCGCATTGCCTTGTTATAATTTGAAAGTCAATAGCTCTCATATGTTTGAAGGAGAAATATTTTTCTTGAATTTCCAATACAAAAATTTGTATGGAAGGTGGTAGAAGGAGTGAAGCGAAGTTCATATTTTTTAGCACTTATTGCAATTATTAAGGGACAAATTATGATAAAATTTGAAGATTGTACCTTTTCTAGTTTCAATGGTAGTCGACTAAATGCATTTACCAAAATTGTGCATTTGTATTGGAGGGGTGGAAGGAGTATTTGAATCAAAACCAAATTTTTCAAAAGCAATGATATTTGTAATATTATAGAATACTTTTCTCAAAATTTATATTTGATCGCCTGAAGGGTTTTGGAGAAAAATAATTTAAGTGAAATTCCGAAATTTCGTGAAATTGGTATGGAAGGGGGTAAAAAGAGTGAGGTTAAGTTGATGTTTTTTTCCAAAATTGCTTGCAATTGTAATAAAATTAATTCTGGCAAAAATTTGTTATTTTAGCTTTGCTAGTTCCAATGAAAACCGAATAAAAGCATTTTTGAAAATTATACATTTGTACGAGAGTCTGAGAAGGAGCTGATCAATATTTTTTTGAAGTTAATGACATTTACATTCTTATACTATGACCTAATTTTGAAGTCAATAGCTAAAATGGTTTCGGAGAAAAATCAATTTCTTTAAATTTCGAAATTTCATGAAATTTGTATGGGAGGGGGTACTAACTTAAAGTAATTTTTTTTTTTTGGTAAAAATGACATATGGTAAATTTCAGCACGATAGATCAAAGCTTTCGAGAGTTATGTTGTAGACAGACGGACGGACAGACGGACGGACAGACAGACAGACAGACAGACGGACGGACGGACAGATAGACAGACGATCACTCGGAATCGAGGTTTTTGAGCGATAACCAATATTTCTGTACCATTGGCGACTCTGTACGAGCATTATTTCTTAGCGTTACAAACGGTAAGGCAAACACAATATATCTCAGATTTCATTTATAGTATAATTAATCTGTAAGCAATTTTTATTCACGATTTAAGGAGTTTGAAAAGTTGTAAACACATTTCTGATATTTCACAGGTGTTTACATATTGTAAGCACGATATTTGATACACGACATTACACAAAGGTTCGCATTTTTAAAATTTATATAATAATTTCATTATGTTTTATGATGCGTTTTAACATTTTAACAACTGCTCTGCATACTTCATTTCGTGTTTGTTTTGACATATAAAAATAAAAAGCGCTCCAAATATTTGTACTCAAAAAATTTTTGAGGATCATAGAATCTCTGAGAATATTTTTCTATGCGAAATTTGTCATCATTGCCAAAAATTGCTAACCAGCTTCACGCATATGTAGAGTTACACTGTTACCCTACGAACTTCACAGTTAACATGATATATTGCAATCAAAATGTATTATACAAAATTTTTACTTTTCCAAGAAATCGATGTATTATAAAGTTGTTTAATTTCGATTGGGAGAAGGTCGAAGAAGTAAAAGAAATCGTTTGATTTATTTTTATCTCACTAAAAGTGCTAGTAAAATAGCTTGTTCGCAATTTGAGCTCGATAAAATTAGCTTGTTGAATTTCATGTATTAAATAGTACAGTTTGTATGTAAGCTAGGGTGTAGCCTAGTGGGTATCGTATTAGTCTACAATGCGAAGGTCGTGAGTTCAAATTCCGGCCGACGCATAATTCCAGCATACTGCCTGGTTGGGTATACCTTGGTCACTTCAATCTACGAAAATGAAAAATTCGAAGATGGAGGGTTGTGCGAAGGTCTAACAATCCTTCTAAAATATATAATGAAAAATATTAAGGTACCTGAAGGTCAGGAGACCAAGACCTGATTTGGGCTATAGTGCCACTGTAGAAGTAGAAGTTTGTATGCAGCATGAAAGGAGTGAAGGGACTCGGATGAAATTGAAATTGTGACTGAAATATTCTCTTTAAAATTGCAGTAATAGGGGTTTCCAAGAAAATCAGACTATTCCGAAATTACGAAAGTATGAACCAACTTTGAACTTTCCGGTTTAAAACGTTTTTGAACTAACAGACGGGCATCTGATTTTGACATTTTTGTGTGAACTTCTATGTCATCTATGTTTTTCTCAGAAACTCATTTCTTAGCAAAACAAAGTTTGTGGAAAACTTTTAATACTCTCAAATTTTATCTAGACTATACAAATTCAGAAAGACAGCTTTTAGCTTGCAGAAAAACAAAATTCTCTGACTTTATTTTATTATTGATCAATGATCCAGTGAGTATAGATTTTGCAATGCTGCAGGATATTAAAACTCGGCCATGCAATGAACCATTTCAATAAAATACATCGTTTGCTATAAGTGTTAAAACTATAAACCCTCTGCTACTCAATAACTATAACAGCAAAAAAAAAATTAATATTCTCAAAGTGTTCTCAATATCACTAATGTCCATCTGCCATCTCTCATTATCGACTTCTTTCCTAGATTTCTTACAATTAGCACCATCAGCTAACTAAATCGATCAATAATCTTCGCTCTAATAAAAACTTTCCTACCAACCATGCCGCAGCAACTATAAAACAAGTATCCCGAAACTCTTGGATCCCGATAGCACATTTCTCTCTCTATATAGTATTACGACGCAAGGAATATACTTTTCACGAACCTCCAACCGTATCCTTGATAATATCGTACGAAATTTTATGCCATTTCCTCCATTTAGATTCCGGGAAATCATTGACATATAATAAGGCGACCAGAACTGCTATTTGAAATATCGTACGGAAGCAACCCCCGGGGTTTTAGGTTTTGGTTTTGCTTTTCGGCACACACTCGAGAAGCCTCGAAATGAAGTGGCCATTCTCCAGGCTTCATCATATAGCACTTGATTTCCAGAGGTTCTGATGCTCTTCGATATATAAGGGTATGTGCATGTCTATGGTATGTGCTCAAACTATTCAAATTATATTTTTGAATCGATGCCAATATTTAAACTAGATAGGAAACGCATTCAAGACAAGTCGCCTTGGTTCGTTTTTTTTTTCATGAAATTTTCATTTCTCCGTGATTGAAGAACTCGCCGAAGAATAAGAAGAAAATTCTCCATAATGTAATTACGCGACGAATTTATGGTGTCCAAGACGGAGAATTACGAGCTGGTTATATGGTTATAAATAGTCATATTATGCAATGAAGCAAAAATTCGAAAAGACATTCAATTCGATTCAAAGGATTTCCTAGCCAGCAAGTTAAGAGCTAAGCGGTGGGATGATGGGTCCGAATAAGTTATGGACAACAGAATGACGAAAAGTAATCTTAAGAGTTACAGACTTTTTTGGCACCAGAAATACGAATGCCGAGAGCAAGAAAGAAAAAACCCCCGAACTTTCGAAAGAACTAGCTCAAACACATGTAAATGGCAAAGTGACGTATTGTTATTACTAAACTTTTAAAACATGAATACTTAAAAAAAATAGACGCGAAAGTTTTTTGTACAAACTCCAATTTCTCTTACTTAAGCCTTAGCGATAATCCACCGTCCAAGTCAAGAAACAGAAGCGGGATTATTCCGTTGAATAAATCAGTTTTATGTGTGCCTTTTTGCCAGCGAGCAACTTTAATTCCGCTTGGTTGGCGGATTGCTTGGTGCAGCAGTTCTACAAGTTAGGGGATGATGATGATGGGTCCACGGGGGTCGCGCGACATCATTACCCATTTTTAAGCGAATTACAATTAATATATGCATATATCTAACTACGAGAGATTTATTTCATAGAAAAATTAAGAAAATCCGATTATAGCTTAAATGAAAATCTACTGCTTAAGATAATAATTTTTGAAATTTGTTAAGCATGTAATAGGTGAGAATATTAGCCATTCTTTATGGCTTGTAAAGATGATTGTGATTGCGTAAACTGGTGTGTTGAATGGGGCTGAAACTTGTGTAGTACCTTCAAGAATATAATTTTAATGGAGACTAATTGATTAATACATAGCTGGGAGTTCAAATTCCAAGCCAAATCTTACTAACTATTATAAAAGTAAGGGTGTAACCTAGTTAGTTTCGTGTTGGTCTACAATGCGAAGGTCAGCAGCTCAAATCCTGGATGACGTATAATTTCAGCACACTACAAACTACGAAAATGAAAATTCGTAGATAGAGGGTTGTGCGAACAACCTAACAACCCTTTCACAATAACGAACAAAATATTAAGGAACCTGAAGATCAGGATATCAGTAGTGCCACTGAAGAACGATTACAGTATTCATGAGAAACTGCCATAGGAACGCAGAAGAGGTGCATAATGAAAGGAGGTGTACAAAAATTCTTAGTATCCTTGTGTATTACTTCACAAAAGTACAAGACAAGTAAACTCTCGGTCTGAAACGTTACAACAAGCACTAAGACTTTAGATTTCAAACGTGTGAAGTACACTTGGCTAGCAGGCCACTTTGTGTTTAAGATTTATTGAAATCAAAAGAAAAAAATTATTGAGTTCTGTCAGTATATCATTCAAATTATTATTCATGTTTCTTAAGCTAGATTAAGAATCCATATTTTCGCATTTATGAATAACGTCCAGATTTAAATGGAACAAAGTGAAATAAAATTAATCTGCTCACATTTGCCTATTACTCTGACTTTGAAGCCAATTGTTTTTTCAACAGCTCGCATCCAGCATTATTTAAACTGCTTTGGATAAAGTGGACCGTACTATACTTGCTTACAAGCACTTGGATTTTCTTTTACTTTGCCCTGTCCATTTTTGACGCTGATTACAATAAGTGCAACTAGAAAACCACAGCTGAAGCAGGAAGCCGTCCTACTTACTTCCGATTCCGAATTGAATATGAGCCTGCGGAATAACAGCATGAGTGATATTTGACCGCAACTAACTAAGATGTAGATTCAAGAACTCATTTTACTTTATTATTCTAATAATAAAGTATTCTGATCGACACAGAAACAAAACAAAAAAATTGCTACCCTTAAATTTTCTTTTTTCGCGTTTCATGACTAAATTAGCCTAAAAAATGCAAAAAAAAAATCCGTACCGCCGCACGCCGTACATATGGACTCATATCTCTGAGACCGTTAAAGGTAGAATGTTCGTTTTTAGGTGGATTGTTGATGGGGTAAGTGAGCTCTATTTTCTAAATTTTTAGGTGTGTTAAGCGGAAGGGGGGGCGGGGGGAGGGAAAGAGTCAAAAATTACACTTGCTAATATCTCCACCACGAATGCAGATAGGAAGTTGCAAATCAGTAAAGATATACAGAGGGTTGTGGGACAAACTTGAAAAATAATTTAATTTTTTTATCCATTGGCGTCCGAAAGGGGGTGGCTAAAGACAAATTGTCGGCCGAATTGTTTTTTCAAATGATTATATCTTCGAAATTACTTATCGTAAAAAATTTATATTTTGGGATCATTAAGTTGGCATATAGCTCCACCGGAATCAGCTTAGTGAGTGGCTAATTATTGTAAGAGGGAGGGTCTGGGGGTGTGCAAAGAAAAATATTTAAAAATGAATATCTTAACTATCTCTTAAGCTATCTAATTGAAACTTAAGATATATATCTAGCTAAACTAGGCAAGTACGAAAAAAATATAATATGTTGAAGTTAAAGTTGTGGGGGGAAATGGGAAGCATTTCAAAAGTTGCGCTCTTTTCAAAATTTTAAATCCTCATATCTCAAAACAGAGTACAGATATCACATCGAAAATCATTGTCATATTGTAAAACTACATAGTTGTTAATTTTGGTAAAAATTTTAAGTTGGGAGGTGTAAGGGGAGGGAGGTGATAAGCAAAAATATCGAAAATTTTGAGTGATTTTTTAAGGCTCTGGTGAAAGATACAAAGTTTAAATTTTGCATGTGGATACATAAATTTAATATAATTAGAAAAATAATGATAGCTTGTTCCATAATTGCTATAAACCGACCCTACGGTCTAACGTGCACAATGTGTTTCATGTGCATTGAAAAAAACACATAAACTGAAAATTGTTGAATGAAATTTAAAGGTAGAAACTTGGAAATTTGCGAAAAGCATTAAAAAAAATCCCTAAATATACAAAATATTAACTAGTCGAAAACCTTTAGAACTTCTACCCCCTCCCATACAAAATAATTTTTTCGACCATTTTTAAGAAATCAATTATCACCTAACTATTAAAAGCTATCAATTTGAAATTTTTCATAAAAACTTATAAAAATAATTGAAATGAAATTACGTTAAAAGTTTTGAAATCGCGCTTGCCCTTCTACCCCCTCCCATACAAAAGTATGATTTCAACTAATTTCATTAAATCAACTAATAACCAACAAATTAAAAGCTACGAACTTGAAATTTTATACAAGCACCTTACAAGAAAAGCGAAATAAAACTACATATCAAATTTTACGATTCTCCTACATTCTCTACCCCCTCCCATACAAATGTTCGGTTTCGTGAATGTAAAATACACCGAATTTTATGAAAATTCTATGCAACTTCGTCTATGAAACACATTCTATACAGAGAATATTGGACGTAATTCAAGCAATTAATTAAAAAGTTATTAACATCCACCCACCCTTACTATTACCCCTCATCCCTCCCCTCATAAAAACCCAAACTTGCAGAAACGAATGAAATATTGTTAAATTGACAACAGCCCTGTCCAAGAACTCCCTTTCACTTAGCCTTCCCTAACCACTTTAACCTGCATATTGACTTTCCACTCATCCACAACTTGTCCCAAGAATAATAAAGTTTCGCCCGACTTGTTGGCAGTTTATTTTTCGTCACACCGATAATCTTACAGTATAAATTTGGATCGTTAATAAACGACCTCTAGGACTCATTCGGTCAGGACTTCATTTATCCGGAAAATTTGATCGCCTACGTGGAAGAGGACGATACAAGTGCGGTGCGTTCAATTCGATCGGACGTTACACATGAGTCAATTCAGTGCCTGCCGCTTCCCGCTTCTGACGTGCCAGGATACATTAGATTAGTGGACACTGCGATTCGACGTTTGGGTGGTTTTTCATGCTGGACAATCGAACTGTGGTCTTGGTGCTGATCTTGTCCCACTCGAAAATGGACATGGCCAGGTTCATCGTATTTAATCTGGCGGCAACTGATTTCTTCATGGGGATGTTCCTTGGACTCTTGGCTATTATTGCCGCATCCACACGCCTTGAAACATGTATGCCCTACCCTATGCAATAATTTAATAATAACGTTTTAGCAACACAATTATTTGTTTGTAATGAATTTAACTACAATTGTAATCAGCTTCACAACACATGTAATGGAGTCAGAAACCATAACATTTTTTGAAGAATTTCATTCCATTTTTCTCTCCGTGTACAGCAACTAAATGTTTGTAGCTTCTTAGATTTTATATTGTTTATTATTTATTTTTATTTCAGTATTGTTCAATTAGTAATCTTTTCCTTATAAATAATGTGTATTAGTTCAAGAGCTTGTTCCGTATATTACATAAATAAATTGATAAATAAATTAATTTTCTGGTTAAAATGCACCTATACCTCAAATTACCGTTCAGGAATTACTTAGAGGAAAGTCCCAAAAAAGAATTACAAACAATTTAATAATTGTACACCTCTTACATTCACGTCGCCACATTATTAAAAGTTCGAATAAATTACAGTCAAATTTTCGTTCTCATTTCCTTTAATCGATATTAGCGATTCTTAACTGTCAGAATAAAAAATATTAGTTTAGTATTAGTATCATGATACTAATACAGACAGTTAGTTAAGTGAAGACAGATATCCATAAGAAACCAAATTAGAGTTTCCAAACATGGCGCAATTGCTTAGTAAGTATTTTCATTCAAAGAAATAAAGTTATTAAAATATGGGGATGGAAAACGAATCTATATGAATACAAAATTGAGTTTTCATTATGATGGCCATCAAAGATGAAGAAATATTTGAGCCAAAATTTGAGAGCGAAAAATGTTGATAAAAATTGTTTACGCTAGTTCAAATAAGTACAATTTATTTCCAGATCCATAGTTAGTATTTTAGTTCCCCATATGAAAACTATTGAGATTGCGAAAAATTTCGACATTCGGATTTCCATTGTTTGAGGTTCCAGGAATTCAAAAAGTGGACTTAGTTGTGAAGTGTGTTTATATGACTGTATCTGTGTGTCTCGACGAATACTCGAGTAGGTTTACTCGAGTTATCGTCACAGAAAAAGGTGTTCTCAAAAATTCGAGCACATCGTCAAACTTAGGCGCCATCAGAAAAGGGACCCTATCTTGCCAGAGGTCAAAACTGAACTTTTGGCCCCATTGGTGAGTACACATAATTCTGAAGAGAACATCGAAGAAATCACGCCAAAAAGTAAAGAATTGGCGAAGTCTCAGAATTTTGAATATTGGAGTTGAAAAAAAAAGTTTGTTTAAAGATAATTGATGTAGACAACGCAATAAATCGATATTATGAGTTTCAATAAAACTAGCACAGGCTCATCAAAATTGATACCCCAGCTTAAAAGTAACTTCTGCACATACATACATATAAATAATCTCAATCTCACAACGTAACATTTTATGCAGGTTTTTTTATTTTGTGCTTTCATTGAACCATATTTCTACCAATTCTTAAAGCAATTGACTGGACACTATCGTTAGAATTTAGCAGCGATCTCAGCATTATATTTACGACTTAAAAAAAAATCCTATCGATTTTATCCTTAAAGCAAACCATTTTAGCTACATTTCTAAAAACTGTCGAATCCTATGCACCATGCACATATTCTCGTAGTCCCACTATGCCAGTGAGACAAGAAAATTGTTCCGTATTGATTCCAATTAAATGAAAATGCCGACTCACCTGAATTTGGTTGTCCATTGCTATTCGGACGTGCCGATGGTGCTCCATCTCGTGCCTCCACTTCTAACGCATATGCTCCTTGTTTCTCACGATCGAAAACGATTTTAGTGAAAATTTCACCACTTTGGAGATTTATCTCGAAAAATTCTTTGCCTTCATTACGTGGCGAATCGACAATGTAATAGTAAACCTGGAAGTAAATTACAAAACGTAAATGAAACATACAAATTTTGATTTTATTGTCACAAGATATTTCATTTTGTCAATATAAACATAAGCAAAAAAAAATTAAGGATATGATCAAAAGATCCTTTTATTGGCTTACAAAATACACAACGACTTTATCCAAAACGGATGGTTTTCAATTCAGATTAAATTTAAAACTCGTGGTAGATATCAAACCAATACATAATTTTCACTTTCAAAGTATATTACATTGATAGAAATGATCAAAAATGCTACAAAATATTATCAATACCAGTATGAGCAAATTATGATGTGGATTTGAATTATTTTCTGCAAACATTTTACCGCATATTAACCTAAATACGAGTATTTCGTTATTTTGAAGAAAACCAAACAAAATTTATGAATGGATAAGTATGCGTAGGCTTTACATCTATTGATTAAAATTTTGTAAATGTAGAGTTTGCGGTGGTATTTATATTTGACTACGTTTTCGTGTACATTTACATTGCTCCGAGTGGTTAATGTTTATTTTGGAGAAGCTTTTCATTAGAAAGCTTAATGCATAGAAGATTCGAAATTCTAAAAGGTTTTTAATATCTCTAAAATGTTCGACTATTATTATTTATTTATTTTTTTTTTTTTTAATGTTGATATTAATTTGAAATTGACCATAAATGTGATTTTCGTTTAATTGATAATTTTTATATTATTTTACAAAACGGCAATAAAAATTACACCTCTAGAGTGAGGATTGGTCGATAAGCGAACAACCTCCATAAAAACATTTGCAATCTCTGCTCATTCGAAACCTGAGATGTACGATCCTGAAAACCGAGCTTTAAATTTAAGTCGAGAACATTTTCTTCAATATTTATATTGTTCCACTGCAGGAAACTTAATGGATTGGCAGTGAATAAATATCATAGCGAGCTCGAATTGCCAACCACATCGGAGCATTCACAAAAGTATCGAGGATTCTTTTTTTTATATAATAGCACCGAACATATCTTACGGGGCCGCCCTTTAATGCACTGGGTGCACAATGCAATCGGAATAGGGTAGGTGGGGTTACTAAAGAGTTTAAGGAAAGAAAAGTCTCAACTGTCGGTGGACGTTATTCTTGAAACACTGAATATTGCAAGTGAGAGCACGCGGGCAGCAATGCATTACATAGTTGATGTTCGGGTGATGAAGGACTGGCAATATTTCACTGTACGCGAAGGTAAAAGCTTAGTAATGAACTCATGGGTGTGTGGAGCTTAGCGAATATTCTTGGTATAGTTGAAAAGAGAAGGGATGCGGTTGTTCTCCGCTGCATTTACCGTGGAGACATCGATGGTAAACGCTCAGTACCCCGAAGTTTCTACGATATTCGAGGGAGTCTACAGAGGCAGTTATAATTTCGTCTCCAATTATGATTGACCTAGGCGTTTTGAAGCATCAAGTGCAACATCAAAAATATGTTTGCTCCATTGTTAAGTTTTATAACGCGCAATGTAAATTCTTTTGAAGAGTAAAATTGTATGCTACCGAAGATAGCATTCGAGGAACCTGCCGAAACATCCATTTTAAGGAATAGATGTCATATTTGAGTTTTTGAGGCATTCAACTCAACTCTAATTGTCCTACCCCATTCCAAAATTAATTTAAGGCCTGAGTTCAATGAACCGTATAACTTTTTACTTTTAGAATTCACGATGAGCTTCAATAACGACGTCGAATTGAAAGGTGTTATCCAGAGTATGTCATCGGGAAAGCTATGAATTGTATTGAGTGTTGTTGACATAAGGTCATTAATAAAGAATAGAAAGAGAGTGGAGGATGGACGGAGCCTTGAAGGACGCCAAAATCCAAAACGGTTGGGATGATACGCCATCCATTTCGACTCATATCAAGCGTTTAAAATGAATCCATTTGACAATTATTATTAATGTTACAATCCACGGCTATGAGTTTCACCAATAGATCATTGTGCCAAACTCTGTGAAAGGCTTTCGCAATGTCAAGAGCCAATAATTGACCTTCGCTCAATTCGTGAATGCACAAGTTCCAATGATAAATCAGATAGAGGGAGATATCCCATGGAACGTGAGGAACGGAACCCGTATTGGTGATAATGGAAAAGATGGTTAGCCTCAAGGTGATTCCACCCGATAGAATGACGTATATTCAGACGTTCCTATAGCAATGCAGCATCCAAAGTTGTAAGAAGATACAAAGGACTCCGACTCTATTTGGTCAGGCTCCAATCCGATATCAACTGGCACATTACGGAACTGCGAAGCACCAACTGTCACATAAATTCGATATCAAACAGTTGAAAGATGGGTCCATAATCGCAACCGTATACACATCGACTTCGAAGCAACAATCAAGAAATGCCTGTAGAGCAATTACCGGCCTGCTGGAAAAATCCACATTATGGTGTGAAATATGTGCTGGCAATCAGACGATTGTTTCGGATTACCAAGACAAGTCGTTCGACTGTTAAGGCTCACACTGACGAATCGAACATGCTAAATAAGGATCCAAAACAATCTAATGATAACCACCCACACACTTTCCGGGCTGAGGAAAAGACATAGCCTTGTACCTTGGACATTTTATCCGCCTTTAGAATAAGCCATAAGAAAAATATCAAAGAAATTTTACTGTTTAAATTAACTCAGTCAGTAGCTTGGACAACTCAACGCCAAGAAAATTTTCAGCGCTAGTAGTAACACAAATAGTTATTTTGGATAGAGTAACTAAAAAAATTTTAGTTGTTTTGAAAGCGAAATAATAAAGCTTTTTATTGTACTAATTAATATATGAAGTGCTTTTACTTAAAATCCGGTGATTATTAACCAGCTTCATATTTTTTTTAAAAGACATATCAAGACATATTAGTCGATACTTCCAATAATCAAATGTAAAAACCTGTATAAAAAAATCGAAGATACGAATCTATTAAACTATAATAAGGTCAGTACTATGACAGTGAAAAGTAGACCATAAATCAGACACGGATAAAAATGGTAGGCGCCTTCGAAAGAATAATATTACGATTAAAGAGAACAAGGGAAATAGCGTACTCGACATAATCATAAATTGTATACCATTTAGGGCGCAGAAGTCTCTTCTCAAATCAAACTTCGAGAACGACTAACTATAAAATGGAGGAGAAAATAATGCCCAAGCGTCTATAAAGAGAAAAAGAAGCTTCTGAAATTTTACCGAAATGGAAGACGCTGAAGCATGCAGGTGGTTAAGGTATGACATGGTCTTGCTAACTACTAGTTCAGGAAATTAGTCGATGTAGCATTAACTGTGCTGAAGACTAGCTTATTTTGGACGGGGTGGCGGCACCTGGATAGCTGTAGAACGACACAAATCCTTTTGAAAAAACCAAATAAAAACATCATAGCTCAACTGTTACAACGCAGAAGAAATAGCGTCCTTACTATTTTCTGTCTGACCACATGTCAGCTTAAGATTCACGCATCTAGGCTGCGGATTGCGAGCGACAGCCTTTGCAGAGCTTGCGAAGAAGAAGAATCTACCGAGCACTATCTTTGCCACAGTCCACAAATTGCCTACGATCGTCTCCTTTCTTTAGGCTCAAGAGTCTTCTCAGAACTGAATGACTTCATAGACATCAAACTTTCGAGCCTGCTTCGGTTCGGAAATCTTATTAAGTGGCTAGCACAAGAGCAGTAACATCCATCTCATATTCTGAAATAGAGGTTGGTTTCGAAGAACCACATTGCACTGGGGCTATCTAGTTGGGCAAGTTGTACTCGCCCTATTGAATAAGAAATGGATGATTTTCTTCTTGTGCTAGCCACTTGGTACAATTCGCGAACCGAAGCAGGTTGGAAAGTTTGATGCCTCTGAGGTCTATTTTATAGTTACTCTATACGACAGTAGAGGTTAGTTTGGCAGCCACCAGCAAAAATTTTGAAGGAATAATTTATCTTAGAGTGAATGAAATTGGCAAAAGAAGACCACTAAAATCATCACACCACGAATGGTGAATTGGGGAAGTTGAATTCGCAGGTGTCGATTGTGACATTTCTGCCAGACTCTAATGCAGTGTGTCTCCTTCTTGCATCGAATGACTCTAGTGTAGTTCTGAGAAGAATTTGGTGCATACACCAAGAAGACAACTGTTGGAGATTCGCGTATAATGTCCGATACAGCCTTCATTTAAACTCCTCGATTCCAAGCGCTCGTGGTTGGCCATTCCTACATCTTCCTTCAGAGCTTGTTTGGAAATGTATTGCTTTAACTTTCTAAAATTGAGATCAATCGTCTTTCGTCTCAATGAATATATTAGCCTGTAAATTTGTATTCGGAAGTTCGTCGTTGGACATGACGTCAAGCAAAAATAATCCTAAGGTGCTTCGTATATTCCTAAGTCCCCTGGCTAACGAAAGTTTACAGTTTCTTGGTAAGCTTATAGGTTATCTTCTATATCTACTTCTTCAATGGTACTAGAGTCCAAATCGGGCATTGAGCTTCTGACCTTCAGGTTCCTTAAGATTTATTTGTTATTGTGGATGGGTTGTTCTTCTTTTTCTACAATGGCGATACAGCCCAAATCGGACCTTGGCCTCCTGATATTCAGGTTCCTTAACATTTTTCGTTACTTATTGTGGAAGTGTTGTTAGTCCTTCGCACAACCCTCTTTCTACGAATTTTTCATTTTCTTAGATTGAGGTGACAAAGGTATATCCAAGCAAGCAATGTGGCGGAATTATATATTGCGCCGATCGGGATTTGAGCTCACGACCTTCGCATTACAAGACCAACACACTACCTACTAGGCTATACCCTAGCTGGATGGGTTGTTAGACCATCGTATAACCCTCTATATACGAATTATCATTTTCGAAAGAATTTGAACTCACAACCTTCGCATTGTACCCATTAGGCTACACCAAAACCTTCCATTATAGTACAATCATATAACAAAATCTCGAGATTCCAATTCAGTATCATCACATACCACCGCCTCGAAGTATCCTCATGTTAAATACCTGGGTATGTTAGCGGATTCTAAATTGATGTGTAGATGTCATACCGAGAAAAAATTCACCCTGAGCGCTTTATAAATTGACGAAAAGTATCGGTTTTAGGGTGCTTCATTCATCCATCTACAGGAAAATTGATGCTGTCATGAAACTATGCTTGCAAGTTCCAATAAACATAATAAGGAATCACTTGAAAAAAAGAATGTTGGATGCGCAAATCTACTTCAACTCACAATTCCAGTTGATATTTAAGTCTTATCAGAACTCGAGGTTAAATGTTAATTGTACGCATTTCTCTAGGTAAATATCCACATACAATTCAGCTTAAAGGACAGCATTACACAACGGGGAGAAAAGCGATCAGAATTAACGTTATATCATTAGTAGCCCCATGGGTGGTTTGATGGGTTTGCTATTTCCAGGTTCTGCTAATTCTCCGAAATGCAGCAAAACAGAGACACATTTGTGCATACAACTTGATGTTCGATGTATTGTTGTAGCTACATTAGAAAGAACAGGACATGGCGGCACAAGGACTAACATCGTGTAGCTATATACATTTTACAAAACTAACAAAAGCTTATCGCTATGCTGGAATTCACTAGTGTTTTTTTTTTGACCGCGCACTCAATGATACACTGCAGATGAAAGACAGTATAAAGTCATAAACAAGAAAAGAGAAAAGGATAGATACAAAAGAAGTAAAAAATGTTAAACACTTGCATTTCAAAAGGATAATGTATGTCTGCTTGTGTGTTTGTTTGTTTTTGTTGCCTCTATACCTTTTTATTTTTATCGGACCACTCAAATCTACTTACAATAAGCATTGTGTGTATTCACGGCAGCAGTGCAAATGCTATTACAACAAATATACAGACAGAGTTCCTTTACCATGTGCAGATATAAAAAACCCCTTGGAAATCCTTGAAGTACCTCGAAAAAAGAATCAGCCACCGACAATGAAAAAACGGATAGTGTGATAATTGCTTCAAGGATTTACGAAAATAGAACTCAGTTTAGCTATATTTAGAGGAAAATGAATTGTTTTTCTGTTAGCAATAAAAAATCAAATATAATCCTGCGAATTTTTACAAATAAAAAAATTCGTAGCGATTTAGGTGCGAAAAGAGTCAAGATGCAATTCCACTGAAACGGAAATTCAAATATATACTCCTCTGGGCAAAAAGTTTATACTTCAATATCTATTTTATATCTTTCAAAGTACTCATTGCTTATGCACTTATGTCCACGTTTAATCCAATCTTTCAAACACTTTTCAATCTCGAAAACCATTAGCTCTTCCGGCGATTTTCGTTTTATGGCATCAGTTGAATTAAAACGGGTTCGTCAAAGTGATTTCTTGAAGCGACTGAATAAGAAAAAGGCGCATGATGACATGTCAAAAGAATAGGGTGCTTGTGGAGCAGTATTGGTTGAATTTTTGGCCAAAAGTTTTGCTGCTGAACGTCTCATACTCAATTCATCACTCAAAATCTTACTGATCCTTCCGATATTGTTGTATCTTCAAGAGTAGTATCTTTAACTAACTCCTTGATAGTCTAGCCACGATTTTTCGTGATTTTCAATTTGATTTTTCCAATGTTTTCCTATGTTATTGCAGTTGATTTACGATCAGACCGAGGTTCATCTTCAGCTGTCTCAAAACCCTCTTTGAACAACTTGATCCATTGCAAAACTTTTGATCACAATAAACATTCATCACCAAATGCATTTTTCATCATTTTTAATTTTTAATGTATCGACACCTTTAAATTTATTTTTAACGCAAGGGTTTAAAGGTGTCATAGAACAATTATAACTCTTTGAACGCTATTACCGACTAAGGAGATATCTCTCTGTCCAACGAAGAAATTCGATCAGCTCTTAATAATCTTGACAAAAACACGCAGGTCTCAATTTAATTCCAGCGATCATCTTGAAAAATTGTTCATCTTCTTATGCCATACTGTCGTCTGGAGATTTTTTGAATATCTGGAAATTATCTTTTAGCAGGTCTTCAGCACCTTGTTGAAAATTATAGAGACCTATCTCTAAGCTTTCGTCTATATGAAATTATTCGAAGCGATTGTCAAGGATAAAATGTATTTCTCAATTAAGAAATCTATTTGCTATTGTCAACATGACTTTGTCCAGTGTCGATCTCCAGCTTCGCAATTAACTCTATTCACTAAATTTTACGTGGATTCTATTGAGAATGGGTTTCAAATCGACGTTATCTACACTTACAGAGTCCACCATGGACTTCTTATTACTAAACTACGCGATCTCGGTGTCCATTCGAACCTCATTCAGTGGTTGTCTTCGCATTTATCTAAAAGGAAACAGTTCGTTAAAATTAGCGGTTATAGCTAAGAGAAATTTGTTATGGAATCTGGTGTTCCTCAAGGCAGCCATCTGGGCCCTTTACTATTTATTCTTTTTATAAATGAATTTACATCTGTGCTTGATTCTTGCTCGTGTTTATTATACGCGGATGATGTTAACATATTCTCTCGTATAGCATGCTTTTAAGACTGCTATAAAATTCAGAATGATTTCAGTAATTTTGCGGTTTGGAGTGAGGTAAATTTTCTCAAACATGATATCAGTAAATGCTTGATGTTTTTTTCTCTAAGCGATAGATGCCTCGATCCTATTCTATTCAAGTATACAACTGGAGTTGATTATCTGCAGCGAATGGTTGAAGTCAAAGGCCGGATACTTGTGCCTAATATCAATTAGACAGTTGCTCAAGCTAATTCAATACTTGGCTTCATTAAACGGAACTCGGCGGAGTTTAAAGACCCTTATACTTTGAAGGCTCTTTTCACATCTCTGATTCGACCTCTTTTGGAATACTGTTGTGTTATACAGGATCCGGTCTATTTAGTACACATAAATCGAATTGTACGCATCCAGCGTAACTTTACAAGATTTGCTCTTCATAAGTTGAACTGGGATTCTAATATTCCATCTCATGACGCTAGACTTCTGCTAATTGATTAACAATCCTTATCTGACAGGAAGAAAATGATTGACATCATGTTAATAAAAGATATTATGACTTATCGCATGAACTGTCCGAAGTTGCTTTCTTTCATTGCGATGTATGCTCCAGAATGTCCGTTTCGTCAAAGGATTCTATTTCGTGAATACCTGCATGTAACTTACTATGGACAGAATGGACCAATATAGAGATGCATTGCTTATTACAATTCTATATGTGATAAAATCGACTTTACCGATACTCGAGCAACTTTCAAAAGTGATATTTTAAATTCCTTTTAGTTTCTATTTCTTTTAAATTTTCATTTTATTTTTACTTTATTATTTTTTTCTTGTTATACTCTAGATGAAATCTGAGAGTATTATAAGTTTGCTCTAAAGTTTGTAACGCCAAGAAATAAGGCTCGGAGAAAAAAATGATGAATACAGAAATTAATATTATCACTCAAAAATCTCAAAACCGGATGTCCGTCCGTCTGTCCGTCCGTCCGTCCGTCCGTCCGTCCGTCCGTCCGTCCGTCCGTCCGTCCGTCCGTCCGTCCGTCTGTGCGCGCTCTAGCTTGAGAACGCGTTGAGCTAGATAGTTCAAATTTTGTACACGTCCTTTTTGACAAAAAAGTAAGGTCAAGTTCGTGAACGGGCCAAATCGCTCCACCCCTTCTACCCCCTCCCATACAAAATGACACAATTGCGCAATTTGACAATAAACGGATTTGCACGAAAAGTATAAAAGCTATTGGCCTGAAATTTGGAATATGTTACTTTTATGATAATATCAATCTACCGTACGAAAATTATGCGTATCCTCCCCCTCCTTCTACCACCTCCCATACAAACTGTACTTGTCATGAATTACTCTAAGCCAATTTACTCATTGCGTATACAATTTAGAGAGCTGAAATTGTGCACCAAATATTTATTTGAAATTGTTAGTAAGCCCAAAAAAATTTAGACTATTAGCTTCACCCCTTCTACCCCCTCCCATACAAAATGACACAATTTCGTAATTTGACAATAAACGGATTTACTCGAAAAGTATAAAAGCTATTAGTCTGAATTTTCGGATATGTTATTTTCATAGCAATTTTAATCTACAGTAGAAAAATTATTTGCTTCCTCCCTCTCCTTCCACCCCCTCCCATACAAACTACACTTTTTCATGAAATGCTCTAAGACGATTTTCTCAGAACATATAACATTTATTGAGCTCATATTTTGTAATAAATACTTAATTAGTATTAGCACTAAGATCAGAAAAAAATATTTGATTAGCTTCACTGCTTCTACCCCCTCCCATACAATATGACACAGTTTCACAACTTCACAAAAAATCGATTTTCTTGAAAAGTATAAATGGCACTAGTCTGAAATTTCAGGGATGTCAATTTTATAATATTCCTAGTTATTTCTGAAAAAAATCACTCTAATCGCCCCACTCTTTCTACCACCTCCCATACAAGCTGCACATTTTCACTAAATCTAACTCACTAATTTTTTCAGTTCCCATTCAATTTTTGGAGTAAGCATTTTGTACAAAACATTTTTATAGCTGGGGAAAAATTAGTTCAATGCTGTCATCCCTTCTAATACTTCCCATGCGAAATTTCTTGGGATCACAAAAAATTCTATTTCATCTAGAGTATCGTAAGATTGCGCTTTACGCGCAATCGTAGCCCTGTTATGTTTTTTTTTTTCTGATCACTTGTTTTCTTTTTCAATAGTCTTATAGAAACTTTTCTGGTGACGATTGCTTTTTTTATTGTATTTAAATGCTGAGTTTTTTCATTTTTGTTTTTAAATGTATAAGATTTTATATTTTTATATAAATAAATAAATAAATTTTCTTGCTCGATTAATTCAGCAATTATAAATATCGCCAAAATGCGAAAAGTTTATGTCCATAAACAGCTGTAACTAATGTACTATTTGAAATATCAAGCTGATATTCTCACATAGTGTTACGAACACAAAAAAAACCATCATGCTATGGCTTCAACGCATATTTCAAATTGAAAAGTTCCTTTACTTTTTGCCCAGAGTAGTATATCGTAAATGTCTTAAGTGAAGAGCAAATAAAAGTCGAAATACCGATGAATTGTTAATTCGCTACAAACAATATTTCAAATTGAAATTCTGTTGAGATTGAAAACAAACTTTGTCGGGCGAAAGATGAAAATCACTCGAGGAAATCAATATGCAATTTTAATCATAATTTCAAATGAGCGATGCAAATCTGCTGACATGCATACGAGTGTTACACTTGGGGTGGAATATCGTACATATTCGATATTACATTCGAACTCTCGGTATAAGCAAAGTGGCAACTGAAATCAACGTGAGAAACATTGATGGATTGATCGCAAAATGCAAATGTATGTCGTTAGCTAATAAATCATCTCCTTCGGAAAATTACCATACCAACAAATTTAGGAATCAGGCAAGTACAAAAGCAAAACTAATAATAATAACAATAATAAAGCACACCTTCGCATAGATCAATCTTAAAAATTTCTCACAATATTTTGTTTGTCGAAAGAAAGAAAATCCGTCATATTGATGAGAAATTTTTATGAAGAAATGGGGAAAAAATTAAAATCAATATTAATTTTCTGCGTATCCTAAAAACTTTAAAGACATACTCAAATCTTTAGGTACACTCGAAAGTTTGTTTCATATTAATTTTCGGAAAATCATCTTTGATCAGAAGAAACATATCTCCCGGACACATTATCGTTATGAAATATTCTGTGTCCTCTGGCACTAATAACCGCAAAGGTACGACATAAAGCATTTAATTTCTTCAGGACATATTTTAATGTATATACTTATATATACATGACGCAAGCTGACAAAACAGACCTAATCTTGCATAGGTAAAATTTTCAGTACAGACCAAAATGTGAGCTTAGGTCAAAATTTCTTGTTTTGTATTTTTGCATCAAGCGCTATTTACCCTTTGAATCAATTTCAAATTTTAACCGCCAGATGCAATAAACATTCATTTAAAGTTCTTTAACGAACAAAATATTTGTGGTTGTGGGGGGATGAAAATTAACTAACTTTTTTGTAGTTCAAAATTGAAAACTACATAATTTCGTTAATTTTTGAGATTTTTGTGTGATTCTTGCGGCGCTCTCTTCAGAATTTCGTCCTTTATCCAATGATAGGAAAAATTAAAGTTTGACCTCTGGCAAGATCCCTTTTGTTAGCTTGCGTCACATATGAAGACGCAATATTTTACCATCTTTCTATAGTTCTCCTGAATCATTATCGTACAATTAAAACTAAAATCAAATACCACTTACTTGATTATTGGGAAAAGTTCCGTCCTTGTCGATGGCATTCACTTGAGTAACTTTAGTACCAATCGGTTCGCCTTCAAGTACGGTTTCCTGTTCACGTTCCGTAAATAAGGGAATTTCATCGTTAACATCTTCAAGCATTATGTAGACCGTAGCTTCTGAAGCTAATTGTTGGGCGCCATTGTTCTGTAAAAGAAAAATGGTATTTTATTATTAGTATTTGAATTAATAACATATAAGAAAATAAATTTAAGAGAAAATTATTAATTATTATTATTACGAAAATGAGGACCAGCACGTAAGCGTTTCTACTTTTACTACAATGATACCACAGCCCGCATAGGGCATTGGCCTCCTGAAATTCAGATTCCTTAATATTTTTTTATTATTTATTGTAGTAGAGTTATTAGCACAACCCTCTATCTACGAATTTTCATTTTGTAGATTGAGGAAACCAAGCTATACTAAAGCAGCGTGCTGGAATTATACGTCAATCGGGATTTGAACTTACGACTTACGAATAGTAGACCAACATACTACCTAATAGGCTACACCCTAAGTTTACGTAAGTGTTTAGTAGATACAAAACTTAATAAAGTTACAATTAGTTTAAGGTGCTCGTAATTTATGTACACACAATCGATTGGATCCGAAAAATATCCACGGCACATAACGTATTTGCTAATAACTGATAGTGTTTCGTACTTAGACGCACTATCTATTTCACTTGTTAGTTCACACATCACATTTAAATCTCTAGACTTTCACCATAATATATCCAAGTCTTCGAATCGAAGATAAAGGCTATTGCAAAAGAGACAAATTTAGTATTGCGTGCAGGAGCAAATGGTAGGCTAGTTAGTTTCAGATAGAGATACTCCATGCACGCACACATCAATCTCTAAAAAAGTTTGATCAATGCAATAATACCAACAGTTCAGCGTGAGTTTAAAAGTACAACAAGGCAACATAAGAAAGTCAAAAACAGGCAGTAGTTTGCTTGAGTTTGACGGTTTTCAAATGTATGGACACAAGCACAAACTTGCGTTAAGCTTTGAATAGATTACTCATTACAATCGAAAATAAAAATAATTTTCATAAATAACAATTCATTATGATTGTGTTTACTTTATAAAAGAAAATGAATTAAGAAAATTCAAATTTCGGACAAAATTTTCCACGTCATCGCTGTACATGTATTTCCCAAACTCTACTAGGATAGTAATGTGAGTGTGTATCGAGTATCTCTAGTTTCAGATAGCCCAGTTGCTCTAAAAGCCCTCTCCGCTAACAGCAGAAATTCAAAATGCTTGAACCGTTGCATGGATATGGAAAAAACCTGCACATTGTGGGTTCATTGGGTGCCGGATCATTAGTACATTCCGGGGAAAATGGATGAGATTGTCGGAAACAGGTCTGTCGCTGCTACTATTGAAGATACGGTTGGCATTGCCTTAAAAACTATTAAATCAATATATATACGTCAAAAATGCCTGAGAAATGGAAAATCTCAAATGTTGCAATCGATTCGTATAACATAAGATGCGATGGGTGGGTTTGAAATCAATTAAAATTAATTGCAAACTCAAAATCAACTCCCTCCGGACACTAATGGGCATAGTCTCCACAGCCTTCTTAAAAAACATGTGCGAAGATTTCGCCTTTAAACGTACAATATTTACAGAAACTGTGGGAGCTAATGAATACCTGACACGGGCGCTTAGGTCCGCGGTTGCATTTAACAACGCGGATTGTTTTTGTAGCGACAATCATTAACGCCGCTGGTGATACCAATTAATGCTTATTTTTAGTTCGACATTCCTACTGGTGACTGCGAGATGTAACTAACATCTCTGCCAGTCAATGGATCGTGATGCTCGGTTGTATAATCCACGCCGGTAAACGAGGAACAAGTTCCAAAAATCATTACAGGGGAAGTAACTGTGCTGTATCTTACTTACCTCGCTCGCTACTTTCATCCGCATTTACCATGTACTACAAATTCCACATTTAGTCTTCCCATTTACCTCCAGTTTCACCTCCTTCATTTCACCATTTTCAAAACTCACTTTGATACTAATTAAACACCTAGCTCCGTGGAATTTCCAGGCTCCCAAAGCGAACTACTGGAATCGGCGATCCTTTTTAGGGTGGTGAGCCATGTCTTGTTTAATTAACGCCTACCACCAGGGCTTTATCCTATGGTTGCCTTTCGGAATATGGATTGTTAGTGTGACGACAATTAATAACGCCCAAGAAGGTTCTAATCTATACTGACTTGATGTGTCAGCATTCACAATCGTAAGTGCAAGAAATATCGAAATCTTTTGAAAACTTTGGGTCTTGGCATCCGGTTCTTCACGTCGAGCACTCGATTGCGTTAGCCTGGTATGAAGCAGTAGCATACCACATGTAGCAAAATGTAGTTCTGGCTGTTGTTCAGTCCGCGATAAGAATCAGGCTGGCCAAAGCCACTACGCGCACCTCGAAATGACCTCAACCATGACTGTGTTGACACGCCGCATCGTAACAGTCAATCGATCTGCCAACTCCGAATCCTTCGTAAAATTCCAAATTACTCCGTTAAATTCAAAACACTCTGTCAAAAATCCATCGCGCAGCGCTTACTCTCCGATTTTGATCCCTTTGGGTCTTAGATACTTTGCAAGCATTTCCCTCGCCACCGTTCATTACTTTCTTCTAGACGAACTTACAATCCTGCCATCTTACTCCGATTTTGACCTCTTTGAGGCGTGAAAATGCCTCCGTTAACTACTTTCATCTGGAAAACCCACCTGTTACAAACAAAACACCAACTATCATCCCACTCTAGTTTGCGATAAATCGAAGCCTTCTTGTATACCAACTGATACGTTGTGGTGTGGGGTCCTCAACACCTCCCCCATAGCACCAGGTTTTAGACCTTGGGTAGGGACGTCGTGGGTTACCGCAAGCGCCACACTTCAGTCTCATTCCCACCATGACTTTGTTACTGATCAAACAACTAGGTCCCTGTAGTTGCTTATATCCAAACACAAACCTACTGAAATCAGCCTTTCTGGCCTTTCTCGCTTAGTAGCTAACTAAATGACTTCTCCTCCCAACTGTTTCCATTGCAAACCGGAGTAACTTAAGAATTGCCTCTTTCCACTCTTTAGCATCTTTATTAGCCATATCCTTTTCGAACAATGCTCTGTGATTTTTAGCTACTTCCACCTAATATACCTAGTCGTGCCATAAGTTCTGTCACACGTATATGGGCAATTTTTGTATAAATGAAAAAGAGTTTTTGACAAAGGAAAATATATTTTATTTTGGCATACTAATGGAAGTAAAATAAGCAACAAATTATTCAAAGTGGCCGCCTTTAGCCTTAACACAGCTCTTTAATCTGTTGGGCCAGTCATCGATAGCAGTACGCACTGTTTCTAGCGGAAAATTAGCTACTACACAAATCTTTGCGTTATTTTTAACGGGCACAACAACTTGAAAATTTCACTCGCGGATTTTCCACACTTATGTAGTGCAATCACTGCAGTTCGGTTTTCTATTACACCCCATTCCATCTTCACACGTTAACGAACACACTTTAAATGACCATCAACTGTCAACAACATTATGACGTTTATAAAACTGGCCGATATTGAAATGTCACTCATAAAATAAAGTTGTTGCCAATGTGAGAAATTATGTGACAGAACTTATGGCAGGACTAGGTACTACTTGCCGGTTGGTTGTTCCACAGAGAACAAAAACATACTTCGCTCAACCTTTTAAACAAAAATTTTATTTAATACTTCTATTAAATATATTCGCCGCAAGCTGCTCGACAAAAATTGGAACGATCGTTACGAGCTACCTACGAAATTATGCAAACTATAGGACTTGTTCTATAGTTCTATCTGCTGTCGCTATCAAAGGATTAATCTATCACAAAAATTACGAACAGGAACTCCATATTTAGATCGGCCTTCGCAGTACTTCGATCGCCACCTTAAGAACTATTATTAAGGAACAACAATTTTCCCACACATCCACCACAAAAATATGTTTGAAGGAATTTTAGGACCAAAAATAATAATATGTTATACTTATACTTCAAACAATCAAATAAAAGAAGAAAATTTCAGACATTTTATTCCACTGCACCGTGAGCAAACTTCGAAACTTAGTGATGACGCAAATTAAGAAAAATAAGCCAATCAGTCAAAATATTACAGCAGAAGACTATCTGGAAAACGTAGTCAGCTTTGTATATCTAGTGGCAAAATTATCGAAGGATGGAAGGAAACCCATCGAGATAAAAAGAAGAATAATGATGGCGAATAAGACGTAACATTCGGTATTACCGACAATTAAAAATAAAAACGTGCACAGGAAAACAAAAATTATATAAAACGATTATAAGACCTGTGCTATGCTATGGCAGTGAAACGTGGACATTAACTCAGGTGTCCGAAAAATTTCTTAATGCCTTTGAAAGAAAGGTCCTCGGAAGAATCATCGGACCTGTGGGGTAATACTCGATCTGGAGAATTGTATGCCATCTTCGACAATCAAGAAGTGTCAACCGTCATAAAATTGAGGAAGCTGCAATGGGCTAGATTGATGATGGAAGAATTCCTCGCAAGCGCTGGGAGGATTCTATTGACGCAGACAGCAAATCACTGCTAAGATTTTCAAACTACAGGACACGGTCACTGTGCCGAGAAGGATGTAGCCGTGGTGTTCAAGAGGCCAACGCCCGATTTGGGCTGTAGCAAGTAAGTAAGAATTAGACAATAGAATTCGGTTATCTAACCGAAGCAACATTTCATCTCAGTACAGAAACATGCAGGGTATTTCTGATACTCAGATACTGATGATTTCAGAATCTAAATCATCTATTAATACTACTACTACTTTCGGTACTGAAATATTAGGTTGTTGCAGATGAAATGGCGACTTTCGCAATGAAGTGAAGTTAGCTGCGATTTTCATGTCTCAAACTGCCGCCAGGTAGCTCTGGTAGTAGTGAATATTGAAGTGTAAATACTCATACATTTGGTCATGGAATCATTTCAGTTTTGGACTTCATTGAGATCGGAGAGAAAAAAAAAAAGCATGGAATCGAGTCAAAAACTGTTACTTTTTCTTTACGAGTTTAAACTTGGCCACAACGCAAGAGAGGCAACCAAAAACATCAACAGGGCATTCGGGGCTGACACAATAAGCGAACAAACTACTAAGCGATGGTTTGAAAAATTCCGATCAGGAGATATGACCCTTCAAAGTGAGCCATGTGGTCACCCAGGGCCATCGATAGACAACGACGAGCTGCTTTTACTAGTGGATCCTGTCTCACGCCAAACTGTAAGGGATATTGCAGAGAAACTGGGCGTACACTATTCGACAGTTTCCCGGCACTTGCAACAGCTTGGAAATGTCAAAAATCTTGATAAGTGGGTTCCGCTTACTGAGCAAAACATGACTTTTGTATTAAGAATAATGGTCAAAAAATTAAACGAGTTGCAGTATGAGACTCTTTCTCATCCACTATATTCACCAGACCTCTCGCCAACCGATTACCACTTTTTTAAACTTTTGGATCATTTTTTGGCGGAGAAACAATTTAACAATGAAGCAGCCATCAAAAATTCCTTCGAGGAATTTCTTTAGTCTAGAAAGCCGAACTTCTACGAAACTGGGATAAATGCACTTGTAGCTCGTTGGGAGAAGTGTATTGCATCTGCTGATACCTATTTTGATTAATAAAATTAAGCTTTATAAGAGTTAAAATTGTTTAAAATTTCACTATAAAAGTCGCCTTTTCATCTGCAACAACCTAATACTTCTTGGGCAATTTTTTATTCAATCTCAATATACTTATTAACTACTGAATTAGAACATGTTCATCGAGTACTGATGAACTGGATTGCATTTATTTTCAATACCAAAAACAGTTCTGTATCGAGAATCAGTATTCATACAGTACCACTAGAGTACCGAACAATTTTTACTCAAATACTGAAATCATTCTGCGAGAATATTAATTAGCAGTATCATTATTATTCCTCTTGAGTACCGGATAAGACTCGAATGAATATTGTAATCATTCTGCATAATATCGAGAAAAACTATCGATAGAGTACCGATAGATTTCTGCTTGACCACCGAATCAAAAGAAGTGGCTGACACAACCAATGGAAAATTGTTTAAACAATTTTCGATATACTGTATGCAAATACGTCCGAAAAATAAGCCCTGTATATGTGCTAGAATTTTCTTTAAAGAATGAAAAATTCCAGATCAGGCTTGATCAGGCGTTTATTAGTATTGATACCACCGATCGTAGTGATGCCGTATACGATTATGCGTGTGCCACTAAAAACAAAATTAGAACCAAATACCGCAGAAAGATTCTTACAGTACTGAGGGAACTGAAGATTGCAGTGCTGTGCTATTGTTTCATGAATACTACTGGCATTGGTGACGAAATTCGTAGTATTTAGTAGTGAAGCATTCCTGAATCGCGAATCCGGTTTCTCCGTTAATAAGCTCCAATTTTCTTGATCTTACTTTTTCGTCACAAACGACGTACACAAAACTTGAACTTTCTAGTTTAACACGTTCTCAAGCTAGAGAGCGAACGGACAGACGGACGGACATCCGGTTTTGAGATTTTTGAGTGATAGTATTAAATTTTGTGTAATTATTTTTTTTTCTCCGAGCTGTAACTCTTATCGTTACAAGCTTCAGAACAAACTTATATAATATTATTAAATTTATAATGATGAGTTCTATCCATTTGAGGCTTTGGAAATTGCGAAAACATTATAATTCTGAGTGACCTCAGAAAGAAATACGTGGGTTGATAAATTTCAATGAAAGATTATTGTATTACGCAAAATTTTTTGATGCGACCCAGCAAGAAAGTTGTTCCTATACCCAAGCTCAACCACTGTAGAACTATAACTAGCGACATTCATTGCCAATGCATACATGATACCATACAAAAAACTGATTGAATATAATACTTCTACTTTTAAATTGGCACTACAGCCCAAATCGGGCCGTGGTCTCCTGACCTTCAGGTTCCTTAACATTTTTCATTATTTATTGTGGAAGGATTGCTAAACCTTCACACAACCCTCTATCTTCGAATTTTCATTTTCGTAGATTGAGGTGACTAAGCTATACCCAAGCAGGCAGTGTACTCGAATTATGCGTCGACCGGGATTTGAACTCACCGCCTTCGCATTTTACACCAACGCACTATCCACCAGGCTACACCCTAGCTTGAATTTAGATTGAATATAATAGCACGTTGTATATTCTGGTACTTTAAAATAATTCTTCTATTTATACTAGATACATTTTATGCTTTTTAAAATACTAAAAATTTATTGCGACTGTAAGGTACTTTCATGCGTACAATATAGCTTGGTGTTAACGTAAAAATTAATGAAATTTTCTGACTTTTCAAGTCGCAGTCTTCACATTTATAATATCGAATCATGACTGAAAAAAACACCAACTTTTTTTTTGTGTTAATAACATTCCAACATAATCCGCATTCTCGACATCAATAACACTTATTTCTTACGTGCAACCATTTAAAACGCGTGTCAATTGCTCTTTACGTTTATCATACACGATATACAGCCTGACATTAGTACTATAAAAAAAATCCTTTTCGAAAACAATCTTACTGTGAACATTCAAAAATGGATGTAATTTCATCCCTCGAAATGGCAGTAAAATACTTACGCTCTCATACCCGCTGTGCAATAAAAACGAAAGTAATAGCAAAGTTGGAGCTCGTAAATGGCAAATCAGATTAGGATATAAACGGTTTCGAATAGAACAAGTCGTCCTTGTCAGAGAAACGAAAATGATGCTCCCGTTTATTGTATTTTCGTTCCTACTACTTAACAACAAACATGTAAATTCTAAGAACATGGAAAACAACGTACGTATATGGTAAAGTTGGGTCCCGGCTATGGGTGGTACTACGACTACTCGAACATGGCCTAGTTGTGTTGTCTAGGACAGGAATTTTCAAAGTCCTTCTTAATTTACAACAATTCTCTCTCTTGTTGAAATCCGCCGTATATTCTTCTCATCAAACTTTTCTTACACGTTGACTTGAATACACACAAGTTTTATGCAGTGGGGATTTCGCAACCAGAAATATGATACCATGTCTTATGCATACTAAGAAGATAAATTTAAAAAAAAAAAAAAACTGTCAGAAATGAAAAAAAAAATAATAATAAGATCCTTATAATCTTCTAGAGATACAGAAGCACCCAGAATACAGACTATTGGATTATTTCGCAGGACAGATAAAGCGAATTAAAACTTGTAGAAAACCTATACAATCAGTTCTATCCAAAGTCAAGACTTTTAGAGAGTTTTAAAAGACATTGCACGAAACAATGTGTCACGGAAATTGAAATATTTAACAGACTAGTAGGAGAACTTTGCGCTCGGAATTAGCATCGCAAACGTAATTATGAATTAATTAACGAAGCAATCAGCGAAGTTTCTTTTGGCCGGGCACAAACATTCGGCGTTACATTCTATTTGGCGACTTTTCAGAAATTACATCAACTGACTCTAAAGAATAACTAACTACCACATAAATATATAGGTGGATATTTCTATAAAATATAGAAATAGTTTAGACAGAAATGGGCAAAGAAATTTCCATTAATTTGGCACCAACTCCACTTAAGTTTGTTGTAAACGCAAGAACCTACCTAATATGAATGAGTAATTGAAAATCAATCAGTCTTTCTACTATTCAACGATTCGATTCGTTAGATAGATTTCAGTATACTCGTAGATATTTTGGTCCTTTTTTTCAATTTCTATGAATAGATTTACTTTTCTAGACTAGTAGGTCCATAGCTGAAATTTTTTCCAATTTTTGTCGTCTTTTTTTTAACTGGATAGGTAAAGCCATTTTCAATACGGATTTAATTTATTTGGGCTACAGGTTGTGGCATAGACTGGCACTAAAATAAATAGAGTTGTGTGTGTGTTTTTTTTTTTGTGAAAACAGATTGCTCGTATTCGACAGAACAGATAAATTTTGTATTGCGATGGATTCGAAATGTTGCAAGAGGCAAAAATTACTGTCTCATTTCGTTTGGCAGTATTGTAATGGAAATTTATCTCAGGAAAAAAAATCGGTGGCTTCCTTAATTGATTGACTCTTGTTTGATGTCTTTTCAAATAATCTGTATTTAACAATTCGAGTTTTAGGTAAATTACAAGTTTTTTAATCTATTATTGAATATAAAGAGATTCTATGTAAACGTAATTCAGAAATATATTACAATTTAATTATAGATATTACAAGCATACCCATACTTCTTAGAGATATTTTTTTTAAGAAAAAGCAAAAAAATTACGAAAGAAGCATTCTTCACAATCAATCAATCAATCAGATTCCTGTCAAGATTCTTTTAGGAACAAGTTCGTCGTTGGAGATGATATTTGACTTGAATATCTCTAAGATACGTTAGAGGCATTGTTTCATAAGAGTATTACTCTCTTGAACAACCTCTGATAAGTTATTAATATATAAACTAAATAATAGTGGTCCTACCATGGAGCCCTGATGAAATCCACCAGAAAGGTGCGTAGAGGATGATAGACTGTAATGGCGCGTTCACAATTCGCAATGCCCTCCAACCAAACCGATTTTTTTTTCTCCAGTGATAGTTTACTGAGACCAATATTTCCGTGATTTGGTTTTTGGCATCGGAAATGCATCATAAGCAAATGAAAAAAACTGTCACGTGTAGTGCATTCCACATTCAGCTTGATCGATGGAGAAACGATGGTCTATATATTACTGCAAATGAAAACACTTTTTTTTCAAAAATATTGATTACATAAAAAAAACAATAAACTACAATTATTCTGCAAAGTTTTATTATCACCATAAATTTGAACTTCGCCTAGAATTAATTCTTCTTAAAACTAGACTGACTAAAAAATTATATTAAACAATACTCATCATTATAAACCTAGTCTCGTTCAGTCCTCCGAAAAAGAAAATTCAAATAAGCAATTACGCTAAGAAAGGAGACAAGAACACAAACAGAATTTCTGTAACGAACACCATAAAACGGTCAGTTAAAACTTAAAAAATATTAAACGAGCTTTACGAACGTTTTCTTGCACTACGACTACAGCGGAAAAAAAAGTCCTCAAACTTTTTACAAACTTTTAATTACGATTTTACGCCAATGAGAAGGGTAGACTGGCTTGTCGCAATTTGTCCAAAATTAGCAGCATCTTTACTGCAATGAAAACCGTGGTCTTGGTGAGGTCACACAATTCATACAGAACGTTCTACATTCCTCCAATTACTTTAGAAATTACGTTGCTTTTCTTAAACTTTACGCTGAGATTTTGGCGACAATTAGCCTCTGCTTGCAACCGTACCAGCCGATACGACATTCAACTTTAAGAATAACATCTCAACTTAAAGAAGCTATTTATCACGCAGCTATGGCATACCAAATATAAAATAATTAAGACATGAATTTCATTCCACCTAAAAAAAAAAAGTGGGTAACACGAAAATTAATACTGCCACGAACTTTAAAGGAAATTTCGAAAGTGTGAACGTGACTTATTTAACTACAAATGTAATTTATTTTCTTGTCTCTCTCTCTCTGAACGAAATCGTAAGACATCGTTTATTTTATTTGGAGAATTCTTAAAGGATATCGTCGAAAAGAAACGTATGAGTTTTGAAGGTTTCTTAGCTTTTCATTTGCTTTACGACTTTCCTCTAAGTTTCTGCGAGGAAAACTTTTAATTTGTTCTAATTGAAGTTAAAAACCCATCAGACAAGAGTTAGAGTATATCTCTCTGAAGGTAAGGGTTTATGCGCCAAAAGTGAAAATTAATCCATTTTATATAAAATAGTATTGCTCGGGAAAAATTCAATTGAAAAGTTAAGTAATAAAACTCACATTGAGGACGCGCGGAAGTGACAAATTTCATACTTGCATTCGTAATCAATCTTGCATTAATAACGACACATAAACTTTTCGGAAAGAAATTAATTATTCGATTTCTTGTACGAAATTTTAATAGAATATAGAAAATACGAGGACTATCTAAGAAAAAAGATTCAAAGCGATATGGGGAAAGTTGACGAAACTTTCTCAATCGGATAACTTATACGAAATTCTGGCAATTATAAAGAGTTTTTGCTTAAATAATCCGGAAAGAGATATCTTTCAAATTAGATGTTAGAACGATTGTCTGTGCGTGGGACTGTAGAGCTTAGAGAGAATCCTCTGGATCCATTTATAACGTAATGGACTCAGTCTTATCCGGAATTTGAGGAAAAGTTTTGTTTAACCTAATGCCAAGAACAGTCAACAAGTTTGTCGTAGATTAATTTCTGCTCATACCAAAGAGCAACATAATATTACAAGTTTGTAGTTTCTACCAAGCTTATTAAATATTCTAAAGCTTTGAAAAGTTTCAGCATGGATGTGTTTTCTGTGAAACAATTTCCGATAATTTCGGACAAAATTCCAAGAATTTTGATCTTTGTTCCAAATTATTGAAAATGATGAATTTTCTTATGAGTATTTGATAATGACATGTGTATCAGAAAATAGAAAAGAGAGTGGGAGCGAGAGACACAGAGGAAAAGAGGAAGCGTGTTACTGCAATTGAAGTATTAAAATGTAATTATTTTGTTATTGGAATAACGATGAAAATGTTCTGTGGAATAAAATTATTGAAGAATAGCCAGGACTGAAAATAGATGTACGCAAATCTAAGTAAATATAATACTAAGTCTTATGAACATAGATTTTCAGTCCATACATATACATCCGCATGAGTTAAGATCCATCCGCATTAGTTTAGATACATCCGCATGAGTTTTAGCACAAGCACACCGATTGTAAAAGTACTAGATGTGGATGATGCGAAAAAATTTTTGTTTTGTTGGAAGCATTGTCGACATGGACGGCGGAGCCGAAAAGGAGGTTTGAGCTTGTATGAATAAAGCATGTCAGGTCTTAGGAAAATTAGATGAGCAATCGCTTACTAAATGGGAAGAATCGTTGAATTTTTCTCAGATCCATACTTGGGATTAATGTGCCATTTTTCTAAACTAGCGGTGTCAACAATTAGAGACGCGAAAATTGTCTCTTGAATGGTGAATGGTGCCAGACAACGTTAGCTTGCGGACTGTTAGCAAAATTAATAGCAAAAAATTTACTAGTTTGACCGTATCTAAGCCCCGCTGCTTTCATTATCATGGAAGAAATCATATCGACCGCAAATTCGGATAATGTGGTAAGGACGAGTTGCGCTTCATTCCTTCATGCAGCGGCATCGCATGATAAAATAAGTCTAGCTACCGCAATTATTTGGATGAAAAATAGCTTCGGAAAATTAGTTCCTGCTCGTGCCATTTTACATTTTGCGTCGACATTGATTTCTATTACCGAAGATTTGGCTAAAAAATTGTCGCTTAAGAGTCATCGCTTGAATCAGTCAATAACTGGAATATCTTCCTCTGACAAGATGTTTAAAATATCAAAGAAGTATTCCTTCTATTGCCGCCTTATTGGCCAGATAGTCAATGACCTTCCTCATGTAGTTCTGCCTCAAGTCGGGTGTTCGTTGGTTGACATCGGGATGAGAGATGATAGAAAATTTGGCTTTTTCCGATCGCCAATCTTGTCCCATGTGTCTTGCGACATCCAGGGTTTCTCACCGCTTTGCACATATCCCACAGATTCTTCAGCACTAGTTAGAAAAGTGTTTCTGGTTGCCTCCCAATTGGCGTCCAGTGTGCGCATTTCATGTTCACCCAATGTGGATGACTTTTCGCGTAGAATGGTGGTGTACTCGCGCTTTTTGTTGAGGTCTCTAAGTCTATCTACATTAAGCTTGCGCTTCATTTGAAGAATTTTTGGTCGTCGGATTGCTGCTGTGTACAACTTCAAGCAGGCAACCACCAAGTGGTGATTGCGTCCCACATCAGCTGGACGCTTCGCTCGCACATCGATGAGACATCTTCTCCATCGGCGGCTTATAGCCAAATGGTATGGTTCTGAATAATACCATCAGGGAAAACCCAAGATGTCGTATGGTGACTCTTATGTGGAAAAAAGGTCCCTCCGACGACAATTCGCCGAGTACAAGAACATTCCGCAAAGAGTTCCCCGTTTTCGGGTCTCTTAATCCAAAGTCATGACGCGTCAACGCAAAGATCACCATGCCTCCCCATGACGCCTTCTAGTTCAATGTTGTCAGAGCCAACCTGGGCGTTCATATCTCCTGAACCATGCCTCTCCATGACGTGTTCTAGTCCAGTGTTGTCAGAGCCAACTTGGGCGTTCATATCTCATGAGATGATAATAATATCACCTCTTGGAACACGTTCGAAGGTGGCACTCAGTTGACTATAAAACTCCTCTTTGTCATCAGTTGTTGCGGTATTAGTTGGTACATAGCACTGCAGAACTCTCCTTAATATGAATGAACACCAGTTGCGGTGATGGAAGGAATACTTCTCTGATATTTTAAACATATTGCCAGAGGAAGATATCACAGAAACAGAACAACTAACAAGCATCCAACCGCAACAATCCTCTATAAGGAACGATCCCCCAGATAAGGAAGAGATAGTTTCCGCCATTCGGTCAATGGCGGGAAGGAAAGCTCCAGGTATAGACGGACTACCAACCGAACTTCTCAAAGTGGACCCGGAAATAACAGCCGATATACTCCTCCCACTCTTTACTGAGGTGTGGAATGAAGGAAGATATCTGACTGAATGGAATTAGGGCGTTATTGTGAAAATTCCGAAGAAGCGCGACCCTCGGGATTGTGGCAATTGGCGTGGTATAGGTCTACTTACTGCCGTATCAAAAATTATGGCTAAGGTAATTCTCAATAGGATTAGTGATATCGTCGAGAGCACTCTCGAAGCTTATCAGACTGGATTCCGCAAAGAGTCGCCTTGTACCGACCACACAAATACCCTACGGATAATATTAGAGCAGTCAGCCGAAATGGGTTCGCCACTACATCTCATGTTTGTGGACTTCGAGAAGGGTTTCGACAGCGTTAAACGAGAATGCTTTGCGTAGGAGAGATATTCCAGATAAGGTAATAGCTATGATTAAAGAATCCTACGAAGATGCAAGTTGTCGCGTCGTGCATAGAGGAGAGCTGTCCGAGAGCTTCCCTGTGCGAACATGTGTCAGAGAATGCTGCATATTATCACCAGGCCTATTTCTGGTGGTTATAAGTGACATCGTCGACCATGTAACACATAGAAGCGAGCAGTTGAGCAGGAGGCCAAAGGAATTAACAAGTCCTGGCAACAGCTTAAGGCCGATGCTCAGGATCGCGCCTTGTGGAAAAGAGTTGTTTCTGTCCTATGCCCCTATAGAGGATCTTAACAGGAATTTGATTGATTGAACACTGCATTGTGACGTTTTCAACTCTGGACCTGAGCCCGACGACGATAATCCTATCCGAGATTGGTTCCCAGCTGATGAGACTGTTTCTCGCTCTCGGTCCGCCACGGCATATTCGGTTTAACTCTCAGGACCAACGTACAGAATGGTGTTTCCGCTCTGGGTTCGTTCTTCTCCTGATCCTGTCCATCTGATCTCGCTCAAGCTCAAGATTTGGATGGTATAGTGCTCCATTTCATGGTCGGGGGATGGTTAACTTAGGTCCGTGAAGGCGCTAGTCTCCAAAGATAGTTGAAGTCCTTCACCTACCCCTGCGGGGGATAGTTGCTCTGTCTAATCAAGTGGAACGCTTCTGAAAAATAGAAAATCTAGAATCTGTCAACTCGAACTGGAATCAAGACAAACAGAATGCTGAACAACACCTTGTGAAAACTGTAACACTGTCATACAAAAAGCGGCTCATTGTAAAATTACCTTTTAAGGAAGACCCTAATCGTCTGTCAAGCTCCTTTGAGATTTGTAAACGGAGATTCTTCATGCTAGAGAAAAAGCTTAGCAACAACGTGGACCTAAAGGAAAAATTTATTCAGTTTACGCGAGCATGTGAGACATTGGGACATATGTCGGTGTCAAAGTCGGATGGCGTAACTGCAATTTATTACATTCCTCATCAAGCTATTTTGTGCCCGGAAAGCTCCAGTACCAAACGAGTTATATTTGTCGCATCATGCCGAACGAACGCGAACTTATCGTTAAATGACATTTTGATGTGCGGACCGATTATACAGGATGATTTATATTCAATCAAAATGAGGTGCCAGTGTCATAAAAATACAATGACTGC
The DNA here is from genome assembly GCA_963669355.1 of Chorisops tibialis. Taxonomy (NCBI): domain Eukaryota; kingdom Metazoa; phylum Arthropoda; class Insecta; order Diptera; family Stratiomyidae; genus Chorisops; species Chorisops tibialis. The sequence continues at coordinate 292,901,807 of OY770262.1, forward strand.
AGATGTACCGTCAGATTTGGATTGCAAAAAAGGACTGGTCTCATCAAGCTATCTTATAGAGAGAACATCCGGACGAGCAGTTCAGAAACTTTTTCTTGAAGACGGTAACCTATGGCACAAAATCAGCGCCCTTTCAAGTAACACGTTGCCTACACTATTTAGCTGACCTCTTCAAGAACAAGTATCCTGTGGGACATCAAGGGATTTAATCGGATTTTTATGTGGATGATCTAATCACAGGAACAGATTCATTGGAACAACTGACACGAATAAAAATGGCGGTAGAGTGTATTCTTGCTGAAGGGAGGTTTCAATTAAAAAAGTGATTTTCGAATGAGAGAAGTTTTCTGCAAGGAATTACAAAAATGGATAGAGAAACCCCGCTCAGAATTAATAACTCAGACATTATAAAAACTCTGGGTATAATTTAGGAGCCTTCTGAAGATTGTTTTCTTTTTCGCTGGCAGATAAGATAACTAAACGTCTTGTTCTCTCAGACATTGCAAAATTGTTTGATCCCCTAGGGCTTATCAACCCGATCATTGTGTTGGGGAAAGCGTTCATGCAAGAGCTTTGGACAATGAAACGGTCACATTGATAGCAGCAATGTCGAGAATTTCACCTATAAAATCGGTATCTCTTCTGCGTTTGCATCTATGCGCGGCGTTAGTACTTTCGAAGAAAAAAAAATATTATAGCTCAGCTGTTAGAACGTAGTCGCTATAGCGTTCAAACTATTTTTGACCTGACCACAGGTCGTTGCTTGTTAAAGCTGCACGCATTTAAGATGCAGATCGCGAGCAATAGCCTTTGCAGAGGTTGCGAGGAAGTCAAAGAATCTATCGAACATTATCTTTGTCACTGTCCGCAAATCTCCAACAGTCGACTCCTTTGTTTAGGCTCAAGATTCTTCTCAAAACTAGACGCCCTCAGAGGTGTCAAACATCCGAGCCTGCTATGATTCGCAAATCGAACCAAATAGCTGGAATAAGAGGAGTAACATAGAGGGAGTACAACGGGCCCAAATACATGGCTCCAGTGCATTGTGGTTCTATGAAACCACCCTCCTATAACCTAAACCTAAGCCTAGTACTTTTGAACATTTTTAAATCAGTTCGCAGTTTATTCAACGAAGCGTCGAAAATTTACCTTCGGTCAGATTCGGAGATCGTATTATATTGGATGCATCAACACTCGTCAACGTGGACTACATTTGTGGCAAATCGCTTGGCTCAAATACAGGAACTAACTACGAAATTCGTATCTTGGAGACATGTTCCAACGAAATTAAATTCAGCCGACGTTAAATCCAGAGACGCTTCCGTCGAACAGCTACAGGACTCAATCTGATTCACTGGACCAGCATTCTTATTGAAGTCTGAACAAGAGTGGCCAGAACTGAAATTCGTCGATCATGCGGCAGATAATGAGAGCGCGGCAGCATTAAATCAATTAATTGGAACCTATCGAATGATGAAAGCGAACCCATCGAGATCTAAAGAAGGATAATGATGGCAAAAAAGACTTATTGTTCGGTACTTCCAATAATCAAAAATAAGAACGTGCACAGGAAAACAAAACTTAAGCTGTACAAAACCATCATAAGACCTATGCCATGCTATGGCAGCAAAACGTGGACCTTAACTCAGGCGTCCGAAAAAGTACTTAACGCCTTTGAAAGAAAGGTCCTCAGAAGAATCCTCGGACCTGTGAGGAAGACTCGATCTGGAGAGTACAATACAATAGAGAATTGGATGCCATCTTGGACAATCCAGGAGTATCTACCCTCATGAAATTGAAGAAGTTTCAATGGGCTGATCATGTGGAGCGTATGGATGACGGAAGAATTCCCAAATAAACACTAAAAGGGAAAGTCAACAGACAAGGACCGATCAGAAAACCACGGAAGCGCTGGGAGGATTCGATTGACGCAGTCAGCAAATCACTGCTAAGATTTTCTAACTGGAAGACGCGGTCACTGAACCGAGATGGATGGAGACAAAGTATTCAGGAGGCCAAAGCCCGGTTTGAGCTATAGCGCCATCCTAAGAAATAACGGTTTGATATCCGATCACGAGTACATTAACAACTATCAAAAATTGACTAGAATTTTCGGTTATGTGGTTCGATTCATCAACATTTCACTTGCTCGGATTCGGAGAAAGGATTATTCTCACGACAAGGATCTTTATAATCTAAAATTGGAAGAAACATTTAAGATAATCGTATTCGTTCTCCAGCAAGGCAGTTTTGAAGTAGAAATAAAATCATTGCGGAACCATGGACTGATTAGGCCGAAGAGTATCATCAACACATTATCTCCTTTTCTTGATGACAACTTACTAACACTCCTAAGATTCGGCGGGCGTTTGTAGAACGCAGACATACCTTATATATAGTATGAAATATACCTTACTCCTTCCCAGAAACCATCCATTTGTTTATTCGTACGCTAATTAGCTTCATCTCAGATCGCTACACGCTAAAAGTCAGTCATTAGTGGCTAACTTGCGACAGGCTGTTTGGATTTTGAATGCAAAGTCGGTTGCTAACTGGGTAATACGGAAGTGCGAACATTATTTTCATTACCGTTCATAAAATCAGACGCAAATAACGGGACACCTGCATAAACTTTGCACTGACGCAACTCGTGCTTTCAATCACAGTGGAATCTATTTCTGTGGACCTTTTTGGACATCATTTAAGCTTCGTGGAAGGCAACGTCAGAAGGCTTATATCGTAGTCTTCGATTGTTTTGCGACTAAGGCTGTTCATTTGGAGGTAGATTCCGACCTTTCCTCTTATTCCGGAGCTGAAGAGACTTGTGAGTCGTCGTGGAATCTGCATCACATTATTCAGCGACAATATAATCAATTTTGTCGGAACGAAAACGAAGATGGAAGAATTTCGCCAGAAGTTTTACACAGAACAAAATCGGTAACAAATTATCGAACACTGCACAAAAACTGGTATTCAGTTCCAGTTCTTTCCACCTCGTGCCTCTCATTTTGGGGGTCTGTGGGAGGTGGCTGCGAAAACGGCAAAGTTTCACCTAGTACTATCGAATCTTCGTCGTTTGCCTTTGAGGAACTTTCCACAGTGGCTGCGCAGATCGAGGCTATTCGTAACTCGCGCCCAATTGTAGCGATGTCATCAGATCCGAACGACAAAGGCACGCTAACACCTGGTCATTTTTTGGTGAAATCCATCTTAACGCTTTGCTGGAGCCCCATTTAACCGAGAGACAATTGACTCATTTTACTCGATGGCAGGAATTGACGTCATTGCAGCCACACTTCTGGCGTCGATGGTCCAAGGAATATGTTCTTCAGCTACAACAGAAGTATAAATGGTTGAAATGATCTCATCGAAGAAAATATGCTAATACTCGTCGTAGACAACCAGCTACCGCCGCGGGTCCTGATGGACATATGCGAGTGGTTGACATAAAACCCAAGCGGGGAGTCATTTGTCGGTCGATAACTCAGGTGCCACCATTACCCATGGATTAGTTGAAGAGACTTCAAGGCGGCCGGAATGTTAGAACTCATCAATTTTTAATTTTTGCTTTGATTTTCATTTATGAATTCTTAAATTCAATTTCATTTAAAATTATCTTTTGTAAACATCAGAATTCATTAGAATTTAACTTTTCTTCAAATTATATAACATAAAAACTTTGAATACTGCAATAAGGCACCAGTTGTTGCAATCGAGCATAACCGCTAGCTTATCATTCGATAGTTCACCGTACATCAATATGCGATTTTTGTCATTTTTCTACTCTAGATGAAATCTGAGAGTATATTGTGTTTGCCTTACCGCTAAGAAATAATGCTCGCACGGAGTCACCAAGGCAAATATTTGTTGTCGCTCAAATACCTCGATTCCGAGTGGCCGTCTGTCCGTATGTCTACAACATAACTCTCGAAAGCTTTGACCTATTGTGGTGAAATTTGCAATACGTCATTTTTAGCAACAAAATAACTTTAAGTTCGTGAACGGGGCACATACCCCCTCCCATACAAATTTCATTAAATTTCAAAATTTAAAAAATTGATGTTGCTCTGAAAGCATTTCTGCTACTGACTTGAAAATTAGGTTATAGTACAATGATGTAAATATAATTAACGTCAGAAAATATTGTTCTGATCTCCTTACTCCTTGTACCCCCTCCTATACAAATGCACAATTTTCAAAAATGCATTTATTCGGTTTTCAGTGCAACTAGCTAAGCTAAAAGAACCAGTTGTTGTCATAATTAATTTTATTACAATTGCAACCAATTTTGGAAAAACCATCAATTTCATCTCACCCTTTCTACCCCCTCCAATATAAATTTCACGAAATTTAAATTAAATTATTTTTCTTCATAACCGTCAAGGCTATCAACTTTAAATTTTGAGTAAAAGTATACTATTATAAATATCATTCAAGTAAAAAAAAATTGGTTTTGATTCGAATACTCCTTCAACCCATACAAATGCTCAATTTTGGTAAATGCACTTAATCGATTTTCATTCAAACTAGAAGAGGTACAAACTTCAAATTTTGCAAGAATTTGTCCCTTAATAGTAGCAATGAATGCTAAAAAAAATATGAACTTCGCTTCACTCCTTCTGCCACCTCCCATATTTCCCAAATTTTTGTATTGGAAATTCAAGATAAGTATTTCTCCTTCGAACATATGAGTGATATCGACTTTAAACTTCTAGTAAAGCAATGTTATACGGATGTTGATAAGCAGATTCAAAATAATCCAAAACCTTCCACTTTCTCTGCCACCTCCCATACAAATGCCATAAATTTAATTTCCTCGAAAATTATGAAAGCTACAAACTTTAAATTCGGCATGATACATTTTGCATACCACGTTTGGTGTTACACATATACAAAAATTACAAACTCTCTCCTCTGATTTTACCACCTCCCATACAAAAGTCACTATACACTATTCGAAAGAATTTGAAATGACGTATTTCCCGGTACAATAAGCTCTTTTCCGTTTCATCTAGAGTATCAAATGATTGAGCTTCACGCCCAATCATATGTAATTCTATTATGTTTGATTTTGGGAAATCACTCGCTTGCTAACCATCGATTAACAAATAAATTTTCGAATTTAATTTTTAAAAACATAACACACTACCTACTAGGTTACTCGCAAGCTCATCACATGTCTGGTCTTAATAAAAAAGTAACTACATTTATATAAATCAGGATATCTATGTTCAAAATAAGAAAAAAAAAAACTCTAAAATATTCAAAAGTTAAACGAGTATTAAAATTGTCTCACTTCAAATCTGTTAAACCTTTTCAAAAAGCTTACACGACCAAAATTCCATATAATCCCAAGATAAAATTTACATCTTAATTTCAATACTTAATTCTACTATCCTGTAAATAGCAGAATTTAGAATATCCAATCGTCACGGTTAAATCCGATTTAAATTATCTCGAAAACATTTAGAATCGTAACTAATCTCATTTATTCGTCCAATTTATTAACATAATTATCTACAATTCAAATTCGTCCTCCGGTACAGCATTTCAATATCAAAAACGATGCATGAAAATTCACGACAGTGTACCATTGAAAACCTTCTCATTACCCCGATGTAATAATCTGATTTGCATATTGCTACGACAGGACTATGCATATATATACGTATATATATTCTTGGCGCAATATGTTTAGGGAAAATACCTCAACCGCATTAACACATGTTACTTTTTTAGGGAAACAGTAGAAGGAGGACCTGCTAACAGATAGGACATATACGAAACTGACGAGGCTACTAAGCCTCCGAATTTGACTATACTTGAATAACATTACAGCATCCACAGTGATGTCCCGTGAGTAAATCCTGGCTGGAGTACTTGAAATAGATACAAGTATAGAATAACTAAGCCGACTCCATAGAACAAGGACATACCTCTAGTTTATATTAGAATTATTTTCGAAAATCCTCGTAACAAAACTTCAACTAACTTGTAATTTATTCAGGACGGCTTGTTTAACAATATCGCCCTTCATGTTAAGTGTGTTCAAAGAGACATTGTCCCTTTCTGAAGGTAATCCATCAACGGCCGAATAACAGTGAAGCAAGATAGAAACCTTATGTTTGGGTTCTTGTTGAGAAAAAAATGTTTATACTTATAATATAATCTGAATAAATTCTATTTTCTTCTGAGAAAGGATTCAATGTTAATTTAGAAACCAACTGCTTTTCTACGGTAATGACAACTCATTTCATTTTATTTTTTTAATTTCATAGACCATTTTCTTGAAATATGTCAAGGTCATTCAACTAAAATTTAGTATTTGACGTCTTAGTAATATTTGGGGTTATCAGATTCAGAATTAATCCCTTTTAAGTATGAATCCTCAGGTTAAAAAAAAACGTCATATACTTGGGGCTCCAAAATCCTCGGGCGAACGGAGGAGCCAAATTCAAATATCATTTCTTAACATATTTACTACAATTTTACACCATTCGCTTAAATAGCTTATTTGTTCGTAATTACATGACTACGCGATTTCTGAATAACAGAAAAGTTCTTTTATATTATGCAATATATTTTTTGCCGCTATAACACTATGGATATTACAATTTTGAGTTGCTTTTCTTTGGACAACTGTGTGAAATGATGACATTCTGTATCGATAGAGCTATTAAGATTACAAGTGCACGAAAACCCAAATTCCTAGAACATTAACACAATACAGGTTTATTCAAAGGAAATATCTTGATCGATAGGTCAATCATCTCTTCCAATTCAAACGCCTATCATTTCCCATTGACATATGCTTTATTAAGACAATTAAGAAATCACGAGGACCCACATTTGAAGTAGGCGTAAATTTAAATAAATGTGACGCAATTTGACAAAAGGGACCTTATCTTCTCAAAGCAAAATGTTCAGTACAGGCCAAATTCGAATTGTAAATTTGAAAATGTTATATTATGTGCTGTCGTCTACAAAACTACGAGATTGAAAGTAGATAACAATGGTCGTTCATAAAGAATAAAACGAGAGTTGAAGCTAAAACTGATCCCTGAGGGACGCTAGAATCAATGGTAAGGGGTGGAGAAGTTACTCCGTCTAGTGCGACTCGTATTAAGCGCTCGAAAAGAAACTTTCAATTTATTCAAGGAAGTATGTATTAAAGCCAAAAGCATTAAGTTTGGCTAGTAGACATTTGTGCCAAACTCTGTCAAACATTGAAGCAATGTTGAGAGCAAGTACTTGACCACCAAAAGACATTTCCCTTCGCAAAAAGCTGCGAGTTTTTGACGCATGCGTCAAATCCGTGTTGTAAGATGGTTGTACTACGTCGAAAGTGACCGTTCGTGTTACCAAGGAACTGCAAACTGTCGTGAACCAATGCGTCCGACGCATTTTAGGAATATTCTGGTCGGAAGTGATTTACAACGACGAGCTTTGGAGTACAACTGGACAAACAAAAATAGGCATTGAGATTCAAAGGCGTAAGTGGAAGTGGATTGGTCACACACACACAAGAGGAACAAACAAGTCCTTGCAACAGCTAAAAGCCGATGATCAGGATCGCACCTTGTGGAAGAGAGTTTTTTTTATCCTATGCCCTCATAGGGGGTCTTAACAGGAAATTGATTCATTGAAATTTTAAAAGAAATTTATGAGATAAAGTGTTTGGGAGTTCAGTGCTCCACTGCTCTCAAGGAAGCTTCGCTCCTAATGGGGAGATCCCATCTGACTTATGAATATTGATCTCATACAAGATCCTGGCAATAACCCCAGTTCGAAAACGAAGTGGTGGCAGTGAGAAGGCAGAGTCCGGCAAGTACGAATGAGTCTAGTTCGACGGTGAAAGTTTGGAGTTTCTAACGAAGCTCACTGCCAAATTTTTGCTTTTTTAACAGGATCAACAACGGTTCGGTCACCATCAAGAAGACGAGGTGTTGAAGAAGAGAAAAAGTTACTATCGATCGAATTGACAAATGACCAAAAAGATCTCGAGCTTGAAGGATTTTCAATTATCTTAAGTCGCATTTTCTACAATGGCGCTACAGCCCAAATCGGACCTTGGCCTCCTGATATTTAGGTTCCTTAGCATTTTTTATTACTTATTGTGGAAGGGTTGTTAGCCCTTTGCACAACCCTCTTTCTACTAATTTTTCATTTTCTTAGATTGAGGTGACCAAGGTCGCATTTTGGGTAATATTTAAATTTATCACGATTCTAAATTTTATTGTAGATGTTTCTTGACATTTTCTCTCGTACTGCTTTCTACAGTCAGATTGTTGTGAAGCTTTTAAGAAGACCGCTTCTTGGCTCCAATTTTTTTTTTAAGGCACCGAGTATAACTTAGGGGGTCACCCTTTAATGCATCGCATAGTTAAGTCGGTAAAGTAAGTGGATTAAAATTTGGAGTATTATGGAAATTCGAATGGAGACAGAAGGAAATGGCGGTGAACATTATTCTTGAAGGACTGGAGGTTATACTCGTTCGGAAAAACGCTAGCCGGCAATGTGTTCCATAGTCTGGATGTTCGGGAAATGAATGACCGCCTAAATTTCACTGTACGGGTAGATAAAAGTTTGACTGTATACTGGTGCGCATGTTCCGCATGTCGAGTATGTCGTGGAAAAGTGTAAAGTGGAGGAATAAGTGCGCATAGTTCCGAACTGCATTTACAATGGAAGTAGCGATAGTAAATGCTGAGTACTCCGACATTTCTGCGATGCTCAAGGGAGTCAATAGAAGCCGTAATGGTTTCATCTCCAACTAGTCGGAACGCATGTTTTTGGATTCGGTCGAGCAGCGCAAGGTGAGTTTTGGGAGCCCCAGCCCAAAGATGCGAGTTGTACGAAGTCGAATGTAGGCCTTGTAGATGGTAGCTAAGTCGTAAGGCGTAAAGTATTTTTTGCATTCACGAAGAATACCTAGGCGTTTGGAAGCGTCAAGGGCAACTTCAAAGATGTGTTGACTCCAATTCAGATGGTTAATGAACTTTACGACTAAAAGGATAAAATCTTCGGGACAGCAAAGTTGTATACCATTAAAGGCTACATTAAAAAAACGACGCTGAAACATCACGTTTGAGGGATAGTTGACAGGCCTGTGTCTTAGCGGCATTGAACTCTACTCTATTTTTCCTGCCCCATTCCAGGATTAAATCGAGATCTGAGTTCAGCGAACGGAATAACTCTCTGCGATTGGAAGCAATAGAATGCTTGTTTGATTCAGCAAGAATCAAATTCATAGGTGTTATCTAAGGTACTGTCATCCGCAAAACTGTGGATTAGATTGAGAATAGAAGACAAGAGATCGTTAATAAATACTAATACAGGATCGGCGATAAGACAAAACCCTGAGGGACACCGGAATTGATTGGGAATGAAGAAGAAGTAACGCCATCTAATACTACTCGTATAGTGCGTTTGGACAAGAAACTCTCAATCCATTGAATTAGGGTAGCGTCCAAGCCAATGGTCATGAGCTTAACAAGAAGGCATTCATGCCAAACTCTGCCAAAAGTTTTTGCAATGTCAAGCGCAAGAACTTGGCCTTCGCCGTATTTATGCAAGCAAGAGTTCCAGCGTTCCGTTAGATAAACCAAGATATCTCCCGTCGATCTTCCAGAACGGAAACCATATTGGCGATCGTGAATAAGCAGTTTATCTTCGAGATATTTAACGATTTTGCGATTGACAGCAGTTTTCATCACTTTGGAGAGCACTGAAGTAATGGCTATTGGGCGGTAGTTGGCGGGGTTCGCTTTGCTTCCTTTCTTGGGAATTGACTGAACATTCGCTACTTTCCACAATTGCGGAAAGCACCCAGAAGAGTAGGATTGATGAAAAATATTACGAAGAGATTTAGCCAGAGAAGAGGTGCACATTTTAAGGGGAATGGGGGAATGCCATCAGGGCCAGCGGACTTGTGAATATTGATCTGTTGCAGAATCCTAAAAATGAGACGTGTGCGTGTGTTGCTTCAAGGCACTCATTGGTGAACCACGAATCGTTCGAAGGCCTGATCCTTGAATGAAATAAAAGGCTTCATAACTGATAATATCAAAGCGAATTCTGCATTAAATCTTTGATTTTTTTGATATAACACCAGAACTTGAGGGGTTAACCTTTTGTGCTTAAGCACAGCTCCGGGAAGGATATTAATTTTTGGGAATTAAGGGAATAAAGACGTTAGTGGCAATGAATATTTCACATGAATCGTTGAATGTTGTAGACTTGCGCGAATACTGAGATGGGCAGCGAGTTCCATATTCGAACAGTCAGGTTTAAAAACGAATCACGAATTTTGGCAGTGCGGGCGAAGATAGTTTTGAGACAATACTTATGAAGCAGCTCCAGTATTTCGGTGCATGGTGGTAAGAAATTAGGGATTTTGTCGGAACAACCTCCGTTGCAGTAACGGTACAATATGGTTAGGGAGTTTACAGATAAAGATGAAGGATGGGTTGGTGATGATGATGAAGAAAATTTCACGCTATTTTTTGAAGCTAGGTCAAAGATGATTTGTCAGCAGCTTAGTATGTTAATCTACTTTAAGTGATAGTTTTGAGTCTTGTCAAATTAATACTGGAACTGAAGCTAATGTAACGCTAACATCAAAATTGCTTTATTTACATTTAATTAAAAATACAATGCTGACGATGTGCGGGAAGTCAATATGCAGATTAGGGTAGTAGCAGATAGGGAAGACTAAGGAAAAGGAGATTCTATGTTATGGCTGTTGTCAATTATTTAACACTTAAGTGGGATTGTGATCAATAGCTCCTGTATATAAAATCAGTGTTTCATTCGTTTATTTATGCAAGTTTGGTTTCGCATGGAAGGTGGGGAGTGGAAATCGGTAGAACCGGTGGGTGGATGTTAACAATTGTTAAAGTACTTGCTTGAAACATGTTCAAAACTCGCTAAGTAGACAGTTAGTTTCACAGACGAAGCATACTTCATGAAATTCTGTGCATTTTAAATTCATTAAGCCATACATCTGTAAAACTATTTGCATAAAGTCCCACAAAACTCGTATACCTCATTCAATACTCATTGGTTTTGACTTCTCCGTAGATAAGCTATTTTTAAAACGCAGAATTACCGCTAGCTGACACCAATCTATGTCAATTTTTGTCCATTTATTGTGCGTTTATTAATATTCTTGGTGTAGGGATATTGTTTGTTTTGTCCCTTCAATAAATGATGAGCCAAAGGATAAATTGATTTCCATCTTTTATGATTGGAATCAATTTTATAGCAATTCCTTGCATTAAGGAAACCTCATAGCGATACCACCAATGAGACATGCTTTGGGGTCATCGACACATCCCCCCTAGTACCAGGTTTTAAGCCTTTCTTGGGTCGCCACCCACTTTAGCCTAAACTCGAGCATAGCTTTGATACTGATGGATCAGCTCGGGTCCGTGGAGTCGCCAGGTTCCAAAGGCAATATTAATGGAATCGCCGAAGCTTCTAGACCAGTAAGTACCACTAGGCGATATGCGAAAAAGACCTGCAGGCGAAAACAAAGGAAGGACCATAATGACAAAATACAAAAAATGGACGACGATATGAAACAAAATAAAATGCGTGATGCATACGCAATAGTAAAAGATCAAAAAAGGGATATAAGCCAAAAACCAGTCTCTGCAAAGACGTGGAGGGCAACATCATCAGTGACGCACAAGAAATCAAAAGGAGATGGGCTTCCTACTTTGAACATCTTTTGAATCCCATCCCAGTAGCACCGATAACGACAGACAACATTTCAATTGAAGCCTCAACTGACGAAGATGAACCGTCATCGACACCAACCACGCTTGCTGAAATCAAAGCAGCCCTATGTGACCAAAAACGAAACAAAGCGCCGGGAATTGACGAAATACGAGTTGAACTTCTGGAAAACGGTGGAAACTGTGTCGCTGAAATACTGCACAACATGATATGCAAAATTTGGACAGAGGAAATCATACCCGACGACTGGCGAAAAAGCATTATATGTCCAATTTACAAGAAAGGAGACAAACTCTGCTGTGAGAACTACAGAGGTATATCATTGTTGTGTATGTCCTATAAAATACTGACAAAAATAATTTAACGTCGTCTTAAGCCCTATACTAATCAAATAATTGGCGAATACCAAGGCGGATTCAGAACCGGACGATCTACAACAGACCAGATATTCTCGGTGAAACAGGTGTTTGAGAAATGCTGGGAATATAACACAGACGTGCACCAAATATTCGTAGATTTTAAACAAGCATACGACAGTATCGACAGGAGCGTACTGTAACAAATCATGCTTGACTTTGGAATTCCTCCAGAATTAGTCCGACTAACAAGACTTCCAATAACGAACACTGAATCCCAAGTGAGAATACAAACCGATTCCACAACCAGCTTTCGAACGGAATGTGGTTTAAAGCAGGGAGATGGTCTAGCCCCTATGCTTTTCAACTTGGCACTAGAGTATGTCGTCCGAAAAATCGCAGTCGACACCAACGGGACACTACTATTCAAATCCACCCAGCATACGCTGACGACATTAACATTCTAGCAAGATCCTTCCCTTATGTTAAGGAGGTATTTGTCAATCTTGACTCCGCTGCAAAAGAAGTCGGGTTGCGCATTAATGAAAGCAAAACAAAAGTAATTACGCAAACAAGAAGGAGAACGCCAATCAGACAAAACATAAGAATTGCGGAATATAATTTGGAGAGTGTGGACAACTTCATATATATTGGGGCTAATCTAGCAAAGGACGGTAATGAAACAGACTAAATCAAACGACGGATAATACTTGCAAATAAGACGTATTATTCGGTACTTCCAATAATGAAACCCAAGAAAGTGCACAGGAACAATAAGCTGCAGATTTACAAAACTATTATACGACCTGTGCTCTGTTATGGCAGCGAGACGTGGACATTAACGCGAACTTCCAAAAAAGCAGTTAACGCATTCAAAAGAAAGGTCCTCCGAAGAATTTTGGGACCTGTGAAGGAAGGAACGGAATGGCGAATAAGATACAACCACGAGTTGTATCAACTCTACGACGAGCCAGAAACTTCAACGTTCATTAAGCTACGTAAACTGCAGTGGGCTGGCCATGTAGAGCGAATGGAAGACAGAAGAATCCCCAAACGTGCTCTTAAAGGCAAAGCAAGTGGTAACCGGCCAGTAGGCAAACCACGCAAGCGATGGGAAGACTCGGTTGATGAAGACAGAAAAACCATTTTAAAAATTAGCAGCTGGAGGGCGCGGTCCTTGGATCGAGACGATTGGAGGCGACGACTTCAGAAGGCCAGGGCCCGATTTGGGCTGTCGCACCATTGATGGTGATGATGAACTATCACAACTACAATCTGACGAAACTTCATCTTATTATCTACCTATATTGGATTTTAATATATAATGGTTTAAATTTTTGAAAAGTGACCCATTTCTTAAAAGCCCCCCATTTGCGCCCGCTACTGTTATGTGAATATTTTATATATTTCGCATACTCCGCTAGTATAGCTCAATATGTACACCACCTTAACGGTGCTAAACAATGAACATTGTGGGCTTAGTAATACCGAAGACATAACAATTTAGAAAAAACAGAGATGTTGCGATCTTAGCCTATGATCTTTAGACTAAAGTCGATAATTCCACAGTTCAGAGTTGAATTTCTGGCAGCATTCAGTATTTAATATTTTATAAATCGGAAGTTTGTGTCTTGGTGTCTTGAAATCTTGGCTGTCTCACAAAATTCACAAAAAAATAATTTAAGAAAATCCTTACAACCTTACAGTTGTATTTAAGGCTCGTTTAAATATGTCTTCTTCTTGTTTGGTGTTTTTTGCTAAATTTTACACTTTTAAAGTATAAATCTGCACTTTCGGTCTGTCTTACGCCTTCTTAAATTAGTGACTAAATTTCAATAATTTAATTCACGGCGAGAGCTGAAATAACTGCGCCATAATTTGAAATTTAGGAAGTGACTGGATTCAAATTTTAAATTTCAAATTGAAATATGAAAACTTTTGGTTTCTAGATGAGTTAACGAATAAAACCTCAATAACTAATTAGAGAACGAGTAACATTAGCCGAAAGTATATAATTAAACTTTAAAATTGCAAAATTTCGTAAAAAACAACAAATAGAAATAAAACAGGTATAGAAGAGCCCTAACTACAAAGTAGAAGTATACATAAAAATATATCTTTCATAATGCTAATAACTGATAATGGAAATCAAATCCAATCTGATTTCTTTTCCTGAAAATGTTTCGAGTGGAATTGCAAAATCATTTCCATTTCATTTAAGATACCATTTAATAATTCATGAAATGAATTTATCAACATAACCGAAAGATGTAAAAACAAGAAATCCATTTCCTGATTTTATTTTTATATAAAAATTTACTTTCGAAATGTTTCAGCTCTAGTGATCGAAGAAAATTTGATTTTTATGAGGGCGGCATTACTAATCATTTTCTCCGAACGCAAACCAGGGATTTTTTACGAATTTTTTATGCCAAGTGGAAACACAATTTTCACAAAATGGATTGAAAAAGAAAATAAATAAATGGATATAAGTAAAATGAAATTTATTGATTCCGTATATTGAGATCAATGTTTAACTTTATTATTCAATAAAAATAAGAATAATAATGTTCGATGTATACAATGTCAAATTACTTTTTGAGTTAAAATTATTGGATAATTTCTGTTGACACTTTAATGAAGACATAATAGCTTACGACGACTTTTACAGAAGTTAATAGCTTATTTCTGACTGTGTCAGCGCTGTACCATTTTTTTCGTATAATTTATAGACAGGCAAATTTGAAAGTTATTGGCTTTTAGAGAGGAGCACAAACCTTCAATACTTGGCAGGTGTGTGCTGGAGGATATGCTGAGTTCCATGTGTATAAGTGGGCTCTTTGAAAAACGAGTGAGTCGAATAGTATCTACCAGGCATTCTTAGTTAGGTAAAATTAATTATGACGGATGACAAACAGCCGCAACTTTAGAGAGCACCAATAAGTACCAAGGCGTTATTGTTGTCAAAGTTCAGTATTGGATACCTTGACAAAATTTAAACTTTGATAAATTGAGAACAGCAAATAAGACAACAAGCTTAGAAACTTTAATTCAATTTGAAATGAGTTTAAGAACTTCATGCACATGGGTTCGAACGCAAGCACACCGATTGTTCTTAATGGACAGGATGTGGAAGAGGTGCAAGATTTTTGCTATCTCGGAAGCATTGTCAGCATGGACGGCGGAGCCGAAAAGGATGTTGAGGCTCGGCTAAATAAAGCTCGTCAGGCCTTCGGTATCCTTTCCCCTTTCTGGAGGTTAAGAGAGATCTCCCTTCGCACGAAGCTGCGAGTTTTTGACGCATGCGTCAAATCTGTGTTGTTGTATGGTTGTACTACGTGGAAAGTGACCGTTCGACTTACCAAGAAACTACAGACTTTCGTAAACCAATGCCTCCGGCGCATTTTAGGAATATTCTGGCCAGAAGTAATCTCCAACGACGAACTTTGGAGTACAACTCGCCAGACTAAAATAGGTATTGAGATTCAACGGCGAAAGTGGCAGTGGATCGGTCATACTTTGAGGAAGCCAGAGCGAAACATCGCAAAACAGGCCCTGGATTATAACCCTCAAGGAAGACGTCGGGTTGGTCGACCATGTAACACATGGAAGCGAGCAGTTGAGCAGGAGGCCAGAGGAATAAACAAGTCCTGGCAACAGCTTAAAGCCGATGCTCAGGATCGCGCCTTGTGGAAGAGAGTTGTTTCTGTCCTATGCCCCTATAGGGGGTCTTAACAGGAATTTGATTGATTGATTAAGAACTTCATCGTCAGCAATATATATATTCTAGTGCTATTTCGCAAACTGTCCCCTCCGTAGTCAATTAAAAGATTGGCCGATTTTTAATGTATCATGTTTCGATACTATCGTCTCGCAGGTGCTACGGAACAGAATTAATTCTTTTAGTTACGATGTTCTTACATATAGGTATCGAGGATATAAGAACAATTTTCATTTATTATTCACTTGAATTTATTAATAAAAAATACTCTTTCGTTAAACTATATCTAAAGTTATTACATTAAACCATGAATCAGGAATGAATGCATCGTAACACAGAGTGACAGCCTCGGAATATTTATGAGTTAGGGGCGTAATTAGATACTCCTTGACAGAAGGGATTCAAAATGAAAAATAAATACTCGTATGTCTTCAAAAAAAAAATTCATGAAAACAGAATTTTACTTTTGTATTTTGGTTTTTGTCCCAATATGAAAGTCGAAAAGTTTGATACAAATCCAAAATAAATACACTCGTACGCTGCTTCTGAATAAAACATAACTCAGCAAAGATAATTATAACTTTACACTCTAGTTCTATGCTGCATACTTTATACATCCAGTAACTTTTAAATAAAAGAAGGATTTCGTTGCCTTTTCTTTGTTTTAAAGATATGTAAAAGCTTAATGTATTCTGATTGAGATTATGTAAAAATTTTGAAAAGAAATTCGAGAAAAATTTTCCGGACTTAAAATTAAATTATCAAGTCTTAATTATCAATTTTTATTTACTTTTTTCTTTTTTCTAAGTTAGACTGATTTTATAGATATTTCTGCCTTTAGACAAAGTTCATCGGGATGAAAAAATTGTTTTTATGGTTTCATCGAGTAATGAAGTAAATCCACATTAAATTTATGTTTAGGCATAAAAATAGCTTCAATGCGGCCAAAGAGTACGAAATTATGCAAGTAATAAATTATGAAGTAAACAACATGTCTCAAATACGGTCGGTAATAAAGGCTCTTATCGAATCAGACTGAATTCACAACTTTAACTACTTTCGCTTACCCAATATATTTCTTGACGAAGCTATATACATAAGTATCTTATATACTTTAATCTTTACAATTGTAATTTCGTAGATAATAATAATAAATTAAACTTAAGAACATTCGAAACAGGCTACTTTCCTTGAAAAACAAATTGGGAACGAATGAGTTATGTAAATGGGTATTGTTTATTACAATTTTTTTTACGCTATCTTTAATGTGTAATATTTTTTCTACTTCCCTGATAAAAGATTGATTATAGGCAAAGCAGTCAGAGTAAGTAGTCAATCATTTTCAACCCTAGTCTAATTTAATTTTCAATATCGTTTTTGAGAAAGGTTATGAAATTGATATGGGGTTAAAATATGGTTCACAAGCTTTTTAGTATGGCTGTCGGCAGTATTTTATTATTCACCCATATTACTTATATTTAAAGTTTTTTTTATTTTTTTAATTCATAAAAAATTTATTTTGTAAAAACAAGTGTGTCTGTGCTTGTCGACAATAACTAGAGTTAACCTTCACAGAAAAGAGTGGAATGGTTGTAAAAAACCGGGCAATCGCCTGACAAACCAGTATTGATTTTGGAAATGATCACCAATCGAAAGCGTAATTTATGAGCATTTGAATAACAAAAATTGTTTGGTGAATGCACTTCAAATTAATAAGAAAGATTGCCGAATTTCACATTGTTATACTTTATTAACGTGATTTTTCGGTCTGTACTGAGTTTGTGGTCACGGGAGATATTTTTCCATCTGAAGTATTGGTCTTCTGATGTTCGTATTGAAGAACTATACTCTACTCGAAAGAAAAGATTTTCGGATTAACACTGTTATGCTTTATTATTCGTAACGTTTCGTTCTTTGCTGAGACCCTTATCAAACTGCAGATTCCCGAAAGCTCCAGTTTGATAAAGGTCTCAGCAGACCGAAACGTCACGAACAATAAAGCGTAACAGTGTAGAATCCAAATGCACTGGAAAAACATTCACCAAACCAATACTCTACTCATTGTCATTAGCTTAAACGGAACTCAAAATAATGAAATGTTTCGAACTTTGATACCTTCCAAAGCTGCAATTTTTTCAGCTCTATTCCGACTTGACTAATAAATGAATTGAAGAGTAAGCATATAACTCAGTTCAATCTTTCCATTTACATGATTACAACCAGTTCCTGACCAGTAATGTCGTTTATATCCTTGCAGCAGTGCAGAGCAGTACGGTTTTATAAATAACAATTATTCAAAGTGCATATTAATTGCCGACAGAAACAGCATTATCGTATATCAAAATGGTTTCCATTCTAAACTTCTTTACATCAAAGTTCTATTCTCCATAGGATAAATCTAATTTACGATCTACAAGTAGATACGAAGCATGTATGCTTTTGAGAACAGTAAACAGTGCATGTTATGAATATAAAATGATAACTGACTGTTAAGTATCTGTTCAGTAATAGGCCCACCATGAATATGACCGAGGAACAAATCATCAAACGATATTAATTTCGCGATGAAAAAGATTAATGTGTTCTCTCTTCCGGGAAAAACCCATACATTCACCTAGTTTTCGAACAGTTAATTTTGATTCTTAGAAATTAATATGCACGTAGTTTAAAACTATCTCAATTTATGGACCGGAATTGGAGACCACTGAATATTTTGCGTAATGCTCAATCATGCGATACTCTGGATGAAATGGAAGGAGAGACTCATCTTTGTTTACTATTTTCTTTCGCTTGAATCGTGTCTCACACGCTTGCACCAATTTTCTTAAGATTTCACTTCCTTTGGACCGCTACCGCTAGCTTTAAAACAGCAATTACTCTCTAGTGGAAGATTCAGATTGAGAAGTCATTTGAAGGCAGAATGAATAGTCTTGCGTCCTTCGACCAATGAAGCTGCAATACCAAAAGTAGGAACGACAATATTCCTTCCACCACTAATCCTAACCAGCAGTATTAATATTGGTCAAGAATTTATTACCAGTGCCTCAAATAGTGTCAAGAAAGAATAACTGCCCTGAATCAGAAGGAATGCAATGCATGCATTTATCGTTGGCTTTCCTCAGTTCATGATTTTATTTTGGAACATTCGCAGCAACTGCTTCAGTCAAAATCATTCTCTCAGGAATTGACGGTTGCCTATAAAAGCTCCTTTCTCTCGAGAAGGTTTTGTTAGTATGAACTGCAGAACTGTTCTACTCGAAATGGGTCTGACAATATCCTCTAAAGCAATAAAACATGAGTTGTACACAATACCGAGGACCAGTTGGATATCTTCGCCTTCTCCATTTACCATCGAACAATAATGTCTTGGTATTTCTTCCACAAATTTAGGGGGTCTCAACTCACCAGAAAACAAACTTAAAGACAAACATCTTACGGATTTTGTTAGGAGAGTCAGAAATGGAGGCTTCTCCCAAAACGCAGTTCCAGTGAAAATATAACTTCAGTGTTCAGCACGCCGCCTGAAATGACGGTTAAGGCGTGTCTTTTCCTATGAAACTACAGTTTTGGCCACCTGACGCTCAGCTTCCTTTACAATTTATTTGGTTGTTGTAGTTCGGCTGGAATTTGAGGTCACGATATTATAGACTACCACACCACTTACTCGGTTATATCCAGGCAGTAAATGAAATGAGCCTACGCAGGAGCAAGTCAAATACTTCACGAATAGGAGGCCCAGAGAGCTCAAAACCAAGCAGATGTACATACTTTGCATACAAATCACTCTAAAATTTGTAAAATCTGGGAAGCAACCGCAAATATAGAGGAGGGCAGCCTCAAATATGAGAGGAAAGGGCAGCCGCCCTCGGTCGTGATGCCTCTGGACTCATGAATCTCTTGCAAGAAAAGATAGTAGCACTCAGTATTATCAAAATGGAGTATTCAATCTAGCCGAAGCTTAATTTATCCTTAATCTAAAATAACAAGACACAGTCTTCCTTTATTACATCCTGCAGAACTGATTGTCTTTCCATATGAAGTAACCCAGAACTTCGAAAAAGCATCGACTTTGTACAGCTTAAAAATGGGCTGAAATGTTGTTTTCGGCGGGTTAGTGGGATGTACGGTAGGATACATAACAGAAGAAAACCTCTCATGAATAGGAAAGTAGAGGATGTGCCAGGTTGCCTAAGACCTGCAGATATATCGCCATGTCTTGTAACATACCTCACCACCTCACTCAGTTCTTCAACCGTGAACGCTGCTTGGTCAGAGACTTTGTTAGTATTTAATGGATCTTACTGAATTGCAGTTCTCAAAAATTAAATATACCGAATAAAGCTAGACGTGAGCTTAATGTTAAGAAATCTGTACGTCCCGATGGTATTTCCACCACTCTCCCCAAAAGTTGTTTTTCTTTTCGAGCTAAGCCACTTCTCCATTTATTCCATCTCTCTACTCTACTCTACTCTTCTGGGCACTTTTCGCGCACGTGGATAGTGAACGCAAGAATGAAAACAAAGCGTTACCCGCCAACTACCATAATGGTGAGGGGTGTTAATCGCAGAATAGTCCGCTTCTAGAAGATAACATAAGGAATCCGTTCCGGATGTTCTACAGGTGACTTTTTGGTCTATCTGACTGAACATTGGAACTCTTACCTGCATAAGTTTGGCGAAGTTCAAGTTCTTGCTCAGGACATCGCTAAAGCGTTTGACAAAGTTTGGCACAAATGTCTCCAAATGAAACTCAAAGTAGTCGGCTTTCATAATAACCTCGTAAACTGGTTTGAGAGTTTCTTATATGAACGCATCATACAAGTCGTAACGGATAGCGCGGCATCATACACTTTTCCCATAAATGCCAGCGTCACTCAAGGCTCTATTTTATCACACTCATTCCTTCTAATTTTTATTAATGACCTTCTTTCGTCAACTCTCAATTCCATACATTGCTTTGCAGACGACAGTACCCTGGATAACATCTATGAATTCTTCGCGATTACTTACGTACACCGTGTTACGGTAGCATCTAAACGTGCCGAATTATTTGGGGCATCAAACTTTGATCTGAACCTAATCTTAGAATGGGGCAGAATAAATAGAGTAGACTCCAACGCCTCAAAAACGCAGGCCTGTAATTTTTCCCTTAAAAGTGATGTTCCACTGCCGATCTCTAATGATGTAACACTTGACGCTTCCGAACGCCTAGGATTCCGCTAAAAATGTAAAAAATATTTTACTCCTTTTTTTTACTCCAAACTTCTCGTATAGTGAAATATGGGTAGTCTCCGTGACGTAGTGGGCAGCTTGCTTGCTTCATAGTTAATAGGTTCCCACTCCAGGCAGTAGGAGTTTTTAAGCACGCATTTTTCATTGGCTACTTCCAATAAAAAATTATTCTTATGTTAAAATGGGTAATGATGTATAAGTGAAACAGTTCTACTTATAGAAGGTATGTATACTCACTAGATGGTTTTTGTTCGCTTTCTGTCATTCAGTTCCCCCTAACATCTGCAAATATTTGTATAACTGAAAAATGTACCAGCTTAGCCACCCGTTAGGTCATTTTAACTCCCCTTCCCCTACCTTCCCAACCCAATTCATTCCCTTCATGACAGTGTTTGTGCATTGTACATAAATGCCAAAATTGTCAATAACACAAGTCATTCTGCAAAAAAATGGTAGAACTTCAGAGCTTTGAAATGCATTGCCAGAGACCGTATTGATTTTCATACCTGGTTTAAGGTTTCTTCAAAAATTGACAAGGGTATTTTTTGATGCAGCGCTATCCACCATGGTATAGTAAGTTCCTGTTATGAGATAAACATATGCCGTAATCATTCTCCTTTTCTAGGTCGGAATCTGGTTTCCTAGGTCGAGATCAGGTACTTTAGCAGTCATAACTTTGTCAATGATGTCTTATATTCTCTTCTAGTCACAGACAACATGAATGTGGAGGATTCTAGGTTTCTGAGGAGTACACGTGGTATCATGCAGGACCAAACATGCAACGTTTAGTGAGCAATATCATCACATTTAATTTCTCGTGGACAACCCTCGATACTATGTCGTGTCCAATCTGTAATTTTCAGCCCGGTTTCAAGACCCCTACGATTTCTGGCTAATATAATAAGCCAATCCAGCCGTAAAAAATGATTCTTATACGTCCTCACATCTCGAGTTCACTAGTTCACTTGTACCGGGTTTCTTCAGTGAAAGAGGGCAGCAACACAACCATTTTGCATAGCTCTGATAAATTTTCCATCAGTTTTTGTCATGGCGATCTTTAAGTGAGCACAACTAGTTAGCACTGTATTGGTGAATATTTCTATTTTCGCAGGTGTATATATCGAAACAAGTAATGCGCTTGAAAAGTGCACCAACCGGGATTTGAACTCACGATCTTTGCATTATAGACCAACAATTTTCTAATTCAATGGCTTTAGCTCAAATTGGGATTAGGCCTACCGACTTTCAGGTTCCTTAGCATTTTATTTGTAGTTGTAAAAGAATTGTTACGAATTTTCATTTTTGCAGATTGAAATAGACAAGATATATCCACGCATGTAGTGTGCTGAAATTATACTTCGATTGAGATTTGAACTCCAGACCTTCGCATTGCAGACCAACACCCAACTCTTTAGGCTACATCATACCTCCCCATTAAGCTACACTAAGTTTCTCGCATACATATCAACCACAAGCTGATGGAAAAGGTTTCTTTGTTTCTTTATCAATTACGTTTCATAATCCTGTAGCTATAAAAGTAAGCAGCGGACACGACCTTCGTGAATGGAGCCTTGGTCTTCGCGCTAATCATCATTTCTCCAAGGCAGAATAATAAGGGTTAGTGCAGAACTTCATAAGAATGATGCGTCTCAATGAGTCATGCACTCTGTGCTGTGGAGATCGATTTTTATTTCTCAAAATCCTTGCCGATAATTATAACTACTACTTCTCTAGTTTTGGGGCATTGCGAAACCTCGGTGCTCTACAAAAGGCTTGTTAGCGGCATTAATCACCACAAATCCAGACTATACCTGATGCGTTTCAATTCCTCTACAACGCCAGTGTAGATTCCGCGACAGATGTCCCTCTCATTGTCATCATCACCAACAAATTGTATCTGAAGAAACTTAGGCCCGCGATGAAGCTCCCTTTTTGAGACACTGCAAGTTGTATGTTACCATAAAATTGCTCTTGTGTACCTACCACCGTGGCTCCAAAAGACGTCATTTGGAAGCATCCGTTGAACTTTTGCGGCAAAAGAAAAGTGCTCTCACATTGAATGGTAATGCGTGAGAAGACTGTGGAAGCATTCAGGGTAAGACTCAAGGGTACAGAGCTGGACTCATAGTTAGCAAGTTTCATCCTACCACCTTATGGCAAACCGAGGCACGAAATCGCCCACCTTGTCCGTTGAATAATGCATCTGAGGTTCATATTTAAATCCAGATAAATACTTATTAGTCCAAGCTAATAATCTGATTTGTGATCTCTTTCCCTTGTATTCGGTTAATTAAAAAAAAATAAATAAAATCGGATACACTGAAAGAAGTAATCGGTTAGCTCTCGATGTTGACTT
Source organism: Chorisops tibialis (assembly GCA_963669355.1). Classification (NCBI taxonomy): domain Eukaryota; kingdom Metazoa; phylum Arthropoda; class Insecta; order Diptera; family Stratiomyidae; genus Chorisops; species Chorisops tibialis. Next base: position 292,925,213 of record OY770262.1, read on the forward strand.
GACTGTTGAGTATGTTTTGCTAACTAATAAAATTCATCGGCCCTAGAGATACCAAATCGATGAAGTAAAATTTTCCGACAATTTGTCTTCTTGGCAGATGAAAATCTCAACGGACTCAACTTTCTCAACCAAAGTCATCCTTAGGCGAAATCTTCCAGAAAAAAAAACAAGTTAAGTTATATGTATATCAAAACCTTAGAAAAAGTTAGATTTTCGTAAACACCTCTCCAAGGTCTCTCCAACTTTATAGCTTAATTGCAAGATGAAACTTTTTATTGTGTAGCTTAGTTCTTATTTTCTTTTTTATAATAAGTATTTCTTGATGTGATCGAATTGTTTTAATATTTTTCAAATTGGTTTTCATAAGAGTCTTACCTCCTACAGCTCGAGGAAGATAGTAAGTTGCAATTCGAGTCTTTTCTTGTAGCTTCAGAAGTGAAATTGGAAATTCTTTTTTCATCTCATCGAGTGGTGCACTTCGGTGTATAGCTGGTCGTACATTGATTTTAATTAAGTGGAACTCTATTTTGAACAGGAACATACAATTTTGGGTTGCACTTGCAGTACGAATTCAATAAAGAAGCTTTGAAATAAACTCCAACCATTCTTTGTTGATGGGAGTTGAGTTTTAATGCCCTCCACTGTACGAATTGTTATCAATAATTTAATAAAACACAATTGGTCTCATAAATTAACTTTTACCCGAATGGAAAAAATCTTACAATCTACTCGCATATCTTCTAAAGAAATAAACAATAGTAAATTTCAATCCTATCGCTATGAAAATAAACTTTAAAGAGATTTTTCACGTTGTCAATACTTCCGTAGGGAAATTTTCTTTACAACAGTATTTTCCGGAATAATCTTTAAGCATATACTCGTAACATAACGAAACATTATTCCAACGAATAACGCAAGATTTCGCAAAAGACAACATTTTATTCCCGAACGAAAACAATACACCGGCTTCCCCACACGAAACAATAATGGGGCCTACTTTGTTACATTTCATTCTATAGAATCTACTTTACAACATCGGGGAATGTGAAAGAACACTTGTCATACAATTCAACTTTACCATACAAAAGCATATCTGCAATGACAATGAAACATTTATTCCGTATAGTACCATCCTTTCCGCTACAGTAAAGTGGCGCACTCTATACTCGCACTTGCGGATAACATTCGTGCAAAGATTCCTTAGAAAATGTTGTAAATTTTGTTGTTAACACCTAACTGGCTCAGCATCTTACTCATTTTAAGTTTTCCGAACAAAAACCAAAGCAAATCTATACAACCAGAACGTTGGCGTTTATTATAGCCGAACGTTTATAAAACGTAAAGCTCGGTACCGAAGACAGTTCGTACGTGGATTTGTATCCTTGCCGGTAGAAATTTTGTATCTGTGAAAGGAAATCCTCACGTAAGCCTTTAAATATTAATGTACTTACAAGCGAAACGTACGAAAGGATATCTGGTGTAGAAGAAGTTCACATTTGTAATAGGAACTCGAGTAACAATGCGAAATTTATATGCTAATTCTATTCAAGTGGTGAAGCATATGTGCGGTTTCAATGCGTGTATAGTAAATGGTGAACGAAAATTGTAAATATATAAGTATATACGCAACATTCACGGAACAAGGCTTCAATATGTTGAGTAGAAGAGAAACTGGAAAAGGGAAACATATCAACCTATAAATTTGGGGAAATATGCTTATCAAAAGAGAGATTTTTTTTTTCATAAAGGTATCAAGGATAAAGCATATTATGGTTGCAAGTATATAACCGGGAAATTTTCAAATGTACGTTTTTTCTTATTTTGTTTCTTACTTTGGTTTGAAGGGAACACTAAAAATTGATATTCTCGGGTGTATGATTCTGTAAGGAAAAATGTTATGGTGAAGAACAGTATAATATCAAAATGAACCTCATTCAAAGAATTTGGGGATTTTGCAACTCTGTGAAATTGAAGAATTTCTTCGAGATAATTTCATTTTATCTTATAATTGGAATCAGAGCTTGGGAGTTCTTAAATTTCAACAATATCAATTACGAACATAATTCGATGCTTACATCTGTGAACGAAACCAAACATTAAACTCGTTAGTCGATAAATAATTTAGCTTAATTATCAGATAGTATAAAGGCAAAGGATTTGTCTGTTGAGAATTAAATGAGTGATTATCGGAATTTGTTGTTCTTGAAGGTCAGTTAGGCATTAGTTAAATTAATTGATTTGATCAATCACTTGGCTTAGTTCAATATTAAGTTTGATAAATGAGCCAATAGTGAGCTCATTTAATTCAATCAATATCGTAACTCAATATGATGACAATTAAAACAATAAACTAATATTTTGCATTACTAAAGCGCATAAGAACTGATTTTCAAATCTGACGAAACAGTAACTTGGTAGTTATTTCGATCATTCGGTTTGATCAAATTAGATGGCTCAATCCATCAGATTTCCAGATGGAATTATTCAAGTGAATAAAAGAGTTTGGTCAGATGAATCAATCCGTAAAACTGAATCGATCGGCTGATCCAATCAGTTAAGTGGGTTAGATCTGGTTGTTGAATAGAGTCGAAGAATATCTGTCTTGAATGATTTAGAGCATTCGTTATGATGAGTATAATAACTTAATCTTTCAATTATTTTAACATAGTCCTTAGACAAATTAAATTAAATCTTAGTTAAATATTAAATAATGTGAAAAAAACATATTCGTTTCTAACCTTCTGAATCATTCATCAAAGAGTTGAAGTGATAAATTTTTCATTTCCATAACTGAAATAAGTTAAACATGATATTTTATATATTTATACTTATGGTTACGATGACTATGAAAACAACCCAATATAAAGCACATAAACATTTTCCGTACAGCACTTATTACACTAGATTGAAACGCTTATACCAAAAAATACAAAGATAAGCAAAAAGCATATTGTCGCCGGATAACTTTCCTTCTAGTAAGTGAATTTTCACTCAACAAATTGACTTAGTCAATAAACAAAGTTAATAGCGTTATAGAATGCATGGCGGTCGATATGATATGGGGAGTGTAAGAGCGTATAATGTGTTGAATTTCAAGCAGCTTTGTTTTTTTTTGATATTATTGAGAATAACTTCAGCTTTAATGCGTAGAAAAATGTTGATATTGGATTTGAACCGATTTAAATAAATTGATGCGGTGATTCGCTTTTATAATAAAATTGAAAATTAAATAATTCATTTTATTATTCGAGCTATTTTAGGTGAAGAAACTGCCAGTTGGAATCCATGAATTGTGCTGATCTATTCAGTGGCGGTTTATGTCTCGTTTGTATGGGAGGTGCTAGAAGGAGTGGCGGTATTACACTAATTTTCATTTGAAATCAACAAGATGTTCAAGATCTCGATCTCTTCACGTCCACACTGCAGCAAATATTGACAAAAGAATTGGCTCTGCATGCGCACAAGATCCAATTAACTCAAGAACTGCAGCCGGCGGACCACCAGCATCGCCGTACTTTCTCTGATTGGGTCTTGGAAAATATGAATGATGATGTGAATTTTTGCGAAAAAATCGTGTATTCTAACGAAGCTCATTTTCACATTTGGAGATCGAAAAACCCGCGAGTGATTCAGGAGAAATCAACGCACTCACACTGAGTATGCTGACTGTACTTCAAGCCATCGTGGACTGCGTCGTGGAGTGAAGCTTGTCGATTGGATACTGCCGAATAATATATATGTCATGAATGAGCCGATTTGCACACATTCGACGGACCGACCGACCGGTCAGGTCTATAAGATCTGCAGGGGAAAGCAATCTGAGACTGAAATGTATGGCATTAATGTTGGAGGCAATATTATGTCAATATGGAATGAGTGTGTAAATGCAATATTGGATAAATTCTATTCGGGTACCGAGCCGAGAGAAACTCGTCAGGATCGGGTTATAGTAAAGGAGAAATCCCTGAACTTGAACCCGAGGAGATTGACGGGTCAGATCCAGGAAGGCGCCTGGGGTCAACGGAATGACAGGCGAGATGTGTAAAAGCATCTGGCGTGCCAATAACGAGTATGTAATTTGCGTTTTCAATCGATGCTTTCAAAATCGTGTTTTTCTGCAGTTTGGAAGATCGCACGTGTGGTTGTGCTCCTTAAGCTTCCAGGCAAGGTTAAGAGTAATCTCCGGTCTTATAGAGGCATATTTCTTCTCCCAGTCCTTGGCAAGATCTTAGAGAATATTATGGTTCGTACACTGGACGAGAAAACCAGCCATCTGGCGTCCGAATGGCAGTTCGGCTTCCATGCCGGTAGGATTGCTGGGATGCATGTGAAAGACTGCGTCACTCGGAGTGCTAGCAAGTACGTCCTTGCAATCTTTGTAAATTTCAAGGGCGCATTTGATTATTAGGATGTTGTGATTGATAAGGTACGATCTTGCAACCGTCACGAAACAGGCATGTGGAAGAGCTATTTCTCTGACAGATCAGCATATGTTAGAGGTCAACGCGACACTGTATGGAAAGTTGTGGAGCATGTCTATACACAGGGCTCCATCAGTGGCCCATTCATATGGGAACTAATGATGGATGACCTTTTGGTGCAGCTCGCGGATTAATGCAGGTTCGCGGCTTAAGGCTTTAATGGAAACCGTCCGGGAATGGGGATTGAGGGTTGGCGTGGCCATATTGAAGGACAAGACGGTGACAATGATGCTGAAGGTCTCGTTGTCACAAACACATCATCGTTAAGGCTGGAGGGAGTAGGGCTCAGGTATGCGACTGAAGTCAAATACCTGGGCATCAAAGTTTCTGAGCGGTTGGGATTTAGACCTCACTTGCGAGAGCTCAGGGGGCGTCTCCTCACTAGTATCAATCAGATCCGCAGGGTGGTGCATTGTGAATGGGGCCTCACCAGGCGATCTGTTCGTTGCTTGCGCAACGTATGCATCGGCAGTATGGTACGAAACATTTGCGATTCGTGAAGGCATCAACTCGATCTTGGCCGAATGTCCAATATAAGCCGATCTAAGGCAGCTGGAAGCTATAGGGGTGGTAGTTGATGGAGCGGGGCTGGACGTAGAGAGATGCCTCGCTAGCAGGGAAAGCGTCTTTGGACGCGAGGCATTCAAAAGAAGAAGGGCGGAAGGTGACCATTGAGAGGTTTAACTTTGAGTATTTATGACGCTTTGCGCCGTCTTGTCCGTCCCCTATATGTTATATGTTTATTTTACATGCAAGGAAGGTTATCAAATACCGGGTGAACGACTAAGGTCAAATCCGCTATTGCCTTTTGGGAAGCGCCATCCCTACGTACCAGAGGAGTGCACCACAGTCATGGCTTTGGAAGAAACTTCACTAGCGTAACCTTTACGGTTACAAAGCCCCACCGGAGGTTTTCTAGTTCCACCTCTGGCAACGGTTGAGGTCCGCTGAACGATACGTGTGGTGGCTGTGGTTACTTCCTATATCGTGGGCCGAGTTCTTCGGAGCTCGGCATCGAGTTGCATTTTCCAACCCTTTGCCATGACCGATAGACCGGCAGAGAATTAGATAGGTCTCGCATCCAGCAGAGACTACTACCTTCAGGGGCGTTAATGATTGTCATCACAGAAAACAATCCGTGTTGCTAAAGACAACCATAAACTTGCGACCTTGCGTTGGGCTGTTTACGTAAAATGGTTAAGATATGGTTCCATGACTGTTTAATGCGAATTGTGGGCCTGAGGAGTGATAGGGCCGAACTTTTCGAAAATGAAAACGGAAGAGCCGTTACAGTCAATAGTGTGCAGTACAGACGTACGACGAAGAATTTTAAGTACCGGAGATGGAGTAAAGGAACACGTACAACCACTACTTTGAGCTGGATAGTGCTACGTGTCATGGAACTTCCGAAATAATCGAGTTATTGCGGACGGTGTTCTCTGGTCGCGTAATTTCGCGTATTGGACACACTAATTGGTCACCAGACTTCTTCCTGTAAGGTTATGTTAAGAGCTAGGTCTACGCTAACCATCCGAAAATAATTCCAACTCAAAGCGAACACTGAAGCAGTCATGACTGAAATATTGGGAGCCCGGTTATGCGAATGAAAGACTGATAGTTTCGAGAAAAGGATAAAGGTCTGCAAAAAAAGCCAAGGCGGCGATTCCACAGATATTGTGTTCTGTACATAATCTCCATGTTTTTATTTTTAATGCAACAAACATTTTAGAGACGTCCATTCAAAAAGCAAATCATACACCACTCGGTGATACACCCTTGGGATAATACTAATAATAAAGTATTGAAACTCTAGATTAAATCTAGGAGTAGGGGAAGCTCATGTACCTTGGACCTATTGTACCTTAGTCCTATTGCTGTTTTGAGAAATTGAACAACGCATTGAAAAAAATTATTTTTACTATTTTTTTTTCACTTTGGATTTAGTAAATTTTTAATAAATGTAAGTCATTCTTCGCACTGGAAGAGGAAATAGTTTTTCGGCATCAAAAGTATTTTTTTTTCAAATGTTATTGTTTCTGTATTAATTTAAAATTTGATTTTTGAAGGATCACGCAGTATAAAAGCATTCCCTGACAAGCCCTGGCTGAGTCAGAATTCAGGTTGCGCTGGTGGAGTGGCGTCGAGAAGCTGGCTGCATATCTTACTTGATTGTCCAAGACTAGCGGATATCGGGCAGCTGGAAGACATGGAACGTAAGTAATTGTGAGTAGAGAGTCTTTCCTTCGTATGCGAGGCATTCAAAAGAAGGAAGGCTGGGAGGGTTGATTTTTAAGATACGAAAGGTTGTTGGAACAATTTGAGCGACTCGTTTGAATTCTCGTAAAGCCTTTAAAGAGGACAGTATCCACGTGCCTGAGGTGAGCTACTAGCCACGAGTTGCTCGAAACTAAGCTGGAAGTATTTCTTTGAGTTACGAAACCTGACCAGAGTATTTGCAATGGGTGTTGGGAGACCATGAAAAGTTACTTTCAGCATCGCCAACAATGATGCCTCCTTGATGGAGAAGTGGAGAGTTCCTCTCAATTTGGATTCCGTGATCCTCCAAATGACAGAGATTTAGATGTATAGATCTACTAGGGTGAATGCGGAACTTACATTTTGTATAAACTGGTACCTTGACTCTGTGAAGAGGCGCTAATTTTCGTCAGAGAATCGATCCGTGTTCGTAGAAAACTGAGATAAAAGACATAACAGGACTATGATTGGGCGTAAGGACTCCAGATAAAAAGACATTTTTTTGATTTTAAGAAATTTTGTATGGGGAGTGGTAGAAGGGGTAACGGCATTGAACCAATTTTTCACATCATGCTAGAGTTGCTATCAGAATGTTTTATTGAAAATTTAAGCTTCAAAAATTTAATAGACACTGAAAAAATTAGTGTATTGGATTTGGGTAAATTATGCAGTTTATGTGGGAGGTGGTAGAAGAAGTGGGGAGTTCTTAGTGAATTTTTCAGAAATAACTATAAATATCATGCATTTGACATGTTTTCAATCGCAGATCTGCAGCATTCAAACTTTTCAGGAAAATCGTCTTTTTGAAAAGTTGTGAAATTGTGTCATATTGTGTGGGAAGCGGTAGAAGGAGTGAAGCTAATTATTTAATTTTTTTGATCTTGCTAATAATTCTAAATAAATAGGTTGTTCAAAATTTCACTTCGATAAATTTGATACGTACTGAGTAAATTGGTTTATAGTATTTCATGAAAAAGTGCAGTTTATATGAGAAGTGGTAGAAGGAGTAGCGGGTTTCAAATAATGTTTATATCGTAGATTGAAATTGATATAAAAATAATATTTCCAAATTTCATTTCGGAAAAATCGGTTTACTGTCAAATTTCGAAAATAAGTCCTTTTGTATGGGAGGGGGTGGAAGATGCGAAGCGATTTGGACCGTTTACGAACTTGACCTTACTTTTTTGTCAAAAACAACGTGTACGAAATTTTAGCGAACAGACGGACGGACAGACGTACATCCGGTTGTGAAATTTTTGAGTGATGATATTAACTTCTGTATCATTCACGTTTTTCTCCGAGCCTTATTTCTTAGTTTTACAAACTTTAGAGCAAACTTATAATACTCTCAGATTTCATCGAGAGTATAAAAATCATTTTCAGCTCAGTTCATAGCCCTATATTAGTGTTAGTCAACTTGAACGCCTAACGTCCCACCTGGGATTTTCGACCCTTGGATAGTAGAGCAAGGCTACTGAAATTTATCCTCAACGATAATAGTTTGTTGCCACTAAATAACAATTGAGTGATTAGAATACCTTTACTTCTCAAAAGGCTCAATACTATGAATAGCTAAATATGATCTTCAAAATTTGCGTCATATTTCACTTGGGCGGTTTTTGACGTTTTCGATAGGAAGCAATTACTTAACCATTGTTATGATTCTTTTGCTGTCGTCTATGCCTACGAATTGTTATTTGTTTTTAACCAAATCCAGTGCCTAGGGTATTTATGAAACGAAATAGGAAATAGCAGCACGCCTCTGAATGTTTTCTTAATTAAGATCCTCCACATTAAGCGATTAAGCACAAACTCGTCCTCTACTCTCTTACTTACTTATTTAAGGCATACACCAACGATTGCTGGAACCAAGAATGTTAATTGAGATTTTCGAAATTTGGGGAGTCGCCTAACATTTTGATTATATTAGAAGCTTACACTTGAATTCATACGACTTCTCTGCAATATAAGAAAGCATTGTTTCGAAAATTCTGCACACGAGTTTACTGTTAAGCTTCCCACTTTTCGTACAGTGAAATATAGGAAGTCATTCATACCCCGAATTTCAAAGCTTTCGAATGCATTGCCAGAGGCTGTATTCCCATTGTCATACGGCCATCGACGTTTCAAACTCAACGTCCCTCGGCATTTTAGGCTTTTCCCTCCTTTTAATCCCGTTTAACCCTAATTGCTTTTTTTTCTCCGTGTGCATTAAAGGGTGACCCCCATAGTTGAGTTGAGCAAGGTAAAAAAATGTGAACGATCGAAGCTCCCATTTCAGTCTGTCTTCAATACAGATTAATTAATTTAATAATTCTGAGCTTTCGATTGCTTTCTCGAATTTTCTTCAAACTTCGCCCCGTAGATTTCTGTAAATGAAATCTTACATGGAAGTATCTCATCTATCAGACCGTAATATTTTCATAAAATCTTTCGCATCTATGTTAGCTTCGACAAGACCGGGAAATCTTGTTAATTTCTATCAACTAGAAACGGCTCTATACCCAACTAGCTACTTAATAACCATTAAGCAAACGCTAAAAATTAATTTAATCAAGCAGTCAATCCATTAAAACAATCCTAAACTCCAATAAAACTTTGACTATGTGTGCGAATGCTGTTCATTCTAGTACTTTTAGTTCATCACGATTTTAATGCAATCTACTTTCGGAAGCTAAAAATTGAAGACAAAAATACTTTATCCAGAACACATAAGATGAATTCCATAAAGACTACTTGCTATTCAAATCGAAAAACCACATTATTAAACCAACGACTTAAAATAATTCAAGCACCTTATTAAAATGTAAATTCAATAATCTTCAATGGAAAACCAAATATACATTCATACGGTTTAGTTCAGCTTTAATCCTTAACATATTTCTATCGAAGTATTTTCTAACAACCCACATTTTCACTTGTATCAAGTCAGCTTAGTAAGAAATGTTCGATCGCAAATTCCAATAAAATGACTTTTTCTTGCCTTTATAATCAGACCGCCGCCGCACCGTACCAATTGTGTGAGCATCTAACTCACCGATTAAGCTTTCGTAACATTCCCCCCAACCCGGATAACTTTCGACTCCTTATAACTTTCCATTTTATCTTGGAATTCATAACCACGCCATTCGAAAGTTACGAATTATCCATACATGAAGTTGCACTTATGAAATTCACTTCGGAAAACCCAATCAGAGAATTTATCGATATTTCGGTAAAACGGAAGCAATGGTACTAAGGATTTGGGGAGTTGACTGTAACTTTAACAGTTTTCATAAAACTTTTAGGACAATTTTATGTGCATGTGAGTGTGTTGCTCTATAGAATATGTTTGAACGCATCTCTAGGTAGGTAATGCAAATTCCATGATTCAGATTATTATCCTTGCCATCCTGCGGATATCTTTTGTTCATTGGATGGTAACGAGCAGTATTAGATGCTATCCTTTAACTGACTGTACGTCTGGAAAGAGCTACTGCGCCTTTTCTTTTGCTTCTAGATCTGCCGCTGTACAAGAACAAGGATATTCACCATAGACTCTACCACAGCAGGTTTGGTTGGTCGTTTAAAGGATTTGAATTGTAAATTATTCCTCGAAGGGACTGGTAGTACGACGATCGAGCCTTAGATTCTATCTTATTATAAGTAGGTCTGTGTGTATGTGTGTGTGTGCACGTTACAACTATTTGTACTTGCGTCATCCTTTTCGGGATGATTCGAATGCACGAAATGCATAATATAATGATAGTAGGTTACGGGTACTTAGGTATCCTTTCATAGAATGTACGAGAAATTGTTGGAGTTTAATCAGCGCAATGGCTCGTCTTCAGTCAGTGGGTTTCGATGAACGTGAGTGAATAAATCGAGTGGTTGAATTTACGATGAGTCATTTTTATTATTTTCATTTTCTTTCTTGATTTAAACGAACAGAGAATGCATTTCTCGATTGATTTCAATTCGAAAGATATGTCATTGCCACGATTAAGGACTGCGTTTTGGTGTCTCTGCTATGTGATTAATCGACTTGATCGATATGTTTAACTGGGTCTTTGGTTTTAAGATTTGCTGTATTTACAGGTATGGAATGTATGGTAATATATTTGATGAGAATCAGAGATGTCATCGTAAATAATAATAACTCTGAAGCTAGTAAGCTTACGACTCGGTAAGCCTTGGAAATGTAGTAACGTATCGAATTCGAGAAATTTCCTATTGTCGATGAAAATTTTCTCATAAATAATCGCAATTGGTAGGATCTTACCGGCTGGAAACAAAAGCGATTACGTAACAATATTGGCAGCACTTCAGATGAAACAGTAATTCTAAAGTACCTGTGAACTCAAAATGTAAGCTAGGAAAATTTATGCTCGTCGATGCATAAGACTAAGCGTTGATTCTTTATAGTGCGCATAATAGAGATCTATACATTACAGAATTTTGATCAATCATGCGATTGCTCTAGATGAAATGGAAAGAGTTTAATGTACCGGAAAATATAAAGTCATCTCAAATTCTTTCGAGTAGTGAATAGTGACTTTTGTATGAGAGATGGTAAAAGCAGAAAGAGGAGGTTTGTAATTCTTGTATATGACACCGAATAAATAAGTTTCTAGCTTTCATAATTTTCAAGGAAATTGGACATTATTTTTCTGAAGTCGGGGGAATTGTATGGGAGGTGGTAGAGGACGTGAAAGAATTTGGATGATTTTCAAACTGCTCATCAGCGAATTTATCACCATGCTTTGTTCCAATTTTAAAGTCGATAGCTCGCATATGTTCGACGGAGAAATGCTTTTCTTCAACTTCTAATATTAAAATTTTTATGGGAGGGGATAGAAGGAGTGAAGCGAAGTTGATAATTTTTTTTAGCATTTATAGTAATTATTACGGAACGAATTCTGGCAAAAATTTAAGTTACAACTTTTTAGAAATAGATATAATGTATTTACCAAAGGTTTGCATTTGTATGGGAGGGGGTAGAAGAAGTATACGGATCAAAACTAAATTTTTTGACATTATTATAATTTGGTCAAAATTTCAAGTGGCTTGCTTTGTCGGTTTTGGAAAAAAAATGATTTAATTGAAATTACGAAATTTAGTGAAATTTGTATGGGCGGTGGAGAGTAGCTGGAGAAGTTGATAATTTTTGCAAAATTCATTGTAATTACCATAAAAATAATTCTGGGAAAAAAATTTGTTTTTCCAGCTTTGCTAGTTGCAATGAAAATCGAATAGATGCATTTTTGAAAATTGTGTATTTGTATGGGAGGGAGTAGAAGGAGTAAAAAGATTGAATCAATATTTTTTACCATAATAATCTTTATATCATTACACTCTGGCCAAATTTTTAAGTTAATAGCTCAAATAGTTTCAGAGAAAAGTCAATTTATTTAAATTTCCAAATCTCATGCAATTTGTATCGGAGGAGGTAGAAGGGATGGGGGAATGTAGCCCATTCACGAACTTAAAGTTTGTTTTTTTACTAAAAATGACATAAAATAAATTTCAGGACGATAGGTCAAAGCCTTTCGAGAGTTATGTTGTAGACAGACGGACAAACAGACGGATAGACAGACGGATAGACAGACGGATAGACAGACGGTCACTCGAAATCGAGGTTTTTGAGCGACAACAAATATTTATGTACCCTTGGCGACTCTGTGCGACCATTATTTCTTAGCGTTACAAATGGTATGGCAAACACAATATTCTCTAAAATTTCATCTAGAGTATAAAAACAATAGCATAGGATAAATACTATGAAAACAAAGAGTAAAAAGATGAATGAAATATTTTTCAGAGATTTTTATAACACTTCAGAACTATTCCATCTATCAAGCTTCATGGAGTAAGCTATAATATTAGTTCGTTTGGTAAATTTTTTTTCCATATCTACGCCAAAAGCTATACGTCAAATTAGATGTTTTATAATACGGACGAAAAATGAGATAAATGTTTGCAATTCTTTTGAAGTTTACTTTCCTCTATTTTACTTTAATTACTCGTTAATTATTCATTGTAGCTATACCTTCAAACAATGATATGTTGTTATAGTGGGCATTTTAGGATGCAAAATGTTTCAAGTAATATGGCAACCATTCTAAAAATCTATACATATGAACATAATTAAAGTGTGTATTATTTAAGTTAGTGTTTTGCTTTATTTAGACAATAAATAAGCATAGAAACATTTTTTTAAGCATTACTCTCTGTCTGTTTGTCTGTATATGCGGATTTAACTCAAACACGGCCATGTTTGAAGCCATAATCTGCATTTGGTTTTATTTTTATATCTTAAAATGCACGTCTGAGTGGTATTAGTTTGTTTTATGAAAATGAGTTTTATTAATGACTCGTGATCGCCTGCGACTTTGTCCGCGTAAGAATCGCAAAATAAACAATTTTTGAGAATGTAGTTAGTAGTACATTATCCGGGTTATATAATTTGATAAGTTAAATGGCTCTTTGAAGACAAAGATTTGTATTTTGCAGGAATCAGAACCATAAATTATTCAAAATAAAACCACGATACCCGCATTTGTATTTGACAGGCTTGTGATGCCGTGATGCCGTGATCTAAGACCATATTCGTATTGAAGAGCATTAAGGATATGTGTATAATTGTAGCTTGTGTTAATTTAAGAAAAAAAAAGCCCAAACAAAATAACATTAAGCTCAAAACCATAACAGGACTACGACTCTGCGTAAAACCCAATCATACAAAACTACAGATAAAATTTTTGTGATGTTAAGAATTTTGTATGGGCAGTGGCAGAAGGGGTGATAGTACTGAAATAATTTGTTTCACATCATGCTAGAGTAGCTATGAAAAAGTTTTGTACTAAATTTAAGCTTCAAAAATTGAATAAGTACTAAGAAACTTAGTGCATTGGATTTATTGAAATTGTAGAATTTGTATGGGAGGTGGTAGAAGGAGGGGAGTGTTTTTTCGTTATATTTCGAGAAATAAAATTGATATATTTTAAAGTTTAGTTCAGTAACGTTCACATTTTTCAAAAAAATCGAATTTTTGAAAAGTTGTGAAATTGTGTCACAGTATTTCATGAAAAAGTGCAGTTTTTATGAGCGGTGGTGGAAGGAGTGAGGGGTTTTTAGTTTTTTTTTTTTTTAACAACTACAACCATTATGCAATTGATATGCTTTAAATTTCAGATCAGTGATTTTCACACTTTCCAAGAAAATCGAATTTTTGTAAAGTCGTGGAATCATGTCAGATTGTACGGGAGGGGGTAGAAATATTGAATGTAATCGGTAAGTTTTTTCCCGATATCAATAATAATGCTAATTAACGATTTCTACAAAATTTTAGCTCGATGGAATTCATACGTACTGAGAAAATTTGTGTATAGTATTTAATGAAAAAGTTTAGTTTGTATGGGAGGTGGCGGAAGGAGTGGGAGACCTTAAATAATTTGTATACTAAAAGATTGCTTTTGTAATAGAAATTCTATATTCTGAATTTCAAATTAATAGCTCTTATAGTTTCCAAGAAAATTTGATTAATAACAACAACGTTGGGAAATATTGAAAACTTATTTCCAAAGTGAGTGCTGTGTAGCCCAAACAGTGTGTTTTTTGAAAAGAAGTTTTGGCCGAAATGAAGCACCCACCGCGCCTGCTGTACGCAAGTTTGCGCAAGAAGTTCGTGAGACTGGCATGCTAGTGGACAAAACTCATGGTCCCCGTCGTCGTACAGTGCGTACAAACGAGAATGGGGCTGCTGTAGCCGAAAGTGTGAGACTCACTCCACGAACATCAACTCGCCGTCGATCACAACAGCTCAACATTTCATGCACTAGCCTGAGGAGAACTCTGCACAAAGATCTCGGATTATTCGCTTACAAGGTCTAATTGACTCAGCAATTGAAGGCGCACGACCATCCGCTTCGTTATCGCTTCGCAGTTTGGGCCTTAGAGCAGCTTAAATTGGACAACGATTTTAGGCGAAAAATCATTTTTTCTAACGAGGCGCAGTTTCATCTCGGAGGCTACGTTAACAAACAAAATTGCCGCATCTGGGGCTCGAAAAACTCGCACGTTATTGTCGAGAAGCCAATGCATCCACAGAGAGTGACAGTTTGGTGCGGATTGTGGAGTGGTGGCATCATTGGACCATTTTTCTTCAAAAATGATGCCGGGAACAACGTTTCAGTCAACGATGAACGTTACAGAGCCATGTTATCCGACTTTTTTTTACTGAAATTGAAGACATGAATTTGAACGACCTCTGGTTCATGCAGGATGGCGTGCCATGCCACAATCGATCCTTTACGCACTATATTTCCAAATCGTGTTATCATCCGTCTTGGCGATGTCAATTGGCCGCCTCGGAGCTGCGATTTGACCCCTTTTGGACTTTTTTTTCTGGGAAACCGTGGAGGGCCGATGTCATGCCAACAATCTAGAAACGAGTCAAGCACTTAAGGCCAATATCATTCAAGCAATCCGTGAGCTACAGCCCGAAACCATCGACATGGAAGCCAGCCGAGGCAGCGACTTGAACGAAGTTGTGTTCTATCATTAATGGGAATGTTTACGCTTACTAATGAAGCCATAATACATGGAAAAAAATTTAATTTTGTTCATTTTATTGCATTTTTAAAAACAAACTTGTATTTGGCCCAAGTATAGGATGTTTTTTAGAGATAGAGAACTTTAAAGTGAAACAAAAGACAGAAAAATGTTCTTAAATATAAATAAAATTGGCTTTATTTGAAAGATAATTTTATGGCATTAATGTTTGAATATGATTTTGGGGATGTGGCCACCGCGGCTGGCACGTACATGGCGTGAAAGTCTAATTTTTACACACACATCTTATTCAGTGATGAAGCACACTTTTGGCCAAATAGCTTTGACAATAAGTAGAATCTCCGCATTTGGAGCGATGATAATCCACAAGCCATTGACGAAACACCATTACATCCAGAAAAAAATACCTTTTGGTCATTGGTCCATATGTCTTCAAAAATGATGATAGTCAGAACGTTACAGTCAACGGTGAGCGGTACAGTGACATAATTAATAACTTTTTCGTACCTTTTGAAAGGCATTAATGTCGCAGACATGTGATTTTAACAGGACGGCGTTGTTTGATTGATTGCTTGAATTACGTTCGCAACTCTCTATATAGAATGTTAGTTTCACGGACGAAGTAAATTCTAAGAAATTCGGAGCATTTTATATTCATAAAACCATACATTTTTATGGGAAGGGGTGGAAAATTTCGGGGCATCGTAAAATTTATAAAGCAGTTTTCTTTCGTTTCTCTTGAAAGGTGTTCGTACGAAATTTCAAGTTCGAAACTTTAATTTTGTTGTTTATTAGTTGATTTATTGGAATAATCTGAAATCACACATCCATATAAGAGATAGTAGAAGTGTGGGGGGATTTCAAAACTTTTAAATAAACTGTGTTTTAAATAATTTTTAAAAGCGTTTGCACAAAATTTCAAGTCGGTGCCTTTTAATGGTTTGGTGATAGTTGATTTCATAAAAATAGTCGACAAAATACTTTGACATGGGAGGGGTGGAAATTTTCAAGGTATTCGACGAGTTAATATCTTAAACTTTTACGAACTTTTGTAATCTAGATGAAATCTGAGAGCATAATAAGTTTGCTCTAAGGTTTCTAACACTAAGAAATAAGGCTCGGAGAAAAAAAGAGATTCGACAGAAGTTTTTTCATCGCTCAAAACTTCAAAACATGATGTCTGTCTGTCGGTTTGACCGCCCGTTCGCTATCTAACTTAAAAATGCAATTTAGCTAACATAGATATCTCAATTTTTTTACATATCGTTTTTGACAAGTCAAGTTCCTGAACGGCCTAAATCGCTCCAACCATTCTACCCCCTTTCATACAAAATGGCACATTTTCAAAAATTTTCAATAACCGAATATTCATGGAATTTATCAAAAAGCTAATAGTTTGGAATTTGAGAATATTACTTTTATCGTAAATGTAATATGTGGTATGTACATTATTTGAATCCACCCACTCCTTCAATCAGCTCCCATAGGAACTTCAAATGTTCATGAAATAGGTACTTTAAACCAATTTTTTCAGTACGTATTACAGTTATCGTGCTAAAATTTTGTACTAAATACTTATTTAACATTGTTATTAATAATAAAAAAAAAATAACTGATGTGAAAAAAATTATTTCAATGCCATCAGCACCTCTACTACTCCCCATACAAAATTTCTTAAGATCATAAACATTTTTAATTCATCTAGAATATCGTAGAATATATTAACGCGCAACCGCTGTCCTGTCATGTTCTTTAAATGAATCTCGCAAATTCTTAATTTTCTAGCTGAAAATTTCAATCGAAAATTTTGAGCTTTTATGTTTTTTACAACATACATATGAGACACCTTGTGCAGGCTAGGACCTCCTTCGGTGTATAACAATTATGGTTAAAATTATTATTTTTTCATGTGCATCAAATGGATGTATGCACATGCAAAATTTGAACATTGTATCTTTAACCAGAGCCCTAAAAAAATTAGTGAAAATTTTCAACATTTTGGCTTACCACGTCCCTCCCCTTACACACTCTCCCTCCCTCCACAACTTAAAAAAAAAATACCAATTTAACATTCTGAAAAAATTTCAACTTAATGTCTGTATTGGATTTTGGATTTTGAGATATAAAAAAAGGCACCAGTTCTAAGATACTCCTATTTCCCCCGCTACTATTATGAGTAAATGTTACATCTTTTCTTATTCCGCTAGTATAGCTTACTATATTTTCGAAGTTTCAACTACATAGCTTAAAAGATAGTTGAGATATTATTTTTTAAGTGTTTTCATTTTTACCCTACCCACTCCCCTCACAAGCATTAGTCTTTTTAAGAGTCTATAATAGTAGAACTTTACACCATCTAAGCGGTACTAAAGTACGAAATATTTCTTCTCTTCCACAATGGCGCTACCGCCCAAATCGGACCTTGGCCTCCTGACATTCAGGTTCCTTAATATTTTTCATTATTTATTGTGGGAGGGTTGTTAGCTCTTCGCACAACCCTCCATCTACGAATTTTTCATTTTCGTAGATTGAGGTAACCAAGGTATATCCAGGCAGGCAATGTGCTGGAATTATATATTGCGTCGACCGGGATTTGAACTCACGACCTTCGCATTACAAGACCAGCACGCTACCCACTAGGCTACACCCTAGCTTAATTATTTGCATTTAGCAATTCCGATGATATTAGCGTTTAAAAAAAAACTCAGCCGACAATTGGTTCTTAGGCCCCCCACCCCTCCTCTTCCGGACTACAATGGATACGAAAATTTGTTAATATAATAATAAACCAATATATCCGAATATCGAGATTCAGTTTTCGATCTGAATTTATAATGGAGATATTAGGAAGTGTATTTTTTGACTCAATCCCTAACCTTGAATCTCCATTCAACTTGACACTCTCAAAAATTTAGGCAATGGAACTCTCTTAGTCAATATATTTTAAAATCCACCCAAAACTCTAGCTTTCTATATTCAAGGATCTCGGAGATATGTGTCCCTATGGACGGCGTACAGACAAATGAATTTTTTTTGCATTTTTAGGACAATTTAGTCATAAGACGCAAAAAAAAAATTCAGGGTAAATTTTTTTTCAATGTCGAACACAATCTATTATTTTTATTAGAATGATAAAGTAATATATATATAACAATATATCTAGAGCTTTTACTGCATAAAAAGGAAGCTGCCCAGCCAATCCATTGGCACTCTGTGTCATGCTTCTACATAGCCAACTAGAGCAACCAATAGAGCAAGGATTGCATCGCAGTATGAATTTTTTCAATTTATTACTTGATCCGTGCAGGAAATCATCTATTTAATAAGGCATAACAGTATGAAATCCAAAAATATTTCCTTTAAATAAGTATTTGGTGAATTTTCTGAACATTTATTGTGAGTACTGTTGTTTTTTTTTTTTTTCATTTCAAATATCATAAGTGGAGGCTTGAGCCAACGCCTTTGGCATCGTTGGGTACAAACAGAAGGGCAAAAATAATAATGAAAACGATATTGACATGGAATCTATATAAGATCATTAGATAATTTTGTTTTTTTTGATTATGAAGCCTTGCTTTTTTTTGGCTGCTTCAAAGTCAACTTTTCAGCAACGAGATTGATATTAAGCCGATGCGGTGAACTTTTGACTCAAATGTTGGCCTCCTACTTTTGATTCAAATATTTGGCGATTAACATGGCAACCGCGCCCTGCTATACGGTGGAACGAATGTTTGATCCAATACATTTGATTTCAGTGTTGGTTAAATTTTTTGTGTTGTCATGAAATAATAATTTACATTCAAAATAATTACCTAAAGCACTTTTTAATGTAGACTTTTCTTGTGAAAAATGAGGGAAAATGAATGATTTCCGGGCCAAGGAACGCACACAATTAATTTTTTAATTTTTTGCAACAATTTTCTGAAATTGTAAGTTTTAGTTTGAGCACTAATTAACGTTTTTCTATTTCATAGAATATCGTAAAAAAAACCTACAAATTGGTCCTCACAGTGCGTCTAGGATGAGAAATACAAAATAACCCCCATTTCAGGCAAGTTTCACAAAATTTTCAAATTAAAAAAAATAAATATAATTTTACCAGAATTTATTTTTTAATAATGCAATAGACATAAAAAATAACAACTTCAATGCCTTTCTTCTACCATTTCCCATACAATTTCATTGCTTTCTCATTGCGAATAGTACAGCTATCGACCATGCCGATAGCAATGCTAAGAAGTACTTTTGATATTGTTCAAATCTTTTCACTCCTTGATAAACGAATGAAATAACTTCACAGGAAATATTAATTTATCAATTTCCTTGAAAATCATTAAAGCTCCAAACATGAAATTCGCCACGAAAAGTTTCCGTGACAATTGTATTTGCATGCAACTACTCCTTCAACCACCTCCCATTAAATTAAAATTTCCCTGTTCACTTTTCTAAAAACTTTGAGATAATATATTTTCTATTTTTTCTCAAGGTAATTTCATTTGGATTTAGATCCACGCATGATTTGGATTTACCCCCAAACATAATTCTGGAGTATTGCATTTTATTTTCTATTTATTTTATCAAAATCGCAACCATTAAATAAAGGAGAAATAGTTTTTATGTCAATTGCATTTCAATATTTTCCGTATTTTTTGTAACTCCATACAAATTTCTTTGGCTGTATTGACCCACATATATGACATCATTTTATATAAACAATAATAATAATTTATTAACAGAAATTTTATCGAAATTACCACACCACCTCCTATCCAAATACCGAGGCTTGATTAAATGATTAAAATTAATAAATTCTGTCATTATGTTAATACTCAATTTCAATTACTTAATCGGAACACTGATAGAGTTTGTGATAACATATTTGCAGGGGCATTAATACCGAATCACGTTTAATGTTTTAGCCAATAATATGACCTAAAGTGTAACAGAATATAATTTAATGTGGGCAACGTATGCACGTAAACGAAATTTTCATGAAAATTTGATATTAATGAAAATGAAATTATTTAAATCGTAAATATCTGCCTACTCATCTAATTTATCATGTACTGGTCATCATTTAAAATCTTAACAATTAATTTAAAAATAATAAAACAAAAATTCTCACTTACCTCAACACGTATTGTTAAATTATACTCCTTGATACTCTCATAATCTAGCGGATGATTAACTTTAATATCGGCCCAAGTGTCGCCATTATCCGGTCTCTGTTGCAAATAGAACGTATGAAACTTATTCGTTTGAGCTGTCGAACCGGGCATTAGACGATAAAAAACTGTCGGATTTCCTTCTATTCCAGAGCTATTCCGCCATATATTCCATTCGTTTCACAATATGTTGCCGAGATTTTTCATAGATTTTCATCGTTTCGAAAACGTTTTCGAATGCGAAAAGAAAATACAAACGATAAAAAGCCCCCGGAAAAAAGTTTCACAGTTTTCATTGAAAGAGGACGATAAGATTTTTGCATCACGCAAAAACAAAAACAAATAAAATGCGGGAAGAAAAAAAAAAGAAAATCAAATGTTAGTTTCAAAGATATCAAGAAAAATTTTTTTTTTATAAAATATAACAGTGAAAATGTTCACTTGTGAAAAAGGATCGAACAGAAAATCATTTTCGTCTTTTTATTTATTGGAAAATGTTCGATCAGCATGAAAACATAAATCTCTGAAAAACAACAATTTTGTTTGACTTGAATTTATGATGATTTTCTTTTTATTACTTTGACAAAAAAAAATAACTTTTCATGCTTTTCGATCAAATTCTTTATTTATGTCTCGTAAAAGAAAAAAAAAATTAAAAAGAAAATTACTTTTAAAATTATACGAAATAGTGTTCAAATCTTGATTTTTTTGGAACAAAAAACAAAAACAACGTTCCATTAATCAAGAATAACAGATTGACGTGTGTGATTTCGTCCTGATTTTGCACCATCAAAACAGACTTGCACAAATTAATACTTTACGCTGGTTGTTACTTTTGCTAATTTCTTTTTTTTTTTTCTTAAATTTTGTTTTATTGCTTGCAAGGATTTTACCAAGCTTTCTAAATGGATTACAAGTAGTATGTTGCAAAATACAAGAATATTAAGAGAAAAAAAAAATCATATATAAATATTTAATACATTTATATTGAAATGTTTTTGAAAAACAAAATCGTATGCATGCACCACTAGGACAAAAATCAAAAAAATTCTCCCGCGGCACAAAAAGAGGTTTCATTAAAAAAAAAAAAACAAATTCAGGAACTGAAGCTAAAAACATCCGAGACATACCCAATTTCATTTTTATGAATTTCAACTGAACATCAAACAAACGGAGGCAATAACTTAAACAAGTAAAAATGATTTAAGTTAAAAATGAATGGAAAAAAACTTGAAGAAAATAAAAAACGAAAATTCAAAACAAAATGAAAAAATAACGAGAAAAGTCCTAGACAGGAGTTAATTCCCAAACCTAGTTCACAAGGCTCTTAACCAGATTAAAAATGTCTCTGAGTTAATTTAGTGCCCGACTTCTTGTTCTCTATCAAGGATTTTATTTTAAAGATCATACTTAGTCGAGATAGTAAAAAAAATTTAATTAATTATCCTGGTAAAAAGCGCTTCGGTAAATCCAATTATAAAAACTTACCTTGAAGTGAAGCGTAAGTAAATGAAGTTACGATTTCTTCGTTCCGTAACTTTGAAAAAACATAAATTTCTTCTTTAGCCTTTAAGATTATGACGATGAGCCTGTTTTGTAATATTTTTTTTTTCCTACTCTAAATTCGCAGTCGTAAGGACGAGCAATCTTTGTGTGTATTAAACGCTAACCACACTTTACTAATTGCTCTTGGTACTAGAGAGTAGATGGTATAATTTTGGTATAAACTGTATAAAAACAAATCGTAACTAAATTTACGACTCTTTCACGTAAGTAGAAAGTTGTCACAACTGTTTCTCGAATCACTTGGGGAATCTTTTGCATACCTATACGAAAAATTCAGCAAAAAAAAAAAAAAACCGTCCAGGAAAAACCACCAAAGTGAATTGGAGCAGAAGCGGAAAAAAAAATTTATATTAAATACCAACTAAAGGAAACTCAAATGTAGATAAATAAAAATTTCCATTGGGCAAACTCCTTTAGGACATTTTTAGCTTAAACGTAGAATTCCTTTTGCAATGAGGATTTTTTTTTCGAAACGGACAAGATTAAATAGAAAACATCCCTAAGTTGTAGTAGTGCTCTGGGAGATCTACGGGGGTTTTTTTTTATATATGGTGATGGAAGTTACGAGTAATATGTAGTACGATATATGCATGCAATCACACAGTGCTTTTAGTTTCTATCTCGCTCATTTTCTGGTTAAATCCTCTTGAAATATATATAAAATAAGTAGGTTTGCTATTAAGGCTGGTTTTTTGTTTTGTTGTTGTTGGAAAGGCGACTTTCTTTTTATTTATACTTTTTCTTACATTTATATATATTTTTTTTTTTTTCAAAGTATGATGTCAAACGACTACTACTTTTGAGGATGAATTATGTGTAACAAGCTTTTCATGTGCAAAGCATTAAGTGCATCGAGGGATTATGAGGAAAAGAAAATTACATTACACTTAATTTTTTTTTTCACATACGATCTTAATTTGGGTCAGTGGTTTTCTGTTGCTCGCAAATGATTTTATTCAGATTTGCATTAACAAAGAGTTGATAATTAGAATTGGAGGAGTTTTCTTTAGTAATTGTGAAGGGGTAGGAGGATGAATATGTTAAATGGTTGATTTTGTACTTCGTTAAATTGTTACGGAATTGATGTGAGATGGTAAGCGCAATTTTCGTAATGGTTTTAATTCGGTAAAACATTGTCATTAGAAATAATTCAAAAAGTGGTCTCAAGAGCAAGTAACGCCAAATCTATGGATTCGAGAATTTTAACGCTCGTTAAGATAGACCATCTTGATATCGACAGTTTCAATTACTTTAGAAAGCTCTGAGGAATGGCATGGCGGGGTTCCCTTCCCTTTCTTTCTTTGAAATTTACTGAACATTCGGGACTTTTCAGATCTAAGGAAAGCGCCCTGAAGAGTATAAAAGATGATAGAGATTATGAAAAGGTTTAGTTAGAGAGATAGCGGAGATTTTCAGGATAATGTGGGGGATGCCATCCGATACAGCAAACTTACGAATACTGAGTTTCTGTAGAACTTTGGACATAGCCCTAATTCAAAAACGAAGCTGTGGCACCAAACAGCCAAAGGCTGGTAGGTACGGAGAACTCTGGTTCAACGGTGAAAGTTTATAAATTTATAGCGAAGCTTGCTAGTCATTATCGAGAAGAGTTGTTGAAGATGGGAAGAAATTGTTATTTTACAAATTGCTAGAATTATCTCCAACTTTTGTTCATATTTGATAGTTTTAATGCGCCCATGCTTTGAGCCGTCGGATTTTTATGGAAAACACTGCTTCTTATTTTGAATTTTTCCTTTTGAGGTTGAGTGGAAGAAAAAGCCTCACACCTCCTATGATTTTCTTGGTCACAACGACCCAATTCCTGCACTCAATGCATCGCCTCCTATCAAAGACGCCGTAGAATCCATCAAGAACTTACTAAATGACTTTCTTGTAATGCCATAGCGTTCTACGTGGTGTCTTTGTAGTCGGTGGATTTGTTGCTGAGATGGAAACTATGCTCAAATTATAAAATGGACAAGGGCACCGACTAGATCCAACAACGAAACAAGTACCCATGGTAAAAAAAAAATCAAGCAAGTTTGATGACTGGTCTGGAATGCCGTGTACACGATTATGATTGTCTACTAAGTCGTTGATAGATGCGAAAAGCTCAGCATCATGACCCGCCATTAAGATCAGTGCGAACGGCCATAAAGATCAGTGCAAACGACATGAATCGAATAAATCGCGGTCTAAAGCTTAAGAAATTCGAATGTGGTAGTTGCAGAACTTTTTTTAAGGCACTGAGTTTAACTTAGGGGGTCACAGTTTAACTTAAAGGGTCTTAACACTTAAAATGTTGGTTGATTACTGGCCTCCGAAGGTAATTAGATCCATGTTAGAGTCACATTTGAGGAACACAAGAGAGCACTGGGTTAAATTCGACTTGATTCTTGTTGCCCCCAACTAAGAAATTTAGTCAAGTCGTCATTTAATGATTGAGCAATATACCTACGTTGTTCTACTAAGCTAGTACATCGGGTTAAGGACGCAGTGTTGAAGCGATAGGAGAAGTCTAGTGTGCTGTCAAGCTACGTATAGGATCGAAAGTTGAAGATAGCAAGTCATTAATAAATATTAGAAAAAGGCTGAGAGAAAGAACTGAACCCTAAGGGATACCCGCTTTAATTTTATGAGAAAGGAAAACCACACCATCCAATACTACACGTAATGAATGATTGGGTAAAAAACTTTCAATCCAGTAAATAAGGTAGTCGCCCAAACCAATAGCTTTAGTTTTATTAAAGGGGCGCAAAATTCGAGAAAATTTTGATTGTAATCATGTGCCTTCTGAGACGTGTGTGCGCAACTTACTCAGAAAATTCCAAAATGTGAAGACACCGGAACGACTTCTCCCCGATTGAAAATATCGTCGCAGTGATGGACAGTGTTGAAAAGATCCAAACACCTCCATTCGTCACGGTGTTCAAGAACTCGATCTCTCCACGTCCACAATGCAGCGAATATCGATAAAAAAATTTCGCTCTGCTTGCGTATAAGGTCCAGTTGACTCAAGAACTGCAGCCGGTGGACCACCAGCAGCGCCGTACGTTGTCTGATTGGGTCTTGGACACCTCTTGTTGATACATCCCACATATAAGATGTAACGTTATACCGAAATCAATTAATTTTAAAATGTTAAAGGGTAAGGACGCAAAGCTCTTTTAAATAGTCTCTAATGAATGACCCGATTTCTCAGAAACTGCTTATCGTAGCTAAATCAAATTTTGCACACGTTTAATTTATGCCAAATTACACATTTCAAGCTTTGTTTGTTTTTTATTCTGAAGGAAACTTTTATCCATAGGTCATGTGCCAAAAGCCTTGGAAATATCGAGAACGATAATACAAGAATCACCAAACTTGTGAATGCTCGTTCAGTGGGGGTGGTTAGAGGGTCTCCTGTGGAACGTTTTTGCGGAATCCGCACTGTTTATCGTCAATAATATCATTGATCTTGAGTATTACTCTATTGTTGATTATTGTTTCCACGACCTTCGACATAGTAAGTGAGGTTAATGCTATTGGGAGGTAATTAGTGGGATTGATCCGTTCTACTTTTTTTGAGACTGGCTGAACATTTGCAAGCTTCCATGAAGATGGGGCAGTTAAGGACGATAAGGAGAGACGGTAAAGTTTGCATAGATAGCCGAAAGGCATCATTTTCTAAATATCGAGAAAAAAATTATCATTGGGATTGTGGCAATTGGCGTTGTACATGTCTAATTACTAATCGCTAATCATGGGTAAAGTTATTTTAAAAAAGATTTGGAAATTTATGGGGCTGGATTCCGTAAAGGTTCGTCTTGTGCAGACCATACAAATACCATATGGATATTGGAGCAGTCGGCCGAAATGAGTACGAAATTATATCTCATGTTTGTGGCTTTCGAGAAAACTTTCGACAATGTTATGCTAGATTGCGTGGGAGAGGTATTCCCGATAAGATTATAGCTATGGTTTAAGAACCCTACGCTAACAAAGTGTGGAGAAGGGAAAATGTTCAAATGTTAACACAACGAAGATGCTATGGAGTGGGTTTGATAAAAGGAAATCAATAAAAATATTGAGTCTCGACAGAATTTTTCTACGGACACTAGTAGGTATAGTCACCGGCCACTGTCTTCTTAGAAAACACGCTCGAAGACTTCGCCGTAAAACCGAGGACATTTGCAGAGGCTGCGGTGAGGAGGATGCGACCGTAGACCATTTCCACCATATCGCATCTTACAAAAAGTAAATCTATCCGAGAACTTTTTCTTAGCGAACATATATCAGACAAGGCGGCGAATAATCGCTAGCCCTGTTTCTGGTGGTAATAAATTACTACTTAAAAGCTGTACTGGAAGGTGGGGAAGGTAAAGGTCTTCAGTCAGGATTATTTAACATCGTAAGCACCCTTGATTATGCTGATGACGTATGTGTGCTGCTTATAACTGCTGGGACGGAGGATCAAATGCCTAAATGAAAAAAAGTAGGACTGCAAATATGCGTAAAACCAAGTCTATACACATGAGTTCGAGCACAAGCACACCGATTGACCTTAACGAACAAAATGTGGAAGAAGTGACAAGTTTTTACTGCCTCGGATGAATTGTTAGCATGGTCGGCTCGAAAAAGCCTTCGATATAATTTCTTCTTTCTGGATATTAAGAGAGATTTCCCACGGAGCTGGAAAGTGACTTTAAACTTAGCAAAAAACTCCGTCGAATGTTCTAGAAATATATCAGCTCCAACGTCAAACTTTCGAGTAAAATTGAACAGAATGAGATATTTGTTGAGTGATCCACTGCCACATTCGCCTTAGATAGAATGTGGCAGTGGATCACCCAAGATCTGAATTATAATGATTAGATTTGAAAAGGGAAGGTATTAGGTCGGTTATGAGAGAACATATAAAAATATGACAAATATGACCAATAAATCACCTTCACCACTCGTTACGGTCGTTCTCAGTACCCTTTCACAACTCCCCAATCCCATTTCCTTCCCTCCATGACTGTGTTTGTACATTGCACATAAAGGCCGAAATTGCATATAACACAGGTCATTCTGTAAAGAAACACTAGCGTTTATTTTATGACAAGAGAACATCAAAATCCTTTTAATCTGCGAATTATAGGAGCCGCTCAATACAATAGCATTGTGCCATACTCTGTCAAAAGTCTTAGGAATACAAAGAGCAACAGTACAGGATTCAACAGCCTGTTCAATTCTTTTGTTCCAATGCTTCATGAGGGTGGTTCAAAGAACGATTTTATTTTGAAAATTATACTGTTTGTCATTAGTGATATCACTGACATTGAGCCATTCCATAACTGTATGGTTGATGATGGTTTCCATCGCCTTCAACAAGGAGGATTTCATAAGAAAAAAATAAAAGACGGTAAAGCTTTCATAGAGGTTTACCGAGAGAAGCGCAGTAATTTATAAGGGCATGAACATGTTAATATATTTTGAAGAAATAACTTACTTAAGAGATAGCGCCGCTACTTAAATTTCTGTGCAACTCCACTGACCCAAATTTTCGTGTAACATAATCCTCTCAATTATCAGAAACACATCCAAAAGAACGCATAATTGAACATAAAACTATAGAATCTAATATCTCAAAACTTTCGTGTAAAATGATAAATTAAATATTAATAATAAAAAAAACTGGTTAACTTCATTGTAATACACAAAAACAAGTGTTTTTTTTTTTGAATTAAAATGAAGTAGTACCTAAGGAACTACCCTTAATTTGTTAATATGTAATTTAATTGTTGTTTAAATGATTTGAATGTTTGGATTTTTTTTCTGAATTTTTTTGTTAATCAAACACAGACCTGGCTTTGATCGAGACCACTTTTCCACCGACTGGCATATTTTCCTTGACGTAAATCGGTCCATAAACGCTATGATCCCATACGGGTGGATTGTTGGCCCTATCAACAACATCGATTTGTACTTCAACCGTACGTGATAAGGGTGGATAGCCTTTATCTTGAGCCATTGCTTCTAATTTGTATGTTTCACGCTGTTGGTTTTTTATTTTGTATGCGATTGTCGTTCATCAATTGATTTTTTTAAGGACATGTCATTTAAGTTTTTTATTTATTATTTCGTCCCGCACATAAAGTCACGTATGAAATTATGATTTTATTCAATTGTTTTAGGGCCATACAATGAATAGGGTTTTTTTTATTGTTGATTGAGTACACATCATAAATATGCGATTATACGTAATATGCACAAATACAGATGCGTTTTATTGTGTTCGTTCGTAGGAAAAAAATGACAAAAAACAAAGTTTCATTTTAGACTTGCTATTTTATAAGCAAAAAAGTTTGATTAAAGCAAAACAAAAAAAAAATTTTTATTTATAAATTAAAATAACAAAATTAGTAAAACCGATTTCCCAAAAATTATAAAAGAAAAGGAAAAAGTTTGAAATAACAATGAGAAAAATATCACAATATCACACACAACATTTTCATGTTTTTTAAAAAAAAAATCTCAAAATAAGAAAAATTAAATTTTCAAAACTTTTGGCATCGTTGAAAATGTGGTTTAAAAAAAATATACGTTAGTCGGTGGTATTTTCTTCGATCCGCAGCCGCTTTCTTCATAATTTTTTTTTTCGTTTCTTACAAGGGATAGGAGGAGGATAATCGCGTCAAGCGTTTACAAAATAGCTATGCTGCTAATTAAGACGGCAATTTCTTCAAATATGCATTGGATTGATTTTTGTTTTAAATAAATTAAAATAAAATTATTTTTTTTTTACAAACATACAGTTAGTAATCTAGCACTACACTTTAAAGTTTAACGCTTTAGTTATGTTTGTTTTAATCTTAAATCTAAGCAATTCACCACAATTTTAATTTAAAATAATCAACTACTAAAGTGTTAAACTTTTCTTGTTAATATTTTTTTTTTTTTTTTGTCAATACATCCATTAAAATGAGTATACAAAGGGAAGGTGCGATTTATGTTAAAAATAATTAAAATTTACCTTGTCCAATTTTAACGTATGTACTTACACAAAATTAAGTACAAGCCAATAAAGAATTGTTAGTGATGTTTAAGGTTAGCAATTAATTATTGAAAAAAAAATATACAATTTATTTAGATTATTGGGGCATCAAAATTCAAAAATCCGTTTTCTTTTTCTTCTTTTCACAAAAATAACACTACGACGTCGACTCGACGAAAAAAAAACTTTGAGTCTTAGCTAAATCACAAAAATCGAATTGTTTAGCAAAGATTTTTACCATTACGAATGTAGCAAGGACGAATGAGTATGAGATATTTTAAAGAAAGTAAAAAAAATAGTTTTAGATTCGCTCAAGTTCTGTTTTTTATACCAACCTTGCCTTAACCGATGTTACAACAGTACCAACAGTGACATTTTCTTTTATGTGAATGGGGCCGTGAACAGTTTTATCCCAGATCGGCGGTTTGTTATTTCGGTCGACGACGTCTAGTTCGACGTCGACGTCTGCATATGACGGTGGGTCACCCTTATCTGAGGCACGTACCCTTAAACGATATCTTTCTCGCTGTTCGTTTTATTTTATTTATTTTGTATTTATTTTAGTTTTAACGTATGATTTTTCGCATCATACGATTTCGTTATGTTCGAACAGTCATGTTCGATTTTAAAGCGATTTTTGTTTAATTTATGTTCGATCGAACATGTACACGCAAACATGATTTTTTTGTGTTTGTTTGGTTTGAAGACAGATGGCGTTTTTGTAAGTAAAATGAAAGTAAATGAAAAATGAAAATAAATTGATTTTTATAAATTTAAAGGTAGTTTTTTTTTAAATAAAATAATACGATAATAACTATAAAAAAAAAAATTAAATAAAAATGTTACATATTTATTGAAATATATTTTCGTTTCAATTAGAGGCTGAGGATAATGCTTCTATTCAAATAATTTTTGATAATTATGATTTTTTTTAGGATTATTACAAAATAGATAAAAAAAAATTAAAATAAAAAAATTGATCTAGCAATAAGAAATTGATATAATTTTTTTTTTTTAATTTAGCCAATTTGTGGAGGTGTTTTTTAAGGAAATTATTTTTTGTTAGATATCAGCATGTAATGTTTATATAGGTTTATGGTTTTGTTGTTTCTAGGCATGATAATAATTGGGAATGTTTAATGTTTACGATAAAATCTACAAAAATCATAAAAATTAATTATACGAAGAAAAGAATACAAACGTAATGCATGTTTATTTTTTTTTACTATAGCAATAACTATAAAGTTTCCGATTTTAATTTTTGATTGTTTAAAAAAGAATTTAATAGATTCTAGCAAAAAAATGATATAATAAATTTTAATCTTTTTTTTGTCATTACAGCCACTTATGTGTAACCAAATTACAACTCTTTGGAACATGAAAATATTTTTGCTTCTAAAGAGAGTGGTAATAGAAAAGGCGTGCGTTCGCGAAACTCGCTAAATGGCTCTAAATGGCTTACCAATGTTTTTGGGATAAATGGTTCTCGTATGCAAAATACTGTTCTCAAGCTTACGAATTTGGACATGAGGCCAATTTTAAGCAATATTAATGATTGGATTTAGTGGCTAAATAGGCTACTACAAACATAGAGTCGTTAACTGTATTTCAGTAAGAATCAAATTAGTGTGTTTTGCAAGCAAACGATTCATATCAATATTATTTCAATAAATAGTATAAAGGTACTTTTAGTTTCAGTTTAAAAATCAATGAAGAAGAATGAAGCATTAGTTAATTTTTTGAACTTTACTCATAGAACCATAGTCTTTAAGTTAGTATAGCAAGAGTAATTTGTAACTAATATGGACACCAAGTCAAAGCGTCTGTGATACCTATCTACCGCTAATTTTATAATCTGGACTGTCTTGATCAGCAAAAATGCCATTCAAAAATTTTTGTTTAAGCTAGTCCTGAAGCTTAAGAAAAAGTTAGATCTCCAGGAATTGGAACATTAAAACATGAATTTTAAAGGACAGAAACAGTTCTCTTCCACAAAGCGCGATTCTGAGCATCGGCGTTTAGTTATCGCCAGGATATGTTAATGCCAAAAATCGTTACTGTAGAATCCGAACATATCTGAGGCACTGTATCCGCTTCTCGTATCTGTTACTATTTTAAGATCACGGATGATAATTCCATAATCCAACAGTGCTCCAGATCTAGAGTAACTCGTAGCATAATGACGTTCAGAAAGTAATGTCCACCAAAATGTATCTACTGACACTGATAATAGCTAAGCAATTCGAAAATAAAATTACTAGCTTCCAGTTTTAGGTTTACGATTTATTGACTAAAATTGTGATAATTTCGACTTTTTAATGTACAGTAGTGATGTCAAGTTTCGTTACTATTCGATACCAGCAACTATTCGTTACTTTTAAGAAAGTAATCGTTACATTTTATTTGTTACGGTACTCGTTTATTTGAAATGATAGCCATATCATGTTGCAGGGATGGGTAAACCAGTTTTGCAAATCATAAATTCAATTAAAAGAAACCGCCTCTAGTCCCCATGCAGTAACTGTATGCAACAATAAATCGCTTGTGAATTGCTTTTGATTTCGTTGGCCTGGTACGTGTATCAACACAATGATGCCAAATCCGATTTTGAATTCTCTTCTACGTAGAAAATCCCTTTAAGCACTAACATAAATAAAACGGCAATGTGATGGAAATAACTTTATTTAAATCGAAATTTTCTTCAACAAAAAAAAGTTGATAACAAGAAATCCCTTTATCACCCCAAACATTCGAAAATTCTGTAATCTGGTATCATTGATCCCACAACCCTAACCATAGTAATGACTACCTGTCCTGCGAATCGAGCCGAGCGCCACAACTCCGCTCGACGACATTCTGATGTTGAAAGAAACGACACGAAAAAAACACATCATTTTCTTATTAGACTTTACTGTAAAGTAGAATAAGTGTATTCCTTTTCGTTCTTCTTTGGAATGGCGTGTTATGCACAAGTGTAGGTTTCCCTCCTGTGATGTAATGATGTATGTGGTCCGAATACTTGAGTAACGAAACAGTAACGAAACGTTTTAACAGTTCAGTTACTTTTTCGGGAGCTCGTTTTGTTACTCAAGTAACGAGTATAAATCTGCGTTACTTCGGATTTCGGTCAGTAACAAGTATTCGTGTAACTAATAGTTACTTTTTTCACATCACTAATGTACAGTGCAACCACTACCCAAAACTATTTACTAAATGAATCCAGCACTCCTGACCTTATTTCTGACGCAAGCTGAAAAAGGAACCTTATCGTGACAAGATAAAATTTCGTGATTTTTTTCAACTAAAAAGTGGTTTTATTTGATATTTTTACCGCTATATGTCATGAAAAAGGTGTAGCCTAGTGGGTAGCGTATTAGTCTTCAATGTGAAGGTCGTGAGTTTAAATACCGGTCGATGCATAATGCCAGGACACTGGACACTGCCTGCTTGGGTATACCTTGGTCACCTCAATCTACGAAAATGAAAAATCGAAGATAGAGGGTTGTGCGAAGGTCTAACAACCCTTCCACAAGAAATAACGAAAAAATGTGAAGGAACCTGAAGGTCAGGAGGCCAAGGCCCGATTTGGGCTGTTGTGCCATTGTAGAATAGAATTGAATGTCATAAAAATTAATTTAAAGTGCTTTAATAATTGAAATATTTAGAGAGAGGGGAAGATTTCAAAAATTAAAACGCCATAACTTCGTCAGTTTTTGAGCTTTTTGCGCGATTCTTGTCGCGTTCTCTTCAAGATTTTGTAATTTATCCAATGGCATGAAAAACACAATTTTAACCCCTGGTAATATAGGATCCCTTTTGTCAGTTTGCGTGATATTTAGCGCACTGTGCTGAATGCGTTAGCTTCCATTCATTCTGCACGCACTATACAATTTCTTAACATATCTGATTTTTACCGCGCTTTACCATAGTTTGACAAAGGTGAAACCCGATATTTTGAGCGAAATTTAAAAGAGTGTCGACTTTTTTTTGGATCGTTCTTTACTAAAAAGCCACAAACGAAAATTTTTAAGGAATAATCTTGGAATATCTTGGACATATATCTTGACATTTTTGCCGGACTCTAATACAGTGTCTCCTTTTGCATGAAGTGACTCTAATCTGATTCGATGATTATGTTTTGTTTGAAAAATAATATTTAATTCCAAACTATAGACTACTATCAACTCTCTTTTAATCGAAGGAATTATTTAAATCAAATAAGAAAAAAATATAACAGAACTACGTTACTCTAGATGAAAGAGAAATTTTTTAGAGGAAGTGGTACAGGGGTGACGACAATGAACTATTTAGTTCACATAACTTAGTTATTAGTGTATTGGATTAATTATATTGAAACTGTGCAGTTTGTGGTAGAAGGAGGGGTGAGTTCTTAAAGACTTGTTATCATGTTTTTAACAGCATTCATACTTTTCAAGAAAATCACGAAAAGTACAGTTTGTATGGGAGTTGGTGGAAGGAAGGAGAGGACTTAAATAATTAAAGATTGATATCATCATAAAAGTAATATAGTCTAAATTTTAAATCAATAGCGCCTATGCTTTTCGTGAAAATCTTTTTATTGTCAAATTGCGAAATTGTGTCATTTTGTATAAGATGGGGTAAAAGGGGTAAAGCTAATCGTCTCCTTGTTTTTGGTCCTACTAATAATTCCAAATAAATATTTACTGCACAATTGCAGCTCGTTAAATTGTATGCGCACTGAGTAAATTGGTTTAGAGTATTTCATGAAAAAGTACAGTTTGTATGTGAGGTGATAAAAGAAGGGAGAGGACTCGCATAATTTTTATTCTTTTCGAGCAAATCCATTTGATGTAAAATTTCACAATTCTGTCATTTTGTATGGGAGGGGGTACGAACTTGACCTTACTTTTTTGTCAAAAATGACGTGTACAAAATTTGAACTATTTAGCTCAACGCGTATGTTTGGGTAAGTTTCTGCGTGAAAAGGCTTCTCTAGATCCCAAAGAATCCAAAAAGTAACATGGGATTCTTGTTGCAGAAATGTACCCTCAAATTGTTGCATAGTGTAATTAAACTCAACTGCAGAAGCACAAATAATCAAGTCGCAATTCGAAATTTAAGAATCATATTAATTTCTAATTATTTAAAGTTCGAAAGAATAAGTAGGTTGAAATCGACCTGACTCGCTGAAAGTGTACATTTTAACTTTGAAAATGGCATATTTCGCATAAAGAACAAAATACTTGTATGATACACACAATACAAAGTTGTAAACCATCGTGTTTTGTGCAAGATTTTGCAGTATGAGTGAATTTTTTATTCCTTTCAATTTAAAAATATTTTGTACCGAAAAAATGGGCTTAGTGCAAATCGTAAAGGTTTTCAATTTGAATTCTAAGTTGAAAACATTAAAGACTAAATTGTCGCATTGATTTTTCGTACAACTAGTATCGCACATGAAAATGGAACTTCTTTGGTTTATTGCGAAGCTGCCTGATTGTACAATTTTATTAGAGACCCGGTAAAAGAAGTAATTTATCTCATTTATAAAGTCCACCGCACCTTTTGACGATATGAAATTTTGTGTTATTCATTTCGCGATCAAACTTTGAATTTTCCTAAATTTTATCTTAGAATTTTTTTTTTTTTACGGCCGTCGAAAATAACTTAGGGGGTCACCCTTTAATGCGCGATGCACAGTTAAGACGACACGGGTACGGGGAAACAAGTGGATAGAGAAAAATTAGTAGGGAAACACAGGAGGGGAGATTTTGAAGTGGCGGTGAACGTTGTTCTTAAATTGCTGGAGGTTGTATCTTATTGGAAAGAGATTGCCTGGTAATGAATTCCACAACACTATCGTGCGAGGGATGAAAGACTGCCTAAGTTTCACTATTCTCCACGGCAAGGGCTGCACGGTATACTCGTGTGAGCATGCAGCTTGGCGAGTATTTCGGGGGGCATTGAATGTAGGTGGTATAAGGGCTTTCTTTTGGTTCCTTGCTGCATTTACCATGGAAGTATCTATAGTAAATGCAGAGTGCACCGATATTTCGACGATGTTCGAGAGAGTCAGTTGAGGCCAATGTAGCTTCATCTCCAATTAATCGGAATGCATATTTCTGGATACGGTCAAGAAGGGCCAGATGTGATTTTGGGGCACCAGTCCAAACATGCGAGTTGTACTCCAGACATGGTCGTATAGACGCCTTATAGATGGTAGCTAGTTCGGTGGCAGAGAAGTATTTCTTACACTTCCGCAGAATACCTAGGCGTTTCGAAGCATCAAGAGCGACCTCGAAAATGTGTTGGCTCCAATCTAGGCGATTGTTAAGTTTTACACCTAGTAATGTAAAATCTGCAGAAGCTGGAATCTGTACGCCATTCAAGGACATATTAGTGACGTCGGAACGTTATATTTAAGAGATAGATGACACGACTGCGTTTTCAAGGCATTAAACTCTTCTCTGTTGTTCCTGCCCCATTCCAGGAATAAACTGAGGTCAGAGTTCAATGACTGTATCGACTCATTACGACAAGAGCCCACCGATATCGGACGAGCGTCCGCAGGAGAGTCGAATTGTTAGGTATTACCTAAAGTGCTGTCATCTGCGAAACAGTGAATAGGATTGAGAGTAGACGACAGAAGGTCGCTTATGAAGACTAAAAAGAGAGTGGGAGATAAAACTGAGCTCTGAGGGACGCCGGAGTCAATAGGGTGCAGAAGTTACTCCGTCTAGTACGACTCGAATAGAGCACTCGGAGAGGAAACTCTCAATCCATTGAAGAAATAAAGTGCTTAAACCAAAGGCTTTTACCTTGGCTAGGAGGCATTTGTGCCAAACTCTGTCAAACGCTTTGGCGATGTCAAGAGCAAGAACTTGACCTTCACCAAATTTGTGGATGCAGGAATTCCAACGCTCGGTAAGATAGATCAGGAGATCGCCTGTAGAGCGACCCGAACGAAATCCATATTGGCCATCATGAATGAGATTTTTATCCACAAGAAAGTTGACTATTCTGCGATTGACAGCAGTTTCCATTACCTTTGAAAGCACTGAGGTAGGTAATTGGCAGGGTTCGCATTGCCTCCTTTCTTAGGAATTGGCTGAACATTCGCGACCTTCCAAATCTTAGGAAAGCACTCAGAAGAGTATGAAAATGGTAGAGATTACGAAGAGGTTTAGCTAGAGAGGAAGCGCAGTTGTTAAGGACAATAGGAGGGATGCCATCTGGTCCAGCAGACTTGTGAATATTGAGCTCTTGCAGGATCCTGGAAATAACCCTAGTTCGAAAACGAAGAGGTGGCAGCGAGAAACCAGAGTCCGGTAACTACGGAGGACTCTGGCTCGACTGTGGAAGCTTCAACCCTTCCGCAATAGCGAAAATAAAAATTAAAGAACCTGAAGATCTTGACGTCATGGCCCTATTTGGGCTGTTATGCAATTGAAGATAAGAAGGTCACACTGTACAGAATGCTTGCAAATCTGCATTGCGTTAACAATAATCCAATATTGCAAATTTATGTTATGTTAACGCAATGCTGTGACCGATAATTCTATTTATAATGCGAATAGTTATCTGACATACTGTTTTGAATGTTGGTCAGTTACGACTTATGACTGGATGTGAACTAAACAAACGGACAATCTGAAGAGAATTTTCAGTGAGTTTGGTTTTTAAGAAATATTGTTAATTGAAAAATACAATTGAAGTTCTCGAAAGGAAAAAAAGAGTCTGAAAAGAATTGGAAAAAAAGACATCAAAGAAGTTTACGCTAGTTTTTTTTTTTTAATATAAACCAATGAAATTATTGCAGTGTTAAATGGCTGCTTGTATTTCCTCTTACGGGAAAAAAATAGGTTGCGCGTTTCAAAACTTTTGGCACTAAGTGGCGTGTGTCTTAAAAAATCGTAAGAAAGTTGGATGAAGTACTATATTTCTTCACTACGTTTCACAGGATAGAAATTGCAGTGTATGCAGCCCAAACCGTAATTCCCTGCGGGGTTGGTATGCATCTAAGAGCAGTCCTCACCAATAATTCGAAAGCAATTCATTCAGTTGAGCATCACAAGGAATGGATGGTCCTATTCATATCGCGACTTTCTAATCTTGAAAGTCGCCTTATCCTTTATCTTCGCCTATAATGTCCCTTCACAACAAACGAAAAAGCCTACAGTTTCGATAACTCGAAAAAAGTGTGTGAATTGCACTCCAGTCGTAGTGGAATGAAGATGGTAGCAATTTTAGTAAATACCAAAATGAAGTAAAATACGTTTATCTTAAACGAAATCTAAGGCATTTAAAAGCAAGTGAGGCTTTATTAAATCAAAAATTATGTCAGGAATGCGTAAGAGTGCCATGGTTTGGTGAATGTTTTTACAGTGCATTAGAATTTAAAGGAAAATTCCCCGTTGACTGTCATTAGACTCAAGCAATTAGAGACAGAGGATATAAGAAGGGAGGGCGCCATGACGTAAAAATTAATACTCATAAATAGGAAGGATAAAATTAGATAACGATATGTTGCTCAATAAACGAAATTTAAATATTGCTTTTTACCGTGTAATGAAATTTTGTGAGAGTTTTGCCAATAAACAGGACGTTATTATCAATCAACTTATTTCGTTTAATGTTAAAAGCTAAAGTGTAGCCTAGTGGGTAGCGTGTTACTCTACAATTCGAAGGTCGTGAATTCAAATCCCGGCCGACGCAGCACACTGCCTGCTTGGGTATACCTTGGTGACCTCAATCTACGAAAATGAAAACTTCATAGAAAGAGAGCTGTACAAAGGTCTAACAACCCTTTCACAAAAAATAATGAAAAATGTTAAGGAACCTGAAGGTCAGGAGGTAAAGGTCCGATTTAGGCTACAGTGCCATTGTAGAAGAATGTTAAAATATCCTGTACGAGTAAAGGCCAGAAATATATCTATTCCAAAAATGCGATTTTCAACTGATTACTTCAAAGTGGTATATGGTCGACAAACTCGGTGATTCTCTTGAGGGCTATAAGCCAGAGCTTGTTTGGAGATTTTTCGCTCTGGTTTCCTCAAAGTGTGACAGATCCGCTGGCACTTTTACTTTTGAAGCTGAATGCCTATCTTAATCTGTCCAGTTGCATGTTACCGAGAATATCCCTAAAATGTGTCGGTAAGCTTGTAGGTTACTTTTCATGAAGTATAATCATATCTTCCTCTTCTTCAATGGAAATACAGCCCAAATCGGGCTTTGGTCTTCTGGCCTTCAGATCCCTTAACATTTATTTATTATTGTGAGTTTGACAGATACCGAAATTTATTAGTTTAGCAGTTATTGTGGGCGCAACGAACACGTACGGCTTACAGACAGTCGGATTTTAGGCTAATTTAGTCACGAAATGGAGAAAAAACGAAATTTCGTAATAGCAAATTTTTTTTCCCCAAGTCGATATCAGCACCATGAGAGCTTATTGTTAGTCTAACAATTTTTTTATTATTTTCGAATCAAATTAATTTAATTCAAGTGCCATCTAATTTAGAAATATGATGTATGTATTTCCGTATTCGTATTTCAAATTAATTTAAAATTTGCATATCGGGTCTCGTCAGGACTTAATTTTTTTTCCGTTCTGGAAGTTATATCTTACTATGCTTGAAGGTGCGTCTCTGTGGCGAATATGTCAAATCTGTGTTGTTATGTGATTGTACTTTAAAGTAGTTAGGGTGCAGCCTAGAGGGTAGCGTGTTGGTCTGCAATCCGAAAGTCTAGAGTTCAAATTCCGGTCAACGTATAATTGCAACACATTAATTGCGTAGGTATACCTTGGGCACCTCTATATGCGAAAATGAAAATTCGTAAATAGAGAGCTAAGCTAACGGCTAACAACCCTGTTAAGGCAACTGAAGGTCAGGAGGTCATGGCCCGCTTTGAGCTGTAGTGGCATTGAAGAAGAAGAAGATCACATTTATGATAAAACTGATATACTCATAATTTCGAATTATTAGCTCTTATCGCTTCCAAGAATATTTGATTATTGTAAATTTTTGAGGAGTTGAGGGACTTTACATTTTCACGAACTTCCCCTTAATTTTTCGTCAAAAACGATGTGTACAATATTTGAACATTTAATCTCTACACGTTCTCATGCGTCCCTCCGTATGTTCGGAGGGACGGAAAACCGGTTTCGAGAGTTTTGAATGATAAAATTAACTTCTATGTCATTCATTTGTTTTTCCTCCAAGCATAACAAACTTCATAGCAAACTTACGTAAAATACTCTCAGGTTTCATCTAGAGCATAGTTAACCCGGCAAGGTAATAGCTTTATGCAGCTTTCGGATAATTCCAGAATATTTGCTGAACTCATCTTTTTAGTAATATTTACCCCATTTCACCCGTCTAAGAACAAGCATTGGCACTTTGATAAAGGTCTCAGCAGAGACCGAAACGTCACGAATTCTAAAGCGCAGCAATGCAAAATCCGAAAATTTTTCCTTTCAAAGCATTGGAATTATACGAAATACTTTGATAGCTTTTTAAAAGTAAAACCTTCGCATTGTAGCGTAAAAACAAACAATTCTGTACTCCTCGCAACTCTGCACGAATTTTATTACTTAGCATTGCAAACGTTGAAGCAAACACAATCTATCAGATTTCATCTGTAGTATAACTAGAAAATAAACTATAATTTGGACGAAAAGGAAGATACTAATCAATTGCTTAAAATTAGTTCTTTATAGATTCGACATTTCTAAGGATTATCCTTTTCTAGAAAATGTAGTAGAAGTTATAAAAAAAACGTGAGAAAAAGTGAGAACCAGTATTAAAAAATCAAGACAATAAATTGGACGAAATTAAATTACGAATTTCATACCTATAATACTGGTCAACGTAATTTTTGTCCCTTTCACGTAAATAGGTGATTCCGGTCGAAAATTTTACGCTGATTGCAGAAATGTTTTTTGCACGTTTTTTAAAAATGCGTGTAACTTAATTTGATAAAACATTGCTTTGTGATCGGAGAAAACGAGAAGCAAACATTGGAATGGCTCCAAAAACATCACAGCACATCTGCCCCGTCGAAAACAACTGTTTACAGATGGTTTGCTGAATTTAAAATGGGTCGTAAGAGCACCAGCGATGCACCACGTTTGGACCGGCCAAATGAGGCTACTACTCCAGAAAACATCAAGAAAATCCATCTGATCGTTTTGAAAGAGCGCAAAGTGAAAGTGAGAGAGCTAGCAGACATAATTAAGTTGTCGATCGGCAGTATTTTGAATATTTTGCATGAGCATTTGGAAATGAAAAAGCTGTGTGCGCGATGCCGCGGTTATTGACAATTGATCAAAAGCAACATCGTGTGAGTTTTTGCGTCGATTCGTCACAATGGATGAAACATGGATTCACCACTACACACCGGAGTCCAATAAACAGTCGGCAACATGGTCACAACCAGGTGAGAGT
This sequence comes from Chorisops tibialis, assembly GCA_963669355.1. Lineage (NCBI taxonomy): Eukaryota > Metazoa > Arthropoda > Insecta > Diptera > Stratiomyidae > Chorisops > Chorisops tibialis. The sequence continues at coordinate 292,965,684 of OY770262.1, forward strand.
CGTCCGAAGCGCCCAAAAACGCAAACGTCGGCAGGGAAGGTGATGGCCAGCATATTTTGGGATGTACATGGCGTAATTCTCATCGACTATCTTGAGAAGCGTTATTGGACCGCTTGAACAATGAAATGAAGACAAAACGGCCGCATATGGCAAAGAAAAAAGTGCTGTTTCACCACGGCAATGCACCGGCTCATTCATTGCTCAAAGCAATGGCAAAATTGAACGAATCGCGATACGAATTGCTGCCTCACCCACCATATTCTCCAGACTTGGCCCCCAGCTACTATTATCTGTTTCCAAACTTGAAAAGATAGCTCCAGGGAAAGAGATTTTACTCAAATGAGGAGGTCGAGTTCGAAGCTGATGCCTATTTTGAGAGCCTCGACGTCGACTACTATAAAAAAGGTATCGAAATGTTGGAGGATCGTTGGATGAAGTGTATCTCCCTTGAAGGGAACTATGTTGAAGAATAAAATCGATTTGTATCAAAAAGTTTGTGTTTTCATCATTTTTCCCGGGACTTTTTGAACCATGTAGTACAATGGAGGTAAAACATTAATTAAAAGCTTTTGATTTTACAGACTGACACCCGACCAGACTGATGGGAACATTTTCGGCTCCCTAGAGCCGGTTGAGTGTCCGGTACCATTAGTGCTGCCTTCCCAAAGCCCCTACCTGACCTTTGACGGGATCAACTCCGGCTCCCTAGAGCTGAGTAGTCGGCTAGGGGACAGAAATTTCCGAAGCTCCCTTCTCTCAGCCTCTTTGATAAGGAAAAAATCCGGCTCCATAGAGCTAGTGGTTCGGCTATATAGAGCTGGAATCTCCCATTTTTCTGCCCCTCTGATAGGGAAAAAATTCGGCTCCAAAGAGCTGGTGGTTCGGCTCCTTAAAGCTGAGACCACTGTTACCGTGGGGTAACCCCTTTTCGTCTAGACTGTTATCCTGACATAAGGGCCGGGATAGCGAGATCTCTTAAGCTTTTGAGTCCCATCCTGGTAGAAGAGGAGATCCAGAAACCCCATTTATCCACAGCCCAATTATAAAAATTTCTGTTCTTAGGCCAAGGCGTAACGGAAATTTCGTTTTCAACGAAATATAAGTTTTCTCATTTTTGCAATACTTATGGGTCGAACGTGGCAAAACCACAACTTATCCCTTCCCAGCCAAAACTTTAACGTTTTCGGCTTAAAGGTTACGGAGATACTATCATTAGTACCAAAAACTGCATATTCCTTAATATATCTATTAGATAGATTGACAAATATGGAAAAAGAAAATAACTTTTACGAAAAAAGATTATAAAAACTTCGTCTATCAAACTAACATTCCACACAGAGAATATTGAATGTGATTCAAGCAATCAATTAAAAAATTATTAACATCCACCCACCCTTACTACCACCCCTCGTGCCTCCCCTCATAAGAACCCAAACTAGCATAAATTAACGAATGAAATATTTATTACATGTACTGGAGCTATTGATCGTATTCGCAATTAATTGTTAAATTGACAATAGCCCCGCCCTAGAGGCCCCACACAAGCATACATAGGGACAATTGGAAGGCATAGTCTCCATGATATTAGTAACGACAACGGCCAGAGGCTGACTGATTTCGCCAGCAGCAAAAACCTTATTGTAAGCTCGACATGCTTCCCGCATCGTGACATTCATAAGAGAACGTGGGCTTCACCCGACGGAAGAACATTCAATCAAATAGACCATGTTCTAATAGAGAAAAGGACGGCCTCCTGCATTCTCGACGTGCGTACATGTCGAGGTGCTAATTGCGACACAGACCACTATTTGGTAAAGACCAAGTTTCGATGTCGAATCGCAAACCGAGGACACTCAAAAATACAACCGGTTCCTAAATTCGACATAGGGAAACTCAAAAACGAGAAAATAGTTGCGAAATATGCGTTAGCCTTGGAGAGGCACTTCGCGACAATGCTGAATACCACTGTCAGCATGCCAATAGAAAAAATGTGGCAAAAAATCAAAGATGGCATTACATCTGTCGCAGAGGAGGTGATAGGACAACAACCCCGGCGCAAAAGAAATGATTGGTTCGACAAAGAATGTCAAGATGCCTTAGAACGAAAAAATGAAGCTTACAAAATATTAACGGAACGGCCGACACGAGCCAAACAAGACAAGTACAAGGATCTTAGACGATTTGCAAACAAAATATGCAGACAAAAAAAACGGAAGTACAATAATGACGAAATTAAAAACATGGACGAACAATTTAAATTACACAACACAAGAGCCGCGTATTCCCTTGTCAAAAGGATGAAAGAAGGTTACAAACCGAAAACGACCCTATGCAAGGATGCGGAAGGGAACATTATAAGTAACGCGGAAGATATAAAACTAAGATGGGCACAATATTTTGAACACCTTCTTAACCCGAGCCCATCACCTACACGAACAGCAGCAGCAGATACAATAGCAGGTATAACTGATGAACAGCTGATGAAGGATCCGCTTTGAGTCCTCCCACACTCGAAGAAGTAAAAACAGCCCTAAGGAACCACCCAAACAACAAAGCGCCGGGCACTGATCAAATCCCAGCTGAACTTCTGAAAGCCGGCGACACCTGCATAGCGCATCTCCTACATAGATTAGTCGCGGACATATGGACGCAGGAAATACTTCCTGAAGATTGGCGCAAGAGCATCATATGTCCAATTTATAAAAAAGGTGACAAACTCTGCTGCGAAAACTACCGAGGAATATCTCTGTTGTGTACGTCTTATAAGATTTTGACGAAAATTCTAGAAAAGAGAATTAAGCCCTATGCTGATAAAGTAATTGGTGAATACCAAGGCGGATTTAGAGCTGGACGCTCAACCACGGACCAGATATTCTCAGTTAAACAGGTGCTGGAAAAGTGCTGGGAATATAATATTGATGTGCACCAGATATTTGTTGACTTCAAACAAGCATACGACAGTATCGACAGGCGCGTACTGTATAAAATCATGTTGGAGTTTGGAGTCCCACCGAAACTGGTTCGACTGACAAGAATGACAATGACTGAGTCTTTGTCACAAGTCAGAGTAGAAAACGATCTGACTTCCAGTTTTAAAACAGACAACGGCCTTAAACAAGGTGACGGCCTCGCACCAATGCTTTTCAACTTAACACTCGAATATGTTGTTCGGAAACTTCCCGTTGACACCAAGGGAACACTATGCTTCAAATCCACACAACTCGTAGCATATGCCGACGACATAGATATCCTTGCAAGATCTCTGGAGAGTGCTAAGGAAGTATTTGTAAACCTTGACTCGGTAGCAAGGGAAGTTGGACTACGCATTAATGAAAACAAAACAAAAATTATGACGCAAACTAGGAAAAAGACGCCAATCAGACAAAATATTACAGTAGGAGACTATAACCTAGAAAACGTAGACAACTTCATATATCTAGGGGCAAATCTATCGAAGGATGGAAGCGAACCCATCGAAATTAAAAGAAGGATAATGATGGCAAACAAGACTTATTATTCGGTACTTCCAATAATCAAAAACAAAAACGTGCACAGGAAAACAAAACTTAAGCTATACAAAACAATCATAAGACCTGTGCTATGCTATGGCAGCGAAACGTGGACATTAACTCAGGCGTCCGAAAAACGACTTAACGCCTTTGAAAGGAAGGTCCTCAGAAGAATCCTCGGACCTGTGAGGGAAGACTCGATCTGGAGAATACGATACAATAGAGAATTGTATGCCATCTTCGACAATCCAGAAGTGTCAACCCTCATAAAATTTAAAAAATTACAATGGGCTGGTCATGTGGAGCGGATGGATGACGGAAGAATTCCCAAACGCACACTAAAAGGGAAAGTCAACGGACAAAGACCGGTCGGAAAACCACGAAAGCGCTGGGAGGATTCGATTGACGCAGACAGCAAATCAGTGCTCAGATTTTCAAACTGGAGGACGCGGTCACTGAACCGAGATGGATGGAGGCAAAGCATTCAGGAGGCCAAAGTCCGATTTGGGCTGAAGCGCCATCGTAAGTAAGTAAGTAAGTAGAGGCCCCTTTCACTTAGTCTTTCCTAACCACTTTAACCTGCATATTGACTTTCCACGCATCCTTAACTTGTCCCAAGAAAAATATATTTTCGCTCGTTTATTTGAATTCTTGAGGACAAATTAGGTGGGCTTTTGATACGGTATATATTTTACTGAATTCTTGAGAAGAATTTTGGATTCCTTGGAACAAATTTGATGGCCGTTTGACACGGCATATATTATAATGAATTCTTGAGAAGAATTGTAAAATTGTGAGTGCAATTTAGTGGTCGTTTGATCTAGCACCTTACTCAGAAACGTCTCGATAAAATTTTCTTGAAACAACGTTAGTGGCCGAAGAGGCGGGCATTTTATTGAGAATTTCTTGCTCGTTATGATTCCTGGCATTCCGAATTTCCAGTGCTGAAATTTCCCAGGGTTCAAGTCGCACGTGGTGTCTTAACAGGCCGCAAACGCGCGAAGGGAATCGCTTGCCGACGGTCCTCGTCGATTAGAATGAGCAAGATTTAGGCTCGATGAGCTAAAAGTTACAGAAAATTTTTTTTCTGGGACCAAGTAGCGTCAACAGCAATTATTATTCAAAGAGATTTTTGTCAATAACATTTAACCAAATAGTTAAATATATGGTTTTGATTCGAACGTTATAATAAAAATTAAAAATATGTTACATAAATATCTCTTTAAAATATTCTATAAGAATTCTTTTTTCTTTTTTGCTTAATAAATACCGGAAACCTAAGTTATTGCCAATCTTTAAATTACATTATTAAATTTCAGATATATTCGTACAATCGATCTCCATGCATATTTACGTTACGAAAATAAAATCATTAGATAATTACATTAAAATAAGAAATAAATAAAACAAAAAGATATATTTAAAAAAAAAAAATGAATATTTTCTTGAATCAAATATTCGAAGATGATTTACCTAAAATTACAAGAATTAATCAATAAATTCATAAAAATTATTAATATTATTATTATTGGTTTTTCAATTCCAACATTCAAAGTTTACGTCTAGCATGGACTTGAAAAAAAATTAACTCAAAAATTCAGATTTGTACAGCTAATTCTTTTGCATGTCTATTTTTCTTGTTGTTCTAAACAAATAAATTTCATAATAATGTTGATTTGGCTACCACAGATATTACAATCGAATTTTCAGAAAAAAAAATTCGACTATATAGGCATTATTTACTTCAACTAGCTGAGAATTTTAATAAATTTTCTTTTTCTCGAAGGATATTAAGCAATGTTTTTTGTCATGACTAAAAAACCTAAATTTATTTTATAAATTTGCTACTTACAGGGTAGCATCCCTGCTTTAATGTTTTCCAATTTATTTAATTTTTGAACAAGATCCACGATTTTTATTTTTCGGTTTTAACATCGTCATGATACATAGAAAACGAAAATGAAATTGAAAAAAAAAAGAAATAAATATAATTTCTTTAATTTCTTTTCGTTTTTTAGTTTAATATTCTTTGTATACAATTTATATTAATAAATATGTTACTATAATTTTGTTTTATATATAAATATTTGAAACCATAAGAAACGTGGTGCATTTAATTAAATTATAAAAAATAAATTATTTGAAATAATATATTAAATGATTTAAGGAAATCGCCTGCTTTCATAGAGTTTCGAAAAAACAATTTTCTCTTTGTTGAAATTTTGATACCAATATTTTCTTGACCAGTAGCCGATCTCGATAAAACTAAATGATTTTTTTTTCTTCAATAAATCAATGACAAGCAAAATAAATCACACATGCAAGACTCATAAATAAAATTTAAGAAGAAAAAAAAATAAACCACTGAACTTAAAGAAATGGAAAAGTAAAATTTAACAATCCAACTGATGTTATATAAAAATTTGTGTGTTCAGTGTTGGAAGGAAAAAATTGGGAGGCGAAATTTTGCGATTGGGAATACAAAATTGATAAAAATTTTGTTTTTCTGTTTTAATTTTAAACGTAGACTTATGCACTGGAACTGCTCCAAAGAAACGTAATGTAAACAAAAATAACCCAAAAATATATAGGAATCAAAAATAAAAAATCTAAAACAAAATTTTAAAACAGAAACAAAAAATAAGTCATCGCCATTTTAGTTTTTTTTTCGAATCGCTGTTAAAATCATTTTGGATGAGTATGATACGACTCTCAAAAATTCGTTGATCGTTTAGATAATCAAAGTCGATGCTTCGTAGTGCCCCAAACACGTCGCGAAAATGTCACTTTTAGAGGTTAGTTATTATAGCGGATATGTATAGGTATTAGTTGCAATTATTTGCGTATTTTTTTTGTAAGTATTATTCTTCAAAGCGCTATGAGAAAGCTTCATACATATCCGCTACATATATTTACAAAAAAAATTTCTATTTAAAAAATAGGTTAAACAAGTCGTACAACACCAACAAAAATAGTTACACCAAATCTTGTTTCACCCCAAAATATTCACATCAAAAATTCTTTATATGTTTGTTTTAATTATTTTTATAATAATATCTAAGGTAGAAAAAAAAATTCGTAGGATTTATGAAACAAAAAGAAAAACAAAAAAGTAATGTGCTAAATTGGATAACAATTTGCCATATATTTTTTTTTTTTTTTTGGAATTGCCATCCTGAAAATGTATACACAATATTGACACGATGATTTGCTGAAAATGGCCAAAAATTAGTTTGAGATCTGTTGTTTTTTTTTGGATTTCGAAAGACACAAAATACCACAAAAATAATTTTTAGACGACATTTCGTTTCTTTTTTTTCATTTTTTAAGATTTTACTGTTGTTGAGCTGCTGAACAAAAATTTATTATTTCGCAGATTTTGACGCAAAAAATTGGTTTTTATTCTAAAATACAAGATTTTTTCTTTTTCGTTTATATATTGTACTATTATTATGAAAATTTCATGAAAACAATTAATTTTTAAAAACAAAAAAAGAAATGCTAATCTAAATTAGAAAAAAAAAATTAGTAAGTTTTTTGAAATTAAATTTTAAGTCAATTTGTAAGATAAAATTATAAGTAATTTCCCGATTCAAAATTAAATTATTGGCGCCAAAAAGGAATTGTCAAAAATTCAAAAATATTTTTTGTGTGTTGTTTAATTGGTTTTTTTTTTTTGTAATTGTAATCTGTTGAAATAAAAACATTTTGAAATATTAGTGGTGGTCTATTACAATACCAAATTTTAAATAAAATGAATAAAGAACGATAATTGTCGCGAAATACTAGAAGCCATAATTGAGAGGTAAGTTTTTCAGGGCCTTAAATTGGAAATTTTGTTTCGAGTCTAATAATTGTGATCAGCATGTCAGCTCATAGCTGAAGCTATCCTTAAAGGTTAGGGAACTCTTCATACCCTCAAGTTATAAACGGATCAAACCGTCGAAGAATTCGTGGTTCACTAATGATTGTCTTACGGCCATCCGGAACAAGAAAAAATATTTTCAAATTTTTAAGAGCAACCCAACGTTTGCCAACCTGTAAGTCCATTTTGAAAAGTGCTAAGTTTCAATACGACCACAAACTTCGACGGAAAATTCTCGAAACTCCAAATGATTCGAGATCTCTTTGGTCATTTGTTAAAACGGTCAATAGCGACCATGTGAAATCATCTAAACCACTTATTCTAGATGGGGACCGAATTGTAGTCCATCTTGTCGAGAAAGCCAATCTTCTTACAGCAAGTTTCGCACGAAACTCTAGGTTTCCAGGAACAAACCAGTCTCCCATGCTTGTAATACCATCTGGATTTCGTCTACCTAAGATTCATTTTCGCACACGACTTATCTCCAGCAGATCCCAATGGTATTTCCCCCTTAGTCATTAAAAATTGTTGTACGTCCCTGGCTAAACCGCTGCGCGGTTTATTCCATCTCTCTTATTCTTCTTCGCGCACGTGGAAAGCGACGTATGTTCAGCCGATTCCCCAGAAAAGAACAAAGCGTTACCCGCCAACTACCACCCCATCGCCAATACTTTCGTTCTGTCGAACTCCCTGTCCCTGTCGTGATCGTTGGAACTCTTGCATCCATAAATTTGGCGAAGATCAAGTTCTGGCACTTGACATCGCTAAAGTGTTTAATAGAGTTTGGCAAAAATATCTCCTGCTGAAGCTCGAAGCAGTCCGCTTCAATAATAACCTCGTAAAATGGATTGCGAGTTTCTTATATGAACGCATCATACAAGTCGTATTGGATGACGTGGCATCTTCCTCCTTTCCCATGGATTCAAGAATTCCCAAGACTCTGTTTTATCAACCACTCTCTTTCTTATTTTTAGCAATGACCTTTGTCGTCAACGCTCAATCCGATACATTGCTTTGCAAATAATAGTACCCTGGATAACATCTATGAATTCGACTCGATTACTAACGCTTACTGTGTCCTAGTTGCATCTAAACGTGCCAAACTATTTCGATCATTTAACTCTGACCTGAACCTAATCTTGGAATGGAACAGGATAAATAGAGTGGAGTTCAACACCTCAAAAACACAGGCCTGTCATCTTTCCCTTAAATGTGATGTTCCAGCGTCGGTCTCTAATGTAACCTTCGGTGGTGCCCAACTGGAATTTTCCGAATACTTCTCACTCCTTGGCATTAAAATAAATACCCATCTTAATTGGAAACAGTACATACTCGACGTAGCACTTAACGCTTCCAAACGCCTGGGAGTTCTCCGAATATTTTACTCCCAGTGACCTAGAATATATCAATAAGGCCTACATTGGACCACGCTCGACGTGTCCAGGGCCAGGCGTTTCGACTAATTGGAGATGAAGCCAACTAGGTTTCTATAAACTCTCAAGAGCATCGCAGAAATTTCGGAGTATTAAGCATTTACTACCGCTACATTCGTGGTAAATGCAGTAAGAAACTTGCCAAACTTATTCCAAGTACACATTTCCTAGAAATACTCGCCTAGCTTCAAGTGCAAACGAGTTTACTGTTAAGCTTCCAACTTCCCGTACAATGAAATATAGGCAGTCATTCATTCCCCAAACGTCTAAGCTTGGGAGTGTATTGCCAAAAGCTGTATTCCCATTATCATACGACCTTCGGTATCTTAGGCTTTTCCCTCCTTTTAGTCCCATTTAACCTTAACTCCTTTTTTTCTCCCTTCCCGATCTCACTGTATAAATTGCATTAAAGGGTGACCCCCAGTGGTGTTCGACCACGTAAAAAAAAAGAAAAGGAAATACATCTACAGCTGTTCTCTACGTATATACAGGCAGGCATAGTCAGGCTGTTAACCATGAATGAGAACTGATACGCTACATGAAAATTAAGTCGGGTTCTTTCCTTGGCTTATTTGAAACTTTGCAATGATGAGCTTATTGAATTAGATACATTTTATCGATGATCTGTATTCATGTTTAGTGTCAAGGCAAGACAAGTTGGCTGCTGAACTTGATAGGCTGATCGACCGAACAGCTAAAAACTGAGAATAATAGTTGGTTTCTTTACAAGACACTGTAGTCTCAACACATACATGAAAAGTCTAACATAATTTTCGTGGAACTCGTCAGGTTTTTCCCCGTCTGAAGGATGCACAGCTGCATGTCACCAAGCGCTTCCACAGTTTACGGATAGTGGACGACGCTGCCGAATAAGCTATTTTGTGAAGCCGCGGAGAAAGAGAATGTTTTCATCCGAATAGTGTTGTTTCTTCCTAAAAACCGTTCCCTAACCCTAGTATCCCATCCTTATCCGTCATAACATCAAATCCCAAATGTGTTTTTTCGCCAGTTGGCAAATGAAGAAAAAAACCATCTCGGAGTAACGATGAAGGACGCAAAAGAAATAATACGGATAAAAATGTCTACCCAGGTATCGGTAGGAGCTGCGTTTAGCAGCGTGGGCTCGGAAGGTAATGATGGCACTTCCTTAGCCGCCAGAGAATAGCCTCTACGACGTTTGGACCAGATCGTGGAAGTGATCATTTCACTGATGCATTCAATGCAGCAGGCTGTTGCAAAGGAAACTATTACTGCTCCGATTGACGGCGAGGACAACCGCGAGAATACGCTCTTTGGTGGAATATTCGACTCTTCACTCTGACTGGGGTAACTTGTTAAGTGACGAGGGGACTTTGAACCATCAAAGTCGATCATCCTTCACTTTCGAGCCATTTGTCATTGCCGATAAACTGCCGTCGTTGAAGGAAGCAGATGCAAAGAAGACCGACTCTGCCGCAAGGAAATAAGCTGGTTTTACGGACTATCGCACGCAGATGACAACGGGATATGACAAGACTACACAGAATAGAGGAGGCCAAATCTGTGGCTAGTGCCACTTCTTTTTCAAGTATAGTATGCGCTGATTCTGTACCGACGCTTCCTGATCCTTCGAGCATCGGGAAGAACGGTTGCGAGTCGAAGCGAAAGCTCAAAAAGACAGTAACCGTAAAGCACCCACGTGAGTTCCCGCCGTCATCTGAATCGGTAAGCGGTGGACGAGAGTGGGAGGGGGATTACGTTTTAGGTATGATCCGAGATTTTGCTATTCTTCAGATCAATGGCTCATTCCAAGAAAATAAAGAACTCGTGCGCAAACGTCAACCTCTAAACTAATTTCTCAAATAGTGAACCACACAAATAAGATATGAAGATACATCAAAAGAAAACAAAGGGAAGATATGAACAACATTTCAAAGAGTTTCAATGGTGTTGTTTCTCTTCAACTGAAAAATGCGAAAAAAGACAATGTGGTAGATGTATCCGAGATTCCGGGATTCTAAAACAATTACTAAAATGCGATCATAACATCTAAAGTTTAAGGCAGATGAAATACGGAAGGAAGAGTCCATATCCTTCTATACTGATAGCTCCAAAACTAGAAATGGAGTGGGAGGAGATGTTTTCTCCGCATTGCTTAACTTAACCATATCATTCAGTCTTCCGAATCATTGCAGTGTGTTCCAAGCAGAAGTTATGGCGATAAAAGAAGCCTTGGCCTAGCTTAAGTTTAATGTAGTATATACTAAGGATACTGGCATATTGAGTGATAGCCAGACCGCTATTAAATCACTGGAATCAGTCCAGGGGAGATGGTTGTACAATTCAACATTCGCCTGTGCTGGGTACCAGGGCATAGGACCATTCCGTGGAATTGTAGGGCCGACGAACTCGCCTGGGACGGAGCCAATTCGCAGATTCAATCTATGAAAGAAAAGCTGTACATGCCTGTCGCAACTTATAAGCTGTAACGTAAGTTGGAAGCGATTAGCAAAGCCAACGAAAGATGGGTATTACATGGAATACAACCACCACGGATGCTTTCGCGCACTTTGGAGTTGATTACGCTGGTCCTTTCAAGATTCGGATGTCCAAAGAGGCGCGACCACACTAAAAGGATACATCGCATTATTTGATTGTATGATCACTAAAACAATTCATCTGAAACTTGTCAACTACAGAAGCCTTTCTCGCTGCATTCAAACGCTTCACCATTTGAAGAGGATTCTGCCGTGAAATATACCACGATCATGGAACGAATTTTGTGGGCGAGAAACAATATAGCAAGAATAACAATAAAAGACGGCGTTTCCTTGAAATTCATTACAATCGCCACACCACATTTTGGAGGCTTGTGAAAGTCTGGCGTCGAGTCTGTCAAAGGACGTCTTAAACGAATTCTAAATGAAACGAAAATAATACTAACATTCGAAGAAATAACGACCATATTGTGTCATATTGAAGCATGCCTTAATTCAAGACCCATTACAACACTCTTCAGCGATCCAAATGGTCTCGAAGCATTGACTCCAGGACATCTCATAATTGGTCGACCGTTACTACCCCTACCTGAACCAGATAAATCTGAAAAGACCATACATGAACGATGGCAGATACTGACAGCAATGCATCAAACATTCTGGAATAGATGGTCTACAGAATATCTTCACATCTTCAACAACGCACAAAATGGACAAAAGAAAGTCCGAACCCCAGAATCGGCGAGATGGCAAAGAGATCCTCCTCAAACGAAATGACCGCTAGCTCGGATACATAAGCTACAACCCGGAGTGGATGAAAATGAGAACAAGCAAGTTTCGCTTGTAAACTTATGTCAACTTCCACTGTAGACTCCAGAAGAACCCATAAAGTTTAGAAATGCTAATCTGAAGGCTCATATTGCATGTTCACAGAAAAGGGCAGCACCAGAAATACCTTTAATGGAACGACCCCAGAAAAGAAAATTTAACGAGCCTTTGCGACAAACACAAAAAAATCCAACGATTTCACCATCCTCTTGGGCTAAACAATTATTGAATGTGGTCCTTATTCTGTTACTACTGATATCTGTTGGAGCCTCAAATACTAGTAACAAGAACTACGAAGTTTTTGCACCCAAATCAGAATTTTATACAAAAAAACTAGGACTCTCACATGTTATACGTGTTAACTTACGAGTGGAGTTAGATTTTGATAAGAAGGATATTTCGCAAGACAGGAAGAATGTTCTAACAAACCAGTTATCGGAAACTACACTCATTCACCACCTCGAAATCAAGCGAAATGAAATACTACATCAAATAGAAGAAATAAATGGACTCGCTTTATCCAGAAAAAGAAGAGTAGTCCTAGGAAAGCTGCTTAGGTCTGTCTTCGCAGTTAACGACGAGGTATACGCCGGCTGGTGTGGCCGATCTCAAAGATACGACATTACAAGTTTTCCAACCACAGATTTAATCTGTGCTGGATCTAAGAGGCTTGGTAGACTAATCTCGATAACCAGGCAGATGATCAGCTCCGTAGTATGAGTCGCAACACGACACTGCCTGATAGGGAAATATGCTCATAGGCTTTGCTTTCCGTTTAATGATTTTTGCAGGAGATGCAAAGATGAGGAATGCACTTGCCCTACTCCCTCTACAAGAAGACTCTTCTTTCCTATGGTCTATGGACTTGTGTATGGGCAGTCACCACTACTTCCTTACCTACCTATACCCTAAAAGGTGAGATAAAAAACAATCGGTTAATATTTTCTCCAAACCCTCACCTTTTATGGATATCAGTACCTCAAAGTTTTTAAGAGTTGGTTTTAAAATACGAATAAAAATGTTGGTTTCCATTTGTTAAATTTAGAAAGTGATGGACTTGGAAAAAGAAAGATACAAAATTGCGTTTTAAATACGCATTTTCGGGTTGGGTTATTTTTGCTTGATTGTGTTGAAGGTGCACGACCATTAGATGCAACATGTTTATCAAAAAATACACAGAATGAAACGAGAGAGAACTTGGGAGTAGCCTAGTGGGTAGCGTGTTGATCTACAATGCGAAGGTCTTGAGTTCAAATCCCAGTCGACGTAAAATTACAGCACACTGCTTGCGTGGATATATGTGAGGCTCCTCAATTCGCGAAAATTTAAAATTCCTAGATAGAGGATTATGCGAAGGGCTAACAGCTCTTGCACAATAACAACTAAATGTTAAGGATCTTGAAGAGCCGGAGGCGAAGGTGCGATTTGGGATTTGGTGCCATTGAAGAAGAAGAAACGAGAAAGGATTGCATCAACGGAATTTAACACAGGCTTCAAATATGCCTTGAATATATCACCTGGCCGCTAACCGAAATGAGCTAAAAATTTCACATACCTATACATTGAAATCAACATAGTTTTCGAATGATAGTTTAACGCAAATATTCAGCATAATCGACCACATCTTCAATTTTTTCTCTTAATTTGTAAAAGAGATAAAAATAAAATTAACCTTTTTATTAGTTTTATTATCAGTTCGAATGGCTTTGAACTAGTTTTAAAATTAATAAAATTAAAAATTTGGTATCATAATAGCTGCCACAAATGGGGAACATATTAGCATAATTTTAATCGGTTGTGAAAAAAATTATGAAAATTATCATTCATTAAAAATCCACAATATTTGAAAGGTTGTGTACAAATGATAAAAGAAATTTAGTAATTAGTATAAAATAGATATAATAATACAAACAAAAAAAATTATCAAATAAATTAAGAAAAAATCATAAAAATGAAATGATAATAATAAAATAAAATTAAAGAAATAAAAAGTGCGCCCGTAGGTAAGTAAAAGAATACCTACAAAAATTATTATTAATTATGATCTGATTCAATGTTAGTTTCATTGAAAAATTTAATTAATTTAGCTTCTAATTTTCGTAGAAAACTAATTACGATATAATTTTATCTAAAAATCGGTTAATCTTATTGCGGCTTTGATCGAATAAAACTGAAAAAAATTTGAAAATAATAAATGAAAATTAAATGTGCGCTGAAAGAAATAAAAAAGCGTCCTACATCTTTATTTTCCTCTTCTTCACATTTTCTGGGTTTAATCATTCCCATTTCTCGGAAGATCTTAGTCTAGAGAACATAAAATTAATTTCTTTAATATTAACTAACGTTAATGATATATTTTTTTGGTTTCCGTTAGATAATTTAATATTAAATAAATTTATTTATTTGCGTAAATTTCTGCGGCAGCCATGTTGTTGGGGGGACTCTTCTAGTTAATAATTGTTTTTTTTTATATATTATTTTTCCTAAAATTACTTCTAGAAATTTGTAATTTTGTTTAGTATTGTAAAATATAATAAAATTAAGAAAAACATTCATTCAAGCACATTCAAACGTATACCAAGAAAATTAGTACATAGGCAAATTAAAAAAAAAAAAAATAAAAACTTAGAAATATTTTTTTTTTGTTTTTGAATTAAATAATAATTATTGTGGATAGGATCAAAATAAAAATAATAATCAAAATGGATTAAAAATAATGATGTTGTTTTTTGCAAATCTTTTACGAATTTTTCATACTTTCAAAACTAAACTGAAAAGCTAACACTTACGTCGAGTGGTTTTTTAAGAACAATCCAACCGGATTCGGCTTGAATATCGAAATATTCCAAATCATTATGATTATAGGGAGCACTAAGGCTATAAATGATTGCTCCGTTATTATCAGCATCTTCATCGGATGCCGATACACGAAGAATATTTGTACCGATGCTTGCATCTTGTTTTACATTTTCGACATATTTCTGAAAAACAAAATTCAATGAATTAGCAAATGATATCGAAATTTGCGATAAAATGATTGGAATTTTACTTGTCGATCGAAAAGCGGTGGATTATCATTAACATCGGTTATTTCAACAGTGAAGGAACATACACCTTCCAAACTGGGTTCGCCTTGATCGGTTGCTTTCACCGTCACCGAAACAAATTTACCATCGTCTCCTTCGCGATCGAAAACTTTATTTGTCGAAACTTCACCGGTTTCTTCGTCTACAGTGAATTTTGTTCCTTTTTGATTCGGTTGTTGGACAATCGAATATTTAACCTAAAATGAAAATATAGAAGTTAATAAAGATAATTAAAATAATAATAATTATTGATTAATATTGGTTAGGCTAATGCTAAATTGGCATACAGTAGTATGAAACTTTCCGCCAGTATACGAGATATGGTAAACGAGAAGGAAATTGAAATTGTGAATGATGTTTATTCGATAATACAGAAATGTAAAATGCTGTTGTTGATTGTTGATGTGCTTTAAAAACAAACGCGTTTGAGCTATTTTTGAAAATATTGTTGCGAGCTAGGGGTTCGCCGGGACTTCAAGTAAAAACACAATTCGTTTAAAAATAAGTGATAATTTATTTATTCGCATTTAATTCGATTTTCAACTTAATTCGCACTATATGGCACTACCGCCGCGTACTGTTCTATCGCTTTCCTGGTTCGCGTCTTCCATAAATGTCGCTGAATAACTAACTGCTCGCTGACACCTTTCGCGTTTTTATACATTTTTTGACAGTTCTCGAAGCTTCGTTCAGTGTGTATGTGTGAACAGTTCTCGAAGCTTCCTTCGGTGTGTATGTGTTATACTGGAAAGCTCTAGATCTTTAATTGTAGCTTTCTACATAGTGAAGTATACTGTTCTACATAATTCTTGTCTATTCGAGAGAGATCGAATTGCGGAGTTGCCAGATATGCATGTAACAATATTCTAAGAAATTCACCCAAACTGCAGCATATTTTCCAGATTATTCTATATCAGCCATGAATTAATGTAGTAGTAACTAAGTAAGTAACTGGACCTAACGAGTATTAACAAGTGCCGTCCTATGCTCCAGAAGCGACTAGATTTGTTGGATTGAATGGTTTTTTGTTTGGCGAAAATTCCACAATAATAAATAATTGACCTGACGGTTAGGAGCCCAAGGCCCGATTTGATCTGTAGTCCGTCACCTGTAGTTGCATCCCCATAATGCTGCTACGATACTGCCGCCTAAAAGTG
This sequence comes from Chorisops tibialis, assembly GCA_963669355.1. Taxonomy (NCBI): domain Eukaryota; kingdom Metazoa; phylum Arthropoda; class Insecta; order Diptera; family Stratiomyidae; genus Chorisops; species Chorisops tibialis. The sequence goes on from OY770262.1 coordinate 292,982,039, forward strand.
CGAGACCAGTCAGTCAGTCGCGCTTTTCCGTCTGACCAAAGTGGTAAGCACCTTTTGCTTACTTTGTGTAAATAGATATAATAAATAAAAATATTTTATATTGTTACATGTCAGCTCTAGTCACTCATCGCATGATCGCAATCTTCCACTATTGTCGACAACAACAATTCTTTACACATACACACGCACACATATTTATTACTCATCGAATCAGAGAAAGCCGACGGCCGTAACACGTCGTCGTATGGGCGGCTACAGTCAGAAACACATCGTGGTATGGGCGACGACCGAGCCGACACTCAATAGTACATCGTCTAATGGATGACGTTTGCTAGTAGCAGTGAATGGTCTGGACGACGGTGTGGGCGACGGTATGGACGATAGTCGGTTGTACTGGCTAGAAAAAGGGCGAGCGTTCGTGAAAAGAGTCAGAGGTCAGGACATCACGTAGTGAAGTCGACGGCGAAAGCGAAAGGCAGTTGAGATCGAATAGTCGACGAAGTCAGTCGACGTTTTGGAAGGCGAAAGATTGGACGTTCGGAAGCGAAAGAGCTGGGAAAGCGGTATAGTGAACAAAAATTGTTTAGGTTAATATTTAAATCAAAACAATAATGTTTCTGGTGTTTTGACATCAATAGCGACTTATTTTTTTTACTTGAAATCCAGCGATCCTTCGCGCACTTCAAAATAATTACAACTGAGCGTAATTAAGTTTTCACCTGCCTGCAGGAGACACCACATATTTGACGATGAGGATGGGATCCCGGTTCAACTACACTGCATCGAATATTTCAATTAAGTCAAAGGTAAAGTAGGAATTGATGGGCAAGCCATATACTGTTAATACCAATCATGTAGCCAGAAATGCATCAGGAGATCTGTTACAGATAACTTCGGAATTCAATTGCATCATTTAATTTCATTCGAAAACAATTAACATCACTGGTTATGTCTCCGATGTCAGTAATCTCAACATGATGGGATTGATTGGATTGGGTCTCTAAGATGAGCCAGTTTATACAGCCTTAAGCGCTACACAATATCCAGTCGAACTTCATACAGCAGTCGCGGATGTTTTTGAACCTACATTGGGGGTACGACAATTCCAAACCCCAACTGACAATAAACACGTACAAAGGCCTGTATTAATATAATAGTTCATGTTTCGGAGTGAAGAGCGCACCCGAAATTTCCCTGCAAATCATCGACACCATACTTGACAGTCAACCTAGACGACAACATCGTCGTCGAAAAAGCCGAACCAGAAAATCACCTGAATTTCCAAACTCTTTTCCAACGAATTCGGGACTGAGAATTCCACGTCAACCTTGCAATAAGTCGCTTTTTATTCAGCATTATCAAATATCTTGGGTTTATCATTACAACCCGACACCGACAGAATGGCTACAATCGTAAATATGTTACCCCAAACAAACCTACATATGCTTCGCTCATTCATCAGAATGATAAGCTACTAAGGACAATTCGTGAACCAAATGCGCAAAGTAAGGGCACCATTCAATCAACTTTTTGTTAAAATTTTTTAACTTTTTTTTATATTTTTTATCCACGACATGAGTTAAAAGTAGTGGCGGATGCAGCAAGCTACAAAATTGGTGCGGTAATAATGCACCGCCCGACACCTGACAAAACAGAAAAGTAAATAGCACATTCATCATGTGCGTCAACTCTCACTGAAAAATAAAAAAAAAAACGACTGCGAGATCGAGAAGGAAGCACTATATTTGCCGCCATAAAATTTCATCGGATGCTTCACCACTATTGTCAGTTTTTTGGTGGTAAAAAAGGAGTACCCGTTAACACTGCAAATCGACTTCAACACTGGGCATTAACCCAGTTGGCTTATGATTTCGACATTGAATACATCTCCACCGATAAGGTTGCCCATGCTGATAGTCTCTCACGCCTGATGGAATACCAACTGCAAGAGATTCGTGGTTCAATAATGAGTGCAGCGAACAGTCTTTTCTTACCTTTCGCAAAAATCCGACGGTAGAAACCAGAGACTCATTAAAGGTGGAAAGAAATGCCTGACTGTGGTTTTTCTCTGCCACTACTTCGTTTTCGAACTTGGGATATTTCCAGGATACTGCAGGAGCCCAATATTCACAAGTCTGCTGGGCTAAATGGCATCCGCCCTATTGTCCATAAAAACTGCGCTTCATCTCGAGCTAAATCTCTTCGTAATCTCTACCATATTTCATACTTTTCAGAGAGCTTTCCTAAGATCTGGAAGATCGCGAATATTCAGCCAATTTCAACGAAAGAAAATAATGCGACCCCGCTAATTATCGCCCCATAGCCATTAGCTCAGTACTTTCAAGCGTAATGGAAACTGCTATCAATCGCAGGATAGTCAACTTTCTTGTGGATAAAAATCTCATTCAAAATCGCCAATATAGATTTCGCTCGGGTCGTTCTACAGGCGATCTCCCGATCTATCTTATCGAGCGTTGGAATTCCTGCATCCAAAAATTTGGAGAAGGTCAAGTTCTTGCTCTTGACATCACCAAAGCGTTTAACAGGCTTTAGCATGTCTCTCAGTTAAGCTAAAGGCCTTTGGTTTTAACACTTCGTTTCTCCTATAGATTAAGAGTTTCCTCTCCGAACACTCTATTCGAGTCGTACTAGACGGAGTAACTTCTTCACCTTTTTCTATTGACCCCGGCATCCCCCAGGGCTGAGTTTTATCTTCCACTCTCTTTTTAATCTTCATAAACGACCTTTTGTCGCCTACTCTCAATCGCATTCACTGTTTCGCAGATGACAGAACTCTAGATAACATCTACCAATTCGACCCTCCTGCTGAAGCTCGTCCGACATCAGTAGTCGTAATGAGTCAAAATAATCACTGAACTCTGACCTCAGTATAATCCTGGAATGGGGCAGGAAAAACAGAGTACAGTTTAATGCCTTAAAAACGAAGTCCTGTTATCTATCTCTTAAACATAACGTTCCCCCGTCCGTCGCTAATGTGTCCTTAAGTGGAGTACAGATTCTACCTTCTGCAGACTTCAAGTTACTAGATGTAAAATTTAACAATCGCCTAGATCGCTAACACATTTACAAAGTCGCTCTTGATGCTTCGAAACGTATAGGTATTCTGCGGAAGTGTAAAAAATATTTTTCTGCATCCGAACTAGCTACCATCTATAAGGCTTATATCCGCCCACGTCTTGAACTCGCATGTTTGAGCTGGGGCCCCAAAAAAATGTAAATTACATACCACAAGTTCCGCATTAAATTTTCATAAATCGCCAAGAACAAATCGAATTTAGTTTCAAAGACCACCGAATACTATTAAACTTTAATTTGTCGGACTATGATAATTTTCTTACAATTTTATCATAATTCCCAAAGGCTTTCTCATCAATAACGTTCCAATTTGAAGCAATTAACATAATTAATTAGGACAGTGATGATTCGGTCATACAGATGTACAGATGCAAGTGTTCTCCTCTTTAAGAATTTAATTACCCGAGCAATTATTTTAATATTCAATTCAAAAGATAAGACGAACATTCATGCATGGGTCTTACTCATCCGCCTCAATTATGGTTTCAGCTTTTAATGGTCAAATGGACTTAATATCTTCCTTCGTATGTGAATATTGTGCAGTACTCAGCAGCAATTCAATGCATCACATCTTTTCGTCTTTTATGGTGTGGCCTTCTTCGGGTAAAAAAATAAATAGGTTGCGGCTGAGAGTCGTACTTCTAGTCGATTTGCTATGCTCTACGAATATTTCGTTTTGAAAAGAAGTTGAAAAGCACACACGAAGGCTTACTGGGATTTGTACAAGAATTCTCTCGTTTCAATTATAATTACAAAATTTATCAGTACGTTGCAGTTGCAGCTCGTCAAATTTTCTCAAAGACAAACGACGACACTCAATTTAATCAGAAAATGTATTCTAGATTATTCTCCTATTCAATTCAGAAAACGTTACATAACAACTTAAGAAAGTTAATAGTTGACAAAGCAAATACTAAAGTATTATATTATTGTCAGCTTGCCGGGAAATGTTCTAAATTTCATGAAATGTCATAATGCTAGAAATTTCAGTTTTCTGAAACTTTCATTGCTACTCTTTCGGCCCGATCTACCGCATAGGAATAAAAAAAAAAGTTTTCCGTATGGAAAACGTAAATAATTCAAAACTTTACGCTGTCTGTCTCTCTAAGGAGATCACTTCTACTAAAGTTCTGAAGATGATGAACTTCATTCACTGTTCAAGATACGAGATTCTCTTCGCAGATTTCTCAAATTTTTTTTTTTTAATATCAATTCACTTCTGAAAGTGATGATAGATTTGTTTAATTATCATATCAAAGTTTTCGCACTGATGGCTGTAATTTTCATTATTTTCATAGTAAATTTTTTTTAATTTGTTTGAATTTTCTTTTAAAATAGTTTATGTTAATATCGTGCAGATTTTATGAAATTAAATTTGGGATTATGCAAACACGAACTATCATCAAGGGATTATTTTATGAATTTTAACGTAAAAATAAAAGTAACGTAAAGTTTATAACATATATGTTATACAGCTCTGATTGTTTATTTTTAATACTATTATATAAGAAGTACATCTCAGGATGTAATCTCCAGAAGTAATCTCCAACGACGAACTTTGGAGTACAACTCGCCAGACTAAAATAGGTATTGAGATTCAACGGCAAAAGTGGCAGTGGATCGGTCATACTTTGAGGAAACCAGAGCGAAACATCGCAAGACAGGCTCTGGATTATAACCCTCAAGGAAGACGTCGGGTTGGTCGACCATGTAACACATGGAAGCGAGCAGTTGAGCAGGAGGCCAGAGGAATAAACAAGTCCTGGCAACAGCTTAAAGCCGATGCTCAGGATCGCGCCTTGTGGAAGAGAGTTGTTTCTGTCCTATGCCCCTATAGGGGGTCTTAACAGGAATTTGATTGATTGATTGATTGACATCTCAGGAGAGGGGGGGGGATTTAAATAAGCCTTTTAAACAAACAAACATACAACTCCCTCCAGAGGCGGTTTAAGTGTAATTTGGAAATAACTTCGTTATAAGGGCAAACTCAAAATCCACTAAAAAACATTCACAGTACTTACTATGTACAACGAACAATAAACGAAGAAATGCCAAGGCGCAGACGGCACTGTTTTGCCGAATTTCCACTAGGAAAAGAAAATTGCGTTTTAAATAATAATCTTTTAGCCTTTAAACAGCGATTTCGCCATGTTTCTCGGTGGAATTTCAACTATAAATACATGGTTTGAACCGAAAAAAAATTGAATAACGAAAAAAAAAAAACACTTAGTGAATCGATCCGACACTATTTATTAACTACTTTTAGACTTCCGGAAGGCAAAAATTAAAAATTTAATACAAAAATAAAGAAACAGCCGGGCTTCTTGGTGTTTTTACGTATTTATAATGACAGTTCGATTATTTAGTATTACTTAACACAAAAATCAAAATGAATTACATAATTTCCCGCCGAGGGAAAATGTTTTTTTTTCGGAAATTATTAAAAATTATAGAAATTCATTTTTAATTTATTATTTGGGAAAATGACAATGTAGATTGTAGCCATGCGGGGCTTTGTGTCATCAAACCCTCTTTTTCGTATCCAACTACGGCTACGCATATAACTGCATTTTGAATAGCCCTGTGAAGCTTTTTATAATCAAACCTTCTTTTTCATATTTAACTACAGCTACGCATAGAACTACGTTTTGGATAGCCCTGCGGGGCTTTTTATCATCAAATCCTCTTTTTCGTATTCAACTACGGCTACGCATAGAACTACGTTTTAAATAGCCCTGCGGGACTTTTTATCATCAAACTTTCGTTTTCGTATCCAACCACGGCTACGCATAGAACTACATTTTGAATAGCCCTGTGAAGCTTTTAATCATCAAACCTTCTTTTTCATATCCAACTACAGCTACGCATAGAACTACATTTTGGATAGCCCTGCGGGGCGTTTTATCATCAAACTCTATTTTTCGTATTCAACTACGGCTAAGCATAGAACTACGTTTTGAATAGCGCTGCGGAGCTTTTTATCATCAAACTATTTTTTTTGTATCCAACAACAACTAGTAATTTCTCAGAAAAACATTTTCCCTCAGCGAGAATTTATGTAATCCCAATTGGTTTTTGTGTAGGGCATTACAGAATTTTCGAACTGTCATTTGGAGTACGTGAAAACATCAAGAAGCCCGGACATTTCTCCACGTTCGTATTTATTTTTTAATTTTTGCCTTCCGGAAGGCTAAAAATACTTAATAAACATAACAAGACTTCGACTGGGCGTAAAGCCCAATCGTGCGATACTCTAGATGAAAGAGATTTTTTTTTTATTTTAAGAAATTTTGTAGGGGAAGTAGTAGAGGGGGTGACGACATTGAACTAATTTTTTCACATCACGCTAAGGCTACCGACACACGATGCGAATTAATATATTGTTATAGATCTGGCAACCACGTAATTGCTCTTTCTGGAATATACAAGAACAGTATCCCCCAATATGTAAAAATAATCAAAGTTCTAGCAACTTCCAGTATACTCCAAAATGTAGACAACTAAAATCGAGAATAGTCGAGACACAGCCAACAACACCTGACGGAAGCTTCCAGAACAGGAGGAAATGGTATATAACCACGGTAGCTGTCAGCGAGCAGTCAGTCATTTTAATGATCGAGACGCGAACCGATGCAAGTATAGCGATAGTAAACCCGCGTCGGTGTTGTCATAAGAAAAGTGATAGAAAAACAAGCAGCGGTGTTGCCAGAAGAGTGTGAAGTGATCGGGGAATTGTATAGAAGTGCGAATAAATAAATTATCACGTATTTTTAAACGAATTGTGTTTTACTTGAAATCCAGCGAACCCCTAGCTCGCAACAATATATTAACTTCCAATTTTGATATAAGCAGGCCGAATTATGTATAGGATAATTACACTAGTAATATCGAAAAGCGAGATAATATATATTAACTCGCATCGTGTGTCGGTAGCCTAAGGTTGCTATTAAAATGTTTTATACAAAATTTAGGATTCAAAAATTTAATAGGTACTGAGAAAATTTGTGTATTGGATTTAGTAAAATTGTGAAGTTTGTATGTGAGGTGGTAGAAGGAGTGTTAATTTATTAATGACGTTTTTAGAAATGACTGTAAACATCATTTAATTGACATATTTTAAATTGCAGATCAGTAGCATTCATACTTTCCAGGAAAATCGACTTTTTGTAAAGTTGTTGAATTGTGTCAAATTATATGGAAAGGGGTAGAAGTAGTGAAGCTTACCGGCTAAATTTTTTTTGTCTTACTAATTATTTAGTGTATAATTTCAGCTCGATAAATTTCATACGTACTGAGTAAATTTATTTAGAGTATTTCATAAAAAAGTGCAGTTTGTGTGGGAGGCGGTGGAAGGAAGAGGAGGACTCAACTAATTTTTATAGAGCAGATTGAAATTATTATAAAATTATAAATTTCAGATCAATAGCTTTCATGCTTTTTGAAAAAATCCGTTTAATGTCGAATCGCGGAATTGTGTCATTTTGTATGGGAGGGGTAGAAGGGGTGAAATTAAATGACCGATTTTTTTTGGTCTTATTAATAATTCCAAATAAATATTTAGTGCACAATTTCAGCTCGCTAAATTTTATACGCACTGAGTAAATTGGTTTAGAGTATTTCATGAAAAAGTACAGTTTGTATGGGAGGTGGTGGAAGGATGGAGAGGACACGCATAATTTTTGTACGATAGATTGATATTATCATATAAGTAATATGTTCCAAATTTGAAACCAATAGCTTTGCGCAATTGTGTCATGTTGTATGGGTGGGGGTAGAAGGGGTGGAGCGATTTGGCCCGTTCACGAACTTGTCCTTACTTTTTTGTCAAAAACGACGTGTACAAAATTTAAACTTTCTAGATCAACGCGTTCTCAAGCGAAAGAGGACACGGACGGACGGACAGACAGACGGACGGACGGACGGACATCCGGTTTTGAGATTTTTGAGTGATTATATGAACTTCTGTATCATTCATTTTTTTCTCCGAGCTTTATTTCGTGGCGTTACACACTTTGTGGCAAACTTATAATACTCTCAGATTTCATCTAGAGTATAAATAGTGTCGGGTCGATCCACTAAGTGTTTTTGTTTTTTTTTTTTGTAATTATTCAGTTTTTTCCTGTTTAAATTATGTGATTATAGTTAAATTCTCGCCGAGCCAAATGGCGAAATTGCTGTTTTGAAGGCTAAAAAATCAGTCTTTAAAACGCAATTTTCGTCATTTTCGGAGCGGAAATTCGGCAAAAAAAGAGCCGTCCGCGCCTTGAAATTTCTTCGTTTATTGCTCGTTGTACATTATGAGTACCGTGAACTTTTTTTAGTGGATTTTGAGTTTGCCCTTATAACGAAATTGTACTGTAATTTGCTGCACGGATCATTTTAATAATGGCTCGCCCTTAAAAATGACTTTTCTTATATCCGAGAACCAATTTTGTGTCATCAAGATATGTTATGACAAATTCATTGTTAGGCACAACAATAAGAAATCAATGCATGATTTGTTGCACTCCAAATTTAATCACTTTTAATCTCCAGAGAACCATAACAAAAAAATTTTTTGCACATATTGCTACAGTGCAGTCGGTACATTTCTATCTAACATAGATCTCGTCATAGTTTTTGTACGGAATATCATCAACAAACGTAACAAAATGCCGACAGAAATGCCACAAAAAATGTTATTTTGGACCAAATTGTGGGACAAAAATTTGAATTATATCACATTTGAAATTAAATTTGTAGCATTTTCTGGCAGAAATTTTTTGACAAAAATTTTACAGTTACACTTGGCGAAAAAAGTATGACAAATTCGGAGTACGGAAATGTTAACTACAAATTTTTTAAACATACTTTTGATTGAATTTTATAAAATAAATTTTAAACTACTATTGTATGAAAAAGTGCTGCATTTAAGAGTCATGACAAACTTTGAACACAGGGCGCGCGATATTTTGATGGGAGTACAATACGTCCTTCTGCGAAACAATTTCGACAGGAATTTGAATTTTTTTTTTTTTTTTAATTACGACAAAGTCATAAAATTGTTGTGTACTCTTGAGCGCAAGTTCAATGCGAACATTTCGTACAACATTGTACTTCGAGTCAAGGTAAGATTTAGTCTCCGGATAGATACCATCCATGAAGAACTGGGATGAAAAGGGCACAAAGGGGAAAAAGGGGTGGCAGTAGGGTTTACGTTGCCTACTGGTGTATTCTTAAGCCTGCTGTGGAAAAATCGTTGCCAGAAAGTCCACAACGATGCCCTCATTATGCTATGAGGTCCTAAGGTAGCCAATCTATCTATTGGTTGAATGGATCTCATTTCGTTGCAGTGGCAACCAGCGTAAGGCTTGAGATTATACCGGTAGGCAACGTGAACCTCAATCTTCTTTCTTTTTCTTCGCTCCTTTCATAATGGCCTTCCTGTGTATTCCCTGGACCAAATAATCTCCTCACGCCCTGACTCGACGGCAATCATGCTGTAAGGATCAGAAGAAGACCATTATTTGTTGACGGCATGGAGTCCTCCATTTTGTTCCACTGATTTGAACATTTCAGTCTTTTGATGATTTTACCCCCTCAAACTTGCCGTCCGGAGCAACTGCGCGATTCGCACCTTAGTAGGACCGGCCCTGACTCTATCTCACTTCATCACCAGAATATCGTCGTTGTCCAAACTTTTCCTTCTTCAATATGATATTGTATTTCTTATTGAAGAGGGTAAAGTTTGAACCAGGATGATATTCTGACGGCGACGAGAGACATGAAGAGGGAAAGGTCTCAATGCATGAACATACTGTAGGCTGAGCTACATGGTGATATACAATGTAGCTGAACCAACAGCCATTAGAGTGATATGCTCGCAAATGCTTTGCACTATCTAATTAGATTCAAATATTGGGTCTGGAAAAAAGTGCTTGGGGTTTTTTTTCCGATAAATAACGTTAATTGCAAATAACTCAGGAAGCGCAAATCGCAGCGACACCACTAAGCTCTCGTTGGAAAGGTGAAACTTCGAGCGTTACTTCCAGTGCATAAACAGCGGTGAAGGTACTTTATCAAAATCGGCTGCGCGGAAATGGTTCACTCGCTTTCGTTCTGGTAATTTTGATGTGAAAGATGAGTCACGCTCTGGTCACCCAATCAATGAAAAAGCTGATGAAATTCTTGAAAAAGTCCAGCAAGATCACCATATCAGCAGTATCGGCATTGGTATGGAGCTAGATATTGACCACAAACTGTTTTGAACCATTTACACAAAGTTGGCTACAGAAAGAAGCTCGATGTATAGATTCCTCATGAGTTGATCGCGAAAAACATGATAGACCGAATTAACATCTGCGATGCGTTGCTGAAACGCAATGAAATCCAGCTATTTCTACAACGTATCATAACCGGTGATGAAAAATGGGTCACGTACGACAATCGGAAGCGTAAAAGATCGTGGACAAGCTATGGTGAGCCGTCAAAAGCGTTCGTGAAGCCGGAATTGACGCCGAAAAGGTGATGCTGAGTCTATGGTGGGACTGGAAGGGAATCGTCCACCATGGGCTACTTCCAGTTGGTCAGACGATTGATTCTCAACTCTACTGTGGACAACTAGAGAGATTACCCCAGGCAATTGAAATAAAACGGCCCGAAATGAATAATAGGAAAGGTGTCTTCCATCATGACAACGCCCGACCACACACTTCTTTGATGACCCATCAAAAATTGCGAGAACTTGGTTGGAAAGTTTTGATGCATCCACCGTATAGTACAGATATATCACCCTCTGACTATCACTTGCTCCAATCTCTGCTGAACTATCTCAATGGAATTAAACTGGTTTCAAAAGAAACCTGTGAAAACCACTTGATTTAGTTTTTTAACCAGAAACCAGATGTTCTTCACCGATGGCATCATGGCTCTACCCGAAAAATGGCGAAACATTGTCAAAAATAATTTAGCATATTTGGTTGTAATAATTTCATTTTCATACTATATGAATACCAGTTGAATTTTACTTAAAAACGCCATGAACTTTTTCCCGGAGCCAATATATAGTTTACATTGTCGTGATGGTATAATCACTTGGATTTCTACGAAAATTCGTAGCTTCCTTTACCAGAAAACGGAGCATTCCAGCATCAGCCCTCTTACAAGACCTCCATGTGTTGACTTTGAATTACACTATCTTGTACAAAATTATACTTCTCAGTACACATCCCGAAAGCCCAATTCCTCACAGTTGATTATTTCCGCTTTTAACACAAACATCGTTTGTATCTCTTTGCAGCTAATATAAATTACCAAGCCACAAATTGTCAGACTATCAATCTGACTCGTTCTTCACAACATCCAGACAAATTTGAATCCTCTTTGGCAAAACAAAATGGTGTAATTTATAAAGTAAAAGGCTCGATTACTTTTCCCTATCATACTTCCTGCAATATCGACCTCATAAGGATAAAGGTAGAAAGCAAAAAACAAAATCGAACTATACAAACTTTTCTACCATGACATAAACTTTATAGTAACTTAGGGAATAGATCGTTCTAAAAAAAAAACGAAAGTCAAATTTTGCAATTTTCCTTCTCGATTTATTCGGAATTTTTCAGGAGTTTCCTATTAATCTCGCGCACAAATCCCATCAATATTCCCTAAGCACGCAAATGCTTTTATCGCTGGCTCCTGACAAATGGAACCTCTAGTAAACTTCCCGGCAGTCTATCTCTCATATATCAATGCGAGATGGCAGAGAAAATCGACGGAGTTATGCAACAAGCATGTCCCGAGTTGTTAAGGTGTCGACTGATTTCGGATACCTTGAAGCGTACTGGACAGGTGGATTTTCCTGTAATTGAATTGGAATCGAAAACTTGTCACTTACCTGTCCATTAACACCTTTGTCTTCGTCGGTTGCCTGGACTTTGATTACAGGACTTCCGTTCGGAGCGCCTTCTTCGACTTTCGGATAGTACGTTCCGCAATCCTTAAACACGGGCTTATTGTCGTTCACGTCCGTTATAAAGACAACTACGACAGCCGTTGACGTATGAATTGTCGATTCGCCGTTCACACAGCACGATCCGTCGTCCAGTGCTGTAACATTCAGCTCGTACTTGTCACGGTCCAAGGATATTGCTTTATTGTGCAATCGTATTACGCCTGTAATGTCCTCGATGACAAATTGTCCGGAACTAGTGCCGCCGCCGACGAATCCGAAACGGACATTATCGCCATCCTTATCCGAAGCAACAACAGTCGTAACGAGCGTATTGGGACCAGCGTTCTCGTCTACGTTCGGCGTGTACACTTGTTGCGAAAATTTCGGTTCCTCGTCGTTTTTATTTTTCGTATAGACACGTACCGTAGCCTGACCCGTTTTTGAAGGCTCACCCTTATCCTTAGCGGTCACAATAAACTCGTAGTAGGCATTATTGTTATCGGCATCCAGCTGTTTATTATTCACGATTATGCCATTCGAATCGACAGCAAAGTGGTCATCCGATACTAAATACTCAATTTCGGCATTTGCTCCCGAGTCCGAATCCATGGCCTTTACTTTAAGGATACTCGTACCGAGCGGTATGTCCTCGTCAACGTTGTGCGCTTGGTAGTCCGGAAGTTCGAATTTCGGAGCGTTATCGTTAACATCGGTAACTCGAATTGTAAGCTGAAATGGATTGAATTCGAATTGAAAAGAACTGCATACTAAAAACAGGAACTTACCTCAACAGACGTTGAAAATCCACCGGAATCCTCGGTAGCAGTTACTACCAACGAATAAACATGTGGCTGTCGCAAATCTTCGAAATCCAACTCCTTCGCCAACTTTACGATTCCGGACGTCGGGCCGATATTAAAAGTTCCAGCTCCTTGGCCTTGTGCCTTAAGCGTATACCTAATCTCTCGATCGGCAAACGATTTAGCTTTCACCGAAATTATGCTGCAATAAAAGAGGCGTAATAAAATTGAAATTATTGTCAAGTAATTAAATTCGTTCAACAGCAATAAAAACAACCAACATATCTCTATATCTAAAATATACATAGTAAGCAAATGTATGGGGGATGAAGCACGCGAATGTCGCCCAGTCACGCAAGAAACATGCTTCAGTCAATTAGTTAGCCTAACCATGTTAATAGAATGAGCCGGTAGAGTGGAGATGGCGTGTATGGCGGGTGGCGCGCGATAGCTGGGGCTGGGTGTCGAAAAAGGGCTTAAATAGAAGTTCCGGATCACTGAGATTTCTCAACATGGGGTAAACCTTCAATTTAAGAAATTCCTTTATTCCTCCCCGATGACTTGTAACTATGTAAATAATTCTATTAAAATACAAGTGGCGTGCAGACTCGACGGGGTTGGATTTGGAGGTTGGAGTGTTTGGGTCTCTGTGGGCTGAAATCGTATATTTCCTGCGTTTCTTTGAAACAATTATTTTTGTGATTGCAGGTTTCAGTTTTTTTTTTATATCGTTTGTTTTTCATAGATTTATATTGAATTCCAGGTATGTATAAATTTGCATTCTTTTTTATGTTGCCGTAATGACATTTTATGAAAAAGGTTTAAATTGCTTTACTACATCGCCTTCGTGCGCCTCAATCTGCGAACATAATAGAGTTTTCTGCGAATGGCTAACAACCATTTCACAATAACAAATAAGAAAATTGTCAAGAAACCTGAAGGTCAGGAGGCCAAGCTCGGTTTGGACAGTAGTGCCATTGAAAAAGAAAAAAATTGGGGGGATGGTTATTTAGTATTTGAAAATCGGTACATAGCATGGCCATAAAATTAATGAGTTCAATCTATTTTCACAGCCACCTCTCCCCCACTAGCACTAACTAAACGGCTTTAACAGCGCCGACACTGCCGTACTTGAGGAGCCGCCAGTAAGGAGGAGAGAGTGAGAGTCACCAACTTTCATGCAGATACAACTTGCTTGAATTTTATAATTTTAGCAATTTTCTTCGAATATTTTGAAAAGATGAATGAAAACGGTTGATCGGGTTCGTTTCGTGGAATATACACAAAGAAGTCACTTTCATTGAAAGTAGTGAATTTCGTTGTATCGTTATAATATATCTTACTGTTGACGGGCTTCCAGAACATTTACATTAAATATAGTGCGAGATCCATCAGTCATTTTAACACACATTACATTCGTAAATCTATTCGGATTGAATATGTGAATATACGAAAAATATGTGATATACGGGATATACAAATATTCGCATTCAAGTTCGTATTCGATGCATCACTGCTAAATCGAAAAATAAAATTAAAAATATTGCAATGCATCTAATTTACGTTTATTGTAGCATATTTTCAAAATATTGGATAAACTCAAAATCTTTAAGCATTCAAAAAAAATTCGTAGACATGTTGACTCCAATCAAGATGATTGCTAAATTTTACACCAAGTAACGTAAGCTAAGCAGAAGATAGAATTTGCAAGACATTATAGCGGCCGATTCATTATGTTTTAAAGATAGACGACAGGACTTGGCTTTCGAGGCATTAAACTCAACTCTGTTTTATCTGCCCCATTCCAGGATTCTTATTAGATGTGGTCAAAGTTTCATCTTTTACAATGGCGCTACAGCCCAAATCGGACCTTGGCCTCCTGATATTCAGGTTCCTAAACATTTTTCATTACTTATTATGGAAGGGTTGTTAGCCCTTCGCACAACCCTCTTTCTACGAATTTTTCATTTTCTTAGATTGAGGTGACCAAGATATATCCAAGCAGGCAATGTGCCGGAATTAAATATTGCGCCGATCGGGATTTGAACTCACGACCTTCGCATTACAAGACCAACACACTACCTGCTAGGCTATACCCTAGTCAAAGTTTCATGAAACTGACTCATTTCGACGTGACGACACTGAAGTGGGAAGAGCCTCCGCAGGGGACTCTAATTGGAAGATGATGTCGCGTGTACTATCATCAACGAAACTATGGATAGGATTGAAAGTTGACGACAAAAAGTTGTTTAAAAAGACTCTAAAAAATGGGTGAGTGATAATACTGAGCCTTGGTGAATGCCGGAATCAATAGAAAAGGGGGAAAAAGTAAGCTCTGAATCCATTTAAGGAAAGAAGAGTTAAACCCAAAGGTTTTATGCTTAGCCATTTATGCCAAACTCTTTCGCAATGTCAAGCGCAAGTTCTAGCCAATCTCCGGATTTGCGTATGCAAGAGTGCCAACGTTCAGTTAGACACACTAGGAGATCTCCCGTAGAATTTCCTGAAAGGAAACCATATTGGCGATCGTGGATCAAGTTTTTTTTCCCACAATGTAGTTCACTACTTAGCGATTGATAGCAGTTTTCATTACCTTTGAAAGCACCGAGATAATGTAAAAAGGGCGATAATTAGAAGGGTTCGCTTTGCATTCCTTCTTGGGAATCGGCTCAACATTTGCGACTTTCCAGGTCTGTGGGAAACACCCAGAGGTGTGGGAAAGATGGTAAAGATTACGAAGCAGCTGAGCCAGAAGGGAAGTCCATTTTTTAAGGATAGTGGAAGGATGCCATCCGGACCAGCAAACTTGTTAATATTGAGCTCTTGCAGGATCTCTGATATAACCCTGCTTCGAAAACAAAGGGGTGGCAGCGTGAAATTAGAAGGTGGAATTCTCCAATTTGACTGTGAAATTCTACAGTTCCTGACGAAACTCGCTGCCTACAGGTTGGCTTTTTCAACAGGATCGACAACTGTTCGGTTACCACTAGAAAGAGGATGATATGAAATTATTGTTGACAGATTTCACGAATGGCCAAAGTGACCTGAAATTCGAGGCAGTCGAATTGTTTCGATATTTTTGGAACAACTGCTTTTTGGCTCTAGTTGCATCGAGGCACTCCTTTGTGAACCAGGTGTCTTTTGAATGATGAAAATCTAAGCATCTGTTATTATTCTTTGTAAGAAGTCTTCTTAATACGAAAGGATTGCAAAAGGAAATGGCTAACTAGCTACAACGACTTTGAACTAGTCAATGAACATCCCTGATTTGCAGATATGCTAGATGATTAAAATACTGTCGCTGTGATATCATACCAGGCAAATGAAATTGCAGCGATATAATGATCTTAAAGGCCCCGTCCTAAAGTTGACACTCCTTCAAAGCACACATAACCATATCCAAAGTTTTTTTTTTTTTTTGATAAACAGTTGTAAATATGCATTAATTTGTTTTTACATTAATGTGACATTCTTATGAGTTTGTGATGAGCCGTAGTCCGGTTGGATGTGTCTTTTTTCACTTTGGGTTTCGATCGTGCCTTATTCGTCTCGATCCAAGTGTGTTGTCGGGATCGGTAGTGCCGGTTTCAGATTTTGGATTTCGGTCGTGTCCATATGGTTTCGTTGTGAGTGATCTCGGCGTTTGCGAGATCTGAGAAGTTGTTCCTCTGAGGGGTTATTCGGGGGGAGGTGGCGTGGTGAACGACTTTTTTTTAATTTATAATATTTAATAATATTATTTATATTTTTTCTTCAATGGTGGTTGGATAGGTATAGATAGGGTAGGCATCCGATCGGCGTCATTAGGCGACACCCAGTGCTGTAACTATAATATACACATCAATTGTGCTCATCACACCTCATCGTGGTAGCCACCGGGTACTGGTCTTCTCCATCCGGACTTGACTTACTGAGCTGATAAGCACCAGTGCTAATGAAACAGAAAAATTCTAGCACTATAATATGGCCCTCCAAATTGGGGGTTGGGCGATGTATTAACAACTCATCCTCGGAAAAACCAAACTTGTTCCGAAACCTGAAGCACCTCCTCAGACTGGATTGATTCAACAGCAACGACCACGTAAACGAAAAACGGACTATTCCTTCGGATCTTAGAACGTATGATCCCTATACAGAGCAGGAGCAGCGAGAGCGCTTCTGGAACAGGCAAGCAAATACAACATGAACATCATTCTACTCCAAGAAACTAAATTGTTCGGTAGCAAAGTTACTGACATTGGATCGTACACAATTTTCAAAAGTGGGAGGCCAGGAGTTTGGAGTTAAGTTTATCGTCGACAAGAAGCTTAAGCACCAAGTTACCAACTTCAAATCCTTCAAAGAACAATTGTGAGCATTCCGCATCAAAACGAAGTTCTTTTAGTTTGGCTTATTAATGTCCATGCCCCAACGGAAAACAAAGACGACGAAGTTAAAGACAATTTCTACAGCACCTTGGAATCAACATACGTCGAACGATACTAAAATATAATTAGGTGACTTTAAAGTAAAAATGGACAAAGAAGAGACTTAGATAGGGACAACTGGAAAGCACAGTCTCTATGACATTAGTAACGATAATTGTCAGAGACTAATTGACTTCGCCAGCAGCAAAAACCTTATCGTAAGCTCGACATGCTTCGTGACATTCATAAAAAAAACGTGAGCATCACCCGACGAACGAACAATCAAACAAATAGACCACGTTCTAATAGAGAAAGGGACAGCTTCCTGCATTCTCGACGTGCGTACATTCCAAGGGGCTAATTGCGACACAGATCACTACATTTTTGATAAAGACTAAGTTTCGATGTCAAATCGCAAGCCGAAGACACTCAAAAAAACTATTGGTTCCTAAATTCGACATTGGAAAACTCAAAGACGAGAAAATATTATCGAAATATATGTCAGTCTTGGAGAGGCACTTCGCAACAACGCCAGCAATAGAAGAAATGTGGTAAAACATCAAAGATGGCACTACATCTGTCGCAAAGGAGGTGATAGGACAATAACTCCGGCGCGTAAGAAATGATTGGTTTGAAAATGAATGCCAAGATGTCTTAGAGCGAAAAAATCTAGCTTACAAAATATTGACGGAACGACCGACACGAGCCAATCAAATTCCTGTTAAGAACCCCTATAGGGGCATAGGACAGAAACAGCTCTCTTTCAGAAGGCACGATCCTAAGCATCGGCCTTTAGCTGTTGCCAGAACTTGTTTATTCCTTTGGCTTCCTGCTCAACTGCTCGCTTCCATGTGCTACATGGGCGACCAACCCGACGTCTTCCTTGAGGATTGTAATCTAGAGCCCGTTTGGCGATGTTTCGCTCCGGTTTCCTTAAAGTGGGACCGATCCCATGCCACTTCCGCCTTTGAATCTTCATGCCTATTTTAGTCTGTCCAGTTATACACCAAAGTTGGGGGACCACGCAGTGCTCTCACGTGGTTCTCTAATATAAATAAATAAATATACTCCAAAGTTCGTCGTTGGAGATCTCTTCTGGCCAGAATATTCCTAAAATGTGTCTGAGGCATTGGCTCACGAAAGTTTGCAGTTTCTTGGTAAGTCGATCGGTCGCTTTCCACGTAGTACAACCATATAACAGCACGGGTTTGACGCATGCGTCAAGAACTCGCAGATTCATGCGAAGCGAGATCTCTCTTTACCTCCAGAAAGGAGAATGTATACCGAAGGCCTGACGAGCTTTATTTAGACAGACCTCAATATCCTTTTCAGCTCCGCCGTCCATACTGACAATGGTTCCGAGATAACAAAAATCTTGCACCTCTTCCATGTCTTGTCGGTGTGGTTTTGTGAACATTTATTTTCAGACATGAGCCAAACGGAACAAATATAATGATCATAGATGATTTGCAAACAGAAAGAGAGCAAGTACAATAATAACGAAATTAAAAACATGGACGAAAATTTTAAATTACACAACACAAGATTCGCGTACTTTCTAGTAAAAAGTCTGGGTTGAAGAAAATAGCAAAGCCATCTTAAAAATTAGCAGCTGGAAGACGCGGTCTTTGGATTGAGACGATTGGAGGCGACGACTTCAGGAGGCCAGGGCCCGATTTGCGCTGTTGCGCCATTTATGATCATGATGCCAATGGATTGGTCGTAGGGAGTGGATGGATGACAGAAGAATTCCCATACGCAAACTAAAAGGAAAAGTCGATGGACAAAGACCGGTCGGAAAACCACGGAAGCCCTGGGAGGATTCTATTGACGCTGACAGCAAATCAGTGTTAAGATTTTCAACCTGGAGGACGCGGTCACCGAACCGAGATGGATGGAGGCGAAGCATACAGGAGGCGGAGTTCCGATTTGAGCTGTAGCGCCATGTAAGCAAGTAAGTAAGTACAATCCAGAAATCTTTCTTTTTAATTCAAAATGCTAGTTAAGTAGAAGTTAAATTAGAACTTCTTATCACACAACAGATTAATCGAATTGACTCCAAATATTGTCTACGATCTGAATCTTAATTGATCGCGATCTTTTCTTAAACTACACCAAAGGCAACAAATCTCAATCTTTACTCACTCTGAATCCTTCTTCTGGTTCTCCGGAATCTCTGCTTCATAGCTTGGCATGTAGAATTGCGGCGCTCGTTTGCCACCCACAATTGATAGGCGCTCCTCGGGCGTGCTCTGGAATCGTCGATCGTCAACCTTACCGTTCTGATCTTCGGCCTTCACGTACAGAACGTACTCCATGTCCAATTGAAACAGATCGGTGCCACGCGTTCGAACCACACCTGACCGCTCGTCCACTTCAAAACGACCGCCCGTGCGGTCGCGAACGATAAAATAGTGGATGTTATGGTCGGTATCTGGATCGCGAGCCTGCAGCGTGAACACGGGCGTATTGGGCGGTGCATTTAATTGGACTACGGCTTGCATGGGTAGCGGCCGATTAATGAAATACGGAGGCTCATCGTTGATGTCTTTCACGTGAATTATGACGCGTTGATTGTCCGTGTATTTGAGGCCGGCTGAAATGAAAGAGAAACGTGGTAATTAGTTGGTGGATTAACAAGGATTTACATATTTGTATTAGCGGACTATGCCGGATTTTTAATTTATTGGTTGTTAAAAGGTTTCAGATCTTCACAAGGACTGGAATAGCAAACAATACAAAATCAGATCTTACTTACAAATGTTACCGACAGTAGAGGATCAAATTTGTATCAAAATGTTCTGGAAGTGATAATCCATTCGAAAACAATTTTAAATCCACAAATCTTAAGCGCAAAACTTAGTACCGACATATAAAAGAAAAAAAATCAACTGTTTAGTTTTCGTTCTCGCTAATTCGAGCAATCATCTGTTCTGTGTTGACGTAATTTGTTTTCTTTATCGAAAATAATCAAAATAAATCATGTTTTGGTTTTCCGTCTGCTAATCCAATGCTTTCTACAACTCAAGCTGGGCCGAACTCCAGCTATCAATGTACATGCAAAACTAAGCTGGACCAGTTCCACGTAATATTAAGTGACCTGTGTTATTGGCAATTTCGGCATTTATGTGCAATGCACAAACACAGTCATGTAGGGAAGGTTGGGGAAGGGAAGCGAGAACGACCGTAGCGATTGGAGAAGCTGGTATATTGCTCAGCTGTACCGGCTGATGTGGAATGCACGAAGCATCAGAAATAAAATCACCGAAACCTTCTGTTTCGTTAAAGAGAAAAATATAGACATTGTTATTATAACAGAAACTTGGCTTAAGCCTGCCGATAAACTATCTGATCCCCTTTACTCAGTCTATAAACATGATAGAGAAAATAAAAATGGTGGCGGTTCTTTTGCCCATTCCTAATACCGATGAAATCGGTTCATTATCTATCAAGTTAGCAGACATGGACATAATCTTAACAGCCAGTTACTTCATAGGAACGCATGTTACGTCTGAAAAATTGATAAAATTCCAATCTTATGTTAAAAAGCTCACCAGAACAAAAAATAAAATGCTACTCGGTGGTGCCAAACACCAACACTGGAACGGTCCTCGAACCAACAAAGCCGATCGATTACTCTTCGATGAATTAGCCAAGGGAAATGGAATAGTTCATCCACAACCCGAATACACATACCATCCACCTAAAGGGATTTCCTCCACCCTCGACCTATTTATTAGTTTTGGCCTCATTAATGTCTCCCAACCTACAACTGTCCAAGAATTTTCATCCCCTCATCTTCCGATTCTGTTTTCCCTATTGGATGAAGTACCAGTGATAAATAGCACTGTTCAAATCCGAAATTATTCCAGAACGCGATGGAAAACCTATTACCGCCTCCTGTGCAACTCTGTATCTATCAACGCTTTAATCGACAAATTCCCTCCCAAAGTTATCGAAGCCGCCGATAAATCTACATCGAAAATGACTATCAAGGAAAACAGTATCACTCTCCCAAATGAAATTAAAAATCTAATTTTAACTCGAAACAAGAAAAGACGACAATGGCAAAGATGTAGGGATCCCACTTTAAAAAAAAAAGTTCAATTCCTCCAAAAGGAGATAAACTATGAAATATCACAACTGCGAAATAAAAACTGGAATTCTGTGCTAGAAGGTTTAAGCAAAGGTTCCACAAAATTCTGGAAAATCAATAAAGTCTTGAAAAATAGAGGAAGAAGTATATCTTATCTCAAGCTTAATAATAAAAATATTTGTGCTGATAGCGAAAAAGCAGAAATACTTGCGGACCAATTCCATTCCTCTCATGACATCGTAAGCTCAAACTCCACCCAAAACCAATTCACTAACGATGTCAATGATAAAATTAATAATCTGGTCTCGACTCCCTTACCAAAATTTGAGCCAAACCAACTTTGTAAAACGACTGACATTCTTCGCAGAACTAAAAATAGGAAATGCCCCAGAAAAGATGGTATACCCAATATTCTTTTAAAGAATCTCCCCAAAAAACAGTAGTGTTCTTGTGCTTTATCTTTAACAGTTGCTTAAAAAATGTTGGAAAGAAGCAACTATTATAGCTATTCATAAACCCGACAAAGTCTGCTTTTCACGCAGAACCTACAGACCAGTTAACCTCAATTTCAAAAATCTTTGAGAAAATAATCCTGTACCGTCTTCAAATTCATACCGAAAAAAATTATATTCTCCCTGACCATCAATTTGGCTTTCGAGCGAAGCACTCCACGTGTCAGGCTAGGGTGTAGCCTAGTGAGTAGTGTGTTGGTATTGTAATGCAAAGGTCGTGAGCTCAAATCCCGGTCGACGCAATATATAATTCCAGCACATTGCCTGCTTGGATATACCTTGGTCACCTCGATCTACGAAAATTAAAAAATAATTAAAATTCTTTGAAAGAGGGTTGTGCCAAGGGCTAACAACCCTTCCACAACAAGTAATGAAAAATGTTAAGGAACCTGAATGCCAGGAGGCCAATGTCCGATTTGGATTGTAGTGCCATTGTAGAAGAGAAGGAGACTCCACGTGTCATCAACTGCTAAGAGTCACAGAATTCGTCAAAAAGGCATTCCAGAGCAAAACATCCGTTAGCATGATCACGTTAGACATTAAAAAAGCGTTTGACACAGTATCCCGAATATTTAATCCGATTGATCGGTTCTTTTCTCTGGCAGAGATCTTTTCAAGTAAAACTAAAATCCACTAAATCGGAAAGACGCTCTATTCCAGCTGGTGTACCCCAAGGGTCTTGCCTAAGTCCCCTACCTTTCAACATATACACTTCCAATCTCCCTAAAGACTCTACTTGTAAATTGGCTACGTTTGCAGATGACACTGCAGTTTTTACAACATCAGAAGGCCCCGCTATAATCATCAACAACCTACAGAATCAGCTTTGCAAAATTACCACTTACTTCACGACCTGGAAAATAAAAATGAATACAGCCAAGACTGCAGTAATTTTTTTTACGAAAAGAAGAGCCTCCTAATACCTACCCTCCCCTACAATTCACACTATCGGAGAAGATAGAACATGGTCCAACAGCATAAAATACCTTGGGATGCACTTGGACAAAAAGCTAACATACCATCACCAGGTATCAAATGCAGTTCCCAAAACTCTGTTGTTCATTAGGATATAATACCCCTTGATATACCGAAAGTCAAAATTACCGACGGGAAATAAACTACTCCTGTACAAAGTTGTGATGAGACTCTGTCTTTTATATGCAAGTCCATAAAAAAATTACAAATAGCGCAAAACAAATGCCTAAAATTAATACTTAACAAACCCTGATATTTTTCAACAAGACGCCTCCACAAACTGTCCGTTATAGATTTAATCCCAACATATTTCAATAATCTGAGTAAAATTTTTTTAAGTAGATATGAATACACCAACAACCCCTTAATTCTCTCTATCATTGAATAGAAATTACCACCCAGTTTTTATTTTTTCTTTTTATAATCTAGATGAAATCTAAGAGTATATTGTGTTTGCCTCACCGTTTGTAACGCTAAGAAATAACGCTCGCATAGAACCGCCAAGGGTACAGAAATATTTGTTGTCGCTCAAAAACCTCGATTCCGAGTGACCGTCTGTCCGTCTGTCTGTCTGTCCGTCTGTGCGTCTGGCTACAGCATTACTCTCCAAAGCTTTGAGCAATAGTGGTAAAAAATTTTGTATATAATTTTTAGCAAAAAAGAAACTTTAAGTTCGTGAATGGGCTACATCCCCCCACTCCTTCTACCCCCTTCCATACAAATTTCATGAAATTTCGAAATAATAAGAAATTGAATTTTCTTCGAAACTATTTAAGCTATCGACTTGAAACTTAGGTCAAAGTATAACGATATAGATGTCATTAATATCACGGAATATTGACCCGATCCCCTTACTCCTTCTACCACCTCCCATACAATTGGACAATTTTGAAAAATACATATTTTCGATTTTCATTGAAACTAGTAAAGCTAAAAAGACGAAATTTTGCCAGAATTAATTCTAAAAATATAATTATCAACTTCACCTCATTCCTTCTACACCCTCCCATACAAATTTCACGAAATTTTGAAATTTAAAATAAATTATTTTTCCTCGAAACTGTTAAAGCTATCAACTTGATATTTTGTTTAAAGTATACAAATAAATTAAATAATGTGAAAAAAAATTGTTTTGATCCGTACACTCCTTCTACCCCCTCCCATACAAATGCATAATTTTTGTTAAATGCATTTTATCGATTCCTATTCAAACTACAAAAAGTACAAACTTCAAATTTTGCCAGAATTTGTTTCTTAATAATGTTAATAAGTGTTAGAAAAAACTAT
The DNA here is from genome assembly GCA_963669355.1 of Chorisops tibialis. Taxonomy (NCBI): domain Eukaryota; kingdom Metazoa; phylum Arthropoda; class Insecta; order Diptera; family Stratiomyidae; genus Chorisops; species Chorisops tibialis. The sequence goes on from OY770262.1 coordinate 293,006,140, forward strand.
CAGCTCCGCTTCACTCCTTCTACCACCTCCCATACAAATATCTTATAAATTCAAGAAAAGCATTTCTCCTTCAAGTATACATATGAGAGCTATTGACTTTGAAATTGAATCAAAGCATGGTGATAAGGATGATGATAAGCAGTTTCAAAATCATCTTAAACGCTCCACTTCCTGTGCCACCTTCCACACAAATGCCCCAATTTCATGAAAACTATGACTAATTTCTTTAAAAATAATGGAAACTCAAAACTTTAAATTCAGCAAAAACATTTTACATGCCATGTTCGGTGTGATATACGAAAAATACAAACTCCCCCTCTACTTCTTCCACCTCCCATGCAAAAGTCTCTATTCACTATTCGAAAGAATTTGAGATGAAATATTTTCCGGTATATTAAAGTCATTTCCATCTCATCTAGAGTATCATATAATTGGGCTTTAAGCCCAATCATAATTCTGTTATGTTTTTTTATGTAATTTAGTTTTTAAGTTAGTTATAAGTTCAAGTATCTTAAGATTTTTAGTTTTCCCCTCTTTTCTTTACTACATCCAAATACATTAGAAAAGTGTCATAAATTAAAATGTCATATGGGTTATCCATTCATCCATAAGCTGTAAAGATTTCAAACACTATCTGATCACTAACTGTAAAAAAAATTAGCGTATGCATATTATGAAGAAATTTTGGAAAATAAATATATTATGATTTATGAAAATGAAAGTTATGTTGCAATCACGAAAAAACACGCCAATCAAACAAAATGTAACGATAGTAGACTATAACAGAGAAAACGTGGACAACATCATATATATAGGAGCCAATCTCTCCAAAGACGGCAATGAAATCAAAAGACGCATAATCGTAGCAAACAAGACATACTACTCGGTACTTATAAAGAAATGCATAGACAAACGATGCTTCGAATCTACAAAACCATAATAAGACCAGTACTCTGCTATGGCAGTGAAACATGAGCGTTAATATAGGCATTAGAAAAATTGGTTATTGCCTTCAAGAGGAAGGTATTACGATGAATCCTCGGACCGGTGAGAGAAAAAGGCGACTGGGGAATCCGATACAATCAAGAATTGTATACCATTTTTGTTGAGGACCCAGAAGTCTCAACTCACATCAAACTTTGAAAGCTACAGTGGGCTGGTCCCATACAGCGAATGAAGGACAGAAGAATACCCAAAGATGTACAAAAAGGAAAGGTAGAAGGAAAAGGCCTGTCGAAAAACTGAGAAAATACTGGGAGGCTTCAATCGACGCAGACTTGGTCATTGGGCTGAGGAAATTGGAAGCGAAGCATACAGGAAGCCAAAATCCAACTTGGGCTGTAGCACCAAAGATGATGATGATCTAATTTCTGGTCATGTTATGAGGAAATAGAAAGTATATCGAAACCAATTCTTCTAAATAAAATCTATCTATGTAAGTATCTCAATAAAACTGTCCATCACGAAAGAAAATTAAATACTTGCAGTAACCATCAAGCTCAAATAAACCACCACAACACCTTAAAAAAAACTTATTATTTTTCTCCATAAATAACTCACTTTTATTGCAATAGCATTAAATTCTCTCGAGTCAAAAACCAACTCATCCCTTACTTCCTTACTTTCTTCCTTCCTTTCTTTCCCTACAGTGACATAACATTAGCATAATAAAATAAATGTTTGTTGCGATTTGGACGGTCGCATTCTATACGGAATAGGAGCATCCTACTGCTCAATTCTAATTCCATTTAAGACTAGCACATCTTGGCATTCGTCCGACATTGATTAATTCCATTCTTTAAGGTCCATCTAAAGATACTTAGTAAGTGGACTGGATAGGATCAGGAAATACGAGCGAAATTCCTCCAGGAACGCCATTTGAAAAATTTAATGGATAAGCTCGTCGATCATGAAACGTTTTGTGTGGCCCCCGTCCGATCCCAGATAATAGTACTTTATGAATATTTGATTTAAGAAAAATGGATATTTTCGTAGACCAAACTTCCTTTCCCGTTCATATAATAGAAATGCACTTTAGAGCCAAAAAAAAAAGAAAAAAACCCCGGCTACAGTGGCGAGCATAATACTGAAAATTTATGTTTTAGTGTGTTGCGAAAGTTTTGTTTACGGACTCGGCCATATAAAAATTTTGTTTTCGGGAAACGTGAAAGCTATAAAAACCACTCACCTAGTTAATGGTTTTGGTCGCATAAAATATTAAGCAGTACTAAAAGGATTCTGAAAAAGGTTTTTACCGGAAAACATCGGTATAAACTTCCGGTTTGAAATTGGTAAAAGTGAGAAATAAGACAATATTATTGATGCCACCATGTTGTCCATCATTCGAATTGGAAATGAAAACTAGGTTAAGCCATTGATACTCAGCTAGCAATATAATAGCTGGTATCATCAATTCAGTACCCAGCATCGTGAATGTATGAAATTAATGAACTGATAGGTGGAGTTTTGTATCATCCATACTGTGGTGGAATTTTCATGAATGAAAATCAGATATAGGTTATGGGATTCCTATGTATTTAACTAACTTTCTTATTGACTATTTACTGAACTCTCAATCATAGAGGTGTAGAAACAAATTAGAATACCTCAATAATACATGGGAGTCGTTATTCCATCCCAAAATAGAAAATTTAAAGCAGAGATATTAATTTTGATCAAATTTTCACCACTTCCATTTTTTTACGTATTTTACGTGCAGTACCAGACAGTCAGAATCGATCACACGGAATACTTTGAGGTCGGCAGCATAAAAAAACAGTCATCATCATCATCAATGGCGCGACAGCCCAAAAACAAAAACAGTCAGAATCTAAAAATGATGGTAGGTCATTTATGAAAACAAGAAATAAGAGTGGACCGAGAATGGAACCCTGTGGAACTCCAGAATGCACCGAAAAAATGAGGGTTGATTTGCTGAGAAGTTCATTCTCATGCTTCGATTTTGTTTACAGAATGACCTGTGTTATAAGCAATTTCGGTCTTTATGTGCAATGCACAAATACAGTCATGGAGGGAAGGAATGGGATTGGGAAGGTAGGGAAAGGGGAGTGATAACGACTGTAAAGAATGGCAGAAGCTGTTATATTTTTCAGTTGTACTGGCTGCTACTGACAAATATTTGCAGATATTATGCGGGACTGAATGATATAAAGCGAACAGAAACCATCTACTGAATATACAGAACTTCTTGAAGCGAAACTGTTTCACTTTTACACCGATTGCCCTTTTTATTTCGAATATTATTTTAATTTTGAGATAAGTATTTTAGGATTCACAGAGTCAAAAGCCTTGGCAAGGTCGGTATACATGGTCATATTCGTGACGGATCTATGGTTTCCAAAGAATTACGCAACAATGTTAGTAAGTTCGAGGAGATTTTAAGTCGGGGAGTTGCCTTTAAGGAACACATGTTGCTTTGAATAAATATGATGAGAAATATGTTCAGAGGTGGAATTATGCACTAATCGTTCACATATTGTTCCAAAGCAGTTTAGTGTTGAGATTGGACGATAGTTTTTAACATTATTCTTGTCACTTTTTAAAAATTGGGATCACGGTAGCTAGCTTCCATACTCTGTGAAAGTAACCTTCACTGAGAGAATTGTTGAAAATCGCAAGCGGAGAAGATAATTCATCACAAGGCTTTTGGTGAACCGATGGGAATACCACCAGAGCCTGCTTACCTTATTTTATACCACTGATACCACATGATTCAAGATGCTCGGCATCCCATAGTATCAGGCCAAAGGCCTTTGGTCCGGCCTTAGTGGGTCACAGCAAGCGCCTTCAAGTCCGAGAATGGCGTTGATACTGATCGATCTACTCCATGTAAAAGCAACTCTCTAAAAGCAACTTTACTGGAGTCGCTGAAGTTTCCTAGACCAGTTGAAAAACCACGGAACCACTATCCGAGCTTGGTTTTCAGCTGATGAAATTGTTTCTTGCTCTCGGCGTCCTTACACCGCTATGCCTTTTTTGGCCGTGTTTCCGCTCGTTGTTTGTTCACCTAACCTATGTTATTATAGTGATTCATTTTACGGTCGATCACTGATTGCAGTTATATGCACCGAGTGACCGCAGTCCTTCTAACGCCATTCAATGTTCTACACGCCAATCATAGTCCGTTTTCGAATGCCAAAAGTCGTTATCGTAAAATCCCGACCGTGTGCAAAGTGTTCTATCCATTTCACGTTTCAGTTAGAGTTTAAGATAAAGGGTGATAATTCCATGATCCACTGAGTGTCCATTTGCCATTGTAAGGGCAATTAGGACTGGCCTTGGGTGCATTCTACCTCCATCCCAGCAATATAAACAACAAAAATAATCCATCCCTCTACCCGCTCCAATAAAAAATGATGCAACTTCAGAACTTTACAATAAGTTGATTCTTTTGTAAAGTATAAGACATATCATTTGCATTATTGTTGTATTATATTTATTTCTTAAAAACCTTGAATCCTTCTATCATCTTCCACACAATCTATACATTATCTAGAGTATTGCAAGGATGTGCCTTATGTGCAATCTGTTCTGTTCTGTTATGTTTTTATTGAGAACTTGATTCATATTTGTGGGACATGTTCCATCTATGTATACAGATGAGTATCCTAGAGAGTAGCATGTTGGTCTACAATGCGAAGGTCGTGAATTGAAATCCCGGTCGATGTGCAATTCGAGCACTCTGCCTGCTTTGATATACCTATAGTTACCTCAATCTACGGAAATGAAAAAAATCGTAGATAGAGGGTTGTACGAAGTGCTAACAATCCTTCCACAATAATTAATGAAAATATGATTTGGGCTGTAGTGCCATTGCATGCACAATATATGTGGAATTATGGAAATATATATTTCCTAAATGAACTAATTTTTATACTACTCTCCATGACCCGCCCCTTTACAAGTTTTTGCTCCCCTTGCCTTGCCGTTTGCAACGCCAAGAAATAATGTTCGTACAGAGTCGCCAAGGGTACATATTGTTTGTTGTCGCTCAATAACCTCGATTCCGAGTGACCGTCTGTCTCTATAGTTGAGCTAGGGTATAGCCTAGTAGGTAGCGTGTTGGTCTTGTAATGCGAAGGTCGTGAGTTCAAATCCCGGTCAGCGCAATATATAATTCCAGCCTGCTTGGATATACCTCGGTCACCTCAATTAAAAATTAAAATTTTGACCACAGTATAACAATGCAATAATTTTCAATACCGAAAAATGTTGTTTTGATGCGCATACTTCTTATACCCCCCCCCCCCCCCTATACAAATGGAAAATTTTGTGGAATGCATTATATTTCCATTAAAACTAAAAACGGAAGAAACTTAAAATTTTGTCAGAATTTAACCTTAATAATTGCTATAAATGAAGAAAAAAATAGAAACTTCGATTCAACTTCTACCCCCTCCCATACAATTTTTTTTTATTAGAAATCCAAGAAAAGCATTATTCTTTCGAACACACGTATGAGATCTATCGACCTTAAAATTAGAGCAAAGAATGATGATAAGGATGCCGATATATTTATTTTATATTTTTTTTATATATTTTTCATACCACGTTCAGTGTTATACACAAAAATTACAAAAATTCTCCTCTCTATTTCTACCACCTCCCATATAAAAGTTACTCTTCACTATTCGAAAGAATTTAAGATGATATATTTGTCGGTACATCAAAATCTTTCCTATTTCATCTAGTATATAAGCATGATAGGGCCTTACACTCAATCATAATTCTGTCATTATACTCTAGATGAAATCTGAGAGTATAATGTGTTTGCCTTACCGTTTCTAGCGCTAAGAAATAGTACTCGCACAGATTCGCCAAGGGTACAGAAATATCTGTTGTCGCTGAAAAACTTCGATTCTGATGATGTGTCCTTCTGTCCTTAATCGATTTTCATTGAAACTAGAAAAAGTGTAAACTTAAAATTTTGCCAGAATTTGTCCCTTAATATTTGTCAAAATATGAGCTTCTCTTCACTCCTTTTACCACCTCCCATACAAAATTGGAAATTCAAGAAAAGTATTTCTCCTTCGAACATATGAATAACAAAGCAATGTGATTAGGATGTTGATAATTAGATTCAAAATCATTCAAAACCTCCCACTGCCACCTCCCATACACATGCCATAAATTCAGACAAAAATTGTTCAAATTCCTCGAAAATTATGAAATCTACAATCTTTAAATTCAGCATGAAGCATTTTGCATACTACGTTCGGTGTTATATACAGAAATTGAAAACCTCCCCTCTCTCCTTTTATCACCTCCCGTACAAAAATCATTATTCACTATTGTAAAGAATTTGAGATGACATATTTTCCGGTACAATAAACTCTTTCCTATTTCATCTGGAGTATCATATGATTGGGCATTACGCCCAATCATAATTCTATTATGTTCTAATTTTACTTTATTATTTTAATAATAAAGTATTGTGATCGACTTGGGAAAAAAAAAAAATTTGCTACCCTGAAATTTTGTTTTTTCGCGTTTCGTGACTAAATTAGCCTAAAAATGCAAAAAAAAAAAATCCGTCTGTCTGTACGCCGTCCGCCGTACGCCGTCCGCCGTACGCCGTCCGCCGTACGCCGTCCGCCGTCCGCCGTACGCCGTACGCCGGTGTGTACGCTCAGAGCACATTAACTCCCAAACCCTTCGAGATAGAAAGCTCATTTTTGGAGGGATTGTAGGTAGTTGCGGATCTCAGGAGGACACTCATTTTTGGGGGTGTAAGGGTTCAGGGGGAGGCGGGGGGAGCACTTAAACCGAAAACTAAGAACTCAAATATCTCAAACATGGTTACAGCTAGGAAGCTAAAAATCAATATACATATAAAAGGGTTTATGGGACAACTTTTAAAATTAATCTGATTTTTTTATCCATTGGGGTGCAAAAAGGGGGGGCTAAAAACCAATTGTCGGCCGAATTTTTTTTTCAAATGATTATATCTTCGAAATTACTTAGCATAAAAAATTTATAATTTTAGACCATCAAGGTGGCATACAGATTCACTGGAATCAGCTTACGTAGAGGCTAATTATTGTAAGGGGGAGAGTCAGGGGGGGTGCAAAGAAAAACACTTAAAAATCAATATCTCGACTATTTGTTGAGCTTTGCAATTGAAACTTGGTACTTATATTAAGCTATACTAGAGAAATACGAAAAAAATATAGTATTTGGACTAAATAGTAGTGGGGGAAAATGGGGAGCATTGAACTTTCCAAAATTTCAAACCATTATATCTCAAAATTGAGGGCAGATATCACATCAAAAATTTGTCAGATCATAGAACTATATAGTTTTCAATTTTGGTAAAAAAATTAAGTGGGGGGGTGAAAGGGGAGGGAGGTGGAAAGCAAAAATGTTGAAAATTTTGAGTAATTTTTTTAGGGCTCTGGTAAAAGATACAGAGTTTAAATTTTGCAGGTTAATATATCAATTTATTGTACATACATAAAAAATAATATAAATTCTACAATTGTTATGCACCGACCCCCCTGGTCTAACGTGCACAAGGTGTTTCATGTGAAATGAAAAAACACATAAGCTGAAAATTTTTGAATGAAATTTTAAGGTAGAAACTTGAAAATTTGCGAAATGCATTTAAAAAAAATTCCTCAAAGAATGAATTATTAACTGGTCGAAAATCTTTAAAACTTCTACCCCCTCCCATACAAAATTATTTTTTCGACCATTTTCAAGAAATCAATTACCACCTAACTATTAGAAGCTATCAATTTGAAATTTTGCATAAGAACTTACAAAAATAATTGAAATGAAAATACGTTAAAAGTTTTGAAATCGCGCTTACCCTTCTACCCCCTCCCATACAAAAGTATGATTTCGACCAATTTCATTAAATCAACTAATAACAAACAATTTGCAAGCTGCGAACTTGAAATTTTGTACGAGCACCTTACAACTAAAAAGAAAGAAAATTGCATCACAAGTCTTACGATTCCCCTACCTCCTCTACCCCCTCCCATACAAAATTATTTTTTGGAGCATTTTTATGAAATAAGTTATCAGCTAACTCTTAAAAGTTATCAAATTCAAATTTTGCATTGAAACTTATAAAAATAATTCAAATGAAATCGCTTTAAAAATTTTCAAATCGCGCTTGCCCTTCTACCCCCTCCCATACAAAACTATGATTTCGACCAATTTCATAAATCAACTAATAACCAACAAACTAAAAGCTATGAACTTGAAATTTTATCAAAGCACCTTAAAAGAGAAGCGAAATAAAACTGCATATCAAAATTTACGATTCCCCTACCTACTCTACCCCCTCCCATACAAATGTTCGGTTTCGTGAATGTAAAATACACCGAATTTTATGAACTTCGTCTATGAGACACATTCTACACAGAGAATATTGGACGTGATTCAAGCAATTAATTAAAAAGCTATTAACATCCACCCACCCTTACTATTACCCCTCCTCCTCCCCTCCATAAAAACCCAAACTTGTAGAAACGAATGAAATATTGTTAAATAGACAACAGCCCTGCCAAAGAACTCCCTTTCACTTAGCCTTCCCTAACCACTCTTACCTGCATATTGACTTTCCACACATCCGCAACATGTCCCAAGAATAATAAAGTTTCGCCCGACTTGTTGGCAGTTTATTTATTTTTAATATTATTTCTATTTATTACCACACATGCAAATAACGTTATTAAGAAACCCACAAAATCAAATTTTGTCTAATGGAACTTTCCTATTTCATAGGCACAGATTAAATTAACGCACGATTAGGTTTTACGCGTAGCGTTAATTATTCTGTTAAGTTTATTCTTTAATGAATTTCTATGCTGTGTGAAAACATCCGTATTATATTTTGCATTAATTTCAGATTCATTAAATGTACGCTACATTCGAGTAATTACCCTTTCGAGTAATGACACTTGAAATTATAATTAATTATTCAAATACATCATAATTTCAATTCACATCGAAATTCGAAAATAAACACATAAATTAGGTACACGTTTGCCTTATCGATCGACTGGTTTACTTTTTAATGGTCGTTAGGACTAATGATTAAATTCGAAAACCGTCGTACATGTACTAAGTAAATTTGTTTTTTATCGATCCTACACTTCATGGTAGTTAAAAATATCAGTTGCTCTTATGTGTATCAGATTTACACACGTTTCATAATCGAAAGTAAACACGTGTGTAATTTGTGTAAGCGTTTGTGAAAAATGAAGGTGTATCAGCTAAGCCAAAGGTGGTCTTACAGGTCACAATAATTGACAATAAAGTTGAGTGCGGCCAACAAAATATACGCAGATCGGGTAGAATATGTCTTACGATCACGTCGTCAGGTGCGGTACCACAGGTGACTGATATATGGCCGTAATTTGATAGCGGCGGTTCCGGCCGTTGAATTGAATGTAGAGGACAAGTTGGTTGCATGACCATACTACGAATACGCTACGGTTTTTCATATGCACAATGGCGTGAAGTTGTTGATGGCGTATCATGTGTCAGACACCGTACTCATTGGCATCCGTATCATGAATAACAGCAGAAATCTCTAGTAAGTGGAGATTCTTAAAGATTTCCGCACAACTGTAAAAGTGTGCTTATCAAATGAACGCGACATGAAGTTTGTTTTTGGATTCTATTGTTGCTAAAATACCTTTTTTTTCCTTAGGTTTATCTAATTCAGCTATGACGTCTTTTTTAAGCAATTTTTCAAAGTTAATTCAGATTCTTATTTGCCTGTCGTCTCTAATGGATTTTCAAATCGGAAAAAAATGGATTTGAACGAAATTTCTCGGAAAATATAGGCAACATAGGTGGGTGGGCATATCCATGGGTTATACTCGTATAATAGACTCGTATGTATGTGTGGGTATGTTTTCCGAGTTGTGTGGATGTTTAAGGGTGCTCTGGTCCGGATTTCAATTCAATTACCCTGAATCCTTACCATAGTCTATATGCGTCGTTCGACAGGAAAATTGATTAAGGGTTAACGTGTTGCATACAAATCTGGTTTAAAATTAAATCTAGACTGGAAATATCAATGAAAATTTTGAATAATAAGTAAACAGGATAGGAAATGGCTTGGCAAAAAACATTTTTTCAGATTTAAGGATGTGCTTCCTGTAAACAATCTAAGATGTTATTTGTCCTAAGAGTTTCAACTAGAGCTTATCGGACTTTATATCTAACATATCTTTCTTGCATTTGTCGTTTCAAGCAGCTTCCTATCTAGAAGCACTATAGCGCCTTTACAAGAAAAGGCAACGCCAGCCAAAGTCTGCTGCCGGCAAATGTTCCTTTTTTGCTTTTCGGGAAGAAAAAATGAGCCAGAAAACGGAAATCTTATTTTCAGAATGCTCATGTCAAGTGTCTACTCTGGCAGTTTATCCGGTCGGTTGAATGTTTGTTTTGCGAATTTTGCCCAAGACACTCGCCTCACGAAAGCCCCTAGTGGGTACCTTTTCTCAAGAAGATCAAATCGAACGATATAAATGCCGGACCGGTGGTTTGCATTCAATTCGAAGATTTCAATTTTCGACGACGGCATATATTTTCTTTACATTTTACCATTTTTTTTTTTTTATTATTATTTATTTCTTAATGTTTTTAGCATCTTCTGATGAACTTCAACATGGTCGTCTGGTTAAATGCTATTATACAAGCATAGAAAAATTCGTTGAAAACGTTTCGGATATCCGTCGTTCTTCTATGCCGATCTTTACTCTCTATATACTTTGAAGATTTCGATTAAAATCTTCAAATCAGTCCGAGAAGGTTCTCGCAGAGATATAAATGCTCGTTGCATATATAGCGAGAATATGAAGGACTTAAATTCAAAAGGAATGACGAGACGCAGACTAAAAACAGATTTTCATCCTTAATAATAATTTTCAATAAAGTCTTTTGTGATTTCGGGTTCCTGAAAATGAGTTTTCCTTTATTAATCTCAACCGCAACCGTCTTGAATCTGAGTGAAACTTTCGGCCGCCGGATCGGGTACGGATAAAGAAAATGGAAATTTTGTTAAGCCATTCCGTCGCATCAAACGATTAATTATAAGTTTTCAGCTTATTTTTATTGATCATAGCATCATCTTCATCTGGCTATTTGTGATTTATAAATCTTATAATGACGAACCGGTGAGCTATGAAACCATCGTACGGGGTGTCCTTCAAGATACTCTAATATCTTCGGAATGAACCATATTCTTTCTTTCTTTACCAATATTCCGTTTAATAATCGATGACTTTCGGTAAGTTTTATAGTGGTTTTGCTAACAAGACACTGAATGTTTCTTGAAAAGAAACTACAGAGAAAGGCAAAGAGCTTATTTCATCTGTTTTCCGTTTAGTTTTTCTTTAAATTGGATAAAATCAGAAAAATGAAGCCGTCCTCTTGGGTACTGAATAGCCAGAATTGTGGTAACGTAGAGCGTATTTTCATTGCTTGTTGTCTGTTCTTGTGGTTTTTCCAGCTCTAACTTGTGCCGAATACGTTTTTTTTCCATGTAAACTTTTCAAAGAAGTTATAGAATCTTTCCCTTGGTTTCCTTTCATGAATTTTCTTCCTTTCTTATGCAGTAATGTTGCAAAATTTTTAAGTGGAAAACCTTGAGTTTTTCTATCTCAAGTTTCCTGTAGTTGTATTTAGTTTTAAATTATTTTTAATTTAAGTAAACAGAAAATATTCATAAAAAGTTGGACTAACTTGTTTTACTCTAATTTTGTATTGCATGCAGTTTATTTCGAAAAAGAAAACTTCAGCAGTATAGAAAGTACGAAAGAAATACGTTGGGGATTTATATACGAATATTAAACCGAAAAATCATTATTTACTAACTAAAAAATCTATAATAGAACTAAGCAAATTTCAAAGAACTCTACCAGGCTAAGCTTCGTAAAAAGTTGTCTGGTACATATCGAACAAAAATCATGCAGAAGGAAGTCTAAAAAGATAGTGTGGCAGTGTCGAATTGCACTATGAAGAGTGTAAAAATATAGATTAATAGGTCGTTAATATTTCCGCGAAAATCTAAATTAAATGTATTGCTACGCATAGAACTATCAGCTTTTTTCAATAAATGTATCGCAACTTTTAGCAATTCTATATAAGATATTGCCTTTGATTGAAAATGGTACTTCTTAGCTTTCAATGAATGCGATGAAGCCAGTAGCCTTGTCAGCGAGACTATCCTGAAGAAGTCGAAGCTCTATATACCTTGCAGTCATGAAAGAGTCTGGCCGAACTCTTGGTTCAATAAAAATTGTCTTAATGCCATCCAGCCCAAGAAATAAGAGATTCAAAAACATAAAAAGGCAATACAACACCTGTTGAAAGAGCACTCTCAATGCGTCAAAAAATGACTGCAATTTCTTACGAGTAATTAAACGTGTTACATTTGAGCATGTCGATGTAAGATTCTCCAGTGCCCTAAAGTTTTGAAATCTTACTGGTTATTCGCCAAAATAGCTTACAAAAATTTTATCGGGAGTGCTAATTGAAGCTCTCCATTTCCCAAAAGATGGCGCCAGCAGTAAATATTGATCGAAAATGGTGGATGAGAAATGTCACAATTTAACGATCTGTCAACAATTCCTCATCATTAGATTTGTGAAGTTTTATCGGCCTCATATATTTTTTTGTACGCGAATGTGTCGAAGTTTGAGCCAAATATGCATCGTTTTCAAGAAGTTTTGCTTTTTGCCTTCAATTCGAAAAGAATCTGCGGCTGAGGCGCGTCGAATGATAGTTGAAACTTATGGAGAGTGGTATCAATGCTTCAAAAGCAGTGATTTCAAATTTTTGCGGTATGTCATGTGCTATTGAAACCGAGTGAAACCATCACGGTAGATCACTATCGACTACAGTTGAAGCGTTTGAGACGATCATTCAAGAGAAACGGCGACAGAATCAAGAGAGACACCACAAAGTGATTTTTCTGCACGACAACGCTCAGCTACATGTTGCTTAGGTTGTGAAAACCTACCTGGAAACACTGAAATGGTACATCCTATTCCACCCGCTGTATTCTCCAGACATCACCCCATCTGACTACCACCTATTCCAATAGATGACGCATGGCTTGGCTGAGCAGCACTTCCATTCATACGAAGAAGCCGAAAATTGGGTCGATTCGTACTAAATCTTGTTGATGACAAACGTGCCGTGATTGATCCAATCGAAAAAGCTACCTATTTCGTAAGAAACTCTCGCCATCCACCATCGAACCAATCGTCTCCCATTCCACTTTTTGGTTTCTTGCTACCCATGTTGAATTTTCGTATATTTCTGGAATCTTTGAAGAGCTCAACATACATAAACCTGCTGATCCGAACAGCATTCCTCCCATTGCTTTCAAAAAGTGCTCCTCTTCTTTAGCTAAATCTCTTCGCAATGTTTTTACGGTTCTTACTAATCTGGGTACCTTTTAGGAATGTGGAATATTGCGAAAGTTCAACCAATTAGTAACAAAGGAATCAAAACGAACCCCGCCAACTAACATCCGATAGCTATTATTTCAGTGCTCTCGAAAATAATGGAAACTGTTGAAAATTACAAAATGGATAACCTCTCTTAGCTAAGCAAAGGTCATAGGTCTGAATGCTATCCTTGCTGAATGGATTAGAGCTTTTTCGGTAAACGCACTACGCAAGGTGGCATTACTTCTTCTTCTTTACCAATAGATTCCGGCGTCCCTCAAGGCTAAGATTTACCTCCCACACTTTCAATCTAATTTGTTTAGTTTTTATTCATTCTAATTGCTATATTAGAATAACTGTGCATTGCATTATAGAGTAAACCCTTAAATTATACTCGTTGCCGTAAAAAAAGTGCTAATCGCTAGCAAGTCATTTGAATAACGTTCTGCTGTTAGTAGAAAATATTTTTTTTATAACGTATCAAATTTTTGTAAAAGCAAGAAAAAAGTTTAGTAGCTCCTGCTCGAATTTTTGATTGCATCAAAAACTGAAGGGATTGTCATTTATTGCAGAAAAACAGTAACAGTGAAGAGAGAAACAGGAAGATAATTAAAGGATCAAGTCTCTATATGTTTATTTTGCGTGAATACCTGCCATTATGGCTTAACTGCACGGTTGTCTTTAGAAACACGGATTGTATTTGTGAACATAATCTTCGGCATTCATACTGCTGGATTGAAAACCTATATAATATCTCTACTTGTCTGAGGGTCAAGACGCCCGGTTGTAAACGCAAATTCGCACCGTGAAATGATGACAAGTTCTAAGCTTCGATGCCCGCAATGTGTCCTTAACCATCACCAATATGTGCATCCCGAAAGGAACTCATCCAAGCACGTTTTACTCAAACCATGTCGCACCAGTTTCCACTCCACTACGTATGACGTCAGATGTTCCATAAAAACCACCTTTCTCGGTTCAGTTTCCGATCCCTTCGGTTCACTACTTTGACACCTGCATCCCGAGCTATACATCATTTCGATCCCCTCGGTCACTTCTCTCCTTCACATATGTATCATGTTCTATCAATCTCAATGAAAGCATTAGATTTCACGGTCTTTTCACTGACCAGATCGTTACTCACTTCCGTATTTACCTTGTATCACCAGTTCAACATTTTGTCTTTTCCTTTTCACTCCATTTTGGCATCCATCAGATCTCTACTTTGTCAATCCATCCCAGTTAGGCTAAGCTAGGTGGAGCATTTCGTTCACTTCAACCCTTGTAATAGCGTACAATTTTGTTCTTCCAAAGATTTTATCCTTTTAGGCGCAAATCTCAGTAACAATCTCGATTGGAGTCAACATATCTTTGAAATTGGTCTTGATGCCTCGAAACGTCTAGATATTCTTCCTAAATGCATGAAATACTTTACGCCTCACGACTTAGCTACTATCTACAAAGCTTACATTCGTCCTCGCTTTGAGTACAACTCGCATTTTTGGGCTGGAACACCCAAAACTCGTCTTGTGCTGCTCGATCGAATCCAAAAATATGCGTTCCAACTTATTGGAAATGAAACCATTACGGCTCCTATTGGCTCCCTCGAGAATCGCAGAAATGTCGGAGTACTCAGCATTTTCTATCGCTACTTCCATAGTAAATGCAATTCAGAGCTATACGCACTTATTCCTCGTAAAGTGGAGGAATAAGTGCTCTGAACTGCATTTATTATGGAAGTAGCGATAGAAAATTCTGAGCACTCCGACATTTCTTTTCCATACTCGTCAAGCGGAACATGCGCAGGAGTATACTGTCAATCTTTTATCTTCCCGTACAGTGAAATTTAGGCTTTCATTCTTTTTCCCGAACATCCAGACTCTGGAACGCATTGCTGGAGGGATTATCATTTAACGTTTTGCCAATCGGGTATAACCTCCAATCCTTCAAGAATGATGTTCACCGTCATTTCCGCCTCTCTCCATCCAAATTTCCATAATACACCAAAATTAAATTCACTTCCTTTACCAACTTAACTGTGTAATGCATTAAAGGGTGACCCCTAAGTTATACTCGATGCCTTAAAAAAATCCACCACTAATTTTGCAATAACTATTCAACAATAATAGCATTCGATTTCGCTCCCCTTAGTTCGTTACTGTACCTACTTCTTACGATCGCCTGCATTTCGTTTACCTTGATCGCAAATGTCCTCTACATAAGCTCTCTGTCCACCCATCAATCCATCTACTTCTCCCGTCAGTGCTGCTATTTCATCGATTACACGGATGTTACACCATGGGTCTATATACCTATTTTCCCCTTCGTTTTCCACTCATGCTACATGCCATGAGGTCCTGGACACTTCTCCCGTTCTATCTGCTTTTAAGCCTTTGGTTCGGCCTTCGGGGGTTGCTACCTACTTCAATCTAAGCTCATGCGTAGCTTTGATACTGATCGATTAGCTCAGGTCCATGGAGTCGTCAGGCAATATTACTGGAATCGCCGTAGACCAGTAAGTACCTCCTGCGGGCAATGAAAGGGTTCAGTCAAAAGAGGCGGTTGATATTCACCTTGATCTTTTGAATGTTTTATTGGTTACTCGTGTGCGCGGGCAGCAGTACGTATGTAATAGTGAGAGAAAAGTCGAGGCAAACAAATTTAAAATTTCCCGAGAACAATCTGCATTAAAATATCAGTAAAAACCGGCAGGCCAACAGATGTTACGTCTATGTTCATGCGAATCTAGAGTTAAGTTGATTTGTGAATATCTTATCAATTTTATAGCCCAAGTTTGAACTGCTCCAATGTGGAGTTGTATTCGAATTCCGGCATTACGAAAGACTACTAGATTATCAGCAACTCGGAAGATGGAAGCATTTTCTTGAATCGCCTAAGCACACCCTGTTTAGGAGTAATATGTTGCATTAACAATATTTTCCGTGAGTGTGATGCCCAAAATCATTAGGTTTGGGGATACAAGTAATGCCTCATTGCTAAAAATCTTCTTCATCAATGACACTACAGCTCAAATCGTGCTTTGGCTTCCTGATCTTAACATTTATTTGTTATTGGAATATGGTTGTTAGTCCTTCGCACAGCCGTCTATCTACGATTTTTCATTTTCGCAAATTGAGGTGCGTTTGTATATCTTCGTAACTAATGCTTTGAGAATGTACGTCGATCGTGATTTGAACTCCCTACGTTCGCATTGTAGACCAACGCGTTCCCCACTGGGCTATACCCAAGCTTGGCGAAAATCCCTGAATCCAAATTTTTATCTCACTTGAGAGATGTGATACAGCTTTGTATTTAGGGCGCATTCACCCCATTCGAGAACATCTGAGAGATTTTTATTCAGTGTTCGATTCATACTCCTACGTTGTATATAAGAGTTGCTAGAACAGGCTAATGGCATGTTGTTGGAGTGATAGGAGAAATTGATGACGTTGTAATCCCCAATTTATAAAAATCAAAAACAGATTCGGGAATAGGACTGATCGTTAAGAGAACCCAAGAAAAAGAAAACACTACATTTAATACAATATTAGTTGAACGATAGGTTAGAAATCTATCAATCCATCGAACTAGGAAGCAATTTGTACCAAGTGCGTAGTGCCATACTCTATCGAACGCTTTGAAAATGTCCAGAGCAACAGTGCAAGATTCAATAAATAGATGAACACTTTTCTCCAATGCTCGGTTGAAATTGTCAAGAGATTGCCAGTTGAACATTTTTCTGCAAAGCTTATTGGTGATTGCCAAGAATATCGTAATGTTCGAAATATTTCATCTCTCATTTGATAATGACTGTTTCCATAGCCATCGATAAGAATAGCAACGTGATGGGCCGCCGGAAGTGAATATACTGGCTTGGATTAAAATGATTTTCCACGTGATCCTTAGAGAGCACTGTTTCTGTGAACCGTAAACATGCAGGTTCCAGTTAAATCCTTCAAATGACTGGACCGGGGAATCAAGTCACAAATAGTCCATAGAAAATTTTCTTAATTTCAAACCCTTTATGCGAAATATTCACATGTTACAACACACGCGGGACGAAAATCTCTTCCAAAAAAGAAAGGATAAAATAAATTAAAATTTCAATCACTACTGAATACAAAACAAAATAGAAAACTACCACTTATACACAGAATTCCTAATCCTCGAAACACGTTTGCCTCATTAATGCCAAAAGGATTCATCATAAACTAAAAGCTAGTCGGCAGTAACCTCTCCTGTTCGTAGATTCAAAAGTTTAAACAATTTAACTCTTCGCTATGAAGCACACATCCAAATGACCCAAATTGCAGCTCATGAATATTCCATTCGGATAATCAGCTTTCAGTCTCCCCCTCCTCCTACCGAATAGCCTCACGGAATTTCAAAATCATTTTCATCACTAATTTCTTCATGGTTATGCAAATGACTTAAAACCTTTCGAATTGTCCTTGATTGAAAATGTCGATCAAAGCGAAGAAATCACAAAAGCTTCGCTTTGAAAATTTATAGTCCACGAATGAAATGTCCTGAAAAAGCTATGTATTGCAGCATATGTAGATATACTATTTCATCAATGAAATTGCTGCAGATTCACTGAGCCTGTTTGTATTATATATCAGTGTCGATACTGTTCCGATGTGTACGCAACCACGTAAAACACGTTCAGGATACAAACACGAACGCAAAAGGATGCTTTGTATAAAGTGTGACAGAATAATTGCATACGACAATCAAATAATCTCACAGTGGAATTCAACAACGAGGCTCTGTACTATATTATTTATAACAGATCCCTCTACCTTATGTCAGGATTTATTTTCAGTCGAAAATATTTGCAGGAGTAACAAGTTTGTCGGTAGTCGCACAAATTGAAGTTAATAACGCCCAGAATCACAAATCAAATTACACACAAAATTCTCTTGATTCAGAGCCGGGCTATTCGTAGGGGATTTCATTTCCACAAACAGGACACAGTCTCCAACACAACATACTGAAAACTTTTCAGGACTCATTTTGTAAAGTGTCAGATCTTCTCGAAGTTATCCTACCTCTCGTGATGGGTGTGGCAAATTATATATTGGCTTCATTTCTCTTCTGCTTCTCGTCTCCTTTACCTTTCATTTTTAAATCGATAAATTTCCCAAAGCAATCACATATTCCATGTTCGAAATAAGTTGAAGGCAAAATTACAGGGATGCAAAAAAAAAAAAAAAGAAAACCAGCCTGAACGATAAGGGAAAATTTATTTGAATTATTGAACAAATAGAGGATCTCTTATTCAGCACTTCCTTCGGGTTGGGAAATGTCTTCCGAGCACTGGTTTCCTTTCCCTCATTCACTCAATATCGTTGGGGTGCAATCAGTCTGTTACTTTTGATATGTGTGTGTCGGAATTGGAGTAATAGGGGCGGTGGATGTCCCATTATATTCGTATGTTTACCTCGTCTCGAGGTAATACCGATTCCTTTTTCACACACATAATACATATATTTCAGCCCATTCAATGACCAATTTTCGATCCTTTGTAGCAATTGAATCAAACCTAGAAAATGATATTGAAGACCTTTATGGTAGCGTCCTGTTCTTTTTTCCATTTTATTCCCTTTTTTGTCTGGGATTTACTTAATAGACGTTTTAGGGTTGATAAAACTTGACCAACCCGAGAAGGAGAGCAGAATCGATTGAAAACGGTTAGACCAATTTTTTCCTAACTAAGTTAAATAAGAGGACCTTTGAATTACAAATACGAGCAGTTTTGTTTCGAATGTATTATTAGATAAAATCATATAACACACAGAGATAAGAGAAATTCCATTGGAGATCATGGGAAGCAATTATTGATTAATACTGAAATTCAATATTTAATTCATGGGAAAGAAAATTTCTTCCCTTTCGTCGGCTTCGTTGATATTTTTTTTTTTTTGAATAAAATTTCAAAAGAATAATTTTATTATTTATTTTATATTTTAATTCATTTCATTTCTATTGAATTGATTTTCTGGTCAATCCATTCATAATAATTTTATTTTTCGTTATGATTTATGATTTTGTTAATTAGTTTATTGATAATTGTATTAACAAAAATTCAGTTTATAAAATTTGTTTGCATAATTTTCTATTGGACTGTTGAAATAGTTGCTTTCACATTAATATTTGAAGTTATAAATGAATTTGCTATTTAATAAAACTAAAAATCTGACGAAAATTCTGAAAACTACGGCGTATCTACACGCATGGTACCATGCAATCTAATTAAAAGCAAATATCACAAAAAATGTTATTCAGTGACAGAAATATATTTCTGTTTTTGTCGTTCTTTAATGTATGGGTTAGCATTTTATTTCCCACAAGGATAACATATCAAAAAGCTAGAAGTTTTCTCTGTCGCAATATGCAACTGTCACTTGCTTTTAAAAATTTCACAGATAGAAACATTTTTGTCACAATAATATTTTTCAAAAAGGTTTTCTGACGTTGATAGGGAAAGAGAATTTAGATTTGTACATAAGTCCTGGATTCTCTAGAGAAAAAATACCTGGCGCTATGATGAAATTAAAGGAGAAGAATCGGAATTTTAGTCAGTACGCTTTGTCCTTAAAATCAGAAATTGGGTTATTATAAAAGATTTTAGTTCTCCATTTTAATAATAATTAACTATTGTTTATTGGAGTTGATAGTAAGATACGTACATGATCGATCGTAATTGATATCATATAAATATAGAGTGACGTATCCGACTGTCTACCGAAGTATCTGCATAACTATCTGTCTAATCGTCTATCTATGTACGAAATTGTGTACTATGACAATAAAGAAACCAACGAAAATGGTGGGGGTAAAACGCGACTCATCAATGAATCCACCCATCCTTTCTACATCACCCCCTTTCAAGCTTGATATATTGATTCAATGTACTAGAGGTATTGATCGTAATCGCAGTTAAGTGTTAAATAATTGACTTTAGATAGAATCTAAATCAATTTCCTATAGGAGCGTAGGACAGAAACAGGTCTTTTTGCTTTTTTCCTTGGTTTTCGCCAGGGCTTGTTTATTTCTCTGGCCTCCTCGTCAACTACTCGCTTCTATGTACTACATCGTCGACCTGCCGAAATCTTCCTTGAGGATTATAATTGAGAGCTTATTTGGCAATGTTTCGCAATGATATCCTCAAAGTGTGGCCAATCCACGTCCATTTCCTTCTTTGAATCTCAATGACTCTTTTAGTCTGTCATCTGGCCAAAATATTCGTAAAATGCGTAAGAAGCATTGGCTCGCGAAAGTTTGCAGTTTCTTGGTAAGTGAAAGGAATACTTTCCATGTAGTACCATCCTATAATAACACCGACTTGACGCATGCATCAAACACTTGCAGCTTCGTTCGTACGGAGATCTCTCCGAACCTCCCGAAAACGGAAAAGGTATCGAATGCCTGATGAGTTTTATTTGTAAGAGGCTCAATATCATTTTTGGCTCCGCTGTCCAATGTGATAAAGCTAGTGACGAAATAAGCATATTTGCACCTTGAGAGTGATTGAGTTCGAATCCATGTGCTTGTACTTGTCTTACGCACATTTATTTTCATTCCTGCCTTTTTGTATTTTGAATGCAACGAGCAAACATTGGACTCTAAGTGCAAGCGGTTCTGTGCAAGCAAACATACATCTGCATAACCAAGGTGATATAAGATGTTAAACAGTCTGCAGAACTTTATCCTCCCCACCTTCTAGTGCAGCTTTCAATATGTCATTTATTACTAACAGAAACCGGGCTGGGGAGAATATGTAGCCTTGTCTGACACTCGTTCGGACACAAAATCTTTAGGACAGCCATATCCGACACCTTACATCTTCGTAAGATTCTTTAATCATAGGAAGCTTTGATCTTATCTGGAATATATCTCCCACGCAAAGCATTCCATATTTAATCTGGCTTAACACTGTCGATAGCCTTCTAGAACTCCACAAACATGAGATATAGTGGCGAACCCTTTTCAGCGAACTGCTCCAATATTATCCATAGGGTATTACCTTAGTTATGATTTTCAATAAGTAGACTTATATTATGCCAATTGCCATTCTTCGGGATTTTCACAATAATGCCCTCCTTCCATTAAGCCCTTAAGACCTTTCTTAATTTCATACCTCTGTTTATTAGTCAGTCTACTGTGGCGTATAATAATTACGTCAGTAAAATCAAGCGATCAATCAAGCCTCAGCAGTTCTGGAATTTTGTGAATTCCAAAAGGTGCACCGATGGTTATCCCGTTTCTATCTCTTTGACGGTGTAGTGAGTGATGACCCCTTGGCTATAAGCAGCTTTTTTGCTTTCACTAGCTCAAATAGTATTATTAGTCCTGAGGATTTCCATTACATGTCGAAATTCCCTTCTACCTCATTAGAGATGAAAGATCTTCATATTGAGGAAGCGAACGTTTTGAAGTTTATTTCAAGCATCGCGGATAGTTTTTCTAAAGGTCCAGATGGCATCCCTACTGCCGTAGCACTTCTCTGGCTCTGTCTTTATGTCACATATTTAACGTTTCTCTCAGATATTTCCTAGTTTGTAGAAATACTCCACTACCAGGCTATTGCTCAAGAAAGTAGAAAGAATTGATGTGTGTAACTATCGTCCTATTGCTAATCTTTCTTGCAATTCTAAGCTGTTCAAGGCTGTTGTTTGTGATATAATGAATTTTCACGGTAAATCAATCATTAGTCCAGTCCAACAAGGGTTTACCAAAGGTAGGTCAACCACAACGAATCTAATGGAATTTTCCAATTTCACAATTCCAGTGATTGAAGGCGGCAAGCAGGTTGACTGCCTTTATCCGACTTTAGCAAAGCTTTTAATAAAGTGGACCATACTATCCCAGCTTACAAGCTATGTGCACTTGGATTTCCTTTTACTTTCATAGATTGGATCTTAGATCTTACCGATCTAGTCGTACCCAAAAAGTTATTTTTCGAGGAGCTTATTTCTCTGCTATGCCCAACATATCTGGTGTGCCACAGGGGACCCATATAGGACCACTATTATTTATTTTACTTATTAACAACGTGAGTTCGGTTCTTTCCCACGCTGAGGATGCGAAATTGTTTCGCGGTATTTCGAATCAGAATGATTGCGCTCTGTTTCAAAGTGATTTGCAACGCTTTTTTGACTGGTGTACATTAAAATTATGATGTTGAATATTAGTAAATGTGCATGCGTTTCATTCTTCAGGACCGAATCTCCCCTACATTTCGATTATGTCCTAGACGGTAGCACACTACAACAGGCAGACAAGGTACTAGATCTCGGTATTTATTTTATAACCGCTTTTACTTTTGACAATCATATTGACTACATAATAAGCAACGCCATCTCCGTTTGGGGTTTCGCTAAAAAATTGTGCAAGGACTTCAGTGATCCTTATATAACTAAGACTTTGTACTGTGCTTTTGTACGCTCTATGCTTGAGTATGCTTCTCAGTTGCGGGCTTCCTATTACGAGGAACATAAGAGTAGGATCGAATCTGTACAGCGAAGGTTCGCCCTAAGGGACCTTCCCTGGTCTTATACGTTGCGTCTTCCTTCTTACAAACAGCGCCTTAAACTCCTTGCTCTAGAGTCGCTTGAGAATAGGTGGATCATCCTTAGTGATGCTTTTGCATTTAAATTAATTTGAGTAGAAATTTATTCCCCATATTTGCTCGGCACCATAACTTTTAGTATTCCTTGTCCACATTTTTTTTATGGATAAAACGATCGAATCGTATCTCGTTCTCGAATTTTCAACAATAATTGACCGAATGCCGGAAACTATCTCCTCTTTATCTGGGGATCGTCCCTAATTGAGGATTGTTGCGGTCGGATGTGTCGTAATTGTTCTACTTCTGGAATATCGTCCTCAGCTAATATGTTTAAAATTTTAAAGAAATATTCCTTCCATCGCCGCAACTGGAGTGAACTCATATTAAGTAGAGTTCCGTTGCCATCTCTCACTAGGTGGTTGGAAGTTAAATTCCTGTTCGTCAACTGTTTCATATTTTTGAACAGCGAATCATTTTTGGCTTCACACTCAGAACTGAAGAGGTTTGTTCTTCTCCTGATCCTGTCCACCGGATCTTGATCAAACTCACGATTTCAATGTTATAGTGCTCCATTTCACAGTAAATCACTGTCTGACGGTGTATGGAACAAGTGACCCTGCCCCATATATCGTCATTCAAAGATTCAGAAGCCAATTATGGTCCATTTGCGAATACCAAAGTCGTTACCGTAGAATTCATCTATATCCGAGACACTGTATCCGTTTGTTTTAAGATTACGGGTGATAAGCCCATAATCTAGTGAGTGTCAGTTTGTCATTTTTAGTTCAAGCAGCACTGACTGTACGTGTATTCTACTGATATAATGTAAGGGTTTGTTATTATTTTGCTCTAACAAATTTTGTAAATTTGCGAACTGAGGTTCGAAAAAACCGAGTGAGCAAAAATGATGTCATTACTTCAAAAGTTCAAAATTGACGGTCTGTCCATGTGTTCTTTAGCTTAAGAATACTGATCACTGTAATATCATAAACAGATAAGAATTGGCATGGAGAATGGCTCAAGGGAGGTGATCTTCGACAATGGCACTACAGCCTAAATCGAACCTTGACCTCCGGGTCTTCAGGTTCCTTAACATTTTCATTACTTAATGTGGAAGGGTTTTTAGCCCTTCGCACAACTCTTTATCTAAAAAAAATTTCATTTCGTATATTGAGGTAATTAAGTTATATCCAAGCACACAATAAGCTGGAATTATACGCCGGCCGGAGTTTGAACTCACGATCACGGTATTCAGATGAAATGATGATGTTTCTTAATATCCGGCTCACGATCTGGGCAAAATATAATGCACAGTTGAAAGATGACTCCATTGCAGACATTTAGACCTGTGCGGCTAATTTGCGTGACGCAATCATTAATGCCTACCACCAATATTATTCTAATAAAGCTGGAGTAATGCACAGAAACATAAACAACTAACTGCACTGAAGGAAAAAATCCGAAGGACTTCCAGGCATACAGTGCAAACTTATCAGAGTACAATGAAGAACTGAGGAGGTCTAAATGACAATTTTGGAAAAGTTTCGATAAATAAAGCCTCGAAAAGAGAATGGCTTTACAAGACCATGATGAAATGACCTCGAGAGGTAGCCATTCATAAACGTTCAAAAGGCTCGCTGGATGCAAGGTCACTCAGAGGTGCCAGTGAGGAGGCTGACGTCCTAGCTAGAGAACGAGCCTTCAGGCTAATAACAACACTACACTATCACAGTGCTCCTAGGACTAGAAAGGCATCGCCCACTCTATATAAATCTATCGCTATCTAACGCGGGAATGTGTTGAGCTAAAAGAATCAATTTTGTACGTTATTATTGTCGGAAAAGCAAGATTATGAAAGTGAAGAGACCCAATCTTCCACTGGTTCTTCTTCAATACAAGGTGACACATATTTGCAACTTAACACTAACCACAATATTTGGAAATACATCATAATAGTAGTCTTTCGTACAAAAATTATGAAAATACCCCATCCTTTTCACCAGCATCCCCATAGAAGCGCGATTTTAAAACCGCGTTATTTTACAAAACTGTTCTGAAAATTGAATAGGTATTAAATATATTAAAAAAATCAACGTTTTCTTTTTCGAATGATATGCAGTAACTCCTCGGGCATAGAAGTGGAACCTGTCTTCTTACAAGCTCATACAACATGATCACTAGGGTCAGTTTTGACTCGAGGGACCTATAAGATATAAATTTTGCCGGGGTCTATCTATTTTATACTTTATGTAAACTGAAAAGACTAATACTAGTGACACATAGCGGTCCTAATTATAATTTAACTAATGGTTTAGTTAATGTTTAAATTAAATGGAAAGATTTCCGGACTCTACACTGTTAAGCCTTATTATTCGTGACATTTCGGTCTCTGCTGAGACCTTTATGATATATATCCAGTTTGATCAGCAGAGACCGAAACGAATAATAATAGTCACAATGTATCGTCTATTATCCAGGAATTAAGAATCTTGAATCAATAAATTTGCCTAGTGTTATGATGAATGGTACATGTCTCGTTTTTAGTTCTGTTATTAAAAATTAAGTCCTCTATGACCTGCTGCAATCATGTACCTAACATTTCAAGAAAAGTGTACGGCGGTTCGCGTCGGCTATGGCTTTTCGCTAGCACTGCCACTAAGCATTCGACTAAGACTTGTGAAATCCCTAATAATTCCTTTTTTCAAGCCATGCATTTAATATTTCCCAAACTTGACTCTATTTGCCAACGTAAATTTGACATTGCTTTTAATGATTACACACGCTTTGTTTTTCTGTTGCGACGCCGTGATCATGTATCACCCTTCAAACACGCTATACTCGGCTGTACGCTTTCGGTATACTTGAAACGTAAAATTCCCATATTTTTGTTTGGTGTTATTTATGCAGGCGAGCCTTCATTTTAGCCTTGAACTCAACTCGACACATTAAATTCCTTGTTCGGCGTTTTTTTTTTCAGATCTGTAAATTAGTGCCTCGTATAAATAAGGCTCGTCAGGCCTTCGGTATTCTTTTCTCTTTCTGAAGGTTGAGATAGATCTCCCTTCGAACGAAGCTGGGAGTATTTGACGCTTGCGTTAAATCGGTGTTGTTATATGGTTGTACCACATAGAAACTAACCAAGAAACTGCAAACTTTCGTGAACCAATGCTTCCGACGCATTTTAGGAATATTCTTGCCAGAAGTGATCTCCAGTATAACTGCAGAGACTAAAATAGGCATTGAGATTCGGAGACCGAAGTGGCAGTGAATCGGTCACACTTTGAGGAATCCAGAGCGAAACATCATCAAACAAGCTCTGGATTACAATCATCAAGGAAGACGTCGGATTGGTCGACTATACAGCACATGGAAGCAGGAGGCCAGTAGAAAAGACAAGTCCTAGCGACAACTAAGGGCCGATTCTCAAGATCGCGCCTTGTGGAGGAGCACTGTCTCTGCCATATGCTCCTGTGAGGGGTCTTGACAGGAAATTTATTGATTGATTGACACAGCCACTTAATGATAATTTAGGCCTAATGAGTAATTTAGCTGTGCTATACATATATCACTTCATCAAGAACTGCTTAGCAAAGTTGTACGTCAAATGATCCGAAAAACGGATTTGGGTTAATTCTTTCGAGATGTGCATATTTATTCTTTCTGTTAAATCTATGCATATGTACAACACTAGCTAAGACGTATACTAGTGGGTAGTGTGTTGGTTTACAATGCGAAGGTTGTGAGTTAAAGTCCCGGCCGACGGGTAATTCCAGCACAATCTTTGCTTGGATATTCCTTGGTTACCACAATCTGCGAAAATGAAAAATTCGTAGAGAAGGGTTATGCGAAGAGCTCATCATTATTTTTTGTGGCAGAATTGCTATGCCACAAAAAATAATGATGATCAGGAACCTGAAGATCAGGAGGCCAAGGCTGGATTCGGGCTCAAGCGCCACTGAAGAGGATATACATATGTATACAATACTCTAGATAGAATCTGAGAGAAAATTGTTTCTTCTTAAACGTTTGAAATCGGATATAATTCTTTACTTTTGCTCAATAGCCTCAAATTCGATCGACCGTCTATTCGTCCACACGATAACTCTCAAACAGCTATCTACCTCAAATTTTTTCCATGAAATTCTTAGCAAAATAGTATGTTTAATTTCGTGAACGACCAGAACTGTCCAAAAACGTCTGCTCTCTTCGATAAAAGTTTAAAAATATTTCAAAATTAAAAAAAAAAAAACTTATTAATAATAAGGCGGAATCTTGTGACTGCAATTTCCCACCCTAGTATAAAAATTTAAGTTCTCTGATCCTTTCTTATAGAAGCACAAACAATAAAATCATTACAACAACGAATCCTCGTCCAAATAAAATTGATATCGATATACCAACATCCATAACCAAGAAGTTTCCACATATTAATACTCTCATCCTGAAAAATTCACCACCTTTCACACCTTTTGAATTACTTTAAAAAAAAAAAAAAATTCTTTTGTAATTCCTACCAATCTTAAGGGCGAGCTCTAAACGCTTCCGAAAAAAAACCTTTTTTTTTTTGTGTAAAAAAAGAAAATCGTTACAGCGCCATTCAACCATCAAGTTGTTAAATCTTTCGACAATGTGAAACAATTTGTTAAATTCCAGATGAGACACTTTAATCGACCACTTCAGTACTCCTTCGCCAATCTAAAGAACAAGCTCTCCTGCGTTACACGTCTTTGTATGGCAAATCCTTTTTCACCACATTTACGAATCGTAGCTTGAGTAGCATTTGGTAATTCCGTTTTTTTTTTTTTTACTCTATAATATACGAAAGAAACAGTCAGAGAAGCGTTTTTCTACTCTCATCCGCCTTCAGTGTTTCGGGGCTCTTCTACAACAGTACTCGTACATGTACTTGAAATTTACACTTCCTTCCCTGTAACACTCTTCCTTTTTTTATCGGTTGAATATGCCGTGTCATTCACTTTACAGGAATATGCTACGCCAGCTAGGCGACTAATATTTGTAATAGGTCCTGGAGGAACGTGAAAGGAACGGATCTAGATCTATGGACTGTGTATGTATAAAAATTCTAGATGTTTGACAGGACTATTGTTCATCGGCTTTCGACGCTTTCTAAGTACATCATCAGTGACAGAAGCAGGGTTGATCCCTTCTTTCTTTTTCTCAATGGCATAGTATAGTAGATATGAACAAATATTTTTTTCATTTTTCACTTTCAAAATTTCCTTTTTTTCTTTTGATGGTTTCTATTGGTAACAATTTCATCCATCCTTCTGCCTCCTTATCGAAATTCTGCCATGGTACGATGTGGCGTATGTAGCTTAGTTGGATTCAACAGTAGCAACCATTTTCAAGGCTAAGTAAGAAAAAAAATAGATTTCCTTCTTGAAATTTTTATAAGACCGTGATAAAGAACCAGTCCTTCTTTTCTCTCGCTAAAACTCTTCACCAATATGTGTACAGCACTGTAAGTTACTTTACGGTATGTAACTCTGTAGCAACGCAACTTCTATAGAGAAAGTCCTCAGACAAAGGCGATCCCGAGAGCTTGTAGGAATATGTCTTTAGGAATGCATCGGTGAAGGACCAAAGCTGAAACATTATTCTGTGAGTTTAATCCAAAGACGTGAGCTTAAATAGTTGATTAGATCTTATGAAAGGATTTTATAATGAAGAATTTATTAATTTACTAGCGATCATCCGCGACTTTGCCCGCCTAAGAATCGCAATAATAAGCAATTTTTGAGAATATAGTTAGTAATAGATTAAGTGGAATATATAATCTGCTTAGTTTAATGGCTATTTGAACACAATGTTTTGAATTTAGTTGAAATTAGAACCTTTTTTTTTACAGAATGACCTGTGTTATAGGCAGTTTCGCCTTTATTTGCAATGCACGAACACAGTCATGGAGGGAAGGAATGGAATTGGGAAGGTTGGGGAAGGGGGGTGAGAACGTCCCTAACGACTGGAGAAGCTGGTATATTGCTCAGTTGTACTGGCTGCTTACAGACAAATATTTGCAGATGTTATGGGGGACTGAATGATAGAAAGCGAACAGAAACAATCTACTGAGTATCTTGGCCTTCTTGAAGTGGAACTGTTTCACTTTTACACCGTTTCCCCATTTTGTTGCGAATAATTTTTTATCACCAGTAGCAACTGAAAAATTTCCGCTTAAAAAAATACCGTCTGGAGTGGGAATCGAACCCACGACCTACTGACTGAGAAGCAATCACGCTGCCCACTACGCCACGGAAGCCTCACCTTAATTGTGTTTTCGATGTTCGCTCGATACTGCAATCGCGAGCACTGCCTTTTAAGTTTAAACTAATCATTATTGATTACTCTGATTTGTTCCGATATTATCTATTGCTAATAAAGGAAGATTCCAAATCGAAGACTGGTGTGGGTAATACTAGATCACGCAAAGATATTCGCGGTGGTTCTGGCGATGCCTGTTCTCCATTAGATGGACAACAAATCTTATTAATCGACCAGCTGTTGCCGCATTTTCGGAAGACAGAGACTTCGATGAGGAAGTTTGATGCGGCCTTGTCGTCACTTGAAGGTAGATTCGTTTCGAAACTTGATGATGTTCTCGAATCTTTGCTGAAACGGACTGATGCTCTTGAAGCAAGTGTCTCCGTTTTGGAGGGTATGATCGCATTGCTGGAAGCATAAAATCCTCATTTGCGTCAACAAGTTCGGCTATTGGATGCCGTTGTTAAGGGCATTCTAGTTATGGCGAACGAAAATCCTCTAACTATCGTCCGCTCCTTGGCTACTGTCATTGAGCGTGAGCTATCACCCTTCACTAGAGCCATTCGTGTTACATCATCTCAACCTCAGATGATAGTACATCATCACGTTCGTCTACTGCGATACCGCTGCTGCTTATTCGATTCTTCAACCCTAGTGAATGCATAGTTTCCCAGAAAACAAAATAATTCATTAAAGAATCGTTAATGAATTATATTAATGAGAGATTTGATCGTTAACGAGTCACTAACAATTCATCAAGCGGACTAAATGGATATTCGTTAATGAATTACTTTTAACGATTTATCAATGACTTGTAAAACGCTTACAAGAAACGAGTATATAAGCAAGTTATTAATGAATCATTAATGTGTCGTTACGGTCGGTCTCACTCACCTTCCCCTAACTTCCCAATCCCATTACTTCCTTCCATGACTGTGTTTGTGCATTGCACATAAAGGCCGCAATTGCCTAAGACACAGGTCATTCTATAAAAAAAAGTGTTGCTAATAATTTTTATTTTAATTCATTAATGAATATCTTTACCGATCCATAAACGATATCATTTATGAAACATTAACGATTTATTAAAGACTTGACTTTTAAAGCTAAATAAGAGATCTTCGAAGATCACAATTGCTTATTGTTCTGTTTGTGTTGTTTGTGACTTTGAACATTTCACACGAAATAATTTCTGGCCCTGATAATGAGCATGGTGAAATGAAAACTGCTGGTAAATAACAAGATCGACGTTATGCGACCCTTTTAGCTTGGTTTGCTTAAGATCATGACGCAGTTTATTTGTTTTGCATCATTCATGTTCGTTTTAAGATCATTATTTGCGAGCGCTCGTTTTTGTTGAGTTTCATCAGAAAATTGTATGACTGTGTTGGTGGAATGCAGTTGAATAAACCCGATGGGTACAACATTGCTCGTGAGCCCATCGAGTTTATTCAACTACACTCCACCAACACAGTCATAAAATTTCTATGTAAACGAGAGCCTTACGACGTCGAATCATAACCTTCTTTTTGAGGCCTGCACAGATCTAGCCTGTTGAATTCAGCGTTTATCAGAGATGGTATGATTTTCGTCAAACATCAGTCAATGTCACCTGTCATTCGTATCTTTTGTGTTGATGATTTACGTCGTCATATATCAGTTTCTGGTGATACACCTGTGGTAGCTATTACGGCAAAGCTTACTTGTAAAGCGGAAGTTAAATAATTTTTCGATGGAGCTTAGCTTTCTTCAAGAATTTTGCCACTAATATGAATATTTTTTCTTTTTTTTTCTTTTCTAATTTTTTCCTCTATTTTGTACTTCTTTTCTTTTAGATTTCCTTGTCATTCTTCAATCTGTTCAATATGTCAAGTTATTGGTTTTTTCTTTGTACTGGATGATCGCTGTTGCTTGGCTCTGTCAATGGTTCCTGTGCGTTGACAATGGTATATAACACTTCATTGAACATAGTTAGACCTCCTCTGTCTACCTTCTGTAGCCAATCAATCGGCTTTAATATTTGTTTGGTGAATGCTAAGAGTATGCCCAGAAAAATTACTGATTTCTAATCATTTTTTCAAAACCCTGATGTTCATGCAATCTTGCTATCTGAATCCATGGCTGAAGGACCACATACCAAAATCACTTGTCAATACTCTTGGCTATAATTTCTTCAGCAATTATCGCAAAAATAAACGCGCTGGAGAGGTTGGTATCTACGTTCAGAGCAATTTTCGTTCAAAAATTCTTTTCTCTTCGACCAAAAGATGCATTGAATTTATTTACATCGAAATCGATTCAGGCTGTGAAAAATTTGCTCTTGTTTCCTCATATTGCCCTCCTAAGGCATTTTCTGAAGCAGGAGCTTATTCTTTTGCCGTTACTAATTTTCTAATTTAACTCATTCGTTTAGTAAAGTTTTAGTTGGTGGTGGCCTTAATGATGACTTACTAACGAGGTGTTCGCGTCGTGATGTTTTTTTCTCACTTATTTCTTCGATTCATTTAACTTTTCTTAACACTGAGCCTACGTTTTTTGATACTGCCAACACATCACTACTTGATCTCTTCATGATTTCCGACAAAAATAACGCGTTGTTTTTTAGTCAATTGTCTCCGTCCTCTACTCCTGATCATGATTCCTTATTCTTAAGTTACATTGTTCGCTTTGATAAGAAAAAACCCAATAACTCAGCTAATATGATGAATTTAATTGCCTATCATTGCCTTGAGACAGTGTATATAATAATACTTATGTTCTTGGCCAGGTATTAGCTTTCAATCATTTTGTTCAAAACTTGCGCATTAAACATGTGCCTCTTCGATCCAAACGGTTGAAGTCTGACTCTATTCCTTGGCTTACCATCAATATGAAGCGCCTTATTGCAGAGCGGGAATTTCCTGTTCATGAATATCGTCGTCTTAAAACATTAAATACTCGTAATGTATATAAATACGCTAGAACTAAAGCTACTGCACCTATTCACACTGCCAAACGATCGTTTTATGTAGCCAAGTTTGACTCAAACTTACCGTCTAAATTTCTTTGAAAAAATATACGCCAAGCTGGTATCTCTCGTCCTGACGAGTGTTCTTTCGAAATCAACTTTGAACAACTGAATTCTTTGTTTGCTGTTCCAAATCCCGGCTCTTCTGTCCCTGTTAGTGTGTTTAGATCCATTGCTGATGATAAGGTGGATTGTTTCTCATTTCGTTCTATTAACTCTAATGAATTATCTCAGGCATTAAACTCTATAAGATCACAAGCAATTGGTTATGACAATATACACCCTAAGTTCCTGAAACTGTTATTTCCCTGCATTCATTCATTTCATCCCCATATTTACAATTCATATCTAACTACTGTTGTCTTTCCAACAATATGGAAAATTGCTAATCTGAGTCCTGTATCCAAAGTTTCTCGTCCAAAGATGTCTAGTGATTTTCGTCCAATTAGCATATAATGCTTCCTGTTACAGGATTTTAAGCATGTTAAGTCTCAGCAAATTAATAGTCATGTAAGAAAACTAAAGCCGCACGCATTTAGAATGCGGATCGCGAGCGACAGCCTTTGTACAGTTTGCGAGGACGACGAAGAATCTATCGAACATTATCTTTGTCACTGTCCGCAAATCTTCAACAGTCGTCTCCTTTGCTTAGGACCTAGATTCTTCTCAGAACTAGACAACCTCAGAGGCAACCAACGTTCGGGCCTGCTACGGTTCGCAAATCGAACCCAGTGGCTAGAACAAGAGGAGTGAATTCCATCTTATATTCAATAGGGGGAGTACAGTGGGCCCAACTAGATGGTCTCAGTGCATTTTGGTTCTATGAATACACCCTCCTACAACCTAAACCTACACCTAAGAAGACTTGGTCTTTTGATTGACTGGCAATCTGGTTTTCGCACTGGACATAGCTGTTAAACTACGATATTAATGGTTACTACTGATATCCGTAAAGCCATTAACCTAAATGAATTAATCTATTTGGTTTTGCTTGATTTTTCGAAAGCATTTGATTGTGTGTACCATCCTATACTTCTTAATAAGCTTTACGCTTGATTTTCATTCTCTATAAGTGCGGTTGAACTACAACATATGGGGTTCAAGGTTGCTCGGGTCTCTTTTCTCTTTGTGGTCTTTTGTTTGATGTCCCTCAGGGCTCTATCTTAGGTCCATTACTCTTCAGCATGTTTATAAATGACCTTCCTAATGTAGTGTGTGATTGAAGTATCCATATGTATGCTAATGATGTTCAGCTGTATTTGAGTAGGGCTATGTGGTTGATTGAAGAATGCGCGGTTCGTGTATCATCGGATCTAGCGAGCATTTCTAAATTCTCACATGCAAACGGCCTTGCTCTTAATCCTAGCAAATCACAATGTATCGATTTTTCTGCTAATATAGATGAATCTGGTTATTCTAATATACCTCCAATTGAACTTAATAAGTCTCTAATAAGTATCGGCATTACATTAAATTTTAATATGAGCTTTTGCTCCCATATCGCAAGTATATTAAGAAAAATCTATGCTACTCTGCATAGGTTATGACTATATGCAGATGTTTTACCTTCTAGCTTGCATGTGGCCCTTATAAAATCTCTAATTCTGCCGTTTTTTACCTTTGGATACATATTTTTTCCCAAGCTTGATTCCTTTTACCAGCGTAAGTTAAATGCAGCTTTTAATGACTGTACTCGATTTATTTTTGGCTGCAGACGATTTCACCACATTTCAACGCACAAGAATGCTATCTTAGTTTGTTCTCTCAAAACCTATTACAAAAAGCGAATATCGATTTTTCTTTTGAGTGTTATTTCGAAGAGTTGTCCGACTTATTTACTTCATGATATATGTACGATTCATAAAATCATCTCATTGTTATAAATTGCTTATTCCTCATCATAAAGGTAGGATTATGGAGATATCCTTCTATGTTTGCCATTTCATGTCACTCTTGGGATCAGTGTGAATGCATTTCGTAGACTGTTGTCTGAGTACTCTTTTTAATTATTTCTTTTGTGTGCTTTAATTTTGTATGACCCATAACTTATATTTTCTTTCCTCTTCTCTTATGTTTATTTGAATT
Source organism: Chorisops tibialis (assembly GCA_963669355.1). NCBI lineage: Eukaryota > Metazoa > Arthropoda > Insecta > Diptera > Stratiomyidae > Chorisops > Chorisops tibialis. Next base: position 293,040,521 of record OY770262.1, read on the forward strand.
TACTTGTATTTCTTCTCTTTTTCTTTATATTATATTCTTTCTCTTTTCTATTTTGCTTACTATTTTATTTTTGTTCTTTTTCTGTTTATTCTCTTTTTTAATATTGTTGAAATTTAATTGTTTATTATCTTCATTTTCTATTTTCTCATAAGAATCTTATTACTATTATTATTTTTTTTTTCCCAATGTTTTAATTTTTACATTTATTATTAGAATTAATTTAAAATATTATTTTGTAGTACCTTTACATGAAATATATGAATATGAATAAATGAATAAGAATGAAACCAGGCTACTCGTATTTGTTTGGGACAGGCTCGTGATCAAATCAATCCCGTGATTTGATATCATTATACATATTGAAGTTAGGAAATGTAAATAGTTGTAGCTTGTGTTAATTCTAAAAAAATATAAATAAGAAAAACATTAAGCTCAAAAACATACGTAAAGGTCAGTCATACGATACTATAGATGAAATAGAAATTTTTGTAATTTTAAGAAATTTTGTATGAGGAGTGGTGGACGGGGTGACAGCGTTGAACTAATTTATTTCACATTACGCTAGAGTACCTATTAAATTTTTTTGTACCTAATTTAAGCTTCAAACATTGAATACGTACTGAGAAACTTAGTGCATTGGATTTAGTGAAATTGTACAATTTGTATGAGAGGTGGCAGAGGGAGTGGGGGTGGTGATTTGGTGAACTATATCCATCATGAAAATTATATGTTTTAAATTTCAGATCAGTAACACTTTTCAGTCGTGGAATTATGTCAGAATGTACGGAAGGGGATAGAAGGAGTGAAGCTATTCGATGAATTTTTTCCCGATATTAATAATAATGCTAGTTAAAGATTTCATACAAAATTTTAGCTCGATGAAAGTTATACGTACTGAAAAAATTGATGTATAGTATTTCATGAGAAAGTATATTTTTATGGGAGGTGGTGAAAGGAGTAGGTCGATTCAAATAATTTGTATACTAAAAGATTACATTTATGATAGAAATGAAATATTCTAAACTCAAATTAATAACTTTCAAAGTTTCCAAGAAAATTTGATTAATATTTATTTTTGAAAATGAGTTACTTTGTATGGGAGGGAGTAGAAGGCATGAGGGGACCGAAATAAAGCGAAAAGCAGCTTACATCTTGAAGCATAAGTTTTATTACAATCGGTTCAGCCGTTTGTGCGTGAAATACGACCGGAAAGACAGACAACAATTTCAAAAAGGTGTTTTTATGCTTAGTTATTGTTAAAATAAAGCACTAACGTATAACCATTAACTGACACTAAAATTGTATTTATATGTATAGATTGTAGCATATTGCATATTCAACCACCGATGTTGGTGTCAACCCTTCTCGATTATCTTCAAGGAATCACTCAAATGTTCGGAGAAACCCAAGTTCGTTCTAACTTAAGAATGAAAAATACAAAAAGCTAGCGCTCCTTACATGACTTCAAAAAACTGTCCTATACAGTAAAAAATCTAAGCTCACTCTGCGTCAGTAAACAAATTTTTCACTTCCAAATGCTATAAACGTTTTCTTTTTTTTAATTTAGTACTGAATGGCCATTTCAAGTTGATTAATGAATTACTCAGTGTTTTAACAATCGAACGCTCTGTAATTATGAATAGATTAATAAAAAAAACACAAAGAAAAATTACAAATAATAATTTGGTGCTTAATTCATTGCTTAAATCATTGCTAATGAGTAGTAGGTACGTTTTGCTGTCAGTGCTAATGATTTGCTTACATGTCTAAACAGAATTTGAATTAGATTTTCGAATTTATTTTTTTGGTAATTTATGTAGCGTTGTTTTAAAATTTGTTACTTATACAGTCGACAAAATCTGAGACTACTAATTAATTGATTAATACAATTAATAATGGACAGTATGATTATGCAAATTTCTATAAATCTGATGGATATCCTCCAAGCAGTAATTGATCAACTTCTTGTGAAGACTCGCTATAGAGGTATGTGACAGAAATAGTTGTCTTCCACAAGGCACGATTCTAAGCACAAGTACAAGTAGTACAAGTAGTACGCTGCAATTATACGACGATCGGGATTTGAACTCCCGACATTCGCATTGTAGATTAACACGCTACACAAAAACTTCTTAAAATCGAATTGTTCATCCGGAATGATATTGTTGTCTAAGCGTCATCTTTCTTTTTCATTTAAACTTCCTAACCGTATATTTATCGAATTTGTGAAGTGATCAAAGGGGTCTGACTATGTCCACTGTACTGCTTAATATAAGCCTCACGATTCATGTGAGTTATTTAACAACAAATTTAATTTATCTCGATATTTGGCTTTTGCTTCGAGCTGCCAATCAGATAAATCAACATTTGCACAAACTTTGAAATTCTTTCAGCACTTCTATTAACAAAAAAGTCTTTCCTTCAAAAATTGAATTTCAACTGAAGAAAATTTACGAAAACATCGAACTTCAAAGAAAATAAAAATATACTAAAAACGGTAGAATTAAGATTTGCAAAATTCCATTCAATAACTGCCATCAAGGAAAAAATACCATCACAACCGCCCAATATAATCAAAATTCCACATAACATAATTTTTGAATAAAACATTCCACACAGAATTCAATTTCAATTAATTTAATAAAAAATTCATAATAAATTAGCGTTTTAATTTTTTGATTTTAATGACATAAAACAAATAGATAATAAATGCGATGCCGTATCACAAAAGTCAAACTCCGCCATAGACGGTCCCAAGCCCGAGTTGAGAAAGGAGGAGGGTACATGGAGTTAACCTGAATGGCCAGTAACACCAGTGCGTCTCAGGAAGTAGGCAAAAAGTATGACATAGTTGGACTTGCAGCATAGCTGTGAGAACTCCAGCATGTCATATTTAGCTCAAAACTCCCACCCTTTTTCTACTAGGGTGTAATAAATAAGTAGGACCGGTCCTCCAGGTCGGGGGTTGGGCGAGGCGCCGACAACGCATCACCGGAAAAAGAACACTGTCCAGAAACCTGAAGAACAGCCTCGGAAAGGATGGACTCAACGGCAACGACCCCGCAAACGAAAAATGGACTACTCTATTGGATCTTGGAATGTTCGATCCTTATTTAGGACAGGAGCTCTGAAAGAGTTTCTCGAAGAAGTGGCAAAACACAACATCAACATAACTGCCATCCAAGAAACGAAATGGCTCGGTAGCGAAATCATGGACATGAGATCACACACAATCTATCCAAGTGGAAAATTGTCGGGAAGCAGAGAGTTTGGAGTCGCTTTTGTCGTTGACAAAAAATTTAAACAGCAGGTCACGAGCTTCAAACCAATAAGTGAAAGATTGTGTGCAATCCGAATAAAGACTAAATTTTTCAACACCTGGTTGATCAACGTTCACGCACCAACAGAAGACAAGGACGATGTAACTAAAGACGAATTTTATGCTACCCTAGAGACAACATATGACTCACTGCCCTCGAATGACCTAAAAATTGTCTTAGGGGATTTTAATGCAAAAGTCGGAAAGGAGGAGGCTCATAGAGGAACAACAGGAGGGCACAGTCTCCATGACATAACCAACGACAATGGCCAACGTCTTATTGATTTCGCAAGCAGCAAAAATGTCATAGTAAGCTCTACGTGCTTCCCACATCGCGATATTCACAAACGAACGTGGGCATCACCAGATGGTCACACCTTCAACCAAATAGACCACGTTCTTATTGAGAAAAGGGCTGCTTCCAGTATACTTGATGTACGAACTCTCCGCGGTGCGAATTGTGACTCTGATCACTATCTAGTCAGAGCTAAGTATCGATGCAAAATAGCTTGTCGTGGGTATTCGAAAACGAGTAGAGCTCGCAAATTCAATTTCGACAAGCTTAACGACGAAACGGTGGCGCAGGCTTACATGCTAGCATGTAATAAACACCTGACACCAATATATGAAAATATCCAAAGTATGCCAGTGGATAATGCGTGGATGAAAATACGAGACGGCATCAAATCCTCCGCAGAAGAGGTATTAGGATATCAAGCACGGCGAAAAAGTAATGATTGGTTCGACCAAGAATGTCGCGAAGCAATAGATAGAAAGAACGAAGCTTACAAAATTTTTACTGAACGACCAACACGAGCCAAAAAAGAAAGATATGACGAGCTTAGGCGATATGCGAAAAAGACCTGCAGACGAAAACAAAGGAAGTACCATAATGACAAGATACAAAAAATGGACGACGACATGAGAAAAAATAATACGCGGGACGCATACGCCATAGTAAAAGACTTGAAAAAGGGATATAAACCAAAAACCAGTCTCTGCAAAGACGCAGAGGGCAATATCATCAGCGACACAGAAGAAATCAAAAGGAGATGGGCTTCATACTTCGAACATCTTTTGAATCCCATCCCAGTAGCACCGATAACGACAGACAACATTTCAATTCAAGCCTCAACTGACGAAGATGAACCATCATCGACACCACCCACGCTTCCTGAAATCAAAGCAGCCCTATGTGACCAAAAACGAAACAAAGCGCCGGGAATTGACGAAATACCAGTTGAACTTCTGAAAAACGGTGGAAACTGTGTCGCTGAAATACTGCACAGCATGATATGCAAAATTTGGACAGAGGAAATCATACCCGACGACTGGCGAAAAAGCATTATATGTCCAATTTACAAGAAAGGAGACAAACTCTGCTGTGAGAACTACAGAGGTATATCATTGTTGTGTACGTCCTATAAAATACTGACAAAAATTATTGAACGTCGTCTTAAGCCCTATACTAATGAAATAATTGGCGAATACCAAGGCGGATTCAGAACCGGACGATCTACAACAGACCAGATATTCTCGGTGAAACAGGTGCTTGAGAAATGCTGGGAATATAACACAGACGTGCACCAAATATTCGTAGATTTTAAACAAGCATACGACAGTATCGACAGGAGCGTACTGTACCAAATCATGCTTGACTTTGGAATTCCTCCAAAACTAGTCCGACTAACAAGACTCACAATGACGAACACTGAATCCCAAGTGAGAATACAAACCGATTCCACAACCAGCTTTCGAACGGAATGTGGCTTAAAGCAGGGAGATGGTCTAGCTCCTATGCTTTTCAACTTGGCACTAGAGTATGTCGTCCGAAAAATCCCAGTCGACACCAACGGGACACTACTATTCAAGTCCACCCAACTAGTAGCATACGCTGACGACATTAACATTCTAGCAAGATCCTTCCCTAGTGCTAAGGAGGTATTTGTCAATCTTGACTCCGCCGCAAAAGAAGTCGGGTTGCGCATTAATGAAAGCAAAACAAAAGTAATGACGCAAACAAGAAGGAGAACGCCAATCAGACAAAACATAACAATTGCGGAATATAATTTGGAGAGTGTGGACAACTTCATATATCTTGGGGCTAATCTAGCAAAGGACGGTAATGAAACAGACGAAATCAAACGACGGATAATACTTGCAAATAAGACGTATTATTCGGTACTTCCAATAATGAAATCTAAGAAAGTGCACAGGAACAATAAGCTGCGGATTTATAAAACTATTATACGACCTGTGCTCTGTTATGGCAGCGAGACGTGGACATTAACTCGAACTTCCGAAAAAGCAGTTAACGCCTTCGAAAGAAAGGTCCTCCGAAGAATTTTGGGACCTGTGAAGGAAGGAACGGAATGGCGAATAAGATACAACCATGAGTTGTATCAACTCTACGACGAGCCAGAAGCTTCAACGTTCATCAAGTTACGTAAACTGCAGTGGGCTGGCCATGTAGAGCGAATGGAAGACAGAAGAATCCCCAAACGTGCTCTTAAAGGCAAAGCGAGTGGTAACCGGCCAGTAGGCAAACCACGCAAGCGATGGGAAGACTCGGTTGATGAAGACAGCAAAGCCATTCTAAAAATTAGCAGCTGGAGGACGCGGTCTTTGGATCGAGACGATTGGAGGCGACGACTTCAGGAGGCCAGGGCCCGATTTGGGCTGTTGCGCCATTGATGATGATGATGATGATCACAAAAGTCAACAAATTTCATTAATTACGCATTTAAATGAATAATTCAACAGAGTTTATGGGAATTTTTAATACAATCCCTGACAGTAATAATTGACAGTGTGGTTTATATAAAATATAAAAAATATTAGAAGACGAAATTGTTAGAATAGACAGAGCTACATCTTGATGTTATGATTATTAGTTGGATATAAAATTTACTGCGGTTGTTGTTTTAATTATTATTTTAGTTTTAATTTTAATATTTATTATAATTTTAAGCGAAGATGGATATTCTTTGCCGATCATCTGAAACATGATATAAGATTGAATTGAATAATTGTTTTGGCTGTGTTTCTTTGTAGTGAAAAATAATATTAATACATTTTTGCTCTACGCCTTGTAATCTTTTTCCTTATTTTACTTCAACATTTCAAATTGCATAAAGTCAGTTGAGGTAGAAACTTGAAACTTGTATAAGGTTTCTTTACTTAGTATAGTGAAACACAGGGGAGGAGGGGGAGACAGCTGGGGATGTACCCATCCTCAATTTTCAAATATTTTGCTACGAACCAACGTAAGAAGTCCTAAGTGTCAGGACTCGGGTTACTACGGAAAGTTTGTTTCGAAATTGTGAATTTAGTAATTAAATAATTATAGTAACCAGCAGTCCCTACGTGACTGAATGAGTCTACACAATACCTTATTATGCATTACTATCCAATGGCCTGTAAATGCTGATCCGATCATCTATTTTACAAACAGCAGGGCACGTGCTTTAAGATCGCTTCTAAGGATAATACAAGAAATACGCTTTAAAATTGCTTCGAAAATACGTTTTAAAATCGCTTCTGTTAAAACTGAAGAGGAGCGCTTACTTACAGCGGGAACGTAATGTTAAAATTTATAGGAAATATAAGCAAGTTCGAAGCACTTCCTCGCGCATTTTAAATACTTCGCAAGCACTTTTTTTCCCGCTGAGATAGTTAAGGAGTGAAACATATTTATTTAGTAAGACCCGCCCGCATATTCTTTGACATTCTGTTGTATTCTATATGCATCACATACAACGAGACAAATTAGAAGACTCTGCTAGTGAGGAAAAATCCGTCAGTATTGCAAAATTTAAAGTCTTATGTGTACTAAGAAATTTAAAATCTAGACGCTATTATTAGTTTGAGAAACGCAATGGGCGCAATTTTAAAATGGCATCTACAAAAAATCGGAACATATGAATAAAACGATTAGGATTATACAAAAGAAAGCAAAAATGCAACAACAACCGTATTTCATTGATAATTTTGAAGCGCTTAATTTTCAGTTGGGTTGCACTTCTTTCTTTCATTGTTTCATATATCTATAAATAAAAGTATGGAGAGCACATATACAGTACGCGTTACAAAATGTTGTGCAGATACGAACCGCGAGATTCGAAACAGACGTTCTAGAGAATAGGGGCCACAGTGATGTGTGTCTGTTAGTCAATAATGACGCGAAGGCATTATGTACACGTATAACGATGGCACAACTGAAAATGAAACGTTATATGCTAACGACAAGGTAAGAACTCTAAATGTTCTACTCCTGATGTCGATCACTGTACTTTCTCTGTATTATAAGAAAAGCAAATGGAGTACTCAAAATGAAATAATGCGTTTTGTCCCGCTCTTTTGCAAGTTTTTTTTTTTTAGGCAATTTTGGTAATGGTCATGTAGGGAAGGAATGGGATTGGGATGGTAAGGGAAGGGAAGTGAGAACGACCGCACCGATTGGTGTAGTTGGTATATTTTTTTTTTTTACAGAATGACTTGTGTTATAGGCAATTTCGGCCTTTATGTGCAATGCACAAACACAGACATGGAGGGAAGGAATGGGATTGGGAAGGTTGGGGAATGGGAGTGAGTAGTAGTTGTACTGGCCGCTACTGACAAATAATCGCAGATATGTGGGAGTAGTGATTGTGTACTTGTCGAATGTATAGATATGGAATGAAAGATTGGTATACGGTACCAATGAATGGCGTTTGTGCTTTATGTTTCTGTCTCGCTCCGGCTCTAAGTTCTTGAGGCGTTATTGAATTTCTTTTCACCTTTTCTTTCTCCATATTGCCATATTTCAGTGGAAATCCGGAACCGGAGCATGTAGAAACCTTCAACACAGAAAAGGAACAACTTGATGAAAATATCTTTCCAATGATATTTAGTGTGTTCAATTTTGGATCATTGGTGTGGGCTGTAGTGCGTTTACAAACAAAAACGTTAATCTTAAATATGTAGATTGCAATTATTTGACATCTCAAGCCCCGTGCTTGTTTTGGATCCACGCCCTTTTAGAATCGAAGCTTGAGCTATATGGTCATTTAGTCCTGATGTTTTTGGGTGCTTCTATAAAAGTTGGACATTCGAAGTTATCATTTTAACAAAAGTTATTCATGATGATATTATATGAAGGTGTAGTCTTCGGATCCTGGAGTTGGAGTGAAAATGGTTGAAAAATTCTATATGTTGTATTACAGTATCTTGCAAACACAGAATTTCAGAAGAATGCATTTTAAAATTTACGGGAAGGCCGGTTGAAGACCTTTTAAGGGCTACTGTGAGACGAGATAAAGATTTGCGCTACTTCATGATTGTTATTATTTTTATTTTCAAAAAGTAAACATATTTTTGATCTGAAATTTGAAATACAATATCTCAATGATTATAGTAGTCCTCCGTATAAAAAATATTAGAATTATTAAAAAATATTAAATGCTACGATATAATCCTCAAGGAAGACGTCGAACTGATCGACCATGTAGTGAGCAGTTGAGCAGGAGGCCAGAGGAATAAACAAGTCCTGGCAACAGCTAAAGGCCGATGCTCAGGATCGCGCCTGGTGGAAGAGAGCTGTTTCTCCCCTATGGAGGGTCTTAATAGGAATTTGATTGATTGACGGTGTAGCCTATTTGATCAACAATGCGAAATCTCGGTCGCCGTATATTTTCACCACACAACCATCGTGGGTTCTTGTCTTCTTGGCTTTTATTCGATAAAATTTACTAAAGATAAGAAAAGATGCAATTAGAAAATGTCAGAACAAACAAAAAAAAAATAGAAAATAGAAAAGTGTTACCCACACACAAGTCCGGGGGCACAGAAGCCATAAGCTAGTGCGTTGTAATGCCGAAAGATCTCAGAAAAAACACTTACTCGGTGAATGAATCGGAGCTCTCTATGAAACGCTGAAGGCTCTTGGCATCCGCATTTGCCAGATTACCAAGCCTATCGAAAAATTCGTTCATAGGTGGCATGTTCTTTTCCTAGAGAGAGCTGAGCAAATGCATAATTTACGGTGTTTGAGCAAGAGGTGCAGGGTTGGAAAGACCTATTATTTGACACCCAGTCGCTCGACAGTTCTTATATGTTGACATTTGTCATCTATAAATGCGGGAAATTTACCATAGAACACTAAAAATACTAAAATCCGTGTTCAACCGCAGTTGATCGTAATCATGTGCATGTTTGCGCAACCTATTCAAAAAATTCTATGAGACTGACACAGTGCACAATGTGAACACATTGAAACGACTTCGTCCCAGATGTACGACCGAAAAGATCGCCGCAGTGAAGAACAGAGTTATTGAAAATGACCCAAGCACCTCCATTCGTTACCGCGGTCAAGAACTCAACCTCTCCACGTCTACACTGCAGCAAATATTGACGAAAGAATCGACATATGTATAGATAAAGAATTGTTTCTTTGTTTTCCTGAACTTTTCAGCTTCAGCAATGATCATTAAAAGGAAGGCAAAGCCTCTGAGAATGTCTCCCTGTTAGGTAGTCTCCTCTAAGGACTCCTACTATAGAGCTGATCATTTGCCTGCGTTTTAGATCCAGCACAGGCCTAGTCTATCTGGTGGTATTTCATTCGCCCATCAGCCGGTGGCTTTTCTAATCTGATCCAACTTAATTTGCAGCTTATAAGGTACGGGAGGCATACTCAGTTTCTTTATCTCAGATTGAATCTCCAAGGTGATTCCGTATCGGGCAAGGTTATCGGCCTTGCAGTTTCCCGAAATGGCCCTATGCTTTGTTACCCAACACAGGTGAATTGTTCACCCATCTTACTCAGAGATGCGAGACAATCAAGAAAAGTCTTGGATGTAGATACGACTAATTTTAGGATGTATAATAGCGACCTAACGATCAGTGAAGATGACCATATGCTTAATATATACTACATTACAGTTCAGCCAGGTCAAGGCTTCTTGTATCGCCATCACTTTTGCTTGGAACACGCTAAAATAATTCGGGATACGGAAAGATACGATCAAGTTAAGCATTGCGGTGAAAACCCCTCATCCCAATCCATATCGAGTTTTGGAGCCGTCAGTATAAAATGGTATAAACTTTTTCTGCCGGATTTCATCTGTCTCTCACACTTGTGAGGGGGTGACGATGAGGATAGTATTGCCAAAGTTAAAACTTGGGAGAGTGTAGTATGAGTTTTCGGTTAAATTCTCGAAGTCTTCCAGAATTACGTTGTGACCAGTTTCAATGCAGGTCCACTAAAAGTGAAATAAGACTTCTAGTGGGCAGCATCCAACTTCAGATCCGAAAGTGTGTCCGTAATTGCTTCTCGTCTTACGTTGTTGAAAGTACCGACGATGTCCCCTTCCAGTATACATGTTGGGCTGCTGATAACATGTGTTGATCGATATCGCTGCGTAGATGGATATCTATCAACCGTTCTAAGGTTTTTAGAAAAAACAAGGATAGACTTATAGGGCTTAGGTCCTGCGAACATGTATAAAAGCTTCTTCCTGCTTCGGGCATAAAAACCACTTTTAACTCCTTCCATATTTCAGGAAAGTGGACCAGTCGTAGGCAACTTCTAAGAATAACGTTCAACCCAAGGAGGATGATATCAGAGGGGTTTTGAAATTCGGCATGTATTATGCCGTTTTCGTCCTGGGGATCCATACTACTTGAAGCTGCGTACTACCCATAGGATATTGTTCTGTGGGATGATTATTTCGCTCATTGGAGGCTTGGTGCTCTTCTCGGTGCGGAGTGACTGTAGAGCTACCCGGGAAGTTAGCATTTAAGAGAAAATCAATGGTTCGGTCACGCGCGCAGGTCCTTAATCCGTCAAATTTCTTCAAGTAGTAGTAAAGGGTTTTCCAATAAGGACTTGATAACTTTTTTTCAAAATAAAATGCAAACCATTTGAGACGTTGTTCCTTCGTGTACTTTACCATGATAAAAATGTTAAGTTTACTGAATAAATTGACAGTGACAATTCGATGATTGGTGAAAGGGTGCGTTCACAAATTGAATTCAAAGTTGTCAAGTCCCTATTGGAACCGTTGTATTCCCCTAATAAAGGGTTTTCCAATAAGGACTTGACAACTTTTTTTCAAAATAAAATGCAAACCATTTGAGACGTTGTTCCTTCGTATACTTTACCATGATAAAAATGTTAAGTTTACTAAATAAATTGACAGTGACAGTTTGATGATTAGTGAAAGGGTGCGTTCACAAATTGAATTCAAAGCTGTCAAGTCCCTATTGGAAAACCCGATACATTGAGGGGGAGGTAGAAAAAATTTTGCGAAGTTATGGCGAACTTGTACTTGGACAAGTTAATCTTTCTGTGGTTTCTGGAGACTGGTTGGTTGGATGGTCGTCTAAACTAAATTGAAGGTATCGATGATCTGAAAAGAAATTCCCATTGGACACCTTCCTGTCCCTAACAAAATTCGCAATATTCTCTGAGAGTAAGGTAATATCTAAAACTTAGTATCTGTGGCTAGTAGCAAAAGTGGGTTCCACCTCCCCCTCTGTTGCACAGCAGCAGGCTTGTGCTGAAGAAGTAGTCAAGCAGCATCTTGCCCTACTGCTTCTACCCATCGCAAATTAAGAATCATTAGCTTCAACCTTCCACTTTACACATGAAAAATATTAGGGCCCCGCTGGAATTTCATCCCAAGGGCACGAAAATTCTTTGTTGGTCCTAGGTGATACAGCCCAAATCGGAATTACTACTCCGCCATTATTCCCGTTGTAGTACGTTTTGGTTTGTTATTTGCACAGACACTAAACTTAGATTGTGAGCGATTTGGCCCATCATGAAAATAATAATAATAAAATAATTAAATCACCAAATTCAGCAGACACAAAAATATGGATTTTTGCCAAACTGTATGGAATTTAAGAGCGCATTTTTTTAAAATTACTAACCACTGAACTGGTTCATAGCATATTGAAATGTTTTTTGTGTGCCGAAAAAATTGCTGTTACGGTTTTTCGAAATAAGTCCTTTTTCAAACTGATCCAAGAACTCTGGTAGTCTTAGTAATTATATGGCATAATTGAAGAAACTGATAAAGTTTGATAAAGGTCTCAGCAGAGACCGAAACGTCACGAATCATAAAGCGTAACAGTGTAGAATCCGAAAATCTATTCTTTCAAACTTCCTTTAATTATGCCATTTTATTACTTAAACTACCTGCGTTCTTGGATCAATACTCTGTTACGCTTTATTATTCGGAACGTTTCGATCTCTGCTGAGATCTTTATCAAAATGATAAAGTTGTTCTCTGCTGAGATCTTTATCAAACTGATAAGGTTTGATAAAGGTCTCAGCAGATACCGGAACGAAATAAAAGTGCCGAGAAAATTGCTGTTATGGTTTTTCGAAATAAGTCCTTTTTCAAACTGATCCAAGAACTCAGGTAGTTTTAATAATTAAATGGCATAATTGAAGAAACTGATAAAGTTTGATAAAGGTCTCAGCAGAGACTGAAACGTCACGAATCATAAAACGTAATAGTGTAGAATCCGAAAATCTATCCTTCCGAAGTTCCTTTAATTATGCCATTTTATTACTTAAACTACTTGCGTTCTTGGATCAATACACTGTTACGCTTTATTATTCATGACATTTCGGCCTCTGCCGAGATCTTTATCAAACTGATAAAATTTGATAAAGGGTTCAGCAAAGAACGAAACGTCACGAATCATAAAGCGTAACAGTGTCGAATCCAGAAATCTTTCCTTTCACTGTGAAAACATTCACCAAACATTAAAGAAAGCTTATCATAAAACAATCAGTTTATTTATTTTTGGGTTTTTCGGGTTTCTCTACTGGGTCTTCATTTTCAAAAAATCCCACATGAGCCTTTTTCGAGATTGGTAATTCAATTGAATTGGTTGTGACTAGGTTACTTGGATCTGTGGACGAAGAACTGGGTGCACACAAATTCATGATTTTTTTTTTCGAGCGATGAGTGCGATGCAGCCTACTGAACGTTGATCCAGAATTAAGGCTTATGACTTCATCCTATGCTAATGACTAAAAATTCATTCATAGATGATCAAAATCAATTAATATCTGTGATCTCAATAAGAAAAAATGTATCTATTATATATTGTCTCATACCCTGAAAAAAATTGATTCGAAAATTAAGAAATCAAAACCATGGTAGGAAATAAGAAACCCAAGAAAAAATTCACCTGTCCGACATCATCAACCAAAGATTTGATTTGATTGGAATTTTATCGCCCAATCACATAATCCCAATTATGGCAAGATCAAAAAGAATAAATTTGTTGGCTATCAAAACGAAAAAGATGGCCAGAAATCTAGAAAGGTTTTCTTGTCGTAAAAATACTTGAAGGGTCAACAAATCTTATTGCTTGAATATCTTTCTTACGATCCAATTTGTTGACAAATATTCTACAGGATTGACTCACTTACATATTCAGATTTTATGAGCAAAAATACAAAAAAAAAACTCCAAAACTAATGCATGTCAAGATATTGAATTTCGTTTCTGATAGATTTACTAAGTTTACGAGAGATTTTTTGTTCGGTTGTTATTATTGTCTTTAGTGCGATATGGTAACTTGATAGGTGATAAAATGTCCCTAATAAGGTGATGAAATTTAGTAGAAAAATATGTCGGTTTGATATTTAATCTTTTTTTTTTTCTTAATTGATGGTATGGTAGGTGTTAAATTATTCAATTTTAAATACATTTATTTGATAGTTTGGTATTTTTGTTCCGGTCATTTATTTATTTTGTAATTTTGTGCAGAGCTATCCAATATCGAAATGAATTATTTAAAAAATTTATATAATCATATAAAAATGATATCAATATGAACGTACCATATAAATAGTATATTAACGAATCTATTTTATTGAAAAAGGAAAGATGCCATTAGTGTTGTGTATTTAGTGTTGGAAAAGTAACCGTGAATTGGAAAGATGTTGGAACTTGGGGATTTTACATTTTACCAATACCCAAAAACTATTCTTCGGAGTTGACCATTATTTTCGATTAAACGAAATCACTTATGAGGAAGTACATGAGACGTTTGCTTTCAAAACTAGGTTTTTAATATTATTATTGTTTGGAGAACGCGTGAGAGCACTGCGACGTTCTCGGGCTATTGTGCGTTTATAGCCCCTTCACCCTACCGTAACTCAATAGCTTTGGCTAATTTGAAGATTTTTAAGGGAGCTATGTTGGCTAGTTCTTCGGTAGAAAGGAAACCTTTTCCAATACAGATTGTGGCTTTTTCTAGCTACTGCTTTGCAGTGACATAGGATGTGTACTGTCGTTTCTGAGTCCTCGAGATGGAGGAGACAGATATCAGTTTCAGCTAAGCCCATATTTTTGAGGTGGTGGTTTACTCCACTATGCCCCGTTATTAGGTCGATTAGAGGACTAATATCCTTCTTGCTGAATTAAGAATATCCTCCACTTTTTTTTTTTAGAATCAGTTTTTTTGGGATTGACAAGCCTGGAAGTCTTTTCCAGTAGATTTTATGTTCTTGTTCTACCCACCGTTTAAGTATGGGGTTGGAGTACCCTTTCGGTTTCATGCAGAATGGCTTTGGACCAATAAAATTTGATTCTGTGCCGTTTTTTGGTAGGCGATCAGCCTTATTTCCCATATGTCCTGGTACCCATATTAAGATTACATCGTTCCTTTTCCGCATGATAATTTTGTTTTGAAGGCAGCCCCATACTATCCTTGATCCGTATTTATTGGATGCTGAGGCTTTGAGAACCGCCTGACTATCCGATAGGATATACATAGATTTGTTGCTATCCTGATATTCTATTGGATGCAATTAGTTCGGCCTGGAAGATTTTGGCTTCTTTGCCGAGTAGTTTTGAAACCAAGAAGTTAGGACCTTTGCCTCCGGCTCCTGTCCCCTCAGAGGTGCGCGAGCCATCTGTGTACCAGATGGTTGATCCCGCTACTATTTCAGATAGCATGGATTGCCAGTCCTTGCATTCTCTGATTTTAACTTTGAAAGGGGTTTCAAAGTTTAAATTTGTCGGCATAGCGTCCGATGTTTATACTAACTTATGTTACCACTAAATCGAAGCACTAATATTGCTTAAAAGAGCTAGTATAATCATTTGATGTACTGATTTTATCTTGTGAAAATCAGAAAAGGCATCGAAATCCTAACACTACACAACAGTTCGGTTCCGTTTTCCTCCAAAATATCGGAACGCCACTTAAATAGTTTTACAAGCGAATACCTGAAATTCATAAATCATAACAACAATAAGAAACTATAATTTTTTTCACCGAAATAAATTAAAAAATTTCGATATTTTCTCTACGCTCATCAGCAATTAACAATTTACTTACATCAATTCCGAAATACACCTCATTCAAACTGACAAAATCGTGTAAATAATTCCATCATCATCAGTTGAAGATAAACGCAAATGACTTTCAAACAATCATTTCTTAGTTTATTTTGAATTGAAAGGAAATCTGTTTTCTGCCGGCATCCACACATATACTACAGATATTCAATTGCTACCCACACAACGAGAAAATTGTACGTTATTCCTAATCGACTTCAAATAATGGGGCTTTAATTCCATCATCAGAAAGCAAAATTACATTCAAACCAGCCACAATATCTTCGACGAATCTAAGTAGTTGCTCTGGATTATCTCGGAATGGTAGGTTTTCATTTTCTTTGCATCATCTTAAGCACGAGGCTTTCAAATAGGTCGAAAGAAAACCAATTCAAAGGGAGAAAATCTTCTCAAACCATCTGAAATGAGGAAAATTGTTGAGTTGGTAAATTTGTTTTCGTTTTAATGTAGCCGACTTGTTATTTCCCATTTTGTATTATTTGATTTTATTAAAGTGTGGTTACACTTGGCTCGTATCGGGTATCTTTAAAACCATAACACCATCGTCAGTTTTAAATAAATCGATTCGATTACAACTTGGAAATCGTTGCATAAAACAAAAAACGATCTGAAAAAACCGCGAAACTTATCCAGCACAGATTTATGACATCAGACGGTATTTATTTAAGAGATTCAAAAAATTATAAACTTAAACATGTGAGTCACATAAGGCTTAGCTCTAATATAATTCGCTATCATCTTAAGATATCGGATATAAATATTTTCTTAATCACGCAGTGGAATACTAAAAAAAATAAAAATAAAAATAAATCGGTAGAATTTTAAGTGGTATTCATCTTATTATGACCTCAACTGGTAAACATTTCAACGAAATGAGCACTTTTTGTTTGCTGATTCAGATTTATCGAACTTACTTAAATCTCTGAATCGGTTTTCATTATTTTTCTTTCGCATCATCCTTGTGTAAATAAAGGGCGCCACAACTTACCTAAAATTGAGAAAAGAAAACAAGTCGTTAATAACAATTTTATGTATGAAATTGAGATTTATCGAAATAAATGTATGAACATCAAAAAATGGCCTTAAATCAATCGATAGCTATAAAATTAGTGGCATTATACGAGCAACATTAAATCGTATTAGCTTTGATTTTTACTTTTGTCCAATCGGATTGACATGGACAATAAATAATTCTTGCTATAAAAATAAAAATTTATTATCAGACGTAACAGATCATAAAATATTTTATTAAAATTAATAAACAAATCTTCTTGGACGAAACAGAAATACGATAATCGTTTCTTATTTTGGCACCCCATGGGTCGAAATTTTTTCATTACAATATTCTCAATGAAGATGAAAATAAAAATTGCGACCGGAAAATATCCATAATGTTCGATTAACTATTGATTGCCGACAAGAAACTATTAAATATGGTCGCCCTCCTACATGTGCTGTTTGTACAGAAAAACATAACAGGGCTACGATTGCGCGTAAAGCGTAATCTTACGATACTCTAGATGAAATAGATTTTTTTGTGATCCCAAGAAATCTGGTATGGAGAGTGGTAGAAGGGGTGATAGTATTGAACTAGTTTTTTGCCCATCATGCTAAAGTAGCTATAAAAATGTTTTATACAAAATGCAACCTCTAAAAATTGAACAGGAACTGAGAAAATTAGTGTATTAAATTTGGTGAAAGTGTGCAGTTTGTATGGGAGGTGGTAGAAGAAGTGGAGGGGGGATTTTAGTAATTTTTTCCAGAAACAACTACGTATATAATAAAATTGATATCTCTTAAATTTCAGATTTGTAACATTCATAGATTTCAAGAAAATTGATTTCTTGTGAAGTTCTGAAACTGTGTCATATTGTATGGGAGGGGGTAAAAGCATTAAAGCTAATCGTTTAATTTCTTCTGATCTTAGTGATAATGCTAATTAAGTATTTACTAAAAAATATGAGCTCGATAAATTTTATATGCTCTGAGAAAATGGGCTTAGAGTGTCTCGTGAAAAAGTGCAGTTTGTATGGGAGGTGGTAGAAGGAGTTGGGGATTCAAATAATTCTTATACCATACATCGCATTTATGATAAAAATAAATTCCGAATTTCAAATCATTAGCTTTCTTAGTTTCCAAGAAAGTTTGATTAGTTTATATGATTAAAAATGAGTCATTTTGTATGGGAGGTTGTAGAAGGGGTGTAGCGCTTTGACTGGGTTACGAACTTAACCCTACTTTTCCGCCAAAGCTCACGTGTACAAAATTTGAACTTTCTAGCTCGATGCTAAAGAGTGAACGGACGGACGGACATCCGGTTTTCAGATTTTTGAGCGACAACAAATATTTCTGTACCCTTGGCGGCTCTGTGCGAGCATTATTTCTTGGTGTTACAAACTTTACAGCAAACTAATAATACTCTCAGATTTGATCTAGAGCATAAATATATAAGAATTACGATAGTGTTGTGATGTCAATTATTATAAGCGAATCTATTTGTCTCCTCTAGGGTTTAAATGGAAATAGAAATTTGATTGATATAAATGCGAGTAAGATTTGTGGTAAGTGGGAAGAAATGTAACCACGTTCGGCTATACATTTTGAATAAGACTTGGTTGTGACAAATAATTTTGAAAAACTGCAAAGACAACATGAAACATGTTATCTGTGAAGTTCATAGGGTAACCAGGTAATTCTACATATGTGTGAAGTTGGTTAGCAATTTTCCCATTAGGCATTACTTGTTAGACTTTAGAAAAGAGCCAATAGAACCAGATGTTACACAAAATACACGGCATTTATGACAATGGGGACGAATTTCTAGAATAAATGTTCTGCACAATTTTTATTTGACATGCCAAATCGAAATAGAGAGAACAGACTCAACTGGTACTCAAATGCATGACATTTATGACAGTGAAAACATTGGCAAAAGAAACATGCCACTTTAAAAAGAACGCCAAGGCGTGGGGTTCAGCGTGCTCGATTCAAAGTCAAATTGGTCGTAGGTTCGATTCTCACTCCAGGCAGAAATTTTTCAGTTGATACTGGCAGTGAAAAATTATTCGAAATAAAAAAATGGCCAAACGATGTAAAAGTGAAACGTTGGTTTCTGTTCTCTTTCCATCATCCAATCCCCCCATAACATCTGGAAATACTTGTCAGTAGCAGCCAGTACAACTAAAAAAAACATACCAGCTTCATCACTCATTACGGTCCGTTCTCAGTCTCTCTCCTCCAGCTAATAGCCGACAAACGAAATTCATGGATAGATGATCCAGAATGCAAATGAAACAATAATTCAGTACCTGGTTAACACATACCGAAGCTATGGCAAGAGGTTAAGGTGGTTTCATACCAGGCAGAGCCTCCTATAATATCCCGATGGCTTTCCGACCAATCAGCCTAACTTCGTTCAGTCTTAAAGGCCTGGAAAGACTGGTGGACAGCTATCAACGTGAACATCGATGAACCTCTCGGTTAGATGCCCCAACCAACACGCCTATCTGAAAGTGGATCTACCACTGACATCGCCTTGCATGTGACGGTAGCCATCGTAGAGAAAACTTCCATCAAAAAGAGGTTGCACTCGGTGCCTTTTTAGACATGGACGGCGCTTTTAACCACGTCAACATTGATGCCATACTTGCGCAGCCTAGTGTGGAACCTCTCCTGACTGCATGGATGGCTAAGTTTCTTCGCTCACGAAAAATCGTAGCACGGATGGATGAAGAGACCAGACAAGGGTCTGTTCGCAAAGGAATGCCACAGGACGGCATAATATCGCCTCTCTTGTAGGTCATAACCGTGAATGAACCCCTTTCCATATGCAAACGATCTCGTCATCAGACTAGCTGGTAAGTTTGAACAAGTTCTAGGCGACCTTATCCAGTTCGCTTTACAACTGTTAGACAGTTGGGCACTAGATAAAGGACTTACCATTAACCCTCAAAAAACAGATCTGGTCATCTTCTTCTTCATATGTTTTCATTCCACCAAACATTCGTGGTATCACTATAGTTCTCTTGAACCAAGTTAAACATTGAGGTCTTATTCTTGATAGTAAATTATCCTGAAAGGCCAACCAATCAAAAACGAGCAAAAAAGAATACCATAGCCTTCTTCGCTTGCAAAAAGAAATTTGAGATGAGTCCCTAAGTTGCACCTCATCCACTGGATGTATACCACTATTGTCAGACCAATTATTTGCTATGGCGTGCTGATGTGGTGACCAGCGGTGGTACTAAAAACGAACCTAGCATCTTTACGACTAATCCAACGGATGGCATATATGTGTATAACAGGTGGTCTTAGAACGACACCAACTGCAGCCCTGGAGGTAAGTCTCTCACTACCTCCACCACAGCGGGCCTAATTGCCATTAGTTTAGAAACCACTAATTCGTTGTCAGCACCAAAAGTTGGTCATGGCAAAATTTTAAACGTCATTAGAGACGCAAGCTTCCTTTCTGACTGCGACTATGATTACATGAACTAACCGCAGGTTGAGAAACGGAAGTTTCACATTAAGTTTCCTGAACGAATCGAATGGGCAACAAACACGATACTCAGCACCTGAAGAGATCGTATACTTTCTATACAGACGGATCTAAAACTAGCCAGGGGACAGGTGCAAGGATTTATTCCCACCGATCTCGACTTTCACACTTAATTTCATCTTCCGGAACACGAGACTGTGCTCCAAGCGGAAGTATTAGCAATTAACGAGTGCACAAAAATTATTTTAGATATGCAGAACAGTCTCGGAAATTGTTACATTTTCTCGGACAGCAGGGCTGCACTTCTGGCACTTCAATCCTATAGAAACACATCCAAACTAGTGTCCATTTGTAGGCACAATTTGAATCGCCTAGCGGCTATAACGGAAGTATTACTGATTTGGATTGCGGGTCATAGCTACCTGTAAGGAAACGAGGCCGCAGACTCACTTGCACGGGAAGGATCTGCAACCATTAACTCCACTAGGAAGTCAGCCGATATAGCACCACCAGTGCTGAAGACTAGCTACAAACAAACGATTTTGGATTCGAAATTGAAAGAAAAGATTTCCGGATTCTACACTCTTAGGCTTTATTATTCGTGAAATTTTGGTCTCTGCTGAGACCTTTATCAAACTGCTTACAGTAGAGACCGAAACGCTACGAATAATGAAGCGTAACAGTGTAGAATCCGGAAATCTTTTCTTTCAATTCGAAATGCGCTGTGCAAACATTCACCAAACCAATATTTTGGATTCTTTCCTGGCGGGGTGGAGCCAGCTGGTCAGCTGCAGATTGGCCATATCCTTTTGGGAAGAACCGAATAAAAATGTTACAGCTTAGCTATTACAGCATAGTCACTATAGCGTCCGAACTATTATTGGCTTGACCACAAGTCATTGCTTGCTGAAGTTTCACTCAGTTAGGCTGCGGATCGCGAGCGACAGCCTTTGTAGAGGTTGCGAGGAAGACGAAGAATCTATCAATCATTATCTTTGTCGTCTCCTTTGCTTAGGCTCTAGATTATTCTCAGAACTAGATGACCTCAGAGGCGTCCAACATTCGAGCCTGCTACGGTTCGCAAACCAAACCAAGTGACTAGAATAAGTGGAGTGACTTCCATCTTATATTCAATAGGGGGAGTACAATAGCCTCAGTGCATTGCGGTTCTAAGAAACTACCATCCTCCAACCTAAACATAACCCAATACTAGTCGAGACTCTGAAGCAAAAGAGTTCAGTTAGAGCGATCGACGGGTAGTCGAGATAAGAGACAAGCGAAAGATTTAAAAGCGATAATTTGTAGTGGAAAGTTTAAAGAAAGTTTTGCGATGAATTTAAAAGTGAAATTGTTATTTTATTTTTACTTGAAATACAGCGACCCCTTGCGCACTTCAATTTTACGATTGTTGCTAAAACTTTCAATCAAAAATTTTGAGTTTTTGAAGTTTTTTTTTTCAATGCACATGGAACACCTCGAGCAGGTTAGGGCCGCCCTTCGGGACATAACAGTTCTTGTTCAAATTATTATTTTTATACTCTAGATGAAATCTGAGAGTATATTGTGTTTGCCTTACAGATTGTAACGCTAAGAAATAATGCTCGCACAGAGCCGCCAAGGGTACAGAAATATTTGTTATCGCTCAAAAACCTCGATTCCGAGTGACCGTCTGTCCGTCTGTCTGTCTGTCTGTCTGTGCGTCTGTCTACAGCATAACTCTCGAAAGCTTTGAGCTATAGTGCTAAAAATTTGTGTGTGCCATTTTTAGCAAAAAAGTAACTTTAAGTTCGTGAACGGGCCAAATCGCTCCACCCCTTCTACCCCCTCCCATACAAAATGACACAAATCCGGAATTTTACAATAAACGGATTTGCTCGAAAAGTATAAAACCTATTGGCCTGAAATTTGGAATATATTACTTTTGTGATAATATCAATCTACGGTATAAAAATTATGCGTGTCCTCCCCCTCCTTCTACCACCTCCCATACAAACTGTACTTGTCATGAATTACTCTAAGCCAATTTACTCAGTGCATATAAAATTTAGCGAGCTGAAATTGTGCACTAAATATTTATTTAAAATTATTAGTAAGGGTGAAAAAAATTAGACGATTAGCTTCACTCCTTCTACCCCCTCCCATACAAAATGGCACAATTTCGCAATTCGACTATAAATGGATTTGCTCGAAAAGTATAAAAGCTATTAGTCTGAATTTCGGGATATATTACTTTCATAATGATTTCAATATACAGTATAAAAATTATTTGCGTCCTCCTTCTCCTTCCACCCCCTCCCATACAAACTACACTTTTTCATGAAATGTTCTAAGCCGATTTTCTCAGAACATATAACATTTATCGAGCTCACATTTTGTGATGAATACTTATTTAGCATTATCACTAAGATCAGAAAAAAATATTTGATTAGCTTTACTGCTTCTACCCCCTCCCATAACACTCCCCATACAAAATTTCTTGGGATCATAAAAAATTCTATTTCATCTAGAGTATCGTAAGATTGCGGTTTATGCGCAATCGTAGCCCTGTTATGTTTTCTTTATGTGAAACGGATGTATGTACCTATAAAATTTGATCTTTGTAATTTTTACCAGGGGCCTAAAACAAATTTGTGAAATTTTTCGACATTTTGACCTCCCCCTTATACCCGCAACTTAAAAATTTTACACAAATTGTAGGAAACTTGCAAAATTTCTTAATAACTGTAATGCATTTTGAGATATTACGGTCTGAAATTTTGAAAAGTGCACTATTTTTATACTCTAGATGAAATCTGAGAGTATATTGTGTTTGCCTTACCGTTTGCAACGCTAAGAAATAATGCTCGCACAGAGCCGCCAAGGGTACAGAAATATTTGTTGTCGCTCAAAAACTTCGATTCCGAGTTTCTGTCTGTCCGTCTGTCCGTCTGTCTACAGCATAACTCTCGAACGCTTTGAGCTATCGTGCTAAAATTTGTTGTGTATCATTTTTAGCAAAAAAGAAACTTTAAGTTCGTGAACGGGCCACATCCCAACACCCCTTCTACCCCCTCCCATACAAATTTCACGAAAATCCGAAATTTTCAGAAATTGATTTTTCTTTGAAACTATTTAAGCTATCGATTTGAATTTAAGGTCGAAGTATTATGATATAGATGTCATTAATATAACGGAATATTGATCCGATCCTGTCACTCCATCTACCCCCTCCCATACAAATGCATAATTTTGAAAAATGCATTTTTTCGATTTTTATTATTTTATATTTTTAAAGTTATAAAAACGAATTTTTGCCAGAATTAATTTTATTATAATTCCAATCAGTATTGAAAAAATTATCAAATTCACCTCACTCCTCCTACACCCTCCCATACAAATTTCACGAAATTTTCAAATTTAAATTAAATTATTTTTCTTCGAAACTGTTAACGCTATCAACTTAATATTTTGCTTAAAGTCTACAAATGGAAATATCAATAACGAGAAAAAAACGTATTTTGATCCGTACACTCCTTCTACCCCCTCCCATACAAATGTATAATTTTTGTTCGGTGCATTATATCGATTTCCATTAAAACTAGAAAAAGTATAAACTTAAAATTTTGCCAGATTTGTTTTTTAACAATTGCAATAAATGAAAAAAAAATATCAGCACCTCTTCACTCCTTCTACCCCCTCCCATACAAATATCTGTATTATAAATTCAAGAAAAGCATTTCTCCTTCGAATATATTAGAACTATGGAATTTGAAATTGAATCAAAGCGTGGTGATAAGGATGATGATAAGCAGTTTTAAAATCATCTTAAACGCTCCACTCCCTCTGCCACCTCCCATAGAAATGCCTCAATTTCAGGAAAACTATGTCCAATTGAAAATAATGAAAGCTACAAACCTTAAATTCAGCACGAAATATTTTGCATACCACATTAGGTGTCATATCCAAAAATTACAAACCTTCCTCCTCTCCTTCTACCACCTACCATACAAAAGTCACTATTAATTATTTAAAAGAATTGGAGGTGACATATTTTCCGGTACATTGAACTCTTTCTCATTTCATCTAGAGGAGCATATGATTGGGCTTTACGCCCAATCATAATTCTTTTATGTTTTGTAATGCTTCCATCCGCCCCCGCTGCTATAAAATCCAAATGTTATATTTTTCATATAATTCGCTAGTTGAATGTAATTTAAGTTCCATGTTCAAATTGTCTAGCTTAAGATATAGAGATTATTCTTAAATATTTTTCTTTCCATCTCCTCCTGGCTCTCCTCCTTACGAGTATTGTTCTCTTTCAAAGTAAGTTTTAGGCGAGCTGTACACGACCTTAGTGGTGCAAAAAGATGAATTTTTTATGTTTAATAATTCCGTTGATATAATTATTTGCAAACAAAAATTCGGCTGCCAAATTGTTTTTAGGTCCAATCATTGGTCCATTTGTCTTCAAAAATTATGATGGTCAGAACGTTACAGTCAACAGTGAGCGGTACAGAGCCATGATTACTTACTGCCTCGGTTAAAAGTCGCAGATATGGGGTTTCAACAGGACGGCGTCACATACCACAAAGCGCGCGATACAATTAATTTATTGAAAGAAACATTTGACGATCGATCAATTTCACGAAATGGACCTGTTAACTGGCCACTGCGTTCGTACGATTTGAAGGTCCCATACCTACACCGATAAATCCCTTGAAAGTCAACAATCGACGCGTTATTACCGAAATATAGCCTGATTTACTGCGAAAAGTGTGTGAAAATTTGACTTCCAGATTACGCCATGTACGCGCCAGCCGCGACAGTCACCTGCCCGAATTCATATTCAAACTTTAATGCTATCAAATTATCTTTCAAATAAAGTTAATTTTATGGATATTAAAAACATTTTGGTGTATTCTATAATATTTTAATTTCGCCTCTATAAAAAAAACATCCTACATGTATTCAAATGTTGAGTTTCAGATTTCTATTCACATTCGTAGTGGAGATATTAGGAAGTGTAGTTTATGACTCTATCCCTTCCCCCGCGTCCCCTTCAACATGATACACCATAAATTAAAGTAATGGAACAAACTTACACAATGTACAATCCACCCGAAAATGAACTTCCTATCTTCAAGATCTCGGAAGATTAAAGTCCATCCGTACTGCATTTTTAGACTAATTTAGTCATTAAACGCGAGAAAACAAAATTTCAGAGAAGCAAATTATTAGAATAATAAAGTTAAATTGATTTTTTTGAAAAATATAAATGTCCTTGGTCTTAAATTTAAGAGATGTCAACTGCATAATATTCGTAGTGATTACTGGAAAAATCACTAGAAAGCCCCCACTCCTTCTACCGACTCCCATACAAATTGCACAATTTCACTAAATCTAAACACTAATTTTATTAGTACCTACTAAATTTGAGAAACTTAAATTTTTTGTAGAACATTGTAATAGCTACTCCAGCATGATTTGATAAAAATTAGTTAAATGCTGTCACTCCTTCGACCGCTCCCCATACAAAATTTCTTAACATCAGAACATTTCTGTTTCATCTAGTGTATCGTATCACGCGCAATCGTAGTCCTATTGTATTTACATATTACTTTTTTTTTATTTTGTTTATTATTATTATTATTATTTGCTTCTTCCCGTCGATTTTATAACCAACATAAATAACACAACTTATTCTTAAATAAATATAAATATTTTTATTTTATTTCCCAGGAACTCAATACCATCATCTTTGGCCTTTATTATTGGCTTTCTAAATTTTTACTCATAAGAGAAAACATCGCCAGCATTCTGAGAATATCAAATTGTACAACAACATAATGTATCAACAAAACTCGAAAATCGTTTCATTATTTCAATGGATAATAATCTTTGTTGTTCAATTATCCTCGATCTAAATGCTATTGTCCTAACAATTCCTTAAGTCTCTTTGATAAACAAATGAAATTTCCTAGTATTATTATTTAGCATATGATTTATAATCTTCCATAATATATTATGCCGCCGGAAGCATCTCCTGCAGAATGGCTAATGAAGTGCAATTGTACACAAATTATGGATATTCGTAATTTATGGTTTGATGTAAACAACATGTATGTTCATGCCTTTAAATTTAGTCTTAAAGTAAAATACATGATTTATTCAAATCTTAAATAGAAAATAAAGTGATTGAAATTTAAACGCAATCGTACTTAGATACACCATTATAGCTTATACTGTGAATACAGATATTCAGGGTTTTCTTCTGCTTCGTCTGCATTTGCTATTGTGGTTGCTCGAAACCACATGACTAACTGAACTTTTATGATATCGATTTTTTCCCTTATTCCGTTTTTTTTTCTTTGGCTGCTGGTAAAACAACCCTAAAAACGCAATTTCTTGTTGTGCTACAAAGGAATAGAAAAAAAGAAACCCATTTGTAAAAATGTTTCCATCAGATAAAACATCTACTCCAGCGAATTTAGATACACATTCTATTTGTTTGCGAATAAAGTGGATCTCATCTACTACAACCGGGCACGTAAACACTAAGAGTGTGAGAAATATCGCTTTAGCTGAAGTTTTGTGTACAGCGCATTCTTATTTCTCAATATATCGATGGTTTATATAAAAGATAATAAACAGAATTTGGCATTAACCGAAAAGAACCATCAATGATGGATCATAATGCGAAGCACCTGTTAATCTTGATGAGTTTTTTTTCCATTCTTACTTGGATTACTTCGTAATTGTTTCAGACACTTATGTTTGGAGAATATTGATGTATTTTGTTCTCTGTTTTCTCTCGTCCATTATTGAATCTGCCATAATATTGGTATTCAGAAAAAAATAATAATGGTTAGGTAATAATTTAGAAAGACAGTCTGCTATCGAAATCGATCTTTTATTTTCAGAATACGAAAAATAAATTGGATGTGAAATTTTAGGAATCGAGTATAATATAATAACATTTTTTTGGTGTATGTAAAGTTTTTATGGACTGTACTTAACCATTAGAGTATATATAAAAGCAGTGGATTCATTCATCGAAAACTAAGCATGCATAAAATGCATATTAGCTCATATCCTTAACACACTCTATTCATCAATTTGTAAAATTGCGAAACATGTAATTTTATGAATCGGTTATTATCTCAACCATGCATAGCTCAAAAGTTTCATACACGAGCAATTACTTTAAAATAATCTGCCATAAAACCAGATAAAGACAACATTACGCTAGACATCATCTTGTAATAACAACATGTTTGCCATATTTGAGTATGTCGATGAATCTCTTGAAATAAAATGCAAACATATAAATTTCGTTGCTTAGACACGAGTGTGTAGGCATCGTCTCTGTATCTACTCTAGACAACATTGAGTGTGTACTTGAAAACCATCAGGATTACAGAGTTTCTAGAAAATCCAAAGGAAAGAAAAACACACTTTCCAAACTGATTTTTAGATGAGATAACTGAGTGCAACTCCATATCCATATAAAATTTATATTTCAAAAAATATATTATAAGGTTTTGTTTTATTTTTCAAGTGACTACCAAATTTGCTTAGTCACGAACAAGGCGACTCGACAAGCCTATCAATGTCGAGTACATCTTTCAAAAAAAAAAAAAATCAAATATTCTACGAGATCTTAACCGACAGATTTCGGATGGCTTAGCGTGGCATCTCAAGTGCATCATCCACTTTGAGTCTCGAATTAATAGGTGCACTCACTAGCCAGCTATATCGATAGTCAAGTACAATCCGGGCTATGGATACCTGAAGAACTGGATTAGAGCAATTTCGAGATCAATAAGAACGATACACCTCAAGCACTACACGATGGTTGGCGCTGGATGCCTTAATATGGCGGCGTGGGAAACTGATTCACTCCATCTGATAAGAAGCTATCGTGACAGGTTAGAGAAACACGACCGAGACTATGGTGCTATCGTCTTCGATGTGTTCTCGATCGAACCTTATTCGAGAATCGAGCCGAAATGCCATCTCGAAATATGACACTTTCAGTAAATTGAAGTTAATTTGCAAAATTTGATGCTTCAACTCCCCCAACTTATGACACGTACGATTTCTACAGCCAGGTAAGGTAAGGAGTGCTCATAAGAACACGACAGTACACTCATATCGTCCTTGTCATTCGTTTCGTGAAATCTTAAATTACCGACACCTGTACGCCCCATAGGCATTTTGCAGTTCTTTGATATGGAAATCGTGCGTCGCATTAAAATAACTCATTAGGTGTACGAAGGGCTTTAATGACGGACGAGGCAGAAAATTCGATTGGTTGAAACTTTTATTGCGGAAAAAAAGGGGTGAAATGTCGTAATGACACGAAGTCGTAGATATTCAGGCGTTTTGTTTGAACGAACCTTTATCGATTTTTCTTTTTAATCTGATGAAGTGATGTGGAAATAGCAGTTTGTAACATGTTATTTTACACTTAGTTTTAACATTGTTAGCATTGTTTTTATTTTATGAACAATGGTTTTGTAATTGCTGTGGTGTGCTTGGAAATGAATTTTAGAATCATTTTAATAAATCCTATTTGCTTATCCACTGCGATTATTTTGCTTCTTGAAACTAGAAACTGGTAGCAAAGCTGAAGAATGCGGAGACGGCTCTCTCCAAAGCCTTTATTGGAATAGAAATTAATCTTTCATCCGATAAGGAGAACAAATTGGTCGCACCTTCTTGCGTAGAGAAATAATCTCCCCTACTCACCTCTCCCAGCTTTCTCCTTTCACTCCCCGAAACTTTCTTTTCTTCCAGCTGTCTACTATCTGCATCTGCATATGTTACATAGCATACTACAAGTTGTCATAGGTTACGTGGTCGGTATAGGGTATATGAAAGATTTGGTTACACGGGAGTTTCAGGAGGGAAGAGTCTGTTGGTGGACGTCATCCCTGAAACTTTGAATGCTGTAAGTTGCTGGGAACACTTGGGACAATTCATTTCATAGTCTTGATGTTAGGGTGAAGGACTGCCTTTATTTCGCTGTACGAGATGGTAACGGCTTAACATTGAACTGGTTGCGCGCTGCTTTCCGAATATTACTGAGATAGTTGCAAAGACGAGGAATGGGGTTGGACAGTGTAAGTATCGAAAGTAAACGCTGAGAACCTCAAAGTTTCTGCGATGCTCGAGGGAATTTATAGAAGCTGTTATAGTCTCATCTCCAATCAGATGAAATGCAAGCTTTTGAATTCGACCGAATATCGCAAGTAATGTTTTGGGTGCCGCAGCCCATGTGCGAGCTGTTCTCAAGACGGGGACGAATAAAGGCCTTGTTTGCTAGATCGTGAGGCGTGAAATTATTATAGAAGTAAAAACTCGTTTCATATTCTTCGAGTAAATTCAATGAATTTTTTCATTGCTTCAAATAAACGAAATTAATCCAAGTATTGTCCATTCCTATCGATCTTTCTGGTAGAGCCATGGTTCCATCCTCGCAGAATAAATGATAGTCTGAAGGTGTAAGGTCAGCGTAATACGGTGGATGAATAAGAACTTCCCAACTATGCTCATTCAGCTTCCCCCAGAGTCACTTATTGCTTGCGAAAATTCGAAAGAGTAAATTTTTATACTCTAGATGAAATCTGAGAGTATTATAAGTTTGCTCTAAGGTTTGTAACGCCAAGAAATAAGGCTGGAGAAAAAAATTAATGATACAGAAGTTAATATTATCACTCAAAAATCTCAAAACCGGATGTCCGTCTGTCCGTCCGTCCGTCTGTTCGCTCTCTAGCTTGAGAACGCGTTGAGCTAGATAGTTCAAATTTTGTACACGTCGTTTTTAACAAAAAAATAAGGTCAAGTTCGTGAACAGGCCAAATCGCTCCATCCCTTCTATCCCCTCCCATACAAAATGACAAAATTGCGCAATTTGACAATTAACGGATTTGTTCAAAAAGTATAAAAGCTATTGGTCTGAAAATGGAATATATGGAATATATTACTTTTATGATAATATCAATCTACCGTATAAAAATTATGCGTGTCATCCCCCTCCTTCTACCACCTCCCATACAAACTGTACTTGTCATGAATTACTATAAGCCAATTTACTCAGTGTGTATAAAATTTAGCGGGCTGAAATTGTGCACCAAATATTTATTTAAAATTATTAGTAGGACCAAAAGAAATAAGACGATTAGCTTTACCCTTCTACCCCCTCCCATACAAAAGGACACAATTTCGCAATTTGACAATAAATTGATTTAATCGAAAAGCATAGAAGCTATTTGTCTGAATTTTGGGATACATTACTTTCATAATGATATAACTCTACACTAGAGAAATTATCTGCGTCCTCCGTCTCATTCCACCCCGTCCCATACAAACTACTCTTTTTCATGAAATGCTCTAAGACAATTTTCTCAGAACATATAATATTTATCGCTCTCATATTTTGTAATAAATATTTAATTAGTATTATCACTAAGATCAGAAAAAAATATTTGATTAGCTTCACTCCTTTTACCCCCTCTCATACACAGTTTCACAGCTTCACAAAAAATCAATTTTCTTGAAAAGTATGAATGTTACTGGTCTAAAATTTAAGAGATTTCAATTTTATGATATTCTTAATTATTTCTGAAAAAATCACTAAAATCCCCCCACTCTTTCTACCATCTCCCATACAAACTGCACATTTTCACTAAATCTAACACACTAATTTTTTCAGCTCCTATTCAATTTTTGGAGTAAGCATTTTGTACAAAACATTTTTATCGCTACTTTAGCATGATGGAGAAAAAATTAGTTCAATGCTATTTCCCCTTCTAACATTCGCCTTACAAAATTTCTTGGGATCACAAAAAATTCTATTTCATCTAGAGTATCGTAAGATTGCGCTTTACACGCAATCATAGCCCTGTTATGTTTCACATTCAATTCATGCAGAAGCAACTCATCGATCTTCTCGACAAATCCAGCTTCACGCAAATGATTCAAGACAGTTTTTTAAGTAATGTTCAGCTCAGCACCGATTTCATAAGTGGTCGCATATAGATTTTCATTTTTAAGGAATTTAGGTGACTTTTTCCGGGCGGAGCAAGGTGTATTTTAGACATCAAAACTGCCCGAACGAAATCGCTTGAAATTTGGTTCTGCTACACGTGAGTTAGGGCTTAGCCTAGTGGGTAGCGTGTTGGTCTATAATACGAAGGTCGCGAGTTCAAATCCCGGTCGACGCATAATTCCAGCACTTTACCTGCTTGGGTATACTTTAGTTATCTCCATCTACGAAAATGAAAATTCGTAGATAGAAGGTTGTGCGAAGGGCTAACCCCTTCACAATGACAAATAAAAGATCTTAAGGAACCTGAAAGTCAGGAGGCCAAGGCCCGATTTGGGCTGTAGGGCCATTGTAATATAAACGTATCGAAAGAGCATCGTTTTCATAAACTGCACAGATTTTTTCACTGGCCTGTAAGGCATTTTTGCCTTTGTGGAAATAAAACTTCAAAATGGCACGAATTTCTTCTTCAAATTTGAATAGCTTTGAAGCAGTTGATTAAAATTGGGCACTTTCTAGGCAAAATATACTCTCTGAAATGTTATTTTTTTGACTTATACAAATTTAATAAATTTTGTTTGAAATTATCAGAGATAATCGACTTCAAAAACATCCGTCGGCAAAATATGACAGACATTTTACTTCACCCGATACTTTTTACATCTTCCAAGAATACCAAAGCGTTTGGAGGCATCTAATGCAACATCAAAAACATGTTTTCTCCAATTTCAGTATCTATTAATTTTTATGTATGCCGGGTAATGCTAGTAAAAGCTAGGATGTAGCCTAGTGTGTAGTGTGTTGGACTACAATGTGAAGGTCTTGAGTTGAAATCCCGGTCGACTCAAAATTCCAACACACTGCCTGCTTGGGTATACCTTGGTCACTTCAATCTATGAAAATGAAAAATTCAGAGATAGAGAGTTGTGCGAAAGTTTAACAACCCTTCCACAATAAATAATGAAAAATGTTAAGGAACCTGATGGTCAGGAGGCCAACACCCGATTTGGGCTGTAGAAGTAGATGTAGAAATAATGCAAATTCTTCTGAAGAATGTAATTGTATGCTACCGAAGGCTACATTAGAGGCGCCTGCTAGAACATCCTTTTGAAGGGATAGATTACATGCCTGAGTTTTTGGGGCATTGAACTCTATCCTTTTCTTCCTGCCCGTTTCCAGGATTAAGTTGAAGTCTGAGTTCAATGAATCGTACATTTCGTCTCGTTCATAATTCACTGAAGTACGATGAGCTTCAGTATCAGAGTCGAATTGAAAGGTGTTATCCAGAGTACTGTAAGCTGGTAAGCTATGAATCGGATTGAGTGTTATTGACAGAAGGTCATTAATGAAGATCAGAAAGAGAATGGAGATAAAACAGAGCCTTGAGGAACGCCGGAATAGGTCTGGAATGGTTAGGATGATGTGTCCTGCATTACGAATCGTATCGAGCATTCAAAATGGAAACTCTCAATCCATTTGACAAGAGTAGTATTATAACCTATGGCTACGAGTTTTACCAGTAGACCTTTATGCCAGACTCCATCAAAGGCTTTTGAAATGTTAAAATCCAGTACTTGACCTTCGCACGAGTCCCAAAGGTCAGATAGAGATTGAGATATAGAAAGGTTTCTAGCGGAAAGTCCGGAAAGGAACTTGTATTGACGATGGACATGATGATTACCCTCATGTAACGTCTATGTATCTCTTACGTATAGGAACAGTGGCCTCCCATCAGCTGTGTTGTGGTTGGCTTCTCCTAACTGTAGTTTTAGGCCCGGAATGAATTCGTTCTGTAGTACTTTTACACAGTTCGAGTCGACATAATATTGCCTCCTATAGATCTTATAGACCTGACCCCAGCAGTCAGGCGAGTTCGTACGGATAAAGCGCTTCCAATCGTTTTCCTTGGATTACTTGCTGGTAATCAAGTTTGATCTGGGCTGAGCTCGACCACACGCGCAGATACTTTGGAACTTCTTTCTCGCCAATTCCACATTCCTACACTTAACTTCCTTCGGATTTACCTTGCGGGTTATTTGAAACATGTTATTAGTAATTTGTACCATACAATCTTGAAAATCTCACTATTCAAGCCAAGCAACCCGAAATTGCACAGAGAAATCCGTTCCGCTTCGTGCTACAAGCATTGTTCATGACCCTTCCAGCTGCCCGCTTTTTCGAATGTTGAACCAACAGGACACACATCCCTATCATATGTTAAAGCAATAACAATCAGGCTATGATCGCTTCCAAGGTCATTGTTGCCTAGCAATTCAGTTGTGAGAATTCCGGCGTTGTTACAAAATTAATATCAGGTGGTTTGATAATTGTTTTCACAGTGCATTTCGAATTAAAAGAAAAGATTTCCGGATTCTAGGTTCGTTTTGTCCATAGTTGGTGCGATGATGAGGAATGTGGAGTGGCACATGGTTTCTCAAGGATCGACACAGAATACTAAAAGTTATGGCTTGGAGCAAATATGGGGAATCAATTTCTGCTATAATTATTTTGTCTATCTGTTGAAGTGTGCTACCATCTAGGACATAATCGAAATGAAGGGGAGATTTGTTCCTGAAGAATGAAAGGCTTGCACATTTACTAATATTCGAAGACATACAGTTCAATGTACACCAGCCAATAAAGCATTGCAAATCACTTTGAAGCAGTGCGCAATCCTTCTAATTCGGAATATCGCGAAACAATTTCGAGTCACAGCATAAAGTAAGATATTCGAGTGGGAAATAACCGAACTCACGTCGTTACTAAACAAAATAAATAACAATGGTCCTAGATGGCTTCGCTCTGGTGTACCAGATGTGTTAGGTATATCAGAGGTTCATTCCTCTATAAATTATTTTTTGAATACGGTTAGATAGGTAAGATCTGATCCAATTTATGAAAGTAAAAGAAAACTCAAGTGCGTATAGCTTGTAACCGCCTTACAGCCTTCAATCACTGGAATAGTAAAATTGAAAAATTGCATTAGATTTGTTGCGGTCGACCTACCTTTGGTGAACCCATGTTGGACTGGACTAATGATTTATTTACAATGAAAATTCATTATATCACAAACAACAGCCTCGAACAATTTAGGAATGCAAGAATGATTAGCAATAGAACGATAGTTACACACATCAATTCCTTTTCCTTCCTTGAGCAATGGTCTGATAGTGGAGTATTTCTACAAACTAGGAAATATACCCGATCTGAGAGAAGCGTTAATTATATGACATACAGGCAGAAACAGAGAAGTGTTACAACTGCTTTAGTATGGCAGCAGGGATGCCATCTGGTTCTCTAGATAAACTATCCGCGATGCTTGAAATAAACTTCAAAACGATCGCTTCGTCAATATGAAGATCTTGTAGTGTGCCTAATAAGGGCACTCCGGGACTGAGTATCGCACTCTCGAGTAGTTCTGACCTCTTGACACTGCGATCTATATTTTCTTGCAATATGATCAAAACCCAGACATGTATAACATACTGAACTACTTCCTTCTGTACTTGTAAAGAGTTCGTATTATTGCTACCAGCTCAGAGATCCCATTTGTGCTCTGAGATGTTATTTTCGCCACTGAACTCATTTCTTCCTCAGATAGGTGGCTTACAGCTCTTAATCCCTTCTTGAATTTGTCCAGAGAAATCTTATATTTGCGGGATTCTCATGAAGTGTCATTAGAAATAGTCGGTGTTAAGCGCCCATTGACCGTCAGGAGCGTCATTCTTGGGTCAAGTCCTGAAACAAAACGTTTAGCCCTTTTCTGCACCGATAGGACCCCAATCATCGCATCTTCGCACGTAATTAAGCTTACCTTACGTTTCGTATGACCCAGAGTCGGTTTAACTTTCGACATCACCTGACTTGCCAACTGGTTGAGAGAAACAGTACCAAGAGAAAATCAAAAGAAAGACACTTTAAAAAGATACTTTCGTTCATCCCGTGCACTTTTAGGCAACGGCCAATAAAGTTATCGGCAGCTTACTTGATTAATGCTCTAAGGCGTTGCCTTTGCTCTCTAACCACCTTCCAGCTCACTGACGATTTGGAACAATACCGATGCCCTCTCCGGTCTCTTCACAGCTCACCGATCTGATCATAGTCAATCGACCAGATCACAGTCAAATGGTCCGATCGCAGCTCACCAATCAGATCGCCGCTCATCGATCAAATCGTTTCTTACTCCAAGCAAATCACAGCTCACTAACAAAACCAAACTCACCGCTCAGCTAACAGCTCACTGATTAAATCGCAACTTCAACCAGATAATAATCTACCGATCAGATAGTAACTCACTAACCAACTGTATCTTGCTCATCCCTATTGCTCATTTTTTCATTTCTCCGTAATCATTAAATAAAAATGCGCATTTTACAAGTGAGCAGAACACTGAGCAGTTAACAGATATTAAAAAAAAGCAATTGCAGTTAATCACTTCGATTGGTATGGATCAATCGTTGCCATGCCTAACTGCGATGGAACTTCGAAATATCTTTTAAATATCTGAACGAATCTTCAAAAGAAACAATGCTTCGGCTTTCGAAGAAAACAAGTTTTGGTGATATTCGTTTTGGATGGTTCCGAATCTGAATCTAGCAGACCGATTTGTCCCATCACGTACAGTTTTCTAAAAATTTGAGCTGCGTTAAATTAACAATAATAGTTTACTTAAAGTTTCAAAATCTTGGACAATTTTGATGATTTTGGGGCATAACACAGAAACAAGTCGCTTCCATAAGGCGCAATACTGAGCATCGGCCCAACCTACCAAGCCAACTAATTTATTTGCTCAATTGCGTAAAAACAAATCAAATAATAACAACATGAAAAAGATTTTAATGTTCTAAAAAATTATTACAAAATCCATAAATATAGAAAATGCTTCAATAAAATTTCAAACTCAATGAATTTAACTATTCTCCCGTGACTATAAAAAAATCTTTGAAATATCTTATCAGTTTAAATAACTGAAAAAAAATATGTCCAAATCTAATTTTCTGAATTAATTCTTAAAACAATTACCTTCTCAACGATGGAAATCTTAATTAAAACTGCACGTTCTGCACGTTCCATAGAAAAAGGAACCTACCAAGGAGTCATTCCCATTTGAACTTGCTGTGCGATCCCGGCAATTCCCGAAAGTGTCATTCGCTTACAGTAGGTACGCTCCATACCTATAAACTTCTTTAGGTTATGCCTCGGCATAGTCGTAGTACCTGCAGCATCTTGGATACCACTAGACCTGCATTTTGCCTTTTGTTTTACGTTTACACTGTACCCGAAGCGGAATAACGAAAGTAATCCGTAGAGAAGAGCACGTCAAAGCATCCTATTTAGATAGAACGTAAAGTATAGTAATAGAGGAGCTCGAGACGATGACGACGACGGTCTCTAACTAAAAAGATTTAAAAAATGTAGTAGGGGAAAAAAATTCTACTCCATTACCGCACTAGAAGTCGAGCAAAGGCGGCCTGAACAATTTCGTTATGAATGCGGAACGTGTGCTCGAATTCTACGTCTTGGAACGTTGCCAAACCGTCGCACTGACTGCTGTCGACAGCTAACAGTTTTATTTTCTGGAATAAAAAGGAAGACGCAGGACATCGTAAGTGTAGAAAGATACTACGAAGATGTACAGCTTCATTCAAGAAAGGGAAGGAAGTGCGATTCTTTGGAAGCAATGGTGGAATCAAAGAGAAGCCCGCACCGTATTTTCCCTTCCGTTTGCTCGGCAACTTTTCTTCCTTGGCATCCTTGCCGTCATCCTATTTTATTATTTCAATGCAATCCCGTGGCAAGGAGCACTAAGAAAACCAACAAGAGCGAGCTACAAACGGCAACGAACGAAAAAACATCATAAAAAATAATTCCTTTGTTTTCGTCCTGCTCTTAAATATCCTTTTTTACGTACATAGTTTTTTTTTGTGTTGTTCTTGTTATTGTCAGATTATCCCAGTTGGTAGTTGCCATATCCTTTTTCAAGTGCGGCTCATACCCGGCTGCTTTTGTTAGGCGCTAGTCAAGAAATGCTAATTTTTTTTTCGACATCCTTCAGAAAAAAAATTTTTTTTTTCTTTCTATTTTTTTGCGTTTGCTTTACACGCGGTTTTCCTCATCCTGGGGGAGTAGTATAGATTCAGGTTCATGATAGAATGGGAGGTGATTTAGCGAATGACCATCAGTGCGGTAATCTTTATGTAGTGGAATTGCACGAGAAGTGAGTTATGGTATTATGCTCGAAATTATTATTGAGATTAATTTATTCAATGGCTCGAAATTATAGGATCTATGATAAGTAAATAATCGTAAATATGAAATTATCATAATGTGGAATTTATAACAAACACAAATCATTTCGAGTAGTTTAAATGTTTGTATGGGGTGAAATGAGTTTAGGGATATTTTAATAGTTTTCAGATATGAACAAAATAAGCCATAGAAGAAATTTTTCGTTTCTTTTCAAAAATGATTCGAATTGGAGTTCTAACTTCGGCTTGTACGCTGTGTAAGGATATGAGCAGTATTCGTCCATCTGTAAAGTTGTCCCCGTCGTAATTGGTTAATTCCTCCTTGACTCTTGCCCTATTCCTTGGCAAAATTACATTTGAAGAAGTTGTGCGCTGTTCATGATAGCAGTTGGAATATCATCCGTTTCTGTTTCATTTTTAACATCTATTAGCTTGCATTCAGCATTCAACAAGTCTGCAACTTATTATCTCAATATCCTGTCTGAAAGACAAATCTATTCGAATCTGACGTCATATTTTTAAATTACGTCGTGCAATAATGTTCCGTAACTAATGTCGAAAATTTGAACCGATCTGAAAATTTTTCCTCCAGTGGCCCTTATGGAAAGAACTCAAAGATAAAGCAGTGGCGAGCAAAGTCAGCATAGCCAAGCAGATCCAAAACGGCTACTTCTCGCAGCTATCGGCTTAAATTGAAAAAAGAATTACCTCATCAGTGCAAGAGTCACAGTAAAATGGAGTACAGTTTGGTTTTGATTCAACGATTGGGACGTACAGAAGCATTTCGCATGGTTTCTGCAAACAAGGGAACATCCGACTGGCTCCTGTCCTACGTGACTGAAGAGGAATTGAATGTAGTCTGGGAGAGTACTAGACTTTCAATGAAGAATATTACGAACCTAACGAACTCCTTGCGGCCAACATTTTCGAGTCAAAAAAAAAAAAAATCTAGAGACAAGAATCGGTGCAATAATCCTTGAGTTCCCTGGATATTGTATAGTGCTGCGCCTTAGAGAAAAGCTACTGCGGTTGATTACGACAGCAACCAACTGGATATTGTGCCTGAAACTTCGACTAAGTCAAAAGACTTTCGCTGTACTTTACGAGCAGCTGTGCAGCCAAAGTTAATTTTTATATCGCGCTTAGCATCTGATACCACGGAGAAGGAAATTACTGACAACATTCTCGGTATTTTACGCAGTGCAAACATCAGCGTATCTTCTTCTACAATGGCACTACAGCCCGAATCGGGCCTTGGCCTCCTGACTTTCAGGTTCCTTAACATTTCGCATTATTTATTGTCGAAGGGTTGTTAGACCTTCGCGCAACCCTCTACCTATGAATTTTCATTTTCGTAGATTGAGGTGACCAAGGTATACCCAAGCAGGCAGTGTGCTGGAACGTCGACCGGGAATTGAACTCATGGACTTTCGCATTGTAGACAAACACGCTTCCCACTAGGCTACACCCTATATCGACGTATCACCGGAAGAATATCCTGCAGAAGGATAACTCCTATATCCCGCGAGAGTTTCTTCATTCAAAGTTGTTCTGCCGGATGCTTGCTTTGCCCACGTTGTGTCATCTAATCAATCAATCAAATCAAATTCCTGTTAAGACCCCCTATAGGGGCATAGGACAGAAACAACTCTCTTCCACAAGGCGCGATCCTGCGCATCGGCTTTAAGCTGTTGCCAGGACTTGTTTATTCCTCTGGCCTCCTGCTCAACTGCTCGTGTCATCTAAACTATGGACGAAATCTGCTATCGTTCGTGAATCTCTGCCCCAAAATCGTCTTTCGCACTAACTATCTCAGCATCTATCGTAAAGAACGGGCAAGCTCTATCGCGATATCTTACAGCAACGTAAGCGAGATGCGTATGAAGACTCAGGATCTACATATATCTCGCTGCTGCTGTTTGTTCCTTTGACATCGTGCACAGCACGCTTGCTATTGGACTTTTCTAAGTGTGTCCAATTTCGAACGATCATGGCAAATTTTTGGATCTGATTTTCTCATCTGATGGTAGATAGATGTCACAGCTCTTTGTTGCCTCATCCCACGCTTCACGCAACATTTAACTCTCGGACAGAATTTGTTAACTCGATCTGTATTGTTAAAAATTATTTTAATTTCGTCAAAGCTGATTTTGAAACTTTAAATCTTGACATATCCAACTGCGATTGGTAGCTTGTGCTGAATATATCTGATGTTGACAAAGCCACTTCTATTTCTTACACTATTTTAAATGGCTGATTTCTCCGTTGGGTCCCTGTAGTTTGATTGAAACCTACCAGGAGATTTATCGATGATTTAATTAATTTGAAAAATCGAAAAATTAAAGCTTTGAAAACTTACTCTTACTCTCAAGGAGCGATATGGACTATATAACTTACATAAACTTATGTTTTCTTCTTCGTCCTTGATTCCAAAAGATATTTTTATTGATGACTCCACTATTTTGAAATACAGTGATAAACTTGCTAATAATTTCTCCAGTGGATCAGATGGTGTTCCTTCTTCTGTGATTAAAAATTGTAGTTCATCCCTTTTACATATCCTTGGGTACTTGTTTAATTCATCGCTTCGTAATGGAGCTCTTGCTATTTCATGGAAATACTCAACTATAATTCCCTTGCTTAAGTCTGGCAAAAGAGATAACGTAAGTAATTATAGGCCTATAGCGAATCTTTCGTGTGTTGCTAAGCTATTTGAATCCATTGTGTGTGATGTAATTTATTTTCATTCCATGTCGATTATTGGATGATTCCAGCGTGGTTGTAACTAATCTAATGGAATTCTCGAACCTCTGTCGTTCTGCTATTGAAAACGGGCAGGTGGAATGCATATACACTGACTTTGGTAAATCCTTTGACCATAATATTCTTGTGCATAAGCTCCGCCCACTTAGTTTTCCTGATAATTTATTAATCCTTTGGATTAAGTCGTATCTTAGTGATCGCATTCAGAAAGTATACTTTCGCGGAGCCTTATCTTCTGAAAAATATAATACTTCAAGCGTTCCGCAAGGTAGCCATCTGGGTCCACTTCTATTCCTTATTAATGACGTGAGTTCGTTTATCTCTAACTCGAACATTGTTCTTTATGCCGCTGACTTGAAAATCTTTAAGATTATCTCCAATAGCAATGATTGTCTATTATTGCATAGTGATATCTCGCGCTTTCATGACTGGTGTTTACTTAACAATTTACATCTCAATATTAATAAGTGCACTACTATTTCGTATTTTAAGAAGAGATATCACTTAATTTTTACTATGTTGTAGATGGATACTCCTTACTTCGTCCGGACAAAGTGCGTGATTTGGGCGTACTATTCAACTGTAATTTTACCATTGATGATCATGTGAATGTCATTGCTGGTAAAGCAAACGGTATCCTCAGTTTTATTAGGAAACAATCGAAAGAATTTAATGATTTCTTCACAGAGAAAATGTTATATTGTGTATTCGTCCGATCTATTCTAGAATATGCTAGTCCTTTCTGGTCACCATTTCATTCCATTCACATAAACAGAATCGAAGTAGTTCAGCATCGGTTCTTACGGTTTGTCGTTCATGGTCTTCTCTGGTCCGATCCACTCAGGTTGCCGCCATATGTTGATCATTTAAATCTGCTGTCTATGGATTCCCTTGAGAAGAGGCCATGCCAGAGTTGTTTTTGGTTTTAAAGTTGTTTCAGGTATAATTGACTCTGACAAATTGATGTCTATGATTAAATTCAACGTTCCATGTCGTCCTTTGTGACAATATGAGCTAAGTAGAATTCCGCAGCATCGCACGAACTACGAGTTTTCTGAACCTGTATCTGACTAAGCTGGCCATTTTATTCAGGAACTTTGCGATAACAATTTTACAGCAGTCACGTAAAGCCCAACCATGGAAGAAAGTAACATCGTCATTATATTCGCATATCTATTAGAAATCATTTCGTGCCGTAAACTTCAATAAACTTATAGACTACATTCAGATCAACAATCTGCACCTCATTGTAGACTATGATGCAAATGTGCACCACGACTGATCAGAGTGCACTAAAACTATTAAAAGAGGTCACAACTTTCTGGGATTCCAAGGCAGCTACAATCTAGTATCTGTGAGAGGTCAAAAAATTGCCCCTGCAATCACCGAAACTGGAAGCTAATGAACAAATGAGACGTACAGTTGTCTAGTCTGAAAGTAACTGCCGTCTTAATCGACCCAGAAATTACCAATACATTTGGGTGGAAACTAGAACTCGGCAAACTTACAACAAAGTCAGGGAGGTACTTTAACCAGGCTAGGAAACACCGAAGAAAACTGATACTTAGGATAACATGAAGCCACCGATGCGACGCTGTCCTCTAATATGATAATCATAGAAAGCAAACGGAACTCTTGGAAACTTTTCTCTACGGGGACCATGAAGTTTGAAGAAACTGCTGCACCACCAACATTAGCGAAACTATGGAATTACTCCCCCGAATACAATTCCCTGATTGCATCCATCCATCGAATGAGAAAATTTAGCAATGAAAAAAGAAAAGAGAGCCAAGATCAACGGACTAAAAAATTGTTACACAGATCAGGCTGGTGTGTTCCCCGCAGAATTGCACCCCATCTTAGAAGATGAGCTCATTCCAAATGTTTCTAGAAAACTAAATCTCTTTCTTGTCAAGATCTTACTCAAAGATACGGGTCTATGTACTGATGATAAAAAAAGTGCGGCACGTTTTTATGGCACCGAGTATAACTTAGGGGTCACCCCTGCATAGCACAGTTAAGTCGGGAAAGGAAGTGGATTAAAATTTGCTGTATTATGAAAATTAGAATGAATTGAGATGGAAATTATGGTTAGCATTATTCTGGACTGGAGGCTACATTCGATCGAGCACCGAAAGGTGTGTTTTGGTACAGTTTTCTCTTCGATTTTTGAAGCTTTCTACGGTTGATGAATGTCCTCTTCATACACATACTCTCTCTTTAAGACTTGTTTCTGTTCTATTCAAGGGCCATTTCAAAGGCTTGAGAAAGGCACTTAAATTCTGCTCGTAGTAAGAGAACCAGTGTTCCAGTAGCCAATGACGCTAAAGCTCCATATGAGGTGGATTTAGTGGTAGATTCATACTCTATTGAAGCAGTTGCTGAGCATAAAATGAAAATGTTGAACTGCCTTTTTACACAGATCAGCAAAACTGTAAGGCTGCTGTTTTCTTCGGATCATCGACCAATATGCTACTGCATTGGCAACAAAACAAACAGAAATTTATCTCCATTATTTATATCCAAGAACTCCAAATTGTAGGAAATAGTTAGAAGTTGTGCTACAGCGTTCTAGAGTGTTATAATCTGTTATATTCTAAGTTCTTTGCTATTATTTAATTCTGGTTTCCTCAAGGTCTGACCCATCCTCTGCCATTTTTACCTTTAAATCTTAATGAAAATTTTGATCGCTCCATTGCTATTCTCCATAGATCCGTCATTGTATCCAACTTTTGGCCAGAATATTTCCAAAATACATCGAAGAAATTGATTAACGAAAGCATGCAGTTTCTTAGAAAGCTTACCGGCTACCATCTGCTGCATCGTGGGGTCTGCATCGCCGATCAATGCAAACATCCGATTGGAAGGACAGCTGTGCTACCCTCGTAACTCACACAAACCCATTTCGGCCTGGCTTAAGAAGATGGTTCTTAGCAAAATACGCAGTTCGCTATACCACGATTGCAGAGTACAAAACCCTACAGATTCGGGTTTGTGCTCGCTTACATTAAGTTACAATTTCAAACACGGATTTATTTTATTTCCAAATTGTACTTCTCTGACTTTTCCGCCTGTTTCTCGTCCTCGAATTTTCCTTTCTGAAAATTTCCGCGGCAATTTTTTTTTCTTCAGCTAAATCACTTTCGTTTTCTCCTCCTCCGCTCGTAAGGAACGCTTGTTAGTTTTCCCCTCTTTGGCCCGTGAAGCTGGGTTTTGAAGTCGCCTGCACCTTGTACTACTCCAAAAAAGCTCTATCTCGCCTTCTCTCTCGCTTTTATATCCTTACCCTATTGCAGCAATAGCTTCGGCCATCATAGCCTTAAGTTCTCCTGATTCTATTTAAGTGGAGACTACGGTATTTCACTGACAAATATCTGATTGATCAACTATTTTAAAATGGTTTTGTTTAAAAGAAAAAATTGCGCTTCGCGAGTAACACAAAAAAAAATTCCTATGTTCTAGCGAGATTTTGGAAGTGGTAGTAATAAATGCCGATAAAGAGTCCCAGGGGATTCCAAATCCCACGCGATATCTTCAAAAACTGGATAATACTCACTCATACTTAAACCAACAGCTCTGCCAGCGAATCCTTCTCGCCATCTCTAAGGAGGTCGTTCACTTTACCGGATGTCACTCGGTACTAATATACATCGCCTTTTAGGCTATATGCTATGTGGGAGATGGTGCACGCGAGTATCTAGCGCGTCTACCATCAAATGTAGGGCTGGTTCTCTAGCTTGTGGATTAGACGATGGATTAGCATCTCATTCTCGGAAACATGCAAGAGGCAAAGGTTCGGTTTGGACTGTGACAAACTCAGATTCCGAAGATCGCTTAGTTTTAATGTTAAACCGAAGGCACTTTCGGACTCCAGTCAATAAAGACGTCGCGTCCATTCCAAGGCCATCACGGTTAAATGCTACGACTCGTTTCGCCATCTTCTTTGTTTGCATATGCGACGCATTTTATGTCGGATCGGCAAATGAGCAAACGATAAGCTTAATGCAAATTGTGATCTGATCTCAGCAAGCAGTAACTCTCGAACGATACCATCCACTTACCGTGTCCACCATACGTTGATTGGGTATGCACAATTTTGAAAACTAAATTGCATTGATAATAAGCTACGGTGTAGCCTTGTGTATAACGTGCTGGTCTACAATGCGAAGGTCGTGAGTTCTAATCCCGGTCGACGTAAGATTCCAGCACATTGCCTGCTTGGTACCTTGGTTATCAATCTACAAAAATGAAAAATTCTTAGATAGACGGTTGAACGAGGGGCCAACAACCCGTCCACAATAATTAATGAAAATGTTAAGGAACCTGGAGTTCAGAAGGCCAATCCCCGATTTAGGCTGTACTACCATTGTATAAATTACATTGGTTTCCTTTAAAACTAGAGAAGCTATAAGCTTGGCAGAATTTCTTTTACAAAACTGCCAATAAATGTT
The DNA here is from genome assembly GCA_963669355.1 of Chorisops tibialis. Taxonomy (NCBI): domain Eukaryota; kingdom Metazoa; phylum Arthropoda; class Insecta; order Diptera; family Stratiomyidae; genus Chorisops; species Chorisops tibialis. The sequence goes on from OY770262.1 coordinate 293,085,200, forward strand.
TTTTTTTGAACATTTATTGGCACTTTTTTCGATAAACTCATGTGAAATAAAATACGAAATAACAAAAGACACAAATCTTAGAACCTGATAAATCACGCCTAAGATTTTTTCCCAGTCTAAGAATAACAACAAAAGCCTAATATGTATACACTCCAGGCAATGCAACTTCAACACCCAGAGGAATACGAAAAGTCAATACAAAATTGTGATCATTATTTTCCTACAAATCTGCTCAAAATTTTTAAATCTTGAATCTTGCAATGTTGGTTTCCATGGAACCTTCCTTCTACTTTCCAACCGATCGGTTTCGCGTTTACCCGACCAATTTATTTAAAAAAAAAAACAATAATGTGTACTTAGCTAATTGTGTCCATTGTGATGCAATCAAGTGCACTGAGGCCGACCGCGTATAAGTCAGTCGTAGAGCTTATGCAGTATAGTTAAATTTCCGGGAAATATCATAAATCAAACCTTCATCATCTTGAAATTCCATGAAAATCTCTCGACGATGACATTACGAATTCGGAGCATAACGCTGTCATAAGTTTGCACAAGAACGGATAATCGAATACTGAAGAGCATCTGATGATGCTGAAAACTCGGCATAAATCCTACAAGGGGGATTTTTTCAAAAAAATATCCTATAAGAGCCCGGTGAAGAGGTGATGGTTCCAAATGCTATTCAGCCTATATATGCGTTTGAACGCCATCACCAAGCCAATTTTATCGATTTTGGTCGTCTTCCAACTCGATTCATTTCTAAGTGGATTTTCTCACTTAAATTCTTTCATTTCTCGTATGCAGCAAAGCCGGGCGAAATGAAATTAAGAAAAATCGTCGAAAAGGGAAGCAACTCCCATCGGACGTGCTTCAGGATAACTACAAGCAATCCCTCCCGGTCCTTTTTGAACGTGTGTTACCATTAAGTATTATTAAGATCTATGGCTATGGTCGTTCATGGCGTGTTGCACTATGTCCAACGAATGGGATGCATTAAATTCGGAATATCCTTAATCTCTCTCGCTTTATATAGAGCTGGGGTGCATGACTTCTGTGCCGGTCGATATGCAACAATGACGCATAAAATACAATTTTCCATCCCCAATTCTTGCATCCTCCTCCGCCGGTTTTAGGTACTAGGTTTATGTTTGCGCTGTCGTTTCTTGAAGAATAGCTCGCCTGAAAAAGTCGATATATGACCGATACGACCGGATGGATTGCAAGAACTGTGCAACTTCTTGCAATTGTAGATTCTACTGCAGATCTATACCGTCTTTTCCTTAGCGATTTTTTTTATTTTTATTTTGTATGCCAAGTTTCTTAAGGTTTCATTTCATTTTTCATTCTATACAGCGAGAATAGCTGCTACTTTTTGTGCAAGTTGTTTTTTTCTTCAGCACAAAGTTTTCATTTCCCGTCAAAACGGGGTGGTGGCAGTCTGGGAGGTTATAAATAATGGAAGGGAGGAGAAAAAAACAACAACAAAATAAACAAAAACAAAATGAATGAAAGTTTTATGGCAAACTCATGGCAGAGCAAACATGATGGATTACACTTTCGAAATAAATGTAATCCTATTAAGTATTGTACTAGAATGTTGTACACCATAGAGTTGTTAGAGGCTGTGACATGGTTGCCAATGATATGATTATTTCGGATGGATTTAAAAGTACTTTTGGTTTGTTTGACTGTTTAAGAAGCCATCAATAAATATATAACCAACCGCTCATACATTGTTGTATGCTTTAATCCAATGCGGATTACTTTAATCCATTGGTTTTTCAGTAGGGATTCTGTAATTTTCGCATGTATAAAATTGCGAAATTGTTTATTTTTTTTAATGTTTTAATTCATGTAATATTAATTTAACCTGGTGGATAATCGTTGAAGTGATAAAGAAGCAAATAATATATTGTTAAAATTAAGTTCTTTTTTTGTATTAAAGGAAGTTTAGTCATCCTTTCTAAGCACTCGCTTCAATGTGATATGCTATCGCTTAATCAAATTCTTTATTTAAGGGTTACAATGCAGAGTTTTTTTTTCGCGAAAATTCATTCCGGCTTCCTTGATTAGTGACTATGAATCTAAATACCTAGATTGGCTAGAGTTTATCATAAAAGTAATTCTTTACTAAAAGTTATTTGGAATGTTTCCGTCTTGCTTCAACTTGCGGTCTTTTTTGAATTGTCGTTCGGTCGTTCAGGAACATAGCCCAGCGTTGCACCTATCCTTGATTACGGCCAAGTCCAGCTATGTTGTAATATGGGAAACACATGGATAGTGATGTAAGAGTATTGGGAAAAAATGGATGAGGATGAGAACAGACCTGGTGATCACCGCTGCAGTCGTTCGTATCGGTAGGAAGACGGCACAACATAAAAAAAACACACAACAAATTGATTCAAAGTATATAAATCAGTGATTAAAAGTACACACAAAAAAAAAGTTACACGTAACACAACTATCTGAAAAAAATAAAGTTTAATATGGCATATACCCATGCAAGCCGGGGTCTGCATGGGGGTGACATAAAGGCTGGGTAGATGCCCATACTCGTTCAATTGATTGGTCGCATTACGCCGAAAACCCTCCGTACAGAATGCCTCACACACGAAGTTTGATAGACCTTCCACGAAATTTAAACTCACCCATCCGAACGAGAGGAGGTAGATGAGACGAAAGAGTTGCAAAATGCGTGACTCAACCCCACTCCGCCTCGCCCAAAAGGTGCCCGTACAAAACCACAAGCGGCCCGTCGACCACCAGCCGATTAATCGAAACCGGTCGAAATCACACCTCCGTACGAAAGGTGACAAAAGGGCAAAATGGGTCTCAATACCCCTGAAGCAGAACCGCTTCAAGCATTCCCAGAAGCGCCCGTACAAAACCTTATGCTGACAGCCCCGGATGACTTGGTGATAATTGACCTCTTAAAAATGGTGGAAAATATACCCTCACATGGGCGGGGCAGGAGCCCCGAAGATATTCGATCAGTCTCATATGTTCATGCACCCTTCTCAAAATGAATTTGGCAAATACTCAATTACCCGAATCAAAAAGCCTGAGCTCCCTTTTCTCTCTGAACGCATAGGACACTTCACACACAACACATCCTCCTCAGGCGCATAAAAATCCCGGTCAAAACTACCTTTCCCCTCCATGCACATCAAATGGATGCATGAACCCGCAAAACCTGACCCCTGCATCACCAACCAGGGTAAAAAAAAACTACTCAAAGTCCCCGACACTCCGGTCTATCAAATTTCCAAATTTTGGCCGACAATCCATTTCTAGCCCCTCTTCTGGACCTTACTGGACACAAAACTCAACCCACTTCCCCCTCTCCAACACAAACTAATCCGAATATCTAGCTTCATACCACCAGCCGCACATATTCTCCCACCCACTCCTCGAAACCCAAGTAACGGAACTCACTCACCATCGAACCAATAATTAAACCTCCCATTCTCGATGATCTCGGAGACATGAGCTTTTACGTGCAGCGAACGACGGACAGCGCACAGTCGGATGGACACTTTCCCTTCCCGCGATTTCAAACTAACCCAGCCTTGAAATGTAAAAACCTCAGGGCAGCAAATCCTTTATTCTTTCTTTTCCGTGTCGATCACTAAACCTCACTACCAGAACAACAAAGTAAAATCAATTTTATGGCCCTAGAACCATTATTTCACCAGCTGCGAAATTTCTATTTAGGCATATGCATAACAAAATTACTGAATAAGTTTCGTGGCCCTTGCATTACTTCTACTTCTACAATGGCGCTACAGCCCAAATCGGACCTTGGCCCCTCCTGACATTCAAGCATTTACTACCGCTACTTTCATGGTAAATGTAGTGCGGAACTTAAATCACTTATTCCTCCACTTTACAGTTTTCCCCGAAATACTCGTCAAGCTAAACGCGCGCACGAGTTTACCATCAACCCTATTCCTACTCGTACAGTGAAATATAGGCAGTCATTCATCCCCCGAACGTCCAGACTTTGGAACGCATTGCCTGCTAGCATATTTCCAAGCAGGTATAACCTTCAGCGCTTCAAAAATAATGTCCATCGGCACTTCCGTCTCTCTCCCCCAAAATTCCCATAACACTAACCAAATTTCATCCTCTTCCTATACCGTCATAACTGTGCAATTGCATTAAAGGGTGACCCCCTAAGTTATAATCGGTGCTATAAAAAAAAAAAAAAAAAATTCCTTAACATTTTTCATTACTTTTTGTGGAAGGGTTGTTAGCCCTTCGCACAATCCTCTTTCTACAAATTTTTCATTTTCGTAGACTGAGGTGACCAAGGTATATCCAAGCAGGCAATGTGCAGGAATTATATTTTGCGCCGGCCGGGATTTGAACTCACGACCTTCGCACTACAAGACAAACACGCTACCCACTAGGCTACACCCTAGCTTCTACATTTATGTTACCCTGTTTTTAATAACTTTTTAATTATTTTTTCCAATACCTACACTGACATAACTATGCATAGCATTATAGGGTGACCCCCTAAATTATGTTCGATACCTTAAAAAAACAAATGACCGTTCGCAGCAATTCGGAATGGATTTCAAAGATCAGGAAGATCGAATCGTAGGTTGTACTATTACATAATAATATAACCATGAGAGAGAGGACGATGGTGCCGCTATCGTTAGGAACAAAAATTCCTTCTTCCTTTGGTAGACAAAATTACTCGAAAAAGTTGGTGGAATGATAAAAGCATTGCCCGCAGTTTGCTATACCCAAGCAGGCAATGTGCTGGAACTAGACGTCGATTGGGATTTGAACTCACGACCTCCGCATTGTAGAACAACACACTACAAACAATGCAACACCCTAGCTATTTAAATTTACTTGCCAAACGCTCGTAGCAGTCCACAACAACGGGCATTTACCCGCTTCGCAATATTGAAAATTCCACTTCTTCCATAATGGCTCTACAACTCAAATCAGACACTGGCCTCCTGACATTTGGGTTGCTTAACATTTTTCATGTTTCATTATATATTGCGATAGGGTTGTTAGCCTTTCGCACAACCCCCTTTCAACGAATTTTTGATTTTCTTAGATTGAAGTAACCAAGGTGTACCCAAGCAGGCAGCGTGCTGGAATTATATGTCGATCGAGATTTACACTCACGACCTTCGGATTGTAGACTAACACGCTACCCATTAGTCTACACCTAAGAGGTATGGAGCTAGAGCTAATCAAATGACATATGAAGATGGTGCCATTACCGAGTCCAAACATTTTTTCATTGCTTACTTCATTTGACTGCTGATTCTCAAAACTTTGACTCGATAGAAAATTTTAGCTATCCTTGGTTTTTTTAATAATTATAGATCTTATTACAAAAATCTTTATGAAATTAGCTTTTCTTTCCGGCTGTTTTTTAGAACTCGATCTATTGCGTGGAAAAATGACCTTATTGAGTGGTGGGGTAATTAACTTTGTTCATATGCCAAGGATTCTTCGGTGATTTTTCAGAACATAAATGTACAGAAGAGCGTTAAAGTAATGTAAGCTATAATAGAGTCATTAGTAGTTTGCACTATGCCCAAAAAAAAAATTGTTTATACTTATTAATCAACCTTAAGCTTAACAAGAAAATATCGAAATTCTGGTTTGCAGCCACCTCTAAACTTCGACCATTAGGTTCGAAAACTTTCAGATATTTATTGTAGCATTGTAGTAACTAAAACAAAATTTATTTATCGCAAATTATCAGTTCCATTTATCAAAAACATTTTTATGATTCCAAATAATCATTTATAAAAACAATAAATTATAAACAATACAAAAAATTTCTTTCAAAACTAACATGTGGGATGTTTCAGCACCACTTTTTTTTATTTATTAAACCGACTGAAATTTATAATTTTTCATTCAGAAACTAACAACAAACATTAAAGGCACACTAAATGCTTTCCGCATAGATAAAATCACATATCCCGCCGAGCATAATAATAAAAAATCTGACAACAATGAAAGCCGTGCCGAAAAAAATGCTTCCAAACCACTCAAGTCGGATAAAGTAATTTAACGTGTTGTGCCATAAAAAGAAGACAACACTTAACTGAATTAAAAATAACAAAACTCCCTGCTGATTAATTTCGTTAAACCATTTCGATATCAAATAATTAAATCTCGGTATTGGCATATACCCATCGGAATTTAAGGCCGGAAAGGTCAGAGCATGATTCTGACCTGAGTGCAAGCAATTTCGAGGATTCGATTGAACTTCCCCAAAGTCAATTTTACGGAACCATATTTGCATACAGGAGTACCTAAGTACATTGACGTATTGCTTGTAATCTTGTATAGTGCAATTTATGCAAGTGCATTCCATCTCTTCGGCATGCAAATTGATTTTTCAAATTGCTATAGAAAATTGCATCTAAATGAAAAGTAATGTACCTGAAGTGGAAGAGTTAAGTACTGGTATTGAGGATACGAAGGGGGTCATACTGCATATAATACCTCCGGCAATTTATGCCGAAACCACCTTCATGAAGTTCACGGTACTTGAATTGGATAATTTTCTATACATCGCCGTATAATATATGAACACTATTGCATTTTGTTGGTAAAATGTGGGGCTGGGAACAGAACTTAACTGAAGGAAAAACCACAACAAATTGGCCCCCGACCTGTTCGACTTTCGTGAGTGGTAAGCGTAATGTGAACTCTGATGCTTGTACACTTCCACCATTCACTCTATCATTGATAGCAAAGTTCCAAACCTGAAAGGGGTCAAGTGTTTCACGTGTTGGCATATAGCGTTGATAGTCATTGCCATATATTTCTAAGCTCTATTCCACTTGTATACCCCGAACTAAAAAGGTATGTTAGGGATTTGACGAAGAAAAGAAAAAAACCAAATCCCAATCTTTTTAATATTCACGGCGGGCAACTAAAAGGGAGCGTCTAAAGGTTTTTCGTATTCAAAATACCGAAAATATAATAAATTTTTAGTTGTATCATAAAATATTTTGGTATTTTACCAAACATAAATGAGATGAAACACGCAATAGCTTTATAAATACTTTCACAGTGTTATACATTCAGAAGAAGGATGTCACTCTTTCCGGTACAAGTTCATTTAGTGTTCGTTGCCAATAAATTCCAATTTTCCTCTCGATGGGAGTGTACAATACGGTTTTTGTCTTTTAATGAGATAATGGAGAGTGGTGACATGCTAGGAGGATTAATTCACTCATACCTATGCTCACATTTCACATTTCGGTTTGAATCCATGCGCCGAGGATAATAGGCACTCCCACATATCGAATGGTATCTACTCTTTTGTTGTGTAGAACTCTTTCTCGAAAAAGACGAAGAAAAGTTATAATCTAATGGAATTTCTCGTTCCCGATGTTGAAAATTAATTAAACTGAGTGTGCTCGAAAGTGAATAAGATGACTTATGTATATATAAGGGAAATTTTTCGAAGCTCTGAGGTGTAGATGAATAGGATTTACGAAAGGAAAACGAAAGTGCGTGTTCTTAGAATTTGACTAAAGTTCGTCTCGAAATTAGAAAAGTTTAGAAAGCTTAAATTTAACAGGTCCAGTTTGTGTAGAAGTTAATTTTTTATATTCTTATTTCCTAAGTTTTAGGTAGAATAGTATAATTTTCTTTGAAGTATTATTACTCGACGAGTGTTTAGAGTCCGGATAATAACTGAGGCAATCAAAAAGGAATTTATTCACGGCTATGAAACGGTTGAAAAATTGAAAATAATAAATAGTAAAATCATTAAAGTTTGTTAAGTTTATTAGATTACGGTCTTAAAATTAATTAAAATCTAACAAGAATGAGGCTGTGATGTTCTTGATGGAAAATTCGTTATTTCCAGTTTTAGTGATTCTCAAGTTGATACAGCCTCTTATTGTTTGCTTCTACAGACTAATTCCTATTATCGCAAGCAACATATTTAAGTGCGCAAGGGGTCGCTGGAGTAAAAAAATTTAGAAATAAAACGACAAGCTCACTTTAATTTCACCACAAAGCTTTAATTAATTCAACTAAATCGTTTTACACTATTCAATAGAGATTTTTTTTTTCTCACAAGTTTTCGCTTGCCAATCTTGATTCTTTCGTTTTCTAAATATTGACTGACCCATCGATCGCCCAAACCGGACTGAACTGATTGTTGATCAAAAAAGCTCGCCTTTTTATATTGCTCTTCTCGCCGAGCGCTACTAATTGCTTCTATAAAGCATTTCCTCGTCGTCCGAGTCTTTCTCCTTTCGACCGAGTCTATACGTGCGGTTGTTGTTGCTTTATTGGTAAAGAACTCGCAGGTGTTCAGAATTATTTCTTTCTCCTCCGAGTCATTCCCTTGTCGTCCGATCGCTGTCGGACATTTCCCTACATTGCCCTTCCAATTCGTGTTAGAGAAGTTGAACATTCCGATCGAGTCGCTTAGCATTCATCCAGGTATTCCTTATAGTGTTCGTACGAGCGCATTAATTTGCATCAGTGTTCAGTGGTAGATGAGCAAGTAAAGCTGATATATAACAATATAAATGAAAATATTGTGGAAAATTGCAATGTGGTCTCAGGGATCGCTGATTTGATTTCGATACATAATATAGAAATTAACGCCTCATCATCAATGGCGCGACAGCCCAAATCGGGCCCTAGACTACTGAAGTCGGTGCCTCCAAAAGCCTCGATCCAAAGACCGTGCCCTCCAACTGCTAATTTTACTTTATTACTTTATTAATATTTTTATACTCTAGATAAAATCTGAGAGTATATTGCGTTTGCCTTACCGTTTGTAACGCTAAGAAATAACGCTCGCACAGAGCCGCCAAGGGTACAGAAATATTTGTTTTCGCTCAAAAACCTCCATTTCGAGTGAACGTCTGTCTGTCTGTCCGTCTGTGCGTCTGTCTACAGCATAACTCTCGAAAGCTTTGAGCTTTAGTGTCAAACATTTTTGTGTGTCATTTTTAGCAAAAAAGTAACATTAAGTTCGTGAATAGGCTACATCCCCCCACTCCTTCTACCCTCTCCCATACAAATTTCATGAAATTTCGAAATATTAAGAAATCGATTTTTCTTTGAAACTATGTGAGCTATCGACTTGAAATTTAGGTCAAAATATTATAATATAAATGTCATTAATATTACGGAGTATTGATTCGATCCCCTTACTCCTTCTATCCCCTCCCATACAAATGGACAATTTTGAAAAATATATATTTTCGATTTTTATTGAAACTAGAAAAGCTGAAAAGACGAAATTATGCCAAAATTAATTCTACTACAATTGCAATTAGTTTTAAAAAGAAAAACTTCATCTCACTCCTTCTACACCCTCCCATACAAATTTCACGAAATTTGAAATTTAAATTAAATTATATTTCTTCGAAACTGTTAAAGCTAATTTGATATTTTGTATAAGGTATAAAAATAGAAATATCAATACCGGGAAAAAAATTGTTTTGATCCTTACACTACTTCTACCCCCTCCCATACAAATGCATAATTTTTGTGCATTATATCGATTTCCATTAAAACTAGAAAAATTACAAGTTTCAATGAATGCTAGAAAAAATTATCAGCTCAACTTCACTCCTTCTACACCCTCCCATATAAATATCTGTATTATAAATTCGACTTTGAAATTGAATCAAAGCATGGTGGTAAGGGTGAAGATAAGCAGTTTCAAAATCATCTAAAACGTTCCACTTCCTCTGCCACCTCCCATACAAATGCCCCAATTTCAGGAAAAATACGTCCAATTTCTTTAAAAATATTGAAAACTAAAAACTTCAAATTCAGCCAAAAACATTTTGCATGCCATGTTTGATGTCATATGCGAAAAATATAAACCTTCCTTTCTACTTCTACCACCTCCCATGCAAAAGTCTTTATTCACTATTCGAAAGAATTTGAAATGACATATTTTCCTGTAAATTAAAGTCATTCCCATTTCATTTACGCCCTATCATAATTATATTATGTTTTTTTTTGGACTAGAGTCGAATACAGAAAGAGTGCTAAAACTCGGCATTCAGGTTATCTAATGATTTATGGGAGAGAACAGAAAAATAAAATTAATTTTTGTATCCAATGGGATGCAAAAAGAGGGGCTAAAACCAAATTTCGGTCAAATTCTTTTTTCAAATGCTTATATCTTCAGAACTCTTCTTTTATGGCACTACAGCCCAAAATGTCCCGTGGCCTTCTGACTTTTAGGTTCCATAACATTTTGTTTGTCATTGTGAAATGATTGTTAGCCCTTCACACAGCCCTCTATCTACGAATTTTCATTTTTGTAGATTGAGGTAACTCAGGTATACCCAAGCAGGCAGTGTGCTGGAATTATGCCTTGACCGGAACTCACATTGTAGACCAACACTAGGCTACACTCTAGATTCTTCTGAATTGCTAAAAAAGTTCATATCGTATTAAAGGATCAATTAGGTGGCATATGGTCGGTATAATCGAATTCTTCTTCTTCAATGGCGCTACAGCCCAAATAGGGCCTTGGCCTCCTGATCTTCAGGTTCATTAACATTTTCATTAATTTTATTGCGAAAGAGTTGTTAACTCTTCGCACAACCCTCAATCTACGAATTTTTCATTTTCGTAGATTGAGATAACCAAGGTATATTCAAACAGGTAAGGTGCTGGAATTATGCGTCGACCGGGATTTGAACTCACGACCTTCGCATTGTAAACCAAACACACTACCTACTAGACTACACCCTAATCGAATTCGATGAAAACAAATAATTGTAAGTTAAAGAGTTAGGGAGGGTGCAATGAAAATCACATAAAATATGTATCTCATCTATCTCTAAAGCTATTTATCTGAAACTTGGAACATTTATTAAGCTAAACTAGTTACATATGAGAAAAAAATTTGGACATACATAAGCGGTATGAAATCGGGGGAATTCCAAAAATAGTGCAGTTTTCAAAATTTCAGTGCGTTATATCTCAAAATCCAATTTTGACGTTAAGTTAAAATTTTGTTAGATTCTATACCTATGCATATGCCCCTAAGGGAGATAATCACTGATCTTGTAAGCTTTGGCGATTCCAGTAATGTGCCTTTGGAGTTTGACGGCTTCACGAGCAAATGCATAACGCTAGACGGAAGTGGGTGGTAGCGCAATACGTAGTTCGACCATGTGTGAGCCAAAACCCTTGCAGCTCCATCAATGGTTCTCTGGTACCACGGTCGCAGTGACGGGGACCACCAAACGTGTCGCTTTAGTTTGTGTAAATAGTAAATGGAATCGTGTTTCGCTCTCTCCGTCGGCTTAAGGGGAAGCCTAAGGGAGCATGTTCAGGTCGGGCTGTAGGTTGGCAAATACGTTACAGACCTTGCCCTACAAACGAGTTTACGATCCCATAGTACCTGGTAAATATGCCTACAAACGTTGCGGCCCTTGAACAAAGTGATACGAATTAAAAAATTCTATTTGCAAGTAATAAGCGAAAGGATTTATGTGCCAAGAAAAGCCGATACGACAATATCAGTGTGCAAGTGGAGCGGAAGAAAGTATTGAGCAAAGATGACACCAGAGCCTGACGGTGCAGTAGACAAGATCCAAAGTGAGTTAAATCAGAAAGTCGCGACGATTCAAAAGCTGCAGAAAATAGTAAACCAGGTGAGTGAAATACTCGTGTCCCGGTATAACCGAATCGTGATAGAAGCAGACGAGGGGAAAAAAATTCTAGCAAAATTAGTATGAGCCGAACACCAAGTTGATCAGGGGACCACTCAAAGAAAAAGAGAAACTGACGATATACTGAAAAAGGAAATTCGTCACTGCCATAATTTAGTTCCGTTTGGGGTATACATGGTGGTTTGCTGGTTTAGTCCACATCTCCAGCAGCAAAGTTTAGAACTTGTCCCTCGTTTTTCCATGTAAAGTTGCATTGCATCCGGGTGCTTTGATCCTCTGATAGACAAAAATGTTAGATAGGTCTCGTATCCAGCAGTATGAATGCCGAATTGGAAAGAAGTATAAACTGCTACCGATCCAGGGGCGTTAATGATTGTCACCTCAATCTAATCCGTGCTGCTAAAGAGAACCGTGAAATAAATCGCCAGTATGCGATGACCTCGGCCGAGCACGTTAAACTGAGTACATGGACACCTGTAGAGCTATATGATCTATAATTTTGGTAGAATTCTTACGTTCGGGGAAGGAGGTATTGAACCAAAATGTCAAAAATTTCGTGTGATTTTTTAGGGCTCTGGTGAAAGATACAAAATTAAAATTTTATATGTGCATACATACATTCGATATACATAGCAAAAAAATAATATTTTGAGCCAAAACTATTATGGGGCCCTAACTTAAATAATATGTTTCACGTGTAATGGAAAAAAAAAACAAAAAAAACCTAAATCTTTGATTTTCCCACCGAATACAACCTTCAGCAGTTTAAGAACAACATTCACCGCTACTTCAAACTCTTCCCTCCAGTGTTTCCCTGCTAATTTCCCTGTTTCCACTTATCCATGTGGAATTAACTATGCATCACGCTTTAAAGGATGACCCCCTAAGTTTATTTCGAAAACAATTAAGCAAGAAACTTGAAAATTTGCCAAAGTAATTAAAAAAAAAAATTAAATAAAAGTTTGAGATGTTAACTGATCGAATAGCTTTACTACTTCTACCTCCTCCCATCTACTTCTTCTACGATGGCACTAGAGCACAAACCTGGCCTTGGCGTCCTAAAGTCGAGTTCCTGAACATTTTTCATTACATACTTATTTATTGTGAAAGGCTTGTTGAACCTTGGCACAACCCTCTATCAATGAATATTTCATTTCCATGGGCAGCCAAGGTATGCCCAAGCGGGCAGTGTGCTAAAATTATACTTCGACCGAAATTTAAACTCACGACCTTTGTATTGTAGACCGACACGCTACCAACCAGGCTACAACATAGCTCCTAGCTCCTCCCATACAAAAGTACAATTTCGAACAATTTCAATAAATCAACTGATAGCCAACAAATTGAAAGCTAGAAACTTAAAATTTTGTACGAACACCTGGCAAAAGATATGAAATAAAACTGCATCACAAATTTTACGATTCCCTCCACTCTTCTGGCCCCTACCACACAAATTTATGTTGTCTTGATAATAAACTATACTGCAATTCATGGAATTTACTTACTTTGTCTATGAAACCAACATTTTATACAGGTAATCTTGAATGTAATTCAAACAATTATTACCATCCACCCACACCTTCCACCCCCTACAAATTCAAACTTCAATAAATAAACGAATGAAATATTGATTCTATCTACTGGAGCTAATGATCGTAATCGCAACTTAGTGGTAAATAATTGACAAAAGCCCACTCCAGCTTCGATTATGTAACTCTCCTCTATCTGCTACAACCATAAAATTCACATTACCTTCTCACGCATCCTCAACTTTTCTCAAGAATAGTAAATTTGGTCTCGACTTATTAGCAGATACTTTAAGATGTCTTTGCAATCTTCTTCAACCGAGTCGCTTTGCCTGTAAGTGACGTCCACCCAGCTGCCCCTTCCATTACCCCACCCCCACCCGTCTACTCATCAGCATTTATTTTCAGAATTTCGGCCCTGCGAGTTGTATGGAAAAAAAAATATCGCAAAAATCAAATGTACTGAATTCTGAGAGCGCATAATTACTATGTATTGATTTTTTTTAAATTGGTGTTTCCAAGAGCGCATAAATAGCGCATAAGACCTGTAAATGATTAATGGTTCAAAAATAGAGGGCCTCAAGGCAATAAGAGCCAAAAAGCAGTCTTTTCTTACCTTTCGCAACAATCCGATGGTAGAAACCAGAGACTCACAAAAAGTGGCAAGAAATGCCGGCAATAAAATTTTAAAGCGAGCTAAATTCAAACATTATCGGAAACGTCGACTTAAGATCATTGAGAATCCCAAAAACTTAAGATCTTTCTGGTCGTTTGTGAAATCGGTCAACTAGAATTTTATCACATCTGCAACACCTCCTCTTCTTAATACTGACCGAACCATTGTTGATCCTGTTGAAAAAGCAAACTTTTTGGCAGCAAACTTCGCTTGAAACTCGAAGCTTCCACAGTCAAACCTGAGTCCTCCGTACATAGCGGAATCTGGTTTCTCGCTGCTATCACTTCGTTTTCGAACTAGAGTTATTTCCAGAATCCTGCAGGAGCTCAGTATCACAAGTCTGCTAGGCCAGATGGCTTCTCCATATTGTCCTTAAAAACTGCGGTTCCCCTCTATCTAAATCTCTTCGTAATCTCTACCATCTTTCATACTCTTCAGGGTGCTTTCCTCAGATCTGGAAGGTTTCGAATGTTCAGCCAATTCCAAAGAAAGGAAGCAGAGCGAACTCCGCTAATTACCGCCCCTTAGCCATTACCTCAGTGCTTTCAAAGGAAACTGCTATAATCCATATGATAGTCAACTTACTTGAGGATAAAAATCTGATTCACGACCGCCAATATGGATTTCGCTCGGGTCGTTCTACAGGCGATCTCCTAAGTCCAAAAATTTGGAGAAGGGCAAGTTCTTGCTCTTGACATCGCCAAAGCATTTGACAGAGCTTGGCACAAATGCCTCTTTCCTAAGCTAAAAGCCTTTGGTTTTAACACTTCGTTTCTTCAATGGATTGAGATTATATTCTCCGAGCGCTCTATTCGAGTCGTACTAGACGGAGTAACTTCTGCACTCTTTTCTATTGATTCCGGCGTCATTCAAGGCTCAGTTTTCTCTGCAACTCTCTTTTTAGTCTTCATAAGCGATCTTCTGTTGTCTATTATCAATCCTATTTACTGTTTCACAGATTATAGCCCTCTGGATAACATCTACCAATTAGACTCTCCTGCGGATGCTCGTCCGACATCGATGGCCTCTTGTCGTAATGAGTCGATTCAGTCACTGAACTCTGACCTCAGTTTAACCCTGGAATAGGGCAGGAAAATGGAGTAAGGTTTAGTGCCTTAAAACCGCAGTCCTGTCAACTATCTCTTAAACATAACGTTCTGACGTCGGTCACTAATGTATCCTTAAATGGCGTACCGATTCCACCTTCTGCAGATTTTACGTTACAAGGTGTAGAATTTAACAAACGTCTAGATTAGAGCCAACACAATGACGAAGTCACTCTTGATGGATGCTTCGAAACGTCTAGGTATTCTGCGGAAGTGTAAGAAATACTTTTCTGCCTCTGAACTAGCTACAATCGATAAGGCTTATATCCGCCCACGTTTTGAACATAACTCGCATGTTTGGTCTGGGGCACCAAAATAACACCTAGCTTTGCTCGACCGTATTCAAAAACACGCATTCCGATTATTTGGAGATGAAGCTATATTGACCACACTCCCTTGAATATCGTCGAAACATCGGAGCACTCTGTATTTACTATAGATATTTCCATGGTGATTGCTGTAAGGAAATAAAAGGCCTAACACCCCCTCTATTTAATACTCCTCGAAATACTCGCCAAGCTGCACGCTCACACGAGTACACTGTAAAGCCCTTGCCGTCGAGAACAGTGAAATTTAGGCAGTCTTTCATTCCTCGGAAGACAGTGATATGGAATTCATTACCAACGGGACACAACCCCCAACAATTTAAGAACAACGTTCACCGCCTCTTCAAAATCTTCCCTCCCGTGTTTCCCTACTGATTTTTCTGTATCCACTTGTTTCCCAGTACCCATGTCGACTTAACTGTACATCACGCATTAAAGGGTGACCCCCAAAGTTATTTTCGCCGTAAAAAAAAATAATAATAATTCTGAAATTTTTTTGTTAATTTTCAATGAAAGGGCGGAGGGTGGGCACCTCAGAC
The DNA here is from genome assembly GCA_963669355.1 of Chorisops tibialis. Classification (NCBI taxonomy): domain Eukaryota; kingdom Metazoa; phylum Arthropoda; class Insecta; order Diptera; family Stratiomyidae; genus Chorisops; species Chorisops tibialis. The sequence continues at coordinate 293,101,042 of OY770262.1, forward strand.
ATCTTCAAGAGCACGTTTGGGTGATTTTTCTATCTTCCATTTGCTGTACCTACTGCAGCTTACGTAGCTTGATGAACATTGAAGTTTCTAGCTCATCATAGAGTTGATAAAACTCATGGTTGTATCTTATTCGCCATTTCGCTCCTTCAATTACAGGTCCCGAAATTCTTCGGAGGACCTTTCTTTCGAATGCTTTAACTGCTTTTAAGGAAATCCGCGTTAATATTCACGTCTTGCTGTCTCAACATATATATTATTCTCAGGTTATTGTTCCTGTGCACTTTATTGGATTTCATTATCGGAAGTGCGGATTTATTTGCTAGCATGATCCGTCCATTAATTTGGTCCGTTTCATTAACGTCCTTTGCTAGATTAGTTCCAAGATATACGAAGTTGTCCACACTCTCCTAATTATGTTCCGCAAATGTTTTGTCTGATTGGCATTCTCCTTTTTGTTGCGTCATTACTTTTGTTTTGCTTTCGATAATGCGCAATCCGACTTTCTTAGCATTAGGGAAGGATCCTGCACGGATGTTCATATCGTCAGCGGATGCTATAGTGGGGTGGACTTGAATGGTGGTGTCCCATTGATGTCGACTGTGATTTTTCGGATGACCTACTCTAGTGCCGAGTTTAAACCACATTCCGTTCGAAAGCTGGTTATGGAATCGATTTGTATTATCACTTGGGGTTCAGTGTTCATCATTGTGAGTCTTGTTAGTCGGACTAGTCTTGGGGGCATTCCAAAATCAAGCATGATTTGGTACAGTACGCTTCTGTCGACGGTGTCGAATGCTTGTTTAAAATCTTGGTGCTATATTCCCAGCATTTCTTCAGCACCTGTTTCACCGAGAATAGTGTTCACCAACTATTTCGTCAGTATAGGACTTAAGACGACATTTAATTATTTTTGTCAATATTTTATAATAACTACACAATATTCCTCCTCTGATTTCATTTGTCGAAGCCAATTAAAATCAGTAAATACAGATCGATGATGGCAATTGGTTTCAGTTTTCTTATTCATTCAGAGAAGGTATTTTATCCCATGAAATAAAACAACGGATTCCTAATCAATTTTCATCCTTATACCTCCTGTTCAAATGCTCGTTTCCATCGTGGGTCATAATCCAGACATTACATAAAATACGAAAAATAAGTTTTCCTTATTACAATAGACAAATTGTCCATGACTCTTGAATTTTTTTTCTCACCGACTTAACTTCTATTGCCAGAATCAAGAATACACTTATCATTTTATCAAATTCGAAGGATACAATTATATTATAATTACGTTAGCGTTTCACTATTATTCCAACAAATTAAATATGACAACTCATTATTCGCTACGAACACCATGAACTGGCGTCGGTGATGGTGGTATCTTATTTTTTCCATAAATAGCCACATTATATGGGACATGGACTTGCAACCCATCTGGGAACTTTCCATGTCTGACGAACATTAATAATTCAAGTTTACCAACAAAAGAGATCACCGAGATAATTACGAGCTGAAAGTTTATGATGTATTTTGTCTGCAGCATAGTTTTACGTAACCCGACCGGTATTCGGGTATATTTAATAATAAACCGTCCGTTTGGGAGTCGTATGTCATCAATATTTAAATCCTATCTACACTACGGATAGTTCATGAAAATGCGGTATAATTACAAAGGACTACTGAACTACTCACGCGAAGCAGCATTTCTCCATTATTCAGGACGGTGTTCGCTGTCTTGTTCGAACACCTACACTCTTCCCTCAATTTCAAATGATTGATGGATTTGATGAGATTTATCTCGCAGGCCATACTAACATATCTGGTAGATACATTAAACTACCGTCTTTGAAATCGTTAGGAATTAAGTTGCTTTGCTTCTTCGGTACTTAATCATCATAAAATGGGGTCCCCGAAAAAAAAAAAAGCCCACTTAAAATGCGGGTTAACTGGAACCGGCTGGGCAATGAAAAATTACCCCGATCCGTTTCTTTATTAAGTGCCAAAAGAAAGTATATATTATATTGGTAGTTTTCGTCAAAGCCATTCCGATGAGTGCTCAGTCTCATAAATGACCAGCTTTTCGGCCAGGAATCATCATTTCGAACAGAAATCGATTGAATCGATTCGTATAACATCCGGAATTAGGTATTCGAAATGAATTTATTAAACAGTCCGACTACTTGTAATTAAGATGTTTTCCTTGTGTTAAGCTTAACTGGCGGCAATAACAGCGCATAATTAATATGGGCATAAATTATGAAAGTGTCACTTAAGTGATTAATGGTGTGAATTAAGTCAACCTCATAAATATGGTCGAAGAAATAATAGGAAAAAACAAACCGAGTTCAACGATTTAGAATATTCATAGATTTTGGTTCTAATTAAAAGACGGCTTTTAAAATGGTAAATAAAATACTAATGGTGAATTTTGGGTGTTACAGAAACTTTTAAAAATTCCAGCGGTAACGTCCTTAATTTTCCAATCTGTTTTTAGATTTTTAAGTCGGCTTAAAAACTGCTTTATTCGGAATAACACAGTATTTTCAGTTCTGTTCACTCCCGGGAGCAGTTAAAAAAACGATATTCTTCGTTATTTAAAAAAAAATTGTCGAAAATATAGGGGAGACTGGGGCTAGTTGGCATAAGGGACTAGTTCGTACACAGCTTATATTTCCTGCCACCGTCGAGCAACAGAGCTGACATCTTGCTAGTGGAGAATGTAATTAAAGCAGCACCTGCAACCGTAACTTCAGTGTTCAGTCTACTTGGAAGTGTCATGAAGGAAGGACCCCTGTTTCATAGTTTTTTCGATTAGTGAGAACATCTGAGGCCACTAATATAGCTCGAGCCACCAGTTTCAGTAGGACTAACATCGACAACTGTTTGCCTTTACACTAAACACCAACATGAAGGAGACTTAGATTACAACCATTCAAAAGCCAAACAAGCTGATAGCGCGGAAAGGTTTTAAATAAATTTGATAGATCATCTCCGTATTTCTATCATTTCCTCCATACTGCAGCCATAAATTGCAACCATTAGACTGAGCCGCATTTGGACCGCTTAAAAATACGTCAACATGGCTTTTGACGCTTGTATGACAAGTTATTAAGGCACAACTTTAATCTTCTACGATATCCGAGCAATTTTAAAAGCAGCCTCCGTTCACCATAACATTTGGATTGCAAGTGAATGGGATCTGTCTATTCAGCCCAGATATATTTGAGGGCTCGAACAGTTTGCTTTCGACACCGATCACTCTGCTCCAGAAGCTACACAAATTTTCGGTGAATTAGAGCTAAGGGACCCCAATAAGCTCGACTTAGTGGCAGTGACTTTAACCCTGACATATCGTACTTTGATGACTTTAGAAATACTGCTTCAACCACTTTGTCTAGTATACCAATTTCTTAAAATGATGTAGTTAATCACATCTCTCATCTTAAGGGTGTTTCTCCCTGATGGTGTTTCAGCAGTTGCCCTAAAACTCTGCTATCTCTCTATTCCTGAGCCACTCTCTCTACTATTTCACTGATACCTAAGACTGAGAGTTTCCCTACTGTGTGAAATGGCTTTCTTATCATTTTCTACTTCTACAATGGCATTACAGCTCAAATCGGACATTAAAATTTTTTTTATTACTTATTGTGGAAGGGTTGTTAGCCCTTTGCACAACCCACTTTCCACGAATTTTTCATTTTCGTAGATTGAGGTGACCTAGGTATATCCAAGCAGGCAATGTGCTGGAATTAAATATTGCGTCGACCAGGATTCGAACTCACGACCTTCGCATTACAAGACCAACACGCTACCCACCAGGCTACACCCTAGCTCCTTCTTTATCATACCGACCCACAAAATTGGAGCAAAATCTGCTATTGTAAACTGTCGACCAATAGCTAGACTGTCAGCTACTCCAAAAATTTTTAAGTCTATAGTGTATGAGTGCATTTCACTGTAAATCCTTAATTTCGCGTAAACAACATGGTTCCGTCAGGAATAGGTACGCTGTCACAAATCTGATGGAGTTTGCAAATAAATTCATTTTGGCTATTGAGGAGGATAAGCAGGTTGATGGCATATATACTGATTTTAGTAAGGCTTTTAATAAATTACCCCCTCTATTATATTGTTGAAATTGGACGTGTTGGGTTTTCCTAAATGGCTTATCAATTGGATTAAGCCGTATCTACTTAATAGAACTTATCAAGTTCTCTTTCGTGATTTTACTTCTAAGCCATTTACTGCGCATTCTGGTGTTCCTCAAGGAAGTAATTTGGGACCACTTCTGTTTATCTTGGCCATTAATGATGTTGCCTTCGTTTTTAAATATTCGAAAGTACTCATTTATTTTGATGACATTAAGATCATTAGGTCCAACTCTGATAATTCTGATTTGATTAATTTTAGTAACTGTTGTCGCCATAATGATCTTAGACTGAATTTAGATAAATGTCATATAATGTCATTTACTAGAAAACTCTCTCCGCTTGTGATAATTTACTGTCTTAATGGCTGTATTTTGGATTCTGAGTTTCATTATTGACCTAGGTGTTACATTTGACTATAAAATTGATTTTGGTTTGCATATTAATAAGATCGTGCAGACGAGTAATTCTATGTTGAGATTTACCACACGCTTATCCAAGAAATTTAGCGATTCGCTTGTTAGACTAAGTCTCTATAACACTTTCGTTAAATCGCACCTTGAATATGGTTCTCAAGTTTGATCTCATTATTATCATGAGAAAGTTTCCCTTTCATCGAGAAACTAGCCAACATGGCTTCCTTAAAGATACTTAGATTAGCCAAAGCTATTGAGTTATGGTGAGGTAAAGGGGCAATAAACGTACAATAAGTCGAGAAGGTAGCAGTGCTTTCACTTCTTCCCCATATTATAAAAAAAACAACGATCGGCCTAGAAAGAAATAATGCGGACGAGAAGAAAATGATTCGTGTGACAAGGCAATAATTCGGACGAGGAGGAAATGATTCGGATGACAAGGGAATGCTTTATAGAAGCGGTACTGGTCGGTCAACAAAAACAATATAAAAAGGGCTCACGTTTCGAGGGATAGTCAGTCTGGATTGAACAGTTGACGTGTCACTCGACGTTTGGAAAACGATAGAGTCAAGCTTGGAATGCGATAATTATTGAGCGAAAAAGTTGCTATACAAAAGCGACAAATAAAGGTTTGGTGAACGTTTTCACAGTGCATTTCGAATTAAAAGAAAAAATTTCCGGATTCTTCACTGTTACGGTCTCTGCTGTGGCAAAGTAGAATCCGGAAATCTTTTTTTTTAAAGCGGCAAATAAAGTTTGTGCTTAATAAAATACTTCCGTCTCTGAATTTCAACGCCTATAGAAAATATACAGCAGTCGGAAGCAATTTAACTGCTGAAATAGTGATACCAATGAAAAATATTTTATTAAAAAAAAATTATGACAACTGAACGCCTTAGTTTAAAATAGAATGAAAGGACTTTTAAAAAAAATTGTGGCCAGACTTATGGAGAAGCTATACTAAGCTTAGATAAGCTATGCTATGCTCTTCTTTTTGATCGGTCCTTACCAAATTTGGTCCATGAAATTAAGGTTTTTTTTCACATTTACAAATTAAGCCAGATTTCACTTCAAACTCTAACTGTGAAACTAGCACTAAGTAATTAAATAAAATACGGACCTTAATCTACAATGTCTAGACATGTAATAGTAATCCAATCAATTTCTTTAGATGATAATGATTTCAAGTCCCACTCAGTATCTCCAACGTGACCTTTTAAATTCAATCTGTGGATAAAACTAATGAAAACGCCTTTCCAGGTCAATAATTCGACATTTCTTTTCGTCATTTACGCTGAATGTCCAGGCGCGCGATGACAGCAAATTGACACGGATCAAAGGAGAACGAAAAAAACGGACAACTATTTCAATGACAAAAGAGCCTGAATTTTCGCCAGGACTCAAGCCAACGCGACATGACACACCCCATGGAATGAGCATTTTTAGCTTGCATCCTTCGGTCGTGCTTCGGTCCGGACAAAAATTCCCGAATTCTTCTTCTCGTCGGAATATCCTTTTCGGGAGTTGGGGTAACGATAGACATAGGGATCGGGATAAGAAAGGAAGAAAGAGAACAGCAACAACAACATCAAGCAAATAGTATGTGAACACATGTAACGTCAGAGAACGTGCGCATCCTTTGACTTTGGATTTCCCGATCACTTCGTTCGGAATGTTCGTCCAGTGCTGAGCGAGATATTCTTGTGTGACTGTGTGCAGATTCTCTGATAACAGCGCGCAATACTCCATCGTACATACGAAAGAGAACAACGTTTTCAGTTGTAGTATTCACCATCAATAGGTTGTGTACCCTATGCTGCGAGTATTTTCGAAATTTTGGCCTCATCCTCTTTATGGCTGATAAGCTCTCGATGACGTACATGTAGAATTTCGAAAAATCTTCGAACTTCCAGATGCTTTCCTTGTATCCCCCTTATATACAGCGTTATGACATTTTTCAGTCGTCCATTAGGTTGAACCCGAAAAAGGAAATCAGTTTAACATAATTTCACTTTGATGGGTTTAAATTAAGAAATTGAGGATGTATAGAGAAGATATGATTAGGTGGGAGATTACCTTAACACTCGAAACGTGGCAATTTTATCAAAAAGATATTTACTTAATTTTGATAGTATTAAAACTGTTTTTTATTCTACGAAATGATCGAAATTAATTCATTATAAGGGCTTGTGCGAAATATGACAGGAAAAAGGTTGAGAATATTGAGTTAAGATGTAACCTAGTGGGTAGCGAGTTGGTCTAAAATGCGAAGGTCGTGAGTTCAAATCTCGATCGGCGTATAATTCCAGTACGATGCTCGCTTGAGTATACCCAGTCACATTAATCTACGTAAATGAAAACTCGTAGATAGAGGGTTGTACAGAGGGTTGTACAGAGGGTTAACAACCCTTCCGCAATGAGTAATGAAAGCAAAATATTAAGGAACCTGAAGTTCAGAAGGCCAAGTCCCGATTCGGGCTGTAGTTTCATTATAGAATGCAGAGAGAATATTGAATAGGCAGAAAGTAGTTAAAATCCTACAGAAATACAGAAAATGTTTGTAGACCAAAAATAATTGATAAGTACTCGTATTCAAAGACTGAAGGCGCTACTAACGCTAAAACTATAAATCACCGATTCATCTTTCTACCTACAAATGTCGGAAATTTAGATATGTAAATTAATACATATGCACTTTTGAAAGAAAAAAATTGTTCACATCCAATATCTACAGTGGTAGAAATTCGTATGCGCTCATCTGAAAATGTATTACTTTATTATTCTAATAATAAAGTATTGTGATCGACACAAGAAAAAAAAAAGTTTGCTACCCTGAAATTTTTTTTTTTCGCGTTTCATGACTAAATTAGCCTAAAAATGCAAAAAAAAAAAAAAACTGTCCCGCCGTACATATGGACTCATATCTCCGAGACCGTTAAAGGTAGAATGTTCGTTTTTAGGTTGATTGTTGGCTGGGTAAGTGAGCTCCATTTTCTAAATTTGGGGTGGTGTTAAGTGGAAGGGTGAGGCGGGGGGAGGGAAAAAGTCGAAAAATATACTTGCTAATATCTCCCTCACGAATGCAGATAGAAAGTTAAAAATTAGTAGACATACAGAGAGGGTTGTGGGACAAACTCTAAAAATAATTTAATTTTTTTATCCATTGGCGTCCGAATAGGGGGGGCTAAAAACAAATTGTCGGCCGAATTGTTTTTTTAAATGATTATATCTTCGAAATTACTTATCGCAAATAATTTGTATTTTGAGACCATCAAGGTGGCATATAGTTCCATTGGAATCAGCTTAGACAATGGCTAATTATTGTAAGGGGGAGGGTCACGGGGGGTGCAAAAAAAAACTTGAAACATATATTAAGCTATACTAAAAAAATACAAAAAAAATATAATATGTTGAAATAATAGTAGTGGGGGGAAATGGGGAGCATTTCAAAAATGGCGAACTTTTCAAAATTACAAATCCTTATATCTCAAAAAAAAGTACAGATATCAAATCAAAAATTTCTAAGATTGTAGAACTAAATCATAGTTAATTTTGATAAAAATTTAAAGTTAGGGGGTGTAAAGGGAGGGAGGTGGTAAGCAAAAATGTCGAAAATTTTGAGTGATTTTTTTAGGACTCTGGTCAAAGATACAAACTTTAAATTTGGCATGTGGATACATCTATTTGATATCCATAGAAAAAAAATAATGATTTGATCCACAATTGTTACAAACCGACCACCCCGGTCTAATGGGCACAAGATGTTTCATGTGCATTGAAAAAAACACGAAAACTGAAAATTTTTGGATGTAATTTTAAGGTTGAAACTGGAAAATTTAGGAAATACATTAAAAAAAAATCCCCAAAAGTATGAAATATTAACTGGTTGAATACTTTCAAAACTTCTACCCCCTCCCATACAAAATTATTTTTTCGACCATTTTTAAGAAATTAATTATCACCTAACTATTAAAAGCTATCAATTTAAAATTTTGCATAAAAACTTATAAAAATAGTTGAAATGAAATTACTCTAAAAGTTTTGAAATCGCACTTGCTCTTCTAGCCCGTCTCATACAAAAGTATGATTTCGACCAATTTCATTAAATCAACTAATAACCAACAAATTAAAAGCTACGAACTTGAAATTTTTTACGAGTACTTTACAAGAAAAGAAAAAGAAAATTGTTTAACAAATTTTGCAATTCCCCTACCTCTTCTACCTCCTCCCATACAAAATTATTTTTCGAGCATTTTTAAGAAATCAGTTATCAGCTAACTCTTAAAATTAAAATTTGAAATGGATAGTTATCCATTTCAAATTTTGCATGAAAACTTACAAAAATAATTGAAATGAAATTCCTTTACAAGTTTTGCAATCGCGCTTGCCCTTCTACCCCCTCCCATACAAAAGTATCATTTCGACCTATTTTATTAAATCAACTAATAACCAACAAATTAAAAGCTACGAATTTGAAATTTTGTACGAGCACTCTACATGAGAAAATAAATAGAATTGCGTCACAATTTTTATGACTCCCCTACCTCCTCTACCCCCTCCCATACAAATGTTTGGTTTCGTGAATGTAAAATACACTGAATCTTATGAAAATTCTATGCAACTTCGTCTATGAAACTGACATTTTATGCAAGGAAAATTGGACGTGATTCAAGCAATCAATTAAAAAACTATTAACATCCACCGACCCTTACTATCACCCCTCCCCTCTAAAACTCAAACTTGCATAAATAAACGAACGAAATTTTGATTTATACTGGAGCTTTTGAACGTTTCCACAAAGTGTTAAATTGATAACTGCCCTGCCCAAGAAACCCCTTTCACTTAGTTTTCCCTAACCACTCTAATCTGCATATTGACTTTCCACGCATCCGCAAATTGTCCCAAGAATAATAAAGTTTCGCCCGACTTGTTGGCAGTTTATCATATATTGTGTTCCCCACTGTACAATATTTCTAAGAAAAATTTTTCTCTCTATTTTTGGAATTGCCATGGATGAATACAGTAAAACTGATGAAACTAACGGTACTACTTTGAAAAAAAAAGCAAAAAATGTGAATCAGTTTAAGCTGCGACATTTGTATGAGTGCATCGAGGAATTATTGAGTTTTGAACGCGAAATTTAAAGTTTTTTTGCAAATTTTGTTTTAAATAGCATTAAAGAATTTTCATTGAAGAATATATGTTGCAATATTATTTATTATGAGCGTTATTTTTGCAGCAATGCCTTCTGGGAAGCGCTTAAATGAGACGGAACAGGTTGCCATCAATTTATTGACAGAAAAAGACTTCTTCAATAGGCAAAGTGCTACTAAACTTGGTCGATCTGAATGTGCAATCAGGAATTTCTTAAAAAAAAGGCAATTACTATGGCGTTAAGGCTCTAACAAAGGGCAATACAAAATTATCCTTGCGTGACAAAGCAAAATTCAACACGAGGCAACAACAAATCGGCTATCTGCAAAACAAATTAAGGACAAATTAGAGCTTAATGTTACACCTCGTCACATTGCGCGTGTTTTAAAGACTTCACCAAATATAGCATGGACGAAACAAAAAGAAAAACCCCGATTACCTGCCGTTTACCGAGAGAAGAGACTGCAATTCGCCAAAAAGTACATGTCTTGGACATCTGAATGGGAAAAAAGTAATTTTTTCTGATGAAAAAAAACTCCATTTGGATGGCCCAGACTGCTACGGTTTCTACTGGCATAATTTGAAAAAACACACAGTAGTCAGATCGAAGCGTTTCGGCGGTGGAAGCGTTATGGTTTGAGATGCATTCTCCTGCAAAGAAAAGCTTCCAATCTGTTTTATAACTACTAGAATGAACTCCCAGATGTACATAGATCTCTTGGAAGACGTTTTAATCAGTCATCTGGATAGTTGTGACGAAGAAGATGTAGTTTTCCAGCAGGACAATGCATCCGTTCATGCCTCGAGTCAAACGAAGGATTGGCTTTCGGACAAAAATATTCGCACACTTGACTGGCCCGCTTGTAGTCCTGACTGTAATCCAATTAAGAACCTTTGGGGGATCCTTCCTAGCAAAGTTTATGCAAATGGACGTCAGTTTGATAGCATAAATGCCTTACAAGCCATTCTCACGTGCTGGTCCGAAATTGGCCTGGATTGTCTAAATAATCTAACAAATTCAATGCCCAGCCGTCATTCGAAATAAAGGAGGCCATACAAAGTATTAAATAAAAAAAGTGCCAAAAATATGAACTTATTTATTTTTGGTTTGGTGAATGTTTTCGCAGTGCATTTCGAATTGAAAGAAAAGATTTCCGGATTCTACGATTTATTTTTTTTACTTATAAGTGACAAGTGCGTTTATACAAATGTCTAACCATTAATTAAAATTTAGTTTTTTTAAATTGACAAAAAGAAAAAAAATTTGAAAATGAATTCAAATCATTTCTTACCAAAGAAAACATAATACATATATCTCTTTTAAAAGTTTTAAATTTTTTTTCTTTTCAAGAAAAATCTCAAAAAAATGTAGTGCGCTCATACAAATGTCTACCACTGTACCAATGTTAGATGTGGACAATTTAGCGTTTTTTCCAACTATGGAGAAAGTGCAGTACCGATGTCATAAGCGCTGAAGAAAATAAAGCCATGGCCAGAGGAAAAGCTTGCGCACGTGGAAGAAAAATACATTTCCAAATCCACAGTCGTGGTGGTATAAATACCAGGGGCAAATTCTTCAGACCCAGAGTGCATAAAGAGTATGCTTAAAAGGCAGAACAGGGGCCTGATAGTCACTCAATGGCAGCTGCTAAACAGGTGGGTCAGCCTTCAATATGGGTAAAATATCCTGCAAAGCACTGCGAAATGTAGACTTCAGGGCTTTATTTACTTTTAACAGGTTCCACTTCTGAACAAAAGACGGCACAAACAAGCCGATAAAGAAACCAACCAGTACTGCGGCTAAGGTTGCGGTCATGTGGAGAAACAACTACAAAACGTCGCAACGAATCCTCTCCGAATCTCATCGCTCCTCAGGCAAAGTCTAAACCTTACAAAGACCCGGGTGATACCAAAATCAACCTTGAACCTTCTGCAAGAGGGTCAGGACACACCTCTCTTCCAGATTCTGAAAATTTCTAGAGCTTACCTGGCGTGACGTAAGGTTATTGTCATATACCTATCAACAGCAGGTCCATAAGCCTATCAGCTTTCTCCCTCAAAACAGGCACATACGAGACGAAATCCTACTAGCTAGGCCACTCTACCTACCAAACAAATCTACTCAAACCGCACAATTCAATCTGGCTTGACTATATAGCCAATGAAGTGAGTCCAAAGAAATCGCACGCTGAACGTTTCTGGACCTTGAAGGCGCTTTCGACAACTCATTCATTGAATAATATAAGATATTCCAAGCCTATGGAAAATATTATAACCAATTCTACTGCATTGAGAGCAACAAAAAGATCTTAAACACCCATAGCAACGGCCGCCGATTGAATTGATTGGCTCCCATGAGCGATATATGGGCGCGCGGGTAGAAGCCAATGAGCGGAGATCATGTGCTTCGGGTATTTAAAACATTTTCGTCACTCTCAACGTAGTGGAATTGGTTTTAATTTTTTCCATAGGCTTGGGATATCTTATATTTTTCATAGTCTTTGGTAGCGGCTATCGCGGAGCGAGGCATATAACTAGCTATCTGCGGATGGATTACAGCCATACTAAGCAAATATAATAATGAAACCATAAGCGATTCATAACACTTAAGTGCCGTTTACATTGAGTAGATCCTCAGGCTGCTTCAGTCAACCATGCTTTCAGGCAGAACTATTCCTTTTTTATCTAGAGTTAAGCACTTCGTAGTAACTTTCCATATGACTTCAACCTGAAATCAACATCTAGATAGAGATATAGCACTACTCAATATGGCTATGAGGTAGTGAATCAGGTCACTACCAAAACTCAGTGTATGAAACCAATCATTGGTCTGTAAATGTGCACAGCCATAGTAGGACCTATTGGAACTTACTCAACGGCAGTATGGGATGCATGAACTACTACCAGAGCTAAGATCAAAAACTTCAAGGAATGGTCTGCATATCTGTACCTAGAGCAATGCGAACAGCTCCTACTACAGCCCTAGAAATAATCATCATCATCAATGGCGTGACAGCCTAAGTCGAGCCCTGGCCTCAAAAAGCCGTCACTTCCAAACATCTTGACCTAAAGACCGCGTCCTCCAGCTACTAACTTGTAAGATGGCTTTATTGTCTTCATCATCTAAGTCTTCTAATCACTTGCGCGGTTTACCTACTGGCCGGTTACCCCACGCTTTGCCTTTAAAAGACTCTAATGTTTTCCATTTGGTCTACATGGTCAGCCCACTGCAGCTTACGTAGCTTGATGAACGTTGAAGCTTCTGGCTAGTCCAAGAGTTGATACAACTCATGGCTGTATCTTATTCGCCATTCCGTTCCTTCCTTCAAAGGTCCCAAAATTCTTCGGAGGATCTTTCTTTCGAATGCGTTAACTGCTTTTCGGAAGCTCGCGACGTCCACGTCTCACTGCCATAACTGTTCCTGTGCACTTTCTTGGATTTTATTATTGGAAGTACTGAATAACACGTTTTATTTGCTAGTATTATCCGTCGCTTGATTTCGTCCGTTTCATTGCCATCCCTTGCTAGATTTGCCCCAAGATATATGAAGTTGTCCACACCCTCCAAATTATATTCCGCAATTTAATGTTTGTCTGATTGGCGTTCTTCTTCTTGTTTGCGTCATTACTTTTGTTTTGCTTTCGTTAATGCGCAACCCGACTACTTTTTCGTTAGAGTCAAGAGTAACAAATACCTCCTTAGTACTAGGAAAGGAATCTTGCTAGGATGTTAATGTCGTCAGCGTATTCTACTAGTTGGGTGTTCCGTTGGTGTCGACTGAAATTTTTCGGATGACATACCTTAGTGTCAAGTTGAAAGGCATGGGGGCTAGACCATCTCCCTGCTTTAAACCACAAAGCTAGTTGTGGAATAGGTTTGTATTCTCACTTGAGATTCAGTGATCGTCATTGTGAGTCTAGTCGAACTGATTTTTTGGGAATTCCAAAATTAAGCATGGAATGTACCAAACATTCCTGTCGACACTGTCGAACGCTTCTTTAAAATCTACGAAGATTTAATGTACGTCTGTGTTATATTCCCAGTATTTCTCAGGGACCTGTTTCACTGAGAATATGTGCTCTATTGGAGATCGTTCGGTTCTGAATCTACCTTAGTATTTACCAAATATTTCAGTACAGGGCTTAAGGCAACGTTCAATTATTTTTGTCAGTATTGCATAAGACGTACACAACAATGATATTCCTCTGTAATTCTCACAACAGAATTTGTCTTCTTTCATGTAAATTGGACATATGATACTTTTTCGCCAATCGTCGGGTATAATAAATTTGCATATCATTTTGGGCAGTATTTCGGCGAGACAGTTTCCACCGTTTTTCAGAAGTTCAACTGGTATTTCGTCAGTTCCCGGCGCCTTGTTTCATTTTTGGTCACATAGGGCTGCTTTGATTTCAGCAAGCGTGGGTGGTGTCGATGATGGTTCATCTTCATCAGTTGAAGCCTCAATTGAGATATTGTCTGCCGTGAACAGTGCTAATGGGGTGGGATTGAGAAGATGTTCAAAGTAGGAAGCCCATCTCCTTTTGATTTCTTGCGTGTCGCTGATGGTGTTGCCCTCTTAGTTCTTGCAAAGACTGGTCCTTAAGTATAAGTTAGTGTTTTGCTTTACTTGGACAATAAATAAGCAGAAACACACGTTTTTAAAATACATCTCTGTCATTCTTTCTGTCCGGTTTTTACGCAAAAACGGCTGAACCGATTAAACTTTCACAATTTATTAGCGTTTGGTCTTATTTCAATAACTCTACGCCTTCTACCCCCTCCCATACAAAATTACTCATTTTCAAAAATATATAATAATCAAATTATCTTGAAAACCAGAGAAGTAATTAATTTGAAGTTTAAAATATATTATTTTTGTAGTAAATATTATCTATGATATGTGAAATATTTGAATCTTCCACTCCTTCCCCACAGACTGCACTTTCTCATGAAATACTGTAAACCAATTTCCTCAGTACGTTTAACATTTACCGAAATCAAATTTTATACTAATTCCATAATTAGTATTATAATTAATATCGGGGATAAGTAAACCGATTAGCTTCTCCGGTTCTACCCCTCTCATACAATATGACGCAATATTGCATCTTTTCAAAAATTCTATTTTCTTGAAAATTATGAAAGTTACTGATATGAAATTATAAATACATCAATTGCATACTGATTATATTTGATTTTCAAAAAATCGCTAAAAACCCCAGACTCCTTCTACCATCACCCATACAAACTGTACAAATTGTACTAAAACCTATATACTAATTTTCTTAGTATCTATTCAATTTTTGAAGCTTTAATTTGGTACAAAATATTTTTATAGCTATTTTAATATGATGTGAAACAAATTAGTTCAATACTGTCACTCCTGCTACCACTCCCCATACAAAATTTCTTAAGATCACAAAAATTTCGATTTCATCTATAGAATTGTATGACTGGACTTTACGTACAATCATAGTCCTGTTTTATTTTTAAGCTTAACGTTATATTATTTGGGGTTTTTTTTAATTAACACAAACTGCAAATATTCAGATGTTCTTAACGCTATTCAATACATTTATGACCTCAAATCACGGGATAAAAATGCGAGTATCATTCTTAATAATTTTTGGTTCTGATTCCAACAAAATACAAAACTTTGTGTTCAATGAGCGATTAAAGTAAGCAGATTATATATCCCACATAATGTATTACCAACTATATTCTCCAAAATTGCTTATTATTGCGATTATTGCGCGGACAAATTCGCGGGGGATCGCTAGTACACAATATACTTGTAGATTTCATCTATTCGCAAATGGATTAATTCCACATGGAAAAAATGTGAAATATTAATCTAATCGGGGAAAAATATTAATTAAATTGGATAACTCCGATTTAAGATGGAAACGTAATTCATATGAAAATGGAATAAAATATAATTTCATCATTTTAAACGATAGTCTGTTTCGTGAATATTTTCACAGTGCACTTTGAATGAACGGAAAGATTCCCGAATTTCACACTATCCAAGTACATGCACATGGGTTCGAACACAAACACAATGGTTGTTCTTAACGGAAAAAATTTGGAAGAGGTGCACGATTTTTGTTATCTCAAAAGCACTGTCATCATGAACGATGAAGCCGAAAACGATATTGCGACTTGGCTAAATGAAGCTCGTCAGTCCTTCGGTATTCTTCTCCTTTCTGGAGATTAAGAGAGATCTCACTTCGCATGAAGCTGCGAGTTTTGATGCATGCATCAAATCCGTGTTGTTATATGATTGTACTACGTGGAAAGTGAACATTCCAAGAAACTGTAAACTTTCGTGAACCAATGATTCCGACGCATTTTAGGAATATTCTGGCCAGAAGTAATTTCCAACGTCGAACTTGGGAGAACAAATGGACACACTACATTGGCATTGAGATTCAAAGGCGGAAGTGGCAGTGGATCGGTCACACTTTGAGAAAACCAGAACGAAACATCGCCAAACAGGCTCTGGATTATAATCCTCAGGAAACATTCAGTTGAGCAGGAGGCCAGAGGAATAAACAAGTCCTGGCAACAGCTAGAAACCGATGCTAAAGATCGCGCCTTGTGAAAGAGAGCTGTTTCTGTCCTATGCCCCAATAGGGAGTCTTAACACGAATGTGAATTAACACTGTCCTAAATTAATCGTAACTTTTAGGTCTCGACAGAGACAGAAATATCACGAATCAGAACTGAAACTCAGAAAATTTATTTTTATCAAAGTTGAATCCTTTCAATAAAATAATTGGTAATAATAATATTTACTTTATTATTTTTTTTTTGGTTTTCAATAACCACCTCTTATTTATCTCTTGTCTACTCACACATTTCATTGCAATAAATCATTACTCAATTTAGAAAGACTAAACAAAATTTCTAATTTTTGCACAGCACATCTGCCACTATTAATTTTTTTATTATTGTTATTTTCCCTCGCATTTTACTAGCAATGTTTCGAATCTGCGTCCAATTATGCCAAATGTTTCTGGCTGGTGCGGCGGTGGTAGCGCAGCGTGCTGCACGTTGCCTTACAACGATCATACGCACATGTTTCAAAAGTATCTGTAACCAAAAATAGCTAGAAATGATGCCGACGGCAGCAGCACAGCCATTTGACCCTTGTGTTCAAAGCGTGTAACGTTTGTGCCTTATGCGGAATGTTTGGGTACGAAAAGGTCCTAAAATAAATGCATCGCATCCGTCTACGTACTGACTGCATCGATTCAAGCGTTTCATGGAAACATATGCCGGGCGGTAAATTTCAATATCCGTTTGCGTTTTATTTCAATAAATTTTGAAATAGAATACCGCATGCGTTAGAACGCTAACCATCGACCGAGCATAATACTTTTGGAATTTGCTCGAAAATGTTTCGGAATTGAAAATATCAAATAAATCGGTAACATTTTTCTAGTCCATATCGACTTATTATTAACACAGTGTGTTACTTTCAGAGAAGCAAGAAGTTTATTGCACTTGTTTCAGCCGTATAGCAAGAATCCGGACAATTAATTAACGCAATAGGAGATGTAGTCTCCTGCTGACCGGATCGGATGGAAACGAACACTGGTCCGACAATAATTGGCCCTTTTTCATACGATGAAATCCGATTCGAAATTGTTACATGATGTATCTTAAACTAGAAACAACTGTGCTAGTCGGTATAATTACGATGATGATGATGGCATCATTTTTACATGGTGTTACGCAAATTGCAAGAAAATGTTACTAAAAAAATAAACTTATTTTGTATTATTTGTTGATGATCAACTTTCGGGCTCTGAATAGTTATTTACCTGTCAGTCTTAAGAGAATTTTCTTGTCGAATTATTCAGACATTAGGAGCGTGTGAATGTTTTGCATCTTTAAGAATTATTTTTGGATATTATTAGAAAACTTTCTTGAATTTGTTTGATATTTTTAAAATCAGATCACAATGGAGAAAGTATTAAATAATTCATTCCTTGTTCAGTACACAATCTTCTAAAAGCTAAAAGAAACAATTTTGAACAAATATTTTCAAAATTCAAAACAACCATTTCCAAAACTACTTTTTTCCATATCAGAATAACCAACAAACTAAAAACTTTTTAATTTCAATAACAACACCTTTAAATGTTGCATGTTATCTCCTGATTCACTTACAACATTTAAATGCAATTATCTTTATTTCAGATTTCGTTCAATGAAAGAGAAAATTTTTTCAAAGAATTATTGTTATTGAAAAAGGTTTTTATTGATTTAGAAATGGTTGTTTTTGCGAAAAAATTGCTTTTGGAATTGAAATTTTTGTTTTGCAATTAGAAGAGATTCGAAGTTTCACCATTTTATTTACAACATGAAGGGGTTAATATCATATAGGTTGTAATATGATGACAACGCAACATACATATGTTGTTATAACTTAATGTCATAATGGACTCAATTGCTTGTTTTGTCTTACATAAAGGATTCCCTAAAACGGTCTTTGTACGAGATTCTCTCGGAAGACCAAAAATAATACCTTCTCTACGGCAACACATAACACATTACAACAAATTTTCCTTTCCATAACAACATAAAGGAACTACGAATCACACAAACGCGTGTTTTAGTCGGACAAATATAATAATTTACACTTGAACAATGAACAACAAAAGGACTCAAGTTTCTAGATCTTATATTTCAAACTAGATGTGTGTGTATAAGAGTAGCTATAACAAAAGCCCGCACCCCACTTCGACACGTGTTAGCGTTGTTATTATATTGTGCTCCACTAAATCAACCGTTTCCAACTATACCCTGAATGTAAACCTATTTCTTGTATGTTTTGAAGGAAACATTCCTCGCGGCCAGTAGATCCATGCGACTATGTTAGAAATTAAAAAAAAAACTGCATTTTTCCACCCTCAACTGCAACCTTTCTAATGCTAGAAAAAAAAACACACATATGTCAGAATGAAAACCGAGAAAACGTCTCGCTTTACTCATATACCCATGATGAATTTTCTAGTAAAGGCCTGGAACAGCAGAGAAGACTATCACACACGGAATGACATGGCATACTTTACATAGATATTCAGGACACACCAAGTAGTGAGTACTTTGTCAGTAGTTCTCGAGGACTATTTAATATTTTATTTTGGATACTCTCATGTTTTTTTCCGGTCATTCCTTACCGACATTGTGTCAATGCAAAATGTGCCTCGGACGAATTGTGTCCTAAATTGCTATGAATTTCATGGAATTTTTAAATGTTTTCTCGTATTGTTGTTGCTGCTGCTCTTGCTGCAATGTTTTCATAGAAAATAACTTAGAAACTAGCTCGCATCTGTTTTCCATTAAGAGGACTCTTGAAACTTCTCGATGATCACTTGAAATTAGTTCAAAGCATCCTTTTTGAAAAGGAATTATTTACGTATGTAAATAGGTGGAAGGAGGAGGGGATAAAAGGTGTCGTTATAACTTCAAGGTAATAGGTAATGCATGTTGATTTAGTGTACAACAGAAAGTTGGAATAGTCCGAAATTGAAGGTCATGTTGAATAATAGAAAGGGATGTTATTCAAGTTGAGAGAGTCTTATGGGCTCAAGGATATCGTACAGTTTGCGAAGAATATTCTGAATTTATTCCAGATGTGGTAATTAAGTGGTAGCATCCGGTCTGCTTAAATACGTTCTTGCGACTTTATTTACCTAGGTATATTTGCAATTCTTACCACGAGAAGGAAAGAGGATAAAGTGCACTGACGGTATTGCATGGAGACTGAAATTCTGTTGATTTGCAGTTCCGGTTTTAATTATTGATGATGGCCTTGTGGGAATTTCGATCTGGGCTCGAATGTTCAAATTGTCCATTCAAATGTTAATATTGACCTCGTCGAGTGTTACGGGGGTAAGCAATTTATGCTCCTCTCTGAAGCAACAACAGCATTAGAGAACCAATCGGAGTTCAAATTTACGATTGGAAAAAATTTACCACGCATAAAACTCTGCATAAGTGCTTTGTGCAATAAACTTACAATTCCTAAGAATTTTTGGGTTATTTTCATTCTAGACTAGCGATCCCCGCGAATTCGTCCGAGCAAAAATCGCAATAATAAGCTAATTTTGAGAATGTAGTTATTAATAAATTATGTGGAATATATAATCTGCTTAGTTTAATGCCACACATTGCTTTCTTTTTTGTTGGAATCGGAACCATAAATTATTAACAAAGAAACCATGATATTCGTATTTGTATGGAACAGGCCCTGCTCACGGGGATGATTTAAGATCATGTACATATTGAAGAGCTTTAAGGAATTGTAAATAGTTGTTAGTTGTATTAATTCTAAAGAAAAATTAAATAACATAACATTAAGCTCAAAAATATAGCAGGGCTATGATTGCGCGTCATACGTTACTCTAGATGAAATAGAGATATTTGTGATCTTAAGAAATTTCGTATGTTTGGCACCGAATTTAAGCTTCAAAAATTGAATAGATACTTAGAAAATTGGTATATTGAATTTAGTGAAATTGTGCAGTTTGTGTGGGAGGTGGTAGAAGGAGTGGGCATCATATCATATTTTTCAAGAAAATCGAATTTTTGAAAAGTTGTGAAATTGTGTCACATTGTATGAGAAGGGATGGAAGGAAGGAATCAAATCGATTTATTTTTTCCCGATATGAATAATATTGCCAATTAAGGATTCAGAACAAAATTTGAGCTCGATAAAATTTAAACGTACTGAGTAAATTGGGTCAGAATATTTCATGAAAAAGTGCAGTTTGTATGAGAGGTGATGGATCGAGTGGGGGAATTAAAATAACTTGTATACCATAGATCATATTTATGATGAAAATAGAAAAAAACAAAATATTCGAAATTACAATTTGATAGCTCTTATAGTTTTCCAGAAAATTCGATTATTATATATGTCTGAAAATGAGTCATTTTGTATGAGAGGTGGTAGAAGGTATTCGGGTATGGAAACAAATCCAAAAGCAGTTTAC
Source organism: Chorisops tibialis (assembly GCA_963669355.1). Lineage (NCBI taxonomy): Eukaryota > Metazoa > Arthropoda > Insecta > Diptera > Stratiomyidae > Chorisops > Chorisops tibialis. Next base: position 293,121,776 of record OY770262.1, read on the forward strand.
ATCTCGGAGCACACCTAACAAACTCAAGTTTCATTACAATCGGTTCAGTCGTTTGTGCGTGAAAGACGGCAGGACAGACAGAGAGTCAGACTACAATTTCAAAAGAGTGTTTTTATGCTTAGTTATTGTTAAAATAATGCAAAAACTAACTTGTAGCCATTTGTAAACAAATAACAGACAGACACTACAATTATATTTATATATATAGATTTTTACTCTAGATGAAATCTGAAAGTTTTTTATGTTTCATTGCTCAAGAGTCCGTCCATTCGTTCGCTCTCTCTACCTCGAGAACGCGATGAGCTAGGAAGCTCAAATTTTGAAAAAGTTGTTTTTGACGAAAAAGTTCGGTCAAGCTCGTGAACGGGCCAATTCGCTCCATCCCCTCCCCCCATAAAAAACTTCTCAATTTCGAAAATATATTTTAATCAAATTTTCTTGGGAAATAAATAAATTATAAAGTCTAATAATTTGGCAATCTAAATTGGAAGGGCGTGAACAGAAATCTGGCAAGAGCGGACTGAAAATGAAGTTAAATGCAAAATGGAGACAAGGCAGCCGGACTATGTTGGAATACTTGGAATTTAGAATACGCAAAGCACTCTGAAATATGTCCTTGAGAAGGCATGTCCTTTAAACCTATAACTTTTTAGTTTTGCTTCGGGAACCTTTTTTTCCGGCCTAATTTTTTCTTTTTCATCTTTATAAATGGTACATTCGACAATATGCGAAAAATTGCCGATCCGTCATGACGAGTATACTCGACATAAAAAGTTGAAGAGCTAAAAAAAAACCTGCCAAAAGGCCTAAATCACCATAGGGGAACAGTGAGCAGTGAACAAGCGAAATACGTAACAACGTTCAAACGCAAAATTAACATACCAAAGCGCACTGGGTAAACCGAAGCATGGGCTGAATATGAGAGTTTCTTAAAGGTGTTTTGGTGAAGGTTTTCATAGTGCATTTTGAATTAAGACGAAGTGATTTCCGGTTTTGATATTGTGTGACGTTTCGGTCACTGATGAGATCATTATCAATATTTATCAGTTTCAGAAAGATCCCAGCAGAGACCGAAACGTCTCACATAATAAAGCAAATAGTATAAAATCCGGAAATCTTTCGTTTTAAGTCCTTAAAAGATCGTAACAGGGAACTGAAAGCCAAAAATGGAAGCTGGATAAAAATCTGCAGCCAAATAGACCAAACCTCAGAAGCTCTTAGACTTAGAAAACTTATATTCCAAGAACCCCGCCTTGTCAGCCTTACTCAGTAAAACGAATGGAAGTAGTGTTAGTGGATAGCGAGTGAATTTTTTGACTGGTGTACCGTAAACTATACACACTGGCATTTTTCTCCAGAAAAAAAATTCCTTTTGGATTTATCTATAGCGGATCTGACAGCCCCGCAACTCGATCTCTCTCGAATAGACAAGAATTATGTAGAACAGTATACTCCACTATGTAGAAAGCCACAATTAGAGATCTAGAGCTTTCCAGTATAACACATACACACCGAAGGAAGCGTCGAGAACTGTTCACACATAGTTCATTCATACAAACCGAATGAAGCTTCGAGAACTGTTCACACATAGTTCACACATACACACTGAAAGAAGCTTCGAGAACTGTCATAAGATGTATAAAAGCACGAAAGCTTTCAGCGAGGAGTTAGTTAGTCAGCGACTTTTATTTATGGAAGACGCGAACCAGAAAAGCGATAGAAAAATTACAATTAAAGTGCGAATTGAGAGGAAAACCGAATTAAAGTGCGAATAAATAAATTATCACTTATTTTTAAAAGAAATATGTTTTACTTAAAATCCCGGCGAACCCCTAGCTCGCAACAATATGTTAGAGGGAATTGCTTTACAGAAATTAAGCAAAGTACGCGATTTAGGTGTACTATTTAATGACAAATTAACCTTCGATGACCATGTTGTTATCAAGGCTAATTCCATTTGAGGCTTTGTAAAACGATGGTGTAAGGACTTTAATGAACCTTACATTACAAAGACACTTTACTATAACTTTGTACGTTCAATTCTTGTATATGCTTGCCCCGTTTGGAGTCCTTATTACGATATTCATAAAAAAAAATCAAGTCTGTTCACCGAAGACTTTTAAGATTTGCTCTCAAGGGTCTTCTCTGGTCAGATCCAATATGTCTCCCTCCTTATCAAGAACGACTTCAACTGTTTTCGTTAATATCGCTCAAAGATAGGTGAGTTATTCTTATTGCCGCATTGCAGTTAAATTAGTTTCAGGTTAAATCGACTATCCACTCTTGCTAGGAGCTCTCTCCTTTAAAATACCTTATCGAACCTTGAGAGACTGCGTACTTCTTGACATTCCATTCCATCGAACTAATTATGGCCAGCACGATAACTTCCATTTAACGTTAATTATAGCAACATTGATTTTAGATGAAGTCTGCTTCGTTAAAAATATGACATTTTTTTATGTTTTGCTGTAATCTTTGTAGTATAAATTGTAAGTAATCATATGTTGATGAATTCTAATATAAATAAATAAATAGATAAACACTTGATGTGCTCATAAGCACTCACTTCTCCGGCTGCTGGTACCCCGACGTCACCTACTCAGAAGTGAGCAACACGCCGCTGGAGAGCGTAGGACTAGCAGATTAAGCTCGTTCGACCCTTATAAGTTACCGGAACCGGATGGAATAACACCAACCATTAAAATGTGGAAGAGTAGGTGATTTCGTGGCTAACAACGATTTTCAGGGAATACCTCAAACTACACTACGTGCTTTAAATAGGGAGGGAAGCACGAGTGGTATTCATTCTAAAATCAAGTTTGGGTAGCCCCATTAATCCTAAGGACTACCGACGCCATAAATCTAACGTCTTTAGTTTTGAAAACGCTAGAAAGAATGCTAGATGTATACATCAGAGATACCATTGACCCAGAACATCTGTCCCAAGCCCAGCACGTGGCAATCGGCAGATACTGCTAAGAGGTGGTAGAAGGCATCGAAAAATCACCACAGTATAGGGAGTATACTCTAAGTACATTCCTAAACATAGAGGTAGCTTTCCACAATGTAACGACAGAAGCTCTGCTCAAATAAATAAAACGATCAGCGCAAGGATCGAAACATTGCTTAGAAATAAATCTATTTCGTTGAATTGGGGGTGGAGCATACTTCTGCAAATGGACCAGTAGAGGAACGCAACAAGGAGGCGTTTTATCTCCTATTTTATAGGTAATGACTCTGAATGGCATGCGCAATACTCTTGTCGCTTATGCCGATGACGAAGTGAAATTAGTATCAGGTATGTGTAGAAGATATTCAAAGACGAAAGTGGCAGTGGCTTTTCCTTAAGGATTGTAGTCCAGAGCTTATTTGGCGATGTTTTGCTCTGACTTCCTCAAAGTGTGACCGATCCTCTACAACTTTCGCCTTTTAATCTCAGTGCTTATTTTAGTCTGTCCTGTTTGTACTCCGAAGCTCGTCGCTAGAGATCACACAACCCACATTTTAAAGAAATTGGCCTTTTCATTCTAAAACGATTCCAACGCTTATTTTTGGCTAGTGAATCGGCAGCTTGTGCATACTTTCGATTGGTGTAGTCCCATACAGAAGTGAATTTCAAAAGGTGTACCTTAAGGCAAAGCCCTGAGTACGTTCTGCTTAGTATATACAGGAACCTTGAATTATCCCAGCGATGCGCCAGAAGGATTGGTTCACGAAAGTTCTCAGTTTCTTGGTAAGCCGAATGGTCACTTTCCATGTAGTAAAACCATATAACAAGACGGGTGTGAAGCATGCATCAAATACTCGCAGCTTCGTGCAAAGAGAGATCTCGAAATCTACAAACATGAAATGTAGTGGCGAACCCTGTTCAGCGGACTACTCCATTGTTATCCATAGGGTATGAATATGGTCTGTACAATGCGACCTCTTACGAAATTCAGCCTGATAAGCTTAAAAAGTGCCTTCTGTAGGTACAACATCAGGAATCCTATTGAGAATATCCTTAGGCAAAATTTACATCACGGAAGTATACCACGCCACAATCCCGAAGGTCAACTTTCGTCGATATTTTCACAATACCGCACATTCAGCTGGATAATCTACCATATCTAAAAACTGGGAGCAGTATATCGGCTGTTATTACCGGGTCCGCTTTGAGGAGTTCAGTTGGTGGTCAGTCCTGGTCCTCAGTATACCTGGGGATTTCCTCCTCGCCATTAACCGAACGGCGGAAACTATCTCTTCCTAATCTGGGAGATCGTCCCTAATAGATGATTTTTATGGTTAGATGTTTGGTAGTTGTTCTATTTCTATAATATCTTCCTCAGACAAGATGTTTAAAATATCAGAGAAGTATTCCTTTCATCGCCGCAACTGGTTTTCACTCATATTAAGGTGGTTAACGTTAAAATTCCTGTTCGTCAACTGTTTCATAATTTTAATGAGTGCACTCATATCCCGAAGGTAAGCCGCAGATTCGGCCTTATTGGCCAGATCTTCAATGGCCTTTCTCCTTTCGCATCCAACAGCCTTCATGGGCCGTATATGATTATCACGGTAGTTCCGTCTCAGGTCGGGAGTTGTTTTATTGACATCGCCATTGTGAGATTATTGCTAATTTTTTCGATGGCGAACCTTGCCCCATGTGTCTTGCGACATCCAGGGTTTCTCACCGCTTTGTTTATTTCTCTTTGGTTATTCAGCAATTGTTGGAAATGTGGTTCTAGTTGCCATCCAATTTGCGTCAAGTGTGCGCATTTTTATCCGCCCAATGTGGATGACTCGCCTTTTTTTTTGTTGGGGTTTCCTAACTAATCTACATTAAGACTGCGCTTCATTAAAAGAATTTGTGATAGTAAGATAGCTGCAGTGTATAATCTCATGCAGGCAACCATCATGTGTATGTGATCACTCCCCACGCCAGCTCCAAGCTTTGCAGGCACATCGAGGAGACTTCTTCTCCATCTGCGATTTGGTGGCCTGCACTAAATAAATTAATATACTGTCAAAGATTGGAAAAATCGGAAAAACAGGCATTTTAAGGAATCAGTGCAGCACTTACCACCACTTTTTCAGATATTGTAAAAGAGTTGTTAGCCCTTTGCACAGCCCTCTACCTACGAATTTTAATTTTAGCAAGATAGCTAGGGTGTAGCCTAGAGGGTAGCGTGTTGGTTTATAATGCGGAGGTCGGGAGTCCAGCAAACTGCCTGCTTGGATATACAATAAGTAATGACAAGTTAAGCAACCTAAAGGTCAGGAGGCCAAGGCCCGATTTGGGCTGTTGTGCCATTGAAGAAGAAGAAAGTGGACAAGATATGCTCAAGCAACCAGAGTTCTGAAATTATACGTCGACCGGTATTTGAATTCACGACTTTCGCATTGTAGGCAAACACGCTACCCACTAAGCTACACCGTAGCTAACCGGAAACTCTACAGGATCACTAAATCTATATACTGCTGCATCCGAAATGAAAGGAGAAGTGGGTGCTGCAGAGTACTCACCTGACCTTCCAACAGGCTCATGCTTCAGGCTGCCGAATGACTCCAGCATTTTTTAGGCGGCGGAAATTCTGGCAATACAGAAAGCAGCCGAAATTGCCATCAGGAAAAACCAATTTCTATACAGATAGTCAAGCTTCCTTAAAAGCACTGAAGTCCTGTACTCCGTGTTACTAAAGACAACCGTGCACTAGCGACTAGCGTCTGGCGTACACGAAAAGCGTTCAAGATATGGTTCTATGAAGTCTTGTACTATTAAGTCTAAGATAGTATTCAGCTGTCAACGGGTGCTACATAATCTTTGTGCCAAAAGAAAGGTCGAACTTTCCTGGGCTCCGAACCATAGTGGCATAACAGGCAATGGAGAAGCGAACGATCTAGCAAAATGAGGAGTTCACCTTGACCTAGAATCCGCAAAAAACTTACCACTGTCCGTACGTACTGTCAAAAACTCTATAGACACGCAGATTATAAATTTAGCCGAAGTCAGATGGAAAAGAATCTGCAAAACACGAAATCGTTGTGAAAGGCGAGTACGCGAAGAGGAGAAAACTCTTGTTATCATTACCCAGGAAGCAATGTGAGATATTGATATTGTTACCGGCCGTTGACTTATTGGAGGACATGATTAGAGAATGGGTTTGGTAGCGAATGATCTTTGTAGGAATTGCAAACAGCCAGGAGAGAGGGAGACGGTGGAGCACGTACTGTGTAACTGCTCTTGCTAGAAGAAGGCTTAAGATCCTTGGTCCAAAGTTCTTGCCCGACCTCAAGCAGGTCTTAAGCAGCGGTATAGCTGAGTTTTGCCGTGGCAACGGAGAACTTTGAGCTGTACACGGAACTCGCAACATTGCTTGATGTACGGACGCATTAAGTTTGCCTTATCACTATGGATCCCAAATAGTTTATGCGGGCTAAGGCCGCCACTTCAACCTAACCTTGCCTAAGAAATTGAAATTCAGAGTTTATTATTTTTATCCCAAATTTGATTTTTGATATAAAAATTATTCGAATCCTTTTAAAAGATTTAACTTGAAAGAAAAAATTTCCAGATTCTACACTATTACGCATTATAATTCGTAATTTTTTGGTCCCTGCTGAGACCTTTATCAAACATCTCAGCAGAGACCGAAACGTCACGAATAATAAAGCGTAATAGTGTAGAATCTGGAAATCTTTCCTTTCAATTCGAAATTCACCAAACCATAAGATTTAATCTGTTTTTTCCGAATTAAGGCTTCAAAGATTTCATGTCAAACGATAGATAGCCAGTTGTTCTTTTACGATACACATTTTCAATTATGATCTGGTTCTTGAGATATTGTTTAAGATAAAGAATAGTTTTTGGTCTACAGATCCTTTAAGATTGATTGATATGAATTTGCCTTTTCGAATTGATTGGTGGAGTTAAGTTAGAGCAAGTTCTAAAAAAATAGCATCCAACAAGATACTTTCCTTAATTCGATAGAAGAACACATAGAATTTCACTTTATAGGCTTTACCTTGGCTACATTCTAGTCTAGGGTGTGTACGGGTTGCGTGTTTTTGCTATACAATTGGAAAGTCATGAGTTCAAATCCTAGTCGACGTATAATTACTGCACACTATATGCCTACGGCCACCTCAATCCTTGAAAATTAAAATCCGTAAATCGAGGTTGGGCGAAGAGCTAGCAATCCTTCCACAATATCAAATAAAGGCCGTTTTGGGCTCTAGTGAAATTAAATAGAACAGAGTCATACTTTGCAAATAATAATTTCCTAATAATTCTAGAACTTCAAGAATAATTGATATTTGTTCGGAGAAAACACCCTCCAATTAAAGTCCAATATTTTTATCTGAAACAAATCTGAATAATATCAATAAAAACTCACCATTATGTCCAGCATTCGTTATGATAACCCAAAAATCAATTGTTTTCTCCGGTCCTAGCTCCTCGTAATCCCACTTCTTCTTGACACGAACCGCTCCATTCGGTTCGACCGTAACCCATGGATTTTCATCGCGAATTTTAAACGTTTCACGATCGGTTTCCTTCTCGAGTTGAAAAACACTTTTACCCTCAGCATCACCATCGGCTTCCGTGAATTCGATACGTTTCGTAGGACGAACCGCGCGCGTAACTCGTCTCTTATCGCGGCGATGGGAATGCTGATTGATCGCATCGTGATCCATATATTGCATGATAACCGGAACCGGTTCCGGTGCAACAAATTCAATAAGGACCTTGGCCGGCTTAGCACTTTCCAAACTGGGAATCCGAAGATCGTGAGCTTCAACTTCCAACAAAAGTTCAGTCTTTTCAGGCTCGCTGGCAAGCATCAGTTCACCAGTTTGTGGAACAATGATCACCGTATTGCTGGGAGTTATTAGCTTGTAGGCGACTTTATCGCCGTCGGCATCTTTCGCTTCGACCTTACCAATGCTGGTGAATCGTTGCCATATTATAGAGTAGTTTCCATTCAAATCTTTAGTTTTGGTGCCAGCAACCGAAAATTTGTACTCCTCGTTCAAGAAGATCGGTCGATTATCATTTTCATCGATCACCGATATTGCTATTCTGGAGATGGCCTTGTCCAATTCGTCTTCATCGGATGCTTGAACCGAAATGTCGTACTCTGCTTTGGTTTCCTTATCCAGTGGTCGATTCGTTACCAACCATACTCCCGCTCGATTCCCATTTCGTACTACAATCGATTTCTGATAGTCCTTCGTGCCGCTCTGCTGTAAGGCGAAGGCATCATCATCGTTACCATCGATTATGACATACTTGATCGAATTTAAATTGTGGGCAGAGTTGGCTTGCAACAGTGGCAATCCTCGTACTTGAGTTCCTTTCGGTTGATTCTCCTTAACTTCGCCGGCAACATCGAGACTTGCGCCCGGAAACCGTAGCATATCGTTGCGATTCATGATGTAAAGCTGCAACTTATGGGTGGCCGTCGAATTCGGTGTCTCTTCAACAACAACGAGATTGACCGGTCTGTTAACCAGTGGCGTCAAATCAGCCGTTGTCATCACCATACCGTCTTCCAAGACTGTGAAGAACTTCGAGAATCCAGTCTCGAGCAAGCGGTAATTCAGCGGATTCAACTTATCCGCATCGAGCAATCCTTTCGTAGCATTCGTTACCGGAATCGTGCTAAACTTTTTGATGCTAAAACCCGGATATGTATCGTGCGGAAGGACTAGAGACATGGTATTCTGATTGGGTGATGCAAGTGCGAAATTTTCATCTACGTGATGATGATGGTATTGATGACTATCATAAGCGCTAACTTCATTAAGATTACGATTATTGACTAAAATACAAATAAACACAACTAATAAATTCATGGCGAAAGTACGTTTACAACTACTGCGACTATGAAAACATGTGGTAGAATGGACCGCTCGATGCAGTTCGCTCGCCGGCCGCATTCTACTAGCGGCTGCAGCGAGTTCCAACATTTTTTTTTCGATTCGCGTCGCTATGCGTTGGAAGACTCACACTTTTCCTTTTCCCCGATTTTCGCGATTATAAACCCCGGCGCAAACACACAAAACTACCACTTTACACTCTCTTGTACGTAATTATTGACTTCCGTAGATATATATGGTAGAAAGGTTCACTCAACTTTTCCTTATGTGCTTTTAATCCGATTAAAAGTAATTTCGAAACGACCGAACGAACCGCATCAAATCATTGATTTTTTTTTTCAAATTGTTGTTTTTGTTGTTAGAGATTGAAAACACTGCGCGAAAAAATTAATTTCGTTGAATTTATTTTCAACATTTTAATGGGTTGAAATTTTAGGTGGTGTCCTAGCGATTGATGGGATGTCATCACCTGGGAAAAAAGAGAGAAAAAATTTTGATTAGTTTGGGTTTTTACACTGAAAAGGGAGAATCCTTATTATCAACAAATGTGCTTTCTTTGATCATAAATTCGTGCTTCTAAACAAATATTTCTATTTTAAGTGGGGAAAAATTTCATTTTTCAGCGAACGCAATATTTTGGATTTTCGAATTTCAATTTTTTGATTATGTAAATAATTTGTATAAGCGAAAATATTGCAAAATCATTTGTTTCTTGTTATTAACAATTCCTTTCTTCAATTCTAAAAAAACATTTTATGAAAAGCGGGAAGCAAGAAACAAAAGCGCCAACAAAAAGACAGACAACAGAGGAAAGATTCGCTGCCAGCAAAATAATTTCACAATCTGATGAAATAATTCTTAGATCATTATTATTAGACATTATTTAAAAAAATCTAGAAAATAGTGCGCATTATTTTCGTCAATCGCTGTAAACGCACTTTACATGCACAGGACAGCTTTTTTCCGGCGCTTTTACTGAACGATGAAAACCCAAAGCCATCCACTGGCAAAAATCGCTCTGAGATGAAAGTTAAAAAAGGCATACACCGGACTGTCGGCCAGTACGTGACAAATTTTTCCGCTCGACTCGATCAAATTCGACTTTTAAGGGAAGGGGAGATGCGTCGCGGTATTAACTTCCACAGCTTACAGTTGCAAGCTATCACATTCCTTCCCAATGATCAGGAAGAAAAATGTGAAAGAGTAAATCTGGCAATATTGCCTATATTTCGAATCGGCTTAAACTTTTGCAGATCGAGCGACATCTTTTATGTACGTCCACGTCCTTACTTTTTTATTATTTAAATAAAAAATATAAGTTAAAAATAAAGTCAATGTTAAACTTTTAACATTTTCAAAGTTTATATTTGACAAATGAAGGTTGAAGGGCCTATCAAAGAAACATACCTTCATAAGATTTTTTTCAAATTTCGGCCCGCCACCCTAGTCAATATAAGACCATTTATTGGCAGAGAATTGCAATGTTCGTTAATTTAAGAATTCAAATGCTTTAGGCTCCTATGTCGTATTTGGGTGAATGGTATTTTTTTATTTTTATTCAAATCTTGAAATTATTAGATTTGCTTTTAGCTCGACAGTCGACTATACTTTGTTGTATATATATAAATTTTTTTAAGGTTCTTTTTCCTTGTTGCTTCTATCAATTTTGAATACAATTACATACAAGAAATTGGCTCATGGGGTTGTGAAGATTTAATTAACGATATCTCCAGAAAGGGGATTAATGTAGAAAGTTTGAAGGAAATTACCCTGAAAGATATTAATAATTTCATTCCTGCGAAGAATACGATATGAGGATCCGATTTAGAACGCGGCTGTTATAATGGAGAGAAGAAAATGTAAGTATTCCAAGCCAACCTGGGGTCGAAGATATTTATTTCAACTGACTCAAATTCAGGGATACAGTCTAGTGTCAACTGCAGAAACTTTATCCCTGAGCTCCAGTGTTAGTGCGTGGCTAAATACATCAAATTTTGCTGAGCAAATCAGTACATCATCCGTAAACACAGCGCCTTCGCCGGTTACAGATATTACTGATATTTGATATTTTATTTATTAAGTGATTATTAAATCTTTTTTAAGCGTAATAAATATGTTAGATGCTCAAATCTAATAAAAATTAAATTAAAATTAAATCAAAAATAAATACTATAACTAGTTCATACTTAAAAAAAAATTAAGAAAATACAAAATTAATTGTTTATGAAATAGGAAAAAGAAACAGAAAAGAAAAGAAAATACAATATTGAAGAAGCCAAAAGTATGTTTTGAGGAAACTATAAGTTACAAAAGGAAAATAAGTTAAAACTCTAAGGAATACACAAATCGCATGAATGTACTCGAATCATCAATACGCTGAATATGAAGCGAAACCGTCTTAAAGAAACGCGGAGCAAGAAACCTACGATATCTAATGGTTTTCAGAGGTATTAAGTAATTGTATACCACCTCAAGAGGGTAGTTGTAGGATGAGGTTTTACCAATTCCAGCAACTATCTTTGGAGACTAGCGCTTCGACGAACCTGAGGTAACTATCCCCCTGTGAAATGGGGGCAGTAGAATTCACTCACAGCGCTGCTTGCCCTAAAAAATGCCAAATGGACACTCACTGGATCATGGGCTTATCATTCGTGATCTTAAGACTTAACTGATGCGAGAAACGGATGCAGCGCCTCGGATTCGAACTGATTCTTTGATAACGACTTTTGGCATTCGAAAACGTACTATGATTGGCTTCTGGAACGTTCGAGCATTGAATGACGGGAGAAAGGCTGGGGTCACTCGGTCCTTGCACCGCCAATCAGTGATCGACCGTGAAATGGAGCACTATAACATCTAAATTTTGGGCTTGAGCGAGGTCAAGTGGACAGGATTAGGAGAAAAACGAACCGCTCGAGGAAACACCATTCTGTTCATTGGCCCTGAAAGTGAAGCGAAAAATGGCGTGGCGTTCGTCCTTACACCGAGAGCGAGAAACAGTTCATCAAGTGGAAGGAAGACGTCGGGTTGGTCGACCATGTAATACATGGATGCGAGCAGTTGAGCAGGAGGCCAGAGGAATAAACAAGTCCTGACAACAGCTTAAGGCCGATGATCAGGATCGCGTCCGTCTGTCCGTCTGTCCGTCAGTCCGTTCGCTCTCTAACTTCAAAACGCGTCGAGCTAGGAAGCTCAAATTATGTGCACGTCGTTTTTGGCAAAAATGTAAGGTCAAGTTCGGCCAAATCGCTCCGCGCCTTCTACCCCCTCCCATACAAAATGACTCATTTTCAATAATTTCCTTTAATAAAATTTTCTTGGAAACTACGAAAGCTAATGATTTGAAATTAGGACTATGTTATTTTCATCAAAAATAAATAAAATAAAAATTATTTGAATCCCCCCACTCCTTTCACCACCTCCCATACAAACTGCACTTTTTCATGAAACACTCTAAGTCGATTTTCTCAGAACGTATAATATTTATCGAGCTCACATTTTGTACTAAATAATTAATTAGCATTGTCATTAAGATAAAAAAAATTAACTGATTAGCTTTACTCTGTCTTTCAGTTCCTATTGAATTTTTGAAGGTTGCATTTTGTTTAAAAAAATTTTATAGCTACTTTAGCATGATATGGAAAAAAATGATTTCAAAGCTATCTTTACCCCTCCACATACAAAATATCTCAGGATCATAAAAATTTCTATTTCATCTAGAGTATCGTAAGATTGCGCTTCACGTGCAATCGTAGCCTTGTTATGTTTTTTTATTACCAGTACTTGATGTTAGTTTCGTCCTTTTACTAAATGATGAGCCAGAGGATAAACCGACTTTCAATTTGACTTTATTACTTTATTACTACGTAAAGTATTGTGATCGACTTGAAAAAAAAAAAATTGCTACCCTGAAATTTTGTTTTTTTGCGTTTCATGACTAAAATAGCCTAAAAATGAAAAAAAAAAAAATTCCGTCTGTCTGTACGCCGTCCACCGGTGTGTGCGCTCAGCACACTTTAACTCCCAAACCCTTCAAGATAGAAGTTAATTTTTGGAGGGATTGTAGATAGTTGCGGATATCAGGTGGACATCCATTTTGGGTGGTGTATGGGTTCAGAGGGAGGAGGGGGTGCACACACACACACACCGGAAACTAAGAATTCAAATATCTCAAATATGGTTACAACTAGGAAGCTAAAAATCGATATACATATAAAAGGGCTTGTGAGACAACTTTTAAAATTAATTTAAATTTTTTATCCATTGTGGTGCAAAAAAGGAGGGGGGGGGGCCTAAAACCCATTTGTCAGCCGATTTTTTTTTTTTTTTTTTTTTTCAAATGAATATATCTTCTAAATTACCTAGCATAAAAAATTTAAATTCTTAGACCATCAAGGTGGCATATAGATCCACTGGAATCAGCTTACATAGAGGCTAATTATTGTAAGCGGGAGGATTAGGGGGGTGCTAAGAAAAGACTTAAAAATCAATATCTCGGCTATTTGTTGAGCTATGTAATTAAAACTTGGTACTTATATTAAGCTATACTAGAGAAATACGAGAAAAATATAACATTTGGACAAAATAGTAGTGGGGGAAAATGGAGATCATTGCACTTTCCAAAATTTCAAACCTTTATATATCAAAACTGAGTGCAGATATTAAATTCAAATTTTGTGAAATTGTAGAACTACATAGTTTTGAATTTTGATAAAAGTTTTACGTTGGGAGGTGTAAGGGGAGGGAGGTGGTAAGCTAAATTGTCGAACATTTTGAGTAATTTTTTTAGGGCTCTGGTAAAAGATACAAAGTTTAAATCCAAGTAGATACATCTATTTATTATACATACAGAAAAAGTAATAAAAATTCTGCAATTTTTATTCACCGACCCCCCTGGTCTAACGTGCACAAGGTGTTTCATGTGCAATGAAAAATCACATAAACTGAAAATTTTTGAGTGAAATTTTATGGTAGAAACTTGAAAATTTGCAAAATGCATTTAAAAAAAATCTCAAAAAGAATGAAATATTAACTGGTCGAATACCTGCCAAATTTCTACCCCCTCATACAAAATTATTTTTTCGACCATTTTTAAAATATCACCTAAGAGTTAAAAGCTATCAATTTTAAATTATGCACAAAAGCTTTCGAAACAGTTGAAACGAAACTGCGTCAAAAGTTTTGAGATCGCACTTGCCCTTCTACCCCCTCCCATACATAAGTATGATTTCGACCAATTTAAATAAATCAACTGCTAACCAACAAATTAAAGCTATGAACTTGAAATTCTGTACGAGTGCCTTACAAAAGAAATAAAATAGAACTGCAACATACATTTTACATTTTGCTTACCTCCTGAATGTAAAATACACCAAATTTTATGGAAATTCTATGCAACTTCGTCTAAGAAACTAACATTCTATGCAAAAAATATTGGACGTAATTTAAGCAATCAATTGAAAAATTATTAACATTCACCCACCCTTAATATCACCCCTCTCCCTTCTCTCATAAAAACCCAAACTTGCATAAACGAATGAAATATTGATTACATGTACTGGAGCTATTGATCGTATTCGCAAATAAGTGTTGAATTGGCATCATCCCTCCCCTAAAGGGGGTTCCACTTGTGAAAAGGGGTCTCACTTCTGAAAGGGAGTTCCACTTGTGAAAGGGGGTTCCACTTAGTCTTCCCTAACCACTTTAACTTGCATATTGACTTTACATGCACCTTGTCCCAAAAATAATAAAGTTTCGCTCGACTAGTTGGCAGTTTATTTAAATTTGGAACCGATTTATGACAATTCCATGCATTAAGGGATTCTACAAGGATAGTGATTAGCTTAAGACTTATGATATTTCACGTTGAGATAGAAAATGACATTGAGAGAATCGTGGAAAGCCATCGAAGAAAACTACAAGAACGTGGTCTTTTGAATCAGCCATTAATTATTGTTGCAGGTGACTTGTCCAAACTAACAAAATTTTTGATAAATTTGAAAAACTCTTTTTACCTAGCCGATTAATTTTTGAAAGCATTATCTGTTTTGGTACAGATGTTTTATGCTTTAAATTTAGAATACTTACAGGAAAAAAATAATTACAAACCAGGGGATTTTAGAGGTCATCTCAAAATCCTAAAAGACCCAAAAATGGAGGTTCTAACTTCCACTCTATCGGACGTCATGCCGATAAAATTCAACTTCGAAACCCCTTTCAAAGTTATTATCAGGGAACGCAAGGACTGGCAATCCATGCTACCTGAAATAGTAGAAGGGTCAACCATCTGGTATACAGATGAATCGCGCACATCTGAGGGGACAGGAGCCGGAGTAAAAGGACTTAACTTCGCGGTCTCAAAACCACTCGGCAAAAAAGCCACAATCTTTCAGGCCGAACTAAATGCAATGGAGCTATGCATCCAAGAAAATATAAGGAGAGCTCATCGCAACAAATATATTTATATCCTATCGGATAGTCAGGCGGTTCTCAAAGCTCTAGCATCCAATAAACACGGATCAAGGATAGTATGGGACTGCCTTCAAAGCCTAATAATCCTGGGGAAAAGGAATAAGGTTACCTTAATGTGGGTACCAGGACATATGGGAATAGAGGGAAACAAAGAGGCTGATCGCCATGCAAAAAACGGCGCTCAAGCAAATTTTATTGGTCCAGAACCTTTCTGCGGAAAACCGAAAGGGTACTTCAACCCTATTATTAGACAATGGGTAGAACAAGAACATAAAATCTACTGGAATAAACATCCAGGCTTGTCAATCTCAAAAAAATTGATTCTACCACAAAAAAACAAAGTGGAGGATATACTAAAATTCAGCAAGAAGGATATTAGTACTCTAATCGGCCTAATGACGGGGCACAGTGGAGTAAACCACCACCTCAAAAACATGGGCTTAGCTGAAACCGACATCTGTCGCCTCTGTCTCGAAGAATCAGAAACGACTAAACACATCCTATGTCACTGTGAAGCAGTAGCTAGGAAAAGACATAATCTTACAGGGAAAGGGTTCCTTTCAACCAAAGAACTAGCTAACATGGCTCCCTTAAAGATCCTCAAATTAGCTAAAGCTATTGAGGTATGGTAGGATGAAGGGGCTATAAGCGCACAATAGGCCGAGAAGGTCGCAGTGCTCTCTCATGTTTCCCTATTTAAATAAATAAATAAATAAAAATTTAGAATATCTTTCCATGTAAACAAGTTTATGATTTTCTATCTACTTATTTTTATGAAATATTGTCTGATAATATAAAGCCAATGCAATTAACTGAGTTATTATCAGAGCTCACCCAATAGAATTTTTGCCTAGATATCGGAAAATTTAATCTAATTTTACTACCTAAAATGACGTAAAATCATAAAAACTATTCCATAAATTATCACGTCACTCACAAATTCTTTGTATTTAATATTTTGTGAGAAATTCATTAAAAAAATTACTTCATTTAATTTGAAGAATAAAAGTTCTCCCTTAAATTCTAAAACTTGAATAACCGTGTATAAGTACTACTTGTATTATTTATTCATACTATTTTTTTAAACTAAGAATTACTGCAATTTTCTTGTAAAGTTTTACTCAATGATACAATTTCAATATTTTTTTTTCTAAAAAAAATTCATTTATTTTATTAAGCCCATAATTTGCCTGGGTTTGTATAAAACAAATTAATTCTTCAGTTTAACAGAAATTAATTAATCGATTCGACCAGTTCAATTCCATAAAGTGACTGTAGGTTTCTTTGAAGTAAAGAAAAAAAATGCTTAACCAATCAATTTTAATGGTACAAAACCATAGAATGCACACAGAAATTAAATAAATATTTAGAAAAATCCATTAATTAATTTTATGAAATGACAGAATATTCAAAGTTTAAAAGAAATCATTAAATCATTAAGTTTTAGTGAACAATGTCATGGAATGAACTAAGGAATTCAAAGAATCTTCAAGGAAAATTCTGTGAATTTGAGAATTTTCGACAATTTTTTTCGCTAAAACTTGGAATGGTTTCTATAAAAGAGTGAATAGTTTTCATGATGGAAAAAAAAGATTTTCGTATTCTACTCTGTTATACCTTATTATTCGTGACGTTTCGGTCTCTGCTGAGACCTTTATGAAACTAAGTTTGTCTCAGCAGAGACCGAAGCGTCACGAATAATAAAGCGTAACTGTATAGCATCCGGAAATATTTTCTTTCAATTCGATATACACTGTGAAAACATTCTAGTTCTTCTCTACAATGGCGCTACAGCCCAAATCGGACCTTGGCCTCCTGATATTCAGGTTCCTTAACATTTTTTATTACTTATTGTGGAAGGGTTGTTAGCCCTTCGCACAACCCTCTTTCTACGAATTTTTCATTTTCTTAGATTGAGGTGACCAAGGTATATCCAAGCAGGCAATGTGCCGGAATTATATATTGCGCCGACCGGGATTTGAACTCACGACCTTCGCATTATAAGACCAACACACTACCTACTAGGCTATACCCTACCTGTGAAAACATTCACCAAACCATTAGTTTGATGATTTAACAGAATTCTGCTATGTTAAAACAAAGAATCTAAATTGTATTTATGATATAATATGATTCTTTGACTGAATAATTGAGGAAAAGTTTAGTTAAGATCAAACCGTTTTTTTTATGAAACCAGAAAATTTGTTTTTCAATGTATGTTGTATGCATATTGAATAAGAATTTTGAAAGTTATTTGAGGCACCCCTTTTGCCATCTCCTTTACAAATGTTATGATATAACGATTCAACTATTTGGAAATTTTGTGTTGCAGTAATCATTAACGTATTTTGCAGTCGATAGCACAACATTTTCACATGCACATCCCATATACATATTCTTTTAACAGTAAATTAACATTTTGGTTTTTGTAAAATAAATAAATCCAACGTATGGTACTGATGAAATAAACGACGCAAAAGATACAAAAGCAGAAATGTGCCAAAAATCAAGAATATTTCTGCAAAGTACACAGAATAAAATCTCTTTAATAAATCAATAGCAAAAAAATATATCCTGATGCGAAAATCACAATACCTTTGATCTTTTCTTTCGTTTATTTTATTTTATTCGCTTGATCGGATTTTAATATTCATGTGATTGAACATCTACAAAGCTCAAGTTTCATCACTATAAAGGAAAATAAACAGTATAAGATATATTATCATCTGTCTCTCTCTCTAGAAATTGCTTTATGCTCAGGTATTCGAGTATGAAAAAATCATTGATTTGTGAAATTTAATTAAGCCATAGATGAACGTTCTAACCCTATCGTGGACTTTAAAGGATGATCTTATCGATATGATTGGTGCTAGAAATTGGCAGTTTTGTCAAATACACAACAATTTTGAAACAAATGCGATGAGTTTTGAAGTTCTAGGAAGACATTTGGGGAAGAATTTCATTTCTCATTCCACCTGCAATATTTACACTTATACTCCCACAGTACTAAATCTTATAACACACCCGGAAAAAAAAACACTTAACCATATCTATTAGAAATCTTGTAATTCTCATCAAATTTCGATCCCATACAATTAACATCCGTATTTTGCCCACACACCCGAATGTAATTAGGCATGTCAAACAAGGAGAATGGCTAATCATGTGCATCATCACTTTGAGCCGATTAAACTTTCAAGAAGCGAACCAACCGAAATTGCCATTCCTTTACCTTAACACACATCTACGGGTTAAACGCATATCAACGAGAGAAAACCATAAGGAGAAATAATTCCGACAAAATCTTTAAGACATTGCAAAGCAAGCTTCTTAGCTCACATTAACTAATGGATCCGTTTAAATGGATTTGCGCCTTAAGGCGGCTACCGATCAAGAACTCAACAGCCGGGGCATAAGACGAAGACTTTGGCATCGTCGATACGAGAAAAGATGAAAATTAAGGTGTTGGCGCGATAATGCCTACCTGTCAGTCAAACGTAATAAAATCATTTATTATCATCGAAAGTGATGATAACTTGCGGCTGACTGTCTTCGAAAAAAATTTTATCGAAAAACTGCATTAAAATTTTTGAGTAAAGTGCGGTATCATATTTACGAATGCTGGCGGTTAAATTTGAATGCAAATTTAATGGTTTGCATGAAGATGAAGCAATTTTGAAGACGTTTTTTCAAGAATCATGTTAGCATATTCTTAATCGTACGAAACCTGCAATTTTGACGGTATCGCGAAATACTAGGAAATTCTTCTTATTAAGTAAAAAATTAAAACCAATCGATATTGAAATGGGGAGACTAGAATTTCTTCCAAAATTTCAAAGGGGATCAATGTCGATAAGTCTTCTGGTTCAGACGGTATCCACTTCTTTCCCCATTACCATAAAAAACGCTTTACCACTTTAGTTAAGCTTCTTTGCAGCCTCTTTCACCTCCCCTATTCTACACAAAATCGTCCCCATGCATCGAAAGTTGCAAAGGTTCAGCCCATTCCTAAAGATGAAACAACACGAACATCTGCCAGAAACGATAATAAAAAGCACAAGACCTTAAGTAAAGGCGTCATAGACATGCAGAAAAGGCTCAGCCCTCCACGTCTGGCACTAACTAAAGAGACGCCGTCAAAGGAAGAAGGAAATTATTCTACGATTAGAAATAATCACGAGATATTTTCATCACGAAAAACTCATCAGAAGAGATATCCACCCTCATCGATAATCAAAATGCTCGTTTGTGCGCATCAAATTGGAAAGTCCTCAGCTGGAGCAAAGACGGAACAAATGCAATAATAACCTTTTTTATCGACGGCCAATCAATGGAAAAGTTTGAACTGAAGGGGCACAGAGTCTGCTCAAAATTCTCTAATGTGACTCTATGTCCTAAAGTCAAAGAGAAAAGCACCGGCAAGCCGCAGCCTACCGCAAATGACCAAAAAACTGTGTAACCTAAAAGTTTTTCATGCGAATCTCCATCGTGTAGCCATGGACGTACTGGGTCGGAGTTCCATATGCCCTCCTACAAGAACCAAGAGCCGCGAAAGGCAAAATTATTGGAATTTTTCGAAAAGTGGTTAAGTTATCGGAAGTACAAACTGAAATCCGCCGATTCCCAATAGATGGCGTCAGCAGGAAATGCTAATCAACAATGGCGGATCAGAAACGTCACATGGTAAAGCTAGGCATCTACCAACAACTCCTCATTATTAGATTTGTGAAGTTTTATCGGCGTCATATACTTTGTTGTGCACGACTATGTCGAGGTTTGAGCCAAATAAGCGTCATTTAGGGGAAGTTTTGCTTTTGCCTTCAATTCAAAAAATCTGCGGCTGAGACGTGTCAAATGATTGTTGAAACTTATGGTTAAGATGCTATTAGTGAAAGAACATGTGAGTGGAATCAACACGTCAAGAGCAGTAATTTTGACGACCGAGAAAGCGGTGAAAGAGAGAAAATTTTTGTGGTTTATCATATGTTGTTGAAATCGAGTAAAACCAACACTGGCGATAAAATCTTCAGAAAGGGTTAGAAATCTTAAAGCCAATAATGATAAAGATTTTTAAGGCAAGTTTTGCATGGGAATATATCCCAATAATTTGGAGGAAAGTGAGGTTGGTCTTTGTACCAAACGTAGGGAACCGTCCCATTGATCAGCCTAAGTCACATCGCTCTATTAGTCTCACCTCCTTCTTCGTCAAAACGATGGAGAAATTAGTGAACCTTTACATAAGAGCAGAGCATAATAGGGTCTGTCATAATAAGAATCAACGGAGTCAGTCTTTCATGGTCTAGTAAATCAAATTGTAAAGCCTATAGATGAGAAAAAAATTATCCTTTGCGCATTCCTAGATATAGAAGGAGCATTCAACAATACTTCTCATGATGCCATAATAGCGGCAGCAAGGAAAAATGGCTTAGAATCAGTCACGAGAAAATGGATACATGTGATATTAAAGAGGAGCTAGGGTGTAGTCTAGTGGGTAGCGTGTTTGGTTTACAATGCGAAGGTCGTGAGTTCAAATCCCGGTCGACGCATAATTCCAAGCACACTACCTGCTTGAATATACCTTGGTTACCTCAATCTACGAAAATGAAAAATTTGTAGATAGAGGGTTGTGCGAAGAGTTAACAACTCGTCCGCAATAAATAATGAAAATGTTAAGGAACCTGAAGTTCAGGAGGCCAAGGCCCGATTTGGGCTGTAGCGCCATTGAAGAAGAAGAAGATATTAAAGAGGCGAATGAAAACCACGGATCTAGGGTACAGCACATTGACGACATAGATCTTTAGGGACTATCCCTACGGAGGAGTTCTGTGATAAATTGTAGTCGATGAGTCGTCAATGGACCGTCTAACAAAACAAGGTTATGAGGCAATAGGATACGCCAACGACCTCGTCATTATCATTAAAGGATACCATCTGCCTTGGAGGTGATAATAAACTGGTGTCAGTCTACGAACTTGAACATCAACGCAAGTAAGACTGAGATAGTGTCATTTACGAATAGAAGGAAAATTTACATAACACCCCCTTCTATGAATTACATTATATATATATATTTAGGTGTGACACTTAATAACAAACTCAACTAGAACAAACATACAGAATGGACTCATGCCAGAGCATTCAAGGTATTTTGGGCCTGCAAAAGTTTATTTGGCAGAACTACAAATCAATCATCCCCCCAATAGTCACAAACGTATCAACAGTCTGGTAGACTAAAATTTGTCAGCAAAAATAACAGCTTACACTGCAAAAAATGCAAAGACTAACATGTCTTACTACCACAGGCGCAATGAAAAAATGCCCAACCGCTGCAATGGAAATGTTCCCCCCGATACATCTCCAAATAAAAAGGGAGACTATAAAAAAGGTGTTACGCATACAAAGGGCGAACAAATACAAATCTAGAAATCTTAGAGGTCACCTCAAAATGCTAAAAAAATCCCAGAAATTGAGACTCTTACCTCAACATTGGAAGCAATTAGCCGACAAAACTCAACTTTGAAATCCCCTTCAAAGTTATAATCAGAGAATACAAGGATTTGCAATCCATTCTACCTAGAATAGAAGAGGGATCAACCATCTGGTTACTGATAGGTCGCGCTCTTAGGAGGGCACTGGAGCCGGAGTTAAGGATTCCAACTCCTTGGTTACAAAACCACTCGGTAAAGAATTGTGGCTTAACTGCAACAATAGTATTTATATCTTATCGGATAGTCAAGCAGTTCTAAAGGCATGCAGCAAACACGATTCGAGGTTGGTTAGGGAAAATGAACAAAGCAAGTTTAATGTGGGTCCCAGGACATACAGGGATTGAGGAAGAGGTAGACGGCCTTGTAAAAAATGGAGCAGAAACAAATTTCATTGAACCAGAGCCATTCTGTGGAAAGCTAAACAGACATTCCAACCTATGCTTAGAAACAGGGTTGAACAAGACAACTTAATGTACTGGAACAGACTTCCAGGTTTATCAATTAAAAAAAAAAATCTACCGTAGAAGGACAAAGTAAAGGAAATCCTTAAACAGTGATATCAGGTCTCTGATCGGTAACCTGACGGCCCACAGTGCATTAAACCAATACTTCAAAATTATGGTTGCATCTGAAACAGATATCTCTGTCTTAACGAATCAGAAACGACCTAACACATTTTATATCACTGCAAAGCAATAGCAAGAAAAAGACAAAATCTTCAAGGAAAAGTTTTCAATACAAGTGATCAACTATCCAACATGGCTGCCTTGAACATACTTAAATTATCCAAAGTTATCAAGTTGTAGTAGGAATAGGAGAAAAAGAGCGAAAAGGTCGTAGTGGTCTCATGTATTCCCCAATATTTAAAAAAAAATTGGAGTCATTTAGCCTGTAACTGTCTCCAGCAGAAAGTCTTATTTTCAAATTGCTTGGACAAACGATATACAATTCTCGATTATCCCTAATAATTATAATCTAGATGAAATCTGAGAGTATATTGTATTTGCCCCACTGTTTGTAACGCTAAGAAATAATGCTCGCACAGAGTAACCAAGGGTACAAAAATATGTGTGATCGGTCAAAAACCTCCATTGTGAGTGCCGTCTGTCTGTCCGTCTAATTGTCTGCCTACAACATAACTCTCGAACGCCTTAATCTATATTACAAAAATGGGTTTTACGTCATTTTTAGCAAAAAATAAATTTTAAATTTGTGAACTGCCCCCTTCCGAATTTCATGAAATTTCGAAATTTTAAGAAATGGAGTATCATTAACGTTAAGAAATATTGATCCGATCCTGGGTTGGGACAGAGGGGGGGGAGTAGAAGGAATCACCCCTGCCCCAACCCCTGCCCCAACCCCTGCCCACCCACTTAAAAAAGCACAATTTTGAAAAATGCATTTTTTCGATTGTCATTCACACTACCAAAGCTAAAAAGGCGAATTTTTTCCAGAATTAATTTTAATTACAATTAATTTTATGAACTTCACCCCATTCCTTGTCCCCCTCTCACACAAATTTCACGAAATTTTGTAAATTTCATTTAGATTATTTTTCGTTGAAACTGTCAATGCTATCAATTTGATATTTTGAGCAAAGTATAATAATGCAAATCACTGACGTCAATTTGATCCATATTCTCCTTCTCCACCTTCCCATACTAATGCATAATTAGGATAAATTTATTATATCGATTTCCATTAAAACTAGAAAAGTAAGAGCTTGAAATTTTGCCAGAGTTTGTCCCTTAATAATTGCAATAAATACTAAAAAAAAATTATTAGCTTCGCTTCACCCCTTCTACCCTCTCTCATACAAAATTTCTATACTAGAAAATGAAGAAAAGCATTTCTCCTTCAAACATATGAAAGCTATTGACTTTAAAATGTATGCAAAGTATGGTGATGGGAGTAATGATAAGTAGCTCCGAAGTCATCCAAAACCTTCCACTTCCTCAGCCACCACCTATACAAATTCTCGAATTTCAGAAAAACAATGTCCAATTTCCTTGAAAATTATGAAAGCTACAAACTTGAAAATCCGCACGAAACATATTGCGTACCACGTTCGGTATCGTATACAAAATTACAAACCTCACCGGTCTGCTCTACCATCTCCCATACAAAAGTCGGTCTTCACTATTCGAAAAAATTTGAGATGACATATTTTCCGGTACATTAACCCAATCATAAGATACTCGCATGATTGAGTTTTACGCCCAATTTTTGCAATTCTCCTTTTTTGACACGCCTTGTATCCTAATATAACAAACTTTGAATTTATTTTAGTGAAGTTTCAAATTCTAACTAGAGTACAACATTTATTATCAAGGGTATTGCAAAATGCAAACGTATTTTCTAGCATTTGATCCGCTAAGCATCATAGGTGACATCGCGTAAAGATATAAAAAAAAAATATCGGCCAAGGCTGCAGCTAATATGAGAAACATACAACCTAAGACTACTTAGAGGTACATAAAGCGAAATAATGCGCTCCAGGAATGCTTATCAACGCATGGATTACTCGTGAAAGACAATTTGCATAATACTATGAGTGGTGTTTAATGTAACTATGAACATTGAAGTGCAAAATGACTTTCTGAGAAGAAAAAAATTATTCTTTTCAATTCAGAAGATAAAAGAAAGTTGTTGATATTATTGAGTTATCCACTTCATCTTCATCAATGGCACTGCAACCCAAATCAGGCCTTGGTCTCCTGACCTTCAGGTTCCTTAACATTTGTTTATTATTGTGAACCGGTTGTTAGATCTTCGCACATCCCTCTACGAATTTTTATTTTTGCAGAGTGACCCAAATATACCCATGCAATTATACGTTGACCGATACTTAAACTTATGATCTTAGCATTGTAATCCAAAACGCTACCAACTAGGCTACATACTAACTCCAGCTCTCTAGCTAGTTATCAACTACTACCTCTGCTAATTCTCTTTGAATAACAAGCAACAGTCTGTTCTTTCCCGGGTTGTTTATCCTCCATATGAAGCTTACAAATTCACCCAGTTCAACTTTTGATCGCGAGCAATCTATGAGGATGGAATGGATAGCAAGGTCAAAGGCATTGTTTCTCGCGGATGGTCACCATGACGTTATCTCGTTTTCTTATGAGAAAATCTTCACGAAGAGAAGAGAAATTTGACAGTCGAAATGACCGGGTCTAAGCTACCAGCTCATGGGAAGCACCGAAAAAAGTTAAGCGGTAAAAGAGGTTCATCATCCCTCGTTAGCAGCTACGAATACACCACAATCCCCCATTTTTATGGAAATGGCGTCAAAACTCAGGCCAGTAAATATCAAAAAGATAAATATATTTTGAGCTATACCATGTTCGGGGGACGACATCAGGTGTTCCAGAAGGATCCCGCACCCGTCCACAAAGCTAGATCAACAACATTTCAGGGTTCATAAGAGATTTACCCTCTGGGAGCCCAGACCTCAATCCATTGGACTACTTATTATGGTCTGCCTTTAAGGAAATGACCTGCCAAAGACGTCACCTGAATTTGGAGAGCCAGAGGTAAGGGACGAATTCCCGCTGGAAAAGGTGCGTACTGCAATTGACGACAAGTAGACTCCGATCTTGTTTTTTGGCAAAAGGAGGTCAGCTTAAATTATTTGTTATTTTTTTCACCATTAGTAATACTGTTTTTTTTTGGATCTTGGACTGCGCGTTCACTCCATCGAATGGGTGCAATGCTTCTTCAAGAGATACTTCGTAACAACTTCAGCATCATCGCTCTCCAGAAAACGAAATGGCTCGGAAGCGAAGTTAATGATTGCAGAACTTGCAGGTCTCACGCGATTTTTACCAATCGCAAAAAACAAGGAGGCAGAGAATTCAGTGTCGCCTTTTTGGTAGATTCAAACAACTCGTAAAGAAATTTATATCGATCAACGAAAGAATCTGCTTAATCCGCTTCAAGTTGAAGTTCTTAAGCGTTTGGTTCATCAAGTGCCATGCTTCTTCAGAGGAGAAAGATGATTTCATTAAAGACGAATTCTATGCCCAACTTGACAGTACTTTTGACGGGTAGCCCTTCAATAACATCAAAGTTCTAATAGGAGACGTCAACGGCAAAATTTGCAACAAACTGCTTTATAGGGGCATACCAGAAAGGCATAGCTTCCATAATGAAACGAACGACAATGGCCACTGACTTCGCTGGTTGTAGGAACCTAGAAATATTCTTCACCTTCACGCATAAAACCATTCACAAAATGGCGAGGGCATCACCAGAATCAAACTCACAATCAAATTGACCACGTTCTCATCGAAAAATGAGCTGCCTCCAACATTCTAGATGTCAGGAATATACGTGGCGCGAACTACGACTCGGACCATTTTCTTGTTCCAGCTAAATACCGCTGTCGCATAGCTAACAACGGCTACACTGAAAGGAGCTGGGCTCCTGAGCTCAATGTGAAGGACGACACAACAAAAGTGGAATATATGACCCAATCAAAGCACATATTGAAGCATTACCTCAGGCTGAGCCTGAGGAAAGTATTGACCAAATGTGGTGAAACATTATGGATAGTATTCAGCACGCAGCTGAAGGACATTAGGTTTAGGTTTAGGTTGTAGGAGGGGGGTTCCATTGAACTGAGGTCATCTAGTTAGGCCCATTGTACTTCCCCTATTTATTATAAGATGGAAGTCACCCCTCTTGCTCTAACCACTTTAGGACATTTAGAGCGGAAAAAACGAAATGACTGGTTCAATGAGTAATGCCAAGAAACGGTCACCAAAAAAAACTAAACCTATCGAGTGTTTATCAAAAGACGAAAACGAGGTAGAGAGGACAACTATGAGCGACTCCAGCGAGACGCCAAGAAGATCTGCAGAGGGAAACAATGGAAAATGAACAATGACAAAATTTTACCACTGAACGAAAACCGTGATAGAAAGGAGAGTTACAAACCGCAAACTACCCTCCCTAAGGACGAAAAAGGCAACATCATAAACGACGCTACCGAGATCAATGCACGATGGGTTCAGTACTACTTGTTAAATAGAACCGATATCACAAACTGAACCTTTTATAACGCCGGAAGATCCAGACGGAGATCAACTGCCCATTACTACAACACCATTGCATGGGCAGCTCTAACCTATGATGAAGTAGAGACAGCCCTACATAATTTAAGATCGAACAAGGCGCCTAGAGTTGGCGAAATATCTGCAGAGCTCTAGAAAGAAGGTGGAACAGAGCTCAGCAGTCGAATATTTAAATTTGTTGTTAAAATCTGGACAACTGAAAAATTACCCGACGACTCGCGGAAAAGCATTATATGTTCTGATATGAAAAGGGTGACAGTCAGCTTTGTTAAAATACAGAGGGATTTCATTGTAACAAAATTTGAACGTATATTATCGAATGAAGACTCAGTGAAAAATCACGATGGAAAACAATGAGTGCCAAGTAAAAATCCAAAACGAGTTGACTCAAAGCTTCCCAATGGAGTCAGGTCTCAAACATAGTTTCGCCCCCATGCTCTTCAAACTTGGTGCTCGAGTATGTTAACAGAATGACAACTTCCGTAACCTCAGTGGACACCAGAGGTACGCTACTCGTAAGATCCGCACAGTTGGTGGTGTACATAGATATTCTGGCGCAATTAATGCTTTGTATTAAGGAGATATTCCAGGAGTTGGAGTCGGCAGCGGTTGATGTAGGGCTCAGGGTCAATGAAGCAAAAACTAAATACATGACGCAGACACAAAGGACTGTCCCAGAAAGTCAGAATATTATTATGGGCGAATACAACTTCGAGCAGGTGGATCAACTCGTATACCTGGGAGCCCGTCTCACAGAGGACAGCAATAAACGACATGAAATTCAAAGAAGAATCAAGACAGCTAACAATTTGATGCGGTCCTCCCCATAATGAAATCAAGGAAGGCCCAACGAAACAATAAACTACGCATCTATAAAATATTAATTCTTTGACGCGGGTCTCGGAGAATCTAATCGACACGCTTGAGCGGAAAATTCTTCGGAAGGTGTACGAAGCAGTTAAGGAAGTAGATGACTGGCAAATTCAATACAACAATGAGCTTTACCAACTATTGGACGACCCACCAGCATCTATCGTGATCAAATTCTGCAAGCTTCAATGGGCTGACCACGTGGAACGAATGCACGAAGAACCAATTCCAAAGGCAAAGCTCAACCGACCGCAGGGGAAGCCATGATGGAAGGACTCAGTCCATGCAGATTGCAGATCACTTCTCGATTTTTCAAACTGAAGGACGCGGTCGTTGGACCGAGATAACTGGATGAGGTGCATCCACGAGACCAAGGCTCGATAATTGCATCATCATCATCAATACTGATCGAAATATTTCTTGAAACCAAATGAAGTGATTCGTTTTTTATTGAAAATTTTCCTTGTAACATAACTTATGGCAGGACTAGGTATTTTCATATTTTATTCATTCAAACCAAATACTTTTCCAATCGGAAAGAAGTGGTTAGTATCGAACCAATTAACACGTTTAGTGTTTTTTTCCCTGCGTTAACTCATGATTCTACCCATGTATAATCAACTTGCCATTCAATTAAAAAGAAAACTCCGGAGAATCAACTAATTTCTAGTCCTCTCTTCAACATTTCCTTCCATTCGGTGTTAATATCGGCGTTATTACCATAATTAATTACATGAAATTTCGATCAAACCTTTTTATTAATTCGTATAGGACGATAGCCTATAAATCCAGATGCGTTTTCTCGTTAAGAACTTTTCGTCTCTTAATCGGTTTCTAATGACTTCGTGTGACCCGGTCAAAAGATTAACGAGGAGAGAGAAAAAAAAATCTTGATTTTCTTTTATACACATCTGATGATGATAGTCAGTCTTTCACCAAGTATCTTTTCTGTTTCTTCAGTTCGGATTCTTTTTTATGGAGCCCCTTCTAGGGCTTATTATGAACGATCACCGTGTCATATTAAGGCGTGTTTAGTAATTGTACCTGAAGAAGACATTTTTTTTCTATCTTGCTTGGTATCCGCTGGACAAAGTCAATGTCAAAGACCAGAAGTTTTACCACGGTTTTAAGACTAATTTGTTTTTTTTTTTAATTTGAAATTAACTTCCAGAACTAATTTACGGAGTTGTTTTACCTCAGCATACATAAATAACATTCTGACAAATGGTCAGAAGAATCAGCAAAAATATCATGGAGTGAACGAATGTAACCGCATTTTTTCGACTAAATTAACATAATTACATATTTCGGTAGCATAAAGTTGACCGAATCATTTTCAACGAATAAATTTCCAATGTTTAATTTCAAGAGTACATTTCTCTTTCGAATGGTATTATTGAGGTGCACTAATGTAAATTTCGTATTGTTAATGGTTTGTAAAATGTATTAAATTGTAAAATTCGAAATGAAATTGGTAAATCGTGCGGAAATCTGTTTTTGTTTCAACACATTTCGCGCAGCAGGACGATTCAAACATTCTCACAATTATCGAATAATTGATTTTATCAAATAGGCAAAACGTTTCAAATTACGTAAAGGCTTGGAACTTTCGCAAAATGTTTTCCACTAAACAATGATCCCTATCACACCTTCAAGGAAGGCATCACACTTCAAAGGTAGGAAACGTACGCAACATATCGGATTCTAACCCTCGTTCATTACAATTGTCTGCCTATATACTCATATTCATCGAAATATCAAATCCTGCCTGAAATGCATGAAACACAAAAATTAAAACCCTCGCTATTTCCAAAACGTTCAGACGGATTTGAAAGGAACCACGTGTTCATTGTGCTGAAAAGGGCCCTCCGTCATATCAAAAGGGATTTGGAATTGTGACGCAAGGAAAATACATGCTATCTCCGTATCATAGGGTGAAAAAAAGACGATGACATTCCATCCCTTCATATCAAATACAAGACAGCTGCATCCGAATTGAATTGGAGTGAGGCGTTAACCTGAACAGGAAAAAATTCTACCAGGATGTTTGAATAGCACACTTAATCACAGGTCACCCAAATCAGTAAGGCATAATTTTTTACGTTTATTATTTATCTTAAGTGACACACTTCTAATTAATCGTGCTTGCTATACAGGTTTGTCACGAATGAAGTGCTATTTTTTCTTTCCAAAAATTTAACGAAAATGAACCGACAATCAACGAAATAACATTTCTCGTCGTTTTTTTCTCTCATTTTCCATTAAGATAATTCGACTTGTAACCGACGGTTTCCGTCAAATCCAAAAGCACCTCTTCCGTCGAGATGAGGGTTAAACCATCTTCGACTTGTTCGCAACCTTCCTTTTTTATTTCGAACAGACGAAGCGACACCCTCTCACTGTGTCTATGGTAAAATAGCAGACGACATAGAGTTGATTGTTATTGTCTGTGTCTATCAGTGAAATGGGTTTATGTTTTGATACGGACAAAATAAGGGTCCAAAATACCCTGACTCGGGGGGTTCATTTCTTTGCCATGACATCGAACAATACCGGTTCTCACTTCCTCCGTAGCCAGCCTGTATTACTGGACCCCGAATAACGCCTTCATCCAACATTACATCGGCACATTTTTCATCAAATTGAAATGTGGTATTTTCATTATCATTCTGTGACCTTAGGGTTCTAATGTTGTTCCAAGACTCAAAGGAAAAGAAAAAAAAATAAATAAGTAAAATCCAGCTGGGGAGTAATGACTTTGCATTAAACTTCTTATTCGAAATGACTACAGAAAATAAACTTACTGACAGGTTTAGGTTCGATTGAAAAGAAGTTTTCGTCTCTTCCATATTCGAACGTAGTATACGAGCACAATCCACACTCTTACACTACTAATCCATGTCAAAGTGTAATCGAATTTTCTAGTGGCTACTTCAAACTAGCAGAGTCTTAGAATTTATTGAAGGAATTCAATTAGAAATTAGTTCCGACATCAATTTACCGCTGAGTAATGAAAACTTTAGATAGGGAAAAGCGATGGAAAGAAGAATAAGATATTGATGAAAGAAACGGATTAATATATGGGCACTTGTTGAGAGTATCTATTGAATAAAATGATTGACGATGATTGTTAAGGACGTAGAACTTTTGTATTTTAGAATGATTTCGTAAGAAGAATATGTTCGTACTGGCGGTCCCGGAAGTTGAATTACACGAGTATTTCACCTGATTTCGCAAGAACTATTACGGCAGTCACACGGTGCGGGCAAAGCTTTGAAATTTGTTGTGGGTCATTTTTAGCGAAAAAGTAACTTTAAGTTCGTAAACGGGATACATCCCTCCACTCTATACCAATTTCATGAAATTTCGAAATTTTAAGAAATTGATTTTTCTTCGAATTGAAATTTGTATCAAAGTATAACGATATATATGTTATGAATATCACAAAATATTGTTCCGATCCCCTCACTCCTTCTACCATTTCCCATACAAATGCGCAATTTTCGAAAATGTATTTATTCGATTTTAATTGAAGCTAGCATTCATTATAATTCCAACGAGTTTTAAAAAAAATCATCAACTTCACCTCACTCCTTCTACCTCCTCCCGAACAAATGTCACGAAATTTTGAAATCTTAATTAAAATATTTTTCTTCGAAACTGTTTTGTTGAAAGTCTAATAATAGAAATATCGTTGACGACGAAAAATTTCTTTTTGATCTGTATACTCCGTCTACCAGCTACCATACAAATACATAATTCTGATAAATACATAAAATCGATTTTCATTAAGACTAGAAAAAGTACAAACTTAAAATTTTGCCAGAACTTGTCCCTTAATAATTGCAATAAATATTAAAAAAATTATTAGCTTCGCTGCACTCCTTCTACCTCCTCCCATACAAATATCTATGTTATAAATTCAAGAAAAGCATATGAGAGCTATCGACTTTGAAATTGAAACAAGACATGGTGACAAGGATGTTGATAAATCATGTGAAACCCTCCCGTTTCTCTACCTCTTCAATTTCCTTGAAAATAATAAAAAATACAAATTTTAAATTCATCACAAAACATTTTGCATGCCACGTTCGATGTCATATACAAAAATTACTAATCTCCTCCATCTACTTCTACCACCTCTTATACAGAAGTCGCAATACACTATTCGACAGAATTTGAGAAGATATATTTTCCGGTACAATAAACTTTTTCCCAATTCATCTAGAATATGATTAGGCTTTATCCCTAATCATAATTCTGTTATGTTTCAAATCAGTAATCGTAGCTGAAAAAAGGATGTCAAACATGATATCTGGATGACGGAGGTAAATTGCTCTGCTCTTCGAGAGCTTTCCAGTGACGTTCTACAATATATATATTAATGCGTCATAAAATATGGTTTATGTGTCCTGCTGGGCGAATTATATTTAATTCTGTAATAGAAAAAGATTTTAATAGCACATATACATAACAGCTCTACTGAAAAGTTGAATAAACTTACAGAGTGCACGTATGTATGTCGCTTTTATGTTTTCCAAGGAAATTTAAAATATCTCTATTCTGGAATTATGATTATTATATAAGAGTACCAGCTTGATTTTTTTATCAATTCTATTTCTCTTCACACAGATATGTTTTAAAAATTTATGTAGGTTCTGTGAGTATTTTCTGGCTAATGAATCCAAACCTAGAATACTTAAATTTTTACGATCAACCAACTAAAAACATCTGCCGAATTTTCCAATGCTTTTTTAAAACGTATTTCTATATATTTTGGTGATGGAATAGCTTGACTTCCTTTCTCGCCTTACTATGATATTTACCGCGGAACGTTCGATTTGTCCTATGGACGAATTGTCCATTGGTTGAATCGTTCCTTGGACGGATTGACTAATAACGAAAATGTCAGTTGTACTAGACGAATTGATAGTAAATCACCTACATGAACGTAGCTTCGGCCAGATAGTCCTATCCTAAAAATATGCAGAACTGTATGCAAACACACGCGTCTAAGGGTGTCGGATAGTAAACGGCTGGCTTGGGTCGGTTAGTTACCGAATAAGCAAATATGCGAATATAGTACCACGAACAAAGAGAATGTTTGCAATAAGTCGTCATTTTCCAATTTCTCCTCAAAAAAAAAAAACTTTTTCGTTATGAAATCCACATTTTTTCCAAAAATCTTCTTAATTTTCTACACTAAAGCCAAGAACATAAGACCCACCTAACCACCGAGCACTTACAAGGACTTATTCACAGATGACTTGTTACAAATGAAGCTGCAATTCTATACTCTTAGCACCCAACAATCTCGCTTGAAGAGAAACAGCTCAAAAAGATTAAAGATACAATATTGAACGAAGAGGACGAAGTTGAAGGAGACGAACTTATCCTCAATTCGATGCAAAATGAATCATCATCAATGGCGCGACAAGCCAAGTCGGGCCCTGGGCTCCTGAAGTCGTCGCCTCCAATCGACTCGATCCAAAAACCGTGTCCTCCAGCTGCTAATTTTTAATATGACTTTGCTGTCTTCATCAACCGAGTCTTTACATCGCGTGGTTTGCCAAATGGCCGGTTACCACTCGCTTTGCCTTTAAGAGCACGTGTGGGGATTCTTCTGTCTTCCATTCGCTCTACATGACCAGCCCACTGCAGTTTACGTAGCATGATGAACGTTGAAGCTTCTGGCTCGTCGTAGAGTTGATACAACTCACGGTTGTATCTTATTCGCCATTCTGTTCCTTCCTTCACAGGTCCAAAAATTCTTCGGAGGGCTTTTCGTTCGAATGCGTTAACTGCTTTTTCGGAAGTTCGCGTTAATGTCCACGTCTCGCTGCCATAACAGAGCACAGGTATAATAGTTTTATAAATCCGCAGCTTATTGTTCCTGTGCACATTCTTGGATCTCATTATTGGAAGTACCGAATAATACGTCTTATTAGTATTATCCGTCGTTTGATTTCGTCTGTTTCATTACCGAGCCCCAAGATATATGAAGTTGTCCACACTCTTCAAATTATATTCCGCAAATGTTTTGTCTGATATGCGTTCTCTTCTTGTTTGCGTCATTACTCTTTTTTTGCTTTCATTAATGCGCAACCCGACTTCTTTTGTGGCGGAGTCAAGATTAATAAATACCTCCTTAGCACTAGGGAAGGATCTTGCTAGAATGGTAATGTCGTCAGCGTATGCTACTAGTTGGGTGGACTTGAATAGTGGTGTCCCGTTGGTGTCGGCTGGGATTTTCCGGACGACATACTTTAGTGCCAAGTTGCAAAGCATAGGGGCTAGACCATCTCCCTGCTTTAAACCACATTCCGTTAGAAAGTTGGTTGTGGAATCGGTTTGTATTCTCACTTGGGGTTCAGTGTTCGCCATTGTGAGTCTTGTTAGTCGGACTAGTTTTGGAGGAATTCCAAAGTTAAGCATGATTTGGTACAGTACGCTCCTGTCGATACTGTCGATTGCTTTTGATGTTGTGCAGTATTTCATCGACACAGTTTCCACCGTTTTTCAGAAGTTCAAGTGGTATTTCGTCAATTGATGCAAAATGGATGGCTCTTCATAACTAAATCTTCAACGACCTAATCAAAGCAGATCCCATCATATCCTGAATTTCTCTGAAATCCAATTGATTATTAAAGAGAAGAGGAAAGGTAGAAGACCAGAGAATTCGATTTCAGAGGAGACAGATGAAAGTAAGAAAGCTTACTCTTCCAGAACAACCCTCTGTCCAGAAGTTACCAAGAGACAGGCAAGAGCAACTAAAACGCAGCCTGGAACGTCTGATGGCAAGGCCTAGAAAGCCTGCACTCGGGCCGTCTCTGGAAACTCCAATGGCAAAAAATCCGGTCAGGCCAAGAATAATCCACTAACCAAATCTGTCTGGGAGCAGAGGTTGGTGGATATAAGAGCTGCAATGAACAAAGCTGCCTCCATACCACCAAAAGAATAACACACAATAGAATAATGGCACACAATAGAATAATGGCTTTCGGTGTCTTCAGGCAAACCTGCATGCCATAGCGGAATCAGCTGGCATCTCTTTACTGAAGCCCATCTCGACGTTGCTGTTATCCGAAAACCTTATTTATTGCTGAATCAGGTAAGATGGACAAATGTGGGTAAGTTTCTCCATGATTCTAGATTATATTTAAATCATCACAAAAGTATTATATTCCAAATTACAGATCAATAGCATTTATGCTTTTCGAACGAACCCGTTTATTGTCAATTGCGAAATTGTGTCATTTTGTATGGGAGGGGGTAGAAGTGGTGAAGCTATTTGGCCCGTTCACGAATTTGACCTTACTTTTTTGTCCAAAACGACGTCTACAAATTTAAGCCTTCTAGCTGAACGCGTTCTCAAGCTAGAGAGGATACGGATGGATGGACAGACGGACGGACAGACGGACGACACACGGACGGGCAGACGGACGGACATCCGGTTTTAATATTTTTGAGGGATTATATAAACTTCTGTATCATTCATTTTATTCTCCGAGCCTTATTTCTTGGCGTTACAAACTTTGTGGGAGACTTATAATGCTCTCAGATTTCATCTAGAGTGTAAAAAGCGGTAAAATTTTCTATTGCTCTAATTATTAGTGCAGTGTGAATGATTTTCCATAGGTGTTTTGATTGCTTTTATTATCGTTATTACTTTCGCGTTGGTATGAATCCACCTCAATTCTGTAATAGTATTGAATAAATGCTGTAAATTGTTATGCTAATTATGCAATGGTGCTAGAGCTCATATCGAGCCTTGGCCTCCCGGATGTACCTCCTCCAGTTGCTTTGGTCCAAATACCACGTCTACTAGTTTGAAAAATCAAGAAGCGATCTGCAATCTGCGTCGACTGAGTCCTACCATCGCTGTCTTGGCTTCCTCTGCGGGTGCTTGCCTTGAACTTTGCCCTCGAGCACTCGCTTTGAGTTCGATCCTCGTGCATTCGCTCCACGTTGGCAGCCCATTGAAGCTTGCGGAGTTTGATCCCGATAGATACTGATGGGTCATCACATAGTTGATATAGCTCGTGGTTGTATCGAATTCGCCAATCATCTCCATCCTCAACTGCTCCCTACATCTTCAAAAGAATTTTTCGCTCAAACGTGTCGAAAAAATTCTCCGACACCCGCGCCATATAGCAGTACAGGACGAATTAATATATTCTATATATATATATGCGTAGCTTATTGTTTCGATGGACCTTCCTTGAATTCGTTATGGGTAGAATCGTATAGAATGCTTTGTTAGCTGTTTTGATTCTTTTTTGAATATCATGTCGTTCATTGCCCTCCTTTTTGGCAAAGTTTCCCAGATATACGAGTTCATCCACCGGCTCGAAGTTGTATTCGCCAATAGTAATATTCTGCTTTTCTGAGACAGTTCTTCGTATCTGGGTCATCTATTTAGTTTTTGCTTCATTGACACTGAGCCGTGCATCACCCGCTGCTAACTCCAACTCCTGGAATACCTCCTTAACATAAAGTAATGATTGGGCCAGAATATCTACGTCGTCTGCGTATGCCACCAACAGTGCGGATTTTACAAGTAGCGTACCTCTGGTTCCCGCCGAGGTTACTAAAGTTGCTTTCCTGGCGACTTACTCGAGCACTAAGTTAAAGAGCATGGGAGCAAGACCATCTCCTTGTTTGAGACCTGACTCCATTGGGAAGCTTTGAGTCAACTCGTTTTGGATTTTTACTTGGCAGTCATTGTGACCCTTGGGTCGACCCTTCACGACCTTGGATTAAGAGACCCGAAAACGGCGAATTATTTGTGGAGTTCTGTAGTACTCGGCAAATGGTCATCGGAGCGACCCTTTTTCCACACAAGAGTCATCATAAAACATCTTGGGTTTCCCCTGACGGTGTTACTCAGAACCAGATCGACCATTTGGCTATAAGTCGCCGATGGAGAAGATGTCTCCTCGATGTGCGAGCGAAACGTGGAGCTGACGTGGGGAGCGATCACCACTTGATGGTTGCCTGCTTGAGATTGTGTACAGCAGCTATCCGACGACCACAAATTCTTCAAATGAAGCGCAAGCTTAATGTAAATAAACTCAGAGATCCCAACAAAAAACTCGAATACACCACCATTCTACGCGAAAAGTCATCCACATTGGGTGAACATGAAATGCGCACACTGGACGCCAATTGGGAGGCAACCAGAAACACTTTTCTAACTAGTGCTGAAGAATCTGTGGGATATGCGCAAAGCGGTGAGAAACCCTGGATGTCACAAGACACATGGGACAAGGTTGAGAATCGGAAAAAAGCCAAATTGGCAATCATCTCTCAACCCGATGTCAACCAACGAACGCCCGACTTGAGGCAGAACTACCGCGATGCTCATATACAGCTTAAAAAGGCTGTTAGACGCGACAAGAGAAAGGCCATTGAAGATCTGGCAAACAAGACAGAATCTGCGGCTTACCTTGGGGATATGGGTTCACTATTTAAAATCATGAAACAGTTGACGAACAGGAATTTCACCGCCAACCACCTGGTGAGAGATGTCAACGGAACTCTCCTTAATATGAGTGAACACCAGTTGCGACGATGGAAGGAATACTTCTCTGATATTTTAAACATCTTGTCAGATGAAGATATTCCGGAAACAGAACAACTTCCAAACATCCAACCACAACAATCCTCTATTAGGGACGATCCCCCAGATAAGGAAGAGATAGTTTCCGCCATTCGGTCAATGGCGGGAAGGAAAGCTCCAGGTATAGATGGACTACCAACCGAACTCCTCAAAGCGGACCCGGAAATAACAGCCGATATACTCCTCCCACTCTTCACTAAGGTGTGGAATGATGGAAGATATCCGACTGAATGGAAGGAGGGCGTCATTGTGAAAATTCCGAAGAAGGGCGACCTTCGGGATTGTGGCAATTGGCGTGGTATATGTCTACTTACTGCCGTATCAAAAATTATGGCTAAGGTAATTCTCAATAGGATTAGTGATGTCGTCGAGAGCACTCTCGAAGTTTATCAGGCTGGATTCCGTAAAGGGTCGTCTTGTACCGACCACACAAATACCAAACGGATAATATTAGAGCAGTCAGCCGAAATGGGTTCGCCACTACATCTCATGTTTGTGGACTTCGAGAAGGCTTTCGACAGCGTTAAGCGAGATTACATATGGAATGCTTTGCGTAGGAGAGGTATTCCAAATAAGGTCATAGCTATGATTAAAGAATCCTACGAAGATGCAAGGTGTCGCGTCTTGCATAGAGGAGAGCTGTCCGAGAGCTTTCCTGTGCGAACGGGTGTCAGACAAGGCTGCATATTATCACCAGCCCTGTTTCTGGTGGTAATAAATGACATCTTGAAAGCTGCACTGGAAAGTGGGGAAGGTAAAGGTCTTCAATGGAGACTATTTAACATCTTAAGTCACCTTGATTATGCTGATGACGTGTGTTTGCTTGCACATACCCGTTCGGACTTAGAGTCAAATGTTCGCTCGTTGCATTCTAAATGCAAAGAGGCGGGACTGAAAATAAATGTGCGTAAAACCAAGTACATGCACATGGGTTCGAACGCAAGCACACCGATTGTTCTTAATGGACAGGATGTGGAAAAGGTGCAAGATTTTTGCTATCTCGGAAGCATGGTCAGCATGGACGGCGGAGCCGAAAAGGATGTTGAGGCTCGGCTAAATAAAGCTCGTCAGGCCTTCGGTATCCTTTCCCCTTTCTGGAGGTTAAGAGAGATCTCCCTTCGCACGAAGCTGCGAGTTTTTGACGCATGCGTCAAATCCGTGTTGTTATATGGTTGTACTACGTGGAAAGTGACCGTTCGACTTACCAAGAAACTACAGACTTTCGTAAACCAATGCCTCCGACGCATTTTAGGAATATTCTGGCCAGAAGTGATCTCCAACGACGAACTTTGGAGTACAACTCGCCAGACTAAGATAGGTATTGAGATTCAACGGCGAAAGTGGCAGTGGATCGGTCATACTTTGAGGAAACCAGAGCAAAACATCGCAAAACAGGCTCTGGATTATAACCCTCAAGGAAGACGTCGGGTTGGTCGACCATGTAACACATGGAAGCGAGCAGTTGAGCAGGAGGCCAGAGGAATAAACAAGTCCTGGCAACAGCTTAAAGCCGATGCGCAGGATCGCGCCTTGTGGAAGAGAGTTGTTTCTGTCCTATGCCCCTATAGGGGGTCTTAACAGGAGTTTGATTGATTGATTGAGTCATTGCTTTCCATCGTGGCTTTTATTAACCGAACTAGTTTCGGTGACACACCTAGTTCGATCGTTATTCTGTACAGAGCATTACGGTCGACACTATCGTATGCTTGGCAATAATCGAAGAACAGTTGGTGCACATTAATATCATATTCCCAGCATTTTGCTAGCACCTATTTTACTGAGAATTACTGGTCCGTTGTCGATCGTCCAGATCTGAACCCACCTTGGTATTTTCCGATGATGTCATTAGCGTATTCACTGAGTCTTCGTTCGATAATATTCGTTCAAATTTTGTTACAATGAAATTCCTCTGTAATTTCAGCAACGCTGACAGTCACCCTTTTTGTATACAGGACATATTATACTTTTCTGCCAGTCGTCGGGTAATTTTTCAGTTGTCCAGATTTTAACAATTAATTTAAATAATCGACTGGTAAGCTCTGTTCCACCTTCTTTCAAGTGCTCTGCAGGGATTCCGTCAATTCCCTGCGCCTTGTTCGATCTTAAATTATGTAGGGCTGTCTCTACTTCATAGATTGGATTCGATCTCCATTTGGATCTTCCGGAATTATAAAAGGTTCAGTCTGTGATGTCGTTCTATTGAACAACGTTCGGAAGTACTGATCCCATCGTGCATAAATTTCGGTAGCAAAGTTGCCTTTTTCGTCCTTACAGAAGGTAGTTTGCGGTTTTAACCTTACCTCGTTTCTTCCACGGTATTAAATACTGCGCGCACGTTCTTGTAAAATGATAGAATTTAGTTATTGTTCATTTTTCGTTGTTTTCGTCTGCAAATTTTATTGGCCTGTTGTCTGAGCCGCTGATAGTTGTCCTCTCTAGCTCGTGTTCGTCTGTTGAGAAACAGTCGATAGTCTTCGCTTTTCTTGGTGATCGCTACTCAAAATGTTCTAAAGTGTCTGTTCCACCTCAGGTTCAGCCTGAGATAATTGTTCAATATGTGCTTTGATTGTCGTGATTATTCCACTTTCGTTGTGACGTCCTACAGTTTATGTACATACAGTGAGCTTAGGAGCCCAGCTTCTTTTAGTGTGGCACTTGATAGCTATGCGACAGCGGTATTTAGTTCCAACAAGAAAATAGTCCGAACCACATTTGTTCACGCCACGTAGGCTCCTGATGTCTAGAATGCTGGAGGCAGTCCTTTTGAATCTAGAGTGTATTTAGGAGCTAGAATACTATTATGTACTTTTCATTCAAATTCCTGTTAAGACCCCCTACAGGGGCATAGGACAGAAACAACTCTCTTCCACAAGGCGCGATCCTGCGCATCGGCTTTAAGCTGTTGCCAGGACTTGTTTATTCCTCTGGCCTCCTGCTCAACTGCTCGCTTCCATGTGTTACATGGTCGACCAACCCGATTATGTACTTAATTGGCATGAATTCTAAAATATCATTTTGAAGAAGAATCCGGTTTTTTCAAATGAATGTTCAGACATATAATTTCGAATTAAACAATGAATATCCTGCATTTCTTATACCGTGCAATCTTATAGTACGATCTTTATTATCCAGCAGGTACTGGTTACACATGCCTTACTAATGAGTTAATCGCGAGCTGGTCTAAGATGGAACGCAACAAAGCACATTAGCTGCTGACTCGATAAATCGAATCATTAAAAGCTGACAAAAAGGATTCTTTTGTATGGGAGGAGGTGGTAGATAAGGAAGAGGAATTTAACCCATTCACGAACTCGATCTTATATTTTCAACAAAAATAACATGTACACAATTTCAGTCTTCTAGCTTAATGCGTTCTTAAGCTGGAGAGCATACGGACGGACGGACGGATATCTACTTTCGAGCCTTCCGAATAATGAACTTCTATTCAATCCACTAGAGAAAACTTATAACACTCTCAAATTTCATATAGAGTGTAAAAAGAATCAAGATGAAACATACAATGAAGGTATAATCCCAAAACAATAAAAAAAAATTTCTGCCAAATCAGTCAGAATCACAGCCAAGAATATATTGAAATAAGACTTTCGCTAAAAGCAAAAGAAGATGACCTAGCCTTCCTTCGTTTCTGGCATTCTGGATGGCTAGCTGACACAAAAATGTTCATCAAAGTGTTCTGATCACAGCAAACAATCTCGCGATAAATCGCAGTGGTGATAGAAAAGGTAAATTATCGCCTCTAACGATAAAATTGCAAGAGTCCTTGCTCTTTTATTAACTGGGCGATAATTTGGCGAAAAATTTCACGTCACCTGACTACGAATCGCGATGACGATAAAAAGACAAGAATTTGTAAATACAACAATTATAGCCGCTGTATAGTATTCGTAAGCATTTTGGCGATATCTGTCGATACGATAAGAATGCGATAAGTCTCTTCGGCAAGAATGCGATCAGTCGATGCCATAATAATTAGTGTCAACCTTTTCTTTAGTAGGCCTTTTCGCATTCGATCGCATGATATTGCGGCGATTGGCGATAATTGCCTGTATGATATCGCTTCGTTATTGCATTCTTATCGCCATGTTTGCAGCGATCATACCCACGTGATGGCTTCAGATGAAGTAGTTTTACGCTTTTCTACTGCTTTTCTTTTGCCAACGATTTGCTCTTGGGTTTTATCTTTAATTTTGAGAAACTCTTATTTGTAACTTACACTCAGGATTTTCAATTCTCTTACCCGTTCATTAAATTTAAAGTGGCTAATTGCCGTCAAAGTCTGAACCGCTAATTTCTGCCTTGGGCAAAACCAAATTAAACCAAAATCAAACTATTTTCACTGAAGAAGGAACACAGACAAACCTAAGAAATAAACAAGAAAATAATTAATTTCGTGGTTTTTCCGATGGCGTGGTTTCACATAAAGCCACTTCCTCTTTTACATTGTAACCCTGACATCTAACAAACCTGTCCAGATCAGAAAATTGCTTTTTCCTTTTCGCATATCTTTAACAAATAAATCCGGCTTTTGTACTCATCCCCATATCCTCTACTTCCTACAAATAAACTGCACGACATACACTAAAGGGTTGCTACGAGCACTACCTGCATCCCCTTTATACACGCTACAATGTGCCGTTTATTCAGTCGTTCACTCGGAAACCACCCTGTCTAGCAGGATGATGACAAATCGATAAAAAGCAAATGAACTGACGGTGCAACAAATTGCATAAAATGCCGCAATACGACCGATAAATCGGAAATAGGCTTTGCCTAAGGCCCGGCGACGGGCAGACAAAAAAATAATAAAAATAAGCGCCAACGTGAGAAATTCTCACATTCTCCCACATATACGATGAATTTTGTATTCCGGAATCCTTACCTGGCTAAAAGTGGCAAGTCAGAAAGCAACACCTGTCTTTTTCTTTCCATTCGAGTTTCAAGAGCCCAGAAGCTACCGATAAAAAAGTGACGAAAATACACACGACAAAAAAAAAATCAATCAACGAAATAAATCGATTTTGAAGATACATCTTGAAAGAAGTGTCAAGAATGTCGGTTATGATTCAGCGAAAAAGAAGCGAAACTTTCTTAATGAGATAAAGTAACGAACGGGCATTAGCACCTGAGCAGAAATAATTAGCCTGCCTCCTTCAATCCCTCAAGGGAACCAATCGATTCGTCTTCGATTTGAAGGAAATTTCTAGGTATTGAAAATCACCCCAGCAACTTAGACCAGCCAAAAATTTCCAGCCGTCTAAGTACA
This sequence comes from Chorisops tibialis, assembly GCA_963669355.1. NCBI lineage: Eukaryota > Metazoa > Arthropoda > Insecta > Diptera > Stratiomyidae > Chorisops > Chorisops tibialis. Next base: position 293,164,454 of record OY770262.1, read on the forward strand.
TACCGCTATAGATAGAGGGTAGTTAAACGGAGACGTCTGCAGTCCATGAAATTCCCTGAGAATCTCTCATCCCTATTGTTTCTATTCGTTCGTTTCGATTCGCCACCTTCCTGTCCACCGAAATCATCCATTTACTACTTTTAGTGTATGAGACATAGCACTCCTGCTCAAAGTGCTTACAAAGCAAGTGTAATATCGCTTCCTTTTCAAGATGCGCCCCCTGAATCATCAGAAAACAGACGACTTCCACGAGCTTATATGAATGGACTTGGAGGAGCGTTTGTAATGCTCCACTTGTTTCGTTCGGATATACTACAAGCGTGGTAGGCAAGCGGTATGATTTTTGGATTTGAGAAATCACGAGGGGGATACCTTACTCTCATATAATATGCAAATTATACACGGAGACAAACATACAATAAAACATAACCTGGCAACTAGGCTCTACTTCCCTTTTTCAGCCGAGAGGGGAGCATGGGAGAGGGGCGTGAAAGCGGAAGGTTTTTATAGGAAACCATTTTGCAAAATTTTACTCCATCTATTTCTTATTCTTAAATATTTCAATGTGTGCGTGCGTGTGTATGTTGGAAGACTGCTCCATCAGCCCTGCTAACCGCTCACTGCAATAACACCTATCTCGGCATCACCTACCCCACATCTCCATCAACTTCAATAGTAGTAGTACAAACACTCACATCCAGAGAGCAACCGACAGTCAGCCATGGATGGCATTTATACGGTGAGGAATTGATCGATTTTTTGTCCTGAGATTGTGTGAGAGAGTAAGGTGTGTTGCCCTTAGCCAGGGGGTTGCAAATTCTTCTAATGCATTGGAATATATAGCATAGCGTTGAAAATATTTCCGCGATTTCAACGCTTTGAACGAAACATTTTACTTAGAAGTTTCTGAAACTCTCTGCCCGAATATTTCAAAAATTTGTCGATTTGAATTCTAGCGATTTTCCGATAGAAACAAGCATTGGGGGGGTGGTAGACAGACCGAGAGGAAAAAAAACATGTCGGAATAATGTTTCCGTTGCTGAATTTATTTTCGGTATTTACACCGTAAAACCGAATCCCAGTTTCTTACTTTTCATATAATCCGCATCAGTTTTTGATTGTAATCCATAATTCAAGTGTCTGGAACATTCACCAAAGATTTTTTTCGACTAAAACTAGATCCGGAATAAAAAAATTTCGCACTCAGATAAATTATTCTCCTTTTCTAGGGACACTTTTAGATTAATTTTTTTTTTTTCACTTAATTTTCAGACTTATCTTCTTTTTGCGGGGTAGGAGAGTGGGTTAAATCACTCGACACCAAATTTTCAACTCAACTTTAAAAAACAAAAAAAAATAAAAAATAAAACAATAAAACTAGAGAAGCCTATAGGCTAACCGAATCCGCGATAGTAGGTAACTATAAAAGCGGATTTTTAACTTCGTTGTTATTTCTTATCGAAAAGTGAAAACATTGCACTGAATTTTATCAAAAAGAAAACAATAATTTTATTTAAATATAAAACTGTTCTTAAAATTTTTTTGGAAGGAAAAAATCAGAGAAAAAATCCGAGCAAACCGTCGATATCGACTATACTTCGTCCTTACAGTCGACATATACGAGAGAAAAATCCGACAGTTTCGAAAAGCTCTCGACTGTATAGAGTTCGAATAAAGGATTCGGAGTGAGGGTGGTCTCTCGAAAGGCGAAAAATCTAAGCTAAAAGTACAGTTCGAACGAAAAAGAGAAGAGCGACTTCTCTCTTCGGTTTCGTACCAAAACACACGGTATTCGCACTGTCTTTCGAAAAGCACGCGTTCACCGCTCGACATTCGACGCGACAGTATGTTATTGTTGTTGCTGGAACAGAGGGTTGACCGGGCCGACGACGAAAGCCTGGAGAGCAGCCCGTCTATCAGCAAGGGATGGTAACGTAAAATCGATAAAAAGCCGAAATTCTACCCCCCTGATGGTGTCTACTGCACAATACTCAAAGTACGAAACCGGGTGGTGTATATGTATTATTCACCCTTAATATAGATAGATACCTTCATGTATAATGTGAGTATGCGAAAATTCACCGTGAGAGCACATACCGTTTTCGAAACTACAATATCGTTTTACGCGCGGACTACAACTGTTCGAAATCAACTTGATTCGAAATCGAAAACCACGGAGAGTAATGACAGTGTTGAGAAGAAAAAAACCCTAAACTTAACGCTTAGTTTATAAGGAATGTCAGTTGTGCACATGCGCCCGATTAAGTGTCATTTCAAAAGGGACTTTTACTCTACCCCTCGAAGTTAGTTGTGTTTCCTACACAACATAACGAACCCATTGAACACATTGCACAAGAGAAAAGGCGAAAACCGGAGGGTGCACTGAGAGTGTGCACCATATGAGCGCACCTATTTATAATCCTTAAGGGTTGTTTTCGAAAATATACGCGAACCACGTTCGCTCTGTAGACAGTGCAAAGGCCATTTATGTCATGTTTACGTACACCATCTGTGAATTTGACTTCGATGGTTTCCATAGCCAGACTAGGGGGTCATTTGACCCGGGTATGTTGGCTGTCGGGTCGCATACCGCACAATTCGCATTCTCCGGATTAATCAACTATTATACACCCTCATCGTTATGGCACTTAGAATGAGCGGATAAATTGGAAATTTCCCGATAAATAATTAACATCTCTTCTGGCAGGATCATTAACACGACAGCGTGACGACGGCACCCACTCATTCTTATGCGGGTCTTGTTCGATATTCTCAAAAAAATGAAGGCACCCTCTGTTGCTGCACAATGGTTGGCCTTTAAGTTAACGTAGTTAACCGCCAAGTGACTTTTAAACTCCTAAAGAATAAGCAAAACAACCACTGCAGCCATAAATTAAAAACAAAGCGAGGATTTCACTGTACATAGCTATTTACTAACTTGTTCAGTAGGAGCATTCGGACAGTAAACATTGTGTAGTTGTGCGGAAAGGGTGGTGGAGGAGGAGAAGAGACTGGCGGCACGATTGGGAATAATTTCACATGGTAGCGTTTAATTGAGCGATTAATAGTCACGCTGGAGTGCCACTTTAGCAGTGTTTTCTGTTCACTGTACAAAGCGTTATTTTGCCGACTATCGCTACTGCTGTTGCATCTGTAGAAATCTACTTACAATAACGAACGTACTGTGTGGGCTATTTGCCCTGATATACGCCAGAATGTTAGTCATGAACTTTGCCGATAACATGACTTCTCGGTTCAGATATAATTCAGGTTCTGAACTATTATTGCATTTATGGAATCAATGATGTACAGGATTAGAGGATTTACGGAACGTCTTAGCACACAGACAATTATTATCTGCGGTATGGAGGAAAGGAGCGAGGAGAAAATAAAAATTTAGCAGAGGATTACCTGTGCTAACCATTAGATTGAATAGGATTAAGTTGGGCGAAGAACTTCGCTTTGATGCAATGCCGAATGCTATAATCTCAGATTAAATGTATGCATTTTTCTTGGTCGTGAATTTTAAATCGATTCTCTATGAACTTTGTGAACCATTTCCATCCTCCTTAAAGGCATCTTTGAATATCCCAGTATTCATAAGCGATTCTAATACAGACCCAAACAATTATAGGCCGATCGCTTTGACAAGCTCTATCAGCAAAATTTTCGAAAAAGTTATCAACAAAAGAATCACAAAATTTATAAGCATGGATTTAATTGGAATCAGTATGGCACTAATCGACGCGATGCAATTCATAAATGATGGTCCTGACAAAGGCTTCTATGTTACGTCATTCTTTGTAGATCTTAAGAAGGCATTTTCCACGGTAGACCATAAAATATTGCTACAAGGTCTAATTGAACTAAGTATAAGGGGAAAAGCTAACGATGTAATAAAAAAACTATCTCCTAGGACGTACTTACCGGGACAAGTTCAGTGCTTCTAAGCCCATCAACATTGGAATTCCACAGGGTTCAATTCTTGGCCCTACTCTTGCCCTACTTTACATTTATAACATCCAAAACATAGGTCTAAGAGCGAAATATACAGTATATGCGGATGACACACTATTGATCTACAAAGCAGGAAATCGGCCAGAATTGGAATACCTTATCAACACTGACCTCAAGCTATTTAAGAAATGGCTGTTGGGCAATAGGTTAACTTTAAATGCATCGAAGACCAACTACATGATTTTCAACCAAATAAACAAAGCTGATTTTGATCTAAAACTTAATATAGATGGAATCGAATTATCTAGAACAAAACAAACCAAGTATTTGGGGTTAACGATCGATGAATAACTAACATGGACTCCGCACATTAATAACATGCGCAAGAAAGTAGCACCCATCACTGGAGTCCTGCGGCGTAACAATTTTCTACCAACGGAAATAAGAGAAATTTTGTATAATGGTTCTATTTTATCAAATGTTACCAATAGAATTTTAATATGGAGTCAAACCTCTATGAATAACCTGGAAAGAATATCAAAGATTACGAACAAAACCATTAAGGCCGTATATAATTTACCACATCTTACACCTTCATCGGATCTTTACGTAGCCTACAACAAACAAAACTTGCAGCAAACATTAAACCTTGAGAGGACAAAATTAATGTACATATATTATAAGTAACCAAGGAATAAAAACTTCAATAATCATAACGTACAACGCAGATATTCACAATTTCAATACACATAATGCAATCTTGATAAGAAATCGAAATTGTAGGACGTTATTGCAACTCCTTGCCAATCTATATTCGACAGGCGAAGAACATCAAGTGCCTCAAGGTAGCAGCAAAGAGGTTTATACAGCTATCGTGAATATAGTAAATTGTTATACCATGTTAACCAGATATCACATACAATTTCCCATATACCAACTCGTAGCTGTCCTTATCCTAATCCTTATATTGTGGACTAATCCATTAAAACTAATTATTACGAAATGTGGTGGTAATTGCAATGTACAAATGAACACCAGTAATACGGATTCGGGTGAACTTCATCGTTCATTGCAAATAATCCACCCAACTTATTTATCTTGCTTTTTTTTCCTTTTGAATTAACTTATCTTTAATTTTTTTTTTTCTAATGTATTATATTATTATTTTATTTTATTTTTAATAAATTTTGTTCTAAGTAAAGTTAAGTTTGTTTATTATTTCTTTATAATGAATTGAATTTAAATTCTGAAATATAGATATTTATCATATTGAAATTTCAAAACATAAAGTTATTATTATTATCAATAACCTTTATAATCGATAATTTCTTATTGGAATGTGAAACCAACTAGACCACGAAGAATAACTCATCTTCATCAATGGAGCTACAGCCCAACTCGGGCCTTGACCTCTTGTATATTTCGTAGTCCTCAATGTTGAAAATTTCAGAAGAGATTTACAATCTTCGTCGATTGAATCCTCCCAGCGTTTTCTTAGCTTTCCGACTCGCCTTTTTCCTTCTGCCTTTCCTTTTTGTTCACATTTAGGTATTTATCTGTCCTCCATTCGCTACAACAACCCACTGTAGCTTCCGAAATTTGATGAGAGTAGAGACTTCTGGGTCCTGAAAGATGGTACATAACCAATTTTTTCTTGTTCTCTCACCAGTTCGAGGATTCGTTGTAATACCATTTTCTTGAAGGCATTAACCATTTTTGCTAATGACTGTATTAAAGAACAATGAGAAAATTTTATCAAATATTTGAAAGAAATAAGACAAGGTCACAAACCACAAACTCCCCTCTGTAAGGACGAAGAAGGCAACATCATAAGCGACGCTATTACGATGAGTTCAGTATTTCCGAACATTGCTAAATAGAACCGACATCACAGGCTTAACCTTTTATAATTCCGGAAGTTCCAGATGGAGATCAACTGCCCATTGCTCCAACCTACGATGAATTAGAGACTTCTACTTCTACAATGGCACTACAGCCCAAATCGGTCCTTGGCCTCCTGACCTTCAGGTTCCTTAAAATTTTTCGTTATTTATTGTGGAAGGGTTGTTACACCTTTGCATAACCCTCTATCTTCGAATTTTTCATTTTCGTACACAAGCATGCACTGTGCCGGTATTACTCGTGATCGGAATTTGAACTCATGACCTTCGCACTGTAGACCAACACGCTACCCACTAGGCTACACCCTAGCTGAAGTAGAGACTGCCCTACATAATTAAAAATCGAACAAGCCCCGGTATTGACGGAATCCCTGCAGAGCTCTTGAAAGAAGGTGGAATAGAGCTCACGAGTCGAATATATAAATTAATTTTTAAATCTAGACAACTGAAAAATTACCCGACTACTGGCGGAAAACCATTATATGTCCTGCATACAAAAAGGGTGACCGTCTGCGTTGCGAAAATTACAGAGGAATTTCATTGTTGTGTACGTGTAACATAATTTTAAACGAAAATTATCGAACGAAGAGACTAATTACATGGCCCAGACAAGAAAAACTGGCACAGAGAAGCAGAACTCTACTATGGGCGAATTCAATTTCGAGCAGGTGGATGAATTCGTATTCCTGTGAGCCCTTCTCACAAAGGACGGCAACGAATGACATGAAATTCAAACAAGAATCACTACAGCTAACAAAGCATTTTATTTGGACCTCCCTATAATGAAATCAAGGTAGATCCATTGAAAAAATAAACTGCGCGTCTACAAGATATTAATTCGTCCTGTGCTGCTATATGGATGCGAAACATGAACCTTTATGTGGGTGTCGGAGAATTTAATCGATACGCTTGAGCAAAAAATTTTTTGGAAGGTGCACGGAGCAGTTAAGGAAGGAGATGACTGGCGGATTCGATACAACCATAAACTGCATCAACTATTTGATGACCCACCAGCTCTATCGTGATCAAACTCCGCAAGCTTCAATAGTCTGACCACGTGAAACGACTTCCGAAGCAAGTGCTCAAGGGCAAAGCTCAAGGCAACCGATGGCAGAGAAAACCACGAAAGCCATGGGAGGACTTAGTCGACGCAGATTGCAGATCGCTTCTCGATTTTTCAAACTGGAGGACGCGGTCGTTGGACCAAGACAACTGCAGGAGATGCAGCCGGGAGGCCAAGGACCGATATGGGCTGTAGTGCCATTGCATCATCATTATCAGTATTAAGCTTCAAGTTTCACTGTCTTAGCAGAATACAGGTCTGATTACTGTTCTTCAGATTCCAAATAAAAATTATTGATAACGTACTTATATACCCAAATGAATCCGTTACGCGACTATTTATCTTGCCGCGATGCATGGGCTAAATGGTGTTTCTTTCGGAATGTACATCTCGAAGAAAACCTGAAAATAAAAGGTAGTCTTCAGCCCCGGCCCTCCGCTTCCCACTACTCTCCCAAATTCTCTCTGAGGTACGCGTGCCGAGAATCGACCAGGATAAGGGCTCAGTTAAATAGCTCAGTCGCTTGGAAAAGATCAGGATACCAAGCGCCCTCCTTAACTTTGTGTGTTCGACCGTTTTCTCTGCTGCTTGAGGGATTAGTATTTCATTTAATAATTATATAAAAAAACAATCCCTAGAGACTGGCTCTTTTAAAATATCGGAATAAAGTAAGCACGCTTTCTGCTTGACTCCCTTGGAGCAGAGAAAACCTACGGCTTAGGCTATCAGAATGACCGCCGAATGTACAGACTCCCCCATGGAGAAAATAAATGCAAGATGTTGCGATGAATCTCCTAAAGAAGCAAAGAGGCCAAAAATAGCCAGCACTGGTACCGCGGGTACGTCACGGTTCCTTAGCGACGTCCTTATTATGTGGTAGTGACGATCATCGACAAAAGTGATGCAGTTGGACGAATTACTCATGAGCGCTGGAGGACGGTTGAAAACAAACTTCCAGCCAAGACATCATTCGTAACCTTCCTGGTCCTCCACTTGAGTGAAGAGATGACGGATGGCACCAAGGTCATGTAAAACTGATCCAGTACCCCGATCAATTATTTTAAGGCGCACAACTCGAGGTTGTGTTCTCGAGCATGTGTACGGTTATTTTCAGAACCGAGTGATGTGGGCACAATTTTGAACATAATTCGTTCCTGCAACTCAATTCGTTCTATCCATAATAGTAGGCTTGGGAAGCTGGAAAAGATTAAAGGGAACACTAAATGCGCTGTAATAGTGATCAACAAAATGTCACTAGCTTCTTTGGCAGGAATTGGAAGCATCATTAATTATAAGTTCGGTACCATTACAAGGAAGGTATTTAAAAATAACGGCTTGCAAGCAAAGTAAAGAGCCCAGGATCCCGTTTCTGCAGTACCCATGATAGACACGGAGGGGGAAGACTCTACATCCAAGCCTGATTCAATTCTTCATATAGCTAGTCAGTCCATTAGCACAGACGACTCACAGGTGCCAGGCTTACAGATGGATGACAAACACCTTGGTTCGAATTCGCTCAGTGAAAACTAACTGTTGGCATCCGACACGGAAGAAACGAACGTCACTGTAGTGGAAGTTGAACGGAAAAATGACCCAGATACTGGAATTTCTGCAAATTAATCTTCACCTCACCAAATTGTTACGCAAGAAATTGAAGTAGATCCAGACCTTATATCTTTGCGATGAACACATTTAACGTTTTCCTATTTCTTCGATTGAGTAATCAGTAATCAGGCAGTTCCCAAACTCGAGAAAAAAAAACTGTTTTCGACTTATTTAACTCATGATCAACCTGGGTACTCCTCCCGGATAATGTGGGAGGTCTGATTGCTTTAGCAGGTAGCTTTAAATCAGACTTCATTATTGGATGTGACGCTAAAACGGATCATACTCTATGGGGTAGCTCTGATAACAATAAAAGCGAGGATGTGCTGCTTGACTTCCATTTGAGCACCAACTGCTCTGTAACAGAGGAGAGAAAAACCCAATTTTGATACAAGCGATAAATAAGAACTCCTGGACATTAGTCTAGTCCCAGAGAAAATCGCGCATTTGGTTAGAGACTGGAAGGTGCCCAATGAAAACTAATGCTCAGATCATCGATAACTCCAATTTGCTTTAGATGATCATTCTCCCGACAAACCAGTATTCAGAAAGTATATGAAACTGCTTTCCTTCGAAGCTCCAAACCTTCCGGGTACCACCTTTGGGATGATAGGGTCATGTCTACCCTCACAAGAGCCTCAAATATTGTGGTATGACGAAATTCTGGATCTCAGGAAACTCTGTAGGCGACATTTTAATAAAGCCAAGAGAACTAAAGAGGCCTTAGTCTGGGAATCCTATAAGAAAGCATTTTGCTGTTGTAATGAGAACTTGATGCAAGCGCAGCGCGCATCCTGCAGTTTGATAGAAAAGACATCCGATGCGTCAAGATTTCCTGAAATTCTCTCTACTTCACTCTCAATACCCAGCTACATGAAGAAATTCAAAAGGCCTGACATCTTTCTCTTAAACGTGTCGTTTTCTAATGTTGCCTTTAATGGTGTTGCAGAAGCTAATCATAGTCCGTTTTCGAATGCCAAAAAACGTCACCGTAGAATCCGTCCGTATCCGAGGAGCTATATCCGTTTCTCGTATCAGTTAGGTTTTAATATCACGGGTAATAAGCCCATGATCCAGTGGGTGTCCATTTGCCATTTGTAGGGCAAGCAGGACTAGCTCTAGATGAATTCTACTGCCCCCATCCCTCAGGTCCGTGCAGTCGCAATTCTTCAAACATAGCTGCATGAATTGGTAAAACCTCATCCCACAACTACCACCATGCGGGGAAAAATCCCTTACCATATCAATATTCAAAAATTTAGTTCAGACCTTCACCATGGACCGCAAATTATTGTTGACAACAGTTAAATACTTGGTCTACAACAATGGCAACCTAGCTCTACTTAAATACTTGGTGCACTACTTAAAATTTTTGCATTTGATAAGCTACTAAAGATTTTGATATCACAAGATATCTCAGCTTGTTTATCCTGTATAGTATTAGATGGTAAACTAATACAATAATAATATGAAGGAACTAACCTATCGTATTGGTTTACAATGCGAAGGTCGTGTGTTCAAATCACGGCTATCATAAAATGAGATAATTTATTACCTCATTCTGAGAAAGTGAAAATTCGTAGATAGTGGGTCGTACGAATGGCTAACAACTCTATCATAAAAACAAATTAATATTGGGGAACCTGAAGGTTGGGATGCAAAATCTCGATTTGGGCTACAGGAGAATATGGAGAAACTGCACACGCAAATCGACAAATGAAACTAAATTTCATAGTTTTGTTTCTTTTCTTCAGTTAGGGTTAATTTTTAAGATACCTTAAACTTTTAAACTCATTCTAGTCAGCTCCTTAAAATTGTTCTCTGGCTGACTATTTGCAATCCCAACTTTCTTAAATGTCTACTGATCGATATTTCAACCCAAATTTTACCTTATTTTCGACAGACCCTGTTATTTGAGACTTATGTGTATTTTACAATGGGTATTTCTATAGGTGTATGATCATTTTCCCTACTGAAAAGAGTCAACAAAACATAAATTAAAGCCTATACACATAGCAAATTCCTCTTTTGAATCGCAACGAAACGAGTCTTATAAAAGACGAAAACTTCGCATTCGATTACCAATTTCCTTAGAAGGGACCAGTAATCCGATAAAATTGGATAGAAGGAAGAAAACAAAAAACCACCCAAAGAAAAGAGTTCCCTATACTCGAACTGAAACTCCTAAGTTCTATTCAAAGTGCCAAAAGTTCAAATTTGCCCTGGCACAAAGCACACGACCAGACAAACGCACGTTCATTTCGAATATTGTTCTAACCCTCTTCGATTTATTGCTTCTATTGATTTCGAGGAGTTTCGATTCGTTTTGCCGGGACAATAGGATTAAGTTCTACCCGGGGATACGTCAACCTAAGATGCCATATACGAGTATGAAGCGTATAAGCAGGCAAAGTACCACTTGATTTCGAATCGGGCACGGCAACGACTCTGTTCAATTTCGGGAAACGGATAACTTTTGCGCTCACCCTAAAAACGATTTTTCATATTTAATTTCAAGAGTCGCTATACTCAAGCGTGCAATTGGAAAACATCCTGTTTGCGTGCATTTTTTCACCCCCGCTTGCCGCAGCTTCAGCCATTTTGACGGAGAACATAAAGAATTGTAATTACGAAATGTCGTGCAGTTTTTTTTTCGCAAGTCAGGTTCGAGTTGGGTCCGGTCCTTCGACACGGTATGACGAAGCGTTTTGTATACATACATACCGAGAATCATCCGGAATGCTGGCCTAGGAAACCAATTCCCTGGAAAATAAGCAGTGCTCCGTAAGGAACCTTGTATGTTCGGGCGGACATAATTGCCAACTCTGCAATCATGTATGTTATGTTGCAGATGGGCGTGCTCGATTTGTTGTTCTGTGTCCAGTACACGAACCTTGCACTTTATTGTTGTTGGCACTGGACAACGTACTAAAATCGAATATACCGGCCATGTTTACCGGGCCTTATGAATTTGTTAATTAAATGCAAACGGCGATATCGGACTATCCCCTTGCTGATTAAGTGAATTTTTTGTTTTCTTATTATATGTATACTTCAACACGAATCTTTCAGAATCGCATCAACGGTACGAGAAATAAGATAAAGTAATTTTGAATTAACTAGAAAAAGAATTATCACGTCTGTCCGACCGTACGATAGCTTTCGAATGCTTCATGTCAATTTTAACAAAAAAGTGACTTCTAGTTCGTGAAAATTAGAATGATGTGAGAACGAATAACTCCAGAAAAAATCTTCAATCCGATAACCCTTACTACTCCCTTCCATATAAAAGCAAAATTAGACAAAATAGAAACATGAAATTTACCTACAATTATTATTATTCGCAGTCAGTGCTGCATTTAGGAATAATCAAGGGGGATTGGAACATAAATTGCCTTTCCTCCCTTGGAAAATCAACTTTGAGTTATCTTTTCAAAAATAAAGTGAAGCCAATCTCTATTTCGGCCAAATTATACTTTTTTAAGACTTTTTTAAAAATTAGCTTGAATAATGAAACGTAAATGGGACATCAGTACTTAACATATAAACATAAAAGAACTCAATCAATCGATCAAATTCCTGTTAAGACTCCCAATAGGGACATAGAACAGAAACAACTCTTTTCCACAAGGCACGATCTTGAGCATCGGCCTTAAGATATTGCCAGGACTTGTTTATTTCTCTGGCCTCCTGCTCAACTGCTCCCCACCTCCCAAAAATTGGGTCCGCCTGAGATCGACACCCATCCAGTTTACTGTGACATCTATTGGTTACTATGTGGCGTTTTTCAGCTAACATCATATATAGCATAAAAGCATTGTACATATGTATGATATATTTACCAGTAACTTCATCAAATTGAATTTCTTTGAAACCAGCTGAATGCAGGATGAATTCCAGTCTTTTGCACTTTCATATGGAAAAGATGCTTAACGGCTTGGCTCCTTTGAATTTTATTTGCCCCCTCTCCTAGTGGCAAAAGTGTAAGTTCAACAATGTTCGCAATAGATATAGATAATGAATTAACAACTAACATAAATTCATGCATTTTTTTTTAATTATTATTTATTCAAAACAAGGACCTGCAAACCTACAACCGAAATCCATAAATTTCCATCATATCTAAAGTGATTTTTGTCCAACGTCCATTCACATGTGACCACTTGGATTTCCCAATAAACTAAAAAGAAAGGTAAAAAACCGCTCGCCATATGTAAAATTTCTCATTTATGATACTTAATCCTACAGGATTCATCTAGAGTAGTTGGTCGCTTCGGTGTGTTCCGACCCATTTATTTCAGATTACATCACGGCCAGTTATCTCATTTGCATCGCTCTGGATTCACCCTCGTCCTCAGGTCAGATATTGGAAAAAAAATAAACTGCTACATGTGACATTATAGTAGGTAAGGTCCCATAAATTGAGACTTGACTTGAAACTGGATCAGCATTTTTTTTTCTGGGATTTTAAACGATTTAATTTCGGGAGTTGGTTTGACGGCATTTGGGTCAGACGATTAATTTTATGGTAATGGTAGAGCTGTAAGTTTTTTTTCCCCTCTCTGGTATTTTATCACTTCAACTTTCTATAAATGACAAGGGGACGAAAGGTGCTTAGGTAATGTCGAACGTACTTACTGTCGTGAACGCGTAAGCGTGACGATTGTTGATTAGATCACTATCGTAAGCTGAAATGGTATGGTATACGTTATGGTTAGGCCATCAGTCAAACTGCCAGCATAAGTTCAGTATGGTTTTAAGCAGAGTTGTGTAATTTTTCAATTATATAATTCTAAGTGTCAGCCATATTGTTAGTGGTCATAAGAAAAGTGGTGGTTTTTATTTCATTACAAATCACAGTGACCAATAATTACCAAAACCCTTCACCTTAAATTATTTGATTCTTTCTTTTCAGAACGCAGAGAAACAGAATTCACCAAAAACACACGATACAGGAACGGAAATTCAAGAGTTTAGAATCAACCTTAGAAGTAGCGCAAACAATGTAGACGAGAAGCAACAACGTAGTAGTCAACCTTTCATCAGTGCAGTTAACTAGGGAACAAGAAGATGTGATAAACAAAGGATTCAACTTCGTACTTACTCCAAAAAGTATTCCAACCGAGCAAATCATTCAGCAAATACAGCCGGTAATCAGAGGTCTTCCGCAAGCGGTTGAAATCAGACACGAGGTCTCTCACATCATCCAGCGAGCAGCATGTATCCCCCCGAAAGAACGCAAAGCCTTAAAGGAGCTTAAAGAAATGAAGGATATAGTGATTATGCGAGCGGACAAAGAAGACGCAACTGTAGTTATAAACAAGGAACAATAAGAGGAAAAGATATGAGGTTTGGACTATATGCCGAAATAAAGAACCCTGTCCATCAAGAAAAATCCAATATTAGGTGGAAAATATGCCAAACTAATCCATTCAGACCCTCATACACCAAAAATATACAGACTACCAATAATTCACAAGGAGAATACCCCACTTCAGCCCATCGTCAGTTCGGTTGAATCACTTACCCAAAAACTAGCTAAGGCTCTCTCGGCTGATTTACGCCCACTAGTACGTAGCACATCGCGCTCTGTTAAAAATTTCGCTCATCTAGTAGAGATTCTTTAGAAAACAAACATGGAACCAACGGATCACTAATAATGTGGAATCACTAATAACCAATCTCCCGATTAAGGACATCTTAACTATCATCAAGAAACTCATCCTGGACAACAGGTATTACTTAACAGAATTTTGTTTAAATAATACGTTCTTTTCAGCTCTAAGGAAACTCTACCAGCCAACGGAAGGAGCGGCAATGAGATCTCCAATTTTACCTGTGGTAGCAGAAATTCTCATTGAGGAATTCGAAATTAACGCACTAGACTTAGCTTCATTAACACAGAAATTATATCTACGTTATGTGGATGACTCCTTCATCATTTGGCAACCTGAACTCATACCACGAGAAAATTAAGTTCACCATGGAAACAGAAAGCAACGGAAAACTGCCATTCTTGGATGTACTCGTGATTGATATGTCTTTAAGTTTCGGGGTATATAGAGAACCAACTCACACCAACAGATATCTCCATGCCCATTCACATCACCACCCAAGTCAAAAAGCAAGCGCACTGAAGAGTCTAATACACAGAGCCAGATGAATAGCTGATGGAAATCCACGCAGTCTACGAATGGAAAAGGAACAGTTGAATCAGGTGTTCACAGCAAATGGATTCAAAGCGAGCAAAATAAACAACGCGTGAAACTGAAGCATCCAATGACAAAATAACGGGAATACACAGAAGAAGGAAATACAGACAAATGATGGATAAAACTACCTTACATCCAGAGCACGACGGACAAGACAGAGGAAATCCAACATCAAGACAACAGTCTCTACCCCGACTACTATCTGAGGAATTTTAGAAAACCAGAAAGATAAAAAACCATTGGAAACAGAAGGAGTGTAATTAGTACCTTACGGCTCATGCGATAAAGTGTACATAGGAGAAAAAGGACGCACAGTCCAAAAAAGGATCAATAAACATCAACGATACACACGGAAAAACCAAATACAGTCATCAGCGATCGCGGAACATGCAACGACAGAGGATCATACAATCGATTTTGACAATGTGCAAATTCTGGCCCTGACAAATCAATATTATCAACGAATAGTACGAGAAGCCATTGAAATTTCCAAACATCCACAGAATTTCAACCGAGACAACGGATACAAGCTAGGGTATAGACTAGTGGGTAGTGTGTTGGTCTTGTAATGCGAAGGTCATGAGTTCAAATCCCGGTCGACGCAATATATAATTCCACCACATTGCCTGCTTGGATATACCTTGGTCACCTCAATCTACGAAAATGAAAAATTCGTAGAAAGAGGGTTGTGCGAAGGACTAACAACCTTCCACAATAAGTAAAGAAAAATGTTAAGGAACCTGAATATCAGGAGGCCAAGGTCCGATTTGGGCTGTAGCGCCCCATTGTAAAACGGATAGAAGTTATCAGCAGTTTGGCTACCTACCTTAAAATTTGGTAAGAACATAATCCGTACCCAGAAATTCTTTACTAACTTAACTACCTGATATTAATTAACTAATTTAACCCTAAATTACCCTTCCCACGTCCAACTAACCCTATTCTGTATAACATAATAGTCTTCTGTGATTGTCGATCAGTTTGATAAATGACTCAGCAGAGACCGAAACGCCACGAATAATAAAGCGTAACAGTGTAGAATCCGTAAATCTTTTCTTTTAATTCAAAATGCACTGTGAAAACAATCACCAAACCAATAATAATTTTCTTTGGATTTTGGTTAGAGCACTTTCACTGATAAATGTTCTGAAAACAAACGTTTAACTTATTAAAATAAATTAATAAATAGCTATTTGGCATCAATTTTCATCAGGCAGGTTTGAACCAATTATTTTATATGTGCGATAAGCGTGTAACAACTTTCTGAAACGATCAAAATCAAGACGATTCCGAACAGGAGAATGAATGAATCACCAGTTTGAATATGCACGTTCGATCTAAGCAGGTGAAGCAAGTATTTTAATCAGTCTCAAAGCTAAAATTATTCCATCTCAAAATTTCCTATCAGAAAAAATCTTGTATAATTTTCAACTGCTTACTTGATAGTTTTCTATTTATTTATTTTTTACAGAATGACCTGTGTTATAGGCAAGTTCGGCTTTTATGTGCAATGCACAAACACAGTCATGGAGGGAAGGTAGGGGAAGGGGAGTTAGAACGACCGTACCGAGTGGAGCTATATGGTATGGTATATTTTTTCAGTTGCATGGGCTACTACTGACAAATATATGCAGATGCTATGGGGGACTCAGTGAAAGAAAGCAAATAGAAATCATCTACTGATTGCATCGACCTTCTTGAAGTAGAACTTTTTCACCGTTTGCCCATTTTATTTCGAATAATTTTCCATCGCCAGTAAAAACTGAAAATTCATGTTCTAAAAAAATTCTACTGTCTGGAGTGGGACTCGAACCCACGACCTATTGACTTTGAAGCAAGCACGCTGCCACGGAAGCCTCATGCATACACATGACATTAGGAAGGAAAAAATAAACACACAATGCATATTTAAACTAGGGCGTGGCCTAGTAGGTAGCGTGTTGTTCTACAATGCGAAGGTTGGGAGATCAAATCCCGGTCGACGTATCATTTCAGCACGCTGCATTCTTGATATATTATATACTGGCCATCTCAATCTGCAAAAATGGAAAACTCGTAGATGAAGGGTTGTGTGAAGGGCTAACAACCTATTCTCTGTACGCAAACGAGTACCATATAGTGCTGTGCTTCGATTTTAGAACCACCTTTTTCAACTAATGCCTGTTCAAAATTTGCATGAATGTTCAGCCTATTCCCAAGAAAGGAAGCAAAGCAAACCCCGCTAACTACTGCCCGATAGCCATCACTTCAGTGCTCTCGAAAGTGATGGAAAATGCTGTCAATCGCAAAATCATTCACTATCTCGAGGATAAACAGCTTATCCACGATCGCCAATACAGTTTCCGTTCTGGAAGGTCAACGGGAGATCTCTTGGTCTACCTAACGGAACGTTGGAACTCCTGCTTGCACAAATACGGCGAAGGTCAAGTTCATGCTCTTGACATTGCAAAAGCTTTTGACAGAGTTTGGCATGAATCTCTCCTTGGTAAGCTAAACGCCATTGGTCTCGATGCTACCCTCATTCGATGGGTTGAGAGTTTTCTGTCCGAACGCACTGTACGAGTCGTATTAGATGGCGTTAATTCTTTCTCTTTCCCAACTAATTCTGGTGTCCTTCAGGGTTCTGTACTATCGCCTACTCTCTTCAGTATTCATTAACGACCTTTTGTCTTCTACTCTCACTCCAATCCATAGTTTTGCAGATGACAGTACTTTAGATAACACCTTTGAATTTAACTCTGCTGCAGATTCTGACAAGCAATCTATTGCTTCCAAACGCAGAGAGTTACTCAGGTCGTTGGACTCCGATCTCGACTTAATCCTCGAATGAGGCAGGAAAAATAGAGTAGAGTTCAACGCTGCTAAAACACAGGCCTGTCATCTTTCCCTCAAACGTGATGTTCCAGCGTCGTCTTCTAATTTAGCCTTTAATTGCGTACCAATTAGCCATTTGAATTTATCGTATTAAGCGTAAAATTAAATAACCATCTTTATTGTAGCAAACATATCTTTGATGTTGCCCTGGACACCTCCAAACGCCTAGGTATCCTTCGTAAATGCAAAAAATATTTTACGCCTCACGACTTAGCTACCATCTACAAGGCTTACATTCGACCTCGCTTAGAGTACAATTCGCATTTATGGGCTGGAGCACCCAAAACACACCTTGCGCTGCTCGATCGAATCCAAAAACATGCGTTCCGATTAATTGGAGATGACACCATTACGATTTCTATTGACTCCTTCGAGCATCGTAGGAACGTTGTAGTGTTCAGCATTTACTATCGCTACTGTCAAGATAAATGTAGTGCAGAACTTAGATCACTTATTCCTCCACTTTACAGTTTTTTCCCGAAATACTCGTCAAGCTAAACGTGCGCACAAGTTTATCATCAACCCTATTCCCACTCATACAGTGAAATATAGACAGTCATTCATTCCCCGAACGTCCAGACTTTGGAACACATTGCCTGCTAGCATATTTCCATGCAAGTATAACCTTCAGCGCTTCAAAAATAATGTCCATCGGCACTTCCGTCTCTTTCCCCAAAACTCCCATAACACTACAAAATTTCATCCTCTTCCTAAGCCGACATAACTGTGCAACGCATTATAGGGTGGCCCCCTAAGTTATAATCAGTGCTATAAAAAAACATAACAGAATTATGATTGGGCTTAAAGCCCAATCATATGATACTCTAGATGAGATGGAGATGACTTTAATATACCGGAAAATATGTCATCTCAAATTCTTTCGAATAGTGGATAGAGACTTTTGCATGGGAGGTGGTAGAAGTAGAGGGGGAGGTTTGTATTTTTCGTATATGACACCGGACATGGCATGCAAAATGTTTTTTGCTGAATTTAAAGTTTTTAGTTTTCATTATTTTTAAAGAAATTGGTCATAGTTTTCCTTAAATTAAGGCATTTTTATGGGAGGTGGCAGAGGAAGTGGAGCGTTTAAGGTGATTTTGAAACTGCTTATCATCATCCTTATCACCATGCTTTGATTCGATTTCAAAGTCGATAACTCTCACATACTCGAAGGAGAAATGCTTTTCTTGAATTTACAATACAGATATTTGTGTGGGAGGTGGTAGAAGGAGTGAAGCGGAGCTGATAATTTTTTCTAACAGTTATTTCAATTATTAAAAAACGAATTCTGGCAAAATTTGAAGTTTGTACTTTTTCTAGTTTGAATGGAAATCGATAAAATGCATTTAACAAAAATTATGCATTTGTATGGGAGGGGGTAGAAGGAGTGTACGGATCAAAATATTTTTTTTCGCATTATTAATATTTCTATTTGTATACTTTATACAAAATATTAAGTTGATAGCTTTAACAGTTTCGAAGAAAAATAATTTAATTTAAATTTCAAAATTTCGTGATATTTGTATGGGAGGGGGTAGAAGGAGTAAGGTGAAGTTGAAAATTATTTTTAAAATAAATTGCAATTATAGTAGAATTAATTCTGACAAAATTTCGTTTTTTCAGCTTTACTAGTTTCAATGAAAATCGGAAATATGTATTTTTCAAAATTGCCCATTTGTATGGGAGGGGGTAGAAGGAGTAAAGGGATCAGGTCAATATTCTGTGATATTAATGACATCTATATCATAATACCTTGACTCAAATTTCAAGTTGATAACTTAAATAGTTTCAGAGAAAAATCAATTTCTTAATATTCCGAAATTTCATGAAATTTGTATGGGAGGGGGTAGAAGGAGTAAGGTGAAGTTGAAAATTATTTTTAAAATAAATTGCAATTATAGTAGAATTAATTCTGACAAAATTTCGTTTTTCAAGCTTTACTAGTTTCAATGAAAATCGAAAATATGTATTTTTCAAAATTGACCATTTGTATGGGAGGTGGTAGAAGGAGTAACGGGATCGGGTCAATATTCTGTGGTATTAATGACATCTATATTATAATAATTTGACCTAAGTTTCAAGTCGATAGCTTAAATAGTTTCAAACAAAATCAATTTCTTAATTTTTCGAAATTTCATGAAATTTGTATGGGAGGGGGTAGAAGGAGTGGGGGGATGTGGCCCATTCACGAACTTAAAGTTACTTTTTTGCTAAAAATGACACAAAAAAATTTGTAGAGCTATAGCTCAAAGCTTTCGAGAGTTATGCTGTAGACAGACGCACAGACGGACAGACGGACAGACAGACAGACAGACAGACAGACAGACAGACAGACAGACAGACGGTCACTCGGAATCGAGGTTTTTGAGCGACAACAAATATTTCTGTACCCTTTGCGGCTCTGTGCGAGCGTTATTTCTTTGCGTTACAAACGGTAAGGCAAACACAATATACTCTCAGATTTCATCTAGAGTATAAAATGCTTGAACTCTTTTAAAACGGTTAGAACTTTCTTCTAAACTCTCCATCTATAGCATCTTTCGCAGGTAAGCTACCAGTGTGGCTACTACAATTACTGTGCCAAACAGAAATTAGTCTGACCAATTTTAGCATCGCTGCAGCATTGTTAGATACTAATGCATAAATATCAGTTTGGTATAACCCTTTTGGCATAGTAATTGATGCTTTTACAATTTATGGCAGCTTTTCGGTAGTTTCCGACTCTCCAGTTATATTACAAGTCTTTAGAAAGGCTTAATATCTTTTGACATTATGCAGCATTGAGACAACTGTTTTCTTATTAACAGAAGTGTTCTTCCAGCCGTCGATTATCAAAACCGATTCGAAATTTATTAACTTTGCTGATAAAGCAGTACAACACTTCGTTCTCTAGTAATATTATTGAAAACGCTTTGCGATCGAACAAATGCAATGCATACAACGGACGAAAAGCCAGATTCTACAACAGTATAAGGAATATTGCAGCCAAAAAATAAACAACTCAGTTTTGTACTGAATTTGTTCTTTTGTTATGTTGTGAATAAAGTTGTTCATCGTATTTCGTTCTCTCTTTGAACAAATAAACCTGCTGCAGGTGTCTGATAAACTGAACATGAAGAACCCGGTCTAGAATTCAAAGCAGCTGAGGAAGTTGATAGCGAGTTCATCGAAGCAGATATTTTTAGTGTGCTGAATTATCGAAATTTGGATGTACAAGTTAGAATGTGTACTTAAAAAGACAATGCCACATATGGAGTATGCACTGTGAGTGCAAACGTAACTTAAAACTACAAAATAGCCGAGTCGTTTCGTAACATTACCTATAAGATTTTGCGAGATTACATAAT
This sequence comes from Chorisops tibialis, assembly GCA_963669355.1. NCBI lineage: Eukaryota > Metazoa > Arthropoda > Insecta > Diptera > Stratiomyidae > Chorisops > Chorisops tibialis. Next base: position 293,185,413 of record OY770262.1, read on the forward strand.
CTACGAAGTCTACACATTATTGATGCCAAAATGTGTAGACAATCGTTGTTGACCTGTAGATACCCATCCCTGGTTATAAGTAGTGCTTATTTCCTCTTTCTATTCTTCGCACCTTTATTGTTTTACTCTTAACACTGCTTATTTCTTCACTTTCTTTATATCCATTTTTTTCCCTTTCCTTCCTTTTCTATCTTTCCTTCCTTCCCTTCCTTTCCTTCCTTTCCTTCCTTTCCTTCCTTTCCTTCCTTTCCTTCCTTTCCTTCCTTTCCTTCCTTTCCTTCCTTTCCTTCCTTTCCTTCCTTTCCTTCCTTTCCTTCCTTTCCTTCCTTTCCTTCCTTTCCTTCCTTTCCTTCCTTTCCTTCCTTTCCTTCCTTTCCTTCCTTTCCTTCCTTTCCTTCCTTTCCTTCCTTTCCTTCCTTTCCTTCCTTTCCTTCCTTTCCTTCCTTTCCTTCCTTTCCTTCCTTTCCTTCCTTTCCTTCCTTTCCTTCCTTTCCTTCCTTTCCTACCAAATTAAACGAACAAAATAATTGTAATCCTTGATCTCTGAACCAACTTGCTAACTAAATTAACATTTCCTTTGTTCGCCAAATCTAACTTTAATTACGAATAGGGAACAGACGAACTAAATTTAACAACCTTCTGAACTTGTACATAAAAGGGCTCAGCGAGAATAATCGCAGGCTTTGAAATTATCCAATTGACAATCAGTCAGTCGCATATTCTGTGACATCCCGACCTTACGAAGTATTGAAATTGCTTGACATTATGTCGTCTTCTCTCTAGTCCTCCTATACATTAACTTAGACATCCAGTTAGATACTTAAGCCGTTCCTGTTTGTCGAACAAGTTTACGTACATCTCTGACAATGAATTTTGCCTGCATAAATATTGCACACAAAATTATGTTATATAATGTTTCCGTACATTGTATTCACGTTGCTATAGTCATGTGTTTCTCTTCCAATAAAAACTTTTTAATGAACACGAAACAGCGTTTATATATTCGAAAAGCAACACGAAAATAAACTTATCCGGTTGATGGTGGCTTGTACTGATGTAATTGTTATGAAAAACTAAGTATGGTTTTGAGAATAATCGCGATCTTTGATTGTCAAGAGAATATAATTGAATCTCTCTTAAAGGGAAAAAAAATTTCAGATAGTTGTTAGAGGAAATGCTACAGCGGGTAGTTTTGTGATTTACTAATTGACTTTCCGGTTCAGGAGTTACTCTTGGCAACAATTAATGATATAATAATCAATTGTTGATCCATAATATTGAAAGACATACACATATATCCAGAATATGTCTAAGCTTATATCTTTCCGTAGACTATAATATCTATAGACTGTATAGTGGTAGCTATGTAATCAATTGGAGCATTTAAATCCCAGATTATCAAGAATCTCGTAATGTTACTCATTGCTACTTTTTGAATAATGTAAAATGTAGTGATAAATTTCCCAATGGATGCTAGAATGGATTGAAGTCTAATTTTTCGCAGTACTCGGTTAATAAGACCAGTAGGATGACGTCTTTACTAAATTTAATATAACAAAATGATATTTTGTCATACATAAACTAATTAAATCAGTTAAAGTGGGTCAAAGTAATCATAAATTTTTATTTTCTAACATTCGATAATTTATTTATTGCCATTTGAAAAATTTGCAGAAAATTTACAAATATTTTATTAGTTCGAAAAGCGTCAATTAAATTTTCATTATTTCCTTGTTTTTATGGGTCACTACAAAATTAACTTTTATTTAGAATTACACATATCCATTATATTATAAAACGCAATGATGCGCATTCGTCCATAACGCCTGCATCTAAGTAATTTTTTATTAACGCATTTTTTTGTTTAATTTCAGATGCAGTCATTTGTCGAAGTGCCATTGTTCTTATGTCCGAGTTCGACAAATGAGTCCGTCTAAACGGCGGAAGCGTCATGTTGACCGTAACGCCTTTTTCTTTGTAATTTTTTTCACCAGTGACATTACAAGCTTACAACTTCATTCATGACCATGTTGTCAACGTATACAACATTGGCCATATCGTGTACAATAATGGTGTGAACCGATTAAAGAATCATTAAGATTTTCACCTTTCTATGCAAAACCGTTACAATATATAATTATTCTAATTCGCAGGCACCTTCTTGCCGTAACACATGACGGTCATTTACATTTTTCAACAAGGTTATTAGCCGATCTTAAGACGAATCAAATTTCTATGAAAAATTTAAAACTAAGATAAATCTTATCGGAAACACCTGCCCAGAAAGATCAGATCCGAGACCGGATGAACAATTCGCTAAAGTCATTCATTCTTAGATTGTAGTGTTAAATTTTCTATCACACATTTTCAATGGCCCAGCCCTAATTAGAAATTCACTTAATGTTTAAGATGATAGAAAATTTTACTAGGGAAAATTCCATCTTCAGTTTTGCCATTTGATGTCGGCGTTCTAGAGGGATAATGTTAAATTGTATTCATGGGTACAACCGAGGAAGGTATTTCTCACATAAATTAATGAGACCGATTATTATTATTATTTTGGGTCTTGAAACTTGAAAACCCAATCACCAAAGTGGGTTTGCTATTTTGTTCATTATTCGGCCGCGTCAATAAATTGAAAAGGCGAGTGTAATTGTGAAGGGGAAAGTTCCAGGATTTGCTTGAATTTAATTTTAATATCTTTTTTTATTTCAAATTTATTGAAATGTTTGTCCTGGGAGAAGAGATTGGTGGATTAGATCTTTTTCTTGAATATTTTTTACTACACATATTACTGTTGGGCGAATAAAGTGAAAACCGCCGTTTCTTATTTTTTTTTTCAAAATTCGAGCCTTCATTGTGCAAAAATAGTTAAATGTTTATTATTCAAAGAAATGCCCATCGCTAGCCATAACCTTTTTTCCCATCTTTCTGGCAGCATATAGATTCCGGTGCGAAAAAGCTGCTCTTCTTTTGAGCTTATATACGAATCGACCCAGTTTTTGACTTCTTAGTTATAATGAAAGTCCTGCTCAGCCAATTCAGGCCTCAAACTTCGATATATTCGCGCACAAAAAAGTATATGACGCCAGTAAAAGTTCACAAATCTAATGATGAGGAGTTGTTCACATGCAACGTTACCATGATACGTTACTATGTAACGTTTCTGATCCACCAATCAGCATTTACTGCTGGCGCCACCTATTGGGAAATAGCGGCTTTCAAGTTATACTCTTGATATCTTAACATCAAAGAAAATCGATTAAATGCATTTACCAAAATTGTGCATTTGTATAGGAGGGGGTAGAAAGAGAATTAGAATGAAAACCAAATTTTTCAACATCAATGATATTTGCAATAGTATTCTTTTCTCAAAATTTAAAGTTCATAGCTTTGACGATTTTAAGGAAACATAATTTAATTGAAATTTAGAAATTTCGTGCAATTTTTAATGGTGGTAGAAGGAGTGAGGTGGAGGTGATAGATTTTTCAGAATTGGTTGCAATTATAGCAATAAAAGCCATACATATGAATTTTTCAAAATTGTACTTTTATATGCACTAATTTTCAAATCGATAGATGAAATAGTTTTGTGAAAAAATTAATTTTCAAATTTACTTTTTAACTAAAAATGACAAATTTCAGCATGATAGGTCAAAGCGTTCGAGAGTTAAGTTGTAGAAAGACGGACAGGCAAACGGACACTCGGAATCGAGGTTTTTGAACGACAACAAATATTTCTGTACCCTTGGCGGCTCTGTGCGAGCATTATTTCTTAGCATTACAAACGGTAAGGCAAACATAATGATGAAATGGGAAGGAGTTTAATGGACAGGAACGAGACCGATCGTGGTATACAAAAATGTTTCGTGTTGAATTTAAAGTTCATAGTTTCGAAGAAATTGGACGTTGTTTTCCTGAAATCGAGACACTTGAAAGAGGGTTTCGGATGACTTTTAAGCTGCTTATCAACGTCCTTATTACCATGCTTTGTTTCAATTTCAAAGTCAATAGCTCTCAATGTTCGAGAGAGAAATGTTTTTCTTGAGTTTCTAAAACAGATATTTGTATGGGAGTGAAGCCATGATATTTCTTTCCGCATTTACTGCAATTATTAAGGGATAAATTCTGGCAAAATTTTAAGTTTATATCTTTTCTAGTTTTATTGGAAATCGATATAATGCATTTATCAAAATAATAAAATAATGCATTTTTATGGGACGATGTCGAAAGAGTACACGGATCAAACCAAATATTTCTATTATTAGGGGAACGAAGTACTAAGTTGAACATATATTTTAAAAATGCAAAATAGTTAATTAACAGAGCTGAACATTTTTCTATGAAGACATTATAATATAGTAATCACAAAAGTACATTAATATTACAAGAAAATAGAAGAATAGTATTTTTGTTTTCAAAAAAAAGAACATAATCATATGCCCCTTTCTGCCCCGGGTACGTGGCAGAACGGGGTGGTAAAGACAAATAATTATAGAAAGATTTGAAACTAGTAGAAATGCACTAAAAAGTAGTTTTCGCTATACTCATTTAGTTTTAAGTGACTATAAAGGTTTAACTACACCTTTCATGGATTATGTCCATTCACAAAATTCACACACAAGGACAGCCTCATCATTTTCGCTATCTATTCCCGCACAGGAATTGCTTACTCAGTTTTTGTACATATAAGAAGCGACCCAACCTTTAACTGAATTTGAGTAAAATTCGCTGAAATATAAACATTTACGATCAAAATGCGGTACCTCCCTATTTCGCCCCACCCTTTCCGCACCATGGACACGATTCAGGCTAGGGAGATTAGGCCACTCGAGAAAGATACTTAGACAACCGTTTAACTACACGAAACTAAAGACAATGAAACGTTCTTCAAGCATGTACCAACTATTGTTGTAAAGTAAACAAATACCACCTTATGAGGTTACAAAATCATCAGAAGTTTCAATAAAGGCACAAAAAAACACAGAACGGAAGCTTCACACATAAAAGGTCAAGAAAACTAGATTAGCATGACTACCGTGATTGGGCAGTAACAGGTTGATCTAGTTCAACTTACTGCCGCTCGCTGGCAGCACGTCCTCCCACCGAAAAATGTCAAACTTCATTCCACTCCGGTACCCCGTTGCCTCCCGGGTTCCCTTATACTTTTTTCAAAAATTTCAATTGACAGTTTAAATGAAAAATCACTTAATTAAAATTTCAAAATTTCGTGAATTTTGAATAGGAGGGAGCTGGTTGCAATAAACCTAAATCTGTTAGAAACCTAATTCTGTTAGAAACTCGGCTCTTTAGCTATGCTAGTTTCAATGAAAATAAAAAAAATTCATTTTTGAAAATTGTGCATTTGTATGGAAGAGGGTAGAGAGAGCTATGGTATAACTTAGTGGGTAGCGTGTTGGTCTACAATGCGAAGGGTCGTGAGTTCAAATTCCGGTCGACGCATAATTCCAGCACACTGTTTGCTTGGATTTACCTTGGTTAACTCAATCTACGAAAATTAAAAATTCGCAGATAGAGGGCTGTGCGAAGAGCTAACAACCCTTCCGCAATAAATAATGAAAATGTTAAGGAACCTGAAACTCAGGAGGCCAAGGCCCGATTTGGGCTGTAGCGCCATTGAATCGGATTAATATTTTTTGACGTTAATGATATTTATATCACTACACTTCGATCCAATTTTCAAGCTAATAGCTTCAATAGTTTCGAAGAAGGATTAATTTCTAAAAATTTGCATGAAATTTTTATGGAGAATAGAAGAAGAGGGGGGTTGTAGCCCGGTCATGAGCTTAAAGTTTCTTTCTTGCAAGAAATGACACACAAAAAATATCAAGACGATAGCTCAAAGCATTTGAGAGTTATGTTGTAGACAGACGGTCACTCGGAATCGAGGTTTTCGAGCGATAACTATAATATTTCTGTACCCTTGGCGGCTCTGTGTGAACATTGTTTCTCAGCATTACAGACGCTAAGGCAATCACGATATACTCTCAAATTTCACCTAGAGTATAATTATCAGCTGGAGGACGTGATCTTTGGATCGAAACGATTGGAGGCGACGACTTCAGGAGGTCAGACTCCGATTTGAGCTCTGGCGCCATTGATGATGCTGAACTCACAACAGCGATGGAAAGTTGCTGACATCAGTCTAACAGAATGGATGTCTAAGGATATCGTTATTGCCGAAACCGAGATTTTCCGTCTAATGTTGTTATGCGGAAAGCACGGGTCAACGTAGTCATTCAAAGGAGCCCGAATGACCGGATGCTTTCACATGCTATTTCGCAAGATGTTGATTGCTGATGTTTGGAACACAACCTATGGCTTGACTCCACTTTTCATCGCATACAAACTAGTATCTTCGGAAAAGGACATTATAAGTAGGGATGGCAAAATCTGCTCTTTTCCAGTGCGATTGCTCTTTTTTAATATATGTGAAAAAGAGCAGCTCCTCTAATAGCAGTGATTTTTTCACCTCTATTCTCCATACTAGTGCGCAAGGATGGCGAAAACTGCTAAAAAGAACTACTATTTCATTTTTTTTTAATTTAACAACGATTCAAATTAAAAGAGAAAACCGGAATGAATTAAACGAAAGAGCACAGAGAACTGAAATCAAATCAAATCCGAAAAATTCAAACTATTTATTTACATGTTAAGATTCAAACTATTTATTTACATGTTGGTTAAAATAATACAACTCACAAAAAAAATGACAAAACAACAATTTTCCTGCATCTAACATTCGGGCAGACCCAATCTCATGCTCCGCGCCACCAGCTCAGTGCGCATAGTGAACATTTCACCCATTTCCCCTCTGAATGAAAAGGTTTTGTTTTACTGTCCAAAGCACGAAAAAACGATCGAGCGCAATAGAGTCAGGATGGCAAAAATGTCAATCGCATCGCTGTACACAAACCAAATAAAAAAAACACCCAGTTATGGAAATCCAAATCAAAAGGGTCCATTGTTTTCTTTTTTTCACACAAGCAATTTCATCAATGATAAACGTAAAGCCCTTATCGACAAAGTGGACTGCAACATAAATCGACCGAACTTGCAATAGCCACAACTCACATGTCCCACTATCGACGAGATCGAAGCTCAGAGCAAAGCCCGCCAAACCTATCGCCAGCAAAGAGCACCATTGACCATTTCACACGTCCCACCTCACCTATCACATCCCGAGATCCATCGATCAGATCTTAAAATCAACCGATCAGATTGTAAAACCCACCGATCAGATCATAAAACCCACCCATTAGATCAAAATATCGCTAAACAAAATACAGTCGCATTCCACCTATGACCTGACCTATTCATTCATTACTGTACTTCCTCAGTTTAAAGCAATATCACTGAAAGCACGAGCAGATGGTGTCGATATCACCAAAGACTATCAACTAGGTTTGGGGTGGCTTATATTATTGATAGTCTTTGATATCACTGAGCTAAGAAGTGAACAAAAATCGCAGAACCACGTTCATATGAAAGCTCTTTTGTTGCGCGATTAGTGAGCTTAGCTCTGGATGGGTCTTGGGATCTGATAAGAGCTTTACGTTCTTCACGATGAAATTGGTTGAGGGGGTAATATCGTGTGAAAAACACAAAACAATAGAACCTTTTGGATCGGTTTTCTATGACCGGGAGTTTGTTTTTATTTGGTCTGTGTACATGCGATGGGTAAGCGGCAGTTTGTTTGGCGAGCTTTTTTCTGACCTACGATCTCGTTGGTATGAGGTGGGATGTGTGAGTTGCGCGATTAATGTGCTAGCACGAACAAAAGCTCTAAGATTTGTAGCGATGATCATTGCGGCAATTTTATTGGCGATAGACCGTAAGCAGTGTGCATTTACACTGCTTTTCTAATCGCAGCTCTTTTAAATTTTCAATCGCAATATGTGACTGCTCCTTTAAAATAGCAGTGAAAAAATCGCAGGCATGTAAAATTGCATACCATCTCTAATTATAAGGAGATGCTCGAGAGCTTAACAACTTAAACGAGTCTTAGCTAATTTGATTGATCGGGCTGAATTAAGTGCGCCTGATTCTTTGTGCATCACAGACTAATCACTTTCTTCGAAAGTAGAAGTTTGCTTGCTTTCGAATTACTTTCAGTGCATTTGATTCAAATCCGATGGTGTGTATAGACTATGTGAATGAAATTAATAGATAATAATAAATAACCAGAATTATGTCTCCTTAATCAAAATGTTGACATGATAAAAAAACCATTCATACTAAACGAAGAAGAGGGAAAAAGTTTTTGTGTTATTTTTGTTCTCTTCGTCAATCGCATAATTTCTTATTCTCTCTTGCCCTTATTATTTTTTTCTTTTTCTAAAATATGCGCTTTTTTCTCCTCACAAAGTATAACTTTTCCTTAATATATATCTCTTATGCAAATGACTACTCGACAGTTGTGACGTCGAATTTTATTACCATGAAGTGACTAAGGACTTTAAAGAAAATATTTTTCGCAATTTCGTGTTTGTTGGTTTGTTGGTTTTTTTTTCAAAATAAAATGTGTATTTGCAATACACAGACTTAAGACCATTTCTCTTCACTATTTCTCGTATAAGATGTTAAAATGATGGTACGTTATGGACATTAATGTAAATCCTTAAGGCTTAGCTATATATTTTGTTTTTGACTTTTGTCAGATACAAGAAATGAAAATTGGAGATTCAGTCAGAATGATGAAGAAAAAATGATTATATCGATTTATTGGTGAACATTTAAGTTTAAAACACTTCAATGGAGTCATGCTGAGAATTAATTCTTCTGATTTGAATATTTTCTGGTCCAAACACTCGAAAACAATGTCATTTTGAGTCATTATTAAATTGTAATTAATCATCAAATTTAAATCCTAGTTACTTCAGATTTTAATTAGTTGTAAGCAAAAAATATTCAGTTACACTGCTTTTACTTTGGATATTAATTCCGTTTCAAAATAGTTATCTTCTTAAATGATGCTTCAATTCGAATTGGGATCCTTATCATCTTACCTAAAAATATATTGTTGCGAGGTATGGGGTTCGCCGGGATTTCAAGTAAAACACAATTCGTTTAAAAATAAGTGATACTGTATTTATTCGCACTTTAACTTAATTCGCACTTTAACTTAATTCGCACTATGTGGTACAACCACCGATATTGTTCTATCGCGTTCTTGCACCGGTTCGCGTCTCCGATAGATGTCGCTGAATGACTAATCACTCTCGTCTGAAAGCTTCGTACTTTTATACCATCTTCCCAATTCTCGAACCTTCCGTGGTGTATTCGTCGGGTGTGTGTGTGTGTCTCGACTATACTGGAAGGTTCTAGATTTTTGATTATGGCTTTTAACATATTGGGGGACTGTCCTAGAAAATTCTGGCATATTCGGGAAAGATCAATATTGCGTGGTTGCCAGATCTATAACAATATGATAAACTCGGAGTGAAGTGACTGTGATGTACTTTTAGAAACAACGCATTGGAATTATGCATCAAGTCCAGTTCGATACATTTTTTATTAATATATTAAAATCGGTATCCAAAGTTTCGGCAGATTACTAGAAATTACCGAGGAACCCATAATGAGACAGATCATGAAGAGAAAATAAAGTTCGATTGTGCATAGAATCAGGCAGACAACACAATAAAATGATAGAGTGGATCCTCCAAAGCACAAAACGTTCTGTTCGCCCTAATAACACCTGTGGAGTCGAATAATACTCTAAGAACTAGCTCAATGCAATCTCCATAGGAAAACTGCAAAAGCAGCAGCAATAAATTGGATAAAAGCTTTGGCAATTTTAAGTTATTGACAGATTTGCTTCCTGATTCGCAGTCGTATTGGCTTTAAAAAAAAAATTAAAATAATAAAGAACAAATTTTTTGTTTGCCAAAATTAATTGAAAATTGGTCAGAAGTAGAGCACTGGAAAAAGCGACATTATCCTTCTACATTCTATTTATTACAAATTAAAATATACATTTAATTCACATTAACACTTGAAAAATGCCACAGTAGTGAATTGATTTTAAAATAATAAAATTAAATTAAATTTCACATAAAATCTAATACGAATCAGTGCTATTCTTATGATATCTGATTCACACCAATAACTTAATCTTAAAAGCGAAGATAACCGTCATCAAGAATTTATTTGTTCGAAATTCTAAAAATAAAATCTACAAATTTATAAATCAGATGAAAAATTCACATTCGAATCATGAACCAGTTCCACAACTGCATATTTTACAATTCAGCCATTTAATTCCCATATTTATATCCATCCAAATGATCATCAATATTTTGATATCGAAATTTATGTTTCTATCAAATTCGATCAAATTTGAAATAAATACACAAATTATTATCTTTACCAAAACTAAACACATTTTAAATGAATTCAAAAATAAAATCATCAATTCAAATGATTTCCATTCAAATTTCTTTCTTCGTTACAAAGTTGAAATGTTTTCAATCGAACCGACGACCAACAAATCCAATAAATATCTATCGCCCAATTATACTCCGATAAAAAGTGTGTAACTCTACCTCATTCGAAAAAATAATTAATGATCCAATTACGAAAATTTAATTCTATTCACTGACGATAATTTGTAACGAAAAAGTCCATTACACGCCCACATATTAGCAATATACGGAAATTATTTACAAAAATTTCAAAATTTTATTCAATATTGTTTTGGTTTTTCAATTGAAAGAAAAATTCAATACCCCCTGATGCTTGATTAAGATAACCGATTTTAATCAAATTAATTCATGTTCGCGAACAGATACAGAATAGAATGCGAGTGAGTAAAAAAAAATCGAGACTATTACTGATTTATTGTTTTCTCGATAAAACGAAATCAATTATAGACGTTTAAAATATCGTCTGGAATAAATTTCCATTAGATTAAAATACCTTGAATCAATTTAATATGTTTGGTGTGTACGTAAGCAAATTTCAGAGATACTTCCAGGTACGAAGCAAATGAAAATTCGCAACATCTTCAATAAATGAAAAATCTAACACTTTTGAAATATCGAATTAAATTTTTTTTCCGATATCATTGAAAAGGTGGTTTTGTCCTTTCCTTATTTTTTTGGATAACTATGATTTATTCTGTATAATATTGATAATGGAATTTGGAATTGTTTACTTCTCCCCTAGTTTTTTTTCGGAAAAACAAGTTTTATAGTGGAAATATGCACATAACAAATTGTATACTATACTCTAAATCTGAAAATACCAGCGCACATACATACGTAACGCATGGTTTCAACTGCGATATATGTGATTCAGAGGAAAATTATACCGAGACTTTTATTTAAAAATAGATAAATAGAAAGTAGAGTTTCCCCTGTGATTCGACAACAGCTTTTCTAGTGACCCGATAAAAATAGCTTAAAGGAATTTTATTTGTTTTTAGATTGGAGTTCTTATTAATTGTCTGTTTATTTCTTGAAAATTATTGACATAAATTTATAGAGATTGTCACCACTGTTTTTTGAAAGATTTTTGATTTGTAGTCGTTGCTTAGACAAGGTCGAAAATTCTAATTCAAGTGAAAGTTATTTTATTTAAAGAAAGAAAGAATTTTCTTAAATTTCGGGAAAAAAAAAACTTCCAACAAATATACTTTTGATAAATATTTTCTTTTTTGTTTTTCTATTCCGTATATTTGTTTGCTGCGACTTAACTCGGAGAAATAGCAATTGGTAATATGATTAGATTCGTCGACCAGGATTTGAACTACCGATCTTCGCATTTTAGACCAACACGCTACCTGCTAGGCTCTACCCTATCTTACAGAGTACTTTAAATAATGTATGTAAATAAACTTCTAAAGTGACTTTTACTTTGCAATATTTGTTTATTCTGAGATGTTGGCGCTCTTCGAAGAAAAATCCTGCGGACGTCCATATGCAAGGACGTCCGTGAACAGACTTGGGGGCAAAGCGTTTACAAGATCTGGGAGAGGCTTCCACTGAACGTTAAAGATTTGTTACCACTCAATAAGATTCGGGTGGGGAGCCGTTCCGAAGGCAACAAATCGACGAAGCTAAGATCATGCCATTGTTACAAACGACGTTAGCTAATAGCACCAAGGATAGGGTGCGCCTCGCCTTATCGGAGCCGCAAACTTGATAACTTCACGAGAGATAACCTGGACTTTGGTTTTCCTCACACTAAATTTTTGAACGAGTTCTTCCTCAAAATAAGTTTGAGTGACGCGGAGAGTTGCTTTTATTGTGTGACGTCGGAAAGCTGGCTACTTACATTGGTTATATGTCCAAGATATGCATACATCAGGCAAGTGGAAGGCATGGAAGGGGGGGAGGGGTAAGTAGTGGCATTGTGACACTAGCCACACCTTTATGTGCCTCTGCATTAGAAAAAAAGCAAGTTTTTGTGACAAGTATAGGAAAACTTTCTACTAAACGCAAGAATAAATTGCAATCATTGCCAGAAGAGTGGTGTAGAGCTGTGAAAATGGAGCTAAACATATCACACAGAAGGCATGCTTGCCATAAAGTGCGACTAATATTACGTGGGATAGGGACAGTACAGCTCACCCACAGCCAGTCCAGCTTGCTCTGAAAAATGGTAAAAGGACTCTCTCTCTCTCTCTTCCTCTCTCTCTCCCGTGATCTAGGAATACTAACTGATACGAGAAAAGGATACGGACGGATTCTCCAGTAACTTTAAAATTGGCATTTTGAAACGGACTATGTTTGATTTCCCAAACGTTTCAAATTTAAATGACGGTGGAAGGAGTCAACTGAATCAGGATAAAAACGGGCATCGAGCGGAAGCACCATTCCGCAAATTAATCTGAGGAAGAAGCCAAAAATGGCTTGGCATGGCGTGCTGTGCACCAACTAATGCCAAAACACTTGTGACTTTAAGGAGTTTTATGGCCAACTAAGTGCCACCGTCGAGCATATACCAGTAGATATGAACGTCCGTGTTGGAATGGAACCAATATAGAAGATGCCTGCTCAACGTACGAGCAAAGACTGGGACTGACGTGAGAAGCGATCACCTACTTTGGATTATGCACAACAGTTACCCCACGTCCACAAATTTTTCAGATACCATACAGCTCAAGCTTAATGCACCCTTCAGACCCTCGCGGAGTGGCACCTGGTTTGCTAAGGTGCGAGAGTGTGGACCCGCCTCGTTCTATTTCTTCTCGCCTCGTCTAACTTTGCTTCAGAGGTGTCTCTTGTACCCAAGTCAAAGGGACATGAGGCACTATAAACACAAATAGCAGCAGCGATAGCAAAGTAAGACGAGAGTGTGGATGCGAGTTCCTCGCTCTGAGCAACTCTGTTGCTCTTCGAGAGTCTAGAGAGGCATGCCAAGTCAAAGGCAACCAGAAACAAGAACTGAAGAAACATTGGCATTTGAGTGAAGAGGTGAGAAACTTTGGATGTCGCAAGACACATAGAACAATGTTGGCAATTGCAAACAAACTAAATTGGTAACATGTTGTAAACTACAAAACTCTGACTTAGGACGGAACTTCTACATTGGACGGAACTTCTGCAATGGACAAAAAGGTTGCTAGAGGGACGAGAGAAAAGTCATTGCAGATCTGTTTGATAAGGCGAAATCTACCGCTTGCTTTGGAGATGAGGGTTCCCTGATAAAAACTATGAAACAGTTGACGAACAGGAATTCACCATAAACAATCTGGTGAAAAAAGTAAACAGTGCCCTCCTTAATATGAGTGCATAACAGTTGAGGTAATGGAAGAAATACCTCCTTAATATGAGTGCATAGCAGTTGAGGTAATGGAAGAAATACATCTCTCATATTTCAAGCATCTTGATATTTGTTTCTTTTTTTTATATAGCACCGAACATAACTCAGGAGATCTTCCTTTGGATGCACAGTCAAGTCGGTAGTAAGGTAGGTGAGAGATGGGGTTACAAGAAACTTTCTGGACCGGTGAGTCTAAACTGCCCGTGGATGTTAGCCTTGAAACACTGAATGTTGTAAATTGATGGGAATACGTTGGGCGGCAATGTATTTCATAGTCTTAATGTACTGACGATGAAGGGCTGACTATACTTCACTGTACGCGACGTTAAAGGCTTAACAGTGAACTCATAGGCACGTGCAGCTCGCCAAGTATTTCAGAAATAGTTGAAAAGAGGAGGGATGAGGTCGGACAGAAACAAATCAATTACAATCCCCCAGATAAGGAAGAAATAGTTTCTGTCATTGGATCAATGGTGAGAAAGAAAGCCCCAGGTGTAGACGAAAAACCAACCAAATTCCTCAAAGCGGACCCGAAACTAAAGTTTATCCGTCCATCCGAATTTCCATAACACACCAAATTTTAATCCACTCCGTTTACCAACTTAACTGTGCAATGCATTAAAGGGTGACCCCTAATTTATACTCGGTGCCTTAAGAAAAACAGCTCATGTACCCCACGACTTTTTATTGAGAAGTAAATTAAATGAAGATATCCGACTGAATGGAAGGAGGGTATCATTGTGAAGACCTCGCATTTCATAAAGAGTTGTCTTGTACAGATGATACAGATTCCCTAAAAAAGGTGTCGCCACCACATCTCATATCTGTGGATTTCGAGATGACTTGCAACACCGCTAAGAGAGATTTCATATGGAAAGCTTTTCCTTGGGGACTATTCCAGATAAGAGCATATCTATGATTAAAGACTCCTATGAAGATGCAAGATGTCGCATCTTACATGCAAGTGAGCTGTCCTAGAGCTTCTTTGTGTGATGTCAGATGAGAATGTATGTTATCACCATTTCTATTTCTGGTGGAATATGTTGAAGTGGGACGGTTTAACATATTCAGTCACCTTAATTATGCTTATGACGTCTGTTTCCTTACACATACCCGATTTTACTAGGAGAAAAATGTCCTCTCGTTACATTCAAAATACAAAGAGGCAGATCTGAAAATAAAAAAATCAAGTACATTCATATGGGTTCGAGCACAAGCACACCGATTTTTCCTAACGGAAAAGATATGGAAGAGGTGCAAGATTTTTATTACCTCGGAAGCATGTACGGTGGATCCGAAAAGGATATTTAGGCTCGTATAAATAAAGCTCGTCAGACCTTTCACCTTCCTGAAGATTAAGAGAGATCGTCCTTCCCACGAAGCTGCGAGCATTTGACGCATTCATCCTATCGGTGTTTTAGATGGCTACGATACTTGGTAAGTGGCCGTTAAGCTTACTATGAAACTGAAGGCTTTCGTAAACCAATGTCCCCGACACATTTTATGGATATTCCGACCAGATATCATTTCCAAGGACAAGCTTTGGAGTCAAATTGAGTAAACGTGTGTAGGCATTGAGATTTAAAAGCAAAAGTCGCAAATGGGCCACCTCTAAAAATCTAGCGATACCAACACTTTGTGAAAACTTTCCAATGATGGCGATTTGGATCAATTTTTGTTCCGAATTATGTTCTGGTGCCGGTATTTTTTAGATAAGGCGGGATCGCATTTTACATCCGCAACAATGTCGCTAGGGCGTAGCCTAGTGGGTAGCGTGTTGGTATTGTAATGCGGGGGTCCTGAGTTCAAATCCCGGTCGGCGCAATATATAATTCCAGCACATTGCCTGCTTGGATATACCTTGGTCACCTCAATCTACGAAAATGAAAAATTTGTAGAAAGAGGGTTGTGCGAAGGGCTAACAACCCTTCCACAATAAGTAATGCAAAAAATGTTAAGGAACCTGAATTTCAGAAGGCCAAGGTCTGATTTGGGCTGTAGCGCTATTGTAGAAGTAGAACAATGTCACTTACCACCTTCTGCCCGAGTACGGGAATTGTACTAATCTCGAATTTAATTTCATTTGGGTTAAATTCTTTATCCAAAAGGATCTTTGTTCTTGTATCGAAGCCCTTATATATCGGACGAACACAATCAATGAATTTGAAAATATTTCAGACTCAATTGATCGAATTCTTTCCAAATACCCTGAATCATAATATGTATATATAAATTGGCTTCAACATCTCCAGCCGACCAATTTGTTGAACTATCCGCATCATCGAATAGCCTATGCCCAACTGTAGACAGGGCTATTCGTATCTCTGGCGTTGCAGGCCAAGATCTTATCTTTTCTTAACTTCAGACCCAGCCAAATACTCGACTACTGTTAATTCTCCACTCAGAAGCTCAGACCATTGCTTAATTTTCACCCAGTCTCCATCTCGACGCCAATCAGACCAACTCTAAAAAAGTTCGTATGGCAGTACGGAAGTGCCGATTGGTTCAGTCTTAAATGATTCCATCACTATTCGACTGGTCAATAAGCTTCAACAAAGGCGTTGAATATGTTTCTTCTGCAGTAAATGAGACCATCTTATTGGGCATGAAACTTTTTATCCCCCAAAGCTACAAATAAATAAATTCCAGTTCTAAAGCTTTGGTTTAATGAAAAATGCAGTACTACAATACGGGCGGAACGAGAATTTATTTGCATGACCAGAAACTGAGGCAAATAATTTTGAGATATCCAAAGAGCTGCTAAATTTTCTGGTCTCTCGCTCGTTCCATCAGAGGTAGTTCTGCATCACCAATTCCATCTTTAATCTACAACAATGAGGTTATTATGGATCCTAACATGAAGGTAAACATCTTCGCGACTCAAATTGCTGCCAACTCTTCTTTACCACCAATGAAGTCTCGCCTTCCAACGTATACTGCGCTAAATTCCTCCCTAGGACAAATTGACATTCGTCCGCGTAACGTATATCGAGTTGTTAAAAATCTAGATGCCAACAAATTGCCCGGTCCAGATGGAATCCATGCTCTTGTCCTTAAAAATTGCTACGCTTCTCATGCTAAACATATATGCAAACTTTGCCATCTCTCTTTATCGTCCTCCACTGTCCCATCTTCGTGGAAGCTTGCAAATATTCAGCCAGTCCCAAAAAAATCAAAATCCATTCTGCTAATTATCGCCCAATAGTAATAACCTCACTTCTGTCGAAGATCATGGAAACAATCATCAACAATAGAGTAATAGAATATTCAACATCAGTGATATTATTGACGACAAACAGTATGGCTTCCGTAAAAAACTTTCCACTGGAGACATTTTAAACAACCTCACCGAACGTTGGAATAAGACCATTCACCAGTTTGATGAATCTTGAATTATTGCACTTAACATTTCCAAGGCTTTTGACAGAGTATAGCACAGCGCCCTTTGAATCAAACTTAAAGCTACTGGTTTGGGAGACTCCCTTATTTCCTGGATTGAAAGTTTTTAGCCAATCGTTCAATGCATGTGGTATTGGGTGTTGTGATTTCCCCTTCTTATGAAATTAATGCTGGTGTCCCTCATGGTTCGGTTCTTTCTCCCACCCTTTTTCTAATATTTATTAATAGCTTGCTATTTTCAAATTTCAATCCTATACATAGCTTCGCTGATGACAGCATACTAGACTTCTCCTATCACATCAACACGGCATCCTTAGCCCGATGCACTAGCTTAGTAGAACAACGTAGGTACATGGTTCAATAATTGAATGACGACTTGGGTAAAATTCTTAGTTGGGGCAATAAGAATCAAGTCCAATTTAATGCTTGAGGTGAACCTAAACTTGATCGAACCCCTTTCGGAGCCAGCCATAAACCAACTCTTCGAGTGTTAAGACGTTAGGTATCCAAATCACAGATAACTTATTTTGGAACGATCATATAGTTAACATCGCCAAGGAAGTATCTAAATGTTTGGGTTACCTAATACGTTGTAAAAACTCATTCACCTCTTCTGGATTAATGACAATTTTTAAGGACTATATTAGACGTTTTGAATTTAATTCCCACCTATGGGCAGAAGCTGCAAAAACTTCTCTTTCCTATCTGGATAGTATCCAGTCTGGAACCATTAAAATTATAGAAGATTTTGACATCACTTCATCGCTCGATTCACTCGAGCCTAGACGAATTGTAAACTCTGTAAGCCTTTTGTATCGCTACTACAATGGAGATTCTTCGGACGAAATCTCTAATCTCTTACCCCTATGTGTGCCTTTACTCCGTAGTAGTCGCGCTTCTTCACGTGCTCATAAGTGTTCTCTCAACCCTGTCTTCGGTCGCACTGTCAAATTTCGTGATTCGTTTTCAATCCGGACTGTTCGAATATGGAAGTCGCTGCCCATATCAGTATTCCCGCATGACTACAACATTCAACAATTCAAAAGAAATATTCATAACCACTTCCGTTTCTATCCCCTTAATTTTCAAAAACCAATATCATTCCCCCCTTACCGGCTGTACTTCAGTACAAGAAGGCAACCCCTCTAGTTCCGGTATCATATGAAAAAAAAATCCACCCAAGAATGCACCCCAGTCGTTAAAATATTTCCGGAAAAAAACTACCCACATCAATTTGACTTTTTGTCCGTTAGGATTTTTTTAAGAGAATTATTATTATTCAACTACTGTAAATTTCAAAAATATCTCTATTCGCGCCTGAATAAAGTTCCAACACAATTCTTGAATAACCTTGCCAAATTTACCACAATAAGAGTTAATAGTCTATAATTCAACAATATGAACCTATCATCATGCCTAGAAGAAATGTTCTCACGTCTACAACACCGTTTAGAATATAAAGATACCTCTTCGCTGCCTTTTATGTGAATTTCTTTTCAGTTAATAGCATACCACTGTCCCAAACGAATCGCTAATAATCCAATAACTACACAATCCGAGAATTTCAAACAATCTCTTATAATTATCTTTTACAGTAAGAAACCAAACTAAGAAAAAAACATAACAGGGCTACGATTGCGCGTAAAGCGCAATCTTACGATACTCTAGATGAAATAGAATTTTTTGTGATCCCAAGAAATTTTGTATGAGGAGTGTTAGAAGGGATGATAGCATTGAACTAATTTTTTCGACATCATGCTAAAATAGCTATGAAAATGTTTTATACAAAATGCTTACTCCAAAAACTGAATGGGAACTGAGAAAATTAGTGAGTTTGATTTAGTGAAAATGTGCAGTTTGTATGGGAGGTAGTAGAAAGAGTGGGGGGATTTTAATGATTTTTTCAGAAATAACTAGGAATATTATAAAATTGGCATTCCTTAAATTTCAGACTAGTGCCATTCATAGTTTTCAAGAAAATCGATTTTTTGTGAATTTGTGAAACTGTGTCATATTGTATGGGAGGGGGTAGAAGTAGTGAAGCAAATCAAACATTTTTTTTCTCATTTTAGTAATAATATTAATAAAATATTTATTACAAAATATGAGCTCAATAAATGTTATATGTTCTGAGAAAATCGGCTTAAAGCATTTCAGGAAAAAGTGTAGTTTGTATGGGAGGGGGTGGAAGGAAAGGGAGGAAGAAAATAATTTTTGTACTGTAGATTTAAATCATTAAAAAAGTAATATATATAAAAATTGAGACCAATAGCTTTTACACTTTTTGAGTAAATCCATTTATTGTCAAATTGCGAAATTGTGTCATTTTGTATGGGAGGGGGTAGAAGGGGTGAAGCTAATCATCTCATTTTTTTTGACCTTACTAACAATTTTAAATAAATTTTTGGTGCACAATTTCAGCCCGCTGAATTTTATAAGCACTGAGGAAATTGGCTTAGAGTAATTCATGATAAGTACAGTTTGTATGGGAGGTGGTAGAAGGAGGGCACGCACAATTTTTATATGATAGATTGATATTATCATAAAAGTAATATATTCTGAATTCCAGGCTAATAACTTTTATACTTTTTGAGCAAATCCGTTTATTGTCAAATTGCGTAATTGTGTCATTTTGTATGGGAGGAGGTAGAAGGGGTGGAGCGATTTGGCCCGTTCACGAACTTGACCTTACTTTTTTGTCAAAAACGACGTGTACAAAATTTGAACTTTCTAGCTCAACGCGTTCTCAAGCTAGAGAGCGCACGGACGGACGGACGGACGGACGGACATCCGGTTTTGAGATTTTTGAGTGATAATATTAACTTCTGTATCATTCATTTTTTTCTCCGAGCCTTATTTCTTGGCGTTACAAACCTTAGAGCGAACTTATAATACTCTCAGATTCCATCTAGAGTATAAAAACGCTTTAATCTCTATAAAAAATTGCACTTCACATCAGATTGTATTTATCATTATGCGATGACACTATGTCACCTGTATATTTCTAATTCCCATTCAGTATCCATATACGACGATACTGGTTTCCTTTTTAATAGCAATCACCAGAGAACGTCTTCAGGTCGTTGGGAACTGCAAGAGAAGACAATATGTCCAATAATAGGGAACATTCAGTAATGGGATTTCGAGACATGCACTATCCTCTACTATAGTTGAAATGTTGTCTATCAAGGAAATTAACATAAGAAGTTGCCTCTAGATGGAGACAAGTTCTCACACATTTTCAAGACCTTTTCCTGCATTGAATGATCGATGAAGCTAATTAATGTTGTCAAAGGGGAGCTTTTAATTAAGACGAAACAGTTCTTGTATCAGACTTTGGGGGAATTTATGAGCATAGCATTCGCCGAAAAACTAAAACAATCTTAACAGACTTACTATCCACTTCCGGTCACATATGAAAATCAAAGGCAACGATCACTATACATGTTATAAACAACTTCGGTTTGTATCAACAAGCCGGCCGGTACTTTTGTCTAATTTCGAAATTGAAAGCGATTTGCATTTGGATAAACCGAAGACAAGGAAATTGCCACGATCATCCAAGCAATTGGATCAAATTACGCCCGGCTTTCTTTGGCGGTACGATATCCAAATACAGATCTCTGATGGCTTATTTCATAAACAAAAGGAGCAAAATTCTACTGTGTGAAAAGGTCGTAATAAATGATCTTCGGAAATACATACGATCGTTTTCATTTTATTTTTTTTATCCTTTAATGAGCCGCAACATAGTAATCCAAAGTGAATCCTGGAAAATACCCTTAGCAATGGGCTAAACATTCACACAAACACATTTATTATAATTTCACCGAACACAATTGGCACGATCACTTGAACTTTCTTCTTATTATTTTTTCACCTTATGAACACCATATCATTGCACCCACATATTTCATTCAAGTAAATTCGTAAAAGCCGAACAATTTTCCTGTACGTAACGTTCAACAGAACAACCACACGCCGCGATTGTTTACATCAAACTGAATGTGATCGTGGGGGCCATTGATCAGAAATTCTTGTTGCGTACGATCTCTAGATCTTTTAATACCGGCTATACCGGCATAAGACTACTAAGATGTGTTCGCGAGATGAGCCCCAGGATGATCGCGGATGCTGCGATCATAACGACGAGGTTTACTTGAAATGAGAGCTGAACGCGCTCTGTTTTGGTTGTGATCGCACGTGTTTTCATCATCATGAGAGAATGATGATATATGGTGGAGAAAAAATGGGGAATTCTTGTATTGTTGTGATTAAATGAAAATTTTCACTTGGTGCAATGAAATGGAATAAAAATGTCCAGAGCAAAAAATGATCCCTAAAAAATAGCTATTCGAAAAAATTCCAAAACGAAAAACTTTTCTAATCGGGAAAAAAATGGGGAAATAAATCGATTTGGAAAAACCATCCCGTGAAGGCATCCAGCTTAATAGATGTGCTTTGAACCGAAGAAGATCATCGGAAAAAATTTGTTTCAAAGTAGGACCACAACTTGGTAAACTCACATCGGAAAAAAAACCTTAACTCGGGGAAATATCCCATTGGAATTACCCAACTAAAAAAAAATAACGGAACTATTGGACGTAAAGCCCAATCATATGATACTCTAGATGAAATAGGAAAGAGTTTATTATACCGGAAAATATGTCATCTCAAATTCTTTCGAATAGTGAATAGTGACTTTTGTATGGGAGGTGGTAAAATCAGAGGGGGGAAGTTTGTAATTTTTATACTCTAGATGAAATCTGAGAGTATTATAAGTTTGCCACAAAGTTTGTAACGCCAAGAAATAAGGCTCGGAGAAAAAAATGAATGATACAGAAGTTCGTATAATCACTCAAAAATCTCAAAACCGGATGTCCGTCCGTCCGTCCGTCTGTCCGTCTGTCTGTCCGTCCGTGTCCTCTCTAGCTTGAGAACGCGTTGAGCTAGAAAGTTCAAATTTTGTATACGTTGTTTTTAACAAAAAAGTAAGGTCAAGTTCGTGAACGAGCCAAATCGCTCGACCCCTTCTACCCCCTCCCATACAAAATGACACAATTTCGCGATCTGACAATAAACGGATTTGCTCGAAAAGTACAAATGACATTGATTTGCAATTTGGAACATAATACTTTTATGATGATTCCAATCTACTCTATAAAACTAATTTGTGTCTTCCCCCTCCTTCCACCACCTCCCATACAAACTGCACTTTTTCATGAAATGCTCTAAACCAATTTACTCAGTGCGTATAATAGTTATTGAGCTGAAATTGTGCACGAAATATTTATTTAAAATTATTATTAAGACCAAAAAAAATGAGATGATTAGCTGTACCCCTTCTACCCCCTCCCATACAAAATGACACAATTTCGTAATTTCATAATAAACAGAATTGCTCGAAAAATATAAATGCTATTGATCTGAAATTTGGAATATATTACTTAAATAATGATATAAATCTACTGTACAAAAGTTATTAGAGTCCTCCCCTTCCTTCCACCACCTCCCATACAAACTGCACTTTTTCATGAAATGCTCTAAGCAAATTTACTCAGTGCGTATAAAATTGACCGAGCTGAAATTGTGCACTAAATATTTATTTAGAATTATTAGTAAAACCAAAAAAAAATTAGGCGATTAGCCTTACCCCTTCTACCCCCTCCCATACAAAATGACACAATTTCACAACTTTATGAAAAGTCGATTTTCATGAAATGTATGAATACTACTGATCTGCAATTTAAGACATGTAAAAAGCATGATATTTATAGTTATTTCTGAAAAGTCATTAAAAACTCGCCCCTCCTTCTATCACCTCCCATACAAACTGCACTACTTCACTACATCCAATACACTAATTTTCTCAGTACCTATTAAATTTTTAAATCCTAAATTTTGTATAAAACATTTTGATAGCAACCTTACCGTCATGTGAAAAAATTATTTCAATGTCGTCACCCCCTCTACCACTTCCCCTACAAAATTTCTTAAGATACAAAAATTTCTCTTTCATCTAGAGTATCGCACGATTGGGCTTTATGCCCAATCGTACTCCTGTTATGTTTTAATGTAAAACCGAACATAGTATGCAAAATGTTTCATGCTGAATTTAAAGTTCATAGCTTTCATAATTTTCGAGGAAATTGAACAATTTTTGTTTGATTTTATGGTATTTGGAGGTGGCAGAGAAAGTGGGAGGTTTTGGATGATTTTGAAACAGCTTATAATTTTAAAGTCGATAGCTCACATATGTTCCAAGGAGAAATACTTTTCTTGAGTTTCCAATACAACAATTTGTATAGGAGGTGGTAGAAGCAGTGAAGCGAAGTTCATATTTTTATACTCTAAATGAAATCTGAGAGTATATTTTATTAGTCTTTCCGTTTGTAACTCTAAGAAATAATGATCGCACAGAGTCGCCAAGGGTACAGAAATATTTGTTGTCGCTCAAAAACCTCTATTCCGAGTGACCGTATGTCTGTCTGTCTGTCTACAACATAACTCTCGAAAGCTTTGACCTGTCTTACTGAAATTTTTTATATATAATTTTTAGCAAAAAAGTTACTTTAAGTACGTGAACGGACCAAATTCCCCCTCCCATACAAATTTCATGAAATTTCGAAATTTAAAAAAAATTATTTTTTTCGGAAACCATTTCAGTTATTGGCTTGAAAATAAGGTCATAGTATCGTTACACTATGAATATCATTGACGTCAAAAATATTGATCTGGTCCTTTTACTACTTCTACCATCTCCCATACAAATGCACAATTTTCAAAAATGCATTTATTCGGACTTGACTGCAACTAGTAAAGCTGAAGGAACCAATTTTTGTCATAATTAATGTTATTACAATTGCAACCAATTTTGTGAAAGCTATCAACTTCACCTCACTCTTTCTACCCCCTCCCATACAAATTTCCTTCGCCCATTTATGCAAGTTTGGGCTTGTAAGTAGTGAATGGGGGGGTGAAAAGAGTGGGTGGATGTGTATAAGTTTTTTGAATCAGTTTCAGAATTCTCTTGCTTACAATTCCTATGAAATTCGGAGTATTTTACATTCAATAAACCAAATCTTTGTATGGGAGGAGATAGAAGAGGAGAGGGAAATGCAAACTTTATAATAAAGTTTTATTTGGTTGTTTTTTTTTGAGAAGTGTTCGTACGAAATTTGAAATTCGTAGCTTTTCATTTGTTGATTTATTGAAATTGGTCGAAGTCATTCTTCTGTATGGAGGGGGTAGAAGAGCAAGAAGGATTTCAAAGCTTGAGATATTTTTAGAAGTGTTTATACAAAATTTCAATTTAATAGCTTTTATTACTTACTTACGATGGCGCTACAGACCAAATCGGACCTTGGCCTCCTGTATTTTCCGCCTCCATCTATTTTGGCTCAGTGACCATCAGTTTGAGAATTTTAGCAGTGATTTGCAGTCTGCGTCAATCAAATCCTCGCAGCGCTTCCGTGGTTTTCCGACAGGCCTCTGTCCATTCGCTTTTCCTTTCAGTGTGTGTTTGGGAATTCTTCCGTCATCTATTCGCTCCACATGTCCAGTCCATTGTAGTTTCTTAAATTTTATGAGGGTGGTCACTTCTGTATTGTCGAAAACGGCACACAATTCTCTATTTTATCGCATTCTCCAGAGTCTTCCCTCACAGGAACGAGGATTCTTCTAAGGACCTTTCTTTCAAAGACGTTAAGTAATTTTTCGGGTGCCTGAGTTAACGTCTACGTTTCTATGCTATACCATAACACAGGTCTTATTATTGTTTCATAAGGGCATACAACACGTTAAAATAAATATTTCTTCTTTCAAATGAAATTTTTCTCATTCAATTTTTTCAACGTATGCGAATGATTTGAACTCATGGAAGGAATAAAAATTATTAAAAATTATAAAATGTTTGCTTTAGTCAAATAAAAAAAAAATCGTACGAAAAATTCGGATTGAACCCGAGGCCGCCCGCATGGCAGGCGAGTTTTTCGACTGAACCACCGATGCCAGCGAAATTATCTCGACAAAACTTAGTAATCTACTGTGAGTCACATGACTTCAAATATATGCACAGTTTTTGCTTATTATATAGATATATTTTTAATTTAATCTTCCTGTGCATGTTCTTGTTTTTAATTATTGGAAGTACCAAATAATATGTCTTGTTTGCCAACATTATCCTTCTTTTAATTTCGATGAGTTCCATCCTTTGATAAGTTTGCCCCTAGGTATACAAAGTTGTCTACATTTCCTAGTTTCCTACTGTAATATTTTATTTGATTGGCGTCTTTTTCTTAGTTTCTATCATAACTTTTGTTTTATTTTCGTTAATTCGTAGTCGAGCTTCTGTACAACTTCGTTATAGGGGCAAACTGAAAATCTACTAAAAAAAGTTCACGGTACTTACAGTGTACCAATAATGTCTTCGTACAGCAGCTATTTGAAACTCAAGTGATAAAAAACAATAAATTGTTGCAAGAAATTTGTAAAAGTTTTAATGCAGATTTATTCATTAAACATTTTTATTTAATTTAGAAACAAAAACTAGTCCATTTAAATTATTCATAACAAAGCTATTAGCTAAAAATAAAATAAAGTCGACAATTTGCCTCCATTAATGTCTTCCTACATTTAAGATTTCGCTTGCCCTTCGATCTCTTGGCTGATAATTATCGATCATAATTATTTTCCACTCATAACGGTTTGTAATAACAGTAAACAAACAAACACGTGTGCTTACTGTCAAATGTAAATTTTATGAGTTTTGCTCAGTATAAATCGAAATAATTCCTGGTAAATACTTGTCGTTTGAAGAGCGTAAGCTTATAGTGAATTTACACGTAAAGGCGCAAAAATCATACGCGGAAATACCAAACTACTGTCCCGGAGCCGTTCTACTATCCAATCTGTAATCAGGCGCCTTACATATGAAGGCCGTGTAGAGAATAAGCCTAAATAAGGACGCCCTGCAATTCTCACTGATGCAGATCGGCTGCAAATCAAGCGTATGATTGCCAAGGATCCGTTCATAAATGCACCAAAAATTAGTGCAGAGCTCCGTCAATCCAATCAAAAAGAAGTTCATCCAGAAACAGTACGAAAATGCGTGATTAATGCCGGATTTAAGTCTCGTACACCTCGCAGAAAGCCACTAGTAAGTGAAGTTAATCGCAAAAAACGTTTGGACTTCGCTCAGCAATACCAAAATATATTTTCTGATGAGTCCAAATACAACATTTTTGGGTCTGATGGGAGACTTAGAGTGTGGAGAAAGCCAGGGGAAGCTTACACCCCAAAAAACCCCATCAAAACTATAAAAAACGGCGGCGGCGGCGTAATGGTATGGGGCTGTATGGCTGCCAGCGGTGTTGGAAACTTAGAAATAATTGAAGGAATCATGGATCATCGGGCATATATTGAAATTCTCAAGAGAAATTCGGAGCCAAATGCTGAAAAATTGGGTTTATCAAAGGACTTTTACTTTCAGCAAGATAATGATCCTAAGCACATGGCTCATAATACTAGGATGTTCTTGGCGTACAAAACTTCACATTTGCTTAAGACACCACCGCAAAGTCCTGACCTCAATCCCATTGAGCACATGTGGAACATGATGGAAAAAAGGATCAGGACTCATCATATTAGCTCGAAACCTCAGTTAAAACAGGCTCTTCTGGAGGAATGGGCGAAAATAGAGCCAAGCTATGCAAAAAAACTTGTAGAATCGATGCCACACCGTCTTAAAGCCGTAATTAAAAATAAAGGTTAACCGACTAAATATTAACAAAAAATGTATCTATAGTTTTTAAGATTTTTCATAAACTATTTCGTAAGTGTACGAAGACATTATTGGAGGCAAATTGTCGACTTTGTTTTATTTTTAGTTAATAACTTTGTACTGAATAATTTAAATGGATTAGATTTTGTTTCTAAATTAAATGAAAATGTTTAATGAATAAATCTGCATTAAAACTTTTACAAATTTCTTGCAACAATTTATTGTTTTTTATCTCTTGAATTTCAAATAGCTGCTGTACGAAGGCATTATTGGTACACTGTATTATGTATAACGAACAATAAACAAAGCAATTTCAAAGCACACTCGGCACATTTTATATTGATTGACGAAAAATGTGTTTTAAAAGCTGATTTTTTGACTTTAAAACAGCGATAATTACATGATTTTAATCAAAAAAAAACTAAATAACCTTTAAAAAAAAATATTAGATCGACCCGACCCTATTTTTAAAATATTTTTAGCCTTCCGGAAATTACTAAATTAAAACTAAACGTCCGGGTTCCTTGGTGTTTTTAGGTATTCCAAATGACAGTTCGTTTATTTAGTATTGCTCTACACAAAAACCAAGTAGGATTATATAATTTCAAGCTGAGGGAAAATGTTTTTTTGGGAAATTATTAAAAATTAAATAAATTCAATTTTAGTTTATTATTTGGCAGTGTAGTTCTATGCGTAGCAGTAGTTGGATACGAAAAAGAGGGTTTGATGATAAAAACCTCCGCAGGGTTATCCAAAACGTAGTTCTATGCGTAGCCATAGTTGGATACGAATAAAAGAGTTTGATGATAAAAAGCCCCGCAGGGCTACAATCTAGATTGTCATTTTCCCAAGTAATAAATTAAAAATGAATTTCCATAATTTTTCATAATTTCCCAAGAAAAAAAATTTCCCCAAAAAAAATTTTCTCTGCATGTATTTTTAATTAAAATTCCACCGAGAAAAATGGTGAAATCGATGTTTTAAAGACTAAAAGATCAGCTTTTGAAATGCATTTTTCGTCACTTTTCGGGTGGGAAATTGGTATAAAAAGTACTGAGCGCGCTTTGAAATTGCTTTTTTTATTGTTCATTATACATAATAAGTACCGTGAATTTTTTAGTGGATTATGAGTCGGTCCTTATAACGAAGTGGGCTTTACGCAAATTACAAATTTTCAAGCTTGTGGCATAAAATTTCTATCTAGGATTCTGAGTTGTGATTTTTTCAATACACGTGAAACACCTTGCGCAAGGTAGGGCCACCCTTACGTTTATAACAGTTTAGGTTCAAATTATTTTTTTTTCTCAATGTATATCATACAGATGTATTCCCTTGCAATTTAAACTTTGTATCTTTTTCCAGAGCCCTAAAAAATTTAGTGAAAATTTTCGACATTTTAGGCCACCACTTCCCTCTCCTTACATCCTCCAACTTAAAAACTTCGAAATTATAGGTTGTAGAGCCCAAGAATCCGACACAATTTCAACTTAATACCAGTTTTGAATTTTGAGATATGATATGGTTTGAAATTTTAAAAAGTGGACCATTTATGTAGTGCTCCCCATTGCCCCCCTACTAACTACTATATTGTCCACATGTTATATTTTTTTTCATAATCCGGTAGTATAGCTTTAAGAAACAATTTCTTTTCAATTACATAGCGTAAGAGATAGTCGAAATATTAATTTTTAAAGTGTTTTTTCCACCCTCCTGACCCTCTCCTTTACAGTTATTGGCCTCCCTCCAAGTCGATTACGGTGGATCTGTACGCCACCCAATTTGTCCTAAATATTAACTGTTTATGGTATGTAATTCTGAAGATATAATTATTTGAAAAAAAAAATTCAACTGACAAATGGTTTTTAGCTCCCGTTTTCGGACCCCAATTAATAAAAAAATTAAATTATTCTTATAGTTTGTCCTACAAACCATTCTACATGTGTATCAAATTTCAACTTTCTAGCTGAAAACATGATTCAGATATTCGAATTAGTATTTTTCAGTTCTACCGCTTCCACCACCTTCACCTTAACCCCAACATCCCCGAATATTAATATCCGCCTAAGATCAGCATCCATTCACGTAATAATTAACTTTCTATCTTCAATGGTACGGCGCACGGCGTACAGACACTCAGATTTTTATACTCTAGATAGAATCGGAGAGCTTACTCTAAAATTTGCAATGCCAAGAAATAATGCTCGCACAGAGGCGCCAAGTGTACAGAAATATTTGTTGTCGCTCACGAATCTCAAAACCGGATGTCCGTCCGTCCGCCCGTCGGTCTGTGAGCTTTCTTGGTTGATAACGCGTTTAGCTAGAAAGTTCAAATTTTATACACATAGTTTTTGACAAAAAAGTAAAGTTAAGTTCGTGAACGGGCCAAATCTCTACATCCCTTATACTCTCTCCCATACAAAATGACTCATTTTCAATTATTTACAATAATCACAATTTCTTGGAAACTATAAAGGCTAAAATTTTAAATTTTAGAAACTACTACGTTTATAATAAATTTTATGTTTGGTATAAGAATGATTCAAATCTCCCCAACTCCTTCCACCCCCTCCAATATAAACTGCACTTTTTCATAAAATACTCTAAACCAATCTCCGTACGTATAACATTTGTCAAGCTCAACTTTTGTACTAAATACTTAATTAGCATTATTATTAAGATCGAAAAAATTAACTGATTATCATCACTGCTTCTACACCCTCTCGTAAAATATGACAAAATTTCTCAACTTTACAATAAATCGATTTGAATGTTACTAGTTTGAAATTTGAGAAATGTCAATTTCTTAATACTTATAGTTATTTCCTCCGCTCCTTTCATCACCTCCCATACAAACTGCACAATTTAAATAAATCTATTATAATACACGAATGTTCTTAGTAGCGGTAGGTTATGTACTGTACACTTATTTTAGTGTAATATTGTCTAATAAAATAAGCTTTGGCCACACTTTTTTTTTTACTTAACGAAAACTAATATTGTCTATTAAAAATACGCTTTGGACACACTTTAACTTAATGAAAAGGCAATACGGTTTTTTTTTTGCGGAGGACACATGTTCCGGTGAGTTGTTTTTTTTTTGGGAGAAATAAAATTATAAAAAGAAAGTGTTGCTCAATTTAAGAAAAGAAAAAACGAATCACTACAGTACCTTGGTCAGCATTTCACTTAATACACTATAACTTACAAAATATTAATATATGATATTTCTTAAATATTTAGTTTTAAAGGTACAGATCTCAGCTTCAAAATGTCATCTCAACATTTTTATATAATGCACCACTATTATTAATGTTATGAACGAGAGTTTATTTAAAGTCAAAAATATAGAAATATTTACGAGCACAAATAACCTAACAATACCAGTTATTCATTAGAAAATTAATATTCGACGAATTTAATAAAAAATGAAATGAATTTTCTAGAATTCAACTAAAATAATGGTATAGAATTCTTTTTCAATGGAGCTACAGCCCAAACTATGTCTTCGGCAATAAACCTTTAGCAAATGGATGGTTTGCCGAAACTTTGCACTACTCTTGATTTCTCAATTCTTCACTTCATACAACCCGCTACAGATCAAGGTACAAATAATAAATAGAACCAAGGTACAAGAATGTTACCTAGCACCGAAAAGTATTTTATTTTAACACAAAGTAACAATCAGTCTGTTTCATAATAAGAGGATTCAAAACAGGATAAATAAGAAAGACGTAGAACAAGTCACAAGACTTTGCGAATTAGAATAAACATAATAACACTTAAAAAATTACTTTTGACACCGATAAACTATTTCTTCTTCCTGTGCGAAATACGAGCTACTTCGAAAGGATGACATGTATTGAAAATTTACTTAAACCAAAGGGCAAAAAGTAGTAAAAACCATTTTTTCAAACCGTTGTAAAATTCATCAAAACAGCAATAGGACCAAGAAAAAATAGGTCCACGGTACATGACCTTTCCCTACCTATTAAATTTCTGAAGCTAAAATTTTGTGTAAAACATTTTTGTAGCTACTCTAGCATGATATGAAAAAAAATAGATCAATGATGTCACTCCTTTAAGCACTCCACATACAAAACTTCGTGAGATCACAAAAATTTATTGTTTCACCTAGAGTATCGTATGATTGGGCTTTACGCGTAATCGTAGTAATGTTATGCTTTTTTTTTTTTTCAAAAAAACAAAATTCTAGGGTAGCAATTTTTTCTTTCCAGGTCGATCTCAATACTTTATTATTAGAATAATAAAGTAAAATCAAAAGGCAAAAAAATTTTAGTTGGAAAAAGTCCCACTAGGATTAACAATTTTCCAAATAAAACCATCAAAGAGTTCAATTCAGGTCAGTTAAATTATTTAATTGAAATTTTGCCAGTGGGTTTTGTTTTTTAATGTAGCAACAGTTCAGACTTTACTTCTCTGATCGTTGTATAAATATACATCTTCGTAAGGAGTGTAAGTCTCAATCCATCCTGCAAAACTATCACCACAAAAATATCCATCAGAATATCTAAAGTTGGTACATTCATCTGAAATTTTAGGAAACATTACAATACCTCATCAATAAGTCAGTTCTCTGAAAAGAAAAAACTTTTTCCTAATCCAATTTCTTTTTCTTCTTCTGAAACTTTTTCGCCACAAATGGTATCCTCTCCGTGCTACTCCATATCATGCTGTCCAGCATATCCTGTTGCTTCCTATACAATAAAATCTCATTTAAATTTTAAATATAAAGTTCATATACTGCCATTTTCCTAATTTCGTATCCTTTGCAATTCTGGTAGCCTACTTCTATATATATACATGGTTATGGTCAACATAAGGGATATGATGCGGGAGCAAGTATAGGGGCATCTATCTCCAGGATTGGTTCAACATATAGTATATGAGTACAATAATTTTAGTAAACATATGGACCCAATCGGGTTGGGATTCCGGCATAGATCCCCTTGCTTGAATGACAAGCAGCTATCATAGTGTTGTAATGGCATTTCGTCATATGTGTATAGTTTTGTATATCCTGAGACTTTGCTATGAATATGATTATGGAAATAAGCTGGCATGGACTGCATTTAAGATTATGGCCCACCTATCATGCCCGCTTATGTTAATGATTATATTGTACGTTGAGAATTGGTTTCGTATTGGTTCTTATGATAACCTGATGACACTATCGGCATTTGATTTTTCTGTTGATTACCTTTTTTTTTCTCCTCCGATATGCCATCAAAGTTCCGATTAAATTAATTGTTTCGAAAGTTTTCTTCTACGAAACTTTTTTTTTATATATATATTGGTTTTATCGCAGGTTCGATAGTTGGTTTTGTCGTAGTTTGTTTTCATTTCGTTGGATTTACATTGATTGTGTGTCTTTCTGAATAAGAAAATTACCAAGAAGTCGACGATTCATTAGCGTTTCGAATTATAGAGTCGTAAGAAATGTACGTCACGTATGTATGTATAAATATATATTAAATCTGGAAAATGTTGCATTAAGCACTGGTTCAAAACAAGAATTTAAGTCAATGACGATTGGGGAGTTTTCTTTTCTTAATCTTAGAAGAAACACAGTTCGAATTTACGGTAAGCTAATGAGCTGAGCAGTAGAAATACCTTAATAGTTTAGTACCAGAAAATTAATAAGAACAAAGAATGTGTTAATTTTAATTTTATTATGAGTTCAAAGAAATTTAAAATAAGGTGAATTCTTGACTCAAGCTGAAACTAAATGAATAAATTCATAGATGAGTTTCGAGACGTAATATATGTATTTAAAAGCTTTTTGCTCCATTTTAAATTGAATTAAAATACTATGGCACTTACCAAATTTAGCACTCGGTGTGCTGTGAAATAGCTATTAAAATTTGGTAGTCGGGTCAGACACCCTTTATAAAGAGTGTTTGAGCAAGAGGTGAGGGGTTGGAAAGGCCTATTATTTGACAGCTATTCGCTTTTACTTCTAGAATGGCACAACATCCTAAATCGGGCTGGGCCTCCTGACCTTCAGGTTCCTTAACATTTTTTGATTATTTATTGTGTAAGCGTTGTTAGACTTTCGCACAACCTTCTATCTACGATTTTTTTTTTTTTCATTTTCGTAGATTGATGTGACCAAGGTATACCCAAGCAGGCAGTGTGCCGTAGTTATGCGTCGACCGGGATTTGAGCTTACGACCTTCGCATTGTAGACCAACACGCTATCCAATAGTGTGCACAACGTACTCAAAAAAAAGACTGGCTCAGAGCAAGATGTGAAGACAACTAATCGACTTCCACCCGAACTTTCGACCAAAAATATCGCCGCAGTGACGGACAGAGTTGAAAACTACCCAAACCCCTTCATTCGTCAACGTGCGCAAGAACTCTACTTCTCCACTTCCACACTGCAGCGAATATTGACAAGAGATTTGGCTCTGCATGGTTGCAAGGTTCAATTGACTCAAGAACTTCAGCCGGCGGACCACCAGCAGCGCCGTACGCTCTCTGATTGGGTCTTGGAAACGAATCCTGCACCTCTTGTTAATACACACATACTAAAGAGAGGTCGAAAGTCGCAAAGATTACCTACACATAATCTTATCAAACAATAAGCTCCTTTTGAGTAATCATAAAGGAAACGGGAGATCCTATCAATATAGATATATTAGTAGAAGGACACATTCACAGTTTCAATCATTTTTTTTAAATACATTGAAATTTTAAATTGATAAAGAAAGTCTTAACAATTGCTTATAAAAACTTTAACGAATATTTATGATACGACTTAAGACTGCAGTAAAGCTAAGTTACAATAATTAAAGTTTTAGTTAATACTTGGAACTTGTTTTTTAGTTTTTTCTTACAGATAACCTCTTAAATTTAGTCATTCTTTCATCCTTGTAAGTATTTCTGCTTACAGAACTAATAAGGGATTCTGAATGCGAATTGAAGTTTTATTTATGGCGCAAGTAATAGGATGTTTCTTCATAGAATTGGAAGGGTAAGATTCCATTTTCAAAACTAAACCTGTGATCGGCAAATACAGGGTGTTTCTTAGAGACGGAGAACTTTAAATTGAAATAAAACACAGAAAAATGTTTTTAATATTTATGAAATTAGCTTTATTTGCAAGACAATTTTATAGCATTAGTGTTTGAATATGATTTCGGGCATGTGGCTGGCGCGTACATGGCGAGGCTTCCATGGCGTAGTGGACAACGTGCTTACTTCTCAGTCAATAGGTCGTGGGTTCGATTCCCACTCC
Organism: Chorisops tibialis; assembly: GCA_963669355.1. NCBI lineage: Eukaryota > Metazoa > Arthropoda > Insecta > Diptera > Stratiomyidae > Chorisops > Chorisops tibialis. The sequence continues at coordinate 293,219,645 of OY770262.1, forward strand.
AGGCGGTATTTTTTTAAGCCCAAATTTTTCAGTTGCTATTGGTGATAAAAAATTATTCGCAATAAAATGGGGAAACGGTGTAAAAGTGAAACAGTTCCACTTCAAGAAGGCCTAGATACTCAGTTGATAGTTTCTGTTCGCTTTCTATCATTCAGTCCCCCATAACATCTGCAAATATTTGTCAGTAAGCAGCCAGTACAACTGAGCAGTATACCAGCTTCTGCACTCGCTACGGTCGTTCTCACTCCCCTTCCCCTACCTTCCCAATCCCATTCCTTCCCTCCATGACTGTGCTTGTGCATTGCACATAAAGGCCGAAATTGCCTATAACACAGGTCATTCTGTAAAAAAAAAAAATCTGGAAGCCCAATTTTCACACACTCTTTGCGGTAAATCAGGCTGCATTTCGGCAATAACGCGGTGAATGTTGGCTTTCAAGTTCTCAAAAGTTTCTCGTTTATCGGCGTAGACATGGAACTTTACATATCCCCATAGAAAAAATCGAATGGCGTCTAATCGCACGAACGAGGTGGCTAGTTAACAGGCCCCTTTCGTGAAATTAATCGATCCTCAAATGTTTCTTTCAGTAAATTAATTGTATTGCGCGGTGTGTGGCATGTGGCGCAGTCCTGTTGAAACTCCTTGTCTGTGACATTAATGCCTTCCAGTTGAGGTATGAAAAAGTTAGTAATCATGTCTCTGTACCTCTTTCCATTGACTGTAACGTTCTGACCAACATCATTTTTGAAGTCATTTGTTCCAAAGATTCCACCGGCCCATAAAGCGCACCAAACGGTGACTTTTTCTGGATGTAATGGTGCTTTGACAATGGATTGTGGATTATCATCGCTCCAAATGCGGCAATTTTGCTTATTGATATAGCCATTTAGCCAAAATTGTGCTTTATTACTGAACAAAATTTTCAAAATTTTCAAATTTGAACAATTTGCATTGTCTATTCGTGAGTCTATTCATGGTGAATTAACAAACCAAACTAACCCCAAAACAACCGGGAGAAAACAGTGTTACCAATTGGCCATTTAAAGTTCTCCACTTCTAAAAAAACTCCCTTAATAATGCGGGAAAGGTGCTCGCTTGCTTTTATATTTGACTTAACCAAATCGAAAGTAATGGCAGCCGAATCAAGCTCTCTTTTTCTCTGTTGTCATATTTAGCAGAAATAACTCATCTTTGTAAAAAGTCAAACGATAGCTATTAAATTGAAGATGTCGTAAGGCAAATAGTACAAACTGTACTTCTTTCAACCCGTTTCGAGGGGAAACGGTATAAAGTGATCAAAAAACACTGACCTATTCAAGCACATGCACCGAAAGCGCACAGAAGAGAGTTTTATATCATTTCAGCTATTGAATTCCTTTTAGTTTTCTCTTTATGAATCCTTGCATAAATTTTCTGTAGATAAGATTTAATAGTTAATTCAGTGTCAACAATTTCTCTAAAATCCTTAATTTGGAAAGCACGTTCTAAGTTTTCATTACTAATACTACAAATAAACAAAAATGAACCCGATTTTTTTTAAAAAAAGAAATTATTCTACAATTTATTTCGTTCAGTTGCATGGCGTTATACAAAACCATTCAGTCAAAGCATCAATGCAGCTTTACAAAATATATAATCTACAATCTAGATTGGATTCGATAGCTCTGAAGATATTCAAGTCATTAGCCTAAAAGGATAAGTTGCATTCTTTCGTAAGTAATGCCACCTCATCGACAAAAATCATAAATAAAACGGATCCCAGTATGCTACCTTGAGGAACACCAGAGGAGAAGGAGACTATAGTCGTTTTGGATAGATGCGATGGAAACATTCTTGTGTGCGGGGATTTTTTTATGCACTTATATATTTATTTACCAATATATTTATTTACTTCTCCTTCACTGTTGAACACTGATGATCTAAAAATTTACAGAGTAATAGATAGTGCCAGAGACTGCTCTGAATTATAGGGAAATATAGAGGGCTTACAAGATTGGTGCGACCGCAATAGGCTTCATTTGAATATTAATAAGAGCCCAGTATTACTTTTTTTAGACAGCGCGAAACTCTATCATTCGGTTATCAGCTTTCTAATACATTTATTAATGACCAAAACGATTTAAGTATTTTATATGACGCTACTAATAAATGTGCATAAAAAAGTTCACGCATATGGGTTCGAACACAAGCTCACCGATTGTTCTTAACGGACAAGATGTGGAATAGGTGCAAAACTTTTGTTACCTCGGAATTAATTCCAGAATAGACGGCAGAGACGAAAAGGATTTGAGGATCGTATAAATAAAGGCAGCCCATCGGTATCCATTCCCCTTTCTTGAGGTTAAGAGAGATCTCCCATCGAAGCACGAAGCTACGAATATTTTACGCATGCATCACATTCGTATTGTTATATGTTTATATTACACGAAAATGACTGTTCGATTTACCAAGAAATTTCATGAACCATTTCGTCCGACGCATTTAAGGGATCTTTTGGCCAAAAGTGATCTCGAACGACGAACTTTGGAGTACAACTAGACAGACTAAAATAAGCATTGAAATTCAAAGGCGGAAGAGGCAGTGGATCGGTCACACTTTAAGGGAACCAGAGCGAAACATCACCAAACAAGCTGGATTATATATCTCAAGGAAAACGACAGGTTGACCCACCATATTGCCCATGGAAGTAAGCATTTGAGCTGGAGGCGAGGGGAATAAATAAGTCCTGACCGATGCTCAGGATCGCACCATATAGAAAAGAACTGTTGATTGACAAAAGTGACTCTAATCTCTCTGCTTCCCGACAGTTTTCCTCTCGTAAAGATTGTGTACGAACTCATGTCCATAATTTTGTTATAGAGCCATTTTGTTTCTTGGAGGGCAGTTATGTTCACGTTGTGTTTTGCTACTTCTTCGAGGAACTCTTTTGGAGCTCCTGTCCTAAATAAGGATCGAATATTACAAGATCCTGAAGAGTAGTCAATTTTTTTCATTTGAGGGTTCATTGCCTTTCAGTCATTCTTTTGCGAGGCTGTTATTCAGGCTTCTGGACATAGGTTTTTTTCGATGATTCATTGTCGGCGCCTTGCCCGACCCCCGACCTGATGGGTCAAACCTACGTATTTATTACACCTTCATAGAAAAATGGTGCGAGTTTTTAAATGTGACATATTGGAGTTCTCACAGCTATGCTGCGAGTCTAACTATGTCGTATTTCTTGCCTAGTTCCTGAGTCGCTCTGGTGTTACTGGCCATTCTGAATAACGTCATGCTTCCTCCTCCTTTCACAAACGGGCTTGGGACCAGTAATGGCGGAGTTGTTGAAACATACGCATATAATTGTTAGATGTTTGTTCATCATGAGAAATTTTGAAATAAATTAATTTTTGTAACCAAATCCAAGCCATTTTTTTTTTTCAAAATTTATTTTCTAGGAATTATTTAACACAAAAGTTTATATTTTGAAGTTGCTAATGTGGTATATATATAATAGTTAAACTACAACCGAAACTTTGAAGACTAATGTAGATGGCCACTCGATTTTGAGATTTTAAACGACAACAAAAACTGCAGTAATCCTGGCGACTCTCCTCTAGTTTTATTTCTCAGAGTTACAAACGTTGAACTATTCGCAATATTTTTTTCAAATTTTATCAAAAGTGCAAACATTAATTTTAAGTCCTTTACAAAATATAATTTCTCATAGGCTAACGTTGCAGATAAAATATTATCTTAACGAACATGAAGCAGTGCAGTACATATTAATTTCGGCGTTTAGTCACCTTAATAACTGATATCGAGTATTGAATGATTCTCTCTATATCACTGAGTAGCGATCAATCAATGATATTTGATGTAAAGACAAAAAACCTATCCCTAAAAACGTGTCGAATCACCTTAATTTCCTTTTAACGCATATTTTTTTCGGCACACTCGCACATACGAATTGAAACATTTCACGGTTTATTTACGTAACAATGGAACGAATTGTGTTTATTATGATTATGATTTATGATGAATGAGTTTGTCATCTACTCAACCGGTAAGTAGATGGAATCATTTTGTTAGCTATACGTTAGCTGTTGTGTTTTTCTTTCACTAGTTATACTAACTATGTATGTCATCTATTTAGGACTTAATATGTACAGAGTCATATTTGCGGTTAGGGTTAGTCATTTGTATAGGCCAGACAAAAGGACAATGGTGTTTGGCAGGATATAGGAGAAGTATAAATTAATATTGTGATCCGTCTTTCTGTAACAAAGTGCTCTGACTTTTATGAAGTGACCCGACTGGTCAATACTTACTTTTCGTTCTAGCAGGATAAAAAAAAAACCCCAGCGTGTAGTCCGATTGTAGATGTGATATTTCAAATTTGAACAGTAAAGTAATTGAAAAATTACCACTACAGATAATAATTATGTCTAAGGGCGTTTTATTAGTGGACTTACAGAACGATTTAACCTTTGTATTTTCCTTGTTTATGGGTACATTTAGTTTTTGCGGCAACGAATGGTTAAAAAGATACTTTGAAGGTGTTTGGTTTTCGCTTATATGCGCCTATAATCTAGAATATTAAACAATACTTATTTTACTTACCTGCAGAAATTCTCAACGCGAAGGACGACGATATAAATAAACTGCAAACAAGTCGGGCGAAACTTTATTATTCTTGGGACAAGTTGTGGATGAGTGGAAAGTCAATATGCAGGTTAGAGTGGTTAGGGAAGGTTAAGTGAAAGGGAGTTATTGGGCAGGGCTGTTGTCAATTTAACAATATTTCATTCGATTCTGCAAGTTTAGGTTCTTATGAGGGTAGGAGGAAGGGTAATAGTAAGGGTGGGTATATGTTAATACCTTTTTAATTAATTGCTTGAATCACGTCCAATATTCTCTGTATAGAATGTGTTTCATAGACGAAGTTGCATAGAATTTTCATAAAATTCGATGTATTTTACATTCACGAAACCGAAATTTTGTATGTAGGGGTAGAGTAAGTAGGGGAATCGTAAAATTTGATATGTATTTTTATTTCGCTTCTCTTGTAAGGTGTTTGTATAAAATTTCAAGTTCGTAGCTTTTAGTTTGTTGGTTATTAGTTGATTTAATGAAATTGATCGAAATCATAGTTTTGTACGGGAGGGGGTAGAAGAGCAAGCGCGATTGCAAAACTTTTAAAGCAACTTCATTTGAATTATATTTATAAGCTTTAATGCAAAATTTGAAATTGATAGCTTTTAAGAGTAAGCTGATAACTGATTTCTTAAAAATGCTCGAAAAAATAATTTTGTATGGGAGGGGGTAGAGAAGGTAGGTGAATCGTAAAACTTGTGATGTCTTTTTCTTTTCCTTTTATTGTAAGGTGCTTGTACAAAATTTCAAGTTCGTAGCTTTTAATTTGTTGGTTATTAGTTGATTTAATGAAATTGGTCGAAATCATACTTTTGTATGGGAGGGGGTAGAAGGGCAAGCGCGATTTCAAAACTTTTAACGTAATTTAATTTCAACTATTTTTATAAGTTTTTATGCAAAATTTCGAATTGATATCTTTTAATAGTTAGGTGATAATTGATTTTTTAAAAAAGGTCGAAAAAATAATTTTGTATGGGATGGGGTAGAAGCTTTAAAGGTTTTCGACCAGTTACTATTTCATATATTAAGGGAATTTTTTTAAGGCATTTCGCAAATTTTCAAAAAATATAACATTTGGACGAAATAGTAGTGGGGGGAAATGGGGAGCATTTCAAAAATGATGCACTTTCCAAAATTCAAAACGTTATAATTCAAAATTGAGTACAGATATCAAATTAAAATTTTGTCAAATTGTAGAACTAGGTAGTTTTTAAATTTAGTAAAAATTATACGACGGGAGGTGTAAGGGGAGGGAGGTGGTAACCAAAAATGTCGAAAATTTTGAGTGATTTTTTAAGGGCTCTGGTGAAAGATACAAAATTTAAATTTTCCATGTGGGTACATCTATTTGTTGTACATACAGAAAAAGTAATAAAAATTTCACAATTGTTATGCACCGACCCCCCTGGTCTACCGTGCACAAGGTGTTTCATGTGCAATGAAAAAACCACATAAGCTGAAAATTTTTGAATGAAATTTGAAGGTAGAAACTTGAAAACTTGCGAAATGCATTTAAAAAAAATCTTTAAAAGAATGAAATATTAACTGGTCGAAAAATTTTAACACTTCTACCCCCTCCCATACAAAATTATTTGTTCGACCATTTTTAAGAAATTAATTGTCACCTAACCATTAGAAGTTATCAATTTAAAATTTTGCATAAAGACTTATAAAAATAGTTGAAATGAAATTACTTTAAAAGTTTTGAAATCGCACTTGCCCTTCTACCCACTCCCATACAAAAGTATGATTTCGACCAATTTCATTAAATCAACTAATAAAAAACAAATTAAAAGCTACGAGCTTGAAATTTTGAACAAGCACCTTACAAAAGAACAAAAAGAAAATTGCGCACAAATTTTGGAATTCTTCTACCTCTTCTACCCCCTCCCATACAAAATTATTTTTTCGAGCATTTTTAAGAAATCAGTTATCAGCTAACTCTTAAAAGCTATCAATTTCAAATTTTGCATGAAAACTTACAAAAAGAATTGAAATGAAATTCCTTTAAAAGTTTTGCAATCGCGTTTGCTCTTCTACCCCCTCCCATACAAAAATAGGATTTCGACCAATTTCATTGAACCAACTAATAACCAACAAATTAAAAGCTACGAACTTGATATTTTGTACGAGCACACTACAAGAGAAAGGAAATAAAATTGCGTCACAATTTTTACGATTCCCCTACCTCCTCTACCCCCTCCCATACAAATGTTTGGTTTCGTGCCTGTAAAATACACAGAATCTTATGAAAATTCTATACAACTTCGTCCATGAAACTGACATTCTATACAGAGAATATTGGACGTGATTCAAGCAATCAATTAAAAAACTATTAACATCCACCCACCCTTACTATCAACCTTCACCCCTCCCCTCAAAAAACTCAAACTTGCATAAATAAACGAACGAAATATTGATTATATATACTGAAGCTTTTGAATGTTTCTGCCCAACCCAAGAACCCTCTTTCACTTAGTCTTCCCTAACCACTCTAACCTGCATATTGACTTTCCACGCATCCGCAACTTGTCCCAAGAATAATAAAGTTTCGCCCGACTTGTTGGCAGTTTATTTATTATGTGAATAATTCGATTTTTTATACTCTAGATGAAATCTGAGAGTATTATAAGTTTGCCACAAAGTTTGAAACGCCAAGAAATAAGGCTCGGAGAAAAAAATGAATGATACAGAAGTTCATATAATCACTCAAAAATCTCAAAACCGGATGTCCGTCCGTACATCCGTCCGCCTGTCTGTCCGTCCGTGTCCTCTCTAGCTTGAGAACGCATTAATCTAGAAAGTTCAAATTTTGTTCACGTCGTTTTTGACAAAAAATTAAGGACAAGTTCGTGAACGGGCCAAATCGCTCCACTCCTTCTACTCCCTCCCATACAAAATGACACAACTGCTCAATTTGACAATAAACGGATTCGCTCGAAAAGTATAAAAGCTATTGGTCTCAAGTTCCGAACATATTACTTTTATGACGATATCAATATACCATATAAAATTATGCGTGTCCTCTCCCTCCTTCTACCACCTCCCATACAAACTGTACTTCTCCATGAAATAATCTAAGCCAATTTACTCAGTGCGTATAAAATTTAGCACGCTGAAATTTTGCACTAAATATTTATTTAGAATTATTAGTAAGATCAAAAAAAATTAGACATTTAGTTTCACCCCTTCTATCCCCTCCCATACAAAATGTCACAATTTCGCAATTCGACAATAAACGGAATTTTTCAAAAAGCATGAAAGCTATTGATCTGCAATTTGGAATATAATACTTCTATAATAATTTCAATCTGCTAAAAATTATGCGTGCCCTCTCCCTCCTTCCACCATCTCCCATACAATCTGCACTTTTTTATGAAATACTCTAAATAAATTTACTCAATACGTATGAAAATTATCGAGCTGAAATTATGCGCTTAATAATTATTTAGAATTATTAGTAAGACTAACAAGAAATTAGGCGATTAGCTCCACTCCTTCTACCCCCTTCCATACAATTTGACACAATTCAACAACTTTACAAAAAGTAGATTTTCTTGAAAAGTATGAATGCTACTGATCTGCAATTTAAAAAATGTCAATTAAATGATGTTTACAGTTATTTCTAAAAACGTCATTAATAAATTCACACTCCTTCTACCACCTCCCATACAAACTGCACAATTTCACTAAATCCAATACACTTAATTTCTCAGTACCAATTAAATTTTTGAATCCTAAATTTTGTATAAAACATTTTGATAGCAACCTTAGAGAGATGTGAAAAAATTAGTTCGATGTCGTCACCCCCTCTACCACTTCCCCTACAAAATTCCTTAAAATAAAAAAATTCTCTTTCATCTAGAGTATCGCACGATTGGGCTTTACGCCCAGTCGTAGTCCTGTTATGTTTTTTTATTAAATATAAGCTTTAAAAATGTTGAATAATTAATTAATTCAAGCCTTAGCTTAAATTTCTAGTTTTTATATTCTTAATAAAAAAAGTAAAGACATCCAACAAAAGATGTCGCCCGATTTGCCGAACTTTAAACCGATTCGTTTCCACTCAAAGCACGACAAATATGGGCAATATTGCCAAATCTACTTGTTCACCTTTTTCTGATCAGGAAGAAAAAGGTGAACAAGTAGGTCTTTCGGACAGGACAGAAATTTCAATACTGGTAACACTTTGATCGAAAGGTAGAGTGTAGCCTAGTGGGAAGCGTGTTGGTCGTGAGTTCAAATCCCGGTCGATGCAATGTATAATTCCAGCACATTGCCTGCTTGGATATACCTTAGTCACCTCAATCTACGAAAATGAAAAATTCGTATAAAGAGGGTTGTGCGAAGGGCTAACAACCTCTCCACAATAAGTTTTTCATTTCATTTTTTCATTTCATTTCATTTATTGACTTAAATATACTGTTACAGAAACTTACAAATTAGTGTTTAAGCAAGTCGGCTTCTCACGAAAGAATTCTTGTGTGTGAGAGCCACAGGGCATCAATCTGATTAATATTACAAAAGTATTACATATCTTATTGGAAAAATGAAAGATTTACAGTATTGCTTCATTCTCGATAATTCTGTAGAGCAGCAAATATAGTTAACAATTTATACAATTAAACTCTCAAACAAATTTTTATTACTTAGAACAAAATTCTTTAACATTAATTTATAATTTCTAATATTAAGTGCATGTTTGAATTCTGCTGGAAGGTTATTAAACATTATTGGGCCCAAAAATTGGAAATGACGACGAGCGGTATTCTTATTGCACTTGCTTACAGCTAGAGGATTACCTAATTGCCTTCGGGTAGGGTATATTGAGCGATGAATTGGGGAATTGACTTGATTACAAAACACAAATTTCAAAAGATCAAACACGTATAATTCCCTGATTGTCATGACTGAGAATTCGTTAAAAGCTTGTGTTGTTGAGTCAAATTGATTTTTTCAAACATATTTTAACTATTTTGCTGTGTAACTTGAGAAGCGGTGATAAAGTTGCGGTGTATGTCCCACCCCAAGCGAATATGCCATATTGCAATACGGATTGCACAAGAGCGAAGTAAGTTACTTTCATAAGATGCAGGTCTAGTATATGTGAAAGGGTTTTAATTTTAAATACAGTTTTCCTAATCTTGCTACAAAAGTTTGCGATTTGAGATTTCCAATTTAACCTATTATCTAAGATAACTCCGAGATAACGTACCTCCATTACTTCCTGAATTATATTACCACGAAAGGATATATTTTTATTTCCAGTGCTTCCAGGTCGAATTCCGGGAAACCACAGGCATTTAGTTTTATCAGTATTTAAAACCAGTCTATGGAGTGATAGCCAAGAATGTATATCATTCATGATAGACTCCGCCGTAGTACTGACATCAATGAATGTATTATCTTTTACAAGTACCACTGTGTTATCTGCGAAGGAAACTATACGACTGTTGCGATATTTTACTTGAATGTCGAGTAGGTCATTCAGGTAGATGTTAAACAGAATAGGCCCCAAAACTGTGCCTTGTGGCACTCCACTTTTCAATACCATAGGTCTACTGATTTCAGAACACAACTTTACACTCTGAGTACGATTTTTCAAATAAGAGCTGAATAGGTCATACGTTCTGTTCGAGAAGCCTAACCTTTTTAGTTTCTGCAACAGGAGCTCGTGATTAACAGTATCAAAAGCTTTTTTAAGGTCTAAAAAAATAGCAAGAACTTTATTGTTTTTATCCGTATGCTCGTTTATGAAGCTAACAACTTCACAAAGCGCGTTGTTTGTACTACAGTTAATTTTAAGCCCATATTGGTAGTTAGAAAGAATGTTGTTATCAACAATATGCTGTTGCACTCTGTAATTGATACATTTTTCCAATAACTTCGCAAAATTTGATATAATGGAAATCGGACGATAATTACCTGGTTGGAACTTGCAGTTCCCCTTATGGATTGGAATTACGTTAGCCGTTTTAAATTTATCAGGAAAAATTCCCTGGATTAGCGATAAATTAAAAATATGAGTTAAGGGTGCAACAATACGATGACCCAGTTTCTTAATTGTCTCAGTAGAGTATCCATCAGGTCCTTTTGATGTATTCAGTTTTAATTGGTTGGTAAAAGAAAAATGTTAGGAAACCTGAATGTCACGAGGCCAAGGTCCGATTTGGGCTGAAGCGCCATTGTAGATGGAGATGTGGAACACTTTGATCGATAGCCAGAGCTTCCGATTGAGAGCACTGTCTGGAAGCAATTGCGTTAATGCATCTTTTCTTCCTATAGAAGTCGAGCTTGCGCTCGCCGCGAGCAAAAATTTTTCTCGTGTTGACCGGCGGTCTCGTTCTGTTTTATATGCGACTAAAAGCAATTAGAGGAAAGGTGGAAGCATTTTAATAAGACGCATCTTCCTTTCCTGTTGAAGTTGAATTTGCACTCGTTGACCGAAAAATTTTGCTCGTATTGGCCGGCGGCGGTCTTGTTATGCGTTTTTAAAATCACACCTTTTTCCCTGTAGAAGGCTTTCAACTTTCGATGGTCAGAAAACGCGTAAGAAAAAAAAGCTGTCCTGAGCACGTAAATGCTGTAAACAGTGGTAGACGAAAACAATGCGCACTTTCTCCCACAGAAATTTTTTAATAAATTTTCATATTCGTGCTGAATTCAGGTTAGCCTTTCTAAACTGAAAAAAGGACAAAACGTAAGGGAAGCATTGCTTCCCTTGAATCAATGAGTCGATTGCGACGTAATGATGCGAAGTGGTTTTGGAGTAATGGTTATGACGTAGCTTTTTCAAAAATTAAAAACTCTATGGCGGATGAAAATTTTCTCATACATTTTAATCCGAAATTGCCCTTAATCTTAGCGACGGATGCTTCTCCATACGGTGTAGGAGCCGTATTATCGCATAAATTACCAGATGACACGGAAAAACCAATTTTTTTCGCTTCCCAATCACTAACGCGAACGCAGTAACGCTACGCGCAGATCGACAAGGAAGCATATGCTATAATCTTTGGAGTTAAAAAGTTTTTCCAATATTTATACGGAAAAAAATTCATTTTATTTACGGATCATATGCCCCTGGTGCAAATATTCTCACCAAAAAAAGAACTCCCAGTACTCAATGCTACTAGAATGCAACATTATGCTGTTTTCTTGCAAGGCTTTAATTTTGATATTATGTGCGAAAATACCCAATGTCATGATAATGCAGATGCTCTATCTCGTTTCCCGAACCCCAACCAATAGGTTCGAATACTATCGCTTCAGAAACCGAAAAAGAAGACACGTTGAAACCATTATTAACTTCGTTGAAAACGGGAGATCCATTACACGCTTATGATAGGTTCGGTATCGACCAGCAAGAATTCTCATTAATTCAAGGATGCATTTTAAGAGGATCTAGGGTATTGATACCCAGATCACTCCTTTCCAACATTTTACAAGAATCGCATTATGCACACTTTGGAATCGTAAAAATGAAGACATTAGCTAGAAGGTTTTGCTGGTGGCCTTCAATAGACTCAGATATAGAAGAACTGACTCGAAACTGCTTAGACTACCAACAAGTAAAAGTTAACCCTGCCAAAGCTCCAGTGCATTCGTGGGAATTGGGAATACCCAAGTAGATTTTATGGGACCTTTCCTGGGAGTATATTTTTTTAATTTGGTAGATACTTACTCGAAGTGGCCACAGGTTTTTATTATAAAAGATATAACTAGTGAAACAACTACTGATATCTGTAGATCAGTTTTTGCCAGATTTGGACTACCGGTTACATTAATAAGTAAAAACGGGACATAGTATACGACACAGAAATTTAAAATGATTTTGAAACTAACAGCACCTTACCATCCTGCCACAAAAGGACAGGCAGAGCGATACGTTCAAACAATGAAACCGATTTACAAACGGAACTATGGCAGCTTCTTATGCGGTATAGGTGATTGCCACATTCTATAACGAATCAGTCTCAGTCAATGGTTATGTTAAATCGAGAAATTCGTACAATACTAAATTTGATGATTCCGATAAAACCAAAAACGCCAAGATCCAATGAGCCGCAAACATATATTCGCGAATTTGAAGTAAATGATCGTGTTGCTGTTAGAGACTATAAAAAGGGGGAAAAATGGAGATTTGGAAGAATAAAGATAATAAGGCAAACTCCATTATATAATAACTTTGGCAAAAGGTCGATTTTGGAAACGCCATTTAAGTCAAATAAGGAGAGTGGGCGCAAATATTGAAACTTTAGTGGAAGATCGCGAATTTATTGAAAAGTATTGCGAAACGTTTAAGGACGGAAACGTAAAAACAACTAACACACTTCCGGATGTTCAAGATAGCGATTCGAAAGAAGCTATAGATAATAAACCTGTTCCCTCGATTATTCGTTCAACCATTAATATGAAAGAAACGAGTAACCACGTAGAAGAGCCTTCAAATAAAGTAGAATTACGTAAATCTAAAAGAACTAATTAACCGCCAATCAGATTAACCTATAAAAAAAATTAATGTATTACTTAAAGTTTAAGCATTCCGTATGAATAACTTTTTTAACATCACCATAAAAATGTTATTAAGTGAAATATTCCTAACTTGTATTTTTACCCACTTTGTTACCAAAAATATGAATTAAATTAATTATATTTAAGCTATCAAAATCAATGAATAAAATGAATTTAAATTGTCATGATTCTGATGTAAAAAATTGTAACCTAAAATGTAGTGCAAAACTAAGATCACTCATTCCTCCTCTCTACGTCCAGCCTCTGAAACGCATTGCCTGCTAGAATATTTCCAAGCATGAATAACCTTCAACGCTTCAAAATTAATATCCACCGCCATTTACGTCTCTCTTCCCCAAAATTCCTATATGTGCAATGCATTATAGAGCGACCACCAAAGTTAAATGCAAATTTAATTGAGTAGTTCAAGTAATTAGAAAGCTGAAAAATTTTCTTGGAATATAGCAACAACCCACATTTAAAATCAGCAAATGCTCGCAAAAGCTTTTTAGTTGCTAAGATCTTGTAATCTGTTCTCAAAAATTAGTACCTCTCTGCTATGCAAACTGAATTAAATCAGAGCTTGCCAAATTCGTTCAAGTGCACTATGGATCTCCATGAATTGAGACATACGATTTTTTTTCACCTATATTACTCAAATTTTCAATCCACCCAAGCCAAAATCATTTAAATTCATCAATTCAATTGATTTCCAAAATATAGTTAAAATAAAAAACTTCTTATCAACTAAAGAAGCTTCTGAAATACCTTATTGCTTGAAAATCTCAAAAATATGCATCGCACACAAATTCTAAAAGCAACATATTGGATTGTATTTGAGTGATGCAACAACAATCCTACAAAGACGTTAATAAGCTCTATTTTAAATTGCACACAATTTTCAAAGCCACAATTCCATACATTCAAATATTTTTTTTTAAATACCATACATGCTTGTATAAAATACGTTTAAAAACTTTTCCCCAAGGATATGATGCTTCGTTTTGAAAAATATATGGGCAGTGAGATGGGCATAAAGGCAGATGTTGTTTCGGTCCAATTCACTACCAACTTCATAAATAGAATGCCGGTTTGCCGTATATATACCGAAAAGAGTGTATTTCTCGTGAACTAGAGTCTACTATCCGAGTATTCTGCATCCTCCCTCTTCCCTTCACCTCCCATTATCGTCCGAAGAGAATCATTGAATCCAGCACGACGTTCTGGTTAATTTAGGTAAAAAAAAACTAATAATAAAAAAAACGGCATTAGCTTCCGTTTCGGAGATATAAATGCAGAGAAATTGAAATCTGAAGGGCTAAAGACCTTATGGCTGATATTCTCGAATTATGCTATTTACTTTACGATGTTCTTTGCTCCATCATCATCTGGTTTTAGTTATGATCCAATTTACCCGATTGAATTCGGGGATCTAAGCACTGCATAAGCACGTCAATCTTCGTATGTCACTCGTCAATCAGCCAAACAGCGGATGCTGAAGCACAGGGTCGTATGCATGACCTCTCACTTCCCACTAAACGATTCGTTAATGCTTAATGCACCACTTGGCTCGATAAAGCCGCTTCCAGCTATTTTTCCTAATCGATTGCTGAAGTGGTTCCCGTAATGGGCCAAATCATTTTAATTGATCCCTCGGTAATATTCAAGACGTTTACGATACTCTCGCTCCTAATGACATTATTATATGTGTATCTGGATTGCCATTAGAGACACTTACATATATGATATGGAGCTGCTTCTGTGATACGCTATTCATATCGATTTTTATTTCTCTTTTGGTTACAAGATAGTTTAAACTAAGAAATTAAGAATAGACATTCATCGAGAAATTGAACATTATTAAAATGTTATATAGAAATTTGGATAAAACTTAGAAGCACTTTACAGTAGTGTTTAGTAATTGAAATAGAATCTTCGAAGTTCAAGCTACTCCTGTCTATTGTGTCTATCGCATTGAATTCTTTCCAAACCCCTATAGCAACTATATCGAAATGACCGTATTAAAAATAATTTTTATTTACGATATTATGTTTTTTTAACTAGTTAATCTGTTAATATTGATCAGAAATTCCAGAATCATAACATTGCATACCATAGTATACTATCACCAAGTCCTTCTTGTTTTAATGATTTCTGTCCAATCAGCATTTTATGTATCCTTTCGAAAGTATTGGAGAAGATATTGTCTATGCATATGGACGAATATATATTGAGCAACAAAATGCTATATTCTTTTCAATCAGGGTGTCGGCCTCACCACACCTGCGAATCTGCAGTGATTCAATTAATCTCGGGTATTAGAGCCGATATGGACAACAATATGATAACCTATCTTGTTCTTTTAGACTTTTCTAAAGCCTTTAATACGGTGGGCCACAGAAGACAAGCTATCGTCTATTTCCATTTTTTCTACGAGCGTAGTCAAAGTACTTGGTAGCTACCTAACCAACAGATACCAGCAAGTAAAAATTGATTATGTTCTATCCTCATCTTTACTCCCTTTGTGTAGTGTCCCCCAAGGGTCAGTCTTAAGTCCACTGCTTTTAGCAATTATATTAATGATCTACCGGATATATTGCACGACTGCAGTCTTCGTTTGTATGCGGATGATGCACAGATCTATTTAAGTAGGCCTATTAAGTTAGTTGAAGACTATATTAAGTTGCTCTCAATTTAACCATCTTATGCTCAACGACCAAAAATTTAAATGTATTGTTTTTTACACCAGACTAGATAATCCAAATTCCTGGGGTCTTTCTCACCCAATAGTCAATAGTACACTCCTCGTGTTCCAAACTTATGTAAAGGATCTAGGAGTAGCTCTTGATTCGTCTATGAGTGGATGTTAGCATGTCGATTCTGTCTTGAAAAAGGTATATGGTAGTCTGCAAAGACTATGGGTGTTGTCCAACCCTTATATACCAGGCTGATGCTCGTTAAATTTCTAATTTTACCTTTCTTCACTTACGGTGCTCTAGTATTTCCGAGACATGATTCTAATTATCAACACAAGCTAAACGCAGCTTTCAACGACTGTTTCTGCTTTGGACTAAGGCGTTCTGATAATATCTGACGAGCATTTTAGGGTGCACATTATCCTCTTTCCTGAAGTGCAGATCACTAATTTTATTTAATATGAATGAGGTCTGAATTAGAAGTTGATCTAATCTTTCTTTTGGCACCATGATTGTGTCTTGCGGAGCGCTTCTTACATGAGGTCCTAGAGGGATTTCTCAAATTTTCCCAGAATTGTTACAAACAAGTTGTTAGTGTATTTTCACACCATGAATCTACTGCTGCTAAGAAAATTCAGGAGATCATCCAGGCACCTTAAAAGTAGGAATAACACTTCTCCCAGCTTTTTGGTTGAAAAGAGTTGATTATCCATGTAATCGAGCTGTACGTAAAAATTTGAGAAACGCAATGACAATCTGCCCTCTTGAAACTGTTGGATCTCAAGGGCTCTGGCGGTGCATCTGCGTTACTGTTCAGTCCATCCTGGCATCCCGAAAAGTGCGTAATAACTGCTCTGTTACTGTTTCGTACGCACCATCAGAGAACTCTCCGCTGGAATTTTTCATTGTGTTCAGCTTTTCGAGGGGCAAAAGTATTGAGCTGGGCCAGCTCATTATGTAGTCTTACTGCCTACGAATTTTCTTCGACTTCTTGACAAAAGTCTCTCCAATCTCTTTGCTTATAAGCCCTATCTTCGTTGTATTCTGGGAGAGTGGATCTACACGTGTTCCAGTTTCCATCCGTTCCACCACGGTTCAACTATTTTTCTTGGTTTTTCCAGGACAACTTTCCTCATTTGAAAATCATTACCTTCGTCAGTTGGTTCGTATTGTGATATAGGCTGAAGGAATCAACGATGGAATTGAAATCGAAGGATCGTTTGATAAGTGGCAATTGACTATTTTTAATTTACATATTAACTAGCTGACGATAGTCAGAATATAAACCTCCTGCCTTATCCTAGTCACAAACTTGGGATTATCTCCTTTCTCCATGATATTCAGGCTCTCTTCACCTCTTGTATTGATATCAGTGTTTGCCCACATTGTGTGATTAGCATTAGCGTCGCAGCGTACTGGGAGCTATTTGCTCCGTTCTATGAAATAATGCACTATTCTCTGTCCTTCCGCAGTTGGAGCTTCATTATTGTCCCCAGGGAAGTATGTGGAGGATTGCGCCTCGGTAAAGTGGAGATATGGCAGACGACCCATTGAATTACTCCAATGTTGCTCGATATATGGAGTAACTGGGTTAATAGGGTCATCCCTTGCGGGACGCATTCCGCAGCGATCAAATTCACAGTCTACTGCTTTAAGATACCGTGGAGAGGATTTTGTATTCGATTGCAGCTGATCATTTCGGTCAGTCTAATGATCGGAAGTCGACAAAACTAAAACGAAATCTAAGGCTGTATTTGGCATGTAATATGCCTCGTATTGACCTAAAGTCTCCACCCATTGATAGCGTGAGTTCTTAGCCAGGTGGACCTTCAGGCTTTTCTACTTTGTCGAGTATAAATCTTCGTTTTGCCTTTCCAGCTCAAAAATATATTTCTGGGAACGCCTACTTCCGAGAGGTATGCTTCCTCTCCCTTCATTGCGTTAGACGCCAGTTTCTCTGTTATCATTTGTTTCTGTTTCTTTTACTTCTGCACTAATTTGGATCTCAGGAGTAGAGGGAAGGGTTGGGGCATTTATATGGGAGGTTGTAGAGAAAGTAGATTGTTTTATATGATTTGATGAAACTGCTTATCAACATCCCTATCACCATGCTTTGTTTCGAACGAGAAATGCTTTTCTTGAATTTAAAATATAAATATTTGTATGGGAGGGGGTAGAAGGAGTGAAGCGAAGCTGGTAATTTTTTTAGCATGTATTGCAATCATTAAGGGAAAAATTCTAGCACAATTTTAAGTTTGTGCTTTTTCTAGTTTTAATGGAAATCTATATAATGTATTTACCAAAATTATGGAATTTTGTGGGAGGTGGTAGAAGGAGTATACGGATCAAATCAAAATTTTTCGTCGTCAATATACTTTTAACAAAACTTCAAGTCGATCGCTTAAACAGTTTCGCAGACAAATCATTTAATTAAAATTTCAAAATTTCATGGAATTTTTATAGGAGGGGAAGTGAGGTCAAGTCGACGAATTTTTTGAAACTGTTTGCAATTAGATATAATAAAATTATCACTGGCAAAAATTTGTTTATTCAGCTTCGCTAGCTTCAATGAAAATCGATTTAATACATTTTTCAAAATTGTGCATTTGTATGGGAAGGGGTAGAAGAATTGAGGGGATCAGATCAATATGTTGTGATGGTAATAATATATAAATTGATACACTTTGATCCAAATTTCTAGTCGATATCTTAAATAGTTTCGAAGAAAAACCGATTTCTTAAAATTTCCAAATTTCATGAAATTTGTAAGGGAGGGGTAGAAGGATAAAAATAACACACAACTAATTTCAGCACGATAGCTCAAAGCATTCGAGAGTTATGTTGCAGACAGCCAGATAGACGATCAGTCGGAATCAAGGTTTTTGAGCGACAAAAAGATAATGTGTCGAATTTCATGTTCGAACATCATTAGTAACATTTATTAGGACAGAATGAAAGACGATTGCGAAGATGGATTAGTTACGGTGTAGCCTAGTGGGTAGCGTGTTGGTTTACAATGCGAAGGTCGTGAGTTCAGATCCAGGTCAACGCATAAATTCAGCACACTGCCTGCTTTTATATTCCTCGGTTAACTCAATCTACGAAAATGAAAAATTCGCAGGTAGAGGGTTGTGCGAAGAGCTAACAACTCTTCCACAATAAATAATGAAAAATCTTAAGGAACTTGAAAATCTGGAGGTCTAGACCCGATTTGGGCTTTGGTGCCATTGATGATGTGAAGATGGATTAAATACATGCATAAAGATCCATCTGGGCTAAACCAATTCACTTACATGCAGGCAAAACATGTACCTAGAGGGATTATGGTAAATGTTGGTAAAGAGTCTCATGGAATATCATACCCTTCGAGATATTTCCATGCACTGGGATATTAAACAACATCAGCTCTGCCAACGAATCCTTCTCTTCGACTCCAAGAAGGTCGTTAGTACTGTCACTGAACGGTGGTACACAGATGGACAATGCCCGATTTGGGCTATAGCGCCGTCATAATTAAGTAAGAAGTATTAAGAAACATAACAGGGGTAAAATAACATGTAAAGCCTAATCCTACGATACTCTAGATGAAATAACAATTTTTATGATCGTAAGAAATGTCGTAGCAAAGATGGCAGCATTGCACTTATTTTTTCAAAATGTTTTATACAAAATTGAAGCTTCAAAAATTGAGGTACTGAGAAAATAAGTGTATTAGATTTAGTGAAATTGTGTAGTTTGGATGGGAGGTGGTAGAAGGAGTGAATGGTTTTTACTGATTTTTTCAAAAATAACTGTGAACATTATGGAAATACCATCCAAATTTCAGACCATACTGTTCAAACAAATCGATTTTTGGTAAGGTTGTGAATTTGTGTTACATTGTATGGGAGGTGGCAGAAGGAGTAAAGCTAATCGATAAATTTTTTCGGATCTTCAAATTTTTGCTAATTAAGAATTTTTTGCAAAATTAAAGCTCGATAAATATTATAAAGAAGTACTGACAAAATTGGCTTATATTATTTAAAAACATAACAGGACTACGATTGGGCGTAAAGCCCATTCGAGTGATACTCTATATGAAACATAATTTTTTTCATTTTAAGAAATTTTGTAGGGGAAGTGGTAGAGGGGGTGACGATATTGAACTAATTTTTTCACATCACGCTAAGGTTGCTATCAAAATGTTTTCTACAAAATTTAAGATTCAAAAATTTGTAATGAATTTAGTGAAATTGTGCAGTTTGTATGAGAGGTGGTAGAAGGAATGTCGAGTCATTAATGACTTTTTTAGAAATAACTGCAAACATCATTTAATTAACATATTTTAAATTACAGATCAGTAGCATTTATACTTTTCAGGAAAATCGACTTTTTGTAAAATTGTTGAATTGTGTCAACTTATATGGGAGGGGGTAGAAAGAGTGAAGCTTATCGCCTAATTTTTTTTTTACTAATTGAATATTTAGTGCATAATTTCAGCTCGATAAATTTCATACGTACTAAGTAAATTGGTTTATAGTATTTTATAAAAAATACAGTTTTTATGGGAGGTGGTGGAAGAAAGGGGAGGACTCGAATAATTTTTATACAGCAGATTGGAATTGTTATGAAAGTAATATTTTCCAAATTTCAGATCAATAGCTTTTATTCTTTTAGAAAAAAATCGTTTATTGTCGAATTGCGAAATTGTGTCATTTTGTATGGGAGAGGGTAGAAGGGATAAGGCTAATCGTCTAATTTTTTTGGTCTTACTAATAATTCTAAATAAATATTTAGTGCATAATTTTAAATCAATAAAGTGTATACGCACTGAGTAAATTGGTTTAGAGCATTTCATGAAAAAGTGCAGTTTGTATGGGAAGTGGTAGAAGGAGGAGAAGGACGCAAATAATTTTTATACCGTAGAATGGAATCATCATAAAAGTATTATATTCCAAATTTTAGATCAATAGCATTTACACTTTTCGAGAAAAACTGTTTATTAACAAATTGCGAAATAGTGTCATTTTGTATGGGAGGGGGCAAAAGGAGTGGAGTGATCTCGCCCGTTCGCGAACTTGTCCTTACTTTGTTGTCAAAAACGACGTGAATAAAATTTGAACTTTCTAGATCAACGCGTTCTCAAGCTAGAGAGGACACGGACGGACGGACATCCGTTTTTGATATTTTTGAGTGATTATATGAACTTCTGTATCATTAATTTTTTTCTTCGAGTCTTATTTCTTGGCGTTACAAACTTTGTGGCAAACTTATAATACTCTCAGATTTCATCTAGAGTATAAAAAGTGCAGTATACATGGGAGATGGTGCAAGGAATGGAGGGATTCGAATAATTTGTACATAATAGATCGGATTTTTGATAAAAATAATATGCTCTAAAATTCAAATTAGCTCTTATAGTTTCCGAGCAAATTTGATTATTGTAAATTTTTCAAAATGAGATATTTTGTGTGGAAGGACTTAGAAAGGATTTCGCGATTTGGCCCATTCACGGATTCGACCTTACGTGTGTAAAATTAATTTCCTAGCGCAACGCGTTGTCGACTTAGAGAATAAACGGACAGATATTCGGGTTTGAGATTTTTGAGTAAGAATATGAACTTCAGCATCATTAATTTTTTTCCGAGCCTTAGTTTTTAGCGTTACAAACTTTCTGGCAAACTTATAAACTCTAAGATTTCATCCAAATCATAATAATTCCATTTTACGACCTCCTCTATTTAAACTTTGTGTATATTTTTGACAAACCTGTAGATTTTTTCGACCTAATTATCACACATTTCTTTGAATTTATTAACTTATTTCATATAACTTTAACCTTTCTCAGTTCCATAATTTATCCAATCAATTTGTAAACTCTTCCTAATCAACAAATTCTCTATTTTCAAAGAAATAAATAAATAGTCAGTTAGATACGAGTAGTGTTGATAAACTACAAATGGTTTGACCTAACAAAAGAATACTTTCCATATCTATTCGGTACGATACGTATGGCGCATCGATCGATGAATTATTAATTACTGTCAGGTAACAGGTCTTACTAATTAATCTAATGACACCTAATCGAAAGACTGCCGAGGTAGCTCATATGCATAAAGTTTATGCTTCACTGCATAATATTCCCTTCTTTTTGACCCTACTTTACGGAAAAATTTACCGATTCGTGAATTTAAATTTTCCCGTCTACATATGAGGTTCTTTAATATGCATAATCACCTGTGTATGCAGAGAGAAAGAAAATAAAAATTAATCTTCGTTTATTTGGTGTTTTACTGGTAAGTTTTCGAAACGTATTGATCACAAGGAACATTGAAATTTGATATCTAAGAATTTTTGGACAATAAACAAAAAAACAAGTGTTTCGACGATGAAAGATCGGGGCGGAATAAATTTCAGTATTTCTGATTTATCGAAAGCAATTTGTCTTGTCTTTAACCAGTGTTAATGATTTTGGTATCGATTCGGAAAAAATGCGGTTGGGTTGCTTTACAAAAGGGTTTTATTACCTTAATCGTATGGAAAAATGTATAAATTAACGTTATTTTCTTTGAAATATATTTATACTATAAACGGGTCTTAAGAATTAGAAATCTGCATTTTCAAAATCGAAACCAATAAATCAAAAACACTCAAAATATGCAGATCTACTAAAATTGTCCGAAACCGAATCGATTTAAACACACCTAAATAAATTTCATTTCAGACCACACTTTACAGCTTCCAAATCGGTAAATAATTGGTCCAGGTACCATTCGAGGAGTAATAACTCAAATTGCAATGGCTTTTCCTTTATGTACCCACATCTGTGGATATACCTCGGCCAATTAGTGCCAATGAGTATCGGAATATGAACGAGTAAGGTGGGCGCAATATTAATTGCCCACAAGGTAATCAATAGAACCTTTGTGAATCGAAACGACCGGCTACATGTAGGTATTCAAGTGAAGGTATTCAAGTGTAACATTCTTACCTTTATCCAGGCATATCCTAAATGTGCTACCTGTGAGAAAGAAAGTGCCGCTCATTTAATTTATTAAACACCTTTTTTTTCCTGTATGAAATTGCCGCACTGAACATTGTGCTCAAATTGATGGTGTGTGTTTAGGAGCGTGTGAATTTACACAATACGCTAGAAAAATGAATAATGGACAAAGCAACTCAATTTAATGAAAATGAAAAAATCCAAAATGATATGTGGATTTAGTTATCCATTATTTAAAATATCCCTTAAAATCAATTTGTGGATGAAATGTGGGTATACTTATTTTTATTCTGCCGAAAATTGAATTAATGCAAGATAAATACATACGTACAATACACCTACATATGGTAATGCACTGCGAATCAATTGTATAGAATTTAATACAAACTTACTAGTGCATAAAAAAAATAAAAATAAAAATATTTTAGATAGATGAGAAATATATTTATTGCTTTTCAAAAGTATTGTTGCATGTTAGTCCTTGTCGTTCATCAAATACCTGCGGTCTTCCACAGTAGTTCAAAGTACCACCTGACTAGCAAGCGACCAAGAAGGAAAAGACTCAGGCGACAAGAAAATGCTCGGACGAGATTTTTTTAAGCGTCCGACAATGTTCAGGCGACAATAGAATTCTCGGACGAGATTTTTAGAAGCTGTGATCGGACGACAAGAGAATTCTCAGACGAGATTTACAAAAGAGTCCGACAGTGATCGGGCGACAAGAGAATGACTTCGGACGAGAAGTAAATACTTTTTGGAAGCAGTTCATAGCGCTTGGTCGAGAAAGAAAATTCGTACGACAAATGATTCGACCGCCAAGAACAATATGAAAACGCGAGGTTTTTGGTGAAAAGTTTGAACAGTTTGGAACGATCGACGAGTCAGTCGATATTTCGAAAGAGAAAGAGCCAAAATTGGCAAGCGACAAGTTGTGAGCAGGAAGCTTTCTAATGAAAAGTGTAAAGTATTTAGTTGAATTAAATAAAGTTTTAGTTAAATTGAAGTGAACTTGTTAAACTGATGGTTTTATTTTGATTTAAAACCAGTCACCACTTGCGTACTTCAATATATTATTTTAGCAATCTTTAGTTGATTGCACTAGTGTCGTATCTTTTAATTTTACAAATTCATGCTTCACTATTGAACGCAATAACAATTATGCCTTATTTTCAAGAAGAAAAACATCGACTCAAAGCGAGCAGTTGAGGAGACGGCCAGAGGAATGCACAAGTCCTGGCAACAGCCAAAGGCCGATGCTCATGATCGCGACTTGTGGAAGAGAGCTCTTTCTATTCTATGCACCTTTAGGGGGACTTAATAGGAATTTGATTGATTAATTGACATACGCGGAAAGCCAGTAATTTCATCAAATGGGTTAGATACCGACTTTGTTTAAACCGCTCACTGTCTACCAAATGTATTTGAATTTGAATGGATCATTTGAATCAATGCTTCGAAGTGGACGTCCTGCGAAGATAGACGGGCATCGGTATTGCGTAATTTTTCAAAACATTTTCGCTCGTGCCGCCGACTTCTCGATTGTGTTCTTTCCAATTTTTATTAATTTTTTTTATTTTCGATCACGGTGACTGCATTGCCGGCCCTTTCACTCGAATCCAAAATAAAACTACGACTAAATTATCTTCATCGATAGCAAAGCCGAGTATACCTTCTTCTTCAATAGCGCTACAGCCCAAATCGGGCCTTGGCCTCCTGATTTTCAGGTTCCTTAACATTTTCATTACTTATTGAGGAAGGGTTGTTAGCTTTTCGCACAACCCTCTATCTGCGAGTTTTTCATTTTCATAGATTGAGGTAACCAAGGTATCTCCAAGCAGGCAGTGTGTTGGAATTATGCGTTGACCGGGATTTGAACTTCGCATTGTAAACCAACACGCTACCCACTAGGCTATACCCTAGCTTCCGAGTATACCGGCCTCCTTCGAACAATTCAAAAACTTGAAACGAGGACATCAATCAGTGTCAGAATCAGTTATTGATCGCCAATGTGATTTTCGTTCAGGAAGCTTTACAGGAGATTTGCAGTGTATCTATCTGAACGATGGAATCTTGCATACACATATTCGGTGCAGGTCTAGTACTCGCATTTAACATTGCTAAGTCGTTTGACAGAGTTTGACATGATCGTCTCAAAGGGAAGCTAAAAGCTTTTGGCTTCAACTCGTCCGTCCTGAAATGGATTGAGCGTTTCACACTATTCGTGCTAGATGGTGTTACTTTTACCTTCTTTGCTATTGATTCGAGCATCCTTCAAGGCTTAGTCTTATCACCCACCCACTTTTTAGTCTTTATAAACGATCTTCTGTCGTCAACTCTCAATCCTATCCAGAGTTTTTCTGATGATGACACGCTTGACAACCTCTTTCCATTTGACCTCCTTGCGAAGATACGTCCAGCTTCAGTGTTCTCATGTCGTAATGAATCAAAAGGTTCATTAAACTTGACAACACAGTTTAGTGAACCTTAATTCTAGAATAAGGAAATAGAATCAAGTTAATCCTGTTATCTCTTTTTTTACAGAATGACTTGTGTTATAGGCCTTTTTGGCTTTTATGTGCAATGCACAAACATAGTTATGGAAGGAAGGAATGTGATTGGGAAAATAGGGGAATGGGAGTGAGAATGACCCTAACGAGTGGAGAAGCTGGTATATTTTTCAGTTGTACTGGCTACTTACTGACAAATATTTGCAGATATTATTGGGGGACCGAATGATAGAAAGCGAACAGAAGCCATCTACTGTATATACAGACCTTCTTGAAGTGGAACTGTTTCACTTTTACACCGTTTGCCCATTTTGTTTTCAATAATTTTTCATTGTCAGTAGCAACTGAAAATTCGGGATTAAAAAAATCCCACTGTCTGAAGTGGGAATCGAACTCTCGACCTATTGACTATGAAGCAGGCACGCTGCCCACTACGCCACGGAAACCTCTCCTTAGAGCATAATGTTCCGGCATCGGCCGCAATAATGTCCTTCAGTGGCGTGCAGTTTCAACTTTCTGCAGACCTTACGCTACTTGGTGTAATATTTAACAATCGTCTTGATTGAAATCAGCACATCTATTAAGTCGCTATGGAATTGTACGGAAGTCAAAGAAATACTTTTTTGCGTCTGAACTAACTACCATCTAAAGGGTGCATCAACAAGAGATGTAGGATTTGTTTTTGAGTAAAACGTAAAATTGCTTAGATGTCTCTGAAATTTTGATTGAATTATAAAGTAAGCTATGTATGAAATACAATGTCTGTCAAACGGCCGCCTCGGCTTTGGTTGCAAGCTTTTATCCTTTTCTCGAAATTTTCGATAACTATTTTGCCTAATTCAGCTCTATTTCAGCGATGTCTAAGGCAGTTAAGTCGCAAGATCATAGTGGACAATTGGTGTCTCCAAAACGCGAAATTACGCAACCAGGAAGCATCGTGCGCAACAATTTGATTGTTTCGGTACTTATATGGCACGCAGCACAATTCTGTCTAAAGTAGACGTCGTCCGTGCACATATACTCCATCTCCGGCCACAAAAATTTCTTAACATGCATCTGTAGCGCACTTCATTGGCTGTAACGCCTCGTCGATCAAATTTCTGTAGGGGCATACGACAGAAACAACTCTCTTCCACAAGGCGCGATCCTGAACATCGGCCTTAAGATATTGCCAGGACTTACGCCTCTTCCTTCATCATTTTGTAAAAAGTACGGCCCAACGATGCCTCCGGCTCACAACCCGCACTAAGCAGTCACTCATTGTGAGCTTCTCCTGAATCACTGGCAGGTTTTCAGATTTCCAAATGCGGCAATTTTGCTTATTAACGTAACCGCTACTGTGAAAATGAGCTTCGTCAAAAAAATGTCACACCCAATCAGAGAACGTACGGCGCTGCTGGTGGTCCGTTAGCTGCAGTTTTTGAAGCAATTGAAACTTGTACGCATGCATAGCCAAATCTTTCATCAATGTTTGCTACAGTCTGGACGTGGAGAGGTCGAGTTCTTGAACACAGTTACGAATTGAGGATTTTGGGTCATTTTCAACACTTTCCTTCACTGTGGCGATATTTTCGGCCGGACGTCTGGGGCGAAACCGTTTCCGTCTCTTCACATTTTGCACTAAGCTAGTTTCTAGGAATTTTTTGATTGACAAATCAGTTCAATGCTATCACACCTTCTACCACACTCAATACAAAATTTCTCAAAATCACATCAATTTGGATATCATCTATAGTATCGCGTACTTGGGCTTTACACACAATCGTAGTCCTGTTATGTTTTTTAGCTTAATGTTATTTTATTTGGACTTTTTTTTTAATTAGCACAAGCTACAACTATTCACATATCCTTAACACTCTTCAGTACGTATATGATCTCAAATCACGAAATTGATTTGATCACGAGTCGGTCCAATACAAATGAGAGTATCATGGTTTCATCCTTAATAATTCATGGGTCTGATTGCAACAAAATTCAAAATATTTTATTCAAAGAGCCCTTGAAGTAAGCAAATTATATATCCCACATAATGTATTACTAACTACATTCTCAAAAATTCCTTATTTTTGGGATTCTTACGCAGACAAAGTCGCGGGGGATCTCTAGTTAATAAGTATAATAAAGCAAGAGCACTAGAACAAAAAGTATCCATGGAAAGTGATAAGTTGCATTTGACTCAAAAACGGTAAATTAGTATTTGAAATTTAACAAAATATTGTTTAAAATTATGAAAAAACAGTTTTTAACTTCGAAAAAAAATTATATATTCATAGAGAGCTGCTCAAGAACTTTCCACACCAAGTATCTTCGAATTATTATTTTGTTCCACTACTTAGAACCCGTTTGGCATCGGATTTGGAAATCAAGTTTTCATGCTTCGTCTAAATTACACAGTTTACTATCATTGTATGCAATTCATACCCTTCTCGGTTTTCGTTCTTATTTTTTGTTCTACGGCTCTTGGGCTATTAAAATTACATGATTCTAGGCCCATAACCTGATGGAATTCAGAAACGTAAGGAAAAACCTTTGCGTTTGAGATCTGAACGAAAATCCAACGAAAAAGTTCTTTATTAATACTATCTTAGTATATTTATATATTAAGTTTTTTAATACAATACCAAAAAGGCCAAAAGATTTGCTAACATTCATTTTATCGAAAAGGCGAATAATAAGCGAGTAAGATTCTAGATTTTGGAGTCAGAAGGCACCAGGTTATCTTTTCTGATATAGTGCCCTCTCTCTCTTGGTACTGGGCTTAACAATGCACTAGACACCACTCTCACTTTGACAAGCCAAATTTCCAAATTATATAAATATAGCTCGCTACGGCAGCGCACTAGGAATAGGGCCCTCCCATAAGGATTCTCGATCTTAAAATGTAAATAAAACAAGGTCTGTGTGAGATAGCTACTAATTTTTTTTTTTTATTTGAAAGATTATATTATGGCATTTATTATCGAATATAACGTCGTTCAAATCTGGTTGGAGCACGTATTCGGGAGGTCCAATTTTCGATGACTGATGAATATGGCTTAATTTTCTGGATGGCGTCCGTTACGTTGACTTTGAAGACATCAATTGTTTGCTGTTTATTTGCATAAACTTACGATATAAGATATCCCCAAAGAAAGAAGTCTAAGTGCGCTAAATCACTCGTTCTCGGAGGCCAGTTCACATCACCACGATCATAGATAACCATACCCTCAAATCCGTCGTGCAGAATGTCAATCATGGCATGCGCTGTGTGGCACGTAGCGCCGTCTTGTTGGAACCACATATGGTTGATATCCATATCGCCAATCGCCGCCCGCTTTAAATGATTCTGGTTTCTCACTGCCTAAACTATATTTTCGCACGCGACTTATTTCTAGGATCCTTGAAGAGCTCAATATCCTCAAATCTGCTGGTTCGAATGGTTTCCCCCCCCCTCCTCCCCCATTACCCTTAAAAAGTGCTCCTCTTCTTTAGCTAAGCTTCGTCGCAATTTCATCTGTCTTTCCTACTTTTCTGGGAGCTTTCCACGTATGTGGAATGTTGCGAATGTTCAGCCAATTCCCAAGAAAAGAAGCAAAGCGAACCCCGCTATTTACCGCCCGATAGCTATTACTTCATTGCTCTCGAGGAGTAATGGAAACTACTGTCAATCGCAAAATCGTTGAGTAAAACCAGCTAATCCATGATCGTCAGTATGGGTTCCGTTCTGGAAGGTCGACGGGAGATCTTTTGGTCTACTTGACAGAATCTTGGAACTAATGCATACATAAACACAGCAGTAACAAATAAAAAGAAACCACACATTACGAATCATCCCATTTCTCCCTCTATAGTACAGGCCTTTGATTTTTGTTTTGAACTGATTAAGGTTATTGCTATTCCGCACTATAATCGGTAATTTATTGTATAAAATTATACCTGTGTAAGAGTAGTGATTCAAACCAAGATTAGTTCTTCGTGACGGAGCAATTAAATCAGATTGCGTACCACTACGGGTTAAATTATTATTAACTAACAATTGCCCACTAGTACATTCTTTAAATATTTGAATACTTGAAATGGTTTTAAAAATTTGTTCAATACTCAAAACATCCATAAGATCAAATAGAGCCAAACTAGAGAATTTCCGAGACTTTTTTAAAATAATTTTCAGTAATACCTTCTGAGTTATCACTAGAGGTGCCAGAATTGAAGGTGTAGCACTACCCCAAGCTATTATACCATATTATAGTATGGAGTGGACCATTGCGAAATAAAAAGATCTTGCCACATTTTTAGTCAAAAATGATCGTAGTTGAAAGCAACTGGGTATTAGTTTTTTCAGTTTATTTTTAACACTGTTTATCTGAACATCCCATCTCATAAATTGATTAAATATGACGCCTAAGTATTTAGTATGACATACTCTTGTTAATAAGGGACATCCACAGTCCGAGAAATACGAGCTTGAATGTATTTTTAAATTTAAGTTTTCAGGAGATCCACGGGTGTTATGCGAGAATGAAATATAATTGGATTTATTTATATTGATGGATAAAAAATTAAAGTCTAGCCATTCTTTCATTACGAGAAGGCTATATTTAGCATCAGCAGTAACTTCTTCCCAGCTTGAACTTTCTATAAGTAACACTGTAGCGCCTGCAAACGATTTTAATTGTCCTTTTATTTAAAGATTATATAAATCATTCACGGAAAGTAGAAATAGTAAGGGACCTAAGACCGTTCCTTGCGGTACTCCAAATTCAAAGGTAAGCTCAGAACTGTGCTGGTTAATTATTTTCACAGCTTGCTTATGGTTACAGAGATAGCTAGTAATCCAGTCAATCGAATTTTTATTTATGTTCATCATTTAGAGTTTATGAATAATATGTTTGTGCGGTATGGAATCGAAAGCTTTGGTTAGATCTAGAAATATTGTTTTTTTCCTTCATCTAATGAGCTTACAATTTTCTTACTCAATAATGCTATCGAATCCTGAGTACTTCGTACCGCTCCAAAGCCCAATTGGTTGCTTGCCATAATTTTTTCATTTTCAATTTCTTCTATAAGTTTGATCTTTGCCACCTTCTCAATAACTTTTGCGATAGTAGATAGAAGTACAAATGAGTTATAATTAATAAAATATATCAACTAAAACTTCGATCCTAGTATCGAATTGAAAAATGTATTTAATACTCTTCAAAAGTTTATTCAAATTCGTTTGTGGTGTATTCTACTATGAACAATTATTGTATTGTTATGTTATGAAATTTAAATATATTTCTGAACAGTGATAATAAACCTTGCAACAGTTGATCAAATCAATTTAAATTCATCGATCATAATAATTTTTCAAAACTTATCTCGAACATTAAAATAAATATCAACATTAATAATTGGTTTTTGTTCCAAACTAAGAATATGTCCGATAATTTTATAATCTCCAAGTGGTACAATCGATGGAAAAAACGTCAAATCCAATGGATATTTAATTAATGATGCATTTCCCTAAAAATTCAACTTTTATAGTTAATCATTCGTTGCATAATTTCAAAAAATTCTTACAATTAGAGGACATTGGCGAAATAGCGTGCCGTATTTTTGTACGGTAGGTAAAAGTCGTGTCATCACTTTTGCATGACCATCTTTTGAGATAATTTTACAAAAATCTTCTTTGGAATCGAGTAACTTTTGAAATGTGTTTCGGTTCTTTTTGAATAATTGTAATCGAAACTAAAATAAAAACGGGAAAAAATATAAAAAAATCTTTGATTAAGAAATTAGAAGTAATTAAATAGTTTATTATTAATGAAAAATCTTAGTATGTCTGTCACTCTTAAATAAAACGATTTTTGGGACATAGTTATGATGAACGCTTGCTTATGTGCGTAGATCTAGCAACAATCGTGAAAGAAAAGAAATCCTCAAAATTATGTCTTACACTCAAAATAAAAATATACACTCGCTTTGACACGTTCAATGAACATTTGGAAGGGAAATTACCTGAGCAATTGTAATTTGCAAACATTTTTATTTTGACGTGCACAGCAACGTGTTCATTATAACTAGGCCTTAAGAGATTTGCGGTTACTATACCCAAAATTACTTTCTAGGTTTTTATTTTTAAGCGATTCAACATTTTTGAATGTAACATTGACATCATAAAATTGTTCGTTCTTGAATTAAGTTTTATGAAATTATCATACGAAAACATATGACAAATTTGATGAATTGATCAAATTTTCATTGGCAGTAAATTGATTAATAATTTGTATTTTTGAATTTTACAAGAAGTTCCATTTCTATTCTTAGTTATTTATATAATTTTTTAGAAATCGATGAAAATAATATTCTTAAGGTATATGATGTTAGTTTAAAGTTATAATATTCCGTTTCAAAGTTTCGAAGTTAGTTAGTTTTCAGTTCATTCAATATGCTAAAAAATTATCTTTCATCGGAATATTAAGTAAATTTTTAATACTTATCCTTACTGTTAAATTAGTTTGCTCTTGTTCAAAGAAACAATTAAAATTTATTAGATTTATTTTCCCGCGTAAAGGTGATAGATAACAAGTATTATTCAGGCAAATTTTTGTATCCGGACAGCACGTAAATTTTGTAACAACCACAACTACAGGACTCTGAAAATTATCATTATTACTATTGTTTTTTTTTTTGGAGAAATTTAATAATATTTTATTCTACATACAACATTTCTGCTAAAATAAGCTAACAAAATTGTAATGAACAAAATAAGTTTACTAAGCATTTCGATCGATTTCAAGACAAAACTACAACTATTTAAATATTTGAGTATGACGATGATTTAAATACGAAGATAATTTTGCAAGTATAGCTAGTTCGCAAGTTTTGGAGCAGAAAATCAACGTTTGACATGCAACAATATTTAGTGATTGAAAAAAAAATTAACCAATTTTCTCTTTTTTTTTAAATATTAAACCGCCCAATTATTAAAATTTAAATAAACAATTTCAATTTTAATTGGTGTAAGCATAATGATTACACTAATGAGATCTTCATGGTATCTAATCATGAAATTATTCTCAATATTCTTTTGATTTTAATTTCAGTTACTAACTGAACATTAGAATAAATTCGAAAAGTCTATTTTGAAAAAAATATTTGATAACGACTATTTTGGTATTGGAAAAAGGTTTTGTAAGAAGTCGTTCATTCCTTAAAGCTAAATAAAAACATAAAAGAATTATGATTGGGCGTAAAGCCCAATCATATGATACTCTAGATGAAATGAGAAAGAGTTCAATGTACCGGAAGATATGTCACCTCCAATTCTTTTAAATAATTAATAGTGACTTTTGTATGGGAGGTGGTAGAAGCAGAGGAGGAAGGTTTGTAATTTTTGGATATGACACCTAATGTGGTATGCAAAATATTTCGTGATGAATTTAAGGTTTGTAGCTTTCATTATTTTCAATTGGAAATAGTTTTCCTGAAATTGAGGCACTTGTATGGGAGGTGGCAGAGGAAGTGGAGCGTTTAAGATGATTTTGAAACTGCTTATCATCATCCTTATCACCACGCTTTGATTCAATTTCAAATTCGATAGTTCTAATATATTCGAAGAAGAAATGCTTTATAATACAGATATTTGTATGGGAGGGGGTAGAAGGAGTGAAGAGGAGCTGATAATTTTTTTTTTGCATTTTTTGCAATTATTAAAAAACAAATTCTGGCAAAATTTTAAGTTTGTACTTTTTCTAGTTTTAATGGAAATCGATATAATGCACTTATCAAAAATTGTACATTTGTATGGAAGGGGGTAGAAGGAGTGTACGGATCAAAACACATTTTTTTTTTCGTTTTTGATATTTCTATTTGCATACTTTATGCAAAATATGAAGTTGATAGCTTTAACAGTTTCGAAGAAAAATAATTTAGTTTAAATTTCAAAATTTCGTGAAATTTGTATGAAGAGTGAGGCGAAGTTGATAATTTTTTCAAAGCTGATTGGAATTATAATAAAATTAGTTCTGGCAAAAATTCGTTTTTCTAACTTTGCTGGTTTCAATGAAAATCGAAAACCTGCATTTTTCAAAATTATGCATTTGTATGGGAGGGGGTAGAAGGAGTGATGGGATCGGATCAATATTCAATCATATTAATGACATTTGTATTATAATATTTTAACCCAAATTTCAAGTCGATAGCTTAAATAGTTTCAAAGAAAAATCAATTTTTGAAAATTTCGGAATTTCGTGAAATTTGTATGGGAGGGGGTAGAAGGAGTGGGGGGATGTGGCCCGTTCACGAACTTAAAGTTACTTTTATGCTAAAAATGACACACAACAAATTTCAGCACGGTAGCTCAAAGCGTTCGAGAGTTATGCTGTAGACAGAAGGACAGACGGGCAGACGGACAGACAGACGGACAGACGGCCAGACAGCAACTCGGATTCGAAGTTTTTGAGCGACAACAAATATTTCTGTACCCTTAGCGGCTCTGTGCGAGCATTATTTCTTAGCGTTACAAACGGTAAGGCAAACATAATATACTCTCAGATTTCATCTAGAGTATAAACATAACAGGACTACGATAGCACGTAGAGCACAATCGTACAGTACTCCAGAAGAAATAGAAATTTTTGTGATCATAAGGGCATTTGAGCCATTTTTATAGATATTCATGATAAAAATGATATTTTATAAATTTCAAATTGTTACCTTTTATAGTTTCTAAGAAATTTCATTAAAGTAGGGGGGGTTGGAACGGTTTGGACCGTTAAAGAACTTGACCTTACTTTTTCGTAATAGACGACGTGTACAAAATTTGAACTTTCTAGCTGAAAGCGTCCTCAAGCTAGAGAGCGCACAGACGGACGGATGGACGGATGAACGGACGAGTGACCGTCTGTCGGTCTGTCTGTCCGTCTCTCTACAATATAACTCTCAACTCATTTTTAGCAAAAAAGTAACTTAAAGTTCGTGAACGTGCCACATCCCCCCACTCCTTCTACCACCTCCCATACAAATTTCATGAAACTTCGAAATTTAGAGAAATTGATTTTTCTCCGAAACTATTTCAACTATTTCAGACTTGAAAATGTGAATATCAGTAACGAATATCATTCTACTTCTACTTCTACAATGGCGCTACAGCCTAAATCGGACCTTGGCTTCCTGATATTCAGGTTCCTTAAAATTTTTTTTATTACTTATTGTGGAAGAGTTGTTAACCCTTCGCACAACCCTCTTTCTACGAATTTTTAATTTTCTTAGATTGAGGTGACCAAGGTATGTATATCCAAGCAGGCAATGTGCCGGAATTATATATTGCGCCGACCGGGATTTGAACTCACGACCTTCGCATTACAAGACCAACACACTGCCTACTAGGCTATACCCTAAGCTAAGAATGTCATTAACATCCAAAAATAATGATCTGATCCTCTTACTCCTACTACCCCCTCCCACACAAATTTTCAAAAATGCATTTATTCGGTTTGCATTGCAACTAGCAAAGCTAAAAGAACGATTTTTTATTATAATTAATTTTATTACAATTGCAACTAATTTTGGAAAAAGTATCAACTTCACCTCACTATTTCTACCCCATCACATACAAATTTAAAAAAATTTCGGAATATCTATTAAATTAGTTTCCTTCAAAACCGTCAAAGCAATCAACTTTAAATTTTGAAAAAAGTATACTATTACAAATATCATTGATGTCGAAAAATTTAGTTTTGATTCGAATACTTCTTCTACCCCCTCCCATATAAATGCACAAATTTGGTAAATGCATTTAATCGATTTTCATTGAAAGTGGAAAAAGTACAAACTTCAAATTTTGCCAGAATAATGCTAAACTAAATATGAGCTTCGCTTCACTCCTTCTACCATCTCCCATACAAATTTTTGTATTAGAAATTCAAGAAAAATATTTCTACTTCGAACATATGTGAGCTATTGACTTTAAAATTGTAACAAAGCAATATGAGCTAGGGTGTAGCCTAGTAGGTAGCGTGTTGGTCTTGTAATGCGAAGAACGTGAGTTCAAATCCCGGTCGGCGCATAATTCCAGCACACTACTTGCTTGAGTATACCTTGCTTACCTCAATCTTCGAAAATGAAAAAAATCCTAGATAGAGGGTTGTGCGAAGGGCTAACAACCCTTCCGCAATAAATAATGAAAAATGTTAAGGAACCTGAATGTCAGGAGGCCAAAGTCCGATTTGGACTGTAGTGCCATTGTAGATGTAGAATATGATTAGGATGTTGATAATGTCTCTGCCACCTCCCATACAAATGTCATAAATTCAAACAAAATTTGTTCAATTTCCTCGAAAATTATTAAAGCTACAAACGTTAAATTCAGCATGAAACATTTTGTCTACTAAGTTCGGTGTTATATACAAAAATTACGAACCTCCCCCCTCCTCTTTTACCACCTCCCATACAAAAGTCACTATTCGCTATTCGAAAGAATCTGAGATGACATATTTTCATCATAGTTCTGCTATGTTTTGATCAAGCGATTAAAATCATGCCTATGAACTGCTAGATGCTCTAGGAGCTCATATACTACGATTGACCAAAGAAGTAGAGATAGTACTCCTCTCTGGGGACATCCCTAGATCCGTGGTTGTCAATCGACTCCTTTGCATGGCCTGTATCCATTTCCCGATTCGATTCCTTTTTTCCTAGCTGTCGCTATTATGGTGTCATATGGAGTAGTCCTTTAATATCTAGAAATGCGGAAAGAGCAATTTCCTTGAAGTCAGCTTAATATAAGTTCCAAGTTTGAATTGCATAGCTTAAGAAATAGTCGATATATTAATTTTTCTATACACCCTCTCCTTCTTACAAGTATTGGCCTCCTTCGAAGTCAATAATAAGGAGCTGCACACCACCTAAGTGCTACTAAAATACAAACTTTTCGTGGTAAGTAATTCCGATGATATAATCATTTAAACAAAAAAATCGGCTGACAAAACATTTTTAGCCCTCTCTTTTCGGACCCCACTGGATACAAAAATTAATTTATTTTTGCTTTTTCAACATAAACCAATATATCCGAATTTCGAGTTTCAGCTTTCTATCTCCATTCGTACAGAAGATATTAGGAAGTGTATTTATTGGCTCCATCCCTCTCTCCGCATCGGCCTTCCAACTGACATTCCCCAAAATTAAAGCCAAGGAATTCACTTATTCAATCTATAATCCAGCCAAAACTTAATTCCCTATCTCCAAGAATGTCGAAGCTTTGAGTCCAATCTGTATGGTTTACAGCATACAGCTGACAGCGTGCATACAGACGGATTTTTGTTTTGCGTTCTTAGGCTAATTTAATCATGAAACGCGAAAATACAAAATTTCAGGGTAGTAAACTGTTCTTTTCCAAGTCCATCACAATACTTTATTGTTACAATAATAAAGTCGATTACAGCTACCGAGCTTGGATAAGTAATTGATGTATCTCTTCTAAACACCTAAAAATTACTTTAGCCAGAGAGCATCGTGAATATATGAGCTTTTGGATGATATTCTTAGAAAATCATGATAAGATATTATGCCGAAAAACTATTATCATATCTTTTGACAACATTTTAAAACATCAATCATAATTTTAATTGATAAAGTTTAAATATCAATTTAACAACCATCTGTAATCTCGCTTAATCCATAAATTGCAATTTCACCTTAATTTATTTCACATACGACGTAAGGGTTTTAATTGCCGGTAATTCACTTAAGGATATGCTGTCTGCCATCGTGTTGGACATGGATGGACATAATATGCGAACTGTGAGTATGATACATTAATGTGTAGATGGTCATAGGTTACCTATAAACGAGGAGTCTGTAATTGGGCTTAATAATTTCGGAAATGCATATGATGACGAAAACGGATTCTATCTCCATTTGATGTGGTTTCAATGGCTTACTACTATTAATATAGGTGTAATGTGTGACGCAATGTATTCTCAGATTTTATATTGCGAATAATGATTTACTGGTAGCTTAAGACCCTTTTATCGGTGAAGTTTGAGTGATGAGGTGGCTGAAATATGCAAGGATATAATGCTCATCAGAGAATTTAGATTCAAATTCTTACATTACACCTTATAAGCCTTCCTACACTCCTTCAATAGCACTATAGCCCAAATTGGGCCTTGGCTTCCTGGCAATCCGGTTCTGTACCATTTATTTGTTATTATAAGCAGTGTACTGGAATTATATGTTGACTGGGACTTGAACTCAGGACGTTCACATTGTAGACGATAGGCAATACCGTAGCTACAGCTTATTAACGAACATCGGTATTTCGGAGTACGGATGAAAAACAGTCGGAGAGTAACCGTATACCAAAACACCAATTTAGTTGTACAATAAGTATTATGAATAATTGACCCATTTTTAATGATTAATAAATTCAGTTACTTAGGGATAACAGCGTAATTTTTTTGAAGTGTTCTTATCGATCAAAAATATTGCGACCTCGATTTTGGATTAAGAAATATAGCTGGATGTAGCAGTTCAGTTAATAAGTCTGTTCGACTTTTAAATTCTTACATGATCTGAGTTCAAACCGGCGTAAGTTTTTAATATAATTTTTTTTTTACAATAATTAAACATTGAACTACTCCCCTTGTAAGAATATAAAGTTACAATTACTATGTTAAACAAAATATAGGTATGTGAATAAAAAGACAAAGTAAGTATACGTAAGAGATTAGAAAATGAAGAAATATAAACAAAAGAAAAATAAAGATTAATCCGAATCATACAATTTCTTAGCATTTGATTTAAAAATGACCAGATTCCTGCTCTCTTTAATATAACTTGGCAGATCATTGAAAAATTTGATCCTAATGTAAGTGTAATGGCATTGTACTATAATTGATTTCCTCTTTGGAAATAGTAATTCAGCACGAGCATCATCTCTAGTGTAGTTTGAATTAACTTTCATTACTGTAATTGTATAGGGTGGGCCAAATACAATTTTTTTTTAAAAATGCAATAAAATGAACAAAATTAAATTTTTTTCCATGTATTATGGCTTCATTAGTAAGAGCAAACATTTAATGATGAAATACACCTCTGTTCAAATGGCTGCCTCGTCTGGCTTCGCAGTAGCGCATTCTGTCACTTCAATTTGCCAAGCCCATGTCGATAGTTCCGGGCTGTAGCTCACGGATTGCTTGGATGATATTGGTCTTTAGTACTTGACTCATTTCTGGATTGTTGGAATAACATCGGTCCTTCACGGTTCCCTAGAAAAAAAAGTCCAAAGGGGTCAAATCGCAGCTCCGAGACGGCCAATTGACATCACCAAACGCCAAAAAACGCACTGTTTGGGCTACACCTCACTCACTTTGGAAATAAGTTTTCAATATTTCCCATCATTGTTCAAGTGTAAAGCGACTCATTTCGTTCCGCGAAGGTATGATACTGACTTTCTGTCAAGATTTCGAGCGGGAAACAGCTTTCAGTGTCAAAATAACATATGATTTGAAAAGAAACCAATGGATTACCCACCCATCTTTGAAAATTTGATACTTTTTATGACTTTAAAAACAGTCTTGATGCAGAGAACAGATAACAATGGAAATAAAATATTTATTGGGAATCGGTTTGTGCAATGGGATTTTCTTAAGTAATTTTTGCATTTTCTCTAATGGTTTTATTATTAAAGGTAAGGCTGAACCCCAGGCTATATTACCATATTCAATTACCGAATGGATGATAGCGAAGTAATAAGATCTTATTGTAGCTCTGGTTAAAAAATTGCTCACTTCGAAACATATTGGAATTAGATTTTTTTAATCTAGCTACCACATTTTGTACCTGAATATCCCATTCGAAAACTACTCCTAAATATTTTGTAAAAGTTACTTTTTCTATCTGCTGCCAGTGACAGCTTGAAGAACAGTTACTTGAATGAGTGCACAAGCCTACATTCGTGGCTTATCTAAATTGTTTTGGAGAAAAGGCGATGTAGTTAGTCTTTTGTGCGTTCAGTGTCGGTATATTAAAACTCATTCAATCTTTTTAATATTGAAATACTGTAATTAGCTTTAACATTTACATTTTCCAAGGTATTTTCCTCAATGAACAGAACTGCATCATCAGCATATGAGATAAGTTGGATCTCTATGTTTTGTGAATGTAGATCGTCAACGTAAAGGAAAAATAATATAGGCCCCATAACAGTCCCCTGTGGTACACCAAAATCAAAAGTAAGCTTTTAACTACTTGCGGTCTTTTTACAAGATAGCTCGATATCCAATCTATTATTGATTTATTTAAGTTCATTTTGAGAAGCTTGGAAATAATTTTTGTGTGTCGCATCAAAAGCTTTGGCTAGATCCAAAAAAACAGCACAAAATTGCAATCCTTTATCTAAAGCCTAGGCGATATGCTAACTAAACAGTGCAATGGCATCATGAGTACTGCGTTCCGCTCTATAGCCAAATTGGTTCTAAGCCAACAATTTTTTTTTCTTCTATTTCAGGTACAAGTGTTATTTTCGCAATTTTTCAATTATTTTTCCGAAATTAGAAATGAACTCTTTGTTTCCTGCCTTGAAGATAGAAGTTATTATTGCCTTTTTATATATATATTAGGAAACAATCCTGTCCTAAAACAAAGGTTTATTATGTGACAAAAAGGCTTTGTGATGCAAGTTCTAATATGTTTGATACATTCAATTGTTAGTCCGTCAAACTTAGGAGATGTTCCTCCACACATTTTTGCAATAACCAAGGTTGTTTCTTCTTCCGTCACTAAATCGATTTTCGAACTGTTTGTAGTCATATACGTTGCAGTTAGCATAAAACCTGTATTATTTATTATATATTTTGCTAAATTAGTTCCAATATTTATATAATACTAGCAAACGCCCGCGACTTCGACCGCATACAAATCGAAAATAATAAGCAATTTTTATACTCTAGATGAAATCTGAGAGTATATTGTGTTTGCCTTACCGTTTGTAACGCTAAGAAATAATGCTCGGACAGAGCCGCCAAGGGTACAGAAATATTTGTTGTCGCTCAAAAACTTCGATTCCGAGTTGCTGTCTGTCCGTCTGTCCGTCTGTCTACAGCATAACTCTCGAACGCTTTAAGCTATCGTGCTAAAATTTGTTGTGTGTCATTTTTAGCAAAAAAGAAACTTTAAGTTCGTGAACGGGTTACATCCCCCACTCCTTCTACCCCCTTCCATACAAATTTCACGAAATTCCGAAATTTTCAGAAATTGATTTTTCTTTGAAACTATTTAAGGTATCGATTTGAAATTTGGGTCAAAGTATTATGATATAAATGTCATTATTATGACGAAATATTGATCCGATCCCGTCACTCCTTCTACCCCCTCCCATACAAATGCATAATTTTGAAAAATGCAGTTTTTCGATTTTCATTGAAACTAGCAAAGTTATAAAAACAAATTTTTGCCAGAATTAATTTTATTATAATTCCAATCAGAATTGGAAAAATTATCAAGTTCACCTCACTCCTTCTACCCCCTCCCATACAAATTTCACGAAATTTCGAAATTTGACTTAAATTATTTTTCTTCGAAACTGTTAAAGCTATCAACTTGATATTTTGCATAAAGTATAAAAATAGAAATATCAATAACGAGAAAAAAATGTGTTTTGATCCGTACACTCCTTCTACCCCCTCCCATACAAATGTATAATTTTTGTTAAGTGTATTATATCGATTTCCATTAAAACTAGAAAAAGTATAAGCTTAAGATTTTGCCAGAATTTGTTATTTAATAATTGCAATAAATGCTAAAAAAAATTATCAGCTCCTCTTCA
This sequence comes from Chorisops tibialis, assembly GCA_963669355.1. NCBI lineage: Eukaryota > Metazoa > Arthropoda > Insecta > Diptera > Stratiomyidae > Chorisops > Chorisops tibialis. The sequence goes on from OY770262.1 coordinate 293,260,766, forward strand.
CTCCTTCTACCCCCTCCCATACAAATATCTGTAATATAAATTCAAGAAAAGCATTTCTCCTTCGAATATATTAGAACTATCGAATTTGAAATTGAATCAAAGCGTGGTGATAAGGATGATGATAAGCAGTTTCAAAATCATCTTAAACGCTCCACTTCCTCTGCCACCTCCCATACAAATGCCCCAATTTCAGGAAAACTATGTCCAATTGAAAATAATGAAAGCTACAAACCTTAAATTCAGCACGAAATATTTTACATGCCACATTAGGTGTCATATCCAAAAATTACAAACCTTCCTCCTCTCCTTCTACCACCTCCCATACAAAAGTCACTATTAATTATGAAAAAGAATTGGAGGTGACATATTTTCCGATACATTGAACTCTTTCTCGTTTCATCTAGAGTATCACATTATTGGGCTTTACGCCCAATCATAATTCTTTTATGTTTGAGAATGTAGTTAGTAATACATCATGTGGGATATATAATCTGCTTACTTTAATGGCTCTTTGAACATAATGTTTTGTGTTTTGTTGGAAGCAGAACCATAAATTATTAATTTGTATTGGAGGTGGTAGAAGGAAATTGGGGTTTTTGGTGTTATTTCGGGAAACAACTATAATCATCATGCAATTGATATATTTTAAATTTCAGGTCTGTATGATTCACGCTTTTCAAGAAAATCTAATTTTACTTTATTATTCTAATAATAAAGTATTGTGATCGACACAAGAAAAAAAAAACTTTGCTACCCTGAAATTTTTTTTTTCGCGTTTCATGACTAAATTAGCCTAAAAATGCAAAAAAAAAAAAATCCGTCTGTCTGTACGCCGTCCGCCGTCCGCCGTACGCCGACGTGTACGCTCAGCGCACATTAACTCCCAAACCCTTCAAGATAGAAAGTTCATTTTGGGAGGGATTATAGATAGTTGCGGATCTCAGGCGGATACCCATTTTAGGGGGTGTACGAGTTCAGGGGGAGGCAGAGGGAGCGCTTAAACCGAAAAATACGAATTCAAATATCTCAACCATGGCTACAGCTAGGAAACTAAAAATCAACATACATATAGAAGAGTTTGTAGGACAACTTTTAAAAATAATTTAAGTTTTTTATCCATTGGGGTGCGAAAAGAGGGGGCTAAAAACCAATTGTCGGCCGAATTTTTTTTTCAAATGATTATATCTTCGAAATTACTTCCCATAAAAAATTGATATTTTGAGACCATTAAGATGGCATACGGATGTGCTAGAATCAGTTTAGATAGAAGCTTATTATTGTAAGGGGAAGTGCCAGGGGGGGTGCAAAGAAAAACACTTAAAAATTAATATCTCGGCTATTTCTTAAGCTATGTAATTGAAACTTGAAACGTGTACTAAACTTTACTAGCAAAATATGAAAAAAATACAACATGTGGACATAATAGTGGTGGTGGGAAATGGGGAGCATTTCAAAAATGGCTCACTTTCCAAAACTACAAATCATCAAAACTCAAAATTGAATACAGATATCAAATCAAAAATTTGTCAGATTGTAGAGCAATATAGTTTTTAATTTTTGTAAAAAATTTAAGCTGGGGGGTGTGAGGGGAGGGAGGTGGAAAGCGAAAATGTTGAAAATTTTGAGTGATTTTTTTATGGCTCTCGTAAAAGATACAAAGTTTAAATTTTGCACGTCGACATATCTATTTAATGTACACAGAAAAAAAATAATAATTTGTTCCAAATAAACTGAAAATTTTTGAATGAAATTTTTAGGTAAAAACTTGAAAATTTGCGAAATGCATTTAAAAAAAATCTATAAGAGTTTGAAATAATAACTGGTTGGATATCTTTAAAACTTCTACCCCCTCCCATACAAAATTATTTTTTCGACCATTTTTAAGAAATCAATTATCACCTAACTATCAATTTGAAATTTTGCACAAAAACTTAAAAAAATAGTTGAAATAAAATTACGTTAAAATTTTTGAGATCGCACTTGCCCTTCTACCCCATCCCTCACAAAAGTATGATTTCGACCAATTTCATTAAATCAACTATTAACTAACAAATTAAAAGCTACAAACTTGAAATTTTGTACAAGCACCTTACAAAAGAAACGAAATAAAACTGCATCACAAATTTTACGATTGCTCTACCTCCTCTACCCCCTCCCATACAAATGTTTGGTTTCGTGAATTTAAAATACACCGAATCCAATGAAAATTCTATGCAACTTCGTCTATGAAACTGACATTTTATACAAAGAATATTGGATTTGGTTCAAGCAATCAATTAAAAAACTATTAACATTCACCCACCCTTAATACCACCCCTCACCCCTCCCTTCATGAACACTCAAACTTCAATAAATAAAAGAATGTAATATGGAGCTTTTGAACGTTCCCGCAAAGTATTAAATTGAGAACTGCTCTGCTCAAGAAGCTCCTTTCACTTAGTCTTCCCTAACCACTCTAACCTGCATATTGACTTTCTACGCATGCGCATTTTGTCCCAAAAATAATAAAGTTTCGCCCGACTTGTTGGCAGTTTATTTGTAAAGTCGTGGAATTGTGTCACATTGTATGGGAGGGAGTAGAAGGAGTGAAGCTAATCGGTTAATTTTTTCCCGATATTAATAATGCTAATTAAGGATTGAGTACAACATTTTAGCTCAATGAAAGTTATATGTACTGAGAAAATTAGTTTACAATATTTCATGAAAAAGTGCAGTTTGTATGGGAGGTGGTGGAAGGAGTAGGGGGTTCTAAGTGACTTTTTGAGAAGCGACTATAATTAATTTACAATTGACATATTTTAAATTTCAGATCAGTAACATTTACAGTTTTCAAGAAAATCGAATTTAAGTAAAGTCGTGGAATTGTGACACATTGTATGGGAGGTGGTAGAAGGATTGAAGCTAATTGGTTCATTTTTTCCCGATATTAATTATAATGGAAATTAAGGATTAAGTACAACATTTAAGCTCGATGAAAGTTACACGTACTGAGAAAATTGGTGTATAGCATTTCATGAAAAAGTGCAGTTTGTATGGGAGGTGGTGGAAGGAGTAGGTGGTTTTAAGTGAATTTTTGAGAAACAACTACAAACATTACGCAATTGATATATTTTAAATTTCATATCTGCATCATTCACGCTTTTCAAGAAAATCGAATTTTTGTAAAGTCATGGAATTGTGTCATATTGTATGGGAGGGGGTAGAAGGAGTGAAGCTACTCGGTTAATTTTTTTTGAATATTAATAATAATGCAAATTAAGGATAAAGTACAACATTTAAGCTCGATGAAAGTTACACGTACTGAGAAAACTGGTGAATATCCTTTCATGAAAAAGTGCAGTTTGTATGGGAGGTGGTGGAAGGAGTAAAGGGATTCAAATAATTTGTATACCATAGATCACATTTCTGATAAAAATAGTATGTTCTAAATTTCAAATGATTTGCTCCAATGGTTTTGAAGAAAATTTTATTTTGAAAATGAGTCATTTTGTATGGGAGGGGGTGGAAGGCGTGGGGGTATTGAAATAACACCACATGCAGATTACATCTCGGTGCACATCTAGCAAATTGTGAAAGTTTTATTACAATCGGTTTGGCCATTTTTGCGTGAAAACCGGAAAGACAGACAGACAGACACACAGAGAAAATTTTTAAAAACGTTTTTTTCTGCTTAGTTATTGCTAAAATAAAGCAAACAACTTATTTATAGCCATTTATAAACAAATAACAGACAGTCACTACAGTTATATTTATATGTATAGCTTTAATGTTGTTAACATCTAAAACCTTTCCCACATGGTGTATTCTTTCCAGATTGGCATTTTGTCTCTTATTTCCTATAGCTAAGTTTATGGTTTTCCATCTGTTTTCCATTATTTCCAGCTCTTTGCAACATATCCTCAAAGTATTGAGTTCTAGTTCTTTTGATAATGCAGGTCAATTTATTGTGCTATTTTTTTAAGTAAATTTTTAGCTTATCGTTGTTAGGATTATTTCTTAAGGCTTTGCTTAATCAATCTCTTCTTCGGATTGATGTTATGAGACCCTGTGTTATCCAAGGTATCAATTTCACAAACTTTGGTATCGCAATATTACTTGTTACCGTGCTGTCATCTATTGCTTCCCCTTGAGTATAATGAAAATTGTTCGTGCACTGGTTAACATCATCGAAAGATAAAACATTATTCCAAGTTAGTAATTTGATTTTTTTAGTAAGTAGACCAAAATCTACTATTTATTAAAACTAGTATTACTATGTCCTCTTATGTAAAATTGGAGATCCGTTCGTAGAACTAAACTTATGCTTTTATGATCAATGATATTTGTTTCAATGATGGTACACTGTACCTTACTAAAAGTGTTCTGTTTTAGTTTTTCAAAAATATGATCAATACAGCTTCGCTCTCCTGTTTTAAAATTTATGACTGATATCAAACCATTTTCCGTTTAGAACATTAACCTAATCATCTCGTTCTCTACTTGTCTTTGCAACCCCCCTTAACACTTATTGACCGTACTCTGCAAACGACAATCCTTGGAGGATACTGAACAAAACATTTCTGCTTCAAGGAATACATTTCTTAAAATTTCTAATGTCTGAATAGAAACTTTTTTATTTATTTGTGAGATTACGAAAATCAATTTGCGTTCTCTGTCATTTCTACATCTCTTTCGACAAATATTCTCGATAGTAGAAGGAGGTCAAGCTTTACATAAGGATACCGGCAACTTGAAATTTCCAATAATAGAATTTCGTTGATATGATCTCTAAAATTCTTTATGAAAAAAGATATCCTACTCTTGAAAACTTTACTTCGTTGAATTTTTCGGCATAGAGCTGAACACTTTTTAATATAAAATATGTTTGCTCAACAGTTCTCCACTTCTGTTCACTCTCCCTAGTTCGTGCTTGCATAAAAGTTCACAAACATATCCCTTTAACATCAGCTCGGAATCATTCTGACCAGGATTCGCTTCCAAATTCACTTTTTTTTGCTTAATAAAATCCCTGAAATTCGTTTTTCCGAATAAAATTGCATTTTTCAAGGAGTATATATACATATAGAAATGTGATTCCTTTTCGATTTGTGTCAATCAACTTGTCAGAATTTATTGTAGGTTTCACTCCTTTTCTAGTAACATCATCAAATTGTATGACCCAAGTAATTCACCATAGTAAAGGGAGCTGCAATATTTTTAATTGAAATTTACGAGAAAATTTCGAGTTCCTGCCGATATAATGTACCTTTCGATAGTTTAAAACGCTTAAACCGAATATGCGCAACATGTGTGTCGCTCCATGATGTCCGCACATGATGTACGAGTGTGTGATGTGTAGAACAAATTCGAACAACAGTGTTAAAAATGCATCTAAAATAAATTACACAATAGACAGGTTCATGGTTAGAATAGTGCCAGCGTTCCCTCGAGTCGTCTCTAATGTGTAAATGCGAGCTAATTTACTCAGCGTGATGCCGCTTTATGATCGTGTACATATCAACTTAATTTGTCTTGACAATCGGAAATGTTTCATTCAAAATAAGATGTTTCCTTCTGACGAACAACTTCAGCTAAATGTAAAAAAAAATCAATCAACTAAAATTATACATCGGTAAGTTACGATAGTGTTAATCTTTGTCATAAATTTTACGACTCTTAAGTTGTTTGGGTAGACTGTAGATGCATTGCCATAAATTTCATTTAGCTTCCATACCTAATAGCCGCACCATTTAAATGTTTTTCGATTTCGATAGAGTTTCTTTAATAATAGTGTTTCTACTTGGAAATACGGTAACTCATATCCTGCTAATGAAATTTTTTTTCTTATTATAAGAATTAGTAATAAAAAGCTATATCGTCTTAATTTTATTTTCAAAGATGCTGTTAATAACTTGTTCTATCGCCATTTTCGCCAATCAAAATGCTCCATAATCCTCCTTAAGCCTAAATAATGACAAAAATCGTTTTAATCGGACATCGTTATTTCAAGCTTATCTACTTATTAAAATTTATCCAAAGTGCACAGTAGTTGCTGGACAAAATAACTAAGAACATGTCGGGCTACTGGATTTTACAAGCAAGTAAATTTCTCGAATAATTTAGGAATGTAGAAGCTATATAAACGCCCGCTTCTCATACACCACACTCATGAAATGTACGCATTTTTGAATAAATATCTTCTCTGAAGGCTATTGCATAGTGTGTCTAACTTGTAACATTACCACTCACCAGTTAATACTTTGGGTAAAGTACATTTATTATAAAGTTCATGAGAAAATGCCATAGTGTAGCGTACTAGATAGATAGCCGAGTGTCACTTTCTTAAGTGAAGTGTAAGGCAAATAAATTGGAAATTACATTCAATAAAAATGAAACAATTTATTTCTATTGTGCATAAATTTTGTCATCCTAGGCATCTAAATTAAGATATTGTGTCGTTTATTGTATGTGTGAGCTATACCAAGTAATGTGTTATGCATAAAGTTGAATTTTTTTCGCGATTCATGACTAAGATAGCCTAAGAAAGCTGTACACCGTATGTGTATGCGCAGCCCACATTAACTCACAAAACCTTCAAGATAGAAAGTTATTTTTCTAATGGATTGTAGGTGGGTGCTGATTTCAGGCTAACACCAATTATTAGGGTTGAAGGGGGAGAACTACGAAAATGGGACAGACTTTACAAATAATTTTACTTTTGTATTTATTGGGGTCCAAAAATGGGGTGCTTAAAACTAAATGTCGGATGAATTTGTTTTCGAAATGCTTATATCTTCGAAACTTCTTAGCATAAAAAGTTCATATTGTAGAATAACAGAGATGGTACATACGTCCACTATAATCAGTCATAAGGAGGCCAATACTGGTGAGGCTGTAAGCTAGGGTGTAGCCTGGGACGATCGTGAGTTCAAATCCCGGTAGACGCATAGTTCCAGCACACTGCCTGCTTGGGTATACCTTGGTCACCTCAATCTACGAAAATAAAAAATTCGAAGATTGAGGGTTGTGCGAAGGTCTAACAATCCTTCCACAATAAATAATGAAAAAATGTTAAGGAACCTGAAGGCTCGATTTGGGCTGTAGTGCCATTGTAGAAGATGTAGAATACTTGTAAGGAGAAGAGTCATGAGTGTGCAAAGACGAACACTGAAAAATTAATATCTCGACTATCTATTAAGCTATGTAATAGAAACTTGGATCATATAGGGTGTATCAACAAGAGGTGTTCCCAATACACAATCAGAGAACCTACGGCACTGCTGGTAGTCTGCCGGTTGCAATTGGAACTATACGCATGCAGAGCAAAATCTTTCGTCAAAATTCGATGCAGTGTGGACGTGGAAAGGTCGATTCTAGAGCATGGTAACGAATGCAGGTGTTTGCGTCATTTCCAACACTGTCCTTCACTACGGCGATATTTGCGGTTGAACGTCCGGGGCGAAGTCATTTCGATGTCTTCACATCTTGCGCTCAGAAAGTCTCTTGGAATTTTTGGAGTAAGTTGCGCACACACGACTCAACGACTGTAAAGCGTTCTATGAAAAATTTCCCGCGTTTACAAATGTCAAGCAACTAGCTGTCAAATAACAGGCCTTTTCAACCCTACACCTCTTGCTCAAACATCTATTATATTAAGCTATGCAAGCGGAATATGAGAAAAATATAACATTTGGTAATAATTGTAGTAGGAGAAATGGGAGCCATTTCAAAAATGATGCCCTTTTCAAAATTTCCAACTGATATTAAGCTGAAATTTTGTTAGATTCTAGAGCAATTTATTTCGCTTTAATTAATGTAATTTAATGATTAATCGTCTTTTTAGCATTTCACCAAAGCCATTTCTTTGAAACATTATTTATTTACGACATTTAAACATTACAGTGCTTCACAAAATTTATTGATATATTGACATTTTAATTATTAATTTGCGTATTATTACGTGTTATACGTCGTTCTCTCACTTAAGGACTTACTTGCTTACTAACAATGGCGCTACAGCTCAAATCGGACTGTGGGTTCAGTGACCGCGTCCTCCAGTTAGAAAACCTTAGCAGTGATTTGCTGTCTGCGTGGTTTTCCGACCAGTCTTTGCCCATTGGCTTTCCCTTTTAATGTGCGTTTGGGAATTCTTCCGTCATCCATCCGCTCCACATGACCAGCACATTGTAACTTGTTAATTTTTTTTAGGGTTGACACTTCTGGATTGTAAAAGATGGCACACAATTCTCTATTCTATCGTATTCTCCAGATCGAGGCTTCTCTCACAGGGCCGAGGATTCTTCTGGCTCGGTCATTGTCATTCTTGTAAGTCGAACCAGTTTCGGTGGGACTCCAAGCTTCAACATGTTTTTATACAGTACGCGCCTGTCGATACTGTCGTATGCTTGCCTGAAGTTTCTGATGCACATCAATATTATAATCCCAGAACTTTTCCAGTAACTGTGTAACTGAGAATATCTGGTTCGTGGTCGATCGTCCAGCTCTAAATCCACCTTGGTATTCACCAATTACCTTGTCAGCAAGGGGCTTGATTCTCTTTTCTGGAATTTTCGTCAAGATCTTAAAAGACGTACACAACAGAGATATTCCGCGGTAGTTTTCGCAGAAGAGTTCCTCACCTTTTTTATAAATTGGACATATAAATCTCTTGCGCCAATCTTCAAGAAGTATGTCCTGCGTCCATATGTCCGTGACTTATCCACGTAGGAGATGCGCTATGCAGGTGTCGCCGGCTTTCAGAAGCTCAGCTGGAATTCGATCAGTGCCCGGCACTTTGCTATTTGGGTGGTTTCTCGGGGCTGTTTTTACTTCTTCGAGTGTGGGAGGACTCAAAGCGGATCCTTCATCAGCTGTTACATGAGTTATACCTGCTATTGTGTCTTCTGCTGCTGTTCGTGGGGCTGATGATTATTGTACTTCCGTTTTTTTTTGTCTGCATATTTGCAACTCGGCTAAGATTATTATATTTGTCCCGTTTGGTGCGTGTCGGCCATTTTGTTAATATTTTTTAAGCTTGATTTTTTCGCTCTAAGGCATCTTGGTATTCATTGTCGAACCAGTCATTTATTTTCAGCCGGGGTTGTTGTCCTATCGCCTCCTCTGCGACAGATGTAATGCCATCTTTGATGTTTTACCACATTTCTTCTATAGGCATGCTGGCGTTGTTCTTCAGTATTGGCGCGAAGTGCCTCTCTAAGGTTGATACGTACTTCGCAACTACTTTCTCATCCTTAAGTTTTCCTATGTTGAATTTAGGAACCGGTTGTATTTTTGGGTGTTCTCGGTTTGCGATTCGACATCGGAACTTGGTCTTTACCAAATAGTGATCTGTGTCGCAATTAGCACCTCGGCATGTACGCACGTCTAGAATGCCGGAGGCCGTCCTTTTCTCTATTAGAATGTGGTCTATTTGCTCACTTAAGGACAAAAAAGCTATACATTGTCAAATTATATATACCATCGTTATCACCCTTTGTTGTGAACGAGGCAGTATAAAATGCAACTGATTATGTCAGTAATCTCATGCAATCTCAAGATGAGCTACTAATTTATGGCGACTTCAACATCCCTCGAGTCACTTGGTCTCTTTCCGACAGCGAAGATTCCCTACTGCCAGGGAGGATATTTTTAGGATGAGGTTTTACCAATTTATGCAACTATCTTTGTGGATTAGCGACTCCACGGACCTGAGCTAATCATCCCCCTGTAGGATGGGGGTAGTAGAATTTACCGACACCAGTCCTACTACTACTACAATGGCGCTACAGCCGAAATCGGACCTTGGCCTCCTGATATTTAGGTTCCTTAACATTTTTTTTTATTACTTATTGTGGAAGGGTTGTTAGCCCTTCGTACAACCTTCTTTCTACGAATTTTTCATTTTCATAGATTGAGGTGACCAAGGTATACCCAAGCAGGCAATGTGCCGGAATTATATTTTGCGCCGGCCGGGATTTGAACTCACGACCTTCGCATTACAAGACCAACACACTACCTACTAGGCTATACCCTAGCTAGACAGCCAGTCCTGCTTGCCCACAAAATAGCAAATGGATCTCACTGGATAATATGCTTATCACCCGTGATCTTAAAACCTAACTGATACGAGAAACGGATACAGCGCCTCGTATACGGACGGATTCTATGGTAACGACATTTGGCATTCGAAAACGGACTATGATTGGCTTCTGGAACGTTCGAACATTGAGTGACGAGGGAAGGGCTGAAGTCACTCGGTCCATGCATCGTCAATCAGTGATGGACCGTGAAATGGAGCATTATAACATCAAAATCTTGGACTTGAGCGAGCTTAGGTGAACAAGATTAGGAGCAGAATGAACCCCGAGCGGAAAAAGCACTCCGTACGTTGGTCCTGAGAATGAAGCCAAAAATGGCGTAGTGGTTGTCCTTACACAGAGCGCCAAACAGTCTCATCAGCTGCGAACCAGTCTCGGAAAAAATTATCATCGTCAGGCTCAGACTGGTGTCAGAAACGTTAAATTTCTGCAGTGTTATCCACCAACTAATACTGCAACACCTGGTGATAAAAATGAGTTTTATAAGCAACTGAGTGTCACCTTCGATTATGTTCCAAGAGGTGATATTATTATCATCTCAGGAGATATGAACACCCAGGTTGGCTCTGACATCACTAAAACACGTCATAAGGAAACATGGTGACCCTTGAGTCGACGCGTCACGACCTTGGATTAAGAGACCCGGAAATGGCGAATTATTTGTGGAGTTTTATAGTACTCGGCAAATGGTCGTCGGAGGAAACCCTTATCCACACAGAAGTCACTACAAAACAGCTTGGGTTTCCCCTGATACTCAAAACCAGATTGACGATTTGGCTACAAGCCACCGATGTTTCCTCGATGTGCGAGCGAACCGTGGAACTGATGTGGGAAGCGATCACCACTTAATGGTTGCCGACTTGAGATTGTGCACAGCAGCTATCCAACGACCACAAATTTTTCAAATGAAGCGTAAGCTTAATATGAATAACTTAGAGACCCCAACAAAAACCGCGAGTACACCACTATTCTACGCGAAAAGTGATCCACATTGGGCGGATATGAAATGCGCACACCAGACACCAATTGGGAGGCAACCAGGAACACCAGAAACACGTTTCTAATTAGTGCTGAAGAATCTGTGGGATATGTGTAAAGCGGTGAGGAACGGTGATGTCGCAAGACACATTTGACAAGGTTGGCGATCGAAAAAAGCTAAATTTGCAATCATCTCTCAACCCGCTGTCAATCAACACACCCGACTTAAGACAGAACTACCGCGATGTTCATATACAGCTTAAAAGGGCTGTTAGACTTGACAACAGAAAGGATATTGAAGATCTGGCCAATAAGGCAGAATCTGCAGCTCACCTTGGAGATATTGGTTCACTATTTAAAATTATGATACAGTTGACGAACATTAATTTCACCGCCAACCAGTTGGTGAGATGATGTCAACGGAACTCTCCTTAATATTAGCGAACACCAGTTCCGGCGATAGAAGTAATACTTCTCTGATATTTTAAACATCTATTCATCTATTACAGAAATAGAACAACTACCAAACATCTAACCGCAACAATCATCTATTTGAGACGATCCCCCAGATAAGGAAGAGATAGTTTCCGCCATTCGGTCAATGGCGGGGAGGAATACCCCAAGGTATAGACGGACTACCAACCGAACACCTCAAAGTGGACGCGGAAATAACAGCCGATATACTCATCCCATTCTTTACTGAGATGTAGAATGAAGGAAAATATCCGACTATTTGGAAGTAGGGGGTCATTGTTAAAATCTCGAAGAAGAGCGACCTTCGGGATTGTGGAAATTGACGTGGTATTTGTCTACTTACTGCCATATCGAAAATCATGGCTAGGGTAATTCTCAATAGAAAAGCACTCTCGAAGTTTATCAGACTGGATTCCGTAAAGGGTCGTCTTGTACCGACCATAAATACCCTACGGATAATATTGGAGCAGTGAAACGAAATGAGTTCGCCATTACATCTCATGTTCATAGACTTCGAGAAGGCTTTCGACAGCGTTAAGCGAGATTACATATGGAATGCTTTGCGTAGGAGAGGTATTCCAGATAAGGTCATAGCTATGATTAAAGATTCCTACGAAGATGTAAGGTGTCGCGTATTACATAGAGGAGCAGAGACTAAAACGTCACGAATAATAAAGCGTAACAGTGTAGAATCCGGAATTATTTTCTTTCAATTTTAAATATCTTTGAATTAAAAACGGCAGGATTCTGTTAAGGAGAGAAGAAAATGGTAAAATTGCATGTACAACGTAATCTTCTGATTTTACCTCATTAGTATAAAATTTTAATAACTTGTCACTCAATATTTGTTCCTATGTCTAATTTATCTGTTTATCACCGATTTATTTCAGGATCGAATATTTATAATCGCACTATTAATAAAGAAAGGAGAACATTATTTTCTTTGTAAGACGAAGGTTTTTGGCGTAGAAAATTGTAGTTATTGAACAAAATTATATTTTTCATATTTTGCCTGATAACAATTTTAATGCCGTATAATTTCCAGTCCTAATTTACCCAGCAAACCTGATAAATGGATTTAAATTTCATAAGTAAAAAAGAATGAAATAATCGCTCTGCGAAGCCGAAGTTCCTGTAATTAAACAAAAAAAAATATTCAATATCATATCACTAATTTATAAATACTGTCCGTTTACTTATGTGTATTTTCCAGAATCATTTTAATTGGTTCCAATTTATTATGGATATCATTGCGTAAACAACAAAATACAATATCCTGAAAGTATCGGTTTCCAATTCACCTTATGCTTTAAGCAAATTTTCAGATTTATCATGATATTCCGATGAAGGGCAATAATTGGTGACCATTTTATCCTACTGATGGCAATTTAACGAGCTTCCTAGTAAATTTGATAAATATTTACTATGTATTTCATAAATAAATCATTTTCGAAATGAGGAGTGCGTTAGCTTTGACCATCGTCGCTTTGACAGTGCTTTCGGTATTCGTTTTTGATTTTCCCAGTACAAACAAAATTAATCGAATGAATCAACCTTTTAAGTGCTCGACACATTTGATTGATGATTACGATGCGACGCTTGAACCCTTGATCTCGTATTAAAACCAATCATGGAAATTACATACCGCGAAATTATCACGTAGTTACCGGAGAGATTGACTAACAGTCTGTTTACCTACCTATGTGGGACGGCGACGAAAATTCATGGGGTTTCAGTTCGGTAGATAGCAGCCCATCGGTTATCTGTTTGCAGAAGTGTTTCAAAGCGATCGATTTTCCGAAAACTGATGCTCTAACATCCAATAAATAACAAATCGCGCCTCTAACTCTATAATTAGTGTCGGCTGCGAATCACCTAAGGTCAAGTCTTGGGCGATTACTATACACTTGGAGGCTGGAAGTGATGATTACCGGCGAATTTCGATAACATGGGATTTTCTCTGGAAACGACCTAAAATCAATTATTTACACCGCGATCATCCAATTTAAACAATTTTGATTGTCCTAAGTAATTTTTATTAATAAAGATCAAAGTTTAGCGATCTGGGATTAATTGGATGTATATAGCATATCGGAATTTACTTAAGTAAATGGTTCTCAAAATATAAAATAAAATAAGATTTGGTTTGGCTCGGAGATAAGAAAGACCACACGTCAAGTAGGGATTAAAAGACTAATCGCCGAAGAGGACTAAAACAAAGTATAACAACAGAAAGCGACAAGGATATGAAGTACATATAATAAACGATTAACACAGGTTTTGGAAAGTATATTTCGTCCTCCGTCTTAGCTACACTGTGTACTGTCATTATATGTCTGTACTTCATATCCTTGTCGCTTTCCGTTGTTACATTTTGTTCTAAGGCTCTTCCTAAATTACAAGTCAGCTGCAACTGTATTGTTCTTGAGTCAAGATGGAGATGAGCTCCACCGAAGGCCGTCCCAAGCCCGGTTCGAAAAAGGAAGCGGAAAGTAGACATCCTTGATATCCAAAAACACCAGTGTCTCTCAGGAGGTAGGCTAATAATGAATGTAGTTGAACTTGCGGCACAGTTGAGAGGACTCCAACATATCCTATTCAGCTGAAATTTTCCAGCCGTGTCTGTGCAGTTAAGTAAACTGAACTGGTACTTCAGGTTGGAGGTTGGGCGATAGGCTAACAACCTGTCCCCACAAAAAAAATATGGAATTTAATGCTTTGAATCGGATTGGACGGATCCAACGGAAATAACCCTACAATCGAAAATTGAACACTCTTTCGGAACCTGGAATGTACGATCCTTGTTCAAACCTGGAGCTCTGAAATCATTCCTAGAACAAGTTCATAAATTCAACATTAATGTTGTTGCACTCTAGAAAACTGAATGGCTTGGCAGCGAAATAACGGACATGTGGTCGCAAACAATCTTTAGAAGTGGGAAACCATCAGAAAGCCGTAAGTTCGGAAAACATTCTGCCGTCAGTAAAGCAGACCACAAACTTTTTTAATATACTATACATTGTAATTGTGTTCAATTTACATAAAGACAATTTTTTTTTAATATCAACAACATTCCTTTCGAAGATTGCGAGGACTTCCTTTAGTTATGCATCTGGCTCTGTGTAATAGAACCTTCAGTACGGAACAGTTAAATCGGGCATTTACAGAAAATGATACAAAGCTAGCGAAATAAATAAGTCCTGAAAACCGAAGCATCCGACGACAAATAACGAGAAGACGCTGTAAAAAAATAATATAAAAAAATACGATGGGTAAAACTTCCTTACATCCAGGGCCCCTGTGGGATTGAGGCAGTAGAATTCACCCACAGCCAGTCCTGCTTGGCCTAAAAATGCCAAATAGGCAGTCACTGGATCATGGGTCTTATCACCCGTGATCTCAAGGCCTAACTGATACGAGAAACGGATACAGCGCCTCGGAAACGGACGAATTCTACAGTAACGACTTTTGGTATTCGAAAACGGACATTCGAATATTGAATAACGGGGAAAGGGCTGGGGTCACTCGGTCCTTGCACCACCAGTCATTGATTGATCGCGAAATGGAGCACTGTAACATCCAAATTTTGGGCTTGAGCGAAGTGAGGTGGACAGGATCAAGAGAAGAATGAACCCCGAGTGTAAGCACCATTCTGTACGTTGGTCCTGAGAGAGAAGCCAAAAAGCCAGTTGAGAACCAATCTCGGATAGGATTATCGTCGTCGGATTCAGGACCAATACCTGAACCGTAACAATTCCGCAGTGCTACGCACCAACTAATACCACAACACCTGGTGACAAAGAGGAGTTTTGTTTCTGGTGGAAATAAATGACATCTTGAAAGCTGCACACGGACAAGATGTGGAAAAGGTGCAAGGTTTTGGTTATTTCGAAAGCATTGTCAGCATGGAAAAGGATATTGAGGTTGGCCTAAATAAAGCTCGTCAGGGCTTCGCAATCTTTTCCCTTTTTGGAGGTTAAGAGAGATCTTCCTTCGCACGGAGTTACGAGTATTTGACGCATGCATCAATTCTATGTTGTTATATGGTTGTACTACGTGAAAAGTGACCATTCGACTTACTAAGAAACTGCAAACTTTCGTGAGCCAATGCATTCGACGCATTTCAGGGATATTCTGGCCAGAAGTGATCTCCAACGACGAACTTTAGAGTACAACTGGACAGGTTAAAATAGGCATTGAGATTCAAACGCGGAAGTGGCAGTGGATCGGTCACACTTTGAGGAAATCAGAGTGAAACATTGTCAAACAGGCTCTGGATTATAACCTCAAGGAAGACGTCGGTGTGGTTTTACGCACATTTAATTTCAGTCCCGCCTCTTTGCATTTAGAATGCAACGAGCGAACATTTGACTCTAAGTCCGAACGGGTATGTGCAAGCAAACACACGTCATCAGCATAATCCAGGTGACTTAAGATGTTAAATAGTCTCCATTGAAGACCTTTACCTTCCCTACTTTCCAGTGCAGCTTTCAAGATGTCATTTATTACCACCAGAAACAGGGCTGGTGATAATATGCAGCCTTGTCTGACACCCGTTTGCACAGGAAAGCTCTCGGACAGCTCTCCTCTATGCAAGACGCGACACCTTGCATCTTCGTAGGATTCTTTAATCATAGCTATGACCTTATCTGGAATACCTCTCCTACGCAAAGCATTCCATATGTAATCTCGCTTAACGCTGTCGAAAGCCTTCTCGAAGTCCACAAATATGAGATGTAATGGCGAACCCATTTCGGCTGACATAGTCCGTTTTCGAATGCCAAAAGTCGTTACCGTAGAATCAGTCCGTATCCGAGGCGATGTATCCGTTTCTCGTATCATTTAGGTCTTAAGATCACGGGTGATAAGCCCATGATCCAGTGAGTGTCCATTTGCCATTTTTAGACTGGCTGTGGGTGAATTCTACAGCCCTCATCCCAGAGGGGGATAGTTAGCTCAGGTCCGTGGAGTCGCTAACTCCAAAGATAGTTGCAGGAATTGGTAAAACCTCATACTACAACTACCCCCTTGCGGGTATATCGTATTAAATTGTTGAATCCTAAATTTTGTATAAAACATTTTGATAGCAACTCTAGCGCGATGTGAAAAAATTCGTACAAAATTTGTTTTCCATCTAGAGTATCGCACTCCTGTAATTTTTTTTTAATATTTAACGAGATTAATAATACCATAATTGCAGCGAAGTACGATAGCAGATGTGCCCCTGTAATCCAAGTACCTAAGTGGCTGATGAAAATTCTAAGACCAAACGGTAGCATCTACAAATTTTCTTTTTCTTTTATTAAATTTTTCGAAATTTGAAAGTACTATAAAAACTTTCAGATCCAAAAAATATTACTCCCTTGACCTCCGCAAGAGGGTTGAAAGAATTCCCCATAAAAAAAACTGTCAATATTAAGTAGATGACGGGCCGGGGTTCGATTTCAGATACGACCGAAGGCCGGTGTTGGAGTACGGCTAGTAACAAATATTTCTGTATTTTTGCAAATACAATATACTCTCAGATTCCATCTGGAGTATAAAAATAAATATGTATATACATTTTATGCCGAGTCGATACTTTATTATTAAAATGATAACGTTTAAGAGATTGCTATAATTCTTGGTTTGATATTCGAGACTGTTGCGAAATAAATTGGAGCTGAACTTGACTTGGCCTGCAGACCAACTGGTTCCGAAAAAAATTTTGATTTTGTAAAATACGCTTTGCATGTTACTATACGAATTTTAATTTTTCTTCTTCAGTAACGCATTATTTGTTATGTCCGTAGCTCAAGCATTTTGAAACATATTTCCTGACATAGGAAAAGTATTAAAATTTAAGAAAAAATTTTATTTTTTTTTAATCAACAAATATAGATAAAGCATTAAAGTTTATTTATAACAAAAAGGAATTTTTTAGACAAATAATTCATATAATCATAATTAATATAGTACATATGCCTAAAATAAATTTAGTACAAATATAAATATTATAAATTCAGTAGCATTAATTATCAAAATCAACGTTCTTTACTTTTCTTGTTTTTTAATTTTAGCAATTTTTATTTGGAATTTGATTGCGAGTATTGCGGGAGTAGAGCACCTCAAAAGTTATTTTCTGGGTTTTAGTTTTCGACAAATCAAAAAGATTATGAAACTTGAAAATTATTTTGTTCAATATTTGAAAACTGTGGTGATATAGCATCCTGTGCATGTTAATAAACCACTTGAGTTGAAAGATGATTGAAAACCTACCTCTATTATTTGGACAAAGACTCACTTATGGCCTTAGTCCTAATACTGATTAACTCAATAAATGTTTGCCAATTTTTGAAGAAAAAAAATTTAATCGAAATTAAAATACCTGTTACAGATCAAACATTAGTAAACGCAATGATACAAGTTCGATTCAACCATTTCCAACCTACATCAAACATCAAACTTATCCATACTACAAGTCTTATAAGAGAATTTCGTCAAGTTAACTTCAGTCGGATTTAATAGATGGAACACACACCGCTATGGTGAAATAATGAGTTGAATTCGCCTTAGCAGATACTCAACCCGAAATTTATTTAGTGTGCATGAATTGTTGATACAAGTTAAGATTCGTTCAGTTTTTCCTTATTACTATAGATACAATCATATATCACTTGACTTAAATTGTGTAGGGTTTTTTCACAGAACAACTTGTGTTATAGGCAATTTTGGCCTTTATGTGCAATGCACAAACATAGTCATGAAAGGAAGGATTTAAGAGAATTGAAAGGTGGGGGAATGGAGTAAGAACGACCGTCACGTGTTGTGAGAAGCTGGTATAATTTTTAGTTGAACTACCTGCTACTGACCAATTTTTACAGATATTATTACCACAGGCATGAAAGTAGCATTCGTGGAGAATACATGCCCGTCTGTATCCCCATTCGTTTTCTTTTATGATTAGCATGTAGGTCCGCGTTAAAAAGAACTGCCATTTAACTTCAATGGATGGCCAGCTTAAAGTAGTGAAACTTAAGATTGCAACATAAATGTTTACTAATTATAAGAAAAATAAAAATAATGCTTTTTTTATTAATAACAATAAATTCGTATTTTAAATTAAAGACAAATTCATTTGGCTAATTTTAATTTGTATTAATTTTTCTAGAATCTATTTTTGCCAACTTGAATCCAAGCTCCATTTTGTACTCGATTTGGCTATAGCCGATTTTTTTTGTTATTTTAATTTAAAAATAGATATAATTCTAATAAAACATAAATACATTTTAGGTTGTTGAAAATTAAAATTACTTACCATAAACAAGCTGTTCAGATTCGCTAATCTTATTACTTTTGTTATCGATTTTACTCGAGGCTTAATTTTGCTCATCTCATATGCATTTTACTATTACCGGCTACTTTTGAATTCATCTCTTTAGATAAAAGAAGAATGATATATTTTCTATAAGTAAAATTATTGTGTACTTACCATAAATATACTTGTTTCTTCTTTATACTCTAGATTAAATCTGAGAGTATTATAAGTTGGCTCTAAGGTTTGTAACGCTAAGAAATAAGGCTCGGAGAAAAAAATAATAATACAGAAGTTAATATTATCACTCAAAAATCTCAAAACCGGATGTCCGTCCGTCCGTCCGTCTGTTCGCGCTCTAGCTTGAAAACACGTTGAGCTAGAACGTTCAATTTTGTACAATTTTGAGAAAAAAGTAAGATCAAGTTCGCAAACGGGCCAAATCGCTTCACCCCTTCTACCCCCTCCCATACAAAATAACTCATTTTCGAGATTTGACAGTAAGTCGATTTTCTCGAATAGTATAAATGCTATTGAATTGAAATTTGGAATATATTATTTTTATGGCAATTTCAATCTACGGTATAAAAATTATTTGAATCCTCTTACTCCATCTACCACCTCTCATATAAATTGCACTTTCTCATGAAATACTATAAGCCAATTTACTCAGTACATATAAAATTTATCGAGCTGAAATTTTGATCAAAGTATTTATTTAGAATTATTAGTAAGGCCAAAAAAAAATTAGCTTCACTTCTTCTACCCCCTCCCATACAATACGACACAATTTCACAACTTTCAAAAATTTATTTTCCTGAAAAGCTACAGATCTGCGATTGAAAACATGTCAAATGCATGATGTGATGAAAAACTCACGAGGAACTTCCCACTCCTTCTACCACCTCCCATACAAACAGCATAATTTCACTAAATCCAATACATTGATTTTCTCAGTACCTATTAAATTTTTGAAGCTGAAATTTTTAATAAAACATTCTGATAGCAATTCTAACATGATGTGATAAAATTGGTTCAATGCCGTTACCCCTGCTACCACTCCCCATACAAAATATCTTAAAATCAAAAAAATTCTCTTCATCTAGAGTATCGCATGATTGGGCCATACGCCCAATCCTGTTATGTTTTTGGTTTATTTTCAGTGTATGAAAAAATAAAACTACTCTTTACTAGTAATTATTTTGGAATTTCAAACTTGTACTGAAATTATAATTGCAATTTATTCACTGAAAGATGATTCTCGGCCTATTGATTTAGACAAAATCTTCTGTTCATTTCTTTTTGCGCGCTCATTTATTGCAATACCATCGAAAATATCCTTTTTGATTCCCGATAAGAAATTGTGAATTGTATTTTAGTCACTTATCCATTGTTTCGTAGAATTAAAGATATCGCACATTTTTTACGAGCCGTTAGAAATATTCATCTTTAAACCTTCCAAAGAAAGGATCTTCTATTCCTGCCAGATCAATTCCGTGCGAAGGCCTTCTGAAATTTTCATCTCCAACTGCCTGGAGTGGGAAGCAAACCTACGATCTATTAGCTGTGAATAAAGCACGCTGCACTACGCTACGAACACCTTAAACTACTTTGAAAAATGTATTCGATAAGTATACTCGTATTTTATTATCTATAATACTGGAGCTGGATGCTGTTGTGAATTAGGTTTTTTTTTTTGTAATTTTTTTTTTTGTTAATCACCAGAATGCAATTCTACTCTTCTCTCATTTAGGTCGCAATTTATTGCTTTATTTTTGTTTTGTCCTCATACTGTTCCGAAGTACAATTAGGTTACATTCTATTTTTTTTTGTACCTAGAAAAATAAAATTATAATAAAACTATAATAAAACCTTTACAATACTACCAAAATAATAAACTTAAAAGACAATAATAATAATAATAATTAAATCAGTTCGCGCCAAATATTTAACCAAAAAAATTATGGACAAAAACTCCCAGGGCAGCACTGCTGTAAAGTATTGGGCGCCACTATTACGCGATGAAGGAAACCCGTCATCCCGCTTCAGATAATGGGGATTTCTTAGGCCGGGGCAGCACGATTTTGCCGACGGCTCTAAAGCTTGGGGTAAAAAATCCTCATACTAGTTCGTGCTGATGCTACAGGAACGGGAAAAGCATCATGACAATCCCATACTACTATAAGCTGTAGATCTGCCCAACCGCTACTGTTAATTAGCGGCAAACTTCACTTTCGCGTATCACTCACGACTTGGAATAGCACTTACCTTACCTCCGGAGAAAGCCCGGAAACCCTCTTATGAGTTCCTCACTCACTCATGTCGAGAATTGGCGCGAAAAAAATCTTGGTAAGAGTTCATAAATACGCACAATAATCTTAACACACAACTAAATGAAAATATAAAGAAAAGGAAAAAATAAGAATAATTTCCAGCACGGAAGAATACAATTGGTTTGAACATAAATCCAAATTTTATTATTTTTTTGTGGAATAAGAAAAAAAATAAAAGTAATTACTTAACTTATGTTGGGGCCCTTACTGCTTCCAGTTTTATTTGATGACTTGGTCAACTTTCAGCTTCGAACATAATAATTTATAAATTAGGTTCGTGTCCAAGAAAAAGAAACGTTTCCCATCATACCAAAAATGGCGGAACAATTTTATTTTTGTTGTGAAATCCTGTAAAGCTAAAATGCGTAAAGGGACGATTACATTTAAAGAACAAACTCTACGACTTTTATACAATCAACTGAATTAATATTTTAGTGTGCCTACTAATAACTTGTCATACGTTATGCATATCTCTAGATTCACAGAGACAGTATCTATCAGGTAAAGTACCAGGTAAGTACACAAGCACAATATCCAAACTCATGGACAGAGCTCTGAAAAAATTACATGGCTGGGCAAAAAGCCCCGGGCTTAATGTAAACTCGCCAAAAACGGAACTCGTGCTCTTTACTAGAAAAACCCAAACTAAGGAGCACGGAACTAACTCTGTCAAATCATGCAAAGTATCTGGGAATAAGTAGATAGTAAGCTAAGATGGAAACAAAATATTGAGGAGCCATGAACTGAGGCCAGCATCGCATTCTACTCGTGCAAGAGGATCTTCGATAGAAAATGCAGTTTGAACCCAAATACAAAGCACTCGATCTACGCGGCTAAGGTGCTAGGGTGTAGACTAGTGGGCATCGTGTTGGTCTAAAATACGAAGGTCGTGAGTTCAAATCCCGATCGACGCATAGTTTGTATACTTTAGTTACCTCAATCTACGAAAATGAAAATTCGTAAATAGAGGATTCTGCGAAAGGCTAACAACCCACAATGACAAATAGAAAAAGTTAAGGAACCTGAAAGTCAGGAGGCCAAGGTCCGATTTGGGTTGTAGTGCCATTGTAATAGTAATAGGATCTACACGGCTATAGTAAAACCAATTCTGCCGCACGGCATACTGACGTGGTGGCCTGCACTTAGTAAAATAACATACCGGCAAAGATTGGAAAAAATACAAGGGCCGGCATGTCTGGGAATCACTGGGGCTCTTTAGATCACATCCTCAGATTCACTGAATGTCTTACTCTGTTTGCCGCCAATCGATTTGTTCACAAAAAGCGTGGCATCCAAGTGCGCTCTTCAGCTTAAGGCCAAGCAACTAAGAACGCGCACGCACGGACATAGTAACATTAATAATAATGCAACAACCACAAATTCTATGGTCCCAAAGTCTGGGTTTGATAAGAGATTCCCGATACGTATACCAAATAGGTAGCACTGGGAAACAACAACCGGGGACCCTGTAGGAACAATAAATCTTTTCACTAACGAATCTCAACGGAAGAATGAGTAGGTGCAGCAGTGTACTCAACTGACCTTGCCATTCCAGAAGGCAGCCGAAATTGCTAAGACGCCGCGGACCGGCAACGGAAAAATTAATGTCTACACAGATAGTCAGGTTACCTTGAAGGCACTGGAATTATGTACTACCAAGTCTAAGACAGTATTCAGCTGTCATCGCGCACTACAAAATCTCTGTGCCAAAAGTAAGGCCGAACTGTGCTATGTTTCAGATCACTGTGAAGCGGAAGAGCTGGCAAAAGAGGTGCTAACCTTGAACTAGATTCCGCAGAAAACTTACCAATGCCCATACATATCGTCAAAGACTTATAGACGCACTGATGGGAAATCGAGCCGAAGCCAGGTAGAGAAGTACCAAAACCTGTAAGATTACGAAATTAATGTGAAATACCCACAACCTAGTGGGTAGCGTGTTAGTCTACAATGCGAAGGTTCTGAGTTCAAATCCCGGTCGGCGCATAATTCCAGAACACTGCCTGCTTGGGTATACCTTGGTCACCTCAATCTACGAAAATGGAAAATTCGAAGATAGAGAGTTGTGCGAAGGTCAAGGCCAAGGTCCAAGTTGGGCTGTAGTGTCATTATAGAATAGAATTGAATCTCTGCAGAAATTGGAAACAGCCCGGAGTGAGGGAGACGATGGAGCAAGTGTTGTATAACTGCCCGGCTCTTGCTAGAAGAAGGCTTAAAATCCTCGACGCGCCGTTTTTTCCTGACATCAAACAGGTCTCGAGCTGCGTTATGCGGAATCTGTTGAATTTCGCAGCGGAAAAGGAAACCTTTGAGCTCAACAAGGAACTCGTAACACCGCTGAATGAGGTTTTGAGGTTTTTTTCCAAAGGGTTTTATGTGGGCTAAGCTCGCACTAACCTAACCTAACCATCACAGCGTAAATTCTTCGCTTATATCATCCAACAGTTTCCTTTTTTCTAATACAATTTTTTTTTATTTTCATTTCTTATAAATACATAATTCTTTTTTGTCAGCGGTTAGGCTACCGACACACGATGCAAGTTAATATATATAAACTTCCTATTTTGATATAAGTAGGCCGAATTATGTAAAGGATGATGACACTAGTAATATCGAAAAGCGAGATAATATATATTAACTCGCATCGTGTGTCGGTAGCCTAACTAATGTAAAATTAATTTAAACCTTACTAGTTAACTCGAATAATTTAATATGCTGTTATTACATAAACAACAGACTCTTGTATATTTATTGTGATAAAACTAATTAAATATATAAAGTAAACTAAAACTAAACTTTGCTATGTCGAACTACGTCGTGGAAAGTTGATGTGGCTAAGGCATAAATAGCTTTAAAATCATTTTAAATAAATTACGCTACCATACAAAATTAAAATTAATTTTTAATTTTTCATATTATTGGAAGATAATGAAAAAGTGGCTTCTATTAGAAATTTTTGAAATTTATACTGAAGGTGGTAGAGGGTATATTAACAATTTTTAAATACAATACACTATCATACTCGAAATTGTGGCATTTGTATGAGAGATGGTAGAATGGGTGAGTGAATTGTAACAGAATTTTTGCGAGGTTAATGATATTCAATTCATTATATTTTATGTTCTACTTCTACAATGGCGCTGCAGCTCAAATCGGGCCTTGGCCTCCTGACACTCAGGTTCCTTAACATTTTTCATTACTCATTGTGGAAGGGGTTTTAGCCCTTCACACAACCCTCTATCTACGAATTTTTCATTTTCGTAGATTGAGGTGACCAAGGTATATTCAAGCAGGCAACGCGCTGGAATTATATATTGTGTCGACCGGGATTTGAACTCACGACCTTCGCATTACAAGAGCAACACACTACCCACTAGGCTATACCCTATATATTATGTTATAATGTTGTTATGCCTATTTTAAATTATTGGCAGAAACTTCTACGCAAATGGCCCATGTTTTCAAATTCCAGTTGTTTAATTTCAATATCAAATGTGAAAATCGAAAATGGAGCTAGACACCTAAAAACATGAATGCAGTTCTCTGCCCATGTTCGGTGCTACAGCATCCTTTCTGTAATCCGATATCAATCCCTACAATTACAGAGCACAAATTCCAAATTTGAATGCTAAGGCACTATTCTTACACGTTCTAATCAAAAATAATTAAAATTGGATTTTCAAGTTTTTTGTTAAGGAGATTATCGCAAATTAAAACAACATTTAAACAACAAATATGTGCCGAGGAACAAAATTGGAATTAACATACATAGTTAATTAATTTTTAAATTTAAATTAAAAATTTTTTCCATTAATTACATTTCAATATCCCAAATATTGCTTGTCCAGGACATTTCAACATCTCCTTTTCAAAGTATTATTTCATACATAATGGTTTCGACCAATCAACTCGATTGTCTTTCCCAAAATTTGACAAATATCTTTTAAGGCAAATGTGTATTGAGGTCGAATAAAATCGGATCGCTTTCAGGTTTAGATACACGAAATCCTGCGAACCGAAATTTACTCCGTTTTTCTCTTTGAGTATATTCACTTTTTCACAAAGCTATAACTTACAATAGAAAGATTTTTAGTCATTTCATTCGTCCTTGCCATTTTCAAGGATAATAAAGTCTGCACTTCGACCCTTGTCAGCATTTCGGAATCCTTTTTTTTTCCTATCCAGGACCTTTGCGTTAGATACGTTTATGAGCACGGAGCATGGCTTTAAGCTTTGAACACTTTTGTTCTTATGGTTTTTCAAATGATTTTCGGCTCGTAAGCAGCCAAAATCATCATCCATCACATACAATGCATGGAGCGGAAATTTTGCTAGAAGATTTATCGGATCTGACCGGATGGGACTTCTATTTTTGGGTTTTTTTTGTTTGGTAATTTTTTTTTTGTTAGACATAGTTAATTTTCATTTTGTCCTGTAAAGTATTTTTTTTGTACTTCCGTTTGCATTAAAATTGAATGGTTGCCTATGAAGACATGGGTTTGTATACGTTTTATGCCGAGATTGATGGTTTTTAAAAATAATAACTTTAATTTATTACGGTTAGTTGGATTTTAAGCGTAAGGATATCAGAAAAGGTTATTTATTCATTCATTTTCGCGGGATATGAGGATTAAAGTGATGATATTTTGAAGAAATTTTTCTTGTTTAAGGGCAGTTTTAAGTATGTAGTTGCGGGATTAACTATTTTTTCATAGCTGCTGCATAAGGCTGGTTTCAGACGAACCATGACGCTGGAACCAATGAAAAAGATAAACAGTTCCAAAGAATTTAAATATGCAGCTCTTGTACTAAAAATATAATAAAACTGTGCAAAACGTGCGGACCCTGCCATACTTGGCAATCCGCCACTGTTGCAAACAGACAGATTTCTATACTGTAGATAAAATCTGAGAGTTTTATAATTGAAAGAAAAGGTTTCCGGATTTTACACTGTTACGCTTTATTATTCGTGACGTTTCGGTCTCCGCTGATACCTTCATCAAAATTTATAACAGAGTAGAATCGGAAATCTTTTCTTTCAATTCGAAATGCACTGTAAGAACCAGTATTATAATTGTCCACCAAAGATATTCATCTGTTGAGGCCTCCCGTAGGGGCACAGGACAGAAACACAAAGCGTAATTCTGAGCATCGGCTTTTAGTTACAGCCAGAGTATGTCTGGCGTCCTGTTCAACTACTCGCTTCCATTTTCTACATGATCGACTAACCCGAGGTCTCCCTTGAGGGTTATAACACAGCTTCTTTGAAGATGTTTTGCTCTAACCTTATCAAGATGTGTCTGATGCACTACCACTCTCCATTTCGAATCTCAATGCATATCTTGGTGTGTCTAGTTGTACTCCAAAATTACGTTTGAGATGTTACTGGCCTGAATTAACCTAAATTACGTCGGAGATATTAATTTACGAAAATAATCAGTTTCGCCTAGGGTGTAGCCTAGTAGGTAGCGTGTTGGTCTACAATGCGAAGGTCGTGAGTTCAAATCCTGGTCGACGCATAATTCCAGCACATTGCCTGCTTGGATGTACTTTGGTCATCTCAATCTACGAAAATTAAAAACTCGAATACAGAGGGTTGTGAGAAGGTCTAAGAACCTTCCACAATAAATAATGAAAAATGTTGTGGAGCCTCAAGGTCAGTAGTGGGGATATGGGGTTTCTGGACCGGAAGTCCATATGGCAATACTTATTAGTGGAGATCCAAACCGGAAGCACATATGGCAATACTTATTAGTGGGGATCCAAACCGGAGGTGGCTTATGGCAATACTAATTAGTGGGGATCCAAACCGGTAGTTGGACTTCGAGAAGGCTTTCGCTGTTTCTTTAGAGATGGCAGTAGCAGTACCCCTAACTGACTCTTTTTTTGAAATGCCAAGATTGATAAGAGTTTTATAAATTATGCCCCTAACTGACTCTTTTTTGAAATGTCAAGATTTATAAGAGTTTTATAAATTATGCCCCTAACTGACTCTTTTTTGAAATGCCAAGATTGATAAGAGTTTTATAAATTATGCCCCTAACTGACTCTTTTTTTGAAATGTCAAGATTGATAAGAGTTGTACGAATTATGATTCATATATGATGAAATTGATATTTACATTGATAGGAATGAACACGTGGGTTACATTTTTAGTTGGACTTTAAGAATGCTTTCGTTGTTTATATTGTGAAATAGGTTGTGCTCAGCATTTTAGTTTTATGAATTTGGTTTTATATATGATGAAAATTGATAGATTGTGTGTATGGAGATTGTTATTGTTATTAATAGCGTGATATTATTTTATGACGTCATTATCGATTAGGAATAATTCTTTCGAATTGTTTATGGTTTAGAGTATTCATATGATAGGTTGTTTACATTTTTTTGTGTATGGAATTTTTTGGTTTACGAGTGAGATTGATATGAAAATTTCACCTCAATTCGCTAACATATATGATCATTTTTTGATAAACGAGTTCAAGCTCTTGCACATTACCTGCTTAGATACACCTTGGTACCCCTTTACCTGTCGATATTAATTTTAGAGTAGATTATTGGTTATTGGTTGTAAGAGATTATTGGTTATTGGTGAGTATATATATTGGTTAATGGAAGAGAGAGAGAGAGAGAGATGCTGTATTGGTATTGATCCAGATAGGATGCTGGATAGGGGGATGTTGTATTAGTCCAGATAGGGTATAGATTGTGGTGTGTGTGTATGTGTGTGTGTGTGTGTGTGTGTGTGTGTGTGTATGTGTGTGTGTGTGTATGTGTGGAGATTTTTATTGTTATTAATAGCGTGGTATTATTTCATGACGTCATCATCAATTGGGGTTGCCATAATGTCAAAAAAAATAAAAAAAAAATAAAATAAAAAAATAAAAAAAAAAATTAAAAAAAAATAAAAAAAAAAATGTAAAAAAAATTTAAAAAAAAATTAAAAAAAAAAAAAAATTATTATAAAAATATATATTTATAATAAAAAATTATAAATTACATTATTTTGCTTTTCTTTTTATTTTTTTTGACATTATGGCAACCCCAATTGATGATGACGTCATGAAATAATACCACGGTATTAATAACAATAAAAATCTCCACACATACACACACACACACACATACACACACACACACACACACACACACACACACACACACACACATACACACACACCACAATCTATACCCCATCTGGACTAATACAACATCCCCCTATCCAGCATCCTATCTGGATCAATACCAATACAGCATCTCTCTCTCTCTCTCTCTTCCATTAACCAATATATATACTCACCAATAACCAATAATCTCTTACAACCAATAACCAATAATCTACTCTAAAATTAATATCGACAGGTAAAGGGGTACCAAGGTGTATCTAAGCAGGTAATGTGCAAGAGCTTGAACTCGTTTATCAAAAAATGATCATATATGTTAGCGAATTGAGGTGAAATTTTCATATCAATCTCACTCGTAAACCAAAAAATTCCATACACAAAAAAATGTAAACAACCTATCATATGAATACTCTAAACCATAAACAATTCGAAAGAATTATTCCTAATCGATAATGACGTCATAAAATAATATCACGCTATTAATAACAATAACAATCTCCATACACACAATCTATCAATTTTCATCATATATAAAACCAAATTCATAAAACTAAAATGCTGAGCACAACCTATTTCACAATATAAACAACGAAAGCATTCTTAAAGTCCAACTAAAAATGTAACCCACGTGTTCATTCCTATCAATGTAAATATCAATTTCATCATATATGAATCATAATTCGTACAACTCTTATCAATCTTGACATTTCAAAAAAAGAGTCAGTTAGGGGCATAATTTATAAAACTCTTATCAATCTTGGCATTTCAAAAAAGAGTCAGTTAGGGGCATAATTTATAAAACTCTTATAAATCTTGACATTTCAAAAAAGAGTCAGTTAGGGGCATAATTTATAAAACTCTTATCAATCTTGGCATTTCAAAAAAAGAGTCAGTTAGGGGCATAATTTATAAAACTTTTATCAATCTTGGCATTTCAAAAAAAGAGTCAGTTAGGGGCATAATTTATAAAACTCTTATCAATCTTGGCATTTCAAAAAAAGAGTCAGTTAGGGGTACTGCTACTGCCATCTCTAAAGAAACAGCGAAAGCCTTCTCGAAGTCCAACTACCGGTTTGGATCCCCACTAATTAGTATTGCCATAAGCCACCTCCGGTTTGGATCCCCACTAATAAGTATTGCCATATGTGCTTCCGGTTTGGATCTCCACTAATAAGTATTGCCATATGGACTTCCGGTCCAGAAACCCCATATCCCCACTACTAAGGTCAGAAAGCCAAGGCCCGATTTGGGCTGTAGTGCCATTGTAGAAGTAGAAGAATCAGTTTCTTAGAAAACTTCTTGGCCATATTCCATATAGCAACAACCATAAAACCACACGAAGCATGCGTCAGATACTCGCAGAAACGTGCGAATGAAGATCTCTCTTAGCCTCCAGAAAGGATACCGAAGGCCTGACCAGCTTAATTTGTACGAGCCTCAACACCCTTTTGTACCTCTTCACATCTTGTCCGTTTAGGGCAATTGGTGTGGTTGGCCTTGAACTCATGCGGTGACTATAGAAATATATTTAGCGAGGATCGTTTTGTTTCCTTTCTTTGGAGTTGGTTGTAGGGGGCTTTGCAGTGACTATCAAGATCTTTAGAAAACCACCCTGCGGAGTATTGAAAGATACTAATGATTACGAAGCTAGGGTGTAGCCTAGTAGGTAGCGTGTTGGTCTTGTAATGCGAAGGTCGTGAGTTCAAATCCCGGTCGACGCAATATATAATTCCAGCACATTGCCTGCTTGGATATACCTTGGTTACCTCAATCTACGAAAATGTAAAATTCGTAGAAAGAGGGTTGTGCGAAAAGCTAACAACTCTTCCACAATAAGTAATAAAAAATGTTAAGGAACCTGAATATCAGGAGGCCAAGGTCCGATTTGGGTTGTACCGCCGTTGTAGAAGAATGATTACGAAAAGCGGCTGTCTTCCGGCCCAGCTGACTTATTGAGCTCTTACAGGATCCCGGAAATGACTGCATTTCGAAATTGAAGTGGGTATGAGATACACTGGTTCAACGGTATAAGTCTAGAATTTCTATTGAGTATAGGTTCGTTTTTTTAATCAGTATTAACAACGAATCGGTCACCATCTTCTTCGCCTAAAACTTCTACTAATTCTTTTCTTCTTCTACCCAACTTTACTCCTTTTCGCTCTACTCTATAGCATTAACTTTACGTATTTTTACATATCAGCCTTAGTCGTTCGCTGTATGTTTTCATTATCAATATTCTCATCAACAACAATTCTTATCAGACACACAAGCAAAAAGCGCAAAATGCAGACGAAAGGTAAACAGACGAAAAGCATGTGAACCATATAAAAATGCAAGGATTTGCAAGGAGAGTCTCAGCCTGAATTTAGGAAGAGTAAGGATCGGGTGATCGCATGGAAAGTCGCGATAGTCAATCGTAGATGGAAAAGCGACAGTTGGTGAACGAAAAAGGTGCTTGTGAGAGTTAGTGAGAAGCGATAAATAAAGTTTGCGATTATTTAAGCTAAAGCGATTTTGTTTTTATTTACTTGAAATTCAGCGACGCAAATTAGTAATAGATTTACTTTTCTGTATTTCTAACCAATGCCTTCATATTAGCAAGCTCTGATCGTAGCATAATAGGATGTCTTATTTCTATTCTCACAATCAAAAGAAGGCAATACACTAGATATTACATAAACGCTTCATTTCAATTTGTATTTAACAAAACTACCTCACACTCTATCTTAAAGTTTTAATCTAAAATTTCGTGAGCAAGTTGCAAACAAAACTTCACAATATTTCAAAATCTAAGCCCTATCAATTTGAATTAATGCAATTAAGTATTTTCAACAATTATACAAATAAAATCACACCGCTCGCAATTCACGAATATTAACGACCGATCAACAAACAAAATGTTTCTTCTAGCACTATAATCCTGGCGAAGTATCCTTCTACAATAAATTAGTAATTATCTCAACCGTAAGCTTACTAAAATTATTAATGGCATGTTTTAGAAGCAATTTATTTAGTAGCTTGTTATCTGCATTCCGAGAAACAAAAAAATAACGTGTTTCTCGTGAGAATACCAAACTCGAAAGCTTCTATCATTTACATTCAGGATTTTTATTTAAGTTCCATAAATTCACAGAAGCACGCATCGATGTACAATTTATCGTGGAAGAATGAATTTTTCTGGAGAATTCACTGCATTTTCTCCACGTCCACATTCACGTGAAGTATTGTAGGATGAAAGCTTCTTCAACTTCTCCAATTTAATTCCGGTGGAATTGAATTGAAATTATTAAGGAAGGCACCACTTCGATAGATAGTTTCTTCCAGAATAACCGGTAACTGAAAATAATCAATCCGTAATGAAAGCTAATTAATTGAAATTGAAGGAAAGCTATGATTAGTGGAGTATTACTATCACCACTCAAATAAATTCGCATCCGAACGTAATGGTATCGAGTAGACCGCAAACTTGGGTTAAGGACATCCGAAAAAATCATTCTTTAACTTAAAGATTTAAAATCGAAGGGGCTTCAACACTTGAAAAAGAAAAAAAAAGGAGATTTTATATTTTATGTATGTGATACATACCACTCTCGTCCCTTATACAAAGCCTTAGCAAACACTTGTTATGCCAAGCTGCTAAGGACATAGGCATAAAGTCTTCCGGTCGAAGCTTTTATTTAACCAAACTAAATGACCTTCTACGATATTCCGTTTGATGGAAGAAAATTGAGATTTTAGATTGGTTCTTAAGCCCAAAGAGATAGAGTTTGATACACTTGAAGGGTTTCCTTGTTACGCCCCGATAATTGTTGAGTTAGACTAAACAGTTGGCAAAACAAATTATCTTCTTAGGTTTTCTCTTTTCGACTCGAGATTAGGATATTTGTACTGAGTATGTGCCAAATCATTATTTTTATCATTATCATCATCATCACAATCTCATTTTACCAATTAATAAAACATTAATATTAGTTATACCCGACTGACGATGATTCAATCAACAATTTTAGTATTTTATATGTTTATTTAGGAAGGATACACTGTTGATGAATTATTTTGAGTTCAATTGATTTAAAGCTGATTTATCAAAACAATGAAATTGGAAATTCCACAGTTGTAATGTTGATACAGTCAGGGCAATTAATTTTTTATGTTTCGTTAAATTTACTTTCTTCGAAATAAAAATTGTTTTGGTCTATTGCCTACTAAGCTAGTTTGAAATTGTTTCTGATCAAACAGAACACTATTTAGTTTTATTAATGGAGAATTCCTGTTTCAAAAGGATCAATCATTTTGCTTGAAAATTAAGTTTTGGAAAAAATTTTCAGATCAAAACTCTTGCCTGTGAAATGTACTTTAGTAAATTAATACTCAAGTTTGGGTACAGTTTAGCAGATTTGAAAATCCCTTGTTCACGTGTTTTACGTTAGAAATTTCTGAATATTGAAGAGCAGGTCGAAAACTATACTTATTAGTACCTCGACTTTGGATGCAGATATTTAATATATGGGGATAAAAGTGAAAATAAATTTCGGACGAAATTTGTTTTCATTGATTATATCTACGGAATTACTAAATACAAATTGTTCATATTTAGGGTTAAATAGGTGGCAAATAGCTTTTAGGGTAAGGGATAGCTTAAAGAAAAGTTAAATTAATTCATTCATTTTTCGACTACCCAAGAAAATACAAAATAATTTAAACTTGAGACTTACATATAGGTATATTAGGTTGTTGCAGAAGAAATGGTAATTGTTCAATAGAGCGAAAACCTTTGGTAGCTGGGACGAATACAAAAACTCCCTTACTGAATACAATAAACTTCTAAAGAAGTCAAAAAGAGAGTCATGGAGAAGATTTTGTGAAGAGATAGATGATCTTCCAACGGTCTCGAGGCTTCAAAAGGTGTTAGCAAAAGACGCCCCGACTGATATCGGACTTTTAGAGAGGTCAGATGGATCCTTAGCAAAAAGTAGCATGGGAACACTTGAAGTGTTACTGGCAACACACTTCGCAGGCTGCAAACTAATTAACAACAATAAAGAGTCAGAAGAAGAGGAAAGGATGTATCGTCAAACTCCATTCAGCAATAGTATTGCCGGTAAAATCTTCACTCCGGAAAAGATAAGGTGGGCGATTAATACCTTTAAGCCCTACAAATTAGCCGGAGTAGATAAAATGTTCCCTGCCTTACTGCCGAAAGGGTTAGAGATCTTAATGCTGACAATGATAAAGATCTTTAAAGCAAGTTTTACATGGGGCTATATCCCAATTATTTGAAAGGAAGCAAGGGTGGAATCGTCCCATTGATCAGCCCAAGTCATATCGCCCTATAAGTCTCACATCCTTCTTCGTCAAGACGATGGAGAAACTAGTGGACCTTCACATAAGAACAGGACCTAGTAAATTATGATAAAATGGATACATGCCATGCTAAGGAGCCAATTGACAAACACGGATCTAGGCGATAGCACATTGAATGCACAGACCAACAGGGGCTCCAGGGAGGAGTATTATTTCCACTTTTTTGGTCAATCGTAGTAGATGAGCTCCTAGACCGTCTAACAGAACAAGGCTACGAGGTAATAGGATATGCTGATGACCTTGTAATTATCATTAAAGGCAAATATGATGTAACTTTGTCAGAAAGGCTGCAATCTGCCTTGGAAATGATAATGAATTGGTATCAGTCGAAGAACTTGAATATTAACACGAGTAAGACTGAGATAGTACCATTTACGAATAGAAGGAAAATTTGCATAACACCTCCTTCTGTAAATGAAACGTCAATACCCTTGTCAGATGAGGTCAAATATTTAGGTGTGATACTTGATAACAAACTCAACTGGAACAAACATATCGAATGGACTCACGCCAAAGCATTAAGGGCGTTTTGGGCCTGCAAACGCCTATTTGGCAGAAAATGGGGATTACAGCCCAAGATGATCTACTTCTGCTACAGAACAATCATACCCCCAATAGTCACATACGGATCAAGAGTCTGGTGGACTAAAATATTACAACAAAAACCACAGCTTATATTACAAAAAATTCGAAGGTGCAATGAAAACCTGCCCTACTGCGGCAATGGAAATATTCCTGAACATCCCTCCGATACATCTCCAAATAAAAAATGAAGCAATAAAAGGGGTGATACGCATACAGAAGGATAACAAATCAGGAGATTTTAGAGGTCACCTCGAAATTCTAAAAAATCCGAGAATTGAGGTTTTAACCGCTAAATTCAACTTTGAAACCAAATTCAAAGTAATAATCAGAGAACGCAAGGATTGGCAATCCATGCTACCTGATATGGAAGAGGGATCAACCATCTGGTACATAGATGGCTCGCGCACCTCGGAGGGGACTGGAGCCGGAGTCACAGGTCGTAATTTCTCGGTTTCAAAACCTCTTGGTAAGAAAGCCACAATCTTCCAAGCCGAACTTATTGCAATGGAGCTATGTATCCAAGAGAATATTAGGAGAGCTAATCGCAACAAATTTATATATATCTTATCGGATAGTCAGGCAGTTCTCAAAGCTCTTGCATCCAACAAACACGAATCGAGGCTTGTTTGGGACTGCCTTCAAAACCTAATCGTCCTGGGAAGGAGAAACAAAGTAACGTTGATGTGGGTCCCAGGACATACGGGGATTGAGGAAAATGAAGAGGCAGACCTCGCAAAAAATGGCACAGAAACAAATTATTGGACCAGAGCTATTCTGTGGAAAACCAAAAGGACACTTGAACCTTATACTTAGAAAGTGGATTGAACAAAATCATGGAATCTACTGGAATATACTTTCAGGCTTATCAATATGAAAGAAATTTATCCTACCACAACAAAACAAAGTGGAGGATATTCTAAAATTCAGCAAAAGTGACATTAGTACTCTAATCGGTCTATTGACGGAGTATAGGGGAGTGAACCACTACCTCAAAAATATGAGCCGCGCTGAAACCGACATCTGTCGCCTCTGTCTCAGAGACTCATAAACGACGTCCTATGTCACTACGAAGCAGTAGCAAGGAAAAAATTCAATCTTCTAGGAAAGGGTTTCCTTACAACTGATGAACTAGCCAACATGGCTCCCTTAAATATACTTAGATTAGCCAAAGCTATAGAGTTATGGTAGGGTAAAGGGGCAATAAGCGCACAATAGACCAAACAGGTCGCGATGCTCTCAAGTGTTTCCCTGAATAAAATAAATAATAATGAAATGGCGACTTTGCTAGTGAAATTTCAAACAACTTTAACATTTATAAAACTTAATTATACTCTAGATGAAATCTGAGAGTATGATAAGTTTGCCACAAAGTTTGTAACGCCAAGAAATAAGACTCGGAGAAAAAAATGAATGATACAGAAGTTCATATGATCACTCAAAAATCTCAAAACCGGATGTCCGTCCGTCCGTCCGTGTCCTCTCTAGCTTGAGAATGCGTTGAGCTAGAAAGTTCAAATTTTGTTTACGTCGTTTTCAACAAAAAGTTAAGGTCAAGTTCGTGAACGAGCCAAATCGCTCCACCCCTTCTACCCCCTCCCATACAAAATGACACAATTTCGCAATTTGAAAATAAATGGATTTGCTCGAAAAGTACAAATGACATTGATCTGAAATTCGGAATGTAATATTTTTATGATGATTCCAATCTACTTTATAAAAATATTTTGTGTCTTCTCCCTCCTTCCACCACCTCCCAAACAAACTGCACTTTTTCATGAAATGCTCTAAACCAATTTACTCAGTGCATATAATAGTTCATCATCATCATCAATGGCGCGACAGCCCAAATCGGGCCCTGGCCTCCTGAAGTCGTCGCCTCCAATCGTCTCGATCCAAAGACCGCGTCCTCCAGCTGCTAATGTTTAGAATGGCTTTGCTGTCTTCATCAACCGAGTCTTCCCATCGCTTGCGTGGTTTGCCTACTGGCCGGTTACCACTCGCTTTGCCTTTAAGAGCACGTTTGGGGATTCTTCTGTCTTCCATTCGCTCTACATGGCCAGCCCACTGCATTTTACGTAACTTGATGAACGTTGAAGCTTCTGGCTCGTCGTAGAGTTGATACAACTCATGGTTGTATCTTATTCGCCATTCCGTTCCTTCCTTCACAGGTCCCAAAATTCTTCGGAGGACCTTTCTTTCGAATGCGTTAACTGCTTTTTCGGAAGTTCGCGTTAATGTCCACGTCTCGCTGCCATAACAGAGCACAGGTCGTATAATAGTTTTATAAATCCGCTGCTTATTGTTCCTGTGCACTTTCTTGGATTTCATTATTGGAAGTACCGAATAATACGTCTTATTTGCTAGTATTATCCGTCGTTTGATTTCGTCTGTTTCATTACCGTCCTTTGCTAGATTAGCCCCAAGATATATGAAGTTGTCCACGCTCTCCAAATTATATTCCGCAATTGTTATGTTTTGTCTGATTGGCGTTCTCCTTCTTGTTTGCGTCATTACTTTAGTTTTGCTTTCATTAATGCGCAACCCGACTTCTTTTGTGGCGGAGTCAAGATTAATAAATACCTCCTTAGCACTAGGGAAAGATCTTGCTTGAATTGTAATGTCGTCAGCGTATGCTACTAATTGGGTGGACTTGAATAGTAGTGTCCCGTTGGTGTCGACTGGGATCTTCCGGACGACATACTCTAATGCCAAGCTGCAAAGCATAAGGGCTAGACCATCTCCCTGATTTAAACCACATTCCGTTCGAAAGCTGGTTGTGGAATCGGTTTGTATTCTCACTTGGGATTCAGTGTTCGTCATTGTGAGTCTTGTTAGTCGGACTAGTTTTGGAGGAATTCCAAAGTCAAGCATGATTTGGTACAGTACGCTCCTGTCGATACTGTCGTATGCTTGTTTAAAATCTACGAATATTTGGTGCACGTCTGTGTTATATTCCCAGCATTTCTCAAGCACCTGTTTCACCGAGAATATCTGGTCTGTTGTAGATCGTCCGGTTCTGAATCCGCCTTGGTATTCGCCAATTATTTGATTAGTATAGGGCTTAAGACGACGTTCAATTATTTTTGTCAGTATTTTATAGGACGTACACAACAATGATATTCCTCTGTAGTTCTCACAGCAGAGTTTGTCTCCTTTCTTGTAAATTGGACATATAATGCTTTTTCGCCAGTCGTCGGGTATGATTTCCTCTGTCCAAATTTTGCATATCATGCTGTGCAGTATTTCAGCGACACAGTTTCCACCGTTTTTCAGAAGTTCAACTGGTATTTCGTCAATTCCCGGCGCTTTGTTTCGTTTTTGGTCACATAGGGCTGCTTTGATTTCAGGAAGCGTGGGTGGTGTCGATGATGGTTCATCTTCGTCAGTTGAGGCTTGAATTGAAATGTTGTCTGTCGTTATCGGTGCTATTGGGATGGGATTCAAAAGATGTTCGAAGTATGAAGCCCATCTCCTTTTGATTTCTTCTGTGTCGCTGATGATATTGCCCTCTGCGTCTTTGCAGAGACTGGTTTTTGGTTTATATCCCTTTATGAAGTCTTTTACTATGGCGTATGCGTCCCGCGTATTATTTTTGCTCATGTCATCGTCCATTTTTTGTATCTTGTCATCATGGTACTTCCTTTGTTTTCGTCTGCAGGTCTTTTTCGCATATCGCCTAAGCTCGTCATATCTTTCTTTTTTGGCTCGTGTTGGTCGTTCAGTAAAAATTTTGTAAGCCTCGTTCTTTCTATCTATTGTGTCGCGACATTCTTGGTCGAACCAATCATTACTTTTTCGCCGTGCTTGATATCCTAATACCTCTTCCGCGGAGGATTTGATGCCGTCTCGTATTTTCATCCACGCATTATCCACTGGTATATTTTGGATATTTTCATATATTGGTGTCAGGTGTTTATTACATGCTAACATGTAAGCCTGCGCCACCGTTTCGTCGTTCAGCTTGTCGACATTGAATTTGCGAGCTCTACTCGTTTTCGAATATCCACGACAAGCTATTTTGCATCGATACTTAGCTCTGACTAGATAGTGATCAGAGTCACAATTCGCACCGCGGAGAGTTCGTACATCAAGTATGCTGGAAGCAGCCCTTTTCTCAATAAGAACGTGGTCTATTTGGTTGAAGGTGTGACCATCTGGTGATGCCCACGTTCGTTTGTGAATATCGCGATGTGGGAAGCACGTAGAGCTTACTATGATATTTTTCCTGCTTGCGAAATCAATAAGACGTTGGCCATTGTCGTTGGTTATGTCATGGAGACTGTGCCCTCCTGTTGTTCCTCTATGAGCCTCCTCCTTTCCGACTTTTGCATTAAAATCCCCTAAGACAATCTTTAGGTCATTCGAGGGCAGTGAGTCATAGGTTGTCTCTAGGGTGGCATAAAATTCGTCTTTAGTTACATCGTCCTTGTCTTCTGTTGGTGCGTGAACGTTGATCAACCAAGTGTTGAAAAATTTAGTCTTTATTCGGATTGCACACAATCTTTCACTTATTGGTTTGAAGCTCGTGACCTGCTGTTTAAATTTTTTGTCAACGACAAAAGCGACTCCAAACTCTCTGCTTCCCGACAATTTTCCACTTGGATAGATTGTGTGTGATCTCATGTCCATGATTTCGCTACCGAGCCATTTCGTTTCTTGGATGGCAGTTATGTTGATGTTGTGTTTTGCCACTTCTTCGAGAAACTCTTTCAGAGCTCCTGTCCTAAATAAGGATCGAACATTCCAAGATCCAATAGAGTAGTCCATTTTTCGTTTGCGGGGTCGTTGCCGTTGAGTCCATCCTTTCCGAGGCTGTTCTTCAGGTTTCTGGACAGTGTTCTTTTTCCGGTGATGCGTTGTCGGCACCTCGCCCAACCCCCGACCTGGAGGACCGGTCCTACTTATTTATTACACCCTAGTAGAAAAAGGGTGGGAGTTTTGAGCTAAATATGACATGCTGGAGTTCTCACAGCTATGCTGCAAGTCCAACTATGTCATACTTTTTGCCTACTTCCTGAGACGCACTGGTGTTACTGGCCATTCAGGTTAACTCCATGTACCCTCCTCCTTTCTCAACTCGGGCTTGGGACCGTCTATGGCGGAGTTATAATAGTTATCGAGCTGAAATTGTGCACGAAATATTTATTTAAGATTACTAGTGAGACCAAAAAAAAATTAGACGATTAGCTGTACCCCTTCTACCCTCTCCCATACAAAATGACACAATTTCGTAATTTCACAATAAACGGATTTGCTCGAAAAATATAATTGCTATTGATCTGAAATTTGTAATATATTACTTTTATGATGATATAAATCTACTGTACAAAAGTTATTTGAGTCCTCAACTTCCTTACACCACCTCTCACACAAACTGAACTTTTTCATGAAATGCTCTAAGCCAATTTACTCAGTGCGTATAAAATTGATCGAGCTGGAAATGTGCACTAAATATTTATTTAGAATTATTAGTAAAACCGAAAAAAAATTAAACGATTAGCTTTACCCCTTCTACCCCCTCCCATACAAAATGACACAATTTCACAACTTTATAAAAAGTCGATTTTCCTGAAAAGTATGAATGCTACTGATCTGCAATTTAAAACATGTCAGAAGCATGATGTTTATAGTTATTTCTGAAAAGTCATTAAAAACTCGCCCCTCCTTCTATCACCGCCCATACAAACTGCACTACTTCACTACATCCAATACACTAATTTTCTCAGTACCTATTAAATTTTTAAATCCTAAATTTTGCATAAAACATTTTGATAGCAACCTTAGCGTCATGTGAAAAAATTAGTTCAATGTCGTCACCCCCTCTACCACTTCCCCTACAAAATTTCTTAAGATACAAAAATTTCTCTTTCATCTAGGGTATCGCACGATTGGGCTTTATGACCAATCGTACTCCTGTTATGTTTTTATTAATCGAAATAGGTGCCAGCAGATGCAATACACTTCTCCCAAGTGCATTTATGCCAGTTTTATAGGAGTCCGACTTTCTAAACTGAAGAAATTCCTCGAAGGTATTTTTGATGGCTGCTTCATTGTTAAATTGTTTCTCCGCCAAAAAATGATCCAAATGTTTAAAAAAGTGAAAATCGGCTGACGAGAGCTCTAGTGAATATGGTGGATGAGGAAGAGTCTCATATTGCAACTCGTTTGATTTTTTGACCGTTATTCTTATCATTCGCGCCATGTTTTGCTCATGCGGAACCCACTTATCAAGCTTTTTGACCTGTGCCGGGAAACTGTCAAATATTGTACGCCCAGTTTCTCTGCAATGTCCCTTGCAGTTTGGCTTGAGTCAGACTCCACTATTAAACGCAGCTGGATGGCCACATGGCTCACTCTCCTGATCGGAATTTTTAAAACCATAGCTTGGTAGTTCGTTCCCTTATTGTGTCAGCTCCGAATGTCCTGTTGATGTTTTTGGTTGCCTCCCTTGCGTTGTGGCCCAGTTTGAACTCGTAAAGAAAAAGCAACCGTTTTTGAGTCGATTCTATGTTTTTTAATTTTTTTTTCTCTCTGATCTCAATGAAGTCCAAAACTGAAATGATTCCATGACCTAATGTAGGAGTATTTTTGCTTCAATATTCATTACTACCAGAGCCACCTGGCGGCAGTTTGAGACATGAAAATCGCAACTAACTTCACTTCATCGCGAAAGTCGCCATTTCATCTGCGACGACCTAATAGTTGAATACGTCCGAAACTTCTACCCCCTTCCATTCAAAAGTATTTTTTCGACCATTTTTAAAAAAATCAATTATAACCAAATCTTTAAAAGCTATCACCTTGAAATTTTGTACAAACACTTTTGAAAATATTTCGGATAAACTTTTGAAATTCCCTTTGTCCTTCCACCCTCTCCCATGCAAAAATATGGTTTCGACCAATTTCAATAAATCAACTAATTAACAACAAATTAAAAGCTACCAACTTGAAATTTTGTACGAACAAAACTTAACAAAACTGCATCACATCCCTCCCAAACAAATGTATGGTTTTAAGAATATAAAATACACCGAAAATGTCATAGAATTAACTTCGTCAACGAAACTAATAGTCTATGCATCGGATTTTGAATGTGATTCGAGCAAAACTTGCATAGAGCTATTGATTGTTATCGCAGATAAGCATTAAATAATTAACAACAGCCCTGCCTTAGAGCCCCATTCACATAGTATTCCCTATCCACCCTACCCTGCATATTGACTTCCCACGTATCCTCTACTTGCCCCAAGAATAATAAAGTTGCGCCCGATTTGCTGGTTTCTGGCCAGAATATTCCTAAAATGCGTCGGAGGCATTGGTACACGAAAGTCTGTAGTTACTTGGTAAGTCGAACGGTCACTTTCCACGTAGTTCAACCATATAACAACACGGATTTGATGCATGCGTCAAAAACTCGCAGCTTCGTGCGAAGGGAGATCTCTCTTGACCTCCAGAAAGGGGAAAGGATACCGAAGGCCTTACGAGCTTTGTTTAGCCGAGCCTCAACATCCTTTTCGGCTCCGCCGTCCATGCTGACAATGCTTCCGAGATAGCAAAAATCTTACACCTCTTCCACATCCTGCCCGTTAAGAACAACTTTTCTTAGATAGCTGTATTCAATCTATCAAACTGGTTACAGTAGGTGTTCGCATTTATTGTTTGTCTCTGTTTAAGTATCTCGTAGTACACTGAATCTCTTCTATCCCATCGCCAGCAGATATAATGAGGAAAGATTAATATATTTCCATATAATCAGATAAATTTGTTTCTGTAAAATTGTGCGGAACCCAAATACTCTGCTTCAAAATAAGTCCAAAATATTTGATATGTCTTTCATTCAGCTGTCGGCTGATTAATGCCGAACTCCTTGCAATTGTTCTAGTGGTTAGATATAGGCTACTCGCCAACTTGGACCGCTGATTTTAGGCTGAAGTTTCCGAAAGGAAATTTGAATTTTAGGTCCGAACATTTACTGCTTCCCTTCCTCATGGGTCACAAACACATGCAAACGATGTATTGCGTCCTTTCTGGAACTCATAAACAACATAATGTCTTAAATGCACAATATCCACTGATATCTTAACCACTCTGTACTTCAAAACTAACTGATGCAGGATATTGAAATTAGCCCTTTTCATATCACACGATAGATACTCCTAACAATAAAACCCCACATAACACGTTCTACCTGGTAGCTTTGAACTGATAGGTAAAATTATCTGCAGACATTCAAATACGACAGAGCTTTTGTATCAACCTAATAGATAGTTTAGTTGGAAAAAATTTTTGTTTGAAAACTTTTTCGAATTAACATAGAACTACTGATTTATAAGTAAAGATATGTTTTCACCAAAAACGAAGAATATCTATCCTCAATTTAACCTCCAGCCTACTTTCTTAACAGAAATACAGAAAAGATTTTTGTTTTTCTGTATCTGAGCATAAAATTAACAGTCATTTTATCATTACAAAAAAACAACAACAAAATAAATTCATAACCAAAAGTACATCAAAATGATCCTTCTGGGAGTACTCGTTATATATCTTCTGTCGTCAGTCAGTTCAGAATAAATTACTTAACTTTGCTTTGATGATCCCAACAAAAAAGGGTCATTTTCTTTGCTTATACTCGTAAGTAACATGTCACTTGAGATTTTAAATATCCTGCCACAAACGAAAACATCTTTCGAATTTTCGACGACGACGGCAACGAAGAAGAAAACAGAAAATGAACAGCAAGAACGAAGAAAATGGCATTGAAAAATGAAAAAGGACTGTTGGAATTATTAAATCGAGAAAATTCCTTCTTTCGGCTCTAATAAAACGGAATATTTAACCAAGTAATAGAATCCCATAAGAGATTGAGTTAGAGTTTAAGTGTAGTAAGCGAATCCTTTTTCTTCGGATAAAGACAATTATCGTGTTTTACTTTTCCCTTTTTTTTGTCACTTAACGTTCAAGAATACTGGAGAATGATGCTTTCTAGGAAGAATGTTGAAATAAGGACACAGAGAGAATTTATTTTCAATTTCAGCGGACAGTTCTTTTTCGAATTTTTGTTTTACTCTGTTTTAAATGAGAAAATACAAAATCTGGATTTTTCAATGAAAGAACGTTACATTCTTGAAATCTTGAACTTCTGTTTGTTAGTATTAAAGCACACACATGATAACGGATACCATTTAGGTTCTAGTTACTCCATAAGACACTAGAACCGCCTTTACCATAGTTTGACATACGCCCAACATTTGAAGCGAAATTCGAAAAGCGTCGACGTTCTTTCTGATGCATTTTACACTCGAAAAATGTTGAGCGGTTTACAATACTCGTACTTAAATAAAAAGTCATTAACAAAAATTTTAAGGGAACGACTTAGCTTAATATCGAGGAAATTCCAAAAGAGAATAACTAAACTTACCACTTCACGAATGGTGAGTTCACAATGTGGTGAAGGGTGAATGTGCAAGGTGTCGATTTTGGCATTTCTGCCGTACTATACTACAATGTATTCTTCGTTTTGCATGGAGTGACTCTAATTTAGCAGTGGCGTGGCGTCGATTGATGCAAGGGAAGCAATGCTTCCCTTACATTTTGCGATTTATTCAGTTTAGAAAAGCTAAACTAAAATCAGCACGAATATGAAAATTTATTAAAAATTTTTTTTAAAAGAAAGAGCGCATTATTTTCGTCTACCACTGCTTATAGCATTTACGTGCTCAGTACAGATTTTTTTCACCACGCTGTTTCTGACCAATGATAGTTGAACGCCTTCCCCAGGGAAAAAGATGCGATTTTAAGAACGCGTGTACAAGACCGCTGGCCAATACGAGTAAAATTTTCACTCGCGGTGAGCGAAAGTTCGACTTCTATAGGAAGGAGAGGTGCTTCCAGCCAGTGCTTTCAGTCGCAAGCTCTGGCAATCAATCAAAGTATTGCCAGTATTGAAATTTCTGTACCAGCCGAAAACAGATCATGAAGAAAAATGTGAAGAGGTAGATCTGGCAATATTGCACATATTTGTCGTT
Source organism: Chorisops tibialis (assembly GCA_963669355.1). Lineage (NCBI taxonomy): Eukaryota > Metazoa > Arthropoda > Insecta > Diptera > Stratiomyidae > Chorisops > Chorisops tibialis. The sequence goes on from OY770262.1 coordinate 293,305,019, forward strand.
CTTTGAGTGGAAACGAATCGGTTTAAGCTTCGGCAGATCGGGCAACATCTTTTTTTCGACGTATTTACTTTTTTCATTGAAAAAATTAAAACTATAATTTTAAACTAAGGCAGGAATTAATTAATTATTCAACATTTTTAAAGCTTATATTTAATAAAAAAAAAGGAATTTCGGTCTGTTACCACAATTAGCACAAATATTTTAGGGATTGAACAATATGGATTATCCGCTACTTTATTAATTCAATCGCCTTAAGCTCCTGTGTGGTAGTAGGGATGAATGTGGATCGTTTTTTTTTATATCAAGTTCGTGATTCCTGGGTGCTCTCAGCATTAATAATGATTCAAACAGTTGATGAGAGAGGTCTTAGTAATATTTATAATATATTGCTTAAGCGTAATAAACTAATATATTTAAAAAATAATTGCTTCCCTAAGCTATAAAGTCACGCCACGCCACTGTAATTTAGCTCAGATAGAGTTACTATATACTAGAGTTACTCTATGAAGAAGATATAATAAGGCACCTGAGAGAGTTAGGTTAACCTGTCAGTTTGGGCGCTTTTTATTTTCAGATATATGCGTTCAAAGTATCCGTGTAGGTCTGTTATGTAGATCGCCTCCTCGCGGTGCAGACTGGGTAATGCTAAAAGATCTACAGATAGGGGGGAACAAGTCGAACGGCATGCTGTCGGCTCCGCATCCTATCTAGATAGAGGGGAAAAAGTCGAATAGCTTGCTTTCGGCTCCGTATCCTATCTATGGTCTTTGGCGGATGTGGTAGGAGAGATCAAATCGTTCAGCTAGCTGTCGGTTCCGTATCCTATCGCAGCATTGATATTTTTGCAATTTGGACTGGTCATGTTTTAGGCAGATTTCAAGATATTGATGGTTACAAGGAGATTTATCCCTAAAGTGATTCGCAAGTGTGCGTACTACCTAGATGGTGACCTTCATAAAGTACGACACTAGAGGAGTAAACCTCGTATATTAAAATCCCCTAATCTACGGTGGAACAGCATATGCCAAAAGATGAATGGTTAGTGGGTAACTAACCATTAATATGCGAACTCTGGATACCAGGCGCCCTCCACTTTAAATTAGCCTTCCCCTGGTAATGCGGAGCTCTGGCAGGGGTGGCTCTACTTTCTCGCGCTACTCGTGGGAATCGAATGGATAAGCCAAATGTAACCAAAAGGGCAGATGCATCCCCTAAAGCATCACAAACAACGGCTGATGTCATAAATGAAGAGGAAAAAATAACAAATCCTCTACAAAGGTCCTAGCTTCTCGGTTTCAAAACCACTCGGCAAAGAAGCCACAATGGTGTCAAAACCACTCGGCAAAGAAGCCACAATCTTCCAGGCTGAACTAATTGCAATGGAGCTATGTATCCAAGAGAATATAAGGAGAGCTCATCGCAATAAATCAATTTATATCCTATCGGATAGTCAGGCGGTTCTCAAAGCCCTAGCATCCAATAAACACGGATCGAGGTTAGTTTGGGACTGTCTTCAAGACCTAATCATCCTGGTTAAAAGGAACGACGTAACCTTAATGTGGGTACCAGGACATATGGGAATTGAGCGAAACGAAGAGGCTGATCGCCTTGCAAAAAAACGGCGCGGAAAAAAACTTTATTGGTCCAGAGCCATTCTGCGGAAAATCAAAAGAGCATCATAACTCGATACTTAAGAAGTGGGTTGAAGAAGAACACAAAATCTACTGGAATAGACCTCCAGGCTTATCAACCTCAAAAAAACTAATCCTACCACACAAAAAACAAAGTGGAGGATATCCTGAAATTCAGAAAGAGCGATATTAGTACTCTAATCGGCCTAATGACGGGGCACAGTGGAATGAACCACCACCTCAATAATATGGGCTTAGCAGACATCTGCCGCCTCTGTCTCGAAGACTCGGAAACGACAATACATATCCTATGCCACTGTGAAGCAGTGGCAAGGAAAAGGCATAATCTTCTTGGGAAAGGTTTCCTTTCCACCGAGGAACTGGCCAGCATGGCTCCCTTACAGATACTCAGATTAGCCAAAGCTATTGAGTTATGGTAGGGTAAAGGGGCAATAATCGCACAATAGGCCGGAAAGGCCGCAGTGCTCTCTTTTTTTTTTTTTAAAGGAGCCGAACACGACTTAGGGGGCCACCCTTTAATGCAATGCACAGCTGTGTCGGTGAAGGAATTGGAGAAAAAGAAAAAAGTTGGATCAATTTAATTTAGGTGGAGAAAGACGGAAGTAACGGTGTACATTCCTCTTAAAGCTCTGGATGTTGTATTCATTGGGAAACACTTTGGCTGGTAATGAGTTCCAAAGTCTTGATCTCTCTAGTGTTCCCCTAATATAAATAATAATAACGTATCCGTGTAACTTTTTAGTGGTTTTATTTTGCAAATATCTTTTATTTGCAGAACTTTAAGTGATAAAAATTGATTTTGGTAAGTTTTACATACTAATGAACGGTTCGCAATCACATTTGCTTATTGATCGCATGCTGGAAAATAAGTGGGCACTTTTTCAAATTTAACGGAAAAGCTGGTTATCATCTTAACCGAACTCTATTACCAGGTGTCTTGTTCTTTCTTCTCCATAGAGGAACTCTACTATATACAAATGGGACCTCTCAAGTAGAGCTTGGGCATTCTAGATTATACCACACCGAAGTGTTGAGCTGTGGTGAAATTTTTGTCCAGCGAAAAGAAAATGATGGTTTGATTTATTTGTTTTGCATTGGAGGAATTTTATTGCTGTTAGGTTAGGTTTGTGGAGGGACTGGACAACCATGCACGTAGGACACCAATGGCCCATTGTACGCCTCATATGTGTATCATGTAGACCTTCGTATTATTTAGCCGGCATGCTCTACCGGCGAATCTAATGAGCTTCATCGGTTCAAGGGGACGGAGATCATTTAGCTCGGCGAAGAAGCACTCCACGAGAATTTGCCTTCCAATTGTTTGGAAGCATGGGAAATAGCAGAGGAAATGCTTAACGATATCATCCTCCTCACAGCAGCCTCTGCAAATACCATCGTTTGTAAAGCCGGCTCCCTACATTAGCCGATATGGCCAGGCCAATATTTGTTCCAACGTTTGTTGTTCTTTCACACATCACAAGTGGGCTTCCACATATTGGCTTCCACATATTGGCTTTACAAACAACCAACTACTCCAGAGAGGCTTTTCACGGTCATTCGGTTTAGAGAGAATATTTTCAAATCGCAGATTTCAGGGATTTACCTTCTTTTCTACAAAAATTGTGGTCCAATTTTATAATGGAACTTTCGATATTAACCTTTCGGGTATTTTTTTGTGAAATTGGCTCAGTCTCGCAAATTCGACATGGCAGAAAAGTAGGCAGTAACTTCAAACTCATTTTGCCATATTTCTAGAAATATCAACAGAAATGTGGCTGATATATAAAAAGGAGTGACTATGAGCATGCTTTGCCTTGTAAGCAAAATGGGAATGAATGTATTTCCCTCCCTTACTACCGAAATGCTCGAAATTTTTCGAAAAAAATCGTTTCGCTATCTTTGTCTTCCACACTTAAAAATATTGCAACTAACTCTTTCCCACGATAAATTGTTCGAAACAGTTGTCAAATTTTCGAAAAAATTGTTTCGCTATCCTTGTTTGACATACTTAAACCCAAAGTAACTATCTCTGTCCCGCGTTAAATTGTCCGTTGCTAAAGTACTTAGCTTAAACACAAACCAAAACTAATAAAAATTGAAAAAATAAAAATTTCTGAAATGAAACAGCAAACACCATTGTATTGAAAATTACTTTATTGCTGACTGAATATTAGCAACCAAGAAAGAATACAAATTATTGTATTTTTTTGTAAAAGTTTGAAGCCAAGTTAAGCTTGGACACAATTTTCGAAAATTTCCGAATCAAAAAATATTCCCACATGAGACAGACTATCAGGTACTCCTTTTATATATCCTCCTTGGGCTGAAACAATTGGATTGTCGACAAAATTTGCCATAAAATGATTGGCAAAGTTGGCGTAGTTTCCGACATCTGCATGAATTATTGAAGGCTAGATTCTCATACAAATACAAAAATTTCGCTATATATCTCATTCAAATACAAAATTTTCATTATTCATATGTGAAGCATGGTAACTGTCCGTCCTTTCTAAAAGATTTTGGCAAAAAGGACAGCAGTGAAATACCTAGTGAATGAGCAGCGGCGTGCATACTCTTATACACCTTCTCGAGCACCATATTGCTCAAAATCTTAAGTAACGTGAACACAGCTTACTTCTGTCTGCCAACATAGAGAAGGCATTTGAGCGTGTACGCTTACGGTATCCCCAAAAATGCCTAAAACTGCCGCACTCCTTCCTCTCGTCGAGAGAAATCAAAGTGCAAGTTGACGGCCAATACTCCAACTCCCTCCCAGTCGACAATGGAGCTCCGCAAGGATCCCTGTTCTCGGTCGTCCTCTATACCGCCTACGCCAAACCTCCTCATCCGCCACATATCCAACTCCACATACTATTCCGACGTAGGCTTTGTCGGCGCTGACGCATATAACTTCTTCATCCTCGCATCAGAAACACCGGCAAACTCCAAGCCATCTACAGGTCGCTCAATCTCTGGGCCCAGCAATTTGGCGCAATAATACCACCCTTTAAAATTGATGCCCTGCATCTCTGCCGGAAAACGTCCTGCAAATCCTACTTCATTGAAATTGATGACTCCACCATTCCGCTCCAAAAACAACTCCGGATTCTTAGAATCACATTCACATTCAATCTCCTCTGGAACACCCATATCGAACACCTTTCCAATCGCCTCAAATCTATTCACAATCTGCTTAAAATGATGTGCTCAAAAAAGGACCCTCACTTAGAGGTTGCACTGCAACGAAAACGCTAACTGAGGGGATTCTGCAGCATAGCATTACTTCCTACTCCTAGACTACCAAAACGAATAAAAATATACTGGATGTCTATAAAAGCAAGTGCTGCAGAGCAGCAACCGGAGCGCTTCGTGCTAACCCAATCCCCTCTTTATGCGTTGAAGCCCAATACAATTCATTTGAAGTCACCTTCCTCTCCAGATCTAGCGAGCAATGCACTTACCTCAACCACAGAACCCCTCCACGATATCCTATTATCCGAGCTCGACTCTCCCATACCCCTAATTCTTTCCTCTCAGAGAGGCAAACTTGAATCATCAATATCGAAAATTGCTTCCTTCCTACACACTCACCGCTATCCTCTACTTCAACCTAAAACTCCCCAACTCGCCGCACGCACCAATTCGCCTCAAATATTTCCCTACTGCGTAATTATTGATATCACGTTATGTGCTTTCCCCAAAAATACTACTCATGCTTCCACTTACCGAACTCTCCACAAAAACTCCTTAGAATCCGCTCGCAACAAACTTGTTTTGCACACAGATGGATCTTACTCTCAGTTCATTCATTCTCTTACGAAGTGGTGAAACATTCCGTAAACAGCACCCCCATTACTCTTCACCAAGCTATTCATCCTGTGTACTCAGGTAGTTACGTAGCTGAGGTTGGAGTCATTTAAAATGCCATACACTTTTCCAGTATACAGATCCTAATCAAGGTTATACACAGCGACAACCTCAAGTCCTGTCCAATCCCTTTAACAAATGCCCCTCGGTCGCCACCGTCCGCAATGCACTCTCCCGTTTCCCTTCTACTTCTCTTTGCTGGTTTCCAAGACACGTCCGAACCCTTAGCAACGAAACAGCCGACGCTGCTAAGGAAGACACAACGTTACCTCTAGTCATGGAATTGCCAAACTTCCATCTGATAATAAACCAAATCCACAAACACCTTAGCCTGGTCCAGTAATGCATCCTTTCTGCAGTCTCATAAGCCTTCGTCAAATCGCCCCAAATACAACTTCTCGTACTCAAGACATGACTGCATTCGGACAGTACGAACACGACTTGGACGTACAGCATTTCCCCATTTCACGTATTACTCCAGACCCTGACTCCAATATCTAAACCCAAACCTCTCTACTCCTTGATCCAAGTCCCCTTACATCAAATATGCCATGGTTCCTGAAATCGGACCTTGGCCTCCTGATATTCAGGCTCCTTAACATTTTTTATTACTTATTGTGGAAGGGTTGTTAGCCCTTCGCACAACCCTCTTTCTACGAATTTTTCATTTTCTTAGATTGAGGTGACCAAGGTATATCCAAGCAGGCAATGTGCCCGAATTATATATTGCGCCGACCGGGATTTGAACTCACGACCTTCGCATCACAAGACCAACACACTACCTACTAGGCTATACCCTAGCTAATAACACTTAAAGAAATAATAATAAAAAAATCGACATTACCCCCCCCCCTGCCTCCCCCTGCCACCCCCCTTCCACCTCATATTTCGTTTGTTAAAGTATTTCAAATGAATTTTAATGTTAGCGGTTAAAATATCAAATAAAACCACTTTGTAGTTGATCTTAAGATTTGTAGGTAGCGTTGGATGCAAAAACACAAAACATGAAATTTTGACCTAAATTTATGTTTTGGCTTGTACTGAAAAATTTACCTTGGCAAGATAAGATCCTAGGGTGTAGTCTAGTGGGTAGCGTGTTTGGTTTACAATGCAAAGGTCGTGAGTTCAAATCCCGGTCGACGTATAAGTCCAGCACACTACCTGCTTGGACATACCTTGGTTACCTCAATCTACGAAAATGAAAAATTCGTAGATAGAGGGTTGTGCGAAGAGCTAACAACTCTTCCGCAATAAAAAATGAAAAATGTTAAGGAACCTGAAGGTCAGGAGGCCAAGGCCCGATTTGGGCTGTAGCGCCATTGAAGAAGAAGAAGATAAGATCCCTTTTATCAGCTTGCGTCACAATTTTTGTATCTCTGCCGACTTGGTTGGCTTGGACCCAATCTCACTACTCCTTCTACCACCTCCCACACAAAAAAAAATTAAGACAACTATATAAACGTCCATTAAATCGAATTTTGTTATCTCAGGGATGTGATAGCTTATTAAGGGTTTTCATTGGCTACAACTTTTTTATGGCCACATAAAGAACTGATTACATTTTGTATATTTACCCCATCCTTCAAAAATTTCCAATAACCCGCCTAAATCATTCCGAAAGTCATAAAAGTTTCTTGTGTTTTGTTCGTTCCGAGGAAAAAGTGAAAAAAAAAACAAAGAGAAAATACACGACATCAAACTTTTCTACAATTATGTCCTTTTTCACCCCGAAGGTAATTAGTATCAATTAACCAAAGCAAAAAGTAGAGCTTAGAACGAAAATGTGTAATAAGATAATAAGTGGTTTATGGCAGCCATAGCTGCTACTTTGGTCGACTCTAAGGACTACAAGTATATACTCGTACTTTCTTGTACACACCTACTTCCTAAATACCAGACGAAACATTCCGTTAAATTTCCTATTCGGTTTCTTATCCTGAAATTTCTATGGACAAGAACGATGAAATTTTATGTTATGAGCCAGCATTTAGATACTTTCGACTGTTTCCTATTTATAAAAGGACCTCGATTTCGCAGTCGTAAGCAAGAGCTATAGGAAGAAAGAAATTAGGACGGTTTATAAACATTAATGTCGACAAACAAGATGTTAATTTCACTTTTTATTCTTAATTACATGGCATTTTTACAAAAACCATTCCGAAGAAAAGTTGAACGAAATTAGTTCCGAGTTTTAATTGGTCGAGTGGATGATAATAATCGGCAAAAGGGCACTTAGTTAAAGTGGTTTTAGTAGTTTTAGGACAATGGTCAGAAGTTGGGTGGAATCGTTTCGTTCGAGAAAATTTGAAAAGATTTGAAAAGGATATTCGAGAAGAATCGATAGTTTATAAAATTGCAGCAACAAGTCCAAGAAAGGCATAGTGAAACCTCTTAGAAATCAAAGACAACATTTTGCAGTTCGAAAACAACCAAACTAAATCAAACTCACCTAATTCAAAAATCTTTTTTTTTTAGTTTAACCAACTAAGTTTCAAAATTAATTGATGACACCATCAAAGGGAAATCATCGCATTTAACGTTCCAGTTAAATATTACATATCTCATTAGCTTCTGTTGTCTGTATGGAATAATATTGTCAATTAATTTTTTTTTTTAAATAAAACGAAAAGAAATTAACAACCGAAACAAAGGGATATTAAACCAAATTATATTTCATATTTACGAATATTTTCCTGATTATATGAAACAGGAAAAAAATCACCACCTCTGTATTCGATTATTCGACATAATTATTTTAATCATCTGCGATGTACTTTTCCGATTAAATGGATAATTAAATGGTTCAGCACGCCCAAAGAATTTCACAATATTGAAAAGCCAAAAAAAATGTTGATTATCATTTTAAAAAAAATTAAATTGCAAAACAATCATTTCGAAAAAAAATAAGTGTTTAAGTACGATTGGTATTTTTTTTTTTTTTTTCAATGTAATTATTGTTAATCTGAATAATGCTAATTTTTAATTATGAATATACGTTTAATATTATTTTCTTTTATTTAAAAAATATATACAAGGAACATTAAATCGTTTTTGTTGCGTTTTTAGTAGGTCTCGATTAATTTGTAAAAGCCGATCGGATAAAAAAAAATTTAAGAACAAATCAATTTGTTGCGATTCCGAATGGTTCGGTATGTGAAATTGTTGAAGATGGCTTCTGGTAAAGTCGATTGAACTAAAACCCACGATGATGAATTGAAAAATACGTCTTGACTTGACGACGTTTATTGAGAAGTGCGGTTAAGATTCCTTTTATGAAATATCCTGGCAAATAATTCAAATAGACACTACGTTAAAATTAATTTCACTGTTGGTCCTCAGCCAAACCGAGGCCCTTTGGTCCGAACTCCTTCTTACCAGCAATATAGGTACTTCTCCGATGGAACGTATTCGAGTACGATGAGCCCATTGATGACATGTTAACGATAGAAATGGTAGGTCACCGCGATATGGTTGATTCGAGAGCTGAGTGCGGCCCAACTTTCCACTGCCATTGCGATCTGATTGCCGCTTTTGATGACGATATTCTTCAAATCCACGAATTGGCGGATAACACGGACCAACCACAATTCGTTCGTTCGAGAACATAGCCCAGCGTTGCGCCCATCCTAGATTACGGCCAGGTCCTGTAATATGAAAAACACATGGATATTGATGTAAGGATATTGGGAAAGAATGGATGAAGATGGGAACAGACCTGGCGATCACCGCTACAGTCGTTCGTATAGGTATAGGGAAGACGCCACAACATAAAACAAACATAAAACAAACATAAAACAAATTGATCCAAAGTACAAAAATAAGTGTTTAAAGGTACAAAAAAAAAGATATCACGTAATACAGCTATCGTGAAAAAAAAGCTAAATATGACACATATCCATACAAGCCTTATTCTGTATGAAATTGGATACTAGCATTATGCCCAAAGTCCCACGAAATTTGGCAAAATTTTAGCTCACCGAACAGAGGAGGTAGATGAAGCGAGGGAGTCATAAAATGCGTGACTTAGCCCCAATCCACCTTGCCTGAAAGGCCCTTGTACAAAACCTCAAACTCGCAGCCCTGAACCCGATCCATCGAAACAGGTCGCAATTACACCTCCGTACAGAAGGTGACAGGAAGGCGAAATGGATCTCAAAACCCCGACACAACCCCGCTGCAAAAATTACCAGAAGCGCCCATACAAAACCTTATGCTGACAGCCCCGAATGGCTTGGTGATAATTGACACCTCAAAAGTGGTCGAAAAAATACCCTCGCATCGACCAGTCAAAATCCCACACTTTAATGCACCTTTCCCAAAATGAATTTGGTAAATACTCAAATACCCCAATCAAAAAGCCTGAGCTCCCGTGTCTCTCTCAACACAATCACCCGCACAGGCCACGGCCCGCTATGGTGCAAAAAATCCCGGTCTTAACTATTATTCCCCTCCATCAAATGGACGCATGAACCCGCAAAACCTGAACCATGTATCCTCAACCAGGGCCCAAAAAAGCCACCCAAAGTCCCTGACACTCCGGTCTACCAGATTTCCAAATTTTGGCCAACAATCCGTTTCCAGTACCTCTTTCGGACCCCACTGAATACAGAAATCAATCCACTCCCCCTCCCCCCTTCCTTGGAGGAAGATCCTAAACAAACCAATCTGATTATCAAGCAATTTCTATCTAGGCATTTGCATAGCAAAATTTCAGAATAAGTTTCGCGGCCCTAGCATTACATTATCACTTAATTCTTTGGTGACCTGCATGTGAAGATTAATAAGCAGTAAAACAGGTATAACAATCTTAACAGTGGCTCCATTCCAAAATCAATTTTATGACCCTGGAACTATTATGTCATCAATGGCGAAATTTCCTATCCCATATAAGCAGGCAATCAAAAGGGCACTATTCGTTATTTGAAGAATATGGGAAAGCCACCCAGACAAGGCATGTGATAGCTCCGCCTGTCAAGGTTCATTTGCCCAGGATAAATAACCCCACAAGCGCCAATATGGGTTCAGTTCTGGTCTACTTCACAAAACGTTGGAACTCATACTTGCGTTATTGCGCATAACATTGCCAAAGCTTTTGAGAGAGTTTGACTCCACTATGAAGTCCCACAAAAAATCTTTTGGTTCTAAACGCAGCGAGTTATTCGGTTCGCTGAACTCCGATCTCAACCTTATCCTGGAACGAAGCAGAAAAAATAGAGAAGAGTTCAACGCCACTAAAACTCAGACCTGTCATCTTTCCCTTCAACTTGATGTTCCAGTGCCCTCTTGCAATGTAGTAGTGGCTTACAACTTTACTCTTCAGGAGATTTTATCCTTTTAGCATAACTCATCTTTGATGTTGCTCTTGGCGTTTTAGCTACCATCGGGAGCCTTCTAAACATATCTTGCGTTACTCGATGGAATACAAAAACGTCACAGGACTAAGATTGCGCGTAAAGTCTAATCATTTGTTACTTTAGATGAAATAGACATTTTTGTGATCTTAAAAAATTTTGTATGGGGAGTGGTAGAAGGGGTAACGGCATTCAAGTGATTCTTTCACATCATTCAAGAGTAACTATAAGCATAACAGTATTATGATTGATGATACTATAGATGTAATGGAGAATGAAGAATTTAATGTACTGGAAAAAATAACGTCATCTCAAATCCCTTCGAATAGTGAATAATGACTTTTGAGTGGAAGGTGGTAGCAGCAGAGGAGGTTTTTAATTCTTGCATATGACACCGAATATTGAATGCAAAATGTTTCGCGCTGAATTTAGCTTTCATAATTTTCAAAGAAATGGGATATTGTTTGTGTGAAATCGGATTATTTGTATGGGAGGTGGTAGAGAAAGATTTTGAAACTGATTATCAGTATCCTTATCGGCATCCTTATCGGCATCCTCATCACCATGCTTTATTCCAATTTTAAGGTCGATATCTCTCATACGTTCGAAGGAGAAATGATTTTCTTGAATTTTTAATGTAAAAATTTATATGTGAGGGGGTTGAAGGAGTGAAGCGAAGTTGAAACTTGTATTTACATTTATAGTAACTATTAAGGGACAAAGTCTGGCAAAATTTTAAGTATCTACTTTTCTGGTTTTAATAGAAATCGATATAATGCATTTACCAAAATTATGCATTAGTATGGGAGGGGTAAAAGGAGTTAACTTATCAAAATAAAATTTGTTGGCAATGAAGATATCTCTATTATTATACTTTGGCCCAAATTTCAACTCGATAGCTATAACGATTTTGAAGAAAAATTATTTAATTAAAACTATGAAATTTCGTGAAATTGGTATGGGAGGTGAACTTGATAATCATTTCAAAATTTATTGCAATTATAATAAAACTAGTTTTGGCAAAAACTCTTGGTACGGCAAACACAATATTCTCTCAAATTTCATCTAGAGTATAAACATGCGCTCCGACTTATTGGAGATGAAAACTTTACGGCTTCTATTGACTCCCCCGAGCATCGCACAAATGTCGGGATACTCAGCTATCGCTACTTCTGCAGTTCGGAATCGAAACTAGCTGCACTCATTCCTCGACTTAACACTTTTTCACGACACTCTCGTCAAGGTTAACATACGCACGAGTTCACCGTAATACTTTTATCTTTGTGTGTAACGAAATTTAGGCGATCATTAATTTCTCGAACATCTAGACTTTTAAACGCATTGCAGGCTAACGTATTTCCCAAACAGGTATATCCTCCAGATCCTTCAAGAATAATGTTCGCCGTCATTTCCGTCTCCGTTCACCCGATTTTTCGCAAAACACCCAATCCTAATCCACTTCCTTTAGACTTAACTGTACCATCCATTAAGGAATAACAACCTAAGTTATACTCGGTACTGAAAAAAAGTTTTGCTACAGTTTTCTCTACAGTAGTCTGATGTTTGTCTGAAATTTCTCCCTCGGGATCTGCAAAGTCTACGAGCACCATATAGAACCATCAGACGATGCCTCATTTTCATTCGCTTAGCGCATGCCTTTTTCAACAAAAGCGCAAGCAAACGCCCTCAATAGCGCCCAAGCAAACCGTCCTCAAAAGCACATAAGAAAATCGTGCAAAACAGCGCACACGCAAAGATCCCCGACTGACATAGGGATCTTTACTTGTAAAAGGCATACGCTAAGCGCACGAAAATTAGGCATCATCTGAGTTACGGATTTGGGTTACGCTTACCGATTTAAGTGGCGATTGAGAAACTGCCTTTAGGGTACGTGGATGCTTTACGATTACGATCTTCTTCGGTGTTTGCTCCTGATGCTACCATATCCTTCGATAGCGACACTACTTTCCGAATCACTAACAATATTAGAAAAAATGACACCAACCGCAGCTTTGGTTTTTCTCTATAACGTTGTCGCCCAAATGCGATCGTCTGTGAAACTCTATTCTGTGTATGTCAGAGTCGATCTTCATCCTATCCGCTTCCTTCGATGTCGGTCGTTTTTTTCATAAGAACTAATGAGTCGATAGTTAAGCACGATAAACATTGTTGATTCAAAGTCTGATCACCGCTAACAAGTCGCCCGCATTCAAAGTCTATTCTAGTGATGCTTCGCTATCGAAGATGCCGCCAGGGAGCGTGCTCTCACGGCTGTCCTTGCCATCAGTTGAAGCAGTAGTTGTCTCCGTTGCAACCGCTTTGTTATTCTTTTTACGTTCTTCACGACGATCATTTTATCATCTGCCAACTTGGAAAAAAACACGTTACAAAGAATTGGATGTTGTGAAGGACAAGGGAAGGTATAGTTGAAATGGTGGTGAGAAGAAAATAGCATTATGTTTCCGAAAACATTCTATTCGTTCGCGGCTGCCTATTCACAAAAGAACCCTTGCTTACTCGGCAGCTGGTCCACCCTTGGTCGACCACTATTCCCAACCTGTAGATGCGCTTGGTGCCATAAAACTTAGCATACTTCAGGCGGTGATAATCTGGCGAATACCTTCTTCTCTTCTTCAATGGCGCTACAGCCCAAATCGGGACTTGGACTCCTGACCTTCAGGTTCCTTAACATTTTCATTATTTATTGCGGAAGAACTGTTAGCTCTTCGCACAACCCACTATCTACGAATTTTTCACTTTCGTATATTGAGGTAACCAAGGTATATCCATGGAGGCAGTGTGTTTGAATTATGCGTCGACCGGGATTTGAACTCACGCCCTTCGCATTGTAGACCAACACGCTACCCACTAAGCTACATCCTAGCTCTGGCGAATACCACACACCTGATACTTTACACCTGATACCGCACCCACATCTAAAAATAATCAAAATTTCAAGGTAAAATTTTCCTGGCACTTGCAACTACCGACGTTAACTCTATCTACTTTAAAATTTTCAAACTGAAAGAAACCCATTCGAGCTTATGCTTTCATTCCACAACATCATTACATCACAAGTCAATCTCCTCCTTGAAAAAAAAAGAAAGAAAAATAAAAAATTTCCCCTGGGGGCTTCGCTGCCATCGTTCAAGTCAAAACATTTTTTCAAAATAAAACCCGCCTTCGTGGCGTAGTGGAAACGTGCTTGCTTTACAGCCAATGGGGTCGTGAGTTCGATTCCTACTCCAGGCAGTAGAATATTTTCGGCACGAATTTTTCAATGAAAAATTATTCGAAATAAAATCGGCAAACGATGTAAAATTGAAACAGTTCCACTTCTAAAAGGTCTGTATACTCAGTAGATGGCTTCTGTTCGCTCTCTATTATTCAGTCCCCCATAACATCTGCAAATATTTGTCAGTAGCAACCAGTACAACTGAAAAATAAATTGCCTATAGCCATGGAGGATACATAAAATGGACTGCCTGATAGGCTGTCTCATGTGAGACTACGGAAATTTTCGAAGATGTTGTCCGAGCTTAACTTAGCTTCAAACTTTTACAAAAACAAAGTACCATAATTTGTATTCTCTCTTGGTTGCTATTAGATTGTTGCAGATGAAATGGCGACTTTCGCGATGAAGTGAAGTTAGTTGCGATTTTCATGTCTCAAACTGCCGCCAGGTGGTTCTGGTAGTAATGAATATTGAAGTGTAAATTGGTCATGGAATCATTTCGGTTTTGGACTTCATTGAGATCGGAGAGAAAAAAATAAAACAAACATGGAATCGAGCCAAAAACGGTTACTTTTTCTTTACGAGTTCAAACTTGGCCACAACGCAAGGGAGGCAACCAAAAACATCAACACGGCATTTGGAGCTGACACAGTAAGCAAACGAACCACACAGCGATGGTTCGAAAAATTCCGATAAGGAGATTTGATCCTTCAAACTGAGCCATGTGGTCACCCAAGACCATAGATAGACAACGACGAGCTGTCGAGCTAGTGGAGTCTAACTCACGCCAAGGGAGGGATATTGCAGAGAAACTGGGCGTACACTATTCGACAGTTTCTCGTCACTTGCAACAGCTTGGAAAAGTCAAAAAGCTTCATAAGTGGGTTCCGCATGAGTATACTGAGCAAAAAACGGCCTTATGTATCAAGAATAACAGTTAAAAAATTAAACGAGTTGCAGTATGAGACTCTTCCTCATCCACCATATTCACCAGACCTCTCGCCAACCGATTACCACTTTTTTAAACATTTGGATCATTTTTTGGCGGAGAAACAATTTAACAATGAAGCATCCATCAAAAATGCCTTCGAGGAATTTCTTCAGTCTAGAAAGTCGAACTTCTACGAAACTGGCATAAATACACGTGTATCTCATTGGGAGAAGTGTATTGCATCTGCTGGTACCTATTTTGATTAATAAAATTAAGTTTTATAAGAGTTAAAGTTGTTTGAAATTTCACTAGCAAAGTCGCCATTTCATCTGTAACAATCTAATAATATTCAGTCAGCAATAAAGTGATTTTCAGTGCAATGGGGTTTGGTGTTTTATTTCAGAAACATTGAGTTTTTCAATTTTTATTAGTTTTTGGTGTGTGTCTAAGCTAATCACTTTAGCAACGGACAATTTAACGCGGGATAGAGATAGTTGCATTGAGCTTAAGTATGCGAAATGATTGTTTTGAAAAATTTCGAGCATGTCGCCAGTAAGGGAGGGAAATACTTTCAGTCCCGTTTTCTTATCGAGACAAAACAACTCATAGTCTCTCCACATTATATATCCTCCTTGCCTATAGCACATGCCATTCTATAAAAAAAAAATCCAAGTCCGCTTTTTGTCACAAAAATCTAAATTTTCAAATTTTTCAAAAGGTTGGTTGTGAGTAGCACACCCTCTCTCTTTGAGGTGTTTTATTGGTAAATGGTTGCAGTGGTGGAAAGTTGTTGGCAGTGTGAACGATGGTTTGTTAAATTCTCGCGTTAAAATTTATGACGCACAATCATATCTAATTTCTGGATATTTTTTGAAAGAGTGAAGGCAGCAATTACTAAAACAGAGACAAACTCTACTGTGAGAATTACAGAGGAATATCATTGTTGTGTACGTCCTATAGAATACTGACAAAAATAATTAAACGTCGTCTTAAGCTCTATACTAATGAATACCAAGGCGGATTCAGAACCGGATGATCTACAACAGACCAGATATTCTCGGTGAAACAGGTGCTTGAAAAATGCTGGGAATATAACACAGACGTGCACCAAATCTTCGTAGATTTTAAACAAGCATACGACAATATCGACAGGAGCGTACTGTACCAAATCATGCTTGACTTTGGAATTCCTCCAAAACTAGTCCGACTAACAAGACTCACAATGACGAACACTGAATCCCAAGTGAGAATACAAACCGATTCCACAACCAGCTTTCGAACGGAATGTGGTTTAAAGCAGGGAGATGGTCTAGCCCCCATGCTTTTCAACTTAGCACTAGAGTGTGTCGTCCGAAAAATCCCAGTCGACACCAACGGGACACTACTATTCAAGTCCACCCAACTAGTAGCATACGCTGACGGCATTAACATCATAGCAAGATTCTTCCCTAGTGCTAAGGAGGTATTTGTCAATCTTGACTCCGTCGCAAAAGAAGTCGGGTTGCGTATTAACGAAAACAAGACAAAAGTAATGACGCAAACAAGAAGGAGAGCGCCTATCAGACGAAACATAACAATTGCAGAATATAATTTGGAGAGTGTGGACAATTTCATATATCATGGGGCTAATCTAGCAAAGGACGGTAATGAAACAGACGAAACCAAACGACGGATAATGCTTGCAAATAAGACGTATTATTCGGTACTTCCAATAATGAAATCCAAGAGAGTGCACAGGAACAATGAGCTGCGGATTTATAAAACTATTATACGACCTGTGCTCTGTTATGGCAGCGAGACGTGGACATTATTGCGAACTTCCGAAAAAGCAGTTAACGCATTCGAAAGAAAGGTCCTCCGAAGAATTTTGGGACCTGTGAAGGAAGGAATGGAATGGCGAATAAGATACAACCATGAGTTGTATCAACTCTACGACGAGCCAACGTTCATCAAGCTACGTAAACTGCAGTGGGCTGGCCATGTAGAGCGAATGGAAGACAGAAGAATCCCCAAACGTGCTCTTAAACGCAAAGCGAGTGGTAACCGGCCAGTAGGCAAACCACGCAAGCGATGGGAAGACTCGGTTGATGAAGACAACAAAGTCATTTTAAAAATAGCAGCTGGAGGACGCGATTTTTGGATCGAGACGATTGGAGGCGACGACTTCAGGAGACCAGAGCCTGATCTGGTCTATCGCGCCATTAATGATGATGATGATTGCAAAATCTCAATTTTGGAAAAAAATAAAGCTTCATATTATTTTCTAGTAAATTCTGTAGGAGAGTAAATTTTTGCATAATAAAACTCTTAATTGAAATCAAACAATAAAATATTTGCGTTAAACAAGAAAAAAATTTACTTAAAAAAACAAAATCACATTTGTTGGTTTCTTTGTAGTACATAGTGTTGTTGATGTTGGTGTTTTTTGAGAAAAAGAAATATTGTTACACTCAAAGTTGATTGATTTTAATTGCATACAATTTTTTTTTACGATACTTCTCCAAACTTGATGTCTATCGATCTACAACGTGGATAGAACTGTTTCAAGTTAATTAAATTACAAGTTGAATGATTTTACTTTATAAAATAATTCTTTCTATCTACATATATTTCTCTCTTTTTTCAATAAATTATGTTTTACTATCGCTTGTAATGATTTTCACGTACAAAAAAAAATTTAAATCAAACATTGGTAATTTTCGTGACATGTGTGTACGTACATACTTCAATTTTCTTTTCTTTTTTTTTAAATATACTAAACAATTTGTCTTTCTTTCTTTCTTTTCGAATTTGTTGTTATTTCGAATTTGTTGTTATTATGCGGCGAAAAAATGTAAACGGGACAACAAGAGAATTATTTTGTATTTTCCTAGAGAACGCTAGATATGCATATGTTTCGCACTTAGATCGTCCATACTTTTTCGTGCGCTTTCTGTCATATCATCGAGAGATTTTTTCGTATGTGATATAAGACCGTCCGTACTTCGTGCGGCTGATTCTGCGATACCTTTAACTTGCGATGAAATCTAGAATTGAAATGTTTTTTTTTTAATTACATTAAACTTGGTTTAAAACTTAATCGAACTTACTTCTGTATTTAATTTTGCTATAACCCATTCCAAGCCTTGACGGCCTTTTCCAGCATTTGCACTAATTTTTGTTGTTAGGAGATCTTCCATATAACGACTAAGTGGTACACCTTCGACAGTAACTGTAGCCTCTTGTTTCAGGAGTGTTTTTGTTGGATCGGTAGGATGTGGGGAATAATATAAAATTTCATCTACAGATACATGTCGACAGAATGTTAAATTAATTGTTTTCAGTGTCATTTGACGCTCTTTTAGATCAACTATTGATTTTTCACTAGCATAACATACTTTAGCGTTACCGATTATCTGCAAATAAAAAAGAAAAAAACATTCGTTAAAATCGCATGTGTTTCGTATTTGGCACCTAGCTCTTCAATCCAATCTATTTTAATCAAATCGTACATGAAGCTGTACTTTACACGACTGTGCTCATCAGTTCAATAGCATTGCAGCCCAACAAAAAAATCGTTTTATGCACCCGGTCATAAGACTCGTGCAGTTGATTTTACATAGGAATTTGCATTAGACTAGAACGTCGCTTGTTAAAAATAAATTCGCTTATACACCTAATTCCATTAATATAGATTAAATGATAACTTAGCATGGCAACTGATTTCAATTTAAAAATTTACACGGTGACCGTGAAATTGCCAGTTCTTTGTTTTTGCAAATCGGGTCAAATGCAGTGTCAGCCTGATACGCGGATAGCAAGGACTTCGACACGTTGAAATTTATCCGTTTTCCGTTTAATCGATATCTTTGAAATGAGAAGGCTGCTTTAAATGATTTAAGTGTAATATTAGAGGCTAATACACAGTCATTATGACGAAGCCATCCGCAATCGATATCTGTCGATAATGCTATTCCATTTTTTTTCGCTTGAGAATATCAACGAGAAATAATTGCATTAAGCAAAGGTATTCGCGTGAAAACGTTCTATCCGACATTAAAACTATAATTGGACTCTTTGTACTTATTATAAATACTTCGTCTGAATTTTTTAGCACACTTTACCTCTTTAATTTATAACTTCGGAATAATTGTGGCGTCGTGCTTCACTCATTATGATGAGCCTCCAAACATCAACCAAGAAACATTTTTGAATTTTCTTCAAGGACTTTTAGTAAAATAAAGGTGACTTTGTTCCGTACAGTTTGACAAATGGACAAAAATCTAACAGAGCCGCCACGAAAAGGATTCAACTTCGTGTTTACTCCGACAAACACACCAACCGACAAATTCATCTAGCAATTAGAGCCGACGAGTGAGATCAGATACGAGATCTTCCCCATCATTAAGCAAGCAGTGCTCATCCGGCAACTAATATCTCCTCTTCCCTCGTACGTACATGGAAAGTTGTTCAGGCAATTCCCAGAAGGGAACCCAAACAATTACTGCCCGATAGCCATTACTTCTATGCTCTCGTAATGGGATCTGCTGTGAGTCGCCCTACATCTCAAGGATAAACAGCTAATACATGATCATCAGTATGGGTAGCGTTCTGGAATGTGAACGAGAAATTTTTCGGTCTGCTCCACAGAACATTGGAGCTCATGCATACATAGTAGTCGTGCTTAATATTGCAAAACCTTCGACATAGTTTGGCATGACTGCCCCTTAGTTAAGATTACGGTCATAGGTCTTCATGCCTACTTTGTTCAATGGATTGAGAGTTTCCTCTCTGTTCGCACTATACGAGATAACTTTCTGTCGTCTACTCTCAATCCAATACATATTTTTGCGAATTCAAATTGGTAGGTGTTCAATTGGAATCTACTGCTGCGGAATGAAACAAACATCCTATTGCTTCCTATAGCAGCGATCGCTGAACTCCGAACTCAACTTAATCCTGGAATGGGGCAAGAAAAAAATAAAGTAGAGTTCCAAACACAGATCTTTCATATATCCCTCTAACGTGATGGTCCAGTGTTGTTTCACAATGCGACCTTTGGTGGCGCACAGCTTTGTACTTTGGATAATTTCACACTTCTAGGCGTCAAAATGAATGACCATCAATGCACGAGCGTATTCAGAAACATGCGTTCCGTCTGATTGGAGAGGAAACCAATCATTAAAAGTGGCAAGAGACGAGCTAAATTCGAACATGATCGGAAACGTCGACTTAAGATCTTTGAGAATCCCAAAAACTCAAGATCTTTCTAGTCGTTTGTGAAATCGGTCAACCAGAATTTCAGAACATCTTCAACACCTCCTCTTCTTTATGGTAACCGAAACGTTGTTGATCCTGTTGATAAAGCAAACCTCTTGGCAGCAAACTTCGCTAGAAAATCAAAGCTTCCAGTCGAACCAGAGTCCTTCGTACTTACAGGACTCTGTTTTCTCGCTGCCACCACTTCGTTTTCGAACTAGGGTTATTTCCCAGATCCTGCATGAGCTCAATATTCACAAGTCTGCTGGGCCAGATGTCATCCCCCCTATTGTCCTTAAAAACTGCGCTTCCTCTCTAGCTAAACCTCTTCTTAATCTCTACCATCTTTCTTACTCTTCAGGGTGCTTTCCCAAGATCTGGAAGGTCGCGAATGTTCAGCCAATTCCAAAGAAAGGGAGCAAAGCAAACTCCGCTAATTACCGCCCCATAGCCATTACCTCAGTGCTTTCAAAGGTAATGGAAACTGCTGTCAATCGCAGGACAGTCAACTTTCTTGTGAATAAAAATCTCATTCATGATCGCCAATATGGATTTCGCTCGGGTCGTTCTACAGGCGATCTCCTGATCTATCTTACCGAGAGTTGGAATTCCTGCATCCACAAACTTGGTGAAGGTCAAATTCTTGCTCTTGACATCGCCAAAGCGTTTGACAAAGTTTGGCACAAATGCCTCTTAGCCAAGCTAAAGGCCTTTGGTTTTAACAGTTCGTTTCTTCAATGGATTGAGAGTCACCTCTCCGAGCACTCTATTCGAGTCGTACCAGACGAAGTAACTTCTTCACCCTTTTCTATTGATTCCGGCGCCCTTCACGGCTCAGTTTTATCTCCAACTCTTTTTAGTCTTCATAAACGACCTTCTGTCGTCTACTCTCAATCCTATTCACTGTTTCGCAGATGACAGCACTATACATAACATCTACTTATTCGACTCTCCTGCGGACGCTCGTCCGACATCGGTGGCCTCTTGTGGTAAAGAGTCGATACAATCACTGAAGGAAGAGCAGAGTAGAGTTCAATGCTTTAAAAACGCAGTCCTGCCATCTATCTCTTAAACATAACGTTCCGACGTTGGTCACTAATATGTCCTTAAATGGCGTACAGATTCCAACTTCCGCAGACTTTACGTTACTAGATGTGAAATTTACCAATCGCCTAGGTTCGAGCCAACACATTTACGAAGTCGCTCTTGATGCTTCGAAACGTCTAGGTATTCTGCGGAAGTGTAAGAAATACTTTTCTGCCTCCAAACTAGCTACCATCTATAAGACTTATATCCGCCCACGTCTTGAATATAACTTGCATTTTTGGGCTGGGGCTCCAAAATCACACCTACTTAGTGTGGAAGGGTTGTTAGCTTTTCGCAAAACCCTCTGCGAATTTTTCATTTTCGTAGATTAAGGTATCAAAGGTATATCCAAGCAGGCAGTGTGCTGGAATTATGCGTTGACCGAGATTTGAACTCATGACCTTCGCATTGTAAACCAACACGTTACCCAGTAGGCTACACCCTAGCACCATGCGCATTAACAAGGCCAAAAATTATTTCGTGACGATATCTCAAAATATTGCAAACACAAACGGTGAAAAAATTGGAGTTTGCATAGGTGTTCGCGTATGATTGCGGGTGTGCGTCCGTGAAATGTTCAAAAGTCATAAACAACAGAAACATAACAAGAACCAATTGTGATCTTTCTCCTGTTTAGCTTTAAAAGACAAGTTGTTTAATAAATCGTTCATGTTTCATAAATAATATCGTTTATGAATCGTTAACGATATTCTCTAATGAATTAAAATGAAAATCAAAAATCATTAACGACACATTAATGATGCATTGATAACGATTATATACTTTAAGTTAAAAGAAAAGATTTCCGGATTCTACACTGTTAAACTTTATTATTCGTGACGTTTCGGTCTCTGCTGAGACCTTTATCAAACTGCTCAGCAGAGACCGAAACGATACTTGTAAGCGTTTTCCAATTTATTAATAAATCGTTAAAAGGAATTCATTAACGAATGTCCATTTGGTCAGCTTGATGAACCGTTAACGACGACTCGTTAACGATCGAATTGCTCGTTAATATAATTCATTAACAATTCTGCAATGAATTGTTTTGTTTGCTGGGTTCCATCGATTATCTTAAGAATCGCAGACATGGCGGAGTACTCAGCATTTACTAACGCTGGTTTCATTTCAAATGCTGTTCATTCTTACTTTTCCCCGAAAAACTCACCAAGCTAAACGCACGAAACAGTACACCGTTAAACCTTTGCCTTCGAGTAATTTTCCGGACGTCAAGATTTTGGAACACATTGCGAGCTGGTTAGTATCTCAACGAATACAATCTGCGAAGCTTCAAAAATAACGTGCACTGTCATTTTCATCGCTCTTCACATACCGATTTTTTTATACTCTAGATGGAATCTGAGAGTATTATAAGTTCGCTCTAAGATTTGTAACGCCAAGAAATAAGGCTCGGAGAAAAAATGAATGATACAGAAGTTAATATTATCACTCAAAAATCTCAAAACCGGATGTCCGTCCGTTCGTCCGTCAATTCGTCCGTCCGTCCGTCCGTCCGTCCGTGCGCTCTCTAGCTTGAGAACGCGTTGAGCTAGATAGTTCAAATTTTGTACACGTCGTTTTTGACAAAAAATTAAGGTCAAGTTCGTGAACGGGCCAAATCGCTCCACCCCTTCTACCCCCTCCCATACAAAATTACACAATTGCGCAATTTGACAATGAAGAGATTTGCTCGAAAAGTATATAAGCTATTAACCTGAAATTTGGAATATATTACTATTATGATAATATCAATCTACCGTATAAAAATTATGTGTGTCCTACCCCTCCTTCTACCACCTCCCATACAAACTGTACTTTTCATGAATTATTCTAAGCCAATTTACTCAGTGCGTATAAAATTTAGCTAGCTGAAATTTTGCAAGTGTTTATTTAAAATTGTTAGTAACGCCAAAAAAAATTAGACGATTACCTTCACCCCTTCTACCCCCTCCCATACAAAATGACACAATTTCGCAATTTGACAATAAATGGATTTATTCGAAAAGTGTAAAAGCTATTAATCTGAATTTTTGGATATATAACTTTCATAATAATATAAATCTACAATAGAAAAATTATTGGAGTCCTCCCTCTCCTTCCACCCCCTCCCATACAAACATCACTTTTTCGTGAAATGCCTTAAGACGATTTTCTCAGCATTTATCGAGCTCATATTTTTTAATAAATTCTTAATTAGTATTATCACTAAGATCAGAAAAAATATTTGATTAGCTTCACTGCTTCTACCCTCTCCCATACAATATGGCACAGTTTCACAACTTCACAAAAAATTGATTTTCTTGAAAAGTATGAATGGCACTAGTCTGAAATTTAAGGGATGTCAATTTTATAATATTCCTAGTTATTTCTGAAAAAATCACTAAAATCCCCCCACTCTTTCTACCACCTCCCATACAAACTGCACATTTTCATTAAATCTAACTCACTAATTTTCTCAGTTCCCATTCAATTTTTGGAGTAAGCATTTTGAATGAAACATTTTTATAGCTACTTTAGCATGATGGGGAAAAAATTAGTTCAATGCTATCATCCCTTCTAACACTCCACATACAAAATTTCTTGGGGTCACAAAAAAATTCTATTTCATCTAGAGTATCGTAAGATTGCGCAATACGCGCAATCGTAGCCCTGTTATGTTTTTTATTCATTCTAATTTCTATACTTACATAACTGTGGATTGTATTTCAGAACGACCCCCTAAGCTACACTTGGAGCCGTAAAAAAACAAATTTCATAACTAGAGCTTTAGGATGTAGAAGAAAAATATATGGCTTCCTTTGTCCAACAACTCACTCCAATTTTTTTATGCGATTTTCTCAAAGGCAGATAAATGGCTAGAAAATTCATTAGGAGGGGAATGGAGTGTCGGTCAGCATTGAAGTAGTTGAAGTTGTATGATTTGTAGAAGGGAAAAAATGTGTTTTTTTGTTCCTATTTATGTCACCTATTACAAATAGCAAACCATATTTTTTACATAGCCTGGTCATTACCAACTTCAAAATATTGTGGTAGCTTTCTTATCGTTGATCGAGTACGGCATTGCATTCATTTAGGTGGGTAGAAAAGTTTCGTTACTAGGTTTCTTCTTACTTCAGCGATCACAACTTCGGGAAGCGGCCTGAACATTACACAGTCATGTCGGTATCAATCAATCAATCAATTTCCTGTTAAGACCCCTTATAGGGGCAAAAACAGTTCTCTTCCACAAGGCGCGATCCTGAGCATCGGTCTTTAGTTGTCGCCAGGACTTGTTCATTCCTCTGGCCTCTTACTCAACTGTTTGCTTTGATGCGGTACATTTTCAACCAATCCGACATCTTCCTTGAGAATTATAATTTAAACCTTGCGATATTTTGCTCTGGTTTCCTCTAAGCGTGACCGATCCACCGCCATTTCCGCCTTTGAATCTCAGTGTCTATTTTAGACTCCATGTCGGTATAGGAAACAGAAAATTTTTTTGCTGATTATAGGATTGAAAGAAGAGAAATCTTTTTCTACCAAATGTAATCAATGTAATGAGTCTCATACCACTGAAAATCCATAAAAGTTCATAAATGATTCTTTAATCAGTCACCTTAATAATATCACTTATTGAATCTTTCTCTAGAATCGATAAATTGATCGAAAATTTCCGTCTCAAATAACGAACAACCGTTTCTGCTACCAAACGCAAAACGAAAACAACATCGAAACCCTTTCAAATTATGCCATCAAACTAATCGTAAGGTTTGTTGATTTAGCAAGTGTTTATCTGGTTAAGTAAAATAGAGAATGAAAAATGTATGCATATCTTATCACGGTGAAAGCACCTGAATGCCAATTTATTTATCGCATTAGGTTGATAATCCGATAAGAAGCTTCAGTCTGGAGGTCAAGTTTTCATCGAACATGCGAAAAAAAAAACTATTTAAATTTGTAGATTATCGAATTAGATAAGCTTATTTTGATCGTCTTTTCAGAACGAAAACCTTCATTTTTGCATTAAATTTATTGTGTGCATGATATCGACTATATGATGGACAAGTTCCTTTTCACTTTGCAAGGTCTAAGTATCCTAAATTCTCTTATGAAAATGTTGAGTCCCAAAGAAGGAAGCAAAGCGAACCTCGCCAACTACCACCCGATTTCAATTACTTCAGTGGTCTCGGAAGTGATGGAAACTGCTGTCAATTGCAAACTATTTCAACTCCACGAGAATAATCAGGTAATGCATGAACGTTAGTATGAGTTCCGTTCTGGAAGGTCGACGAGTGATTTTCTAGTCTAATTGACAGAACGTTGGAATTCATGCACACATAAACACGGCGAAGGTCCTTGCACTTGACACTGCAAAAGCTTTTGACATAGTTTGACATGAATGCCTTTTAGTAAAGCATAGGACCATCGGTATTTCTGTTGCCCTTATTCAGCGGATTGAAAGTTTTCTCTCTTAAAGCATCATACGAGTATTATTAGTAATGTTACTTCTTTCTTCTTCTCAATAGATTTCGGCATCCTTCAAGATTTTGTCTTAACTCCAAATCTTTTTTTAGCTTTCATAGATGATCTCCTGTCGTTCTCTCTTAACCCAATACAGAATTTTTGCGGAAGACAATACTTTAGACAATATCTATGAATTTGATTATGTTGCGGAATCAAACAGTATTCCATTGCTTCCAATTGCAGGAAATTATTTCGTTCGCTGAGCTTAAATCTCAACCTAATTCTGGAATGGGTTAGTAAAAATAGAGTTCAATGCCTCCAAAATACAGGCCTGTCACAATGTGACCTTTGGTGGCGCTAATTTTGCATTGTGGATAACTTTAAACTTCTAGACGTCAAATTTAATTACGCCTCTAAACGTCTGGGTGTTCTCCGGAAATGCCAAAAATATTTCACGACTTAGCAGCCATCTATAAGGCATACATTAGACCACGTTTAGAGTACAACTCGCATGTTTAGGCTGGGGGTACACAAAACATATCTTGCGGGTCGCAATAGTATTGAGAAACATTTGATCCAACTGATTGGAGACGAAACCATCAATGCTTCTACTCAGCATTTGCTATCGCTATTTTCAGAGTAAATGCAGTGCGGGACTAAGAGCACTCATTCCTCCAGTCTATACTTTTTCCCGGAATATTCCTCTCCTTTTCGTGCAGTGAAATATAGGCAGTCATTCATTTCCCGAGCGTCAAGACTTTAGAACACATTACCAGCCAAATTATTTCCCAATGAGTACAAACTTCTTTTTCCTCTGCAATGGCACTACAGCTCACATCGGGCCTTGGACTCCTGACCTTCAGGTTCCTTAACAGTTTTTTCATTACTTACTGTAAAAGGATTGTTAGACAGTAGCATAACCTTCTATATACGAATTTTTTGTTTGCGTAGATTGAGGTGACCAAGGTATATCCAAGCAAGAAGTGTGCTGGAATTATACGTCGATTGGGATTTGATCTCACGAAATTTGTATTGTAGACCAACACGCTACCCACTAACCTACACCCTAGCTTGATGATGAATACAACCTGCAGTGCTTCAAAAACAATGTCAATGCTTCGACCTCCACAACTCTTGTTTGCTGAAAACATATGTAGAGGTGCATTTTTTGAAACGAATAATTACCTGAAAAATGGCTGTTGTACGATAGCTGCACACGACCAGAGCAGCAGGTTGATCGCGAAGATAATCCAGAGAAGCAGTTTTCTCTGGTGAATAGGTCTGGGCCGAAATTTCTGCATGACAACAATAAACGCCATGTTTCACAAGACACCGTGTGAAATATTATGGAAGTTGGAAAGTGTGGTACGAAGTCCATGATCGCCTACCGTATTCACCCACCTTTTGCCTGCTAAGCCCCCGGAGCTCAGGCAATCAAGTTCCTGTTAAGATCCCCTATAGCGGCATAGGACAGAAACAACTCTCTTCCACAAGGTGCGATACTAAGCATCGGCCTTTAGGTGTTGCCAGGACTTGTTTATTCCTCTGGCCTCTTGCTCAACTGTTCGCTTCCTTATGCTACATGGTCGACCAACCCGACGTCTTACTTGAGGATTATAATCCAGAGACTGTTTGGCGATGTTTCGCTCTGGTTTCTTCAAAGTGTGACCGATCTACTGGAACTTCCGCCTTTGAATCTCAATGCATATTTTAGTTTGTTCAGTTGTACTCCAAAGCTCGTCGTTGGAGATCACTTCTGGCCAGAATATTTCAAAATGCGTCGGAGGCATTGGTTCACGAAAGTTTGCAGTTTCTTGGTAAGTCGAACGGTCACTTTCCACGCAGTACAACCATATAACCACACGGATTTGACACATGCGTCAAAAACTCACAGCTTCTTTGGTGATCTGTCTTAACCTCCAGAAAGAGGAAAGGATACCGAAGGCCTGACGAGCGTCAATATCCTTTTCGGCTCCGCCGTCTAGGCTGACAATGATTCCGAGATAATAAAAATCTTGCACCTCTTCCACATCTTGTCCGTTAAAAACAATCCATACATTGTCAGCATATGGCTTAATTCTCTTTTTCCGAATTTTCGTCAAGATCTTATAAGACGTACAGAACAAAATATTCCTCTGTAGTTTTCGCAGCAGAGTTTGTCACCTTTTTTTATAAATTGGACATATGATGCTCTTGCGCCAATCTTCAGGAAGTATTTTCTGCGTCCATATGTCCGTGACTAATCTATCTAGGAGATGCGCTATGCAGGTGTCGCCGGCTTTCAAAAGCTCAGCTGGAATTCGATCAGTGCCTGGTGCTTTGTTGTTCGGGTGGTACTTCAGAGCCGTTTTTACTTCTTCGAGTGTGGGAGGATTCAAAGTGGATCCTCCATCAGCTGTTAAATCAGTTGTGCCTGATATTATATAGATATTCGTGCGGAAGATGAGCTCGAATTGAGGAGGTATTCGAAGTATCGCGCCAATCTTTGTTTTATATCTTCCGCATTACTTATAATGTTGCCTTCTGTATCCTTGCAGAGGGTCGTCTTCGGTTGGTATCCACCCTTCATCCTTTTAACTAGGAAATACGCGGCTCTTGTGTTGTGTAATTTAAAATGTTCGCCCATGTTTTTAATTTCGTCATTACTGTACTTCCTTTTTTTTCTTTTTTAGCAAACCTCACTGAAGACAAAATCAATGCATAAATAATGAATTGTACCAAGAAATCGCAATCAATTTTCTTCTTAGCGTGAAATTTAATAAGCCGAATACAAAGAAACAAAATTTTTTACAAAATTGATTCTCTATCAAACTCAATCAACCAAATTTCTTCCACCTCGACCGCTATAAACTCCAATACCCATACACATAAATTTCAGACAGTGATTCGACAAAAATTCAATTAAACCAATCAATGAATCATTTAAATTGTTCGCCTTATCTGAATTTATCGTGGCATAACGCTACAATGAAATACGTCGTCATTGAATGATAATGTGTTTAATTTTAGCGTGTTAAATCTACAACACCGTAGATTGAACGCAAACACATTGTTGAACTTTGTAAGCTTTTACGAAGTTTTTTAGTTCGAACAAAACAAAAAAAAATGATAATCAGACTGCACAAATTACAATTAGGTGCTAATAACTTTGATAAATTTATCTTCACTCGCACATGTTAATTTACCTAAAAGCTTCCGAAATTCGACTGAATCATCGAAAAATTTATACTTTCACTTCAGTCGACTTAATTTCAATAAAACACGCTTTATACACGGTTGTTGAAAGCATGTGCGGTGCTTGACAACAGCAGCAAATAAATATTGAAATGTCTGGCATTCAAAAACGATCAACAATTCGCGAAAAAAACGAAGAAAATAATTGAAGGCCATAAACAGCTGTATTTGCTTCAATCCAAGAAACCCAGTTTAGCGAGTTCGGTTTAGTGTCGTCACCGTAGCTCAAAGCCACAGTCTTATGCAGTCTCGCGAATCTTAAAAAATGACGTCGACAATTCTCACCCACACAAAGTTGTTGAACTAACAAAAATTCTCCTGTGATATAACCAGAAAAGTCACTTGACTACTCATAAGATAAAGAAAAGAAAAAAACGCTAAGTTCTTCAACGAATTTTTCTAAAAATACCAAAATTTCGGCATTTTGTGACGCAATCCCGGAAAATGTTCAGATTACTATGCTAACGATTTACCGACGTATTTCTTCGATCTAAAAAAAATTAAAAATAATATAGACATACGCAGATATATCCCAATGGGAACTGTAATGATTACCTCATCGATTCGGTAATCATTACTTGACCCCCATGCAGATTACTTTCAAAGGGGAACGTCGGTGACTTTAATATCATAGAAGTATGTACTGACAACTTTCTGCATTACCAATCGTTGATGTGAGAATTAAAGGCTCTCATTCCGTTTTGCTGTGCATATGAACGCCGAAACATGATTGCTTAGCTACTTTATGCAATACTTTAGTCAGCAATGGTAATCAATTACTATTTTGTGATTATGCATTACTATTATCACGCATATGTGAATGTCCAAGATAGAACAATCATCAAAATTAGTGGCCATGACCATCATTATTACGAAAATAACCTACGTAAAATTGGACGAGTGAATTACCTATTAATGAATATGAACTTACCGCTTGCGCCCATTTCGGAAAATACCATTTTGAACTGACTAATCTGTGCGTATGCAGGATACCATCGACGACCTTTCTTTCGACAACATCTGTTCCAATAACTGCCGGATTCATAGGATTTGGATATTTTCGCCATGCCGCTTGTGCTACAGTTTCCCATGGATGGCTGTAAAGAGGAATGAAGAAAAAACAAATTGCCATTAATCCCAATTACTCGTGTATATATTTCTAGAAAAAAAAAATCAAATGCAATCGAATTAGAGGTCAAAGAAGCAAAATACTTTTGTGATAATAGAACTCTATCTTGGCACCAAGCTATTTTAATCAAACGCGAATCTGTCATAGACTGTGTGCGATTTAAATTTTATTTAAGGAAAAAAAATGAAGTAGAAGGGGAGCATTCACTTAACAAATGTAAAATATTTTTTTTTTAATTTTAAATCGGATATTATGCAAGAGAAGAAGAATTTCGTACGTGGACTTTTTATACAAAAAAAAAATTAATTGCGCAAGGTGGTTGAATTTACGAGGTGTGAAATTGGGAGCCGTGAATATTGCGTGAAAAACTGCGCGAATGTCTTATTTTGTAGCACATTGCAAATTATGACGGCGATGAGGGGCAAATTTTGTTATTAATAACACAAAGAAAATCATTCTAAAATCCCAGTTTTTTTTTAGCTAAAGGGGCTTCCAATAGAAGCGCTCGATCTTTGACAGTTGATGGCTGCCATTTTTGATAGACCTGTCAAATTTGACAGACAGTAAAGTTTATTAGGTTTTGGCTAGAGTACCTCCATGCAAGAGGTAGAAGTATGGCAGAAATGTCACAACCGACACCTGCGAATTCAACGTCCCCATTTCACCATTCGTGTAGTGGTGAGTTTAGTGGTTTTCTTTTGTCAATTTCATGCACCCTAAGATAAATTGTTGCTTCAAAATTTTTGTTTGTGACTTTTTAGTTAAGTATTACAAACTGCGCACAGTTCTTGATGTTCAGAACGTACCAAAAACAAATCGACACTTTTTTTAAATTTCGCTCGAAAAACAGGGCTTCAGCTTTGCCAAACTATGGAAAAGCGCCTTTAGTGTCCCATGGAGTAACTATAGTTTTGGCAAATTACTATAAACAGTTCCGTTAATTTGTTGAATGGACTCTGGAGCAGTTGGAAATGGGCTCTGATTTTGGATGAAAAATCATCTTCAGCGACGAGGCGCATTTCTTGATGGGCGGCTTTGCCGTTTTTGGGCCGGAGTATGGTTTGCATTTTGTGCGGCGGCATCGTCACCCAGTATTTTATTGAAATATAGCGACTTCGTTCGCGTGACCTTCAATTAAATGCGAAAATAACCTATGCTTTGTACATTTCAAGTACTATCTCTACGTGCCTGAGGTGTGCGACCAATCACGATTCGCAAGGAACTCAACTGGAATAACCGCGGTCTGACCAGAGCTTTTCTGGTACCACGGGAGTCGGGAAGCCCATGGAAAAATACTTCCACCTCGGTTATGGTTGAGGTCTGCTTAACGGTTAACGTGGAGGCTGTGCCAAATCGGGGGAAAAGTTCTTCGAAGTTTAGCATGGAGATGTGCTTTTCTCAACCCAGTACCTTGACCCACAAACAGGCAAAGGTGTTAGATAGGCCTCGTATCCAGCAGTATGAATGCCGAACACGAATTTGGTATGAACTAGGACCGAACCAGGGGCGTTAATGATTGTCGTATCAAAAACAATCCGTGTTTCTAAAGACAACCGTGAAGTAAATCCGTAATGAAGGAAGACCTTGGCCTGAGCATCCACATTAAACTACATTGTGACCATAAATTTTCGGTAATTCGTAATTAAAATGGGGAAAAAATATTTTCGATAAGCAGGTAGGACTGTCCTTAATTATTATCCCAAAAATCAGCGCGCTCTGTTAAGCAGTTTGTTTACAGCAGCTGGTTGAATCGGTACACCTCAGTAGACCACGGCGATTTTTAAAATGGATAAAAATATGGAGCAAAGAGTTTGTTCCAAATTTTGTGTTTCCAACCAAATTTCGTGTGAAGAATCGTTGCGAATGTTTGAAAAGGCTTACGGTAATTCAGTAATATCAAAAACACGAGCCTACTAGTCGTACAATGCCTTTAAGGACGGTCGAGAGATCGTTGAAGACATGCCTCGTTCTGGTCGACCTCCGATCTCTTCAACCGACGAAAACGTTAAAAAAGTGAAGGAAATGGTGCGCGAAAATCGTCATGCCAGGGTTAGTGAGATAGCATGGGAGCTCGACATCTTTCGCGAGTCCGTTCGTTCGATTTTGGTGGATACTTTGGCCATGAAACGCGTCCTTGCTCGATTCGTTCGAAAAAACCACGCCAAAAGCCGCTCAAAATTCAAGACGATGCTGATTGTTTTTTTTTCGATACTCGAAGTTTGATCCATCATGAATGCGATCCGGAAGGACAGTCGGTTAATAAAAAATACTATTTGACCGTATTAAAGCATTTGTGTGAGCAAATCCGTAAAATACTGCCGGAATTATGGAAGGAGAATTCATGGAATTTCCACGATGATAATGCACCATCGCATAGAGCCTTCAATTGTGACCAAATTCAAGGCCAAAAAAGCAACAAATTCTATCAATCAACCACCGAAACAGAACAACTACCAAATATCCAAACCGCAACAGTCCTCTATTACGGACGATCCCCTAGATAAGGAAGATATATTTTCCGCCGTTCGATCAATGGCGGGAAGAGAAGCCCCAGGTATAGACGGACTACCAACCGAACAGCAAAGCGGACCCGGAAATAAAAGCCGATATACTCCTCCCACTCTTTACTGAGGTGTGGAATGAAGATATCCGACTAAATGGAAGGAGGGCGTCATTGTGAAATTCCCAAAGAAGGGCGACCTTCGGGATTGTGGCAATTGGTGTGGTATATGTCTAGTTACTCAATCAATCAAACTACAGACTTTCGTGAACCAATGCCTCCGACGCATTTTAGGAATATTCTGACCAGAAGTGATCTCCAACGACGAACTTTGGAGTACAACTGGACAGAATAAGATAGGTAATGAGATTCAAAGGCAGAAGTGGCAGTGGATCGATCACACTTTGAGGAAACCAGAGCGAAACATCGCCAACAGGCTCTGGATTATAATTGTCAAGGAAGACGTCGGGTTGGTGGATCATGTAGCACATGGAAGCGAGCAGTTGAGCAGGAGGCCAGAGGAAGAAACAAGTCCTGGCAACAGGTAAAGATCGATGCTCAGGATCACGCCTTGTGGAAAAGAGCTGTTTCTGTCCTATGCCCTATAGGAGGTCTTACTAGGAATTTGATGACATAAATTTTAACTCCCGAGAATTAAGTACGAACTGCCACTCATTGATTTTTTAAATAACGCCCAGTGACAGCTCGATTAATGGCTCCGTGCCCAAACTCGAGAGAGCGGAAGATTCGATTTCATTTCGAGTGCGACAAACTAACCGTTTCCCAACCGTTTTGTACCAAATTATAGAAATTTCAACTTTAGTCAAAAAAAAAGTTTTCTACACCGACCAAAAGGTCAAATTCTTTTTTCATTATTTCCAATACAATTCGTTATCGAATTTCTTTCACACAGTACGCTAATCTCATCTCTCGCTGTACGTTCAAAATCCAGAAAAACTAATTTTGCGCAAAAAAAATTAACAGGACACACATCTTGAACAACAGCACCAGGAAGATAAACAAAGCTGTGTAAAGAAATTCACCCGCAATCTAGATTTTACTGGTTACAACAAAAGCGATAGTAAAATAATCGTTCGAATTACGTCAGATTTCTTATTGCGCATTTCATTTTAAGTCAACGACGTTCATATCTCTGAAGGAGGCAAATACTATCTGGATGGACAGACACAGTACAAAGAAAAAGAAATAAAATACAACGCAAAATATTGCATGATTTCGTGTATTAGTTTGCAACAATTGTGCCAAATGTGAAAGTAAGTACGCATATGAAGCAACTAAATGTAACTAATTAGAATGCTAAAATACAGAGCATGGAACGGGCGAAAATATAACAATAACGAAATGCTTGATAATAGAAGTGACGAAACGAACGTGACATAATTTTTATACTCTAGATGAAACCTGAGAGTATTATAAGTTTGCTCTAAAGTTTGTAACGGCAAGAAATACTGCTCGCACAGAAATATTTTTGTGGCTCAAAAATCTTGAAACCGGATTTCCGTCCGTCCGTCTGTCTGTTCGCTCTCTAACTTGAGAATGCGTTGAGCTAGGAAGCTCAAAATTTGTACACGCTATTTTTGGTAAAAAGGTAAGGTCAAGTGAGTGAACGGGCGAAATCGCTTAACCCCTTCCCTCCTCCCATACAAAATGACTGAATTTCTGAATTCGATATTAAACGATTTACTCGAATATATGAAAGCTATTGATCTGAAATTTGAAACATTATTTTTATAATGATTTCCATTTACTGTATGAATATTATTTGAATCCATCCACTCCTTCCACCACCTCCCATACAAATATAAACCAATCTTCTCAGTACGTATAAATTTAATCAGCTGAAATTGTGCACGAAATATTTATATAGAATTATTAGTAAGACCGAAAAAAAATTAGACAATTACCTGTACTCCTTTTACCCCTCCCATACAATGTAACACAATTTCACAAATGTACAAAAAAATCGATTTTCTTGAAAAATATGAACACTACTGATTTGCAAATTAAAACATGTTAACAGAATGATATTGATAGTTGTTCCTGATAAAGTCATTAAGAACTCGTCCCTTCTTCTACCACCTCCCATACAAACTGCACAATTTCACTAAATCCAATACACTAATTTTCTCAGTACCTATTAAATTTTTTAAGCTTCAATTTTGTATAAAACATTTTGATAGCAATTCTAACATGATGTGAAAAAAATAGTTCAATGCCATAACCCCTTCTACCACCCCCCGTACGAAATTTCATGAAATAAAAAAATAACCTCTTTCATCTAGAGTATAGCATGATTGAGCTTTACGCCATGTCATGTTATGTTTTTTGGTATCATTGAAATTAAAACTACAATAACCGGGATAGTAAAAGATGTTGATGATTCAATGAACAGAAGGCTATGACTACGGTTAGAATTGATATTTTGCTGGATTCATTTCAGTCAGTCAATGTTGGACTGAATTCTCAACAGGCTGTGTCATTGGACTGGTTAGTTCCCTCTTTTCTCCTCAGTATGTTGGGAAGTATATCAATTTCAGAACATTTCCCACAACTGTATCCTGTAGGTTTTCGAATGAGCGAAAACAAAACCTTATATGTAGATGTGGTTCAAGCCGCCTGTTATATGAATGTTCACCTGGCGTCGTAGCGTGGTGTAGTGGAATTGAAATTAATAGTTGAATGATAACTGACAATAATTACTAATTAAATTTTGCTACACAAAGTGTTCAAGTGTTGTAACCATTTAAATTGGTTGAAAGGAAAGATTTTCCGATTTCACACTGTTATGCTTTTGCTATGCTTTATTAAATGTGACGCTTCTGTCATTGCTGAGGCCTTCATTAAACTGCATTAAAAGGAACATGCAGAAGTGTACGATGCGGTTTCATAGAGTCGAAACAATTAGGCTTGATGTTAGATTTCGTTCCTTTTGTATGACTCAAGCAATTTTTATAAATTCCATTGGAAGTGACGAATTTCTTCCGCTTATCAATGTTTAGTTTCTTAAACTCAGTGGCATAACTAAGAGCAGCAGTGACGGAACTGAAAGAGGAGCTCGGTAAACGTGCGTTGCTTTCGACCGGAAATAAGATAGAACTGGTAAATCGTCAGAAGCTGAGGGACACAATGCCGAAAGCTATGGGTTCCCAATCGAACAGGAGACCGAACAGTCGATCGATCAGCGAATCGAACAGCAGATCGACCAACAATTCGTAGAGCAAAGTGCGGAAAGTTCTTGAACATTAGACCCAATGATGCAGGTGATACAACAGATGATGGAACCTGTCCACATACCAAAGAGCTAAAGGGCGATCTTAACCAACAGGCTAAATCAATAACTAAAAGATGATCTAAAACAAGAAATGCACCAACAGACGATTGCACACGGTAAGCAAATAGAAGATAACCTAAACGAAACGACTAGCTTTCTTGAAATAAAAATCATCAACAATTCAAAGATCAGTGAAAATACTGGAAAGATCGAGGGTATCTACAGCGATGTAGAACGGCTAAAACGAGACTTGGATCAGGTGAAAACAACTTCTTCTTCTACTTCTTCGGCGCTACAGCCCAAATCGGACCTTGGCCTCCTGTAATCCAGGTTCCTTAACATTTTTTTGTTACTTATTGTGGAGGGGTTATTAGCCCTTCGCACAACCCTCTTTCTACGAATTTTTCATTTTCGTAGATTGAGGTGACCAAGATATATCCAAGCAGGCAATGTGTGAGAATTATATATTGCGTCGACCGGGATTTGAATTCACGACCTTCGCATTACAAGACCAACACGCTACCCACTAGGCTACATCTAGCTAGGTGAAAACAACTGGCGTCATCAAATCCGAGATTGTCATCGGAACAAGAGTGAGCAACACCCTTGATATTGGCGGTACAAGGATCTGCGGCCGAAATCGTGCAGACCTCAGACCTTCGATACGGGGGAGATCACATGCGGGAAATCCACAAAACGCAACTCCGCAATCGAATGCAGAAGTCCGGCGGAACCCTACGAGTGGCTCAGGACATCGAAAGATTAGCGCTGCTATACTTCCCCAGCATGGATCTAGTAAACCGAGATGAATCGGCAGTGGACGCATTCATTAACGTTCTGCTACGAGAAGCGTTAAGATTGGCGGTGAAGAAAACATCGAAAAAAGCTTTGGGTTACGCTCTAACATTCGAAACGGCCAAACAAATTTCGCGCAATTCCAATCGATTCCGAGAAAATAAAATGAAGACCGAGGAATGCTATGTCGCCATGCAAGTGCCGCTGAATGAAGTTTGACAGAAAGACGGAACACTTACGACGCTGTAAACATGTTTTCTTGTGCAGAATGCGCCTCCAGAATAGTTCTGCGAACCAATTGGCGAGATCAGAAAAACATGGCTAGAGAAGATAAAAACCCTAGAGTGGCAGACAAGACAGAGTTTAAGTCCTGGAGCTCCACGATGTTGCGATTGCGGACGCGCAGGGCATTTAAGATGTGACTGCCGCAATCCGAGAAAGTCGCAGAAGGATTATTCGAAATGTGCTGCTCATCTCGGTGCGCGGTGCAGCAGACGCGGTCGTCATCTAGATCATAGTTCGCGGCGGATTGCGGCGAGCACAACTGTTGGGGAGAATTAGCGGAAGTTGAAAGGCTGATACTAGCTAGGGTGTAGGCTAGTGGGTAGCGTGGTGGTCTACAATGCGAAGGTCGTGAGTTCAAATCCCGGTCGACGCATAATTCCAGCATACTGCCTGCTTGGATATACCTTGGTTACCTCAATCTACGAAAATTAAAAATTCGTAGATAGAGGGTTGTGCGAAGATCTAACAACCCTTCCACAATAAATAATGAAAAAATGTTAAGGATCCTGAAGGTCAGGAGGCCAGGGCCCGATTTGGGCTGTAGCGCCATTGAAGAAGAAGAAAGATACTTCACGGAACATACAGCAAGAGCAGCCTAAAGGGACTGCAGTGGAAAAGTCCACTGGCTAGAGATGAAAGCTGACTGGCCGGGGAACATGTCACGTACAGTGATGTCAAGTTTCGTTACTTTTCGGTACCAGTTTCGTTACTTTAAAGAAAGTAATTGTTACATTTTATCCGTTACTACGTACTCATTTATTTGAAATGTCCACCATATCATGTTGCAGGGATAGGTGCGCCAGTTCTGCAAATCAGAAATTCCAATAGTGTCCCATGCAGTAAATATATGCAACAAGAAATCGCTTGTGAATCACTTTTGATTGCGTTAGCCTAGTACGTGTATCAAAACTTAGATTTTTTAATTATCCCTCTTCTATGTAGAAAATCCCTTTAAATACTAACGTTAATCTTTTCAATATTTCACAAATTTATTATGTCCAATAAATTTTTCTTCAAAATAAAGAATAAAACGACAATATGAAGGAAATAACTTTTCAATCAATCAAATTCCTGTTAAAGCCCCCTATAGGGCCATAGGACAGAAACAAATCTTCCACAAGACGCGATCCTGAGCATCGGCCTTTAGCTGATGCCAGGACTTGTTTATTCCTCTGGCCTCCTGCTGAACTGCTCGCTTCCATGGTCGACCAGCCCGACGTCTGCCTTCCAGAGCCTGTTTAGTGATGTTTTGCTCTAGTTTCCTCAAAGTGTGACCGATTCACTGCAACTTCCGCCTTTGAATCTCAGTGCCTATTTTAGTCTGTACAGTTGTACTCCAAAGTTCGTCGTTGGAGATCACTTCTGGTCAGAATATTCCTAAAATGCGTCGAGGGCATTAGTTCACGAAAGTTTGCAGTTTCTTGGCAAGTCAAACGGTCACTTTCCACGTAGTACAACCATACAACACATCGGTCAATAAGTCCGTAGTATAACAAAGAAAATACAGTTTCGGTGTAATTTTGCTTTATTCTTCGACATAGTTTCCTTCAAGAGTGATACAATCCGTCCAACGCCTCTCTAGCTTTTCGATACTCAAAATGTGCCTCAGTTGCGGAAATTACCTCTTCATTTGAGCCATATCTTTTGCCAGCGAGCATTTTTTTCAGGTCTGCGAAGAGCCAGTAGTCGCTGGGGGCTAGATCTGGAAAATACGGTGGGTGCGGAAGCAATTCGAAGCCCAATTCATGCAATTTTCCCATTGTTTTGATCGACTTGTGACACGGGGCATTGTCTTGATGAAACAGTATTTTTTCCTCTGCATGTGTGGCCGTTTCGCAGCAATTTCTCGCTTCAAACGTTCGAGTAATGGTATATAATAATCGATATTGATGCCCTTTCCCTTCTCAAGGTAATCTATGAATAATATACCATGTGCATCCCAAAAAACTGAAGCCATTACCTTGCCAGCCGATGTTTGAGTTTTTGGTCGCTCCCGCTGCTGTCCACTCGGATGACTGCCGATTTGACTCTGGTGTGAAATGATGGATCCAAGTTTCATCCATTGTCACATACTGCCGCAAAAAATCTTTTTTATTGCGTCGAAACAGCTTCATACAGGCCTCCGAATCGTCGACACGTTGTTGTTTTTGGCCCACTGTAAGCAAACGCGGCACCCACTTAGAAAAGAGCTTCCGCATCGACAAATGCCCATGCAAAATTGTGTGCACACTGCCTTTCGATTTCTTTAGAGTGTCTGCTAACTCTTGCAACTTCACTTTACGATCGGTCGAAACGATTTTGTGGACTCTTTTAATGTTTTCTGGAGTAACAGCTTCATTAGGCTACTACTGCGGGGCAAGTCCTCAGTCGAGCTACGACCACATTTAAACTCGACAAACCACTTCTCAACCATTTGTCTCGACGGAGCAGATTCCAAATAACACTTTTCAAGCCATGCTCTTGTTTCAACGGTGTTTTTTCCCATCAAGAAGCAATGTTTTATCAACACACAAAATTCGGATTTTTCCATGTTTTTAAAAATAACAAAAGTAGCGTCACTTCGAGCACTGTAGCTTGTAAACAAAGAATCAGAATGTCGTGAAATTTTGACGCGTCGCAAGTTGGTACTCCCTGCCAATACAATTGGTTCGGCCACAGAGGTGCCATCTGTGGGTCATCCTACGGACTTATTGACCGATGTGGTAACAAGACGGATTTGACTCATGCGTCAAAAACTCGCAACTTCGTGCGAAGGGAGATCGCTCTTAACCTCCAGAAAGAGAAAAGGATACCGAAGGCCTGACGAGCTTTGAAATAACTTTTATTAAATCGAAATTTTCTTCAACAAAAATCCCTCAAATTGGTAAAAAAAATCCCGTTATCACCTGAATCATTAAAAAAATCTACAATCTGGTATCACTGATCCCACAATCCTAACACTAGTAATAACTGCCTGACCTGCCGCTCGAACCGAGCGTCACAACTCTACAACATTCTTGGAGTTGAAAGAAACGAAACGAAAAAAAACACATCATTTTCTCAGAAAACTTTGGCAGAGCAAGAATATTCCCTCTCGTTCTTACTTTGGAATGGCAGTATGGTGTTATGCACACGTTCTCCTCCTATGAAGTAACGAAAAAAAAACAACTAAAGGTTAGTTTCTATATGGGTACTTTTTTTGTATGTGGAACGAATACTTGAGTAACGAAACAGTAACAAATCGTTTTGACAGTTTATTTACTTTTTCGTTACTGATGTAACGAATAAAAATCTGCATCGATACTCGTTACTTCGAATTTGTTCCGGTACCGAGTACTCGTGTAACGAGTAGTTGCTTTTTTAACATCACGTACCGACAACGTATTCGAAACAACTCTTCGAGCTTCCAAGAGGGCGATTGGGAACGGGTGCTTAATCAACGATACTACGGGGAAAGACCTAGCCCTCAGCGAAATTGAGAAAGACAATGCCAATTTACCACTGGAGTGGATGACGTGGAGTACTGGAAGCCTAGCGCAAAGATGTTTCCACACTATGTCGCTCATCAAACGTTCGAAACCTTCAACCAGCAGCAGTTCTGCAGTAGTGACGGAACACCTGCACTATTTTTCTCGAATAATGATCATGAACGTTCCCACACTATGTATGATTCAGCCGACAAGAACGGTATAAAAGAAGAGCAAGCGTTGGTGGAGAGTCTGGTTTGGAGTCGTCGACGAGTCAATCGATGTTCAGAAAGCGAAGAAGTTACGATTAGCAAGTGATAAGAAAAAAAGTCTTTTGCGGTTGAATTAAAGTGATCTTATTAAACTGGTGTTTTTTTTATATACATATATACGAGGGCTGTATGATAAGTAATCGTGTTTACCGACTGATGGCAACACTGACGCAAAATGTTTATGTCATCTTTACAATGACGACTGTGAAAATTTCAGACAGATTTATCGAGTAGTTTTGTTTTGACAGCTGTTGAAATTCATCAAGTTCGTGTTTATTTGCAATCATGGAGAAAGAGCAATATCGATCAGTGATTCGATTTCTTTTTTTTGGATGGGAAGACGTGTGAGGAAATCAAAGTGAAGTTGCATGCCGTTTATAAGGACCATGCACCTTCGATGACTACCATCAGATATTGGTTTAATGAATTCAAGCGTGGTCGAACATCCGTTTTTGATGAAGAGCGCCCAGGCCGTCCGATTGAGGTGACTACGGAGGATATGGTTAATAAAATCCATGATATTGTATTAGCAGATCGTCGGATGAAGGTCAGAGAGATTGCTGACATTGTTCGCATCTCAATTGAACGCATATAAAATATCCTACACGAAAAATTGGTCATGAGAAAGCTATCGGCGAGATGGGTGCCGCGTTTGCTAACAGTGGAGCGAAAACGGAATCGCATGACAACTTCGGAGCACTGTTTGGACATGTTTAAGCGCAATCCGAAAGAATTTCTACGGCGTTTCGTGACTGTTGACGAAACATGGATCCATCACTACACGCCAGAAACGAAAGAATAGTCAAAACAGTGGATCTCACCCGGCGAAACTGCTCCAAAGAAGGCGAAAACGGTTCCATCGGCCGGAAAAGTCATGGCCACCGTTTTTTGGCATTCGCAAGGCATCATCTTCACCGACTATTTGGAGAAAGGAAGGACAACCACGGGGCAGTATTATGCTGATTTATTGGATCGATTCAATTCTGAATTGATAAAAAAC
Source organism: Chorisops tibialis (assembly GCA_963669355.1). Lineage (NCBI taxonomy): Eukaryota > Metazoa > Arthropoda > Insecta > Diptera > Stratiomyidae > Chorisops > Chorisops tibialis. The sequence continues at coordinate 293,346,775 of OY770262.1, forward strand.
GGCTCTCAATTGGCGAAAAAAAAAGTCCTTTTTCACCATGACAACGCACCTGGTCACTCGTCCGCAATCGCCACAGCAAAACTGGTCGAATTGCGCTACGAATTGCTGCCTCACCCACCATATTCCCCTGATTTGGCCCTCTGTGACTTCTTCCTCTTTCCAAACTTGAAGAAATCGTTGGCAGGAAAGAAATTCGGCTCGAATGAGGAGGCTATCGACGCAACAGAGGCCTATTTTGCGGAGTTCGACAAATCATATTTTTTGGATGGCTTGAAAAAGTTAGAATATCGCTGGACTAAATGCATCAAGCTGAGATTATAGTGAGAAATAAATAAAAAAAAAAATTTTTTAATGCGTTTTCTTGCCTAACACGGGTACTTATCATACACCCCTCGTATATATCTCACGACCCTTTGCGCACTTCAAAAATTTCTTGTTTTTTAGCTATCTCCCACCCCAGTTGTAGTTGGCACGACCCTGTTCGCAGGGAGTACTTACTGGTTCAAAGGCTCGCCGATTACAGTAAATTGCTTTTGAAGTTTGGTATCATCACGGACCCGAGCTGTTCGATCAGCACCAAACTTTTGCAAGAACTTAGAATGAAGTGAGTGGCAACTGACGAAGACCACACCAGAAGTCTAAATCTGGTACTACGGAGGAGGTGCCGCGGAACCCAAATCAGATCTTATGGTATACGAAGCTGTGTGCAATGCAAAAAAAAAAAATGCTGAACTGATGAAACGAAGAAACGATTAATTACTGAATCGCTGATATGGTCAGATATCGATAAGGAAGTAAACTTTGATGAAAGTAGTGAAAGGGTGTAGCCTAGTGGGTAGCGTGTTGGTCTGCAATACGAAGGTCGTGAGTTCAAATCCCGGACTTAAATATACTTTAGTTACCTCAATCCATGAAAAAGAAAATTCGTACATAGAGGGTTGTGCGAACCCTTTCACAATGATAAATAAAATGTTAAGGAACCTGAAGGTCAGGAGGCCAAGGCCCGATTTGGGCCGTAGTGCCATTGTAGAAGTAGAAGAGTGAACCGAAGTAGCGAAATGCATTGCAAAGTAGCCTTCTGAGGGGATCTAAATCGGAGGTTTAAGTGGTCGAGTAGTTGGATTGGGCAAATTAGTAGTGAGCTGAACTGAACGAAATACTATCTTCCCCTCCCCCCTTTCCCAGGGTAGCCCACCTAGGTTATGAAAGTAATGACCTGAAGTAAGTGAAACTAGAAATAAATGAAATACTTCACAGACTGTGATTCACAGTACTTACCCTCTGACTGGTAAAGTAGCAAGCTGAGGAAGCAAGATCGCATGCTTACTGATGACATTGGTAGACATGCGGAAGAGAGTAGTAACCTTACAGATCGAGCTACGCTGTATGGTACCTAAAGACAGTAAAGTAGTGACCCCAAGGGATCAAAATCAGATGCGCAAATTGATGGTATGGCTCGAATATCTAGTGATCATACATAGTTGCAGAGAGATGGACTGATACGACATGAGGCAGACAAATCGGTACACGGATGAGTTCCATTCAGGGTAGATGTAGTCGCCTAGGTTATGTCTACATCGCGGGCAGAGATTCTTGGAAGTTATTCCTCGTTTCTTGGCGTGGAGTTGCGTTACACAACCGGGCGACATGACGCAATGACTGGAAGAGATGTTAGATAAATGCCTAAACTGAAAAAAACGGTAAGGATTGTCGTCATAAAAAAAATTCGTGTTGTCGTGGAGTTAAACTCTCATAGAGGTTCTGTCTAAGTTTATAATTTTAAAATGAAGATCTGCGCAAATTTTTAGCAAATGCAACCGATTATCAAGTGAAATCTCTGTCGACAGCTTAAATAGTGAATAATTCTTTTTTTTAAGGCACCAAGTTGAACTTAGGAGTCACCCTTTTATGCTGTAGCGTACAGTCCCGTCTGTTTAGGAAGGGGAAGGATTGAAACAAAATGAAAATAAACAAAATAAACAGTTAATTGGATAAGGACGGACAAGATAAAAGAAATCGGTGAATGTTGTTTTGAAATTGCATCACTAGGAAAAGCGGCCGCGGGTATTGCATTCCACATTTTGATTGTTCGAGATAGAAACGACTGCCTTTATTTCACTGTGCGTGATTTTGGTGGCCATCCAGTGGTGTATTTTTAAATCATAGGTTATTTTGACACTGGAAGCTGTTTCCCGCTCGAAATCTTGACAGAAAGTCAGTATCATACCTCCGCGGAACGAAATGAGTCGCTTTACACTTGAACAACGTTGGGAAATATGGGGCCTTAGAGCTGCTTGAATTGCACAACGATTTTGAGGGAAAAATTTTCTTTTCTGACGAGGCGCATTTTCATCTCGGAGGCTACGTTAACAAACAAAATTGCCGCATCTGGGGCTCGAAAAACCCGTACGTTATTGTCGAGAAGTCAATGCATCCACAGAGAGTGACAGTTTGGGGCGGATTGTGGAGTGGTGGCATCATTGGACCATTTTTCTTCGAAAATGAGGCTGGGAACAACGTTTCGGTCAACGGTGAAAGTTACAGAGCCAAGTTATCCGACTTTTTTTTTACTGAAATTGAAAACATGGATTTGGACAACCTCTGGTTCATGCAGGATGGTGCGCCATGCCACACAGCTCATGCCACAATCGATCTTTTACGCACCAAAATTCCCAAATCGTCTTATCAGCCGTCTTGGCGATGTCAATTGACCGCCTCGGAGCTGCGATTTGACCCCTTTGGACTTTTTTTCTGGAGAACCGTGAAGGACCGATGTTATGCGAACAATCCAGAAACGATTCAAGCACTTAATGCCAATATCATCCAAGCAATCCGTGAGCTACAGCCCGAAACCCTCGACATGGTCTTGGAAAATTAGAGTGACAGAATGCGGTACTGCGAAGCCAGCTGCGGCAGCCACTTGAACGAAGTTGTATTCCATCATCAATGGGAATATTTGTTCTTACTAATGAAGCCATAATACATGGAAAAAAAATTAATTTTGTTCATTTTATTGCATTTTTAAAAAGAAACTTGTATTTGGCCTACCCTGTATAGGGAAGGAATAAGACGGCTAATTTCATAATTACAGCAGCCATGGAAATATTTGTAGTAGATGATGAGTACCCCGACATTTCTGCGATGTTCAAGGAAGTCTAAAGATGCCGTTATGGTATCATCTCCAATAAGTCGAAACGCAAATCGCTAAATTCGATCCAGGACCTTTAGATGAGTTTTGAGTGCCCCAGGCCAGACATGCCTGATGTATGATTTGTAGGTGGTTGCAAGGTCAGATGGTGTAAAGTATTTCTTGCACCTTCGGAGAAAGTCTAAGCACTTGGCGACGTCTAAAGCTACTTTGAGGATGTGCTGACGCCAGTCAAGTTTTTTTTATTAATGTGCATACCCAGAAGGTAAAAATTCTCCGAATAGTGATGTGTTACACTACACCATCAAAGATTAGATAGAATAGATAGAAAGAACGAAGCTTACAAAATTTTTACTGAACGACCAACACGAGCCAAAAAAGAAAGATATGACGAGCTTAGGCGATATGCGAAAAAGACCTGCAGACGAAAACAAAGGAAGTACCATAATGACAAGATACAAAAAATGGACGACGACATGAGAAAAAATAATACTCGGGACGCATACGCCATAGTAAAAGACTTGAAAAAGGGATATAAACCAAAAACCAGTCTCTGCAAAGACGCAGAGGGCAATATCATCAGCGACACAGAAGAAATCAAAAGGAGATGGGCTTCATACTTCGAACATCTTTTGAATCCCATCCCAGTAGCACCGATAACGACAGACAACATTTCAATTCAAGCCTCAACTGACGAAGATGAACCATCATCGACACCACCCACGCTTCCTGAAATCAAAGCAGCCCTATGTGACCAAAAACGAAACAAAGCGCCGGGAATTGACGAAATACCAGTTGAACTTCTGAAAAACGGTGGAAACTGTGTCGCTGAAATACTGCACAACATGATATGCAAAATTTGGACAGAGGAAATCATACCCGACGACTGGCGAAAAAGCATTATATGTCCAATTTACAAGAAAGGAGACAAACTCTGCTGTGAGAACTACAGAGGTATATCATTGTTGTGTACGTCCTATAAAATACTGACAAAAATAATTGAACGTCGTCTTAAGCCCTATACTAATCAAATAATTGGCGAATACCAAGGCGGACTCAGAACCGGACGATCTACAACAGACCAGATATTCTCGGTGAAACAGGTGCTTGAGAAATGCTGGGAATATAACACAGACGTGCACCAAATATTCGTAGATTTTAAACAAGCATACGACAGTATCGACAGGAGCGTACTGTACCAAATCATGCTTGACTTTGGAATTCCTCCAAAACTAGTCCGACTAACAAGACTCACAATGACGAACACTGAATCCCAAGTGAGAATACAAACCGATTCCACAACCAGCTTTCCAACGGAATGTGGTTTAAAGCAGGGAGATGGTCTCGCTCCTATGCTTTTCAACTTGGCACTAGAGTATGTCGTCCGAAAAATCCCAGTCGACACCAACGGGACACTACTATTCAAGTCCACCCAACTAGTAGCATACGCTGACGACATTAACATTCTAGCAAGATCCTTCCCTAGTGCTAAGGAGGTATTTGTCAATCTTGACTCCGCCGCAAAAGAAGTCGGGTTGCGCATTAATGAAAGCAAAACAAAAGTAATGACGCAAACAAGAAGGAGAACGCCAATCAGACAAAACATAACAATTGCGGAATATAATTTGGAGAGTGTAGACAACTTCATATATCTTGGGGCTAATCTAGCAAAGGACGGTAATGAAACAGACGAAATCAAACGACGGATAATACTAGCAAATAAGACGTATTATTCGGTACTTCCAATAATGAAATCCAAGAAAGTGCACAGGAACAATAAGCTGCGGATTTATAAAACTATTATACGACCTGTGCTCTGTTATGGCAGCGAGACGTGGACATTAACGCGAACTTCCGAAAAAGCAGTTAACGCATTCGAAAGAAAGGTCCTCCGAAGAATTTTGGGACCTGTGAAGGAAGGAACGGAATGGCGAATAAGGTACAACCATGAGTTGTATCAACTCTACGACGAGCCAGAAGCTTCAACGTTCATCAAGTTACGTAAACTGCAGTGGGCTGGCCATGTAGAGCGAATGGAAGACAGAAGAATCCCCAAACGTGCTCTTAAAGGCAAAGCGAGTGGTAACCGGCCAGTAGGCAAACCACGCAAGCGATGGGAAGACTCGGTTGATGAAGACAGCAAAGCCATTCTAAAAATTAGCAGCTGGAGGACGCGGTCTTTGGATCGAGACGATTGGAGGCGACGACTTCAGGAGGCCAGGGCCCGATTTGGGCTGTCGCGCCATTGATGATGATGATCAAAGATTAGATCGGGCACCGTATTTAAGAGAAAGATGACAGACTTGTGTTTTAGTGGCATTGAACTCTACTCGATTCGCACTAACCAATTGCAGTTATTGTGTTGAAGTCAGAATTTAATGAATTAAATAGCTCCCGGCGCTTGAAAAGCACAAAATTCTGGTGCGCCTGAGCAATTGCGTCGAAGCTGAGTATTTTCAAGTATACTGCCATCTGCGAAGCTGTGAATTGGGTTGAGAACTGACGACAGAAGGTCGTTAATAAAGATTAGAAATAACAAAAAGGAAGTATTCAAGCTTTGAACTTCGAAAGAAGGGGTTTATTTCAAACTCTATCAAGCCTTTCGCAATGTCTAATGCAAGTACTTGGCCTTCGCCAAATTTATGTATGCAAGTATTCCAGCGTGCTGTTAGGTAGACCAACAAATCACCTGTGGATCTTCCCGACCGAAAACAATATTGGCGATCGTCTATAAGTTGATTGTTCTCCAAGTATTTTATGACCTTGCGGTTGACAGCAGTTTCCATAACTTTTGAAAGCACGGAAGTGATGGCTATTGGGCGATAATTTGCGGGGCCGACTTCCGTTCTTGCGTATATGTTGCACATTCGCTTGTTTCCAGCTATTTGGGAATTTTCCTGAAGAGTAGGATAGGTGGAAAATGTTGTGAACAGGCTTAGCAACAGTAATCCAGGTTTCAAACCGGTAATGCATTTTTAGGGAAGGTAATTCCATTACCAGCTCTTGGTATGGTGGTAAATGATTCCTTAGAGCCGCAAGCCGAGAGAATAATATTGAATAGAAGTTGATAAACCCCGCAGCGGGAGTGGATCTCTTCCTCAATCGCTCCATTAGGGAAGATCTTGCATAACAAAGCGCAAACCAACTGCCAATCGTCACAATCTCCAACCTGTTATCTAACAATCGCCGATTTAGCAAACATTCCAATCAACCTGCACCGCGCAGCCAGCGCAGACACTGCCAATTCCGTCAAGTTCTTGACCGATACCGATTCATCAGCCGTCCGCCTCGTGACAGCACATCCAACACAAAAAGCAGCCTCCTTATCGTACCCGAACTATCTATCCCACGGCCGGAGGTGACAACAAAAAAAAAAGAAAGCCGCGCATTCTGATGAAAAATCACGAGAAAATTTCCCGATTACATCACAGTTCAAAGTCGAACAGCAGCCCCATAAATCTCTGCGGAGTGCAACAAAAAAAACCGAGGTTATGATTATGATGACGCACTGGCGTAAGGAAAACAAAACCCCCTGCGACGTAACCGCAGTGGAAATTCGAGAGAACTTTTCCGACATCGGTGGCCTTGAATGGTGCGAAAACTGAACTTGAAAACATTTTACTGAAAATTCCGGTATGCCTCGGGCAAGACGACGCGGAAAACTTACTTGAAAGTGTGCTCCGACGTCCAAATTTTCATTTTGCGTTTTTCTCGTTTTCACCAATAGCCAGGAAAATTATCAAAATTTTCTTCTTTTCACTTTACTTCTTATTTCACATGCGACAATCACTGCAAATTTACCGAATTACAGGCGACGGTAACACGAAATTTTCGAATTTTCTTTTGAAATTCGATCGGCGCGATTCTCGGTTCGAAGAAAACTGATGCAACACAAAAACAGAAGTTGGAGCGGGGCGGTGTTTGAGCTTGAGAGGTTGGTTTTTCTGCTTTTTTTTTGTTCTCCGGATGAATAAAATGAAAAATTTATTGATGACGGTTTCGGCTGGAGATAAAGAAAATGACTGCGTGGAGGCGAGAGTGGAAAAAACGCGCACTTTCGTAATTTTGATGATAAATAACGATCGGATAAATAAATCAAAATTTTCCGTACGCGCTATTTCGCGATAATTCACACGGTACGTGCGACTCACGCGCCTCTCAAACTTGGAAAGGTTTCGAGATCTTCGCGTTCGCCTTTCTGTGACAGTCGGTCTTGCAGTGCTACGGTTGTCAAAAATGTCTCATACCCCACTCGAATAGCCCCCACAGAGAAATTTACGACAGCTGTTTCAGGGATTCTTTTTTTTTACGAATTTATGCGAATTATAAATTAATACACGAACGAAACGATTTCATACGGATTGAAAAAATAATAAGAAATAAGGAAATTGCAAAATAAATAAAATTCGGTTGATGTTTCGTGACGAGAGACAACTTTTTGTTTTGTTTCCGGACTGACGTGCGGCTGACATTTCAAATTTCAATCGTAGAGCTGCCAGCGTGGCGAATTGAAACGAGGTGGGCAAGTGAACTGCATTATCTTTAAGTGGTGAATAACACTGATTGTATTCATTCTTGTTTAAATTTCATTCACATACGGAAAACTTTCCTTTCAAACGTGGAGGGAGAAAAAGTAAAAGCTACTGATTTTTGAGGTTTAAAGGTACGTTTCATTCTCCGGACATAAGTGTCAAATGTCCGACAGAAATTCGCTTTGACTGTTTACATCTGAGAGAAATTAACAGACACTTATGTCGTGGATAAGTGTCCGACAGTTCTCGCAATGCCGAAATTCGGAAGAAATGGCAGACCCGTTTACATCATACATACGGACACATGTGTCGTATATACATATCTTCCATTCTACAGTTCAGTTCGTGTGGTCAAGATGAAAGCATCGAAACGAAAAATCGCGGCGAGTATAATTATTTTAAAATTGTTAAAAAAGAAGAAAAATTGTTCAGTGTGGGTTCGAGAGTGGATTTCGAGACGCGATAAATTCGGTGCCTACGGGCAATTAATGTCTGAGCTTAGTATTGAGCATCCAGCGCAATTATCGATTTTTTTAAGGATGAAACCCGGTGATTTCGAAAAGATTGCTTATAAGATTGGTCCTCTTATATCAAAGCAAGATATCAAATTTAGAAAAGCTATCGGTGTAACTGAACGACTCGCTGTGACCGTACGATTTTTAGCATCATGTAAGTAAATCATTACTTGGTGAAATAATATTTTATTATCTTTATTGACAAGTAAATTGTTTGAAATTGAACATTGTATGTTTACAGGTGATTCTTACGCAAGTTTAAGCTATTTATTCAGGATACCAAAATGTACAATAAGCGTCATTGTCCCTGAAGTGTGCAAAGCAATTGTGTCAGCATTAAAAGAAGATTACATTAAGGTAATAGTTGCACTCACCAGCAGCGACACCATTGGGCCCGTTCTACCGCAGCTCGCCCTCCTTGGGCGCCGGCATCTCGGCGCGGCCGCCCGATAAATCCGAGACTTATTTATTATTTATTATTTACGCGGTGCACGACAACATGACAGCTGCGAACTATCATCCGGAACATATGATTGCGATCATATGATGCTGCGTTCCGTTCCCGATTATTCTCCGGCCGCAATCATTTATTATGTGGCCGACGAACTATTGCGGCAGTCCTAGCGGATAATTTTGGCACATAAAGAAACGTTAATTTCAAATAGAAAAATTGCACTCTTTGTTAAACCACCACGGCAAATACACATAATTTTTTCGAACGAACGTTTTTGCTTTTTCTTCTCTTTTTTTATAATTTCAGACCCTCGTCTTAAACAGTAATAATTGTAAAATAGGTGATAAGTTACTTTCAGTTTCAGTTTGTTTGCAAAATACTTGATTTTGTGGTAGTTGTAGAGTTATATGTTGTTCAGAAGCTATCGAATTGGGATTACTCTGGCTATGAGAAGCAAGACTTGATAGTAGCTCGTCCTCCTCAATCATCTCCAGCATGACTTGCTGAAATTTTCTTTTAATTTCTTTGCGTAAATATTCGGAAGAGATACTTCTCATTTCGGATGCAACATATAAAAACATCATACTGATCCTCTTCTTCGTCCAATGTGCTTGTAGCTTTTTGCATGAGTAAATCATTTCTTGAATCTTCAATTTTCCTCTTCTTGGGATTATTTTCTTTTTTTTGTGATATGGGTGTGACGTGAGAACGCTTCACTTTCTCAGACTGTTCGCATGTATGTTTATTATCAGATGATGTCTTGTTTTCGTTTGTGGCCTCCTCCACTGCAGCATCCTAGTCAACATAGAAGAACATGTATAAATTAAATTAGGTATAAATAGTAACAAATGTAATTAATTTTCCATTTTCATTACAGGCCCCGTCTACATTAGAGGACTGGCAAAGTGTTGCCGAAAAACTCCAGTTGATGTGGAACTTCCCCAAATGTTTGGGCGCTATTGACGGTAAACATGTTGTTATCCAAGCTCCTCAGAACAGCAGCAGTTATTCTTTTAACTATAATGGGCAGCATAGTGTTGTCTTAATGGCAATTGTTGATGCAGACTACAAATTCCTCATCGTTACAGTCGGCAGCAATGGAAGAGTTTCAGATGGGGGAGTTTTCAGAGCCAGTGGAGTTCCAGATTTCATTGAAACTCCAGCAACAGTATTTTTCCGATTAAAACACTGCCAGTATGTAATAAGTAAATTGCTTTGTACTTGATTATTTCTATATACTAAATAGCATATGTACCCGTGCTTGGCACGAAACAACGAAATCAAACGTGCTTTTCACGGGCGTTTACATTGAACAAAGTATAGAATTTATTTTTATTTCGCTACTAGGGTATCTACCTCATCATTTTAGGTTCTCGGTAGACTATTATACAAACATAACAGGACTACGATTGGGCGTAAAGCCCAATCGTGTGATAGAATTTTTTTTCATTTTAAGAAATTTTGTAGGGAAGTGGTGGAGGGGACGACATTGCACTAATTTTTTTTTTTTTAATTGCGGAATTTTGTTTGGGAGAGGGTAGTAGGGGTGGAGAGGTTTGGCCCGTTCACGAACTAGACCTGATTGACGTGATTCAGTAAATTAATTAAAAAATCATTATCATTACCATTACCCACCATCGTATTCGCAATTAAGTGTTAAATTAACAACAGCCCTGCCCTAGAATTCCTTTTCACTTAACAACTCCAGCCTGCATATTGACTTTCCACGCATCCTCAACTTGTCCCAAAAATAATAAAGTTGCGCCCGACTTCTTGGCAGTTTATTTTTTCAGAGTCATTGCCGCACAAAACTTGAATTTACCAGAGCCCTACAAAAATTTCTCAAAATTTTCGATGTTTTTGGCCATCACCTCCCTCTCGTTATAGCCATCAAAATAAAAATTTTATCAAATTTATAAGTCATAAAGCTCGACAATATCACAAAATTTCAACTTAATACCTGCATTGAATTTTTAGATATAACGGTTTGAAATTTTCAAAAATGCACTAATTTTGAAATGCTCCCCATTTTCCCCCACTGCTATTATGCCCAAATATTATATTTTTCTTATATTCCGCTAGTACAGATTAATTTATGTTTCAAGTTTTAATTACATAGTTTTAGAGATAGTCGGGTTATTAATTTTGAAGTGCTTTTCTTTACGTTACAAAAGAACTGCATTGCATCCTACAGTTTTCCCGACACTTATTGCAAAAGTAGATGAGCAGTCAACTTCTGCGATAAGTGTCGAGCGAGTTTGAATTTACAAATATATAATAATCAGCGTTTATATCTGTTTGTACTCAGTTTTGAAATATAAAGGTTTTCTTGTATTACGCGGTATTTCCTTGTCTAAGATGTTTTCTTGTATTACGCGTCATTTCCTTATCTCCGATAGTAGAATATATGTATCGGACAGAAATTCATCTCCGTTTACACTAGTCACGATTTCTCTCGGACATAAATTCGAGCAATAAGTGTCAGATGTAAACGTACCTTAAGAATGAATGTATTTGCTCTCTTAATGTCGAACACGGAGTGACTAAAAATAATGAATGATTTCTTATGTACCTGGGTCATTCTTTTACAAACCGTACACCTAATTGGACGACATATTTTCTATTGCTTCCAAAATTTTTCTATAGGTAGTATACATCGAATAAGCCGACACGTATGCGGGGATTTTTTTTTAAATTGTTTATTTTAAAAAATATGGATGTTTAAACATTTTGAGAATCGTTGGTTTTGCTCTTCTTAAAAAGCTATTATCTTCGGTTCTATTTGTCCCACAGATTTCGTTCTTATCTCATTTTAAAGGTAATTTTGTAACCTTTTTACTACATTGTTCCAAAAAAATTGTATTGGTAAATAATTGTAGTTATTAGCAATTAAAGCACTTAAAGTCGATTTTCATACTTGCGCCCAGCCGATAAAAAATCGAAAAAAATACCATCGTATTCCTTGATTGATTCTCTAAAAAATACATTTAAAAAAAAAATGGAGAAATAACGGGATCAACAGAAAAAAAATAATTTGCACCATTTGGGCGCGTATGAATAATAAAAGAAAAAATTTAGGGCAAAATGAATGCATTGTTATTTGTGATTTTTCTGGGAACTACGCTTTTGTGATCCGAAATGCTATTCAAGGCGTACATTGGAACAGTGCATCCGTTTGCGATGTACAACAAAAACAATAAACACGTACTATAAATGAAAAGCTTAGTAATGATTTCCGAATGTTTGCATCATGACACCGTAGCCGTTCACGTATTCCAATAGCATTTCCTCAATTTTATCAAAACTAACTTACATAGTATCAATAAAATCATACATTTTTCTGACAGAGCGAGTGCACAATTAGTCCAGTCGGATTAGATCAAAAAAGGTCTGTTTGGCGAAATGCTGCGATTTCGATGTTGTTTTTAACCTCATTTTTTTTTTGCGTAGATTACGATAAAAATATTGCGGCCACTGGGGGAGTGGGGGAAAGACTCGAGAAATAGCAAAATTCGCAAATTTTCGTCTGTTTTAGAGGTTTTTTGAGCTTTATTACGTTATACTAAACAGTTTCGAAAAACTAAAAATGAGGTTCGATTGCAGACACTTAGACCTTTCATTTGAGTGGTACACTGTTAAATTCGGTTTATTTAAACCTGATATATAGACTGTTATTCAAGACGATTTTGACAATTTTCAAAGAATCTGTGTTTTTGGAAGGAAATGAGTATCTCATAGACTGTAAAAAAGATTTTCTACCAAAACTTGCGGCATTGTCTCCTAATAAATACACTTTAAATAACTGAATCAAAATTCAGCCCAAATTTAGCCGGTTTCATAGAAATTTCACCTCATGAATTTATTAGAAAATGACTTTTCGAGTAAATTTTTTCTTAACTCTTTTTTTAACGCAGAAGGACTAAATGAAGTTCAATTTGACTTACCCGGAGCCGAGATATCGAACTTTTTATTGCAGATTTTAAGATTTTTTTAATAATAACGTAATTTTTACTCGTAATAAGTGCAGTTACAGCCTATTTATTGATGAATAAATTCATATTCCTTTCAATTATTTATCCTTAAAATAAATAAAATCAGGATTTTTGGCCAACGCAGAGGAATAAAAAAGTCGACGCGTCACTAACACACTAAATTTTTTCGTCGTGCTGCGCGCCCGGTGGTGCAAATTATTTTTTTCTGTTGATCCCGTTATTTCTCCATTTTTGTTTTTAAATGGATTTTTTAGAGAATCAATCAAGGAATAAAAAAAAAAATTTTTTCAATTTTTTATCGACTGGGCGCAAGTATGAAAATCAACCTTAAGCGCTTTAATTGCTAATAACTACAATTATTTAACAAAAAATTTTTTTTTTGAACAATGTAGTAAAAAGGTTACAAGATTACCTTTAAAATGAGATAAGAACGAAATCTGTGGGACAAATAAAACCGAAGATAATAGCTTTTTAAGAAGAGCAAAACCAACGATTCTCAAAATGTTTAAACATCCATATTTTTTAAAATAAACAATTTAAAAAAAAATCCCCGCATACGTGTCGGTTTATTTCATATATATATAACACATAAAAAAAAAATAAAGCGATTCTAGAAACAGACGTGAATTTTTTCGGCCAATCCGTACGGTTTGTAAAAGAATGACCCACCTACAGGATAAGGTTTTTAATTATCCGAAAATCTTATCCTACAAAAAGGGTCTTCCTAGAACTCTAAGATTGTGGGAATAACCCGAATTAATATTTGTTATTCCAGGCGCGATGCACATCGATCCCTATTAAGGTGCGAATAGGCATTGGTCCGCATTTCCCTTGTTTTATCGTTTTATGGGGGTGTAGAGATGCCAAGCAGATCGATCCACATCGTATGAAAATGTACCCCTCTGGGTACATATGTTATTAGGGGTTAAATCACGAAATGTACATGTAACTACCAAGGAGGATATACATGTAATAAGACACTATGAGCATGCTTTGCCGTGTAAGAAAATGGGAATGAAAGTATTTCCCTCCCTTACTGGCGAAATGCTCGAAACTTTTCGAAACAATCATTTCGCTATCCTTGTCTGGCGCAGTTAAGCCTATTGCAATTAAACCCTCTAACCGGCGGAACTGAACAGGCAAATATTTTTCATTGGAACTTTTTTTAAATCATGAATCAGAGTCTAAGAAACATATCTTTCAATTTTCAAACAAAAATACCTGCGCAGTAAGTCGCCAGGTAGAAAAAACGAATCCGTTCCTACAGGAACGCTTGCCAGGTTGAGTGTAAAAAAACAGCCAGGTAAGAACATGTTATTTTATGCTGAATAACAGGATTTATTACGATAAAAGATACACAAAAGGTGAAAATAGATTATTCTAAGAACAATTAGATTGGTTTCGACTATGATAAGCATTAAAACAATTTTTCGCTACTGTGATACACAAATGCAGGCGGCATATACTGTTGAGATGTCAACACCATATGTAGAGCCAACAAATTCAGCTGAGTATCCTCTTACTTGTTTTTTCACGGCATCATCATTTGGAAGCTTGCAGTTCGGTATCCTGTTTACACGGATTGTGCCTAAACTGTAAATTCCTCTAGCACGCATATATACTAGCAATGGAATCAACGTATAAAAATTATCGAAATATAATATATGATGCTTGAAATCCGGAATCGTTTGAGACAAGCGAACGACAACGTTCGCAGCGCAACCAAGATCGGGCTGTCCATTAAGTACCACATTATCTCCAGCACCATTGTATATTTCGAAACAATATGCGTATCCACTCGAGTCACAGAGCACAAACAATTTTATTCCTCATTTATGGGGTTTATTTGGCATATATTGCCTTAGATGATGTCTCATCTTTGTTGAGCACATCTGCTCATCCACACAGAGTCGTGCCGTTTTGGGAACGGAATTGAATCGATCATTCAATTTAGTGGCTATCTTTCGGATGCGGAAAAGAGCATCATAATCTGGCTGCCCTTTCTTTTTGCGATTGGCCTCGTCTTCAAATGATAAATGCTTTTTCATTAGCATGAACCGCTTCACTGGCATTGTTTTTGCAATAGGCGAGAAAGAATGTTCTGGCCAATAGCTATCAAGGTTTGGATATCGGTATATCGACATATATAATAATATACCGATATATCTATACTGTTGCATCTGTTTTGAAGACGGTGTTTATATTTTCAGCCAATGCATGTCGATTTGTTTCTTCAGCTATAATTGTTGCCATCTCGTGAGTGACAAAATAACAAAAAATTTGCATTGGCGTTACTAGCTCATTTATGGCCGATGGCAAACTACTGTCACCTTGAAACGCAACATCATTTACGTGTAATTGTAGATTCTTCATCTTCCACACGATTTTCGTAAATTCGGTTGCGTCTTTTGCAATTGATGTAAGATCTGAAAATAAAAAATGGAGGAAAATTTTTATCGATTTGCTTTTTTTTTCATTTGCAAATTTACCTATTCCAGTAAAACAACCAGTAGACGGGGTAACTGCAGGGACAGTAATTTCCATAGATGGTAATGGTGACCGGGGTCTTTTTGCTGGCCTCAGCGCTGGCGGTTTTTCAGTTGGTACAGCAGTGGACGTCGATGGTTGCGGCTCTGTTGTTTGAACCGCGCCTTTTTCAGACGCGGAAGCCTGTAAATCCGATACGCTCAAATTTATTGGACAATTCGTGGCATCAAATAGATCCAAATATCCACCCGCCTGGCGTCCATGGATTTCACTATCATCTTCCGGACGGATTTCATGAAGACGTGGATCGAGATCGGAGAGTGCCACGCTGTCGTCGCAATCAAAATCGCTGCAATCTTCGTCTGTTACCACAGAATTCAAGAGGTCCATCACCTCTTCCTCACTCAATTCACACAATTTAAATGAATTTCGCCTTCTATTACTCATTTCTACGGAAAAGGTGAGGAAAAATAGAAAGAATGAAAAAAAGCAAAACGGATAAAATGTAGCGTAAAACGGTAAGCGTTCCTGTAGAACCGCATCATAATTACTCAACTGCACTGCGTTAAAATAAACCAAATCACTAAACGATGGCACTATTCACTTAAAAAAGGTTTATACAACGAATAGAAAATGTTCTGATGAATTTGAACTAATATAACAATGTTTTCATCAACTTTGAAAATTATGTATCGGAGAAAAATATTTTTCGAGCTCACGACTCGAAACCGGACACAAAACTAATCATAAATGTCTAACGTAACACCAGATCGCGTTCGCCCTTTGACACATGTGCTACCTGAAGTGTTCAGGATCACATGTAAATGTTTCTACCTGGCAAGGAAATTTGATTTTGGTGATGCGTTCCTACAGGAACGCTTGCCGGTTAGAGGGTTTTAACTCTGTCCCGCATTAAATTGTCCGAAACAATTGTCAAATTTTCGAAAGAATTGTTTCGCTATCCTTGTTTGGCATACTTGAACCCAAAGTAATTATCTCTGTCCCGCGTTAAATTGTCCGTTGCTAAAGTGCTTAGCTTAGACATGAACCACAAACTAATAAAAATTGAAAAAATAAAGATTTCTGAAATAAGACAGCAAACTCCATTATTCTGAAAATTACTTTATTCCTGACTGAATATTAGCAACCACGAGAGAATACGAATGATGGTAATTTTTTTGTAAAACTTTGAAGCCAAGTTACACTTGGACACAATTATCGAAAATCTCCGAATTAAAAAGTATTCCCACATGAGACAGCACTCCATTTTATATATCCTCCTTGGTAACTATACATTTGTTCTGTTTTATTTCACACCTTCCCGTTTGCTTAGTTCTAACACGTTAAGTGTACGCCAACAGGTTATTGGCCCAGTAAGAGAACAAGTGACAGTCAGTTCGGAATAAAACAAAAAGATTAGTTTACGCATGTGCATAAAGTCGAAATGGCAGAATCATATAAAATATTAATTTCAATTTGAACAATGAGAATTATTTTATGTGAAAATATGAAACGGAGTTGTTGTTAATGAAGGAAAAATTATGGAGTGTTTTGAGTGAGGCAAAACCAGAACCACCTGCGAATAATGCCGATCTACAATTGGCAAATGCGTTATGATCAGGCTGGTGCATGAATTGGTTTATCTGTCGAGGATAACCAATTGTGTCATATTTGAAACAAAACCACAGCGAAAGATGCGTGAACACCGTTGAAAAAATTTCACGAAAAAGACTCAATAACCAACAAAATTAGCAATATTCGTCCCATTTGTGGATTAAAAATGAGTGAAGATGGCAGTGTGGAAGAGCAGTGAACTTATGAATTTGTTCCAGAAATTAAGTGATTTTGGATTTTGTCGACTACGTGGCATGTTGGTGTTATCGTAATCAGTTTACCGCGTAGCTAAGAAATTTTAATTGTTGCACTCGAAGCACGACCGAAGGGAGGCAGATGTAACACTGTCATTAGTACAACCGAAGTTAATTACGGAATATAATCGTCGAAAAGAAGCGGACGGCAAAGAAAATAAGAATTCGGCATTGAAAACAACAGTGAAAAATAAAGGCAAAGTTAAGTGTTTCTTTTGCAAAAGATCTGGCCACATAAAGAGTGATTGCGCTAAATATAAATGGAAAGAAAAACAAACGAAAAATGAAAGTGTATCGACCAGCGGTAAATTAAATAAAGTTCACGAAACTGATAATTTTCTATTTGTGGTTTCATCTAATCAGGGTCGTGATGGTTGGATTCCCGATTCGGGTGCTACGAAACAGATTTCAAGCAACAACAGTTTTTTTTTTGTTTCACTCGAACAAGTGGAATGCGCGAGTCCAAATCGGGCTTTGGCCTCCTGAACTTCAGGTTCCTTAACAATTTATTTGTTATTGTGAAAGGGTTGTTAGCCCTTCACACAACCCTCTATCTACGAGTTTTCCAGAATGAGGTTGCCAAGATTAGAGTACTGTAGCAACCGAAAGATTACTTTCTGCTTCCACGAAATACACTTCGGTAATAAACATGAAACAATGTCGCAGTACGAGATCGCGAATATCAAATTCCACCCGCAACTCATTGTACATTATTTAGTATTAAGTTAATAGTTAGTTTTAAGTGTAATTTTATATTGCAATGAAATAGAGAATTAGTTGAAATCGAATCATCATCCGACTCGGACTCTTTTACTTAACTCCCCGTAGTGGTACACATTGCCATACTGGTGACCCCAGACACCAAGAACATGCCGAACATCATTTCTTTTTGTTCTCAAAGTTTCTACGAAATCAAGCATTTGTGAAACTATATCATACAGTCTCGTCATCGCATCGAATAAATTCTTCTTCGAGTAATAGCATCATAGTGATTTTACAAAATTACATCGTACAGTAAATTATAATTTGGAGCTACGCCGCCTGGCCTCAACATCGCAACACATTATATTTAATTATTTCATTACAATCATACATTTCCATACACCAACATAATAACTCCGCCATAGACGGTCCCAAGCCCGGTTGAGAAAGGAGGAGGGGAGGATTATTGTAACCGGAATGGCTGTAACAGACTAGCGTCTCCGGAAGTAAGAGGAGTAAACATGATGAAAAACCCGGTGTGCTCAGACTTGCAATCTAGTGTCAAAACTCAGACACGCATGAATACTCTGAAGCAATAATCCAGGCCAAGATCGAAAGATCCGATTAGGAGATTGGCGTATACACGGAAGAGGGATATTAAGATGGAGACCAGTAAAATCTTAATTATGGCATACTGGAAAATGAATATATACAAGATAGCATTTGGGCTGGTGACTGTGTTATTCTGTTACCTCAGTAAGCAGGAGTGACATCCTGCAGAAATGGCTTTCAGGCTAATACCACAGCTGCCTCCGTCCCGTTAAAACCCTGGCAGGCCTGAAAGTACGCTCGAAGTTCATCATCATTCAGTTGGTAGTGTAGGCTCAGATGTAACATTCCTGACTAACACTGATCCGGCCCTGAACGCAATTCCTCATAAAGGTTTGTGTCAACCCCTGCATGGCCTCACTGCTTGCATAGACAACCATGGGATCTTAAAGTGACTACACATATGAATAGAGATAACGACTTTCAGTGGGGACCCTTCAGACATGAGTTTAACCAATAATAATAGTAATAGTAATAATAGTAATAACAATAGCAATAATATTAGCAACGAAGAAACAAATAGATGTAACAACCCAGAAGATAAAACACCATTTGCAAGAAGTGCGCGAATAATTCGATCCCCGGAGAAACTGATGAGCAAAGACGACGTCGCACCAACGCAGTCATTGCCTTCATGTCCTGATGGAAGTATTTCCCCGGCGATAGTAATTGGTGAAGAGGAAGACCGTAAGTTTGATGCTCTTGATAGGCTGGGTGATAAAATCAAGGAGTTAGTCGAAATAATGGGTGGTGGAAGACGAACGATCCACCAACCTATGAGAGACGCGGTGAGTGCAATCGTGGCTATGCACAAACGCGCTACAAGGGACATACGTCGTCAAACGGAGACAGGGAAGTTTGATAAAAGCGCCCAAAAGGACATTCGTCGACAAGAGGCAGGGAAGACTGATAAAAGTGCTCAAACCTCGCCATCATTAGAGTGCATCAATAATGATCGACAACAAAAAAAGGGAGATAAAGGGCACCTGAAACGAGCCACCCCAACAAAAAAGCACAGAAAAGAAAGCACTCCCGCAGATACTCGTAGCATACGACTGGATGAAGTACCAACAGAAAAATTAAGAGAGAACGAACCTAAAGAAATAGGATGGACGAAAGTCTTAAAAAAAAAAAAGATAAATAGGCGAGATAAACGTCTAAGTATGAAATCCAAACCTAAAGCGGTTAGACCCGATGCAATAGTCATCACCAAAACAGGAGAGATTTCATACAGTGACATCCTACGATTGGTGAAAGGGCACGAAGCATTGAATAAATATAGCGAAAATGTGTCAAAAATAAGGAAGACAGCAAAAGGACAAATGCTGTTGGAAATTAACAAGCAACGAAATGAAGACTCAGAGGAGTTCAAGAAGGAGATAGAAAAGGTCCTGGCGGCAAAAGCAGAAATTAAAGTTCTTACGCAAGAAACTCAACTAGAACTGAAAGATCTAGATGAAATTACGACAAAGGAGGATATCGTAGATGCTATACGTATGCAGATAGAGGGGTTAAGTTCCTTCAACCCTTCTTGGATCAAGTCAGTTAGGAAGGCTTATGCTGGAACACAGACAGCTGTGATTAGAGCGCCGACAGAAACCGCGAATAAACTTATCAATAAGGGGAAAATTAAAGTAGGATGGGTCGTCTGCCGATTTAGAGAAACAGTAAATGTAACGAGGTGCTACAGGTGCCTTTCTTTCGGCCATTTAGCAAAAGCATGCAAAAGCACCGAAGATCGCAGTACAAGATGCATGAAATGCGGTGAAGCAGGCCATTTTGCGAGAGATTGCAATAGCCTACCATGCTGCATGCTATGCAAAAGCAACGGAGATGCCGACTCTAACCATCCTACAAGCAGTCGAATATGCCCCGCATACCTAGAAGCACGCAAAAGTAAAAAAACATGAAAATAGTTCAGATTAATCTTAATCACTGTGAAGCGGCTCAGGATATATTAAAGCAGAGAATATACGAAGAGAAATTTGACGTAGCGATCATTAGTGAACAATATCGAAACTTAGGAGATCTAGGATGGATTTCAGACAGAACAAAAAAGGCAGCAATCTGGGCCTGTGGAGACAAGACTTTCCAAGATAAGCCACACACTGATAACCAGTACTACGTAAGAGGAAAGGTTGGCGGAATAAATATATATAGCTGCTATATACCACCGAGTGTTGGCAACGATGAGTATGAAAGGATTCTCGATGGACTCACGATCGATGTTAAGTCAACAAGCCCAAATATCATTGCTGGTGACTTCAACGCATGGGCCACAGAATGGGGAAGCAAACGCACGAATGGAAGAGGAAATATGCTACTCAAAGCCTTTGCGTCGCTTGATGTCATCGTTTTAAATAGCGGGCGCAAAAACACATTTGAAAAAAACGGAAGAGGTTCCGTAATAGACATTACATTTGCGAGCAGAACATTAATCCAGCACACAGAATGGCGGTTAAGTGATGCATACACGCATAGCGACCATCAGGCAATAATAGTGACAATTGATCCTGCTAAAAGAAATCGTCAAAAGCGCCAGCATGCGAAAGCGCAGACAAAAGGATGGAAAGATAATACACTAGATGAAGAAATCTTCAAGATGGTACTGAATGCCGAACATGATCCGCAAGAAGGTATAGAAAATCATGCTCAAAGTGTAGTAAGCGAACTGAGTAAAGCCTGTGACGCGGCAATGGTGAGAAGAAAATCTCACAACGTACGGAAACCAAACTACTGGTGGAACGGTAACATTGCTCGGCTACGCACTGCATGTCACAAAGCTAGACGACAGCTGCAGCGGAAAAGAACAACCGTAAATAGTAGTACTCTAAACGAGATATACAAAGAAGCCAGGTCAGACCTTAAAAAGGCAATTAGGCAAAGTAAACGAGAATGTTTCAGAGAGCTTTGTAGCAATATGAACGGCAACTTATGGGATGGAGCATATAGGGTAGTGATGTCGAAACTGAAGGGACCAAGGGGACAAGCACCAACGTGTCCTATACTTATGGAGAAAGTGGTCGAATCACTATTCCCGAAACGCTCCCATAGTAATGCTCCTGCAATAATAGAAAGTCCCACTGAAGTGAATAACGAGCCAGCGGTGGTGACTGCGGAGGAGGTACTCCAAGCAGCTAAGCGGCTCGAGAACAATAAATCGCCAGGATTAGATGGCATATCAAATAGAGCGCTTAAACTAGCTATAAAGCTCAATGCAGACGTCTACGCAGAAATGTACACGAAATGTCTAAAGGATGGTATTTTTCCCAAAATATGGAAACGTCAACGTTTGGTTCTACTCCCGAAACCAAATAAACCAACCGGAGAGCCGAGTTCTTACAGGCCGCTGTGCATGCTTGACTCCCTGGGGAAAATCCTGGAACGGTTAATTCTGAACAGATTAGAACAACATCTACAAGAGAATGAAAATATTTCAGAGAATCAATATGGATTCCGCAAAGGGCGCTCTACAGTCGACGCAATAAAAAAAGTAATAGACATTGCTGAAAAGGCCATTGAAGGCAGCAGATGGAAGAATGGTTCTAAAGAATACTGCGCTATAATTACATTAGACGTCAAAAATGCATTCAACTCGGTGACGTGGCCTCACATAATTAATGCTCTATTAAAATTGGAAACTCCACCATACCTCGTACGAATGGTCAGGAGCTATCTCGCAGATAGAGTATTACTATATGATACCGAAGAAGGAGTGAAGAAGTATAGCATAACATGCGGAGTCCCACAGGGCTCAGTACTAGGACCCGTGTTATGGAATATACAATATGATGACATCTTACGACTTCCAGTACCAGGAGGCGTACAAATAATTGGCTACGCGGATGATATAGCAATCACTGTGGTAGCAAAAGACTTACAGAGTATCAAAAACGTAAGCACCAAGGTGATTTCTGACATTAAGAACTGGCTTAGAGCTTCTAATCTAGAGCTAGCGGCACAAAAAACAGAAGTAGTTCTTATTACAAGCAGGAAACAAAGAGAGCATATAACGCTAAATATAGATGGACTTGAAATCGTATCCCAACCCTCCATTAAATACTTGGGTTTTATGATTGATGCAAGATTATCCTTCAAGACGAACATCGAAACAGCCAGCGCAAAAGCAGGACGAGTGAACTCCGCCCTATGCAGAATAATGGCGAACATTGGAGGACCAAGCCAAAACAGAAGGATACTTCTTTCAAGAGTGACGCGAAGTATCATAATGTATGCTGCACCGATATGGAGCGAAGCACTGCGATACAAATCTTACGCGAATATTTTAAAAAAACCCCATAGAGTAAGTGCGTTAAGGGTATGCAGTGGATTTCGCACAATTTCATATGACGCCGCGAATGTCATAGCTGGTTTACTGCCGCCAGACATACTAGCTGCTGAAGCACAACGATTGTATCACAAAAAGAATACGATAAATCGATGCTTAACAGCAGAAGAGAAAAAAGAAGAGCAACGGATAAGTACCAATGCCTGGCAACTGCAATGGAACACCGTAAACAAAGGCCGGTGGACATATAGACTCATAAAAGACGTAGATAAGTGGGTCGGACGGAAACATGGCGAAGTAGATTACTACATGACCCAATTTCTGTCAGGGCATGGCTGTTATAGAAGCTATTTGCACAAATACGGCCATGATTCCTCCGCGTCATGTCCAAGTTGTACAGATGCAATAGAAAATGCAGAGCATGTATTCTTTCACTGTCCAGCCTACGAAATGGACAGAAGGAGAGTTGAGGACATCGTTGGAGAAAATATTAACCCCGACAACATAGTTCCACATATGCTGAGCAGCAGCGAAATCTGGAATGCGATGACACAGATGTGCGTGAAAGTTCTCACCGAGCTGAGGAGACTCGAAAGACTACGTAGGGAATAAGTAGTTGAATAAAATAGGAAGTGAAATATACTGGGTGACATAAGACTTATGTGACAATAAATTGACGTTTGAGCTTTAAGCTCCTCCCTCCTCCTGACGAAATACTTAACGGTTGTCCCGGGGGGTAGTGGGTTAGGCGAGGGGTTTTTAGCGGGTTCAAGTCCCGCACTTCAAGGCTTTCGATGCTTTTCCCCGCGTTAAAAAAAAAAAAAAAAATACACCAACATAATAATAATTTCTTTAAAAAAAAAAAATATTAAGCCATAAATGTGCTATCCAAATTGAATTTTAACCACTATCCGTTATAAAAAAAAAAGTATACTGTAAAGGGAAAGGTGAAATTTGTGAATTTGAATTTAAACGGGAAAACACAGTACCGCAAGTAACCGAAAAATTTTAACTTTAGTTTCATAGTCTACATCTCATGCTTTCGTGGAATACGAAATTAACGTAGAAACTTGTTCGTTTTAAGTGAGAATACCTGAGTTTTTCAGAAAATAATAGTGTGTCATTTTCAAAGCATTTAATATTTCCATTTTCATGAATCACTTACGAAAATTTACCTAAAATATAAACGTTTCTATAAGCAAAGGGTTTTTCTTTCGGTCACTAACTGAGAATGCTTGATTATTCGGTAGCTTTCCTGAATTATTCTGAGAATTATCCAGCGCAATGCTAAAAATTATTTTATCTACATTGCCTTAACTGTTTGTGAAAATTTTGTTGCAATTTTTTTTCTTATAGCTCAACCATTTTGCCGAAAGTAACCTTATAACATTGCCGGTTTGAAGCTACACATTAAGAATCACACAAAAAAAAAATTTTTAATTCTTCAGTCCGCAATGGAGGACAATGATAAAACCAATCATACCAATGCCAATACGAACCCCCGCAGCTCAGAACAAAACCAAACCCTAACCCATAAAAATCCGAACATTACAATTAAAGAGGAAAATACCTCAGAACTGTCTATAAAACTACCACCCTTTTGGTCAAAATCTCCAGCTGTGTGGTTCATACAAGCCGAAGCTCAATTTTCAATAGGCAGGATCAAAAAAGAATGTAAATAAATACAATCACGTAATAGCAGCTCTTCCGCAAGAAGTGATTGAAAGCGTGATCGACACTATTCAAAACCCGCCCTAATCGGATCTTTATAGTCACCTTAAGAACGCTTTAATCAGCAGGCATTCACTAAGTAAAGAGAAGCGGATCGAAAAACTTCTCAGCAATGAGGAATTGGGCGATCGTCGACCGTCAGAATTCTATAGATATCTGTCACAGCTAGCGGGTCCTTGCGTAGCAATAAATGAGGGATTAGTAAAGAAATTGTGGATGCGCCAACTTCTCCAAACCAATAATATCGCTCTCATTCCCCAAAGCGATAATAATATTAGCGAGTTAATCGCATTAGCAGATAGAATTTGGGTTGCACTACCAAACACACACCTTGTCTCAACTATTAAATCAGTTTCCGATTCCACGGAGAATACTCAAAATTTATAAACTGAGATTAGGGACGCTCTAGACGCTCTATCGTGGAAAACTCCTGAGCGTCACAGCAGATCAAGGGAACGATTCAAATCAGGGAATAGAAGATACCGATCCACAAGTAAAAATAAAGTTTGTTGGTATCATTTATATTTCGGGTCTAACGCAACAAGGTGTCAATCTCCTTGTCTCTTTGACAAAGATCTCATTACCAAAGTTACCGAAAATAATAATAATAAAAAAAATTAAAATTGCCTACTGTCGCAACGGCAAGCAGTAACAGGCAAACAACACGCCGTCTTTTTGTAAGGGACAGTAACAAAAACGTCAATTTCTTAGTGGATACGGGAGCAGAAGTATCGATAATACCATACAGTGAATATCAGCAAACTAGTCAAGATACAAACTATGTGCTGACTGCTGCCAATGGCACCTCAATCAAAACATTCGGTTAAAAACTATTAAAATTAAACATAGGCTTACGTCGAGATTTCATTCATTCTTTTATTATAGCCATCTGTAAATAAAGCCATACTAGGCGCAGATTTCCGTACAAAACATAATATAGTCGTTGATTTGCACAAAAAAATTCTGATCGATGGTCAGACCAAAATATCTGCTAAATTCCCGTATGCCAAAAATGATTCTCTTACACCACGCCATCTTGCAGTAAATACAGAATTTGGTGATTTGTTAAAAAAAATTCACGTTATTTGCGAAACTCGAAATTTCAACAACCCAATAAAGCACAAAATACAGCATCACATAGTTACTTCAGGTACACTACCCACATCGAAACCTCGGCGGCTTAATCCAATTAATCTCGTTCATCCACTTCCCCGCCGTTGCACATACCACCTAAAAAGGATAGTTCCGACTGGCGATCATGCGGCGACTATCGCCGTCTCAATAATCTAACAATACCGGATAGATACCCAATCCCTCACATTCACAGCTTTTCAATATATCTCCATGGATGCACTATATTTTCAAAAATAGACCTAATCAGAGCTTATCACCAAATTCCTATTGCTCCAGAAGATGTCTACAAAACAGCTTTTGCAACACCATTCGGATTATTCGAGTTTACTCGAATGCCAAGATTCATCAACGAAGTTATTAAAGATTTGGACTTCGTATTCGCTTACGTTGACGACCTGCTTGTGGCAAGCAAAAACGAAAGCGAGCACAAAAACCACTTAGAATGTCTTTTTCAACGACTCGTTGACTACGGACTGAACATAAAACCCTCGAAATGCGTTTTCGGAGTTTCAGAACTTTTTTTAGGACACGAAATCTCGGCCAAAGGAATCTTACCTTCAAAATCCAGGGTCGAAGCGATAACAACATTACCGTCACCAACCTCGATCCGAAAAATACAGCAGTTTGTGGGAATGGTAAGCTACTACCATCGTTTTATTCCCCAACTGTCTAAAATGCTTGCTCCGATACACAATCACCTCACAGAACTCCTTAAACAAAAAAATTCTAAAAAGACATTTTTCTGGACCAAGGAATGAGAAGATAGCTTTACAATCATCAGGCAAGCCCTTTCAAATGCCGTAATCTTATTTCACCCTTTGAAAGAAGCTGAATTCAGCGTAAACACTGACGCTTCTAACAACGCTGTCGGAGCAGTGCTGCAAGAATACAACAATGGCCGGGAACCATTAGGATTTTTCTCAAAAAAATTTTCACCCGCAGAAACCAAGTACTCTGCATTCGATAGAGAACTTCTAGCCATCTACTTAGCTATTAAACATTTTCGATACTTCCTGGAAGGGCGATCCTTTGAAGTTTAAACCTCTCACAAACGCCTTATCCTCGAAGACGGAGCGAAGTTCACGGCAAACCCGACATCTTGGATACATCGCACAATACACAAACGACATACGTCATATCAAAGGTGAAGATAACGTCGTCGCAGACCTCTAGCTAGGGTGTAGCCTAGTGGGTAGCGTGTTGGTCTTGTAATGCGAAGGTCGTGAGTTCAAATCCCGGTCGACGCAATATATAATTCTAGCACATTGCCTGCTTGGATATACCTTTGTCATCTCAATCTACGAAAATGAAAAATTCGTAGACAGAGGGTTGTGCGAAGGGCTAAAAACCCTTCCACAATAAGTAATGAAAAATGTTAAGGAACCTGAATGTCAGGAGGCCAAGGTCCGATTTGGGCTGTAGTGCCATTGTAGTAGTAGTAGTAGTAGACCTCTTATCACGTACACTGATTCCATATCTCCTACAAAGGAAATCAAAGTAACGCTAGAAAAATTGCTTATAGCTCAGCAATCCAATAACGAATTGAAAGACCTACACATAAAAGAAAAACCAGTAAATTCAAAATTCATCTTAGAAAAACGCTACATGGTAACACTCCTAGATTCTTTATGGTGCGAAGTAAGTAGCAAACAAGCTCGACCATTTGTACCACTGGAACTTCGACAACCTATTATCGAATCTTTACATTCCTTATCACATGCTAGCATTCGTGAATCACGGAACCTCATATCAGATCGGTATTTCTGGCCGAAGATGAACTTCAATATAAAACATTTGACACAAACTTGCCTCTCTTGTCAACGGTCTAAAATAAATAGACACACCAAAGCTCCTCTAGAGAAATTTAGTTGAACTAATCAAAGGTTTGAACACATCCACATGGACATTATGGGACCCTTAACATTTTCTAATGGATATTCGTACATATTAACCATAATTGATCGATTTACTTGCTGGCCAGAGGCATACCCTCTGCGAGATATTTCAGCCACAACTATTGCTAAAAAGTTGTCCTCCGAATATATTAGTAGATTCGGTGCACCTGCCAAAATAACGACTGATCAAGGTTCACTATTCGAATCGAAACTATTCAACGAATTATCGAAAATTCTCGGATCCCATCGGATACGAACAAATAGCTACCATCCACAAGCAAACGGCCTCGTAGAAAGGTTCCATAGACATTTAAAAACATCGCTAAAATGTCGCGAGTCGGAGGGTAACTGGAGTCAGGACCTACCGATTATACTTTTAGGCATTCAAACAAGATTTGAGCTGCTCACCCGCAGAGCTCGTATATGGTCAGCCCTTAAAACTTCCATCATAATTTTTTATAAATGATCCAAATTTGAATGAAAACGATCCAACTAATTTCGTTACATCACTACGTGAACGAATGACACATTTAAGGCCCACAGACACGAGAAAAACTTGTACTCTTTCTTACATACCAAAAAACCTATACACATTCGACCAGGTAGGTCTTCGTCAGAGTCGAAGGCATCAAGCCCGGGCTTAAGCATCCCTACCAAGGCCCTTATAATGTGATTCTACGATTTCGGAAATCCTTCATTATCAACAAAGATAATAAAAACATTTCAATCTCAATAGATAGACTCAAACCGGCATTTACGATAGACTCCAACAGCGAGTCCACAACTAAAAGGTTCATTTCAGTACAAACATTAACATATTGAATTAATTATTAAATAAACTGCCAACAAGTCGGGCGAAACTTTATTATTCTTGGGACAAGTTGCGTATGTGTGGAAAGTCAATATGCAGGTTAGAGTGGTTAAGGAAGACTAAGTAAAAGGGGGTTCTTGGTCAGGGCAATTGTCAATTTAACACTTTGCGGAAACGTTCAAAAGCTCAATATTTCAGTCGTTCAATTATGCAAGTTTGAGTTTTCATGAAGGGAGGGGTGAAGCGTGATAGTAAGGGTGGGTGGATGTTAATAGTTTCTTAATTGATTGCTTGAACTAAGTCCAATATTTTCTGTATAGAATGTCAGTTTCAGAGACGAAGTTGCATAGAATTTTCATAGGATTCGGTGTATTTTACATTGATGAAACCAAACATTTGTATGGGAGGGGGTAGAGGAGGTAGGGGAATCGTAAAATTTGTGACGCAATTTTATTTCCTTTCTTTCGTAGTGTGCTCGTACAAAATTTCAAGTTCGTAGCTTTTAATTTGTTGGTTATTAATTGATTCAATAAAATAGGTCGAAACGATACTTTTGTATGGGAGGGGGTAGAAGGGCAAGCGCGATTGCAAAACTTTTAAAATAATATCATTTCAATTCTTTTTATAATTTTTTGTGCAAAATTTGAAATTGGTAGCTTTTAAGAATTAGCTGATAACTGATTTCCTAAAAATGGCCGAAAAAATAATTTTGTATGGGAGGGGGTAGAAGAGGTAGGGGAATCGCAAAATTTGTGACGCAGTTTTCTTTTTTTTCTCTTTTCAGGTGTTCGTACAAAATTTCAAGTTCGTAGCTTTTAATTTGTTGGTTAGCAGTTGTTTTATTGAAATTGGTCGGAATCGTACTTTTGTATGGGAGGGGGTAGAACGACATGTGTGATCTCAAAAATTTTGACGCAGTTCTATTTCAACTATTTTTAAATGATTTTGTGCAAAATTTGAAATTGATAGCTTTTACCAATTAGGTGATAATTAATTTCTTAAAAATGGTCGAAAAAATTATTTTGTATGGGAGGGTGTAGAAGCTTTCAAGATATTCGACCAGTTAATATTTAATTCTTTTAAAGATTTTTTTTAAATGCATTTCGCAAGTTTTCAAGTTTCTATCTTCAAATTTCATTAAAAAATTTTCAGTTTATGTAGTATTTTCATCGCACATGAAACACCTTGTGCATGGTAGACCAGGGGGGTCGGTGCATAACAATTGTGCAATTTTTATTATTTTTTCTTTATGTACAACAAATAGATGTATCCACATGGAAAATTTAAATGTTTTATCTTTCACCAGAGCCCTTAAAAAATCACTCAAAATTTTCGACATTTTTGGTTACCACCTCCCTCCCCTTACACATCCCGACGTAAAATTTTTACCAAATTTAAAAACTACTTAGTTCTATAATTTGACAAAATTTTAATTTGATATCTGTTCTCAATTTTGAATTATAACGGTTTGAAATTTTGAAAAGTGCATCATTTTTGAAATGCTCCCCATTTCCCCCCACTACTATTTTTTCCAAATGTTATATTTTTCTCGTATTTCTTTAGTATAGTTTAATATAAGTTCTAAGATTCAATTACATAGCTTAATAAATAGCCGAGATATTAATTTTTAAGTGTTTTTCTTTGCACCCCCCCTGACCCTCCCCCTTACAATATTTAGCTTTTATCTACACTGATTCTAGGAGATCTTGATACCATCTTAACGGTCTCAAAATATCAATTTTTTATGGAAAGCGATTTCGAAGATATAATCATTTGAAAAAAAAATTCGGCCGACAATTGGTTCTTAGCCCCCCCTTTTCGCACCCCAATGGATAAAAAAATTAAATTATTTTTAAAAGTTGTCCCACAAACCTCTCTATATGTACAGTGGCATGCAACTAATTAGCACAGTTATTATTTCAAACAAAAAAATTAAACAAAATATATAACATATTACCATTTCATACTTTTTATATTTTTCAATTATTGTATTCATTGGAGCAAACTTACTTACAATACTACAAAACAAATATGCCTAAATATTGAAACTGGTCCATAATGCCATCAATTTTCGTTATTGGACCGACGCCATGCCATGACATGCATCCCCAAACTTTGACATTTCCACCACCATGTTTTACGGTTTTAATTGTGTACTTGGGATTGAAGGATTGGTTGATAGGGCGCCATACATGTTCCTTTCCGTCAGATCCCAGCCTGTTGAACTTGCTTTCATCTGACCATAATACGTTCTTCCAAAAAGATAGAGGTTTATCGATATGCTTCTTAGCAAACTTCAGTCTTAGTTTTCTATTTTTTTCGCTAACGTGTGGTTTTCTTTTCGCGATGCAACCTTTTAGTGCAGAACTACGTAGACGTCTCCTAATAGTATCTACGCTGACTTCAATACCATGGAACTCGGAAATGTTGCTTTGAATCTGCCTCGCACTCACAATAGGATCAACCTTCGCTTGATTTACAATGATTCGATCTTCTTTTATTGTAGTTTTTTTTGGTCGCAGCTTTCTGGGATGGTTTTGAAAGGTTTTTTCCTTATTTACGTGCTGAATGGCATTATAAATCATCTTCATAGAACACTTTATCATTTTGGAAACGCGTGAAATTGAATAATTTCCACTAATTAGATCCATAATCAATTTTCGTTTTTCTGGTGTGCAACTTTTAGCTTTTCCCATTTTGAATTGTTCTAATATTACTATTCAAATATTACTACAACTATTACTTAATAACCACAGTAAATATTTAAAATATTTCCGGACAACAACTTCACTTTTTCGCTCGCAAAACGCAACTGTGCTAATTAGTTGCTGCGAATATTCTGATTGACATTTAATTTTACCGTTTGTTTTCCATTGAAAAAAATTTCATTTGGTATTTTTCACTGTTACCGTCTTTTCTGAACTTAGGGGATTCTTTTAACGCACTTTGTTGCCCAGAAAAGTTCTATATGACTAACAGAAACCTTATTGCAATAATTGTTTTGAAAGTGTGCTAATTAGTTGCATGCCACTGTATGTTGAGTTTTAGCTTCCTAGCTGTTACCATGGTTGAGATATTTGAATTCGTATTTTTCGGTTTAAGCGCTCCCCCCGTGTAATTTTATATTGCAATGAAATAGAGAGTTAGTTCAAATCAAGCCATCGTCCGACTCGGACTCTTTTACTTAACTCCCCGTAGTAGTACAGATTGCCATAAATACCTCCATGCAAGAGACAGAAATGTCACAGCCGACACCTGCGAATTCACCGTCCGAATTTCATCATTCGTGGAGTGGTGAGTTTAATGGTTTTCTTTTGCCAATTTCATGCACCCTAAGATAAATTGTTGCTTCAAAATTTTTGCTTGTGACTTTTTAGTTAAGTATTACAAACTGCGCACAGTTCTTGATGTTCAGAACGTACCAAAAAAAAATCGACACTTTTTTTAAATTTCGCTCCAAAAACAGGGCTTCAGCTTTGCCAAACTATGGAAAAGCGCCTCTAGTGACCCATGGAGTACCTCTAGCCAAGATATACCCAAGCAGACAGTGTGCTGAAATTATACGTCGACCGGGATTTGAAATTCCAACCTTCGCATTGTAGTCCAACACGCTACCCACTAGGCTACACCCTACCTATGTGCCGAATATTCAAGGAAAATTGTTATCGGTGAAAAAGTTGCTGGAAAAAGGCTATGCAGTGAATTTTGTACCGAAAAATCAAACGTGTGAAATTAAATTCGCAGACAAACAAGTTGCAGTAGCGGACATACAATCGAATTTGTTTAATTGCGTCAGCCGAACAAAGCTAATGCGGTATGTGAACACAAAGAAAATCGCATTCGTCACTGGCATTGGCTTTTTGGTCAGATCCAGCACAGGCCAATACTGTTTGCTGGTATTACATGTAACACCGTTTGCCCATCTGTCGTTGGTTTTGCCAATCGCATCCAACTTAAGTTGCAGCTTATTTGATTTGATTGCGAGCGAGCTCTTTTCCCGGTTTATATTTGTTGACCACAGGTTCAGTTTTCGAGACAACAAAATTAGAAAATGGAATCTCATTCTTCATATTTTATAATGATTGATCCTATTGCTTGCGCCATAAGAAACTTTAATTTGCATTCAGACTGCTTTAATAGTTCCATAAGCAGAAATACTACAAGGATGACTAAATTTAATTAATTAATTGTAAAATAATATCGTATAAACTTTTGTCTTAGCTCTATTGCGGTCTCATTTAGTCATTTTTAGTTGTATGTGACGGCCAAGACCTTTTTTATAAGTTTAGTATTAAGATTGTTATTTTTTTGTAAAATAGACTTTTCGGAGCCGAAAAGGATGTTGAGGCTCGGCTAAATAAAGCTCGTCAGGCCTTCGGTATCCTTTCCCCTTTCTGGAGGTTAAGAAAGATCTCCCTTCGCACGAAGCTGCGAGTTTTTGACGCATGCGTCAAATCCGTGTTGTTATATGGTTGTACTACGTGGAAAGTGACCGTTCGACTTACCAAGAAACTACAGACTTTCGTAAACCAATGCCTCCGGCGCATTTTAGGAATATTCTGGCCAGAAGTGATCTCCAACGACGAGCTTTGGAGTACAACTCGCCAGACTAAAATAGGTATTGAGATTCAACGGCAGAAGTGGCAGTGGATCGGTCATACTTTGAGGAAACCAGAGCAAAATATCGCAAAACAGGCTCTGGATTATAATCCTCAAGGAAGACGTCGGGTTGGTCGACCATGTAACACATGGAAGCGAGCAGTTGTGCAGGAGGCCAGAGGAATAAACAAGTCCTGGCAACAGCTTAAGGCCGATGCTTAGGATCGCGCCTTGTGGAAGAGAGTTGTTTCTGTCCTATGCCCCTATAGGGGGTCCTTACAGGAATTTGATAGAATTAAGTTGTCTACCTATTAAATAAAAATAAATAGATAATAAACTAGTTATTAGTATAATAAACTTTTCTGCACACTTTTCAATTTGGCATCATTCAGTTTTTTGTTAAGACCCCCTACAGGGGCATAGGAGACAAAAAGTTCTCTTCCACAAGACGCGGTCCTTTAGTTATCGCCAGGGCTTGTTTATTTCTGTGGCTTCGTGCTCCACTGCTCACTTCCATGTCTTCAACCATCCGCATGAGGATTATAATCCAGATCTTGTTTGGCGATGTTTCGCTCTGGTTTCCTCAAAGTGTGACCGGTCCAGTGCAACTTTCGCTTTTAAATCTCAATGGCTATTTTAGTCTGTCCAGTTGTACTCCAAAGTTCGTCGTCACTTCTGGCCAAAATATCCCTAAAATGCGTCGGAGGAATTGGTTCACGAAAGTGAAGTAATACTTCTCGAAAATTCTCACTTTGGTTGCTCGAGAATTTTCCACGCGGTCACAATATGACTTCTCGAAAGTTCTCCTTTTGTCCGTTTTTATTTTCGCTCTCGCTTCTCCCAATTTATCACTTTAACCGTTCGCAAATTTTTCTACACTATCTTTTAATGTTGTTCTCGAAAATTGAAACTTTTCTTCACTATTTGCACTTTTTCAAGTAAATCACTCGCGATTTTTACTTGAAATCCCACTTCTGACACCAGTTGAAGTGCGCTCGGATGGTCACTGGATTTGAAGTAAAATGAAACTGGTTCACTTTTTAATTTACCAAACACAAACTTTATTATTTGTCATTAAAAATCACTTAAAAATATTTCATTTAAATTATGTCGATTTAATATTCGCGCTGTTGTCGCTGCCGACCGCACACGACTTACTTGCTTCCGAATGCTTCTTTTACAAATGCGTATTTTCGCGGATCCTTTTTCCTGGATTTTCGCCCTGTCCAAAATATTAATGAAACACACATCCTGTGCGAGTGTTTTCAAAAAGGCGCGACGAGATCACTGGATGACGAACGCAGCAACATTTACCATATTGAAAAGGAAAGCGAGAGGTCATCGACAGGTCTTGCGCTTACAGGTGAAGGAGCCTAGTATACATATATACATGACATCACCGTCGTATTTCATTGTATTGTAGTAGGGCGTGATCAGTGAGTGAACGGTTTTCGCCGCTCCCTGACTTTACCGTCGAAATGATGATTGACAGTGAATAGACCGACTCCTTTAGCCTTACTACCTGTGACACCAATGTTTCTCGATCATGAAATCCAAACAAAATAGCGTCCACTTTCGATGTCGGCTGAGGCTTGATCTCACCACCAACGTTAGCCCTTTTCTCGTAGTGGAGTAAAAATTAAACCTGTTTGTTTTTTCTTAAACAATAAATGAACGTCTCTAAACGGGAGACCGATTGCCCTGGTGATTTCATGCTCCACAACATTGCTGCTTACATTTTTCATACAAAGTAGCACTCGATTATTTCCGGTCGGACTAGAGATGAAGCGGTTATAATCAACCCAAACAACCGGGGAAAACACGATTGGAAGAGATTAAGTGCTGCTCGGTTTCAGCTACGCAGTCACCGAAACGTTGCAGTTAGTCAATGAAACGTGGCAGTTACAGTCAACGAAACGTGGCAGAAATTCTAGGATAAAGCTTTACAGCGTGCAAAAAAATATGATACAGCCGAGCTAAAGGAGATTTCTGTTAAGTTGAAAATAGTTTAAGCAATTTTCAACGAAAAATAAAAAAAAAGAAACTTCAAGTAAAAGAAAAAGTACAAAAAAAAATTTTGGAATCAAATCAACATTAAAGTCACTCCATTGCGAAGTCACTATCCCCAGATCACCTTTCGTGGAGTGGTGAGTTTAGTCGTTTTCTTTTGCCAATTTCATCCACCCTAAGATAACTGTACTATTAAAATTTTTGTTAGAGACTTTTTAGTTAAATATTAAAAACATCGCACAGTTGTGGAAGTTAAGAAAGTACCGAAAAAAGGTCGACACTCTTTTAAATTTCGCACCAAATATCGGGCATCACCTTTGCCAAACTATGATAAAGCGCCTCTAGTGTCCCATGGAGTAACTATAGGTATACGTAGCTATTGATAAGCGTGTTGATTCGATTCTAAACATTGAAATCCGAAAAATTACATTAGAAATTTATTTTTCATGATTATTTAAGAACAATTAACAAATTCAAACAAATTTAAAAATAATAATAATAATAACATAATATATCATAACTTAATTAAACTCCTTCTCAAAGTCAAATTATAATTAAATTTAACGCCAGCTCGAAAAGGATGACCTGCGAAAAAAGAAATCAGTTACAATCAACTAAGAACAATAAAAAAAAATCAATAGTTACCCTCCAAACTGTGGCTTAGCAGCAGCATTATTCGTATTTTGCGCTAAATTGCTAAACGAAAGACCGGTATCGGTCGATCCCAACGTTTCGAAAAGATTATTGTTTTGTGTTGGCGATGATAGCGGCGGCGGAGAATTTTGTCCCGCGAAACTGCTAAAAGTGCCCTTGGGACTGCCAAATGTTGCGCCACCGCCAAAAGTCGGTGTACCACCGAATGTTGGTGGACTGCCGAAAGCCGGAGCGGCCCCGAAAGCCGGTTTGGCAAAGGCTGTTGTCGAGCCAAAACCGCTTTGAATAACCGACGGCTGACCAGCTGGAGCAAATAGTCCAGCGGAATTCATTGATGTCGCCGTATTGAAACCGGTTGTTTGTCCGAAAGCCGAAGTGCCACCAAAACCTCCGGCACCGCTACCGAATCCTGAATTATTTGTGGCGGCACTAAAAGGCGAGGCTGACTGTTGTTGTTGCTGCTGAACATTGCTGAACGGTGATTGATTGAATGCTTGGGTGGCAAACGCTCCAGGCTGAACTGGGGTAGTGTTAGCGCCACCGAATATCGATCCTGTCGTTTGGCCACTATCGCCGAATGTTGTCGATCCGAAGAAGTTTGTGCCGGCAGCACCCGATTGTGATGGCGAGCCAAAAACATTCGTAGATTCGGTTTTTTGTCCACCAAAAATCGATGCTGCGTTAGTATTAGCCGGTGCGAATAGACTGGGCTGCTGCGATGGTTGTGCACCGCCAAATATTGATCCTCCGCCAGGGCTAGTTTGCATACCGAATCCACTGACAGTTCCTCCGGTCGCTGATCCGAAGAAATTTCCACCCGATGTGGGTTGAGCGGAAGAAGGTGTACTGAACGGAGACGATGGTGAAGGGGTGGTGATTCCGCCAAACGGTGAATTTGTTGCTGTAGTTGGCGGAGCTGTTTGAACACCGAAAACCGATTGATCCGGTTTTGGTATTCCGCCGAAAATACCGCTGCCGGTAGTTGGTGGTGTTGCAGGCGTAACACCAAACGTGGCGGTAATTGATGGCGTTGCAACGCTCGTTGCTGTACTGGGAACTGGAGGAGTTGTTAGCGTAGGTGAACTGAAAAATGAAGCGGGCTGAGTTGTCGGAGATGCAGGTGCAGTAACGGAAGTTATAGCAAGATTGCCAAACGTTGGTGTTGTTGATGGCGTCGAAAATATCGAAGCAGTCGTGCTGGCAGGTGAAGTTGAGCCGAAAATTGACGCAGTTGTTGTGGCAGCAGTTTCGAACGAGCTCGAATTGAACAGTGATCCGGCGAATGCGTTCGATACGGAGGTGGTTTGGGCAGCTGCGGCACTCACTGGAAAAGCGGAATCAAATTATTTCCGGACATGCAATTAATTCGGAACTTACAGATTTCAAGTGCAGTCGGTTTACAAATGTTCAAATTTCCGAAGAGAGAATCGGTTGGATCGGCCGCAGTACTTGTTGTTACTACCGCAGTGCTCTCTATCGGAGCCGTGGTTTTGGCGAAGTCGGCAAAGCTGAAACTAAAAGCAGGAAGCAATGTTCAAGCCCAAAAAATAATGGTTCATGATTAAATCGCGGCTTACGTGGAAATCACAGGAGCCGATGTTGTTACTGTAGTTGCTGCGGATAAAGCAAATCCAAAATTAGTCGAAGGAGCTGCAGCAGTACTCGCAGGAAATCCAAAGGCAGGAGAAGTAGTCGTCGTGGTAGTGGTTTGAGCCGATGGATCTGTCGCACTTTCAGCTGACGCTTTGCTCACGAACGAGAACGTGGATGCAGCCGACGGGGAGACAACCGCTGTTGTTGCTGCTGGCGAAGTGCCATCATCAGACGCTAATGACAATGGCGTAAAAATCGATGCGGCTGGTGTTGCGAAGACTTTCGGATATGTTTTTTCAGCGTGCTCCGAGCTCGAAACAGTTTGTCCAGACGTTCCGAAAATACTCGCATGTTTAGTTATAGTAGTCTGGCCGCCGAATATCGAACTGATTAGAGGCTCGGCGGCGGACTTGGCAACATTACTTTCGGTAGTTTTATCGATGCTCGATTCGATATTGAAATTGGATGGCGATCCGAAACTTGACGATTGGCTTAAACTGACGGCTGTGAAAGGAGTTGATACTGCCGTCGATTTCGTTCCTTTCTCGATCTTGGCCTGTGGAATAGATTCGATTGGTTTTGTTTCGGGTGTCACCGATGCCGCTTTTATAATAGGAGCCGTAAATCCTGAAGCGTTGCTATCCAGCTTGGGCAAGAAAAATGTACTTTTCGGTTGACTTTCGAAAGCCGGTTGTTTCGGTTGGAATGAAAACGGCAACGACGACGTTTCTTTTGCCAGATTTTCATTCAACGATGGCTGCAATGATATTCCGGCTGATGGTGTTGGTTTTACGAATTGTTTTTCATCTTTGACGGCCCCGAATGATAGTTGAGACGACGTTGTAGTTGTTGCGGGAGCAGTACCAAACGAGAGTACACTACCGGATGATGAGCCTCCAAACGGAATTGCTAAGCTTGATGGATTTTTTTGAAGCGTATTTCCACCGAAATTGAAACCAGTCGTGGCTGTTGACATTGGTGCGAAACAACCGATTTCTTTGTTCGGTTGAGTTGTTGCGGTCGGCTTAATTATTCCCGAATTGTTGAACGGAAGGGCGGCGCTCGGTGCAGCTTTAGAAACTGGTGTCACTTTTACGGGAACGTTTTGTTGGAGTTTTGTTTGTGGTTTATTTGCCACTGGATAATTGGCTGGAACAGCAATTGGTTTGGTAGGCGTTGGTTTGGCAATATGCTGTGTCTCGTTTTTGATGCGTTGTTTTTCCATTTTTTCGGGTTTCGTAGACGCTCCTTCGCGTTGTCTCGCTGCAGTATTTAAAAGGAAAATCAATGATACAATTATTTCGTTTAAATCATCGAAAACTTACCGGTCCTAATTCGAACTTCCTGAATAACTTCCGAATTAACACCGATACGATCGGGTCGGTGCGGTTTAATTTCAACAATTTTCCGATTTTGCAAAATATTCCGCAAGGCTTGGAGTTTTTCCTCAGTAAAATACGACCGTTCGGCTTTTACTTGTTCGCTTAGGCTCATCGATAGAATCGAATCGGCTAGTGATTCAATCGTTCTGTTAAATTACAAAAAAAAAAAAAAATTCTATAAAAAAAAATCGAAAGTGACCGAAACTACTTACACGTCATTCTTCTTATTCTCTTTTTGATCCACCAGACCCTTCATCCCCAACCTCGATTTTATATAATTCAACTTTAAACGTTCCCGCGCCAAAATATCCTTTTGTTTCATCAGCGTCTGATAGACACCCTCCAAGCTTGGTATACGCATTTTTGTGCGCGACTTTCGGCACAAGTCCTGATAGTTCGACCATTGCGCATCGATTTGCTGATTGACGATCTGTAATTGTGCTTCGTTTGTTGCCACCATGCTTTTTAGCTTGATCAGTTGTCGACGATTTGTCTGATTCAAATTGGACATGGTGCCTAATTGTGGTAAACTGCGGGCGAAATATTTTCCGTTAGTTTTTTATAAAACAAAACTGAAGGGAAAAATTACTCGGGATTATTAAACATATTCAATTTGCTTTTTGTCTCGGCGATCATGACGAAACATTCGTTCAATGAGTGTCGCAACACTTGAATATCGGACGAAAGAGATTCGGTACTTTCCAGAGCTTGATCGCTTAGCTCCTGCAATTCGTTTAGTTTCTTAACGCAATCTTTTGATTCATCCACACTGCCGATCTAAAAATTTCATCCCTTTTAAGTTTAAATTAGCGATACGAATTGAGCCTACCGTAATGTCAATGTCCTTCGAACGTTTCGAAAGGTCTCGCAGTTCTAATTCGAAAGCCTGAATTTCCTCGTTAATTGACTCTTTCAAAATGTCATTGTCCTCGGATGTGATTAAGAGATCTTCTGATTTCTGTTTGACTTCGTCCTTTTTCATTGATTGATGCTGTTGCGATGCTGTGTATGTTGGCGGAACCGTGTAAAGTGGTTTAGTTCGATCAGCGACAGTTTTGTTTTGGCTTGAATCTTGTGGTGCTAGGAAAAAATTTTTTTTTTCAATATTCTATGAGAAAATTTGAACAAACGATTGAGCATAGTTGCTTCCGGGCCGCAGGCTGATCAAGCAACGAATTATGCACATGAACAGATAACAATATTTACCAAAACTTATTGATTTATTGGGCACCAATGCCGGTGCACTGACTTCTTTTGCGTTTCCAAATAGAGCCGGTTTGGTCGCTTCGGCCGTCGTTCCAGTTCCGAGACTTTGTCCGAAGGACGACATACCAAAACCAGGTTTGGTTGCGAACGCCATCGTTCCTGTAGGTTTCTGACCGAGCGGTTGTCCACCGCCAAATGACAATGGTCCAGTAGAATTCCCCTGTGACGTTTGCAAAGCTCCACCGAAAATACTAGCAGTGGTCGCTGCTGGCTTAATGGGAGCCGGAGCGGCAAATAATGACGGTGTCGTAGAGCCCGACGACGCAAAATTTCCAAACAAATTTCCCGAACCGGCGACGTTATTATTTCCAAACAAAGGTTTTATTTTACGATCCTGAAATGTGACATTTAAGTCGAGTTCTACTTGCTGACGAAATAATGACTACCTGCGCAGGAGTTGATGTAGCGTCGTTTGGCAACGTGAATGAAACTTCACTAGGAGTCTGTTGTTGCTGTTGTTGAATCGGAGCGACATTTTTTTCTTCGCCGAACTGTTGATGTGCGCC
Source organism: Chorisops tibialis (assembly GCA_963669355.1). Lineage (NCBI taxonomy): Eukaryota > Metazoa > Arthropoda > Insecta > Diptera > Stratiomyidae > Chorisops > Chorisops tibialis. Next base: position 293,386,951 of record OY770262.1, read on the forward strand.
TGGTTGAACTCCAGACTCATCCGTGACAATCGGTTGAAAATTAACGAGTCCGGATAAGTCGGAAATCGGTTGCGGTGGCGAGCATATTCCCGGCGAATTCGATGAAAAATTCAAGAAATTGAAAGAAACAAGCGTTCCATGCGTTGACAAGATGTGAACCATTGGCATGACAGGAATTTGTTTTTCGGCAATGATGAGTTGATGTGACGTGCCAGTTTCCAGAGCGAAACCGATCGGATGAGTTTCTTGTTTGTCACTGGTTAGAGGCAGTTCGATTCGTGCCTCGTCCGGTGTGATGTATTGTTTCCAGGTTGGAGTTTCGCCTGCTTCGGTAGTTCCCAAGATGCCGACTTCCATGCCGTTCGATGTGGCCATTAGAAGGATGTTCCACGGCAGGATATGTGTCAGGAATATTTGAGCTGCACGTGGTCCTGTTGAACTGTAGCAGATGTCGTAGTAGTTGATGTATGTTGGTGGACCAACTTTCGGAGCGTTCACTATGTGCAAACCTGAAAAGGCGAAATGAAAATTTTACTACGGATAGTGGTGACCCTGTTCGCAATTTGCTATAAAATTGCTATTAAGTCATATTAAGTTATTAAGAAAAGGAATGGGATTGAGAAGATAGGGGAAGGTTTTGCCTATTTTTATCTCGCATAGTTTTTCATTGCCAGTAGCAACTGAAAAACTCGTATTTAAATAAGTCCTACTGTCTAGAGTGGGAATCACGAACTATTGGCTGTGAAGCCGGCATGCTGCCATTACGCCACGGATCAATCATTCAAATTTCTAGGAGCATAGGACAGAAACAGCTCACTTCCACAAGGCGCGATCCTGAGCATCGGCCTTTAATTGTTGCCAGGACTTGTTTATTCCTCTGGGTTCCTGCTGAACTGCTCGCTTCCATGTGCTACGTGATCGATCAACCCGACGTCTTCCTTGAGAATTATAATCCAGAGCCTGTTGGCGATGTTTCGCTCTGGTTTCCTCAAAGTGTGATCGATCCACTGCAACTTCCGCCTTTGAATCTCATTACTTATCTTATTCTGTCCAGTTGTACTCCAAAGTTCGTCGTTGGAGATCACTTCTAGCCAGAATATTCCTAAAATGCGTCGCAGGCATTGGTTCACGAAACTTAGCAGTTTCTTGGTAAGTCGAGCGGTTACTTTCCACGAAGTACAACCATATAACAACACAGATTTGACGTATGCGTCAAAAACTCGCAGCTTCGTGCGAAGGGAGATCTCTCTTAACCTCCAAAAACGGAAAAGAATATCGAAGGCCTGGCGAGTTTTATTTAAACGAGCCTCAATATTCTTTTCGGCTCCGCCATCCATGCTGACAATGATTCCGAGGTAACAAAAATCGTACACCTCTTCCACATCTTGTCCGTTAAGAACAATCGATGTGCTTGTGTTCGAGCCCATGTGCATTTACTTGGTTTTACGCACATTTATTTTCAGTCCCGCCTCTTTGCATTTAGAATGCATCGTTATCAGTTATCACGTTATCAGCATAACTAAGGTGACTTAAGATGTTAAATAATTTCCATTGAATACCTTTATCTTCCTCACCTTCCAGTGCTTTCAAGATGTCATTTATTACCACCAGAAACAGGGCTGGTGATAATATGCAGCCTTGTCTTGCACCCGTTCGCACAGGGAAGCTCTCGGACAGCTCTCCTCTATGCAAGACGCGACACCTTGCACCTTCGTAGGATTCTTTAATCATAGCTATGACCTTATCTGGAATACCTCTCCTACGCAAAGCATTCCATATGTAATATCGCTTAACGCTGTCGAAAGCCTTCTCGAAGTCCACAAACATGAGATGTTGTGGCGAACCCATTTCGGCTTACTGCTCTAATATTATCCGTAGGGTATTTGTGTGGTCGGTACAAGACGACCCTTTACGGAATCCAGCCTAATAAACTTCGACGACATCACTAATCCTGTTGAGAATTATCTTAGCCATAATTTTTTATACGGCAGTAAGTAGACATATACCACGCCAATTGCCACAATCCCGAAGGTCGCCCTTCTTCGGAATTTTCACAATGACGCCCTCCTTCCATTCAGTCGGATATCTTCCTTCATTCCACACCTCAGTAAAGAATGGGAGGAGTATAACGGCTGTTATTTCCGGGTCCGCTTTGAGGAGTTCGGTTGGTAGTCCGTCTATACCTGGAGCTTTCCTTCCCGCCATTGACCGAATGGCGGAAACTATCTCTTCCTTATCTGGGGGATCGTCCCTTATAGAGGATTTTTGCGGTTGGATGTTTGGTAGTTGTTCTGTTTCCGGAATATCTTCCTCTGACAAGATGTTTAAAATATCATGATCAAATTTGGGTGCATGTAATCAAATTTGGGTGCATGTAATCAAATTTGGGTGCATTTGAACCAATTTGGGTGTGTTTAATAAAATTTGGGTGCATTTGATCAAATTTGGGTGCATTTAATCAAATTTGGGTGCATTTAATCAAATTTGGGTGCGTTTCATCAAATTAGGTTGCATTTCATCAAATTCGGGTGCATTTAATCAAATTTGGGTGCATGTAATCAAATTTGGGTGCATTTGAACCAGTTTGGGTGTGTTTAATAAAATTTGGGTGCATTTGATCAAATTTGGGTGCATTTGATCAAATTTGGGTGCATTTAATCAAATTTGGGTGCATTTGATCAAATTTGGGTGGATTTAATAAATTTGGGTGCATTTGATCAAATTTGGGTGCATTTAATCAAATTTGGGTGCATTTAATCAAATTTGGGTGCATGTAATCAAATTTGGGTGCATTTGAACCAATTTGGGTGTGTTTAATAAAATTTGGGTGCATTTGATCAAATTTGGGTGCATTTGATCAAATTCGGGTGCATTTGATCAAATTTGGGTGCATTTAATCAAATTTGGGTGCATTTGATCAAATTTGGGTGGATTTAATAAATTTGGGTGCATTTAATCAAATTTGGGTGCATTTGATCCAATTTGGGTGCATTTGATCCAATTTGGGTGCATTTAATCAAATTTGGGACTTATAATACTCTCAGATATCATCTAGAGTATAAAAAAACCGTCTGTTCATACGCCGTACGTATGGAGTCATTTCTTCCCTAAAGATAGGAAGTTCATTTTTGGGTCTATTGAAAGTTTTTTAGTGCATTTGATCAAATTTGTGTGCATTTAATCAAATTTGGGTTCATTTGATCAAATTTGGGTGCATTTGATCCAATTTTGGTGTATTTAATTAAATTTGAGTGCATTTGATCCAATTTGGGTGCATTTAATCAAATTTGGGACTTATAATACTCTCAGATATCATCTAGAGTATAAAAAATGTCTGTTCATACGCCGTACGCCGCACATATAGAGTCATTTCTTCCTTAAAGATAGGAAGTTCATCTTTGGGTCGATTGAAGGTTGGGTACGTGAGTTCCATTACCTAAATGTTGGGAGTGATATGGAAAGGGAGAGATAGTTGAGATATTAATTTTCCTAGGTTTTTCTTTGCCCCCTCACAAGCATTGGCATCTTTCAAAGTCTTGCTTCTAAAATATAAACTTTTTGCGTTTAGCAATTCCTTAAATATGATTTGGGAAAAAAATCGGCCGATCATTTGTTTTTAGACCCCATTAGACAAAAAAATTAATTTATTTTTGCTTTTTTTCCAATAAGTTTTAATGTACTCCACCTGATGCCCCTCAAAATTTAGATAATGAAATTTACTCACCCAAAAATTAACATCCTATATCTAAGGATCTAGGAGATATGAGTCCATCTGCACGGCAGACTGATAGGCGTTTTTTTTGCATTTGTAAACTAATTTAGTCATGAAACGTGAAAAGACGAAATTTCATGGTAGCAATTTTTTTTCTGTGTCGATCACAGTACTTTATTATCTCTCTCTCAATATTCTTCCCCTTCACACTTAGGTCAATGGATCGATCAGTCTCTATCGCTGCCACCTATACTAACGAACTTTGATCTGGGACAAAACCCGTAAAGAATGCATGCGATCATCAAAAATGCGAAGGGGAGAAGGCAATTTTTTTGAGAGCAGAGAGCTCCGTAAGAATATCAAACATAAAGAAACCGGTTAAAAAATCGGAGGAAAAATCGGCATGGACCAACCTCTGCTCTGTTCGCCATCTCAAGGCATACTGGGGTTGAATTTTCCTTGCGAAATTGACTGATAGATTTTGAAAGAATTATGAAGTATTTTCTATGAAACCGAATTCATTGAATAAGCTTTGCAACATTTTATTCTTTGATATCATTGATAAAAAAAATTTATAGTCATTAGTTTTAATACATAAATACGAACAATAAAATCAATAAAAAATGCACTTTTTTAACTCTATCTATTATTAACAAAACTTAAAAAAATCAAAAATGTCGCCACTTCATTACCTCGCCGCGTACTTTTTCTATTGTTATTGCAAAAAAGAATATATAATTATCGTCTGAATTATAGATGCAAACTCCGTACCAAAAGTGTAGTTTTCGCGTTTTTCAAAAACCAAACCCCGAGTTGTGCTTATAACTTTTTTCCTAAATATAATTTTAAAAATTTGTTCAATGTCGATCCTAGTAAATTTTCATTATGTTGCGTGGTTTGTCGGGAATGGCCATAAGAAAATACCCATTTTTGAACGAAATCGTAGTTTCGATATAAACGGCCCCTTAAACCTGAAATCACTGCAGCATTCTTCACTGCCCTCTTAATCAAACTTAAAGCTATTGGTTTGGGCGACTCTCTTATTTCCTGGATTGAAAGTTTTTTAGCCAATCGTTCAATGCGTGTGGTATTGGATGGTGTGGTTTCCTCTTCTTATAAAATTAACGCAGGTGTCCTTCAGGGCTCGGTTCTTTCTCCCACCTTTTTTCTGATATTTATTAATGACTTGCTATCTTCAACTTTCAATCCTATACATAGCTTGGCCGATGACAGCACCTTAGACTTCTCGTATCACTTCAACAGTGCGTCCTCAGCCCGATGTACTAGCTTAGTAGAACAACGTAGGTACATGGTTCAGTCATTGAATGTCGACTTGGCTAAAATTCTTAGCTGGGGCAATAAAAATCAAGTTGAGTTTAATGCTTCGAAAACCCAGTGCTGTCTTGTGTCCCACAAACGTGACTCTAACCTTGACCCAATCACCTTCGGTGGTCAGCCACTAACCACTTCTTCAAGTGTTAAGATCTTAGGTATCCAAATCACAGATAACTTATCTTGGAACGATCATATGTATATTTAACATCGCTAAGGAAGTATCTTAATGCTTGGGCTACCTAAAACAATGTAAAAACTTCTTCACCGCCTCTGGGCTATTAACAATTTATAATGCCTATATTAGACCTCGTCTTGAATTCAATTTCCACCTATTGGCGGGAGCTGCAAAAACTTCTCTCTCCTATCTGGATAGTGTCCAGTCTCGAACTGTTAAAATTATAGAAGATTCTGACATCACTTCTTCGCTCGATTCACTCGAGCATAGACGAATTGTAAGCTCTCTAAGCCTTTTGTATCGCTACGGACGAAATTTCTAATCTCTTACCCCCATGTGTGCCCTTACTCCGTAATAGTCGAGCATCTTCACGTGCTCATAAGTGTTCTCTCAACCCCACCTTCGGTCGCACTGTCAAATTTCGTGATTCGTTTTTAAACCGGACTGTTCGAATATGGAACTCGCTGCCCATCTCGCATGACTACAACATTCAGCAATTCAAGGGAAATATTCATAGCCACGTCCGTCTCTATCCCCTTAATTCCCAAAAACCAATATCCTTCCCCCCTCACCGGAGCTGTGCTTCAGTACAAAAGGGCGACCCCTCTAGTTCCGGTGTCACATAAAAAAAAACTGCAATCATCATCAATGGCGCGACAGCCTAAATCGGGCCTTTGCCTCCTGAAGTCGTCGCTTCCAATCGTCTCGATCCAAAGACCGCGTCCTTGAGCTGCTAACTTTTAAGATGGCTTTGCTGTCTTCATCAATCGAGTCTTCCGTTCGTTTGCGTGGTTTGTCCACTGGACGGTTATCATTCGCTTTGCCTTTAAGAGCGCATTTGGGGATTCTTCTGTCTTCCATTCGCTCAATGCAGTTTACATAGCTAGTTGAACAACAACTCATGATTGTAAATTATTCGCCATTCTCTTCTTCTTCACAGCAATGTCGACCTTTATTTTTGATTCTTTTGCATTTATAATTTTAATTTCACCTTTGGAGTCATCCGGTAAATTGGGAGTGATATCAACTTCATTAATCTCATTACGAGAATCAGTATCTTTCCATTAGGATCTGCAGATAATAAATTTTCGAGCATGTTTCTGAGAGAGTTCATAGGCATCCTTTTTTCTTTATCGTATTTGTCCTTTTCTCCATGTACTAAATATTAGATGCAACCTGTGGGCATTTGATGCATTTGCGCTATGTTGTTGTATGTGTATCGTTCAACTTGGTGCATGCGCTTTTCTTCTAGAACGCATGCGCTTAGCGCACCAAAATGATATGCCGTGTGTACGTGGCTAAGTCAATCTTCCAAAGAACATCAAATGTTCTATAGTTCTCAATAAAATTCAAAATATTTTCTTTGCTTTTCATTTTATTTTTAAGATATCTGCTCAATTGCAAAGAATAAATACCGCGTATAAGGAAATCGCTCTCAATAGCGCACGTGATCCCCATATCAGTTGCATGTGTCGTCAAATTAAAAAAAAAAAAAATACGCTTGAGGCGCCATTCTGTTGCATTGCTGCTTGACGGATGCGTAAAATTGAACGAAAAAGCGCATCGTGTGGACGTAGCTTTAGTCTTCTAATGGCTTTGCCATCGCGAAATAAAAGCCTCTTTAGACCGTCGTGCCATTTTAAATACCTAGTCAAGTCATAAATATTGGTACACAACTAAATGCAATACTGGGCGCATCCATTTCGTCTTGACTGCGATTTGACAGTTGACATTTCTGCTTCATTACCACGTAAAAAGTTTTTGGCATCAATTGTTTACAATCATGGAATGGGGCGAAATAGAAAATCGTATTGTTGTAGTTGGAAAAAGGCGATATCTTTCGGACGTTGCGACCGCTTGGAATCACTCGCAATTTTGTGTATCGTGCTGTGAAGTTATTTAAGGATACTGGTGGAGTAGAGACTGTCATGGATCCGGCCGTCCGCGCACTGTGAGAACTCCGAAAGCGCTCAAAGCCGTGAAGAAACAAATCGACCGAAAACCGCTGCGAAAACAGAAAATCTTGTCGCGAGAAAATGCAAATTTCGCAAAAATTCATGTCTCGCATTATCAAAGAAGATTTGGGACTCAGTGCGTACAAGCGACACACTGGACACCTGCTCACGGCCGCATTGAAGGAAAAACGCAAGCGAAAATCGAAAGCGTTACGCAGCCGGTACGCGAAGAACGCTCACAGACAAATTCTGTTTACTGACGAGAAAATCTTCACCGTAGAAGAATCGTTAACAAACAGAACGACCATGTGTATGCTCGGTCATCCAGAGAAGCATCCCAACTCATCCCGAGGGTCCAAAGAGGCCACCATCCCGCGTCTGTAATGGTATGTTGGGGAGTGAGCTACGATGGCGTTACCAAGCTCCATTTTTGCGAGGAAGGAGTGAAAACATCGGCCAAAGTATATCAATCGAACGTTTTGGAACCCATTGTGAAGCCTCTCAGCCAATCAATATTCGCCAACAAGCCGTGGACTTTCCAGCAAGACTGCTCCAGCTCAGAAGGAAAAAAACGACTCCACTGTGGCTCAAAAACAACGCTCCGGACTTCATATCAAAGGATGATTGGCCAGTTGGTAGTTCAGACCTCAGCCCGTTGGATTACAAGTTGTGGTCCGTATTAGAGGGCATGGCTTGCTCTACTCGACACCCAAATATTGAGTCGTTGAAGCGAGCCCTTGTCCGTGCAGTGGACAATTTTCCCATGCATGAAGTGCGTCTCGCGATCGATGAGTGGCCAGATCAATTCAAATCGTGCTGAAAGGCAAATGGAAGTCATTTCGAATAAGTTGTTTTAAGATTTGTAGCCATTGAATTATCCAATAAAAAGAAAAAAAAAGTTTTGAAAAATATTAATTCGTTTTCATTTGGCGTCGATTTTTCTGTGTATCAATATTTATGACTTGACTAGGTAATAAACAAAAAACTACTTGCTCTATGTTACTCAGGTGATGACAGACAACAACGTACAAAAAGTCTCATTCAAATTGATTCAGTAGTTTTACAGATTTGCGGTAACAAACGTTTCTTTTACTCGAAATTTTTTTATTTTCGCAGATTGACGCACGCGCAGGTAGTGTGATAGAATTGTACTTCGGGTTCGAACTCACGACCTTCACATTCTGGACCAACACGCAGAAAAAAGCTGTTCACTATTCGAAATTTCTAAGACGTCCGGTCGACTTGCAAATATCGAATTAATTGAAAGTTCTCGCCGGACGACCGCCGACGACAGAATTTCATCGCACACTTGCAGATTCTGATAAGTTTCTAAGAACTGCCGGTCAAGTTCTGCGAGTGTGAGAAACTGGGCGATAGATGGCTGGCCTACCGGCGAACAGTGAATGGGAACTACTCAAATCTACTAACGGGTCTGTGACCGACAGTAGCAGTAGTAGAGGTTCCAATATTACACATCTTCTACTTCTACATTGGCACTACAGCCCAAATCGGGCCTTGGCCTCCTGACCTTCAGGTTCCTTAACATTTTTCATTATTTATTGTGGAAGGGTTGTTAGACCTTCGCACAACCCTCTTTCTACGAATTTTACCCAAGCGAGCAGTGTATTGAAATTATGCGAAGACCGGGATTTGAACTCACGACCTTCGCATTGTAGACCAACGCGCTACCCACTAGGCTACACCTTAGCTCTTGCACATAGCCGTTTATTTTTCCAATCCCATAATCTCCAAGAAATTAAATCCACATTTAAATCCCTCTAAAAGGAAGACTCCTCTAGTTTCGGTCAGCTGAAAAAAAAAACTCACATGGTGACTTATCCTCGCCCTGTTGCAAGAAGACAGCTGCAAATTGATATGTGGACAGCCACTGCACAGCGATCGTATCGAACGGATTATCATGTACGTTCGGCGGACAAGCAATCGCTCGCGCCAACTTTAAATCCGGCTTGTACTGTGCCAATTTTCCGCCGTGAAATCCAACAACAATTTGCTTGCCCTTCGGACTCCAACTTGCACATTTCGCCTGTTCCTGTTTATCGATCGAACAGAATTCAAAGGCCGTGTCATTCAGATTGTAAACAGATAGCGATCCGTCGCTCAAGACCAGGGCAAACATTGTCGCCATGACTGGATTCCAAAGAATTTGCAGCGCCTGGACATTGTCGTCGGCCGCTATTCGAATCACATTTTTGCAAGTGATGTTCTGAAAATTGAAAATAAAAATTGTTAAAATTTCCCAATGGTTCTGCTTGATGTGAGGTGTACTTACGGCCGACAAAAAAGACGGCACCGAATAAATGGCTAACAAAGCCGATCCGTTGAGGGTGTAATTCACGGCCAGCAGGCTCCCGTCGCTGCTCACGGCCAAGCTGTGCGGTACACCGGGAACGGGCACAATGCGTGCAAGCACTTCCTGGCCGGTGTCCTTTGCATCGACGAATCGCTGCAGCTGAATAACTTCACGAACGAACATTTCGAAAAAGAGAATCACAAAACCAAACCGTCAACGGGAATTCAAACTTGGACTCACCTTTGATTTCGGCGCGGTTCTGGTCGCCCAGAAACAGCAGGCCGAAAGCACTGGACGTTGCCAGTAAATTTACATTGCTCTTCGATTGAGCCGACGGCCCGAATACCGCCAATCTATCATGCAACTTGAACTGATACTCCTGTCCGCCAAAGAAATCGTACACTCATAAACATAACCTCGAAAATTGTTATTTAACACTCTACTTACGGTCACATCGATCGAACTCGGTGCTTCCATTGCCATTTTAGCAAAGCACTCGATCTCGTCCTTGATAAATTTCGATTTTAAATAACTTTATGGTACAATTTTACCGAGATTCTCCGTTATTTCCCAATGGACTGCGGGTTTTTGCGCTTTAGCGGCATAACTTTTGACAGTGCAATGAAGACGGCAAGTTAGGGGTGCCTGATGTGTCTTTCTGAGTTTGATAGTTGTTATACGACGGTTATGAAGTTCAGATCCCGTGGATTCAACGGTTTTATTATATTCTTGTCCATGCACGAGTGTAGATTTCCTGTATATAAGCAAGGCATTCTAGAAATACCAGGCCTTAAGGCTGAGCCAAGGCCGTCTAGAAATGCCAGGTCGTAAGACTTAGAGATACTGTTTATAAGTTTACAGTTGTCATCCAACTCAAAGTCTGATTAGTTTAATAACTTACTTATTATGTATTAGCTGAACAAGTCCAGTTTTATTCATTCGCATTATCGTGCATTATAGGACAACGACTGAATTTTACGAATCTCTTGTAATTTCAATGCTTCTTCGGAATTATAAATATATATATATATATATATTATGACAAATTCCTGCAAATCACTTATACCGCTTGCAGTGAAATTAAGTTTTGAATAGTTTACTTCTCTTGGCTCGATATGTTCAACAGCAATGCCCGGCAAATTTACCTAAAATTCAAGAATATAAATGAAACAGAAAACTTTAAACTTACCCAAAAAAAATCGCCTACATGAAATATATACGACAACGACTGAATAGCCAAGTCTAGAACGTCTGGAATGTTACAAATCTCTTGTAATTTCAATGCTTCTTCGGACAGAGAATAGAGCTGATAATGCACGGATTATGTACTTAAAAAAACCACGACTTTCTTTATTAATTGATGACTGAATGCTGTCCATTTCTTCCAATACATTTTTGTTATGTAAATTTTCTTAATAAAATGCTGAATTTTGCTTTTAACCATTTCACCGTATTTAATTTATTTTATATCAGCTTTCATCGTGAAAATAATTATTGCTCCGAAATGATTCCCATTTTGGATGATTGTCGCGGAGATGCAACAGTTACGGAAATATTTAGCGATGATTTTTCTTCGCAAGAAAGCAACATTGCTGGCAAAGAAGTTTAACTGAAAACCTTAAACGAAACGATTAGTTAAAACATAGATGGTATTGGAAAAAAGCATGCAAACCTTAATTAAACGATGTAGCATAACAGCATTCCGGAATGAAGTAAAATCAAGCCGTTCAAAGCGTGGTAAAATTTGTACAAATATTTGTGTATAGATGACAAGATTTTCAGATATGAAATGTTCATATTTTGTATTAATGGGCACCTCAGTATTCACATTACTGCAACATAAATAATTTCACTATGGAAATTTTGGCAACAATGGTTTTTCATTTGAAAATTACCTGAAATTCCGATCGAACGTATAACGCCATGGTTGAATGTAACTCAACCATAGTTCCAGCACTACCGACATTGAACTATCGAGCGGCCATCAAGCAATTATGCTTTTTAAAAATGGATAAATGCGAGCATTCATCATCGGCTGTGCTAATTTCCTTAGTATCGACATCGATGTGTTATCAATTTCGGAAGAATTGCCAAAGGCATGCAATTGTTTTACTAGAATTCTCACCACTCTTATAAACTCACTACTGGGAAGATCCTGAAAGGTAGATTTATTTCACGAACGTATCTCGATTCTTACCCTATTCACATCGACATCAAACCGAAGCCATGTATCTACGAAAAAATACAAAACAGATTCTGTTCGCCAAGTATATGCGCGCGGTGATTCTGGTGTTCGCATGACTGGTTTATTTGTCGCGGTAAAATGCATAACTGACGATAACCACAGGTTGCACAGGAATCGGCTGGGCAACTTTAACTGTTCCACAAATATTGGTTGGCATTACAACTATATCCGGATTGCTAGGCATAAATGCACCTAAATAGTGAGCTGTTAGATAGAAATAAGTCGTCTTTGATCGTTCATTGTGTACGTTTAGAGCAGCCGGAAACATTTTATGTAACGGAACGGTTCCGTGAATTACAAAATTCAGCATGAAATAATCGAATGCGTTCAGCGAGAGTGATGTAATGGATATAGTTAGTAAATTGTTATAGAACAATGAGTATTGTCCACTTTGCAGCATCTCGATTGTTTTACGCTGAAATTGATTAAGGTGAGAATTATTAAAACAAAATTTATAATTATGACTTGAAAACAATTACCGGCAACATATCAATGTTCAGCTCGAATTTTATAGCATCGTTTAGTAATCGATAGCATAAACGAAACATTGGTCTAGAATTAGAATCAGTGTTTTATTTCCACACCCAAAAAATTAGAAGGACTCAGACATCCTTCCCAGCGTGACGACACCACACCCCCGTCGTACAATATTTCGGTGCAAGTGAAAAATTCAAATTTCCGCGCATGCGAACTGCCGCCGCAGCAGATCAGGTGAGTCAGTCACAGTCAGTTCTAGATATCACGACGTACACCAGCGTTTTTAGGAGCAAGTTTTCGTCCGGAATTTCCTTCATACACATATAAAAACATATTCCAGCGATGCCCGCCAATCGTTTTCCTGTCCCGGTAAGTATTCCGATTGGTTTTTTCGTGTATTTTATTTCATTTCGATTGAAATGTGGATTTAATTTTTTTCTAGACATTTGCCTACAACGCCCGAATTATAAATGTTTTCCATGGAGATGGTGGGAGACGAAGGAACATGCAAAACATCCAGGAAATGCAAAGAGCGCGAAACCAGCAACCGAGCAGGAAAGCATATAGAACCCGATATCGGCGGGAGAGGAACCGTCGCCGAAGACGGGAAACGGTAAGATCTGTGGCATAATTATTTAATTTGTGGCATAAAGACATCAATTTTTTAATTCTCTGCAGGAGCGCAACGCAAATGGCGGAAACCGGCCACTGCCGAGTGAGGTGGGGAATGTTCCGTCTGCCACGCAAACTGAGCGCCCGCGATTGCAAACGTTGAGATGATCATGATCTCATATTATCATATAATCTATTATATTATCATATTATCATTTCATATTATCCAGAGCAACGCAAATGGCAACTCCGTGGGATCTCCGTCGGAAACATCGGGGTCAGGAACGGAAGCAGACCATCAGCGGTTGCTGTCTTTGGTTTTCGTTAGCTGGTTGCAACGTAGCAGCAATGCGACGCAACCCCAGGCGAGTGTAAATAATAATAATAATTCAACACAAAAATAAAATATTAATAATATCAATATGATTAAAAGCGTTTGCTGAACGAGTAACTAAAAGTTTTTCATTAAAAAGCCCTCTAACTTACACCTTTTCCTCCCCCTCTCTCCAATAAAGGAGAATGTTTCAGGATATCATCATCGCTGAGAAAGTTGATCGACGTTTATAGCAGGCAACTCGTGGAGAATGCTACACAAAAGAGAATTGCATTCCATTTTCGGCAATCTGGTGTAAGCTTTCCTTCCGTTTAATCTCCCAGTAAAAAGTAACACCTGATTCATTCATTCGATATTTTTATTTCAAAATCGGTTGCGGTTATTATAAAAATTAACTGCTATCATAAATTCGTGTTCTTCGTAAATTCGTAGATTTATTTCGGCGATTGAAATCCAAACGAAAACCGCGGCTATGTTCCTTACCAGGTTGAGTGTGAAGTTTTTGCGACGCATTCTATCGTGTTTCAGCATATCATCATCGCTGAGAAAGTTGATCGACGTTTATAGCAGGCAACTCGTGGACATAGTGAAAATATGCTCCACAGCGCGAGGGATGATCCCCGGCATTTCGGTGGTGGTGCCTGAAATCGTTTTCGTTGTTATTAATTTAAGATCCTTCTGGACAGCAGCGCTACTTACCGATTTGTCTACGCGTTTTTCCTCATCCTGAATAATAGAATTATTGTATTGTAGACTTGAGATTGGGACATCGTCCATTATATCGGTAAGCGAGAAATGTTTCTCGGTTACGCTTTTGCCAGACTCGGCGCCGTTTTTCATAATTGAAACATTCCCTGACGGTTCGTAAGCGACAGAAGTCTTCGCAACCGACGAGGTAGCTCTCTGGGTGAGATTGCCATGGCTCGAGCTGCACGTAAAATTGTCGTCCTTGCACACGACTAATGTAATTATTGCAAAACTCGTCGTCATGTTTCAAACTTACTGTGTGTCCGCAACGCGAAATCGAACTTGGAACCTGAACAACGCGATCGCAACATCATTTTCCGATAGTTTTGAGCACTTTGGCTGAATAGCGAGTTTCAGAAAACAGGATTGGCACGGAAAAAAACGCTCCGTCCAAGGAGGATATATAAAAGGAGTACCTGATAGTCTGTCTCATGTGGGAATATTTTTTGATTCGGAAATTTTCGAAAATTGTGTCCAAGCTTAACTTGGCTTCAAACTTTTACAAAAAAAATACAATAATTTGTATTCTTTCTTGGTTGCTAATATTCAGTCAGCAATAAAGTAATTTTCAATACAATGGTGTTTGCTGTTTCATTTCAGAAATTTTTATTTTTTCAATTTTTATTAGTTTTGGTTTGTGTTTAAGCTAAGTACTTTAGCAACGGACAATTTAACGCGGGACAGAGACTTACTTTGGGTTTAAGTATGTCAAACAAGGATAGCGAAACAATTTTTTCGAAAATTTGACAACTGTTTCGAACAATTTATCGTGGGAAAGAGTTAGTTGCAATATTTTTAAGTGTGGCAGACAAAGATAGCGAAACGATTTTTTTCGAAAAATTTCGAGCATTTCGGTAGTAAGGGAGGGAAATACATTCATTCCCATTGTGCTTACAAGGCAAAGCATGCTCATAGTCACTCCTTTTTATATATCCTCCTTGGCTCCGTCACAAAAAAAAACTTGCCAGAACAGCGACAATTGTGAAAGTGACAATTGTCTGCTACCTACAAATTTTTATCTGTCAGAATTATCCGCTCGTAATTTTCCTCATATGATAAAGATTTGGAGGGGTACATTTTTGTATGGAGGAATATTACGAGCGGATAATTTTATCCGGAATCCCGGCAATTTTACGAGCGGATAATTGTAATTTTATCCGGAATCCCGGCAATTTTACGAGCGGATAATTCTTACAGAGGGGTAAATTTTGTATGGAGGAATATTACGCGCGACGATGATTGCGGTTGACAAATTTGAGGAAGCGCAATATTCAATGTCCAAGTTCTAAGAGGATTCGAACCCAACGAAAAAGAAGTAAATTTTGTACTACATTCAATTCTTACGCAGATATTTGAAGAATTTCTTTCGCCTGATTTTCAGTATAGATACTGAACTCATCAATCAATATCGAATATTGATGCAATTAACGAGAACATTGATAAAAATAGGTACACAATACCAGAAAATTGGTTTTGAACATCCAGACATCAACTTATCTGGAGACAGTAGTATTGCGATACCCACAAATCCCAATTTGTGGGGGTAATACAATTTACTATTATGAAAACACACCACGTAATATTAATACCTTTTATTTTATAATCATGTTTGTCTTGCATCTTTAAATTACAACTCAAATTCCATCCTAAATTTTTTACCGTGGCAGGCATACTGTTTCCTGCTGCTGTGGTCCGTCCCAACAGATTTGTCATTTAGACATATTTTCGCTGAGATTTTTTTTTGAGTAATTTATTTGGCATATGGAATAAAGAAATTGTAGAGAAAGAACATCGAAATCTTGTGGATTTGTTTCGCGCGTTGTTGTCCTTAAACCCTACCATTCGAGCCAAAAATTGACTTTACTATATCTTGCAGTTCACGGATACTGCAACGGTCAACTAGAAGACCCAATTCGGGACACCGATGCATCAACGGATAATTGAGAACTTCCATAGTTCGGTTCTGAAAAAGATTGATTTAATAATTTTATAGAAATGTGTTTCAACTAATTTACTTTTTTCACTTTAGTGAGTGAAATTTTCTTCTAGAAACGGAAAAATACGTCACAGCGGGCTGCTTATCATAAACGACTCTTCCACATCCCACATCCCTGGAGTTGGCGAGATGCAATTTGCCGATTTGATTCTCCTGTTCTATATTCCAAATATAAACGTCCAAAAAAAATTAAATTGAAATTAAATTTTCGTCTGGCGAAAATTTACTACCGGATGACAGTTGCCAGATTATTTGATGGAATAAGAATGTTATTTGGTGTGAGTGGGACACAAACCTTTAGTTGTTTGGTGTGAGTGGGACACAAACCTTTCGTTGTTTGGTGTGAGTGGGACACAAACCTTTTGCTGTTTGGTGTGAGTTCGAACACTTTCACATTTTCCGGTACAATTGTGTCGTATTTCGCCTGTAATTCCTTAATCCGTCGAGATACTAGCACTTCTGTCGTAATAGAGTTTGGACAATGCATGTACAGCGATTGCGCGGAAAATTTTGTTCGAAATTTGAATTTTCTCAATTCTTTTCAAGTTCAAGTTCAAGTTATTTATTGCCACATGAAAAACTTACAAAATATACATAATGAAAACTTAAGAAGTATGAACACACAATGACTGTTTAAGCCCTTTTGTTAAATTTGTACTGTGCATACGAGCATTTGGGCGCAGCAACGCTAACTAATATAATCTAATGTTACAATAAAGAATTCTTAACATATTTTTATTTATATATTTTGGCAAGACGGAGTCTAAACGATCTAAATGAGAGAGCAGGTACAGTAGTAAAGAATAATTAAAAGATATAAAAAAAATTAACAAACACGCAAACACCGAGAGAAAAAAGACGAATCAGCCAATAAGTGGCCGTTCTTTTGGAATACATTTTTTAACGAGTTTAAGGGAGTGGAGAGATAAATCACAGCTCTCCATCCGAAATAAGGCACTGCCATATTTATCACATTAAACTATGTTTAAATAAAATTAGTCAATAAGTAAAAAGTAAAATATTTTAGTTATAAACTTTGGAAGGTAATGAGTGATTTAGGTATAATAACAAAATGAAAAAAAAAAAAAAAAAAAAATAGAATTAGTGAGAATGGGAATGATAATGATAATGATAAGGTTTTGATGAGTACGTAAAAGTAGCGATAATAAGAAGTTAAAAGTGTGAAAATAGTAAATTCGTAATAAGAAGAAGTGGTTAATAGCAATATTAATATTGTAAAATAGAGATTACTGATTTTATTTTTTTTTTGTTATTAGTTTTGAAAATTCACAGCCGTTAACCAATGAAAGGTAACAATGATAGAATAAGAAGAAAGGAACTAAATGTCTAGGTATAATGAGCTTAAATACTAAGATAATATGCATAGAAAAATTATAAGTTGGAAAAATAAATGGTTGCCAGTGAATTCTAATACATGGCTTAACTTACGCTAATAGCAAGATGAAGTGGGAACAAAATAGAAATCAAAAATTTTCTTTAAGTCTAAATACAAAATTAAAATTAAATATATATAAAGGTACGTATGAGAGAAAAAAGGAAAAAAAAGTAATGGTCACAAGAGAACATTAATAATGCCTAAAAGTAATAATAAATGAAAAGGAACAATTTTAGTTAAACAGATCAGGTTCTATATAGAAATAGGTATGGTAATGAAAAGGATAAAAATGGGAGAAATTAAGCGGTAAAAGAAGATGAATTCGATTAAAAGAAGTCAAGAGAGGCCGTTGAATCTAAAAAAGATTCGATGAACTGTCCCGAAGACTTAACCTCTCAGATGCGTAGAGTCTCTTCCATTGTAAAAGCTAGAGATGCGGTTGTGTCCTGCAGGGGGGCCAGTTAGACCGCAATTGATCAGGTTAAGGGGTGAAAGGTAGAAGTAATTGTCCAGGAACGCCCCTTGATGCCTGAAGTAGATGTTGCGAATCAACTCGTTGCTGTGATGTTCCAATTTTGGTGCTCTTTTTAGCCAGAGGCCTGCCACGTAACTCGTTAGAGGTTCAATGTTAGCGCATTTGTAAATATATTTATTAGAGTAATATCTTTTATTGGATTTTTTTTTTCCCAATGCAGAGCCTAAGAATCTTTCGTTCAAAGGCCTCTAGCTTACGAGCAACAGTAGTTGAAATCGCGAACCAAGTTGCGAACCCATAGGTAATGATGGGGCGAACTACCTGTTTATAAAGTAGTAGTTTGGAGCTACTATGCAAGGGGCTGTTCCAGTGAAATAAGGAGAGGTAAGCTAAGAACACTTGATTAGCTCTGGTTAGTTGCAATTTAATGTGTCCGTTAAACTTCCACAAATTACTCAGCTTTACTCCCAGGTATCTCAATTCGCTACGAAGAGGAATGGTTTTCCCATCTAGTAACAGACGCAGCTTTCTGCTCATGGCCACTGTGCCTCTGCGACCTTTACCAGAGGCATTGCGGAGGCAAATCATTTCAGATTTGTTGGGGTTTATTGTAAGCTCCCAGGTGTTGTAAAAAAAGCTGATGGTGCTTAAGTGCGTCGCAACCTTTTTGAGGGCAATTTCAGGCTTGTCAGCCGATGCGTAGATGGCCGTATCATCGGCATATAGTATCGCGTTGGAGTTGCTGCCTGAGGGGTATCGGTCAACGTGAGGAAAGTCATACAAGAACAGGTTGTATAGTTTGGGACCCAGTATGGACCCTTGGGGCACTCCCCGGCCCATGTTGAACTCTTCGGATTCCTCTCCATTAATGCTCACTCGAATTTTTCTGTTTTTTAGAAAGCTGTAGATCAATCTAAACAGGTGTGAGGGCAACTTGGTTTCAAGTAACTTGTAGAGGAGGCCATCAGTCCACACCGAGTCAAAGGCCTTACAAATGTCCAAGCAGCATAAAACCGTCGTTTTTTTGTTCCTCAATCCGTTAATAACATCATCCCCAAGTGTAAGGAGGGCATGCTCAGTGGAGTGCGAAGCTTTAAATCCAAATTGTTCCTGGGGGATAATCTTATTTTTCTCGCAGAATTCATCCAAGGCCGAAGCGATTGATCTTTCAAACAGCTTACCCAGGTTAGAAAGCAGTGAGATTGGTCTGAAGTCGGCAGCCACTCTAGCCGAGCCCTTTTTTCTAATAGGGATGAGTTTAGCTGTTCACCAGCACGGAGGCACGTAGCCAGAGCAGATACAGTTATTGAAAGTCACCGTTAAGAATTCCAATGCTTTGAACGGCAATTTTTTTAGGATGTGGTTTGTAATGCCGTCGGGGCCTGAAGATTTCTTTCCCGCAATTCTGCGAATCAGCCCCTTAATGGTTTCTGGCTTTATGAAAGGCTCCGACACATCTCCAATAGATTGATTCTCTTCGGAGAAGCAAACTAAGGAAGCAAAAATCCCGGACTGGTCTTCTTCGAAACTTTTAATTCTTTCTAACACCAACTCGGAATTTTCAGGAAAAATATCCGGAACGCGCGGAGAGTATAGGTCTTTATAATAGTCAGAGGAGATGGAAAGCATCTCCTCGTTAGAGTGGTGGGAAACTCCATTTTTGGTGATACTATCGATAGTGCTATCAAATTTTTGTCTTCCAATGATCCTATTGATGACTCTGAAGGTGTTGGGACCCGGCTTTAGGCTGCGAAGAGTCTCTTTAAAATGGTTGTTAAAATGACTGCTAATATCGCGATCGATTTGTGTGGAGAGATCTCTGATTAGTCTCTGTAGCCTAATGCATTCATTGGTCCAGAGCCCTTGATTGGTCTCAAGACGCCTCTTCAGCAGGTTTCGCCACCTTTCTCAATTCTTTTTCTTTATGAAGTAAACACAATCATAATGAATTGTTATTTATGAAAGTCATATTTATTTTTGATTTTAATGAGCATTCTATTCAAAAACTTGCAGCTTAACACAAGCTTGTGGTCATGTCTGTACATTTGAAAACCGTCAAACTTAAGTTAGGCTGTTTTCCAGATTTCTTATGTTGCCTTTTTGTGCTTCTAAACTCACGCTGAACTGTTGGCATTATAGCATTGTCCAAACTCTATTAGGAGAGTAGTGTTAGTGTATATCGAGTATGTTTAATAAGGCTGCCTGTTTTATCGCAGCCGCAAGAAATATAGCAGGTTTTGATGGCGTTGAGGAAGTGATAACAGTTCTTCTAAATGGCATTTCTTCACTATTGGATTCGCGAGACGACAGGTAAATTGAATTCAAATCTTAGTGTCTGTTTTAGTTGTAGCGAAATGATGAACAAATAGGTGGTCAGCGGATGCGCCAGCTGAAAATGGAGAAAGTAGGAATTGTTGGAAGGTTTGTACTTATTGCAATAATCAGATGATGTTTTTATTTTACTGATTTTTTCTTTTTTAGTGGATTAATTGGACGATTATGGGCAATAACAATGCTTTTTGCCAATGTAGGTTATCAAGTTGTATTGTACGATATTTATCACTATCAGAATTCCTTAATGCAAGGAATTGACATAAAACGGTTCCAAATTAAGATGTGGAAATCGAATTATTCTCTGGCTCATCATTTAGTGAAGGGAAGCAACAAACAACAACATCTCTACACCAAATACATAAATATAAATAACACAAAATAAAAAATTGACAAAAAATTGGCATCAATTAGCATTAAGTCTACGCTTTAAACACAGCTTATCAATAGAGAATTCGAATACATCAGCATTCTCATTAACTTCTCTCGCGAGTCGCGAAATCGGCTCATTCGTACCATAGTTTGTCCCGTGAAAGCAAATCTGTAGCAATCTAGACTGCCTTGGTAAAAATTGACCAACAGCAAACTGCATCAAACTCAAAAGTGTAGGAGAATCAGCCATCACTGTAAGAAATTGATGAGCAAAAACTACATCAGCTACCTCACGTCGTTTCGAGAGTGACGACATATTTAAAAGCTTAAGTCGATCGATGTAAGGAGGAAGACGCACTCTGTCACTCCCATTAAGGTGGCATAAGGCTATTCTCACAAATTTACGTTGAATTGATTCAATTCTACGAATGTTCTCAACATAAAAAGGAAACCAAACTTGAGAAGCATATTCAAGATGAGATCTAACGAAGGTGTTATAAAGAATCAATTTAACAAAGGGATTGTTAAATTCCTTGGATAAGCGTGTGGTGAATCCCAACATAGAATTACCTTTTTGCACAATCTTATTTATATGCAAGCTAAAATCAAGTTTATGATCAAACGTAACACCTAAGTCAATTATGGAGTTGAAACGATCCAACATACAGTCATTAAGATTATATATAATTACAAAAGGTGAGACTTTCTTAGTAAATGACATAACATGACATTTATCCACATTCAAACGAAGATCATTGTGGCGACACCAATTACTAAAATTAATCAAATCTTCTTGAAGAAAATCGTCAGAGTTGGAACTAAGGGACCTAAAGATCTTAATGTCGTCTGCATAAATAAGTACTTCAGAGTATTTAAAAACAGAGGCAACATTATTAATGGCCAGGACAAACAAAAGTGGTACCAAACGACTTCCTTGCGGAACACCAGAATGCGCAGTAAATGGCTTAGAAGTAAAATCACGAAAGAGAACTTGATAAGTTCTATTAAGTAGATACGACTTAATCCAATTAATAAACCATGTAGGAAAACCCAACATGTCTAATTTCAATAAAATAATGGAATGGGGTAATTTATCGAAAGCCTTACTAAAATCAGTATAAATACAATCAACCTGATTACTGACTGTTGACCAATTTTTGACAAAACCATGTTGTTTACTTGAAATTAGAGATTTACAGTGAAACGATATGCACTCAAATACTTAAGACTCAAAAAGTTTTGAAATAGCTGACAGTTTGGCTATTGATCGATAGTTGACAACCGCAGATTTTGTTCCACTTTTGTGAGTCGGTATGATAAAGGAGGCCTTCCATACGTTCGGAAAAATCCCAGTTTTTAGGGAACTTTGAAAGAGGAGGGAGAGTGGCTCAGCAATAGAGAGACAGCAGCGTTTGAGGACAATAGCAGGAACACCATCTGGGCCAGGAGAAGAAACATCCTTAAGGCGAGAAATATGGTTAACTATATCATTATAAGTAATCGGTATACTAGAGAAAGTAGATGAAGCGGTACCTCTAAAGCTATCAAAGTACGACATGTCAGGGATAAAATTACTACCAGAAAAAGATCCACTGAAGAATGTGGCAAAAAAATTACAAATAATAAATTGATCATTACTATTGTTGCCAAGGAATTGAAAAGAAGCTGGATAACACTTCAAGTAAATATTCAGCATATAAGCGATTAGATAAATCTTTGAATAAGTCATAGTATTCTGTATACATACGAAAATCAGTGTCATTATTTGTCCTAGTATACCTATTCCACGCAGCATTACGAGAGTTGCGAATCGCACGCAACTCACTCGTGTACCAAAAATACAACAATGAGATATTCTTCCGATAAGTAAAAGGAACTGAAGCAACAAAAAATTGGTACAGAATATAATAAAAATGTTGTGCCGGAACAAGTTCAAAATACCTTAAAACATACCAAAATTGAACTTTAAAAATCTTTTATCCGGTGGTCTATAGCGTGGTAAATTATCGGCTCGAGAGCAGGTACTTCCAGTCTGAAGGAGTTAGCGAAAGACGCTATATTTATCCAAGAATGTGTTCCTGAAAATCTTGATATGAAGAAAAAAGTTTATTACGGTCTTGATGTCGATCGTTGGAGGCACGACATTTCCATCCAGTTCGGTTAGCATGTTCCTACTATCGAAATTCAGTGATGGGTCAAAACATAAGTCGCAGGTTATTATCGCATAGTTTAAATAAAAATCACTTATGTAATTTCAATCAATATTTATTCAGATGGTTGTTTTTATTCATCCTGTCATTCATTATTATGTTCCGCTCGTCGAAATAAATCTCCATGGACGCGGACAATCATCAAAAGACGTAGGCAATAATAGAAAAAATCGAATTCAATAAGCAATAATTAATGAAGCCTGGAGTTCAGTTGCCTACGGAATATTGGATGTTAAATATATTGATAGTTATGTCGGATGGACTAACGTTCTTAGAAAAATTGGAAACATATCATTTGAATGCTGAAGGTATGAAAAATTACTGTGAACGTTATTTGAAAACGATTTATGCTGTGAGCGAAACGATGTATGAAACACCACAAATGGATAGAAAAATAACTGAAAAAGTTTTAAAAGAATTAGAAGTAACCTGTTCAATTGATAAATTACAGGAACAACGAGAATGGCGTGATACTGGTTTGACTAAGCTCAGCTCAGCATTTTGAAGAAAAAATGGAAATGGAATAAGGTTCTTGTTAGAGTTTTTGAATGGCCACCTTTTGAGTGGAAACTGTTATTAAAGAATATGCAAATAAAAATGTTCAAATATTTCAGAATAAATTCTTGATTTCTTAACGCTTTATCTCAGTCATTTCAATAATCTTATACTATCCATTCAACAGGAAGGGCTTCCAATGGATCTAGAAGCTTTACGACGGATCTATACACGCTTCCTCGAGCAGTTCAATCTTTCTCCTGACCAAGTTCATAAAGATCTCGCCACATTCTGAGAAGCAAAAAAGTCGTGAAGATCGTAAACGGTTTTTTCGTTCTAAAAATAACCTACGAATTTTCAATCACAACGGAGGTGGCATTAGAGGGAAGATAAATATATCTACATTGATGCGAACTTATGTCACTTTATGTCATTGTCATTATAAAAACCGGCCCAAGTGACTCCTTCGAAAATGAAGAAATACTGGACAACAGCTGGACCGTATACAGAAATGATAGGAATTACAGCGTAACAGGTCTGTCAAAAGGAGAGGGTGTCCTAATTGCAGTTCACAAATCTTTATCGAGTGAGATTGTAGACAGAACAACTTTTTTTGAACATAAATTTATCAGAATCAAATTGATTAACAGATATGTTTACATCAGTGATGTATACCTAGTCTAGCCATAAATATTGTTACAAGGTTTGGCAACCCTGCAGAAAGGAACCGTTATATTGCATTTCTTAAAAATTGAGCTAATCGCTATAGTACGCTTGTGCTTGATGCATTTGTCATCATTTGAGTTTAATTTTTAGTGTAGTGAACATGGATTGGGGTGACAAAGAAAATAGAATTGCTGTGATTGCACTTCATAAAGTAGGAATGCAACCAAGTGATATTTTTGAGACTCTGCATACCCTTGGTATAAGCCGAATGTTTGTATATCGGGCTACTGAAAGATTTAATGATACGTCTGGAGTAAGTGACCGTGAAAGAAGTGGCCGTCCGCGAACTACTCGAACACCTCAAGCCGTGCGCGAGAGAATTCGCCGTAATCCTCTTCGGAAACAAAAAATTTTATCGCGTGAGATGAAAATACCCCAAAGAACAATTTCACGTATTATCAAAAGTGACTTGGGGTTGGGTGCTTATCGGAGATCTACCGGGCATTTACTAACAGATTCGTTAAAAAAAATAGAGTGGAAAAATCAAAACGATTACTTTGCCGGTACGCAAACCAAGAACACAATTTTGTTTACGGACGAAAAAATTCTTACTGTCGAAGAAACATTTAATAAACAAAACGATAGGGTTTATGCTCGCAGTGCCAGAGAAGCTTCTCAAGTTGCCCAAAAGGTTCAAAGAGGTCATCATCCAGCCTCAGTAATGGTTTGGTGGGGTGTTAGCTACAACGGGGTGACAAAGTTGCATTTTTGTGAGAAGGGTGTCAAAACGTCTGCCAAAATTTATCAAGAAAGTGTCCTTGAAAGTGTAGTGAAACCTCTCAACACGTCATTATTCAAAAATCAGCCTTGGAGTTTCCAGCAAGATTCTGCACCAGGTCAGAAGGCGAAGTCAACCCAAAAATGGCTTGAAGAAAATGTTCCAGATTTTATTAAAGCTGAAGATTGACCTTCCTCTAGCCCAGACCTGAATCCGCTGGATTAGGAATTATGGCCTGTCTTAGAGCAAATGACGTGCTCTAAAAGACATCCTAATATCGAATCCTTAAAGAAGTCTCTTATACATGCAGTCGCCAACTTTCCGATTGAAGTCGTGCGTGCTTCCATAGATAAGTGGCCAGCTCGATTAAAGGCTTGTGTAAAGGCAAAAGGCAATCACTTCGAATAACTTGTTGCAATTTCCGTTGTTGACAATGCATTTAATAAATAAACAATGATTTCTTAACATATAACACCTCTTTTATTGAACAGTGCTTCAAAAAGTTTGTAACAGTATTTATGGCTAGACTAGGTATATCCAGCCTAACTCTGAAGACCACAAATATCACGACATTCATGACATTTTTCATAGTGTTAATTGCTTCTTAAAATAGAATGACAAACTTTCAACACCTTTAAATCTTCTCTTCAACAAGTCACTGTCATTGGGAACTTCCCCTCGGCCTGGAAATCGTCGTATCTCACACCCATCCACAAGAATGGAGACAAACGAAAGGTTGATCACTATTGAGGTATAGCAATTCTATCAGCTATACCGACATTTTTCGAAAAAAAATATTAAAACTATTCTCAATGACCAGCAGCACGGCTTTAGGAAAGGTCGCTCGATCACGACGAATCTCAAGATTCTTGTATCTACAAAGCGTTCGATCGAGCTGATCACAATGTCCTGATTTTAAAGTTAAAAAAAATGGTGTGACAGGATCCTTACTTGACGTGCTTAAATCCTATCTTAATAATAGACCTCACTTTGTTAAGTTTCAAGGTTTTATTTTCAAGGAAATATTAGTGTCCTCTGGGGTACCCCAAGGAAGTCACTTGGGACCTCTCTTATTTAATGCTTTCATCTCAGACCTATCAGAAGTATTGGCAAATAATTCATATCTGATGTACGCTGAATGATCTGAAAATATATCATGCCATAACCTCGCCCACAGATGCCGCATTCCTGCAATCCAAGCTTATTGCGCTGGATCATTGGTGCAGTCAGAACAAATTAGAATTTAATGTCAGTAAATGCCAAGTGATAAGCTTCTCACGTAAGTCATCCGTCATCACCATGACTATATCCTAAGTGAAACTCAACTGCACCGTGTTGATCAAATTGAGGACCTCGGCTTACTACTGGACAATAAACTGTGCTTCAAATCTCACTATAATCGAATAATTTCAAAAGCCAATAAACTTCTTGGGTTCATTAAGAGAAGAGCCAAAGAGCTTAGAAATGTATGATTATCTTTATCGATTTTAATTAAAAACACTTTTTGTGCTAGAAAACAGACTGCCACAACATGTCAAATCGAATTATGAAACTAACAAATCTTGCTCGGACAAATTAGACTTAGTTCATAAAAACCTTCTATTCTACGTCATTGTTTCCAGCCTTACGGCCTGGTATTTCTAAAAGGCCTTGATACAAGACACAAACCAAGTATTACACACCTGTACGGCGGCAAGTTCAGAGACTATCTCCTTATCACGATTCATGTTTAAGCTGAGAACACACCGTACTGAGGGTTTAGCCCATACAAAGGCATAACCCCGCAAACGAAAAATGGACTACTCTATTGGGTCTTGGAATGTTCGATCCTTATTTAGGACAGGAGCTCTGAAAGAGTTTCTCGAAGAAGCGGCAAAACACAACATCAACATAACTGCCATCCAAGAAACGAAATGGCTCGGTAGCGAAATCATGGACATGAGATCATACACAATCTATCCAAGTGGAAAATTGTCGGGAAGCAGAGAGTTTGGAGTCGCTTTTGTCGTTGACAAAAAATTTAAACAGCAGGTCCCGAGCTTCAGACCAGTAAGTGAAAGATTGTGTGCAATCCGAATAAAGAATAAATTTTTCAACACTTGGTTGATCAACGTTCACGCACCAACAGACGATAAAGACGATGTAACTAAAGACGAACTTTATGCCACCCTAGAGACAACTTATGATTCACTGCCCTCGAATGACCTAAAAATTCTCTTAGAAGAATTTAATGCAAAAGTCGGAGAGGAGGAGGCTCATAGAGGAACATCCAGTCTCCATGGCATAACCAACGACAATGGCTAACGTATTATTGATTTCGCAAGCAGCAAAAATATGATTGTAAGTTCTACGTACTTCCCACGTCGCGATATTAACAAACGAACGTGGGCATCACCAGATGGTCACACCTTCAACCAAATAGACCACGTTCTAATTGAGAAAAGGGCTGCTTCCAGCATACTTGATGTACGAACTCTCCGCGGTGCGAATTGTGAATCTGATCACTATCTAGTCAGAGCTAAGTATCGATGCAAAATAGCTTGTCGTGGATATTCGAAAACGAGTAGAGCTCGCAAATTTAATGTCGACAAGCTTAACGACGAAACGGTGGCGCAGGCTTACATGTTAGCATGTAATAAACACCTGACACCAATATATGAAAATATACAAAATATGCCAGTGGAGAATGCGTGGATGAAAATACGAGACGGCATCAAATCCTCCGCAGAAGAGGTATTAGGATATCAAGCACGGCGAAAAAATAATGATTGGTTCGACCAAGAATGTCGCGACGCAATAGATAGAAAGAACGAGGCTTACAGAATTTTTACTGAACGACCAACACGAGCCAAAAAAGAAAGATATGACGAGCTTAGGCGATATGCGAAACAGACCTGCAGACGAAAACAAAGGAAGTACCATAATGACAAAATACAGAAAATGGACGACATGAGAAAAATAAAACGCGGGACGCATACGCAATAGTAAAAGACTTAAAAAGGGATATAAGCCAAAAACCAGTCTCTGGAAAGACGCAGAGGGCAACATCATCAGCGACACACAAGAAATCAAAATCAGATGGGCTTCATACTTTGAGCATCTTTTGAATCCCACCCCATTAGCACCGATCACAACAGACAACATTTCAATTGAAGCCTCAACTGACGAAGATGAACCATCATCGACACTACCCACGCTTTCTGAAATCAAAGCAGCCCTATGGACCAAAAACTAAACAAAGCGCCGGGAATTGACGAAATACCAGTTGAACTTCTGAAAAACGGAGGAAACTGTGTCGCTGAAATACTGTACAACATGATATGCAAAATTTTGACAGAGGAAATCATACCCGGCGACTGGCGAAAAAGCATTATATGTCCAATTTACAAGAAAGGAGACAACCTCTGCTGTGAGAACTACAGAGGTATATCATTGTTGTGTACGTCCTATAAAATACTGACAAAAATAATTGAACGTCGTCTTAAGCCCTATACTAATCAAATAATTGGCGAATACCAAGACGGATTCAGAACCGGACGATCTACATCAGATCAGATATTCTCTGTGAAACAGGTGCTTGAGAAATGCTGGGAATATAACACAGACGTGCACCAAATCTTCGTAGATTTTAAACAAGCATACGACAGTATCGACAGGAGCGTACTGTACCAAATCATGCTTAACTTTGGAATTCCTCCAAAACTAGTCCGACTAACAAGACTATGACGAACTGAATCCCAAGTGAGAATACAAACCGATTCCACGACCAGCTTTCGAACGGAATGTGATTTAAAGCAGGGAGATGGTCTAGCCCCCATGCTTTTCAACTTGTCACTAGAGTATGTCGTCCGAAAAATCCCAGTCGACACCGACGAGACACTACTATTCAAGTCCACCCAACTAGTAGCATACGCTGACGACATTAACATTCTAGCAAGATCCTTCCCTAGTGCTAAGGAGGTATTTGTCAATCTTGACTCTGCCACAAAACAAGTCGGGTTCCGCATTAACGAAAACAAAACAAAAGTAATGACGCAAACAAGAAGGAGAGCGCCTATCAGACAAAATATAACAATTGCGGAATATAATTTGGAGAGAGTGGACAATTTCTTATATCTTGGGGCTAATCTAGCAAAGGACGGTAATGAAACAGACGAAATCAAACGGCGGATAATACTAGCGAACAAGACGTATTATTCGGCACTTCCAATAATGAAATCCAAGAAAGTGCACAGGAACAATAAGCTGCGGATATATAAAACTATTGTACGACCTGTGCTCTGTTATGGCAGCGAGACGTGGACATTAACGCGAACTTCCGAAAAAGCAGTTAACACATTCGAAAGAAAGGTCCTCCGAAGAATTTTGGGACCTGTGAACGAAGGAAGGGAATGGCGAATAAGATACAACCATGAGTTGTATCAACTCTACGACGAGCCAGAAGCTTCGACGTTCATCAAGCTACGTAAACTGCAGTGGGCTGGCCATGTAGAGCGAATGGAAGACAGAAGAATCCCCAAACGTGCTCTGAAAGGCAAAGCGAATGGTAACCGGCCAGTAGGCAAGCCACGCAAGCGATGGGAAGACTCGGTTGATGAAGATAGCAAAGCCATCTTAAGAAACATAAAAGAATTATGATTGGGCGTAAAGCCCAATCATATGATACTCTAGATGAAATGAGAAAATATGTCACCTCCAATTCTTTTAAATAATTAATAGTGACTTTTGTATGGGAGGTGGTAGAAGAAGAGGAGGAAGGTTTGTAATTTTTGGATATGACACCTAATGTGGTATGCAAAATACTTCGTGCTGAATTTAAGGTTTGTAGCTTTTATTATTTTCAATTAGACAAAGTTTTCCTGAAATTGAGGCATTTGTATGGGAGGTGGCAAAAGAAGTGGAGCGTTTAAGATGATTTTGAAACTGCTTATCATCATCCTTGGTGGTTGGATGGGTATAGACAGGGTAGGCATCTGATCGGCGTCATTAGGCGACGCCCAGTGTTGTAACTGTCATATACACATCAATTGTGCTCATCATACCTCCTCGTGGTAGCCACCGGATCCTGGTCTTGTCCATCCGGACTTGACTTGCTGAACTGATGGGCGCGAGTGCTAATAAAACAGAAAAATTCTAGCACTATAATAATATGGCCCTCCAAGTTGGGGGTTGGGCGATGTGTTAACAACTCATCCTCGGAAAAAACACACCCGTTTCGAAACCTGAAGCAACGCCTCGGACTGGATTGATTCAACGGCAACGACCACGCAAACGAAAAATGGACTATTCCTTCGGATCTTGGAACGTGCGATCCCTGTACAGAGCAGGAGCAGTGAGAGAGCTTCTGGAACAGGCAGTCAAATACAATATAAACATAATTGCACTCCAAGAAACTAAATTATTAGGTAACGAGATTAATGACTTAAGATCGCACACAATTTTCAAAAGTGGGAAATCATCGGGAAGCCGGGAATTTGGAGTTGCGTTTATCGTCGACAAGAAGTTTAAACACCAAGTTACCAACTTCAAATCCGTCAATGAACGATTGTGTGCAATCCG
Source organism: Chorisops tibialis (assembly GCA_963669355.1). NCBI lineage: Eukaryota > Metazoa > Arthropoda > Insecta > Diptera > Stratiomyidae > Chorisops > Chorisops tibialis. The sequence continues at coordinate 293,417,132 of OY770262.1, forward strand.
CATCAAAACAAGTTTTTTTAATGTTTGGCTTATTAATGTCCACGCCCCAACGGAAGACAAAGACGACGAAGTTAAAGACGATTTCTACAGCACCTTAGAATCAACATTCGACTCCCTTCCGTCGAATGATATTAAAATAGTATTAGGTGACTTTAACGCGAAAGTGGGCAAAGAAGAAGCATACATAGGGACAATTGGAAGGCATAGTCTCCATGATATTAGTAACGACAACGGCCAGAGGCTGACTGATTTCGCCAGCAGCAAAAACCTTATTGTAAGCTCGACATGCTTCCCGCATCGTGACATTCATAAGAGAACGTGGGCTTCACCCGACGGAAGAACATTCAATCAAATAGACCATGTTCTAATAGAGAAAAGGACGGCCTCCTGCATTCTCGACGTGCGTACATGTCGAGGGGCTAATTGCGACACAGACCACTATTTGGTAAAGACCAAGTTTCGATGTCGAATCGCAAACCGAGGACACTCAAAAATACAACCGGTTCCTAAATTCGACATAGGGAAATTCAAAAACGAGAAAATAGTTGCGAAATATGCGTTAGCCTTGGAGAGGCACTTCACGACAATGCTGAATACCACTGTCAGCATGCCAATAGAAGAAATGTGGCAAAAAATCAAAGATGGCATTACATCTGTCGCAGAGGAGGTGATAGGACAACAACCCCGGCGCAAAAGAAATGATTGGTTCGACAAAGAATGCCAAGATGCCTTAGAACGAAAAAATGAAGCTTACAAAATATTAACGGAACGGCCGACACGAGACAAACAAGACAAGTACAAGGATCTTAGACGATTTGCAAACAAAATATGCAGACAAAAAAAACGGAAGTACAATAATGACGAAATTAAAAACATGGACGAACAATTTAAATTACACAACACAAGAGCCGCGTATTCCCTTGTCAAAAGGATGAAAGAAGGTTACAAACCGAAAACGACCCTATGCAAGGATGCGGAAGGGAACATTATAAGTAACGCGGAAGATATAAAACTAAGATGGGCACAATATTTTGAACACCTTCTTAACCCGAGCCCATCACCTACACGAACAGCAGCAGCAGATACAATAGCAGGTATAACTGATGTAACAGCTGATGAAGGATCCGCTTTGAGTCCTCCCACACTCGAAGAAGTAAAAACAGCCCTAAGGAACCACCCAAACAACAAAGCGCCGGGCACTGATCAAATCCCAGCTGAACTTCTGAAAGCCGGCGACACCTGCATAGCGCATCTCCTACATAGATTAGTCGCGGATATATGGACGCAGGAAATACTTCCTGAAGATTGGCGCAAGAGCATCATATGTCCAATTTATAAAAAAGGTGACAAACTCTGCTGCGAAAACTACCGAGAAATATCTCTGTTGTGTACGTCTTATAAGATTTTGACGAAAATTCTAGAAAAGAGAATTAAGCCCTATGCTGATAAAGTAATTGGTGAATACCAAGGCGGATTTAGAGCTGGACGCTCAACCACGGACCAGATATTCTCAGTTAAACAGGTGCTGGAAAAGTGCTGGGAATATAATATTGATGTGCACCAGATATTTGTTGACTTCAAACAAGCATACGACAGTATCGACAGGCGCGTACTGTATAAAATCATGTTGGAGTTTGGAGTCCCACCGAAACTGGTTCGACTGACAAGAATGACAATGACTGAGTCTTTGTCACAAGTCAGAGTAGAAAACGATCTGACTTCCAGTTTTAAAACAGACAACGGCCTTAAACAAGGTGACGGCCTCGCACCAATGCTTTTCAACTTAACACTCGAATATGTTGTTCGGAAACTTCCCGTTGACACCAAGGGAACACTATGCTTCAAATCCACACAACTCGTAGCATATGCCGACGACATAGATATCCTTGCAAGATCTCTGGAGAGTGCTAAGGAAGTATTTGTAAACCTTGACTCGGTAGCAAGGGAAGTTGGACTACGCATTAATGAAAACAAAACAAAAATTATGACGCAAACTAGGAAAAAGACGCCAATCAGACAAAATATTACAGTAGGAGACTATAACCTAGAAAACGTAGACAACTTCATATATCTAGGGGCAAATCTATCGAAGGATGGAAGCGAACCCATCGAAATTAAAAGAAGGATAATGATGGCAAACAAGACTTATTATTCGGTACTTCCAATAATCAAAAACAAGAACGTGCACAGGAAAACAAAACTTAAGCTATACAAAACAATCATAAGACCTGTGCTATGCTATGGCAGCGAAACGTGGACATTAACTCAGGCGTCCGAAAAACGACTTAACGCCTTTGAAAGGAAGGTCCTCAGAAGAATCCTCGGACCTGTGAGGGAAGACTCGATCTGGAGAATACGATACAATAGAGAATTGTATGCCATCTTCGACAATCCAGAAGTGTCAACCCTCATAAAATTTAAAAAATTACAATGGGCTGGTCATGTGGAGCGGATGGATGACGGAAGAATTCCCAAACGCACACTAAAAGGGAAAGTCAACGGACAAAGACCGGTCGGAAAACCACGAAAGCGCTGGGAGGATTCGATTGACGCAGACAGCAAATCACTGCTAAGATTTTCAAACTGGAGGACGCGGTCACTGAACCGAGATGGATGGAGGCAAAGCATTCAGGAGGCCAAAGTCCGATTTGGGCTGTAGCGCCATCGTAAGTAAGTAAGTATCATCATCCTTATCACCACGCTTTGATTCAATTTCAAATTCGATTGTTCTAATATATTCGAAGGAGAAATGCTTTTCTTGAATTTATAATACAGATATTTGTATGGGAGGGGGTAGAAGGAGTGAAGAGGAGCTGATAATTTTTCTTAGCATTTATTGCAATTGTTAAAAAACAAATTCTGGCAAAATTTTAGGTTTATACTTTTTCTAGTTTTAATGGAAATCGATATAGTGCACTTAACAAAAATTATACATTTGTATGGGAGGGGGTAGAAGGAGTGTACGGATCAACACACATTTTTTTCTCGTTATTAATATTTCTATTTTTATACTTTATGCAAAATATCAAGTTGATAGCATTAACAGTTTCGAAGAAAAATAATTTAATTTAAATTTCAAAATTTCGTGAAATTTGTTTGGGAGGGGGTAGAAGGAGTGAGGTGAAGTTGAAATTTTTTTCAATTCTGATTGGGAGTATAATAAAATTAATTTTGACAAAAATTCGTTTTTATAACTTTGCTAGTTTCAATGAAAATCGAAAAACTGCCTTTTTCAAAATTATGCATTTGTATGGGAGGGGGTAGAAGGAGTGACGGGATCGGATCAATTTTCCGTTATATTAATGACATCTATATCATAATACTTTGACCTAAATATCAAATCGATCGCTTAAACAGTTTCAAAAAAAAATCAATTTCTGAAAATTTCGGAATTTCGTGAAATTTGTATGGGAGGGGGTAGAAGGAGTGGGGAGATGTGGCCCATTCACGAACTTAAAGTTTCTTTTTTGCTAAAAATGACACAAAGCAAATTTCAGCACGATAGCTCAAAGCGTTCGAGAGTTATGCTGTAGACAGACGGACAGACAGCAACTTGGAATCGAAGTTTTTGAGCGACAACAAATATTTCTGTACCCTTGGCGGCTCTGTGCGAGCATTATTTCTTAGCGTTACAAACGGTAAGGCAAACACAATATACTCTCAGATTTCATCTAGAGTATAATTAGTAGCTGGAGGACGCGGTCTTTGGATCGAGATGATTGGAGGCGACGACTTCAGGAGGCCAAGGCCCGATTTGGGCTGTCGCGCCATTGATGATGAGGAGGGGCTGCCAGCGAGAGGCAATAAGTGGAACTAGACCATCCGGTTACTGCTCAACTACGCAAGCCATGTTAGACTAGTTTTCTTGAGCGTGAAGTTTTCATTGTTTTTTTTCTCCTGTATTGGAACTTTTGATGATTTTGTTACCACGGTAAGGTATACATCCTTCTTAACATGACATGCTTGATGAACATTTAATTGATTTAAGTTTCGTGATAGTTTAAGTATCTTTCTCGAGTGGCCTTACCTTCCTATCCTGTAATAATCGTATCCCTGGGGCAGAATGGGGAAGTACTCCATTCTGACTGTGGATGTTTATATTGCGGTGAATTTTTCTCAAAATCAGTTGGAGGTTGGGTTTTTTGTTGCAAGTGCAAAAAATGGGCGAACAATTCCTGTGCGGGAATAGATATAGTGTGTGAATTTTGTGTTAAGAACACAATTTATGAAAATTGTAGTTAAACTTTTATAGTCAGTTAAAACTAAATAAGTATAGAGCAAACTTATTTTTTCTGCATCTCCACTAGTATTATATTTTTTTTATAACTACTTGTCCTAACTATAGTTACTCCATAAGACACTAGAGGCGCTTTTCCATGGTTTGGCAAAGCTGAAGCCCTGTTTTTGGAGCGAAATTTAAAACAAGTGTCGATTTTTTTTTGGTACGTTCTGAACATCAACAACTGTGCGCAGTTTGTAATACTTAGTTAAAAAGTCACAAACAAAAATTTTGAAGCAATAATTTATCTTAGGGTGCATGAAATTGGCAAAAGTAAACCACTAAACTCACCACTCCACGAATGGTGAAATGGAGACGGTGAATTCGCGGGTGTCGGCTGTGACATTTCTGCCATACTCAACCTATTACATGGAGGTACTCTAGTCCTAACTAGAGATACTCGATACACACTAGCACTTCTGTCCTAATACAGGGTGGGAAATTAATTGATTTCTTTTTAAATCATAGGTTATTTTGACATTGAAAGCTGTTTCCCGCTCGAAATTTTGACAGAAAGTCAGTATCATACCTCCGCAGAACGAAATGAGTCGCTTTACACTTGAATAACGTTGGGAAATATTGAAAACTTATTTCCAAAGTGAGTGAGGTGTAGCCCAAACAGTGTGTTTTTTGGCGTTTGGCGATGTCAATTGGCCGCCTCGGAGCTGTGATTTGACCCCTTTGGACTTTTTTTTGGGGAACCGTGAAGGACCGAAGTTATGCCAACAATCCAGAAACGATTCAAACAGTTAAGGCCAATATCATCCAAGCAATCCGTGAGCTACAGCCCGAAACCATCGACATGTACTTGGAAAATTGGAGTGGCAGAATGCGCTACTGCGAAGCCAGCCGAGGCAGCCACTTGAACGAAGTTGTGTTTCGTCATAAATGGGAATGCTTGCTCTTACTAATGAAGTCATAATACATGAAAAAAAATTAATTTTGTTCATTTTACTGCATTTTTAAAAAGAAACCAATTAATTGCCCACCCTTTAGAGTTCGGACAATACCTGTATAGCGATTACGCGGGAAATTTTGTCCGAAATTTGCAGCTCCCTTTATTACCCCTTTTACGTTTTTAATCCATATTGTCAAAATAGTACCCCGTTCTGCCCCAGGTTCACCTATTTACTGCAGTGACATTGGGCGCGGAGCATGACTTAATCCTCAGGTTCAAGGTTAGAATCGCTAATTTCCAATTTGATGTCGTGAATTTAAAATCTTGAGATTATGCTTTCAGGCGTAGGTCCGCATTCAGTCCTATGCAGACATTTAACACCACTGAGTATACAATTTATTTCTTAAAATAATAAAAAAAAACCCAGAAATTTCTATTAAAAAAGAAAAAAATATATTTTAGTTTATTACTTATCAATAATGCATTTTTTTTTTACAATACACTTTACAAATAGAAATTTTTAAAATTTCTTATTAAATATTTAAAAAAAAAGAAGAAAATAAATAAAACTGAAATTATTTTGTTTTTTTTTGATTCATGATTTTTCATTCTAAACAATTTTTTCAATCTTTCTAAAAGGCGATGCGAGCGCATAATTTTTTTTTTTTTTTAAAAAAAAAAGTCAAAGTTAGTTATCTATAAATATTTTTATGATTTTATTTAATAAATTTTTTAAAATTGTTTTCATTTCTAATTTATAAAAAAGAGGACGATCATTTTCGTTGCTATAAAAATTAATTCACTGAGCAAGAGTGTAATTGGACGTTGAAAATGTGGTTGTGTGAGCAGTTGATATTTTAATTGCGTGCTAGAGTGCAATGTAAAAATAATTCGATTATATAGAGGCTTCTAAAATTTTAGTGAAATATTTTTTTTTTATTTTTTTTTTTTTTATGTTTAATCTATTATTTTGGCTATTCAACATTTTTATTATATTTGTTTTTTGTTTTTAAATATAATAAAAGCTTCAGTCTAAATAAGTTCCATGCTAGAACTTGTAATTCAATTTTATGTTGACTATCGTGCTATGAGTTATTTAATTTCAATTTTAATTAAAAATAAAAAGAAAATTTTGAAATTTTTAATTGGTTTGATATTAAAGTTAATAATTTTTACTATGACTTTTTTTGTAGACTTTATTTGATTATAATTTCTACTTTTTTTCGGTTACGAAATTAAGAATTCGTCCGCGAAGGTAGGGAAGAGATTCGAAGTTGCAGTATTGTGCTATTGGAAAAATTCGGAAGATTTTAAAATGCTTCTTGCATGAAGTTCGTATTACGAAACATGATGCGAAGGTTCAAAGTCTTGGTAAAATTGACCTATATCAATGCATAAAACCCAAAAGTGTGGAAGAATCAACTAACCCTGTAAGAAATTGATGAGCAAAAGCTACATCACCTACCTCACGTCGTTTCGAGAGTGATGACATGTTGCCGTTCCAATTAAGGTGACATAAGGTTATTCACACGCCAATGTGCTTATCATAATAAGAATACCAAACTTGAGAAGCATATTCAAGGTGAGATCTAACGAAGGTGTTATACAAACTCAATTTAACAAAGGAATTGTTAAATTCGTTGTATAAGCGTGTGGTGAATCTCAATACATACCCTTTTGCACAATCTTATTTATATGCAAACTAAAATCAATTTTATGGTCAAATAAAACACCGAAGTCAATTATGGAGTTGACACGATCCAAAATACAGTCATTAAAATTATTTATTATTACAAGCGGTGAGACTTTCCTAGTAAATGAGAAATCATGACATTTATCCACATTCAAACGAAGATCACTGTGGCAACACCAACTACTAAAATTAAGCAAATCTTCCAGAAGAAAATTGTCAGAGTTGGAACAAAGAGACCTAAAAATTTGTATGCATAAATAATTACTTCCGAATATTTAAAAACAGAGGCAACATCGTTAATGGCCCGGACAAACGAAAGTGACCCCAAATAACTTCCTTGAGGAGCACCAGAACGCGCAGTAAATGGCTTTGAAATACAATCACGAAAGATAACTTGATAGGTTCTATTAAATAGTTATGACTTAATCTAATTTATAAACCAAGTAGGAAAACCCAACATGTCTAAGTTCAACAAAATAATGGAATGGGGTAATCTATCGAAAGCCTTACTAAAATCAGTATAAATACAATCAACCTGATTACTGACTGTTGACCAATTTTTGACAAAACCATGTTGTTTACTTGAAATTAGGGATTTACAGTGAAACGATATGCACTCAAATACTTAAGACTCAAAAAGTTTTGAAATAGCTGACAGTTTGGCTATTGATCGATAGTTGACAACCGCAGATTTTGTTCCACTTTTGTGAGTCGGTATGATAAAGGAGGCCTTCCATACGTTCGGAAAAATCCCAGTTTTTAGGGAACTTTGAAAGAGGAGGGAGAGTGGCTCAGCAATAGACAGCTGCGTTTAAGGACAACTGCAGGAACTCCATCTGCGACAGGAGAAGAAACATCTTTAAAGTGAAAAATGTGGTTAACTATATCATATACCAGACAAAGTAGTAGAAGCTGTGCCTCTAAGGTCATCAAAGTACGACATTTCAGTACCTATTCCCTGTGGTTGAATGGTAGTAAGAGTCACAGAGTGACCTGGTACATGACGCAGTATAAATTCTGTGTAAAGCCCACTGTATATAACATCAGCAGCTTTGCTACCGAATCCTATCTCCACCTCCTTGCGGTGACCACCGGGCATTTTGTTCAAAAAAGCAGACAGAAAAGGGTGAAGGCGAGTGTTCCGCGCCTCTAATCGGAACTGGCATCCAGACTGGCCCCCCAGGTTGGGCGGAACGCTGACCACGTCTCGCCGGAAAAAACTCTCGTGTCCAGGATCCCGGATTACAGGCTCCGATTGGATGGATCAAACGGCAACGACTAAGGCAACGGAAAATTGACTATTCTTTTGGATCTTGGAATGTGCGTTCACTTCTTCAGGAGATGTCTCGTAACCACATCAGCATCCTAGCTCTCCAAGAAACGAAATGGGCTTGGAAGCGAAGTTAACGATTGCAGATCTCATACGATTTTTATCAGCGGAAAAAAGCAAGGAAGCAGAGAATTCGGTGTCGCCTTTGTGGTAGGAACCTAGTCATAAGCTCCACCTGCTTTCCGCGTAGAAACATTCACAAAATGATGCGGGCATCACCATGTGGGCACACCTTCAATCAAATTGACCGCGTTCTCATCGAAAAATGGGTTGCCTTCAGCATTCTAGATGTCAGTACTCTACGTGGCGCCAACTATGACTCGGACCATTTTCTGGTTCGAGCTAAATACCGCTGTCACATATGAAGCTAACAAGGGCCACATTAAAAGGAGCTGGGCCCCTAAGCTCAATGTGCAAAAATTGAAGGACGGCACAATCAAAGCACATATTGAGGCATTACATCAGACTGAGCCTGAGGAAAGTATTGACCAAATGTGGCGGTACATCAAGGATAGTATTCAGCGCGCAGCTGAAGACATTTTAGGACATTTAGAGCGGAGAAACGAAAAAACTGGTTCGATGAGGATTGCTAAGAAACGATCACCAAGAAAAACGAGGCCTACCAATTGTTTCTCGAAAAACGAACACGAGTTAGAGAGGACAACTATCAGCGGCTCAGGCGAGATGCCAAAAAGATCTGCAGGCGAAAACAACAGAAATGAACAATGACAAAATTTTATCACTTACAAAAAAAATGACACCGTGAAAGAAATGAGAGTTACAAACCGCAAACTACCCTCTGTAAGGACGAAGAAGGCAACATCATAAGCGACGCTACCGAGATCAATGCACGATGGGTGCAGTGCTTCCGAACATTGTAAAACAGAACGACATCACAGACGGAACATTTTATAATTTCGGAAGATTCAGATGGAGATCAACTGCCCATTGCTCCAACCTATAATGAAGTAGGGTATAGCCTAGTGAGTAGTGTGTTGGTCTTGTAATGCGAAGGTCGTGAGTTCAAATCCCGGTCGACGCAATATATAATTGCAGCACATTGCCTGCTTGGATATACCTTGGTCACCTCAATCTACGAAAATGAAAAAAATTCGTAGAAAGAGGGTTGTGCGAAGGGCTAACAACCCTTAATGTAATGAAAATTTTTAAGGAACCTGAATATCAGGAGGCCAAGGTCCGATTTGGGCTGGAGCGCTATTGTAGAGTAGAGAGAGTATAATGAAGTAGAGACTGCGCTACATAATTTAAGATCGAACAAGGCACCCGGAATTGACGGAATCCCTGCAGAGCTCTTGAAAGAAGATGGAACAGCTCACCAGTCGAATATTTAAATTAATTGTTAAAATCTGGACCACTGAAAAATTACCCGACGACTGGCGAAAAAACATTATATGTCTTGTATAAAAAAAAGGTGACCGTCTACGTTGCGAAATTCACAAAGGAATTTCATTGTTGCGTACGTGTTACAAAATTATAACGAAAATTATCGAATGAAGACTCGGTGAATACGCTAACAATATCATCGGAGAATTTCAAGGTGGCTTCAGATCGGGACGATCAACGACGGACCAGTTATTCTCAGTAAAAAAGGTGCTAGCAAAATGCTGGGAATATGATACAACTGTTGGTCGATTTTTGTCAAGCATACGATAGTGTGGACCGTAATGCTCTGTACAGAATGACAATTGAACTAGGTGTGCCACCGAAACTAGTTCGGTTAATAAAAGCCGCGATGGAGAACAACGAGTGCCAAGTAAAAATCTAAGAGATGGTCCCGCCCCCATGCTCTTCAATTTGCTGCTCGCGTATGTCGTCAGGAAGCCAACCTCAGTGGACACCAGAGGTACGCTACTCGTAAAATCCGTACAGTTGATGGCGTACGCAGACGACGTAGATATTCTGGCTCGATCAATACTTTGTGTTAAGGAGGTATTCCAGTCAATGAAGCGAAAATAGAATATTACTAAGAATACAGCTCCGAGAAGGTGGATGAATTCGTATACCTGGGAGCCTTTCTCACAAAGGACGGCAATGAACGACATGAAATTCAAAGAAGAATCACGATAGCTAACAAAGCATTTTATGCGGTTCTCCCCATAATGAAATCAAGGACGGTCCATCGAAATAATAAACTACGCACCGATAAGATATTGTTATAAATCTGGCCACCACGCAATATTGATCTTCTCCAATATGCCAACAAACCACGCAATATGAACTTTCTCTACTTAAAAGAAAGTTCTCGAATAATCTTCTAATATTGTTATAGATCTGGCAATGATCTGTCTCAAATCTGCCAGAACTATATAGAATATTCTTCCAACATGTAGAGGGCCACAACCAATGACACCCGACGCCATCTAGTAACTTCTAGAATAGTCCAGACCCAGCAGAAAAACATACACCAGAGAAAGTTCGAGAATTGGATAAATCAAGTATAAATACCCAGAGCCTTGCGACAAGTGAGCCAGTTACTAAGCGACAGTTTTATGGAAAACACCTATCGGTGTAAGTAAGCGAAAGCGATAGATAGATCGGCGGTGTTACCGTGTTGTGCGAGTTAAGTTTCTTTAGAGCGAATTAAGTGAAGTGATCGGGAAATTGTGTAAAAGTGCAATAAATAAATTATCCTAATATTTTAAAACGAATTGTGTTTTACTTGAAATCGGCGAACCTCTAGCTCGCAACAATATAATTCATCCTGTGCTGCTATATGGATGCGAAACGTAGACCTTAATGCGAGTGACGGAGAATTTAATCGACACGTTCGAGCGAAAAATTCTTCGAAAGGTGTACGGAGCAGTTAAGGAAGGAGATAACTGGCGAGTTTGATACAACCATGAGCTGTATCCACTATTTGACGACCACCCAGCATCTATCGTGATCAAACTCCGCAAGCTTCAATGTGCTAGCCACGTGAAGTGAATTCCAAAACGAGTTCTCAAGGGCAAAGCTCAAGGTAATCGACCGCAAGGGAAGCCACGAAATCGATGGGAGGACTCAGTCGACGCTTTAGATCGCTTCTCGATTTTTCAAACTGGAGGACGCGGTCGTTGGACCGAGAAATCTGGAGGTGCATCCGAGATGCCCAGGCTCGATATGGACTGTAACGTCATTGCATCGTCAGTATACCTATTCCAGGCAGAATTACGAGAATTGCGAATTATGCGCAACTCACTAGTGTTCCAAGGGTACGACGGTGAGATATTCCTGCGATAAGTAAAAGGAACTGAAGCAACAAAAAATTGGTACAGAATATAATAAAAATCAACTATGGCACCCTCAACTATGGCAGTGGATCGGTCATACTTGAGGAAACTAGAGCGAAACATCGCCAAACAGGCTCTGGATTATAATCCTCAAGGAAGACGACGGGTTGGTCGAACATGTAACACATGGAAGCGAGCAGTTGTGGTCCGGAAAGCAGAGGAATAAACAAGTCCTGGCAACAGCTTAAGGCCGATGCTCAGGATCGCGCCTTGTGGAAGAGAGAGGTTTCCGTCCTATGCCCCTATAGGGGTTTTAACAGGAATTTGATTGATGGCATCCTCAAAATCTGGATTGTCAAAAATTTCATTAAAGTTGAAATTAGATATAAGATAGTCCAACAGTGAAAAATCAAATAGCTCTTTCTCATTAAGGCTAAAAATATGCTCCTCGTCAATTACAAGAAATACATTGTGGCCATAAAGTATCGGAAATTTGTAATTAAAATTACTTAATTAGTTTTGGTAAGCAGGTGGTAAGTATTATCCCGGAAATTAGCGCGGTATCAGTGTGTTTGCAGCAGCTGGTTGAATCGGTACAATGGATAAAAATATGGAACAGTTTGTCTCAAATTTTGTGTTTCCAGTCATATTTACGGTGATTCAGTAATATGAAAAACACGAGCCTACGAGTGGTACAATGCCTTTAAGGACGGTTAAGAGGTCGTTGAAGACATGCCTCGTTCTGGACAACCTTCGACCACTTCAACTGGTGAAAACATTCAAAAAGTGAAGGAAATGGTGCTCGGAAATCGTCATGCCAGTGTTGGGAGATAGAAGGAGAGCTCGACATCTCTCGCGAGTCCGTACGTTCGATTTTGGTGGATACTTTGATCATGAAACGCGTCCTTACTCGACTCGTTCCGATAAAGCTGAAGTACCGTGAACAGGTCACTTTGGACATGCTTGATCGTGCGAATTCTGATCCCACACATTCATGGAGCGCATCATAACTGCTGATGAGACATGGGTTTATGAGTTCGACATGCAAACCAGTTAACGGTCGTCGGAATGGAGGAAAAACATGAGCCGAACCCGAAAAAACCATACCAAAGCCTCTCAAAAATCAAGACGATACTCATTGGTTTTTGATATTCGAGGTTTGATCCAGGAGTGATGGTCAATAAGGAATACTATTTAACTGTATTGAAGCTTTCGCGTGAGCAAATCCGTAAAAAAGGAGAATTCAAGAATTTTCCACGATGATAATGCGCCATTCCAGAGAGCCTCAATTGTGACCCAATTTAAGGCCAAAAAAGCAACAAATTGCATAATTCAACCACCGTATTCACCAGATTTGGCCCTGTGTGATTTTTTCTTATTCCCGAAACTGAAATTACCGCTCCGTGGAACTCGTTTTCAGTCGATCGAGGAAATAAAACAAAATTCGCGGAAGGCCATACGCAAAAGTGCTTATGAAAAGTGTTTCGAGAACTGGAAAAAACGCTGACATATGAGTGTTGCATCTAATGAGAATTACTTTCTTCCCTACTTCTACAATGGCACTACAGTCCAAATCGGACCTTGGCCTCCTGAAATTCAGGTTCCTTAACATTTTTCATTGCTTATTGTGGAAGGGTTGTTAGCACTTCGCACAACCCTCTATCTACGATTTTTTTTTTTCGTAGATTGTGGTATATCCAAGCAGGCAATGTGCTGAAATTATATATTGCGTCGACCGGGATTTGAACTCACGACTTTCGCATTACAAGACCAACACGCTACCTACTTAGCTACACCCTAGCTAATGAGAATTACTTTGAAGGCGACAAAATAACCGAACACGGGTTAACCGAACACGGGTTAACCGAACACGGGTTAACCGAACACGGGTTAACCGAACACGGGTTAACCAAACACGGGTTAACCGAACACGGGTTAACCGAACACGGGTTAACCGAACACGGGTTAACCGAACACGGGTTAACCGAACACGGGTTAACCGAACACGGGTTAACCGAACACGGGTTAACCGAACACGGGTTAACCGAACACGGGTTAACCGAACACGGGTTAACCGAACACGGGTTAACCGAACACGGGTTAACCGAACACGGGTTAACCGAACACGGGTTAACCGAACACGGGTTAACCGAACACGGGTTAACCGAACACGGGTTAACCGAACACGGGTTAACCGAACACGGGTTAACCGAAATCCGGGTTAACCGAAACAATTTTTTCCAAGCTAATTTTTTTCAAGCTAAAGATAAACGCAGGCATTACAACAAACCAAAAGTCATACCCACACACGGGACTAGGCGACGCGGTGTATGAATATGCAATCATGTCGCTACGAGTATACGTAATTAGTCGTCTCCTTACTCGCTCATGCCTCATCTTTAGTCACTTCAGTTGCTGCCAGCGTACCGCGTAACGCACATCGTGTTTTTATTTCCTTGTGTATTTTTCTATTACGGGTGTTTTTTCTTGTGTTGCTTTAAAAATAGTGAGATCACGTCCAAGCGGAAGCGTGTTGTCACATCTATTGCAAACAAATTAGCTGCTATCGAAGAAGTTGAAAGAGGAAGTTTGCTGAAAACGGTTGCGGCTAATTACGGAGTTGGAGTTTCATCTGTTTCAAACTGGGTGAAATCTAAGCCGAACTTCCAAGAACAAGCTGTAAAAAATGCTAACAGAAAAACATTGAAGGCATCAGATTTCGAAAAAATAAACGAAGCTTTGTATCTGTAGTTCATACAGAAAAGAGATAAAGGCAACCCGATAACAGGTCCAATATTGCAGGAAAAAGCTAAAATGTTAGCGGATTTGTTGGGCACGGAGGGAAAAGACTTTTGTGCTAGCAATGGTTGGTTAAATAGCGATATGGAATTCGTCAACTAAACTTATGCGGAGAAAAGTTATCTGCTGACGCAGACGCGGTATTTATTTTCAAAACACTGAAGATTTCACCCAAGGCTATAGTAAGGATCAAATTTACAACGCCGATGAAACAGGTGTTAACTTCAAGATGTTGCCTAAGAAATCCCTGGCTTCAGCAAGTGAAAAATCTGCTCCAGGTCGCAAATTGCAAAAAGAACGAATAACAATTCTTTTGGCTTCAAATGCCTCTGGCACTCATAGGCTACCACCAATGTGCATCGGCAACTCAAAAAAGCCTCAAGCGTTAAAAGATATTGCGCCACATGCTTCACCGGTTTTTTATAGAGAACAAAAAAATGCTTGGATGTCCTCTGAGCTATTTGAACAATGGTTTGTTGATCAGTTTGTGCCGAAATTTGAGAAGTTTTTAGCTGGACAAGGCTTGCCCAAAAAAGCTATCTTATTGATTGATAATGCTCCCTCGCATTCCAATAAATTAAAAAGTGGTGATATTGTTGTTCGTTTCCTTCCTCCAAACGTTACTAGCATAATACAGCCTATGGATCAAGGGGTAATAGAAACATTTAAACGACACTACCGAGAATTGTTATTGCGGACCATCCTTCAAGATTGTGAAACACAAGATAAACAGATAAATGAAGCGCTAAAGTCAGTTAATATGAAACATGTGATTTATTGGTGTGCTCAGGCTTGGAATAAAGTTCAAAATGCAACACTTCAAAAATGTTGGAGCCATTTTTATGCTGGACTAGAAGATGAGGAAACAGAAAGCTTTGAAAACTTGACAGAGATGGTTAATAGAATTCCTGGATGTGAAGGCATGAATGAAATTGCCGTAAACGGATGGGTCGTCGCGGACGATTTCGAGGAACTCACAGATCTAGATATTGTAGAGGCTGTATTGCAACCAGTTGACAGCGAAACCGATATCTCCGAAGCAGACGACGTGGATGACGGAATAGTCAAAGTGACAGCTGAAGACGGATTGAATGCATTAGAGATATGTATGCATACCTTTCCTTCTAAACAAGTCAGAAACTACAGAAGTTGTTGTTAATTTAGATTGCACTCAAATTTGTGGAACAATGCAGTGAGTCAACACCTGCTGACGTTCTTCTACTAAAAAGATTACAAATTCCCGGTACTTTTCGGTCACAATGTATGTTAATCGGAAGGTGCAAGATATCAATGATCGAAATTGATGTTAAGCTCTCTTCCACGGAACAGGTACAGTAATCAGAATAACAAAAACCAGGTCAAACTGTCTTTCATACGAATTCCGAACAAGACTAAGCTGTACGGGTAAGGTAATCATCTCGCCATAAACTTGTTTCATCATTTGATGAGTTTCGGTAAAAATTGTTACCAAGTTTAAAACAAAATTTAATATTGGCTCTTGAAATTTTAACTGGGAGTCGGCAAAGATAGTACCCCCTTTCCAACGCACTAAGTGACGTACTGGTGGCGCCCCCAGAAAATGTCTTATTCTTGAAGTTCGGGAGCTTTTGGAACGGACGTTTCATATCTGACCAAATCAACCTAATATAAATTCCACAAGTTTTTTTTTTATGAGTTTGAATTCGAAAACTAATTCAAAAGTAGTCGTCACAATAGGATTTGCCTTTAGAGAAGTAAAAATTTTACTATCGTATAATTAAAAATTCAAATTATAGAAAAGTTTTATGTTTTTCTGTTGAAATTGTTGGTTGAAATAAAATATTGTTACGTATTAAAAATGAAAGGAAAATAAAAGGAAAATAAAATCATTTGTTTTTTCTTTTAAGAGTACAAAAAGTTGTGTGTATTTTTTTTTTAAATATATCTTTTATATATTTCTTGGATTAATTATAAAATAGTGTAATCTGTTGTTGTTTTTCTTTTTTTTTTTAAATTGTTTTTATTTATCCCGGCGCTAATTCGGTTACGCTTTTAATAAAAATTGTTTCATTCATTACTTTTATAAAATTTCTTTATAAATCACAAAAATTCTAAAAAAAATTGCCCATAGATTTCGTTCTTTCTTCTTTTTTAATTGGCTTTCTTTAGTCGAATAAAAAAATAGGTATTTCGAATAATAGAAAAAATAAAGTTTAAAATTTTAACAAGAAATCAAATAAAAATTCGATATGAAAACAAAAACAAGGAAAAAAAAAATATATTTATAAATGTTTGTGTCAATTAATTAACAATTATTGATAAAATTTAATTGTAAAAATTCAATGCAATTAAAAGATCGAAATTATTAAGAAAACCATCACATTTTTTGTTTTTCAATTGAATTACATTATTCGGAATTATTGGCATTAATATAGTTAACTAAATTATATACACAATTAATGTTAGATGTGTGTATTTTGTGGTGTGGTGGTCCGAGAGTGTTTATTATTAATTAGACACAGTAAAAAAAAATATAGGATGTCATTTGGTTTTTAATAATTTCTTCACCCCCGTCCAGCCTGGGGTTTATGCAATTTACATGTACAAGAAAAAATATGGTGTGTATGTGTAAAAATGAAGTGAGTTCTAAACTCCCGATAATCCGTACAATTTTCTTTAATAATAGTAATAATCAAAAACATATAATAATAATAATAATAAACTGTTGTCTACTAAATCCTAAATTCTAGTAGGCAACGAGTAGTAATCACGATAGGATAGCAACACTACGTCTTGGACCACCTTGACTTATATTATCCATCGATGACCATTTTTTCATGCCGTTTTTAAGCGCCTCGGCCGTAACACGATCCTGCATAACTCGCGACATTGCTTCCAATTTTTGTGCGCGTTCTTTCGATAGCGGTTCGGTCGGAAACGATAGGTCGTTCGCTTCAGCCAATGACCTTAAATCGAAATAGTATTTAGCGTAAACCGATGACGGTACGTTAATATTGAATTGTAATAATTCTAAAAATTGCCGTTCCAATTCGTTCATGTCTTCGACGGTTATATCTTTTAAAATTTGACAATAGTCAACATTCCAGACGGCCTGATCATCCCAGACTTTGCTAGCAAGCAAAATCGCACCGAGTACCATCCGTTTCCAATTGCACGATGCTATATCCAATTCGGCATAGGTTAATAAACGTTCTAAATAGACTAGGGTTATTATAGCACATTCGGCTGTTAATTGCGCAGCATTAAACAGCGTCCGAACAAACTTATAGATTTGTCGATGTTCCGGATTATGAATATCGTATTCGTCCGGTACGGGATCACGCGTCAGCGGATGCAATTTCTCATCGAAAATGTCCAGCCGTCGTTCCGATTGTCGATTTTTAATATGATAGTAGATTGCTAACGATACACATTTAACGGTATTTTTAAGATTCGGCTGCGATACGGTACTATCGTCCAAATAGATTGTCGAACAGGACGAACTTTTCTTGAGTGCAATAACGCCGCAGCCGCCGCCACCACCGCTACCACTACCGAATCCACTCATACTGCCACTTATCGATGCACCCTGTTGCGGAAAGATTTGATGTTGCGATCGTTTACGTGTTATCACGCCATTCTCGACTTTCGAACGTTCCAGGAACATTGTGGCAGCGGACGGATCAACTGATGGATCGGCATTATCATCGCCCGATTCACGTTCCGAAATATGCTGAAGATTGTTTGTCGAATGCTCGCCTTCGGGTAAATGCTCTTCGTAGACAGGAACTTCTTTAACTTTACGTTCCGGTGGAGGACTTGAATAGGCACAACAGGAGTTTTTATTGCCCATATTCTTACAATTGGAAACGTGTATTGTGTGTGTGTGTGTATTTGTTTGTTGTATTTGGCGCAATTAATCGGGATGTTTCTTTGGGCTCGCTTAAATTTCAGGAGATTCGGAATATTGGTCTGTTTTTTCGGAGCGTGCAGAATACAGAAAATTTCTTATATTACAATTAAATCTAAATTCTTTTTTTTTCTTTAATTGGTAGATAAGATTTTTTCATTCATATCTTCTTTTTTATGAGTGTAGAAAAATGTTAACGTTCTGGTGAAGTTTTACTTTGATTCGTTTAAAATTTGATAAAAATGTTCTCGTTTTTACTTATGTCTTTAAAAATTCTCTTATTTACTGATCGTTTTTTAAACGCGTTTCTTTGCTATTTTGTTAAATTGATTTTTTGTTTTTGTTTCTATAAACTAAAATTTTTCGATACGTTAAACTACTAATTCGTGACTAGGATTAATTTTTTAAAATATTACAATTTCGGTTTTCATTTAGTGAGGACAATAAAAACACTATTGGTGTGTGTGTGAAAATGATTTCACGACTGCAACTCTGGTTATTTGGCACTGGATGCATGGCCTATGCAAGTTTTTTGTTTGCAATTTTTCGACTGGAAGGACGTACATATAATGATGTCTTTTATCCAAGGCCTTATTTGGTGTCTGTGAAAGTGAAAATGAAATAGAATTAGCGAGAGAAAAAAAAAACCACAACAATGTTAAATTTGAAATGAAAAACAATTAGGAAATCATTCACTGGCAACACTTTCTAGCAAAAGTTTGAAATTAATTAGCCTGTAGAATTAACAACCACTCGATTTATTGATTATGTTCTGGGGGTGGCAAAATCTGCTCTTTTCCAATGGCAGTGATTAACTGTGATTTTTCTTTTTCAATATCTGTGAAAAATAGCAACTCTTCTACTACACTCCGCGATAACTGTTTATGACCAACCCAATTTTTCTAAGAATTCCATAATTACGTAGTAAAATTCAATGATCTGCTTTGTCATTTTATTGCTTAGGTAAAGTAAGTTCTTGACGCATCTAAATTAAAATTATTCTCTTTCGCTACCTGCCAACAGAAATTAAATTGCCTGAAAAGTATTCAAAAGCGCGACAACTGTTTATGACCATCAGTTCAATTTCGTTATTTCTGGCGGATAGACGTGTTTAAAAAGGAAATTTTCGGGTTGTTGTAATTCTTTGTAATTTTTTGCATGAACAGTTTTTTAGAAAGATTTAAATATTATTGAAATGGGAAAAGGAATAACTTTAACGGCTTTCGAAATTGGTCAAATTAAAATATTGAAGGATACAGGCTGCTCAAATAGAGAAATTTGAAGAAAACTGGGGAGAAGTCATGGCGTGATTTTGAATTACCTGCGCGATCCGGAAAATTATGGGAAAAAGAGAAAGGGGGGAATTAAAACTGCAACAACGGAAAGGGAATGCCGCAGTTTATTGAGACTTGCATCCAATGAACTACTCACAGCGAGAGAAATAGCAAACAGAGCAGGAACATCTGCTAGCCTAAGGACAGTACAACGCATTTTAAAAGAATGTCCAAATTTAAAACGAATGAAAATGGCAAGAAAACCAGTTTTAAAGAAGGTTCACCAAGAACAGCGTTTGGCATTTTGTCGAAAATATATGGATTGGACAACAGAATGGCAAAAAGTTTTTTTTACTCACGAAAAGCGTTTGTGTTTTGATGGTCCTGATGGTTATTCTTTCTATTTTCACGATATGCGAAGAGAAAAGCGATTTCTCTCACGACAACAGAGAGCATTTGGTTCCGTAATGGTATGGGGCGCTGTGTCCCACAACGGCGTGGTCGATTTATTAGTTCTTGATGGAAAACAAAACGCTCAAAAATATAAGGAGCTTTTAATGCAGGAGAAGATTAAAATAACGGAAGTTATGGAGACTACTAATTGCACTTACCAACAAGATAACGCCTCCATACATACTGCGAAGCTTGTCAGAAACTGGTTTTCAGAATAAAATCTTCGTGTTTTGGACTGGCCAGCGTTATCTCCCGATCTGAATATCATCGAGAATTTGTGGGGATACTTATCTCGACGTGTGTATGCATACAGCAAGCAGTACGACCGCAGATCATCCCTTATTGAAGGAATAAAGAGAGAATGGAGGAATATTCCTTGGGACTACGTTCAAAAATTATAGAGCTCAGTTCCAAGCCGAATTTTTGAGACAATACAAAACAGTGGAAAACACACTCACTATTAAAAAATAAATTTATTATAAATTATTTTATTTGTCTTATTTTTCTCCGTAATTGTCATGTGGTCATAAACAGTTGTCGCGCCTTGAATACTATTTCAGGCAATTAAATTTGTGCTGAAAGGTAGTGAAAGAGAATAATTTTGATTTTGGTGCGTTACGAACTTACTCCACCTTACCAATAAAATGACAAACGAGATCATTAAATTTTACTTCGTAACTACGGAATTCTTAGAAAAATTGGGTTGATCATAAACAGTTGTCGCGGAGTGTAGCAGTGATCTTTTCACCTCTATTCTCCAGTGCGTAAGGTTGGCGAAAACTGCTATTGCAGTGATAAATATCTTCGAAAAGAGCCGCTATTTAATTTTTTTAAATTTAGCAACGATTCAAATTGAAACAGAAAAACAAAGTGAATTAAACGGAAGAGCATAGAAAACTGAAATGAGAATAAATCCGAAAAATTCAAAGTATTTATTTACATGTTGGTTAAAATAGTAAAACGCAATAAAAAAAGAAACAGACAAAATAACAATTTTCTCCAACAATAAGGCAGACTCAATCTCATGTTCAGTACCTTCAGCGCAGTGGGCATAGTGAACATTTCCCACGTTTCCGCCTCGGAATGCAAAGATTTTCTTTTACTATCCAAAGTACGAAAAAACGGTCGAGTGCATTCGAGTCAGGATGGCATAAATGTCAATCGCATCGCAAATAAAAAAACACCCGGTCATAGAAAACCGAACCAAAAGAGTCTATTGTTTTCTTTTTTTCACACGAAAATTACTCAAACAAGCAATTTCATCAATGAAGAACGTAAAGCTCTTATCGGCACAGTGGATTGCAGCATAAATCGACGGAACTTGTAATATCCGCAACTCACATGTCCTACTTCACTCCGACGAGATCGTAGCTCAGAACAAAACCCGCCAAACAAATCGCCGGTTACCCAGGAAAGCGCACCTTATTGACCACTTCGCACGTCCCACTTCACCGATCAATCAGATCATAAGACCCACCGATCAGATCAAAGCTTGCTAAACAAATCGCAGTCGCACTTCACTGACCGACCTGTTCATTTTTTTTTTTTTTTTTTTTTAAAAGCCGAACAACTTAGCGGGTCACCCTTTAATGTAAATTACACAGTCATGTCGGTAAGGGAAAAAAAGGAGTAAGGAGTTGAGGTTAGTCGGGATTAAAAGGAGGGAAAAGCCTAAAATGCCGGTGGACGTTGAGTTTGAAACGTCGAAGGTCGTATGACAATGGGAATACATCTTTAGGCAATGCATTCCAGAGCTTAGAAGTTCGGGGTATGAATGACCGCCTATATTTCACAGTGCGGGAGGTCGGAAGCTTAACAGTTAAGACGTGCGCGCTTGATGATAGGCGTGTGTTTCTAGGAAATGAGTACAGAGGAGAAATAAGTTTAGCAAGTTCTTCACTGCATTTACCATGAAAGTAGCGGTAGTAAATGCTTAGTACACCAACATTTCTGCGATGCTCAAGGGAGTCTATAGAAACCGAGATGGCTTCATCTCCAATTAGTCGGAACGCCTGTCTCTGGACTCGGTCGAGCATTGCAAATTGCGTTTTGGGTGCCCCAGCCCATAAATGAGAGTTGTACTCGAAGCGTGGTCTAATGTAGGCCTTATAGATATTTGCTAAGTCACTGGGAGTAAAATATTTTTTACATCTTCGGAGAACTCCTAGGCATTCGGAAGCGTCAAGTGCTACGTCAAGTATGTGCTGGTTCCAATTAAGGTGGTTATTTATTTTGATGCCAAGGAGTGAGAAGTATTCGGAGGAGTTTAGTGGGACACCATCGAAGGTTACATTAGGAACCGACGCCGGGACATCACGTTTAAGGGAAAGATGACAGGCCTGCGTTTTTGAAGTGTTGAACTCTACTCTATTTATCCTGCCCCATTCCAAGATTAGATTCAGGTCAGAGTTCAATGATCCAAATAGTTCGGCACGTTTAGATGCTACCGGGACACGGTGAGCGTTAGTAATCGAGTCGAATTCATAGATGTTATCCAGGGTACTGTCATCTGCAAAGCAATGAATCGGGTTGAGCGTTGACGACAGAAGGTCATTGATAAAAATAAGAAAGAGTGTGGGTGATAAAACAGAGCCTTGGGGAACTCCGGAATCTATGGGAAAGGGAGAAGATGCCACGCCATCCAATACGACTTGTATGGAGCGTTCATGTAAGAAACTCTCGATCAATTTTACAAGGTTATTATTAAAGCCGACTGCTTTGAGCTTCTCTAGGATCCCCTACTATACTTCTTCAGTGTAAAGCAATAGCACTGAGCACGAGCAGTGAGTAGATATCACCAAAGGTTTTCAATTAGGCTTGGAATATCTTACAAAGATTATTGATAGTCTTTGATATCACTGAGTTGAACAATCAACAGTTTGCAGATATCACTGAGCGCGAGCAGTGAACAGATACAAAAAAAGACGATAGAATATATCAGATGTCACAAGCGGCAATCGAGCAACGAAAGAGCTTCCATATGAACACCGTTCATAAAGCTTTTTTGTTGCTCGATCGGTGAGCTTAGAGCTGAAGCGAGCTGATTGATGCTCTATGAACAGATCGGTCGGTGAAGTGCGACTGCGATTTGTTTAGCGAGCTTAGATCTGATCGGTTGGTTTTATGATCTGATCGGTGCGGTGGGACGTGCGAAGTGGTAATTGAGGTGCGCTTTCGTGGGTACGCGGCGATTTGTTTGGCGAGCATTGTTCTGAGCTACGGGGTGAGGTGGGATGTGTGAGTTACGCGATTAATGTGCGAGCGCGAACAAAAAATCTGGGATTTGTAGCGATGATCATTGCGACAATTTTATTGGCGATAGATCGTAAACAATATGCATTTGCTCTCCTCTTCTAATCGCATCTCTTTTAAATTTTCATTTGCTGTTTTAAAAGAGTAGTGAAGAAATCGCAGGTATTTAAAATATCATACCATCTCTAATTATCTTTCTTCAATAGCGCTACAACCTAAATCGGGCCTTGACCTTCAGGTTCCTTGAGTTTTCATTATTTATTACGGAAGGGTTGTTAGCCTTTCGCACAACCCTCTATCTACGAATTTTTCATTTTCGTAGATTGAGGTAACCAAGGTATACCCAAGCAAGTAGTGTGCTGGAACTATGCGTCGACCGGGATTTGACGACTTTCGCATTGCAGACCAACACGCTACCCACTAGGCTAAGCCCTAGCTTTAATTATGTCGTAAGATTTTCGGTCGTAAATTCTTCTCTATAAATAATATATAAATTTAACTCGTTCAAATAACAAACATTTAATTAATTATTTTGATTTGAAAGAAAATATTTCCGGATTCTACACTGTTACGCTTTATTATTCGTGACGTTTCGGTCTCTGCTGAGACCTTTATCAAACTGATCGACAATAAAGATCTTAGCAGAGACCGAAACGTCACGAATAATAAAGCGTAACAGTGTAGAATCCGGAAATCTTTTCTTTCAATTCAAAATGCACTGTGAAAACATTCACCAAACCAATTATTTTGATGATTAGGATTATGATCCCAGTGGATTACAACGTTCATGGATACAGACAAAATTCATACAGTTTTAACTCTTGTTTTCATGACGATAATAATTTTATAAGTAGTAATAATTCTCATCATTGTGCACACATTGTGCTTTACATAAAAATTGAACAAAATTCAAAATTGCAACGTAATTAAAATCGTTAATTGTAATTTCGAATATTGTTTGCATAAATCTTTAATTTCTCTGGTTCATTGAAGCTTCAGAAAAAAAATAATGTCGATAGTGAATAAGTCAATATTAACAAAAGAAATGTTTACCAAGAGCTTAATTAAGTGTAAATTGTAATGGAAAAATTCCAAAAGGAAAAAAAAAATCATAAAAAGATTTGATAAGATAAAAGTTGGTTCATAATTGTGTGATCTTTAGGAAATAGCCATAGTGAAACCATAATTGTATCATCATACGATATTCGAGACTTATATGAAAATTTTTTCCAAAGTTTAAGGTGAAACTTTATTATTCATTGCGAGAGACAACACCGACACGGACGAGAACAGAACGAACAATAGAGGACGAAACGACGAGCACAAGCGAACAACGCACGAAGCAGTTCATAAGAACATTGATGAGCATGAGCCAAGGAGGAAGGATATCAAATGGAGTGCCTGATAGGCTGTCTCATACTTTTGATTCGGATATTTTCGAAAATTGTGTCCAAGCTTAACTTGGCTTCAACCTTTTACAAAAAAAAAATACAATAATTTGTATTCTCTTTCTCCCTTGGTTACTTATATTCAGTCAGCAAAAAAGTAATTTTCAGTACAATTGAGTTTGCTATTTTATTTCAGAAATCTTTATTTTTTCAACTTTTATTAGTTTTTGGTTCGTGTCTAAGCTAAGCACTCTAGCAACGCCATTTTCTTGTTTTGACATCGGACAAAGATTGTCAACTCATAACACTTCAAGTTTCAAACGACAGAATAGTTTTTAATAACAGTGAACATGTCGAACTTTGTACCGCGAAACTACGATTTGCGGGCAGCTTTAATTTTCTGTTACCATTTGAAGAAAACTGCTGCTGAATCGCATCGAATGCTTGTCGATGCTTACGGTGATCATGCTCTTGGTAAATCATAGTGCTTTGAGTGGTTTGAAAAATTCAAAAGTGGAAATTTTGACGTGAGAAACGAAGAACGTGGAAAACCACCGAAAAAGTTTGAAGACAGCAGATTGCAAGCATTGTTGGATGAGAACGACGCTCAAACGCAACAACAGGCAGATCAGTTAAACGTAACACGAGCAGCCGTCGCCATACATTTGAAAGGCATGGGAAAGATCCACAAGATGGGAAAATGGGTCCCACATGATCTCAACGAAAGACAGCAGAAAAACAGAAAAACCACTTCTGAAATGCTGCTCGCCAGATACAAAAGAAAGTCATTTCTCCATCAACTGCAAGACCAAATCGCTATGGCCGGAAAACAATGCTCTGCGTTTGGTGGGATCAGAAGGGTGTGATTTATTATGAGCTACTGAAACCGTTAACACTGAACGCTATCGACAACAAATGATTGCAATGAATCAAGCTTTGAGTGAAAAACGCCCAGAATACCAGCAGAGAAAAAACAAAGTGATTTTGCTTCATGACAATGCACCATCACACACAGCAAGACTGGTCAAGGAAATGATAGAGTCGTTCAGTTGGCAAATTCTTTCCCATGCCGCTTACTCACTAGATTTGGCTCCGTCTGATTACCATTTGTTTGCTGAGCTTGCTGATCAGCGCTTCACTTTCTACGAAAATGTATGATGACTGGTTTTCATCAAAAGATCAACAGTTTTTTTGGCGAGGCATCCACACATTAGAGAGATGGGGAAAATGTATAGCCAGCGAAGGGCTATACTTTGAATAAAATACTCCTTTCATTTCCAACCAAAAAGTGTTTTTTTTTGCAAAAAAATTCCGGTTTCATATTTACACCCCTGGTATATGCCATTAGGCCAGTAAGTCGGTCATCGAGTTGGGTAATTGGGAACGCATGACCGACTTTCCGGTTCGAAATGCGGAATTGAGAATGCAAGTCGTAATATCATTGCATCAAATATTTAGGTAAGTGTAAATTGTTTAGCTTTAAGTTTATATACAAATTTTTCCGAGTAGGGCAAAATGTCATATAAAAGTAGGTAAGTTGAATAAAGTAGATCTCTTCTTTTCTGTTATTTAGAACAAAGAAAAAAAAACACTACGAGTAACATTACAAGGATTTTCTTCAAAATTCACAAAAAAGTATTTTAATAAAAAAGGTCAACAGTGCGTTGAGTTTTCACGCGACTTTTGAATCTCTGTAGCGAGAACAGGGATGAAATGTTGACCCAGATTGTTACTGGGGACGAAACTTGGGCTCATCATTATGAACCTGAACTTTATCGAACTGTTTGATAAAGGTTTCAGCAGAGACCGAAGCGTCACAAATAATAAAGCGTAACTTCTGCTCCGTTCGCGAAACTTAGAACTGCTGTCTCAACTGATAGTGTTACCTCCATCACCTCGGCAGCCGCCTACTTCGTCTCAACCACACGCCCTCGCGATTGCTGCCCTAAGAAAGCTGCAATCTGTGTTTCACTTTGAGTCTATAAACATCGAAATTGGTGCAGTGGTTAGAAAGTTATATGCGTTTGAAAATGGAGAAAAGTAATGAAAAATTGCGCTATATTTTACAATATTATTACGACAGAGGAAAGAACGCGGCGCTGGCTTGTGAAAAAATTTGTGCTGGGTACGGTGAAGGTACTTTATCAAAATGTGCTGCGCGGAAATGGTTCACTAGTTTTCGTTCTGGTAATTTTGATGTGAAAGATGAGTCACGCTTTGGTCGCCCAATCACTGAAAAAGCTGATGATATTCTTGAAAAAGTCCAGCAAGATAAACATATCAGCAGTATCGATATTG
This sequence comes from Chorisops tibialis, assembly GCA_963669355.1. NCBI lineage: Eukaryota > Metazoa > Arthropoda > Insecta > Diptera > Stratiomyidae > Chorisops > Chorisops tibialis. The sequence goes on from OY770262.1 coordinate 293,443,915, forward strand.
GTATGAAGCTACGAATTGACCACAAAACTGTTTTGAACAATTTACACAAAGCTGGCTGCAGAAAGAAGTTATCCTGAGTTAAGCGCGAACAACATGATAGACCGAATTAACATCTGCGATGCGAACCATTGGCGAAACATTGTCAATAATAATGGAGCATATTTGGTTTAAATAAATTCATTTTCACACTATAAACCAGTTGAATTTTACTAAAAAAACCGCCACGAACTTTTTTCCCAGACCTAATATATCTGTATATTTATGAAAAAAAAGCATGGAGAATAAATGGACAGTACGCGTTATAAAATATTTGACAGATACTAACCGATAGATTCGAAACAGACTTTTAACATATAATTGTACCGAATGACGCGTGCCATTTTAGAGAATAGTATTTTTTTGTGAGTCAAAAGAAACGCGAAGACATTATGTGTACGTATAACAATCGCACAACTGAAAAGGAAATGTTATTTGCTAACATCAAAATGAGAACTCTAAATGTCCAATTATTGATGTTGCTCACTGTGCTTCTCTGTATATGTACAGCAAAATAACACATTGGAGTACAGTACGCATGGAAATATTGCTTAGTGTCATGCTCTTCTTCAAGCTCTTGAGTTCGCGTGGATATCACGCTCGAGACTGAGAGATCGATAGACGATACCACTGAGGATTGGATTGCTTTATGTTTCTGTCTCGCTCTGGCTTTAAGTTCTCGGATGTCGTGATCTGATTGGAGTACGGGACGAGTTTGTAAATTTCTTTCACCTTGTTTCCGTATTTCAGCGAAAATCCAGAACCGGAACTCGTAGAGACCTGGATCCCGCAAAAGGCACACCTTGATGAAAATACCTTTCCAATGGTATTTAGCTTGTTTATTTTGGATCATTGGTTTGGGCTGTATAGTGTTTACAATAAACGTTTATTCTTTTAAATATGTCGATGGCATAATGATATTAATTTTTCAGGCCACATAATTGATTTCCAAGTGCATTTTGATAATTATCTAACCGAATATGTATATCAAAAATTATATAATAATATAAATTTTCACCCTTTAAATGTGCTGCAAACAAAAGATATTTACGAAATAAAGTCACTAAAAAGTTACATGGACACGTAGCACGCATACATTAGAAAATAAAAAGCGCCCACCTTGACAAGTTGACCTAACTCTCTAGGGTACCTTGTTCTTTCTTCTTCATAGAGTAACTCTGACGACAAAACCATCACTAGAACTTTATTAATTTAATGTCATACTCACTTAATTTATTCGACCAAATTTACGTAATCTTTCTATTAAACTAATAACGCATTTCTGTTCACTAGAACAAACATTTTCTTTATTCTACACTTTCTCTAACAAACGCCGGTTTATAAAATACTTGACAAACGATTTATCGGAGCAAAAAAAAATACAAACTGCCACCCAGTAAGATAAGAGAACAAAACTAATGCGATAAAAGTAACGAAGCACCCGTCTATTGAACTTCGACAAGATTGATAATAATTCTTCATAATCTTGAGTTTATACGCAATGATGATGATTTATTTACGGTTTATATTTGCTTAATTACAAAACGTAGTAATTCCTGGTAAATTCGTCATGTCGTAAGATAGACGGTACTAGCGTCGATGTCCGGGGTTTGCTAGAGAATTAGATTTGAGAAGAAATTAAAAAGTCTTATTATTACTTGTTACAATCAACCGTATATTATATTTTTGTAGGGAGTGTTAATGCCTAAACGGATTAGTTAAGCTTCGTTCGCAACGGCATCAGACTTTGGCGTGAATGTTTATGAGTCTAAGCGCCTTTAATTCTCTCAGTTATAAATAACTTACTAATATACACGTCGACGATGGAGTAATTAATTAATTATTGAAATAGTTGGTGCGGAATAAATTCTAATCATAAGGACTTCATTATTAGTTTATTGTTTAACTAGGATAGGTTAGGTTAGGTTCGTGGATGGGTTGGACGCCAATGGACGTAGACCACCAGTGGGTCCATTGTATGCCTCTGTTTTTGCCATGTGGACCTACATATCATTTAGCCAGCCTGTTCTGAAGGTGAAACTTATGAGCTTCATCGGTTCAAGGGATCGGGGATTATTCAGTTCGACGAAGAAGTACTCTCCAAGAAATTGTCTTCAAATTGTTTGGAGGCATGGACAATGGCAGAGGAAATACTCTACAGTCTCATCCGCCTACCCGCAGCCTCTGCAAATGTCCTTTGTTTTGAGGCGGTGTCTTCGAGCGTGCTTTCTAAGACAGTGGCCCAGTATTACTCAGAACAAAAATCGACGATGGAGAAGATTCCTCATCCGCCTGCTTCAGATTATGCACAGCAGCTGTCCGACGGCCCACAAATTCTTCAAATGAAGCACGAGCTTAATGTGGATAAACTTGGAGACCTTTAAAAAACGCAACTATACCACCAATCTACGCGAAAAGTCAGCCACGTTCGGCGGATATGAAATGCGCACACTGGACGCTAAGTGGGAGACAACCAGAAACATATTTCTAACAAAAGATATGTGCAAATTGGTAAGAACGGCTGGACGGCGCAAAACACATGGGCGATCAGAAAAAATCCAAATTGGATATCATCTCTCAGCATGGTGTCAACCAAAGAACTACCGACTTGACGCGGAACTACCGCGATGCTCATGTACAGTTTAAAAAGGCTGTTAGACGCAACAAGAGAAAGGCCATTGAAGATCAGGCCAACAAGGCAGAATCTGCGGCTTACCTTGGGGATATGGGCTCACTATTTAAAATCATGAAACAGTTGCCGAACAGGAATTTCACCGCCAAACACCTGGTGAAAGATGTCAACGGAACTCTCCTTAATATGCGGCGATGGAAGGAATACTTTTTTGCTATTTTAAACAACTTGTCGGGAGGATATTCTTGAAGCAGAAAAATTACCAAATAATTCTCTATTAGGGACGATACCTTAGATAAGGAAGAAATAGTTTCTGCCATTCGATCAATGGCGGGAAAGAAAGCTCCTCAAAGCGGACCCGAAAATAACAGCCAATATACTCTTCCCACTGTTTACTGAGATGTGGAATAATGGAATATATCCGGTTGAATGGAAGGAGCTCACTATTGTGAAAATGTGGTAATTGGTGTGATATACGAGGGTAGTCCCAGAAGTAACCAATCTAACAAATGAAACACAAAAAATCTGGAAAGCAATATCTTTAGCTCTCTAAATAGTCTCTTTTTAGTTCGATACACTTTTTTCAGCGATGTTCAACAGTTTCGATATACCTGTTTACAGTGATAATCGTCAAGCTCCCCGAAATAGCCATCAACCGCAGACTCGACGTTCTCATTGTTGGCAAATCTTTTACCATTAAGCCATTTTTTTCAAGTTTAAAGACAGGAAATAGTCCGAGGAGGTTAAATCTGGCGAAAAGGGTGTATAAGGAAGCAATTCCAACTTTAACTCATTGATTTTAGGCATCGCGATTACAGACCACCAGTTTACACGGTGTATTGCCTTTTACAGAATGACATGTGTTATAGGCAATTTCGGCCTTTATGTGCAATGCACGAACACAGTCATGGAGGGAATGAATGGGATTGGGAAGGTAGGGGAAGAGAAGTGAGAACGACCGTAACGATTGGAGAAGCTTGCCTTGATGAAACAAGACTTTATTTTTGCCAAATGCGGCCGTTTTTTCTTGATTTGATCACTTAAACGCTGCAATAAGTTCGCATAATACTCCCCTTTGAATGTTTTTCCTTTCTGAAGATAATCAATCAAAATTTTCCCACGTGCAACCCAAGAAACTGACACCATAACCTTGCCTGCAAACAGGACTGTCTTCACCTTCTATGGAGCCGATTCCTCCCTCTCAAACCATTTTTTTGACTTTCTTTCGCCTCAGGTGTGAAGTGATGGACTCATGTTTCATCAATGTTTATGAATCGACGCAAGACCTCGGCTGTGAACTTCGTCAAACACACGACTGAAACATCCCCACTACGCTGTTTTTCTTTCATTGTGAATAATCGCGGCAGCCATCTTGAGAATAGCTCTCTCATGTCCAATTTTCAATCACAATGTACAGCACTTATTGAAATGCGTACCATGTCTGTAAGCTCGCGCACTTCCAGTCGACGGTCATCCAATATCATTTTGTGAATTTTTTTCACCATTTTTGTCTTAGTCACCTAATTAGATCGAACATGCGATGTTCGTCTTTGCAGCTCCTAATTTTAAATTTGGCCAGATGTGATCTCCAACGACGAACATTGGAGTACAAATGGACAGACTAAAATAGACACAGAAATTCAAAGGCAGAACTGGCAGTATATCGGTCACATTTTGAGGAAACCAGATCGGAATATCGCCAAACAAGCTGTTGATTATAATCCTCATGGAAGACGTCGGGTTGGTTGACCATGGGAGCGAGCATTTGAGCAGGAGGCCAGAGAAATAAACAAGTCTTGCTACAAATAAAGACTAATGCTCAGGATCGCGCCTTCTGGAAAAGAGCTGTTTCCGTTCTATGCCCCTAAAGAGGGTCTTAACAGGATATTGAGTGATACTCGTCGAAGACGGAGTAATTAATTATTTCGAATAGCTAATGTGGAACAAATTCTCATCATAAGGACATCACTATTTTCATTTTGTTGTTTAACTAGGATGCTATGTTTTGAATTGATGAACAATCGCTCGCGAAGGGAAATAAGGAGTGTACCAATGATGGCAATCTGTTCTAAATTACAACCTTACGACCCCTATTCACAATGGGCCATATGACCATCAACGCAGTGTTGAGGGTGGAGTGGCCTAGGATGGCGTGCAGAAGTCAAGAATGGCTGACGAAAGAAACTTTGTCTGTTTTTCGTCCATACATCAATGGAGCAATGGAACGATAAAAGCACAGCCACACCATTTGAGGCGATGATGGCGCAGAATGGTGATAGCCACGTTTTCATTATGCACATGTGCCTCTATTTTCACAAACTGCAAAATTATTTCTAATCAGATACTAAAGTCGCTGGAAACGAATCGGGTCGGTTTCCCAGCGAACTTTGAAATATTACGGTACGTTCAAAAAGAGGTTAACAACATGTGATTGAGAGTACATGCAGCAGAATAAGAATTGCAAGATGGTTAGTTTAAAAGATTGAATTGAAATGCAAGCACGATTCATTTATAAAAAAAAAAAAATTGTCCTCAACTTCCACCACAACAATCTAAAAAGGAATCATATGTAATTTTGCCTACGCATTCTCCAAGCATATGCGATCGATTTCAGATTATTATCGTCACAACGTACTTATACATTCATTGAGTGCGTTAATACCTGTTCTCGATATAACATTACGTTGATCCAATTTAGTGGTATAAATCGCATAAAAGTACGACTCATTCCACCATATGCGATACGATTGGAGGGACGACGCCTTGACTATCATCGGTCATTCGTACTTTACTATAGTTGCCTTGTAATTTGAATTTCAACCTCTCGTTATCTTTTTCACGAGAGCGAAACCAAACAAAGCTGTTTGTTGTTTGCCAACCAGCCGCGCGATATCTAATAGGGAAATAGAATGAAACGAAACAGAGATACGAAATACCATAGCATGAAAAATTAGGTATGCAAGAAAAATACTAAACGGCAAGCAATTAAGTATGGCGCCAATTGCAGACAGACGATAAGGCGGCGGCAATTCGAATCAGCGTAATATCAACATTCGGTAAATGAATGAATGAACTGCAGTAGTTGTACATTATCTCATTACGCAGTAATGAGTCATGCATTTTCTTCATCTCTTTATGGAATCGAGTTGAAGCAATAAGATTGTTTTTTTTCATAAGAAGGCTTAAGTTGTATTGAAATATCTGTGATCAAGTACATCCCACTATGGATGATTGGGAATTGACCAAGTCATTTTTATGGTATTCGAATGAGAAGAATGTTGTTTTCTTGATTTGCATTTGTTACTTGAAAGTATTAGTATTCGGCAATGTTTCAGGTTTCCAGAGGAGTATGCAAACTTTTGCAACAATAGTTAAAAAATAGTTAGAAGGAATTCTATGACATGGCAAGGACAAGATCCGTATTGGTTTGTTCCATTAAAATTGACGAAACATCAATTAGTAGATTAATCTAGATTTTCAAAATTACTCGGAACGAAATGTGACGTTTCGGTCTCTGCCGAGACCTTCATCAAATCTCAGCAGAGACCGAAACGTCACGTTTAATAAAGCATAGCAGTGCGAAATCCGGAAATCTTTGAAATGCACTATGAAAACATTTCGCAAACCATTTTTATACCTATAATACACTGCTGGTATACAATACCTCGTATTGCAAACGTAGTGCAGCATACTTGGAAGGCTGATACACTGGCCATACGTGGTATGGTTTGACATCAGCAGTTCATGAAACTGAAATGTCGCATCATATTTAAGAAAAAAGTGTGCAAATTGTATGCAATTTCTGCATTAATATATTCGCCAAATCAATGAAGTCCCTATTTCGCATGGCAACGTTCGGTTTTGTTGATAATGGCAACGATTTTCATGAATTTAAATTCGAAATTTTGATATTTGATAGCCCTTATCACGAATGTTTCAAGTGCCTGCTATATTATGTATTTAAACCCTTCATTTCATGATATACCATGAAAAATTTGCTAATTTCTTATACCACAAAAGGTCTCAATACCACATTTATATGAGGTTCTAAGCCATGTATGTACGTGGTATTCGGTGATACACTGATGGTACAATGATGATACAAGTCATGAACATTTGTCCATGAAAAAGCTGTGTTCAGAAGTAGGTGCCGCGTGTGCTCACAGTGGATCAAAAACAGCAACGGTTTGATGATTCAGAAAGCTGTTTGGAGCAGCTCAAGCAGAAATTTTCGCGTCGCTTTATGACAATGGATGAAACATGGATCCATCACTACACTCCGAAGTCTCATCGGAAGTCAGCTGAGTAGAGAGCCACCTGTTGAAAGTCGTCCAAAGCGACCAAAAACACAAATGACCACTGGTAAGATTTTGGACTCAGTATTTTGGGATGCGCATGGAATATTGACACAATGACGAACACTGAATCCCAAGTGAGAATACAAACCGATTCCACAACCATCTTTCGAACGGAATGTGGTTTTAAGCAGGGAGATGGTCTAGCCCCCATGCTTTTCAACTTGGCACTAGAGTATGTCGTCCGAAAAATCCCAGTCGACACCAACGGGACACTACTATTCAAGTCCACCCAACTAGTAGCATACGCTCACGACATTAACATCCTAGCAAGATCCTTCCCTAGTGCTAAGGAGGTATTTGTCAATCTTGACTCCGCCGCAAAAGAAGTCGGGTTGCGCATTAACGAAAACAAAACAAAAGTAATGACGCAAACAAGAAGAAGAACGCCAATCAGACAAAACATTACATTACGGAATATAATTTGGAGGGTGTGGACAATTTCATATATCTTGGGGCTAATCTAACAAAGGACGGTAATGAAACAGACAAAATCAAACGGCGGATAATATTAGCAAATAAGACGTATTATTCGGTACTTCCAATAATGAAATCCAAGAAAGTGCACAGGAACAATAAGCTGCGGATATATAAAACTATTGTACGACCTGTGCTCTGTTATGGCAGTGAGACATGGACATTAACACGAACTTCCGAAAAAGCAGTTAACGCATTTGAAAGAAAGGTCCTCCGAAGAATTTTGGGACCTGTTAAGGAAGGAACGGAATGGCGAATAAGATACAACCATGAGTTGTATCAACTCTACGACGAGCCAGAAGCTTCAACGTTCATCAAGCTACGTAAACTGCAGTGGGCTGGCCATGTAGAGCGAATGGAAGACAGAAGAATCCCCAAACGTGCTCTGAAAGGCAAAGCGAGTGGTAACCGGCCAGTAGGCAAGTCACGCATGCGATGGGAAGACTCGGTTGATGAAGATAGCAAAGCCATCTTAAAAATTAGCAGCTGGAGGACGCGGTCTTTGGATCAAGACGATTGGAGGCGACGACTTCAGGAGGCCAAGGGCCGATTTGGGCTGTCGCGCCATTGATGATGATGATGATGGAATATTGTTCATCGACTATACTGAGAAAATTTGGTTCACGTCTGTGTTGTATTCCCAGCATTTATTTATTTTTTTACAGCTTTAACATAGATAGCTCCAATAGTGTAAAGCCGCCATTTAAAAGTGGAAAGAAAATTTTATGAACAAATAAGAATTACGATATTAGTAAATGATTAAAAGGAAGTAATTACAATGAGCAAGATAAAATTAAAAAAAAAAAGTAAAAATAAACATAAAAGAATTATGATTGGGCGTAAAGCCCAATCATATGATACTCTAGATGAAATGAGAAAGAGTTCAATGTACCGAAAATATGTCACCTCCAATTCTTTTAAATAATTAATAGTGACTTTTGTATAGGAGGTGGTAGAAGGAGAGGAGGAAGGTTTGTAATTTTTGGATATGACACCTAATGTGGTATGCAAAATATTTCGTGCTGAATTTAAGGTTTGTAGTTTCATTATTTTCAATTGGACATAGTTTTCCTGAAATTGAGGCATTTGTATGGGAGGTGGCAGAGGAAGTGGAGCGTTTAAGATGATTTTGAAACTGCTTATCATCATCCTTATCACCACGCTTTGATTCAATTTCAAATTCGATAGTTCTAATATATTCGAAGGAGAAATGCTTTTCTTGAATTTATAATACAGATATTTGTATGGGAGGGGGTCGAAGTAGTGATGAGGAGCTGATAATTTTTTTTAGCATTTATTGCAATTATTAAAAAACAAATTCTGGCAAAATTTTAAAGTTTGTACTTTTTCTAGTTTTAATGGATATCGATATAATGCACTTAACAAAAATTATACATTTGTATGGGAGGGGGTAGAAGGAGTGTACGGATCAAAACACATTTTTTTCTCGTTATTGATATTTCTATTTTTATACTTTGTGCAAAATATCAAGTTGATAGCTTTAACAGTTTCGAAGAAAAATAATTTAATTTAAATTTCTAAATTTCGTGAAATTTGTATGGGAGGGGGTAGAAGGAGTGAGGTGAAGTTGATAATTTTTTCAATTCTAATTGGAATTATAATAAAATTAATTTTGGCAAAAATTCGTTTTTATAACTTTGCTAGTTTCAATGAAAATCGAAAAACTGCATTTTTCAAAATTATGCATTTGTATGGGAGGGGGTAGAAGGAGTAACGGGATCGGATCAATATTCTGTCATATTAATGACATCTATATCATAATACTTTGACCCAAATTTCAAATCGATAGGTTAAATAGTTTCAAAGAAAAATCAATTTCTGAAAATTTCGGAATTTCGTGAAATTTGTATGGGAGGGGGTGGAAGGAATGGGAGGATGTGGCCCATTCACGAACTTAAAGTTTATTTTTTACTAAAAATGACACACAACAAATTTCAGCACGATAGCTCAAAGCGTTCGAGAGTTATGCTGTAGACAGACGGACAGACAGCAACTCGGAATCGAGGTTTTTGAGCGACAGTAAATATTTCTGTACCCTTGGCGACTCTATGCGAGCGTTATTTCTTAGCGTTACAAACGGTAAGGCAAATACAATATACTCTCAGATTTCATCTAGAGTATAAAAACAATAGAATTAAAAATTACAAGAAGACAGGTTAATCAAGATAGGTTAAGAATGTGTTTAAGTCTGCGTAAAAATAAACTATATGGCACAGCTAAAGAACCAAGCTGCAGGAGATCATGCATCCTTTGAAATCTAGGAAAAACAGAATGAAAATAAACATTATGAAGTACTCGGGGATAGAAAATATCACGATTCCTCGTAGCAGTAGAAACCCGGAATGATAGTTCGATGAGCAAAGGTGAAGTAACGATATCGTTAGCGATTTTGTATTTTACACTGGTCGATTAAAATACGTCGCTGATAAAGGGATGGAAGATCAATCAGCCAAACGATTAATATAAGAAACTTGCTGTATATCAAAACGATAGAATAGAGATCGAGTGAAGTTCCGTTGGGCAGACTCAATAAGGTCAATATCACACTGGTAATGGGGATTCCAAATGGGAGAACAGTACTCTAAGATAGGGAGAGCTAACGTTTTAAACAGTAAAACAGCAACGGTTATACTCGAAAAGGATTTAGTGGAGCGCAATATAAAACCAGAGAGCCGATAGACTTTAGCAGTTATTTCAGCATAGTGATGCGTAAACTTTAGCTTATTGCCAAATAGAACACCAAGGTTTTTATAAGTGCTAACCTCAGAAAGACGAGCCGCGTTGATTATGTAGGTAAAGTTAAGGGAGTTAAGTTGGCAAGTGAACTTCATGAAAAGACATTTCTCAATGTTAAGAGAAATGTCATTGTTAAGGCACCACTCATATAGAATAAAGGTCACTTTGCAGATCATGACAGTCAGAAAGAGAATCGATCACCCTGAATATTTTGACGTCGTCAGCGTATAAAAGACAGTCAGAAAATAAAAATGATGGTAGACAACCTATGAAAACAAGAAATAAAAGTGGACCGAGAATGGAACCCTGAGGAGCTCCGTAATTTAACAAAAAAAAAAATGGGTGATGTTTTACCGAGAAAGGAGATTGGAAGTCGTGGACTTGCCTTTAAGAAACCCATGTTGATTTGGAGAAATAAGATAAGAAAGATGTTCTGAGATGGAGCTAAGAACTAATCGTTCAAATATTTTTCCAAAGCAATTCAGTGTGGAGATTGGCCGAAAGTTTGTAATATTATTCTTGTCACCTTTTTTAAAGATTGGGATCACGGTAGCTAGCTTCCAAGCACTGGGAAAGTAACCATCCCTGAGAGATTTGTTGAAAATCATCGCAAGGGGAGAAGATAGTTCATCACAAAGTGATTTGGTGAACCTGTTGGGAATACCATCCGGACCACCATTGGTGTTTGGATCCAGCAGACTTATACAATTTGCAACATCGACCGAAGAAATAGGGATGAAGCCCAAAGGTTCATGGCTCTCAACAAAGAAATCGTAATCTAGATCCGTGTCGGTGGAAGAGAAAACAGAGCTGAAGTATGAAGTGAAAAGATCACAGATACAGGGTGGGCCCAAATAACTGTCGCACTTTATTTTTTGCAGAAAAAAAAAAACTAATGGATATCTTGAGCAACAAAACAAATTTATTTATTATATAGACTGTTGGCTTACATTATGTGTGCTTAAGTTCAAATCTTTCACCTTTAAATTTTTTTACCAGCTTCAAACGTTTTTGAAAATTATTGCAGGCGGCACGGACCACTCCGTCTGGAATTTCATTCCAAATTTTTGTTAAAAGACGCTTGAATTGGTTCAATTTCATGTTTTTTATATTTTTTAATTTGTCAAGCATGTATCCCCATATACAGAAGTTCAATGGATTTAGATCCGGGGAAGATGCAGGCCATTCATCAACCGCAATAAAGCATGGAAAATCCTTGCACCAGCGCTGAGCAGTTTTTGCTTTATGTGCCGGAGCAGAGTCTTGTTGAAACAATATGGCTCGTTGCCGAAGAGCTCAGATGCATGAGGGCAACAATGATTGGCAAGCACTTCATCCAAATATTATTGTGCATTGATTTTGATATCTTTATCAATAAAAAGGAAGGGAAGCTTGCCTTTTGTGGATATGGCCCCCACACCAGGACAGACGTTGTGTTTTGATATCTCTCAACAGCAATTTTATCTGTTGGGATATCCTGCATACTTGTTGCATATATGCGATCATTCTGTGGGTTGTGGCTCTTTTGCAATATGAATAGTTTTTCATCAGAGAACACAATATTGCAACTTGCGTGCCGCTGAAGCAACAAACCACTTCTTTCCTGTCGCATTTTTTTCTGACGCTCCGTAAGACCATGAATCCTCTTTTTTTTGCAAGGCTTTTGTCCCAAGTCCTCTTTTAAAACATTTCGAATGGTTTTACGGCTCACATTCAGCTCTTTGGCTAGATTTCGAGCTTATCTTGCGCAGTTTCGCCTAATTCTTTCGCGCACATTCTACACCAGTGCAGTTGTTCATACTGTTCATTTTCGGTCTGGTTTTTTGGCTATTTTAACACTTCCAGTTGTCTTAAATCGAGCCACAGTCTTTTAGCAACTTAACTATCTCGCCTGTCTTTTGCCTTGCATGTGTAATTTTTGCACTAACTCTCTTTTTGCTTCCATCTTTCACAGAATTTCAATTGTTACTGGCCATGTCAAAACTATACTCAGTTAATTTCACAACAAAACATGCAAAGGCGACAAGAATCTGCTTGTTTACATACGAATAACGGTGCTTCGAAAACTGCGACAGTTATTCGGGCCCACGCTGTACATTGAGGTTCCAAAGCAGAGAAGAACGCGCAATAGAGGGAAGCGGGGACATCTTTCTATTCTTCTTAATGTACGACCAGAAGGGCTTAATCATATGATGAGCTAAAAATGATTCAATGAAACTAAGATAACGATTCTAATCATTTTTAGTGGAGTTCTTGGCAAGCAATCTGTGCGAAGAATAGATCTGCTAGTCAGAAATATTATTTGATCGGTTATACTTGCGGCGAAGAATCATTTCCTTTCGAAGTAATTGAATTGTAGATTTGGAAAATCAGTCAGTATAAGTTCTCTTAGCAGAGATTTGCAGTGGAACATGTTGTGCAATGAGTTTGTCAAGTATATTATGAAAGAGTGCTAAGGCATTTTCAGACGGAAGATCATCCAATATAGCGTTCCAGTTAACCAAGCCAAGTTCCGCTTTTATGTCGCTGTAGTTAGCTTCCCTAAAATTTCTTTTAAAAGTCGTCGAGATAAATGGCGAAAAGAGTTTGAGCGGGATAGTTAAAGTAATATTTAATGGTGTCAATGGGAACAAACCCATCGAAAGACGAAATTGACACATTAGAAGCATCCGTATTCGAAAATATAAGGTCAAGTAGCTTATCGTTAGAAATGGGAATAGTATTGTGTTGTTGGAGGGAACAAAGTTCGATAAAAGACGAATCACAAATGTTAAGACGGGAAGTTGTAGGTATGGGCACTGTATGATTGTTGGACCACGAGGTGGCGGTCATGTTAAAGTCACCACAGATAAAAAACGAAGAATTGGCCATAAGATTATTGATGAAATTTGAAAATAGGTCAAAGAAATTTTCATAAACAGAGAGCGGGGTTTGACAGGGGTCTCAAAGACCTGCTTCACTGAGAATTTCTGGTCTGTTGTAGAATGTCTGGTTCTGAATCCACCTTGGTATCCGCCATATCAATGGCACGGTCTATTGGTCTCTAAAGAAGACATCTTTCTGGCGTCCAAAGAAAAAAACCACGTTTCACGTATGCTCAGCAAAATCGCACCTTTTGTAGGTTCATCGCCATCCCTTAGGGATGGAATATCCTAGCGCTATGTCGAAAAATAAATTGAAATTTTCCCAAAAAAAAAATGTTATCTTGCCTAACGCGGGTGGTTATCAATATTTGACGAACAGCGCCGCAATTGAAAGCAATAACAAAAAACCAACTGCTTGAACAAACACGATAAACGGAGGGAATCAACCGCTCAATGTCCAGCGCGATCGACCATAAACCGATCAGAACTGACGCACATCTGGAATTTGGTCTTCAAGCGGGCCGCGCAGCCTTCGCTGCCCATTTCCGACCCGAGCAATTAACTCGAATTTGTCACAGCACACAAGCAATTTGATTGCATTTGCCCCACAAATACCGCCGCCGAATCATGAATTATTAATCATCGGATTCGAAAGAAAGCTCGATGAGCTGCGCTCGCTACTTTACTCCAATAGGTCGGATTCCGGCGACGGCGGGGCACAAAATTTGTGACAGCCCATCTGTCAAACGATTCATTCGAAAGCAAAAGTGAAGGCCTTGCGCTCGATGGCAAAAACCTTGCGACTTGTGCATGAACTTCTAAATTAACGCAAACTTATCAAGCTGCAGAGAAGAAAAAAAATAAATAACCACCGGCTCAATTTTTCTTCAGGTAAAAATAGAATTTCCGATAAAATGCAATAAACAGATGACGGGGGGAAAAATCGAGGAAAGGCGGTCGGTCTGTCAATATTTTTCTCACTCCTGGTCGGGATTTTCTCCACAAACTTAAGCGGATTATCGGCGTAAAAACAAACGCCTCCGGCACACGATCCACTGCGTACGTCTCGCGGACAGTTCGACCGGCATGAATTTTTCAGGCGGCATAAAAATAATTAAAAATCGTTCTCTACTACCAACGTAAAAGTACAAAACTCCCATTGTAGAAAAATCATCTGCGAAATTTGACATTTCCCTGGAGTTTTGTGTGAATGTTTTTCATTTGTCAGCGCATTTCGGCGCAGTGCAGTCGTGAAGCGGGCAATCTCGCCTTGAACGGCAACATTTGCTGCTACTGCAACATTTGCTGCTACTGCAACATTGCTACTGCAACATTTGCTGCTACTGCAACATTTGCTGCTACTGCAACATTGCTACTGCAACATTTGCTGCTACTGCAACATTTGCTGCGTAAGGTGTACGTTTCGTTCAATCAGCGTTCAACCAACTGACGTCAGACAGACTGACAGTTCGTTCGAATTAAATCGATCTCAAATGTTGTAAATGTTTACTGCATTAGCGGTGAAAACGGTTTTCGAATCAATAAAAAAGAGTGCAGTTAGTTGAGAGTCCCGTACGTCTGTAGCGCAGTGCACGAATCCTCACGAAATGGACGAACTAAGCGGCAACACAAGCACTCGGCAGAGATTTCTCAACATTCGCTCGCAACTAAACACGATTTCTTTTTTCCATTTCAATACTAACACAGTCGTTTCGATTCCTTTCCGTTGGGCATTTTCACGATTTTAATTCGAACGCTAGTGAAATTGAAATTCGCACGGAAAATCGCGACCGTTTAACTGAAAACTCGGAAAAAATATCACTGGCCCGAAATGTTACCAACAAAATAGCTCCTGTCAGCCATGTTAATAAATTAGAGTTGTCCGATGTGCAGGTGGCGCTGCCAGACTGATGGCTGTCGTATTCGAAAAGGTCCATGGAACTTTGCGAATTTCTTTTAATGGCGGGAACTTTTTGAAATTTGTAATTTGTACTTGCCCACATGGAAATTTCAGAAGGCCTTCTCGCGAAATTCATCCGGCAGGCATTCAAGATCCCTTTTTGGGAAGGTATAAAGAAGAATATGTCTAATGGCTCGTAAAAAAATGTCCTACTTGGAAAAAGAAGCATTCTGCATGCATGAAAGTAACATTCTTCAGAAGTAAAGAATGCATGCCTGTCCGTATCCCCATTCGTCTCCTTTTTACATTAGCATGACCGCTTTAAGAAGACCTGCCATTTAACTTCGCACGAAGTGATTCAGAATGGATGCCAAGTTAGGAATAAAGAAGTCTTCTCTTTAACTGTGATTCAGAATGGATGCCAACTTATATCTGCGGTTGGCTAAGAGTATGTTTTTTTCTATGGATAACAATAAGCTTTTGTACATTTATCTAAAATGTCCTCAATGTAAAGTATAGAAATCTTATACCTGAAGAAAAAATAAATAAAAAAGTTTGGAATTGAAGTTTGGAACATATACGTTTAGTAAAGAATAAGATAAGAAAAAACATTTTTTTTTAATTGTTAGTAACAAATTCATATTATATAATTAACAACAAATTTATTTTGCGGATTTTAATTTATACGTATTTTTATAAAATCTATTTTTGGCAAGTTTGAAGCCAAGCTTCATTTCGTCTTCGTATTCGCTATGGCCGAATTTTTCATTTTTGGCAGCATCTGTGTGAAAAAGAACATATGAAAACAATAAGTATATTTTAGATTGTTTAAAGTTAAAAATATTTACCATAAACAAGGTTTGAAAATAGGTTGTAATTTTTTAAACCTATTTTGTTTTTGCGGCCATGCCAATTTAGTTTTCGTAAGATATCCTCTGAAAAGAACTGGGAGAAGCATTTGTTTAATTTTGCTTTCCCAACTATTCCTCTGATATAATTAATCTGAAAGTACATATATAATAATACAAATATAATAGTAAAAAATAATTACGAATTCGCTATACAAGTTCTTCTCGCGGCAAATTTTCTATTTCCGCTTCAACTTAATTTAATTGTTCCTCATTGCATATCGAAAAGATATTAAAGTTTTGAGTTCCTGGGAAGATCTTACAACCAATCCGCTCAAGGAGTACAGTTTGTAGATTTAACTGGTTTTCTTGCTTTTCCAGCATATTTTCATCGTTTTTATCTCAACCGATTGCGATTGTATTTGATTTTGTAAATAATAGACTAAATAAAGTAACAATATTAGTCATAACGTTATAATTTCTTGCAAATGATTTGTTACTCGTATTCATTAAAATGTTTTTCCTTTCGCAGGATGCAGTATTTTCAAGGGAATTAGTAGCTATAACTATAGAAAATAAATTGAAAAACATTTTAACATGTTTTCTGTGTGATCAAATCTTACGGGTATGTTGCTCTACCTCTTCACGTTTCAAGCCAGCTGTTGCGTTACTTCTAAATAATGCTCGCGGCATGAATTGCGTATTTTTTTCAGCGCTCGACTTTTTCTGTAAGCCAAAAAAAGATACACATACAATCAGGAGAGGTTTGGAACAATCGATTAATTTATTTACGTCAAATTGCATTATGGTGTAGTACGGGAATAAGTGCAAACTTATTCTCAAATGGTAAACATACAATTTTATGGAGGATATTATCAACTTCAAATTTTGTTTCCTCATTGCTTAGATTGCTAGCAATAGAAATTCCGAGATTTCGGAAAGATTCGAATGGCTTTTCAAAAAAATTTGTAACAGTAAGAAATTTGTCGCCAAAGACGTAGTCTTTTCCATCGGTGTGCTTGAAAAATCCTTTAATTTTGATTGGTGTCAGCGAGTTGGTGAAACATAAATTATTAGGAGCAGAATCAGATAAATTGAAAAATTCGCTTTTACAATTTCTATAAATGGGCAAAGATGTACTAGTCAATTTTGTACTCGATATTTGTGGAGGGCCTGTCTGCTTTTCGATTGTTTTTACTTTAGATCGTTCTATAATTCGGTTATGGAGCTGTTTCAAGATCTTAGAAGGTCGTCGGCAATCCTTTTTCAACACCTGCATAAAGTTCTCAAATTTATATGCGGAGAAATTGTGTTTATGCTGGACAAGGGCTTCTCCTTGTCCTGATGTACTAATGAAAAGAAATTCTGAAATACTGAACACATTTATTGCTTAACGCTGAGTTTATATAATAACAAAATGCTTACGTTAATGGGACAATAAAAATGCTTACGCTAATGGGAAAGACGAAAGTGCAGATTATACATATTTTGGCTGCATACATAACAGGCTAGCCATGTGTGCATGAAATGTGAAACATCAAATAAAGTGCAATTCGTGGGAATTATAAATTTATGAAAAATGCCTGTGCAGTAATATGATAGTAAAAAATGTGCAATTATGACGAGTACAGTATGAGAAAAATAGAATTAACATTATGAGAAAATAGAATTAGACATTCTCCCCCTCGTTGAAGTTACATACACTTCAACTTTATACTGCTTGAAATGTAAAGTCCGGGTTCGTTGAAATTCTGGCTCTGGGTGCTGGAGTTGGTGATATAATCTTCGCCTTGAATTTGGTCCATGCAATGTACCCCGCTAGTCCTAATATCAGGAAGAATGTCACATACGCAATCGAAAATTGATGAATCTCTTGTACTGTGTTCTCAAGAGGTTTAGTTTGGTTAAATTTCAGCTGCTGGATTTGGCTCTGCAGACTAGCGATGTTCTGTGCCTCTGATTGATAGTTTGAGATGGTGTGTGCCAAGTCCTTGAAGATTGTCGTAGAGAAATTTAGGGTTCTATTCGCAGATGGTATGAACGAAACTTTCATTTGAGTAGCAACTACGTTCTGGGAAGATATAGTCATTCGATCATCTTTGATTATGCAGCTGTTATCGATGGTGAGGATTCCAGAGTCAATTAAGGTGGCTTGGGTCAATTTTTCGCTGCAAACGATGTTGATAATGCTCGTTTTACTGACCGAGTAGATCCATTGGTTGGGACTATGAAGCGGGGTCCATTTTTGAAGTTCATCAGTGATGATGACGCTGCATCCGCTTGTAGAAAATTCGACATGATTGAGTAGATTTATTTCACATCGGCTTTGGTTCGAACCTCTGTGGTAAATAGGATGTGACTGCCTGCAAAAGAATTCTCCATTGAAAAGTTGCGTACACTTACTGAAGTCCGCCAGAGTGATAGGTAAGTATTGATCTCTGTGTGGATCAATAATCAGTATATCTGTGGTTTGAGTAACGCGGGCGTTGCCCCTTTTCAAGGTCATGGGTACAGGAACTACTTGGAACGTATCAAATCTTTCATCAGTGAGTAATGGTATTCTGATTTCAGCAATTATATAGTCCGATGTAGCTCGACCTTGTAATGACATCAAACGAAATAGCTGTAGGATGTCTGTGCGACCTTCGTAGTCCGGTAATCTACGTGACAGTGGCAAATGCGGTCGAATCTTATTCATTCCTGCATCCAGTTGCTCAGGTGTTACAAGTAAGGGGCTGATTCGTCCGTGCTGTATATTCATTAAAACGTCCAGGAGAGTGCTTTGAACATTTTGATAGTTCTGTAGGATTAAAGTAAGATGAATCGAAGTCCATGTAATTGACCGCTGCAAACGTTCGACCAATACTTCAGATTTTATAGACGTGAGCTCAGTAACTAATGAGCCCATTTCATTATCCAGATGTGCAAACTGCCTCTGTATTTTATCATCTGTACTCTTGAGAACATTTGCAGTGGATTCGATGATGAGAGTTTGTGCTTGTATCATATCCTTGAGATGTGCATCGTTATGTTGCATGGCTTCAATTGTGCGGCTTAGTTCTTCTGCGTAATCTTGATCCAGAAGACCGAAAAGAGAGCTGGATATACTTCCGATAATTTCGAGAGGGGCTCGCCTTTTACGAGCCTTTGTTTCTCTGGTAATGAGGAGCTTGTTTAACTCTTGAATTTGCCCGAATTGATGTTGCAACTGCTCTAAGATGGCTGAGCAGTATCCGCCACCTTTAGACTGCTTGCACAGCTCCCCCAATTTGTCAATTTCGATCGCTAGATCATTCGCTTCTTGCCAGTATGTCGTCATATTGTAATATACGATGATTTTCCATTCGTCTGATATCAGGTTGGTGGTTCCTATATTCTCAAAGTAAAGCCCAGGTGGAGACGGAAAAGATGTAATTTGAATCGATTCTGAAAATGCTGGTAAAATGAGTGTCAGAAGTAATAGGCTGAGTGCGTTGATAGCCCCCCCTTTTCGACGTCTTTTTTTTGGTGCATTTTCCGTTGTGGTGACTGGTTTGGTGTTTTCAGAGATAGCACTGTCCCTTTGGTGGCTTCTTTTTGAGGCCGGTTCTGGATAGGTGCCTGCAGAGATAGCATCTTTTTGGTTTTCAGGCACCACTTCTGGATGAATTGGTAGTGGACACAGACGATGTATAGGTCTTCGAAAAACGCCTGTTGCAGTTTTGACGTCAGCCACTCGTACTAGTCCATCGTCTCCTTTAACGGCTTGAAGAATTCGCCCCATGTGCCACTTCAGAGGTGGTAGTGAATCATCCTTGATTAGCACTAGGGTCCCTGGATTGATGTTAGCGGATTTCTGAGTCCATTTTACCCTCTGCTGAAGTTCGCACAAGTATTCTTTGGTCCAACGTTTCCAAAACTCTGTTTTTATATATTGGACCAATCTCCAGCGTGTCAAAAGACTCGGACGATCCGTTGATATTGTGGCTCCTGGTAAGCTTGTGAGTGCTTCACCAATTAAAAAATGCCCTGGTGTGAGGGCCGTTAAATCGTTGGGATCTGATGATAGTGGTGTTAATGGTCTTGAATTTAGTATAGCTTCGATCTCCACTATGGCCGTTTCCAGTTCTTCGTAGGTTAGTGACACAGGATGTATTGTTTTGAACAGCAACTGCTTAGCAGATTTGACTGCGGCTTCCCAAAGTCCGCCAAAATGTGGTGCTCGTGGTGGGATGAAATGGAAATCAGTTCCCCTTGAGAGACATAGCGATGCAATCTTCTCTTGTACTTCCTTCGTCTGCAGCATATCTTTTAATTCTTCTAGCCGGTTATACGCCCCGAGGAAATTAGTTGCATTGTCCCAATAAATGCTTCTAGAATTTCCTCTCCGGCCAAAGAAACGTTTTAGGGCACCCAGGAAGCTGTCCGTCGAGAGATCTGAAACAACCTCGAGGTGAACCGCCTTAGTAGAAAAACAGCAAAATACCGCTATGTACGATTTTTGTGGTCTCTTACCACGAATTTTAAAATGAGTCCAAATTGGTCCACAGAAATCGACTCCAGAGTGTAGGAATGGACGGCCTTCCTGAATCCTTGGAGCAGGTAGGTTGCCCATTAGTTGAGTACCTAATTTTGGTTTGGCTTTAAAACATCTTATGCAGTGCTGTACTACTGATCGCGTCAGCAATTTCCCTTTTAGTGGCCAGAAACGTTGTCGAATTATCGACAGCAGTGCTTGTGGTCCGGCGTGAAAATTTGTTTTATGAGCCTCGGTTACTAATAATCGTGTTAAAGCGTGATCCCTCGGTAGCAGCATTGGATGTTTAGTATCGTATGGAATATTTGCTGCTTGAAGCCTTCCCCCCACTCGTAGTATGTTGTCTTTGTCTACAAATGGGGTTAAGCCTGCTAATCGATTATGCTTATTTAGTTGTTTTCCTGCCTTCAGTGTCCTTTGTTCTTCTCCGAAGCCTTGGGACTGTATGTATCGAATGGTGATTTTTAATGCTGCATTAGTCTCCATAGCAGTAAGTGATCCTGCAGAACGATTAGTTCTGCAGTGCAGGTTTTTTACGAACCTTGCAACATATGCCACTACACGAATTAAGTGCTTGAAGGAATTTCGATGATTGATAACATCAATGAAATGAGCTCGCTTGTGAGCTGTTGCCACTAATGATGATGCCTTTAGCTCTATTTTGGTGTCTTCTGTTGAAGCATCTTCTGATGGCCACTCAAATGGAGATTTTCGTAGGTAGTCTGGTCCATTAAACCATAATTGCGAGGTTAGCAGAATGCTCGGCGACACCCCTCTGGACACTAGATCGGCTGGGTTGAGGTTGGTATTGACATGTTTCCAATGTTGTATAAAACTTGAATTTTGAATACTAGATATTCTGTTCGCCACAAAAGTTTTATACGATGAGGATTCTGCTCTTATCCAACCTAGGACTATTTTAGAATCACACCAATAAAATATTTGGTCATCGTTGAGTTCTAGTATGTGCTTCACTCGATTGGTCATGTGAGCTAACATTCGTGCTGCACATAGTTCTAAACGTGGCAAAGTAACCGTTTTTACTGGTGCAACTCTGGAAGCAGCACATAGTAGCCTGACAGTTGTATTCCCCTTTGTGTCAATAGAGCGTAGATAGATAGCCACCCCATAAGCCTTTTCTGAAGCGTCGCTGAAGCCGTGAATCTGGTATAGTGCCTTTGATGTTGCAATACATGCTTGTCTTGGTATCGTCAGTTTGTTCAGCAATGGGAGATCATCTCGAAATTTCAACCAATGAAGTTCTTCTGGGAGTGCTGCGTCCCAATCAAGCTTGAGCTTCCATAGTTGTTGGAAGAATATTTTGCAATGCACTATAACCGGATTGATTAAGCCCAGTGGGTCAAATATGTGAGCGATGTCTGCTAGTATTGAACGTTTTGTAATCCGTTTTAACGTTGGCCAGTTTGTTTGGATTAAAAACTGGTCTGCCTTGGGCATCCATGTAACTCCTAGTGTTTTGATACCTTCTTCACCTTTGTCATTCAAATCTAGCTTGAATTCAATATCTGCATCAGGTATTGTTGCTAAGAGCATGGGATTGTTGGAACACCACTTCCGAAGATTAAAACCTGCACCTTTCAGAAGGCCTCTTAGCTGTGCCTGCATTTGCAATGCTTCGTTCAAATTGTTGCTCCCTGTCATGATATCGTCTACGTAGAAATCTCGTCTTGCCACCTTAGATCCTAACGGGTAGACACTTGCATTCTCTTCTGATAGTTTTTGTAAGCACTTGGTTGCCAAGAAAGAGGCTGGAGTGGTCCCATATGTTAAAGTCTTGAGTCTGTAGAATTCCATGTCCTTGGTCACTTCGTTGCGATAGACTATCAGCTGATATTCTTGATCTCTTGTGTCTATCAATATTTGCCGGTACATCTTCTCGATGTCTGCGGTAAAGACGTATTTATGTAGACGAAAGCGAGTAAGAATCGAGAATAAATCGTCTTGGATTGTTGGACCTTTAAATAATATCTCATTGAGCGATATATTTGTGGATGTCTTGCATGATGCGTCGAATACCACCCTAAGTTTAGTTGTAGTACTGGATGGCTTTAGCACACAGTGATGAGGAATAAAATAGTGCGACCGTTGTATCTCACTCTCTTGTATTCTCTCCATGTGCTTTAGTTTTAGATATTCGTCCATGAAGGCGACATATTGAGATTTAAGAAGAGAATCTTTGTTCATTCTTTTCTCTAATGAAATGAATCGACGGACTGCAGTCTCCTTTGACTGGCCTAAGACCGTTGGATCTTTCTTAAATGGAAGTCTCACTACGAATCGACCTGAGTGGTCACGAGTCGTAGACTTTTCAAAATATTTTTCGCAGAGACTCTCCGCTTGAGTTCGTGGTTGGACTGGTGTACTAACCTGTTCTAGCTCCCATAAGCGCTGAATATCGAATGTTGTCTCATCTATAGTGGCTACTCCGCAGAACGCCTTAGGGGATGTATGGTCCGAGCTTCTTCCTAGTACCACCCACCCAAATATTGTATTTTGAAGAGTGGGTAGGGTTTTGTCTAGCTGAATCTGACCAACGGACATCAAAGCTGAGAAGTGCTCAGCGCCAATAAGTAGGTCAATCTTCTTCGGCTTATAAAAATCTGGATCAGCAAGTTTTATGTTGGATGGTAAGTTCCAGTGTTTGATGTCTACAAAACGAGCTGGCTGGTTGTTGGTTATCTTTGGTAGAACAACTGCTTCAATGTCCACAGAGAAATTATTCAATCTTGACTGAATTTTGGTGTATAGCCGCTGCTGCGCTCTGTATTCACGGCTTCCGATACCAGCAACGATGGTGTTGCAGCTAGTATGTGTTAGTTGAAGCCGTTTTGCCAATTCAGCTGAGATAAAATTTAGCTGGGATCCGGAATCCAAGACTGCTCGACATTCGATGGGATTATTATGTTTGTCCATTATATGTATTACTACAGTTGCTAGAAATACATAACTGGACCGATTGTTTATGATGGCTTCAGATGTGAGAGCAGCTGATGATGTGCTGCTTGTTGATGCTTCGGGCCTTCTGGCTTGGGTCACGTATCGAGCTGCTGTTGTCTCCTCATGAAGCAGTGTATTATGCCTTTTCGAGCACTTCTTACAGCTTCCCAATTGACATTGACTCACAAAATGGCCGCATTGTAAGCAGTTCATGCAAAGCTTGTGAGTTCTCACTGCTTGGCAACGGCTGTTTACATCCATCTTGAGAAATTTTGGACACGTGTATATTGCGTGAACAAGATTACAAAGCGGACAAGCAGTGGTTCCAGATGTTACCAGTGACGACCCTTTCGAACGATTTTCTGCTTGAGGTCGCTGTCCAGAGGTTCTGCCAAGAGTCTGAAGAGATTGAAATCGTGCATCTAGGAAATTTAGTAGCTCCTGGATGCCTTGTATTTGTTTCGGGTATTCCAACGCTTGCTCGTACAAACCATGAGTGTTTCTATCCATTTTCTTAACCGTGATGTGAGCCAGAAATGCATCCCATGATTTGGTGGAAATTCCAAGATTTTCCAATCCCAAAATGCATTCTTTGGTCACATCATGGAGAGATTTGATGCTGGAAGCGGAGTCAAGCTGACATGCTGATTGACCCAGAAGCCGATTAAGTATGGAAGTTACTAATAACCGCTGGTTATCGTAACGATCCACTAATGTGTCCCAGGCGGAGCTATAACTGGACTCCGATACCGGGAAGTGTTGGATTAACCGTTTGGCTTCACCTGATAGGTTGGCCATTAGGTAGAACATTTTTTCGGTTTTGCTCATCGGCTGCTCGTGAATTAGCCGACGATATAGCTCGGAAAAGGATCTCCATTCCAAATAGTTACCATCAAAGGTGGGCAGCTTAATGTGTGGCAGCTTCAATGTTGATGGTCCACTGGATCCGCCTGGTGGTGGAGGTGATGCGCTATGAAGCAACTCCTTCAATCTGATGATGATGTCTTGTGTTGACTCCTCGATGTCACAGATGGTGTTGATATCGTAGTCGTATCGCTCTGGTTCGCTGCAAACTGCCCATATGGACTGGTTGATGGCCGAGATTTCATCCCAGTATTTGGTCACCGCCTCGATTTTTACCTGATAGTAAATTGATGAGTTCGGCGAATGCAGTCTTCTTTCTATGTCGTTAATCAGGCGCTGCAGTACACTGATTAACGCTCGCTGTCGTCTGAAGAGGGCGGCCAGCTCCGAATCCTCCGGGAAAGACATCTTGCTCGGAGCCTTCTTTGACGTAGAAGGCTGAGCGGGAGGCACTTTGTCGTCTGTCTTCGCTGCTGCGTTTTCGACGCTAGGTGGAGCACCATTTTTTAGTGCCAGCTGCTCCAAGATGTCTTCCTTCAGCTTCGCGAATCCATTGCTGACCTTTTCATAATAGCGGCTTGTGATGTATTCAGACTCGTTGGGTCCGAATCTAAGTACCGCTTGATGACCTCTATCGAAGTTCGCCCATAGTTGCTCCAAGTTTTCGAGCTTCGCCCTCAAGTAGTCCAGTGTCTTGCGATGCAGCGAGTCCTTCCGATAATTGATGATCAGTCGCTCAATTTCCTTTCCCTCCGTCACCTGTGATAAGATCAATTCCTCCATTTGAACTGTGGAAAAAGTTTATTATTTAAATTATGTTAAGATCACGAGTTTGATATCTCGCCGGGGCCTCCAAATGTTTATGCTGGACAAGGGCTTCTCCTTGTCCTGATGTACTAATGAAAAGAAATTCTGAAATACTGAACACATTTATTGCTTAACGCTGAGTTTATATAATAACAAAATGCTTACGTTAATGGGACAATAAAAATGCTTACGCTAATGGGAAAGACGAAAGTGCAGATTATACATATTTTGGCTGCATACATAACAGGCTAGCCATGTGTGCATGAAATGTGAAACATCAAATAAAGTGCAATTCGTGGGAATTATAAATTTATGAAAAATGCCTGTGCAGTAATATGATAGTAAAAAATGTGCAATTATGACGAGTACAGTATGAGAAAAATAGAATTAACATTATGAGAAAATAGAATTAGACAAATTGTCTACACTACCATATAATTTTATAGAATGTGTTAAATGCAGCAAATTGTGTACATTATAGCTCACTTTATCGATTCCGTACAAAACTGAAAAATCTCGTACAAAAGTTTGCAACATTTCTTGTGCACAATCTACATTTTTTTTTGCAATTTACAGGGCAAGAAATTAACCTGTATGCACAATGTAATAGCAAAAAATTATTAAATAAATTGGGGTTAATAATATTTTTCAACACAACAATTCCTGTGTATAAAATGAATTGGCGAAACTCCGTTGCCTTCCATCTATGAATTTCATCGAAACCTCTGGGTTTCCTACAAAACCGTTTCATTATTAATATGTCTTTGTTCAAATTTAATTTTTGTTCAGCATTCAATTTTGCGCAGTTATGTTTACCTTCCCAAATAAAAGTTAATATTTTCTCCTAAGTCAATAAGATGCATTACATCTAAAGGCATTTGAGTAACCATTTTGATTTCTACTTCTTCTAAAATGTTCTTATTAGTTTGGAAGTAATTTAAGTGATGCGTTCTGTCAACTCGGTTCTTAAAATCAACATCTGTTCTCAATTCTGATGATACTGTGCTGCACGCTAAACGCTTATTATTTTTTTTTGGCTTTTTGAATGCATTTAGAACATCCACTTGCAGCAGTGTGACCAACAGTGCCCGCCAAAAAAGCTCGAGCTGGAGCATCTGCAGTAAATAATCTTATTTGCAGTTTCCAATATTTTTTACCTATAATAATTCCATTCTGTGAGATGTATTGTAATTCATCAACTAATTTGCTCAAATATTCATTTACGTTTGTTGGTTTTGTGGGACCAATATATGCTCCAATCAAAAATGGTGCAATGGTACGACATTCCGATATCGTCCTTAATATCGGCCATAAAGTCATCCTCGAACTTTTAAACAGAGGTAAGCCGTCAATCCCAATATCTATTAAAATTTCGTCGTTTGACATTTGTGGAAATGTACCAATTAATTTGAGCGCTTTTTCTATCCCGAAATGGAAATATTGTCCTGGTCTGAGATCTGAATTTGCCTATATTTAGTCTCCAGTAAAGTTTTCGAGGATGTTGGCACATCAATACCTTCTGCGGATAAAATTTTTAAAAGGGCATCGCAAGCCATTCTTGGTATTCTATATTGAATAAACCAGTCTGCGAAATTGTCAGATAAACTCTTTTCTAGATTCTTCTATACTGCTATTTGAATATCGAATACCCTACTTTCAAGTTGAATTTGCGAACTACCAGCTGTTTCATGTTGTGCGGGTTCGGTATGATTTTTAATTTTGTTGTATATTTTATTCGAAGCTTCTTTTTTTTGCTACGAGCCTTTTCATATGCCCCTTGCTTATACCGGCTACTTTTGAATTCATCTCCATGAAATATTTTCAAAATAAACCTATATTATATTTTTTTTAAGTAAAAATATTGAGTACTCACCATAATTGAAAATAAAGAAAGGAAAAAAGAAGCAAGTAGGTATTGCTTCTTTTTTCCTTTCTTTATTTTCAATTAACAAAAATAAAACTACACTTCACTGTTAATGAATGATCCTCAAATTTCAATTAAGTTGAATTAAGAATTATAATTTCAATATATGCACTGAAAGATGATACTCAGCCTACTAATTGATTAATTTTACTTTATTATTATAATAATAAAGTATTGTGATCGACACAAAAAAAAAAAAAAGTTTGCTACCCTGAAATTTTTTTTTTTCGCGTTTCATGACTAAATTAGCCTAAAAATGCAAAAAAAAAAAATCCGTCTGTCTGTACGCCGTCCGCCGTATGCCGTACGCCGTACGCCGTACGCCGACGTGTTCGCTCAGCGCACATTAACTCCCAAACCCTTCAAGATAGAAAGTTCATTTTTGGAGGGATTGTAGATAGTTGCGGATCTCAGGCGGATACCCATTTTGGGGGGTGTACGGGTTCAGGGGGAGGCTGGGGGAGCGCTTAAACCGAAAAATACGAATTCAAATATCTCAACCATGGTAACAGCTAGGAAGCTAAAACTCAACATTTATATAGAGGAGTTTGTGGGACAACTTTTAAAAATAATTTAATTTTTTTATCCATTGGGGTGCAAAAAGGGGGGGCTAAGAACCAATTGTCGGCCGAATTTTTTTTTCAAATGATTATATCTTCGAAATTACTTATCGTAAAAAAATCATATTTAGAGACCGTCAAGGTAACATATAGTTCCATCGGAAACAGCTCAGAAAGCGGCTAATTATTCTAACGGGGAGGGTCACGGGGGGTGCAAAGAAAAACACTTAAAAATGAATATCTCAACTATCTCTTAAGCTATATAATTGAAACTTGAAACATATATTAAGCTATACTAGGGAAATACAAAAAAAATATAACATGTCGAAATAATAGTAGTGGGGGGAAATGGGGAACATTTCAAAAATGGCGCACTTTTCAAAATTACAAATCCTTATATCTCAAAAAATACTGCAGATATTAAATCAAAAATTTGTCAGATTATAGAACTAGATAATGGTTAATTTTGGTAAATTTTAAGCTGGGAGGTGTAAGGGGAGGGAGGTGATAAGCAAAAATGTCGAAAATTTTGAGTGATTTTTTTAGGGCTCTAGTGAAAGATAAAAAGTTAAAATTTTGCATGTGAATACCTATATTTAATGTACATAGAAAAATAATATTAACTTGATCCATATTTATTATAAACCGACTCCCCCGGTCTAACGTGCACAAGGTGTTTCATGTGCATTGAAAAAAACACATAAACTGAAAATTTTTGAGTGAAATTTTAAGGTAGAAACTTGAAAATTTGCGAAATGCATTTCAAAAAAATTCCTAAATATACGAAATATTAACTGGTCGAAAACCTTTAAAACTTCTACCCCCTCCCATACAAAATTATTTTTTCGACCATTTTCAATAAATCAATTATCACCTAACTATTAAAAGCTATCAAATTCAAGTTTTGCAAAACAACTTACAAAAATAATTAAAATGAAATTGCGTTAAAAGTTTTAAGATCGCACTTGCCCTTCTACCCCCTCCCATACAAAAGTATGATTTCGACTAATTTCATTAAATCAACTAATAACCAACAAATTAAAAGCTATGAACTTGAAATTTCGTACGAGCATCTAACAACAAAAATGAAAGAAAATTGCATCACAAGTTTGACGATTCCTCTATCTCCTCTACCCCCTCCCATATAAAATTATTTTTTCGAGCATTTTTAAGAAATCAGTTATCAGCTAACTCTTAAAAGCTATCAATTTCAAATTTGGCACAAAAACTTATAAAAATAATTCAAATGAAGTTGCTTTAAAAGTTTTGAAATCGCGCTTGCCCTTCTACCCCCTCCCATACAAAAGTATAATTTCGACCAATTTCATTAAATCAACTAATAACCAACAAACTAAAAGCTACGAACTTCAAATTCTATACAAGCACCTTACAAGAGACGCGAAATAAAACTGCGTATCAAATTTTACGATTCCCCTATATTCTCTACCCCCTCCCATACAAATGTTCGGTTTCATAAATGTAAAATACACCGAATTTTATGAAAATTCTATGCAACTTCGTCTATGAAACACATTCTATACAGAGAATATTGGACGTGATTCAAGTAATTAATTAAAAAGCTATTAACATCCATCCACCCTTACTATTACCCCTACTCCTCCCCTCATAAAAACCCAAACTTACAGACACGAATGAAATATTGTTAACAGTCCTGCCCAAGAACTCCCTTTCACTTAGTCTTCCCTAACCACTCTAACCTGCATATTGACTTTCCACTCATCCGCAACTTGTCCCAAGAATAATAAAGTTTCGCCCGACTTGTTGGCAGTTTATTTTATACTCTAGATGAAATCTGATAGTATTATAAGTTTGCTCTAAAGTTTGT
The DNA here is from genome assembly GCA_963669355.1 of Chorisops tibialis. Classification (NCBI taxonomy): domain Eukaryota; kingdom Metazoa; phylum Arthropoda; class Insecta; order Diptera; family Stratiomyidae; genus Chorisops; species Chorisops tibialis. The sequence goes on from OY770262.1 coordinate 293,473,259, forward strand.
AACGCCAAGAAATAAGGCTCGGAGAAAAAAATGAATGATACAGAAGTTAATATTATCACTCAAAAATTTCAAAACCGGATGTCCGTCCGTCCGTTCGCCCTCTAGCTTGAGAACGCGTTGAGCTAGAAAGGTCAAATTTCGTACACGTCGTTTTTGACAAAAAAGTAAGGTCAAGTTCGTTAACGGGCCAAATCGCTCTACCCCTTCTACCCCCTCCCATACAAAATGACACAAATGCGCAATTTGACAATAAACGGATTTGCTCAAAAAGTATAAAAGCTATTGGCCTGAAATTTGGAATATATTACTTTTATGATAATATCAGTCTATCGTATAAAAATTATGTGTGTCCTCCTCCTCCTTCTACCACCTCCCATACAAACTGTACTTGTCATAAGTTACTCTAAGTCAATTTACTCAGTGCGTATAAAATTTAGCAAGCTGAAATTGTGCACTAAGTATTTATTTAAAATTGTTAGTAAGTCTAAAAAAAAATAAGACGATTGGCTTCACCCCTTCTACCCTCTCCCATACAAAATGACACAATTTCGCAATTCGACTATAAATGGATTTGCTCGAAAAGTTTAAAAGCTATTAGTCTGAATTTTGGGATATATTACTTTCATAATGATTTCAATATACAGTATAAAAATTATTTACGTCCTTTCTCTCCTTCCAACCCCTCCCATACAAACTACACTTTTTCATGAAATGCTCTAAGCCGATTTTCTCAGAACATATAACATTTATCGAGCTCATATTTCGTAATAAATACTTATTTAGCATTATCACTAAGATCAGAAAAAATTATTTGATTAGCTTTACTGCTTCTACCCCCTCCCATACAATATGACACAGTTTCACAACTTCACAAAAAAATATTTTCTTGAAAAGTATGATTGTTACTGGTCTAAAATTTAAGAGATGTCAATTTTATGATATTCTTAGTTATTTCTGAAAAAATCACTAAAATCCCCCCAACTCTTTCTACCACCCCCCATACAAACTGCACATTTTCACTAAATCTAACACACTAATTTCCTCAGCTCCTATTCAATTTTTGGAGTAAGCATTTTGTATAAAACATTTTTATAGCTACTTTAGTATGATGGGAAAAAAATTAGTTCAATGCTATCACCCCTTCTAACACTCCCCATACAAAATTTTTTGGGATCACAAAAAATTCTATTTCATCTAGAGTATCATAAGATTGCGCTGTACGCGCAATCGTAGCCCTGTTATGTTTTTTATTGAAAAAAAAAAGAAAAAGAAAAAAATGAAGCTAGTAAGTATATTTATGGTAAGTACTCAATATTTTTACTATGTTGAAAATATTTCATGGAGATGAGTTCAAAACTAGGCGGTATAAGCAAGAGGCATATGAGACGGCTCGTAGTAAAAAAAAGAAGCTTATTCGATGCTCGATCCATCATGAATTCATTCCGGAGGAACAAATGGTCAATAAGGAGTACCATTTAATCATATTAAAGCATTTTGCGTGAGCAAATCCTTAAAAAACGGCCAGTATGGTAGAATGAGAGTTCATGGAATTTCCACGACGAAAATGCGTCATTGCATTGAACGTCAATTGTGACTGAATTCGAGGCCAAAAAGCAATGAATTCCATCAATCAACCACCGTATTCACCTGATTTGGCTCCGTGTGAATTTTTGCTATTCTCGAAACTGAAATTACCGCTACGTGGAACCCGTTTTCAGTCGATCGAGGACATAAAACAAAAATCGCCGTGGACTACTGAGGTGTATCCAAGGAGGATATATAAAAAGGAGTGACTATGAGCATGCTTTGCCTTGTAAGCAAAATGGGAATGAATGTATTTCCCTCCCTTACTACCGAAATGGTCGAAATTTTTCGAAAAAAATCGTTTCGCTATCCTTGTTTGACATATTTAAACCCAAAGTAACTATCTCTGTCGCGCGTTAAATTGTCCGTTGCTAAAGTACTTAGCTTAAACACAAACCAAAACTAATAAAAATTGAAAAAATAAAAATTTCTGAAATGAAACAGCAAACACCATTGTATTGAAAATAACTTTATTGCTGACTGAATATTAGCAACCAAGAAAGAATACAAATTATTGTATTTTTTTTGTAAAAGTTTGAAGCCAAGTTAAGCTTGGACACAATTTTCGAAAATTTCCGAATCAAAAAATATTCCCACATGAGACAGACTATCAGGTACTCCTTTTATATATCCTCCTTGGGTGTATCCATTCAACCAGCTGCTGTAAACAAACAGGCTGCGCTGATTTTTGGGATAATAATTAAAGCAAGTAGGACAACTGCTCATCAGAAAAAAAAATTTTTGAAATATCATTTCCCCGACTAATTTTAATTACTAAGTCCAGATCACAATGTATGTTCTAAACTTCAGTTTGAAACTTTTTTATTTATTTTTTCTTCAGGTATACGATTTCTATACTTTACATTGAGGACTTCTTAGATAAAATTAGATGTGCAAAAGCTTATTGTTATGCACAGAAAAAATACTTTTAGCTTCTCATACATTTCTGAATCGTTTCATACAAAGAAGATTCTTCCTTTCGAACTTTTCAACTGCAGATATTTATTGCTAAGTTGGAGTCCATTCTGAATCAAATCGTACGAAGCTAAAAAGAAGATTTCTTTATTCCCAACTTAGAATCCATTCTGAACCACTTTGTGCGAAGTTTAAGGGCAGGTCTTTCTTGCGCGGACTTGCCAATGTAAAAAGAAAACGAATTGGAATACGGACGGGAATGCATTCTCCACTGCTGACGAATGTTACTTTCATGCATGCGGAATGTTTCTTTTTCCAAGTGGGTGTGGTTCAGTAGAATCCCGATAAACCTATGTCCAATTATCCGACCGATGCTTTCTTGGAATTTAATTGGCATTTGACTTGTTCAATTGTTTATTGGTTATCTTTGGTTTTACTGGTATTTTTCTCAGGATCTAACGGGTGTTTTCTTGAGACGCCGAAAACTTTAAACTAAAATAAGATATGGAAAATTATTTTTGATATCCATGAAATTAGTGTTATTTGACAGTTAATTTTATGGCATTAATTTTTGAATATGATTTCTGGCTGTGACAGCCGCGACTGGTGAGTACATGGCGTAATCTGAAAGTCCAATTTTAATACACACTCTTCGCAGTAAATCAGGCTATTTTTCGGCGATAACGAGTCGGATGTTGTCTTCCAAGTGCTAGTAGTTTCTGTTTTATAGGCAAAGACATGGGACGTTACATATCCCTAGAGAAAAAAAATCGAATGGCGTCAAATCGCACAAACGAGGCGGCCAGTTAACAGGTCCATTTCGTGAAATTAAATGATCATCAAATGTTTCTTTCAGTAAATTAATTCCACAGCGCTGTGTGGCATGTGGTGCTGTCCTGTTGAAACCACATATCTGTGACATTAATGCCTTCCAATTGAGGCGCAAAAAAGTTCGTAATCATGTCTCTGTACCGCTCACCGTTGACTGTGACATTCAGATCATCATCATTTTTGAAGACACATGGACTAATGATTCCACAGGCCCAAAAAGCGCACCAAACGTGTTTCGATAATGGCTTATGAATTATTATCGCTTCAAATGCGGCAATTCTGCTTATTGAGTTAGCCATTTAGCCAAAAGTGTACTTCATCATTGAACAAAATTTTCAAATGAAATTGTGGATCAATTGCAATGCTTCTTTCGGCCCTTCGGCAAACGTTGCTCCGGCGTGAGTCTATTTATAGTAAATTGCCAAGCCAAACTAATCCTAAAACAACCAGGAACTATCATATCGGCTGTCACAGAAAACAGTGCTCAAAAAAAATATATCCTTTAGAAAGCTGAAAATGTCCACACACATGGAGGGGTCTGTAGTACAAACTATAAAAATAATTTAATATTTGTATCGATTGTGGTCCGAAGGGGGAGGGGGGTAGCTAAAAACAAATTGTAGGCCGAATCATTTTTCCAAATTATTATGTCCTCGGAACTACTTACCATAAAAAATTCATAATTTAGGAACTAATGGTTTGGCGAATGTTTTCACAGTGTATTTCGAATTAAAAGAAAGGATTTCCGGATTCCACACTGTTACGCTTTATTATTCGTGACATTTCGGTCTCTGCTGAGACCTTTGTCAAACAGTTTGATAAAGGTAACAGCAAAGACCGAAACCGCTGGGATCAACGTGGAAGATAGTTAAAAAAAACTTGCAATCATTTTATTTTTACACAATCTATATTTTTTCATAATCATCATTTTTTTTTGTTCTTGTAAATAAAATAAGTTGCTTTAGTTTTAAATAATAATTAATAATAATAGTTTTCATATTTACAGGACACTTTATATCGAAAGAAATCTTTTCGAAAAGTTTTAATTTTATTTGCTTTATTATTTATTTTTGTTGTTTTTCAATTCAAAAGTGAAAATAAAAAATTACTATAATTACTTAATTTAGAAGTAAAACGGTGAAAGTTTTTTATTTTTTGAAGGGTTGCAAGGAAAAAAAAATAATAAATGTTTTTTTTTTGTATGTAAATTTCTACTTGAGTAAAATGAGATATTTATGATATTTATAAGAATTTTGTCAGTTTTCCTATTTATGGAATATCATTTTTATTTAAATTTGATTCCTTTTCGTTTATAATATTTTAGATAGTTTTCTATTCCTATTTATACTATGTTTATAATCTTAATGATTTTGTGTTGATGTTTTTTTTTTAATTTTATTATCAATTTGCTAATAAACAATATATTGTACAAGCTACATTGTAAGAAATTTATGTAATTGTATTAATTAATGATTTTATTTTTTGTGGTTGTTGCTTTTTTTATCAATTACATAAAAGGGGAGATTCAATCCCATTTTTGTATTACATGTAGTCATTGTTTAAATTAAGAGAATTTTTTTTGTTGTTTTTATTCATAAGGATTATTTAACATTTATTAAATTACTTATTAAAATATATTTGAGTGATTTTTTAGGGGGGAGATTTGTTTTATTAGTTGCGGAGTAAACTATGCCATTTGAAGTCGATCATTGATTTTTAATGTTATGAATATTCATCGATTTCAATTAAATTTTGATGGTGTTGTACTGTGTATTTTCAATTACTTTCTGTAGATCAAATTTAATAAAAACACAGCTATTTGGGAATTGCATTTTTTTAATATTTAGAATAGCGAATCATAGAATGTATTTTATTTAACAGTCATTCAACCAAAAAAAGAGTAGAAGCCTAAGTACTAAGAACGTTTATTGTTAAGGTATTTAATACTGCTGAAATGTAATATTTAATTTGAATATTTATGTTAGAGCGAAGGTAAAAATTTAATTGAAATCGTTTGAATCAATGATTAATTAAATAAATTGTTTGATCGATTTTGGATGGAATAATAGCGGCTATTTTTATTTAATCGGTTTCTCGTAAAACTACGAACTCTAGAGTATTTGTTTTCTTTGGACAAAGCGTCTCATTTAATATTTTTAAAATGGTTGGAATTTGTTCCGGTTTTTAAAGCGTATTTTTGTTATTTTCTCTTTTTCATTTTTAGTTTTTTAAGTACGATCGACATAACAATGAAATATTTGCTGGAAAAATATTTAGGTTTCAATGTTTTTTAGTGCAGGCATTTTAATTTCAATTTAATTTAGCGGTATTCAGTGTACTATATAGCTTCTAAAATTTATGTAAGTTCATATTAGAAACTTGCTTTTACATAGAATGCTTATATCGGGTTTTCCAATAGGGACTTGACAACTTTGAATTTAATTTGTGAACGCACCCTTTCACTAATCATCGAACTGTCACTGTCAATTTATTCAGTAAACTTAACATTTTTATCATGATAAAGTACACGAAGGAACAACGTCTGCAAATTATAAAAATTTACTACAGAAAAAAAGTTGTCAAGTCCTTATTGGAAAACCCTCGGGTTTTCCAATAGAGACTTGACAACTTTGAATTCAATTTGTGAACGCACCCTTTCACCAATCATCAAACTGTCACTGTCAATTTATTCAGTAAACTTAACATTTTTATCATGGTAAAGTACACGAAGGAACAACGTCTGCAAATTATAAAAATTTACTACAGAAAAAAAGTTGTCAAGTCCTTATTGGAAAACCCTTTATAAATGTGATGAAAAGGATGTCGGGTAGCTTTAAGGAAAGTGTTGGAAAGAGAAAGTCAGCGGAGGCTCGTCAAGTACGGCAGAATTGGCATTGCGGCCTCATACGAATTAACATTAGTTTTCAGTTGTTTTGTACAACTGAATTGCAATACAAGTTAATGATTCAATTTCACTTGAATACTACTGTACGATGAAGCAATATTCAACTCGCTCCCGACTTCAAAATACAAGTTATATTTTCTCTCGGGCGATTGCAGTCTACATAAGATGTAAACGCAACACATGTAATGGTTTACAGTCCGGACTCCAGTTCGCCAACAAAATTAGCCAGGATTCCTGCTGAGAGAGCGCGATTTCAGAAGCATGTGTATGGAATACACGGGAATCTAAAATGCTTGAGAAAGAGGCATATGGGTGGTGGAGATTTATTTCCGCTTACTCCTTACATATCTTAATTACTATTGAAAAAGACAAAAAATTAACCAAAAAAAACAAACTTTCTCTATGCTCCGGGCTCGAGCTAATCCTACTTACAGTTTTTATTAAATTGAAGAACAATTTACTCACAACTCATTTGTTATAACTTTTAAGATAGCCGCCTAGGACCATCGCTCATCCAAAAGTGACCAATTAACCTCTCTGAAATACCACCATACTTTTCCGCTTGCTGAAATTTCCAACAATTTTTGTGGCTTTACTTGGCAAGTCCTTAAGGCTGTTAGACGCAACAAGAGAAAGGTCATTGAAGATCTGGCCAACAAGGCAGAATCTACGGTTTACCTTGGGGATATGGGTTCACTATTTAAAATTATGATACAGTTGATGAACAGGAATTCCACCTGGTGAGAGATTTCAACGGAACTTTCCTTAATATTAGTGAACACCAGTTCCAGCGAAGCTAGCCTAGTGGGTAGTGTGTTGGTCTTGTAATGCGAAGGTCGTAAGTTCAAATCCTCGTCGACGCAATATTTAATTCCAACATATTGCCTGCTTTGATATACCTTGGTCACTTCAATCTACGAAAATGAAAAATTCATAGAAAGAGGGCTGTGCGAAGGACTAACAATTCTTCCACAATAAGTAAAAAAAAAATGTTAAGGAACCTGAATGTCAGGAGGCCAAGGTCCAATTTGGGGTGTAGTGCCATTGTCGAAGAAGAGTTTCGGCGATGGAAGGAATACTTCTCTGATATTTTAAACATCTTGTCAGAGGAAGATATTCCAGAAATAGAACTACTACCAAACATTTTACTACAACAATTCTCTATTAGGGAAGTTTTCCGAGATAAGAAAGAGATAGTTTTCGCCGTTCGCGGGAAGGAAAGCCCCAAGTATAGACTGACTACAAACTGAACACCTCAAAGCGGATCCGGAAATAACAGCCGATATACTTCTCCCATTCTTTACTGAGGTGTGGAATGAAGGACGATATCTGACTGAATGAAAGGAGGGTGTCATTGTGAAAATTCCGAAGAAAGGCGACTTTCGGGATTGTGACGCTTGGAGTGGTATATGTCTACTTACTGCCGTATCGAAAATCATGGCTAAGGTAAATCTCAATAGGATTAGTGAGAGAGCACTCGAAGCTTATCAGGCTGGATTCCTTAGAGGGTTGTCTTGTACCGGCCACACAAATATCCTATGGATAATATTGGAGCATACCGCCGAAATGGGTTCGCCACTGCATCTCATGTTTGTGGACTTCGCGAGGACTTTCGACAGCGTTAAGCGAGATTACATATGGAATGCTTTGCGTAGGAGAGGTATTCCAGATAAGGTCATAGCTATGATTAAAGAATCCTACGAAGATGCAAGGTGTCGCGCAAGGTGTCGCGTCTTACATAGAGGAGAGCTGTCCGAGAGCTTCCCTGTGCGAACGGGTGTCAGACAGGGCTGCATATTATCACCAGCATTGTTTCTGGTGGTAATAAATGACATCTTGAAAACTGCACTGGAAGGTGGGGAAGGTAAGGGTCTTCAATGGAGACTATTTAACGTCTTGAGTCACCTTGATTATGCTGATGACGTGTGTTTGCTTGCACATAACCGTTTGGACTTAGAGACAAATGTTCGCTCGTTGCATTCTAAATGCAAAGAGGCGGGACTGAAAATAAATGTGCGTAAAACCAAGTACATGCACATGGGTTCGAACGCAAGCACACCGATTGTTCTTAATGGACAGGATGTGGAAGAGGTGCAAGATTTTTGCTATCTCGGAAGCATTGTCAGCATGGACGGCGGAGCCGAAAAGGATGTTGAGGCTCGGCTAAATAAAGCTCGTCAGGCCTTCGGTATCCTTTCCCCTTTCTGGAGGTTAAGAGAGATCTCCCTTCGCACGAAGCTGCGAGTATTTGACGCATGCGACAAATCCGTGTTGTTATGTGGTTGTACTACGTGGAAAGTAACCGTTGAACTTATCAAGAAACTGCAAATTTTCGTGAAAAAATGACTTCGATGCATTTTAGGGATATTTTGGGCAGAAGTGATCTCCAACGACGAACTTTATCGTACAACTGGACAAACTAAAATAGGCATTGAGATTCAAAGGCGGAAATGGCAGTAGATTGGTAATACTTTGAAGAAACCAGAGCAAAACATCGCCAAACAGGCTCTGAATTATAATCCTCAAGGTCGATCATGGAAGCGAGCAGTTGAGCAGAAGGCCAGATGAATAAACAAGCCCTGGCAACGGCTTAATGCCGATGCTCGGGATTGCGGCTTACGGAAGAGAACTATTTGTGTACTATGCCCGTATAGGGCGTCTTAACAGGAATTTGATTGATTAATTATTACGGGCACCTCTTGAAGTTGCGCTCACTGTACGGCACATATTATATCACTATTTCCTCTCTCATTTAGCAATATAAACGTTGATACTGATACCCACACCATTCATATCATTGACCTCAGCTACACCTCTATGAAACACGTCCTATTTCCATGCGACCTATGGCCTCAAGTATAAACCACTTAAATTAAAATAAAAAAAAACAACAATTTCCATTCACCCCTACTACCACACAGGAGCTTTAAGCGTCTGAATTAATAAATTAACGGACAATCCATATTGTTCAATCCCTTAAATAGATGGCATTTTATTTACTAGGGTGGTAACGGACCGAAATTCGAAGAAATATTTTACTGATGTCTTGCTTTCAAAGACCCTTCAACCGTTTTTTTTTATTAAATATAAGCTTTAAAAATGTTGAATAATTAATTAATTCAAGCCTTAGTTTAAGATTCTAGTTTTTATTTTCTCAATAAAAAAAGTAAAGATGCCGCCTGATCTGCCGAAGTTTGAACCGATTCGTTTCCACTCAAATGTGGGCAATATTGCCAGATCTACCTCTTTATATATTTTCTTCCTGATCATTTTTTGGTTAGTACAGAAATTTTAATACTGGCAATACTTTGATCGAGACCCAGGGCTTATGACTGAAAGCACTGGCTGGAAGCAATTGCTTTAATGCATATCTTCTTCCTTTAGAAGTCGAATTTGCGCTTGCCGTGATCGATAATTTTACTCGTATTGGCCGGCGGTCTCGTTCTCTTGTGTACGCGACTAAGAGAAATGGGAAGAAAGATGGAAGCATTTTAATGCGACGCATCTCCTCTTCCTATTGAAGTCGAACTTGCGCGCGTTACGCGAGAATATTTTGCTCGTACTGGTCGGCGGTATTGTATATGCGTTTTTTAAATTGCATCTTTTTCTGTGTGGAAAGCTTTCAACTTTCGTTGATCAGAGAAAGAGTGAGAAAAAAAGCTGTCCTGAACACGTAAATGCTGTAAACAGTGGTAGATGAGAATAATGCGCGCTTTCTTTTAATGAAATTTTTAATAAATTTTCATATTCGTGCTGATTTTAGTTTAGCTTTCCAAACTGAATAAAGGGCAAAACGTAAGGGAAGCATTGCTTCCCTTGCAGAAATGGACGACACGCCACTGCTTGGTTACCTCAATCTACGAAAATAGCTAATAACCCATCCACAAAAAAAAGTTTTAAGGATACTGAAGGTCAGAAAGCCAAGGCACGCTTTCGACAGTAGTGCCATTGTAAAAGAGAAGTAAGAAAATTGGCAGGAAAATTATGTAAAATGGGTTCCTATAAGAGACATTCCCTGTATTTTGTATCTGTTCATCAAGGCCCAGAAGGAAAAAAAACTGCAGACCAGCTTGCACGGGAAAGACACTCAATTTAGCATATTTGTCCAGAATACTTCTTCGGTAACGCAACCTGCTCCATCAAATAGAGCATTTGGCAAAGGACAGAACAAAAGAGAAGTCATTATTGGGCAGCGCTTCCAAAACTTAGACTGGCTAAACAATTCTTACCAAGTCTTTCTGCCAAACAACCCAAAACACTGCAGAAATAAAATACGAATTATAAAAAGAATACTGTCACAAATAAAAGGACACCTTAAGGGAATGGGTATTGATACTGACAAGCATTGCAGATTTTGCCTCATGTTAATTGTGACCTTTAAGTAGATTCTAGGCAGCAACGAGACAATATCGTACCAACCTCATAATTACTTTGGAGAGAACTTCATGAGTTCTAGTTAAATTTCAAATTTAGTCGTAGCCCAAATTATCCTCAAACAAAATAACTCTAGACGAAGAGCTCTAGCACTACTCTAGAGAAAGTATTCTGACTGGACTGCGCTTCCAAAACTTTGACGGGCAAAGCAATTCTTACCTAGTGTTTCTGCCAAACAAGCCAAAACGCTGCAGAAATAAAGAACGAATCATAAAACGTACGCTGTTACGACTAAAAGGACACCTTAAGGAATTGGTATTGATATCGACGAGAAATGCAGATGTTGCCTCATGCTAGTTACGACCTTCGAGCACATTCTAGGCAGCAGTGAGGCAATATCCTACCAACCTTATTATTGCTTTGGGGAGAACTTCATAAGCTAAATTACAAATTTAGTCATAGCCCAAATTATCCTCAAACAAAATAAAACTAGACGAAGAGCTCTAGGACTATTCTAGCGAAAGTAGCCTGAGGAAAAACACAATAGTCCCATGGTGCTTGTAAGAGTTGACTGGTTGATCTACCCAAATCTCATATAGTAATGTATATACAGTCGTTCCTAACTTGAGTAAGCGAAATGTGGAATGCACTACCCGCAGTTGCTTTTTTCCAGAACATGTAAGATGTTGCAATTTAGAATTATTTTATCCTAACTTAATTACATAATTCGTATTTTTGTTCATTTCAGACCTTCATCCATCTCATTTTAAAATATGCAACTCATTCATTGTATTGTTTAACTAACAACCTGATAATTTCAAAAATACGTCATAATTTTAAGTCAATCTGAGATCGAGCCCAGTGAAATTTTTCCTTAGAAGTGATACACCGATTTATTCTACGCAGTACTGCCAAACAGGGCTGTAGTCGTAAGTCTAGTAGAGGGTATACGCTGTTGCAAGGCTAGAGTAGTCACCGGTGACCGATTTATAAAATCATCAAATCATCAATAATATTGAACTGCAATTTAATTATTCTACGCAAAAATTTATTATACACTATACCGTCAAGTAAAAATTGTGTGTAAAAATTGAAGTCACGTGCCTTAAATTAATTCGATGGCTAAATTTTGGCGAGATGAGTTTCGTCAGCATCGGTGGCTCAGTGGTAGAATGCTCGCCTGCCACGCATGCGACCCAGGTACGAGTCTCGACTGGTATTTTTTTTTGTCAATTTAACAAGAGTAAATATATCATAATTTCAAATAATTTTTATTCCATGCTTGAGTTGAAAAAATTGCTTGAGTAAAAAAAAACCATTTGAAAGACGAATTTTTATCTTGTGCTTGCTTGCCCTTGTATAAAATAAGCAAAATGCAATGCATAGAATAGATATTGAGTTTTCAATATTATTTTGCAGGGAAAATAAGACAAAAAAATCATTTTCCATAAAATTTAAGAAAAACTTTAAACATATTACAAACTTAAAAACGAAATGCAAAAAATGTTGCTCTAGTCGTTCATTGAATATTCGCTATCTTTAGCTATCTACAATTTTGCACATCCGACGGGGGACGACAATGTCCGACGAGCGCCGACAATATCCGATGGGGACCAACAATGTCCGACGGCCAAACTGACAGTCAGGAACACGTTGTCATATGGGTGACGGTCGGCGACAGTCAGGAGCACATCGTCGGTGGGGCGACGACCGGCGACAGTTAGCGAACACGTCGTAGGGCGAGCATTCGTGAAAGCAGTGAACTGTGAGTTAATATTTGGACGGAAGGATCGAAAATGGGAAGCGAGTATGGGAGTCGGCAGGCCAGTGTGAACGACGGGCAGGAGTAAGTCCTGTGACCGACAGGCGAAGTTCAGTATGCTACAGTAAATGAGTAAGTCCTGTGACCGACAGGCGGAGTTCAGTATTCGCACACATATACTTATCGGCAATATCCGACGGGGGACGACAATGTCCGACGAGCGCCGGCAATATCGGATGGGAGCCAACAATGTCCGACGGTCAACCTGACAGTCAGGAACACGTTGTCGTATGGGTGACGGCCGGCAATAATCAGAAACATATCGTCGGTGGGGCGACGATTGGCGACAGTCAGCGAACGCGTCGGAGGGCTGTGTATAAAAAGGGCGAGCATTCGTGAAAACAGTGAACTGTGAGTTGATATTTGGACTGGAGGTCGAATGTGAGAAGCGAGTATGGGAATCGGCAGGCGAGTGTTAACGACGGGCAGGAGTAAGTTCTGTGATCGGCAGGCGGAGCTCAGTATGCCACAGTAAGTGAGTAAGTCCTGTTATCGGGAGTGAGTCTTATGTTCGACAGGCAGAATCCAGTAAGCTGATCGATGGCGGAGATTAGCAGTCGAGTTAAGATTTGAAAGCGAAAGAGTCGAGATCAGGTCATCCCACGCGCCCTTCAATGACTTTATAAATAAATAGATAGTACTTATTCTAAATAAATGTTTTCCGTAGTGCAGTTTCATTAATTTTTATTGGATACTCTTGATCATGTCATCTTGAAGATCGAAGCTCTCTTAGCATGTGCAAAGAATGATGAGTACATAGATGACCAACTCGCCACGTTTCTTTGATACTTGTTTGTTAAGGATTTTCTCGTTTCACGATTGAATGATGGAGTCGAATTTTTTGATGCGAATAATGTACTGATATTTATTTACATAAATATCTCCATGTAAAAAAATATACGTTACAAGCTATTTCTATGAAAAAACACAAAGTATAGGACCTATAAAGCAGCGTATACCACCGAATACAGCTCTTCCACCAGAGGATACACGCTTTTTCTAGGAAATGAGCAGTATACCCTGTATACCCAAGGACGACAGCTCTGCTGCCAACTAATAAATTGAACCGAATTAATAATTTGTAACGAAACTACGATATTTTTCCAGCAGATAATTAATTCCGAATAGTTTTTGAAACCGAACAAAAAAAAAAAAAAACAAATATTTGTATCAGATTTACTTGTGCTCCATTTAAATCTATTTATGCCATTTTCTCACATTTTAATACTCATACAATATATTTTAACTTCAGGTTATTTCGGACATTTTGTGTTTTTATACAATAAATATTCTATTTTTTTCAATATATTTGTTTTTAAATATTTTGTTTTTAATTTGCATAATAATTTCTACCTTAATAAAGCTATGATCCCAATGTCAGCTGATAATGGTACCTTACTGCTAAGCTATACTACCATTGCTCTTCATTATCAATTTTTTTTAATCTTTTTTTTTTGGTTTTGATATCTCGTTTTTTTTTCTAATTTTATTTTTTAAATTAAATTGAAATTTATCGCTAAATAGTCTTGTATTGTGTTTTTTTTTGTGTTAAGTTAATTAATGTTAAAAAATTTGCATATTGAGCTGAATGAAATGTGGATTTGTTTTTTGGTATTGTTGAAGTTTTTTTTTAAATTTTTTGAAATATTTTTAGTTGTTTGATTTTTTTTTTGCAATCGAAATTGATTGATTTTTGAGAGAAGAGTGGAGCAATGGTGAAACTTAAAAGAGTGGTCCCTCAATCAAGCATTTAAAATGTTTAGAAATAAAAAGAGATGTAAATATATTGATTTTTTTTTGTATTATTGTATAATTTATTAATTTTATTTAGAGATATTTTTATATAATAATTTTGGAGTTTATTTGCTTTATTTTTTTTTATTTAATTATTTGTGTTGAATTATTTATTTACATGGCATGCTCCAATCATGTTTAGGTTTTAGTGTTGTTCTGTTTAACAATTTTTAAAGTTTTGTTTATTTTTGTTGGTTTTGCACATTATTTTTGTTAGTTTGATTTTTTTATGTTAATATTTTTTAGTAAATAAAAATTCTAGTCAAACAAAAATTCAACAAGTTTTTTAAACATTTGATTTTTTTTTTGAAACTATTATAGAGATATAAATAAATTAATTTTTGAATTACTTCTCTTCCATTTTTCGGTGTTTTTTTGCGACATTAAAGTTTAAATGTGTACTCTCAGCTAGTTTTTCGCGTTCTCATTCGAGTTACCGAGGTTTTATAGTTTAACTTATCGCGAAACCAAAAATATCCACAATTTAATTTGAAATTTAAGACTTGAATCCATTCACTTCCTAAATTACAAATTACGGCGCAGCTATTTGAGCTTTCGCCGTGAATTAAATTAAAGAAATTTGCTAACTAACGTACATAAGAACGCGTAAGACTGGCCGTAAGTACACATTTATATACAAAAGTGCAAAATTTCTCAAAAAATAGTCAACAGGAAGAAGACAAATATAGAAGAGCCTTAAGCTAGAATTTAGGTTATTCTGTGCGGTAATAAACATTATTTTAGTTTTTTAGATACATAGAAGATATGGAATAGTTTGGGGGTTTCAATGTTACACGATGTGTTTAGTGGTGTGAAAAGAAATACGGTAAGTTTTTCGTTATTTTTTTTATTGATTTTTAAGTTTTTTTAGAGATCATGTTAAAAATATTTAGTTAAGATATCTTCAATAATCTAAATTATTTAGAGTAGAAAAATGTTTATTTCGATTATTCAAGCCTTAATTTGTTGAAAAATTTTATGAAAATAATTTCTTAACAACACTCTTCGTCTTAATAGAATTTTTAAAAATTTAAGCACTGAAATTATTATATCTTAAAAATTTATTAAATTCTTGAAGAAAATTTTTTGAAATATTAAAGGCAAATCGAAATGGAGCGAATGAAGGCATTCATTTAATAATGAACTAAGCTAGGATTGGAGTTGTTTAAAAGTTAGGAGAATATAAGGAATGGGAATAATTTATTATATTACGAAAAATACACATCGTTGTTATTTCTTTTTTTGGCGTAGTAAAGTTGAAGTTGAATTAAAATACTACGTCTATCGGAAATATTAGAGATGATCGACAGAACTATATTTAGAAGTTTTAAAATGAGAATTCAATATGCTTCGGTCGACAGCGATAGACGTGTTGTTTCAGCATCGGGTTAACAATCATTAGCTAAAAGTTAAAGATTCCAGTAGTGAAGTTCGTAAGTTCCACTACTGGAAGCATTATAGCCTACTTTGCATGTCCAACACAAATTTTGTGGCCAGGAAATCGTTGCATCTCACACACATCCACAAGAATGGAGACAAACGAAAGGTTAAGAACTGCAGAGGTTTAGCAATTTTATCAGCTTTACCGAAATTATTTAAAAAAATTTATCTGCGATAAATTGATGAATATAATCAACACTATTCTTAATGATCAGCAGAACGGCTTTAGGAAAGATCACTCGGCCACGATGAATCTCATGATTCTTTTATCTGATGCACTCTGCGCACTTGAAATGGGAATTAAATCGACACAGTATACACTGGCTTTAGCAAAGCGTTCGATCGAGTTTATCACGATGTCTCCTGAGTTTAAAGTTAAAAGAAGTGGTGTGACAGGATCTTTACTTGACTGGCTTAAATCCTATTTCAATAATAGAACTCAATTTGTTAAGTTTCAGAGTTTTATTTCCATACTAGTGTCCTCTGGGGCACCCCAAGGAAGTCACTTGGGACCTGTCCTATTTAATAATTTCATCTCAGATCTACTAGAAGTATTGGAAAATGATGTACGCTGATGATTTGAAAATATATCATGCCATAACCTCACCCGCAGATGCCGCATTCCTGCAATTCAAGCTTATTGCACGATAATTGGTGCAGTCAGAACAAATTAGATCTTAATGTCAGTAAATGCCACTTGATAAGTTTCTCACGCAATAGATCCTCATATCACCATATTTATGTCCTAAGTGGAACTCAACTATACCCTGTTGATCAAATTGAGGACCTCGGCTTACTACTACCTCAAATCTCCCTATAACCGAATAATTTCAAAAGCCAATAAACTTCTTGGGTGCATTAATAGAAGAGCCAAAGAGTTTATGAATGTGTGGCGGCTTATACTGTATCGCTTCTAACCAACTAAGCCGTGGGGTCTAGATAGCTCAGTGGCCAGCACGGCCGCTTTGCAACTCGAAAATCCCCAGGTTCAAATCTCACTCACTACCTGCACGGTATTCCCTTAGCGTCTAAGGCAGGGCCTGCTTACACAAGCCTTACTGACGAGTCCGTCGTAAGCAGGCCTGGGACGAAACGCAATACAGCACAGTAGCTGCTCACTCGCTACATTGGTGACCCCGACGTGATCAACATGATCACACCTTCGTCTCGCTAGCACGCAGCAAATTCTCATTCACACTGCACCCATACTTCGCTCATATAGCAACACGCTCTAACAATAATACTGCACAGCAACATGCTCGCAGAGCTGCACGTGCACAGCTGCCTCCTAGTCGCCACCAGCTCAAAAGACACGACTCACCGCTGTCACTGGTGGGGGAGTACTGTGGCGGCTTATACTGTATCGCTTCTAACCAACTAAGCCGTGGGGTCTAGATAGCTCAGTGGCCAGCACGGCCGCTTTGCAACTCGAAAATCCCCGGGTACAAATCTCACTCACTACCTGCACGGTATTCCCTTAGCGTCTAAGGCAGGGCCTGCTTACACAAGCCTTACTGACGAGTCCGTCGTAACAAGGCCTGGGACGAAACGCAATACAGCACAGTAGCTGCTCACTCGCTACAAATGTATGGGTCGCCAAATCTTTATTCTGTTCTCTTGTCCGTCCTATTCTGGAATATGTATGTCCCATTTGGGACCCCTTTCTCCAGTTATACATCATCAGGATGGAGTCAATTCAGAAGCAATTCCTTCTTTTTGCTCTTAGGGACTTGTATGATCCTAGAGACTTTGGAAACCGTCCACCCTAAACAGCTAGGCTCCAATTATTAAATCTTTTATCTCTTGGTCTTAGAAGAGCTATGCTCACATCCTGCTCAACCTTAGATGTTTTGAATGGCAATATTAAGGTTGACCATATCTTAAATAAATTCAGACTCAACGATAATAACAGCCTGACGAGACATTCAAAACCACTTAAGGAATATCCACATTGTACAGATTACGGACAAAATGGATCAATTAACAGATGCTGTAGAGTATTTAACAAATTTAGCGCAAATTATACGCCTCTAATAAATAAGCTGACATATAAACTGAGATTACGCTCCGTTTTATAAGGTCCCCGTTTGACCCTTCCAACAGTGCCTATCGTACATATATCAAATCGGGTTTAATTAATTAAGGTAAATTTAACTATATTAGGTTATATTAAATTATATTAAATTAAGCAATTTATTATGTAACTTATTATTTTGTTATGATAAATAAATAAATATTCGTATTTATCACTTTCAGTACAACTTGACAAGAATGGAGAAGGTAATGAGTTAATAGATTTTCTTCGTCAAACAATGAAATACTGCAATTGTTTTGGCTAATTGCATTACTCTTCGTCGAATTTTTGAATGATCGGAAGTATAGAGAAGTGTGTGTGAATTTCTAAATTGAAAAAAGTTGCCTATGCGAATTGGTTTGAATCATGATTCTAATTGCAATTCTTAGGGAATCGTTTAATAGAAGCAGTTACAGCAAAGCTGTTATGCGTGCGATTTTTCAGATATTGTAAGCCACTTCTTCTATCAATAGTTCTTAGGAAGCGAGAGAGTTCGCGATTAATTACTTTCCGTCTCGTCATGGGTAGAAAATTAGAAGCGTTAAAATCGAGTCGGGAAGATCTGATGCACCCTAAATAACCCACGTTACTTTTTGACATGGATAAATCTAATGGCTCGATGCAACGAAAAATATACTGCGTCACGAAATTCGTTACCGTAAGTCTATCTCTCTAACAGGCGCGCATAATCTCAATAATAGGCGCAAGAATGTCGACCAACTCAAAATGTTCATTCGAAAAAAATCCGTCTGTCGAGTTATGGGTGCCAGGTATTTCAGGTCGGATTTGAATGGGAAATCGTAAAATTTTGCAATCTCTCAACCACGATCCCGGTGAAATTTGATGAGTTTAAGGAGGACGAAAACAGGGTAGTTCACTATGGTTTCAGTGCCATTTGCTTTGTTAAGACGAGAACAAAAGGAAAACGCGCCCTACTCGTCTGCGACTACGTTTTGCCAAGCTCGGTTAAAAAAAATACGTGCGTATGTCTTTATTGTTTGTTCAATTTTACCTACTGCTCGGTTGAGATTATGGGCGCCTGTTGGTCGGAGTTCGTTTTGGGGTATTGTGAGATTTTCACTTGTTAGCTGCCCGTATTTAGAGTTTAGTGTTGTTGCAGTTGGATTCTGCGTCGTCAGGATATTCGTCCGCCTAGTAAGAAGGCGAACAGAATACCAGAGGAGTCGTGGGACCGCGTAGCTTGCCGAAGATATAGCTAGGAAGAGGGTGGTCTTGACTGGGAGTCTATCTCTATCGTACTTGTGTGTATATCTATATATACAGTATGTATAGTATTTAACCAACATTTTTCGAGTTTATTATACATGGGTCCAAAATTTAAAGCTGACTTAATGCGCGAGTCGCGTAATCATAAGCGAGAAAAGGAATTAAGTAGCAGCGACGAGCTTATGCAGTCTCTTCTCGATACACCATTCAGTTCTAGCACTACAGAAATTGAAAAGTTTCAAGAATTTTTTCGATTAAGTACGTACGCTGAAAAGTGCATCTCAGCGTAACTGTGAATCAATACAAAGACATATCCATGTTCCTTTTGTACTTCCATGCTGCGAAGGTCATTTAGGTCTTTTCCAACTTTTTCTACTGGGATGGCTAACAGATGGAAATTATACATCGACCGAGATTTGAACTCCCGACTTTCGAATTATACACCTAGGCAGAGTATGACATGCCGCCACATAAACTGTGCTACATATCGCCGCACGTTAAGTTCTGCCCCAATTATTCAAAAGTTTGTGCAAACCTCCACACAAGTGTGATAAAAATTAAAACTGCACTATATGACTTACGATGGCGCTAAGGCACAAATCGGACCTTGGCCTCTCGTATATTTCGCCATCCATATCGGACTAGTGACCGCGTCCTCCAGTTTGAGAATCTTAGTGAATAATGTCTGCGTCAATAGAATCCTCCCAGTACTTCAGTGGTTTTTCGACCAGTTTTTGTCTATTGACTTTTCCTTTTAGTGTGCACTTGAGAATTCTTCCGCCATCCATCCGCTTCACATGATCAGCGTAGTCTTCAGATAGAGTCTTCCCTAACAGGTTCGAGGATTCTTCTGAGGAGTAATTTTCGGGTGGTTTAGTTAACATTCACGTTTTGCTGCCATAGCACAACACTGGTCTTATTATTGTTTTACTTATTATACTCTAGATGGAAACTGAGAGTATTATAAGTTCGCTCTAAGGTTTGTAACGCCAAGAAATAAGGCTCGGAGAAAAAAATGAATGATACAGAAGTTAATATTATCACTCAAAAATCTCAAAACCGGATGTCCGTCCGTCCGTCCGTCTGTCCGTCCGTCCGTGCGCTCTCTAGCTTGAGAACGCATTGAGCTAGAAAGTTCAAATTTTGTACACGTCGTTTTTGACAAAAAAGTAAGGTCAAGTTCGTGAACGGGCCAAATTGCTCCACCCCTTCTACCCCCTCCCATACAAAATGACACAATTACGCAATTTCACAATAAACGGATTTGCTCAAAAAGTATAAAAGTTATTGGCCTGAAATTCAGAATATATTACTTTTATGATAATATCAATCTATCGTATAATAATTGTGTGTGTCCTCCCCCTCCTTCTACCACCCCCCAAACAAACTGTACTTATCATAAATTACTCTAAGCCAATTTCCTCAGTGCTTATAAAATTCAGCGGGCTGAAATTGTGCACCAAATATTTATTTAAAATTGTTAGTAAGGTCAAAAAAAATGAGATGATTAGCTTCACCCCTTCTACCCCCTCCCATACAAAATGACACAATTTCGCAATTTGACAATAAATGGATTTACTCAAAAAGTATAAAAGCTATTGGTCTCAATTTTGGTATATGTTAATTTTTTAATGATTTAAATCTACACTACAAAAATTATTTGCTTCCTCCCTTTCCTTCCACCCCCTCCCATACAAACTACACTTTTTCCTGAAATGCTCTAAGCCGATTTTCTCAGAACATATAACATTTGTTGAGCTCATATTTTGTAATAAACATTTAATTCATATTATTACTAAGATGAGAAAAAAAGTATTTGATTTGCTTCACTACTTCTACCCCCTCCCATACAATATGACACAGTTTCACAACTTCACAAAAAATCGATTTTCTTGAAAAGTATGAATGGCACTAGTCTGAAATTTAAGGGATGCCAATTTTATAATATTCCTAGTTATTTCTGAAAAAATCATTAAACTTCCTCCACTCTTTCTACCACCTCCCATACAAACTGCACATTTTCACTAAATCAAACTCACTAATTTTCTCAGTTCCCATTCAGTTTTTGGAGTAACCATTTTGTATAAAACATTTTCATAGCTACTTTAGCATGTTGTCGAAAAAATTAGTTCAATGTTATCATCCCTTCTAACACTCCCCATACAAAATTTCTTGGGATCACAAAAAATTCTATTTCATCTAGAGTATCGTAAGATTGCGCTTTACGCGTAATCGTAGCCCTGTTATGTTTTTTAATTAGTCTTCTTGTGCACTTTCTTGTTTTTAATTATTGGAGGTATCGAATAATATGTCTTACAAAGTTGTCTACGTTTTCTAGGTTATAGTCTCCTACTGTAATATCTTGTCGGATTGGCGTCTTTTTTCCTTTTGTTAATTCGTAGTCCAATTACCCTTGCTACCAAGTCAAGGTTCACAAATAATTCCTTAGCACTCTTCTTGTGTGGATTTGAAGCATAGTGTTCCCTTGGAGTCAAGCCCATATTGACGTTTATGAGATGAAAATTACTCCTCTTGTGCTAGGCACTTAGTAAGATTTACGAACCGAAGCAGGTTCAAATGTTTGACGCCGCTGAGGTCGTCTAGTTCTGAAAAGAACACGACTGTTGGAAATTTGCGTATAGTGACAAAAATATTGCTCGACCTAGCGAATATAGTGTCCGCCTTAAAGGCCTAGTACCTGGCTTGGACGGATAACGATTCGCTGTAGAATAATAATTGTTGTGGTTTTTGTTATTTCATGCTAGTGTTTGCCTATTTAATTTATGTATTATATCTTGATATTTTACTTTTGGCCGTTTTACTTTTTTTTTTAAATCCGCTGATTTATTTTCTTTTACATTTGTTTTTCTAATTCCATTTCTTTATTTACTAATACTTTTCAATCTTTTTGTTTTAACCAGAAAAAATTTGCAGAAACATTGTTTTTGGAATGGTGAAGCCCGTAATTAACCAAGCAAGTGTTCCAGGGTTGGAACGTGGCTACCGCTCACTTATATTCACACGTAAACCCAAGGACTAGATATACCTGCACTGAGCGAAAGTAAAGTATTGTTAGGTAGTGAGTTAGTTCCACATCTGGGAATATACTCCAATCCGGAATTCAATTTCAACTGGAGTCCAGGAAAGAAATACAGCAAACACCCTTATACAATTTGATAAGCTATAAATCTAAATATGTTGCACACCCTGAAGTTGAGATTGTTGTTGCGGTCGATCATAATGTTCATAGCACTTCTATTTCACAGCCCAAATCGGCCTCCTGACCTTCAGGTTTCTTGCCATTTTTCATTACCTACTGTGGAAGGGTTGTTAGCCGTTGTGTCAAGTTTTATTTCTATCAACGAATTTTTCAATTTCGTAGATTGAGGGGACTACCCAAGCAAGCAGCGTTTTTGAACTATTCGTCGATAGGGATTTGAACTCACGACCTCCACTTTGTAGACCACTAGGCTACACCCTAGCTATGCGTAATATAATGTTCATAGCACTGCCTGGTTTAAATATTTTGCGTATACGGACAAGCCGGTTGGTAACGCTGACCTCTTTCTATCTATCCACTGATTAATACAGCGGGTAGATAACCTTACTCATCTACCTGACATTGCATACCAGTCTTCTAATTTTCTTGAACTTTTTTTTAACCCCCTACCCACAAAAGTATAGTATCTCCTTATTGGTTGTTGGTACATCTGACCATTTTATGATTCCAGCACAGTTTCCCTTATCAGCAACAAATCGATCGACTCCAAGCACACTACATAGAACGGCATTATAAGAAAGCCAATTGGAAGGCTTTTATCGCATTCCATCACGTCTTTGATTGGAGGCTGTGCTTTGAGTCTAGTAATTGTCACGTCATCTCGCAACTTGTGACCAAGAGAATCTTAAAAGGCATGAGGCTTTTTATTCCATACGATTCTAATAGGGTCAGATCTGCGAAAGATTCCTGGTTCGCCAATGAGTGCCTTGGAAAAATTTGAGCCACACTTTTCATAACAATCCGATTTTAGACAACTGGGACTCATTAAATGTGCCAAGAAACATCTGCAATTGAAGCTTAAGTACTGTGTAGTTACCGGACTCAGACATCTCGCTGCCACCACAACTAGGGTTTATTTCTAAGACTCTGCAGGAGCACAATATTTACAAGTCTGCTGGTCTAGATGTCATCCCCCATTGTGCTTAGAAACTGTGCTCTCTAGCTAAACCTCTTCGTAATCTCTATATCTTTCCTCAGATCTGGAAGGAAGCAAAGCCAGCCCTAGAAATTATCGCTTCATAGCCATTACCTCAGTAATTTCAAATGGAAACTGCTGTCAGTCGCAAGATAGTCAACTGTCTTGTGGATAAAAATCTCATCCATGATCGCTAATATGGATTTCGCTCGGGACGTACTACAGGCGTTCTCCTGGTCTATCTCACCAAGTGTCAGAACTTCTGCATCCACAAATTTGGCTAAGGTCAAGTACTTGTACTTGATATTGCTAAAGTGCTCGACAGCGTTTGGCACAAATGTCATTTAGCCAAGCTAAAGACCTTTGGTCTTAACACATCCTTTCTTAAATGGAATAAGAGTTTGCTTTCCGAGCGTTATTTACGAGTCGTTCTGGATGGAGTAACTTCTGCACCCTTCTCCATTGAATCCGGCGTCCCTCTTGCACCTTCTTTTTAGTCTTCATAAATGACCTTCTGTCGTCTGCTCTTAATCTCGTCCATTGTTTCGCAGATGACTGCACTCCAGATAATATCTATTAATTTGCATCCCCTGAGAAGGCACGATCGACATCAATACAGTCATTTAGCTCTGACCTTATTTTAATTCTGGAATGGGGCAGGAAAACCAGAGTACAGTTTAATGCCTAAAAAATGCACGTTCTGCGGACTTTATGTTACTTGATGTAAAATTTAACAACCGCTTGATTGGGGCCAACACATGCATGAAGTTTTTCTTGATGCTTCGAAACGTCTAGGTATTCGGAAGCGTAAGAAATTTTTTTCTACCTTCGAACTGGCTATATAGTTAGATATGAGGCTTATATCCGGGCTTGTCTTGAATATCATTCGCAGGTTTTGGGCTGGGGTCCCAAAATCACATCTGGCTCAACTTGACCGTATCCAAAAACATGCATTTCGATTAATTGGAGATGAGGCCTCAACAGACAATTGAGATACGACTTGTCGAATACATTACTTTTCGTATTTGAGTTAAACACTTTCAGACATAGCGACCTGTTAGGAAACGAAGCTGCAGAGACGCTTGAACGGCAAGGATCTGCAAACATAAACTCCACTAGGAAGTCAGTCGATGTAGCACCAACAGTGCTGAAGACTAGCTTCAAACAAACTATTTTGGGTTCTTTTTTTGCAGGGTGGCGCCAGCTGGACAGCTGCAAAATGACCAAACCCATTTGGGAAGAACCGAATAAAAATATTGCAGCTTAGCTGTTACAACGTAGTCGCTATAGCGTCCGAACTACTGTTGGCCTAACCACAGATCATTGGTTGCTAGAACTGCGGATCACGAGCGACAGCCTTTGCAGAGGTTGCGAGGAAGACGAAGAATCTATCGATCAATATATTTGTCGCTGCCCGCAAATCTCCAACAGTCGTCTCCTTTGTGTAGGTTCTAGATTCTTCTCAGAGCTAGACGACCTCAGAGGCGTCAATTATTCGAGCCTACTTCTGTTTCCAAATTGGACCAAGTCGTTAGCACAGGAGGAGTAAAAACCATCTCATAATGAATAGGGGGAGTACAATGGGCCCAACTAGATGGTACCAGTGCATTGTGGTTCTACGAAACCACCCTCCTACAACCTAAACCTAAGCACTCTCATCACCTTGCCATAATTTGTAATTAGAGCCCACTTCGTAGATAAAGAAAAGATTCTTCCATTTTCACCTTCGTTTTTCTTAGCTCCTTCAATAACTCAAACATAATAATTATTCTACGAAGTCTTTAATCACTCCATCTAGTAGTCAATATAAATTAAATCTATGCTAAACGATTTTCTCAATTAATTTATAAAAAATATTTTTTTCTAAGAAGCAATTTATTTCAATTTAAATTCGAGGTAGATCAAAAATTTCTTTAGCGTGTCCTTATTAAATTCAAATTGCCATAGTAATTGTAGCTATCCTAGCAATTGGAACATGGCGACAAGATAATTATCTTGGTGATATCAAGAGGTAAGCAACCTTCTTGGAATTTCCTTTGTAAAAATATAAAATCAATTTCCCGTAACACCAAATGAAGGCATCTCCTTTTCCTTTCAAACAGTCTTCTGTCCTTCGAGATTCTATTTGTCTAACTTTTGTGTGTCTGTAATGTTGCTTACGTTGTTAGGGCTATTTTTCTCGGGGCTTCATACGAAATTAGTTTTATGTTAGCTGTCGAATAGTAACGAAGGATATCTTTATATATTTAAGTCAGGAGGAAAAAAAAAGCTTATTAACTAAGAAGGACATAGTGGAATAATGGTGTGATCGTAAACGTCTTTGTTATCTCCGCTCTCGCCTAATATTATTGACTCGACAGCATTGTTTCGGTTCATTACTCACGCGGCAAGGAGCATTTAATGGTTGCAACATAAACATTGCTCTCTAATAAAGATATAATCGAAAGAAAATATGGAACATATGGAAATTTTTTATGTAAGAGCAGCTTTCTTTGCGCCATAAAAAAGTGCTTAATTAGAGATAAAGGTCGTTATTGTTACCGGCTACTAAGTCAATTGGTATTTGGTAGTTTGTTTTAAATAGTTATTTCTAGTTGTTTCGACTAATACCACAAATTGTCTGACCCAAAAGAGCTTCATCTCGAGTTGCTTATTATTTCAGAAAAGAATCCTTTTCAAAACGTTCGAAAAGAAGCATTTAAAAGTTATTATTTATTTTGCAATTCCTTAATCAAATTTGGCATTATCTAAATTTGGACAGCTATTTGATCCAAGCTAGACTACATGTTTTTTTCCAAAAATTGTTCCCAAAGATTAGCACCATAAGTGCATATTTTTAATTTACCCGATCTCACACCTGCGCTACCTCACAGTTTAAGGTCTGAAAAGAAGGGAACACCAGACTAGAGGTTGAACTAAGCAGGGGATTGGCAATACTAATTCATGCAGATGTCGTAGTAGCCCGGTTCTTGGAGGTAGCGGAAATTACACTGAAAGAACTTCTACAGTCAGCTCTGGATACCGTTGAAAAATAGTGCAGCAAATAAGGAGTGACTATAAGACCTAACAAGACGAAAGTGGCGCCGTTTACAATTGGAAGATCGATTAAGTCAGCCACGCTAGTAGTCTAGTTCCCAGGGAGAGCAGAAAGTACATTATCTAAACTCGTACAGAGTGCTTTGATTAATGTGGTGCAGCAAATGTGGACTGAATATAAACCCCAACAAGACGACAGTGATACCATTTGCAACAAGAAGATCGCTCGGGATTATTATATCACCCACGCTTTCTTCCTCAACTGAAGTTCAATACTTGGCAGGAACTTTTGATAAGACTATAACCTAAAATCAAACTCTCCAGCTCGATAAAGGTCTCAGCAGAGACCGAAACATCACGAATAATAAAGCGTAACAGTGTAGAATCTGGAAATCTTTTCTTTCAATTCGAAATGCACTGTCAAAACATTCACCAAACCACGAGCTTATAATGTCAAATCGTACGAAACATGAAGCTTATAATGCTCATGGTTAGATATAGCAGGTAGTGCATTGTCACCGCGAACGCAGCATCCAATTTATGTAAAATTCCAAAATCGAATAATACAAAATCGCATCGAAACTGTGTCAACCAAATAGAAATTGAACTCCAGTTTGTAAAAAAAAAATTTTGTTATTTGGGAGATTTTCATTTCATAAAACATTAAACTGCCATTAAGTTCAAATGAGTTCTTTAAACGTTGACTGGTTAAGTTTCAATATCATGTAACATACAATATAATGTGAATGATATTGCATTAAAAAAAATAACAAATATGAAAAATAAAATAATATTCGTTAATAGTTTTCTCTGTTAATTTTGTGCTTTAACTTTATTTTTGTTTTTACTTCATTTTTCCTTGTTTTCTATTATTATTATTTATTTTTTTTCAATTTTACTAATTTACTATTCAACAACTAAATTTATGCGTTAAATATAATTTTAAAATAGTTTAAATTTCTACCATAAGTTTATGCAAAGCTTCCCTAAATCAATTAATATTATTATTATTATTATTTTGTTTTGTCAAATTTTTCTGTATTCAATATTTGATGAAAATTTTTCTGAATTTAATATTTTTAAATCATTTTTCTAGATCTACACAACAAAACTTATAATATTGGTTTTATTAAATATTCAAATTTTTGTTCGACTTATATTTTTTTATTTTGTTGTTTGTTCTCTTATTTTCATTTTGTTTTTCTCCTACAAATTTATTAATAATAAACTCTAATTATATTTAGAATTAAAAAGTAAAAATGCATTTGAAATTGAAAATATATTAAAGAAAAAAAACTAATTTATTATTACTTTTCATTTTATAATTTCTAAGATTTCTTTTTTTTTTGTTTAAATTTTATTAATTAAATTATCATTGTATTTTTTTGGTTGTTAGTTACACTTTTTTTATTAGTTTTTTTTTTTGTTTGCTTTTAAATAAATTATTGCCTATTCGAATCGTTAGCAAAGTATTTTGTTGAGAAGAAATGAAATGTATTTACAAAAGAAATGCAGTTTTTATAATTATTATTATTATTTTTTTTTTTGAAATTGTATAAAAGTTTCTTCTTTTTATGATTAATAAATAAATAATGATTTTGATGTTTTTTTTTTGTTTACTATATTTAAAAAATTTGAGTTGAATTCTTAAGATATTAAGATAATAATAGTAGTATTAAAAAATAAAAGTGAAAATGAAAATTCTAATACACTAATCGCGTGGAGAGTTTTCAGTTTCGTCAGGTTTTTCTGATGATTGTTCTTCGGTTATTGCGGCAGCTTTTCTGGTTTCGGCATCTGAAAAAGTATTTTAATATTATTATTAGAATTTTGAAGTATTTTTTCCGAGTATATTTACAAATTTTGGTTAAAAATAATTATTCTGATTGTAACATAAATTAATTATTTAAAATAAAATGAAATAATAAACACATAAAATAATTTAATGTTGTAAAAAAATAAATAATAAAATAACAAAGAAAAGCCTTTTGGTAACACTATTTTTCCTAATTTTAAGTTGTTGTTGTAACTAAATCCATATAAATACTGCCGCTTCGGGGCCAATAAAATCATTCTAAGCTCTCGCACTGCACTAGGAACAGCTCTTGATCGGTTTTGAAAATAGAATCTTCCCAATAAGAAAAACCCGGCTAAGGTGTAGCCTATTGGGTAGCGTGTTGGTCTACGATGCGAAGGTCGTAAGTTCAAATCCCGGTCGACACATAATTGTAGCACACTGCCTGCTTGAGTATACCTCGTTCACTTCAATCTACGAAATTGAAAAACTGGAAGGTAGAGGTTTGTACGAAGGTTTAACAACCCTTCCACAATAAATAATAATAAAAAATGTTAAGAAACCTGAAAGTCAGGAGACCAAGGCCCGATTTGGCTTGCAGTGCCATTGTAGAATAAGAAAAGCCATGTATTTTAAGTTTTTACCCAATACTCCTACTCACAGTATATCCAGTAATATAACTCAGCTAAATATGCGGCTAGGTTTCGAAAACACACGTGTGTTTCCTCTCTCAGACACGTGTGTTACCTCTCTCAGACACGTGTGTTACCTTTCTCTCAAGTTTACAGTAAACATTTAATCTGGTCTTTCCATTTCATTTTCGCAAAGTTTTTTTTTATTGGACAAGAGCAAGCGAAACTGTAAGAACTGCCGATCATGACCCGCGTACCCGCCGTCCAAATTGAAAACGACGCGAGCAAAAGCTTTAAGAACGCCATGTATGAGAATGAGAGATAAGAGGTGTCGCGGACTCGGCGGGCCACGTCACGAACGAGTCCGTCAGTACTTTTCTCTCCCTCTTTTTCGGAGGTCAAAATTCGGAGGTTTCTCATCAAAAACCTGTTAACTCAGGCAATATACAGAGTTATTGTACTTGGAGTACTTTACTGTGCTCCTACCTTCTTTACGCGGCACTATATAACATTGTCGCTACTTATCCCTCGAACCGTTCATGGTATCGAAGGTTCATTGCAAACTTCGCCGAAATTGTTGACCACTGTCCGATCTTACTAAGAAAAAGATTCGATGGGTATGCGAAAAAAACACAACAAAATGTCTCCGATACGCTCAAAACTTATCTAACGACTGCCCCAATACTCCAGCAGGCCGATGAAAATTAATCATACATCATACGAACTGACGCAAGCGGGACCCGAAGAAAGACCAGTCCAATATGCGAATATACACCCGCGTAAAAGAATTATTCTACCATAGAACGAGAAGCCGTCGTTGGGGCCGTATCCAAGTTCTGAGGATAAATAGAAGGTAATGAAGTTAGAATAGCCTCAGATCACTAACCCCTGAAATGGCTCATGTCGTTAAAATCGCTCGCTGGGTTTTGCAACTGCAAGACCTTAATATTCAATATATCCCTGAAAAAATTAATGTCGTCACTGACTTTTTTGCGACAACAATAACGCTTCATGTGAAATATGCTCAACATCTATCGATTTTCCACGCGGTAATGCAGATGAAGTACGGAAAAAACAGATGGAGGACCCTGAAGTCAAGGAAATAATAGACGCGTTCAAAAACTCAGCGAGAGAGGATTTCACAAAATGAATATCAAGAGGTTACATCCTTCCCGGTAGAATTTTGTACCGATATGCCCCGGATCAGGCCAGCGACGAAGCTCAGCTAGTAATACCCACACCCAGTAGACAGGAGATTCTTCGATTCTATCACGACGATCCCAGTGCAGGACATTATGGCGTAGGACGAACGAATTTTTCAACAATATCATTGACCTGGGATAAGAAGGGACATCGCAGATTACATTAAGAAATACCAGCGGTATAAGGCAACAACTTTGAAACCGAGCGGTCTACTACAAACACCTGTCATGCAACAAAGATTCGAAGTACTGGTCGTTGATCTATTTGGTCCACTTTTTGAAATAGACGATGGATTTAAGTGGATACTCTTCATAGAAGATTTAGCCAGCCATTGGGTCGAACTTTTCGCTTTAACAGAGGCCACCGCCGAACAATGCGCCTTAAAATTGATCAACGAACGTATTTTTCCGATTCGGACTACCGCGAAGGATGCTTAGTGAATACGGTACGCAATTTATTAATGCCAAGTAACCTATTGCTTGGGCATTACGCAAATCTTCACACCTGTGTATCATCCACAAGCTAACCCGGTGGAAAAAAAATCGGGACTTGAAACTTCAGCTATCCATTCTAGTAGAAAATGCACATCACGAATGGGAAAGGCATCTTCCAGTTATACGATTCGCCACACCAGTAAGTGTAAAACAACCAAACTCTCGCCTGCATATTTAACATTCGGGAGAAAATTACGTACATCAGAAGATACTAGAAGAGATTTAAGACAGATCAAACTATCTGACAACTTGATTCCCGAAATTACTCCTTTCCCTTCTGCTTTGGCCAAGCTCGAGAAGTCGTAGAGAAAAAGCAATATCAACGCAAGAAAGTAGCTGACTCTAAGTGAAGACTCGATTCAATATATTATACTGGAGAATTGGTATGGGTAACCACCCATACTAAAAGTAGAAAAGGACCATACATACTTTTGGCATATAATGGTCCCACAAGCTACGAGATTCCTAATGTAGGAGATTCCATCGAAATCATTGGGACTTACCATACTTCGTTCCTAACTAGATGTCATGATGCAAACCCCATTAGTTCCCGAAAAGAACCGAAGTATTAGCTATTCACCTCGTCGGGACGCCTTCAGGAATCGGAGGAGATTTTTTTTTTACGGTCGTCGAAAATAACTTAGGGGGTCGCCCTTTAATGCGCGATGCACAGTTAAATCAATATGGGCACGGGGAAATAAGTGGATACAAGAAAATTAGTAGGGAAACACAGGAGGGAAGATTTTGAAGAGGCGGTGAACGTTGTTCTTAAATTGTTGGAGGTTATATCCCGTTGGAAAGAGATTGCCTTGTAATGAATTCCACAACACTGTCGTCCGAGGGATGAAGAACTGTCTAAGCTTCATTGCTCTGCACTGCAAGGGCTTCATAGTGTACTCGTGTGAGCATGCAGCTTGGCGAGTGTTTCCGAGGGCAATGAATAAAGGTGGTATAAGGGCTTTCAGTTCCTTGCTGCAATTACCATGGAAGTATCTGTAGTAAATGCAGAGTACTTCCATATTTCGACGATGCTCGAGATTGAGGCCGATATAGGTTCATCTCCAATTAATCGGAATGCATGTTTCTGGATACGGTCAATAAGAGCCAGGTGTGATTTTGGGGCCTCAGTCCTAACATGCGGGGTGTACTCAAGACTTGGTCGGATATAAGCCTTATACATAGATGGTATCTAGTTCGGAGGCAGAAAAGTATTTCTTAAACTTCCGCAGAATACCTAGACGTTTCGAAGCATTAAGTCGCTCTTGATGCTTCGAAACGTGAATGTGTTGGCTCCAATCTAGGTGATTTTTAAATTTCGCACCTAGTAATGTTAAGTCTGCAGAAGGTGGAATCTGTACGCCATTTAAGGACATATTAGTGACCGACGTTGGAACGTTATGTTTAAGAGATAGATGACAGAACTGCGTTCTTAAGGCTTAAAAGGTTTAAACTCTACTCTGTTTTTCATGCCTCATTCCAGGATTACACTGAGATCAAAGTTCAGCGATTGTATCGACCCATTACAACAAGAGGCCACCGATGTCGGACGAGCGTCCGAGAGTTGAGTTGGTAGATGTGTCATCTGCGAAACAGTGAAGACAATTGAGAGTAGAAGACAGAAGGTCGTTTATGAAGACTAAAAAGAGAATGGGAGATAAAACCGAGCCCTGAGGGACGGTGGAATCAATAGAAAAGGGTGCAGAAGTTACTCCGTCTAGTACAACTCGAATAGAGCGCTCGGAGAGGAAACTTGTAATCCATTGAAGGAAAGAAGTGCTAACGCCAAAGGCCTTTAGCTTGGCTAAGAGGCATTTGAGCCAAACTTTGTCAAATGCTTTGGCGATGTCAAGAGCAAGAACTTGACCTTCACCAATTTTGTGGATGCAGGAATTCCAAAGCTCGGTAAGATAGATCAGGAGATCGCCTGAAGAACGACCCGAGCGCATTCCACATTGGCGATCATCAATGAGATCTTTATCCACAAGAAAGTTGACTATCCAGCGATTGACAGCAGTTTCCATTACCTTTGAAAGCACTGAGGTAATGGCTATGGGGCGCAACATAAATCAATTATTTAAAATAAAATGAAATAATAAACACATAACAGAATTGAATTTTATAAAAAAAAAATAAAAAATAAAAAGAAAACCCTTCTGGTAACACTACTTTTCTTAATTACTTTATTATTTTAATAATAAAGTATTGTGATCGACTTGGGAAAAAAAAAATTTGCTACCCTGAAATTTTGTTTTTTCGCGTTTCATGACTAAATTAGCCTTAAAATGCAAAAAAAAAAATCCGTCTGTCTGTACGCCGTCCGCCGTACGCCGTACGCCGACGTGTACGCTCAGCGCACATTAACTCCCAAACCCTTCAAGATAGAAAGTTCATTTTTGGGGGGATTGTAGATAGTTGCGGATCTCAGGCGGACACCCATTTTGGGGGGCGTACGGGTTCAGGGGGAGGCGGGGGGAGCGCTTAAACCGAAAAATACGAATTCAAATATCTCAACCACGGTAAGAGCTAGGAAGGTAAAACTCAACATACATATAGAAAAGTTTGTGCGACAACTTTTAAAAATAATTTAATTTTTTTATCCATTGGGGTGCGAAAAGGGGGGGCTAAGAACCAATTGTCGGCCGAATTTTTTTTTCAAATGATTATATCTTCGAAATTACTTCCCATAAAAAATTGATATTTTGAGACCGTTAAGACGGTATTAAGATCTACTAGAATCAGTTTAGATAGAAGCTAATTATTGTAAGGGGGAGGGTCAGGGGGGGTGCAAAGAAAAACACTTAAAAATCAATATCTCGGCTATCTATTAAGCTATGTAATTGAATCTTAGAAACTATATTAAACTCTACTAGAGAAATTCGAGAAAAATATAACATTTGGACAAAATAGTAGTGGGGGGAAATGGGGAGCATTTCAAAAATGATGCACTTTCCAAAATTTCAAACCATTATAATTCAAAATTGAGTGCAGATTTCAAATTAAAATTTTGTTAAATTGTAGAACTAGGCAGTTTTTAAATTGGTAAAAATTTTACGTTGGGGGGTGTAAGGGGAGGGAGGTGGTAACCAAAAATGTCGAAAATTTTGAGAAATTTTTTAAGGGCTCTGGTGAAAGATACAAAAACTAAATTTTCCGTGTGGATACATCTATTTGTTGTACATACAGAAAAATAATAAAAATTCCACAATTGTTATGCACCGACCCCCCTGGTCTACCGTGCACAAGGTGTTTCATGTGCAATGAAAAAACCACATAAACTGAAAATTTTTGAATGAAACTTAAAGGTAGAAACTTGAAAACTTGCGAAATGCATTTAAAAAAAATTTTTAAAAGAATGAAATATAAACTGGTCGAATACCTTGAAAACTTCTACTCCCTCCCATACAAAATGATTTTTTCGACCATTTTTAAGAAATTAATTATCACCTAATTAGTAAAAGCTATCAATTTGAAATTTTGCACAAAATCATTTAAAAATAGTTGAAATAGAACTGCGTCAAAATTTTTGAGATCGCACTTGTCGTTCTACCTCCTCCCATACAAAAGTATGATTTCGACCAATTTCAATAAAACAACTGCTAACCAACAAATTAAAAGCTACGAACTTGGAATTTTGTACGAGCACATTAAAAGAGAAAAAAAAGAAAATCGCGTCACAAATTTTGCGATTCCCCTACCTCTTCTACCCCCTCCCATACAAAATTATTTTTTCTATTTCTATTTTTAGGAAATCAGTTATCAGCTAACTCTTAAAAGCTACCAATTTCAAATTTTGCGCAAAAACTTATAAAAATAATTGAAATGATATTACTTTAAAAGTTTTGCAATCGCGCTTGCCCTTCTACCCCCTCCCATACAAAAGTATCATTTCGACCTATTTCATTGAACCAACTAATAAACAACAAATTAAAAGCTACGAACTTGACATTTTGTACGAGCACACAACAAGAGAAAGGAAATAAAATTGCGTCACAAATTTTACGATTCCCCTACCTCCTCTACCCCCTCCCAAACAAATGTTTGGTTTCGTGAATGTAAAATACACCGAATCCTATGAAAATTCTATGCAACTTCGTCTATGAAACTGACATTCTTTGCAGAGAATATTGGACGTGATTCAAGCAATCAATTAAAAACTATTACCATCCACCCACTCTTACTATCACCCCTCACCCCACCCCTCACAAAAACTCAAACTTGGATAAATAAACGAATGAAATATTAATTATATGTACTGGAGCTTTTGAACGTTTCCGCAAAGTGTTAAATTGACAATTGCCGTGCCCAATAACCCGCTTTCACTTAGTTATTGACTTTCCACACATACGCAACTTGTCCCAAGAATAATAAAGTTTCGCCCGACTTGTTGGCAGTTTATTTTATGTTGTTGTAACTAAAACCATATAAATACTGCCGCCTCAGGGAAATAAAATCATTCTAACCTCTTGCACTGCACTAGGAACAGATCTTGTTCGGTCTTCAAAATAGAATCTTCCCAATAATAAAAAACCTTGTGTTTTCATTTTTTAACCAATACTTCCACCTCCCTTACTCGGCACTATGCAACATAATCTGCATTCCACCTCTCTCTTCTAAATTATCGCTACTTACATGATTTATTTATTTGCTATAATGCGGACTTATAATCAATTTACTATTCTCGAATTCCAATGCAATTATTACAAAAACCATTCGAGTATCTCAACAATACACATCCATCATTAGAACAGTAGATTTTCAACAGCGTACAAAATTTAGTGCTTCCATCACCTCATCACTTTTTAAACAAAAAAATTCACCAGACAAAAAAACCAACTTCCAATTAGCATCCTTTTTTTTGAAAATTTTCCTTTTCGTATTGAATACAATAGTTAATAATTTACCACCAATTTAAAATTCATAAAGTTTTTTTTCGGTGCTTTACAAATTTTCGACTAGGATTTACACGAAAGTCCTTAAAGGACAAAGGACGCTGTAAAATACACAACAAAAACCGGGATAAACAATAATTGAATTCAAAGAGTCTGCAGGGATTGACCCCGTGCTAGTTGAATGAAGCTTAAGTTCTGTAAATAAAGGGAAAAAATATTCAAGGATCAGAACGCAGGAATGGATAAAACCCGAAGAACAAACGTTGGAATTCAAATTTCCTTTGAAAACTTTTTTCTTATTTTGCTAGAAAGAAGTTTTAATTTTGTTTTTTCCTTGGTCCTTCATTTTGATGAAAAGTCAGTGAAGTTTTATTTAGCATAAGAATGAATTAAGAAAACTACGCCATGAAGTATTATTTAAATTCTTCTCTTAAGGGCAATGATTGTTGCAAAGAAATTACGAGAATCTGTGTTCGTTATAATTAATTGCCCTGTAATGGTTTAATTTTTGAGGGTACGTTAATGGGAAGTTCCATTTTTGGCATCAAGTGTTACATAAAATAATTCTTACCTCTTAAGGCCTGCTCCTTCCAGATCTTCTTGTTATCCGACAGGCAGGTAACCCACGGCTTTCGTATCCGGAATTTCTGCTTCCCCGTTGCATCCTCGCTGCTAGCACCGTTTTTCGTCACTTCGGCATCTTCGCGTATCGATTCGCACGCCTTCGTCGACGTACTATCACCGGAATCGGCGCTCGAATTCTTACACGTGATCGGAGCGATCGGTGCCAATATACACTCGAGCATGTCCGAACAAACGCCCATACTGGGCTCAACAATAAACTCTATGAAACCGATTTGTGACTCCGCCACTAAGGTATTGTTTCTATCACATAGCGGACTAAACGGCAGGCCTAGTTCGCGCTCCAGATCGCCCTGCCGGAAGAACTCTTCGAGCAGTAACATTGTCCAGCGATGGTGCAGCGACCATTTCTTCGCCGGATGCGATATATCACAGCAGTGCAGGACTAAGGCCAACGCTTTCGACTTATCAACCGCAGGTTCGGCCAGCGTTAGAAGATTCTTCATATTCTTCAATTGCTGGAAATGATAGGACATGTCCGTTGCTAGGACCATATCGATTATGAGTGTACGCAATTCGCGGTATTCTTCACGCGATAGATTCGCCAGGACATTACAATCGTCGTCTTTAAGGACACGAAACGCAGCGCTGACATGATGATTCTCCAGGACGGCTCGATCGTTGTACAGCATCGCTGTTTCCGAGCCGGACATTACGTGGAAATTATTGGTTGTGCCCGTGTGTTCATAGTCGTGTATCAGAGCCGCCAGTAGGGTTGCGAAAATCTCCAGATCGGACATCCAATGCATTAAGCCAGTCTGACAGAGGACATGATGTACGGATTGCGCTACGTCCGCAGCGTGCAGATTATTGTGATATGGATTTCGAAATCGACAATAGCCTTCTTCGATTTTATTTAGAAATGTTTCTAACGTTACCGGCGGCACCTTGAATTTATGTATCATGCCGTAACGATTGAGCAAATCGTAGCCTAAATATTTTACAGGTTGTCCGTTGGCCGCCTCGGCCAGTGCGAATACATCGAATGACCATTCGTCGAGAGTCTGAAATTGAGAAAAACCAACTGTATTATATTAAATGGGAGATTATTTCATAATTCATTTAACACTAAAATTTATTAATACAAGAATTACACCTTTCCCCATAAAATTCAGATATTAAAAAGTTATTGGGAGTATACATAAATTGAGAACAGCGGTTTTTATTCCAAAATTCGAGCCTTTATTGTGCAAAAATGGTTAAATATTTATTATTCAAAGAAATGCCCATCGCTAGCCACAATCTTTTCCCATCTTTCTGGCAGCATTCGGATTCCGCATCGAAAGATTTACTGAAAGTGAGTCGAAAGGGCTCTGATTTTACAAACAAAAAGTATTTTCGAAAGTCACGCATTTAGACGAAAAGATAATATTTCTGAGGAAAAACATGGCAGCACTGACAATATTTCAACCAACTTCATTAGGCATATTTTTAATAATTCAAAATGGTTGTCATAGTGACGGTTAATATTATTATAACAATTTCGGCCTTTATGTGCAATGCACAAACACAGTCATGGAGGGAAGGAATGGGATTAGGAAGGTGGGGGAAGAGGAGTGAGAACGACCGTAACGAGTGGAGGAGCTGGTATATTTTTCAGTTGTACTGGCGCTATTGACAAATATTTGCAGATGTTATGGGGGACTGAATGATAGGAAGCCAACAGAAACCATCTACAGATACTCAGGCCTTCTTGAAGTGGAACTGTTTTACTTTTACACCGTTGCCCATTTTATTTCGAATAATTTTTCATCGCCAGTAGCAACTGAAAAATTCTTGCTTAAAAAAATTTCCTGTCTGGAGTGGGAATCGAACCCACGACCTATTGACTGAGAAGCAAGCAAGGCCGGATTCGGGACATATTGCCATTGTTGAAGAAGAATGTTCATATTACCAAGCGGTAATTACGCATTCGATTGCTGATATCATTCTCATTCCAAAATGTATTAGAAATCTTGAACTGAAAAGGACTTCTTCTTTAAGCTGGACTGAACATGTGCAGGCGACTCAAATTCATCGTGTAGGGACGCTTCTAATACGAGTATCTCACTTTACCTGTGCTTTGCGGTCATTTCGAACATGACCACCGGAGCTAAACATAGATTAGATTAGATTACTTGGTGGGGTAGGTTTCGTTTCCTCTATCACTGATGGGTCTATTGTCCTCCGGTATATATTTTAGAGTTCCTAATCCAGTCCTGTGTATTGATAAATCTTAGGATATCACTTAGAGGAATGCACGAAAACTAACTTCGTTTCATCAATCGCTGACCGAAATACAGAAGTCTTTTGTTCACCTGTGGATCATATTCGCAGAGAACATGCTCTGGTATTTTCTCCTCCTCATTGTACATTCTGCAGAGATTGTCCGCTGAGAGTCCAATTCAATCAAGATATTTCTTTATGTCCAGATAGGATATCTACCAAGAATCCAGTTTAATTTCTGTTTAATTGCAGATATTCAAAAGTGGTACTGCTCCTTAGTAAGCAGTACACTGTGATTTTAGCTACACCCGGATGTTAATTTTTGCAGTACTGAGTGATGACCCGGAAAACGGAGGAGGATGTTGATAAGCAGTTTCAAAATTTTCCAAAACCTTCAAATTATTTTGCCACCTACCATACGAATGCCCCAATTTGAGGAAAACGTCCGAATTCCTTGAAAATTATGAAAGTTATACACTTTGAATTCAGCACGAAACTTTTTGCATACCACGTTCAGTGTCATGTACAAAAATTGCAAGCCTCCCCCATTGATGACATATTTTCCGTTACATTAAACTCTTTCCCATATCATCTAGAGTATCGCATGATTGAGCTGATTTTTAGCAAAAACAAAAATCAAAAAGCTTCAAGCTCGTGAACGGGCTACATCACCCCACTTCTTGTACCCCTTCCATACACATTTGATGAAATATCGAAATTTAAAAAAATAAATTTTTCTCCGAAATTACTTTAGCTATCTACTTAAAAATTAAGTCAAAGTATAATGATGTAAATATTAGTAATGTCAAAAAATGTTGAAGCAATCCCCTCACTTCTTCTACCCTCTTCCTTTCAAATGTACAATTTTGGAAAATACTTTTTTCTCGATTTCCATTGAAACTAGCAAAGCCAAGAAGACGATTTTTTTTTATTTTTATCATATAATTGCAATCATCTTTAAAAAAAAATTGCAAATTCACCTTACTCCTTCTACCCCCTCCTAAACAAATATCGCGAAATTTCTTAATTTTAATTAACTGATTTTTCTTTAAAACTGTAAAAGCTATCGATTTGAAATTTAGAGCAAAGTGTAATAATGTAAATATCATAAACGCAAGAAAAATGTTTCATTCGTTTATTCTTTCTACCCCCTCCCATACCTAATACAATAAAACTAGATAAAGTAGAAACTTAAAATATTGTCACGCATTAATTGCAATAAATTCTCTAAAAAATATAAACTTCGCTCCACTCCTTCTACCCCCTCCCATACAAATTTCTAGATTAGAAGTTCAAGAAAAGCATTTCTCCATCGAACATAAGAGAGCTATTGATTTTAAAATTGGAATAAAGCATGGTGATAAGGATGTTGATACCTTGTTCAAGCCCACCCACTTTCTCTGCCACCTCCCACACAAATACCAAAATTCTAGAAAAACTATGTCTGATTTACTTGAAAATTATGAAAACTTCAAACTTTAAATTCTGCAAAAAATTTTTACAACATCCCTTACTGCATACAAAAATTAAGAACCTTCCTCCTGTATATCTCTTTCACCTCTCATACAAAAGTTGTTACTGACTATACGAATGAATTTGAGATGACATGTTTTTCAGTACATCAAACTCTTTCCCATTCCATCTAGAGTGTCTCATGAATTGGGCTTTACGCTTAATCTTAATTCTGTTATGTTTATACTCTAGATGAAATCTGACAGAATTATAAGTTTGTTCTAAAGTTTGTAACGTTAACAAATAAGACTCGAAGAACAAAATTAATTGGACAGCAGTTTGTTTCATCGCGCAAAACCGGATAACCGTCTGTTCGTCCGTCTGTCTGTGCGCTCTCTAGGCTGAAAACGCGTTGAGCTAGAAAGCTAAAATTTTGTACACATCGTTTTTGACGAAAATCAACGTGCTAAATCGCTTCACCCTCTCATACAAAATGGTTCATTTTCAAAAATTTATAATAACTAATTTTTTTGTTGGAAACTATAAAAGCTAATAATTTGGAACTTGGAACATATTACTTTTATTGTAAATTTAATCTATAGTAAGCAAATTATTCAAATCCACTCAATCCTTCCACCACCTCCAATAAAAACTACACTTTTCCATAAAAATCCAATTTTTTCAATACGTATAACAATTATCGTGCTCAAATTTTGTACTTAATACTTAGTTAGAATTAACAATGCTTTAAAAATGGACTCGTCAATGTAGACTAGGAGTGAGCCTACATAAAACCGAGCTAGTCCTTTTCGCAAGGAAATGCAAAATGTCCCATATTGACCCTCCTAACGTAGATGTTATCAACCTTGTTTTTGCAGATAGAGCAAAATATCTGGGACTTATTTTGGATAGGAAAGTGAGCTGGAAACCTAATATTCAGAAATGTGTCAACAAAGCTACTATTGCGCTTTATTCTTTTAAGAAAGTCATAGGTAAGAAATGGAGAATACAGCCCAAAGTAGTGCATTGGCTCTACGTTGCCATCATCAGACCCATCTTGCTTTATGGTGTGATTGTGTGGTAGACTGAGACAAACCGCACTCTCCTCGGTAAGGTACAGAGAACAACATGTGTATGCACAAGTGGGGCTCTGAGAGCAACCTCCTCCACAGCATTATAAGTACTAATTCATCCGCTACCTCTCGATATTATTAGTCCAGCCGCCCGCCTCAAAGAAGCTCGCCAGTGGACCTGTATTCAAACTGGTCACTTCTTAATCTTCCAGAATTACAGACTACACTCTACCAAGTTTTGATTTTGATAATAATTTCCTCACAGTCATCCTTTCGAGACAATAGGTGGGGGCAACTGAAATACAGGAAGAACTATACTGATGGCTCCAAAATTAGAAGTGAAATGGGAGGAAGTGTTTTCTCCGCAATGCTTAACTTAAGCATACCTTTACGTCATCTGGATCATTGTAGTGTGTTCCAAGCAGAAGTAATAGTGATAAGAGTAACCTTGGCCTAGTTGAAGTGTAATGTAGTATCTACCAAGGAGATGGTTGAACTATTCAACATTCACCTGTGCTGGGTACCAGAGCCTAGAACCATTCCAGGGAACTGCAGGGCCGATGAAATTGGCACGGAACCACCTTGCAGTCTGTGAAAGCAGTGCATGCCTCTCGCAACTTATAAGCTGCAACTTAGGTTGGATGGGATTACCAAAGCCAACGACAGAAAAAAAATTATGTTACATGTAACAGCACCAGACAGATTTGGCCTGTACTGGATCTAAAACGCTATAGTAGACTGATCTCTCTAAGCAGGCAGATGATCAGCTCCATGGTAATAGTTGTTACAGGACACTGTCTGATACGGATACTCAGAGGCTTCGCCTCCCGTTTAATGTTTTTCGCAGGAGATGCAAAGATGAGGAAGAGATGATTCTTCATCTGCTATGCACTTGCCCTGCTCTATGTAGAAGAAAGAGACGCCACCTAGACGCACACTTTTTCGATAGTCTTGGTAATTTGGCAAATGTGGAAGCCCACACACACTTCATAGAAAGCTCCAGTTCACCGGGTAGGAGTCTCTTCTGTGATCCTGTGCCATCACAATGCATCAGACTATGATATATGTGCTCCCGGACTTGTGTCTGGGCAGCCACCTCTACCTGCCTACCTACCTAGTTAGCATTTACATTAAAATAAAAAAAAATTAACTGATTAACTTCACTCCTTCTATCTCCTTCCGTACCAAGTGGTGCAATTTCACAACTTTACAAAAAATCGACTTTCCTGAAAAGTATGAATGTTCTTAGTCTCAAATTTGAGATACGCGAATTGCATAACGTTCGTAGTTATTATTAAAAACCCCTCACTCCTTCTACCACTTCCCATGCAAACTGCACAGTTTCACTAAATCTAATACATTAATTTTCTTAGTTCCTATTCAACCTTTGAAGCTTAAGTTTTGTTTAAAATATTTTTATAGCTACTCCATGTGAAAAAAAATTCAATGCTGTCACTCTTTCTACTCCCCATACAAAATTCCTTAAAATCAAAAAATTTTCTCTTTTATCCACAGTATCGTATGATTGGGCTTTACACGCAACCGTAGTCCTGTTAAGTTTTTTTATTATTTGTCTCACTTTTCTTATTTTTTTATATTTTTTTTCACTCGTTTTAGTCCTAATTTTTAATTTCTTATATATTGCATCTTTTCATTTCGCTTTCTTTTCTTATGCATTATTATACCATACTCTAGATGAAATCTGAGAGTATTGTAAGTTTGCTCTAAAGTTTGAAACGCTAAGAAATATTGCTTGCATAAAGTCGCCAAGAGAAGAAATATTTGTTGTCGCTCAAAAATCTGGAAACCGGATGTCCGTCCGTCATCCGTCTGTTCGTTCTGTAGTTTGAGAACGCGTTGAGCTAGAAAGTTTATGCTTTAAACGCGTTATTTTTCGTGGAGAAGTAAGGTTAAGTTCGTGAACGGGTCAAATCATTTTACCCTTTCTACCCCTCCTACCCCTTCCCATACAAAATAACATCATTTCGGAATTCGACATT
The DNA here is from genome assembly GCA_963669355.1 of Chorisops tibialis. Classification (NCBI taxonomy): domain Eukaryota; kingdom Metazoa; phylum Arthropoda; class Insecta; order Diptera; family Stratiomyidae; genus Chorisops; species Chorisops tibialis. Next base: position 293,515,842 of record OY770262.1, read on the forward strand.
AAATGGATTTTCTCGAAAAGTATGAAAGCTATTGAGCTGAAATTTCGCGCTTATTATTTACTAGCGATCGCCCGCTACTTTGTCCGCGTAAGAATCGCAATAATAACATTTTTTGAGAATGTAGTTAGTTGTACATTATGTCGGATAAATAATCTAGTTGGTTTGATGACTCTTTGAACACAATGCTTTGTATTTTGTTGGAATCAGAACCCTAAATTATTAAGAATGAAATCATGATATTCATATTTGTATGAGACAGGACCGTGATTTGAGATCGTATACGTATTGAAGAGCGTTAAGGAAATGTAAATATAATAATTGCAGCTTGTGTTAATTCTAAAAAAAATCCAAATAATATAACATTAAGATTAAAAACATAACAGGACTACGATTGTGCGTAAATATGGAAGTGAAATTGTGCAATTTGTATGGGAGGTGGTAGAAGGAGTGGGACGGTTTTGGTAATTTTTCTAGAAGCAACTGTTATCACCATGCTATTGATATATTTTAAATTTCAGATCAGTTAGATTTACACTTTTCAAGAAAATCGAGTTTTTGCAAAGTCGTGGAATTGTGTTACATTGTATGAGAGGGGGTAGAAGGAGTGAAGCTAATCGGTTAACTTTTTCCGATAATAATAATAATAATGCTAATTAGGGATTTAATACAAAGTTTTAGCTCGATCAAAGTTATACGTACTGAGAAAATTGGTTTAGAATATTTCATGAAAAAGTGCAGTTTATATAGGAGGTGGCGGAAGGAGTAGAGGATTTTTAGTTATTTTTTGAGAAGCAGCTACAATTATTATTCAATTGATATATTTTAAATTTCAGACCGGGAACATTCGCACTTTTCAAGAAAATCGAATTTTTGCAAAGTCGTGGAATGTGTCATTTTGTATGGGAGGGGGTAGAAGGAGTGCAGCTAATCGGTTAATTTTTAATAATAATATATTTCATTAAATTTTGATTATTGCATTTTTACTACATTTTCGTAAAGATGGAAACAATAAAAAAGAATTAGAACTAGATAGACACAAAGATTATACTTTATACATAATCAAACATAATTAACCTCAAGAAAGCTGACTTTTTACTTGTGGAACACTCATGTGAAAATCCAATTGCGAGAAGTAGTTATTGAAATCTCTTAGCTCGCATGACACCGGTTCATAAAACCCGTAGTTCGTGCAATGCTGCGGAACTCTACAAAGCTCATAATTTCGCAAAGGACGACATGGAACGTTGAATTTAATCATAGACAGCAATTTGTCAGGGTCAATTATCTCTGAAATAACTTTAAAACAAAAAACAACTCTGGCATGGGTCCGCCTTTTCTCAAGGGAATCCATAGACAGCAGATTTAAACGATCAACATATGGCGGCAACCTGAGAGAATCGGACCAGGGAAGGCCCTGAAGGGCAAACCTTAAGAACCGACGCTGAATTGCTTCAATCCTATCAATGTGAATGGAATAAAATGGCGACCAAATACGACTAGCATATTCTAGGATAGATCGGACGAATGCACAATATAACATTTTCGTTGTAAAGAAATCATTGAATTCTTTCGATTGTCTCCTAACAAAACCGTAGCGTTCGCTTTACCAGCAATGTGATTCACGTGATCATCAAAGGTAAAATTACAGTTGAATAGTACGCCCAAATCACGTACTTTGTCAGAACGAAGTAAAAAGCATCCATCTACAACATAGTCAAAATTCATTGATATTCTCTTCTTAGAATACGGAGCAGCAGTGCACTTATTAATGTTGAGATGTAAATTGTTAAGTAAGCACCAGTCATGAAAGCGTGAGATATCACTTTGCAATAATAGACAATCATTGCTGCTGGAGATAATCTTAAAGATTTTCGCATCATTGGCATAGAGAAGAATGTTCGAGTTAGAGATAAACGAACTAACGTCATTAATAAAAAGAAGGAATAGAAGTGGTCCTAGATGGCTACCTTGGGGAACGCCTGAAGTATTAAATATTTCAGAAGATAAGGCTCCACGAAAGTGTACTTTCTGAATGCGATCACTAAGATACGACTTTATCCAAAGGACAAAAATATCAGGAAAACCAAGCAGGCCGAGCTTATGCACAAGAATATTATGGTCAATTTGGTCAAAGGCCTTACTAAAGTCAGTGTATATGCAATCGACCTGCTGCCCGTTTTCGATAGCAGAAAGACAGAAGTTCGAGAATTCCATAAGATTAGTTACAGTGGATCTGCCTTTGACAAAGCCATGTTGGAATGATCCAATAATCGACTTGGAATGGAAATACATTACATCACACACAATGGATTCAAATAGCTTAGCAATACATGGAAGATTCGCTATAGGCCTATAATTACATATATTGTCTCTTTTACCAGACTTAAGCATCCCGATATTAATAATAATGCTAATTAGGGATTTAATACAAAATTTTAGCTCGATGAAAGTTATACGTACTGAGAAAATTGGTTTAGAGTATTTCATGAAAAAGTGCAGCTTGTATGGGAGGTGGTAGGGGGTTCTTAGTTATTTTTTTAAAATCAACTGCAATTATCAAGCAAATGATATTTTTTAAATTTCAGAATAGTAACATTCACACTTTTCAAAAAATCTAAATATTGCAAAGTCGTGGAATTGTGTCACATTGTATGGGAGGGGTAGAAGGATTGGAGCTAGTCGGTTAATTATACTCTAGATGGAATCTGATTATACTCTAGATGGAATCTGAGAGTATTATAAGTTTGCTCTAAGGTTTGTAACGCCAAGAAATAAGGCTCGGAGAAAAAAATGAATGATACAGAAGTTAATATTATAACCCAAAAATCTCAAAACCGGATGTCCGTCCGTCCGTGCGCTCTCTAGCTTGAGAACGCGTTGAGCTAGATAGTTCAAATTTTGTACACGTCGTTTTTGACAAAAAAGTAAGGTCAAGTTCGTGAACGGGCCAAATCGCTCCACCCCTTCTACCCCCTCCCATACAAAATGACACAATTGCGCAATTTGACAATGAAGAGATTTGCTCAAAAAGTATATAAGCTATTAGCCTGAAATTTGGAATATATTATTTTTATGATAATATCAATCTACGGTATAAAAATTATGCGCGTCCTTCCCCTCCTTCTACCACCTCCCATACAAACTGTACTTGTCATGAATTATTCTAAGCCAATTTACTCAGTGCGTATAAGATTCAGCGGGCTGAAATTGTGCAGCAAATATTTATTTAAAATTGTTAGTAAGGCCAGGAAAAATTAGACGATTAGCTTCACCCCTTCTACCCCCTCCCATACAAAATGACACAATTTCGCTATTTGACAATAAATGGATTTACTCAAAAAGTATGAAAGCTATTAGGCTGAATTGTGAGATATATCACTTTCATAATAATCTAAATCTACAGTAGAAAAATTTTTGGCGTCCTCCCTCTCCTTCCACCCCCTCCCATACAAACATCACTTTTTCATGAAATGCTCTAAGACGATTTTCTCAGAACATATAACATTTATCGAGCTCATATTTTGTAATAAATTCTTAATTAGCATTATCACTAAGATCAGAAAAATATATTTGATTAGTTTCACTGCTTCTACCCCCTCCCATACAATATGACACAGTTCCACAACTTCACAAAAAATAGATTTTCTTGAAAAGTATGAATGGCACTAGTCTGAAATTTAAGGGATGTTAATTTTATAATAGTCTTATTTGTTTCTGAAAAAATCACTAAAATCCCCCACTCTTTCTACCACCTCCCATACAAACTGCACATTTTCATTAAATCTAACTCACTAATTTTCTCAGTTCCCATTCAATTTTTTGGAGTAAGCATTTTGAATAAAACATTTTTATAGGTACTTTAGCATGAAGGGAAAAAAATTAGTTAATGCTATCATCCCTTCTAACACTCCACATACAAAATTTCTTGGGGTCACAAAAAAATTCTATTTCATCTAGAGTACACCCATACCTCGCTTTACGGCCTAGATACGTTCCACGAAACTTGGCCGCAAATCGAAAAGCCGTATAAGGAATCAATTATGTAATACAAATTCATACAAATTCAATGGGATTGGTTCCAAATTTGTTAAATATGTAACATGGTTTATAATTCAAACTGCATTTTATTTTTTTATTTCATTTAAATAAAAAATACATATGTACATAACAAGTACATATGTACATTTGTACATAAAATAATAACAGACTCCAAGAACCAACAATAATCTATAAACAAAAATGAAACAACTTCATGTTATATAAAATATGTGTATACATACATATGTACATAATTTTTTTATAAAATGGCTTTAATCTGAAGACGATGAAGAAATGGTAACCTGCAGATCACTGTCGTCATCATTTTTCGGTGGTAAGGATGGGCCTGGCTTTAAAAAAATGTCCAACGTTGTTTGTCTTGCCTTCTTGTCTATTTCGTTCTTCAGTGATTTATATCAGCTAATGGCTGAGTTAATTCCTCGAGAAACTTTAGCGCTACGTTCGACGTCAGGATCGTTTTCAAGGAGGATGTTTATTCCTTGATCGAAATAGGAAAAAGCTTTCGACAAATTTTTTGATGTTAGCTGTTTGGATACAACAGGCTCTGTCTCTTCATCAAATGCCGGTTCTGCTTGCAACTGAATGAGTTCCTCATATGAAAGGGGTTCCCTATCAGCTTCAAGTAGATCAAGCACATCACGTTCGTTCAAACCTCCAAAGCCGAGATCATATATCGAAATTGAAAAAAAGTTTTTTTGCCGTTATAGCGAAACATTTTAGGCCGTAAATCGGAAACGTGCCTTAATTGAAGAGGGCCGTTATAGCGAAATGCCGTATAAAGAGCGGCTGTATAGCGAGGTATGGGTGTATCGTAAGATTGCGCATTACGCGCAATCGTAGCCCTGTTATGTTTTTTTCCCGATATTAATAACTATGGACTTAATACAAAATTTTAGCTCGATGAAAGTTGTACGTACTGAGAAAATTGAATGAACAAGTGCAGTTCGTATGGGAGGTGGGGGAAGGTGTAAATGGTTTTTAGTTATTTTTTGAGAAACAACTATAATTATAATGCAATTGATATATTTTAAATTTCAGAACAGTAACATTTACACTTTTCAAGAAAATCGAATTTTTGCTGTAGTTGTAGATTTGTGTCAGATTGTATGGAAGGGGTAGAAGGAGTAAAGCTAATTGGTTAATTTTTTCCTGGTATTAATAACAATGCTAATTAAGAATTTGGTACAAAATTTTAGCTTGATGAAAGTTATACGTACTGAGAAAATGGGAGTATAGTATTTCATGAAAAAGTGTAGTTTGTATGTTTCCACCACCTCGGAAGGAGTAGGAGGATTCAAATTATTTATATACTTGAAGATCACATTTATAATAGAAATAATATATTTTAAATTTCAAATTAATAGCGTTTATAGTTTCCATGAAAATTTGATTATTATAAATTTTTGAAAATGAGTCACTTTGTATGGGAAGGGGTAGAAGGCGTTAGGGGAGTAAAATAAAACCTAAGGCAGATTACTTCTAGAGGCAGACCTAATAGTCTGTGAAAGTTTCATTATAATCAGTTCAGCCGGTTTTACGTGAAAGCCGGAAAGACAGACAGAGAAAATTTTTAAAAACGTAAGTTTCTGCTTAGTTATTGTCCAAACAAAGCAAAAAAGTAAGTTATAGCCATTTTTAAGCAAATAACAGACAGACACTACAATTATATTTATATGTATAAATTATAATGATTTCAATCTACTGCACAAAAATTATTTGAATCCAATTAAAAGTTATGCCAGAATTCTTTGTCTTCAGATAGCATAAGACGTTCTTTCCTAGTTTGAATACTCTTCCATTCAAAATCGCATTTGTTAGAGGTAAAATTCAATAACGATTGTGACGTGCTATTCAATGAAGTTTTAATTCCTTTTTGTAAATTGCATTTTCTAATTGGTATCCTCTTAGAATAGGTCTGCACTGAAATAATTTTCGGGCCATTTCCTTCGGAGAAGAATGTAAGGACAATATGGCAAACTCTAAGGGTTTTGAGCTATATTTCTGAGAGTTCACTAAAATACCGTCAACAAATTAACTATGGCGTCCAATGTAGCGCTTTCCTTAATTCACAACCAAATTCAAAATGCTTAGACACAAGTTTACGATCCTTCCTTTCCAATTCTACAAAACCAATTCCTACCTACCTTTAAGACTTTCACAACTTCCGGTGGAAATTGCATCAGTGCCGAGCTAGAAACTCTCCGATAGATTCGATCCACAAATATACCGGCACGAATAGCATGTGCAACCGAACGAAATTTCGGCTTTTCGTCGCTCTTCTTGCGTGTCGTTGCCAATTGCCGTGTAAACGTGGACGCCAACCATTCACGAACTTCAGGCGGTACAGCATCGGGTTGCACTTCGGATAGTTCATCATCTTCATCGGCAAGTCTCCTATAAATTGGGTGAAGAAAGAAGAAAAAAATACGAAAAATCTCACATTAGTAAAACTCATCTTTCAAAATAAATAAAAAATTTCGAAAACTAAAAAAAACAAATAATTTTTAAATAATAATTGAAAATTCATTAAAAACGAATAAATAAAATATTAGGAAAAAAATTAAGAAACAAAAATGAAAATGTTTTAGAGTATTTTTAAGTTGGTTACATTTAATGCATGCGGTATTTGTAATATGTTGCGGAGGACGAATGAATGCAAACATGAACAAAAATCAACTGGGGACATTATTTCTATATCTAGGTAAAACAAAATAATTCATATTGTTTAACTAGTTATAGAAATATTAGACCCTTGGATGTGAATTGTGGGATGAAATGATAATTTTTTATGCACACAATACACACATATTCATACACATAACATAAGTATGATGCAATTGTTACATTTGAACAACTTTACAAGTAAAATGCAAATAATTTACGGAAATATTCATCACTAGCTTGATAATAATTCAAAACTAATTTAACAAACCAATAATTTACTAACAGAGATTTATGAATAAGTAAAAAAAATATCTTAAATTCAATTTTAAACAGTCCTAGTTGACACAATTAAACAAAACCAGTGTATTATTTCTTTGTTAGTAACCGTAGATTTCAATGGTTGCTTCCATTGATTTATTTCCCTAATTAATTTGTAGATGTAATTTGTTTTCATTAAACTTGTGTCTCTAATAATTTTCCTGTTAAAACTTGATAAGGGATTTTAATTAAAAGTTGGATATGTTTGAAGAAAGTTTAAAATCTTACTTTACGTTGGCATTCGTCCTTGTTGGTAGTAGTACGAGACCTGTATAAATAAAAAACTTTGTTCAACTATGAACATGGTCTCTCAAAAGGAAGCCATAAAGTAAAAATAATTTATTATGCCATCATGTGTGTATGTGAAAAAATTTCGAACGGTTGTAGTAATTTATTAAACTTAGTAAATTTTGTTGTGCTGAAGTAAAGTAGATTTTTTTTTTGGAATTCTGGAGACTTCAAATTATTTCATATTACTTGTAATAGCATTAAGTATTAAATGCAATCTCATTAGAATGTAGGACTGACGTAAGTAATTCGCTATTAGGACCCTTGCGTTAGATCGCTCGTTTAAAAAGAAACTTTTGGTGAAATGGCTTTCAGTATTTGGAATACAGACAGAACTGAGAAAAGCTCTGAAATGATTAAATCAATTCACGAACTAACTAGAAGTAATTCCATTCAGAACTTTTATTAAAAAAATTAGTTTCGAAAAATTCAAATTTGTTTAACAAAATTCACAGCAATTTGATTCAAGACCACAATATCTCAATTTCAAACGGTGGTGTTTACTTTAATAAAAATATACATATTTGAAATTTTCATTATCTCTACAATGAGCCACTTAATTGAGTTCCAATACAATTTACCATTAAATCGAAAATATTTAAATAATGCAAAATTTAGTTCAAATAATGAATGGATACACTATGACTTTGATTATATTATCGAATTTTCAATTATTATTAGCATTGGAAATTGGATTTCCTAAAGGAGATTTTTTTTTTCGTTCCGGGGAAAACTGTGAACACAGCATAGAAACTTCAAACCTGTGATTTTAATTGGAAATCAATTTCATTAATTTTCATTGTACAAAAGACTTTTCAATCGCGTACCGCACCAAAAACAGAGAAGGTATCAATACCTAGGAAGTATCCATAGAATAAGGATCCCTTGGCTTTCGTTCGAAGTCAATTAAATTTCTATTAAGTTTAATTGGCTGATTCGATAGCATTGTTTCTTATGTTCGACGATGCTATTATTCTGCCAAATCAATTTTCTCCTATATGGAGGAGTGTTTTTTCCGGCACCCCATTACCGAAAGCTTATTAAGTTTCGCTTTCATCTGGGGGATTTTTCACGCGGATGATGGCGGCACGGTTGAAAGAAAAACTTTTGAATTTTCGCTTGATGAGCATTTTCATCACGTAGAAATTTCAGCGAGGGGATTAAAGCGGAAGTTAATGATACTGGTTTGGATTTTTGTTAATTTTGTAATTTATTGGGTCTTTAAGTCTTCAAATGAGTGGAAAATTAATTTAGTGTTAATTTTTTGATATTTGAGATAATTTGCAATTATTTTCTATAGTTGGATATATATAGATGTTGGTAGATCGAAAATTCATTGAATTTAATTTTAGAGATGAGAAGGCAAAATTTTAACGATGAATAGTTAAATTAGCAATAAAATTATAATATGATGCGGTGCTCATTGACTAATATTGACTAATAAGTATTGAATATTTAACTAACACAAAGATATTTTTACAATTCTAGAATTATTGCGTATCAGTCTAAATAATTAAAGAAACAGTTTCGGAAGCACTTTTCCTCATCGGATTTCTCTGAAGATTTCGATGACAGAGTAACCAATCGATGTATCCAATACATTGCCACTTTCGCTTTTGAGTCTCAATATCTGTTCTGATCTGCGCAGATCTTTTACAAAGTCCAAATAGTCCACAAAGGTGTGCAGTGTGTAGTTCTGTTGATATCCTTGTTGCATAGCCAGAACACATGGCTGGCTGCCTGGAGTAATAGTGTCGCATAAATGCACACATTCCACTGGACTATGGGGCAGTATAATTCACCCATAGCTAGTCCTGCTTGTAATACACAGATACAGTGCCTCAGATGCGTAAGAGTTCGACCTTTGCCATTAACGGACTATGATTGGGTTCTGGAACGTTCGAACATTGAAAGAGGATGGAAGGCGTCGGATAACTGGGACCGTACATCATCCATCAGTGTCCGACCGTGAATTGGAGCAACATAACTTCCAAATCATAGAGTTGAGCAAAGTCAGGTGAACAGTATGAGAAGAAGAACGAAACCGAGCGGAAACACGATTCTGTACGTGAAGCCAAAAAGGCATGGCGGTCCACCTAATACAAAGATTGAGAAACAGTCTCATTAGCTGGGAACTATTCTCGGAAGGGGTTTTCGTTGTCAAACTCAGGACCAAGTTCAGGAACGTCATGATTCTGAAGAGCTACGCAACAATTAATACCACAACACCTGGCAATCAATTGAATGCAACTTCGAGCCAATTGAATGCAAATTCAAGCGTGCTCCAAGAAGTGGTATAATTAGCATTTCAGGAGATATTAGCACTTAGATTGGCTCTGACAACACTGGACTAGAACACGTCATGGAAAACCATAGTGACCCTTGGATCGACGCGTCACGAAAAGTACTCCGACATTTCTGCGATGCTCGAGAGAATCGATAGAAGACGTGATGTCTCGTCTCCATTCAGTCGTAACGCATGTTTTTGAATACAATCGAGCAACGTGAGGTGTGTTTTGGGTATCCCAGTCCGGACATGCGAGTTGTACGTGGTCTAATGTATACCTTATAAATAGTTGCTAAGTTGTTCGGCGTGAAATAGTTTTTGCATTTTCAAAGAACACCGAGACGTTTAGAGGCATCGAGGGCAACGTTAAAAATGGTCTGGGCCCATTTCAGGTGGCCATTAATTTCAACGCCTAGAATAGTGAAATTATTCGAAGTACAAAGTTGTGTGCCACCAAGAGCCACATTGTTAGATAATACTGCAACATCACGTTTAAGGGATAGATGAAAGGCCTGTGTCTTGGAGGTGTTGAACTCTACTCTATTTCTCCTGCCCGATTCCAAGTTGGGTTCTGCGTTCAGCGAACTAAATAGCTCCCTGCGATTGGCAGCAATAGAGAGCTTGTTTGATTCCGCAGCAGAGTTAATTCATAGGTGTTATCTAAAGTACTGTCACCTGCAAAACTATGGATTGAATTGAGAGTAGATGACAGAAGGTTATTGATGGAAACTAAGAAAAGAGTTGGAGATAAAGCAGAGCCTTGAAGGACGCCTGAATCTATTGGGAAGGAGGAAGAAGTAACGCCATATAATACTACTCGTATAGTGCGTTCAGAGAGATAACTCGTAGTCCATTGAATAAGGGTATCATTAAGAGCTATGGCCCTAAGCGTAACTATTAGACATTCATGCCAAACTCTGTCAAAAGTTTTTGCAATGTTAAGTGCAAAAACTTGATCTTCTCCCTGTTTATGTATGTTCTGTCAAGATCTCCCGTCGACCTTCCAGAACGGAACTCATACTGACGATCATGGATTAGATGGTTATCCTCAAGATATTAAACGATTTTGCGATTTACAGCAGTTTTCATTACTTTCAAGAGCACAAAGTAATGGCTATCGGGCGGTACTTGGCAGGGTTCGCTGATAACTGTCATTATTTTCAAGAAAAGTGTACCGATGTGGATAAAAATGTGAAAATACTAACTTTTCAGGAGAGGAAAAAAAAAGAGAAAACTAACAGACTAGTAGTACAATTTACAACTTTGAATTAATTTTTTGACCACTTTCACTCATGGGAAAAATCTGCGGTTTGTCTTATTTTGTGTTAAGTTGAATAAAGGATGATAATAAGCACAAAAAAAAATAGATCGATTTTTTTTCATATTCAAATCAGTAGCCCCCTTAAATTCAAAATGCACTGTGAAACAAAACAAAATCAAGAGAAGGGCCATTGAAGATCTTACCAATAATGCGGAATTTGGGTTTGCGATTTAAGTCAACGAATAGGAATTTCGGCGATAACCAGATAACGAAAGATATCAACTTAACTCTTCTCAATACTTCTCTGATATTTTAAAAATCTTCAACTTATTTGTTATTTGGAGAGGGTTGAGCCCTTCGCACAAACTTCTATCTACGAATTTTTATTTTCGCGGATTGCAGTGGCCAAGATATACTCATGCAAGTCAATCAATTAATCAAGTTCCTGTTAAGACCCCCTATAGGGGTATAGGACAGAAACAACTCTCTTCCACAAGGCGTGATCTTGAGCATCGGCCTTAAGCTGTTGCCAGGACTTGTTTATTCCTTTGGCCTCATGCTCAACTGCTCGCTTCCATGTGTTACATGGTCAACTAATCCAACGTCTTCCTTGAGGATTATAATCCAGAGCTTGGTTTCCTCAAAGTATGACCGATCCACTGCCACTTCCGCCGTTGAATCTCAATACCTATTTTAGTCTGGCCAGTTGTACTCCAAAGTTCGTCGTTGGAGATTACTTCTGGCCAGAAAATTCCTAAAATACGTCGAAGGTATTGGTTCACGAAAGTCTGTAGTTTCTTGGTAAGTCGAACGGTCACTTTCCACGTAGTACAACCATATAACAACACGGATTTGATGCATGCGTCAAAAACTCGCAGCTTCGTGCGAAGGAAGATCTCTCTTAGCCTCCAGAAAGGGGAAAGGATACTGAGATAGCAAACATCTTGCACCTCTTCCACATCCTGTCCGTTAAGAACAATCGGTGTGCTTGCTAGACGGACTACTAACCGAACTCTTTAAAATGGACCCGGATATAATTCTCTCATTCTTTATTGAGGTGTAGACTGAAGGAAGATATCTCGCTGGATGGAAGGACGGCGTCATTGTCAAGATCCCGAAGAGGAGCGAACTTGAAGATTATGCCAATTTGCGTGGCATATCTCTACTTTCTACCGAAAAAAGTAGTTGAAGTAATTCTCAATTGGTGAGGCTACCCTCTTGAAGTTATCTGGCTCGATTTCAGAAAGGATTGCTTTGCACCAATCATGCAAATACTTTCTGGATAATATTGAAACAGTCCGCTCAAATGCGTTCGAAATACCGCATGAAATGCTTTGCGTATGAGAGATACTCCATATAAATAATAAATAATTAACATTTTCAGATACTGCGGTGAGGAGGATGAAACTTTCAAGTAAGTCAAACATTCCGAGTTTGATCGCGGTCAAAAACTTCGACGGAAAATTCTTCAGAGTACAAAAGGCTCAAGGTATTTCTGGTAATTTATCAAAACGGTCAACAATATTTCCATTTCTCCATTAGCACTATCACTCGCAGATTGTGACCATACCGTAACTGACCGAGTTGAGGAAGCTAACCTATTGGAAGTGAAGCAAGCTTCACGAGAAACTGCAAGCTACTTTTTTCAAACCAAACTAAACACCGCCTGTTGTAGCACCATCTAATTTTTTGCTAAACCTCTTCGCAATATTCTTCATCTAGATTACTCTTCTGGATGCTTTCCCAAATTCTAAAAAATGTTGTGGAATGTTTAGTCAATTTCCAAGAAAGGAAGTAAGATCAACCCTTCTAACCACCACACGATAGTCACTACTTAGCGCTCTCGAAAGTAATGGAAACTGTTGACAATCGCAAAATAGTTCAATATCTCGAGGATAATTAGGTAATTCTTGATTGAGAGCTCTCAGTATGGCTTTCTTTCTGAAAGGTCAACGGGGATCTCTTAGTATACTTGATAGAACATTACTCCTAGATAGAACATTGTTTTGCCTACAAAAATAAAGCGGAGCAGAAGTTCTTCCACTTGACATTGTAAAAGCATTTTAAAGAGTTTGACTTGAATTTCTCTTTGTTTATCTTGCGGCTATTGGTCTTGATGCTACCCTCATTCCATGGGTTGAGACTTTTCTTTTCAAATGCACGTACGGAAAGTATTAGATGGCGTTACTATTGTGTCATTTTCAATCGATATCGGCATTCCCCAGGGTTCTGTTTTATCGCCGATTCCGTTTTCAGTATTTATCCCCTAACTTTTGCCTTCTACTCTCAATCCAACCAATAGTTTTTCAGATATCAGTATTTTAGATAGCTTCTATAGATATAATACCACTGCGGAATTTCACAAGCAATATGTTATTTAAACGCTAGAAGTTTTTCGGATCGCTGAACTTCGATCTTGACTTAATGCTAGAATGTGTAAGGAATGTGTTTAAAAAGAAGATTATCATCTTTCCCTCAAATGTGATGTTCAAGCATCGTCTGTACCCTTTATTTACATACAATTCTTCAAAAGAAGTGACTTTACGAAGCCACTGCATTGACTCCTACTTTGACTCAGGCTCATAATGATGAACCCAAGTTTCGTCTCCAGTAACAATCCGGGTCAAAATTTTATCCATGTTCTCGCTACCAGAGATCCAAAAACTCGCGTGAATACTCGACGCGCTGCTTTTTTAAATCGCTGGGAATATTCTCGGTATCCATCTTGCTCTGACTTTAGAGATGGTCGTGGAGAATAAAAAATGGTTGTATCTGATTCTCGAACCATGGTTGCGATTTGTTTCTTCTTTAAACGCGCATCTTTGAGAACAAGTTTTTTCACTTTTCGACGATTCTTGCGGAAGTGTCCTTAATCTCCCGGTCCGAGTGTTTATCAATTGACTCTCTGCCTTGCCTGAATAAACTATGTAACTTATAAATCATCGTTTTTCTGTCCGATTGACTTGTTGATTTTTTCTTCTACAATGGCGCTACAGCCCAAATTGGACCTTGGCCTCCTGATATTCAGGTTCCTTAACATTTTTCATTATTTATTGTGGAAAGGTTGTTAGCCCTTCGCACAACCCTCTTTCTACGAATTTTTCATTTTCTTAGATTGAGGTGACCAAGGTTTATTCAAGCAGGCAATGTGCCGGAATTATATATTGCGCCGACCGGGATTTGAACTCACGACCTTCGCATTACAAGACCAACACACTACCTACTAGGTTATACACTAGCTGCACTTGTTGATTTGGCGATAACTAAATGTTAGTGATTCGATTTGACAAAAACTTGGTATTTATACCGGTATTGAGTGAGAATACATCCAGGTAAAAATATTTCCCTCTAACCTTCTCCATCCCTTTCATTCCGCGAAATTTTTGACCTCCCCTCGAATATATATCATGTCCGAAAAATAAAATATCTGATATTTAAAAAATTGCTATAAAATTTTCAGTGTAGAAATGCATCACACTTGGTTAGTAATCGTTGCTGAAATTGAATTATCTAAATCTAACAAAAATTGTGCTAAAAATTAAATAAAATTTCAAATACAATAACACACACCAAGACTTAGTGGCTAATAAATTGTAAACGTCGGATGTCATTTTTTTTCCGAAATGCCGGCCAAAATTCTTTGACCAAATTGAGATCCCTTATTTTAAACTTGAACAATTGTCTTTCATCAATGCCTACGATTTGAGTAGTAATAGTTTCTTTTTGTTTTGCATACGATTAGTACTTCTCCAATAATGTGTCCGTGAGCAAACTGGAAAAATTGTATGTTGATTTTAAGGGTTTGCAAAAATTTGTGATTTTTTTTTAAGAAAAATAAGTGCAAAAGTGTAGGCTTTAAAGTGAACGTCCATTAGGAAGAATTGCATCTATCGCGTGCATAAAAAAATTCTTTACATGATTTTGTGTGCCACTAAAATCGTATTCAGTGTGTGGCATGGGATTAGTGTGATGCAACCTAGTGAACGTTGCTTACTTTATGATTGGATTAGTACAACATTTTATTGTATTGAGAAATTTATGCCGATGTGATAAAATCACTTTCTACTTTGTATCTGAATGATTTCAATGTTGTAAGGGACACAACAAGTAATCCTTTAAATAAAAAGTTAGACAGTGAAAAACAGTTCTTAATTTAAACAAATTTTTAAACATTTTGAAGAATTCAAAATCCAATTGTATGAAAATTTGATCAAATCTAAAATTTAACATTTATGGGTGCTATTTATTAACAAAAATCAATTATCATGGCGGCACGTTCCTTTTTTATACTGTAAATGTTTACATTGGTTTTTCACTAATATCTTTTATTGCTGTACACTAAAGACAGAATAAGTAAAAATATTCTAGTCTACAGTTATGTCACATTTCTGCGGAAAAATACTAAATATTAGTCCCAGAAAAACAGTAATTTGAATACATGATAGTTTATCTGTAAGAATTAAGGACATTAATGCTCCATAAAGCGATGTCAAAGTGTAATAAACGTCTAATAGCTTCGAAGAAAACAAGAGTTATTAAAGAATAAATTGTTCTTAAAGTAACGAAAACTAGATAATATGGGCAATAACGAATTAAATGATAATGTAAGCTTAATTAAGCACTTATAGATATCGTAGTGATATTTGTAGAAATGTGGCTGTAGAAGAATACATTTTGAATAGTTGATGCTAATATTTCCTCATTTTTACGTAATAGAATTAGGTTGCGACTAGTTTGGAGATAAGTTTGTACTTATGTCTTGCAGTAATATAATTTTAGTTCAATATAATTTTTTTTATGGATTTCTCAGCAGTTTAGAAAAATATCGTTATCATTAAAATTAACTTTCTTTAGTTACTATTAAATTTAATTCATAGTTTCAATAAAGAGCCCGATAGTAAGGTCGACATATTTTAGAGATTCTTAGAAAAATTTGTAAAGGCGAAATTCCCAGATTTGTGTTATTTGTATAGGAAGTAGTCAATGGTTTACAGTTGGTATGCATATTTTACATTTTTTATAACAATTTCACTAAATACTTCCTGTAATAAATCTATGTCTTTATTTGTAGTCAGTCCAACGTCATGAATGTTAAAGAAATTTGAGTATCATATAGTTATACTGAGCTCACTGTTAATATTATTAGGTCCTACCTTGAAATTGAAAATAAGAAGCTCAACAATCAATTTTTATACTCTAGATGAAATCTGAGAGTATTATAAGTTTGCTCTAAAGATTGTAACGCCAAGAAATAAGGCTCGGAGAAAAAATGATTGATACAGAAGTTAATTTTATTACTCAAAAATCTCAAAACCGGATGTCCGTCCGTCCGTCCGTTCGCTCTCTAGCTTGAGAACACGTTGAGCTAGAAAGCTCAAATTTCCTACACGTCGTTTTTGACAAAAAAGTCACGGTCGTGAACGGGCCAAATCGCTCCACCCCTTCTACCCCCTCCCATATAAAATGACACAAATGCGCAATTTGACAATAAACGGATTTGCTAGAAAAGTATAAAAGCTATTGACCTGAAATTTGGAATATATTACTTTTATGATAATATCAATCTACCGTATTAAAATTATGCGTGTCCTCCCTCTCCTTCTACCACCTCCCATACAAACTGTACTTGTCATGAATTACTCTAAGCCAATTTACTCAGTGCGTATAAAATTTAGTGAGCTAAAATTGTGCACTAAATATTTATTTGAAATTGTTAGTAAGGCCAAAAAAAAGACGATGAGCTTCACCCGTTCTACCCCCTGCCATACAAAATGACACAATTTCGCAATTCGACAATAAATGGATTTGCGCGAAAAGTATGAAAGCTATTAGTCTGAATTTCGGGATATATTACTTCCATAATGATTTCAACATACAGTGAAAAAATTATATACGTCCTCCCTCTCCTTCCACCCCCTCCCATACAAACTACACTTTTACATGAAATGCTCTAAGCCGATTTTCTCAGAACATATTACATTTATCGAGCTCGCATTTTGTAATAAATACTTATTTAGCATTATCACTAAGATCAGAAAAAAAATATTTGAATAGCTTCACTGCTTCTATTCCCTCCCATATAATATGACACAGTTTCACAACTTCACAAAAAATCTATTTTCAAGAAAAGTATGAATGCTAGTAGTCTAAAATTTAAGAGATGCCAATTTTATGATATTCTTAGTTATTTCTGAAAAAATCACCAAAATCCTTCCACTCCTTCTACCACCTCCCATACAAACTGCACATTATCACTGAATCTAACACACTAATTTTCTCAGCTCCTATTCAATTTTTGGAGTAAGTGTTTTGTGTAAAACATTTTTATAGCTACTTTAACATGGTGGGGAAAAAATTAGTTCAATGCTATCACCCCTTCTAACACTCCCCATACAAAATTTATTGGGATCACAAAAAATTTTATTTCATTTAGAGTATCGTAAGATTTCGCTTTACTTGCAATCGTAGCCCTGTTATGTTTTTTATGTTTTTTATGCTTTCTTTCGGTTTTTGATAACTGGATTTCTTATTTCGCGCAAAAAAAAGTAAATTATGCATTATTGTGCCAGTGTTTTCGCTCTATTTCTGAAGAAATTTGGAAAAAATTTGCATTCGTGCTATTTGAATTTACGGAGAAAAACTAGGGATTTTAGAAACTTAGACTATAGAGGCTTGTATGAAATATACGCAGGATACCTTGCTTATATAAACACCTTAATATATTTGGCAATACTGTCTTCCCTAATATTCAAAGCTATACGTAAGACGATTCCAGGAAACGTTTGAATATTTGATAATCCATTTATAATTTATAGATGATACTGTTCCATGGGAACGCATTGCGGAGTCAGTATCTTTTAAGCAGGAAATCGGAAATGTATAAACAGATTAGGAAAACTTGAACTCAGGGCAGTTGGTTGTCATCAACGATATAACAAATAAAAAAGTCGTAATTATTTTGTAAGCAGCTCATTCGTAATTATTTTGTAATTTTAAAGTGGCTAAAACTGATGAGTGAATAAATTATATTAAAGTATAATTAGTGTCTATCGACTAACTATTCATCAACCAAAGAACTCAGTTATCCTTCCAAGCGAGATGACATCCCCATTGAAACATAATTGGTGGCAGCAAACCTTGATCACAATCTAAGCTACCAATACTACAAAGAAAACATAACAGGACTTAGATTGGGCGTAAGGCCCAATCGTGCGATATTCTAGATGAAGGAGAAATTTTTTTATTTTAAGAAATTTTGTAGGGGAAGTGGTAGAGGGGGTGACAACATTGAACTAATTTTTTCACATCACGCTAAGGTTGCTATCAAAATGTTTTATTCAAAATTTAGGTTTCAAAAATTTAATAGGTACTAAGAAATTTAGTCTATTTGTATGGGGGGTGGTAGAAAGAGGGTGGAGTTATTAATAAATTTCTTAGAAATAACTGTAAGCATCATTTATTTGGCATAGTAGATCAGTAGCATTCATACTTTTCAGGCAAATCGACTTTTCGTAAAGTTGTTGAATTGTGTGAAATTGTAAGGGAGGGGGTAGCAGGAGTGAAGCAAATTTCCTAATTTTTCTTGGTTTTACGAATAATTCTAAATAAACGTTTAGTGCACAATTTCAGCTCCATCAATTTTATACGTACTGAGTAAATTGTTGTGTAAATGTTTAGAGTATTTCAAGAAAAAGTGCAGTTTGTAGAAGGTGGTAGAAGGAAGGAGAAGACTTAAATAAGTTTTATACAGCAAATTGGAATTATTATAAAAGTAATATATTTCAATTTTCAGATCAATAGCATTTATACTTTTCGAGAAAAGTCGGGTATTGTCGAATTGCGAAATTGTGTCATTTTGTATGGGAGGGGGTAGAAGGGGTGAAACTAATGGTCTAATTTTTTTCGGTCTTACTAATAATTTTAAATAAATACTTACTGCTAAATTTGACCTCGATAAATTTTATGCGCACTGAGTAAATTGTCTTGGAGTATTTCACGAAAAAGTGCAGTTTGTATGGGAGATGATGGAAGGAGGAGGAGGACACGTATACTTTTTATACGACAGACATCATAAAAGTAATATATTCAAAATTTCCGACTAATGGCTTTTATAGTTTTCGAGCAAATCCGTTTATTGTCAAATTGCATAAAAGTGTCATTTTGTATGGAGGGGGTAGAAAGGGTGTAGTGATTTGGCCCGTTTACGAACTTGTCCTTAATTTTTGGACGTGTACGAAATTTGAACTTTCTAGATCAACGCGTTCTCAAGCTAGAGAGGATACAGACGGATTATTCATTTTTTTCTTCGAGCCTTATTTCTTAGCGTTACAAACTTTGTGGTAAACTTATAATATTCTCAGATTTCATCTAGAGTATAAAAGACATTGGTAAGACTGTCAGCTCTGGTACAATACACTAATAGACCAACTCTCAGCACAAGGAATCAAAACCGACCACGACGCCAATATTAACCAACTATTACACCTCGAAACATCCAGGAACACAACTCATCGAAGAAAAATATCAAACCAAAAAAATATCCAACAACATCAAACTCAACAACAGGAGCTTCAAGAACCACATCTACTGCCGCATTCCATACATCAAGGAACGCTTGAAACAACGCAAATGTTCAACTAACAGCACCCCATGAATCAAAAACTTCAAAGAAAATTGTAAGGTTAGTGATGTCCTTTACTCTTTTCGCGAAATTAAATCTTGTCGTGTTTTTCTTCTTCTTTTTTCAGTGTAAAATTCGTCTTTTGCAGTGATTTCCAAATCACGGAAAACCTCCTCCCCCCCCCCCCCCGATTTCCACCCGCAGTGGTACAAATTTTCGGATGCCTGGAACCGGACCATCCAGAACGGCTTCCACTACGATTTTAGCTGTGGCTAGCACTACCACTTCCAGATACATCACAACTCCAGAAAAATCGGTAACTGCGTTCAGTAGAAACTCTGACGAGCTAAACCGATTCATATTGAGCTGAATCATTTTTCAACGACCTGAACTCCCTGAGAGTCAAAAGGTAGTTTTTCTGTCTCTCATGAAGATAAATCTTGTGGGTAGAGCGTATGACATCATAAATCTGAGAGCAGATCTCGTCTTTATAAAACGAGAAACCAATCTCGGTGCAACCAAAGAAATCAGCGAAATACCCTACCACCACATGGGAACGCTCATGATAACCTTCACCTCGAGCAAAATCGCCATTCGCGCCCGGCCCAACAAAATAGGCCAGAATTCAATTCCCCACCCCAACATAATCTTAAAGATACGAACTAAAAGCTTAAATGTCACAAAAAGGATATCCAATATATTTTTTGATTGATAGGGGCGCAAAGATATACTTGCATAGGATCTCTAAAGCTATTGGAGACACTATGGTTGACCAGTCCAAAAAGATAGAGATATCTACTGGCTGGCACCAACTCATAATGCTTGGGACAGCAAAAACCTCTCTCTATTGTACTAATGTAGCGATCGACCGCACAGGTTTTAAATATAATGGAATCCTTGGACACGGTTATCTCAACGATTACAATTACAGATCAATTATTCAAGCCAACCAGGCATTACCACTTGACGTAGAAAACAGACAGGTAGTAAGACACACTAAAAAGAAGGCTCTTCAAAAAAGGCAGTTGGGAGTTAAATTCCTGGGAGAAAGCAACGTCCCGAAGTACAAAGATGCAAGGCAGAGATCTGAGACCGAAGTAAACAGGAGGATATATACATATATAGCTTTTGAATACCGCCGGCCTAGTTGAAAGAAATGTTCCGAGATCCCCTGAAGATGTTTTACACGATCTCGTGCTGTAATATCTTTTTTCTTTGGCATAACCGGAGATTGGTTCAGCAAAACCAAAGAGGTACGTCCGCCAGTTTTTCTTGGCAATTCCATGGTAAATTCCGATCCGTCAGGCTTAAGCAAACTTTTTATCCTCAATACTAAGGTGATCGCGGTCTAAAATGCTCGGCTCGAACAGCCAACACATGTACGATATTTTAACTTACTTGAAGTATTCTCAGCCAAATACATATCGTTAAAATTAAGTCGATCAAATTAACACCATGCAGAATTTCAGCTGGTCTCCCACAAGGTTCACGTCTGAGCCTATTTTATAAGCCTGCAATACAGGATAAAATTTTACACGGAGCCTCAGATTCGATTAAGAGTGCTGAGGTGCATAAAAGGAAACTGGAAATTTTTCAAAATAAGACTTTCTAATTTTCGACTAGACAACTGCACGATATTGTAGAAATTCTAATATTATCAATTATTGCATAGAAATTTCGTTCTAATTTTATCTGAAGTCTATCCCTCTGGTCGGCTCGTTTCAATGAATAAAATAGAATTTAGTGTTTATTTTATTTTTAATTAGTTTTTAAGAAGGTTAAGCTAATCTTGAGGTTTGTTTTCTTAAATTTAATCCAAATATGATTGAACACAAACAATTAAACGCTACCATCTTCAATTTCTAAACTAATGTTATTACTCAAACATACTAAAACCGGATATCCGTCTGTCCGTCCGTCTATGTGCTCTCTAGCTTGAGAACGCGCTGGAGTAGAAAGTTAAAATTTTGTACTCATCATTTTTGACAAAAAAGTAAGATGTAGTTCGTAAGCGGGCCAAATCGCTCCACCCCTTCTGACATCTCCCATACAAAATGATTCATTTTCAAACATTTACAATAATCAAAGTTTCTTCTTCTTAGGAATTTAGAATATAATTTTTTTTTGTCATAAATGTAATCTATGGTTCAAACATTATTTGAATCCCCTCACTCCATCCACCACCTCCCATATAAACTCCACTTTTTCATAAACCGATTTTTTCAGTACGTATAACATTTATCAATCACAAATTTTGTACTAAGTCCTTAATTAGCTATAAAAAGTAACACAATTTTTGAAATTTATCAAAAAAACAATTTTCTTCTAAATTATTAATTTTACGGATTTGAAATTAGAGAAATATCAATTGCATAATCCTGAAAAACCACTATCACTCCTTCTACCACCTCGCATACAAACTGCACAATTTCACTAAATCTATTACATTTATTTTCTCAGTGCCTATTCAAATTTTGAATCCTAAATTTTGAATAAAAATTTGTATAGCTACTGTAGCGTGATGTGAAAAAAATTAGTTTAATTCTGTCACCCTCTGTACCACTCTCCATACAACATTTCTTAAGATCACAAACATGTTTTTATTTATTAATTTTTATACTCTAGATGAAATCTGAGAGTATTATAAGTTTGCTCTAAGGTTTGTAACGCCAAGAAGTAAGGCTCGGAGAAAAAAATGAATGATACAGAAGTTAATATTATCACTCAAAAATCTCAAAACCGGATGTCCGTCCGTCCGTCTGTGCGCGCTCTAGCTTGAGAACGCGTTGAGCTAGATAGTTCGAATTTTGTACACGTCGTTTTTGACAAAAAAGTAAGGTCAAGTTCGTGAACGGGCCAAATCGCTCCACCCCTTCTACCCCCTCCCATACAAAATGACACAATTGCGCAATTTGACAATAAACGGATTTGCACGAAAAGTATAGAAGCTATTGCCCTAAAATTTGGAGTGTGGTACTTTTATGATAATATCAATCTACCGTATAAAAATTATGCGTGTCCTCCCCCTCCTTCTACCACCTCCCATACAAACTGTACTTGTCATGAATTACTCTAAGCCAATTTACTCAGTGCGTATAAAATTTACAGGGCTGAAATTGTGGACCAAATATTTATTTAAAATTGTTAGTAAGGCCAACAAAATTAGACAATTAGCTTCACCCCTTCTGTCTCCTCCCATACAAAATGACACAATTTCGTAATTTGACAATAAACGGATTTACTCGAAAAGTATAAAAGCTATTAGTCTGAATTTTCGGATATGTTACTTTCATAATAATTTTAATCTACAGTAAAAAAATTATTTGCTTCCTCCCTCTCCTTCCACCCCCTCCCATACAAACTACACTTTTTCATGAAATGCTCTAAGACGATTTTCTCAGAACATATAACATTTATTGAGCTCATTTTTGTAATAAATACTTAATTAGTATTAGCACTAAGATCAGAAAAAAATATTTGATTAGCTTCACTGCTTCTACCCCCTCCCATACAATATGACACAGTTTCACAACTTCACAAAAAATCAATTTTCTTGAAAAGTATAAATGGCACTAGTCTGAAATTTAAGGGATGTCAATTTTATAATATTCCTAGTTATTTCTGAAAAAATCACTAAAATCCCCCCACTCTTTCTACCACCTCCCATACAAACTGCACAATTTCACTAAATCTAACACACTAATTTTCTCAGCTCCTATTCAATTTTTGGAGTAAGCATTCTGTATAAAACATTTTTATAGCTACTTTAGCATGATGGGGAAAAATTATTTCAATGCTGTCATCCCTTCTAATACTTCCCATGCGAAATTTCTTGGGATCACAAAAAATTCTATTTCGTCTAGAGTATCGTAAGATTGCGCTTTACGCGCAATCGTAGCCCTGTTATGTTTTTTTTTAATTTTGAAGTAAATTTAGTACATAAAAACAAATAGTGTGGAGCACAAATTTCGTTTATTTCAAATCAATTTTCGGTACCATATGCTAGACGGTACCCAAAGGATGTGTAGTGAAAAAGATGGTGGAAATCAGGTAATTCAGAGAGTTTTTTGTGTGAGATGTTTGTACCGGCAGCACCTACGATATTGCGTGAATCCGATTTCCAAGACCCACGGCCTAACTGACTCGAAAGCCGGCAAAAGTGCTGCGGGAGTCGGCTACAGACCACTCAATACAATTTTCTTCTTTTTTTTTGGGAATATCTTAGTTTTCCCTACGAGTTTGCCACAATCTCTTAATGAGTAATATAATTTTAAGACTCTTGATCTAAAATAGACTGAAATTTAATTCTAATTGTGGAAGGGTTGTCAGTCTATTGCACAATCCTCTATCTACAAATATTCATTTTCGCACAGTGGTGGAATTATACGTAGACCGGAATTTGAACTCACGATCTTCGCATTGTACAACAACGTGCTAATCACTAGGCTACACCGTAGCTCCGAATTTTGATTATTAACTTTATTCTAGATCCTATATACAGCAAATTTGTTTTTGTGAAGCTATGTGTTATACAGAAAAAAAATTCGAGAAATCTGAGAGGAATCTGTCAAATTCACAAATGGCTAAACTTACGTCCGTCTAAATGTCTGTGTGTATCAATGATAACTCGAGTAAATTTCAGCAGAATGGATGGAAGTGGTCGCAATAGATCGGCCACAATGCAGAACAGATCAGGATTGGTTTTGGAAATGAGAGTAAGTTTTGCGAAGTACATTGAAGTATTTTTGAAAGTTTATCGGGAAATATTATATAAGGTTTTTGTGTTTTGATTTTTTTTCGAAAATAAATTTCTTCATCTAAATTTTGCGGTCAGTAGGATAAAATGCATGCGTGCAAAACTAAAATAAAATCAAAAAAAAATTTTTTTAGTTTTTAATTTCAATTAAATACCTTTCTCTTTCAAGTTTCCGATATTGAATTATAAATTGTATCAATTCCAATGTAAGAACACTCTTACGCCGTCCATTTTTATTCGATTTAATCATAAGTGCGGTCAAAAAATTAATAATATTCCTAAGTCTTTTACTGTTAACTGTTTGAAAGCTCACCAATAACTGAAGTTAATCACCAAAAGGATACCACTATTAAGGGCAATATTTAATAGCCCGGTTCTATTTTCGTGCGTTAATAACCCCGCACTATTAATTCCTTTTATTTTCTTCTTATTGTTAATGTCCTTATTAATGCAAATATCAACTGAGAAATATAGGAAAAAAGCATTCTACAATGTTTTTTTGTATAAAGTCATGCGCATAAATTCAAAAACATTAAAAGTATGCCTTTTTTTTACAAGAATTTAGTTTCAGGCCGGTATATCCTTGATTCCTATTTCTTTACGTGACTCCTTGTTGATTTAGTGGCACTATATAGTTGCTTATTTGTTTATTTTATTTATGCTATATTTACAGAGAAAGAGATCTCTACAAAACTGCAAACTCCGTGTCCAAAGAGCATTTGCACGCGAACGAAATAATCCAAAAGATGAAAAGTTTCGGAAGGAAACTAATTGTATAGGTCATGACTTGGGAATGTCTTCAGTATTCTTGCTAAAATTAAGTTGTGAAACATCAATCAATTGAATAATGAAAGGTAAATGTAGAAATTTTCTTTGCTGTATAAATTTACCTCTGTCATTTAATTTGGATGTTTTTTTCAAGGAGAGTCAACTGAATGAACTTTTATGGAAAGTTACTCGTCTTCTAGAAATCGTTGTCACAATTAAGGTATTAAGCTCAACTTATAGCTGTAAGTTAGTTATCAAGAAAGTATCGAACTTATCGGAAATCGTGCTGGAACATTCGAAAAAAATTCTGTTTACCTAATGGGAAATTTTAGTCCGAAGACCATTACCGAGAGATCTCAACTCAAGTCTACGGGAAAAGTAAAGTTTGCTGTAAGATTAAAGAGATACGACGTTAAGTACAGCACGGATACCTTGATATCTTTTGTGAGTCCTTTCCGTCATTTGTAAAGAGAGTAATTTATTATTGATTAGAGGAAGGTACTACGTTAAGAATTCACGACAATAAAGATGTTTCATGCTATTTTTGTTAATTTTGTGATGTTTACCATATTTAACTTCAGACTAAGAGGGTTTACGTAATTAAGACTTAGGTTAGACGAAAGTTTCTTTTCTATTTATAAGATTCAGTTTTGGTTGAATATTTGATGCTTCTTTTGGATGATCTGATTTTGGGAAAAGTTAAATCTGATGATGGGGAAAGAATTAAACCATTTAATTTCAATTTCTTTATATTCATAACGTGAATTAGAAGCAAGCATGGGAGTACTTTCTTGTTCAAAAAGTTACCGACGGGTTATCGCGAAGCTTCAAATAGCGTCTCGTAAGTTATGTTTCCCCAAACTAGTGTCAAAAGATCATACGTATTCGTCAATGCATTCATTGGTTATATTTGAAGGAACGAAACTACTTGTCCATACTGCGGCGATTTTTACGATGGACAACATTCCAGATTTCTTTATTGCCAAATAGATATAATAGTATTAGAGTCGCTTACTTACAACGGAATTTCATGCTTAACTGATACTTCAGAGTCCTTCTGGTATATTATTATGAATTCATGCACGCGCGTCATAACTATACACTTAAATAAAATAATTTTCCCTTTATTCTATTATTAATTGTTGGCAAGAGTACATTCTTTATATTTAGTGCAGGTGCAAGAGTGAGTAAACGGACAACACAAATCAAATAGGAGAAGCTGGACGGATGATCCCAGCGATCCGGTACCAATAAACTCGTTCAGTTCAGGCACAGTTATTGTAACTAGTCTTCTTAATACTATAATAAACAGAATTATTACAACATTCCTATTATTAGTCTTACTTAAATGATTTTAATTTTTGTTTTTATAAATATTGAAACTAAATCAATTTTCTTTGTTATGATATGTATACAAACATGCCATCAGACTAACTTTCCATGATACGAGTACAAAGCATTCAAATTTCCAATTCGCAAGCTAATTTAAAGCTAAAGATTACTTTATACAGCTAAAAGACTAAGAGTTACTAGCATTTTTACAGAATTAGAAAGGAATAAGGGCGCTGTTACATTTGTACCGAACATTATGTTTACCCTCTGTGGTGGGTGCAATCCCTACTATCGTTTCATATAAGGTAAATGTCCCAGTTATGAATAATGTAACCTTTTTCTGGAGATTATTTTGAGTTATATAGCGTTGGAACTCTCTGAAATTGATTTTACTGCAATTATATGGTAGAATAAATTGTTGTAAATATAAATTCAAATTGAATTTCACTTTTTGCAAAAAACAGATCTTATTTTACCATTTGTATAAAGTCTTTGAAATGTCCCAGTAATGAATAGCTAAAATATCCATTGCTCTAGTTATGAATATATTGCTGTACCAGTTATGAATATAAAATTAAGCTCGATTGATTAAAGGATACATTTTTATTGTGTTAAAGTAAAAACAAATAAATTCTTATAAAGCATATCATATTTTAATTATATATAAATAAAAAAAATTTTTTCTAACTCTAATGATGAACTTTTAAAACTATCAAAAAAAATAATCATTTTCATTTTGCTGGTAGTGTAAATAAATTTCATTGATAATTGAAGGGATTACATTGGCTTTCTGTATTTTCTGATTTCTGGAACTAAAAAACATCCTCGTTGGTTGAAAGGTTGTGGTTCCAATATAACTTCAACGATTTGCTCCAATTTATACCACAAAATATCTTCTTTTATTGGCCATTTCCATGTATTTATTCCGCTCATTACTGTTACAAAACATTCGTAGCTTGATATGTGTCTTATTCTTCCAGGAAAATATTCATCCTCGTAAACGACAAACTTTCCCACAGTCAAATCAAGTTTATTCTTTTCTTCGTTATTATCTTTAAAAATAGGTTTTTTGCGAACATCAACTTGAGTGATCGTAGGCTTCTTTCTCTTCTTTCTCTTTTCTTTCTCGGCTTTCCTATCTTTATTATCCGCTTCTATTTTTTCCTTTATTTTCTCCTTGTTGTTATAATAGTCTAACCAAACCTTTGAAGTAACTACCGCAGGGAGTTTGTCTCGTTTTTTTGTAAGAACTTGAACTTTTTTCTTCGGCGTTGAGATACCTGGTGGTATATTTTCATCTTCTAGAAAAGTGACTGATTTAGGTGATGTACAGCTACTATCAATTGGACCTATCTGCGAAGCGCCTTGTTCAGGTGCAATTAATTCGAATGAAAGAAGCTGGACTGTTGTCGTTTCCAAATTCATATTTGTCAATTCTATCAATTGGACTCCATTTCTAACCACGTATAATTACTAAGAAGAAGCTCTTTTTCTTTTTCAAAAACCAATGATATTCCAGATGGTACGAGGGTCGTTTGATAAGTCCCTGTCCCAAATGACAAAACGTGGTTTCACGAAAAAGTGTTTGCTATCGCTAGGTAGATGGCACTTTCGAACGGTCTCATGAATTTTTTCAGGTTTCTGTAGGTGACAGTTTGTTTTTGGCAGCCATTCTAAGTTGACGTGTCACGCGAAGAGAAAAGAAGATCTTGTTCCACCACGACAACGCCCCTGTCCACACCTGCGTGGTTTCCATGTCCAAATTACACGATTTGCGGTATGAGATCGTTGACCACCCACCTTATTCGCCCGACTTGGCCCCATGTGACTTTTTTTTGTTCCCCAAATTGAAAACTCACCTCGGTGGACAAAAATTTTCATCGAACCAAGAGGTGAAAGACGCCGTTTCCCAATTTTTTGCAGACTGTGACAAAAATTTCTTTTTGAACGGTATGAAAGGACTTGAGAAACGTTGGACCAAATGTATTAACCTCCAGGGAGATTATGTTGAAAAATAAAAAAAAATTTTCTGGAAAAAATGCTTTTTTCTTACTTGGGCCAGGGACTTATCAAACGACCCTCGTAAGGCTGATGTCTCTAAAGTTGGTGTTGAGCATAGTTGTGGCGAAATAAATTGATCAGTGTCGACATATATGCCGAGGAGTTGAACTGACATTAAAATTTTGTGTTTTGTCGGATATTTTCTTCCAAAGGTAAAATAAGGATTCATCTGAAACCCTTCCTTCCCAAACTCGGCCTGATTTCCTGAAATCATCGAGTTTCTCTGGAATTTCTACTTCAAAAAATGCCATGAAGCTAGATTTATCATGGAATTCACGACCATGATCCGTAGTTATGGTTTCGGAAGCTTTAACTCCTTTTATAATTTTGCTATAATTAATACCATTTGCGTTTAACGGATACAGGCCACAAGCACGAAATCCATTTTGGAGAGTCTGTACTTTGACAGATTTTAATACAGAATCAAGTAACTTTGGAAAATCAACTTTTGCAAGACGCATCTGTTCATTTTCTACTCTCCATTTGTGAACAGCTTGTCTCCACATACTTTTTAGTGGGTGGAAAACTGCCACGTCCATTGACTGTAGAATATGGGTTGCATTTGGAAGAAGCGCAATGAGAACAATTCCTTACTCTACACAAAACTTACTCAATTCCAATGTCATATGGCTGGTGTTACCATCTACAAATAATATAATGGGGAATTCTATACACTTGCTGATGACCCAAGGATAGAATACGTTGGAAATATATTCATAAAATAGTTCCCCCGTCATCCACCCATTGTCAGACATTCCAAGTCCCCAGTTTTTCGGTGTACTATTAACCTCAGGGAATTCTCTTATATGCAAGTAATACCATCGGGGGTGGCATTTCTCCTGAACCTGAAGCACTGCCAGCTAATAAAACTGTTACACATTCCTTGTTGTCATTACTACTAAAGTTGTATACAGCCTTCTCACCTTTACGAACAAGAACTCTTTTTTCTTTAGGTGATAAAAAAACGCTGTTCCGTCCACATTAAATATTCTGCTAGGATATTCCAATACTGATGATAAACCATTTGAAGAAATGTATGATTCTATTTCGTCAAACCATTTCCGAATGCTATTTTCAGTTACCGAGGCTCGTGCAGTGGTTAAGTTTTGCGACACACGTGATGCAATTGTTGGATGGCGTCTTAAAAAAGCTTCAAACCAATGTCGCCTTAAGTAAATAATATCACAAAAAATTAAATGAAGTGGTTCCGTTTCTAACGAAATAAATTAATACCCACCAGGCTTAGAATCTTTAAAAATTGTTTTTCTTTTAAGCTTTATAAAATAAAGTTGAACACTTTCCAGAAGCTGTTCTTTTGTCACTGGAAATCCTGCATCTCCTAAATGTAAGAGCCACCGTTCAAATATGTTTTCCTCTTCCATTGACAAAATAGTCATTGGACCCATTTTCCTGGCCAGTGGCCTATCCCCTTTGCTTTTGTAGTAAAGAGCCGTAAATGGTATTCCGTGAGCCTTACTCGCTTGATAAATGGACGATCAATTTTTTACTGCTTTTAAAGCATCAAGCAAATCATTTTCCGCGTATTTAAATTTCGGCGCCATTATTTAAGAACCTAAGATATAAAAATATGTTACACAGAGTTTCAAATGATATGTGATGCATGAAACAAAGCACATTTAGCTAGTGATGAATAGTACTTATGACCTAATAATGAATATATGTGCAAGTTAGCAATTGAAGTTCCTGGCACGATATTAAAGAAGAAAATAGTATATTCAACATTGCTCATTCTAAGCCTTATACTATAAGGCAGAATACCCCTTATTTTCTTAATCAGATATTTTAAACCCGTCTAAGAAATTTAATATTATCTTTGACTTGCGATTTACCTAGTAATGAATAATTGCATTCATCACTGGCTCAAATGATATAAACTATGTCCCAGTCATGAATAACTAGAAATTAAGCTATCAAATATGAAAAAATATATATTTAAATAAATTTATGAATTCCTTGAAAGTTAAATTATCAGTCGCAACAGTATTTTGTCTCTGAAGCCACATTTTTAATACTGCGCTCAAAGATTTCGATTTCACTTCCTCTTAACACAATGGACAGTCAACAACTGATGTTGCTTAATGTTTTGCACTTCCGTTAAGCTTAATCATTTTCCGAGCAATAATGTTAATACGGTAAATCGGAAAAATAGCGACTATTTAGAAAACTATCCTCAGTTTGATTTTTAATTGATGGTTTTAATAAGAATTGAACTATTTGCTTAAAATTCAAAATAAAGTGACATATTATTCATTATTGGGACATTATTCATTACTGGGCCGTTTACCTTAATATACGGAATTCGGCAAATCTACGTATTTAAAAGAACATGCGTTTTTCTGTAAACACCCCACAGCCCAAACAAATGGCCCAAAATAAACAAATTAAATACCAATGGAAATGTATTTTCGTTAAGGTTTGCCATTTCTGGGTGCCAGGTATCTACCTAAGAAAAGTTGAAACGAAAATTGATAGCTGCTCCCGTAATCAGATCACGATCACCCACAAGCATACAAGAACTTAAACCCGGAGCGAGACAGAAACATAAAGCACAAACGCCATTCATTGATACCGCATACTGATCTTTCCTTTCGCATCTATACATTCGACAAGACATAATTGCTACCACTACAATCCACAACATCTGCAAATATTAGTCAGTAGCAGTCACTAAAACTGTAAAATATATCAGCTTCACCAATCGTTACGGCCGTTCTAACTCCCTTTCCCTTACCATCCCAATACCATTCCTTCCCTATACGATTGTGGTTGTACATTGCACATAAAGGCCAAAATTACATATCTAAAAATAGATTGAAAAGGGCAGTATAAAACGCAATATTTCTTTTGTGTACCATTTGCTATAGCTCACTGATGGACACCAAGAGTTAAGATATTTAGAATTCTAGTATATAGCGTTTCCTCTTTAGTTGTCCGATCGTTATACGTATATATAACACCTTCGCGTCTGTATTGACTCACAAAAAAACATTACTATGGTCGACATTTTATGTTAAAAGTATCAAATATACCGGTTAGTGTCTGTCCAAAATTTTTGTAACGCGCTAGTATATATTATATTGCTGCGAGCTAGGGGTTCGCCGGGATTTCAAGTAAAAACACAATTCGTTTAAAAATAAGTGATAATTTATTTATTCGCACTCTAATATAATTTCCCGATCACTTCGCACTTTATGACAACACCACCGCATGCTTTTCTATCGCACTTTATGACAACACCGTCGCGTGTTTTACTATCGCACTTTTCTGGTTCGCGTCTTCCACGAATGAATAACTAACTCCCGTCTGAAAGCTTCGTGCTTTTATACCATTTTCTCCAATTCTCGAACCCTCCGTGGTGTATGTCGTCGGGTGTGTCTCAACTATACTGGAAGGTTCTAGATCTTTAATTATGGCTTTTACATATTGGTGGATACTGTTCTTGCATATTCCAGAAAGATCAAATTGCGTGGTTGCCAGATCTATAACAATATATTTGTTATATTTATATTTATATATATATATGAAACCATGAAAGTAAAATGTGCAAACCCAACTGAAAATAAAGCGCTTCAAAATCACTTAATTGCTTTCTTTTGCATGCTTTATTCATATGTTTCATTTTTTTGTAGACGCCATTTTACATCACTTTTAGAGAATTTCAATTTTTCCCGATGGATGGGATACATACAGAATACAAAACTATGTCAAAGTATATGCGGGCGGGTCTTACTAAGTAAACATTTTCCAAACTTAAACTATTCCAGCGGGATAAAAAGCGCTTGCAAAGTATTTTAAATGCGCCTAATTTGTCGCGAGGAAATGCTTCAAGTTTGCTAACATTTCATATACATTTTAGCAATACATATCCGCTGAAGTAAGTTTTAACAAAAGCTATTTTAAAGTTTATTTCTTGTGTAGAGCAAAAAGTGACGACCACTGAGCCATCTCCGCGCAATATTTTAGTCGGTCAAAAGCTTGTGACTGTAAGCCGCTATTAAAGTACTTTTCCTTAACATCTTTAGAAGCGATTGTAAAGCACGTGTCCTGCTGTTTGTAAAAGAGAGGATTAATTCAGCATTTATATATCATTGATGACTAATGTATAATAAGATATAGCATAGACCCATGCTGGTTGTTAGTTACTATTTAAAAGAGTTATTGGAGAAAGGTAGAATTGGTCGTTCAAATCTATATCCCAGTTTTCAAGATAAAGTTTTCGTAATAATTTAATATCATGCTATTCTAGTCTTCTTACTCTCTTAGTCCACAGTTTAGTAAGGTATGTCATAAGAGTCTCCGCGCAGTTGTAGATACCTTCGTTGGAGAATTATCTATTCTTTCACAAAATCGCATTGCTACAGTGTCGCAGAATCTTTCATTCGAACACTTCGATTCTCTTCGCTATTGTTGTTGAAATGGAAAACCAATATCCTATATCCTATGGAATAGGGATGAAAACAAAAGAACTTTATTTGCCTGGACGAGCTGTGTTTTAACGTGTTTGTTGATCATTCAAATTAATTCCTAGTTATTGTATGTTGTCCTAGAGCTAGAGTGTAGCCTAGTGGGTAACGTGTTGGTCTTGTAATGCGAAGGTTGTGAGTTCAAATCCCGGTCGACGCAATATATAATTCCAGCACATTGCCTGCTTGGATATACCTAGGTCACCTCAATCTACGAAAATTAAAAATTCGTAGATAGAGGGTTGTGTGAAGGGCTAACAATTCCTCCACAATAAGTAATGAAAAGTGTTAAGGAACCTGAAAATCAGGAGGCCAAGGTCCGATTTGGGCTGTAGCGCCATTGTAGAAGAAGTTGTAGAAGTATGCTGTCCTTTAGAGGATCGGTTTTCCGTTCAATAGGAGTCCAAGTCTTCTGCTCTTTCCTACTATGTGCCTTCTTCCCTTACTACCAGAATTTTTAAACCAAATAAATTTGGATTTCTTTGAATTTATTTTAATGCCCCATATTTTTTTTATACATATATATGGATCGTTTAATTCTGAATTTTTCGCCGGAAATAATCTCATTCTCTTCACAAAATGGATCTAGTGTTTCGGCTAGGATTTTTTCGTATAGCTTACCAAGATTTGATAGTATTGAAATTGGCCTAAAGTTTGAAATCTTGTTTGACTTTGCACTCTACCTTTTGGCGACTAATTTTGCCTTTTGTTTCTTTTATTCTTTTAGGATGTATTCTAGGTTAAGGTAATTGTTAAATATTATTGGTAGAAAATGAACTGTTTTCTTGGAAATTTTTTTAATACAAAATTTGAGATACCATCTGGATCCAAAGAAATCTTTCCATTACTTAATTTGATGAAACCACTTGAGGTCTTAAAACTAATGAAAGGGAAGCCACAGCCACCACTAGGTTTCGATATACAACTGAATGTGTTTATGGAGTCAAAGACACCATTATACAAATTTACTACTACAAAATCATTAATCGATTTCAAAACAAGCTCGGTGGTGTTTAGGGAAAAGTCAGGAGTTCCTTCTAAAGAGAAGAGTAAAAGCGTTCAAAAGCTTGAAGCTTATCTAGAGCAGTTTAATAGGTTATGCTACTATCCTTTACATACATATGTATGTATAATGATGCAATATCAATGAAATTTAAGTTTTCCCTGCCTAGAATTTTGTTGATTTCTCTGAATGTGGAAGGGCCCGGCTGATAGAGTTAGCAAGAGAATTCGACATATCGATTGGATCTTGGGATACAATTCTGCATGATCGACTGTACCTGAGACGCGTAGCAGAAAAAAAGGTTCCGAAGGCTTTAAACTTTCTTCAAAAGCAGGAACGAGTGGAAACCCTTTTGGACTCATTGACTCATAAGACCAATGATAGAAGTCAAATGAGAAGAAAATGTTCACTGTGTTCTTCGATTATCATGGCTTAGTGCATCACGAATTCATCTCAATTAGCTCAACGATTAATTCCTAGTAATATCTCGGTACGGTTAACATAACGCAGTTCTGCACAAGAGTGACCAGAACTATGGCAAAAAATCTCGTAGATCGTTCATCATGACTTTCTGAACAGACCAGCGTACAGAATGATATTTTCGCTTGAGTTCGTCCTTCTCCTAAATCTGTCCACCGCTCAAGCCCAAGATTTGGATGATATAGTGCTCCATTTCGCGATCGGTCACAGATTGATGGTGTACGGACCCAGTTCTCCCATCCCTTCAACCATCATTTAATTTTCGAACGGAATTCAAATTGAGTTATATGCGTTTTATTTGATCATTATTGTGCTCTTACCTCCCATTAACACGTGTTTCCTTGCCGCAGTTGTATCAATTTCACGAAGAGATGTAAGCTTTTATTTCGATTTTGAACAAAATCTTGTTTCATGGACAGATTTAGTTAGACTGGGGCTCCTTTCTATGAGCTCCATGTGATTGTATCCTTCGAAAAGATGTAAGCGGTTAGTTCACGAACTATAAGCTTGTACATACCGGAGCCGTAAGATTTGAGTGTGCCGTCCGAAATGATTTTCGGGAAATTGGGCGGTTGAGAATTAGGTGTGTCGTTTCGTGTGGCACAGAGCATACGAGTCGAAACCAATACATTTCAGTCAATTTTTCTCAATGACAGTTGGATTGTGCTTCATTTGAACGAAAAACCCAGTTCGCGACGAATTTTATGTGAAAGTGACAATAGTTTGGACAGTATTTGGTTGAAACCTTTTATTAATCCCAAAAACACTACGAAATAATCGATTTCAATAAATTAGAGTTACTGGGCTGGTTAGTACTACTTCGTTCATTCGTTTGAACTTAACAATACCGAAAAACCACTGCCCGATTATCACTTCTCCTCATTGAGTAAAATTTGTTGACTCGATGTAGTCGATACTCGTGCTAGATAAAAATGTATTGGATATTCATGACTACTGAAAAGTATTGAATTCGCATATTTGTAATAAATACCAAATAATTTTGGACTCAGTGTTAAGTACGGCCTACTTGTAAGTATCAAATTTTTGGAATAGTACTTTCAAGTATTTTCCAGTCTAATTATAAATTTTTTTTTTCAAAATAAGAACAAAGTAAGAAAAATATGTATATAGCTCCGCCTAAGGAAAAGGGAAGTAGACATCATGAATGGCCAGAAACACCAGTGCGTCTCAAGAACTATATTAAGAATGGATAGAGTTGGACTCGCGGCATAGCTGAAAGAACTTCAACATATCCTATTTAGCAGAAATGGAACCAGCAACCCCTGTTCAAACTCGGAGCTCTGAAGTCACTCCTGACTCAAAATAATGAACTCAATATAAATGTTAATAACAGATATGAGGTCGCATATAATATTTAAAAGTGGAAAACCAAAATCGTAAAACAACCTGGTTATAAGGAATCATCGTTTATAACGAACTAATTCCAAAGTCCGGTCACATCTTCGTTCCTATGGGAGATGTGACGAGTCCATCGTCTATCACGAACATCGGCTACAGCAAACCAATCTAACTGGTCCCATGAGATTCCTTATAACCGGAGTTGACTGTACATTCAATTCTTAGAATTATAATGTTGATGTGTGTTCGTGCTAAAGTCGTATGATTTAACCTACACTAATAGACCTTAATTTGTGCAAAACTCTTCCTACTCGAATAAGAATCATATGAACTTTTTTCCCTTATCACCACATTCTATTAAATTTCCTATTTATAACTTTTCCGGAGATCAAAGACGTGAACGATATCGCAATGTCATTACATGAAAAAGTAAGGTAACTCAAGGAAAATGATTATGACATAAATTCCAACCAAATTATTTCTTGTATTTTGTCGTAGGACTAATTATGATCGTTTATAAAAAGAAAAGTTTTCTTATTTCTTCTGAATATTTACGTGATTTGTTAAGAGTTAGAGCAATTGGCCCGATTGGAGGTAATCAATTACGTGTTTTAGCATAAAACAATTTAATATATGGAAAAGAAAATAATGATAGAAATATAAAATAAGTCTTCAACCAATTGATGGTGAAAGTCTTTAATACTAGGCTTAGTTGAATTCTTAGCTTATTATAGGCCAATCAAACAAAGTAAATGAATAACATATTGGATTAAAGTAGTCTACAACGCACAAGTCATTTATATTGATTTTCTGTAATAATCAAAACTCGATGTAAATATTAAGCTTTTCATTTAAAATGCAAATTAATTTTTCGAATTGCTCTAATGTATACTCCGTAGTTAATAACTCCATAAGAAAATTTAAAATTTGACTAGCTTTTTCATCATCTAATCGAAACATCCCTCTTTTCCTAAATTCCGTTTAGCTGAGATTTCCCACGCTGCAATTACCCGAACCACACTATTTCACGAAATTTTAATAATCGTCCCGATTCATCTTCATTTTTCCAAATATCCCGTAGAAAGGCCATAATCTGAATTATCTTTCAAATCGCTATAGACACACTTTTATATATGTTTGACAGAGACTACTCTCGGGAGCGAATTCGTCGAGTATATTATTCAACATGTGGGGTGGTTCATCCGTAAGGATCACATAAAGATATTTTCTCAAAATACCGAAAATAAAATATAAATCTATCTCACACCATTCTTCAGATACATGTTATGTTTTACTGAGTCTCATTGGGAGAAGAAATATAAAAACAGATAAAAAGTAGCTTGGCTTTCCACATACCCCATTATACCGAAAGCATTGATAGAGCTACGATGGTAGCTTGGAATCCTCAGAGACTTCGAAAATCAATCAAAATCGAAAAAAAAGAAGAAAAGAAAACAAAACAGACTTTCCTTTCACTCCAATAAAATTAAGATTTCATGGATGGAAAAGAAATTGATACTTTAGTGATTTTCTTTTGAGGAAAGGTGCTTTCGTAAGAAATAAAAAAAGGTTTCCCTCGATACCAACGATAATCGTTTACCGCCAGAAGCAGGTAATAGTTGAGAAAAATCACATAGAAGATTTTCATCGACTATTATGTTTTTAGGAAATGCGTCTCTACAAATTTCTCTTTATGGAGTTCTCTTCTTCCAATCGAATTTCTTTTCGAAATCATAATTCAAACTGATGAGTTTTTCTTTTCAGATCTGATTCTATGCCTAATTAAGTTTGAATCGAAATTCCGATTTTATTTCCTTCGAAATAGGTTTAATGATTTCTTGGAAAATATTATAAGGATATAAGGAAAAGAATGTAGGTACGAGTAAAACTTATTTGAACGAAGAAAAAGTTGGAAGCTTCTTGGTTTTTCATAGAAATATGAAACAATATCTGTGATATACTACAGTTCCTTATTGATTTACCTGATGAAAGAAATCTAAATGGAAAATAATGATCTCATTTATCTTAGAAATTCTTGGATATTGTTGTTCAGTAAGAAAAATAGTGGCTTTAAGCATTAAAGTGTCGTGACTACCAAAAGAAACCAAGAATATTTGGCAAAAAGTTGGGCGCAACTTGAATATTCTTGGGACAAGTTAAGGATGCGTGAGAAGTTAATACGCAGGTTAGGATGGTTAGGGAAGAATAATTGAATGGGGGACGGGGCTATTGACAATTATTCAATTGCGATTACTATTAATAGCTCTAGTACCCTGAATCAATATTCTAATTGTTTAGACATGCAAGTTTGGGATTGATTGGAGAAATTTTTAAAATTTGAATTCCAAGCATGTTTATAATATGTTGATGACCGTTCGATGATTATTCGAGAACGTACTGAAATAAGAAGCTCATACATTTTATACGTTGGTTTTGATTAAAAGCAAAGCAAATTTCGAAATTATCCTTTTTGTGGCCCATATGAAACCTATCGACTTAAAACCACAAGAAGGATTTTTTGAGAAACGTTAGTTAGATGTTATGTTCCCAATCATAGATATTCGTTCCAGAACAGCAGGGAAAGATAAGGTTTTATAGGGTGTAGGAGAAGGTTTTATATATTTCATATTTGTACGTATTTGAAATTTTTATAAATAATAGGAACGCAAAATCTATAACCCTTTCAATTTATATTGGGTCATAGGCGGTAAGGTAACAATCCGAGCCTCAGTTACTCAAATACGATTAAAGCACGAATAGCATTGCCCTCAAGCTCTAAAAGAACTAGTGAACAAAAACAAAGTTATCCTGACATCTATATCAGGATAACTTTGTTTTTGATTTTGAGAGAAAATTGAAGAAGCTGATTCTTTATACAAGAAGGGATCATAATCTGATTTCTATGGTCCCCTTCACTCAGTACTGCAAAAACGTATTATACATCCAAATCTGGCTTAAATCAACATTTGTCCTTCACTAGGTCTCGGTACCAGGTAATAAGCATGATTAGATTTTTATGCTAAAACATTCGGTTAAAAGAACTTTGAAATTTCTGCAACTATAGAGAAATCCGATTAGGCCTTTAGTTTAATTATCTGAAAAGGTCTATCATGGGCCACAGTGAAAGAGGAAAGAAATCCAATCAAATTGTGCAATCTTATCTATATTGAACTATTAACTTGGCATGATCAATAATGCACAAATTTATATTTTACCATATATCAAGGCATTTTCTTTTTATAATCTAGATGAAATTTTCGACTTCTACAATGGCGCTACAGCCCAAATTGCGCCTTGGTTCCTGACCTTTAGGCTCCTTAACATTGTTCATTATTCGTTGTGGAAGGGTTGTTAAACCTTCGCACAACCCTCTGTCTAAGAATTTATTATTTTCGTAGATTGCGGTGACCAAAGAATACCCAAGCAGGCGGTGTGCTGGCTTAAGCTTCGACCGGTATTTGAACCCACGACCTTCGCATTGTAACCCAATACGCTATACCCTAGGCTATAGCCTAGCTTGATGAAATTTTGAGTAATATAAGTTTCCCACAAGGTTTGTAACGCTAAGAAATAATGCTCGGGGAAAAAGTGAATGATACATAAGTTCATATAATCACTCAAAATTCTCAAAACCGAATGTCCGTCCGTCCGTTCATCCGTGTCCTCTCTAGCATAAGAACGCAGTGAGCTAGAAAGTCAAAATTTTGTACACGTCGTTTTTGTCAAAAAGTAAAGTCAAGCTCGTGAACGGGCTAAATCGCTCCACTCCTTTTACTCCCTCCCATACAAAATAATACAATTTCGGAATTTTACAATAAACTGACTTACGCGAAAACCATAAAACCTATTGATCTGAAATTTGGGACATATTATTTTTATAATGACGCTAATCTACGGTTTTGAATCCACCACCTCCCATACAAACTATACTTTTTCATGAAATACTATAATCCAATTTACTCAGTACGCATAAAATTCAACAAGCTGAAATTAAGCGCAAAATATTTATTTGGAATTCATAGGAAGATCGAAAGAAATTAGACGATTAGCTTCCCGTTGTACCCCCTCCCATACAATATGACACGATTTCAGAACTTTGCAAGAAGTCGATTCTCTTGAAAAGTATGAATACTCCGGATTTGCAATTTAAAACATGTCAATTGAATGACGTTTATAGTCATTTCTAAAAACAGTCGTTAAGACCTCCCCACTCCTTCTACCACCGCCCATACAAACTGTGCAATTTCGCTAAATCCAATACACTAATTTTCTCAGTGTCTATTAAATTGTTGAAAATTACCACTGCACCCTCTTAAAAAAAACTGTTTCATGTAGTGTATCGGATGATTGGGTATTACGCCCAATCGCAGTCCTGTAATATTTATTAGAGTTAGAGCTCCTCCTTATGCCGAAATATGGGATGGGGAACCTCTACTGCACTTTCACAACACTTTCATAGTAACTTTAATCTACGAATATGAAATTTGATCACCAAGATGT
Organism: Chorisops tibialis; assembly: GCA_963669355.1. Taxonomy (NCBI): domain Eukaryota; kingdom Metazoa; phylum Arthropoda; class Insecta; order Diptera; family Stratiomyidae; genus Chorisops; species Chorisops tibialis. The sequence goes on from OY770262.1 coordinate 293,556,082, forward strand.
AAAATGGCTTACGTCTGTTTGTGGAATCACCGTATCTTCGCAACACCTTATCTTAAGAAAACATTTATATTTGTATATTCAATCCGTAAAGTCATCATCTAGAAACACGAAACTTATCGTATGGGCTCCTTTTGGATACTAGGCTTATGAAATGTTGGGGTTTTGTATGCTTTTTCTACTAGCTAAATGAATAGAATCTTTAACTAATAACTGAAATTTTACATAGCAGCTCATTTTCCTCAAATTAATGACTTGGTTTTTTAAATACTGGTTCCTTTTACTACTAATTCTGAATCAATTTATGGTTCCCAAACAGCACCAGTGATCTGAGAAAATAAACATGTTTCATGAAGCAATTAAAGAGTGCCAGGAGAACTATTTTAAAAACGGGGTGGGGAACTGGAGCCCCATTAGCCTCCCGCATAATTACGCCACTACTTTCACAAGTTGCAGTCCAGAGCATTTACCTTTAGTTGCAGCCAGGACATGGCTACCAACCCGAAGTTTTTCTCCAGTTTCCTCCAAGTATGACAAAACCATTGCCACTTCCGCCTTTGAATCTGAATACCTACTCCAAACTTCATTGATGGAGATGAGTTCAATGAAAGTTTGCAGTTTCTAGATAACCTTAACGGTCACTTTCCACGTAGTACAATCATATAATAGCACGGATGTGACGCATGCGTCAAACACTCGCAACTGCGTGCGACGAGAGATCTCCTTTAACTTCCAGAAAGGTGAAAGGATACCGAAGGCTTCACGAGTTTTATTTATTTGAGACTCAATATGTTTTTCGGCATCGTCATCCATGCTTGCAATGACTTAACAAAAATTTTGCACCTCTTCCACGTCATATTCGTTAAGAACAATCGATGTGCTAGTGCTCGTACCTGAATTGGGCTTTCTTCTACTTCTGCTAAGACACTACAGCTCAAATCGGACATGGGCTTCTGGACCTTCAGGTTCCTTAACATTTTCATTAGTTATAGTGGTTGCTACCCCTTCGCACATCCCTCTATTTACAATTTTTTTATTTTCATAAAGAGAGATAACCAAGCAGTGTGCTGTAATTATACGTCAACCGGGATTTGAACTAGCGACCTTCGCATTGTAGACCCAAGACGCTACTCCCTTTGCCACATTCTAGCTTGTATTTGGTTTTACTCACATTTATTTCCAATCCTCCCTGTAGTATATTATTAAAATTAATACATCTAAATTGATACTTTTTTAAACGCATCTCTAAAAAAATGATTATAAAATGATTTTTTTCGGCCGAATCCTTACGAACTACCTAATAGTGAGTACATATTGATAGGGAGAAACAAAACAAGGAATAAAAATTATAAAAAAATGTACACCCAAACTTTTACAATTTGTATAACACACTTCATAGTGTGGATAGCGAAAAATATACCTTCTTGTCTACACACTTTTTTGAAATGAAAACTTTACAACTTTTCAAATAAACTCTGCGTTTTTTTTTTTTCAAATTTTAAAATAGGGACAGGATGTCTCATTAAGATTGACTATTTTGAATTTAGCACAATTTTTTTGTGTCCGTCAAGCAGCGTTTGATGGATATTCTGTTCCATACATAACCTCCATGCCTACATTCTTTACTAAAATAAAAACATAACAGGGCTGCAATACTCTAGATGAAGAGATATGTTTTGATTTTAAGAAATTTTGAATGGGGGGTGTGGTAGAAGGGGTTACGGCATTGAACAAATTTTTTCACATCAGGCTAGAGTTGCTATCAGAATGTTTTAATGAAAATTTAAGCTACAAAAATTTATTAGGTACTGAGAAAATTAATGTATTGGATTTAGTGAAATTGAGCAGTTTGTATGGGAGGTGGTAGAAGGAGTGGAGAGTTCTTAGTGAGTTTTTCAGAAATAACTATTAATATCATGCATTTGATATGTTTTTAGTCACAGATCAGTACCATTTAAACTTTTCAGGAAAATCTCTGTTTTGAAAAGTTGAGTTCTACCCACTCCCATACAAAATGAAATAATTATTGTATGTGAGTGGGTATAAGGAGTGAAGTTAATCATCTAATTTTTTTCGGTCTTACTAATAACTTTAAACAAATAATGGAGCAAAAAATCCAGCTCGAAAATTTTATACGTACTGAGCAAAAACAATTTTTTTTACCGCAAATTGATATTGGTATACAAATAATATATTTCGAAATTCAGATCAATAGCATTTATACCTTTCGATATAATCGGGTTATTGTCAAATTCCATAATTTGTGTCATTTTGTAGGGGGTAGAAGGGGTGGAACGATTCGACCGGTTCCAGAACTTGTCCTTACTTTTTTGTCAAAAACGACGTGCACAAAATTTGAACTTCCTAGCCCAACGCGTTCTCGAGCTAGAGAGGCCGGACAGACGAACGGAAGCTCATCCGGGTTTGAAATTTTTGAGTGATAATAAGAACTTCTGCATCAATAATTTTTTTCTCCAAGACTTATTTATTAGCGTTACAAACTTTGTGGCAAACTTATAATGCTCCCAGATTTCATCTAGAATATAGACATCAGAGCTATTTAAATAATCAATCCGGTTTTTTTTTTCAAATTTCAAAATAGTCGGTTTTAATGGGCCTATAAGTAGTTATGACGACATAAACTAACAATCAGGAAGGAGTAATAAAGTACAGAGAATTTTGTTTTTATTTTTAGAAACTCTAGCCGCCTTGGACCGAAAGAAACATGATATAAATTAGAAAATCGATTCTCAATGTTTACACACATATTCTGCGTTCCATTCTTTTGTTCCTATGTTATTGTTATCCTTAGGTTCTTTTCATGGTTAATCGGATATGGATATCTTTGTCGTCGTCATCGTATCCACGCAAGTTCAGAGAGCAGCAAAACGATCTGAAATGCCGGTTTTGCCGGTTAATTTCTAAAGAAATATGGGCGCAGCACAGTGAACTGTAAGTATATACACAAAAACAACAAAATTGCGACAAGAAACCTCAATAAGGTGTAATTATCTTGTCCTCATTTATTGCATTAATTAGGTCAGGGACATGTTTTATGGTAACTGATTAAAGCTCATTACAGACAATGGCTCTGTCCACGACAGAATACAGAAAAATTGTAGGTAGCTAATCGAAATATTTAGTTAAGTTCATGACATGAAGAAATGTTTGTATGAATTAATAAGTTATTGCTAAGTAATCTGTCTTTAATAGAAGACCTCGATAGCAGTGCATGTAGTTTTATGTTCGAAATGGAAATAAAAACTACTTGGATCATGATCTACATGTATGTATATTGAAATGGCTCATCGTTCTTGTGTAGAAACATATGAGATTTATTAAAAAGAAAGCTTTACGCATTTCACACTGTTATGCTTTATTAAATGTGACGTTTCGCTCTCTGCTGACACCTCAAATTGTTTTAGCAGAAAACGAAACGTCACATTTAATAAAACATAACAGTGCAAAATCCGGAAAGCTTTCATTTTAATTCGCAATGCAGACCTGTTTACTGATACTTGTTTATAAGTTGAGTATTCGAAACTATAAAAGATCTTAGAACAGCTTAGAGATCCGAACCCGAAATTCTGCAACTAACAAATAATCACACACTAACCAGTTATTCTTTATTAGCCAATTACCCATTATTATCTTTGCCAATTCCAAAATACATATCATTGAATTCGAGAAGTTTTCGATTACCTTGATAATTGCGAAAATGACTTTTCTTTTCACGAAATAAATAAAATATAAACCTGTGATATCTTTCCACTGGATATACAAATTGGCCAAACGTTAAATTTATTGCCAGCTCATTTCTTATAATTTACTCTAATTTAGCTTTTACGCGTTATTATAGGACGCCATAACGATTAATAACCTATGTAAATATTAAAAGAATGACTGTGTTCTAATAGATAATTTCAGCAGCATGAATTGCAAATCATATTAGACTAGGACACGCCACGTTGATTTTTTTTTCTGTTGTTATAAAAATAGAACTTTCACCAATATTTCCTTACAATTTGCGAAAGACAAGATCGATGGCATATGCAAATAATCGAATGATGACTATCGCAAACGACTTAGAACAAGTTTTAATGACAATTAATTGTTGCCAAACTCATATCTAATTATATTAGATATTAATCGAGTATACATATTCTTAAATTAATGTACTCGGCACATCATATATATAAAATGATGACATATAGATTGAAATTAACTAAGGCTTTATAATATTGTTGGAAATTTCGGAATATTTGATTAGAAAAATTGTGCGAATTAAATAACTATTTGGTCATTATGTGTGAAGTACTTACTCTGTACAGCATTACTACTCAAATCTTGCTCTGACGAAATTTATGAACTTACCTGATTGAGAAAATTTCTCAGTACTTTTAAATTGCCCCTTCTTTTAAAAAGTAACAATCTTATTGAATAGTTAGGTGAAAAAATCCAGTATTGATTTTTTTTAAAGCTCGACAACATCAAAAACAACTCCTACTCTCTACTGGCACACATAAAATTCGTTTTAATTGACAATTAATTTACATGGTAATTACTAATTAGCAAACATACGTTGGAAATGTATGCAACTGTTGGTTTCGACGATACTGACAATGGTTCGAGGAGGCTGAAATAACAGCGACTCCGATCCGTGGACGTTCATGAAATCTAAAAGAATAGAATTGAATAAAACGAATAACAGCAACAATACCGAGAGAAGGTGTGAAAATGGTTGAACGACGTGTGTGTGCGCTGAACCGTCCAACCACTAATCGGATAAAATTTAATTTAATTTACTAGCCAGTACTTTAAACCGGATTATAATACGCATCTATTCATCTTAAACTGAATGCCACAATTTAATTGAAATGATTCAAATTAAGTGAGCTTAAATGATTTAATTTAGTCCTGCACATAAGAATTTCGTTGAGATTGCAACTACTAATTTATCTTCAGCTAAGACGTTGGATAGTAAATTGAATCGCACCGTAAATTCGAATCAACTTACAAGAATCTTAACATATTAAAAAGGCAGAAAGGAGCAAACAAGGAACAGGAAGTAGCTTCCACCTACATCAAATTTTGTATAGAAGGTCGCGTTCTGTTCCACAAATCAACAATTCTTTTCATCGCGTATGGCTAAACGTAGTGCATAGCATCTATGTGAAACTTCCAAGGACTTTCGGTATCCTTAGACTGGAGGACATCGATAAAGTTCCTTGCCGAAGAGAAAAGTTTTCTAAGTTCTTCCTGTCCAGACGTACATAGCATCGAAAGTTTACAGATTGGCTGGGTATTTCCGACCTGATGATCCTTTTTCACTGTTGTCGGAGAAACATGTAGTACTCGTTGCTGTGAATTGCTTCGAGCAAGTGAAAAACCATGGTTGGATTTTTTCTTCTTTAAGTGTAGGATTTAATTGACTTCGAGAAACTTCAATTGACTTTGACTTCTCAAGTGATTCGAAAAAGTTTTTTACGAATTTGTCCTTAGTTTGCTTTTATCGAGAACGATTGGTGTATATGCTTGCGACACACATTGGAAATATGATGTATGTTCCGTATGAGTTAATTTGTAAAATTTTATTTTATTTTCATTGCAGAAGTTTTGATGCAGCAATGAAAAATTAGAAAGTTTTGAAATAAGGATTTTTTTTTACTATAGGGAGTCTGATTGAGTGATTTAATAATTGAATATCCTTGTCGAAGTTTTGATTTGGAATTGGATTAAGTTGTTTTTTTTTTTTTGTAATCCTTGGTTAAGTTTTGGAAAGGGGTTGAGAACGCTTTTAAAGTTTTGTTGAGAATTTGATTTTGAAAATTAGAGGTGAATGGAAATAAATTTGATTGATTATGAAATAAAAGGGAAGTATTGTGATTGTGGAAAATTTTGACATCCAGTTTTTAATAAGTTCTATTTGAGGTCTCATGGCTAAACATGACAGGGCTTGGGGGCTTTACGCCCAATCGTGTGATACTCTAGACGAAAGAGAAATTTTTTGATTTTAAAAATTTTTAGAAAGGAAGTAATGACGGCATTGAACTTATTTTTTCACATTACCCTAGATTTGCTATTAAAATGTGTTATGCAAAATTTAGGATTCAAAAATTGAATAGGTACTGAGAAAATAAGTGTATTAGATTTAGTGAAATTGTATGGGAGGTGGTAGAAGGAGGAGCGAGTACTTGATGGGTTTCAGTAATAACTAAAAACATCATGCTTTTGACACGTTTAAAATTGTAGATCAGTAGCATTCATAGTTTTCAGAAAATCGACTTTCTGTAGAGTTGTGTAATTGTGTCAGATTGTATGGGAGTGGGTGGAAGGAGTGAAGCTAATCATCTAATTTTTTTTGGTCTTAATAGTACTTCTAAATAGATATTTACTGCACAATTTCAGCTCGATGAATTTTAGACGCACTAAGTAAATTAGATTAGATCATTTCATGAAAATGTGTAGTTTGTATGGGAGGTGGTGGGAAGACACAAATCATTTTTATATAATAGATTGAAGTCATCGTACAAGTTTTATATTCCAAATTTCAGATCAATAGCATTTATGCTTTTCGAGCGAGTTCGTTTATTGTCAAATTGCGGAATTGTGTTATTTTGTATGGGAGGGGTAGAAGGGGGGAGCGACTTGGCCCGTTTACGAGCTTAACCTTACTTTTTTATCAAAAACGACGTGTACAAAATTTTAACTCTTTAGCTCAACGCGTTCTTAAGCTAGAGAGGTCGGACGGACGGACATCAAGTTTTGAGATTATTGAGTGATTATGGTATATGAACTTCTGTTCATTTTGTTCTCCGAGCCTTATTTCTTAGCGTTACAGACTTTGTGGCAAACTTATAATACTCTCATATTTCATCTGGAGTATAAAAAGAAAAGTTCTGACATCTGTCTGTGTGTCTTGATAATAACTTGGGCAAATCACAATAGAAAAGAATGAGAGCGGTTGCAAAAGATCAAGCGCATCACCCGACTGATTCGTATTGTTTTTCGAAATGATGGTCAACCGGAAGCGGAAGGTGTTAATATAAAAAAAAAAATTTAAGGTTAAGGGAAAAATCTCTTCGCACAAAGCTGCGAATATTTAATGCATACGTCCAATGATTGTCATTATATTTTTGTACTAAACGGAACTTGACCGATATGGTTACGAGTACCTAGAAACTGAGACCTTTAGTAAACACGCATTTTAGTGATATTCTGGCCAGAAGTCAACGAGATTGAGTGCAACAGGACAAACTATTACCGGTATTGGAATTTATGGGCAAAAGTTACAGCGGGATTCGTCGATCACATAACGTATGGGAACAAGCAAGTAGAAAAGGAGACCAGAGCAATAAACAAATCCTGGGAACAACTCAAGGTTCTTATGTAGAATAGCATTTTGTGAAAAAGAATTATTTCTGTCCCATATCTCTTTATGGTGTCTTAAAAGGAAACTTTTCAATGAAATCTATTTCCATTTGATGATTGATAAATTAGATCATAGTTTTAGAGAACAAATTAATTACGTGAATCAAAATCTGGACTGCCGGATACTTAGTTTTATTTTTGAACTTACATAAGTTTTTACATTATTTTTTCTCATCATTGATAAAATATAGAACAATTGAGGTTAATATAAGCAAAGGGCTAAAATTGGAGCACTTTCTTAACTCTTTCGTTGATTTTGTTCCATATATGGGACAAACGTGTTGGTCCACTTTGAATTCATATGTGCGTGTTCTTGCGTGTCATATGTTTGAACTGAAGTTTGTTATTAGTCAGTTGGTTCATTTATCAGAATTGTTCGCAAAAATTTGTCAGTTCTGTTTGTGTTCTTTGTAAAACGTGAACTATGCGATAAAAAATTTATTATTTACATTAAAAATGTTTGCTTTCTGATATTTTTTTAGGTATCATCTTTCTATAACAGATTAGTGAAGAAAAAAGAAAAAAAAATATTTAGTGTAGAAAATATAACCACATTTATACTTGTCCTACACATACGTGCAATATATAAAAGGAAAACCATGTCCATTGGACATCAAAGTTTTCTTTCTGTGTGGAAAAAGCAGAATGCCATATGATTTCTTTTTATATTGCTACAGATCTGGCAACCGCGCAATTCGATCTCTCTCGAATAGACAAGAATTATGTAGAACAGTATCCCCCAATATGTAAAAAGCCATAATTAAAGATCTAGAACTTTCTAGTATAGTGCAGACATACACCCGACGGAAGCATCGAGAACAGCCAAGAATAGGGGGCAAAATGTATAAAAGGCACGAAAGCTTTCAGTCGAGAACCAGTCTTTTTGATGACGGAGACGCGAACCAGTGCAGGAAAGCGATAGAACAGTACGCGGTGGTAGTGCCATATAGTGCGAATTAAGTTAAAGGGCGAATAAATAAATTATCACTTATTTTTAAACGAATTGTGTTTTACTTAAAATCCCGGCGAACCCCTAGCTCGCAACAATATCAAGGTTCCACCACTAAACTCAACTCAATTTTGGTGAAATCAATCGGAAGTAGATCGATCATTTTGCTAGAACTAGCGAAATGAGTTCCATCAGGAGAAAATGCCCAGCAAACAATTTAATGAGCATTTGCAAATAATGATCCTAAAACGAGCGTTAAATTGCAAAAGACAAATAAACTGCGTGATTATCTTAGGCAAACGAATCATAAGAATAAATGAAAGGATAACATGACTTCGATCTCAGTTTTCACTTCGCCATGCGCATTAACAGTGCCAAAAATTATTTGGTGAGACTTAGTTTGCAGAAGTTCGTACTCGAGTGAGAACAGAAATAGAACAAGCATCTGAAATCTTCTCTTGTTTGGCCTTAAAATTTCAACTCATTAATAAATCGTTAATTTTTCATAAATAATATTGTTCATGAATCTTAACCGATCTTCGGTAATGAATTAGAATAAAAATCATTATCCATTCATAACGATTATATACTTGCTTATATACTCGTTTCTTCTAAGCCTTTTACAATTTATTAATGAATCGTTAAAAGTAATTCATAACGAATGTCCATTTAGTCCGCTTGATGAATCATTAAAGTATCGTTTGCAACGCTCGTTAATATAATTCATTAACGATTCTTTAACGAATTGTTTTGTTTGCTGAGTGGCCACAAACTTTATTTTGATATATACTTTTCTTTTTATCCACTGTTTGAAATTTTAATGGACAAGGACATTTTGGCTGCTGGAACTGTGAGAGTGAATCGTTTTGCTAATCCTCCTTCGCCGAAACCAAACGTTTTGAGAAAAAGAAGACGCGGATCGAGCGCATAATGCTACAGTAAAGATGGAAAAGTGATCTTTACATGTTGGTTTGACAACAAAGTCGTTAATCTCCCATCGATCTTCGTTGGAAAAGGAGACGAAGATAAGGCAAGGCGTTGGAACAAGGACACTAATGAGTTCATAGAGGTGAACAGACCAGAAGTCGTGAGACTATACAACGAGTGCATAAGAGGTGTTGATCTACTGGACCAAACAATACAATATTACCGTGTAAACACTCGAACTACTAAATGAACAGTACGTCTCATAATGCATTTCCTTGATTCGGCCATCTCTGCTGCATGGAATATCGAAAGGATTGCAAGAACAACTGCATACCTTCTAATAATATCTTAAATTCATTCCACTTTCGTGTAGCTAATTTATTGGCTGGTTCAACTCGCAGTTTATCAAGAACACCAACAGCAACGGCAAATGCATCTGAATTCGATGAAGAATCAACTTCAGATGAAGATGAAGTGCCAATAAAAAAGAGACAAATTATTTCAGCGAAGGAAATAATAGAAGATAAGACAGAACATTCACCTATTTTCATATCTACAAAGTCAGCTAGTCGATGTAAAAAAGAAGGAAGTGGCAAAAAATCATTCGTTAAATGCAAGAAATGCGACATTTTTCTCTGTTTACGTCGAGAAAACAATTGTTTCTTTGATTTCCATGATTAAATTTTCATTCTTTTTTTTCAATAATTTTCATAAATATTCAATTTATCTCGTTTGTTTTTCATTTTTTCTAGTTTAATCATCGTTTTTCACTTTTTTTTCATTTTTTTATTTCTTGTTTTGATTTTTGTGTATTTTGAAATGTTTTTAATTATTCAATGTAAGTTTGCTTTCAGTAAAATGACAAAAACATAGAAAAAAAGATGGTTTTACCATATATGAAAAACGTTCGAGATGTAAGTAGTATTTTCACACCCTTTGGTTGCATGTATCCCATATATAGGACAACCTGTAACGGCCATGTGAGACGTTTTTTTACAGATTTCAAATTAGCGACCTCAAATTAGCCAAGGTGGAGAGTTTCAATTTTTGCCTGCAGCCGTTTAAAATGATCAATGAAAGGGTTAAAAAAGTTTTAGGTACGGTTTTATATAACTACATAACTCAATATAACATGAGAAACGTCAGATTTAATTTGAGTTATTATTGCCAACAATAATAACGAATAATTATTTCAATAATAAAAACAAAATTTTACATATATATGTTTTGGCACGACTTCATTGTCCTTATTCTTCATAATGAAATTGAAACAAAAATACAGAACTTGTTCAACACAATAAATTTGAATGATTGCCGATAATTATAAACAAATCTATACGATTGCTAAAACGATTTATTACATTGCAATTTATGGTTTCCATGTTTTTAAAAACCCATTTAATTTTACACCTTTCCAGCGAGCAAGTACTTCCGAAAAGCTGTTTATTTGAACAATTAGATAGAACAGATAAACTAACCTTCTATATTTTATTGCAATTTAGCGATCGATTTGGTTATTTGATTTATTCTCTTGCATTGTGAAATTTTAATCTGCATACAGGTAAATTGATTGCTGTATTTTAATGATTTTGATCTTCAAACAATTAAGAAATTCACTTAAATCACAATTTGTTTATTATAATCAAATAAACTGCCACATCTATAGATTGTTGCAGAAAGTTACAAACGATGTAAACATCGGTTTTCCGAAAAGTTTTGTGAAACTTTTACTATGGTCATGAAAAGATTAACGATGAATTTCGCTACTTGTGCTCCAGATAGAAAACGTATGCTTGAAAACTGGAAGTTTGTTTCTAAAGTTATAAAACTCGACAAGAGTCTTATTGTATGTACTGTTTTGAACTTTTAGTTTTTCGTAAACTTTACTTAAAGATTTTGTTGAAATAAATAAGTTGCTAAAGCCTTAACGAGACAGCTCATTACAGATTAAAAAGTATTTTCTAAAGATTTAGCATATCCATAAGATAATTAGATTAAATGCAATAAAATGGAAATTGTTGTTACTGATTGATTTCTAGAATTAAAATTTTCAGTTCTCAGTACAGTGAAAATAGTGAAAAAATATTTTATTTTGATCGCGAAAAATTTCGACATTTCGTTTTTTGACGGATGTTTCATTATTTCAGGTTCCAGGAATCCGAAAAAGTTGCGATGATTGTCTGTATGGCTGTGTGTCTACTGTCTATTTCGACAATAACTCAGCAGGGAGTAAAACAAAAAATTTTAAAAATTTTGTTTTCACTTGACTGTAATGTTTTTCAAACTAAGTTGTAGAATGCCTAAAAACAATTTTTGTTGTTAGTTAATCGTTTTTTTGTATTGACCCCTTCTACCCCATCCCATACAAAATGACACAATTGCGCAATTTGACAATTAAAGGATTTGCTCAAAAAGTATAAAAGCTATTGGCCTGAAATTTGGAATATATTACTTTTATGATAATATCAATCTACCGTATAAAAATTATTCGTGTCCTCCCCCTTCTTCTACCACCTCCCATACAAACTGTACTTGTCATGAATTACTCTAAGCGAATTTACTCAGTGCGTATAAAATTTAGCGAGCTGAAATTGTGCACCAAATATTTATTTAAAATTGTTAGTAAGGCGAAAAAAAATTAGACAATTAGCTTCACTCCTTCTACCCCCTCCCATGCAAAATGACGCAAATTAGCAATTTAGCAATAAATTAATTTACTCGAAAAGTATAAAAGCTATTGGTCTCAGTTTTGGGATATATTACTTTCATAATGATTTAAATCTAAAGTAGAAAAATTATATGCGTCCTCCCTCTCCTACCACCCCCACCCATACAAACTACACTTTTTCATGAAATGCTCTGAGACGATTTTCTCAGAACATATAACATTTATAGAGCTAACATTTTGTAATAAATAATAAATTAGTATTATCACTAAGATCAGAAAAAAATATTTGATTACCTTCACTGCTTCTGCCCCCTCCCATACAATATGACACAGTTTCACTAAATCTAACTCACTAATTTTCTCAGCTCCTATTCAGTTTTTGGAGTAAGCATTTAGTATAAAACATTTTTATAGCTACTTTAGCATGATGGGGAAAAAATTATTTCAATGCTATCACCCCTTCTAACACTCCCCATCCAAAATTTCTTGTGATGACATCTAGAGTATCGTAAGATTGCGTTTTATGCGCAATCGTAGCCCTGTTATGTTTTTTTGATACTACTAAATAAAATTTGGTTTATATTGGACGTCGATTCGTCGTATTTTCAGACGGATCAAGAGTTATTTTATGTAAAAGATGTATAGCTTCCAAAAAGAATTTTTTTTTGACATTTAAATTTTTACCATATGTGCCACATCTTCATTCAATTTTCTTAAATTTACAATTAAAGGTAAGTGAGCACTTTTTTTGGAAGTACTCTGGAACTTTTGTCGTCGAGGAGCTTTGCCATAAATGGGACTACACATAAGCGGAACTTATAAATCTGGGCTGACGGACATCCCTTTTTAAATGAAATTGTATTTATGGGAAATGTGGTTGAGATGCGTAATTTTAGACTCAAAACAATTAATCAAATCAAATTCCTGTTAGGACCCCCCACAGGGTATAGGACAGAAACATTTCTCTTCCTCAAGGCGCGTTCCTGAGCTTAGGCGTTTTGTTGTCTTGAAGACTTGTCAGGTTCAGAATGGTGTGACATTTTTATGCAGTGAATCATGCGCGGCACAGTATTCAATTGTTCCATAATTCTATAAAACTTTTGATGATAATTTTCCTCGCACCTTTTTTGCATTAAGTTGTATAAAGAAAAAATATAATTTTGAGAATTTTATTTTATTGAGTTTCGTTTTATAAAAAGTTGCATTTCGAGTTTTTCTGAAAATGTGACCGATCTATTGCCAGTTTCGCCTGTGAATCGCAATGTCTATCTAAGTCTGTTCATAACATTGGCTGGCTTAAACATTCCTCTACTACAGACCAAGATGGACGTGATACTGAGCTTTTTGCATATATAAACGGTCTAACACAGCTGGTAGATGAGCCTACTCGTTTATCAGATGTTGCAGGACATTTTTCCAACCTTCTTGACCTTTTTTTCTCCTGCCGCCCAGAGAAATATTCTGTCTCTGTCTTATCACCATCGCCAATTGGAAATACGGAACATTTTTTGATTCGTGCATAATTTCCAGTTGCTGCACTTACACCGCTGACAATTAAGACACCCCCAAGAAGTATTTGGCATTTCAAAAGAGCCAATTGGAGGGCGCTAAATGACTTCTTCAATGTCTTTAATTGGAAATTGTGCTTTGATTCCAATGACTGCATTGAAGCTTGTAGGCTTCTCACCGAGATTATCCTACAAGGTATGAAGCTCTAATACCTTCCAGTCATAAAAGAGTTAGACCGTCGAAGGACTCTTGGTTCAACGAAGAATGTCTCGATGCAATTCAGGCCACGAAACAAGCATTTCAAACTTTTAAAGGCAACAAAACACATGCCAACAGAGAACTCTTCAATGCATCAAGAAATGCCGGCAAATCAATTCTCAATCGTGTTAAATTTGAGCATGACCAAAAACTTCGACGGAAGATCCTTCAGTGCCCTAAAGGCTCGCGATCTTACTGGTCATTCGTCAAAACGGTCAACAAAAATTTCATTTCTTCTTCTATACCACCTCTTGTTGATGGCGACCGTACCGTTATTGATCCTGCCGAAAAAGCTAACTTACTAGCAGCAAGTTTCGCTAGAAACTCACGCCTTCCATCTTCAAACCAATCGTTGGAACTGTGCATACATAAACACGGTGAAGGTCAAGTTCTTGCACTTGACATTGCAAAAGCTTTTGACAGAGTTTGGCATGAATGTCTCATAGTTAGGCTTAGGGCTATAGGTCTTAATGCTATCCTTGTTCAATGGATTGAGTTTTCTTTCTGAACGCACTATATGAGTAGTAGTAGATGGCGTTACTTCTTCCTCTTTCCCAATAGATTCCGGCGTCCCTCAAGGCTCTGTTTTATCTCCAACTCTTTTTTAGTTTTCATCAATGACCTTCTGTCGTCTACTGTCAATACAATCCATAGTTTTGCGGATGACAGTAGATCCTTAAAAACTAATACTTAATACCTCTCGATGAAACTGCAGGTACCCAAATGCGTATCCTGTCAATTTCTTGTTGATGGAAGTAGTGATGCAAAATAACTGAAAACAGTAACCCAAAGTACATGTGAAAGAACTACTTACGTGGATTTTCTTATATCATAAATTTAACTGCAGTTTTCACAGAATCATTCAATAGAAGCAATTACTGCACATCGGTTGCGTGTGCGATTTTTCAGATGTTCTAAATCATTTCTTTTATCATAAGTTCCTGGGAAGCGAGAGAGTATCGATTACCTCCAGTCCCTTCGTGGGTAAAAAATAGGAAAGTTAGAATCTCTTCGGGAAGGTTTGATGCACCCTACATAATCGCTGCTTCCACTACTTTCTAGGCGTTGCTTTTTCTCACTGCGAAGGATCTCAATAGGAACGGTAATGGATACCACATCGATGCAGTAATCATTACCTGCTCCTATGCTGGCATTTTTCCAAGGAAAAATTTATTATGGTGATGCTATAGGAGAGAGTGGGGTATTTCAAAATTTCAAGCCTTAATATTATCTCTAAATCCAATACAACAATTAAGTTCAAATTACATTGGATTGTTAAGTGTATGAGTTTTGGCAAACCTATTATTTTAGAGGTGCGAGGGGACGGAAGTGTGTGTGCTAAAATGCCAAAAATGTTGAATAATTTTTTAATTGCTCCGGAAAATTATACCAAGATCAAATATTGCACATGCCCAAATCCATTCTATCTATGTAAAGAAAAACACATAATTTTCGATTGTGAAATGTATCATTTTCTATGGGAGGGGGTAAAAGAGGTGGATCGACTTGGCGCGTTTACAAACTTCACGTTTATTTTTTTGTGAAAAATAACCTGTACAAAATTTAAATTTTCTAGCTCAATGCGTTCTCGAGCTAAAGAGCGTACGGACGGAAATCAGGTTTTAAGATTATTAAGCAACAATATCGCGAGCGACAGCATTTGCAGAGGTTGCGAGGAATACGAAGAATCAATCGAACATTATCTTTGTCACTGTCCGCAAATCTCCAACAGTCGTCTCCTTTGTTTAGGCTCTAGATTCTTTTCGGAACTAGACGACCTCAGAGACGTCAAACATTCGAGCCTGCTACGGTTCGCAACCAAGTGGCTAGAATAAGAGGAGTGACATAGGGGGAGTATAATGGGCCCAACTACATGGCTCCAGTGCATTGTGGTTCTATGAAACCACCCTCCTATAACTAAACCTCACCTAAGTAACAAAATGAACTTCAGCGTCATTAATTTTTTTTCCCGAGCCTTACAATACTCTCAAATCGTTGGGAGCATAAAACCTATTTTATCCCTTGCAATGCGTAAAGTTTCATGAACATTAAATATTGCTTTAACTATTCCGAACAAATTCTTTTCAACATCCAGCTATCACGACGGCTGGAAAAAGAAAGATAACTGGAACGCTATTTTGGGTACTCTTTCATCTGACAATGCTTTAGCACTCTGTTAATTATACTTCGCAAACTCATTGAACAATATATATCACTGCAAATCTCTACATAGAAAAAGTAAACTCTAATTCTACAATTCTACTTCTTACTTCGTACGAAAACGATTCTCCGACGCAAGTACAATCGTTTTTTTGATTATAGGAGCTATTCATCATTCAGATTGCTTGCCGAAAACTCTTTTAAAAATGATGTTTAGCTCATAATGTGACTAAGCCCTTCTGGGCATACATTAAGAAGAATAGAAAGACGTCTCCGCTGAACTCTATTGCATGTTATGATAACATCACTACTTTGGAACCTCATATGCGACCTTTTCGCATAATACTTCGGTTCTATTTTCTCTTCCACTCACAAGGATCTAATTCCTTATTTCTCTGTTAAAGTATGAACCTTCATCCCTATTTCTTCTGTTGATGTCACAAATTGCATTAGTCTGCTTGATCTAAACACCATGGTATCACGGCCGTCCTGATGGTATTTCCAACCGGTTCTTCAAATCGCTTTGAGATGAACTAAGTTCTCCGCCAGCGATGATTTTCAAAAAATCTCTTAAGGAAGGTTACTACTATTCAAAAATCTGGTGGACCTGATGGCATCCTCCCATTACCCTTAGCAAATGTTTTTCCTCGCTACACTGCTTTACAATCTATTTTACCTGCCATTCTCTTCAGTACCTTTTCCAACCATGTCGAAAATGACAAATGTCCAGTCAATCTCTAAGAAAGGATACAAAGTGATTCCCTGGAAGTATCGTCCTATAGCTATCACTTCAGTACTGTGAAACCGTTCTCAATTGCTGATCGTGCTTCGGCAAATTCTAAACGCGTCGGAGTATACATTTCAATGAACTTAGACCTAAACAATCCTAGAATGGCTCAGGACATATAGAGTAGAGTTGAATGCCTCAAAAATACAGGTCTGTTATACATCCCTTAAAAAGCTTGTTCCGGCGAATGTTCGAATGTAGCGTACAATTGCACTCTCAAATTAAAAGGAAATATTTCCCGATTTTTCACTCTTTGATTTAATATGTGTAATGTTTCGGTCTCTTCTAAGACTTGTGTCAAACTGTTTGATAAAGGATAATCAATAAAACAGTGAAAAATCCGAAAATCTTTCCTTTTAATTCAAAATGCAGTGTGAAAACATTCACCAAACCAATTGCATTCTTTAGATTTATATTACTCGACATAAAACTTAACAAACATCTCAAGTGGAACAAAAACATTTTTGAAGTTGCACTTGAAGCCTCCAAACGCCTTGCTGTTCTTTGAAGAACACCCCTCTCACACAAAATGATACAATTCCAGAATTTGATACTAAACAGATTTTCTCGGCAAGTATGAAAGCCTTTAATCTGAAATTTGAAACATATTATTTTTAATATGTTTGCAATCTACTGTTTCAAAATTATTTGGATTCCTGTAATCCTTCCACTACCTTCTATACAAACTGCACTTTTCAAGAAACACTAACCAATTCCCTATTAACCAATTTGCTCAGTACCTATAACCTATAACTGTGGTAACTAAAAATATTTTTGAAAATTATTAATAAGAAAAAAAAACAAATTAGACGATTAAGTGCATCCCTCTCATACAAAAATGACACAATTTCACAAATTTAAGAAAGTTGCTTTTCTTGAAATGTATGAATGATACTGATCTGCAGTTTAAGGCAAGTCAATTGAATATTGTTTACAGTTATTTCTGAAAAAGTCATTAATAACTTGCCACTCCTTCTACCACCTCCCATACAAACTGCACAATTTCCCTAAATCCAATACTTTAAATTTCTTATTTCATTTTTGAATCGTAAATTTTGCATAAAACATTTTGATTGTAACTCTAGCGTGATGTGAAAAAAAAAATAGTTCAATGTCGTCCCCCCTCCCCCATCCCCCATCTCTTTCATCTAGAGTATCGCACGATTGGGCTTTACAACAAATTGTAGTCCTGTTCTGTTTTCAATTTGCTTTCCTAAAGTGTCCCCGAATGGGTTCGTCAAATATATCGAAATAAATAATAAAAAAAAACTGTCATCAACAGAATCCCGAAATTGACAACGGTCTCAAAGATAGAGAAATTTCAATCCCAATCTCGAAATAGTCCTCGGTCAGGCGCTGTAAGGCTCATATCAAACACTGGCCCAGCTGCCGCGAGCAACATAAACTATTGAAGAAGAAAAAAAAACCTTATTAAAATTGATTACAAGATCATTTTCACAAAGCACGGCTTCTTACAAAACTCCTTCGGCAAAGTAATTTTTGATGAGTCCTTTAAACTCTCTCGGATGATTGTCCCTTTTTTTGCGACTCGCCAAATAATGATTGTAATCAAGACGAATTTTATAGTAACCTTAAGGCCAACTCATAAGCAAGAATAAGTCAAAAAATATAAAAAGAGAGACGCATAAATTACAACATTTCAAATCCGTAAGAATTCAAGGATCTTTCGTGACATTGTCCTAGTCTTGTAGTATTCTAATCACTCATTTACCGAAAACTTTTCAAATCCCTCGAGATTAGCACCATCATCGGCACGAATATAGGCGGCGGCCTATTTTATTCTCGACCGTTAATTCCTAAAACCAAATAATCCTTAAAATCCTTTAAACACGATTTATAAGTAAAATGTCAAGGAAAAGCCCAGAGTCCCAAGGTCTCTGCCCCGAAAAATTGACTTTACTCGCACTTCATTTGCTCCGCATTCAATAGAGACGTCCGTCGTGTGTTTACAAGCCTCCAGACGTGGAAGGATACGGCTCGACGAAAAATACTACGTTGAGAAAGCGCTTAAAAGAATCCTCATTCCCCAAACGAATCGGATTTAATGATCCGAAAAAGAAGATGCTTTTTCAACTCATTCCTCGAGGAGAAAATGGCATCCTTATCTTTCCCTGCCATTGTTTAACGTGTTTGAAATTGTTTTGTGGCTAATTAAGTTCTGTTTGTTGTTTCGAGAGTTGTTTGTGTAGCGTTGCTTTCCGTCGTACTATAACATTGAAGAATAAATGAGTTTGAGCAGAACACGGAGGATATCGTGCTTTATTGAGAAGTTTGTAAGGAAGATGGGGCATCACCTTAAATTTTACTTTTAAATCAGCTATTTTAGTAGGTGGTGAGATTTTTGGCTTTTCTTGGTTGAAATTGCGTATCCATGTTTTTTTATTGTTGTCGTAAATCTGAGATAATTCTGTTGTTTTACTGTAAATTAAGCAAGTATCGTTTGCTATCGAAGCTTTAAATTAGAAATTGTGGTACTTAAATGTAGGAGCTACTTAAAAGGTTATTATGCCAAAAAAATGAAAACATGGCGGTGTGCTTTAATCGGTCTCAAGGGTATTATGATTTTTTTACTTTAAGACTTAAGAGGTTAATTTACTGCAGGCTTTTATTTGAAGAAGATGTATATTCTGTACTTAGCGCTTTGCACTCAAAGTATGCTGAAAATCTTTACAGATATATGGAGTGATTAAAAAGAAGGCTAAGATTTTGATGCGATGAATTTTTGAGTTGAGAGATTATTCTGAAATTTTTAGCTTTTTTATTATATAAAGCAGAAGTAGTGCAGGAAACAGGCTATTGAAGTAGAAGATACTTCAAGGACTCCTCAGCCCCAGTCGAGCCCTGGCTTGCTAGCTATTAGGTTTAGAAATATTTGTTTCTGCGAATGGGCTATTACTCCATCACGGAATGCCCTATCTTTGAAGTTAGTATTTCCCACATTGACGTAGACCAAATATGCAAACTATTTCTACAAAGTCATTGGAATTTGGTTCCATTTGCACTTTCTTTCCGCTACCTTTGAATTTATCATTTGCAATATTGCCATTATTGAGTATCGACATAGATAGCATTTCCATCCTTCACAGCTTTGTTCAGAAATGTTTACCTCGCTCGGGTGTGAACTGAAGGTGTCTTGTTCAAATACTCAGAGCTACCACTCATTCCCAATATTATTTCTACAGTACCATAGAAATGCGCGTCCTTTAACAAATGCTGAGCCAACACACCTATTATCCTGGTAAATATTTGTTCGGTGACGACAATGGCAAAGTCTTACCATCGTGTACTTTTGTCCTTCACTAGTGTGTTCAGCTACTGTCAATTCCTGAGAGTGTCATGAAATTTCTGTTATCTTACGAACGTGAACAAGACAATTTTGCTATATCCTTGGATTTGTCAGATATATACGCGGATAGATGGTATAAAAGTAAATGTAAGTACATGCTTTCATTTATTTTCCTCAGCCATTTGTCTAGTGATGCTATTTGCACTGTGCGAAATCCTTTTTTTTTCTAAATCATATTGTTTGCCAGTACATTTCCAAAGGATCTCGTTTGAAAATTATTCTTTACACGAACGACAAAGGCTCAAGTGAATAGCATATATGTATGTTGTTTTTTCCTCCCAGGACGTGAAAATATTATTACAAAGTTATTGCAAATATCTACTGATTTTAGAATTTATTTGTGTGTGCAAAAAATATTTTTATTCAGTTGTCATGGTCAGAAGCGAAATGTTTGGACATTGTTGCTTTGAAACGTAACGTTGAAATGCAATTTTCTTTCAAAGTCGTATTGTGAACGTTAATTTAATACCCGTCCAGTACAGAAACTTATGGAAATGTTACATGTTGGATTGTTATTGAAGGGTTTAGGTTGTAGGAGGGTGGTTGCACGGAACCCCAAGAACTGAGGCCATCTAGTTGGGCCCATTGTACTCCCCCTATTGTTATAAGTTGGAAGTCACTCCTCTTGTTATTGGAAGTAATATAAAAGAAAATATCTCATTTAGAAATAGCGTTTCGATAAAATTACAATTTTGAGTACTCTATCAATGTATAATTCTTGTCCACTGAGGATAAATTGGAGCCATCTTAATCTGCAGCAAAAAAATATTTCGAAATCTTATGAAGCTTGGAAAATTGTGACCAGAAGGACGATAAGCAATCAGTTTTAATGAAAATAATAGTTCATCGCTTCAATATTGCCTGGTTGAAAAACCTCACCTGCAGGTTAAATCTTTCCAGTTTTCTCAATTAGCATTTCAGATACTTGTCACCGAAACCGTCTGTTGCGTCAAAACTACGTTCCCATTAGTACGGACATAGCAGTTTGCCATATTCACAAGTCCCATTTTTATTATACTCTAGATGAAATCTGAGAGTATTATAAGTTTGCTCTAAAGTTTGTAACGCCAAGAAATAAGGCTCGGAGAAAAAAATGATGAATACAGAAATTAATATTATCACTCAAAAATCTCAAAACCGGATGTCCGTCCGTCCGTCCGTCCGTCCGTCCGTCCGTCCGTCCGCCCGTCCGTCTGTGCGCGCTCTAGCTTGAGAACGCGTTGAGGTAGAAAGCTCAAATTTCGTACACGTCGTTTTTGACAAAAAAGTAAGGTCAAGTTCGTCAATGGGCCAAATCGCTCCACCGCTTCTACCCCCTCCCATACAAAATGACACAAATGCGCAATTTGACAATAAACGGATCTGCTCGAAAAGTATAAAAGCTATTGGCCTGAAATTTGGAATATATTACTTTTATGATAATATCAATCTACCGTATAAAAATTATGTGTGTCCGCCCCCTCCTTCTACCACCTCCCATACAAACTGTACTTATCATGAATTACTCTAAGCCAATTTACTCAGTGCGTATAAAATTTAGCGAGCTGAAATTGTGCACTAAATATTTATTTAAAATTGTTAGTAAGGCTAAAAAAAATTAGACGATTAGCTTCACCCCTTCTACCCCCTCCCATACAAAATGACACAATTTCGCAATTCGACTATAAATAGCTTTGCTCGAAAAGTATAAAAGTTTTTAGTCTGAATTTCGGGATATATTACTTTTATAATAATTTCAATATACTGTGTAAAAATTATTTGCGTCCTCCCTCTCCTTCCAACTCCTCCCATACAAACTGCACTTTTTCATGAAATGCTCTAAGCCGATTTTCTCAGAACATATAACATTTATCGAGCTCATATTTCGTAATAAATACTTATTTAGCATTATCACTAAGATCAGGAAAAAAATTTTTGATTAGCTTTACTGCTTCTACCCCCTCCCATACAATATGACGCAGTTTCACAACTTCACAAAAAATCTATTTTCTTGAAAAGTATGAATGCTACCAGTCTCAAATTTAAGAAATGTCAATTTTATGATATTCTTAGTTATTTCTGAAAAAATCACTAAAATCCCCCTACTCTTTCTACCACCTCCCATACAAACTGCACATTTTCACTAAATCTAACTCACTAATTTTTTCAGTTCCCATTAAATTTTTGGAGTAAGCATTTTGTATAAAACATTTTCGTAGCTACTTCAGCATGATGGGAAAAAAATTAGTTCAATGCTATCATCCCTTCTAATACTTCCCATACAAAATTTCTTGGGATCACAAAAAATTCTGTCATCTAGAGTATCATAAGATTGCGCTTTACGCGCAATCGTAGCCCTGTTATGTTTTTTTTTAAGGAGCCGAATACAACTTAGGGGGTTACCGTTTAATGCTATGCACAGCTGTGTCGGTGAAGGAATTGGAGAAAAAGAAAAAAAAAGTTGGATCAATTTAATTTAGGTGGAGAAAGACAGAAGTGACGGTGTACATTGCTCTTGAAGCTCTGGATGTTGTACTCATTGGAAAACACTTTGGCTGGTAAATTAAAAAATTCCGCGATGCTGGAAGTACTCCCAACTAGAGGACTATGAAACAAAGTGCAACTTGTTTCCAAATTACGAAAATTGAAAATATAAGAAATCATAAAGCAAATATTTAAAAAAGCAAAAGAACCTTCTAAAGTTTTAGTTTTTGGAAGTCTTACAACTTTTATTCATGATATTTTTTGACCCAATTGAAAATATGGCGACTTATGGTTCAATATGATCAAAAATCCGTACCATCTCCTTAGTCATGGCTGAAAAAGTTCCTCAATAAAACATAAGAAACAAAAGAGTCGCATGATTTGGGTTTATCTGCAATCGGAGTTCTGTTCAAATAGATCTTCCAGACAGGTTCCTAAGTATTTAGTTTAAAGTGAGTGCTTAGGCCGCAGAGTTCCTCCATTACGGATATACTTTACGGTTGTCTTTGACAAGACAACTATTCTCGCCCCTGGATTGGTAGCAGTTGATTTCATTTGCAGTTTGACATTCATACTGCTGGATGCCAGATGTTCCATCATACAACCATTTTCGCTTCGGATTTCGCTTCCTTTGGTTCATTATTTTGTCCTCTGTAGCCCGAACAACAGTATATTTCGGACCTCTCAGTTACTACTCTATTCCGCATGTCTACCATATTCCACTAATATTACCATGTACTACCAGTTTTGCATTAAGTCTCCACTCCTACATCTCTCCCATGTATGACCGCTAGCTGTTCGGTCCATACTGCCAATTTGTGCGTCAGGTTTTGTTACTTTGTGTCCTTACTCTACAAATGTCGGTATACGCAGTGTATTGCAATCTCCCAGTCACTACTTTCATCCGCGTTTCTGCCATATTTTACGAATCTCATTTATTTGCATCAGAATTCACTTCCCTCGCTGCTTCTCACCAGGGTGCTACTTACTTCAGCATTTATTATTTGTCACAGTTCAAAATGAAGTCTTCACTTCTTCACTTCATTTTCACTTCCTTCAGGTACTAATTTATAGTCCACCCCAAGGTGTGCAATTGGGAGGAGGGGGAGGCGGGGGAGGCAGAGGAGTATTTCGCTCACTTCAGTCCGCTAGTAATTTTATGACTCCTCCAACTCCTCACCAATAAAAGTCTCCGATTTCGCTGTACATAGTTCATGTCAGGCACCATTTCCTTTGGTTGGCTCCCTTGGCTCTCACTAAACCTCTTTTTTCAGCCAATTCAGCTATTCCATTCGTAAGCCGAAATTGCCCTGTAAGACCTTCTTGTATACCGCAGATGCGACATGCTTTGGGGTCTTCGACACCTCGCCGTAGTACCAGGTTTTAAGCCTTATTATCGTGTTTTCCCCGACTGAAAAAAAACCTATAATGAATATAACCCCTTGCACCTTGGAGTGGAACGAAGCCTGCACCCCCGAAGAAGGGACGTGGGTGCCAGTGGCTCTTCTTTAGGCCTCGCTCCTAGTTAACTGTCTCCAGATCGAACCACAAATCTGGAGATATCATAAAAAAAAGCGGAATGGCTGGAAAGATGTTCATTATTTTTACACGGAAAAGTTAAGAAAATTCCGAATTTAAAATAAGACCGTTCTTGCACAATGGCTATATTTCTGGGTATCCCATCTATCTTTACGTTAAAAGAAGCTCTCTTGTCCAGAAAAATCAAAAACTTCCCTACTAATTCTTAATGCTACGTTATTTGTTATCGTCGTTCGTTGGGGCTCGTGATGAGTTGCTCCTCAATCTACTAGCCAATTTTGAATTTTCCACAAGCCTCGTTGTTGTATTCCCGATGTACCAGCCGATTTTAAATTGTCCACCATCCTCGCCGTCGTATTCTCGATGTACCAGACGATTTTGAATTTTCCGCAATCCTCGTCGTCGTATTCCCGATTACCAGCCGATTTTGAATTTTCCACTATTTTCGCCGTCGTACTCTCGATGTACCAGACGATTTTGATTTTCCACCATCCTCGCCGTCGTATTCTCGATGTACCAGGCGATTTTGAAATTTCCACAAGCCTCGTTGTTGTATTCCCGATGTACCAGCCGATTTTAAATTGCCCACCATCCTCGCCGTCGTATTCTCGATGTACCAGACGATTTTGAATTTTCCGCAATCCTCGTCGTCGTATTCCCGATGTATCAGCCGATTTTGAATTATCCACTATCCTCGCCGTCGTATTCTCGATCTACCAGACGATTTTGAATTTTCCGCAATCCTCGTCGTCGTATTCCCGATTACCAGCCGATTTTGAATTTTCCACTATTTTCGCCGTCGTACTCTCGATGTACCAGACGATTTTGATTTTCCACCATCCTTGCCGTTGTATTCTCGATGTACCACCCGATTTTGAATTTTTCACAATCCTTGTCGTCGTATTCCCGATGTACCAGCTGATTTTGAATTGTCCACCATCCTCGCCGTCGTATTCTCGATGTACTAGCCGATTTTGAATTATCCACTATCCTCGCCGTCGTATTCTCGATGTACCAGACGATTTTGAATTGTCCGCAATCCTCGTCGTCGTATTCCCGATTACCAGCCGATATTGAATTTTCCACTATCTTCGCCGTTGTATTCTCGATTACCAGCCGATTTTGAATTTTCCACTATTTTCGCCGTCGTACTCTCGATGTACCAGACAATTTTGATTTTCCACCATCCTCGTTGTCGTATTCCCGATTACCAGCCGATTTTGAATTTTCCACTATTTTCGCTGTCGTACTCTCGATGTACCAGATGATTTTGATTTTCCACCATCCTCGTTGTCGTATTGCCGATTACCAGCCGATTTTGAATTTTCCACCATCCTCGCCGTCGTATTCTCGATGTACCAGCCGATTTTGAATTTTCCACAATCCTCGTCGTCGTATTTCCGATGTACCAGCCGATTTTAAATTGTCCACCATCCTCGCCGTAGTATTCTCGATGTACCAGCCGATTTTGAATTTTTCACAATCCTCGACGTCGTATTCCCGATGTACTAGCCGATTTGGAATTATCCACTATCCTCGCCGTCGTATTCTCGATGTACCAGACGATTTTGAATTGTTCGCAATCCTCGTCGTCGTATTCCCGATTACCAGCCGATTTTGAATTTTCCACTATCTTCGCCGTTGTATTCTCGATTACCAGCCGATTTTGAATTTTCCACTATTTTCGCCGTCGTACTCTCGATGTACCAGACAATTTTGATTTTCCACCATCCTCGTTGTCGTATTCCCGATTACCAGCCGATTTTGAATTTTCCACTATTTTCGCCGTCGTACTCTCGATGTACCAGATGATTTTGATTTTCCACCATCCTCGTTGTCGTATTGCCGATTACCAGCCGATTTTGAATTTTCCACCATCCTCGCCGTCGTATTCTCGATGTACCAGCCGATTTTGAATTTTCCACAATCCTCGTCGTCGTATTTCCGATGTATCAGCCGATTTTAAATTGTCCACCATCCTCGCCGTAGTATTCTCGATGTACCAGCCGATTTTGAATTTTTCACAATCCTCGACGTCGTATTCCCGATGTACCAGCCGATTTTGAATTATCCACTATCCTCGCCGTCGTATTCTCGATGTACCAGACGATTTTGAATTTTCCGAAATCCTCGTCGTCGTATTCCCGATTACCAGCCGATTTTGAATTTTCCACTATTTTCGCCGTCGTACTCTCGATGTACTAGACGATTTTGTATTTTCCACCATCCTTGCCGTTGTATTCTCGATGTATCACCCGATTTTGAATTTTTCACAATCCTCGTCGTCGTATTCCCATGTACCAGCCGATTTTAAATTGTCCACCATCCTCGCCGTCGTATTCTCGATGTACCAGCCGATTTTGAATTTTCCACAATCCTCGACGTCGTATTCCCGATGTACCAGCCGATTTTGAGTTATCCACTCTCCTCGCCGTCGTATTCTCGATGTACCAGACGATTTTGAATTTTCCGCAATCCTCGTCGTCGTATTCCCGATTACCAGCCGATTTTGAATTTTCCACTATCCTCGCCGTCGTATTCTCGATGTACCAGCCGATTTTGAATTTTCCACAATCCTCGCCGTCGTATTTCCGATGTTCCAGCCGATTTTGAATTTTCCACAATCCTCGACGTCGTATTCTCGATGTACTGGCCGATTTTAATTTTCAGCGGCTCCGTCGAAAAAAAAACTGGCAAAAAAAAGGCAAAAAGTACTCGTGGTACTTCTACGTTAATATTTAAAGTTTCCTCCTTATGAGGACTCGGTAAGTCTTTGCTCTTGTCAGCTGCTGTCACCTTGATTGCGTTTTTAGGTTTCTCTCGGCTACTCCGCTGGCCTTGCGTTTGATGGCAAGGCGGAGAATTGGCGTAGAATGTTGATCAGCTCTTCGTTCTGCTGCACTAGCACGCTCGTTGAATCTATGCCAGTTACACGCTAAGGTGTATTGCTAGTGCACTAGCGCCAGTTAGCTAGCATAGTGTGAACTGGGCTTTATGTGCGATTGAAGCGGATAGGGTATTACGTCAAGCGAGGGAGTAAAAGATTGTAGACTACGTCCGAATAATCTCGAGTGTTGTTGTCAGGAAGGCAACTTCAGTAACGTTAGTGGACACCAGAGGTACGCTACTCGTAAGATCCGCACAGTTGATGGCGTACGCAGATAGCGTGGATATTCTGGCCCGATCAATACTTCGTGTTAAGGAGGTATTCCAGGAGTTGGAGTCGGCAGCGGGTAAGTAGGGCTCAGGATCAATGAAGCGAAAACTAAATACATGACGCAGACACGTAAGACTGTCCAGAGAGACAAAATATTACTATGGGCGAATACAACTTAGGGCAGGTGGATGAGTTCGTGTAACTGGGAGTCCTTCGCACAAAGGACGACAATGAACGATATGAAATTCAAAGAAGAATCGCAACAGTTAACAAGGCATTTTATGTGGTCCTCTCCATTACGAAATCAATATGTGGATTTTCTTTTTGTGCAATCAATAAAGTATCGAACTTATTGAATTGATGAAAGAAATAGTGGCGATGCTGGACTGTGTCAAAATGAGAGCGATTGGGCAAGAAATAGTAAGTAACGAAGGTGCCATGCGGAGGAGGACTGACCCCGGCGAGGGAGTCTGAGCCAAATCACAAAGTTCACAAAAAGGTAACCAAGCCTTGTTATTTGAAGAAGAGTGTTCGAGTTCAACAAGTAAATCAAGTCGTGTTATTGAAGAAGAGTGTACTAGGAAACCAGGCTAGTAACTAAAAAGCGTGTTTGTTGCATAAAGTTTACAACAGAAATGACCAGTCAGTTCGATACAACCACGAGTTGTATTAACTATTTGACGACCCACCAGCATCAATCGTGATCAAACTTCGCAAGCTTCAATGGGCTGGCCACGTGGAGTGTATGCACGAGGAACGAATTTCAAAACGAGTGCTCAAGGGCAAAGCTTAAGGCAAACGACCACAGGGAAAGCCACGAAAGCGATGGGAGGACTCAGTCGATGCAGATTGCAGATCGCTTCTCGATTTTTTAAACTGAAGGACGCGGTCGTTGGACTGAGACAACTGGAGGAGGTGCATCCGGGAGGCCAAGGCTCGATATGGGCTGTAGAGGCATTACATCATCATGATCAATCTTAAGTGTAGTAAGTAAGCTGGGATGTCTAGCCTAGTGAGTATGTGTTGGTCTACAATGCGAAGGTTGTGAGTTCAAATAACGGTTGACGTATAGCTCCAGTGCACCGCTTGCTTGGTTCATCTGATAGATAGAAGAATGTGCAAAGGGTAAAAAACTCCTTCCACAAAAACAAATAAATGTTCAGGAACCTGAACGTAACTATTGGACTTCAGCTGTAGTGCCATTGAAGACGAAACAATGTAGTAACAATACAAAAGATTAAAGGAGCTTACAATTCGTCTGCGCTGATGAGAATCGAGCGATAAAAAATGTCAGAATCTACTATAACTTGAATGGGTCGAGATTGAATACTATCCAAATAGGAGGGAGCGAGGTACAAGAAGCTCCTGTCAATAGGTGGGAATTAAATTCGAGACGAGATCTAATATCAATTAATCAATCAATTTCCTGTTAAGACTTTCTACAAAGGCAACATATTGAAATACTTATTAACAAAGCGCGATTCTGAGCATTGAAATTTAGTTGTCGCCAGGACTTGTTTATTCTTCACGCCTCCTTTTCAACTGCTCACTTTCATATAGAACAGTGTCCACAAAAAAAAAATGACCGATGCCCTGCCACTTTCGCCTTAGAATTTTAAAGTCTTTCCAGTTTTATTTCAAAATTCAGTGTTGGAGATAAGATCTGGCCAGAATAATATCCATAAAATACGTTGATAGTTTGCAGTTTCATAGCAAACTTAATGGTTACTTTTCATATAGTACAACCCTATCACTAATCAGATTTGGCGCATGCATCCAAAGCTCGCACATCTCTCTTAACATTCAGACTCCTTCAGCCTGACGAGCTGCATTTATACGACCCTCAATATCATTTCCGGTTCACGATGAAAAAATCTTACATCTCGATTTAAAAAAACAACAACAACAATTTCTTTCGGTTAGTAGTCCAAGCCTGTATTGGAGCTATAATGCAAGATGCCGGTTGATTTTTAACCTCAATTTCTGGACATTGGGTGGTGCTGGGTTTCGTTTTGTGTTCAATGGTTATGGAGCGAACCTCGGAAAATTACTGTGCAACCAAAGACGGGTTTATGAATGTACTTTCGCATGTTTGTATCGAACGTGAACTACAAGAGTGGATGGAAAACATTCACCAAACCAATTATTATTGCATTAAGGTATTTTATGCGAGTGATGATTTTTGTTGATTTGTGGACAGAATATTTGGAAATATTCAATTAATAAGTAAAATTTTATTTTTTAAATGAATCACTTAAGCAATTAATTATATGAATTTATTATAATAACTAAAATAAAATATTAAATTTACAAAAATTCATTCACACAGAATAGAAGCACACTTTTAAATTTAAGGACATGACAACGCATGCTATAATATTATTAATGTTTTTTTTAAGCTATGATTATATTTATAATATGAGTATGAAAATTAGAATCTATATAATTTAAAAAAATTGGAATCAGAACAAAACTCGGACAAACTTTTTACAATTAAAAAGAAAACAAAAAAACTCGTAAGACAAAGTCAAGACATAGCACTTATAAAAAAAATTTCAGAAAAAAATGCAATATTATGATGCTTTAACAAATTACGAATATAGAAAAGGAAGTTCACAAATAAGACACAGGAGATAAGATACATAATTTACATAACTAAAAGTTTATTATATCTTTGAATTAGACAGAGGAATCTTGTACTGAGAAAATCGTGTGAGAAGATAAAAATCAAAACGAAAAAATTATTAAATATTAATCAAATTATTGTTTTTATAAGATCAATTAAATAATAACAAAATAAAAACATTTTTTTTGAGAGATCAATTAAAAAAAAAATTTTGATATAATTATACAAAAAAAACTTATTGTACATTTTTGAATTCGAACGGGCCCAAACTGGTGGACGTAGACGTCGCCGCTGTATCGTACCGCCACCACTTTTCCCACATATCGGTGGACCCGTTGGCCCACTGTGAGTTTGAGGTGCCGTCGATGGGCCCTTAATTCGGGCCACTGCTTCATTTGTATTCGATTGATTGCTACAAAGGTTGTTTTTATCACGTGAGGCATCATCTTGACTTTTGGTTTGTTCGAGTTATTGTTTTTTGATTTATTTTTTGTTTTATGATAATTTATAAAATTTTTTTTTTTGTTTTTATTTTTTGATTTGTAGCAGTAATCAAGAATTTTGATAAAAGTAACCCACCACACGGTTTAGGTAACGAATGATAGATGAAAGAAAAAGTAATAATAATATTTTAATAACACTCATTAGGTATATTTGAATGAAAAAAAAAAAGTAGGATGTTAGATTAAAATTTTTATTTTTGTTTTAAATTTATCTAATTTGTGAACTTTCAGAAATATTGTATAAGATAAGTTTCATTTTGGATTAGAGAGACACTCTTATTCGAAGTTATGTTGTTGGTATAATTTGGTTTATAGCTTAAGGTCTGTTGGCAACTTATAAGGCTCCTTGACTTCGACTTTACGAAAATTGGTGTGGTAGTGAAATCAGTCGTCTTATACTTCCGGATATTAGTCACTCTGCTTAATGCAATCAGGAGCATAATATAATATATCGCGCTATCAAAAGCGCGTTCATTGAAATTTAGACACACGTTACTTTCTTGATTGGGCGGGATGTTGAGTACACTACCTGCGGTAGTTTTTTCTATCTGATAAGAAGCTCAAGACGATCATGGATAATAATCACTGTCATCTTATAGTGATCGCACTGACTGTAGTCAGTTTTTTTGAAGTTAATGTACTTACTGGTACTAGTAGTACTAGTACTACCAGCTAGATGTGTGCAAAATAGCTCAATTTGGTGAACAAGTTCATTAGTTCCAGTACAAGTTCAAGACGATCGTGGATAATAATCACTGTCATTTTATAGTGATCGCGTTGACAGCAGTCAGTTTTCTTGAAGTTAATGTACTTAACTAGTACTACCAACCAGAGGTGTACAAAATAGTTCAATTTGGTGAACTAGTTCATTAGTTCTAGTTCACTAAAATGAATAGTTATTTATCTTAGTTCGTTTAGTTCACCCTCGTTTTAGAACAAGACACATAATCGATTGTGTACTTAGTGGAATATGTTTGTCTCGTTTACACTTGCACTATAACACTACCGTTCGAAAATGAAGCGCTCGTACTCGTATTCGTAATGGCAGAAGCTAGAAGTTTTTTGGGAACTAGTACTTGAAGTTGAAAGCTCCTATAAAGTTTCACGAAAATTTCTTTCCAAGAGAACTGTTGGCTGCTTGGACTTCACATGCCTCCTTAAATTCTTCAAGGATCAAGCAATACAGCTTAGCATATTTCGGCCATATCTGCATTTACATAGCTTCCCTTTATCCTTTAGCACTTCGTCAAAACGATTGATTCCAAAATGGAATTCATTTCTTTGAGGCCAACACGCACAGATTTTTAGCACTTAAATGCTAAATAAAAAATAATTTAATTATTAAAATTAATAAAAGAAATTTACAGAAATATTGTTTGCAGTTCCGACCAGTTGTATTCGAAGAACGCTCCTTATAATAAAGGCACGTATAATAGAATACAATGTTATTTTTAGCTACTAGCGTGCCACCATGAAACATATCCTTTTACACCATGAAACATACAAAAAGAAAAAAATTTACGAAGCACGTAGTAATTTCCATATTCAATTCATAGAACAAAACAGAAACTGACAGTTCGAAGAATGCTCGTTCCGTTTATGAACCATGCGTAATTTCATTCCTGAGCTTAACATCTACAAAGCCTACATCCTTCTCTTCAAGGATATGGCAACGTTTCCGTTTCAAAAGCAAAGTAATGCGTATTCATCATTCTTGAACTAAATACCTACGTTTTTTCGCGAGTTCGAATAGAACCATTTATAGGATTATGAATAGTAATAGAAATGATGCTCGCCGTAGCTCTCTGTCGATCTGGAACATTGGACTGAACACCAGTTGCATTTACACATCCGTGTATCGATAAGCCGCGCATTCAGCATCGGCATTGTGTTGTGAAAATGCGAATATGACTGTATTGCGAATTCGCAATTCGTCTCAACGAACGATCTGAGACAGCCAAATTACCATAAATTCAAAATGCATGCATGTGCAGGGTGAGAGTGCTGAAAACGCCCTTACTGACATTACGATTGGCGGACGATAAAGTTTTGCCTGCATGTAAATGTGAATTCTGAATTGAATTGTAAACCGCAGCCAGCCATGCGAATCTTTCAGTCAGCTCACTACTAGCTCCGTTTGAACTAAACGTAAAAATTTTAGTGAATAGTTCGATTGGTTCAATGAAGTGAATAGTTCGAATGTACTAGTTGTTTTGAAAACTTAACACCTCTACTACCAATCGATAGATGGAGTTTAGACGGTAGAGAGTGGGTGCACTGCTATTTTCGGCTCATAACGAAGCGACAGAGGCAGACGCGAGAGGATGTTAGATATCGTTAATTATTGTAAGAAGTGATGATTTTTTTCTTAAAAAGTAGTGTGACCGGAGTGGAGGACCATCCCCTTGGGAATTTTGGGAAGAACCCATTTTGGTTATGGAGAAACGTTTGGGTAAAGACGTTTCTCCGAGATATGGTATTTTTTCATTATCCCTTTTTAGTGAAATTTGAGTATCAGCCGGCATTTTTTTGTTTGCCATATGTGACGTTATTTTTAAATTTTATTCCTTATTGCCCGAATGGGAAAATTTTAGTAAATTTTGAAAATCACACGGCATTTTTGGATGGATAATTTTTAGAATTTTGAGAAGTCGACTGACATTTTTTGGTTGCCGTTTGCGAAAATAATTTTTTGCTGAATTTTCTATTTGGAACGAATTCCTGGTATTTCGACTTCCCAATTGTGGGATTTAATTTCGCTACTGGGTTTTTTGCAGGAACTAATTTTTTCTTTATCATTGCTTCTGGCGTGGTAATCCAGAGTTTCGAAGTCGCTTGCATTCGGATTTTTGTCGAGGAATCATCAAGGTCAATGCCAGGCATCGACAGAATGCAAATCCTTTCGATGCTTTCACAGCTTTATTAGTACAAAAATTCAGACGAAATAAAGCGTTCAACGAATTTCGACGAATTGAAGGAGCCCAAGAAGGCGTATTGAACGGCTCGAGGAGAATTCCAACAGCTCATAGGGAGCAACAGGTTCAGTTTTTGGATTTCCAGATCGCCCAGAAAAAGCATGTCCTGATTGGGTCAATTAGGAGCTAAAAGAAACTGTTTTTTGGGAAGGGGACGCTGTGGAGTTTGTTTTTTTCAGCCACTAGTAGGGCTAGTCCATCCAAATGTATTGTTTTTCTTTTCATGCGTCAACCAACATGCTGAGCGACAACGTCTACTGCCTCGTTGAGCATTGAGCCCGACTGACTCTCATCATCCTTTAGCTTATTTTCGAAATTTTTAATCATTAACCAGACTGACTCCCCCTTTCCACAAGGATATTTTCGATTTTGTTTGCCTGCTGACTACCTCACCAGGACCTCTCAGATCTGGTGGTCAGCCCCCAACTGGTATTGAAAAATCTATTGTATACGAAGACAAGTGACTCCCACACCCAACTGATGAGCTAGGACTTGCATATACCAGCTGTACCACTCGAAACTTTGCGGGCACTTCGTGCGACACTGCTTTTATGGAGTGACAATAAAGTTGAGCGAGGGGTGCGTATCTTTTGAAACCACCTCTAACTTAGACGTTCTGTTACAATCTTGACCGGTCTATTTCGTATAAAATCTTTTTTGCAATAGTTTGTTCCTTTAATTATTTTCATTCCCCATTTATTGACTAAACTTTACGCAAACAGTATTCAAGAATGATCATCGTTTTTATTGAACAAATCTGTTAAACAATTTCAAAGAATCCATCTTATTCAAATTACGATAAATTTTCAATTTCGTTATTAAATCTGCAGAAAAAATAAACAATAAATCATGAATTTCATTATTTATGTTGCACAAGTACTCTTCTCTGAATCTGCAAATACTGATTGTATAATATTTTAACAAATTATGTATCGAACTATTTTGTTTGAAGAATCCACTGAACCCCGTTCAGCTTTTGATAAAATACATTTTTTTTAAATGAAATAAATTGAATATTTTATCGAATTTTACGGTTCAAATACCAAGAGCGAAAGCTGAATATTTTGAAATAGAATTGGTATTGACTTTAGCACAATACCACATACAGTAATGTGAGAGATATTCCTGCATCGATAAATAGAACGAATTTATATTCGATTCATTCGTTTGTTATGTTAACTATAATGCGGCATACAATGTAGGCATTAAGGATTAAGGATTGATAACATACATATATGCATCAAGTAGTTAGATTCAACAGTAGTAATTAGTTATAAATTAGAATTTAAACTGTAGAATAATGCCCCAGACATACGATGCGAGTTAAAATACTTTAACTCAAATTTCGCTGTTAACTCGACTTAAAGTAGTTTAATTTGGTATTTATCGGCTGAGATAATGACGTTCTTTAGAGTACTTTAGCGTAATAAATACGTAGTCGAATTATCAAATTCCTGTTAAGACTCCCAATAGGAGCATAGGACAGAAACAACTCTCTTCCTGAGCATCGATCTGGACTTGTTTATTCCTGTAGCCTCCTGCTGAACTGCTCGCTTCCATGCTATGTTTGGCGATGTTTTGCTCTGGTTCCCTCAAAGTATGACCGATCCACTGCCACTTCGGCCTTTGAATCTCAATACCTATTGTATTCTGTTCAGTTGTACTCTAAAGTTCGTCGTTGGAGATAATTTCTGGCCAGAATATTCCCAAAATGCGTTGGAGGCATTGGTTGACGAAGGTTTTCAGTTTCTTGGAAGTCGAATGGTCACTTTCCACGTAGTACAACCATATAACAACACGGATTTGACGCATGCGTCAAAAACTTGCAGCTTCGAGCGAAGGAAGATATCGTTTAACCTTCAGAAAGGGGAAAGGATACCGAAGGCCCAGCGAACTTTATTCAGACGAGCCTCAATGCCTCCAGGAGGTATAAGGCTCTGTCATATAACTAATATGTCAATGTTATCAATAATCTACATAATTAAAAGAATAAGCGTTTTTTCGTAAACGCACTACAGACCAATCCAATGATCCAAAATATACAAATTAAAAACCATTGGAGAAGTATTTTCGTGAAGGTGTGCCATTTCTGGGTTCCAGGTCTCCACCTGTTCCGGTTCCATATTTCCACTGAAATACGGCAACATGGTGAAAGACAAGTTGAAAGGAAAAAAGATAACTGCTCCCGTAATCACATCAAGCCGACAAGAACTTCAAGCTGGAGCGACAGGGAGACATTAAGCACAAACGCCATTCAGTGGTATCTTTCATATCATATCTATACATTCGTCAAGTAAACCATCGCTAACCCCATACCATATGCAAATATTTATCAGTACAACTGCAGAATATACCAGCTTCACCATTCGTTATGGTTATTTTCACTACCCTTCCCAAAAACATTCCTACCCTACATGATTGTGTTCGTGCATAGAGTCCGAAATTGCCTGTAACACAAGTCGTTCTGTAAAATGAAGGCTTGGAAAAGGACGGGACAAAACGAATTATTGTTCCAATGTTTTTTTTTTAAATATTTATAGAGAGAACAGTGATCGACATGAATCATGGACATTTATTATTTTGTTGTTAGCATATAATGTTTCCATTTCAATTGTGCGATCATTATACGTACACATAATGCCTTCCCGTCTTTGTAACTCACAAATAAACATTACTATGCCCCTATTTCCCATAACGGCACGCGTCGTTCGACACCATTTTATGCTAAAAGTCCGATTAGAATCTACTGGTTAGTATCTTTCCAATATTTTGTAACGCGTATTGTCTATTTGTCCTCCATGCTTTTTTTTATGAAAAATAATAGATATAAGAAACCATGAAAGAAAAAAGCATAGACCCAACAGAAAATAAAGTGCTTCAAAATCATCACTGAAGTACGGTTGTAGTTGCATTGGTTACTTTGTTTCGCATGATTCCAATCGTTTTATTCATTTGTTCCAATATAATATTGACGCCATTTTAAAATTGCGTTACTTGCTTTTCTCTAACCAATAAAATGGTCTTGATTTCAAATATATACATATATATAATACTGGTCATATAAGCGCATATAAGATTTTAAATTTAGCAATACTGAACCATTATTCCTCACTTTCAGAGTCTTTTAATCTTTCCCGGTGGATAGGATGTATTTACAATACAACACTCTGTCTCAGTATATGAGAGCGGGTCTCAACAAGTAAATATTTTTCGCGAACGTTTCATTTTTTTACTATTCCAGCGGGAAAAAACAAGCGCTTGTGAAGTACTTGCTAATATTTCATATACGTTTTAACATTACATGTCCGCTGAAGTAAGCTCTCCGCTTCAGCTTTAATATTGAGCGAAAAGTTCGATTTAGATCTCATAAGCATGTAACGAATAAGCAAGAGATTTTTTTGTTTCATGTTGAGAAGAAGATTTGAACGTGGAATCCTAAATCGCGTTAACGGCTGAGTAATCTTCATCCAACATTTAAGTCAAAAGCGTGTCACTATAAGCCGCTATTAAAATGATTTTCCCCAACATCTTTAGACGCGATCTTAAAGCATGTGTCCTGCTGTTTGTAAAAGAGAGGATCAGAACAGCATTTACAGCTTATTGGTGACTAATGATTTAATCCAATCACCTTTTCTAAAAAGACACTACTATTATGCAAGTACAAAAAAAGTTAATTTCACTTAATGTGTTTTTATTAACAACACCAGATAGCTTGTAATCTTAGATTCTTTTATCGCTGGTCAACATTATTTGTTAGACCCGTTGGTACGCACATTAGTGTTCAAGCTCCATTTTACCCAAACTTATATCAATATTTCTGAAGTTTACATTAGATTTTTGCTTTCAGTCTATCCTAGAAGGATATACAATACATTTCATATTTTTTCATAATTTACTATTTCTCTAATTTTAAAAATAAAATTAACAAAACAATCATTTTGACTTCTTCATGAGATCATTTTCTTTAAATGTTCGTGTCGAACCCTCATAAGTCCTTCTGCTACACCTAACTTTATTGTAAGTTATTTCATAATGGAAAAAAATCTCGCTATCCTAGTCAAATTTAATTAATAAAAAATAACAAAGAGAAACATTTTTTTCATTAAACAAAAAATATGCAGGGACTATCAATGTCTATGTAAGGTTTATTTCACTTTCCTTTTGACCTATGCATTTAGAATTTCTTCCAAGCTATAAAAAATAAATAGAATTATCTAAAAATATTACCTGCCGTAATGAAATATTTTTTAATGAAAATGGAACAATAACACGGAACAACACAAAATGAAAATAAAATTCAGTAATATTAAACGGCCTTTTCCTTGAAAACAATGGACAAACGAAAAGGATGAAAATGTGAAGGTCTGCATTAGCACGAACGTAAAATATTAAAAAGCAAGTCTAGATTTCAAATTTAAGCTAGCGTTCTTTTAAACCAACTTTTCTTTTAGCAAATATTTTCGAAATCATATTGTATAAAGAGTTATTGACGTAAAAAAAAAATGAATATTATGTAAAATTGTAAACACATTCTTTATACTTGTAAGTATTTTATGCGTAACGTAATTTCTGTTTAGTTTACTTGAATTTTTAACTCTTTGTAATTGCTACGCTAAAACTTACTTCTTTTTCAAATGATTTTTAGTAATTTGCCCCATTTTATTAAAAAATAATTTGTTTGTTTCGGTTGCGGGGCTTCTGGAAAAATACAGAAATTTTCCATTGTCAGCATGCAATAACTTCACGTTTGGTCCTAACTCTCTATCTCTAAAAAAAGATATGTATGCGTTGAATTTTGGATTTGTTTTTTTTGATGAAAAATAAAAAGTAAATAAGTAATTAATAAATATGAAAATAATAAAAATTTTGTCGAAAAAATAACGAAAGATTTTGGATTTTGCTTTGCTTCGTTTCTTTTTATTTAAAAATCAATACTGAAAAAAAATTTCATGATTTTTTATGATTTAGTTTAGAAGGCCAAAAATTCATCTTAAAGCAAAATCTAAAATCTATTTAAAAAGAAATATGTACCGCATAATAAATCTTCTTGTTCAATATAATGTTACTCCTAGAAATGATGTTCAAATGATCTCATGAAAATATCTTAAATACTTAAAACTAAATTCCTAAACTTTTACTCAAGTAGAAATTCCCGATTTAAATTCTACACTTTCAAAAGTCCTTTTCATTAGGACACTTCCCGAAACTTTTTTTTTCGTTCTCCATTAAATTTATAAAGAACAAATTCAACTAAATAGGTGGAGTAAATCTCCATTTAAATTGAAAAAAATTTATAAAGCACTTGATACTTACTTAGTTTCATCGATAAATACAGCTTCGAGTACACGAGCTGCATAATGCAGATTTTTCTGTAGCACTTCGGCGGATATTTCGCCACGTTGCAGAAGCCGCAAGAGACATCGTAATCTGTAACAAAAAAAGTGAAATTTATCGATCGAACTTGAACGTGATCCTGCGAAAAATAAATGACGAACCTCAATGCGGCCTTGTCGCAAGCATCGGGTGTATCGACGGCAGGTAAATTTTCGGTAGCTAAATCGATCGTATCGATTTCGTCGTTAACGGACGACGATGACGGATTGCTGCCGGGCGATCCCGTGCGATTGCTCGTTGCCTGAAGGGCCTGCATATCGCTAAGATCGATGTCCGACGGCGGCAGATATTCGTAATGATCGATTGTCCTTACGGCGTTTTCGATTTGCGTGACACTTCCACTCGGTTCGTCACTACTACAACTACTACCATCGGCCGGCAGTAATTGATGCGGTGCTATTTGTTCTTGTGATGGTGACGGTTGTTGCTGATCCGGTTGATATGATAAATTGCCTTTGCGACTGTTTGAACGGCGTACTATCGTTAAGGATCCTTGTTCTAAAAAAAGAGAAGAAATATTGGGTTTTGAGTAAAGTTGTTGCATGGATGAGATTGTGATTTGAAGTAATGAAGCAAAAGCGTTCTATTGATGTTATCATGCATATAAATCGAAATTTAATGAAGCTATCATCGTACTTTATGAATAGCTATAGGAATCCTAGCAGCGTAAAAATCTGCGTGGAGGGGCAGAGAAACTTCTTGGACGAGTGTACCAACTATGGATGACATGATTTTTGACTGTGGTGTATTCTAGCTGTCAGCAAGGAGTAGCAGAGGTTCTTCTCACTAGTGTCTCCAATGTCCTCTCCATAATTCAATATGCCGGTGGGTTGAGAGATAGGGATCTCCGCACCCAATCCTTTTCGAGGAAGCAAAAAACTTTACACAGGTAAGTTCTACTGGCGGTAGAGATGACAAAGAGGTGCACCTCCTGAATGGGCGTGGAAAAAAAATTACATAAGGTTGGACATATGGTAGTTGCGGATGGACCACAACGAAATGACATACATGTCTATTTTAGATTTCTCAAAAGCTTTTGACAGCGTTGATCATTCCTTATTTATCAAAAAATATTCATCTAGTTTTGATTTTTCGCACAACGCAAAAAAGTTCTTGATGAACTTTTTATCCTCCCGATATCAACAAGTTAAATTGGGTGAAAAAATGTCATCCTCTACGCACCTTTCAAGTGGCGTTCCTCAGGGCTCCATTCTAGGCCCACTCTTATGCAGTTTATTTATTAATGTTTTATCAAATCTAATTGCAGACGGCAATTATCATTTGTATGCCGATGACGAACAACTGTAAACCAGTAGCGCTGTAGGCTTGGTCGAAAATTGTGTGGCACTCATCAATAGCGACATTGACAGTATTTACAAGTGGTCTTTACAAAATAATCTACCGTTGAATGTCGCTAAATCTCAATACATCATCTTTTATAATCATTTGGAGAAACTTCGTCAAATTTGCTAGTTGTCGTGCTAAATAGGTCTTCTTTACAATTGCTTACACGGGTACGTAACTTGGGTATCATGCTTGACTCTTTTATGAGCTGCTGTTTTTGGTAAAATTTTTGGAGGATTACGCTGGTTATGGCTGTTCGCTAGTATTTTGTCTACTGATAAGCGATTGATGCTGGTTAAGACACTTTTAATACCTCTTTTCACTTATGGAAGACTGGTGTTTCCCATTCTCGATTCAATTTGTACACGAAAATTCGAAGTTGCCTTTAATGATTGTATTCGTTTAATTTACGGATTAAGGAGATTTTCGCATGTCTCCCATGTTCGTGATTCCTTATTGGGTTGCTCGCTGCAAACCTATGTAAGCCGTTGCGCTCTGATTCTTCTGTTCCGACTGATAAAATATGGGAAGCCTCTGTATCTGACAAATCGGCTTATATTCCTAAGTTTAAGCGTAAGACTAAGTTATTGATTGCGCAATTGCAGATGGTGATTTCGTAGCGCTCCTACTTTGTCCACTCAATTAAATTATGGAATAAACTTCCAAGCCATATTTGAAGTGCACCCGGAGTTCTCAGTTTAAGAAATCACTTGCTTGTTTTATAAGTATCAATTTATTTCAAATTTTGACTTTTATTACTTCATTTACACATCTTTATTTTCTGGTTGTTTCTTACGATATTATAACTTTTATTATTTTGTAATTAATTTTATTTTTTTTTTTTATTCTTGCGTAAAAACAAGATTGAAAATCTTGCGTATCATTTTTCTGAATGAATAAATATGAATTTGAATTTGAGATTGCTATGAAGTCATTTTTAGGGCACTGACTTATGCCTTGCTGCGTGACTCCGTATAAATATATCTCAGGCACTACAACGGCAGAAGGCTAGTCAAGAGGTTAAATGTAAAGAAAAGGAATTAATTATTTGTTCCTTCAACAGCGTCTTGCAATAAGTAGTTGGCAATTAATTTACGTATGTCTAAGCGAAGTTAATTCCAAGATGTGTGAACATAAAAAAATTCGTAACCGATCTGAAAACTACTTGAAATGGAAATGTATATATAATCGTCCTACTCCAGGTTTGGCTTCTTCAGATTGTAACTAAAAAGAAGAATCTGCAATGGCGTTTCCTTAATATTTTTTCATTACATATTGCCTAAGGGCCATTAGCCCTTCGCACAACCCTCTATCTACGAATCTTTCATTTTCGAAGATTGAAGTGACCAAGGAATATCCAAGCAGGTAGTGTGATGGAATTATACGTCGACTAGGATTTGAATTAACGACCTTTGCAGTGTTGATAAACATACTACCCACTAGACAACACTTTAGCTTATTACATTAAATGTAAGTAGCAATAATAACTCAAAAATCCCTCTCAGTAAAAAAGAATGAATTATTTGCCAAAAAAAAAACTACAGCCGAAACACACCGGGTATTTGAAACTGGTGAAGCTTAGCTCTCTGTGGAATCGGTACCAATACAGAGTTGGCAGCTTATACCGTGCGTATACGTATAGTTGGCTGCATCTTTCCCAACAAGTCTGTGACGAGTCGGAAATCCTATGGAGATAGCATCGCCCATCTATGGGGTGGTGAGGCAAGCTATTGCATCGTTGAAATGTGAAACGAGAGGCAACTGATCGGTTAACAAAAGAGAACTTTCAAATTATCCTATGTAAAGAAAAATATGGAGCCATTCGTACCAATCACTACTTCATAGTTTGGCTCAATAGCAATGGAATGCTGTATGTCCGGACCGATAAAATTTGCACATCTTCGGCAGATTTCCATGACAAAAGTTATTGCATTGCTTTTCTTTGAGAACAGCATCTACCCGTTGTGTGCAGCTCAAATCCACGTTTCCGGATCTGATCGACGGCTAATGTTTGTTACCTCATTATCCAGAGGAAAAGAAATGTTTAAGGAATCAACGTGACTTTGCGACTGAGGGAAACAGAGTCATATGCCACTGGACAATGCTGAAAATTTTCCGATAATTGTGGCTTAATTCTATCTTCATCTTTTAAATTAAGCGTTGCAATATTTAACTAATTCGGATCCTTCTGAAGAGAGGCCCCACGTTGGGCGCCATCTGTAATGAAAGACTGTATAATACGGTGACCGCCAAAAGTTGTTCGTTGTCTTGTCTACCGTGCGTGTTTGCATAACAGATTTAGAACTAATAATAC
This sequence comes from Chorisops tibialis, assembly GCA_963669355.1. Classification (NCBI taxonomy): domain Eukaryota; kingdom Metazoa; phylum Arthropoda; class Insecta; order Diptera; family Stratiomyidae; genus Chorisops; species Chorisops tibialis. The sequence goes on from OY770262.1 coordinate 293,598,450, forward strand.
ACCCCATAAATACCTTGATCGAGAGATCCTTTCTTTCAATGTCATACTCCTTGTCTAATTTATTTCTCGGAACATATAATTTGGGAAAAAAATTTCACTCCATGTCTGAATTGAATCGTTGCCCGATAAAGAAGAAGTAAAACATAACAGGCCTACGATTGCGCGTAAAGCCCAATCTTACGATACTTTAGATGAAATAAAATTGTTTGTGATCCCAAAAAATTTTGTATGGGGAGTGGTAGACGGAGTGATAGCATTTAACAAATTTTTTCCCCATCACGCTAGAGTAGCCATAAAAATGTTTTATGTAAAATGTTACCTCCAAAAATTGAGTAGGTACTGAGAAAATCAGTGTATTATAATATATTTAGTGAAATAGTGCAGTTTGTATGGGGGTGGTAGAAGGAGTAGAGAGATTTTAGTGATTTTTTTCAGGAATAACTATGAATATTATAATATGAAATTAACATCTCTTAAATTTCAGACAAGTAACATTCATACTTTCCAAGAAAATCAATTTTTTGTGAAATTGGGAAATTGTGTCATGTTGTATGGGAGGGGTAGAAGCAATAAAGTTAATCAGTTAATTTTTCCTGATCTCAATGATAATGCTAATTAAGTATTTAGTGAAAAATTAAAACTCGACAAATGTTATTCGTACTGGGAAAATCGGTTTAGAGTGAAAAAGTGCAGTTTATATGGGAGGTGATGAATGGAGTGAAAAAAATATTATATTCCAAATTATTAGTCTTTATAGTTTCCAAGAAAATTTGTGGTGGAGGAAGGAGTATTAAAAATAATATATTCAAAATTGGTGTGGTGAATGTTTTCACAGTGCATTTTGAATTGAAAGAAAAGATTTTCGAATTCTACACTATTACGCTTAATTATTCGAATAATAAAGCATTACAGTGTAGAATCCGGAAATCTCTTGTTTCATATTCTAAATTATTAGCTTTTATTATTTCCAAGAAAATTGGATCAATGCAAATGATTGAAAATGAGTTATTTTGTATGGGAGAAGTTGAATGGTGGAGCGATTTGACCCATCCACGAATTTCACTTTGCTTTTTCGTCAAAAACAAGGTTTAAAAAGCTTGAGCTTTCTAGCTCTACGCGCTCTCGAGCTAGAGAGCGAACAGACGGACGGGCAGACGGACGGACATGCGGTTTTGTGATTTTTGAGCGACAACAAATATTGTTGTACCCTTGGCTACTCTGTGCAAGCATCTTGGCGTTACAAACTTTAGAGAAAAGTTATAATGCTCAGATTCCATCTAGCGCGGTTTTTATGTCTGTCTTGGTCCAGAAAAAGCTCGAGTTCTTACATTGCACTTGAAATTCTTCTTGGCGGGGAGGTTATGACGAAGTTAAAGGATTCTGTAATAACCAAGTGGGACACAATATGAACTGCTAAACTACTCGCGGCAGTAATTGTAATAGTATTATCGCGATCAATTTTGGTGCTCGCCGTTTTAAAACAAACTTCATGTTTTTTTAATTCTAAAATAAAGTTAGCTGATTTTATTTTACTTAAAATCCATCGAACTCAATTACATTTTCATATTTAACATACCAATCAATCGTTTTCAACATCATTACGTTTAGATCAGGCCAATAAATTCCTTACCTAAGATAAAATTTAGCTAAACAATTTTATGTGAAATCGAAACGAATTACATTTTATTCTTGATCGAAATTAAGAGCGTAATCAGAAATCCCTATAAACTTGGCCATTTCAATACCAAAATAAAAAAAATGTAATTGCATCCTATAAAGGTAAAGCAGCCTCTTTCATTTCACAGCTATAATAATAAAAAAAATTCTAGCACCCCGCATAAAACATACGTTTTTCACACCTCTACCTGGCAATTATCGTTACTGACCGAATAAATTCTACTTTTACTATGGACATACTACCGTCATCGTAAACCCAGTAGAGTGTGATGGCACTGCAATTTCAAATAATACTAAAAAAGAAAAGAACGTATCCACTTCATCTACCCTATCCGTCTGGGAATAAATCCACCTCGAGTAAACATATCTGATACAGAAGACAATTCGATTTTTTACGATCCAATAAAATCGGATAATTGATCAATCATACGAAGAAGCTATTTACTTCCAAATTCGTTCAGTCCGAATAGGAAATATTATCTTACTGGATTTAGATCATCCCCAGAAAGTAGCTTATTTTTAATTTTGACTCTACGCTCCATTAGCCTTAAATCCCTTCTGATGTGCACGTGTCAAACGAGGGAAATCAACTTTGACGGAAGAACTTAAATATTTTACAACTTCGAAAAGAATAAAATCGAAAAAGATGTTTGATCTGGGTTTTTTTCTATCATCCTTTCCATTTTCTAAAAGAATTCAATCGATAACATAAGCTATATATTTCTTTGGCTTGAAGTCTTTCAATATAGGCACAGGAATTTTTTATTGAAAAAAAAAAAATGTCGATTTGCCGAAAGTATTACGAAAGGAAAAAAGTGTCACTGACATGAAATTCTGTTAGATTCTAAAAGGGGATACGAATTAAAATTTAAATCGAACTTTTTTTAACAATAATCTTGGAGCCTTCTTTAATCAATCATCTCAGACATAAGACGATTATTTTATGATGCATAGTTTTCAGACAAAGAATAATTGCAAACTGCCTCAATTAGCTTCAATTACCTTTTAAGCTTAAGGATTATGAAGTAGCCTTACGTTGGGGTTTCTCAAATTTACCAGCAGCTTGAGGATATTTATCAAGTTAACCTATTTCCTTGCTGCTTTCAGAACTAACTACGTAGAATGCAGATCGTTGTTTAATTTGTCTCATGTAGCTGGTCCTAGACGTATACTTCATAGTTACGAGATATTTCACTTTAGATTGATTTAATTACATTTTGAGACTAATCTATCGTGTGAGTGAATTGCTTGCCCAATATGGAATTAACGAATAAGTGAAAATAGTAGATAGGAATTAGTTACTTGTCTGCTAAGCTTGAAATTGACCATATTTGAGAATATTTGTTTATTAATGAGCACTTGATACGTACAAAGAAAATTTAGTTGATACGAATACCTATACTATTCATTTCAAATTAAGAGGTATCAATAAGGATCATCTTGTTCTTTAGTGATTTTGTAAAATGTTTGATTTGGCTGAGGACACGAATGTGCACCTTAAACTTAGTTCCGCAGAAATCCATCTCGAGCTTTAAGTTTTTTTTTTATTTTCATGATAATAAAATTAAAGTCTTCTGATGAATTTCTCTAAAAATTACGTTCTTAATCAAATATGTTCTCTCTCTTTTTCTTCTCTATAAAAATAATATTAAAAATTTCAAATTACTTAAATTCTTTTAGCAAAAAAAAAACTTTTCAAAATGAAATTAATTATATTCACGTATATCCAAATACCAAAAATAAAAAAAAAAATGAAACTTTCTTTCCGAAAAATTTCCAGGAATGATTAAATAAGAAAAGAAAAAGTCTTTTAAGTTCCCCCGAGAATATCCTTCAAGTTTCTTTCGTCCTTTTCACTTGGTACATATTTATAACTTATTGTGGCAGTGTGTTGTTCCCGTTGATTGCAAAAGTAGCAACAACCCAAAAAGGGATAATATCCTCGGGGTAAATTGTCTTCGAAATCCTTCGTTAGTTTAGTCGTGAACATCATCTTTGTTGGTATCAAAGTAATTCTGAAAATTTTTTATTCAAGTCGTACCTATAAAATGAGTATTCGAGTATATTTGCCGATGGTCATTACAACAAGGCTGAAGGTCAGACTAAGACAATAGTATCGATCGTTGGTGTTGCTACGGACTTTAAGAATTCCTAGAAATTTTCTACATGGCCGGAAGCGGTATCCTGTAAAATCGAATTTACTTGATTCCGAGTTATATACCGGAACAGAATTTTTTATTGGCGAAAGGAAATTGGGTTTATTTTATGAATGCTAGACGGGAAAATTTAAACCCTAAGGAATGGGATAATGTTTGCACTTATTGAAATTGATAGGGAAGTTTGTGGAGTAATTTGGCTTAAAGCTGATGGAACATTTGAATTTCATGTTGAAGGAAAAGCAATCATGATAAGGAAAATTTGAAAATTATGCCTTGTCTCTTCCTTCATAAGTAACTGGAACTGTTGGTAAATCACAAACTTCGCGAAAAGTGTATGTTGCACAGGGAACTAAAATTAAGGTGGTCGCCTTCATAAAATAAATCGCCAACAAGTCGGTCGTAACTTTATTATTCATGGGACAAGTTCAGTTTGCGTGGAAAGTCAATATGCAGGTTAGAGTGGTTAGGGCAGACTAAGTTAAAGGGAGTTCTGAGACAGGACTGTTGTCAATTTAACATTAAATTGCGAATAGGATTAATAGCTCTAGCACATATAATCAATATTTAATTCCTTTATTTATGCAAGTTTAGGTTTTTATGAGGGGAGGGGGAAGGGTGATATTAAGTGTGGGTAGATGTCAATAATATTTAATTAGTTGCTTGAATCACGTCCAATATTCTCTGTATAGAATGTCAGTTTCATAACGAAGTTGCATAGAGTTTACATAAAATTCGATGTATTTTACATTCACGAAACCAAACATTTGTATGGGAGCGGGTAGAGGAGGTAAGGCAATCGTAAAATTTGTGATGCAGCTTTATTTCGTTTCTCTTGCGAAGTGTTCGTAATCTCGAAAGAGTAGCTAGGTGTAGCCTAGTGGGTAGCATGTTGGGCTACAATGGTAAGGTCATGATCCTCCGGTCCCCGATCGACGTATAACTCCAGCACGCTGATTGCTTGGGTATACCTTGTTCACGATAGCTCAAAACGTTCGAAAGTTATGTTGTAGACAGACGGACAGATGATCACTCAGAATCGAGGTTTTTGAGTGAAAACTATACTCTCAGTATAATGAGCAGCTGGAGGACATTGGATCGAGAAGATTGGCGGCGGCGACATTAGAATGTCAGGGTCAGATTTGGACTTACGCGCCATTGATGATGCCTTACATCTTTGAATTAAATGATTTGTTTTTTTACCTTATTTTCAATGAACTTTAGTTAATTATTTGACTTGACCAATAAATCGGTCGTAATGTCATGAAACTCACCGCCAGCCCCACTATGAAGCTTATCAAATCCACGAGCCCAGCTGTACGGTTTTCAAATTTATTTTATTATTCAAAGTTAGTTTAAAGTACTTATGCAGATAAATAAGATAACTTTAGGACATCCCGGCAAACCAAACCTTTCGACTTTGTGAGTTACGACAATTCGGAAACTTTTCGTAAGCAATTTTACACGGAAACGTCAATAAATAAACTGCCAACAAGTCGGGCGCAACTTTATTATTTTTGGGACAAGTTGAGGATATGTGGAAAGTTAATATGCAGGTTAGAGTGGTTAGGGAAGAATAAGTGAAATGGGGTTCTTGGGCAGGACTGTTATCAATTTAACACTCAATTGCGGATGGGATCAATGGCTCCAGTACACTTAATCAATATTTCATTCGTTCATTTATGCAAGTTTGGGTTTGTGCACGTTAGACCGGGGGGTCGGTTTATAACAATTGTGGAAGAAATTATTATTTTTTTATGTATATCAAATAGATGTATCCACATGTAAAATTTAAACTTTGTATCTTTCACCTAAAAAAAATCATCCGAATTTTTTGACATTTTTGCTTACCATCTCCCTTCCCTTACACCCTCTGACTTAAAATGTTTACTAAAATTGAAGACTATGTAGTTCTATAATCTGAAGAATTTTCGATTTGATATCTGTACTCAATTTGAGATGTAACAATTTAATATTTTGGAAAGTGCACCATTCTTGAAATGCCCTCTATTTCCCCCATTATTGCTATGACCAAATTTTATATTTTTTTGTATTTCGCTAGTACAGCTTAATATATTTTAATTTTCAATTACATAGCTTAGGAGACAGTTGAGATATTCATTTTTAAGTGTTTTTCTTTGCACCCCCCTGACCCTCCCCCTTATAATAATTAGCCTACGTCTAAGCTAATTTTGGTAGATTTGTATGCAATCTTAATGGTCTCAAAATATGAATTTTTTATGCTCAGTGTAATCATTTAAAAAAAAATTCGGCCGACAATTTGTTTTTAGCCCCCCTTTTCGGACGCCAATGGATAAAAAAAACTATTTTTAAAGTTTGTCCCACAACCCTACCTAGTGGAGATATTAGCAGGTCTAGGTTTTGACTCTTTCCCTCACCACGCCTCCCCCTTCCACCTGGAACTCCACAAAATTTGGATAACGGAGCTTACTTATCCACCCAAAAACGAACATTTTACCTTTGACGGTCTCGAAGATATGAGTCCACATGTACGGCATACGGCGAGACGGATTTTTTTGGGTTTTTAGGCTGATTTAGTCATGAAACGCGAAAAAACAAAATTTCAGGGAAGCAAATTTTTTTTCTGTGGCGATCACAATATTTTATTATTAGAACAATAAAGTAAAATTTGAGACAATTCTGAAAAAAACTCATCATTGAAAATCAAAAGGCAAAGTGTAAAGATATTTCTAGCCTTATTCTATAAAAAATCAGAATTTATTATGAAAACTTCAAGATTTTTTGTCAGAATTAGTATAAAAATCGAATGCTTCTTCGTTATGATTTTTCGTTAAGAAGGTTGTCAACCGCTTCATACATTTTTATACTCTAGATGAAATCTGAGAGTATATTGTGTTTGTCTTACCGTTTGTAACGCTAAGAAATCCCCTCCTACCACCGCCCATACAAGTGCAAAATTTTCTAAAATGCATTTAGTCGGTTTTCTGTGCAACTAACAAAGCTAAAAGAACTAATTTTTGTTATCATTAACTTTTGTAACCAATTTTGGAAAAAATATCAACTTCACCCCAACTTTTCTAACCCTTCTCCAATAAATTTCTCGAAATTTCGGAATGTAAATTAAATTATTTTTCTTCAAAACCGTCAAAGCTATCAACTTTAAATTTTGAGAAAAGTATACAATTACAAATTTTATTCATGTCGTAAAATTTGGTTTCGATTCGAATACTCCTTTTACACCCTCCCATACAAATGTAAAATTTTGGTAAATGCATTTAATCGACTTTTAGAAAAAGTACAAACTTCAAATTTTGCAAGAATTTCATTGCAATGAATGCCAACAAAAAAATTTGAACTTCGCTTCACTCCTTCTACCACCTCCCATACAAATTTTTGTATTGGAAATTTAAGAAAAGTATTTCTCCTTGGAACATATGGGAGCTATCTTTAAAGTCGATTGTTCTCATATGTTCGAAGGATGTTTTAGGATGTTGATAAGCAGATTTTAAATCATCCAAAAACTACCCCTTTCTCTGCCACCGCCCATACTAATGCCATAAATCCAGACAAAAATTGCTTAATTTCCTCGAAAATTATGAAAGCTACAATCTAGCATGAAACATTTTGCATACTACTATACTATATACAAAAATTACAAACCTCTACCCTCTGCTTTTACCACCTCCCAGACAAAAGTCACTATTCACTATTCGAAAGAATTTGAGATGACATATTTTCCGGTATAATAAACTCTTTCCTATTTCATCTAGATTATCATATTATTGAGCTTTACGCTCAATAATAATTCTGTTATGTTTTTTGATACTTTTGGTTATCTAATATAATGCTCGGATGTAAGTGACTAAAGAAAATTCCCAGACCAAACGGTAGCTCCTACAAACATGCGGTTTTTTATGAAATTTTTTGAAACATGAAAGTACTATAAAAACTTTCATATCCAAAAAATATTACGCCCCAAGCCTCCGAAAAAGGGTTTATAGGGTTCTCTATTTAAAAAACAGCGCATATTATGTATATGAGTACATTTTGACGACGAAAGTTTATCAGCGTCGGTGCTTAGTGGTAGAATGCTGGCCCAACGTGCAGGCACGAGTTTCACTTCCAGATGAATACATATATTTTTTTACAAATATTTTTTTTCTTTCAAGATTTAACTGAGTAAAAATATCATAATTTGCCCGAGCCAGGCGAAGAACAAACACTGGTAATTAAATTCTTCACCATCCTTCCCCCATGAGTTTGATACATTAGTCTACGTGAAAAAAATACCGGCCGAAGGTAAGGTGTTGGAGTACGCCTAGTTGCTAATGTGCATGTATAACCTATTTTAACTAATTTGTTATAGTTTATTTTAAAAATATAAATTAAAACATAACAGGGCTACGATTGCGCGTAAAGCGCAATCTTACGATACTCTAGATGAAATAGATTTTTTATGATCCCAAGAAATTTTGTATGGGAAGTGTTAGAAGGGATGAGAGCATTGAACTAATTTTTTCCCCATCATGCTAAAGTAGCTACAAAATGTTTTATACAATATGCTTGCTCCGAAAATTGAATAGGAGCTGAGAAAATTAGTCTGTTAGATTTAGTGAAAATGTGCATTTTGTATGGGAGGTGGTAGAAAGAGTGGGGGAATTCTTATGATTTTTTCAGAAATAACTAGGAATATTATAAAATTGACATCCCTTAAATTTCAGACTAGTGCCGTTCATACTTTTCAAGAAAATCGATTTTTTGTAAAGTTGTGAAACTGTGTCATATTGTATGGGAGGGGGTAGAAGCAGTGAAGCTAATCAAATATTTTTTTCTGATGTTAGTGATAATACTAATTAAGTATTTATTACAAAATATGAGCTCGATATATGTTATACGTTCTGAGAAAATCGTCTTAGAGCATTCCATGAAAAAGTGTAATTTGTATGGGAGGGGGTGGAAGGAGAGGAAGGACGCAAATAATTTTTCTACTGTATATTAAAATTATTAAAAAAGTAATATACTCCAAAATTCAGATTAATAGCTTTTATACTTTTCGAGTAAATCCACTTAATAACAAATTGCGAAATTGTGACATTTTGTATGGGAGGGGGTAGAAGGGGTGAAACTAATCGTCTAATTTTTTTTGGCCTTACTAATAATTTTAAATAAATATTTGGTGCACAATTTCAGCCTGCTAAATTGTTTACGCACTGAGTAAATTGGCTTAGAGTAATTCATGACAAGTACAGTTTGTATGGGGGGTGGTAGAAGGAGGGGAAGGACACGCATAATTTCACAGTAGATTGATATTATCATAAAAGTAATGTATTGCAAATTTCAGGCCAATAGCATTTATACTTTTTGAGGAAATCCGTTTATTGTCAAATTGCGCAATTGTGTCATTTTGTATGGGAGGGGGTAGAAGGGGTGGAGCGATTTGGCCGGTTCACGAACTTCACCTTACTTTTTTCTCAAGAACGACGTGTAAAAAATTAGAGCTTTCTAGCTCAACGCGTTCTCAAGCTAGAGAGCGAACGGACGGACATCCGGTTTTGAGATTTTTGAGTGATAATATTATCTTCTGTATCATTCATTTTTTTCTCCGAGCCTTATTTCTTGGCGTTACAAACTTTAGAGCAAACTTATAATACTCTCAGATTTCATCTAGAGTATAAAAATGATAGGGCTTTTGACGTTGCCAATCCAATATAAGCAATAGGCCCAAAACATCACTCCAAACGCCCTATGCCACACCGTTTAAGAAAATAAGTTTGTACAGGCTGCGCCGGTTTTAGTTGATTTGTCGCCCGGATTTTTAATTGATTCCCCTTGCCCTTCCAAAAAACTTTTCTCACAACCGAGAGCCCATTTTGTATTTTCCAGCTGTGTGGCAACACATTCATTGTTACGCGCAACAATAACGATTTGATGCATGATTTGCACTCAAATGTTCGCCTTTTTTAATCGGTAGAAAGATAGCCAAAACATTATAATTTCTACACATATTGCTAAAAGGCATTTGGTACATCTCTGTCCGACGTATATCGCGTCATAGTTATTGTATTGTATGCCCACAACAGACGGCACAAAATTTCGACAAAAATGCCACAAAAAAAATGTTGTTTCTCTGTAAGAATGTGTAAAAAATAGTTTAAATGTGTGATATTTGAAAAAATTTTCCAGAAATTTTTTAAACAAAGTCTTGGCGAAAAAAATATGACATTGTCGGAGCACGGACATGTTAACTACAAATTTTTGTGACAATACAAACACTAAAATTTTTAAATACTTTACATGAAATCTGATAGAATTATAAGTTTGCTTTAAAGTTTGTAACGCTAAAAAATAAGCCACCGAGCGAAAAATGGACTGGACAGACGTTGGTTTCATCGCTCAAGAACTTCAAAACCGGATGTCCGTTTCTCCGTCCTTTCGTCTGTCTGTCCGTCTGTCAGTGCGTCCGTCTGTTCGCTCTCTAGCTCGAGAAGGCATTGAGTTAGAAAGTTAAAATTTTATACACATTATTTTTATCGAAAAATTAAGTTCGAAAACGAGCTAAATCGCTCCACCCCTTCTACTCCGTCCCATACAAAATGACTCATTTTCAAAAATTTATAATAATCAAATTTTCTTGGAAACAATAAATGCTAATAATTTGAAAATTTGAAAATATTACTTTTATCGTAAATTAATCTATGGTAAAAACATTATTTGAATCCCTTTACTCCTTCTACCACCTCCCATACAAACTGAACTTTTCATAAAATACTGAAACCCAATTTTTTCAGCACATATAACAGTTATCGTTCTAGTTTTTATTAAAAGAAATCACTGAAATCCCTTCACTCCTTTTACCACCTCCCATACAAATTGCATAATTTCATTAAATCCAATACACTAATTTTCTCGGTTCCTATTCAATTTTTGAAGCTTAAATTTTAAATTAAACATTTTTAGCATGGTGTGAAAAAAATGAATTCAATGCTGTCACTTCTTCTAACAATCCCCATACAAAATTTCTTAAGATCACACATATTTGTAATTCATCTAGAGTATTGTATGATTGGGCTTTACGCGCAATCGTGGTCCTAAAATCGGTTCCGAAATCGGAATATATTTCCGAAAGTCTTACCAATTTAGTACAGGTTTCGGAAAATTGTATTTGCTGGGATATGAACATTCCAGTGTGTGTGCATACTATCTTAATTAACAGAAAGTGATACATTTTCCGAAACGTAACTTCACATTTATTATTTAACCACGTAATTTATTGCTGAAACCGTTAAACATCATACAAGAACATGCTAAAATAAATTGTGTAGATAAAAACACTACCACATTTTAATTCACTAAGAGAAACTAATTATAGAAACTCACCATCTCCGAGTTAACTCGTTTTACTCATACCTATCCAAAGCATATTACCTTCGTGTCCTTTTAGGAACATCCTTGCAAATAACAAAATTCGTAGCCTACTCATTTCACTCTTTTGCCTAATTCCCTACCATACGAGCATTTTCTTCTGCATGTAAACATCATAGCCACAAAATCATCCAGACACATTTCCAATATTAATTAGCCGAATGCGAAATGTTTGCGAATTCACGCAGGATTCTGTGGTTTGTTAGGCTCAAAGGACGCAATCCGAAGCCATGTGATTTTACATGTAAGGTAATTTTCCACATTGAGTGGTTCGATTTAGTGGCGAACTCCAAAGAACTAATCGAAAATTTAGCCGGTGATGCGAATGAAATCATCATCATCGTATAAATGTTGTTTACACGTGCGTACTGGGTGCGAGTAGATGATGCGAACGCTACAGGTGACTATCGATTTATTCCTTTTGATATTTTGCAATCGATTAGTTTTTATCATTTAGACCGTATATTACCTAATAAGTGGTCGTGTCGATTTAGCTTTCGTGATTGATACGCGTTCTACGGCGGCCGTACGAAAGGGTGTGGGTTGAAACGTTTCAGATTAGTGTCATTTTATTTGGAGTTAATCGCCGTAAATGTGTAGAAAGTTAGGACTTATTCAGATAATTAAGGATTTTATGGTGTTAAAAACGATTTGACGGTTGTTAGGAATTAATTTTCATGTCTGTGCGAATGTTATACGATCGGCTTACTAAAGTTTGTACGATATATTAAAACTTTTGCAAGTTGATGTAAACAAGTCGATTTTCTCTATCCTTAAATGCTATTTTTCTCGCAAGTTGAAACGAAATGCTTAGAGATGTAACGTGGATATTTTCCTGGAATCGCCATTAAGATGCTGTGAAAATTCGTTAGGCGTAAACTCAAAGAAATCCCATAAGACCGGAGGATAAGACAGATTTATATTTACAAGAAGGATATACGTGTGCACGATGCCCAACGAGAGTCGGACTTTTGTTCGTGTAAGGACTTACTGTCACGCTACTGTTTATATTGTGTGATATAAAGTCGTGTTGAGTATTATAATACCGTGCGCGTTTGTACGAAGAACAAAATCAAAATCTAAGAGCTCAGGTCGAGAAATCAAAAAGGACTACATGTCAGATTCATTTATTTACCTTTATTCACATCGAGATAGAAAGATAGACATGAAAATAAAATAAAAATAGGGGAAAACAAATCTCTAATTAAGAGTGAAGTTTTGTATACGTTCATCCATTTCCTGTAGAATCTAGAGTCCTTCCTTAACATCGACGTACTAGTGCGACCAGGACATGGATAGATTTATCCCAATTTATTTTATTTTCACTTGATTAAAGGACAGCATAAAGCAGGCAAAGATACTTATAGCGGCATCATTACATACATTATTTGATTATGCAGGATTAGGGGTATATAAGCTGAATTAAAGGGGTGAGAGGCAGAAAATAAGGTTATAATGGTACTTACTTGACACTTGACCATTAAGAGGACATGGACTATGTGAACTCGTTGGACTACTACTTGACTTTAATCTGTCGTAGCCACGCCGTTCAAAAACAGTCGGATCTTCTTTCTCGCCTTTATTTTCAGGAGAACTAGCAACTGCAAATAAAAAAAAATATTGAATTGGTAATAATAAAGATGTCTTTATTATTATTGTTTTTTTTTTTATTATTTATTAAATGGGACGTATATTTGTGTAATGGTTGCTAATCTTTCATACATTTTCACGAAAAGATGTGTACCTACGTAATTAATTAAAAATTGTTACGATGATATAAAGCTTAACGAGGATTTAGTTAGGGTGAAATAGCGTGTCTATTCTTGAATTTAATTTTGATGATTTATGGCAAAATACTCAACATGTTCTCTAAAATAATATCTTTCCAAGCTGGTACTTTCCTTACATGATACGGAAGGTATTTAGCGATGTGCAGGGTTACTTTGTATGAGATAGATAATCTTTACTGAGTCAAGTGTTTACATGCGTATGAGAAATAGCATATGTTTTGAAAAATATCAAAATCATATTTGCAACATAAAAATGGAAAGTTTTCATGCAAGAGAATCTGAAGAAATTATGAAAAAAATGAATGAACAAGAATTTAAAGATTAGTTGATTAATAAATCTAGGTATCATCCTGACTACTATCTGCTGAAAATCTTGGAGAAGAACACATCGAAAAATGAATTTTTGAAAACAGAACCTTAGCTAATAGGATAAACGTGTACACCTGCCTCTAAGGTTTTATTCCACGGTTCTATACAAATTTACGTCGAATTCAGATGAACTCTATCCGCATTTGGACGTTAAGCCCCAAACACAAAGGTGCTTTTATCATTTGCAGGAATAGAAGCAACCTTCCATGAGCTCCCCGAAACCCGTAAAATCAAAAAACCTCCGGTTAGGTTTCGCACCTTGACGAGTTACTTTCAGCTAAGTTTCTTTAAACTCGTGATTAGTAGCACATCTCAGATACGTTGATATGGGACTCTCCAAAGACTTTACCAGAATTGACTTGAGTCATTTATTCGGTAATGAAAACAAATTGTTCCCGCCTTCTTGCGATGAAGAAACTTGTTCTACTATTCTCTCCTAGACCTCATTCTTTTGAATGACTCGCGTGTGAAGATATAAGGAGTAAACCTGGACTGAGAGGAAATCAAAGTCCAGGTTCTCTTTTGCAAAGTTTGGGATTTCAATAAATATGTACGTTACCCGACCTATCCCAGCAAACCAAACATTCCAACTAGTTTGTGAGTTATGGCGATTTGGAACCTTTTCGTGAGCAATTTAACATAAAAACATCAATAAAAATTCCTTATTTCGAAATATTGTAGACAATTCTGAAACAAATCGAAAGGACGCTCATTATTTAAAAACGAAAAGCTAAAAATAACGATATGCTTAGGCTTATTCTATAAAAAATCGGAATTAATTACGAAAACTTCAAGATTTTTTTTCAGAATTCGTATAGAAATCGAATGCGTCTTCGTTATGATTTTTCGTTAAGAAGGCAGTAGGTAGCGTGAACTCTCCGTCCTATACATTTCGTTAATTTTTTTTCCTATTTTCTCACAGCTCAACCAGGATGGTGTCTTCTCCGGATCAAACCTTTCTCCCAAGCACTCAGCCCTGACTTGACGGCAACTATGCTGTGAGGTCCAGAGCAAGCCTCTCATCTGCTAGCGGAATGGAGTGCTCCATTTCGTTACAGTGGCCACTGTAACGAAATGGAAATGAAATGTAGCATTCCATTTCGCTTTCAAATGATGGGCTTCCTTCGGACCTCACAGCATGGTTGCCGGCAAGTCAGGGCTAAAGGCGTGTAGGAAAAAAATTTGGTCAAGGGAAGACACTATCATCGTTGAGCTGTTTGAAAAGAGGAACAAAAAAATAATAATAAGCGATCTACCAGCCCGCGGCGGATCCCCACAGCATCTTACAGGGGCTCTGCTACTATTATTACGCACCGAACTAGTTTTCCATTCTACACAGCTCAACCAGGATAGTGTCTTCTCCGGACCAAATCCTTCCCCTACGGCAACCATGCTGTGAGGTCCGGAGGAAGCCCATCATCTGATAGCGGAATGGAGTGCTACTGTGCAGTGAACACTAACGAAATGGTTGCCGGCAAGTCAGGACGTAAAGGAAAAAATTTCGTCCGGGGATAAAATTTGGTTCGGAGAAAAAATGGACAAAAAAAAGGAAAAAAAAACTGACAAATCAAAAGTGAAGCTGCAGCTCGTAGGCGACCGAACAGCGGCGACCAAGGTATGGTTAATCTTTATTTTCTTTATTAACTTCCTTAGTATCCGTGGTTCGTATTTAATTACCTGTGGGGTAGGAAGGATAGAGTAGAGACCCTGTAAGGCGCTGTGGGAGTCCACCGCAGGCTGGTAGGTGTCATTCCCGGTGTTCCTTTGCCGCTCGTTACAAGGAAGTCCAGCTTCTCAGAACTTTCTTGGAATGATCTTATTTGACTCGGCGTAAAGACGTACCGGTAGGTAGCGTGAACTCTGCGTCCTCCCCATTTCGTTTTATATTATTTGTTTTCCTCTTTTCACACAGCTCAACGAGGATAGTCTTCCCCGGTCCAATTTTTCCCCCACGCCCTCAGCCCTGACTTGCTGCCAACCATGCTGTGAGGTCCCGGAGGAAGCCCATCATCTGATAGCGGAATGGTTAGTTTCCATGTTGTACTAATATGTAACAACATTGGTTTGACGCATGCGTCAAACACTGGTTGCTTCATGCCAAGGAAGTTCTCTCTTAACCTCAAGAAAGCGGAAGAAATACCGAAACCCTGACGAGCTTTATTAATACGAACCTCAATAGCCTTTTTGGCTCCACCGTCCACGCTGTCATTGCTTCCGAGGTAAGAAAAATCTTGCACCTCTTCCACATCTTGTCCGTTAAGGACAATCTGTGCATTTGTCTTCAAACCCATGTGCATGTACTTGGTTTTACGCACATTTATCTTCTGTTCTGTCTATTTGCATTTTAAATGCAACGAGCCAGCATTTGGCTCTAAGTACGAACGGTTACTTGCAAGCCAACACATGTCATCAGCAGTAGATATATCTGTCTATCTATCCAATCAAGGTAACTTAAGTTGTTAAACAGTTTCCACTGAAGACCGCTACCTTCCCCACCTTCCAGTAGATGCCATTTATTAAAACCAGAAACAGGGCTGGTGATAATATGCAGCTTTGTCTAACACCCACTCCCACCGAAAAGCTCTAGGGCAGCTTGCCTCTACGTAAGATGCGACATCGTGCATCTTAGGGTTATTTAATCATAGCTATGATCTAGCCTGGAATACTTCTCCTGCGCAAAGCATTTCATATCTCATCTGCTGAAAGCCTTCTAGAAATCTACAAACATGAGATGTAGAAACGAACGCATTTCGACGGACTGCCCAAATATTATCCGTATGGTATTTGTATAATCTTTAATAGACGACCCTTTATGGATGACCTGATAAACTTGTGGTGGTATCCACAACATCACTAGTTCTATTGAGGATTACCTTAGCCATGATTTTTGATCCGGCAGTGAGTAGACATATACTTCGAAAATTGCCACAATTCCGAAGGTTTCCCATTTTCGGGATTTTTACAATGATGTCCTTCTTCAATTCAGCCGAATATCTTCCTTCATTTGACACCGCAGTAGAAGTGGAAGGAGTATATCGGCTTTTATTTCCGGGTCCGCTTTGAGGTATTCCATTGGCAGTCAGTCAGAGCTTGGGGTTTTGTGGAGAAGGAACTATGAGTGTTTGAGCAAGAGGTGTAGGGTTGGAAAGGCTTTTATTTGACAGCTAGTTGTTTGATAGTTGTCAAATGTTGACATTTGTCATCTATAAACGCGGCAAATTTATCATGCGTTTAAAATATTAGAGAAGTTTTTATTCTATCGCTGCAACTGGTGTTCACTCATATCAAGTAGTGTTTCGTAGATATCTCTCACCAGTTGGTTGCCAGTGAAATTACTGTTCATCTACTGTTTCATAATTTTAAATAGTAAACCCTTATCCCCAAAATAAGCCGATTCCGCCTTATTGGCCAGATATTCAATGGGCCTTCTCATGTTCGCGTCTTCCGTCTCTTTGGGACGTATATGAGCATCGCGGTAGTTCCGTCTCTAGTCGGGAGTTCTTTGAATGAAATTAGACAACCTTATCCCATGTGTCTTGCGACATCCAGGGCTACTCACTGCTTTGCCCATATGCCCACAGATTCTTCAGCACTTTTTGCTTGTGGTTGCCTCCCACTTGGCGTCCATTGTGTGCATTTTATATCCGTCAAAAATGAATGGCTTTTCCCGCAAAATGGTGGCTTACTCGCGTTTTTTTGACTTCTCCAAGTTTACCCACATTAAGCTTGTGTTTCATTTCAAGCACATCGAGGAGACATCTTCTTCATTAGCGACTGATGGCCAAATGGTTGGTTCTGAGCAACACTATCAGGGAAAACCCAAGATATTTTATGGTGATTCTTATGTAGAAAATGGGTCACTTCGATGACCATTTGACGACTGCGGTAAAACATTACATATTCGTCGGTTTCGGGTCTCCTAATCCAAGGTCCTGACGCGTCAACCCAAAGATCACTAGGCTTTTCATGATGCGTTTTCGTCCGTCCGTCTGTTCGCCCGTCCGTTTGCTCTCTAGCTCGAGAACGCGTTGAACTAGAAAGCTCAAATTTTTAACACGCCATTTTTGACAAAAAAAAGGTCAACGGGCCAAATCGCTCCACCTCTTCTACCCCTTCTCATACAAAGTGACTCATTTTCAATAATTTACAGTAATCAAATTTTATTGGAAACTATAAAAGCTAATAATTTGAAATTCAGAATTTTTTTATTTTTAATGTGATGTGTAGCATACAAATTATTTAATTCCTCAGACCCCTTCCACCACCTCCCATACAAACTGCACTTTTTTGTAAAACACTATAAACTGATTTTCTCAGTACATATAACATTTATCGAGCTCAAATTTTGTTCTAAATAATTAATTAACGTTATCATTAAGATCAAAAATAATTAACTGATTTGCTTTACTGCTTCTACCCACTCCCATACAATATGACATGATTTCCCAACTTCACAAAAAATCGATTTTCGTGCAAAGTATGAATGTTATGCTCAAATTTAAGAAATGTCAATTTTATAATAATCGCAGTTATTTCTGAAAAAATAAATAAAATTCCCCACTCCTTTTGCCACCTCGCTTACAAATTGCACAATATCACTAAATCTAACACACTAATTTTCTCAGTACCTATTCAATTTTTAGAGGTTATATTTTGTATAAAACATTTTTATAGCTACTCTAGCATGATCGGAAAAAATTAGTTCAATGATGTCACTACTACCACTCCCCATATAAAATTTCCAGGGATCACAAAAATTTCTATTTCATCTAGAGTATCATAAGATTGGACTTTACGCAGAATCGTAGCCCTGTTTATACTCTAGATGAAATCTGAGAGTATTATAAGTTTGCTCTAAGGTTTGTAACGCTAAGAAATAAGGCTTGGAGAAAAAAATGAATGATACAGAAGTTAATGTTATCACTCAAAAATCTCAAAACCGGATGTCCGTCTGTCCGTCTGTCCGTCCGCCTGTCCGTCTGTCCGTCCGTCTGTTCGCTCTCTAGCTTGAGAACGCGTTGACCTAGATGGTTCAAATTTTGTACACATCGTTTTTGACAAATAAGTAAGGTCAAGTTCGTGAACGAGCCAAATCGCTCCACCCCTTCTACCCCCTCCCATACAAAATTACACAATTGCGCAATTTGACAATTAAAGGATTTGCTCAAAAAGTATAAAAGCTATTGGCCTGAAATCTGGAATATATTATTTTTATGATAATATCAATCTACCGTATGAAAATTATGCGTGTCTCCCCCCTCCTTCTACTACCTCCCATACAAATTGTACTTGTCATGAATTACTCTAAGCCAATTTACTCAGTGCGTATGAAATTTAGCAGGCTGAAATTGTGCACCAAATATTTATTTAAAATTGTTAGTAAGCCCAAAAAAATTTAGACTATTAGCTTCACCCCTTCTACCCCCTACCATACAAAATGACACAATTTCGTAATTTAACAATAAATTAATTTACTCGAAAGGTATAAAAGCTATTAGTCTGAATCTTGGGGTATATTACTTTCATAATGATTTAAATCTACAGTAGAAAAATTATTTGCGTCCTTTTTCTCCTTCCACCCCCTCCCATACAAACTACACTTTTTCATGAAATGCCCTAAGACGATTTTCTCAGAACATATAACATTTATAGAGCTCATATTTTGTAATAAATACTTAATTAGTATTATCACTAAGATCAGAAAAAAATATTTGATTAGCTTCACTGCTTCTACCCCCTCCCATACAATATGACACAGTTTCACAACTTCACAAAAAATCGATTTTCTTGAAAAGTATGAATTGTACTAATCTGAAATTTAAGGGTTGTCAATTTTATAATATTCCTAGTTATTTCTGAAAAAATCACTAAAATCCCCCCACTCTTTCTACCACCTCCCATACAAACTGCACATTTTCACTAAATCTAACTCACTAATTTTCTCAGTCCCCATTCAATTTTGGAGTAAGCATTTTGTATAAAACATTTTTATAGCTAATTTAGCATGATGGGGAAAAAATTATTTCAATGCTATCACCCCTTCTAACACTCCCCATCCAAAATTTCTTGGGATGACATCTAGAGTATCGTTAGATTGCGCTTTATGCGCAATCGTAGCCCTGTTATGTTTTTTTTTCTAATTACGTGAAATATGTATAGAAGTAAATGCTTCTTCTACTTCCACAATGGCACTACAGCCCAAATTGGACCTTGGCCTTCTGACTTTCAGGTTCTTTAACATCTTATACATTATTTATTGTGGAAGGGTTGTAAGACCTTCGCACAACCCTCTATCTTCAAATTTTTCATTTTCGTAGATTGAGTGGACTAAGGTTTACCCAAAGCAGGCAGTGTGCTGGAATCATGCGTCGACCGGGATTTGAACTCACGGCCTTCGTATTGTAGACCAACACGCTACCCACTAGGCTACACCCAAGGAAATGCGGTATTCGATCACAAACTCAACGTCCCTTTTGTATTAAAGAATGATAGAGACAAAATATTCATAGCTCAATGCGTTCGAGAGTTATTTAGTAGGCAGACAGACAAATGGGCACTCGAACTTGAGGCTTTTGACCGACATTCAACATTGCAATACCGTGCAAGTTTTTCTACTTTGAAACTGTCAGTTCGTAAGCGACGGTAACCAATCGAAAAAACTTGAACAATTGTTTCGGAACACTATATGCATGATTTAAAGTGCAAATAAAAATTATTTTGTAAAATTATCAAAACAAAAGCATTCGCTGAAACCATAAACAAAGTAAATTTATAAAATTAATTAAAAAAAAAATGCAATTTCATAATTTAACTTGAACTTTTCATTATCTCACTTACAATAAATTACAAAGAAGACACCGTCGCACAACGTTCTCTAATATTTTACGCCATAAAATGTCTCATGTTTTATGCGTCTAAGAAGCATAAACGAATGGAATTGGACTATAAAGGGCATAAAAGCTCATAAAATTCCAGTTACGAAATCCTTTCATCCTTAAGTGGTATAGGTATGTCATTATTCTTTTCGAAATAACATCTTTTCGCAGTTCCCTAGTAATAACATAATACGTGTTGTATGATAAATATGTAGTTTATTCAAATGTTCCAGACGGAAAATTGCCAACATTCTAGCAAAACGTAAATCTGAAGGCAACCCTTTTTTTACTTTAATGATCTGATTCGTGTTTACAAATTATGGGCTAGTTCTTACAAATTGGGTTTATCTTTTGCATATAGCATAATGATATTATGTATTCACGAGTGGATCGTCTTAGATCGATGAAAACTTTTAGATGAATATTTATGTTGCAGCTGTAAGATCTTCAAGTCGTGGTATTTTCAAATGATGAAATAGTATAGAATTGTATTTCAAAAAGTCCAAAAATAATTAAACTCCAATAAATTTCTGTGAAAGCAAAAGTTAATTTTTCTTAGTCCTGGCTCATATCCAATATGGAAATTATCAGTTATTTCCTGAATCCCATAATCGGAAGAAAGGAAACAATATGCCAAACGAAGCATAAATAATGAGAAAGAACAAAAAAAGAAAAAGTCAGAGAAAGTTGGCTGGAACCCTGCCTCATAGTCTTACTCACGGTTGCTCCTTTGCATGCCGGGAAAAAACAACTTTTCAGAATACCTTCTAGTAGCTTACAATCTGAACTGAAATCGGCGAAAACTAATTTCCAATGCGTACAATGCAGCACTTGGCACCAGAAATTCGTCCCATTTTCCCAGCAATTTGTGGCTCAGAATTTTCCCTCAGTGAATATCATACTTTGCATACCCCCAAACTCAACGCCAGGAATTCTATTATCATTGGTCGAAACCGTGCAATTTCGGGTAGCTATGGCTTATTAAAGTGAAAATTTCTTCTGCAGTTCAGGAAGACTGACTTTTTCCTCGAATCGATACAATCCTTATTCTGTTTCCGGGACTCACTTTACAGGAGCAAGTATTATTTATGTAAATTTATGGGATACAAGACGGACTCTGTGCATGCACTGAAGAAAATTAAATTATATTTTACGATTTTCCTGGAAATAGAAGGAAGAGCGCGAGGAAAATTGGAAACTCTCCATTTTCTGCCCTTACCATTTTCGACCAGAGTTCAACGTGTTGTGTACTACTGAAAATAGAAATTATCTGGTTCCATCTAATCGATTTTTTTTTTGTAGTGAATGAATGGAACATTTCAACTTTGTGTAACCTAATTTTTCAGTTGAATTTACAAAATTGAACGTGAAACGTTACAGCGAATAAATTGCTGGATAGGGGAGCACAATGAACTGTTTTGTTATTTTAGTTTTATGCAGTGATGATTCAGGAAAATTTTCAGTAATGGGTATGATGAGAAATGACGACAGATTATGTTGATTAAATTTTGGTAATTTTATCAATGTTATCAATGGGTTACATGGTAGATTTTGCATTACTTAGTTATCTGCTTTTATGCAGTAAATATATCTGTCGATTTATTCCTGTTTGAAATTTGTGGAATAAGTGGCCGCAGTTTATCGTTTGAGAATTCGCTGCAATTTTTTTTCTCTAAGAAGTTGATACCACTGTACTGAGTTATCACGCAGAGTTTGGATGCACTCAGTTTGTTGAGGAGCTGTTTTTGTTAGTTATACTTTTGAGTATTCAGCGATTTTTGCTCAATTTTGTCCAAAAGGAGCTTGGAAAGCAGATCGCTGAAGACATGATTTTCCGAACTTGTACAGTTGTGAGCCATAAAAAAACCTTACGGAAAGACCTGAAGGCCATTAAGCAATCCACACGAAATCCAAGAAAAATAATGCATCCGCAAAAGGTCCCTGTTTGGTGTGCAATTCAGTTCGGCAGTATCATCGGCCCGTAGCTTTTCATAAGTGGTAACTAATTATTATTGGCTTCCATTGGATTAAATTGACTTGTCTAACATGTGATTCCAGCAGGACACAACTATCCAGATATTCCATGAGAAGTTTGAGCTATCGGTCTCTCAAAGCGACATTATCAATTGCTCACCAAGTTCAAGTCAGATACTAATCTACATACATATACATATAAAAGTAGCAAATAAGTTAAGTGGGGCAATTATTTGTAAGAAGCCTTCTCGCGTCTGGGGTCCCAAAACATACCTGGAGAGATGAAGCCAGGGATTGATCTTCGTGGTGGATGTCACTGTCCGCCATGAGGATAATAATGGTCTCCTTAATGAGACTAGGAAAAATGATCCAAATTATAATGCTTTGTTTTCGTAAGTGTTGTTAGAAAAAATGCAAAGTTTGAGGAGTTATATTACGTTTTAAATTTTCACAATCTCTTAAGATTTTTCGTTTTCAGGATTAATAGATCGAATTTATTATTATGTTAAATTATTCAAATAAATTTTTTGTTAGAAAAGCAAAGCATATAAATTAAATTTATTTAATTATTTTTAGCATACCTATGTTCGTTACATTCCGAAAACAATTCTGAAGCGAAGTTTCTGTCTTGAAAATGAAAAATTATTTTCCTTAACATTTCTATTAATTACCGAAAGATTCCATTACTATTCTTGAAAATATCATCTACCCACATCCTTTTCATAAGTTCTTATCCTTTCAGATTTCGAATTCCAAAATATCTTCCTGCATTGCTATTTCCTATTTTCTACTGGTCTGGTCACATAATAAAAACAAATGCACCAGAAATTTCATTTGAGTAGAAAATCTTTCTCGTCCATTTTCTTAAGTCGTAGTTTAACATTATTGTGGCATGATTTCGTCGTCTAGCATTTCAATTTCCGAGAAGGAAAATAATTTTTCCATACTCTGGAATAAAATACAAGAGAGAAAAAATGTTTCAATCAAGGATTATAATACCCTCTCCCATTTGGCTCTAAAATAACTGACTCGTCGTCTATCCCATCTATGTCCAGGGATGAATAGAGTTTAGTCCCAGACAAATTAAAACAAGGAAATTGCCATTTTTAAGAGGCCGAAAGAGGAATCACAATGCAAATTTCAAATAATAAAGCTTACAGTTGAGATTTGTATGGAGAAAAGGTTATGGAACGAACACAGGGATAATTAAATAAATGGGAATGACCAAAGATAAAATTAATGGTTCAGACGATAGCTAGATAGAAATTAGTAAAAGCTATTTATTTCACATTAAATTAGGATTAGTTTACCTCAGTTCCCGATTAAGATAGATTCTTTTTCGTCCCGTTCGGTCAGATATGGCAACAGGTGTATTCAACTAAATGTATACGTCTATGTTCAAGGATAAGATGATGAGATTTATTTAAGGTTGATCTAGTATCCGACTGGATAAAGGGAATTTATTGATTTACTTGAAGGTTGTCTTGTAATATTAAATGTAAAAGGTGGGCAGCTCTCTATGTGATACTACCTTAATCCTTAGAAAAGTATTATACAATATAAATAAGTAAGAATGTAGGACTCTTATATGAGCGAATAATACGAATACCCACCAGAGCTATGTTGGTAGAAATTCCAATCTCAAGACAATTTCACGACCAATATTTCTGAGCTTTACTATAGAAAATTCTTAGAATTTCGTAACAAAATGTTTGCCTGTTCGAAATGAATTTCAGCTCGAATAAATTCCACAAAACTGTACGAATTTCATCAAATACCAAAAATTATTGGAAATCCTGAGCATTATCGTTTTAAGTTTTGGTGTGATTTCGGAATTGAAAGAATGTCTATGATCTTTGAATTTTTGAGAAAGAGTTTTACTATGGACACTACTCCAACCACTGTTGGTAGGCTGAGAAGAAAATCTGAAGCAAAAGATTGACTAAATATTGCATTTGCATGATAAATTTATCCTTTCCGACTTAATAATTTGATTCCCAATTAATTTAATGATTTTTATCGGAATTATTGAAGCTCATGCCGAATTGAATTATTAATCGTTAAAGGACTTGATTTGGATTTGGAAAAAAGTTTACATGGGCTTGAAAAAGGTATAAAATAATTGCAAATGGTGACATGGGAAAAAGTTATTTCAGTTTGTATACAGTTTTTTTGATTTGTAAAAACTTTAATTTCTAAAATACGCAGAAATTCTGGCGCTACCTTTGTTGGTATCTTTCATTAAATCATTATCAGAGAAAGCTTTTTGCGATGTTGTAAAAACTAAGATATACAAAAATATAAATCGACCTCCGTTCTTAATGCTCTGTCATTGATTTTTTAACGACCTTTGATACTATTCTCGGATCTCTAATCTTTAAAATCTGTCTCTATCATATCAGATGTTCCTACAGCTTTTTTTGCTAAATATAACATTATGATCAGTAAATTTTTCCATTTTGCAGCTATTTAATTAGAGTAGATTTTCAGTGTAGGTATTAAAAAAAATGGGACTAAGAGCGGATCCTTAAGGAACCCTTGCAAAAACAATACCGAGAATCTAAAGCTTATTTTAAATTTTAACTGCAAATGTCTATACCATTTTAGTTTATTATTTCATAGGTTTTCCCACCAAAATGCTCTCATAATTTTACAAAGGGTGTTTGAGCAAGAGGTGTAGGGTTGGAAATGCCTATTATTTGCCAGCTAGTCGCTTGATAGTTGTTAAATGTTGGCATTTGTCATCTAAGAACGTGGGAAATTTCCCATCGAATACCACACACACGTTGAATTTTATTACGGAAATTCGCGTTCAATTGCAGTTACGATGCGCAAAATTCGAGCAAATTATGATCATAATCATGTGCCTTCCGAGTCATGTGTGTGCAACCCACTCAAAAAATTTCATGAGAATGGCTCAGTACAAGATGTTAAGACACCGAAACGACTTCGTCCCGGACGTTTGACCAAAAATAACACCGCAGTGAAGGACAGTGTTGAAAACGACCCAAACACCTCCATTTGTCACCGTACTCAAGAACTCGACCTCTCCACGTTCATACTTCAGCGAATGTTGTCGAAAGATTGACTCTGCATGCGTACAAGGACCACCAGCTGCGCCGTACGTTATTTGATTGGGTCTTGGAAATAAATTCTACAGCTCTTGTTGGAACTCCTTATATGCTATAATTGCACATTCCCACGAATTCTTGAAATATTTTTCTGCCGTTCATAAGGTGTAAGGAAATGCAAACAGCTGACATTATACAAGACCCTGGACTTATTTCGCAATTTCGAGTAAAACAAAACTCTGAAAACCAAGTGACCCTTATGTAGTTTATGCCCGTATAACTGGTTCATAATACATATTCCTTAGTTTTATTGGTAGCTCATCTCCCAGGGAAAACTAAAAATTGTTAGTTCCAACCAAGGTTTTCGCAAATTTAAGAAGAACATCGTCTCTCAAAGACCAGCAAGCGAGAAAATAATAACCTCTTATCAGAATTCATTTTTCAGTCACAGTCTGTATTACGTGGAGTGTTATGGCTTATTGATTCCTATTAGGCTGCAATAGTTAAACTCGTCACTGGACAAGCTGACCTAGGTATACCCAAGCAAGCAGTATGCCGGGATTAAACGTCGTTTTTCTTTTACAGAATGACCTGTACTATAGGCAATTTCAGCGTTTATGTGCAATGCACAAACACAGTAATGGAAGGAAGGAATGGGATTGGGAAGGAAAAGCACGGGGAGTAAGAACGACCCTAACGAGTGAAGAAGCTGGTATATTTTTCAGTTGTACTGGCTGCTACTGACAAATATTTGCAGATGAATGATAGAAAGCGACCAGAAACCATTTACTAAGTACATAGAACTTCTTTAAGTGGAACTGTTTCACTTCTGCATCGTTTACTAATTTTATTTTAAATAATTTGCAATTGTAACTGAAAAATTCGGTGGTTGATTACCTATTGACTGTGAAGCAAGCACGCTGCCCACTACGCCACGAAAGCTTCAAAAATATCAATTAATAAAAAAAAATAACATCCACCCACTCAATCCTTCCACCCACCCAATCCTTCCACCCACCCAATCCTTCCACCCACCCAATCCTTCCACCCCCCTGCCCCTACAAACTCAAGAAAAAGGAGCCACAAAACTAGTTTAGAATCCCCTCCTGGCGAAAGAATCAGCTTGGCCATTTTTCTCAAAGCCACTGTCCCAGGACATAGTCCTATTAAAGACCTCAGACCAATTCATGGCTAGCGGATGAACTTCGAAGTCATATTCTTCTAATTTGACTTCAACATCTGTGTTAAATTCCAGTTGAATTTTAGGGTATTTTTTCCACTGGCAAGACATTTCTTCAATACAAATTGCTCATACCAGCTTCAATCTGAAAGTTTCAATTATCGTAAAGCGAAACGAAATCGAATAAACAGTATCGTTGCTGCTGAGTTCGATTTAAAAATGAAAATAGAATCCTTCTCTAAAGTTCATCCCTTTTATACTTCCAAAACACAAACTCGAATGCTATTTGATTTTCAGTTGGCCGCGTTAATCCAGTAAAAACCACTTGAATGCTATTCGACATGTGGCAAAATTTCGCATATGTTTCATTCCGTTGCTTTACAGTGCTCAAATGACAAAACGAAATGTGAGTTTTCATTTCGGGGACATTGACAAACTGGTGCAATATGTGGCGAATTCAAGCTTTAACATTTTTTTTATGTGATATAGCTAATCGCATACAATCTAAATGGGTACAAGTTAACGCTGACTTTATTTTTACTAAAATTTCAGGAAACAATGACATAAGTTTGCCATTTTAAATTTTCACAACAAATTCAATATTTTCCTATTCAAGTTGAAATTTATCGATATTTCCCTCCATATTGAATTTTGAATTTTCGTAATAAATTCCGTCATCAGCACGAGCAAAATTCACAAACTCCTTTGGAAAAACTTTCACATTGTGTGAAATTTATCGATTAAGTTCGATATTCAATTATTTGCTCGACATTACATAGCACAAATAGCATATACCAAATCTTTCATTTCATCCTAAAACGCTTAATTCTTGAAAGAACAATATCTACAAGAGATTGGAAACTTTTCACAAAACCAATACGGATTCCGTAAGGGGCGCTCTAGAATTGACGCAATAAAAAAAGTAATAGACATTGCTGAAAAGGCTACTGAAGGCAGCAGATAGTAGAATATTGCGCTATAATAATACTCGACGTCAAAAATGCGTTCAACTTGGTGACATCGCCGCATATCATGAATACCTTGCTAAGATTGGAAACACCACCATATCTCCTAATAATGATCAGGAGCTATCTTTCAGATAGAATATTACTATGATACTGAAGAAAGACTGAAGAAGTATAACATAACGTGCAGAGTCCCACAGAGCTCAGTACCAGGTCCCCTATCATGGAATATAAATCTCTTGGTACTTCAAGTCGTAAGATGTGACTTGAAGTACTAAGAGGGGTACAAATAATTGGCTACGTGGTTGATATAGCGGTTACTCTGGTAGCGAAAGACTTATAGAGTATCAACGACATAAGCAACAACGAGATTTCTGACATTAAAAATGGCTTAGAGCTAGCTGCACAAAAAACCGAAGTTGTTCTTATTACAAGCGAAAAACAAAGAGAGCATATAATGCTAAATATAGATTGACACGAAACCTATTACGTGTTCTCACCCTGGGAAGCCGTAGAAAAACCCCTCGCAAAAACAAAGAGATCATATAATGCAAAATATAGATTGACACGAAACATATTACGTGTTCTCGCCCTGGGAAACCGTAGAAAAACCCCTCGCACCAAAGGGTGGAAGGGACCAGGTCAACTCGTGCAGATGTGTCGTGGACGCCAGTGGGTCCTGTATTTAAGGCGCGTTTTTTCCACGATTCTCCGGACCGAACCACTGGTCACAAAAAAAGATCTATTACCACGCGAGAGAATAAAAAAAAGAGACGGCTGAAAACGAGCGTTTACGAATAATATGTAAAATATTCGTAAACGTTCAACAAGAATAAAAAAATTCACAATTTTAAAAGCAATGAATTGATGCCCTCTGGTTTTATTCCCAAGAAAAGCTCCTGCGATCCTTATCTATCTACTCTAACCGTTCGGGCCCTTGCTGACGCTCTCAATCCATAGTAGTACGTTCGATGTCGTTGCCTTGGACGAGCAAAGATTGTTGTACTCTACCTGATTCCTCTGCGCCGTTTCGTTGACTCCTCCTCGAACTATTTAAGAATTTCCCCCTAATCACGTGTTGATGTTCATTTTCGTTAGAAGAAGCGTAGCATTGATTATAACTCTTTTTTAAAGGAAGGCCCACAACTTGTGGTCCTTTCTTTATGTTAACTAAAAAAAACGCTTTCTTTTTGTATAAAAAAAGACACTAACTCGGGCATTTCGTGCTCGTTCAGCAACACTTCTTCAAAAATCCTCGAATCTCAAAATCGTCCCAGCCGGTTTTACTTTATTATTTTAATAATAAAGTATTGTGATCGACTTGGAAAAAAAAAATTTGCTGCCCTGAAATTTTGTTTTTTCGCGTTTCATGACCTAAAAATGCCTAAAAATGCAAAAAAAAAAATTCGTCTGTCTGTACGCCGTCCGCCGTACGCCGTACGCCGTACGCCGGTGTGTACGCTCAGCGCACACGTTCAAGATAGAGAGTTCATTTTTTGAGGGATTGTAGATAGTTGCGGATCTCATGCGGACACCCATTTTGCGGAGTGTACGAGTTCAGGAGGAGGCGGGGGGAGCGCTTAAGCCGAAAAATTTGAATTCATATATCTCAACCATGGTTACAGCTAGGAAGCTAAAAATCAACATACATATATAGCGGTTTGTGGGACAACTTTTAAAAAGAATTTAATTTTTTTATCCATTGGGGTGCAAAAAGGGGAGGCTAAGAACCAATTGTCGGCCGAATTTTTTTTTCAAATGATTATATCTTCGAAATTACTTACCATAACAAATTGATATTTTGAGACCGTTAAGCTGGCATATAGATCCACCAGAATCAGTTTAGACAAAAGCTAATTATTGTAAGGGGGAGGGTCAGGGGGGTGCAAAGAAAAACACTTAAAACTCAATATCTCGGCTATTTATTATTTATTAAGCTATGTAATTGAATCTTAGAATTTATATTAAGCTATACTAGAGAAATACGAGAAAAATATAATATTTGGACAAAATAGTAGTGCGGGGGAAATGGAGAGCATTTCAAAAATGGTGCACTTTCCAAAATTTCAAACCATTATAATTCAAATTCAAATTTTCAAATTTCGTAAAAATTTTGGGTCGGGAGGTGTAAGGGGAGGGAGGTGGTAACCAAAAATGTCGAAAATTTTAAGTTATTTTTTAAGGGCTCTGGTGAAAGATACAAAATTAAATTTTCCATGTAAATACATCTATTTGTTGTACATACAGAAAAAATAATAAAAATTCCACAATTGTTATGCACCGACCCCCCTGGTCGACAGTGCACAAGGTGTTTCATGTGCAATGAAAAAACCACATGAACTGAAATTTTTTGAATGAAACTAGTAGAAACTTGAAAATTTGTGATAAGCATTTAAAAAAAATGCCTAAATTTACGAAATATTAACTGGTCGAAAATCTTTAAAACTTCTACCCCCTCCCATACAAAATTATTTTTTCGACCATTTTTAAGAAATCAATTATCACGTAACTATTAAAACCTATCAATTTGAAATTTTGCATAAAAACTTAAAAAAATAATTGAAATGAAATTACGATAAAAGTTTTGAAATCGCGCCTGCCCTTCTACCCCCTCCCATACAAAAGTATCATTTCGACCAATTTCATTAAATCAACTAATAACCAACAAATTAAAAGGTACGAACTTGAAATTTTGTACGAGCACCTTACATGAGAAAAGAAAGAAAATTGCGTCACAAATTTTACTATTCCTTTACCTCCTCTACCCCCTCACATACAAAATTATTTTTTCGAGCATTGTTAAGAAATCAGTTATCAGCTAACTCTTAAAAAGCTATCAATTTCAAATTTTGTATAAAAACTTATAAAATTAATTGAAATGAAGTAGCTTTAAAAGTTTTGAAATCGCGCTTGCCCTTCTACCCCCTCCCATACAAAACTATGATTTCGACCAATTTCATTAAATCAACTAATAACCAACAAACTAAAAGCTACGAACTTGAAATTGTATACAAGCACCTTACAAGAGAAGCGAAATAAAACTACATATCAAATTTTACAATTCCCCAACCTTCTCTACCCCCTCTCATACAAATGTTCGGTTTCGTGAATGTAAAATACATCGAATTTTATGAAAATTCTATGCAACTTCGTCTATGAAACTGACATTCTATACAGAGAATATTGGACGTGATTCAAGCAACCAATTAAAAAATTATTAACATCCACCTACTCTTACCATCACGCCTCACCACTCCCCTCATAAGAACTCAAACTTGCATAAATAAACGAACGAAATATTGATTATAAGTACTGGAGCCTTTGAACGTTTCCGCAAAATGTTAAATTGACAATTGCCCTGCCCAAGAACCCCCTTTCACTTAGTCTTCCCTAACCACTCTAACATGCATATTGACTTTCCACGCATCCACAACTTGTCCCAAGAATAATAAAGTTTCGCCCGACTTGTTGGCAGTTTATTTGTTTCGGCACTAACAACGGCTTTTTTGGTCTTCAGCTTTGGTTATCTCAAACTTCGGCTTTCAGCTTTCTTTTATTTCTATGGCTGACGTTTTAACAGTTGTGTCCACACCATCCACTTATAAGCACCTTCCACTTCAGGTTTGGAATTTCTCCTCGGCCTAAATTTACTACTGACGAAATGACGTTATAGTTGTGCTGGGTTTCTAAATATTGTTTCGTATAGTGTTTCGTTTTGCGTCCTCTTTTTCTGGCTCGTTGTTCTCGCTGGGTACGTGGCTCGACGCAAGGATCTTTTTATTGTTTCTTACCAATTTAGTATAATTAACTCTCCTTTACTTCGTTTCTTTCAGCCTTAATATAGACGCGACATTCTTCGTGTTTGGATGCAGAATAAGCCTAGAAATGCGAAAGATGATTGCTCGAGGTGTTTGCCTAATCGTAGTGAAGATAAGTTATTAGAATTTCAACACTTGTGTTACGTAATGATTCAGATTGGTCAGATTAAAATGATAAAATGTAGTGAAGATAATACTACATCAAAATGGGAACTTGATTTGGATAACTGAGAGACTAAGACTCGGATGCATTGCCGGCAGTCAGTTCTAGACAGCCGAGGAATAATATCCAAAAACCGGTGCGTGCGCGTGCAATTTAGGAGTAAGTCACTATCGAATTTAAAATATTAATCGTTATTTTTTATTACTTGCAATATGATTTAAATCCGTATCTTTTCTTCTTTTAGGTGACTCGACTACGTTACGGTGGAATCGTAACAAATCATATCCCAACCATCCATTAAGTGCTTGGATTTTATGACTGACGCAAGTTTACCTTTTAAGACGAACATCGAAACAGCGTGTACAAAAGTGGGATGAGTGAACTCTGCCCTGTGTAGAATAATGGAGAACACTGACGGAACCAGCTAAAAAATTAATATACTTCTTTCAAGAGTGATGGGAAGTATAATAATGTATACTGCATCGATATGAAGTGAAGCACTGCAAACTTATGCGGAGATATTCATAGAATGAGTATGCTAAGGGGTTGCAGTGGATTTCATACAATTTCATATGACGCAGCGAATGTGATAGCTGGTGTAGCACAACGAATATACCACAAAAAGAACATGATATGCCAATGCTTAACTGTGGAAGATAAAAAGAAGACCAACCGGAAAGTACCGATGCTTGACAATTGCAGTGGAACACCATAGAGACAAAGGCCGATGGACGTATAGACTCATAAAAGACGCAGATAAGTGGGTTGGACGGAGGCATGGTGAAGTGGATTACTACATCACACAATTTCTGTTAGGGTCGCTAGTCTCTAAAGATAATTGCAGGAGTTGGTAAAATCTCATCCTACAGCTACCCACCTCCGGAGGGGGCATCCAATGAATGTGAAATATTTTTGATTACAATATCAATATATCTATATTTTTTTTAAATTTCCAACAACAACAAAATATCTCTCATTTTGCAAAACATGGTAAAATTTAAGTTCAGATTTAAATCGTTTTTCAAAATACTACTCATCTGTCAATATAATCACTCTGTAATCAGAAATAACAAAAACGATGTAATCAATTTTCAGCTCCCACTAATTTATTTGCTACATTATTCTTCTAAATCTCGTTCGACTATATCGACTGAAATAACCATGAAATAATATTTTATTCATAGTTTTTTTCACTCCATACGAAAATATCTTTCGAAAATATGTGAATCTATTACTGTCGCTCTAAATGTCACGATGCTTCTCGAAACTCAACAGGATCTCATAAAGCTCGATTCTATTCTATTATCTTTTGACTTCATTAGCATTCATGACATGTATGAGCACTACTCCTTTCCCATTGACGAGCCTTTCAAGACCTACTAAAACCACAATTTTACCCTCATCATATGTCAATTTGCATTGCTCTCTAGAAATAACCGAATAGCATTTCTTTTGACAAAAAAAAAATTAATATTTAAATTATAACAAATTCTCTCGAAGAAAGGAACCGAATAACAAGAGAAAGGATTTTCAAACAGGATGGTAGAACATCTCATAATTTATTAAGGGCCCATATCCTGTTAATCTGCCTGCAAATTGGATGTGTCGACAGTTTCTTTAGATCCTCTAATTGGTAGACTTCCAAAGTAATGAGAAAAAATTTGTTGGATCTCGAGTAAGACACAGCTTCCAATGTTACTAGCTTTGCTTGGTAAGTACGAGTACATAAATGAGTTTCAAGCTCATCTTAATAATGTTAATATTCTCATGTGTTCTCCATATGAAAGAATGATGGTGGATGCTTTCCTTTCGGTTTGGAACAAAATCCTAGGAAATGAGATGAAATCTTTTTTGTTGAACTTGCCACGAGAAGTTTGTCAGCATCAGCGACCATGTCATAAAGATGCGTGGAAAGATTCGCATAATTCTTACTTATGCATATATTATACACATTTTAGTGTATAGCTCTTTGACATTTACTGCTAAAAGTCATCATTGTGTTAGAAACACTCATTTGAAGGTTGCGTGATTTTGTAAAATACTGGCAAATTAAATAAGTTGACTCTTTCCATTTTTTCGTACTTGTCGAATAATAAAAATTTATTATGATGGTGTAGTACGTGTTTTTATCTAATTGGATGGAGTCATAGTTAGTGATATGGGAGGATTTTTCATTAAAACGTCGTGGTTTTAGGTTAAGTTGATATAAACTTTTGTAAAACTCGCGCTAAAGGTTCATTTCGTAATAAATGTATCTCAGGTCCATTTATCTATGCATCCAAATGCTTTAGGTCTAGCATAATAATTAATATTATTGGGAATACAAATTTATTTGATTTATTTATTTTTTTTTTTTTCAAAATTTGAGCCTATATTGTGCAAAAATGGTTAAATATTTATTATTCAAAGAAGATGCCCATAATTAACCACAACGTTTTCCCATCCTTCTGGCAGTAAACAGGTTCCGCGTCGAAAAAACTGCTCTTCTTTTGAGTCGATCCACGAATCGACCCACTTTTTGACTTTTTCGTAAGAATGAAACTGCTGCTCAGCCAGACCATGCGTCATCGATCGGAATAGGTGGGTGATGTCAGGAAAATACAGCAGGTAGGGTAGGATGTCACATTTCAGTGTCTCCAGGTAGGTTTTCACAACCTAAGGAACAAGCTAGGGTGTAGCTTAGTGGGTAGCGTGTTGGTCTTGTAATGCGAAGGTCGTGAGTTCAAATCGCGGTCGGCGCAATATATAATTCTAGCACATTGCCTGCTTGGATATACCTTGGTTACCTCAATCTACGAAAATGAAAAATTCGTAGAAAGAGGGTTGTGCGAAGGGCTAACAACCCTTCCACAAGTAATGAAAAATATTAAGGAACCTGAATGTCAGGAGGCCAACGTCCGATTTGGGCTGTAGCGCTATTGTAGAAGAATGTGGACGAGCGTTGTTGTACAGTAAAATCATTTTGTCTGTCTTGGTACTGTGGCCCTTTTCCCTTCAATACTTGGCTTAAATGAATCAATTGCAGTCGACAGTAATCTCCCGTGATGGTTTCACTCGGTTTCAACAGCACATGATATACCATAAAAATGTTGTCTCTTCCACCGCCATGACGGTCGTCGAAGTCAAAATCACCGCTCTTGAAACGTTGATACCACTTAGGATACATTCTTACACCAACAGCACCCTCACCATAAGTTTGCCACAGCCACAGATTTTTTTGAATTCAAAGCAAAAAGCTAAACTTCTCACAAATAACGCGTATTTGGCTCAAACTTCGGCATATTCGCGCACACAAAAGTTTATGACGCCGATCAAATTTCACAAATCTAATGATGAGGAGCCTGTCAGTAGGTGCATCATTTTACCATGTGACATTTTTGGTCTGTCATTGTTGATCAGCATTTACTGCTGGCGCTATCTATTGGAAAACGGTGGGTTTCAATTTGTACTCCCGATTACGACTTCAATTACGTAAATTTGAAGGACGAATTTTAGAGTGGAGATGGTAATATCAGTTTCTTGTGCATGTCAAGTATAATTAAAAATTTTCTTTCATAATGCTAAGCTGCATTTATTAAGGATTCTTGACTTGGTTTGGAGATAGTTTTCACAGTGCATTTCGAATTGAAATGAAGGATTTCCGGAGCATAACAGTGTGAAGTTCGAAAATCTTTCCATTTAATTTCGATTCTCAACTTTCCTAATAAAGTCCTGAGCATTGGATTTCACTCAGACGTCTTATTTAAAATGTGCTGCGAAATTTGACATATTTTACTATTTTTCCGATAGTTGAATCATTGCAAACTGTGGTGTAATCCTTCGTTATTCGTTTAACCGACTGGCAAAAGTAGAGAGCTA
Organism: Chorisops tibialis; assembly: GCA_963669355.1. Classification (NCBI taxonomy): domain Eukaryota; kingdom Metazoa; phylum Arthropoda; class Insecta; order Diptera; family Stratiomyidae; genus Chorisops; species Chorisops tibialis. The sequence goes on from OY770262.1 coordinate 293,633,750, forward strand.
TGTATGATTCCCGAGCACACTGCTTACCACAGACCAGATTACTTTTGTCCAGGATGCAATGCTTGAAGCAATTTTCAGTAGTAAAAGCAATATTAAATCGACATTTGAAAGCATTAGCTTCAAGCCTAGATGCGTGCTGATCGACTACCAAGATATTGGCATGTGAAGATGGTTAAGAAGCATTACGCCAACGGTAGAATCTTGGTATAAATCTAATCTCACTGCGGTGACATGTGACTACATTATCCGTCCACAAGACGTCATAGCCAATTTCCAGAAAAGTGGGAGCATGAGTCCAGAAAAGATGTAGGGGTACCCAGAAAGGCAAAACAAAGATTGAAGTGGAAAATCCTGATTATTCGTAAGGAAGGGAGAAACAACATACTGTCTCAGCTTGCACTTTGGTCGTGTCGACTTCAGACCAAAAACCGACCGAGAAAAGATCGAACGCAATCGACCACGAAACAACCTGTACTGGAGCATAAAGGCTACAAGCAGGTGACGGTAATGACGGTCAGTGTAGCATCTGTCCTGGAGGAGAGGATGGAGGATGTAGGACGCTCAACGTCTGGCATGTCTAGCTCCTGCAATACTAGTACTAGATACTGATCAATTAGCGGTCCGTGGAGTTGCGAAGTTCCAAAAGCAAACTACTGTACGCAGCAAACCTGAGCCAGTAGCTACTCAATAGTGGGAGAGTACATGCAGATAGTAGAAAATGAAATATTCAAGAGAAAGTATCCTGATGTGAAGCTATTGTGCTTCCATGGATTCATCGACTCACAATAATTCATCTCAACAATCATAGTTCTTTACAACAGTCATAAGCTAGGGTGTAGGCTAGCGGGTAGCATGTTGGTCTACAATGCTGAATGTCGTGAGTTCAAATCCCGATCAACTTATAATTTAAGCACACTATCTGCTTGGTCACTTCAATTTATGAAATGAAGAAAAAATCGTAGATAGAGGGTTGTGCGAAGTGCTAACAGCCCCTCCACAATAAGTAATGAAAATTTAAAGGAACCTTAAGGTCAGAAGACCAAGGTCCGATTTGGACTGTAGTACCATTGTATCCTATAAATTCCATTCAGTAGTTCTTGCGCGATCCCAACACACCTAAACAAACAAAAAAAAAATGATAAAATTTCAAAACTTTGACTTATTGAGTTCTTCGACACCATTAATCATTTTTTCAATAACATCCTCCATGAAGAGCGATTTTTCACGAAACGATTTTATTACATTCTTTGCTATTCGTACTCTATTTTCATATTCGAGCGATTACGCTCAAATCTAAATTTCATCAAAATTCTATATAGTACACCGTATGCTCTGGAATAGCAATTTCCATAGAATCTCAATCTCATCACTTCGAATCCGAACCATTTATGGTGAATTTATGCAAAGGATTTTCTCTAATATGCACATACTAATCGAAATTGGAACGTTTTACCTTGAAATCGGAATCACACTTTAATCCCAGTACGTTCATTTTTATGCAAATTTCGCACTAGTTTTTCGAGTATGTACCATATTCTCAATAAGTGAGATATAGAATTCCTTTCTTGTCAGCGAACCGATGTAAGTAGTAAATTCTCATTTTATGTTCTGGATTCCTAAGCTTTCGTTGCCAGCCACTTACGATCGTGAAAATTGCCGGCATATTTCTTCGAAACGTTTTCAACATTTCATCTCGATTTTATCATTTATTTGTGTTATAATAGATACGATAAAAATATCGTCGTGTGTTTATCGCAAGCATCTGCCTCTGAACTTTACGATTTGCTCATTATTATTTTGATGACTTCATACATCGACGCCTTTTCTGAGAACCCCATAAGAAAGTAATGAGGAATGTTGCAAAGGAGCCGTTTTATTCTGATACTTGTATCGTATATAGTAGCACGACACTTTCGTACTCGGGGTGAGAATGTTTTAATGTTTTCAACCCCAATTTTTCCTTCATTCATACATGCATATGCGATCTATATGAATCAGGTCGATTTGTGTGACTACACTTGACCATTTCGAGGAACATTAAGTACGAGACGAACCGTGAAAATTATGTTGACATGTAATGTGTGTCAGAATCAGGGTTAATAAAATCTGAAAAATGTATAAGACTGCACTTCACCGTCAGTGTTGAACTTTTGGCTTAATAGAGATGTTGATAAAAGATTTAGTTTAGACCGTGCTGTTTACAACTAGTTTTACGTAAGTCGATTTACGTAGTACTAATATGCATTGGTATAAACACACTAAATTTCGTAAAACTAGTACTACATTAAGTCAACTTCAGACGCGGAGCGGTGTTGGCTTATAAATGTGATTCAAATTTTGACATAAACCCACAATAGCAACGAAGAGATGAAAAAACGCGCATACGTTGGCGATGTTTGGCAGCTAATCAGCAAATTCAATCAATCGGAAGGAAAGTTCAAGGAAAAATTCTCCAGATACTGTACGTGAAGTTACTGTAGAGGCCACTTGGAGCGGGTAGGAAAACCGTCAGCAAGACTCTATTCGACAAGCAACTATCAGTAGAGCTAAAACAGTTGAGCCTTAAAGAAATTAAATAGAGATTAAGCAGTGCTGCTATGAGATGGTATACGTACCACCGTAATCGCTGCAAAACAGCGAATGAAGCGTACGATCTTCTATGCCAACCAATGCAAAAGGCGTTATCACTTTCTCAGAATAACGCAATGAAAAGGGGCAGAATCTCATCAACAACACCGCCATCTGTCGGACGTGATAAGAAAGGCCACAATACCTTAAGCAGAAGCGTATTTCATAGACCCGCAGAAGAGGCTCAATCTCCAACGTCGGGCACCAGCTATAGAAATACGGTTAAAGGGATCAGGATTGGCATTATACATACCGAACATTGGCATAATATCATAATATGAAAACAGCTAGCAATAAACCAAAAATCCATACTGGTCGAATTCCCAAGAGCGGCTGAAGAGGGAATTAGTCCACAATTTGGTGGACTCAGCCTCAAGCCAGGATAGCTAATCGTTTGCCTAGATAGGCAAAACACATCCTGTTTAGAATAAGCAGATTCGAGCGTCAAGCCGGGACAGTTTATTAAAATCACGACCGTCCGAGAGGAATATATTCCGCGATTAGAAATAATCATGGTATATTTTTCTCATGGGGAAGATTCGCCAGAGAAGATAACCACCCCCATTGATGCTCAAAATGCTTGTTTGTGTGCTTCTAATTGAAAAGTCCTTAGCAGGAGGGTGGTAGGTACAAACACCATAATAACATCTAACATCGACGGCCAATATATGAAAAATCATTAACAAAATAGGTGCAAAGTCTCAAGTGTGACTCTCTGCCCCAAGGTCAAAGAAGTTAGAAGCAGCAAGACGCAGCTCTCCGAAGACGATGGTTAACCTGAATAACTTAAAAGTTATTCAGGTGAATGTTGATTGTACAACAGCGGCCGTGGATGTAATTACGTGGAGGTACGCAAAGGAGGAACTCCATGTAGCCCTTCTACAGGAACCAAGGGCCAGGAAGAGAAAAATTATTGGTATTCCTCGAAAAATGCTGATCTTCGTCGGACAGAGAGATATCTCCTAGGTCGGTAAAAGCATTCAAAGAGCTATAATTATCATATGACACCTCTATCCGATCTGAATTGTATACTGACCTAAAGTACGACGCGAAAAGATCATAACAAGTTTCTCCGATGTCATTGGATGAAATGCCTGAATATTCCTTCGACTGCGCTTAGAGTTTAAATGTACCCAGAAGACTCTACTATTGAAAGAAAAGATATCTGGATTTTACACTGTTACGCTTTATTATTCATGACGTTTCGGTCTCTGCTGAGGCCTTTATCAAACTTACACCAAACCATTCGACTCTACTATTATTTTTAATATTTGATTCTGTCAAGGATAAGTACCGATCATAAAGAAAACGATTCAAAAAAATCGAATTCCTTCCTAAAGGTACGTTTACATCTGACGCTTCTCTCCGGACATAAGTGTCAAGTGCCCGACAGGAATTCGCATTGACTGTTTACATCTGAGAAAAATTACCAGACACTTATGTCGTGAATAAGTGTCCAACAGTTCTCGCAATGTTGAAATTCGGAAGAAATGTCCGACCCGTTTACATACGGACACAAGTGCCGTACATATCTTCCATTCTGCAGTTCAGTTTATGTGGTCAAGATGAATTTTTTTTCATTTTAAGAAATTTTGTAGGGAAAGTGGTGGAGGGGATGATGGCATTGAACTAATTTTTTCACATCCCGCAAGAGTTGCCATCAAAATGTTTTATACAAAATTTAGGTTTCAAAAATTTAATAGATACTGTGCACAATTTCAACTCGATCAATTTTATACGTACTGAGTAAATTTGTTTATAGTATGTATTTCATAAAAAAGTGCAGTTTGTATGGGAGGTTCTGGAAGGAAAGGGAGGACTCAAAAAACTTTTATATAGTAGATTGAAATCATAATTAAAGTAATATATTACAAATTTCGCATCAATAGCATTTACTTTTCGAACAAATCCGTTTATTTTCAAATTGCGTAATTATGTATGGGGGTAAATAATAAAAAAATGCAACAATTTTGAAATGCTCCCCATTTCCCCCCACTGCTATAAGGCACAAATATTATATTTTTCTTATATTCCGCTAGTATAGATTAATTTATGTTTCAATTACATAGTTTAAGAGATAGTCGGGTTATTAATTTTTAGGTGCTTTTCTTTACGTTCCAAAAGAACTGCATTGCATCCTACAGTTTTCCCGACACTTATTGCAAAAGTAGACGAGCAGTCAACTTCTGCGATAAGTGTCGAGAGAGCTTGAATTTACAAATAATCAGCGTTTACATCTGTTTGGACAGACGTGTCGACACTTATCTCCGATAGTAGAATATAAGTGTCGGACATAAATTCATCTCCGTTTACACTAGTCACGATTTCTCTTGGACATAAATTCGGGCAATAAGTTTCAGATGTAAACGTACCTTAAGATGCAGGAAAATGATGTGGTCAGTTATGCTTTTTGTTATTTTGAGCCTCTTTTTTTTTTTATACACGGGAACGAATAAATCAAGAGCCATCTCAAATCTGGATCGAACAATTGAAAATGTGTCCCAATCAATCGATTGAAAATAATCGTTCAATGCAACAAAATCCGCTTGAAAAAATTGAAGTAAGATCAAGAACTGCTCGAAGATAATTTGTTTTCTAGAGCGTAAAATTTAAAAATAATAGAAATAGCTTTATGATTAATTGAGTTTTTCAAAAGAAGAGGATGCACCTTATGTAAATAATGTTCAATATCGTTACTAATGAAAAGTAAATCTAATAATATATTAAGACTATTTTTCACAAAATTTATTTGGAATAAGTGAAGAGAAAGTAATGAATCGATGACTAAGAATTCCGTGGGTGTTTTCATATTAAAGGATATGAAACATTTTTCTTCATCCGAGAATGTCCAGTTAATGTCGCCAATGTTAAAGTTATTATATATGATTTATGTAACGCAAGCTGACAAAAATGACCTTATCCTGAAAATTGACTTCATTTTTTGTACTTCAAAATTCAAAACACCATAACTTTATCAATTTTTGAGATCTTTGGTAAGATAAAGTTTCTTTCGTTAGCTTGCGTCAATTATATTTTTGCCATATCTTTCGTCGAACGAAGGTCTTCTTGTTGATCTTTAATCATTTTTGAAGGGTCGTGGTCTACTAAAATCTTGGTAACCAGCCTGTGATAGCTAAAGTCACTGTATAGAAATGGACTCCCTCTTATTAGAGTTGGGACACTAGGTTCCAGCAGAGAGTGAGAGATTTTCAAATCGAAGATTTTAGAGCAATTATTTTACCTTAATTTTTTGCGATCGAATTTCTTTATCGTTGAAATTTTAAGCTTAATATTAATTTAAAATCCCGAGAATTACGTTTCAAGTAGATTTTAGTGGAAACGCAATTTGAAATCTGAGAGTGTTATAAGTATGTAACGCCATGAAATAAGGCTCGGAGAAAAAACTGAATGATACAGAAGTTCATATAATCACTCAAAAATCTCAAAACCGGATATTCGTCCGTCTGTCTGTCCGTGCGCTCTCTAGCTTGAGAGTGCGTTGAGCTAGATAGTTCAAATTATGTACACATCATTTTGGACAAAAAAATAAGGTCAAGTTCGTGAACAGGCCAAATCGCTCTACTACTTGTACCACCTCCCATACAAAATTACACAATTTCGCAATTTAACATTAAACGGATTTACTCGAAAAGTATAAATGCTATTGATCTGAAATTTGGAATGTAATACTTTTATGATGATTTTAATTTACTACATAAAAACTATTTGTGTGCTCCCCTCCTCTCACCTCCTCCCATACAAACTGCACTTTTTTTTTTGCGATAGTCAGCAAACACAATGACAGTCGGCGAATACGTCGTACGGACGACGGTCGGGTTGACAGTCCGCAAATATGTGGGTTGTTCTGGGTATAAAAAGAGCGAGCGTTCATGAAAAGAGGCAGTCGATGTTCGCGAAAGCGTCGAGGGAGGATGGTAAAACGATTAGGTCCTGTAATCGACAGCGCGAAGATTAAGACGGTGTAGTGGACAAGATAAGTACTAAAGTGATTATAAGAAGGTGTAAAATAATCTTCGTGCTTATTTTAATTAAAATTCAGCGACCCCGAGCGCATTTCAATATTAAAGATGCTGCCTGGAACTCTAGTGAACATAACACGGATACATCCTTTTATTTAACATAATTTTATCTAACGACGGAAACAAAAAATGATAAATCAAATTATTACAATCATATAATACTGCAAGAATTTTTTCATTTCAACATTTTCCAGATGTTTCACGAAAAAATTTAAATTTTCCCACGTATACATATGATAGAAAATGTTCTCCCAGCAATGCTCCCAAATGTACATCATGACAATTTCATGACATTTATCCTTTTGTTGTGTTTCTCGAACGGTTTTATTACAAAAGTTCACGCTTAGCGGTCTCAAGAGTGTCATGTTCAAATATCTTGACGGCGACTGGCAACGACGACAACACTATAAGAACTTATTCAAATATCCTTTCGAGAAAAAGTTTAATTTTCTTTCTCGTACTATCGATAAGATAAACGAGTCAAACGTGACATACTGTGCAAAATGGTTTTTGTCGGAACACCTAAAAGATTATTAGGGATTTGTAAACTAGAGTTTTGTTCTAAGCAAGGACATTTATTTGTATATATGTACTATATAGGACAGAAGTAAGACAATTACATGCTTTCGATATTGATTTTTTGTGCTATATACGAGTATCTCCAATTCCAGACGTTAAGTTTGATTAATAAATTAAAGAACGAATTTAAGAGATTTTGGTTCGGATTCGATAGAAGATATGCGATTCGATTGCATCGTTACATTTAATTCAAGCAAGACTACTGCTGCCATGTCCACTACAAGAATGCAACTGTCTCGGTAATACAAGTCAGCAAAGAAATGGGAAAGTGTATTTTATTTGAATTATTTATCACTTCGCAAATATTTTGAGGTTTTTTCAATTAGACATGGAAAGACATCAAGAGCAGTATAAAGGGGGTAAGTTTTCTGTGAGCTAGAGTGGAACCTAGTAGGTAGCGCGTTGACCTACAATATGGAGACCGTGAGCTCAAATCCTGGTCAACGCATAGTTCCAGCATATTATCTGCTTAGATATACCCTGGTTACCTCAATTTACGAAAACGAAAAATTCGCAGATAGAGCGTTGTATGAAGAGCTAACAACCCTTCCAAAATAAGTAATGGAAACGTTAAGGAACTTGAAGGTCAAGAGGCGAAGGCCCGATTCGGGCTATAGTCCCAATGAAGAAGATGAAGTTTTCTGTGGATTCTAGGTTCAAGGTTGGCTCCTTTTTTTCTAGGTCGTCCGACAATGTGGCCCGGCACCCAGCAAAATTCGAACTTTCTTTTAGCACAAAGATTCTGTAGTTGATAGCTGAATACTGTCTTAGACTTGATAGTACAGCGCTGCAGTCCCTTTAAGGTAGCCTGACTATTTATATACAAGTTAATTTTGCCGATACTGATTCCCGGCATGCTAGCGATTTCGGTTGCCTTCTGGATTTCCAGAATTTCTATCTGAAAAATCAATCATTCGGCAACTTGAAGAATGAGCCAGTTGGAACACCCAATCCTCCTTCAATTTCGGATCCGTCAGTATATAGGCACCCTACGGGATCCATCGTAGGGTGCCCAGTTCTTGGTTCTCAGTGTCCGGTACACGCATCGCGAACTTCCTGCCAAGCCCAGCCGTTGGAACCAATGAATCTGTGGTTATTGCTGGTAAGCTTGTGTCCATTCAGGCGCGTCTTAAGTTGCTTAAACCACTTGAGCCGAGATTGGCTGCTAAGAGAGTAAGATGTTCAGCGAATCTGAGAATGTGATCTTAAGAGCCCTAATGATTGCTCGACATGCATGTCTTTGTGTTTTTTTTTCAATATTCAGTCCCCACATTCTACAAAATATCATTTTGCACAAGTAGAAAGCGATGAGGCCCGAGTTGATTGCTCATCAATATTTTGTTTCCATGTTAGCTTACTATCAAAGATTAATCCTTGATACATTGCACGGTTGGTCAGAGTCAGTACCGTGTTTCCAATATTCGGTAGCCTAAGCTCCTGAGTTTTAGTTTACGTGGTGAAGAGCACCAGTTTCGTTTTATGGGTGTTGGTATACTTACCGGATACTCCTATCACTAAGTCATCAGCATAATCCACAACAATTACCCCCAAAGTTCCCAGGCTTTGAATATGGCATTCAGAGACAGTACCCACAAAAGTTGGAGATAATACTTCGCCTTGTGGCGTTCCTATACTAGTGCGTTTGCGGGAGTGTGCTTTACACCATTGCGACGATAAGGAAATTTTCGATCAATTCGGTGATCGTTTTATTTACTTGAGTACAGCGGAGAGCCTCCATACTAGCTTCAGTTGTTATATTTTGGAAAGCTTCCTTTATGTCTAGGAAAGTAGCAAGAGTATACTCCTTGTGCAGTAGGGATTTTTCCGTGCCTATCACTACGCGTGCTCGGCTTGAAAGATATTTTCTGGATTCATGGTATTTCAGATGTATTCATCTAGCGTTTTTAACATGAAAGACGTTAGAATTTTGGGTTGGTAGTCCTTAGGTTAATACCTTTCCTGCTTTGGTAGGAGTACCAATCGTGCTTCCCTTCATATTTAGTGTACGCAGTTTAGTTTGAGCTAGAGTGTAGCCTAGTGGGTAGCGTGTTGGTCTTGTAATGCGAAGGTCGTGAGGTCAAATCCCGGATGACGCAATATATAATTCCAGCACATTGCCTGCTTGGATATACATTGGTCACCTCAATCTACGAAAATGAAAAATTCGTAGATGGAGGGTTGTGCGAAGAGCTAACAACCCTTCCACAATAAATAATGCAAAATGTTAAGGAACTTGAATGTCAGGAGGCCAAGGTCCGATTTGGGCTGTAGCGCCATTGTAGGAGAAGTAGAAGTTTAGTTTGAAGTTTTCTTTGAAAATCGTTGTCAGCAATGGAATCACCAGCGATTCCACATTTCGCATCATCGTAGGTATTATTCCATTCGGTTTCGGTGACACAAAACGGTGGAACGAGCTTATAGCTAACTTTAGTCTTCATTTTGCGAAGTTCTGGAACATTTTCCAGTTGCGCTTTGCCTACTACTGAGAAGGTGGAGTCGAGGTCCTCGTAGCCGGGGAAATGATGGCTGACGAAGGGTAAAAACCTTAACTCCAGTCTGTCTGTCTGAAATTTTTTTTATGTCATTGTTAGCAAAAAAGAAGCTTTAAGTTTGTGAACATTCACGCCTTCTACCACACGATATATTTAATAAAAATATTTTAATGACGATTTGAAATTTCGTGAAAATTCCATGGAAGGGAGTGCAGTTGATAAATATATATAATTAATTGCAATTTTTTTTATTAAAATAATTTCGACAAAAATTCGCATTTCTACCTTAAGGAGTGAGCGTATCGTAATATTTGGGGTTAATGGTATTCGCATCACCATATTTTGGCCAAATTTTCAAGTTGATAGCTTCAATAGTTTTGCAGATAAATCTATTTATTGAAATGTTGAAATTTCGTGAATTTTGTATGGAAGGAGGTAAAAGGACCCGTTCACAAACATAAATTTAATTTTTTTTGAAAATGACTAATACAAAATTTCAGTGCAAAAGCTCAATGCGTTCGACAATTATGTTGTAAACAAACAGACCGTCTGTCACTTAGAATCGATGTTTTCGAGCAAAAACAAATATTTCTGTACCCTTGACCACTCGGTGCGAGCATTACTTCTTAGCGTTACAAACGGTAAGATAAACAAAATTTACTCTCAGATTTCATCTAGAGCATAAAACAACATAAGATCGATTAATTGCATTAAAGATTTTCTCCCATAAAATTATCATTATTGAATTTTCTTTACAAAATGAGGCAATGTAATACGAATCAAAATTCTGTTAAATTTTTTATTGAAGAAAATAAATTGCCAATTAAAAACGACTGTGCAGAACTAACATAAGCACTCTACTCTAAGCAGAGACTTAATTCTTTACTCCATATTTGGTTTAAACTGCTTGTGTTCCGACCCGATTATTATCTTCTAGTTTCGATTCCATCTTCCAAGTTATACAGTACATAACTTATATTGCACCATACTATTACCGACTACCTACTTAAAGCATTAACTTTCAACTTAAACACTTCCAAGCTGTCAACTATATTCTCTCAAATAGACAAACTTTCGATTCATATGCCATCTTCATGAATGCAATCTTATTCCACCCTCTATCAAAATCCAAGGATGAATAATTACCAAGTTTTCTTGTAGCAATTTTCTTGCATTCATTTTTCAACCGTTCTCAAGATTATTCCAAACCCATGCATTTTTTCATAATGAAAATAAAGCGAACGAATTTACGTATGCACATTTCTAGCATCAGTACTTGAATAAAATGTTGATGTGGTATACACATTGAGCTTTTTTGATAGCGACACTTTAATTTCTATAACTCATACGCTAGAGAAATGCTTAACACCAGCTTCGCTACTCCTTCGCGTGTCTTTCGAACGGCCTTTGAGCGTATTAAAAACGTGTCATGACTGTGGATTTGAGATTTCGCACTCAAGAATTTAATTAAAGAAATCCCGGAATTGCCCGACAGTAAAATCCATAGCTAACGTCGTCGAGCCGACTTAAGATATTCGTAATATAGTCGAGATAGATGCGTACGGTGGTGACTTTTATCGATCTTTTCAAAGTTTTTCTTTTCAAGACGGCGGCGTCGTGCCAAGTGGCTATAGTTCTATATCAAAAGATGACTTAAGACTGTGACGCTAATTGAGACATCTACAATCGAGTTAAAAAGAAAATAGCATTAAAAAAAAAAAAAAAAAATTTTCTCATCGTAAACAAAGTGTGACGGCGGATTCATTTAGTGTCTTAATGATAGTGCGGTTTAGCGTAAGAAAATTTTCTCGCGTTTTTCTTATTGTGTCAGGTGAGATGAGATACTAACTAAGGAGATGAAAATTAAGTGCCATCGTAGACTTGGTTTATAGTTGAGAAAGATGAAACATTAAATTACTTTAAATTACTTGTTGAATTGAATAATGCGAGTTTGATCAATGTTTTCGTTTGGATTGTGCGCTATCATTCAATGCGAATGATTAGCTAAAAATAACCAAGGCTAAGAAGTTATTACGAAGGCGACACTGTTCTTAATAAGTTACTATTGTATGAGAATGATAACAAAATTGACCTTTTCCAGTATTCGGTACAAAAACAAACATTTAGTCCGATCTTCTACAGTAGCTTCAACCATAGCTTTACGCAGAAGTATGTGGACAAGAAAAAATGCTTCGGCTTGGGAGTCTGCTTCGACTACAGCTTTCGATGAAATCTGAGAGTATTCTAAGTTTGCTCTTAAGTTAGTAACGCTGAGAAACAAGGCTCAGAAATAAATCACTGGTAGAGAATCTAATATTATCACTTAAGAATCTGTGATTTATGGCATACAAATTATTCCACCACCTCCCAGACATACTGCACTTTTTCACGAAATACTAACACCTATTTTCTCAGTACATATAACATTAAACGATCTCAAATTTTGTACTAAATACATAATTATCCTTGTTATTAAGATCGGGGAAAAATTAACTGATTAGCTTCACTCCTTCCACCCCCTCCCATACAATGTGACACAATTTCACGACTATACAGATAAACTGCCAACAAGTCGGGCGAAACTTTATTATTTTGAGGACAAGTCGCGAATGATGTATGGAAAGTCAATATGCAGGTTTGGGAGACTAAGTGAAAGAGAATTCTTGGGCAGGGCTGTTATTAATTTAACAATATTTCATTCGTTTATACAAGTTTGGGTTTTTATGAGGGGAGCGGGAGGGGTGATAGTAAGAGTGAGTGGATGTTAATAGCTTGTTAATTGATTGCTTGAATCATGACCAACATTCTCTGTATAGAATTTATTTCATAAACGAAGCTGCATAGAATTTTCATAAAATTCGGTGTATTCTATGTTCATTCACTAAACCGAACATTTGTATGGGAGGGGGTAGAGCGGGTAAGGAAATCGTAAAATTTGTGATGCAATTTTATTTCATTTCTCTTGTAAGGTGCTCGTACAAAATTTCAATTTCGTAGCTTTTAATTTGTTTGTTATTAGTTGATTTAATGAAATTGGTCGAAATCATACTTTTGTATGGGGGGTGGTAGGAGGGCATGCGTGATTTCAAAACTTTTGAGGCAATTTTGTTTCAACTATTTTTAGAAGTTCTTGTGCAGAATTTTAAATTGATAGGTTTTAATAGTTAGGTGATAATTGATTTTTTGAAAATGGTCGAAAAAATAATTTTGTATGGGAGGGGGTAGAAGTTTTAAGGGATTCGACTAGTTAATATTTCATATATTTATGGGTTTTTTTAAAATACATTTTGCAAACTTTCAAGTTCCTACCTTAAAATTTCATTCAAAAATTTTCAGTTTATGTGTTTTTTTTCATTTCACATGAAACACCTTGTGCACGTTAGACCGGGGGGGGGGGGGGGGGGGGTCGGTTTATAACAATTGTGGAAAAAATTATTATTTTTTTTCTATGTATATCAAAAAATGTATCCAAATGCAAAATTTAAAATTTGTATCTTTTACCAGAGCCCGAAAAAAATTAACTCAACATTTTGGACATTTCTGCTTACCACCTCCCTCACCTTACACCTCCTAACTCTAAACTAACTAATTATTTTTTCGACCATTTTTAAGAAATTAATCATCACCTAACTGAAAGAAAAGATTTCCGGATTCTACACTGTTACGCTTTATTATTCGTGATGTTTCGGTCTCTGCTGAGACCTTCATAAAACTGGTCTCAGCAGAGACCGAAACGTCATGAATAATAAAGCGTAACAGTGTAGAGTCCGGAAATCTTTTCTTTCAATTCGAAATGCACTGTGGAAACATTAACCAAACCATCACCTAACTGTTAAAAGCTATCAATTGAAAATTTTGCACAAAAACTTTTATAAATAGTTGAAACGAAACTAATTTTTCAATGATTAACTATCTTATTGAAGCTTTTGAAAAATAATTTCAGTTAATTCATTTCAATAAATCGAGTTAGGGTTGGGAAAAATCAATAATTGTCTCAGATTTAGTCTACAGAATACAAATAAGCTAGAGTATAGCCTAGCAGGTAGTGTGTTGGTATTGTAATGCGAAGGTCGTGAGTTTAAATCCCGGCCGGCGCAACATATAATTCCGGCGCAACATATAGTTCCGGCACATTGCCTGCTTTATACCTTGGTCACCTCAATCTAAGAAAATGAAAAATTAGCAGAAAGAGGGTTGTGCGAAGGGCTAACAACCCTTCCACAATAAGTAATGAAAAATGTTAAGGAACCTGAATATTAGGAGGCCTAGGTCCGATTTGGGTTGTAGCGCCATTGGAGTAGTAGATACAAATAAGCCGCAATACAGTGTAATATATTGCTGAATATTTTTCAATCAGGATTGCACAGGATAAGCACGTTGCTTGACAATCTCGAAAAAAGTAGTTTTATCTGAGCCGCGAAATAAATCTTAAAATAGTTTCATCCTTTTTACCACTACCCATACAAATGATCCTAACATAAAGATTGACTTAAGAGCCAATTCTCACTATAAAATTCGCTAGGCTCATCAAATGTGAATATCTTGAAATCAAGGTTCTGATAGATAGCTGCTTCTACTGTACTATACTTCTACACACTGTCGCAATATTTTCGGTCGACCGAGTTGTACGCATACGAGTATGCACACTTGAAAAATATCTACAAACTCCAATTAAAGTCTTTTGTGAGTTTGTTGAAAGAGTGAAATCGATAATAAATTTGTTTCAGTACTGTTTAAAAGTGATTCTTGTGAATCCAATTAGCTTAAGTATAGGAAGCTGCATCCAAGTATTCTTCACGCTTATTTTATTGTTGTCATTTTAGTGGATTTTTGATCTGAAATCCTTTTTTTTATATTTATCTATCTTAGTTAAAACTAAAATAACAATTCGCATACGAACGGAATAGCTCATTTCAATAAATCTGTTATTAAATACAATTCTACTTAAATGTACGTGTACCTAATCTAATACCTAATTATGTTAATTTATTACATTATCAATAGGATTGGAAGCTAAGTGCAGTGCAGCATTACTAATGACTGAAAATCATAGCCAGCTGACACTTAACTATTTATTTTAGTCTGTTCATTCAAATCACAAAAGATTATGAATACTGATTAGCAATAAATTGGTCACAATCATACTGTTTTTTCTCCAGATTCCATTTAATTAAGCCACCTACAAGTAAAAACTGTGGCTTCTAATTATACAGCCGATTCAGTTTATTATCCATATTACGATTGTAGAAAATCACTGAATCTAATCGTGTTTTTTGTCTGTGTCTCTCTCCCGATTTCTAGTCGTCATCATTTTACATCAATTCTGGACTTGTAGTATACATAAACAACTACTTCTGAATTTTTTAATTATATAAATTTGTCAGTTACTCTAACTTTATACCTTTTGACAACAAACTAGAGGAAAAAACAGCAAAGTTTTCCATGTATTCCGTTAACTAAAAGGCACTCAACCATGCAATCATGGCATCAAATCCAAATGTATACTCCGATTTCAAACAAACTTTATCCCAGACTCGATTGTAGAAATCTACACTCTGTATGCATTTTAGATAAAGCTACAAACTCTAGTCAACAACGTTAGAATAAGTACACGAGTACGGTTGCCGCAGTACCCAGTTGTTGCTAATTCTTTTGGTCAGGCTTTGTGGCAAAAAGTTTTTAAAGTAGTCAGCTTCGTCGTCGTCGGTCGAAAATAAATTTGGTTCGTTTTTGAGGGAAACCGTCGAAAAAACACTGAAAATACAATCTCTAGTTTTGTGGATAGAGAGAGAAAAAATAAAACTAATTTAAATTGTTTATTAGTTGTAACAGGTGAATTTCTCCGGCCGGAATACTAAAGCGTGTGTTAAATTCTGTATATATTTTAAAACCTTGTTAGTGTGATTAGAATAAGGTACAAAGTAGTACACGCGAAATTCATGGAATCCAGATGTATTCTAGCAGTCGCATTACTCGTGATAAATTTATGTTACGGCGATAATCAAAATGCTCAAAATGATTGGTGGCAAAAAACGATCTTATATCAGATTTATCCGCGATCATTTAAGGACAGTAATGGCGATGGAGTCGGTGATCTGCGAGGTGATTTTTCAATTGATGCATGGGGAAATGTAAACAATTTAATTAAATTTTTATTAACAGGTATCATCGCACAGCTAAATCATTTGAAGGAGAGCGGTATTCAAACGACATGGCTTAGTCCGATTTTTAAATCGCCCATGGTCGACTTTGGTTACGATATTTCTGATTTTAAGGCCGTTCAGGAGGAGTATGGAACTATGCAAGATTTCGAGGCATTAATCGATGAGGCAAATAAGTTGGGTGAGTGATTTGAGTTCAGATTTATGTATGTAATTAACTATTCAGGTCGAAATAAATGTCTCAGTGTCTTCACTAAAGAACAGAAGATATCTGCGTGTGCCAATTATGAGACTCTGTAGGGTCTGGATGGGATAAAATTTAGTAGATGTGAGTGGATTTTGGAGTCGCTAATTTCGTATCTATTCGTTAAAAACTTAAAAGAGTGAATGCAATATGGTGAAAACCATTTTTTTGAAAACAACACTAAATCGCTATGCTGCTAAATTCAGAAACTAGGAAGTTGGGATCGCTGATTCTAAATTGGAAAAATCGCAGAAATATTTCAAAAGAGGTCGTGAATTTGTGAATAGATTTTGCTAACAGCAGCAAAATGACACTTTTCCAATTTGTGGAAAAAATTAAAAACAAATAAATTTCATACTCGAATACAATTAAAACCGCAATATAAAATCTCAAATCAATGTCACTGTGATGAAAAAATGAGGTTACATCGAAATCAGATATTCGAAAATTTTGCTGGGACACACAAAAACCGAGATGTATCCTATAGGCAAGTAACAATGGTTTACAGAATGGTATATTGTGGTTTTCAACTCAAAATGATTTAAGCCCCCCCGGGCGGTAGACGGGAAACCGAAAAAGGATTCGAATGACAGAAATGTATTGTATGTGTGGTTTTACGGTCCTGTATAAGTGAGATTTATGTAGACTTACAATTACGTTGTTATTTTAGTAAATATAAACTCTGGGAGGTATTTAATTAAGTTTGCTGCTGTTATTCTAGCTTTGATTAATATGCGTTCGTTTGTTTGTTGATCGAAATTCATAAGTTGGTTAATTTTGCAATAATAAATAATTATGAGTGAAATCTTTGTAACCATGTTGTAATATTTATTTTGTGGGTGTCTAAAATTTTTATTCATATTGTTACAGAGATTAATTTAAAAAATTATATTCGATTCTCTATGAACAACTATAATTCATAAGTGGTTAGTTAATACCTTTATGGACGGGTATTTAAGTATTCAATCTCTTTAAAATAATCATGGTATTCTTGATTTTATGTTATACATACATACATTGAATTTGTTACTCCGTACATCACAAGCAGTCCTTTCTGTTCCGACTAATTAATATCAGTTTGTAGCTAAGGAATAGTACATGACAAATTATGCTGTTAGTGATGTTATACCAGTGACACATATTGGTCCTAATCTAATCTAAATGGTACTGAACTTCATCGAGTAGGACAAATTGAGGACTTGGGCATTCTACTCGATACTGAACTCTGCTTTAAATCTCACTACAACAGTATAATCTCAAGAGCCAATAAACTTTTTGGGTTCATTAAGAGGAGAGCTAAGGAGTTCAAGAATGTTTGGGTCACCAAATCATTATTCTGCTCTCTTGTTCGCCCTCTTTTGGAATATGCATGTCCCATTTGGGATCCTTTTTTCCAGATTTACAGCAACAGAATAGAATCAATCCAAAAGCAATTCCTTCTGTTTGCCCTTAGGGACTTGTATGATCCGCGAGACTTCGAGAACCTCCCACACTATGCAGTTAGGCTACATTTGTTAAATCTTTTACCTCTTAGTTCTAGAAGAACTATGCTCACATCTTGTTTTACCTTAGACGTTTTAAATGGCGATATTAAGGTTGACCACCTTAAAAATAAAATCAGACTCAATGACGATGTCAGGCTGACGAGACATTCAAAACCTCTTAAGGAATACATACATCGTACTGACTACGGTCAAAACGAACCAATAACAGGTGTTGTAGAACATTTAACAAATTCAGTGTGCACTACACACCTCCAATTAGTAAGCCAGTATACAAACTGAGGCTGCGTTATGCTTTATCAGACAATCCACTTCCTTTTTAATAATCCTTCCACCAGTGCCTATCATATTAATTGTATTATAATTTAAATTGTATTAAGTTATGTTAAACTAACTAAATTAAGCTATCATTATTATTATGTATTAAATTGTCTTGTTTGATAAATAAATAAATAAATAAATAATTATAATTTAACTAATTTGTAACTTAGCTCGTCTTCGTCGTTAGTAGATGTGTGTCACCAACACATAGCACTTTGGTAATAAAGAAGAGTCAATCACTCATCTGCCATATTTTTAAAAATTTGAATTGCATAGCCAATAGGCAATACAATTTTGTAAGGAACGCCACAAAAGAAAAAACCATCCTTAGTCCGGTTTTGGAATCATTTACAAATCATCTTTTTATAGCTGGGCATTTAAATCACGCTTCAAAGATTTCACATATAAGTCAGAGCTGTCAGGAAAAGACTTTTCTTTTTCTTTCTAGTTCGAAAAAACTTACATGAAATAGGCAGCTCTAGCACATTCTTCATCGTTATGCCTTAAATTATGAGAAAAGTGAGAAATAAATAACCACTATTTTGGTGATTTAGCTAAATTAGCGTATGGCACATATCCGTTAAATGATAATTTAGCTGCGCTATGTATCACTGGTATTGGGAGTACAAATTGAAAACCGCTGTTTTTTTTTCAAAATTCGAGCGTTTATTTTGCAAAAATGGTTAAATATTTATTGTTTAAAGAAATGCACATAGCTAACCACAGCTTTATCCTATCCTTCTGGCAGCATACAGATTCTGCGTCGAAAAAAACTGATCTTCTTTTGATCCACGAATCGACCCAATTTTTGGCTCCTTCGTAAAAATGGAAGTGTTGCTCAGCCAGGCCATGCGTCATCGATCGGAATAGGTGGTAGTAGGAAGGAAAGATTTTACAATTTTGTTTTTTTCAACTGTCGTAATGGATCCACTTCTCATTGCCAGTGACGACACGATACAAATATCTCTTCCTTTTTGGCCGTTGTACCAGCTATTCATATGTAAAAAACGCCATTCGATGTTTCTTGGCTTCAACTCGTATGGCACCCGATTTCCTTGCTTTTGAAACATTCCCAAGCTTTTTAAACGATGGAAAATGGCTTGCTAAGTCGCGCCCAATGAATTTGAAAGTTGCCGTTGCATTTGGCATGAATATTCGTCCAGTAATGCCTACCATTCTACCTCTTCAAACTTTTTAACCGCCCCAGGACGCTCCATGTCTCCCAGGTCCAAATCACCAATTTTATAGCGTTGAAACTATTCGCGAAACAGCACCCTCACCATAAGTTTTAACAAACATTCGACGTACCTCAGCCGAAGATTTTTTTTAATTGAAAACAATTTCCCACAAATAACGCTTATTTGGTTCAAACTTCGACATATTAGCGCACAAAAAAGTATATGACGCCGATTAAACTTCACAAATCTAATGATGAGGAGTTGTCGACAGATGCCGAAGTTTACCAAGTGACGTTTCTGATTTGCCATTGTTGATCAGCATTTACTACTGGTGCCATCTATTCGGAAACGGCGGGTTTCAATTTGTACTCCCGATATAATACGTTAATCTCTTTGAGAATGATAATCTCTTTAGTAGTATGTATTTAGTTCTATTAATTTGTATTGAAACGGTTGTGCTGATTTGTTGCAACACCATTGGGGTTAACATAATAATAAGATTGCTAGGAGCAAAATATTTCCTGGGTTGAGCCTAGTTCTTAGCTTACAAGTTGAAGGTCGTGAGTTCAAATACCAGTCGACGCGTAGGTCAGGGTAGTAAAACTGCGGCTTCTACAATCTATCAGGCTCGTCCTCAGGCGGATATACGAAGCCGCGTTATGTCGCAAGATCCTCGTCTGCGGTTAGCATGACAATAGCAAGAAATTAAACTGGACAGCTGTTCTTTCATTAACATGCTCATCGGACACACGTCGGCAACCGCCACGTTGTTATCCTAAATTAATGACCATTTTGTAGATAAAACAATATTCTTTCCGTAGGAAGTATGCTGTGAACTAGCACAAAAAACTATGAAATGTAGCCTTCATAATGGTCCGTAGTATCCTGCAAAAGAGGTTGCTTAAACCATCACGTCCACCAACCAGGTTCTAATAGTGCTATGCTATCAGCAAACATCCAGATTTCTATGTCTTTCGTGTCAGTGATTTCTTTGAAGTCTCAGAACCGAGCAAGCTGTTTAAGGTGTTCACAGATACTGATCAAGCGTTGATGTTGATTGTATCTTCGACACCTGGCTCTGTTAACTTTGATAACAATCGCGCTTTTCCCACGCTAAAAAGAATCTGACTTCAGTTTTGAGTTGATTGTTCTCCGGAACGGGCAAATCGTAAACTACAGAAGCTTCACGCCCAGCCAGGGTCCCTGACGAGGTAGTCAGAATTGAGCCACTTTTCTGACTAAAAAAGCAAATACTTCTGACGCGAATGTGGTCAGGGAAGAACAGTCACCTGCATCACCTCGCTGAAGATAGCATCAAAATTGCTCCTGATAGCTCTCTGCTTCCCAAACTGTCGGCGACGAAAAGAAAAACATGTTTAGAAGAGAAGCCCAGCGAAGAAAGTTTCATGATCCGCAGCCATCTACAACAACGATTTGCTAGGCACCATTCTGGAGTTGGTGATACCTCAGGTTTTCTCTTCATTGAGTTCTGAGGAAACACGTGACAGGTTTTTTGTTTTTTTTTTACAGAATGACCAGTGTTATAAGCAATTTCGGCCTTAATGTGCAATGCATGAACACAGTCATGGAAGAAAGGAATGGGATTGGGAAGGTAGGGGGAAGAGGAGAGCGACCGTAACGAGTGGAGAAGTTGGTATATTTTTCAGTTGTACTGGCTGCTATTAACAAATATTTGCAGATGTTATGGAGGACTGAATGATAGAAAGTGAACAGAAACCATCTACTGAGTATATAGACCTTCTTAAACTGTTTCACTTTTACACCGTTTGCACATTTTGTTTTGAATAATTTTTCATTGCCAGTAGCAACTGGAAATTCGTGCTTAAAAAAATCCCACTGTCTGGAATGGGAATGAAACCCATGATCTATTGACTGTCGAAGCAAGCACTCTGCCCACTATGCCACGGAAGCCTCAAGGTAAACCACAATCTAAGTTGAGCTTTTTGAATTATGGTATGTCTTCGAACCAGGTTATCTTATGATAGCTTTCGCTGACCAAAAATATTCTGATCTTTCTTCAGAGGGCGGTTTCCAAAGTGAACGAGCTCTTGAAGGAAATTAAGCTACAGGTGATGGAATATTCCAAGGCTCCTAGACTGACGAAATTTTCTGAATGGATTCCGGGTCTCATTGAAGATTAAGAGCTCCTATTGCTGGACATTAAGCTACAGAATAACCTCTCGACGGAGTTATGGAAACTGTTCGATAGAGAACAGAAAGACAAGGGCCATTTTCTGGATCTCGGAATTGACTAAAGTTTCATGGACGTGTTATCAATAGCAAAAGGTTTCGCGGGTTGTGGTATCGATAAGATTCATATGAGATTCCTGAACACAAATGCGCCACCGCCATTCTACAATAATAACTTATAAGAATACAATTAGATTGCACTTGTCTAAGAGCCTTGGGTTTAAGGACATTTTAGGCTGTTGTGACAAAACTTGAACAGTATTTCAATTAGCATAAAACAGAAAATCTACGGTTATGAAATTTGACATTAATCCCATAATTCAGCAAGCCAGACCAGACAACGACGTTCTGGGAGTGATCACTTTATAGAACACCGCAGCTTGTTAAACTAGTTTCATTATAAATACGAAGCAAGGAATATTGCAATAACAGACATGTGACAGCTCGTTTAGTTCAACACGAGCGGTATGGAAGTAGGTTGTGATGTTAATGTCAAGCGACAATCGTGATTATTCTATCCTAGTATTTCGTAGCATGAACAATCTAAATGTTTGTAATGTCCACAATAGTCACACCATCATTTATTAAGTAAGAAGCGAAGTTACCAAACTGACTCATGCAGCTAATTCTAAATCACTAGTGGTCCGCAACTGGAGGGCTTCGAAAACCTTCTTGTCAGATTAATTATGAATAAGATTTTAAATCGCCGGATAAAAAAAAAGGTTTAACAGGAATCTACCAAACACGGATTGGGCTGAATATCAGGACAATACAAACCGTGAGCAATCTTATCATTCTAAAATGAAGCATGCCAGGAAGCAAATTTCAGCAAGTTTCAGTGACAAACAAAATCCATGGACGAAACTATGAGAAGAAATTGATAATGTCGACAATACCATAAGGATAGAGAGGACTCTATCGAAAGAACCATGTATGGCTGAATTATTGTCTAAGAGTGATAGTTCCTGATCAGAGTCTAGCGTAAAGTCCCTTGAACTTTGAATGCAAATACATTTCACTGGAAGTTTTGAACCCCACCCCAAAGCCTAAGCGTCGATCACGTTTTAGCTAAGTTGGAACTAATAGATTCAGTCGTAATGCTAGAAAAGAAAGAAATTGCGTTCGATTCTTTCAAACCCTAAAAATCTCAAGAATTGAACGAGGTTCTCACGCTTTGATCCAGCATGCAGATAAAGCGATAATTCAGAACCTGCATACCGAAGTTATGGCTAGAAGGTCTTCAGTCTAAACGAAGCAGAGCCTGCCATAACATCTATAAGGCATTTTGATCCAACAGTCTAACTTCGAGTCTTTTTCAAAAGAAAAGAAATACCTACGTGCAAATGTCATCCTCTCGGTCAGGTGGCCATACCAGCAGGTCTATCTGAAATGAATGTCGACTGGAATGTAACGTGACGTGGAAGGTGAATTTAATCACATCAACATTGATGACATACTTGATGCCTTGCGCAGTCATAGTATGGACGTCTCTTGACTGTATGGGTAGGTAAGCTTTTTCGTTCATGAAATATCGTATAATGGATGGGTAACTAGACAAGAAAAGATTCGATTCACAAAAGTACGCTCAAGGAAGCATTATATGGTGTCTCCTGTGGGACCTGACTGTGAGTGAACCCCTTTCCATTTTAAATCGGAGCGGCTACCCCAGAATAGCATATGCTAATGACCTTATCATCATGCTAACTGGTGATTTTGAGCAAGGCCGCTTTACAACTGTTAGACAGCTGGGCACAAGCCACAGGACTTACCACCAACCCTAAAAAACCAGACCTGGTCCTTTCCTTCAGAGCAAGAAGACCATACATTTTCAATTCACCAAACATTCGACAATTCCTCTTGAACAAGGTTAAATATTCAGGTCTCGTTCTACTATAAATAGCAAATTATCCTATTCAAAAAGGTGCAAGAACAGCTACTGTAGCCTTATTTGCTGGCAAAGATACATTCGGCTTTAGGTGGAGCCTCACCATAACCAGTAGAGTTAGACTAATTATTTGCTGGTGTGGTGTCCAGCGGTGGTAGTGAAAATTAACCCTTAGTTAAATCCAACAAATGGCATGTTTGCGAATAACAGATGCTCTTAGAACCACACCATTTCTGGAGGCAATTCTCTCCCTACCTCAACATGATCTTTTTGTAAGACAAACAGCAGGCCTAGCAGCCATTAGATTAAAAGTCTCTAGTTAGTGATAAACACCACGAATTGGTCATTACCGAATTTTAAACGTCACGAGAAACGCATCTTTCCTTTTAGACCGCGAGTACGCTTGCATGAACCAACCACAAGTTGAGAAATGGAAGTTTCAGATCAAATTTCTGGAAGGAAACGAATTGGCAACAAACACGATACTTAGCGTCTGTGAGAGTTCTCATATCTATTTGCAGCTAAATAGCTGTAGACCGACTAAATCCTTTCGGAAATAACCGAATAAAAAAATTATAATTCAGCTGTTACAACGTAGTCGCAATAGCATCCGAACTATTGCTGGTCTGACCTCAGGTCATTGCCTGCTAAAGTTCCTCGTATTCAGGCTGCAGCTCGTGAGCCACAGCCTTTGCAGAGGCTGCAAGAAAAACGAAGAATTTATCGAACACTATCTTTGTCACTGTCCGCAAACCTTCAACAGTCGTCTCCTTTCTTTAAGCTCTAGATTCTTCTCAGAAATAGACGACCTCACAGCCGTCAATAAACGAGGCTACTTCGATTCACGAACCGACCAAGAGGCTGGCACAAGAGGAGTAACATCCATTGTCCATGTTTTTTTTGTTTTTTTTTAAAAAAGCGGAGTAAAATGGGAGTAACTAGATGGACCCAGTGCTTTAACCTACTCAAATAAAGTCCAGGTTTTTATTTAAGATATTCGCATTAAGCATTCTTTCATTAAGGATTCTTTATCTATAGATCCTCTAGGTAGTAGCAACTCCGCTTAGTCATTTTTAATGTATCTGAGGTATAAAATCGCAATATTTATTGAAAAATAATATGTTGATGAAATTTTGGGTTTTTCTCAAATCTGCGAACCTTGACTTCTATTTTCAAACAGTTTGTTTTGCTGGGATTTACTTACTGCAGTTGCATAGCAATTTATCGATACAACATAGCTGTATTGACTCATAAAATACTAGGATTATACTAGTAAACGATATTCTGAAGTCTTTTAGGGGCGACAATGACGTTGTTACATCCAACGGGCTTTATACTAATTTTGAAAAAAGTGGGCCTGACAAAGGATTTTGTTTTAAAAGCTCTACTGCTTCAAGATTTATCTTAATCCGATTGCAATTACGTCGAATTGAGGTTGAATATAGCCAAAAAGTTGTTTATTTCGAAAGGAATGACTGCTTTTTTGGTAAAGTATATAATTTTCGGTTTCAGTTAGCGATTATTCCCAATAATAATTCCGATCAGTTCAGAGATATGGTCGAGGTCGTGCGACCACTCCTACTCTTTTCCGTTGAGGTTTACTCGAGTTATCGTCGAAACATACAGACAAATTTCCCAACAAAATCTCGGACTCTTCGGACTTCTGATGACTCGAATAGTAAATCTGTTAAAAACCGGATGGCGGAGTTTTTTTCCCGATCAAAAGGGTTCTCCTTTATTTTATCGTAAAAGTAAAAAATGTATTTTGATCAACTTTTGTTTGTGCTCTCCATGTACATGTATCATAGATTTCGTCAAAATCTACTCAAAATGTTAGTTTTGCCATCCTAATTTCGGGGTCCGTCTATTCCATTGGAGAAACTCTCTATACATACATCTAAACATGAAAACGTGGACGTAAGTAACAATTGTATTTGGTAACAAAGACGTCAAAAAAAGAGCCATCGAGAAAATAAATTCGATAGAAATATGCGATCGATATACAAGTAAGTTATGTATTTTTCTGTCTCCAATATAGTTTTACTAGAAAAGAGAATAGAAAGGATATTATATATAGGAGAAGACGATGTACAATATTTTAATATTGAAAGCATACGTCCATGATTCTCGACGTATCACTGTTAAAAGTTTTCATTTTAAACATATAACAGATTTGAAATCATTGCCTTATATAAGTACGCGCAGTCATTTTTCTACATGTTCGTCATAATAGATTCGTTTCCCGAATTTAAGTTCAACATCAGCAAACCCCAAATGCAAAACTTTCGAAGATTACACATTATATACCATTCAATTTAAATTTTTTCCTAAATGTATTATTTCAATATCGGGAGTACAAATTGAGACCCGATATTTCCCAATATATGGCGTCAGCAGTAAATGCTGATCAATAATGGCGGATCAGAAACGTCACATGGTAAACTTATGCATCTACTGACAGACTCCTCATCATTAGATTTGTGAAGTTTTATTGGCGTCATATACTTTTTTGTGCGCGAATATGTCGAAGTTTAAGCCAAATAAGTACCATTTGCGGAAAGTTTTGCTTTTGATTTTAACGTCGACGTCCGGCATGGCGGTGGAAGCTTAGCACGGCTTATGTTATGAAAACCTACCTAGAAACAGCGAAATGGAACATCCTACTCTACCCGCTGTATTCTCCAGAAATTGTCCCTTCTGATTACCAACTATTCCGATCGATTGCGCATGGCATGGCTGAGCAACACTTCCAATCTTACGAAGAAGCCAAAAATTGGGTCGATTCTGGATCGACTCAAAAGAAGAAGAGATTTTTCGATGCGGAATTCGTTTGCTGATAGAAAGATGGGAATAAATTTGTGGTTAGCGCATTTCTGTGAATAATAAACATTTAACTATTTTTGCACAATAGAGGCTCGAGTTTTGAAAAAAACGGCAATTCGTACTCCCAATAACTTTCATCACCACTAAATTTCAGTGATTTTTCCATTCATGACTCTGCGATGCCTACTTTCCTTACGTACTCGTATTCATAAAATTTTTCGAAATCAGTGACTTCAATTATTTTATTTCCGTCTCTTTAATACAGGACAATCCATAATTTGTAAATAGTAATAACAATAATTCAAAACTATTGTTTTCCTTATCCACTCTGCAGGCATTAAGATAATTCTCGATTTCGTTCCGAATCACTCATCCGATCAATGTGAATGGTTTAAGAAGTCGGTGAAACGTGAAGAAGGATACGAAGATTTCTATATTTGGCACGAAGGACGAGTCGATGATGAAGGAGAACTTAAAGCTCCAAATAATTGGGTAACGGCTCGATGAATGGTCTAATACAACATAAAAGCATCTATCTAGTCACTACTACTTTGCAGCTTTCCGTTTTTGAAGGATCTGCTTGGACATGGAATCAGGAACGCGGCGAATACTATTTCCATCAGTTCACAGCCGGCCAGCCCGATTTGAACTATCGGAATCCGAAAGTCCTGGAAGAAATGGACGACATTATGAAATTTTGGCTTGATAAAGGTGTAGCGGGATTTCGTGTCGATGCTGTTAATCATATATTCGAAGTCGAAGATTTGCGTGACGAACCGGAAACAGGCTTTGCAAATAATAAATCGTATGAGTTTCTACATCACTATTATACTAAGGATTTGGTAAGTTTTATCTGCGTGAGATAATTGTAGAGGAAAATTCATAGGTCAGATTCTATAGCCTGAAAGTTACGATGTCATTTATCATTGGCGTGAGCTGCTCGAGAAATACCAGAAGGAGAATGGAGGTGATGTCAGAATTATGTTGACCGAAGCTTATGCCAATATTACTGCCACGATGGACTATTACGAAAATTCAGAGGGGCAAAAAGGAGCACATGTCCCGTTCAACTTCCTCTTGATTACAGATCTGACAGCGGAGTCCGATGCTAGGGATTTCGTTTTTAACATACAAAAATGGATGTCGTATATGCCGCTGTCGGAAGTTCCTAATTGGGTTATGGGCAATCATGATCGGCCACGTGTTGCCTCCCGATATGGACCCGAACGTGTCGATGGATTAAATATGCTTTTGTTAACAATGCCCGGTATTGCAGTGACCTATAATGTAAGATTTATCAACGAAATGCAGCTACGTTTAATACACACTCATACTTCATGAATTCACAGGGTGAAGAGATCGGTATGCAAGACTATCGGGATATAACGTGGGAGCAAACACAGGATCCTGCCGCTCGACGATCGGGCTTTTCAGAGGACTTTAGAGAAATTTCCAGAGATCCAGTACGCACACCGTTTCAATGGGATGATACCAAAAATGCCGGTATGAGAAGTTAATTGGCTCATAAATCCCGTCCCTATCATAATTCTATCACAATTTAGGATTTTCCAATGCCAGCTCAACTTGGCTTCCAGTCCATCCCAATTATGAAAACTTGAATCTGGCAAAACAGAAATCCGTCGAACGAAGCAATTATAAAGTTTATAGACGTTTAGCAGGACTACGTCGGCATGCAACGCTGCAGAAGGGTACTTTCCTGCCGTTGGCATTAAACCGACAAGTTTTAGCGTTCAAAAGGTATTTGAAAGGGATTTCAATTTCAGTAATCCGTTGCCAGAAGCAATGATATTACCTTTCGAAATTTACAGGGAGCTCAAAGGAGATGATACATTTGTGACAGTAATTAACTTCGGTAATAGCGAACAGATAATCGATTTGAGGCCATTGGGAGGATTACCGGAAACAATGATTGTTGCTGTAGCCGGATCAGCTTCGATTTATCGTGAAGGGTAGGTATCGATATTAAATTTTGTGTTTTTTTTGTTTGTTTATTGTTTGTTATTGTTTATTTAATGTTTTAAATTTTTTTTATGAGAACAGCGATAAATTGAGTACTGAACATTTAAAATTGGGAAAATTCGATTCGTTGCTGATTGCCACGAGAATGTTATTAATGGAAAATGGAAGTCTTTAAAATAAGTTTATTGTTTGTATTTTAATTGTTATGATGTACAATATTAATAAAATGTTGTTGCGTGTTTTTGTGATTGTTTTTGCACGCTTTAGTGTAATTGAGGTTAAGACATAAAATTTCCTTTTTTCGGAATATTCTTTATTTGTGACGCGGCCCGATTCTGCGTAGAACAATTGTTTATAAGATTGACGAATTTCAACATTCTACTTACTTTATTTTAACAGATCATAATTTTCATAACTTGTATAATGCCATAATTTCGAGTTTAGGCTGGCGCTTTTCCAACTATGTTTTTTGTTATTAAGCATTGTATGCATTCTAAATGAAAATTGTCCATTAGTTGGGGAAAAAGTGTGCAAAAAATCGGTTTAACTTAATCTAACTTAAGCTTAAACTTAACCTGACTAAAAATTTAACCATATTTAAGTAAAATTCAATAATTATGTATACAATTTAAGTGAGTAAAAGTCCAAATGCTAGGGCCTAGTGGGTAGCGTGTTGGTCTACAATGCGAAGGTCGTGAGTTCAAATCCCGGCCGACGCATAATTCTAACACACTATACGCTTGTAGAAAAAATCGAAATACATATATTCAATATTCCAAGATTTTAATGATACAGCAAGGATGAGATTAAGGGATTTTTGGAGGGCAAAAGAAATTTGTTACGTTGAATTGTTGAAGCATTCGGTGTAAGCAGTGCATCCGCCATTTCGTGCAACTGACGAGTTTAGAAATAGAATGTTTATGCCTTAAAATGAGCTTCAGGCACTTATTCTGTAGGATTTGTAGTTTACCTTTATGAATAGTGGCACAAATATTCCAAATCGCAGCTCCGTATAGGATGATAGGCTGCAATATTACTTTGAAGATTGACAATTTGTTGGATATACTTAGCTTGGACTTTCGATTTATCAAGGGGTAGGAGGAGTGGATACTTTTCGAAATTTTATTGCTAACTTCTTCTGAGTGTATCTTGAAGGTTAGTATTTTGTCAAGATGTAGTCCTAAGTAGGGTACACCAAGGGTATAGAAATATTTGCTGTCGCTCAAAACCCTGGATTCCGAGTGACTGTCTGCCTGAAATTTAAATTTATGTCATTATTAGCAAAAAAGTAACTTTAAGTTTGTAAATGGGCTTCATCCCCTCTCTCCTTCCATCCCCTTCCATACAAATTTCAAGAAATCTCTACGCTACTGTTTAAGCTATTGATTTGACAATTAGGTCAAAGTATGCTGATATGAATATCATGAATGTCCTGTGTTTTGCAAGCGTTTATTTTTAATTTTCATTTTGTAAAAAACTTGTGAAGGGATTTCAGCTGCGATTGTAAATTATTGATTACGATACCAGGTCCTTCGGAGCTTGATAGACACAGTTGTCGTCAGTATACTTAGCTATTTCACAATTGGGGTCTTTGGCGATGGCTGAGACGTAAATGTTGAACAGCGTTAGACTCAGGCAAGAGCCTTGAGGTACGCCTGCAGGAATTAGTCCAGGTGTAGAATTTGATGATTGGGCTTTTACACTTACAACGATATGTTGTTAAGGAATGCCGTTATTGTTTTAAAAATGTAAGTAGGAATCAAAAACTTTTCTAACTTATTTATCTGACCATTGGACCATACAGAATCAAAGGATTTATTGATATCTAATTCAATCATGGCCGTAGACTGTTTTAATTGGAAGTTATCCTTGATATTCTTGATAACACTGTACAATTGGTGTTGGTGGAAAGACCAGCAACAAATCCAAATTGGAAGGAAGGGATCGTGTTATTATTTTCGAGGGTCGTGAATTTCGATGGAGTATTTATTTTCAAGCAGTTTACTCAGAGTAGGTAGTAAGCTGATTGGATGATAGTTTTTTAGGAACTTTTCCTGGCTTGGGAATAGGGATGACTATTGCATTTTTCCAAATAAATGTCAGTAAGATTATTGCTTTTTTAGGTAGATTTTTCAGCAAGCTGTTTGGTAGTCTATCGATTCCTGGTAATCTCTTTCGTTTCAAACAGCGCAAAAGCCTTTTGAGTTTAATTGGTTTGCAATAATTAGATCAGTTAAGGTCCGGATTTTTATCTGAACTTGAGACGAGTAAGTTGCTATCTTAGTATCGTAAGACACTAACCTAAGTGAGTCTTGAAAATTATCCGCTGGATTTTCGGATTTGCATTTGTTGCTGTGTTGTGCATTTTGATTGGAAGGAAAAAAATTTGTTTTATTTTCATGAATTTTGAGAACCATGTGGGACAAAATGCTGTTCCAGTTCAAGTTTCTTTTCCTGAGAATTGGCTTTTGAATGTTTTTTGTCAGGCCCTTTTAACACGGACTTGGTAGTACAGTCTTTGCCATTGACGGCAAATTTCGTTTCGAAATTTTATTAGATCTTTCGTATTTGCATGCGGCAGTGGAGTTCATGATCATTGGTATTCTTGGATGCATTTAGAGGATGCATTCCAAACTGAAGCAATGAACTTTTTAATCATGTCTGTAATTTCTTTTGGACATGTGATTTTAGAAAGATTTAGTTCCAGAAGATCTATTCCCTAAGTTAGGATTTTGTGATGTTGTACCCAGTTCGTTTTCAAGTAGCATGAAAAGATTCTTTACTGCCGAGCAACAGGAACGCTCGGTTCTAAATCAAAACCAACTGGAAGATGTGGGAAGGGCAGCTCATTTTCAGTTACAAGCTAAGTGATGGAGTTGAGTCCATTGCTCAGAATTAAATCCAAAGTGGAACAGTAACCTTTTGGAATGTAATACGTGGTTTCATTGGGTATGTGAGCTACAAATTTACCTGGAATTAACTCTTGAATTGGAGTTTTCCCTGCAATTCTAGAAGCGATGTCCCGAATTAAAATCACCGGAAATAATGTACTTTTCCTTGTATCTTGTAAGTTATTGAAGATCATATTTGAGCCAGATTAGTTTTTCTTCATTTGTTTTGGTACCTGAGAAATAAGCCGCAAACAAAGATGGTTCAATGCATTCTATTCTTATACCTATTACTTCGATAATTTTGGTATCAGTGGTTTTTTTTTTTTACAGAATGACCTGTGTTATAGGCAATTTCGGCCTTTATGTGCAATGCACAAACACAGTCATGGAGGGAAGGAATGGGATTGGGAAGGTTGGGGAAGGGGAGTGAGAACGACCGTAGCGAGTGGAGAAGCTGGTATATTGCTCAGTTGTACTGGCTGCTTACTGACAAATATTTGCAGATATTATGGGGGACTGAATGATAGAAAGCGAACAGAAACCATCTACTGAGTATCTAGGCCTCCTTGAAGTGGAACTGTTTCACTTTTTACACCGTTTTATTGCGAATAATTTTTAACTACTAGTAGCAACTGAAAAATTTGCGCTTAAACAAATCCCGCCTGGAGTGGGAATTGAACCCACGACCTATTGACTGAGAAGCAAGCACGCTGCGTACTACGCCACGGAAGCCTCAAAGTTTTGGGAAGAAATACGTGTTTTATGGCTTTTTTAATAAAAATTGCAACACCTCCACCATGCTTACCCAGTCTGCCTATAAGTACTATAAAGGGAACAGGATAGAGGGTGAATATGACGCCACCCTTTAATAGGTGTACTGCTTACGTGGCAATACTTGTATTCGGTAGTACTTGATCTCATCTGTGAATCGCAGTTTGTGATATTTGTTTGAAGTGAAAACAGCCAGTATTGAAATGACCACAATGGGTGTATAGACACAAGAAATAAATTTTTCAGGACGACAATGCCAGACCAAATGTTGGAAAAGTTGTGAAAAAATACTTAAAAAGACAGAACTGAGAAGTTCTACTCCACCCTCTGTATTTACTGGACGTAGCTCCTTCAAATTTCTACTTATTCCGGGCGATGCGGTCGTCTCTTTCTGAACAGTGGTTCAGTCCTCGTGCAGAGAATGAAAATTTGATTCATGATTGGATCGCCTCCAAAGACCAGGATTTCTTCAGACAGGAAATCCGTCAATTGCCTGAAAGATGGGCAAAACTTGCAGCTGCAGATGGAGCATACTTTCAATAATTAACTCTTTTATTTTTTAAAGCAAATGTGTTTTATTTTAACAAAAAAGGGCGGAGTCATATTTACAAATCCTATATAATACTTAGGCCTCAACGCCACTTAGGAGATATGAGTTCACTATCCAAAATTATGAAATAGTTGACAAACAAGAATTTCACCGCCCACCACCTGGTGAGAGATGTCAACGGAACTCTCCTTAATATGAGTGAACCCCAGTTATGGCGATGAAAGCAATACTTCTCTAATATTTCAAACATCTTCTCAGAGGAAGTTATTCAAGAAACAGAACAACTACCAAACATCCAACCTCAACAATCATCCATTAGGAATGATCTCCCAGATAAGGAAGAGACGAAGAGTTAGTTTCCGCCATTCGGGCAATGGCGGGAACTAAAGCCCCAGGTATAGACGGACTACCAACCGAACTCATCCAAGCGGATCCGGAAATAGCAGCCGATGTACTCGTCCCACTCATTTTCGAGGTTTGGAATGAAGAAAGATATTCAACTGAATAGAGGGAGGCCATCATTGTGAAAATTCCAAAGAGGTGCGACATTCGTGATTGTGTCAATTGGCGTGGTATATGTCTACTTACTGCGTATCGGCTAAGGCAATTCTCAACAGGGTTAGTGATGTTGTGGAGATCACTCTCAAAGCTTATTAGGCTGGATTTCGTAATGAATCGTCTTGTACTGACCACATAAACAGCCCAAGGATAATATTGGAGCAGTCCGTCGAAATGGGTTCGCCACTACATCTCATGTTTGTGGACTTCGACAAGGCTTTCGATAGCGTCAAGCGAGATTGCATATGGAATGCTTTGCGTAGGAGAAGTATCCCAGATTCATGGCTATGATTGAAGAATCCTTCGAAGATTCAAGGTGTCGCGTCTTACATAGAGAAGAACTGTACTAGAGCTTTCCTGTGAGAACGGGTGTCAGACAAAGCTGCATATTATCACCAGTCCTGTTTATGGTGATAATAAATTACATGTTGGAAGCTGCACTGGAAGGTGGGAAGATAAAGTTCTTCAATGGAGACTATTTAACATCTTAAGTCACCTGGATTATGCTGATAACGTGTGTTTGCTTGCACATAACCGTTTGAACTTATAGTTAGATATTCGCTCGTTGCATTCTAAATGCAAAGAGGCGCGGGACTGAAAATAAATGTGTGTAAAGCCAAGTACATGCACATTGGTTCGAACACAAGCACACCGATTGATCTTAACGGACAAGATGTGGAAGAGGTGCAAGATTTTCTTTATCTCGGAAGTATTGTCAGCATGGAAAAGGATATTGAAGTTCATCTAAATGAAGCTCGTAAGGCCTTCGACATCCTTTCCCCTTTCTGGAGGTTAAGAGATATCTCCTTTCGCACGATACTCCGAGTTTTTGACGCATGCGTCTAATCCGTATTGTTATTTATTTATTTATTTATTTGAGCTCTTGAACAAAAAGAATACAATTTCCATTAAACAAAAGCGGAAAACAAAAGAACAGCAAATTTAAACATTGAAGATAATAGTTTATAATATACGCTAAAAAATAAATGAATAGTGAAGTTAAAAATTTAAACATTGAATATGATAGATATAATTCTATTTTTAAATAATGGAAAAGAAGAAGCTAAAGAACCAAATTGAAGTCGATCGTGGTTCCTTTGCATTCTTAGCATCGGAGAGTGATGGTATACATCTAGAGAGGCACGTGGAGGATTGAAGATGTCTGAATTCCTTGTTGAGACTATTCCTGAGCTAAAGTTCAGGTCGTCACAAAGGTGGGTATTGAGCAGGTAGTTGCACATCTTGTAGAGGAAGCAAGCATCGAGAAAGGTCCGCCTTAAATGCAGTGGCTGTAGGTGAAGTACTTCAAGTCTGCCATTATAGTCGATATGAGGTTTCCTTAATCTGTAGAAAAGGGTTCGAGTGAATCTACGCTGAACAGATTCGATGGTTTGAACATGGCAAGAGTGGTGTGGGTTCCAGACGATGGAACAGTATTCCAAAATACTACGGACGAGTGTGGCAAATAAGAGAGCAGCCGTTCCTGGACGATTAAACTGGACGGTCGTGCGGAGGACGAAGCCAGCAAGTCTGTATGCCTTATTAGTAATCTCGGAGAAATGATTGACGAATTTAAGTTTACGATCAAAGACCACTCCTAGATCATTTATTGTGGTTACTGCTGTAAGGGTGGATCCATTAATAGAGTAAGAGAGAACAGAGGAGGTAGTCTTATACGAGTACTCCATAGTAAAACACTTTTCAATGTTCAAAAAGATATCGTTGTTTGAACACCAACGAGAGACAGCCGACAAATCAGCCTGGAGAATCCTGTCATCAGAAACGGAGGAAATTTCCCGGAACAGTTTGAGGTCATCAGCGAATAAGAGACAGTTCGAAGATACAAATTGGGGCAAATCATCATCATTGACGGTCCGTAAGGTACGAACTGAACCAGTTCAGGAGAGAGCCAGAGACACCATACCTTTCAAGTTTTGAGATTAGAATTTTACAATTAACAGTGTCGAAAGCTTTAGAAAAATCGGTATATATGACTTGGACAGTATTATGACGATATAAGGATTGAGAAACGAAATTAGTGAATTCACATAAATTAGTAGAAGTAGATCTACCTTTCACAAATCCATGTTGGGCTGGTGATACCAAGTGATAAAGTTTTTCCCACATTACATTATGAACTAATCTTTCAAACACCTTTCCAAAACAGTTCAGGGTGGAAATAGGGCGATAGTTCAAGACATTTTCGTTATCTCCTTTCTTTAAAATGGGTACTATGTTAGCTAACTTCCAGCATGCAGGAAACGCGCCATCTTCAAGAGACTTATTGAACAAAATAGATAATGGCACTGCGAGCTCCGAGGAGAGAGCTTTCACAAAAAGGTTCGAGATCCCATCCGGTCCGCCACCGATTTTCGAGTCTAGAGAATGGATGATTGATATAATGTCCCTCTCACTAATGGATATCTCAGAGATCGACTCCTGGGGTGGGATGAAGAAGTCATAAGACAGATCATTACTTGAGTGGCTAAACACAGAGGAAAAGTAATTGGCAAAAAGCTCACACATTTCTTGTGGAGAGGTAGTGGAAGTATCACCAAACTTAAGTTGTGAAGGAAAAAATTGCTTATTTCTACGCTTTCTAACATGCGACCAAAACGGTTTGGTCTCATTGCGCAACAGTGCCGCCTCAAGCTGAGAAATATATGCAGAGAAAGCCTTCTTGATGTCCGATTTGACCCGCTTACGTTGAAGGGAATAGTTTTGGTAATCGGATAGAAGGGACGAACGCTTATACTTTTTATGCAAACGCGCTTTTTTACGAAGAGCGCAAATAATAGAATGGTTATACCATTCAGGGTAGTCACGACTAGAAATGACACGATAGGGAACGTTCCGATGAATAATATCATCAAGGATGGAGTGTAGTTGCATCGATGATTCATTAGAGCTTTTGCTGCTAAAAAGTTCAAACCAGTTAATATTACCGATGTCACAACTCATTTGCTCGTAGTTTCCCTTATAGAAATTGTATTTCTTATCCGTACAAATAAGAGATGGATTACATACCTCTATTTGCAGGTTGATCTGAAGGGGAGGATGATAAGGGTCGGGTGGCACTAATCCGCTAAAGGTGTCAACGTTGATCCGAGAAGCACTGACATTAGAAAGAATAAAGTCTAGGATCTTCCCTCGACGATTTGTGTAAGAATTTTGTTGAGTAAGTGAACACAGGTTCATAAAGTGAGCAACACACAAGTCTATGCTAGATACAGGCAATAAAGGGTGTGACCAGTCTGCTTTCCATTGTAAGTCGGGGAGGTTGAAGTCACCACAGATAAGGAATGTCGAGGTATCGCCAGCTGAGTTGACGATATCAGAGAGGCTGTCAAAAAACTTTTCAATAATTTCCACTGCGCAGGAACAAGGAATATAGACACAGCATATATATATAGGTATCGACCATGAGAGAGTTTAATCTTGAGGAGAAAGTGCTCTATGGGAAAAGCATCAAAGTCCGGACAACGCGACGTTGACAGGGTATTTTTAACCGCGATGAGGACACCGCCACCATCCTTTTTGATAGACCGACTAAGATCACGGTCATGCCTGTGAATAGTGTAGCAATTCGGGGAAAATTCAGAGTTATGAATTGAAGGCAGTAGCCACGTTTCAGTGATGCAAAGAATATTAGGCATACTCTCCAGAAGGGATACCATGAAGTCGTCCAACTTGGTTCTAAGGCCACGCACATTTTGGTAGAGAATAGTGAGATTATTATTATTATTATATGGTTGTACTACGTGGAAAGTGACCGATCGACTTACCAAGAAACTTAAAACTTTCGTGAACCTTCGTTCTTTGCTGAGACCAAAACGTCACGAATAATAAAGCGTACAGAACAACAGAGTTTGATAAAGGTTTCAGCAGAGACTGAAATGTCACGAAAAATAAAGCGTAACAGTGTAGAGCTACAACAGATTTTGATGAAAATCTCAGCAAAGACCGAAACGTCACAAAAAATAAAGAGTAATAGTGTAGGATCTGGAAATCTTTCCTTTCAATAAAACTTTACTTTAGCGAACGCGGTATTGAGATATGTGTTGTAATGCTTCTGAACTAGCTAAAGTAGCTAGAGCAACTGAACTTGCGAACTATTAACACCAATGTGGACTTAAGCAGACTCAGCCGACTTGGCGGTCAGACTGCGACTCTAATTCCTATTAAGTTTAAATTTCAAGCTTCCCTTCACTTAATTTTCAAAGATTAATCTTAGCATAATTGAAGTGTTTAATTTGTACTATAGTTCTTTAACAAAACTTGCAATCCTTCTAAAATCACCCCACAATGAAGAACCTACAACCCCAGTATCCATTGATATAATTGGTTCATTTAGAAAATGAAGTCTTTGATTTATTACAATTGTACGATTATATTCAATACATAAAATTCACATCACTTTAGAAGATTACTACCTTTCATACTTGTATGCAAGGCTGACTGTCGCCGCTAATACTCACAAGAACATTTACATTATCACTTTGCAACACTCATTAGTTCGATTGACATTAATGGGCTCAATTTCCCCGAGATATGTCAACTGATAAATAACACAGCGTGTACAGTGGGGAATAACAAATCCTAGTTGTCCAGTCTGCATAACAACTACCCGAAGGTATGTAGACCTAGATGGGAGAGTAGCTGCTATCTAGTTAAATATTCGGTACCTACATACTCGTAGAGTACTCTTCGTTAGATCAAATTGGATTAATGTCAAATGATAAATGAATTTTCCACTCGAATAAAATTTCGTTATCAATGACGCACTCAGTTGACATGAAAAGTCTTTTGACATCGTTAATCTTGATTTAATCCCATGAAATCAGGACGACAAAATAGGCTGTCCATCAAAAATTACAAAAATAGTAAATGCATGTACATAGTTGCATTCTGCTCGACTGCAGATTCCAGAGTTCTTAACATGAAATGTATTTGTCCGCCTAATTGAATTCTGTGTTTAATTTATGTAATTGTATTACTGAAGTGTAGAACCAAATTGTTGATATGCAGCCAGTTTTATAGAAAATCTAATGAAATTTGGCATATTTGAAATGAAACAAACAGTTTTAGGTGATCCTTTTCTGAAAATTTAGTTTTCAATAAAAATAAAATGAGTATCCTCAAAATAAGAAAAACAGTGAGACATTAAATTCTCATTACACTGAATTTTCTTTTTATGAAAAGTAGAAAGAAATTTTAGTCTCAATCCAACGAATTTTAAAACATTCATTTCCACATTTCGCAAATAAACTGTCGTACTCTCTCAGAAATTTTCAAATGAAAGAAAATAACCACTCACAAACATTTCAAAGATATGCTAAAGTTCCGCTTGAAACTTTTAATGGAGTTGATAAGAAATATAAGTTCAGATTTTCGCACCTCAAAAGGAAATTTTATTTAAGAAAAAAAAAAAACACACGGCCGAATGATTGCACGGGCCATTAATGAATATCTAAGAATCGAGAAGAAGTTAGCTTGTTACTAGAAATATTCCGGAAAATTTCTTCGCAGAGAAACTTTTAATAGGAAACTTTATGCAGAATACTAAAAAGGACAGAGAAAATATGGGTATACGAGTAAATGTAGTTGGTAATATTTTGAATTTCTTCAGAAAATTCTAGATGGCGGAGATTGATATGGTACGATTTCATTGTCTTGAAGATTTTTGTAATTTACGCTATTGTGTAGAATTCAAAGTGTAGTTGAATGTATCCTTGTAAAAAATTTGTCTTGCAATTACTTTTACCAGCTCCATTTATAGCCCGAAACCGTCGCCATTGCTTGTGTTGCTATTGACGCAATTAGTAGCTAAGCTGTAATATAGAATGTAAACAACTTAAAAAAAGTATTCAAAAAGTAATTTTCAATTTGCAGAAATATATTACATGGTACCTTTCTCGATTTATTGCCATATGATTCTGTTCTGTTGCGTGCTGTGCCAATAAAAAAGAGGTAATTTATCCATCCAAATCAGATACGAATTATTCAATTATTAACATTCCCCTATTTTAGTAATGACTACAATACAACCATTTGGATAACATTAACTGCAATCAATGCATCACTTTTATTTCTATTTGTTTTAAAAATGTATAATCCAATAGTTAGTAAATTAAGTTAAACTAATGTGAATTATAATTTTAAAAAAATGTCTTAGTTTTCATAATCGATTACTTTCTCGTTACACATCATTCACCATAGTAATCTGTTTTGTAAAACCGAATCGAAGTGGAAAATTTGAATATATAAATATCAAAACTATCCGATCTGTCCCAAAAACTTTAAGATTTCGATGAAAATCGCTAAGTTTATCTCAACCTATAATATAGTGAAATGATAATAAAATCGACATCATAGAGTTCTAAAAAGGGAAAATGCTGGTGAATTGTGTTCTCGAAAAAAGAAAAAAAAAATATTATGGATCTATGAAATAAATCTGACAAAACCTCTTGCAGAGATATGTGATGAAAGAATTGGAAAGACAAAAGAGAGAGCGAAATTTCATATCCTTTTATTCCAATGTAAGTAAAGTATAATATGTTTCTGGGGTTGATATAAAGAAGCGAGACGTGATTGTTCCTTTGGGATCCATTCATATCCTTTTTACTGCAGCTTTGTTCTACTGAGCGTTTTTCAGAGTTGAACCTGAACTAAGTATGGAAATAGATAAACATGATGTTGATCTTTAGTTTTGGCTTTTTTTCTGCCATCTTTGCGTCGAGATGAATCGTATATTTATCTGGAAGTAAAGTCTTTCCACGGTACGCGTATATAGATCTCATGTGTCAGTTTCGTGGGTACACTTAGGACCTCAAAAAAAGAAAAAGAAAAGAAACTCTCTGAAAAGTCTATAAAACAAGAATTCCGTTTTTGTTGCTTCAGTTTTTTTCTTTTCGGGGATGGGTAATAAGAACGAGGATATATGTATATAGGTACAATTCAGCATTTTTTTCATATGTTTTTGTTTTTTTTTTGTTTTGTAACAGCCGAAAAAGCAAAGAGAAATTCGTCTTTTATTGAGCCTTTAAGTTTGGGCTAATGAAAACGAAAGTTGAAAGATATCACGAGAAATCAAAAAATCAATGCGAAGAATTGAATAGAAAGAATCTTATGAGCCTTTAGGTAGCTTTTCACTCAATTGGCATGGAAACGTGAGCACGTTCTCTGGATATATTTCATTTTCTTGAAACTTATCATGAATTTGGGAAATTTTCAGAGAATTACTTGGAACAAAAAAAAAAAAAAAATTGGCGTAAATATTTCATAATTTTTGGTCAATAAAAGCTTTACAAAGTGACCATTTCAATTTTATTTGATGAAGGGATTTTTTCAATAATTCAAAGTCTATCCTGACAATTATACCCATGGAAACTTCTCCCCTATAAGAACCGCCATAATATTATCCTGAATAATTAAATATTTAATTCTATGAAGGATATTTTACAGACAGTATAATGAAAACATTCATCGAAGGATATGGGATTTGAATATTCAAATGTGAGACCGTTCCATACTGCTAACGAAGTAGCTGCAGTCACCTAGCAAAATCTTAACGTATTCATATGGAGGTAGGTCGTATTTTAAGTGTATACGTTGAAAGTGCAAGAAGTTAAGTGGAACTTTGTTGAGAATCCAGGACACCCTAAGATATTGCAGAAATTAAAAAAGATATAAAACTTTTCGAATAGCATACGAGTCGTGTACGAATTTGATAAACTATCGAAAAGCACGCAATCCACATTGTTATTCATCCGTGTTGTCGTAAATAGTCTTAAACGACAATTCGGTCAGTTTAAAGGCTCTCGTAGCCTTACAGAAATTCTTTCCGGTTATTTACGGCTTTTAGCCATCGGGAATGTGGAGCATTGGAATATTAGCACAAATGCTTGTGTAGATGGGTTTCATTCGAGCTTCCGCTATTACAAAAGTCTGCAATACTCCCGATTCACAGCTTGAAATACGACACCGTCCTGAAAGCTTCTTATTGGACTATTATTTTAGCTATCCTTATAGCAAGGATATACATAGGAGTAGTTGACGAAAACATTCCGCAACACAACAATACAATTGTTCGGATCGGACTAAATGCTTCCACGTTTTTGCATTAGCTTAGCAATAGGAAATGACTGTCCACTATCGATTTTCTACTATTTCGTCCGACCTTACCTTGTTTGCTTTCAAATAAGGACGAGAGAAAAAAATGAAAATTTACAAGAAGAATGACAACCATATACGATTGAAACGAAAGGTACCAAATGATGAATGATGTTACACAAATTTTTATTTGGAAGAAACGTTTTCCATTACGTCTAGACTAGAGTTTCGGATATATGCTTTTAGTTTAATACTTGACCACAAAATCATTAGCTTTCTGTCAATAATTTTCTGAGGACGGTAAATTTGTGTCAATTTCGTGGCGCAAAAATTGGGGAAAGGAAGAACCATTAGTGTGCTGCGAAAATTTGTTTGGTCCTTATCGTGGGACGGTTTCTGTCCTAGTTTTATTACTAATTTTAGACGAGAGAGGAGAGAGCGAGATGTACCCAAAGTAAATGACATGCTATCCATTAAGAGGATACAAATTATTTTAGGTTATATACGGCGCAAATAATTCTACAGCTGCTGCGAACAAGGGGATTCGGTATAGACGTGCAATTTCGAGACGAAGGTTTTGTGTTTGAATTAAATGCGCAAACACTAAAGGAACGTTGTTTCTCGGCTCGAATTAAGAAAGAGTGAATGAATATTATGAGGCTTTAGAGTTTATAGGGAATGTAAAGAAAATAAAGACAACCATCTTTGCTTTTAGTGCTCATTAGCTCAAGATAGATGTGAAATTTGGAAGAAAGATGGAAAGATAGGAAATATGATCGTGAAAAACTGGAGTAAGTAATGAAACGAATCAATATTGTAAAAATGTTTACTATAATATTTATTTAGAAAACCGCTAATGATTTTATTTGAAATATCTAAATTCTAGAGTCTGTCATTTATCACTGTTCTAAAAATTTTGCCCATTTCCTGGTCGCTACTTTGACATCAATCACGCCAGCTTATAAAAAATTGATATAGCATAACAGACATGCCGATTTGTTAGAACTTCTGGAAACTTTTTCAGTCACCGATGAAATGTTGAGTAAATCCTTTCAAAGGTAATGATATCATATTGTCAGGTATGCAACTTTTTGTATACCAAAGCTATCGGGAGTACAAATTAATACCCGCCGTTTCCCAATAGATGACGCCAGCAGTAAATGCTTATCAACGATGGCGGATTAGAAACGTCACATGGTAAACCTAGGCATCTGTCAACAACTACTCATCATCAGATTTGTGAAGTGTGTGCATTGCACATAAAGATCGATATTGACTATAACGCATGTCATTTTTCATGGGACAACCTTTACAAATAATTTAATTTTTTTTTCCATTGGATCCGAAAAGGAGGCGGATAAAAAAAATTGTGGGCCGAATTTTTTTTCTCCAAAGGAGGTGCAAAGGAAAAAAACTATATTAGCAAAATATGAGAAAGAAATAACCTCTAAATATAACATTAGCGAGTAAAATCCTTCCCTCCATGACTGTGTTTGTGCATTGCACATAAAGGCCGAAAATGCCTGTAACACATGCCTCAATCGTCTTCATAGCGCTGTACAAAATCTTTCGTAAAATGTTTCGCTATTAACAATATTTCAGTGTTCGGTCTCAGACCTATTTAATTACATTTTAAAGTTTCAGTGCTATAACCAAAGCAAATAAAAAATTTTGATTTCTTCGCACCTATCCAGTGTTATATTCCCTTGTAATAATGCATAATTTACAGTATCAATTACGTATAATCTGGAGTTAATTGAAATATTTTCGTAAATTATTCTCGCTGAAGATGGTTTGATTTCCCAATTACCACTACACCTGTGCATAGTAAGAAGAGTTTCAAAACAATTTGCTAAAAAATCTTATCAGATGTTGCAACTTCGAATTCCAAATTATTCTACTGCATTGCAGAATGTTTTTGTTACTTTTGATGAAAGCCCATAGCGTACTGGGAATACTTTACATTGCGATCTATTGATCTATGTGGTGTTTTCCACATAACATGATCTATATGCGTTATATATCCGTGAGTTTCTTCTTTTGTATGGCTGTGTTGATTGTTTTACAAATCTTTTTATTATCATTTCCAGTATTTCAGTATTTAGTATTATCTTTTCGTAGTATAGTGATTCTGTCTTCGAGATAACTTTTTACAATTTGTTTCTGTATTTTCTATACTACGACAGTAGTTTTTCATACTCTGAGTATTGATCGGAATTAATTAGCTGCTGCAGTGTTGCAGTGACCGTTGGGCTTACCAAGAATCTGCGAAATTTCATGAATTAATGCTTCCGATATATTTTAGGGATACTCTTGCCAGAAGTGATCTGCAGCAACGAACCTTCTAGTGCAACTGGACCGACTAAAATAAGCATTGAGATTCAAAACCGGAAGTGGCAGTGGATCGATCACACTTTCACAAAACACAGCGAAACATTGCCAGATAAAGTCTGGATTAAAATCCTGAAAGAAGACGTCGGGTTGATTGACCATGGACCAGTTTAGCAGGAGACCAGAGGTATAAACAGATCCTGGCGACAACTAAAGGCCGTTACTCAGGATCGCGCCTTGTGGAGGCTAACTGTTTCTGTCCAATGTCAATATATCATATCATTGATTTTTA
This sequence comes from Chorisops tibialis, assembly GCA_963669355.1. Taxonomy (NCBI): domain Eukaryota; kingdom Metazoa; phylum Arthropoda; class Insecta; order Diptera; family Stratiomyidae; genus Chorisops; species Chorisops tibialis. The sequence goes on from OY770262.1 coordinate 293,677,299, forward strand.
ACAGTTAAGTATTGCTTGTGGTCTAGGTATACTCTAAGCTAGGGTGTAGCCTAGTGGTGTTGGTATACAATGCGAAAGTTGTGAGTTCAAACCCCGGTCGACGTATAATACCAGCACAATGCTTGCTTGGATATACCTTGGTTGCCTCAATGTGCGAAAATGAAAAAATCGTAGAAAGAGGGTTGTGCGAAGGGCTAACAGCCCTCCAAAATAAGTAATAAAAATGGTAAGGAGCCTGAAAGACAGGCGGTTAAGACCCGATTTGGGCTGTGGTTCCATTGTAGAAGTAGGTATATTCTAGTTATTATTACATTGGTCTAGCATGCGAAGGTCGAATGTCCAAATTCTGATCGACGTTTAATTCCAGTTTTCTATCTTCATAGGTTTATCGCAATCAATCCATCAAATTCCTGTTAAGACCCCCTATAAAGGCAAAGGACAGAAACAGCTCTCTTCCACAGCGCGATCCTGAGCATCGGCCTTTAGCTGTTGCCAGGACTTGCTTATTCATAGGTGTATCGGGGCTGCCTTAATCTGGGTTATGCAATACGCTAGCAACTTTTCCACTTAATGAAGGATCCCGCAGGGCAGATTGCATTGTAGATCTATCGGAAAAGAAAAAGAATTAGGGCTCCTTTCTCAAAAATCCAGTTTTATATCGTAATCTAATAATTCGAGAGATTTAATTAATATCTTCTTTCCCTAAAGTTGGATCAATATGCATGTAGGTTGAAGATGTTTCCCAATGCATGTGTAATATTGAACACTCTTTCTGGCTTAATAATAATCAATCAATCAATCAAATTCCTGTTAAGACCCCCTATAGGGGCATAGGACAGAAACAACTCTCTTCCACAAGGCGCGATCCTGAGCATCGGCTTTAAGCTGTTGCCAGGACTTGTTTATTCCTCTGGCCTCCTGCTCAACTGCTCGCTTCCATGTGTTACATGGTCGACCAACCCGACGTCTTCCTTGAGGGTTATAATCCAGAGCCTGTTTTGCGATGTTTTGCTCTGGTTTCCTCAAAGTATGACCGATCCACTGCCACTTTCGCCGTTGAATCTCAATACCTATTTTAGTCTGGCGAGTTGTACTCCAAAGTTCGTCGTTGGAGATCACTTCTGGCCAGAATATTCCTAAAATGCGTCGGAGGCATTGGTTTACGAAAGTCTGTAGTTTCTTGGTAAGTCGAACGGTCACTTTCCACGTAGTACAACCATATAACAACACGGATTTGACGCATGCGTCAAGAACTCGCAGCTTCGTGCGAAGGGAGATCTCTCTTAACCTCCAGAAAGGGGAAAGGATACCGAAGGCCTGACGAGCTTTATTTAGCCGCCGAGCCTCAATATCCTTTTCGGCTCCGCCGTCCATGCTGACAATGCTTCCGAGATAGCAAAAATCTTGCACCTCTTCCACATCCTGTCCATTAAGAACAATCGGTGTGCTTGCGTTCGAACCCATGTGCTTGTACTTGGTTTTACGCACATTTATTTTCAGTCCCGCCTCTTTGCATTTAGAATGCAACGAGCGAACATTTGACTCTAAGTCCGAACGGGTATGTGCAAGCAAACACACGTCATCAGCATAATCAAGGTGACTTAAGATGTTAAATAGTCTCCATTGAAGACCTTTACCTTCCCCACCTTCCAGTGCAGCTTTCAAGATGTCATTTATTACCACCAGAAACAGGGCTGGTGATAATATGCAGCCTTGTCTGACACCCGTTCGCACAGGAAAGCTCTCGGACAGCTCTCCTCTATGCAAGACGCGACACCTTGCATCTTCGTAGGATTCTTTAATCATAGCTATGACCTTATTTGGAATACCTCTCCTACGCAAAGCATTCCATATGTAATCTCGCTTAACGCTGTCGAAAGCCTTCTCGAAGTCCACAAACATGAGATGTAGTGGCGAACCCATTTCGGCTGACTGCTCTAATATTATCCGTAGGGTATTTGTGTGGTCGGTACAAGACGACCCTTTACGGAATCCAGCCTGATAAACTTCGAGAGTGCTCTCGACGACATCACTAATCCTATTGAGAATTACCTTAGCCATAATTTTTGATACGGCAGTAAGTAGACATATACCACGCCAATTGCCACAATCCCGAAGGTCGCCCTTCTTCGGAATTTTCACAATGACGCCCTCCTTCCATTCAGTCGGATATCTTCCATCATTCCACACCTTAGTGAAGAGTGGGAGGAGTATATCGGCTGTTATTTCCGGGTCCGCTTTGAGGAGTTCGGTTGGTAGTCCGTCTATACCTGGAGCTTTCCTTCCCGCCATTGACCGAATGGCGGAAACTATCTCTTCCTTATCTGGGGGATCGTCCCTAATAGAGGATTGCGGTTGGATGTTTGGAAGTTGTTCTGTTTCCGGAATATCTTCATCTGACAAGATGTTTAAAATATCAGAGAAGTATTCCTTCCATCGTCGCAACTGGTGTTCACTCATATTAAGGAGAGTTCCGTTGACATCTCTCACCAAGTGGTTGGCGGTAAAATTCCTGTTCGTCAACTGTTTCATGATTTTAAATAGTGAACTCATATCCCCAAGGTAAGCCGCAGATTCTGCCTTGTTTGCCAGATCTTCAATGGCCTTTCTCTTGTCGCATCTAACAGCCTTTTTAAGCTGTATATGAGCATCGCGGTAGTTCTGCCTCAAGTCGGGCGTTCGTTGGTTGACATCGGGTTGAGAGATGATTGCCAATTTGGCTTTTTCCGATTGTCAACCTGGTCCCATGTGTCTTGTGACATCCAGGGTTTCTCACCGCTTTGCGCATATCCCACAGATTGTTCAGCACTAGTTAGAAAAGTGTTTCTGGTTGCCTCCCAATTGGCGTCCAGTGTGCGCATTTCATGTTCACCCAATGTGGATGACTTTTCGCGTAGAATGGTGGTGTATTCGAGTTTTTTGTTGGGATCTCTGAGTTTATCCACATTAAGCTTGCGCTTCATTTGAAGAATTTGTGGTCGTCGGATAGCTGCTGTACACAATCTCAAGCAGGCAACCATCAAGTGGTGATCGCTCCCCACGTCAGCTCCACGTTTCGCTCGCACATCGAGGAGACATCTTCTCCATCGGCGACTTATAGCCAAATGGTCGATCTGGTTCTGAGTAACACCGTCAGGGGAAACCCAAGATGTTTTATGGTGACTCTTGTGTGGAAAAAGGGTCCCTCCGAAGACCATTTGCCGAGTACTACAGAACTCCACAAATAATTCGCCGTTTTCGGGTCTCTTAATCCAAGGTCGTGAAGCGTCGACCCAAGGGTCACCATGCCTCTCCATGACGTGTTCTAGTCCAGTGTTGTCTGATCCAACCTGGGCGTTCATATCTCCCGAGATGATAATAATATCACCTCTTGGAACACGGTCGAAATGTAGTAATGTAGTAATAATAGAGAAACTTAAATCTAAGTGAACTGTAAAATTAAGTAGAATGCAGGATAATTATGTCCTCGATCTCATTTTACAAGCATTAAGGGCTTTTTCTTGGAACCACAATCTGGTAGTAACCACACCAAAATGGTTCACCACATTCAACAAAGTCATAGGATTTCGATAAAAACTTTTTTTTTTGTAAATTTCATTTAACACGTTGTTCAGAATTTCACCGGAACATAAATTCTATTATTCATGTTTGTTTGTGTTTGAAGCATAATTAAAACCTACCACATCAAAAATACATAGAGAAATGAACTTCCTCAAATACAATGTTGGTATAGCTCTTCTGTTTGATGAATGTTAAGGTAGCCTACAGGCTTCCGTGTTAGTATATTGTACGAAAACTTCTCTATGGCTATGGTTCAACGCTGGGAGGGAATGATTTAGTGCTCTATAAGTTATAGCTAACCAACCGGGATGCTGTACATATCTGCCCAGACTATTGATTCCTATCTCAAGTCCTTGACTAATGAAAAACCTGAGAGCTTTTTGATTGCTACCTACCTTGCTTTGGTTCTGAGAGCATACATACGATAGAATATCTAGAACACACTTCCATATCTGACAAGAGTTTCAACAAAGGTAAATTCAGCCAGGACATGTAAGTACCAACGACGGGAGTTATCTTGCAGAGAACAGTTAAAGTAAAATGCTTTAAGAGGAGTAGAGTAAATTTTGAATATAAGGGCATTCAGGACACAACACCTGAAATAAAACATACGATGGTAAGGAAATAGCAGAAGCAACAACAGGAAAGACCCTTTTCTGGAAAGGCATTTAGAAATTAATGCCTTTTGAATGCGTATCAGAGGCTGTGATTCCATGATAGATTCGAGTTTAATAAATTAGACACGAATTTTCAAAGGGTGGATGATGACTGACTTCTACATTTTGATTATTCCTTGAATGTGTATGAAAGCATGTATTTGAGAGCATGGTGAAAAGATCTCGATACGCATCAAGACGAAATCAAAATCAAAATATTCATTAAGCCATCTCGAAAAGGATAATGCCAAGACATTAAGGTAATGGACGTACATTTATTTCCCACCCAATTTCGAATCGAAATCTTTTCATAAAGTCCTATGCGACTCCTACGCAATCCCCGATAAAATCGGCGATGATGACCGGAAAAAAGAATGGACCATGATAAATAAATGCTGATGAAGCCAGTCGCTAAGTATGTGTCCATGAAAGTTTTCACATCCTATAAAAATCCCACCCGAGCAAAGATAAATATGTTATTTTCATAATATAACAAAAACTCTTATGTGTTGCGATAATGGATGTCGGCTTGTAATCGATAGCTCGAGACGTCGTCGTCGTCCATCGCTATACAATGATGGACCCTCATTTGTTTGCTATTTGTCTGGGTCGAAATTTTCATGTCCTGCGACGAAATTTTCGTTGTATTCTGTATCGAATTGCGAGTTTTAATTAAACCATATCCGTTGGTTAATTTAAAGGACAAAAACATAGTTTAACTATGACAACATAGTTGTGTATATGATACTCGAAACAACTAGGATATTAAAAGGAACATCGTCATCATGCAACACTCAATTTTGGATGTTTCCCTAATGACTTCGTATACACGGAGCGTATAGGGATGTCGTGCCGGAATTGTTACCCATTTCGTGATCCACATATATGAACAATTTAATATCGACATTGCTGCTTTGTTGTTACAATGATGCGAGATCTCAACGCAAAAATTTAACGACCCTGGAACGTTTATGACTTTAGCTTTAGCCTGAGTTTTATTTCACCGCTCGACTAACTCTATCTAATGTTAAGATGAGAAGTGCTTTAAAAAAAAGCATGAAACAGAGGAGATTTTTATATTGCTGAATGGAATGTGATAGTACTACACAATTTTATTAGTATGAATAAGTATTTTAGCATCGATTAGTAAAGTTAATTCCATATGAATTGCATTCGAATCAGTAGATTTCTAGATTTGATTTTTTTTTTATAGCATAGCTCTACTAGCTTCTAACTAATTTGTTTAGCAACTACTAACATCTACATAGAGAAATCATCCTATCCTTACCCTGTATGTTTCCTTTGGTTGGGAAATGATGCTTACCTGGAAAAAAAGAAGATAAATCAAATTTAATAAAATATTTATAGTTTTTGAGTTTTGCGTAATTAAAATTTATTAGAAAAAGAAAACTTGTTTCATATTTCTGATCCATTGAGTAGCGTAAAATAATGACCTTCGCTGCTGTTGCCTTATTAAATTTTCTAATAAGCTCTACTCTTCACACCCGTTTCCTTTTATTCGCATTTTTGGTTGGTGGCAATTTCAAAAAAAAAAAAAACGTTTTTTTTCTATGTAAAAAAAAAAAAAAAATAATAATAATAATTAGGGCAGCACTGCAATAATTCTTTTGGCTCCAACTGTAACGGGCACGCGGCTGGGAAGCCACATGTTCGTACAGATTTCTTTTAACAGGGCTTCTCCGGGTCGGGCAGCACCTCCTGCCGGCTGCTCAGGAGCGTTGGGGTAGGTCAAAATATACCCGAAGAAGCACCCGTCCTTGTTCGTGCTGCAAAAGAAAAACGTGCTAGAGGAGTGGGCCATGCTGAGCAGTCCCAGGGCCACCTTAGGGCAGCTCTCTACTCTTCACACATCATGAGGAAGAAAAAAATTTCCAATAAGCATTTCACATAAGCAAGATGGATATGTCTTTGTAAATATATATGTATATATTTTATAAATCATTTATCAATCAAATATAATGGTATTTATTTGACAGTATTATTTACGTTGATAAGTTAGAGCGCGAAGGTATTGACAAAAGAGGACGGCAGGTGTTTGGTCTCCGACCTCAATGGAGTCCAAAACTGAAATGAATCCATGACCAAATGTAGGAGTATTTATACTTCAATACTCATTACTACCAGAGCCACCTGGTGGCAGTCTGAGACATGAAAATCGCAACTAATTTCACTTCATTGCAAAAGTCGCCACTTCATCTGCAACAACCTAATATTAATCGTAATCGCAGTTAAGTATTAAGTAATTAACAGCCCTGCCCTAGAGCCCTATCCACCTTAATCTGCATATTGACTTCCCACGTACCCTCAACTTGTCCCAAGAATAATAAAGTTGCGCCCGACTTGTTGGCAGATTTTTTAATCAGACATCTAATCACATGAACCGTTTAAGTAAAAGGGAAGGCGAAGTGTACACGAATGCTACGAAGCAAAATTTAAGATCGTAATTTTTCTTCTCTTTTTTTTAACTTTATTTTTAATTTTGCAGATTATTGGTCTTTGTGACCTTCACAGTACTCCTCCCGCTCTCCCTCCCCCACCAGCGGTATTTGCGTTTCGCAAAGCAGTCCTGGATAGCCTCATTTGAGATGGTCCGGACGACTTTGCTTTAATGTTATTAATACTCCGAAAACGGCTTCCTTTCAGCATTGATGTTAATTTCGGAACTAAGAAAAAATTGCAAAGAGCTAGGTCTGACGAGTAAGAACACTATTGGAGTGCAGCCATCGGATTTTTGGCAAAAAACTGACGAACTGACAAGACTGAGTCTGCGGGCAGATTGTAGTGGTCCAAGGATCACGAGGTGTCTTGCCACAACTCTAGTCTCTTTTTGCAGTTTAGATGCTAACTTCTTCTGCGATTTCTTTCATAGCCAATCGGCGATTTGGACGTAATAAATTCCTGGTCGAGGATCTTCTTTAATTGACTGATGACAACTTTTAAATCGTAAAAACCATTCGTAAAATTGAGCATCCTTGCCATAATCTTGTTTTAAAAGTTGAAACGTTTCTGTAAACTATTTCCCCAATTTCACCCAAAATTTTAAGTTGCATCGTTACTCCAGAACATCTCGCATTTTTCGTTTCTCTCAAATAATAATATCACGAAAACTAAACGAGATATCAACAATTAAAACTCGCTAAGAGAGCTCGTTCCGAGAATTTTTTAAATTTTAAGGAGTAGCGAATTCGATCCGGAGCACTGCTTTCAATTTATTATAACCCAAGCAAAAGTAATAGTTCACTAATAACGATATTAGTTGATGCGAAACTATTTCTGTGGGTTAGAAGATTTTTTTCAAAATGCAATGCAAAAACTATTTTTTTATGAAAGTCTTTCGGCTTACGATGATAAGATAGATAATTTCTGTGCAGTGATTCTCTACCGCACAAAAATTTTCTTAAGTAGAGGACTGATTTCGGCTGAACTATTTAACTCGCTGCATGCAAGGGTAACTTCAGCAATTAATTTTATATTCGCCACAAAATTTACTGATCACTGCAGACTTAGATTTGTACTCGTTTAAAAGAAATAACAAGAAAAAATTCTAAATTATTTTTAAAGTATTATAAGCTTGTAACGCTAAGTAATAAGGTTTGGGGAAAAATTTTAAGGATGCAGGAGTTTATAATATCGTCCAATAAGTTCGGGAATGGGGTAAATTGCTCCACTACAATAAACACAACAACAATAAACGAATTTTCTCAAAAAGTATGGAAAATATTGATCTAAAATTTGGAATACATTGATTTTATAACGGTTTCAAACTATGGTATGAAAATTATTCCATTCCCTTTACTGCTACCACCTCCTATGAAAGCTGCACTTTATCATAAAATACTATAAATCAATTTACTCAGTACGTATAAAATTTATCGAGATGAACTCAGTCAGGCAGTGACCGTCGTCGGGAACAGTGCTAGTGAACAACAAAACAGAGTTCTTGACGTTGCCTCGTGCAAATTTCTCTTTCTTTTTTCTGTCGTGCTAGAGTGCAAAGAAACTACATCAACCTTTAAAGTTGTAATTAATTAGTAAGTGACAGCTAAAGTCGAACTTTCCTTAGTTTAAAAGGTGTGACCCATTGGCCACGATGGCCTCTGGGAATACATACATCAACAGCTTCAATCTTCTGGACGAAGTTGAACTGTCAACCAATGCTCCATCGCGAAAAAAAAAATCATCTTTCGCGCCATATCCAAGCCTCCCAAAAGTGAACAGTAATGATATTCAAAAGAAATTCGTCTTAATTTCTCACGCCGATCCGACCAAAAAATTGTCAGCTGTTAACCCTTTTCTACTTAGAAAAGCAATTGACGGTATATCCACCGAATACTCCAAGGTCTCAACCTTGAGGGACGGGAGTTTGCTTATTCTATGCGATAACCTAACGGTAGCTCACCGCTTTGAAAAAATTTCAATGCTAGCCAATATCATTCCAGTAAAAGCCGAAATAAGTAAACAGTTTAATGTTAGTAAAGGGACAATTTTTTGTCGCGATCTTGCAAATCTCTCCGAAGAAGAAATAGTCGATGGTTTGAAAAGCTGTGGGGTCACAAACGCAGTTAAGCTGAAGAAGAAAATAGACAACCAAGACATCCCATTTGGATTAATTATCCTCTCCTTTGAAAGATACCACCTTCCTACTTCCATTACAATTGGATGGCAAAGATTTGAGGTTAAAGAATACATTCCGAATCCAATGCGGTGCAAAACATGCCAGAAGCTTGGACACACGGCTAAATGGTGCAAATCTTCTCCAACATGCGTTTCCTGCGGTAAAGCAGAGCATAAACCTACACCCTGTACAGAAAGCGTTAAGTTTTGCGTAAACTGTGAAGATTCAAGCCACATATCATCTGATCGGCTATGTCCTAAGTACCTTGAAAATAAAGAAATTATCACCATCAAAACCATAAACAAATGCTCAATATTTGAAGCGCGGAAAAAATATCACGAATCTAGGAATTCACTTAAAGCCAAACAACCTACTCCCGGTCTTTCATATGCAAAAGCTACCACACCAAAAACAATAGTTATTAACAAACAACAAAACAATCTAAAAGCAAATAACGAAAATATACTTAAACCCAATGTAATAGACTCTTCAACCACAACATACTCAAAACAAATGGAGCCAACAACTTCTAACTACAACCCACAAGCACCCCTTACAACCCAACCCGACTTCGAGACTTCAATTACCACACAAAAGCAAACTAAAGAAAAATTAGAACTAAACAAAGAAACCATTGAAATAAACATCCATAAACAACCCCATAATAAACATAGTCCCTCAAGCACAGATGCGGAACGAGCATGGACGGTAGAGTCGATTAATCAATCCCCAATGTGACTTAAAGAACAATATTAACTCCAAAATTTTACAATGGAACATTAAAGGTTTCTTCAATAACTACAACCATCTGCAAATATTATCCATTTTGCAATGGCTTCCAAAAAAACAAACAGCTTCAAACAAATACAAACCCAATTCAAAATCATGCAATGGAACCTGAATGGTTTCTATAACAACTTTAACTATCTCCAAATGCTGGTAAAAGAAATATCACCTGACATAATTGCACTCCAAGAAACCCATTGCCCTTATAACACAAACCCACACTTCTCAAATCGGTACGAAAGTGTCTTTGCAAATAACATTCAAACCAATTCCTCAAAAAGTGGTATCGCTCTTTTGATAAAAAAGAGTTTGGAACACCGACTTTTAACTCTATCAACAAACTTATTGGCGATTGCAGTTGAGGTATACAATCCCATAAAACTGACTGTTATATGTGTATACATTGAACATGGATACCAACTATCCACAACTGATCTTGAAAATTTAACAAGTAGTTTAAATCTTCCATGCATAATTGTTGGAGATTTCAATGGTTGGAGCCCTATTTGGGGATCCCCTGTTGTCAACAAAAACGGCACACAAATCGAAAACTGGTTAATAGCATCCGATCTGCTCGTTCTAAATACTGGTTCCCCTACCCACTACTCCACTCATCGCACATACACGCACATAGACCTTTCTATCTGTTCCTCCCAGCTAGCCCCAGTTTCCGACTGGAAAGTTCTCGACGACCTTTACGGAAGCGACCACTTCCCCATAATCACGTCGATAAGACACAACTATACCAAAACCGAGCATCTTCCACGGTATAACACAAAATTTGCAAATTGGGAAAAATTCGCGGAAAAGGCTACCGAGGCTTTTAACAATATTCCAATCACGGAGAATGTTAACAAGGAAGCAGCCAATATTAAAAGGGCCATTATGGTCGCAGCAAATTGCTCAATTCCCCATAACCACCCCAATTTCACTAAAAAGAAACGCCAGGTTTCCTGGTGGTGTACTGAGCTTGCTGATTTAAACCTCGATCGGAAAACGGCATGGACCCTTTATAGAAGAAAACCCACCCTGGCAAACGAAATAATTTACAAAAAATTAAACGCAAAATTCAAACGTGCAATGAAAGCTGCCAAGCAAAAATGGTTCTTCTCTTTTACTAGCACAATATCTAAAAACACACCTATTCAAAAGATCTGGAACACCATTCAAATCATTGCTGGAAATCGGAACCAATCAACCATAACAGAAATCAAAAATGGACCAAATTCCATTACAACTCCCAAAGAAATAGCAGACAACTTTGGCAAACATTGGTCCTCCTACTCCCTAGATAGCAACTTTAGCTCCCAATTTGTCCAGAACAAATTAAACTTTTCAGATACCACCCCTCGCTTAAACTGTAGCCAGAGAGCTGCGCATATAGAAACTGAAATAAGCTTCTTTGAGTTTGAAAACAACTTACAACTGCTCAAGGGCGATACCCCTGGACTAGATAAAATCACATACAGTATGATTAAAAACCTAAGCATTAGCTGTAAGATGCGTATTGTTTCCTTGTACAACACCATCCTAAGCGAAAACATATACCCGCAAGCATGGAAAATGGCAGCCATAATCCCAATTCCTAAACCAAAAAAAATCAAATCTGATACAGAGTCGTACCGCCCTATATCTTTGTTACCATGCTTAAGCAAAATCCTAGAAAAAATCATAGCAAGTAGACTATTCTGGTTACTCGAACAAGACAATGGAATTAACAGCGAACAAATAGGATTCCGACCAAACAAGAGCTGTCAAGATGCACACCTATATATAGATCACCTGATCTGTTCTCAGCTCTCCAGCAGAAATCACGTGTCTATTGTCAGCGTCGACTTCGAAAAGGCGTTTGATCGCGTAGGAACCCACACAATCATCTCAGAACTCATAAGATTAGGAATTGGTCCCAAGATTCACAACTGGGTCCTTAATTTTATGGCGCACAGAAAGTTTCGAGTTAGAGCAAATGGAGCTCTTTCAAAGGTCTGGTCTCTGCAAAATGGTATACCGCAAGGATCACCAATATCAGTTGTTCTATTCTTAATAGCATTTAATTCGCTATCAAATAATATTAATCGCACCATGGCTTGCAAGCACCTAGCATATGCAGATGACTTCTACATAATAGTCAAAAACTCCTCACTGGTAGAAGCACGCAACAATATAGCAAAAGCTTTAGACGAAATGCTAACGTGGGCAAAGCACTCTGGCGCTAAAATCTCCATCAATAAATGCAAACATCTCCACATATGTCGCAAACTCACTTGCTCCTCTTTTAATGTAGCAGTAGGTGAGGATACCATCGAAAATGTTGATCACTTGAAAATACTGGGTCTAACTTTCTCCAAACGCTTCTTATGGAACAAACACATAGAAAATATCAGGAAAGATCTGATACCTAGACAAAATATAATCAAATATCTGTCCAACAGGAACTCCAATGCCCACCCTGCTATATTACTGCAAGTAATAAGAGCCACTATTCTGTCCAAAATTGAGTACGGTTTGACAGTTTACGGAAAAGCCGCAACTAGCACTCTACAAAAGCTTAACGCCCCATACCACAGCGCTATCCGTTCTGCAATCGGTGCCTTTCGAACAACGCCTATCATAAGTTTGCTAGCCGAATCAAATATGTTAACTATCGGTGAAAGAATAAACTTGGCAACCGGTAGACTAATACCAAAACTAATTTTCGCTAACAATAAACTGCTACAAAAGGAAGTTAATAATCTAACCAAGAGAAAAAAGCTACCACGAATCCGTTCCACACTTTCACATTGTTTAGTTTTAGCAAACGAAGTTGGAGTCAATATTAAACCAATCTGCACTAACCCAAAGTCTCCACCACCTTGGATGTTCCCTACGAAGACAATAGATTTATCTTTAGCTTCACATACTAAAACCTCCACCAGCAATGAATCTTATCGTCTGCTTTTTCAAGAAGCTGCATCCAAGCTCCGAAATGAGAACTGGACATTGCTGTTCACAGATGCCTCCAAAAATTTCCAGACGACGACTTATGCTGTCGTCAAGGAATGCGGTGAGCTAGTTGTTCCTGGTCTCATGTTCGACTACGTTTCTGTTTTTTCGGCCGAAGCCAAAGCAATAGGTGCTGCTATCGAATATGCAAGCAAACGAAAAGGAAAATACTGCATTTGCACGGACAGCCTTTCCGTTACAAAAGCTATTCAAAATATCCATTCGCGCAATAACATAATCGTCCAAATACGAAACAAACTCACTACCTCACCAAAGAAATTAAGACTCCTTTGGATCCCGGGGCACTCCGGAATAAAAGGAAATGAAGAGGCAGACAGAATGGCGAAGAATCTAGCAAATGCCCCACTTGTAACCACTGACGCCTCTACTCCCTTGGATGTAAAACGATTACTTGAGCGACATTTAGCCATCAAATCCCAACAAGCATGGCCCTCCCGACAAAATTTTTATACAGACGTCATCAACCCGAACAAAATTCAAAGAAGTTTCCCGAGCGCACTTACGCGCAAGGAAACCGCAATCATCACAAGGCTAAGAACAGGACACACAATTTTGACTCATCTCCACATCATCAAAAAGGATACGCCACCTGAATGCACACATTGCAACCAAATCATGGACTTCCAACATCTCCTACAATGCAGCCTACTCGGAGGAGACCTACTTGACTATATAAAAAACAGCAACGACGAAAAAATTGCCACGAAACTACTCACATTAATAAAAAACGCCAATCTTACGGATAAAATTTAAATTTACAAAAGAAATGTTTTTTTTTTTTATTTTATCTCAAACAGCACTTATATAACTTAACAGTCAAACCTGAAACAATTAAGTCGATGGTCTAATGTAACTAGTACTTAATTTGCGTACTTTAATTTTTATATTAATATATTAATTAAATAAAATAAATAAAATAAATAAATAAATATCGAGATGAAATTGTGCATAAAATGTTTATTTAGAAATATTAGTAAGGCCTAAGAAAATTAGACTATTAACTTTACTCCTTCTAGCCCCTCCCATACAATATGACTCGTTTTCAATCATTTAAAATAATCAAATTTTCTTTGAAATTATAATAGATGATTATTTAAAATTAAGAAAATATTATTTTTATCATAAATGTGAAGTACATATGATGCGAAAACTATTGGAATTCCCCACTCCTTCCACCACCTCGCCCTTTTGCATAAAATACTATAAACCAATTTTCGTAGTATGTTGTGATATTTGTCTGACTCAAATTTTATGCTAAATACTTAATTAGCATAATCATTAAGATAAAAAAAATTAACTGATTAGTTTTACTGCTTCTACCCCCTCCCATATAATAGGACACAATTTCAGAATTTCACAAGAAATCGTTTTTATTTGAAGTATACGAATGTTACTGGTTTGAAATTTGAGAAATATGAGTTTCATGGTATTCGGATTGATTTTATTTTTTTTATGGTTATGGTAATAAGTCTAGGGGGGGTCACCCTTTAATGCGCGATGTACAGTGAATTCGACATGGATAAGGGAATCAAGTGGAAATAGGGAAATTAGCAGGAAAACACAGGAGGGAAGATTTTGAATTGGCGGTGTCCGTTGTTCTTAAGCTGCTGGAGGTTGTTCTCAGTGGGAAAGAGATTGCCTGGTAGTGAATTCTAAAACACTGTCGTCCGAGGGATGAAAGTAAAGTTCACTGTTCTCCACGGCAAGGGTTTCACAGTGTACTTGTGTGAGCGTGCAGCTTGGTGGGTAATTCGGGAAGCATTGAATATAGGTGGTCTTAGGGCTTTTAGTTCCTTGCTGTATTTAACATGGAAGTATCAATAGTAAATACAGATTACTCCGATATTACGACAATGCTTGAAGGAGTCAATTTTCAGCTCCAATTAATCGGAGTGCATGTTTCTGCGTACGGTCAAGTGGAGCCAGATGTGATTTTGGGGCCCCAGCCAAACATGTGAGTTGTTCTAAAGACGTGTTCGGATATAAGTCTTATAGATGGTAGCTAGTTCGGAGGCAGAAAAGTATTTCTTATAATTCCGCAGAATACCTAGACGTTTCGAAACATCAAGAACAACTTCGTAGATGTGTTGGCTCCAATTAAGGCGATTGTTAAATTTTACATCTAGTAGCGTGAAGTCTGCAGAAGGTAAAATCTGTACGCCATTTAAGGACATGTTAGCGGTCAACGTCAGAACGGTGTGTTTAAGAGATAGATGACAGGACTGAGTTTTTAAGGCATTAAACTCTACTCTGTTTTTCCTGTCACATTCCAGGATTAAACTGAGTTCAGAGTTCAATGACTATATTGACCGAGGGATGAAGGACTGCGGCATGAGGCCACTCATGTTGGACGTACCTTCGCAGGGGAGTCAAATTGGAAAGTGTTATCCAAAGTGCTGTCATCTGCGAAACAATGAATAGGATTGAGAATAGATGATAGAAGGCAATTTATGAAGATTAAAAAGAGGGTAGGAGAAGAAATAGATCCGTAATCAATAGAAAAGGGTGCAGAAGTTACTCCGTCTAGCACGACTCTAATTGAGCGCTCGAAAGGAAAACTCTCAATCCATTTAAAAAAAGCCTAATTAAAATCAGCTTGGCTAAGAGACATTTGTGACAAACTCAGTAGAACACTTTAGCAATGTCGAATCTGTGAACGCAGGAATTTCAATGCTCGGTAAGATAGACAAAAAATGTCCCGAGCGAAATCTATATTGGCGATCATGTCTACGATTTTTATTCACAAGAAAGTTCACTATCCTGCGACTAACAAGCAGTTTACTTTTGAAAGCACTGGAGTAATGGCTATAGAGCAATAATTAGCGGAGTTCGCTATGCTTCCTTTCTTAGAAATTGGGTTTTCAAAATTCGCGACCTTCCAGATCAGAGGAAAGCACCCTGAAGTGTATAAACGATGATAGAGATTTCGAAAAGGTTTAGCTAGAGATGAAGCGCAGTTTTTGAGGACAATGGAGGGATGCCATAAGGGCCCAGAAGACTTGTGATTATTGAGCTCCTACAGGATCCTGGAAACGATTGCCTTTACGAATGCCGAATTTATAATTAATCTATAGAAATTCGACCATCGAGCTAAAATTACTTGTTCAGAAAGCTCGATTCTATTGGGGAGATGGAATTGAATCCTCTGATACAAAAGAATTCATAATATCTGCATTGCGGACACATATAAAGTTACTTCGCAATTAATTAAGAGTTAGGTAACACAAAAAGGCCGAAGCATTATAAAGATCCTGTCCAACAAAAAAAAAACATTCCCTATCGTCAGTCTCATTTCGGTACGTCACTTCACACAGGCTACTTTCGCTTCCTGATAATATTCAGTCAGGAAAAAAATAATTTATCTAAGTACCTAGTCCATTTACAAATGTTGTGATTCACTTTTGCCATTTTTTTCGAGCTATCGAGTTGAAACCTTTGGATGTATTTTTTTTTTTGGGAAAAAGGTAATTTAAAGTTAGTAAACGGGTCACATCCTTTTAACCTTTCCCTCACAAATGCGCCTAAATTTCGAAATTAGAATAAATATAATTGATTTCAAAAAAGTTTTTTTTTTTCATTCACATTTCATTCGTCTATAAATACTCGTATTCGGCGAATAGGGACTTTGACATTCGCAATTCATTTGTTTTGATAAATGTTACTACACAATTTCAAGTTCGAAGCTATTAATTTCTGGGATATTAATATTTTTTTTTCGGACATTGGTTGATGTTACACTTTTGCGTGGGAAAGAAAAGCGCGTATTTTAAAGCTTCTTGAAGTTCCGAAGGTCGAACTTAGTGACCGGTTGTATATTTTCGTGTCCTGGATTTCTTTAATTTCATCGTCTTTGTCTATCGTTGGGGCGTGGACATTAATAAGCTAAACATTAAAGAATCTTCTCTTCGTGCAGACTGCACGCAATCATTCATTGACTGGTTTGAATGTGTCGACTTGTTGCTTAATTTTGCCGTCAAGGATAACTACAACTCCGAAGATTTCCCACTTTCGAAAATTGTGAGCGATCTATGTCAGTAATCTCGCTACCTAACAATTTTGTTGCAGTCCAGTGATGTTCATGTTGTATTTGCTCACCTGTTCCAGAAGCGCTCTCAATGCTTCTATCATATGTAGGATTCGCACGTTCCAATATTCGAAATAATAAACAATTTTTTGTTTGCGTGATCGTTGCCGTTGAATGAATTGAGTTCGAGGCATTGCTTCAGGTTTCAAAGCAAGTCGGTTTTCTTCGAGGATGCGTTGTTAACATATCACTCAACCCCCAACTATAGTGCCAACCTTACATTTGATGGTAGACTCAGTTAACGAGCGAGGTACTTCCGTCATATAGTGCACCTTCTAAAGGCGATGAGGTTCCGGGTGGTAAGAATCCCAGAGAATGTCATACCCATATGCGCTTTTTAGACATAATTAATTCGTCGTTTTCAAATCTCTTAATCCAAGGTCGTAATACGTCGCAACAAGGGTCACCATGCTTCGTCATAATCTGTTCTACTACAACTGCTAATACAATCGCACTACATCCCGAATGTGAAAGGGTAGTTAGCAATTCGTACAACCTTCTATCTACGAGTTTTCAATTTCATAGATTACGGTAACTAAAGTATACCCAAGCATGCAGTATACTGCGTCGACCGGGATTTGAGCTTACAACCTTCACATTGTAGACCAACACGCTACCCACCACGCAACAGGCTACACCTTATCTGTTCCTATTGTAGTCCAGTATTATTAGCGCCAACCTGAACGTTCTTATCTGATGAGACGATAACAATATCATCTTGAGAAACACGCTCGAAGTTGGTGCTCAGTTAGTCATAGAACTCCTCTTTGTAGCCATGTGTTGAGGCATTAGTTGAAGCATATGACTGCAGAATTGTAGCATTTCTGACCTTGTTCCTGATTCTGAAGACGACCCGAACACTAAGAAAATAGTTGTAAAAGAATAATTGGTGGCCAGTACTTCCTGGTTCACTCTTATATAAATGTCAATCAACAGTTGGGCTTTAGTGCAAATCTGTCGTAACTTCAGGCAATATTTGAGTAGGCTTACCTTAATACTCAACAAAATCATAAGATTGGCCTCAGTTTCTAGCCTGTAAATTTGTTTTAACCAATATAGTAGATTAGGCAAATTTATAAACTACACCGAAGGGAATCATTTGCTCATCTATCGGAAGGGAGCAAAAAACGTCTTTATTCTATTTTGAATCAAAATAGAGGGTCAAATTTTGATTTAAGCTATCGGAGTCTAGATCCAGATTATTCACCATACGATGGCTTGTTTGTTATTTGAAGAAGCGAATATTAGGTATCATATGCGTTATGAAAAAACCCAAGTCGATTTTTTTCCGAAGAACTTCCCAATTCCAGGCAATTTCAACTTTGATCTAACAAAAATATTTTATCCCTCAATATTTTCATAATATTTTTTAAAGGCCCAAAATCCGATCCCATGTTTCGATAAGAATTTGCAAAAGTATAACGAATATTTTTAATCTATAAAATTCCCCGAAAGATTCTAAATATTTTTTTTAACAAGTAGAACTCTTTGATGTTTAAGTAAAAATTGAAGAAAACCAAATTGCAACCTCTAAAAGGTCTCAAAATACATTAAATTCCAGCTCTGAATAAACTTTTCTTTTCATTTTATTCATTAATACGAAGAACAGAGATATCTTTTCGAAAAGGTACACTAACTTTCCTGTACTAAAACTGTCAAAATTGTTGTCCTTTTTTTTCCATATAGTATATAAAGTACGGGAAAAAAATACCACAAACATTAAGTTTTAGAGACATAAGCTATCCACTCATATATTTCGGAAGGTTCGAGCTCTACATTTCTCCGTGGTAATATTACAAATTTACCATTCACATAGATTCGATCTTATATAATAGATTACATCCTAGCATCTCGCACATCAAACCTTTAACGAACCTTTTGTTCAAAAATGTGCCATCACCAAGTCAACCCAATCGTCCCTTAGTATCCTTGAAATAAATTTCAAACGAGTTGGGACTACAACCGACAAAACGGATCGATTGGCTTGGCTAAGTTCCCAAACAAAAGCGATTCTCTTGGAAAAAAAATATATTATCAAGCAGTCAGACTATTCAACCGTTGCGGACAAAAAAATATAGAAAAAGTTAACATCAAGTCCATTTTTCGTCCTTTTTTATATTTTTTGCAGTTTCCAACTATATTTCAAAGAAAAGCATTGTTCGTTAACTACGGTAACTTGTGAACCTTACAAAATATTATATTAACATCGCTAGCGATCTAAAAAAGAAAGAAAGAAGGAGCTGAGAAAAATCCTGAATCCAACTAACTACCCAAAAAGTTTATAAAGAAAATCAGCAGGAGATGATTGCTCGTTCCATTATTGATGCATCCATTCAAGAACCATTTTCACACTTTATAACACAATTTCGTTAAATTTTTCATAGACTAAGCTGCGACTGTCAATTTAAGTTTCAAATTGAAGACGTCAAGCTAAACCCATAATCCGACTCACGACTCTATTCTTCTTAACGCAAGAGCAGATTTCATGAATTCAGTTTGGAAAATTACGAAATTTAATTAACTGGACGCATAGAAATGGGGAAATAATGAGAAAGTCAACTCTAACACAATCTTTTGTCGTTGTAGCGGCCAGCTTTCCAGTATTGGTTACACAATTTCAAAGCTTATCATAAATTTTTTAAGATTCTCGTGGACATTTTAATTAATTCAAAAGGACCTGAACAATGAGTCCTTATCCTGTAAAGATGGATTCAGGTTATAATTCAGAAAACGACATCTGGTGATTCAGATCTGATTAAAAAATTGTTTATAGGAATTATAGGGTGAGTGATTTTCTTGTGAACGATGATATGCTTGGATTGAGAGAATTCCTGGAGAAAGTTTGAAATTCGTGGATAATTGAAAATGACACAGTATTTTTTTTAAATGCTGGGAAAAAGTCGTAGGGGATATTGAAACGTACGTGATATCTCTAGAAACTAGAAAAGCACACTGATATTTAACTCTAAAAGCTATGCCAGCGAATCCTACTCTCCGTTTCCAAAAAGGTCGATCACGAGGCCGGATACCTGAAACAACGCTTCGAACTCGATTGATTCAACGGCAACTATCACACAAACGAAAAATGGGGTATTCCTTCGGATCTTCGAATTAGTGATCCCCATACAGGACCGGAGCAGTTAGAGCTCTACTGGAATATGCTTTTATGGCCTGAGATTGTATACTATCCAAAAAGGAGGGAGAGGTTTTTGAAAGTCCCGCTTATAGGAGAGAATTAATTCAAGACATGGACTAATATAGGCCTTTCAAGTTATCAGTAACGGATTGCTTCCCAGGTTGATTGGATCCTAGCTAGAGTCACGTCTGCTATCGAAGCACTAAAAGCTATTAATAAATTTTAGCTAGGGTGTAGCCTAGTGAGTAACGTGTTGGTCTACAATGCGAAGATCGTGGGTTCAAAACCCGATCGACGCATAATTCCAGCACTCTTTCTGTTTGGGTATACCTTAGTTACCTCAATTTACGAAAATGAAAATTCGTAGATAGAGGGTTGTGCGAAGGGATAACAACCCTTTCACAATGACAAATAAAAATGTTAAGGAACTTGAAATTCAGGAGGTTAAGGTCCGATTTGGGCTATAGTGCCATTGCAGAAGGTGTAGCCTTGTGAGTAGCGTGTTGGTCTACAATGTGAAGCTCGTGAGTTCAAATCCCGGTCGACGCATAATTCCAGCACACTGCCTACTTGGTTATACCTTAGTTATATAAAATTCCTAGATAGAGGGTTGTGCGGAGGGCTAACAATTCTTTCACAATGACAAAAAAAATTTTAGGAGCCTTTTAATTAGTGACGTGTCACTTCCAGGTCTGACACAAATTACTTCATTGAAATAGTACTGAACTTTTTGAATTACCATCATCAAAAATATAAACATTACTATTTAATCCTGTTGTGCTAATCTGACAGTTTTTTTTTTTTTTTACATTTCATTACGAATTTGATTAATTCCATGGTTAACCAACCAAACCATAAAATAAAAGTTGCCCATTTCATTCCCATTATCTAGCACACGGATATGAAACTTTCAAATTAATTAGAAAAAAAATAATAATTAACCGAAAAGAGTTTAACGCAAATGGAAGTGACCAATTAAAACGAAAATAAATTAACTCGAATTATTGAAAGGCATAGGTAGAGGAGAAGGTGTGGCACTCGTGCTCATTGCAAATGTTTACGCCTGTAGGGATTTTAATTCAATTCCCTTTAGTAGTGCGAGCCGTATACCCGATACGTAATTTTACAGAATGCGATAGTTATTAAGTGAATTTATATGCGGTCGCGAGGGAGATATCTTGGCAAGTTGCGAACTAGAATTTGCGAATAGGAATTTTTTTCGTTTATGTTTTTAATTTTTTTATATAGTATTTTGTGGTACAGCATTTTTTAATGGTTTATATCCATCATTGGTCTCTTCTCGAAAAATAATGAAATCATTCAGATTAAACATATTTACTCTAGTTTGGTTTTTATGGTATAGCAAAGCTTCTCGACGATGGAAGTACTCCCAACAAGATTGCGATCGAAAAAGTACCGAACTTATTGCCAATTGATAATATGGCAGAAATGGAAATAAGCTATTATTTCTGGGAGTTCAGATTTTACGATATTTTTTGATCCGATCGAAAAAACGGCCAATCGCGGTCCAATAAAACCAACCAGTTGTTTATCTCAACAGCTACGCACCAAAAAAATACTAGCCAAAGTAAAAAAACTGCTGATAAGTTCCTCTTTAACTTTTTCATGCAAATTAGGAAAACGAATTTCTCGTTTGATAAAATGCTCACAGCTTCTGCTTGACAATCGTTCCCAAAAGCAAAAATCTGCCAACAGGGATGGCTATGTGAATGGGGGTTCTAGGATATGGCTGTTGTCAATAATTTAACACTTCAGTACATGATTCACTATTTCAATCGTTTATATATACATGCTTGGGTTTGTATGTTGGAGAGGGGGAGAGGGGGTCTTGGAGGTTTATATATATATGTGCACGTGCAAATTTTTAACTTTGTTTCTTGTACCAGAGTCCCATTACCTCGTTCCCCCACACACCCCAGTTGTATAATCTATAATTTTACAAAATTTCAACTTAATATCTGTTTTAAATTTGAGATACATATAACCGATTGAAATTTTGAAAAGAGCACAATTTTTGAATTTCATATTTTTCTTGTGTTTTGCTAATATAGCTTAATATATATTTTAAGTTTCAATTAGATAAATTAATAAATAGTTGAGATATTACTTTTTAAGTGTTTTTCTTTGCACCCCCCTTAACCCTCCCCCTTACAATTATCTTTCAGTATATTATAGTGGAACTTTATGCTACCTAATTGATCTTAAAATAAGAATTTTTTGGATCAAGTGAATTTCGGCCGACAATTTGTTTTTAGCACCCCAACCCTTCTCGGAAGCCAATGGATAAACAAATTTAATTATTTTTAGATTATTTTTAGAGTTTTTCACACAACCCACTGTAAACATTTAGCATCCTATCTGCATTCATAGTGAAGATATTACCAACCAACTATGAGTAGTGGTGTTGATAAAGAGATGAAATTATTGCTGACCGTTTTGACAAATGACCAGAAAGATCTTGAGCTTTTTGGACTCGGAAGGATCTTCCGACGAAGTTTTTAGTCATGATCAAATTTAATACGATTGACAACAGATTTACAGATATTTCTTGATTTCATATAAAATTCTCTGTTAGCTAAAGTTTGATGATTTTTAAAATTTCGAAACGACTATTTCTTCGTTTGAATTGCAACAAGACACTCGTTTGTAAACCAAGAGTCCTTCGATGGCCAAACTCTCTTAAACTGGAAGCTATGTAGAGCTTCATGATATTTAGGATAGTTTTTGTGACAAGTTTACAGGCTTTATTGCAGTTATTGGAATCAAAGCAAAATTTTCAAATAAAGGCATTGAAGGACTCATTTAGAGCCCTCCATTTAGCTCTTTTAAAATGCCCAACAATTCTTCGAGGTGCCTTAACTGGCAGCGGTTTTAGTGCTGCAACTGCAAATTGTGCACGAATCAGAAAATGGTCCGTATTCCCAGTTGGCGAAGGAGATATTACAGAGAGGGAGTATTTCTCTGGTTTATTAGTAAGAAATAAATCGAAAAGATTGGAGAACTGTCTGCAATTTTTGGTAAGCAAGTTGGCTCATTTATAAGGAGGAATGTTTAAGCCAAGCAATGTTGTGAACATTGAAATCGCCCGCGACAACGATTTCAGCATCAGGCTATGCAGTGTATATGGTCTGGATAGGCTCGGACAAACTATCCAGCTCACTAGTTGTTTTGGTTGCATTCACTGCCGGGCTTCTAGAAACGTAACAAATATACAAAATGTGCTCATGGATCAATAATTTTAACCAGATACTCTGGATTGGAGCAGGAATCTAAATGTGGAACCAATTGGAAGGGCACATCGTATCGGCTGTAAAGAGCGGCACCACGCTGGCGATGCTAGGACAAGTTGATACCCGGGTACAAAGTAAAACTGTTCACTTCCCTTGCACCCGCCTCGTGCTAAAATATCCTGTTTTTCTGTTTAAGTTTATACATATATACAGAGAAAGATAAGCGGAACTCAATCCGCGAACATTAACCTGGTCAATTGTGAAGCTGACCATGATTGTAGGTTGACAATATGTGCAGTAATACGAAAAGAAACACAAAAACTGTATGAATATACTAACAAGAATAATAAATAATAATAATAAAACCGAGATTAGAAAAAAACCGGGCCTTGAAAATAATTGAGAAAAGTTCAAATGACAAAGTTTGTTCGTCAATTCCATTAAAACTCCAAATACCGTTCGAAAATATAATTGAAATAAATAATTTTCAAATTGATGTTAAAGTCGTTTCTCAAACAAAAACAAAAGACATCCGAAATTGAATTGAACTTATCACCATTCCATCAAACAATATGTTGTTATTCTTGGAAAGAAAAGTTCTAAAAGTTTCTTTCTGTCAAATGTCGAAGGAATCCTAATACCTGTCAGGAACCAACAATTTACATTTCTACCTACTGCCTGAAAAAGCATTGTGTTAATGTTAAGGTCGAGATTAGATAGGGAAAACTGGGGTGAAGTTCATTGTTTTTTTTTTTAAATAAAATCTGATAGTATTGTAAGTTTGCTCTAAAGTTAGAGACGCTAAGAAATAAGGCTTGGAGAAAATAATCAATGACACAGAAGTTATTATCATCACCGACAAATCTTAAAACCGTATGTCTGTCCGCCTGTGTGTCCTTGTATTCTCTACTTCGAGAACGCATTGAGCTAGGAACTTAAATTGTGAACGCATTAAGGTCAGATGAAGTTCGTGAATGAGCCAAACCGCTCTTCTCCCCTCCCACACAAGATTACACATTTTTAAAAATTTACAATATTAAAATTTTAAGAGATATTTACTTGAAATTTGGAACAAATTATTTTTATAATTGCCAAAATTATTTGAAAAACTGCACTCCTTCTACCATCTCTCATACAAACTGCACTTTTTCATGAAATACCGTTAACCTATTTACTTCTACCTACAATGGCACCACAGCCCAAATCGGGCCTTGGTCTCCTGACCTTCAGATTCCTTAATATATTTCATTATTTATTGTGTAAGGGTTGTTAGACCTTCGCACAACCCACTATCTACGAATTTTTAATTTTTCGTAGATTGAGGTAACCAAGGTGTAGCAGGCAGTGTACTTAAATTATGTGTCGACCGGGATTTGAACTCACGACTTTCGCATTGTAGATTAACACGTTACCCACTAGGCTACACCCTAGCTTCTATTTACTCAGTACGTATAAAATTCATCGAGCTGAAAATGCGCACAAATTTTTTGATTATTATTATAAGTAAGGTCGAAAAAATAAAATTATTAGCTTTACTCCTTTAACTCCCTCTCATACAGTATGACACAATTATACAACTTTGCTGAAAGTTAATGGTCTTAGTTATTTCTGAAAAAATCAATCCTCATTCCTTCTAACACCTCCCATACAAAATGCACAATACAAAATGCACACTATATTTCTCAGTACAAGTTTTGAAGCTTACACATTTTGTATAAAACATTGATAGTAACACTTTTTTTTATAATTTGGGGAGCACCTGAGAGCACTGCGACCTTCTCGGTCTATTGTGCGTTTATTGCCCCCTTTACTCTACCATAACTCTATAGCTTTGGCTAATCTAATTATCTTTAAGGGAACTATGTTGGCTAGGTCCTCGGTAGAAAGGAAACCTTTTCCGAGAAGATTGTGTCTTTTCCTAGCTACTGATTGACAGTGGCATAGGATGTGTACTGTCGTTTCTGAGTCTTCGAGACAGAAGCGACAGATGTCGGTTTCAGCTAAGCCCATATTCTTAAGGTGATGCCGTCAGGTCTACTACAACTCCCCACAGAAAATTTCTTAAGATCACAAAAATTTCTATTTCATCTAGAGTATTGTATAGTTGGGCTTTTCATCTGTATCTCAACTCTGGAAACATAGGTCAATTCTTTTGAATCGTCGGGAAATTCAGGCAAATAATGACCTTTACTTTTGTACCAAGGACACAAACCATTGCTTAGTTGCGGAACTTTTTCTTATAATAAAAAAACAAAAACATAAAAGTAATAAACCTAAATAAATAGGTTAAAAAGAGAGCAACATTATTTCGCAGAGTAGATATTACAAAATGAACAAAAGAAAAATCAATGCCCACTATTAATGTTCGATCACACGTACGTTTTCTTTCGAATTCCGCTTTGCCCACTATCCCCTAATCGCAAAACTTAAGTATTTTACCCATTATCATATACCCTAATCGAAATATGAATAGGTAAATCAAATCAATAATTCACATATGAATAAATCACTAACTTGCCATCCAGAACAGAAAAAAGCTCTTATCTAAAAATTTGTGGTTCGTTAAAGAAATAACAAAGTGGGTAAAACAAAACGGGGAGGAGAAAAACTGACATTTCTGTTTTTGATGGGTTCTACCCGTATAATGTGCAGCTGTCGTAATTTGTTTTAATCTTTGAAAGGTTATGGGGAAAATTACGACCGCGATCTAATGAAAAGTTAAGTGTACAATTTCCATTCAGGTTGTATGCCCGACCCGACAGAGTTGTGTATTCAATTTTTGTTGTTCTAATTTTATTTTTAAGAAAACGACTCTATTTTCTTTTCTATACTTTGAAAAGGTCAGCTCTTAAACAAAACCACTTTTGTCCTTTTTGAACTTTGTAATGGATTTTAGTTGCTAATTCGATGGCTGTGTAGACGTGGAAAGTGGATAATTTTCGTTTTGGGGATCGTTCTTTTGTAACTGAATGTGGTCGAGAATTTTAATATTTTGACCTATTGAAGAGGTAATTTTTTTTTTTTTTAGATGAAGATTGCGAAAAGGGTTAATTGAAAATTATCGTGAATTTATTGCGTTAAATGTTTTTCGTTATTTGTTTTTTGGGGGATGTGAAGTTTTTTTTGTAGCCGGTGCTATAGTACAATTAAAATAAACAATAGAGTAATAGTTTTAGTTAACTCCCTATAACTCGGTCGACGCTTATAAGTGTTTAATAATGAAGTGTACTAGGGGTTGCTGGACTTCGTGTAAAAATAAAACTATTTCGCTTTTCTTTTAAAAACCCACAAAAAATATTTGAAGCTTTTTTATAATCACATTAACATTTTTCTTTTTCACTTTTTCGCCTTAATCTGCGCGCTTTCGATCAAACGACTTAATCGCTTTGCCATCTTCGACTAATTCATAATATGTCACCTCAATCCTCACACCGAATCACATCTTTTTTTATCGTTCTATTCGGCCATTTTTCGGCCTTCTTCTATAAATCATTTCCTTTTTGTTCGCTTTTCGGCCTTCTATGCGTTTACTGAGTAGGTGCGAGTTGTTCAAGGTCACAAGCAATGGTGACTGCGGATAGCTGATAATGCGTGTGCAGAATAGTAGACAGCTATATTGCTAATACTGGATGATCGACTGGGGCTGACATGTAACAATACGTTTGTCACCTAATTCTTCTTAGTTTTATAAAGGACTGCATTAAGCAAGCAAAACTTGGGAGATTTATAAAGAACCATTCATCAGAGCATTGGTGGTAACGTTATAAAGCTCTTATAGAACTAATGGAATTAATATGAAACTCTACAATCTCTTTAACACTTTAAGCAACAAAAATTATGCGTTAGTAGTATTGACAACCTAGGTATAGGTTAGTGTGTAGCGTATTGGTCTAATGCGCAGAAAGTGTACTCAAATCTCGATCACCGTATGATTTCAGCACATTGCTTGCATGGGCCAATCTGCGAAAATCAAAATTTGCAGGCAGAGGATTTTGGAAAGGGTTAACAACTCTTCTACAATAACAAATAGATGTTAAGGAACCTGAAAATCAGGAAGCCAAAGTCCAGCAGCATTAACATTTACGTAATCCTTTATTATGATTCCTGGACGTTGAGGAAATTCAAAATTATATCGCGACGCGACATTCCTTATGCTCAATCCATCTAATATACAAGATAATAAATCTGTTCTGGTTCCAGCATGGTAGATAACGTATGGCGTTACACATTTTGCTGAGCTAATTTGCGCCATTACTTCATCAACAAAATTTAGATGTTACAATTCCCTTCACTTTCAAACTCAAAATAAAACTGAACCAGCTTTATTTACATAATTCATTTCGTAATATTTCTCATTCATAAAGCTATGAACGTAATGTCCTAGCAAAAAGCCTGATGGCGTCGCAGTCGTCACGGTTAATATTCTCAGTAATCATAACACTGAATTCTAATGGTTTCCTTTCTGTTTTGTCCTCTTCAAAAGTACTCGACCCTCTACTATAAAAGCTCTAATGGCTTCGACTAAGCCATTATCCATCATAAAAATTGGCTAATGGTAGGCTATCCATGTTTACAGCGGTGGTGCTCATAATTTGTCATCAACACTATGGCAGCCGAAAAAGAGAAAGTACGATCCACGACTCTGATGTAATAAACAAATTATTATTATTATTATCCATGATGAGCTGACGGTGACATACGCAGAGATAGCTAGCAGCGTTCCAAACATATTTCAACCAAAAATATACTTCATTTCTTGAAAACCCATTCGGCGACAAATATACCAACATGCCTGCCTGCCTACCATAAAATCCTCTTTTGTATCCTGTCCTGTCATTTCGTTTAGCAGGAATTTTAAATTAAAGTAAAATTCTTGCTAATATTTAGGTATGGCTGATGAGAGGAGGAATCATACCGACCCTTGACACTGTTGGTTTTTTTTCCCCATTTTGTTGTTCGCCTTCAAAATGATTTTTATCCCATTATATGGTTTATTTATGTGCATATTCTGGCGAAATGTACGAGATGTAAGAACCAATCTCCTGAATTGCCTTTCGGCAGTTCATTAAAATAGCATGTCCTTATACGTTCGTCACGTAGGTATCAGCTATGCTTTCGACGGCTTTCGCATGCCTTCCTGTCTTCCTTTTTCAGTGCGATACCAACGAAAAAGTAGCATCCTGAATTTCTCCGAAAATACCTCGATCGGAATTGTCATCAAGCTGATGTCTGTAGGCCGATATTGCTTTTCAGTATTCGCTCGAAATTAAACTAATTTCGAAATTTGCGTTTTGTATAGAATTGTGATTTTTTTTTTCAATTTCGTGTTGGCAGAATACAATTCTGAAAACTTAGCTAAGAATAGATTTTAAGATTTAGTATCTAAAATACAATCATTACGTGACTGATTTAATATTAATTTATCCACAATTTTGTTGATGTTTTTGTTCTTTTTTTGAGAATTGCATATTTTCTGGGAAATTACATTATTTTACCCACAACTCTTTACTGAGAATGTATTTTCCACCATCATCTTCATATTTAAAAGAATATGCGAACTTTTGTAAACGCACTACAGCCCAAGCCAAAGAACCAAAATAAAATAATTAAATTCCACTGGAAATGTATTTGCAGCAAGGTGTGCCGTTTTTGGTTTACAGGTTTCTACCCTTTCAAGTTTCGGATTTCCGTTGAAACACAGCAGCATGATGAAAGAAAGGGTAAAAACAGAATTGATAACTCCTCCCGTAACCAGATTACGACCACCGAAAAACATATTAGAACATAAAGCCAGAGCGAGACAGAAACATAAAGCACAAACCCCATTCAGTGGTTCCGCCTACTGATCTTTCATTTTATATCTATACATTTGTCAAGCATACAAGAGTTTGAAAAGGGCCGGACAAAACGCAATATATTTTTTGCGTACTCCAATGTTTTTTTATATACAGAGAAAGCACAGTGATCGACATAAATAGTTGGACATTTAGAGGTCTTACTACATTGTTAGCATATAACATGTCTTTTTCAACTTTACGATCGTTATACGTAAATGTAATGTCTTCACGTCTTCATTGAATCACAAAAAAACATTACTATTGCCCCTATTCTCTGTAGTGGCACACGTGATTCTGCATAATTTTATATTTTAAGTCTGTTTCGAATCTACATGTTAGTATCCGCTCAATATTTCGTAATGCGAACTGTCCACTTCATCGTCGTTTTTTTTAATTACAAATATGCAGACAAAAAAAAGCATAAACCCAACTGAAATTAAAGCGCTTCAAAACCATCAATATTATACGGTTGTACTAGCATTAACTGTTTTCTTTTACATGATCCTAATAGTTTAATTCATCTTCTCCATTTTTCATTTTCTACTTAAATAACTAATAAGAGCGTTTCGAGTCTAAATGTATAATTCATATTTTGGTATCAAATCGAAATTAAAGTGCTAAGCTCATCATCAAATCAAATTTGTAAAACGAACTTGCATATTTTTTTAAGTAAGGGAATTTCTTGAATATAAGGGTTTAACAACAAAGAAGCGTGGTTTCTTTCAGATAGCGTACACTTCATAGGGTGTTTCTAACTCAATACGCAATTGCTGGTATGTGTTGATGTTTCAACTTTGAGTAACGCGATCAAGATGAACCTCCATTGAATATAATTAGCTATAAGATTGCACGCGAATGATAACTCGTTCCATTGCCCATTTACTTCATGGAATTTCACCAAACAACACTGCAAATGTAATAAGGAAATTTATAAACTTAACAATCCAGACGCTGAATGAGACGAAGATTTGAATTTGGTTTTTAATATTCCTGATTATTGGAATTATGAATCTACTTTTAGCCTCAAACATTTTTGACTCGGTTGTTACAACCGCCTCAGTTATTGGAACTGCATTAATTTTTATTATTTGCGTTGTCCCAGGCCATGCTATAAATCCTTATTTAACGTTAATTAAGCCACATTTTCAATAATTTTTGAGATACTCGGTAGAGATCCATCAAACCCGGAATTAGCACCACAAGACTAGTTTTACTGGGTTATAGGCCAGTATTATAATACCTTATTCTGTACTAAAAAAAACATAACAGAATTATGATTGGGCGTAAAGCCCAATCATATGATACTCGAGATGAAATACTTACTTACCTTTTGTTTGGGAGGTAGTAAAAGCAGAGGGAGAGGTTTGTAATTTTTGTATGCAACATTGAACGTAGTATATAAAATATTTCATGCTGAATTTAATGTTTCTTGCTTTCATAATTTTCGAGGAAATTGAACAATTTTTGTCTGAATTTATGGTATTTACATGGGAGGTGGCAGAGAGAGTGAGAGATTTTAGATGATTTTGAATCTACTTATCAACATCCTAATCACATTGCTTTGTTAAATTTTAATATTGATAGCTCTCATATGTATGTTGGAAGGAGAAAAACTTTTCTTGATCTTCCAATACAAAAATTTTTATCGAAGGTGGTAGAAGGAGTGAGGTGAAGGCGATATCTTTTTTTGCATTTATTACAATTATTAAGGGACAAATTCTGGCAAAATTTCAAGTTTCTACTACTTCTAGTTTCTATGAAAATCGGTTAAATGTATTTACCAAAATTCTGCATTTGTATGGGGGGGTCGGAGGAATATCCGAATTAAAACCAAATTTGTTGACATCAGTCATTTTTAAAATAGTATACTTTTCTCAAATTTTAAAGTTGATAGCTTTGACGTTTTGAAGAAAACTAATACAATTGAAATTCCGAAATTTCGTAAAATTTGTATGAGAGGGGGTAGAAGGAGTGAGGTAAAGTTGATAGTTTTTCCAAAATTAGTTGCAATTATAATAATACTTTGACCTAAATTTCAAATCGATAGCTTAAATAGTTTCGAAGAAAATTCGATTTTTTAATATTTTGAAATATCATAAAATTTGTATGGGAGGGGAAAACGATTTTTCGCCGCAGGTACAAGCGATAAAATCATATTTCTGACTACTACATCTATTCGTCGCACAGATTGCTTGCCAAGAACTTTATTAAAAATGATTGCAATAGTTACCTTAGTTTCATTGAGTCGTGTTTAGCCCATAATATGACTAAGCCCTTCTGGTCGTGCATTAAGAGGAATAGAAAGAAGTCCCCGCTTCCCTCTATTGCACGTTATGACAACATCTCTGCTTTAGAACCTCAAGGTATCTGCGATCTTTTCGCTTCATGCTTCAGATCTGTTTCCTCTTCCACTGACAAGTATCTAAATTGCGATTTTTGTGTGGAGCGCCATGAACCTTTGGACTTCATCCCTATTTCTTCGGTCGGTGTCGCAAATTGCATTAGTCTTCTGGATCCCAGCACCAATGGTGGGCTAGATAGTATTCCCAACCGGTTCACCAAATCGCTTTGTGATGAATTATCTTCACCGCTTGCGATGATTTTCAAGAAATCTCTTAGTTAATTTCCCAGAGCATGGACGTTGGCTACCGTGATTACATACATTTTTAAAAAAGGTGACATGAATAATGTTACAAACTATCGCCCATTCTCAAGACTGAACTACTTTGGAAAAATATTTGAACGATTAGTTCATAACTCCATCTCCGAATAACTTTCTCATCTTATTTCTCCAAAGCAATATGGGTTCCTTAAAGGCAAGTCCACAACTTCAAATCTCCTC
Source organism: Chorisops tibialis (assembly GCA_963669355.1). Classification (NCBI taxonomy): domain Eukaryota; kingdom Metazoa; phylum Arthropoda; class Insecta; order Diptera; family Stratiomyidae; genus Chorisops; species Chorisops tibialis. The sequence continues at coordinate 293,709,091 of OY770262.1, forward strand.
GAATTTACTAATATTGTTGTGAAATCGTTTGAAAGCCATAGATCCGTGCACACCATATATACCGACATTGCCAAAGTATTTAACTCTGTGAATGCTAAGATACTTATCTCAAAATTAAAGAAGTACGGTATCTGTAGTTCGCTTCTCAGTTGGATTTCTTCATATTTATCTGATCAAAGTATGAGAGTGACTGTTCTCGTCAAATCATCCTCCATTTTTTCGGTGAATTCTGGAGTTCCTCAGGGTTCCATTCTTGGCTCACTCTTATTTTTTCTTTCCATAAATGACTTAACATTATTTTTACCTTCTGACTGTCTTTTCTGTGCTGACGACCTCAAAATATTCTGAGTGATTGATTCTCTTTCTGACTGTCTGCAAAGTGACCTTTATTCTCTCTTTGAGTGGTGTCTTAACAATGACATTTCTCTTAACATTGAGAAATGTCTTTTCATGAAGTTCACTTGCCAACTTAACCCCCTTAACTTTACTTACATAATTAACGCGACTTGTCTTTCTAAGATTGGACCTTGGTGTTCTATTTGACAGTAAACTAAAGTTTACGCATCATTATGCTGAAATCTCAGCTAAAGCCAATCGTCTCTCTGGTTTTATATTGTACTCCACTAAACCCTTTTCGAGTCTAACCGTTCCTGTTTTACTATTAACAACTTTAGTTCGTCCTATTTTAGATTACAGTTCTCCCATTTGGAATTGACCTTATTGAGTCTGATCAAGGTAACTTCATCATTCGATCTCTATTCTATCGCTTTGACATACCGCATGTTTCTTATGCTTGTCGTTTGGCCGAACTTGATCTTTCATCCTTTTTTTAGAGACGTATTTTAACCGACCAGTGTACACTATACAAAATCGCTAACGGTATCGTTACTTCACATTGCTTATCGAACTATCATTCTGCGTTTCTATTGCAACGAGGGTTCGTGATATTTTCTATCCCCTCGAGCACTTCATATTATTTTCATTCGCCCTTTCCTATATTTTAAGGGATGTATGATCTCCTGCAGCTTGGTCCTTTAATTGTTCTATATAGTTTATTCTTGATTAACGTGTCTTCTTGTAATTTGTAATTTTAATGGTTTTTTTTATCTTGCTCATAACTTTTTTTAATGGCGGCTTTACATTATTGGAGCTATCTGTGCTTAAGATGTAATTAAATAAATAAAACACATAAATATCAAAAACATGTCGGGCCGAACTCAGGTGATCATTAATTTTGACGCCTAACATTGTGTTCTCCGAAGTACTAAGCTGTGCACCATCAAAGGTTACATGTTAGACAACACTGAGACATCACGTTTAAAGGATAGATGACAGGCCTGTGTTTTGGATGCGTTGAACTCTACTCTATTTTGCCTGCCCCATTCCAGGATTAAGTTGAGATACGAGCTCAGCGGACGGAACAACTCCCTGCGATTGGAAGCAATAGAATGATTGCTTGATTCCGCAGCAAAAATGAATTGAAAAGTGATGTCTAAAGTACTGTCATCTGCAAAACTATGGATTGGCTTGAGAGTAGATGACAGAAGGTCATTTATGAAAACTAAGAAAACTGTTGGAGATAAAACACAACCTTCAGGGACGCTGAAATCAATTGGGTAGGAGGACGCTATCTAATATTACTCAGATATTGCCTTCAGAGAGATAAATCTCAATCCATTGGTAAATCTCAATCCATTAAAATTGGGGTCTATGGCCCTAAGCTTAACCAAGTGATATTCATGCCAAACTCTGTCAAAAGCTTTTGCAATGTCAAGTGCGAGAACTTGACCTTCGCCATATTTATATAAGCATGAGTTCCAATGCTTTGTCAGTAGACTAAAAGATCCCCGTCAACCGTCTTGAAAAGAAACCTATGCTGACGATCATAGATGAGCTGTTTATCCTCCAGATATTTGAAGGCTTTACGATTGACAGTAGTTTCCATTACTTTCGAGAGCACTGAAGTAATGTCTTACTTACTTACTTACAATGGCACTACAGCCCAAATCGGACTTTGGCTTCCTGAATACTTTGCCTCCATCCATTTTGGTTCCGTGACCGCGTCCTCCAGTTAGAAAATCTTAGAAGTAATTTACTGTCTGCGTCAGTCGAATCCTTCCAGCGCTTCTGTGGTTTACCGACCAGTCTTTGTCCATTGACTTTTCCATTTAGCGTGCGTTTGGGAATTCTTCCGTCATCCATACGGTCCACACGACCAGCCCATAGTAACTTCTTAAATTTTATGAGGATTGACACTTCTGGATTGTCGAAGATGGCATACAATTCTCTATTGTATCGTATTCTCCAGATCGAATCTTCCCTCACAAGTCCGAGGATTCTTCTGAGGACCTTTCTTTCAAAGACTTTAAGTAGTTTTTCGGACGCCTGAGTTAAAGTTCACTTTTCACTGCCATAGTATAGCATAGGTCTTATGATGGTTTTATATAGCTTAAGTTTTGTTTTCCTGTGCACGTTCTTGTTTTTGATTATTTGAAGTACCGAACAATAAGTCTTGTTTGCCATCATTATCCTTCTTTTGATTTCGATGGGTTCGCTTCCAGCCTTCGATAGGTTCGCCCCTAGGTATATGAAGTTGTCTACGTTTTCTAGGTTATAGTCTCCTACCGTAATATTTTGTCTGACTAGCGTCTTTTTCCTAGTTTGCGTCATAATTTTTGTTTTGTTTTCATTAAAACGTAGTCCAACTTCCCTTGCTACCTAGTCCAGGTTTACAAATACTTCCTTAGCACTCTCCAGAGATCTTGCAAGGATATCTATATCGTCGGCATATGCTACGAGTTGTGTGGATTTGATGTGTTCCCTTAGTGTCAACGGGAAGTTTCCGAACAACATATTCAAGTGTCAAATTGAACTGCATTGGTGCGAGGCCGTCACCTTGCTTAAGGCCATTGTCTGTTTTACAACTGGAAGTAATGTCTATTGGGCTATAATTGGCAAGGTTCACTTTGCTTCCTTTCTTGGGAATTGGCTGAGCATTCCCAACTTTCCACACGGAAAGTATCCAGAAGAATAAGAAAGATAGAGAAGATTGCGAAGAGGTTTAGCTAAAAAAGAGACGAACTTTTTAAGGGTTTTGTGGATATTGAGCTCTTTAAGGATCCGAGAAATAAGTCTAGTGCGAAAATGCAGTGCAGGCAGTGAGAAACCAAAAGGACTGGATAGATTTAGATAACCCAGATAAAGTGTTCGCTGCAGACATTGCTGGGCTTCTTTGCACATAACATAAGTACATGATATGTCTTTGCATCGGTAATTTTATCCAGATGTAAGTAAACTCTGGATTAGAGCAATTTCCTAAATGGAAAACTTTTTAGTGGTTTTATCTCGCAAATATCTTTTAATTTTAGCACTTTGCAGTGATGAAAATATAATTTGGTAGATTTTACGTACTAATTTTCAAATTTGCTTACTTATCGCATGCTGCAAAATGGATGGGCGCTTTTCAAATGTAATGAAAAAGCTGGTTATCACCTTGACCGTACTCTATTACCATGTGCCTTGTTCCTTCTTCTTCATAGAGTAACTCTAGTATCGCAAGTGTGGATGAACGTTTATTCTTAGAATAATGAAGAGTAATAATGTGTTAAAAGAAAAGATTTCCGGATTCTACACTGTTACGCTTTATTATTCGTGACGTTTCGGTCTCTGCTGAGACCTTTATCAAACTGTCTCAGCAGAGACCGAAACGTCACGAATAATAAAGCGTAACAGTGTAGAATCCGGAAATCTTTTCTTTTAATTCAAAATGCACTGTGAAAACATTCACCAAACCAGTAATAATGTGATATATGTATGTAGACATAGCGGTAGGATATTGCGACTTTCGAATAAACAAATTTTGATGAAATTGTTATTATAAGTGCGGTTAAAATCAGATAAGCTTAACATAAAATCAATTACAGATAATGTTTCTATCCTGAAAAAAATTTGAAAAAAAAAAATCATTTCAATTTGAAAATTTACACCAATTACAAATATACCTGAAAATAAAACACACCATTTAAAATACTACTTGTTAAGATTTTCCTCCTACCTATAACGTATGAATATCCGTCCAAAGTGAGTACACATTTGCGCGTTGTACTACCGGACGGATACCGAAGCGATCGCGTAAACAAACTTCTCGGATACATTGGCGTCTGTCCGATTAAATTCGCCTGACCGCTAGCGTCATCGGGACCGACGCTCAATTCATCACCACCACCGCTCGACGGATTATCATCATCATCGCGATTGCACCGATTCACTTTCGCTACAACGAGACCGGAACCGCCCGGATCCGAATTACACTTATGCACTAAATCCTTCGGTCGAATGCACTGAATGTCGCACGAACCCGTACCGCTCATTTCACCGCGATCCTTTTTAGCCGTATTATCGCGATCGCTATCGTCACCTTTATCACCCATGACGACGACCACCCCCACCCCCTGGAAGGATAAGCTCAAACACTTCGCACTTAATCTCGCTGTTAATTGCAATTTACCATGATTTTAATTCGTAGTATGTAATTTTTCAATTTCAATGCACGACACACAGATTGGGCGAGTCGTCAAAAGAGCGGATGTTAATAATTATTCATGACTACGTATCCTGAATCTTCTTCGCACTTATGATGTAAGGATTTCGCATATCTAAGGCGGTTAAGAAGTTCGCATAAATTCAGCAATTAGCGATGAAGCTTATGTCTATCGCCGGTCCGGGTGTGTGTGTTTGCTAAGTGGGTTTTGTATGAATCAATTTTTCACGCCTGAAATTACGGAAGTGGTTTATTTTTAGATTGATTTACGTAAATTGCGCGGATTATTTTGTTTTTCCACTTCTCTATTCTTTAAAATTGTCATTTATTATTAAGCTTTTCTGATTTTATTTTAATATATGGTACTTGTGTTGTTGTTGGATTTTTAATCCGTAAAAAAAAAACACTTTTCTTCAAGAAAATTCAATTCAGTTAGAGCGTGTTTACGTTCAAAGTCATTCACGTTCAAAACTCCGCCAACTCTTGAGATTGGCGGGGATCTAACATTCAAAAAATGGAAAATGGAAAAATCGCTTTAGCCGGGAAGAGTGCTAAATCAATTTACGCGGATGAATTTGTAAAAGAAGCCGACGAAGACGTGTAAAAGCAAAGTTGTTTTTTTTTACTTTAAAGAATGGAAAAAAGTTTGTTTAGGTCGCCAACCGTTTTTTATTTTCCATCACCTATGAGACAGGTGCGTTAAGAATCGATTTTGGTTGAAAAAGCAAATCTTTTTTTTTTTTAAGATTTTCTTAGTTTGATTGAGAACTTTATAATCTGATAAAATCGATTCATCCTTTTTGACTTGTCTCTATGACGAACCCACGCGATTTGACCGAAAAACTCGCGAATTTTTTCGCGATTAAATACCTGCCGTCGATTTCCACCGCAACGTTGAATTTCACTTTTTTTAATCACAACACTTTTTTATTTCATTTATTTTGGGTCTAATCATAATTAAATTGGAAGCATAATAACTAAAATTTAAAAAAGAAGAATTAATAATAAAATAATTTTAAAGATGGGAGCAAATAATTCGTAGAACTTGAGAAAAGTATCTCCAGAATATAATCGTCAAAGAAATAATTGCATGCAAGTCGAGCTTCCAAGTATTTTCCGTTGTGAAATTTTCTAGACTGATAGTGCATTTAAGGACTAGTATAATTCTACCTCTAAGGAGGCACTGGTTAACAAAAAAATGCATTATAAGGACTCAACTAATTGAGGTTTATTTTTTTTTTAATTTTACCACATATGTGTATCTATGTTAGGAGCAATTAGAGACTGATTGTTCTTTTGCATGAAATCCGGCATTTCGTTTCGATGGACATGAACACGATACTAGAACATTACGAGAAAATAATTAGATTTTTTTAAATAATCCGTCAGCAGGTATTTCAGTCCTCCTAGGGTGTGTTTAGTTCAGTTACAAAAAAATAAATTGATAAGCTAGTAATGGTCGAGACAAATTAAGCCGTTGTAATTTAGACTTTTGCGTTATGAAATTACAGCTGTTCAAACTATTTAACTATCATATAATATATTTATCTATAAGTAATAATCATTTTTTTATTCTATTGTTATCATTTTGTCACCAGATCATGCCTGTTGAGTGAGTTGAAGTCCTGGTCGACGTATAATTCCAGTACACTGCCTGCTTGGTTAACTCAATCCACAAAAAAAAAATCGTAGGTACAGGTTTGTGCGAAGGCCTGTCAACCTTTCCACAATAATTAATGAAAATTTTAAGGAACCTGAAGGTCAAGAGGCGAATGCCCGATTTAAGGTTATAGTGCCATGGTACTGTCGCTTAAAAAATTAATTGTATCGCGCACTGTGTAGTATGTGTCTGCGACATTAATGCCTTCCAATTGAAACATGAAAAAGTTAGTAATCATGTCTCAGTACCACTCATCGTTGACTGTAACGTTCTGACCATCACTTTTTTGAAGACATATAGACCAACGATTCCACCGCCCCATAATGCGGACCAAACGGTGCCTTTTTCTGAATGTAATGGTGTTTCAATAATGACTTGTGGATTGTCATCGCTCCAAACGTGGCAATTCTGCTTATTGACATAGCCATTTCGCCAAAAGTGTGCTTCGTGACTAAAAAAAATGTTTGTGTGTAAATTGGACTTCCAGATTACGCCATGTACGCGCCTGCCACATGCCCGAAATCAACTTTCGTGAACCAATGCCTCCGACGTATTTTAGGTTTATTCTGGCTAGAAGTAATCTCCAGCGACGAACTTTGGAGTACAACTGGAGGCATTGAGATTAAAAGCCGGAATTGACAGTGGAATGGTCACACTTTGAGGAGACCAGAGCAAAACATCGCAAAACAAGCTCTGGATTTTAATCCTGAAGGAAGATGTCCGGTTGGCCTACAATAAAGCACATAGGAGCGAGCAGTTGAGCAGGAGGGCAGAGGAACGAACAAGTGCTCGCGACAATTAGAGTCCATTGCTCAGAATCGCGCCTTCTGGAAAAATAGGAATAGGAAATCGATTAAATTGGTGAAGTCAAGAAAAAAAATCAGTGAAGGACAGTCAATCAGGTGATGCAGGACTAGCGAAGTGTGATAAGAATTCCTATTTTACGCGGCTAAACTTGAAGTATTAATATGCACTAACTAGTTCTGTATCAGATTTCAAAATATCTACATTTATAACACATCTGTTTAGTGTACAATTGTTGGATCACAACCATTTTTCAATAATAAAATTCAACTGCATGATTCTCTTTTAGCTAAGCTAACATCCACTGGATCTACGAGTTGAATTGCTGTATTTCATCTTCTTTCTATCCAATCCATTCTTAAGGTTCAGTCTAATCTTGTAATCTCTTTATTCTTCATTTTCATCAACAACCTTCAGTCGTCTACTGTCAATCCAATCCAATATTGCAACCTGACTTGGTAACACTTCCAATTTAATTTCCTTGCGGATTCATTCAGGAATTTTTCAGCTTCCAAACACAGCGAGATAGGTGAATGTTTCCAATCAAACTGCTGAACAAAGGTCTCAGCGAAGACCGAAACGTCACAAATAATAAAGCGTAACAGTATGCAATCCAGAAAATTTTCCTTCCAACAAGGAGTTATTTGGTTCGCAGAATTTGAATCTTAATTAATTCCTCAAATCTATTTTCAAGGTGTGACGCCACGGCGTTGGATCCTTTGGCTTCTCACAGGAGGGTAGCTACTGGGCTAAAAAGGTCGAAAGACTGATTTCGGAATTTTTGCCCTTAGAGTGGGGCAACTCTACAGGCCCGAGCAGTTCGCAGGGACCCACGAAGACCAGATCAAAGATATAAAATCTGGTACTACACGGGAGGTGTTGGTGAATTCCAATCATAGCGTATCATTAAAGGTAAATGTACAAGAGGGTATACAGGTCTGTGAAGCTGCGAAAGCACGGAACGCATGAGAGTAATGTGTTACTAGGGAGAGGAATTAAGAGATGGTGAAGAAAATATGCGGTAAATTAATTTCCCAAAGTGATCGAAATCTATTGTAGATGGAGATGATGAGATTAAGGAAGGTAGGATAGTGGAAGCGGGGGAAATGCTTGTAAAGTACCTGAGATCCAAAGGGATCGAAATAGGAGGTAAGTACTGTGTGAAAGATTTGACTGATACAATGTGGTCCGGACAAATTAACACAAGGTGAAGAGATATCTCCCTTCGCACGAAGCTGTGAGCTGTCAAGTCCGTGTCTTACATGATTATTCTATATGGAAAGTGAATGTTGTACTTACCAAGAAACTACAAACTTTCGTGAACCAATGCCTCCAAAGCATTTTAGAAATATTCTGTCCAGAAGTGATCTCCAATGTCGAACTTTAGATTACTACTGGACAGACTAAAATAGGCATTGAGATTCAACGGCATAAATGGCAGTGGATCGGTAGCACTTTTAGGAAACCAGAGCGAAACATCGCTAAACAGGTTCTTGATTATAATCCTCAAGGAAGACGTCGGGTTGATCGACCATGTACCACATGGAAGCGAACAGTTGAGCAGGAGGCTAGAGGAATAAACAAGTGCCGGCAACAGCGAAAGGCTGATGCTCAGGATAGCGCCTTGTGGAAGAGAGTTGTTTCTGTCCTATGCTCCTATAGGTGGTCTTAACAGGAATTTGATTGATTAAGTTACACATAGTGTGCAATTTTATTGGGGTAATTAGTCATTAAATTTAAAACGACTTCATATCAAAATAAGTGTTGCATTGTAAATTCACCATTTTTCTTAGCACAAGTTCAATAGAAAATTATTCGCAAATGGATTTTCTTAACAGTTTTTTGAAAATTTAATGTAAACATGAAAACATATAAAAATTTCATCTGTGCTTGCTCTTCTGAAAATTGTGGAATATGAAGATACGCTGGTTTGGTTCTAGACCCACGTTATGTTCTTTCAGATTCTCCTATTTCCGATTTTCGTATCATATTCGACAGGATCAAAATTAGGGTTTTGCCGTGTAACATGAATACTTTTGCTGTTAATAAGGATTTATACTAAGGAGAGATTATGAGCATGATGTGTCTTGTAAGAAAACGGAACTGAAAGTATTTCCCTCCCTTACTGGCCACATGTTCGAAATTTTTCGAAAGAATTGTCTCGCTATCCTTGTCTGGCATACTTAAGCCCGATGCAACTATCTCTGTCCCGCGTTAAATCGTCCGTTGCTAAAGTGATTGCCTTAGATTCAAACCAAAAACTAATTAAAAATTAAAAACTTTAGATTAGTACAAATTATGGTATTTTTTTGTAAAAGTTTTAAGCCAGTTAAAGCTTAGACACAATTTACGAAAATTTCCGATTCAAAAAGTAGTTCTATATGAAACAGCCTATCAGGCTTTACTTTTTATGTATCCTTCTTGAAGCTATGTAGTGCACGTTTTGTTTGAGTGCTCATGAGGCCCATTACGACGTGTAGGAAAGATATTTTATATGGCAACATTTTTGTTACACAAAGTTGTGTGTGGCAGTAAAAGCTCTGAGCTATGAACGAAAATCGCGCTGGCGCGGATACGGATGGACAGACGGAAGGACATCCGGTTTTGAGATTGTTGAGTGAAAATATGAACTATCGTATCATTCACTTTTTACTCCTTATTTCTTAGCGTTACAAACTTTGTTCCAAATTTATAATACTCTTAGATTTCATCTAGAGTATAAAAATGTTGTAATGAGTGAAACAATATGTGAAAAATAATTTTGTCAACCGTGACTCTTGGTTTGGTGCAAAAAATTTAAAAAGTTTTTTCTTACATTCGGATTTTAAAACAATAAATTTTTAATCGTAGTAAATTTTGTGAAGATATCATTGGAATTCTTCTACTTCTTCTACAATGGCGCTACAGCCCAAATCGGACCTTGGCCTCCTGATATTCAGGTTCCTTAATATTTTTTTTTTACTTATTGTGGAAGGGTTATTAGTCCTTCGCACAACCCTCTTTGTACGAATTTTTCATTTTCGTAGATTGAGGTGACCAAGGTATATCCAAGCAGGCAATGTGCTGGAATTATACATTGCGTCGACCGGGATTTGAACTCACGACCTTCGCATTACAAGACCAATACACTACCCAATAGGCTATACCCTAGCTCATTGGAATCATCATTGGAATTACCTCTATCATATTACGCAATGAGGTAAATTTTCGTGGTTTGTCCAGTTGAAAAAATTGAGACCTGTGCGAATAGTTCGCAATCATTACACTTTTGATGCAATCTGAGAGTATTATAAGCTTACTCCAAGGTTTGTAACGCCAAAAATCAAGGCTCGGGGAAAAAATGGATTGGAAAAAATTTTGTTTCGTTGCTCTAAAAGTTCAAAACCAGCCCGTCCGTCTCAGACGCGTCTCGCGTTAAAAATTTCAAAATTACTTCAAGTTATTTTTGGCAAAAAAGTATGGTCAAGTTCAATTATGGGCCAAACGCGCCACCCTTACATTACGCACTTTTGCACTATGGCAATAAACAGGTTTTCTCAAAAAGAATACAAGCTATTGATTTGAAAACTGGAATATATTATTTTTCTTATGATTATAATTTTTCGAATCTCCCCACTCTTTCCACAACCTTCCACACAAACACTACTAATCTGTCGAGCTGAAATTATGCACTAAGTATTTATTTCAAATTTTCAGTCGGACTTTATTCGAATTCCTCCACTCCTTCCACTACTTCCTTAAAAACAAAACTACACTTTTTAATTAAATATGTCCCCATATGTAAACTATAAAGCATTTTACTCAGTACGAACAGAATCCATTAGAATTAAAATTATTAGTAAGATTGTAAAATACATATTAGACGATTAGTTCTACTTCTTCTACCCCCTCCCATACAATATGACACAATTTTACAACTTTTCAAAAAGTAGATTTTCTTGAAAAGAATAAATGCTACGGATTTGCAATTTAAAACGTGTCAATTGAATGATGTTTATAGTTATTTCTGAAAAAGTCATTAAGAGCTCCCCGCTCCTTCTACAACCTCCCATACAAAAACACAATTTCACTAAATGCAATACACTAATTTTCTCAGTATCTATTAAATTTTTGAAGGTTAAATTTAGCATACAAAATTTTGATTCCTCTAGCATGACGTAAGAAAATTAGTTTACTACTCCCCATAAAAACTTCTGAAATTCAAAAAAATTCGCTTTCATCTAAAGTATCGTAGTCCTGTTAGTTTTCTCAACTGTTTTTCTCTTTGCTTTTCCTTAATTTTTTAGCAAAGCGAAATTCCCTCAAAGCATTTCAAGTCAGGCACTAAATATATGACATACATACATTAAATATCCTTTTTCGTCATTACCAAAATTTGTTAACATACCCTGAAATAATAATAAAGCGCGTACTCCGAGGAGTATCAATGATTTGTGTAGCCTTTATATGATTGCAGTTCTGCCCTGGCATTTATAAAATGTGTACCTGTAAGGCAGTGCTTGCTTACCGTAATTAAAATGTTTGTCCCAAACGGGATCATTTAGGTAGTTGTTCATTTCGATGGCGGTTTAAATTTATAAAAAAAAAAGTGCTTACGGAAAGGTTTTGTTATTTCATACGAAAATTCAATAAGTGAAAGGGATAATCTCATGCCTTAATTTTACTATTTTATGGATACTATAAAATTCCATGATACCTGCATTGACACAGTCCAAACGTCCAACACCTTGAAGTGATAGTGATTTAAGGAAGATGATGCCTAAATGGCATAGTCCTTTTTCAACAGTAGAGAGGAAAACCCACCTCTATCAGTATTATCAACAGATCGGATCGAAGCTATAATTTCTCTTTCTGAGTTTATAAAAGACGCGATGTTGGGACGCGTAGTACGTGTTCTTAGAAGGAGAGCGATCAAGGGATTTTAGTCGTCCGCGGAATTTTCTTCAATAAAAAGTGAAAATTATTTAATAAAAAAATAGTTAGATAATGGTTTAACGTAGAGGCATAATAAGTTTATTGTTGTAGCTTATCGTAACAAGCTTAGTTTTTGCTAACGTGTTTTCAAGTTAAAATAAGTTTCACCTGGTGCAAAGTGTAATCCTTCATTACTAAAAAGGATAATTTTTAACAGAACCGTTAATTTTTGAAAAATCTAATCATCTTTGAGCTGTCGACTTTTTCAAACCACACAACTGGATACCATGACCTTCACGTACTCGATAAAACAACAAGTATTCTACGAATGGGAGCATAGTTTGTACGCCAAGAGACATAAATTGCCGCACAAAGCAGCGTCCTTGCGGGTTCGAGCTATCCTCACGGCTGCAATGGAAGCTCTTAGGATCGAATGGAAATGCGAGCAATACCGGACCGGAGTAATTTTGGACAGTTGGCTCATGAGATCACCGGCTACCAGCCGAATGCTGCTTCCGACTAATACGTTCGACAATTGCTACGAAAGTTATTGGGAGAGGGCAATAATGTACATGCATAGATTCGTTCGAAATACAAGAATATTAGAAGAGGCAACCAGAAGGACGAGGGCAGGAGAAGGATTCCATGTCATTGTTTACAAATTCGGAAGAAAGAGGAAAGGCGAAGATCCAGACGGACGATGAGAAGCACTTTATGAAAATTAGAAGCACCACCAAATATACTGATTTGTTCTACTTGCGAAAAAAAAAAAACATTTTTGTAAACCGTTTCTACTAAATAATTAATAATATTGAATCCATTATTTACATAATTTTTTCACAGATACTAACAGTATGTAAAATTAAACTTAAATTTAAGAGAATAAATAAAATGTTTCCTTCATAGATTTGAAACAAAAATATGAATTGATTGAAGAAATTATCGTTTAATTATATGAGAGATTCGTCCGATCGAAAGGGTGCGGTATGATTGAAAGAGTTTATCACGAATATGCAGACATATTAAGTTTTGGCCTTGAATTCACTCTCAACAGCTGTATTATTTTTTGGTATTTTTCCATCCGATTGCGACCCACAAGGTTCTATTTTGTTTACCACGTTCTTCTTAGAATGGTCTCCTGCCATCACCATTTTTCATTGTTTGACATTTTTTGAATTTTATATGCATCTAAAACAGCGATTCTCAAAATAAGAGTCGCGAGTCCATTTTCGGGATCCATTTACGAAAGTCTAGCGATAGTATAGACATAAAAAAACTTGAACATATTCATATATTTAGGAGCCAATCTCTCCAAATGAAATCAAAAGACGCATACTCGCAGCAAACAAGATATACTACTCGATACTTCCGATAGTAAAATATAAAGACGTTCATAGAAAAACGAAGCTGCGAATCTAAAAAACCATAATAAGACCAGTACTCTGCTATGGCAGCGAAGCATGGACGTTAATACAGGCATCAGAAAAAATGGTTAATGCCTTGGAGAGGAATGTATTACGTCAAATACTCGGAACGGTGAGAGAAGAAGGCAAATAAGAATTCGATACAATCACGAATTGTATACCATTTTTGAGGACCCAGAAGTTTCTACTCTCATTAAACTTCGAAAGTGGGCTGGTTATGTACAGCGAATAGAGGACAGAACAACACCCAAACGTTTAGAAAAAGGTGGAAGGAAAAAGGCCAGTTTAAAAATCGAGAAAACGCTGGAAGAATTCAATCAACGAAGACTGTAAATCGCTTCCGAAATTTGCAACATGGAAGACGCGGTTATTGGACCGAGAAAATTGGGGATGAAGCATACAGGAGGCCAGGGACTAACTTGGGCTGTAGCGTCATTGATGATTATGATTTATGAAAGTCACACGTTAATGGGAGTTGCCAAAGCAGCGTAGTTGACCTTGCGTGCAAGAGTAAATGGTAAGCGAGTTAGTTTTCACTCGGACAGCCAAGCTGTACTGGAGGCCCTCGCAGTTTACAGCTGCAATTCATGCTTGAACAATTGTAAGGACATGTTAGAAGAATGAGAAAAAACCTGCACTTTCCTACTAAGTAAAATGGCAGACTGGCTGGCCATTAAATGATCAGTTTTGGAAATGGACAAATGTTGGCAGCGCCTTAAAAGTTATTAAGACAATCCCCACCAACAAAGTGTGGGAAAACCTCAAATGTCCTCAATGCGACTCGAGTAATGCCACGAAAATGCTATGAGGTGGGTTTGATAGAAGGAAATCAATATAAATATTGAGACTCGACAGAAACTCCCACGGACATAAGTAGGTATAGTCTCGGGCCACTGTCTTCGCCGCATGTCCGATGAAATTTACTGCAGTGAGGACGATGAGACCGTAGAGCATTTCATTTGCCATTGCCCATAATTTCAAACAATTCGAATACAATACATTACAATAATTTCCAATGTCTTGAACCGAAAAAGCTAATCAGTTTTACTGGTAGAGCGGGCTGGCTAAATGATGTGTAGATTCACTTGGTATAAATACGGAGGCGTATATTGGTTCCCCTAGTGAACTACATAGATTGGTGTCCAGCTCCTCCACAAAACTAACCTAACCTACGAAATTCAAAAAAGAAATCCTTTAGTAGATTCAATAGAAGTTAATAAAAACATTTTAATTTTAGAATCTTGGTTGAAGGGCTTTCAAAAATAATGCCAGACGAATTACGAAAATTTTTAGCTCAAACCATTAAAGGGATTAATCTTATTAAAGCTAGGTCAGTTAATTCTCGATAACTGGCAATTATTTGTCAAGAAATGGTAAAGGACCATCAACATCGCCCTTTATGTTATGAAATTCGGTTTCCTTATGAAAGGCAAAATTATAAATTTTCATTTGCGCATACACAAAATCGCAAATTTCATTGAAAATATTGTGTTCTCTAAGCAATAAATTTTGCCGAAGCGGTCGAAGCTTGAACTTTTCTTCGAATATTCTTAATTCAAAACTTTGGTGAGGGAACTGGTTTAATGGCAATGTGATTGACTTTGAAGTTATTAACACTTTCGTGCTGGAAATTTGTAAATAAAAATTTAAAAATGCAAATTTTGTAAGCAATTTTTTTTTATATTTTGTGAGGAAGTGTTAATTTTTCCCATAACTGAAAAATTCCACGCAGGGAACTGGATAGAGAGTTTCTAAAGTTCAAAATTTTTATGGAGATTATTACAATCTGAAATAAGGCTTTTTTTAATGAAGCTTGATTTTGATTTTAAATTCCTTACATTCTTAGCCTCCAGAAAGGGGAAAGGATACCGAAGGCCTGACGAGCTTTATATAGGCGAACCTCAATATCCTTTTCGGCCTTGCTGACAATTCTTTCGAGATAACGAAAATCGTGCACCTCTTCCACATCTTGTCCGTTAAGAACGATCGGTGTGCTTGTGCATGTATTTGGTTTTACCACATTTATTTTCAGTCCAGTCTCTTAGCATTTAGAATGCAACAAGCGAACTTTTGACTTTAAGTCCGAACGGTTATGCACAAGCAAACATACGTCATCAGAATAATCAAGGTGACTTAAGATGTTAAATAGCTTTCACTGAAAACCTCTAGCTTCCTCACCTTCCAGTGCAGGTTTCAAGATGTTATTTATTACCACCCGAAACAGGGCTGGCGATAAAATGCAGCCTTTTCCGACACCTGTTCGCACAGGAAAGCTCTCGAACAGCTCTCCTCTTGGTAAGACGCAACACCTTGCATCTTCGTAGGATTCTTTGAACATAGCTATGACCTTGTCTGGAATACCTCTCCTTCGAAAAGCATTCCATATGAAATCTCGCTTAACGTTGTCGAAAGCCTTCTCGAAGTCCACAGACTTGAGGTGTAGTGGCGAACCCATTTCGGCAGTCTGCTCCAATATTATCCGTAGGATATTTGTGTTGTCGGTACAAGCCGACCCTTTATGGAATCCAGCCTGATAAACTCCGAGATTATCTTTGCGACATCACTAATCCTACTGAGGATTACCTTAGCCATGATTTTCGATACGGCAATAAGTAGGCATATACCGCGCCAATTGCCACAATCGTGAAGATCGCCCTTCATCGGAATTTTCACAGTGACGCCCTCCTTCCATCGGATATCTTCCTTCATTCCACACCTCAGTAAAGAGTGGAAGGAGTATATCGGCTGTTATTTCCGAGTCCACTTTAAGTAGTTCGATTGGTAGCCCGTCTATACCTTGGGCTTTCCTTCCCGCCATTGACCGAATGGCGGAAACTATCTCTTCCTTATCTGGGGGATCGTCCCTAATAGAGGATTGTTGCGGTTGGATACTTGGTAGGTGTTCTGTTTCTGGAATATCTTTCTCTGACAAAACGTTTAAAATATCAGAGAAGTATTCCTTCCATCGCCGGCTTAAACAGCCCCTTAAATCAAATTCAAATAAAGATTTGATGAGTAATTGTCGGACACATTTGATTATTTAAATCCATTAAATTTATATCTGCAAGAGTAAATTCTAACAATATTTCACCGTCAAGATAAGATTGATGGAAGCAAAATCAATACTTAGATTCAACGAACGATTAGAATGATGAATGATTTCATTGAAAGAACGCGATTCCTGACGAAATTCTGTTACTTTTAGGAACTCATGTACGTCAATTACTTATTCAATTCGATGATTATTTCAGCAAAAAGATAAAAACATGCTATGGATTAAAAACCTATTTGTAGAAGTTTCATTTCATTTCAATCAGTTAAGTCCTTGACTCTTTCAGGATATGCTTATTAGCAAATTATGTCTTGTGATATTGGTTCGATGACAGAAAATAGAAAGGTGACGTCAGAGCTCTTCGCACAAATTTACTTCCCAGGATACGTGACCACTGCATCAGCAAGAGAAGGCAGTGGTAGTACTCTGGAAGCCAACAGGCTATGCCGAGTGGACTGGAAAACTGCAGAAAAAATATTTTCCACGAACAAAGTAAAAGATGGGCAATGAAAAGATTCCATTCTCCAAAAAAACTGTGGAACAAATTAGATAAGCATATAAGAAACGGGGCATTACAATTCAACCGGCTTCATATCAATCAATATGCATATCAACCAGGAAAGCCCACAATCTACGTATTACAAAACCTGCTAACCAGAATCGAATATTCGAAAAAAATCAAGGAAATCATTGTAGATTACTTTCTTGATATATAAGGGACATTCAATGGTAATTCGGCATGAGCATTTATCTATTAAGCTGCGACAAGACGGGGCAAAAATCGGCTACTGAATCAAGGCTACGCTTGGAGGCACAATTATTAAATCAACACTATCACATACAGTTTTAAATGCCAAAGGATGCCCACAAGGTAGGGTACTTTCACCCATCTTGTGGTGCTGGGAAGTTGATGATCTTTTTTTAGAACTGACAAACTCTGGATTAAAAGTCCAGGGATATGCAAATCCCCTGTCTATTTTAATTAGGGGCAAGTTCGATGAAACCATTACCGAAATAGTATAATGTGCGCTAAGCTATGTTGCAAAGGGGATTGGGTATTAATCCGGAAAAAAACACAATTGTAGCTTTTACAAAAAGTGAATCAGAAACAAATTAGAAAAGTCCAAATTTTTTGGGAAACACTGAAATATTCTAGAGAAGTGGAATTTCTAGGAGTAAGAAACTTTCGTCGAAAGTTTATCTGGAAAAAAGCCAGAATATCCCTCAAGAAAGTCATCAGATGGTTCTAAGACAAAAATCGAGATTAGGGTGCTGGAGTATTTGTAGTACGTCGCAGTACAAGTATCTACGCTAGCTTGTATGAGTTCTATACTGTTTTCCAAGTTGAAATACATGCAATAACACTCGGGAAAATATAAACAGAGCATATCACAATTAGGACATTACTTATTCTCTGATAGTAGGGCGGCAATCCTAGCTTTGAATGATCTCAAATACGATCAAAGCTCGTGTGGGATTGCCTTCAGGTACTTATAGAACTGGGGAACAAAAACAGAGTAACTCTAATCTAGATCCCGCGACATAGTGGATTTGAGAGTAATGAACAAGCAAGATTCATTGGACAGGAAATGATTGGAATCTTATTTCTTCCTTTTTGCGGGATGCCGCACAGTGCTTCAAAAATGAATACCCAGATGTGGCTAATATCACAGTGTGATCTTTTCAAAAAATTCGGTTAAAAACTCTTCTAAACATAACAGAATTATGATTGGGCATAAAGCCCAGAGGCTACCTTTGATGAAGGGCTCAACAGAGAACGAAATGTCACGAATAATAAAGCGTAACAGTGTAGTGTCCCGAAAACTTTCCTTTAAGTTATTGTTATTGTTTATTATTAAAATGCCGCGCGGAACAGTGCTTAAAGATTTGGAAATAGGCCAAATTCTTCTATCTTTTGAAGATAGAATAGCAAGCGTGCTATTGCTAAAAAGCTCAATCGGTCTGACGCTACCATTCAAAATGTGCTACAAAAACATAACAGAAGGACTAAGAGATAAGCTGTCATACCGTGATAAGCGACGGATAATTCAAAATGGAAGGACCTCCATGAAAACCGAAGCCCAAATCGCCAAGGATTGTGGACTAAATGGATTTCTAATCACGTTTTTCGCCAAAAGCTGAAATTGGCACCAAGTATTTTAGCACGCCATAAGGCAGCAAGGCTAGAATTTGCCCGAACAAATAAGTAACCAACTAAAGATAACATGCTAAACATTAAGTTTTCATGCATATTTTTACTGTTATTTCTCCGTTAAGACCATTTTTTCTGACGAGAAAAAAGGGAACTTGGATAGCCTAAATGGTTTCAATCGGCATTGGGGTAGTTTGCAAAAGGATCCTCAAAATTTTTTAAAACGCAACTTTGGTGGAGGCAATATCTTGGGGAGCTCTTTGGTTGGAACTATTACGCACGAATTTGTTGCCATTTATGAGAAACAGAGGTGCTGTGTATCGGGTTTTCCAACAGGACAACGCCAGAATACTTATAAGCCGTGCCATTTGTTCCTGGTTGTAGAATTATAGCGTGTAAGTGATGTCATGTCCCGCTTGATCCTCAGACCTTAATCCAATAGAAAATACTTGGGGAATTATAGCAAGGGAAGTTTATAAGGAAAACATCCGGTAACTATAGTTACTCCATGGCACACTAGAGGCGCTTTACCATAGTTTGGCAAGGGTAAAGCCCAATATTTAGAATGAAATTGAAAAAAAAACATTGCCCGTTTTTGGTACGATCTGAACGTCCAGAACTGTGCGCGGCTTATAATACTTAACTAGAAAGTCACAAATACAAATTTTGAAGTAACAACTTATCTTAGGGTGGATAAAATTTGCAAAAGAAATCATTAAACTCACCACACCACGAATGGTTAATTGTGCAAGGTGTATTTGCAGGTGTCGATTGTGACATTTTTTTTTTACAGAATGACCTGTGTTATTGGCAATTTCGGCCTTTATGTGCAATGCACAAACACAGTCATGGAGACAAGGAATAGGATTAGGAAGGTAGGGGAAGAGGAGTGAGAACGATCGTAACGAGTGGATAAGCTGATATATATTTTTCAATTGTACTGGCTGCTACTGACAAATATTTTGCAGATATTATGGGGACAGAAAACCATCTACTGAGTATCTAGGCCTTCTTGAAGTGGAACTGTTTCACTTTTACACCGTTTGCCCATTTTATTTCGAATAATTTTTCATTGCCAGTAGCAAATGAAAAATTCGAGCTTTGTTTTTCTTCGAAACTATTAAAGTTATCTTTATAAAAATTTTACCAAATTGTAAGTCGAAAAATTTGTTTCTCCCCGCTCACTGTTTCTATCCCCTCCAATACAAAGGAAGTTAGGGTGTAGTCTAGTGTCGGTCTACAATGCGAAGGTCGGGAGTTCAAATCCCGGTCGACGTATATTGTGTGTATTTTGGTAGTCTCAACCTGCGAAAATTCGAAGAAATAGGGTTGTGCGAAGGGCTAACAACCCTTTCACAAAAGCAAATACAAATGCTAAAACATAACAGAATTATGATTGGGCTTAAAGCCCAATCATATGATACTCTAGATGAGATGGAAATGACTTTAATATACCGGAAAATATTTCATCTCAAATCTTTCGAATATTGAATAGAGACTTTTGCATGGAAGGTGGTAGAAGTAGAGGGGGATGTTTGTATTTTTCTTATATGACACCAAACATGGCATGCAAAATGTTTATTGCTGAATTTAAAGTTTTTAGTTTTTATTATTTTTAATGAAATTGGTAATGGTTTTCCTGAAATTGGGACATTTGTATGGAAGGTGGCAGAGGAAGTGAAACGATTTAGATGATTTTGAAACTGCTTATCATCACCCCTATCACCATGCTTTGATTCAATTTCGAAGTCGATAGCTCTCATATATTCGAAGGAGAAATGCTTTTCTTGAATTTATAACGCAGATATTTGTATGGGAGGGGGTAGAAGGAGTGAAGCGGGGCTGATATTTTTATCTAACACTTATTTCATTTATTAAGGAACAAATTCTCGCAAAATTTGAAGTTTGTACTTTTTCTAGTTTGAATGGAAATCGATAAAATGCATTTAACAAAAATGATGCATTTGTATGGGAGGGGGTAGAAGGAGTGTACGGATCAAAACAAATTTTTTTCGCATTATTAATATTTCTATTTGTATGCTTTATACAAAACATCAAGCTGATAGCTTTAACAGTTTCGAAGAAAATAATTTAATTTAAATTTCAAAATTTCGTGAAATTTGTATGGGAGGGGGTAGAAGGAGTGAGGTGAAGTTGATAATTATTTTTAAAATAAATTGCAATTATAATAAAATTAATTCTGAAAAAATTTTGTCTTTTTAGCTTTACTAGTTTCAATGAAAATCGAATATATGTGTTTTTCAAAATTGTCCATTTGTATGGGAGGGGGTAGAAGGAGTAAGGGGATCGGGTCAATATTTCATGATATTAATGACATTTATATCGTTATACTTTGACCTAAATTTCAGTTCTATAGCTTAAATAGTTTCTAAGAAAAATCAATTTCTTAATATTTCGAAATTTCATGAAATTTGTATGGGAGGGGGTAGAAGGAGTGGGGGGATGTAGCCCATTCACGAACTTAAAGTTACTTTTTTGCTAAAAATGACACACAAAAATTTTTAGCACTATAGCTCAAAGTTTTCGAGAGTTATGCTGTAGACAGACGCACAGACGGACAGACGGACAGACAGACAGACGGACAGACGGACAGACAGTCACTCGGAATCGAGATTTTTGAGCGACAACAAATATTTCTGTACCCTTGGCGGCTCTGTGCGAGCGTTATTTCTTAGCGTTACAAACGGTAAGGCAAACACAATATACTCTCAGATTTCATCTAGAGTATAAAAACCTGAAGGTCAGGATGCTAAAACCCGATTGGAGATGTAGTGACATTGAAGATGAAAACAACAATGTAGAAAAATGGATCGATTTTCATTAAAAAAAGAAAAATTAGAAACATGAAATTTTGCTAAAATTTACCTTGCAATACCTCAACTCAACTGAACATTAAATTAAATTGTTTATATTTTAATTTTGAGGGCCATGTCGGTAATAAGCATATAATCGTGCGACATATGGTCTTTATGTAAAATTTAATAAAAAGAACACATTTATAAATTTTCATCAAAACTATTTCCATAAATTAACAATTTCATACTGAAAAAGATGAAAAGGAAAATTAATCAAAATTACAGAATGAATAAGAAACCTCCAAAATCCATATTTACATATTTGCGAAATTATTTATTAAATAATTAGTACGGGCAAAATGTGAACAAGGTAGTGTAAATTTTTTTTTTGTGTAATAAAATTGATGGTTTTCAATATCCACATTAAAATCATAATTATTAAATTAATTAGGATGATGTGAAATATTAATTGATTTATCTGTCTCTATTTTCATGTAGGCGTGAACGTCACAGCAAAACTGAATTTTGTAGAAAACTGAAAATTCGGTGAACTAGGCATGATGCAGTAGAATGCAGGAGATCACATATGATGCACAGGTGTAAGTTTATGGCGTGATTCGAGCGAAATGAACCTTGTAACTGACTTGTTTGTCGCACATGGCAAAAAAAAAAACATGTATGTATACCTGCAAAATGTTCACATTTCCCTGAAATACGCGCGACATGTTTGTCCCGAGAACGAAACGATGCTCAGAAAAGTTGGAAAAGTTGTTTTCATTAGATTTTCACAACTGTATAATACAGAAAGATACTCCGGGCTTTCTCCCCCATCCCAAGCCGATTGAACTTCAGTTAGATAGATAGGCATGAAGGTACCACCTATGGGACAGATACATATGTGTAGCAATATGGGTGAGGGCAAGAGTGCTCGATATGTTTTATCACGAAAGTGATTCCGTCATTTCATACATCACAGCCTGTAGAAGTTATACTATCGCCAGAACCATTTGCTCCCCTCCCTCCCCCCGACCTACCCACCATGCTATTCAAGCGAACACCTTTCGATTGGATTGGTGAATATGACAAGTTGGATAGAAAATACGACCCTGATAAAAAAAAGCCACCCAGAAGCCTCTAACCCTCCCAAGCCCTTGCCTATCAATTTGACACTTTTTCTGTTTAAAGAATCGATTTGCAGGTGATCAAAGGCAGAACATGAAATAAAATTACTTTGTATGTTGCATCTTTGGTGGCTTTCAACCGTGTCCGCGCGCTGTCTTGTAAACATGACTCTAAGATGTTGCGTTTTTTTTTCTGCGATACACACGATCTTGACTGGAATGAAATCCATGTGGAGTACATGCCATGCAGGTCTGAATTAAAGCTTACAATTATTGTAAACGTTCAGTTTACAATTTTCTAAATCGGAATAATTGCATTCCGTTCAGGTGAACCATTATTTTGCGATACATACTTCGATAGCCAAGTTTTTTAATTTCCTGCATAGTAAATAATTTTCATTTTACAGATTTTTCTTCTTCTTTTTTTTCAATCACACTACAACCCAAATTGGGCCTTGGCCTCTTGACCTTTGGGCTCACTAACATGGTTATTTGTTATTGTCGAAACGTTATTAGCCCTATGTGTAACCCTCTATCTACGAACTCCTAGACCCAGATGTACCCACGTGGACAGTGTTGTAGAATTATACGTCGACCGGAATTTGAACTCATGACCTTCGCATTGTAGACCAACGCGCTAACCACTAGGCTACCTGCAGGCTACAGATTTTTAGTGCTATGCTAATAAATTAATAGAATGCTAATTAATAGAAAACGTGATTTTATTAAACTTAAGACGTAATTTTATTTATTTATACGTTTCATGCTTAGCACTTTAGGTGTTAATATTTTTCGATATTATTATGGTTAAGTTTTGACATAAAATTATTGAAAATTTATAAATACACATATACCTACAGTAATAAAATTTATTGCAAATATTGCCGGAAATTTTCTTTTTTTCTTAATTTGGGGAATACGTTAGAGCACTGTGAACCTTCCCGGCCTATAGTGCGTTTATTACCCCTTTTTCCTACCATAACTCTATAGCTTTGATTAATCTAAGTATCTTTAAGGGAACCATGTTGGCTAGTTCCTCCTTTTCCGAGAAGATTGTGTCTTTTCCTTGCTTCTATTTGACAATTACATAGGATGTATTCTGTCGTTTCTGAATCTTCGAAGGCGTCAGATGTCGGTTTCAGCTAAACCCATATTTTTGAGGTGGTTACTCTACTGTGCCGCGTCATTAGACCGATTAGGGTACTAATATCACTCTTGTTGAATTTTAGAATATCCTCTACGTTGTCTTTTTGTTGTAGGATTAGTTTTTTTGAGACTAATAGGCCTGAAAGTCTATTCCAGTAGATTTTATGCTCTTGTTCAACCCACTTTCTAAGTATAGGGTTGGAGTGCCCTTTTGGTTTTCCGCAGAATAGAACTGGTTCAACAAAATTTGCTCCTGGGTCGTTTTTGCCGGAAATGCTTCGTATTTTCTCTTTTTAAAGCAGAACTCATTTTTTTAAATGATGCTCACGATATTCAAACCACTTAAAAAATCGAATTTTTCTTCCTTAATCCTTCCACTTTACAATTTATTTTAGTATAGTTTGAACCAAAAAAGCTGATATTTAAGGCAACAATTGAAAAAAAAAAAAACATAACAATTGGGCTTTACGTCCAATCGTGCGATACTCCAGATGAAAGAGAAATTTTTTGATTTTAAGAAATTTTGTAGGGGAAGTGGTAGATGGGGTGACGACATTGAACAATTTTTTCAGATCATGCTAGAGTTGCTTTCAAAATGTTTTATTGAGAATTAAAGCTTCAAAAATTTAATATGTACTGAGAAAAAATCTACTTTTTGTAAAGTTGTGAAATTGTGTCAGATTGTATAAGAGGGGGTAGAATGAGTGAAGCTAGTGGTCTAATTTTTTTGTCTTACTAATAATTTTAAATCAATATTTAGTGCACAATTTCAACTCGATAAATTTTATACGTACTGAATATATATAAATATTTCAGACCAATAGCTTTTATACTTTTCGAGCAAATTCGTTTATTGTAAAATATTAAAATTGTGTCATCTTGTATAAGAGGGGGCCTGTTCACAAATTTGACCTTACATTTTTGTCAAAAGTGACGTGTACAAAATTTGAACCTTCTGGCTTAACGCGTTCTCAAGCTAGAGAGGACACGGACGGACGGACGAACTTCCGGTTTTAAGATGTTTAAGTGATTACATGAACTTCAGTATTAATATTTTCTTTTCTCTGAGTCTAATTTCTTAGCGTGACAAACTTTGTGGCAAACTTATGATACTCACAGATTTCATTTAGACTATAAAAACGCGTATTCTTGAAATATAAAGATTCTGTCTCTGTCTGTTTTGGCTAATCAATTAAAGTTGAACCAAATAATGTTCAATGTTCTCAACAAGTAAACTTTTTGAAGCTTTGCTCTTGTGCTCATTAAAAAATTGAAAATTTCAGACTAGTTGCAACTTTTTTTTGGATCCCCAACTTAAATAAATTTAGCTTTAAACCGTGAAAAATATGTTAAAAGCATTTACAGATATTTTACAAAAAAAAACATGTACATATTATACGATAATATAATACATTTCTTTGTTTCCTTATTGAAAATAACAATCTTTTCATCCTCTTAACAACAAAATATTGTAATATTTCTACATAGTAAACACCTAAGGAAAAATATTTTTAAAATAAAATATTCCAACAAAATTGCTTCTAAAATGCATTACGCTAAGAGAATTTCCCTCTATAGAAATCCATTTTTCAGTAAAAAGGATTGCATATCGTTCGAATGGAATGTAAGAACCTTTTCCAAGTGAATTAGTTTTGTTTTGAACATGACTTACTCGTTACTTTTTATGTTTCTTTATTCGCTATGCAATTTACTCCTGCACACATTATGCCGTGCTATTCTCTACACAATATCTTACCAAGAAAATATATTTTCTTGGTGAACCTCTTAATGTTGTTTAAAAACAACACAAAAAATCCAGAAGTTAAGTGGAGTAAAATTATTTATAAGAAAGAAAAAATCTCGGAGAAAGTGCTTATCTTACTGTGAAAAGGATAATATAACAAGGAATAAGGTAAGTGAAATTAAATAACAATACATGAGGTGAAAGAAGTTTAGAGTGAAACGTTTCTATTTACATATTAATTTGCCAGATTTTCAAGTATTTTTCAAGCTTTTCACCTATAAATTATTAAAAACATCGTCGAAAATTCAATCAATGTCTCCAGAAACAAGTATTTATTTATTCATGACCTAAACCACGGCAATTTCGAAATCCGCTTTTATCCTCGATAGAAAATTTATTGCTTTCTCCGAAATACTGATAAAATACTGCACAGCTTTCGCTTTTCTTTCTTTTTGCAATGATTAAGGATTACGATTTAGCTTGCAGACTTCTTGAAAATTTAAAGCAATTGAGACTAAGGAATATGTGTTTAGAATTAATTTTTTTTTTTCAAAGATAAGATGACGGGTAATTAATTTTGGGTTTTCGGTTCGCTTTTGAAATAACTGATTGAAAGGGTTATTTCACTCTTGATAAAATCTGAGAGTATTATAAATTTGCCACAAAGTTAGTTGTTGCCGATTGGCGTATGATGGCCTGCAGTGGTCGAAGGTGGCTGACGATGGACATTTTTTCGGCTTTATTTGCACATTCAGGAGCATGTGGCACTGTAAAGGAACAATCACCATCGTGTGAATGGTGTCATTATTTGCAGGCGGCAATAGCGTAGAGCGTTGATGGATATGGTGATGACTATATTCCGCATATATAGGGACCTTAATGCTAAAAGCGCATATACACAATGTGACATATCGCCACCACCTTCATAGTTCTACGCCCTCATTGCCGGCGAATTATGCCGCTAATGTGCCCTTACGGAGGTGCCTGTGCCATTAATGTGTGCACAATAAACCGATAAAATCGTCAGCCATTCTGGACCACCGTATACAGTACTAAGCCACTCGGCCCTCCACACAATGGAAATGGCAGTGGAGATGGTCATATGGTCCATTGTGTACAAAGGTCAAAAGAAATAAGGCTCGCTGAAAAAAATGACACTGCATTTCAAATTATCACTTGTATGCTCTCTAGCTCGCGTTGACCTAAATACTTAAGATTTTGTACATGCAATTTTCGACGAAAAGTAAGATCAGGTTTGTAAACGAGGCAAATCCTCTTACCTATTTCTAATAGAAAATGATACATCTTCATAATTTCATAATTCATCACCTGAATACCTGAATTCAAGAAGTTGTGTAACTACAAAGTGGACTTCAAAATTTTTTTATTTTTCATTTTATTGAACCTCTACTCTAGAAATAAAAGGGACCTACACTTGTCAATGAAAATTTGACTCGGAAAGTCAAGGTCGCCTTATTTTCGTAATACTAAGTACGTGAAAATGAACAAAAATATTTTGAGTTTTATCCGAAACCTTGTCTTCAGCCGGAGCAATATTCAGTCGCCCGTCTGTTCGCTTTTTTCGACAGTTATATATCTTATCCCTGTGTCTGAGTTTTGAAATCTCTTCATGAGAATTTTTATATCACGATTTGCAAAGTCACTTCGTTCTATCCTGGAATAAACTGGAAATGAAGGGAAACGTAAAGAAACGGAACGAAATCAAACAGAACGAAATGAAACGGAATGAACTGAAACTGAACAAAGGGAACGAAACGGAAAGGAACAAGACGGAACGGAACGACATGAAGCGGGAAAGATAAAACTAGCTACAGATAAAAGTACCTGACTATTATTTCTTCCCGCAACGTAAATTGCAACGAAGCAGGTGAATGTTTTAACCAGTGGCATGGCGTCCATTGGTTCAAAGAAAGCATTGCTTCCCTTACATTTTGCCTTTTATGAGTCTAGAAATACTAAATTCAAATCAGAACGAATATCAAACATTATTTCAGATAATTAAGAAAAAAGCGCGCATTATTTTCGTCCATCACTGTAAGAACATTTTACGTGCACAGGACAACTTTTCTCTGACGCTTTTGCTGAACGACGAAAGCCCAAAACCATCTACAGGCAACAATCGCTCTGAGATGCGATTTAAATAATGCATGCACCGGATAATTTGAAAAATGCATACATGAGGCTGTCGCTTAATACGTGACAAAATTTTCCCGATCAACTCGATCAAATTCGGCTTCGATAGGAAGGGAAGATGCGTCGCGGTATTTGCTTCCAGAACTTTCAGTTGTAAGCCATCGCATTCCTTCGTTCTAAGTATGGTCAGTATGGAAATTTTCTTACTAATCGAAAAATGATCAGGAAGAAAAATGTGAAATAGTAAATCTGGCAATATTGCCTATATTTGTCCAGCTTTGAGGGGTTAACGAATGGGATTAAGCTTTTGCAGATCGAGCGACATCTTTTTTGTAGGCCCTTACTTTTTTTTATTATGCTAATAAAAAACATAACAGGGCTACGATTGCGCGTAAAGCGCAATCTTACGATACTCTAGATGGAATAGAATTTTTTGTGATCCCAAGAAATTTTGTATGGGGAGTGTTAGAAGGGGTGATAGCATTGAACTAATTTTTTCCCCATCATGCTAAAGTAGCTATAAAAGTGTTTTATACAAAATGCTTACTCCAAAAATTGAATAGGAGCTGAGAAAATTAATGTGTTAGATTTAGTGAAAATGTGCAGTTTATATGGGAGGTGGTAGAAAGAGTGGGGGATTTTAGTGATTTTTTCAGAAGTAACACAGAATATCATAAAATTGACATCTCTTAAATTTTAGATGAGTAACATTCATACTTTTCAAGAAAATAGATTTTTTGTGGAGTTGGGAAACTGTGTCATATTGTATGGGGTAGAAGGGGTGAAGCTAATAAAATATTTTTTTCTGATCTTAGTGATAATACTAATTAAGTATTTATTTCAAAATATGAGCTCGATAAATGTTATATGTTCTGAGAAAATTGTCTTAGAGCATTTCATGAAAAAGTGTAGTTTGTATGGGAGGGGGTGGAAGGAGAGGGAGGACGCAGATAATTTTTCTACTGTAGATTTATATCATTATTAAAGTGATACATCCCAAAATTCAGACTAATAGCTTTTATAATTTTCGATTAAATCCATTTATTGTCAAATTGCGAAATTGGGTCATTTTGTATGGGAGGGGGTAGAAGGGGTGAAGCTAATCGTCTAATTTTTTTTGTTCTTACTAACAATTTTAAATAAATATATGGTGCACAATTTCAGCCCGCTAAATTTTATACATACTGAGTAAATTGGCTTATAGTAATTCATGACAAGTACAGTTTGTATTGGAGGTGGTAGAAGGAGGGAGAGGACACGCATAATTTTTATACGGTAGATTGATATTATCAGAAAAGTAATATAATAATAATATTCCAAATTTCAGGCCAATAGCTTTTATACTTTTCGAGCAAATCCGTTAATTGTCAAATTGCGCAATTGTGTCATTTTGTATGGGAGGGGGTAGAAGGGGTGGAGCGATTTGGCCCGTTCACGAACTTGATCTTACTTTTTTGTCAAAAACGACGTGTACAAAATTTGAACTTTCTAGCTCAACGCGTTCTCAAGCTAGAGAGCGAACAGACGGACGGACAGACGGACATCCGGTTTTGAGATTTCTGAGTGATAATATTAACTTCTGTATCATTCATTTTTTTCTCCAAGCCTTATTTCTTGGCGTTACAAACCTTAGAGCAAACTTATAATACTCTCAGATTCCATCTAGAGTATAAATATAAGTTCAAAACAAATAAAGCCTATGATAACTTTTTGACATTTTTAAAGTTTATTTTTGACAAAAATTGGAGGACCTTTCAAAGGAAAATTGCGCTGTAAGATTTCTTCAAATTTCGGACCGTTATCACCCTAGTCAATATAAATGTTTTGGTAGAGAATTATAATGTCCCTTAATTTAAAATTAAAACGCCTTGGGCTGCTATATAGTATTAGGGTGAATGTGTATCGTGTTTGATTTTAGATCTTAGATACAAATACTAATAATTGAAGATTTGCTTTTAGCTTAACCGTCGAGTATACTTTGTTGTATATATATTTTTCTTAACGCTGTTTTATTTTTTTGCTTATTGCTTCAAAAAATTCTACCAATTTTAAATAAAATTATATACAAAACATAACAGGGCTACGATTGCGCGTAAAGCGCAATCTTACGATACTCTAGATGAAATAGAATTTTTTGTGATCCCAAGAAATTTTGTATGGGGAGTGTTAGAAGGGATGATAGCATTGAACTAATTTTTTCGACATCATGCTAAAGTAGCTATGAAAATGTTTTATACAAAATGCTTACTCCAAAAACTGAATGGGAACTGAGAAAATTAGTGAGTTTGATTTAGTGAAAATGTACAGTTTGTATGGGAGGTGGTAGAAAGAGTGGAAGGATTTTAATGATTTTTTTAGAAATAACTAGGAATATTATAAAATTGGCATCCCTTAAATTTCAGACCAGTGCCATTCATACTTTTCAAGAAAATCGACTTTTTGTGAAGTTGTGAAACTGTGTCATGTTGTATGGGAGGGGGTAGAAGTAGAGAAGCAAATCAAATATTTTATTTCTCATCTTAGTAATAATATTAATTAAATATTTATTACAAAATATGAGCTCAACAAATGTTATATGTTCTGAGAAAATCGGCTTAGAGCATTTCAGGAAAAAGTGTAGTTTGTATGGGAGGGGGTGGAAGGAAAGGGAGGAAGCAAATAGTTTTTGTACTGTAGATTTAAATCATTAAAAAAGTAACATATACCAAAATTGAGACCAATAGCTTTTATACTTTTTGAGTAAATCTATTTATTGTGAAATTGCGAAATTGTGTAATTTTGTATGGGAGGGAGTAGAAGGGGTGAAGCTAATCATCTCATTTTTTTTGACCTTACTAACAATTTTAAATAAATATTTGGTGCACAATTTCAGCCCGCTGAATTTTATAAGCACTGAGGAAATTGGCTTAGAGTAATTCATGATAAGTACAGTTTGTAAGGGAGGTGGTAGAAGGAAAGAGAGGACACGCACAATTTTTATATGATAGATTGATATTATCATAAAAGTAATATATTCTGAATTTCAGGCCAATAACTTTTATACTTTTTGAGCAAATCCGTTTATTGTCAAATTGCGTAATTGTGTCATTTTGTATGGGAGGGGGTAGAAGGGGTGGAGCGATTTGGCCCGTTCACGAACTTGACCTTACTTTTTTGTCAAAAACGACGTGTACAAAATTTGAACTTTCTAGCTCAACGCGTTCTCAAGCTAGAGAGCGCACGGACGGACGGACGGACGGACGGACGGACGGACGGACAGACGGACGGACGGACGGACGGACGGACGGATGGACGGACGGACATCCGGTTTTGAGATTTTTGAGTGATAATATTAACTTCTGTATCATTCATTTTTTTCTCCGAGCCTTATTTCTTGGCGTTACAAACCTTAGAGCGAACTTATAATACTCTCAGATTCCATCTAGAGTATAAAAATTTGATTAAAAATGTTGAAATAAAGGACAGTATACCTACTCTCAGCTTCCTGCGTGGTTTCAACATTTCAAATGTTTCTAGCAGTCGACGGAGAGGATTTGGTAATATTGTATATTAAACGTATGAAATATAAAAAGTAATTGCTTCCCCTATCTATCACGCCACACCACTGGTTTTAACATTGCATTTTGAATTAAAACGAAAGATTCCCAGATTTCACACTGTTTGTTTTATTATGTGTAATGATTCGGTTATTTGATAAAGGTCTCAGCAGAGACCGAAACGTCGCACATAATAAGACAAACAGTGTAAAATTCGGAAATCTTCCGTTTCATAAGATTGGCTTTACGTCCAGTAGTAATTCTGTCATGTTTTTTTTGTGTCGATCACTACACTTTTTTATTAAAATAACAACATAAAATGAAGTGTGTCAGATTAGTCTCTAAAACTCGTTTTGAAGAATCGTTCGCTCGTTTCTGACATGGCGAACCTTGCCAAAACGGACAAAACCTCGGCAACACACTCATCTGCGAGGATGACGTGAAAGAAAATTGTGCTGGATTTTGCTAAGGTCTGTAGATTGCCATCATAATATTATCCCAAAAAACTTAAATATTGGGAAAGACAGTAGAGCAGAAATAGTTAAAAATAATAATTGGTTTTGAGAATTTTGCCCCAAGATGTAGAGTTTCATGACTGTAATCGTATGGTGTATTATTGAAATTTCCAAGTTATGATCGAATTTCAAGAATACGTAGTATATACTAATTTCCTTCTGAAGAATGATTCATGTTAAAAGCCAACCTACATACTCATACATTTCCATTCTCACCAAAGCAATTTTCATCGGAATTCAAAAGAAATCTATTTTTTCGAAATGGTTACTTTATTGTTGAATACACGGCCATTCAATATCCAAAACAATCCTGCTATACATCAAACTAGCTTTATATCTTTTCATCGAAACGTTCATAAAGTCGCCACAAAACAATTTTTTATTAAGTATTGTTTAGATTATGTGTAGAATTGTTCTGTTTCAGGCAGTTTTTTAGTAAACATGATTATATCAACATCGATATTTCACTCGGAAAATAGCATTCTTAAAAATCGACTACTTGTTTCAATTTTCGTTTTTCTCTTACTCAGTATTAAAAAAAAACATAACAAGACTAGAATTGGGCGTAAACCCCAATCATGCGATACTCTAGATGAAAGAATATTTTTTTTTATCTTAAGAATTTTTATATTGGGAGTGGTAGAGGGGGTGACGGCATTGAACTAATTTTTTCACATGATGTGAAAAAGAGTTGCTATCAGAATGTTTTATTGAAAATTTAAGCTTTACAAATTAAATAGTTACTGATAAAACTAGTGTATTGGATTTAGTGAAATTGTGCGGTTTGTATGGGAGGTGGTAGAAGGAGTGGAGAGTTCTTTATGACTTTTTCAGAAACAACTATTGACACGTTCCAAATTGCAGACCAGTAGCATTCATACTTTTCAAGAAAATTGACTTTGTCAGATTGTACGGGAGGGGGTGGAAGGAGTGCAGTTAATCGTTTAATCATTTCTACAAATAGTTCTAAATAAATATTTTGTTCACAATTTCATCTTGATTAATTTTATATGTGCTGAGTAAATTGGTTTAGAGTATTTCAAATTAATAAATTTTATGGTTTTCGAGAAAATCCGTTTAATGTCAAATTCGGAAATTGAATCATTTTGTATGGAACGGGGTAGAAGGGACGAACCAAAAATAATGTGTATAAAATTTGAACTTCGTAGCTCAATGCATTCTCAAGCTAGAGTGCGCAAAAACGAATAGACGAACGGGCAGATGGACAATCGGTTTGGAGATTTTTGAGCGACAACAAATATTTCTGTACCCTTGGTGACTCTGTGCGAGTAAACGCTTTCACGTGGTCAGTGCCGCTCCAAGTTAATTTTCAGCTTGGATCGTTTTATTGATACTGCGCCTTTTCAAATAATTAATCCTGAATACATTAGTTTTTTATGTTTTTGAAGACGATAGTCAATTTAATAAAATTTAGCTTTGCATCTTCAAGGAATGGTGTGATCCAATCATTGCCACTTATACTTCCAAATGTGTACCTTCGTTTGATGTAACCAAACAATTAAGGAGATTCGACGCAAGCTTTGTAAAAATGGTGATCAGTTTTAATCTTAAGGAATGGAAAGGAATACAGAAGGTTTAACATGATTTTTTGATTTGAGCTAAAGCAATACATTTTTTGCATATTTTACTGCAGGGGGGTCTACATCTATCCGGTGTAGATTGACATTGTTTGGCATTTAAGTTTATGACTGGGTTTAACTTTTCGGTCTTTTGAAAATGTAGCCGCTCAAATAGGCCGCCTGGCCTAACTGCTTCGTTTATACTTTCGTAAGACCGACCCTAAACGGGGTGAACCATGGAAAATGAAAAAAAATCAAAAATCTATTTTCTTATTGCATTTTTTAATCTAAACTATATTTTGCACCGAACGCAAAAGTTTGTACATTCGACCGATCTATAGAATTTGTCGAAATTTCGCTCCAAATTGTGGACCATTCAAGTTATTAGGAACAATGACAAACTTTTTAGTTTTTCGCTCTTTTGAAAAGCTGCATTTTTTCACTTCAACTTACCTTTGCTGAAAAACTATGAAATATGTCAAGTTCATTTTAATTAAGTGGCATCAAGGACTACAATCAGAGTGAGGAAAAATTAAAAAAAAGAGAAAATATTTGCGGTTAATTTCTAATTATGGTTGGTAAAAAGAAATGAACTTTTGAACAGTTGTAAGAAAAAGTTTGTTTATTATATTAGTTTTGTTTTAAAGTACTCCACTCAAATTGATATCACTGATAAGTTTAACATAAGCAAAAAAAAAAAAAAACAAATTCATGAAGATAGAATGAACGTTTTCTGGGAAAAAATACATTGAATTTGTATGGAAATTAGGGAATGAAATTTTCGCATAAGTATCATTGAAGTTTGGATAGTGAACGTATATGTCTATTATTAAGTGAACACATAACAAAATAAAATATATTTAACTATTTTTTTTTCAGGTATTTGACGCTGGCACTGATAAAATACAATAAAGACAAAAAGTGATTGAGAGTATACCTCGATAACATGAAGTACAACTTACTGTACTCGCCATTGTACCCTTTTCGCTATATAAAACTGCTGAGGTAGTAAAAGGAATATGTGCGGCCCCTAACTATATTCAAATTTTTAATCTATTCCACTTATTATATCGGTTATCAGCAGAGGATACTACTTAATACGGTTTTTTTTGTGTATGAACGACAGCTCTCATCGTAAGTGTAAGAAAGGACAAACTAAGCTTAATGGCTACTCACCACATTAACTATTTGACTACCTTCTCTCCTGTCTATTTTTCGGTTACCATACATCAAAATATATGATAGTGTTCAAATGATTAAATATGTGCCAATGGCGTGCCCATGTATTTTGTAAATATAAACATTTGCCATTATTATCCGATAATTTTAGGAGTGTGCTTCCAAAACAGGTCGATTGAATAAATAACATAACATAACAACCTTTTTGTGCGTATGTTTTCCACTAAACACCTAACCAAAATCCTGTCTAGTAGCCCATTTATATCCAATATCTGCTATTATACTTCTCGTTATCTTAATAATAACATGTATTGAACTATTCGATTAATTTAAACTGTGTCCCTAGAAAGCGTTTATTGGATTAGACGCTAACAGCTTACCACAATCGCGCGTACTTACCAAACATGGTATCCTCTCAATTCGTGTTGTTTGGATATTTAATGTGCATAATCGTAATTCACTCGAAACATTCGGGCTTAGAGAAAGATAGCTTTGGTTTGAAATCGATTTCAATTTTAATGAATGGTATGCAACGATAATGACATGAATCTTGTATGTTTTGTACTACAGCATATACATAT
Source organism: Chorisops tibialis (assembly GCA_963669355.1). Lineage (NCBI taxonomy): Eukaryota > Metazoa > Arthropoda > Insecta > Diptera > Stratiomyidae > Chorisops > Chorisops tibialis. The sequence goes on from OY770262.1 coordinate 293,744,009, forward strand.
GTAGGCAAACTGTAATGACAACATCAGTAAAATATGAAATAGACAAACATGGAAACTTAAAGTAAATTGAATAACTCTGCAATTGTATTGTACCCGGAGACCTAAACTTCTGCAACTTTCAATCAATTATGCTAATTACCAGAAAATTTCGTACCTTAACTAGTAGCTACCGGTTCTAATTCAACCCGAAAATACCTTCGTTTTGGGTTTCTGCCATACAATTCGACTTGTGTCTTTACTGAATTCGATACAATTTTATGGTCACATCTGTAGGGAGTAGCTAAGCCAAGGGCTATCTTCCGAAGCTTATATTGAATCTATGATTCAATAGAAAACTGGGATAACAACAAAATTATCTGGATACGAACTATGTACTACATATACGATAAATTAGACTGCGTAGAAGGATAATCAATAAAATTGTCATTTAGGAGAGAGTCAGTTGATTACCTCAAAGATATGTTACTATCAGTTTAATTGGAGCTTATCTTTAGGGTTCTCTCTATCGTGCCGTTGTTGGACGATTTATTAATCAAAAGGTGTTTGATCAAGAAAAGTTTCACAATATTCGGCTTTTATTTCGGAAGGGCAATTACTCGCCCAAATTAGTCAGAAATTGATGATTTATAAGTAAGGTTTATGAATTACGATCTAATTTCTATTTGTATATTGAAAGCAGGAGGGAAATGGAGTAAATTTTCGATCCATTTATTTTGGTTTCGAAGTGAAAGACTATCTGAGACATTTTTTTAAAAGCTCGCTCTAGCTTATTACTTATAATGCAAAAACAACACAAAAAGCATTATATTCGCTTTGAAAAATATCCCGAAATCGATTTGTTTTGGCTTTTAACGAATTTTACAACATGTTCAATTCGATCCAAGCTATATGTTTACATTTATGTTAGGTATGCATCTTGTGATGCACATTGAGTAAAAATTCACAATTTCATTCAGGAAAAACTCCAGATATTCGGTAACGTGACTGCATTGAAAAGAATTTTCTGCATTACTTTTTTGTTCAAAACAAACTACTTTTTTTTTTGAACAGATCTTGCTTTCACAAGTAACAATCTTATTGGATAGAATCCAATTTCCTGTCCGACTTTCATCCAATTGAAAAATATCATAAACCGCAAACAAACAAAAATGTAAATAACAATAAAATATTTCAAGAAATTTATTATGTTTTTCTTTGAAATATACAAAGAAAATTTCGAATCGACCTGATTCAAAGATGTCGCATTTTTTTTTTATTTATTTATATTACCGAATAATTGAATCTCATGCATATGTATAAGTTGAGTGTGTTACGCATGTAGCAATGATAAATATAGTGCGACCATCGATACTTACATATAACCAAAAAAGACATTAAGACATTAAGAAAATAAACGATTGGAAATTATGTATACAAAATTTACGCAAATAAAGTATTTCCAATAATTAAATTAAATTATTCTCGTGCTGATACTATTTTTAGATAACATCACCACAAAAGTTTATTCGTCGAGGTGTTTGCTGTGTTTGTAAAGAACACATATATGAGCAATGAAAGAGCACGCAAATTCTGAATAAACCATTTATCAAAAGTATAATGTTTTCGGGTAACAATTTCTCGTTCTATATATGATAAAGGAAAACACTTGTTTACATTTATGTTTGTTTAGGGATTCAATCTATTGATTTACAATATCAGGAAATCGAGACTTTATGGAGATCTAGTGTTCAATGCTTAAATTAATGAATGATAGGTGTAGCTATGTAGAATTTTATCTATGAGAGGTTTACAGGAAATGCTAATTTATAATTTGATAAAATAAGTTAGCGATCTTAAGCGTATACTCGAATAAGTTTAGGGCCTCTCTTCACAAATTTTCAGAGAATTATCATCAAAAATACAGTGAGATGTCGTGAAGAAAAAACAGCTAATATTTTACGAGTACACAGGGATGCATTAGATTATTTACTGCTCTGTGCTCGGGTATTAGTCCCATATCCTTCAGCTACTACAATGGCGCCACAGCCTAAATCGGGCCTTGGCCTCCTGACCTTCAGGTTCGTTAACATTTTTATACTCTAGATGAAATCTGAGAGTATTATAAGTTTGCCACAAAGTTTGTAACGCCAAGAAATAAGGCTCGGAGAAAAGAATGAATGATACAGAAGTTCATATAATCACTCAAAAATCTCAAAACCGGATGTCCGTCCGTCCGTCTGTCTGTCTGTCTGTCTGTCTGTCCGTCTGTCCGTCCGTGTCCTTTCTAGCTTGAGAACGCGTTGAGCTAGAAAGTTCAAATTTTGTATACGTCGTTTTTAACAAAAAAGTAAGGTCAAGTTTGTGAACGAGCCAAATCGCTCCACCCCTTCTACCCCCTCCCATACAAAATGACATAATTTCGCAATCAGACAATAAACGGATTTCCTTGAAAAGTACAAATGACATTAATCTGAAATTTGGAATGTAATACTTTTATGATGATTCCAATCTATTTTATAAAAATAATTTGTGTCTTCCTCCTCCTTCTCCCACCTCCCATACAAACTGCACTTTTTCATGAAATGCTCTAAGCCAATTTACTCAGTGCGTATAATAGTTATCAAGCTGAAATTGTGTACAAAATATTTATTTAAAATTATTATTAAGACCAAAAAAAATGAGACGATTAGCTGTACCCCTTCTACCTCCTCCCATACAAAATGACATAATTTCGTAATTTCACAATAAACAGATTTGCTCGAAAAATATAAATGCTATTGATCTAAAATTTGGAATATATTAATTTTATGGTGACATAAATCTACTGTACAAAAGTTATTTGAGTCCACTCCTTCCTTCCACCACCTCCCATACAAACTGCACTTTTTCATGAAATGCTCTAAGCCAATTTACTCAGTGCGTATAAAATTGACCGAGCTGAAATTGTGCACTAAATATTTATTTAGAATTATTAGTAAAACCAAAAAAATATTAGGCGATTAGCTTTACCCCTTCTACCCCCTCCCATACAAAATGACACAATTTCACAACTTTATAAAAAGTAGATTTTCATGAAAAGTATGAATACTACTGATCTGCAATTTAGGACATGTCAAAAGCATGATATTTATAGTTTTTTCTGAAAAGTCATTAAAAACTCGCCCCTCCTTCTATCACCGCCCATACAAACTGCACTACTTCACTACATCCAATATACTAATTTTCTCAGTACCTATTAAATTTTTAAATCCTAAATTTTGTATAAAACATTTTGATAGCAACCTTACCGTCATGTGAAAAAATTAGTTCAATGTCGTCACCCCCTCTACCACTTCCCCTACAAAATTTCTTAAGAAACAAAAATTTCTCTTCCATCTAGAGTACCGCACGATTGGGCTATATGCCCAATCGTACTCCTGTTATGTTTTCATTATTTATTGTGGAAGGGTTGTTAGACCTTCGCACAACCCTCTATCTAGGAATTTTTCATGTTCGTAGATTGAGATGACCAAGGCATACCCAAACAGGCAGTGTGCTGGAATTATGCGTCGACCGGGATTTGAATTCACAACCTTCGCATTGTAGCCCAACACGCTGCCCGCTAGGCTACGCCCTAGCTTCAGCTACCTAAAGATTTTTATTTTTTTTTTGTGGAACGTTGGTATGCTCTTCTCACAATCTTCTACCCCATATTCGCAGATTTGGTTGATATATCCGCGAAAGCATTGTGCTGGAATCAGATGTTGTAACTACCCACTGTCTATTGATCTGAATATGTTCTTGTTATAATATCCATATTTGTCACAGAAAATTTACGATAATTAAAAACACTTGAGAGTTGATTACTCCTAGTACCGTTTATCAACTTTTTGCAATCTTTAAGGGCGCGTGTGTCGCAAAAGTCAATTTTCTTGGTAAATTTCTAATTTTCGAGTATTCCTTTTTCAAGGTGTAAGATAATGAAACATTTTATTTGCATCTTAATTAAAGTTACTTACTAGAGTTTGGCTTAAACAAAATTTAAAAATTGTGTTTCATAAATGAAATGCGACCAGCAAGCCGCTTTTAGTTTTTAAAAGGCACACAAAATGGCCTTTTTCAAACGAATTTATCACCAATAGTTCAAAACATGACTACTTACTTTTCGTTCCAATAATGGTAGAATAAGCTGACGAGAAGGGTTTGTTTTGAACATATTTTAAATATTTATAAGTTTTGTCAGTAATATATTAATAAAAAGTTTACTTTTTTCATATTTTCTAAATGCTTTTATTTATATGCATATAATAGAAATCTTGGATTTTTTTCCCTTAAAGGCATAGTAAAGTTTGATGTGTTTTAGTATTGGAAAAAAATTGGAAATAAATTCAAGTAATCAATTAGATTTTATGACCATTTAAAGTTACATCGAAATTTCAAAGCCACTTTTCTTAGTCAGCTTCTGTCCAATCGCATGACTCTTGTTTGGCTAATTTATCACTACTAAAATTATTTTGAGCTATTTGCATGATTTTCAATTTCCAATTATCTCATCTTCAACGAAAATGGCTTTGTGCGGCTCACGCCACCTTAAGAAACCCTTTTTATACTCTAGACTAAATCTGAGAATATATTGTGTTTGCCATAACAATTGTAACGCAGAGAACAAAATATTCGTATTGAGTCGGTAAGGGTACAAAATCAATTGCTGTCGCTCAATATTATCAAAATCGAGTATACGTCCGACGATTTGTCTATTTGTCTATCTACTCAATATCTCTCGAACGCTTTCAGCTAACGAACTATTTTGTTTGATTTTAGCAAAAAATAAACTTTAAGATCGTGAACACGCCACAGCCCGCGCACCTTCTATCACCTCCTATGTATACAATTTTCACAAAATTTTGAAAGTCTATGAAATAATATCTTATAAATTTTTTGAATAATAACTAATTTTCGGTTTTTTTTTATTATTAACTTTCACTCATTCCTTTTACCACTCCCCATATAAAGTGCACATATTATAAAATTTAATTCACTCTTCTTAGACCTGAGAACTGGTGTAGATCAAAAGAAAAGTTTTCGGGACCCTACACTACTACTCTTTATTATTCATGACGTTTCGGTCTCTGCTGAGACCTTTATCAAACTCTCAGCAGAGACCGAAAAATCACGAATAATAAAGCGTAACAGTGTAGAATCCGGAAATATTTTCTTTCAATTCGAAATGCACTGTGAAAACATTCACGGAATCATTGGTGTAGATCGTCTTCATACACAAACAATTAACTAATTTTTATCCGCACTCCATATTCACATACAAATGCTACTATTAAATACTATGACGAAATTTCTGTAACACAATTTTTTTACTAGTGCAATCATAATTATGTAAAAATTAATCTCTAGTCTCCTTGCAACTTTTATTTATTGCATCTACAGATTTTTTTGTCTCCAGAATATAAATAAATTAAATTGTAGCACGTTGTTGCTTCGCAACCATAAAGTCTATTATCTTTGAATTAAGGAGTCATAATGAAAATAAATATTTAATATGTTATGCAGTAAAAATTATTTCCTTTTATAACTTAGCTGTTATTAGTCTAGACTTTGTTAATAATAAAGAAAATTATATAATTTTGAACGTACCGAGTATTACTTAGCGGTCATACTTCAATGCATTGTGTTGGCAGCACTGTTAGAAAATGATATAGTCATGTCGGTAAAGGAAGTGGATAACAATTTTTTAACTTAACGTAAATTAAGAGACGAAAATTTTGCTGAACAGTATTAATAAAGAACTGGAGGCTACACTGGAATAATGCGATCTAAATTCTAGACGATCCTGAAATGAAAGAATTGACGAGTATGCTTGGGAAAATTGTAGAATGAGGTAATGAGTACGCATAGTTTAGAACTTTTTAACCATGAAAGTAGCGATAGTAAATGCTGAGTAATCCAACATTTTTGTATTGCTCGAGCGGGGCAAGAAAAACTGTAACAGTTAGCGGGAACGAATGATTTTCTATTTGATCGAGCAATGCAATATTTTGGGTGCCTCATCTTAGAGATGCGAATTGATGGTTGCCAAATCGAAGGATTAAAGTATTTTTTTCGATCTGCAAAGAATACCTGGGCGTTTGTAGGCAATAAGGATAACATCAAAGATGTGGTAGCTCCCATCGAGGTCGATTTATTAATTTTCACTTAAAAGGATAAAAAAATTTAGAGACTAATTTCTTCTTCTTCAATGGCACTACAACTACAACCGGGCTTTTTCAGGCTCATTAAAATTTATTTCGTTTTGTAAAAGGGTTGGTAGTCCTTCGCACTCGTGACTCTCTTCAGGTTTTCCCGCCTGAAGGTTGAAAAGTTGTATGCCACTACTGCCCGCGCATAGGTTACGGAATACTGAATATACTGAATAAGCTACTTTCTGAATGTTTTTCTTCCAAATAGCGTCATTTTCTCAAAACTCACTTACTTCCCTTATCCTCCAAAATATAAAATCTCAAACAATGTCTTTTTTTGCAGGTTGGGAGATGGAACAGAAAACCGACTCAGGGAATCTCACCATGGAGGATCCAAATGTAAGAAAACCATGAGTAGGGGTATTTACTGTGACTATCTGCGAGGACTTGGGAGGTAATGACACCTCCTTAGTAGCAGAATAGCCTCCAGGTCGTGGAAGTGATCAAGTTACTGATCCATATAATGCAGCAGTAATCAAGCAGGCTGTTGGAATAGAAACTACTGCTGCTTCGATTGATGTCACAAAGTAGCGAAAGTACTGGGGGCATCTTCGATGGCAATGTATCACTGGAGAGCATCACTCTGACTAGGGATAAGTTGAGTGACGCGGAGACTTGAACCATCAAAGTCAATTGTTATTGACTATCAAGCCATTGGTCCTTATTGATAAACGGCCGTTGTTGAAAGAAGCGGATGAGAAGAAAACCGGCTCAGGCACGCACGAAAAAAGCCAAATTCACGTACTATCGCACTCAGACGACAACGTAATAGGGAAGACTAGGCAGAAAAGAAGAGGCCAAAGCAGCGGCTAATGCCACTTCCTCTTCAAGTGTAATTGGCATAAGAAAGAACGGTAGGGAGCCGATAAAGCCAGTAGTCGCAAAGCACCCACGTAACCTAAAGACGGTTACTGCATCGTCATCTGAATCAGTAAGCGCTAAACGAAAGGAGCGACTGGATGACAGTGCAGAAATTCCTGCTGTGAAGAAAGCTAAATCCGTTGCTTGCATTTCAGTACCGTAGCTGGGGATAGTTTTAAGATTGCGCTCGTGGACTTGGCAGGTCTCAAGGAAAAAATCGCCAAAGAGAATCAGTTAGCTATAGAGGAGGAGGTCACAAGCCTACTGGACGAACACATGGGCGCAAGAAGTGTTTCCAAAATCAGATTCGATTTAAGCGAATTGGTGCACGGTATTTTTGGAATATCGTTTGAAGACCAGTGATCGAGTGATTTCCTCACAAAAGCAGTAAGTCAAATAGCTTCTTTTCTAAAAGCATTGATCAGCAATCTTCAGGCAACTACCAGTATATATCACGATCTTCCAATCGGAGGTAATAGCTATTTCAAAAGGGGCATGCAGAAGTAAATGGTAACCGGGTCAGTTTTTACTCAGATAGTCAAGCTTCACTGAAGGCCCTCGCCGTTTACAGCTCCAATTCAAGATGTTTGGTTCATTATACGGACATGTTAGAAGAATTGGGGAAACCTGCACTATGCGACTTTTTTGGTTTCCAGGTCATCGGGATATACCTGGCGGACAGGCTGGCCTGGAACGAATCCACCGCTGCCACAGAAAACGTATGTTGACAGTCATTAAGACAATCTACGCCAACTAATGTGCGGAAGGGACAATCTGAAATGGTTACAAAGCGACTCGTGTAACAGGAAGATGCTATGGGGTGGATTTGAAAGAAGGAAATCAATAAAAATATTGAGACTCGTCAGAGAATCCCTACGGACAATAGTAGGTACAGTCACGGGCCACGATTTTCTTACAAAGCACGCTCGAAAACTTCGCCTTAAAACTGAAGATATTTGCAGAGGCTGCGGCCAGGAAAATGAGATCGTAGAACATTTCCTCTTCCATTGCCCATGACTACGAACAATTCGAAGACAAATTCTCGGATAATACTTCTTCGCCGAGCTGATTGATCTCCGGTTCTTTGCACCGATGAAGCTCATTAGTTTCACAGTGGAGCAGACTGACTAAATCATGTTTATGTCCACTAGGTAACAAATATGAAGGCGTCCATTGGGCCCATTGGTGGCCTACGTACATTGGTGTCCTACCCCTCCACAAACCTCACATAACTTGGTCCTCGCTTAACCCTCTATACACGAATTTTCATTTTCATATATCGAAGTGGCCAGGATATACACACGGAAGTAGTGTACAGAAATTATACGTCGACCGAGATTTGAACTCCCAACCTTCGCATTGTAGATCAACACGCTACCCACTAGACCACAACCTAAAAGTAATTTGTGTGCCTTTAAAGGTTATATTAGAAGACGACGCTTGAACATCACGTTCAAAAGGAATATGCAGGCCTGAGTTTAGCCGGCGTTGAATTATACTCTAGTTTTCCTTCCTGATTTCAGCATTTAGTTGCGATCGGTGTTCCGTGAACCGAATAAGCTTCAGTGTTTGGAAATCATTGATTGCTTCTAAGATTCCGCACCGGAGTTAAATTTATAGGTGTTATATAAAGTATTGTAACACCTATAAAGGTGTTATCTAAAGTACTGTAAAACGCACAATAGACCGAGAAGATCGCAGTGCTCTCACGTGTTCCCCAAATTATAAAAAAAGTACTTTTATTTGTCTTTTCTACGCGTTCGCTAGAGAGTAAACGTATGGTAGTATGGACGAATATCTTGTTAATATGAACTTCGGTTTTATTAATTTTTTTTCTGAGCCTTATTTCTTGGCGTGGCAAACATATAACACTGTGGCAAACATATAATACTCTCATATTTCATCTAGCGATTAAAAGTGATTAAAACATCTAAAGCGCCCATAGAGTACCTCATAGCCATTAAACAGTTTTAGGTGGTGCGGAAATCTCTTAGAGAATTTTATTTAAGATATCTTTCAAGAGGTGGTTTGTTAATACCTATTCCAAGAAATTTGACTTATTACGAAATTGTGAGTAATTTTTACACGGATAAATGCAATTATCAACGAAACATGAAATTCAAAACTTGAGACTTAAAGCTGTCAAAATCGGATTACTGCAATATCATAAAATTGAGTCATTTCATGAGGGATGGGGTAGAAGAATCGTTTTTTTTTATTTTTTTGTTCTTTCTAATATTACAAGAATACTTTGTAGCTGATTCCACTTCAAAAAATTTAATGCGCACTGAGGGAATTATTAGCAGTTTGTATTGGAGGTGGTAGATGGAGAGTGGAGAGGGGAGGCGATTCTGATGATTTCCTTTTGGAAATTAAAATTATCGTCGACATGTTATATTCCAAATCAATAGCTTTATATTTTTCGAGAAAATCAGCTTATTCTCAAATTGATAAATTGTAGCATAAATTCAACAATTCCTCCACTCCTTTTACCCCCTCAGATGGAGTGAAGGAATTGTTGAATTTATTTGTTCTTAGTAATATTTCTATTAAAATGCTCTGTACGTAATTTTAGCTCGATAAATTTAATCCGTACTGAGAAAATTGCTTTCGTGAAATTGTGTAGTTTATATGGGAGGTGGTGAAAGAGATGGTGAGATTCCGATTTTTTTTAAGACTAGAACTCTTATTGAAACGTTATATTCCAAATTTCAGATCAATCGCTTTTACATTTTTCGATGAAACCAGTTCATTGTTAAATTGCGAAATTGTGTCATTTTGTATAGGGAGTAGAGGGCTCACTCTTCATACTTTTTGGATAAAATTTACTTTGCAAAAAAATTTTAACCTTGTAACTTAATGCGTTCCCAAGCTAGAGAGCACACGGATGGACGGACATCCGGTTTTCAGATTATTGAGTATTTTTTTATCTCCAAGCCAAGTTCAAAGAATATTCAATTCTTTGGGACAGTGAATAGTTACTTTTGTATGGGAGGTGGTAGAAAGAGTGAAGCAAAGTTTTTTAATTTTAAAGATGACACCAAACTGGCTATGCAGACGTTTCGTGCTGAATTTAAAGTTCTTAGCTTTGATAATATACAAAAAAAATAATATATTGTTCTTCTGAAAATGGTGCCCTTGTATGGGAGGTGGAAGAAAGAATGGATGGTTTTCGAGGATATTTAAATTAATTATCAATATTCTTATTATCATGTTGTGTTTATATTTTAGACCCGATAGCTCACATGTAAAGGGAACTGCTTATCATAAATTTATAAAATATAAATCAATCATATGGGAGGCGGTAGAAAGGCTGGGGCAATAATATTTTGTTTGAACTTGCGGTTTTCATACGTTTAAGTCTCAGTTCAAACTTAATGTTCATCCTTCGGTATTGGAACAATCGTGATCTTCGTAGTGCTCATACTGAGAAATTCCAATACATTTGCAATTGAATTTTTTTAATAAATATCTGACACATTCTTTATTCTCTAGAACTTAATATTTTATTTCGACCCAGGGCTTGGTCCTGCTCAGGTGCACTTGACACTATGCAACCGAGCGGCATTATTTGGGTGCTAGAGTGTAGCCTAGTGGGTAGCAAGTTGGTCTAAAAGGCGAAGGTCGTGAGCTCAAGTCCCGGTCGATGCATAATTCCAGCACACTACCTGCATGGGTATACCTTGGCTACCTCAATCTACGAAAGTGAAAATTTCGTAGATAGAGGGTTGTGCGAAGGACTTACAACCATTTCACAATAAAGAATGAATAAATGTTAAGGAACCTGAAGGTCAGGAGGCCAAGACCCGATTTGGGCTGTAGCGTCATTGTAGAAGTTGTAGAAGGTATTATTTGGGGCACCATTTCGGATACAAATTCAAATAGGTTTCGTAATTTTTTTTATGAGAACGAACATATAAAATATTTTGTATCACCTTGCGTCACAGACACCGCGAATCTCAGCATAAGAATATACAACACATCAATGAGGGCGCCGAATGCACACTCCAGCAGGCTTCTTGGACTTTTTAAACGGGTGCCCAAGCATGCCAGTAACAGCTGAGGTGCAACTCCGCATCTATACAAGTATTGGTGGTCGCTATTACATTGAGTTTCTGACGTCACGCTATAAAATATCTGAAGCGCATCCTTAGAATTCATAGACAAGCATAGAGCGCTATAGAATTTCGAAACATAATTAAAACGATCAAAACCAGCCGTCAATCACTCCCAGGACCCTAAAACCAGCAAATTCGCTATCAGCCCGACGAAATAAACAAGTAAACGTACAATTGGTTATCTATCGTAAGTCCTTGCATTTTACCTCTATAAGCTCCTACAAAACCGGTCTATTTTTAGCCGTACAGGTCCCAGATTTTATTTTCGGAGGTAGGTTCCTCGTGGTATAGAAAAGACCAGCGAACGAAATAACATTTTCTTAAAGTGTTTTTTTTTTTTAATTTCTGCATAAACTCTGGTTGAAACTTGCGAAGAATTTGTACTTAAGCGAGCGAAAAGAAAGATTGATTTTGGGATTTTTTCGTGGATCATAGCGAAAATATATTATTGCCTTTATTTATGTGTCATTACCGTACATTGCGGCTTGATTGCAGGTCCTTTAAAAAAAGGATCTGAAATTTATTAATACAATGTCATTTTGTTGTTACGTCTCAATATCGAGTTTCAACGTTGATATTATTCAGTAAACATATTTTTTATTAAGTGTACTTTGTGATGATGAAGAAGAAACAAGACGAATGTAATGATAGTTTCTATGAACATAAATTCATGTCGCAAGCCCGTCACCTGTTTATAACCAAACTCGAAGATTTCTTTGGTTTGTTAGCGCCAAATCTCAACTTAAACAGTAGAGCAATTGCTGATTTTAATATTATCTGATCTGATCTCCCGACTACGAAATACGCACGTATATTTCTATGTATCAGATTAATTATGAAATTTAAGACCTACCGACTATTTTAAAAAAAAAAAATTCTACAATACATAGTATCAATTTTATTCACATGCGAACAACAACGTTCCAAATACAGCATCCACCGACAATTCTTTTTCAAACTGTGGGATAACTTCCATTTTATTTATTCATAATTTTACCGACTTCTATGTGTTTCTATATTGGCTGGTTTCTTTCAAATTTATAATCGGTACTGTAACAAAAATATTGAAAATTTTCCTATGTGACGGTAAATATGAATAAACCGGGCGGCTGAATATCTCAGACCAGCCCTGTTTCGACCCATATAATAAATGTTTCCATTAGTAAACGTTAAAAAGATAAATATCTGTACGTGTTCCAAGTTGTTGAAAAACGCATTTATATTCCAATTTTACCACAAATACAAAAAAAAAATAAGTGCCGGTAATTTATAACTCTCGAATATTATGGGATGGTGGTCAAGCTTTATTTTAAGGAAAATAATTTTTTTTTAATCATTACAGCCATGTACTAGAGAATGAAAAAAATGGCGTTTTAAGCTATTAGGCAGATTTTCAGTGTGTAATTAATTACTCTCGGATACACTCACAAATATTTAAGACAGGACCAGATTAGTCTTTCTAACTTTAAAAATGTCAAAAATGTAAAGACTCGAATATTGCAGAAAGAAAAGAAAGAATTGTATCATAAGAATTTCGTATTTACATATTGCCTTAGGCGAATTTGAATAGTCCAATAAATCATTCTCGCATATGTACTTAGAGAAAACAGTAGTCCGTACAAACCATTCGTTAAACGAACTCGTACAACATTTATATAGAGCAGTAGTGTGACGTGTGTATTTAAACATTTGTCCTCGATTTGACCCAATTGTGTTCGTGTAAAGATTCTCGATTCGTTTCCATTTTGTGTGTATGCATTTCCTATTACACGAGTCCTTGTTCGTTCGAATGGCGACACTTTGTTGGCAATCTGCATCATTCCGCTACGACTAGGAAATGTTTCCAGGGACATATTTTACCTCGATTAGACCGATTCCGCACTGGAACACTTAGCAACACATCGAAATATACGTACAAGTCCAAGAAGTTTCGTCTTTTAGCGGTGTACGTAGTGCCACCCTGTAACCATTACCGTAGCTAAACGTCATTCTTTTTCTTTTTCAAAGAACGACGAATGGAACGGGAAGTTTACACTAGCTAGACTTTGGGAAATCGGTGGCAGATAGAAAATTTGTTTCAATCCATAGATCGATCGAAACGTCCTTCTTATCGGTCATTGGAAAATGAAAAGGATATTTATTTTTTTAATAATTCCACTAGACATAGAAGTGAGGTTTCAAGTTCTAAAAAAATATGGACAATAAAATCTTCGTCCTTGACAGTCCTTTCCTTGAGATATCCGCATAAGTGTTATGCTATGAACTTCTACAAAGAAGGCAAAATCGTCGAGTTTAATGGCATTAAAGTTTTATGAGAAGCGCATCTACCCATGATGATGATGATGATACTTTTCCATATTGCTTCCGGAAATGTTTTCAACATTAAATGAACGAAAATCTGTGCATCGAGAAACCTTATTTCTTTAACGCCATCGTCTCGTTACATGAAACGAATCCTTTGACTTGGTTGCATTTTACAGCAGGTGAAATGTTGCCATTAGCGGAGTTTGGTTCCTTTAGGTTTGCACGTTTACTTTATTTGCGGAAAAAGAAACTTCTTCTACTTCCGAAATACGAAAAGTTTTTTGGTTGGAAAAGACGGATGCCTTTGTGGCTCCTTCGGTTTCGTTATTTCCTTCTTTTTGAGGATTACAAATATTGAGGGAACGTGATTTGGTTAAAGCGATTTTGTGGTATCTGGAGAGAAAAGGAAATTAACTTAGGAAGGTTGGTCGGGTAATTTTATTGCAGCGAAGGAAATAGAGTTAACTCGAGTTGGCTGCCTTAATTTTGATAGTTTGTTGCACATTTAACGATATAAAGAAAAGTAAAAATGAGTTAGTTTATGATGGTAAATATCATGAAAGGAAATTTGTTAGGAGCCGTATGAATGGTAAATAGATCGGTAAGTGTATGTATCTGGGAGACGTCCAAAATATAAGACTAGAACGGCCTTTTAAACGATTCAGCGGGTTAAGTTCTAGACAGTAGTGAATTTCGTATTGGGAATGCACATCGATAAGGTTTTCCTTACTTAAGCTCATTTGCCATACTTTTGAATGATATATACAGTCAGGGGTTGCTTCCAAAGGGATCTGAATATGTAAATATCGTTATAAAAAGCAGCCTAACAAGCCGTAAGAGACGAGATCCTGGTTTGTTTAAAATTAATTAAATTATTCGACTTATCAGAACTCTTGTCTTGCATCTGAGCCCCTATAGATTTCAAGCTTGAGACATTGGGCCTTTTAGCTGTTATCAAACTTCAGATGAACAAAGTATAAAGTTGCTGAATATTTCTCGATGATGGTACCACATACAACCTTCAGGAAGGACTTCCGTGTAGTACTCTCAGTCACCCGATTTGAGTTCTTAAATTTTCGTTAGATTGCCATATCTGCCGTTGTCCTACCAAATTTCAGCATCATAGCTCCACATTTGTAAAAGCTACGCAGTTTTTTCGATATAGCCAACAGAGCCGACTTGGATTTTTGCATTATCTCCTCTTGGCTGGTAAAACGCGTTAACAGGAGTAGTTTTTCAAGTCGATCGAACAGGAAGAAGCCGTAGAGATCCAAGTCAGGTGATTTCGGTGCCTGTTTGATAGTATTCATTCCGTTCATTTCGTATGAAGAATAAAGATGTGAGTTTGGGAGATTAAGAGGATGGAGTCGAAAGTTGTTATGAAATTACGGTCGTTCGGAAACACAGAGCTTTGAAACCTACCCCCTATATATCTAAATCTATCGGATTGCAAATTGAAACCCACCGTGTCCTAATAGATGGCGCCAGCAACCTGATCAACAATGGCGCATCAGAAACGTCACGTAGTAAGCGAGAAAAATATTTGCAAGACCAGAAACTGAGGCAAGAAATTTTGAGATGTTCTAAGGGCAGCAAAAGTATTTGGTCTCTCGCTCGTCCCATCAGAAGTAGTTCTGCATCATTAATTTCATCTTTAATCTAGAACAATGAGGTTATTACGGCTTCTAACATGAAGGTAAACATCTCAACGGCTCAATTTGCTGCGAACTCTTCTTTACCACCAACGAACTCTAGCCTTCCAACGTATACTGCGCTAATTCCTCCTTAGGACATATTAACATTCACACGCGTAGCGTATACCAAGTCTTTAAGAATCTAGATGGAATACCTCACCTTGTCCTCAAAAATTGCTGCACTTGTCTTGCTAAACCTCTATACAAACTTTATCGTCTTTTATTGTTCTCAACTGTACCATTTTCATGGAAGCTTGCAAATGTTCAGCCAGTCCCAAAAAAATGAGAAAGCGTCAATCCCGCTAATTATCGCCCAATATAAATAACCTCACTTCTGTCGAAAGTCATGGAAACAATCATCAATAATAGAGTAATAAAATATTTCAATATCAATGATATTATTTACGACAAACAGTATGGATTCCGAAAAACAAAACGTTCCACAGGATACCTTTTAACCACCCTCACTGAACGTTGGAACAGGAGCATTCACCAGTTCGGTAAATCTTGTATTATCGCTCTCAATATTTCCAAGACTTTTGACAGAGTATAGCAAAGCGCTCTTTTAATCAAACTTAAAAGTTTTGGTTTGGGCGACTACCTTATTTCCTTGATTGAATGTTTTTTAGCCAATCGTTCAATGCGTGTGGTATTGGATGGTGTGGTTTCCACTTCTTATAAAATTAACGCTGGTGTCCCTCAGGGCAAGGTTCTTTCTCCCAGCCTTTTTCTAATATTTATTAATGACATGTTACCATCAATCCTATACATAGGTTTGCTGGTGACAGCATATTAGATTTCTCCTATCACTTTAACACTATGTCCTTAGCCGATGTCTTAGTAGAACAACGTAGGTACATGGTTCAATCATTGAATGACGACTTGGCTAAAATTCTTAGTTAGGACAATAAGAATCAAGTCGAATTTAATGCTTTGAAAATTTAGTGCTATCTTGTGTCTCACAAACGTGACTTTAACCTTGATCCAATCACCCTCGGATGCCAGTCATTAACAAACTCTTCAAGTGTTGAGATTTTGGGAATCTAAATCACAGATCTTGGAACGATCATATATTTAACATCGCCAAGGAAGTATTTATACTCTAGATGGAATCTGAGAGTATTATAAGTTCGCTCTAAGGTTTGTAACGCCAAGAAATAAGGCTCGGAGAAAAAAATGAATGATACAGAAGTTAATATTATCACTCAAAAATCTCAAAACCGGATGTCCGTCCGTCCGTCCGTCCGTCTGTCCGTCCGTCTGTCCGTCCGTCCGTGCGCTCTCTAGCTTGAGAACGCGTTGAGCTAGAAAGTTCAAATTTTGTATACGTCGTTTTTGACAAAAAAGTAAGGTCAAGTTCGTGAACGGCCAAATCGCTCCACCCCTTCTACCCCCTCCCATACAAAATGACACAATTACGCAATTTGACAATAAACGGATTTGCTCAAAAAGTATAAAAGTTATTGGCCTGAAATTCAGAATATATTAGTTTTATGATAATATCAATCTATCATATAAAAATTGTGCGTGTCCTCTCCCTCCTTCTACCACCTCCCATACAAACTGTACTTATCATGAATTACTCTAAGCCAATTTCCTCAGTGCTTATACAATTCAGCGGGCTGAAATTGTGCACCAAATATTTATTTAAAATTGTTAGTAAGGTCAAAAAAAATGAGATGATTAGCTTCACCCCTTCTACCCCCTCCCATACAAAATGACACAATTTCGCAATTTGACAATAAATGGATTTACTCAAAAAGTATAAAAGCTATTGGTCTCAATTTTGGTATATATTACTTTTTTAATGATTTAAATCTACAGTACAAAAAATTTTTGCTTCCTCCCTTTCCTTCCACCCCCTCCCATACAAACTACACTTTTTCCTGAAATGCTCTAAGCCGATTTTCTCAGAACATATAACATTTGTTGAGCTCATATTTTGTAATAAATATTTAATTAATATTATTACTAAGATGAAAAAAAAAAAATTTGATTTGCTTCACTACTTCTACCCCCTCCCATACAATATGACACAGTTTCACAACTTCACAAAAAATCGATTTTCTTGAAAAGTATGAATGGCACTAGTCTGAAATTTAAGGGATGCCAATTTTATAATATTCCTAGTTATTTCTGAAAAAATCATTAAAATCCCCCCACTCTTTCTACCACCTCCCATACAAACTGCACATTTTCACTAAATCAAAATCACTAATTTTCTCAGTTCCCATTCAGTTTTTGGAGTAAGCATTTTGTATAAAACATTTTCATAGCTACTTTAGCATGATGTCGAAAAAGTTAGTTCAATGCTATCATCCCTTCTAACACTCCCCATACAAAATTTCTTGGGATCACGAAAAATTCTATTTCATCTAGAGTATCGTAAGATACAAATAGCCCTGTTATGTTTTTATATTGCTTTTCAACTTAACACTCGAATACGTTGTTCGGAAACTTTCCGTTGACACCAAGGGAACACTATGTTTCAAATCCACACAACTCGTAGCATATGCCGACGACATAGATATCCTTGCAAGATCTCTGGATAGTGCCAAGGAAGTATTTGTAAACCTTGATTCGGTAGCAAGGGAAGTTGGACTACGTATTAATGAAAATAAAACAAAAATTATGATGCAATCTAGGAAAAAGACGCCAATTAGGCAAAATATTACAGTAGAAGACTATAACCTAGAAAACGTAGACAACTTTATATACCTAGGGGCGAACCTATCGAAGGATGGAAGCGAACCTATCAAAATTAAAAGAAGAATAATTATGGCAAACAAGACGTATTATTCGGTACTTCCAATAATTAAAAACAAGATCGTACACAGGAAAACAAAACTTAAGTTATATAAAACGATTATACGACCTGTGCTATGCTATGGCAGCGAAACGTGGACATTAACTCAGGCGTCCGAAAAACTCCTTTACGCCTTTGAAAGAAAGGTCCTCAGAAGAATCCTCGGACCTGTGAGGGAAGACTCGATCTGGAGAATACGATACAATAGAGAATTGTATGCCATCTTCGGCAATCCAGAAGTGTCAACCCCTCATAAAATTTAAAAAGTTACAATGGGCTGGTCATGTGGAGCGGATGGATGACGGAAGAATTTCCAAACGCACACTAAAATGGAAAGTCAACGGACAAAGACCGGTCAGAAACCACGAAAGCGCTGGGAGGCAAATCACTGCTAAGATTTTCAAACTGGAGGACGCGGTCATTGAACCGAGATGGATGGAGGCAAAGCATTCAGGAGGCAAAAGCCCGATTTGGGCTGTAGCGCCATCGTAAGTAGCTAAGCAAGGAAGTATTTAAATGTTTGGGTTACCTAAAACGTTCTAAAAATTCCTTCACCGCTTCTGGTTTACTGAGAATTTATTAGGCCTATATTACACCACGTCTAGAATTTAAATTCTAACTATGGGCGGGAGTTGCAAAAACTTCTCTCTGCTATCTGGATAGTATCCAGTCTCGGACCATTAAAATTATAGAAGATTCTGACATCACTGCATCACTCAAGCATAGACGAATTGTAAGCTACTACAATGGAGATTGTTCAAACGAAATCTCTAATCTCTTACCCTCATGTATGCCTTTACCCCGCAATACTCGAGCTGCTTCACGCGCTCATAAGTATTCTCTCAACCCTATCTTCAGTCGCACTGTCAAATTGCGTGATTCGTTTTTTAGCCGGACTGTTGGATATGGAACTAGCTGCCCATGCCAGTATTCCCACATGACTACAGCATTCAACAATTCAAAAGAAATATTCATAGCCACTTCCGTCT
The DNA here is from genome assembly GCA_963669355.1 of Chorisops tibialis. Classification (NCBI taxonomy): domain Eukaryota; kingdom Metazoa; phylum Arthropoda; class Insecta; order Diptera; family Stratiomyidae; genus Chorisops; species Chorisops tibialis. Next base: position 293,762,990 of record OY770262.1, read on the forward strand.
CTATCCCCTTAATTCCCAAAAACCAATATCCTTCCCTCCTCCGTAGCTGTGCTTCATGACAAAAGGGTAACCCGTCTAGTTCGATGACACATAAGAAAAGAAAAGCTTAGACATCTGTCAATAACTACTCATCATCAGATTTGTGAGGTTTTATCGGCGTCATATACTTTTTTGTGCGCGAATATGTCGAAGTTTGAGTCAAATAAGCGTTTTCGTGGGAAGTTTTGCTTTTTATCTTCAATTCAAAAAAATTTGCGGCTGAAGCGCATCGAATGCTTTCAAGCACTCTCATCGAGTCTGCTCTTAGTGGAAGAACAAGTCGTGAGTGGTTTTAAAGCTTCAAGAGCGATAATTTTGAATTCGACTTGATCAAACTAGCAGCTTGATAAAAGTCTCAGCAGAGATCGAAATGTCACGGATAATAAAACGTAACGGTGTAGAATCCGGAAAACCTTTTCTTTCAATTCGAAACGCACTGTGAAAACATTCACAAAACCTAACCAAAACCATTCAAAAAATTCAAAGAATATCTAAAATAAATTATTTAAAAAAAATAAAAGATTATAAATAGAATTCTTCGACACTAAAACATTTTTGTATTTCCAAAACTTTAAACCACCCGATCGATAATGTTAATAAAACAAAATTAAATTTAAATCGTCTACAATGCATCAAACTTATCAAAAAAAATAATAATAAATAAAATTCATTCCATCAACTGAAGACATCACAGCAATTTTTTCAATATTCTTAGTGAGCAATCGAAGGATTATGACAAGCCAATGAAAAATTAAATTTATATCTTATAAACTGGTCGCCTTAAATGGCTTTCAACGCTATCAAGTCGTTCATGTCTAAAGCTTTAAAAAAGCTCAACTATCGTATAATTCAATATCATTAATGAAAGAAATTTGTAACGCGCATTAAAAATTAATGTATAAATTAAACAGTAATTCTGCAAAATGAAAATGATTCACTATAAAAAAAGCACTATCAAAAATTTACTATAATTCCAATTAATTATTTTTTATTAGTTTAAGGATTAGTGATTTTTGCGAACGACGCACTTAATTATTCTTATAAATCTTATCTCCGAAAAAATTATAATTTCGATATAATAAACAATTTTCTTTTCTTTTTTTGCGATAGATAAGACTTTATTTATGGTGTATCTGAAGTCTTATGACGAGTAAGTACATAAAGATATCGATGAGTATTTTATGCATTCAAGAAATTTATGAGTTCATAATTCTTCAGTTAATCTTTTTATCTAATGGGATGTAATCGATAAATTGCCAAGGGAATAAATAAGTATGGTGGGTAGTCCGAAATAGAAGAATAAGGTGGTTGTCTTCTGATCACACCGGGAACGATTATTGGACAATGTCGATTTTGCTGATCAAGGAGATTTTCGATACAGACAGGTAATCATTGATGTCAAAAGTTTCTTTTTTTTATGCGAAATGTTGTTATCTATTCTTTTTTATGTCCGATTGAATGTTGGAGAATGACAAATATTGTTTAGTATATTTACCCACGACATTGTCAACATTTTCAAAAATATGCATGTGTGTATTGTGAGTATTATTATTATGATCATGATTTCATTATTGAATTTCCGCCCACTCTAGCCTTAGGGCATGGTTTTGGGTCACGGTAATATTTATTATAATTTTCTGTCATGTGGTTTTATTCTCGGTCATGTTTTAAAGTTAATCGTACTATAATATCTATTTGGCTTAGAGATTTTTTAAGTGTTATATAGAAAATCTTTAGTAGGTTTAAGAGTCAATCTTACCATCCGCGGTGCGATTGAATTTCTGAAAAAAAAAAAAAATTCAAACGATAATAGCTACAAATTTCTTTGCACTACTTTCGAACTTCAAACTTTCAACCTTGAAAGAATTTCCGCTAAAAGAAATTTCTTATTAAGGCTTTTCATTAAAATTCCATCAATTCATTCTAAAAAAAAAAAAAAAAATATTTCTTCAAGCAATGTGAGAACAATGCTGAGCAAAAATTTTCTGTTTCACGAATGGAGCAAATATGTTAAGAAAATAAAATATTTGAAGGAAGCAGACGCGACGTCGAAATGTATGTTATCCAGCGCATAGTTCAGATGCTAGCGAATTTTTTTTATGGAATTACATAGCTATGATTTTCCTTGAAACTTCCTGTGTCCCATGAAAGGAAATTCTTATGTAGATTTGTATAGAGGCGAATGTTGACATACATTTTTAAGGTTATTTAAATATGTTTAACCGAATGATTTTTGACATTATCTTTCAGTGTCCTGCAGTTTTTTGTTCAAGGATAATCGCGGATATCGTATTCAGGGTTACTTCCAGAACTTTGAAAAAGTCAATCTGGAATTTGTACTTGATTTACCCAACAACATTAATTGTCATTCTTGGAAAGTGGAAATGCTTATTGTAGAGAAAAGGACCCAATTCGGTTTGCTAAAATCTTTCCTAAGTTTGCAAAAAGTGGCTAACGATTGGATAAGAACTTTAAACTATCGAATGCACAGGCATTGAGAGTACTTTTAGGTAAAAAAAAGTTTTACATAAAACAATCAATTAACTAAATTCAAAGCGAATGGCGAAAAGCTTACAGCATAACCGAGCGAAAAAAGAAAAACAAATAACCAGCTAGTTCTGTGATTTGTTTTGAGAATTTTCCTTTTCAATGGCTTTTGCACTTGATGCAACTTAATTGCTATTATAATTTCATCATAATTTAATTTTCACTTCAGATTCAAGTCCTGTTAATTGAAGTATGGTAGAACTTTGCGTAAAATGTAAGCGATTGCAATAAAGACTCTTGACGATAATTTATTGTTCTTAGAACTGGTATTATACGCGATCTTTTTTTATATACAAAGCACAAACCCGGTTTGGAGGAAAGGATTTATCAGGGTAGTAAGTTCAGTACAAGCCAATTCCATAACAAGCTTTCGAATGGAATGTGATTTACAGCAGGGAGATGGTCTAGCCCCCATGCTTTTCAACTAGGCAGTATAGTAAGTCGTCCGAAACATCGCAGTTGACACCAACGGGACACTACTATTCCAGTCCACCCAACTAGTAGCATACGCTGACGACAATAATATCCTAGTAAGATTCTTCCTTAGTGTTAAGGAGGTATCTGTCAATCTTGACTCCGCCGCAAAAGATCTCGGATTGCGCATTAACGAAAACAAAACAAAAGTAATGACGCAAACAAGAAGGAGAACGCCTGTCAGTTAAAACATAACAATTAGGGAATGTAATTTGGAGAGTGTGGACAACTTCATATATCTTGGAGCTAATCTAGTAAAGGACGGCATCGAAACGGACGAAATTAATCAACGGATAGTACTAGCAAATAAAACGTAATATTTGGTACTTCCAATAATGACATCCAAGAAAGTACACAGGAACAATAAGCAGCGAATATATAAAACTATTATACGACCTGTGCTCTGTTATGGAAGCAAAACGTGGAAATTATCGAGAACTTCCGAAAAAGCAGTTGACGCATTCGAAAGAAAGTTCTTCCGAAGAATCTTGGGACCTGTGAAGGAAGGAACGTAATGGAGAATAAGGTGCATCCATGAATTGTACCAACTCGACGACGACCCAGAAACTACAACATTCAAGCTACTTAAACTGCAGTGGGTTGGCCATGTAAAGCAAATGGAAGAGAGAAGATTCCCCAAACGTCCAGAAGATAATTTGCCTATTTTAGAGTGACTCTAGAAAGAGAATTCTGATGCGCTTTTCATAAGGAGGAAGACGCAACTTAGATGAGGGTCCCTTAGAGCAAGCCTTAAGAACATTGGCTGTATGTACTCGATCCTACTCTTATGTTCATCGTAATAACGAGCTCACACCTGGCAGACGTACTCAAGGATAAAGCGAACGAAGGGTTATGTATATATGTAATTGAAGTCCCTGTACCATCTTCAACCGAAACGTCAAATGAAGTTGGCCTTCTCGAATATATGTATAGTCAACATGATTATCAAACGTACATGCAGTTTTTATAAGATACACATAGATCTAGTACCTTGCCTGTTTGGTGTAGTATGCTACCTTTTAAGACATAATCGAAGTATACAGGAGATTTATTTCTGAAGAATGAAACGCTTTTAAATTTACTAACATTCAAAGGTATAAAGTTTAATGTAAGCCAGTAAAAAAACAAATCACGCCAATTCATTTTGGTTCAAAATATCACGAAACTATTTCTATTCGTCAGCACAGAGCAAAATTTTCTAGTGGTAAATAGCATATCTTACATTGTTAATAAATAATATATGTAACAGTGGTCTAAGATGGCTTCCCTGTGGTATACTAGATGAGCTAGATATAGCAGAAAAATGGTACTTTTTGGGTACGACTAGACAGGTAAAATCGGATCAAATCTATAAAAGTAGAAAGAAGTCCTAGTGCGCATAACTTGTAAGCATGATCCATTTTATCAAAGGCCTTGCTGAACTCAGTATAAAAGTTATCAACCTGCTTATCACCTTCAATCACTGCAATAGAGGAATTGTAAAATTCTATTAAATTTATCCTGGTCGACTGGACGTCTAATGAAAATTCTATAAATCAAAAACAATAACCTCCGAACTTTAAGACGCTGGGTTCAATTTGATGTATATTGGCCGTCGAGGTCTCGTGATTTTACACCGTTAAAGCTTCTTTCGCTGGATTTAGGTGAAGGAGAGGGTCTACGCCAACTATCTCCGGTCGATTCAATGATTCATACACGTGAGTGTTTCGATAACACTGTATTTATGCCAACGTGTCATCACAAACTTCGCCAAAAGGATGACCTACTGTCAGTCAAGCCAAGGTTGCAATTGCTCAAATATCATATTCCATGTGTAAATACAACTACTCAATTAAGAAAATAGCAATTCTTATGCACAGTCAGGAGGCAATAAAGGTCCTAACTTCAAAACTGATAGAAGAATGACAAGAAAAATAAATTATGTAATATCGCATCTAATAACAAAATATGTCTAGTCATCAGGGCGTTGAAGGAAAGGAAAAAAAAACAAGCTCACAAGGGAAGGATTCTCAACCTAATGTAAAGGTCTATGCTTCATCAAAAGGCAATGTAGAGAACAAAAGAGATGCCAGTATGCTGAAACTTGTTGGTCATTCTTGCTAAGCTTTCCACCGAACGAGCCCAAAAGCTAATCTCTTTGGACAGCAACAAGAATCATAACAATAATGCTAACACTCACGTCTGAAAGGCACCTTAATGTAAAAGGTATTGACACCAGCGACCAATATATGTCTCATATCGGTTGAGACCTCTGACCACTTCTAAGGAGCTGCGAGGCAATTTAAAACTCACTCAGATCATCCAATTCTTCAAAGAAATAAAACTGGACAAGGAGTTCTAGGACTACTCATGTTTTAAAGCATGACTCATGGTTGCAGTGCTTGGAGCCCTGGACTCTTTATCCCACAATTAAACTCTATTATATTCTATGTCTAGCTAGGGTGTAGCCTAGTGGGTAGCGTGTTGGTATTGTAATGCGAAGGTCGTGAGTTAAAATCCCGGTCGACGCAATATATAATTCCTGCACATTACCTGCTTGGATATACCTTGGTCACCTTAATCTACAAAAATGAAAAATTCATGGAAAGAGGGCTGTGCGAAGGGCTAACAATCCTTCCACAGTAAGTAATGAAAAATGTTAAAGAAACTGAATGTCAGGAGGCCGAGGTCCGATTTGGGTTGTAGCGCTATTAAAGAAGAAGAAGACATTATATGTTCAATGGTAAAATTCAAATTTAGATTGAAATAAAAACATAACAGGGCTACGATACTCTATATGAAAAAGAATATTTTGTGATCCCAAGAAATTTTGTATGGGGAGTATTAGAAGGGGTAATAGCATTGAACAAATTTTTTCCCCATCATGCCAAAGTAGCTATAAATATGTTTTTTATAAAATGTTTACTTCAAAAACTGAATGGGAACTGAGAAAATTAGTGCGTTAGATTTAGTGAAAATGTGCAGTTTGTATGGGAGGTGGTAGAAGGAGTGGTGGAATTTTAATGATTTTTTGAGAAATAACTAGGAATATTATAAAATTGACATCCCATAAATTTCAGACTAGAGCCGTTCATACTTTTCAAGAAAATCGATTTTTTGTGAAGTTGTGAAACAGTGTCATACTGTATGGGAGGGGTTTAAAGCAGTGAAGCTAATCAAATATTTTTTTCTGATCTTAGAGATAATACTAATTAAGTATTTATTACAAAATAAGAGCTCGATAAATGTTATGTGTTCTGAGAAAATCGTCTTAGAGCATTCCATAAAAAAGTGTTGTTTGTATGGGAGCGGGTGGAAGGAGAGGGAGGACGAAAATGATTTTTCTACTGTAGATTGAAATTATTATGAAAGTAATATATCCCGAAATTCAGATTAATAGCTTTTATACTTTTCGAGTAAATCCATTTATTGTCGAATTGCGAAATTGTATCATTTTGCATGGGAGGGGTAGAAGGGGTTAAGCTAATCGTCTAATATTTTTTGGTCTTACTAACAATTTTAAATAAATATTTGCTCCACAATTTCAGCCCGCTAAATCGTATACGCACTGAGTAAATTAGCTTAGAGTAATTCTTGACACGTACAGTTTGTATGGAAGGTGGCAGAAGGAGGGGAAGTACTTAATTTTTATACGGTATATTGATATTATCATAAAAGTAACATATTCCAAATTTCAGGCCAATAGTTCTTATACTTTTCGAGCAAATCCGATTATTGTGAAATTGCGCAATTGTGTCATTTTGTATGGGAGGGGGTAGAAGGGATGGAGCGATTTAGCCCGTTCACGAACTTGACCTTACTTTTTAGTCAAAAACGACGTGTACGAAATTTGAGCTTTCTAGCTCAACGCGTTCTCAAGCTAGAGAGCGAATGGACGGACGGACGGACATCCGGTTTTGAGATTTTTGAGTGATTATATGAATTTCTGTATCATTCATTTTTTTCTCCGAGCCTTATTTCTTAGCGTTACAAACTTTAGAGCAAACTTATAATACTCTCAGATTTCATGTAGAGTATAAACATAACTGGACTATGATGAAATATAAATTTTTGTGATCTTAAAAATTTTTGTACAGGGAGTAGTAGAACGGGTGACAGAATTGAACTAATTTTTTTTCCATCATGTTAGAATAGCTATTAAAATGTTTTGTACAAATTTAAGGATTCAACAATTGAATAGGTACTGAGAAAATCAGTGCATTTTTATAAATTTGTAAAATTGTGTTACTTTTTATGGGAGGGGGTGGAAGGAGTGAAATTAATTTTTTTGGATCTTAATAGCAATGCTGATTGAACAGTTCAAACAAAAATTTGAGCTCGATAAATGTTATAAGTACTGAAATAATCGGTGGATAGTATTTGATGAAAAAGTTCATTTTTTATCGGAAGTGGTGGAAGAAGTTAGGGGATTCGAATAATTCTTATACCATTTATCGCATTTATGATAAAAAGTACCTAAATTTCAAGTTATAAGGTCTAGAAATTTTGTTTATTTGTAAATGTTTGAAAATGAGTCACTTTGTATGGGAGAGGGTAGAAGGGGTGAAGCGATTTGTTTCATTCCCGAGCTTAGCCTTTATTTTTCGTCAAAAGCGACGTGTACAAAATTAAAACTTTCGAGCTCAACGCGTTCTTAAGCTAGAGCTCATAGACTGACGGACGGGCTGACAGATAGCCGGTTTTGAGATTTTTGAGTGATAGTATGAACTTCAGTACCATTCATTTTTTTCTCCGAGCCTTATTTCTTAGCGTTACAAACTTTGGAGCAAACTTATAATAATCACAAATTTCATCTAGAGTATAAATATTCAAGCATTTTGATCAATGCGTGTATTTTATTTACAATCCAAATTGCCTGAACATTTGTAACACCCCACCATATGAACAATTTTCTTGTTCCGTTCAATAACTTCATCAAAACGGTCTTAAATCGTATCACATCCTCAACAAAAAATCCATTTATTTTAGATTGTCAAGGCTGTAACATAGCTAACAACAGTTTGATCAAACGCATTGATTAAGTTCAAATAAATTTTTTAAACTGTGTTTAGTGCAATTCTATAAATTCGTTAATTCTCTATGACATCATTTTCGAAAAAAAATTATTAAATCCAATATCATAAAAATATTCTAAATTTTTCACAATTAAAAAGTAATTTCTCTGCAAATTTATTCATGAAATCTATACGTTCATAAATTTATTAACTTAGTTAGCTATGCCATATTCCTTATGAAACGAAAAAAAAAATAAACAAAAATACACAGACAATTTTTTTTTCAATGTTTCCGAATTATGGTAATAAAATTTTATTTATTTGAAATTCGAAAAAGCGAATAAAAGTGTAACGGAAATTTAATGATGAAAAATTGAAATTATATTGGAATAAGATTGAAAGAAAATTTATTTACTGACCGGTGGTCACAACGTAAACATTTCGCCTTATTAAAAAACAGAAAAAAAAATAAATAGGAAAATTTTACTGGGTATGTTTTTCTGTAAAAAATATATATAATGAACAGCATGATGCTATTGAAGTAACAGCATGAAGTCGAGTAAATTTATTTTTAAATAAGAAATCAACTATTTAAGATAAAGTTAGCGATTTGTATTTCAACAACAGAAGAATTAATGAAAATAAAAACAGTTTGATTTTGTTTGAAAAAAGATTGAAAGAGTCTTAAGAACTTTGCATACTGTTGTTGATTTTTATAAGTTTTCATTATTTTTTTTAGATAAATATAAATTGAATTAAATAAAATAAAAGCAGGTAAGGATTTATATTTAAAAATTTATGTGATTTAAAAATAAAAATATCGGATAGTAATTAATTTAGAAAGAGAATACCGATCGACAATGGATGCAGTAGCTTCGGCTGCAACTTTGCGAAAATGGATTTGCATGTAACTTAACAAAGTTACCCTAGAATTCTGTTTGAATTCATATGAAGAATTTCTTGGTCATTGGCTGTTTTTTATAGCTAAAATGTGGACGAAGGCCAATCACTTGTAGGTGATGTCTTTGCGAAATGCTTGTTCACAGGTTTACGCAGCCAAATTTAGCAAATTCGTCTCAGATATGGTACTCTGCTACATAGTTTGGTGAATGTCTACAAAGTCCATTTCGAATTAAAGGAAAGATCTCCTGATTTAACATTTTGCTTTATTAATCGTGATGGTTCGATCATTGCAAATAAAGAGATTGAGTTTGTTAAAGGTCTTAGTAGAGACCAAAACAAACAATGTGAAATTCGGAAACCCTTCCTTTATTCGACGTGCGCATATTCCTAAACAGATCATATTGGGCAAACAATCCCAATCAAAATTGTTACTAGATCAGATTTTTATCAATATTTACTACACGAATCACTGAATTCATAAGACATAAGGCCTAAAATATTAGAGTAATAAAATAATAGTAATCACTATTATTTTTGAAATATCTCTAAAAAGGGCCGATTAATTTGAAATTAGTCATAAACAAAATTAAATATTACAGCGCAGCACTAAAAATGTAATTAATACAAATATAAATCAACAATTCTTGATCAAATAGGTAAGAGCAATTATTTTAGCTAATCGCCCAACTTTTATAATGGATTCTTTTTCATCGGATAGAAGTTACATTCATTTCGAGTTGCACAGCAATATGTTAAATAAGCCATTTATCCCAAACACCATTAGTAGTCATAAACGGCAAAAAATAAGTTATGCCAGAAACTAATCACTTTTAGCTGTTCGATAACTTTTTTTCGGTTCGATTAAAGACTAAAGTTGCTTCCGTTTCCCGAAAAATAGAATTATGCCAATTACAACACTGAGCTCAATTCTATTTATCATATCCAAATCTAAAATAAAACGAAAAATATCTCTAGCTAGCATGAATATTCCTGAAAATGTTTTTATCCTTAATTATGTGTCATTGATTTTCTACAATATTCAATACAAACAGCTGTTAGATAATTATGTAGATTATACTATAAATTTCATAATAAATATCGGGTTACAGTCAATGGCAATACAAGAACATACATACTTATTTGTTTGTATTTTTTTTAACTCAAGACCTAGATGGCTAGATCATACTGAACTAAACACGTATGATACAATAATAATTATACTGAATCAATACCAACAATATGAGCGGCGATAGTATCATGTATGTTACAATATGACAGTAATTTATGCAAAGTGGTGGTTTCTGTCTACAATTATTATTTCATAATGTTGCTTTGGGCATAAAAAATTTAAGATTGTACATAATATGAAAGATATTGCAATTTACTTTCAATCAATAAAGAGTTCAATGATTTTAAATTAAGTTCTATCAAAGTGAAGAACTTAATTTTCTGAAAAAGATGAAATTAAAAATAGCTCTTTTAACGATAATTGACTCAAAAATCTTCTACCTTGAAATGAGGTGTTAGAAAATAAATGTGATAGTGAGTGATACTTTTACATGGCAAGCATACCAACTGTGAGCGATTTTTCAATAATTTACGATCTTCAAATTTGCGCACACCAGACCTAGTAGCAGCATTCTTGCTTTACAGCCAATAGGTCAAAGGTTCGATTTCCACTGCAGGCAGCAGAATTTTTTATGCTCGAATTTATTGCTACTGGCAAAGGAAAATCATTCGAAATAAAACGGGCCAACGATGTAAAACTGAAACAATGCCAAGGTCTGTATACTCCGTAGATGGTTTCTGTTCGCTTTGTATCACTCAGTTTCCCATAACTTCTGCAAATATTTATCAATAGCAGCCAGTACGACTAAAAAATATACCAGCTTCACCACTCGTTACGGTCGTTCTCACTCCCCTTCCCCTACCTACCCATTCCCATTAATCTTTCCCTACATGACTATGTTTGTGCATTGCACATAAAGGCCGAAATTGTCTATTACAGATGGCATTCAGTAAAAAAAAACACCGGACCCCTCATCGGCTATTTGCGAACTTCTTCAACTGCTCACACATGATAACGCTATGCTGAATAGCGGAGAAGCTGCTGGAACTGTTTGTTATTTTATTTGAAATCCGACTATTCCAAGTGCATTTTAAAATTCAAATTTAACTTTTGATTTCGAGTAAAATTCGAAATTTCATATTTCGAGCAACACTGAATAATTGGCTTCAAGATCGGAATTTATGGAAAGGCGAACTCCGTAACTTTCACTGTAAAATAATTTTCAACAAAATACCATCGAACTCAATTTTGTGAGTGCTTATCATATTTACGCAAGTTTTTTTCACATTTTAATTCGCACATGAGTTATTATTCTCTGTAACTAGATCTGGAAAGGACACTGGATTTGGGGCTAGCATAACAGTTGCTCAACTCAATTCGTTCAAATTTCCTGTTTAAACAAATTTCTGATTTTCTATCAGATAGAACTCTATTTAGAGATATACCTAAAATTTCATGGATCAGATTTAGTTCCAGCCAGGTTTAGAAAAGGATTTATTTCCCGCTCCACTATAAATATTAGCACCTGATAGAAGGAGACTAAGGGAAACCTTATGGCCCAGACACCGCGTCGGAAGGGACCCCGGATTTAAGGCGGTTCTGAAAGGACTTATCAACATAATCATCTTAACATTCGCAATTCTACGAGGAAACCGAATATAGAAATATTAATCATCCCTCAATAATGATCAGATCATTAATTTCATCAATTGTTTGTTCAATGCAACCGACTGAAAAAGTTTTGTTCTACAGAAAGAGGAATAACAAATTTCTGGGAAAAAATAAAAATCCACAATGACTGAGAAACCTTGACTTTGATGTGATGTGCGAATTCAATACTTTTGAATTATCGTGGGTATCCAATACGTAAATATTTACTTAGTATCGAAAATAGTATCGAATACATTTGAGTAAATACTTTCGGGTACACGTAGGAAATGATCTTCGGGCAGAAAAGAACTGGGTTTCATGGTATTGACTCGTTTGAAAGAGTATGCCAAGTGGTACAGCACCCATGACAGTTCAAAGAACTCGTTTGCTTCAAATTGAATCAATTTTATATGGGCATGTGAAAAGATTTCGAGAAGACCATGAAAATCACAAACGTCTTCAAGTTCATTGTTTTTCTTCATAATACAAAAATAGTTTTTCGAACTTTGTAAGCCATTTGTGAAAAAAAAAATAAATGAGAAATTTATAACTTTAAAATATTTGTTCATAATCGCAACTCCAATTCGAAATTTTCTCATAACGAACGATGTATTGCATTTGCTTTTTTTCTACAAGAACGAGGGTTGGAAATTGCTTCATGTAGTTTAAAATTTCTGAATGAATTTCAGCTTGAATTTAATATGAATTAAAGTCATACATATACAAAACATGAATATTGCACAAGGATATGAAAATAGTGCCAGTATGGCATGGAATATGAAAGAATATAATGGAGTGCAGAAAATATTACTAAAATAAAATTAAAATTGCGTTTTTATTAGTTGCGGGAACCACGAACTAAATTTCTCTTTCTTCAATGGCACTACAGGCCAAATCGGGCCTTGGCCTCCTGACATTCAGGTTCCCTAAAACAATTTTTTTTACTTCTTATTGTGGAACGAATTTTAATTTTCGCCGGTTGAGGTAACCCAGGTACACTCCCGCAGGCAGTGTGCTAGAATTTTACGTCGACCGGGATTTGAACACATGATCTTCGCGTTGCACCCACATTCATCTCCAATTAGTCGGAGCTTATCTTTGTGAATACGATCAAGGAGCACGAGATAAGTAGTGAGGATCCCAGCCCAAATAGGCGAGTTGTAGTCCACGCGGTCGAAAGTAAACCTTAAAGATCGTTGAACGTGAAACAATTGTTCCACAATTGTTGCGCACCGAAGGGGGGGTCTAACGTGCACAAGGTGTTTCATGTGCAATGAAAAAACACCAAAACTGAAAATTTTTCAATGAAATTTTAAGTTTGAAAATTTGAAACTTGAAAATTTGTGAAATGCATTTAAAATCCATCCTTAAAAGTATGAAATGTTCACTGGTCGAAGACCTTCAAAGCTTCTACCTCCTCCCATGAAAAATTTTTTTCATCCATTTTTAAGAAATCAATTACCACCTAACTATAAATGATGTCAATATGAAATGAGTCAACTGTTCGCTCGTTGCATTCTAAATGCAAAGAGGCGGTATTGAAAATAAATGTGCGTGAAACCAAGTACATGCACATGGGTTCGAACGCAAACACCGATTGTTCTTAACGGACAGGATGTGAAAGAGGTGCAAGATTTTTGCTATATCGGAAGTATTGTCAGCATGGACGCCGGAGCCAAAAAGGATGTTGAAGCTCGGCTAAATAAAGCTCGTCAGGCCTTCGGTATCTTTTCCTCTTTCTGGAGGTTAAGAGAGATCTCCCTTCGCACGAAGCTGCAAGTTTTTGACGCATGCGTCAAATCCGTGTTGTTATATGGTTTTACTACGTGGAAAGTGACCGTTCGACTTACCAAGAAACTACAGACTTTCGTGAACCAATGCCTCCGACGCATTTTAGGAATATTCTGGCCAGACTAAAATAGGTATTGAGATTCAAAGGCGGAAGTGGCAGTGGATCGGTCATACTTTAAGGAAACTAGAGCGAAACATCGCCAAACAGGCTCTGAATTACAATCCTCAAAGAAGACGTCCGGTTGGTCGACCATGTAACACATGGAAGCGAGCAGTTGAGCAGGAGGCCAGAGGAATAAACAAGTCCTGGCAACAGCTTTAGGCCGATGCTCAGGATCGCATCTTGTGGAAGAGAGTTGTTTTTGTCCTATGCCCCTATAGGGGTCTTAAGAGGAATTTGAATATGAAATTTTTCGCGAAAACTTTTAAAAATAGTTAAAACGAAATCGCGTCAAAAGTTTCGAGATCGCGCTTGCTCTTTTACCTTCTCCCATACAAAAGCATGATTTCTACCAATTTCAATAAATCAACTACTAACCAACAAATTAAAACTACGTAATTGAAATTTTGTGCAACTACCTCACAAAAAAATGTCTATGCAACATCGTCTATGAAACACATTCTATACAATATTGAACGTGATTCAAACATTCAATTAAACAATTATTAACATCCACCCACCCTTACTACCACCCCTCCCCGTCCCTTCATAATAACCCAAACTTCCATAAACATACGAACGAATGAAATATTGATTATATGTACGGGAGCTGTTGGTCGTACCCGCAATTAAGTGTTAAATTGATAACAGCCCTGCCCAAGAACTCTCTTTCACTTAGTCTTCACTAACCACTCTAACCTGCATATTGACTTTTCATGCATCCGCAACTTGTCCCAAGAATAACAAAGTATCCATCGGATCTTGAAAATCCTGTAAAGTCCAAGAGCAGGGAGAGCACCTCTGGAACAGGAAACCAAACACAATATAAACACAATTTCAATCCAAGAAACTTAATTGTTAGGGAGAGAGACTGACCTAATGTCAATCGCATACAATTTTCAAAAGAGGGAAATCATCAGGAAGCCCGATGTTTGGAGTTTCTTTTATCGTCGACAACAATTTTAAACACCAAGCTACCAACTTCAAACCCGTCAGTGAACGATAGTGTGCAATCGGCATCAAATCAAATTTGTTTAACGTTTGGCTTATTAATGTCCATGCTCCAACGAAAGACTAAAACGACGAAGTTAAAGACGATTTTCCTTCCGTCGAACGAGATTAAAATAGTATTAGGTGACTTCAACTCGAAAGTGGGCAAAGAAAAAACTTGCATAAGGACAATTGGAAGGCACAGTCTCCATGATATTAGTAACGACAACGGCCGAAGGCTAACTGATTTCGCCAGCAGCAAAAACCTTCTAACAGTCATAAGAGAACGTAAGCATAACCCGACGGACGAACATTCAACCAAATAAGCCACGTTTTAATCGAGAAATGGACGACCTCCTATATACATTCTCGACGTGCGTACACTGATCATTATTTGGTGAAGACCAAGTCCCGATGTCGAATCGCAAACCGAGAACAATCAAAAACACAACTGCTTCCTAAATTCGACATAAAAAACCTCAAGGACGAGCACCTTAGAGCAAAAAAATCAAACTTGCAAATTATTAACGGAACAGCCGACACGAGCCAAACAGGACAAATATAAAGATCTTGGATGATTTTCAAACAAAATATGCAAACAGAAAAAACGGAACTACAATAATGACGAAATTTAAAACTAGGACGAACGTTTTAAATTACTCAACACAAGAGCTACGTAGATATATACCAACCAAAGTCGACCCTCGGCAAGAATACAGAAGGCAGCATTATAAGTAATGCTAAAACTAAGATGGGAGCAATACTTTGAACACCGTCTCAATCCGAGCTTATCAGCAGCACGAATAGCAGCACATTGCCTGCTTGGATATATCTTGGTCACCTCAATCTACGAAAATGCAAAATTCGTAGAAAGAGGGTTGTGCGAAGGGCTAACAACCCTTCCACAATAAGTAATGAAAAATGTTAAGGAGCTTGAATGTCAGGAGGCCAAGGTCCGATTTGGGCTGTAGCACCATTGTGGAAGTAGAAGAAGACTATAACCTAGAAAATGTAGATAAATTTTCATGCCTTGTGCTGCTAAATGCGCTCATGAGCATACGATTGAGACACCCAAAGCAAGTACAGTGAAATAAAAATGACTGCTTCTACCTTGAACAACCAAAATGTGGAATGCACTACCCGCGGCCGCTTTTCCTAGTGATTATAACATCATGCAATTTAAAAGCAACATTCACCGATTTCTTTTATCCTGTCTGTCCTTTTTCAATTAACTGTTTATTTTGTTTATTTTCATTTTGTTTCATCCCTTCCTCAACCGACTGGACTCTACGCTGCAGTATTAAACGGTGACCCCTAAGTTCAACTATGTACCTTAAAAAAAAACAAAACCTTGGGGCAAACCTATTGAAGGATGGAAGCGAACCCGTCGAAATTAAAAGAAGGATTATGATAGCAAATAAGTCGAATTGTTTGGTACTTCCAATAATCAAAAACAATATTGTATACAGGAAAACCAAACTAAAAATATATAAATCAATAATAAAACCTGTGCTATGCTACGGCATCGAAACGTAGACATTAAGTAATTAATTAATTAACGCCTTTGAGAGAAAGGTTCTCAGAAGAATCCTCAGACCTGTAAGGGTTGACAATCCAGAAGTGTCGACCCTCATAAAATTTAAGAATCTACAATGGACTTGTCATGTGGAGCGAATGGATGATGGAAGAATTCCCAAACGCACACTAAAAGGGTAAGTTAATGCCTTGTCCATTAACTTTCCCTTTTAGTGTGCGGCTGGAAATTCATGGAAGCATTGGAAGGATTCGATTGACGTAGACATCAAATCACTGCTAAGATTCTGAAACTGGAAGACGCGGTCACTGAACCGAGATGGATGGAGTCGAGACACACAGGAGGCCAAGGTCTGATTTAGGCTGCAGCGCCATCGTACGTAGTTAAGTAATATATACACTTCTATATATATGTTAGATAAATATCTATACGGAATCAATACAATTGAATTAACCACCAAATGTGAATAACAATTACAAACATTATTACGTCCGTTTTCAAACGTTGTAACAATACAAAGTTTTCTCGATCTCAATTCGTCGATAATCATAACAAATATATACTCAAACAATTTATAAGACTCGTAAACATATAAAAGCTAAATGTAGCTGACAAAATTTTTTACACAAATTATTGGATAAAAGGCCATTACTTAGTGCACCAAGTGAAAAAACCGATTATCTTCAATAGAATCTTGTCATCTCGATGAATATATGACGGCACTTGGCCTACACTCTAACAATAATTACAAATATCGTTAACTCCGCGAGTTATTTTCTTCGACGGCGAGAAACTAAAATAAAACGAGGTATTGTACAACAACGAGAAATTTGTTCACAAAACTGACAAATAAATTTAAATAACCAACGAAAGAAATTATCACCTAATTAATAATTATGATGATTTTTTTTTTTGCTAAGGTGCGACTATAGAATTAAGTTTGTGCGTAATTTCTTTCAGAAAAGTTGAATCGTTTTCATGGATTTAAAAACAAAAAAAAAACGATTTTTTCAATAACAACATGTCATCGATTATCTCTGATTTTGATTCATTTTCAAATTCATCACTTTGATTTCAATCTTAATTCATATTTATATAAATCAAAGTAAACAGAAAAAAGTGCTAAACGAGGTGAAGTCGAAGCTTAAAAAAAAAAAAAAACGTTTCATGATTGATTGATCTTTTTGCTGTAGTTCAACTCCGAAGAATACTAGTGCTTCTGGCATGTATCATAAGAATAAATAAAATAATATACAACACATATGGTGACTACTCTTTTTCGATCCATGTTATTTTTTAGATAATTTTAAAAAAGTTCTCTATGATTTTTGCTCCCATCTTTTTAAAAATTTTTCTGGAGAGAACGTAAAAACCATGATGATGGGTATATCGTAAAAAAGAAACATTAATTTCAGATTGGTGCCAAAAATATTCATGTGGCAAATAAAAATAAAATCATAGTACTCGTACATAGATGGGAAAAGGAAATACATTTAATTTATTGGTTATTTTTATAAGCACTGCAGCACTGTTTTTTACCATTCGAATGCATTACGATCGGTCATACATATATTAAGGTATTGATTGCACTGCAACGCCTGACGAGAAGGGCATTGCAAAAAAAAAATTATCCAAATACTGCATTCTGCACGATCAACATTGCTCGGTAATATAATCGATAAAAACTTGTACACCATCAAGATCACTCACATTCGATTACCACGGATCGCGATGGAACATATCGATAGCGAATTACAAAACAGAACTAACCGGTCCACCGTAACGACTAATAAAAATCTTGTGCCTTAGTTAATTGACTTGACCGTGTTCTTTCCTGCGAACGATTCCGTTGAACATAAATACAATCAACTTTTTGTTGTTGATGGTTTTGTTGTTATTTTCACCGATTTCTTTTCATCGCAAATCATTACTGATCTTCACTCGATCTAACACTTGAGCAACAAACAACACTTGAGTCACTCACTCAGAAATCACTAATAAACTTAAATCTTAAGAGATCGCAAGATTGGTACTTTACGAATCATGGTGAATTTTAGCAAAACGATCGTGCTTAGATCTTTAGAATACTTTTCTGTTTGCGATCATTAATTTTATTTTCCACCGAGACAATAGAAAAATTCACATTTATTATGATCATAATAATAAACCGACGCGGCGACGGCGTCAAATCGTTAACGAAAAAATAACACAGAAGAAAACTTGAAGATATTTTTATCCGAACCGTTCAAGATCACCACTCATCGGACTTGCGAAGAAATCGCTCAAACTTTTCAAATCACTTGAATGCATAGGAATAATAAATTAGATTACTTGGCACCTTTCTGGACCAATTCCATTTACGTATATGTAAATTGCTCAGAAAAAATCACGGTTTATAGCACAAATCTGTCTATAAAACTGATGATAACGGATACACGGATCAGATAAAATCGTAACATTCGAATGTTATTACCGAATTTCATATGGGACTTGGAATCGCGCGAAACCGATCGACAAGCCCTCCTTGGACATACTGATGATGATGGTTTCTGCTAAGTTGTGTTTTTTTTTTTTGCGCCCAACCACCCCGAAGAAAATAACTCGCGTGCTATACCCTTGCTCCTACTATCTAAAATAGCATAAGGAACTTTTACATGAGTGTAAAACTGCAAGCTTTTTCACTCGCAGCAGAACGAACAACTGAGTTTTTCCGACTATCGAAAAAAAAGAAGAGAAAGTTGGGGAAAATTCAGTTTTCCCTTAGCGTGTGGGATACGCTTTTTGGATTTTCCCTCGACCGCTTTGTTATTATGCGCTTTGTATTCGAACTGTCTAGCATGGCAGAGCATCGAAATTTTACATTATACGCCAGATACCAAGTTGTCTTTGGAAGCTTTGCAGTCATCTATTGAGTGGAAAAACTCGTAAGAGTTGTGTCGGCGGGAAAATCACGGACATAGGAAGAAGCTTTATCGCACAAATAAGCTTTACGATGAAAATGAAAGTAGTAGAGATACGTACGAATGAATTGATTGTGACTCGGAAGAAATGAGAGATTATTTCAGGTATTTTCTTATCGCAGAGATAAAAGAGAGAGGGAGCGTAATCGTGGAGCTAACAGGGTTGGGTGAACTGATTGTTTAATAATTTTTATCAAGCAAATGTTATCAGTCGAATTGTAAAATTCTACAAATTGTTTCTGGCGAAAATGTTGGTTCCTGGATACAGAAAATAAGTAAATAAGGGAAAAGTATGGCTAAGAGTTTATTATAGACGTTTTTTTCGAATAAATAAAATTATTTTTTAAAAGAATTAACATTTTGTCTTAGATAAGTACTCATAACTTCTACTTTCGATGGATGGAAAGAATACCGGTTCGTCCGGCGATGTTTGAGACCTATTACAATCACTCCCATCCGTTTCTTTTAAGGTTTACTTGAGTTATTGTCGAGACACACAGACAGATGTCACAACAATTAGATAGTTTTATTTATATGTAAATTATATTTGTGTAATGCATTTATACATTTTCACACTGTGGGATGGGGGCAGTAGAGTCCACCCACAGCGAGTCCTCCTTGCTCTAAAAATGGCCAATGGACCCTCACTGGATCATGTGCGTGATCTTAAATCCTGATACGAGAAACGGATAGAGCACTTTGTATACGGACGAATTCTACGGCAACGATTTTTGGCATTCGAAAACGGACTATGATTGGCTTCTGGAACGTTCGAACATTGAATGACGTGCGAAAAGCTGGAGTCACTCGGTCCTTGCACCGTCAATCAGTGATCGACCGTGAAATTGAGTACCATAACATGCAAATCTTGGGCTTGAGCGAGGTCAGATGGACGGGATCAGGAAAAGAATGAACCCCGAGCGGAATCACCATTCTGTACGTTGGTCCTGAGAGTGAAGCCAAAAATGGCGTGGCGTTCGTCCTTACAGCTAGAGCGAGAAACAGTTTCATCAACTGGGAACCAATCTCGGATAGGATTATCGTCGTGAGACTCACGACCAGTGCCAGAAACGTCACAATTCTACAGTGGTACGCATCAACTAATACCGCAACAAAAAGTGACGCAGAGAAGTTTTATAGCCAACTGAGTGCCACCTTCGAACGTGTTCTAAGAGGTGATATTATTATCATCTCAGGAGATATGAACGCCCAGGTTGGATCAAACAACACTGGACTAGAACACGTCATGGGGAGGCATGGTGACCCTTGGGTCGACGCGTCACGACATTGGATTAAGAGACCCGAAAACGGCGAATTATTTGTGGAGTTTTGTATTACTCGACAACTGCTCATCGGAGGGACTCTTTTTCAACACAAACACATAAAACATCTCAGGTTTCTCCTGATGGAGTTACTAAGAACCAGACCGACCATTTGACCATAACTCGCCGATAGAGAAGATGTCTACTCGATGTGCGAGCGAACTGTGGAGCTGACGTGGGGAGCAATCACCACTTGACGGTTGCCTGCTTGAGATTGTTCACTGAAGCTATCCGACGACCACAAATTCTTCAAATGAAGCGCAAGCTTAATGTGGATAAGCTCAGAGACCCCAACAAAAAGCGCGAGTACACCACCAACCTACGCGGAAAGTCATCCACATTGGGCGAATATGAAATGAGCACTCTGGACGCCAATTGGAGGCAACCAGAAACACATTTCTAACTAGTACTGAAGAATCTGTGGGATATGTGCAAAGCGGTGAGAAACCTTGGATGTCGCAAGACACATGGGACAAGGTTGGCGTTCGCAAAAAAGCTAAATTGGCAATCATCTCTCAACCCGATGTCAACCAACGAACACCCGACTTGAGGCAGAACTACCGCGATGCTTATATACAGCTTAAAAAGGCTGTTAGACGCGACGAGAGAAAGGCCATTGAAGATCTGAGCAATAAGGCCGAACCTGCCGCTTACTCATGAAACAGTTGACGAACAGGAATTTCACCGCCAACTACGTGGTGAGAGATGTCAACGGAACTCTCCTTAATATGAGTGACCACCAGTTGCGGCGATGGAAGGAATACTTCTCTGATATTTTAAACATCTTGTCAGAGGAAGATATTCCAGTGATAGAACAACTACCAAACATCCAACTGCAACAATCCTCTATTAGGGACGATCCCCCAGATAAGGAAGAGATAGTTTCCGCCATTCGGTCAATGGCGAGAAGGAAAGCCGCAGTGATAGACGGACTACCAACCGAACTCCTCAAAGTGGACCCGCAAATAACAGCTGATATACTCCTCCCACTCTTTACTTAGGTGTGGAATGAAGGAAGATATCCGACTGAATGGAAGGAGGGCATCATTGTAAAAATTCTTAAGAAGGGCGACCTTCGAAATTGTAGAAATCGGCGTGGTATATGTCTACTTACTGCCGTATAGAAAGTCCTGGCTAAGGTAATTCACAATAGGATTAATGCTTTCGTGGAGGGCACTGCCGAAGTTTATCAGGCTGGATAATATTGGAGCAGTCAGCCGAAATGGGTTCGCCATTACATCTCATGTTTGTGGATTTTGAGAAGGCTTTCGACAGCGTTAGGCAAGATTATATGTAGAATGCTTTGCGTAAGAGAGGTATTCCAGATAAGGTTATAGCTACGGTTAAAGAATCGTATGAAGATGCAAGGTGTCGCGTCTTACATAGAGGAAAGCTGTCCGAGAGCTTTCCTGTATGAACGGGTGTCAGACAAGGCAGCATATTATCATCAGCCCTGTTTCTGGTTGTAATAAATGACATCTTGAAAGCTACACTGGAAGGTGGGGAAGATAAAGATCTTCAATGGAGGCTATTTAACTTTAACACTTTAAATATGCTGATGACGTGTGCTTGCTTGCACATAACCGTTCGGACTTAGAATCAAATGTTTGTTCGCTGCATTGTAAATGCAAAGAGGCGGGACTGAAAATAAATAAGCGTAAAACCCAGTACATGCCCATAAGTTCGAACACAAGCACACCAATTGTTCTTAACGAACAAGATGTGAAAGACGTGCAAGATTTTTATTATCTCGGAAGCACTGTCAGCATGGACGGCGGAGCCGAAAAGGATGTTGCGGCTCGTCTAAATGGAGCTCGTCAGGCCTTCGATATCCCTTCATCTTTTCTAGAAATTAATAGAGATATCCCTTCACACGAACCTGCGAGTTTTGGACGGATGCATCAAATCCGTGTTATATGGTTGTACTTACTTACTCGGCTTACCAAGAAACTGCAAACTTTCACCTCAGATTTATTTTAGGGCTATTCGGGCCAGATATAATCTCCAACGACGAGCTTTGGAGTACAACTAGATAGATTAAGCTAAGCGTTGAGATTCAAAGGCGAAAGTGGCAGTGCATTGGTCACACTTTGAGGAAACTAGAGCGAAACATTACCAAACAGGCTCTGGATTGTAATCCTCAACGAACACGTCGGGTTGATTAACCATGTAGCACATGAAGCGAGCAGTTGAGCAGGAGGCCAGAGGAATAAACAATTCCTGGCAACAGCTTAAGGCCGATGCTCAGGATCGCGCCTTGTGGAAGAGAGCTGTTTCTGTCTTATGCCCCTATACGGGGTCTTAACAGGAATTTGATAGATTGATTGAGACAGCCCAGCTATAGCCCGGTAATTACATACATCATTCCTTTTGAATTTCGGGAACAGGGGAGATATTGTCGAGTATTTCCATAAGCTAGGGAAAATCCGATACCGAAGAGTTGCGTTAAATAAGAAATTCAGTTTAGATAAAAGTGCAGAGGGGCACCTTTTAAGCACAGTAGATGGTATACCAGCTATTAAAACTCTAAGCGATGTTCGTGATGAGCTTCAATATAGTGGGCTCATAAATAAAGAGATTTTTTATCTCTAGTGTAGTAGATGGAAATATTGTCAAGTATTTGAAATTTTTAAAATTAATATCACAGCCTGGGACATCAAATGCAGCACGAAAATGATTGCCAAAAAGTTACTAATTATTGTAGGGTCGTCGCTAAATTCCTACCGAAAGACACAGCCGCTGAAAAATTATCTGTGCGCCTTGTGGAATTAACAAAATTACAGAACTGCGTAAGCTTGTCTTTAATTGTCATCTTCATATCAACACTGATAGGCCGATTCTGACCTGCTAAAAAATAAATCGCTTAGCTCAGAGTAGCGCTTATAGTCAGATTGAATCCTAGAGAGACAGTACTTTCCCCATGCTTTATTTTTAAAATTT
This sequence comes from Chorisops tibialis, assembly GCA_963669355.1. NCBI lineage: Eukaryota > Metazoa > Arthropoda > Insecta > Diptera > Stratiomyidae > Chorisops > Chorisops tibialis. The sequence continues at coordinate 293,786,363 of OY770262.1, forward strand.
TTTTTTTATTTATTATGTTGGAACCCTTAGTAGTAACCGGCACACATCGAGTGGAACATCCAAAGTTTCATTCTCCTATTTTAAAAACTAAAAAAATTTGCCACGATTTTTTATTTTCACGTTTTAAGTCAAGCAGCAATGGAAGCCAATGAAAGTTCGGAAGCTTAGGAGATTGCTGATGTTGGTTTTTGCATTCGATGAATACTTTCAGTATGCCATCGCCTAATATTAGGCATTCTTTAGTTAGATACTTTTCTATGCCTAAATGAGCTTGCGTAAGCACGATAGAGTGCACTGTTAATCATCCGATCGCCGAAGTCAAGCAGCATTGGACACGTGTAGTACTGAACTGTGATCTCACTTGTATTTTCCCACTTTATTTTAACTATCTTAACGGCAACATACAAACATAATTTTTAATTTGTGCACATCTATGGTAGAATACCTTTTTAATGACACAAGTTTCATTTCTCTCCTTTTACAATAAATAAAAAAAAGTCACGAAAAATTTTAGATGGTCACATATTAATATATAAGATATATTAATGGTAAGTGTAAATAAAAAAAAGTCACGAAAAATTTTAGATGCTCACATATTAATATATAAGATATGTAAAATTTCGGACATTACATATACATATTTTCAATTACATATACCATCTTCTAAGAAAACCAACTTATTACAAAGTTGTGAAACTTTATCATTTTATGTGGGACGTGGTAAAATGAAATTCAGCTACTTTTTTGCTGAAAATAACATGTAACGTGTGGGCATCCGGATTCATGATAACACGATCTTATTTCTCCGATTCCTCGGATTTCATCTAAAGTATAAATTTGTAGGTACCCAAATACTCTTACAATCCCAAACGACCGTTCGTTTAAGAAAATGGCAAAAATTAATTATATCATTAATCTACTTAATTTCAAAGGTGTAATAAAAGTTGCCAAAAGAAGTATCGAAATTCCTGAAAAAGAAAACGATAATATCGTAAAATAAACGAGACTGAGAAATTCAATATTAAATTCGACTTTGCTAAAAAGTTTTCATAATTCCTTCAGGTAGTACTACGGAACGTTTTACTAATTAAAGAAATAATAGGACTGCAGACAGGAATGTCCCGACTCCTTAATTAATGTGTTTCCCGTTCAGATCCGGCTAAAGTTGAATCTCATTATTTGATTAAGAAGTTAACTTGCACGTGTGCCACGTGTACCTTTCTCAGCTTTTGTCATTGCGGTGAATTAACATAGTAATGGTGAAACAATGATGTGGAAAATGTACGCGTCCATAATAATACTTTGCTCGGTACTATACGCTTAATCTGAACGCCATTCGAAAATATTTTCTAATTAATGCGATAACGTCGCGGCTATTTTAATTCCTGTTGTGATTTGGCGTTGAGATATTTATAAGCAGGTCACAGTAAAATGTTTCAAGTGTCGTCAGAAAATGCTAAGACATCTACGCTTTTGAGGTAGGATACTTCTCGATTCTTTTCAATTCGAGATATCTACACACAGTGGAACTACTACTATCCAGTTGAGAAGAGATATCCTTAAAATAGATCCTTTTAGGTGCCCTTTTCCATCATCAGTCTGATTCCAATAAACTAATTAAGTTGTACCCAATTTTTTTGGCAGTTTATTTTCAGTCGAACTTGATATCTGTCATATTTCACGACTGCATGCATTTATTGCAAATCAGTCGCGAAAAAATCATATTAAAGTTATGAATTTAGCATTTTGCATTTCGAAAAGGCCAACCCATCAAACGTCCAGGACTCATCAATCAAATAAATGTCAATAAGCATTTCGAGTTCATAAATATTGAGGACTGTGTCCACGATGATCTCAATTACAAGCTTTTCCATACGTGAAATGTATTCACATGTTATTCGGCCTGATGATAGAAGACCCCCAATGGATTATTCAATGACAGGCATCAACAAAATATTGAAAGTTTTGACTATGCCAGCCAGATAGAGTAAATATGTATTGAATTAAAAAAAATTTCTTTTGAAAAGCCATAGCGTTATGGTTTATAATATCAAAAGACGAAAATATTGATGTAGGATAAGAAAGGAGAGCAAAAAAAAAATCCTTGATGTTGGAAAAATATTAAAAGGTACCAGGAAGAGCAGGAAAGATATTTTAATTTAAAAAGGACTTTTCTTAGATATTTTATTAATTCAGAATCCTGGTTAAGTTTTACTTTAGTTTTTAAGTTCATGTTTAAAATTCTCTCCGAAAAATCTTGTAAAGTTATTAAAATTTATTTAAATGAAATTTTAAAAATAAATAAAATAATCTGATAAACATTCAAAAAGAAGTAAAATTTCACGGTGACTTGGTTAAAAATATTTTTGCATGGACGAAATTATATGCTCCATCGTTCACAGATCTCATTGGGAGCTTTCATTATTCTTGAAATTATAATTATTAATTTATGCATATAAATATGTATAATTGTAGTTTCTGTCTGTTATTTGCTTATAAATGGCTATAAATAAGTTTTTTGCTTTATTTTAGCAATAACTAAGCACAAACAAACGTTTTTTAAAAAAATTCTCTGTCAGTCTGTCTTTCCGGTTTTCACGCAAAAACGGCTAAACCGATTGTAATGAAACTTTCACAGATTATTAGGTCGACCTCGGGGAGTAATCTGCCGTAGGTTTTATTTTACTTCCCTCACTCCTTGTACCCCCTCCCATACAAAGTGACTCATTTTCAAAAATTTATAATAACCAAATTTGGAAACTATAAAAGCTATTAATTTGAAATTTAAAATATATTATTTCCATTATAAATGCAATCTTCAAGTATATAAATAATTTGAATGCCCTTACTCCTTCCACCACCTCCAATACAAACTAAACTTTTTCATGAAATACTATACTCCAATTTTCTCAGTACGTATAACTTTTTTCAAGCTAAGATTTTGTATTAAATCTTTAACTAGCATTTTTATTAATATTAAAAAAAAGTAAATAATTAGCTTTACTATTTCTACCCTCTCCCATACAATCTGACACAAATCCACGACTTTGCGAAAAATCGATTTTCTTGAAAAGAATGAATGTTACTTTTCTGAAATTTAAAATATATCAATTGAATGATAATTGTAGTTGCTCCTCAAAGAATAACTAAAAACTCTCCACTCCTTCCACCACCTCCTATACAAACTTCACTTTTTCATGAAATATTCTAAGCCAATTTACTCAGTACGTATAAATTCTATCGAGCTAAAATTTTGAACTTAATCTTTAATCAGCATTATTATTATTATCGCATAAAAGTTAACTGATTATTTCCACTGCTTCTACCCCCTCCCATACAATGTGGCACATTTCCACGACTTTGCAAAAACTCAATTTTCTTGAAAAGTGTGAATCTAACTGATCTAAAATTTAAAACATATCAATTGCATGATGATTGTATTAGTTGCAAGAAAAATTAGCAAAAACCCCCCACTCCTTCTACCACCTCCCATACAAACTGCACTTTTTCATGAATACTCTATATCAATATTTTCAGTACGTATAACTTTGATCGAGCTTAAATTTTGTATTAAATCCCTAATTAGCATTATTACTATTGTCGGGAAAAATTAACCGATTAACTCCACTCCTTCTACCCCCTCCCTTACAATGTGACACAATTCCACGACTTTGCGAAAACTCGATTTTCTTGAAAAGTGGGAACCTAACTGATCTGAAATTTGTAAGATATCAATTGCATGGTGATTATAGTTGTTTCTAGAAAAACTACAACTACTACTACTCCTTATTATTATTATTATTATTATTTATTTGGGCTTTTTTTAATTAACACAAGCTACAACTATTCACATGTCCTTAACGCTCTTCAAGACGTATACATATGATCTCGAATCACGGGTTTGATTTGATCATGAGCCTCTCCCATTCAAATGCGAGTATCATGCTATCATTCTTAATAGTTTATGGTTCTGATTCCAACAAAATACAAAACATTGTGTTCAAAGAGCCAAGTAAGCGGATTATACATCCCATATAATGTATTACTAACTACATTCTCAAAAATTACTTATTATTGCGATTTTTATGCGGACGAAGTCGCGGGCGTTTGCTAGTTGTTAATAAAAATAGAATTTTATTTCAATACTGGTTTCAACAATGATTGGCAATAAATTTTGCAACAAATCGTATCTCCTTGCTGAAAGTAATTATCTTTTATTAATAATATAATCCATCGAAATTACCAAAATCTGCTTTACTTCTGTTTGCCCTTTTCCAATTCGGGTTAATAACAAATCGAATCGAACGAATAAAAACATTGATTCAAATCACAGCGATCCAAATTGAATCGTAAATGTTTCAAATTTTTTATACGAACACGCATCGATTAACCTCTTTCTTTCGAACCCGAAAACCATCTCTATGAAAAGGACTCGCTATCCTGTTTCAAAGGGTACAAACACGTCCAACGAAACATTCAAGGTGGCGAAGAAATTCATACCCGTCAAATTGACTCATATCAGGATCACGATAGAACTTTTGTGTTCGAAATTGTTAGCAGGTTTACAGCAGTTTCGTGACGGGAATATTACTATCGATTCGAATGTTAATGTTGTCATCTACTCAGGCTCTAGACTCAGTTTAGTTCTCCGAATGGGACAAATCATCTCAATCGCAATATTTCCATATTTTATGCTTCAGGAGTATTTACTAAATGGTTAGAAGGTTGCCGGCTACGTGCCGCATTTCAAGTGAGTCGTATTTCTCTAAATTCTCACAATTTCGGGAAGGAGTCGCTATATTCTCGATAGTACAGGGATTTATGCCAGTCACGGCTTTATCGAGTTGCACAATTGTGTAGTAGTACAACTATTACTTTAACAGAGAAGGCTGGAATATGGGTAAAGTTTTTTTGTACCTAGCTATAGATACTCGTATCTTCACTGAAAAGATTTGATTACAAAGTCAAATATATCACAGTTTAAAATTATATGTTAATAATTCAAGTAAAGTGTGCTAGTCGTTGCACTTCTCTTTAAATTTGTAGTCCAAGTTATAATTAAATTTAATTTCAAACTGACCACTTAGCACTGAAATCAACTTAAACTACATGACAGCACATTTAACATATCTATCATGCTGGTGGTAATTTCTAGCTCTGCATTCACCTAACTCAATTCAATTTAATCCGCACTTTTGAACATCAGATTGGTAATTTCAAACTCAATAAACACATCTTAGAGTAAAACTTGAAATATCTAAAATGCACTAACTTACCATTTAAAGATGTTGGCCGTGACTATGATTTTCTCGCAAGTCTTCCTACTCAAGATTTCAACTTTTATTACGTAAGCCAATCGACTATGGATCGCAAAACATAGTTTTAAACAGTACGTAGATTCAATTAACAATAACGTACTCGTTTGAAGCCGATATGCAATTAGGATTAGAGAGTTATGAGTTCTTGGGATCGAATAAATCCCATATTGCCAGGGCACTGACCATAACAACTTGAAAAGAAAAATTGGAAAATTGCAAACCCATAATCAGGTTTCCACCCATACCCAGATCTCTAAGCCCCTCCTGGGCTGAACTAGAATCGAATCTAGTACATTTAGGTCCAGATCTTTCGTAGATTGTATCACATTCTATCTTATAGACCTCACAGTGTTTACAAACAGAACTTAAAATTTGCATAATAGTAACGTTCGAGTGCTATAACCGGGTGAATTGAATAAATTTACCTTAGACATCAATTTATCAGTGCGACAGCGGTAAAAGTCGTTATTGTGCAATCGTTTCACTTACCTGAAAGAAGAAGAAAAATTCGTTAAAATAAGGAAGGTGAGAAAATTTCCCGAAATAAGTTGCATCGACTATATTCACCTGTATATCAAAAAGCGTCTCAAATTTCTTTGGACCAAAAAATGTCTCAATTTCTTTGCTTAAAATGACTTTATTTGTCGAGACACGAACCTAATAGAATGGTTTAAATTCCATGTGTTATCTGGCTGAAATATTTGATTGAACTTATTCAGCGTTTCTTATTAAGATGAGCTTTAGTAAAATTCATTTTTATCGAATACGTGAACCTATAACCAGGAATGAACTCAGCAGAATAAAGCTTTTTGTTTGTTCATTAAAGCTGTATGGAAAATTTAGCTTATTGTTTGTTTGTTTTGAAAGCTTCATAAAAACACAAAAATTAGCTTTAGCAAAAATTTAAGTTTTTCTTGCCAACTTCCGTTTGAATGAGTCTCCATACAAAAACAGATGCCGTATCTTGAAACTTTATTCGCCTATGCTTATGCGAACTATTTCAATTTCCAGATCAGACGTATTGCTTTCACTTATTTTCACTTTTTAATCTCTTAGATACGAAATTTCAGATGACTTTCTAAGGTTAATAGCATTTTCCAATTTCAATAAAAACTGTCTCGTTAGCACGCTCGTTATTATAGTAGCATTTAATTCATAAAAAAGAATCACTAATAAATCATAAAAGGCTCATTTAGTGAGCATATGAAATATAAGATGCTCGGTACTCACTGAATTTCATCATTTTTATTCATATATAAGTGTTTTATAAAAAAATCTTTGCAGTTATTTAAGACTCTTTTAAGATTCATTTATTATAAAACCAATCATAAAGGAAACTTTTAGCAATTTAATAAAAAAAATTCAGAATGATAAGATTGTAGGACCTTTTTTTAAACACACACATTAATAACAAGTGAAACAATCGCGTTTACTCTAATCACACTCTTGGGCGAAAAATAAAACCAGCGCGAAAAGCGATGCGAGTTTAAAGTGTGTTCATTGATGGAAGAGTGTGATCGTTTTTTTAAGACACCAAGATGGGCTTAGGAATGACCCTGTCATCCTAGAGTTTATGGGGTATACGCCGTATACGCTCTGCATATTTTCTAGAAAAAGCATCTGGTGCCGGAGCTATATACTGTAGTATACGCTGCTATATACACCGTAAACTCTGTGTTTTTTATAGAAGTATGTTGAAACGCATACACTTTTACATGGAGACATTTATATATGTATATACATATGCAAATCATTCACATCAAAAATTCGACTGCATTATTCAATTGTGAAATAAGAAAATCTTTAACAAATGTATCGAAGAAATACCACGAGTTCCCATGGTCATCTACTTATCACTCTTTGCAAATGCATATCTCATTCCCATGTAGATATATTTTTTAGTTCCCCATATTATGAAATATAGTAGGTATTCTTCTATATAGTTGCGTTTATTACAAATTCGATTATATGTTTGCGGTTTTCATTTGTTTAATTGAAAATTTCATACACTAATTCGTCTATAAAACGAGACAAAACAGTTCCCCCGATTTTTATAAATTTTTAAGATCGTCCCTTGAAAGAAAAGCGTTGGCTATAGAGACCAGAGAAAATTTAATATTTAAGAATATCCCTTTGGTGCGTTATCCAAGATTCGTACCAATTCACAACAAAAAATTTTTGTAAAGTACGGTCGATAGGATGACTTCAAGACTCTGTTGATTCAGAACAGAGTCTTGAAGTCTTGAAATGAAAATGTAGAGCTTCAGAAAAATATTTCTATATTAGATTCAACAAACATCTAACCAAAAACTGTTCGCTTTGGGGAAACTAAGATGAAGAGAATATGTAGACGATTTAACGTGGAAGAAATCGTGTCAATTCAAGGGTTGAGAGATCATGCCGACAATAGCGAAATTATTCCAGAAACATAATGTAATTATGATTCATCATATGATACTCTAGATGAAATTGAAAAGAGTTTATCGTACCGGAAAATATTCCATCTCAAATTCTTTCGAATAGTAAATAGTGACTTTTGTATGGGAGGTGGCAAAAGCAGAGGGAGTATATTACACTGAACGTAGTATACAAAATGTTTCATGCTGAATTTAAAGTATGTAGCTTTCATAATTTTTGGACAAATTTATCTGAATTTATGGCATTTGCAGGTGGCAGCGAAAGTGGGAGGTTTTCGATGATTTTGAATCTGCTTATGAACATCCTAGTCACATTGCCTTGTTACTCATATGTTCGAAGGAGAAATACATTTCTTCAATTTTCAATACAAAAAATTGTATGGTAGGTTCATATTTTTTTTAGCATTTATTGAAATTATTGAGGAACAAATTCTGGCAAAGTTTGAAGTATATAATTTTCCTAGTTTTAATGAAAATCGATTAAATGCTTTTGTATGGGAGGGGGTTGAATCAGTATTTGAATCAAAACCAAATTTTGCGACATTAATGATAGTTATAATAGTATACTCTAAAAATTTAAAGTTGATAGCTTTGACAGTTTTGGAGAAAAATAATTTAGTTAAAATTCCGAAATTTCGTGAAATTTGTATGGGAGGGGGTAGAAAGAGTGAGGTGAAGTTGATAGCTTTCACAAAATCGGTTGCAATTGTAATAACATGAATTATGATAACAATTGGTTCTTTTAGCTTTACTAGTTGCAATGAAAACCGAATAAATGCATTTTTGAAAATTGTACATTTGTATTGGAGGTGGTAGAAGGAGTGAAAGAATCAGATCAATATTTTCTGACGTCAATGATATTTTCATCGTTATATATACTATGACCTAATTTTCAAGCGAATAGCTGAAATGATTTCGGAGAAAAATAAATTTCTTTAAATTTCATGAAATTTGTATGGGAGGGGGTAGATGGAGTAGGGGGATTTGGCCCGTTCACAAACTTAAAGTTACTTTTTTGCTAAAAATGATACATAGGAAATTTCAGCAAGATAGCTCAATGCTTTCGAGAGTTATGTTGTAGACAGACGGAAAAACAGACAGACGGACAGACAGACATACGGACAACAAATATTTCTGTACCCTTGGCGACTCTTTGCGATCATTATTTCTTGGCGTTACAAACGGTAAGGCAAACACAATATACTCTCAGATTTCATCTAGAGTGTAAAAATTAACGTTGACATGTTCCTCAGCTGAACAACATAATAACTGATTTGTGATGTTCTTCGTCAACATCAATTGTGTCAAACTTAATGCTTTTAAATTTAAACGGATCATCCGATCGTGTCTAAGAGAGCACCGATCTTCAAATGACACAAGATTGAGACTATCCAATAAAAATGGAAAAAAGTTGTACTAGTGAAAATCTACAGAAAATATTTATTTAAAATAAAGATTTTTTTTATTTTTAAGTTATTGAAATGCGCAAGTGATGGATTTCAAGTAAAAAGGAAACTAGTTTTCTTTAAAATTAAAATTACCGTAAACTTTATTTATCGCTTTTTAAATTAACATTAACACTTTTTTTTGGCACTTTATCGCCTTAATATTTGCGATGTCGAACTTCGTCATCAATTCTGAGCTTATCGCCTTCTAAACATCGACAAACATCGATCGTTTCCCCCGTCTCCACTGCTGAATTTCGTGTCTCCATCACTGGACTTATCAGCATACTGAACTCCGTCTACCGGTCACAGGACTTACTCGGTCGATCACACTCCCCCATTCGCTTCCCACTTTCGGCTCTCCCGTTCAAATATCAACTCACAACTCACTGCATTCCCGAATACTCGCCCTTTTTAGAATAATAAATTTTTGCGTAGAATAATTAAATTAAAGTTCAATATTATTGATGATTTGCTAGCTTTGCAACAGCGAATACACTCTACTGGACTTACGACTACAGCCCTGCCCTTTAATATTGAAGCGTTAACTCAAAGCTTTCGGGTGTAATTTAGAGTTAGTTATATTACCTGATACCCGATTTTGAAATTTTCGAGTGATATATAAAACTAGCTTAATACGAGAGTTATATTCTAGCGTTATGAACGTTACGACAAACACAATATACTCTCTGACTTCATTCAGATTATACAAATTTTACTTAAGCAACACTATATTTAGTGATATAGATGTGATATAGAATGCGCTTGAAAAAAAAAGAAAAATTATGATTGCAGAGGTTTCATTGTATAGAAAGTTTTACAAGAAAATAATATAACATGTTACAATATCTGCCCAAAAGCGACATTCCACTGCAAATATTCGATCTTCTCACATTCAGTGTCACAGTACAAAACACTATGTTTATGTTTTTTCAAATAGCCCGCAAGCAAAACAATGAGAGACATCCAATTATGAAAATCTCATTGATCAATCGATAGTCCAACATTAGCTATGCCTGCTTCAAATTATATCCTTTTATAATAGTTACTGATAGCTTCTCTGCTTTTCTGACCATATGCAAGATTTCAATCTTTTTCAATACCAAATCAGATTTGTTTCAGATCCTGCTGACCCAATTCGGGTAGCAGAAAGTCGAGACGGTCTCTGGAATAATCTCAAGATCTACCTCTGGGAAATTTTTTTGCAGATTGCACGTTGAATGCAAATACTCCAGCAAGAAGTTATTTTGAGGAGATTTAAAGATATTGGATAATCAGGATTTTCTTTGCTGCAGTACTTGCCTGCAGTTATTCTACGACTATGCCGCATATGTCAACTTGATTATTTTTTCTTAATCTATAATCTAAGGATACTCGAAACTAAAATATATTGCAGCTTTTTGTAACTCAAATTAATCGTTCTTATACTCTAGATGAAATGCGAGAGTATATTGTATTTGACTTACTGTTTGTAACGCTAAGAAATTATGCTCCCACAGAGTCGCCAAGGGTACAGAAATGTTTGTTGTTGCTCAAAAACCTTGATGCCGAGTAATCGTCTGTCCGTCGGACTGTACGTCTGTTTACAACATAACTCTCGAACGCGTTGAGCTGTAATGACGGAATTTATTTTACGTCATTTTTAGCAAAAAGAAACTTTAAGTTAGTAAACGGACAATATCGCCGGACCCCTTCTAATCCTTCCCACACACATTTCATGAAATTTTGAAATTTCAAGAATTTGAGTTTTCTCCGAAAACGTTTAAGCTGTCAGCTTGAAAATTAGGGCAAAGTAAATTGACACGAATATCATTAACATTCAAAAATATTGATCCGACTCCCTCACTCCTACTACTCTCCCCCATACAAATGTACAATTTAAAAAAAATGCATTTCTTCGAATTTTTGCCAGAATTATTTTACTTTATTAATTTAATAATAAAGTATTGTGATCGACACAGAAAAAAAAATTGCTGAAATTTGGTTTTTTCGCGTAAATTAGCCTAAAAATGTAAAAAAAAAATCCGGCCCGCCGTACATATGGACTCATATCTCCGAGACCGTTAAATGTAGAATGTTCGTTTTGGGTGGATTGTTAATTTGGTAAATTAGCTCCATTATCTAAATTTTGGGGAGTGTCAGGTTTAAGGGGGAGGCGGCGGGAGGGAAAGAGTCAAAAACTACCATTGCTAATATATCCACTACGAATGCATATAGGAAGCTGAAAATCCGCAGAATTATAGAGAAACAAAACAGAAATATGATTGGGCGTAAAGCCCAATCATATGATACTCTAGATGAAATGAGAACGACTTTAATATACCGGAAAATATGTCATCTCAAATTCTGTCGAATAGTGAACAGAAACTTTGCATGGGAGGTGCTAAAAGTAGAGGGGGAGGTTTGTATTTTTCGTATATGACACCGAACATGGCATGCAAAATGTTTTTTGCTGAATTTAAAGTTTTAAGTTTTCATTATTTTTGATTGATTTTAAATTGAACATAGTTTTCCTGAAATTGAGGCATTTGTATGGGAGGTGGCACAGGAAGTGGAGCGTTTAATATGATCACCAAGCTTTGATTCAACTTCAAAGTTGATAGCTCACATATATTCGAAAGAGAAATGCTTTTCTTGAATTTATAATACAGATATTTAAATGGGAGGGGGTAGAAGGAGTAAAGCGGAGCTGATAATTTTTTCTAGCATTTATTGCAATTATTGAAAAACAAATTCTGGCAAAATTTTGTACTTTTTCTAGTTTTAATGGAAATCGGTATAATGCATTTAACAAAAAATTATACATTTGTATGGGAGGGGGTAGAAGGAGTGTACAGATCAAAACAAATTTCCCCGTTATTGATATTTCTATTTTCATACTTTATACAAAATATCAAGCTGATAGCTTTGACAGTTTCGAAGAAAAATAATTTAATTTAAATTTAAAAATTTCGTGAAATTTGTATGGGAGGGGGTAAAAGGAGTGCGGTGAAGTTGACAATTCTTTTTGAAACTAATTGCAATTATAGTAGGATTAATTTTGGCAAAATTTCGTCTTTTTAGCTTTACTAGTATCAATGAAAATCGAAAATATGTATTTTTCAAAATTGTACATTTGTATGGGAGGGGGTAGAAGTAGTGAGGGGATCGGATCAATATTCCGTGATACTAATGACATCTATATCGTAATACTTTAACCTAAATTTCAAGTCAATAGCTTAAATAGTTTTAAAGAAAAATCAATTTCTTAATATTTAAAAATTTCATGAAATTTGTATGGGAGGGGGTAGAAGGAGTGGGGGGATGTAGCCCATTGACGAACTTAAAGTTACTTTTTTGCTAAAAGTGACACAAAAATTTTTTTAGCACTATAGCTCAAAGCTTTCGAGAGTTATGCTGTAGACAGACGGACAGACGGACAGACAGACAGATGGACAGACGGACAGACGGTCTCTCGGAATCGAGGTTTTTAAGCGACTACAAATATTTCTGTACCCTTGGCGGCTTTGTGCGAGCGTTATTTCTTAGCGTTACAAACGATAAGGCAAACACAATATAATCTCAGATTTCATCTAGAGTATAAAAATGTGGGATAAACTTTAAAAATAATTTTTTTTTTATCCATTGGCGTCCGAAAAGGGGTGGGGCGTGGTGGCGGCTAAAAAAAAATTGTCAGCCGAACTTTTTTTTTCAAATGATTACATCTTCGCAATTACTTACCATAAAAAATTTATATTTTGGGACCATTAAGGCGGCACACAGATCCATCAAAATCAGTTTAGAAAATGTCTAAAGAAAAACACTTAAAAATTGATATCTAATAAATGTAATTAAAACTTAAAGCATATATTAAGCTATACTAGAAAAATACAAGAAAAATATAAAATTTGGAGAAAATGAGGAGCATTTCAAAAATAGTGCACTTTTTAAAATTTCAAACCGATATATCTCAAAACTGAGTACAGATATTCAATTGAAAAATTCGTCACATTATAGAACTACATAGTTTTGAATGTTGATAAGCATTTCAAGTTGGAGGTTGTAAGGTGAGGGAGGTGGTAAGCAAAAATGTCGAAAGTTTTGAGAGATTTTTTTAGGGCTCTTATGAAATATAGAAAGTTCAAATTGCACATGATTACATCTATTTGATGTACATAGGAAAAAAAAATAATTTGTTCCACAATTATTATAATATAAAAAGTATGATTTCGACTAATTACATTAAATCAACTACGAGGGTCGTTTGATAAGTCCCTGGCCCAAGTAAAAAAAAAGCATTTTTTCCGGAAATTTTTTTTTTATTTTTCAACATAATCTCCCTGGAGGTTAATACATTTGGTCCAACGTTTCTCAAGTCCTTTCATACCGTTCAAAAAGAAATTTTTGTCACAGTCTGCAAAAAATTGGGAAACGGCGTCTTTCACCTCTTGGTCTGATGAAAATTTTTGTCCACCGAGGTGAGTTTTCAATTTGGGGAACAAAAAAAAGTCACATGGGGCCAAGTCGGGCGAATAAGGTGGGTGGTCAACGATCTCATACCGCAAATCGTGTAATTTGGACATGGAAACCGCGCAGGTGTGGACAGGGGCGTTGTCGTGGTGGAACAAGATCTTCTTTTTCTTCAAACCAAAAACAAACTGTTACCTACAGAAACCTGAAAAAATTCATGAGACCGTTCGAAAGTGCCATCTACCTAGCGATAGCAAAAACTTTTTCTTGAAACCACGTTTTGTCATTTGGGCCAGGGACTTATCAAACGACCCTCGTAATAACCAATAAATTAAAAGCTAAGAACTTTAAATTTTGTACGAGCACCTTACAAGAGAAACATCACAAATTTTACGATTCCCTTACCTCCTCTACCACCTCACATACAAATATTTGGTTTCGTGAATGTAAAATATACCGAATCTTATGAAAATTCTATGCAACTCCGTCTATGAAACTAATATTCTAGGAAATATTGGACGTAATCCATGCAAACAATTAAAAAAATATTAATATCCTCCCACCCTTTCTTTCACCCCTCACCCATCCACCCATAAAAACTCAAACTTGCATAAATAAACGAATGAAATATTGATTACATGTACTGGAGCTATTGATCATATTCTCAATTAAGTGTTAAATTGACAACAGCCCTGACCAAGAACCCCTTTTCACTTAGTCTTCCCTAATCACTCTAACCTGCATATTGACTTCCCACGCGTCCTCAACTTGTCCCAAGAATAATAAAGTTTCGCCGGACTTGTTGGCAGTTTATTTATTATAATCGCAATCAGTTTTAAAAAACTTATTAACTGAACCTCACTCGTTCCGAAAAAATTTGTTTTGGTCCGTACACTCCTTCTACACGCTCCCCCAACTAATTTTTTCACATCATGAAAGAGTTGCTATCAAAATGTTTCTTACAAAATTTAAGCTTCAAAAATTTTTTAGGTTTTGAAAAAATTAGTGTGTTAAATTTAGTGAAACTGTGCAGTTTGTATGAGGGGTGATAGAAGGAGCGGAGGGTTTTCAGTGTTTTTCCAGTAATAACTATTAAGATCATGCAACTGACGTTCATACTTTTCAAGGAAATAAATTTTATGTAAGGTTCTGGAAATGTATCTCTTTGTATGGGATGGGGTGGAAGGAGTGAAGCTAATCAGTTAATTTTTATCGATTTTACTAAAAATTCTAAATAAATAATTAGTGCATAATTTCAGCTCGATAAATCTTATACGTACTGAGTAAATTTAGTTTATAGTATTTCAACAAAAAGTGCAGTTTTTAATTTTCCATGAAAGTGATATAATTTCAGATCTATAGCTTTCATACTTTTTGAGAAAATCCGTTTATTGTGAAATTCCGAAACTGAGTCGTTTTGTATGGGAGGGGGTAGAAGGGGTGGAGCGATTTAGCCCGTCATGAACTTAGCCTTACTTTTTTGTCAATTTCGTGTACAAATTTTGAACTCTCCAGCTCAACGCGTTCTCGAGCTAAAGAGGACACGGCCGGTCGGACGGACATCCGCTTTTAAGATTTTTGAGTGATAATATGAACTTCTGTATCATTAATGTTTTCCTACTAGTCTAATTTCTTAGCTTTACAAACTTTGTGGCAAACTAATATTCTCAGATTTTATCTAGAGTATAATTATTATGCGGTTGTTAAGCGCGATCATTACAATGTTACGCAAGCAAATAGCACACCAATTAAGTGGAAGTTTCAAGTAAATAGTGAAACCCACAAGAACTTATGGTTTCCAGGAAAATCTGAAATTGTCATATTTCCAACATCTTCAATTACACTAAACTTTCAATCCCTTAACGAGTTATTCCGCTTTACATCTTCTCTTCCTCCTCTCACAAAACATTTTCACCAATTTTCTTAGAAAAGTATTATGTAAGGAGCTTCTCACCAAATGAAATTAAGCATTATAATTTCCCTTCCTAAATCTGAATTAGCAAATTCACACAAGCTAATTAATTGAATCAATTAGACTTAATCGAATAGAAAATCGACGGATTACGTAAAGAACCGAATCGCTCTAAGCAAATTGAAATCGCCACTTTCACTGCTCTAGAATACACGGGGTTCTCAAAAACAGCCACAACACATATACAACATTAAATAAACCGCGAATCATTTACGTATACGTTTTAAATGTTAAACGGAAAATTTGCATTTCAGGCACCATTTAATTTAATGAATTAGTCACGGCTTTGATTTGAATTTCCCGCTTTCTACTCTGTCTCATTTTAATTATTTCGAATTGAATGAATTTTATTAAATTTTAATCTCACTAAACATGTTTTTTCCGAAAAAGAAAAAAGAAAATTTCGCACAAAATGTTACTGAAATAAACATAAAATTTGCCTGAAAAAGACCGTAAAAAGGCAAAATCATATTACGGATATGTCGTTTCAATTGACATGAAAATATACACGCCAATTCGAATCATACTTAACAACACAAAACTGGATCTTTTACCTTTTCGATTGTTTTGTTTTTCTCCGGGAAGTCAAAAGGGCATGTAACTTTGTAAAGAAAATGTCTTGTGTTCTGTGATAGACAGAAGGAGTTAAGACAACCATATTCAGATGGATTGTCTGATAGCAGGTTGTTGATTTTTTTTAGAAAGAAAAAAATTTATATAAATGCAAAATAAAGAACTCAATGAATTCTAAACTGGATTATCCCTTGTGATTTTTTTTAAAGAAAATCCCATGCATACATATGTGTAATTGAGGTCTTATATGTAGTTACTTTTAAAAGAAATATTGCGAAAGTGGACTTTTTTTAAAATTAAAATGCTTTCCCAGGATGTATCCTTCTACGATGGATGCATATAATTTATTAACTTTATATCCAGCTTTGGATCCTTAGGTTTTATGTTATTTTAATCATCTTTATCCAGACTTTTTTCCATGCTAGATTTTCGATAAGAGCAGCTTCTACCCTATCAAAATCAATTTCCTGTTAAGGCCTCCTGCCGGACAGAAATATTTCTCTTCCACAAGGCATCGGCCTTTAGATGATGCTGGGATTCACTTATTCCCCTAAGCTCATGAACAAAAGCATTTAAAAATAAACTTATTTAAATTTTGTAACAATTTTGTATTGAGTTTTTCCACTGTTTTATTTCGACTAAGTGCTTCCTTGATTATGGTTCTTGGCGTACAACCTAATTTTTTTTTCGCCAAATATCTATCCGGTTTAATTATTTAAAGTTGCGACCACTTTCCTTAATTAAATGTAACATGCTACTATGAATTACGTACAGTTCCACTAGCCGCAAAAATAATCCTTTTGTTCATAAATTTTTCATCGATAAACTAAGGAAAAAGTATCATAGATGTCCCATACAATTGCAAACTATTAATTATCCAGTATTAAACTTCCTGGCGTCGATGGCATTTCTTCTGACAAAATTAAGAGTCCTTCGTTTCCTTTTCAGAAGCGAACAATTCCAAAAGCACTTTTAACTACACCGTTCCGAAGAGCACTGTTAGCTATTCGAGGTGTTTTTCCTTTCTCCTATAAGATGGAACCTTTCTTACCTCGATACCTTCGGGGGTACTGGTAGTTCGATGTCACCTTGAGAACATTCATATATCTGGGTGTAGTGTCGGAAAAGCGTTTGTGTACACGGGAAAACGTTCAGACTCCTTTTGCCTTAATCAGCCAAAGCGACAAGGAAATCGCTCTCGGTGGAAATTAAGGAAGAAAAGAAATCACTCGAGGAAAATCAACAGTGACAATCTAGCATTCCGTGTCGTCGTTTCCTGGTTTGCGGTTGTATCGAAAGGAGCGAAATAAGAGAATCGATTCGCAGAATTTTTACAGACGATTTTCTTATTTTATAATTGTTCAGCGATAAGGTTTTCCGAAGGATTTTATGCTGCCAATTCAAGAGTTTAATTAGAAAAAATATAAAGATGAAGAAGAAATGTAAAGAAAATTAAGTAGTTGAAGGAAATTAGTTGGAGAGAGTTGGGAATAGATTTCTTAGTGCATGAAAAGAACCAGTTGAAATTCAATTTAGTTGTTTTTTAATAACGGAAAGCTCTATCTTTATTGATACAACATAGATAAGACTGTAATAAAAACCTCTTAATTCCATAATTAAATTGTTAATAGCTTCCTTTGAATAGGCGGCTAGCTTTTGGTTAGTCGTTATGGTTTTAGCGAGTCTGAATTCGTAACATTTCGTCAGTGAACGTTAACAATGAAACAAACATCGTTGTGAGATTATTAGAAAATTCACACATAAGAGAGGGGGTCAAAAATTTCGCGGAATGAGGGGGTGGGGTAAAATTAAACAAGTTATTATTTTTCCTCTTCAATATATTCTCCCTTAAGCGTAATACATTCATCACATCTCTTACAAAGTTTATTAATTCCTTCTGAAAAACAGAACAGGACTACCATTGGGCGTAAAACTTTGTACGCAAGGAGGCTGAAGAAGGGCGAGTTCTTAAAGACTTTTTTCAGAAATAACTATGTGCATCATACTTTTGATATGTTTTAAATTGTAGATCAGTAGCATTCAAACTTTTCAGGAAATTCTACATTCTACAATGACGATACAGCCCGAATCGGACCTTGGCCTCAGGTTCCTTAATATTTTTTCATTATTAATTGTGCAAGGATTGTTAGACCTTCGCACAACCTTCTATTCACGAATTTTTTCATTTTCGTAGATTGAGGTTACCAAGGTATTCCCAAGCAGGCAGTGTGCTGGAATTATGCGTCGACCGGGATTTTAACTCACAACCTTCGCATTGTAGATCAACACGCTACCCGCTAGGCTACACCCTAGCTTTTCAGGAAAATCTTGTGTTATTTTGTGCTTTTTCTTTACAGTCGATGCTGAAAGCCCCCTCTGAGTCCCAAAAAATAGGGGCTATGATTATCCGGCTGGTTGTGAAACCTTGAACTTCTTGAGGGTGAGTCGCCTTTACGGAGCCATTGCATTGACTCCTGCTTGATTCAGGCTCATAATGATGAGCCCAACTATCGTCTCCATATTGCGCTGACTTTACTCCAAAGTTCGTCGTTGGAGATTACTTCTGGCCAGAATATTCCTAAAATGCGCCGGAGGCAATGGTTTACGAAAGTCTGTAGTTTCTTGGTAAGTCGAACGGTCACTTTCCACGTAGTACAACCATACAACAACACGGATTTGACGCATGCGTCAAAAACTCGCAGCTTCGTGCGAAGGGAGATCTCACTTAACCTCCAGAAAGGGGAAAGGATACCGAAGGCCTGACGAGCTTTATTTAGGCGAGCCACAACATCTTTTTCGGCTCCGCCGTCCATGCTGACAATGCTTCCGAGATAGCAAAAATCTTGCACCTCTTCCACATCCTGTCCATTAAGAACAATCGGTGTGCTTGCGTTCGAACCCATGTGCATGTACTTGGTTTTACGCACATTTATTTTCAGTCCCGCCTCTTTGCATTTAGAATGCAACGAGCGAACATTTGACTCTAAGTCCGAACGGGTATGTGCAAGCAAACACACGTCATCAGCATAATCAAGGTGACTTAAGATGTTAAATAGTCTCCATTGAAGACCTTTACCTTCCCCACCTTAAGTGAAGCTTTCAACATGTCATTTATTACCACCAGAAACAGGACTGGTGATAACATGCAGCCTTGTCTGACACCCGTTCGCACAGGGAAGCTCTCGGACAGCTCTCCTCTATGCAAGACGCAACACCTTGCATCTTCGTAGGATTCTTTAATCATAGCTATGACCTTATCTGGAATACCTCTCCTACGCAAAGCATTCCATATGTAATCTCGCTTAATGGTAATCATCTTCAATTGACTCTCTGCTTTGCTTGAATAAACTATGCCACTTCTAAATCATCCTTTTTAAAGGCAAGAGTTCCCGTAAATAGATGACATGTCTTCTAAAATGATTTGTGGTGTTTTTTCTTGTTTGGTACGAAACTCAACTTTGTCCATGGTTAGCGTTTTCTTTCCGATTGACTTGTTGATTTGGCAATAACTTAAAAGTTAGTAATTTGATTTGACAGAAACTTTGTATTTGTACATGTGTTGAGTGTTAGTATACCTCCAGGTAAAAATGTTTCCCCCTTCTTTGTCCATTCTCCGTCATTTAACGAAATTTTTGACCTCCCCTCGTAGCACAATGTGTGAATTAATTTTCGTTAATATCGTAGAGAGTTACGTAACCATTGTACAACCGCTGTAAAATTAAATTTTTTTTTCTTGTGCTTTTTTTTAATTATTGAAATTATTCAGAGACTCCACTCTCGCTTCAATATACCTTCCTTGAAATGTAAACTAGCCAACTCGGAAATAATAACACAAACGTAAATAAAATCCTAGTTTTCAACTTTTTTGAGAATCCTGGTACATATTTACTTTATCATCCAGAGAATACATAAGATCTAGCAAAACAATGCCATCAAATTAAAAGAATAGCATTTAAAAAAAAATGTTTGTGCATGAAAAGGCAACAATTTCGGTGAGCTTTAGCTATAAGATAAACTTCATGCATGAAAAGTATTGTACACAGTAACACAGTAAATTTTGTAAGTACTTAGGCTGTATTTTCATGGACACTAAAAGCATATGGGATAATTTTAGAAACCTATTCGTTAAGAGTTCACAGTGGTATATTTTACATAGGTGTAGTCGTATTTTATTACACAAACCGTATCTTTCCATATCTTTGTTATCTGCAGAAACAAACAAACCTTTTATGACAATCTCTTTATGTTCTAAATGAAATCTGAGCATATTTCGTATATAAACTAACTTCAGTAGCGCTAAAAATTATGACAATGACATTTTTTTTACCTCTGAAAAAATCGAATTCAATTGAACATTTTTATTTCATGTTTCAAGAGTAAATTAAACTACAATTTTTAGCCGTACCCCGATTTTGCGGGCAGGAGAAGGGTGAGTGAAGTAAATGGCACCCCCGCTGATTCCGCGTTGCAGGGGAGAGGGGGGGGGGGGTGCGCCAGGGCTTAAGGGCGCAGAGAAGCGGTGGTGTCTAAAGTAAGTTGAAAACAAGCTATTCTAAAACTTTGAGATCGGGGTTTCCCCTTAATTAGCGTAAGAATCTCTTAACCAAAAAAGCCGATTTTTTTTTTATAATTTTTCTGAAACTACAATTTTGTACATTCTTTTGTTTCGAATTGTTCGAATTTGAATCGTTTTCTCTTAGTTTTCGGCTTCTCCATCCGGGTATTTTCAGTCTGTTATTCAGGATCTTATGTGTTTCAGTATTATAATTATTTATACACAACTAATACGATTATAGTAGCATTATACATGTGACACTGCGAACTTATTTATTAGTTTACTAATAAGTAATTTAGCTCGTCTTCATCGTTAGTAGAGTCGCAATGCATAGCACTTTCGTAATTAAGAAGAGCACCTCACTCATCTCTCATATTTTAAAAGTTAAATTAAACAACCAATGGTCATTAAACAACCAATGGTCAGAAAACGACTCGGCATCTTCTTTCTATCATGAAAACACATATATGAAATGGGCAAGTCTAGTACATTCTTCATCATTGTAGTCCTATTGTATGAAAAATGAGATCATTTAGCTGAGAAAAGATCAATATTTTGGTAAATTTCTGTTAAGTAAGCTCAGTATCGCGCATTGTGGAAGAGAGTTGTTCCTGTCCTATGCTTCTGTAGGGGTTTTTAACAGGAATTTGATTGATTTGATTGATTGAAGCTAAATAAGTGTATGACACACAGCCCGTTAATGATAACTTAGGCCTAATGAGTAATTTAACTGTGCTATGTGTCACTGGTATTAGATCCCTGATAAAAATATACAAAACATATCTACAATTAACCCAAATCATTCGATAGTATAAATGAAATAGAAGTTTCAGTGACTCCAGAAGATGATTTTCCTTAGAAATCAGGAAACTACTACTATAAAAGTATATTACATTTAATAAGACCATCATTTTTTGAAATATATTTTAACACGTATCGCTAAACTGCGACTCTTTTTTGTAATATTACAAAGATTACAGTAAGCCATTATATTGTTTTTTTATGTTGCTGTAATTAGCGTTTAAGCTACATGAAATGGAAGTTATCGGTTCGTGCTGGATGTAATTATTTCGATGGAATGGAATGTCGAGAAGTACGTAGTCTTTTAAGGATCTAAAAGGTATTTTGAAGGAGAGAGCTCCTTATAAGGGTGGAGAGTCGATTTCACCTGAAATTAATTTAACTGCGACTGTAGCACTAAGAATAAATCGCCTATGTTCGAGTGACTCCAACGAAAGCAGTTGAAGGCATATTGGATCTGACCAGGGAAGGCCCTTGAGAACAAAAAGTTGCTATGGTGCACATTTCAACATTCAAAGGCATACAGTTTAAGGTACATCAGTCATAAAATAGCTTTAAGTCATTTCCCAAAAGTAGATTATCATTCGTACAGGTGATAGCACGAAATATTTTCGCATCGTTAGCATACAAGAGAAAATTTGAGTTGGAGATGACCGAATTGACGTCAATAATAATAAAAAATAAACAGAAGTGGACCAAGATGGCTACCCTAAGGTACACCAGACGTGTTAGGAATAATCGATGAGACAGCATCTCGAAATTGTACTTGTTGGGTGCGATTAGAAAGATAGGATTTGATCCACGTACTAAAAATAATAAGAGATCCGAGTGAGCGAAGCTTGTAAATTAGTATGTAGTGATTAATTTTATCAAATGCCTTACCAAAATCTGTATATATACTGTGAACTTGTTTGTCTGCTTCGATCGCTGGAATCGCAAGATTTTAAAATCCCAGCAAGTTTGTTCTGGATCTGGATCTGGATCCGTGTTGGGTTGGGCTTATGAAAGGTGAGAGAAAATTGCCTCGAATAATTTTGAATCACTAGACCTAGCTACAGGCCGGTAATTACAACATCCTTTGCCTTTCTTCAACAGGGGAGTATTTGTCGAGTATTTCCTTAAACTAGGGAAAACCCTACAACACAGAGATTCGTTAAATAAGGAGCTAAGGGGAGATAAAAGTGCAGAAGTGTACTTTTAAGCACAACGGATGGTACATCATCTGGGGCTATTAAAACTATCAGCAATGTTCGTGACTAACTTCGCTACAGTGAGTTCAGCAATAGAGAGATCCTTAATCTCTATTGTAGTAATGGGAAATTTTTTCAAGCATTGAAAATGTTTAAAATTAACATCACATTCTGGGGCATCAAATGCAGCTTGAAAACTATCCCCAAGCTGCTAATTATCTTAGGGCCGTCGCTAACTTCCCCTTCAAAAGACAGAGTCGCAGGAAAACCATCTGTTCGCCTCCTAGAATTGACGAAATTCCAGAAATGCTTAGGCTTGTCCTTAAGTGTCTTCGTTATTTCAATCAGAACACTGATAGGCCGATTTTGATTTGGTAAGAAATAAATTGCTTAACTCAGAGTAGCAATTATAGCCAGATTCAATCTTTGAGAGACAGTAACTCTTCCATGCTTTAGTCTTAATTTTTTTTAGGTTTAACCATGGAAATCTTTTACAAGTACTTTCTCTCATAATCGGCACGTAGTGAGTGTAACAACCAAAGATACTATTTTAAAAATTATTAACAGCAGTTTTAATGCATGTTTCGTTAAGTACGCACGAGCAATCGCATTTTGAAATATCTTCATGGCAATAAAGTCAGCCGTATTACAGTTAAAACGGCGATGAATGTGGGAGGTAGCGGAATGAGAGGACCCCCCGGCAAGCATTCCACCAGCCAACTACCGATGCTGATGAACTTGTCTCATCAAAATTTAGTCACAACTTTTAAATCTACTTTAATTTAGATTCAAATGGATTCAGTTTTTGACATCAAGTCGCAAGTTTTGACCTAAAAAACTAGATTTTATTTTGAACTCACCGCGCTCAGCATTTTGGCCTCAGTGGAACCACTTTGCGGCACATTTTGAAGGATGATTTGCATTTGTTTCCATATAAAGTGTTAATTGGCAAACTGGACCACTGTGCGCCGTCCGCCGTAAGATTAAGACTCAGCGCGCTATAACTTAAAACACCGGAAGATAAAAAGTTCATTTTAGGTGGATTGTACGATAGATGCGTCCTGATCTCTAGCGTACACCAAATTCGTGTGTTGTAAGTAGTAAGGAGCAGGCGTGGAAACACTATAACCTAAAGCTAAGAATTTTAATATATTAAAAATGGCTCCAGCTAGAAAACTGAAAATCGGCATTATTATCGGAGGGTTTGTGGGACTTAAAAAATAATTTAATTTTTTAATCCGTTTGGGTCCAAAAATGTGTGGATAAAACTAATTATCAACTCCAAAATAGACGGGCTCAAGCCCGGATGAGAAAGGAGGAAGGAGTATGGAGTTAAACTGAATGGTCAGCAACACCAGTGCGTCTCAGGAAATAGGCAAAAGTATGACATAATTGGACTCGCAGCATAGCTGTGAGAACTCCAGCATATCATATTTAGCTGAAAACTCCCACCCTATTTCTACTAGGGTGTAGCAAATAAGTAGGACCGGTCCTCCAGGTCGGAGGTTGGGCGAGGCGCCGACAATGCATCACCGGAAAAAAAATCACTGTCCAGAAACCTGAAGAATAGCCTCGGAACGGATGGACTCAACGGCAACTACCCCGCAAACGAAAAATGGACTACTCTATTGGATCTTGAAATGTTGGATCATTATTTAGGACAGGCGCTCTGAAAGAGTTCCTCGAAGAAGTGGCAAAACACAACATCAACATAGCTACCATCCAAGACACGAAATGGTTCGGTAACGAAATCATGGACATGAGATCACACACAATCTATCCAAGTGGAAAATTGTCGGGAAGCTGAGAGTTTGGAGTCGCTTTTGTCGTTGACAAAAAATTTAGTCAGCAGCTCACGAGTTTCAAACCAGAAGTGAAAGATTGTGTGCAATCCGACTACAGACTACATTTTTCAACACTTGGCTGATCAACGTCCACGCACCAAATGAAGACAAGGACGACGTAACTAAAGACGAACTTTATGCCACCCTAGAGACAACTTATGATTCACTGCTCTCGAATGATCTAAAAATTGTCTTAGGAGATAATGCAAAAGTCGGAAAAGAGGAGGCTCATAGAGGAACAACAGGAGGGCACAGTCTCCATGACATAACCAACGACAATGGCTAACGTCTTATTAATTTCGCAAGCTGCAAAAATATGATTGTAAGTTCTACGTACTTCCCACGTCGCGACATTCACAAACGAACGTGGGCATCACTAGATGGTCACACCTTCAACCAAACAGACCACGTTCTAATTGAGAAAATGGCTGCTTCCAGCATACTTGATGTACGAACCCTTCGCGGTGCAAATTGTAACTCAGATCACTATCTAGTCAGAGCCAAGCATCGATGCCAAATAGCTTGTCGTGGATGTTCGAAAACTAGCAGAGCTCGCAAATTCAATGTCGACAAGCTTAAAGACGAAACGTTGGCGGAGGTTTACATGTCAGCATGTAATAAACACCTGACACCAATATCTAAAAACATCCAAAATATGCCAGTGGCGAATGTGTGGATCAAAATACGAGACGGCATTAAATCCTCCGCAGAAGAGGTGTTAGGATATGAAGCACGGCGGTAAAATAATGATTGGTTAGACCAAGAATGCCGCGATGCAATAGACAGAAAGAACGAGGTTTACAAAATTTTTACTGAACGACCAACTCGAGCCAAAAAAAGAAAGATATGACGAGCTTAGAAGATATGCGAAAACAAAGGAAGTACCATAATGACAAAATACAAAAAATGGACGACGATATGAGATAAAATAAAACGCGTGAGGCATACGCAATAGTAAAAGACTTGAAAAAAGGATATAAACCAAAAACCAGTCTCTGCAAAGACGCAGAGGGCAACATAATCAGCGACACACAAGAAATCAAAAGGAGATGGGCTTCCTGCTTTGAGCATCTTCTCAACCTCACCCCAATAGCATCTATCACGACAGACAACATTTCAATTGACGCCTCAACTGATGAAGAAGAACCATCATCGACACCACCCAAGCTTGCTGAAATCAAAGCAGCCCTATGTGGCCAAAAACGAAACAAAGCGTCGGGAGTTGACGAAATACTAGTTGAACTTTTGAAAAACGGTGGAAACTGTGTCGCTGAAATACTGCACAACATGATATGCAAAATTTGGACAGAGGAAATCATACCCGACGACTGGCGAAAAAGCATTATATGTCCAATTTACAAGAAAGGAGGCAAACTCTGCTGTGACAATTACAGAGGAATATCATTGTTGTGTACGTCCTATAAAATACTGACAAAAATAATTGAATGTCGTCTTAAGCCCTATACTAATCAGATAATTGGCGAATACCATGGTGGATTCAGAACCGGACGATCTACAACAGACCAGATATTCTCGGTGAAACAGGTGCTTGAGAAATGCTGGGAACATAACAGAAACGTGCACCAAATCTTCGTAGATCTTAAAAAAGCATACGACATCATGCTTGACTTTGGAATTCCCCCAAAATTAGTCCGACCAACAAGACTCACAATGACGAACACTGAATCCCAAGTGAGAATACAAACGATTCCACAACGAGCTTTCGAACGGAATGTGGTTTAAAGCAGGGAGATGGTCTAGCCCCCATGCTTTTCAACTTGGCGCTAGAGTCTGTCGTCTGAAAAATCCCAGTCGACACCAACGGGACACTACTATTCTAGTCCACCCATGTAGAGCCATACGCTGACGACATTAACATCCTAGCAAGATCCTTCCCTGGTACTAAGAAGGTCTTTATCAATCTTGACTAATGAAAGAAAAACAAAAGTAATGACGCAGACAAGAAGGAGAACGCCAATCAGACAAAAAATAACAATTGCGAAACATAATTTGAAGAGTGTGGACAACTTCATATATCTTGGGGCTAATCTAGCAAAGGATGGTAATGAAACAGACGAAATCAATCAAATGACGGATAATACTTGCAAATAAGACGTATTATTCGGTACTTCCAATAAGAAAGTGAACAGGAACAATAAGCTGCGGATATATAAAGCTATTATACGACCTGTGCTCTGTTACGGCAGCGAGACGTGGACATTAACGCGAACTTCCGAAAAAGCAGTTAATGCATTCGAAAGGAAAGTTATCCGAAGAATTTTGGGACCTATGAAGGAAGGAACAGAATGGCGAATAAGATACAACCATGAATTGTATCAACTCTACGACGAGCCAGAAGCTTCAACGTTCATCAAGCTACGTAAACTACAGTAGGCTCGCCATGTAGAGCGAATAGAGGGCAGAAGAATCCCTAAACGTGCTCTTAAAGGCAAAGCGAGTGGTAACCGGCCAGTAGGCAAGCCACGCAAGCGATGGGAAGACTCGGTTGATGAAGACAGCAAAGCCATTTTAAAAAATTAGCAGCTGGAGGATGCGGTCTTTAGATCGAAGCGATTGGAGGCGACTACTTCAGGAGGCCAGGGTCCGATTTGGGCTGTCGCGCCATTGATGATGATGAAAACTAATTATCGGTTGAATTTAATTTTTTTTTCAAATGATTATATGTTCGGAATTTCTCGACGTTCATATTTAAGATCCATTTAGGTGGCTCAGAGGAGGGTCAGAGGATGCAAATAAAAGTACTTAAAAATTAATTTATCGACTATTCTTTGAACTACGTAACTAAAATTTGAAAACTTGAAACTTGGGCAGTTCAATAAAGTTCAGTAACGTTTTATTTTTCAACTTACATTGTGACATAAAAGTAAGGGCACTTTGCAATTAAGATTAGTCTGGGAAATGATATTAAGAAATTTTTTTTTGTAAGCAGGTTGGACTGTCCTTAATTATTATCCCAAAAATTAGCGCGGACTGTTAATCAGTTTGCTTACAGCAGCTAGTTGAATGGGTACACCTCAGTAGTCCACGGCGATTTTTGTTTCATGTCCTTGATCGACTGAAAATGGGTTCCACGTAATTTCAATTTCGAGGATAGAAAAAAGTCACACGGAGCCAAATCTGGTGAATACTTTGGTTGATTGATGCAATTTGTTTGCTTTTTTGGCCTTTAATTCGGTCACAATTGAGGCGCAATACGATGGGACATTTTCATCGTGGGAAATCCATGAATTCTCCATCCATAATTCCGGCTCTTTCTTAAGGATTTGCTCAAGCAAACGCTTCAATACGGTCAAATTGTACTCCTTATTGACCGTCTGTCTCTTTGGAACGAATCATGATGGACCAAGTTGGATGTCGTCCAGAACGAGGCATGTCTTCAAGGATTTCTCGACTTAAAGGCATTGAACTACTCGAAGGGTCGTGGTTTTTATATTACTGAATCTACGTAAACCTTTTCCATCATTCGCAACGATTCCGCACACGAAATTTGATTGAAAACACAAAATTTGAGACAAACTCTTTCTTTCATAAAAATCGCTATGGACTACTGAGATGTACCCATTCAACCAGCAGCTGATTAACAGCCCGCGCTGATTTTTGGGATAATAATCAAGGAAATATCATTTACCAGACTAATTTTAATTACAAAGTGCCTCCATTGTTTTGTCAGAATGTAATCTTCTTTTAGCCTTTTCCAATTTTCGGATCTCTTGATTTGATGAAGCCCTCAAAGTAGGAGTTTATTGCATCGATGATCTCGCTATCCGACACAAATGATTTACCTCCAAGCCATTTCTTCAGGTTTGAAATTGGGAAAAATCGCAGGGGACTAAATGTGGTGAATATGGTGGATTCATAATCCAATTCAAGTATTTTTGCCATTGAGTGAGCATCCTAGCATTGCCTTGGAAGAAGATCACTTTTACTTTATTATTGTAATAATAAAGTATTGTGATCGACACAAGAAAAAAAAAATTTGCTACTCTAAAATTTTTTTTTTTCGCGTTTCATAACTAAATTAGCCTAAAAATGCAACAAAAAAAAAACCGTCTCCGCCGTACGCCGTACATATGGACTTATATCTCCGAGACCGTTAAAGGCAGAATGTTCGTTTTTGGGTGGATTGTTGATTGGGTAAGTGAGCTCTATTTTCTAAATTTTAGGGGGTGTTAGGTGGAAAGGGGAGGCGGGAGGAGGAAAAAAGTCGAAAACTACACTTACTAATATCTCCCCCACGAATGCAGTTAGAAAGTTGAAAATCAGTAAAGTCATAGAGAATGTTATGGGACAAACTTTAAAAATAATTTAATTTTTTTATTCACTGGCACTACAACCCAAATAGGACCTTGACCTCCTGACATTCAGGTTCCTTAACATTTTTCATTAGTTATTGTGGAAGGGTTGTTATCCCTTCGCAAAACCCCCTTTCTACGAATTTTTTACTTTCGTAGATTGAGGTGACCAAGATGTATCCAAGCAGGCAACGTGCCGGAATTATATATTGCGTCGACCGGGATTTGAACTAACGACCTTCGCATTACAAGATCAACATGCTACCCACTAGGCTACACCCTAGCTTTATTTTAGATTATAACGCTGCAAGTTAGAAAATTCACGGGCTCATTGAACTAATCTCGTATTAAGCTATACTAGCGGAATATGGGAAAATATATAACCTATTTGTTTCACCACTGATGACCCAATTCTATGATGTTCAGCACACAAAACAAGAACAAGATTTGAAAAATAAAATATCAAACGTTAGCTAAAAGATTTTTAGCCATTCAGTAATTCATTGATTACACTTTTTCCGTATCATCCGCCCTTAGAATTTATAATACTCCAGGTCGTCTGTCTTTTCAAAATGTCAGATTGGATCAGCTTGAAAGAACAATGGAAGGCTTTTGATATATGGGTCCCAAAGGCACTTCTTGATCCGAAACAATGTTTTGTTCCCCATCGAAAATCTGCTCGTCGTTCGTAGCCCGCATCCTCATTTCGTCCTAAACAAAATTGAACTGACTGAATTGCCTAAGCAAATTTCTGCGACAAAGACTTATCATAAGGACTTAAGAAGAGGGAGCCAAGATGGCCAATAATAACGAACGGCACAGAATATCTCCGGAAGAATTTATTTTTGGGCATAATTTCAATCAGTCTGTTCGCAGGTTTCGTGAAAAGTTTCTCATCGACTTTTCACTTAAATCCATCAGCAATAAATCATTTTTTATGACGTGGATACACAACTAAAGATTATGCTCGAGGACAAAGTTGTTTTAACAATTTGATTTTTTGGATCATTTTCTTTCGCCTGCTTTTTTTTTATTTGGATTAAATTAAAAGGATTTTGTTGCTTTTTGATGGCTGAAATATACGATTTATAGGTCGGCTGAGCAGTTTTTAATGGACAGATAGATAATGTATTTACTTAAGATTGTGAGTGTTTTTTTTGTCTGTTTTGCTTACGAAATCGGATGTAATTTCATCGCAGATATATGTCATTCCAATAGAAAAACTTTTTAAGATGTTTATTGACATTGATAATGGGAATTTTCGATCTGAAAAACAAATTGAAGGATGGGATTTGGAAAAAAAATCGAATTTGTTTAAAGCTGAAATAATTGCTATAAATACGTTGTTAAACATAGCAGAATTTTTATTGAATTACATGACACTTTAGGGTGGTTGGATGGTATAGATAGGGTTGGCATCTGATCGGCGTCATTAGGCAACGCCCAGTGTTGTAACTGTCATATACACATCAATTGTGCTCATCATACCTCCACGTAGTAGCCACCGGATACTGGTCTTGTCCATCCGGACTTGACTTGCTGAACTGATGGGCGCGAGTACTAATGAAACAGAAAAACTCTAGCACTATAATAATATGGCCCTCCAAGTTGGAGGTTGGGCGATGTGCTAACAACTCATCCTCGGAAAAACCACACCCGTTTCGAAACCTGAAGCAACGCCTCGGACTGGATTGATTCAACGGCAACGACCACGCAAACGAAAAATGGACTATTCCTTCCGATCTTGGAACGTGCGATCCCTGTACAGAGCAGGAGCAGTGAGAGAGCTTCTGGAACAGGCAGCCAAATACAATATAAACATAATTGCACTCCAAAAAACTAAATTGTTAGGTAGCGAGATTACTGACATTAGATCGCACAGAATTTTCAAAAGTGGGAAATCATCGGGAAGCCGGGAATTTGGAGTTACGTTTATCGTCGACAACAAGCTTAAACACCAAGTTACCAACTTCAAATCCGTCAATGAACGATTGTGTGTAATCCGCATCAAAACAAGTTTCTTTAATGTTTGGCTTATTAATGTCCACGCCCCAACGGAAGACAAAGACGACGAAGTTAAAGACGATTTCTACTGCACCTTAGAACCAACATCGACTCCCTTCCGTCGAATGATATTAAAATAGTATTAGGTCACTTTAACGTGAAAGTGGGCAAAGAAGAAACATACATAGGGACAATTGGAAGGCACAGCCTCCATGATATTAGTAACGACAACGGCCAGAGGCTGACTGATTTCGCCAGCAGCAAAAACCTTATTGTAAGCTCGACATGCTTCCCGCATCGTGACATTCATAAGAGAACGTGGGCTTCACCCGACGGAAGAACATTCAATCAAATAGACCATGTTCTAATAGAGAAAAGGACGGCCTCCTGCATTCTCGACGTGCGTACATGTCGAGGGGCTAATTGCGACCACTATTTGGTAAAGACCAAGTTCCGATGTCGAATCGCAAACCGAGGACACCCAAAAACACAACCGGTTCCTAAATTCGACATAGGAAAACTCAAAGACGAGAAAAAAGTTGCGAAATATGTATCAGCCTTGGAGAGGCACTTTGCGACAATGATGAATACCACCGCCAGCAAGCCAATCGAAGAAATGTGGCAAAATATCAAAGATGGCATTACATCTGTCGCAGAGGAGGTGATAGGACAACAACTCCGGCGCAAAAAAAATGATTGGTTCGACTATGAATGCCAAGATGCATTAGAACGAAAAAATCAAGCCTATAAATTATTAACGAAACGGCCGACATGAGCCAAACAAGACAAATACAAGGATCTTAGACGATTTGCAAACAAAATATGCAGACAAAAAAAACGGAAGTACAATAATGACGAAATTAAAAACATGTACGAACAATTTAAATTACACAAAACAAGAGCCGCGTATTCCCTTGTTAAAAGGATGAAAGAAGGATACAAACCGAAAACGATCCTCTGCAAGGATGCAGAAGGAAAAATTATAAGTAGCGCGGAAGACATAAAACTAAGATGGGCACAATACTTTGGACACCTTCTTAACCCGAGCCCATCACCTAAACGAACAGCAGCAGCAGATACAATAGCAGGTATAACTGATGTAACAGCTGATGAAGGATCTACTTTGAGTCCTCTCACACTCGAAGAAGTAAAAACAGCCCTAAGGAACCATCCAAACAACAAAACGCCGGGCACTGATCAAATCCCAGCTGAACTTCTGAAAGCCGGCGACACCTGCATAGCGCATCTCCTACATAGATTAGTCATGGACATATGGACGCAGGAAATACTTCCTGAAGATTGGCGCAAGAGCATCATATGTCCAATTTATTAAAAAGGTGACAAACTCTGCTGCGAAAACTACCGAGAAATATTTCTGTTGTGTTAAGACGTACACAGCAGAGATATTCCTCGGTAGTTTTCTCAGCAGAGTTTGTCACCTTTTTTATAAATTGGACATATGAGAAGATCTTGACGAAAATTCTAGAAAAGAAAATTAAGCCCTATGCTGACAAAGTATGGTAAATACCAAGGCGGATTTAGTGCTGGACGCTCGACCACGGACCAGATGTTCTCAGTTAAACAGGTGCTGGAAAAGTGCTGGGAATATGATATTGATGTGCACCAGATATTTGTTGACTGCAAACAAGCATATGACAGTATCGACAGGCGCGTACTGTATAAAATCATGTTGGAGTTTGGAGTCCCACCGAAACTGGTCCGGCTGACAAGAATGACAATGACTGAGTCTTTGTCACAAGTCGGAGTAGAAAAGGATCTGACTTTCAGTTTTAAAACAGACAACGGCCTTAAACAAGGTGACGGCCTCGCACCAATGCTTTTCAACTTAACAGTCGAATATGTTGTTCGGAAACTTCCCGTTGACACCAAGGGAACACTATGCTTCAAATCCACACAACTCGTAGCACATGCCGACGACATAGATATCCTTGCAAGATCTCTGGAGAGTGCTAAGGAAGTATTTGTAAACCTTGACTCGGTAGCAAGGGAAGTTGGACTACGTATTAATGAAAACAAAACAAAAATTATGACGCAAACTAGGAAAAAGACGCCAATCAGATAAAATATTACAGTAGGAGGCTATAACCTAGAAAACGTAGACAACTTTATATACCTAGTGGCGAACCTATCGAAGGATGGAAGCGAACCCATCGAAATTAAAAGAAGAATAATTATGGCAAACAAAACGTATTATTCGGTACTTCCAATATTTAAAAACAAGAACGTCCACAGGAAAACAAAACTTAAGTTATATAAAACGATTATACGACTTGTGCTATGCTATGGCAGCGAAACGTGGACATTAACTCAGGCGTCCGAAAAAGTCCTTAACGCCTTTGAAAGAAAGGTCCTTAGAAAAATCCTCGGACCTGTGAAGGAAGACTCGATCTGGAGAATACGATACAATAGAGAATTGTATGCCATCTTCGACAATCCAGAAGTGTCAACCCTCATAAAATTTAAAAAGTTGCAATGGGCTGGTCATGTGGAGCGGATGGATGACGGAAGAATTCCCAAACGCACACTAAAAGGGAAAGTCAACGGACAAAGACCGGTCGGAAAACCACGAAAGCGCTGGGAGAATTCGATTAACGCAGACTGCAAATCACTGCTAAGATTTTCAAACGGTCGGACGCGATCACTGAACCGAGATGGATGGAGGCAAAGCATTCAGGAGGCTAAAGCCCGATTTGGGCTGTAGCGCCATCGTAAGTAAGTAAGTGAGTAGCAACTGAAAATTTGTGCTTAATAAAAATCCCACTGTCTGGAGTGGGAATGGAATCCATGACCTATTGACTGTGAAGCGAGCACGCTGCCCATCTTGCATCTTTGTAGGATTACATGCGCGATGCCCAAAATAAATGAGTTTGAATTGCTTCCTTACACACCCTATTCACCAAATTTAACAACATATAATTATATAATTGTAGTATCTGTCTGTTATTTGCTTATAAATGGCTATAAGTTAGTTTTTTGAGTTATTTTAGCATTAAGTAAGCATAAAAACACATTTTTGAAATTTTTGTCTGTCTGTCTGTCTGTCCGACCGCTTTTCACGCACAAACGGCTGAACCGATTGTAATGAAACTTGCACAGTTTGTTAGGTGTCCATCGGAATGAAATCTGCTTTTAGTTTCATTTCACTCCCCTCACGCCTTCTACCCCCTCCCAAACAAAGTGACTCATTTTCAAAATATATATTAATCAAATTTTCTTGGAGACCATAAAGCTATTAATTTGAAATTTGGAATATATTATTTCTATTATAAATACAGTCTTTTGGTATACAAATTTTTTGAGTTTCCTCACTCCTTTCACCACCTCCCATACAAACTACACTTTTTCATCAATTACTTTACACCAAATTTCTCAGTACATGTAACTTCCATCGAGCTAAAATGTTGTATTAAATCCTTAATTAACATTATTATTAATATCGGGAAAAAATTAACCGATTAGCTTCACTTCTTCTACCCCCTCCCATACAATGTGACACAGTTCCACGACTTAACAAGAATTTGATTTTCTTGAAAAGTCTGAATGCTACTGATCTGAAATTTCAAATGTATCAATTGCATGATGATCATAGTTGTTTTCACCAGAAACCCCCTTCTCCTTCCACCACCTCCCATATAAACCGCACTTTTTCATGAAATACTCTAAACGAATTTTCTCAGTACATTTAAATTTCATCGAGGTAAAACTTTGAACTTAATCCTTAATTAGCATTATTATTAATATTGGGAAAAAACTTAACCGAGTAGCTTCACTCCTTCTTCCCCCTCCCATACAATGCGACACATTCCACGACTATACAATATTTCGATTTTCTTGAAAAGTAAGAATGATACAGATTTGAAATTTAAAGTATATCAATTGCATGATAGTTATAATTGTTTCTCGAAAAATCACCAAGAACCCCCCACTCCTTATACCACCTCCCATACAAATTGCACAATTTCATTAAATTCAATGAACTAAGTTTCTCAGTACCTACTCAATTTTTGAAGCTTAAATTTGGTACAAAACATTTTTATAGCTACTCTAGCATGATGTGAAACAAATTAGTTCAGTGCTGTCACCCCTTCTACCACTCCCCACACAAAATTTCTTAACACTGCAAAAATTTCGATTTCATCTATACATAGTATCGTATGATTGGGCTTTACGCACAATCGTAGTCCTGTTATGTTTTTAAGCTTAATGTTATTTTATTTGTTTTTTTTTTTTAAATAACACCAGCTACAATTATTCACATGTCCTTAACGCTTATCAACACGTATATGATCTCGAATGACGGGTTTGATTTGATCACGAGTCTCATAGAAATGGGAGTATCATGCTTTCATTCTTAATAATTTATGGTTCTGATTCCAATAATATACAAACCATTTTCTTCAAAGAGCCATTAAAGAAAGCAGATTATATATCCCACATAATGTATTACTAACTACACTCTCAAAAATTGCTTATTATTGCTATTTTTACGCGGACGAAGTCGCGGGCGTTTGCTAGTTAGTAATATGTACATTATGTGCAATATATAATCTGCTTAGTTTAATGGCTCCTTGAACAGAATGCTTTGTATTTTTTTGGAATCAGAAACATAAATTATTAAGAATGAAACCATGACACTCGCATTTGTATGAGACAGGCTCGTGATCAAATCAATCCGTGAAGAGCGTTAAGGACATATAAATAGCCGTAGCTTGTGTTAATTAAAAAAAATGCCAAATAAAATAACATTAAGCTTAAAAACATAGCAGGACTATGGATCAGACGGTACTATAGAAGAAATCGCAATTCTTGTGATCTTAAGAAATTTTGTACGGGGAGTAGTAGAAGGAATAACAGCATTGAATTAATTTGTTACACATAATGCTAAAGTAGCTAGAAAAAAGTCTTGTACCAAATTTAAGCTTGAAAGATTGAATAGATACTGAGAAAATTAGTGCATTAGTTTTAGTGAAATTGTGCAGTTTGTATGAGAGGTGGTAGCAGGAGTGGGAGGGGTAGGCATCCTTAGTGATTTTTTGAGTAATAACTATAATCATCATGCAATTGAAATATTTTTTCAAGAAAATTGAATTTTGGAAAAGATGACATTATATGAGAGGAGGTAAAAGGGGGAAGCTAATCCATGTACTTTTTCCCGATATTAGTTATAATAATAATTAAGGATTTAGTACAAAATATGAGCTCGATATATATTATATGTACTGAGCAAATTAGTTTATAGTATTTCATGAAAAGTGTAGTTTGTATGAGAGGTGGTGGCAGGAGTGGGGAGATTCAAATAATTTGTATACCATAGATCACATTTATAATAAAAATAATATATTTTAAATTGCAAAATATTCGCTCATATGGTTTTCAAGAAAATTTAATTAATACTTATTTTTGAAAATGAGTCATTTTCTATGGGATGGGGTAGAAGGCGTGGGGGTATTGAAATAAGACCAAACGCAGTTTATATCTCAAAGCATACCAAATAAACTGTGAAAGTTTCATTACAATCGGTTCAACCACTTTTACGTGAAAGCCGGACAGACAGACAGAGAAGAATTTTAAGAACGTGTTTTTCTGCTTAGTTGTTATCCAAATAAAGCAAAACACTAACTTATAGTTATTTATAAACAAATAACAGACAGATACTACAATTATGGTTAAATTTCAATAAAACAAACTTAGCTTGGTTTCCAGGTACACCACATGCAATTCGAACCTATAGAAAAAACTCGTTAAACTACAACCATATGAGAGCCATCAAGTCGTACCAAACCTTAGGGCCAATTAGCCGATGAGACCAGACATCAGGACATGCAATTAAGGAGTTACGGATATTTCGCAATATGTCAAGTGGTTTTCTATGTATCACATTTCCACCCATCGTTCATTACTTACACATACTTTCAGCACAACCATAGCAAATCCAAAAACCTATTAAGACCAGATAGTGGTCGGAGACTTCATCCAAAGGATTTTCATTTCACGCATACCAACTCTAACCATAGTTCCGCAAATTGAATTAGTAACTAAACCTCTGGTATATGAATACCTATACCATTCTCCTCCCTATCACTATGACCAGGTGTATCAAGGACTACGAAAAACGAACGAGCATGAAAAACTCCCAATTAAACACTTGACAGAGAGACGAAGGATCATTTATCATTCAGACAATTGAAGTAAAACTTTTCCTTCTCAATTTCATCCAGCATTCATAGAAAATTGAATCGTGCAACAAAAAAAAAACCCGGGAATCTACGGTCGGGTTTTGTCAAATGTTCTTACTTGATTCCTATATTACTTTTTGTCCTCACGGGAGGAGGCTTATCTTCATAAAAGAAACGATTTGCTCCGTAAATTCGGGCCCAGATTTAAATTGTTCACGAAAATTTTTTGCCATAAATAAAGAAGTAGCGATACAACAACTGTTTCCTAGCAAATTTTTACTACCGATTGCAGCAATTTGAAAGCAAATAACTTCCTTACAGGCGGCCCTGAGAATAACAAGGACTACGGCGGTGGCGGCGGAAATGTTTGGGAGCGATTTATTTGTGTGGGTGTATGTGCGAAAAGATTCACCGAGATTGTTTTGATGAGTGGAAACTCATTTCGGTGTGGAGACAAACACGCAATCAAAATAATGTCCGATCATTTGTTCTTCCATAGCGTTAAAG
This sequence comes from Chorisops tibialis, assembly GCA_963669355.1. Classification (NCBI taxonomy): domain Eukaryota; kingdom Metazoa; phylum Arthropoda; class Insecta; order Diptera; family Stratiomyidae; genus Chorisops; species Chorisops tibialis. The sequence continues at coordinate 293,823,948 of OY770262.1, forward strand.
ATTGATGAAAAGTTTGCTACTAGAACTTGAGATTTATTAAATGTAGTGGGCATATTGTTTGATGGTCTCTTTGAAATGGGGATGATGTTTGAGAGATTTATTTATATGTAATTAATTATTTGGCAACTGTTATTGATAATACTCGTACAATAGTAGGACGGTTATTAGATGTATTGTTCGAACTTAGGAACACGTAAGTCCGATTAATTAGGTAAATGAATCGCGATGAAAATTACCTTAAATCGAGGTGTAGTGAAATTCATTTTCAATTTGTAATAATAATAATAAAGAATTTTGATCGACTTTAAGAAAAAAGCATAATAGAATTATGATTGGGCGTGACGCCCAATCATATAATACTCTAAATGAAATAGGAAATAGTTTATTATACTGGAAAATATGCCATCTTAAATTCTTTCGAATAGTGAATTGTGACTTTTGTACGGGAGGTGGTAAAAGGAGAGGGGGAAGGTTTGTAATTTTTGTATATAACACCGAACGTAGTATACAAAGTGTTTCATGCCGAATTTAAAGTTTGTAGCTTTCATAATTTTCGAGGAAATTGAACAATTTTTGCCTGAATTTATGCATTCTTATGGGAGGTGGCAGAGAAAGTGGTGGGTTTTTGGATGATTTTGAATCTCCTTTTCAACATCCTAATCATATTGCTTTGTTACTCATGTGCCCGAAGAAGAAATACTTTTCTTGAGTTTTCAATACAAAAATTTGTATGGGAGGTGGTAGAAGGAGTGAAGCGAAGTTAATATTTTTTTTAGCATTTATTGCAATTATTAAGGGACAAATTGTAGCAAAATTTTAAGCTTGTACTTTTTCTAGTTTCAATAAAAATCGATTAAATGCATTTTATCAAAATTGTGCATTTGTATGGGACGGGGTTTAAGGAGTATTCGAATCAAAACCAAATTTTTTGGCATCAATGATACTTGTAATAGTATACTTTCCTCAAAATTTAAAGTTCATAGCCTTGACGATTTTGGAGAAAAATAATTTTGTTCAAATTCTGAAATTTCGTTAAATTTGTATGGGAGGGGGTAGAAAGGATGAAGTGAAGTTGATAATTTTTACAAAATTGGTTGCAATTGTAATAATATTAATTTTGACAAAAATTAGTTCTTTTAGCTTTTCTAGTTGCGATGCAAACCGAATAAATGCATTTTTGAAAATTTTACATTTGTATGGGAGGGGGTAGAAGGAGTAAGGAAATCAGAGCAATATTTTTTTACAGTAATGGTATTCTTATTATAATACTATTACCTAATTTTCAAGTCATTAGCTGAAACGGTTTCGGACAAAAATCAATTTCTTTAAATTGCCAAATTTCATGAAATTTGTATGGGAGGGGGTAGAAGGAGTGGGGGGATGTGGCCCGTTCACGAACTTAAAGTTACTTTTTTGCTAAAAATGATATATGAAAAATTTCAGCACGATAGGTCAAAGATTTCGAGAGTTATGTTGTAGACAGGCGGACAGACGGACAGACGGACAGACAGACGGACAGACGGTCACTCGGAATCGAGATCTTTGAGCAGCAACAAATGTTTCTGTACCCTTGGCGACTCTGAACGAGCATTATTTCGTAGCGTTACAAATGGTAAGGCAAACACAATATACTCTCAGATTTCATCTAGAGTATAAAAATTGATACTCTGAAATTTTTTTTTTTTCGCGTTTCATGACCGTCTGACTGTACACCCAGCGAATAATAATTTCCAAACCCTTGTAAATAGAAAGTTAATTTTTTTTTCGACTAAAGATAGATTCTGATTTCAGGCAGATACCAATTTTTTGGGGGTAAAAGGGTTAATAGGGCGGCAGCACCGGTAGCGCTAGAAACAAAAACTACACATTCGAATATTTTAGTTTGGGCTCTAGCTAATAAATAATATAAATCTAAGTTTGCAGATATGGCCGAAATTCGGTTAGAAAATCTTAATAGGACGTTTTTCTTTGAGCACTGATATCGAGAATGATAGTGATTCCTTTTTTATGAAACCAATTCTACTAATTTTCGACTCAAGCGCCATCCGTATGGAAGAAGTAACGCTAAATATAGTGGTGTTATCAAAACTTCGTGTCAGTAAGATAAATAAAAAGCGTTGTAGAAATAGTGTGGCTTTGACAAAAAGGGGGTAAGTCAGTTTTCGAGTTAAATTCATTATCCCTGGATTCCGGCAGAGAGTACACGTGCCGATCACTATCAGAAACGACTTATCCATGGCGCATAATAAACTTAAAATACTCAAACTTAAAATACTCATACAAACGGCAATGTCGAGAAATGAAGAGAGTTACTGAAACGAGATATCTAGGGCTAATCATAGATCATCAACTTAAATTTGACAAACATTTTGCTGTGCTCTGTAACAAGGTAAGAAAATGCAACTATATATATGTACAAATGAACATTCGCGAAATATCGTCTTATCCTGATTACTATAACCTAGGGTGTAGCCTAGTAGGTAGTGTATTGGTCTTGTAATGCGAAGGTCGTGAGTTCAAATCCCGGTCGACGCAATATATAATTCCAGCACATTGCCTGCGTGGATATACCTCGGTCACCTCGATCTACGAAAATGAAAAATTCGTAGAAAGGGGGTTGTGCCAAGGGCTAACAACCCTTCTACAATATTTAATATAAAAAAAATGTTAAGGAACCTGAATATCAGAAGGCCAAGGTCCGATTTGGGCTGTAGCGCCATTGTAGAAGTAGAAGATTACTATAAAATTGTCAGTCTACTTTACTCTGGTTCAACCAATTTCAAACTTTGGTATAAATATTTCGGGTAGAACTCGCAGAGCTTACACTAAATCCCTTCTTATTCTTCAAGAACTAATTCTTAAAATCATACTAAGGAAACATTCCCATTAACATGAAATATCAACTCGTAGATGCCTGCGAATCCATACGTAAGCGTGTAAAATTTGAGTATGACCAAGAACTTCGACGGAAGATTCTTCAGTGCCCTACAGGCATTAGATCGTACTGGTCAATCGTTAAAACGGCCAACAACAATTTCAATTCTTCATCAGTAACACCTCTTGTTGATGGCGACCGTACCGTTATAGATCCTGTCGAAAAATCTAAATTACTAGCGGCAAGTTTCGCTAGAAAGTCACGCCTCCTCCTTCAAACCAATCGCTTCACGCTCCAAATAATTCTGGTTTTTCATTGCCTAAACTACATTTTCGCACGAAACTTATTTCTAAAATCCTTCAAGAGCTCTATATCCACTAAACTGCTGGTCCAGACGATGTTCCCCCCATTACCCTTAAAAAACGATGTTCTTCTTTTGCTAAACCTCTTTGAAATCTTTTCTCTCTTTCCTACTCTTCTGGGTGCTTTCCACGTAAGTGCAAAGTAGCGAAAGTTCAGCTAATTCGCAAGAAAGGAAGCAAAGCGAACCCCGCCAACCACCGCACGATAGCCATTACTTTAGTGCTCTCGAAAGTAATGAAAACTACTACGAATCGCAAAATCGTTCAATATCTCGAGGATAACCAGCTATTTCGGGATCGTGAGTGTGGGTTCCATTCTGGAAGGTCAACGGGAGATTTTTTGGTATACTTGACAGAACGTTGGAACTCATGCATACATAAACAAGCCGATTGTCAAACTCTTCCACTTGATATTGCAAAAGCTTTTGACATAGTTTGACATGAATATCTTATAGGTAAGCTTAGAGCCATAGGTCCTAATGCTACCCTTGGTCAATGGATTGCGAATTTTCTCTCTGAATGCACTATATGAGTAGTACTTTCTCTTCTCCTTCACTTTCTCCTTCCCAATAAATTCCGGCGTCCCTCATGGCTCCATTTTATCTCCAAGTCTTTTCTTGGTTTTCATCAACGGCCATCTGTCGTCCACTCTCAATCCAATCTACAGTTTTGCGGATGACAGTACTTTAGATAACACCTATGAATTTGACTCTGCTGCGGAATGAGAACAAGCATTCTATTATTTCCAATCGCATGGAGTTATTCTGTTCGCTGAACTCGGATCTCAGCTTAATTCTAGAATGGGGCAAGAAAATAGAGTAGAGCTCAACCCATCCAAAACACATGCCTGTCATCTATCCCTCAAACGTGATGTTCCAGTATTATCTTAAAATGCGGCCTTCTGGTGGCGTTCACCTTTGCACCTCGGATAACTTCACACTTCTAGGCGTTAAAATCAATGATCACCTGAATTGGGCCCAGCACATCTTTAATGTTGCCCCTGACGCCTCTAAACGTCTAGGAGTTCTTCGAAAGTGAAAAAAGAATTTCACGCCGAACGACTTCACAACCATTTATAAGACATAAATTTGACCACGTTTAGAGTAAAATTCACATATTTGGGCTGAGGTACCCAAGACACACCTCGCGTTGCTCGACAGTATTTAAAAACATGCATTCCGACTAATTGGAAATGAGGCCAATACGTCTTCTATCGATTCTCTCGAGCATTGCAGGAATGTCGGAGTACTCAGCATTTCCTATCGCTACTTCCGTCATCCATTTTCCGAACATCAAGACACATTACCAGCAATGTCCACCGTCATTTTCGTTTTTCTCCACCCAAATTAAGCTGATCCAAATTTTTTTGGACGAAAAAACCAAAATTCTGGACTTCTAAGCAAGATACCATGTAACTCCAATTGCTAAATATTGCAAAATTAAGAAAATATGCCTTGACAAAATTAAAGTTTCACGTTTCGAATTATAAAACCAAGTACATGCACATGGGTTCGAACACAAGCACACCGATTATTCTTAATGGACAAGATGTAGAAGAGGTGCAAGATTTTTGTTATCTCGGAAGCATTGTCAGCATGGACGGCGAAGCCGAAAAGGATATTAAGGCTCGTCTAAATAAAGCTCGTCAGGCCTTTGGTATCCTTTTCCCTTACTAGAGGTTAAGAGAGATCTCCCTTCGCACGAAGCTGCGGGTGTTTTTGACGCATGCGTCAAATCTGTGTTGTTATATGGTTGTACTACGTAGAAAGTGACCGTTCGACTTACCAAGAAACTGCAAACTTTCGTGAACCAATGCCTCAGGCGCAGTTTAGGAATTTCTGGCTAGCAATGATATTCAACGGCGAACTTTGGAGTACAACTGGACGAGACTAAAATAGACATTGAGATTCCAAGCCAGAAGTGGTAGTGAATTGGTTACACCTTGAGGAAACCAGATCGAAACATTGCCAAAGAGGTTCTGCATTATAATCGCCAAGAAAGACGTCGGGTTGTTCGACCATGTAGCACATAGAAGCGTGTAGTTGAGCAGGGGGCCAGAGGAATAAACAAGTCCTGTGGAAGAGAGTTATTTCTGGCCTATGCCCTTATAGGGGGTCTTAACAGGAATTTGATTTATTGATTGTTTCGAATTGCAAGTTTCGAGGTTCTTTCACATTTTTCGGTTTTAAGTAAATTTTATTGAATTTCTTTGTACTATTTAATTGGAACGCTTTAACGACGTTCTTTGGTGATATATGAAAAATTTTTTTGAAATCAAGATTACAAACAACTCTTAAGCAGTATCAATAAAATTCCTAAGTTCAATTTCACCATCTTCTTTTCAGTTAACCCAAATTCCATACAAACCACGATGCAAATATTACACGCTCTTCGTGTAGTTAAAATTAAAATACATCGCACACAATTATTTAAAAAAGTTTTCCGCCAACGGCACAAAAAAAAAGATCCAAATTAAAAATTCTTTCAATAAGACATTCTGAAGGTGTTTTGCCATCAGGAATGTACAGCATTTCAATTATTCGCCTCAAACTTCTTCCATTATTTTTCTTGTTCTGAGATGAAAACTAGAAGGCCGTTATCGTCTTGAAAAAATTCCGAAACGTTTACTGATGACGATGGTATTCGGAAAGTAATTTACGCCTTCACTTCTTCTCAATACTTTGCTGATTCCTTTCTCGAAATTTCTTACGTCCCACCGTTATTTTATCCTTCATTTATAAACTGATCTAAATCTCTATGAAAAAGGAATAGCGAGTTCGTGTTCATATAAAAATATGACTGGTATGATTGTATACGTCGTACATTTTGATGGAGTTCACAGGAACCTCTCTAGTTTCCAGTTCTATCCCTACTCGTACATATATTATGGCAATATAAGATAAGCGGTAGAAAGGATAATGCCCCCTTTGAAATGTCTTTATAGTTAATGTCGAGCGATTTACGTAAATGAATTATCACACTAGCGCCAGCATAGTTTTCATTTCAATGAATAGTCGTCGATTGTGTATCTCAGTCACATAGTTGTCATGATTTCAAGGGAAAGCTCAATTTCTTGTAACTTTTTCGGAATAATGTGCTACGGATTATGATGATATGAATTTTGTTGGGAATTATTGGTATGGCTTAAGATGGAGCATTAAGAAAATGTGTTAGGTCTAAGTTTTTATTGTTTTCATGGATTATTATTAAGCTAATTACATTTACTCACGAAATCCTTTTGATTACTTCGAATATTACCTGAAAAGAGAAAACAAAGTGTTTAGTAAATGAAAATCTTGCTAGTTTTGATATTTAATCGCAATAATAGTGGTCTTCTAGGGCATATAGACAACAAAAAAGAAATCTTTTTTTACAACATCCTTAATACCTTTATCAGGCTAGAGCCACTTAAAAACACAACAAAAGCTCAATCATGTGGTACCCTAGATGAAATGAGAAAGAGTTTAGTGTACCGGAAAATATATCATCTCAAATTCTTTCTTAAACTGAATAGAGACTTTTGTGTAGAAGGTGGTCGAATCAGGGGGAGCTTTGCAATTTTATAAATGACACCAAACGTGTTATACAAAAAGTTTCGTGCTGAATTTGAAGGCTTTCACAGCCTCCAATGAAATTTTACATTAATTTCGTCATTGGGGCATTTGTATGGGAGGTGGCAGAGGAAGTGAAAGGTTTTGGATGATTTCGAAATGCTTTATTGACATCCTTGCCGCCATCCTTTGCTCTAATTTTAAAGTCGATAGCTCTCACATGATCGAAAGAGAAATACTTGTATTGAATTTCTATTATAGATGTAAGATGTTTTTTTAGACGCGAAGAACTTTAAATTGACAACACTGTTTTCTTATTTAACAGTTTCTAATTGTTTTGCCTCCCATCGGAGCGACGCTTGTAAATTGTTCAAATTTAGCATTGCTGTTGAATTACAATTTCATTAGAAAATTTTGTTCAGTGATGAAGCACACTTTTCCTTAAATGTCAATAAGCAGAACTGCCACAATTGGAGCGATGATAATCCACTAACCATTGTCGAAATACCATTACATCCAGAAAAAGTCACCGTTTGGTGCACTTTTTGTACCTGTGGAATCATTGGTCCATATGTCTTCAAAAATGATCATGGTCAGAACATTACAGTCAACGGTGAGCGGTACACAGACATGATTACTAACTTTTTTTGTGCCTCATTTAGAAGGCATTAATGTCGCAGATATATATAACAGCAAACACCATTGTATTGAAAATTACTTTATTGCTGACTGAATATTAGCAACCAAGAAAAAATACAAATTATTGTATTTTTTTTGTAAAAGTTTGAAGCCAAGTTAAGCTTGGACACAATTTTCGAAAATTTCCGAATCAAAAAATATTCCTACATGAGACAGACTATCAGGTACTCCTTTTATATATCCTCCTTGGTTGCTACTAGTTATTCACTCGCCTCCTCCTGTGCCGTTTCATTTTTTCACATCCTGGTCAGGCAAATCGCAGTCGTTGCGCTTGTTTCTCACTGACTCTAACAACTCTCATTGATTGTCAAACAAAACCACCAACTCGTGGAACTGGTTCTACGTTAATTCTCAGAAATTTTCTTGATCGCAAAATGTTTCAAAACTTCGTGACCCAACTTTGTCGTTTGGCTACCACTTTTCAAAAAAATCGAGCCGAACTTGATTTGCTCTCTTGAGCCTCGAAACAAGGCTTATTTAGTTCAGGCTTCTCACCTTTCTTTGTGAGGTCTAGATAGCTCAGTGGTCAGCACGTCCGCCTTGCAACTTGAAATCCCTGAATTCTAACCATACTAACTGCATGATATTTCCTTAGCACCTAAGGCAAGGCCTGCTAACATAAGCCTTACTGACGAGTCCGTCGTAAAAAGGCCTGGGACGAAACACAACATAGCGCAGTAGCCGCTCACTCGCTACACTCCCACCTCGGTCCTACTTAATGTATATAGAACTTTTATGTGGGTGTATTGATTACAGCAATCATTCACACCTCATGCCAGAATAATACAAGAAATCGGTAAAAGGATGAGGTAGTATGGCTGCAGATACGTGTTCATTCTATCCCGGTAAAGTGTCTGCGCGTTCATTTTGCTCGCTGTCCAAGATTAGTTCTGCTTGGTATGGTTTTGCAGTAGTCACGAGGACTCCGCTCCTCCTTGATCGACCACTGTTTGTTGTCTTACAATAATTAATACGTTATGCTAACAATTTCCATTACCACAGAGACCGAAACGCATTTATATGCTGACTTTAGCAAAGACTTCGACAACCTTTTGCGCAAAGTACTTCTTACGGAGCTTAGAGTTAAAATGCTTGAATTTTTAAAATAAATCAGCACGCTCTAAATCAATGATCCTTGATTCTGGAGTATCACAGGGAGACCATCTGCAACCGCTGCTATTTTTACTTTTTATTAATGACAATAATGGATGGTATGAAAAGCATTGAGAGTTTGCAAACACTATTTTCATTTTTTTAAGTTTTGAATGGTACAGTGATAAAACACGCATAGATTAGAATAATTTTTTCCGCGTTTTTAAAAGGTTCAAAGCCCCTGAAACAAGTTCAAGCTAGGGTATAGCCTAGTGGATAGTGTGTTGGTCTTGTAATGCGAAGGTCGTGAGTTCAAATCCCGGTCGACGCAATTTATAATGCCAGCACATTGCCTGCTTGGATATACCTTGGTCACCTCAATCTACGAAGATGAAAAATTTGCGGAAAGAGGGTTGTGCGAAGGACTAACAACCCTTCCACAATAAGTAATGAAAAATGTTAAGCAGCCTGAATATCAGGAGGCCAAGGTCCGATTTGGGCTGTAGCGCCATTGTAGAAGAAGTAGAAACAAGTTCATGTACTGCAAATATCTTAAGCGCCATGTATTATGTACTACTGAAGTATTCATTTGAACTCTTTTGATATTTCCATTTATTGATTTATGTATTATTTTTAAGATGAATTATATTTTATTGATAATAAAAGTTAGTTGTCCTCCGTCCTCAACACTAGTTAAAAATGGTTTCAACTTGATATTTGATGCAGATTTAAAATAAGCGCTCCCTGTTGTGCTAGTAGAGATCGGGACTTTTTGTATTCACATCCCCATCGTAACAATTACAAGATAAATCCATAGATATAATTATAATTGAAGTGTCAGTCTGTTATTTGTTTATAAATGACAATAAGTTAGTGTTTTGCTTTATTTGGACTAAAACTAAGCAGAAACACACGTTTTTCTGTCTGCCTGTCTTTCCTGCTTTCACGCAAAAATGGCTAAGCCGACTGTAATGAAACTTTCGCAGTTTATTAGCCTCGAAATGTAATCTGCGTTTGGTTTTATTTCAATATCCCCATGCCTTCTACCCCTCCAATACAAAATTGCTCATTTTCAAAAATAAGTAATAATCAAATTGTCTTCAAAACTATATGAACGAATATTTTGAAATTTAGAAATTATTATTTTTATTAAAAATGTGATCTATGGTATACAAATTATTTCAATCTTCCCACTACTTCCAACACCTCCCATACAAACTGACCTTTTTCATGAAATACTCTAAACAAATTTGCTCAGTACGCATAACATTCAACGAGCTCAAATTTTGTACTAAATCTTTAATAGTCCTGTAATTAATATCGGGGAAATGTAAACCGATTAGCTTCTCCCCTTTTACCCCCTCTCATACATATGACACGATATCACAACTTTTCCAAAATTTGATTTTCTTGAAAAGTATGAAAGTTACTGATCTGAATTTTAAAATATATCAATTTCATGATGATTATAGTTATTGCCCGCAAAATCACTAAGAGCCCCCCCCCCCCCTTCCACCACCATCCATACAAACTGCAAACTTTCACTAAGACTAATGCACTAATTTCCGCAGTATCTAATCAATTTTTTAGGGTTAAATGAGATACAAAACCTTTTTATAGTTACTCTAGCGGAATGTGAAACAAATTAGTTCACCCCTTCTACCACTCCCCATACAAAATTTCTTAAGATCACAAAAATTTCGATTTCATCTATAATATCGTTTAATTGGGCTTTACGCACCATCGTAGCCCTGAGGTACTCAATTTGTTAGGGTGTAGCCTACTGAGTAGCTTGTTGGTCGGGAGTTCAAATCCCGTCCAACGTTTAATTTTCATACTCTATTTGAGTGGGTATTATACATATAGTGGCTAACTCAATCTGTGAAAATAAAAATTCGTAGGTGGAGAGTTATGCAATAGGCTAATAATCCATTCACAATAAAAAATAAAATATAGAAGAACCTAAAGGTCAGGAGACTAAATCCTGATTTGGAGTGCAGTGCCATTGAGAAAGAAAACTTATTACAAAATTTTATCTCTTTATCTCAACGTGTTCTTAAGATAGAGAGTGTTCGAACGCACATCGAGTGTTGAGCTTTTCTTATTTCATTACATATTTGTTTCTTAGTGTTACAAAATTTCTGGATAATACTTATAACATACTCAAATTTCAACCAGAGTTTAAAAATGAATTTACCCTAACCCTTTTACTTCAAGTCTTCTTAGCTTAATGAATATAACTAACTGCCTAATCAGTGAATGTAGTAAATTTGGCTCCAGGTAAAATGTGGTAATTATTTCGTCTAGTCTTCTTAATTCTGATACTCACAGAATATAGTTTACAACGTTATTACGAGATTTAAGCTCGTTTGCTCTTATCCTCTCCCGCTATATTTATGATAAGCTTATAGGATTTATAATGAAATATGTTTTTTTTTTCTAATTTTATCTTACTTACGTACATACGTTGCGTTAGGGTTATGATTACTGTGTAAACAAATTCTACATAAGGATAATACAATTAAAGAGTTGAATTTACGTCAAACCGCTTTTACAAAAAAATAATAATTGTGTAAAAAGGATTAAATTCATTCATTCACCTACAACGCCCGTTTTAATAATAATCCACACAAATGATGAAGTGAAAATTATGACTCGCAAAAATATTTCGATAAAAATATCGAATTTATTTATGGGAGCGTAAAATTTTTAAATTGAAACTTGTTCCGAGTGTCCTGATGTGTGATGAGAGATTGTTTATGTTTTTACATAATGAATGGGCCAAACGCATTTAATCATTTGCACGTGAGTGAAAGTTGATGAGAAATTTATCGTATCATTTTACATTGTATTGTAAATTTATTTCCATTCGGCAAATAAAGGCTTTGTAAGGTTCTCGTTTCGATATAAACGTTTTTTTATTTTACGTATTTTACTTGAAGAGAATAATTACGGCGGTTTACTATTTAAATTTGAATTAAATGTGGTTTTATTGTTTCGAGTAAATAAAAATCAAGTCGGATAAAATACTTTATTGAAAAAGTATTTGAACTCTTCGGCAGAAGATTTCATCGATAAGTTAAGAGATTTTCAAGTTGCACATAAATTGAGAGATTGTCAACCATCTCCTGGGCAAAGGCCAATTCGCATAATCAGATTTCAGAAAGTACCAACATAAACCCCAGACGGTAAACATTTTTAAAGTTTTTAGTCAGATCTTTGCACTTTCCAGATAAGTTTTGTAACAGCTTACAGATGCAAAGTAATCGAGATAATAGAGCATTACCTGAAAGACTATAAACATTAACATTTTACTCATTATTTCATAGCAGAATATCTTACAGAATAGCAATTTGGTCATCTTCATATGCTAAAGAAAGCCGAAAAAGGATACAAACAATTCAAAATAAAGCGATCAAAAATTTATTTAATTACAATAGACTAGAGCGTAGTAATACTATACATGCAGAAAACAAATATTGAAAATTGAAGATTCACAAAATTATTAAAACAAATACAACTTTACAATTGAACCGTGAAGTTCATCAATATCTAACAAGGCATGCAAACCAGATAAGGACGCGGAAGCTAACAACCACATAATATGAAAAATACTTTGTGTGCACGACATAATCCTCATCGTCATCATATTCCCCATCGTCATCATAATCCACATCGTCATAATAATCATACTACAGTTACATACCCACGTACAACGCAACACGATGTGATAAGATCATAAGAACCAGCTGTTGCTAATATCGCGATATTTTCACTTCCAAAAGATATCGCCCAAGCATAAACACACCACACAGAATCTATTAACATAAGCTGCATTATCGGTTTCATAAAAAACCTATTTAAGCCGAGATTGCATTTTTTCATATCGTAAACAAAATGTACTTACAACGCAACAAAATAAGATGACATCACCAGAACCAACTGTTCCTAAGGATATCGCCGAAACATAAAAATATAAATACACCATCCAGAATTTTTTTTTACATCGGTTTCATAAATAAAATTTACTTCAGCCGAAATTGCATTTTTAAATGATTATAAAATGTAAAACCGAAAGTTAGGTCTAATTAACATTTGAAAGTAATCTATGCTCTATACATATATGTAAGTATAATTGTAGTGTCTGTCTGGTATTTGTTTATAAATGCCTATAAGTTAGTGTCTTGCTTTTTTTGGATAATAACTAGCAGAAACACGTTTTTAAAATTTTTCTCTGTCTGACTGTCTGTCTGGCTCTCACGCAAAACAGCAATTGTAATGAAACTTTCACAGTTTATTAGGTATGCTTGGAGACGTAATCTGCATTTAGTTTTATTTCAATACCTCCACGCTTCTACCTCCTCCCATACAAAATGACTAATTTCCAAAAATACATAATAATCAAATTTTCTTGAAAACCATACGAGCGAATATTTAGAAATTTAGAAAATATTATTTTTATAATAAATTTATTCGATGATTTACAAATTATTTGAGTCCCCTACTCCTTCCACCACCTCCCATACAAACTGTACTTTTTCATGAAATACTATAAACGAATTTGCTCAGTACATATAACATTTATCGAGCTCAAATTTTGTACTAAATCCTCAATTAGTATTATAATTAATATCTGTGAAAAATAAACCGATCGGCATCTTCCCTTCTACCCCCTTTCATACAATGTGGCACGATTTCACATCTTTTCCAAAATTCGATTTTCTTGAAAAGTATGAAAGTTACTGATCTGAAATTTAAAATGTATCAATTGCATGAAAATTATAGTTATTTCTCAAAAAATCATAAAAAAACCCAAACTCCCAAAAATTAGCGCGGTTTGTTAATCAGTTTGCTTACAGCAGCTGGTTGAATCGGTACACTTCAGTAGTTCACGACGATTTTTACAATGGATAAAATATGGAACAAATAGTTTATCTCAAAGTTTGTTTTTCCAATCAAATTTCGTGTGTGAAATCGGTGCGAATGTTGAAAAAGGCTTCCATAGATTCAGTAATATAAAAAACACGATCTTTCAAGCAGTTCAATGCCTTTAAGGACAGTCGAGAAATCCTTGAAGACATGCTTCGTTCTGGACGATTTTCGACCACTTCAACTGACAAAAATATTCAAAACGTGAAGGAAATGGTGCTCGAAAATCATCATGCCAGTATTAGAGAGATAGCAGAAGAGCTCGACATCTCTGGCGAGTCCGTTCGTTCGATTTTGGTGGATAATCTGGCCATGAAACGCGTCCTTTCTCGACTCTTTCCAATAAAGTTGAATTTTCTTTAAAAAAAAATACCGTGAACAGGTCACTTTGGACATGCTTGATCGTGCGAATTCTGATCCCACACTCATGGGGCGCATCATAACTGGTGAGGCCTCTGTGGCGTAGTAAGCAGCGCGCTTGCTTCATCAATAGGTCGTGGATTCGATTCCCACTCCAGACAGCGGGATTTTTTATGCACAAATTTTCAGTTGCTATTGCGATAAAATTTTAAATGGGCAAAACGATGTAAAAGTTAAACATTTGCACTTCAAGAAGGCCTAGATACTCAGTAAATGGTTACTGTTCGCTTCATTCAGTCCCCCGTAACATCTGCAAATATTTGTCAGTAGCAGCCAGTAAAATTGAAAAATATACCAGCTTCTCCCCTTGTTACGGTCGTTCTCACTCCCCTCCCTTCTCAATCTCAGTCCTTCCCTCCATGACTGTGTTTGTGCATTGCACATAAAGGCCAAAATTGCATATAACACAGGTTATACTGTAAAAAAAAAGAGACATGGGTGTATAAGTTTAACATGAAAACCAGTTAACAATCATTGGAATGGATGAAAAAAAGACTTAAAACAAAATTCGCTAAAGGAGCTGAAGACCATTCCAAAAAGTGCTTATGAAAAGTGTTTCAAGGACTAGAAAAAATGCTGGCATATATATGTTGCATCTAATGGGGATTACATTGAAGGCAACAAAATAAATATTGAGAATTAATTAAATATTTTGCGTTTTATTTACAAATTATCGGTACTTTTTGGTCACAATGTATTTCAGTTGACCAGCCAAAAATTCTTGCGATACCGTCATTAATACGTGCAACAAAGTCATCAATAAGACCCACCGTTCTACTCATGTCAAGCTGAACATCGACAGCGTACATATGAATATTACAGTCTTTCAGTGCATTTGGTAAACCATTGATGTAGAGGCTGAACAGTAATGGACCCAGTATAGAACCTTGTACTATACCCCGCAAGAGAGGTAGAGAAGAAGAGACATCATCACCGACCCGCACTTACTGCCAGCGGTCATACAAGGAATTGTACAAAAGTTTTATGGCGCTAGCGGCAAAATTGAAATTTGATGATAATTTGTCAAGAATTATATTATAGTCTACAAGCTGCTTTAGGAAAATCACGTAGAACAAGGTATGTTACCAGATTCGAATCCATGGTGGCTCTTTTGTCGGAAGTTATTTATTTATTTACGGCTACTAGACCCTCTAATGAAAGTTACAAACTTATAAATATAAATGTAAAAGAGAACATAATAATAATATAAAGGTAATAACATAAATATATGCAAAAAAGAGTAAAAACAGAAATGAAAAATAAGACAAAAGTAAATAATATTTTTAAAAACAAAATAACAAAGAAAATTATAATAATTGTATTGCCTTAAGGCAATCGATATTTGTAGAAAATATGTCCAACATAGCTGAATGCTTGTTAGCAGTTCTCATCAAGCGAGTGGCCGGACTATTGTTAGCATAACTAGTAACATGACGTGTGACATAAAAACTATCGGTAGAGCGTGATGCATGACTTGGAACCCGAAAGTTTAAAACTTCGAGAAATTCAGAGCAATCCAACTTATCATTAACAATTTTAAATAAGGCTATTAGCTCATATCGTTCACGTCGTTTAGACAGTGGCTCCAGATTCAAGGTAGTGAGCAAACAGTCATAGTCAATTGTTTCGACAGGTATGCGAATTTAAAGGCAATGTACCGCAGGAATTTGTGTTGAACAGTTTCAATATGGGCAGAGTGAATATGGAAAAAGGGGTTCCAAATGACAGATAAATATTCGAGATGTGGACGCACCCATGAGCAGTAAAGAGTTTGCATGAGCAGTAAAGAGTTTGCAGGGAATAAATATTTTTGAAATCTTGACTATTGCGTATAGTGAAACCCAGCATTCTCCAAGCTGAACTACAAATTTTGTTGTAGTGAGGCACGAATGTCAATTTAGAGTCAAGTAATAGACCCAAGTCCTTGATAACATTAACCACTGGTAACTTGCAAGTATTAAGGTAATAGTTAATATTGACCCGCTCACGACGTCTGCTGAACGCAATGTAATTACACTTTGAAATATTCAATGGAAGACGATTTGTGATACACCAATCATACAGGTAATTTAGATTATTTTGAACAATTGTACAGTCGTGTACAGTGTTTATAATTTTATAGATTTTAAGATCATCCGCGAATAACAAAAAATTTACGTTTACGAATATATTAGATATATCGTTAATAAAAACAAGAAAGAGAAGAGGCCTTAAATGCGATCCTTGTGGTACTCCTGATTTTACGAGAAAAGGTTCCGAGTTAGCAGATTTTATATTTACAATACTATAGCGATCATGGAGGTAATCACGTATCCAACTCAGAAGATCGCCATAGATGCCTAAGGCGTGAAGCTTCGAAACAAGTAGGCAGTGATCAACTTTATCGAAGGCTTTTGAGAAGTCGGTGTAGATTGTGTGGACCTGGGAATTAGACTCCAGATTAGATTAGTCATTGTAGACTTCCGTTTTAGAAAACCATGTTGGTGAGGGGTTATATAGCTTCTCAGTAATGGTGTTAATTTGTTCGTGACGATTGCATCAAAAATTTTGGATAGGGTCGATTGGATTGAAATGGGCCTGTAATTGTGAACAGTGCATTTATCATTGGATTTATGAATTGGTATAACAAAAGAAGTCTTCCACAATTCAGGAAAAAGACCTGAACGTAAAGATAAATTTAAAATAATCGTTACTTTAAGCAGCGACTCACAGCTATGTTGCGTCCGGAACTCAGATTGTCAGCGTTTCAATAAGCTCTCCTTCTTTAAAAGCCAATGACACTCGATCCTACGGAGTAAATTACTGAAAACAGCTCATATAAGTCGATGCATCAAAAAGAAAAGAAGTTATTTGTTTTAGAATGTATTTCATTTGAAGGCGCTAGTGTAGTCTGAGACGATATCGGGCAAGTATTAATGAAGTGCTTCTTGAGTTCATCGACAGGTCGTTGTTTCCTTGCCACAAATACTAGCGTTCTTTAAATTGGTCAAAAATATCTTGGTGGGTAACGCAGGGTCAAACTTTTGACTATAATAAGAACGCTTCGCATTCCTCATATCTGTAGTAGCAATATTTCTCGCAGATTTATAAAACTTTTTAGCATGATCTATTTTTGAGTGACGATATTGGCGGTAGAGATACTCCCTTTCGGATGATACTTGATGGTTAATTCAAAGACATGCGAATTTTTTTTTATTTTTCCCTTACTCAGTATTGCATAATTACCAAGAAGGTAAATCATAAGCAGATTAAAGTGCGTCACCTGATTATCGACATCTAACATATAAAAAATGTCTTTCCAAGATAATAAATTGAACTCATTGGTTAAATCTCCAAAATTGAAGTGGTTATAGTTCCAATCACTGAAAGATTTCATCGGAGTCCACTCATTAATACACATATCATAACACATAAAAAGTAAATAATGATCAGTGAAACTAGAAGGGCTCGTTTGGTCAAAAAATAGTTATCCGACATGAAAAACTTATCTCGCAGCCTTCTCGAAATCCACAAACATGAGATTTAGTGGCAAACCCATTTCAACGGATTGATCCAATATTATCACAATGGTATTTGAGTTGTCGGTACAAGGCGACCTTTTACGAAATCCAGCCTTATAAACTTCGAAAGTGCTTTCCACAACTTCACTATTCCTATTGAAAATTATCTTAGCCATGATTTTCAAGCTAGGGTGTAGTCTAGTGGGTAGCGTGTTTGGTTTACAATGCGAAGGTCGTGAGTTCAAATCCCAGTCGACGCATAATTCCAGCACACTACCTACTTGAATATACCTTGGTTACCTCAATCTACGAAAATGAAAAATTCGTAGATAGAGGGTTGTGCGAAGAGCTAACAACTCTTCCGCAATAAATAATGAAAATGTTAAGGAACCTGAAGGTCAGGAGGCCAAGGCCCGATTTGGGCTGTAGCGCCATTGAAGAAGAAGAAGATGATTTTCAAAACGGCAGTAAGTAGACATATACCACGCCAATTACCAGCTCGCCCTTTTTCGGAATTTTCACAATGATGTCCTGCTTCTATTCAGTTGGATGTCTTCATTCATTCCACATCTCAGTAAAGAGTGGTATTTGTAAATCGGCTGTTATTTCCGGATCCGCTTTGAGGAGTTCGGTTGGTAGTCCGTCTATAGCTAAGGCTTTCCTTCCCACCATTAACTGAATGGCGGGAACTATCACTTCTTTATCCTGGGGATCGTCTCAAATAGAGCATTGTTGTGGTTGGATGTTCGGTAGCTGTTCTCTTTCTGAAATATCTTCCTCTGACAAGAAATTTAAAATATCTGAGAAGTATTCCATCCATTGCCACAACTCATATTAAGGAAATTTCCGTTCACATCTCTCACCAGGTGGTTGGCGGTGAAATTCCTGTTCGTTAATTGTTTCATGATTTTAAATAGCGAACCCATATCACCAAGGAAAGCCGCAGATTCTGCTTTTTGGCCAGATCTTCAATGGTCTTTATCTTGTCGCGCCAAACAGCTTTTTTCAGCTGTATATGAACACCGCGGTACTTCTGCCTCAAGTCGGCTGTTCGTTGGTTGATATCGGGTTGAGAGGTGATGGCTTTTTTCCGATTGGCAACCTTGTCCCATGTGTCTTGCAACATCCAAAATTTCTCACCGCCTTGCAGATATCCCACAGATTCTTCAGAACAAGCTAGAAAAGAGTTTCTGGTTGCCTCCCAATTGGCGTCCCGTGTGCGCATTTCATATTCGCCCAGTGTGGATGACTTTTCGCGTAGAGTGGTGGTGTACTCGTGCTTTTTGTTGGAGTCTCTCAGTATATCCACATTAAGCTTGCGCTTCATTTGAGGAATTTGTGGTCGTCTGATAGCTGCTATGCACAATCTCAAGCAGGCAACCATCAAGTGGTGATCGCTCCTCACGTCAACTCAACGTTTCACTCGCACATCGAGGAGACATCTTCTCCATCGGCGACTTATAGCCAAATAGTCGATCTGGTTCTGAGTAACGCCATCAGGAGAAACCCAAGATGTTTTATGGTGACTCTTGTGTAGAAAAAAGGTCCCTCTGATGACCATTTGCCGAGTACTACAAAACTCCACAAATAATTCGTCGTTTTCGGGTCTTTTAATCCAACGTCGTGATGCGTCGACCCACCATGCGTGTTCTAGTCTAGTGTTGTCAGAGCCAACCTGGGCGTTCATCTCCTCAGATGATAATAATATGACCTCTTGGAACATGGTCGAAGGTGTCACTCAGTTGGCTATAAAACTCCTCTTGGTCACCGGGTGTTGCGTTATTAGTTGATGCGTAACACTGTAGAATTGTGACGTTTCTGACACCGCTCCTGGGTCTGACGACGATAATCCTGTCCGAGATTAGTTCCTAGCTGATGAGACTGTTTCTCGTTTTCGGTGTAAGGCTTCACTCTCAGGACCATCGTACAGAATGGCGTTTCCGCACGGGGTTCGTTTTTCTCCTGATCCCGTCCACCTGACCTTGCTCAAGCCCAAAACTTGAATGTTATAGTGCTTCATTTCACGATCGCTCACTGATTGGTGGTGCAAGGACCGAGTAATCTCAGCCCTTCCCCCGTCATTCAATTTTCGAACGTTCCAGAAGCCAATCATAGTCCGTTGTCGAATGCCAAAAGTCGTTACTGTAGAATCAGTCCGTATCCGAGGCGCTGTATCCGTTTCTGGTATCAGTTTGGATTTAAAATCACTGGTGTTAAGCCCATGATTCAGTGAGTGTCCATTTGCCATTTTAGGGCAAGCAGAACTGGCTGTAGGTGAATTCTACTGCCCCCTCCTTCAGGGTGATGGTTTGCTCCGTGGAGTTGCTAGTCTCCAAAGATAGTTACAAGAACTGGTAAAACCTCATCCTATATCCTGGGGGGAGGGGGATAATTTTGCTACTGATAAATATTTGCAAATGTTTTGATGGATGATAGAATGCGAACAAACTGAAATCATCTACTGAATATATAGGCTTTTTAGAAGTGGAACTGATTCATTTTTACTTTGTTTGAATGATTTTTCTTTGCCAGTAGTAACTGATAAATTTCTGCTGCATAAAATCCTGCTGCCTGGAGTGGAAATCGACCCACGAACTATTGATTGTGACACAAGCATGCTGGTACTACGCTACGCAGTTCATATTTTTTTTTTCGAAAAATACATTGCTCATACAAGCTTAAGACTACCCTAGTACGTAAATATAGTAAAGTAGAAATATTAAGATTATCTAATTAAAAGTATTCGATACTTCACGAAAAGTTCCGAGTACCTTTGTGAATTTACAGAAAAAATTCAGTTTCCCCATCACTAACTTAAAACTAATCTGAATTTTCTTTGCAACTGATGTGTTTACAACTACATAAATCATAATGTTCACAAATATTTCTTCATGCATTTTACATGTAAAGTTTTGAACGGGTACTTCCTGTTTCATTAGCTTCGTACTTGTAAATGAGATCTCTTTCTTCTCCTTTTCCATTTTCATCAACGTTTCTCAGAATTTAATTCAACTTTTTATATGAAGAAGTTATAAAAAAAAACTATCTAACTATTAAAAGAAATAAAACATTCAATTCAAAGTGAGATACATCCAGTGCCATTCTATCTTAAGTGCCATTTTAAATATTATTACCTCGTTTATCAAATATTCTTATTCTCTTCGTCCTTATCCATGAAACCGGAACTTACACATATAGCATACATATATGTAATAAGAACATGTGTTTTTGATCAAACAGAAATGAGAGAAGGAATTTCCTTATCACGCTTTAGTCATTGTCTCTGACACGTCCGTATTATTACTTTCGGACCTTCAACTCCAAATACTAATAGAAAACTTGGTAAAAACATTAAAAGTAAAACCATCTGTGTGAGATGCCATGAAGACGAAAGTTTCCTTAGTGCAGCGCAGTCTATCGAAGACAAATCTTCTATGTGATCAGCATGTGTAAATCCTTAAGACTCAACGTATAATATGTCGAGAAGATGATTAAATCTTGTTAAACTTTATGTCCTTTCGGGAAATTTTTAGGTCAGCGTTTGCTATCACTTCAAGATATTTTCCTGTCAGCAAAACTCTCAGAGTCAGGGTCGCATCATGCATGTGGTCGACCTCATATCACAGTCGACATAGCTGCGGAGAAACTAACGATGAGTTTTATAGTTTTAGAGATTTAAAATTTATTTAAAGAGATTCCTGTATTTGAATCCGGACCGAAGAAGAAGTTGGACCGAAAAATGTAAGGGTCGAGCTTGCCTACTAGTTCCATCATATAAAAATGACCAACTCAGCAAAATCATTATTTTCTTTACGTAGTATTGAAATTCTGTTTGTCAAGCGATTTCGTATGCAGGTAACGAAAAGAAGGTGTTATTACAACTTAAGATGAATTGATCACGGAATGTCGTTAGAATTAATTAGGTGTTAGTGATGACAGTTAATCGATGCTAAATAAGTGATTCTTCAGAAAACTTACGTGGGATATTTCGACTTAACTAAAACTTTAAAAGTAATTATACTGATAAATATAGCCTGAATACAAAACGTATTCACTTCTAATAGCTAAACAACTTTTCTAAGAGATATTAGTTTCACAGTGATAATCGTCTACATTCTCGAATTTGACAAAATCTCGTAAGAAACTTTGAAGATTGATGGAGACGCACCTGACCAGGATTGATTGCATAATTTAGTTCAACTCCAGGTTCAACCTTCGTTATCTTAAGAAGTTCAAGAGACCGATAGTTATCGAACTGAAAAGGTTAAACTACAGCAGAAATTAGAATGCTCCTGCTCTGGTATGCATAATCATTAGAGCAGTTCTCTGATACCTTAAAGGTAATAAATCGAATCATTGTGGTGTCAATTGTGGCATGATAAGTTTTAGTTAGACTACTAAACGAAATTATTAAAATTTCGAAATTGCAAAAACAAATTTAAAGCATAAGGAGGAACTACGACGAACAATTCTAAGAAATTAAAATTGAAGCGTAGCATCTTTCTTTTCTAATTTGCCACAAAAACGAAATCATTAAAAACAAAGAATACTACTTAAGATTTCTAAGTCTACGCACATTACGAAAAGTTCTTGAAGCGAATTCTTTTGAGTCTTCAACAAAAGGAAAACTTTTTAATTATATTCCTCCACTTAACTTTTGTACAATCACTTTTACTTCACTGTTTTAATTCGAAGGGCAAGCATCCACATCATAATTACCCCGCTAATTATTACTTTAATTAAGGACGTTGATGCGGACCGTTTCGGTAGACAGTAGAACCATTCTTCAATGCAACCGGTCAAGTGGAAAATCTGGAGTGGCTTTCCACCTTACAATTGAAAACAGCCATAAAATTTTCCTTTCCATTCTTTTTTTCACTTTTCTGCCGATAACAACGAAAAATTTACATCAAGGAAGAGAAACCGGAAGCTAGGTCAACCTGTAACCACTTAAGCTTTTCATAGTTAGCGAAAGAAAGCGAAAAACTTCTTGAAAAATAAATTCTTTGAGGGCGAAAGGAAAAACATGCAAATGAGTGAGAAAACTTGAGACGAAAATACCAAAAAAAAAAAAACTCGTTGAATCCTTGCCAGACTGCTAATGGCTTCGTGTCAAGGTGTTATCCTGAAAATGTCGAAGTGGCCAAGCCCTGCTTTTGATCGTTTGATGACGACTACAACGACGCTCATTCAAAGTTCAGAAAGGGAGGAAAGTTTTGCTGATTCTTTCACGCGACGACCTTTAGCGTTGATAGACCGCTTTACTACATAGTCAGTTCGCGAAATAACGATGAAAATATTCAACATCATTTTAAACGTACCCTCATTACGATTCTGACATCGTCGGCAGGAATTGAGTGCTGTAAAATTCAGGTTACTTGCTGAAATTACGAAAAACATTTACGGAAGATTTTAATTCCAGCTATAGTAAAACTCACGTAGTTTCCTTGAAGCAAGGCAATAAAGCTAAAACATTAAAAGTGTTCCCCGATGGTCTAGTTATAAAGTAACTTCGTGGCATCGCTCCTGCATTAGACATTAAACTAAAAATACTTTTCAAATGAGCTTCGGTAGCATCCTGGCGATGCTAAAACCATGAAATTACTTAAAGGACACTGCTGAGAAACTTGTGACCTACATTCACCTGACCTATTACTATTTCTTCGTTTTAATCTTGATGCTTGGAATTTAGTTAGGGGAAAATTATAAGAATTGACTTTTAATATTAGAAGGTTGCATAGATTTTGAGATAAATAATAAACAGAAAAATGAACAAGTTTAAAACTAATCAAATAATATTCTGGTAAGTTAATCTATGGAGCATAGGACAGACACAGTTTTCTTCCACAAGGCGCGATTCTAAGCATCAGGCGTCACAAGTCCTATTTAACCGCTCCCTTCCAGGTCCTACATTGTAGACCAACCCAATATCTCTCTTGAGAGCTATAATCCAAACTTTGTCTGCAGATGTGTGTGGCCAATCCACTGCCAGTTCTGCCTTTTATCCTTAATGCTTATCTGTCTGTTTAGATATACTCCAAAGTTTATCTTTAGAAAAATCATATGTTCGGAATATTCCTAAGATGTGCCGAAGGCATTGGCTCACAAAAGGTTGAATTTTCTTTCTAGGCGTAACGGTTACTTTGCATATAGTGCAACCATACAGTAGTTGCTTAAAATCAATGTAAAATCTCGGAATAAAAATTTCCTATATTCAGTTCAACCCCGACTTCAAAAAAATCGCAATAAATAGAAAATTAATCTACAATAAAATTATTGTTTAATATAATAAAATTCAAGAAATCAAAAATTATCAAAACTTTGAACCGTAATTGAAAAATAATTAGTGAAAGAGTTCAACAAAAATGTCAACGAAATTTCATTAAATCAACGAAAGAGGACGAAAAAAGCAAGATAAACCTTCGTGGTACTTTTTCAGTATTCCCTTATCATTTCTCAAAAGTTACATTTCTTATTTCGTGAGAAGAAAGCGCTATATAAGGTTGACGGATGTATTCTCGAGAATATTAAGTGGTCCTTAATTAGGCCGGGAGAAAAGAGAGGGATAGCGGAAAAAAAGGAAAGAAAATATTAATAAATTTTTATCATCCCTTCTTCACGGTAACTAGGTCATCATCTTGAAGAAAAATGTCCAAAGGAATCATCATAATCTCAGGAATTTTTATGACACTCGTGAGCCTGATAAAATTTTTCCCTTTTTTTCGTGCTATTCTATGTTGACTAGTGAACTCCTTTTAGAGTGATATACGAGACGTCATCAGCAATTATGTGAAGGAACGCTGGATTAAGCATCAGCTTAACTTTTCTTGATCCTGATAAAGATGAGGTTTTTTTTTAATTTTTTTCCGTAGTTTTTTTTTTTTAGCTCTACTCGTATTTAAGACACAGTTAACTGCACTATTTCCAAACTTTGAATCTAATAGTTTTAGTTAGGAAAGTATTTTTCATATTTAATTGGTTTGAAAATGATATCTACGGATGATATAAAAATGAAAGGATGAGCTCTGGGAACGATCATGTGCTAAATTTTTTTCGATTAATTTTTCATAAAAATGAAACAAGATTACTGTGGAATTGTTTTTTATTCTTCGATTAAGATATCCATTAATCAATCAAACAAATTTCTGTTTTGACACCCTATAGAAACATAGGACAGAAACAACTCTCTTCCACAAGGCGCCATCCTGAGCATCGGCCTTTAGCTGTTTATTCCTCTCGCCTCCTGCTCAACTGCTGCCATATGTTACATGGTCGACCAACCCGACGTCATCCTTGAGGATTATAATCCAGAGCCTGTTTGGCGATGTTTCGCTCTAGTTTCCTCAAAGTATGACCGATCCACTGCCACTTCCGCTTTTGAATCACAATGCCTATTTTAGTCTGGCCAGTTGTACTCCAAACTTCGTCGTTGGAGATCACTTCTAGCCAGAGCACTCCTAAAATGCGTCGGAGGTATTGGTTCACGAAAGTCTGTAGTTCCTTGGTTATTCGAACGGCCACTTTCCACGTAGTACAACCATATGGCCACACGGATTTGACGCATGAGTCAAAAACTCGCAGCTTCGTGCGAAGGGAGATCTCTCTTAACCTCCAGAAAGGGGAAAGGATACCGAAGGCCTGACGAGCTTTATTTAGACGAACCTCAGCATCCTTTTCGGCTCCGCCGTCCATGCTGACAATGCTTCCGAGATAACAAAAATCTTGCACCTCTTCCACATCCTGTCCGTTAAGAACAATCGGCGTGCTCGCGTTCGAACCCATGTGCATGTACTTGGTTTTACGCACATTTACTTTCAGTCCCGCCTCTTTGCATTTAGAATGCAACGAGCGAACATTTGACTCTAAGTCCGAACGGTTATGCGCAAGCAAACACAGCATAATCAAGGTGACTTAAGATGTTAAATAGTCTCCATTGAAGACCATTACCTTCCCCACCTTCCAGTGCAGTTTTCAACATGTCATTTATTACTAGCAGAAACATGACTGGTGAAAATATGCAGCCTTGTCTGACACCTGTTCACACAGGAAAGCTCTCGGACAGCTCTCCTCTATGCAAGACGCGACACCTTGCACCTTCGTAGGATTCTTTAATTATAGCTATGACCTTATCTGGAATACCTCTCCTACGCAAAGCATTCCATATGTAATCTCGCTTAACGCTGTCGAAAGTCTCCTCGAAGTCCACAAACATGAGATGTAGTGACGAACCCATTTCGGCTGACTGCTCTAATATTATCCGTATGGTATTTGTGTGGTCGGTACAAGACGACCCTTTACGGAATCCAGCCTGATAAACTTCCAGAGTGCTCTCGACGACATCACTAATCCTATTGAGAATTACCTTAGCCATAATTTTTGATACGGCAGTAAGTAGACATGTACCACGCCAATTGCCACAATCCCGAAGGTCGCCCGTCTTCGGAATTTTCACAATGACGCCCTCCTTCCATTCAGTCGGATCTCTTCCTTCATTCCATACCTCAGTAAAGTGTGGGAACAGTATATCGGCTGTTATTTACGGGTCCGCTTTGAGGAGCTCAGTTGGTAGTCCGTCTGTACCTGGAGCTTTCCTTCCCGCCATTGACCGAATGGCGGAAACTATCTCTTCCTTATCTGGGAGATCGTCCCTAATAGAGGATTGTTGCGGTTGGATGTTTGGTAGTAGTTCTGTTTCTAGAATATCTTCCTATGTCAAGATGTTTAATATATCAGAGAAGTATTCCTTCCATCGCCGCAACTGGTGTTCACTCACATTAAGGAGAGTTCTGTTGACATCTCTCACCAGGTGGTTAAATGTGAAATTACTGTTCGTCAACTGTTTCATGATTTTGAATAGTGAACCCATATCCCCAAGGTAAGCCGCATATTTTGTCTTGTTGGCCAGATCTTCAATGGCCTGTCTCTTGTCGCGTCTAACAGCCTTTTTAAGTTGTATATGAGCATCGCGGTAGTTCTGCCTCAGATCGGGCGTTCGTTGGTTGACATCGGGTTGGTGCGTAGCACTACGGAATTATGACGTTTCTGACTCTGGTCCTGAGCGTGACGACGATAGTCCTATCCAAGATTGGTTCCCAGCTAATGAGACTCTTTCTCGCTCTCGGTGTAAGGACGACCGCCACGCCTTTTTTGGCTTCACTCTCAGGACCATTGTACAGAATAGTGTTTCCGCTCGGGGCTCGTTCTTTTCCTGAACCTGGCCACCTGACCTCGCTCAAGCCCAAGGTTTGGATGTTATAGTGTTCCATTTTATTGTCGATCACTGACTGGTGGTACAAAGGACCGAGTGACCCCAGCCCTTCCCCCGTCGTTCAATGTTCGAACGTTCCAGAAGCCAATCATAGTCCGTTTTTGAATGCCAAAAGCCGTTACCATAGAATCCGTCCGTATCCGAGGCACTGTATCCGTTTCTTGTATCAGTTAAGTTTTAAAATCACGGCTGATAAGCCCATGATCCAGTGGGTGTCCATTTGTCATGTTTCGGGCAAGCTGGACTGGCTGTGGGAGAATTCTCCTGCCTCAATCCTACTGGAGGATAGTTGGCGCATGTCGCTTGAGCTGCTATTCTCCAAAGATAGTTGCATGACATAGTGAAACCTCATCCTATAACCACCCCCTGCGGGGGTATATATGAAGTTATTGAATTCAGATTGTATAGCGACAAGCTCTTTAGTAGCTTCCCCTTATCGTTTCATTTGAGCTAGTTTAAAGTTACTCATAAGATCAAAATCTTAACCTCTAAAAGGTTTTATCTCGTGACTAGTCATATAGTTATAATATGATGGACTGACTTATGGAACACTATTTGGCCATAGCCAGAACTAAGGGACGATGATCAGGATCAAGTATTGTGGAAGAAAACTGTTTTTGTTTTATGGTCTTAACAAATTGGTTGATTGCTCCCAGAACTTTTAATTGGCTAGGAGCAAACAAACAGTCGATAATCCAATATGCCGAGGCAGCCATTTTCTAGAAATTCACTTTCTAATTTTCGTAGCCCATCAATTTCATATTTAATTTCTGTGCTGATTCTTTAACAAAGTATGTACGCGCTCCCCTAAAAAATATTTGTTTGATGCGATCCATGCCTTTGCAATTTTTCTTACGGTCATTGAAAATTACTTAGGGTGTCACCCTTTAATGCGTGATGTACAGTTAAGTCGACATGGGTACTGCAAAAAAAGGGGAGACAGGAAAATTAGTAGGGAAACAGAGTAGGGAAGATTTTGAAGTGGCGGTGAACGTTGTTCTTAAATTGTTGGAGGTGCTATCCCGTTGGAAAGAGATTACCTGGTAATGAATTCCATAGCACTGTCGTCCGAGGAATAAAGAACTGCCTAAATATCACTGTCCTCGACGGCAAGGGCTTGACAGTGTACTCGTGTGAGCGTACAGCTTGATGAGTATTTCGGGGGGCATTTTAAAGAGGGTATATTAGGGACTTTAGTTCCTTGCTGCATTTACCATGGAAATATCTATAGTAAATACAGAGTGCTCCGATATTTCGACGATGCTCGAGGGAGTCTAATGAGACCAATATGGCCTCATCTCAAATTAATCTGAATGCATGCTCTTGAATATGGCCTCTCAAGACGTGACCGAATGTAAGCCTTCGGAGACAGAAAAACATTTCATATACTTTCGCAAAATACCTAGACGTTTCGAACCATCACGAGCGATTTCGTAGATATGTTGGCTTCAATCAAGGCGATTGTTAAATTTTACACCTAGTAACGTGAATTCTACAGAAGGTGAAATTTATGCGCCATTTAAGGACATATTAGCGGCCGACGTCGGATCGTTATATTTAAGAGGTAGATGACAGGACTGTGTTCTTAACGCATAACAATCTACTCTGTTTTTCCTGCCCCATCTTCTTCTTCTTCTTACAATGGCGCTACAGCCCAAATCTTGAAATCTGATATTCAGGTTCTTTTACATTTTTCGTTACTTATTGTGGAAGGGTTGTTAGTCCTTCGCACAACCCTCTTTTTACATTTTTTTTATTTTCGTAGATTGAGGTGTCTAAGGTATATTCAAGTAGGCAATGTGCTGGAATTAGATATTGCACCGACCGGGATTTGAACTCACGACCTTCGCATTACAAGACCAACACACTACCACCTAGGCAACACCCTAGCTTTTTTCTTGCCCCATTCCAAGATTAAACTGCGGTCAAAGTTCAATGACTGTATTGACTTATTACGGTATGAGGCCACCGATGTCTGACATGCCTTCGAAGGAGTGTCAAGTTGGTAGATGTTATCTAGAGTGCTGTAATCCGCGAAACAGTGAATAGGATTGAGAGAAGACGAATGAAGGTCGCTTATGAAGACTAAAATGAGAGTGGGAGATTGAACTGAGCCGTAAGGGAATCAAATTAAAAGGGTGTATAAGTTTCTCCATCTACTACGATTCAAATATTACTCGGAGAGGAAGCTTCCAATCGATTGAAGAAACGAAGTGTTAACAACCAAAGGCCTTTAGCTTGGCTAAGAGACATTTATGCCAAACTCTGTCAAACGCTTTAGCAATATCAAGGGCAAGAACTTAACCTTCATCAAATTTGTTGATGCAGGAATTCCAACGCTCGGTAAGATAGACCAGGAGATCTCCTTTAAAACGACCATTCCCCGCAGGAGGGTAGTTGCATGAGTAGGACTTTACCGAATCATGCGAGCGCCTTTGGAGACAGACGACTCCGCGGATTCAAACCTTCGCAGGAAAGTAATTGCTGGTCCAGAAAGCTACGGCAATTCCAGTAACTGTTTTTGGGGAGTACCGTCCCCACGATCCTGAGATGTGTGACCAGTTACGAGTTTCAAGTAACTCAAGTGGAGTAACTTCGATTACAAAGCCTCACCGGAGGTTTTCTTGTACCACGGGAGCCGGGGAGTCCATCGGCCATGGTTGAGGTCTTAACGAACATGTGGTGGTTGTGGTAGCCCATATCGTGGGCAGAGTTTGTCGGAGCTCAGCGTGGAGTTGCGTTCTTTCAACCTGGAGCCATGACCAACAGACTGGCAGAGATTTAGATAAGTCTCCCATCCAGCAGTATGAATGCCGAACTTGCAGTTGGTATAGACTGCTACCTTTGGGGACGTTAGTGATTATCGTCATAAAAATAATCCGTGTTGCTAAAGATAAACCATAATGGTGGAAGCCCTTGGGCTGAACACTTCACGTCAAACAAATATAGATGATACTGTATAACGACCCGAGCGAAATCCATATTAACATTCCGTCCTTATGGCGTCTTTTATTCACAAAAATTACCACACTTACGCATTCTTCACGTAAACAATAATTCCCATCATTGGATTCTTCTTTTGGCTAAGCCAATATTAATCTCGCAATATCCCATGCTTAAGATTGTTCAATTACCGTAACTAAAGCATTTATTTCCTCATATAAAAGGTCATCACTGCTATATGATTATTATCGTTAACGTGACTAGAAACTCTAATTTGCATTGGGCCTGAACTGTGATCGGCAGGGCGACACGAATCTTATTTATTTCTAGTTGCTATAAGAATCCACTCAAAGAAGTGAACCAACAATTTTGGCATCCATTCGAGGATTATGGAGTATTTACCTAGATTGGCCGAGCAGGCGACACATATGAGAGTTTATCCGAAGTATTTAAAGAAAAGCCCTTACATAGGGACGAATTGACTTAGCCTGGAGAATAACGATACACGAATGAAATACAATAGCCGTTAAAGTCCACTTCAACAGGAGCAGCAATAGTATAGCTTATATGAACAAGAGTGCACTATCGTTCGTTTCAAATGAAAGTTTTCTCTAATTTCCAGGATTTAGCCATCGACGAGTGAAATTGAATACCTACCGTTCGTAAATTGAGTACGGGAAAATATGTAAAATGTGTGAAATCAAATAGGTTCCTGTCCATTGTTCAGTCATGATTTTCAGGAAACAGCTTTTCCTTCCTTTCATTATTGCTCGAAAAATGTTTTCGAAATGAAAGACTTGGCTGTGAATGATAATGGGACAGTAGATTGGGGAAATTGGACGTATTATTGAAGCATGAGATTATTTTTATTTGATTTAATGCTATTTTGCTGTTAATTAAATAGTTAACTGCAAGAACGGCAATGGGGTCTTAAATAAAAAAAATAAGCAATGCGTTTCACGAGAATATATCTTAGAACTTTCATTATTCCTTTCAGTTAAATATAACCAATCAATGCAGAATTAAGACTAATCCTAAATTATATCAATAGAAATAAAACAATGCTTTAAGGATCTTCTAGACCTGTCTTCTTCTTCCTTGGTGCTTTTTGTTAAATTTTACACTTTCAAAGTTTAAACTTGTACTTTCAGTTAGTCTTACATTAGTTACCAAAGTTCTGTAATTTAATTAATGCCGAAGACTGAATTAACTGCGCCAATTTGAAATTTAGAGAGCGAATGGATTTAATTCTTTACTTTCAAATTAAAACGTGGACAGCTTTTGCATCTGCGATGATTCAAACTACAAAAACTTCGTATCAATGTCAGAACATGTAAGACTAACCGAGAGTATTATACAAATTTAAACTTTAAAAGTGTAAAATGTAGCAAAAAAAACACCAAAGACGAGCAACCAAGAAATAGCCTTAAAGCATTGATTCTATTCTATTCAACAATAGCCGTGTTTTTTTGCGGCCATATCCAGAGGAGATTAGCGTAACTACATTGAAAGCAACAACAAATCATGTATCCAGAGTAGGCGAGCTACCCCAGTTAGACCACTGGGGTAGCTAATCTACTCTGGATAAATAGTTCCTGTGTTCACTGATAGAGGGCTCAGAAGTTCTTAGAACTTGGGACTTTCATTTCGCAGCCGTTGGGAGCAATGAAATTTGACATTTCTGACAGTTATTTTTCGAAGATACACAGTGAGAAAAAATTTTTTTTGTGAAAAATGTAAATCAATCTAAAAAATAAAAGGTAAAGTAACGATTTCAATTTTTATTAGGTGAATAATTCGATTTTTTTTATAGCTCTCGTCGTTATTAAGGCCGAGGCGAAACCCTCGCATCACTTGATTCTAATAGTTCCAATAAAAACACATTCCTATTTGCACTCATAATTGGATCTGTAAGGAAAAGTTTTGAATTATCGTCGAAAATTCACAATATTTTACAGAAATTAATTCACAACTGGCAATTCGAAGTAAACTTGTCAAATAGTTTCCAGGTGCAACAACTTTCCAGTTCAATACTTTAGTACTGAACTTCTACTCTGGATCGTTTTTTTGAGGAGTATCTTAACCTGCTCTACTCTCGTCCGCAAAAAAACGCAGCTAATGGTACTACAGCCCAAATCGGGCCTTGGTCTCCTGACCTTAAGGTCCCTTAACATTTTCATTACGCACTACTCTCCATCTACGAGTTTTCATTTTCGTAGGTTGAGGTAATGCAATGATTACTCAATTTTATTTCAAATCAATTATGTTGCAATAGCTATAATATTTTTTCCGAAGCACAATTTAATCAATTTGAAGCACAAATGTCTTAAAAATCTCATAAAACATATTCATTACCGCACATTATTTCCACTCCAAAAATATACTGCATAGTATTAACATTTTACACCGAGTTTTTGTGCAAGTCCTGCCAGAATAACTCGGATATTAAACGCTTTCACTTAAGGCTCCATAATGGTCATAAAATATCGTCGAATAAATTTTCGAACATGCAACTTTGTAGAAAATTCTCAGCCGCAACACCAACAAATCCCCATTCGTATAGCACGTACAAATATGCTTCCGGCAATAGCTCGTTTAAAACGTTCCGTTCATAAGGACTTTATCGCAACATTTTAACGTGTTCTCATCCATGAAGAAGCCATGCTTATCATTGCCGCTTTCGTAGGCACTCAACCGTGTGTTAATGAGTAAAATTATGCTTCCAACCTTAAATGCTAAAATATACTTTCCGATAATGCCGCCTCCCCGGGGGTAATCGACGCATGTAGTAATCATCATAAAATTTAGGTAAACTGTCCATAACTTTTCAGTTTATAAGCCACGCTGGCGTAGAGAAAGCGTTTACTAGAAGAACTTGTCCTTTTCAATAAGCCAACCATAAGCGTATACGAGACTGAACAACCAGAGACGCAGGTGCCACTAAGGATCGTTGAATTTCAATCGTCACATTTTATGAGTTTTGTTCTCTCGCGTAAATTTTTATTTTTTGGTCAAAATGCTAATAAAAATTCGATTTTTTGACGACAGTACTCGTAGATTGCAAATGATTGAGATGCAGAGTGTCCTTTAAAACGGATGGACTCGAGAAAAAACAAGAGGCCAGCTATTACAGCTTACAATAGCCGAGCTTTATGAAATGAAAGCGGAACGATTGTTTTATTTCTTTCCAGTAAATTTATTTCAAAATCGATTTGAAAATTGAAAATATAATTTGATTTCATGGTTCGAAGCAATCAAGAGCTTTATTTGCAATATTTCTTTCATTTTTGTTATGGTTCTCGGAGCGTTTTTATTTCGATATTTTATGATTGATATGTAGGAGTGTGAGCTGAAAATGAAAATTTCTGGAGAGATGGGAATTAGTAGAATTTTGTTCGCCATTTGAGATGGGGCTGAAGAGTTTATCCATGTCCAGCTCTGTTCACCTTAAAAATGGTATATTACCTGTTTTCTTAAAATATATTATATAGCGCTTGGAGTAATATCCAACCTAAACAGTGGTCTTTATTTGTCACTGGACCAGTTTATTACTATAACCTCCTGTTAAATTTCTCGTTTCCAAACTACATGTTCGAACAACTCAAAGTTTTTCTTTAGATTAATTGTCCAGAGCTATGGTTTCCTCAAAGTGACACCGATCCACTTACACTTCCGTCTTTGAATCTTATCGCTTGTCTTAATTTGTCCAGTTGTACTCTAAAGTCGGTCGTTGAAGATGTGATGTGGCCACAATAATCCTAAAATATGCTGGACCTATTGGTTCAGAAAAAAAATCTGTTTCTTAATAAGTGAGGCTTCCGTGGCGTAGTGGACAGCGTGCTTGCTTCTCAGTCAATAGGTCATGAGTTCGATTCCCACTCCAGACGGGATTTTTTTAAACGCAAATTTTTCAGTTATTACTGGTGATAAAAAATTATTCGCAATAAAATGGGGAAACGGTGTAAAAGTGAAACAGTTCCACTTCATGAAGGCCTAGATACTCAGTAGATGATTTTATTTTTTCCCCCATAACATCTGTAAATATTTGTCAGTAAGCAGCCAGTACAACTGAGCAATATACCAGCTTCTCCACTCGCTACGGTCGTTCTCACTCCCCTTCCCCAACCTTCCCAATCCCATTCCTTCCCTCCATGACTGTGTTTGTGCATTGCACATAAAGGCCAAAATTGCCCATAACACAGGTCATTCTGTAAAAAAAAAAAGTATAACAGCCACTTTCTATGTAGTACAGCCAGATAACAACACGAATTTAACGCAAGCGCCAAACACTCACACCATCTTTCGAACAAAGATCTCTCCTAAAGGAAAGGATAACGAAGACTTCTCAATATCCTTTTCGGCTCCGCCGGCCATTCTGATAATGCTTCCAAAGTAACAAAAAATGTCCTTCTTTTCAACATTTCGTCCGTTAAAATAGCCAATGTGCTTGTGCTAGAGCACATATGCATGTACTAGGTCTGCTCCTAATATGACGCATCCGTGGCGTAGTGGGCAACATGCTTGCTTTACTGTTAATAGGTCGCGTGGGTTCGATTCACACTCCAAGCAGTAGATTTTTTTGAGCAAGAATTTTTCAGTTGCTAATGGCAATGAATTATTCGATATAAAATGAGAAAACGATGTAAAAGTGAAACAGTTCCACTTCAAGAAGGTCTACATACTCAATGGCTTCTGTTCACTTTCCATCATTCAGTCCCCAGTAGCATCTGCAAATATTTGCCAGTAGCAGCCAGTACAACTGAAAAAATGTTAGCTTCACCACTCGTGACGGTCATTCTCACTCCTCTTCCCCTACCTTCTCAATTCCCTTCCTTCCCTCCATGACTGGGCTTGTGCATTGCACATAAAGGCCAAAATTGCCTATAACATAGGACATTCTTTAAAAAAAATACATAAGATTAATTGACTGCTTAATTGACATGAATTAGTGATTTAAAAATTATCAAAATTACCTTTTCTACCAACTCTCATTTACAATACATTGCACAAAAAGTTTAGAAATTTTTTCACTTCTAGTCGAATGGAAGCTATCAATTTAAAATATTATTCTAAATGAAGAGTACAGGCGAAAAAGGGGAATAAATCAATTTTCCTCCATTATCGACTAAAGCGTTATCCATATGGAAGAAGTATCTCTAAATCCAGTGGTGTTACCAAAACTTCTGCTAGATGTCAGGAAGATACATAAAAAGCGAAGTGAAAATGGCATGTCTTTGGCAAAAAATGGGGTAAGTCAGACAAAACTGAACAAGAAAGGGATGAGTCAGGATAAGTTGTCAGCTAACGAGCTGACCCGGCTAAGGCTCCAATAGACCAGGCCATTTTCTAATATGTACGTGTTTACTATTTTCTCGTACAAGGAGTGTGACACGAGCTTTGGTTTAATAAAGCAAAAAGCCTACTGAGAAGTACCGGGAGAGCAAGGTATTCAAACAAGCTCGGTCCATTGCATTTGATGGTTGAAACGAATCAAAAGTGTTTTAGGGAATGGGGAATACACCTAGACAAATAGTAAAGAAAAAGGCTAAGTTTGCCACTATACCGATCATCGAACTGAAGTTTTCTATAATTCGTTCTCCTTCATAATATTTAGGACATCCTACAATGGTCGATGAATGAAATTAACGCCATTCTCAAAACGAAAAAAAAAAGGTTGAAGTAGTGAGCGTGAAGGAGAGTTCCACAGAATTTCAACTGCTTAAGCATTGGTGTAATGGTAAGTCTTGCCCTAACTCTATATATGTATGTATGTATATAGGTCAACTTTTTAGGAGTATGTATAGCTTTTCTCTAAATCTGCGCTAAATATTTCAGGCAACTTGCCAATATCAACTAAAAAGTGCTGAAATTTAATGGATTTGATTAAGTTTTGTGGAGATGAAGCAAAGCACTTTTACAAAAAATTATCTGTGGCGAGGCCAGTATTTACTGAGAGAGACTTTTTTTTTAATTTACTTACAATTCAATTTTATGGAAAATTGAGTTCACTTCACGATGATTTTACGATATAAAAATTTGAAATCTAGAGGAAAGCGAGGGCGGAATTTGTACCGAAGGCAGGAAATCGTCCCATTGATAAGAATAAGTCATATCGCCCTACAAGTCTTACTTCGTTCTTCTTCAATATGATAGAGACATTAGTGGACTTTAACATAAAAACAGGGCCTAACAAGGTCAGTCTTAATAACAATCAATATGCCTATCGAAAAGGCAAATCAAAGGAGTCACCCCTTCATGGTTTGGTAAGACAAATCGAAAAGGCAAAAGACTATAAAGAAATTGCCATTAGCGCATTCCTATATATAGAAGGAGCATTTAATAACACTCCCCATGAAGCCATAAAAGCGGCACCTAGGAAAAAGGGTTTAAAAACGGCCACAATAAAATGGATAAACGCCACACAAAAGAGCCGAATGACTGACTCCTACGGATCTAGGTAACAGCACATTGACTGCAAGTCCCTAAAGCTATCATCGTTATTATCAATAGAGGCAAATTAACTAAATTATATCCGAAAGGATACAATGTTCCTTTGAGGTGATAATGAACTGGTGTCAATCTAAGAACTTGAACATCAGTCCAAGTAAGACTGAAATAGTACCATTTACAAATAGAGTCCAATAAAGTCCACATCATACCTCCATCAATAATTGAAGCACCAATACCCTTTTCAGATGAGGTTAAAATATCTAGGTGTTATACTGAATAGCAAACTTAACTGGAACAAACATATAGAATGGACTCATGCCAAAGCAAAAGCTTATATTCTACAGTGGCGCTACAGCCCAAATCGGGTCTTAGCCTCCTGACCTTCAGGCTCCTTCACAGTTTTTCATTGTTTATTGTGAAAGGGTTGTTGTCAGAACTTCGCACAACCCTCTATGTACGAATTTTTTCATTTTCGTAGATTGAAATGATTAATGTACACCCCAGTGTGCTAGAATTATACGTCGACCGAGATTTGAACTCACGACCATCACATTGTAGACCAACACGCTACCCGCTAGGCTACACCCTAGCAAAAGCTTATTTGGCAAAAAAATGGGATTCCAGCCTAAGATGATCTACTGGTGCTACAGAACAATCATCCTCCCAATAGTCACACACGGATCAACGATATGGTGGACTAAAATATTATAACAAGAAGCAAAGCTTGCGCTACAAAACATCCAAATGCTAACTTGCCTTGGTATCACAAGAGCAATAAAAACCTGTCCTACTGGGAATGTTCCTAAACATCTCTCTGATACATCTACAAATAAAAAAGGAGGCTATCAAAGGGGTATTACACATACAGAGAGAAAACAAATACAAATCAGGGAATTTCAGAGGTCACCTCAAAATGCTAAAAAACCCAAAAATAGAGGTTTTCACCTCCATATTATCTGACACTATACTGACAAAACTCAACATTTAAACCACCTTCGATAAGTTATAATCACCGAACGCAAGCACTGACAATCCAAGCTACCGGAAATGGAAGAGAAATCAATCATCTGATATACAGATTCCTCGCGCACCTCTGAGGAGACTAGAGCCGGACTTAAAGGTCCTAACTTCTCGGTTTCAAAACCACTCGGCAAAGAAGCTACAATCTTCAATATGAGAATTGATGGAAATGAAGAGATGAAGAGGCTGATCACCTTGAAAGAAGCGGCGCACAAACAAATTTTATTGGACCAGAGCCATTTTGCCGAAAATCAAAAGGACACTCCAACACTGTACTTAGAAAGTAGATTGGACAAGAGCATAAAATCTACTGGAATAGATTTCCAGGAGGTTTATCAAGCTCAAGAAATTAATCCTACCACAAAAAAAAAAAAAATAATAATATAAATAAATAAAATGGAGGATATTCTAAAATTCAGCAAGAGTGACATTAGTACTCTAAGCGGCCTAATGACGCGGCATAGTGAAGTAAACCACAACCTCAAAAATATGGGTTTAGCTGAAACAGACATCTGCCGGCTCTGTCTCGAAGCCCAAGAAACAACACATCCTATGTCACTGTGAAGCTGTTGCAAGAAAAAGACCCAATCTTCTTGGAAAAGGTTTCCTTACTACCAAGGAACTAGTCAACGTGGCTCCATACATGCACAACCGAAGCAAGCTTTGAAGTTGACTCGGTTTTAATCGAACGATTCTTTTTTGAATTAAAATTGTTTCGCTTTTGATCAATATGAGAAAAGCGATTCGACTTTAAATTTAAGAAGTTTAGATTTTAAATCAAAGTAATCCAAAATAAAAATCACAAACCGCGTGTATTGAAATCTACATTGTTAAGTTATGGTTTTCATACTGAAGGTTTATTATTATTGAATCAAAATTGTTTAACTTTGATACCTTGAGCGAAAGCGCTTCGTCTTTAAATTAAATCCGTTTCAATTTTAAACAAAGGATTTAGAACAGTTTATATTCAAAGCCGTTCATACTAAAATTTACCATGCAGTTTTCTGCTGGTTTAATTATAAAGATGACAAAATCATGTTCTAATTAAGATCAACCTATCCATCAGCTAAATGGACAAAAGAACAAACAAATCATTTTAATCATCCCTGGAAGTA
Organism: Chorisops tibialis; assembly: GCA_963669355.1. Classification (NCBI taxonomy): domain Eukaryota; kingdom Metazoa; phylum Arthropoda; class Insecta; order Diptera; family Stratiomyidae; genus Chorisops; species Chorisops tibialis. The sequence continues at coordinate 293,862,172 of OY770262.1, forward strand.
ATTCCAAGTAAATTTATCATATTTACCCAAAAAGCCATATTTCGTCCCAATCCGTATGACGTGAACAAAGGTAACCAACATTTTCAACCCCAATATTATTGGATTGTTACATATTTATTTATCTTTATAGGTATAAATAAATAATATACGAACGTTGTGGTTTTCGGAATGAATGGAACGTAAGGCAAGTGGCATTGAAAACATTGAAAGTCATTCAACGAATGGAACTTGAAGAGACAACAAATAAATAACAATCTGGCGAAGGAATCTTCGCCAGCATAATAATCCCTGTAGACTTACGATGCTTTCTGACATATATTACAAGTGTTTTTCGACGAACAAGGTCGAAACAGACGAATCTCGACCTTTCGACGATAACAATTGCCCTTTATGTCCATCCGAATGGCCTTTGATGGATCTTAGGGACCAAAAAGGATATTGCAAAATAGAAACTTTCAGACACCTATTTGGCAAAATAGCTTTATGAGTATTTGAGGATTCAAAAGTTATGTCACGCATTGTTTTCGTTGACATAGGATTCTACGAAGGATTAAGCGATGGGTGGAAAATTAGAGGAACACACATTGTTTCTAATTGATTCATTTTTAGTTCAAATTTGCTTATAGTCCGGACAGAGGTTACTTTCGAATTAATGACAATTTATTACTAAGAACTATAATTCCACTCATAATTCATGTAAGGTACTCTCTTATTCTTCTTTCTTTCTTGTATTCTGTTCCGTTCTTAATGCCATAGGCTTCACCTGGTGCCCGGCAGTTTTTACAGAAATCTAATGTGTGATGTAATAACCATTTGTAATGTAATAACCATTTTTTTTCCTCCTATTAAATTTGATGTCTTTTCTTTCAAACATTTTTACAAGTATGCATCATGCAAATATTCATGCTAGCGAAATTCATCAAAAAAATCACGTACGTTCTAATTCCACTTCACAGCAAAAAGAAAAGAAAAGAAAAAAGAAAGCTCCATTGAAATTCCAAGAATTCCATTCGCATAAATTTCATTCCGCAATCAAATGCAAATTTCTCCACACCATGTAGATATCTTCATCGCATCAGAAAGAATTTTTCCTCCATTTTAGATCCTTGGCTCCTTGATCCATTCATTATGCACTGCTTAGTGGAAATGAAAAATAATGTTGTATTTTTCTTTAGTTTCATTAATTCAGGCATCAAATCGTATCGCGGATTCTCTAAGATACTTTAAAAGTACTGCTCGTAAGTGTTCTTCACTGAGCTTTGATATCATCCTGATAAAGCAGTGAAAATTGAATAAATTAGAAAACGGGTGGTGACGGAATCCGCGGCAGAATTTACTCCGAAGAAAAGAAATTGCGTTAATTTAGAATTTTCATTTAGCGTTATAAAAAAAAAGTGTGCTTATACGCGTTTGTATTCTGCTAGCTACATCCGCCGAACCATTCCGAGCGAGCATATGTGCCTGAACAGGAGGATTTCTTTTCACCAGCACCAGATGTATCCCTATTTGAATTTAAGTATCACAGACGTATAGAATGGAAAGTCTAACCGCCAATTTACTTAAGCAATATACTGTGATGAAATATTTTTGATAGTCGAAAAATTAATTTCAGACTAGCAATTGCTTATGCGGAATGTGTTTGCGGAAGATGGCCTTTTTTTTGGCACAGAAGAGGTGAGGAGGAGGCGGGGAGGTTAGGATAAACAAGTGCGAAGAAATCTTATGAGTAATATCGTTGCGGGAATGCTTCTAATGAAAAATTACGCAAGCTAATTTCCATTTGATATGATTAAAACCATTTTAGCATCAAATGTTAGTCCTTGAAGGAACACAATTTTTGGAAATTTTGTACCTATTCGACTTTATGAGTTCAATGTTTTACCCCCCGAAGAGATTAAATGAAAATTTACGAGTGTCGTTCTAATTGTATTTAAGGAAGACTGACAGTCTCCAGAAAATCTGTAAAATATTGTAAAATAGTTACGGAATTAATGTGTCAACAGAATTAAGAAGATTTTTGCTGGAAATTATTTACTAAAGGAGTTATCGATATTATAAATGGTCAACTTAATTGTTTAAAAAAAAAAAATGTTCAACGATTACATTGAACTCGCTCCATTTTTGGATTTTCGGGAATCTAAAAAAGCTCTCATTAAAATATAAGACAGTAGGGGTCTTCGATACAGTGTATCCCACTAAGTAGCGTATACTTTGGTCACCTCAAACTATGAAAATGAAAAATTCGTAGATGCAGGGTTGTGTGAAGGACAAATAAGCAATGAAACACATTACTGATTTGTAGATGGAGGGTTGTGCGAAGGGCTACGAGCCCTTCTACAATAATCAATGAAAACTTATGGAAACTGAAGTCCAGGAAGCCAAAGTCTGGTTTGGGCTGTAGTGCGATTGTGGAAGTAGAAGTAGAAGAAGGGCTCTTCGTTGCCTACGATCTATTGGGGAGCTGTGAGAGCTTAAGTGCAATCGTCTGCTGAAGTGATATGCGATGAATCGCTTTTACTCTGTTCGTATCTTTAAGAATATACACTTTCTAAGGGTTACATTGCTGTTATATTGCTATATTTGTGTATAATTCAGTGGTATTTCCTCATAATGAGATCATAAAAAATTTACTTCGTTCTCATAATCCAAAAGGTAAAACCGCATTTAGTTTAAGCTTAGCTACTTCTCTTATTACACATTTTCTTATCACTTAATCGAATATCACCCAGTTCCCATCGCATAACACTATCAAATAATTGTTCACGCCATTAAATCTAATGAAATAGACGTCTCGAAGAATCTTTACAATCTCGACCACATAACTTCCATATGGAGCTCCTACGCCATGCAATTTGGCGTCTCGGAATGTCAGTGCCTTAAATTTCATTAACTCCCAAAAGACAAACTACGCGTGTTCATTTATGAAGTAAATTAGTACACAGTACGTGACATCTCTGGTTATAAAAGAACATTTTCTGTGAAAAAAGATTTTCTTTTTCGTAAGCAGAAAATCAAGGGATATGACCGAAGACCTCTATTACTCCGTCTGAATGTTCGGCGATATATGTAATGTAATAGATGCTATTTTTCTGCTGAACAATCGAATCGAATTTAACAAGTATAAGATTCTGTACCTTATGAAGATATCAGAGCTGAAAACACTTTCTTAATTTAGAAATGAAATTAAAGAAATCGAAAGTGGTACTACCGCGAAAAGAAAAATTCATTGAACTGAAAAATAAAATATCTGCTTAATTTGTATGGCTATTATTCAGCTAAGTGAAAGTGGGAGTGTAATAACTAGATGCGCTGTATAGATGTACTTGTATATTTTATTTGCTGAGTTGATATTGGAAGTAGCGATATTAATAGCCAAAACAAAAAACAAAAAAAAATCCTTAATCGATTATCAAATATTGCTCGAAACCAAATTCTATCAATTTTACTGTGTAAATTATGCAAAAATTATTCACGATAAATATTCAAGTGTGGGTAATCAAAACTCCAAAGTCGTTAAATGACCTGGAATGGAAGGTATTGTATTTAAAAAAAAATCCTTTTCTTTTGTGAAAACCCAAATAAGACGGTCTGAAAGTCAGTGAATTGTGAATGGGTTTGACTTTCAACACAAAAGATTTAAAAAGCGTAGTTTGAATTAAAATCTAAAACCAATGCCTGGAATAGACAAGAATTTACCGGAGTTTTAAGCCGTGTTTAAAAAAATTGAATTTTATAAATTTATTTAATAAATAATAATAAAATCGTTCAGGGCAAAAAGCCCAGAGAGAAATCAGAATTATTTAGACTGGGAAGCGATTGGGTTGGAGCTGGAAGGCGTGATTTCTAGTGAAACTTTCTGCTAGTAAGTTAGGTTTTTCAATAGAATCAAAAACGATACGGTCACCATCAACAGGAGGTGGTATTGAAGATGACATGAAATTGCTGTTGACCGTTTTGATGAATGACCAGTAAGGTCTTGGTCCTTTAGGGCACTGAAGGATCTTCCGTTCAAGTTTGTGGTCATGCTCAAATTTAACACGGCATTTCTTGAAACATTGAAGAGATCTCTGTTGACAGGTATTTTATTACCTTTATAAGTTTCAAATGCTTGTCCTTTGGCTTGATGGAATCAAAACAATCTTTGTTGAACCAAGAGGCGTCCGCCGGTCTGACTCTTCTAGAACTGAAAAATATCTAGAACTGAAAAATATCTAGAACTTCATACCTTTCAGGATAATCTCGTTCATAAATCAACAAAATTCATCTGAGTCATTATAAACAAAGCACAACTTCCAATTAAAGGTATTGAAGAAGTCACCGAGAAACCTCTCTCCACCTCCAATTGGCTCTTTTGAAATGTCAAATATTTCTTCGAGATGCCGTCATTGTCAGCGGTGTAGATGCTGCAACTGGGAGTTAAGTACGAATCAAAAAAATCTGCCAACAAGTCGAGCGCAACTTTATTATTCTTGGGACAAGTTAAGGGTGTGTGAAAAGTCAATATAAGGGTTAGGGTGGATAGGGGAGACTTAGTAAATGAGGAATCTAGAGCAGAGCTGCTGTCAATTATTTTACATTTAACTGAGATTACGATCAATAGCTCCAGTATCAATATTTCATTCGATTATTTATTCAAGCTTGGGCTTTGGTTCGTTGTGATAAATTTTTTAATTGATTGCATGAATCACGTTCAAAATTCGCCGTATAGACAAAGTGAATTCCATGAAGTTCGATGAATTTTATATTCTTGAAACCTACATTTATATAGCAGGGGTAGAGAAGTTGAGGGTATAATCAAATTTGTGATGCAGTATTACTTTGTTTATCTTCAAAGGTGTTCCTACAAAATTTCAAGTTCCTAGCTTTTAATTTGTTATTTATTGGTTGATTTATTGAAATTGCTCAAAATCATCCTTTTGTTTGGGAGGGAGTGGAAAAGCAGGAAGAATTTCAAAACTTTTAAAGTAACTTTATTTGAAATGTTTTAAGAAATGTTTAAAAAGAATCACATTGATTGCATTTAAGGGTTTGGTGGCAATTGATATTTTAAAAATGATTAACATTAACCAGCTAATATCTTAAACACTTAAGCATTTTTTCAAAATGAATTTCACAAGTGTTTTACTTATAGCTTAAAATTGCAAACAAAAATTTTTGGGTTTTTTTGTATGTGTGTGTTTTTTTCAAATCACATGCAACTTATAGTGCAGGTTATGGCTCCCCTTCGGAGGGTAACAGTTCTGATCCAAAGTATTATTTTTTCTTTATGTATATCAAATGGATGTATGAATGCGCAAAATTTGAACTTTGTTTCATACACCAGAGCCCTAAGAAAATTATTGAAAATTTCGGCCTTTTGGCCCTCTCTCCCCTTACATTCCCCATTTTAAAATTTCCAACATTATATATCAAACAGCTCGACAATCTGGCAAAATTTGAAATTAACAACTGTATTCAATTTAGAAATATATTACTTTGAAATTTTTGAAAAGTGCACTAATTTTGAAAAATGTTGTAATTGTCTCATATTCCGCTATTATAAATTAATATATTTTTAAGTATCAATTACATAGCTTAAGCGAAAGTAGAAATATTAATTTTTAAATGTTTTTCTTTGCACCCCTCCTTACCCATCCTCTTAGAAAAACTGGGCTCTCTATCTAAGTTGAAAAACAAATCGGCCTACAACACATATGATTCAAATCCCAACGGATGAAAAAAATAAATTATTTTTATACTCTAACTATTCCCTTCCATAAAAAATGACACAATTTCGCAATTGGACAATAAACAGATTTTCTCGAAAAGTATAAATGCTATTGATCTGGAATTTGGAATACAATACTTTTATGATAATTTCATTCTATTGTATAAATTATTTGTGTTTTCCTCCTCCTTCTAACATCTCCCATAAAGACTGCACTTTCTCATGAAATACTCTAAGCCAACTTACTCAGTGCGTATAAAATTTATCGAGCTGAAATTGTGCACTAAAAATTTATTTAGTATTATTAGTAAGACCAAAAATAATTAGACTCATCAGTTTCACTCCTTCTATCCCCTCCCATACAATATGACATAATTTCACAACTTTACAAAAATTCAATTTTCCTTGAAAGCATGAATGCTTCTTCTTCTTCTTCAATGGCGCTACAGCCCAAATCGAGCCTTGGCCTCCTGACATTCAGGTTTCTTAACATTTTCATTATTTATTGCGGAAGAGTTGTTAGCTCTTCGCACAACCCTCTACCTACGAATTTTTTTCATTTTCGTAGATTGAGGTAACCAAGGTTACAGGCAGGCAGTGTGCTAGAATTATGCGTCGACCAGGATTTGAACTCACGACCTTCGCATTGTAAACCAAACACGCTACCCACTAGACTACACCCTAGCTAAGTATGAATGCTACTGATCTGCAATTTAAAACATATCAAAAGCATGATGTTTTTCAATATTTCTGAAAAGTCATTACAAACTCGCCGCTCCTTCTGCCACCTCCCATACAAACTGCACAATTTCACTAAATCCAATGCACTAATTTGCTCAGTACGTTTTAAATTTTTGAATCCTAGATTTTGTATAACATTGCTGAACTTTGAAAACGTGATGTCAAAAAATTAGTTCAATGTCGTCCCCCATCCACCATTTCCCCTACAAAATTTCTTATAATCAAAAACTTTCTCTTTCATTTAGAGTATCGCACGATTGGGATCTACGCCCAATCGTAGTCCTGTTATGATAAATATCAATTACATAGCTTAAGCGAAAGTCAAAATATCAATTTTTAAATGTTTTCCCTTGCACCTCCCCCTTATCCTCATACAAAACATGGGCTATCTGTAAGTTGATTATGGTGCTATTATTTGCCATCTCACTGGTCCTAAAATATGAACTTTTGATGTTCAGTAATATACAATATGTTTCGAACACCAATGGATAAAAAATTAAATTATTTTTATACTCTAGATGAAATCTGAGAGTATTATAAGTTTGCTCTAAGGTTTGTAACGCTAAGAAATAAGGCTCGGAGAAAAAAATGATGAATACAGAAATTAATATTATCACTCAAAAATCTCAAAACCGGATGTCCGTCCGTTCGCTCTCGAGCTTGAGAACGCGTTGAGCTAGATTGTTCAAATTTTTTACACGTCGTTTTTGACAAAAAAGTAAGGTCATTTCGTGAACGGGCCAAATCGCTCCACCCCTTCTACCCCCTCCCATACAAAATGACACAATTGCGCAATTTGACAATTAAAGGATTTGATCAAAAAGTATAAAAGCTATTGGCCTGAAATTTGGACTATATTACTTTTATGATAATATCAATCTACCGTATAAAAATTATGTGTGTACTGCCCCTCCTTCTACCACCTCCCATACAATCTGTACTTGTCATGAATTACTCTAAGCCAATTTACTCAGTGTATATACAATTAAGCGCGCTGAAATTGTGCACCAAATATTTATTTAAAATCGTTAGTAAGGCGAAAAAAAATTAGACGATTAGCTTCACCCCTTCTACCCCCTCCCATACAAAATGACGCAAATTCGCAATTAACAATAAATTAATTTACTCGAAAAGTGTAAAAGCTATTAGTCTGAGTTTTGGGATATATTACTTTCATAAGGTTTCAAATCTACAATAGAAAACTTATTTGCGTCCTCTCTCTCCTTCCACCCTCTCCCATACAAACTACACTTTTTCATGAAATGCTCTAAGACGATTTTCTCAGAACATAAAACATTTTTAGAGCTCACATTTTGTAATAAATATTAAATTAGTATTATCATTAAGATCAGAAAAAAAATTTTTGATTAGCTTCACTGGTTCTACCCCCTCCCATACAATATGACACAGTTTCATAACTTCACAAAAAATCGATTTTCTTGAAATGTATGAATGGCACTGTTCTGAAAGGAATGTCAATTTTATAATATTCCTAGTTATTTCTGAAAAAATCACTAAAATCCCCCCATTCTTTCTACCACCTCCCATACAAACTGCACATTTTCACTAAAATTAACTCACTAATTTTCTTAGTCCCCATTCAATTTTTGGAGTAAGCATTTTGTAAAAAACATTCTTATAGCTACTTTAGCATGATGGGGAAAAATTATTTCAATGCTATCACCCTTCCAAACTCTCCCCATTCAAAATTTCTTGGGATGACATCTAGAGTATCGTAAGATTGCGCTTTACGCGCAATCGTAGCCCTGTTATGCTTTTATTGTTAGTTTCACAAACCCCTCTACATGTGTCTCGATTTTCAGCTTTCTAGCTAGGATCATGGTTCAGATATTCGAATTAGTGTTATTTGGTTCTAGTGGATACTCTCCCTCCCCTCAGCCCCAACACCCCTCAAAATAAGTGTCCGCCTGAAATCAGCATCCATCTCCAATCCACACAAAAATTAACTTTCTTTCTTCAAGGGCTTGGGAGCTAATATGCGATGAACGTATACGTACGGCATACAGACAGACGAAATTTTTTGCATTTTAGGCTAATTTATTCATAAAACGCAAAACAAAAAAAAATTGAGGGTAGTAGGGTGGTGCACGTCGATCACAATACTTTATTATTAGAATAACAACGTAAAATGATGATCTGTATTTCCAATTGGCGATAGGATATGAAAGAGACTGAATATTTCTCTGGCTGTGTGGTGATAAAAACGTCAAAAAGGTAGAAAAAATATGCTGCATCTACCAGCTGTGTCAAACCGTTTATATAAGCAAAAATCTTAGTATCACGCCACTCCTAGTCCCAGCAGAGGAATTTTTAAGCCAGGCAATAGTGTGAACATTAAAGCATGAGTATTCTACACAAAATGTTAAAAGCCATTAGAAATGCGTACCCTTTTATTAATAGAAAAGCGAAATTGTCTACTTACAACAAATTACTGATCTACAAATCAATTATATGATCCACGTAATTATATGGCGCAACCACCTGGAAGAATTGTGCAAAGTCGTTCAAAAGAAAATATCAAATTATACAAAATAATTATCTGAAAATAATACCGAATTAACCTTGGTATTTTTCTACTGGAGAACTACACGCAATCGGTATCACTCCACTAGCTATTGGTATCAATCAGTCAATCAATTTCCTGTTACGATCCCCTATAGGGGCACAAAAACAGTTCTCTTTCACAAGGCGCGATCCTTAGCATCGGCCTTTAATTGTCTCCTGGACTTGTTTATTCTCTGGCTTCCTTGCTCAACTGCTTGCTTCCACGTGCTTCATGATCAACTAACCCGAAGTTTTCTTTGAGGATTATAAATCAAAGCTTGTCTTGCGATATTTTGCCCTAGTTTCCTCAAATTATGACCGATCCACTGCAATTTCCACCTTTGAATCTCTGTGCCTATTTTAGTCTGCGGAGTTGTACTTCTTTCTGTTCTTTCCCAGGTTGTTAAAATGATCTTCAAATGCAATAAACATGTCAGAAGCATACACCAGCTCTTAAAATCATACAAGCTGAAAGATCAAAGGCTTTGTTTGTTCGTTACGTGGATGGTCGGCGCAATCATGTTTTCTGAAAAGAAAACCTTCACGATCGAAGGGAAATTTCACCGCCAAAATAACTGGGACTATGTTCGCAGATTTCGGGAAGCACGGGAAAAGTTGAGCGGGTACAAAGGGGTCATAATCTCTCTTCAGTGATGGTCTGGTAATCAGATACAAAAACACCCCAAACCTCCATTTTTGTGAAAAGTTCATCAAAACTTAGGTCAGTACCCAGCAAAAAAAATAATTTGTTAAAGATTCATTAATGAATTATATTACCGAGCGATTTGTTCGTTAACGGGCGTCGTTAAAGATATATTTCTGATTCATCGAGCGGACTAAATGGACATTCGTCAATGCACTACTTTTAACAATTCATTAGTGAATTATAAATCACCTACAAGAAATGAGTGTAAAAGCAAACATATAATCGTTATAAATGAATCATTAATGAATCATTAATGATTTTTTTTTCTAATTCATTAACGAACATCTTTTAAGATTCATTAACGATATTATTTATGAAAAATTAACGATTTATCAACGATTTTATTTATTTTAAAGCCAAACAAGAGAAAATCGTAGATGACTTTTCTATTCCTCTTCTCACTCGAGTACTATTCTCTGCAAGCTAAATCTCAATATCATTTTTAACACTGTCAATGCGTATGGTGAGAAGAAAACTGCTTGTGTATAACAAAATCGAAGTCGAGTGATCCGTATTGTGTATTCTTTATGATTTGTTTGCCTAAGATCATCATGCAGCTTATTTGTCTTGTATCATTTCAAGCTCGTTTTAAGATCGTTATTTGCAAGGGCTCGTTAAATTGTTTGCTGGGTAGTTATCATGAAAATATTTTAATGTGTATTGTGATGTCTTTGAGTGATACCATGTTCGAATGACGACACTGGGTGATCCAGCAGGATTCTGCACCCTCCCACAATGTCTGGATATTTCAGCTGTGGCTTGAGGAAATCATTCCTGAAATCGTTGGCCCTCTGGGTGCCCAGAACTCAATCCGTTGAACTACTGTTCATGATCCTTTGAGGAAACGGCCTGCCAAATATGTCCACTGCGTTTGGAGAGTCTGAAAAGTCCCTGATCACGGCAAGGGACAAATTGCAGCTGGAAAAGGTGCTTACTGTAATTCACAACTGATTACGCAGACTCCAGACTTGTTTTCAGGCAAAAGGATGTCATTGCAATGAATTTTTTTTTACCATCTGCGATTCTGTTGAAATATTTCCAGATAATATAAGTTTGCAAGTGGAGATCTTCGTTTTCCATTGGAAATTTTCCTTGTAAAGTTGTGTTACAAAGCAGGTCTAGGTAGTAAGCAAAACTTGAACCGATTTCAAAGAAAAATATAATCTAATCTCTATATAATCATTCTCTAAAATAATTTTCTATTTCAATGACGATTTGAAAAGTTCGCTGTCACTCCAGTTATTTTTTGATATCTTGAGAAGCTCGCGAACACAGACGAAACATACATGAATTTAAGATTTTCCTAAATGTCCATAGGAAGAATGAAATAAAATATTGTGATCGAATATAAAATAACATTAAAACTCAGAGGACTCAATAATAACTAATTAAATCAATGTCCAAGCCAAAAGCCAAAATTTCCTTTTGTCTATAAGACATCCAACTATAGATGTCAGGGCCAAAAAATATTACACAAGCAGCAAGTGTAAGAATTATTACATATTGTATCCCAGAGCTCCAGATAGAATGCTTAATAAGTAAAACATGTTTGAATGATTAATCGCTCAGCTTAAAGTTGAAAATATATTCAAGAGTTTTCTGTAATTTTCTAGAAACTATACAGGAGAAAAAGCACAAGATACATATCGTAGCATCATGTAGTAGGGTTTAGTAGTATAAACATAGAGGGTAGTACAATATGTGTCACGCTACCAAATAGTTCATACAAATTTCTCTGGAATTCACTTCAGGACTTAAATTTCACATAAATCATTTACATTACAAAAATCTGCCATTATTTTCACACTCACTCGCTATATTTATAGACAAAATTCTGCCTAACTATGTACATCAGAAGAACTGATGCAGAGCTTACAATGGAATCCGAGTTATTAGTCCCCTATCGCTCTTAACCTGAATTCCCCTGACCCATTTCACACGACATACAATTCGTTTTCTCAACTACTATTTCACATACACACATAGCTACTGCACAAATTGAAAAACACTTCGCCTTATATTCCAGAAAAATTGCAGTAGTTTCCTCCTCGTAAGTTCAAGGAAAGAACTTTTGTCCAAAACCATTACGTGCCAAATTCATTGCATTATTTCGTGATTGTGCTGAAAGTTTTCTTCTTCGACGCTCTGCCCATTGGCTAGTTTTTTGCCAACAAAACTGCTGCTAGACTAGAAAATTTCTTCAACTAAAAGTAATAAAATAGATGACTACAAAGTATACCGCTTGCTTAGTGTGTAAAATGAAAAAGATACATTTACAATTGCACAATATTTTGCAACATACCATGTAACATATTACACATAAAAATTATTAATGCAACGACAAGACCAAATAAAAGAATCCGAGTCAAATATGCGGCAATTTTATTGATATTTATGGCACAATTTTGAAATACTATATCAGCTCTCAAGGATCGCCTTGCATGGATGCTGGAATCCTTGAGTGTATTCTGCAATTGTCACGAAAGGAATGGGAATGAGTTATGGTATCCATTTGTGCGCAAAAATCGCGTGGTGACTGCATAGAATTTATTGTTATCGCGGAAAATTTTCATATTTCGCATGGAACAGCGATTAGTGTCGGTGGAGTTCCTGTAACACATTGAAATTTTTACTATCGTGAAAAATTTTACGTACTATGTTAATAAGCAAATGTTCTCAAATCCACATCCTTTTCTCGCGTTATGCACCGAAGCTACTAAATTAGGAAGTCATGTGCAGATTACAGATCGTTTCCTTCTTTCATATTCATTCCGTTTGCTCTATTTCGATTTTGCATTTACTCGTATGTTTTATGTTTTGGAATATTCGTCTTGTACAAAGTTTACTAAAAAAAACATATATTTTTTTTTTTTTAATTTGTACGTTTTGAGTGAAATTTTATTTGATGTCACGTTAGACTACTCCATAACCTTCTTCCTACATTCTGGTTTTGGAGGTATTACTTTCGAGACATGTTCGCAGTTCATAAACGGTGGTGGAACGCGACGTCACATGGGATACTATGTCGCTAAGGTGGGAGTCATCGATAGTGGTTTTTTGATAGATTTTTCTTTTCATTATCTAACCTTTAATCTGATAACCATCAATATGTACAGAGACACCAAGGACTGGGCAATTGTTAAGAAACTTGAAACAAACAGCAGCATCTTCTATGAAATTATGGAAATTACTTAGAACTTTCCAAGGATTAGAAATGTGATTCATATTCGGAGCACTGAAAAAAAAAACCAATGAATTTCCACAGTGCACTACGCGGATGTACGCAGCAGATCAGTCTATTTCTCATTCGTTCTAATTAAAGCTGAAATTAAATAAATTTTGCAGTTCTTTCTTCAAATAATTACTTCTAGCTACACCATAAGAAAGTGATACCGATAAATTCAACGATAATAAAATTACTCGAATATCTTAACTCTATCTAATAAATATATCTAAGATCCCAGACCATATTATAGCTAATAATGAAAATAAAAATGTCACACCGAATCTATCAAGGAAATTAATTGCAGTTTCAATGGTTGTCAATATAGTTAGTAGAATTCCAATAAGCCACAGATTAGCTGGAGTATATACACGGGGAAGGAGATTTATTGAGTTATCCACAATTGGACGGTAAAGTGGTTTCTTCCGAAATGTTTTTCTTCAGATTTATTGTTTTTTGAGGGTTCTTCGAGGGGTTGAGTATAAAGCTTAATACTATTTTCGGGATGAAAGGCGAACCCTTAAAATGAAATTTATGAGCGTTGGAATCCCTCATAATCGCATAACCAGTCAGGTATACTTACATAAATTCAAGGCGAAAAAATATTAAGTTTCAGAACAAGGATAAGAGACCATTCGCGATATTACGCTCTGTTGTGAACCCAGGAAAAAGGATTTCGATTTTACTTTAAAAGTTCTTCGTCCTTTTTTATGATACATCTACTACAGCAAATTTTACCCATCTTTTCAGCATGCTCCAGTTTTTTTGGTTAATCTCGTGGCATGAAAAGAATCACTCCAAAGGATTTCTCACCTTGTCCTTTTTGCGAATATAAATAGATATTAAAAGCGTAATGTGCGCACTGCACATATAGAAGGCAATAGGCTTTCACGCTATGTTGAAGTCCTTTTTTTGTTATTTTGCTTTTGTAAACAGCATCATTGCGGCAGATTAATTTCGTAGTCGGATTGCTTACAAATTAATTGCTGGGCTCAGTGAATTTACTATTTAAATTGGATTGAATTCGTTTGTAGGTAGATAAGTGGTAATTATGTTGTTGGGGATGCGGACACCATAAATTTGTTAAGGTCGTGATTTTGCGGATGTTACAGGATATTACGGAACAGTACGAATACGAGAGCATGTGTAAATTGGGATCATTTAATTGTAATGGGATGCGGAAGGATAAGTGCTCGGTCGTGATAAGGTCCGGTGGGAGAAATATACGGACAGACATTATTTTAGTATTGATCAGCTCGAATATGCTCAAGATCGATTTTTTCCCACGTAATTGTTTGTATTTTTCATTACTGGGATCGAAGTCCCGATTTCGATAAACATCAGACATCAATTTGTCTTTGTCAAATAAGCTGTCAAGAGACCTATTTTGTAACGTTTGACACATAACTTAAAGTAATTAAAAAAAAAACTGAATTATAATTGGGCGTAAATCCCAATCATATGATACTCTATAGATGCAATATGAATGAGTTTAATGTACCGTAAAATATGTCTTCTTAAATTCTTTCGAATAGTGAGTAGTGATATTTGTATGGGAGGTGGTAGAAGCAGAGGAGGTAGGTTTGTAATTTTTGTAAATGGCACCGAACTTGGTATGCAGTATTTAGTGTGAATTTAAAGTTTGTATTTTTCACTATCGCGATCCCCCGCGACTTTGTCCGCGTAAGAATTGCAATAATGATCATTTTTTGAGAATGTAGTTATTAATACATTATGTGGGATATATAATCTCTTTGAACACAATGCTTTTTATTTTGTTTGAATCATAAATTATTAAGAATGAAACCATCATACTCACATTTGTATGGGACATGCCTGTGATCAAATCAATCCCGTGATTGGAGATCATATACGTATTGAGGAGCGTTAAGGACATGTGAACAGTTGTAGCTTGTGTTAATTAAAAAAACACCCAAATAAAGCAACATTAAGCTTAAAGACATACCAGAACTACGATTGTGCGTAAAACGCAATCATACGATACTATAAATGAAATAGAAATTTTTATGATCTTAATGAAATTTTGTATGGGGAGTGGTAAAAGGGGTGACAGCATTGAGCTAATTTGTTTTGCATCATGCTAGAGTAGCTATTAAAATGTTTGGTACCAAATTTATGTTTCAAAAATTGAAGATGCACTGAGAAAATGTGTGCATTAGTGAAATTGTGCAGTTTGTACGGGAGTTGGTAGAAGGAGTGGGGGGTTCTTAGTGATTTTTTGAGGAAAAACTATAGTTATCATGCAATTGATATATTTTAAATTTCAGATCAGTAACATTCATACTTTTCAAGAAGAAATTTTGAGCAGATGTGATAATGTGTCACATTCTATGAGAGCGGGGAGAAGCGGAGAAGCTAATTGGTATAGTTATCCCCGATATTAATTATAATGTTAATTAAGGATTTGGTACAAAATTTGAGCTTGATAAATTTTATATGTACTAAGTAAATTATAGTTTATAATATTTCATGAAAAATTGCATTTTATATGGAAGGTAATGGAAGGAGTGGGGGGATTCAAATAATTTGTATACCATACATCAGATTTACGGTAGAAATATTATATTCAAAATTTTAAATTATTCGCTGTTATGGTTTTCAAGAAAATTTGATTAATACATAATTTTAAGAATGAGTAATTTTGTATGGGAGGGGGTAGAAGGCAACGCAGATTACATCTGGAGATACACCTAATAATCTGTGAAAGTTTCATTACAATCGGTTAAGCTGTTTTTGCGTGATAAAAATTTTAAAAATGTTCTTTCTTCTTAGTTATTGTCCAAATAAAGCAAAACACTAATTTATTGTCATTTATAAACAAATAACAGACAGACACTACAATTATATTTATATTAGATTATTTTCAAAGAAATCGGACATAGTTTTCCTGAAATTGGATCATTTGTATGGGAGGTGACAGAGGAAGTTAAGGGTTTTAGATGATTTTGTTACTGCTTATCAACATCCTTATCAGCATGGAGATGCTTCAATTTCAAAGTCGATAGCTCTCATATCTTCGCAGGAGAAATGTTTTTCTTGAATTTACAATATAGATATTTGTATGGGAATGGGAAGAAGGAAGATTATAATTTTTCTAGCATTTATAAAAATTATTAAAGCATAAATTCTAGCAATATTTTATGATTCGACTTTTCTTAGTTTCAATGAAAATCGATTAAATGCATTTACCAAAATTGTGCATTTGTATGTGAGGTGGTAGAAGGAATATAAGGATCGAAACAAAATTTTTCGTCATTAATGGCATTTCTATTATTAAATTTTTCACAAAGCTTCAAGTCGATAGCTTTGAAAGTTTCGAAAAAAATTCATTTATTTGAAAATGGCGTGAAATTTGCATGGAAGGGAGTAGAAGAGTAAAGTGAAGTTGACAATTTATTACCTTCTTTCCGCGGCTCAGAAAACGTAATTTTCAGAACCCCCACCAAGGAGTGGAACGAAACATGTTCGGCCAACCCTCGAAGAAGGGTCGTGAGCGTTAATGGCCACGTGTTGCGAAAATTATTTTTCAATTTCTAGGTACAAATTAATATTTTTGATCATGCCCGGATCTAAAATACGTGTCGTGTTCGTGCCATAACTTTGCGGTTCTCTTCGCGTGAATGAGAACCCGTCGTAAGTAGTTTCACGTGTTTCTGTTGATTACCGTAGTCAACATTTATCGCGGCTTGGCAATCGACGTGCCAGCCGGGACGATGCAGCTCGCGCACCATGAAGCCGGATCTCCGACTTTTGATTGTTGTGTTATATGTGTGCGGTGAAATTGTATCGTGACTGCTAGTAAATTTTGCACTCACGGCTTGGGATATGTTCGTCGTTTGCCTTTAGTGATTGTCCAGTGATCGCCAGGTTTTCATTTGCAAGGCGGAAATACGTGTAAAGTCTCGCACTTGCGGTATTTTATGTGTTCATTGTTTGTATTTATAATTCTACATACGCCCACTCAGGTGCTAATTATTTTGAACAATTAATCCATAGTCCTAGTCCACTTGCCTTCCCCATTCCGATCTATTAATACTCGCGTGTGATGTATTTTTAGGTGCAAATTGATCAGTAATAGGAATGCTGATGCCTGTTACGGAAGTTGCGATCTAATCGTAATTGAGGTAAGTTTTAACTCAAATTTCAAGCCTTACTACAGGGTGTTAATTCAATTCTTTTCCTTCTTTCAGGATTTTTAGCTACGTTACAGTTGATTTGTAACAAATTGTTCATAACTGATTGCTATTATAATAAAAACATAACAGGGCTACGATTGCGCGTAAAGCGCAATCTTACAATACTCTAGATGAGATAGAATTTTTAGTGATCCCAAAAAATTTTGTATGGGGAGTATTAGAAGGGATGATAGCATTGAACTAATTTTTTTCTCATCATGCTAAAGTAACTATGAAAAAATTTATACAAAATGCTTACTCCAAAAACTGAATGGGAACTGAGAAAATTAGTGAGTTAGATTTTGTGAAAATGTGCAGTTTGTATGGGAGGTGGTAGAAAGAGTGGGGGGATTCTAGTGATTTTTTCAAAAATAACTAGGAATATTATAAAATATATGTCCCTTAAATTTCAGACTAGTGCCATTCATACTTTTTAAGAAAATCGTTTTTTTGTAAAGTTGTGAAACTGTGTCATATTGTATGGGAGGGGGTAGAAGCAGTGAAGCTAATCAAATATTTTTTTCTGATCTTAGTGAAAATGCTAATTATGTATTTCTTACAAAATATGAGCTTGATAAATGTTATATGTTCTGAGAAAATCGACTTAGAGCATTTCATGAAAAAGTGTAGTTTGTATGGGAGGGGGTAGAAGGGGAGGGACGACGCAAATAATTTTTCTACGGTAGATTGAAATAATTATGAGTGTAATATATCCCAAAATTCAGGCTAATAGCTTTTATAGTTTTCGATTAAATCCATTTATTATCAATTTGCAAAATTGTGTCATTTTGTATGGGAGGGGGTAGAAGGGGTGAAGCTAATCGTATAATTTTTTTTGGTCTTACTAAAAATTTGAAACAAATATTTGGTACACAATTTCAGCCTGCTAAATTTTATACGCACTGAGTAAATTGGCTTAGAGTAATTCAAGACAAGTACAGTTTGTATGGGAGGTGGTAGAAGGAGGGAGAGGACACGCATAATTTTCATACGGTAGATTGGTATTATCATATAAGTAATATATTCCAAATTTCATTCCAATAGCTTTTATACTTTTCGAGCAAACCCGTTTATTGTGAAATTGCGCAATTGTGTCATTTTGTATGGGAGGGGGTAGAAGGGGTGGAGCGATTTGGCCCGTTCACGAACTTGACCTTACTTTTTTGTTAAAAACGACGTATACAAAATTTGAACTTTCTAGCTCAACGCGTTCTCAAGCTAGAGAGGACACGGACGGACGGACAGACAGACAGACAGACAGACAGACAGACGGACGGACGGACGGACGGACATCCGGTTTTGAGATTTTTGAGTGATTATATGAACTTCTGTATCATTCATTTTTTTCTCCGAGCCTTATTTCTTGGCGTTACAAACTTTGTGGCAAACTTATAATACTCTCAGATTTCATCTAGAGTATAATTAAGTCAGGCAAAAATTTGTTTTTTTCAGCTTCGCTAGTTCCAATGAAAATTGACAAATTAATTTTTCAAAATTGTTCACTTGTATGGGATGGGTAATTGGATCGGATCAATATTTTGTAATGGTAGTGATGTATACATCGGGATACTTTGAGCCAAATTTCAATTCGATAACTTGAATGCTTCCAAAGAAAAATCAATTTCTTAAAATTTTGAAATTTCATGAAATTTGTATGGAAAAGGGTAGAAGGAGTGGGGGATGTAGCCCGTTCACAAGCTTAAAGTTATTTTTTTGCTAAAAATAACACACAAAAAATCTCAGCCCGATAGCTTCAAGCGTTTGAGAGTTTTGTTGTAGACACACTGACAGACAAATAGTGAAATGGACAGACGGACACTCGGAATCGGGGTTTTTGAGCGACAACAAATATTTCTCTACCCTTGGCGGCTCTGTGCGAGCATTATTTCTTAGCGTTACAAACGGTAAGGCAAACACAATATGACACCTGTTGGCAGCACATGTGGGAAACATTTTAAACACGTGCATTTTTTTTAAATAACCAGGCACTAACAAACGTCGATCGTAAACTAACAAACGAATGCCATCAACTGTTTTTGATTTTGTCATAAATGGGGCGTTAACTATGCTGAGCTTGATTGAAAAGATTTTAAATACCCAAAACTCATACCCGCTCGTTGGTCGCCATACCCGCGAGACCATATCCAACAGCCCAGCAATTCAATCGACAACCGTGTCGCTTTGCATGTTTGAATCTTTTTTCGATAAATGGCAAAGCTCTTCATCCCCGCAACCCTCGTGCCCATACTCTTCACCTAGACAAACAGGTAAGGTAACAAAACGCAAAAACGAATATGCTCGTACTAGAAGTTTCACTTCAAAAAGAGACGTTGTTACAAATTACGCACCACCTCCTGCTGGTTTCTTAAGTTCTGTCATAAAAAAAAATATAAATCAAATTTTTGGTAATAAGTAAAATCAAAATAATAAAAAAAAAATAATATAATAAAAAAAAAATATAAATAAACAAAATTTTGTAACAAAACAAAAACAATTCTAAAAGTGCATTGAATGCACTTAAAAAGAAAAAACTGCAAGACCGGCGTGACTACCGGCTGAAAAAAAAATATTTTCGAGAAGTGCTTCCTTCTGGTTTTGATGCTCGACGAGCGCGGTCACTCAAGTTTGGTGTTTTTTTTTTGTTCACAACGACTGAACCGGCGCACGTTTCTCGGAACAACATACAAGTAGTAGCGAGAAAAAGAGAAAAAAAAGTGAAAAATTTTCATCAACGGACGGCACCGGAATATCGGCGAAACAGAGTTCAAGCCGAAATAAAAGAAAAAATCGGCGGAAAAATCCAGATCTACAAAATACGACGATAAATTCCAGCAAAAAATTTTCATCAACGGCATCGGAATACCGGAGAAACAGAAACCCAGCGGAGAATCCAGATCATCAAAAATTACGGACGATAATTTCTCTCATCATCATACGGGCCCCAACAAAAAAAAAAAGTAATCAAGATAACAAAAAAAAAAAAAAAAAGTAGAAAAAAAATATTCTCATATTTTGTTATTATATTTAAGTTTTTTTTTTTTCTTCTTCAATATAAAATTGGAATACTTTGAACATATTTTTTTTTCTTATCATAAAATTCCACGCGCTATGCTAAATCTATGTGAGGCTCGAGGTGGTTTAGCAGTAAATAACATGTTAATTGAGTAAAGACCCGATTGGAAGCCCTGGGGCTGTCCTTTGCCGGTCCGTGTCCTCGCCACCTCCTGTTGTGATTTTTTTTTTGGTAAATTTTCATTTTTTTTTCTCAGCACCCTCCAAGGATGGCGGTTCCTCTGGGCAAAATTTCCACGCCCATGCTCCTGAGCAGCCGGCAACAGGTGCTGCCCGACCCAGAGGAGCACCATTAAATAAAATCTGTACGAGAATGAGGTCCTCAGCCGAGTTTCCGTTACAACGTTCGCTTGAAAACCAGCTAAAGTAATTTCAGATGCACTTCAGAAAAATAATCATCATTTTTAAAGTCTTCATAAAATCTTTGAGCATATTGTTTGCTTTAACGCTTATAAAGCTACGTAATACCATACGTACATTGACGCCAAGGATAAAGAATTGTTTGTTATCACTCAAAAAACCTCGAATTCGACTGACCATTTGTTTGTCAAATAGTCAGACTATCTGTTCGCCTCTCTGTCAATTTGTCCAACTGTCTGTTCATCTGCCCCTTTTAATCTGTCCAGTGATATGAAAACTCGTGAATGCTTTAAGCTACCGAGCTGAATTATTTTACAGGTCAATTTTAATAACGACTCCTTCTACCACCTCCCATACAAAATTCTAATATATAAAATTTTTTAAGAAAGTCGTATCTTTCGAAAAGTTTAGGGGTACTGTCTTGAAAGTTAGCACAGATTATGCTGATAATAATATTAAGAAATAGTTTTAAGATTGTTCAAATCCTACAATTCTCAACATGAAGAACAATAAAGTAAAAGCCTGGAAAATTCCTTTTGGACACGGCAGGCTCGAGCGCAAACTTATGAGGCGAAAGCAAATGTATGATATAAGCGAATTGTAATGATGATTATGCAATGGCGCTACAGCCTTGGTCTCCCGGATGCACCTCCTCCAGTTTGTAAATTCGAGAAACGATCTGCAATCTCCGTCGACTGAGTCCTTCCATTGCTTTCGTGGCTTCCCATTCGTTTTTTAATTCATTCCTCGTGCATTTGCTTCACGTAGGCAGCACATTGAAGCTTGCTGAGTTTGATCACGATAGATGCTCGTGGGTCGTCAAATAGTTGAAACAGCTCATGGTTGTATTGAATTCGCCAGTAATTTCCTTCCATAACTGCTACCTTCCGAAGAATTTTACGCTCCAACGCGTCGATTAGATTCTCCGACACCCACGTCAAGGTCCTCGTTTCGCATCCATATATCAGCGCAGGACGAATTAATATCTTGTAGATTCGTTGCTTATTGTTTCGATGGACCTTCCTTGATTTCATTTTAAGGATGATGGCATAAAATGCTTTGTTTGCTGTCGTAATTCTTCTTTGAATTTCATGTCGTTCATTGCCGTCCTTCGTGAGAAGGGCTCCCAGGTATACGAATTCAAACCCCTGCTCGAAGTTGCATTCGTCCATAGGAATATTCTGCCTCTCTGGGTCATGTATTTAGTTTTCGCTTCATTGACCTACTTTACCCGCTACCGACTCCAACTCCTTGAATACCTCCTCAACACAAAGTATTGATCAGGCCGTAATATTCACGTCTTCTGCGTACGCAATTGTGCGAGTAGCGTACATCTGATGTCCACTGAGGTTACTGAAATTGCCCTTCTGACGATATACTCGAGCACCAAGTTGAAGAGCATGGGGAGACCATCTCCTTGTTTGAGACCTGCCTCCATTGGGAAGCTTTGAGTCAACTCGTTTTGGATTTTTACTTGGCACTCATTGTTTTCCATCGTGGCTTTTATTAACAGAACTAGTTTCGGTGGCACACCTAGTTCAATCGTTATTCTGTACACAGCATTACAGTCGACACTATCGTATGCTTGACAGAAATCGACGAACAGTTCGTGCACAATAATATCATATTCCAAGCATTTTGCTAGCACCTAACGGTCCATTGTCGATCGCTCGAATCTGAAGCGACATTGATATTCTCTGATGATGTTGTTAGCGCGTTCATTCAGTCTTCGATCGATAATTTTCGTTAAAATTTTATAACACGTACCGAACAATGAAATTCCTCTGTAATTTTCGCAACGCAGACGGTCACCCTTTTTGTATACAGGCCATATAGTGCTTTTCCGCCAGTCGTCCGCTAATTACTTTATTATTCTAATAATAAAGTATTGTGATCGACACAAGAAAAAAAAAACTTTGCTACCCTGAAATTTTTTTTTTTCGCGTTTCATGACTAAATTAGCCTAAAAATGCAAAAAAAAAAAATCCGTCTGTCTGTACGCCGTCCGCCGTCCGCCGTACGCCGTCCGCCGTACGCCGACGTGTACGCTCAGCGCACATTAACTCCCAAACCCTCCAAGATAGAAAGTTCATTTTTGGGGGGATTGTAGATAGTTGCGGATCTCAGGCGGTTACCCATTTTGGGGGGTGTAGGGCTTCAGGGGGAGGCGGGGGAGCACTTAAACCGAAAAATACGAATTCAAATATCTCAACCATGGTAATAGCTAGGAAGCTAAAACTCAACATACATATAGAGGGGTTTGTGGGACAACTTTTAAAAATAATTTAATTTTTTTATCCATTGGGGTGCGAAAAGGGGGGGCTAAGAACCAATTGTCGGCCGAATTTTTTTTTCAAATGATTATATCTTCGAAATTGCTTATCGTAAAAAAATCATATTTAGAGACCGTCAAGGTGGCATATAGTTTCATTGGAACCGGCTCAGAAAGCGGCTTATTATTGTAAGGGGGAGGGTCAGGGGGGGTGCAAAGAAAAACACTTAAAAATTAATATCTATACTATCTCTTGAGCTATGTAATTGAAACTTGAAACGTATATTAAGTTATACTAGGCAAATACAAAAAAAAATATAACATGTCGAAATAATAGTAGTGGGGGGAAACGGGGAACATTTTAAAAATGGCGCACTTTTCAAAATTACAAATCCTTATATCTCAAAAAAGAGTACAGATATCAAATCAAAAATTTGTCAGATTGTAGAACTACATAATGTTTAATTTTGGTAAAAATTTTAAGTTGGGAGGTGTAAGGGGAGGAAGGTGATAAGCAAAAAAGTCGAAAACTTTGAGTGATTTTTTTAGGGCTGTGGTGAAAGATACAAAGTTAAAATTTTGCATGTGAATACCTATATTTAATGTTCATAGGAAAATAATAATAACTTGATCCATATTTATTATAAACCGACCCCCCCGGTCTAACGTGCACAAGGTGTTTCATGTGCATTGAAAAAAACACATAAACTGAAAATTTTTGAGTGAAATTTTAAGGTAGAAACTTGAAAATTTTGCTAAATGCATTTAAAAAAAATCCCTAAACATATGAAATACTAACTGGTCGAACATCTTTAAGACTTCTACCCCCTCCCATACAAAATTATTTTTTCTACCATTTTTAAGAAATCAATTATCACCTAACTATTAATAGATATCAATTTGAAATTTTGCAGAAAAACTTATGAAAATAGTTGAAACTAAACTACGTTAAAAGTTTTGGAATCGCGCTTGCCCTTCTACCCCCTCCCATACAAAAGTATGATTTCGACCAATTTCATTATATCAACTTATAACCAACAAATTAAAAGCTACGAACTTGAAATTTTGTACGAACACCTTACAGTAGAAAAAAAAAGAAAATTACATCACAAGTTTTACGATTCCTCTACCTCCTCTACCCCCATACAAAATTATTTTTTCGAGCATTTTTAAGAAATCAGTTATCAGCTAACTCTTAAAAGCTATCAATTTCAAATTTTGCATAAAAACTTATAAAAATAATTCAAATGAAGTTGCTTTAAAAGTTTTGAAATCACGCTCGCCCTTCTACCCCCTCCCGTAAAAAACTATGATTTCGACCAATTTCGTTAAATTAACTAATAAACAACAAACTAAAAGCTACGAATTTGAAATTTTATACAAGCACCTTACAAGAGAAGCGAAATAAAAATGCATATCAAATTTTACGATTCCCCTACCTTCTCTACCCCCTCCCATACAAATGTTCGGTTTCGTGAATGTAAAATACACCGAATTTTATGAAAATTCTATGCAACTTCGTCTATGAAACACATTCTATACAGAGAATATTGGACGTAATTCAAGCAATTAATTAAAAAGCTATTAACATCCACCCACCCTTACCCTCCTCCTCCCCTCATAAAAACCCAAACTTGCAGAGACGAATGAAATATTGTTAAATTGACAACAGCCCTGCCCAAGAACTCCCTTTCACTTAGCCTTCCCTAAACACTCTAACCTGCATATTGACTTTCCACTCATCCACAACTTGTCCCAAGAATAATAAAGTTTCGCCCGACTTGTTGGCAGTTTATTTTTCAATTGTCCAGATTTAAACAATTCATAAAAAGCGTATTTTGTAAAAGATAAAATCTAGAGAACTTTGTAGCATCAACACAAAAAAATGAAATTGGGACGAATTTTAAGTATGGAGCACATGGTATATCGGTCAGAAGGTCAACTAAATTTTTGTGAAGATAACAATGAGTGAGTTTTGAAAATGAACGCCGCAAACGTATTTTTTTTCAGTCAAATCAAAGCCTTTTGTCCTTAAATAAATACCAAAAATTATAATATTTCCGTGGGTTCCATAAATTATTATACAAATCTCTTAAGGAAATTCAACGGTTATTTAGCAAAATGTTAATCAGTTCACATTCTAATTCCATTAGTGACTGCCTAGATGCCTCCAAAATATAATGTCATTTAAGTTCCTTGTAATTTACCGGTCGATCCTGCGTGCCCCATCTAATCTAAATTCCAATTTTAATAGAAAACACTCAACTGAAATGACGAGCGTATCCCCTAAACAGGAACTGGGTGCCTAATTCTCACGACAGCTATTATACAAGTCCACTTTCAGCCGCTGACGCCACTCTACGAAAACCAATTCACCTGTAATATGAGAGCCATCCCTTTATCCGTACTATCT
The DNA here is from genome assembly GCA_963669355.1 of Chorisops tibialis. Lineage (NCBI taxonomy): Eukaryota > Metazoa > Arthropoda > Insecta > Diptera > Stratiomyidae > Chorisops > Chorisops tibialis. The sequence goes on from OY770262.1 coordinate 293,887,427, forward strand.
AATTGCACGGCTCAAGGTATTTTAATTAAATTTGTAAACGTTTATCACCGTTTATTGGTGGCGAAAGTTTTACCCAAAATTCGACCGTTTCGAAGGGAATTTCCTTGCATTGATGTTGAGCTTTGGCCGTAATTTTCACACCTTCTCGGGCATGGATGATTTTGATGGCTACAACATTCACAGGTGCTTTTGCGTCACAAATGCAATTTCCTCCGTCCAAATTCGGATCTCCAATGTGAATTCTTGGTCACTTGTAGTAGTTTATCGCCATGACGTTATTCTTTATAGCACTGGTACAACAAGTATACGTTTATATTTCAACTAATGCATATACCATATACCATAAGTCGATAAATGAAACCCTATTGACAGACGACATTAAACAAGTTTGAGAGAATATTCAGTTATGTGAATATGGAAAGGTGATGAGTTTTAGGGTTAAATAGGTCACAGCTATTCTAATAGTCGGGATGATCAAAGTTTCAATGAAATTCAAAACTTAATTGAGTTGCGAATAAATCTTGTTGGAATGTGAAGAGATAGAGCAGATGACTATTCGGAAAATTGTGTGTAGGTATATATATATATAAGTACGAGATGATTCCTGAAAGCTTTTAAGAGCAATTTTCGTATAATGTCAACATCATATCAGTTTCTATCAAAATATTTACAACTCAACAATACATGTAGAGTAGACGATTTGAGTCTCGACGTTGCAAACTCATAACGTACATAGCGAAAATGTTTTTTTCCGATTTAAATAAAGGAAATAGAAATCGCAAACACAGGCAATACGGAAAAATGTTTTTGATCGCAAAAAAAAATTGATGGAATATCCTAAAGTTGAAAAGCTTTGAATTCCCTTCTACAATGGGTGCGTTTACATCAATATTAACATAATACGCATTAGCGCTTAATGCAAATAGAGGCGCTATGAAAATGGGGAGATCTAAGTTAGTTCAGTTCCGTAGTTGGTTAGTTAATCCGGGAACTGTTGAAATTGCTCTCTTCTCATATCGTTTACTCGAAAATATCAGCAATTATTTTATTGTCATTCATTGAAAAGTTATTTTACAAAATTTTGTTGATTTAAAATGAGAATTAATATAAATGAACCACCCACGAGTTGTGCGTAAGTTTATTATTCTTGGGACACATTGAGGATAGAGGTCAATATGTAGGTTAGGGTGGATAAGGAAGACTAAGTGAATGGGGGAGGAGGCAGGGCTGTTGTCAATTATTTAAACACTTAACTGCGATCACGATCAATAGCTCCAGTACGTAGTACCAATTTTTCATTCGATTATTAATGAAAGTTGGGTTTGTAGGGTGAGGAAGGGGAGGGAGGAGTTCGATTTAAGGGGCGGGTGGATGTTAATTATTTTTTTAATTTATTGCTGGTTGAAAATTCTCTGCATGGAATGTTGGTTTCATAGACCAAGTAAATTCTATGAGTGCGATGTATGTTGTATTCTTGAAACCATACATTTATATGGGCGGGGGTAGAGGAGCTGAGGAAATCGTAAATTTTATTATGCAGCATTATTTGTTTTGAAAGGTGTTCGTACAAAATTTCAAGTTCGTAGCTTATAATTTTTTGGTTATTAGTTGTTATATTGAAATTGGTCGAAATCATATGGGAGGTGGTAGAAGGGCAGGAGGAGTTCCTAAACTTTTCATACACCTTTGTTGCAAATATTTCTAAAAGTATTTGTGCAAAATTTCAAGTTGATAGCTTTCAATGGTTTTGTGCTAATTTATTTCTTCAAAATGGTCGAAAATATACTTTTGTATGGGAGGGGGTAGAAGTTTTGAAAGTATTCGACCAGGTAGTATCCTAAGCTTTTAATCATTTTTTTTAATGAATTTCACTAATTTTTATGTTTGTAGCTTAAAATATGATTCAAAAATTTTGAGTTTTTGAATTTTTTCAATACTCATGGAGCACCTCGTGCAGGTTAGTACCGCCCTAAGGTGGATAACAGTTCTGGTTGAAATTATTATTCTTTCTTTATGTGTATCAAATGGAGCAAACTTTGAACTTTATATCTTTTACCAGAATCCTTAAGGTATTACATACATCTGAGACGGCTTCAGTTATATTTAAGAATTTTTTTCGTGTATAAAACTGAATTTTATTGAAGAATCAGGATATATCTTTTAATATATGATATTTTATCTATATTGTGTGAAAATTTGGTTGAAAAATTTCAAACTAGGAAAAAGTGACAATTGTTTTCCTGGGAGGTATTTGCGGTACCAGACGTGCCTCCGCCGTTTTTTATCCAAAATAAAAAAAATAAAAAATTTCTTAAAGTAGATACATGAAATTAGTACTTACTGGGCCAGAATTTAAAACTTAATTTTTTTTTCGGATCTCGACAGTCTTTGGAATAAAACAGGCGACTTTTCGTCTCAAAATTGTTCAGTATATTTGTTAAAAAAAACTATGCCAGCTATCGAAAAAACGGCTTGATACGTACTAGATTATTGCAAAACTATATTCCGATTAGTCCAGAAGTCGCGAAGATATTTCCAACTTTGGAAACACTGTTTCGAGAAAACTGCGTTTTAAGTTTTGAGTCATCTCATAGCCGTTGCTCACACTGTCACACAATGCTACAACTTCATGGTTACTGCGAATTTATTTATGAAATTTTCATAATAGACGCTCAAAGGATAGCACTTTGGAATGAGCAGAGAAATGGATTTTTTTTAACTACCCAGTCTTATGTAACCTCTAAAATTTTTTTTCGACATTTTGGCCATCACCTTCCTCCTTTTTTACATCTACACCTAAAATGTTTACCAAAATTAAAGGTTATAGAGTTCCATAACCTAAAAAAACTTAAATTTAACGTCTGTATTGGTTTTTGAGATATAACGGATTGAAATTGTGAACTATGCAATATTTTTGAAATGCTCCCCATTTCCCCCCACTACTATTTTGTCCATATGTTTATTTTTTTATATTTCGCTAAAATAGGTTAATATATGTACTAAGTTTTGATTACATAGTTTGAGAAATAGTCGAGATATTATTCTACAGTGTTTCTCTTTGCACCCCCTGACCAATATAATAGTAATTGGCCTCCATGTAAGTTATGTATGGTGAACCAGTCTGCCATTTTTACGGTCCTAAGATATGATTTTTTGTGGTAAGTAATTCCGAAGATATAATCATTTGAATAAACCATTTGGCCTACACTTTTTTTTTCTTCTTCAATGGCACATCAGCCCAAAAAAGGACTTAGCCCTCTGGCCTTCAGGAGCCTTAACTATAATTTTTTTTTACAATTGTGGAAAAGTTGTAGCCCTTCGCACAACCCTCTATTTACGAATTCATTTTCGCAGATTGAGGTAACCCAGATATACCCAAGAAGGCAATGTGTTGGAATTATACGTCGACCAAGATTTGAATTTACGACCTTTGCATTGTAGGCCAACACGCTACCCACTAGGCTACACCCACTTTGTTTTTAGCCACCCCACCTATTTTGGCCACATGGGTAAAAAAATAGATTATTTTTATAGTTTGTCTTACAATCCCCTCTATATGTGTATCAATTTTCAGCTTTCTAGCTAGAACCATGTTTGCGATATTCGAATTAGTATTTTTCGGTTCTAGCTCTCCCCCTGCCTTCCCTTTAATCCCCAAAACTCCAAAAATTAGTGTTCGCTTGAGATGAACATGCATCTACAATCCATCCAAAAATGAACTTTCAATCGTCAAGAGTTTGAGAATTAATGTACGTTGGGCGTAAACATATGGCGGATGGATTTTACTTTATTATTCTAATAATAAAGTATTGTGATCGACACAGAAAAAAAAATTTGCTACCATGAAATTTTGTTTTTTTCGCGTTTCATACAAGGAGGATATATAAAATGGAGTGTCTGATAGGCTGTCTCATATGGGAATACTTTTTGATTTTGAAATTTTCTGAAATTGTGTCCAAGCTTAACTTGGCTTCAAACTTTTACAAAAACATAACAGGGCTACGATTGCGCGTAAAGCGCAATCTTACAATACTCTAGATGAGATAGAATTTTTAGTGATCCCAAAAAATTTTGTATGGGGAGTATTAGAAGGGATGATAGCATTGAACTAATTTTTTTCTCATCATGCTAAAGTAACTATGAAAAAATTTATACAAAATGCTTACTCCAAAAACTGAATGGGAACTGAGAAAATTAGTGAGTTAGATTTTGTGAAAATGTGCAGTTTGTATGGGAGGTGGTAGAAAGAGTGGGGGGATTCTAGTGATTTTTTCAAAAATAACTAGGAATATTATAAAATATATGTCCCTTAAATTTCAGACTAGTGCCATTCATACTTTTTAAGAAAATCGTTTTTTTGTAAAGTTGTGAAACTGTGTCATATTGTATGGGAGGGGGTAGAAGCAGTGAAGCTAATCAAATATTTTTTTCTGATCTTAGTGAAAATGCTAATTATGTATTTCTTACAAAATATGAGCTTGATAAATGTTATATGTTCTGAGAAAATCGACTTAGAGCATTTCATGAAAAAGTGTAGTTTGTATGGGAGGGGGTAGAAGGGGAGGGACGACGCAAATAATTTTTCTACGGTAGATTGAAATAATTATGAGTGTAATATATCCCAAAATTCAGGCTAATAGCTTTTATAGTTTTCGATTAAATCCATTTATTATCAATTTGCAAAATTGTGTCATTTTGTATGGGAGGGGGTAGAAGGGGTGAAGCTAATCGTATAATTTTTTTTGGTCTTACTAAAAATTTGAAACAAATATTTGGTACACAATTTCAGCCTGCTAAATTTTATACGCACTGAGTAAATTGGCTTAGAGTAATTCAAGACAAGTACAGTTTGTATGGGAGGTGGTAGAAGGACGAAGAGGACACGCATAATTTTCATACGGTAGATTGGTATTATCATATAAGTAATATATTCCAAATTTCATTCCAATAGCTTTTATACTTTTCGAGCAAACCCGTTTATTGTGAAATTGCGCAATTGTGTCATTTTGTATGGGAGGGGGTAGAAGGGGTGGAGCGATTTGGCCCGTTCACGAACTTGACCTTACTTTTTTGTTAAAAACGACGTATACAAAATTTGAACTTTCTAGCTCAACGCGTTCTCAAGCTAGAGAGGACACGGACGGACGGACAGACAGACAGACAGACAGACAGACAGACAGACAGACAGACAGACGGACGGACGGACGGACGGACATCCGGTTTTGAGATTTTTGAGTGATTATATGAACTTCTGTATCATTCATTTTTTTCTCCGAGCCTTATTTCTTGGCGTTACAAACTTTGTGGCAAACTTATAATACTCTCAGATTTCATCTAGAGTATAAAAATACCATAATTTGTATTCTATCTTGGTTGCTAATATTCAGTCAGTAATAAAATAATTTTCGGTAGAAAGGAGTTTGCTGTTTTATTTCAGAAATCTTTATTTTTTAAATTTTTATTAGTTTTTGGTTCGTGTCTAAACTAAGCACTTTAGCAACGGACATTTTAACACGGGACAGAGATAGTTACTTTAGGTTTAAGTATGCAAAAAATTCTTTCGAAACAATTTGTTTCGAACAATTTAACGTGGGAAAGAGTTAGTTGCAATATTTTTAAGTATGCCAGACAAAGATATCGAAACAGTTTTTTCGAAAAATTTCGACCAGGGAAGGAAATACTTTCATTCCCATTTTCTTACACGGCAAAGCATGCTAATAGTCACTCCTTATTATATATCCTCCTTAGTTGACTAAATTAGCCTAAAAATGCAAAAAAAAAAAATCCGTCCCGCCGTACGCCGTCCGACGTACATATGGACTCATATCTCAGAGACCGTTACAGGTAGAATGTTCGTTTTTAGGTGAATTGTTGATTGTGTAAGTGAGCTCTATTTTCTAAATGGGGGGGTGGGGGGGGTGTTAGATAAAAGGGGGCGGCGGGGGAGGAAAAGAGTCAAAAACTATACTTGCTAATATATCCACCACCAATTCAGATATGAAGTTGAAATTCAGTAGAGATATAGAGAGGGTTATGGGAACTTAAAAAATAATTTAATTTTTTATCCATCGGCGTCCGAAAAGGGAGGCTAAAAACAAATTGTCGGCCGAATTGTTTTTTCAAACGAATATATCTTCGAAATTACTTATCGTAAAAAATTCATATTTTGGGACCATTAAGGTGACATGTAGCTCCACCGGAATCAGCTTAGAGAGTGGCTAATTATTGTAAGGGGGAGATGCAAAGAAAAACACTTAAAAATTAATATCCCAACTATCTCTTCAGCTATATAATTGAAAATTAAAACATATATTAAGCTATACTAGGAAAATACGAAAAAAAAACTTTACCTCACTCCTTCTACCCCCTCCCATACAAATTTTACGAAATTCCTGAATTTCAATTAAATTAGTTTTCATCAAAACCGTCAAAGCTATAACTTCAAAATTTGAGAAAAGTATACTATTTTAAATATGATTGATGCCAAAAAATTTGGTTTCGATTCGGATATTCCTTCTACCCCCTCCCATACAAATGCAGAATTTTGGTAAATGCATTTAACCGGTTTTCATAGAAACTACAAGAAGTAGAAACTTGAAATTTTGCCAGAATTTGTCCCTTAATAATTGTAATAAATGCTAAAAAAATATCGCCTTCACTTCAATCCTTCTACCATCTCCCATACAAATTTTTGTATTGGAAGTTCAAGAAAAGTTTTTCTCCATCGAACATATGAGAGCCATCGACTTTAAAATTGTAACAAAGCAATATAATTAGGATGTTGATAAGCAAATTCAAAATCTCCCACTTTCTCTGCCACCTCCCATACAAATACAATAAATTCAGACAAAAATTGTTCAATTTCCTCGAAAATTATGAAAGCAAGAAACTTTAAATTCAGCATTAAATATTTTATATACTACGTTCAGTATTACATACAAAAATTACAAACCTCCCCCTCTGCTTTTACCACCTTCCAAACAAAAGGTAAGTAAGTATTTCATCTAGAGTATCATATGATTGGGCTTTACGCCCAATGTCATGTTTTTTTTGTATTTATATGCTAAATTCCAGGGTAGCAAATTTTTTTACGGGACCGAATACAACTTATGGAGTTACCCTTTAATGCAATTTACACAGTCACGTCGGTAAGGAAAAAGAAAGGAGTTAATATTAAACGGGATTAAAAGGAGGGAAAAGTCTGAAATGACGGCGGACGTTGAGTTTGAAACGTCGAATGTCGTATGACAATAGGAATACAGCTTCTGGCAATGCATTCCAAAGCTTTGAAGTTCGGGATATGAATGACTGCCTATATTTCACTGTACGAGAAGTTGGAAGCTTAACAATAAACCCTTGTGCGCTTGAAGCTAGGCGAGTATTTCTAGGAAATGTGTGAAGAGGTGGAATAAGTTTAGCAAGTTCCTCACTGCATTTACCATGAAAGTGGCGGTAGTAAATGCTGAGTACTCCGACATTTCTGCGATGCTCTAGGGAGTCTATAGAAACCGTGTTGGCTTGATCTCTAATTAGTCAGAACACATAGTCGACCATCGCAAGTTCCGTTTTGGGTGCTCCAGCCCATAAATGCGAATTGTAATCTAGGCGTGTTCTAATGTAGGCCTTATAGATATTTGCTAGCTCCCTGGGAATCAAATACTTTTTACATTTTCGGAGAATTCCTAGGCGTTTGGAAGCGTCATGCGCTACGTCAAGTATGTGCTGTTTCCAATTAAGATGGTTATTTATTTTAATGCCAACACGACAATACATATCCTATGCCACTGTAAAGCAGCGGCAAGGAAAAGGCATAATCTTCTGGGGAAAGGTTTCATTTCCACCTAGAAACTAGCCAACATGGCTCCCTTACAGATACTCAAATTAGCTAAAGCTATTGAATTATGGTAGGGTATAGGGGCAATAATCGCACAATAGGCCAAAAAGGCCGCAGTGCTCTCACGTGTTCCCCTAATATAAATAATAATAATATTTTAATGCCAAGGAGTCAGAAGTGTCCGGAAGAGTCTAGCTGGACACCACCGAAGGTAACATGGAAGACCGACGATGGAACATCACGTTTAATTGAAAGATCACAGGCCTGTGCTTTTGAAATATTGAATTCTACTCTACTTATACTGCCCTATTCTAAGATTAGGTTCAGGTTAGAGTTCAATGTTCCAAATAGTTCGGCACGTTCAGATGCTACCAGGACACGGCGAGCGATAGTAATGGAGCCGAATTCATAGATGTTATCCAGGGTACTGTCATCTGCAAAGCAATGAATTGGATTGAGCGTTGACGACAGAAGGTCAAGTCGATCACAATATTTTATTATTCGAATAATAAAGTTAAACTGAAATTTGGTGAAAGTATCGATTTTAACATATTTCCCAATAATTGTATTAAGTTATTACTGAATAATACGAAAAATCGTGTGGAATTTAGACAGTGCTACTGACCTTATGCTATTTGCCTTACTTTCTTCTACTGTGACCTTAATAACGATTGATATTATTGAAAATTCGTTGAGCTTCAGACTTCTCTCACCCTTCTGATTCGTTTTCAACTGTACCAGCACGTTTGGCCGCACAACCTATAGTTTGTTCATGAACAGTTTGACGTGAATATAGAGCACACAAAGTCTTGGCGTGCTTCCAATTAAATATAACTTGCAAAAGTTCATGGGCAAATAGCACCACCACCTCGATATGATTCTCACAATCCATAGTTGTCCTCCTCCCTACCACCTCAGTATTATAGAAGTAATCGCTCAGTTTCTGATGGTTACCAAAGAAAATCGCGAATTATGGCATCGTACTTGATGGCGAGATTAAAAAAAAGTTTCCTTACATTTTTCTGGGTGCGTTCGTTTAAAATTTAGCTACAGAGAATGACTTCGATATAATTGTTTTCTTCGTTGGAAATTTTTCTCAATATTTCTAGCTCCGAAACGCTGATAAGAGTTCCTTTTCTTCTTCAATGGCACTACAGCTCGAATCGGACCTTGTCCTCTTGACCTTCGGGTCCTTAGTATTAATATTTGATATAGCAGAAGGCTTGTTAGCCCATCGCAAAAGCCTCTGTGTTCGAATTTTCGTGTTCGCAGATTGAAGTGGCCGAGACATACCCACGCTGACAGTGGTCAAGAATTATGCATCGACCGGGATTTGAACTCACGACCTTCACATTTTAGACCAACATGCTACCTACTACTGTACACTCAGGCTAAGAGTTATTATATGTGAACAATTATTATATGGTATTGAACATATCATTTTCAAATTTGAAGTAACGCTTTCATTGTTACTTAAAATCTCAAAAGAAGCCCATTTTTAGTCGTTAGCTTTGGGACAGTGGGACGAAAAAAATAAAAACTGAATCGAAGAATTTAAATGCGAAATATATTTTCCTTATTTAAGCTGAAAAGTCGATTGAAATTTATTTCAGGGAAGCTTTCCTTTTTCGAGTCAGTGATGCCCTGTGCAATTTATTTTGCTTTGAAGCTTCAGTTACGGAATTTTATTCATTATGAACGAGAATCTTTAAAGGAAATCCGGCAATTCTGAAAAGACCAAAGCAGACCATCATGGCCATTGGTTTTAAACATGAATTTCACAATTTTCATCGTTTTCATAGAAGATATGAAAAATATACGATGAAAATTCTTGAAGATATTGTTTTCTAAGAATATCAAAGTAGATACTTAAGTATAAGTAATTTCTTGGATGTTAGCATTTACGGGACCGATTATGTCTTCACTAATATGTATGCTTGCTGCGATTCGAAAAATCTGACAAATATACAAATATACTTAATTTTATTTGACTCAAGTTAAAGTACTTGTGAGCATTTGGAAAATTTAAAAGTAATTAATAAAAATATAACAGGACTACGATTGCCCGTAAAGCTCAGTCATGCGATACTCTAGATGAAATTGAAATTTTCGGTGTGGAGTGGTAGAAAAGATTGCGTCTTCGAACTAATTTTTTCACATCCACTTGCTTTCTTTCTTCGGTATAGGCTGGACATTCGCTTGTTTTTAGCTACATGGTTTTACTGAAGAGTAAGAAAAGTTTCGAAGACGTTTAGTGAAAGATGGTTTAAGGTGGATGTAAGAAATATAGTCCGCATAAGAGTATTTATTAATATTGAGACCCCGAAGAATTTTAGCGATGACCAATCAAACCAACCAAATTCCTGTTAAGACTCCCCACAGGGGCATACGATAGAAACAACTCTCTTTTACAAGGCGCGATCTTGAGCATCGGCCTTTAGCTGTTGCCAGGACTTGTTTACTTCTCTGGCCTCCTGCTCAACTGCTCGCTTCCATGTGCTACATGGGCGGCCAACCCGACGTCTTGCTTGAGAATTATAATCCAGAGCCTGTTTGGCGATGTTTCGCTCTGGCTTTCTCAAAGTGTGACCGATCCACTGCCACTTCCGCCTTTGAATCTCAATGCCTATTTTTGTCTGCCCAGTTGTACTCCAAAGTTCGTCATTTGAGATCACTTCTGGCCAGGATATTCCTAAAATGCGGCGGAGGTATTAGTTCACGAAAGTTTGCAGATTCTTTGTAAGTCGAACGGTCACTTTCTACGTAGTACAATCATACAACAACACGTATCTGACGCATACGTCAAAGACTTGCAGCATCGTGCGAAAGGAGATCACTCTTAACCTCCAGAAAGGAGAAAGGATATCGAAGGCCTGACGAGCTTTATTGAGACGAGCCTCAATATCTCTTCGGATCCGCCGTCCAGGCTGACAATGCTTCCTGGATAGCAAAAATCTTTCACCTCTTTCACATCTTGTCCGTTAAGAAAAATCGGTGGGCTCGTGTTTGAACTCATGAGCATGTACTTGGTTTTACGCACATTTATTTTCAGCCCCACCTCATTGCATTTAGAATGCAACGAGCGAACATTTGACTCTAAGTCCGAACGGTTAAGTGCAAGCAAACATACGACATCAGCATAATCAAAGTGACTTAAGATGTTAAATAGTCTCCGTTGAAGACCTTTATCTTCCCCACCTTCGAGTGCAGCTTTCAAGATGTCATTTATTACCACTAGAAACAGCTGTTGATAATATCAAGCCTTGTCAGACACTCGTTCGCACAGGAAAGCTCTCGAACAGCTCTCTTCTATGTTAGACGCGACACTTTGCATTTTCGTATGATTCTTTAATGATAGCTTATCTGGAATACCTCTCCCACACAATGCATTCCATATGCAATCTCGCGTAATGCTGTCGAAAGCCTTCTCGAAGTCCACAAACATGAAATGTAGTGGCAAACCCATTTCCGCGGACTGCTCCAATATTATCCGTAGGGTATTTTTGTGGTAGGTAAAAGGCGACCCTTTACGGAATCCTGCCTGATAAACTTCGAGAATGCTCTCCACAACATTTTTAATCCTATTGAGTATTAGCTTAGCCTACAGAAGTAAGTGCCCAACTGCCACTATCTCGAAGGTCGCCATTCTTCGAAATTTTCACAATGGCGCCCTCATTCCATTCTGACGGGTATCTTCCTTCATTACATACCTTAGTAAATAGTGGATGGAGTATATTGGTTGTTATTCCCAGATCCCAGATCTTTGAGGAGTTCGGTTCGTAATCCGTCTATACCTGACGCTGTCTTTCGCGGCATTTACTGAATGGACATCTCTCACCAGGTGATTGGCGGTAAAGTTCCTGTTCATCATGGGTCTCAATGTCTATCCACATTAAGCTTGCGCTTCATTTGAAGAATTTGTGGTCGTCGGATAGCTGCTGTGCACAACCTTAAGCAGGCAACCATCAAGTTGTGATCGCTCCTCACACCAGCTCCACGCTTCGCTCGCACATCGAGGAGAAATCTTCTCCATCGGTGACTTATAGCCAAATGGTCGATCTGGTTCTGAGAAACACCATCAGGGGATGTTTTATAGTGACTATTGTGTAGAAAAAGTGTCCCTCCGATGACCATTTATCGAGTACTACAAAACTCCACATATTATTCGCCATTTTCGGGTCCCTTAATCCAAGGTCGTCACGCGTTGACCCAAGGGTTATCAACCTTCCCCACAACGTGTTCTAGTCCAGTGTTGTCAGAGCTAACCTGGGCGTTCATTTCTTCTGAGATGATAATAATATCACGTCTTGGAACACGATCGAAGGTGGCACTCAGTTGGCTCTAAAACTCCTCTTTGCCACCAAGTGTTTGTTGCGGTATTAGTTGGCGTGTAGCACTGTAGAATTGGGACGTTTCTGACGCTGGTCCTGAGCCTGACGACAATAATCCTACCCGAGATTGTTTCCCAGCTGATTAGACTATTTCCCGCTCTCCGTGTAAGGACGACCTCCACGCCATTTTTGGCTTCACTCTCAGGACCAACGTACAGAATGGTATTTCCGCTCGGGATTCGTTCTTTTCCTGATGCTAGTCAACTGATCCCACTCATGCGCTAGATTTGGATGCTAAGGTGCTCCATTTCACGGTCGATCACTGATTGGCGTTGCAATGACCGAGTGACCCCAGCTCTTCCCCCGTCATTCCGTGTTCGAACGTTCCAGAAGCCAATCAGGCCGTTGTTGAATACCAAAAGTTGTTATCATAGAATCCGTCCGTATCAGGGGCGCTGTGTTTCTCGTATCATTTAGGTTTTAAGATCACAGGTGATTAGCCCATGATCCAGTGAGTGCTCATTTGTAATTTTTTGGGCAAGCTGGACTGGCTCTGTGTGAGTTCTACTGCCCCATAGTTAGCTAGGATAGTTAGCTCAGGTCCGTCAAGTCTCTATTCTTCAAATATAGTTGCATGAAATAATAAAACCTCATCCTACGACTACCCACCTGCGGGGACTACCCCCTGCGATGTCGCGAGAGCGAAATTTTATAGTGAGTAGCGTGTTGGTCTACAATGCGTGTAATCGTGATCGAGGTGTCAACGGTCTGAATGCCGATATTGGAAATCGCGGATCAGAAACTGATCCGTATCACCAAATAGCGATGATCAAATAATAGATATGCTTTATTTTTCAGGCTGGTTTGTGAGAGAAAGATTAAGAAAACTTGGACAATGATTTGTAGCATCACGTAACTGAACAGACTCAGCTATCAGCTGTTCAAGTTCGTTGATGGAAGGAAATTTCTCACTATTACGTGAAGTATTGAAGTCAAGCAATTTTACAAACTTTGAAATCACCGATAATAAAGATTACATTACTGAAAAATTTTGAAAAGAAATGTTCTAATACAATTTTTAATGTATTTCGGATTGTGTTGAATAATGCAAGCGAAATCTCATGCGAGTCTCGCATTGAACTTTAACTGATTTGGGAAGGTGCAGAAGGCGCCTAGCCACTTTGCTCCAGATTCTGAAATTTGATGTCTATGACTACGTTTTTTTTAGGCTTCCGTGGCGTAGTGGGCAGCGTGCTTGCTTCTCAGTCAATAGGTCGTGGGTTCGATTCCTACTCCAGACGGGATTTTTTTAAAACCAAATTTTTCAGTTGCTACTGGTGATAAAAAATTATTCGGAATAAAATGGGGAAACGGTGTAAAAGTGAAACAGTTCCACTTCAAGAAGGCCTAGATACTCAGTAGATGGTTTCTGTTCGCTTTCTATCATTCAGTCCCCCATAACATCTGCCAATATTTGTCAGTAAGCAGCCAGTACAACTGAGCAATATACCAGCTTCTCCACTCGCTACGGTCGTTCTCACTCCCCTTCCCCAACCTTCCCAATCCCATTCCTTCCCTCCATGACTGTGTTTGTGCATTGCACATAAAGGCCGAAATTGCCTATAACACAGGTCATTCTGTAAAAAAAAAAAAACGTCACGGACTCTGTCGGCTCACTCTCCCAAACGTAAAGTGGTAGCTACTCTCTTGCCCTACATTGTATCTTTCTAAGCATCTTTCTAAGACATTATACTAAGATGAAATATTTTGTTAACCTTTGTAATTAATAACGTAACATGTACATATATTAAAGTGCGCAAGGAGTCCCTGGATTTAAAATAAAAATTAAGCTACTACAATTCAAAACAACAGAAAACTTTTGGGAAAGTCACTTTTACACTTCTTGTTTAATATAGCACCTTTAATATTCGCGCTATCCGCACGCTATTCGGTCGCCATTCGTTTGCTATTCGTTTGCTATTCATTCGGAACTCATTCGCCGTTCATTCGCTATTCATTCGCCGTTCATTCGCTATTCATTCGTCACTTAATCGCTACTAGTTCGCCAATCGTTGCTTTTCTATCTCCGCCTGTTGGTCACAAAAATTATACGCTTACTGTATTTCGTTGAACTCCACCTATTGATCACAGGCCTCACTCACTGACTGTCGCTTGTTAAACTCCCCTGTCGATCATAGGACTTACTTGCTTACTATCGCTTTTGATCTCCGCCTGTTGATCAGAGGACTTACTCCAAGACCTCCCGCTTACTGTCGCCTATTGAACTCTGCATTTCGATCACAGAACTTAGTCCTGCCTGTCGATCATAGGACTTACTCGTTTACTGCCGCTTGTAGAATTCCGCCTGCCGATCCTAGGATTTACCCGCTTACTATCGCTTGTTAAGTTCCGCCTGTCGATTACAAAACTTACTCCTGCCTATTGATCACAGGAATTACCCAGTTGCTTGTTTATGGACCCTGCTCTGACCGCCAACCGCCTATCTCACGGCACATTTAATCACTCATCCCGTCTACCGACCGCACGACACACTCGTCGATCGCACTCACCTGCTGACTTTCCTACTTGAGTATAAACTCACAATTGACTTTAATCACAAGAACTCGCTCTTTTTATATCATTCTATTCATTCGCTGTTCGTCCTCTGTTACTGCACTGTTCGCGAAGCCCAGTGGATGAGCGATATGTGCACGCACGTGTTGGTAGAAGTGCGAATACCTCGAACACTCGAGAACGACTAGGGCGGACATGCAACAATATATACATATATATATTTACGGTGTAGTAAGTTGAAGTCAAATTCAAAGGAGGACAGATCCCGACAAGCTTGCTCCCTCCCCTGTGGAAACCCTTGTAAACAGTATAAGCAGCTGCACCTTAATCATGATAGTTAGCGCCTATAACAATTTCCAATTGGAAACTGCTTTTAGCGGGATTCTAAATAGAATTATTCAATGTTTCAAATCCAAAATCATTAACAAATCTTGAAACAATGTTTATTCAGCCTTAACCATGTCTTATTTTTGAAATCAGGATTGGTCACTGGTGTGTCGCCTTTTAATGATCCTTGCCTAGTCCAATAAACAGACTAACGAATCCACCAAAAGAACAGTCAGTCGGTAAGGGTATTTTTTTTAACAACAGCTCTAAGAAACTTTTAGTAAAATAAAGAATTTAAAACGATTAGATTCATTTGTAATACAGCATGAAAAATATCATGAAGTTGGTATCAGTTTTCTTCATAATTTATTTAGACATCAAGTCTGCACACTGCAAGTTGTATTTCATGAGCTTGTGCATTCTGCTCTAATTTTCCAGGGAACTTAATGCAATGCATATTATTTATTCCGTCCTAATGTCGAGAAATCATAGAATTTGCAATAAGATTTGCATAAATGTAAGCCAGATCAACTTGCAAGAGATTTAGTGAGATTTAACTTTTGATTGGTAGGAAAAATAAGACTTCTTTGACATAACAGAATCTGGAGAGTATATTTAAAATAATTACTAAGAAAATTCAGAAATTTATAATCTTAATAGCAAATGGATTCTCCGGAAATAGGAAACATTCATCAGAACTTAAATTGCTGATGTTTAAAGATTAATTTAAAAAGTATCAGCACATCTTCTTCTTCTTTTGCAAGCTTTGCGAAATTTTCCAATAAGATAGAACGAGCACTTTATGTTAAGTGGGTCTGGTGCATTCTTATGATAGTTAGTAAACCTTTCGAACCTCATATAATTTCGAAGAAAGAAATTTGCATGATGTAATTGCAAATCTAGCTAGGGTGAAGCCTAGTGAGTAGCGTGTTGTTCTTGTAATGCGAAGGTCGTGAGTTCAAAACCCAGTCGACGCAATAAATAATTTCAGCACATTTCCTGCTTGGATAAACCTTAGTCACCTCAATCTACGATAATGAAAAATTCGTAGAAAGGGGGTTGTGCAAAGGACTATCAACCCTTCCGCAATAAGTAATGAAAAATGTTAAGGAATCTGAATGTCAGGAGGCTAAGGTCCGATTTGGGCTGTAGAGACATTGTAGAAGAAGTAGAATTGGAAATCTTAGAATTGAATTCATGTTTATCTTAAATATTGAAATCGAACTTTATTAATTATTCCTTTGCAATATACTCAGAACTAACCCGATGGTAAATACCATTTGATTTCAACTAACTTGCTGCAAATACCGGTTTTCACTTCAAAAATACTCAATTTCTCAAAAGTACGAAAGAAGAACAAGATCGTTTTCCATAAAATTATTTCATGTTGTTTTATTTATTACTTTTGCCAGTTCCATTTCTCTATTTCGAATTAGTCATTAACGAAGCCTATATTTCATACTAACATCGGCCTTCGGGTGGTCTTTATTACGTCTACGTAGACGAATGAATAAAACTCATAAGCGCTGTGTTTAATTACCAATAGCTATTATTGGCCTTGAATCGCACGGGCACATTTGGCACCGTGGTTCACTAAAATTATTATATTTTCACTCTAGCAAAATCTTAAAAAATGTCGTATATGTAAAAAAAGAAATACCTGAAATCGAACCCTGAACTTAGCTCGCCAAAATGTACTCATCTACTGTGCACAGTTGTTAATCTCTTTTTTTAAATATTTATGGTACATGTAATATTTTGTTGTATCTGAAGGTTTTTATAGTACTTTCATGTTTTAAAGAATTTAACGCCCCAAAACTTTAGGTGCTACCCGTTGATCTGGGATTTCTGTAAGTCACTTACATTCAAACATATGTATTAGATGAATATGGTTGATATTACAATTTCCTTTGATTACACCCATTTTCATAACATTTTTATCATCTTTAACTATCAGATTCTATGTTCGTTCTATGTTTTCATATCAGCTAGAATATAGTGAGTAGAACTGCAAAGGCAGAAAGCAAATAGCGTAGACAAATTGATGCATCAGAACTTTTTTCGGGTACGTTATTATTTAACTTAGTTCTCAGAAATTTTCAGTTTACAAATATTTATTTGGAGCAATTTTTGAAAAGTTTTCTATCCTCGATCATCATGGAGTCGTTGGTATTTACAGTGCAAACTATGCTTTTAAGAACTACTATTCAAAATCAAGCACTGTACACACTTGTTAGCAGTTTCTTAATAAGCAACATAACTCTATCTGTTTATAGTTTTAGTTATTTTGTATATTTGCTTAGCGAAAATCGAAAGTAACTTAGCGAACTTAGATTCCGAGTGACACTCTCTCCATTTGTCTGTCTACAACATAGCTCTTGAACTATTTGAGCTATAGAGATGAATTTTTATGTCATTTTTGATAAAAAAATAACGTCGTCAACGGGTCAAATCTCCACGTTCCTGCCATGACCTCCCATTCAAATTTCAAGAATTTACAAAATTGAAAGAAAAGATTTCCGGATTCTACACTGTTACGCTTTATTATTCGTAACGTTTCGGTCTCCGCTAAGACCATTAACAAACAGTTTGAT
This sequence comes from Chorisops tibialis, assembly GCA_963669355.1. Classification (NCBI taxonomy): domain Eukaryota; kingdom Metazoa; phylum Arthropoda; class Insecta; order Diptera; family Stratiomyidae; genus Chorisops; species Chorisops tibialis. The sequence continues at coordinate 293,905,087 of OY770262.1, forward strand.
AAAGAATCCGGAAATCTTTTCTTTCAATACGAAATGCACTGTGGAAACATTCACCAAACCAATTTACAAAATATATCAGAATATTCTTTATTCCTTATAATTACCACAGTTTTCAACTTATAAAGTATAAGGATGTCGCGCACCGATTGTTCTGAACGGACAATCTGTGGAAGAAGTGTAAGATTTTTGCTACCTCGGAAGTATTGTCAGCATGGACGCCAAAGCCGAAAAGGATATAGAATAAAGCTCGTCAGGCTTTCGGTATCCTTTCCCATTCCTGTAGGCTAAGAACAGCTCCAGTACATATAATCAATATTTCATTCGTTTATGAAAGTTTGGGTTTATATGAGGAGAGGGGAAGGGGTCATAGTAAGAGAGGGTCGATGTTAATTAATTTTTTAATTGAATGCTTCAATCATGTCCAATATTCTCTGGTCAGAATGTCAGTTTCATAGACGAAGTTGCGTAGAATTTTCATTAAATTCGGTGTATTTTACATTCACGAAACCAAACATTTGAATGAGAGGGGAAAGAGGAGGTAAGAGAATCGTAGGGGTGGAAGGGCAAAGAAAATTTCAAAACTTTTGATGCATTTTTATTTGAAATATTCTTAGAAGAAATTTGGAAAAGTGCACCATTTTCGAAATACTCCCCATTTCTCCCCACTACTATTATGACCAAATTTTAAATTTTTATTATATTCCGCTATAATGATCTTAGACGATTTGCAAACAAAATATGCAGACAACAAAAAAAACGGAAGTACAATAATGACGAAATTGAAAACATGGGCGAACATTTTAAATTACACAACACATGAGCCGCGTATTCCCTTGTTAAAGGAATGAAAGCGGGATACCAACCGAAAACGACCCTCTGCAAGGATGCAGAAGTGAACATTCTAAGAAATACGGAAGATATAAAAAGAAGATGGGCGCAATACTTTGAACACCTTCTTCATCTGATCCTATCACCCACAAGAACACCAGCAGCAGACATAATAGCAGGTATAACTGATGTAACAGCTGATAAAGGATCCGCTTTGAGCCCTCCCACACTCGAAAAAGTAAAAACAGCCCTGAGGAACCATCTAAATAACAAAACGCCGGGCACCGATCAAATTTCAGCTGAACATCTGAAAGCCGGCGACAACTGCAGAACGTAGCTCCTATATACTAGATAAGTGATCGACATATGGATGCAGAAAACACTTCCTGAAGATTGGCGCAAGAGCATTATATGCCCAATTTATAAAAAAAGGTGACAAGCTCTGCTGCGAAAACTACCGAGGAATATCTATGTTGTGTACGTCTTATAAAATCATGACGAAAATTTTAGAAATGGGAATTAAGCCCTATGCTGAAAAAGTAATTGGTGAATGTCAAGGCGGATTTAGAGCTAAACGATCGACCACGGACCAGGTATTCTCAGTTAAACAGGTGCTGGAAAGTGCTGCAAATATAATATTGATGTGCACCAGATATTTGTTGACTTCAAGAAAGCATACGACAGTATCGACAGGTGCGTACTGTATAAAATCATGTTAGAGTTTGGAGTCCCACCGAAATTAGTTCGGCTTACAAGAACGGACAACAAACGAGTCTTTGTCGCGAGTCAGAGTAGAAAACGATCTGAACAACGGCCTTAAGCAAGGTGACGGCCTCGCACCAATGCTTTTCAACTTGGCACTCTAATCTTTTGTTCGGAAACTTCTCATTGACTCCAAGGGAACACTATGCTTGAAATCCGCACAACTTGTAGCATATGCCGACGATATATTTAGATATCCTTGCAAGATATCTGGAGAGTGCTAAGGAGGTAATTGTAAACCTTGACTCGGTAGCAAGGGAAGTTAGACTTAATGTAAACAAAATAAAAATTATGACATAAACTAGGAGAAAAACGCCAATCATACAAAATATTACGGAAGGAGACTATAAGCTAGAAAACGTAGACAGCTTTATATACCTAGGGGCGAACCTATTGCAGGATGGAAGCGAGCCCATCGAAATCAAAAAATGGTTAATGATGGCCAAAAGAAGAACCTACACAGGAAAACAAAACTTAAGCTATATAAAGCAATCATAAGACATGTGGTATGTTATGGCACCGAAACGTGACATTAACTTAGGCGTGCAAAAAATTACTTAACGCCTTTGAAAGAAAGGTCCTCAGAAGAATCCTCGGACCTGTGAGGGAAGACTGGAGCTGGAGAATACGATACAATAGAGAATTATATGCCATTTTTGATAATCCAGAAGTGTCAACTCTCATAAAATTTAAGAAGTTACAATGGGCTGATCATGTGGAGCGGATGGATGACTGAAGAACTCCCAAACGCACACTAAAAGGGAAAGTCAACGGACAAAGACCGGTCGGAGAACCACAGAAGCGCTGGGAAGATTCGATTGACGCAGACTGCAAGTTTTTCTAATTGGAGGACGCGGTCAATGAACTGATATGGATGGAGGCAAAGCATTTAGGAGGCCAAAGTCCGATTTGGACTGTAGCGCCATAGTAAGTAAGTAATTAAATGTGTTCCGTTAGTATAGCTTAATATATGTTTTAAGTTTCAATTATATAGCTTAAGAGATAATTGGGATATTAAGGGAAGCACTACCTAAGAGAAAGGCCATTGAAGATCTGGCAAACAAGGCAGAATCTGCGGCTTACCTTAAGGATATGGGTTCACTATTTAAAATCATGAAACAGTTGACGAACAGGAATTTCACCGCCAACCACCTGGTGAGAGATGTCAACGGAACTCTCCTTAATATGAGTGAACACCAGTTGCGACGATGGAAGGAATACTTCTATGATATTTTAAACATCTTGTCAGATGAAGATATTCCGGAAACAGAACAACTTCCAAACATCCAACCGCAACAATGCTCTATTAGGGACGATCCCCCAGATAAGGAAGAGATAGTTTCCGCCATTCGGTCAATGGCGGGAAGGAAAGCTCCAGGTATAGACGGACTACCAACTGAACTCCTCAAAGCGGACCCGGAAATAACAGCCGATATACTCTTCCCACTCTTCACTAAGGTGTGGAATGATGGAAGATATCCGACTGAATGGAAGGAGGGCGTCATTGTGAAAATTCCGAAGAAGGGCGACCTTCGGGATTGTGGCAATTGACGTGGTATATGTCTACTTACTGCCATATCAAAAATTATGGCTAAGGTAATTCTCAATAGGATTAGTGATGTCGTCGAGAGCTCTCTCGAAGTTTATCAGGCTGGATTCCATAAAGGGTCGTCTTGTACCGACCACACAAATACCCTACGGATAATATTAGAGCAGTCAGCCGAAATGGGTTCGCCACTACATCTCATGTTTGTGGACTTCGAGAAGGCTTTCGACAGCGTTAAGCGAGATTACATTTGGAATGCTTTGCGTAGATGCAAGGTGTCGCGTCTTGCATAGAAGAGAGCTGTCCGAGAGCTTTCCTGTGCGAACGGGTGTCAGACAAGGCTGCATATTATCACCAGCCCTGTTTCTGGTGGTAATAAATGACATCTTGAAAGCTGCACTGGAAGGTGGGGAAGGTAAAGGTCTTCAATGGAGACTATTTAACATCTTAAGTCACCTTGATTATGCTGATGACGTGTGTTTGCTTGCACATACCCGTTCGGACTTAGAGTCAAATGTTCGCTCGTTGCATTCTAAATACAAAGAGGCGGGACTGAAAATAAATGTGCGTAAAACCAAGTACATGCACATGGGTTCGAACGCAAGCACACCGATTGTTCTTAATGGACAGGATGTGGAAGAGGTGCAAGATTTTTGCTATCTCGGAAGCATTGTCAGCATGGACGGCGGAGCCGAAAAGGATGTTGAGGCTCGGCTAAATAAAGCTCGTCAGGCCTTCGGTATCCTTTCCCCTTTCTGGAGGTTTAGAGAGATCTCCCTTCGCACGAAGCTGCGAGTTTTTGACGCATGCGTCAAATCCGTGTTGTTATATGGTTGTACTACGTGGAAAGTGACCGTTCGACTTACCAAGAAACTACAGACTTTCGTAAACCAATGCCTCCAGCGCATTGTAGGAATATTCTGGCCAGAAGTAATTTCCAACGACGAACTTTGGAGTACAACTCGCCAGACTAAAATAGGTATTGAGATTCAACGGCGAAAGTGGCAGTGGATCGGTCATACTTTGAGGAAGCCAGAGCGAAACATCGCAAAACAGGCTCTGGATTATAACCCTCAAGGAAGACGTCGGGTTGGTCGACCATGTAACACATGGAAGCGAGCAGTTGAGCAGGAGGCCAGAGGAATAAACAAGTCCTGGCAACAGCTTAAAGCCGATGCTCAGGATCGCGCCTTGTGGAAGAGAGTTGTTTCTGTCCTATGCCCCTATAGGGGGTCTTAACAGGAATTTGATTGACTACCTAAAAAATTGAAAAAAATCGATTTTTGTCTATTTCCGATTAATAATGTAGACTGGATTCTAAATTGATTACTGAAAACAGCACCCCTCTCGGATGAGGAGAAGTGTTTCAAATAATGATGTTAACTTGTGGACTCATTCATATTGACGCAGCGCTTATATATTGGTGCTCGGCTCTCTCCCCGGCCGCGCCGGCCCACTGATCTAATCATCACCCTCACAACCAGTACCACTAACTCTGAGAAAAGTGTACCTCAATTTGCACTGAAAATGCTCTTGGGAGTGCTCACCTTAATTTGTTCTTTACATCCCCGCTGACTCTCCTTCTTACAATAATTAGCCTCCCTCTAAGCTTTTGGTGGATCTGTATGCCACCTTAATTGTCCCCAAATATCATTTTTTTATGTTAAGTAATTTCGAAGAAATAATCATTTAAAAAAAAATCGGCCGACAATTTGTTTTAGCCCCCTCTTTGCGGACGCCAATGGATAAAAAATTTAATTTATTTTTATAGTTTGTTTCACATTTCCCTCTATACCTTGCTGATTTTTAGCTTCCTATCTGTATTCGTAGTGGAGATATTAGCAAGTTTAATTTTTGAATCTTTCCCTTCCCCGGCTACCGCTTCCACCAGACACTCTACAAAATTTAGATAATGGAGCTCAGTTACTCACTCGACAATCAACCCAAAAACGAAAATTCGACCCTACCTAAATTTAACGGTCTTGGAGATATGAATCCATATGTATGACGGACGGAGGACGGCGTACGGCGGATTGGTTTTTTTTTTGCATAAAACGCTAAAAAAAAAAATTTCAGGGTAGTTCTTCTGCGTCGATCATAATACTTTACTCAATTAAATCAATCAAATTCCTGTTAAGACTCCTATAGGGGCATAGGACGGAAACAACTCTCTTTCACCAGCCGCGATCCTGAGCATTGGCTTTAAGAATAATAAAGTAAAATTAGTTCAATACTGTCAACTCTTCTTACACTCCCCATATAAAATTTCTTGGAAACATATAGATTTCTACTTCATCTAGAGTATCGTATGATTGAGCTATACGCATTTCAATGAAGCACTTTTCGGCAAAAATTTTCAATCTGATCCTAATAACAGTGTTACAGGAAATTGCATTCGGAGTAGAGTTATTACTTCATTTGAACGTGGGACCATTTCAAAATTAAGCGAAAATTTTAAATTTCTAACCCATAAACTTGACCTTTCGCCTATCTATCAACAAAATTGATTAAATGCCAAAGAAGCTTCTAATAAACCACGAGTTTTTTTTCTAAATCAAATTTTCCTTTTCACTACTTATAAAAACCCGTATGACCCAATTTTCCTATCCGGCAATTACTGTTACGATCTTGAATAATGTCAACTAGAAAGCTACTGAATGTAGTCGAATATTTTTTGGGAAAAAAAATTGGTAGCTTACTGTGATAGATTGTAATTAATCATCTTGAAACTTTTTTTTTGCACATAGACGAAATTGTCTCATTTTAGTCAATCGGTAAATAAATTGGTTCAACTTTCCGCTAGTAGGGTGGACAAACAACATTTTCCATGTCCTCGAAATTTTTTAATTTTCTACCAGGAAATAACTCAATTTTTAAAGATTCGAAGTCATTTTCCTCGTCATCAGATAAAATGCTTTAAAAATTCAATTTCATTATCGATAGATTTTACGATCCCTTATTTTTTTATTTCTTATTTATTACTGCGATGAAAATGTTTAGGAAGTTCTTACAAGCTTAAGCCCGTAAAAGGTGGGGTTTTTTTTCAATAAAAGTTTAAATTTTTGTTTTATTCAAAGGATTGAACTGACCCAAATTATAAATCTTAAAATTTATGGTGTATATCTTATTGTATAATACAGATATAGTTGTCTGGATATATTTTTCCGTCTCCAATCTCGAAATTCAATAGGAAATACAAAAATAGGTATAAGTTGAATAAAGTGAAATCGTTTTGGGGATGGAGAAAACCGAAGCTAGTGCGGCAATGACGAATGGACTAAAAAGTTGATAGTTCTGGGCCTTAGAAGAAAGATGGTGGGAAAAAAGAGATAAATCCTCAGAATCACATGAATAAGCACTTTCCGCCTATTCATTTGAACCTTTGATTCGAATTCTAGAAAAGGAGAAAAAAAAACGAATCAATGGAAAAGCCATCCAAGGAAAACGCTTGAGGGTCAGATAAAAAAAAAAGCGAATTCGAAGAGGCTTTAACACTTTAGTTCTGTGTGTTTAGTAGGGTGAAAAGTTACTGCGAACCAGATGCTCATTAAGTTGAAGTATAGTGTTTCTATTTTGGGAGGGCGTTTTTTTTCGGGAATGGTCGTTTGCTATGGCCGAAGGGTCAGGAATTGTCTTTGAAGATAGTAAAATATTTTATTTCAAGCATTTCGATATAAAAGCGAAAATATACAACAGCTTCTACGAATCTTTGTATGAATAGTTTCGAAACAGAATTTAAAGGAGGAGTGATGGCTGTGAATTGTACTTCTCTGAACATTTCTTTTGTATTTATACAAACACCTATTTCTCCGAAATTATTGCACTGATGGTAGTAATTGACAATTCTACAATGGCTTAACTTACATACAATAATAGTAGCCATTTTACATAGGTATCATAAAATATATAGAAATTCACAGAAACCAAGGTTTCGACAAAAGGTAATTTGAAATTCGTGCCGAAAGTTTTGAACGGTCTTTGGATCAACTTTAAACATAAGGCACATATGAGGCGTTTTTAGAAAGACAGCAGCGTGACAAAATACTTTTGAAATCGACATTAACTTAAAGAGCTCGGTGTTTCGTCTTAAATATTGATTTAATTCAAATTGTGTCACAATATTTAAATAAGCACTAAACATTTAAGCCCATAACTAATCAAACTACACTCATTTATAAGCGAGATAATGTTAGAAACATAACCTACAAAACTTCAGAAGTGTAACTATTTATCTCTTAAGACCTTTGCATATTGGAAAAACGAAAACAATTTTGTGTGGTTAGGAAACCGAAACCACGCACTGTAGGTAGTGCGCAACAGAAAGAAAAAAATTAAATCCAGATGTCTGAAAATTGTTTACGACTTTATCGATTAACATTAAATTACACCAGGCAGGCATGGAAAATTGTACCAATTTATTTGAAATTTCAGAAATGATTACAATTTCATTTTTATTAAGACGTAATAAAGATGTAGCATATATTGACTTAATATTATTTTCTGAAACAAAATTTGCTTTGTGTACATGCGATATGGATTTCCTGTAAGATGACGAAACATTAAACTAAATAAAATAATAAAGCCCAGTAAACCCAAAAATAGTATTTAATGATATTGATATTTCCAAGGCTTTCGTCAGACTATGAACCTATTGGTTTGGACAACTCCATTATTTCCAGGATTGAAAGCTTTTTAATCAATCGTTCAATGCGTGTCGTATTGAATGGTGTGGTTTCTCTTCCAATAAAATTAACGCCGATACTCTGCAGGGATGGGTTCTTTCTCCCTAATAATTATTATCGAGTTGCTATCTTCAACTTTCAATCCTATAAAAAGCTTCGCAGATGACAGCACATTTGACTTCTTTCACGATCCTATCACTTCAAAACTGCGTCCATTGCTCGATGTACTTAGTAGTGTAACCATGAACCTATGGTTCGATCATTGAATGACGAGTTGGCTAAAATTCTTAGTTGGGGCAATAAAAATCAAGTCCAATTTGAAGCTTAGAAATCGCAATGCATTCTTATGTCACACAAACGAGACACTAAATTGGATCTTCGGAGGCCAGCCATTAGTGTTAAGGTGTTAAGTAAAAGATCATAGAGAGCTTATGTTACAACGATCTCAAATTTAAAAACGCCAAGGAAGCATCCAAATTTTTTGGGCTACCGAAAACGCTGCAAGCACTCCTTCATCGCTTTTGAATTATTGACAATTCATGCAGCCTGTATTATACCACGTCTTGAATTGAATTCCCACCTATGGGCAGGTGCTACGAAAATTCACTATCTTATCTGAATAGTATCTAGTCTCTGGCCATTCAAATTTAAGGAGATTCTGACATATCTTCATTGCGCGATTCACTAAAGCATATATGAATTATACGCTCCTTAACCTTGGTATCGTTAGTACAATGGAGATTGTTCGAACGAAATCTCTAATTTAATACAACCACGCATGACCATAATACTCAAGATGCTTCTTGCGCTCATAAGTATCCTTTTAAACCTATCTTTGATTGCACTGTTGTTGTAAAAAGCGTGCATTGTTTTCGTCCAACACAGTAAATACATTTTACGTGCGCATATGGCTTTTTCGTTTTTTCTGAACGACGAAAGCCGAAGACTTCCACAGCGAAAAATCGGTGAGATGCGATTAGAAAAATGCATACATAGCTAAGACTGGCAGCCAACACGTGGCAACATTTTCGCGCTCGACTCAATCAAATTCGACTTCTATATGAAGGGGTGATGCGTTGTGGCTTTTCTATGCGTTGTGGTATTTACTTCCAGTGCTTTCTGTCGCAAACCATAGCATTCTTTCATTCTAAGTATTGCCAGTATCAAAATTTTCGTACTGGTCGCGAAATAATCAGGAAAAAAATCTGAAAGAAAAAATCTGGCAATATTGCCTGCATTGAAGGGAACGAATCGGTTTAAGCTTTTGCAGGTTGAGTGATATCTTTTTTGTATTCCCTTACTTTTTTATTATGTAAGAGAATATTTAAGTTCAAATTAAAGCCCACGTAAAGTTTATAATTTACAAATGAAGATTGACGGGCATAAAAATAAAATTTTTTTAAAATTTCGGCCCGTGATCACCCTAGTCAATGTAAAACCATGTGTTGGTAGTGGATTGTAATGTCTGGTAATTTAAGAATGTTGCTATGTAGTAGTAGGGTGAATGTGTATCGTATTTCATTATAGATCTTTTTTATTTGTAATCTAATATTGAATTACTAGATTCGTTTCTAGCTTAATTGTAAAGAATACTTTATTGAACATAGATTTTTATACTCTACATGGAATCTGAGAGTATTATAAGTTTGCTCTAAAGTTTGTAACGCCAAGAAATAATGCTCACACAGAGGCGCCAAGGGTACAGTCCAAAAAACTCAAAACCGAATGTTCGTCCGGATGTCCGTCCGTCCGTCCGTACGTCTGTGCGGTCTCTAGCTTGAAAACGCGTTGAGCTAGAAAGTTTAAATTTCGCAAACACCTTTTTTGAAAAAAAGTAAGGTCAACTTCGTGAACGGGCCAAATTGCTCCTCTCCTTCTACCCCTCCCATACAAAATAACAAAATTTCGCAATTTCATAATAAACGAATTTGCTCGAAAAGTATAAAATCTATTGATCTGAAAATTTAAATACATTATTTTATGATGATTTTAATCTAACATATATAAATTATTCATGTCCTCCCCCTTCTTCCACCACCTCCCATACAAACTGTACTTTTTCATGAAATGCTCTAAACCAATTTACTGAGTACATATAAATTTTATCGAGCTGAAATTGTGCACTAAATTTATTTAGAATAATTAGTAAGACCAAAAAAAAATTAGACGACTTGCTTCACTCCTTGTACCCCCTCCCATGCAAACTGATTCAATTATACAGCTTTACAAAAAATCGATTTTCCTGAAAAGTGTGTACGCTACTGATCTGCAATTTGATCATATCAAAAGCATGAACATCATACAGTTATTTCTGAAAAAGTCATTAAGAACTCGCCCTCCTTCTACCACCTCCCATACAAACTGCGCAATTTCACTAAATTCAAAATAAATCCTAAATTTTGTATAAAATATTTTGATGGCAACTCTAGCGTCATGTGAAAAAATTAATTCAATGTTGTCACCTACCCTACCAACACAACATTTCTTAAAATCCAAAAATTTCTCTTTCATCTAGAATGTCGCACGATAGGACTTTACGCCACACTGTAGTCCTGTTATGTTTATCTATACTTCTACAATGGCGCTACAGCCCAAATCGGACCTTGAACTCCTGATATTCAGGTTCCTTAAATTTTTTCATTACTTATTGTGCTTGTTAGCCCTTCGCACAACCCTCTTTCTACGAATTTTTTCATTTTCGTAGATTGAGGTGACCAAGGTATATCCAAGCAGGCAATGTGCTGGAATTATGTATTGCGCCGACCGGAATTTGAACTCACGACCCTTGCATTACAAGACCAACATGCTACCTACTAGGCTACACCCTAGCTCTATTATGTTTATACTCTAGATGAAATCTGAGAGTATTATAAGTTTGCTCTAAAGTTTGTAACGCTAAGAAAAAATGTCGATCAAAAATCTCGTAACCGTCTGTCCGTCCGTCTGTCTTTCCGTCCATCCGTCTGTTCGCTCTTTAAAGTAGATGTTTTTTTTGCTTATTATTTTTGAAAAGTCTACCAATTTTGAATACAATTATAAAAAAAAATTATTAAAAAAAACATCTTACTTAATTGTATGAAGTGTAAAACCAATATTTTAGTAATTGCATCCCCTAGTTATTATACAACGCACTCCACTGGAAGATAAAAAGATTAAAATTTTAAATAAAAGTGTAGTCGCTTGGCATTTCGAATGACAGCTTTGGCTTTGCTTCGTGCAGATTGTTAAAGGATCTTTTGTCGTCGAATAATACCGACGGTAAGCATACTCTCTCTCCGCAATAAGGCACTTGATTTCCTTCGTTAGCCAATAGTGTAGTGTAATTTTTTTTTTCGCCAACCTCAAAGGAACAAGCTTGCAATGAAAATTGATGACGAGCTCAGTACAAAAATGAACCTTGTTTATCATCAAGATAATCTTAACCAAAAGCAACAATCATTTAGCGATCGCTTCTAATGTCAGCTCTATGTCTCGCTCCCACATCGAGGAGATATTTTCTATGTCAGAAACTTATGACCAAATGGTCGATTTGGTTCTAAGCAGCAACATGAGAGGAAGCCCAACTCCTTGCAACCAGTTTCCGAACGTTCCAGAGGCCAATAACAGTCTGATTTCATATTCCAAAAGCTTTAACTTCAGAATTCGTACGTATTCGAGACACTGTATGCGTTTCTCGTATCAGTTAATGTTTTAAGAACTCAAGTGGTAACTCCAAGTAATGAGTGGCCTTTAACAATTTGTGTGGCCAGACTGGCTGTCATAGAGCTCTACTGCTCCATCCCACAGCGGGATAAATTAGCCATTAGTCGCCTATTACTACAAGCAGTGGTACTGTGGAATAATGCTAACCACCCCATTCCCACATGGGCAATAGAACAAAATAGCGAATAAGACAAAAATGTTAACTTTCTGAACTTAATTTAAAATTTACTATCGTTGTTGTTCACTTAGGCAAGCAGACGCTAAAACCTACCTTTCTGATGTCATCTTCATTTCGCAAGACGAAATTAAATTTTGTCTCCGCGTTGTCATCCTTGAAGCATATCAAGAATTCCATGAATCTTGAAATGAAAGAATCAAGAAAAGTGAGTAAGCGGGTGGCATTTAACCACCAAGTTTTATTCTTTCATTAGATCGTTGTCAAGACGAATATCTTACGATGTAAGGATAAATTCGCTGGCAAATTGTCCTTGTGAAAATAATACATGCACCTTTTGGTCTCTCTCTCTCCCACTACTTGTGCGATTGAAAATTTTTCGCGGAACAGAGCTCGAGATGTTTCAACTTGTCGACATTTTATTCCTTTTTACTTGTATAATAATGTTGGTAGCGTCGCGTCGTCTTCAAGACGACAACCACCACAAGATAATCCTGAAATTGTACAGGAAATGAAAGCCCGCCAGACGTAATACTTGAATGGGTAATTGCAGATTTCGTTTCGCGACAAAATCGAGTTAAGCGTTGCAATGCGATCGGTAACGACTTTTAGTATAAAATGGCGCAATTTTGTGGTTCAATAAAAACGAAAATGATGCGGATTTGAAGGACATCAATGGATATTATGGTGTCTATGCGGTTGGTATGATATTTCTATGTATTTTGCATTGAAATTTTTGTGTTGTAATACTTTAGTGTGTGTGAAACTAGGTGCACGTATGTGACTATTATTTCCAGTCGTAGTCAGCGAAGAGAGCCTTTTATCTTTGTTGTGGTTGTTTTTTTCATGGGTTTTCATTAGTTTTTAAAAAAATAAATATTAGAAGCCATCAGGTCATGTGAAATTAAATATACCAAAGCGATAGTACTTTGGTATATTTATACTGTACTTATTATAAAGAAAGGCTAATTAATGAAGTTTAAATTTTATTTTTAAGGCTAAGGTATGACTGGATGTATGATTTTGAGTGGGTCTTATTGTATCGAACTTTTGATATTTTTAATGTTTTAACACTGTTCGATGGCTTAGAGTCGCAAGATCATCACTACACAACTTAACGCAAAGACTCCGGTTACGTTACTATGTTACTAAACAAATTGTATATTATATGAAGATACTTGTACAGAAATCAGTATCTATGCTTAGTAAACATACGAATACATACGTTTTTGTGACTCTTTAGGTTGATTTTGATTATGCCTGTACACAAAAATATCCAAATTTAAAAGAAATATTGTTACGTTGAATTGACTCTAAGCCATCGTGTTGAGAATGTGTTTTGAAACTAGTGAATGTTCGTATCTGTAAGGGCAGGTCAAGCTTTTTTGACAAATTGAACAGCATTTTTTAAAAATGATTTTGAATAATTTCGGTCATTGTATTTTTTTTTTTTCTTAGTTTTCAATTTAACTTTATTTAAGAAGGTTAAAACACCTATTTTCTAGCATTAAGGGTCTTCAATACTCAGCCCATTATTTCGAGGTAATTCTTTAGTATCTGCTCTGGCAAATTGAAAGATCAACTGTTATACCGACTGGTAGAGGCGCTAAAAGCGATTTAAAGGTGTAGAATGACCGCAGATAATGGCTCATATTTATTGTGTAATCATATTTGATAACGTAAGTGAATCATTTCATGCTAGATTAGTCGAGTAAATTAAATATTCGGTTCTGATTGCTCGGTTGTTGGGTAAAAAATTTGGTCAGTCGAATGTTGCTGATATCGTGATCACCGTGATAGGAATATTGGGACAGAGAAAAATTATTCTCAAGTAAAGTTTAGAATGACGACATCTTCAATCCTTCATGGCTGAGTTGTTTTGCACTCGGCTCAGTATTTTTCGCATACTTTTTTACACTGCGAGTTCAAAACTTCATGGCGTAAACATTTTTTTTTACCTTCTAGACCGTTTATTACGCTTCGCACGCAGGTCACCAGAGAATTTAGGATAATAATGTAATGCCCAACACTCATTCTGAAATTTTGCTATTCAAATCTTCTTCTACTTCTACAATGGCGCTTCAGCCCAAATCGGACCTTGGCCTCCTGACATTCAGGTTCCTTAACAGTTTTCATTACTTATTGTGGAAGGGTTTTTAGCCCTTCGCACAACACTCTATCTACGAATTTTTAGTTTTTTTTTTAATTTTCGTAGATCGAGGTGACCAGGAGAGAAACCAAAGTGTCGGACGTTACTCTTGAAGCATTGCAGTCTATACTCCTTAGGAAAAACACCATCTGGCAACGCGTTCCACAGCTTTATAGTTCGAAAAATGAAAGATTGCCCATACCTCACTAACCGGAAGGAAGAAGTTGTTCTCGTGTGCGCGTTTTTCTTAACGAGTACGACGCAGAAAAAAGGGGAAATATTTCGCGGAGTTGGATACTGTATTTACTGTAAAAGTAGTGAGAGTAAGAAAATTCTGAGTACTGCGATATTTCTACGGTGCTCTAGGGAGTCTACTGAAGCCATGATGGTTTCATCTCCAATCAGCCGAAGCACATGATTTGAGATGTGTGAAAACAAATCGAATGAATGCTTTGTAGATTTTAGCAAGATCGGAAGGCGTACAATATTTTTTACATACATATTCGTAGAATAGCTAGACGTTTGAAGGCATCAAAAGCAACTTCAAACTTAATCTTCATTCCCAAGAGAGTGAGATCATCCGAAGATCAAAGTTGTACACCGCCAAAGTATTAATTTGAGGACGATGCCCAAACATCACGCTTGAAGGATAGATGACAAGACTGTGTTTTTATAGCGTTAAACTCTCCTCTGTTTTTTCCTGCCGCAGTCCAGGATTAACTTAAGATCTAAGTTCAGTGATCCAAATAACGCGCAGCGTTTGGAAGCTAAAGAATGTCTGCGTGAGCCCGCAAGATAGTTAAATTCGTAGACGTTATCAAGATTACTGTCATCTGCAAAACTTTTAATAGGATTGAGAGTTGACGACAAAAGGTCGTTGATGAAAATAAGGAATGAGGTAGGAGATAAGACTGAACATTGGGGTACGCTGGAATCGATTGGGCGGGAAGAAGATGAAACGTGATCTAGAACAACTCGAATAGAGCCCTTAGAAAGGAAACTCTTATTCTATTATATTACATATTAGCTTAGCTAAAAGAGAATCATGCCAGACTTGGCCATCGTCAATGAAACGACTGCCCTCTAAATATTGAACAATTTTGTAATTGACAGCAATTTTCGTTACTTTCGAAAGTACAGAAGTAATGGCTACTGTCATAATCGTGAAGCTACTTTATACGATATTACTACTACTAACACGATTGTTCAACGATTGGTCAAAGGCTTTCACAACTTGTCCAAATATTTTATCATCGCGACTAACTTTAGTATAGTCGTTACTGTGATCCAAACTCACGACGAAATTTTCATAGTCAATATAATTTAGTCTACCACCACTTCATGGTTTGAATTTACTTTTGCCAGTTGACCGCTCGTTATTTTTATTTTTTTCGCTTCTCTCTTCTTCCCGAATAACAAACCAAACAAAACAAAAATCCTATTTCCGGAAAATGCTCAATTTTCTTTTCTCCAACAAAGAAAAACATAATTTCCAATCGATATGAATCTCATAGATTTATCTCTACATATATGTGCGTATTGCAATCGATATTACCTATTCCTGTTTCCTGTTGTTGTTTTTTTTTCGTATGTCTGTCCTTCATATCGTGTTTCAAGTACTTAAGGATAGCCAACACCAACACCATCAAATTATAGTTAGAATGTGGCGACGGCGACGACATTTTGTACTCTGCTCAACAAAGCCAGCTACATTTCATACAAATCAGTTCGGTCAATTGGAAACCTGATACAAGGCTATCGCTTGTCCTTCCTGTGGGACATAATTCGCAAATACACTAGCAAATCGAAATTTCTCACCTAGATAGAATGTTGTATGGAATCAAGCTAGAAAAATAATAATAATATAATTTAAAAGATTGCGAACAAATCGCTTACGGTCATTTAACGTTGATTCTTCCTTTTGATAGCCGTATTATTGGTATATTTTCCGGATAAAAACAAATACAAAGGGAAAATACGATTGGATGCGCGATGAAGGACAAATATTTTAGTGGGTAAAGTTGCTGGAATAATGATGACTGAAATGACAGATCTTGTTTCAGACTATAAGCTTTATTTAGGCGGAAAGGATAAATGTTTTATGAACTGCTAAACCATGGATAAACCGAAAAGAGGGAGTGACATTGGTGGTTGGCTACGGATGTGGAATATTCAGCAAATTGCTTTCGGCACTTTTTATACTCTAGATGAAATCTGAGAGTATTATAAGTTTGCTCTAAAGTTTGTAACGCCAAGAAATAAGGCTCGGAGAAAAAAATGATGAATACAGAAATTAATATTATCACTCAAAAATCTCAAAACCGGATGTCCGTCCGTCCGTCCGTCCGTCCGTCCGTCTGTGCGCGCTCTAGCTTGAGAACGCGTTGAGCTAGATAGTTCAAATTTTGTACACGTCGTTTTTGACAAAAAAGTAAGGTCAAGTTCGTGAACGGGCCAAATCGCTCCACCCCTTCTACCCCCTCCCATACAAAATGACACAATTGCGCAATTTGACAATAAACGGATTTGCACGAAAAGTATAAAAGCTATTGGCCTGAAATTTAGAGTATGTTACTTTTATGATAATATCAATCTACCGTACGAAAATTATGCGTATCCTCCCCCTCCTTCTACCACCTCCCATACAAACTGTACTTGTCATGAATTACTCTAAGCCAATTTACTCATTGCGTATACAATTTAGAGAGCTGAAATTGTGCACCAAATATTTATTTGAAATTTTTAGTAAGTCCAAAAAAATTAAGACTATTAGCTTCACCCCTTCTACCCCCTCCCATACAAAATGACACAATTTCGTAATTTGACAATAAACGGATTTACTCGAAAAGGGTAAAAGCTATTAATCTGAGTTTTTGGATATATCACTTTAACAATAATATAAATCTACAGTAGAAAAATAATTGGAGTCCTCCCTCTCCTTCCACCCCCTCCCATACAAACATCACTTTTTCATGAAATGCTCTAAGACGATTTTCTCAGAACATATAACATTTATTGAGCTCATATTTTGTAATAAATACTTAATTAGTATTAGCACTAAGATCAGAAAAAAAATTTGATTAGCTTCACTGCTTCTACCCCCTCCCATACAATATGACACAGTTTCACAACTTCACAAAAAATCGATTTTCTTGAAAAGTATAAATGGCACTAGTCTGAAATTTCAGGGATGTCAATTTTACAATATTCCTAGTTATTTCTGAAAAAAATCACTCTAATCGCCCCACTCTTTCTACCACCTCCCATACAAACTGCACATTTTCACTAAATATAACTCACTAATTTTTTCAGTTCCCATTCAATTTTTGGAGTAAGCATTTTGTACAAAACATTTTTATAGCTACTTTAGCATGATGGGGAAAAATTAGTTCAATGCTGTCATCCCTTCTAATACTTCCCATGCGAAATTTCTTGGGATCACAAAAAATTCTATTTCATCTAGGGTATCGTAAGATTGCGCTTTACGCGCAATCGTAGCCCTGTTATGTTTTTGTTAGTTATCGCAAACAGTTTTATCATTTATCTTTAGGATATCACTTTGTCCGAAGATTTTTTTTTAACGATATCGCACTTGCATAACTTTCATTAGTTTATTAATTCGAAAAACGAGATACATTATAAGAATCTTATCGAATTTATGTTTGAAATTTAAGCCAAGAAATAATTTTAGCTTTCTTTTTACTTTATAATTTTAATAATAAAGTATTGTGATCGACTTGGAAAAAAAAAATTTGCTGCCCTGAAATTTTGGTTTTTTCGCGTTTCATGACTAAAATAGCCTAAATAAACTGCCAACAAGTTGGGCGCAACATTATTATTTTTGGGACATGTTGAAGACGCAAGTCAATATGCAAGTTAGAGTGGTTCAGGAAGTCTAAGTGGAACCCTCTTTCACAAGTGAAACCCACATTCATAAGTGGAACTCCCTTTAGGGCAGGGCTGCAGTCAATTTAACACTTAATTGAAAATACGATCAGAAGCGCCAGTACATGTAATCAATATTTCATTGGTTTATGCAAGTTTGGGTTGTTAAGAGGGAGGGAGGAGGGGTGATATTAAGGGTGGCTGGATATCAATAATTTTTCAATTGATTGTTTCAATTAGGTCCAATATACTCTGCATAGAATGTCAGTTTCATAGACGAAGTTGCATAGGATTTTCATACAATTCGGTATATTTTACATTAAAAAAACCAATCATTTGTATGGGAAGGGGTAGAGGAGGTAAGGGAAATGTAAAATTTGTGATGCAGTTTTATTTCATTTCTCTTATAAGGTGCTCGTACAAAATTTCAAGTTCGTAACTTTTAATTTGTTGGTTAGCAGTTGATTTATTGAAATTGATCGAAATGATACTTTTGTATAGGAGGGGGTAGAAGGGCAAATGTCATATCAAAACTTTTGACGCAGTTCCGTTTTAACTATTTTCAAAAGTTTTTGCGCTAAATTTCAAATTGATAGCTTTTAATAGTTAGGTGATAATAGATTTCTTACAAATTGTCGATAAAATAATTTGGAATGGGAGGGGGTAGAAGTATGGAAGGTATTCGACCAGTTTATATTTTATTCTTTTAGACATATTTAAAATGCATTTTGCAAATATTCAAGTTTATAGCTTAGAATTTCATTCAAAAATTTTCAGCGCATGTGTTTTTATGTTATTATTCTAATAATAAAGTATTGTGATCGACACAGAAAAAAAAATTGCTACCCTGAAATTTAGTTTTTATACGTTTCCTAATTAGCCTAAAAATACAAAAAAAAAGAATCCGTACCGCCGTACGCCGTATATATGGACTCATATCTCTGAGACCGTTAAAGGTACAATGTTAATTTTTAGGTGGATTGTTGATTGGGTAAGTGAGCTCTATTTTATAAATTTTGAAAGGTGTTAGGTGGAAGGGGGAGGCGGGGGAAGGGAAAGAGTCAAAAGCTACACTTGCTAATATCTCCACCACGATTACAGATAGGAAGTTTAAAATCAGTAGAGATATAGAGAGAGTTGTGGGACAAACTACAAAAATAATTTAATTTTTTTCTCCATTGGTGTCCGAAAAAGGGGGCTAAAAACAAATTGCCGGCCGAATTGTTTTTTCAAATTATTATATCTTCGAAATTACTTATTTTAAAAAAATCATATTTTGGGACCATTAAGGTGGCATATAGTTCCACTGAAATCAGCTTAGAGAATGGCTAATTATTGTAAGAGGGAGGGTCAGGGGGGTGCAAAGAAAAACACTTCAAAATTAATATCTCAACTATCTCTTAAGCTAAGTAATTGAAACTTGAAACATATATTAAGCTATACTAGGAAAATACGAAAAAAATATAACATGTTAAAATAGTAGTAGTGGGGGGAAATGGAGAGCATTTCAAAAATGGCGCACTTTTCAAAATTACAAATCGTTATATCTCAAAATTAAGTAAAAATATCAAATCGAAAATTCGTCAGATGATAGAGCTATTAATTTTGGTAAAAATTTTAAATTGAGAGGTGTAAGGGGAGGGAGGTGGTAAGCAAAAATGTCTAAAACTTTGAGTGATTTTTTTAGGGCTCTGGTAAAAGATACAAAGTTACAATTTTGCATGTGAATACATCTATTTGATATACATAGAAAAATAATAATAACTTGTTCCATAATTGTTATAAATCAACCATCCCCCCCCCCCCCCCCCCCCGGTCTAACGTGCACAAGGTGTTTCATGTGCATTGAAAAAAACACATAAACTGAAAATTTTAAGGTAGAAACTTGAAAATGTGCAAAATGGAATTAAAAACAATCTTTAAATATATGAAATATTAACTGGTCGAAAACCTTTAAAAATTCTACCCCCTCCCATGCAAAATTATTTTTTCGACCATTTTCAAGAAACCAATTATCACCTAACTATGTAAAGATATCAATTTGAAATTTTGCACAAAAACTTTAAAAAATAGTTGAAATAAAATTGCGTCAAAAGTTTTTAAATTGCGCCTGTCCTTCTACCCCCTCCCATACAAAAGTATGATTTCGACCATTATTAAGAAATCAAATCACGTAACTTTTAAAAGCTATCAATGTGAAATTTTGCACATAAACTTTAAAAAATAGTTAAAATAAAATTACGTTAAAAGTTTTGAAATCGCGTTTGCCCTTCTACCCCCTCCCATACAAAACTATAATTTCGACCAATTTCATTAAATCAACTAATAACCAATAAACTAAAAGCTACGAACTTGAAATTTTGTACAAGCACCTTACAGGAGAAACGAAATCAAACGGCATATCATGTTTTACGATTCCCCTACCTTCTCTACCCCTCCCATACAAATGTTCGGTTTCGTGAATGTAAAATACACCGAATTTTATGAAAATTCTATACAGCTTCATCTATAAAACCCATTCTGTGCTGAGAATATTGGATGGGATTCATGCAATCAATTAAAAAGCTATTGACATTCACCCACCCTTACTATTGCCCCTCCTCCTCCCCTCATAAAAACCCAAACTTGGAGAAACGAATGAAATATTGTTAAATTGAACACGGCCCTGACCAAGAACTCCCTTTCACTTAGTCTTCCCTAACCACTCTAACCTGCCTATTGACTTTGCACTCATTCGCAACTCGCCCCAAGAATAATAAAGTTTCGCCCGACTTGTTGGCAGTTTATTATTATTGCATATGAAACACCTTGTGCACGTTAGACCAGGGGGTTCGGTGCATAATAACTGTGGAATTTTTATTATTTTTTCTGAATGTACAACAAATAGATGTATGCATGTGGAAAATTCAAACATTGTATCTTTTACCAGAGTCTTTAAAAAAATGATACAAAGTTTTCGACATTTTTGCTTACCACCTCCCTTCCCTTTACACCTCCCAACGTAAAATTTTTACCAAAATTAAAAACTATGTATAGGTAGTTCTAAAATTTGACAAAATTTTAATTTGATATCTATAATCAATTTTGAGATATAACGATTGGAAATTTCGGAAAGTGCACCATTATTGAAATGCTCCTCATTTTACCCCACTACTCTTTTGTCAAAATTTTATATTTTTCTCGTATTTCTCTAGTATAGCGTAATGTACGTTCCGAGTTTCAATTACATTACTTAATAAATGGTCCCAAAATATCAATTGAAATTTTGGGACCTTTAATGTGGCATATAGGTCCACTGAAATTACCTTAGAGAGAGGCTAATTATTGTATTGGGGAGAGCCAGGGAGGGAGGGGGGTGTGCAAAGAAAAACACTTAAAAATCAATATCTCGGCTATTTATTAAGCAATGTAATTGAAATTTGGAACTTATATTACGCTGTACTAGAGAAATACTAGAAAAACATCTGGTAAAAATAGTGGTGGGGGGAAATGGGGAGCATTTCGATAATGGCACACTTTCCGAAATTTCAAAGCGTTATATTTCAAAATTGAGTATAGATATCAAATTAAAATTTTTCATGGTAAGTAATTTCGAAGATATAATCATTTGAAAAAAAAAATTCGGCCGATAATTTGTTTTTAACCTCACCTTTTTGCACCCCAATGAATAAAAAAATTACATTATTTTTAAAAGTCCCACAAACCCTTTATAAGGCATGTTGAGTTTTCGCTTCCTAGTTGGAACCATGGTTGAGATATTTGAATTCGTAATTTCCAGTTTAAGCGCTCCCCCGCCTCCCCCTGAACCCGTACACCTAGCAAAATAGGTGTCCGCCTGAGATCCGCAACTATCTACAATCCCCCCAAAAATGAACTTTCTATCTTGAAGGGTTTGTGAGTTAATGTGCACTGAGCGTACACATCGGAGTACGGCGGACAGTATACGGCGGA
This sequence comes from Chorisops tibialis, assembly GCA_963669355.1. Taxonomy (NCBI): domain Eukaryota; kingdom Metazoa; phylum Arthropoda; class Insecta; order Diptera; family Stratiomyidae; genus Chorisops; species Chorisops tibialis. Next base: position 293,926,767 of record OY770262.1, read on the forward strand.
CGGCGTACAGACAGAATTTTCAGGCTATTTTAGTCATGAAACGCAAAAAAACAAAATTTCAGGTTAGCAATTTTTTTTTTCCAAGTCGATCACAATACTTTATTATTAAAATAATAAAGTAATTAGTTCAAAGTCGCCAACTCCTGTACCACTTCCCCTTAAAAATTTCTTCAAATCAAAAATATTCTCTTTCATCTAGAGTATCGCATGAGTCGTAGTTCTGTTATGTTTTTTAAAGAATCCATATTGTGTTTCATTTATTATGTTGGTTTCCTCAAGGTATTGAAGTAACTGGTCGTTTATTATTTTTTCCATTATTTTGTTCATATTTTGTTGTTGTTATTTTTTGCTATTGTTGTTATTTAATGTTATTGGAAAGTTCAACTATATTCCACTTTATGATTTTCGCATTGATTCCGTCATGTCATGATTTTATATTTTTCGTTAATTTCTTTTTTCTCCGATTATTGCAAATCCAGATTATATACACAATTCCAATCTTATCTAATTTTACTGATTTTATTCTAGAAATAAGCATTGAACTCTGTGCTTCTATTAACAATTTCGTAATACCATCTGCAACCTAAGAAAAGTTTTATTAACCAGAATAACAGAAATTTTCATCATCAATTTATTGCAATAGCCTGCGGCTTTATGTACCGACTTAATCTAATTAGGAAAATATTGTATTAATAAGACGTCCTCGGAATCTTTTATTCGTCCGAGAAGAACATTACGCTCGCTTGAATCAGGTAACGATACCGCTACTATAGTACGACAGGTTTAATTTTCATTTATTTGGAATGTGCATAATCTAACTCATACATATGTTAATGAAATTAACTATTTCACTTCGTATACGTTTATTCCAAGAGCTACTTTTGCGCAATAATCTATAAGAATAGCGAAATGAGACGCTTGAAGTTTTTCTTTTACAGGATATTTTCTCTCTACTGTGGCTTATACATATGAAAATATATGTAGGTGGAGGTGAGAGTATGCCGTCTAGATTGTATATAATAAATGGTGGAACCTCTCAAATATATAAAATCGACTTACTTAAAGAAGGAAGATGCAAGAAGTGAATATAAAACGCGGTAAAACACGCTCAAGAATAATCAAGTTTATGGTAATCTCATTGAGATGTAATTGACTTGGTAATTTTAAATGTTTTTCAACGGGTGCCATTCGGCAAAATTCATTTAAAATTTATGTGAATTCATTTTTAGCACGAAGTGTTAGCTATATTGTTTCCTTCATTCATATAAAGTGTATACCTTTAATTTTCGAATAAATAAATAAATAACCAATTGTGGTTATACTCTAGATGAAATCTGAGAGTATATTGTGTTTGCCTTACCGTTTGTAACGCTAAGAAATAACGCTCGCACAGAGCCGCCAAGGGTACAGAAATATTCGTTGTCGCTCAAAAACCTCGATTCCGAGTGACCGTCTGTCCGTCTGTCCGTCTGTCCGTCTGTCCGTCTGTCTGTCTGTGCGTCTGTCTACAGCATAACTCTCGAAAGCTTTGAGCTATAGTGCTAAAAATTTGTGTGAGTCATTTTTAGCAAAAAAGTAACTTTAAGTTCGTGAACGGGCCAAATCGCTCCACCCCTTCTACCCCCTCCCATACAAAATGACACAAATGCGCAATTTGACAATAAACGGATTTGCTCGAAAAGTATAAAACCTATTGGCCTCAAATTTGAAACATATTACTTTTATGATAATATCAATCTACGGTATAAAAATTATGCGTGTCCTCCCCCCCCTTCTACCACCTCCCATACAAACTGTACTTGTCATGAATTACTCTAAGCCAATTTACTCAGTGCGTATAAAATTTAGCGAGCTGAAATTGTGCACCAAATATTTATTTAAAATTGTTAGTCAGACTGAAAAAAATTAGACGATTAGATTCACCCCTTCTACCCCCTCCCATACAAAATGGCACAATTTCGCAATTCGACAATAAATGGATTTGCTCGAAAAGTATAAAAGCTATTAGTCTGAATTTCGGGATATATTACTTTCATAATGATTTCAACATACAGTATAAAAATTATTTGCGTCCTCTCTCTCCTTCCACCCCCTCCCATACAAACTACACTTTTTCATGCAATGCTCTAAGCCGATTTTCTCAGAACATATAACATTTATCGAGTTCACATTTTGTGATAAATACTTATTTAGCATTATCACTAAGATCAGAAAAAAATATTTGATTAGCCTTACTGCTTCTACCCCCTCCCATACAATATGACACAGTTTCACAACTTCACAAAAAATCTATTTTCTTGAAAAGTATGAATGTTACTGGTTTAAAATTTAAGAGATGTCAATTTTATGATATTCTTAGTTATTTGTGAAAAAATCACTAAAATCACCTTACTCCTTCTACCACCTCCCATACAAACTGCACATTTTCACGAAATCTAACACACTAATTTTCTTAGTTCTTTTTAAATTTTTGGAGTTAGAATTTTGTACAAAACATTTTTATAGCTACTTTAGCATGATGGGGAAAAAATTAGGTCAATGCTATCACCCCTTCTAACACTCCCCATACAAAATTTCTTGGGATCACAAAAAATTCTATTTCATCTAGAGTATCGTAAGATTGCGGTTTACGCGCAATCGTAGCCCTGTTATGTTTTTATTTTGTTATGAATATGTGCAGTTTTCATTAATGGTATTTTTCATGTTATGCACACTCAGAAAAATGAGTATAATAGAATTTACAATATTTCTCATTTTTTAACAAAATTATTCTAAACTCTACAATTTTTTGTATTTTTAATAACTGTATTGGTAGAATTTACGAATCAATCATCAAATTCCTATTAAGACCCCCTATAGGGGCATAAGACAGAAACCACTCCCTTCCTCAAGGGCCAATTCTGACCACCGGCATTAAGCTGTTGCCAGGACTTGTTTATTCCTCTGGCCTCCTGCTCAACTGCTCGCTTCCATGTGCTACATAGTCGACCAAGCCGACGTTTTTCTTAAGGATTATAGCCCAGAGCCTACTTGGCACTATTTCTCTGGTTTTCTCAAATTGTGACCAATCAACTGCCACTTCCGCCTCTGAATTTCAATGCCTATTTTAGTCTGGCAAGTTGTACTCCAAAGTTCGTCGTTAGAGATCACTTCTGGCCAGAATATTCCTAAAATGCGTCGCAGGCATTGGTTCACGAAAGTTTACAATTTCTTGGTAAGACGAATTCACTTAACTTCCAGAAAGAGAATTTACGAAAAGGCTCTTTAAATCACAGAAAGCTGCATCATAAAAAAATCATCAAGCTTACGAAAGATAAACTCAATTTAATGGTTTGGTGAATATTTTCACAGTGCACAGTTGCTCTACATAAGATAATAGTCTTTTGTAACTGTCGATCAATTTGATAAAGGTCTCAGCAGAGACCGATACGTCACGAATAATAAAGTGTAATAGTGTAGAATCCGGAAATCATTTCTTTTAACTCAATTTAATGATTAGTTATCGTAATTTCTTTTTGTAATGTTATCGTTTCCTAGTATTCATGCAAAGTCCATAAAATTTATGCAGCTACATTTTAAAATCTACAAATAGCTCCATTTATTTGTTACATGTCGCAACTATATAGTGCAACGCTACTTACAGACTAAGCCGTGGGGTCTTGATGGCTCGGTGGTCAATACGGCCGTTTTGCAACTCTAGATCCCCGGGTTCGAATCTAACTACCTGCACGGTATTCCCTAAGTATCTAAGGCAGGGCCTGCTTACACCAACCTTACTGACGAGTCTGACATAAGCACGCCTGGGACGAAACGCAACACAGCGCAGTAGCCGCTCACTCAATGCCACTACAAGGGGTTTTGTGATTTTAACGAAACATTGAGTTACTTTTGATGACATAAAATGTACAAAAATTATTATTAATTTTATTTTCCTTCTTTTCTACAAAACGTGGCCCATAATTTACAGTACATTTTATAAATTTAACGAATTACATTTTACAATAGTCATGCTATTGCTTTTGCGAGAAATTTCCATGGCTCGAAATCAATGGTGAAATTCGTTGAAAAAACGACAAATTTCTTTAATTTTATCTGGGTGTAGTCGAAAATTGCAATAGAAATAAATGGCATAAACTAATATTAAGTTAAGAATTAAATTTAATTTCGTAGTGGATATTAAGCTGGAAGCAGTAAGGGCCCCAATGGACGAACAAAGGACTGTAAAGGGTGTACAAACAAGAGGTATAGGATTTGTTTGTTTCTTTTTTTTTTAAGTCTCTGAAATTTTTATTGCATTCTAAAGTAGACACATAGGGACTATAAATGAAATACAATATCTGGCCAATGGCCACCTCTGCTTTGCTTGCAGACATTTACCCTTTTTTTAAATTTTCTATCACTATTTCGCATATTGGGGCTTTATTTCGGCGATGGCGACTTCAATGATCGCTTTGAGAGTTGGTACTGCTTACAGATGATTAGCGGAGACCTTACTCTTAACGTGACTTCAAAGGAAGAAGTCTAACGAAGTTAAATCGGAAGATCTGGGTGTCCAATTTGGTGTCTCTAAAACGCGAAATTACAAAAAATTGTTTGTCATGCGTCTGTAGCGCACTCCATTGACTGCGACGGATCTTACGTCATAATTTTCAAGAAAGTGCGACTCTATGACGCCTCCGGCCCACAATCCGTACCAAAGAGTCATTCGTTGTGAGTCCATCGGCTTTTCCTGAATTATTTGCGGGTTTTTTGATCACCAAACGTGAAAATTTCGCTTATTAACGTAACCGCCAATGTGAAAATTAGCTTCGTCAAAAAACACGAATTCTTGCAAAAATCACCATCATCACTCATGTTTTCCAAAACCCAATCAGAGAACGTACGGCGCTGCTGGTGTTCCGCCGGCTGCAGTTCTTGCGCCAATTGGACTTTGAGCGCATGCAGAGCCAAATCTTTCGTCAATATTCGCTGCATTGTCAACAGGTCGAGTTCTTGAGCGCGGTGGCGAGTGGAGGTGTTTGAGTCGTTTTCAACATATTCCTTTACTGCGGCGTTATTTTCGGTCGAACGTCTGGGGCGAAGTTGTTTCGATGACTTCACATCTTGCACTGAGTCAGCCTTCTGTAATCTTTCAAGTAGCGCGCAGCCTACTCACGTCTCAGAAAGGACATGAAAATGATCAAAATTTGCTCGAATTTTGAGCATCGTAACCGCGATTAAACGAATAGGGGCAAGGGCTGACGTAGGGCTTAGCCTAGTGAGTAGCGTGTTAGTCTGAAATGTGAAGGTCGGGAATTCAAATCCTGGTCGACGTTCAATTTCAGCACACAACTTGGTCACCTCAATGTGCGAAAAAAAAACGTATATAGAGGGTTGTGCAAAGTGGTAACAACCCTTTCACAATAACAAATAATATGTTAAGGAATCTGAAGGTCAGATGGCCAAGGCCCGATTTGAGCTGTAGTGCTATTGAAGAAGAAGGAGCAAGGGCTCGTTTACTTCTATACATATAAATATAATTGTAGTGTCTGTCTGTTATTTGTTTATAAATGGCTATAAATAAGTTTTTTACTTTATTTTAGCAATAACTAAGCAGAAACAAACGTTTTTAAAAATTTTCTCTGTCAGTCTGTCTGTCTTTCCGGTTTTCACGCAAAAACGGCTAAACCGATTGAAATGAAACAGTTTGCTAGATGTGCACCGAGATGTAACCTGCGTGTGGTCTTCTTTCAATACCCCCACGCCTTCCACCCCCTCCCATACAAAATAACTCATTTTCAAAAATATATACTAATCAAATTTTCTTCAAAACCATTGGAGCAAATCATTTGAAATTTAGAACATACTATTTTTATCACAAATGTGATCTATGGTATACAAATTATTTGAATCCCCTTACTCCTTCCACCACCTCCCATACAAACTGCACTTTTTCATGAAAGGCTGTTCACCAAATGCTTAAATGTTGTACTTTATCCTCAATTTGCATTATTATTAATTTCGGGAAAAAATTATCCGATTAGCTTCATTCCTTCTACCACCTCACATACAATGTGACACAATTCCACGACTTTACAAAAATTCGATTTTCTTAAAAAGCGTGAATGATACAGACCTGAAATTTAAAATATATCAATTGCATGATGATTATAATTGTTTCTCGAAATATCACCAAAAACCCCCATTTCCTTCTACCACCTCCCATACAAATTGCACAATTTCATTAAATTCAATGCACTAAGTTTCTCAGTACCTACTTAATTTTTGAAGCTTAAATTTGGTACAAAACATTTTTATAGCTACTCTAGCATGATGTGAACCAAATTAGTTCAGTGCAGCCACTTCCCATACAAAATTTCATAATATCACAAAAATTTCGATTTCATCTATGGTATCGTATGATTGGGCTCTACGCACAATCGTAGTCCTGTTAGGTTTTCAAGCCTAATGTTATTTTATTTGGGCTTTATTTTTTAATTAACTCAAGCTATAATTATTCACATGTCCTAAATGCTCTTCAATACATATATGATCTCAAATCACGGGATTGATTTGATCACGAGCTTCTCCCATTCAAATGCGAGTATCATGCTATCATTCTTAATAATTTATGGCTCTGATTCCAACAAAATAAAAAACATTGTCTTCAAAGAGCCATTAAAGTAAGCGGATTATATATCCCATATAATTACTAACTACGTTCTCAAAAATTACTTATTATTGCGATTTCTATGCGGACGAAGTCGCGGGCGTTTGCTAGTAAATAATATGTTCAAAGTTTGGACTAACAAGATCTAATTCAGTAGCGTGCATCTAACACTTTTCACTCTACGTCATAAATCTTTCTTCTTATCAAATCATAAAATTCGATAAAGTAGATTTCACGAAACGTCAAGTGGTATAATAGAAAATCAATGATAATCACGATGATCATTACGATAATCACAAAATGGTAAATAATCAAACGCCTATTTTATTGACCTTGCCGAGCGTTATGTTCAATAAAATCATGAAGACGGTGATAAATTCGAATTAGTTTGCCCCAAAGGCCAAAGCACACTCCCAACTGCACGATAATCCTAAATAAAGGAAATTCCTAGAAGCTGAGCCAGCAGCGTTCCTATCCGAAAATGTTCCCCGGGTGCTGCTATAGTGAATGAATTTTCACGTTCCTTTGTACCACTTGGATACTACTATATCAACATTGGAGGGATTTCATGAATTTTTAAGTTATCACCCTTTTGCGGCAGGAGCACACCCGACAACTTCCAGATTGGTATAAATGTTCGCACCGAGGCAACAATAGCATTCCTACTCGTTGCATGTTTTATTTTTTTATTTTCATCGCACAGAGGCCTCGTCTTTTCGCAGTTTATTCTTGAGGTGATTTGTCTTGAGCCCCACGAACGTTCGCGAAATTCGTAATGTGACATGCTTACGCTTAAATCCTGTAAATTGAACGACATTGCGTACAGGGCGCTTTACTACGCACCAGGTGCACAGCTAAGATACGTAACAAAAATGTTGTTTAGGTATTCGGAATTAAGCTGATAGAGTCAGATGAGACATGACTTGGATCAATCCTCTACAGGAATTATATATGTTGAAGGGTATTTTAAACAGATCAACAATTCTTCACTGCTGCCTTATTTTCAATTTGAGTAATCCACAGTATGCCGTAAGGATGCTCATATATGAAAATATTTCCAATATCATGTTTCACGTGTCACATAGCTTAAGATCGGATCGACCACCATAAAAATTCGTCTTGATTAAAATTTTAGAAGTCTATTTTCGGTCATTCCTTTGTGGCTATCCGAAAATAAATTTAACCTAATAACCAATTTATTTCCATCGTTTTTTCCATCGATGGTGGAAAGTACGCATTCAATTTAGTTGCATGTACGAGGATGTCTATTCTCATCGTTCGAAATATATAAATCAATAAAGAATTATAATTCTACGTCAAAAAGAAATCAAAAAGGACGAAAGGAAATAGAAGACACAAAGAAGAAGGAAAACATTATAAACATGAGGAAAAAATGAAAATAAAATTTTCCGATTCTGTGGTAACATTTCAGTTTTGATGTCATATCAAAAAAAATAAGTCTTGTACGAAATCTAATAAAATCGTATCGGAATTTGACATATCGAAAGATACATGACAATATTACGAGTGCTTATTGTATTTGTAGATAAAAAAAATCTAATTCATTTTTGAACAATAAATTTCCTAAGGGTCGTGATATTTCTGCTGTAATGATTTTTGAAAATTATATTTATTTTCCCTCTTATATAGGAAGCGGTCAAGGTGTGTTGAAAGAACGAGGCAAAACGTATTAAAATGAAATTATGCCAGTGTCTGCAGTAGTTGCAAAAAGATCTGATTTTTTATCATCATGTTCTTTTGTACTAATAATTACGGCAATAGCCTTCTATTTTTACTAGAATTTTCCCAGGTCAGGCAGCATAAGGGTTAAAAGTAACTCGGAGGAATCGATGGCCAGAATGTAGATGTAGCCTAGTTGACAGCGTGTTGGTCTTCAGTGCAAAGGTCGTGAGTTCAAGCACCGGTCGACGTATAATTCCAGCACACTGCTTGCGTGAGTATATCTGGCCCACTTCAATCTGCGAGAGTGAAAAGTACGTAAATAGAAGGTTGTGCGAAGGACTAACAACCCTTCCAAAATAGCAGGTAAAAGTTAAGGAACTTGAAGGTCAGGATGCCAAGGTCTGATTTGAGCTGTAATTCTATTGTGGAAATAAAAGTAAAACAAGGGCTTGCCTATAATCTATCGCCAGGCTATGCGATCTAAAGTGCAATCGTCAGTTCAAGCGACAAACGATGAATTGCTTTCATTCTGTTTGCGTCCTTAAAAATATGTACTTTCTAAAGGCTACATTTCTACTATATCGCTATCGTAATAAATCAATGTTATTTCCTCATAACAATATCATAAAAAAAACATAACAGGACTACGACTGGGTGTAAAGCCCAATCGTGCGATACTCTAGATGAAAGAATTTTTTTTTTATTTTAAGAAGTTTTGTAGGGGAAGTGGTAGAGGGGGTGACGACATTTATCTAATTTTTCCTCATCACGCTAGAGTTGCTATCAAAATGTTTTATGCAAAATTTAGGATTTAAAAATTTAATAGGTACTGAGAAAACTAGTGTATTGGATTTAGTGAAATTGTGCAGTTTGTATGGGAGGTAGTAGAAGAAGTGTGAATTTATTAATGATGTTTTTAGAAATAACTGCAAACATAATTTAATTGACATATTTTAAATTGCAGAATAGTAGCATTCATATTTTTCAGGAAAATCGACTTTTTGTAAAGTTGTTGAATTGTGTCACATTGTATGGAAGGTGGTAGAAGGAGTGAAGCTAATCGCCTAATTTTTTGTGGTCTTACTAATAATTCTAAATAATTATTTAGTGCATAATTTCAGCTCGACAAATTTCACTCGTAATGTGTAAATTTATTTAGAGTATTTCTTAAAAAAGTGCAGTTTGTATGGGAGGTGGTGGAAGGAAGGGGAGAACTCAAATAATTTTTATACAGCAGATTGAAATTATTATAAAAGTAATATATTCTAAATTTCAGATCAATAGTTTAATGCTTTTTGAAAAAATCCGTTTATTGTCGAATTGCGAAATTGTGTCATTTTGTATGAGAGGGGGTAGAAGGGGTGAAACTAAATGCCTGATGTTTTTTGGTCTTCCAAATAATTCCAAATAAATATTTAGTGCACAATTTCAGCTCACTCAATTTTATACGCACTGAGTAAATTGGTTTAGAGTATTTCATGAAAAAGTACAGTTTGTATGGGAGGTGGTAGAAGGAGGGAAAAGACACGCATGTTTTGTATAAAGTAGATTGATATCATCATGAAAGTAATATGTTCCGAATTTGAAACTAACAACTTTTATACTTTTCGAGCAAATCCGGTTATTTTCAAATTGCGCAATTGTGTAATTTTCTATGAGAGGGGGTAGAAGGGGTGGAGCGATTTGAGCCGTTCACGAACTTGTCCTTAGTTTTTCGTTAAAAACGACGAGTAAAAAATTTGAACTTTCTACATCAGCGGGTTCTCAAGCGAGAGAGGACACGGTTTTGAGATTTTCGAGTGATTATATGAACTTCTGTATCATTCATTCTTTTCTCCGAGCCTTATTTCTTAGCGTTAAAAACTTTGTGGCAAACTTATAATACTCTTAGATTTCATCTAGAGTATAATTACTTCGTTCTCATAATCCAGAATTTAATACCGCAGTTTAGTTTAAGCTTAGCTACCTCTCTTATTACTCATTTTCCTATCACTTAATCGAATATCACACAGTTCCTATTGCATAACACCATCAAATAATTGTTCACGCCATTAAATCTTATGAAATAAACGTCTCGAAGAATCTTTATAATCTCGACCACATAACTTTCATATAGACCTCCTACGCCATACAATTCGGCGTCTCGGTATGTCTTAAATTTATTAACTCATTAACTCCCAAAAGACAAACTACGTGTGTTCATTTATGAAGTAAATTTGTGCACAATACGTACGATCTCTGGTTATAGAACGACATTTTCTATGAAAGGAGGTTTTTTTCGTAAGCTGTAGTGCCATTGAAGAAAAAGAAGAATCGATGGCCGACAATCCTAGGACTGCTCTGGGAAAGATCTAAATTACCTAGGAAACGAAAATAGATGGAAAAGGAACGCGTACGAGATACCTGCAAAACTTTACAATTCTGTAGATATAAATGGAAAATAAATAATCGAAAAAGGGCATTGGATAAGATATTGATTTTAAACCAGAAAATTGGTCCGTTATTATGGTTAAAGTTAGTTGTACGTTAAAGATGGAGAGAAGTACAGCGAACTGTACGAATCATATTTCTTAGCGTTGTAAATGTTAGATCATTTAGACTGTTTTTCATGGATCTACCTTGCGTTGACTCCTATCATTTCTGTGTATAGGTAGCCAACTGGTGATAGTTACTGGTTTTAAGTTGCATCCTGTAGTCTGCTCTCGGGTTCTGCAAGGGTCCCATTTGGGTCCACTTCTGTTTCTCTATTTTAGCAACAAACTGCCTTCTGTAGTAACATCCTAAGTTTGCTTTACGAATAATGATAATTATCCGTGTTAAAAAGATTTTTGGTCATAAGGCTTCCTCTATTTCATTTAAATATTTCTTATTATTACGCGGATATAATAATCATCACCGAAACAGGTCTAACTGATGAAGCACTCACCAGTGAATTGGGTTTGTACAACTATAAGTATTTCGCTTCTACCGATGTGAAGCCCGTAGTTCAAGAAATGATTTGGTGGTTGCCTCAAATAGATATACATCCAAGCTGTAGGTAACTACTTCTAATGACGTCGACCAATTATTTGAACATCGGAAAATTCTCATTGGATGTGTTTACATTTCTCCGTCTTCTTTTAGCGAAAAATATGCAAGCTACTGCAAACATCCATCCATTCTTCGATATATTAATTACTGGCGATTATAACTTGCTGCTAGTTAACTGGGACAACTGTAGTGCTCCAACCACCTATCCGGGTAACATCGTTGTCACTTTATTCCGCAATCTCGATTTTCATCAGCACAATACGATTTCAAATCAGTAAGGTACACTGCTCGATCTGGTTTTCTCCAAGTCGTCTTCATCACCTGATGTTCTTCGAGCTAATATTGAGCTACTTCCTCTGGACGCCATGAATCATCTTGCCCTAATTATCAACATAAAAGTGCCACTAAATCGTAGTCTAGCTCAAACTTTTAACTCGCTTAATTTTAAATTTGCGGATTATGATTTTATCTGTGAGCGACTTTCTCATATTAACTGGCATGAATTGATAGATGGCTTAGAACTTAACTTACGGCATTCAACGCTCGTGTTTATAATATTACAGATGATCTCATTCCAACTCAAATAATTTCAAACTCATCCTACCCCGCTGGTACAACAGTGATCTTAAACAAATAATTAAAGCTAAAAAAAATTAACACATAAAGTATAAAATATTTGGTTTTTACGATGATTGAATTTTCTCGACTAAGAGCTTTATTTAAAACTGAAGCTCGGTCATGTTATTTAGATTAAATTAATCATGTAGAAAGCATTACTTTTAATAATGCCAAGACATTCTGGAATTACGTCAATTCACTTAGATCCGATAATGTTTTTTCGTCAATTATGTTCCTTAACGATGAGGTTCCCTCTGATTATCTTAGTGTTGCTGAGCTGTTTGCTAAATTCTTCTCCTCACTTTATTCTGAATCTGTTCCGAGTAACTCTAATGATGCGTTATCCATCAATTCTGTTTTGAATCTTTCTTCTATTGACATTAATATTACCAGGGTGATATCATTGTTGAATGATCTAGATCCTAGTAAAGGAATGGGACCTGACGGAATACCTCCATTGTTTCTTTAGTCTTATCGAAGGTTTCTAGCTCAACCATTAATGCTATTATCTAATCTTTCCATTCCAACTGGTATTTTTCCAGACTAATGGAAAATTAGCTTCAGAGTTCCGATTTATAAGTCAGGGAATAAAAGTAATGTCGAAAATTATAGACCCATATGTATCGAATCGTGTATCTCAAAATTATTTGACAAGATTGTACCGACCAAGCTAACAATTATATTTCATCCAATTATCACCCCCAATCAACATGGCTTTCTTAAGGGTAGATCCACGTTAACGATCCTGTTACCTTATATCGAGACAATTTATGGAACTATGCAATAAGGCCAACAAATCCATGCTGTTGATACTGATTTTACGAAAGCGTTTGATAAAGTTAATCACTGACTACTAATCTCGAAGCTCAGTGCCTATGGAATTGGTAGTTTATTGCTCTGGTTACGAGATTATCTGCATCATAGTAGGTGAATCGTTAGCACCAAATGTTCTAAGTCAGAACAGTTTTTGATGGCATCAGGAGTACCACAAGGTTCTCATTTAGGACCGCTGCTTTTTTTGTTGTTTGTTAATGATATTTCTTTTGTGTTTCGTGATGTTAAATTTCTGTTATTTTTTATTTAATTCTTTATTTTGTTTACATTATTTATTTATTTTTTATATATGTATATATATACTTTTGTTTTTATTGATACATATATGTGTTGTTGCTTGACCCGTAAATAAATAAATACTTTTCCATTATCTTCATATATCCGTCAAAGAAATATATTGCCGTTTAATTAAGTTTATTCTACTGTTACTATTTTAAAAATTAAAAAGGGGGAGGACATGTCGCTGATGAAAAAGTTTGTATTAACATCTAAACAACTTCTCGAATACAATACATCATTCTTATCAAAAATTTAAACTTCAAAATAACTTATCGATCGTACGAAGCAAGAACACAAGCTACATCTAAGAAATCCGAGACTGATTCTATCCAGCAAGAATGTCCACTTTATTCTTTTCAAGTCTAATCCGATTAAAGTCCAAATCGTTACTAATTGGATTATAAGTGAGCAATCGTCTTTCCGTTATGTATCATGGATGTTATTTTTTCTATTTTTAGGATTGCTAGTTTTACTTGAAAGCTGTCCTTGTTAGTTGCACTTATAATAAGTATACTTTTTTCCCAATATATTTACATACATATAATTTCTTAGTGTAGCGCAAGTTTTCTCCATAGGAATTTTGAGTATACCATAATTTATTAGAAATTTGTTTTGAGGGAAATTCTCTTGAAAAGTTTTATTGTAAATTTGCATTACAGTATTTGTAGATAAGAGGATATTGTTTCGTATAAATTGAAATGATAGAAATTTCCAGTAATTAACCTAATTGTTTTATACTTTGTAAAAATTTATAAAATGAATAATTCAATCAATCAAATCAAATTTCTGTTAAGACCCCCTATAGGGGCATAGGACAGAAACAACTCTCTTCCACAAGGCGCGATCCTGCGCATCGGCCTTAAGCTGTTGCCAGGACTTGTTTATTCCTCTGGCCTCCTGCTCAACTGCTCGCTTCCATGTGTTACATGGTCGACCAACCCGACGTCTTCCTTGAGGGTTATAATCCAGAGCCTGTTTTGCGATGTTTTGCTCTGGTTTCCTCAAAGTATGACCGATCCACTGCCACTTTCGCCGTTGAATCTCAATACCTATTTTAGTCTGGCGAGTTGTACTCCAAAGTTCGTCGTTGGAGATCACTTCTGGCCAGAATATTCCTAAAATGCGTCGGAGGCATTGGTTTACGAAAGTCTGTAGTTTCTTGGTAAGTCGAACGGTCACTTTCCACGTAGTACAACCATATAACAACACGGATTTGACGCATGCGTCAAAAACTCGCAGCTTCGTGCGAAGGGAGATCTCTCTTAACCTCCAGAAAGGGGAAAGGATACCGAAGGCCTGACGAGCTTTATTTAGCCGAGCCTCAACATCCTTTTCGGCTCCGCCGTCCATGCTGACAATGCTTCCGAGATAGCAAAAATCTTGCACCTCTTCCACATCCTGTCCATTAAGAACAATCGGTGTGCTTGCGTTCGAACCCATGTGCATGTACTTGGTTTTACGCACATTTATTTTCAGTCCCGCCTCTTTGCATTTAGAATGCAACGAGCGAACATTTGACTCTAAGTCCGAACGGGTATGTGCAAGCAAACACACGTCATCAGCATAATCAAGGTGACTTAAGATGTTAAATAGTCTCCATTGAAGACCTTTACCTTCCCCACCTTCCAGTGCAGCTTTCAAGATGTCATTTATTACCACCAGAAACAGGGCTGGTGATAATATGCAGCCTTGTCTGACACCCGTTCGCACAAGAAAGCTCTCGGACAGCTCTCCTCTATGCAAGACGCGACACCTTGCATCTTCGTAGGATTCTTTAATCATAGCTATGACCTTATCTGGAATACCTCTCCTACGCAAAGCATTCCATATGTAATCTCGCTTAACGCTGTCGAAAGCCTTCTCGAAGTCCACAAACATGAGATGTAGTGGCGAACCCATTTCGGCTGACTGCTCTAATATTATCCGTAGGGTATTTGTGTGGTCGGTACAAGACGACCCTTTACGGAATCCAGCCTGATAAACTTCGAGAGTGCTCTCGACGACATCACTAATCCTATTGAGAATTACCTTAGCCATAATTTTTGAAAATTGAAAATGAATAATTATGACATTCTTAATTAAAGATATTAAAAAATCGTTATCATCTATTTATGAACAGAACAGAAAAGTAGATACCCAGCTACTCCTTGGAAATTTATTTTTATGAAAATAGGAACACAATATGCTTTTTACCTTTCGACTTATCCTTGAAATGAATTTCCGTAATTAGTCCTTACCTGAAATAAAAATCAAGAAGAGAATTTTTATTTGATTGGGGTTTTTTTTAATGGAAGGTGTAATTATTTATGTTTATTTTTATTACTGGTAATTTAAATTAATTAATTTAGTAATTTTTGTATGTTATATCTGAGAGGTTGAAATCTTAAAATTATGTTGCTCAAGATTCAAGGATTATGAAATTTTCTCTATTATTATCTGAATTTGTTTTAAAAACTTTTATTTGGCATGAACCACTTTGTATTCGAGAAATTTATTTTCTAAATGAAAGCGACGGGTAAGTTGTGCACCCGGTTTGCCTTCGCCGCAGCAAGGAAGCCCTGCTTCTCATGACTTTCTTACAATGAACTTCCCTGAATTGGCTCCTTTATTTTCACTACTATAGGAAAGTGTCTTTTCAGGACCAATTTCTTTTGCCTACGGCTTCAGTCCTGACTCACCGGCAACTATGCTGTGATGACCGGACGAAGCATATTATCTGTTAGCGGCTGAAACTGCACGCATTTAGGATGCGGATCGAGAGCGACAGCCTTTGCAAAGGTTGCGAGAAAGACGAAGGATCTATTGAACATTATCTTTGTCACTATCCATAAATCTCCAACAGTCGTCTCCTTTGCTCAGGCTCCAGAATCTTCTCAGAACTAGACGACCCCAGAGGTGTTCCACATTCGAGCCTACTACGATTTGCAAGGGGGTAGTTGTAGGATGAAGTTGTACCAATTCCTGCAACTATCATTGGAGGCTACCGACTCCACGATTTTGATTTTTGATTGACTCCAAGGACCTGAGATAACAATCCCCCTGTGGGATGTGAGCTGTAGAATTCACCCACAGACAGTCCTGCTTGCCCTAAAAATGACAAATAGACACTCACTGGATCATGGCTCTTAAGACCTAACTGATACGAGAAACGGATACAGCGCCTCGGATATAGACTGATTCTACGGTAGTGACTTGTGGCATTCAAAAACGGACTATGATTGCCTTCTGGAACGTTCCAACATTGAATGACGGGGGAAGAGCTGGGGTTACTCGGTCCTTGCACCGCGAATCAGTGATCGATCGTGAAATGGAGCACTATAAACAAGTCCTGGCAACAGCTTAAGGCCGATGCTCAGGATCGCGCCTTGTGGAAGAGAGTTGTTTCTGTCCTATGCCCCTATCGGGAGTCTTAACAGGAATTTGATTTATTGACGGTTCGCAAATCGAACCAAGTGGCTAGAACAAGAGGAGTGACATGCATCTTATAATCAATAAGGGGAGTACAATGGGTCCAACTACATGGCTCAGTGCATTGTGGTTCTACGACACCACCCTCATACAACCTAAACCTATCTGTTAGCGGAAAGAAGTGTTTCATTTCCTTACAAATATATCATTGAAATTCAGGCCCCAAAGCAATCATTTAAAAATTAAAAAAAATCAAACTAAAGCTGACGGACAGCTTTATAATACTTACTTAATAACGATAGCGCTACAGCCCGAATCGGACCTTGGCAACCTATATGTTTCGCCTCCATCCATCTCGGTTCAGTGACCGCCTCCTCCAGTTTGAGAATCTTAGCAGTGACTAGCTGTCTATGTCAATAGAATCCTCCCAGCGCTTTCCTAGTTTTCCAACTGGTCTTTGTCCATTGATTTTTCTTTTTAGTTCCATATGACCAGCCCATTATAACTTCTTAAATTTTATGAGGGTTGAAACTTGTGGATTGTCGAAAATGGCATACAATTCGCAATTGAATCGTATTCTCCAGATAGAGTCTTCCTTCGCAGGTCCAAAGATTCTTCAGAGGATCTTTCATTCAAGGATGTTAAGCAATTTTTCGGATGTTAACGTCCCCGTTTCGCTGCCATAGCATAACAATGATTTGGTTATTGTTTTATATATTTTTATTTAGTCTTCCCATACACGTTTTCGTTTTTAATTATTTTGGAATTACCGAATAATAGGTTGTAGTCTCCTACTGTAATATTTTGTCTGATTGGTCTCTTTGTTTTCGTTATTCGTAGTCCCACTTCCATTGCTACCAAGCTAAGGTTTACAAACGCTTCCTTAGCACTCATGCAAGGATATCTATGTTGTCGGCATATGCTACTAGCTGTGTGGATTTGAAGCACACACAACATATTCGAGTGTCAAGTTGAAAAGCGTTGGTGCTAGACCGTCACCTTGTTTAAGTCCGTAGTCAGTTCTAAAGCTGAAAGATCATTTTCAACTGTGACGATGACTCAGTTATTGTCATTCTTATAAGACGAACCAGTTTCGGTGGGACTCCAGACACCGCAACATGATTTTGTACAGTGCGCGCCTGTCGATACTATCGTATGCTTGTTTGAAGTGCACAAATATCTGGTGCACATCAAAATCATATTCCCAGCACTTTTCCTGCACCTGTTCAACTGAGAATATCTGGTCCGTGGTCGATCGTCGAGCCCAAAATCGGCCTTGGTATTTATTAATTACTTTGTCAGCAATGGGCTTAATTCTCTTTTCCTGAATTTTCGTCAAGATTTTATAAGACGTACACATCAGAGATATTTTCCGGTAGTTCTCACAGCAGAATTTGTCACCTTTTTTATAAATTATACACATGATGCTCTTGCGCCAATCTTCAGGAAGTGTTTCCTGTGTCCATATATCTGTGACTGATCAGACGTCGCCAGCTTTCAGAAGCTCATTTGGAATTTGATCAGTGCCCGGCGCATCATTAAACGTGTTAAATTTAAACATGATTTTTGATTTTTGAGATTCGAAAAGACTCCAAATCCTTCACGAGCTCAGTATTTATCACTAGCTCGAGGCCATTGGCAGCATTTCCCGAATTGTCCTTAAAATGTGTTCTTCTTTTCTGGTTAGACTTCTTTGCAAATTTTTTCCATTTGATTCATTCTTCTGGGTGCTTACCACGATTCTACGATAGAAAGTTGCGAGTGTACAACTGAACCTAATAAAAGAAGCCAAAGTCCTGCCAAAATAGAAATTTAATTCTTCCTTCCTAAAATAAACTCAATAATACATTATTGCATAGCTAAAATAAAAGGATGCCTCCTCACAATCCAGTTATAAACATTAATTTTTTGTGAGTAGGTGGTTACAATTAAACTTTCTTATTTCTACAAAAACGCATCTCTTTTCTTAAACTCAAGTAAATGTGAAAAATAACTGCATTTTAATCTCTTAAAGGAATGCAATCCATAGCTGCACAAACGAAAAGATACCTTCCTTCTCCTAGATGAATTAAGTATTCTTGTTTCTATAAATTAAAATAAAATTAACGGAAAAACGGATGATATTCCACTTAAAAATCTATCACGTTACGATGGAAATTTTTCGTCTTTAAATATCCTGAAGGTCAATAAAAAAAGCGAAGACGTTTTTTTCTATATGGAATCATTTCAAATACATGTGACGGGCAAGTATAGTACAGTGTAGCCCCGTCGAAAAGAAACTTTGTATAAATGTAAACAAGAGGGAGCATATCACAAGTAAAGTTATCAAGAACCGTATAATAAGAAGGATCTGTCCAAAAATAGAAGCGGTCCTCAAATACCAAAAACCCGATAAAGTAAGATTCATTTTACAGAAAAACTCCTCAAGAATCACGAACCAACCATTATAGGCTTCTTTATGAATATTATTGTTACGCAGAAGATAACGAAAAAAAAGTGTCTTTTCTTTTCAGTATATTTCGCTTTTTTGCCTGCCTGAAGGACATGCTTCAGAGATAGCTCCGTTTTCCATTTGGATGGAATTTGCAAACTGAAAAACAACAATATCTCACTTCGCCTGTTGCCATATTACGTGTATATAACAAGGATCTAGGCCGAAAACACTTTGTGCGCCTTTAGTGAATTTCAATAGAACCGCTTCAAGAGTATTTAATGCTTCAGATAACCAACCATCAAATGATATTACGGGCCACGTAAACTCTACTTCCACAAATCACTACCATTAAATGAAGAATATTCAAGAATGTATTAGTGATGCCTTTCGTATATCATGCTAATGCAACACCATTTATTCAGCTAATGGCAAACATCATATTCGACACTGGAATGAAGTGCTTTTGTTTTTGCTTTAAACTAAAAAAATCCTTTCATCAGGTTTTACTCCTATTTATTTAGTTTTCAGTTCATTTTTAATCATATTCAAGTGCGATTTACTCTTTCACAAAAAATTCTTTGCAATATTTTGTTTTCAGTACTCAACTGTCTATAGAAAAAAATCCTTTTATCCGAAAACCTTCATACCTTTGTAGATCGCAACTTAATTTGCTCACTCTTGAAAAATTATTTCATATTAATTTTATTTTGAGCAAAAAAATAATTATGAAAAAATTTAATTTTTCTTTGTGTGTAAAAATTGAAATGTTATAACTTCTACAAAAAAAAAATTTCATAGAAGTTTTTGAATTGTACAAACAGTTTGAATTTTTCATTGCACGGAACTGAAAAAGGGATAATTACGAAGAATGAATTTAATTTGAAACAATAATTAAATTTACTGAAACCATTAGAAGCAAACTGAGAGAATATTACGTTTAAGATATTGTTTGTGACGACCGCTCTGAGCTATAAACCTGAAATATTATAATAATTTCATATCTCCTTCTACCGTCGTACAATTTGCACAAAATTTCGAAATTTAAACTAATCGATTCCTCTTTCAATTTAATAAAATTGATACTGATTGCCATAAAAATATTGCTATTTATCGTTCTGTAGAAATATGATTAACTTAAATTTGCATCGCGATGAATTCCGTTCAATTGCAACGAAGAAGTCACCGCGACCAAAAAGTAGTCACGGTGACTTCTTAGTCGCGTTGAATTGCTACGAGGACCACGTAATAGCCGCCTTTCGATTATCGTACCAATTGCAATACAAATGTCGCTATTGAGCTCTGTCAAGAAATTCAATCAATTTCTTGTTAATATCCTAAAGGGGCATAGGACAGAAACAGTTCAATTCAACAATACGCGATCCTGAGTATCGGCCTTTAATTGGGGCCAGGACTAGCTTTTTCCTCTGGCCTCCAACTCAATTGCTCGTATCTCGTGCTACATTGTCGATCCTTCAGAATTATAATCCAGAGATTGTCTGGCGATGTTTTGCTCTAGTTGCCTGAAAGTGTGATCACTGGCTTTTCCGCCTTTGAATCTCAGTGCCAATTTCAGCATGTCCAGTTGTACTCCAAAGTCCGCCGTTAGGGATCACGATCTAAAGAAATGAAGATGAAATAATTTCGCATTGTATTAAAATAGTTCATCAATGTGGTTTAAAGTCAAAGTAACTTGTGTTCCACAATTTTATATAGAGCTTAAGATACTTTACATTTGAAATTCAGATATGTTAAGCCCACGCAATGTAAATGTTTTGCACTCCACTTTGAACTCAACCAATATAATATGATCGTATTCCTTACAAATTGCTCAACATTAAATAACTGTAGACTCCTAAAACGTATAAACTACACTCATCGAGCATCCATTTTTCAAACATGACGAACACACACTTCGAAACGAAATTTATTTCTAACAAACTGAAAAAAAATCACTTTCTTTAAGAAACGTACCAAAAAGATAAATGAACAAAACTTTTAGTAGTATACTGAAGAATTGCTTTAAGTGTGCCACCATTTTTCTAGATAGCTTGCGAGACTTGCTCTTGCTATGCATAAGGAATGGAGAGTCTACATACATGACACTACATACAATTCTTGTTCTTGTAACACACTTCACCGAGCAATAACATGTCCTTTTTTTATCTACTTCGTACACGTATGCGCTCAAATGTTCTATCGCTAAAATAAAATTATGTACGTTGTGATTTTATGGGTCGCTACTTAAGACTTTTCTATACGATGATCTGAACTTCCTTTCTGTTTTGTTACGCTTCGGTCTAACTTGTCGGTCTGTTCTATATCACTTTCAACAAAAGCCAAATCTATTCAGTCAGCCATGATAATATTAGATGTGGATTGAAGCGAGAGTACTTTGTGGAATGGAATTAAATTAAGCTTTGGTATGAAATGCTATAAACTTAATATGAGAAGTTTCTTAATTAAGTGCTATGT
The DNA here is from genome assembly GCA_963669355.1 of Chorisops tibialis. Classification (NCBI taxonomy): domain Eukaryota; kingdom Metazoa; phylum Arthropoda; class Insecta; order Diptera; family Stratiomyidae; genus Chorisops; species Chorisops tibialis. Next base: position 293,948,174 of record OY770262.1, read on the forward strand.
TTATAATGTGTGGATTGAAAAATTAACATTTTGATGTTTGCGGCATATGTTTTAGTGACACTGCAATGTGTTTTTGGTGCATTATATGGAAATCTGTGCGCAACGTGACTTTCTAATACTTTTTTTTACGTAGCTATTGATTTTTGAAAGTGTTGGGCACTGTTCCAGAGACATAAAGTCACTAGAAATGCCAAGGCGCCAAACTCAACTCAATGAAAAAAGCTCATAGATATAAAAAATTTAAAAAAAAAAATTTTTTTATTTAACTTTGTTATTCTAATAATAAAGTATTAGCAAACAGCAAACCCAAAGTGACTGAATGAATCTCTACAATACCGTATTATTCATTAGTCACCAATGATCTATAAATGCTGATCTGATCCTCTCTTTTTTTCAAACAGCAGGACACGTGCCTTAAGATCGCTCCTAAAGATGTTAAAGAAAAGCACTTTAATAGCGGCTTATAGTCACACGCTTTTGACCGACTTAAATGTTGGATGAAGATTGCTCAGTGGTTAACGCGATGTAAAATTCCACGTTCAAATCCTCTTCTCGATATGAAAAAAAAATCACTTGCTTCGTTACACATTTCTAAATCGCACTTTTTGCTCAATTCAAAAAATACGCTTTAAAATTGCTTCTGTTAAAGCTGGAATGGAGAGTTTACTTCAGCGGACATGTTATGTTAAAATGTTATCAAGTTCGAAGCACTTCCTCTTTCTTCCACTTTTTTCCCGCTGGAATAGTTGAAGAGTGAAACTTCCGCGAAAATTATTTACTTAGTAAGACCCCACCTCATACACTGTGATAGAGTGTTGTATTATAAATACATCCTATCCACCGGGGAAAAATTCGAATAGTCTAAAAGTGAGTAAAAATGATGCAGTATTGCTAAATTTAAAATCTTATATGCGCTTAGAAATCAAAACGCTCTTATTGGTTGGAGAAAAACAAGTGGCGCGATTTTCAAATTGCGTCACTAAAAAATTGGAACAGATGAATAAAACGAAAGGGATCATGCGAAACAACGCGTATTTCAGTCATGATTTTGAAGCACTTTGTTTTCCGTTGGGCTTATGCTTTTCTTATTTTTCATGATTGCTTGTATCTATTATTTATAACAAAAAATAAAATGCATGGAGAACAAATGGACAGTACGCGTTACCAAATGTAGGACAGATACTAACCGGAAATTCTAAGTTCTTAGCATAAAATTGTGCCGAATGACGCGTGCCGTTATGGAGAATAGGGGCCATTGCTATATATTTATGCAAGTCAATAAAGACGCGAAGGCATTATGTGTAAATTGCGTTTTATACCACCCATTTTCAAGCTTTTGTTACGAACAGGTAGAGACCTGAAACCCAGAAATGGAACACCTTAACGAAAATACTTTTTAAGTTTAGGGAGGGGGGGGGTGAAAGGGGAAGGAGATGATAAGCAAAAATATTTAAAAATTTTAGTGATTCTTTTAGGGCTCTGGTGAAAGATACAAAGTTTAAATTTTGCTTGTGGATACATATATTTGATGTACATAGAGAGGAAATAATAATTTGGTCCGCAATTGTTATGCACGGACCCCCTGGTGTAAGGTTCAGAAAGTGTCTCATGTGCAATGAAAAATAAAAAAATAAAATAAATAAAAAAACATAACAGGGCTACGATTGCGCAATCTTACGATACTCTAGATGAAATAGAATTTTTTGTGATCCCAAGAAATTTTGTATGGAGAGTGTTAGAAGGTGTGATAGCATTGAACTAATATTTTCCCCATCATGCTAAAGTAGCTATAAAAATGTTTTGTACAAAATATTTACTCCAAAAATTGAATAGGAGCTGAGAAAATTAGTGTGTTAGATTTAGTGAAAATGTGCAGTTTGTATGTGAGATGGTAGAAAGAGTGGAGGGATTTTAGTGATTTTTTCAAAAATGGCTAAGAATATCATAAAATTGACGTATCTTAAATTTTAGACCAGTAACATTCATGCTTTTCAAGAAAATAGATTTTTTGTGAAGTTGTGAAACTGTGTCATTTTGTATGGGAGGGGGTAGAAGGGATGAAGCTAATCAAATATTTTTTTTCTGATCTTAGTGATAATACTAATTAAGTATTTACTACAAAATGTGAGCTCGATAAATGTTATATGTTCTGAGAAAATTGTCTTAGAGCATTTCATGAAAAAGTGTAGTTTGTATGGGAGGGGTGGAAGGAGAGAGAGGACGCAGATAACTTTTCTACTGTAGATTTATATCATTATGAAAGTATTATATCTCAAAATTCAGACTAATAGCTTCTATACTTTTTGATTAAATCCATTTATTGTCAAATTGCGAAATTGTGTCATTTTGTATGTGAGGGGGTAGAAGGGTTGAAGCTAATCATCTAATTTTGTTTGGTCTTACTAACAATTTTAAGTAAATATTTGGTGCACAATTTCAGCCCGCTAAATTTTATACATACTGAGTAAATTGGCTTAAAGTAATTCTTGCCAAGTACAGTTTGTATGGGAGGTGGTAGAAGGAGGGGGAGGACACGCATAATTTTTATATAATAGATTGATATTATCATAAAAGTAATATATTCCAAATTTCGGGCCAATAGCTTTTATACTTTTCGAGCAAATCCGTTAATTGTCAAATTGCGCAATTGTGTCGTTTTGTATGGGAGGGGGTAGAAGGGGTGGAGCGATTTGGCCCGTTCACGAACTCGACCTTACTTTTTTGTCAAAAACGGCGTGTACAATATTTGACCTATCTAGCTCAACGCGTTCTCAAGCGAACAGACGGACGGACGGACAGACGGACATCCGGTTTTGAGATTTTTGAGTGATAATATTAACTTCTGTATCATTCATTTTTTTCTCCAAGACTTATTTCTTGGCGTTACAAACCTTAGAGCAAACTTATAATACTCTCAGATTTGATCTAGAGTATAAAAATACAAAAACTGAAAATTTTTATATATAATTTTGAGGTAGGAATATCAAAAATTCGCGAAATGCATTTTAAAACAATTCCTAAATATATGAAATATTAACCGGTAAAAATAGTTCAAACGAAATTGTGTCAACAATTTTGAGATCGAGCCAGCCTTTTTACCACCTCCCATACAAAAGTATGATTTTGACCGATTTCAATAAATCAACTTACAACCAACAAATTAAAAGCTACGAGCTTGAAATTTTGTACGACTACCTTACAAGAAAAACGAAATAAAACTGCACCACAAATCTTACGATTCCCTTACACCCTCTACTCCTCTCCCCCTCCCTCCCAATACAAATGATTGGTTTCGTGAATGTAAATACGCCGAATTTCATGAAAATTCCATGCAACTTCGTCTGTGAAACTGAAATTCTACACAGAGAATATTGGACGTGAGTCAAGCAAAAAATTAAAAAATTATTAACATTCACCCACCCTTACTGATAATTGATTTCTTAAGAATGGTCGAAAAAATTATTTTGTATGGGAGGTGGTACAAGTTTTGAAGGTATTCGACCAGTAATTATTTCATACTTTTAGGGATTTTTTTCAATGCATTTCGTTTCCACCTTAAAATTTCATTCAAAAATTTTCAGTTTTTATGTTTTTTCATTGCACATGAAACACCTTGTGCACGTTAGACCACCACTTCGGTGCATAACAATTGTGGAACAAAGTATTATTTTTTTTTCTATGTACATTAAATAGTTGTATCTACTTACAAAATTTGTACTTTGTATCTTTCACCAGAGCCCTAAAAACACTCAAAATTTTCGACATTTTTGCTTACCACCTCTTTCCCCTTATACCCCACAACTTAAATTTTTTACCAAAATTAAAGACTATATAGTTCTACCGCCTGACGAAATTTAAATTTTAAATCTGTACTCAGTTTTGAGATATAACAATTTGAAACTTTGTAAGGTGCACCATTTTTGAAATGCTTCCCATTTTTTACAACTAATACTATGTCCAAATTTTATATTTTTCTCATAATTCCCTAGTATAGTTCAGTCGGATTAGATCTAAAAAGGCCAGTTTGACGAAATGCTGCGATCTCGATGTTTTTTTTTAAACCTCATTGTTTTTTTGCGTAGATTACGATAAAAATATTGCGGCCGCTGAGGGAGTGGGGGAAGGACTCGAAAAATAGCAAAATTTGCAAACTTTCGCCTGTTTTAGAGGTTTTTTGAAATTTATGACATTCCAATAAACTATATTGAAAAACTAAAAGTGAGGTTCGTTTGCAAACATTTAGACCTCTTGTTTAAGTGGTACATAGCTAAATTTGGTTCATTTAAACCTGAGATATAGACTGTTATTTAAGAAGTTTTTGGCAATTTTTAAAGAATTCGTGTTTTTGGAAGGAAATGAGTATCTCACAAACTGTAAAAAAGATATTCTAACAAAACTTGCGGTATTGCCTCTTATTAAATGTACTTGAAGTAAGTGAAACAAAATTCAATCTGAATTTAGCCGGTTTCGTAGAAATTTCATCTGGTAAAGTTATTGCAAAATATCTTTTCGAGTAAATTTCTTCTTAATATCTTTTTCAAAAAAAATGATCTAAATTAAATCTCCGACTAACTTCTATAGTCAGGTTGTATTAAAGACATCCTGACAAAGAATTTGCAAGATTTGAAAGTCAATTTGACTCATCCTGAGCTGAGATATTGATCCTTTTTTTCAGATTTTAATATTTTTAAGTAATTATGTTATTTTTACTCATAAAAATTGCTTTTTAGGCTGCCAATCAATTGCTATGTAGTTACGTGCATATATACATTTGATATACACAAGGAAAAAATACCATTTTCAACCAGAACTCTTATGTGCCGAAAAGGGGCCTTAACCTGCACAAGCTGTTTCATGTGTATAGAAAAAACACAATAATTTAGAATTTATGATTGAAATTTTAAGCTACAAACGTGAAAATTTGTGAAACTCATTTTAAAAAAATGCTTGAAAGTTTAAAATATTAGCTGGTCGTTTACCTTCTAAACTTCTATCCCCTCCCATATACAAGTATGATTTCGACCAATTTCAATAAATCAACTAATAACCAACTTGTAATTTTGAAGGAGTACCTTACAAGAGAAACAAAGTAAAACTGCATCACAAATTTTACGATTACCTTACCTTCTTTACCCCCACCCATACAAATATTTGGTTTCATGGATGTAAGATTCACCCAATTTTATGAAAATTCTATGCAACTTCGTTTATGAAACTGACATTCTATACAGAGAATATTGGACGTGATTCAAGCAATCAATTAAAACATTACTAACATCCACCCCCCTCCCCCTCCCTCCTTCCCAATTTCTATCACCCCTCATAAGAACCGAAACTTACAGAAATAAATGAATGAAATATTGATTACATATAATGGAGCGACTCATTGTATCAGCAATTAAATGTTAAATTCCCAACAGCTCTTCCCTAAAACCTCCATTCACATAGTCTTCCCTATCCACCCTAATCTGCATATTGACTTTCCACGCATCCTCAACTTGTCCCAAGAATGATAAAGTTGCGCCCGACATGTTAGCAGATTTTCTTATATTACTCAAGCCAGACATTTGTATGGGAGGAGGTAAAAGAGTTTATGAAATCGTAAAAATTGTGATGGAGTATTATTTTGTTTGCCTTGAAAGCTGGTCGTACAAAATTACAAGTTCGTAGCTTTTAATTTGTTGGTTAGTAGTTTATTTATTGAAATTGGTCAAAATCGTACTTTTGTATGGGAGGGGATAGAAGTTTAGAAGGTAAACGTCCAGCTAATATTTTAAACTTTTAAGCATGTTTTTAAAATGAGTTTCACAAATTTTCACGTTTGTAGCTTAAAATTTCAATCATAAATTCTAAATTATTGTGTTTTTTCTATACACATGAAACAGCTTGTGCAGGTTAAGGCCCCTTTTCGGCACATAAGAGTTCTGGTTGAAAATGGTATTTTTTCCTTGTGTATATCAAATGTATATATGCACGTAACTACATAGCAATTCTCGAAGAATATGATTGGCAGCCTAAAAAGCAATTTTTATGAGTAAAAATAACATAATTACTTAAAAATATTAAAATCTGAAAAAAAGGATCAATATCTCAGCTCAGGATGAGTCAAATTGACTTTCGAATCTCGCAAATTCTTTGTCAGGATGTCTTTAATACAACATGACTATAGAAGTTAGTCGGAGATTTAATTTAGATCATCTTTTTTTGAAAAAGATATTAAGAAGAAATTTACTCGAAAAGATATTTTGCAATAAATTTACCAGATGAAATTTCTATGAAACCGGCTAAATTTAGACTGAATTTTTTTTCACTTACTTCAAGTACATTTAATAAGAGGCAATGCCGCAAGTTGTGTTAGAATATCTTTTTTACAGTTTGTGAGATACTCAGTTCCTTCCAAAAACACGAATTCTTAAAAAATTGCCAAAAACGTCTTAAATAACAGTCTATATCTCAGGTTAAGATGAACCAAATTTAGTTATGTACCACTTAAATAAAAGGTCTAAATGTCTGCAAACAAACCTCATTTTTAGTTTTTCAATATAGTTTATTGAAACGTCATACATTTCAAAAAACCTCTAAAACAGGCGAAAATTTGCAAATTTTGCTATTTTTCGAGTCGTTCCCCTACTCCCCCCACTGTGGTAAGTAATTTCGAAATTAGCGGACAATTCGTTTTAGCCCCCTTCCCCCCCTCCCCCTCTTTCGGACCTCAAAGGATAAAAAAAAATAATTATTTTTAAAGTTTGTCGCACAAACCCTTTTGTATGTATGTTGATTTTCAGCTTCCTGGCTGGAACTATGTTTGAGATATTTGAATTCTTAGTTTTCGGTTTTAGCGCACCCCCCGCTTCCCCCATTCACCCTCAAAATCGGTGTCTGCCTGCGATCCGCAACTACAATCTCCCCAAAAATGAACTTTATTTCTTGAAGGGTTTGGAAGTTTATAATCGCTCAGCGTACTCGTCGGCGTACGGCGGACGGCGTAAGGCGTACATTATTATTAAAATAATAAAGTAAAATAATCCACTAATATTTTATAAGTTTTATAGATTTTATAAGTTTCTGTTACATTAGTACAAGAAACAATGTACTATTTATTCTTTTAATCAAATTTCTGAGCAGTAATGATTTCATTCTTATAAGTTCAGAAGTATCGAAAGTTGATACAATTTCGTCATAGATACGCCGTAATGGGATATCATCGACATTTTATAGTCTTGGATGAACTTTTTCTTCAAAATATAATATTAAAAAAGATTAATTCGATTTTTGGTATAACTTGTACGGGTTAAGTTTCAAACAGAAAGAAATCACGGAATTATAGTTTCTGTTCAAATCGATTAAAAACAACTTCGCAGGTTGCAATTCGTCTTCTCAAATCATACAATCATTGAAAAAGTTAGACAAAGTTCACTAATAATATTGTAAATAAAACCTTTAAAGCTTTTTTAAATGCTATACGCAATTACAAATATATTGCAGTATTTCATATATTGTAATTCCTGTACGACTTCAAAACGGATTTATGAAATGAAATTAAATTCATCCCGATTCTCCTCCGAGCTATTATGGATTAAATATTTCATCAGACCTTCCCAGCGGTCAAAAAAGCGCTTAAAAAGTAATTTCAATGCGCTTGATTTGAAGTGAAGAAGTGCTACGGACTTGCCAATCTTCCATACACATTTTAACATTGCCCACTAAAGTAAGCTCTTCATTTCAGCTTTAATGGAAGCCATTTTTAAGGTCATTTTCAAAGCCATTTTAAAGCGCATTTTTTCTATTGAGCTATTGCTGTGATTCAGAGCTCATAACTGATTTTATTGCAAGTCGAGAAGCAGATTTGAACGTATGATCTTAGATCACAAAGCAACCGCGTTAACCACTGAGCCATCTTCATTCAAAGTTTAAGTCGATCGAAACCAAGTGAATTCACTCGGATTCTTTTAATAGAATCCTGCATTAAATTGAAAAACCGCAGCAGGTCCTTTGACGTAATATCTTTTGAAGCGATCTTAAATCACGTATGTTCATAAGTACTGCTTTAAAGAAGCATTTTTAAAGCGTATCAAGGAAACCAATCTAAAGGCTGCTTTAAATGAAGAAGTACTTACAATGTTCTTTATGGCGTACAGAAAAGAAGCACTTAAATAATGCTTTTTCATAAAGCGCTTAACTTTTTCCCGCTGGTTTCTTACAAATATTTTCAGGTGTAGGCTCTTCCTTTCGAGAACATTCAGATCGGCTATATAATGATGTTCATTTCCTTAAGATTGAGCATAACAGATACCAAGTAATTTATTCCGAATACCTTATCTTATTCATCATATTTATGAAATTAATGTGATTATTGATTTTCCTTAAGTTTGACATAATCACCATATTGGTTTTGTAGTCCGTGATTATAATGATGGATTCTTTATTTTAATATTTGAGTTTTTGCAATCTAAAGGTACAAATTTGGATTAAATTCAAGATCACATCAATTGTTTTCAAATTTTATGCATTAATGGTGTGCTTACGTCTGGATCAGCTAGAAGACGACACTGTCTACTTGCGCAAGGCGCCAGCTAATAATGGCGCCAGAGATAACAGTAATTTACAATTCTTAATAAACTTCGTGGGATGGAGGCAGCCAAATACAACCACAGCCAGTCTAGCTTGCTGTCCTAAAAATGTCAGTTGGACTCTCACTGGCCTTACTGCCCGTGATCTTAAAACCTAACCGAAACGAAAAATGGATACAGCGCCTGGGATTCAATGGAAACGACTTTTGACATTCTAAAACGGACTATGGTTGGCTATAGGAACGTTCTAACATTGAAAGACGTTAAACAGCGATCGACCGTGAACTGGAAACATCCAAATCTTGGAGTTGCAGCGAGGTAATGTGAACCGGATCGGTAGAAGAATGAAGCCTGAACGAAACAACATTCTTTATGTCTCATCAGCTGGAAAACAATCTCGTCGTCAGACTTAGGACTAAGATCAAAAACGCCACAATTCTGCTGTGCTACGCACCAACTAATGCCGCAACACCTAAAGATAAGGAAGAGTTTTATCGTCAATTGAGTGCCACCTTCAAGTATGTTCCAAGAGGTCAAATAATTATCATCTCAGAAGATATTAACGCCCAGATTGGGTCTGACAATATTGGACCAGAACACGTCATGGGGAAGCATGACGACCTTTGGATGGACACGACAAGACCTTGGATTTAGAGAATAGAAATGGCGAATTATTTGCGGAGTTTTGTAGTACTCGGCAAATGGTCATCTAGAGGATACCTTTTCCATACAAGGGTCACAATAAAACATAGTGGATTTTCTTTGACTGGACCAAATCGTCCATTTGGCCATAAATGGCTATTGGAGAAGATGTCTCCTCGATATGCGAGTGAAGCGTGCAGCTGACAAGACAACGATCCTGCTTGATGGTTGCCTGCTTGAGATTGTGCTCAGCAGCCATCCGACACCCACGAATTCTTCAAATGAAGCGCAAGCTTAATGTGGATACACTTGGAGATAACAATAAAAAACGGGGATATACTGCCATGCTAGGTGAAAACTCGTCCACATTGGGCAGATAAGTTCTGAAGAATTTGTAAGAAATAACTAAAGCGGGGAAAATTTATCTTGGGGCTAATCTAGCAAAGGACGACAATGAAAAGGACGAAATCAATTGATGGATAATACTGGCAAATAAAACGTAGCGCATTCGAAAGAAAGGTCCTCCGAAGAATCTTAGGACCTGTGAAGGAAGGAACGGAATGGCGAATAAGATACAATCATGAGTTGTATCAACTCTTGGACGAGCCAGAAGCTTCAGCGCTCATCAAGCTAAGTAAACTGCAGTGGGCTAGCCATGTAGAGCAAATGAAAGACGGGAGAATCCCCAAACGTGCTCTTAAAGGCAAAGCGAGTGGTAACCGGCCAGTAGACAAACCACGCAACCGATGGGAAGACTCGGTTGATGAAGACAGCAAAATTTTAAAAAGTAGCAGCCGGAGGACGCGGTCTTTGGGTCGAGACAATTGGAGGCGACGAATTCAGGAGACCAGGGACCGATTTTTACTGTCGCGCCATTGATGATAATGATAACATGATAAATTTCCTTGTTATATCATTCTATTCTATTCTGCATACAATTTACATACCTATAGTAGAATACAATTATATTTTATAAGTACCTTCAGTATGGAATTAATAGCTATTATTAAGCTTAGCAATATAATAATCTTTCGATTATAATATTAAATTAATGGCTTATTACACAAACTCCATTAATAATTGCAAAGCATTTCGAAAAGACATTATATACACCTTGTACAGATTCTGCATATCCTAGAACAATGGTGTTCACTTACAAGACCTTATTATTCTCAAATAACTAGAATTCTTGAAACAATAGCCTTCAATTTATAACAATTCTCTTCGATGCCCTCATGGAATATTCCTGAGCTCCTACACTATAGAGTGTTGTAATGAGCAAAATATGTAGCCTCAGCAAGATAACAAACACCAAATACACCCCTTTCACAGCAGAACAAAGTAACTCGGCGAAAATTTTCAACAAATACAAAACTTTACCACAAAAACCGATATCTCCTCTCGACTCATGCCTCGTTGATCCCATTGTAACCATTTCATATCTTTTATGTAAAACAAGACAACTTTGTGCAACTTTTCGCAAAATCATCTCGTTCCGATGAATGGAATCCGCCTTAAGACATGTGCCTCTTTTATTTCTGCGAAGGTAAGTACAATCGGATACAATGTGCTCGCCTGCATAGTAGTCAGGACTTCTGAAATCGGGAATTCATTTCCTTCGAACAAAAGGCAGCGATTTCGAACCACTTCGGATCATGCTTTGAATTATAAATTTTCACTCACATGCCGATCGAAAAACAACTAGAACCTTCTCGACTTCCTTTTCTACGTGGCGCTTCTTCCGCCAAGGACCTAGGCAAAAACATGGCAGTCGTAATCGGAGCCTCATTCAATTTGTCAGTGATTCTGAGCGAAATGAAAACAGAAGTACTACGTACAGAAAGTAAGTTCAGTATTGGCCTGAATAAAAATTTCAAAGCATCGCTAGCTCCTTACAAACGACGACGGTGACTTGGAATCATGTCACGTCGCTTGCTCGTAATTTCAATCCGTCAATATCATTATTTCTTCGAGGGAACGATGCTGAGGATGGCAAAAAGCCCGGCAGCTTTTGCCAAATGGCGAAAAATTCGTACGCGGTTGCCTGTAACTTTATAATGGTAATCTTTCCATTTTATTTAAGACATGATCCTAATTCGAATTTCGAATTTTGTAGCTATTGAATGATGCGACATTTTATTATTCACTGAAAATATTATGTTAATATATGGGGGGTTTTTTTTTGCGTACAAAAGGAAATTATTTCATAAAATTTAACATAGTAAATTTACGGAGAATTATTCGAAAGAATTAGTAAAATATTTGTTAGCAGGCATGTAGCCGAGTTCGCACTCAAATCGAATATTGTCATGTATGTAGTTCGTTTCAATCCCGATATACGATAACTTTCTTAATTTTGATTTTTGTTTTTGGAAATTTACAATTTACCATAAGATCTAAATTACAAACTTTTCACAAGTTGGCAGATGTGCTCGATCTGCACACGTAATAATAATTAAAGAAGAAAGAACATAATTTTCTTTATCAACAATGATGGCAAATGCAAAAGCTTAAATTCTGAACGAAAAGATTTATGCCTACGTTATTAGTTTGATTGACGGCATAGACAACTGCTGCCATCTAGAGCGTAAAAATTACTAATTACCTGCGCATCAAAAATTCATGAAAGTTCTACACCATAGTAAAGTTTCGGAACTATTTCAGGATATCCCATTCCAGTGTATGATATTTTTCGTACTAATACTCCTGCAACCTCAACGTCTTTTCGCCAGGAAATAAAACTATCCTTTTAAATTTTGTAGTTTTAATCACATTAACTAGATGGGCAAGCCTAGAGGGTAGCCCGTTGGTCTAAAATGCGATGGTCAGCAGTTCCAATCCCGGCCGACATAATTTCTGCACAATATTTGCGCGAGAACATCTTGGCCACCTCAATCTGCGAAAATGAAAATTCGCAGATGAAGGGTTGTACGAAGGGCTAACAACATACAATAACAAATAAAATATGAAGGAACCTGAAGGTCAGGCGATCAGAGCCCGATTTGGGCTGTAGTGCCATTGAAGAAGAAGTAATAACTACTGATCGTGAACCAGGATATACGATTTTACTGAGCATTCGAAAGTACATTGTTCGTTGTTACAATTAAGCATACATAGGGTATATGAAAAAAAAGTTATTTTCGAATAAATAATATTAACAACATGTTTAATCTAAAAGTCCTGCACAGCAACAGTAAACCAGTTTACAACGAGCTGAGATTTTTTCTTTATAAGATACGATTTATTCAAAATAAAATTCAAATTTTATTACCTCTCTGATCCATCGTTAAATCCTAGCAATAACAACAAAAGCAGCAACAATAAATCCCTAAGCTCCAATTTGACTCGAATAATCGAATAGGGATGAAATGCAGGGATTTCGTTAGCCGTGCCTTTTACTATCCTTACCTAAATATTTTTTGTAGTACCTCTGTATGTGAAACAAAATAGAAAACTTGTTAAGCACATCAAAAGCAAAGGCTGTCAAGCCCATCGAGCATTCACCAATCTCGATTTTATATTTTCACAAATAATTTCGATTTTATGTGCTCGAAAAAGAATTGAAAATCGCTGTCATGAGGACAGTAATTTGTTCGGCTTTTTTTTTATCCCGTTGTTTTGAAAGGATTCATCGAATACTCGTCAAAGGACATATATGGTATTTGAACACTCTGTTGATTCTCCCACACATATATAACTAGGCTTTTCTGTTGCGTTGTTTGGCAATGGTTTTAGTTCTCGTTAAACCCATTTAAGCTCGCTTGGCAGGCACTTATTCTTCCGTCTTATAGGTGACAATGAATTCTCGAAACATAGACGAAAAGTTTTTACGCAACTCGGCTATCACAAGGATTATTGCTTCTGTCAATTCCTCCATCTGGGAAAACGTAGAAACCCAATTTCTGTTCAGGCTCTTTCACATACAAAAGTATACTCAGCTCCATCGAGTTAAATCTGTCTTGATAATTCCCAAGTTTTATGAAGTGTAGAAAAGCTCTTAGGATGCTCATAATTTTAGAAGAAAATTAGGATTCCGTAGCATTACTTGATTTATATTTAAGCCATTTCTACTTTGCTACTAGCTATCTACTTCAGACCATGGAGTGGTGGCATGAGCAATAAAAAATTGAGTCAGTCACAACTGCACTAAAAAGAGCTATTTAATAATATAAATTTCAATAAACCGAAATGAATCTGGGTGTCTTTTGTCTGCATAATGACATTTGAAAAAAAATAGAAACAAAAAAATAACACCCTTCCTTGCCTATGTATAAATTCTTCATCATAGAATAAAGTTCATTCATCTTCAACTAAAGACTGTGTGCACTCACTTAGAAATTCTAATGGAAAAAAAAAGTCCTCAAAAGAGTACCGGCTGCGCAATATACGCTCGAAACTTCACATACTCGATGACACCATTCCGCGCGACCAAACGTTTTACGTCTCCTTCGCTAGACTTTGTTTAAAATTCAAAGCAGCCCTTGCAAAGGATATTCTCCATTATTATGTTGAAGGAGATCTTTATTTCATCTACAGTTTAAGAACAATGGTGAATTTCTGGTTGTCGTTTCATTTATGAGCACTTCAGACTTAAGAAACGTCTCAGGCACATCTCGGAATTCTGAGTTATGCCGTAGATTTCATTTCGAACTCGTTGACTTTGCCACAAATTAAGGATCCATTTGACTAAATTGTCTTAACGCGAACGGATGACGACAGAAACGAATGGTAGGTCGTAAAAAATTACAGCCGATATATATGGGTTGAATTAAAATATGTTTGGAAAATAAATGGAAATGTGTCAGTTTAAGGATCTACGGTATCATAGCACTTATATAGTCGAAGTTAAATTAGAATATTAGATAAGAGAGGCGTGAGTTTTAAAATAGTCACCTTGTTCGGTTATTGCGTATGTCATTGAGTTAAATCCAAAGTCTATGCGAAGATGAATTTCAAATTTGGTTAAAAAGATTCGGAATGTGTTATTTTTTACAATTTTCATAATTCACGTCGTTTTCTGTAAGTTTCATTACTTTCGACAGATAATAGAGTTCTAGATGTGAATGGCGAGTGAACAACACAATCAAAATGTTTTCGTGTGACATATTGTTGAGTTATTTACGAAATAAAATTGTGTTATCAGTATGACTTAAGGCTTGCCTATATTACAATCGCAACCAATTTTGGAAAAACTATCATCTTCGCCTCACTCTTTCTACCCCCTCCCATACAAATTTCACGAAATTTCAATTGAATTATTTTTCTTCAAAATCGTCAAGGCTATCAACTTTAAATTTTGAGAGAAGTATACAATTACAAATATCATTGATGTTGGAAAATTTGGTTTTGATTCGAATACTCCTTCTACCCCAGCAATGTGATTAGAATGTTGATAAGCAGATCAAAAATCATCCAAAACCTCCCACTTTCTCTGCCACCTCCCATGCAAATACCATAAATTCAGATGAAAATTGTTGAACTTCCTTGAAAATTATGAAAGCTAAAAACTTTAAATTCATCATGAAACATTTTGCATACTACGTTCAGTGCTATATGCAAAAATTACAAACCTCTCCCCTCTGCTTTTACCAGCTCCTATATAAAAGTCACAATCCACTATTCGAAAGAATTTCAGATGACATACTTTCCGGTTCATTAAACCTTGCCCTATTTCATCTATAGTATCATATGATGGGGTTTTATGCCCCATCATAATTCTGATATATTTTTTTTTAACCTTTTTAGGCTAATTTAGTAACGAAACGCGAAAAACCAAATTTCAGGGTAAACAATTTTTTTTTTTCCTGTGTCGATCACAATACTTTATTATTAGAATAATAAAGTAAATTGGCATGACTAAAGTTCTTACCAGTAAATTGGCATGACTAGACAACAGCTGGGAAATACGTCAAATAAGCTGAGTTTTGTTGCTATATTACGGATACTCTTGGTTTTTCCGGAGTTGAGTTGTAGAGAATTCATTTGTGGCCAATTACTAATGAGACAAATCTTCGTTTATACTTGTTGCACCTTCCAACAACCCGTGCTGTCATTGCACTTCGTCCATGTACGAGGGTCGTTTGATAAGTCCCTGGCCCAAATGACAAAACGTGGTTTCACGAAAAAGTTTTTGCTATCGCTAGGTAGATAGCACTTTCGAACGGTCTCATGAATTTTTTCAGGTTTCTGTAGGTAACAGTTTGTTTTTGGCAGCCATTCTAAGTTGACGTGTCACGCGAATCGTCAACGATGGAGCACGTCCAGTACCGAGCGGTCATAAGATTTTCTATGTCCAAATTACACGATTTGCGGTATGAGATCGTTGACCACCCACCTTATTCGCCCGACTTGGCCCCATGTGATTTTTTTTTGTTCCTCAAATTGAAAACTCACCTCGGTGGACAAAAATTTTCATCGAACCAAGAGGTGAAAGACGCCGTTTCCCAATTTTTTGCAGACTGTGACAAAAATTTCTTTTTGAACGGTATGAAAGGACTTGAGAGACGTTGGACCAAATGTATTAACCTCCAGGGAGATTATGTTGAAAAATAAAAAAAAATTTTCCGGAAAAAATGCTTTTTTCTTACTTGGGCCAGGGACTTATCAAACGACCCTCGTACATGCTGATATCGCAGTGTTTTATGAAGAACGGAAGATCGTTAATACGAGGGCGATTCAAATATGATCGAGACAAACGGCACATTTATTTATTGTCGAAAATATTTACAAAAATTTACTACCTCGTCGTCGGTGTTGAATCTTTCCGAGGGCTTCTTTCAGTGGTCCAAACATGTGGTAGTCGCAGGGTGATAAATCGGGACTGTAGGGGGGTGTTCTAGTACCTCCCTCCCCAATTCTGATATTGTATCGAGCGTGAGACGCGCGGTATGAGGGCACGCGTTATCCTGGAGAAGAATAGCATTTCGCGCTGGAATGCTCCTCCGTTTCGAGCGATAAGCGGGTTTCACGTGTGTTTTCAGAATGTTAGAGTAGTATGCAGCATTGATGGAACATTGTGTGCACAGGAAGTCAACGTACAGCACTCCCCGCCGGTCCCAGAATACAGTACACATAACCTTACTCGCGGACCTAGTTGTCTTCGCTTTGACTGGCGCCCCTTCCTTCTTCTTCCTCCACTTTTTAGACGACACCTTGCTTTCGGGAGTGTAATAGTGTACCCATGTCTCGTCTGTAGTGAAGATTCGCGTCAAGAAACCATCCCCCTCCGCCTCGAATCGCGTCAGCAAGCGGCGAGAAATTTCCGACCACATGAATTTTTGCTCGAAGATCAACAGTTTACGAACCCATCGCGCCGTTATTTTGCGATATTGAAGGTGTTCGTGGATGATAGACTCTACACTACTAATACTAATGCCGACTTCAGCCGAAATGTTTCGAACATTCACCCTACGGTCCTCCAAAATGAGTTCTTCTACGCGGCGAATGTTGTCTGGTGTGATGCTGATTCGCGGTCGACGATCATGCTGCTCATTCTCGACGATTTCGCGGCCATCTTTGAACGCTTTGGCCTATTTAAACACAGCAGACTTACTCAGGCTCTCACTACCGAACTGATTTCGCAAACGGCGAAGAATTTTCGTGTTTTTAATGCCTTCCCACACCAAAAAACGAATGACAATACGTTGCGCAACGGCGGTCAGCACTTGATATTCACTCATGGTCGTAGCACGCGCGTGAAACGTGCGTTCGCGACGAAAACTATGCCACACTATTCGTAAGGGACCCAGCTATCACATACTCAAGCCGCGACCTTCAAAACTTACAGGCGCGCCATCTACAGCGTTTGTCTCGATCATATTTGAACCACCCGCGTATAAATAGGGAAAAACAAAGGACCAAAAATACCTCGTGGTACACCATATTTTGTTTTCAAAAAAGGAGAAAGTTGTTCATTGACTGAAACATGCCTTGTAAGCGATTAGTCAGATATGATTTAATCAAAGCTGTTGAAGAAGAAGAAAACTGATACTAATTTAGAAGTTTATAAGTAAGGATATTGTGATCATCTTTATCTAACGCCTTGATATTCACCAAAGTAAGGGATTTACCATTTGCACTCTGGTATTGCCAATAGCATTAAGTAGTTCAGTGATACAACTATATGTAGTGTAAACTAGGACCTGATGGGAGATCCGACAGTAGATTATATTCGCTGAAGTAGTATGATATTTGGCTATTTAGCAGTTTTTCAACAACTTCAGAAAGATAAGGTAAGATGGCAATTGCTCTGTATACTTTTTAAGCTGAATTAAGAGGTTTCTTTGAACCAACAATGATTTTGGATTTCAAGCATCAGGAAAAACTAAAGTAGTGAAAATGGTGTTAAATATATGAGTCACAACGGAGAGTATGAAAGGAATATTTAGCTTAACGGATTTCGGATGAATACCGTCCCTAGCTAGAGTATCAGACTTGATCGAGAATATCGCATTGTATACATGTAATTCAGTAACACAAATGGAACTGAAGTTAAAAAAAGGATAATTGAATTTTAACTTACATACGTGATGCTTATATATAGCTTAAAAAAGCTATTAGACGCGACAAGAAAAAGGTCATTGAAGATCTGGCCAACAGGGTAAAATCTGCAGCTTACCCTGGGGATACGGGTTCACTATTTAAAACTATGAAACAGTGGACAAACAGGAATTTCACGGCCAACCACCTCGGGAGAGCTGTCGACGGAGCAGTCCCTAATAAGAGTGAATAGCAGTTGCGGCGATAAAAGGAATACTTCTCTGACATTTTAAACATCTTGTCAGAGGAAGATATTCCAGAAACAGACCAACTACCAAACATCCAACCGCAACAATCCTCTATTAGGGACGATTCCCCAGATAAGGAAGAAATAGTTTCCGCCATCCGGTCAATTGCGGGAAGGAAAGCTCCAGGTATAGATGGACTACCAACCGAACTCCTCAAACCGTACCCCAAAATAACAGTCGATATATTCCTCCCACTCTTTACTGAGGTGTGGAATGAAGGAAGATATCCGACTGAACAGAAGAAGTGCGTAATTGTGAAAATTCCGAAGGAGGGCGATCTTCGATATTGTGGCGATTGGCGTGGTATATATCTACTTACTGCCGTAGCGAAAACCATAGCTAAGATTTCTTAATATGATTAGTGTTGCCGTGGAGAGTACTCTCGAAGTTTATCAGGCTGGATTCCGTAAAGGGTCGTCTTGTACCGAACACACAAATACCCTACGGATAATATTGAAGCAGTCCACCGAAATGGGTTTGTCACTACAACTCATGTTTACGGACTTTGAGAAGGCTTTCGACAGCGTCAAGCGAGATTACATATGGAATGCTTTGCGTAGGAGAGGTATTCCAGGTAAGGTCATAGCTATGATTAAAGAATCCTACGATGTTGCAAGGTGTCGCGTCCTACACGGAGAAGAGCTGTTCGAGAGCTTTCTTGTGTGAACGGGTTTCAGACAAGGCTGCATATTATCACCAGCCCTATTTTTGGTGGAAATAAATTACATCTTGAAAGCTGCACTGAAAGGTGGGGAAGATAAAGTTCTTCAATGGAGACTATTTAACATCTTAAGTCACCTTGATTATGCTGATGACGTGTGTTTGCTTGCACATAACCGTACGAACTTAGAGTCAAATGTTCGCTCATTACATTCTAAATGCAAAGAGGTGGGACTGAAAATAAATGTACGCAAAACCAAGTACATGCAAATGGATTCGAGCGCAAGCACACTGATTGTTCTTACCGGACAAGATGTGGAAGAGGTGCAAGATTTTTGTTATCTCGGAAGCATTGTCAGCATGGACGGCGCAACTGAAAAGTATATTGAGACTCGTCTAAATAAAGCTTGTCAGGCGTTCGATATCATTTACCCTTTCGGGAGGTTAAGATTGATCTCCCTTCACAATAACCTGTCAGTTTTTGATGTATGCGTCAAATTCGTGTTGTTATATGGTTGTACTATGTGGAAAGTGACCGCTAGACTTACCAAGAAACTGCAGACTTTCGTGAACCAATGTCGCCAATGCATTATCGGAATATTCTGGCCAGAAGTCATCTTCAACGACAAACTTTGGAGTTCAAATGGACAGACTAAAATAGGCATTGGAATTAATAAACTGGCAGTGGATCGGTCACACTTTGAGGAAACCAGAGCGAAGCAAACGACAAATAGGCTCTGGATTATAATCCTGAAGGAAAACTTCGGATTGGTCGAAGCGAGCAGTTGAGCAGAAGGCCAGAGGAATAAACAAGTCCTGGCAACAGCTAAAGGCCGATGCTCGGGATCGCGCCTTGTGGAAAAGAGTTGTTTCTGTCCTGTGCCCCTATAGGGGGTCTTAACAGGAAGTTGATTTGATTTGACATGTTAGAAAAATTCAGTTGGCATAGATTTGGTAGGATTAGTTGACAATTCGAAAGCAAACGATTTATTAAAGGTTTCACAGTCTTCGTTCAGTTTTGGTTTTTCTAATTTATTTCCAATTATCTTGCTGAAAGACTGCAGTATAGTCTAGACTAAACACATCATCGCAAATTCTTGAGAATAATCAATTTTGGGGTTTTTGATGAAAAAAGCAGTATGGGGCTTATAACTTCTGAATATTACACTAAATAATACTTATGCAAACGGTTCGTACCGAATTTGATGTTTGAATGTAATGAAAATTCTGATGTTTCAGTGTGACTTCTATTCACGACCAGCTGATGTCAAACCATACTATATACATAAATATATATATAAGGGCAGTGTATCAGTCTTCTTAATATATTACGAGCATACAACGTTTGTAATACCAGGTATTGTACCTGCATACCAGTATTGTCTGGGTGTAGCCTAGTGGGTATTGCGTTGATCTGCAATGCGAAGGTCGTGAGTTCAAATCCCGGCCAATTCTGGGTCACCTTACTCTACGACCATGAAAATTCGAAGATAGAAGACAACTCTTTCACAATTACAAATAAAATTTTAAGGGACCTGAAGGTCAGGAGTTCAATGCCCGATTTTGGCTGTAGTGCCATTGAAGGCTGAGAAATCAAATAAATAAGGCACAAATTTGTTCTGAATCGAGATACATATGTACCACTATAAAACATAGTTGTTGCAGTCAACGAAAATCGTCGTTTAAAGCTGCAAATATCGATTGAAATCGACATTCAAATTCTTGAAGTAGATCACTAATCGACAACGACATTACAATCGCAATACGTATAAATGTAATGCAAAATCGTCATATTTTATCAAATGTTAAAATTTATTTTCAGAACTGTAAAAATTCACAAAAAACCAACAACAACTAACAAGGAACAACACACTAAGCCAAACAATTTAAAATTTCGAAAAAAAATTAATTGAAATAGTCCACAAAATCGCCCATGCCTTTTTCACTTCCCTATCCTTTTCAATTTATCCTAATCACTGTCATCTTAAGGTCGCCGCTAAAATTGTTGTTTCCAAAAAAAAATTGCCATTTATTATTTTTACACAAACGAAAACAGCGCCCTCGTTATGCCGTGAAGTTATTAGAAAGACCGCGGCAATAAAGTTTTCTAATCAGAAGGTGACTTAAGAAGCTATCTGTTGGTATTTAGATTATCTCGCAGCTCGATGTCATAATGATTACGAACCGACGAAAACGTTAAAATTATTTATGATTTACTTCATCTATAAAATAAACCTACGCAGAGAAAATACAAGTTTAGAAAAATGTTTTCCATGTTCTTTCGAATTTCGTAAGTTGTTGTCGTCGTCCGAAAAGTTGTAGGCATCTGTTGCTTGAGGGCTGAATAAATGCTCGCAAGACAAGCTTAACTCGGGAGTACGAAGGGTAAATTTGAAATTCTAAGCAAATGAAAGGTTAAAGGAAAATATACTATCGGTCCAATTAAATTCCAAAAATACGATAGCTTTGTGAGGCAAGAAGCTTATATTTCAATATTCAATGTTAAATTAACAACTCCTCCTTATTACAATTGTTAGTATTCAAACAAATAAGCCGGTTCAATAAGTGAATAAGAAACTGAATATAAAAAATATTTTTTTTATGAATAAAACAAATACTGACTACGATGGTAATCCATATGTTAAGTACTTGGGGATAAACCTTGAAGAGGGTCTGACATAGTTGTAAGTTATCAAAGAAAATCCGATAAACCCAGTGAATCCGTTTGGCAGTCGTTGCTACATTTATTTCGATAATTCTGTGTCTTATTGCCTTCAGATGCAAAGTCAACCAGTCGTTTAAGCTTGAGCTGATAAATGGCAATTAAAATATTTTAAATGAAATGATAAAAAAAAACATAACAGGGCTACGATTGCGCGTAAAGCGCAATCTTACGATACTCTAGATGAAATACATAGAGTTTTTTGTGATCCCTAGAAATTTTGTATGGGGAGTGTTAGAAAGGATTATAGCATTGACCTAATTTTTTCCCCATCATGCTAAAGTAGCTATAAGAATGTTTTATACAAAATGTTTACTAAAAAAATTGAATGGGAACTGAGAAAATTAGTGAGTTAGATTTAATGAAAATTTGCAGCTTGTATGGGAGGTGGTAGGAACAGTGGGGAGATTTTAGTAATTTTTTCAGACATAACTAGCAATATTACAAAATTGACATCCCTTAAATTTCAGACTAGTGCGATTCATACTTTTCAAGAAAATCGATTTTTTGTGAAGTTGTAAGACTGTGTCATATTGTATGCAGTAAGGAAAAGCAGTGAAGGTAATCAAATAGTTTTTTCTGATCTTAGAGATAATACTAATTAGGTATTCATTATAAAATATGAGCTTGATAAATGTTATATGTTCGGCTTAGAGCATTTCATGAAAAAGTGTATTTTGTATGGGAGGGGGTGAAAGGAGAGGGAGGAGGCAAATAATTTTTCTACCGTAGATTGAAATCATTATGAATGTAATATATCCCAAAATTCAGACTAATAGCTTTTATACTTTTCGAGTAAATCCATTTATTGTCAATTTGCGAAAATGTGTCATTTTGTATGGGAGGGGGTAGAAGGGGT
The DNA here is from genome assembly GCA_963669355.1 of Chorisops tibialis. Lineage (NCBI taxonomy): Eukaryota > Metazoa > Arthropoda > Insecta > Diptera > Stratiomyidae > Chorisops > Chorisops tibialis. The sequence goes on from OY770262.1 coordinate 293,970,413, forward strand.
GAAGCTAATCGTCTAATTTTTTTTGACCTTACTAACAATTTTAAATAAATATTTGGTGCACAATTTGAGCTCGCTAAATCTTATACGCACTGAGTAAATTGGCTTAGATCAATTTATGACAAGTTCAGTTTGTATGAGAGGTGGTAGAAGGAGGGGGAGGACACACGAATATTTTTTTACTGTAGATTGATATTATCATAGAAATAATATATTCTAAATTTCAGGCCAATAGATTTTATACTTTTCGAGTAAATCCGTTTATTTTGAAATTGCGCAATTGTGACATTTTGTATGGGAGGGGGTAGAAGAGGTGGAGCGATTTGGCCCGTTCACGAACTTGACCTTACTTTTTTGTTAAACACAACGTATACAAAATTTGAACTTTCTAGCTCAACGCGTTCTCAAGCTAGAGAGGACACGGACGGACAGACAGACGGACAGACGGACGGACGGACGGACGGACGGACATCCGGTTTTGAGATTTTTGAGTGATTATATGAACTTCTGTATCATTCATTTTTTTCTCCGAGCCTTATTTCTTGGCGTTACAAACTTTGTGGCAAACTTATAATACTCTCAGATTTCATCTAGAGTATAAACATTACTACGATTGGGCGTAAAGCCCAGTCTTGCAATACTCTAGATGAAAGCGATTTTTTTATGAAATTTTGTATGGGGAATAGTGGAAGGGGTGACGGCATTGAATTAATTTTTTCACATCATGCTGGATTTGATATCTAAATGTTTTATTGAAAATTGAAGCTGCAAAGATTTAATACTTACTAAGAAAATTGTACAGTTTGTATGGGAGGTGGTAGAAGGTGTGGGGAGTTCTAAATGGCTTTTGGCGCAAAAATAACATGTACAGAATTTTAGCTTCCTAGCTCAACGCGATCTCAAGCTAGCAGCGTATAGACGGATGGACGGACATACGGATTGACGGACGGAAAGACGGACATCCGGTTTTGGAATTTTCGATCGACAAGAGATATTTCTATATTCTTGGCAGCTCTAAGCGAGCATTATTTCTTGGCATTACAAACTTTAGAGCAAACTTATAACACATTCAGATTTCATCTAGAGTATAAAAAAACGGGTACAATATTAAAAGGAAAGATTAACATTGTAGAATCCGAAAGACCTTCCTTTCAATTCAAAATGTACTGTGAAAATATTCACCAAACCACAAGAGTACAATACAATTCTAAACATTTTGGATGTGATTTGTATCAAGTCCAACTTCGTACAACATACGACTAAAAATTTTTAATACACTTTTTACAATAAACGAACAATTTAGCACCTTGTAGGAAACGTAGGATCTATTTATTACTAAAATACTGAATAAACGAATACATACCTTAGCCGTACGAAATGTTAGGGTTTTCAACAAAATTGTATCATTTGTTGTTTCCCATTATTTAAAATTACGACTTATATGTAACAAATTTATCAAGAAAATATCTAAGCACTGGTATTAATTATTATCATCGAATAACTATTTTCGTCAAATTTTGTCGAAAAATTATTCACGAAGTTATCACGACTTTGGATACTTCTGTCAGATATTGAAAATTTCGCGACCACTATATATTGTCACAAATTTATTTGCCAGTTATATGATATAACATATTCTGTTCAAATAGTTTAGTAACTTGGATACCTTCGATTCTAAACTTTCGATGTATCTATGGAGAAAAAACTACAACCAAATTCAGAATTGGTTTACTGTTGCTCTCTCAACGATGGCAATACAACCCGAATCGGGCTTCCTGACCTTCAGGCTCCTTAGCATTTTATTTTCATTGTGGAAGGATTGTTAGTCCTTTGCGCAACCCTCTATCTACGAATTTTCATTTTCATAGACTGAAGTAACTAAGAAATACCCAAGCAGGTAGTGTGCTGGAATTACGCGTCGAATGGGATTTGAACTCGCGATCTTTGCATTGCAGACCAACGCGCTACACAGTAGCCTACAACCCAGTTAGTTTACTGCTCCTAGGCAAAGAAAATACACAAAAATATTATAAAACAACCCGCCTACAGTCCTACAGCTCAGACCTCAGTTCCCGTCTAGTAAATTTAACTGCGAGAATTTATTGTGGTTTTATTAAACTGATTATTTCACCTAGGTATTCTTGAGCCATACTCCACAAAATTTTCAGGAATTAAATTTTCTAAGGACGACATAATGTTGAAAAGGTGTATCTAGAAATTATTAATCACCAGAACTTAAATTTCGTTATAATATTTCAAAGAGCTAAGGGTTCCCTCTTTATATATATATATTTACATATTTATATTACCAAGATTTAAACTACATATAAGAACTACGACTACCTCAGGTTGAATATAAAGTTGACCTTATAATTGAGTGAAAATATTTTTGTCTGTAGCATGTACCACTTTTATGATGCTTCGGGTCAAAAGTGTTTTTCGTACACAAAGTTTTTAATAGTTTCTAGCATCTGGGCTTTTTTTTCATTGCCACAGTTCCGTTTTTTCCGAAATTTTGATTATTCAGGATCAAAGTCAGGCATTGTGACAAATTCTAATGTATTTATAAAGACATCCAATAAGAATTAAGGTTTATAGGAACCAAAAACCAACACAAGTAAGGTATAATAACCAAATAGATAAGAGAACCATTCCAAAATATAAGTTACAGTGACTTTAACAGGGGGAGGGGGTGGGGGCTTGAAACACCAACTTATAAAAGTATATTTGCCTAATTTGCGCCAGTAGCCTTCGCTGACCATTCGTCTAACCTAGAATACGAGCGTTTTTCCTACATGAATCCCCCTTAGGTCTTCATCGAATATTTTGAAAGCTGAGGATTAGCCTACTAGGTAGCATGTTGGTCTACAATGCGAAGGTCATGATTTCAATTCCCGACCGACTCATAATTCCAGAACGCTGCCTGCTTGGGTATACCGTAGTAACCTCAATCTACGAAAATGAAAAATTCATCGATAGAGGGTTGTGCGAAGGGCTAACAACTCTTCCACAATAGATAATTTAAAAAAAATATTTTAAATAGCCTGTAGGTCTGTAGAAGTAGAAAGTTGAATACCGTTGTGGTATCTTTGATACCCCAAGTCTCTTTTTCTTTTCCTCTTATATTCAGCTGCGTGACATGATATTTTGCCTTCTGTCCTTTGAATGGATGAAGAAATTTCAGATTCTCTAGAATCTGGCAATAGTTCTAGCTCCACAGAAATCAGCAGTAGTTAGGATGCATAGATCGTAGAACTCCCTGTAAGCGAAAACCAAGAGGATGTTGTAGCTGTCGTTTCGGGTAAGTTCAATATCTCAAATAGCTCGTCGCTTAAGATCCAGAAAGCGCACCACCTCTCTAAGCACAACGTGTTTCCGAACGACGAGTCTCGCTATATTTTTCCTACGTATTCATACGGGTTGTCGATTCTAGTACGATTACAGAAACCCAAGACAATCTAACATGATTAGTGCCAACGGTTCAACAATATAAATAAATTAGCACTCTACATCGTCGTGCATTAATAGCCAGCGGGATTGCATTCTATGGGGTGTTTTTTAGAGGCGAAGAACTTTAAGTTAAAACTATATACAGAAAAATGTCTTCAATATCCATAAAATTGTTTATATTTGAAGGATAATTTTATGGCGTTACTATTTAAATATAATTTCGGGCTTGTGATTGTCATGGATGGCGCGCAGAGCTGTAGTGGCTCCTACAGATGTAGTGCCTCCTGCATGACTTGGAGATAATTCTCGTCCAACATCTCCATGGAAATGGTGGACTAGGAAGTGGATCGCTTAGGATGATTTTCCTTAAGTAGTGCGCCCTCTGTTTGCATCCCATCTAAGGAATAGAAGGTGCATTATTTCGTCATTTCTCTAACTACCTCGTTTCAGTATTTAGTGTGAAAATTATTGCCAAATTTCTGGCCTGCAAGCATATAATGATCAATAATACTCCGGGTAGTTATATAATCACATCCGATAGCTTGTCATCAATCCTTGACCTGGTTGGTGCTAAAAACAATTTCTTATAGTAGACATCCTGTTATATTATACTGCAAAAGTACACTTTGTGAACTCTAACAGGACGGTTTTCATGGAACTACTATGTAGATTTCATCGCACTGCAGGATAGATTGGAACGGACTCGTCAATGAACTAGATCATGCGGGCAATGAGTCTGACGTAGTCGCTAATGCTTCCTTTGCACACCAACTACAGATCAAATATCTAAAAAAAACAACGTAACAGAATTATAATTGGGCGTAAAGCCAATCATATGGTACTCTAGCTGAAATGGAAAAGAGTTTAATGTACCGGAAAATATGTCATCTCAAATTCTTCGAATAGTATATTGCGACTGCATGACAGGTAGTAGATGCGTGACTTTTGTATATGACACAGAACGTGGCATGAAAAATGTTTCGTGCTGAATTTAAAATTTGTAGTGTTTATTATTTTCAAAAAATTGGACATAGTTTTCTTGAAATTGGGGCATTTGTATGTGAGGTGGTAGAGAAAGTGGAGGGTTTTATTTTTATTATTTTTTTGAAACTGCTTATCAACATCCGTATCACCATGCTTTGTTTTAATTTCAAAGTCGATAGCTCTCATGTATTCGACAGAGAAATGCTTTTCTTGAATTTATAATAAACATAGATATTTGTATGGAAGGACGTAGAAGGAGTGCTGATATTTTTTTAGTATTTATTGCAATTAATAAGGGACAAATTCTGGCAAAATTTTGAATTTGAAATTTTTGTAGTTTTAATGGATCCCGATATAATGCATTTACCGAAACTATGCAGTTAAATGGGAGGTGGTAGGAAGAGTACATGAATCAAAACAGAATGTTTCGTCATCAGTGGTATTTATTATTATAATTTCAACAAAACTTCAAACTTTGAAAGTTTCAAAGAAAAACAATTTAATTGAAATTTGAAAATTTCATGAAATTTGTATTGGAGGGGGTAGGAGGAGTGAGGAGAAGTTAATGATTTGTTTGAAACTGGTTGCAATTATAATGAAATTAACGATGGCAAAAAATTTTTGAAAAATCTGCATTTGTATGGTGGTAGAAAGAGTGAAGGGATGTGATCAATATTTTGTGACGTTAATGACGTAAACTGTGTTATACTTTGACTTAATTAATTTCAGGTTGATACCGTAAATAGTTTTGAAGAAAAATAAATTTCGAATTTTCATGAAATTTACATGGCAAGGAGTAGAAGGAGTGGGGGAATGTTAGCCGTACACGAACTTAAAGTTTTTTTTTGCTAAGACCGAAACGTCACCATGAAATCTTTCCCATAAATTTCAAACAATAAGTTTAAAATTTCAGTGCATGCAATGTAAGATACATGGGAGGAAGGAGTGGAGGGATTTTAAATATTCTTAGAGAAATAAATACATTCATCATTGATGAACTGCTAACAAGTCGGGTGCAACTTTATTATTTTTGGGACAAGTTAAAGATGCGTGCGAAGTCAATATGTAAGTTAAAGTGGTTAGGGAAGGCTAAGTGGAACCCCCTTTCACAAGTGGAACCCCCTTTAGGGCAGGGATGATGCCAATTCAACACTTAGTTGCGAATGCGATCAATAGCTCCAGTACATGTAATCAATATTTCATTCGTTTATGCAAGTTTGGGTTCTTATGAGGGAAGGGGGAGGGGTGATATTAAGGGTGGGTGAATGTCAATAATTTTTCAATTGATTACTTCAATAACGTCCAATATTTTCGGCATAGAATGTCAGTTTCATAGACGAAGTTGCATAGAATTTTCATAAAATTTGGTGTATTTTACATTCACGAAACCAAGGGATTAGAGGAGGTAAGGGAAATATAAAATTTGTGATGCAGTTTTATTTCATTTCTTTTGTAAGGTGCTCGTACAAAATTTCAAGTTCGTAACTTTAGTTTGTGGGTTAGCAGTTGATTTATTGAAATTGGTCGAAATCATACTTTTGTATGGAAGGGGGAATAAGGGGAAATGAGATCTCAAAACTTTTGACGCAGTTCCGTTTCAATTATTTTTTAAAGTTTTTGTGCAAAATTTTAAATTGATAGCTTTTCATTTTTAGGTGATAATTGATTTTTTTAGAAATGGTCGAAAAAATAATTTTGTATGGGAGGGGGTAGAAGCTTGGAAGGTATTCAACTAGTTTATATTTCATTCTTTTAGAGATTTTTTTAAATACATTTTGCAAATTTTCAAGTTTCTACCTTAAAATTTCATTCAAAAATTTTCAGTTTATGTGTTGTTTCATTCCACATGAAACACCTTGTGCACGTTAGGCCAGGGGGGTCGGTGCACAACAACTGCAGAATTTTTATTATTTTTTCTATACGTATATTGAATAGATGTATCCACGTGGAAAATTTAAGCTTTGTATCTCTTACCAGAGCCATTAAAAAAAATTACTCAAAATTTTCGACATTTTTGCTTACTACCTTCCTCCCCTAACACCTCCCGACGTAAGACTTCTACCAAAATTCAAAACTAGGTATGTAGTTCTACAATTTGAAAAAATTTGAATTTGATATCTGCACTCAGTTTTAGATATAATGTTTTGTGATTTTGAAAAGTGCAATGCTCCCCATTTTCCCCCACTACTACTTTTTTTTTTTTCAAGTCGATCACAATACTTTATTATTAAAATAATAAAGTTAAATGGTCAATGTAAAATCTTAGGTCAGAACCATTTCTATAAAATTGCATAATTTTTTGTACCAAATGGAAGAAAGGTGGAGCTCTTTGGCATGTTAGCGAACTTGATCTTATTTGTACGTCGAAAATGTAAGATATTTGATTTTATTAGCTCAACGAGTTATCGAGCTGGAAACAATATGACGGAAGGACGGACAGATAACCGGTTTTAAGATTTTTTTATGATGACATGTAATTCTGTGTAATTCATTTTTTTTCTCCGAGCCTTAATTCTTAGCGTTATAAACTTTAGAGCAAACTTATAAGAATCCCAGATATCAAGAGATCATCTCATAAGTTTCCCGGAAACTTTCGAATAAACCTGTTCTAAGCTACAGAAATACCTCCAATCAATCATTCCTCACTTTCGAAGTTTGAAGACAGAGTTTCGGATTTTTCACCTCATCTAATTGCGAAACTTTGTCAATTCGTAATTAAGATCAAGATAAGGGTATCGGTAAAGTTATGATAGTCATTCATAACGAGACATCAACGAAACTTCACAAAATCATTATGTCTTGAGATAACATCAAAAACTACGTGCTCTAAGAGGCCAAGCTCATCCATACTCCCTGAAATATACTTTCCTTATAATGGCAAGATAGTACTCAAATCGCCTATTTAAAGTTGAAAAGCTTTAAAATAGGCGGAACAAGACTCTAAAACGCTGAAAAGAATTTTTCTTGATAAAGGAAAAGAATAATCTCTCTGAAGAAATTGTCCTCCAACTGTTCGAGAAAGGCCACAAGTAATCCTTGGACAACGTTCAAAGCGAGACGAGCGAATATATTTCCAAGATTTTGCGGTACTCATTAGCAACTCGCTGAGCTTAATAATGAATTTTTTTTATCTTAAGGAAGATAAAATTGCTCAAATATTAGTTTTAATGAAAGAGTTATAATTTTCTTGCGATATAGATAAAATAAAGGATTTATTCCACTTTGAAAATTGATCTTAAAAACATAGTTCTTAATTTAATAGAATTTAATTATGAATTAGCAATCATTGATTCGGTATATAATGAGTATTTAAATGATGTAAGAAGAAATACAGAAAGAGAGAGAACATAATGATTGATAACAGGATTAGCAGTCCATTGAACAATTTTATTTTTGGACATTCAACTGTAGGCAGTTAATAGAAAAATCTCAATCATGAGTTTAGGCCCCTTTTCAACTACGCTGATAAAGTGTCATATATAATTATAATCTAGATGAAATTTGAGAGTATTATAAGTTTTTAAAGTCAATTGCATAGTGTTCGTAGTTATTTCTGAATAAATCCTCAAAAGCGCACTCTTTCTACCACCTCTTATCATCATCATCAATGGCGCGACGGCCCAAATCGGGCCCTGGCCTCCTGAAGTCGTCGCCTCCAATCGTCTCGATCCAAAGACCGCGTCCTCCAGCTGCTAATTTTTAGAATGGCTTTGCTGTCTTCATCAACCGAGTCTTCCCATCGCTTGCGTGGTTTGCCTACTGGCCCGTTACCACTCGCTTTGCCTTTAAGAGCACGTTTGGGGATCTTCTGTCTTCCATTCGCTCTACATGGCCAGCCCACTGCAGTTTACGTAGCTTGATGAACGTTGAAGCTTCTGGCTCGTCGTAGAGTTGATACAACTCATGGTTGTATCTTATTCGCTATTCCGTTCCTTCCTTCACAGTTCCCAAAATTCTTCGGAGGACCTTTCTTTCGAATGCGATAACTGCTTTTTCGGAAGTTCGCGTTAATGACCACGTCTCGCTGCCATAACAGAGCACAGGTCGTATAATAGTTTTATAAATCCGCAGCTTATTATTCCTGCGCACTTTCTTGGATTTCATTATTGGAAGTACCGAATAATACGTCTTATTTGCAAGTATTATCCGTCGTTTAATTTCGTCTGTTTCATTACCGTCCTTTGCTAGATTAGCACCAAGATATATGAAGTTGTCCACACTCTCCAAATTATATTCCGCAATTGTTATGTTTTGTCAGATTGGCGTTCTCCTTCTTGTTTGCGTTAATACTTTTGTTTTGCTTTCATTAATGCGCAACCCCACTTCTTTTGCGGCGGAGACAAGATTGACAAATACCTCCTTAGCACTAGGGAAGGATCTTGCTAGAATGTTAATGTCGTCAGCGTATGCTACTAGTTGGGTGGACTTGAATAGTAGTGTCCCGTTGGTGTCGACTGGGATTTTTCGGACGACATACTCTAGGCCAAGTTGAAAAGCATAGGAGCTAGACCATCTCCCTGCTTTAAACCACATTCCGTTCGAAAGCTGGTTGTGGAATCGGTTTGTATTCTCACTTGGGATTCAGTGTTCGTCATTGTGAGGCTTGTTAGTCGGACTAGTTTTGGAGGAATTCCAAAGTCAAGCATGATTTGATACAGTACGCTCCTGTCGATAATGTCGTATGCTTGTTTAAAATCTACGAATATTTGGTGCACGTCTGTGTTATATTCCCAGCATTTCTCAAGCACCTGTTTCACCGAGAATATCTGGTCTGTTGTAGATCGTCCGGTTCTGAATCCGCCTTGGTATTCGCCAATTATTTGATTAGTATAGGGCTTAAGACGACGTTCAAATATTTTTGTAAGTATTTTATAGGACGTACACAACAACGATATACCTCTATAGTTCTCACAGCAGAGTTTGTCTCCTTTCTTGTAAATTGGACATATAATGCTTTTTCGCCAGTCGTCGGGTATGATTTCCTCTGTCCAAATTTTGCATATCATGTTGTGCAGTATTTCAGCGACACAGTTTCCACCGTTTTTCAGAAGCTCAACTGGTATTTCGTCAATTCCCGGCGCTTTGTTTCGTTTTTGGTCACATAGGGCTGCTTTGATTTTAGCAAGCGTGGTTGGTGTCGATGATGGTTCATCTTCGTCGCTTGAGGCTTCAATTGAAATGTTGTCTGTCGTTATCGGTGCTACTGGGATGGGATTCAAAAGATGTTCAAAGTAGGAAGCCCATCTCCTTTTGATTTCTCTGTGCGTCGCTGATGATGTTGCCTTCCACGTCTTTGCAGAGACTGGTTTTTGGCTTATATCCCTTTTTTAGATCTTTTACTATTGCGTATGCGTCCCGCTTTTTATTTTGTCTCATATCGTCGTCCATTTTTTGTATCTAGTCATTATGGTACTTCCTTTGTTTTCGCCTGCAGGTCTTTTTCGCATATCGCCTAAGCTCGTCATATCTTCCTTTTTTGGCTCGTGTTGGTCATTCAGTAAAAATTTTGTAAGCCTCGTTCTTTCTATCTATTGCATCGCGACATTCTAGGTCGAACCAATCATTATTTTTTCGCCGTGCTTGATATCCCAACACCTCTTCTGCGGAGGATTTCATGCCGTCGCGTATTTTCAGCCACGCATTTTCCACTGGCATATTTTGGATATTTTCGTGTATTGGTGTCAGGTGTTTATTACATGCTAACATGTAAGCCTGCGCCACCGTTTCGTCTTTAAGTTTGTCAACATTGAATTTGCGAGCTCTACTCATTTTCGAATATCCACGATAAGCTATTCTGCATTGATACTTAGCTCTGACTAGATAGTGATTGGAGTCACAATTCGCACCGCGGAGAGTTCGTACATCAAGTATGCTGGAAGCAGCCCTTTTCTCAACTAGAACGTGGTCTATTTGGTTGAAGGTGTGACCATCTGGTGATGCCCACGTTCGTTTGTGAATATCGCGATGTGGGAAGCACGTAGAGCCTACTATGATATTTTTGCTGCTTGCAAAATCAATAAGACGTTGGCCATTGTCGTTGGTTATGTTATGGAGACTGTACCCTCCTGTTGCTCCTCTATGAGCCTCCTCTTTTCCGACTTTTGCATTAAAATCCCCTAAGACAATTTTTAAGTCATTCGAAAGCAGTGAATCATAGGTTTTCTCTAGGGTGGCATAAAATTTGTCTTTAGTTATATCGTCCTTGTCTTCTGTTGGTGCGTTAACGTTGATCAACCAAGTGTTGAAAAATTTAGTTTTTATTCGGATTGCACACAATCTTTCACTTACTGGTCTGAAGCTCGTGACCTGCTGTTTAAATTTTTTGTCAACGACGAAAGCGACTCCAAACTCTCTGCTTCCCGACAATTTTCCACTTGAATAGATTGTGTGTGATCTCATGTCCATAATTTCGCTACCGAGCTATTTCGTTTCTTGGATGGCAGTTATGTTGATGTTGTGTTTTGCCACTTCTTCGAGGAACTCTTTCAGAGCTCCTGTCCTAAATAAGAATCGAACATTCCAAGATCCAATAGAGTAGTCCATTTTACGTTTGCGGGGTCGTTGCCGTTGAGTCCATCTTTTCCGAGGCTGTTCTTCAGGTTTCGAGACAGTGTTTTTTTTTTCCGGTGATGCGTTGTCGGCGCCTCGCCCAACCCTTGACCTGGAGGACCGGTCCTACTTATTTATTACACCCTAGTAGAAAAAGGGTAGGAGTTTTGAGCTAAATATGACATGCTGGAGTTGTCACAGCTATGCTTCAAGTCCAACTATGTTATACTTTTTGCCTACTTCCTGAGACGCACTGGTGTTACTGGCCATTCAGGTTAACTCCATGTTCCCTCCTCCTTTCTCAAACCGGATTTGGACCGTCTATGGCGGAGTTTACCTCCCATACGAACTGCAAAATTTCACAAGATCTAATAGGGGAACCCGAGGCACAACAGGGTACCGAGGCGGACTGAAGTTTGACGTTTTTCAGTGTCAAGGAGGTGCTGCCAGCGAGTGGCGATAAGTAGAACTACACCATCCTGTTACTGCTCAAATACGGCAGCCATGATGGTCTAGTTTTCTTGAGCATTGATGCGAGAATTTTTCGTTCTGTGTTTTTTGCTCCTGTATTGAAACTTTTAATGATTTTCTAACCACGGTAAGGTATTTGTACATACTTTTTTATATTACAATTGTAGTTAGTACATGCCTGAAGAACGATTAATTGTCTTTAGTTTCGTACAGTTAAACGTCAATTTACGTAAGTTTCTCGATTGGCTTTACCTTCCAAGCCTGAATCATGTTCTTGGGGCGGAACGGTGCGAAATGGGGAAGTACTCTATTCTGACTGTGAATGTTTATATTGCGATGAATTTTACTCAAAATCAGTTGAAGGTTGGGTCGCTTATTCCAAGTACATGGGCGAACAATTCCTATGCGGGAATAGATAGCGAAAATTATGAGGCTGTCCTGGTGTGTGAATTTTGTGAATGGACTTAAGAAAAGGATACAATCAATGAAAAGTGTAGTTAGACATTCATAGTCACGTAAAACTAAATAAATATAGAGCAAACTTATTTTGTCTGCATTTCCACTAGTATTATATGTTTTAACAATAGTTGTGCTAACCACGGAGTAAATGTTATTATTTTCGATTTTTGAAATCAAAAATAATGTCCTTTTATTTTCTTCTAATATTATTGTATTATTATGATTATTACATTATAATGTGTTTGTAGAAAAATTTGCAGATCCCTTAATCAACTCTTTTGTGTCTTTAAGCCATATTTTCAACTTAGTACTCCTTTCTACCCCGGGTTCTTTTACACTAATTTTCTCAGCATCTATTCAATTTTAGAAGCTTAAATTTTGTTCAAAACATTTTAGAGCTACTCTAGCATGAAGTGAAAACCGTTCACCCCTTCTACCGGTCCCCATACAAAATTTCTTAAGATCACAAAAATTTATATTTCATCTAGAGTATCGTATCTTTGGATTTTACACTCAGTCCTTTCATTCTACATTATATACTATCACGTTTCCGAGCCAAGATCCCTTCTTTACTGTAGCAAGCGACTTGTGCTCACCTCAAATTGGGAATAGTGAAGCTGAAAGTGAATACCGAATTTTCGGAGGTTCATAGCGAAAATTTTCACGTAAAAGTTTTGGCTTTTTCTTCGTAAGCCCTTTCGGGATGCTTTGTATAGAAAAAAGGTTTCCTATCTGGCTAAGTTTCTCTAAGGTTTTTTTTTCAGTAAACTATGTGCAAATAAGCAATTCTCAAATTTAAAAAGTGAAAACTTATCAAAAATTCTCGAAACGAATTATTCACAGCATTATAATGCTGCAGTGTATTGTTAAGAACCTCATCATATATCTTGGCAGCTTTGATTTCCATTTTGCATCACAACTTTACAAACTAGTTAATATCGTCTGAAACTAGTTCATAGTTTGCTTGTTGGGAGGAATATACAATGATCCTTGCGGTATATTGAATATGCCCTACTGTAATAGCATACAATGGATGATGTTACAACTTTCAATATTTGCTCCATAATGGTACAAGTTCATAAATCTGCTGGCAAGTATCAGTTTTTTAATTAATCATCTCTCATATGTCACAGAGTTATTGATACCCTGGAGATAACTCCTGCCATTCAGACGACACCTTTCGATAAAATTTCTGCCAATTAACAATTTTTCACTTTTCCACTTGAATAAATGTCGTAATTATAGGAATTTTTTATCGTAATTTCACCACTGGAAATCTTACAATTACAATAATCAATGCGTCGTATAGTCGTCATCATCGACGGAGCACCACATACATTTTATTCCGCTCTATAAATTTTTCAAAACTTAAACGTAACATGACAAATTGAATATACAATGAGCCCCCCTAAAGAATCAAATAAGTGAGCTTCTTCCCAAGAGTATTTCGGGTGGAATTCAAATACTTTACAGTACACATATGTGAAATATCATAATGGAATTACATCGAAACTTTTCGTTCGGGGAAAATATTACAGAGCACGGCACACAACACAATAAATGGATGTTCCTTTTTCTGCTTCACACACGCCAAGTAATTTCACATGTTCGAAAATGAATTTTGTCCCATCATTAGCATGTCATTTATATGAGAGGAATTTTGAAAAAGATATGATGACTAAACCGTACATATACATGCATAGCGTGTAAGTATGAATCCTTGTTGCTTCATCTTTCCGTAGTATCATAATTATAATTTTATGAGTGTTAAATGTTTAATAATAAAATACTAAAGGGTCTATGCCGGCTCTTTTTCCGTGATAAAAGGAATCACCGGAGAGCTATTTAATTCATGTTTTGTTTGATGAGAAACAACCGAAAAGGACGAAGTTTTGTCCGACATTATGGTTGATTATATTTCCGTAATGGCATTGTAGAAATTTCTAAAATATCTTCATAAACGAAACCATTCATTAAGTTCTTTTTGTAAAGAATTTGTTGAAGAGATTTCGTTAGATATTTTAGAGATGGAATCTACGATATTAATAGAACTTTATTGATTTTCAAAGAAATTTTAATGAAGTTTTCAGCATTTTTTTTTTTTTACTCAAAGTTTTATGATATTTATAACGAAATTTTCAAGTATTATTTTCAAATTCTTATAATTAAAATTGTGTTTCAAGTATTTCATTAGCCTGCTATCATATCTTAAATACAGAGAAAATATAGTTTGATACTTCGAGTACTTGCAATATTCTTGGAAAAAAACACATTAAAGCTTAAATGGAATAAAAATACGGTGTGATCCTGTTTATTTTCTTGGCTTCCTTTTCAACTACAAATTTTTGAGTTCCATAAAATTCTCATCAAATTTGACTTCTGGTCAGAATATTCCTAAAACTTATCACAGATAATGATTCAATAAAGTTTCCAGTTTCTTTATAATTATCGGCCACTTCCCATGAAAATCAACAATGTAGTGGACGCTCGTGTCAAACAATCGAATCATTGAAGGACAACAAAACCTATTTTAACCTCTAAAAAGGGAAAATCTTTCGTAGCACCATTAATTCTTTATTTTCGCTACACCATCCCATGCTGATAATGTTTCTAAGAAACTCTTCCACATCTGTAATGATCGCGCTCAACCGCACTATAGTCAAAGCTGATTTTCTATTCGTCATCTATATAGGATGAGTTCGGTGTCTGAAGTATGTTGCGAATCATTTCATTCCACCTTTATTTTTATTTGTCCTTTCTGGAGTTTTGACTTTTTACCCTTATTTCCATTATGTTTAGCCACGTTTTTCTTTTCTTTTTTAACTCCCTGCTCCTAAGTACGTAATTTTTTTCTAATGTAATTGGCAAAAAAAAAAATAATATAAAATAATAATTTTAATGTTTTTTAAGCTGATTATAAAATGCCGCAATGTCAATACAGCCCAGCAAACAAAATAATTCATTAAAGAATCGTTAATGAATTATATTAACGGGCGATTTGATCGTTAATGAGTTATTAACGATTCATCAAGCGGACTAAATGGACATTCTTCAGGGAATTACTTTTAACGATTCATTAATGAATTGTAAAATGCTTACAAAAAACGAGTATATAAGCAAGTATATAATCGTTATCAATGAATCATTAATCGTCGTTAATGATTTTTATTTTAATCCATTAATGAATCTTGTTAACGATTCATAAACGATATTATTTATGAAACATTAACGATTTATTAAAGAACTTGACTTTTAAAGCTAAATAAGAGATTTTGGCGGTTTATACTGCATCGCTTCTAACCAACTAAGCTGTGGGGTCTAGATAGCTCAGTGGCCAGCACGGCCGCTTTGCAACTCAAAAATCCCCGGGTTCAAATCTCACTTCCTGCACGGTATTCCCTTAGCATCTAAGGCAGGGCCTGCTTACACAAGCCTTACTGACGAGTTCGTCGTAAGCGGGCCTGGGACGAAAAGTAACACAACGTTGTAGCCGCTCATTCGCTACAAGATCTTCGAAGATCACTATTGCTTCCAATTATTTTTCTGTTGTTTATGACCTTGAACATTTCACGAACACTCATACCCCCTAGCACACGCGGATTTCTCTGCAAACTCCACCCAGCAAACGAAATATAATTCAATAAAGACTCGTTAATGAATTATATAAACGAGTATTTTGATTATTAACAAGAATCGTTAACGATACATTAAAGAGTCATCAAGCGGACATTTATACACATTCATTAATGAATTACTTTTAACTATTCATTAATGAATTGTAAAACGCTTACAGTATGTAATCGAAGATCGCAATTGCTTCTCTATTTCTGTTGTTTATGCTTTGAACATTTCACGCACAAACGAAATGTGCGATATGCCTCTAGACATAGCTATGTTGACGTAATTTTCGGACTCGCATCGCACGTGTGATGTGAACTCTGCAGAGTTTGGTTTACATATGGTTTACATAATTTTATTTTAACCTCCTGCTCGGTTTTCGAACGTTTAGATTAGTTTTTATGTTATTTGTTTTTCAAGCATATTGCAGCTCGGGCATTCAAAACGATCGTTTTTCGAACATAAATTTATGAGCGCGCGTTAAAATGTTTGCTGGCAGTAATCTTTACAAGTGTGGATGTATAAGTAATACACAATAATAATAAAAGAATAACAAAATAAAAACAAAACTCTAAAAAAGAATAAGAAAAAAATAATAAAAACATAGACAAGTTTAAGCAGTTTTTTTTTCTGCGTCTGGTCTGCCCGCCAAAAACGAAAGCAGAAGATGTTTCACAAAGTCAAGTTCTCGACTGCCAGCAAGCACAGACCAATTAAGAAAAAAAAAAACATTTTTTTCTTTTTTGAAAAAAAAAGAACAGCAGAATTCTTGTTGTGAACAATTTGTAAATATTCTTGTAAATGATAATTGTTTTGTAAAAAAAAAGATAAAATTAAAGTTTTTGTTGCGCGCGTAAAAGTGGAAGAAAAAGAAATAAAATAATTGGAATTATTATTATTATTTTTTTTTTTTAAATGAAGAAAAAAAAAGTGCTTTAAATGCGTGCGCAAGGCGCTGAAAAAAAAATTGATAAAGAATAAGAAAATTTTCTTTTGAAAATTGTGTAAAAACCAACAATAATGAGGAAAAAAAGTAACTAATTAGCAAATCAAAGCAAATTATATAATTAAAAAGAATGAAATCTAAAACTATTCAACACAATTTTTTTTTTTCGTTATTTCATAAAAATGTTAAGATTCTTGTATAGTATTCATGAAAAAGTAGTAATGCTTACTTCTTTTTCTTCCGTTCGATTATTTCTTGTTAATAATGAGTGAGGATTAAAAGGTCACCTTATGGGTGCCCTGAGGCTGCCCATCAACATGTAGGATTATTATTCTTACCTCTGCTTCCACATCCGCTCGGTAATCTTTGTTGCAGCACACAACAAGGATGGGTGCTTCTTCAGGTCAATTTTTGACCCCCCAACGCTCCTGAGCAGCCGGTAGGAAGTACTGCCCAACTTGGAGAAGTCCCATTACAAATCTGTGACGAGATTGCGTAGCCGGATTTTCGTTAAAGTCGCGCCGGACATGTTTTCCTCTCGCTTGTGTATCTAAATCCTACTATTGGTGGACTTTTTTATGGGATGGGGTAGAGAGCAAGGGCAAATTCAAAACTTTTGATGCAACGTTATGTTCAATATTTTTAAAAGAGTTTGTAAAAAATTTCAAGTTGATAGCTTCCAAGAGTTTGGTCACAATTGATTTCTTAAAAATGGTGGAAAAAATACTTTTACATATGTGGGGGTGGATAGTTTTGAAGGTATTGCACTAATTATTATTTCAAACTATTATAAAATTTTTGTAAATGCATTCCGGAAATTTTCAAGATTTCAGCTAAAAATTTAAAAATTTTCAGTTATTGCGTTTTACTTTATAATTTGAATAATAAAGTATTGTAATCGACACAAAAGAAAAAATAGTTCTCTACCCTGAAATTTTGTTTTTTCGCGCTTAATGATTAAATTAGCCTAAAAGTGCAAAAAAAAATCCGTCTGCCGTACGCCGTACATATGGACTCATATCTTTCAGACCGTCAAAGGTAGAATGTTCATTTTCAGGTGAATTGTTAATTGGGTAAGTGAACTGCACTACCCAAATTTTATGGAGCGTCAGATGGAAGAGGAAGGTGGGGGGAGAGAAAGATCCAAAAATTACACTTTCTAATATCTCTACTACGAATGTATTAGGAAGCTGAAAATCATTACACAAATATTGAAAATTTTGTGACAAACTTTAAAAATAATTTAATTTTTTTATTCATTGGCGTTCGAGAAGGGAGGGGGGGGGGTTATGAACAAATTGTTGGCCGAATTTTTTTTAATGAAGATATCTTCGAAATTACTTACCAGAAAAAATGCATACTTTGAAACCATCCACTAGAATTTAGATTTAGATTTTTAGACGGAGGCTAATTGTTTTAAGGAGAAGGGTCAGGAGGGGTGCAAATACAAATACTTTAAATTAATTAAATTAATATCTCAACTATCTCTTAAGCTATATAATTAAAAGTTAAAAGTTATAATAAACTATACTAGCAAAATAAAAGAAAAACATAAAAATTGGTTATAGCAGTAGTGGAGGGAAATGGGGAACATTTAAAAAATGGTCCACTTTTCAAAATTTCAATCTCCTAAGTGAGTACAGATATTAAATCAAAGATTCGTCATTTGGGTAAGAAATTTAAGTTGGGGAATTTAAGGGGAGGGAGGTGGTAAGCAAATATGTTGAAAATTTTGAGTGATTTTTTAGGGCTCTGGTAAAAGATACAAAGTTTAAATTTTGCATTTGAATACATCTATTTAATATACAAAAAAAAATTATTTGTTCTACAATTGTTTTGCACCGATACCCCTGGTCTAACGTTCACAAGGTATTTCATGTGCAATGAAAAAAACAAAAAAACTGAAAATTTTAGAATAAAATTATAAGGTAGAAACTTGAAAATTTGCGAAACGCATTTTCAAAAAATCCCTAAATGTATGAAATATTAATTGGTTAAATACCTTCAAAACTTCTACATCCTCCCATACAAAATTTTTTTTTGGACCATTTCTAAGAAATCAAATACACCTAACTATCCATCAATTTCAAATTTTGCACAAAAACTTTTATAAATAGTTAAAACAAAATTGCTTCAAAAGATTTGAGACCACACTTGCCCTTTTACCCCCTCCAAACACAGAAGTATGATTTCGACCAATTTTAATAAATCAACTAATAACCAAGAAATTAAAAGCTACGAACTTGAATTTCTGTCCAAGGATCTTACAAGAGAGACAAAATAAAACTGCAGCACAAATCTTACAATTCTCTTACCTCCTCTACCCACTCCCATACAAATGTTTGGTTTCGTGAATTTAAAATACACCAAATTTTATGAAAATTCTATGCAACTTCGTCTATGAAACCGACATTCTATACAGAGACGTGATTCAAGCAAGCAATTAAAAAACTAATAACATCCACTCACTATCACCCCTCACCCCTCACTCTCACCCATCACCCCTCACCTCTTACCATTCTCCTCATAAGAAATCAAAATTGTATAAATAAACGAATGAAATATTGATTTAATATACTGGAGCTATTGATCGTATCCGCAATTAAGTGTTAAATTGACAACAGCTCTGCCCAAGAACCCGCTTTCACTTAGTCTTCTATAACCAATTTAACCTGCAAATTTACTTTTCATACATTTACAACTTGTCCCAAATATAATAAAGTTTCGTCCGACTTGTTGGCAGTTTATTTTTCGTTACACGTGAAACACCTTGTGCAAACTATAGTAAGGCACCTGTAGTGTCTCATGGAGTAGCTATAGTTTTGATAAGGATTCGCGATTTTTTTAAATAATATATGATAATAAATCGAAAGTCAAGAAAGGAGTGGAAACAAATTGGAATTTAGTGGCCTTTGACGCCCATTTCATTTATGCCTATGATCACTCCACCCCATGGGAATAATTCGTAGAACTTGCATAGATAAGGTTATGAATCGATTACCAACATCGGACTAGGTACTGAAAAGCTTTATGTAGACACCAAAAGTAGACTATGGCTCGAAGTATACCACAGAAGCTGTAAAAGTTACATTATAATCGGCTCAGCCGTTTCAGACTGACAGAGAAAAATCTTAGAAACAAGTTTTTATGCCTAGTTCTTGTGTAAATAATGCAAAATACTTTCCTATTATGCAAATAACAAACAAACATTTCAATTATATTTCTATTTAAACATTATTGTAGCCATGTTTTAAATACGCCGATAAGTAAATAGGAATATACCACACGAATTATTTTATGGTAATCTCGTAAAAAGGAAAAATTGAAAATTATTACGATTCTCTCCCTCAAATGTGAATTGCATAATAAAACAACACAATTCAAATAGTTGAAATTTTCAAAGTTAAATAACGAATAACAGAAATTATCATATGAAATTATTGATCAGTAAATATCATCGAAATGTGGAATTGTAAAGCGTATGATATTTTCGGAATAAATTAATATATGGATGTACCAGTTGTTGTTTTACAATTTTCAATTTGCATGCTATTTAAATGCACATCTGCAACCAAAAAACACAACAGAATTCTGTGATTTATTTTAAAGAGTTATGATGCAATTATCGCTCATTTATTTTGCGATTCTTTTGTATTAACTAATATTATTTTTACCTGTTATTTCGAAATAACTGAAAATATTCTTTAAGAGGTTTTTTTTTCAATATATTCATAGAGCAAACGTTTCAATCTTTAATATCTATGGTCTCTGATTCGACCTTCGATCTTGTAATCGCTGGGAGAAAGCATTTTAAAAATGACGCTTTTGGGAAATTTTAAATGTCCCCTTAATTATAGTATAGACGATGTCTGGCTGTATTATAAATTTGCCACAAAGTGTGTAACGCTAAAAAATAAGTCTCGTCACGAAGCTCATGCACGTATTATCAACTCAAAAATCTCAAAACCGTCCGTCTGTCCATTCTTGCGTTTTCTCACAACACATTGAGCTAAAATCAAATTTTGTACGCGTAATTTTCGACAAACGTAAGGTCAAGTTTATAAACTTGTCAAATCGCTTACACCTACTACTCCCTCCCATACAAATTGACACATTTTCAAAAATTCACATTTTCTCAGAAAGCCATTAATTATAAATTAAAAATTTAATATTTTTATAATAATTTTGATCTACAGTTAAAAAAAAAATTTTAGTCCTTCCACCCTTTCTACTACATCCGAACCTAACTGCATTATTTCTCGAAATATAAAAAAAAAATCATTACTTATAAAAGAAAATATATATCGAGGTCAAATGCGGTATCAAATTATTAGAATTTACATTAATAATGAAATCAAAGAAGATAAAAAACAGCTTGACTTTCTCTACCCCTTCATTACAAAATGACATAATTTCATAACTTTACAATAAGGCAATTTTTTTGAAAAGTTGCTGATCTGCAATTTTCCTCCATCATCTTCTGTACAAACTGCACATTTTCAATAAATTCAATACATTTATTAAATTCGAATCGATATTTTATTTATTTAATCAAAACATCTTATTTTTTTATTCAATTTTACTTTAATATTCTAATAATAAAGTATTGTGATCGACACAAGAAAAAAAAAAACTTTGCTACCCTGAAATTTTTTTTTTTCGCATTTCATGACTAAATTAGCCTAAAAATGCAAAAAAAAAAAAAAATCCGTCTGTTTGTACGCCGTCCGCCGTACGCCGTACGCCGACGTGTACGCTCAGCGCTCATTAACTCCCAAGCCCTTCAAGATCGAAAGTTCATTTTTGGAGGGATTATAGGTAGTTGCGGATCTCAGTCGGATACCTATTTTGGGGGGTGTACGAGTTCAGGGGGAGGCAGGGGGAGCGCTTAAACCGAAAAATACGAATTCAAATATCTCAACCATGGTTACAGCTAGGAAACTAAAAATCAACATACATATAGAGGAGTTTGTAGGGCAACTTTTAAAAATAATTTAATTTTTTTATCCATTGGGGTGCGAAGAACCAATTGTCGGCCGAATTTTTTTTCAATTGATTATATCTTCGAATGTACTTGCCATAAGAAATTGATATTTGGAGACCATTAAGATGGCATACGGATGTGCTAGAATCAGTTTAGTTAGAAGCTAATTCTTGTAAGGGGGAGGGTCAGGGGGGGTGCAAAGAAAAACACTTAAAAATTAATATCTCGACTATCTCTTAAGCTATGTAATTGAAACTTCAAACGTATACTAAGCTTTATTAGCATAATATGAAAAAAATACAACATGTGGACATAATAGTAGCGGGGGGAAATGGGGGGCATTTCAAAAATGGCGCACTTTCCAAAACTACAAATCACCAAAACTCAAAATAGAATACAGATATCAAATCAAAAATTTGTCAGTTTGTAGAGCTATATAGTCTTTAATTTTGGTAAATTGGTGCATTGCACATAAAGGCCGAAATTTCCTATAACACAGGCCATTCTGTAAAAAAAACATTTTAAATTAAAAAAATAAAACTATAATGAAATAATAACCACTGTAATAAGATAATAAAAAATCTGCCAACAAGTAGGGCACAACGTTATTATTCTTGGAAGTCAATATGCAGGTTTTGGTAGATAGGGAAGACTATGTGAATAGGGCTTCTAGGGCAGGACTGTTGTTAATTATTTACCACTTAACTGCGATAACGATCAATAGCTGCAGTACACAGAATCAATATTTCATTCGATTTTATATGCAGGTTGTATGGGGCGGAGGGGAGGGGTGCGATAGAAGGGATGGTTACATGTCAATAATTTTTCATTTAATTGCTCGAATCGTGCTCAAAATTCGCTATATAGAATGTTTTATAGACGAAGTAAATTCTATGAAATTCTATCGGTGTATTTAAAACCATACATTTGTATGGGAGGGGGTAGATAAGGTGAGGGAATAGCAAAATTTGTGATGCAGTTTTGTTGAATTTCTCTTAAAAAGTGTTGGTACAAAATTTAAAGTTCGTAGCTTTTAATTTATTGTTTATTCATCATGGTCACCATCAATGGCGCCCAAATCGGGCCCAGCCTCCTGAAGTCGTCGATCCAAAGGCCGCGTGCTACAGCTGCTAATTTTTAAAATGGCTTCGCTGTCGTCATCAATCGAGTCTTTCCATCGCTTGCGTGGCTTGCCTACTGGCCGGTTACCACTCGCTTCGCCTTTCAGAGCACGTTTGGGGATTCTTCTGTCTTCCATTCGCTCTACATGGCCAGCCCACTGCAGTTTACGTAGCTTGATGAACGTTGAAGCTTCTGGCTCGTCGTAGAGTTGATACAACTCATGGTTGTATCTTATTCGCCATTCCATTCCTTCCTTCACAGGTCCCAAAATTCTTCGGAGGACCTTTCTTTCGAATGCGTTAACTGCTTTTTCGGAAGTTCGCGTTAATGTCCACGTCTCGCTGCCATAACAGAGCACAGATCGTAAAATAGTTTTATACAGTGGCGGGCAAAAGTGTACACACAGCACCTCATATTGAGTTTCTGAGTGATTGGAAGCTTTAATCAAAAAACCATTGATGTAGTTTCTTTGACTATCGAAAATATATTTATAAAAAAACAAAAACTTTTCAGAACAAACTTAAAATGGAATTCATAAAAACGTAAAAAAAATCACTTGACAAAAGTCTACGTACAGTCTTGCTTGCTTACTTATAGACAAAATGTTCGTGTAAACATAATATCATTTTTCCAAGTATTTGTTTGGTTGTTGTACATGTGCAGCTGCAACGGTATTATACATAGTTTTGTCGCTAGTTTTGAACTGTAAAATCGAAAAATCTCAGCGGGAAAAGAAATTTGCAGCGATGTGCAGAAATTGGTCGTTCAATACAGAAAAGACAATAAGTCGTATGGTGAAGTTGTGCCTTAGAAGCAGTTGGATTTCTCAACAAAACAACGATCCAAAGCATACAGCATCGTCAAGGATTGGTTATTATATTACGCTCCCAGACACCTTAATCATCCTCCCCAAAGCCCGGATTTAAATCCGATAGAGCATGTATGGGAGCTCCTTGAGCGAAAAATTCGAAAGTGCTCTGTAATAAACCAGAATTCGCTGAAGGATGCGCTCATATCAGAATAGAAGAAAATAATGCCAGAAGAAACCGGAAATTTAGTCGCCTCTATGCCCCAAAGACTGCAAACAGTAATTGTTGCTCAAGGGAGCCCAACAAAGTACTGAAAACAAAAATATTTGGAAAAATGCTGTTATGTTTACCCGAACATTTTTTTGTCAAGTGATTTTTTTATTTATGAATTCCGTTTTAAGTTTGTTCTGAAAAGTTTGTTATAAATATATTTTCGATAGTGAAAAAACTGCATCAATGGTTTTTTGATTAAAGCTTCTAATCACCCAGAAACTCAATATAAGGTGCTGTACGTAGACTTTTGTTCGCAACTGTATAACCGCAGATTATTGTTCCTCTTCACGTTCTCGGATTTCATTATTGGAAGTACCGAATAATTCGTCTTATTTGCTAGTATTATCGGTCGTTTGATTTCGTATGTTTTATTGCAGTTGAAGTTGAAGTTGTCCACACCCTCCAATAATAGAAAGTCCCACTGAAGTGAATAACGAGCCAGCGGTGGTGACTGCGGACGAGGTACTCCAAGCAGCTAAGCGGCTCGAGAACAATAAATCGCCAGGATTAGATGGCATACCAAATAGAGCGCTTAAACTAGCTATAAAGCTCAATGCAGACGTCTACGCAGAAATGTACACGAAATGTCTAAAGGATGGTATTTTTCCCAAAATATGGAAACGTCAACGTTTGGTTCTACTCCCGAAACCAAACAAACCAACCGGAGAGCCGAGTTCTTACAGGCCGCTGTGCATGCTTGACTCACTGGGGAAAATCCTGGAACGATTAATTCTGAACAGATTAGAACAACATCTACAAGAGAATGAAAATATTTCAGAGAATCAATATGGATTCCGCAAAGGGCGCTCTACAGTCGACGCAATAAAAAAAGTAATAGACATTGCTGAAAAGGCCATTGAAGGCAGCAGATGGAAGAATGGTTCTAAAGAATACTGCGCTATAATTACATTAGACGTCAAAAATGCATTCAACTCGGTGACGTGGCCTCACATAATTAATGCTCTACTAAAATTGGAAACTCCGCCATACCTCGTACGAATTGTCAGGAGCTATCTCGCACATAGAGTATTACTATATGATACCGAAGAAGGAGTGAAGAAGTATAGCATAACATGCGGAGTCCCACAGGGCTCAGTACTAGGACCCGTGTTATGGAATATACAATATGATGACATCTTACGACTTCCAGTACCAGGAGGCGTACAAATAATTGGCTACACGGATGATATAGCAATCACTGTGGTAGCAAAAGACTTACAGAGTATCAAAAACGTAAGCACCAAGGTGATTTCTGACATTAAGAACTGGCTTAGAGCTTCTAATCTAGAGCTAGCGGCACAAAAAACAGAAGTAGTTCTTATTACAAGCAGGAAACAAAGAGAGCATATAACGCTAAATATAGATGGACTTGAAATCGTATCCCAACCCTCCATTAAATACTTGGGTTTTATGATTGATGCAAGATTATCCTTCAAGACGAACATCGAAACAGCCAGCGCAAAAGCAGGACGAGTGAACTCCGCCCTATGCAGAATAATGGCGAACATTGGAGGACCAAGCCAAAACAGAAGGATACTTCTTTCAAGAGTGACGCGAAGTATCATAATGTATGCTGCACCGATACGGAGCGAAGCACTGCGATACAAATCTTACGCGAATATTTTAAAAAAACCCCATAGAGTAAGTGCGTTAAGGGTATGCAGTGGATTTCGCACAATTTCATATGACGCCGCGAATATCATAGCTGGTTTACTGCCGCCAGACATACTAGCTGCTGAAGCACAACGATTTTATCACAAAAAGAAAACGATAAATCGATGCTTAACAGCAGTAGAGAAAAAAGAAGAGCAACGGATAAGTACCAATGCCTGGCAACTGCAATGGAACACCGTAAACAAAGGCCGGTGGACACATAGACTCATAAAAGACGTAGATAAGTGGGTCGGACGGAAACATGGCGAAGTAGATTACTACATGACCCAATTTCTGTCAGGGCATGGCTGTTATAGAAGCTATTTGCACAAATACGGCCATGATTCCTCCGCGTCATGTCCAAGTTGTACAGATGCAATAGAAAATGCAGAGCATGTATTCTTTCACTGCCCAGCCTACGAAATGGACAGAAGGAGAGTTGAGGACATCGTTGGAGAAAATATTAACCCCGACAACATAGTTCCACATATGCTGAGCAGCAGCGAAATCTGGAATGCGATGACACAGATGTGCGTGAAAGTTCTCACCGAGCTGAGGAGACTCGAAAGACTACGTAGGGAATAAGTAGTTGAATAAAATAGGAAGTGAAATATACTGGGTGACATAAGACATATGTGACAATAAATTGACGTTTGAGCTTTAAGCTCCTCCCTCCTCCTGACGAAATACTTAACGGTTGTCCCGGGGGGTAGTGGGTTAGGCGAGGGGTTTTTAGCGGGTTCAAGTCCCGCACTTCAAGGCTTTCGATGCTTTTCCCCGCGTTAAGAAAAAAAAAAAAAAAACACCCTCCAAATTATATTCCGCAATTGTTATGTTTTGTTTGATAGGCGTTCTCCTTCTTGTTTGCGTCATTACTTTTTTTTTGCTTTCGTTACGTAACCCGACTTCTTTTTCGGCGGAGTCAAGATTGACAAATAACCCCTTAGCACTAGGGAACGATCTTACTAGGATGTTAATGTCGTCAGCGTATACTACTACTACTTTTTTTCACTCGCCTGGAAAGTTGCTGCCGTGATCCCGATTTCAAAAAATAAAAATCCATCTGGTCCTAATGATTTCCGACCTATAAGCATTCTATGCATCCTCTCTAAAATATTAGAGAAAATCATGTCTATACAAATGCAAGAATACATAGTGAGTAACAAAATGCTATCCTCTTTTCAGTCGGGGTTCCGGCCTCGACACAGTTGCGAATCTGCACTAGTTAAAGTAACCTCTGATATTAGAGCCGCCTTAGACAAGAATATGATAACCTACCTTGTTCTCTTAGACTTCTCTAAGGCATTTGACATGGTGGACCACAACAGGCTTCTGGACAAGCTGTCGTCAATCTTCAATTTCTCTTCTAATGTGGTCAAACTAATTGGTAGCTACTTAACCAACAGGCATCAGCAAGTTAGAATTGACCATGTTCTGTCCTCGTCTTTACCCCTTGTGTGTGGTGTTTCCCAAGGGTCAGTCTTAAGCCCATTGCTTTTTAGCATTTACATTAATGATCTACCAGATATACTACATGATTGCAGTCTTCATTTGTACGCGGATGATGCGCAGATCTACTTAAGTAGGCCTATTGGATTAGTTGAGGACTGTGTTGAACTCGTAAATCGGGATATTGCTCGCATATTAAGCTGGTCCCAACTTAACCATCTTACGCTCAACGAGCAAAAATCTCAATGTATTGTATTTTATGCCGGACTATCTCACTTGGGACCTTCCAAACCCATGTAACGGATTTAGGAGTAATCCTGGATTCGGCCATGTCCGGTTGTAAGCAAGTCGATTCTATCCTAAAAAATGTATATGGTAGTCTAAGAAGACTATGGGTGTTTGCTAGTGTCCTTCCTATGCATACCAGATTGAAGCTCGTTAAATCCCTTATTATACCTTTTTTTTTTTCTTATGGTAGTCTAGTATTTCCCAAACATGATTTCAACTGCCAACACAGGTTAAATGTGGCCTTCAACGATTGTATCCGCTATGTATTTAGACTAAGGCGTTTTGATCATATATCGCAATATCAGATGAGCATTCTAGGCTGCACATTACCCTCTTTCCTTAAGCGCAGAGCACTAATTTTCCTACACAACATTTTACAGCATAAGGAGCCACTGTATTTATGCGAGTTCTTAATACCTCTAAAAACCAACAGACATCGTAAGCTTCTTGCTCCGCGTTTCTTTAAGACAGTCGGTGAGGGTTCCTTTTTCGTCCAGGCCATAAGAATCTGGAATAATCTTCCACCTCATATTCAGCGTGTCGATGATCCGGGTACGTTCAGGCGATTTCTGTATTCCCTCGAGTTTTAATCTATTTTTCATAATTTGATTTTAATTTTTCCTATAAGCATACTTTTGGCGTTTTCTTCTTTTTCTTCTTCTTCTTAATATCTTCTTAACATTTTCTTAATTAATTAATTAATAATTACGAATTTCTAATGATTTTGTTTTATATTATTATTATTATTATTATCTTAGTTATTTTCCTCACTATATTTATATTTATATATTTTTATACTTTTTCTATATATAACTCAATGTATTTAGTTATAATTTAATTAATTTGAATTCTATTAGTTCTGAGTTTTCACCTCATATTATTGTACTTATAAAAGATTTATAATCCTGTAGTATTTACCAAATAAATGAAATATCAAATATCAAATACTTGCGGAGAATTGATTAGTAGTGTCCCGTTGGTGTCGACTGGGATTTTTCGGACGACATACTCTAGTGCCAAGTTGAAAAGCATAGGGGCTAGACCATCTTCCTGCTTTAAACCACATTCCGTTCGAAAGCTGGTTGTGGAATCAGTTTTTATTCTCACTTAGGATTCAGTTTCGTCATTGTGAGTCTTGTTGGTCGAACTAGTCTTATGGGAATTCCAAAGTCAAGAATGATTTGGTACAGTACGCTCCTGTCGATACTGTCGTATGCTTGTTTAAAATCTACGAAAATTTGTCCTAAATAAGGATCGAACATTCCAAGATCCAAAAGAGTAGTCCACTTTTCGTTTGCAAGGTCGTTGCCGTTGAGTCCATCCTTTCCGAAGCTGTTCTTCAGGTTTTTAGGCAGTATTTTTTTTTTGGGTGATGTGTTGTCGGCGCGTCGCCCAACCCCCGACCTGGACGACCGCTCCTACTTATTTATTACGCCCTAGTAAAAAAAAGGACGGGAGTTTTCAGCCAAATTTGACATGATGGAGTTCTCAGAGCTATGCTGCAAGTCCAACTATGTCATATTTTTTGCCTACTCCCTGAGGCGAACTGGTGTTAATGGTCATTCAGGTTAACTCCATGTTTCCTCCTCCTTTCGCAATCAGGCTTGGGACCGGCTATGGCGGAGTTTTTGTTTATTACTTGATTTATTGAAATTAGTGGAAATCATATTTTGCTCGGGAGAGAATGGAAGGACAGGGTTTACTCCAAAACTTTTGATACATTTTTATTTGAAATATTTTTAGAAGTGTTTGTACAAAATTTCAAGTTAATAGTTTTTAATGGTTTGGTGATAATTGATTTCTTAAAAATGGTCGAAAAAATACTTTTGTACTTTCTTTGCACCCGCCTGACCCTCTCCCTAACAATTAATGGCGTCGCTTTTACTAGATTTTTTTTTACAGAATGACCTATGTTATAGGCGATTTCGGCCTTTATATGCAATGCACAAACACAGTCATGGAGGGAAGAAATGAGAAAGTAGAGAAAGGGGAGTGAGAACGATCGTAACGAGAAGCTGGGATATTTTTCATTTGTAGTGGCTGCTACTGATAAATATTTGCAGATGTTATGGGGGACTGAATGATAGAAAGCGAACAGAAACCAACTACTGAGTATCTAGGCCTTCTTGAAGTGCAATTGTTTCACTTTTGCATCGCTTGCCATTTTATTTCGAATAATTTTGATCGCCAGTAGCAACTGAAAATTCGTGCTTAAAAAATTTCAGTGTCTGAAGTGACAAATCGAGCAAATCGAACCCACGACCTATTGACTGTGAAGCAAGCACGCTTCCAACTACGCCACGGAAGCCTCTGTGTGCCACCTAATTGGTTTTTAAATAAGAATTTTTTGAATTAAGTAGCTCCGAAGATATAATCATTTGAAAAAAAAATTCGGCCGATAATTTGTTCTTAGCGCCCCTCCTTTCGGACGCCAATGGATAAAAAATTAAACTTTTCTTAGGGTTTGCTCCATAACCCTTTCTATTCCTAAGCTGATTTTCAGCTTTCTATTTGCATTCGTAGTGGAGATATTAGCAAGTGTAGTTTATGACTCTTTCCCTCCCTCCCGCCTGCCCCTTCCACCTGAGACTCCCAAAATTTAGATAATGAAGCTCACTTACGAAATTAACAATCCACTAAAAACGAACATTCTAGCTTTACCGGTCTCGGAGATATGAGTTACGGCGTACGACGGACGGCATACGGCGTGACGGATTCTTAAGAGAAACCTAATATGTATCATCCAATGGTGTTACGAGTTCCTTGTTGAGCTCAAAAATTTCCGCTTCCACGGCGAAATTCAACAGATTCCGCATACCACAGCTCGAGACCTGCTTGAAGTCGGGGAAGAACGGTACGCCGAGGATTTTAAGCCTTCTTCTAGCAAGAGCCGGGCAGTTAAACAACACGTGTTCCACCATCTTCCTCACTCCTGACTGTTTGCAATATCTACAGGGATCATGTAGAATGATCGGTATCCATACCAACTACTGTCGCACATTGCTTCCTGGTTAATGACAGCAAGATTTTTGTCTTCTTCGTGTCAATCGTATTCCTCATTAACTTCGTATGATCTTTTCCCTACTATTGTAACATACTCAATAGACACCCTCCAACTCAATAGTAATTTTCAATCTAACTGTTTTTTATTTATCCGATGAATAATACCTTCTTATAACGGACTACTATCTCTCTGATTAATCATAATCATGGCTATTGATATTATTCCGAAATTGCCAACCAATAAGAAATAACAGCGTGGTAATAAAAATCCATTATCGTCTACTATCAGGCAATTACCCTCTATACGTGATCGACCATTTTGTTTACCTACTGTCTGAAATGAAAAAAAATCCTTAGCCATTTTTTACAATCGTGTCCTCGATTATTGCCTTAATGTTGTCTTTTGTTGATTTTATTATTATTTAATGCCAACACACATCTTCGCTGACCAATTTATCGAATTTCAATTAATTACAAATAACTTCTGATTGACAGAACGAAATTAAGCAATGTGAAAATGTGTGCATGAAACGTTCCAAAATTAGGTTAAGTTTCGAAATTATTCGATAGATTTGACATATCGATAAATAGATTACGTCTCATTATACAAAAAGTGGATACATACAGTTCACGTTCTTTTTCGAATAAAATAATGAATAGTTTTGGAATTAATGTGCAAGAGAAAATGAAAATGTCGTGTCCTTTACTCGTACTTAATAAAATGGTGGATAATTCGGGTAGATGATAATAACTTTAACGAAGATTTAATATAGAAACGAGTATCAGTAAATAAGTGGCTATATAACTACATAGAGAATGAGGTCCTTTTAGATTTATCGGACAGCTGACGTATAATTTTCGTTTAACCTCCCTTTTAAGTCTTTCATTAGGATCGGACATCCGATTCTATTTGTCAGCATAAATAATTAGGCTCTGTTTGATCGATTAAATGAAAACCAAGCAAATTTAGAAAATTGAGGCATCTTTAATTCATTCGGTATGGACTCAAATTGTTTGATTTTGCTTTGAAATCATTAGAATTTAATGAATGGAACGGAATAAGGATTAAAGTTCAGGGCAGACTGTAAGGTATAATTAAAGCGAATGCAGAAAGCTAATAGCCTTCCGTTTGTATTTTACTTACTATACATATTTTAAGGATAAATAGGGAACGTAATAGCAATGTATCCTAAATCTTAAATTAACTGCTTAATAAAGCGAAAACAAAATATTTTATATATTAATACCCCTTGTGTGTTAAGGGCTGTAGAATTCACCAACAACCAGTTCTGCTTGTCCTAAAAATGGCAAAGGAAACCTCACTGGATCATATCACACGTGATTTTAAAATCGAACTAATATGAGAAACGGATACAGTGCCTCGGACACGGATGAATTCTGTGGTAAAGACTTTTGGCAATCGAAAAATGGACTATGATTGGCTTCTGGAATGTTCAAACATTGACTGACGGTAGAAAAGCTGTGGTCACTTGGTTCAAACACCACTAATCAACGATTGCCTTAGAAATTGAGTACCATAATGTCCGAATCTCGGGCTTTGGCGAGGCTAGGTGGACAGGAACTGGAAATAAGCGAGCCCCAAGTGGTAACAGCATTCTCTACGCTGGTCCAGAGTATGAGGCCAGAAATGGCGTAGCGGTCGTCCTTTCACCAAGAGCAAAGAAACAATTTCATCAGCTGAGAACCAATCTCGGATAGGATTGTCATCGTCAGGCTTCGGACAATTGTCGTCACAATTCTGCAGAGCTATGCATCAACATATGCCGCAACACCTGGTGCCAAAAGGAGTTTTATGACCAACTGAGTGCCACTTTTGAGCATGTTCTAAGAGGTGATAATATTATCATCACAGGAGATATGAACGCCCTAGTTGGCATTGACAACATTGGACTAGAACTAGGACTAAGAGGCCTGAAAACGGCGAATTATTTGTGGAGTTTTGAAGTAATCGGCAAATGGTCATCGAAAAGACCCTTTCTCCTCACAAGAGCCAGCGTACAACATCTTGGCTTTCCCCTGATGGTGTTACTCAGATCCAAATCGACCATAAGTCACCGCTATAAGTCGCCGATGAAGAAGATGTCTCCTCGATGTGCGAGCGGAGCATAGAGCTGACGTGTGAAGTGATCACCACTTGAGAGTGAGCACAGCAGCTATCCGACGGCCAAATTCTTCAAATGAAGTGCAGGCTTAATGTTTTTATACTAGAAGACCCCAACAAAAACTCGAGTATACTACCATTCGACACAAAAAAATCATTCATATTGGGCGGATATTAAAAGCGCAAACTAGACGCCAATTGACAGGCATCAAGAAATACATTTCTAACAAGTGTTAATCTATGGGATATGTGCAAAGTGAAAAATGCTAGATGCCGCAAGATACTTGGAACAAGTTTAACGATCGCAAAAAACTCAAATTGGCAATCATCTCGCAACTCGATGTCAACCAAAGGACTCCTGACTTGAGACAGAACTACCGTGATACTCATAAACAGCTCAAGAAGGCTGTTAAACGCGACAAGAGAAAAACCTTTGAAGATCTGGCTAATAAGGCAGAATCTGCGGATTACCTTGGTGATATGGGTTCGCTATTTGAAAAACAGTTGGCGAACAGGAATTTCACCGCCAACCACCTGGTGAGAGATGTCAACGGAACTTTCCTTAATACACCTAAGTGAACACCAGTTGCGGCGAGGAAAGGAATATTTGACTTTCACGCACCAAAAGAAACATGAATTAAAATTGACAAGTGACAAGCCAATATATACCAAGAATTATAGATATCCTGAAAAACATAAAGTAGAAGAGCAGATACAAGACATGTTACGACAAGGTATAATTAAACCAAGTAACTCACCATATTCATCGCCACTATGGGTTGTTCCAAAACAAAAATGGATGCCTCAGGAAAGATGAAGTGGAGATTGGTAGTCGACTATAGGAAAATTAATGAAATCACTATCGATGACAAATTTCCCATACCGAACGTAGAGGATATGTTCGATCGTTTTGGAAGAGCAATATGTTTTACTACAATCGATCTGGCAAAGGGATTTCACCAGATAGAAATTGCTAAAAGTGATACACATAAAACCGCATTCTCAACGAATAATGGACACTATGAGTTTCTTCGTATGGCATTTGGTTTGAAAAATGCACCTGCGACTTTTCAGCGGCTAATGAATTCGGTTTTAGCAGAATTCATAGCGAAAATATCGTCCCTACCATGTCAAACTATCGAATGTGAAAAATTCGTTTTTTCATATTCAATACCCTGCTCTTGCATTGGGAACGATTCGCCTTGTGGCATCTCGAATCTGTGGAAATGTCGTTTGCAGCGTTCCTTTAGGGGCTACAGATTCGAGGTTTTGGCACAAGGCGAATCGTCCCCAATGCAAGAGCAGGGTATTGAATATGAAAAAACTACTTTTTCACATTCGATAGTTTGACATCGTAGGGATGATATGCTGTGTGTACATGGACGCTATAATTATTTATAGTACATTGCTAACAGAGCACATAAACTCGTTAAAACTTATTGTTAATAAACTCAAAGTCAATCTGAAAATAAAATTATGTAAAACAGAATTTCTTAAACACGAAACTGAGTTTTTGAGCCACATCATAACTACTGAGGGAATTAAACCCAATCCAAACAAAATTGAGGCTATATGGAACATAATTTTTCAATACCAAAAACAATAAAACAGATAAAATCATTTATGAATTTTCTACAAAATTCGGCTAAACCTAACAGCCGGATTTTGTAGAAAATTCATAAAGAATTTTGCGAAAATTGCAAAACCTATGACTCTGAGACTCAAAAGGGGTACGAAAATTAGAATAGATGACGAAGACTACATTTGATAAATTAAGAGGATATTTAACTACAGATCCTATCCTTAAGTATCCAGATTTTAACAAACAATTTGTTCTGACAACTGACGCTTCAAATTACGCAATTGGGACTGTATTATCTCAAAATGGACATCCCAATTGTTACACAAGTCGCTTCCTAAATGAGCACGAAATTAATTATTCAGTAATAGAGAAAGAACTGTTAGCCATAGTATGGGCGACGAAGTATTTCCGTCCTTATTTGTATGGACACAAATTCAAAATACAAACTGAGCATAAGCCATTGAAATGGTTAAGTAACCTTAAAGAACCAATCTTCTCAGAGGAAAATTTTCTAGAAACAATTGCACAATTGCCAAACATCCAAACGCAACAATCCCCCAGATAAGATAGAAATAGCTTTCGCCATTCGAACAAAGGTCTGAAAGAAAGCCCCAGGTATGTACCAACCCAACTCCTAAAAGCAGATCCGGAAATAACAGCCGACATACTTCACTATTTATTGCGTAGAAGAATGAAGGAAGATATCCGTCTGAATGGAAGGAGGGCGTCATTGTGAAAATTCCGAAGAAGGGCGACCTTCGGAATTGTGGCAATTGGGGTTGTATATGTCTACTTACTGCCGTATCAAAAATTATGGCTAAGGTAATTCTCAATAGGATTAGTGATGTCGTAGAGAGCACTCTCGAAGTTTATCAGGCTGAACTATTGCGAAGACCATACAAATACCCTACGGATAACATTGAAGCAGTCCGCTGAAATATTTTCGCAACTACACCTTATGTTTATTAACTTCAAGTAGGCTTTCGACAGCTTTAAGCGATACTACATATGAAATTCTTTTCGTAGGATAGTTATTGCAGATAAGATCATAGCTATGATTAAACAGTCCAATGAAAATACAAGATCTCGCGTCGTATATAGAGACGTCTATGAGACTGCATAAGTGGAACTCTAACGATATTGAACTTTGTTCCGAATTCCATCAAACGTCAGTAATCCCCGATGAGCAAAAAGTCTTGGGTATTTGGTGATTTTGTATGTCGGATGAAATGGCTGTCGATTTTAGCCATTTTAGCGATGAGCTCCATACTAACGTAACGAAACGAAATATTTTGAAGTTTATCGCACAAATTTTCGATCCATTGGGAATTTTTGGACCCTTTACAATCGGATTAAAAATATTGTTCAAACAAACGTGGAAACATTGTCCCGGAAATCAGAATCCAGCTGATCTCCTAACCCGTGGATTGACCCCCGAGAAATTGATGGACAATCCATTATGGCTTAATGGTCAACTTTGGCTTAGCAACGAAACAGACACTTGGCCCACATCGGAACTTAACGACAAGACGTACTTACCGTCTCTCTTTTGTACATCTGTAACGGACCACGTAATGGAAATGGAAACCGCATTATCCCCATGGAACTTAGAGAGATTCAGTAGTTATCTGAGGTTTTTAAGAGTAACTGCTACTGTACAACGTTTTATAAATCGCTTACGGAGTAACGTATCTACTGGTTACCTAACATCGATTGAACTTCATAGGTCTGAGCTGCTTTGGATCAAGCTAGTTCAGCGAAACGTCTCCCACGCTGAAGTTTCAACTTTAGAGTCTGGAAAGTCATTGTCGACTTTGTCCAGTATTTTCAATTTAAATCCAAGGATGGATAATAACGGAGTCCTGCGGCTCACATCGAGATTATCGGAAGCAGAACTAGACTACAAGACGATTCATCCGGTAATTCTACCTAAAAATTCGCATCTTACTAATCTTATCGTTCTAGATGCACATAATCGATTTCTTCATGGAGGTGTTAATGCAACACTTGTGCGTCTACGAGAAAATTTTTGGATACCACAAGCCAGGCAGTTATCTGAAGCTATTGTGAGCAGATGTGGAGGTTGCCGGCGTCTTAGAGGGAAGGCAGCATCTCAATCTTTTGCTCCTCTTCCTAGACAACGATTAACAGCTTCACGACCTTTCGAGACTACTGGTGTAGACTTTGCTGGTCCGCTTTACGTCAAGACGAAGGAACCTCCTGCTCCTCCGAACAAAGTATACATCTTATTACTTACTTGCGCAGCAGTTCGTGCTGTTCATTTGGAACTTGTTCCATCTTTAAGTAGCGAATCATTTCTATTGGCCCTTCGCCGCTTTATATCTCGTCGAGGTGCCCCAAAATGCATCATCTCAGATAATGCTCGGAATTTCAAACGTGCTTCTAATGAGCTGAAAGTAATGGGATCAATATTACCGTCTAAGGAAGTACAAGGATACGCAAGCAACCAAGGTATCGAATGGAGATTTATCGTAGAACGAGCTCCTTGGTGGGGCGGCTTCTGGGAACGCCTAGTTAAAAGCGTTAAGGACATCTTGAGAGTAACCATCGGAAGATCAACTCTTACTGCGGAACAATTACAAACATTTTTGGTCGAGGCTGAGAGTGTAATAAATGCTCGACCGCTAACGTATATTAACGAAGATCCTCTTGATCTTTCACCACTAACACCAGCGCATTTCTTGTTTGGTGGTTTCCTCATTCTGTTACAATCGACCCAATTGACCAACGATTCCAGCGATTTTCGGACAGGCTGGAAAATCAGACTTCGTTTAACAGAACAATTCTTTCGAAGATGGAGAACGGAATACGTACAACAACTAAGATCAGCGCATATTAACGGAAAATGCTTTTCTTCAACATTAAAGGAAGGCGACATCGTTCTAGTTTATGATCCAGCTCTTCCGCGCGTATTGTGGAAACTGGCTTGCATTGAAGAAACTTTTCCTGGTAGAGATCGAAAGGTTCGTGCTTGTGAGGTGCGGTTCGCTAATGGCTCGCGACTTCGTCGGCCTGTACAACTTTTACATACGATGGAGGTAATCCACGAACCCTCCCATGGCCCGGCGGAGGATGTTAAAAATCATTGAAGTATTATGAACTGATCATCAAACGAAAGAGATTACGACCGGGCCTGAAACCGGTTTGCTGTCGCTCTTGACCAAGCTTTCATTTGAATTCATATACCTGTTATTTTAGTTGAATAAAATTAGCCAAGGAGGCAAGACCTAAGCCCGCGTTTTTTCTTGTATAATTCTCATCGCCCCGTCCCTTCGATTCAGTCTAAACTCCTGCGGACCTGATTATTTTCGACAGAGACTATTTAACATCTTAAGTCACCTTGATTATGCTGATGACGTGTGTTTGCTTGCACATAACCGTTTGGACTTAGAGTCAAATGTTCGCTCGTTGCATTATAAATGCAAAGAGGCGGGACTGAAAATAAATATGCGTAAGACCAAGCACATACACTTGGGTTTGGAAACAAACACAGCAATCATTCTTAATGAACAAGATGTGGAAGAGGTGCAAGATTTTTGTTACTTTGGAAGCATTATCATCATGTATGGTGGAGTCGTATAGGATATTGTGTTTCGTATTCGGTATTCTTTCCCCGTTCTGGAGGTTAAAAGATATCTCCCTCAGCACGAAGCTGCTAGTATTGGATTTAAGCGTTAAGTACGTGCTGTTATATGGTTGCACTGCATGAAAAGTGAACGATCGACTTACCAAGAAACTGCTAACTTTCGTAAATCAATACCTCTGTCGTATTTTAGGAATAGAATTCATCTCTAACGACGAACCTTGTAGTACAACTGGACAGACTTAAATAGGCATTGAGATACAAAGACGGAAGTGACAGTGGAAAGGTTACACTTTGATGAACTTTGAACCTGCTAGGATGTAGCCTAGTGGTTAGCGCGTTGGTCTTGTAATGCGAAGGTCGTCAGTTCAGATCCCGGTCGGCGCAATATATAATTTCAGCACTTTGCCTGCTTGGATATACCTTGGTCACCTCAATCTACAAAAATGAAAAATTCGTAGCTAGAGGGTTATGCGAAGGGCTAACCATCCTTCCATAATAAGTAATGAAAAATATTTAGGAACCTGAATATCAGGAGGCCAAGGTCCGATTTGGGCTGTAGCGCCATTGTAGAAGAAGAAGAACTTTGAACCAGAGCGAAACATTGCCAAACAAGCTCTAGATTATAATCCTCAAGGAAGACGATGGGTAGGTCGACCATGAAACGTATGTAGAGAGTAGTTTGAGCACGTTGAAAGAGAAATAAAAGAGTCCTGGCGACAATTAAAAACCGCTGCTCCGGATCGCGTATTGTAGAAAAGAACTATATCTGCCCTTTGCCTCTATATGGGGTCTTAACAGGAAATTGATGGTTGAACTCACTGGTTACAAAAATAATTTTATTTTCCCTTTTTTCCTCATTAACCGGTTTATCGAAATTTCAAGTTTCTGCTTTCTACTTGCATTAGAAATGAATAGTAGCATAAATAGCACTCCCGCTGCTACCGCTATGCGGGGGGTGTCAGTGTTCGAGGACGCCGGTTTTCTTCGAAATTTGAGAACGGGTTTTTCTTCTAAGCAATCGTAAGACTCTTCTACCCAGGAAAACAAGGATTCTTGTGAACAACATTTATTTTGGATTTGAATCATTTTCATTCAGTTTTCGGAATCTTCCTCCCATTTATAAATTTTAAATACAAACCTCAATTAATACTAACGATCATACGTCGATAGATCCGCAGATGATAAATTTTTTTAGCTCCCAAAAAAGAAAGCTATTAACTAATAAACCTGTCGACAGGGATTTCGTAGAACTTCATTTTTACAACATAAAATTCTACACAATATTTTACCGCAATAAGCGTGGCTCTGAGCTACTGCTATTACCTACGCCACTGATAGTAGAGATATTAGCAAGTGTATTATACTTTTCGACTCTAGCCTTCCACTCCCCTCCCGCTCAACCAAAAGAAGCTTTCCAACCTAATTTACGACCAACACAAAAATAAACTTTTCATCTTTAAGGGTTTCGGAGATATGAGTCGCTGAAATTTCAAAATCTTACACGTACGACCTACGGCGTACAAAGAGACCGATTGTTTTTGCATTTTCAAGCTAATTTAGTACCGAAACGTGAAAAACAAATTTTCAGGGTACCAAGTTTTCTTTCTCTCTATCAATCACAATTCTTCATTATTAAAATAATAAAATAATATAAAATGTGATTTGTAAGGAATTGTTAGTTTTTATTCCATAGCCCGAAATTTCACTTTTTCGAGGAAAGAACTGATTAGAATATTTATCGATTTCCAAAATATATCAAATTCCTGTTAAGACCCCCTATAGGGGCATAGGACAGAAACAACTCTCTTCCACAAGGCGCGATCCTGAGCATCGGCTTTAAGCTGTTGCCAGGACTTGTTTATTCCTCTGGCCTCCTGCTCAACTGCTCGCTTCCATGTGTTACATGGTCGACCAACCCGACGTCTTCCTTGAGGGTTATAATCCAGAGCCTGTTTTGCGATATTTTGCTCTGGTTTCCTCAAAGTATGACCGATCCACTGCCACTTTCGCCGTTAAATCTCAATACCTATTTTAGTCTGGCGAGTTGTACTCCAAAGTTCGTCGTTGGAGATCACTTCTGGCCAGAATATTCCTAAAATGCGTCGGAGGCATTGGTTTACGAAAGTCTGTAGTTTCTTGGTAAGTCGAACGGTCACTTTCCACGTAGTACAACCATATAACAACACGGATTTGACGCATGCGTCAAAAACTCGCAGCTTCGTGCGAAGGGAGATCTCTCTTAACCTCCAGAAAGGGGAAAGGATACCGAAGGCCTGACGAGCTTTATTTAGCCGAGCCTCAACATCCTTTTCAGCTCCGCCGTCCATGCTGACAATGCTTCCGAGATAGCAAAAATCTTGCACCTCTTCCACATCCTGTCCATTAAGAACAATCGGTGTGCTTGCGTTCGAACCCATGTGCATGTACTTGGTTTTACGCACATTTATTTTCAGTCCCGCCTCTTTGCATTTAGAATGCAACGAGCGAACATTTGACTCTAAGTCCGAACGGGTATGTGCAAGCAAACACACGTCATCAGCATAATCAAGGTGACTTAAGATGTTAAATAGTCTCCATTGAAGGCCTTTACCTTCCCCACTTTCCAGTGCAGCTTTCAAGATGTCATTTATTACCACCAGAAACAGGGCTGGTGATAATATGCAGCCTTGTCTGACACCCGTTCGCACAGGAAAGCTCTCGGACAGCTCTCCTCTATGCAAGACGCGACACCTTGCATCTTCGTAGGATTCTTTAATCATAGCTATGACCTTATCTGGAATACCTCTCCTACGCAAAGCATTCCATATGTAATCTCGCTTAACGCTGTCGAAAGCCTTCTCGAAGTCCACAAACATGAGATGTAGTGGCGAACCCATTTCGGCTGACTGCTCTAATATTATCCGTAGGGTATTTGTGTGGTCGGTACAAGACGACCCTTTACGGAATCCAGCCTGATAAACTTCGAGAGTGCTCTCGACGACATCACTAATCCTATTGAGAATTACCTTAGCCATAATTTTTGATACGGCAGTAAGTAGACATATACCACGCCAATTGCCACAATCCCGAAGGTCGCCCTTCTTCGGAATTTTCACAATGACGCCCTCCTTCCATTCAGTCGGATATCTTCCATCATTCCACACCTTAGTGAAGAGTGGGAGAAGTATATCGGCTGTTATTTCCGGGTCCGCTTTGAGGAGTTCGGTTGGTAGTCCGTTTATACCTGGAGCTTTCCTTCCCGCCATTGACCGAATGGCGGAAACTATCTCTTCCTTATCTGGGGGATCGTCCCTAATAGAGCATTGTTGCGGTTGGATGTTTGGAAGTTGTTCTGTTTCCGGAATATCTTCATCTGACAAGATGTTTAAAATATCAGAGAAGTATTCCTTCCATCGTCGCAACTGGTGTTCACTCATATTAACGAGAGTTCCGTTGACATCTCTCACCAGGTGGTTGGCGGTGAAATTCCTGTTCGTCAACTGTTTCATGATTTTAAATAGTGAACCCATATCCCCAAGGTAAGCCGCAGATTCTGCCTTGTTTGCCAGATCTTCAATGGCCTTTCTCTTGACGCGTCTAACAGCCTTTTTAAGCTGTATATGAGCATCGCGGTAGTTCTGCCTCAAGTCGGGCGTTTGTTGGTTGACATCGGGTTGAGAGATGATTGCCAATTTGGCTTTTTTCCGATTGTCAACCTTGTCCCATGTGTCTTGCGACATCCAGGGTTTCTCACCGCTTTGCGCATATCCCACAGATTCTTCAGCACTAGTTAGAAAAGTGTTTCTGGTTGCCTCCCAATTGGCGTCCAGTGTGCGCATTTCATGTTCACCCAATGTGGATGACTTTTCGCGTAGAATGGTGGTGTATTCGAGTTTTTTGTTGGGATCTCTGAGTTTATCCACATTAAGCTTGCGCTTCATTTGAAGAATTTGTGGTCGTCGGATAGCTGCTGTACACAATCTCAAGCAGGCAACCATCAAGTGGTGATCGCTCCGCACGTCAGCTCCACGTTTCGCTCGCACATCGAGGAGACATCTTCTCCATCGGCGACTTATAGCCAAATGGTCGATCTGGTTCTGAGTAACACCGTCAGGGGAAACCCAAGATGTTTTATGATGACTCTTGTGTGGAAAAAGGGTCCCTCCGATGACCATTTGCCGAGTACTACAGAACTCCACAAATAATTCGCCGTTTTCGGGTCTCTTAATCCAAGGTCGTGAAGCGTCGACCCAAGGGTCACCATGCCTCCCCATGACGTGTTCTAGTCCAGTGTTGTCTGATAATAATATCACCTCTTGGAACACGTTCGAAGGTGGCACTCAGTTGGCTATAGAACTCCTCTTTGTCACCAGATGTTGCGGTATTAGTTGGTGCGTAGCACTGCAGAATTGTGACGTTTCTGACACTGGTCCTGAGCCTGACGACGATAATC
The DNA here is from genome assembly GCA_963669355.1 of Chorisops tibialis. NCBI lineage: Eukaryota > Metazoa > Arthropoda > Insecta > Diptera > Stratiomyidae > Chorisops > Chorisops tibialis. The sequence continues at coordinate 294,012,211 of OY770262.1, forward strand.
CTATCCGAGATTGGTTCCCAGCTAATGAGACTGTTTCTCGCTCTCGGCGTAAGGACGAACGCCACGCCATTTCTGGCTTTATTTTCAGGGCCAATGTACAGAATAGTGTTTCCGCTAGGGGTTCGTTCTTCTCCTGATCCTGTCCACCTGACCTCGCTCAAGCCCAAGATTTGGATGTTATAGTGCTCCATTTCACGGTCGATCACTGATTGGCGGTGCAAGGACCGAGTAACCCCAGCTCTTCCCCCGTCATTCAATGTTCGAACGTTCCAGAAGCCAATCATAGTCCGTTTTCGAATGCCAAAAGTCCTTACCGTAGAATCAGTCCGTATCCGAGGCGATGTATCCGTTTCTCGTATCATTTAGGTCTTAAGATCACGGGTGATAAGCCCATGATCCAGTGAGTGTAAAATTTGCAATTTTTAGGGCAAGCAGGACTGGCTGCGGGTGAATTCTACAGCCCCCATCCCAGAGGGGGATAGTTAGCTCAGGTCCGTGGAGTCGCTAACTCCAAAGATAGTTGCAGGAATTGGTAATACCTCATACTACAACTACCCCCTTGCGGTTTCAAAATATATAATTTATAATACAATATAATTTTTTTTTTTTTTTTTTGAATCTTCACTTTTGTTTATTTTCATTTCATTCAGGAATTACCACTGAATAGAAAACTGTACTATTTAGTGGCAATTCCTGATTTTTCTTTTCTATATATTGTGTTTGTTAAAATTGAGAATGTATGGTGTTGAAACCATAGAAATGTCGTTCCCATCGGCCTGCTGAGCAATGTAAACGAAGTACTTAAACGTATTTGTTCACATTCACTAACTCTAAACTTTACATCCTCTGATGACCACTATTAACGAAGCTAAAACGAAATCGGATAATTTAGGAGTAATCAATGTGCTCCATCATTACCCGTAGCTCTGAAACGCTCTATGTATTTCCCATTGGGCGCAATTTGTAATATGGTATGTCCACATTCTCTCATATGAAAAGTTTAAATTAGAGTTATGTAAATATATGTATAAGCGCGCTTTCGGCCAACATTTCTGACTAAATTCGTTCCGAATATGAAGATTTTGCATACAACGAAGGCGAAACTTTCGAAAGCCTCATAATAAAGCAAATATAAATTTCAACCGCCTCCTACGAAATACTCGTATATTACGGACATAACGAGGAAAGACAATGGCTCCAACATGTTCTTGTTAGATATTTACATCTGACTATGGTTGGTTTTAAGTCATCCGGTTATGCTTTTATGATTTTATCAACTAACGTAAAGCAGTGTGTCTTTCAAATGTGCCACCAGGCGATTAAGTGCACTAAGCTTTCCAGTGAAAAGTAACGTACTATACTTACATAATATATTCGTAGATTGTGTACCACTGTCGAATATTCCTAACTGAATTCAGCAATTTCACTCACAAATTAATTATTAATTTATTTAATAATTAAATTCAATTTGAATTTAAATTAACGTTTTCAGGAAACGTAAAACAATTGCCTTTTACACACTAACTAAACTGGGCGAACTGAAATTATTTTAATTAAATTAAAATGTTTATTATTAAATTTGATTTAAATTAAAAGTACTACTTTAGAAAATCTTCTTTCTTTATTTATAAGATTAATTCAAATTGATTTTTTTTATTGAAGAAAGGTGCCGGCCAATAAGCATTTCACTTTAATGTATAGCTAAATTTTCCACACACGAAAACACTTTAAAATTAAATAATAAAAAAAAATCACTGTGCCGAAAATTGCTCGTATAACCAAAAAGAAAATGAATCAGGTCGATAAATAGCGCCTTAAATAGCCCACGTGAACACACAATAGCGGAAACAATACAATTAACAATAAATTATTTACACACAACTGGTATGAACAAAATCATAAAACGGAAAATGTTCAACATGGAAATATTTTGTTTTTAATTATTTTTGGAATTGTTGAGAGAGCGGCCAAGATACACAGGACACCATAAGGAAAATATTGAACGACGACGAAAGAAAACAGTAGACAGAATTACACAAGAACAGAGCACAACATCAAGGAGATTAAATCGAACGTGTGTACTGTTTTGGCAGACAGCGAAAATCCAACTGACGTTTCGTATGTCAAGGAAGTATTCTTGCCACGAGTACGATTCCCAATACGGAAAGGAATCTTAGGTCGTTTTTTTAGTACCCATGCTCGTTTTCGAACACAAAAAGCTTTTTTTCCAGAACGAAATTCCGTTGAAGTACCGACCGACCTTGCCCACAAAGCCGTCATCCTATCGTTAGCTAATCAACCTGGTCTCAAATACAACACTATAGCGTGACGAAGAAACCTGTACAAGGAAAAGTGGAAAAAGTATTCCAATAAAGAAAACCATTTTCCAATATTCATTCAAAGACACACTCTGTGCTGTTTTCCGAACACTTTTCATCCGGCAGGATTTCTCCACGGAAATGCTCGGTATCGTCATCTTTTGGCGGAAAAATTCTTGCATCTCGGCATGTTTAGTAGATGTACATATCGGAAGCGATACAAGGTCGGAGGAATCTGGAAAGCTTTTCATACTGCGCCTGGACATGCGAAAAACCTGCGCAAACTGCATCCAAAAATACTCAGCTTCTTGAAGGAGCACATTGTCACGCTGCTGCGATATCAGTTGAATGGTAATCGTACGGCAAATTAGACCTAGGCATTTCTAATCCCTTGACATTGGATACTTTCTCACTTACCTGTATCCAGCATAAAGTTTCCTATGTAGTGCATAGCGTTGTTTTTACTTTTGGGCATTCACATGAAAAATTTAAGCAATATATTGCCGAAAAAAATTTTCATTTTGGATTTCGCAATTTACACCTTAACGCTATTAAGCATTAAGGATATGGTAATTTTCTTCAGCGAGAACTTTAGTAAAGTGGAAATCTAACAGGTGTTTGTTGCTGATTAAAATCATTCGAGCTTTTTTTGGGGAAATGAAAATTTATGTATACGTACGCACAACGAAATTTGAAAATGGGGATATATGGATGTTTACGAGAAACATTTGCTAAGAAGTGGAAATATTTTACTCAGTCAGTGGAAATTGATTCGATAAATAACCAACTTTATACTTGTGGTTATATCGGGTGATTCAATTTTAGGTTTTATTGGTGTACACTGTAATATAGAGTTAAATCATGGGATAAATTTCTACCATGCGTTACCCAAGATTTAAATATTAAAATTCTGACTTTTTCAATGTCGTTATTGATTAAAGAAGGCATTCATTCTATTCGACTAAAAAAATGTTCAAAACAAACCAATGAAAATACTTTTCAAGCGTAATACAAATTGCGATAAGAAAGGATTTACTGTTCATTTCATGCATTTAGATTCTTTTTGGCCGTCTATCTAAACTAACGATAGTGGGCTCGTCAGATTACCTCACCCTTACATTCAGCAGTTCTCTGTTTACCTTTTACCTTTACCTTAATTTCCTTCCTTCAAATTTTCACATTCCTACCAAATAAAACCCAAAAACTCTGGAGTGTCGTTCTATTCATGCATACCGAGGGAATCCGCCTCGGGAATAAGCGGCTGTGAGTAGACACTGACGGATCATAATCTTACTATGGTAAATTCTCTAGCTAGTAGTTGCAACTAAATGAGTACTGAAAACCAAAAACTAACAATAACAGAAAAATCGGCAATATAAACTTTAAAGGAAGAGGAAGCGTAACTCTAGGATGTATACAACTTCAGAACCGACAGTACTGAAGAGAGGGTAACAAGGCCAGCAGTAGGCAAGCGAATGGGCAAGGTAGCTGCAAAGTTTGGGTAGTACCGAAACTCCTCGTGAGGACAAACACCTCTGGAAATAAGTCTGCTAGAAAACCATGTAACCGTGCAAAGAGGGTTCAAATCCACAATTAGGTGGACTTAAGCTCAAGCCAGGGTGGAAGCTAATTATTTGCCTTGATGAGCAAACTGCATCTTGGCTGGAACAAACAGCTGATAGCATCAAGCCGGACGACTCCACCAACATCAGAGCTATACGGGAAGAAAATATTCCACGATTGGAAATAATCACGGAATATTTCCCTCACGAAGAAGACTCTTCAGAGGATACTACTACCCTAATCGATGCTTAAAATGCTGGTTTGTGCGCCTTGAATTGGAAAGTCCTCAGTCGAAGGAAAGATGGCACAAATACAATAATAACCTTTTCCATCGACGACCAATCGATGGAAAGGCTTAAACCGAAGGGGCACCGAGTCTGCTTCGAATTCTCGGATGTGACTCTACGCGCTAAAGCCAAGTAGGTTAGAAGCGCAATCCGCAACCTACCGAAGATGGGCAAAAGCCTAAATATTCTAAAAATTATTCAGGCGAATCTCCGTCGTGCATCAGCTGCCATGGACGTACTGACGTAGAGATTCGCAAAGGAGGAATTCCATGTTGCCCTCCTACAAGAACCAAGGGCCGCAAAGGGTAAAATTATAGGAATTTCACAAAAAATGGTTAAATTGATTTGTGATAAAAGAAGCGACAGGCCAAGAGCTGCACTTCTTGTGTCATCTGAAATTAATTATCTAAATATGCCTCATTTCATCAGAACAGATTTTATAGCGGTCCGGATGAAAATTCCAACAGCAGGAGGGATTCAAGAGGCGATACTTGCCTCAACCTACTTTCCTGGTAAGGAGTCAGATGATCCACCTCAAGGCATCAAGCTAGCTGCTTGATGCCTTGAGGTGGAATACAGTAAGATCCTCAATATACCAGTCATCCTGGGCTGCGATGCCACACCACACTATATGGGGAAGTAGTAATATAAATAAAAGAGGTGAGTCACTTTTAGAATATCTTACTACTAATATGTAATCTAAAGATCATAAATAAAGGCAGCACCCCTACCTCCATGAATAGTGCAAGGCAGGAAGTATTTGATCTTACCATAAAAAACCCTGCCTAGCTGACAAGTGCGGCAATTAGCACGTATCCAAAGAAGCATCACTTTCAGATCACAGACATATCTGTTTTGAGATAAAGACTTCACTATTTTCTATACTGGCTTATATATCTAAAGCCAGTATAGAAACCCAAAACATACCGACTGGAATCTTTACCAGACAATCCTTGAGTACGAAGTAGGTAGCACAGAAAAATCAATAAGCAGACCAGACTGCATTGATCATATAACGAATAAGCTCGTTGACAATGTAATATATGCCTACAAAAAAAGCTGTTCCGTTCAACACAAGAAAAGGGCGAAACAAGCACTTTGGTGGAACGCGGAATTAGCGGCAAAACGCAAAAAAACTAGGAAATTCAATAGAGTAAAAATCTTTGGTAACTAGGACGAATGCAAAAACAAACTCCCTAACTGAATACAAATTTTTTTTAAAGAAGTCAAAAAGAGAGTCATCGAGAAGATTTTGCGAAGAGATATTTGATCTTCCAATGACCTCGAGACCTCAAAAGGTGTGAGCAAAAGATACCACGACTGATATCGGACTTTTAGAGATATCAAATAGATGCTTGACGAAAAGCAGCATGGAAGCCCTTGAAGTGTTTTTGGCAACACAGTTCCGAGACTGCAAAATAATAACAATAATAAAAATTTATAAGTAAAGAGTCAAACTCTTCAAACACTGGTGAAACCTTCATTCCAAAAAAGATAACCTGGGCAATCAACGCCTTTAAGCCCCACAAATCAGCCGGAGTAGACAAAATCTTCCAAGCATTACTGCAGAAAGGGTTAGAGATCATAATGCTAATAAAGATAAAGAACTTTAAAGCAAGTTTTACATGGGGATACATCCCAATTATTTGGACGAAAGCGAGGGTGGTCTTTGCACCAAAGCCAGAAAACAGTCTAATTGATCATCCTAAGTCATATTGCCCTATAAGTCTCACCTCCTTCTTCGTCAAGACGATAGAGAAAGTAGTGGACTTTTACATAAGAACCGGGCCTAACAAAGTATGTCTTAATAAGAATCAACATGCCTTCCAGAAAGGCAAATCAATAGAGCCAGCCCTTCACCGTGTAGTTAGATGAATAGAAAAGGCTAAAGACTTCAAAGAAATTGCCCTAGGCGCATTTCTAGATATTGTAGGAGCTTTCGACAATACTCCACATTACGCCATAATAGCGGCAGCTAGGAAAAAAGGACTTAAATCGGCCCCGATAAAATAGATACAACCCATGCTAAGGAGCCGATTGACAACCACGGATATAGGTGATAGCACATTGACTGCATAGCCCTATAGGGGCTGTCCCCAGGGGAGAAGTACTATTTCCACTTCTTCGGTCAATCGTAGTAGATGAGCTCCTAGACCGTCTAAAAGAACAAGGCTACGAAGTAATAGAATATGCCGATGAACTTGTTATTATCACTAGGGATAAATATGATGTAACTTAGTCGGAAAGGTTACATCTGCCTTGAAAATGATAATGAACTGGTGTCAGTCCAAGAACTTGAACATCAAGCCAAGTAAAATTGACACAGTACCATTGACGAATAGAAGGGAAATTTACATAGCACCTCCTTCTATACATGGAACGGCAATACCCTTTTAAGATGACGTCAAATATCTAAGTGTTATACTTGATAAAAAACTCATCCGGAACAAACATATAGAATAGGCTCATGCCAAAGCATTGAAGGCGTTTAAGCCTGCAAAATCTTATTTAGCAGAAGATGGGGATTGCAGCCCAAGATGATCTACTGGTATATGGATCAACAGCCTGGTGGACTAAAATACTACAACAACAAGCGCAGCTTTTACTAAAAAAAAGGACCACAGGTGCAATAAAAACCTGCCCTACTGCGGCAAACTTCTTTCCGATACATCTCGAAATAAAAAGGAGGCTATCAAAGTGATGTTACACATATAGAAGGATAGCAATTACAAGTCCGGGGATCTTAGAGGTCACCTCAAAATCTTAAAAAATCCGAGAATCGAATTTCTAATCTCAACACTGTCCGACACTATGCCGATAAAATTCAACTTTGAAACCTCATTCAAAGTAATAATCAGAGAACTGAAGGAATGGCAATCCATGATACCTAAAATGGAAGAGGGCTCAACCATCTGGTACAGAGATGGCTCGTGCACCTCGGGCGGGACTAGAGCCGTTGTCATAGGTCTTCTCGGTTTCAAAACCACTTGGTAAGTAAGCCACAATCTTTCAGGCCGAAGTAATTGCAATGGAGCTATTTATCCAAGAGAATACAAGGAGAGCTCATCGCAATAAAACTATTTATATATTATCGGATAGTCAGGCAGTTCTCGAAGCCCTAGTGTCCAACAAACACGGATCGAGGCTTGTTTGGAACTGCCTTCAAGACATAATAATCCTGGGAAAAAGAAACAAAGTAACTTTAATGTGGGTCCGAGAACATATGGGAATTGAGGGAAATAAAGAGGCAGACCGTGTCGCAAAAAATGGCGCAGAAACGAATTTTATTGGACCTGAGCCATTCTGTGGAAAACCAAAAGGATACTTTAACCTTATAATTAAAGAGTGGATTGAACAAGAGCATAGGATCTACTGGAATAGACTTTCAGGGTTATCAGTCTCAAAAAAATTAATCCTGCAACAAAAAAACAAAGTGGAGGATATTCTAAAATAAACTGCCAACAAGTCGGGCGAAACTTTATTATTCTTGGGACAAGTTGAGGATGAGTGGAAAGTCAATATGCAGGTTAAAGTGGTTAGGGAAAGCTAAGTGCAAAGGGGTTTCTTGGGCAGGGCTGTTGTCAATTTAACAATATTTTATTCGTTTCTGCAAGTTTGGGTTTTTATGAGGGGAGGAGGAGGGGTAATAGCAAGGGTGGGTGGATGTTAACAGCTTTTTAATAATTGCTTGAATCACGTCCAATATTCTTTGTATAGAATGTGTTTCATAGACGAAATTGCATAAAATTTTCATAAAATTCGGTGTATTTTATTTTCACGAAACCGAAAATTTGTATGGGAGGGGGTAGAGAAGGTAGGGGAATCGTAAAATTTAATATGCAGTTTTATTTCGCTTCTCTTGTAAGGTGCTTGTATAAAATTTCAAGTTTGTAGCTTTTAGTTTGTTAGTTATTAGTTGATTTAATAAAATTGGTCGAAATCATAGTTTTGTATGGGAGGGGGTAGAACGGTAAGCGCAATTTCAAAACTTTTAAAGCAACTTCATTTGAATTACTTTTATAAGTTTTCATGGAAAATTTGAAATTGATAGCTTTTAAGAGATAGCTGATAACTGATTTCTTAAAAATGCTCGAAAAAAAAATTTTGTATGGGAGGGGGTAGAGGAGGTAAGGGAATCGTAAAATTTGTGATAGAATTTTCTTTCTTTTCTGTTGCAAGGTGCTCGTACGAAATTTCAAGTTCGTAGCTTTTAATTTGTTGGTTATTAGTTGATTTAATGAAATTGGTCGAAATCATGCTTTTGTATGGGAGGGGCTAGAAGGGCCGGCACGATTTCAAAACTTTTACCGTAATTTTATTTTAACTATCTTTCTAAGTTTTTTGTGCAAAATTTCACATTGATAGCTTTTGATAGTTAGGTGATAATTGATTTCTTAAAATTGGTCGAAAAAATAATTTTGTATGGGAGGGAGTAGAAGTTTTAAAAATATTCGACCAGTTAATATTTCAAACTTTTAGAGATTTTTTTTAAATGCATTTCCCAAATTTTCAAGTTTCTACCTAAAAATTTCATTCAAAAATTTTCAGTTTATGTGTTTTTTTCATTCCACATGAAACACCTTGTGCACGTTAGACCCCCACTTCGGAGCATAACAATTTTGGAACAAATTACTATTTTTTTTCTATCTATATTAAATAGATGTGTCGACATGCAAAATTTAAACTTTGTATCTTTTACCAGAGCCATAAAAAAATCACTCAAAATTTTTAACATTTTTGCTTTCCACCTCCCTCCCCTTACACCCCCCAACTCAAATTTTTTACCAAAATTAAAGATTACATAGTTCTACAATCTGGCAAATTTTTGATTTGATATCTGTACTCAATTTTGAGATTTGATGATTTGTAGTTTTGGAAAGTGCGGCATTTTTGAAATGCTCCCCATTTCCCCCCACTACTATAATGTCCACATATTATATTTTTTTCATATGTCGCTAGTAAAGTTTAGTATACATTTTAAGTTTCAATTACATAGCATTAGAGATAGTTGAGATATTAATTTTTAAGTGTTTTTCTTTGCACCCCCCCTGACCCTCCCCCTTTCACTAATTAGCTTCTATCTAAACTGCTTCTAGTAGATCTATATACTGTCTTGATGGTCTCAAAATATCAATTTTTTATGGGAAGTAATTTCGAAGATATAATCATTTGAAAAAAAAATTCGGCCGACAATTGGTTCTTAGCCCCCCCTTTTCGCACGCCAATGGATAAAAAAATTAAGTTATTTTTAAAAGTTGTCCCACAAACTCTTGTATATGTATGTTAATTTTTAGCTTCCTAGCTGTAACCATGGTTGAGATATTTGAATTCGTATTTTTCGGTTTAAGCGCTCCCCCCGCCTCCCCCTGAACTTGTACACCCCCCAAAATAGGTATCCGCCTGAGATCCGCAACTACCTACAATCCCTCCAAAAATGAACTTTCTATCTCGAAGGGTTTGGGAGTTAATGTGCGCTGAGCGTACACGTCGGCGTACGGCGTACGGCGTACGGCGTACGGCGTACGGCGGACGGCGGACGGCGGACGGCGTACAGACAGACGGATTTTTTTTTTTTGCATTTTTAGGCTATTTTAGTCATGAAACGCGAAAAAAAAAAATTTCAGGGTAGCAAATTTTTTTTTTTTCCCAAGTCGATCACAATACTTTATTATTAAAATAATAAAGTAATTCAGCAAGAGTGATATTAGTACTCTAATCGGTCTATTGACGAGGCAAGTGGAGTAAGCCACTGCCTCAAAAATATGGCACAATAGGCCAAAAAGGTCGCGGTGCTCTCACGTGTTCCCTAAATAAAATAAATAAATTTAACCCTGCAGCACTCAACTGCAACTTCATCCAACAAATGCACCAGGCTTTATGAAAGAACCATCGCGGCGTAAATTTAGCGGCGCGGAATCAAGTGATTTTTAAAAAAACGGCATGAGCTCTAAATCGCATTAGCTACCTAAAAACCCCCCGACCAATCCGCATTAGCTCAAAAATTTTGGTAAGGTCTCAGAAGACGACCATCTGAAGAGGCAATGGACTTGCACTCGATCTCGATAATAAAGAAACGGCAAGGTAGCACAATCCGGAGTTCTTACATCAAACATCGAGAACACTCCAGCTGCAGAGTTGGCAACTTATGCAGAAGCAGTGAAAGGGTAACGTGTAAAAATCATTACGGACAAATTCCTGAGCACACACCTTACCACAGATCAGATGACTCTTGTGCAAGATGCCATGTATGAAGCTATCTTCAGCAGAAACAGCGCTGTCAAACAAAAATCTCAAGTCATTCACTTCAAACCTGGTTACACGACTGCTAAGATAAGAATACTTCACGATGGCTAAGAAGCGTTAACACATCAATATGACCTTGGAATATGGCAAAACTAACTGCGGTGAATAGTGGGAACATCCTTTGCCCTAGTGGCGTAACTAGGATTCCTTTTTGGGTGGAGGCTCAACTAGTTAAACATTTCTTCCACCATTTCTTACAAATTGAGAGACTACACTGAAGCAGGGAGTGGTCACAAACATGGTTACCACATGTGAAGGTCCAATCTCTGCCAAAGAGTGTCTCCACCGATTTCATGCCCTTCAGTCGTCTTTTGTATACTGGTGATGAGCTAGTTGCTGTATGCAACTAGGACATCGGCTGCTATGTATGGGTCTAAGCAGGATAGGTCCTTTCGAAGTACACGTGGTGGTTGCGGTTGATGTCCACATCGCGGGCAGAGAATTATTCGTCTGCTGCGTAAGTATGTAGTACTCGGGCTTATGGTTTGCTGCCTCCATAGAGAGGACAAACAATTATCACAAATATTTGAAAACAAAAATTTGATAACAGAATTTTACAACACACTGCATTTCTCTTCTATTTCCACAAATCTCTTACGTTCTAACTTAAGTACGCATAAATTTTTCAGAGTTCGAAAAATTTCGCATTGTGAAGGTAATTTCAAAATGCCTGTTTATACTTTTCAATTAGGAAATTTATTGAATGAAATGCCGCGGTCATAAACCATCAAAATGTTTGAAAGTTTAATTATGCGAAAAATTTCTCTTCTGGAACTTTTCACAATTGTTTGATCGTTCGACATTGAATTTTGTCGTCGTAGTCGCTTTATATTCACGAATTCGTTTTGGCAGATATTTAAATAAACAAAATGGCAAAGTGACAACAACTCGTGTATACAGAAATCGCGAATATGACATAGCACTACGGTGATTATGCCAGACTGTGCGTAAAATGCACCGTGGCACAGCCAATGGCGATTATTTGAATTTTACCAGTTTTGTTTATTATTGCGATTTGGCCCGACCGAGAAATTCAAATTAGCTTGCTATTAATTAGTTAACGCTGAATGAATATTTATTATTGTGGGAAAATTTTGATCGATTCGAGATATTTTTGAAATATATCTAGTGGGAACAATGTATACATATGTATGTAAAATAAATTCTACAGCAGGATTAGCTATCTAAGACCGCTGCAGATTTTATTGAAATTAATGCTTCAAGCTTGGAATCGTTAAAGTAAATCCATCCAAGTAATTTACGATAAACTCTCGACTAAATCGCTAAATTGTAGTCTGAAATCGTAAAAGTAATATTTCCTGAATTTTATCTTCGAAAAAAAAACATCCGAAAAGTATGCAAATTTATTCAATTTTGCATGAATATTTAAACTGAACAGAACAGGTATACTATATCCAGGAGAATTCCGGAATTCTGGGTTAACGTTGGTCATTAGTGCGGGCTGGCCATAGTGATTTGCAAACCTCTATTTCCGAGCATGTCCTTTAAAATACTCAAAAATTCACTTTCCAAGCAATTTATCACAAATTTCCCATTCGACTGTTATTTATGCGAACATTCTTGGCCATTCGTTATACACTGACTCGTGAGGTGGAGCACATTTAGAATTATGTTCTGTTCCCTTAACCAGATTTCTATTTAACCTCGATTCAGATACCCAATGAAAGGGGACACAAAAGCCTTTGTGTCATGCAATGTTAGTTAGGTTAACAAATGCGGTCAAATTAATTCTTAAAAAAAACGAAGACTTTCTGAAATGCAATTGTTCAGGAAGTTAATTTGGAACTTTCATGTTACTCGTATATACACTGGATAGTAGAAATATTTGAACAAATAATGTTATGAATTTTGAAGTATAGTTGTTTATTGCGCAGATAAATGTGACCATGAGAAAAGGGACCTTATCTTACCAAAGCAACATTTTCAGTACAGGCCAAAACACAAGTTTAGATTAAAATTTCATGTTTTAGGTTTTTGGCATTCCAGCAAGTGGTGAGGGCGAGGACATTAAAAAATGATGGATGGAGCTTGGCATAGATTTATTTGTTGGTTCAGTTTTGAACTCTGCCAAGATAAGCTTCCTTTTCTCATGGCACGTCACAAGTAGATTGAAGAATATCCCAATTTCTGATATGATCTGATTATCTGATTATCAAATAAAAATTTCCAGTTTTCGTAATTAACATCATCAATTTCCTTTCAGAAAAAGTACTCTTAATCAAGGCGCCAGGACTTCCTTTGAACTCCATTTGAAATGCTCGTGCGAAATGCTCAACCAACACACTCCTCTCCCCTCCCCTTGAGAGTGATAATTCAAACTTTGCTTGGATGTATTTTGCTCTGGCACCACTGCCACTTTTGCCTTAGATCTCCCATACTTATCTTAGTCTAGGAAGCACCTAGAAGCTCTTAGGCTGTCCCCAGAGAGTTTCCAGAGGGTTATATAGTCCTTAAACTATAACAAATAAATGTACATGAATCTGAAGGTCAGAAGGCCTCGGCACGATTTGGGCTATAATGGCATTGAGAAAGATGAATACCTGTCTTAGTTTGTCTAGTCGTACTGTAAAGTTAGTCGTTGGAGACGACGTCTGACCAGAATAGCCCTAAAATGCATGAAAGACATTGGTTCACGAGAATTTGTAGTTTTGAATAAGCTCAACGGTCATTTGTCATGTAGTACAACCTTATGAAAACATAGATTTAGCGCCAAACTTTAGCAGCTTCGTTCCATCTCCAGAATGGCGTAAGTGTACCGAAGGCCAGAAGAGCATTCGACTCCGCCATCCATGCTGTCAATTTTTTTTAAATAAAAAACTCATACACCTCTTCTACATCTTATCTGCACTGGCCCATCCGAGAATTTGTGCTCGAGCCTATATACATGTACTCCATCTTACACAAATTTTGTTTTCAGGGCACTACGCATTTGAAGCAGCGATTGGGCATTTGAATCTAAGTCCAAGTAGTTATGCGCAAGGAAAACCGGTAAACATTTTAACGAACGCTCATAAGTTTATGATCGAAAAACGATCGTTTTGTATGCACGAGCTGCAATATGCTTGAAAAACAAATAACATAATAAGTAATCTAAACGTTCGAAAACCGAGCAGGAGGGTAAAATAAAATTATGTAAACCATATGTAAATCAAACTCTGCAGAATTCATATCACACGTGCGATATGCGAGTCCGAAAATGATGTCAACTTAACTATGTCTATAGGCATATCACTCATTTCGTTTGTGCGTGAAATGTTCAAGGCATAAATAACAGAAATAGACAAACAATATTGATCTTCGATTATATACTTATATATTCGTTTCTTGTAACAATTCATTAATGAATAGTTAAAAGCAATTCATTAATGGATGTCCATTTAGTCCGCTTGATGAAAGAGTTAATGATCAAAACACCCTTTATTTATTTATTTATTTGGGCTCTTCAACAAAAAGATTACAATTTCAATTAAACAAAAGCGGAAAATAAAAGAATAGCAAAGAGGAAAATTTAAACATTGAAGATGATAGTTTATAATATACGCTAAAAATAAATGAATAGTAAAAATAAAAATTTAAACGTTAAATATGATAGATTTAACTCTATTCTTAAATAATTGAAAAGAAGAAGCTAAAGAACCAAATTGGAGTCGGTCATGGTTCCTTTGCGTTCTTAGCATCGGAGAGTGATGGTATACATCGAGAGTGGCTCGTGGAGGATTGAAGATGTCTGAATTCCTTGTTGAGACTATTCCTGGTCTAGAGTTCAGGTCGTCACAGAGGTGGGTATTGAGTAGGTAGTTGCACAGCTTGAAGAGGAAGCAAGCATCGAGGAAGGTCCGCCTTAAATGCAGTGGCTGTAGGTGAAGTACTTCAAGTCTGCCATTGTAGTCGATATGAGGCTTCCTTAATCTATAGAAAAGGGTTCGAGTGAATCTACGCTGAACAGATTCGATGGTTCGAACATGGCAAGAATGGTGTGAGTTTCAGACGGTGGAACAGTATTCCAAAATACTACGGATGAGTGTGGAAAATAGGAGAGCAGCTGTTCCTGGACGATTAAACTGGACGGTCGTGCGGAGGACGAAGCCAGCAAGTCTGTATGCCTTATTAGTAATCTCGGAGAAATGATTGACGAATTTAAGTTTAGGATCAAAGGCCACTCCTAGATCCTTTATTGTGGTTACTGCTGTAAGGACGGATCCATTAATATAGTAAGAGAGAACAGAGGAGGTAGTCTCAGAGGAGGTAGTCATTTAACATAATTCATTAACGAGTCTTTAATGAATTAATTTGTTTGCTGGGAAGATACGTATTCAGCACAACCAAAGCTTCTTAAGACGCTGAACAGTCTTGAACCAAATGCCCCAACTAAGGCAGCGCATCACACACATAAGCATATGAGAGCTATCGACTTAAAAATTGTAGCAAAGCAATGTGATAACGATGTTGATAATCAGTTTCAAAATCATCCAAAATCGTTCAGTTTTTCTACCACTTCCCATACAAATGCCCCAATGTCCGGAAAACAATCATTGGCTTGGCGTGATATTATAGCTAGAAAAGTAATACTTTAGTAACATCTTGCAATATTCTAAATACATTATTGATTTGATTATAATATTTGATTTGTCCTCATGTAAAATTACTAAAGATGTTTTGGTTAGTTACTAAGCAAATCATAAATTCTGGGATCTGGTCCAAATTTCGAACATTAATTTACTGATTTTAAAATGATTAATACTTTCATCTGCTACATTTGCTTACAACTTTATGCAAATCGTTTGAATCACAAAGTGCTCCAAATATTTTTGTCATTAGAAATAGAAAATATAAATACAAAAAAAATTATTTTTGTTTGGTCTTTTAACCGGTAATGCATTCATTAATGTTTTTTCCACCCAAAAAATCGAGACCTAAGTTGCAATCTAAAATGCTGTAATTAATGAAGCGTTTATAAATATCTTGAAGCAATGTTTTTAAGGACCTTCAAATCTACTTGCAAAAACAAGTTTTTCTGACGGGTGATAACGAATCTTAATTAAACCAAATCTTACAACAAAATCTTGTATAACCCTGGAACTTACTCGTGTATTTATTTCGTTCAGTTACAAACCTATCAACTGAAATTAAACAAGTTGAAATAAAAACAGAGGTCGCTAAGATATGTTCCAATTTAATTAAAGGTCTCAGGCATTGCAAAATCTAGGCAATACTGCCAATTATATCCTTTAAAATTAGTGTCCTTGATTTTTTTTTAGCTAGGGTGTAGCCAAGTGGGTAGTGGGTAGTAATGCGACGGTCGTGAGTTCAAATCCCGGTTGACGCAATATATAATTCCAGCACATTGCCTACTTGAATATACCTTGGTCACCTCAATCTACTAAAATGAAAAATTCGTAGAAAGAGGGTTGTGCGAAGGGCTTCCACAATAAGTAATAAAAATGTTAAGGAACCTGAATGTCAGGAGGCCAAGATCCGATTTGGGCTGTAGCGCCATTGTAGAAGAAGATTTTTTTCCGTCAGTAATTAAATTTTACGTGTGAATCAGAAAGATGGAAGCACATTCCCAAACGCATCTACTTTTGGTATGAAAATCGAATTTGTTCTAGCAGAGCGTGATGGGCTTACTGTCCGTGAGGGTCGCATAAGCAATACTAAAATCGCATATCGCTGGACGACGTTTCTCTCTTGCGAGAATGCCTTGAAATTTCGAATACAAAGCTACCCGTAGAGCAACAGCTTGGCCTGTAAATTTAAAAAAAATCAACATTTTTAGATTTAATTGAGCGGAAAAATGTTGAGGAAATAATGCTTCCATTGCTTCAATGGACGCCATGCCACCGAAAACAATAACCAATTACTTTGAAAATTACGAAAACTATAAACTTTAAATTCAGCACGAAACATTTTACACTCCAGTGAGTTAACTTATACCATTGACACATAGCGCAGCTGAATTATAATTAAGGACTAAATTATCATTAGACGGCTGTGTGTCATATGCTAATTTAGCTAAATCACCAAAGTAGTGATCATTTATCAGCATCTTATTTAGCTAAATCCTCTCATTTTTCTCATAATTTATGCTATAACAATGAAGATTATGCCAGATCTGGAGCTTTCATAAAGGTTTTTTCGTGCAAGAGAGAAGAAAAAAAGTCATTTTCTGACAGCTCTGACTTACATAAAATCTTTTAAGCGTGATTTAAATGCCCAGCTATGAAAGATGACTTACAATCGATTCCAAAATAGGACTAAAGATCGTTTTTCTTCTTTTGTGGCCTTCCTTGCAAAATTTTATTGCCTATTGGCTATGCAATTCAACTTTTTAACAATTTGACAGATGAGTGAGTGGCTCTTCTTAATTAGCAAAGTGCTATGTGTCACCAATCTACTAACGAGGAAGACGAGCTAAATTGCGAATTAGCTAAATTTTAATTAGGACTGGTATGTGTCAGTCGTATTAGTAGATTGGTGTCACATAGCACTTTACTAACTAAGAAGAGCCACTCACTCATTTGTCATATTTTTAACAAGTTGAATTGCATATCATATAGGCAATAAAATTTTGTATAACGATGAAGACGAGCAAAATTACGAATTAGTTAAATTATAATTAGGACTGCTATGTATCACTCGTATTACTGTAGCAGGAATTTAATTTAGCTTAGACATAATGTAGTGTCTCGTACTCTGCTATGGCAGTGAAATGTACAGGCATCAGAAAAAAATAGTTAGTGCTTTCGAGGAGAAGATATTACGATGAATCAAGCTAAGTGGAAATATTATGCAAAGAATATATTTATTTATTTTTATTTTACGTATGTATGAAAATACAATAATGCATAACAATATTAACCAAACTTCTTACAATTATAAAGATGATAGTGTCACACCAGCTGTGGCTATGGGGCACAGTTTTGTAAACAATTGGATTGTAGACTCGTTTGCATTTATATTGTAATTTACTTTATTTTATCGTATTATTATATAAGAATTATTATTTTAGATATTATACTACAGTCCTTGGCGTAATAGAATTGGTTTGATCGTACGATTTATATTAAGATTACTGGGATACACAATAGCCGCCAAATCAGTATTGATTGGGCGGTTGTGATTTCTAATGACTAGAGATAGTCGGCATTCAGTTAGTATTATTGTAGTAGAGACCTATGATGTTACAAAGTGGACAAGGAAGTAATGTTTGAATACAAATAAGAGTCTACCGAGCCGTATTCGTAATATCTTGATCGCTTTGTCCCTATATAAGTCCGGGTGGTATTTTGGACACATTGTTTAAGTGTTGTACCAGACCAAAAAACACTGGTTTGTGCGCCACTCTTTTCGAGTCAATGCCGCCTCCTGATATTTTTGTAGCCTCCCCAAGTTATTTGGGGAAACCTTGGAGTTTTGGCTTTTAAAGAAAGTTGTTGTGTTTCAAGTATAGCAACCGCTAATCTTTGTGACCCATTCTCCAAGCAATTTTTGTATTGTCATTTGCCATAACTTTGGTGCGAAGAAAATTTATTGGCTAGCATTAATTTTTTTTTTTTGTAATTTGGGGAACGTGGTAGTACTGCGACTTTCTCGACCTATTGTGCGTTTATTGTCCTATTACCCTACCACAAAAATATTTAATTTTTTTCGAGTTTGGTAAACCCGGAAGTCTACTCTAGTAGATTCTATGCTCTTATTCAACCCACTTTATAAGTATTAGGCTCGATTGCCTTTTGCCTCAGATTCAATAAGATTTGTGTCTGCAGTCCCAATCTAGACTCGATCCGTGTTTATTGGATGTTAGGGCTTTGAGAACCGCCTGACTATCCGATCAGATGTAGATGTTCTTATTGCGATAAGCTATCCTAATATTGTCTTGAAAGCATAGCTCCATTGCAATTAGTTCGGCTTGGAATATTATAGCTTCTTTGCCGAGAGGTTTTAAAACCCCGAAGCTAGGACCTTTAAATCTGGCTCCAGTCACCTCAGAGGTGCGCGAACCATCTGTGTACCAGATGTTTGATTCCTCTTCCATTTCAGGTAGCATTGATTATCAGCCCTTGTGTTCTGTGATTATAGCTTTAATGGGGTTCCAAAGTTGAATTTTGTCAGCATTGTGTCCAATAATATTGAGATTAGAACCTCTATGGATAGGATAAGATTTTGAAGTGACCTCCAAAATCCCCCAATTTATATTTGTTTTCCCTCTGTATGCGTAACGCCCCTTTAATTGCCTCCTTTGTTATTTGGAGATGTATCAAAGGGATGCTTAGGAACATTTTCATTGCCGAAGAAGGGCAGGAATTCATTGCTCCTGTGATACTAAGACAAGCTAGTCTTTGCATTTCTTGCAGCGTAAGCTGTGCTTTTTGTTATAATATTTTAGTCCACCAGACTGTTGATCCGTATGTGACTATTGGAAGGATGAATGTTCTGTAGCACCAGTTCTTTGGCTGTAATCCCCATTTCCTACCACATACGATTTTGCGGGCCCAGAACGCCTTTAATGCTTTGGCATGCGTCCATTCTATATGTTTGCTCCGGTTGTTTTCAACTTGTTTTCAAGTATCAAATCCAGATATTTGACTTCATCTGAAAAGGGTATTAGTGGTCTGTTTAAAGAATATGGTGTTAAGTGAATTTTCCTTCTATTTGTCTAGCTTGGGTTGATGTTCAAGTTTTTAGACTGACACCAGATCATTATCACCTCTAAGCCCGATTATAACCTTTCCGAAACTGTTAGGTCATATATGCTTCTAGTGATATTGATGATGTCATCGGCATATCCCATTACCTCGGAGCCTTGTTCTGTCTGATGGTCCAGGAGCTCATCAACTATAATTGACCGCAGAAGTAGGGACAATACCCCTCCCTGGGGACAATCGCTATAGGTCAGTACAGTCAATACTCTGTCACCTAGATTCATGGTTATCATTCGGCTCTTAAGCATGACGTGTGTCTATTTCATCGTGACCGATTCTATATCTTTTTTATGAGGAGTGTTGTTGAATGCTCCTACCATAATTAGGAATGCGCTGAGCTCAATTTCTTTGAAGTCTTTAGCCTTTTCAATTTGTCTTACTAGACCTTTGCGGAAGCTCAAATGTGCGTTGAATTCAAAGTGTTGAACGGCTCAAAGGAAACCCCAGGGCAAGGACGGTAGTACGTGACAGGTGGCCGAACTTTTGGCGGCACTTGGGATCCGAGGGGCTACCAAGGTGGACAAAAGCTGAAGCCTCGGTCAGTGGGGCCTTTTTTACGGGCTTTGAGCATATATGTCGTCCGATTGACATACATCTATCAATGGTAAGAAGATCCCATACCTAGTGCACCAGTGTTCCAACAGCATTAGTTACAGCGGACACAAGAGCGCCTTTGCATTACATTAACGCCAGCGTCAGCGAAAGAAGATACACTAGTGCTCCAGCACTCCAACACTCCAACTCCCTTGAGACAGATAGCCTTTGTGAAAAAGTCGACAATCAAAGGTTTCAGCAGATGATCCTGGACGAAATATATTTTTCTTTTGTATTTCACGTATATTGCGAATAGTGTGTTAGTCTGGTTTATTTATTAGTGTAGACGAAGTTTTGCAAATTCGGAAATTTTATGAAATGATTTAGTTGTGATATGGAACTTCTAATGGCAGTAGCGTCCAGACCCATTGAATAATATTGATATTGAAAATTAAAAAAAAGTCATAGCTATATTCGCCGGGATTAAAAATAATGTGATAAGTTTTACCGGGCTTACAAAATTATTACAATTCTGACTCGAATCTCAATTTATCCCATATTAGTCTGAAATAATAATTGTATGTGAATAATTCAGGTTGCTCAGAGTACAATCGATTTTTTTGTAAAGGAAGGAAAAGTAGTACTAGATCTCCACACGGAAAGGAAAGTGATGAATTTTTGGGTGAATAATCCTAAATCGTTATTTTTTTTAAATATTTAATGTTCCAAATAAATTGCGTGATGGAAGCAGAAGATGATGACGTGACGGCACACCATAGGATGATATTCAACTGGGACAAAGAAAGGACACAGGACTTCATACGAAGGTTACGATGTGAGAGGAAATCAGGCAATTGGAGAATCAGCGAAGTAGTTATAAGGCTAGAGGAACGGACGGAGGAATTCCTGGAAATGAACGAAAACATTTATATCGTTGAAGTAGACAAGGGGCAGATTATGGTGTGCTCGTCGCATATTATGCAGTAATTATAATGAACAGAATTTAAAACCAGCTACTGTAATTCTACTTACAGTAGTAGGTGATTTTAAATCCTGGCAGTAAAATAAAATTTCAAAATAAAAGCAAGTGATAAAAAGTTATTGTCCGATAAGCTTTGAAAAATATTATTTAATAAAAATAAATAGTTGTATTAATTGTTGTTGAATTAAAAAGTTAAATAGATACATTTAAATAATTGTTGTCAAATAAATAAGTAAATTGCTTAAAAGATAAATAATTTTAAATTATTTCTATCAAAGGGTTGAAGTTTATTAACTATACCCCATAAGATTACGGCGGCAATCAAAAGAAAAGATAACGACGCAAAAATAAAGGAATACATCAAGAAGAACGTGGATTCAGGAAACATATATTAACAAAATACGACAATAGAGACAGCTTTCCGTTCGATGATCGTCCAGTATAGCATGCTCGTACTGGAAAAGGAGAAAATAAGCAAAATACCGTGGGAACTCAGAAATGCACTGAGACCCACGAATTTCGGAATTAGTTAGATGTACGAAACGATTAAGGTACATAAAGAAGGTCCATAAGACCGGTGGTGGACGCAAGGGGGTCACCAGGGGAATGCATCAGCGAGTATGTAGCATTCATATTAAAAGAATGCAAGGACCAGAGACACAATGTTACCAATTCGATAGAATTAAAAGCGGTCTAACATTTAAAGTAGTTCATCACAAATATGGCATCAATGTATTTGGCGGATAGAAAAATCTATAAACAAGGCCGAGGGTTAGCAATGGCTAGCTCAGTATCACCAATCTTGGAGGATATATTTATGGATGGATTATTTGACAAGACACTCGACAACACGAAACTAAAAATATAATTTTGCGTCAAATGTATAGATGACATCTTGATCTACGGCACGAAGGAAGCTATAGAGAAAATCAGGACAAGCGTGACGAGCAAGACAACAAAGGAGGGAAAACTTTGACGTCACAAAAGAAAGGGAATGCGGAATAACAAAATCCATTAGCTTTCTAGATATGACGATAACGAGGATAAGGAACAAGCTAATAACGTGCTGGTAAAGGAAGGACATAGTGTCAAGCAAGATGCTGAATTTCGCGTCGGAACATGCCCCGGACCAAAAAGCAGCAATGGTAGAGGAATTGCTCAACAGAGCCACGAGCTTGAGCAACAGGGAATTTTTCGTATGGAACGTGGTAAGATGCAGGGAGCTGCTGAAGCAAAACAATTACAATGACGGATACATCAAGGATAAAATAGAAAAAACGTTTAGAACGAAATACGGAAAAGAAATGACTGAAAAATTTAAACAGAACAACGATAACAAAAAGAACGCAACATGGAAAAACATCGTTAAAAGAATAAAAAGAGAACAAGAAACCGGACATACATCGCAAGAATGAAGGATAGAAAGTAGAAGGAAAATTGGAAAAGGAATATCAAGAAACGCTGGAGAAGGATCGTCAAGAGATATGAGAGACATCAACAGGCATACAAACAAGAATAACAAGAGACAACAAAAAGGTGAGAATCGTACAAACTTAAATACCAAACATAATGCAACAAGTAGAAACAACAGTAAGAAAGATCAACGTTGACATAGCACTAGCAAATAAAACAGGAGAAAAAAAAACAAGAAAATTCTTTTCCAATGCTAAATACAAAGGCGGAAAAGGAAATGAGGCAGGGAAAGTGTACACGGTAAACTGCCAATACTGTAGAACGATCTTCGAAGGACAAACCAAAGATTTGTCAACAGTGAGAGGAACTATTGAAAGAAAAGGAAAAACCTTAGCAGGGAGGTATAGGGGAACCAGATATACACACAAGATGAGAGACAGATTCGAAATCATTGGAGAAAACGAAAAAGAAAGGCTAAGAATAAAATTAACACATTTCCACACATTGAGATTAAAAACCATGAAACCAGAATACAATATTATCAACATGGAAATAGGAAGATGATATGATTTCACAATGCCACTACAGAGGGAAATGACAAACGCAATAAAAGCAACGATAGAAATAAGTACCAGGACAGAGAAAACATCTGAAGGCAAAGGAGAAAAAGCGCTTTCACTAATTCTTCTGAATTTTTTTTAGTATCATCTGAGCCTTCAGCCACCCGTAAGACACTGCTAAACGCTGTATGTAATTTTATGCAATGGCGGATATGGCAAGATCCACCAGCATGTAGCAGCCATGCTTCACTATCCATTGCAGTTTGTATTAACATTTGCAAAACTTTCTTCTAAATTTGAGTGAAATTGAAATGTTGCGCTCAGCCGTGAGACTTCCGTGGCGTAGTGGACAGCGTACTTGCTTTCCAGTCAGTAGGTCGTGGGCTTGATTTCCACTCCAGACAGGGGATTTTTTTAAGCACGAATTTTTCAGTTGCTACTGGCGATGAAAAATTATTCGAAATAAAATAGGCAAACGGTGAAAATGTGAAATAGTTCCACTTCAAGAAGGCCTAGATACTCAGTAGATGGTTTCTGTTCGCTTTCTATCATTCAGTTCCCCATAACATCTGCAAATATTTGTCAGTAAACAGCTAGTACAACTGAGCAATATACCAGCTTCTCCACTCGCTACGGTCGTTTTCACTCCCCTTCCCCAACCTTCTCAATCCCATTCCTTCCCTTCATGACTGTTTTTGTGCATTGCACATAAAGGCCGAAATTTCCTATAACACAGGTAATTCTGTAAAAAATAAAATAAAATAAAATAAAATAGAGATCGTATAAACATATAGAAAAAGAAGATTCTCTTCACTAGGAACGAACCAATTTTAGTTTATGATTCTTTTTCTTCGCTTCCTTCTCATGAAACTTCTTCCTCTCCTTCTCTAAGTCTTCCACTTTTTTCTCCTCCATCTTTCTTTTTTTTTCTTTTTTTCCTCCTTTCCTTTTCCTTTTTCTTTTTCTCTTTCCTTTTTTTCTTTTTCTTTTTCTTCTTTTTCTTTTTCGACTCATTCTCCTCCTTCTCTTCCTCCTTCTTCTCCATCTCCTTCTCCATCTCTTTTCTTATCTTCTACACAATTCAAATGTCGACGATTACCTCGACAGTAAAAAAAGTTTTTTTTTCACTTGCTCACTTCCCGTGAATAATTTCTCAATTATTCAGGAGCAACCTTGTTGGCATTCCCTTGAAAGAAATACACAAAAATACACCCTAGACTAATTCGGTGTTAAAATAAAGCACTCAGTAGTCTGTGCCAGAGGTCAAAATAGCCACTTATACGACGTACTTCATACATCTTGCCAAGGTCGGTACAGAAGTAACTAGAAAAACGCTCTCAAGCCTTGCAAAAAATTGAGGAAATGTCCTAAGAGCACGATAATAATACTCAGGCTGAAAATCTATAGAACGGGAACGGTATATACGTACTCAAGTTATGCGCCATACTTGTAGTTATAATTACTTGGACTCGAATAGAAGGTGTCATTATCTCATTAGCACACCGGAATTTACAGCAATGTTCTTTGACAAATTTATTCAAATCATTAAAGCTCTCCTGCTTAGAATAATTCTTGAACGTTCGATCTGATATTCTTACGATTTGAAATCATCGAGCAATAACGAATCTTCTTCGAAAGGATTTAGTCAGCACGTGACGATAATTTTTTTTTTTCTTCTTTGTCGCATCCTATTTCCAGAAATCATTAAAGTGACATTAAAATCCTTTAACATACTTTATTCAATATACCTGTGCATGTGTGTATATTCTACGTTGAATATAATTCGGGCGTGACGGTAGAGTAGAGTTCAGGTTACGTGCTTTTGCATCTGGAAAACGTTTATTTACTTGAAAGCAAGTTCAGAAAGATTATAGAATTCTAAAGGAAAGTGAAAAAAATGCTACCATTAGGTTTAATTGGCCTGGAACTTGTTATCCCTTAAAATAGCAAAGGATTTATACTTTAGAAACAAGGTCTATAAGTTTTATTTACTTTTTTGTGAAAAGTTAATAAGGAGCTTGATAGGGTCACTTGATTTTTGCTCAATGGCGTGTAGAGTTGGGTTCTATTTGAAATTATGTAGAATTTATGGAATCATAGTTTAGCGAAGCCTTCGTTTCGAGCCTTGATGATAATATTTGCAACACGATCGTCGAAAGTAAACATATTATTGAAGAGCTACACATTATAAAGCTTTTCACTCTTTTGTGGATTTTCTTTTGCTAGAAACAGTGGTGTACTTTGCAATATTTAAAACCATAAACTTTTGAAGCATTCTAGCGCCATTTTGCAGAAGAGAGATGTAATTCATACAAAATATTTTTGCATCTTTAGCAATTTAAATATTATTTAAGTTCGATATGACCAATTTAATGTCATTAACGGACGGTATATACCGAAAAGGCGTTAATTTCGAATCAGAAAATTGTGGGAGTTGTTCAAAATAGTTCCCGGAGTGATAAATTGGCTGAAAAAGAGCTTTGCGATTAGCTGGATGGCGAGGAGGTGACTGAGAAAAAAAATGACTATGAAAATTCAATGTATGTACGTCAGAAAATCTAATTGGTTGCGTAATATTCATTATTAATTTTTTTTGCTCGACTCACAACATTTAAATGCAAAGAATTTAAAATCAAAATCAAGGTTTTCCAGTAAAAAAAATCCCAGCAAAAAAAATAATTCGTTAAAGAATCGTCAATAAATTATATTAACGAGCGATTTGATCGTTAACGAGCTTCTTTAACGATCCATTAACGATTCATCAAGCGGTCTAAATGGAAATTCGTTAATAAATTATTTTTAATAATTCATTAATGAATTGTAAAACGCTTGCAAGATATATTAGCATAATCGTTACCAATGAATCCTTAATGTGTCGTTAATGATTTTCAGTTTAATTCATTAAATAATATAGTTGACGATTCATAAACGATATTATTTATGAAACATTAACGATTTATTGAAGAACTTGGGTTTTAAAGCTTAACAAGAGGAGATCGCGATTGCTTCCTATTATGTTGCTTTTGTTTAAGACTTTTGAAAATTTCACGGACACACACCCATAGTCATACGCGGAGGCCTCTGCAAGCTCCAATTGTTCACCATTTGTGTTTGCAATATTTTGAGATATCGACACGAAATAATTTTTGGCTCTATTAATGCGCATGGAGAAATGCAAACTACTTGTTACAGACGAGATCGAAGTGTTTGATTTGCTTATATCATCACACAGTTTATTTATTTCGTGGCATTTCATGCTCGTTTTAAGATCGTTATTTGCGAGCGTTCCTTAAATGGTTTGCTTGGATAGCTATTTAAAAATGTAATTCTACTAATTTGGAAAACTTTCTAACCTTCCTCCGTTTTTCGGTCATGTGAAAAAAAAACTAAAGCTTTCTCAATAAATACAAAATAATATTTGCAAATAAAATTTGCACTTTTATTTATTTATTTTTTTTTTAAGAATCTTCCTGCAAGAAAGTGTTAAAAACTTCCAACCAATAACATTACCATTAAACCAGTTCCCCCACCAAAGTTTTGACTGAATGATTTAATGATATTAGAAAATAAAAGGTTTCCAACGGGCTCGGCAAAATACACAACATTTTCACTTCAATATGTGATTTCGAGTATACGCCCTGCTAATGAATAAAATAAAGTCGGATCCAAGTCAGCTACTCTGAGAAGCGGCACCGGAATGAAGTTATATTAGTATAACCTCCACAGAAACTTTTCTTATCCTAGATATATTTACCATAACATTGAGTAAAAGTACACATACGTATGTGTGTATGCATTTCCTTCTATTAAAAAAAAAAAAAAACACAAGCGCGCTTTTTTTGGTAATAACCAAGTCTCCTTAAGCAAAGCTGAATGTTTCGGGATCTCTTTCAAATTGATGATGCAACGTCCCACTTATTTTTGCCGATCACGCAAAAAATTAAACTAAAATAGCAATTTTTTTTCAAGTGTACGATGAGTGCGCTTTTATCTCTTTGTCAACCCCTAAAATACTATTTTGACAGAGCCCTGGAACTTAGGAGATACATTCAACCCACTTGGTTACAAATACGTGGGAAGACAATATGCCGGTTACGGTGGATAAGGGAGACTATGAGGGCAGGGCTGTTGTCAATTATTGAACGCTTAACTGCGATTACGTACGCAGTACCTAAAGTCAATATTGCATTCCTTTATATATGCAAGTTTGGGTTTAGAAGGAGGGGGGATTGCGATAAAAGGGATGGTTACATTTCAATAATTTTTTAATTGTTTGCTCGAATCACATTCAAAATTCGCTGTGTTGAATATTAGTTTCATAGACAAAGTAAATTTTATGAAATTCTCGGTGTATTTTATATTCTTAAAACCATACATTTGTATGGGAGGGGGTAGAAGAGGTAACCATCAAATTCCTGCCCCTATAGGGGCATAGGACAAAAACCACTCTCTTCCACAAGGCGCGATCCTGAGCATCGGCCTTAAGCTGTTGCTAGGACTTGTTTATTCCTCTGGCCTCCTGCTCAACTTCTCGCTTCCATGTGTTACATGGTCGTCCAACCCGACGCCTTCCTTGAGGTTTATAATCCAGAGCCTGTTTTGCGATGTTTCGCTCTGGTTTCCTCAAAGTATGACCGATCCACTGCCACTTTCGCCGTTGAATCTCAATACCTATTTTAGTCTGGCGAGTTGTACTCCAAAGTTCGTCGTTGAAGATTACTTCTGGCCAGAATATTCCTAAAATGCGCCGGAGGCATTGGTTTACGAAAGTCTGTAGTTTCTTGGTAAGTCGAACGGTCACTTTCCATGTAGTACAACTATACAACAACACGGATTTGACGCATGCGTCAAAAACTCGCAGCTTCGTGCGAAGGGAGAGGTAAGGGAATATCAAAACTTGTGATGCAGTCTTGTAGAGTTTTTGTTATTTTTTTGAAAAGTGTTCGTTCAAAATTTTAAGTTTGTAGCTATTAATTTTTTGTTTATTAGTTGATATATTAGAATTGGTCGAAGTTATACTTTTGCATGGAGGTAGTGGAAGGGCAGAGAGGATTCCAAAACTTTCGATGTATTTTTTTTTAAAATATTTTTAAAATTGTTTGTACAAATTTTCAATTTGATAGCTTTTAATCGTTTGTTGATAATTATTTTCTTAAAAATGTTCGAAAAAAATACTTTTGTGTGGGAGGGGGTAGAAATTTTTGAAGTATTCGACCAATTTCACTCAAACCTGTTTTTATGCGGTCTTTTTTTGTGCGATTTTTTATTTGTGCGATTTTTTTTATGCGTTTTTTTTTTGTGCGGTTTAAGGTAAATTTATTATTTTTACTATTTAGATACAAATTTTTAGGATTTTTATTTTATGTTTATACTCTAGATGAAATCTGAGAGTATTATAAGTTTGCTCTAAAGTTTAAAACGCCAAGAAATAAGGCTCGGAGAAAAAAATGAATGATACAGAACCGGATGTCCGTCCGTCTGTCTGTCCGTCCGTGGCCTCTCTAGCTTGAGAACACGTTGAGCTAGATAGTTCAAATTTTGTACACGTCGTTTTTGACAAAAAAGTAAGGTCAAGTTCGTGAACGGGCCAAATCGCTCCACCCCTTCCATCCTTCCACTCTCTACCACCTCCCATACAAACTGCATATTTTCACTAAATCTAACTCACTAATTTTCTCAGTTTCCATTCAATTTTTGGCGTAAGCATTTTGAATAAAACATTTTTATAGCTACTTTAGCATGATGGGGAAAAAATTAGCTCAATGCTAGCATCCCTTCTAACACTCCCCATACTAAATTTGTTGGGATCACAATAAACTCTATTTCATCTAGAGCATCGTAAGATTGCACTTTACGCGCAATCGTAGCCCTGTTATGTTTAGATATAATCCTTAAAAATGAATCAAGGCAAAAACAAAGCGAAAAGGAAGGTTATTTCCTTAGAAACTAAGACTACGATTTTAATACGAATAGCAGAAGGTGAAGGATCCACAGCTCTTGGTAAAGAGTTCGGATTAGGTGAATCCACTAGAAGAGGCATACAAAAACGTGCAGGTGAAAGAACTAAATCTAGTAATAGTGCCACAAATGAAAGCGCTAAACGAGCATCGTATTCAAGAAACATTTTGATAGAGAAAACGGAAAAGGTGCTCATATTGTGGATTCAAGAATTAACTCAAAAAAGCATCCCCATTGAAAAATGTTCGCATGTGTGTTTTCTAAATCAGATTCCATGAAGTTTGGCGAGATTTCAAGTAGCTGCAAAGCCTCGTGTCTTAATTTCCTTTAAAAAAGCAATTCCTAGTTATTTCATAAATTTTTTAAGTTTTTTTCTATGTGAGATCCACCGCATAAAACAAAAATTTTTTAATTGTATTGCAAAAACTATTTTTTGTAGCTACTTGTGAACTTTTGTGCGATATTTTTTTATGCGTTTTTTTTCATGCGGTCCCTATCCACCGCACAAAAACAGGTTTGAGTGTAATATCTTAAAACCTTAAGCATTGTTTTGATGTATTTTACAAATTTTCAAGTTTTTAACTTAAAATCTCAATCAAAAATATTTAAATTTTTGTGTGTTTTTTTTTCAATACACGTGAAACACCTAGTCCAGGCTAGGGCCATCCTTTGATGGATAACAGTTTTAGTTTAAATTAAAAATTTTTCTTTATGTATATTAAATGGATGTATGCACGTGAAAAAATTTAACTTTGTATTTTTCACCACAGCCCTAAAAAAAATAGTGAAATTTTTCGATATTTTGGCCCACTACCTCGTTCTCCTTACAACCCTCATCTTAAATTATTTACAAAAATTATAGATCATATAGTTCTATAATTTGATAACATTTCAACTCAATACCTGTTTTGAATTTTGAGATGTAACGGATTGAAATTTTGAAAAGTTCACCATTTTTGAAATGCTCTTCCTTTCCCCCACTACTTTTATAACCAAATTTTATATTTATACTCTAGATGAAATCTGAGAGTATATTCTGTTTGTCTTACCGTTTGTAACGCAAAGAAATAATGCTCGTACAGAGCCGCCAAGGGTACAGAAATATTTGTTGTCTCTCAAGAACCTCGATTCCGAGTTGCTGTCTGTCCGTCTGTGCGTCTGTCTACAACATAACTCTCGAACGCTTTGAGCTATCGTGCTGGAATTTGTTGTGTGTCATTTTTAGCAAAAAAGTAACTTTAAGTTCATGAACGAGCCATATCCCGCCCACTCTTTCTACCCCTCCCATACAAATTTCATGAAATTTCGAAATTTAAAGAAATTGATTTTTCCCCGAATCCATTTCAGCTGTTGACTTGAAAATTAGGTCATAGTATAATGATGGAAATATTATTAACCTCAGGAAACATTGGTCTGATTTCCTTACTTCCTCTACCACCTCCCATGCAAATGCACAACTTTCAAAAATGTATTTGTGTTTGCATTGCAACTAGCAAAGCTAAATGAACCAATTTTTGTCATAATTAATTTTATTATAATTGCAACTAATTTTGGGAAAACTATAAACTTTACCTCACTCCTTTTACCTCCTCCCGTACAAATTTTACGAAATTTCGGAATTTCAATTAAATTAGTTTTCTTCAAAACCGTCAAAGCTATCAACTTTAAGTTTTATGAAAAATATATTATTTCAAATGTAATTGATGTCAATTTGGTTTTGATTCCGATATTCCTTCTACCCCCTCCCATACATATGCAGAATTTTGGTAATTTAACCGATTTTCATAGAAAATAGAAGAAGTAGAAACTTGAAATTTTGCCAGAATTTGTCCCTTAATAATTGTAATAAATGCTAAAAAAAAATATCGCTTTCACCTCACTCCTTCTACCACCTCCCATACAAATTTTTGTATTGGAATTTCAAGAAAAGTTTTTCTCCTTCGAACATATGAGAGCTATCGACTTTAAAATTGTAACAAAGCAATGTGATTAGGATGTTGATAAGAAGATTCAAAATCATAAAAAATCTCCCACTTTCTCTGCCACCTCCCAACGCCCAATCATAATTCTGTCATGTTTTTCTTTTATTTTTCTAGTATAGCTTAATATACGTTCTAAGTTTCAATTATATAGCTTAAGAGATAGATATTAGTTTCTTAGTGCTTTTCTCTGAACCCTACTCCTTAAAATTGTTGGCCTCCCTTGAAGTGGATTATAGTGGAACTGTATGCTAGCTGATTCGTTTTAAGATACGAATTTTTTGGATCAAATAGTTCTGAAGACATAATCATTTGAAAAAAAAAAATTCACCGAAAATTTGTTTTAGCCCCCCCCCCTTCATCTCCTCTCCCCCCTCCACCCCACTTTTCGGACCAATTGGTTAAAAAAATTAAATTATTTTTAGAGTTTGTCCCACAACCCTCTCTATACCTATGCTGATTTTCAGCTTCCTATCTTCGTTCGTAGTGGAGATATTAATAAGTAGTCTTAGACACTTTCCCTCCCATCGTTCCATCTGACACTCCACAAAATTTAGATAGATGAAGCGCGAAAAAACCAAATTTCAAGGTAGAAAATTTTTTCTGTGTCGATCACAACACTTTATTATTAGAATAATAAAGTAAAATTAGATTTTATTTTTTTCGATTTGACGATCATTCAACAATTCAATTCATTCCTGTAAAGCTCTGTTACTACTTCTCGCCTGCTTCCACAAGTACACGTACGCAAAGGAAATTAAATTGATATCGTGTTCATGGAGCATGGCTATTTTGGATAAATTCCGCGTCATAAATCCTCCTAAATTGTTATTCAGAGTAATTACGAAACACGAAGTATGCCGAATATCATTTGAGCGTACTGCTTTTATCGACAATTAAATAAAATTTAGGCCAGTTAAAACATTAAAAGTCATAAAATGGTTTATCCTTTCGTCGAATCACCTGCAACCGTTTACCACCAGCTATTATAAAAAAATTAACGATAATATCATTGCAATACAATTTTGAATGACATGAAAACATGGACAGGCGGAATCGTCACTATACCCATAAATAATCCATTTCGATAA
Source organism: Chorisops tibialis (assembly GCA_963669355.1). NCBI lineage: Eukaryota > Metazoa > Arthropoda > Insecta > Diptera > Stratiomyidae > Chorisops > Chorisops tibialis. The sequence goes on from OY770262.1 coordinate 294,043,922, forward strand.
TTTTCAATCAATATTGCGTTATGATTCCATTTTATTGCCCCATTCGTGCTCTACCATGAACTATGACTGAAGTGGTCGTAAATTGACCGAATGATACAAACATTTCAAACTGAAATTATGTGTGTTTGCCGTAGTGTGATGTTATACCGTCGACGGCTAATAATACTAAACAGATTCTTCCACGGCAACATCTCGTGCAACCATTTACAACACAAAGTTTGTTTCATGTTTTACTTTATTATTTTAACCCTGAAAGAATGTTTTTTTCACGTCCAGGACTAATTAAATTTAAAAATGCAATAAAAAAGCATAACAGAATTATGACTGTGCGTCAAGCCAAATTACGCGATACTGTAGGTGGAATTGAGCCAAATACACTAGAAATTATGTTGTCTCAAAGACTTAAGAATATTCAATAATAGTGACATTTGCATTGGGGGTGGTAGAAGGAGTGAACTGAAGTTTTCAAGTTTTGAATATGACACTGATTGTGTGTGCAAACGTTTTGTACTGAATTTAATTGTTGTAGCTTTTATAATTTTCAAGAAAATTAATTCACTTGTCTGAATTGTGGCATTTGCATGGGAGGTGAAAGAAGGACAGGAAGGATTCGAAAAATGTTAAAACTATTACCAGAGATAAGTAAAGACATAAAGATATCTCATTGTATGGAAAAAAAGGTCACACCTAGTAAAAGCTCCCTTAGAAGCGATCGGATACATGCATTCACAACGAAAGGAATTCGTATTTGCGTATTTGTTAGTTATTTTTGTACGAAAATTGAATTCAACAAGAGAACCATGTTCCTTTTACAATTTTTTAAGTCTAGAGGAACTGAGTTGCCTAGAATTATACCCATATTGCTTTTGCTTTTTCCGATAGCGAGATGAATATAGATGAATATTTGATGTCGACGAAATTCCTCTATAAATTGGTCGGTCTTCATACATAGAAATAGAAATGTGCAACTAAGCGATTTTAAGCGATTAGCTAGGGTATAGCCTAGTAGGTAGTGTGTTGGTCTTGTAATGTGAAGGTCGTGAGTTCAAATCCCGGTCGGCGCAATATATAATTCCGGCACATTGCTGCTTAGATATACCTTGGTCAATCTAAGAAAATGAAAAAATTCGTAGAAAGAGGGTTGTGCGAAGGGCTAACAACCCTTCCACAATAAGTAATGAAAAATGTTAAGAAATCTGATTATCAGGAGGCCAAGGTCCGATTTGGGCTGTAGCGCCATTGTAGTAGTAGTAGGAGCGATTTTAAGTCCACTCATTCTGAATTTTTCTAGTACCCAAAATAGTTTCGGGTTATGAACGTGGTTTTCCATAGCGATATGAAAAATTTCGCTCTCCTTCTAAAAGTTTCGGGATTTTTAATGCGATATATATGATAAAATAGCTGAAATAGAAAAGATGAATATTTCACGTCCAGAATAAAATGATCACCAGTACATCCTGTATTATTGCTCATTCAAACTCAACAAAATACTCACCATTATTTTTTTTTTATAATTTTTGGGAACGAAGTTTTTCTAGACTCAGTGAGGATCGGATCAATATTTTTTTACGTTAATGGTATTCACATCATTATACTTTGACCTAATTTTCAAGACGATAGCTTAAACAGTTTCGAAAAAATATCAATTTTTTAAAATTTCTAAATTGCTTGAAATTTGTATGGAAGGGGCTATAAGAAGTATAGGATGTAGCACGTTCATGAACTTAAAGTTTCTTTCTTGCTAAAAACGACAGAAAACAAATTTCAGTACGATAGCTCAAAGCGTTCGAGAGTGTTGTTGTAGACATACGGGCAAACTGACAACGCTAAGGCAAGCACAATATACTCTCATATAAATTTAAAAGCTTTCATTGAAATATGCAAAAATTTTCACGGGAGGCAATAAAAGGAAAAGAGTGAAGTAAATAATTTATGAGACACTTATTGCAATTATTATAAAATAAATTCTGGAATGAATTCATTTTGCTTCCTTATCCAGTTCTGTAAGAAAAAATCATGTAAATGTATTTTATATATTTGTATAGGAGGTGGTGGAAGGAGTAATGCTACCAGATTTGGTGTAGATGATATTCAGTTGGAATTACTACTTTTAAAGTCGATTTCTTAAGCAGTTTCACAGAAAACACATTTCTTCAACCATTCAAATTGTAGAATCATACAAATGTATTTTATGTATTTGTATGGGAGGTGGTGGAAGGAGTATTGCTACCAGATTTGATGGTGATGTTATTCGTATCAGTTGGATTAACTTTTAAAGTCGATTTCTTAAACAGTTTCACAGAAAACAGAGTTCTTCAAGTTTTCAAATTATGGAATAATTGTATGAGAGGGTTAGAAGGAGGGAGAATGAATATCGCTCACGAAGTTAAAGTTAAAGTTATTTTGTTAAAAATGACTTGAATAAAATGTCCGCTTTACTCGTTCGAGAGCTATACATACAGCAGACTGTTGATCAGTCTAAATCGAGATTTATGATAGACTAAATCGTGGATTCGCCAGGAAAATACTATCCTGTAAGAAAGGCAGAACTGCATTCTGCCACGTGCATCATAGTACGGAAAGTCGACGGCTGACTTGAGTCCATTAGCTGCCGAATAAGCAAAATGTGCAAATAGGCAAAATGCGCAAATTCCAAATTCCAGTTACAAAAATCCATGTTCTTCTCAAGATAATTTTTTTTTTATACACTTAAGCCAAGGTGCACAAGCATCGTGCCAAAAAGCTTCGTGATATCTTATGTCTAAAAGTGCTATCTCGAACGATCCTAGGGGCTCAGGTGACATCCCTTTGTAAGTTAACCTTACATTTGTAGTGGCAGGTATATGAATGCAAAACTTTTTTCTCGCCATGTTCTTGAGATAAAAATTGATTAACAATACTTTTCAATTGTTGAATTTTCTTGGAAGTGGTGCCTCTGTCGACGTATAGTCAGCTGAAAGCATTTTTGGCGAAGTGATAATGGAATATGAAAATATTTTGTTATTAGACCAACTATCTCCAAGCCCTTCTTCAATGAGAGTAGAGGAAGGACTAAACTAAGGGCACCAATTGTTGAAGAAACCGAAGCATTTCTTCAAAAATTTCACTTGACTGATTTTCAGGTGCCTCAAAGAGACGTGTTTGAGCAAAAGTTGCTAGAGGTACAACACCGAAAGAGGTCCGCCGACAAGAGCGTTGTATGATGCTAAATTATTGCTGCCAAGAAAGAAACAGATCTGATGGTAGCACAACAGAACAGGTCTCAACCAAGGTGCAAAGAGAAACCATAATGTATACTTAGAAATTAATCAAACCGATATAGAAGAGGTTGTATGGCAGAGCGTAAAACCCAACCCGATACCACCTAGCACACCCAAAGTCTCATTTGGAGATGTTCATCACATATGATGGTAACGATTCGAAACTTTCAACACCAAAATATCTCAAAACATCTTCCTCCGGAGGTTGATCCATCTGACAACAATTTTTTTTCGATGGTTAGGCAGACAAAAACTAGTCTTCAGAACTAATACATGGCAAGTCGTCCGTTGCGGACAGACATTTGTTTTTTCTATTTAGGTTGCAGGCGTAATTAAAATCCAGTGTCTTTTCCTGAACTTCTCAGAAAGTCAAGTGATGATCAATGGGAACAGGATAGGAACAGGAGGAATTTTACCAAAGCTGACGGACAAAAATAAGAAAACTTACTCCTCCATAACGACGAGGACCGAGACAACCAGGCTGCCAGGCTGCGTTTTGAACCTGGCACGACTAAAGGCAAAAGATAGAAAGCCTCTATTCGAGCTGCCTTTGGAACCTCCATCGGTAAAAAAGTTGCAATCAACTAAACTATTCTCTATAACACCAACGTAATAAAAAATTGCAAAGGCGATATTAGCTATCATTTCTTGCAGGTATACTGAAGCTCACTTCGACGTTGCCCTTATAACCTTATTTATTGCTAGATTATGAGTGAGGGATAAAAATAGGCGCCCCGAACGGGTATCAAACAAGGCTGCATATTATCACCAGCCATGTTGCTGCCTGTAATAAATGAAATTTTGTAAGCTACACTAAAAGGTGAGAAAATTAAAAGTCTTCATTGGGGACTGTTTAACATTTTAAGTCACCTTGATTATGATGATGACGTGTGTTTGGATCCACATAACCGTTCGGACTTGGAGTCAAATGTTCGCTCGTTGCATTCTAAATACTCATTCAAAGAGGCAGGACTGGAAATAAGGGATGTATCAGCAAGAAGTGAACGATTTATTCCCAAGGCCCAATCAAAGAACGTACGGTACTGTTGGTGGTCCGCCGGCTGCAGGTCTTGAGTCTATTGGACATTCTATGCATGCAGAGTCAAATCTTTCGTCAATATTCGAACACGCCGATTGTTCTTAACAGAAAAGATGTGAATAAGGAGCAACATTTTGGTCTCCTAGCAAGCACGCTTCCGTGGCTTAGTGGGCAGCGTACTTGCTTCACAATCAATAGGTCGTGAGTTCGGTTCCCACTTTAGACATTAGAATTTCTCTAAGAACGAATTTTCAGTTGCTACGGGCGATGTAAAATTATTCGAAATTAAATGAGCAAACGATCTAAAAGTGAAACAGTTCCACTTCAAGAAGGTATATTTACTCAGTAGATGATTTCCGTTCACTTTCTATCGTTCAGTCCCCAACAACATCTGCAAATATTTATTAGTAGCAGCCAGTATAACTGAAAAAAATATACCAGATTCTCCACTCGTTACGGTCGTTCTCAATCCCTTTTCCAATCCCATGACTGATTTTGTGCATTGCACATAAAGACCGAAATTGCCGTTAACACAGGTCGTTCTGTAAAAAACAAAAATATTGTCATCATATATGGCGGTGCCGAAAAGGATGACTTTTGTGAACCAATGCCTTCGTCGTATTTTAAGGATATTGTGGCCAGATATTATCTACAACGATGAACTCCGGACGGACTAAAATAGGCACTGAGATTCAAAGACGAAAATGGCAGTGAATCGGTTACAATTTGAGGAAACTAGAGTGACACATCATCAAACAAACTCTGGATTATGATTCTCAAGGAAGAAGACGGATTGGTCAACCATGCAGCACATGAAAGCTAGCATTTGTGCCGGAGGGCAGAGGAATAAACAAATCCTGGCGACAACTTAACACCGATGCTCGGTGTCGCGCCTTGTGAAAGTAACTGTTTCGGTCCTATGGTGGTCGATTCATTCATTGACTTACCGAAATAAAAACAACAATGTACCACAAATACTTCAATGCTTGCAACCTTTCTTCCCTCTCATATGATTTTATCAATATAAATTATACCCAACTTCTTGGAATTTACTACAGTTGTATAATTAATGTCCTGTACAGAGAGTTTTAAATGTGAATCAAGAGATCAATTAAAAAAATGTAACAGCCATTCACATCTGCTAGCACTCCACCCATTTGCCATACCACCTTACAAGTTCTCAATTGCACAAATAAATGAATGATATGCTCAAAATAGGTTCTAAAGCTATTAAAGTGCGCCAGTAAAAATTAAACAAGTTCATTTTAAATTGTAATTCTTGGCTTCTCACTAATTCTCACTAATTGTCGCTTTTCTATCTCCAATTGACTAACGCGATGGTCCCCGCGATCACGCGATCTTTACTCTTTCGTTTCCCAATTCAGACTGACTATACCGTCGCAAATGCTCACCTTTTCATATAGTTATTGTCGGCCACTTTTGCTCGCCAGTCGCCTGTCTACTTTTGATCTGCTTTTTGCCTGCTTTTCATCTGCATTTCGTTTGCTATTCGCCTGCTTTTCGTCTGTCTGCATTTCGTCGGCTTTTCATCTACTTTCCACCTGCTTTTCGTCTGTCTACTTTTCGCCTGGTTTCTTCTGCTTTTCGTTTTCTTTCCATCTGCTTTTCGTGTGTCAGATTTTCATCTACTTTTCACCTGCTAGTCACCTGGTTTTCTTCAGTCTGCTTTTTCGCCTGATTCTGTGTACCCACGAGCAGTTTGAGGTCACAAGCAATTGATGATCGAAAATTGTCTATGATGTGTGCGTTAAGACTACGAACACCTGACGAACGACCAGGGCTGACATGCAACACCATTGATATTAGTTTGAGATAAGTGTTAAATTATTGGAAATATCTCGTACCTAGAATCTCCTCGTCTCCCTATCTACTACAACCTCAACCTGCACATTAACTTTCCACACATTCCCAGCTTGTTCCAGAAATAATAAATTTGCACTCGACTTTTTGGCATATTTATAAAACTGCTACATATCAAGCATTCACATCTTAAAGTCATCGTCTAACGAAAAATTAATGGACTTATGTTTCACCTTATATTCAACGAAGATAATCTAAACACGGGTTCCTCATGTTCTTACCTGATTCACGTTAAATTTAAGATGAAACTTGACAGACCTTTTTGAATAATTAACATCACTTAACTCCACGCCGCAATTATATATTCCGTCTCCTGAATTGGGGATCCCCGACCTAATCCAAAGGAATCGCAGTTTACTTGATGAAACGATTGAAATTAATGGTCTCATAATGGACGGAAACCTTGAGTGCTTATCGGGACGAATTAATTCGTCGTATAAAAGGTGGCCCATGCCATCCTTCATTATCGATCATACGCTAAATACTTTTATCGTCGTCATCGTCGCCACCTTCCTTCAGAAATTCTTGTCATTATCATTCGGGACGAAAAAAGAAAAGAAATAACAAAAACAAAACACAATTCAAAATAAATAGCGCCCTAATCGACTTCAATGGATCACTGTGCGACAGACTTTTGCGTTTCGACGGTTTAATTTCAAATTTGCATTTGTCACTTGATATGTGTCTTTAGGGCGTTTTGGACAATCGCAATTTTGATTGGTGGCTCGGAATTAGGGTTTGCGGTAGTCAATTCGATTACGATTCGATCCGAATATATAAAACGATGTCGTTCCTTAAAGCCACGCTATAGGGTAGTAAGGAGAAAAAAGCGTTCCAAATGCGTATTTATGTATCCAATGGAAATTTTTTTAGATGTGGTATTTTGCATACTGAGCCTGTTATACATTTTTGATTGTATGATTTCCCAATGGCGGCTAAATTATAAATTCAAAATTTTTCCTTTTTTCATATCATGCGAGATTTTCAGCAAATTTCATTTCAGAGAGAATGTTCTGAAGAAGAGCCTGAAAAAGAGGGAGCTGGTCAACAATGTCTTGTTGTGAGTTCGAACAGGATAGATACGTCTCAGCTAGGTTAACTATATGGTACAGTCGACTCTTGGCCAAGATTCGATACTGGGAGATAATTTCCTTGTTATAAGTATTTAATTTCAGCCAAAGCTAAGGTGTAGCTTAGTGGGTAGCGTTTTGTTCTATAATGGGAAGGTCGTGAGTTCAAATATCGAACGGCGTATGATTCCAGATGGCTGCCTTCTTGGGTATACCTTGGTCACCTCAATCTACAAAAATGAAAAATTCCACAAAAAGTAATAAAAATTTTTTTTGGAGAACCTGCAGGTCAAGACGCCAAGGCCCAATTTGGGCTATAGTATCGCTGTAAAAGAAGATAATTTCAGGCAACATAAGTTTTGAGGGTTATACATATGTATATTACATCAGGCAGAGTACAATTTAATTGTTTCAATTGTTTATTTCTTTGAATTTTTGAGCCGTTTTTTTGGTGAGTGAAATCGAAATTAATTCACAAAATAGAAAATAACCAACTGTTTCTTTCTCTGCTTTAATTTCTTTCATTTCAGTTTTTGCTATAATGTAAGAAAGCAGATAGCAGCTTTTCACAAAATATATCTTAAATTAACATATTTCACTTCTAAGAAAGTTTATCTATGCAGCTACTTGTCGTTTTTATTATCAGATGTAAAAAAAGGACGAGATACATAGGCAGAAATGAATCAGAGAAGAAAATATCACCCTCATATTAATTTTCATTAAGTGTAAAGCTTCACATACCTTGAACAATTTGTGTATCCAAAAAACTTTCCGTCACTTCAATTTTCGGTTGTTTCAGCTGAAATTAAAGTAAATCCAAAACAAAATTAACGTTCCAAAACCGCAACAGATCAAAATGTTAAAAGTTTTAATTAAAAAATTCAAGCATAAGAAAAAAAATTGATTTACCGCCAGAACATATGCGCTATCACTAGCTGACATTCCCGAAGAAGCAAGCTCGTATCCATCTAAAAGGAAATTCATAATATAAAGCCAAGCCGAATAAACTACATAAGATAAATGAAATCAGCTCAGAAATGCTTCAAATAACTTGAATTTAACAAAAAAAAATATATAAAAAAAAACAAATATGAAAAATATTAGACAGATACTAACCTCTTGATCTCATCACAATTCTCGGCAGACAAGTGGACACACAGTGATGACATTGCGACGTCAGTTCTCCTGGTCCCAAGGGATGACAGACGACAGTTCCCATGGAATAAGTCAGTACGTTGTTCTTTATAGTTCTCAAAATTTAATCATTCAATACGGCCAAGAAAATAACAAAAGTAAAACAAAAACTGAAAATCCTATAAAACAAACAGCCTGAAAGCGATGGACAAGGGTTTAAAGGAAAAAAGGGAAAAGAATTTTACAAAAACAAAAGCTTACAGATTTCTTAAGTATATTATAAAACGAAACTAATCGAAAAAGGACACGAAATAATCGAATCAATAATGTGAAGAATCAAAAACAAAATCAAAATGATATCAAATCAATTCCAGTCTCAGTCTTCGTGACGAGTCGTTTTAGCGGCCTTACTGATGTTTTCTTAGAGTCCTTTTCTGATCTGAAACAATAAGCATTTACGTTACATAAGAACGTATCCTTTTTTTATATGGAAATACTTTGAGTCATATAAATGTGTGCTTAAGAGCAATTTCCTAAACGACAATTGGCCCCCATTTCAAGGATACATTGAAAGAAATTGTCGGCCATAAACGATATCTGGATAAACTGAATAATTTAGAGGAGCTTCTAGTTTACGAGTAGCCAGATGTATCAGGATATCAAAATATAATTTTCCCTTAAGTCAGTTCATTTGTTGCTGGCAGGGAGTTTTTTGCTTCTTCCTTATTTTGTTTGCCCTGTTTTATTTAGATCGTCGCTTTCTTAGTTTGGTTAGGGAATAAGCGACCAGAAATATATATTTTCAATGATTATCTTTTTTTCATTTTGCCTTACTCTATTACGTTCGGATTACTTTGCCTGGACACTTGGGAAATCTGTTGAGGAATGAACCTCACTTTGACTGTATATGAGGAAAAAACTTGATTTTTAGATGAGCTTTCACTTTGTTACTTGTAGTTGTTGGAGATCAATTCAATTATGGACAAGTCATGGTGCAAAGTTCGAAAATTTATTAGGTCAAATTATTTTAATGTGTTGTGGTCAAAGTCTACTTAAAGGAAATGCATTGGTTAATAGTTGTAGAATTTAATACCCTACTATTGCGCTTTACTCCTGTAAGAAAGCCAAAAGAAGGAAATGGGGAATGCATCCCAAAGTAGTGCATTGGATCTACGTTGCCGTCATAACCCATTTTGCTTTATGGTGTGATTGTGTGATGGACTGCCTTTAAAACAGAGACATTCCGCACTCTCTTCGGCAAGGTGCAATGGGGCTCTGAGAACAGTTCCCTACGCAGCATTAGAAGAATCCTTTCATCTGCTACCTCTCGACAGTATTGGTAAACTGATGACTGGAAGTGCAGCCGCCCGCTTCAAACAAACTCGCCAGTTGACCTCTGAAATTATCACTACATAATTCTGCAAGGGGGAGGAAGAGTCCATATCCTTCAATACTGATGGCTCCAAATCTAGAAGTGGATGTTGTTTTCTCCGCTTTGCTTAACAATATCTTTCCGTCCTCCGAATCGTTGTAGTGTGCTCCAAGTAGAAGTGATGGTGATAAAAGAAGGTTTGGCGTTTAGCGGAAGGAGTCTTTCGCGAATCATGGAAGCTCCAACATTTGGTACTGTTACCAAAAGGAAACAAGCCTCCTGGAGAACCATCGTCTTATCGCCCAATATGTTTACTTGACACGTTGGGAAATATCCTTGAGCGAATTATAAACAATAGACTGCTCGTAATATCAGAGGAGAAAGGATCACTGTTACACCACCAGTTCGGATTTAGAAAATCCCATTCAACTATTGGCACCTATTGACGCCATAAAAATTGTAGTCGATACTGCAAGAAGAAAGATGGCGATGGAGGATAAAGAAATATTGTGCAGTAATAACAATGGACATTAAGAATGCCTTTAATTCTGCAGATTAATCACTTATATGGAGCTCATTAGCCGGGATGGATACACCATGTTGAGAATAATTTCAAACAATTTCACGAACTGGAAGTTGATGTACCAAACTGATGACGGGAGTCCCACAAGAATCGGTACTAGGTCCTCTCCTTTGAAATATCATGTACGATGGAGTTCTTCGACTATCGTTACCGCAAAGAGTGAAATTAATCGGGTCGTTGTTACCATGGCTAAGCACATCCACGAAATAGAGTCAGCAACAAACGAAGCAGTATCAAAAATTAAGGATTGGCTAGAGTCCGCTCGCTGAACTAGCTGACCACAAAACGGAGGCTGTTTTAATAAAAAGTCGAATACGTGAACATTCAGGTCAGCGTCAGATCCAAGGAAGCAATTAAATATCTAGGAGTTATGCTCGATTAATATTTAAAGTTCACGCGAACTTCACGAGCAAAAAGGCGTCACAAATGCAGACAGCACGAGTTCTGCCAAATATCGGCGAACCTGGATATGCCAGAGGAATTCGACTTTTCAGAGTCAGCTCGGCCCTCCCCAACAAGGAAATAGATGTCATCAACGTATAGTATCAGCTAGGGTGTACCCTAGTGGGTATCGTGTTGGTCTACAATGCGAAGGTCGTGAGTTCAAATCCCGATCGGCGCATAATTCCAGGGCACTGCCTCCTTGAGTCTACCTTGGTCACCTCAATCTAAAAAAATGAAAAAATTCATTGTGTGAAAATATAACAACAATTCCACAATAAGTAATGAAATATGTTAAGGTCAGGATGCCAAGGCTTGATTTGGGCTATAGTGCCATTGTAGAAGTAGAAGAAGAACATATAGGCTGCGCAATAAAAGTAATCAGCAGTTACCGAACAATATCGGGCGAAACAGCCTGTGTCGTAGCCGGAATGATCCCATTGACATTCTCGCGAATGAAATGCTAAGGATCGACGAAAAAAAATCCTCGATCCAACAAGAGGCAGTTGTTGCCAGAAAAATAAAAGAAGAAGAAAAGGCAACATCAATTGCTATGTGGCAAATCAAGTGGGACGACGCTACAAAAGACAGGTGGACCTATAAGCTAATCCCCGTAATTGAGGTCAGAACAAAGTGAGCGTATGGGGACTTCAACTATCACCTCACGCAGTTCTTTCCAGGTCTGGATGGAAATTTGCACACTCGTAACTAAAGTGCAAAAGGATCTTCGGAGAATCGGGAGAGAAAGGAGAGCAGAGGTAATGTAAGGAGCACTGCATAAAATGTTAGCTAGCCCCGCGATGTAATACCTAACGGCCGTCTCGCGAGCAGAGTGGTTGAAGTCTGTATGCGGGAGTGTGGTTTAGTACGCAGGCTCACATCGGTTGACAATTCTCTGTGAGGATCAGGTATGTGAATCGTGCATACCAATGGCACGGGACTCCCCACCTCCAAACTAGAAAGAAAAAAAATCATCGGCGATCATAAATTGCTTGTGATCCCTAACTGCTCGCGCGAACTTAGAATTAGCATTGAAGACCGACTGGAGGATGAAAAGAAAATGATTCATAGAAACAGCAGAGATGGCCTACTGATGGACGTAAAGAGACCGACAAGAACGATATAAAAATGCGAGCGTTTGTGATGAAAGAGTAAGTTTTGAGTTGATATTTGTTCAGGAGAGTTGTAACTGGGAAGTGAGTAGGGGAGTCGGAAGGTGAGTGCGATCGATGGCCGGGACTAGTGAACATGTGTGTCGTGTGGTTGGCGGTCGGGGTAAGTAAGCGAGTAGTCCTGTGATCGACAGGCAGAATTTAGTAAGCTATTAAGTCATGTGATAGACGATGTAGATTGATAAGCGAATACGTCGTGGGTTCGACGGGGGAGATTCAGCAAGCGAGACAGTCCTGTGATCGACAGGCAGAGGTGACTAGTAAGCAAGTAAGTCCTTTGATCGACAGGCGGGAGGAAGTCCTGTGATCGACATGCACGTAAGTCGTGTGAACGACGGTGGAGATTGGTAAGCGATACTTTGTGGAATTGACGGTGAAAATACAGTAACCGAGTAAGTCCGTGCTTCACATGCCGAATCCAGTAAGCGAGTACGTCGTGTGATCTACGGTGGAGATTGGTAAGCGGATACGTCATGGAATCGATGGTGGAGATTCGGGAAGTAAGTAGGGCCTATGACGGATAGGCTGGAGTAAGTTCTGTGATCGACAGACGGAATTCAGTTGGCGAATAAGTCGTGTGATCGACAACAGTCGATAACAGTCGGGATTGAGAAGCCGATTAAATTGCGTGAACGACAGAGCAATGAGTGCGAGTGCCGAGGCGAAATATTGTGAGCGAAAAGTATAAGAGCAATTTAGTTGAAAGCGATTAAATAAAGTTCACGTTTATTTTAATTTAAAGAAAACTAGTTACATTTTTATTTTAAATCCAGCGACTCAGCACACTCCAATATGTAACCTAACCTATCTCATACACTGGACTGTTTTTTTACATAATGATTGAAATCTGAAATAAATAAATTGCAATATTTGTAAGCCATCTCTTTTCGAAATTTTCAAACTATTCTACTGAAGTCAATATTACATATAAATAAAGTTACAATTACTTAACGGAAATTACTTGTCATCTACAGTAGTAACCACAAAGCAAAATATTGAAATTAAATTCAATTTCATTTTATTTTTAATCTGTTATTCTATTTTCAGATTTTGTTTAAATTAAATTTCATTATTAATTTCTGTAATTACATTGCGCTAAGTGGAGCGCAACGTTATACATATATTGCATTGAAATCGGATATTTTATCTGGCGCCTAGTATGGTCGAGTAATATCGAATATGTAAGGGGATAATTCAAAGAAACAAATAAGTTGTGCATCAAAGCAATTATGATTCATATTATGATTGTGTATCATGTTTCTATAATTGAATAATAATCGAATTCGAATTGATAGCCTTATTATTGAAAAATATTCAAATTCAAGATGAAAGTTTAAAAATGCTTTTTGTTAAGCTTTGAGCAATATTGCCTTATAAATTATTAAAGTCATATCAGGACAATATTTTTTAGTGATTTTTTACGCTATTTATTGCGCATTATGCAAACGAAAAGTTGGTCGATTTCAAATTTATTGCAAAATTTAGTTCATTTCAAATTTTAATTTACCGTCACAGTACAACAAAGAAAAATTTCAACAGAGATAAAGATTCTGCAAGGAATTGTGGGGCTGCATTTGTCCAGGTGGTAATATTTTATTGCACCACAAGTTGATACTTCATGTTTATGAAAACTTGAATCAATTATATGATTAGGCATAATACACTATAAATGGATGTTACCTCAATTTCTTTGAAGTATTCAAATTCAAAATTTATTTGAAAAATGTTAGAGGCAGTGGGAGGAAGTTATTATATAGAAATTATTATCTGATTATAGTACATTTTTGAAACAATGTCATTTTGTATGGAGGGGTAAAAGGGGTGGTGCGATTTGGGCTATTCACTAACTTGACCTTACTCTTTCGTCAAAATCGTTGCGTCCAAAATTTTAACTTTCCAAGCCGATTGGCTCTCTAGCTAAGAAATATACATACAGACAGCATTCACTTTTTCTTCTAGGCTAATTTCTTAGCATTATAAACTTTACGGCAAATTCAGATTTCATCTACAGTACAAAAAACTGTCCCACCCCAAAAACTAACAGTTAATACACTCCTCCACTTTATAAATATTAAAAATGAAAGAATATATCCCGCTTATGGAAAGCAGAGCGTCATTGTCAAAATCCCGAAAAAAAGCAACCTTCGAGATTATAGGAATACCATGGACAAGGCACATGACGGCCAATTCTCAATTGACTTGGCGATGCTGGTAGTAATAAATGACAGGACCAGCTAAAAGGAAAGATTTCCGGATTTCACACTGTAATGTTGTATTAAATGTGATGTTTTGGTCTCAGCTGAGTCCTAATTAACCTTCCCACCACTTCTACTTTTACTTCTACAATGGCGCTACAGCCCAAATCGGACCTTGGCCTCCTGATATTCAGGTTCCTTAACATTTTTCATTACTTATTGTGGAAGGGTTGTTAGCCCTTCGCACAACCCTCTTTCTACGAATTTTTCATTTTCGTAGATTGAGGTGACCAAGATATATCCAAGCAGCCAATGTGCTGGAATTACATATTGCGCCGACCGGGATTTGAACTCACGACCTTCGCATTACAAGACCAATACGCTATCTACTAGGCTAAACCCTAGCTTCCCACAACCAATTAATCTTATTCTGTATAAAAATATTAGGCTTTTGTAATTGTCGATCAGTTTGATAATGGTTTCAGCATAGGCCGAAACGTCACATTTAATGAATCATAACAATACAAAATTCGGAAATCTTTCATCTTAATTCAAAATGTACTGTAAAACGTAACAGAACTACGATCAGGCGTAAAGCTTAATCGTGCGATACTCTAGATGAGAGAGAAATTTGTTAATTTTAAGAAATTTGTTAATTTTAAGAAATTTTGTATGGGGAGTGGTAAAAGGTGTGACGGGTTTGAACAAATTTTTCACATCATGATAGAGTTGCTATCAAAATGTATACAAGATTCAAGCTTCAAAAATTTGATAGGTTTTGAAAAAATTAGTGTATTAAATTTAGTGAAATTGTCCAGTTTGTATAAGAGGTGGTAAAAGGAGCGACTGGTTTTCAGTGTATTTTTTTTTCAGTGATTATGAAGATTATGCAAATGACATCTTCCAAATTTCAAACCAATAACATTCATAATTTTCAAGAAAATCGATTTTATGTAATGTTCAGGAAATGTGTCACATTGTCTGGGTCGGGTTGGAAGGAGTGAAGCTAATTAGTTAATTTTTATCAATTTTACTAATAATTCTAAATGAATATTTATTGCACAGTTTCAGCTCATTCTAAATTTTAAATCTATAGCTTTCATACTTTTTGAGAAAATCCATTTATTGTGAAATTCCGAAATTGAGTTGTTTTGTATGGGAGGTGGTAGAAGAGATGGAGCAGTTTGGACCGTTCACGAACTTAGCATTACTTTTTTATCAAAAATGACGTGTAAGAAATTTAAACTTTCCAGCTCAACGCGTTTTCGAGCTGGAGAGGACACGGACAGACGGATAGACGAACGAACATCTACTTTGAGATTTTTAAGTGATAATATGAATTTCTGTATCATTCATATTTTCCTCCAAGCCTTATTTCTTAGCGTTACAAAATTTTTGGCAAACTTATTATACTCTCAGATTCACCAAAGCAACATGATTAGCGTTAGCTTGCTCATTACGTACAGATTATATGTAAAATCGCAGAAATCTTTGTTTTTTTTCAAGTTTTTGGCTAGATTACCATTCGCGCAAGCCTAAGCCGAGAGGTCTAGTAGCAGTTATGTTGTTTTTGGAGAATGAGGAAGCAAAGGACATGTTACGTTTATTTTGAAAACACGAACAAGTGAAGGGTATTTTAAGTTGCTTTAAAAATTTAGAGAGCTCTTTAGATTAAATAACGAACAATATCATTATTTTGAGGCTCATGGAAATAAAACTACAGCAAACAGTAAAAAATCCTATTTCACCAGAAGACAAATTAGCATTAACTCTCACGTATTAAAATATAAAACTAATTTTCATTGCAATTACTTTAAAACATATTACAGATTTCTTGCTACTTTTCAACCGTTTGCGTTCCAAAAATCGTCTAGCTCCGAGTACACTAGCGTTATTACTCAAGAGGCTTAAGATATGATGAGTCTCGATTACTTCCACTATTTTTTTAAAGAATTCCTGTTCAAAAAAATCAGCTCCCACTACCGCCGTACCCGTCGTCACTTCAGAAAAGCTGATTTCGAAAAAACAATTCTTCTAAGCGCCTTTCAATTTATAGATCTACGTCTACAATGGCACAACAGGCCAAATCGGGCCTTGGCATACTGACCTTCAGGTTTCTTAACATTGCCATTACTTATTGTGGAAGGGTTGTTAGCCCTTTGTATAATCCAATACCTAAACAATTTTTCATTTTCGTAAATTGAGGTAACCAAGGTATATCGAAGCAGGCAATATGCAAGAATTATACGTCGACCGGGGTTTGAGCTCACTACCTTCGGATTGTAGACCAACACGCTACTCACTAGGCTACACCCTAGCAATTTATAAATGCTGTGATTTTTTGCCGTTTTTTCGAGCTAAGAAATTGAAATTTATTTTATTTTGTAAAGAAGTAACTTTAAATTAGTAAAACTGGTCACATCCCCACTTCTCTTAACCACTCCCTTATTTCAAATATATAAAAAAATAATTCATTTCGAATATTTAAACTATCCAAAAAAGGACACAACGTTTTTTTTCTTAAATTCATATTTCTTTCATTTAGAAATATTCGTGTTCGTATTCAACGAATAGTGGCTTTAATATTCATATTCGGTAAAGTAGTATTCGTTGCATCTTTTCTTTTCATGTTTATTTTCTCCTAGACAATTTGTCAGGCTTCCGTAAATCTGACAAATATGAGTCTGGCTTTTGAAAGTCTTGCAAAAAGAAGTCTGGCTTATGGAAGTCTGGCAAACGCAGTTTGTGGAGTCACTAAAATTCAAGTGTAATTCTAGCAAATCGACGTGTGCCCACGTAGAGATGCTATTCTCAGCTTTGACCTTCAACCATCACATAACTCGATAAAGTCACCAGGCTAAGGACGACTCACCGAACGGTACCGGATCGCATTCAAAGCTTCCGACTTATTGTAAATGACCCTATTATGGCACTTATATAATTACTTAAACATCGTAGGAATGCTGGAGTATACAACATCTGCAACAGATATTATAGTATGGCCTGTGTAGTAATAAAATCGGTCATCTTCTGCCAAACCCGCTCAGGAGTTGTTTAGCTGCTGAAATCTCATACAGTAAGATATAGGCAGTTGTTTCTCCTACGATCAAGCAGAATGTGGAATGCACTAACTGAGAAATTCCTCGTGCATTTACCAATTCATGGGTTTTTCTCAGGCATCACAAAAGTGGAGAACGGATCTCTTCCTTCCAATTGACTTCTCTACTATTAACCTTGATGGTGTCGTTTGTCAATCACTTATACGTGGTGGAGTGCTTATTTGGTTGCACGAGTGACCACGACGAAAAAAAAGTATTAATTTCATCGAATTTTTGAATTTCACATATAAAACGGAAATAATGAAAATAAATGCATGCACATAGGTTCGATCACAATCATACCAATTGTTTTCAACGGACAAGATGTAAAAGAGGTGCAAAATTTTTGTTACCTCGGAAGCAGTGTTAGTATGGACAACGGAGCCAAAAGAGATTTGCGGTTATTTATTCAAAGCTCGTCAAGCCTTCGATATCCTTTCCCATTTCTGGAAACCAAGAGAGGTTTTCCTTGCTACGATGAACTTTACAGTACAATTGGATAGGCTGAGATAAGTACGGAGATTTGGAGGCCGTGGAGCGGTCACATTTCTCAAGAAACTAAATCCAAAGATCTCCAAATACGCTCTGGACTATATAACTTCAAGAAAATGTCCGGTTAGGCAAATATGTAGTACATGGAAGCAAACAGTAGAACAGGAGACTAGAGAAATGTCCAAGTTCTGGCGACAACTAAAGATCGATGCACAATATTGCGCCTTGGGAAAGAGAAATGTTTCTTTGCTATGCCCTTGACAGAAAATTTTCAGCCAACAATATACTTGATCCATCTGACTCCCCCCACCTTTTGTATTTGTAAACGCTGCATGAATTTTTTTCAGTTCCTGGATGAGATGGCGAAAATCCACCCCGGTTGCCGACGAGCTAAGCCGTGCCAGCCAACAAGCATGCAGCAGCCAATCTCAATCCTCCATGACATAAAAATTTTGGATACATAGCATATGCAATTCCGCAAATTAGCAATAAGCACGTTTTTTCCATGATTATTATGTTTTGATGATAATTATTGTCTGCTCTGTAAAAGTTGCAAGAATTCCCCAACTCCACAATTTAGTTATAAACCGATTTTAATTAAAGCATTTACGACAATTAACGTATAAATTCAGTTGTCTATTTACTGTTCGTACTGATCAGATCAAAATTATCCCTTTTTATACTCTAGATGAAATCTGATAGTATATTATGTTTTCCTGACCGTTTCTAACGCGAAGAAATAATACTCGCACAGAGACGCCAAGGGTACAGGAAAATTTGCTGTCGCTCAAAAACCTCGATTCCGATGGACCGTCTGTCTATCCGTCTGTGTACAACATAACTCTCGAATGCTTTGACCTATCTTGCTGAAATTGGTCATATACCATTTTTAGCAAAAAAGTAGTTCTAAGATCGTGACAAGCAAATTTCATGAAATTTCAAAATTTAAATCGGAATAATTTCAGCTGATGACTTGAAAATTAGATCATAGTATAATGATGGGAATATCAATAATGTCAAAAAATATTAATCTAAGCCCATTACTACTTCTATCCGTTCCCATACAAATGCACAATTTTCTAAAATGCAATTATTCGGTTTTCATTGCAACTAAAGCGAAAAGAACCAATTTTTGCAATAATTAGTTCAATAAATTTTGAAAAAACTATCAACTTCACTGCACCCTTTCTTCCTCGTCCCATATAAGTTTCTGAAAATTTCGGAGTTTAAATTAAATTATTAAACCGTCAAAGCTATCAACTTAGAGAAAATAGTATACTATTATAAATATCACTGATGTTGAAAAATTTGGTTTTGATACGAATATTCTTTCTACCCCCTCCCATACAAATGCAGAATTTTGGTAAATGCATTTAATCGATTTTCATTGAAACTATGTAGATAAGTATAAACTTCAAATTTTACCAGAATTTGTCCCTTAATACTTGCAGTGAATGCTAAAAAAATATGAACATCGCTACACTCCTTCTACCACCTCCTATACAAATTTTTATATTGGGAATTCAAGAAAACTCCTTCGAACATATGAGAGCTATCCACTTTTGAACTGTAACAAAGCATTGTGATTGGGCTGTAGATAAGCAGATTCAAAATCATCTAAAACCTTCCATTTTCTCTACCACCTCCCATACAAATGCATAAATTGAGCCAAAAATTGTTCAATTTCCTCGAAAATTATGAAAGCTACAAACTTTTAATTCAGCATGAAACATTTTGCGTACTACGTTCGGTGTTATTTATAAAAATTACAAACCTCTCCTCTGCTTTTACCACCTCCCATACAAATGTCAATATTCACTATTCGAAAGAATTCGAGATGACATATTTTCCGGAACAATAAACTCTTTCCTATTTCATCTAGAGTATCATATGATTGGGCTTTATAAACTGATTCACTCCCAAAATTTGAAATCACACTGTTGCTACCCAAAAAAATTCTTTTCTTTTGATACACCCATCGATTATCAAAAATCACGTTCCCCCAACTTAAGTATTTCCTTCATTTCTTTACCCTTTAATCAACACGAAAGCACTGAATAAATAATTTCCTGTAGTACCGATTTCGATATATCCGAAAATGGCTGCCAATAAATTCTTATCGCTCGTAGTAGCGTGATTTAGATTACGACATTCCGAAAGTATTTGGGATATACCCGTGACATCAATCACCCGGCATCGAAGCCCAGTTTTATCCAATCAACCAATCGGTAAAAAGGATATTTTCATCGTTATGATTTCTATCTAATATTAATTTCACCTGTTGATTTACTGCGTACATGTTGTATACACGGCCTCAATTTGAAATAATTACCAACCGTTTTACGAAGAGGCAAGGCTTCATTACTCGATAAACTAGAGAATTGCGTCCTATTACTATGTCATCCTTATTGGCATATTATACGTGTTAATTAGTTTCATTTCTGATATGAATCAATTTATCGAATTCTTAGTAATAACAGCTCATGTGGCTAAATTGCTTAGTGAGAGTTCGCATGCAAATCAATTAAATTTAGTGCGTGTAAGATTTAATGCGGCATTATCTTGTCATTATCATAACAACTGTCAGAAAGGAAAAGTACTTTATCAATCAATTTGACCCCTATTATGCTGTACCCGTATTACGTTTCACATGCATCTCAACTTTATTGCATAAGGCCGCCCGTTTTCTTCAAGATGCTGCAACATAACATCGATATATGATACCCTCTCGGGTGGAGGCTGAACCGAACGCGAAAAGCAGTTCACCTAGCAATTGCCATGGTTCCATTTCGTATAACGAGCGTAATGCACCTGCTCTATCCGAAGACAAAATAGATATTTGTGTACTGAGATGGAAACAATAACGTCGAGTGATTGTAAACAATCTTAAAGTAGAGTGGAAAGATGGTCGCTATAAATAGTCTAGAAAGGAGGTAATTATGAAGTAGTTGTACCAACGATCCAATCAATTCATCACGCAAGTAAAGTGCGAGATAATCAACGTCATACCAGAAATTCAAAGTTTTTTAATCAACTTCTAATCACTTATTACTTATCCTTAATCCTCATTAGTCGGTTCGTCAACATGGTGAAGGTAAGTTATCAAGAGTGCACTCTAAAATATCGCTATGTTCTAGAGTAGAAAAGTCCTAGAGTATTGAAAAAAATCGATCTATATAACTTGCTATCGGGGACTTTTTCAACTTTAATGCAGTTAAGTAAAGTATATTTTAGTTTCAGCTCTATAACTTTTCACTTCAAGTGAGGGTCATGTCTCTTTTCATCCCACCGCTATAGATGAAATATGTACAGAGGAGATTTGTCGAAACTTTTTGCTCTTGTCTTCGAAAAAGATTTCAAACTCGACTCGATAGGAAAAGGGAAATTTCGATACGATAATGTTGGACTCGTTCTGTGTGAATTTGCCTCTCACTGAAAGCATCATTTTACAGGCTACACTATAGCTACGAACTAGCAATCTTCAGTTCTATTGTTACGTGACTCGCTTTATATCTGCTTCCTCGTCAACTTGAGATAAAATCTAGAGCCTTGCAGACAAATAGTTTCACCGCTATTAAAGAAAAATAGACAGAGTAGGAGTTGAACAATTGTCCCTCGTCGAGTGTTGTTATCAACTTGTTTACGGATTCGGGGTAATTTTATTACATAATTGGATCCAATATTGATTATATTTGAATTGGTTTTATTGTATTTTAGTCCGATTGATTGTACTTGATTGCAAACAATTATAAATCCTTTTATTTCACTCTTTAATTAACACCCACGGTTTCGTTGAATTTGTTTATTTGTTCCTGTAGACCTACGTTATTAACAATTTAATGATAACAATTTGAAAAATTTACAGACATATATTGGCCGAATTGAGCAAAGTGTTAAGATGTTTTGGAGTCAAATTTGTTTCGTGCACACAACATTTCTTAAGCATAACATTTTCTATAAAATAACTAAATCTTTATATTAAAAATAATTTAATTTCTTCTTAATAAAACAAATTTATTTTTACTTAACACATGATTGGATTGAATACACATAGCCATGAGGGTTGCCAATCTAGCAGATAAGACAAGTATCTAATCAAGGTTTCTTTGTTTAATTAGTAATTAGAGCACCTGACAAAACATAGAGAGATTACAGTGCTAGTAGACATCTTCATGTGGGTCAAACAGATTAGTAGCATCCTTTAGTTACAGAGAAAAGTTTCCTTGAGTATCCACAACGATCTAAATTTGCAAGTATGTGGTACTCAGGTGCTCTTATTTTTATTGGACTTATTGCGTCCTTGCTCGGTTCAACTATATGTCTATTAAGTCAAGACGAAGATATAGAACTGGGATTCTTGAAGCCATTCATGGCTCCACAACTATTCCTATCAACTCGATGGATTCTACTCAAATTCACGTCCTTTCACTCCTTTAAAAGCACAGATGTACTGCAATATTGTTGTATTCCATCATGAATTCCCTAATGGATAAGATGTTTTGGTTTCAACTGCATAGAGTTGTTGTAATATGTTCCAGTACAGTATGCAGGTCTCCAGCACACAACCGTCATGATGAGCTTAAATTTCTCGAAAAAGAAAACCAATTTTAGTGCGATCGATAAATTTTTCATTCAAATGTTGTGGCATATGATGTCCTGAAGGAGCAATAATTTATCATCATCGTCCTTTGAATTTTCGACAACATGCTTCTATTCAAAAATTTTATTGAAATATACATATGTTATCCGCTTCTCGCAGCTATGCATTGGAATCGTCCTTACAGCAATCGTATGTATCAATGCCTTCACAATACATACATTGCCCGAAATATTGGTGTCATCCGAGCGACGTCTAGCACCTACGGCATCAACATCCTCATCATCATCATCATCGTCTTCGTCTACGGTAGAGGATACATTACCGGGTCCCGAAATAGCAGAGGATTACGACTCCCATCCGCAGTATTCCTTCTCGTACGAGGTAAAAGATGTAAAAACCGGAGATGAAAAACAGCAGGAAGAGAGACGTGACGGTGATGCTGTGCAAGGACAGGTAACTTAATCAACTTCGAACTTTCATCTTCTAGAAAATTACACATGAGCATAACAATTTCCTTTTTCTATTTGTTTTTCATTATTTATGGCACAGTATTCGTTGGTCGATTCGGATGGCATACAGCGAATTGTAGAGTACACCGCAGATGGAACGAATGGATTTAATGCAATCGTATCGCGGAAGCAAGTTCAGCTTCAATCTGATTTGAAAAATCAGGACAATCAAGATCAAAGCCCGCGACTTCGACAATCGACAGCGACTGTCTCTCAAAGCGAGCAAAGCCTTTCACGTGACGAAGCTATCGCCTTGGCCAGACGATTCCCAGCAACAGCTCTAGGACAACGTATCCCAACCACAATCGTCAATCATAGTCCAACTTTGTACGCCAGTAATTCAGGTGCGACAGTCCTGACACAAAATGAAAATTTGGATGCAATCCGTCACGCTGGAAGAACTGTGATTGAACGCATCCGACATCCTCAGACGATAATTTCACACCGACCGGCAACCACCTTCGTCACTCAATTATCCGCAGAGCACAGCCCTATTCTGCTATCGCATGCTCACCTCCATTAAGTCCTGCCCTCGCAGGACATTACTGTACGCAAAGTTGCTCATTATCGCTGTTCATTTTGCTTATAAAAAGCATGAAACCTGGCATTACAGCATTATGCAGATATACTTAACAATTTTTAATGGAGTCCTCAATGTAAAACACACCCATACTCGCTAATTTTATTGTAAAAAAAAACTCTTGAAATCGCCATGAAATATTTTGTTCCTGTATTTAAGGGTAGTTTGAGTAGCCAGATGAATTTATTATTATAAACTAATTGCAATATCTTAAAGAACAATTGTTTTAATTTATTTATTGGAGAATTATTCTATTGAAAAGCTCTTTGATTCTCAATAATTTATTAATAGATCTCTGTCCCGATACACGATAACAACCATGAGCTTTTTTGAAAACAAAATCTTTTTCGCAACACTTTTGAATAATCAGGCTTTAATGATATTAAATATGAGCTTGAGATGTGTAAAAAAAACATAACAGGACTGTGCTTGCGTGTGAAGCCTAATCATGCAATGCTCTAGATGAAATAAAAATCTTCGTAACTTTAGGAAATATTTTTTTGGGGAAGGGGTGGCGGAATTGAAGTCATTTTTTTCATATCACGCTAGAGTTGGTATCAAAATGTTTTATTGTATCAACAAGGGGTGTAACATTTGTTTTTTTGAATAAAACGAACAATTGTTGCGATGTCTCTGAAATTGTTGTTGCGCTATAAATAAGATACATGGGGATTATGTATGAAATACAATATTTGTCAAATGGTCGCCTCGGATTTGCTTGAAGAAGAGATCCTTTCCTTGAAATTTGCGATCACCCTTTCGTATAATTGGAGCTTTATTTCGGCGATGAAGGCTTCAATGTTCACTTTGAGAGTTGGAATTGCTTGCGAATGGTTCGCGCGGACCGTATACTTAACATAAGCCCAAAGAAAGAAGTCTAAAGGATCGCAACATCTTGGTGACCGATTGTTGTCTCCAAAACGTGAAATACACGACCACGGAACTTCGTGAGCAACAACTCGATTGTTTCGGAACTTGTATGGTACGTAGCACTATCCTGTTGAAAGTAGAGGACATCCGTGTTTATATACTCCTTCGCCGGCCACAAAAAAAAATTTCTAAATTCGTCTGTAGCGCACTCCATTCACTAAAAAGGCTCTTCCGATACAATTTTCAAAAATGTGCGGCCTTATGTCGCCTCCGGCCCACAATCCGCATCAAACCATCACTCGTTATGAGTGTTTTGGCTTCTACTGAATCACTCGCGGGTTTTCGGATTTCCAAACGAGGCAATTTCGCTTATTAACATAACCGCCAATCTAAAAATGAGCTTCGTCTGAAAGCACGATTTTTTTCCCAAAAATCGTCATCATCATTCATGTTTTCCAGGACCCAATCAGAGAACGTACGGCGCTGCTGGTCCACCGGCTGGAGTTCTTGAGTCAAAAGAACCTTCTATGAATGGAAAGCGAAATCTTTTGTCAACATTGGCTGCAATGTCGGCGTGTAAAGGTCGAGTTCTTGAGCAAGTTGACGGATTGAGTTGTTTGGGACGTTTTCAATGCTTTCCTTCACTGCAGCGATATTTTGGTGTCTTCACATCTTGCACTGAGCCAGTCTATTGGAATTTTCTGAGTAAGTTGCACACACACGTCTCAGAAGCAAACAGGATAACGATCGAAATTTTGCTCGAATTTCGCGCATCGTAACTGCGATTGAACGCGAGTTTCGTAATTCAACGATTTCTATTACTTTATTATTCTACTGCAAAAAAAAAAGTCCGTCCCGCCGTACGCCGTACATATGGACTCATATCTCCGAGACCGTTAAAGGTAGAATGTTCATTTTTGAGTGGATTGTTGATTGGGTAAGTGAGCTCTATTTTATAAATT
Source organism: Chorisops tibialis (assembly GCA_963669355.1). Taxonomy (NCBI): domain Eukaryota; kingdom Metazoa; phylum Arthropoda; class Insecta; order Diptera; family Stratiomyidae; genus Chorisops; species Chorisops tibialis. Next base: position 294,069,180 of record OY770262.1, read on the forward strand.
TTGGAAGGTGTTAGGTGGAAGGAGGAGGCGGGGGGAGGAAAAAAGTCAAAAACTACACTTGCTAATGTCTCCACCATGAATGCAGATAGGAAGTTGAAAATCAGTAAGGATATAGAGAGGATTGTAGGACAAACTTTAAAAATAATTTAATTTTCTTATCCATTGGCGTCCGAAAAGGGGGGGCTAAAAACAAATTGTCGGCCGAATTGTTTTTTCAAATGATTGTATCTTCGAAATTACTTATTGTAAAAAAATCATACTTTGGAACCATTAAGGTGGGATATAGTTTCACCGGAATCAGCTTAGAGAGTGGCTAATTATTGTAAGGTGGTGGGTCAGGGGGGGGAGGGGTGCAAAGAAAAATACTTAAAAATGAATATCTCAACTATCTCTTAAGCTATGTAATTGAAACTTATAACATATATTAAGCTATACCAGGAAAATACAGAAAAATATAACAAATTGAAATAATAGTAGTCGAGGGAAATGGGGAGCATTTTAAATAAACTGCCAACAAGTCTTGCGAAACTTTATTATTCTTGGGACAAGTTGCGGATGAGTGGAAAGTCAATATGCAGGTCAGAGTGGTTAGGGAAGGCTAAGTGAAAGGGAGTTCTTGGGCAGGACTGTTAACAATATTTCATTCGTTTCTGTAAGTTTGGTTTTTATGAGGGGAGGAGTAGGGGTAATAGTAAGGGTGGGTGGATGTTGATAGCTTTTTAATTAATTGCTTGAATCACGTCCAATATTCTCTGTATAGAATGTGTTTCATAGACGAAGTTGCATAGAATTTTCATAAGATTCGGTGTATTTTACATTCATGAAACCGAACATTTGTATGGGAGGGGGTAGAGAATATAGGGGAATCGTAAAATTTGATACGCAGTTTTATTTTGCGTCTCTTGTAAGGTGCTTGTATAGAATTGCAAGTTCGTAGCTTTTAGTTTGTTGGTTATTAGTTGGTTTAATGAAATTGGTCGAAATCATACTTTTGTATGGGAGGGGGTAGAAGCGCAAGCGCGATTTCAAAACTTTTAAAGCAACTTCATTTGAATTATTTTTAGTTAGTACAGATATCAAATCAAAAATTTGTCAGATTGTAGAACTACATAATAGTTAATTTTGGTAAAAATTTTAAGTTGGGAGGTGTAAGGGGAGGGAGGTGATAAGCAAAAGTGTTGGAAATTTTGAGTGATTTTTTTAGGGTTCTGGTGAAAGATACAAAGTTTAATTTTGCATGTGGATACGTCTACTTAATAAAAATAGAAAAATAATAATAACTTATTCCATGATTGTTATAAACCGACCCCCCCCCCCTCCCGGTCTAACGTGCACAAGGTGTTTCATGTGCATTGAAAAAAACACATAAACTGAAAATTTTTGAGTGAAATTTTAAGGTAGAAATTTGAAAATTTGCGAAATGCATTTAAAAAAAATCCTTAAATTTTCGAAATATTAACTGGTCGAAAACCATTAAAACTTCTACCCCCTCCCATACAAAATTATTTTTTCGACCATTTTTAAGAAACTATTAAAAGCTATCAATTTGAAATTTTGCATAACAACTAACAAAAATAATTAAAATGAAGTTGCGTTAAAAGTTTTAAAATCGCGCTTGACCTTCTACCCCCTCCCATACAAAAGTATGATTTCGACTAATTTCATTAAATCAACTAATAACCAACAAATTAAAAGCTACGAACTTGAAATTTCGTACAAGAACCTTACAGGAGAAACGAAATAAAACTGCATATCAAATTTTGCGATTCCCCTACCTTCTCTTCCCCCTCCATGTTCGGTTTCGTGAATGTAAAATACACCGAATTTTATGAAAATTCTATGCAACTTCGTCTATGAAACATATTCTATACAGAGAATATTGGACATGATTCAAGCAATCAATTAAAAAGCTAGTAATATCCACCCACCCTTACTATTACCCCTCCTCCCCCCTCAAAAAAACCCAAACTTGCAGAAACGAATGAAATATTATTAAATTGATAACAGCCCTGCCCAATAACTCCCTTTCACTTAGTCTTCCCTAACCATTCTAACCTGCATATTGACTTTCCACTCATCCTCAACTTGTCCCAAGAATAATAAAGTTTCACCCGACTTGTTGGCAGTTAATTTATTTTTCACTGTGTAGTATTCCATGGTAAATTTCCCGTGTTTATAGATGACAAACATCAACATTTGACAGCGGTTAAGCGACCAGCTGTCAAATAGTAGGTCTTTTCAACCCTACACCTCTTTTTGATACACAAATATTTACAAAGTAAAAAAAAAAGATTAAAAGATACTGAGAAAATAAGTGTATTGGATTTAGTGAAATTCTGCAGTTTGTTTGGGAGGTGTTGGAAGAGGGAAGAGTTTTGAGAGATTTTTCAGAAATTACAGAACTACAGCTGAATGCTTCAGCAAAATATTTTCGTTTATTTTAAAACCATTGACTCATTAAGTTAACGTTAGCTTCAAAAAATGTATATTGCCAGTGCACAAAAGAGCCAGTAAACAGGTTATTAGTAATTATAGACCTAAATCTTTTCCTTAAAATTGCTAAAATTATAGAAGTTTTAAGAGTTTAAGTTTAATTTTATCTCTAATTGTCGATATGGATTTAGGACTGTTGCTTCCTCCACTCAAGCGAGTTGTCGTGGTCCAGAAGCAGGGTTTTGAGTTCCAAGTCGTTTTGTTGAGCTGAAGCGAGTGCAGAAAAGTTAAGACTCTCTATTGTACTTACGCGTGACAGGTAGTCCGGAATAGAGTTGTCTTTTCCCGAAATGTGGCGTATGTCCACACTGAACTGAGAGATGTAATCCAGTTGCCGCTGCTGTCGTGGTTTAGCTTTCTCCGGGGGCTGTCGGTGGAGGTGTCGTGGATATGCCCTCGGTTTTTTCTGACAGGGGTTTCATTCCATTGGGTGACACCAGATGTCCAAGGAAACGTACTTCCGGTTGACCAAGTTGGCACTTGCTGATTGTTAACTGTGAGGCTGTGCGCCTTGAGTCGGGCGAAGACCTTGGACAGATGCTTTCGATGTGTCTTCTCGTCTGGTGAGACGATCAGGATGTCGTCGATGTGCACTTGATGTTGCGACGTGGATGCGGGATGGTCATCTCGCGATACTGCTGCAGCAACGATCCGTAGGTACTCTGATGACCGAATTTGTGAAACAAAAGCGTGGATGGTTTATCCATTTTTTGGATTTGCGCCACTGTTGATCTGCTTGTTTCAGGATCGATGAGTTTACGGCCTCGCAGGTCGACGAGCAATCCGTAGAAGTTTAAAAGGTGGGCTCCGATGATGGGTGAGCTTACCTCGGCGATGATGAAGTTTCAGATGAAAATTCGGTGAAGTCCCAGATTTAGTCTGAGGCGTTTTGTTCCGAACGTTCGTATCGAGAAACCGTTTGCGGCGAATAGTTGCGTCGTCCTGTTGGGGTTGAGTCGTTCGTGCCTCGTTGGTGGAATGACCCAGACGTTAGCTGCGGTGTCGATGAGAAAAAACTGCAGAGCTGGACTGGTCACGAATTTGGAGGCGAGACAGGACGAGAGCACTAGACGTGCTGTCTAGCGTTACGTTGGCTGACGGTTCCCTCGTTAGGCCGCTCAGCGTGAGTCCGTTTCGGCTTCACTCTTAGTTTCGACGTCGATTGTTCCCGCGTCATTTGCGGGCGCTTCCGATGGGCTGGACATGTCGCTTCGCGACCGTCGTCGGTGAAAAATGGGTGTTAAAATCGTTTCACTGCACCTCACTAGACCGGGTTGGTTTGGGCCCATCGTTTCACATTGAATTGATCACTAGCACACGGAATTCACTATCGGGGTGTTCGTCACGTCACCGGTCACTGTTTTTTTCGGGGTCGATCCCATCGAAAAAAAACCACTCCTGGCAAGATCGCCAATTTTGGCCTGGGAACGCGGACCGAGGTGGTGAATAAGAAACACGTTTGACAAATTAATAATATTTTATTCCAAAAATTACTAAGAGAGCGGTGCACTAAATAAAGCGAGACTGGCACTGGAACTGTGGTCGAACGGCCAGCGCGACTGCTTTTAATCCGTGTCTTTTTGCTGACTCTGCGGCGTGTCTAGCTGGCGTACTTTGTTTTTATTTGTGCATGATAAGCAACAAAGTAATTGTTGATCGCGCGCGTCGTCGGGCATACCACTTAATATATTTCGTTGCATATCAGGCGATATGCAGAAACTGACGGTTTTTCTTGTGCGCGATCAGCACATCTGGTTGTATGGAAAAGAGGACGTTCTGCTTGTGCGCGATCAGCATGTATCCGTTTGATTTAAATGACGCTGGAATGTCTCGACGACGTCGTATCGCCACATATGTTAATGATTTGTATTTCCAACTAATTCAATTATTAATTCATATTAATTCATATCAACTGCAGCTGACACCGATTAAATAACTTAAAACAGTGACTAGGAAGGTGTTACTCTAAAAGAGAGTTATAGTGTATCATTATTAAAAGAGTTGCTAAACTATTCGCTAACTCTAAATAAAAAATTGCAACATATCGTTCTCCCTATCAGAATATAGTCAACCCACTGACTTGAGATTGATAATACATTCGTCATTTTATCTACTAAACTGCCATTGTTCACCTTTGAATAAAGTTTCATAAACAAAATATTTAAAATTGATATTAGATCAGCACCTAAAATGTAAGGATAATATAAATAGTGTTATAAATAGATTAGGAAAACTAATATCTATATGCCTTGGAGTTAGAACTTATTTAACCAAAAAAAAAATTGCAAAAATATTTTATAATATGAAATTATTTCATTGGATGAAGACACACAAATATTAGTAAATATGCTTTTAGTTACCCAACAAATGTTGCTAAGAATTTTATTAAAACACATTTAGGTAGCCTTCTTGTCTCCAATTTCCACTGCATTGAAAAATTTTTTAGCATCATTGCTAACATTTAAATCTTTAAAGAGTTCAAAAATGGAATATGTGAAACCAACACAAATCTTGCTCACAAGAAATCAATCTACCATCCAGAATCACGAATATTTGGCAAGTCCATTATTCATCCATCGGCATTAATTTCATCAATTCTCTGCCTTACGAAGCGAAAATGTTGTCACTTTTCAGGAAATAATTAAACACATTTTTTTACAATTAGTCATAGAAAGGAATTGATATTTGATATTAAAAGTGAAAAGATTAATCTGTTGTGTTATAGTTGTTGCATCTTAATCTGACATAACAATATTAATGTTAAAATTATCTTAAATATGTTCAAATAAGAATGAATGTTTGTCATGAGAAAATTTTAAAAATTGAAAAAGAAATGAATATTGTGATATGAACATTTTAAATTGTTGATTGTTGTCTAATAAATTTCAACGATTCCTCACCCCTAATATAAAGCTTGCTTTAAATGGGGAGAGTACTGCTTTTCTCTAAGAATGTAAATATATGAAGCATTAATTAACAAAAAAATAAAGTTGTCTCGAAACTACTCTTTTTGATCTTGAATGTTCAAAGTGTTAAAACTTCGCTAATTTTTGACTTTTCTCGTGGTTTTTCGGCGTATATGTATTTTGTGTATTTTGCAATGTTGCCAAAAGCTCTGTTTTGATCTTTGGCAAAATAACTTTGGCGCCACTGCGCGTTACATTTAGAACTCAACTTTAGCTCGTTAAACATTATGGTATACTAAGAAAATTGGCGTATTTTATGATATTTCGCAAAATTGTGCAGCTTCTATGGAAGGTGGTAAAAGGAGAGATACATATGATTCGATATGAATACTGCCGTATACTGTAATTGTCAAGGAACAATTTAATCCAAATTTCCGATCAATAACTACCGTAGCTTCAAAGTAAATCAGATTATTCTAAAATTGTGAAAATTTGTTATTTTTTAGAGTAGAAGCAGAGCGATTTGGCACCTTATTGGCAAGAGGAACTAGCAAGAAACGCAAAAAAATGGAAATTGCTTAATATAGCAGAATACACTTTTAAAGAAGTTTAAAAAAGAGTCTTGGAGAAGACTTTGTGAAGAAGTAGATGACCTCCCAATTGCCTCAAGTTTAGATTAATATTTTGCTTTCGCAGAGAACAGATGAGTCCTCCTAAGAGAAGCACAGAATGCCTGAAGTGTTACTCAAGAAAGAAAACGCATTTCCTGGACTGCAAAATAATCAACAACAATGAAAATTTGAAAGTATAAGCAAGAATACATCGTTAAACTTCATTCAGCAAAAGTCTTGCTAGTAAAATCTTCACTCTGGAAAAAAAATCAGAGGGCTGAGTAATACTCTTAAGCGCCAAAAATCTGCCGGAGTAGATAAAGTATTCCCCGCATTACAGCAGAAGGGGTTAGAGATCCTAAGGTCAATAATGACAAGGATCCTTAAAGCCAGTTTTAAATGGGGATATATCTCAAAAATTGGACGTGGGAGGTATTTATACCGAAGGCAGAGAATCAACCCTGTGAACAGCTAAGTCATATCGCATTAAAAGTCTTACCTCCTTCTTCGTCAAAACTATGGAGAAATTAGTGGACCTTCACATAAGAACATGACCTAACAAGGTCTGTCCTAATAGGAATCAGCATGCTTACCAGAATAGCTGTTCGGAATTAAAGTTAAATATTCGCATTTATTGCATTCTAAATGCAGAGGTGGGACTGAAAATAAATGTTCGTAAAACCAAGTACAGGTACATGGGTTCGAATACAAGCACACCGATTGTTCTCAACGGACAAGATGTGGAAAAGGTGCAAGATTTTTGTTTTCTCGGAAGCATTGTCAGCATGGATGGCGGAGCCGAAAAGGATATTGAGACTCGTCTAAATAAAGCTCGTCAGGCGTTCGGTATCCTTTCCCCTTTCTGGACGTTAAGAGAAATCTCCCTTCGCACGAAGCTGCGAGTATTTGACGCAAGCGTCAAATTCATGTTGTTATATGGTTGTACTATGTGAAAAGTTGCCGTTCGACTTACCAAGAAACTGCAAACTTTTGTGAAGTAATGCCACCGACGTATTTTAGGGATATTCTAGCCAGAAGTGATCTCCAACGATGAACTTTGAAGTACAACTGGACACACTGAAATAGGCATTGATATTCAAAGGCGGAAGTGGCAGTGGATTGGTCAACTTTGAGGAAACCAGAGCGATTCAAAGGCGGAAGTGGCAGTGGATCGGCCATTGAGGAAACCAGAGCGGAACATCGCCAAACAGGTTCTGGATTATAGTCCTCAAGGAAGACGTCGGGTAGGTCGACCATGTAACACATGGAAGCGAGCAGTTGAGCAGGAGACCAGAGGAATAAACAAGTCCTGGCAACAGCTTAAGGCTGATGCTCGGGATCGTGCCTTGTGGAAGAGAGTTGTTTATGTCCTATGCCCCTATAGGGGGCCATAACAGGAATTTGATTGATTGATTAATCCCTCCAGTCCCTCTCATACAAATATATGGTTTCATGAAAATAAACTACACCGGATTTCATAGAATTTACTTCGTCTATGAAACTAATATTCTTTACAGAGAATATTGAACTTGATTGAAGCCATCAGTTAAACAATTTATTAACGTCCACCTACCCCTTCTATGATCCGAATGAAATACTGGTTCTATTTATGTACTGAAGTTGTTGATCGCAATCGCATTTAAATGCTAAATAATGTAAAATGCCACAAAAAAAGTTGAGGCTTCCGTGGAACAGAGGGCACCGTGCTTGCTTCACAGTCAATGTGACGTGAGTTCGATTTCCACTCCAGAAAATGGGAAGTTTTTTAAGCACGAATTTTCAATTGCTACTGGTGACGAAAAATGATTGGAAATAGCCCTCCCCTAGAACTCTCATCCCCTCAGTCCACCTTATCCGCTATCATCCCAACCTGATAATCACTTCCCAATGAAGTTACGTTCAACTTTTTCGATGACATTTTTTACTCAGGTCTATAAAGTCTTGTCTCATATACTTGATGCGTCATTTTAATTCCAAATTTCGCATTTCGCATGTCAAATCGAATCAAGCCACGTCCGTTTACATTTAGAAATTTATTTCGCCACGTTGGAATCGCTACTAAAAATTTGCCATATTTGACTTCAAGTTTGAAAATCAAGTCCTATTACCATCGTCAACCTTTTAAAACACGTGTATTCATCATGTATTTTTAGACATTTCAAATCTTCAGTATTTTTCCTAGCACTGCAACTTTAGAGTGAATTTCTGAGTACATTACTCTAGATTTGTATTGTTTTCAATATTAAGAATTTAACGCCTCTTCCATCACATCGATTTCTGTATCTTTTTCAACTTTTAAATCATATTTTTTCATATTTCTACGAATCATTCTACTTTTTTCTTCTTCTTTCTTTCAAATCATAGATTACGATGAGTGATGCTCAAGACATTTCAATTTTCACCTTCAGATTTAACAACAAATATTTTCTTCTTCCATTTTTCAAAGTGAAGGCAGTCAAATCCGTAAGACATGCCGTCACTGTACAGAAAAAATCCATCGTGATAAATAATATTTGAATTTCCATAAAATATCGATTGCAGAATGATGATGTCGTTCTAGGATAAGCAAAAGAAAAAAAACATATATTTATCTAACGTTGTACGTAGTGGGTGGCATCGGTCACATATGACAGCAACTACTGTTGAATATATTGCCAACAGCTAATTTAAATTCCGTATAGAGAATCTGAATATGGAAATATTTGCCACAAAAAAAAAAAATATGTCGAATACCCCAATCAGTCAGCAGTGAATTGAATTTTCTCGGGGTGAAAAATGATAATCATGTACACCCATCAAGATTCTTATTTTCTAAAATCGAATCTAAATCTATCCCGTGCAACCAGTGATAGATTAAATTTCGTTTTAAAATCCACAAAATCAATGAAGCGTCTATTTACGCCTAACGTAAATTTATTGTGATTGGAGAAAGTATCTTTTATCTTTATATCACTTTTCGGCGATATCATTTAATTTTCCTCAATTTTCTTCTTTTGCCAGTCTATGACCATGACTAGAAAAGTTTACCTTTTTCTCTGCCCGATGGAACGTTAATAATTCATAAGGTAGGATGGATATCTAGTTATACAAAGCTCAATGAATATCTTCGAGATTGCCACGATAGATTTCGCAAGGATGAATGGTGGTAGGTGTTAATCTTCTAAAAGTTGGGTTAATGTAATGGGGTTGGTTTGTTTTCGATTATTTTTTTCTTTCCTTTCTTATTTTCATTCTCGACGAAATCAATGGTCAAGCGGATTTATTCAAGCTCTATCGAATTTCTTTCAAGAATTAAATGGAAATGGAAGAAAGGTGATAGGTGATAGGTGAATATGTCCGAAAAGGTTATATTTATTCCCATATTAAAAATTCGTGTGAAAATTGCTCGGCCTGGTGTAATGTAATTGGGTCATCTGTGAAACGTCATAAGCTAATGGACTATGGAAAAAAATACGTTTTATTTTTCAGGGAATTTTTTTAACATCTGGAATCTGTTATATATTGCTAACTACGCGTGAAATGGTTTTATATTTTGATCCTTGGGGAAATTTATAACTGGAAATTTTATTGAAAAGCTAATTAAAATGAATTTTAGCAACTGAATATCGTAAATTTTCACAGCTCTTTTTTAGAACGACATAAAAATGTAATGGAATGGAATCATTTTCGGTCCAGTTTTTATGATTTTCAATAAGAAAAGTCCGAAATTTTAAAATAAAGTTACTACCATTGCCATGATATTTATTGTGGTGGAATCTATAATTTTAGTTGTCTTTTGAGAATTTAAAAACTGTGCAAAATAATTCTTTTAATTTTAATTATATAATGCTTAGCAATATTTTAGGGGGTTGAAATTTAGGTATGTTGGACGTCATAAGACTCTGTAAGAATTCCTTCACCGCTTCAATTTTGGATGCTATTTCCACCTATGGGCGGATGTTGTAAGAACTTCTCTTTTCTATCTGGATAGTTTCCAGTCTCGGGCCATTAAAATTATAGGAGATTCAGATATCGCTCGATTCACTTGAGCATAGACGAACTGCAAGCTTCTTAATCCTTTTTTAGTGTTACTGGACATTGTTCGGACGAAATTTCTAATCTTTCATCATAGTGCACGACTTTACCCCGTAATGCTCGAGCTGCGTCACGGGCTCATAAGTATTGGCTCAAATCTATCTTCTGTCGCACTGACAAAATCCGTGCTTCGTTCTTAAACCCGACTGTTCAAATATGGAACTCGCTGCCCATCTCAATATTCGCAACCGACTACAACATCCAACATTTCAAGAAAAGTATTCATTGCCACTTTCGTCTCTCCCCCTTAATTCCCAAAAATCAAAATCCTTTCCACTTCATCAGAGCTGGTCTTTAGAATCAAAAATCCTATTTTCATATGACACTGAATTATGTATCTAATTATGTATAATCTTAATAAGGAAAATATGAATTAGAAGAACGTATTCGGAAAAATATTTTCAAAGAGTTTTTTTTAGAATTATAAACATTTTTCGCACAATTAATTTAACTAGGTATTTTCATTTAATCAATTATTCCACAGTTAATCAACATTAAACATTTTGTTTTTCATACTCTAAATGAAATAAGTTTGCCACAAAGTTTGTAACTCTAAGAAATAAGGCTCGGAGAAAAAAATTAATGATACAGAAGTTCATATTATCACTCGAAAAGTCCGTCCGTGTCCTCTCTAACTCGAAAACACGTCGAGCTAGAAAGTTAAAATTTTAGTACACGTTGTTTTTGATGAAAAGGTAAAGCCAAGTTTGTCAATGGGCCAAATCACTCCACCCCTTATACCCCCTTCCATACAAAATGACAAAATTACGGAATTACACATTAAACGGATTTTCTCAAAAAGTATGAAAGATATAGATTTAAGATTTAGTATATATTTTTTTTATAACGGCATCAATCTACAGTATCAAAGTTATTTGAATCCCCCACTCCATATGCCACCTCCCATACAAACTGCACTTTTTCATGAAATAGTACAAACCAATTACATCCAAAATTTATAATTTTGCATTATTAATTGTGGAAGGGTTGTTAGACCTTCGCACAACCCTCTATCTACGAATTTTTCATTTTCGTAGATTGAGGTGACCAGGTGTACCCAAGCAGGCAGTGTGCTGGAATTATGCGTCGACCGGGATTTGAACTCATGACCTTCGCATTGTAGACCAACACGTTACCCGCTAGGCTACACCCCTGCTTATTTAGAACTATTAGTAACACCATAAAAAACTGGACGATTAGCTTCATTCCTTCATTCATTTTTCTACAAAAAATAGATTTTCTTGAAAAGTATGAATTTTATTGATCTGAAATTTGAAAGATGCAAGATTATGCAATATCTTCATAGTTATTACTGAAAAAAAAACACTGAAAACCCCCTGCTCCTTCTACAGCCTCCCACACAAATTGCACAATTTCACTAAATTTAATATTAGAACTCAAATTTTGTATAAAACATTTTAATAGCAACTCTATCATGGTATGAAAAAATTAGTTCAATGCCGTCACCCATCCTATCACTCCCCATACAAGATTTCTTAAAATCAAGAAATTTCTCTCTCATCTAGGGTATCGCATGATTGTTCTTTACGCCCAATAGTAGTCCTCATATGTTTATACTCTAGATGAAATCTGAGAGTATATTGTGTTTGCCTTACCGTTTGTAACGCTAAGAAATAATGCTCGCACAGAGCCGCCAAGGGTACAGAAATATTTGTTGTCGGTCAAAAACTTCGATTATTAGTTGCTGTCTGTCCGTCTGTCAGTCTGTCCGTCTGTCCGTCTGTCTACAGCATAACTCTCGAACGCTTTGAGCTATCGTACTGAAATTTGTTCTGTGTCATTTTTAGCAAAAAAGAAACTTTAAGTTTGTTAATGGGCCACATCCCCCCACTCCTTCTACCCCCTCCCATACGAATTTCACGAAATTCTGAAATTTTCAGAAATTGATTTTTCTTTGAAACTATTTAAGCTATCGATTTGAAATTTGGATCAAAATATTATAATATAGATGTCATTAATATGACGGAATATTGATCCGATCCCGTCACTCCTTCTACCCCCTCCCATACAAATGCATAATTTTGAAAAATGCAGTTTTTCGATTTTCATCGAAACTAGCAAAGTTAGAAAAACGAATTTTTGCCAGAATTAATTTTATTATAATTCCAATCAGCTTTGAAAAAATTATCAACTCCACCTTACTCCTTCTACCCCCTCCCATACAAATTTCACGAAATTTTGAAATTTAAAATAAATTATTTTTCTTCGAAACTGTTAAAGCTATCAACTTGATATTTTGCAAAAAGTATAAAAATAGAAATATCAATAACGAGAAAAAAATGTGTTTTGATCCGTATGCTCCTTCTACCCCCTCCCATACAAATGTATAATTTTTGTTAAGTGCATTATATTGATTTTCATTAAAACTAGAAAAAGTATAAACTTAAAATTTTGCCAGAATTTGTTTTTTAATAATTGCAATAAATGCTAAAAAAAATTATCAGCTCCTCTTGACTCCTTCTACCCCCTCCCATACAAATATCTGCATTATAAATTCAAAAAAAGCATTTCTCCTTCGAACATATTAGAACTAGCGAATTTGAAATTGAATCAAAGCGTGGTGATAAGGATGATGATAAGCAATTTCAAAATCATCTTAAACGCTCAACTTCCTTTGCCACCTCCCATACAAATACCTCAATTTCAGGAAAACTATGTCCAATTGAAAATAATAAAAGCTACAAACCTTAAATTCAGCACGAAATATTTTGCATACCACATTAGGTGTCATATCCAAAAATTACAAACCTTCCTCCTCTGCTTCTACCACCTCCCATACAAAAGTCACTATTAATTATTTAAAAGAATTGGAGGTGACATATTTTCCTGTACATTGAACTCTTCCTCATTTCATCTAGAGTATCATATGATTGGGCTTTACGCCCAATCATAATTCTTTTATGTTTTTTTTTTATTAAAAAGTAGTTTACTGTAATGTGGAAAGTAATTTAAACGAAAATGAAAAAGTTAACTTAAGAGGTATACATGTAAAAACACGTCATACCGAAAATACTGTCCACTTACAATATGCAAATTATCGATTTATCCTATATAGTGCATCGAATTGCAGTGTGGTTGAATTTTTGCAGCTCCAATTAAATTCAATTAACGCCTTATCGACTCTACGAATAACACACGAATTAGTGGAAAATTAAAATATCCACTCAATTAGTTAATTTCGGTCGGATCCTGCCCCCATATAAACGAAACAACCGTTTTCCATTGTTTACTTACGCCCTTGTATCTCTTCCTTAGACCGGAGAAAGGCGTTATTTTGTTGACCTTTTCCATGACCCAGCAAATAACGTTTCATTATTAGCTAATAGTTTGGTTATCGTCGGACAAACATTGCTCATCACTGCCTTGCCACCAATACTTATTTACTGGACCCGCTTCCGAACATCCAGAGCCACACACACACATGGACAATAATTAAGGATGATGGACTCTCTATTGAGGAAGTATGTTCTGTTTCTTCTAACAAAATATCTGGCGGCAAAAACGTATCCTTAAAGAATCAAATTTCATGAGCCCATCCTATTTCTCGGAGGCCACTTCACATCAAATTTATCGATTACTGACCCGCTTTCTGCAAGGAAGCAATCGGGAAGAGGATAAGTGTGAAGGTTAAGGGTGGCAGGTGTTTTTCTGGTGATATTTACCTGCCCTCGTACGTTCGAGCCCCGAGAAGTGTGTGCTTATTTTTGTTTGAGTTCAATAAGGACCACTTACTGTTCGTTGCGTTCCTATTAAATTAAATAATAAAGTCAAGGACGACTCACAATAAGCCAAAAAGGATGAGGATTACTTGATAGACTCATTTACTTTCATTATGTTATCGATAAATTGAATGACATTGAATCGAAATTGATGGACTGCGTCGAACTAAGTTTTTTGATGTTGCCCCGCTATATTCTTGGAATACGCTCAACTAGAGCTGCCCGGAATATTAAGTAGGAATGGATTTTACACTATGAAATTCACATCGTGTCTCCACTTCCTACAAAATTTACGCCTTTAATAACAACTTAATGCTTGTTCCCTGCTTAAATTTTATTTTGAAGCCCAGGACGTGACATCCGAAATATTAAGGGACATATTTTCCAGCTATCATTTTAAACTGACAAAGCTATGTGAAAAAACTCTCTTTCTTTTTGTCACCCCCGAGATAGAAATGACGGACTGCTAGGGTTACTCGTGTCCGCCATTAACATTCTTAACAAGCTTGCCCGGAACGATCTGATTTAAAGCTGATGCTCGTGTAACACTACCATAAAACTCATTCTTCAATTACGAAAAAAAGTTCAACTTTAGTGAAAATTTAATGTTGTTGCCCTCTATTAAAGGATTTTAAAGAATTCGTTTTTAAGAGATTTACAGCATTCTAAGTCCAATAAGTTAGTTTAGGCGCTTAAATAGAAATTTATCAGAGAAAAACTAACTCAGAATGAAATTTCATTGTCAGTGATGAGTATGCCAAATAAACATTGTGTGCACTAACACTATGGCATTTGAATTAAATACTTGAATATTTTATTCCTTCTGCGAAGGAACATCCTTTCGAAACTCGCTTGGCAAAGTAATATTTGAATGCTTCGGGCGAATTAACTTTTTCAATGAAGAGGAACGCTCTATGTGAAGGTTGGAAAATCGGGTGGAAATCCAATTATACGGGATTTTATTGAAAAAATTTTAAGCAATTTATATACTTAACTAGATTGCGTTATAGTATTTTCTGCATAAAGTCATAAAATACATATATACCGCATGAGTATACTGGAGATCTTTTCAAAAATTTCTACGTGATAATCTGAATTTATCATAGGTACGAACTATAATTATATTTATTATAATGTTTGATTCTACTTGTATGTTTCGATAATTAAACTTACTACCAGGGGTGTAAATATGAAACCGGAATTTGATCATAGAGGGCCTCACTGGTCCATGTGGTTATTGTGAACACGCGTCAGTGGCGCCATTTTCTTGTTTTGACATCGGACAAAGATTGTCAACTCATAACACTTCAAATTTCATACGAGAGAATAGTTTTTAATAACAGTGAACATGCCGAACTTTGTACCGCGAAACTACGATTTGCGGGCAGCTTTAATTTTCTGTTTCCATTTGAAGAAAAGTGCTACTGAATCGCATCAAATGCTTGTCAATGCTTACGGTGATCATGATTTTGGTAAATCACAGTGCTTTGAGTGGTTTAAAAAATTCAAAAGTGGAAATTTTGACGTGAGAAACGAAGAACGTGGAAGTCATTTCTCCATCAAATTGTGACTGACGATGAAAAGTGGACTTATTTTGAGAATTCGAAGTGGAAAAAATCATGGGTAACTCCAGGCCAACCACCGACATCAACTGCAAGACCAAATCGCTATGGCCGGAAAACAATGCTCTGCGTTTGGTGGGATCAGAAGAATTGATTTATTATGAGCTGCTGAAACCTGGAGAAACCGTTAACACAGAACTCTACCGACAACAAATGATTGCATTGAATCAAGCTTTGAGTGAAAAACGCCCAGAATACCAGCAGAGAAAAACCAACGTGATTTTGCTTCATGGCAATGCACCATCACACACAGCAAGACTGGTCAAGGAAATGATAGAGTCGTTCAGTTGGGAAATTCTTTCCCATGCCGCTTACTCACCAGACTTGGCTCCGTCTGATTACCATTTGTTTGCATCGATGGGACACGCACTTGCTGAGCAGCTCTTCACTTCCTACGAAAATGTACGAATATGACTGGTTTTCATCAAAAGACCAACAGTTTTTTTAGCGAGGCATCCACACATTACCAGAGAGATGGGGAAAATGTATAGCCAGCGAAGGGCTATACTTCGAATAAAATACTCTTTTTCATTTCCAACCAATAGATGTTTTTTTTTTTGCAAAAAAATTCCGGTTTCATATTTACACCCCTGGTATATTATTCCTTATAATCAAGTAGATGAGACCAGGTAAAGTTGTTACACTTTTTACTTCTCAGCTTATAGTTTCCACATTACTGCTACCGGAGAATAATATTTTAAATTTTATTTAAAAGATTATTCCTTGCAAACAATTGTCCCCATTATGTTATATCTATTAGTTTACTCCACTGTGGCCCGTCAGGAGGCCGACCAGAGTTCTAATATCACTCTTGCTTAATTTTAGAATTTCCTCCACTTTACTTTTCTTATTTAAACCTGGAAGTCAATTGCAGTAGATTCTAAGCCCTTATTCAATCCAATTTCTAAGTATAAAGTTCACATCTAAATAGAGAATTTTGAACATGATTCAAGCAAGCAAATAAAAATTTATTAGTATCCACCAACCCCCTCCCCCATCCCTCCGCACAAAACCAAAATCGCATAAATAAACGAATAAAATATTGACTATATGTGCTTTAGCTATTGGTTGTAATCGCAGATAAGTGTTGAATAATTGACAACAGCACTGCCCTGTTTACTTAGTTTTTGCTATCCACCCTTGCCCGTAAATTGACTTCTCACGTATCTTCAACTTGCCCCAAGAATAATAAAGTTGCACCCGACAGATATTTTTTAAAAGTGAGCGAACAAATTTTCAAGTTGATAGATTTAAATGGGTTGGTGTTGGATTTGTTCGTGCTAATTGATCTATTAAAAACTGTCGAAAGGGTACACGTTTTAGAGGTATGTATTTGACCAGCCAATATCTTCAATTTTTATACGATTTTTTTGAAGTCCACCTGCAAATTTTGAAGTTCCTAGCTTAATGTTTTAATCAAAAATTTTGCGTTTTTGTCTTTAATTCAATACACCTTTTGCACGTTAGAGCCCCGCTTCCGGGCATAACAATTTCGGTTCAAATTATTATTTTTTTTTGTTCATTAAATGAATGTATGCAAGTGCAAAGTTTGAACTTTTTATCTTTTACCAGAGCACTACAAAATTAGTGAAAGTTTTCGAAACATTGCCTCACCACCTCCCTGCCCTTACATCACGCCTCCCTCCCTCCAAATTAAAAAATGTACCAAAATTATAGATCATACAGTTCAACAATCGTACTCCTGTAACGTTATTATATGGATACTAATACTACAACAAAAGTATAATATCTCCCTTTCATAGTAAGTCAAAATTTATATATAATAAATTGAAAAATGCTTCTCTATATTCTGGTTGTTTCGTTATTTCTGCTGAGCCTTCTTCAGGGATTTGCCTATAATTTGGGTATCAGTTGTCATTTTCTCCTTTAACTAAGTAAGAACGTGGCTCTTGGCATTTGTGAATAATGATACCAGGATACCAAATATGTATTCGCCTTGGGCAAAACCTTTTAAAGATTTTGTGTTACGATCATAATACTTAGACATATTGAATTGATTTTGCTTGATGGAAAGTAGTCAGTTTCTGAATATTCATTAGAACGAGTTTCGAATTTTCTAGTTTTGTTGGTATTTTTGTTCGCAAATTTCTACCCATCAAGAGTTCTGATAGCGAATATACACTTGAATTTGGAGTAACGCGATAATGAAGAAGCGCCGCATTGGCATGACTGTTAGTATGAGAGTATTTGCTCAACAAATTTTTGATTGTCTGCACCGATCTTTCTGCTAGCCCGTTTGAGAGTGCTATATAGGGACTCGAAAAAAAATGATTAATATTCCACTCTTGAGGAAGCCTTTGGAAGTCTTCTGATGAAAAAGGAAGACCATAATAGCAATAATTATCTTCGGAGTACTATGACGGGCAAATAGATTTCAGTTGAGTAGTTACTATGCTACTGCAATAGCCTCTGCTAAGTAAAGCAATTTCAATATATTTTGAATAATGTTCACCACTAATAAATATGTTTATATTGAATGCAAATGAAACAGTTATTCACTCGATTTTTAATGTCATTGTTAATGTTTGACCAAACTAGGGTGTAGCCTAGTGGGTAGTGTGTTGGTCTTATAATGCGAAGGTCGTGAGTTCAAATCTCGGTCGGCGCAATATATAATTCCAGCACATTGCCTGCTTGGATATACCTTGGCCACCTCGATCTACGAAAATGAAAAATTCGTAAAAAGAGGGTTGTGCGAAGGGCTAACAACCCACAACCCTTCCACAATAAGTAATGAAAAATGTTATGGAACCTGAATGTCAGGAGGCCAAGGTCCGATTTGGACTGTAGCGCCATTGTAGAAGAAGAAGAATGTTGGTCAAAAATTTCGCGGAATGAAGGGGATGGACAAGGGAGGGGAAATATTTTTACCTGAACGTATTCTAACACTCAATACATGTATAAATGCAAAGTTTCTGTCAAATCGAATCACTAACATTTTAGTTATCGCCAAATCAACAAGACAATCGGAAAGAAAACGCTAACTGTGGATAAAATTGAGTTTCGTGCTGCCATTAAGTTCCTTACCAAGCAAGGAAAAACGCCGAAAATCATTTTCGAAGAAATGTGATCTGCTTACGGAGACTCTTGTCCTGGAAAAACGATGATTTGTAAGTGGCATAATTTATTCAGGTAATGCTGAGAGTCAATTGAAGATGATAAACTCTCAGGAAGGCTGATTGAGTTCACTTCCTCAAAAATCGTTGAAAAAGTGAAGAAACTTGTTCTCGAAGATGTTGGTTTAAAGATGAAACAAATCGCAAAAATGGTTGGAGCATCAGATACAACCATTTTGGATATCATCCACAATCATTTCGGCATGTCTAAAGTCAAGCCAAGGCTCTCAGCGGTTCAGAAAAAGCAGCGCGTCGAGTTTTTACGCGACTTTTGGATCTCTGTAGCGAGAACAGGGATGAAATGTTGACCCGCATTGTTACTGGAAACGAAACTTTGATTCATCATTATGAGCCTGAACTAAAGCAGGAGTCAATGCAGTGGCTGGTAAAGGCGCTTCACCCCTTAGAAGTTCAAAATCACACAATCCGCTGGAAAAATCATGCCCACTATCACACGCATATTAGAGGAGGATACTATACCAACCTGCTACAAAAATTAAAGGATGCCATAAAAGAAAATAGAAGAGGAAGGTGGATTCGAAGTAAGCTGCTTTTGCACGACAACAAAACTGTTCTCAAGAGCCACGTTGCAATGGCTGCCCTACAGGAATGCCTCCCCTTGTAGTCGAGATCTGACCCCTTCCGATTACTATTTGTTCCCAAAACTGCAAAAAGAACTTCGGGGAAGAAGATTTTCCAACGATAAAGAGGTGAAGTCGGCAATTTCAGCTCATTTTGAAGACCTTGATAAAACATTTTTTAAGAATGAATTAATAAACTTTGTGGGAGATATGATAAATGTATTAGATTTAAAAAAGAATATATTGAAAAGGAAAAATAATAACTTTTTAATTATAAACCCCTTCCCTGTCATTCCGCGAAATTTTTGATCTCCTCTCTTCATCGTTCTATTCCCATATGTCTTTCGTATATTAACTTTAGTATTCCTGATCTTAAGCTTTTAGGTAGAATTATTCGGTTACCCATAAACAGAATATTGTTTATGACATGCAAACTCATGGCTAATCTTATAATAAGGCATAACTAATGGGTCTTATCTTTGTCACTGTCCGAAAATCTCCAACAGTCGTCTCCTTTGTTTAGGCTCTAGATTCTTCTCAGAACTAGACGACCTCAGAGGCGTCCAACATTCGAGCCTGTTAAGGTTCGCAAGCCGAACCAAGTGGTTAGAGCAAGAGGAGTGACCTCCAACTTATAACTATAGGGGGAGTACAATGGGCCCAACTAGATGGCCTCAGTGCTTGTGGTTCCGTGCAACCACCCTCCTACAACCTAAACCTAAACCTCATCATCATCAATGGCGCGACAGCCCAAATCGGGCCCTGGCCTCCTGAAGTCGTCGCCTCCAATCGTCTCGATCCAAAGACCGCGTCCTCCAGCTGCTAATTTTTAGAATGGCTTTGCTGTCTTCATCAACCGAGTCTTCCCATCGCTTGCGTGGTTTGCCTACTGGCCGGTTACCACTCGCTTTGCCTTTAAGAGCACGTTTGGGGATTCTTCTGTCTTCCATTCGCTCTACATGGCCAGCCCACTGCAGTTTACGTAACTTGATGAACGTTGAAGCTTCTGGCTCGTCGTAGAGTTGATACAACTCATGGTTGTATCTTATTCGCCATTCCGTTCCTTCCTTCACAGGTCCCAAAATTCTTCGGAGGACCTTTCTTTCGAATGCGTTAACTGCTTTTTCGGAAGTTCGCGTTAATGTCCACGTCTCGCTGCCATAACAGAGCACAGGTCGTATAATAGTTTTATAAATCCGCAGCTTATTGTTCCTGTGCACTTTCTTGGATTTCATTATTGGAAGTACCGAATAATACGTCTTATTTGCTAGTATTATCCGTCGTTTGATTTCGTCTGTTTCATTACCGTCCTTTGCTAGATTAGCCCCAAGATATATGAAGTTGTCCACACTCTCCAAATTATATTCCGCAATTGTTATGTTTTGTCTGATTGGCGTTCTCCTTCTTGTTTGCGTCATTACTTTTGTTTTGCTTTCATTAATGCGCAACCCGACTTCTTTTGCGGCGGAGTCAAGATTGACAAATACCTCCTTAGCACTAGGGAAGGATCTTGCTAGAATGTTAATGTCGTCAGCGTATGCTACTAGTTGGGTGGACTTGAATAGTAGTGTCCCGTTGGTGTCGACTGGGATTTTTCGGACGACATACTCTAGTGCCAAGTTGAAAAGCATAGGAGCTAGACCATCTCCCTGCTTTAGACCATATTCCGTTCGAAAGCTGGTTGTGGAATCGGTTTGTATTCTCACTTGGGATTCAGTGTTCGTCATTGTGAGTCTTGTTAGTCGGACTAATTTTGGAGGAATTCCAAAGTCAAGCATGATTTGGTACAGTACGCTCCTGTCGATACTGTCGTATGCTTGTTTAAAATCTACGAATATTTGGTGCACGTCTGTGTTATATTCCCAGCATTTCTCAAGCACCTGTTTCACCGAGAATATCTGGTCTGTTGTAGATCGTCCGGTTCTGAATCCGCCTTGGTATTCGCCAATTATTTGATTAGTATAGGGCTTAAGACGACGTTCAATTATTTTTGTCAGTATTTTATAGGACGTACACAACAATGATATACCTCTGTAGTTCTCACAGCAGAGTTTGTCTCCTTTCTTGTAAATTGGACATATAATGCTTTTTCGCCAGTCGTCGGGTATGATTTCCTCTGTCCAAATTTTGCATATCATGCTGTGCAGTATTTCAGCGACACAGTTTCCACCGTTTTTCAGAAGTTCAACTGGTATTTCGTCAATTCCCGGCGCTTTGTTTCGTTTTTGGTCACATAGGGCTGCTTTGATTTCAGCAAGCGTGGGTGGTGTCGATGATGGTTCATCTTCGTCAGTTGAGGCTTGAATTGAAATGTTGTCTGTCGTTATCGGTGCTACTGGTGGGATTCAAAAGATGTTCGAAGTATGAAGCCCATCTCCTTTTGATTTCTTCTGTGTCGCTGATGATATTGCCCTCTGCGTCTTTGCAGAGACTGGTTTTTGGCTTATATCCCTTTTTCAAGTCTTTTACTATGGCGTATGCGTCCCGCGTATTATTTTTTCTCATGTCGTCGTCCATTTTTTGTATCTTGTCATTATGGTACTTCCTTTGTTTTCGTCTGCAAGTCTTTTTCGCATATCGCCTAAGCTCGTCATATCTTTCTTTTTTGGCTCGTGTTGGTCGTTCAGTAAAAATTTTGTAAGCTTCGTTCTTTCTATCTATTGCGTCGCGACATTCTTGGTCGAACCAATCATTACTTTTTCGCCGTGCTTGATATCCTAATACCTCTTCCGCGGAGGATTTGATGCCGTCTCGTATTTTCATCCACGCATTATCCACTGGCATATTTTGGATATTTTCATATATTGGTGTCAGGTGTTTATTACATGCTAGCATGTAAGCCTGCGCCACCGTTTCGTCGTTAAGCTTGTCGACATTGAATTTGCGAGCTCTACTCGTTTTCGAATACCCACGACAACCTATTTTGCATCGATACTTAGCTCTGACTAGATAGTGATCAGAGTCACAATTCGCACCGCGGAGAGTTCGTACATCAAGTATGCTGGAAGCAGCCCTTTTCTCAATAAGAACGTGGTCTATTTGGTTGAAGGTGTGACCATCTGGTGATGCCCACGTTCGTTTGTGAATATCGCGATGTGGGAAGCACGTAGAGCTTACTATGATATTTTTGCTGCTTGCGAAATCAATAAGACGTTGGCCATTGTCGTTGGTTATGTCATGGAGACTGTGCCCTCCTGTTGTTCCTCTATGAGCCTCCTCCTTTCCGACTTTTGCATTAAAATCCCCTAAGACAATTTTTAGGTCATTCGAGGGCAGTGAGTCATAGGTTGTCTCTAGGGTGGCATAAAATTCGTCTTTAGTTACATCGTCCTTGTCTTCTGTTGGTGCGTGAACGTTGATCAACCAAGTGTTGAAAAATTTAGTCTTTATTCGGATTGCACACAATCTTTCACTTATTGGTTTGAAGCTCGTGACCTGCTGTTTAAATTTTTTGTCAACGACAAAAGCGACTCCAAACTCTCTGCTTCCCAACAATTTTCCACTTGGATAGATTGTGTGTGATCTCATGTCCATGATTTCGCTACCGAGCCATTTCGTTTCTTGGATGGCAGTTATGTTGATGTTGTGTTTTGCCACTTCTTCGAGGAACTCTTTCAGAGCTCCTGTCCTAAATAAGGATCGTACATTCCAAGATCCAATAGAGTAGTCCATTTTTCGTTTGCGGGGTCGTTGCCGTTGAGTCCATCCTTTCTGAGGCTGTTCTTCAGGTTTCTGGACAGTGTTCTTTTTTCCGGTGATGCGTTGTCGGCGCCTCGCCCAACCCCCGACCTGGAGGACCGGTCCTACTTATTTATTACACCCTAGTAGAAAAAGGGTGGGAGTTTTGAGCTAAATATGACATGCTGGAGTTCTCACAGCTATGCTGCAAGTCCAACTATGTCATACTTTTTGCCTACTTCCTGAGACGCACTGGTGTTACTGGCCATTCAGGTTAACTCCATGTACCCTCCTCCTTTCTCAACTCGGGCTTGGGACCGTCTATGGCGGAGTTAAACCTAATGGGTCTATATTGTTTTATTTTCCGGCCAACCCTTTTGATGATATTCAACAATCGTACACAAAGTCGTATAATTTAAAATATCTCTTTTTATTTGTTCTAATTTACTATCGGTCACAGGCAAAGTAGAGGTTAGTAAAATGCATCGAATCTTAATATCCTCATCAAACTCAGGAATAAATTCATTTTTAAAAGCTGTCCTTGATAGTGTGTCGGCAACGTACATTTCTTTGGCAGGTTTAAATTGTAGTTTTAAATTATATGCTTATAAGCGTAACATAAATGTTTGAAATCTAGACGGAACTTTGTACAAAGTTTTGTCGAAAATTGTTATAATCGTTGAATGTGGGCTAGTCTCCATATAAAGTAAAAGATCTCCGCTCACGAATATTATCGTTATGGAATTTGTGAAGATGTTACGAGTATACAGAATTGGCTCTAAGACACCTCCTTGAGGGACCCCAATTTCAATAAGCTTTTTATATTATCGACTTCGATATATTGAAATCTTTAATTAAGATAGTTCTGAAATCTGTAGTTAGCAACTCTATTTATGCCTATTCTGAATATTTTTTGAAAACCCCACCGTCCACGGTATCGAAAGCCTTCGATGAACTACTGCTATATGCAGTTTTATAGCAAATGAGCGGCTATTGCGCTTGGTGCTTTTCTTCCCCAGCCTTGTGTAAGCAGGCCATGAATAAGACGCTAATGCTCTCGACACCCGATAGAGATAAAATCGTATTAACTCACTTTTTGATATTAACTCGCGGTAATATATATTAACCGAGCAGATAGTTAGACTTGAACTCGGGATCTTAAGTTGCGAAGAGCCCATTCTAACCTTCCGAGGTATTTTAGAAGCATGAAGATTGCAATTTCAATAGTACGTCAAAAGGAGCTCCTTTAGTGTCCAATTGAAGCTTAAAGCCATATTGCATTTGCGATTATTGTCGTTTGCTGATATGAATTCTTGAAGTGGTCTTTTAACTACAGCTTCCGAAATCTTTTCAATAGTTGTCAAAGTACTAATTGTTCTGTAGTTGATTGCGTCTATTCATTGGTACTACTTTACTTATTTCCTAAACTTTCGGAAATTTTTGATCACTACGCTGACTGTTCTTCAGTAATAGCACTATATTAGATTAATTTTTATAATTAAGTAATAAATTGTTGCATGGGGTAATTAAATATCAGCTCAATCTTATTGTTAATCTTATGAGTATTTCAATTTACCAACATTGGTTGGAATAGCCTTATGGTGGGTACACACTTGAGCACGATCGCGAATGAGGCATGGCGAGGCGAGGCACGGCTCACGTTTGGTTCCGAACAAAATCAACCGAGGAGGCTGCGAACGAGGCAGCGATCCGACCATCCGCGGATAGCATTCGTGTGGCCTCGGATGTGTACCGAGGCAGTTTGCCTCGCCTCGTATGCACGTACACATTTGCATGCTCATGCGTCCTCGCCTGCCTCGTTCGCGTTCGTGCTCAAGTGTGTACCCACCATTACACTAGCGAATACTCTTCCTGGATATAAAACAACAACACTGGTAGGTTCTTCGGATATCAGTAGGCTGTTTTTTGTTGATTTAGTACAGAATCGATACCGGATTTAGTAGTTTTTCTTATAAAATAAAATATCTTATATGCCTGTCGAGTGCAATGCTTATGATTGTCTTTATGGTGTTTCAATGTAGTTATGTATAAGTCATCTCGTGCTAGATTGAGTCAATTTGATTTGTTGAGTCGAGGAAGTATAATTTTTCCCACTATAAGCGGCTGCTCCTTGTCGTGGGGTATGTTTGGCCGGTGCCCTACGGACCGCTGGAAATATCCTGGAATGTAATTCTGATTTTAACGAAAAATACTACCAATGGGCTCTAGTTATATTGAAGATAAAATATGAATCCATGATTAATACAAAGTATTAGATGCTATCAACTATGTCGAATATATTTTATTATCACAGTGTATGACCTTGATACTTATCGCCAGCATTTATTTAATTTTCGTGCCGTTTAATGCTAGTTTGTGTTTTTTGCTACCTGCAGACATTGAACGATTGGATGTTGATTGTGTGCAAGTCTCTGTTAATTACGTGCTGTAACTTTTTTTATCATTGCAGAAGTAAATTTCAAATTTACGCTGTCCGTGTAAAGTGAAAGATCTGCGATTACGAATATTATTGTTATGGAATCTGTGACGATGTTACGAGTATACAAAATTAGCTCTAAGACACTTCCTTGAGGGACCCCAATTTCAATAAACTTTTTATTTTATCGACTTCGGTATAATGAAATCTTGACTTAAGATAGTTCTGAAATCTGTATTATTTCTTGAAAATCCAACCGTCCACGGTATCGAAAACCTTTAATGGACTACTGCTATATGCAGTTTTGCAGCGTATGACCCGGCTATTGCGCTTGGTGCGTTTCTTCCTCAGTCTTTTGTAAGCATGTCATGGCTAAGACACTAAGGGAATACCGTGCAGGTAGTTAGACTTGAACTCGAGAGTTTCAAAGCGACCGTCCTGACCTTCCGAGGTATTTTAGAAGCATGGCACTACATCTTCTACTACAATGGCACTACAGCCCAAATCGGGCTTTTGGCTCCTGACCTTCAGGTTCCTTAGCAATTTTCATTATTTATTGTGGAAGGGTTGTTTAACCTTCGCACAACCCTCTATCTAAGAATTTTCATTTTCGTAGGTTGAGTCGACCAAGGTATACTCAAGCAGGCAGTGAGCTGGAATCATGTGTCGACCGGGATTTGAACTCACGGACCATCGCATTGTAGACCAACACGCTACCCACTAGGCTATACCCTAGCACTATATGCAGCCTCGTTTTATTTTCACATAAAGATTGCAATTTTGATAGTACTTCAAAAATAACTCCTTTAAGGTCCAATTGAGGCTTAAAGCCATATTGCATTTGCGATATATTGTCGTTTGCTGATATGAATTTTTGAAGTTGTCTTTTAACTACAGATTCCGAAATATTTTCAATAGTTGGCAATGTATTAATTGGTCTGTAGTTGCTTGGGTCTGTTCATTGGTACTACTTTACTTGTTTCCTAAATACTCAGAAACACGCCTTAAGCCAGTACCCCGTTTGTAATTGTGGAAATCGAATTTACATTACTTTATCTTTTCAAATAGTTTGGTGTTATTCGAATCGTATTCAACAAATTTCATATTATCAAATTGTGCTTGGATCGGCATGTTTCGTTCATTCAAATTCAAAAAGTGGCAAATCCTCATATCTCGATAGTAATTTCCATTCCAATATTGACTACTTTTATTAATAATTCTGATTTTTTTGGTTGCATTAATTCTTTGCAAATACATTCCTTTATAATCCGCCTAAGTTTTTATTCAATTTATCGCCAAAATAAGATCTCATTAAGATCTTTTCATCTTAGTCACCTCATTCCTCCAGCTATTCAACTCAAATCGTAGTTTGGGATTGTTTTAATTTTTGGCCTATTTGTCAAAACAGTAGTTTCTGACAATAAAACAAGTGCATTATCCGTCCATGATGCTATGTTGTCTCTCGTTTTTTGGTGCTACTGTAACAGATTTTGCAAGTTTTCAAAAGATAGATTCCATGTTACAAAGTCGGCAAATAAAGATTCACCGCGAATTGAAAAGTTTGAATAAAATTGTTTAAAACTTTTCAAATAGAGCTTGGCGACAGGCATATTTGTTTGCATACTGAATAGAAACAGTATGCAAATAATTACGGTATACAAGGAAGACGTTGATATTTTTCAATCTTCGTCTTCGAATTTAGTTTCAAAAATAAGAAATCAGTTATATATAAAGTACGCAAATTAAAAGAAAATCAACTTCTAATATTTGCATTAAAATAAATTGCGAATATTCTCTAATTTAGCAATTGAGTTAAATATTACTACAGCTCCTGATCAATCTTACATCATGTAAAATACACGCACAACCATCAACATTTCTTCCTATTGAAGAAAATATCATGTCATTTCGAAGATTACTTCAACAAAGACAAAATACATTTCGGAATCGTAATAACAATATTAAATTTGTCTCCATTATTATTAAGCCGATTCAGAAAATACCTTCTATCTTCTTATGTTGACTATTTACGAGTATACCAAATAAATCGTTTCCAATTTCCAATAAAACGTTACAATCAAGATAGGTAATCAACAATTTGCTCGACTACAATAAATCGCTCTGATTTCGAGCAATGTCTTATTCTCCCAAAATTCAATTCGAACTAAAAATATTATCTCGAAATCGAATTGTTTCGAAATTCTTGCACTTTAAGATAATTTTAAACTTTGAAGCTACGCTGAAGTAAGTGCGGTAAATGATTGAAGTTTGCCGACGTGAAAAGTCGTGACATTTAAAGAAAGAAAAAATTCCATTAGTTTTCCCGGTCTCAATTTAAGCTCGGGTATTAACCGTAAAAAATGATGGTAGACCATCAGATAAAGCACAAAATCCTCTCACATAGAAGACAGACAGCTCTTATCTTTTAACAACCCTTGAGAAGGGATCTGAACTGCAAAAGTTTACACGGTAAACGCCTTGTAAACGATTTAAAGAGTTGAGCTTCGCTTACCTTCAGTTTTTAATTAAAAAACTTCGCTCGTTCCAAGCTAGACACTATTTTTTTCACCCGGGAACTCACAAAACCCCGGAAGTCACTTTGGCATTACAATACCGGGAGTTCAGCCACAATGCATACACATCGACCAAGAACCTATCTCTGGTAATTGTCCGTGACATTGAACTCACCCGGAGCTAGCGTTTGCAGCTATCCGTTCCAAGCAAAACGTTTATTGCGATTTCATACATATGTGTAAAAAAAACTTAATTATAATTACACATACACTAAGTAAAGATGTACTATTGGAAATCCTCCTCACGAAATCGGGGATTCCCAAAGATTTGAAAAGACACACGCACGGCTCGGATATTAAGGAAAAAATATCCTTTCACGAACAAAACCACTGCGAAACTGAACCAGCTTCAAGGGAATTGTGTTGCAATCACTTTAAATATATGTCGAGGTGTGTGCGAATCGGAAACACACCTACATGCGAATAAAGACCACGAAAGCTGGAAACACTCCTCATATCTTGAGACTCGTTCTGACCGTGATACATATGATAAAGTTAAGTTAACATCGGAGGATACTAAAGTTGAAAGCTCGGCAACGGACGAATGAAATAGTCTCCGATAAAGAATCCTTAGAGGTCGAACTCTCCCCAAACATCATCGAACTTCACATTCATTTTTCGTTGTTAAGATCGCTAGAAGGGAAAAAACGACACCACGAGGACCAAGCTTTGCCACCATTTGGAAAAAATTACATTTGCACAGGTAAAACTCTACACCAAGTACACTATGACCACCCCGGATTCCTAGCCAGCCATCTTCCCCCTAAATCCCTAATAGACGAAATGCCATCTGATTGATCTCGGGATAAACCGATGTAGGTTCGGCACCTACACCTACACACTGGTAACACTGACTAACATCTGTACAAGGATAACGTTCCAGAAGAAATCTGTTGCTTGCCACACACACAGAGAGCTACGTGCGTTATACGCTGTGGTGTGGCTCTGATGTAAACGAATAATGCGAGCGAAGCTTCAGTAAAAGCTCCATCTGGGGACGTATTTACGATTTCGTGTAAAGAGATAGGACTCGGAAGGACTCGCGTCATAAACAATTCGAACAGAAAACGCTGAGATTGCAGTTCGTTTGGGCTTATTGTTAGCGAGGCACATGAAAGACAGCAATCTTTTGGGATTGAAAAGATACTGCCGCTAAGAGGAAACTTAAATCTGAAGAAGGGTCGAAAATTTGTGAAGGATTTTAGGTTAAAGTTGAGTTTAATTGATTTTCGAAAGGAAAAGGCAGGATGGTGAAAAGAAAGTTATATTTATGTAAATTCAGAACGTTTGCGTTATTCGTCAAACAAGAAATTCATTGTTACATGAATTTGTTGATCGGAGAATTAGGTTGCCGAAGAAATAACAACAGATTACCACTAACAAATGTTTTGCAGTCTGAAAGTCCAGCAGCCAGAAAAAAGTTAAAGGTTGTATTGTTTTATACAGCCTGTTGGGTTGTCAAGCTTTCTAAACCCACATTTCACACATCAAAACAAATGCAGATTTTCATCAAATTTCCATTCGCCTGAGATCTGTATTGAGTTTTGAGTGCGCTCAGAATTGATCGTTTTCAAAGAAACTTAAATTATCTACTGTATACATTTCAATATAAATGAAGTGAAACTAGTTTTTTATTTTTTTTTTATTTGGACAATAACTATCCACTTGGAAAAAGAAGCATTCCAAATGCATGAAAGTAATATTTTTAAGCAGTGGATAATGCATGCCCGTCCGAATCCCCATTCGTGTCCTTTTTACATTAGCGTTTCCGCCCTTTAGCTTCACGCGAAGTGATTCAGAATGAATTCTAACTTAGGAATAAATATCTGCGGTTGGCAAATTCGAAATGAAGAATATTTCTTTTTAACTTTGTATGAAGCGATCCAGAAATGTATAAGAAGCTAAAAGTATTTTTTTTCTGTGTAGACAACAATAAGCTTGTACATTTAATTTTATCTAACATGTCCTGCATAGTATGCAAATTTTATACGTGAAGAAAAAATAAATAAAAAAGTTTGAGACTGAAGTTTGGAACATACATGCTTAATAAAGAATTAGATAAGACAAATTTTTTTTTATTGATAGTAACAAACTCATATATTATAATCAACTGTCAATAAGTCGGGCGCAACTTTATTATTTTTGGGACAAGTTGAGGATGCATAGAAAGTCAAAATGTATATCTATAATATAATAATCTTTCACAAGTGGAAACCCCTTTAGGGCAGGACTACTGTCATTTAACACTTAATTGCGGATCATATTCGCTTAATAGCTTCAGTATATGTAATCAATATCTCATTCGTTTATGCAAGTTTGGGTTTTTATAAGGGGAGGGGTCATAGTAAGGGTGGATGGATGTTAATAATTTTTTTTTTCCTTTTTATTGCTTGAATCACGTCCAATATTCTCTGTATAGAATGTCAGTTTTATAGACGAAGTTGCGTAGAATTTTCATAAAATTCGGTGTATTTAAAATTCACGAAACTGAACGTTTGTATGGGAGAGCGGGTAAGGATATCGTAAAATTTTATTTCATTACTCTTGTAAGGTGCTAGCACAAAAATTAAATTTTAAATTATTGTTGAAAACATTATTGAAGAACATCGACCGATCTACGTCACTGAAATTCAATTCCTCTAAAGCTCAATTCCTCGAATTTTATTTCTAGTCGAGACAACAACAATCAGAAAAAGCACAGAATTTTTTTTTAAATCCATTGAAACAAATTCCCAACAATGGACAAGGAAATTAATGTGTACAGGCTAAAGCTTTGGCTAATGTGCTCTGAATAAGATGCATTGGCTAAAGTGCTCAGAGTTCTTCTTTTGTGCTTCTCAAACTTCTCTACGCGATTTTCCCTACAAATTTTTCACTTTATTTTAACTGCCTGTTTACCTGTGTATGGTAATAATAATAATGTTATAGATCTGGCAATGATCTTTCCCGAAAATGCCAGAACAGTTTCCCAATACGTAAAATGCCATAATCAAAGATCTAGAACCTTCCAGTATAGTCTAGACATGGTAATAATAATAATAATAATTTATTTCGTAAAATCATCCTTGAGCATAGCTCGTAAGGATTGTATTTATAAATTACATTTAGTAATTTGATGGCAATTAATGAATAAAGAGCAAATGCAAAATGAGAAAAATTATATATTAAACAGGAAAAATCAAAATAAGATGTAATAGCAAGTATTAAAAATGAAAGAAAGAAGTTAATTTAATTTAAATTAGGTAAATTATGACCAGACACATTATGACACTAGCGGTATTGGACCGAATTCAGAAATTTGCGTTCCGACTTGTTTTAGATGATGCCATCATGGCATTCATAGACTGTAGAAATGTCGGAGATCTACTTCATGTACAAGTCGCAGACATTTAGACATTTCACGAAATTTGTATGGTTAAAGCCTCTACCGTGTGTTACTACAGATAAAGTGATATTTTGTGAATTCAAACGTTGCTAACTTTTAGTGTAAGAGAAGTTTTTCATTCCGATAATGGAGTTAAATTGATGTCCAAGACTTCGATTAAACAATTACGTACATTTTCACCAGTATACGCTCTCTATGCCAGTACTTTCGAACGAGTTCTGTCTGTCAACCGACCTTAATCCCTCCATCCTTTCTGGGATGAGAATATTACTGAGGTATGTTCAGCACTGAGAAATACAGTGCGCGGTTCGATGGGATTATTAATAAGTATTTTCGAAACTATTTGCCATGTTTTGGTGAATGTTTTCACCAAAGAAAAGATTTCTGGATTCTACACTGTTACGCTTTATTATTCGTGACGTTTCTCAAACTCAACTTCAGTTTGATAAAGGTCTCAGCAGAGACCGAAGCGTCACGAATAATATAGCGTAACAGTGTAGAGTACGGAAATCTTTTCTCTAATTTACCATGGTTCTGAGTATGAGTTGTTACGCAATGATGACGTACATACAAGCATTTCCCAAAACTCAACTAATTCGATTGGCACAAAATGTAGTGAAATCTGAAAGTTAGAGGAAGCGTAAAATAGAAGCAAAAAGTTTTTTCGTTCGCAATTACTCCCAGAGGTGCTAATCTAGCCTCAAAATATTGAAAGGCTTGAATTTGAGGGCGTGTCGAATTGTCGTCATTTATTTCTGAACCGAAACATATATGTATAGCCAATACCATTTCAATCAATCAAATTCCTGTTAAGACCCCCTATAGGGGCATAGGACAGAAACAGCTCTCTTCCACAAGACGCGATCCTGAGCATCAGCCTTAAGCTGTTGCAAGGACTTGTTTATTCCTCAGGCCTCCTGCTCAACTGCTCGCTTCCATGAGTTACATGGTCGACCAACCCGACGTCTTCCTTGAGGATTATAATCCAGAACCTGTTTGGCGATGTTTCGATCTGGTTTCCTCAAAGTAAGACCGAGCCACTGCCACTTTCGCCTTTGAATCTCAATACCTATTTTAGTCTGGCCAGTTGTACTCTAAGGTTCGTCGTTGGAGATCACTTCTGGCCAGAATATTCCAAAAATGCGTCGGAGGCATTGGATCACGAAAGTCTGTAGTTTCTTGGTAAGTCGAACGGTCACTTTCCACGTAGTACAACCATATCATAACACGGATTTGACGCAGGCGTCAAAAACTCGCAGCTTCGTGCGAAGGGAGATCTCTCTTAACCTCCAGAAAGGGGAAAGGATACCGAAGGCCTGACGAGATTTATTTAGCCGAGCCTCAACTTCCTTTTCGGCTCCGCCGTCCATGCTGACAATGCTTCCGAGATAGCAAAAATCTTGCATCTCTTCCACATCCTGTCCGTTAAGAACAATCGGTGTGCTTGCGTTCGAGCTCATGTGCAAGTACTTGGTCTTACGCACATTTATTTTCAGTCCATCCTCTTTGCATTTAGAATGCAACGAGCGAACATTACTACACCATTTAGAGGATATTTATATCATATTCGTAATATGTTTCAAACAGCACCCCAAGGCGACTATTTCTCTCTTGCCGTAATGTATGAGCTAAGTAAGCTCTCTCTAAGAGTATTATCGGAGAAGACCTGAAACCAAAAGGCAGTCTCCAACTGCCGAACACAACCAGCCCCGGTACCGGTAGTATGTCAAGGTCCTTTAAGTATATTCTTAAGGATTAGTTAGTAGTGGTGATCATCGATAAAAGTGTTGCGCAGATGGCAGTCAGCTCGTCAGGTCAAGGCGCCTCATCTGCCAGAGCATTTTCGATCAATTGAATCTAACATTCCTAATACGATTAAGTTTTGCATATTCAATTATCGTTTTAAATTTTTCTCATTTCAGCGATACGCCTCTGTCTTTTTTCCTTTTGCCTTCCATATAACAGCACGGGAATGGGCTTGAAAAAAAAACTTAGAAGCACTTGGAAAGAAATGTGTAAGCCTGCAAATAATCGATTATCCCAACTGAGCTTGCTCACTAAGCTCGTTTAAAATTGCTGCCTCCACACACACACACATAGCTGCGGCTTGATCTGACGAATTTCATCGCCTAACCATTGTCTTGTTGTTGTTGTTTGTCATTTTCGGTTGTAGAGCAGTGGCTCGATTGGTCATCTTCAAATCATTTCGGTTGTAGAGTAGTGTGAGGCTCGATCAGACGAGAGATAAGATGAGATGAGAGCTTGCTAAGCTGAGCAAAAAAATTACGAGAAGTTTATATTTTAATTTATTTTTCAATTTAGTTTTTTAATTTATCAAGCTAGCGGTTTCATATATTGAAAGTATTGCTAATACATAAATTTGCACGCAAACAAATTATTAAGTATCAACGCAATATATATAAAATGTTAATGCTAAATCTAGCATTGAAAGTAGTGAAATGACCACGATGAAACTAAATTTGATTGAATGATAGATCTACTAGCTACTTTATAAAATCAACAGCTTAATCGCTGCCATTTTTATTGCAAGAGCATTTATCTTAAATTTACATAGCTAATTTGTAGACATATTGATTTGGTGAATGTTTTCACAGCGCATTTCGAATTGAAAGAAAAGATTACCGGATTCTAGACTGTTACGCTTTATTATTCGTGACGTTTCGGTCTCTGCTGAAACCATTATTAACCTGCATCAAACAGTTTGATAAATTTCTCAGCAGAGATCGAAACGTCACGAATAATAAAGCGTAACAGTGTAGAATCCGGAAATCTTTTCTTTCAATTGTGGACATATTTTTATATTACTCGAGCCCCCCCCTCCCCGCCAAATTTTTTGAGCGACTCACCCATCGGACAAGTCACGCGCCACCACTGGCAGATGGAAGCATTAATCATGAGCGCTGGATCAAGGTTGAAAGCTGAAAGTTTTTTCAGCAGCCCTCCACCGGTATGCAGAGACGGCAGAGGGTACCAAGATCATGTAAAACTGTTCCAGTGTACCGGTCCAAGGTCAACGAATTCGTACAAAATCGCTGTCGCTAGATTGGGAGAGGTGTGGCCAGGTGCCCAACTCAAGGTAGTGTCAAGTGATAAGATCCCAAGTCTTCCTTGACCACTTGTATGG
Source organism: Chorisops tibialis (assembly GCA_963669355.1). NCBI lineage: Eukaryota > Metazoa > Arthropoda > Insecta > Diptera > Stratiomyidae > Chorisops > Chorisops tibialis. The sequence goes on from OY770262.1 coordinate 294,103,562, forward strand.
CTACCTTCAGAACCGAGCCATGCGGGATCGATTTTGGATATAATTCGGTCCTGCAACCTTAATCTTTTTACCAATAATTGGAGGTTTGTGAAGCTGGAAGAGATTAAATGGAACTCTAGATGTGCTGTAATAGTGATCAACAAAGAGTCCCTAGCTCCCTTGGAAAAAACCGGAGGCATTTATCGGTTTGTTGCCATCAACATGAAGGTTTATAAAAATGACGTATTGGCAGCGGAGCAAACAACCCAGGTTCCCGTTCCTTCAGTACCCAAGATGGGGCTAGCCGCTCCAATCAGTCGCAGTGAATAATACTCCCGTTTAAATTTAAAGGCTGAATCTTACGCGAAATAACAACTCAGAATAGTTTTTTTTAGCAACAAATTAAATTTACTTTTTATTTTATTATTAGTTTTTTTCTCATTTATTTTCAATTTTGTCCATCAATCAGGATTACGTTTTACATAATTATAATAATTTTTATATCAATTTGTTTTCTTTTTTGAGTTTTTTTTTCGCATTTTTTTGTTAATTTTTTCTGTATTTCTCATTAATTTAATTAATTTATTTACTTATTCACTTAAATTTCTATAATATACCTCACAATAATAATAATAATCCAAACCGATCCGATAATCTTTTCGTTTAATTTTTTTTTCATACAGAACTATAATTTTCTCTATTCCCTTATTCATTTTGAAAATTTTATTAAAGTAATTTATCGTTTTGTATTAAACAAAAGAAAAATAATAATTTACATTTATCATTCCGTTTATTTATTACGATTAGTTCGAAATTTCGCAAAACATAATTAAATTAAATTAATTTTTTTTTTTGTATAATTTGTTTTGTGGATTTTCTCGGATTTTTTGGATTATAAATTATATAATAATAATATTCAACTAAATGTAATAATTTTTAAAAAATCATTACACATTTCTAAGTTTTTTTTTTGTTAAGAATAATCATTGTATAATTTTATTGAAAATGATCAAAAAAATTTACTTTGTTTACTTCAAGAATAATTTTATAATTGCAAAATTGGGTTGAATTTTGAATTTTTCCTTGACCATATTCTTATCTCAATCAATTTTATTTAGTTTATCATTTTCCAGTGGATTTCATTTAATATTAAATACTTTGTTTGTTTTTTTTTTTAATATACATAATTATGTGTATGTAAATATATTTTGTTTTTTTTTGCTTTCAATTTAATATAAATTATATTTTAAGTTGAATTTTATGGTTGCCCTTTTTCGCCCCTTTTTCAATTTCGGAAATATAATTTTTTAAATTAATTTAAAAAGTTACTGTAATGTAAGGTGTACAATATTTTTTTAATTAATTTTTTTTTATCCAACTATTTTTTGTTTCATTAATATATGTATATATTTAATAATCGTACATTGAAGTTGTGCTCTTCGAAAAATCAAATTTCTACAAGACCCTTTTTATATGTTTTTATGGTTTGTACAAAATAAAAGTCTTTTAGAAATTTCATCTTTAGTTTACTATTTTATTTTTTTTTAATTTTATATTTTTCATGTAATTGTAGTTAATAATATTTTGTATTATATATAAATAAATGTGTATATATAATAATTTAAAATCACAGACATAATATGTTTTCTATACATATTTTATTCTTTTCACTGTTAGAATGGAATATGTAAATTAAAATGTGTTTAGTTTTTTTTTCAAAAACAAATTGAAAAGTTTGTGAGAATCCCAAACTACGGCTTTGCCGTAAAATTCATCAAATCGATTATGGAATTAATTGAAAATATTTGGAATCTCGTAAAATTTATTCATTAAAGAAAAAATTGAATTAAATTAATTATGCTTCTTTATTTCATTATCATGTTCATCCGAAATATTTAAATGTACGTCATTCGTCTACTCTACAGTCAGTTCAAAACATCAACTGTCAATTTAAAAAAAAAAAAAAAAATTCATTTCAATTATAAATAAATACTCAACAAAACGACACGTTAACTAAAATTTCAAACTAATATTGCACTTTAAATTCATTAAATCCGAGAATGAATAATTTTCTTTTTTCTTTATTTATATTACACCGAACATTAATTACGTATTCTTGAATTGTGTAGTTTTTTTTTTGTTGTTTTTTTTTTTTGTTTTAATTTGTTTTCATATGCTATCTTTTCATCAGTGTACAGGAGCTTAAACAATTTAGAAAATGAATCCAAAATTTTAAATTATATTGAAAACGAGGTTAACTAGATTTTTTAAGACTAAACCTGTCATATATTTATCAAAAAATGTTTAATCTTTAGTAAAATTTAATTTTGCGATCTTTCTTAAATTTAATTCCAAACATAAAACCCTGAAATTTTGTACTTTTGCAAATGAGATTGCATTATTTTTATTACTCTTATTTACCTTATATGAATTTTGAATTTAGAGTTTTTAATTTAACTTTTTTTTACAATTTCAACTTTTTTTTCTTTATTTAACCTCTTTATAATTAAATTTGTACTTTTTTTTGATGGTGTTCCGAACGAATTTTGTGATATAACTATTTTTTTTTTCATAAATATTTTGTGTTTTTTTTCTCTTTAATTTTGTCTCTAAAAATTTTATATATTTAATTTATTCCAAAAATTATATTTCTTATTATATTAATTTTCACCACATTTATTTGATTTTGTTTTTTATTACAAATGTCTCTTGGCTGTAAAAATATTTCTTAATTTTGTTTTTATTTTAAGATTTAGTACTTTCAAGTAGTTTAGCTGTGGTAATTACAGCCAACATAATTAGGTATTTAAGGTTAGACAGGTATACATCAATTTGTTTTACACCGAATGTTTTTTTTTTAACTTTTCTTTCACAATTAAACATATTTTCTTATCTAATATTCAGAAATTAAAAGAAATTTCTCAGTTGATTGAAAAGAAGCAATGAAACATTTGTTTTTGTTTTTTCCCCAAAAATTATATTTTATAACGGATTTATCTAAATAATTAAGATTAATTTTTTATTTAATCGAAATTTACATTAATTTTTAATCTAAGTATACTTTTTATGCTTAATTTTTAATTCTTAAAAATATGTTTTTCTGTTCTGAACCGTAACTTTTTTGTTTTCTTCAACTTAATACCTAAAAATTTAATTTTCAAACATTTTTTTTTTCTTACAATTAAATTTATTTACACTCAGAGTATACGTATTTTTTCAAATTGTTTTTTTTTTAAGGTTTAGATTAAATATTTTGTAGCATATCGGAAAAAAATTAGTAAAATATCGAAAAAAGTGAAAAAATGATTATGAAAAATTAAAAACATATTTGATGAGAGTTATTGGACGGGTTTCTTTCGTAAATATATATGTATACGCCTTTTGTTTTCTAATCTCTAAAGTTGTATAGAAAGGCGTAATGCGTATTTAATAAATATGCTTAAAATACTATAATTAAATTCATTCATCGTGCATTCATCTGTCGAACATTCTTTGCTATTTTTAATAATTGCTAATATTTACAAAACAATAGTGCGGAAAATAAAAAACAAAACGTTCAGGTCTTGTAATTTTAGTAAATTTGAAGTTTTGAATTATAGTTTATGGAAAGAAAATTTAATATTTTCATGAAAAAAAAAAATATTGAAACATGTATTTAGGTTTGATTCGAAATAAAAAATTAAGTTTCTTAAGCTTAAAATTTAAAACAGAAATTAGTATCACTCATGCAACATACGAGTACTTTATACCATTTATCCATATCAATATTTCATTATTAACAATTAAGCTCAAATAGTCAATATAATGTGGCGGAAAATATTTATTGTTTTATGATGGCTTAAAAAACAACATTAATATTGTATAATCGATTTTACTTTAACGGATTTCCTTTTAATGGAAGTTATAATTTCAACTAAGACAGTAATGATTAAAGAGCTGCAAGTTTGTTTATAAAAAAAATTACGGAAATATATAATATATTTTGTAAATAATGTAAATATTAATAATGCTATAGGACTGAGATTGGAGTTGATATAAAATAATAGACTTCGTTGTAAAACATTGCATGATTTTGGAATTAGCTTTAAAAAAAAATAGAAAATTAAACCAAAAGTTGAATGGTAAAATACAATTAGGTGATACATACCCTAAACTAGGCTATATAAAAGCGTTTATATCTTTCGAGAGAAGTTTAAGTGTTTAAAACAGATGGTAATTTGGTTCGGTGAATGTTTCCCAGTGCATTTCGAATTTAAAGAAATGATTTCCGAATTCTACACTGTTACACTTTATTATTCGTTACGTTTCAGTCTGTGCTGAGACCTTTATCAAAACTGTCTCAGCATAGACCGAAACGTCAAGAATAATAAAGCGTAACAGTGTAGAATCCGGAAATCTTTTCTTTCAGGTGGTAATTTGTTAAATTTTTGTTATACAAAAAAACAAACTTTTGAGCACTTTTTATGTGGCTCAAAATCATAAATTTTATGTCATTATTTTCTGCATTGTGGTCTTGTATTATAGACTACAACTATATTTACATGGAGTTACACATATCCCTGATATTACGCAAATGGCCCTCTACGGGTACTGAAACTATAAACATTTATTACTTGTTACTTCTTCAACAATGGCACAATAATCCAAATCGGGCCTTCGCCTCTTGACCGACCTTCAGGTTCCTTAACATTTTTCATTACTTGTGGAAGGGTTATTAGCCCTTCGCACAAGCCTCTATTTACGAATTTTGAAGTATCCCAAGCAGGCAGCGCAGTGGAATTATACGTCGATCGTGATTTGAACTAACGACCTTCACATTATAGACCAACAAGATACCCACTAGGCTACACCGTAAATGATATATTCTATGTCAAAGTTTTCTGCATTGTTGTCTTATATTCTAGAACAACTATATTTAAATGGAGATACGCAACGGGTAGAAACATTAAATTACTTGTTGCTTCAATCAATTTCCTGTTAAGACCCCTTATAGGGGCGTAGGAAAGAAACAACTTTCTTCTACAAGGCGTGATCTTGAGCACCGGCCTGTAGCTGTTGCCAGGACTTGTTTATTCCTCCGGCCTCCTGCTCGCTTCCCTGTGCTACATGGTCGAACAACTCGACATCTTTCTTGAGGATTATAATTCAGAGCCTGTTTGGCGATGTTTCGCTCTGGTTTCCTCAAAGTGTGATCGATCCACTGCCACTTTCGCCTTTGAATCTCAATACCTATTTTAGTCTGTCCAGTTTTATTCCAAAGTTCGTCGTTGGAGATCACTTCTGGCCAGAATATTCCTAAAATGCGTCGGAGGCATTGGTTCACGAAAGTTTGCAGCTTCTTGGTAAGTCGAGCGGTCACTTTCCACGTAGTACAACCATATAATAACACGGATTTGCCGCATGCTTCGTGCGATGGGAGATCTTCCTTAACCTCCAGGAAGAGAAAAGGAAGGAATTTGTTACTTGGGAGCACATTAATATTCTTCTTCTTTTTTTACGACTTCAAACACAACTCAGGGATCACTCTTATTCAATTTACACAGACAGAAGAGTAAATTGGAGATTAGACGGGATTAAAAGAATTTAAAACGTAGATAGTCGTACAAGATTGAGAACACGACTTTTGACAATGCAACCCAAGGCTTTGAAGTTAGGGATATAAATGTCCGCCGTTATTTCACAATCCGAGAAGCTAGAAGCATAACAGTGAGCTCGTGTGCTCTTGAAGCTAAACCATTATATCTAGGATATGTGAAAAATGATCAATCAAGGTTGAAAAGATTCTCACTGCATTTACCATGAAAGTAACAGAAGCAAAAGATGTGACATTTCTGCGTTTCTCTAGGGAGTCTAAGCCATCTCCAATTTCCATTTTCAGTCGGAAAGCCTGTCTCTGGACACGATCGAGAATATCGAGTTGCGACAACAAATTCAAAAACTAGCTTGTCTTATTATCACCGTCGCAATGAAAACCTATTCTACTGCTGCAATGGAAATATTCCTTAGTATCCTTCCAATCCTAGCTAGGTTGTAGCCTAGTGGGTAGTTGGTCTACAATGCGAAGGTCGTGAGTTTAAATCCTGCTGAACGCATAATTCCAGCAAACTGCCTGCTTGGATAAACCTTCATCACCTTAATCTACGAAAATGAAAAATTCAAAGATAGAGGGTTGTGCGAAGGTCTAACAACCCTTCCACAATAAATATTGAAAAATGTTAAGGAGCCTGAAGGTCAGGAGACTATGGTCCGATGTAGTGCCATTGTAGAAGTAGAGCAGATCCTTCCAATCCATCTCCAAATAAAACAGAAGGCTATTAAGGGGATGTTAAACATACAGAGATGAAACAAATACTAACCGCGTGCTTTTAGAGGTCACCTAATAACCTCGTAAACGGAGGTTCTAACCTCAACATTATCGGAAACTAAGCCGATAAAATTCAATTCTAAAACCCCTTCAAAGTTATAGTCAGAGAACGAATGGACTGGCAATCCATGCTACCTGAGATTGAAGAGAAAGCCAACATCTGGTACACAGATGGTTCACGCAGCTCGGAGGGAACCGGAGCCGAAGTTTAAAGTACCAACTTCTTGGTTTAAAAACCACTCGGAAAGGAAGCCACAATCTTTCAAGCCGAACAAATTTCAATGGAACTATGCATCCAAGAGAATATTAGTAGAGCTCATCGCAACAAAAATATATAAATCTTATCATCAACACGGATCGCAGCTGATTGAGGATGGCCATAAAAACCTAATCATCCTGGGCAAAAGGAACAAAGTAACTTTAATATGGGTCTTAGAACATTGAGAAAAACGAAAAGGCCGACCGCCATAAAAACAAACTTTATTGGATCAGAGCCATACTGCGGAAAACCAGAAAGACCTTCCAACCTTATACTTAAAAATTGGATTGAACAAAGGCATATAATCTACTGGAATAGACTTCCAGGCTTACCTTAAAATAGCCAAAGCTATCAAGTTTTAGTTCTACAATGGCACTATAGCCCACATAGGACCTTGGCCTCCTGACAGTCAGGATCCTTAATATTTTTCATTAGTTATTGTGGAAGGGTTGTTAGCCCTTCGCACAACCCTCTATCTACGAATTTTTTATTTTCGTTGATTGAGGTGACAAAGGTATATTCAAGCAGGCAATGTGCTGGAACTATATATTGCGTCGACCGGGATTTGAACTCACGACCTTCGCATTACAAGACCAACACGCCACCTACTAGGCTACACCCTAGCTATCAAGTTGAGGTAAAGGCGCAATTAGCGCACAATAGGCCGAAAATGTCGCAGTGCTCTCTTACTTTTTCCCCAATAAATAATAACCTAAAATAATAATCAGATGAGGCCTGATGTAGGCATTCTAGTTATTTTTCAGCCATCCGTGACATAGTGGCAGCGTGCTTGCCTCACAGTCAACAGGTTGAAGATTCGATTCCCACTCCAGGCAAGCACGAATTTTTCCGTTGCTACTAAACAGAGCTAAAACGGAGCCTAGACCGACACCAAAACACGCTTTTGTGATGTTAAGTTGAAGTACTTGATCTTCCCCGAATTCATGCAAGCAAAAGTTTCAACGCTCCATCAGATATATCAATAGGTTACTTGTAGAACATCTGGAATGGAACCCGTATTCGCAATCATTAGTAAGTTTAGTTAAATAATGAAATTTTCAAAAAGCTTGCATATGATTATTGTGTAGTTTCTGATTAAGTTGACTGTATTTTTTTTTTAATCAGGGCAGGTTCTACGAAGGTGCAAATGGTGAAGCCAGTGTAACGAAATAGAGGACGCCAATGCGACAACAGATAATGCGCTTCTTCCTAGGTTGCGAGAGGACACCATCTTTGAATAGCCGTATTCAAAGGGGCGAAAAAGGAAAGACAGTAGAGGTATACGCGTTGCCTACCGGTACAATCTTGAGCCCCACGTTGGGCGCCACTGTTTCTCCGGAACATAGGAAACAAGATAAGTTTTGTTCCCGATGCCGCTATCACTCATTACCAGGAGGCCCTACTTTATAGGACGTGCTGGCAATGATTTGCCCAAAGCAGGGTTTAGAAAGTACCGACAGGCAACCTCACCGTCATCCTTTTTTTAACCTTTTCATCATAGCTCTTCAAGGATGGTGTATTCCCCAGCGATTATATCCTCCTCCCCACGCCGTCAGCTCTGACTTTCCGTACAAATTCGCTCCAGACATTCACGTCAAACCTGCGCTCACCATTTCATAACAATTTTATGGCTGTCGTAATTGAAGAAAAAAAATTGTTAAGCTTCTTTTGTACTATACTTCCATTAAAATATCGTCTCACCTGCACTCATAATTTGTTATGACTTTCAAATACGGCAATTTTTCACACAATAATGGATCAGAATTTTTTGTTCAGAAATTTGTCGCAAAATTTCATTAATTCGATTAGAAAAGTATGTTACCCTGTGCCAATATACGTAAAAAAATTTTTTTGGCTCTCTTCCTGACGATGCATCAAGGCCCTATTATTGTACGGTTGAAGTGAAGGTAAAAAGTTTAAGGCGCGAGAACAAAGAATGAGCCATAACATAGTTTGGAGATGCAAAGTCAAATATCACTAAATGGGTTCTCGGCTATAAGAAAAGTTATTTGGAAAGGCGCGCTATCAATAAAATGATTCCGGCGACAAAATTTAATTAAACCGTCAATGGAAATTACTATAATCACCATAAAAAACAGAACTAAGATTGATCTTGAAAACCAACCATTTTATTGATGAATTGGAGATTTTTGTAAGCTTAAGAAATTGTACTATCTTATTTGGAGGATGTAAATGTGGTAATGAAATTAAAAATTATTTTATTGCATCAAATAATACCAAAATTTTTGCAGTTGTACTCAATGAAGCCATGGGAAATCTGACACTTTCCGTTGAGTCAACTCATTTCAACTCACTTACTTAATTGAGTCGATCTAAAAGAGTGCTTCAATAGAGTCACACGATTTTAGCCACACGCATACGTAGCATACATAAAAACGAGAAACGCACACTTACCAAACTTTCTGTGATGCCTTGCTCATTCTTCTACAAAAAATAACTCTAGCTTGCTATTTGTATGCGCGGTCATTCATCAAGAAAGATCAAAAGCAGAACATCGCATTATCATATCAACCGACCACAGCACACAATGAATTTCGGTGACACACTATAAACCACACGCACACAACGGCACTGTATCGCAGCGCAATAACATACTTCGCACACTTACTGTGTTATATGTGTTGCGCGTCATCGTGTTGGGTGGAGGATAAATTGTTACCGACACAATTGATGTGATCCAAATCTTTGATTGATTGAGTCGCATCAGTCACCTCAGTGTATTGACTAGCATAAATCGATTAACTCACTTATGAGTTACCCATATCTAATGAATACGGCTTAATTTTTGGATCAAAAATAACCAGATTTTAAAAGAAATTGGCCACACTCGTTCTTCTTTCATTACTTTGGGCGATTTGGCACATCGATCAAACAGACGACCCAATATATTTTACAAAACTGATTTAATGTCTCTGTACCGAAGCTCTCTTACAAAATCCAACACAAGCCAGTGATCACAGTAGTTTATACGTCGATACAGCTTCTTCATATCCTAAAACAACTACAAATACAATAGGTCCAATCCAGGTGCGCAGCGGTACTTTAACCGAAGATAAAAAATGTTTAACATTAACAAAAACGCACGAAATTTTCCTCGAATTTCAACTATCATACTATTTTTCTGATTACGAGCATATATGTGAAATTTATTTTCTAAAATCAGGATTATTATTTTGAAAACTAGATTGTCAACAGTAATTTTTGGTTTAAATATTTCAGAACAATTTCATTTTATTTCGAATTTCACAAATTCGGCGCAGGTTAAGCACTGGCTTTTGACATTGCAAAAGCTTTTGATAGAGTTTGGCACAAAGGCTTATCGGTAAAACTCATCAAAACACATCTTTTTTTAACGCTTCATGCGAGCCGCAAAGAAAAAGAAATCATCCCAACTGTTTGTGTATTCCGGCGTTCCTCAAAGCTCTTTCCTATGTCCTCTCAATCCAATTCACAGGTTTTGACAACCCCGTACCAGGTTGTATCGATGATGTCAATAGGAGGATGTATAAGATGTAACAACTGAACAACCTACAATGGTGGCTCTTAACGATACGTATAATAAATAGCAAACTGAAGGATGCAAAAAGCAGGAGTTTCGGTATAGCCGGGACGGCCTAGTCGTAAACGAAAGGATGCGAAAATTGATGCAAGAAAAATGAATATAAAATTGCAAACTGAAGGAGGCGAGAGGCAGGAGCTCGGTATAGCCGGAACGGCCCAGTAGCTGACGAATGGATGTAATGAGGAAATTGATGTAAATGGGTGACAAAGTTGCAAATGGAAGGATGCGAAAAGCAAGGGTTCGGTATAGCCGGGACGGCTTAGTAGCAAACGGAAGGATGTGAAATTAGCTGATAAGATTGTTGATAATTAGTCTGATTGTAGTGTGTCAAAAGCAGGGGTTTGATATAGCCGGGACGGCTTAGTAACAACTGACGAAAGTTAATTTGAAGCAAGAAGACCCTAGCTATTAGATCAATTGATGGTTAATGGTCAATAAGCGAAAAGTAGCAAATAAGGTATGAATTAAACAGCTGATGATCATACGTAGGAAGAACAGGAATTGAGTCTTATCGATGCGTCGTAGTGCGAGCAAACCAATAAATCCATGTATGAGGTCCCTTCGGAGTACACGTAGTGGTTGCTAGTTCACCACCTACATCGCGGGTAAAGCGTAATCCGCCTTTTTTTTTGCTGTACTTGTACAGTATTTCGGTGTTCTTGAGCTCAACGTGGAGTTGCGTATCAACCGGGTACCACGACCTAAAGATTGGGAAAGGTGTTAGATATGCCTTGCATAAGTGCAAGGCCAATTAATTTATTATTAAAGCTGAGCACACAACGGAGCATAGACTGGAATCATCCGTTGTGATACGTAGTCGTCTTTACGATTATTACGTTAAGCACAATGGATGTAGACGTTAATGTTTGTCTTTACAATATCAATCCGTGTTGCTAAAGACTCTACATTTTCTAAGGATGTACCATAATTGTATTCCAAAAAAAATAAAAGTAATATTAAAATAACTCAACCTACAAAAATATGAAATTATAAAATCATCGAAAAATAATGCATTACTTACTTTAAAGCCTAAAAAACTCATTAAAAATAAAAATTCACTCTTTCATCATAAAATTAAAATGAAATTTCGAAACGATAAATAAAAACAATCCATAAAAAATCATACCATGTTTGTATTTTTTCATCTTTTTTTGTTTTTTTTTAGTTTTTTTTATCTTTTCGATTTTTTTTTTTAAATATAAATATTATCATTTTCTTTTCATTTTTATTTAACAACTATTGCTTTTCAACTATTTATATTATTATACGGAACTATTGTTTCATATTTTATTTTATTTATTTATGTATTTTTTTTTTCATTTTTATTTTTTTTTTTTATTTTAATTATTTATATTTTAATAGCTGATTCAATTTGCATAGCAAAGAAAAATTAATATTACGTAAAATAAAACACTTTCTTAGAAAATATTTAAGGAGCAATAAAAGAACATTTAGGTGGTGACTGTGATTGTTGTAATGATGATGCAAAAATTATAATAAAGAAAAATCGATATTAATAATACCAAAAATAATACAAAAAAAAATTAAATAATAAAAGACAACTTTATTAAAAATCATGAAACAGAAGAGTTTAATATTCACATTATTCGAGACTATTAGTGATTGGGTTTCAATTTTTATTTTTTCATCTTGATTTAACAGAACTTACGTTAACATTGTAACAAATTAAATAATTATATTATATAAAAAAAAATATTCTAATATAGTGTATTTACATCGGGGGATTTAATCATAATATAGGAACAATTGATATTATATTTTATAGTAACTGTAGTAAACTCGGATTATTGATTGGTGTGTGGTGATTTAGTTAATATGAATTGTGTGATATGATGTGTATTTTTTTTTATAAATAAACGGTCATTATAGGGTTATGGTGCGGAAGGGAGTAATTATTTCGGGGTGAAAGCAATTCTATTTTCATTATCTGTATGATCTTACTTTGCAAATTGAATCGGTGTTCTTTATTTTTATTTTTTTTTTATTTATTTTGTATTGGACTAGAATTTGTTGTAGTGTATTTTTTTAATTATGTATTTTTTTAATGGTTAAGAAATGATTGTATAGTTTTGATTACTTTAAATTGTTGTTATCGAAAAAAAAAAGCAACAATTATCGAGTAGAAGTCGGATTTAAATTGAATTTTATAAAAGAAAAACAGAAATATAATAAAAACAACTCAGCTATTAAAAGCATTTTTTTTTTACAAATTTAACACAAGTTCCAATAAACAAAAATTATAAAAATTATAATTAGAATAACAAAAATTATTTATTTGATTTTCGGTTTGCTTTTTTATTGTTGTTGTTTTTTTCAAGAGTAAATAAATTGCTGGTTTTTTTTTTTAGTTGAAAATTTTCTTTTATGAAATGAATGAAATTTTTGAAATTTTTTTTTTTTTGCTTTCCTTTTTTTATAATCGTTGTAACTTACAATATATTTGTAATTTTTTTTTTACAAAGTAGTTTGCAATTCAATTAAAATAGGAAACTTGAAGTTTTGTTTGAATTAAAACTAATAAAAAAAAAATGAAAATCGTTATGTATAGGTAAGGTTTTCTGTATTACAATTTTTTTTTTTTTGTTTTTTTATCATTTACTTCTAAATTAAAAATTTTATTTCATCATTTTTTTTTGAAACTTATACGTTTATATTTAGTTCTTAAAACAAAAGAAGAAAAAAATAATAATTAAAAATGTGTTATACACTTACTAAAATTAATTTCACTTTGATGTTGTTCACGATTTTATTTACTCATTAAATTGCTAATTTAATAGGGATTTCTTTTTCTTTATTAATTAATTTTATTATAAAACAAATTAAATTTACAAAATAAAACAGACATTTTTTTTTTATAGTTTAATCATTTATTTATTTACTTGTTTTATTTTTATTTTTTAGTTTCTATTTATGTATTGTACCTGAGTGTGTTGCACATCTGACTAGTTGAGTTTTTTTTTTATTTATTTTTACTTTAATTTTAATAGTATAAAAGAAAATGTCTCAAAAACATTTTAATTTTTAATTTTTTGTTTATGTTTTAAATCTTTCCGAAGGTTTTCGTTAATATAACAGGAAAGAATTTAATGTTGCTGTTGTTGTTGTGTTTTTATTGAGCAATTTATATATTCAGATATATAAAGAAAAGAAAAATTTAATTGAATTTATCGATGAGTTTGAATTGATTTTAGTTTATGATTTGAATGATTTTTGTTTTGTTGAAATTATGGAGTTTTGAATGTTAAGTACATGGAGAAAAAGAAGGTTGTAGTTATTGTAATATGATGAAATCGGATTGTTGCATCAAATTGAGCGCCATTCAGTTTTTTTTTTGGGAGAGTGCACCCTCAAGGTTTTGAAAGTTACGCGGTGCAAGAAACTGGAAGTAACTATTTGAGTAGCGAAACCTGACCGGAAGTTTTTTTCGGTTCCATGCGTGTCGAGGAGCCCATGAAAGATTTCTTTCACTTACACCAACTTGGAGTATATTAAGTTCATGATTGCTATAGCTAATCGCGAGAATAAGGCCCGTTGAGGAAAAATAAAAAACGCAATATTTCAGTGTTTCACCAAAAAGTTTCAACTTTTTCAATTTAGTTTTAATTCTGTTTTTGATAAAAAAAAAGCTTTAATTTTTTTTCGGATTAATACCCACTTCTACTTTTGTTCTTACTTCGGCAGAACGATACAGAGAAAATTAGCAGGGCTCCTGCGCAAGAGCCTGCCTTGAACGCCAAGGGAATACCGTAGAGAAAGTTACATATGAAACTGAGGACCTAAAGTTGGAAAGCGACTGTGCTGACCGCCAAGTTATCTAGTTCTGACGGCTTAGTTGGTTAGAACCCCTATTGGCCGCGACAAATTAGAGAAAGTAACTAGAATATGGATAAAGCTCTCCATTTCATTTGTTACTAGCGATCCACCGCGACTTTTTCCGCGTAAGAATCGGAATAACAAGTAATTTTTGAGAATGTACGTAAGCTAGTAATAGATTATGTGATTATTAATCTGCTTAGTTTAATGGCTCTTTAAACACAATGCTTTCTATTTTGTTGGTATCAAAAACATAAATTATTAAGAATGAAACCATGATACTCGCATTTGTATGGGACAGACTCGTGATCAAATCAATCCCGTGATTCGAGATGATCTACGTATTGAAGAGCGTTAAGGACATGTGAATAGTTGTAGCTTGTGTTAATTCAAAAACAAAAGTCCAAATAAAATAACATGAAGCTTAAAAACATAGCAGAACTTCGACAGATGAAATCGAAATTTTTGTGATCTTAAGAAATTTCGTATGGAGAGTGATAGAAGGAGTAACAGCGTTGAACTAATTTGTTTCGCATCATGCTAGAGTAGTTATAAAAATGTTTTATACCAAATTTCCGCTTCAAAAATTGAATAGATACTGAGAAAATTAGTACATTGTTTTTAGCGGAATTTTTGCAGTTTATATGGGAGGTGGTAGAAGGGTTCATGGTAATTTTTTGTGAAACAACTATAATCATCATGCAATTGAAGTATTTTAAATTTCAAATCACTAGCTCTCAAACTTTTCAAGAAAATCGAATTTTGGGAAAGATGTGATATTGCGTCACATTGTATGAGAGAGGGGTAAACGGGAAGAAGCTAGTAGGTTTATTTCCCCCGATACTAATTATTAGTATTATAATTAATATCGGGGAAAAGGATTTAGTAGAAAATTTGAGTTCAATAAATGTTATACATACCGAGCAAATTGGTTTATAGTATTTCATAAAAAATTGCAGTTTGTATGGGAGGTGTTGGAAGGAGTTGGATGATTCAAATAACTTGTATACCACAGATCAGATTTAAATTTCAAATTATTCGCTCATATGGTTTTCACGAAAATTTGATTAATATATATTTTTGAAAATAATTCATTTTGTATGTAGAAGGCGGCGGGTATTGAAATAAGACTAAATGCAGATCATATCTCGGAACATGCCTAATAAAGTTCCGTGGGTGCGGATAGTTTTAGGTGGCGCTCGTAAACTTAGCGGATCCTATGGAAAAAATCGCTGAAGAAAATGAGTCAGCTATAGAAGAGGTCACGAACCTACTGGATGAACACATGATGAAGGGGGTGTTCCGAAAATAATTAGAGCCCATCCGCGATTCCTGTACTGTGGTTTAGTGTTTTAGCCCTTTGTTCTTAGCTCATTCGCAATTTCACATTCACATCTCATTTGAGATGAGACAAATTATATATATGCCACTAGGACAAATTGTATGGGTGCTAACCCGCCTTTTCAACACTAATCAGTGACAACGCCGGATATTCAAATCCAGTGATAAACCGTAAGTAAGTATAAATTGGAAAATGTTTCAGGCCACGATTTAAAATTGTTGACAATGCACAAATTACTAAGAAATTATAAGATTCCATTTGAATTGAACTTACGACCATTTAGAAGATGAAAATACTGCTTTTCCAGTAGTACTACTTGCTGATTGGTATCATCCAAACAATTTTACGCAGCTAAATTATATATAACAAAAAAAATCAAAATACCCATACTCATCATTTTAACTATGAAAAATCGCATTCAAACTCATCGATTCTGTACTCTACATTGAATTTTGTTTAATAGTAATTTCCGTTTGCTTTTCGTGTTTGTTTTTTTATGCCTAAAAAATTTTATGTAATAATTAATTTTAGTTTTCTTTAAAAGAAAATAAAAACAGCATAGTTTATGTTATACGATAATTAAAAAAATATATATAAAGAACATTAAAAAAAAAGAACGAAAATATATATATCTGAAAGAATATAAGAAATAATAATAAATTTTAAAAATTTAATTTTTTTTTTACATAACGAACAAATAAAGATTTGCATTTTTTTTTTCTTTTCAATTAAACAAAAAAATCCGACGCTTTATACCCTTATTAACTAAATAATCATTCACATAACACATAAACTATACAACTAATGTTACCTCTCATCGTAATTTTTTTGTTTTGTTTCTAATTTTACAAATTTAGATTTTTTTTTAGCAACTAAAATTTTTCTCTTAAAAAAGAGGTTTTTTTTTTAAATGTTTCTTAATAAACAAATATTTTTATAATCGAAATGATAGTTTTATTGTTGTTTTTTTTTCGTTTTCGATAAATTGCATAATAATAATTACAAGACAAAAACATAATCAAATACGATAGAAATAAAAATGAAAATTAAAACATATTTATAACGAAAAAGAAATTATTAATTTTGCTTAGTTTTTTTGTTTTTTTTACTAAATTTATTTAATTTATAATAATTTTTTCAAGAGTTTTCTTTTTCTTTTATTTTTCAATTTAAATGCAAAATGGCGACACAAAAGATTGACTTTCGAATTGATTTTACAGAAAGAAAAAAACAAAATGTTTAGTAATTCTGTACAAAGAAATTATTTTTAAGGTTGATTTCATTTAAATTGTTTTTTTTTATTCAATTATCTAAAAGTTTTATTATGTTTTTTTTTTTTAATCTAATATGTGTTTTTATATATATATTTAATTTTAATATACATATATTCAATTTTGTGACCTAAATAATTTTTTTGTTTGTAAGAATTTTTGCTAAAATTTTACATTAATTTTGTGTTTTTACACCGAATTTTATTTAAATTTTGTATAATTTTTTTTGGTTAAAAAAAACATAATTTCACTTTTGATAGTACTAGAAATTTTTTTTTTATTTTATAATTTCTTTGCAGATTTAATTTTTTTTTTTTAGTTTTCTGATTTAATTTTGAAATGTCATATTTACAAAAACCTATCTAAATATTTTTTAATTTTTTTAATTATTATTATTATGAAATTTTTGTTTTGCCAAAAGAAAAAAACATTTGTTGTTTTACATAATTAATTTGTATTATTTTTAGATTTATTATCCAAAAGAAAATTCATTTTGTTAAAAATGTTACTCGTATATCCAAAAGTTTTTTTTTTATTTTTGTTTTAATTTTATTTAATTAAGAAATAGCCTAAAGTTATTTTGTTTTTGTTTGTTTTTTTTTTAATATAAATTTTTCCTTTTTTTATGCTTAATATTTCCTGAAATTGTTTTTTGTTTTATTATTATTAGATATAAAGTGGTTTATAATTTTGTATTTTTATTTGTATATTTTGTATTTTTATTTACACTAATAATTATTAGCAAAAAAGTTGTCACCATTTTACGTGAATTTATTTTATTATTATTATGCTTCCATGTTAAGTTTTTTTTTTTTTTGGAAGATTTAGAAGAAATGTTTTTTTCGGAACAGAATTTCGGAGATACAAAAAAAATAGATAATTTAGTTGTTTTTGTTATTGTTGTTTTTTTTTTTAATTTTATAATCGCACATAAGTGTTACATTTCAAACCGAGTTTTTTGTAAATTGTTTTTGATCCGTTTGTAAGAGTAAAAATTGCGTACATCAAAAAGTTTTAGATAATTAATAGTTGTTAGTGTTTTTTATGTAAATTGTTGTTGAATTCGAATAGATTTCTGGGTAAAGGAGTAGGAAATTTATATTATTTAAATGGTTTAACGAAATCTACGGGTGTAAGTGATGAGATCTTAGAATTTGAAGCGCAGTAAATTATACCTGAATACAGTGTTAAAACGCATGCAAAAAAAAAAGTAAAAAAGATTAAGTCATCCCTTATAAAGTAGCCTAGGGTTCAATAGCATGGGTCTACAAAAGTCGTGAAGTATGTATATGTGTATATCTCGGAAAATCAGAAATTTATTTTTCTTTTATTTGAAACTGACAGTCAACCACAGCACAAAACTAGAATAGAGTTCAGCAATTCTTACTGTGAAATGTTTTCAGCAAAACATCACCGAAGCTATAAGACATTTATGCTAATCTGTTAAACGCTTTCGCAATGCCAAGCCCAAGAACTAACCCTTCAACGAATTTGTAAATACAAGAGTTCCAACGTTTAGATATAAACACTAGGAGATCTCCCGAGGAGCGTTTCGAACGGAAACCATATTGGCGATCGTGGATCAGGTTTTTTTTTTCACAAAGTATTTCACTATTCTGTGATTAATAACAGTTTCCATTATCTTTGAAAGCACTGATGTAATATCAATAGGGTGATAGTTAGCGGGACTCGCTTTGCTTTTTTTTTTTGGGATCGGCTGAAAATTTGGGACTCTCCAAATTTTTGGAAAGCGCCCTGAAAAATATGAGAGATGATAAATATTTCGAAGTGGGCCCTATTGTCCCTATTGCCATCCGGACCATCAAACTTATTAACACTGAGCTCCTGCAGTATCTTGGAAATAACCCTAGTTAGAAAGCTAAGGAGTGGCAGCGTAATGACACAAAATTATTGTTGGCCGATTTCATAAATAACCAAAAAGATTTGGAATTTTTGGGCTTCCAACTATCTTAAGCCGACATTTTTGGTCATGTTCGAACTTAGCACGGTTTAGAATTCTATTATACGTGTTTCTTTACAATATAAATGACTCTCTGTTTTCGGCAGTCGAGTTTTTTAAGCAACGAATTTAATTTAGAGGATCACCCTTTAATGCATTGCACACTAATTCAAAAAATGCGAATTGTACTCTAAACGAGGTCGAATGTAGGCCTTGTAGATGGCAGCTATGTCGGGACGCGTAAAATATTTTTTGTGGGATGATGGGAAAAATCAGATCATTAGCTGAGATGATTAATATTTTGGCCATTGAGTTTTCATTAGGCTAAATTATAATAGCACAAAACCGGTTAATAATAATTTAGGCCTAATGAAATAAGCTGTGGTGTTTATCACGTTGCAAGTATTCAAAATTTACAAAAAAAATATTGAGGCCATAATTGAAGATCAACGAAAGTCAATAATGCAAACAATTTTAATGCATTTATTGTGAGTATAATGTACTATGGAAGAAAAAAATATATCTGAAACTCGAAAGGAAACTGCACTCTGTCGACTTGGCACTGTCTTCTAAAAGTTACCGTAATTCACTCAAAAAATAGGGCTGGTTTATTAAAATCTAGCTATTTTACACAATGGCCATGCCTATATCAAGTATAACATTAGGTCTATGTATCCTGCTGGACGAAATAATTTTTATTTTAAAGATAAACTACGAGTACTACGTACTCTACTGAAAGGTTCAATTTACCGCCGAGGTCCACACGGATGATATTGATTGACGTTGGCTGAAAAACTCTTTCACCCTGCTAAATTATTGTACCAATTGCAATTGTAGCCTCCTGACCTTAAGATTCGAAAAATTTTGGCTATGTGGATGGTTCTTTAACCGTTCTGATTAACTGCAGATGTACGAACTTATTAAATATGCTTCGAACCGAAATTCGAACTGACGATCCTGACTTTGTAAAACGACACTCTATCTCAACTAGGCTACACCCAGGTTTGACAATGTCAATTATTATGTTCAAAAACGAATTGAATGCTGAACTAAATAATAGAAAAAAATATTTCAGAAGTGGAATTCTTCTATATTATTTGCTTTATTTTCCATTCAAAAATCTGGGAAAATTATTAACAAAAAAAGAAAATCCTCATCAATTACCCAAAAATAAAAATCTCCATTCGAACATTTTTAATAACACTAATAAAATCCCTGAAGTTAAAATCAAAAATATTTTGGAGAAAAGAAAATGTAAAATGCTTCCATAACAAATGGCGTTAAATATTATAAAAAAAAAAAGTTATGCTTATTGTTGTTGCGCGTTTAAATGTAAAAAAAAAGTGTGTTGTTTTTTTTACTGAGGTAGATTAGTTTCAGTTTGTTTTTTTTTTTTTATTATTCCTATTGCAAATTATTGTAGTTCTTTCTAGTTTACCTTTACAGGTAATTTTTTGTCTTTTATGTTATTTTCTTTTATTTTTCAGTTACGGTCTCTAAACTTTTAAGTTATATTGTAAAAAAAATGAGGTATATCAGTTTCTGTTGGATATTTTTGTTGGTTGTGGTAGTATTTTTGTAAAATAAAAAATGTTTCCAACTATACTATTCCAAAAAAAAATTTTTTTTTGTAAAATAAAATATATAATAAATCTTAACAATATTGAAATAAAATTAAATAAAGGCAGAACAAATAATAATTATTATTAAAAAAAAAACGGAGAGTAATAAACAAATTAAAAAAAAATCTTTGTTTGTTTGTTTTGGCACGACTTCAAATAGTAGCCCAAGTTATAAAATAAAATGTAGTTCAGACTCCTCAATAGAGCTACTATTTATAGTCGTTTTGAATTATTTTCCTTTCGTTTTTTTTTTCTTCTCTCTTTTCTTTCGAATCGAATAATTAATTAATAATATTTAATATATATATATAATTATTTTATGAACTTCTTATATAACAGAAATAATAATTATTATTTTATAATAAAGACGACGAAAAAAAAAATACTTACAGTACTTAAAATAGATAAACAAAAATAGGTTAAATTAATATATTGTTTTTGTTTTTTTTTATATTAATATTTTTCATTTTAATAGCACTATTTATAAAGAAAATTATTTTTTTCTTTTTTGAATTTTGTGTTGTTTATTCCGTGAAGATTTTTTTTTTGCCAGTATGAATAGCCAGAAAGAAATAATAAAAAATTAGAGAATATTTCTTTTTTTTTTCCTTTGTTTTAATAGTATTAGTTATTTTTGTTGTTTTTTTTTATAATAAAGTAAAATAAAAAGAAAGAATAATTTGTTTATTATGATTGATTCTATTAAATTAAGTTTATATTCATGGATAAGTTTTCTACGTAATATTTTATTAGTTTTATCTTTCTTGTTATTTCAGATGTTCAACATCTACATTTTATAACAATTTCGGATTTTAGTAAACAGAAAAAAATTATTAGAATTCTTAACCATGTTTTGTGATCACAGAAAAACTGAGCTGTATTTTTGTTTAAGTTAAAAAAAAAAAAATTCGCATTTTATATTGAAAAAAGTTGGTTGTTCGTGTATGTGTGTGTGTGTATTTTATTTATTTTTTGATACATTTATTAAAATGTATTTTTTTTGTAAATTTTCATAAATGGTTCAGAAAATGTAACGATATTTTAATTTTTATTAATTATTATTATATCGATATTTTATTCTGTTTTTATTTTTACAAGTTAAATTCAACGGATTTTAACGGATTAATGAAAATGTTTTTACTATTTATTATTATTAATAATTTCATTTTATTTATTTTTCATTAAATAGTTGTATTTCTTTAATATATGTAATGTAGTAAATATATTTTTTTTCTTTGTTTTATATCACCCTGTATTTGTATCCAAGCATGGAATCGGGTACAATTCGATTTTGATTGATTGATTTAGTGGTGTAGAATATGGTTGATTTGGGAAAAAAGCAAAATTTAGATATTAATAGTTGAAGGCATCCCAGGAAACAAAATAATTCGTTAAGGAATCGTTAGTTAATTATATTAAAGAGCGATTTGATAGTTAACGAGTGTCGTTAACAATGCATTAATGATTCATCAAATGGACTAAATGGACATTCGTTAATGAATTACTTTTAACGATTCATTGTAAAACACTTACAAGCATATAATCGTTATCAATGAATCATTAATGTGTTAAGCCAAACAAGAGAAGGTTGCAGATTCTTTTTCTATTTCTAAATTTCACCAAATAATTTTTGGCACTATCAATGCGTATGGTGAGATGAAAACTGCTTGTGTATAACAAGATCGAAGTCGTGTGACACTTCTGGTTTACACTTATGAGTGGTTTGCCTAAGATCAAAAGGTTAATGATTTGTTAGTATTCGTTAAGCACCGAGTTCAATTGATGGCTCTAACCTATAATACACACAGTTTAGACAAGAGAGTGTCAAACAGAACGATTCACTGGTTTGCAATCCAACCAATAAAATATTATACGGCATTCCTCGCTTAAATCAATTGCAATATGGAACAGAAACAGTGATTACTGATTATTTCCAATATGATTTTCTAGATTCAAGCATTTCCGAGGACCAGAGAAGAATTTAGCTGACTGAACGCCTTTCCTCAGTTCTTGATCGATTTTTGAAGAGAGTTGTCTCTATTAATCTAAAAATCTGAAGGAAAAATCTGCTATAATTCCGAGTACTGCACGGTTATGTTTTCTCCGAAGCAGGAAACATAACATAAAGCACTCAGCCCACAAGGACAAATCCAACATTCTACCTTTACGTCTCGAGTAGATTAAATGATATATACTGAGAAAACTCAACAAACACTCTTATGCTGCGATGTTTAATCAAAATGATCTGTGAAAGAACACTCCGTCACTATTATCGAAAGATAGGGTTGGGGTGTCGAAACCTACTGGAGTGGTAAGGCTGAACCCCAAATAAAAATGCACCAACCAATCGATATCATGATTTCGGGCTTCCAAGCAACGAAAATAAATCCCATCATCTTAACATCACCAGAAGATTATATCGATGTCTCAAATTTTAGCTGGGCAATTAGATCTCAACAAGGGCTTCATCTACTGTCTCTCAGGGAGAAATTTAGGCAACTGACCATGTATCGAAAAAAAAACAGTCCACAAGCCAAGTTCAAGCTGGTTATTATCAGCGGGCAGTATGATGGCCCAATCAAACCTGAGTGCTATGTGGGAATTTTCCTGATGAGTAGGAAAGGTTGCGAAGTTTAGGTAACGATGACAAGCATTTCTTAAGGGTTATGAGGAGAATACCGGTCAGATCAGAGATCCTGGAAAATTTAAGTAAGACGGCAGTGCGAAATTTTTTAGGCGCGCCTATAGGAGGTGACTAATTAATCGGTGGGAGGAGGGTTGAATTTCTCACAAAACTCGCAGCTAATAAATTCGTCTTTTCTACTGAATCAATGACTGAAAGTCGATCATGACCTCAACTTTTTTAGCTTTTAGGCCCTTCTATACATCTTTTTTTTGCCAAATTTTTCACTTTTGTAGTTTAAATATGCATTTTCAGTCGGTCTGACGCGTTCTTACATTAGATTCTGAGTTTTTGTAGTTCAATCCAATGTGAAAGCAGAAGTATCCACGTTTTAATTTGAAATTTAGAAATTGAATCCATTCGCTTCCTAAATTTCAAACTACTGCGCAATTAATTCAACTTTCGCCGAGAATTACATTATAAATTACATTATAACTAATGTGCTTGAGCACTGATCGAAATTTGTAAAAAAAAAAACATTAAGGAAGATAAGTGTAGAAAAGCTACAGCCTTAGCGATTTCGTTTTGGACCTACAACAAACCATGCCTTAGCCTATCAAACAAAAAACATCAAAGAAGAAGAAGTAAAGTGTAGAAAAACCTTAAGTATAGATCCAGCCTTTGCCTTAGCCTTGGCGTGGTTTGATAGATTTAAGATAGAGTGGGGTAAAAAAAAACTATACGACATCCTAATGTTTGTTGTCGACCTTTCTAATGCTCATCAGCGTGTATGGATTGAATATTTATTGTGGTTTCTTAAAGTAATAAAATTAACACTTTTTCAAAAAATCCGGCAAGGATTAGGCAGCTAAATATGCAATGTGAAAGTGTTTCATCGATCGCTTTACATTGATCATGTCGGAATCCATTGAGGATAGCGGTAATGATTGATGATTATGCGTACTTCGCGGCTATAGCTTTTTTGGAACTTGATCCTTGATTCGTTATTAGAAAGGAGTCTTCATTCTTAAGGCGGATGAGATTTTATATTAGTCCTCCGGAGCTCTCTATGAAGCATTGGAGGCCTGTTGATTGCCTGAATGGCGTCTCCCTTTTCTAGAGTGAACAGGGCAATTGCATAACAGATGAAGAACCGTTTCTTCCCCTTCCTCATCTTTGCAACTCCTTCAAAAATCATTAAACGGAATGCCAAGCTTCTGAGAATGTCTCCTTATCAGGAAGTGTCCTATAACGACTCCTACTACGGAGCTGATTATCTGTACACTTACCGAGATCAGTCTACAAGAGCGTTTTAGACTCGGCACAGGCCAAATATGTCTGCGGATATTACATATAACACCGTTTGTCCATCTGTCGTTGGCTTTCCTTGTTGTTGAAAGAGGCATACTCAGCTTATCTTTCTCGGATTGGATCTGCGAAGTGATTCCGTGCCGGACGAGTTCGTCGGTCTGGCTGATGACTTGTATGAGTGAGAAATACTTGAATAAGAAGGATCAAAACGTGCGTAAAAATGGAACGAAAATTATTCACAGATTGGTATTACTGATTGCTACAATCTCCCAGAAAACAAAAAATCACCGAGTCCAAACATAGCATACAGCATTGCATCAATTCGGGTATTCTGTTTAAGAAAATTGAAACATACTTTATTGGTCTGTTATATTCCAATTTGTTCCACTTAATTGTTAGTGATCTAAATAGAAGAAACCTAATTTGTCAGAGGTTGCGCAGTCGTTTTGATCGGCGTTAAAGGGATCTTTGCTTGAAAATTCGAAGCTTGAGTTCTGTTTCGAACAGTCAACACTATCTCGAAACTAGACTTAAAGAAAAATGTCGGTAAAGAGCTTCTAATCACAGTGAAATGAACGAGTGGCAGAGTGGTGCACAAATTTGCCTGCATGAAAGAAGAGGTTGGTTCTACAATTCTATCAACATATCCAAATACTTTCGCCATCCTGACACGCAAGGGTTGTTTTAGGCGGAAATTGTGGCAATACGAGGTGTGTCAAGTATTAAGCACGACCGGATCCCAAAGCAGCACCATTTTTACGAACAGAGAACATATAGCAAATGCCGTAATCAACAAACCCTTTTCGTAGGTTTGAAACAAACTCGCACCCACTTCCTTCGTAAATGACTGAAGACTCAGTAGATTAAAGAAATCATTCTTTGGCGACCATTCTGTAGCTGAAGCTCCTTGTGTACAAGAATACATTTACAATCTGCGCCATCGATCAACGGCCAGGAATAACTAGCTGTGGTAGCGAAACGATGCGATTTAGTGTTAATGTGGCCCGTGAATGAGTTCACACTCTCTACGTCTACCAACCTAACAGGCAGATTCAACAGAAGAGGCCTCTTGGGTACGATAAATATTATTCAAAAAGGACTTGTGATCGTTCAGAAAGTGATTAAAAAACGCTACTGACTTTCTAAAACCCAATCGAAACCTAACGAATTAACATTATTGTGCATTTTCAGAAAATTCTAATCTTAATTCTTGATCTCAACAAATAAATTTATAGCAAATATTTCTAATCAAATCTGCCCCAAACTATTCCTCCACTATTCATACCATCACCATTGAAGACAATCAACCAAAACATAAATTGAAAAAAAAACTTCCATGATTTTTTCTTTCAAACAAACTTACCCAATTCCATTTTGTTTCATTTAATTAATTAGTTAATATTTCAGCTATAGTTCTGTTGTTTCTGTTTTGAAGTTATCATATTGTTATTGTTTTCAATAAAATAAAAAAAATATCTGTAACAAATAAATAAAATAAATTTTAAATAAAAATGTGATATCAGGCAATTTAAAAGGAAAAAAAATATTGCTATTGCAATCAATAAAAAAAAAGGAAATAAAATTATCCGAAAATAATAACAATAACTGCTATTTATGGTTTAGTGAATGCCTTCACGATGCAATTTTGTAATTAAACGAAAAATATCCGAATTTCGCGCTGATCTGCTTTATTAATCGTAACTTTTCGGTCTCTGATGAGACCATTGATCAAACTCAATTTGATATAGGTCACAGCAGAGACCGCACGTTATAATTAATCAAGCATAACAGTCTGTAACTCGAAAAATTTTAACTGCTGTGTAATTTATTTAAAAATAATTAAACTGTACACATCAATGTAGTTTTAAACTGAATAAATTTCAGAGATACAACTACATTTCAATTTATTATTATATTTTGAATTTTTCTGTGTAAATATTTTAAAAAAAAAATAAATAAAATGTTTTGCTTGTTTGTTATTTTTCCTTTTCAATATTGAAATCAATTAGAAATCGGAAGAAATTTCTTATAGTGCGTTGTTTGTTTTTTTTTTGTTTTGTTTTGTTTTGTTTTTAAACTCGGTAACTTCATTTAATTATTTTTATTTTACTTTGTTGCTATTTTAAGTGAATTAAAAAAAAAAACGGAAAAATGTAAAATAATAAAAATAAATAATACTAACTTGTTGGTATTATTTTACTTCTACTAAGCGTGTTTTCTTTTTTGTCTGCAGTTTTTTTTCTTCTATTTTTACTTGTTTTTAAACAACACATTTTGTTTCTTTTTGTGGTATTTCGGAGTACGATGTTATAGTACTATTTTACAACTGTTAAAAAAAATATTTTCATACAATTTTTTTCATTTTGATTTTTTCTTTTTCTTGTAGAAGATGTTTTTCTTTTATTGAATTGTTCATTTTAAATAATTTTTTTTTTGTTTACAGTACACAACATATGTATGTTAGTTTTTATTGCATTTAAACATGAATTATTGTTGATTCGAGAGGACGAAAAAATAAAAAAAATTAAATATAACCAGAAAATTGTTTTGAAGGTGTTTATCGGTTTCTTTTGGCTTTTATTGTTATTATTAATAATAATAACTTTTTATTAAAATAAAAACAAACAAAAAATGGATATAAAACGAACGTTTTTGATTGGTTTTCACTTTTTTTTTTTTTTATTTGATTAGTGTGTTGAGCTCTATTTTTTTGTTTTTATTATATTCCAGTGGTTTCATTAACATTGTTGGTTTGCTTTTTGTTGTTGTAGTAGTAGTAGTAGTTTTAAGTTATTTATATCTATTGCTATTGAGATCAGGTTTTGTTGTAGTAGTAGTCGTAGTAGAACTATTATTCAGTTTTGTATGTGGTAGAAAAAAATATTGATTTATGTGTATATAATTGATTTCAGGCACCCGGGTTATGGTTTTTATTTTATTTATTTTATATGATACTTGGAGGTAGCAGTGAAGGATGGAAGAGCAGTTTAGGAAGAAAGAGAAGGAGATAAAATTGAAGGGATGGAGAAACAGGTATTATTGATTGATCGGAATTCATGCGAGAAATTTATGGTTAGTTTATATTTGGAGCCATTGATGAGATCCGAGGAACGCTAATCATAAATGGTAGTGGTGAACCACATCAAAATATGTTTTCGACCAAACCATAACGGTTCTAGCTTTTTGATGTTCAGACCAGAATCTAACCGTACACTCCTGAACTTTAGGTGCCTTAATATTGATTTGTTATTGTGAAATGGTAGTTATTGCACGAAGAGCTAACAACCCTCTATATTTAACCACAAAGGCAACGGGCTGGCATTATACAATACATCGCCCGGGATTTGAGCTCACGCACTTCGCATTACTACTAACTAACACACTACCCAGTAGGCTACACCCCAGCTCAGAAGATGAGGATCGTTTGGTTGAAGATTCCTAAAACGGCACAGGAAGATATTCAACGAAATTTTGAAAAACATGCAGACTATCATTATTTCATTACTTTGTCAGTAGAATTTTTCAAATCATTTACTTTAAAGAACAACTTTGCAGTTCAAAGATTAAAAAAAATTACATGACAATCAGAATGTGAAGTGAAACCGTCAAGGAAACACACCCCTAGCAATCTATGTTCTATTCTGAATGAGAACTGCTTCAGTATCAATAGCGCTGCAATTACCCAAACTGGGTTTTGGCCTCCTGAACATCAGATTTCGAAACATTCTTTTTTCAATAGATGGGTAGTTAGCCCTTCGCGCAACCCATTATCAATGAATTAGAACTGAACGCACGTATATAAGCAGCTTGCTAGTGTTCAGTACCTTCGAGGCTTTTATTTATTCTTGTAACTGGGTTTTCAACCCTTCTCATAGCCGCGATCAACGAATTTTGTTTTCCGTACGTTGATTTAGCTCGAAAAAAAATTACGACCATCGCATTAAAAATTAGGACCCAACCCACAAAGCTAACTAACCCCTAACTCCATCTCGCATAACAATAACGACCAATCAATAAATTCTTCAATTTCATGATCCTCTAATTTTCCATCTCCTCTTTCTCAAAATACGTTTTATGAAAAAAATAAATAAATAAAAATAAAAAAACAAAAATGAAAACAAACTATAACGTTGAGATCTGTTCGATTGAAAGATAAAAAAAAAACAATTATCAAAAACAAAATCACAATTTAAGCAAGAACAAACGATAAAATAAAAAACCGAAAATTATTAATTTACTGAAAAACAAAGAGATGAAAGAAAAATCTCCATGATTTTGGATTTTTTCTTTAGCATAAGCACTTGATATTTTGTACATGATGACGTTGTTGTTGTTGTTGTTTTTATATTGTTTCGTAGTTTGTTTTCTTTTATTATAATTATTTTTATTAATTTAGTTTTCTCGTTTTTCCTTTTCTTTTTAATTTGTTATTTAGTTGTATTTTTCTATGTTTTTTTTTTCGTTTATTTTTTATAGTTGCGGAAAAAATACGATTTTTTTTTTTAATATTATTATATAACTAATATTTACGTTTCATTTTGTTTATTAGTTTTTTGTTGGCTTTCTTTTTATAATAAGAAAAAAAAATATTGTAAAAAGAAAGATTATTATTTTCGATTTGGTAGTTACTATTTTTTTTATTATTATTTTTTTTATTATAATTACTATGATTTTTATTGATAATTATAAAAGTTTATATTCTTTCTTTTGTGGCAGGTACTTGAGTTTGTTTATTTTCTATGTATTATTTTATTTATTTATTTTTTATTATTTAGTTTTAATTAATTTTGATGAATGATTACGTTTTCTAAATTTCTCAATTAAATCATATAAATAAAAATTGTTTTTATTTTAAAATATGATTTAATGCGAGAAATCCAAAAAAAAAAATCATTTTATTAGAATTGTATGCGGTCAAAAAAAAAATAAGAATTTTATTGTAAAAATAAATTTTCTTCGAATTTACGTTGATTTTTATTTTTATTAAATGTTTGATTATTTTGTTTAAATAATAAATTATTGCAATATTGAATTGTTCGTTTGCGTTTCTTTTCAATTCAATAATAATAAATATTTTTTTTTTATGTTTTGTAATGACACTTGTGGTGAAGGTAGATGCTATTATTTTGTAAATAAAAAAAAAATTATTAATTTCAAACAAATCTGAAATTAAGTCGGTATAAAACGGAAAACAATAAAATTAAAAAAAAAAAATAATAATAAACTATTTTAAATAAAAATTTGCAATATTCACTTTTTACATAAAAAAAAAATCTGTTAAACTATTAAACCAGTCAAAAACGTTCAGACTTCTCTGTATTGATTACTTTTTAGTAGTTTAGTTATGTGTGTGTTTGTTTGTTTCTTTTTTATATATTTAAGCTATTTTATTCTTCTTCTTTCTCTCATTTTTTTTCTAATTTACTTTTTTTTAGTTTTCATTTAACTTTGTTTCTTTAATTTAATAGCACCCTGAAAACACTTTTCAGTCGGATATAAAAGAAAAACATAAAAAAAAATTGTTTAAAAGTTTTGTAACAAAATTTTTGTTTGAATAGAGACTAAAATTTACTTAGAAAAAAAAACTCAAAATAAATTTTCGCTTTAATAATTTCTTATCTTTAAAAGAAATTTGGAAAAAAAATTAACAACCAAATTTTTTTCATATTTTCGAATTATTAATAGAGAAAAATTAGATTTCAATTTATTTTTTCTTAAATAAATTTTATCCTATCACTTTTTTTTCTTCGGTTTTTCAGTTACATTTTTTTTGTTTGTTTTGGTTTTTTTTCTTTACTTGCGCTTTTCCAAAACGAAACATTTTGTTTGAATTTAATATAAAAAAAATGAAAAAAAAAACTTTTCTATTGGCTATGATTTTGTCCCTGCAATTGATTTATAGCAATCTCGTGTTTATGTTCGCGTGCAATATGTCGACGTACCGTATTGTTGCGGGTAAATGTTCGCGAACAAAATGGGCACGGTACTCGTATACCTTGATGACGTTGTCGAATGTGAGCACGTAAATTTGTTTCGTATCCATATAAACGGTCACAGTACAGGCACTTTAGCTTTTTTCCTAAATATTTTTTGTTTTTTAGAAATTTTTTTTTATAATATTTGGGTGAAAATTTAAAAAAAAAATAAAAATTCTTTTTTATGTTACTTGTTAAAATAATAAAAATTAATAAAAATGATTATCTACCATCGGCTGTATTCACTGTCCCACTGTTTTTATTGTTCAGTTTTGTTGCGTTCCAAACATTTAACATATCGGCCGGTGCAATAGATGAGACCAAACCGCCCGGTAATCCGCCTGCCTCCGTCTTAAAATCGGGTAACGTTGTTGGTGTTGGTGGTGCAGTATTCGATGTCGGTGTCTGAGGTGAATAGTTTACTCGTAAATCTTCGGCACCCGTCTATACATTTTCATTTAAAAAAGAAAATTCAAAATTTAACTTTCCCAAAATTATAAAAAATATATATATATATATATATTTTTTTTTTTTTTGTATAATACAACCAATTTCTACTTATTTAAGTAAAATTTTGTTTTGTTTCGGGGTATTTTTTTGTTTGTTTTAGTTTAAAAATAAGAAATTTTGCGCCAAAGGTATTCTAAAAGTTTGTTTCTCATTAAGTTATTTAAGAAAACAAAATAAATTTTGAAAAAAACAAATGATTTTGTAAAATTTACCTAAAAATAAAACAAAATAATTAAAATATATAAAATTATTTACAATGATGTATGTTAAAAAAAAACATGAATGAAATAAGACAATGGTTTTTTAAAAATATGAATTGATAAGAAGAAATATTACATTGGGGAGCACAAACAACAAAACTGGAAGTTCTCAGCGTGTTTCGATCCTTTTTCTAGACCACGAACCCTTAGAGATTTACGACTATAGATTAGTAAGTTGAAAGGAACGATTTCCGGATTCTACACTGTTACGCTTTATTATTCGAGACGTTTCGGTCCCCTTTAACCTAAAGGTCTCAGTAGAAACCGAAACGTCACAAATAATAAAGCGTAACAGTGTAGAATCCGGAAATCTTTCCTTTCAATTCGAAATGCATCGTAAAAACATTCACCAAACCATTAGTAGGTTCTTTTATCCCATATTCT
Source organism: Chorisops tibialis (assembly GCA_963669355.1). Lineage (NCBI taxonomy): Eukaryota > Metazoa > Arthropoda > Insecta > Diptera > Stratiomyidae > Chorisops > Chorisops tibialis. The sequence goes on from OY770262.1 coordinate 294,134,839, forward strand.
GCCTATGAAGCAATTGAAGCAATGTTATTCGCAAACAAAATCATAACTGGGCGATCGAGTCAAGCGATACTCTACGTGAAATGAAAAAGATAGAGAGCACCGGGAAACACGTTATTGCAAATTCTTAAGAATGGTACGTAGTGAATGGGAGGTGGTAGAAGGAGTGGGGGAGATAGAAAATAACAAATCTCTGAAAATGACATTGGTATGCAAAATTTCTTTCTACGTTTCTAAGATTGTGGCATTTTTATGGGAAGTAAACGGTTTTGAACGATTTTGAAACTTGAGACATGCTTATTAACATTGTTATCAACATCGCCAATTGGAAAGTCGATAGCTCTCATATGTTCGCAGGAAATCATAAAATAATTCAAAAGTATGAGAGATTTGTAGGGTAATGGATAGAAGGAGTTGGAGTATGTAGCCAGTTAATGAACTTAAAGTTTCTTTTTTTCTAAAAAGTTCGATAGTTCAAAGCGTTTGGGAGTTAAATTGTAGACACTCGGACAGACGGACAAACGGTTACTCGAAATCTAGGTTTTTGACCAAAAAGAAAAAATCTGTTAATTTAGGGACTCGTCTACTTCTTTTTCATAGAAGCATATCTTGTTTTGTTGTACGGTGACAGCCTGACACTAAATCTTCATGCCACGATTGCCTTTGGCAACACGGATTGTATAAGACGACAATCAATAACGCCCCAGGAAATAGTACAGAATCTTGCGTATACTATATACAACAGACATTCGTACTAGCCCCTAGTTAGTCCCGGTCTATATTGACTTGCAGGTTCAGTATTCATATCGGTAAGTGCAAGACCCATCAAAATCTGTGGGTCTTGACGCCCTGTTGATGGCAACTCTACGTTGAGCACAAGGTAAAATCATGAAATCCGTATACTGCATGTAACATAGTACAGCATAACGGAAGATACTCTGTCCGTGATATGGACATCAACTACTAGCCACTACGTGTACCCCGAAAGGATCACAAATATGGCTGTGTTGAATCGCCCGCAACACATCGTATCAGTCAATCCATCCGTCAAATCTAAATTCTAGCAATTTGAAAATGACCTTTCGTCAAATTCATCGTGCAGCGTTTACCTCCGATTTCGATCTCTTTGGGTCTTAGGTACTTTGCGAACGATTTTCTCGCCTCCGATCACTACTTTCTTCTGGACAAACCCAAAATCCTGCCCCTTCCTCCAACTACTTGTTTTCCTCCGATTTCGATCTCTTTGGGTCTTAGGTAATTTGCGAACTTTTCCCTCATCTCTGGTCACTACCTTCTTCTGTGCATACATCATCATCCAGTCGCCTTTCTACAACAACATGTTTCCTCTGATTTCGATCCCTTAGGGTTTTAGGTACTTTGCGAATGTTTTCCTCGCCTCCGCTCACTACTTTCTTCTGGACAAACACCTTCCGTTAAATCCTTATCCAACACGATCCTGTATAAGACCCGTTAACATTCAGCTCACTACCACTTAATCGTTCGCTCACTTCGGATCACTACTTTCTTCCGAGAACTACCGATGTGCATCTACCGTCCGTCTACATGTCCTGCATCCGACACCATCCGCCTTCGACTTTTACTCCCTTGCTACTAATGTTCGGTTAGGGTACACCTCTCATGCCTAGATTTCCGCCATTTTAGAAGGAGGCAACACTGCAAATCCCTACTTTCTTCCCATTCCGCTACTAACACGATATCGTGTACCGTGTTGTTGCAATCTTCACATACCTGTATCCCTCCCCAGCTTGTGACTATTCAAGACCGTATACCTTCTATAACAACTAACTCATACGATATGATGGGGGTTTCCAACACAACCCCCGTAATATGTAAAGCCTTTGGCGCGGTTTTCATGAGTTTCCGCAAGCGCCCTCACTTCAGTCTCAATACCAGCATGACTTTGATACTGAGACGCTATTCTCCAGAGGCAACTTTCTCTGACCTCCTGCTCCACTGCTCGCTTCCATGTGCATTTTAGTCTGTCCAGTTGTACTCCAAAGTTCGTCGTTGGAGATCACTTCTGGCCAGAATATCCCTAAAATGCAACGGAGCATTGGTTAACGAAAGTTTGCAGTTTCTTAGTAAGTCGAACGGTCACGTAGTAGAGCCATATAACAACACGGATTTGAAGCATGCGTCAAAAACTCGCAGCTTCGTGCGAAGGTAGATCTCTCTTAACCTCTAGAAAGGGGGAAAGGTTCAGGACCTCTTATTTTGCCTCTTCGTCGGTTGAACATTTTTTTTCACCCAGAAGAGCCTTCAAGGATTTAAATAGATGAAAGTCTGAAGGTTCCAAGTCAGGGGAGTATGCAGAGTGGTTCAAAATGCCCCAACCGAATGAGCCCAAAAGCGCCTCGTTGACGTTGGCCGTGTGGGGGCGGGCGTTGTCGTTTAACAAGCGCAGTCCCTTCGTCTATATTCCCCTCCATTTGTTGGAATTGTTTTGTTTTGAATTTGAATTTTCCGTCGGTGTTTTCTTCAGCAAGAAGGAACCTGATGACAGTGCGCACCTCGAACTTGACTGGATTTCTTATCGACGTATTTCCCACACCCGGACATTACAAGACGAGTTGTCATACTAACGAGAGGAACCCCCACTACCACTCAGTGTCGCCAAACTTGGAAAAAAGTTTTTCATAGCACGAGAGGGCCACCAGTACTCTTAGTTTCTGGACGTGCTTCGTAGACCAGTAACCACCACCCTGAGGGGCTACTTCTTCTAGAATGGCTTCCTCTGCTTCTGCAATGTCACTACAGCCCAAATGAGACCTTATCCTCCTGACCTTCAGGTTCCTTAACATTTTTCATTATTTATTATGGAAGGGTTGTACGAAGGTCTAACAACCCTTCCTTCTATCCACGAATTTTTATTATTTTTTTTATCTTCGTAGATTGAGATGACCAAGGTATACCCAAGCAGGCAGTGTGCTCAAATTATCCGTCAACTCACTACCTTGGCATTGTAGAACAACACACTACCCACTAAGCTTCTACAATGAGCCCAAAGCGGAGATCGGGCCTTGGCCTTCTGATCTGTAGGTTTCTTCACATTTTCACTATTTATTGCGGAAGGATTTTAGCCCTTCGCACAACTCTCTACGTATTTTACTTTTGCGTAGATTGAACTGACCAATGCATGCCCAACATGGAATTATATTAGGGCTCTGCCAACCCATGACCCAACCGAATATTTTTGTCGTCTATGCGAAAAAATCTAAATTTCTGAAGACAAAGATCTGGGTATTCCATTGAAGAAGAAATGAATTCATTTGAATGGTCTCTACATCAACCGAACGATGACCATTCAACGCACTCTTCAGCTTGAGGAAGGAAGTAGTCGTCTGGACCAGATCTGGCAATTTACAACAGCGATCGATTTTTTTTCGCCATAAACTGATAACTTTGTCAGTTTGATAACGGTCTCAGCAGAGACCGAAACATCACGAACTATAAAGCATAAGAATGTAGAATCCGGAAATCTTTCCTATCAATTCGAAATGCACTGTGAAAACATTCACCAAACCACGATATTATCATGATTCAGTTTTTGAAGAAAATCGCGAATGGAGAAGATAGAATGAAATGAGAATGAAAATTAAAAAAAAAAAAAAAAACCTATAAATGAAGTACTTAATTAAGCAATTAAGTTTACAAACAATAATGATAAAAAAAATGAAAAAAAACTTAAGAAAAAATACCTTGAGCGCAAAACTTTGTGAACTGCCTTCGTTTTTTATCCTTACATCATTTGATTCCCGTTCTTCCTTGATGTTTTCAATGGCCTCGTTTGTACTTCCATTATTCCGTTCCGTTCGATCCTGACACATACCCGATCCATTTCCAGCTGTCGTACTTGGTGGGCTATGATTATCGTACCGGCTAAAAACAATAACAAAAATTATTACTAGAAAAGTTCACATCCAACCCCAGAAAACATTTTTTTTTATCTTACCTTGATTGAGGTGAGGTCCTTTCTGATTGCATTGTGTCGGCTTCCGTGGGAGCTGTTGATGATGCACTGCTTGAAGGTCTGCCAAAAAAAACGGATGGCAGATTCATTAAGAATTTCGCATCATACGAAAAGTTTAAATCATAACCTACCTATAGGCTTTACTAACTGGACTTGCACTTTCAGCACTACCCTTTGATCCACTCCGTAATACACTGCCTCGCGTCTCCTGTTCACCATACGGACTTTGTATGTGTCTTGTTCGAGGCGGATCATACGGTACCGGTCGATACATGGGCGTCAAATATGGTGTATGAATGCCACCTGAGTTGGTTGGATGCGATAAGTGAGCGCTTGGATTTCCACTACTGGCATTACCGACAGATAAACTATTTCGTTGTTGTCTTCGGCCACCGCCGCCGCCACCGCCTCCGCCGCCACTTCCTTGTGTTTCCAAATTTGGCGGATGTGGCGTATTCAACTGTAATTGACCGCTTTCCGCCGATAGTCCTTTTACCTGGAAAATGAAGATGAAGAAATAAAGAATTTCCAATAATTTTAGTATTTTATGTTGCAAAAATTAGTATTGTGTACAAATGTACTAGTAATGATTTTTTTCCATTACACTAGTGCGGATCAATATGCTTCTAAAAACTTTAATTCTCTTCAGGACACTTTCCAGCCATGTGAAAAATGGCGAATATCCAGCCTAAGAAAGGAAACAAAGCGATTTCCTCGAATCACTTCAGTACTGTTGAAAGTTATGAGCGTTCCACTGAAGATCTCCTAGTCCATCTGACTCAACGTTAGAACTCGTGCATTCACAAATCCGGCGAAGGTTAAGTACTGGCTCTTGACATTGCGAAAGCCTTTGACAGAGTTTAGCACAGACGTTTATTGGTAAAGCGCATAGCCATAGGTTGTTACACTGACCTTTTCAAATGGATTGAATCGTAATGGATGGCGTATCATCCCAACCGTTTCAGATCGATTCCGACGTCATTCAAGGCTTGGTTCTATCGATATTTCAACGATAACGCTCTTTTCAACTATCCCAGGAATACTCGCCCATCAGTTCACTTTTAAGCCTTTATCGTCGCGTACAGTGAAGTAAAGGCAGTCCTTTAATCCAAGAACATCAAGAGAATGCAATGCATTGCCGCCCCATATGTTCCCATCAACTTACAACATTGAGTGTATCAAGGATTAACGTTCACCGACAGTTTAGACTCTCCCCTCCAGAAACTCCCTTGTAGCCCCATCGCTCACCTTGCCAATACCGTCTTGACTGTGCATCCAATGTATTAAAGGGTGACTCTCTAAGTTATGCATGGTGCTATAAAAAAAAATTGTGCAGTTTTTAAGTAAGGTGCTAGAAAGAGGAGGGAGAGCGCGGTTTTTGGTGATTTTTTTTTTCCGAAATAACCGAAATCATCATGCAATTGATGTCTTTAAAATTTCAGATAAGTAGCATTCGTACTTTTTAACAAAATCAACTTTTAGTTAAGTTGTAAAATTGTATGAGAAGGGGGGAGGGGTGATGAGAACAGAGCTAGCTCATCAGTTAATTTTGTTCGATCTTAGTTATAATGCTAATTAAATATTTAGTGTACAATTTCAGCTCAATCAATTTTATACGTACTGAGTAAATTGCTTTAAAGTATTTTCAGTGCAGTTTGTATGGGAGGTGGTAGAAGGATGCAAATAATTTTTCTACCGTAGATCGCAATTATCATGAAAATAATATGAAGAATATCTGATTATTGTAAATTTTTGAAAATGTCTTCCCTTTCTATGAGAGGAGGTAGAAGGGGTGGAGAAATTTGACTCATTCAAAAACTTGACCTGACTTGTACAAAAATTGAACTTTCTAGTCCAACGCGTTCTCGAGCTAGAGAGTACACGAACAAACAGACGGACGAACATCCGGTTTTTATTAATTTTTTTATTTCTTTTCCGGGCCTTATTTCTTAGCGTTACGAATTTTGTAGTAAAATTATAAACGAATGAGCTGGCATATGCGGACCACATGTAAGGATCACCTGACCGTGGTTCCCACCTGACCGTGGTTCAAGCGAAAATAAACGCTCCTCGAAATAAACCACTCAAATAAGAAAATAGTCATTCTTACGGACACACAAGGCACTGACATCAGTAAACTTGAAGCTGGTAGTAGAACGCCAAGAAAAATTGGGTAACATCGCAGGCTTTTCTGTATTAGGTACATGAACATTAGAGCATAGTAAAAACTGCAGACCAGCTTTCAAGTGTTGGATTCTCAACCTATCCTATAGATCTAGGATCGTCATCAACATGCTCCATTAAAAAAAGCATTAGACATTATTGAAGTGCTCTTCAAAAACTTAGATAAACTAAGCAATTCTTAACAAATCTTTCCGCCAAAGGAGCCCAACAGCTGCTTCACTAGGACAGGAAGTCGTTACGTATCAGAGAACAGGAACACTCAGAACGGAAAGGCCACCTAGAGCATTATTACCGACGATCGATGCAAATGTTCTTCTTCTTCAATAATATACTACAGCCCAAATCGGACTTTGGCCTCTTGACCTGCAGACTCCATAACATTTTAGTTGTTATTGTGAAAGGGTTGCTAATCCTTCGCACAACTCTTTATGTACGAATTTTTATTTTAGCAGATTGAGGTGGCCAATATATACCCTGTAAAGTAGTGTGCTGAAATTATACGTCGACTGCGATTTGAACTCCCGACCTTCGTATTATAGACCAACACGCTACCCAATAGGCAACACCCCAGGTAAGCAGATTTTGTCTCATCTCAATTGAGACCTCCAAGGACATTTTAGGCAACTGCGAGGCAATAGTCTACCAACATCTTGAGTACTTTGGAGAGCTGCTAATTCCCATTTCAAAATTAGCCCAGGTCCAAATCATTCAATTCCTCAAAAAACTAGATCTTTACAAGGAACTCTTGGACTACTCTAGAGAAAGTATTCTGAAATAAAGCACAACAGACCCATGGTGGCGATGCTTAGTGGACTGGACTATTCGGCTCAGAATAATATTCTATTTTATTCTAGCATTTTCAAATGTTTGTCAGAGACAACATTTACTGTCAATTACAATAATTAGAAAAGCTTGTATTTGATTTCGAAATGGTTGTTTTTGATTTTGAAAAGGTTTATTTTGATTTATAAGAGGTTACAGTTGAGCAACTGAGTTTATTGGTGGTACAATACCTACTTCAGAATATACAGAGCATTGTCAAGGTATTTGCAAAAAGCTGTTAAGAAATAATAAAATTATTGTGAGTGCAAGTAAGCGAGATTATAAATGGAATGCTTTGCGTAGGAGACGTATTCCAGATAAGATCGTAGCTATGATTAAAGAAACCTATGAAGATACAAAGTTTTACATAGAGAAGAGCTGTTCGAGAGCTTCCTGTCCAAACGGTTGTCAGACTAGGCTGCATATTATCACCAATCCTGTTACTGGTAATAAGAAATAGCATCTTGCAAGCTGCACTGGAAGGTGGAGAAGATAAAAGTTTCCAGTGAGGACTGTTTAACATCTTATGTTAAGTTACCTTGATTATGCTGATGACGTGTGTTTGCTTGCACATAACTGTTCGAACTTAAGAGTCAAATGTACGCTCTCGTTGCATTCTAAATGCAAAGAGACAGGGCAGAAAATTAATGTCCGTAAAACCAAGTATGTACATACATATGGGTTCGAACACAAGCACACCGATTGTTCTTAATGGACAGGATGTGGAAGAGGTGCAAGAATTTTGTTACCTCGGAAGCATTGTCAGCATGGACGGCGGAGCCGAAAAGGATATTGAGGCTAGTATAAATAAAGCCCGTCAGCCTTTGGTATTCTTTCTGCTTTCTGGAAGTTAAGAGAGATCTCCCTTCGCACGAAGCTGCGCGTATTTGACGCATGCGTCCTATCCGTTTTGTTATATGGTTGACCTACATGGAAAGTGACCCTTGAACTTACCAAGAAACTGTAAAATAGTTTGGCCAGAAGTAATCTCCAACGACGAACTTCAGAATACAACTGGACAGACTAAAATAGGCATTGAGATTCAAATGCGGAAGTGGCAGTGAATCGGTCACACTTTGAAAGCAGGGCGAAACATCGCCAAACAAGCTCTGAACTCCTCAAGGAAGACGTCGGGTTAGTTGAATGGAAGCGGGCAGTTGGGCAGGAGACCAGAGGAATAAACAAGTTCTGGCGACAATTAATGCCAAGGATCGCACCTTGTGGAAGAGAACTGTTTCCGTCGTAAGCAGAAGTGCAAAATTAAGATACGAAATGATTGCTGTTTTGATCTGCTAGAAAAAAAAAATTTTAATTATTCTTACCTGTAAATTTTCAGCTGATTTCAGAAAACTATTTAGAGCCTCTTGTGATACATGAACTTCACCTTTATACATGAATTCCAATAGTGCGGACATGTTTTCCGGTGAAGTAGCCTCCAGTATGACAACGCAATGTCCATTTGTGGGTGGTGCTCCTTCGAAAAGTTCGGCAAATTTTTTCGAGCAAGCAGCCAAAATAAGTTTGTGTGCCTTGAATACTGTACCTGAAAAATGCAAAAAAAAAAAAAAATAAGAAAATTAATTTTATAAATTCAAATCAAAATTTTAAAAATTACACAATTAAGCGCAATACTAAATTTATATCACGAACATAAACAAAAACAAATTAATTGCAAGTAGATAGATCACATCCGAATACATCGTAATATTTAGAAGAACTTGCAAAATATGTAGAATATAAACAGTGAATACATTTCGAAATGTTTGTGTGTGTGTGTTTACAATTAAAATTTTTCAAATGCGTCACAATTCCAAAAAACTGCATAAAAGCCCCAACGATTTTTTTCTTATTATTTGCCTGCACGTTTCAGTGTTTATTAAATGTTTTTTTTTTTTTGGTTTTTCTTTACTTAAAAATAATTTGATGTTTTCGTAGGAAACGAATATTAGACTCATGACGATATGCAAATAAATTTAAATTAACGATAGAAAAATGCAAGCAATAATTCTGAAAACATGTTATTGAGAAGTAGTTAGTAGGAATATCGATTCAGGGATTTACTGGCATTTTATTGATATTGAGTTGGAAGAAATATTTTCAAGATGCAATCAATTAAACAATTATTAACATCCACCAACCTTACTATTACCCCTCCCCTCTCCCTTCATAATAAACCAAACTTGCTTAAATAAACGAAAGAAATATTGATTATATGTACTGGAGCCATTGATCGTATCCGCAATTAAGTATTAAATTGACATCAACCCTGCCCTATAAACCCCTTTCACTTAGTCTTCCCTAACCAATCTAACTCGCATATTGGCTTTCCACGCATCCTCAACTTGCCCCTAGAATAATAAAGTTGCGCCCGTCTTGTTGGCAGTTTATTTTTTCATTTAATGTTTTAACTAAATAGCTTATGAATCGCAATCGTTTAGCATAAACATTTAAAAATCGCCCATAGATTATTTTCTATAGTGGATTTTTGATTTAGGGGAGCTGACGGGTACGTATAAACAATAACCGAATCGCGCAAAAGGTGCAAACGAGAGATATGTAATCTATGGAAATGGGTCAAACTAATACACTTATAAATGTATGCCCCGAAAGAAAAAACTCAAATTGAACAAATGCATTTCATTGTTTACTCGAAAAAGATAAAGTTCTGTGGAAATTTGGGGTATCACTGGCTCTGTATAGTTGTTGTCGACGCCACACAAAACAAACAGTCAAAAAAAAACCATCAAAATATTTGATGTTTGATTCAAAGCAATTTCTACTAAAATTTATATAAACACGTTGACTGCCACGGCACATTTCAGGGTTCCTATGCAAGAAGCCAATTTAATTTAATCATATTATATATATTATTAAAAACTGCAATTATATTACATTGTAATCATCAAAGCTAGAGTTTAGACTAGTGAGTAGCGTGCTGGTTTTTAGTGTGAAGATCGTGAGTTCAAATCCGGCTCGACGTACAACGTAAACAATGTATAATTTCAGCACAATGTGTGCTTTGATATAACTTGGTTACATTTATTCATAAATTTTCTGTTCATTTAAAGCAACCTTGAATTTTTTTCTCCTTCTTGAGGCTATCTATTCACTAATATACTACGAATTTCAGAAGTAAACAAACTACGAGTTAACTCGTAGTTGACGTCCTAGGCAATAACGAAAACTCGTAGTTGACAGTCAACGTATTAAAATAAGATAAGCTCGATAGAATGCATTTTAAGCTGCAAATTTATTTTTTTTTCGACAACCGATACGATCAATTATGACACTTTGCATTTTTCAAACGTACACGGGAGATATTATAAGATTAGATAAAAAAATGTTGCGCTTCCAAATTTAGAATATGTGTTTGTTGTTTTTTTCAAATAAACTTATGACGCACTTGAAATATTTTACCAATACGATCACATTTTGACCGATTCATCTTTAGCGTATAAGTGCATCAAAACTTTATATTGCGATTTTTTCGTTTGTTTTTTTTTTTTTGCATGTAAACAGAACCGCGCGTGTACGTTTGGACTTTAAACTTTTTGAAAGAAATAACTAGGTGGCACATATATGTATAGATAAAAAAAAAATACCCCTTAACTTATAAATCATATAAATTTTGGAATTAGTGAATTGCAATGTCGTGATCCAGTTATTCGCATATGAGTTTAGCGCCATTATCAAATCAAATCAATGATAAGTGAACAAAATTCTAGCTTGTGAATCATCTTGTTTTCGACTGACTGACTATTCATAACTTATAATCGCAATATATGCGCTTGTGTTGTTTGATGACTTCCGCATTATTATTTTTTTTAAAAACATTTTATGACCACGGAAAATTACTTTTAACGAAAATATTGTGCAGTATTATAATTACTAGTATCGCCTGTGGTCGAAATTCGACCAATTGTCTCCATAAAATAACGAAATTCATTTTGTTTTTGACATAATTAATTGGAATTTAGTTATATTCAAAATCCCAATTCATACACACAAGTTTCATTCCCCTTTTTTAAATACTAAAAAAAATACCACAGTTTTTTTATTTTTAAATTATAAGTCAAGCAGCAATGGACGCCAATGGAAGTTAGCAAGGTTTGGAGAATGGTTTTCACTTTCGATAAATACTTTAAGATTCCGTCGCCTAATATTAGGCATTCTTTAATTAGACACTTTTCCATTTGCAACATTTACTGCCTAAAAGAGCTTGCGTAATAGCTGAATGCAGTGCATTGGTTCTACCGGTACTCGTCCGATCACCGAAGTCAAGAAGCATTGGACACGTACTGAAATGTGATCGCGTTTATATGTTCTCACTTTAGTTCACCTGCTTTAACGGCAACATTCAAACATGATTTTGGGTTTGTGCAATAAATAACGAAAAGTCACTGACAATTTTCAATGCTTACGTATAAATATCTAAGATTATTACACAAGGTTTCCGAATTTTCTCATAATCTAAAATAAAGAGAGTATTTTTATGGGATATCCTTTGAGCGAAATGGTGACAGTTTCACGCTTCGCGCAAAATCGGGAGCTGTTCCGAAACATTCATAGGGTCGTAAAATGCTTTTCGAATTATGTAGAATAAAACCTCTCATTTGGGACACTTGGTAATCGGAACAACCTCGCAAATGGGACGCAACATCGCTCGAACCTCGAATTTTGTTTGAGGTAAGCCTCGAAAATCGGGGCACCTCGTAATTGGGACATGGCACAGTAAATAAAACCCGATTACCATCGCTAATGGGACAAAAACCTCTTATTTAGTACAGTTTTGTTTAAAATTGAACCTTCAAATTTCGTAATTGGGTATACATAAAGTTTTCAGTTTTCGAACAATGTTCTTCGATTGCCAGAAAACGATTAAAGGACCAATTATTCAGGCTTAAATGACTTTAAGGTTTCAAACAGATGGCTTGGAAATTTTAAACTCCTCCAAAATATCGTCTTTAACATTCATCGAGTATTCGCGATCTTCAATTGTCTACTATTCTGCACACATATTTAATTACTCATCGACTAGGCTTCACGGAAACAACGGATAAGGTCGCAAAGCAAATGCGTCGCAGGCAGAATAACGGTCGACAAGAAAAGGCGTCGCAGGCCGAACAACGGCCGACAAGAATAGGCGTTGCATGCCGAAAAAACGGTCGAAAAGGAAAGGCGTCGCACGCCGAAATGCGACGAATACAAAGATTTGAAACTGAAATAAAAAGGGCGATCGTTTGTTATAGTCAGTTAGTCGAAGTTGGGAAAGCGATTGTGTGATCGACAGCACGAAAATTAAGGCGATATAATGAACAAAAAGTGTTACAGTGATTATAAAAAGGCGATAAATAAAGTTTGTGGTTATTTAATTTGAAAGTGAACTACAGTGAAACCTCTATTACCGGACATCTCTCAAAACCGAACCCCTCTCTATAGAGGACAGTTCTTTATTCCTCAGTGAATTAATTAATATCAGATACCACTCTATAGCGGTCAATTTTAGATTCCCCGAAGGTGTCCGCTATAGAGAAGTTCTAGTGTAGTCGAAGGTGCAAAATTAAGCATGAATGCGGTTGTAACTTTGTGAAGGATATTCTAAAGAATATATGTATAATACGGTTGAAACTAGATTCTTGTACCATATCATTTGCGTAGCTGATGAAGCGGAAAGCGGAATATCATCCAAAATTGATGTCATAAATGTATATCGATGGCTGGCACAAGTTAGGAATGACGTTAAAAAGGATGCAATAGTCATTTGTTTTAAGAAAGCTGCGTTGTTTGATATTGATTTTTTTTAATGTGACACCGGAACTAGAGGGGTTTTCCTTTTGTACTGAAGCTTCCTTTTGTACAGCTCCAGTGAGGATGGAAAGTATTGGTTCTTGGGATTAAGAGGATAAAGACGGAAGTGGCTATGAATATTTCTTTTGAATTGTTGAATGTTGTAGTCATGCGAGAATACTGAGATGGGCAGCGAGTTCCATATTCGAACAGTCTGGTTTAAAAACGGATTACGAAATTTGACAGTGTGTCCGAACACAAGACGTGGTGAACAGAGAGAACACACGCTCTGGTTTCCTCAAAGTGTGACCAGTGTGGGGATCAATTCTGGCCAGAATATTCCTGAAATAAGTTGGAGGCATTGGTTCACGGAAGTTTGCAGTTTCTTGTTAAGTCGAAAGGTGACTTCCCACGTTGCACAACCATAAAACAACACGGATTTGACGCATGCTTCAAAAACTTGTAGCTTCGTACGAAGGGAGAACTCTCTTTATCTCCAGAAAAGGGTAAGGATACCGAAGGCTAGATGAGCTTTATTTAGACGAGCCTCAATATCTTTTTCGGCTCTACCTTCCATGCTGACAATACTTCCAAGTTAATAAAAATTTTACACCTTTTTCAGATCTTGTCCATTTAGGACAATTGATGAGCATGGAACTTTCTTTTATATACATTTATTTGCTGTTCTGCCTTATTGCATTTGGAATACAGAGAGCGGAATTTGACTCAAGTAAACATACGTGTCATCAGCATAATTTAGGTACCTTAAGATGTTAAATAAACCTCCTTGAAGACCTTTATCTCCTCAACATTCCAGTGCAGTTTTCAAGATGATGGAAAGCTGATGATATGGAAATTGAATTTTTGCTGAACATTTCGATTGCTGATCAAAAATCAACTGAAGACAAAGTTTGCTTCCCATCCCTCATTGCAGCTCCATCGCTCTGGTGCCAATTCGAAAACTCTACCCAACATATGGCAGCGTTGCACAAAGTTTTGTTTCTCAAATCATCTCTCCGAATAAAATGGTATAAATCTTCCACATAATTGTTATTCGCAATAACATAGATCAATCCACAAAATGTCTACAAAAATTTTGACTTTTCTTACTACTTCGTATTCCATAATTTTCTCGACTTCTTCATGGACAAGTTAATTCTTCAACAATAACAATCTAAAAGAAAACACAAAAAAAAAATCCCGAACCACGAATCATGATACCTGTGACGTCGAGAAGGTTATGAAAATAAAATTAAGGAAGAAGGTTAGTATGTCTCGTGATAATCCATTCATTCGTTTTATGACATTTACAACCTATCGCCCTCTTCTTCGTTACGTAGTCTTTAAGGTTCAAATTTTTTTTCTGAACTTTTGTTGTATCCCGAAACGGAACTGAAAAAAAGGGAATCATATAAAAGAACCGAACCGACTGGGAAGAAAGCAAAAGGAAAAAAAAATCAACATTTGTTTTGCTTGTCTCGTTTTTGGCCTTGGAGCTTTTATGTTCGCACGGCCACCCTATATAGCATCATCCCCTTGTTGTTGGTGTTTCGTTTTTTGTTACTACGGAAAATATTTTCCCTGTATTATTCTCATCTTTTCCCGATGCTTTTCGTCTTTTCGCCTGATTCCTTCGAGATTTTTTTTTTTTTTTTTGTGGGTCGACGTTGTCTGAGAAATGAGGGGGTTGCCTTTACTTTGATTGCTTTCCTTTTTCATGTTGTTGATACGCACTTCATCTTGATTTTCCCGGACCTTCTCAATATAAAACTTTGTTGTATTGTATGCCGTGTATTTTTGCTGGTCCTTTTTGATTTTACTGTTCGGTTTGGAGGTGTATCCTTAATATTCCGTCCTGTATATTTATTGTGATGTGTATACAATATATGTAGTCAGTGTTTAATGGAATTCCTTCAGGAACGAAAGAAACGATGCCATGGAGAAAACCTTGAATGTAAGACATGGAAATCGTAAAAGTTGCTCCATGTGACATCGAGCCTTGCCTTTATTATTCCACTGAAATTTGGATAGAGGTCCATTTTAGGATTTTACATGGTTGAAGGATATTTTTTCTGCTTTGCTTCTGTTCTCCGAGTTGAAAGGAGGATAGTCCGGAAATTCGTCCTCGCAAGTATACGATTCTTTAAAAGGACTTTTCTTGCTACGCGGTAGAAGAGTAGTACACCATTGTTTATAGCGGCTTTGGTGCAGTATGGCGATGATAAGTACGGGAGTATTTTCTTAAATTGATAGAAATGAAACTTGAAAAAAAAAAAAAGGAAAATAGGTCTTGAATTTTATTTGCATGGCTCTATAAAGATTTTCCTTTTTTTTTGTTGAATTCGTCTTGTTTTTGGCAGGGCAAAAAAAAGGCTCACTGTTTTTATATTGTATGATGGTCGGTATAAACTGCTCGTTTTCAGACCGTTTTCACAGCTATTAAAGCTTATATGGCATCGACACGTTACTTTAAGAATATAATAAGAATTTGCGATAGAATTTATTTGAATTGTTGTCTCATAAATGGAAAAAAATGAAAAATTTATGATAGTAGGTTTGAATCAATTTAATAGTTTTTTCATCGATTGTTTTGCGGTGTCCTTATTTTACACGTATTAATGCTGAAGAAATTATTTGGGGCAAGTAGATAATCTCTCATGATTATACTCTAAATAAAGGAATGATACAGAAGTTCACACAATCACTCGAAAATCTCAAAACGGGATGTCCGTTCGTATCCTCTCTAACTTGAGAACGCGTTGAGCTAGAAAGTTCAAATTTTGTACACGTCGTTTTTGACTAAACAGCAAGGTCAAGTTCGTGAACGGGCCAAATCGCTCTACCCCCTCTACCGCCTCCCATAAAAAAACAAACAATTTCGCAATTTGACAATTAACGGATTTGCTCCAAAAATTTAAAAGCTATTGATCTGAAATTTGGAATGTATTACTTATGTGATGTTTTTAATTAATCGTATAAGAATTATTCGTATCCACCATCTCCTTCCACCACCTTCCATACAAACTGCACTTTTTCATGAAATGCTCTAAACCAATTTACTCAGTGCGTATAAAATTTATCGAGCTGAAATTGTGCACTAAATATTTATTTAAAATTATTAGTAAGACCACAAAAAAATAGGCGATTAGTGTCACTCCTTCTACCCCCTCCCATACAATATGACACAAATTCACAACTTTACAAAAAAGTCGATTTTCCTGAAAAGTATCAATGCTACTGATCTGCAATTTAAAAAATGTCAAAACCAGAATGTTTTTAGTTATTTCTGAAAAAGTCATTAAGAACTCGCCCCTCCTACCATCTCCCATACAAACTGCACAATTTCACTAAATCCAATACACTAATTTTCTCAGTACCTATTAAATTTTTTACTCCCAAATTTTGTATTAAACATTTTGATGGCAACTCTAGCGTGATGTTGAAAAATTAGTTCAATGTCGTCACCCCATCCACCAATTCCCCTACAAAATTTCTTAAAATCAAAAAAATTTCTCTTTCAGCTACAGTATCGCACGATTGGGTTTTACGCCCAATCATAGTCCTGTTATGTTTTTTTTGTAAACTTAAATATGAAGAAAAGTAATTCGTACGGAGCATTCAACACTAAAAGTAAGAATTAATCATCTACTATACTCGTAGAAATGTAAGAAATACGTAAAAGCTTTCTAAAAAAAAACTATACACAATTTCCTGGTATTAAGGAACGATTAGAAAATTAGAATTTGGATCTATACACCAAAAGCGCCAAACCTGATTGTTAATTTTTAACGTACGACAAAAAATAAGCTGTATGTTGTGTCGCGTCGTATATGGATAAAAAGTGAAAAATGGGTCGACCTTACTTTACAATTTCTATGAAAGCATATTTTATAGATGCATAGCACTCAAAATTTTTATGGTACTCGAGCGAATCTATAGAAGCCATCATGATGGCCTCATCACCAGTCGGTCAGAAGATGATTCACAGGAAGGCTTGGTAAATGTTAGATGAAGGAATAAATTAAGTGCGCCAACGATGAAAATCAAGACATTTGGAAGCATCTGTGGCTACCAAAGATGAGTTGATTGCCATTTAATATGTTTGTAGCTATTTATTTATGCGTCGTCAATTCATCATAAATGCTGAAACTTGTCATGCTTACGTAAGAGAACGTATATAATTTGGATAAATTGTACTTCTATTTAATTCTTAATATCCTATCGCATTCCAAGATAGAAACCATTATTGCAGTTGTAATTGATTTTGAGTTGTGTGAGATGATAAAATAAAAATAAAAAATCCGAAATTTTTGCAGTAAATGGAATATGGTAAATGAGCTTTTGATAAATATTTTCACTTTTATGGGAATCTTATGTTAATGCCAACAGCTCCCATCTAAACTAAAGGAATAGAGCAGTTTTATAATTGGAATTGGGATTGGAGGTAGATGTGCGTATTCATCAATCAATTTCGTTTCAAGACAGAAACAGTTCTCTTTCGCGATCCCAAGTGGTGGTCGTTGTTGTTACCTGGACTTGTTTTATTCTCTGACCTTTTCTACAACTGCTTGCTTTTATTAGATTGATAACCGACCAACCGGACGTCTTATGACCGATCCACTGCCACTTCCGTATTTGAATCATAATGCCTATGTTACTTTGTTCAGTTGTAATGCAAAGTTTATCTTCGAAGATTATGTCTGACCGATTTATTGGTGACCGTAAATCATTATAATTGATACCATATCAAAATTGGTATAACAGTGTTAGAGATAAAAAATTTGAGCTCAAAATGTAATGAATCTATCCTCTATTTCGAAGAATGGTGCCATTATAGTACAGGGCCAAAACGTATATCAATCACAGTATATCAATCTTTCACGAGTCTATGGAAACTAGAAGACTTGAAGTGTTAGAAAATCACTCATAAACAGACTCATAAACAAACTCATAAATAGATGACACGAACCGAACGCCTGGAGAGACCCTACTCGCAACACAGCACGCTGCGGATCTGATTCACACTGGTGAGGAGACGCCCCCTGAATTCTTGCAGATGAGTCTTAAATCGCAACCGCTCCGAAACTGTAATGCCCAGGTATTTGACTTCAGTCGCATACCTAAGCCCTTTTCTCTCCAGCTTTACCGAAAGATGACGTGTTTGTGACAACGAGCCCTTCAGTATCATTATCACCATCTTGTTCTTCAATATCGCCACGCCATTCCTCAATTCCCATTCCCGAACGGTTGCCATCAAAGCCTCACCCTTGCGCTCGAGCTCAAGTCTGGAGTTTCCCTCCAGCAGTATTAACAGATCGTCAGCATATGCCGCAACCCTGCATGAATCCGCGAGCTGCACCAGAAGATCATCCATCCTTAGATTCCAAATGACGGAACCTTGTGGACAGCCACGCTCCACAACCTTCCATGCAGTGCCACGCAGTTCCCTAACATAAGCTGATCTATCAGAGAAATAGCTCTTCCACAGGGCTATTTCTTGACAGTCGCAAGATTGTAGCTTACCAATCACAAAATCCCAGCTCAAATAGTCAAGTGCGCCCTTGAAATCTACAAGGATTCCCAGGGCGTACTTGCTAGCACTCCAAGTAACACAATCTTTCACGTGCATCTACGTATCCTCCGTGCTTTTCCCAGCACGGAAGCCGAACTACCATTCGAACGCCAGATGACTGGTTTTCTCCTCCCGTCTACGAACCATAATCCACTCCAAGACCTTGCCAAGGACTGGGAGAAGAGATATTCCATATATCTCCAGTAACGATCCGGATCAAGATTTCATCCCTGTTCTCGCTACAGAGATCGAAAAACACGGGTGAACACTCGACGCGCTGCTTTTTCTAAACCGCTGAGAGCATTTAGATATGCCGAGATGATCGTGGAGGGTATTGAAAATAGTTGTATCTGATACTCCAACCATTATTGCGATTTATTTCTTCTTTAAGCGAGCATCTTTGAGAACAAGTTTCTCCCCTTTTTTGATGATCTTTCAGGAAGTGACCCCAATCGGCCGGCCCGAGTGCATATCATCTTCGAGTGACTCTCTACCTTGCCGGAATAAACTATGCCACTTATAAATCAGCGTTTTTTCCAGGGAAAGAGTCTCCATAAATAGATGGCATTTCTTCTAAAATGATTTGTGGCATTTTTCCTTTATGACAGCACGAAATTCAATTTTGTCCATAGTAGGCGTGAGAGCACCGCGACCATTTTGGCCTGTAGTGCGTTTATTGCCATTCTATTATTGAGGCTTCCGTGGCGTAGTGGGCAGCGTGCTTGCTTCACAGTCAATAAATAGGTCCGATTCCCACTCCATACAGTAGGACTTTTTAAGCACAAATTTTCAAAATTATTCGAAATAAAAAGGGCAAACGGTGTAAAAGTGAAACAGTTCCACTTCAAGATGATTCATATACTCGGTAGGCGGTTTATGTTCGCTTTCTATCATTCAGTCCCCCCATGACATCTGCAAATATTTGTCAATAGCAGCCAGTACAACTGAAAAAATATACCAGCTTCTCCGCTCGTTACGGTCGTTCTCACTCCCCTTCCCCTACCATCTCAATCCCATTCCTTCCTTTCATGACTGTGTTTGTGCATTGCACATAAAGGCCGAAATTGAATCATTCAGTAAAAAAAAAACCCTACCATAATTCGATAGCTTTGGCTAATCTAAGCATGTCTAAAGAAGCCATGTTGGCTAGTTCATCAGCTGTAAGGAAACCTTTTCCTAGAAGATTTAATCTTTTCCTTGCTACATGGACATGATCTGTCGTTTCTGAACCTTTGAGACAGAGGCAGCAGATGTCGGTTTCAGCATGACCCATATTTTTGAGGTGGTGGTTTACTCCACTATGCCCCGTCAATAGGACGATTACTTACTTACTTACGATGGCGCTACAGCCCAAATCGGACTTTGGCCTCCTGAATACTTTGCCTCCATCCATCTCGGTTCAGTGAACGCGTCCTCCAGTTAGAAAATCTTAGCAGTGATTTACTGTCTGCGTCAATCGAATCCTCCCAGCGCTTCCGTGGTTTTCCGACTGGTTTTTATTGACTTTCCCTTTTAGTGTGCGTTTGGAAATTCTTCCGTCATCCATACGCTCCACATGACCAGCCCATTGTAACTTCTTAAATTTTATGAGGGTTGACACTTCTGGATTGTCAAAGATGGCATACAATTCCCTATTGTATCGTATTCTCCAAATCGAGTCTTCCCTCACAGGTCCGAGGATTCTTCTGAGGACCTTTCTCTCAAAGGCGTTAAGTAGTTTTTCGGACGCCTGAGTTAAAGTCCAGGTTTCGCTGCCATAGCATAGCACAGGTCTTATGATGATTTTATATAGCTTAAGTTTTGGTTTCCTGTGCACGTTCTTGTTTTTGATTATTGGAAGTACAGAATAAAAAGTCTTGTTTGCCATCACTATCCTTCTTTTGAATTCGATGGGTTCGCTTCCATTCTTTGATAAGTTCGCCCCTAGGTATATAAAGTTGTCTACGTTTTCTAGGTTATAATCTCCTACTGTAATATTCTGTCTGATTGGCGCCTTTTTCTTAGATTGCGTCATAATTTTTGTTTTGTTTTCATTAATACGTAGTCCAACTTCCCTTGCTACTGAGTCAAGGTTTACAAATACCTCCTTGGCACTCTCCAGAGATCTTGCAAGGATATCTATATCGTTGGCATATGCTACGAGTTGTGTGGATTTGAAGCATAGTGTTCCCTTCGTCAACGGGAGGTTTCCGAACAACATATTCGAGTGTCAAATTGAACAACATTGGTGCGAGGCCGTCACTTTGCTTAAGGTCGTTGTCTGTTTTTAAACTGGAAGTCAGATCGTTTCCTACTCTGACTCGTGACAAAGACTCGGTCATTGTCATTCTTGTAAGCCGAACCAGTTTCGGTGGGACTACAAACTCTAACATTATTTTATACAGTACGCGCCTGTCGATACTGTCGTATGCTTGTTTGAATTCAACAAATATCTGGTGCACGTCGATATTATATTCCCAGCACTTTTCCAGCAACTGTTTAACTGAGAATATCTGGTCCGTGGTCGATCGTCCAGCTCTAAATCCGCCTTGGTATTCACCAATTACTTTGTTAGCATAGGGCTTAATTCTCTTTTCCAGAATTTTCGTCAAGATTTTATAGGACGTACACAACAGAGATATTCCTCGGTAGTTTCCGCAGCAGAGTTTGGTCACCTTTTTTATAAATTGGACATATGATGCTCTTGCGCCAATCTTCAGGAAGTGTTTCTTTCGTCCATATGTCCGTGACTAATTTATGCTATGCAGGTGTCGCCGGTTTTCAGAAGCTCAGCTGGAATTTGATCAGTGCCCGGCGCATTGTTGTTTGGGTAGTTCCTCAGGACTGTTTTTATTTCTTCGAGTGTGGGAGGACTCGAAGCGGATCCTTCAACAGCTGTTACATCAGTTATACCTGCAATTGTGTCTGTTGCTGCTGTTCGTGCGGATGATGGGCTCGGATTAAGAAGGTGTTCAAAGTATGGCGCCCATCTTAATTTTATATCTTCCGCATTACTTAGAATGTTCCTTTCTGCATCTTTGCAGGGGGTCGTCTTCGGTTGGTATCCCTCTTTCATTCTTTTGAAAAGGGAATACGCGGCTCTTGTGTTGTGTAATTTAAAGTGTTCGTCCATGTTTTTAATTTCGTCATTATTGTACTTCCGTTTTTTTTGTCTGCATATTTTGTTTGCAATATGGCAATTAGAGTATACTAATGTCACTCTTGTTGTTGTTGTTGTTGTTTTTTTTTTGGTTTTTTTTTTTAATTATATAAATTTCTTTGACATTGTGAAACCTGAAAGTCTATTATTCCAGTAGATTCTATGCTCTTGGTGAATCCACTGTTGGATGTTAAAGCTTTGAGAACTACTGCCTGACTATCCGAAAATATTTAAATAGATTTCCTAATACTCTCTTGGATACATAGCTTCATTACAATAAATTCGGCTTGGAAGATTGTGGCTTCCTTACCAAGAAATCGAGAAGTTAAGACCTATGACTCTGGCTCCAGTCCCCTCCGAGGTGCGCGAACCATCTGTGTACCAGATTATTTTCTTTCCGATTGACTTGTTGATTTGCCTATAACTAAAATATTAGTAATTCGATTTGACAGAAAATTTTTATTTATACTTGTATTGAGTGTTAAAATACCTCCAGGTAAAAATATTTCTCCCCACCCCCCCTTTCTTGCTCATCCCCTTCATTCGCGAAATTTTTGATCTCCTCTCGTAAAAGAACTAATTTCCAAAATATGATTTGATTTATTTGAAATTCTTCAAGTCACTCGTGCAAATAAATCCACCAACGAATTCATAAGATCCATAACTATAGGGTTTGAGTAGTTTCGGGACCGGGCAATACTTGATTTTTATCTACTTTTGCAATTCCCAATCAATATTAATCTGAGAAATTTCTGCATGCAGGTGCTATCTGGCCTTGATGTAATCTTGGTCTACAATCTATCAAAAAAAAAAAAACTATACTCAATAGATAAGGAAATTTTATGTTTTAGCTCACATGCGTGCACTACCCCAGCCTAGATAGTTTATCAGCACGCTCTAAACTAGATTAGTATTACTCCTACGTATCACAGAAATTTTTAAATCAGGCCATTTTTTTTTTCGTTTTTACAAAATCTTTTTCTTTTCGACTAACAATTCAAAAAGGCTACATAATCTCTAATCTTAGAACGTGATAAAATACGACAAGTGCATTTCATGTTTACGTCATAAGAAAAAAAAATCTTACGTATTCATAACCCAATAACGTCTTCACAAAACACATACGTGTATGGACGGAACGCAGTGATATTCTCGCTGCAACGCACAACGGCGCTCATGAATGCTAGATGGTCGATGCTTAACAAAAATATAAATTTTTCCCTCGCTTATTATTATTATTATTATCATCGTCGTCATTTACGTTCGCGCTTCATTCAGTTTTTTTTATGGGTTCTTATACATTCGCGTAGAGCGTACTTAATGCGTTTTAGCATATAATTAAGTAAATTCTGCTTAGCCTGGTACGCGTATACTGCACGTAATCATATGTGGGCTTATTAGCTGCTGCTGCTACCATTACTTCTGATTACGATCGCTACGAGGAAAATAATTCGTTTAGAAAAAAATAAATCAAACAAACTTTGTCCTATTTTTCCAAGATCGAAAGTGTGTCAAACTCACACACTCAAAGAATTTTGTTCGCATTTTATCGAGGCATAGTGCTTTTGGTGGTTCCTAACGCGTTTTCTGCGCGGCCCCATTTGACATTTGTTATAATGCAGAAAAGCTTACGTATGTGGTAGTTATGGCGCATTTGACATTATTTCTAAATTATACTCGATACTAGTACTTAGCGTGCAACACGGCAAATTCATGGGACTCACCTTCTAAGAATATTTGAGCGAAATTTCCAATGCATAGTCAGAGTCATATGTTGCATGACAAACTCATAGGAGTCATAGAATTTTTATTTTTATAGCCATGCGCCCAATTTTGGTTGCAGGAAATCGGAAATGGTCAAAATTAGTCAATCGGTATATGGTTCTTCCTTGAGTCTCTGAATAAAACAAATATCCATGAAATTCTTTCGAATTATATAATAATAAAAAAAAACGTATATGTTTATATGAATTTAACATCAATGACATAATTGGCTCTTAAGTTGTTGTTCTGTTCACGCCACAACGTTTTGATTAATGGATCAGATACAAACTTCGGTTATTTCACCCAATTATTATTGCGCTTTTTTCCTATGTATTGTTATTACACATTCTATACAGAAAAACTAAATTTTTTTTTTTGATTATTTTTGCATTGGTAGAGATTATTTTGACGATTCTTTTCGGCCAATAACACCAACATATCGATGTAGGTAGTATGAATACTACGGGTAGTGAATACATAGTTAAATCTTATCGCACATTTTTGTGTGAAATTAACGCGCCTTATCGGTTAAAGTTTCAAGTTTACGTTATTATTATTATTTTTTTTTGTTGCTTCGAAGACAAAAGAATGTTTATTTGTGTGTTATGTATTCGAAAATTGCAATAAAAATAAATTTTCAAATTCATTTTTAACTTCAAAATGCATTTCATTTTTTTTACTTTTGTTATGACTAATTCAAATTTTTAATGACAAAAATGTTTTTGTAAGGTCAAATACATCTCATTACGATTTAAAAAAAATAATACAAAAAACAAGTGCGCAATATCATTGAACTAAGTTAAAACACGTGTTCATTAGTGTTTTCGATAAGATTCACATTTATAATTTGATGTTATTCAGGTGTTGGAGTAACACGAAATATGTCATAATTAACAAATTTGCGTTTGTGTGATATTTCACATATTATGAACAATAGTTTTTTTTTAAGAGCTTATTGTATTAAGACAGCATTGCTGTTCAAACAACAATTTCAATCTGTGGCATGGTGCGTCCTAAGGTGGTGGATAGTGGACGCCGCGGTGTGTCGAATGACCTTATTCCGCGGATGGCAACGTGCTCATCGGACACACGTCGGCAACCGCCTCGTTGTGGGCCTAATTAATGAACATGCCGCGAACCAGCCCAAAAAAAAAACTATGAGATGGAGTCCCCCGAATTGGCCCTCAGTCCCCGGCAAAAGAGGATACTAAAATCACCGAGTCAGAACGCGGTTCGGGAGCTACTAGAACGGTGCAACCCGGTTCTAGTAGAACTGTGCTACTGGCAAACACCCAGCGCTCTGAGTCTTCCATGTTAGAGCTCAGTGATCTCGCTTTCATTATGACATTAGGGAATACAGTATCAGAACCGATTAAGCCGATGGAGGTGGGTATAGATGTTGTTCATGCCTCGACGTCGACCATATCCTGCACAACTATTTATCTCAGCTGGCCTTGGAACTGAGACCATCCAAACCCCTCAAGGTGGTATTAGCAACCGTGCCCGTTGCCGAGATAATACTAATCTAAAAAAAAAAGCTGCAAAAGCAAGATTTGACGATGCGGTAGAGGCTGAAGTGGCTGCAGTTCTGAGTCGACTGTCCTCTGGGACGGACGATTTACGAGCTACAGAAGCTTCACGCCCAGCCAGCGTGCCGGCGGAAGTAATCAGAGTTGAGGCGAAAGGTCTCAGTATCTCAGCCACTTATCTGATTAATAAAGCTAGGACTTCCGAAGCGATTGTGGTCAGAGTAGTAAAGCCTCCTGCTAAAATTTCTTTGCACGCTCCGCCCACTCCGCTGGAAGTAGTCTCAAACTTTGCAACGGATAGTGCTGTGGTTCCGAAACTGTCGGCAACGAAAAGGAGGAGCATGTTTAGAAGGGCAGCCCAACGGAGTAAGACTCATAGCTTGACTCCTGGTCCCCCAATCAGCTGGTAGTCCCAGTTTGCAGCCGTCAGTGGAAAATTTCGAAATGGTTCAAACACTTTCATTCCCGCTTGCTTCGAGACGATCGCTTCGTGACACCGCCTCTGGAAATGCCAAAGAACTCTCATCGTCCCCGTGCACAGTTACCGGTAATACCCTCGAACCACTGAAGCAGAAACAAAGGCGCATCCGATCGGATGATAGTAATACGCTGATACTACTATCATACGATCGGATGATAGTAATACGCTGATACCTACAGCAAAAAAGGAATAGACGAGATCGGCTGCCTATAGCGACGTCGCTAAGAGTACCGTCCAGGCAGCAGTTAATAATACCAACGACTTGCTAGGCATCATACCAGAGTCAGTGAGACCTCAGATCTACTGTTTATTGAGTAACATTCTGAGGGAACACCTCTTAGGTAATCCAACAGCTAAACCAAGCTTTTTGAAGTACGACTTCGAGCCAGGCTATCTTAGGATAACTTATGCTGACCAAAAAACTCTGGTCTTCCTTCAAGAGGCGGTTCCCAAGATGAACGAGCTCTTAAAGGAGATCAAGCTATAGGTGGTGGAAGGTGCTGAGGCTCCTAGACTGACGAAAGTATTTGTATGGATCCCGGGTATAATTGAAGATCCTGGACTCTTATTAAAATTTGCTGCTCCCTTAATTAGCACTTTTGTGTTTTTAAACCATATTTTCAACTTAGTACTCCGTTCTGCCCCGGGTTCCCCCACATTTTTTTAAATTGGTAACAAAAATTTAGCATGGACTTCCAGTCGAAAATTTTTTATACAAAAGAAAATTTAAAGTAACAACTCAACAACTATTTTTTTTTTTCGAAACCGTTATCCAGTTCTGAGACTTAGTAAGAACCGGCAATGTGTGAAAGACACCAACCTACGTTTCGTTCTATCTTAAAATTTATATCAAAAAATAATAAAAAAAAAAAGGTTCTTTAAATTTTTAGCAAAAAGAAGACATCTACTACTCTGCCCGACGAGGCAACTAAGGATTAGTTTTATAGTCACCTTGAAACAACTCATTGCCCTCAAATGACACCAAAATGATTTTAGAAGGAGGAGGGCACAATCTCCACAGACTTTACCTGCAGTAGAAACATCGTAGTGAGCTTAACATGATTCACGCATCGGAGCATCCACAAAAGAACTTGAGTGTCACCCGATGGAAGGATGTTTAATCAGATATACCACGTTCTCATAAATGAAAGGGCAGCCTCCAGCATCCTAGATGTAAGAACCTTCAGAGGTGCTAACTGCGACTCTGACCACTAATTGACGGACCTTCAAAACACCAACCGACACTTAAATTCGACATCGAGAAGCTGAAGAACGAGTCCATCGCAGCCGCATGCACATCAGCTTTGAAGAGACATTTTGGCCAAATATTCAACCACCACGAAATGCTAAGCTAGGGTGTAGCCTAGTGGATAGGGTTCTGGTCTACAATGCGAAGATCGTGAGTTCAAATCCCGGTCGATGAATAGTTCCAGCACACTACCTAGTTGGGTATACCTTAGTTACCTCAATCTACGAAAAATGAAAATTCGTTGAAAGAGGGTTGTGCGCAGGGCTAACAACCTTCCCACATTAAGTAATGAAAATGTTAAGGAACCTGATGGTCAGGAGGCCAAGGCTCGAATTGGGCTGTAGTGCCATTGTAGATTAGATTAAACGAAATGCCAATAGAGCAGTTATGATTCTCCATCGAAAATGGCATTAAGTCCGTCGTAGCGAAGGTTACAGGCCACCGATCCAGGCGGAAGAAGAATGATTGGTTGAATGATGCATGCCGAGATGCAATGGACAAAAATAATGCAGCTTAAGAACAAATTACTGAACGGCCAACGAAAATCAAGGAAGCCATATTTGACGAGCTTAGACAATATGGGAACAAAACATGCAGAAAAAAGAAAAGGAAGTATCTCAATGATGACCTATGCAAAATGATTAAGATTCCAACAGCTAAACCAAGTTTTTGAAGTACGACTTCGAGCCAGGCTATCTTAGGATAACTTATGCTGACCAAAAAACTCTGGTCTTCCTTCAAGAGGCGGTTCCCAAGATGAACGAGCTCTGAAAGGAGATGAAGCTATAGGTGGTGGAAGGTGCTGAGGCTCCTAGACTGACGAAAGTATTTGCATGGATCTCGGGTATAATTGAAGATCCTGGACTCTTTTTGAAATTTGCTACTCCCTTAATTAGCACTTTTGTGTTTTTAAACCATATTTTCAACTTAGTACTCCGTTCTGCCCCGGGTTCCCCCACATTTTTTTAAATTGGTAACAAAAATTTAGCATGGACTTCCAGTCAAAAATTTTTTATAGAAAAGAAAATTTAAAGTAACAACTCAACAAAAATTTTTTTTTTTTAAAACCGTTATCCAGTTCTGAGACTTAGTGATAACCGGCAATGTGTGAAAGACACCAACCTACGTTTCGTTCTATCTTAAAATTTATATCTAAAAATAATAAAAAAAAGGTTCTTTACATTTTTATCAAAAAGAAGACTACAACTCTGCCCGACGAAGCAACTAAGGATTAGTTTTATAGTCACCTTGAAACAACTCATTGCCCTCAAATGACACCAAAATGATTTTAGAAGGAGGAGGGCATAATCTCCACAGACTTTACCTGCAGTAGAAACATCGTAGTGAGCTTAACATGCTTCCCGCATCGGAGCATCCACAAAAGAACTTGAGTGTCACCCGATGGAAGGATGTTTAATCAGATATACTACGTTCTCATAGATGAATGGGCAGCAGAGCGGCTTACGCTCCAGTTGAAAAGCAGAAACGAGATTTTCAATCGAAAACAAGCCTTCGTAAGAACACAGCAGGATGCATAGTTAATAGTGCGGAAGAGATAAAAACAAAACGGAAGCAATATTTCCAACAGTTGCTAACCCCGAATTCATTATCGGCTACTACTCTTAATGACCACCTGACCGAGGCACCTACTGAAAAGCCTCCCAACATTAGAAGTGAAAGATACCCTTAAAAACTTTGACGATATACCACCGGAACTTCTGAAGAGCGACGATAACTGAATTGCTAGGAAAATTATGGTGTCGCAAATCTGGACATATGAAACACTATCTGATGATTGGCGTAAAAGCATTATATGTCCGATTTACGAAAAGGGCGACCAACTCATCTGCGAAAACTATAGGGGGTTTTCATTGCTGTGCACGTCATACAAAATCTTGACAAAGATCATAGAGTCCCGAATTAAACCCTATGCCGAAAACACAATTGGAGAATACGAAGGTGGATTCAGAGCCGAACGATCAGCTACGGATCAAATATTCACAGTGAAACAGGTGCTAGAAAAATGCTGGGGATATAACATCGACGTGCACCAGATATTCGTAGACTTTAAGCAAGCACACGACAGTATCAATAGTACTGTGCTGTACAACATAATGCTGGAGTTAGGAATACCAGCAAAACTCGTCCGTCTGACAAGTAAGGATCCAGAACGATTTGCCAACAAGCTTTCAAACACTCTCCGAGCTGAAGCAAGGAGATGGTCTTGGACCTACACTTTTTAATCCGGCTTTAAAATATGTCGAAAGAAAACTCCCAGTTGACACCAGAGGGACACTACTGTCTGAATCATCGTAGAT
The DNA here is from genome assembly GCA_963669355.1 of Chorisops tibialis. Classification (NCBI taxonomy): domain Eukaryota; kingdom Metazoa; phylum Arthropoda; class Insecta; order Diptera; family Stratiomyidae; genus Chorisops; species Chorisops tibialis. Next base: position 294,163,672 of record OY770262.1, read on the forward strand.
AGCAGCTTACGCAGACGACATAAACACGATCACAACTGGGCGCCAAGGAAGTCTTCGTTAATTTTGACACACATCTTGACACAGCCATGAAAACGTGAGATATCACTTTGCAATAATAAACAATCATTGCTGCTAGAGATAATCTTAAAGATTTTCGCATCATCAGCATAGAGAAGAATGTTCGAGTTAGAGATAAACGAACTAACGTCATTAATAAAGAGAAGGAATAGAAGTGGACCCAGATGGCTACGTTGCGCAACGCCTGAAGTATTAAGTATTTCATAAGATAAGGCTCCGCGAAAGTGTGCTTTCTGAATGCGATCACCAAGATACGAATCCAAAGGACGAAAATATCACGAAAACCAAGCAGACGGAGCTTATGTAAGAATATTATGGTGCGAATCTACAAAACCATAATAAGACCTGTACTCTGCTATGGCAGTAAAACGTGAACGTTAATACAGGCATCAGAAATAATGGTTAATGCCTTCGAGAGGAAGGTATTATGACGAATCCTCGGACTGGTGAGAGATCGAGGCGAATGGAGGATTCGATACAATCACTTCGAAATCTACAGTTGGAGACGTACAGCGAACGGAGCACAGAAGAATACCCAAACGTGTACAAAAAGAAAAAACGAAAGGAAAAAAGGCCTGCCAGAAAACTGAGAAAACGATGGGGGGGGGAGGGGGGGGTCAATCAACGAAGACTTTAGATCGCTTCTGAAATTTTCAGCATGAAGGACGCGGTCATTGGATCAAGAAAACTTGGGCAGTAGCGCCATAGATGATGGTGACTACTCTTCCCACTCCAACTAAAAAGAAACGGGTACTTATGCTTAATCCTTCCATGTGACATCGCAAAAGCTCATTAGTATTTTATATTTTACATTGATTCGCCGTCTCTCCATTGTATCCTTCGTCAACAGTCTACCCCATACCGTAACCTTGAATACTGACTTGCTATATATCGCGCTTGAAACACGAGCTCCTTCAAGTACTTATACATAAGTATATCCTTCAAGACATTTTTTTCCTTCACTTGAAATAATATGCCGATAAAATTGAAGTAAGAGAAGAAGGCGTAAAGGATATTATTATTATTATCTACATTGATAAGAAACCTATCCCAACTGGGAGCGGCAACAAAAATAAGGAAAGTGCTAATCCTATTGATTAGGACATTACACAATTTCGATATCATGTAGTTTTCGAGAGCGAGAGAGAGAGAGAAACTAAACGAACGTGAAAATATCAGAAACAAAATAATAAATAAATCAAAAATCAATGTAAGCCGAAACCATCCACGACGAGGAAACTTCTCTTACGAAATAAGAACCTTGAAGCAATGTAGTCGTGTTGTTTTGGAACAACATGTCGCCGAATTTGAGTGTCAGGACGACATAAATCTGTACGACACATATTACACATACTCTAATATTGCCACGGAAATGAAAATGCGTTTTCCGATAAATCAACTGGAAAAAAAAGCAGCATTCACATCTGAAGAAAACCGGGAAAAAACGAAAGAAATACAAAACGGGAATTAAATATAACCATAGCTTTGAAGGAGAAAAATACTTTGCCTTCAGGCTCAAGGATATTTTTATGCTCCATGCTCAGTCGCCCTGTACTTATGTACTGAAAATGTTGTTTCTATGGAAATTCGTTTAAGACGCTATAAGATATACCTACAGACATTTTTCCTTTTCGTCTGTACATTAAGAGCCGTCAGGAAACGTGAACCTATCGCTAAAAAAAAAAATACATAAGTTGAAAACTGTAGCACTTTGGATGATAACAGGACGAAAATAAAAAAAAAAATATCATAATAAGAAATAAGGAACCTTAGACGTCCTCATGTGTTTCCATGGTTTTTTAACTTGTTGCTTGGCTACAACAATTCCGTGTTATTTATCCTACCATATAACGAGTCAGCCACTCCACCTCTCCTTTGTATTCGGCTGTCGAATTGCTTCTTATATTCTGACATTCAACTTCTTCTTTTCGCTGAAATACGCACCTTTCTACAGACATACATTTTTACGAACTTAGACTGGTATATCAGATCTTAGCCCACCTTCCTTGGGAAAAATATGTTGTTGAGCTAAGCAAACACTTCAAATCGAATTCTAATGAACGGCAGTTTGGGGTGATCCGAAAAAAATGAGAAGTATAGATGGCGTTCGAGGAAAATCGGAAGATAACATCAGGATCTATCAAATCGACATATTGATATTGATGATGTTACGGTAAGATTGATTTCTTCTTTATGATAGAGCGAAAGTAAAGCTGAGTGGTTTTATATGCAATAGTGGGGTCTACACGAGAGAGTCTATTTCGGGAAAAAAGTTTCAAACGTGAATAAATTTACTTTATTGCAATTCAACGATAGAGTTATAGGTGCCTTGGTGAAGTGTTTTTAATATTAAATAATATCACGCTTAGGAACTTTTTGAATTTTTTAGTTTTTCACATTATGAAATAAAGGAAAGCTATTTTGATAGCGAAAATTTTCAAACGTGGTATTGGGGGTTCGGGGATTCCAAAAAAAAGTAGTTTTGGTTGTATTGTTTGTCTGTGTGTCTCGACAATAACTCGCGTAAAAATCAACAGAAAAGAAGGGGAAAAGATTGGTCACATCGACAGACAGACTGGTATTATTTTTGCAAATGATCGCCAACCGGAAGCAGAAACTATGAGCATTTGACAAAACAGTTTTTTTTTTATTATAAAAATTGTACCTAATAAGGGCAAAGGACAGAAATAGTTCTATTCTTCTCTTACGATCCAGAACATCACACTTCAGTTGTCGCCAGAACTTATTTATCCATTTTTTTCCAAGCCACACCGAAACTAGAGGGATTATTCTATTGTACAGACAAACAGTACCGCAGAGATACGAGCCAAAAAGGGATTTTTCTATTCTTAAAGGCACCGAGTATAACTTACGAAGTAACCCTTTAATGCATTGCACAGTTAAGTCGGTAAAGGAAGTGGAATAAAATTTGGTGTATTGTGGAAATTCGGATGGAGCGAGACGAAAGTGACGGTGAACATTATTCTTGAAGGACTGAAGGTTATACCCGTTTGAAAAACGTCCGCAATGCGAGGGAGTCAATAGAAGCCGTTATGGTTTTATCTCCAATAAATCGTAACGCATGTTTTTGAGTTCGATCGAGCAGCGCAAGGTGAGTTTTGGGTATCCCAGCCATAAGATGCGATTTGTACTCTAGCGAGGTCGAATGTAAGCCTTATGGATAGTATCTAAATCGTGAGGCGTTGGATGTCACCTAAAGTACTGTCATCCGCAAAACTATGGTTTGGATTGAGAGTAGAAGACAAGAGATCGTTAATAAATACTAAGAATAAAGTAGGCGATAAGACAGTACCCTGAGGGACACCGGAATTGATTGGAAAGGAGAAAGAAGTAACGCCATCTAATACTCGTATAATGCGTTTGGACAAGATACTCTCAATCCATTGAATGAAGGTAGCATTAAGGTCACTGGTCGTGAGCTTAACAAGAATACATTCATGCCAAACTCTGTCAAAAGCTTTTGCAATGTCAAGCGCAAGAACTTGACCTTCCCCATATTTCTGCAAGCAAGAGATCCAGCGTTCTGTCAGATAGACCAAGAGATCTCCCGTCGACCGTCCAGAACGGAAACCGTATTAGCGATCGTGGATAAGCTGTTTACCTCGAGGTTTTAAACGATTTTGGGATTGATAGCAGTTTCCATCACTTTCGAGAGCACGGCAGTAATTGGTGGGGATCGATTTGTTTCCTTTCTTCGTAATTGGCCGAACATTCACGACTTTTCACAGTTGTGGAAAGCACCCAGAAAAGTAGAATAGATGGAACAGATTGCGAAGAGGTTTAGCCAGAGAAGAGGACCACATTTTAAGGGTAACGGGGGAATGCCATCAGGGCCAGCGGACTTGTGAATATTGAGTTTTTGCAGAATCCAGGATATGAACGAGTACAAAAATGTAGCGGAAGCAACGAAAAACCAGATGGTGTTGCGTTGGGAGAGGTTTGGTTTGAAAATGGTAGTGTGGAGTTTCTCGCGATGCGGATAATTTAGTAGAAAGTGGCAGTTTATGTTCGGTTGATGACGAAAGATCCCAGTGCGACCAAAGATGGGTTTGAGCATATACTCATGAGCACATGTAGAAGAACGGGTATTTCAAGATGGCAAGAGGTCGGAAATTTTCCAAGAAAAATCTCGAATTAAAATATCGGTAACAGAATAAGGCAGCTGTGTTCAAGTGAGTCCAAAGTTGGGGAGACTTCAAGAACTCCTATCAATTTCTTGGTCTAACTGTACATTGTGTTGAATGTGAATGAAAGTACGGCCACTAATGAATATTATAAAAAAAAAAAAAAAAAAAACAGGACTACGATCGGGCATAAGGCCCAAGCGATACTCTAGATGAATAGATTTTTTTTTTTTTTTTGATTTTAAGAAATTTTGTATGAGGAGTGGTAGAAGGGGTGATGTCATTGAATCAATTTTTTCACATCACGCTAGAGTTACTATTGGAATGTTTCATCCAAAATTTAAGCTTCAAAAACTTAATATGTACTGAAAAAAGTGTATTGGATTCAGTGAAATAGTTCAGTTTGTATGGGACATAGCAGAAGGAGTAGGGAGTTCTTAGTCAATTATTATTATATTATATATAATTAAAAATATAATTATTTCAGAAATAACTATAAACGTCATGCATTTGACATTAGTGATGTCAAAAAAGTAACTATTCGTTACACAAATACTGATTACCGACTGAAACGCGAAGTAACGAGTACCGACGTAGATTCATATTCGTTACTTAATTAACGAAATGAGCCCTCGAAAAAGTAACTGAACTGTCAAAATATTTCGTTACTGTTTCGTTACTCGAGTATTCGTTCCTCTTACAAAACAATCACCTATATATATTATATATTACAGAAGGGAAATCTACACTTGTGCATAACGCCGTACCGCCATCCCAAAGCAAAAACGAGAAGGAATACTCTTACTCAACCTTAGAGCAAAGTGTACTGAGAAAATGTTTTTTTTTCGTTTCGTTTCTTTTAAGACCAAGAATGTCGTCCACTAGAGTTGCAGGAAGTCATTACTTACTGTTAGTTGTTACTGTTAGGGTTGTGGGATTAGTGATACCAGATTGTAGAATTTTTTAAAGTTTGAGATGATAAAAGGATTTTTTTATCAATTTGAGGGATTTTTGTTGAAGAAAATTTCGATTTAATAAAGGATATTTCCTTCACATTGTCGTTTTATTTACGTTAGTGTTTAAAGGTATGTTCTACTTAGAAGAGGGATAATTAAAAAAATCGAATCTGGCATCATGGTGTTGATACACGTACTAAGCCAACGAAATCAAGATCGATTTACAGGCGATTTGTTCTTGCACATAGTGACTGCATGGGGCACTAAAGGCGATTTCTTCTATTTGAATTTATGATAAGGAAAACTGTTCATTTTAAATAAACGAGTACCAAATAACGAATAAAAGGTAACGAATACTTTCCTTAAAGTAACGAGTAGTTACTGGTACCGAGAAGTAACGAAACTTCATATGACTATTTAACATGCCCTCAGTAGCAAATCAGCAGCATGTGTGTCATTTTTTATGGGAGGGTCTAGAAAGGGTGGAGCAATTCGGTACGTTTTTCGCTTAAGCCACTAAACCATATTGGTTTCGCCTGTTCTATAATTTTTGCTTTAAATTTCTCCAGTCTGGTGGAACTGCGTAAGTTTTGGCGCCCAGATGAATGAAATGTGCGAGCGGTAGTCACCCCGTTCGGTCTAATCCTTGTAAAATTGGATACCAACTGAACAATCCCAGGTACGTATGTAGAGTTGCTAAACTCCAAATGCGTAGTATTCAACCAGCAACCCTCGAATCAATGGAATCTATGGCGACTCGTGATATGTTTTGATGACAGGGACTCAATTTTGACCTCTGACGGGATGGGGTCAATTTTGTCAGCTTGTGTCACAATGGAATAGATGAGTCCGAGTGGGAATCCGACAGTCGCATTGAGGGATATCACCGTAATATCTAATTTGATATTTAGTATCTTTGTTAGTTATCGTAATGGTAATCTGTTTTATGTTGTGCCGTTTCCCTACACCAATACGGCCGACTGCAGCGGTGATTGCCTTCTCTGTTCTCATCCTCGTTCATTTTCTCCAATATTCATAAATCAATATCTAAGTGTTTTCCATATTACACGAACATAGCTGAACCTGGCCGTAATCCCGGACGGACGTAACGCTGGGCTATGTTCCCGATCGAACGAACTTTGTCTAGTGTTTTCATGTGTTGGTTGAGGTAACAGTGTCCTGTGAAGGACACAGTTTGTTCTTATCTAGGCTGAGAAGTCTGACGTCAGTTTCTGTATGGGTTCTTCAGAAATTTCATTCCCAGAGACTTGACACACCTTTTGTTTGGATCCAGGCAGGATTGGACCAGGGCTGATTGTCGGCTTGGTGTTACTAAAAGAGATACCTTGCATGCACCCCTGAGTGACATTATCAAAACGTTAGCACAACCGTCCAGACTACTGAGCTATAAGCACAACCGTCCAGACTACTGAGCTATACCAAACCGGGGAGCTGAATAGTCGGAGCTGAAATTGACCTCTAGCTTCAATCATGCCAAAGCCCACTTTTCGTCAAAATTTCGACATTGCAAAAAATTTTGAACTAAAACAAGAAGGGAACTTCAAAACAACACGCAGTAACCTTTTCAACTAAAACAGTCTAGCTGTATCTTATCATATTACGAGTTGAGAAATTCAATTTCTCTCATCCTGAAAATATCATTTCTGTTTGAATACTATCCACGTCCTCGTATACGGCTTGTCATTTCAAACGTCCACTTCATTTTTCCATTCTGTCACGATATATCGCCAAAATAACCCCGAAAAGAAGGATATATTATTCAAGTCACCCTCCTTCGGCTACAACTTCTCTCTCAAACAGGAGTAGTATCGTATTTTCAATCCTATCCCTTTATATAAAATGAAGGTAGTACGCAACCATAGCTGTACTAGGATAACATTTATCATTTATTCATTTTTTTTTTTGCCCAGAATTGAAGTAAAACCCGTCCATATACACTTGACGCTTCATTGTCATTTTGTTTGGTATGTATCAGACATACATGTAACCTGTTAAATAGTCAAAACTTATACTTGATTCCAGCGTTCTAATGGCCAGCAGCCTTTCTCTCATTTCGGTACTGTAGTTTAGTTCGAAAATGAAAACCAACAAAAACTATATTACCGGCAACAACCAAAAATTGTTCACCCCCATTTATACGGAGAGAAAAACGAACGTGATAGAGATTCATTTGCCTTAACCTAACCCCAATTCCTGGATAATACAAAAAAAAAAAAAGGTTTCTACCTTTGCGCGGATTGAAAAACAAAAGTTCTACGATGGATGGATTTTATACTCTATGTAGGACTGCTCGCAGGGTTCTCTGCTCCAAAAAAGAATCCATCAAGTCCGATTTTTTTTTGTCTTCTTTTGTTTTTTGTGTGTCGAGTAAAAATGCTTTTTAGATTATACAAATCCAGATATCAGAGAAAAACGAAAGAGGAGAAACAACCCCGTAGCAGTATATGGTTGCAATACATTTCGGAATGTAGAAAGTCAAAAAAAAGTAAGTGTATTTCCAATAGAACAACGCATCATATATCTAAACTGTGGCCTTTAGAACCCGGATCAATTCAGAAAAGCTACATAGCCTTTATCTGCTGATGGAACGATGGAATTATGATCATAGATGAAAGCAAATATCGTCATATTGGTTATTAGAACGAGAAGTTTTGATACATATTGTTATGGATCTGGAAAACCGCCGATATTTCTGCAAAATACAAGATCAGTATCCCCTACTGTGTAAAACGCCATCTAGAACGTTCTAGCAAACACCCGATGGAACTTGAATAGTCGAGACATACACCTGGAAACATCCTCCACAGAAGCTATAAAGTGCCATCTAGAATCATCTAGAACAGTCGAAAGCATCCACAACCGAAGCCTCTAGAAAAAGGGGAAAAGGTATAAAACCACGGTAGCTGTCAGCAACCACTCAGTGAATCAGAGACATCTGAACGCGACGGTAGTAAAAGCGATAGAAAGCGAAATATCGGTAGTGCGTTTTAAGGCGAATTAAGTTAAAGTGAGAATTGTGTATAAAGTGCAATAAATAAATTATCTATTATTTTTTTAAACGAATTGAGTTTCCTTTGAAATCGGCGATCCCCTAGCTCGCAACAATTGGTGTCAGAAGAGTGGGATTTCAAGGATAAATTCGGGTTAAAAATCGCGAGTGAAATTAAAAATTCTCGGAACGGATAATTTTGTGAGAGCGAAAAAGTGAAACTAAAATTCTCGAACGGACAGTGAGAATTTTCTGAAATCGAATATTCTCGAGTGCTCTAGTGAACAGTGACTTTAATTAGCGAAGTAAAATCGCGGAACTAAAATTCTCGAACGGACAGTGAGAATTTTGTGAGCAGTGACTTTAATTAGTGACGTAAATTTAAGTGAATTCGAATCGCGGAAAAACTGGAAATAATAGGTAGTGAGAATGCCGCGTTATTTAAAGGACTTAAAAGTAACGGAGCTGAAGGAAGAGCTCAGTAGACGCGAGTTACCTACGACAGGGAGCAAGTCTGAACTTGTCAGCCGTATGATCGAGACACTGCAGGCTGAGGGCGAAGATGCAGATAGTTTTGAGTTCCAAATCGAAGAAGTTCGTAAAGAGGAGTTTTCCGGTACATCGGATGCCTTAACACAGTTAATGCAACAAATGATGAACAAATTAGAGCAACAATCAGTGGACATTAAACAACAATCAGCGGACATTAAACAACAATCTGCGGACATTAATCAGAAATTGGAGCAACAATCTGCGGACATGAATCAGAAATTAGAGCAACAATCAGCGGACATGCATCAGAAATTTGAACAACAATCGGTGGACATTAAACAACAATCAGCGGACATTAATCAGAAATTAGACCAGACCTCAAAGGACCTTAACCAAAAATTGGAGCTGCAAAATAATAAAATAGACACCATGAGTAAGGCCATAGAAGAAAACGTTGAGAAGAAACTTCGAATCTTCGAAGAGCAAATTACGGAAAAGACATCCGGAATTGCAGAAGAAGTCGAACGCCTAAAAAGAGACTTCGATAACGTGAAGGCGACTGGCGTCATCAAGACAGAACATGTTGCACACAAGGGTCTCAAGGCTCCAATCTTCGATGGACAAACACCGTGGGCTATTTATAAGACCCAATTTGAAGCCGCCGCAAGAAACAACCATTGGAATGATCTGGAACGGGGAACAGCTCTTATATTGGCGCTAAGAGGTCCACCAGCAGAAGTTCTTCAAACGATTCCGCAGGAGCAACAACAAGATTTTTCAACGTTAGTTCGGACATTGGATCTTCATTACGGCAGTGACCACATGCGAGAGATCTACAAAACTCAACTATACAACCGAACTCAAAAGAATGGTGAAACACTTCAAGAGCTGGCACGCGATATTGAACGACTCACACTATTATCGCTGCCTAATGCGCAAACAGAGCAACGAAACGATACAGCTGTTTTCGCATTTAACAATGCTGTACAGGACAGAGAGCTGCAACAGGCGTTAAAACTGGCAGGTAAGAAAACGATTGGCGAAGCCTTAGTATATGGGCTGACGTTCGAAGCTGCCAAGCAAAGCTCGCGGAGTAACTATCGAGTTCGAGAAATAGTAGAAGAATGTGTGTGCCAGAAAGCCGAGTACACCAAGCGGAGCGAAGGATCTGGTGCTCCCCGATGCTGGAATTGTGGACAGGCAGGACACTTAAGACGCGACTGCCGCAAACCCAGAAAAGCGATCAACTACTGTTCCGGCTGCGCTGCTAAACAAAGAGGAGGAAGGGGCGAACCGTCACGAGAGCACGCTTCGCCTAATGACAGTCCGGGAAACGAGTAAAGGCCAACTTCATGGGGCAGAAGTTGGCTGGTAAAATCGACGCCCCCGGAACCATCATCGCAGTTTCTCGACTACATCGTTGTGAAAACGACTTATGTATGAGTGGTCGAGTCGGCAAATTAAACTGCATCATAACAGTCGACACAGGCGCAACACGGTCAGTGCTAAGATCTGACCTCGTAGATCGTACTTGGCTTCACAACACCAAGAAGTACGCACTTCGCACTGCTAAAGGAGAAACTACAACGGTCCATGGAGAAATAGCTCGTAGCATACAACTTGGGGATTTGACCTTCTCGCATGTATTCGTGGTAGCTGACATTACCGATGAGTGTATCCTTGGAATGGATTTTCTGAAACCACACGGTATCCAGCTGGACTTAGGACAACGAATAATGAAGTGGCGGAATATTGAAATCCCGATGGAAATAACATCCTCCAAAACAACAAAGCTGCGAGTTGTATTATGCGAAGATGCGGACATACCAAAATCATCTGAGAATGTTATTTGGGCAGAGCTCGATGGTGATCCCGGGAACCACCGATTCTACCTCATAGAACCGGAAACGACACCTGCATTACGAAGTCTGATACTAGGAAAAACGCTCGTAAAAAGGATTGAGAAAATGATGGTACCAATAAGAGTCCTGAACGTTGCGGACAGCACTACCAGCGTAAAGAAAGGAGATGTAATTGGCAGCTGTGAACCAATATCGGCGGTGACGAGTATCGACAAGGCAGAACCACATGACGTACCCTCTAAAAATAAGCCAAGAAGAAGGGACAATGTAACATCAACACTTCTTCAGTCAAGCAACCTTAGAAGAGAACAACACAAGCAAGCAGTAGATCTAATCGAAGGATTCAGCGACGTCTTTTCCACCGGTGATGACGACTATGGCAGAACAAACTTAGTGAAACATCGTATAGATACCGGAAGTGCTACACCGATACGTCAACCTCCAAGAAGAGTACCATTAGCGAAACAAGGAGAAGTCAATTCAATGGTCAAAACTATGGAGCATCAGGGAATCATCGAAGAATCAAAGAGCCCGTGGATATCGCCAGTAGTGCTGGTAAAGAAGAAGGACGGCAGTACCCGTTTTTGTGTGGACTACAGGCGACTGAATGATGTTACGAAAAAGGATAGCTATCCACTACCTAGAATCGACGATATCATGGACACCCTGACTGATGCTAAATGGTTCTCAACGTTGGATCTGAAGAGTGGTTACTGGCAAGTGGAGATAGATGAAAAAGATAGAGAGAAAACAGCATTCTCTGTCGGCAGTGGACTGTGGCAATTCATCGTAATGCCATTTGGCTTGTGCAATGCTCCAGCTACGTTTGAAAGACTAATGGAATTCGTTTTGCGTGGCCTGAGTTGGAAAACTTGTCTCGTTTACCTGGATGATGTGATCGTTATCGGCAGAACATTCAAGGAACACCTAAAAAATCTGCAGGAAGTCTTCCAGCGACTACGAGCGGCAAAATTAAAACTGAGTCCGAAAAAGTGCACTTTATTTAGTGCAGAAGTCAAGTACTTAGGTCACATCGTTTCAGCTGATGGCGTAAAGACGGATCCGGAGAAGATACTGGCGGTGAAAAATTGGCCTACTCCGAGTGATAAACATCAGTTGCGCAGCTTCCTAGGCTTAGCGACATATTACCGACGATTCGTAAAAGACTTTGCCAACACGGCGAAATGTCTGCACCAGTTAACAGAAAAAGGAAAGCCATTCACACGGAGTCAACAGTGCCAGGAAGCATTTGAGAAAATAAAAGACCAACTCTGCGACTCCCCAGTTCTGGCGTACCCAAAACCAGGTTACGGTTTCATCATAGATACTGACGCCAGCAATGTCGGTATCGGAGCAGTGCTATCACAGGAGATCGACGGGCAGGAGAGAGTGCTATCATACTACAGCCGAGTACTCTCAAAAGCAGAAAGGAACTATTGCGTAACTCGCCGAGAGCTATTAGCCATTGTAGAAGCAACGAAACATTTTCACAAATATCTCTATGGTCAAAAGTTCCTTCTTCGAACGGATCACGCATCGCTTAAATGGCTACTTCAGTTTAAGAACCCCGAAGGCCAAGTAGCCAGATGGATTGAAAGGCTCGAATCCTACGATTTTGAAATTGTTCATCGAAGAGGAAGAATCCACGGTAATGCCGATGCGCTTTCACGTCGTCCTTGTCCACCGAACTGCAAGCATTGTCACCGTATAGAAGGAAAAGAAGCCGGAGAAACTATTCAGAGGATAACGACCGAACCAAAGGATGGATGGAGTCAGCAAGAACTGAAAGATGCCCAACGTAAAGATCCAGATATTTCACCGATCATGGCATGGAAGGACGAAATGAAACGGCCTGAGTGGAAAGACATCTCACAATTCAGCGAAACCCTGAAGTGTTATTGGGCACAATGGAACTCCCTTCACCTAGACGGCGGATTATTAAAACGGAAATGGGAAAACGCTGACGGAAAGTCATATCACATGCAAACCATCGTCCCGCATTGTAAAGTCGAGGAGGTTTTGAAGGAATATCATGGAGGTACCTCCGGTGGGCATTTGGGTGTAAATAGAACCTTGGCAAAGATACGAGAAAGGTTCTATTGGATCCATCTCCGAGATGATGTCGAAAATTGGTGCCGTAAATGTACTACGTGTGCATCAAGTCAGGGCCCACACCGCAGATCAAAGGGAGAAATGCAACAATACAACGTGGGACTCCCATTTGAGAGAATTGCTGTAGATATTGCTGGACCATTTCCGGAATCAGAAAATGGTAATCGCTACATTCTAGTGGTCATTGATTATTTCAGCAAGTGGCCTGAAGCCTACGCAATTCCAAACCAAGAAGCAGTAACCGTCGCCGAACAAATTGTTACCAACTGGGTGAGCAGATTTGGAGCTCCACGTGAACTACACTCCGATCAAGGGCGCAATTTTGAATCTCAAATATTCAAACACGTGTGCCAAATGCTGGGAATAAACAAAACGAGGACAACTCCATTACACCCACAGTCCGATGGAATGGTGGAACGGTTCAATAGGACATTGAACTCAAACCTATCCAAACTCGTCAGCGAGAGGCAACAGGACTGGGACCAGCACATCCCTCTATTTTTAATGGCCTACAGAACATCGGTGCATTCAACAACAGGAGAAACTCCGTCCCGAGTCATTTTCGGAAGAAATATTCGAGTCCCTGCGGAACTAATGTTTGGAGTGCCACCAGACCAACCAACCAATGCTAAAGATTACGTCTCGGATCTTCGATGTCGACTAAAGACAATTTATAACCTGGTCAGAGATAAAATTGATTTGGCGACCGACCGTATGAAGACGAGGTATGATCAACGGGCGAATTCGTCAGGATTCCGAGAGGGCGATTTGGTTTGGTTATACAATCCCAAACGACAGAAGGGCAGATCTCCGAAACTACAGCGAAACTGGGAAGGCCCTTACCAGATCATCAACCGGTTAAATGATGTCGTCTATCGGATTCAACTACATCAAAAACCTCGTACTAAAATGAAAGTGGTACATCTCGACCGACTAACAAAGTACCACGGTGCCATTGCAGAAGTGAACGACTCTGTTCGGGACGAACAGGAACTAAGGAGAGGGTAATGTTATGGATCTGGAAAACCGCCGATATTTCTGCAAAATACAAGATCAGTATCCCCTACTGTGTAAAACGCCATCTAGAACGTTCTAGCAAACACCCGATGGAACTTGAATAGTCGAGACATACACCTGGAAACATCCTCCACAGAAGCTATAAAGTGCCATCTAGAATCATCTAGAACAGTCGAAAGCATCCACAACCGAAGCCTCTAGAAAAAGGGGAAAAGGTATAAAACCACGGTAGCTGTCAGCAACCACTCAGTGAATCAGAGACATCTGAACGCGACGGTAGTAAAAGCGATAGAAAGCGAAATATCGGTAGTGCGTTTTAAGGCGAATTAAGTTAAAGTGAGAATTGTGTATAAAGTGCAATAAATAAATTATCTATTATTTTTTTAAACGAATTGAGTTTCCTTTGAAATCGGCGATCCCCTAGCTCGCAACAATATATTAACTTGAGTGGATACTCCGTCTTTAATATCAAATATATTCTTGATACCACGACAAATATTAACAACAAAAATTAAGAATTTCGCAAAATCCTATGACTTTTTTTCACATACCCAATTATCTCCTTAATTCATAAGTATATAGGACCATAATCACACTCTCTACGTCCCCTAATCCCCAAGTTAATTATTAAAATATCCGTGCATTTAATTTTTCCTGTCATTTAATCCCCAGTACACAGAGTAGATATCCTGTTCTTTGTTGGGTTATAATCTCTAATGTAATAAACCATTACCATCAACATCACACAGCAAGGACACTTGATATGTTTGTAGCCGTCATATAATCTAACCTATCGTATCCTTGTAACTCTTTTCTTTTTATTTTATCTTCTTCTATGGTCGATCTTTGTACCCAATTTACTCCCAAAAAAATATAAATATATATCACAAGACTACGACTTTTTCCTATGTCTCTCGAAAATGTTTCCTGGAAAAAATCTCGGAAATTAGTCCTATCCTTGAGCTTTTAAGTGAGCTCGTTCTTCCAACAGAAGAATTCGTAAATCTAAATGGTGAATATATATGGGATCGGTGCGTGTATGTGATATGCATGATAAGGAGTACTTTTAATCCTTTACTTCAATGTTTTGTGTGCGAGATTCGAGGACATCGAGGCAATGCGAGGCCCTACTTACAAACAAGATGATATAATAAAATTGGTCCCAAAGAAAAAAGCCCAATCTCGAATCTCAGAAACGCACACAGTAACAAAAGAATAAAACTTAGAGGCCTACTTAAACATGCATAAATTTACTATAAGCTCCATTTTCTAGGATTATGTCACGAAAGGCAACCATATCATCATCCATTTTCAAACGAAAAAGGATATGTGTGCGTACGGCCAGAATTCACTTATACATATACCGATTGTTTGCCAAGCATATACTTATCGTATGACTTAAGTAAAGGACATTATTTCCCTGTTGACTGAGACTTACTTGCATGGGTAGCCCAAGCAACCAAACATAATTTATTAAAGCGAAGCCATATCAGAGCTATGCAGGCTTTCAAGCTTCAGTTCAGTTCCTTAAGTACCTTTCTAGAGCAATATCATGAAAATTTTCGAATTTTGATTTTTTTTTGTATTCTGGTAGAATGAAATTAGTCCGGATTTCGGATGAAACGGAGAAAGGATATGATACCGTCACGTTGCTATTTCAGGACGAGTGTGTAATTGAAAATTTTGGGAGAAAGGGTCGCACAGTTTAACGATGAGATTTCCAAGAGTTGTATACTCTCTTTTGATCCTAGAATTTTTTTTTAGTCCTTAAGAACACTTAAAAAAATTTTTGAAGACACACATTATGCTTGTACCACCATAGAGCTTTTATATGGAAATGTGCATTATATTTCGTTATTAGCCGAATCTTTTTATGTTCCTTTGCAACAAAAATTTCACTTCCAAAAAGGCAAAAGGTGCTGCTAATAATTAGGGAATTGCACGAGAATAACAATAATAATAAAAAAAAATTATGAAAACGAAAAATCTTTTGATGCATATTCAAAAGCAATTTGAACAAACAAGAAGCCTCTTCATGTTTATTCTTTTATATGAAATTTTTTAAATTTGACGAAAATTCAGAGAGTTACGAACAGACGAAATCATTTATTCATTACAAGAAAAGATGTAACACATCAAATTCATAGACAATATTTCCGAATTTTACACTTTGTTACGCTTTATTATTTGTGACGTTTTGATCTCTGGTGAGATCTTTATCATCGATAAAGGTCTCAGCAGAGACCGAAACGTCACGAATAATAAAGCGTAACAGTGTAGAGTCCGGAAATCGTTTCTTTCATTCATAACGATCTCAGCAGAAACCGAAACATCACGAATAATAAAGCTTAACAGTATAGGAGTCGGAAATCTTTTCTTTCAATTCGAAATGTATTATGAAAACATTCACCAAACCATATCTAATTCAATTACGAGAAAAAAAATCCACTTACCATTACATGACAACGTAACATCAGTCAATAATTCAGATTTGAATAAATTGGAAAATGTCATTGCCAGATTCGGTGAATAGTTGTTCCATTTTAAACAGAACTGTTGTTGTGGGTCCATTTTGTCCAAAGTTGAAATTTTTTTACTTTATTTTTGAAATGATTTTATGTTTTTTTTATTTTTAATTTTACGTGTTTAATTTACACAAATTTTGAAGCAATATATTTTCCAAAAGATTTTTTTTTTTTTTGCTTGTTAGGATTTTATTGACGAAGTAATTTATTTTCCCGTGTTTATTGGAAGTTTAAGTTGTGCATTGAGTCGAGTATTGTAAAACCGATATTTCCGAAAAGTTGGACCCTGAAAATTGGGGAAAGAAAAAATGTTAATAAATCGAAAAATACAATAATAAAAAGTTATATCATTTAATATAAGTTATCAAATTGGTTATGCTAATTGGCTAATCAGATGAAATCGCTTTATATGCAGGAATGTACCGGTACGGTGTGTCTGCACAAAAGGTTAATATAATTCCAACAATACTTAAAAAAATAGAGTGTTGCCAGCTCCAGCTTCAGTGCTAAATAGAGTTTAAAATAAAATTTACTAAACTGACTGATAATACACCCAATATCTGCATTTAATAATTTACAACATTTCCCATAAGAAGTAAATCTTAAAATATGACGATTTGTAACTAAGCACAGATGAACTAATTAAAATAGTGCTAAGTCTATAGCTCCGAAAATGCTGAATCGGCAACGTTTTGGAGGCAAAAAAAAAGGCTGATTGGCAAACATTATTAGAGGCAATTACCACATATCGCTGATACTATCGAAAAATCAGGCAGAAACGAAACTCTAACTGGAATAATAAGTCGTCCAAAATGGAGAAAGGGTCAAAATGTCTTTGAAAATCCTGAAAACGATAAAAGAACCACGTTGCTACACTTTGCGACCAAAACAGAACATTGTTTGTTTGTAATGACGAATCAAAAGTGGAATTTGTGAGCCTGGAGAAAGTAAATTACATTTGCCAAACCTTAAAACAAAATAATCACCCGGAGATTACCAATACCCTACTTTAACATTTATATTCCATCTCTCTTACTCTTCTGGGCACTTTCCGCCCGCGTGGAAAGTGGCGAATGTTCAGCCTTTTCCCTAGAAAGGAAACAAAGCTTTACCCGCCAACCGCCACCCCATCGCCATTACTACCGTTCTGTTGAAAGTGATGGAAACGGCTGTGAATCGTCAAATTGTCCGCCATCTTGAAAATAACAAACTTGTCAATATTCGCCAATACAGATTCCGTTCCGGACGTTCTACAGGTGACCTCTTGGTATATCTGACTGATCGTTGGAACTGTTGCATCCATAAATTTAGCGAAGGTCAAGTTCTGGGGCTTGACATCGCTAAAGCGTTTGACAGAGTTTGGCACAAATGTCTCCTGGTTAAGCTCAAAGCAATCGGCTTTAATAATAACTTCGTAAAATGGATTGAGAGTTTCTTATACATATGAAAGCACCATACAAGTCGTATTGGATGGCGTGGCATCTTCCTCCTTGCCCATAGATTCCGCAGTCCCCCAAGGCTCTGTTTTATCACCCACAATCTTTTTTTTATCAATGACCTTCTGTCGTCAACGCTCAATCCGATATATTGCTTTGCAGATGACAGTACCCTGGCTAACATCTATGAATTCGACCCGATTACTAGTGTCCCGGTAGCATCTAAACGTGCCGATTTATTTGGATCATTGAATTCTAAACCTGAACCTAATCTTCGAATGGGACAGGATAAATAGAGTACAATTCAACACCTCAAAAACACAGGTCTGTCATCTTTCCCTTAAACGTCATGTTCCAGCGTTGGTCTCTAATGTAACCTTCGGTGATGTCCAACTAGACTCTTCCGAATGCTTGTCACTCTTTGGCATTAGAATAAATAACCATATTAAATGGAACCAGCACATACTTGACGTAGCACATGACGCTTCCAAACGCCTAGGAGTTCTCTGAAGATGTAAAAAGTATTTGACTCTCAGGGACCTATCAAACATCTATAAGGCCTACATTAGACCACGCCTGGAGTACAATTCACATTTATGGGCTGGGGCACCCAAAACGAAACTTGCGATGCTCGACCGTGTCCAAAGACAGGCGTTCCGACTAATTGGAAATGAAGCCACCACGATTCGGCATCGTAGAAATGTCGGAATTCTAAGCATTTACTACCGCTACTTTCAACTTCCTAAGCTTATTCCACCTCTTTACTCATTTCCTAGAAATACACGCTTGGCTACAAGCGCGCACGAGTTTACTGTTCATTCAAGCACTCATTCATACCCCGATCTTCGAAGCTTTGGAATCCATTGCCAAAAGCTGCATTCCCATTGTCATACGACCTTCGACGTTTTAAACGCAACGTCCACCGAAATGCCAGCTTCTCCCTCCTTTTAATCTCGATTAACCTTAGCACCTTTTTTTTCTCCCTTACCGGCATGACTGTGTAAATTGCATTAAAGGGTGACCCTCTAAGTTGTGTTCGGCCACGTAAATTATCTCCCTGCTCATTCCAATTCTGAAACATGGCAAAGATCCGAAGAATCCTTCAAGGTATCATCCTGTTAACCTAATGCCCACGGTAAGCACATCATTTAAAAAAATCTCACTGGAAGGAATTAAAAAAACTATAAGCAACAACATCATTGTCCGTGAGTTTCAGTTTAGTTTCATCGTCCAGCTTTCGAGACACCAACAACTTCTTAAAAATTGTCTTATATTAAAAGAATCTACCAGTCTAACAGCCCTTGACATAGAAAAGGCGTTTGATTCCGTTTTTCATGATAGTCTACACGGAAGGTAAGTTTTTTAGGTAGGCAGACACTAGTCCGGGCCAACATAGCTAGTCCATTCTGATCTCAGAAAGGAGTCCTACTCGGTGAACCAACCGGAGCTCTCTACGAAGCGTTGAAGGCTTCTGGGTTCCACATTTGTCAGATTACTAAGGCTAACAAAAAAGTGTGAGCCTAAGTGCTATCTTCTTTTTCTACTGAGAGCAGGACAAGTGCATAATAGATGAAGAAGCGTTTCTTCCTCTTCCTTTTCCTCATCTTTGCAGCTCCTGAAAGATCATTACAAAGAAGGTCAAGCCTCTGAGACTTCATATCAGGCAGTGTCCTGTAACGGCTCCTACTACGGATCTGCCAGCTTAGCGAGATAAGTCTACCAAAGCATTTTAGATTTAGCACAGGCCAAATCTGTCTGGTGGTATTACATGTAACACCATTCGCCCATCTGTCGTTGACTGTGATAATCGCATCTAACTTAAGTTGCAGCTTATAAGTTGCGAGAGGCATACTCAGCTTCTTTTTCTTAGAATGAATCTGCAACTTCGTCGGCCTTGTAGTTCCCCGAAATGGCCTTATGCCCAAGTATTGAATTGTTCAGCCATCTCCCTCAGAGACACGCGGCAATCAAGAACAGTTTTGTATGTAGACATGTCTGATTCCAGGGATTTAATGGCAGCCTGGCTATCGGTGAAGATGCCAATATCCCTAGAAAATACTACATTACACTTCAGCCAGGCTAAGGCTTCTTTTATGGACACAACTTCCGCTTAGAGCACAGTACAATGATCCGGAGGACGGAAAGATATGTTTAAGTTAAGCATAATAGAGAAAATACCTCCTTTCACTCCACTTCTTGTTGTGGAGCTATTAGTATAAAAGGATATGGACTCTTCGTCCAGTATTTCATCTGCCTCCACTCTTATCTCGAGGGATGGCGGTGCGGAAATTTTTATCAAAATCAAAACTTGGGTGAGTTTAGTCTGTATTTCCAGTTAAATTCTCGAAATCTTCCATAATTTAGGAGTGAGCAGTTTGAATGCAGCTTCACTGGTGAGATTCTTTGAGGTGGGCGGTTGCACTTACGACCATTTATTTACCAATAATGTCGATAGGTAGCAGGTGAAATAGTACATCTAATGCTGCGGAGGGAATTGTTCTCAGAGCCCCACTTAAGCATAAACATGTTCTCTTCATCTTGCCAAGGAAAGTGCAGTTTGTCTCTTTCCTTAAAGCAGTTCACCACACAATCACACCAAATAGCAAGATGGGTGTAATCACGAGAACGTAGAGCAAACGTGCTACTTTGGGCTGCATTTCCCATTTCTTACATATGACCTTCTTACAGCAGGAAAGCGTAACAGTAGCTTTGTTTATACGATCCTGAATATAAGGTTTCCAGCTCGGTTTTCTATCTATAAGATATTTTGCTTTATCTGCGAAAACAAGATACCTTCAAGGATAGGAAGAGCACCATGGGGAATTCCGATTTTCCTTGTGCAAAAAGACCAGCTCGGTTTTATGTAGGGACACGAGTCCATTTAGAGACTATTGAGAGGGCTTTGATCATAACCTCGACAAGAATACACTGAGGCTTACCAGAGATAGGTATAGCAACGTCGTTCGCGTAAGCAACCCCATTACAGCCCGTCTTTTCCAGTTTTATCAGTAGTCCATTGATCGCCATATTCCAAAGAGGTGGGAAGAGGACATCGCGTTGCGGTGTACCTATACTAACAAACCTTCTAGCAGGTGCGACACCCAGTTTTGTGTTGATAATCCTAAATGTCTACATCACTCTGTACTCTATAATACTTAGCGATTTTTCGATGTAGCATACGAGTATGTGTAGGGCTGTTTCAACCGATTCCCCTTGGGCTGCTGACAACATTCGCTGATCGATGTTGTTGCGTAGTTGGATATCTATCAATCGTTCTAAGGTGTTTAGAGGAATGAAGATAGACTAATAAGTCTTAGGTCCTTCGGATCCGATTCAGGGGAAAAAAAACACTTCACTCCCTTCCATAATTCAGGAATGTGGACCAATCTCAGGCAACCTCTAAAAATAACATCCAATCAGGATGATATCAAAGGTATTTTGAAATTCGTTATTATGCCATCCGGTCTTGGAGATTTATACGGGCTGAAGCTGCGTACTGTTCATAGGATTTTGTTCCGCGAGATTGAGTCGCCCGTTGTTGGATTGAGTTGATGCTATTGTCGGCGTGGGGCAAACATAGAGCTACCCGGAAAGTAATTATTAAGAAAAGATTAATGGTTTCGTTACTCGAATAGGTGCATAATCTGTCGGATTTCTTTATGAAGCTGGGCATTGAGGAGAGGTAGGGAGAATTTAGCGAAGCCTTGACGATTTGGATGTCTCTTCAACCGTACCGCAAAAAACGTTCGTACTGCGCCTTCCTCTTTTTATAACAGCGAAGGGCTTCCTTATATGATTCCCAGTCTGATGCCTCTTTGATTCTCTTCTCCTTATTGAAAAGTCGCGAACACCCTTTTCGGAGATCCGGAATTCAGTTGCTCAACCATGGTGGCTTCTGTTTACCCCTTGGCTTCCTAGTGGGACAAGAGAGTGTCATTGCCCCATTTAAAGCCATTGCGAGGGTAGACACCCAGATCCTATCAAAAGCAAAGGTGGTATCCGGAAGCCCACTCCCCCTCTGTTGTAGACCAGTAGGTTGGTGCTCAAGAGGTAGTCAAGCAGCACCTCGCTATCTTCTAAATGGACGTCGTCGCAAGCCACGAACCCAATTTTTGGCATCTTCCTAAGAATGGAAGTGGAAAAATTGCCTCCTGCTCAACTGCTCGCTTCCATATGCTACATGATCGAGCGACCCAACTTCTTCCTTGAGGATTATAATCCAGAGCCTGTTTGGCGATGTTTCGCGCTAGTTTCGTCAAAGTGTGACCAAGCCACTGGCACTTCCGCCTTTGAATCTCAATGCCTATTTTAGTCTGTCCAGTTGTACTCCAAAGTTCGTCGTTCGTCACTTTTGGCCAGAATATCCCTGAAATACGTCGAAGGCATTGTTTCACGAAAGTTTGTGACGATGCGCTGTAAAAACTCTTTTCTTTTTTTGTCGTTGGAGCAGCTGTTCTACGTTTCTTGGCTTCAACTGTCGTATGGTACCCAATTTCCTTGCTTCTGCATTTTCCCAAGCTTTTCAAGCGATGTGAAATGGCTAGTTGAGTCACGCATAATGAATCTGTAAGTTGTTATTGCGTTTAACATGATTTTTCGTCTAGTAATGCCTCCAATTCTGCGTCTTCAAACTTTTTAACCGCTTCGGGACGGTCCTTGTCTTCCACGCCGAAATCACCCATTTTATAGCGTTTAAACCATTCGCGACACGATCTTTCACTAATAGCACCCTCACCATAAGTTTCAACAATAATTCGACGCGCCTCATCCCCAAATTTTTTGAATTGAAGGAAAAAAGCAAAACTTCCCGCAAATGACGCCGATAAAACTTCACAAATCTAACGATGAGGAGCAGTTGACAGATGCCTAAGTTTACCATGTGACGTTTCCGCCATTGTGGATCGGCATTTACTGCTGGCGCCATCTATTGGGAAACGGCAGGTTTCAATCTGGACTCCCAATAGACCGCACCACAAACCGTTCCGCACGTATCGCATTGCACATAGAATATTGTTTACTTGATTTCATACGTTCCTTTACGAATAAATAACTCACCCACATATAATTCTATAGTATTGAAGGATCCAAAAATTAAATATTGAAATATTTTCCATTATTATAATTAAATAAATTGTCCTATTCAATCCTATTCAATAAGTATGCTACGATTGCGTGTTTAAATTGATAATATAAAGGATTAATTTTGCATACAAAATTTCGACTGAATAGGACTCAACTTTACTTAGGGGTTCCGCTTTTTAGAACTTCCTTTTGATCCACATAATATTTTTAATGATAATCTAATAAAAGGAAAATCGAATGATTCTTATAAGGAATCATCAAGGCAATTGGAAACCTTGCCTACAGAAAACAAAATTAACAATAGGTTAAGATAGCTGGAAAATAATCTAAGGATCTTTGAAGAACTCTTTATCGTAAAGGATTAAAGATCAAATGAAAGGCACTGCAGCTGATTCTGCTATAACAGAAGCCAGGTTCTCGAAAATCTGCAAAGTGAATTTCGTTGTGCAAAGCAACAACCCCTTCTGAACGAAGGAGAGAATAATTAAAAAAAAACTCTTTTTACCAAATTTAATAATGCTGACTGAGCACACCGTGAAAGTTATGCACTTATTCAAATTCGTAAAATTCAAATTCAATTTTCCGAAAATCAATGGAAAGTATCAAGGACTAAGCAAACCTCAATTAAATATGCACCCTTTTTCATCTCGAAAAAATTTCAACCCCTTTTTTATTTTCCCAAATTTCTTGCCGACCATTCCAACTAGAAAAACATTTTCTCGATTTATGCCATTTGTAAAACCATATAAGTTAGATATAATGTTCGTCGTATTGAAATATCGTATCTAAGATATATCAGCGAGCATCTTCCGTACGAACGTGCCGAGCTCCCTTTTATTTTATATAACAAATGCCACACATGAAACTTGATCTTCATTCATAGCACACATGGTTTAGCCGTTAATACACACAAGAATTTCGCCTAGAGTGCATCGATGAACCGTAACATGAGTGCAGAAAGTCTTTGATTATATCTTGATATTAAAACAACAACAAAACGCCAAAATATAGGGTAAAAATAAAACCAAATTAAGATACTGCAACAACAGCAACATTATCTCTTCTTTTTTTTCTTCCCAGGAACTGTCCACCATCGTATCGTATATATGTGTGTAGAGCCTCTTAAAAGAGGCGCATCCCTCTCGGTTGCCTTGTTCCTTTAAGGCGACGGGTATGTGGCGAAACATCAAATTATAAAAATTCTCTCGATTAGCCAAATTCTGAGAAAAATGCATCCCGAAAACTGAAATTTCTTGGTGCAACAGGGTGACGCGATATGAATTGGACAACATCATCGTATAGTAGTGTCTTCGTCATCATCTTGAGAAATGGACGGAGACGGCAAATGCTCAGCAGTAGTTTGATGCTTTACGGGAATACGAACGTAGAAAAAAAGGAAGAAGTTTCCAACCATAAAAGGTCAAAAATTAAATCAATTTTTTTTTTTTTTAATTTAGCTTCTTGGGTTTTATGTGATGGTCATCTTTCTCGGATGCATCCAAATTCTAGGAATTTTACGTTCCAAGTACCCGTTACCGGTAGGAAATTTGTTTGTTGGTTGGGGTCTTTTTTTTGTAACACAAAATTGCCGGTCTCTTTTTTTTCTTGATTTTGAAGGATATTGCAACCGAGATGCACTTTAGTTTTTTTTTGGTTAAAAGCTGAAATTAAATATCTACGAGATATCTTTTAGTTGGAATTGTATTTTATTTGTTTAATCCACAAATACAATGGTTGTTGAAGAATTCGATTGGATTTTCGATAGGAAAGTGGGTTTAAATTAATGCATTTATTATACATTGAATATTACTGAATTTCAAGGGGAAGCAGTTTGCCTTTTCTACTAATTTGATGAAGTATAATCGTGTAGAAATAAAATTTTTGAACAATAACTTTAGTTTGCAGAAGAGGTGCAAGATTTTTGTTACCTCGGCAACACTGCCAGCATGGACGGCGGAGCAGAAAAGGATATTGAGGCTCGTATAAATAAAGCTCGTCAGGCCTTCGGTATCCTTTCTCCTTTCTGGAGGTAAAGAGATATCTCCTTTCGCACGAAGCTGGGAGTATTTCACGTATGAGTCAAATCCGACTTGCTAGATGGTTGTATTTTATGAAAAGTGACCGTTCAACGTAACAAAAAACTGCAAACTTTCGTGAACCAATGCTTCCGACGCATTTTAGTAATATTCTAGCAAGATCTGATCTCCCACGACGAACTTTGCAGTACAACTGGAAGGACTAAAATATGCACCGAGATCAAAAGGCGGAAATGGCAGTGGATCGATCACACTTTGGGGAAACCAGAGCAAAAAATCGCAGGGAAAGCTCTGAATTATGATTCTCAAGTAAAACGTCGGGCTGGTCGACGATGGAAGGTAGAAAAATAAACAAGTCCTGGCAACAACTAAAGGCCGATTGTCAGGATCGCGCCTTGGGGAAGAGAACTTTTTCTATCCTAAGCTCCTATAGAGGGCTTAAGAGGAAATTGATTGATTAATTGATATTATGTTAAGTTTCCGGACCAAGTTTCGGTTGGACCCATTTTACAGGTATGGAACAGAAAAAATTGTATTCTATTTAGATGACACCAAGACTTGCTTGTTCCTTTGCCTTCATTTTGAACAGCTCGTACTATGTGCTAACTGATCGACCAACTCGATGTCTCTCTCGACGATTAAAATCCAGTGCTTAATTGAAGATGTTTTGCTCTGAATGCCTCGTGTGTAACCAATCCACTACCACTTTCACCCTTGGATCTCAATGCCCTTCTTAGTCTGTCCAGTTGTATTCTGGAAACCGTCCTTTTGTTTTTACATTCGAGATAAAATATGAGAGCACAATATGTTCGCTCTAAGAAATAAGGTTCGTACAGACCAAACGTACAGAAATATTTGTTGTCGCTCCAAATTATAAAATTCGACTAACCGTTTCTATGTCTAATAAATAACTTTCGATTTTTTTTCCATGAAAGTTTCAGGAAAAAAGAAAAATCACTTCCCGCCACTCCTTCCCAAAAACCTCTCACAGAAGTTTAACGAATATTCGAAATTTAGTTTTCTTCAAAACTACCAGAGCGATCTTGAGCATTAAAGTTTGTTGCCCAAAGTATAGTGATGTAAATAAAAAAAGAACATTCATTTCCCGCCACTCCTTCGCTACTACCTCTCATAAAAGCTTAACGAATATTCGAAATTTATTTTTCTTCAAAACTATCGATGCGATCTTGAACTTGAAAATTTGTTGCCCAAAGTATGGTGATATGAATACAATCAACGCCAAAGATATTTGTTCCAATCCGCTTACCGCATCAACGAATACCCAATTTTGGAAAATACATTATGCCGATTTTCCCAAAAACTGGACAAAGGATGAAGGCGTTTTTTCTTTGAAGGTATTAGTTTCAAAATTGGTAAAGAGCATGGAAACAACAATAGTGATTAGACATTTCAAAATCAGCGACATCTCTCTACTCTTTCTGCCACTCCGCATACAAATTTAGGATAAATTCATAATTAATTCAAAAACTTATTTTCCATATTATTATTATTCCCGAATTACATAATTTTCAAATAAATTAATTTCTATACAAAAATCAAATTATAGGAATCACTAAAGATTCTTAGAAATTACCCTCGATTTACGATCATTAAAAAATAAAAACTTCCACATTTTCCAATCAAAAATTATTATGTACCTAACTCGTAATTTCACTGAACAAAATGCTTAATTTAATAAACGTCATCATCACAGAAAACCACACAAAGTATAACATCAAAGAAAACATGGAAAATAATCAGTTAACCTGAACCAAAATACGCTAAAGAATATAACTAAATGCCGAATAACATCTAAAGATGGTTTCGTTCTTCGGTTCGTATACCACCAGCATCTCTGCCTATCGTGCTCACAAGAAAGCATGGGACATAACAATTCCGATATATTACATGGGAAATCTTAAGATTTCCTCCGCGGGTCTAGAGACCGGGATCTGAAAACCAACCGTTTTCCGATTTCCTTCATCATTTATGCACATTTCGGTACGTTACCAAAGAACTCATTAGCAAAAACCATCTTACTTAGTTCGTACCGGCAGCAACAACATCCTCATCAATACAGGATAATAATAATAATAACAGCAACAACAACAACAGCAGCAGCAAACCTATTTAGTATTTCACTTTTCCCTAAGAGTCCTTCGGGGGTTAAATTTTCTATTTTTTCTCACCACCACCACCTGCGGGCTTTGCCGGGCGAGATATTGGGCGGGTGAAAAATAAACGGGAACTCTCTGAAATGCGTATGAAATGGGCGTAGTAATACAACTTACCAACGAAGCACCTCTATACTATATGTATATACCAACCCGCTAAATTTTTGGGGAATGTTTTCAGAAATGTTCTAATAATGCCTTTTGAATTTTCTAGCCGATATAGCGCGCGCTCCTTATATCGGCGACAGCCTTGAGAAGCAACGCCGAAACAAAAATTTCATAGCTTCTCGCTAAATCGCGATAAACAAAAACAAAAGTGAAATTAATTTGGGATCCTTTCAGTTGATTGAAATTTCACGTAAAATTTAATTTTACTTGTCATTTATGTTAGGTCGAAATTCTGTGTAAAATTATTGTCCTCGGGGATGAGGGTGGGACGGTTGGGAGAGATGAAGCGAGTTTTAACTGAGTGTGGCGTTAGCAGAACTTTTCGTATTTCTTAATCGATCCGGATGAAAGTAAGTTATCAGTAAATATGAATATGCTATCCGAATTTAAATTATATTCCGGTTTTTCGATTTCATCCCCGTAATTCCCTCTGAACGCTAAGTCACTAAAAAAAATCGGACGAAAAATTTTCAGCAAAAAATATATAAAACTAAATTTAACATGACTTTAGATACATTCAATTATTTATTCGAAGAGAAATTATGCACAAAATAAGTATTTTGGTTATTTTTGTGTCGCGTGTTACAAGGAAATTACCGCAATGCGTGTAGGAAACATGTTTCGGTAAGCTATTAATATAAACACCCTACTTCTTGTAAAAATGGCACAATTTCTTAAAACATAATAAATCAATTTCAGTAGAAATTAAAAATAAACTGCCAACAAGTCGGGTGCAACTTTATTATTTTTGGGACAAGTTAAAGATGCGTGGAAAGTCAATATGCAAGTTAAAGTGGTTAGGGAAGACTAAGTGGAACCCCCCTTTCAAAAGTGGAAGCTCCTTCCACAAGTGAAACTCCCTTTCACAAGTGGAACCCCCTTTAGGGCTGGGATGATGCCAATTCAACACTTAGTTGCGAATACGATCAATAGCTCCAGTACATGTAATCAATATTTCATTCGTTTATGCAAGTTTGGGTTTTTATGAGGGAGGGGGGAGGGGTGATATTAAGTGTGGGTGAATGTCAACAATTTTTCAATTTTGATTACCTCAATTACGTCCAATATTTTCTGCATAGAATGTCAGTTTCATAGACGAAGTTGCATAGAATTTTCATATAATTTGGTGTATTTTACATTCACCAATCATTTGTATGGGAGGGGGTAGAGGAGGTAAGGGAAATGTAAAATTTGTGATGCAGTTTTATTTCATTTCTTTTGTAAGGTGCTCGTACAAAATTTCAAGTTCGCAGCTTTTAATTTGTTGGTTAGCAGTTGATTTATTGAAATTGGTCGAAATCATACTTTTGTATGGGAGGGGGTAGAACGGCAAAAGTGATTTCAAAAATTTTGACGCAGTTCCGTTTCAACTATTTTCAGAAGGTTTTTTTTGCAAAATTTCAAATTGATAGCTTTTAGTTTTTAGGTGATTATTGATTTTACTTCGTTATTCTAATAATAAAGTATTGTGATCGACACAGGAAAAAAAAATTGCTACCCTGAAATTTTGTTTTTTCGCGTTTCATGACTAAATTAGCCTAAAAATGCAAAAAAAAAATCCGTCCTGCCGTACGCCGTACATATGGACTCATATCTCCGAGACCATTAAAGGTTGAATGTTCATTTTTGGGTGGATAATTGGTGGGGTAAGTGAGCTCTATTTTCTAAATTTTGGGAGGTGTTAGGTGCAAGGGGGAGGCGGGGAGAGGGAAAAAGTCAAAAACTACACTTGCTAATATCTCCACCACGAATGCAGATAGGAAGTTGAAAATCAGTAGAGATATAGAGAGGGTTGTGGGACAAACTTTAAAAATAATTTAATTTTTTTATCCATTGGCGTCCGAAAAGGGGGGGAAGGGGGTAAAAACAAATTGTCGGCCGAATTGTTTTTTCAAATGATTATATCTTCGAAATTACTTATCGTAAAAAAATCATATTTTGGGACTATTAAGGTGGCATATAGTACAACTGGAATCAGCTTAGAGAGTGACTAATTATTGTAAGGGGGAGGGTCAGGGGGGATGCAAAGAAAACACTTAAAAATGAATATCTCAACTATCTCTTAAGCTATATAATTGAAACATATATTAAACTATACTAGGCAAATACAAAACAAATATAACAAATTGAAATAATAGTAGTGTGGGGAAATGGAGAGCATTTCAAAAATGGCGCACATTTCGATTATGTCCTAGACAGTAGCACACTACAAAAAACAGACAAGGTACTAGATATCGGTGTTTATTTTATAACCGCATTTACGTTTGACGATCATATTGACCAAATTCGTTAAAAGATGGTGCAAGGACTTCAATGATCTTTATATGACCAAGACTTTATACTGTGCTTTTGTACGCTCTATTCTAGAGTATGCTTGATGTCTGACACGTTACGTCTTCCTCCTTACGAACATCGCCTTAAACTCCTTTCTTTAGAGTCGCTTGAGGATCAATTTAAATGCAAAAGTAGTCCTAAGGATAATCCGTCTTAAGGTTGCTTTTGTATTTAAATTAATTTTAGGTGAAACTGATTCCCCATATTTGCTCGAAGCCATAACTTTTAGTATTCTGCGTCGATCCTTGAGAAACTATGTGCCACTCCACATTCCTTATCATCGCAATAACTATGGATAAAACAAACCAATCGCATCTCTTTCGCGTATTTTCAAAAATAATTACTGCCGCATTGACTATAATTTATCTAGCATACAGTTAATGTCAGCATTATGCGATAAATTAATTGTGATTGTTAATTGTTTTAAATTTTAAATTTGATAATCGTATGATTTATTTTTTACGTATTTTTTTTAAAAATATTTTGTAAGTAATCATTGTTTTGATAAGTTTTTTGAAATAAATAAATAAATAATTTTAGTTTCATTTCGATATCATCATATAGATATTTCGATTTACGTCATAACGTAAGTCGAAACCAGTTTGACTAATGTAGCTCTTGAACAAAATAGATAATATTTTCAATTATACAAACGCAGAAAATATAAGAATAGCGATGAACAGAATTCAAACATTAAAGATAATAGTTTTTACTCTTTTTATAAATACAAGAAAATAAGTAGTTAAAGATCCAAGTTGAAGTTAATAGTGGTTCCTTTGTATTGTTAGCATTGCAGGGTAATAGTAGATACCGATTGAGGCCCGAGGGGGAAAATATCTGAATTCCTGGTTGAGCCTGTTCCTAGTCGAAATTTCAGGTCGTTACAGAGGTAGATATTGATCAAGTAGTTGTACGGTTTGAAAAGGAAGAGGGTCCGTCGTAGATGCAAAGGCTGGAGTTGAAGTGCTTCAAGTCTGCCATTAAAGATAATACCAAGGCTTTTCAATCTGGGGAAAAGGGTTCAAATAAATTTACGCTAAACGCATTCGATGTCCACAACACGGCAAGAATGGTAAGGGTTCCGGACGATGGAATCATTTGATTGGGTTTTACGCCCAATCATAATTCTGTTATGTTTTAGTTTAGTTTGGACGACGAACGCATTTCGAATTAAACGCATCGCCTCCATGTGCGGACAGACAGTGGAGTTGGTTTTTTTTTATGTTGACGAGTTGAAAGACGAATTTTTCGATTGCATTTTCTTCTGAGACGTATTTGTCCTTTTTTATTTGCATATGTAACAAGAGGTTTGTTTACACAATTTTATTGTGTAGTAAGACGCGTAAGGCATCGACGACATGTTCATGATGTTCAGTAGATAATTGACTTTCAAAGTGTCGTGGTGTTTATTGTTGTGCTTATGAAGTAAGTTTTCTTACAAGTGCTTTTCGTGTACAGTAATCTAAACTGCTACGGAAGAGAGTGGAAAATAGCAGAGCAGGACGGTTAAACAGGACTGTCGTTCGGAGGACGAAACCGGCAAATCAGTAAGGCGTATTTTTAATCTCAGAATAATGATTAACGAATTTAAGCTTGCGATCGAAGACCACTCCTAGATCCTTTATTGTGGATTTGGGATGGATCCATCAATAAGGTAAGTGAGAACAGCGGAGGTAGTCTTATACGAGAACTCCATGGCAAAACACTACTCTAAGTTCAAGAATATAAAGAATATATAATTATTATACTAACAAGACAGCGCAGAAAAATCAGCCTGGAGCTCCGTGCAGTCGGAGTAAGAGGAAATTTTACAGAACATTTCGAGGTCGTCCGCGAATAAGAGACAATTTTAAGAAAAGAATGCGAGCAGACTATTAATGAAGAATGCAAATAGTAGAGGACCAAGAATCAATCCCTACGGGACGCCAGAGTTAGCTAGAAACTCTGGAGAAGCGTTTATATTGAACGTACCTTGCAGACGACGATATGTAAGGTAAATAAACTGCCAACAAATCGGGCGAAACTTTATTATTCTTGGGACAAGTTGCGGATTCGTGGAAAGTCAATATGCAGGTTAGAGTGGTTAGGGAAGACTAAGTGAAAGGGGTTTCTTTGACAGGACAGTAGTCGTTCGTTTATTTATGCAAGTTTGAGTTCTTATGAGGGGAGTTGTGAGGGGTGATAGTAAGGGTAGTTGGATATTAATAGTTTTTGAATTGAAACACGTCCAATATTCTCTGTATAGAATGTCAGTTTCATAGACGAAATTGCATAGAATTTTCATAAAATTCGGTGTATTTTACATTCACGAAACCGAACATTTGTATGGGAGGGGTAGAAAAGGTAGGGGAATCGTAAAATTTGATTTGTAGTTTTATTTCGCTTCTCTTGTAAGGTGCTTGTACAAAATTTCAAATTCGTTGCTTTTAGTTTGATGGTTATTAGTTGATTTAATGAAATTGGTCGAAATCATAGTTTTGTATGGGAGGGGGTAGAAGGGAAATAGAAGGGAAAGCGCGATTTTAAAACTTTGAACATTATTTGATTTCAACAATTTTTTGAAGTTTTTATACAAAATTTCAAATTGATAGCTTTTAATAGTTAGGTGATAATTGATTTCTTGAAAATTGTCGAACAAATAATTTTGTATGGGAGGGGGTAGAAGTTTTAAAGGTTTTCGACCAGTTAATATTTCGTATATTTAGGGATTTTTTTTAAATGCATTTCGCAAATTTTCAAGTTTCTACCTTAAAATTTCACTCAAAAATTTTCAGTTTATGTGTTTTTTTCAATGCACATGAAACACCTTGCGCACGTTAGACCGGGGGGGGTCGATTTATAACAATTATGGATCAAGTTATTATTATATTTCTATGTATATTTAAAATTTGTATCTTTCACCAGAGCCCTAAAAAAATGACTCAAAATTTTCGACATTTTTGCTTATCACCTCCCTCCCCTTACACCTCCCAACTTAACCACTATGTAGTTCTACATCTGACAACTTTTCGATTTGATATCTCTCATTTTTGAGATATAATGATTTGTAATTTTGAAAAGTGCGCCATTTTTGAAATACTCCCCATTTCCCCGCACTACTATTATTTCAACATGTTTTTGTATTTTCTAGTATAGCTTAATATACGTTTCAAGTTTCAATTACATAGCTTAAGAGATAGTTGAGATATTCATTTTTAAGTGTTTTTCCTTACACCCCTCCCCTGACTCTCCCCCTTACAATAATTAGCCACTTTCTAAGCTGATTCCGATGGAAAAATATGCCACCTTAATGGTCCCAAAATATGAATTTTTTACAATAAGTAATTTCGAAGATATAATCATTTGAAAAAACAATTCGGCCAACAATTTGTTTTTAGCCCCCCCTTTTCGGACACCAATGGATAAAAAAATTAAATTATTTTTAAAGTTTGTCCCACAACCCTCTCTATATCTCTATTGATTTTCAACTTCCTATCTGCAATCGTGGTGGAGATATTAGCAAGTGTAGTTTTTGACTTTTTTCTTCCCCCGCCTCCCCCTTCCACCTAACACCCCCCAAAAAGAAAATAGAGCTCACTTACCCATTTAACAATCCACTTAAAAACGAACATTCTACCTTTAAAGATCTCGGAGATATGAGTCCATATGTATGGCGTACGGCGGGACGGATTTTTTTTTTGCATTTTTAGGCTAATTTAGTCACGAAACGCGAAAAAAAAATTTCAGGGTAGCAAATTTTTTTTTTCCTGAGTCGATCACAATACTTTATTATTAGAACAATAAAGTAAAATTGAATCAATTCAGGAGAGAGCCTGTCATACTGTACCTTTCAAGATTTGATATAACACTTTTACTATTAATAGTGTCAAAAGCTTTAGAAAAACAGTGATGAGGACAGTATTATGACGATCTAAAGTGTCCGAGCGGACAGATTTCACAGAAAGATTAAAGATCCCATCATGCTCGCCACTAGTCTTTGAATCTAGAGAATTGAAAATGGAGATAATATCACTTTCGACAAGGGAGTCCTGAGGAGGGATCTAAAAGTCATAAGATAGGTTATTGTAAGAGAGACTGAACAAAGAGGAAAAGTATGAGGCAAAAAAGTTCACATTTCTTGAGGAAAGTTCGTAGCGACGGGTGTTTTTTTTTTAGAGGCGAAGAACTATAAATTGAAATAAAACAGTGTTTTTAATATCCATAAAATTAGATTTATTTGAAAGATAATTTTATGGCATTAATATTAGCTGGCGCGTACATGGCGCAATCTGGAAGTCCAATTTTCAGACACTCTTCACACGCGTCGAATATTGTCTTGCAAATGCTCAACAGTTTCTGGTTTATCGGCGTTGACATGGGACTTTACATATACCCAGAAATCTAATGGCGTCAAATCGCAGGAACGAGGTGGCCAGTTAACAGGTCCATTTCGTGAAATTAATTGATCATCAAATCTTTCTTTCAGTAAATAAATTGTATCGAGCGCTGTGTGGCATGTGGTGCCGACATGTTGAAACCTCATGTCTGCGACATTAATGCCTTCCAATTGAGGCGCGAAAAAGTTAGTAATGATGTCTCTGTACCGCTCACCATTGACTGTAACGTTCTGACCATTATCATTTTTGAAAATATATGAACCAATGATTCTACCGACCCATAAAGGGCGACAAACGATGACTTTTTCTTTTTTTAATGGTGTTTCGACAAAGGATTGTGGATTATCATCCCTCCATTTCTGCTTATTGGCTTAGCCATTTAGCCAAAAGTGTACTTCATCACTAAAAAAATGTTAAATGAAATTATGGATCAATAGCAATGCTTCCTTCGGTCCTTCCGCAAACGTTGCACCAGTGTGTCTCTATTTATGATAAATTGCCAAACTGTCAAATCGGCTGTCACAGAAAACAGTGTTGCCAATTTAAAGTTCTCTGCCTCCCAAAAAAAACACTTTTTACCTCTTCCCATTTCATTCAATTCCGAATTACCTTATTATCACACTAATTGCAGAATTTCCTAAAACAACATAAATTTACATAATTATAGACACCTGCATAGAAAAGATTAAGTAACTCCATACAAGGTGTATCTAATTCAGAAAATTAAAAAGAATGAAAACCTTGTAAATGAACTTCAGTATTGCAACATTTATCCACTACATAATTCACAATTTTACTTCCTCCTGATTTCAAGTGAGCTTCAAGTGATATATGGAAAATACCTTACTGGAATCTCGTCCAAGTAACCTACCATATTCAAGCTTCACGAAATATCAACTCACTTAATATTTCGTGTTCCGTACTCGATACTGCACTCCAACCGCAATCATGAAAAGCGCTTGAAATGCTTAATTGTCTTAATTGCATCACTTAACTGACCACTTCCAGTTGACAGCTTAATGCAAGAAATATAATCTCGGTTTATAATATAGTTCTGTGTATGTAAGTTTTATTTTTTTGTGGGTCGAGCAAAATGCTCGATAATACTGGCATGCATGTAAGAATGAATCGTACATTCTCGTGCCGTGCACTCGAGCTTTAAAAATGATAAACGTTAAAATTTTACGCAATTTATGGGCAACCAGAATGCGAAAGCTGAACTGCGTTGGGCGAGATATTATAAAACTGGACAAATGTTGGTATTCGAGAGTAACCTACACATTACGCAATTTTGGGGTGGTCTCGTCGCCATATGTGCTAAATGGCTGTAACTATTTATATTGCGCACTATTCTCTGAAAAGTTCGGTTCGAGCTTATGCTGAGTTGCTGGTATGTATGCGTGACTTAGCTGCGCGCGGTTCGAATCGTGGAGGCCCCCAAAATCATGCTAATCAGATGCGTACTAATGAACAGCGAGCCTAACATAACACAAATATCGCTAAGCAACTAAGACCGCGTATGCAACGCATGCGTGGATAGTTTTAAGTCGTTTTTTTTTTTTCCATTTTGCTTTTCAAATGTCGACTGGTGCGCTCTTATTGGCTTAAGAAATGCAGTAAAACGTTTTCTTTTCGTCACATTTTTTTATGGTGTATACCGAGCCGCTTTTATTTAGGTCAAGTATATTTGGCATAGTTTTTATTTCTTTTTCTAATTTACGAAATCCTAATATCTGGTAAAGTAATGCTGTTCCAACTGCAGTATAATGTACAAAGGGCTATGAGAAAAAAAAAGTGTGAATTTTCGTTTATAGATAAAGATCTAGAAAGACGCAAGGCATTCTCTAAGTTTAAGTTTAGTGTAAAATTTGTATAAAGTCGACCTAAGCAAACTAGTCCAAGATTGGAACGGACTACCGGACTGTCCAATCGACTAATTGACTTGCCCTTCGGATCACATTTGTTGGGCGCCAAATGACGTCAACCGCTCGAGCAGAGGAAGAGTGTATAAAAGAGAAGAAAACTTAAAAATAGGCATGTAGATCAAAATTTAGGGCCAGATAAGTTACCTTGAAGGAGGCTGCGCTTAAGACTTTTGCATATATTTATATGTGTTTTGCACACGATTTGTTACGCAATCGCGACTGAGTTTTGGTCTTTTGATTTTTGGATTTTTTTTTCTTAATGTTACATCATAATTGATCGGTTAGTGTATGCGACAGGTATTTGATTGAATCTTGATGATATCGATTCGTTTTAGTAGTTTGCATTTTTACGGTTTCTTTTTTTATGTTTTTTTTGGTCGTCCATGAGGAAGCGTTGACAAATTTGTAACAATTAGGCTAAGGTTAATTTACGTTTTTCAATGCATTTTAATTTTTTTTTTCGGGTGTCATTGAAAAAACCAAATTTTGTCTAAAATTTTTTTTTCTATTTTATGATCGAATAAAAACAAACTTTTTGCAAATAGTTTCGTGTTTTAAGTAGATTTTATGGATGTTTTTTGGGTTAATAGGTCAGGATAAGATGCTGCAATTGAGCATAGTATCCTGGCCTATTGGTACAGCGATTTGTCAAGTGGAAATCTTGTTTGGCCTTCATGTTGGTATATTGTTCAGGGCGGAATAAAAGTTAAATAAAATTTTGGTTATACATAACCTATTCGACGGGAGAAAAAATTGTAAACATAACTTGCAAAATGGAAGAGCGGTAGGGAAACTTAATAAATTAGCTCTGTTTTACTATATCTGTATCTAAAAATGTCTCGTAGCAGATTATAACACAATATTAAAAAATAAATGGTATTCTTATGGTGAAACTGTGACATTTGTATGAGAGGTGGTAGAAGGCGTGAGGGAATTTTCATTATTCTTGCTTGAATTTTTACAACTATTAGTAAAACACCTAGATCAATCATACTTATTTCGACTTACGTCATGACGTAAATCGAAATATCTATATGACGATATCGAAATCAAACCAAAAAAATAACAGGGCTACGATTGCGCATAAAGTGCAATCTTTCGATACTCTAGATGAAATAGAATTTTTTGTGATCCCAAGAAATTTTGTATGGGGGGTGTTAGAAGGGATGATAGCATTGAACTAATTTTTTCCCCCCATCATGCTAAAGTAACTATAAAAATGTTTTATACAAAATGCTTACTCCAAAAATTGAATGGGAACTGAGAAAATTAGTGAGGTAGATTTAGTGAAAATGTGCACTTTGTATGGGAGGTGGTAGAAAGAGTGGGGGATTTTAGTGATTTTTTCAGAAATAACTAGGAATATTATATAATTGAAATCCTTAAATTTCAGACAAGAGCCATTCATACTTTTCAAGAAAATCGATTTTTTGTGACGTTGTGAAACTGTGTCATATTGTATGGGAGGGGGTAGAAGCAGTGAAGCTAATCAAATATTTTTTTCAGAACTTAGTGATAATACTAATTAAGTATTTATTACAAAATATGAGCTCAATAAATGTTATATGTTCTGAGAAAATCGTCTTAGAGCATTTCATGAGAAAGTGTAGTTTGTATGGGAGGGGTGGAAGAAGAGGGAGGACGCAAATAATTTTTCTACTGTAGATTTAAATTATTATGAAAGTAATATATCCCAAAATTCAGACTAATAGCTTTTATACTTTTCAACTAAATCCATTTATTGTGAAATTGCGAAATTGTGTCATTTTGTATGGGAGGGGTAGAAGGGGTGAAGCTAATCATCTAATTTTTTTGGCCTTACTAACAATTTTAAATATATATTTGGTGCACAATTTCAGCTAGCTAAATTTTATACGCACTAAGTAAATTGGCTTAGAGTAATTCTTGACAAGTACAGTTTGTATGGGACGTGGTAGAAGGAGGGGGATGACACGCATAATTTTTATACGGTAGATTGATATTATCATAAAAGTATTATAACAAATTTCAAATTTCAGGCCGATAGCTGTTACACTTTTCGAGCAAATGTTCTGAGAAAATGTCTTATAGCATTTCATGAAAAAGTGTAGTTTGTATGGGAGGGGGTGGAATGGGAGGGAGGACGCAAATAATTTTTCTACAGCAGATTTAAATCATTATGAAAGTAATATATCCCAAAATTCAGATTAATAGCTTTTATACTTTTCGAGTAAATCCATTTATTGTCCAATTGCGAAATTGTGTCATTTTTTATGGGAGGTGGTAGAAGGGATTAAGATAATCGTCTAATTTTTTTTGACCTTACTAACAATTTAAATGTTTATTTAGTGCACAATTTCAGCCCGCTAAATTTTATACGCACTAAGTAAATTGGCTTAGAGTAATTCTTGACAAGTACAGTTTGTATGGGAGGTGGTAGAAGGAGGGGGATGACACGCATAATATTTATACGGTAGATTGATATTATCATAAAAGTATTATGACATATTCCAAATTTCAGGCCAATAGCTTTTATACTTTTCGAGCAAATCCGTTTATTGTCAAATTGCGCAATTGTGTCATTGTTCTCAAGCTAAAGAGCGCACAGACGGACGGACGGACATCCGGTTTTGAGATTTTTGAGTGATAATATTAACTTCTGTATCATTCATTTTTTTCTCCGAGCTTTATTTCTTAACGTTACAAACTTATAATACTCTCAGATTTCATCTAGAGTATAAACATAAAAGAATTATGATAGGGCGTAAAGCCCAATCTCTAGATAAAATAGGAGAGAGTTTATTGTACCGAAAAAAATTGTCATATCAAATTCTTTCGAATAGTGAATAATAACGTTTGTGTGGGAGGTGGTAAAAGCAGAGGGGAGAGGTTTGTAATTTTTGTATATAGCACCGGACATAGTATACAAAATGTTTCATGCTGAATTTAAAGTTTGTAGCTTACATAATTTTCGAGGAAAGATGTTTTGTATGAATTTATGGCATTTGTATGGGAGGTGGCAGAGAAAGTGGGAGGTTTTGGATGATTTTGAATTTGTTTATCAACATCCTAATCACATAGCTTTGTTACAATTTTAAAGTCGATAGCTCTCATATGTTCGAAGGGGAAATACTTTTCTTGTATTTCAATACGAAAATCTGTATGGAAGGTGGTAGAAAGAGTGAAGCGAAGTTAATTTTTTTTAAGTATTTATTGCAAATTTTGGCAAAATTTACAGCTTGCACTTTTTCTAGATTCAATGAAAACCGATTAAATGCGTTTACCCAAATTGTGCATTTGTATGGGACGGGGTAGAAGGAGTATTTGAATCAAAACCAAATTTTTCGACATCAATGATATTTGTAATGGAATACTTTACTCAAAATTTAAATGTGATAGCTTTGACGGTTTTGAAGAAAAATAATTTAAGTGAAATTCCGAAATTTCGTGAAAGTTGTATGGGAGGAGGTAGAAAGAGTGAGGTGAAGTTGATAGTCTTTCCAAAATTTATTACAATTGTAATAAAATGAATTATGGCAAAAATTGGTTCTTTTAGCTTTGCTAGTTGCAATGCAAACCGACTAAATGCGTTTTTGAAAGTTGTGCATATGTATGGGAGGAGGTAGAAGGAGTAAGAGGATCAGATTAATATTTTTTGACGTTAATGATATTCGTATCATTATACTATGACCTAATTTTTAAGTTAATAGCTGTAATGGTTTCGGAGAAAAAACAATTTCTTTAAATTTTGAAATTTCATGAAATTTATATGGGAGGAGGTAGAAGGAGTGGGAGGATGTGGCCCATTCACGAACTTGAAAGTTACTTTTTTGCTAAAAATCATATCACAAATTCAGCACGATAGGTCAAAGCTTTCGAGAGTTATGTTGTTAGCAGACAGACAGAAGGTCAGATAGACGGACAGACTGAAAGAAGGACAGACAGACGGAAAGACGGTCACTCGGAATCGGGGTTTTTGAGCGACAACAATTATTTCTGTACTCTTGGTGACTCTGTGCGAGCATTATTTCTTAGCGTTACAACGGTAAGACAAACACAATATAATCTCAAATAAAAAAGTGAACATTATGTTTTATGTCAATAGCAAAAAAAAACGTACCTACCCCTAAAATATTCTTTCACAAAATGCGCAATAAAAAAGTCTTCCAAGATATATTCAAAATTTCTTTTCTTTCATAGTAAAGAAAGAAGAAAAAAAAGTGAAATATAAATTGCGCGGCAATTATATCTTAAGAATTACCTTCAGAGGTGAGGAAGTTGTTTCGTGTACATCATCAAACATGAAAGTACAGATAGCTAGAGCTAAGGTAGGTACATACTCGTACATATTTCTGGTACCTCTCTATACTTCTGTGCAATTTACCTATGCCCAACCTTCAAGTTGGCCAAACTTATCGCGCGTTTTTTTTTCCCACAATATTGGCCCGAATTCGTCTTGCATGGCGCATATAAAAGCTACGGACATGGGTACGAAACTAACATGTGCAAACGCGGAATGAAAGAGAGGTGGCAGCGGAAAAGGAGGCCATAGCTGCTGCGTTAGAAATACCTGAGAACAAAGTGTAAAAAAAAAAATAAACTGCGCGCGCACTATGCGCGTATTTAGCCAGGTATGTTTCGAAGCGATAGCTATGTGCGCGATGCGATTTAAATGCGTGCACGCATGAATTATGGAAGAACGAGGGTCGATTGTTCGGCTAATGCTTTTGTTCTTAGAAAACTACGAGTGCTGTTCTGGCCTGGTGCGCTTCAGCTTCAGGGTTTCTTCAATGGTCTTCGTTTTGCGCCATTGTGCGTACAGCAGAAAATTTTCACTACGCTACGATCCAAGTGCGTTTACACCTTCATGTTGCACACACGCACCGCATTTCTTGGGACTTTTGATGAGGCAATCTTAGATATATGTGGCGTGATAGTGAACCTTTTTATTTTCGTATAGCTCACGTGACAGTCGCTGCGTTTTCACTCCAAACTAGCGCTATAACTTTTTACGATGGTAATTTCTTATACTCGATAATATCAAGTTTGCCGTTAGGAACGCAAGTACGTATAACCATAAAACTATTGGTGCTAGAGTCCAACAACGGATACGATTAATAGTCGACTACTCATCTTTCTTTGTGCTTTTCTATGCGAGAAAAAGATCATCCTGAGAAGATCACCTCAAGCAGATCTTCCCGCTGCACCTTTTATTACCCGAAAATGGAGATCTTCGAATAAGACATTACAGATTTCTCTATTACTCAGATAAGATTTTTTTTTTTATGATGCATGCATTTTTCGAAGTTCATGTCACAATTTTGAAATCTAAATGACTGGCAAGTTTGGTAGTTATTATTATTGTTGTTGGTTTTTTGGGTGTTTGAATTATAAATTTATATGTTCAGGTTGGATTCCGCGCGTGCTGAGATTGTGGACTTGTAATGCGGGCCAAGTTCCGATTCGTTAAACATATAAAAAAAACAATATTTTGGCCCCATACGTTATACGAATATAAGTAAAAGAACAAAACTAAAAAAAAAAACCTAATAACAATTATTGAGGTGCATTGCCATGGCCACATTCGTTTGGTTTCAAAATTAATTGAATTCGTACAGATGATGATGATCATGTTTTTTTGCATTTAATTTGAAAATGATTTTTCTGTTTTTTTTTTTTTTTTGGATAAAGCTTTAAGAGTTTCTATAGTCATTGAAAATCAGAACACGTGCTAGACAAAACAGTTAATTAAAAGGTAGGAAAACAGATGAAAATTCATTTCAGAGATTTTCTTTTGAATTATTTAGAATAAAAAAAATTTCGCTGATTTATATTACAGAGAAGATAAAAAATAAAATTTAAATGTAATTCCCGGCCCTAACATCATATCTAAGTACTTATTCGAGCAGATATTTTTCCTGTCAAGTCCAGGGTTGTTGTAGAGGCGAAGAACTTTAAATTGGCAACACTCTATTCTGTGACAGCGGACTTGACAGTTGCCAGTTGTTTTGGGGTTAGTTTGGTTCGACAATTCGTCATGAATGAACTCACGCAGGAGCAATGTTCGCAAATTGTTAAAATTTGAAAATTTTGTTCAGTGATAAAGCACACTTTTGGCTTATGCAGAACTGACGCATTTGGAGCGATGATAGTCCACAAGTCATTGTCAAAACACCACTACATCCAGAAAAAGTCACCGTTTGGTGCGCTTTATGGGCCGGTGGAATCATTGCGCCATATATCTTCAAAATTAATGATGGTCAGAACGTTACAGTCAACGGTGAGCGGTACAGAGACATGATTACTAACTAACATATGCCACACAGCGCGCGATACAATTTACTGAAAAAAAACATTTGATGATCGATTAATTTCACGAAATGAATTTGTTAATTGGCCACCTCGTTCGTGTGATTTGACACCATTAGATTTAGTTTTTTTTTTTTGAAAGATATGTAAAGTCCCATGTCTACGCAGATGAACCAGAAACTATTGAGCACTTGGAAGCCAACATTCGACGCGTTATTGCTGAAATACAGCCTGATATACTGCGAAAAGTGTGTGAAAATTGAACTTCCGGATTACGCCACAACCGGCGACCACATGCTCGAAATTATAGTCAAACAATAGTGCCATAAAATTATATTTCAAATAAAGTCAATTTTATGGATATTAAAAACATTTTTCTGTGTTTTATTACAACTTACGAGTTCTCCGCTTCTAAAAAAAACACCCTATTTTATATAACATATAATAGACAAAAAAACTTAATGTACTGACTATCATAACAGTGACGTAACTAGGATTTCTTTCCAGGGGTTGGAGGGATCAGCTAGTAAAAATTTTCTTAAGCCTTTTTCTTTTCCAAATCGACATTGATCTGCAACCGAGATATCAATGGGTGAAGATTTCGTTATTTACTGATAATCCTATATGTCAACATTAAATTAACCGGCACGTCAAGCGAAGCATCCACCTTAAGATTTGAAAGTGCTTCCGTAATTGCTTTTGTTCTTACGTTTTTGCCGCTACCATAGTGTACTCTTTAGTACTCAGAGATTTTTGGAGCCAATAGGTCGTGGGTTCGATTCCCACTCTAGGCAGTTGATTTTTAAGCAAGAATTTTTCAGTGGCTCCTGGAAAAAAAAATTATTCGAAATAAAATTGGGCAAACAATGTATAAGTAAAATAGTTCCATTTCAAGAAGGTCTGTATTCTCAGTAAATGGTTTCTGTTCACTTTCTATCATTCAATCCCTCATAACATCTGCAAATATTTGCCAGTAGCAGACAGTACAACTGATAAATATGCCACGTTTACGGTCGTTCTCACTCCCTTTCCCCTTTCTTACCAATCTCATTCCTTCCCTCCATGACTTTGTTTGTGCATTGCACATAAAAGCGAGGTCATTCTGTAAAAAAAAATGTAGCATACGAGCATGTGTAGGGTCGTTTCAACCGATTTCCCCTTCCAGTATTCGTGTTGGACTGCTGATTATGATCAATATTGCTACGAAGATGGATATCTATCAATCGTTCGAAGGTTTGTAGAAGCAATGAAGATATACTAATAGTTCTTAGGTCCTTCGGACATGTATGAGAGCTTCATCCCACTTTGGAGACAAATACCATTTTCAACTCCTTCCATATTTGAGGAATGTAGACCAGTCGTAGGCAACCTCTAAAAATAATGTCCAACCAGGAAATGATATCAGAGCTGTTATGAAACTTGGCAAGTCCGGGGGACTTATATGGGTTGAAACTGCGTACTGTCCATAGGATTTTGTTCCGCGAGATGACGATTTCAGAGTCGCCCATCGGAGGCTTGAGTTGGTGCTATTCTTGGTGCAAAGCGACTATATAGCTACCCGGAGTATTGAGTATTTATGAGAAGATCTATGGTTTCGTCATTCAAGCAGTTGCATGACCAGTAGGATTTCTTTATGTATCTGGGCATTAAGAGGGAGGTACAGAAAATTTTGTAAAGTCTTGAAGCTCCGGATGTCTCTTCTACAATACCGCAAAAAACTTTCCAGGATTCGAGCTACGCTTTCCTTATCATGACAGTGAAGGGCTTCCCTCAGTCTGAGACCTCCAGCTTTATTAAAAACTCGCCTACAGCCTTT
The DNA here is from genome assembly GCA_963669355.1 of Chorisops tibialis. Classification (NCBI taxonomy): domain Eukaryota; kingdom Metazoa; phylum Arthropoda; class Insecta; order Diptera; family Stratiomyidae; genus Chorisops; species Chorisops tibialis. Next base: position 294,207,504 of record OY770262.1, read on the forward strand.
CCTAAGATCCCGAATTTCGTCACTCCACTATTATGGTTTCTGTTTACCTCTTGGCTTTCTAGTGGGACAAGTCCGTGCCATTGCCCCAAGCCCTTATGAGGGTCGACACGATCCCACCAAGAGGAACAGTGGTGTCCAGAAGGCTTGCAACTTCGGAGGAAAGCAATTCCTTGACAGCATTCCTGCAATTAGACCAGTTAGCCTTCCTGTGGTTCCTGAAGACTAGTTTTTCGGAAGGATGGTCATCTAAGCCCACAAAAATTACTTTTCTCCCACTGTTGCAGAGAAATAGGTTGGTGCTCAAGACGTAGTCAAGCAACACCTCGCCTGTTTCGTTGATATCGGAGCAACTCCATACTGTATGATGCGCGTTAGCGTCACATCCAATAATGAGGTCTGTTTTAAGGCTCCGTGCTTCAGCAATCAGATCTCCCAGATAATCCGAGGGAATTTAGCCAGTAATTTTTCGAACTCATTTCGAGGCTGAATGCGACAATATCCTGATTATTGTGACGAGGGAGTAGAAATAGGGTTAAAGTGATCTTTGTAAGGATACAAGATCTAGGTCTAACTTGATTCCTTGCGTAGACAACAGTATAGTTAAGTCTACAGATTAAGTTTCCAACAACTCAAGGTTTTTGGATCAAAACTATGTCTTCTCCTTGCTGATTCAGCCAACTTGGAGTGGAGAAGGTTAATATGCAGAAAATTTAATATCTGGGTCATTTTTGCGTTCAACTTCCCCCACAGTGACGTTCGTTTTTCCTGTGTTGGAAGCCAAAAGTTCGTCCTTGCTGAGTGGAAGCGAACTAAGTTGCTCGTCCTCGGTCTGTAACCCTGGAGACTGTGAGTCGTTTTCGCTAATGGACAGATTACCTATAAAAAGAACTGGATCAGATTCGGCCTTTCCCCTCGGTGTCCATCACGGGTACTGAAGGATCTTGGGCTTTTTGCTCCGCTTACAATCTGTTTGCTTTTTCTCATGAACATACTCTATACCCAGTAAATAGTCCTCATCTGTTCAAAGGGAAGGACTTTTTGTAAATTTTCACAATATGAAAAATTGGTTGAAAGAGTGAGCTTTGGGTTTGTTGTAATTATTATTTGGTATTTATTTGGACCGCAGTATCCTTTGTATATTGAAACAGTTATTTATGACTTATACGAGATATTCTATTGTAACATATTCGTTAAGATAACTAAAAATATTAAATATCTTTTCTACTGAAAGTGAAATAAATTCTACTTGAGCGAGTCATGCAATTTTGTGACCGACAAAAACTTTAATTTTTTTGTTATCTCAACACACACAAAAGCGTTGGTTTGTACGCTTTTGTGTGTATTGAGATAAAAAAAAAAAACGATACACGTACAAATTTTCTTCGCCCTTGTGTGGTGAAATTGAGTAAACTATCCCAAGTTATAATTTCACTTCGAAAATTATCAAGGACCGCTTGATACGAATCTTTTCGCAATCTTAACGTTGGGAAAGCTGAAAAAATTCATGACGAAAACTTGAAATCAACTGAAGATTGAATGGTGTCTTCGTCTTGAATGGCACCAGCCCAAGTCTTCCCTTGGCCTTTTGGTTTCGGTTCCTTAACATTTAATTATTATTCTGGAAGGGTTGTTAGGCTTTCGCACAACCGTCTATCAACGAATTTTCATTTTTGCAGGTTGCGGTGGCCGTGATGTACATACGCGGGCAGTGTGATGCAATTTTACGCTGACCGGGATTTGAACTCACGATTTTCGCAAAACGTTACCCACTAGGCTACATACCAGCTAGTATTAGCCCTTAATATTTAGCAAATGCTGGCTATGGTTTTGTAGAATCGAATCCAATTTTAGATTGATATCTTGTCGTTAAATTTTCACAGCCCTTTTCATTTTCTCCATTAAAATCACATAACTAATAAATAGTTATTTTTATTGATAAAATGCCGCCATTTTGACCTTACCAAATTTTATAGGCACTTAAAACCGAAAAAAAAAATATTTGAAATTCACTTTATTCGAAATGGCGTTCTAAAAACGTGCATCAATCCAAGGTCGACCTGACTTCATCACACACCACCAACACCCCCAAATCTTTCTTCCTCCCCTACACACCGTCAATATAAAAATACCCCGAAAGACCGCGTCAACATCGATATAAAGGATTACGTAAGTTGAAAGTGAAAGTTTTCACCAACTTTTGTTTGTTTTTATTCCATCAACTTTCACTTTCGTTCATTCGCCATCCTTATCCTGCCAGTGTGTCCATATTCAAATTATTCTGTCTCGTTCGTTCATCAAAACAAAAACAAAAAAAAAAAAAACCGAAACCCTCCCAGTTGATTTTCCGCTTTTCCCTTGTGTCTCCCAGAAATGAAGGAAAACAAAACTTTTCACATGGCATTATCCCAACTTGAAACACATCATGCTTCTTGTCTATCAGGACTATCTCGTCGGAAAAAAAATGGAAAAAAGGAAGTTGCTTATAGCGCGCATAGCGCACAGAGATGCGATGTTATAATGGTTAAACTGAGCGAGAAGTAGTTGATAGGAGAGGTGGTTATTGTACAGCGGACCGAAGGACGAAGAATGAAGTGGCTCTGTTTTTCAGGATAATATTCTAGAGAGCCTAAGTTTTAGGGAGTGTGCTGCTGTTCGATGAGTAAGTGAATGCGTACCGGGACGAAGTGAAGTTTTCAAGAAAAATATCCGATCTCATACCACACCGCGCACGCAAAGTTTTAGAGCCAAGAAGCAAGAAAAGACGGAAAAAACAACAACAAGAACGAACAGTTTGTTTTTTACCACAAGGATACGACAGGATGAGAATAGCGCAATGAACGTTAGGATACGGGGATGATATAATTTTCAAGTGAATTTTCATTGCGTGGTTAAGTAGATGGGTTCAAGGATATCCGATGAACTCATCTTAGCCTATGGATTCTTCTCGGATACCCAGAGATGAAGAGAGAGATACGAACTTAATCTAATGTTTCCACGGAGCGTTGGGAGTGTAAGGTTCCAGCTATATATTTAGTGCCCGGGCTATAGAAACAGCATGCGTTCTATATTTTCTTTGAAGCTAAGTGTCATTCATACTTTCCGTTTATATATCTATAGATAGATAGAATGTGAGCAAATTTTCATCGCTCGGTGGGTGTAGATCACGTGGACGGGTAACAGGAAAACATGAAATTATTATTATTGTTTTCGAAATCAGTTTTCCCAATTCAAGTAGGACGTATCAGTTTTGTTTTCCTTATTCGCTCTCCTAAGCAAAGCATGTAGAATTCCGATTATTGTGATTATTTAATGATGAGAGCCCGGCCCCTGGAATCGTGACGCCCCCTACCCTATATTCAATGAATTTTGTAAATAAATGCCTTGTCTTGTTCGTGCGTTTCCTGCCATCTTCATTATTACGAAAACTTTCGAAATGTAGGTACATACAATTGCAATGTTAAGCGGATCAAATAACTTTAGGCATTAATTTTGATTATAACGTAGTAAACTTCGGTAGTGTTCTTCTATACAAACAACGTTTGGAATTAAATTATATTGATGTTGATTTTGATGTTAGTAAGGAACAAATTTTACCTTATAATTTAATTTTTTCATAGTTGAAGTTTTCTTTTAACTGACCTGGAAAGATAAAAAAGAAAAATTATTAATAATTATTATTCAAAAATATTCATTATAATTGCTAAGAAACTTGTTGAAAGAAAAGATTTCCGAATTCTACCGTGTTACGCTTTATTATTCGTGACGTTTCGATCTCTGCTGAGACCTTTATCAAACGGATAAAGGTAACAGAGTAGAATCCGGAAATCTTTCCTTTCAATTCGAACTGCACTTTTTAAAATTTGGGAAAATTCTTGATAGTGAAGAGAACACTTTTTCAAATTTTTACAAGACTTTAGCGGAAGTTGGGATAACAGGCAGTAGATATTTCAATTGTTAAAGAATATGGAGAATCGGGACCTTTTAATTAATAGAGGAAATTGCAAAAACATAAGTTGAAAAATTTTATTTTCAAAAAAAACTGTATTACGCGCATTGCTTTTTTTTCATATTTTCCATCTTATCAAGTTCAACATACTTTGGTAAACAACAAGTAATAATTATTAAATCACAAAAACATCATATTTCACACCGACGATATATACATACCTACCTACTTCCAATTGATAAAGAAATACGTGCAATCAATGAAAAACTTTCGGCATAAGGACAGGTAAAGTTACCAGGTTGTGATTGCTTGATAAAAGCAAAAAAAAACGTATTTTATGAACATGATAAACTTTCGACTTGCTAAAAATCATAACAAAAGTGCGTATTGTAGTTAGTGGATGAGGGCCTATCACAATATAGTTGGGGGTTTTTTTTAGAAGAAAAGAATGTTGTTAGAAAACTGATTGTTGTATGCAAGCGCCATTTGCGGTAAGAATGAAAAAAATTACTAATGATAAGGATTCTTGAAACGAAAACATTATGATCGGCAATAGATGATTATTATTGAAAGGTAAGTGAGTAAATAAATTTTTACTGAATGAGAGCAACCCAGTTTGATAGTGGGTCAAATAGTATAGCTAGGAAAACAAATAATTGCATCATGAGTATCAGTTAATGGCGAAACGAATGGTGTATTTATGCGATAGATACTGATTGTTTATAATTTAAATATTCCTTTGAAAGTGAAATCATGACAATAGTATCTATTGATTCGTATGTATGCCTGTCTACTAGAGGTTGGCAAAATAGCTCAATTTGGTGAACTAGTTCATTAGTTCTAGTTCACTAAGAGGAATAGTTATTGATCTTAGTTCGTTTAGTTCACCCTCGTTGTAGAGCATGACATATGATCGATTGTATATTTAGTGGAATATGTTTGTCTCGTTTGCACTTGCACTATATCACTACCGTCCGAAGCACTCGAGCTCGTATTCGCAATGGCAGAAGCTTCGAAGCTAGAAGTTTTTTGGTAACTAGTACTTGAAGTTGGAGGCTCCGATAAGGTTTCACGAAAATGTCTTTCCAAGAGAACTGTTGGCTGCTTGGACTTCATATGCCTCCTTAGACTCCACAAGGGTCCAGCAACACAGCTTTTCGGCAATATCTGCATTTACAGAGCACATCATCAAAATTATTCCGAATTGGAATTTATTTCCTTGAGGCCATCACGCACAGATTTTTAACACTTAAATGCTAAATAAACAATATTTTTATTTAATAAAATGAAATTTACAGAAATATTGATTGCTGTTCCTATTAGTTATATTCGAAAAATGCTTCTAATAATAAAGGTACGTTTAATATAATACAATTTTATTTTTAGCTACTAGCGTGCCAATTGTTGCTTATCCTTTCACAAAATGAAACATGTAAAAGGAATAAGAAATGTTGGAAGCACGCAGCAATTTTCATATTCAATACAGAAACTGATAGTTCAAAGAATCGTCGTTTCGTTCGTGAACCATGCGTAATTTCGTTCTTGAACTAAAGTTGTAGGTAGAGATGTTATGGTATTTGACATAGCGATTTTGTGATTGGTATTGTAAAAGGGCAATCGCATAATGGGATTGAATATTGAAAATAGCTGCGATTAGAAGAGCAGAGGAAATGCAAACTAATGTCATTGTGACTCGAACATTACTGAGGCTACGTTAGACCTCTTTTTATGAAGGATATCGTCACTGCGATTGGAAAAGAGCAGTGTTATCCCTAATCGCAATTGACAGATCGCTTGATGAGATCGCACTTTCGAAAGAATTCTCGTGCGATATGCACCTGTATGCAACACATTATCAATAAAGATAGTCCATAACATTCCGACAATACACGTGAAAAGTAAAAAAAATCACTGATATTCGAAGAGCTGCTTTTTTCACAGATATTGAGAAAAACCAATCGCAGTTAATCACAGCAGATTTTGCCAACCCTACTTGTAACTGTTTAGTTTAGGAACGAAATTATTACACATCCTACATGCCTACATCCTTCTCTTCAAGGAAATGGAAACGTTTCTGTTCCTGATCTAAACACCTACGTTTCTTTTCGCGAGATCGAATAGGAACATGGATAGAAATAGCAATCATACTCGCCGTAGCTCGCTCTTGTTCTGTTATAATCTAAATTATGGTCGCTGCTCAGTTACTATTTCCTTGATTTTTTAGAACATTCCGTTTGTTTTTTTTTTTCTTGGGGAATGTATGATGAAATAAGTCTAATTATTTTATTTTGAAATGATTTTTTATCAATGTCACTTCCGACTACTATGTAGTTCGCAACGGAACTAGTTCATTCGAACTATTCACGTCGAACTACACGAACTATTCACTGAAATTCGTATAATTAGTTCGAAATGAGTTGAGTGTAAAGCGCGACGGGATCAGCGTTTTTTATACAAAATTGCCTGTAGGTGATTTCTGCCTTTATGTGCAATGACACAGTCATGGAGGGAAGGAATGGAAGGAAGATGAAGGGGAGTGAAGACGACCAAAACGAATGGTGAAGCTATTGTATGTTTTTCAGTTGAACTGGTTGCTACTGATAAATATTTATAGATGTTATGAAGAACTGAATGATAGAAAGCGAGCAGAGAAACCAACTGCTTACTATGTATCATAGACCTTTTTGAAGTGGAACTCTTTGACTTTTACATCGTTTGCCCATTTTATTCCGAATTTTCCATTGCCAGTAGCAAATGAAAAATTCGTACTTAAATAAATGCTACTGCCTAGAGGGGAATTCGTGCCTTTGACCTATTGGCTGTGAAGCAAGCACGCCACGGAGGTAAATGAATTCCGGCCTCAACTGAACTAGTGAACTAAACTAAATGGATTTCTAAACTGTTTCGCCAAAATGAATTATTTTGCTCATCTCTACTTCTAAAAACTTTTTTTTTTAGGTAATGCCAGTTCAGCCACTTTTTTTCAAAATACTACCTAGTAGTAACTGAACAGAGTAAGGTAGGCATTGCGATTCAAAGGCGAAAGAAGCAGTGGATCGGCGACACTTCAAGGCAGCTAGAACAAAATATCTGCAAATAAGTTCTGGATTATAACTCTCAAGGAGCACGTCGGCTTGGTGTCGACCAAGTCGCATGGCAGCCAGCAGTTGAACAACAGGCAACTGGATCCTGTATAAGGCAATTAGAACACACCGCACTGAAGGTCTGGTCTTTATATACCACATTTGGGTCGCGAAATTTTTTAGTATTTTATAGTATTTTGCTTACAAATAAGAGTGCACACCGACTGTTAATATCATTTACAATTGAATCAATAGCCAAAAATTGTAATGCATTATCCAAGCTTATACAGAAACCCTAAAGGCAACGAAATAAACGAGTCTTGGTATCGCGCCTTGTGGGAAAGATTTTTTTCTGTTCTATGTTTGCATAGAGGATCTTAACAGGAAATCGATTGAGTGAGATACCCGCCATGATGGACGTACACCTACCCTTAAGTGTAGAAAACGTAAATTAGACATTTTGCCCAAAGAAGTAGCTCATTACTTACGACTATGATACATTTGTTAAACGATTGCACCCAAAAAAACTAGTGAAACATACGATGAGCTTACCTGACGGCTGAACATATATCACGGTGTATGGGTTCTAGTGCTTAGATTAGATTGGTATGGAGTGACTAAGACTATTCTAGACCGCATTCCACACCATCGCAGGTTCTATCTATTCACAGTTCTTCCAAGACAACAACTGTATTAAGGAAGCGCTGTATCATGTTAAGACTTACAGGGTGCTTTCTGAAGAAAAAATCAAATCAAGCAGATCTCAAACTCAATTACATTCTCCAGCAATTTATTGGTTTTTTTTTCTTTGCCCAGTGACCTTTTTCTTTGAGCCACGAGCTTATGGCCAGCTTCATGCAACAGAAAGAAACATCGCAGTGTGGTTTTGGGTCCATCATCTGCCTAGAGGCTCATTTTTTAGCCAGGACATTCAGCATCCCCTGGCACCAAATTGCTAGCAGTTGATCGATTTGGGCATACATAATACACGTTATTTCTGTACTCACTTTAAAAAAAGCCTGTATTGCACCAATGCCCACTCATGCCTTACAGACTGTTCAGCTTATCTTTTTAATAACGAGATTAAGTGCAATTTTGTAATGTTTAGATTTAGTAATGGTTGCAGTAAAAGCTGTTCGCATTACTCCTACTTCAAATTTTCTTAGTATAAACGACGGCACTGCCCTCTTGTTAGGGTTTATGGTCAGTCCATGATTTCTGCAGTTTTAGACTATGTACCCCAGTGCAAGGCAGCTCTGAAAACTTACAGAAACGGGGAGAGAAGTGCGTCCAGACCTTCATGCAGGAGTTTAGGGCCCATTTAACTGTATTAAACCTGTAGATTTTAAATCCAATCCTGTCAGCAATTGAGCTACAATCTTTAAAATTACCCTTCAATCCAAGTGATGCTTACTGCATTTCCTCTTTTTTCTTCTACTGTACTCTAGCATTATGCAAAATTAAATAGAATTCCAAAAAAACGCCAGCAGGACTTCCTTTTTCCATCAGGTTCTTGAACTCTAACTGATTGCGTGCAATATCGACAAAAATTCACTATCAGATCATTTAAAACAAAACTTTTCACAAAACTTTCCCTTTCAGCTTTGTTATTTCAAAATAAAAGTGATTTAAATTCAGTAGTTTTGAACATGCAATTCAGCAGTTTTCCCATTGCCAAGCTATAAAACTCATATCTATTTTATGCCACCTTCAAAGACTTATCATTTGAATTCATCGCAATTGTCTGATGTACGGAGAAAACTTTTCAAATTCAAGCAAAAACCTCAGTTTAGACGTAAATCTTAAACAAATATGGCCCTCAATTCTAACCTACGAGTACCTATAGATTGCAATCAAATTACCTAGCAATCGGAAAATACAGGCTGCTACGGGCAAGTGGAAATTTTGTTCGAAACTGCTCAAACCATTCAGAATTTTTGTAGCATTTTAAAATAGATGCGAAGGGTTGAATGGGGAATAGTGAATCTGTCTTTTAAGACCTAGCAATTTGAGATATTTTTTGTTAGGAAAAACGAATGCAAACAAGAAAAGGATACTGGTCAAAAATCTGAATAGTAGCGAATACCCTCCCACCTTCCCACCCTCCCATTCAAACTACACATAGAACGAAAATCACTCAAATTCAGCCAACCGGACATCATTGGATTTAGATATCCCGAATATGTGGATACGATTTTTTTTTCTGGCTTCCTATTTATCCTTACCCACCAGGGATATGCGAAAGTCGACGTCGAAATCATTCCAATGATAAAAAAAATCAGTTTCAGTATTTTCCATATGAGAAGGTTAGTATTATGTATATGACATCCTGAACAATTTCGTCCTGTTTCTATAGAGCCTCTAACTGGGGATATTCGATTAGTAAATGAACTGGGAAGATTTTCGAGGATATCTTTCTAAAAAAAAAAATACAATCCGAAACACATCCACCCGCAGCCACTGTGAATGTGCAATATCCAACGTCCATCTTCTGTCGACCATCAAGGAAGGGCACTTTGGCAAAATAAAGAACTCGATTTTTTTTTTTTTTTTACCGATAGGAAAAAGCCTATAGGCTTTAGAGAAATAGGGAAGAAAAAATCGCAATCATGAAAGGGAAGGATAAGGAATTATGATGGCAGTAGAAATTCCATATAAGCGGCATGTGTATCGAGGAAGGACTTTTCATGCCATATATTCTCCGTTTCGCCGCCACCACCACCATCCTGAGACTCTTGGCTCCAAACTTTCAATTGAATGGAAGTTGGAAGTTGGCCTTTATTTATCGTGCCCAAAGCCCACCAACTTCAACGATCCTCATGTCATGTAGCATGGTGGATGGTGCTGTGTTAGCAACGTCAGATTGCCAGGGAGCGGGCTGAGATATGTGGAGCCGATGGAACTTTTTTACCCGTAAGTCGCCACTTGAATTTTTTTTTTTTTTCACTGAACATCAACCTCATCCTTTTCTTCATATGCGATATATGTGGCAGGAGACGCAAGTATGGTTTTACTATTCGCGTTATTTTTCATTCGAACGGCGAAATGGATTGGGCTGCTGGTGGTAGCTCATGTCCTTAGAAAGGGTCGCGTATATATAACCCAGGCAAACCCGAGCCACAGCGCGAATATCCGAATGCTTCTCTCTAGTGCGAGGCAGAAGGGCTGAAATTTTTTTCCGAGGTATACACGGTTGGGAGAAATGGCATCCGTAGCAAAAATAAAGCCCTGAAAATGTACTTCTCGCCCGCTGCGAAATATTGGGCAATGGCGAGGACGATGGTTCGTACAAATACAGACAACATGTGTGTACATGTATAAAAATGCCTAAAATTGCAAAAGAAATGAGTATGGGCCTTGTGCGGACTATTCGAAAGTGGTTCCATAAAAATTTGAAAATTCGGAGTTTTCATGTTAGGGAGTGGGTCGGTATGCGGTTTAATTAGAAAATATGTCCGTTTGCCATAAATTTTTCCTATACAGTCGAAATTTCTATAGTAGGAATTTACCTGTCCTCGACGCGGTAGGTTACTGTTTGCTTCGTCGGATAAGACAATTGTTTAGTTGCCACTGTGGACCGCATGTTGGTATTCTCTGCCAAATGTTACCCGTCTGGATAGCAAATGGATATCGCGAATTTCAAAATCCTTTACATTTTCAATTTACCCTGACCTGCGTTTTCATTCTTTTCTCGATTTTTTCATTGAAAAATTGTTTATTGTGGGACGCGAACGAAAAAAATTTTGGAACTGGGCAGTTTACGTCGATGATGGGGGGAAGTACCTACCGATTCATTCTATTCGCCGTACCTTTCTTTTTACGTATGATTGAGGATTTTTATTGACGTTTTGATTCATTTGACTGGCATTCCACCACCTACAATCATGTCGAATGTCCGATGTAACGATGAAATATAGTCAGACGTCGTCGTCGTCTAATGTGTATCGAATTGGATAAGGGATGATGATAACTAAATTTTCGTGTGTGTCCTCCAATATCGGAGTTCGGTGGGACTAGACATTGACATTCAATATACACTAATGGACAAATGGTTTTTTGTTTTTTAGTTTCCGAATAAATGGAAGTTTGGAACTTCGATGACGTTTTAATATCTAATCTGCCACATTATAAATGGGATGATGGTATATAGGGTAATGCAACAGCAAGGAAGAGTTGACTCCGCAGTAGAATATTTTGAATTTCATGAATTTCTCTTACATGTACTGTCTTAACACTTTTGACGTGGGTATGTCTAATGGCTCAACCAAAAATTGTGTACATCAAAAATATGCTACGTGAGTCTATCTCTCTAATAGGCGCCCATAATCTCAACCGAGTAGTAAGGAAATAAAATATCCAGTCCACCCACTGTGCATGCGCTCGCAGCCGGCCGAATAGTCCGCATTTTTCCCATACCAAAATGAATCTCTTTCTCGCCGAGCGGCAGTATTGTCGTTAACTTTTATGCTTGCAACTGAACTGTCTTCTTCAATGGCACTACAGCCCAAATCGGGCTTTGACCTCTTGACCTTCAGATTCCTTAACATTTTATTTATTATTGTGAAAGGGTTGTTAGCCCTTCCCACAATCCTCTATCTACAAGTTTTCCATTTTCACAGATTGAGGTGGCCAAGCTATACCCAAGCAGGCAATGTGCTGAAATTATACGTCGACCGGGATTTGAACTCCCGACCTTCGCATTGTAGACCAGCATGCTACCTATTAGGATACACCCTAGCTGTAACTGAACTATGCCCGCCTGGTATTTCTGGTGAAGAGTGCCGTCCATTGACGATAATGATTTGCTGTTGGATAAGGGCACATGGGTTGCGGCCAATGAGCGAGGATCATGAGCTTTGAGATTTATCGAAATAGTTTCAAACACCCAAAGCGACATAGATTTGACCTAAAATGTATCGAAGGTGTAAGGTTCATAGATCAAGGAAAAGCTCAACTATGCCTTTAAATCAAAGTTGTAAAGGATCGAGTCCAACCTAAGCTTAATCAATGTTTAGGCGTAGTACAGTATAACACTTGGTTGTTTTCCTAATATATACTACAAAAAAATGGCAAGAAAAGATATAAAAACAGACTTTAAGACAAATAACTCACACATTGAGCTTAGCTTGAAGTCGATTCGTCATTTGGTTTAATTAAGTTTTTTTTTGTAAACTGCAAACGTATCGATACCATCAACTCGAATTGTAGCTATTCCGGCGAGGAGCATCCTATTATTTCTTTATGATGGAAATTTACGAAAGCACCCTGAAGCCAGTATTTTCCCTGCATCTGGTGTCGAAAAGGCAGTACAACTTTCATGATGGTACATGCACGGAGAATGCATGGATACAGATAAACGACCTTTCGAGAATGCGGCGTAATATTGAGCGCGACGATATCGTGGAAAGGCTCATTGTCATATGGAGGGGTCTCAGTTACGTGACGAACAACAAATAGTTCGTTAGTAGAGTTTCTGAGCGGTTGAAAGACGATAGCTCAAGCGTCCTTTTGTCAATATGGGACAGACCCGCAGAACTTTGTGACATGAATGGGGCCTTACTGGGCGATCGGTATGTATCATATATCAGTGCAGTCGTTTCATGTGTAACGAATGGGGCGTCAGTATGGTGCGAAAACTTGGTAACTAATAAGAGTTGGGGAGTCCATGTTAGATTGCTTCCATCCCCAGCAATGGTGCTTGTAGTTTAATGCCCAAATACGTGTGGAGTTGCTTGGAATTCGGTGACCACTCAGCTGCTGGGAGCCAAAATGGCAGATTCTAGGTAGGTCTCGCATCCGCTAGGGTGAATGCCGAAGTCGCATTAACTGAACTCTTCACTTTCTGAAGGGGCGCTTATTTTTGTCACCAAATTAATTTGTATTCGGAGAGAGTCGTGGGATAAACCAAGCAGGCAGATGTCCACAGGGATCCAAGAACATATGGTTCGGTGTAGACTGTATACAGTGTATAATAATTTTATGTTAATGCAATACTGACTAATAGTGAAGGAATCTGAGTGAAATGTAGTGCAAACCGAACCAATTCCAGATAATATTTATGTTTTTAATAAAACTTAACATCCGTGGTGCAATACTTCCGTTTCGGAGAAAACTTTATGTGGTTCCGAGTTACGGCAGTTGAATATGTCACGGAATATTTCCAATCTAATCCATTTTACCTGTTTCACCTCTTCATTGCTCTATAAGATAACTTCTGAAGTGGATTTAGTACTTGAAACATCAATGAAACATACTGATGTACAAAACGAATATCAATCGCCATTTCTATCATCATTTTCCCCAAAAACTTTACACCTCTTAATTTAACATTGTCCTATCTTATGAAATAATAATCCCAATTCGGACAGTATTGAAAAAAAAATCCTGTTGGATTGATGCACATAACTACAAAAGTTCATACTGATAAAAAACTAAGAAATTCTGCAACATTTTTCTAAAAAATAGAATAAAAGCGTTTCTCGCCAGGAAACATACGATATCTCGAAATCGGTCCCATATTCCGCTTGAGTGTAAACTCGCTGTAACAAGAAAACTTTTTCTCTTTCGTTTTCATCACACAGTACACCTAAAGTGAAATGGATCCATTAAAAGGACAAAATCTATCGTAAGTTTTCAAACAACCCATACAGCCTAGTCGATATAGGCCCTCCTCTCTCAGTGTCACTTTTAACGATCTGGGAACAAAATTCTTGCGATTTATCACACATTTCTCTTCCATCACCCGCATCCATCCGTACTACCATTCGCTTTGACTCCAGGAATAGAGTCCATTCGCCACATTTCCCAATCCCTTCTTCAAAGATAGGTTTTTCAAACCCATCCCAACCCGAGCAATATCATGTTCCATATATCCTTCGGCTGCTATTCACGTTTCCCATATCTCGACTCCTTGTCCTTCGACTCGAAGTTCTGCAAGAAAAACAGAAATTTTGTGCACGATACGACACCTCTTTTGCTCTAGTCATCCATCCGCACCACACTCTCATATGGCTCGAAATAGAAGGAAGGATGATATGAAAACAGCAACACAAGTATAGGGATATGGTACAGTGACAGGGACCCATCATGGACAGCAGCGGCAACAACGACAACGCGGCAATGGCATCAGCACTAACATAAAAACAGCAGGAAATTTTCTATCAGAGATAGCCAGGCACTAAGAAGCAATTCCGGGGGTTTTCCCGCACATGAAAAACTGGGGCAGAGCGTGGTGGCAGCCGAATGACGTAAGCGGAGAGCATGCTGCATGCAACCTCACTCCTGGTTCCTAAGCCCAAGGGTGGCTGGACAGCAGCGGCAAACCAACATCGGAAGGTACAAGAACAATACCAGCAGGAACTGAAAGGGGAGTAGAACAAAAAAAATATACACCTCATGGCCTTCTTCCTGCTTCAACACCCCGTTTCAATGACATATATAGATGGTGGCAGATGAAAAATCATAGGGTGTCTATGATCCAATGAACCCAACCCACTCCATCGGGACCACACTATGGTTCTGTAGTTCCTGAATGTTGCCTATACCTAAGGCCTCGAGCCGGTGATGTCAAGACCACTTTCACTCGTTTCATTCAAAACCTATCTAGTTCACATCCTGCCCGTCATCTATCGCCTGCAACAACGATATAAGCTTTCCTGGCTTTAACAGTTGCTCGCTTTAATTTTCAACAATTCCTCCCGAACCACACGACGCTGTACGATACCTTTCCAAGTGTGAGTATGAAAAGCGAAAGTTTTCCACTCGATAAGGAGAACTGAAGCAAAACCAAATAATAAAAAAAACGCATTTTCCAACTACATCGATATAAATTTCCAACCCACCTCCAATTTTATTCTTATTCCCCTTTTACTACACACACTAACGAAATATATTTCGTTCCAGTATCATCGCTGTGTTTGCGGAAAAATTCACAAGATTGAATTCACAACAACTTTCACTTTTCACTCTATAAAAATTTCTTTATACGTACGTAATCCCATTGAGAATAAAAATTACCCTCTTGAGTTTTCCATTTCAGAATGTATGGGTGTGCAACAACCCCACTAAACTTTTCACTTTACTCACCCAGGGGAAAGTTTCAAAGAGAATTCTCATACATTTTGCCGGGAAACGAAAAAGAATTTTCCGTGTGCAATATCGTCTTAAGTACAGAGAATGAAAATGAAAGTTTTTCTCTTTCCGAAGGAAAAATGAAAATGAAAATTTTCTCCTTGAATCCGTGATGTACTTTTGCTTTCATTTTATCGTCGCCCTTGCAGGTCGCAATGCGATGAACGGAACCGATAAGAAAGGGGTGAAAAGAAGATTTCAAATATATTTACGAGCTATATATTTCCTAGTTTAGATAACTGTTTGAGGAGTTCTAGAAAATTCTTATGCAATTCTTTTGAGCTGTTTTTTTTATTCATTCAATGCTTTTGAATCGCTTTTCTTGTTATCCTTTTATTATTGCAGGATCTGGGAAGAAAAGTAAAAAAACACCTTTCGATAGGAGATATTTCTGAAAAGTTGGTATATAATTATCTTAGGTGCTGATTGTTCGAGAATAATTCACAAAAAATAATATCTTCGCGGAAAAAAAAAATATTTCAAAAATGGCAAAAGAATCGCTCCCAACCATTACGCTAATATTTCTATTGATCTAACTAGACAAAAAAAAGTAAGTACAAAAACATAACAGGACTACGATTATTCAATACTCTAAATGAAAAAGAAATTTTGTAAGGAGAGTGATGCAAGGGGTGACTGCATTGAACCATTTTTTTACATTTTTTGCTATCAAAATGTCTTATACAAAATTTGAGGTTCAAAATTCAGTAGGTACTGAGAAAATTAGTATATTAGAGTTAGTGAAATTGTGCAGTTTATATGGGAGGTGGTAGAAGGAATGGGGAGTTCTTAATGATTTTTTTTTCAGAAAAAACAACAAACGTCATACATTTAATATGTTTTAAATTGCAAATCAGTAACGTTCTTACTTTTCAGGAAAATCAACTTTTTGTAAAGTTGTTAATTTATGTCATAATGTATGGGAGGAGGTAGAAGGAGTGAAACTAATCGTCTAATTTTTTTCGGTCTTACTAATAATTCTAAATAAATATTTAGTGCATAATTTCAGCTAGATAAATTTTATACGTACTGAGTAATTTGGCTTACATTTCCTTAAAAAGTGCAGTTTGTATGGGAGGTGGTTGATGGAGTGGGAGGATTTTAATAATTTTTATACCGTAGATTGATATTAATATAAAAATAATAATTTCCAAATTTCAGATCAATACGTACTTTTCGAGAAAATACGTCAAATCCCGAATTTGTGTCATTTTTTATTGGAGGGGGGTAGAAGAGGCAGAGCGATTTGGCCCGTTCACGAACTTGGCCTTACTCTTGTTTTTTTTTTTCAAAAACGACGTATACAAAGTTTAAACTTTCTAGCTCAATGCGTTCTCGACCTAAAGAGGACACGGACGGACAGACTTCATGACCACTGAAAAGTGTCTTACTTAAAAACAACATTATTGAAAAAAAAACTACTGAAAAACGCAAATTTTGCAATCTTAATGTTATGCAATCCCCTTTTAAAAAAGATTACACAAAAAATTAGTGACAACCGGGAAATGCTAATCTCTAAAGTTTGCTGATACATCACAGGTACGTCAGTGGTCCAACCTAACTACCTATCAATTGTCGAAACGGTGAGCCAAGACAAGGTCTATATGGCTGAGGGTTTGCTCAGTCGCGAACGGTGGACTCCAAATGAGGTAATGAGGTACGAGAGGTCGTCCCTTCATGCGCTACCCGTTGAAATAATATGGATCCAGCAGTTAACAACACAAAACCAACTCAGGTAGTAGATGAAACCCAAGGCCCTGTCTCCTCTGGACGCGTTACTCGTCGTTACTCATCGAACTGTCACGAAGGGCATGAGCATAATCTTCCTTGTCCAGCCGATCCAGACTCTTTTCGATATCAAGAGGAACTGGACCCGCCGAACTTTTGCAGTCAGAAACCAGGGCTTCATGGTGCTGCATGGAGGAGGCTAAAGGAGAACTCCAGCAGAGGCGTAAACCTGCAGAAACCTTGAAACTTTGCACACATCCGATGTCCATTACATCGGTAGTTCCCAGCCCAAATTCATGCATAGTTCCATCAAGTCATGTTGACCGACCATTCAATGAACCATAGGCCCGAATGGCTGTCCGAAACGCTGAAGATGTTAAAATCATGACCAGATGCATCAAAAATTAAAAAATTCCCTAGACACACTTTAGAGAAAATAATTATCAAGATTTAAAAAAAAAAAAATATATTGGAAACTGACTGAGCTATCGTGCCAACACTGTCTAAGAATATAATTTGGAGAAAAACGTGTTTAAAGTTTCTGGTATGTTGAACGTGAACTCCCATTCGAACTTCTTCCTCTTGTATCTTCGTGTTTTTTATAGTTTTCTGCAATATAGTTCTCTGCAAAAGAAATCCAGGGTTTGCGAGCAAAAAAAATACGCAACGCAGCTGTCGGAAGGGGCGCGGAAGTTCGCCAGGTTTGCCGTCCCATTTATTGCTATAACTTTTGTAACGAAGTGGAATTTTCTGACAACTTATTTTTATCAATTCTTAAAAGTGTAAAAAATAAAAATTTGGAAAAGACAAAATATCTTTTTTTTGAAAATTTCAGGGGTATGTGAGCCCTTAAGAAAAACATTGAATTTTTTTTCAATTGCAGAGTTTTGCACAGACGTCCCTCAGATTTTAGAGTAATCGCATGTAATTATCTACGTATCTTCTTGTTTAGGAGCCCAGACGCCCTCCAGTCGTGAAATAGTTCACTCGCTCCTGTAAATGGTAGATATCTACGCTCGACTATTTTGGCAATATCTTAGAACCCTCAGCGGCTAGTTCGCAATGCACTTTGGGATTAACTTGAGCATCATAACTCATCGAACCTAGAAAGTTTCGTCATGAGGCGATCGAGTGCTACCAACCTTTTTGTTTTTACCTATTACGTTGCAAAATCGTAGAGTCGGGCATACCTCAGGGTTCCCTTCTAGGCCCACTATTTTTTAACTACTTTATCAATCACCTTTCCTATAATTTTCTTTTGAACTTATAATAAAAATTTTGAAGAGTTTGAATTGGAACAGAATGAATTATTTCTAATGAATGAATTAAACTTTAAATTAATGCTAATTTCGGCTAAAATTCACCTGACTCATTAAAAGTGCACTTTTTAACTTTCAACGTATAAAATTTAGTGAAATATACGAAGAAAGAAGAAGATCGTCGTTGATACCAAAAAAAGAAGTTTAAATTAATTCCGAAAAACACAAAGTCAGGTGAACAAGATAAATTTCTTTCGATTAATAATCTGGTTAAATCTTCCAAGAAATCGAACCATTCTGCATACAAAAATCGCATGACGATAAAACCCAATCCAATAAAATCCCATCAAAATTTAAATACAATTAAGCAATTGCATAAAACAACGAATACACTCTCAAATAAACAATGTTTCCAAAAAGTTATCAACAAAATTGAAATATTTAGCAAATAAACTGCTTATTACGAGTGAAAATTCAATTTTATTTTATTCCTACAGGGCTTTCTCTCAATACGACCAAACAAACTTGATGCGTTAGATCCTTTGCACGCAGTACCAAATTTAAACAGAAAAATTAAAAAAAAACAGCGTTATGCATTTTGCAATAACTCGTAATGTAATTTCTGCGAAATTGTTGACATCTAAAAAAAATAATAAATGTTTCTAAAAGGCACTCCAATGTGCACCCGCCATAATGAAATTCTCCTCATATCCGTATTGTAGGTATTTCGATATGAAAAATGGAAAAAAATTGCGATGACAGCTCGAGGCATAAAATTTTCTCGTAAAGGGAAAAATATAGAAGAGCTCGGCGTTTTTCCTGCACAACAAAAAAACGAAAATTGTTTATGTGAAGAAGGCGACAGTTTTCTTGTATGTCAGGACATTTATATCCTATGAATTACCGCTCCAGGGCATACTCTGCGAGAGAAACGAAGAAAATTGCAATTCACCACCATGCACCTGATCACGATTTCTATTTTCATATATTCACGTAGATATTTGCTCAGGGTAAATTTTCATAATAAACATTCCCGGGATTTGTAGGTGTAAAGCGGGGCTCTGACGTCGCTAGCGAAATAACACGAGTAAGGCCATTTTCACGCAAGTCCATTTAAAGTTTTCGGATAATAGTACACAGTGCGTTTCTGGAGGCGCAGCAGTGGAGCTGGAGCCGCCCGCTTCGAAAAAAAACATACCTCCATCATTCACACTGTCAGTGGATCGATAAATGGCATATACCTCGTTTAAAACTAAACTTGCGCCCCTATTCTATGGGAGGTATATTATTTTCTCTTATACACGCCACCCGCAAACAGCCGGGAGGACGAAACCGATATGTGTGTGTACAGCTCAAGGAAAAACAAGCTGTACAGATGCGAAGAGAAAGAAGTGCGTGTGGAGCAATGCGTTGGGTGTAGCACAAAGTTTTGCCCACAACTTTTGGTATATTTACTAGACGTCACCCTGTATACATTATCATCGTCATCGTCCTATGACATCCGTATATCGAACCATACCCTATAGTGCATATACATAAAAACCCATTGAAAATTTGCTTATACCCCACCGCCACCCCACAACCGGCCCTATCCTTATAATGCATACAAGGACACGCATTCAAATATTCGGCAAACTGGTTCCGAGAAGGATAGAGAAAGGACGAATATGACAAACCGGAGTTAGCACAGGCAGGCAAGTATTTACGCACCACTACCGACATCATGCAATATACGCATTTTCTGCAAAACGCAAGGGGTTGCACACGCTTTGCGTCGCACGCAAGGACTTCCTCTCTCGCCTATAGAGCGTTCTAGTTTTTGACCGAATTTCATTAGAGAACGATATCACATTATTATTCCGGATCTTAGGATCGATAGTAATTTCGAATGCACACGAAACTAAGCTCTGATTATTTTATGCGTGACCCCATGCTGTGTGCTCTGTAGTATTCCATCAGGTTCAGAAAAATAGGGACTTGTTCGCATTTCAATTTCTACGCACCACATATATAGGGATGCACTGAATTTTTGATTTTTTCTCTCCTATATACTTGTCAAGAGCAGCACGTGCATTACACGTACACGATGAGGGGACGTGTGCAGGGTTGAATCGTTATCCTTGTAATAAATTGAAGAGGGGCGGGGGGCTCGGAAACGAAATCAAATATCAAGAACGAGAATACCTTACAGGATTTTCATTTTAGCAAAATATGTCCTGAGTCGATGATTTCCGCCCGCATCCATCCCTCCCGGAACACAACGAGTTGAGTTGGCTAATTAGAGTATGGTGGAGTAATGGAAATTTCTGAATTTTTTTTTCTATTTTTAATCGAATTTTAAGGGATGTTCGTCCTAGTTGACAGCATGACACGAAATTGTTTTATTTTTCACCAAATGCAAATGATGTTGATGTCCGTTAGTTCTGCATCATATGTCCTTCGTTTGAATTCAATGATCAGGAAACGTGTATTTTTGTTTTAGAGAGAACAGGGGTGCAAGATGAAGGCGAGAGTGACATGATTTTTGTTATGGTTTACTGCATTAGTCTACCCATGCATCTGTTTTACGTGTTGACCAAAAGGATTATATTTGTCGTTTTAGGGAGAAAATCCTGTATGAAATGCGCACTTAGTTGTGGTCCGAATAAAAATCAGTTGGAATTTTCAGTTTTAAAAATTTATTGCGTTCTTAACATACCTGAAAATAAACATAAGAGAACTACAATTACGAGTAAGCCGCAATCATGCGATACTCTAGCTAGATCAACCCTAGCCCTAGAACGAAGTACACCTAAATTTATGTTCAGGGGTACGCAAGAACTTCATGTTGGGGAATGTGTGATACGATATGTGAATAAAGGAGCCGGAATAGAGCTATTCTAGGTGAAATAGAGATTTTTGTGACTTTAAGAAATTATCATGTTTTGTATGGGAGATGGTAAAAGGGGTCACGACATTAAACTAAATTTTTCATACAAAATTACCAAAAATATTTTTAAAATTTAAGCTTCACAAATTTGATAGGTTCTAAGAAAATTGATGTATTGTGTTTTGGAAAATTGTGTAGTTGATATGGTAGGTAGTAAAGGAAAATTTTTGGTAATTTTTACTGAAGTAACTATCAACCATCATCAAGACAAATTTAAAATTTCCAATCCACAGCTTTTATACTAAATAAAAAAAAATCAACTTGTTATAGAATTGTCGAATTGTATCATTTCGTTTGAAAGAAGTTAGAAGAAGTGAAGATAATGCGTTAAATATTTTGGTCTTAATGCTACTGAAACTTACAAATTTTTTTTTTATCTGTATACTACTTTTACCCCCTCCCATACAAATGCATAACTTTGTTAAATGCATTATAAAACATCATATATAAAAACTACAAACCTCCCCTCTCTGCTTCTACCACCTCCCATACAAAAGTCACTATTCAATATTCAAAAGAATTTGAAATAACATATTTTCTGGTACATCAAACTCTTTTCTATTTCATCTAGAGTTTGAGCTTTTCGCCCAAACATATGTTATGTTTATACTCTATATGAAATCTGAGAGTATTATAAGTTTGGCCTAAAGATTGTAACGCCAAGCAATAATAGTCGCACAGAGGCGCCAAAGATACAGAAATATTGTTGTCGCTCAAAAATCTCAAAACCGCAGGCCCGTCCGTCCGTCTCTCTAACTTGTGAATACGTTAAGCTAGAAAGTTCAAATTTCGTACACGTCGTTTCTGAAGATAAAGTAAGGTCAAGTTCGTGAACGGTCCAAATCTACTCACTCTCATACAAAATAACAAAATTTCGCAATTTGACATTAAACAGATTTGCTCGAAAAGTATTAAATCTAAAATCCCCTCCTTCGACCACCTCCCATACACTTTATCTTGAAATGCTCTAAACCAATTTACTCAGTGCATATAAAATTTATCGAGCTGAAAATGTGCACTAAATATTTAATTAAAATTATTAGTAAGACCAAAAAAAATTAGACGATTAGCTTTACTCCTTCTACCCCCTCCCATACAAAATGACACAATTTTGCAATTCGACAAGCATAGATGCTATTGATCTGAAATTTTGAATATATTACTTTTATGATGATTTCAATCTTCTGTATAAAAATTATTTGAGCTCTCCCCGTGCTTCCATTACCTCCCATACAAACTGCACTTTTTCTTAAAATACTATAAACAAATTTACTTTATCCCTACCCCATAAATTCATTATGTAAGTTTCAACGATTATATGAAAAAAACATAGCCGGACTACGATTGGGCGCAAAGCCCAATCATGCAGGACGCAATATGAAAGGGAAATTTTATATAGGGAGTGGTAAAAGAGGTGGCGGCTTTGAGCTAATTTTTTCACTTCACTTACTATTAAAATGTTTTGTACAAAATTTAAGCTTCAAAAATTTTAAAGATACTAAGAAAATTAGTGTGCCGTTTGTATGGGAGGTGGCAGAATGAGAACTTAATGATTTTTTTTCTCAAAAATATCTAACATTATGCAATTAGCATGTTTCAAATTGTAGACCAGTTGCATTCATGCTTTTCAAGAAAATTAAATTTTTGAAAAGTTGTGAAACTATGTTGTATTGTATGATATGATATGATTTCGGGCATGAGGCCGCCGCGGCTGGCGCGTACATGGCGTAATCTGGAAGTCCAATTTTTACACACTCTTCGCAGTAAATCAGGCTGTATTTCGGCAATAACGCGTCGAATGTTGGCTTCCAAGAGCTCAACAGTTTCTCGTTTATCGGCGTAGACACGGGACTTTATGTACTTAGCCCCAGAGAAAAAAATAGAATGGCGGCAAGTCGCACGAACAGTTTACATGTCCATTTCGTGAAATTAATCGAACGTCAAATGTTTCTTTCAGTAAATTAATTGTATCGCGCACTGTGTGGCATGTGGTGCCGTTCTGCTGAAACCAAATATCTGAGACATTAATGCCTTCCAAATGAGACTCGAAAAAGGTAGTAATCATGTCTCTGTACCGCTCACCGATGACTGTAACGTTCTGGCCATCATCATTTTGGCCCGTAAAGCGCATCAAACGGTGACTTTTTCTGGATGTAATGGTGTTTCAACAATGGCTTGTGGATTATTATCGCTCCAAATGTGGTAATTCTGCTTACTGACATAGCCAATTAGCCAAAAGTGAGATTCATCATTATACAACATTTTCAAATGAAATTGTGGATCAATGGCAATGCTTCCTTCGGCCCATTCACCGAATGTACGTCGCGAACGATGATCGTGTGGCTTCAATTCCTGTAGAATTTGATTCTTGTAAGCACGTAAACCACGATCTTTATTCAAAATTTTCCATAAAGTGGATGGGCACAAGTTCTATTGTTTAGCACAATGACGAATTGACACATTTGGATCATCATCAACAGTAAGCTGAACACCATCAATCGCTTGTTGTGTACGCACTGTAGGACATCTTACGGGATGTGTATTATCGTTTAGAGTAAACGTATTGCGAAAACGAACCAATGGTTTTTCGAATTAATCGCTCTGGTCGACGATTACGAGCACCATAAAATGTACGTAATGCCAGATGAACAATTTGCAAACCTTGCTTTAGCGTAAGAATGATGAATTGCCGAACCAAACTAAGAAATCGGCTGTCACAGAAAACAGTGTTGCCAATTTAAAGTTCTCCGGCACTAAAAAAAAAGCTAGGAGTAGCCTAGCAGGTAGCCTGTTGGTCTACAATGCGTGAGTTCAAATCACGGTCGACGCATAATTCCAGCACACTGCCTGCTTGGCTATACCTTGATCATCTCAATCTACGAAAATGAAAAATTCGTAGATAGAGGGTTGCGCGAAGGTCTAACAACCCCTTCCATAATAAATAGTGAAAAAATGTTAAGGAACCTGAAGGTCAGAAGGCCAAGGCCCGATTTGGGTTGTAGCGCCATTGTAGAAGATGTACGATTACGAGCACCATAAAATTAGCCCCAAAACAATCGAGTAGTGTCAAATCGGCTGTCACAGAAAACAGTGTTGCCAATTTAAAGTTCTCCGGCTCTAAAAAAAAACACCCTTTAGTATAGATTGATAGTATTTTATAAGAAAGTGCAGTTTGTATGAGAGGTGGTGGAAGGAGTGCAGGGGGGGAGGGGTTCGAATAATTGTTGTATCGTACATTGAAAATAATACATAGTATTACAAATTTCGAATCGATAGCTTTCATAGTTCCAAAATAAGTCCGTTTTTTTGTAAATTTTTGAAAATGCGTCATTTTGTATGGGAGGAGGTAAAAGGGGTGGTGCGATTTGGTCCGTTCACGAACTGTGAGGTTAAGTTTGTGACTCCCATTGTCAAAGACGACGTGTACACAATTCGTACTTTCTAGCTCAAAAGCGAGAGGGCACGGAAGGACATCCGGTTTTAAGATTTTTCAGTACTAATATGAAAGTCTGCATAATTCATTTCGTTTCTCTCCTAGCCTTATATCTTAGCGTTACCTAATAAACTTATAATTCTCTAAGAATTCATCTAGAGTATAAAAATAATCCTTAAAAAAACGCTTTTCGATTCGATTCCAGATTAAAATCATGTAACACTCATATAATAAATCATTTGATAAAAATAAAATTATATACGCTCATATCAACATCCCGTAATTCACACTCCACCCACAAAAAAATACCCGTCGACCTTGACATAATTCTTACACTTGCAGCAAACTTGATAATCTGCAATATGCGATTTTCTGCGACGCGACGACGACGTTCTCAGACTTATCTTATTAAGTTCTTATTTATTTATTTTTTTTTTACCAAAACACTTTCTTAATGCGCTCTTGAAGTCACCTTGGAACAGTCCCGAGTCCGCGAGTCATAGTCAGAGCAGCACGTGTCCCGGGTTCTCATCCAAAACGCTTAAATAACGAAAATAATTTCGCGAAAATATCGTACAAACCACTACAAAAGTACAAGCGGTAGTGCCTGCGGAATGCATTTCTTGTGTAAGCGTGCAAAAAAAAAAAAAAAAAAATTAATGAAAAATAATCGACAATGACGAAATTGTCCGATAGAGTTCAATTCCGAAGACGAACTGAAGATGTTTGCAAAAGAAAAAATCCCGAACTTGCTCTAAGGAAAAACAAATATGAACGCAAAAGTTGTTATCTGCGTGCGCAGTTCGAAATTGCCGAATGCAACAGAAAATATTTTCGATTGGCGGGAGGGAGTAAGCTAAAAATATGTGCACGCGAAAATGCTTGACATTGAAATTTGTTTTTTGTTTATCGTTGTTTTGTGCATTTCGCCTTTTTGCATCCGCAAAAATTCCATTTATTTTGAGTCTGTCATTGCAGCATTCCCCCCACCCCCACCCTAATCAAAACTGGCGTGGATATCCAACTCGCAATAAATACACAAAGTGCATACATAAAGCGGCTAGAAGACGAAACCTCAGAATTCTCTTACATTTCGCACAGGGCACTTGCATTTTTGCATTCTCTTCAAGTTGCATTGCTCACGATTGGAGCAGACAATACAACGGCGCCCCCACCACTAGCGCGAACCCAATTGCAATACCATCGGTTACTTCGGTACCACCTTCTCGCTATATGTAAAGGCAGAAGTGGGATGCGAAGTGCACAAGAAATTGCACATGCGATGCACTGCGAAACCGATGATTGCACTTCGTCTGCAATAAGCCCCACTCCTGCTATGACCCCCCCCCCCCTCTACTAACCAGACCGGGCAGTGCGGGAAGCGTTTCTTCGGAACCGCCTTTTTGTTTATTTCCACTTGCCGGCGTTTTTATGCCGGTCTCCCAGTTTTTCAAGTTCACACGATGTTGCATAATTTTGTTGGCCGATAATAACAGCAGTAATTCGAAATTCCGGTTAAGCGCGTGTTTAATTTCGCGCTCTTTTTTATGTGCACTTGCTACATGCTAGGAATGGGAATCGACATCAATCTTCTTCATCTTTTTTTGTATTTTGGCGAAATTTCTTACTTTCATAGTTAATATGTGCACTTTCAGCGTGTTGAATGAATTCTGGTAGTAATCACCTAAGATTTGAGTGCAATCCACTGCCAAGGATTAATTTCGAATTTAATTCGAAATAATTTAAAGGTACTAAGCTTGCCAATTCCATCTCACTCGCTAAAAGCACACATTTAAACTTTGAAGTGAATAATTTCACCAAAGTCATCTAAGAAACATAACAGAATTAGAATCATATGATACTCTAGATCAAAGAGTTTATTGTACCAGAAAATCTGTCTTCTCAAATTCTATCGAATAGTGAAAAGTGATTTTTTTATGGGAGGTGGTAAAAGCAGAGAGAGGAGGATTGTAATTTTTGTATATAACACCGCAACATAGTATTACTGAATTTAAAGTTTGTAGCTTTTATAATTTTCGAGGAAATTGAACAATTTTTGTCTGGATTCATGGCATTCGTATGGGAGGTGGCAGAAAAAGTGGGAGGTTCTGGATGATTTTGAATCTGCATATCAACATCCTAATCATATTACTTTGTTACAATTTTAAAGTCGATAGCTCTCATATATTCGAAGGAAACAAACTTTTCTTGTATTTCCAATACGAAAATTTGTACGGGAGGTGGTAGAAGAAGTGAAGCTAAGTTCATATTTTTATTAGCATTTATTGCAATTATTAAGAGATAAATTCTGGCAAAATTTTAAACTTGTACTTTTTCTAGTTTCGATGAAAATCTATTAAATGCAATTACCAAAATTATGCATTTGCATGGGAGGGACTTGAAGGAGTATTCGAATCAAAACCAAAATTTTTCGACATCAATGATATTTGTAATAGTATACTTTTCACAAAATTTAAACTTGATAGCTTTGACGGTTTCGAAGAAAACAAATTTAATTAAAATTCCGAAATTTCACGAAATTTGTAGAGGAGGGGTAAAAAGAGTGAGGTGAAGTTGATAGTTTTTCCAAAATTGATTGTAATTGTAACAAAATTAGTTATGGCAAAAATAGGTTCTTTTAGCTTTGCTAGTTGCAATAGAAATCGAACAAATGTATTTTTGAAAATTATTCATTTGTATGGGAGGTGGTAAAAGGAATAAGGGGATCAGATCAATATTTTTGTAGGTTAATGATATTCACATCATTATACTATGACCTAATTTGTAGGTCAATAGATGAAATGGTCTCGGAGAAAACCCAGTTTAATAAAATTTCGAAATTTAATGAAACTGGTATGGGAGGGTGTAGGAGTGGGCGGATGTGGCCCATTCACGAACTTAAAATTGCTTTTTTGCTAAAAATGACACACAACAACACAGACCGATAGCTCAAAGCGTTCGATTGTTATGTTGTAAACAGGCGGAAAAACAGACGGACAGACAGACGATCACTGGGAATCGAGGTTTTTGAGCGAAAAAAAAAAACATTTCTGTACCCTTGGCGACCTTTTGCAAGCATTATTTAGCGTTACAAACGGTAAGACAAACACAATGTACTCTCAGATTTCATCTGGAGTATAATGAAGTCGGTGTTGACTTTATGTCATAATTAGTCTCATGGTTAATAGCAAAATTACATCACATAAAAGAACTATTATAAATGAGAATATTGAGATGTAACAGAATACTAATACAATGAAGCACACATACTGATACGAATATTAGGCTAAAGCTGAAATATTTGCCAATCTACAATGCAACTAAGCAACTAACCGCAAATTTATTGCCAATCGAAACATTTATATATGCAAATTTATCAAAAACATTTTAAAATAAAAGCGAGAGTCATTACGTCGATAAAAATATCAGGCATGTGCAGTTTCAAGATTTATCGCACAAAAAAAAAACTATCAAGAATAGAAATCGGATCTGCTAGAAAATAAGAAAAACAAATTCCTTTATGTTAAAAAAGGCCAATTGAGTCATTCAATATTATTCACGAAAATTTTTATTTGATTTAACCTCTTGGAACTTTATGACCATTAAAATGTTTTCAAACATCTAGCTATAAATTTTACTTTATTATTCTAATAATAAAGTATTGTGATCGATACAAAAA
This sequence comes from Chorisops tibialis, assembly GCA_963669355.1. Taxonomy (NCBI): domain Eukaryota; kingdom Metazoa; phylum Arthropoda; class Insecta; order Diptera; family Stratiomyidae; genus Chorisops; species Chorisops tibialis. Next base: position 294,235,691 of record OY770262.1, read on the forward strand.
AAAAAAAAATATGCTACCCTAAAATTTTGTTTTTTCGCGTTTCATAACTAAAATACCCTAAAAATAGAAAAAAAAAATCCGTCAGTCCGTACGCCGCACATATGGATTCATATCTCCGAAACCGTAAAAGATAGAATGTTCGTTTTTGGGTGGATTGTTGATTGGGTAAGTGAGCTCCATTACCTATTTTGAGGAGTGTCAGGTGGAAGGGGTAGGCAGGGGAGGGAAAGAGTCCAAAAACTACACTTGCACTACGAATGCAGATTGGAAGCTGAAAATCAGCATAGGTATAGAGAGGGTTGGGTGACAAACTCTAAAAATAATCCAATTTTTTTTATCCATTGGGGTCTGAAAAGGAAGGAAAAAAAACGAATTTTCGACTGATTTATTATTTTTTTTTTTTTCCAAATAACTATAACTTCGAAACTACTTGATGCAAAAAATATTTATTTTAAGACCAATTAGATTGCATACAGTTCCACCATACTCAACTAAAAGGGGAGCCAATAATTGGCCAGAGTGGAGCTTCAGGGCGAGCAATGAAAAACACTTAAAAATTAATATCTCAACTATCTCTTAAACTATGTATGTAATTGAAACTTAAAACTTATATTAAGCTAAACTAGTGAAATACAAGAAAAATATAAAATTTCATCATAATGGTAGTGGGGGAAGTGGTAAATGGGAAGCATTTCAAAAATGGTGCACTTTTAAAAATGTCAAACCATTATATCTCAACATTCAATACCGGTATTAAGTTGAAATTTTGTCAAATTGTAGAGCCATATGATTTATAATTTTCGTAAAATTTTTAGGATGGGGGTATAAGGGGAACGAGGTGGTCGAAAATTTTCACTAATTTTTTTAGGGCTCTGATAAAAGATACAAAGTTAAAATTTTGCACATACGCACATCCATCATCATCTAACCTTAAAAAATGCTTAAAAGTTTAAGATTTTAACTGGTCTAATAAAGTAAATTTATTAAAGTTTTTCCATGAGCTAAGCTCGTGAGGATAGTAATTATTTACATTTTTTCAATATTAACAAATAGTTTGTAAAATAAAAAAATAATAATTTTAATTCAATGAGACAAAAGTGAAGAAAAAGGATAAGAAAGTAAGTACGAACTAGTGCAATTCGTGAATCATTGTCGTGCGCTCCCTCATGTTGATATTGTATAGGGTTTTTATTGCTCGGTTCGGGATTCTTTAGATACATTGCAGTTTAAAATTGAACGTGCAACCCCAGCTTGTTGTGCCATAATTTAATTGGCTCAGAAATAAAGACGAAAGTATGCTTTTTTTAATTTTTCGGGAACATCAGCTCGTATTTTCCTAAATATACTAGCAATCGGGGCCAATTTTCTTCTCACAGCCTCTAGGTGTGAGTCCCAAGATAGCTGTTCGTCGAGGTGAACTCCGAGGTACTTGAAGCTGACAACCCTACTAACAGTTTGTCCGTTGAAAACAATGTTCAGTTCAGTTTCTGGTGGCTTATTGAAGAAAATATAAGTGTTTTTCTCCGAATTAGCAATTAATTTATGCATATTAATCCATACATTGATTTTGTCGAGGTCCTTGTTTATACTATCTTGGAGTGCTGGTCGAGTTGAAGTGTATATTAGCGCTATGTCGTCTGCGTAGAGTGATTTTGGACCATTGAGATTAAGTTTTGCGATTGAGTTCGTGTAAATGTTGTACAGAACAGGACCCAATACACTTCCTTGTGGAATGCCACTAGTAATAAAGAGTGGAGCACTACTAACATTGTCAACCATGACGTATAGAGATCTGGAAGTAAGACAGCTTTCAAACCAGCTGTAGGGTGTCCAACGAACTCCAATCGCGACAAATTTTTTGAGTGGAATTTGGTGATCTATTGTATCGAATGCCTAAGATAAATAAATTAAAACAGCAGCCGTGTGAAATTTTTTATCGCAAGAAGACTGGAGTTTAGTTACATCAAATAATACTCCTTTAGTGTTCAATTAGGGATTAAATCCATACTGATTCTGAGAGATGATTTGGTGAGTCGTTAAGTTTTCTTGGAGTTGATTCTTCACGTTTACTTCTAAAATACCTCCAAAACTTCTACCTCTTCCCATAAAAAAGTATTTTTTCGACCATTTTTAAGAAATTAATTATCATCAAACCATTAAATGCTATCAGCTTCAAATTTTGTACACTTTTAAAAATATTTTGAATAAAAATGCATCAAAAGTTTCAAAATCTCCCCTGCCCTTCCACCGCCTCCCACGCAAAAGTATGATTTCGACTAATTTCAATAAAGCAAATTAAAAGTTACGAACTTAAAATTTTGTATGAACACCTTTCAAAATAAACGAAATAATACTGCAACACAAATTTTGTGATTCCCTTAACTCCTCTACACCCTCCCGTACATAGGTATGGTTCTAAGAATATAATATACATATAGGGTGAGCCAAATACAAGTTTCTTTTTAAAAATGCAATAAAATGAACAAAATTAAATTTTTTTCCATGTATTATGGCTTCATTAGTAAGAACAAACATTCCCATTAATAATGAAATATAACTTCGTTCAAGTGGCTGCCTCGGCTGGCTTCGCAGTAGCGTATTCTGTCACTCCAATTTTCCAAGACCATGTCTATGGTTTCGGGCTGTAGCTCACGGATTGCTTGGATGATATTGGCCTTAAGTGCTTGAATCGTTTCTGAATTGTTGGCATAACATCGGTCCTTCACGGTTTCCGAGAAGAAAAAAGTCCAAATAGGTCAAATCGCAGCTCCGTGGCGGCTAATTGACATCGCCAAACGCCAAAAAACGCCACTGTTTCCGCAACACCTCACTCACTTTGAAAATAAGTTTTCAATATTTCCCAACGTTGTTCAAGTGTAAAGCGACTCATTTCGTTCCGCGGAGGTATGATACTGACTTTCTGTCAAGATTTCGAACGGGAAACAGCTTTCAGTGTCAAAATAATCTATGATTTAAAAAGAAACCAATGGATGACCCACCCTATATGTGGTTCTAAGAATATAGAATTTACTTCGTCAACTTCAACTTGTCCCAAGAATAATAAAGTTGCGCCCGACTTGTTGGCAGATTTTTTATTCTGCTACAAGCATTTTGCAGTTTTCATAAATTCCTTCACCTTAATATTTTTTATCAGTTTCAATATGAACAACATGCAGTTATTTTGCCGCCCGGATCATTTTATTAATATCGCGCCATTCGAAATGAGACTAATGCTCCTTCTTCAATGGCACTAAGCCCAAATCGGGTTTTGGTCTTCTGATCGTCAGATTCTTTCATATATTTATACTCTAGATGAACTGAGAGTATATTGTGTTTGACTTACCGTTTGAAACGCTAAGAAGTAATGCTTGCAGAGAGCCGCCAAGGGTACAGAAATAACTGTTGTCGCTCAAAAAACTCGATTCCGCGTGACCGTCTCCCCGTCTGTCTGTCCGTTTGTTCGTCTGTCTGCCTGTCTGTCTGTCTGGCTGTCTGTCTGTCTGTCCGTCCGTCTGTCCATCTGTCCATCTGTCCGTCTGTTCATCTGTACGTCTGTTCTTCCGTCCGTCTGTCCGTCTATCTACAACATAACTTTGGAACACTGATCTATCGTGCTAAAATTTTTTTTAGCAAAAAAAGTAGTTTGTGAACGAGCTACATCCCCCAATCCTGCTAACCCTTCCCATACAAATCTCATGAAATTTCGAAATTTTTAAGAAATTAATTTTTCTTCTAAACTATTGAAGCTAGCAAGTTGAAATTTGGGTCAAAATATAACGATATACACTATCATTAACATCGCAAAATATTAGTCCGAACCCCTCACATTTTCTACTCCCTCCCATTTAATTGAACTATTTTGAAAAAATCAATTTGTTGATATTCTTTGAAACTAGCAAAGTTGAAATCGTTTCTTTCACAATTATTTTTATTATAAGTGAACTCAGTTTTGAAAAAATTATCTACTTCACTTCACTCCTTCTACCACCTCCCATACAAATTTCACGAAATTTTGGAATTTCAATTCAATTATTTTTCTTTAAGACTGTCGATAGCTTTCGACTTGAAGTTTTGTGGAAATTATATAATTGAAATATGTTATCATTGACGACGAAAAATTCTGTTTTGATCTGTATACTCCTTCTACCCTCTTCCATACAAATGCATAATTTTGGTAAATCCATTATATCGATATTCATTAAAACTAGGAAAAGTATAAACAAAATTAAAGTTTATCATATGATTGGGCCAATTGTTTTTTTAGCTGATTTCTGTAAACATTTTGAAGTTTTTCTTCTCATCGGATCATCGGATTGGAGTGATGTAAACACACATGAAACTACATAACTTCCTTATAAAACTTGTGTCCTCAAAAAGTAATGGAAAGGTTTTCGTACCGCAAATTAACTGTTGGTTACTGCAATTCCTCTTTATCAGTAATTATCTCATAAACCTCTTATAAATCTAATCCAAATGCTATAAAACTCCGCAATTTTCAAAAATACAAAGTTATATTACTTTAGACAGGCTGAATTAGTAAAATAAAATCAATAGAATATCTAGTCGCCGTGCTGCCAGAATGAAAATGGAAAATTAGGCGTTCAGCAGTCCAGATATATTAGTCACATTTATATTTTTTATTTGTTTACCATAACAAAAAAGTTACATAGTTAATTTATCAAGACTTATCTACGACAGCAGTTTTTCCTTGGCAGAATAAGCAAAATAAGGGAGAGTAGAATAGGGAGGTCAAGGAGGGTACCATTCGTTCTGAGAAGCCAGTGTTATTCATGCATGTTTGAGATCACGTACAACGCCGATCAATTTCGTAGAACCATATAATGTTTTGATTAACATGGTCACTTAATTCCACGGACCTCCACGAACACGGATTGTATTTTGGACGACAATCAAATACGCGAGGATGACTTCTATATCGAATTGAAAGTTCGATATTCAGAGTGGTAGGTGCGAGACCTTTCTAACATATTTTCCGATCTCTGGGTCATGACACTCGACTTGATTAGCGCAATTTCACGCCGAGAGTCGAGGAACAAGTTCCAAGAGTATTCTCTGCCTGCGACATAACAAGCAACTACTGTGTAAACACCGAAGCGACCTCAACCATGATTCCGACATATTGGATTGCCTTCTTCTATTTCTACAATAGCACTACAGCCCGAATTGGACCTAGGCCTCCTAGCTTTCAGGTCCCATAAAATCTTCTTCTTCAATGGCACTACAGCCCAAATAGGGCTCTGTCCTCCTAACCGTAAGGTTTCTTAACATTTTTTTTGTTATGAAAGAGTTGTTAGTACTTCGCACCCCCCCTTCTTATTGCTTAGAGAAACCCAGAGAACATATCTCTGACTCGCGCTAATAGATTTAAATTTCCATTTTCCTTATTTTACTAAAATGATAATAACTTCCGCCCTCCGATGACCATCATCATCGAAAATAATCCTGATAAGTTTGTCGATGCGGTCGATCCTTTCGAACCACTAAAGCACCTTTTTGTTCAGGTTTTCTCGAGTTATCGTCGAGACGTACAGACCTACGTAGGAAGAAGCCCTGTGACCTAAAATAATGGAAATCCTCAAAAAGTGAAAAACAGGATTTTTCGTAATCACAATTATTTCAGAAATTGGAAAACTAAGAAATGCAAATGGACTTGAGCTATTAAGAAATTATTCCATAAGTGTCTTGGAACTGCAAAATAAAATCATAAGAATCAATTTTTTCCAAACCACCCACACATGCATATAAAAGATTTCATAGGTGTTGCCGTTCTCAGAACTGGATGTCTTCATTATGAAAAGCCATTAACTCATTTCCATACCGCTCTCACACCGCTCTTGCGTGTCGCAAAACACTATAAATTTTCCTATTAAAGAACAATCTAATCGCTAAATCTTGTGCTCATCAAAAAAACACCTCCAGTGTTTGAGCTTGCAAAAATTTTTTTTCCAGTTTTGTTTCTAAAATTTTCGCAAATTTTCTGAATCGTAAAAAGTATATAAAGTGAAATATCCAAGTACGTACATAGTTGCCTATCGGGGAACTCTCCCCTACCAACCCCGTCAACTTTTCAAGTGCACTAGCATGCAACGTGAAGTCGAAAAGCGGCGCAGTTTTTGTTCACCAATTTTCCGAATTTTCGATAAGAATCCGCCATACCGGAAGAAGTCTGTTAGTAAGAGTAAAAACACCCACCCGGCCCCCCAGCACACCCGCGCTAACTTTAGGTTAGTCTTGAAAAAATTTGCAGTCGCAATTGTTGGCAGCAGCATACATAGCCCTGCTGCAATATTGAAGTGGAGCGTGGGCGACGACTGGGATAGAGGTTGGTGGAGGGCGGTTAGGACAAGTGTATGGAATGTTATTTAACAGGATTCATCGCAGTTTTGTAAGAACGGGCCGAATAGTGGGTGGCTGGGTGTTTATTTCGTAAGGGCTGGAAAATTCTGCAGTCCGCAGTGAAAGTTTATGCGCATCGGAGCGTGTATTTTCCATCGATTTACCACCACTGCAGCGCACATTGTAGGCAAAGTTATGCATGCATATGGTGGTAGCAGAGAGCTAATGCTGAAACAACTTCTGCAAAACCTTGGACTTGATGTAGTAGAGAGCTTATCCAGACAAGGTAAAACTTTTTTTAACTTTTCATATATAGTAGATCTTATGTATAATTTTCGTTTTTTTTTTTATAGAGTAACAAGGCATTGCAGAAGGGATGGTTCTGTGACTAGTCATTCGCGTGACGCTATGAAACCTTGCTTCGCTTATTAAGAAAAATGGAAATAAGAAGAGCCACCATTGCATGAGAGCTTAGGTAACCTTACGGTTGCGAAATGGAAAGTGAAAACAGTGAAAGCCTAGGTTCGCCCCCAACTCTCCAACCTTTTTGGGTTCGGTCGTCTCCTTGCAGATGTTTTATGATCTTGTTGTGAATTTGTTACTCTTTTTGCATTGAATCGCGGTAGCTGTTCCGTCTGAGACATTCATTAAAAAGCTCGAATCGCAGTGTTTTAACGCTTCTACGAAAAAATTTGCCTAGAAGCGAAAATTTCATTCGAATTTCTTTTGTATTTGCCCAGCTCGGGGTTGCTGCTTGCATGCAGCAATCGTGCAACTAAAATGAAAATGAAAGACAAAAAAAAATAACAAAAATGGCAGAAGAAATTAACAAAACGCCTGGTCTGATTCGAATGAATTTTAAGGATGGTTTTTGCTCGTAGGGTTTGTATTTCGTATATGCGTCATTGAACAGCCAGAGTCTGAGAAATATGCTTGATGATTGCATTTCCCGAAAAATAGACGGAAAAACAGCGATGGGGTTGGTATGACGGGGGCTTTTCCAAAAACGAACGGACGAAAACTTGAACTTGAAAATTGAACAGAAAACGAGAACGTAAAATAATTCTGACAACGCTTTTAGAACGTTCTAGAGAAGGAATACAGTCTTTGCTTATTTACGGCATATGCTTCATATTTTTTATACAGCGAACTACCTATATACCCGATTTTTTTTTTTTTATTATTTTACTGCAGATTTTCTTTCGATTTTGTCGTTTTTCGTGCCTTATATAGAACAGATGAGTAAACTTTGTATTTTTCTTAATTCAGTTGATTTTATTTATTTCATGTCAGACGTTGAATGATACAATTTTTTGAAACATACGATAATTGTTTAAAATAAAATGAATTTAGAATGTCAAATTACGATACGGCTGCAAAATTTAGGATATCGCCCAAACAACAAGAACCTTCACACAAACCCTGCATTGACACGCGTCGTTTCGACATGATTACAGCGAAACATCAAATACCATCATAGTTTTCAACAAAGCTGACTTTATCTGAGCAATATTAAAATTAAAATAAATATTGCTATAGTTAACGTTAAAGGCCCGTGAAATGGAAGTTATCGGATCGTCTTGCCCGTAATTAGTTCGATGGAATGGAATGTCAAGAAGTACGTAGTCTCTCAAGGTTCGCTAGGGTATTTTGAAGAAGACAGCTCCTAGCAAGAGCGATTTAACCTGAAATTGATTTAACTGCAACTGCAGTACTAAAAAAAAACTTGCCTATCTTCGAGTAACACTAACGAAAGCAGTTGAAATCGTTCTTAATAAGGAGAAAGACATATTGCATCTGACCAGGGAAGACCCTTAAGAGTAAACCTTAAAAATCTTCGCTGTACAGACTCGCTTCTTATGACTATCGTAATAAGGAGTCCAAACGGGGCAAGCATATTCAAGAATTGAACGAACAAAAGCACAGTAAAGTGTCTTTGTAATGTAAGGGTCAAGCCCCAAATGGAGTTAGCATTGATAACAACACAGTCAAGATGGTCGTCGAAGGTAAATTTTTCATTAAATAGTACACCTAAAGCGCGTACTTTGTTTAATTTATGTAAAGCAATTCCCTCTAAAACATAGATAAATTCAAATGGATTATTTTTTCTTGAGAAAGATGCCATGATACACTTTCCAACATTTAAAGGCATACAGTTTAAAGTACACCAGTCAAAAAATAGCTTTATGTCATTTCGCAAAAGTACATAATCGTTCGATAGTACGAAATATTTTTGCATCATCAGCATATAAAAGAATATTTGAGTTGAACATTTGAAATGAACGAACTCACGTCGATAAAAAAAATAAATAGAAGTGGACCTAGGTGACTATCCTGAGGTACACCAGAAGTATTTGGAGTAATCGAAGAGACAACATCTCGAAATTGCATTTGTTGGGTGTGATCCACGTAGTAAAAACAGTAGGGAATCCTAGTGAGCAAAGCTTGTAGTTGTGATTAATTTTATCAAATGCTTTGCTAAAATCTATAGTCAGCTTGTTGACGCTGGAATCGAAAAATTTGAAAATTCCAGCTGGTTTTTTTTTGTGGATTTACCTTTGGTGAACCCGTGTTGGGTTGGGGTAATTATTGATTTACAATGAAAGTACATTACGTCACAAACAATTGCCTCGAAAAATTTTGAAATACTAGACAGCCTAGCTACAGGTCGGTAATTACATAGGTCGTTCCTTCTGCCTTTCTTGAACAGGAGAGCTATTGACGAGTATTTCCATAAGATTAGGAAAACCCAACAACGAAGAGAAGCGTTAAATAAGGAACTAAGTGGAGATAAATGTGCAGAGGAGCACCTTTTGAGCACAACAGACGGTATTCCATCAGGGCCGCTATCAATAATCTCAGCAATGTTAATGAAAAACTTCGATATAGTGGGCTCAACAATGATATCCCTCATATCTAGTGTAGTAGAGGGAAATTTTTTCAAGCAGTTAGAAAAAAAGAATAACCAAGAAACGCTTAGTTTATTATGCAACGTGTTAGGCGATGAAAAATGATTTCGCAAATCATAACCACAACGTTAACAGCGGTTTGACCGGCCACAAATATTTCTGACAAATATTTCAAAGACAGTAGCGATAAATTTAAAAAATATTTGGCATAGTTTTTCATAAATTTTGTACACGTCGTTTTTGACAAAAAAGTAAGGACAAGTTCGTGAACGGGCCAAATCGCTCCACCCTTTCTACCCCATCCCATACAAAATGACAAAATTGCGCAATTTGTCAATAAACGGATTTGCTCGAAAAGTATAAAAGCTATTGGTCTTAAATTTGGAACATATTACTTTTATGATGATATCAATCTACCATATAAAAATTATATGTGTCTTCTCCCTCCTTCTACCACCTCCCATACAAACTGTACTTTTTCATGAAATACTCTAAACCAATTTACTCAGTGCGTATAAAATTAAGTGAGCTGAAATTGTGGACTAAATATTTATTTGGAATTATTTGGAAGACCAAAAAACATCAGACATTTAATTTCACCCCTTCTACCCCCTCTCATACAAAATGACACAATTTCGCAATTCGACAAAAAACGGATTTTTTCAAAAAGCATGAAAACTATTGATCTGAAATTTAGATTATATTATAGGGTGTACAACTTAATAACCGGAATTTTTTAGCGAAATTTGTTGCTTTATTGTGGAAAAATCTTACAATATATTTCATTCAAAGTATTGTCCATCGGAAGCTACAACATTTCCCCATATTTCAGGCAGTTTATGAATTCCTTCCCAAAAAAATTGCGCCGGCTTGGCGGCCAAAAACGAATCTATCCAATTTCGGATGCCTTGCTCTGAAGTGAAGCGTATTCCGGTTAGGGCGTTTTGCATCGAGCGAAATAAATGAAAGTCAGACGGAGCAAGGTCCGGACTATAAGGCGGGTGGGCCAAAATTTCCCATCCACTATTTTCCAAATAGTTTTTCACGGGTCTTGCAACATGCGACCGAGCGTTGTCATGATGAAAAATTATAGCCTCGTGTCTGGTCGCATATTCCGGGCGTTTTTCGATGATTGCACGCTTCAAACGTATTAATTATGTTCGGTACAGGCCACCTGTGATTGTCTGACCCACTTTCAACAACTCATAATATAACGGCCCCTTCTGATCCCACCAAATACACAGCATAACCTTGGCGCCATGGATATTTGGCTTCGCCGCTGATTCGGCTGGTTGGCCGGGCTTCACGTATGACTTTTTGTGCTTGGGATTGTCATAACGGATCCATTTTTCATCACCAGTCACGATCCGATGCAAATATGATTTGTTTTTATGGCGCGCAAGCAGCATTTCAGACATACAGAAGCGCCGTTCAACGTCTCTCGGCTTCAACTCATAGGGGACCCAATAACCTTGCTTCTGAATATATCCGGCGGCTTCCAAACGTTTCGAAATGGCTTGCTGAGTCACTTCCAACGATTTGGCAAGTTCGCCTTGCGTTTGACACGAATCCTCATCGAGTAGCGTCTCCAATTCTTTGTCTTCAAACTTTTTTGGCTGTCCTGGGCGTTCTTTGTCTTTGATGTCAAAATCAGCACTTTTGAAGCGTTGAAACCATTCAAAACACTGTGTTTTCGCTAAAGCATCGTCGCCATAAACTTTTACAAGCAAACGATGACTTTCCGCAGCAGTTTTCTTTGCAAAAAAATGACCCAACAGAACCTCCCGCAAATGCTGTCTTTTTCTCCAATTTTCGAAGTTATTCATCGTGAAAAATAATAATGATGCACACAAGATAAAATTGTTTTGTTGACTGATTTTGATAGCTGTCAAATGTACCTTCAAAATGACATATATATAAAGTTCGAGCTTTCACAATATTTGTTAGTACGGACATCTAGCGTCAAATTCCGGTTATTAAGTTATACACCCTATACATTTATAATAACTTCAATCTGCTGTATAAAAATTAGTTGAGTCCTTCCCTTCCTTCCACCACCTCCCATACAAACTGCACTTTTTTATGAAATACTCTAAATAAATTTACTCAGTACGAGTGAAATTTGTCGAGCTGAAATTATGCACTAAATAATTATTTAGAATTATTAGTAAGACCAAAAAAATTAGGCGATTAGCTTCACTCCTTCTACCCCCTTCCATACAATGAGACACAATTCAACAACTTTACAAAAAGTCGATTTTCCTAAAAAATATGAATGCTACTGATCTGCAATTTAAAATATGTCAATTAAATTATGTTTGCAGTTATTTCTAAGAACATCATTAATACCACCTCCCATACAAACTGCATAATTTCACTAAATCCAATACACTAATTTTCTCAGTACCTATTAAATTTTTGAATTCTAAACTTTGTATAAAACATTTTGATAGCAACCTTAGCGTGATGTGAAAAAATTAGTTCAATGTCGTCACCCCCTCTACCACTTCCCCTACAAAATTTCTTAAAATAAAAAAAAATCTCTTTCATCTAGAATATCGCACGATTGGGCTTTACGCTCAGTCGTAGTCCTAGTATGTTTATACTCTAGATGGAATCTGAGAGTATTATAAGTTCGCTCTAAGGTTTGTAACGCCAAGAAATAAGGCTCGGAGAAAAAAATGATGAATACAGAAGTTAATATTATCACTCAAAAATTTCAAAACCGGATGTCCGTCCGTCCGTCCGTCCGTCCGTCCGTCTGTCCGTCCGTCTGTCTGTCCGTCTGTCCGTCCGTCTGTCCGTCCGTCCGTGCGCTCTCTAGCTTGAGAACGCGTTGAGCTAGAAAGTTCAAATTTTGTACACGTCGTTTTTGACAAAAAAGTAAGGTCAAGTTCGTGAACGGGCCAAATCGCTCCACCCCTTCTACCCCCTCCCATACAAAATGACACAATTACGCAATTTGACAATAAACGGATTTGCTCAAAAAGTATAAAAGTTATTGGCCTGAAATTCAGAATATATTACTTTTATGATAATGTCAATCTATCATATAAAAATTGTGCGTGTCCTCCCCCTCCTTCTACCACCTCCCATACAAACTGTACTTATCATGAATTACTCTAAGCCAATTTCCTCAGTGCTTATAAAATTCAGCGGGCTGAAATTGTGCACCAAATACTTATTTGAAATTGTTAGTAAGGTCAAAAAAAATGAGATGATTAACTTCACCCCTTCTACCCCCTCCCATACAAAATGACACAATTTTGCAATTTAACAATAAATGGATTTACTCAAAAAGTATAAAAGCTATTGGTCTCAATTTTGGTATATATTACTTTTTTAATGATTTAAATCTACAGTACAAAAATTATTTGCTTCCTCCCTTTCCTTCCACCCCCTCCCATACAAACTACACTTTTTCCTGAAATGCTCTAAGCCGATTTTCTCAGAACATATAACATTTGTTGAGCTCATATTTTGTAATAAATATTAAATTAATATTATTACTAAGATGAAAAAAAAAATATTTGATTTGCTTCACTACTTCTATCCTCTCCCATACAATATGACACAGTTTCACAACTTCACAAAAAATCGATTTTCTTGAAAATTATGAATGGCACTAGTCTGAAATTTAAGGGATGGCAATTTTATAATATTCCTAGTTATTTCTGAAAAAATCATCAAAATCCCCCCACTCTTTCTACCACCTCCCATACAAACTGCACATTTTCACTAAATCAAACTCACTAATTTTCTCAATTCCCATTCAGTTTTTGGAGTAAGCATTTTGTATAAAACATTTTCATAGCTACTTTAGCATGATGTCGAAAAAATTAGTACAATGCTATCATCCCTTCTAACACTCCCCATACAAAATTTCTTGGGATCACAAAAAATTCTATTTCATCTAGAGTATCGTAAGATTGCGCTTTACGCGCAATCGTAGCCCTGTTATGTTTTTATTTACAAATTGCCCTTACTTTATGGTCACTATGTACAAACTGAGACTACGCTCCGTTTTATAAGGTCCCCCCCACATCTCATTTGACCCTTCCACCAGTGCCTATCACACATGTATATCAAATTCTACATCTACAATGGCGCTACAGCCCAAATCGGACCTTGGCCTCCTGACAGTCAGGTTCCTTAACATTTTTTTTTTTTATTATTACTTGTTGTAGAAGGGTTGTTAGCCCTTCGCACAACCCTCTTTCTACGGTTTTTTCATTTTCTTAGATTGAGGTGACAAAGGTATACCCAAGCAGGCAATGTGCCGGAATTATATTTTGCGCCGGCCGGGATTTGAACTCACGACCTTCGCATTACGAGACTCACACACTACCTACTAGGCTATACCTTAGCTATGTATATCAAATTGGGTTTAATTAATTAAGGTGCAGCAAACATTAAACCTGGAGTGGACAAAATTAATGTACAATATAATAAACCACGGACTAAAATCTTCAATAATCATAACGTACAACGCAGATATTCACAATTTCAATACACGGAATGCAACCTTAATAAGAAATCGAAATTGAAGGACGAATCGACTAAGGAAGGGTCCCATCTACGAAGTAATACGTTATTACAACTCCTTGCCAATCTATATTCGACAAGCAAAGAACATCAAGTGCCTCAAGATCGCAGCAAAGAATTTCATACAGCAATCGTGAATATACTAAATTGACTATGCATTACCCACTATTACTTATATAACGTTTTCAGGATATTACGAAAATTTCCCTTCGTAATTGTGGACAAATAAATAAATGTTTTATGTTAAAAAAAAAGGTAAATTTTACTATAGTAGGTTATATTAAATTAAATTAAGCAATTTATTATGTAATTAATTATCTTGTTATGATAAAAAAAATAATACAAACTGCACAACCTCACGGAAGACAATAAACAAATTTTTTACTTCAATCCAAAGCTGTTTCATGATAAAAACGAAAGGTTTCATAATAGTTTTCGAAATGGGAGACCAATGTTATACAAATTTTCGTGTTTAATTCATTATCGTATTGAAAACATTATGAAACCAAGTCGTTTTCTTCGAGCCTTTTTCAAAATTTAACATTCAACTATGTTCAAATGGAAAAATTTAATAAACTCAGCTAAAAAAAACCTTTGGAATTGTGGTTAAGAATTGAAGGGACCAAGACATACACTCCGCAACAAAAAGATACGACACCCCTGAAATTTTTCCGATTCTCTGAACTAATGGGTCATGTTGTAAAATTCGTTTATCTGTTGAAAAGAACCTTTACTAAGAAATCTATATGAGTGATCCTTTCACCAATCGATTCATTCTTCCAAGAATTTTTCTACATTTATTGAAAAACTGGTGCGAAAAAAGATACGACAGGAGAGGTGCATTTAACATCTGGTGTTCAAATAGTCAACAGGTTTACAAGTGTTATTTCTTCTGTAAATTACATCTTTGTGCAGTGTTTTGAGTATTAAGGATTCTTTTTGTGCTAAATATTTGATTAAAATGGGTCGTGGGAGAAAACTTATTGGCAGTGAAATACAAATTACTAAAATAGCAAAAATATTAAACAGAAGTAGGAGTGCTATCGCGGCTTTACTTCAAGACTTCGAAAATTATGGAAAGAAGAAAATTTGTGGAAGACCTCGAGCGATTAATGATCGGGATGCGCGTGCAATTTTGAGAGTAACGTCAAATTCTGCAGGAACTGCGAGACAAATTCCAGAAAAAGCGGGTGTACAGACAAATGTACGCAACGTACAACGCGTCATACAAAACGCAAAGCATCTTAAACGGAAAAAACTAAAAAGAAAACCGCCGCTTACCAAGCAACACATAGCAAATAGAATGAAGTTTGCACAACAACACCTTAGATGGAAAAATCGGTGGCGACAAGTAATTTTTTCGGATGAAAAAAGATTTTCATTCGATGGAGTTATTATTTTCACGATTTACGGAAAGATGAACTCTATATTAAACGAAGATTTAGGCTGCTATTGGCTGCAACGGAAAAACCAATATACGGTTTATAAAGGGGAAAATGAACAGCAAAGAATACATTAAATTATTGGAGGAAGAAATACCGAATAACGCGGAGAGAATTTCGAGAAGAAATTATATTTTCCAAGAGGATAATGCAGTAGTACACACAGCTCGCACAGTAAAGGGATTTTTCTTCGCCAAAAATATAAGCGTCCACGAATGGCCGGCAAGATCACCAGAACTGAACATCACTGAAAATATCTAGGGACAATTATCACGAACAGTAGTATATCGAGGAAACAAGCAGTATGCAACAGTTAGGGAGTTGGAAAAAGTAATTACAACTGCTTGGGTGTTATTTCCTTGAAAATATATAAAAAGTCTATATAAATCTTTACCTAACCGAATATTAGAAGTAATAAAAAACAAGGGAAAAAAAACACGCATTATTAATTAAATAAATATTTTCTATTTTTTTTTCACACATTACTTGGTTTAATTTTAAATTTCTTACCCTGTCGTATCTTTTTGTCGCACCCGTTTTTCAGTAAATGTAGAAAATGGAAAAGTTAATCATTTGGTAAAAACATTACACATCACTCGGAATAAAGGATCTTTACAACAGGCAAACAAATTGTACCACAAGTTTCATCAGTTTAGAAAATCGGAAAAATTTCAGGGGTGTTGTATCTTTTTGTCGCGGAGTGTATTTCCATATCTTTTTTTTTTTTTTAATTTCAAGTATCACTTTAAATCCATTTTGGGGGATTATATAACAAATAACGGAAACTTTACAATAAAATTTGCATTTTCTGCAGCTCTACCATATATGTAATCGAACCTTTGCATTAACAAAAGCTAAGACTGTGGGGTCTGCCTTCCCACTAGATTTAATAGAAATTGCAGCGATTATCTCCACACCTAGAGTATTTTTTATTTTCAGGTCAAAAAAATCTTTCTACTTAGAACAAAAACCCTACAAGATACAATATACAAAAAAAAACAAAGAACAAAGGCACAATAGAATCACATAAAAACATATTTTTGATGCATTTTATTCCCACCGAAACCAGAAAAAAAAAAATCAAAATTATACGAAAAATTTCAAATTTATTATAGAAAAACAAAGAAAAGAAAAATTTTGGCTGTTGCGTCTCGGTAATTTCTTTTCTTTAAAGAGAAAATCGCACCGTGAAAAAAATGCAAGTAAATAGGAAATGGAAAAGAAATTAGAAATATATTCGTTCCGAAGCAATGTAGGGGTCCTCCTCGTCTCCATTATCATCAGCGCCGCAGCCGCCGCCACCGCGACTCTAACGCCGCGCAAACCTAACAATTATTTTTTCTACGCCGAACGAAATGCATACAATTTTACGGTTCAGTTAGTTCAATTTAAAATGCTGGCAGGGCAAAAAAAAACGCGCGTTGGAATATAAGGCGCGCAATGGGAATTACTAGAAAACGCAACAATAACAAAAACAACATAACGAATCTAAGAAGACCCTACCACCAAATTACAGTTATACTGGGCAAACTTGTAATATCATAGACCCCCTCCCTCCTCCCCCCCCCCACAAAAAAAAACCTATCATTCCATGCTTGTTTTTGTCTTCCAGGTTATTTTTTCGCTTTTTGCGGTTCGACTCACCTTTTCAGGTGAACCCACCGAAAATCGCGGCAGTGCACTAAGCAATGTTGGCGCGCATAACAACTAACTATCTGCACTTGTGTGTACGAACGAATGCACTGGGCTCTCTATCCGGGAAATTCTGCCCATTTGGAATACAGAGCGAGCCACATAGTGTTCCTATGCATGTGGGGTTCTAAGACTTTACCTTCGAGGTTTTTTTTTTTGTAATTCATTGTTTTCACCTTTAATTAGGTGCAATCAAAAAACGTCAGGTTGTGGATTACGAAAAGAATTACCCATTCGTTACTGCGAGGCGTAGTTTTCGGTTTGATTGTAATTAGTTTGTTTTTTTTTTTTTTGACGAAATGGGGGGCAATAGCATTTTGTGCATAAGATCTTAGAAACGCACCTTTAAGAGGCATAAAATTCGGTTTAAAAAAAAACGTTCGGCTATACCTCGACTATGAACTCGGCCCTAAGTCAGCGAATCACGTACAATGCAGTATGACGTGAAACAAAGACGACGAAGAAGAAAATTCCACACGCAACCTTAGTAACAACGAACGTCTTTTTTGAGACGGAAGAGAACTTGATAATTGCATTTCCCACAGGTAAGATGGCCTTTTTCGTCTTCTAACGGTACCCAGTACCGCGATCAGTTCGCATTCACATCACTCATCTTCTGATGCAATTTGTTACTAACTGAAGAGAAAAAATCCACGTATAATAATATTGTTCTGAATTGAACGCATGACCAGGAAATTTTTGATGAGTTCTTTTGAATTTGACCGCCAAAATCGTCCATTGTTTTGGTGCGGTGGCCCAGTTACCTTATCGGAAAAACGTTTTTTCCCTCTTCTTCTTTTCGTTATCAATACCGTGCATCATTAGAATCGGGTCGACAATATATTGTAATAATAATAATAAAAAAAAAAATATATGCTTTCCTTATGGGAAAATGTGATTTTCGTCTGCTTTTCTAATTAACTTTATCGATTTATGTTGTTTGGTTTGATTTTTGATAAAATTCTCTGAGTACTCTTCAGCTTGGTGGTCGAATGGTAGTAAGGGTCACAGAGCGTAATCGATATCTGGTACATGACGTAGCGTAAATTCTGTGAAAATTCCACTGTGAACAACATCAACAGCTCCTATATCCACCTCCTCCCGGTGACAGCCGGGTGTTTTGTTCAACATATCAGACGGAGAAGAGTGAAGGCCAGTTTTCCGCGCCTCTAATCGAAATTCCATCCAGACTGGCCCTCCAAGTTTGGGGTTGGGCGAAACGCTGGCGTTTCCTTGGAAAAAACTCCCGTGACCAGGAACCCGAATTACAGCCTCGGATTGGACGGATCAAACGGCAATTAATCTTTTGAATCTTGGAATGTGCGTTCACTCCATCGATGTCTCGGAACAACATCAGCATCCCCGCTCTTCAAGAAACGAAAAGGTTCGCAAGCGAAGTTAACGATTGCAGATCTTGCAGATCTCACACGATCTTTACGAGCGGCAAAAAGCAAGGAAGCAGAGAATTCGGTGTCGCCCTTGCGGTAGATAATGCATTCAAACAACTCGTTACGAAATTTATACCGATCAACGAAAGAATCTACTTATTCCGCTTTAACTGCCATGGTCCTACAGAGAGAAAGATGATGCCATTAAACACGAATTCTATGCCCGACTTGACAGCACTTTTGACGGGTTGCCCTCCAATATCATCAAAATTCTAATAGGAGACTTCAACGGTCAAATTAACAGGAGGACATAGCCTCCATAATGAAACGAACGACAATGGCCAGACTTATTGACTTCGCCAGCAGTAAGAACCTAGTCATAAGCTCCACCTGCTTCCTGCATAGAAATATCCCTGAAATGACGTGGTCTGCATCAGATAGGCACACCTTCAATCAAATTGACCACGTTCTCATTGAAAAAAGAGGCTGCCTCCAGGATTTAGATGTCAGGACTCTACGTGGTGCGAACTGTGACTCAGATCATTTTCTTGTTCGAGCTAAATACCGCTGTCACATACCTAACAAGGGCCACACTAAAAGGAGCTGGGCTCCTAAGCTCAACGTGCAAAACTGAAGGACGACACAACGAAAGTTCAGAGTCTTGCAGGATACCACGACCGATATTAAGCTTATTTTTCCTTGTTTTTCTCCGAAACTAATAAACAACGACTTGAAGATTGTTTTAAGTCGAAAAAAAAATCATGCAAATTTAAAAGCTAGAAATCAAATTCCACCCTTAATTTAAACAGACGACTTTTATTAAAGTTCGATTTGTATTTTCAGGGTACAGTAGTTTCTGTCCGTGCAAAGACGTTTATCGAACTGTATTTAGTCTGAATATTTCAAATAATTTTGGCAATAATGTGTATTATAAGCTAAGGTGTAGCCTAGTATGTAGCGTGTTAGTCTACAATGGGAAGGTCGGGAGCTCAAATCCCGATCGATGTATAGTTCCAGCACACTGTCTGCTTAGATTTACCTTGGTCAGTTAAATCTACGAAAATGAAAAAAAGACAGCAATCCTATCTTTAGAGGTATCTCAAATGCGATCAAAGCTCATGTGGGATTGCCTTCAATGGAACAAAGGAATGAAAACAAAATATCCCTCATGTGGATCCCGGTACTCAGTGATTTTGAGGGTAATGAACAAACTGAGAAAAGGATCCGAATCTGACTATGAAAGTCCCTTCTTGGGATACCACTGGATACCATTAAGTACCGGATATGCATCCAAATTTGGCGAAAATCAGAGTATGCCCCTTACTGGGACTTGTTACCAGACAATTCGCCGTCATTCAGCAAAAAGAACTGAAAATCTGGAATTCAACAGAAACCGGACTAAGCTCTCAATGGGTATGCTGGACACAGTCATATGAAGAAACATCTTCATAGAATTGGATTTTTCTCTGCAGAATGTGCAAGGAAGAGGAGGAAACACCAGAGCATATTCTCTGTGAACGTGAACCACTGTTGAACAAAAGACTCCTTCATTTCGATCAACGATTAATGAACCCAAGTGAATTATTGACCAGTCCTCTACGTGGTGTCCTAAGCTTTATCAATAGTACAAAACGCGGTGAGGAACTCTAGGATCATACAAGTCCCTAAGAGCAAAAAGAAGGAATTGCTTCTGGATTGACTCAATTTTGTTGCTGTACAACTGGAAAAAGGGGTCTCAAATGGGACATACATATTCCAGAAGAGGGCAGACAAGAGAACAGATTAAAGATTTGGTGACTCATACATTTTTGAGCTCTTAGGCTCTTCTCTTAATAAACCCAAGAAGTTTATTTGCTTTTGAAATTATTCGATTGTAGTGAGATTTGAAGCACAGTTTATTGTCCAGTAGTAAGCCAAGGTCCTTAATTTGATTAACTCGGTGTAGTTGTGTTCCACTTAGTTCATGGTGATATGGGGATATTTTATTTATTTATTTATTTATTTATATATATATACGGAACAAGCCCTTAAACTAATACAGATTATGTACATGGAAAAGTAGAGTAAACAATAAAACTAATCATTAAATAAGAAACATTATAAAATCAAAGGAGGTATAAAAATCAAATAATAAATATGGGAAGTGTGTATTATGCATGTACCACTCTTATAATTTCGTTAATGCTAGTATTAAAAAAATCTAGTGAATCAGAAAAGTTGTTAGCAGTTCTCATTAATCTTGCCGTGGGACCGTTCTGTCCATAGCGGGTGATATGACGACCGACATAAAATAAATCCGTTGAGCGGGATAAGTGACTTGGAACTCTAAAGTTTAAACCCTCAAGTAAAAGCGGGCAATCCAGGAAGCCATTCAAAACTCTATATAAGACGATAAGATCTGACTGCACACGACGAGTAGAAAGATTAGTGAGGTTAAGCAGTCTGAGTAAGGAGTCATAGTCGATGTCCTCCATTCGAATATGAAGTTTAAAGCCGATATAACGGAGAAATTTATGCTGAATCGTTTCGATATTTTTTGAGTGAATTAGGAAACATGGATTCCATAGCTCAGATAAGTACTCAAGTTGAGGCCGGACTAAAGAGCAATAGAGCATTTTTATGGAAAAAATATTCGTGAAATCCAGACTATTCCTAATTATGAATCCCAGCATTCTTCGAGCGGAATTGCATATTTTAGTAAAATGGGGTACAAAAGTTAAGGACGAGTCCAACATAATGCCCAAATCTTTGATGACCTGCACCTCTGGCAATGGTTGGTTATTAATGCAGTAGTTGTAATTGTGGCGTGTACGAGATCTGCTGAAAATTATGTACGAGCATTTAGAAATGTTGAGCGAAAGATGGTTAGACAAGCACCAATGGAACAGTGCGTCGATGTTATTTTGCAGGGTAGCACAGTACTGGGCAGTTCTAATAGTTTTGAAGATTTTTAAATCGTCTGCGAATAATTGATGATCGACATCGTTGAAAATAGAAGAAATGTCATTGATAAATATTAGAAATAAAAGGGGTCCTAGATGGGAGCCCTGAGGTACACCAGACGTTACTGGGAATGGAGTAGACTTAGCAGTTTTTAAATTGACAGAGGAAATGCGATACAGCAGGTAATCACTAAACCATGAAAGCAACGTACCGGAAATTCCATAGTAATTTAATTTGGAAATTAAAAGTAGATGATTGATTTTATCAAATGCCTTAGAAAAATCGGTGTAAACTGCGTGTAGTTGAAGGTTGCACTCCATTGCATTGGTAATCTTATCAATGTAAGGTAAGAGGTTAGTTAATGTTGACTTACCTTTTTGAAAGCCATGTTGACGAGGCGATATAATGCCTTTAAATAACGGAGTGAGCTTGTTAGTAACAATTTTATCGAAAATTTTAGCGGCAGTAGACAGGATGGAGATCGGTCTATAATTTGCAATGTTACTTTTGTCGCCAGACTTGTGAATGGGTACCAGAAAAGAGGACTTCCACATAATAGGAAACCTACCTGTATGGAGAGAGAGGTTAAAAAGAATAGTTAGAGGTAATGTCAAAAACTCCCGACATTTCCATAAAACCAAAGGGGGAACACCATCAGGGCCCATACCTTTGTTCGGGTTAAGGCCATAGAGCATCGATGCAACATCATCGAAATCAATGGACAAAGAAGAAAGACCAAGACAAGAATTAGGGCAAGTTAATGTGATAGGGGTGCTTATAGTAGCAGCCGCGTAAGTTTTATCAGAGTATACACTAGAGAAGAAAGTTGCGAACAAATTAGCGATTTCTAATGGATCGGAAGCTATGTCATCATTAAGGTGCATGCAGGTCGGTAATATGTTATCCGATCTAAGAGAGTTGACATGATTCCAAAAGGCCTTGATATTGGATGAAATATTAGTTTCAACGGATTGAACGTATTCAGCGTAGCACTGTTTCTTCCTGACTTTAAACAAGGAACGAAGGCGAGAGAATTCGAGGTAATCAGCCCGAGAACCTGATTCCTTGAATCTAACGTGAGCGGCTTTTTTAATAATGATCAAACGCTTTAGTTCGGGGCCAAACCAGCGAGGATAAGTTGAACCCGATATTACCTGAAGTGGAATGTATTTATCAAATAAAGAGTAGATAACGTTGTAAAACCGAGCAATAGCGTCATTTAATTCAAGGCTGTCAAATAAATGCGACCAATTGATTAATGAGAGCTGCTGACAAATAACATCATAATTGGCATTTTTGAAATTGTAGGAAGTAAATTGTTGAATAGGAACTTTACATGAGTTAAAAGAAATTTCAATATTAAGCGCAGGATGGTACATAGCATCCAGGGGTAGTAACGCGAAACTTGAACGATGAACAACGATCGTTGATGCTAAATT
The DNA here is from genome assembly GCA_963669355.1 of Chorisops tibialis. NCBI lineage: Eukaryota > Metazoa > Arthropoda > Insecta > Diptera > Stratiomyidae > Chorisops > Chorisops tibialis. Next base: position 294,258,406 of record OY770262.1, read on the forward strand.
TGAAAAGACCAAGTCCAGAAGTTTTCCTTTTGCATTTAGTATAGTATTGCTTTGATGAAAGTCCAAAAAACAAAAGGAGTCGATGACCGTGTTGCCAGGTGAACTTGTGTTAGGTGCAGTCCAAATAGCGGATGTCCAATCCACTAGTGGCAAGTTGTAGTCACCAACAATGATGATATTAGAACTTGGAAAGCTGTAAGTGATGTTCTCGACATATTGGCAGTGGCTGGTGTAGATTTCGACTGGTGAAGTAGGAGGGATGTAAACACAGCCCACGATGAACTTATGTTGATGAAGGGTAACTTCAATGAAGATCTGTTCAACGTTGTCTGGTGAAAAAGACAGAAGTTTGGAGACGTAGATATTCTTGATTGCTATAAGACAGCCACCAAAACGTTTTTTATAGCCGAGGGTTTGGCTGCGATCTCTGCGGTAGACAGTATAGTTGCATAGCCCTAGTTCGTTGGTAAAGATGTCGTCATCTAGTCCAGTTTCGGTTAGAGTAATAATATCGATGTCCGTATTAGCGACGCTGTTGCGAAAGCTTTGCAGTTTGGTCCTCATACCTCTTACGTTCTGATGATACATGCAGAAAGAATGAAGGCCCTCGTGTGATGAAGAAGATAAGAAAAGTCCCGTCTGAATTACGTTCTGAATTACGTTGCGGCCGGAACGACTTCGATTCTTGGAAAAAACGTAAAATCCTTGATATTGACCGTGACTGGCCAGATAGACGGATCCAGAGCACTGGCTAATAAGTGCGCGGGAACGCCAAGCTTGAAATTGACGAAACGCATAGAAGACAGGTCCACGTCTTTTTTCGTGAGTTTAGCGCAAATTAGCTGGTCCGGCTCCACTTGCAGTTTAGAGGCAACGAAAGTTCGAATCGAGTCAGCTGTTGTATCCACGTGAAATCGAGAAACGTGTAGCCATTTCAAAGAAGGCACTACCTTGAATGCATTGCAAATAGAGGTATCCGTGCCGGATATACGCTTGCGAATGCGACTGGTTTTTCCAAGTTGCACATTACTGCTTTTACGTTAGAAGCTTATCACGTGGCATTTACTGACAGCTCTAATTTGTTCTGACTGCACCAATGATCTTGGGTTCCACGAGTACGGCATTTGCGGGTGAGGTTATGGCAGGATATATTTTCGGATCAACAGCGTACATCAGATGTGAAACATTTTCCAATACTTTTAATAGATCTGAGATGAAAACATTAAATAAGAATGTGACCTCCTTGAGGTACCCCATTACATTAGTATTTCCTTGGAAATAAAACCTTGAAACTGAACCAATTGAGTTCTATTGTTAAGATAGGATTTAAGCCAGTCAAGTAAGGATCCTGTCCCATCAATTTCTTTTAACTTCAAAATCGGGATATTGTGATCAACTCGGTCGAACGCTTTGCTGAAGTCGGTGTATATTGCTTTGATGACCATTTTCAAGTGTGCAGAGTATATCAGATACAAGAATCATGAGATTGTTCGTAATCGAGCGACCTTTTCTAAAGCCCTGCTGCTGGATTGAGGTAACCCATGTATACCCACGTAGGCAGTGTAGTGGAGTTATACATCGACCGGAATTTGAACTCACGACCATCGAATTTTAGTCCAACATCCTAGCCACTAGGCTACTCCCAGACTAGCCGCAGCGATAGGGAAAACCAAAAAAACCGCGTAATCAAAAAGAAATTACTATTGACAAATTTTATACTTAAAAAGACTCAAAAGTGCGTAACTTTCGATTTGAGAGCTAACTTCAGTTACACCTCGATCTGATTAAATGCATAATCTGACAAATATCTATTTTTCGCAAGTTAGTCATCAGAAAGAAACGCACTTTAACGCGGAAAAACGCACCATTGCCGCGTTGTTAACATACGAACAATTGAAATCTTAAATCATTCAATAAAGCTAAAAAATTACTCAAAATGTTATCAAAATCAAAAATATTGCTACTTTACCTTAACTCAAAACGCTAATATTGCAATAATTTGAAAAAAAGGGAAAAAAGCACCACTGCGTCGCCAAATTTTTATTTTATTTTTTTTTTTTAAGTGCGTGTCGAGCATTTGAAATATTTTTTTGGCAACGCACAAAAATAAAAGCAAACACAAAAAAAAAATCGACGATAGTAAACTACACAAACTAATAAAATGGATAAGATATAGACAGCAACACATCAGAAAAAAAAATTTATAGTAGATACTAGTTGACTGGCAATGACAGGCCACTGCCACCGCCTCTACATAATTTCTTAAAAATCTCGTAGGAAAAAAATTTTATTAGTTAAATTTCACAACAGTCTAGCCTAAAAAAAAAAAGTCGATTAGAAAAAGATAGGCGGAAAAATTGACGCACACAAGGAAATCTAACGCATTCTGGTCTGTATTAAAAAAAAATTATTTACGCACAATACCAGAAAATAAGAAAAAAAATTTATTTAACAAATTATATGTAGGCATATAATTTTTTTTTTTTTTTAAGGTTTGCACAATTTTTTTGAAAAATATTCATACTAGCCAAGTTCAAGTTATTTTTTTTTTCTTGGGTTGCTAGCCAGGAATTTGATATTAAGCTGCGTGCGCATAACTTTTTTTTTATTTTGTTTTTCAACGTATGCGTACACGCATCTATTTTACACATTTTAGCATACATTTTGCATTTTTATTGTTACTGTATTAGAGGCCTACAAGACTAGAAAAAACTGCTTTAATAAAAAGCTTGTTACTGAGAGATATAACTGAAACTGAGTTAGCTTTTTTGTAGTGGGAAGGGGTGTTTGAGTTAGGAAAAAAATTTAGTAGGAATATAGTTAAGCTGTATGTATCTGTGTTTACTAAAACTATCTTAAATGCTTTTTGGTCGCAGATCTTTTGCAATAATTGTGAGCATGTTAGGTATTTGTATTAATAAAAATGAAAAAAAACGCATGATTAGAAGAACGGTTGAAAGTCGACGGTCGTTCAAGGCGAAACTTTGAACCTAACACACACGTGTGTCTTTTTCAAATTTTTTTTACATATAAAATGCGGGATGAGAGCTTTTTTCGGTAAATCTTCTTCCCAAAAAAAAAAATTTAGTATAAAGAATTTTTCTAGCCTATCTAAATGACGTAAGACAATATCTGATAGATTGACTCTATTTTTCTATGCTCGGTCTGTGAAGGTCTTCGAAATCGTTAGGATTTTTTTTTTGTTTTTTTCTTGTTTCTTTCAATTATGCGAATGTAGTAACATACCACATTTCAATATTCCACCATATAGTTCAAGTTTAGATAATTTGAATTTGTTAAGATAATCGACTATTTGAAGAGTTAAAAATGGTGCCGCTGTTAATATTCAGAAGGAGGCTAATTTTTGGTGGGCATTCAAATTTGTTTTTTTTTTTAAACCCTCGGGGATAAGAGTTATTAAGTAGAAATCTGCTTCACATTTGAATTTTGATCTAAAAGATGATTGAAAGATTTTTTTTTTACTGTACAATTCATATATTATGACATATTTCAAATGTTAGCACATTTTAAATATCAAGTATGTGTATATCGCACTTTCAAAAAGCTCAAATTATTGAATTTTTACATTATCGAGCGTGAATTTTGGTTTTGTAAAATACAGCAATGGTATCTACGCGTGTATAATCTTCATAAGTCGGCGTTTCTTTCCCATTAGATCTGGTGGTGTTTTTTTTTTTTTTTTTGCAATATGCGTTTTTATTGTGAGTTCGAATACTTAGCCGAATTTAATGATGACTCAGAGGCATACTTTAGAGCTTAGCCATGTGGCTAATTTGAAATTAATAAAAAGCAATTGTTTGTAAAGATTTCTAAGCTCAATAGTTTGTTGTTTTTTTTTTTAGTAAATACCACATTTTCATCTTACTATTTATCAATCTCAGCTATTACAAAATAACAAAAAGAAAAACTCACCTTAAAACTCGTAACTGCTACACTATTACCGCCAAATTAAAGTTAAACTTCCAGTAGATCCGTGATTTTATATTTTCGTATTTAGAATTTTCACCTTTTTTTTAATTATTTTATTTTTATAATTATTAGAATTTTAATTTTTTTTAGTTAGTTAATTTCCAAATGTATAATTTTGAAGGTGATTTTTTTTTAGAAATTTTTTACATTAAATATTTTTTTTTTTTGTTTACTTTTTTTTGAAATTTATAATTTTGTCAAAATATTGAAAACTTTAATTTTGAAATTTTTTTCTTCTGATTATTTTCTTTTTTGTCAAATTTAGAAGGAAAAAATGAATTGTAATTTTTTTTTTTTTAAATCCCAAACAATCACCTTTTTTAAATTTTGAAAGAATTTTTATTTTTATTAAATTTTGTTTGAAATTATTAATTTTTTTTTTTTACACTTTCAATCCATTTTTATGGAGAGTTTTGGTTGTTGTTGATTTTTATGATGTCGTTTAGCAACATTGATTCACTTTATTATAATCGCTTTTCTTAAAACACTTTTTTTACTTTTTCTTTTCTGAATTAGAAAAAAAAAAACATTATTGATTTCGAGTCAAGGGAAACAAAAGTCTTGCGTTTTTGTCATTTTCACTAGAAACTATGTAGTTTCCTTTTTTAAAGATTTTCTTTTTTTTTATTTCAAATTTTGTTCGTTTCGAAATATAAACTTTTTTTTTTTAATTATTTTCGATAATAATAATTATACTCGTAACACTTCTACTCGCACAAAGTTTTTGGTAGAATTTTTAGCGAAAACATATTTACCTTTAAGTTAAGAAAAAGGTTATTAAGGAATTTTGATAGAGTGTAATAGTTTCAGTAAAACTACTATTTTGCCAAAGTTTACAGCGAGTTGGAAAATTTGGTTGGAATTCGTGTTCACACCTCGGAATTTATTGCAATCTTTTTTTTTAAAATACTTTGCACATACACTTAAAAAGAATCATGTTCACTCTGTAGTTCCGTCAATATATCGTACCATTTTTTTTTTTTGTTAATTGGAAACTGACAATAAGAAAAATTAAAATTATGAAATAAAATTGTTCGTTAAAATTCTATAATTATTTATAAAATTCTTCAAAATAAGTGCTCGGACATATTAATTTTCCTATTCAAAATTTTCTAAGAAGCATTTTTAGTTATTCAAAAAACGGTGCTAATCACAGTTTTTTTAATAACTTCAAGTTCCAATCAAAAGAGATTTTTTTTTTTTTGATTTTAAGAAATTTTGTAGGGGAAGTAGTGGAGGGGGTGACGACATTCAACTAATTTTATCACATCACGCTAAGGTTGCTATCTAAATGTTTTATACATAATTTAAGATACAAAAATTTAATAAGTACTGAGAAAATTAGTGTATTGGATTTAGTAAAATTGTGCAGTTTGTATGTGAGGTGGCAGAAGGAGGGACAAGTTACTATAATCATGCTTTTGAAATGTTTTAAATTACAGATTAGTAGAATTCATACTTTCAGGAAAATCAACTTTTTATAAAGTTGTGAAATTGTGTCAGATTGTATGGGAGGCGGTACAAGGAGTGAAACTAATCGTCTAATTTTTATCGGTCTTACTAATAATTTTAAATAAATATTTAGTGCACAATTTAAGCTCGATCAATTTCATACGTATTGTGTAAATATGTTTAAAGTATTTCATGAAAAAGTGCAGTTTGTATGGGAGGTGGTGGAAGGAAGGGTAGGACTAAAATAACTTTTATGCAGTAGATTAAAATCATCATAAAAGTAATATATTTCGATTTTCAAATCAATAGCATTTATACTTTTCGAACAAACCCATTTATTGTCAAATTGCGAAATTGTGTCATTTTGTATGGGAGAGGGTAGAAGGGGTGGAGCGAACTTAGCCTTACTATTTTGTCAAAAACGACGTGTACAAAATTTGAGCTCTGAAGCTCAACACGTTCTCAAGCTAGAAAGGACACAGAGACATCCGATTTTGAGATTTTTGTATTATTATATGAACTTCTGTATCATTAATTTTATTCTCCGAGCCTTATTTCTTGGCGTTACAGACTTTGTGGCAAACTTATAATACTATCAGATTTCATTTAGTATAAGCAGTCCACAGCCATTTATAATGTATAAATAAATTGTCGGTTTGTTAAGTGTAAACAAATCGAACTTTTTTCTTGTGATAAGATAACATACAAAATATTATTGAGGAATTTTTACCATCCGGGACATGATAATTTAGACCACATCTGACAGCAAATTGAATTTGCTGTTACATTTGTAACGCTAAAATATAAGGCTTGTACAGAATCGCCAAGAAAAAAATCCTTATTGCTCGAAAACCTCGAATTTACCAAATAACTTTCACACGCTTTGATCTAACGAGCTGAAGTTTTACCCATGCCATTTTTAACAAAAAATCAAATTCAAGTTTATGAACGAACGAAATCATCCTCCTACTTCGCGAATTCCGTGAAATTCCGAAATTTAAAAACATTAGCTTGGAAAAATGTTGTTTCGTTTCGCTCACCCCTTCAACCCAATACAATACAATTTTTTTCCTTAAAAACAAGACAAGGTCATGGAATTTTGACAAAATTTGTTCTATTGTATAATAATTGCGCAATAAAGAAAATATCAACATCACTTCGCTCTTTCTATCCCCAAGTTCCTTAAATTTTAAAAATTTAAAGAAAGCATTCTTCTCTATAAAACATTAGAGCTATCGACTTGAGAATTGGCAGAAACAATGCTGAAAAGAATTTCAAGTAGTAGTTTTAAAATTATTCAATGCCATTTACCACCTCCCACATAAATGTCAGAATCTTATGGAACGCAATTGCTTGAAAATTATCAATGCTATAAACACGAAATTCAGCACGAAAACTTTTCGCAGCAAGTAAAATAACATCTCTAATCGAATCTAATCTAAAATGGCACCACAGCCCAAATCGGGCTGCTGACATTGGAAAGGTTGTTAGCCATTCGTACAACCCTCTTTCTATGAATTTTTCATTTTCGTAAATTGAGGTGACTAAGATATGCCCAAGCAGGCAGCATGCTGGAATTATACGTCGATCGGGATTTGAACTCACGACCTTCGCATTGTTAACCAACACGCTACCCATTTGGCTACACCATAACTTCACATTGAGCTTTTGCATGCTCAATCATTATTCTGTTATGTTTTTCCATCAATTTCTTCAGAGTTTAGCTCAATTATAATGCTATAAATTTGTTAATATGAAATAAATGTGCAATAATGATATATTTTTTAAAATTTGATTTTTTTATTATTTTTCTCACTTTCATTTCGCGGCAATTTAATCGCGGCAATTTTAATAGATGTTATAACATTTTAAGTTTTATAAATTCAATTAAATTTGATTTATGTGTTTTTCATATGTTTACAAACAGTATGAATATGATTTAAGGCAAGAAAACATAAAATGCGAAGTCAGTTCTTTTCAAACAGATCCGTATTAGGCGATAATTTTTTTTTTTTATTTTTATATCACCATACATTGAGATGATATGCAGGTTCGAGCACTAGCACACCGATTGTAATGGACGCAATATATGTGGAAGAGATGCAAGACATAACCTCAGAAGTATTTTCAGGATGTACACCGAAATCTCGTATAAACAAAACTCGTTAGACGTTTTGTATCACTTCTACTTTCTGGAGATTAAGAGAGATCTCCCTTGCCATGAAGCTGCGAGTGTTTACATAGAAAGTTGATTTTTATTCTAACCAGATCTCATCTCCAACTGGACAAACTAAAACAGACATTGATATTCAAAGGCGAAAGTAGCAATGTATCGGCCACACTTCAAGATAACCAGAGTCAAACATCACTAGACAAGCTCTGGGTTATAATCCCCAAAAAAGACGTCGGGCTAGTTGACCGGCCAAGGTGAAAATGAAGCAGTTGCACCGGGCGGCAAGCATCATAAAAAGACCGAAAAGTTAAAATCAATGTAACGAAATGGAGGACTTCATCTCGGCAGCAGAAAATGGGCTTCTTCCAAACTCCAAAGTATGATTGCCGGCAACACAAAGCTTGGGGGAAAGGATTTGGTCAGAGGAAGACATCATCAGTGAAAAGCCATGATGAAAGGACCGAAAAAAGACGATTAGGGTTCATGTTCCCTACCGGTGCAATCTTAAGCCCCACGTTGGGCGCCACTATAACAAAATGAAGAACGCCGTTTCGCTAATAGATAATATGCATCCTAAGGAGATCACAGCATGATGAGGGCATTGGGGATTGGAGGGTCTGTTTTACAGGACTTTCTGGCAATGATTTTTTCCAAAGCAACCTTAAGAATCTACAAGTAAGCAGCGTGAATCCCAACTGCCCTCCCTTTTTTTCTCTCTTTCAAGGATAATGTCTTCAGGGAGAGAAAATCCCCACTCCCTCTTCCCCTCCACACACACACGCCCTCAACCCTGACTTGCCGTACAATGACGCATCGACTCTGCACTCATCATTTCATAATAATTTTTTTGTGGTAACTGAAAAAAAAATGTCAAACTTCTGTCAAAATCGTTTGCCACAAGGAGCTAGCTCCGCGTTCTACCTATTCCTTTAAGACCTTTGTACTTCCATTAAAATATTGTCCGCCCTGTGTTCAAAGTTTCTCATGACTTTTAAATGTGGCACTTTTTCACACAGTGGAGGTTCACAATTTATTGTTCAGAAATTTTGTCGCAAATTTTAATAACAAAAGTATATTTAAAAAATAATCTCAGAAATATGTTGTTAACATTTGCGTGATGCGACATTTAGTATTTTCTCGCCAATTGTAACTCAAATATCACAAATTTAATATTAAATGTCACGCATTATACGCTTTTGTCGCACTATTTTGTCGAAAAACAACATTTTTTGTGGCGTTTCTACCGGAATTTTGTGGCGTTTCTAACGGAATTTTGTGGATATTAAATGCAAAAGCTATGACGAGAACTGCGTGGGATAAAAATGTATTAAATATTCTGTTGCATTATATCGACGGTTGACAATCAGATTAAATAGTTCTCCAGTTTTTTCTTATAATTTTTTTTTCATGGACTACTACTTTTTTTAGAATGTTTTAAAATTTAAATTTATTCAGGCTTAAAATTATTTGAAATGTGAGAAATATGAACATATGATTTCTTTCAGCCTATGTATGCAAGAATTTTGTTGTTATAGCTCTCTTTCTGGCGATTCAAAGATATCAATCTTTGATTGTTTCATGCATCAAATCCTTTTTGTTGTACGTAACAATGATTGAGTCATAACATAGCTTGAAGACACGAAATGGGCCGCCTAGGATAAGAGAAATTATTTTTAATAAACTAATCCGGGCGGCAAATTAACTTAATCTGACGCTGCATGTAGCGCATGGAACAGAAAGCCAGAAACAAATCCTAACGAAAACTTAATATCGATACTCAAAATCACGCCTTGTGGAAGAAATTTGTTTCTGTTCTATAGCTCTAGATGGGGTCTTAACAGGAAATTAATTAATAATTTTTTGAATACATTGATATATGAAAGTTTTTGAAAATTCGAGTATCGAATTGAATCCTATTCAAAGCGAATACTATGCAGACGAAATGGAAGTTAGGCATGATTTTTACAGAATGTCTCAAAACTATTGCCACTCAAAAATCTCAAAACCGGATGTCCGTCCGTCCGTCCTACATTGCGCAGTCTAGCTCGAGAACACGTCGAGCTGATTGTATGCAAATATTTTTGGAATTACTCAGCGCAAATGTGTTCTTATTTTAAGGTTATATAACATAAGGGCGAAGTGGAGTTTAGAGCGCATAACAACAATAACCAATACATGTTCCGGAATCCAAAGGTCAGGAGACCAAGGTCAAATATTGGCTGCAGTGCCATTGAAGAAGATATATGTAATGAAGCTATATTAGAGGAATATTAAAAGCATAACAAGAATACGATTGCACATAAAACCCAATCATACGATACTCTAGATGAAATCGAAATTTTTGTGATCTTAAGAAATTTCGTATAGGGAGTGGTATAAGCGGTGACAGCATTGAACTAATTTGATTCACATCATTCTACAGAAGCTATAGAAATGTTCTACATAAGATTTAAGCTACAAAAATGGAATAGGTACTGAGAAACTTAGTGCATTGGATTTAGTGATTTTGTACAATTTGCATCAGAGGTGTTAGAAGGAGTGCGGGGTTTTTGGTGAATTTTCGAGAAACGATTATCATGAAATTGATATGTTTTAAATTTCAGATCAGTAGCATTCACATTTCAAGAAAATCGCATTTTTGAAAAGTTGTGGAATTTTGTCACATTGTATGGGGGGGGGGGCTAAATAAGACTCTAGGATTTTGAGCAGAATCTGGAATGTTTTTTAATATTGTAAACGAATTTAACACAAGAATAACTATTCAATGTAGAATTAAAATTTTTTCTTTGAATTGATAATAGTTTAGAAAAAATATATGATCTGAACATTTGTGTCAATATCTGGTCACATCTGTTACCATCTTTGAGTGATTATGACTTCTGATAAATTTCAATTTTATTATTTGTAAGATATTCTGTAAACAATTGTTCATATTTTCGTTACAAATTTTTTTTAACAGATACAGCTAATTATCGCTAAATATGATATTTTTTCGTATTGGCATAAGGTGGTATAGAAATAAAATATGGTATTCTCAATGCTAGAGTAATAACGCAACATTTCGGTCTCTGCTGGGACCTTTATCAAACTGCTTGATAAAGTTCTCAGAAGAGACTGAAACGTCACGAATAATAAAGCGTAACAGAATAGAATCCGGAAATCTTTCCTTTCAATTCTATAAATCTTAAGTTTTAAATACTGTTTTTCAAAGGGCTCTAACTTTAAAACCAAAAAAATTCAAAGCTTCACATTTTGAAACTCAATTAAATGATCAAAATATAACAAAATCATCCCACATAATCGCCTGCGTTAGGTGACCACAACGAAAGATTTATGCGACGATGAAGGTCTATCGCATACGCAACTCCGAGAATTTTTACCTATCAGATCTTTCGATATAAGTAGTGAAAATGTTAAGGAACCTGAAGGTTAGGAGGCCAAGGCCCGATCTGGTCCGTAGTGCCATCGTAAATTAGATGAGATGAACATGAATGCAAAATATATTAATAGAGTAATATCAAATAAAATTTATTACTACGAGCCGCCACTGAATTCTTGTAAATTTAAGTTAGATAGCTGGATAAGAATCGCACAAGTATTATTTTTACTAAATTTAATTTCTACTGTCTATCGATCTCAATCAGAAAAAAGGGCTTCCTCTTCTTCAATGGCACTATGGCCCAAATCAGGCTTCAGGTTCCTCAACATTTATTAGTATGTTGAAGGGTTGTTAGCCCTTCCCACAACCCTCTATCTAGGAATTTTTCATTATTGCAAATTTGTGTCCCAGATTGATGAGCCCCAGATATTTGTATCTATGCAATCAGTATGCTGGAATTATAAGTCAACCGGGTCAACCTCAGAAGCCTGCAAACTCAGAGTGGTTCAAGCCAATCTACATCACAGTTTAGCGGCTACCGCTACTCTCCAACTACACTTCTTAAGAGGTTATTCGGATGTTGCACTTGTCCAGGAACCGCGTTTGAGTGGCTCTAACCACATTCTAGGTCTGTGCAACAACATTTTTAGTCCTTCATAGACCCAAAACAAGTAGGCTATGGACATGTGTCGTTGCAAAAAAATACACTAAAATTGACATTAATTCCACAATTTACGTACGAAGCAAGGGATGTTTCAACGACTGACCCGTGCCAGCTTGTCCAGTCCAATACAGGGAACTTGGTAATAGGTTGTTATGTCAATGCCCATCACACCTACTGGTCCAGCACAGACTGCAACGATCGCAATAAGTCAATTATGGAATTTCTTAGCACGAACAATCTAAATGTTTGTAATGTTGGTGATAGTCTCACTTTCATAAATAGAGTAAGAATCGAGGTTATCGACCTAACTTTTGCAACTAACTCTCAATCACCAGCGGTCCGCAACTGGAGACTTTCAAAAGAACCATCTTTGTCAGACCACATATGGATAAGATTTAAAATAGTGGGGTCAGCAAAAAATAGCCGGTTTCACAGGAATCCAGCAAGAACGGATTGGGTTAAATATCAGAAGCTAATAAGCCGTAAACTTCCGGCAATAGTTCCTTACCCAATGAAAACACCATATTCCGCAGATAGAAGAGTGGGTATGTTAATAAATATATTAAGAGTTCCTTTCCTCAAAAGTCCGCCAAAGATATTAAGAACGCTGTCTGGTGGAATAACGATCTTGATATTCTGAAAAAAAACCAAGGAAACTCTTTAACAAAGCTAATTCCAGCAAACGTGACACAGACTGGGACAAATATCAAGCAGCACTACCACTGTATAAAAAACAGCTAAGAGCCATCAATCGAAATTCAAGGAAGAGATTCTGTGAAGAAATCGATGACGTCAACGATACCGTTATGATAAAGAGGATCCTATCCAAAGACCCATACATGCCTGAATTACTGGATAAAGGTGGTTCATGGAAGGGGTCCAGACGTCAAAAAACATAGAGACTGCGTTTAGTTCATTGAAACCTTACAAGTCACCAGAACTGGACGAAGTCTATCCCGCAATGATCCAGAATGCGGATTAAACAATAATTCAGTACCTGGTTGACATATATAAGACATGCTTCAGTCTTTGCCACATAACGATGCTACGGCAAGAGATTAGGGTGATTTTCAACTAGGCAGACCCTCCCATAACATCCCGAAGGCTTTCCGACCCATCAGCTTAACTTCATTCCTTCTTAAAAGCCTGGAAAGACTGGTGGACGTGCAAATCTGAACCTCTAGGTCAGATGCCCCCATCAACACGCCTATCTCAAAACTAGATCCACTGACACCGCCTTGCATGTGACAGTAGCCACCGTAGAGAAAGCTTTCCTTAATAAAGAGGTTGCACTCGGTGTCTTTCTAGACGTGGAAGGCGCTTTTAACCACGTTAACATTGGTGCCGTACTTGAGGCCTTATGCAGCCATAGTGTGGATCCTCTCCTGACTTCATGGATAGCTAATCTTTTTCGCTCACGAAAAATCGTAGCACGAATGGGTGGCTCTGTCCACAAAGGAAAGCCACAGGGGTCCTACCAGTGAATGAACCCCTTTCCATTTTAAACCGGAACAGCTACCCTACAATAGCATATGCAGAAGATCTTGTCATCACGCTAATTTGTAAGTTTAAACAAGTTCTAGGGGACCTTATGCAGTCCGCTTTAAAATTGTTGGACAGTTGGTCACTAGATAAGAGACTAACGCTCTAAAAACAGATCTGGTCCTCTTCTCCAGAAAAAGTAGACTATATGTTTTCAAACATTCGTGGTATCACTATGGTCCTCTCGAACCAAGTTAAATATTTAGATCTTATTCTTGATTGTAAATTATCCTGGAAGGCCAACACTCAAAAACAAGCAAAAAACGCTACTGTAGCCTTCTTCGCTTGCAAAAAGACATTCGGGGTGAGATGGGACCTCATCCACTGGATGTATACTGTATACCAGTATTGTCAGACTAATTATTTGCTATGGAGCGTTGATGTGGCGGCCAGCGGTGGTACTAAAAACCAACATAGCATCTTTACAGCTAATTCAACGGATAGCATATCTGTGTATAACAGGTGCCCTTAGGACCACACCAATTGCAACTCTCCTCCACGTGATCTTTTTATACAACAATTAGCAGGCCTAGCAGCCATTAGATTAAAAACCATTAATTAGTGGTCAGCACCACAAATTGGTTATGGCAAAATTTTAAACGTCGTTAAGGACGCAAACTTCTTTTTAGACTGCGAGTATGATTGCATGAACCAACCGTAGGTTGAGAAACGGAAGTTTCACATTAAGTTTCCTGAACGAAATGAATAGGCAGATCCTCATCTCTATACGGACGGATCTAAAACTAACCAGGGGCCAGGTGCAGGGATTTACTCCCACGCCATCCACACTTCATTTCATCTTCCAAAATACTCGACAGTGTTCCAAGCGGAAGTATTAGTGTACAAAAATTATTTTAGATATGCAGAACAGTCTCGGGAATTTATATATATTTTCTCGAAAAGTAGGGCTGCACTTCTGGCACTCCAATCCTACAGGACTACGTCCAAACTAGTGTCCATTTGTAGACACAATTTGAAAGAATTAAACCTTAACCTTTCTAATTTGGACACTGGTTCATAGCAACCTGCTAGGAAATGAGGCAGCAGACACGCATGCACGGCAAGGATCTGCAAACATTAACTCCACTAGGAAGTCAGTCAATGTAGCACCAACAGTGCTGAAGACTAGCTTCAAACAAACTATTTGGATTCTTTCTTGATGGGGTGGAGGCAGCTGGACAGCTGCAGAACGGCCCACTCCTTTTGGGAAGAATCGAATAAAAGTACTACAGCTCAGCTATTACAACGTAGTCGATATAGCGTCCGAACTTTTGTTGGCCTCACCACAGGTCATTGCTTGTTAAAGCTGCATGCATTTCGGATGCGGATTGCGAGCAACAGCCTTTGCAGGAGTTGCGAGGAAGAAAAAGATTCTACCGAACATTATCTTTTTCACTGTCCACAAATCTGCAACAATTATCTCCTTTATTTAGGGTCTAGATTCTTTTCAGAACTAGACGACCTCAAAGGCGTCAAACATTCGAGTCTGCTACGGTTCGCAAACCGAACCAAGTGGCTAGTACAAGAGGAGTGGCATCCATCTAATAATCAATAGATGGCCCCAGTGCATTGTGGTACTATGAAACCACCCTGCTACAACCTAAACCCACATCTCCCGAAACTATTAAACTGCCTTACCAAAATTGCGTTTTGAAAAAATTTGGTGATCCTTTCGCAAATCACGCCAGTGCTCTTTAAAACCATTTAGACCATCCAAGTTTCACTTTTTCTCGTCAAAAAAAAATGGTCTTGAAGAAGAAATAACAGTTAAAATGGGCATAAAAAATTGGTTCTCAGCATTTTACCTCAAAGGAGTTGGTTTACAGTGGCGAAGTCTACGGTAGCACCTTATATTGAGGTTCTGGTTAATTGGAAGCTTTAATCAAAAATCCATTGATGTACATTTTTTCAGTAACGTAAATATATTTATAAAAAAAAAAACAAAAACAAAAACTTTTCATAACAAACTTAAAGAGAAATTCATAAAAACATAAAAAATTGAATGGACAAAAGTGTACGGCAGTCATTGCTAGCTGATTTACCTAACGGTATTTCTTCAAAATTTGTTTATTTGCTCTTACTGCCATTCAGTATATGTACAGCTGCAACTCTATTATAGGTTTATCGCTATTTTCGAACTGCAAGGACCGCGAAATGTCATCGCGAAAAGAAATTTCTAGTGATGTCCGAAATTTGGTCGTCCAGTATAAAAAAGACAATAAATCGTGCTCGGAAATTGCGAAATTACTGAAACTACAACGAAGTTCTGTTTATATCATTATCAAAAATTTTGAAAACAGTGGTTTCATTGAAATTAAGCTGCGAACTGGCCAACCGAAAAAGCTTTCGCGCAGAGACATTAGTTGAATTTTAAAAGAAGTGAACAAAAATCCTGCTCCAGATTTGGCGAAACAAGTGGCTGCGGTAAGGACCGCCAAAAACCGACTTCTGCGCCTAGAGTTCTCCAAGGCCCATTTCAACAAGGGCAATGACTTTTGGAATCGAGTCCTTTTTACCGATGAGTCGAAATACAACATGTTCGGGTGTGATGGCCCCTGTAAAATGTGGAGAAAGAAGAATACGGCTTTAGAGACCAAAAATTTGATTCCTATTGTCAAGCGCGCTGGAGATAATGTTATGGTTTGGGGAGCCATAGCTGCATCTGGGGTCGGCTTTTGTTGAAACTACTATGGACCGCTAAGTTTACAAGAACCTGTTGAAACAACATTTAAGGCCATCAGTTGAGAAGTTGTGCCTTGGAGGGAGTTGGATTTTTCAAGAGGACAATGATCCGAAGCACACAGCACTTTTCATCAAGAGCTGGTTCTTGTACTACGCTAGGCAGCTGAATACGCTTCCCTAAAGCCCGGATTTAAGCCCAATAGAACATGTATGGGAGCTTCTGGAGCGGAAAATTCGGAAATGTTGCATAAAAAATAAAAATTTGTTGAAGGAAGCGCTCATTACAGAATGGGAGAAAATTACATACGCAGAAACTGGTGATTTAGTCGCCTCTATGCCCCGAAGACTGCAGGCAGTAATTGCGGCTAAAGGGAGTCCAACCAAGTATTAAGCCAGAAAATAATGTTAAATATTCCAATACGTTTAGTTGGAATTTTTTTGTGTATAAGTCAGCCAGCACTGACTACCGTAGACTTTTGTCCATTCAATTTTTTATGTTTTTATGAATTTCTCTTTAAGTTTGTTATGAAAAGTTTTTGTTTTTTTTATAAATATATTTACGTTACTGAAAAAATGTGCATCAATGGATTTTTGATTAAGGCTTCCAATTAACTAGAACGTCAATAAAAGGTGCTGCCGTAGACTTTTGTCCGCCACTGTATATGGTTTTTTGGACGAATTCTAGCCTTGCTGGCTTCTGACGTGTTAAAGGACGTGGTGGCATTTTCAGCTTTTGACGACAAATGGGCTAAGAACTCCTTAAAACCCTACGGACTGTTCATTTTGACACATCTATGTCCATTTTGACATCCAGTCCACAATCTTCATGGAGTTGCTTGCATTTTGGATTATCCGATGTTTATTTCGGTCTGAGAGCTTGCCTCTTGGTCCACCTTTTCTGCGTTTACATAATGTTCAGGATTTTGTTTTTTGAGTTTTTTTAGCAATTGCACCACGCTTGTTCAAGCCTTTTACAAAAAAAAAGACAAGAATTTAGATTATTTCCAAATCTGTTAGCACTGTTCCGCGCGGCATTTTAATAATAAACAACAACAGCAATGATCTTAATAATTTTTGAATTATTTTGACTTGTTATCAACAGTTGATAGCACAAACTAATGATAATCTAATTATTGCGTTTATACATATAGCGTTTGCGTTTATACATTATAGTCCGGCTAAACTTCATTTCGGTAGTTATTGCGATCAGTTGTTGCTAATTCTTTTTGTTTACTACTACTTCTCTCTAATCTTCCATAAATTCAATAAATAAATTGCAAAAATGAGCATATTTTGACTGCGTTAATTAGTTATGCTCCGCAGTTTACTGTGAATATGCGGATTGGAAAGAATTTCTGTACAATACCAGTCAATCGTAAAAAAAGATAATTAAGAAATAACCAATCCAAAATTACTACGCTCTCTTCAAAATCCGACCTTTGACAGCCCAATTTGTGAACCGTATTTACTAAAATTATTTCGACAAATAACCTACTTAAACAAAATAAATAATCGAATTGAAACCAAAACAAATCTGAACTACAAACTATTTGTAAAAAAAAAAGAAAAAAAAAATTAAAAATTCAACCTGATAAATTCGCACACCCAGAAATAAGAAAAGGAAAACATTCAAAAATTAAAAATAAAAAATAAAAAAAAAACGATTTTCCCGCGTAAGATTATTTTTAGATAAAAATCGAAAATAAAAATAGTAAAGTACCTGTAGCGGAGGCCTATCTTCATTTTTCATTTTTAGTTTCGTATCCACACATGTATGAAAATATAGATTATAGATAGAATATATACTGACCAAATCTATCTTTGTGTAATAGAAAAATAAATATTTTCTAGATATTTACACAAAATTCAATGTTGTTTTACGTGTATGCGTAGTATTCTGAGGTAGATCCTTTTTGATGGGTAATTTTCCAAGCCAATTTTTTTATTTTTTTTTTAACAGGAACGAATAAAATCCTTGGCAAAATAGCGGTTTTGATAAACTAAAAACAAAAAATAAATAACACTAGAAATAATTTTAGCACTAAAAAATATATTGACGATTTTTTGAAATTTTTTTTTTGCACTTTGCACATTAATTTTTCTTTTTTTTTTTTACAATTGTACTTTTAATTTTTTGAACTTTTTTGGTGGTGCACTTTTAACACTTAGTGATTGCACTGTTTCAGTTTGCACTTTTTTTTTGGATTTTTATAATTTTTATTTTTTTTTATTTAAATTTGAATTTGATTTTTACTTGTCAACGAATTCATGTGGCGCGAACTTCAATTCAATTCAAACACTTGGAAAAATGTTAAGAGTAACTGAAAAACACTTTGAAATTTTAGAACAGTCCTTTTTTTTTAATTGTTGAAAAGTTTTAGTGAAATAAAACTTCAATTTGAATAATTCACAATGTCTCTCACTAAGAACTTGTGTCACTTTTTTATTTCTTGGAAATCCGCTAAATTGAATATCACAAAAAACACATTGCGCCGAAGAATAGATACGAGAGATACTTTTTGAAAAGTGCGATTTTATGACCGCGTTCGATGATACGTCAAATTAAATGAAGTGCAAAAAGAAACCGGATAAATGATGAATAAGAAATTTTACATATTTTTCTTTTTTATTGTATTGTAAATATAAATATATAAAACAATGCACACCGTGTATATTAAATTTTTCGTACATATATAAATTTGATAATTCAAAAAATATATACGAAAAAAATTGGTAGAATATTTTTTTCGTTTTTTAGGATTTTATTTGAATTTTTTTTTTTTTTTAATTTTTAAGAAATGAAAACAAATATGAAACAAAATAATAGATATATAATAATATTATTTTCTTTTTTCTTTTTCTTTTTTGTTATTATTCAAGTGCACGCTCCAAGCACCTCCAAAACCTAGGGCCGAATAGACAAACATGAATTTAGAGAGCTGCGTTTTTGGCCCAGCACTGCCGAAAATGCGATAGACGAAGATGGGGCGATAGCATAAATGCGTGTGAATCGAAAACATACATCTATAGCGCTATGTTCACTCGGAATCCTACACCGTATAGTAATAATGGGCTTCAAATTCGGTGTACGAATTTCCCGAAAAAAAGAGAGACCGAGAGCGTGTAGTTGAATTCATACAATACAATTGCCGAAGAGTATTATAGCGGCTGAGAATACCAGAAATGAAACTAAAATGCAAAAAAAAAAAACAAGAATTAAAAGGGGAAGCTAAAAGCAGCGGCAGCAAGAAATACATCAAAAAACACCACCAACTCCAACCGATTCTCCCAAAAATTGTACACGGGCGAAAAAAAAGCTCAACATAGCACCGATATCGTTGTGTAAGTGCTTTTTGTCATCTCCGAAAAACATTCTTCTCTTCCATGCCTGGTTCCCCCGAAAAACGAACCAAAACCCAAAAAAAAAACCAAAAAATCTACTTGAACGCAGCAGCAGCCGCACTACCCAAAAGCAGCACCAACAGCAGGACAACTTCTATTTGACAACACACGTAAGCATGTGCGCGGCCTCTATGCTTTTTGCATGCCTGCTGCTGACCAACAATTCCACCGAAATCCGCGCCAGAAAGAGACCCACACACGCTCTCCGCAATGCATTCGTGAAGCACGGCGCGGCGATACCGCGCGCGCAAAATTTATCTAACAAAACTCCATGCACGCACTCACACACAAATCTCTTCGCATCTCTCCCAACCCTACCAGAAAACCTACCCAGCCATATCGAGAGCGACCCGAAAGCAACAACACGAAGCGCGCTGCTTCCAAAATTCAATGCCAAATTTTCGGCAATTCACCAGCACCACCACCAACGCGGTGGCGAAACGGACAGAACAGTCGCGCATGCATATGGCATTTCGCAGAATGTCATCGATGTGGTGGTAGTGGGTCGCATATGGGAGGCAATGCATGAAAAGCTAAGCGGCCGAAAGCTTTCGTGCGGCTCTCGCGGAGAGAGCCGAACGCTCTTCGGCGAGTTCTCTTTTGCATTTTGAATGAAAACAAAGCACACAAACGCGAATTGTGTATGCCGGTTGTTTTTGTTGTTCGCTTTCAATGCAGAAACAAGTTAGCGGAGCCGCGGCGTTTCCCCTTGCATTTTTCATTGCCTGATTACATGGCGCGGTAAGCGCTGGGGTTCGCGAAGCATTGCACATCGTGTGCGATGATGATGAAGAATGTGTGTGACCCGTTCACTTTACTATCAAGTGCGTGCGATCCATTATTCGTACAAGAGGTAAGGAAAGGTTTTTTTTTTTTTGGCAATTAACTTGTTTTTTTTTTTTGTAGTCGTCCATTTGGGTTACCTGATTTTAGCAGCAAATATAGGCAGGTATGGTTTTCTTCTAGAAATTAATCATATTTCTTTAATAGAAAAGGCTAAGCTAACGTTCCCATTCTCGTCTCGTAAGGATTTCCCTCGTTCGCGAAGATCTTTCGTTTGCAGCTATAAAATCCACAATTTGTGTTGTTTTCCCAAAAATCGTATTTTATTCATAACTTATGCGTCCTTCCGATGGAGATTTTACTCTACCTTATGTGACATGGTGTCGCTTCGAAGATGACAATTGCCTGATGCCATCTGGATCGTCGACTGCGACGATATACACTGGTGGTCAAAATAATAAATACACCCCTAAGTTTCTTGTAAAACATCTATTTGGCAATGCTTTTCAAATGACGTAATCAACTGCAATGAACCATTAGATTTTATTTGTCACTTTTTTCTCATCCTCTAGAAGCTACAAAGCTTCTTTCTACTTGTAAAATTTAGACTAGTACCAAGATCACGGTCATGCCTATAAACAAAATAATAAATACAGACAAAATAATAAATACAGTGTTTTTAAATAAATACTTTCGGGCAACTTTTGAATTTTTTTTTCCAAATTTATTTTCTTTCGAGTAAGTTGAGTGAAAACTTTTCTAATAAGTTCAAATTATCTGATTTTGTAATAATTCTTTAATTCAAACATGGACCGATATAAGCACTGTTTCATTTAGATTGGAGCGGAGAAGAAGGCACGAGAAAATGGCGAAATATTCTCTGGAGTGACGAGTGCAAGTTCAACATCTTCGGATCGGACGGAAATGAATATGTTAGGCGTCCTTCCAACAAACCATTTGATCCACAATATACCAAAAAACCGTTAAGCATGGCGGAGGTAGCATAATGGTGTGGGCAGCATTTTCTTGGTTGGTGTAGGCCCAATTCAGTTGATTGACGGGACTATGACCAAAGTAAGTTATTTGGACATACTAAAGGACATAATGCTGCCATTTGCAGAGGAAGACATACCACTTCGATGGACATTTCAACACGATAATGATCCGAAGCACACTGCAAAAATAGTGAAGGAGTCGTTGCGGCGCAAAAAACTGTCGGTTCTCGATTGGCCAGCGCAGTCACCGGACTGTAATCCTATTGAGAACTTGTGGAAACAAGTCAAGGATAAGGTTTATGTACATAAACTCAGAACTAAGTTCGAATTGTGGACTGCAGTAAAAAGAGAGTGGCACCTGATTTCAAAAAAAAGTTGTGAACGTTTAGCGGATTCGATGTCGGCTCGTTGCAAAGAAATTCTTAAAAATAAGGGTCACGCAATAAATTACCCCCGCAAGGGGGTAGTTGAAGGATGTTTTACCGATTCCTGCAACTATCTTTGGAGACTAGCGACTCTACGGACCTGAGCTAACTATCACCCTGTGGGATGGGGGTTGTAGAATTCACCCACAGCCAGTCCTGCTTGCCCTAAAAATGGCAAATGGACACTCACTGGATCATGGGCATATCACCCGTTACCTTAAGACCTAACTGATACGAGAAACGGATACATCGCCTCGGGTATGGACTGATTCTACGGTAACGACTTTTGGCATTCGAAAACGGACTATGATTGGCTTCTGGAACGTTCGAACATTGAATGACGGGGGAAGAGCTGGGGTTACTAGGTCCTTGCACCGCCAATCAGTGATCGACCGTGTAATGAAGCACTATAACATCCAAATCTTGAGCTTGAGCGAGGTCAGGTGGACAGGATCAGGAGAAGAACGAACCCCTAGTGGAAATACTATTCTGTACATTGGCCCTGAAAGTGACGCCAAAAATGGCGTGACGTTCGTCCTTACACCGAGAGCGAGAAACAGTCTCATTAGCTGGGAACCAATCTCGGATAGGATTATAGGTTCAGGACCAGTATCAGAAACGTCACCACGCACCAACTAATACCGCAACATCTGGTAACAAAGAGGAGTTTTATAGCCACCTGAGTGACACCTTTGAACGTGAGGTGATATTATTATCATCTCAGGAGATATGAACGCTCAGGTTGGATCAGACAACACTGGACTAGAACACGTCATGGGGAGGCATGGTGACCCTTGGGTTGACGCGTCACGACCTTGAATTAAGAGACCCGAAAACGGCGAATTATTTGTGGAGTTTTGTGATACTCGGCAAATGGTCATCGAAGGGACCCTTTTTCCACACAAGAGTCATCATAAAACATCTTGGGTTTCCCCTGATGGTGTTACTCAGAACCAGATCGACCATTTGGCTATAAGTCGCCGATGGAGAAGATGTCTCCTCGATGTGCGAGCGAAACGTGGAGCTGACGTGGGGAGCGATCACCACTTGATGGTTGCCTGCTTGAGATTGTGTACAGCAGCTCTCCGACGACCACAAATTCTTCAAATGAAGCGCGAGCTCAATGTGGATAAACTTAGAGATTCCAACAAAAAACGCGAATACACCACTATGCTACGCGAAAAGTCATCCACTTTGGGTGAATATGAAATGCGCACACTGGACGCCAATTGGGAGGCAACCAAAACCACTTTCCTGACTAGTGCTGAAGAATCTGTGGGATATGTGCAAAGCGGTGAGAAACCCTGGATGTCGCAAGACACATGGGACAAGGTTGGCAATCGGAAAAAAGCCAAATTGGCAATCATCTCTCAACCCGATGTCAACCAACGGACGCCCGACCTAAGGCAGAACTACCGCGATGCTCATATAGAGCTCAAAAAGGCTGTTAGACGCGACAAAAGAAAAGCCATTGAAGATTTGGCAAACAAGGCAGAATCTGCGGCTTACCTTGGGGATATGGGTTCACTATTTAAAATCATGAAACAGTTGACGAACAGGAATTTCACCGCCAACCACCTGGTGAGAAATGTCAACGGAACTCTCCTTAATGTGAGTGAATACCAGTCCTTTATCAAACTGGCCAGTTTGATAAAGGTCTCAGCAGAGACCGAAACGTCACGAATAATAAAGCATAACAGTGTAGAATCCGGAAATCTTTTCTTTCATTTCAAAATGCACTGTGAAAACATTCACCAAACCATGAGATGGAAATGACTTTAATATACCGGAAAATATGTCATCTCAAATTCTTTCGATTAGTGAATAGAGACTTTTGCATGGGAGATGGTAGAAGTAAAGGGGGACGTTTGTATTTTTCGTATATGACATCGAACATGACATGCAAAATGTTTTTTGCTGAATTTAAAGTTTTTAGTTTTCATTATTTTTGAAGAAATTGGTCATAGTTTTCCTGAAATTGGGGCTTTTGTATGGGAGGTGGCAGAGGAAGTGAAGCGTTTAAGATGATTTTGAAACTGCTTATCATCATCCTTATCACCACGCTTTGATTCAATTTCAAAGTCGATAGCTCTCATATACTTGAAGGAGAAATGCTTTTCTTGAATGTATAATAAAGATATATGTATGGGAAGTGGTAGAAGGAGTGAAGCGGAGCTGATAATTTTTTCTAACACTTATTTCAATTATTAAGAAACAAATTCTGGCAAAATTTGAAGTTTGTAATTTTTCTAGTTTGATTCGAAATCGATAAAATGCATTTAACAAAAATTATGCATTTGTATGGGAGGGGGTAGAAGGCAGTGGCGTGGCATCCATTGATGCAAGGGGAGCAAAGCTTCCCTAACGTTTTGCCCTTTATTCAGTTTAGAAAATCTAAACTGAAATCAGCACGGATATGAAAATTTATTTACAAATTTCTTTAAAAGAAAGCGCGCATTATTTTCGTCTACCACTGTTTACAGCATTTACGAGATCATGACAGCTTTTTTTCTCACGCTTTTTCTAAACAGCAAAAGTTGAAAGTCTTCCACAGGGAAAAAGATGCGATTTTAAAAACGCATATACAAGACCGCCGGCCAATACGAGCAAAATTTTCTCGTGCGACGAGCACAAGTTTGACTTCAACAGGCTAGGGTCGCATTAAAATGCTTCCATCTTTCCTCACATTGCTTTTAGTCGCATATACAAGAGAATCGCCGGCCAATATGAGTAAAATTTTCCCTCGAAGCGAGCGCAAGTTCCACTTCTATACGAAGGAGAGATGCGTTAATGCAATTGCTTCCAGCCGGTGTTTTCAGTCGCAAGCTCTTACTCTCGATCAAAATATTGCCAGTATTGAAATTTCTGTACTAGTCGAAAAATGATCAGGAAGGAAAATGTGAAGAGGTAGATCTGGCAATATAGTCCATAATTGTCGTGCTTTGAGTGAAAAGAATCGGTTTCAGGAGAGCACTATCTAAAAAATTTAAAAAATTTATTTTTTTCCTATTAATAATGTAGACTGGATTCTAAAGCGATTGCCGAAAACCGCATCCCTCTCGATTGAGTAGAATGTTTCAAATAAATATGTATACTTGTGGAGTCATGCATATTGACGCAGCGCTTGTAGCTTGGCGCGAAATAATTGTTTCCCCTAGTTACAAAGTCACGCCACGCCACTGGTAGAAGGAGTGTACGGATCAAAACAATTTTTTTTCGTATTATTAGTATTTCTATTCGTATACTTGATACAAAATATCAAGTTGATAGCTTCAACAGTTTCGAAGAAAAATAATTTAATTTAAATTTCAAAATTTCGTGAAATTTGTATGGGAAGGGGTAGAAGGAGTGAGGTGAAGTTGATAATTATTTTAAAAATAAATTGCGGGGGTAGAAGGAGTAAGGGATGTAGCCCATTCACGAACTTGAAGTTACTTTTTTGCTAAATATGACACACAAAAATGTTTAGCACTATAGCTCAAAGCTTTCGAGAGTTATGCTGTAGACAGACGCACAGACGGACAGACAGACGGTCACTCGGAATCGAGGTTTTTGAGCGACAGCAAATATTTCTGTACCCTTGGCGGCTCTGTGCGAGCGTTATTTCTTAGCGTTACAAACGGTAAGGCAAACACAATATACTCTCAGATTTCATATAGAGTATAAAAATCTCATGTCCCCATCCTTGAGCGTATGAAAAAGGAATTTTCTTTCTAAAGCTATAGTAGTGATACAATGCTATCAAAGATGCATTTTGTAAAACACTATGAAATCATTCAAGCTGATATACAAGAATATTGCATTTTTAACATATGAACCTTCATATCATTCAGCCAGACCGCTCTACCGGTGAAACTAATGAGCATCATCGGTTCAAGGGGCCAGAGATCATTCAGCTCGGTGAAAAACCAGTGAATTTGTCTTCGAAATGTTCGGAGGCATGGGTAATGGCAGAGAAAATGCTCTATAGCGTTATCGTCCTCACCGTAGCCTCTACAAATGTCCTCGGTTATAATAACGATTTTAGTCTAGTGTAAAAAATTATTCGAATCTCCCACTGCTCCCATCACCTACAATATAAACTGAACTTTTTCATAAAATACTATAAATCAATTTACACAGTACGCATAAAATTTATCAACCTGAAATTGAATACTAAATATTTATTTATTGTAATTAGTAAGGCTAAAAAAAATTAAACTTCATTCCTTCTACCACCTCCCATACAATATGACACAATTTTACAACTCTACGACAAGTCGATTTTCTGCAAAAGTATGAATGATACCACCAAACCATTAATAAGCTATTAATTTCAAATGTTGTAAAATACTTTTAAAAATATCTATATATATAATGTAGTGTCTGTCTGTTTTTTGTTTATAAATGGCTTTAAATAAGTTTTTTGCTTTATTTTAGCAATAACTAAGCAGAAACAAACGTTTTTAAAAAATTTCTCTGTCTGTCTTTCCGGTTTTCACGCAAAAACGGCTAAACCGATTGTAATGAAACTTTCACAGTTTGTTAGATGTCCACCGAGATGTAATCTGCGTGTAGTCTTATTTCAATACCCCCACGCCTTCCACCCCATCCTATACAAAATGACTAATTTTCAAAAATATATAATAATCAAATTTCCTTCAAAACCATGGAGCAAATCATTTGAAATTTAGAACATACTATTGTTATCAGAAATGTGATCTACGGTACACAAATTATTTGAATCCCCCTACTCCTTCCACCACCTCCCATACAAACAGCACTTTTTCATGAAAGGCTATTTACCAATTTTCTCAGTACGTGTAACTTTCATCGAGCTTAAATGCTGTACTTTATCCTTAATATGCATTATTATTAATATCGGGAAAAAATTAACCGAGTAGCTTCACTCCTTCTACCCCCTCCCATACAATGTGACACAATTTCACGTCTTTACAAAAATTCGATTTTCTTAAAAAGCGTGAATGATACAGACCTGAAATTTAAAATATATCAATTACATGATGATTATACTTGTTTCTCGAAATATCACTAAAAACCCCCCTTTCCTTCTACCACCCCCCATACAAATTGCACAATTTCATTAAATTGAATGCACTAAGTTTCTCAGTATCTTCTCGATTTTTGAAGCTTAAATTTGGTACAAAACATTTTTATAGCTACTCTAGCATGATGTGAAACAAATTAGCTCAGTGCAGCCACTTCCCATACGAAATTTCATAATATCACAAAAATTTCGATTTCATCTATGGTATCGTATGATCGGGCTCTAGGCACAATCGTAGTCCTGTTAGGTTTTCAAGCTTAGTGTTATTTTATTTGGGCTTTTTTTTTAATTAACATAATCTATAATTATTCACATGTCCTAAATGCTCTTCAATACGTATATGATCTTAAATCACGGGATTGATTTGATCACGAGTCTTTCCCATTCAAATGCGAGTATCATGCTTTCCTTCTTAATAATTTATGGTTCTGATTCCAACAAAATACAAAACATTGTGTTGAAAGAGCCATTAAAGTAAGCGGATTATATATCCCATATAATGTTTTACTAACTACATTCTCAAAAATTACTTATTATTGCGATTTTTATGCGGACGAAGTTGCGGGCGTTTGCTAGCTTCAAATAAAAATGCATCAAAAGTTTTGAAATCTCCCCTGCCCTTCCATCACCTACCATGCAAAAGCATGATTTCGATCAATTTCAACAAATCAATTAATAAACAATAAATTAAAAGCTATGAAGTTGAAATTTTTGTACCTCTCAAAACAAACGTAATAATACTACATCACAAATTTTACAATTTCCTTAACCCATCTACCCCCTCCCATACAACGCGATTCAAGCGACCAGCTAAAAAATTATTAAAACCGACCCCATCCAAACAAACCCAAACTTGCATAAATAATCGAATGAAATATTCATACTACCTATTGAATTTATCGTAATCGTAATCGTAATTCACAAGAACCCTGCTCTAGAACCCATTTAAATTTGTCCCAAGAATAATAAAGTTGCACCCGACTCGCTGGCAGACATTTTATGTTATGGCGGCTTTCCATTTTCAAACCCACTTCAGATTCTGCAAAAAAGTTACTAAGCGTCGGAAAACACTCAAATTTATTTTGCTCCACAGCTGAAGCCCAATGTTATATTTTTCTTGATAAGCCGCTAAGGCCTTACGCCCTTCATTTTTTTTAGTGGAACTCCAGGGTTCCACGGAGCTCACTTTGGGCAGCACTGCTCTAGCCTCATCAAACGTTGACGGGTCCATTGCCACTTTCACCTTTATATCACAATTCCTAACTTAGAAGAAAATGTCCAGTTCTACTCGTACTATTGGATGACGAAAGTTTGCATCCATTTCGGATATAAACAATAATTGTCCATTCTTAAAACCATAACTCATACCTGACACTTGTTAGCGATGAAAAATTTAAAATAAAATAAAAAATTTATTTGTGAATAATAAATGCGTGTCATTACCGCTAATGCGTAAGGGACTTTTACCAGTACACAAATCCTATCTGCTCTAACTATAAACTAACAACAAAATTGATTTACTAGTCCTCTAATAGATATAGATAGTACATACAAGGATCTAACGTTACCTGTACTAAACTTTCTAATTATCTTCCTTTTTTCTCTCTCTGTCTCTCTCTCGTATCCTGAGGTATACCGATGGCAACCCTCCCAATTCCCGAAAAATTTCTATAGGAACCATCTCGTACTTACCTTGAATGTATAGAAGTGTGCTGAATAAGCAGGAACGAAAAAAAGTTTCCTGGAAAAAAATATATTATAGTTGCCCTGGGAGAGAAACCCTATCTCAAGGGAATTTACACAATAGTGGTAGTGGTGATAGAGAAATTTCACCGGGGGCAGTTGCCATGGCCGTCGAGCTCGACGAAATTACATAGCGAAAACGGCGAACCATCAAGAGAAATCCTCAATCCGCACTACGAAAGGACCCACCAGGATTCGAAGCGGCAAAACACTGTAGTGTAGATGCGGGACACGCACTATAGAAATTGCTTGCACACGTGCACGCACACCATACTGCCGCGATGCTTCGCAGTTCTGAAACGCCATATAGTGCTAAAATTGCGAGTGCTTTCTCCTTTGCAATACACGAAAAGGCCGTAACTCAAAAACATGAAAAATAATAGGGACGAAGAGGCGGGTTTCGATGCGTGTGCGTTTCCTTAATTTTTAGTGTGGTGGTTGTTGACGGTGGTATTAGTCCTTCGTCCGCGCCGCTCTATGGTTATATTTGCAGAGGTTCCCTGGGTTCCCGAAATGTTCCCATGCCCAACATAAATTGCATGTACATAGGCAGTGGGGCTGCGGAAGCCATGCCGTAGATGGCTTCTGACATCAAGTGCTCCCGCGAATGTGTTTTATGTGCTGCATGTGCTCGTGTGTTCCTGGAGGAGGTTGGGCTCGCTCTACCAGGAATACGAGCTTGTACACTGCTAAAAATTTGATGTGCGGTGGACGGTTTTTCTTTTTTCTTTATTTGCATGTAGGGTGGGCATTGTGAACGATGCACCCAGTGCAATTTATGTATGATGCAGATATTCGTATGTAAAAAATGCGGTTATGTGTATAAAAAAAGGGGCGTTTGGAGTTCTTATTGGCATTAATTTTGGTACGAAATCATAGAGGATTGCAAGGGATTAGTTGGGCTTAAAATTGTAGAAATTAATTATTAATCAGCATTGCAGTGCTTTTATGTTATCGGAAAGGTAGATTTACTGTGGTGACATGTGGGTGTTTCTGATATATGTAGCTATAGCTATGCAATCGGTTTAAGCGAGCTACATTTCTGTAGATAATGTTGGTATCATAAATTGTAAGAAAAGGATGGGTTCGGTCCGACTTTTAAATATAGAGTACATATGTGGTTCTCTAGCCTTAAGATTTTTAGCGTGTATCTTTTGATTATTATAAAAAAAGGGGAAATATTGTGATCACGAAAAATTTCAGCATCCGCTTTTTGACGGATTTCCACTAACTGAGGACTCAGGAATCCAAAAAAGTAGATTTCGTTGTGATGTCTGTTGTGTGCCTCGACGATTACTCGAGTGAATCTGGTAGGAGTTCTCCAAAAGAAGTTAGTTATGAGTTATATATGATATAGAAAAAAACAAACATCCCCCTTTTACCTGATCGAAAAATTATATACCCTAACTGAAATCTGACGGTAAATATTATAAGTTTGCTCCAAAGTCTGTAACGCTAAGAAATATGGCTCGGAGAAAAAAATGAATGACGCAAAAGTTATTATCCCCCACAAATTTCAAAACCGAATTACTGTGTCCGTGCGCTCTCTAGCTTGAGAGCGCGTTGAGTTAGAAAGTTTAAAATTTGTACACGTCACTTTTGACTAAAAAGTAAAAAGTCCGTGAACGGGCCAAATCGCTCACTCCTTCTACCTCCTCCCATACAAAATGACTCATTTTCAAAAATTAGCAATATCACATTTGCTTATAAGGTTTAAAAATTTGAAATTCGGATTGAATTATTTTTATCATGAATGTGACCTATGGTATACAAATTATTCGAAATCCTTTAACTACCTCCCATGCAAATTGCTCTTTTTCATGAAAAACTCTGAACAAATTTTCTCAGTACGTTTAACATAATCGAGCTCAAATTTGGTACTAAGTATTTAATTAATATTACTATTTAGAATGAAAAAAAACTAACCGATTAGCTTTATTGCTTTTTTCCGCTCCCCCCTACCTCCCCTACAGTGCGACACAATTTCACAACTTTACAAAACATCGATTTCCTTGAAAACTATGAATGTTACTGGTCCAAAATTTGAGAGATGTTAAATGCATAATTTTCATAGCTATTTCTCAAAAAAATTAATAAAACCCCACCCATTCCTTCTACCACCTCCCATATAAACTGTACAATTTCGTCTAAGACACTAATTTTCTCAGTACCTGTCCAGTTTTAAGCCTAAATTTTGTATAAAACATTTTTATAGCTACTTTAGTACAATGTGGAAAAAATATATATTTAATGCTGTCGCCCCTTTTACCACTCCCTATACGAAATTTCTTGGAAAACTAGTGTCTAGACTAACGGAACCTACTTTCTTCATATTTTCGCAGAATGTATCTAATCTGTCACTCGCATTGAAGTTCAAACAGATATATGTATTCAACAAAAAAATTTGTTATAATATTTCAGAGTAATATCCCGGCGAGAAAGTTTAGAATGTTTGGTATTGTGTTTTGCTGGGTCAGAATAAGTATTAGTTATAATGTGGGGAACATGCTACAATTAAACTTTCAAATGTACTTCAGTAAATCTAATCTAAGTGTACCAACAAATTTTACCAAAATCAGAATCGATTGGATTAATGTTTGGAATCCTCTTTCACTGCGACATTTGATGGGGCTACAGCAATCTTGTATCGGACGACACCAAATAGGCAGTTTATTTCTCGCTATTCAACAGACAAATGCAATCGTCTTCTTCTACAATGGCGCTACAGCCCAAATCCACACAACCGCACAACCCTCTATCTACGAATTTTTAATTTTCGTAGATTGAGGTGACCAAGGTATATTGCAATACTGTGTGATTATCTGGGGCTTAGTTTTCAAATCAAAACTTAACTGCACTGAAAAAATTCAAAAGAAAGCTATCAAAAACAAAATTGATAGGGGGAACTCCAACAATGTATCAAACGCATTAATTTATAACGCTGGAGCAACTATTTTCCTTTTATTCTGCGTATCATCAATCTAATAAAACATCAACTGACAAATATTACTAGCAACCTGGACAATCATAGAGGCAACCACGATTACAACACGCGAACAGCCACCCACATCTATCGTCAACAAGGCATCAGCTAGATTTTGGTAAGGTCAGTTAATAACTACAAGGAACTCTCAGAAGATTGGCAAATTTTCTTTGCCATAACAAATTTAAAAGAGCATCCCCTTAACATCTAATTACTTAACCAATTTTTGCTTTCCGTGATTTAAATAATTTGTATTATATCAATCTTAGATTATTTGTGAAAATTTAAGTTCTTGAATGGACCACATCCTTTACTACTTCACGCCCTCCCACACAAAGGCATAATTTTGAAAAATTCGTTTCATCGATTTTCCATTGGAACTAGCAAAGCTAAAAGACAAATTTCTACGAGAATTGATTTTATTATAATTGCATTTATTATTATCGATTTAGAAAAAATTATCAACTTCACCTCACTCCTTCTACCCCGTCCCATGCAAATTTCCAAATTTCAATTAAACTTTTTTCGAAACTGTCATCGACTTGAAATTTTTAGCAAAGTATAATAATACAAACATTATTAACGTCAAAAAATTTTGTTTTGATCCATCTACTACTCCAGGAAAGGATCCATACAAATGCATAATTTTGGCAAATGCATCCGTTAAAACTAGAAACTTAAAATTTGTGCCTTAGTAATTGCAATAAATGCTAAAAGACATCAACTTTGCTTCACTCCTTCTACCACTTCCCATACAAATTTTTATTTCTAAACCGTAAACCTTAAACAAAGAGACAGTCAGGCACCAATGGTTTTGAATTTGACACTCGAAAATGTTGTTCGGAAACATCCCGTTGACACAAAGGGAGCACTGCTTCAAATACACACAGCTCGTATCATATGCCGACGACATGGATATCCTTGATCTCTGGAGAGTGTTAAAGAAATATTTGTAAACCTTGATTCGGTAGCAAGGGAAGTTAGACTGCGCATTACTGAATAGGTAAGTGATTACACAAATTAGGAAATGGACGCCAATCAGACAAATTTTATAGTAGGAGACTATAACCTAAAAAACGTAGACAGCTTTGCATACCTGGATTTATTTTATCATCGGTTGGTGGTCCTTATGTACTTAGTTTTTTGTCTTTCAGGGTTGCTAATATTCCCGGATAGTTGGTATAGAGAATGTTGTCTTAATGTCTAATGATTTTCGGAGCATTTTCCTATCTTATCTGTAGCGCCCTGGAGGAAAAGTAATTTTACCCATAGTTTATCTGTTTTCTTGTTCAGTCTCTTCTCGTTCTTTCGTCTTTGATTTCTTCTATTTCCAGTCCTTGTTTATTTTGTTAGCATTATAACCATTTTTTTTTTTACAGAATGACCTGTTTTATAGGCAATTTCGGCATTTGTTTGCAATGCACAAACACAGTCACAGAGGGAAGGAATGGGATTGGGAAGGTTGGGAAAGAGGAGTGAGAACGACCGTAGTGAGTGGAGAAGCTGGTATATTGCTCAGTTTTACTGGCTGCTTACTGACAAATATTTGCAGATGTTATGGGGGACTGAATGATAGAAAGTGAACAGAAACCATCTACTGAGTATCTAGGCCTTCTTGAAGTTGAACTGTTTCACTTTTACACCGTTTCCCCATTTTATTGCGAATAATTTTTTATCACCAGTAGCAAATGAAAAATTTGCGCTTAAAAAAATCCCGTCTGAAGTGGGAATCGAACCCACGACCTATTGACTGAGGAGCAAGCACGCTGCCACGCCACGGAAGCCTTGCAGTAAATGTCCGATTCAACTGTTTCATTTCCTTTCGAAGACTATGCGTTTAGGGACTACCGACACTACGTTCCCGAAGCGGAGTACTACCATTCACGGGATCGCAAAAGAACCTAAACTGGGAGTAATTGTTCACAAGTACGAAACCTGACCGGAGGTTTTCTGATACCACTGGGTGTCGGGAAGCCCATTGAAGGTTGCTTCCACCTCCGGCAATGGAAGATGGCCCTTCGGGGAGTATCGTGGTGGTTGTGGTTTATCGCCCACATCGCGGGCAGAGCTCCTAGGAGTTCGGCGTGGAGTTTGTTTCCCAACCTGGTGCCATGACCATAAGATTGGCAGAGATTTAGATAGGTCTTGCATCCAGCAGTATGAATGCCAAACTTGCATTTGGTATAGACTACTACCTTCGGGGCGTTAATGATGTCAAAAACAATCCGCGTTGCTAAAGACAACCGTGAACTTACGACTTAACGTCAGGCTGCACACGTAAAGCGACTCAGATATGGAATATGGTATGTTCCGAAGCTTAGCGACCTATCAATCTTTTCTACTAGTACATACAAAAATCACACTTTTCCGTTGCTTTCTATTTCCATGGTGAACTTAATTTTCTTGTGTTGTGTGTTCAGGTTGGCCAAAAATTCGTCTAGCTCTTCTCTCCCATGTTGCCAAATGATTAAGGTGTCATCCACGAAGATACAATTTCGGTTTTAAAAGAGTTGAGTCCAGTGCGTTCTTTTCGGATTCCTCCATGAAAATTTCCAATACCAATGGTAAAAGTGGAGATCCCATTGCCGCTTCTTCCATTTGCTTGTAGAGTTTTCCTTGAGCTGAAAAGAAAGTATTATTTAAGCAAAATTCTATTAAGTCATACCTTTTGTCTAGGATGACTGTTCCGATAATATTTAAGATGTCCTTATTTGGGATGTTGGTGAAAAGTGATTCCACGTCTAGACTGGCTAAAATTTCCATTGGTTGATTTTCTGAAGTATCTCTAATTGATGAGCGGAATTTTTAACTTAGTGCGATGTGTTCCCCACTAGTGGGTATAACTCAACTCAAAGCCTTGGCAAGTTTTTGGCTAACTGTTTGAACCAATCGGGCTGTTGGATCGGTAACGAGCAAATGCAGAAGGCTAGACCGATGTGGGTGGTTGTACAACACGTCGCTCGAACACGTGTGAGCCAAAACTTGCTCATCGCCACCAGAGGTTATCTAGTACCGCGGGGACTCCCAACAGTGTTGCATCAGTTTACATGAATGGATGTTCGAATCCTGTGTCGCTCCGTAGGGTTAAAGGCAAGCCTATGGGAGAATGTTAAGGTAGGGCTGGGAATGCGTTGTAGGCCATGCCCTACAAAAATGTTTCGCGAGCTGACCAATGCGCCCAAAAATGTTACTTCCCTTGAGCAAGAAAATTGTTCAACGAAGTATAAACACAAATG
Source organism: Chorisops tibialis (assembly GCA_963669355.1). Taxonomy (NCBI): domain Eukaryota; kingdom Metazoa; phylum Arthropoda; class Insecta; order Diptera; family Stratiomyidae; genus Chorisops; species Chorisops tibialis. The sequence continues at coordinate 294,292,902 of OY770262.1, forward strand.
ATATGAATGAACAAATCTGATTGCAAGCAATGAGCGAAAGAAATTAAGTGCCAAGACAAGCCGATAAGATTGTATCAGTCTTACGCTTTATAAGCAGTGCGGAAGAAAGTAGCAAGCAACTGATGAGCGATGACGACACCGGAGCTTGACGGTGCAGTAGCTAAGATCCGAAGTGACCTAAATCGGAAAGTGAGACGATGATTCTAAAGCGACAGAGAGAGGTGATCCAAGGTGTCCCGGTATAGCCGAAGCGTCATAGTAACAGACCAAGGGAAAAACTCCGAACAAAACAGGAGAATTACTATGAGCCGAACACCAAGGAGATCATAAGAAGGAGAAGCTCTGAGTGGAAGAGAGAAACTGATGCTTCACGGAAAAGGGCAACTCATCACTGCCTTGGCTGAGGTTCCTTTGGGATATGTGCACATCGCTGGCAGCGAAGCTTCAAACTTGTACCTTGTTTTTCAACGTGGAGTTGTGTTACAACCGGGCGCTTTGATCTTCAGATGTTTGATAGGCCTCGCATTCAGCAGTTTTTTTTTTTAACGCGGGAAAAAGCATCGAAAACTGAAGTGCGGGACTTGAACCCGCTAAAAACCCCTCGCCTAACCCACAATCCTCCGGAATTACCATTGAGTATTGCGTCAGGAGGAGCTATGGTGTAGCCTAGTGGGTAGTCTATTGGTCTACAATGCGAAAGTTCGTGAGTTCAAATCCCGGTCGACGCATAATTCCCGCACACTGCCTGCTAGGGTATACCTTGGTCACCTCAATCTACGAAAATGAAAAGTTATAGGCTGTGCGAAGGTCTAACAACTCTTCCACAAAAGTAATGCAAAATGCCAAGGAACCTGAATATCAGGAGGTCAAGGCCCGATTTGTGCTGTAGTGCCATTGTAGAAGAAAATTGTGTCAGAAGGAGTTTGAAGCTCAAAAGTCAATTTACTATCACATGTAATGTCTTATGTCATCCTGTTTAAGTCACTGCCTATTTTATTTAACTATCAACTGTTGTAGTTGCTGTTGGCACTTCTGTCACAGATAGTTCCCTACGTAGTCTTTCGAGTCTCTTTAACTTGATGAGAGCTGTCACGCACATCACAGTCACCGTGTTCCAGATTCCGTTGCTGCAACAACATTGTCCCACATATACTGAATATGTGGGACAATGTTGTCGGGGTTAATATTTTCTTCAACGATGTCCTCTACTCTCCTTTTGTCCATTTTCTAGATTGGGCAGTGAAAGAATATATGATGTGCATTTTCTATTGCATCTGTACAGCTTGGACATGACGCCGAAGAGTCATGGTCATATTTGTACAATTAGCTTCTGTAACAGCCATGCCCTGACAGAAATTGGGTCATCTAGTAATCTACTTCACCATGCTTCCGTCCGACCCACCACATTCAGCAGTATGAATGCCGAACTGCAAATAGGTATAAACTGCTATCGACCATGGGGCGTTAATGATTCTCGTGTAAAAAATAATCCGTGTTGCTAAAGACAACTGTGAAGTAAATTTGTAGTAGAAAAATGTATCGGCCTGGATATTCACGTAATAAGGAACCTGTACCGAACGGGCGATGAATCGAAGCGGAGTATTCTCCTCCTTAGGAAGTACTTATATTTTTGGGGTATGAGGGTCTGAATGGATTAGTTTGGCATATTTTCCGCTACTATAGGATTTTTCTCGATGAATTTTCGGTAGAATTTTAGTCCGGAGATTGAATTGGTAATATCATGATATCAATGTTATGTTCCTTGACGCATTTGTCTGTTGGATCCGTGGTGCGGGTCATTATCCTATTGCAATTGCCATTTTAACACTTCGCTTGTGAACCTGGGTCTGTCGTGTCCGAGCCAAAAGGGTTTTGGTTAATAACTGTCTGAGAAGAGTAGAAGGGGCACTGCTACCCATACCTAAAAAAAGTTATTTAAGAAGGGGAATCGACGCCAAAGGTGGAAGGTTTCAGACCCTGCTGAACAGCTGCTATGAGCAGCTCATATCCGGAGCGGACACGAAAGACCCAGGTTTACTGACGGGAGGTGCCGTTTACACGGACATGAAAAACCCACCTTCACAGATGTGATAAAGCTTACGGGCTAAATTTCATCAAAAGTTTCGGAAAAATATTTTGAGCTTGTGAAATAAGAGTTGAGGTTGTAAAATTGACGATAAAAAATGTTTTTGATAATAAAACATGTGAATGGTAATGCCTAATATACGTTTTTTGCCTTTTTTACCCGTAGTTTTAAAGAAATGAAAAATAATAATTTTTTTCTTAAAGCCGTACTATTAACCTCTAATTTGCGGTTTCCTAAGTTCCTTTATCGTTATTTTTCTTAAAGTTCCAATTTTTTGAGTAATTCACTGCTTTACTACCGAATTGCTTCATTTATTTAACATAAAATATATGAAATATTTTTTTTTTCAGCAATTTTATGATTGATACACCAAATTGAATGTTTCGAACATTGAGCTTGTTTAATGTAATACTATGTAATTCTATCCGTAACCATGTTGGTTTTGCTATCGAATTAATTATTTTACTTTCAATCAATCAAATTTCTGTTAAAACCCCCCATAGGTGCATAGGACAGAAACAGCTCTCCTCCACAAGGCGCGATCCTGATCATCGGCCTTAATCTGTTGCCGGGACTTGTTTATTCCTATGGCCACCTGCTTAACTGCTCGCTTCCATGGGCTTCATGGTCGACCAACCCGACGTATTCCTTGAGGATCCAGAGCCTGTTTGGCGATGTTTCGCTCTGGTTTCCTCAAAGTGCCACTACCACTTCTGCCTTTGAATCTCAATACCAAATTTAGTCTGTCCAGTTGTACTCCAAGTTCGTCGTTGGAGATCACTTCTGGCCAGAATACCCCTAAAACGCCTCCGAGGCATTGGTTCACGAAAGTTTGCAGTTTTACGGGAAGTCGAACGGTCACTTTATACGTAGTACAACCATATGACAATACCGGATTTAACGCATGCGTCAAATATTCTCAGCTTCGAGCAAATGGAGATCTCTCTTAACTCCCAGAAAGGGGAAAGGATACCGAAGGTCTGACGAGCATCAATATTCTTTTCGGCTCCGCCGCCTATGCTGACAATGCTTCCAAGATAACAAAAATCTTGCACCTCTTCCACATCTTTCTCGGCCGTTAAGAACAATCGGTGTGCTTGTGTTCGAACCCATCTGCATGTACTTACGATTTTACTTTGGCTTCATTGTAGTTTTAGTATTTCCATTTGCAAGTGTCTAGCATCCTGGTTAATTTAATAAAAGAAATTACCTGCAATGGCTCTACTGCACAGATACATACATATGTACATTGCTCATTCTTGCATATGAGACTTGGCTCCAAGATCATAGTTCTTTCGAATTTCCAATTACTATTCTGATCCACCTTGTTCGTTGCAGATATTCCATACCGCTGAATAAAATCAAACCAAAACTTTTCGTTCAAAACCCTGCAAGCGAGAAAAAAAAATTAACAATAGCAGTGTACACAGATGTTGCAGCATCCGTGTATAAAACTAAGGCATAGAAATTCGCACTCACGCCTCCGCCTCGTCGAAAAACACGTCTTTCCGAATCGGCAACACCGAGCTCAGTCCACTTCGTAGCGACCAACCGGCAACCGAAGCTCCACAGTTTTTGCTTCGCTTTCGTTATTATGTCATCGTGGAGCACACACCACACATCTACGTGCAAAATGCGGAATTGAACAAACACACGTGTGATCTATGTACAGTGTGAAGCGGCCAGGCTCTTCTTCCCTCCGCAGTTGTTTTTGTTTGCCGTTCGCATCGCAAAACACGAACAACGTAGAACGAAATTTCTGGAGAACCAGGAAGAACACGATCGCACAACGTAACGCACATTTTCGCCAATGTGCTCGCCCCAGTACAAGCCGCGCTGCAAACAGAAATCTGCTGCGCACACGTGATATGACGGCATGGCGCCCAGCACTGTGAAAGCAAACAAAACGGCTGGCGGAGAGCTCCCATCGTTCTGAGTTGGCAGTGTTGGTTGCTGGACCAACACAGCCTACCGGGAGAGGAGCTTTCGCGCGCTCCGGCTTTTGTGCGTTTTCTGCGATTAAGTTTGACTGCCCCCCAGTTTCGCAACGCGCACGCACACACAGTCGCGTTGGCGATATGTGCAGAATAAGAAAAAAGTGAATCCGCCGGCTTTGGTGTGCGTGTGCACGACCCAAACTTAATGCGTGTGCTGTAAATGCGTGCGTTGCGTAGTTGCTGATTAAAAAGCAGGGCCGGCCATTGCAGGATTCGCCCGAGTGTGCTTTGCGGGCGTGCAAACGCACACAGCTCTGCGTTTCGCTTGCACAGAGAAAAATGCGATTTACTGGATGGCGACGGACACACGTTGCGAGCATTATGCTGTGTGCGTGCGTGTGTTTAGGAACAAATTCGGTAGGGAGTGGGTGGTGGGAGCAACATTTTTTTTCTTGGAATGGAGCGCAACATAAAAACGCACGATGGCGATTTTTGTTGCTGCTTGCCGGGCTTCGTCCCGGATGACAGTGCTATGGGAAAATTTTGATGGGCGAGCTTTGTTTTTCTGTTTTTTTTTCAGCTTCGGCTGTTTTGATCGAGTTCTGTGGTTGCTGGTCAGGACAAGCCGCTCTGATGTATGCTTTTTGATATACTGAATGCGTTTGGTGGTGTGCGTGTTGCTTGTGCTTACATTGGCGTTTCCGGAATGAAAAAATGGATGGATGGGAAAAAACGGGCATTAGAAAATTTGATTAGGGTCCAAATCTAGGATCTGTGTGGTTCGTTCCGAGAATGTTTGCATATCATGGGTTCGTTTCTTTGCGGAGCAACGCATTAATTTATTTTATAATGCAGGTATGTCCTTGGTCTAACGATCGCTTATAATGATTTATTTAATATTACTCGTATATAAAACATCTTATTTTTCTATAAGTAATTAATTTTTAGGTATTTCCATAAATTATTTATAAAAAGTGATGCAATATCAACGTTTGATTGCAACAGGTAAGAAAAAAAAATAATAATTTGTATTGTTCCGTATTAAGGATTTGCTGAAAATAATATCCTTCCTGAACAAAAATTCCTTTGTTTCATATTAAGATTCTCGGAATTGTTGATTCGGTAAGCGGGGATTCCATGGATTGAATTTCGGACTGAAACAGCAACCGTTACTTTTTTCGATTGGTTCTTACATAATTCAGAACAGATGGAGGAATTTTTTGGCTTATCAATGTCTACGCCCCAACAGAAGACAAAATCGACGAAATTAAGGACGATTTCTGCAGCAAATTAGAATCAACATTCGACTAGCTTCCATCGAACGATATTAAAATAGTATTAGGTGACTTTAACGCGAAAGTGGGCAAAGAAAAACTTACTTAGGGAAAATTGGAAGGCACAGTCTTCATGACATTAGTATCGATAACCGTCAGAGCCTGATTGATTTCGCCACCAGCAAAAACCGTGGGCATCACACGACAGACGAACATTGAACCAAATTGACCACGTTCTAATAGAAAAAAGGACGGCTTCCTGCATTCTCGACGTGCGAACATGTCGAGGGGCTAATTGCGACCACTATTTGGTAAAGACCAAGTTCCGGTGCCTAATCGCAAGAATACCCACGAACACTACCGGTTCTTAAATTCGACATTGGAAAACTCAAGGGCGAGAAAATAGTTGCAAAATATGTATCAGTTTTGGCGAGGCATTTCGCGCCACTGCTGAACAACAACGCATGCCAATAGAAGAAATGTGGCAAAATATCAAAGATGGAATTATATCTGTTGCAGAGGAGGTGATAGGACAACAACCCCGGCGCAAAAGAAATGACTGATTCGACAACGAATACGAAGATGCTTTAGACCGAAAAAATTAAACTTACAAAATATTAACGGAACGGCCGACACGAACCAAACGGGAGAAATGTAATGATCTTAGACGATTTGCAAACAAAATATGCCGACAAAAAAAAACGGGAGTATAATAATGACGAAATTAAAAACATTTTAAGTTACACAACTCAAGAGCCGCATATTCCCTTGTTAAAACGATGAAAGAGGAATACCAACCGAAAACGACCTCCTGCAAGGATGCAGAACTGAAATTTATAAGAGCCCATCATCCGCAAGAACAGCAGCAGCAGACATAATAGCAGGTATAGCTAAGATAACAGCTGATAAAAGATCATATTTGAGTCCTCACATGCTCGAGGAAGTAACAACCGTCCTGGGGAACCAACCAAACAATAAATCGCTGGGCACTGATCAAATTTCAGCTGAGCGCTTCTCCAATATAGAGTATTCACGGCCATATGGACGCAGGAAACACTTTCTGAAGATTGGCACAAGAGCATCAAGAGCAAGAGTCCAATTTATAAAAAAGGTGACAAACTCTGCTGCGAAAACTGCCGAGGAATATCTCTGTTGTTTACGTTATAAGATCCTGACGATAATTCTAGAAAAGAGAATTAAGCTCAGCCCTATGCTGACAAAGTAATTGGTGAATACCAAGGCGGATTTAAAGCTGGACGATCGACCCCGGACCAGATATTCTCTTTTAAACAGGAGCTGAAAAAATGCAGGGAATATAATATCGATGTGCACCACATATTTATTGACTTCAAACAAGCCTACGACGGTATCGACAGGCGCATACTGTATAAAATCATGTTGGAATTTTGAGTCGCACCGCATAACATCTGCAAATATTTGTCAGTAAGCAGCCAGTACAATTGAGCAATATACCAGCTTCTCCACTCGCTACGGTCGTTCTCACTCTCCTTCCCCAACCTTCCCAATCCCATTCCTTCCCTCCATGACTGTATTTGTGTATTGGACATAAAGGCCGAAATTGCCTATAACACAGGTCATTCTGTAAAAAAAAAAAACTGGTTAGCCTTAAAAGAATAACAATGACCGAGGCTTTGTTACAAATCAAAGTAGAAAATGATCTTAGTTCCAGCTTTAAAATGGACAACGGCCTCGTACAAATATTTTTCATCTTGACACTCGGAAACTTCTCGTTGACACTAAGGGAACACTATGCTTCAGATCCACACAACTCGTAGCATATACCGACGACATAGATATCCTTGCAAGATCTCGGAGAGTGCGAAAGAGGTATTTGTACACCTTGTCTCGTTAGCAAGAAAAGATGGACTACGTATTAACGAAAAAAAAAACAAATTATGGCACAAACTAGGAAAAAAACGCTAATCAGACAGAATGGGTCCTGTTCTGTACAACATTTACACGAACTCAATCGCAAAACTTAATCTCAATGGTGCCATATCACTCTACGCAGGCGACATAGCGCTAATATACACTTCAACTCGTATACCAGCACTCCAAGATAGTGTAAGCGAGGACCTCGACAAAATCAATCAGTGCGCATAAATTGATTGCTAATTCGGAGGAAACCAAGTATATTTTCTTAAATAAGCCACCATAAACTGAACTAAACATTATTTTCAATGGACAAACTGTTAGTAGGGCTGTCAGTTTCAAGAACCTCGGAGTTCACCTCGACGAATAGCTATCTTGGGACTCACACCTAGATCCTGTGATAAGAAAATTGGCCCCGATATCGCTTAGTGGTTTCTGCTCAAATTCATAACATTAGGCATCTTAAAACCAATAGCGACATAGTATTCATCTACTACTCCAACAACGTTAGGAGGCCAAAGTCCGATTTGGGCTGTAGCGCCATCGTAAGTAAGTAAGTACTACTCCAACAAACATCTATACACTACGTGCCGAGATGATAAAATATATCCATCTGCCATCCGTACCTCACTATTAAACAAGGCAATCTCGATCTACAACGAGCTACCAGATGATCTTCAAGAATCTACAAACCAGTTTAATAACAAATTGAAGCAATTTTTGTTATTACAATAATATCTGAATATTTAAAACCGTTCACTTCGTTAAATAATTTTATTAATGTGTCTTAAATCTCTTATGCTATAACGTTATTGAGTTTTATGTTCTCTTATTCCGCACATCACTATCATTGAATTTTATTTGTTTTACTTTCATACTTACTTACCCTTTTTCTCCACTTTTGTCTCATTGCATTAAAATTATTATATTATTTTTTGTTTTATGAACTATTTTGTTAATATTGTAAGAAATAAACTGCCAACAAGTCGAGCGAAACTTTATTATTCTTGTGACAAGTTGCGGATGCGTGGAAAGTCAAGTTAGAGTGAAGTTAGGGAAAACTAAGTGAAAGGGGGTTCTTGGGTAGGGCTCATTTTCATAGGATTCGGTGTATTTTATATTCACGAAACCAAACATTTGTATGGGAGGGGGTAGAGAAGGTAAGGGAATCGTAAAATTTGTGAAGCAATTTTATTTCCTTTCTCGTGTAAGGTGATCGTACAAAATTTCAAGTTCGTAGCTTTTCATTTGTTGGTTATTAGTTGATTCAATGAAATAGGTCGAAATTATACTTTTGTATGGGAGGGGGTAGAAGGGCAAGCGCGATTGAAAAATTTTAAAAGCAGTTTCATTTCAACTATTTTTATAAGTTTTTATGCGAAATTTCAAATTGACAGGTTTTAATAGTTAGGTGATAATTGGTTCATTAAAAATGGTCGAAAAAATAATTTTGTATGGCAGGGGGTAGAAGTTTTGAAGGTATTCAACAAGTTAATATTTCAAACTTTTACAGATTTTTTTAAAATGCATTTCGCAAGATTCTACCTTAAAATGTCATTCAGAAATTTTCAGTTTAAGTGTTTTTTCTCATTGCACATGAAACACCTTGTGTACGTTAGACCCCCACTTCGATGCATAATAATTTTGGAACAAATTATTGTTTTTCTTCTATGTATGTATATCGACATGCAAAATTTAAACTTTATATCTTTTAAGTGCCTCTTTCTAAGCTGATTCTGGTGAATCTATATACCATCTTAATTGTCTCAAAATATGAATTTGTTGTGATTAGTAATTTCAAATATATAATCACTTGAAAAAAAGAAAAAAATTCGACGAACAATTTGTTTAGCCCCCCTTTTTCGGACGCCAATGGATAAAAAAATTAAATTATTTTGAAATTTTGTCCCACAATCCTCTTCATACCTCTGCAGATTTTCAGCTTCCTATCTGCATTCGTGGTAGAGATATTAGCAAGTGAAATTTTTGATTCTTTCCTTCCCCCGCCTCCCCCTTCCACATGACACCAAAATTTAGGTAATACCCAATCAATAATTCACTCAAAAACGAACATTCTACCTTTAAGGGTCTCGGAGATATGAGTATGGACGGCGTACGGCGGGACGGATTTTTTTTGCATTCTTAAGCTCATTTAGTCATGAAACGCGAAAAAAAAATTTCAGGATAGGAATTTTTTTTTCTGTGTCGATCACAATACTTTATTATTAGAATAATAAAGTAAAATTACTTAAAACATTAGGATATTAACTGGCCGAAACTTCTACCCCTTTTCTTAAGAAATTAAATATAACCAAAATCTTAAAAGCTATCAACTTGAAATATCTTAACAACACTTCTAAAAATATTTAAAACGAAGGTGCATCATGATTAAATCAACTAATAACCAACCAATTAGAAGCTACGAACTTGGAATTTTATTCGACCACCTTTCAAGACAAACGAAATATGATGCAGTATCACAAATTTTACGATTCCCTCTACCGCCCCTCCTCCCCCCCCCCTCCTAAACAAATTTACTTCGTCTGTGAAGCAAGCATTCTATACTGAAAAATTTCAACGTGGTTCTAGTGATTAATTAAAAAATTATTAACATCCGCCCATCCCTTATATGGACCCCTCCCGAACCCAACCTTGCATAAATAATGGAATGGAAAATTGATTCTACGTACTGGCGCTATTGATCGTAATCGCGATTAAGTGTTAAATAATTGACAACAGCCCTGCCCTAGAACTTCCATTCAGTTAGTCTTCCTCATCACACTAACATATATATTAACTTCCCGCGCATTCACAACTTATCCCAAGAATAATAAAGTTGCGACCGACTTGTTGGTAGATATTAATCCTAGAGAACGCTTTTGTCTTGCCGGACCGCTTTGGAATTTCAAGTTCAACGAAAAAGAAACTGATTAAGGCGATTTTTGACATTTTCACGAGATTTTTATCTCGTCAGAATTTTGTGTAATTTCAATGGTGCCAACAGTTCGGTTTTGACCTCCGGCAAGATTTTGAAGGTCCCTTTTCTCTTGGCGCTACACATATTGTGGTATGCTGCTCCAGTATGGGGCCTTAAGTATATTACTTATCAAAAAGCTTTCAAGAGAAGATATACTACTTGCACCAGCACACTCAAATACTTGCTTCATTTGGAAACAGTAAGAATAAATACTAGCATTTCTTTCGATCGACTAATACCTGCCGGCGTCCCACAAGGTTCATGCCTAAGCCCAACGCTATACAATATTTATTTTGCAGAAGTACCAATTCACCCAAACTGAGAGCTAGCGATATATGTATATAATACATGTCTTTATGTAAGCGACAATGTCCCTGATAATATTTTATCACCGCTAAAATCATATTTAGAACTGCTATATTAAATGGAAGATGTTACGGTCGAATCTGCAAAGAGAAGAGGATTGTTAGTAACTTGCCTTGAACGTATTCTATTGAATTAACTCACCCAAATCGTTCATCGGGTATCCCCTTGCGGATGCAGCTTCATTGGATTTCGCGTAGTTGAGGCTAGAAAGAAAACGTACACTCGAATTTATTGGTTCGTAGAAAACATTTGCTCACTGGAAGAGGAGCTGGAAGATGATTAGCGAAAGGAAAATGTTTTATTTGGAATTTTGAATTACTAGGATTATTTAGTTAGGATAGGGAGCGTGAATGGTTAGGATTAAGAAATTTTAGGAATCGGTTAGGGTAACGTAGAAATTAACACATAACACACAACATCGAATACAAACACGAATCACATAACTTTGGGCAGAATACCACATTGAAAATTAAATACAACACGGAGGGCAAGTCACAACTCTGGAAACGTCGACAAAAACACCACAAACGTAAGCACAATCGATTAAGCAGATCGGTTCGGACCCGTGCTGGACAGTCGTGTGTATAATATCAAGGTAGCAAATGACGAGGAGAGAGAGGTCGTTGAACGAGCACAACTACTTTAACGGGGTCGACAGCTGATCCGAGGCGAGACAGGAGGTACGGGACCGAAAACGAGTCTTTTGTTCGAATGACGGCGAGAAGACAAGTCGCAAAATTTTAAGGGGAGCTTGAAAAGCGGAGTTGGAAAGAAGAACGAGTTTACGAGTGTCATAAGTGGTGACATAGTGTCTCGAAAAAGTAAGTTGGAGTTTGTAAAACAGAGTCTGGGAGGAGATCGAATTTGCGATTGTCGCAAGATATCACGTAGTGCCTTGAGCAAGCGAAAAAAGAGTCGACGAGACGTTAAAAAGAAAGAGGGCGATCAAGGACAAGGTCTGGAGTAAAGCGAGATTCGGCGGTCGTCGTGGGAGCAGTGCACCAGAGGCGCCCTAATTTTAAGTATTAGTAGAAGAATTCAGGTTAGCGCTCAAGAAAATTCGCTAAAGTACTAAATATTTTTAATTTGAGTTAATTATATGCGTCAAGCAAATTCTAAATTTTATTTGCGAGTTTTCCTTATTGTGTGTCTCATATTTTGTGCCGTTTTTCAGCTCTTCTTCCGTCGAGCTCGGTTATTCTTGGGGGAATTTTAGTTCCGCGTTGTTTCCGTCGAATTTGTGGTTCGATTGGCGAAAACGTAGAACGGGTACCTTCAAACAAGAAACCACTGACGCCCACGACCCGTCACTGGGTAGGCCGGATAAGGACCCGTTCGCCCCTTTGGTTAGGAGTTTCGCTTACGGTTTTTCATTGGGAAAAACTGTAATAAAGATCAAAATCAACCCATCTAAAATGCCATGTTCTTAAATAGGAAAAGAAAACGTTCCAATCTACGTAAATTTTATACATAGGTCAAAATATTGCTTGGTCTCACAATCCTACATATCTTGCCATGGCATCGTGTTGGACAAAAAATTGATCACATCGAAAATATTTGCTTCAAAATTTCAAAATCAATCCATTCGCTCTATTCACTAATCAACCGCAAATCTTCGACCTACAAGATACTAATTTATTTACTTGTCCTGCAGCCTAGGTTTTTTTTCTAGATCACCCGTTTGGAACCAGTATGCAAACGTACATAAAAACAAACTACAGGTTTTTTCAAATAACAAGTGCCTGAAAATGATGCTTAACAAATCATTTTACTTGTCGACCAAAGCCCTCCACGAAATTGCCAATGTAAAAAAAATTAGCAGATAAAAGATTCACTCGCAGGTCTGAAATGAGCAGGAACACGTTATTTTAAACTATGGATTTAGCATAAATTAAGTTAAATTTAAATTTGATTTAGTTTTAAGTAGCTAGTAAGTTCTACATGCAAGGTTTTTTGAAAATTGTTTTTCCTTGATTTGTAAAATTTAGTTAAAAACCCCATCCAAAATCAACAATCAACTTTAAGACGCAATAAAGGTACATAAAATTTTCGAAGTAAATTTAATCCCGGTCAAGTCCTGGCCAAATCGACTTAAACAAATTATTTTTAAGATTATTTTTTCGTTTTTTATTAATTGATATACATGGAGCCACTTAAATTAAAATTCTATCACATTCTTTCAAATTGTCTTTTTAAATCAAATAAACTTAAAAAAAAAATCACTAAATTTATTCCATAAAAATAAAAGTCAAGATCGATAAGATTGAAGGGCATATTTAAAATAAAATGCTGCTTATTTAAACGAGATTAGGGCTTACAAGGTTATCACCTATGCTTTTTTTTTAAAATAGTTTCGGTAGTATTGGTATTAGTGCTTTTTAATACTTTTTAATAATAGAATGAATGATGGTGCTTTTGTGAAACATATACAATTACTAATCCAAACGCATTTTTACAATATTTCTGGCAAAAATAAAACGAGTAATAATTGTAATTGAAACTTCCGGATTATTACTATGCGGTACGCATCTATTCGTACTTGCATTGGTGTTTTCCTGATTCGAATAAAAATAATCGGTAGGAAATTATTATTTTTTTGAGCTTTTCGTAGATTTTAGTTGAAAATCATAATCATTCCGTTGGCGTTGAGCGATCTCGAACATATAAATGTATGCGTTTTGTAATGTGCAAAATTTGTGATACCATCGGATTCGGCATGAGGCACAAAATTTTAATACTTGCATGGCCATACCTCCATATTTTTTCATTGTAGTTGTTGCTGTTATTATTGCTATTAGGTAGTTGCTCCATGCGACTATGCTACAAGTTTCTTATTAGATAGCTACTTTCAATATGCTGGGTTTTGTTGCCATGGAGAATTTTCAATATGATTTTCTAGATGTGTAACACCAGTATTTTAGTTCAAGCATCTTTAAGATACCGAATTGTAGTACTAAGATAGCCATATTGTGGTTGAAATGTTGCACGCAGGAATATCAGATATTTCTATCTCGTTTGAGCAAAACTAGAATTGTTTATTTAAAAAAAAAAAGTTTAATTTAATTCTGGTAAATTATGTTTCGTAAATGAACTAGCAACCATTTTCAACAGCAACAAAATCCTACTTGCATAGGGTGTTTTTTTAGACGCGGAAAACTTTAAATTGAAATAAAATACTGGAAAATGTTTTTAATATCCATAAAATTGACTTTATTTGAAAGATAATTTTATGGCATTTATGTTTAAATTTTATTTTGGGCATGTAGTCGTCGCTTTACTCAGTTTAGAAAATCTAAACTGAATTCAGCATGGATATGAAAATTTATTTAAAAATTTCTTTAAAAGAAAGCGCGCACTATTTCCGTCTACCACTGTTTACAGCATTTATGTGATCAAGATAGCTTTTTTTCTCATTCTTTTTCTGATCAACGAAAGTTGAAATCCTTCCATAGAGAAAAAGAATCGAATTTTAAAAACTCATATACAAGACCGGCGAGCAAAATTTTCTCAAGCGATGAGCGCAAGTTGAATTTCAATGGGAAGGGGAGATGCGTCGCATTAAAATGCTTCCACCTTTCCTCTCATTGCTTTTAGTCGCATATACAAGAGAACGAGACAGCCGGCCAATACTAGTAAAATTTTCGCTCGCAGTGAGCGCAAGTTCCACTTCTATAGGAAGGAGAGATGCGTTAACGCAATTGCTTCCAACCAGTGCTTTCAGTCGTAAGCTCTGGCTCTCGATCAAAGTATTGCCAGTATTGAAATTTCTGTACTAGCCGAACAATTATCAGGAAGAAAAATGTGAAGAGGTAGATTTGGCAATATTGCCCATATTTGCCGTGCTGTGAGTGAAAAGAAGAATAGGTATATTTCCGATTAATAATGTAGACTGGATTCTAAATCGATTGCTGAAACCCGCACCCTTCTTGGATGAGTAGAAGTGTTCCAAATAATGATGTTAACTTGTGGAATCATGCATATTGACGCAGCGCTTGTATCTTGGCGCAAATTAATTGCTTCCCCTAGCTATAAAGTCACGCCACGCCACTGCATTTGAACAATTTGCAAACGTTGCTCTGGCGTGGGTCTATTCACTGCACCCAAAAAAACCGGGAACTGTCAAATCGGCTGTCACAGAAAACATTGTTGCAAATTTAAATTTCTCCGCCTCCAAAAAAAAAAACACCCTTTGCATCCAGGGAAATATAACTTCTCCATACCTAACATCTCGCAAACCTATTGCTAAAAATTGGCGGGTAATTACCCGAAATACGTTTAAATTGTTACCCCTGGTTATGATCAAATGCCATTGCATTCGGGTAATTTAGAAATCAATTTCACCGGACTAGATAGCTATAAGGCAATTTCGAATTATTACAGTTGGTGGTATTAGAGGGAAAAATTTCTGCGGATAATTGTTTTCATCATTCGCACTATAGGGGGAATTTTGCTATAAAAGTTCTTCAAGACGATTCTGTGGCAAATACATGAAAAAAGAATGGAGACCGATAAATATCAAAATTTAGTCCTGGAGCTCAAGCAATGTTCATTCGAAGGATCCCAAAGATTTTGGTAATTGTCATCCCCAATGCCATCTTCTGTTCTTGCCTACTAGAGTGGATTTTTAATTTTTATGAGATAGATATTTCTAGAAAAAGTAAGTTAGAGTGTTAGAATGCTGAAGACGTTATTAATAGTAGAAAAAGTTGTACTACGAACTCAAATACAGGAACACAAGTTTCTTGATATATCCAAAAAGTCATTATACCGAAATAACTTTTAAGAAACTCAATAGATTCTAGTTAGTTCTGTGTTCGACAAGCGACCGTATGTGCTGCGATCGACAGGCAGAATTCAGCAAACAATTACGTCGTGTGATCGACGGTGGAGATCGGTACGCAAATACGTCGTGTGATCGACGGTGGAGATTGGTAGTCGAGTCGAAATTAGGAAAGCAACAATTCTTGGCACTACAGCTCAAATCGGGCCTTGGTCTCCTGACCTTCAGGTTCCTTAACATTTTCATTACTTATTGTAGAAGGCTTGTTAGGCCTTCACACAAACCTCTTCGCAGATTGAGGTAGCCCAGATATATCTAAGCAGGCAGCAGCAATTGGTGCATGGAAAAGTGTTTTTGAGAGTTATTCAAATAAATTTCTGTTAAGACCCCCTAAGAAGCATAGGACAGACACAGTTTTCTTCCACAAGGTGCGATCCTGAGAACCGGCCTTTAGCTGTTGCCAGAACTTGTTTATTCCCCTGGCCTCCTTCTCAACTGCTCGCTGCCATGGTTGACCAACGTCCAATACTCGTAGCTTCGTGCGAAGGGAGATCTCTCTCAACCTTCAGAAAAGGAAAAGGATATCGAAGGCCTGACGAGCTTCAACATCCTTTTCGGCTCCGCAGTCCATGCTGACAATGCTTCCGAGATAACAAAATTCTTGCACCTCTTCCACATTTTGTCCGTGAAGAACAATCGGTGTGCTTGCGTTCGAACCCGTGTGCATGTACTTCGTCCTACGCACATTTATTTTCAGTCCCGCCAACACACGTCATCAGCATAATCAAGGTGAATTAGGATGTGAAATAGTCTCCATTGAAGATCATTGTTTTCCCCACCTTCCAGTGAAGCTTTCAAAATGCCATTTATTACCACCAGAAATAGGGCTGGTGATAATATGCAGCCTTGTCTGACACCAGTTCGCACAGGAAAGCTCTCGGACAGCTTTCCTCTATGTAAGACGCGACACCTTGTTTCTTCGTAGGATTTTTTAACCATAGCTATAACCTTATCTGGAATACCTCTCCTACGCAAAGCATTCCATAAGTAATCTGGCTTAACGCTGTCGAAAGTCTTCTCGAAATCCACAAACATGAGATGTAGTGGCGAACCCATTTCGGCTGACTGCTCCAATATTATCCGTAGGGTAATTGTGTGGTCGATGCAAGACGACCGTTTACGGAATCCAGCCTGATAAACTCCGAGAGTACTCTTCATGACATCACTAATCCTATTGAGAATTATCTTGGCCACGATTTTCGATACGACAGTAAGTAGACATATACCACACCAATTGCTATAATCACGAAAGTCGCCCAGAATTTTCACAATGACGTCCTCCTTCCATTCAGTCGGATATCTTCCTTTATTCCAGACAACAGTAAAGAGTGGGAGGAGTATATCGGCTGTTATTTTCAGGTCCGCTTTGAGGAGTTCGTTTGGTAGTCCGTCTATACCTCGGGCTTTCCTTTCCGCCATTGACCGAATGGCGGAAACTATCTCTTCCTTATCTAGAGGATTTTTGCAGTTGGATATTTGGTAGTTGTTCTGTTTCTGGAAGATTCCTCTGACAAGATGTTTAAAATACCAGAAAAGTATTCCTTCCATCGCCGCAACTGGTGTTCACTCATATTGATGAGAGTTCCGTTGAGATCTCTCACCAGGTGGTTGGCGGTGAAATTCCTTTTGGTCAACTGCCTCATTTTTTTGTAAAGTGAACCCATATCCCCAAGGTAAGCCGCATATTCTGCCTTGTTGGCCAGATCTTCGCGCTTAACAACCTTTTTAAGCTGTCTATAAGCATCGCGGTAGTTCCGTCTCAAGTCAGGTTGAGAAATGATTGCCAATTTGGCTTTTTTCCGATTGCCAAACTTCTCCCATATGTCTTGCGACATTCAGGGTTTCTCACCACTTTACACATATCTCACAGATTCGTCAGCAATAGTTAGAAACGTGTTTCTGGTTGGCTCCCGATTGGCGTCCGGTGTGCGCATTTCATACCCGCCCAATATGGATGACTTTTCGCGAAGAATGGTGGTGTACTCTCTAAGTTTATCCAGATTAAGCCTACGCTTGAGTTGAAGAATTTGTTGATGAGGAGCACTACAGAATTGTGACGTTCCTGACTTTTGTCCTGAGCCTGACGACGATAATCCTATCCGAGATTGGTTCCCTGCTGATGAGACTGTTTCTCGGTCTCGGTGTAAGGACGATCGCTACGTCATTTTCGGCTTCACTCTCAGGATCAATGTACAGAATGGTGTTTCCGTTCGGGGTTCGTTCTTCTCCTGATCCTGTCCACCTGAGCTCGCTCAAGCCCAAGATTTGGATGTTATAGTGCTCCATTTCGCGGTCGATCACTGATTGACGGTGCATGTCATTCAATGTTCGAACGTTCCAGAAACCAATCATAGTCCGTTTTCGAATGCCAAAAGTTGTTACCATAGAGTCCGTCCGTACCCGATGCGCTGTATCCGTTCCTCGTATCACGTAGGTTTCAAGATCATGGGTGATAAGACCATGATCCAGTTAGTGTCCATTTGCCATTTTTAGGGCAAGCAGGACTGGCTGCGGGTGATTTCTGCTGCCTCATTCCATAAGGAGAGAGTTATTAAAATACGATAAATGAAGTTTTGCGGTTAGGGTGTAGCCTAGTAGATAGTATATTGGTCTACAATGCGAAGGTCCGTGAGCTCAAATCCCGGTCGACGAATAATTCCAGCCTGCTTGGTAATACCTTGGTCGCGTCAATTTACGAAAATGAAAATTCGTAGAGAGAGGGTTGTGCAAAGAGCTAACAACCCTTCCACAATAAATAAGTAATTAAAATGTTAAGGAACCTGAAGATCAGGAGGCCATGGCCTGATTTTGGCTGTAGTGCCAATGTAGAAGAAGTAGAAGTAGAAAGTTCTGCGGTTATTTTAAATCAAAAGCGACTTAGATTCATTTCTAATTGAATTCCTGCGACCCCTAGCGTACATCAGTATTATATTGCGCAAAGATAAGAGTAGAAAATTCATTATATGACTAAAAACAAAAGGGTTCTGGTATTACCCGGGTATTTTTTCGGGTAATTTTAATAAACGGAAGGGTGAAATCGTGTGGGCTGAATGAAGTACTCGGGTAATTTTCGAAATTAAGACTGATAGCCTACGAACATCTTGTAGCTCGACCTATAGTTGTAAATAAAATGAGATTTATTTGCTACAGTACAATTGTCTATAAAGATTCGTTAATTCCTTAATAGACTAAAGTCTTCAGATATTTGTTTAGAGATTCAGTTTTTGTGTACTCTGGGTTGTCATTCACGCTTGCAAGCATATTCCACTATTCTCACTTCCTTTTCATTCAAATTGTATTTACCTGAATGAAAGATGAAAATGGCTAATTATGCTGTTCATAAAATTTACAAGTCTCCAATAGAGATCCTTTCTACTAGCGTTCCAGTACGACGTATTATATTTTTCCCGTCATATCGTTATGGAATTCAAATGGAGAAAACTAGAAAGCTCATCTAGTCCATCAATGAACCCTCCAAAAGATTGAATTGATGGAACTAATACTTCGTTCAAAAGTCTGACAGTTTCCTTGTTTCTGAACGTTTTTTTATTAATCCAAGGACTTATGATTTATTGGAAACTTTTCCTTATAAGAACGCAACTAACTAAATAAATGGTTCATATTTGGAAAATGTGCAATTAAGGTCGAACAGCGTGAGTATTATGCTAGCACAATATCGGATGTATTTAATTCAATCCTTAATTTCGTTCAATCCTCCAAGATTTTTTTTTCCGTTCCAAATGTGTCCTTTATGGTCGCAATATGAATTTTTTTTTTGTTTTCGCCAAATGAAAGAAAATTTTGCGTGTACCATAGGCATGCAACCGGAATAGAGCTCGCTAGCCCCTGAATGGTAGTTTGTAACGCACAAATGTAATAAAAACTTCCTTTTTCCTGCGTCCTGTGTTGGTGATGTAAAGTTATTTTTTTCGCCGCAGTTGCCTCCACTCACCAATCACCCCAATTGGTCAGGTCCGCACCTTCGAAATTGACTACATACATATGTACTTGGAAATAAAAATTAACACGTTCGGTTTTCAATGTGCAGAAATTCGTTGTGTGTATAAAGTTCCGAAAAAGGTACATTTGTAAAGTAATGACACTGACTCCCAACAAATTCAAGAAACCACTTTTTTTCGCTACTACCCACTGGACTGGACTATAAAAGTATTTTTTTTTCTTAAATAAAATTTTATATGAAGCGGTAAATATATGTAAAAAGCGATATTACACATGATGACCATCACATATTCTGGTTATATGGGCCTTTACCACAGGTTGTCGATATTTCCTCCATTGGTCATATGCTAATTTTCATAGCGGGATCGCACGCAGATACTTAATTTACCTTTGTGGAATGCAAATTTTAGCGTGGCCCTATCTAATGGAGTAGATAAATGATATGGCGGTGGCATCGGTTTAACTGATGTTGATGACTTCGATAGAGACATTTTTTTGGTTGCTCAGGTGGAAGGAAGGGTGCGTCTAATAGATTCGACAGCTTTTTTACATATTATAGAGCTACCTATGATAGTTTACAGATGTGCGTATAGATTCATCTACGCGATTTTTTTATGCTAATATTACAAAATGCCAGCAGGTAAATGCTTGGAATTTTGTAATATTAATTCAAAAATTTCTTGATTGCGATGTCAAACTGTCGAAAAAAGTTGTTCTATAAAATAAATTAATTTCATAAAAAAGAAATTTATGATCTTGCTATTATTAAAAATTATAGAAATATTTAAGACTTAATAGCTGTGCGATTATTTTGTGAATTAATTATTAATTCTACATAAAATACTAAGTAGTATTCCTGGAAATCGTTCAAAGTAAAAAAAGGAAACCGCTAAATTAGTAGGAGATTGTTAATACTTTAGATGAAATCTTAAAGTAATATATGTTTGCGCCAATTTTGATTCTAAGAAATAAAACTCGGAGAAAAAAATTTAAGTTCATTTTGTCACTCAGAGAGTTCATCAGCCTTAGAACGTTCAAAATTTGGTCACTTTACTATTATCAAAGAACTGAAATCAAATTGGTGAATGGGCCATATCTCGCGTTCTAACCCTATCCATAGAAAATGACACATTTAAGATCGAAAAAGAAGGAATGGAGCTAATCCCAGCTAAATTAAAAAAAAGCCCAAAGTTTCTAAAAAAAACCCATAGCATGGCCATCTATACCCGATGCAACCAAAAAGTCAATCCTCAAAAGTGACCAACTTAAAAGGAAGAGTTAAAGTTTGTGGAGTAGAGGAGTAAATTATTATCACACTTGACTAGTGCATGAAAGCCGTCAGCATCCTTTGAAATCGATGTGGTGGACCCTTGCTAGATCTACTGGACAGAAAAACATCCCTTCTGTCCCCAAAGCTAGGGTATTTATGTCAAAAGTCACGAGCGAAAACTGCCGTTACTACGGCCCATCTAATCAAGATGTAGCCTTGTGAGGAGGGTGTTAGTGTACAATGGGAAGGCCATCAGTTCAAGTCCCCGTCAAGGTATAATTGCAGCACACTGCCCGGTATACCCAATACCTTCATCACCTCAATTTTTGAAAATGAGATATTTGAAGAGAGTGGGTTGTGCCAAGGGTTAACAACCACAATGAGCTATGATAAATGTTTTTTGTTAAGTTGTAAAATTGTGTCTGATTGTACGGGAGGTGGTAGAAGGGGTAAAGCTAATAGTCTAATTTGTTTGGACTTACTAATAATTCTAAATAAATATGAAGTGCACAATTTCAGCTCGATAAATTTTATTCCCACTGAGTAAATTTGTTTATAGAATTTCATGAAAAGGTGCAGTTTGTATGGGAGGTGGTGAAAGGAAGGAGAGGACTCAAATAATTTTTATACAGAAGGTGGTGGAGGAAGTGGAAGGCCTTTGATGATTTCGAAACTACTTATCAACACTCACCATGCTTTTTTACAGTTTTAAAGTCCTTGGCTGTCACATGTTCCAAGGAGAAATACTGTTATTGAATTGCTAATGTAGAAATTTGTGTTGAATGGAGTAGAAGGATCAAAACAAAATTTGTTAATGCCCTTAAAAGACATTCATTAGTTGCGATCGATAATAATGACCGACACGGAAGGATGAATTTGGAAAAGTGGAAGTTTGTGCACATGCTTTACGAAGAAAGCAACTTAGACCAACCTATGCCCTCATTCGATGGATGCATTACAAAGAAAGCAACTTAGACCAATCTATGCTCTCATTCGATGGATCAGGGTGGTGTAACGAGATTAAAATCATAAAGTGTTTCAGCTTCCTGTCTGCATTCGTAGTCCTGATATTAGCAATTGTAGTTTTCGGCTCTAGCCATCATCCTATCACCCTTCAGCGAAAAAATATTCGATACAACATTTTATTCGGTTTCGGATAACTGTGAGCTACCTTCTATAATTGGAGTCTTAAGCAAACCATCACTGTCTGTCTGCAGGTTTTCATAAATTTAGCTGTTTTTAATTACCTAGGACGTGATAGCAATATAACGTCCTAGGTAATTAAAAACAGCTAAGTTTATAAAAATCCACAGAAAATTGATTTTCCGCCTGGATCATTTGATTAATACCGCGCTCTTCCAAATAACTAATCCTGGATTCGTTTTTTTTTTATATCGAACCGAATATCGCCAGTTACAGCGATTCGATGTTTACAAAATTTCATTTGGCAATTATTTTTGATAGCTAGGTTGTAGCCTTGTGGGTAGCGTATTGGTTTTACAATGCGAAGGTCGGAAGTTCGAGTCCCGGCCGACGTAATATAGCACACTGCCTGCTTGGATATACCTTGGATACCTCAATCTACGAAAATGAAAATTCATAGATAACAAAAAAATAAAAATAATTTAAGGAACCTGAAGATCAGGAGGCATAAGCCCGATATGGGCTGTGGTGCCATTGTAGAAGAATTATATTATATTTGATAAAGCAAAGAAAAGGCGTACAACGACCAAAATTAACACGCCCAAAATGGAAAGATAAACTTTTCGACAGGGACACGTTCGAAGAAATGATGAACGCCGACATCACAACTCGAAGCGAACATCAAAGATCCTCGCGGAACTATTATCATCAAAGCATGCGATGCCTAGAAGGACAACTAGTGGATGAGGTGCACTATGCTTCTGGTGAAACGAAGAAATAAAGAAGCTCAGAGAAAAGTGTTTACAAGCCCGACGCAGAGCCCAATGATCAAGGGGAAGAGCAGATTTTCAGGACCGATTAGACAATTTCAAAGTAGCGAGACGAGGCTATTAAACAGAGTAAGGCAATTTATTTGGAAAATCTCTGGAAAGAAGTGGATATAAATCCCTAGCGTAATGCATACAGGATGGTGTTGATAAGGCTGAAGAGTCGTAGGTCACCACAACTAACTTGCCCGATAATGCTAAGATCAATAGTAGAGCACGTGGCCCCCCAAAGGCCCACTGCAATGTGTATCATAACCAGATATATCAGCATAGAGTCCATTTCTGCAATTACGTCGAAGGAAATATTTGAGGCTTGCCAGAAGATAGCAAACAACAAAGCACCTGGACCCGACGGCATCCCAAATATGGCAGTAAAAGATGCTGTCCAAAAGAGGCCTAACATCTGTAAAATTATGCAACCTTTTTCTCCACTTTAGAAACAAATTGTCACCATAATGTATTTACACAAATCGTCTGTCTGTGCTTTTAAGGTTCATCGCCATGCGCTCTATATTGTTTTTGATTAAGGATAAAATCCTGGAACTGGACGCAACAGGAACTCTGGCTACTTTTAGAAACCGGATTAGGGGTTTTCATGTCTGTCATTTTAATGCAAGAAGTCTTAGAAATAAAATGACGGAACTATGCTTTTTTTTCTCTGGCTCGAATATCCATGTCATAATGGTTAGTGAATCGGGTTTGAAGGACTATGTATCTAGCGCTACAGTTTGCATTCCCGGTTATACACTATATCGCAATGATCGCAAAGATCGTGCTTTAGGAGGAGTCGCAATTTACATTAAGGACCACCTTAGACAAGGTGGTCCTTAATGTAAATTGCGACTCCTCCTAAGACTATCGCGGTTTCTCCTTCGGGTTTATCTGTGTGGAAATTATTTGTGGGTCTGAGAAAGTAGTCGTCTCTTCCTGTTATTGCCCTCCGGATGCCTTTAATATTGAGGTTGCTGAACATTTTGCAACAATCATGGGGGACTTTACTCATCGTTATAATGATGTCATTGTAGGTGGTGATTTTAATGTAAACCTATTATGCCAAAACATTCGTTCCAATGATTTCTTACATTTACTATAAACTTTAAATCTCAATGAAATTAACTCTCAACCAACTTTTTGTAATGTTCCTCGCCCATCTTTGCTTGATTTATTTCTTGCCTCTGACATTAGTCGCCTCTTGCTCTTCCATCAATCTTCTCCACCCAGTACAATGGATCATGACATCATTTTTATGTCCTATGACGTTCAGCTTACTGAAAATCCACCTAAATCCTTTGCATTTCGGGACTATAACAATATCAACAGTGTCGATCTCATTGCTGAACTACACTCACTTCCCTGGGATAGTATATTTTTAACCCCTGACATTGATGAAAAACTTGAGTTTTTCAACAATCTTGTTCAGTATCTTCACGACAAATACGTACCTCTCCGAACTTTAAATCTGACCAAAAGTGCCTGCTCTTGGTATTCTAGGAAAGTTGTTGGACTTATTGCCGAAATAGAGTACCTCTATCGCGACTATGTGAGGAAGAAATCGGAGAGCGCTCATAGGTTATATAAGTCCGCACGCAATGCAGCCACTTGTGCTATACGCAATGGAAAGCGTCATTATTTTAGCCGAAAGCTTGATCCAAATTTACTATGGAGCAATTTAAAGATGGCTGGTGTATGTGGTAAGGAGCGATTCAGCACTAATTTGAATGCAGACATATTAAATGCTCATTTCCTGAATAATGCATCTACTCGTAGCTCCCCTTCCAATACCTCTTCGAGTAACAGATCAGCTGACGGCTCAAGGATCAATAATAACGCCAACTCCTTCTCATTTCGATGCATCAGCCTAAATGAACTTTTCTCTGTTTTTAAGAGTATAAAATCTCTCTCTGTAGGAGCTGATAAAATGTATCCTGCTTTCGTTCGAATACTTTTCCCATATATACGGCAATATATTCTCCATATTATGAACTCATGTTTAACTATGAGTTTTTTCCACTCGCCTGGAAAGATGCTGCCGTGATACCGATTCCAAAAAATAAAAATCCATCTGGTCCTAATGATTTCCGACCTATCAGCATTCTATGCATCCTCTCTAAAATATTAGAGAAAATCATCTCTATACAAATGCAAGAATATATACTGAGCAACAAAATGCTATCCTCTTTTCAGTCGGGGTTCCGGCCTCGACACAGTTGCGAATCTGCACTAGTTAAAGTAACCTCTGATATTAGAGCCGCCTTAGACAAGAATATGATAACCTACCTTGTTCTCTTAGACTTCTCTAAGGCTTTTGACATGGTGCACCACAACAAGCTTCTGGACAAGTTGTCGTCAATCTTCAATTTCTCTACTAATGCGGTCAAACTAATTGGTAGCTACTTAACCAACAGGCATCAGCAAGTTAGAATTGATCATGTTCTGTCCTTGTCTTTACCCCTTGTGTGTTGTGTTCCCCAAGGGTCAGTCTTAAGCCCACTGCTTTTTAGCATTTACATTAATGATCTACCAGATATACTACATGATTGCAGTCTTCATTTGTACGCGGATGATGCGCAGATCTACTTAAGTAGGCCTATTGGATTAGTTGAGGACTGTGTTGAACGCGTAAATCGGGATATTGCTCGCATATTAAGCTGGTCCCAGCTTAACCATCTTACGCTCAACGAGCAAAAATCTCAATGTATTGTATTTTATGCCGGACAAGATAATCCTAACACTTGGGACCTTCCCCACCCTATATTCAACGGTACACCCCTCGTATTCCAAACCCATGTAACGGATTTAGGAGTAATCCTGGATTCGGCCATGTCCGGTTGTAAGCAAGTCGATTCTATCCTAAAAAAGGTATATGGTAGTCTGAGAAGACTATGGGTGTTTGCTAGTGTCCTTCCTGTGCATACCAGATTGAAGCTCGTGAAATCCCTTATTATACCTTTTTTTTTCTTACGGTAGTCTAGTATTTCCTAAACATGATTTCAACTGCCAACACAGGTTAAATGTGGCCTTCAACGATTGTATCCGCTATGTATTTGGACTAAGGCGTTTTGATCATATATCACAATATCAGATGAGCATTCTAGGCTGCACATTACCCTCTTTTCTTAAGAGCAGAGCACTAATTTTCCTGCACAATATTTTACAGCCACTGTATTTATGCGAGTTCCTAATACCTCTAAAAACCAACAGACATCGTAAACTTCTTGCTCCGCGTTTCTTTAAGACGGTCCATGAGGGTTCCTTTTTCGTCCAGACCATAAGAATCTGGAATAATCTTCCACCTCATATTCGGCGTGTTGATGATCTGGGTACGTTCAGGCGATTTGTGTATTCCCTCGAGTCTTAATCTATTTTTCATAATATAATTTTAATATTTCCTATAATCATACTTTTGGCGTTTTCTTCTTCTTCTTAATATCTTCTTAACATTTCCTTAATTAATTGATTAATAATTGCGAATTTCTAATGATTTTGTTTTATATTATTATTATTATTATTTAGTTATTTTCCGCATTATATTTATATATTTTTATACTCTTTCTATATATAACTCAATGTATTTAGTTATAATTTAATTAATTTGAATTCTATTAGTTCTGAGTTTTCACCACATATTATTGTACTTATAAAAGATTTATAATCTTGTAGTATTTACCAAATAAATGAAATATCAAATATCAAATAACAACTATGCAAAAGTGTTTAGAGGAAGGAGTCTTTCTCGAACCATGGATGCTGCAACATTTGGTACTGTTACCAAAAGAAATCAAGTCTCCTGGAGAACCATCGTCATATCACCCAATATGTTTACTTAACACGTTGGAAAAGATTTTTGAGCGAATTATAAACAACAGACTGCTCGTAATAGAAGAGCAGAAAGGAACACCAGTTCGGATTTAGGAAATCGCGTTCAACTATTGACGCCATAAAAGTGGTAGTTGATACTGCAGCTGAGGCGATACAAGGAGAATGATGGCGATGGGGCCTAAGAAACATTGTGCAATAGCGACACTAGACATTAAGAATGCTTTCACCTCGGCAGATTGGTCACTTATATGGAGATCGTTGGCCAGGATGAATACACCATACTACTTGAGAATAATTTCAAACTACTTCATTAACAGGAAGTTGAGGTACCAAACTGATGAGGGAGTGAGGTACTACAACATCACCGCGGGAGTCACACAAGGATCGGTACTGGGGTCTCTCCTGTGGAACACCATGTACGATAGAGTTCTTCGACTATCGTTGCCGCCAGCAGTGAAATTAATCAGGTTCGCTGACGACATCGCCGTTGTTGCCGTGGCCAAGCACATCCACGAAATAGAGTCAGCAACAAACGAAGTAGTATCAAAAATTATGAACTGGCTAGGTTCCGTTGGCTTAGAACTAGCTGACCACAAAACGGAGGCTATTCCCCGCAATTGAAGTCTGGACAAAGCGAGCGTATGGGGACTGCAACTATCACCTCACGCAGTTCCTATCAGGTCACGACGGCTACCGCAAATACCTACATAGGTTCGGACACGGTAACTCACATTCAAGATCAAGAAAAAGACACAGAACACGCGGTTTTCAATTGCAGTCGCTTCGCAAAATGGAGAAATATATGCCGCGGCCACCATTCATCATAGACGGATGGAATCAGAGAAAAATTAGATGGACATTTGGATCTTCGTAGAATCGAGAGAGAAAGGAGAGTAGAAGCATAAAATGCTAGCGAACCTATCTAACAGCCGTCCCGCGGAGAGAGTGGTTAAAGTCTGGGTGCGGGGATGTACTTTTTTATGCAGATACATATCGACTGAAAGTTCTCTTCAGGAGATCAGGTATGTGAATCGTGCATACCAATGGCATTTGGTATCTAATGAAGATTACACACCTCCCTGGCGTAATCATAAAAAAAATATAACAGGGTTACGATACTCTGGATGAAGAAGAAATTTTTTATGGGGAGTGGTTGAAGAGGTGATAGAATTGAACTATTTTTTTCCATCATGCTAGAGTAGCTATAAAAATGTTTGAGAAAATTAGTGCAGTTTGTATGGGAGGTGGTAGAAGGAGTGGGGGGATTTTAGTGATTTTTTCAGAAATAACTATGATTATTATAAAATTTTTATCTCTTAAATTTCAGACTAGTAACATTCATAGTTTTCAAAGAAAATCGATTTCTTGTGAGTCGATTTTTTTTTAAGTTGGGAAATCTAGTCATATTGTATGGGAGGGGTAGAAGCAGTAAGGCCAGTTAGTTAATTTTTTCTGATCTTAATGATAATGCTACTTAAGTATTTAGCACAAAATTTTTTTAAACGTACTGAGAAAATCGGCTTAGAGTGTTTCATGAAAAAGTGCAGATTTTGTGAGAGGTGGTCGAAGGAGTGGGGGTATTCAAATAATTTTTATAATACACGTCACATTTATGATAGAAACAATATGTTCCAAATTTCAAATCATTAGTTTTTATAGATTCCAAGAAAATTTAATTATTGTAAATGACTGAAAATGAGCCATTTTGTTTGGGAGGGGGTAAAAGGGGTGGAGCGATTTGGTCCGTTCACGAACTTGACCTTACTTTTTTGTCAAAAATGTTGTCTAGCTGGACGCGTTCTTGAGCTAGAGAGCGAACGGAGAGATGTGTGTTTCTTGGCGTTAGAAACTTTAGAGCAAACTTAAAATACTCTCAGATTTCATCTAGAGTATAGAAATAAAAAAAAAACATAGAACAAGTCAACTGATCTGGTCCCTTAAGGAAAACTGAGAACTCTGAAATACCATACCAAACGAAACTTTCCTGATTACTTTTCGTTCAATACGTTGCATATTGGTGGTAGATACCAAGTTGATTCTCGTTGATTTCTGCAGCAGTTAACTTTCGAGCATAACTTCTCCTTATGAAATCTTGAGTCGTTTTTGAAATTGTGTACGAAAACTTTAAAAAATATATACATATAAAACAAAATTCTATTAAAAGTTTTGATATCGAGAAACTGTTTCTAAACCGTCCCATACAAAAGTATAATTTCGACCAAAATCAATAAATCAACTAATAACTAATACGCTGAAAGCTACGAACGGAATTTAGTACGAAACCTTTTCAAAATAATTCGAAAAAAGTTGTGTTACAGGTTTTGCAATATCTACAAACTTTCTACTTCCACCCATTAAAATAAATAGCTTCATGTACACAAATTCCATAGAATTTCTTGAAAATTAGCCCTTCTACCAGTTCAATTTAACCTGCACATTGACTTCCCAATCATCCCCAATTTTTCCAACGAATTATAAAGTTACGCCCGATTTGTTAAGAAAAATATCATAGCTTTTGCCCTTAAAATTTATTAATTTCGAGATAAAGAAATATTAAATAAATAACAATAAATGAATTTCTATTTTAGATACAATATCTATTTTTTATCACCAAATCAAATTAGGATTGTTTTCCCTTCATTTTTCACATACATACAAAAAAAAGAACTACACCATTGTTAAAAAAAAAAAACTCGATAAATTATTCAATAAATAAAAGGCAGTGAATCAGCGCCAGCGCTAGTCCAGTAAGAACGAACAAAACGAAAAACAAAAATTCAAAAATTTTTTTTTTGTTCTCAATTCCTGGAGACATTAAATTGCCGGAATAAAGGCAATTTCTGCAATTGTGCCTAGCGTAATGCGAAACCCCAAGTATTTTCTTATTTAAATTTCATTCGAAAATGACTTTCATCGCTTTGCATAGGCACTCGTTGAAGTTGAATTGCTCCATCTCGAGCGAAAAAAGATAATCATGGACGAGCTGACAGAAAATTGTTGTTTCCTTTGCCGCAACTAACAATAAAGTTTTGGCTACTTTTTATTCTTCTTCCCGTTTTTTTCCGGCTATTATTATTATTGTTATCAGGACATTGAAACTGTTCCGAGGCAATAAAATCAAAGACCACTCACTATATCCCGTCGTCGGTTCGGTTGCGGAAGAATTTGGTGTTTTCCACCCGAACGACGATCACATCCTCCATCCCTGAATAAATGCGTAGAAGGAGTCAAGGAGCCTTGTAACTAGGCATTTTGCTCTACGTCGACTAAAAACAAGGTTAGACAGAATTCTTGGTAGAGATTAGGGTTTAGTATGAGATAAAAGTTGTAAAAAAATAAAGAAAATGTCCTGGGAAGCTTTGGAAAAGACCGATGGCGCCATAGAAATCTGCACGAGGCTGTCGGTTGGAGACTGTTGTTTTTCTCGGACCTCTCCTTCGCAATATGGCACGGAAATAGCATTCGTTTTCGGTTTAGAGAACTATCTAAGGTAGCAACCGAGGAATTATTATGTTTTTTTTATCCTTGACTTTGAAAAATTCACATCGAATTATTGCGAAGAACACCTTTTCGTTCCCAGATTGTTTTTTAGCGGTAAATCCTGTTTTCAATGTTTTTCATCATCGCACGAACTGAATATTATTTAACACATTCGTTCTAGTAATTCTTTCAGGATATCTACTCAATTGAAAGCAAGGAACTTAAATTTGCATATGCCAATGAGCGAGCAAGAGTTGAACAACCCTTATAAAGAAGAATAGGACTTTCCATCAATATTATTGTGGAATAAGCTACGAAGCTAAGGCACGAATATGTATTAGTAAATATGTTCGAAGTAGAAGCGATATCCATACGTAATTTAAGCTGTTTATTGCTTTAACATTAATTTCTGACATTTATCACATTTATGGAGCTAATTTAAAATTACAAAAGTTGTTTTCCAGATTAATTATATTCGAGTGAATAGCGAAAAATAAATGCGGAAAATGTATAAATAGCTTTTCGAAAATTGAACCATTTTTTGATAGTATACCATATTGCATTTTTCCTGTCTTTTTACCGCTAAGGACATGAGGCTCAAAACAGGCTAAGATGTGTAAGGAAGCCTAAGTGAATGGGGGTTGCAAGGCAGGGCTGTTGTCAATTATTTAACACTTGTCGTAAAATTGATGATGCAGTTTAATTTTGTTTCTTTTGAAAGCTACAATCTTAAAATTTTGTACGGACAAATTACAAGTTCGTAGCTTTTAATGTGTTGGTTATTAGTTGATTTATTGAAATTGGTCGAAATCATTTTTTGTATGGGAGCGGGTAGAAGGGCAGGAGGATTTCAAAATTTTGGATGTAGTTTTGTTTTAAATAATATTATATATTTATTGTAGTATTTGTATAAAATTTCAAGTTGATAGCTTTTAATGATTTGGTGATAATTGATTTCTTCTTGAGTGGCTCCTGATTTAATAGCTCATTTGTTTTACTTGTAATCATATGGAAAACGGCTGCCAAACAACCACCTCAAAACTACCTTGTAACCTTTACTGGCCGGAGCATTTCGTGACGCTTTCGATGCAAGTGCACTAAAAGTGAGTCTACAGGCCTCTGATTCTACACAAAAAAAACTGTCTTTGAAAGTAACGCTTTTCGACGAAAGGCTATTTGTAAGGAAAAAAGGCAATGCCACACTAAAAGATTCGTTAATTGCATGGATGCGGGACCATAACACTTCTTCTTGGTCAATTGGTTTAGGCTTTGTACAGTGGGGCATGAATAGTACTTATCACGAAGCAATAAGACAGAGTCTATATTAAACTCTTTTTGGTCAAAAACTCAGGATGGGACTGCGGTCAAAAATTCCGCGAGAATTCTTGGAGAAACTGCCAAATGGAATATCAGAGGAAGATTTGGAGCAAAGAATTAACGAAGATGCTACAAGAATTAATACGTCATGTGATTGTAGTGACCAATTAGAACAAAACAGTGATGCAGAAGTGCTTCTGTTTTCTGTTGCAGGTGGTCCAGATCTACATTTATTCCATGATGAAACGGGTTCCCTTAATTTCAACATTTCGAATACTATAATTGGTCTTAATATTAATAAAAAGAGGATCCTAAATTTATTGTCGAGTCTCAAGATCTTGCTATCCTTTTCCTCCATAACAACTCCTATTAGATTGGCAGGATCTTCTCGTCCTCTATCGAATTGGCTTATTCCAAGCAGAACATTATCGCCCTGTTTTAATACTCCTAGCTTTTCACTGGATCACTCGAGCATTTTTTCTGCTTGCTTAGCAAGATTTTTGGACGCCAATTGTCTAAACTTCATTGCGGGATGAGTACAATTTTCATGTAAATGTTCTGGTTCTATAATGTCTTCAGTCCCTACGAGATCTTGAGACTCGACAATAAATTTAGGATCATCCTTTTTATTAATATTAAGACCAATTATAGTATCCGAAAAATTGGAATAAATATGGATCTGGACCACCTGCAAGACAAAACTGAAACACTTCTGCATCACTGATTTGTTCTAATTGGTCACTACAATCACATGACGTATTAATTCTTGTAGCATCTCCCTTAATTCTTTGCTCCAAATCATTCTCTGACATTCCATTTGGCAGTTTATCTAAGAATTCTAGCGGAATTTTTGACCGCAGTCCCATCTTGGGTTTTTGACCAAAAAGAGTTTAATATAGACTCTGTCTTATTGCTTCGTGATAAGTACTATTCATGCCCCACTGTACAAAGCCTAAACCAATTGACCAAGAAGAAGTGTTATGGTCCCGCATCCATGCAATTAACGAATCTTTTAGTGTGTCATTGCCTCTCTCAACAGAACCCTGGCTTTGTGGATACCTGGGCCTACCATTGAATAACACTAAGTCAGGCCACAGTGATCCGAGTTCTTTGATGATGTTAGCTATGAACTCCCTACCATTATCAGATTGTAAGACGTGAGGTGCTCCAAAGTCAAGAAAAATATTAAGAAGCACTTGTGCTACTTCACCAGCCCTTTTCGAAGTAAGAGGTCTCAGGATACTATATTTAGTAAGATGTTCTTTATAATGTAAAATGAATTTATAATTTCCATCTGGTAAACTTTGAAAGTCCACCAGGTCAACTTGACTTCTCTCATTTAGATCAGTCACTGTAAAAGGACGTAAAACTAATCCTTGTTGAGGTTTTTTTTTCGTTTTTTCGGCACATCTTTCACACTGTTCAATGTAAGATTTTATCACGGACATCGGAATGTTACCATAATGCTCCCTCACTTGTTTATATGTTTTCTTTTCACCTTTGTGTCCACAAGAAACGTGAAGATCGTTTATAATCGCGAAAACGTTTGTTTTAGTAGCCATAATTTTATTGTCTTTTATTCGTGCCACTTTTGTTATTTCACCTAGACTCATCAATTTATATGTACTCTTGATGTGGTAATACTGTCGGTTTCTTGCACTTTTTTCACTTTCACTTTTTTCGTCTTTTAAAATTGCAATAACTTCTTTTTCATAGTCCATTGTCCACAGCTGCTCTGTATTTTCCGTACAATCAAAAAATCCGGTGGTCATTTTCACTTTTTTTCGTTGTTAATTACAAATTAAACTTCAAACGGAAGACTCAGAACTGAACTGTCAGATTATCATGGTTGAACTGCCGAGTTCAAGAATTAGGCAAAACCATTTTGCCGATTCCATGAATTAAGCAATTCATGTATTCGGCAAGAGGCTTGCCGATTTCATGGATTAGGCAAAATTTTGCCGAATTCATGTAATAGTCAATTTCACGAATTCGGCGTAACATCGGCATTGTGTTGCAATGCTATCGCAATGCAAATACGACTGAATTGGGATTTTGCCATTAATTCGTTGAGTTCCAAGGTATCTGAGGCAGTAAAAACAACATAAATTCAAAATACGTGCATGTGCGGAGTCAGAGTGAGCAGTACTGAAGCCACTCTTGCTGATATGACGATTGACATGAAGAATGTAAATACTGAATTGAGTTGTGAACCGCAGCCGCGTCCGGAAGTTTTGCATTCGGACAGCTCACTACCAGTTCAGTTCGAACTAAATGTGAAAATTTTAGTGAATAGTTCGTTTGGTTCAATGAAGTGAATAGTTCGAATGTACTAGTTAGTTCGTGAACTACACATCTCTAGTGAGTACTTTTGAGTTATTTTACACGACTAAATTTGTACGTGATTATATAGAACGTATTCACTGGTACTTCAAATAGTGTGAATCTATAAAAAGCAAAGATTAAATTTTTATAATGCGGCGAACTAAAAATCAAAGATGAATTATTGGTATACATTATTTGCTAGTTATCAGATCAATAGATTTAATATATTCGAAAAAAAGTCGAAAAATTATGCGTTTTATATGGGTAGTATTAGGAGGCGTGAAAGAAATCTAAACAGCAGAGACCGAAACGTCACACATAATAACTCAAACTGTGTAAAATCCGGAAATCTTTCGATTTATTTCAAAATGCTCTGTGAAAACATTCCCAAACCATGAACTAAAGCTTATTATTTTTCAATATGTGATTTTCAGAATAGTAGCTTTATCAATGTCTTCGTAAACCATAAAAGCTACAACTATGAATATTCATAGTTGTAGTTTTCATGGCTTACAAAGACATTGATAAAGCTACTATTCTGAAAATATTCAATATAATTGGAAGGTAGCTAAGGTATAACCTAGAGGGTCTGCAACGCGAAGGTCGTGATTTCAAATCTTGGTCGACGTGTAATTACAGCGCAATGGCCCCTTGCGTATACCCTGGTTATCTCAATCTATGAAAATAAAAAATTCGTAGAGGGTTGTGAGCTAACACCCTTCCACAATCTATACATATTAATATAATTGTAGTGTATGTCTGTTATTTACTTATGAATGGCTATAAGTTAGTTTTTTGCGTTATTATAGCAATAACTAAGCATAAAAACACATTTTTGAAATTATTATCTGTCTGTCTGTCTGTCCGGCCGCTTTTCACGCACAAGCGGCTGAACCGATTTCAATGAAACTTGCACAGTTTATTAGGTATTCATCGGAATGTAATCTGCTTTTGGTCTTATTTCACTCCCCTAACGCCTTCTACCCCCTCGCATACAAAGTGACTAATTTTCCAAAATATATATTAATCAAATTTTCTTAGAAACTATAAAAGCTATTAATTTGAAATTTGGAAAATATTATGTCTATTCTAAATGCACTCTTTTGGTATACAAATTATTGGAGTTCCCTCACTCCTTCCACCATCTCCCATACAAACTATACTTTTTCATGAACCACTTTACACCAATTTTCTCAGTACGTGTAACTTTTATCGAGCTAAAATGTTGCATTAAATCCTTAATTAGCAATATTATTAATATCGGGAAAAAATTAACCGATTAGCTTCACTCCTTCTACCCCCTCCCATACAATATGACATAGTTCCACGAATTTACAAGAATTAGATTTTCTTGACAAGTGTGAATGTTACTGATCTGAAATTTAAAATATACCAATTGCATGATGATTATAGTTGCTTTTCAAAAAATCACCAAAAACTCCATTCTCCTTCAACCACCTCCCATATAAACTGCACTTTTTCATGAAATACTCTAAACCAATTTTCTCAGTACACATAAATTTGCTAAAATTGTAAACTTAATCCATAATTAGCTTTATTATTAATATCGGGAAAAAAATTAACCGAGTAGCTCCTCCTATCCCCTACCATACAATGAGACACATTCCACGACTATATGTAGAACAATTCGATTTTCTTGAAAAGTGTGAATGATACAGATCTGAAATTTAAAGTATATTAATTACATGATAATTATAGTTGTTTCTCGAAAAATCACCAAAAACCCCCAATCCTTCTACCACCTCCCATACAAATTGCACAATTTCATAAAATTCAATGCACTAAGTTTCTCAGTACCTACTCAATTTTTGAAGCTTAAATTTGGTACAAAACATTTTTATACATGCATGATGTGAAACAATGTAGATCATTGCTGTCACCCTTTTTACCACTCCCCATACAAATTTTGCAAAAATTTCGATTTCATCTATGCATAGTATCGTATGATTGGGCTTTACGCACAATCGAAGTCCTGTTATGTTTTCAAACTTAATGTTAATTTATTTGTTTTTTTTTTTTTAATTGACACAAGCTATTCAAATGTCCTTAACGCTCTTTAACACGTATATGATCTCGAATCACCGGTTTGATTTGATAACGAGCCTGTCCCATACAAATGCGAATATCATGCTTTCATTCTTAATAACTTATGGTTCTGATTCCAAATAAATACAAAGTATTGTGTTCAAGGAGCCATTAAAGTAAGCATATTTATATCCCACATAATGTATTACTAACAAAAATTGCTTATTATTGCTATTTTTACGGGGACGAAGTCGCGGGCGTTTGCTAGTTAGTAATAAAAAAAGTTAAGGAACCTGAAGGTCAGGAGGGCAAGACCCGATTTTGGCGGTAGTGCCATTGTAGATTAGATTAGATTAGAATTGAAAGGTAGTAGGAGTAGAAGAATTCAGACGATTTTAAAACTACTAGCCAACATTCTTATCTCCGTGCTCTAAGCCAATTTTCAGTTCGAAGGAAAAAGTCTTTTCGAATTTGATCAAGTTTTGAAGGTTTGCTGCAATTAATCATTTCCACGCACTTTCTCAACTTGTTCCAAGAATAATAAAGTTACGCTCGAATTGTTGACAGTTATTTTTCCTTAGTCCTTATATTGTATTTGGTAAATGCATCGACAAAGTTTTGATACACAATTATCTCCCGAAAATCTCAGGAATACATTGCATATTTATTGCTTATGTTTTTAACATGTTTAGTTTAAGGCCAACGCTCGATATGGGCTGTAGCGCCATTGCATCATCATCAATATAATTAAGGATTTAATTTTCAGAGCTTAAAATGTCTCTAAAACTTTGTTTTGCACTGAGCAGGAAATGTGCAGATTAATTATTAACATTTTTAATACATTTGGGAGGGGGAAAAATGCAAAAATGGTTAACCCTACTTATTAAATTAATATTAAAATTAGCTTAAAAAACATGGGCTTTACGCCCAATCGTGCAATACTCTAAATGAAGAAGAAATTTTTTTGATCTTAAGGAATTTTGTAGGGGAAGTAGTACAGGGGTTGACGAGATTGAACTAATTTTTTCTCATCACGCCAAAGTTACTGTCAAAATTTATATACAAAATTTAGGATTCAAAAAATTAATGGGTACTGAGAAAATTAGTGTATTATATTTAGTGAAATTGTACATTTTGTATGGCAGGTGGTTGAAGGAGGCGCGATTTCTTAAAGATTTTTTCAGAAATACTATAAACATCACGCTTTTGACATGTTTTAAATTGTAGATCAGTAGCATTCATACTTTTCAGGAAAATCGACTTTCTGTAAAGATGTGAAATTGTGTCAGATTTTATGGCAGGGCGTAGAAGGAGTAAAGCTAATAGTCTATTTTTTGGTCTTACTTATAATTTCAAATAAATATATAGTGCACAATTTCAGCTCGCTAAATGTTATACGCTAGGGTGTAGCCTAAAGGGTAGCGTGTTGGTCATGTAATGCGAAGGTGGTGAGTTCAAATCCCGGTCGGCGCAATGTATAATTCCAACACATTGCCTGCTTAGATATACCTTGGTCACCTCAATCTACGAAAATAAAAAATCCGTAGAGGGTTGTGCAAAGGGCTAACAACATTTCCACAATAAGTAATGAAAAATGTTAAGGAACCTGCATGTCAGGAGGCCAAGGTCGGATTTAGGCTGTAGCGCCATTGTAGTAGTGTAAAAATTTTATACGCACTAAGTAAAAATTTTCATGAAAAAATACAGTTAGTATGGGAGGTGGTGGAAAGAGGGAAAGGACACGCATAATTTTTATATAGTAGATTGATATCATCATAAAAGTAAAATGTTCAAATTTGAGACCAATAGCTTTTATACTGTTCGAGCAAATCCGTTTATTGTCAAATTGCGCAATTGTGTCATTTTGCATGGAAGCGGGTAGAAGGGGTGGAGCGATTTGGCCCGTTAATGAACTTGACCTTATTTTTTTGTTAAAAATGACGTTTACAAGATTTGAACTATCTAGCTCAACGCTCAACGCGTTCTCAAGCTAGAACGGACGGACGGACGGACATCCGATTTTTTTCGGAGAAAAAAATGAATGTTGCAAAAGTTAATATTATCACAGACAAATCTCAAAACCTGATGTCCGTCTGTCGGTCCGTTAGCTCCCTAGCTTGAGAACGACCAGTAGTCGCTCTCTAGTTCGAGAACGCGTTAAGCTAAAAAGCTCAAATTTTGTATACGTCGTTTTTGACGGAAAAGTAAGGTCAACTTCGTGAAAAGGCCAAATCGCTCTACCCCTTCTACCTTTCCCATACAAAAAGACTCATTTTCAATCATTTACAATAATCAAGTTTTCTTGGAAACTAGCAAAGCTAATGATTTGAAATTTGGAATATATTATTTTTATCATAAATTTGATATACCGTATAAAAATTATTAGAATTCCCGCACTCCTTCCACCACCTCCCATACAAGCTGCACTTTTTCATGAAACACTCTAAGCCGATTTTCTCAGTACATACCATCTCAAATTTTGCACTAAATACTAATTAGTATTACCATTAAGATCAGAAAAAATTAACTGAGTAGCTTTACTGCTTCTACCCCCTCTCATACAATATGATACAATTTCCAACCCTTCACAAAAAATCGATTTCCTTGAAAAGGATGAATGTTACTAATCTGAAATTTAAGAGATGCCAATTTCATAATATTTATAGTTTTTTCTGAAAAAAATCAATTAAATCTCCCCACTCCTTCTACCACCTCCCATACAAACT
Source organism: Chorisops tibialis (assembly GCA_963669355.1). Classification (NCBI taxonomy): domain Eukaryota; kingdom Metazoa; phylum Arthropoda; class Insecta; order Diptera; family Stratiomyidae; genus Chorisops; species Chorisops tibialis. The sequence goes on from OY770262.1 coordinate 294,331,188, forward strand.
GCACAATTTCACTAATTCTAACACACTAGTTTTCTCAGTATCTATACAATTTTTGGAGCTTACATTTTGTAGAAAGCTTTTTTATAGCTACTCTAGCATGATGGGAATAAAATTAATTCAATGCTATCACCATTTCTACCACTCCCCATACAAAATTTCTTAGGGCCACAAAAATTTCAATTTCATTTAGAGTATCGTAAGATTGCGCTTTATGCGCAATCGTAGCCCTGTTATGTTTAAATTTGAATTCTAATTCATTGGTAAGATCATTAATCTGTTGCGTTTTTGTTAATTCGTGCAAAAGACGAGTTAAAAAGTGCAACGGTTTATTTGGAATAATTTTAAGAAACTTATTTTGGATAATTTGCAGTTTCTTACGATGGGATCATGGGCTTATCACCCGTGATCTTAAGACCTAAATGATACGAGAAACAGATACATCGCCTCGGATACGGACTGATTCTACGGTAACGACTTTTGGCATTCGAAAACGGACTATGATTGGCTTCTGGAACGTTCGAACATTGAATGACGGGGGAAGAGCTGGGGTTACTCGGTCCTTGCACCGCCAATCGGTGATCGACCGTGAAATGGAGCACTATAACATCCAAATCTTGGGCTTGAGCGAGGTCAGGTGGACAGGATCAGGAGAAGAACGAACCCCTAGCGGAAACACTATTCTCTACATTGGCCCTGAAAGTGAAGCCAGAAATGGTGTGGCGTTCGTCCTTACGCCGAGAGCGAGAAACAGTCTCATTAGCTGGGAACCAATCTCGGATAGGATTATCGTCGTCAGGCTCAGGACCAGTGTCAGAAACGTCACAATTCTGCAGTGCTACGCACCAACTAATACCGCAACATCTGGTGACAAAGAGGAGTTTTATAGCCAACTGAGTGCCACCTTCGAACGTGTTCCAAGAGGTGATATTATTATCATCTCGGGAGATATGAACGCCCAGGTTGGATCAGACAACACTGGACTAGAACACGTCATGGGGAGGCATGGTGACCCTTGGTTCGACCCTTCACGACCTTGGATTAAGAGACCCGAAAACGGCGAATTATTTGTGGAGTTCTGTAGTACTCGGCAAATGGTCATCGGAGGGACCCTTTTTCCACACAAGAGTCATCATAAAACATCTTGGGTTTCCCCTGACGGTGTTACTCAGAACCAGATCGACCATTTGGCTATAAGTCGCCGATGGAGAAGATGTCTCCTCGATGTGCGAGCGAAACGTGGAGCTGACGTGGGGAGTGATCACCACTTGATGGTTGCCTGCTTGAGATTGTGTACAGCAGCTATCCGACGACCACAAATTCTTCAAATGAAGCGCAAGCTTAATGTGAATAAACTCAGAGATCCCAACAAAAAACTCGAATACACCACCATTCTACGCGAAAAGTCATCCACATTGGGTGAACATGAAATGCGCACACTGGACGCCAATTGGGAGGCAACCAGAAACACTTTTCTAACTAGTGCTGAAGAATCTGTGGGATATGTGCAAAGCGGTGAGAAACCCTTGATGTCGCAAGACACATGGGACAAGGTTGACAATCGGAAAAAAGCCAAATTGGCAATCATCTCTCAACCCGATGTCAACCAACGAACGTCCGACTTGAGGCAGAACTACCGCGATGCTCATATACAGCTTAAAAAGGCTGTTAGACGCGACAAGAGAAAGGCCATTGAAGATCTGGCAAACAAGGCAGAATCTGCGGCTTACCTTGGGGATATGGGTTCACTATTTAAAATCATGAAACAGTTGACGAACAGGAATTTCACCGCCAACCACCTGGTGAGAGATGTCAACGGAACTCTCCTTAATATGAGTGAACACCAGTTGCGACGATGGAAGGAATACTTCTCTGATATTTTAAACATCTTGTCAGATGAAGATATTCCGGAAACAGAACAACTTCCAAACATCCAACCGCAACAATCCTCTATTAGGGACGATCCCCCAGATAAGGAAGAGATAGTTTCCGCCATTCGGTCAATGGCGGGAAGGAAAGCTCCAGGTATAGACGGACTACCAACCGAACTCCTCAAAGCGGACCCGGAAATAACAGCCGATATACTCCTCCCACTCTTCACTAAGGTGTGGAATGATGGAAGATATCCGACTGAATGGAAGGAGGGCGTCATTGTGAAAATTCCGAAGAAGGGCGACCTTCGGGATTGTGGCAATTGGCGTGGTATATGTCTACTTACTGCCGTATCAAAAATTATGGCTAAGGTAATTCTCAATAGGATTAGCGATGTCGTCGAGAGCACTCTCGAAGTTTATCAGGCTGGATTCCGTAAAGGGTCGTCTTGTACCGACCACACAAATACCCTACGGATAATATTAGAGCAGTCAGCCGAAATGGGTTCGCCACTACATCTCATGTTTGTGGACTTCGAGAAGGCTTTCGACAGCGTTAAGCGAGATTACATATGGAATGCTTTGCGTAGGAGAGGTATTCCAAATAAGGTCATAGCTATGATTAAAGAATCCTACGAAGATGCAAGGTGTCGCGTCTTGCATAGAGGAGAGCTGTCCGAGAGCTTCCCTGTGCGAACGGGTGTCAGACAAGGCTGCATATTATCACCAGCCCTGTTTCTGGTGGTAATAAATGACATCTTGAAAGCTGCACTGGAAGGTGGGGAAGGTAAAGGTCTTCAATGGAGACTATTTAACATCTTAAGTCACCTTGATTATGCTGATGACGTGTGTTTGCTTGCACATACCCGTTCGGACTTAGAGTCAAATGTTCGCTCGTTGCATTCTAAATGCAAAGAGGCGGGACTGAAAATAAATGTGCGTAAAACCAAGTACATGCACATGGGTTCGAACGCAAGCACACCGATTGTTCTTAATGGACAGGATGTGGAAGAGGTGCAAGATTTTTGCTATCTCGGAAGCATTGTCAGCATGGACGGCGGAGCCGAAAAGGATGTTGAGGCTCGGCTAAATAAAGCTCGTCAGGCCTACGGTATCCTTTCCCCTTTCTGGAGGTTAAGAGAGATCTCCCTTCGCACGAAGCTGCGAGTTTTTGACGCATGCGTCAAATCCGTGTTGTTATATGGTTGTACTACGTGGAAAGTGACCGTTCGACTTACCAAGAAACTACAGACTTTCGTAAACCAATGCCTCCGACGCATTTTAGGAATATTCTGGCCAGAAGTGATCTCCAACGACGAACTTTGGAGTACAACTCGCCAGACTAAAATAGGTATTGAGATTCAACGGCGAAAGTGGCAGTGGATCGGTCATACTTTGAGGAAACCAGAGCAAAACATCGCAAAACAGGCTCTGGATTATAACCCTCAAGGAAGACGTCGGGTTGGTCGACCATGTAACACATGGAAGCGAGCAGTTGAGCAGGAGGCCAGAGGAATAAACAAGTCCTGGCAACAGCTTAAAGCCGATGCGCAGGATCGCGCCTTGTGGAAGAGAGTTGTTTCTGTCCTATGCCCCTACAGGGGGTCTTAACAGGAATTTGATTTTTTTGACGATGGGTAACTGCACAGATTTTCCCAATATGAGCTCCGTATGTTAAGGTTGGTTATACTACGATTTTGTATAGTAGCAATTTATTTTCTTGGAACATTTGGGACTTTCTATTGAACAGTGGAAACTGAATTTGAATGTTTTTAGCCATTTTTTGAGTTAGTTTGGACAACATGGTTCTGGAAAATTAGTTTAGGTTCGAAATAAACTCCTAGATATTTCACAAATTTAGATCATGGTACGGGTTCGTCAAGTATGTTAATTGTAGGTGGAGGTAAGTATCGTGAGACTCTACGTTTTGTAAAGAATATGGCCTGCGGTTTATTAGTATTAAGCTTAATTTTCCATTTGTGGAAGTAATCTGAGACTTTTTCGAGTTGATCTGGCAGGTTGTTTATTATTATTTGAGGATTTGAAGCTGCAGATAAAATGGCGGTGTCGTCTGCAAATGTAGCTAGTTCGCAGAAATCAAGTTTTGAGATATCTGCTGTAAAGATTTTGTATAGAGTGGGGCTGATGCAAGAACCTTGTGACAATCCTGAGTGGATAGCTCTATGCCGAGATAATTTATCTTACACTTTAACAGTGAAATTTCTGTTGCTAAGAAACGAACTTATTAAGTGGCACAGGTAAATAGGGAAAGAAAGTTTCATTAGATTGTAAACTTTGATTGAATTGCGAGACTAAAAAGAAGTGGAAAATATTGAACAAACTCAGTTATTATTTGAAATAAAGATATGAGTATTTGAATTGTTTTTCACTCATAATACAGAGTTTGGGTTATATTAACCCTTCAAACCATTACGCGGATCATTGAATTGAAAAAATGACAAAAATATACAAAATAATTAACAATAATCCAATTTAAATGCCAAATATTATACATATGTAAATTTTTATTCTGTAAATTGTAATAATGATTAAAAAAAATACAAATACATCAGACCTATCAAGAATAACAATCTAGTGTTACGCAATCGAAAACATAATATTTTTTAGAAAAACTATAATATTCTTCGATTTACGAAAAAAAGCTTCGGCTCACACGTGTATTTAACATTCAAACACATCATGCAAGTTAGATTGCCTGTATATTCTATCAATAATATAATGTTTTAGTGTTTGTACAGTTTGTAGCCTTGAAAGGTTGTTTTAAAGGCAGACACCCTACCACGCGTGTAACTCAAACACATTTAAACGAAAAATTCCGAAACTAAAATTAACCGATTCTTAGTTTATTTATTCGAATGGCCCGAATGAAATGCTTTTTGTCTAAGGCCTCTTCAATCACACCCTCCTCCACCGAATTCGAAACGCTACACTTTTTCGTTTTTCCGAGATTTCATGATATGAACTTGAAAATTTCGCGCCCGTCGCCCTTCACTCCCCCTCTCCCGGGCTATTCGGGAGTTTATTTGACGATAAGCTTTTCATTTTCCACATAATGCAAACATGAAAGAACCCTACATGCTCGTCGATAGATCAATCGATAGGGTCATGACGACGTGTTATCAATGCGTGATTACCTCATCGCTCTAATCAATTAGCGCGCGATGCACTTGTGTATGCGTGAGTAACGCCGTGCTTAAATAGCCCACATCGGATCCAGCGTGGAAATTAGGGCCAACTCGCTGGAAGAAATGCGCTAAGCGAATAGGCCGTATTTACGCTGTTCAATGGCTCCCTTTTGCGATATGTGTGTGAATTGAATTAGTACGAGGCAGAATCGAGGCCAACACGCTGGGCAAAAAATAGGTCACGAAACACATTCGAAGTGAATTAGAGCTCGATAGTTAGCGAGAGGCTGCGGTAGATAGGCCTAGGCTGGGCCCGCTCTGGGTGGGAGGAGGGGCGGTTCCATCGAAAATATGCTAGTGCAGGTCGCTTGTGTACGCAAGGCCCTTTGCCATCCATAACTAAGGCAAACACTTAGCGCTTAATGACTCGTGATCTCGCTTATGTGCCAGCCAGCAGTGCTGCGTTGCGTATGTCCGATTTAGCCCTCTAGCAGCGTTGCTATCTTAGATACTCGTAGCTTATGTTTGTCATCTGATTGCGCCAGTGCACACTATCGTCTACTGGAAGGTTTGGCAGATCCACACATGCGGTGTATGTTTTCGTTTGTCGCATTGCACAATAACAAGGCACTCTGCAACGTTCATTATTTGATTTATGCTGGCCAACGCTAGATCACACTGAATTACGTAATCTAGAAGTAGCGATCTTCATATATGCGTCTTTGCGCCGCGCCATCGTCTACATCTGCGCCGGCGGCGTCTACAACGCAATTCAGGCCCACTATATAGAATTGACCTTATTTCGTCATTGGTAAACTACTTTTAGCAAGAGTACTTAGCACCTTAGCAATAGTACTTTCAAATCAGACCGATTCTGGCAAATTTTCGTATTTTCTGTCGAAATTTTCGCAAAACAAACAATTCCCAACATGATTGTATTAATTTTGAGAAAATTTTACATAAAAACATCGGACGAGTTTCTAAAAGAACGAACCGAAAAATTTACATTGATTAACAGCGTGTGTCTCTAGCTTATATAAAATTTAAAATTTCAGTGCGAATAGTGCGTCTTGGTGTTGTTTTTGTTGTAATATGCAAATCTAATATCCATTAGGCTTTTTAATATGCGATAATTCTTAATTTTTTCCAAAACTATTTTATGACATTTCCAAAACTGGATGACTGCGAATCATTGTTTTATATGAGATGATACAGAATTAGAATATCATCGGCGAACAAAAAAGCAGTTTAATTAAAAAAGCCCCCTCTCGTTCGAAAGTAGAATTTTGAAAAATTTATTAACATAATTTGATAGTTTCTTTGGTCAACTGAAGACCCTTTTCAAGGTCGAAAAATCGATATATACGAAGAAGTAACTTTTAAAATGCCTCTTTTACATAATTTTCGTTTACGTCAGAGCCAAAAAGTCTTGAACTATTCTTTTATGGTTTCGAGAGAAGTTTGCTCGAATGTCGAATCGATAACGGAAATTCGTAAAATAAATGTTTTCTACTGAAGACGACTTTAGTTGTTTAGCACGAAATTTACATGTTAGATGTCTTTTATCGAGCGATACAAAATATTTTAACAATCATTGTTTTTATGTTTTTTTCAATAATTTTATAGGCATATTTTGCATTTATAATTGAGTTTTCTTCTTGATTTAAATATAAAGGTTGAACAAAAACAAAACATGAGTTGTCTTCGTTGGTGAATTGGAAAATGAATAAAAGATTTGAATGAATTGAAATCAGTTTGTATTCTTTATGAGAACAAAGCATTTTTTTAGACTGCCAAATGGAAAAAATTGATGTTACATGCTATTTCCAGAGCATAGACTTGGAAAAATATTGTTATTAGGCCTACGATCTACACACGAGAAGAGTTCACATTCGATGATATTATAAAAACTGCATATTCCAAATTAGCTATGAGAAAGGTTGTGAATTAAATTTGTTTAAAAATTTAAAACTAAACTACTTTTACTTTATTATTCTAATAAAAAAGTATTGTGATCGACACAGGAAAAAAAAATTTGCTACCCTGAAATTTTTGTTAAAATATCCGTTCCGCCGTACGCCGTACTCATATCTTCGAGACCGTTAAAGGTAGAATGTTCGTTTTTGGGTGGATTGTTGGTTGAGTAAATGAGCTCCGTTATCTAAATTTTGGGGAGTATCATGTGGAAGGGGGAGGCGGGGGAGGGAAAGAGTCAAAAACTACACTTGCTAATATCTCCATCACGAATGCAGATAGGAAGTTGAAAATCAGTAGAGATATAGAGAGGGTTGTGACACAAACTTTTAAAAATAACTTAATTTTTTTATCCATTGGCGTTCGAAAAGGGGGAGCTAAAACCAAATTTTCGGCCGAATTGTTTTTTCAAACGATTATATCTTCGAAATAACTTATCGTAAAAAACTCATATTTTGGGACCATTAAGGTGGCATATAGTTCCACCGGAATCAACTTAGAGAGTGGCTAATTATTGTAAGGGTCAGGGGGTGCAAGGAAAAACACTTAAAAATGAATATCTTAACTATCTCTTAAGCTATCTAATTGAAACTTGAAAATAAATACAAAAAAAAAAATATAACATGTTGAAATAATAGTAGTCCCCCACACTGGGGAGCATTTGGGGGAGCATTTCAAAAATGACGCACTTTTCAAAATTACAAATCCTTATATCTCAAAAAAGAGTACAGATATCAAATTGAAAATTTGTCAGATTGTAGAAATATATAGTCGTTAATTTTGGTAAAAATTTTAAGTTGGGAGGTGTAAGGGGAGAGAGGTGATAAGCAAAAATGTCGAAAATTTTGAGTGACTTTTTTAGGGCTCTGATGAAAATACATAGTTTAAATTTTGCATGTGGATACATCTATTTGATGTACAAAGAAAAATAATAATAACTTGATCCATAATTGCTATAAACCGACCCTCTCTGCCTAACGTGCACAAGGTGTTTCATGTGCATTGAAAAAAATACAAACTGAAAACTTTTGAGTGAAATTTTAAGGTAGAAACTTGAAAATTTGCGAAATTCATTTAAAAAAAATTTCTAAATATACGAAATAAATATTAACTGGTCGAAAACCTTTAAAACTTCTACCCCCTCCCATACAAAATAATTTTTTCGACCATTTCCAACAAATCAATTATCACCTAACTATTAAAAGCTATCAATTTGAAATTTGCATAAGAACTCACAAAAATAATTGAAATGAAATTACGTTAAAAGTTTTGAAATCACGCTTGCCCTTCTACCCCCTCCCATACAAAACTATGATTTCGACCAATTTCATTAAATCAACTAATAACCGACAAACTAAAAGCTACGAACTTGAAATTTTGTAACAGCACCTTACAAGAGAAAAGAAATAAAACTGTATATCAAATTTTACGATTCCCCTACCTTCTCTCCCCTCCCATACAAATGTTCGGATTCGTAAATGTAAAATACACCAAATCTTATGAAAATTCTATGCAACTTCGTCTATGAAGCAAATTCTTTACAGAGAATATAGGACGTGGTCCAAGCAATCAATTAAAATGCTATTAAAATCCACTCACCCTTACTATTACCCCTCCTCCTCCCCTAGTAAAAACCCAAACGAATGACAACAGCCCTGCCCAAGAACTCCCTTTCACTTAGTCTTCCCTAAACACTCTAACCTGCATATTGACTTTCCACTCATCTGCAACTTGTCCCAAGAATAACAAAGTTTCGCCCGACTTGTTGGCAGTTTATTTACAATTAAGAAGCAGTCCTGCCATAAACTCTGTTGCAAGGAAAATTTTCAATAGAAAACGCAGACCTTCACTTTGTAAATTTCTATTTTCTGAGAATATTTCGAACATTATTACAAATGGTACAAAAACCAAATTATTCAAAATGTCATCCTTTTACCTCAAAACAAGCATAGAGTCTGAGTGATCAGTTATAAATTGCAGTACGCACCTTTTCCAGCGAGAATTCGTTCCTTGACTTGATCAGTGACAGCTCCTGGTTCCCCAAATTCGTGTCGTTTTCGGCAGACCATTTCCGCAAGGGCAAGCTATAAGAAGTGGTGCAACGGATTGAGGTCTGTGCTCCCAGAAGGCCAATCTGAGGCCCTTATGAACTCAGGACTGTTTTCCTTAAGCCACAGCAGGGGATAGTTGAAGGATGAGGTTTTATCAATTCATGCCACGAGAATAGCGACTGTACGGATCTGAGTAGAATTCACCCACACCTAGTCCTGCATGAACTAAGTATGGCAAAAGGACACTTATCAAACCGTGATCTTAAAACCTAGCTGATACGAGAAACGGATACAGCGCCTCGGTAATTACTTTTGGCATTCGACAACATACTATGGTTGGCTTCTGGAACGTTCGAACATTGAATGACGGGGGAACGGCTGGAGTCACTCGGTCCTTGCATCGCCAATCAGTGATCGTCTGTGAAATGGAGCACTATAACATCCAAATCTTGGGCTTGAGCGAGGTCAGGTGCACAGGATCAAGAGAAGAACGAACCCCGAGTGGAAACGACATTCTGTACGTTGATCCTGAGAGTGAAGCCAAAAATGGCGTGGCGGTCGTCTTTTCACCGAGAGTGAGAAACAGTCTCATCAGCTGAGAACCAATCTCGGATAGGATTATCGTCGTCAGGCTCAAGACCAGTGTCAGAAATTTCACAATTCTGCAGTGCTACGCACCAACTAATACCGCAACACCTGGTGACAAAGAGGAGTCTTATAACCAACTAAGTGCCACCTTTGAGCGTGTTCCAAGAGGTAATATTATTATTATCTCAGTAGATATGAACACCCATGCTGGCTCTGACAATACTGGACACGTAATGGGGAAGCGTGGTGACCCTTGGATCACGACCTTGGATTAAGAGACCCGAAAACGGTGAATTATTTGTGGAGGGCTGTCGTACTCGGCAAATTGTCATCGGAGGAGCCCTTTTTCCACACAAGAGTCACTATAAGACATCTTTAGTTTCCCCTGATGGTGTTACTCAGAACCAGATCGACCATTTGGCTATAAGCCGCCTATGGAGAAGATCTCCTCAATGTGCGAGCGAAGTGTGGAACTGAAGTGGGAAGCGATCACCACTTAATAGTTGCATGCTTCAGATTTTGCAGAACAGCTTTCCGTTGGCCACAAATTCTTCAAATGAAGCGCTTAATGTAGATAGACTTAGAGACCGCAAAAAAGAGCCCGAGTATACCAACATTCTACGTGAAAAATCATCCACTTTGGGTGGATATGAAAAGCGCACACTGGACGCCAATTGGGAGGCAACCACAAACACGTTTCTAACTAGTGCTGAATAATCTGTGGGATAATTGCAAAGCGGTGATAAGCCCTTGATGTCGCAAGACACATAGGACAAGGTTGGCGATCGGATAAAGCCAAATTGGCAATCATCCCTCAACCCGATGTCAACCAACGAACGCCTGACCTGAAGCAGAACTAGCGCGATGCTCATATACAGCTGAAAAAAGCTGTTAGACGCGACAAAAGAAAGGCCATTGAAGATCTGGCAAACAAGGCAGTATCTGCGACTTACTTTGGGGATATGGGTTCACTATTTAAAATTAGCATACCATACAGTTGACGAACAGGAATTTCACCGCCAACCAACTGGTGAGAGATGTCAATGGAACTCTTCTTTATATGAGTGAACACCAGTTGCGGCGATGGAAGGAATACTTCTCTGATATTTTAAACATTTTATCAGAGGAATTTTCGTAATAAAATTCAAAGGTTGTGTAGCGTTCCATAGTAAATTTTCCGCGTTTATATGTAGATGGCAAATGTCAACATTTGGCAACTGTCAAGCGACCAGCTGTCAAATAATAGGCCTTTCCAAGCCTACACCTCTTGCTGAAACACCCTATGACCGAAACTCAAGCTTTTAGATTCGATCGAGCTCCGCAAGTTTTTTTTTTTAATGCACCGAGTATAACTTAGAAGGTCACCCTTTAATGCATTGCACAGTTAAGTCGGTAAAGGAAGTGGATTAAAATTTGGAGTATTATGGAAATTCGGATGGATAGAGAAGAGAATGGGCGGTGGACATTAGTCTTGAAGGACTGGAGGTTATACCCGTTCGGAAAAACGCTAGCCGGCAATGCGTTCCAGAGTCTGGATGTTCGGGAAATTAATGATCTCCTAAATTTCACTGTATGGGTAGATAAAAGTTTGACTGTATACTGGTGCGCATGTTCCGCTTGACGAGTATGTCGTGGAAAAGTGTAAAGTGGAGGAATAAGTGCGCATAGTTCCGAACTGCATTTACTATGGAAGGAGCGATAGTAAATGCTGAGTACTCCGACATTTCTGCGATGCTCGAGGGAATCAATAGAAGCCGTAATAGTTTCATGTTTTTGGATTCGGTCGAGCAGCGCAAGGTGAGTTTTGGGAGCCCCAGCCCAAAGATGCGAGTTGTACTCTAAGCATGGGCGAATGTAGGCCTTGTAGATGGTAGCTAAGTAGTGAGGCGTAAGGTATTTTTTGTTGTGTGTCCCAGCCAACGTAATTAAGCTAATAGCTATCGGCTTCAATGCTTCCCTTATCCAGTGTATTAAAAGTTTCCTTGCTGAGCGCTCTATCCGAGCTGAATTAGATGGCGTTTCATCTTGTTCCTACCCAATTAATTCTAGAGTCCCCTAAGGTTCAGTATTATTCCCTACTTTATTCCTTATATTAATCAACGACCTTCTGTCGTTAACTATGAATCCAATCAACAGTTTTGCAGATGACTCTACTCTTGATAACGTCTACGAATTTAACTCTCTTGCTGACTCATGCACAAAAATTCTGTAGCTTCTAAACGTAGCGAGTTAGTTAGTTCGCTGAACTATGACTTCAAATAAATCCTGAAATGGGACAGGAAAACAGAGTAGAGCTTAGCGCTACAAAAACACAGTTCAGCCATCTATCCCTTAAGCGTGATATAGAAATACTGCATAATGTTTTTTACTGCATGAAGTGAAAGTATCTTTTTTTTTACTAAGCAAAGCAATAGTATCATGTGTACTATCCCCAACCGTAAAACATTTCGATTTTTCATTTTTCGTAAAATCACACAATTTAGTGCGTCGCAACGATTTTTTTTTTCTTTTTTATGTAGTTTTCGATTTTGGAAATTGCCATAAATTGCGTTGGTCAACAATCTACAGTGATCGATTTATCAAACAAGTAATTTTGCGTTGTGTCTTTTTGTATGAGTTTTAATAATTTAGTTTTAAACACACTAGAATAAATTTGAACTTTTCGGTAGTAATATTTATCGATCAGTGCCATCATTTTGCGTATTATATTTTCGAATCAGTGTATGAAATTATTGTAAATTCAATCGATCACACGTAAATTCTACATCAAATTTATGACCGATTATACTTGAAGTCATGTGCTAACTATGATAAACAGGCATTCAATTTTCTACTATTATAGTATGAAATTTTGCAATTTTTTTTAGAATATAGTGCAACAGACATAATGCGCTTACTCTTACTTACTTACTCTACTCTCAAATTTCTTCACGTTTTTCTTCTTCTACAATGACACTGCAGCTCAAATCGGGCCTTGGTCACCTCAATCTACGAAAATGAAAAATTCGTAGATGGAGGGTTGTGCGAAGAGCCAACAACCCTTCCACAATAAATAATGGGCCCCCAAGCAAGCAGTGTGCTGGAATTACACATCGATCGGGATTTGAGCTCACGACCTTCGCATTGTACACACTATCAACTAGGCTACACCCTAGCTAAACAAACTAGTAAATGTATTTATTTTTTTTGTATTTTTTGTTAATTATATATTAAATAATTAAGTTTGAATTTTTCGAACGTTACGGTAACTAATTATATCTCACATGGCTTAATTTTGTGCCTTTTAATGTGTTTTTGGTGCGCAATGCAACTACGCATATAATATCACGGTGTGATGCGATTTCAGTTCTACGCTGAGTCCAAGTTAGTCGTGCGTTGCAAATTCCAATTCGCATTCTTCATTCTATTTTCCCGTACTTTTATAAAAAATGAATTAACTTTAATTTATGTTAAAGTAAAATTTTTTCGAATAATTTACATTTTTACATTAATTCATCAAACCCTTTAATTAGTTTTTATGCGTTTTTTCCGTTTTTTTTTTAAGTTTGAAAATTATGGATTACGATAGAGAGTAGTGGGTAGTGTGTTAGTCTACAAAGCGTAGGTCGGTACTTCAAATCCCTACTACTACAGCAATGGCACTGCAGCCCAAATCGGGCATTGGGCTCCTAACTTTTGGGCTCGTTAACATTTTTTTTCTCGAATACTTATTGTGGAAGTGTTGTTAGTCCTTCGCACAACCCTCTATCTATGCATTTTTTATTTTCGTAGATTGAGGTAACCAAGGTATATCCAAGCAGCCAGTGTGGTGGTATTATATATTACGTCGATCGGAGTTTGAACTTCCGTCCTTCGCATTATTGACCAACACGCTACCCACTAGGCTGCACTCTAGAGTTCAAATCCCGGTTATAACGTTGAATTTTGGCACACTATTTGCTTGGCTATATCTTGGCCACCTCAATCAGCGAAAGTGAAAATTCATAGATAAAGGGTTGAGCGAAGGGCTAACAACCTTTTCACAATAGCAAATAACTTTTAAGAAACCTGAATGTCAGAAGCCCAAAGCCTAATTTGGCCAGTAGAAGAAAAAAGAAGAAGAAATTATAGATGAAATCGAATGAATCAATGGCAAAAAAGGGTTTGGGACGTATCTGCTGCTTATGTTTTAAATCCAATGGGATCAATAGGAGGATATAAATATTCATAAAAATTCGAATATTTTGAATACTAATAAATTCTATGTATATTTAGAAGTGACATTGGATTGGTGCTTTGGAATACGGAAAGTACAAGTTCCCGTGGGTATTATAATTCAAGTACTAAGGACATATTATAATCCATGTATGTCATCACCTATAACTCCTTCTTTGTATCTATGAGCGATATGTTTCGCCAGATTCATTGAAGTTTTAGAAGTCTCTTAGTACATATTAGTGTTAAAAACGTTACAAAATAAATCAAAGCACCACTATCAATATATTGTTACATGGCAACACTAAGCCGTTCATCGAATATTCGCGCTCTTTAGCTATCTACTATTCTACATATACACCATTATCATCAATGATGCTACAGCCCAAATTGCACCTTGGCCTCCTGTATGATTCGTCTTTCTTTTTATCGGTCCAATGACCGCGTCCTCCATGTTAAAAATATGCAGATACGCACGTACACATAACGGCTCACAGATTCGGAGAAGACTGACAGTCGCCGACGGCAGCTGAAAAGAACGATATAAAAAGGCGAGCGCTTGCCATGAATGGGTCAGTCAAAGTTGGAAAAGCGATTAAGTCGTGTGATCGATAGCGCGAATATTAAGGAAATACAGTGAACAAGAAAAGTGTTAAAGTGATTATAAGAAAAGCAATTGATAAAGTTTGTGGTTATTTGAAATTAAGATATTCACAAACGTATATATTATATTAATTAAACAATTAACTACATAATATAATAATATCAAATTTCTTCGTGATTTATATTTTTTGGTTTCCTCAATAAAAATGTCACAAATTTGAAATTAACAATTTTACATCAATTTCCGTAAGAACTATACAATAAACTGCCAACAAATTGGGCGTAATTTTATTATTTTTGGTACAAGTTGAGGATGCGTGGAAAGTCAATATACAGGTTAGAGTGGTTAGGGAAGACAAAGTGAAAGGTGGTTCTTGTGCTGGGCTGTTGTCAATTTAACAGGGTGGTAGAAGTTTTAAAGGTATTCGACCAATTAATATTTCATACATTTCGGGATTTGTTTTAAATGCATTTTGTAAATTTTCAAGTTTCTACCTTAAAATTTCATTGAAAATTATTAGTTTTTGTGTTTTTTCAATGCATATGAAACACCTTGTGCACGGTTTAACGTGGGGGGAGTCGGTGCATAACAATTGTGGAAAAAATTATTTTTTTTTCTATGTATATCAAATAGATGTATCGACATGGAAAATTTAAACTTTGTAGTTTTCTCCAGAGCCTTAAAAAAATCATTTAAAATTTTCGACAATTTTTGCTTACCAGTTCCCCACCCCTATACACCCTAACTGAAAATTTTCACCAAAATTAAAAACTATGCAGTTCTATAATCTGACGATTTTCGATTTGATATCTTTACTCAGTTTTGAGATATAACGGTTTAAATTTTAAAAAGTGTTCCGTTTTTGAAATGCACCACATTTCTCCCCGCTACTGCTATGAGCAAATTGTATTTCGGTAGTATAGCTTAATATATGTTTCAAGTTTCAATTACAAAGTTTAAGAGAAAGTTGAGATATTAATTACTTTATTATTTTAATAATAAAGTATTGTGATCGACTTGGAAAAAAAAAAAAATTTGCTACCCTAAAATTTTGTTTTTTCGCGTTTCATGACTAAATTAGCCTAAAAATGCAAAAAAAAAAAATCCGTCTGTCTGTACGCCGTCCGCCGTCCGCCGTCCGCCGTACGCCGTACGCCGTACGCCGGTGTGTACGCTCAGCGCACATTAACTCCCAAACCCTTCAAGATAGAAAGTTCATTTTTGGGGGGACTGTAGATAGTTGCGGATCTCAGGCAGATACCCATTTTGGGGGGTGTACGAGTTCAGGGGGAGGCGGGGGGAGCGCTAAAACCGAAAAATACGAATTCAAATATCTCAACCATGGTAACAGCTAGGAAGCTAAAACTCAACATACACATAGAAGGGTTTGTGGGACAACTTTTAAAAATAATTTAATTTTTTTATCCATTGGCGTCCGAAAAGGGGGGGCTAAAAACAAATTGTCGGCCGAATTATTTTTTCAAATGATTATATCTTCGAAATTACTTATTGTAAAAAATTCATATTTTGGAATCGTTAAGGTGGCATACAATTCCATTGGAATCAGTTTAGAGAGTGGTTAATTATTGTAAGGGGAAGAGTCAGGGGGGGTGCAAAGAAAAACACTTAAAAATGAATATCTCAACTATCTCTTAAGCTATGTAATTGAAACTTGAAACTTATATTAAGCTGTACTGGTAAAATACAAAAAAAATATAATATTTTGAAATAATAGTAGTGGGGGGAAATGGGGAGCATTTAAAAAATGGCGCACTTTTCAAAATTACGAATCCTTATATCTCAAAAAAGAGTACAGATATCAAATCCAAAATTTGTCAGATTGTAGAACTACATAATATTTAATTTTGATAAAAATTTTAAGTTAGGAGATGTAAGGGGAGGGAGGTGATAAGCAAATATGTCAAAAATTTTGAGTGATTTTTTTGGGGCTCTGGTGAAAGATACAAAGTTTAAATTTTGCATGTAGATACGTCTATTTAATATACATAGAAAAATAATAACAACTTGATACATAATTGTTATAAACCGACCCCCCCGGTCTAACGTGCACAAGGTGTTTCATGTGCATTGAAAAAAACACATAAACTGAACATTTTTGAGTGAAATTTTAAGGTAGAAACTTGAAAATTTGCGAAATGCATTTAAAAAAAATCCCAAAACATACGAAATATTAACTGGTCGAAAACCTTTAAAACTTCTACCCCCTCCCATACAAAATTATTTTTTCGACCATTTTGAAGGAATCTATTATCACCTAACTATTAAAGGCTATCAATTTGCAATTCTACATACAAACTTACAAAAATAATTGAAATGAAATAACGTTAAAAGTTTTGAAATCGCGCTTGCCCTTCTACCCCCTCCCATACAAAAGCATGATTTCGATCAATTTCATTAAATCAACTAATAATCAACAAATTAAAAGCTACGAACTTGAAATTTTGTACGAGTATCTTACAACAAAAACGAAAGAAAATTTCATCACAAGTCTTACGATTCCCCTCCCTCCTCTACCCCCTCCCATACAAAATTATTTTTTCGAGCATTTTTAAGAAATAAGTTGTTAGCTAACTCTTAAAAGCTATCAACTTCAAATTTTGCAGAAAAACTTATAAAAATAATTCAAATGAAGTTGTTTTAAAAGTTTTGAAATTGCGCTTGCCCTTCTACCCCCTCCCATACAAAACTATGATTTCGACCAATTTCATTAAATCAACTAATAACCAACAAACTAAAAGTTACGAACTTGAAATTTTATACAAGCACCTTACAAGAGAAGCAAAATAAAACTACATATCAAATTTTACGATTCCCCTACCTTCTCAACCCCCTCCCATACAAATGTTCGGTTTCGTGAATGTAAAATACACCGAATTTTATGAAAATTCTATGCAACTTCGTCTATGAAACACATTCTATACAGAGAATATTGGACGTGATTCAAGCAATTAATTAAAAAGCTATTAACATCCACCCACCCTTACTATTACCCCTGCTCCTCCTCTCATAAAAACCCAAACTTGCAGAAACGAATGAAATATTGTTAAATTGACAACAGCCCTGCCCAAGAACTCCCTTTCACTTAGCCTTCCCTAACCACTCTAACCTGCATATTGCCTTTCCACTCATCCGCAACTTGTCCCAAGAATAATAAAGTTTCGCCCGACTTGTTGGCAGTTTATTTTTGTTTTTTTTTTGCACCCCTTCTGACTCTCCTCCTTACAATAATTAGCCTCCGTCTATGCTGATTCCGGTGGATCTGTATGCCGTCTTAATGGTCCCAAAATAATTTTTTGTGGTAAGTAATTTCGAAGATAAAATCAGTTGAAAAAAAAATAAAAAAAATCGGCCGACAATTTGTTTTTAGCCCCCCCCCCTTTTCGGATGCTAATTGATAAAAAATTAAATTATTTTTAAAATTTTTCCCATCACCTTCTCTATACTTACGATGATTTTTAGCTTCCTATCTGCATTCGTAGTGGAGATATTAGCAAGTGTAGTTTCTGACTCTTTGCCTCCCCCTTCTACCTTGCACTCCCAAAATTTAGATAATGGAGCTCACTTACTCCGTTAATAATTCACCCAAAAGCGAACACTCTACCTTTAATGGTCTCGGAGATATGAGTCCATATGTACGGCGTACGGCGGTACGGTTTTTTTTTGCATTTTAAAAGCGAAAAAAAAAAAAAAATTCAGGGAAGCAAATTTTTTTTTCTGTTATGCTCACAATACTTTATTATTAGAATAATTAAGTAAAATGGTTTGATAAATGTTTTCATAGTGCATTTTTGATTTTATGTGTAACGTTTCGGTCATTGCTAAGAAACTCAAAGTTTGATAAAGGTATCAGCAGAGACCGAAAATCCGGAAATCTTTCATTTTAACACTGTTCAAAATTCAATCCATCATTTTAGCCCAAAGTAAGCGTTTAAAACATTTTTTTTTATTTAAAAATAGATAACTAAATTTATTTTTTCCGAAATTCGTTATCTTGTATTGAATCTTCTTTGTAGCGTAAGGACTTACGATATCTGATTTGCTTTACGTGTACAGCTTGACATTAAGTCGCAAGTCAACTGTTGGCTTTAGCAACACGGTTTGTTTTTATGACGATAGTCATTAACGCCCCCTTAGGTAGCAGTCTATACCAAATGCAAATTTGGCATTCATACTGCTGGATGCGTGACCTATCTAAATCTCTGCCAATCTTATGGTCATGGCACCCGATTGGGACACGCAATTCCATGCCGAACTGCTAGGAGATCTGCCCGCGATGTGAGTGGCAAGTCGCAGCCACCACGATAGTCCCCGGAGGGCCATCTTGCCGGGGGTAGAAGCAACCTTCCATGGGCCCGTGGTATCAGAAAACCTCCGGTCAGGTTTCGTAATTTGAAAAATGCTCCCAGTTTAAGTCCTTTCGCAAACCTGTGACTGGGGCCGGTAGTCTCCAAAGGTTATACCGGAATTCACCTTGATCGTTATCCCTTCCCTGAGTATGGGAGATAGGATTCCACTCCTCATTCTAGACATCCAATCCTAAACCCCTCAATAGCCGTAGCGTAAGGACAATTCTAAGTCGTTATCAAACTATCTGCGATCTACAATTGTTTAGGACCTTCAACTGTTGTCACACAATCACATACTAGACCGCCCCATTGGCCTTTTGCTGTGTGTTGATAAAGATCTTAGCAGAGATCGAGACGGCACAGTAGAGAACCTTCTGAAAAATGGAATTGCAGAGCAAGACAAGTGTTGCCGGAATAGAAACATTCGTAATTCGAAAGCGATTAAGTTCGTGCGCTCGACAGCGATAATAACGTAATTGACGATAGTAGTGCGATTATTTAAGCGATAGAGTTAAATTAAAAAGTTTTCTAATTATTTCAAAGTGAAAGAACAAATTTTGAGCTTCTTTAATAATAAAGTGCTGATTTTTTTTCAATTCAACAAATGGGTGAATTGTTTAAACGTTCATATAGCATTATTGAATTCTCCATCATTATTATTTAACAATTGAATTGTTTTGGAGAAAACGTTCAGGATATTTTACAATAGGAATGGTTGATAATGGCTTTTTGACTGGCATAGAACTTTCAAAATTTTTTTTTTTTTTTTTAAATCGAATGTAAACTTCTTATCTATCTTGAAACAATCCGAAATCGCATAATTTAGAGATTATTGAGCACAACTCAATGATTATTACTTAACAATGCTTAATCGCAATCAGGCATTACATAATTTAGTTAAATGCTATGATCACGCTCTGAAAATTCAGAATTGCATCGCATACCCAAACCAAAATGCATTGTATTGCAGCGATTCCATGCACCAAGCATTACGCATCTCATAATTTCAATTTTATCTACTTAAGATCACTTACTTACAGAAAGTGTCCGGGATGCACAATTTACATGTAGCTTGGATTACACGAACCCATGCGACTGCAGCGCTATTGGTCACGTTTAAAAACTGCACGCACCTAAGGGAAAAACTGGATAGCGTCAGATGGCAGTTCAACAGCTAAGTAGAACCAATCTTGAGTGCACTCGCTTGCATTCGCTAAGCAGAGACACGTGCGATTATTTTTAAGCGCAGCGCGCATCTGACCACTGAACAGCGTATAACGACATAATACGAAAGTGTGCACAGTCTACGCTTTCTTAAATACTTTTTCCGACAGTTGCATACTGTTGCAAGAAAATGTGAAAGAGCAATGCAATTTATTATTTATTTATTTATATATGTTTTTTTCGCAATTTATTTAGAACCCAATACAAATATGAATTGCATACTAAAAAGCGAGATAGAATATTTTTTTATAGCGTTGAATATTATGTTATCACTAAATTACTTGTGATATGATTTACTTGCTATTTGTAGTTCTGCGGCATCTATTAATATTTTTTTCAATATTAAGGAACCGTTTACTTTTGTATTTCACAAAAATGGGAACTAAATATTTTTTTAATCAAGAAGTAGCAACAAATAAGTTTAAAAATCTTTTAATAAAAAACAAAAATGTTCACAATAAATAACAATAATTTTTCAACATTGTGGGATTATTCGCGTTGTAACTGTGATTGGAAATAAAAGAAAGGGACAAAGGAACCCAATTCGAAGCAATTTTCAATTTTTTTTACTTTCGAAAATTGAAATGGATAAGTGGGGCCTGTTTAACTGTGGAGAATGCAACAATCTATGATCGAGAGTTATTGTTAAAAATTTGAATGCTATGAATTGAAAACATGTGAAATTCATGATGTTTATAGTTATTTCTGAAAAACTCGCTAAGAACTCCCCACTCCTTTTACCACCTCCCATACAAACTGCACAATTTTACTAAATTCAAAACATTAATATTTTTCTTGAGTACTTATTAAATTTTTGAAGCTTAAATTTTCAATAAAACATTCTGATAGCAACTCTAGCATGATGTGAATAAAAATGGTTCCATGCCGTCACCCCTTCTACCACTCCCCATACGAAATTTCTTAAAATCAAATAATTTCTCTTCATTTAGAGTATCGCATGATTGGGCCTTACGCCCAATCGTAATTCTGTTATGTTTTTTTTTTCATTTTCCAATTTTTTTTTAGAGAAATTATATGCGAAATAGTCATGGTGGAGTGGACTTTTTGTTATTCTCAATTGTTCTTTCTTTAAGACGCAAATAATAGCGAAGCCATTTTCGAAATCACTTTGATTTTTGACCGTTTTTCGAGAATGTATGGGGTGCGAGAACGAAGATTCTGAAGAAAATTGCACGAGCTATTTTCATAATTTTAAATTTTTTTTTTAGAATTTTGTTACAGCGGTTGCGGTGGCAGAGCACGTTGGGCTATGATTTATAATTATTCCTTGAGAATAGGCTGCGATTTTTTTTTAATTTCTTCATTTTTGAGAAGGTAGCGTTCGAATATCTTGAACTATTTGTGGGATGAGGTTGCGGGAACGATGGTGATTTTTTTGTGTTTATGGGTTAATACCAATAAATAAAATAAAAATTCAAATTTTGAGATAGTGTATTTAAATATAATATCGGTGGCACTCGGTCGAGTCCAGAGAGCAGACTGTGTCAGGCTACGCCGAAGGACCGAAATTTATACCTCTTGGCGTAAACACACAGGGAGGAGCGTCAGTTGATACTCATGTGTGTACGTGGTGACATTACTTATAAACTATCTTTAGTTATAAACTTAACTAACATTACTGGTACACGATATTGTACGACTTTGTAAGGAACAAGAAAAGGCTAAATTGCAATATAAGTACTGATACAAGATTTTTTGGTTGATAACATTTTTTATTGCCTTAGACGGCAAGGAAATGATGGGTGATCTAATCTATAATACAATGGCACTACAGTCCAAATCAGGCTTTGGCCTCCTGACGTTCAGGTTCCTTACAATTTATTTGTTGCGAAAAGATTGTTAAGCCTTCGCATAGTCCACTATCTACGAATTTTTTATGTTTGTAGATTGAGGTGACCAAGTTATACCCAAGCAGGCAGCGTGCTGGAATTATACGCCGATCGGGATATGAACTTCGCATCTTAGACCAACATGCTACCCACTAGGCTTCACCCTAGCTGTGAAATGATAGCTGCAACGAGATAATTTACGTAATCTAATTTGGTTCCTTCCTTTGGTATTCGCTGAATCGTTAGTTCTCAGCCACTCGGGAATTTTATTGAAGAATAAAAAAGATGGAAAAGATTCGGAACCGGATTACCGGAAGTGGGAAATGAAATATCATCCGGACTAGAGGATTTTTTTTTATATTGAGAATCTGCAGAATTTTAGTGGTGAGACAAGAAATTTTATAGAAAGCAATATGGTGCCCCTGAAAAATATAGTTGAGGGAGACTGATTACTAGATGAAAGATTTACACTTCTAGCAAAAACTGATGAATTGATGAAAGACGAAATCTGTCACAAGAACTTTGTGCAACTTAGTATCAGCAACACGCAAAGGTTTCTGTCAGTTGCGGCTTGTGTCATTTTTAACTGAATCGACAGTTACCATTGATTTAATTCCTTAATCCATTTAACGCTTCTCTCAGATCGGAGATATTTCCTAGTTGGTTGAAATACTCAACTATCAGACCATTACTCAAGAAAGCAAAAATAATTGATGTGGGTAGCTATCGTTAGCTAGGGTGTAGCCTAGTAGGTAGCGTCTTGGTCTTGTAATGCGAAGGTCGTGAGTTCAAATCCCGGTCGGCGCAATACATAATTCCAGCACATTGCCTGCTTGTATATACCTTGGTCACCTCAATCTCCGAAAATGGAAAAATTCGTAGAAAGAGGGTTGTGCAAAGGGCTAACAACCCTTCCACAATAAGTAATGAAAAATGTTAAGGAACCTGAACATCAGGAGGCTAAGGTCCAATTTGGGCTGTAGCGCCATTGTAGAAGTAGAACTATCGTCCCATTGCTTATATTTCTTGCATTCCTAAGTTGTTTCAGGCTGTTTTTTGTAATATAATGAATTTTCATTGTAAATCAATCATTAGTCCAGTCCAACATTGGCTTACCAAAGATTGGTTAACCACAACAAATCTAATGGAATTTTCCAATTTCACTATTCCAGTGATTGAAGGCGGTAAGCAGGTTGACTTAATATATACCAAGTTTAGCAAAGCTTTTGATAAAGTGAACCATATTATTCTTACTTACAAGCAATACGCACTTCGATTTCCTATTACTTTCATAGATTGACTCAGATCTTACCTATCTAATCGTACCAAAAAAGTGATTTTCCGAGGATTTCATTCCTCCGCTATACCCAACACATCTGGTGTGCCACAGGGAAGCCATCTAGGACCACTGTTGTTTATTGTATTTATTAACGACGCGAAACTGTTTTGCGATAGCTTCAAAGTGCTTCAAAGTGTTGTGCTACGCTTTTTTGACTGGTGAACATTAAACTATATGCCTTTGAATATTAGTAAATGTGCAAGCGTTTCATTCTTTAGAACCAAATCTCCCATACATTACGATTAGGTCCTAGACGGTAGCTCAATGCAACAGACAGACAAGGTACTAGATCTCGGAGTATATTTTATAACCGCATTTACGTTTGATGATCATATTGACTACATAATAAGCAAGGCCAACTCCGTTTGGGGTTTCGTTAAAAGATGGTGTAAGGACTTGAATGATCCTTATGTAACTAAGACCTTATACTGTGCTTTTGTACGCTCTATTCTTGAGTATGCTTGTTAGGTATGGGCTCCGTATTACGAGAAAGTTTGTACAGCGAAGGCTCTTAAGGTTTGCCCTTAGGGACCTTTCTTGGTCTGATACGTTGCGTCTTACTTCTTACGAACAGCGCCTTAAGCTCCTTTCTCTAGAGTTGCTTGAAAATAGACAGATTACACTTAGGGCTGCTTTTGTATCTGAAGTAATTTTAGGAGAAATTGATTCCCCATATTTGCTCGAAGCCATAACTTTTAGTATTCCTCGTGGAACCTTGAGAAACTATGTGCCACTCCATATTCCTCATCATCGCACCAACTATGGACAAAACGAACCAATCGCATCTCTTTCGCGTATTTTCAACAATAATTACTGCCGAATTGACTATAATTTATCTAGCATGCAGTTAAAGTGAGCTTTATGCGATAAATAATTTGTGATTGTTAATTGTTTTAAATTTTAAATTTGATACTCGTATGATGTATTTTTTACGTACTTTGTTTTTAACAATATTTTGTAAGTAGTAATTATTTTGATGAATTTTGAAATAAATATTAAACATGTCTAGTTTCTCGTTAATCTTCTTGAATAGAACTACAGCAATATTTAGGCCTCGGCCTTCTGAGCTTCATATTGCTTTACATTTGTTAATTGTAACTTTTGCGCGTCTTTTGCACAACCATAATCCCTAAATTTTTTATTCCATGACTATTAATTCGTATTAAGCGTCCGCCAGGATTTGAACTCACAACCTTCGCATTGTAGACCAAACTACTAGGCTTCACCCAGCCTGCACAGATTTATACAGCTGGTAAAAAGATGGGTCCGGCTAGCCGATCTTTTGAAGAAACCTCGGCAGAAGATCGTTTGCCGTACTCCGTTATAGCCTCATGTGAACTGTAAGCATTAGAGTGAAACAAATACGTTTGTTTCGAAGTCGAAAACGATTTTTGTTGCTTCGTATTTGAATGAAATATGTTTTTTGATGAGGGCATCGAATTACATATATGTAGTGTAAGAAGTAGAGTTGCAATAAAATTGTTCAAAATAAGGATATTTTTCGATTTATTTTATGTGGCGTTACTGCCGACCCTGCCGTACTTGACGAGCCGCCGCTGTTTCCCATCGATTCCTGGATAGATGCCGGGTTTCAAGGTTTTGTCCTTTTTTGTCTAATTTTATTGCACTAATAAAAAAACCGGGATTTTCGAATGGAAATTTCTTCACATTTATTTCGATCTCGCGATCATAGAAGTTTGAAGGCTATGTGAATAATAGGGCGCTTTCATATTGAAACAAAGAACATAGCAGTATAAAGAAATATGGATGCTTATGTCCTAAGCAGATGAAAATACGACCATCATAAAAAAACAAAAATTATGAAAATTAAAATATCTCTGAATTAAAATTTTTATTATGTAATAATTTGTGTATAAATAATCTAAATTGGTCAAACAAAAAACCTTATGCCTAATAATAATAATGAACAAAAAAAATATGTGGGCATTAGACTACAACCAGAATTATCAAAACAGAATTAATTTGTACTTGAGCGAGTTTCTGTAAAAGCCTAAAAATTTTGAATAATTACTGTATGTAGTTGCCACATGCTATCTATAAATTAATTCAAAGTGAATATTGTAACAGTTTTAGAAACTAAATTTAATATCATTACAGAAAATATTATTGTTGAAACATACTCGTATAGCTAACGAAATCTAAGATCGTTCTGCATTTAGCTTATGCACAGATAGCTAACCATATTTCTACATACATAGGTATATTGCCGCTACAGGTAATTGAAAATTGTAGACAAATTTTCATCTTTTCAGCTACATACCTACCCACAGCTACTGCGAAAAAAAAAATTCATTCGAACAATACCAATCAAAATTCTGCGATCAAAAAAATGATCATGGTTTTAAGAAACCGACTAGGAAACTCGAAGAAAAGATCAACCTGTTTGAAATAAAGTGCGTAAAGATGTATGCGTATAGCTTAGCTGAATCGTAGCTGCGCGGCTCCGGCTTAAAATTGTTTAAGTACACTGCGACTTCGTAACGCTTATTCGGCCCGAAGCATCGAAAAAGCTTTCAAGGTTATGTTCATGGCTAAATAACATGATATGATATTTGGCTTAGACGCAGCGCAACGGATGAAGGGTGGGCGGAAAGATCTATTCAACCACTCAGTTTTTAGTGCATACTTCACACATAGGCATTATATTTCTTTAAGAAAAATAAGAAACGTACAATAAAAGATTTGGAGTGAGGTTTTTTTTTTTGTGTTACGATTTTATGCTTGCGTTTGCATTATCGCGTTTTTTAATCGGTTTTTGCGTAAATGGTAAACACACGTAGCGAGAAATTGCAAATCTGCTCAAAATAAACATCGCGACTCGAAAATTATATGCGAAAATATCGTTCTGTAACCCTTCAGCTAAGTGAATATTTTTAGAGGAAGGAAATATTCGATGATGGCTTTCTGACACGCAAGACATATCCTTCGAGTCCTTAGTGCTAGCCGATGGCCCTAAAGTATAAGAACGCAAACTTGCTAGCAAAAGCACTAAGAAAGGCGACCAGAAATATATTATCATCATGGCACGCACTTATTTCCAACTTACCGAAGGACTTTTTTTTTGTCTGCGAATTGGTTATATTCGCCGTGATTTATGCAGATGCTTTGTTCTTCTTTATTTTTTTCTTTTGATTAATTTTACGCGATATGCTTAACATTAAATTATGTGTGTGCCTGATACTTGTTTGAATGACTCAACTATTTTGAAATTTGAAAAAAAACGCAGTTTTTATTTGAAAAGCTCTGATGTTTTAATTTTAATTAAGAGTGTAGACATGGAGGTCATGTATGGAACAGAATATCTGGCAAACGCTGCACGACCGAAACAAAAAAAAGGGCCCCATTCCAATTAATTTAAAATAAGCGGTCTTAATGGGACACCCCTTAGAAACCAATGGGCATGCTAATATTCACAATGAATAATTTTTACAGGAATCCACCCGAATCGGGCAGATTGGGTTTACGGTTTCAATCAATCAATTAATTTCCTGTTAATACCTTCTATATGAGTATAAGACAGAAACAGTCCTCTTCCACAAGGCGCTATCCTTATCATCGACCTTTAGTTATCGTCAGAACTTGTTTATTACTCGGGTCTCATGTTCAACTGCTTGCAGACCGACGTTTTCCTTGAAGGTTATAATCCAGAGCTAGTTTGAAGATGTTTTGCACTGGTTTCCCAAATGTGCGACCAATCCAGTACCATTTACGTCTTTGAATCTCCATGGATATCTTAGAAAATAGACTAGAGTATTATTTTGAGGCGAAAGTTGCAGTCCTCTAAGAACTGCAATGGCATCATTCTCCAGAGATGTTCAAAACTTTTTCGTCCACTTTGATTTCCTTGAGGAATTGGATGATTTGGACGACGTCTAAATTTGAAATTGAGCCAAGGCTTAACTTAGGTTGTAGTGCCATTCTAGAAGTTGAAGAAGTATAACCCTGCAGAGCCTGCAAGACAGTCCAAGGTAAGAACAGTGACAAAGCCCCGACAGGATAGAAAGAACGACTCTGTCAAACATAGTAGGCGACTTGAAAGATCCACTGCAACCAGGATTATTTTATAGAAAAAGCGTATATCCTCGTGTGAAATATTTCCTTCTCGGCCAAGCGCTGTTAATTACTTCTATAAAGCATTGTCTTATCGACCGAATCTTTTCCCTGTCGCACGAGTCTCTACGTGTAGGTGATGTTGCTTTCTATTAAGTAGTTCCTCGTCGTCCGAGTCTTCACTGTCTTACGAGCCCATACATGTGGCTGTTGTTGCTTCTCTACATTAGTTGTGTAATTTGTTGTTGTTTGGTTGATTCTTCATGGTCATCAGACATTTCTACGATGCTCGAGAGAAACGATAGAAGACGTGAAAGTGCTTGAAGTGCCGGTTGGGTAGAGAGAGAGAGAGAGATAGAAAATGTGGTTGAAAGAGTCATCTAACATTGAGCAAAATCTGCATTGGTCGTCGGTATAAATTCAAAATATTTTAAGGTGTCCTTTCAGTCGTGGGTTAACTATCAGTATTCCTGTTATACCTCATTCCTGTCGAGCACTTTTTAGGTTTGGTAGAAATCGCTTAGTCCGTCTTAGTTTTGGAAGCGTAATCAAATAATGGCATCACAGTTGTTTTGTCCATAGCCTCTTTCTTTTTGTTGTAGTAGCTTGGAATTTCGCAGAATGGCTTTTTCTCAATAGGGTAGGTTGAGGACGTTTTCTTTGGTAGTTGGTCTAGAATTTCGCTTCCCTTCATGCCTTGATGACTAAGTGCCCAGAGAAAGTTTGATGTTGGAACCGATATTCCATAATTTTCCGTGGCATTCTGTCACCAGTTTCGAGTTCACTGTGTATGAAGTCAGGGTCTTTATTGCCGCCTGACTGTCCTCAAGAGTGACGATTTTTTGATTAAGTAAATTTTTTCGTGGGTATGTCTGGATATGGCGTTTAATACCGCTTGAAACAACTTCGAATGGAAACCCAGCAATCTTGATATTCTGGAACATGATCCGCTTATGCCAGCTCCGATGCCTTTATCCATCTTCGCTCCGTCAGAACATTATATAATGTGGTCTGCTTCGAATTTCGGTATGTCGTTTGTCACTATCACTGAAGAGTTGGGTCTTGAATTTTCCTCAATTTATGAACTTTGTGATTCTATGCGCCTTGTGATTTCTGGATGTCGAAACTTTTTTGCAATACGACCTCAATGAATCGTTTGATACGTGGGAGTTGACTATTCTGTGGGCTGGTGATAATCAGATTGAGAACCTACTACCTAATCCTTGTCACAAACGTGCGCCTATCTCCTTTGATGATATAAAGGTTCTTCTCACATAAGAATTTTAACTCAACACAATTATTAGTATTTGAGGTTTCTAATAATGTGTGATGGGCATTAGCGTAGCAGCTCAATATGAGCGGTTTGCTTCGTTCGCTTCAGTAACTCACTTTGTACTGCCGCAGTTCAAGCTTCATTGTTGTTGCCTAGGAACTAGACGGAGACGATATCTGCCTCCTAGTGACTTCCATTTGTGGCAATTTGAGCGGCAATAGTCACTAGGCCTTTAGTTACAAGTTCCGTAGTAGAGAAATTTAATGTCCTGTCTTACTAGCATACTACTTTTTTTTCAATCGCATTACAGCCTTAGCATCCAGAGTTTCAGGTTTAATTGTTACTACGGAGAAGTTGTTAGTTTCACATTTTTATTTTTGCAGCTCAAGGTAGACCAGATATACTCATGCAAGCAGTGCCCTGGAATTATAATCGACCTGTAATTAAAATTATGATTCGAATTTTCATTAGGCTACACCTTTGACACACACTCTTGGATTTTTATGTGCATGTCATATACTACATAGTCGTAAGTCCTTTGATAATTCTGTAATCCCACTGCTCTTTCACCCGTGGGAAATCCAGATCTTCTTCAGTGAATCACAAGATATCCGAGGCCTTCTAGGCATTGAGATTCATTTGAATTATCTTGATTACTGGGGCCTGCTGTGGTGTTGATCGCCTTTAACTCTGGGATGGATGCTGCAGTGATTATGTTCACTGTCACCTGCTTGGAGCCTTCATGCCCAGTGCTGGTGATAATATGGTCGAATGCGTCTAAACTTTTCTTGGTTGGTTTTTTGAACTGAGGCGGAAGTTAAGGGTGTATTCTGCTTATGCTCCCAATGACTTAGAGTCCACACCTATTGATGGGTTAACTTCTTCTACTTCTACAATGGCACTACAGCCCAAATCGGACCTTGGCCTCCTAATATTCAGGTTCCTTAACATTTTTCATTACTTATTGTGGAAGGGTTGTTAGCCCTTCGCACAACGCTCTTCTACGAATTTTTCATTTTCTTAGATTGAGGTGACCAAGGTATATCCAAGCAGGCAATGTGCCGGAATTATATATTGCGCCGACCGGGATTTGAACTCACGACCTTCTCATTACAAGACCAACACACTACCTACAAGGCTATACCCTAGCTTTGATGATTGATTGATGGGTTAAGTCCGCAGCAAAATGTCCACTCTGTGAGTGGAGACTGTTGTTTTGTCCTCCTAGGTACCCCACAATTTTTTTGAGTCTGATGTCCTCACTTTTGGGGTAAATAGGTATTAGTCCCAAAATTGTGTTCCTGGGATAATGCTTCTTAGCCGTTTTGAAGTGTCGCTATCTTTCCAATAGATTCGCATGTAACCGGCCTTCAAGCGAATATCTACAAATTTCGGTTTGACATCGCTGTTTCTGCTGAAGATAGCTTTAAGGAAGGCATAGATGCTAAGCAGTGTACTCGAGAATCCGTTCGGAATAATTCCAATACGTTGTTCTTCAACTGTTTGCTGGAGTGTTTTCATTATGGGTTTAAGAGCTCTAATTTGTGATCCCATACCCTTTTTTTCTTGCGGTGATCGAATGCCAGTCAGCTGTATCTTAAGAAGGTCATTCACAGTAAACTCTCCTGACCTTTGGCTTTAATGCTCAGGCAGCCTAGGCTTCTTTTAGGAACCAGCAGTAGTGCTAGGATCCTGCAATGCTAATTTCATGTTGCAGTGGATCTTTGAAGCCGCCTACTACGCCATGCGTTCATTCCATCCTGTCGGAGCTTTATCGCTGTTTCTTTGGGCTGTCTTGGATGCTGCTGTGTTTTACTTCTTCTACTTCTACAATGAAACTACACCCCAAATTAAGCCTTAGTCTACTGACCTTCAGGTTCCTTAACCTTTTCATTGTATTACTAAGTTCATCGTTGTGAAGACATCTGTCCGGAATATTCCTAAAATGCGTCGGACGTATTGGTTCGCGGAGTCTTTCTACGTAGCACAACCATAAAGTAACACGAATATGACGAGTCCACCAAGCACGTTTTGTGCGAATGATGATCTCCCTTCACCTTAAGAAAGGAGAAAGGATACCGAAGGGCAGATAAGCCTTGTTTGTATTATGCCTCAATTTCCTTTTCGGCTGTGCTATCCGTGCTGACACATCTATAAAGAATAATCAGTGGGACTTAGGAGACATTCATTTTCAATTTACAGAGTAAAAAAGAGTGTCGTCAAAGAAAAACATAACATGACTATAATTGCGCGTAAAGCCCAATCTTACAACACTCTAGATGAAATATAAATTTTTATGACCTCAAGAAATTTTGTAAGAGAACTGGTAGAAGGGGTAACAGCATATCCACAAATCTGCTGGTCAGGACGGTGTTCTGCCCACTATCCCTAAAAAGTGCGCCTCTTCTTTAGCTAAACCTCATCGAAATACTATCTTTCTTACTCTTCTGGGCACTTTCCAAGTAAGTAAAAACGAATGTTCAGACAATTCACAAGAAAGGAAGCAAAGCGAACCCCTCCAACTACTGGCCAATAGACATTACTTCAGTACTCTCAAAAGTAATGGGAAACTGCTGTCAATCGTAAAATCATCAAATATCTGGAGGATAAACAGCTCATCCATGATCGTCAGTATGAGATTCGTTCTGGATGGTCGACGGCGGATCTTTTACTCTTCTTGACAGAGCGTTGAACTTATGCAGTTGACATTGCAATAGCTTTTGATAAAGTTTGACATAAATGTCGCTTAGTTAAGTGTAGGGCTACAGGCCTTAATGATACCCTTGTTCAATGGATTGAGGGTTATCTCTCTGAACGCAATACACGAGTAGTATAAGATGACGTTACTTCTTTTTTCTACTCAATTGATTCCGACGTCCCTCAAGGTTCTGTTTTATCTCCGACACTTTTCTTAGTTTTCATAAACGACCTTCTGTAGTCCACTCTCAATCCAATCCATAGTTTTGCAGATGACCATACTTTAGACAGCACCTGTGAATTTAGCTCTGCTGCGGAATCAAACAATCATTCTATTGCTTCTAGTCGCAGGGAGTTATTCAGTACACTGAGCTCGGATCTCTACTTAATCCTGGAATGGGGCAGGAAAACTACAGTAGAGTTCAACGCATCCAAAATAGAGGCATGTCATATATCCCCAAAACTTGATGTTTCAGTGTTGTCTCACAATGTAACCTTTGATGGTGCACAGATTAGTATTATACTTCGGAGAATTTCACACAGTTAGGCGTCAAAATTAATGGCTACTTAATTGAGCCCAGCATATTTTTGATGTTGCCGTTGACGCCTCTAAACGTTTAGGTGTTCTCCGAAAGTGAAAAAAATATTTCACTCCCATCGACAAAGCAACCATTTATAACGCTTACATTAGACCACGTTTAGAGTACAACTTGCATGTTTCGGCTGGAGCACCCAAAACACACATCGCGTTGCTCGATCGTATTCAAAAACATGCCTTGCGACTGATCGGAGACGAAACCATCACGTCTTCTATAGATTCTCTCGAGCATCGCTGTGATTTTTTCAGAAATAACTATGAATACTATGAAACTGACATCTCTCAAATTCAGACCAGTAACATTCAAACTTTTCAAAAAATCTATTTTTTGTGAAGTTGTGAAATTGTGTCATATTGTTTGGGAGGTGGTAGAAACAGTGAAGCTAATCAGTTGATTTTTTTCAATCTTAATTATAATGCTAATTAAGAATTTAGTGCAAATTTTTAGCTCGACACATGTTATACGTACTGAGAAAATTGATTTGAAGTATTCACGAAAAAGTGCAGTTTGTATGGGAGGTGGTTGAAGGAGTGGTGGTAATGGAACAATTTTTATACCATACATCACATTTATGGTAAAAATAATACTTTCTAAATTTCAAATCATTAACTTTTATGGTTTCCAAGAAAATTGGATTATTGCAAATGATTGAAAATGAGTCAGTTTGTACGGGAGGGAGTAGAAGGGGTGGAGCGATTTGGTCCGTTCACGAACGTACTTTTTCGTCGAAAACGACTTGCACGAAATTTGAACTTTCAAGTTCAATTTATTACAGACGCATATCCGGTTTTCTGTACCCATGGCGTCCTCTCTGTGTGAGCATTACTTTTTGGTGTTACAAACTTTGGAACAAATTTATAATATTCTCAGATTGCATCTAGATTATATCTAGTTGTCCGTCATTCTAGATATTGTATATCAGTCTGCGTAGTCTCATTCATCCACATCAAAGTTTCTCGTCGAAGAAAATACTTCCAACTAGTGTACTTCTAGTACCGACATTTTACAACTTTGTCTCACATTGTTTGATCAGGTAAAAAAATAGATTTTGTTTTGTTAAATACGCATAGCTTTGGCTTCCGGTTGGCGATTATTCCCAAAAAAATACCAGTCTGTCCGCCAATCTGCTCGATATTTTACGAACACTTCCACCATTTTCTGTTTAAGTTTTCTCGAGTTATCGTCGATACACTCCGACATACATTGGGAATACGAATATTCATCTTAGATATCGATGAATATTCGTAATATTGGTATATCCCCATTGAATTGAAAAAGATTTCACCAATGATATAATGATCATTATAAAAAGTCACTTGTGACTGTTTTTATACAATGAAAAACGTGCGTACAATATTGGTTTTGTTAGGTCTAAATTTAAAATACCATAAATTTATCAATAAATCAAAAGCATTCTTCATTCATAAATAGATCATAATGAATGATTTATTTTTACAATTTAAAAAGCAATAAAATATTTTTTCAGAGTATTTATGTATTTAAACAATTTGCAAAACTTTTTGAATCAGATTGAAGTTATCTTAATCTCATAATCAACTAGCTAGTCTGGCCACGAAAATACAATAGAAATTTCTAATCTAATTTCTAACTAAAATATGCCTGACGTTGTAATCATCAAAAATAAAAAAATAAAAAAAATTGTTTTTAAGTTTCCTAACAATTTGCAAATGCGTTATAGCACTTACCCCTATACATATACGACCGTGCAAATTTAACACAACACAATCATGCGTGCTTTTTTTAAATGCTTTTTGAAAATCGCATGGTAAATTCCAAGTGCGTGGAAAGTTTACAAAAATACTAAAAATGCGTTGCAAAAAAAAAACCAAATCATGGCTTACGCAATCAAATAAACATTAATCCCCATTCTATGTGCAATCTCGGTATAAATTATTAATTAAATTTCAAATTAAATCACACAAAATAAACCTTCAAAATTCTTCAAAAAAATTTCAATAATTTTTTGACGAGATCGAAAAGTCTAAATCAGATCAGATTTTTTCTTGCCCTCTCTATATTGACACAAGAATGTTAATGGTTAAGTGCTGGATGGATCAACTATTTTGATAACGTTGATTTCTTATTTACAATGTTTCAAAAAAAAAAAAATACAACTTTAGGTTGGCTCTATTGTATGATTGCGTTCTTCATGTTGAAGAACAGATTGTTATACATAAACAAAAAGCTTAGATATGGAAGCAACCATAAGAAACCGACTTGAAACATACACTAATAGTATTTCTTTTTCCGTAAAGCTTAGATGCGCGATTTATTTCCAAAATTACATTATGCACACAAAAAAAAAAAATAAAAAACGACAACATGCGTTTCTGTAGTTGTTTGTAAATGCCAGCCAAAAAAATGACTTTATTTCGCATACGTTGAATTGTAGTAGTGCTAAAGTTGTATTTTCCTTATTTTATTTTATTCATATAATTTTTTTTTTGCTATTATTTTCTCTTCGAGATTCACATAGCCACTGGCTCTTACAAATATTGGCTTCGAACAGCTCGAGCACTAAGTTTGCACACGTCAAGGCTAGAAGGTTAGTGGCCCCTTATATTGCTAGCATAGAGAAGTGAGATAGGCTTCTTTAAGATACAGCCAGAATTTTATAAGAATTGCTCGCATACACATAGTGTACAAACATTTTTCATACTTCTCATACATCTAAAAAGCTATGCGTTAGAAAAGCTCAACTTCGATAAAAATGTGTGCACATAATCACTGATACATTTCAAGTTTGCGCTTAGCACAAGAAAAAAATAAATAAATAAGAAGAAGTAACGAAAAAAACAACATAGGAGGAAATCATATTAGGAAAAAAAAACTTTAGATATATTTGCACAGATAGCAATAACTAAACTCTGTATTGAGTGGGATTGTTTCAACTCAATGCGACATTATATCGTCATTATGCTGTGTGCATAATATCGCAACATCAACTCAAACATCATTTATATGAATGGCAAATAAAATTTGAATGGGGATTGGAATTTTTTGGTTTTGTTTTCAAAAATATTTTATTAATATTATTTCTGCCGTTATAGACACGCCTATTTGGACATTGAATAATTGGTATTCATATCATGCAAAAACATTGTCCATCATTTGGATCGAGCATTATTTTAAACATGTTTGATCAGATCGAGATGGTTGTAAAGATTGAATATTGTAAGTGGCGTTGGATTGGGGTTAGTTGGGAAGAAAATCGGGAGTCGCTAATCAGAAAAATAAAATGGTTTAAGAAATTCGGTTTAAAAGCAGAATTGCTTTTCACATTTTCGTAGTACATGCGAAGTTAAATTTCTAGATGGGAAATTTTCAATTATTATTTTTCGATGCCGAATAAAAAAATCAGCGAGACTCATTTTTTATACAAATTACTTCATACGTCTATCACATCGGGACTGCCACATACTTTATTATTATTATTTATTTGCATTAGGGGAACACGTGAGAGCACTGCGGCCTTTTTGGCCTATTGTGCGATTATTGCCCCTATACCCTACCATAACTCAATAGCTTTAGCTAATCTGAGGATCTGTAAGGGAGCCATGTTGACTAGTTCCTCGGTGGAAATGAAACCTTTCCCCAGAAGATTATGCCTTTTCTTTACCACTGCTTCACAGTGGCATAGGATATGTATTGTCGTTTCTGAGTCTTCGAGACAGAGGCGGCAGATGTCGGTTTCAGCTAAGCCCATATTATTGAGGTGGTGGTTCACTCCACTGTGCCCCGTCATTAGGCCGATTAGAGTACTAATATCGCTTTTTCTGAATTTCAGGATATCCTCCACTTTGTTTTTTTGTGGTATGATTAGTTTTTTTGAGGTTGATAATCCAGTAGATTTTGTGTTCTTGTTCAACCCACTTCTTAAGTATCGAGCTTTGATGCCCTTTTGATTTTCTGCAGAATGCCTCTGGACCAATAATGTTTTTTTCCGCGCCATTTTTTGCAAGGCGATCAGCCTCTTCGTTTCCCTCAATTCCCATATGTACTGGTACCCACATTAAGGTTACGTCATTCCTTTTCCCCAGGATGATTAGGTCTTGAAGACAGTCCCAAACTAACCTCGATCCGTGTTTATTGGATGCTAGGGCTTTGAGAACCGCCTGACTATCCGATAGGATATAAATTGATTTGTTGCGATGAGCTCTCCTTATGTTCTCTTGGATACATAGCTCCATTGCAATTAGTTCAGCCTGGAAGATTGTGGCTTCTTGCCGAGTGGTTTTGAAACCGAGAAGTTAGGACGTTTGACTCCGGCTCCTGTCCCCTCAGAGGTGCGCGAACCATCTGTATACCAGATGGCTGATCCCTCTTCCATTTCAGGTAGCGTGGATTGCCAGACCTTGAGTTCTCTGATTATAACTTTGAAGGGGTTTCAAAGTTACATTTTGTCGGCATAGCGTCCGATAATGTGGAGTTTAGAACCTCCAATTTTGGGTTTCTTAGGATTTTGAGGTGGCCTCTAAAATCTCCTGGTTTGTACTTGTTTTCCCTCTGTATGCGTAACACCCCTTTGATAGCTTCCTTTTTTATTTGTAGATGTATCGGAGGGATGTTAAGGAGCATTTCCATTGCCGCTGTGGGACAGGTTTTCATAGCTCCTGTGATACCAGGATTTTTTTTCTAGGACTGACTGGTACAGATTCCAGTTGGTGCGTTTAGGGTTTCTGTATTGTCCGATATATTC
The DNA here is from genome assembly GCA_963669355.1 of Chorisops tibialis. NCBI lineage: Eukaryota > Metazoa > Arthropoda > Insecta > Diptera > Stratiomyidae > Chorisops > Chorisops tibialis. Next base: position 294,367,753 of record OY770262.1, read on the forward strand.
AAATGAAGTCTTAATATCAAAACAGATATGCCTATGATCTGATAATGAAGCTTCCTCTGATACGTGCCAATTTTCGCACTTGTCAGCCAGGCAGGGGCTTGTTGTTGTTAGGTCAAGTACTTCCTGCATAAATGAGTTTACGAGATTCGGCGTGTTACCTTTATTTATTACGTCTAGGTTGTTAGTAGTAAGATACTCCAAAAATGACTCACCTCTTTTGTTGATATCACTGCTTCCCCAGATAGTGTGATGAGCGTTAGCGTCACAGCCCAGAATGACTGGTATTTTGTGGATTCTACTGTGTTCCACCAGCTCCATGACGCTTTGAGGTGGCGCCTCTGGCTCCTCCCCCGGAAAGTAGGCCGAGGCAATTATTACCTCTTGGCCTCCTGCCTTTGGTATTTTCACCAGTACCGCTACTAAATCTGTTCGGATGAAAATAGGCATATTTAGGTAATTAATTTCTGATGATATTAGAATTGCAGCTCTTGTCCTGTCACTTCTTTTATCAAAGATCACCTTATCCATTTTTTTAGGAATCCCAATAATTTTGCCCATAGCGGCTCTCGGTTCCTGAATTAGGGCTATGTGGAATTCCTCTTTAGCGAATCTCCATGTTATTGTGTCCATGGCCGCTGCTGCACGATGGAGACTCGCTTGTATAACTCTAATTTTATTTAGAGTTATGGCCATCTTCGTTCAACTGCGGCTCGCCGCTCCTTGACCTTAGGGCGGAGAGTCACGCTAGAGAATTTAAAGCAGACTCTATGCCCCTTTTGCTTAAGCTTTTTCATCGATTGGCCGTCGATGGAGAAGGTTATGATGGTGTTTGTGCCCTCTACTCTTCTGCTAAGAACCTTCCAGTTAGAGGCGCACAAACCAGCATTTTGCGCATCAATGAGGGTGGTAATTTCCTCTGATGTTTTGTCTCTTGAGGAAAATATCCCGTGATTATTTGTAATCGCGGGATATTCTCCTCCCGGACTGCCCTGATGTTTGTGGACTCGTCCGGCTTGATGCCTTCTGCTGTTTTTTTCCAACCATGCTGCGGCTTGCTCATCTAGGCAAATGATCTGCATCCAACCTGGCTTAAGGCTGAGTCCACCAAATTGTGGAATTATCTCCTCTTTTGCCGCGTTGGGAATCTCTTTAAGTACTTTACTGCGTCTCTGTAGCTAGTACCCGACGTGGAGGGCTGAGCCTCTTCTGCAGGTCTATGCACTACGTTTTTGCTTACTATTTTAGGCCTTTTGTTACCACTTCCCACAGATGGTGGTGTTGTAGAAGAGGTTCTGCCTCTTTTCATTGCCTTTTTCTGTGCTGGCGATAACGTCTTTTCGATCGGCTGGCAAGCAAGATCATACGCTTCATTTGCGGTTTTCCCTTGATTTCGATGGTAAGAGTACCGTTTCCGGGCAGCTCCGCTTAGCCTTTTTTTTTCTTTTCTGTTAGCGTTAACTGTTTCAGCTCTGCTGATAAACGTTGCTCATCCACTAGAGGCTTACTAGGGGTATCCGCTTTGAGTGGCGGTCTGTTTTTCTTTATTGTGCTCGGAGGACTAGCCTCTGTTTCACCCACTTTTTGTGGAGGATTTGTTGTTATTTTTTCCTCTTCATTTACGACATCAGCCGTTTTTTGTGATGCTTTAGGGGATGCATCTGCCCTTTTAGTTACATTTGGTTTATCCGGATTCCCACGAATAGCGCGAGAAAGTAGAGTCACCCCTGGCAGAGCTCCGCATTACCAGGGGAAGGCTAATTTAAACTGGAGGGCGCCTGGTATCCAGAGTTCGCATAATAATGGTTAGTTACCCACAAACCATTCATCCATTGGCATATGCTGTTCCACCGTAGATTAGAGGATTTTTATATACGAGGTTTACTCCTCTAGCGTCGTACTTTATGAAGGTCACCATCTAGGTAGTACGTACACTTGCGAATCACTTTAGAGATAAATCCCCTTGTAACCATCAATATCTTGAAATCTGCCTAAAACATGACCAGTCCAGATTACAAGAATATCAATGCTGCGATAGAATACGAAACCGACAGCTAGCTGAACGATTTGATCCCCCCTACCACATCCGCCAGGGACCATAGATAGGATACGGAGCCGAAAGCAAGCTATTCGACTTTTTCCCCCCTATCTGTAGATCTTTTAGCATTACCCAGTCTGCATCGCGAGGAGGCGATCTACGTAACAGACCCCCCACATACTTTACTTACTTACTTATGTAGTATTGCTAGAGGCTAAATATAAAACACCCCCTCAATGACACATCAAATTTGTTTCGCTTTGGTTTCCTCAAAGTGTGACCGATCCACTGCCGCTTCCACTTTTGAATCTCAATGTCTATTTTAATCCGTCTGCTTTAATATCCACGTCTCGCTGCCATAACAGAGTAAAGGTCGTATAATAGTTTTATATATATGCAGCTTATTGTTCCTGTGCACTTTCTTCGATTTCCTTATTGGAAGTACCGAATAATATGTCTTATTTGCTAGTATTATCTGTCGATTGATTTCGCCCGTTTCATTACCGTCCATTGCTAATTAGCCCTAAGATATATGAAGCTTCCCACACCCTCCAAACTATATTCCGCAATTTACTTTATTATTTTAATAAAAAAGTATTGTGTTCGACTTGGAAAAAAAAAACATAACAAGACTACGATTGGGCGTAAAGCGATACTCTAGATGAAAGAGATTTTTTTTTTGATTTTAAGAATTTTTGTAGGGGAAGTGGTGGAGGGGTAACGACATTGAACTAATTTTTTCACATCACGCTACAATTGCCATCAAAATGTTTTATACAGAATTTTGGAATCAAAAATTTAATAGGTACTGAGAAAATTAGTGTATTGGATTTAGTGAAATTTTGCAGTTTGTATGGGAGGTGGTAGAAGGAGGGGCGAGTTCTCAGAAATAACTAAAAACATCATGTTTTTGACATGCTTTAAATTGCAGATCAGCAACACTCATACTTTTTAGGAAAATCGACGTTTTGGAAAGTTGTGAAATTGTGTCAGATTGTATGGGAGGGTGTAGAAGGAATGAAACTAATCGTCTACTATTTTTTTAGTCTAAATAAATATTTAGTGCACAATTTCAGCTCGATAGATTTTATACGTACTAAGTAAATTTGTTTATAGTATTTCATGAAAAAGTGCAGTTTGTGTGGGAGGTTTTGGAAGGAAGGGGAGGACTCAAATAACTTGTATACAGATTGAAATCATCATAAAAGTAATATATTCCAAATTTGAGATTAATAGCATTTATATTTTTTGAATAAATCCGTTTATTGTCAAATTTCGAAATTTTGTCATTTTATATGGGAGGGGGTAGAAGGGGTAATCGCCTATTTTTTTTTGTTTTACTAAAAATTCTACCCAAATATTTAGTGCACAATTTCAGCTCGATAAATTTTATACGCACTGAGTAAATTGGCTTAAAGCATTTCATATTCCAGATTTCAGATCTATAGCTTTTATCCTTTCCGACAAATCCGCTTATTGTTAAATTGCGAAATTGTGTTATTTTGTATGGGAGGGGGTAGAAGGGGTGGAGCGATTTGGCCCGTTCACGAACTTGACCTTGCTTTTTTTTGTCAAAAACGATATGTACAAAACTTAACGCGTTCTCATACTAGAGAGGATACGGATGGACATCCAGTTTTGAGTGATTATATGAACTTTTGTTTCATTCATTTTTTTCTCCGAGCCTTATTTCTTGGCGTTACAAACTTTGTAGAAAACTTATAATACTCTCAGATTTCTTATAGAGTATAAAAATTGGCTATCCTGAAATTATGTTTTTTCGCATTTTTGGACTAAAATAGCCTATAAATACAAAAAAAAAATCCGTCTGTTTGTGCGCCGTACGTGTTCGCTCAGCGCACATTAATTCCCAAACTCTTCTATATACAAAGTTAATTTTTGGGTGGATTGTAGATGGTTGCGGGTTTCAGGCGGACAGCCCTTTTGGGGGGTGTAAGGGTTAAGCGGGAGGCGAGGGGAGCGCTAAGAACGAAAACTAAGAATTTGAATATCTCAACCATGGTTCTAGCTAGGAAGCTGAAAATCAACGTATGAATGTATAGAAGGGTTTGTAGCACAAACTTTAAAAAAAATTAAAATTTGTTAGTCTTTGGGGTCCGAAAAGAGGAGGGGGGGGGGGTGGAAAACAAATTGTCGACCGATTTTTTTTTAATGATTTTATCTTCGAAATTACTTTCCATAAAAAATTGATATTTTGGGAGCATTAAGATGGCATACAGATCCACCAGAATCGGCTTAGAGGAGGCGAATAGTGTAAGGGGGAGGGTCAGGAGGTTTGAGGAAGAACAAAAAATGAATATCTCGGATTCCTTTTGAGATATTTAATTGAAACTTGGACCATACATTAAATTATACAAGCGAATTATGAGAAAAATATAGCATTTGGACATGATAGTAGTGGGGGGAAATGAAATTTCAAAAATGGCGCACTTTCCAAATTTTCGTTGTATCTCAAAACTGAGCACAGTTATCAAATTGAAATTATGACAGATTGTAGAGCTACATAATCTTTAATTTTGATAACTTTTACGTTGGAGGTGTAAGGGGAGGGAGGTGATAAGCAAAAATATCGAAAATTTAGAGTGATTTTTTTAGGGCTCTAGTGAAGGATAGAAAGTTTAAATCTTCCATGTGGATACACCTATTTGATATATTAGGGGTTGGAATTAATTCGTAGCGTTTTTTTGCAAAGTTTGATGGCTTATTCTGAAAATATTATTACCGTGGTATTATTGAAAGTATTGTTCAACGTTTTCTACTACCTTTTTCCATCTTTCTGGCAAAGCACGAATACCACGTCGAAAGAATTCTTCGTCTTTAGATTCGATGAATGAATCGATCCAGTTCTTGGTACTTTCGTAGTTGTCGAAGTACTTCTCTGACAAACCATTCGCCATGGACCGGAACAAGTGGAAATCTGATGGAGCGATGTCTGGTGAATATGGCGGGTGGGATAAAACTTCCAATTTCAGCGTTTCTAAATAATTTTTCACCACTTTTGCAAATGGGGTCTGGCATTGTCGCTTTACTCAAACGCATCAGTTGACATCTGTGCAAGCGTTTGATACGGGTCTTCATCGAGCATTGTCACAAATTCTTCATCTTCAAACTTTTTCGGCTGTCCGGGATGCTCCTTGTCTTCCAAATCAAAATTTCCATTTTTGAACCGAACGAACCACTTTCTGCACGTTTGCTCAGCTAGAGCATATTCACCATAAACGTCTACTAAAATGCGATGACTTTTCGCGGCACTTTTCTTCATGTGGAAGTAATGAAGCAACATTCTCCGCAAAAACAGATTTTCGGGCACGAACGTTGACATGTTTGATGACGCACAACAAAATGTTATAAACTCAGTAAAGAAATGTTGTTCAGTAGCTTTATGGAGAATATTTGCTTTTGTATATGTGACTACGGATACTTGAGTAACGCCACCTTTTGTAAAACGCTACGAATTAATTCCAACCCCTAAAACATACAGAAAACATAATAATTTGCTTCACAATTGTTATGCACCAACCCCCCCGGTCTAACACGCATAAGGTGTGTTCATGTGCAATGAGAAAAACACATAAACTGAAAATTTTTTAATGAAATTTCATGGTAGAAAATTGAAAGTTTGCGAAATGCATTTAAAAAAAATCCCTGAAAGTATGAAATTAAATGGTCGAATATATTAAAAACCTTCTACCCCGTCCCATACAAAATTATTTTTTCGACCATTTTAAAGAAATCAATCATCACCTAACTATGAAAAGCTATCAATTCGAAATTTTGCTCAAAAACTTTTAATAATAGTTGAAATGGAACTGCGCCAGAAGATCGCGCCTGCCCATACAAAAGTATGATTTCGATCAATTTCCATAAATCAACTCACCAACAAATTATTGGCCTCCCTCTAAGTTGATTATGGTGGATCTGTATGACTTCTATTTGGCCCTAAAATAAGGTAAGCAATTCCAAAGATATAATAATATGAAAAAAACAAAAAAAAATCGTCCGTCAATTTGTTTTTAGCGCTGCCCCTCCCCCCCCTAACTTTTCGGACCCCAATGGATACGAAAATAAAATTAGTTTCGAAGTTTGTCTGACAATTCTTGATATATGTCGATTTTCAGCTTTCTAGCTAGAACCATGGTAGTGATCTTCGAGTTCTTATTTTTCGGTTATAGCGCTCCCTTTACCTCCTCCTTAACCTCTACACCTTCCAAAATAGGTGCCCACCTGAGATCAGCAAACTTCTGGAATCCTCTAAAAAATTAATTTTCTGGGCTTGGAAGTGCGCTGAGCGTACACGTACGGCGTACGACGTCGTGACAAGCTAATTTAGTCATGAAACGCGAAAAAAAGTTCAGGGTAGCAAATTTGTTTTCCCCAAGTGGATCACAATACTTTATTATTAGAATAATAAATTATTAAAGACGGCATGGAAATACAGTAATCAATCAATTAAGATTTTCCTCATTTCACCTCTAACGAGCAACGTCAAGACGTTGATAAGAAACAGTAATTGCTCAAATAGGGACATAGGGACTTAGTTTGGCGCTACTGCTCAAATCGGGCCATCGCCTCCAGTATATTACGCCTCCATCTTTCGTTCTTGGCAGTGGTTTTTAGTTTGTTTTAATAGAATCCTCCCAGAACTTCCGTACTTTTTCAACTGGTGTTTCTCCAGTTTGGTGTTCACATTTCTCAAAATCCAGAACCTCCATTCTGGAAAATTTCATGTTTCTTGGTCATGGTGTTGGGGAAATACAGCGATGGATTTGACCATTTAGAGGTGAAATTTCGAAAACCTCCGAAATCATGCATCTAGATGAAGGCGACAATGATTATTCAACTGATCAGCCTAATTGAAATAATTAATTAATTAATTAATGTTATGCTTTCACGTCAATCTGTTCTACGTCTACTTATACAATGGCGCTACAGCCCAAATCGGACCTTGGCCTCCTGATATTCAGGTTCCTTAACATTTTTCATTATTTATTGTGGAAGGGTTGTTAGTCCTTCGCACAACCCTCTTTCTACGAATTTTTCATTTTCGTGGATTGAGGTGACCAAGGTATATCCAAGCAGTGAATGTGCTGGAATTATATATTGCGTCGACCGGGATTTGAACTCACGACCTTCGCATTACAAGACCAACACACTACCCACTAGGCTATACCCTATTTCAGGTCAATCTGTTGAAATACAGTTGCCAATTAAAGGATTTCTTCCTATTTTATCTCTTGGAGTTCGAGTTTCGAAAAGAAAAATTAAAATTACCTTGTTAGGGTACTCAAGAAAAGCCAATGTGCTAAATTTCATGTTTGTAGGCTTTGCGCAGATAGGGCGAGTTCTCAAATTCAAAATCGCTTAAACGTGCGTAAGATATCCTACTTGAAAGTTTTGCGCTTGACCCAAGCTATCGGTTATCGCGTATGTTCACTGGGGACAACAAGTGGAATCGAATGACTACTTGAAAACAGTCTTTAAGCCTTTTTAAGCTGGAATCAAACCAGGAACAGCCGGAAACATCATCACCATCGTTTCCTAGGATTCGAAAGGTATCATCTTTAGCGACTATTTAGAAAAGGCAAGAACGATTGCAGAAAGCGTTAGAAAGCTTTTAGTAATTCTGCCATTTGAGTTTGCCATCGCCACAGTTCTAGCCATTCTATTAGTATCAAAGTTTTACTAGAATTCAGACTGAAGTAGGGGTGCTTGCAGTGACCCTCGAAGACCGGTCTAAAATCTAATAATACGGAAGATGTTTTCAAAATCGATTCGTATTGATGGTATCAGGTTATTGGACAGCAGAAGAAAGTAGTGATCCAAAGAAAGCCCAAGGCTAGGAATGGTAACGAGCTATGGGGAACGAAATCGCAAGATAGTGGTGCATGGTAAGATGATAGATGGTACGGTGGTAAGATGGTACGGTGGTAGAAAGATGGTAAGAGGATTTTAGTGAAAATAGTAGTTGACCGAAGTGAATTAAATACTTTCGCCTTTTAGGCAGCTGGATAAGGCTAGCTAAAGTAGCAATCTGGGAGAAGCGTTATAGTTATATACACAAAAGACCTAAAGTTGTGGTGGTATTTAGTAGACAAGCTGATGAATGACCTGGAGGAGTCCAAATATGAAGCAATCAAATGGTATGCACGAACATCTATGTCATACGGTGGAGTAGGTGGTAGTACATGGTAAGCGATATAAACGTATGTCTCAATTATACTTAGTGAAGGAAAAATTGTTGCAACTTGAGGCGGGAGAATCAATAGAGCCAAGAAAGTGGTCCGTTCGGGATACACGTACAGGTTAGTAGTTGACGTCCATATCACGTGCAGTGCATCAACCGGTTTGCTGCATCCAGTATCCGTTTTCTCAGTTTGCTGCTTCATACGAGGCTATGGAAAAACGAGTGCTCGACGTTAAGTTGAGTGATCAACCGAGTCCATGAATGGAAAAAACTTAGAAAGGTCCTACACCATCTAGTGTGAATACTGATCTAGTAAGCCAAAATAGACCAGAACCGCCATATGACACAATCTAATCGTAAACCAAGGGAAAACCTATTTTAGATTCTACATCTGCTGCTTTGAAGCTTCTTTAATGGTTTAGGAATAAAAAGAGTCGCATTAAACATGAGCAGCTGTTTTTGAAATACAAACTTTGCCAATTTATTGCAAAATGACGCATTCGCTTATCAAATGGTTGAATTCGAAATTTAAACGTTTCCCTTTTTTTGTAGTACTAATTGCAGTTCTTATGACTTGAGAAGTATTTATACATTAATATAATATTTAGCAGTTAGCCAATAGTTTTACAAATTTTAAGTTTACTATTGGCAGTATAAATTGAAAACCGCCGTTTTTTCCAAAATTTGAGCATTTATTGGGAAAAAATGGTTAAATATTTATTCTTCAAAGAATTGTCCATCGCTAGCCACTATTTGTTACCATCTTCTGGCAGCGTCGAAAAAACTGCTCTTCTTTTGAACCAATTCACGAATCAACCCAATTTTTGGCTCGAAATACTGTTCAGCCACAACATCAATTGGATCAATCAATTAAAAAATTATTAAACTCCACCCAGCCTATCTGCCCTCTCCTAATAAAAATCTAAACTTCCTTCAATAAACGAATGAAATATTGTTTATATGTACTGGAGCTATTGATCGTATTCGCAATTAAGTGTTAAATTGACAGTCTTGTCCTAGAACCCCTTTCCACTTAGCCTTCCCTAACCACTCTAACCTGCATATTGACTTTCCGCGCAACCTCAACTTGTCACAAAAATAATAAAGCTTCGCCCGACTTGTTGGCAGTTTATTTATTTATGTGACACCGGAACTAGAGGGGTTACCTTGTTGTACTGCTACACAGCTCCGGTGAGATACGTCATCGATCGGAATAGGTGGTAGTCAAAAGGGGCGATGTCTGGAGAATACAGCAGGGCGAGTAAGATGTCTCATTTTAGTGTTTGCAGATATAGATACTCTAATCTAAGCAACATGTGATCGAGCGTTGCCGTGCAGCAAAATCACTTTATCATTTCTCTTTTAGTACTGTGGTCGTTTCTTCTTCAACGCTCGGCTCAAACGCATCAATTGAAGTCGATAGTGATATCCCGTGATGGTTTCACTCGGTTTCAGCAATTCATGAGATACCACAATAATTTTCTCTTTTTCACCACCACGCCGGTCCTCGACTTTGTCGTCGAGGACCGGCGTGGTGGTGAACCGCTCTTGAAGCTTTAAAATCATTTACGACATGTTCTTTCACTAAGAGCAACCTCCACGTAAGTGCCTGAGAGTAAAGATGGGCAAAATAGTGTCTTTGCTGAACTAGTTCACTAGTTCTTATTCATTAAGAGAACTAGTTCTTTCTGTTAAGTTTTTCAATTCATTTAGTTTTTAGGAGGATGCATCTGCAAAATTCTTTCCGAGTAAAAAAGGAATAAAACGTTCTCAAGATATCTGGAAAAAATGGTTAATTAAGTTTTTTTGCCAGATACATACATCCAGTCAAAAAAAAGAAATTAATACGTAAAAAATCACAACTTACTCAATCCGTTCTCGAAATTTGTGCAAAAAACTACAAAATAATTTTTTTGCAGATAATCGAGTCAAGCCCTTAATCGAATAAACTAAATTTTACAGATATCCCGAGTCGAAAAAGAGGAAAATGATGGACCCGACTCAACTCGAACATCCGTTCCCAGCTAAAAGTTGGTGAATTAAACGAATCAAATTGAAAAAAAAATGATTAGTTCGATCCACAAACAATTCTGTGGTCTGTTTTCAAAAAAAAATGCTCACATTTCATCGATCGTATTGAGGTCATAGTTTATTCTTGAACTAAACATCAACATCAGTGTACCAGTCTGATCAGTTTAGTTCCACAATACATCGTACGAAAATTCATACAAGAGTTCGTTCTCTGCGTAAGAGGTGAGATACAATCGTACGAAATGAATGCTGCTTTGCGGATGTGTACAGCGATGAGGTTATGCTTTTATGTGAATAATGAATTGTCAACCGAACACCCGAACGATCTTAACGGACTTAAGAATTTTACATTCAGCTCACTATCAGTTCATTTCGAACTAAACGAAATTTTTAGTGAATAATTCGTTTAGTTCAATGATGTGAACAGTTCAAATCAACTAGTTCGTTAGAGAACTACACATTCTCTACTTTAGAACATTCGACACGACTCAGCAGAAGATTTTGAATTGAAAAATTTGGCTCAAACTTCGTCAGGTTTGCGCACAAAAAGTGTATGACGCAGATAAAAGTTGACAAATCTAATGATGAGGAGTTTTTGACAGATAAGCCTGCAGAAAGGCCAAACCCTCTTGGAAAGAACCGAATAAAAATATTACAGCTCAGCTGTTACAACGTAGTCACTATAGCGTCTGAACTATTGTTAGCCTGACCACAGGTTATTGCTTGCTGAAGCTGCACGCATTCAGAATGCGGATCGCGAGCAACTGCTTTTGAATAAGTTGCGAGGAAGACTAAGAATCTATTGACCATTATTTTTGTCGCTGTCCGCAAATTTCCAACAGTCGTCTCCTTTGATTAGGCTCTAGATTCTTTTCACAACTAGACGGCTCGCAAATCGAACCAAGTGGCTAGAAGAAAATGAGTTACATCCATCTCATAATCAATAGGGGAGTACAATGGGGTCAACTAGATGGCCCCAGTGCATTGTTGTTGTATGAAACCACCCTCCAATAACCTAAACCTAAGCCTATTGATAAATGCCTAACCTTACCATGTGACGTTTCCGATCCGCCATTTTTGACCAACATTTAGTGCTAACGCCATCTATTGGGAAACGGCTGGTTTCAATTTATACTCCCAGATTTTATCGAGATTCTAAAGAGATTAAAAGCGTTTAACCGACAGTAAAATATTTGAATGAAAAAAAACTTCGCCCTCTAAAACTCCTAAAAACAAAATCAATCTTACAAAGCCATACAAGATATTTAACGCTCGATGTGTGCGTTAAATATTTCTATTTTTTAAATTAGATACATAGCATAGCTAACTAGTTACCAAACTTCTCTAGCGGCCAATACTGCGTATACTCGTACCGATCCATGCTAGAAAGACATCTCACGCATCTTTAAATTGCGTAAATTTGAATCGCTGGTGTTTTAAATTTTCCCTTGTCAAGACTTGATAAATATTTAATTCCCTTCAAATAAGACCTCCAAAATGGTCAACATCGGACATATTTATTGCTATCTTAGCTATGCAAAAAAAAAAAGCACGAACAGCATGGTAGCTATGATCATGTGAGATATTTTTTTTTTCTTTCCAAGCTTGATGTCTTATCGAGCAGGAGCAGGTATTAAAATTCTAGGGAAATAATTTATAGAATAGGAGGACAAGAAAAATCTATCTCAAAACTTTTGGCAAATAGTTGTTATGTTTAGGGTCGACGGCAGTTTGTTTTTTCCTATTGTAGTATTGCAAGATGTTTCTCTTGATTCCAAGATCGATGTTTCAGAGGTCAACACCTTGAGCAGCGTGGCTTATAAAATTGGCTTCCTTATTTTATATAACATATATGTTTCGAAATAATTTCAGTGTCTTAACATAATATGCAAAAATTCTTGACATGCCGTGATTTCGGAATATTTAAATATTTTTACAAGAATCTTTATACAGGTAGATTCAGGGCATTAAAATTAGTTACGATATTAAAAGCTATGGATTATAGTCGATAAACGAAATAAAAAAGGGAGCTCTATACGTAGTGGCGGTCTATCGAAAAATTATTCCTAGAAAAAAATAAGATATTCACATCTTAAATGGAAGAATCATGCTGTTTTTATGCTGCATGAAAAGCTGGAGACTTAAGTTTTAGCATAATATAGAGATATGCTCAGCTGAAATAGCGCATGAAACTACAAAAATACCTGTTTCTCTCGGTAACAATACTCGATGGCAGCAAAGCAATTTCCGTATGAATGAGATGATTTTTTTTCTAATACATCGAGTTTCGGCACTTGATAGATTCCATGATAGGAAAGCAGTCAAACTTGTTATGATTTTTTTTCGCATCGACCTGACCTTCAAAAAGTTCAATTTTAAGAAGCTTAAATGCTGAAATATACCTTTCTTTTTTTTCGGCCGCTATCCAATTGAAAATTCAATGAATTTGATCATAATAGATATGTTTACATATTATATAATTTGAGTGATGGAAAAAAAATGCACAATGTGGTACAAATTTATGCTCGAGAAGAATTAATGATCAATGCGAGAACGAAATAAATTGACTGGACATGAATCAGGTGTTGACAATTGCTAACGAGAGTATTGTATACCTGCAAATTATTAATTAGTTGAACTAACTATGGGTGAAGGCAAACGCCGACTAGGGCGCTTTGCATTGACCGCTTGCATCTAATGAAAATAATATTCCTTATACGTTTTTGTATGAAGCAAATCCGTGCCGCATAATTGCTATCCAAATAGTAAATATACAATAAATAAGATTTTTAAGGTAAGATGCACGCCTTCTACCACCTCCAATATAAATTTTCTTAATTGGCATCAACGCCTACTTTTGTACTTTTGCGAAATTTTAAACATTGAAAAATCCATTGAGAGAACAACATGTAATAAATGAAATCCTTCTAAATGTGATATCTTTTATAACTCACTATAGGTGACCATGGCAAAAGGGACCTTTCCCCGCCAGATACACAAAACTTAAAGAGAACGACGAAAAACCGCTTGAACTTTGAATATTGGAGTTGAAAAAGGGTAGTTTGGAGATAATAGATGTTAAAGTTTCATTTAGTTTCTACTTCTACTTCTACAATGGCGCTACAGCCCAAATCGGACCTAGGCCTCCTGATATTCAGGTTTCTTAACAGTTTTCATTATTTATTGTGGAAGGGTTGTTAGCCCTTCGCACAACCCTCTTTCTACGAATTTTTTCATTTTCTTAGATTAAGGTGACCAAGATGTACCTAAGCAGGCAATGTGCCGGAGTTATATGTTGCGCCGGCCGGGATTTGAACTCACGACCTTCGCATTACAAGACCAACACACTACCTAATAGGCTATACCCTAGCTCATTAAGTTTCCGAACATATTAATTGTCAATTCAATTTTTTAGCCCCCTCCCTCCATCACCTCCCCAATGCGAAAAAACCCAAAACATGAAATTTTAACCTTAACTCGTGTTTTGGCCTGTACTAACATTCTACGCATACGGAGCAGCCGGGTCGTGACTCCGAGCTCTTCGCATCTATCAACGGTTTAGTACAGCTGGTAGACAACCCCATGTGTCTAGCTAACATTGCAGGCCAGTCGTCAAATTGACTTCTTCTTAAACACCCACCCACTAAAGTATGAGGTCTCGTTATTGGCTCCGGTTGGTACATCTGACAATTTTCTGATTCGGGCACAGTTTCTTATCAATGCAGGAAATCCATCTACTACAAATGGTACAGCACTATAAGAAAGCCAATTTGGGGGATCTTAATTCATTCTACCGCGCCTTTGATTGGAGGCTGTGCTTCGAGTTTGGAAATTGTGACGCCATCTTCTTCTTGTGACCGAGACAATCATATAAGACATGAGGCGTTTTAGTTCATGCAATCTCAAAAGGATCAGACCTGCAAGTGATTCATGTATCAACAATGAGTGCCCCTAAGCAATTAGAGCCAAAAAGCAGTTTTTTCTCACCTTTCACAAGAATCCGACGGTAGAAACCAGAGACTCATTAAAAGTGGCAAGAAACGCCTGCAATAAAATTTTGAAGCGAGCTACATAAATTCGAACATGATCAGAAACGTCGACTTAGGATCATTGAGAACACCAAAAACTCTAGAAAAAAACTCTTTCTGACAATTCGTGGAATCCGTCAACAACAATTTCATCACATCTTCAACACCTCCTTTTCTCGATGGTGACCGAACCATTGTTGATCCTATAGGTAAACCTTTTGTCAGCAAAATTCGCTAGAAACTCGAAGCTTCCACTTTCGAACCAGAATTCGCGTACTTACCGGACTCTAGATTTTCGCTACCACCACTTTGTTTACAAACTAGAGTTGTTTCCAGGATCTTGCAGGAGCTCAATATTCTCTATCTAAGTAATGAAAACTACTGTCAATCGCAAGATAGTCAACTTTCTTGTGGATAAAAATTTCATTCATGATTGCCAATGTAAATTTCGCTCGGGTCGTTCTACAGGCGATCTCCTGTTTTTAAGTTCTTGCTCTTGACATCGCCAAAGCGTTTGACAGGATTTTGCATAAGTGCCTTTAAGCCCAGATAAAGACCCCCCGCAAGGGGGTAGTTGTAGTATGAGGTTTTACCAATTCCTGCAACTATCTTTGGAGTTAGCGACTCCACGGACCTGAGCTAACTATCCCCCTCTGGGATGGGGGCTGTAGAATTCACCCACAGCCAGTCCTGCTTGCCCTAAAAATGGCAAATGGACACTCACTGGATCATGGGCTTATCACCCGTGATCTTAAGACCTAAATGATACGAGAAACGGATACATCGCCTCGGATACGGACTGATTCTACGGTAACGACTTTTGGCATTCGAAAACGGACTATGATTGGCTTCTGGAACGTTCGAACATTGAATGACGGGGGAAGAGCTGGGGTTACTCGGTCCTTGCACCGCCAATCAGTGATCGACCGTGAAATGGAGCACTATAACATCCAAATCTTGGGCTTGAGCGAGGTCAGGTGGACAGGATCAGGAGAAGAACGAACCCCTAGCGGAAACACTATTCTGTACATTGGCCCTGAAAGTGAAGCCAGAAATGGCGTGGCGTTCGTCCTTACGCCGAGAGCGAGAAACAGTCTCATTAGCTGGGAACCAATCTCGGATAGGATTATCGTCGTCAGGCTCAGGACCAGTGTCAGAAACGTCACAATTCTGCAGTGCTACGCAACAACTAATACCGCAACATCTGGTGACAAAGAGGAGTTTTATAGTCAACTGAGTGCCACCTTCGAACGTGTTCCAAGAGGTGATATTATTATCATCTCGGGAGATATGAACGCCCAGGTTGGATCAGACAACACTGGACTAGAACACGTCATGGGGAGGCATGGTGACCCTTGGGTCGACCCTTCACGACCTTGGATTAAGAGACCCGAAAACGGCGAATTATTTGTGGAGTTCTGTAGTACTCGGCAAATGGTCATCGGAGGGACCCTTTTTCCACACAAGAGTCATCATAAAACATCTTGGGTTTCCCCTGATGGTGTTACTCAGAACCAGATCGACCATTTGGCTATAAGTCGCCGATGGAGAAGATGTCTCCTCGATGTGCGAGCGAAACGTGGAGCTGACGTGGGGAGCGATCACCACTTGATGGTTGCCTGCTTGAGATTGTGTACAGCAGCTATCCGACGACCACAAATTCTTCAAATGAAGCGCAAGCTTAATGTGGATAAATTCAGAGATCCCAACAAAAAACTCGAATACACCACCATTCTACGCGAAAAGTCATCCACATTGGGTGAACATGAAATGCGCACACTGGACGCCAATTGGGAGGCAACCAGAAACACTTTTCTAACTAGTGCTGAAGAATCTGTGGGATATGCGCAAAGCGGTGAGAAACCCTGGATGTCGCAAGACACATGGGACAAGGTTGACAATCGGAAAAAAGCCAAATTGGCAATCATCTCTCAACCCGATGTCAACCAACGAACGCCCGACTTGAGGCAGAACTACCGCGATGCTCATATACAGCTTAAAAAGGCTGTTAGACGCGACAAGAGAAAGGCCATTGAAGATCTGGCAAACAAGGCAGAATCTGCGGCTTACCTTGGGGATATGGGTTCACTATTTAAAATCATGAAACAGTTGACGAACAGGAATTTCACCGCCAACCACCTGGTGAGAGATGTCAACGGAACTCTCCTTAATATGAGTGAACACCAGTTGCGACGATGGAAGGAATACTTCTCTGATATTTTAAACATCTTGTCAGATGAAGATATTCCGGAAACAGAACAACTTCCAAACATCCAACCGCAACAATCCTCTATTAGGGACGATCCCCCAGATAAGGAAGAGATAGTTTCCGCCATTCGGTCAATGGCGGGAAGGAAAGCTCCAGGTATAGACGGACTACCAACCGAACTCCTCAAAGCGGACCCGGAAATAACAGCCGATATACTCCTCCCACTCTTCACTAAGGTGTGGAATGATGGAAGATATCCGACTGAATGGAAGGAGGGCGTCATTGTGAAAATTCCGAAGAAGGGCGACCTTCGGGATTGTGGCAATTGGCGTGGTATATGTCTACTTACTGCCGTATCAAAAATTATGGCTAAGGTAATTCTCAATAGGATTAGTGATGTCGTCGAGAGCACTCTCGAAGTTTATCAGGCTGGATTCCGTAAAGGGTCGTCTTGTACCGACCACACAAATACCCTACGGATAATATTAGAGCAGTCAGCCGAAATGGGTTCGCCACTACATCTCATGTTTGTGGACTTCGAGAAGGCTTTCGACAGCGTTAAGCGAGATTACATATGGAATGCTTTGCGTAGGAGAGGTATTCCAAATAAGGTCATAGCTATGATTAAAGAATCCTACGAAGATGCAAGGTGTCGCGTCTTGCATAGAGGAGAGCTGTCCGAGAGCTTTCCTGTGCGAACGGGTGTCAGACAAGGCTGCATATTATCGCCAGCCCTGTTTCTGGTGGTAATAAATGACATCTTGAAAGCTGCACTGGAAGGTGGGGAAGGTAAAGGTCTTCAATGGAGACTATTTAACATCTTAAGTCACCTTGATTATGCTGATGACGTGTGTTTGCTTGCACATACCCGTTCGGACTTAGAGTCAAATGTTCGCTCGTTGCATTCTAAATGCAAAGAGGCGGGACTGAAAATAAATGTGCGTAAAACCAAGTACATTCACATGGGTTCGAACGCAAGCACACCGATTGTTCTTAATGGACAGGATGTGGAAGAGGTGCAAGATTTTTGCTATCTCGGAAGCATTGTCAGCATGGACGGCGGAGCCGAAAAGGATGTTGAGGCTCGGCTAAATAAAGCTCGTCAGGCCTTCGGTATCCTTTCCCCTTTCTGGAGGTTAAGAGAGATCTCCCTTCGCACGAAGCGGCGAGTTTTTGACACATGCGTCAAATCCGTGTTGTTATATGGTTGTACTACGTGGAAAGTGACCGTTCGACTTACCAAGAAACTACAGACTTTCGTAAACCAATGCCTCCGACGCATTTTAGGAATATTCTGGCCAGAAGTGATCTCCAACGACGAACTTTGGAGTACAACTCGCCAGACTAAAATAGGTATTGAGATTCAACGGCGAAAGTGGCAGTGGATCGGTCATACTTTGAGGAAACCAGAGCAAAACATCGCAAAACAGGCTCTGGATTATAACCCTCAAGGAAGACGTCGGGTTGGTCGACCATGTAACACATGGAAGCGAGCAGTTGAGCAGGAGGCCAGAGGAATAAACAAGTCCTGGCAACAGCTTAAAGCCGATGCTCAGGATCGCGCCTTGTGGAAGAGAGTTGTTTCTGTCCTATGCCCCTATAGGGGGTCTTAACAGGAATTTGATGATTGAAAGACCTTTGGTTTGTTTCTTCAATGGATTGAGAGTTTCCTCTCCGGACAGATTAGCTTCTGCACCTTTTTCCATTGATTCCGGCGTTCCTCAGGACTCAGTTTTATCTCCCACTCTCAATTTAATCTTATTTTATCGAACAGCATGGCTGAGCTTCTGGCACTTCAATCCTACAGGACTACGTCCAAACTAGTGTCCATTTGTAGACACAATCTGAATCGCCTAGCAGCTATAAGGGAAAATTTTCTAATTTGAATACCGGGTCATAGCGACTTTCTAGGTAACGAGGCAGCAGACATGCTTGTACGGCAAGGATCTACAAACATCAATTTCACTAGAAAGTCAGTCGATGTAGCACTAACAGTGCTGAAGACTAGCATTCTTTTCGTAAAAAAAAGAAAAATAATCCTCAGTAGAAAATTTCCTCTCCGTTATTTACATACTTACTTAAATATTCTTCTTATCCCTAACCAACATCAACAGCTATATTATTAAAGCTGCACTCACTTTCAACATCTCTCATCAATTGTTCAAAGTCTTTGGTCCTTGGCAACACAAAAGGACGAGGTGGTTCCATTATCTTAATCAACCCAAAATTTGTGTAATACTACCGTGCGCCTTGTCAAATTAGCTTAGTAGGAATTTCAAAGAAATTTCTTTGTGTATATTGAAACATTAAACCGGACATCCTGTTTGAAAGTTTCAGGACGATTATTTGCAATATTTCATTAAATTTCATGGAAGAGCTAGTGGATTGAGGAAATTTTTTAACTTCATTTAATATCATCATTTAATATTTACTATATAAATATTAGGATTTCGAAAATTTTCTGCTTAGGTTAGATACTCAAAAGTTATGAAAAACTTGCAAAATTAATTACACTATAGAAGAAATCTAAGATCATGTCGCCACTTCTTTCTAAATCAAGAACGCTTTAAGTTATATAGAAAGTTGAAATTTTATATACGCATTTTTGGCGAAAAGTGAGGTTCAGCTATCCACCCAAAATTTCACAACTTTATAAAACAAAAGGTGTAAGATTTGTTTTTTTTTTCTTTTTTTTGTAATAAAACGAAGAATTGTTTGGATGTCTCTGAAATTTTTATTGCATTATATGTATGGAATACAATCTCTGTCAAATGGCCGCCACGGCCTTGCTCGCAATTTCTCGAAATGTTCGATCACTCTTTCGCATAATTGGGTCTCTATATCGACGATGGCGGCTTCGATCTTATCTGAGAGAGTTGGATTCGTTTGCGGTTGGTTATCGTAGATCTTACTCTTAACACTAAACCAAAGGAAGATCTTGGTGGCCAATGGCCACTAATGTGAAAATGAGCTTAATCAGAAGACACGAATTTTTCGCAAAAATCACCATCTTCAATCATTCAACGATTTTCTTTTTATTTCACTGTTTAGCATTCCATGGTAAATTTCCCGCGTTTATAAATAAGAAATGTTAACATTTGGCAACTATCAAGTGACCAGCTGTCTTATAAGAGACCCTTCGAACCCTACACCACTTGCTGATACACTCTATATTAAGTTAATTTTCTTGAAAAGCTTAATTTTAAAACTTGTTATTTTATTGATGATCATTTTTTTTATACCCTAGATGAAATCTGAGAGTATTATAGTTTGCTCTAAAGCTTGGAACGCTAAGAAATAAGGCTCGGAGAAAAAAATGAATGATACAGAAATTCATATAATCACTCAAAAAACTCAAAACCGGATGTCCGTCCGTCCGTCCGTACGTCCGTCCGTGCGCTCTCTAGCTTGAGAACGCGTTGAGCTAAATAGTTCAAATTTTGTATACGTCATTTTAACAAAAAAGTAAGGTCAAGTTCGTGAACGGACCAAATCGCTCCACCCATTCTACCCCCTCTCATACAAAATGACATAATTGAGCAATTTGACAATAAATGGATTTGCTCGAAAAGCGTAAAAGCCATTCGTCTCAAATACATATTACTTTTATGATGATATCAATCTACTTTATTAAAATTATGCGTATTCTCCCACTCCTTCCACCACCTCCCATACAAACTGTACTTTTTCATGAAATACTATAAACCAATTTACTCGGTGCATATAAAATTTATCGAGCTGAAATTATGCAATTAATGTTAATCTAGAATTATTAGTACGGCCAAAAAAAGATTAGACTATTAGCTTTACTCTTTCTACCCTTCCCGTACAATCTGATACAATTTTACAACTATACAAAAAGTGGATTTTCTTGAAAAGTGTGTACAGATCTACAATGTAAATCATATCAAGCGTATGATGCTTACAGTTATTTCCGGAAAAGTCTTGAAGAACTCGCCTCTCCTTCTACCATCTCCCATACAAACTGCACAATTTCACTAAATCAAATACACAAATTTTTTCAGTACCTATGAAATTTTTTAAATTTTTTTAAATTTTGTGTAAAACATTTTGATAGCAACTTTAGCGTGATGAGAACAATTTCCCCTACAAAATTTCTTGAAATCAAAAAATTTCTTTTTCATCTAGAGTATCACACGATTGGACTTTACGCCCAATCGTAGTTCTGTTATGCTTTTTTTCTTAAATTATTATTTGGGAAACACGTGAAAGCACTGCGACCATCCCGGCCTATTGTGCGTTTATTGCCCCTTTACCCTACCATAACTCTATAGCTTTGGATAATCTAAGTATCTTTAAGGTAGCAATGTTGGCCAGTTCCTCGGTAGAAAGGAAACCTTTTCCCAGAAGATTGTGCCTTTTCCTAGCTACTGCTTCACAGTGACATAGGATGTTTTCTGTCGGTTCGGAGACTTCGGGACAGAGGCGGCAGATGTGTGTTTCAACTAAACCCATATTTTTGAGGTAGTGGTTTACTCCACTGCGCCCCGTCATTAGGCCGATTAGAGTACTAAATATCACTCTTGCTGAGCTTTAGAATATCCTCCACTTTGTTTTCTTTTTTTTATGTGGTGGGATTAATTTGTTAGAGCTTGATAAACCTGGAAGTCTATTCCACTAAATTTTGTGCTCTTATTCCACCCACTTTCGAAGAATAGGGTTGGAGATCCCTTTTGGTTTTCCCCAGAATGGCTGTGGTCCAATAAAATTTGTTTCTGCTCCGTTTCTTGCAAGGCGATCAGCCTCTTCATTTCCCTCAATCCCCATTAAAGTTAGGTTTTTCCTTTTTCCCAAAATGATTAGGTTTTGAAGGCAGTCCCAAACTATCCTCGCTCCGTGCTTATTGGACGGTAGGACTTTGAGAACCGCCTGACTATCCGATGGTATAGGAATAGATTTGTTCCGATGAGCCCTCCTTATATTCTCTTGGATGCTTAGCTCTATTGCAATTAGTTCAGCCTGAAAGATTGTCGCTTCTTTGCCGAGTGGTCTCGAAAACGAGAGTTAGGACCTTTAACTCCCGGTCCAGTCCCGTTAGAGGTGTGCGAGCCATTAGCATACCAGATGGTTGGATCCTCTTCCACTTCAAGTTGCATGGCTTGCCAGTTCTTGCGTTCTCCGATTATAACTTTGAACGGGGTTTTAAAGTTGAATTTTGTCGGCAAAGTGTCCGATAGTGTGGAGGTTAGAACCTCTATTTTTGGGTTTTTGGGGATTTTGAAGAGATTTCTAGAATCCCCAGATTTGTATTTGTTTTCTCTCTGTATGCGTAACACCCCTTTGAGAGCATCCTTTTTTATTTGGAGATGTATCAGAGGAGTGCTTAGAAACATGTCCATTGCCGCGATAGGACAGGTTTTCATTACTCCTGTGCCATCAAGCAAGCTAGCCTTTGGGTTTTTTGTAGCGCATCTTAGGGCTTTGGTATGTGTCGATTATATATGTTTGTTCCAGTTGAGTTTGGTATCCAGTATAACACCTAGATATTTTACCTCATCTGAAAAGTGTATTGGTTTTCCATTTATTGAAGGAGGTATGATGTGGATTTTCCTGCTATTTGTAAATGGCAGTCTTGATTGACCAGTTCGTCATCACCTCTAAGGCAGATGGTATCCTTTCCGATATTATTAAATCATATTTGTCTCTGATAAAGATGAGGTCATCGGCATATCCTATTGCATTGCATACTTGTTCTGTTAGACGGTCCAGGAGAGCTCATCTACTACAAACGACCAAAGAAGTGAAGATAGCACGCCTCCTTGGAGACAGTCCCTATAAGTCTGTGCAGTCAATGTGCTGTCACCTAAATCTGTGGTTGTCATTCGGCTCTTTAGCATGGCGTGTATCAATTTTATGGTGATAGTTTCTAAGCCCTTGTTCCTAGCTGCCGCTTTTATGGCTTGATGGGTGGGATCATTTATTTCTTTATTATTCTAATAATAAGGTATTGTGATCGACATAGAAAAAAATTGCTACCCTGGAGCTTATTTTTTCTCATTTCATGATTAAATTAGCCTAAAACTGCAAATAAAATCTGTCTGGCAGTACGCCGTAAAGTCGTCTACCGTCCGCTGTACATATGAACTATTATACATCTCCGAGATCTTTGAAGATAGAAAGTAACGGTAAGTGAGCCCCACTACCCAAAAATTGGAGAGTGTCAGGTGGACCCTTCCTTCCCCTGTAGGAGGAAGTGGGCTAGAGTTAAAAAGTATACTTGCTAGTACCTCCACAACAACAAAACTCGAGATATGGATATACTGATTTATGCGCAAAAAGGGAACAGGAGCGGCTAAAAGCAAATTGATGACAGAATTTTTATTTCATATGATTATATCTTCAGAATTGCTAATCGCAAAAACTTAATTTCTTAGGACCGTTTAGGTAGTGTAAAGGGATAGGGTATGGGAAAGGGTGGGGGTTGGAGTACTTTCTAAAATT
The DNA here is from genome assembly GCA_963669355.1 of Chorisops tibialis. Classification (NCBI taxonomy): domain Eukaryota; kingdom Metazoa; phylum Arthropoda; class Insecta; order Diptera; family Stratiomyidae; genus Chorisops; species Chorisops tibialis. The sequence continues at coordinate 294,390,723 of OY770262.1, forward strand.
TCAAACAGTTATATCTTAAAACCCCATACATATATTAATTTGAAATATTATCAAAATGTAGAGCTAAAATTATATAGCGTCCGAACTATTGTCGGTCTGACTACAGCTTATTATTTGCTAAAGCTGTACGCATTCAGGCTGTGTATCACGAGCGGTGGCCTTTACAGAGATTGCGAGGAAGACGAAGAATCTATCGGCCATTTGTCTCAAGTCTTAAGGCGCATTTCAAAGTAAAGCCCACTTATATGATACTCTAGATGAATCACTATCAGGATTCCTTAATGCAAGGAATTGCCATAAAATCGATTCCAAGTATAAAAGATGGAAATCATTTTATCCTTTGGCTCATCATTTAGTGAAGGGACAAAACAAACGTCAATATCCCTACACCAACACATTAATAAACAGAGCACAGTAAATAGACAAAAACTAACATAAATTGGTGTCAACTAGCGTTTAATCTGCGTCTTAAACATACTTTATCTATAGAGAAGTCGAATACATCAATATTCTTGTTAACTTCTCTTGCAAGACGCGAAAGCGGTTCACTCATACCATAGTTAGTCCGGTGAAAGCAAATCTGCAACAATCTAGGATGTCTCGGTAAAAATTGACCAACAGCAAATTGCATCAAACCCAAAGGTGAGGAGGAATCAACCACCCCAGTGAGAAGTTGATGAGCAAAAACTACGTCAGCAACTTCACGTCGTCTCGAGAGTGATGACATATTTAGTAGCTGAAGCCGATCAATATAAGGAGGAAGACGAACTCTGTCATTCCAATTAAGGTGACACAATGCTATTCTCACAAATTTGCGCTGAATAGATTCAGTTCTGCCAATGTGCACATCATAACAGGGAGACCAAACTTGAGAAGCATACTCAAGATGAGATCTGACAAAGGTGTTATACAGACTCAACCTAACAAAGGAATTGATAAATTCCTTGGATAAGCGAGTGGTGAAACCCAGCATAGAATTACCCTTTTGCACAATCTTATTTACATGCAAGCCAAAACCGATCTTTTGGTCAAATGTAACGCCTAAGTCAATAACTGAATTAACACGATCCAAAATACAGTCATTGAGACTGTAAGTTACTACAAACGGTGAGAATTTCCGAGTAAATGACAGTACATGACATTTATCCAAATTCAATCGAAGGCCACCAGTTACTAAAATTTAACAAATCTTCCTGAAGAAGATTATCTGAGTTAGAACTAATAGACCTAAAGATTTTAATATCATCAGCATAGATGAGTACTTCCGAATATTTAAAAACAGAGGCTACATCGTTAATGGCCAGGATAAATAGAAGTGGTCCCAAATGACTTCCTTGAGGGACCCCAGAATGCGCAGTAAGTGGCTTAGACGTACAATTACGAAAGATAACTTGGTAGGTTCTATTAAATAGATAAGACTTAATCCAATTTATAAACCATGTCTGAAAACCCAACAATCTTAGTTTTAACAAAATTATTGAATGGAGCAATTTATCAAAGGCCTTACTAAAATCAGTAGATACACAATCCACCTGCTTACCATCCTCAATAGCCAAAATGGATTTATTCGTAAACTCCATCAGATTAGTAACAGTGGATCTATTCCTGACAAAACCATGTTGTTTACTCGAAATTATTGATTTACAGTGAAGCACTATAGACTCAAATAGTTTAGGAATAGCCGACAGTTTAGCTATTGGCCGATAATTTTCAACAGCAGATTTTGCACCGCTCTTGTGAGTAGGTATGATGAAGGACGACTTCCACACATTTGGAAAAATCCCCGTTATTAGGGATCTTTGAAAGAGGTGAGAGAGTGGTTCAGCAAGAGAGAGACAACAACGCTTAAGGACAACAGCAAGAACACCATCTGGGCCAGGAGAAGACACATCTTTAAGGCGGAAGATGTGATTGACTATATCATTATAGAAAATTGGTAAATGAGACAAAGAAGTCGAAGTAGTATCTCTAAAGTCGTCAAAATACGCCATATCAGGGAAAAAGCTAATACTAGTAAGAGATCCACTGAAGAATGTGGCGAAAAAATTACAAATAGTAAATTGATCATTACTATCGTTGCCCAGGAATTGGAAAGAAGCTGGATAACCACCTAATTTACGCTTACAATTAACAAATTTCCAAAACTTCAGGGGATCTTTAATAATATCCGATATGACACGGGAAAGAGTTTAATGTACCGGAAAATATGTCATCTCAAATTCTTTCGCATAGTGAATAGTGGTTTTTGTATTGGAGGTGGTTCAAGCAGGGAAGGATTTGTTATTATTGTATATGGTACCGAGCGTGGTCTATAAAATGTTTCGTACTGAATTTAAAGATTATAGCTTTCATAAATTTTAAAGAAATTGGACTCTGTTTTCTAAAATTGAGAATTTGCATGGGAAGTGGCAGAGGAAGTGGAAGACTCCGCATGATTTTGAAACGGCTTATCAAGTTCTCACCATGCTTTGCGCCAATTTTAAAGTCGATAACACTCATATGTTCCAAGGTGAAAAGCTTTTCTTGAATTTCTAATTTCAAAATTTGTATGGGAGGTAGAGGCTAATAATTTTTTAGCATTTGTTGCAATTATTAAGGGTCAATTTCTGGCAAAATTTTAAGTTCCTGCCTTTTTAGTTCTTAGTGTTAATGGAAATTCATTTCATGCATTTATCAATATTACGCATTTGCATGGTAAGGAGTACAAGGGTTACAGGGATCAAAACAAATTTTTTCTATGTTAATGATATTTGCATTATTATACTTTGGTTAAAATTTAAAATTAATTGCTTTCACAGTTTCGGAAAAAAATTATTTAATTAAAATTTCAAAATTTCGTGAAATTAGATTAGATTAGATACCTTCAAACCCCACCCTAAACCACTTTCAGTATTGGAACGTAGAATGTATATTTGAGAGTCCGCAGTTGACGAAGTAAGGACCCTGACACCCTGTAAAGGGGAACCAACACAGAGGTTATGTGCACGAAGAGTATAGTACCCACATCTTATCACTAGCAGCGTGAAGGATTCGGTAATGAACGAGAAAACCTATTCTATGACGTAGAGTAATTCCATTACTCTCAACAGATTGTAGCGTTAGAGTTCTCACCCCAATATTATACTTTAAACGGCATGCTGGAACATAACTATTAAGCAATGTTAGCAACGAAGTAGATTTGATTTTGTATCTAAGAACGTTTATCACAAATATAACATAAGTAATGAAACTTCAAGCTGTTAGAAATCGGAGACCAAGAAGCAGACACCTGGAATTATAAGAAGACATTTCGATTTGCCACTGAAACCTGCGAACTGGAAGTTCACCGTTCCCGGTGAAGTATGATTTAAGGATTCCATAAAATGACTACACGTTTCAGATTAGATCGAGCCATGAACATATGTAATGCAATGCCTTCAATATAAAGGGATCATGATGAAAAACAGTGGTAGTCCGTTCAATAGAGCCTAATATTTTAAATGATTTAGAACAAGTATGGTTAGTGTACGCAGAAGGATCAAACATATGATCAAAGACAACCCCCCAAGAAGGCAATAAAAGGAGAATTTTTACATCTAGAAGACTTCAAGTGGGATTTTTTTTGCATTACAAAACAATGGCGCCAATTTCTGCTTGAACAATTGAATTCGAAAAACTTGAAATAGAGGCATAAATTTTCAAATCGTCAGCAAATATCAAGAAGGACACAATATATACTATTTTGCCGATATCATCTATAAATATAATGAATAGAAAACGACCTAAATGTTTTCTTTGAGGCACACCTGACTTAGCCTTCATAGTTTTCGGCTTGCAGGAGTCAATTAATGCTTACTGTTTACGACCTCTCAAATAAGAAACAAAGTATAAGAAGCTGGGGTGTAGCCTAATGGGTAGCGTGTTAGTCTACAATGTGAAGGTCGTGAGCTCAAATCCCGGTCAACGCATAATTCCAGCACACTGCCTGCTTGGGTATATCTTAGTCACCTCAATCTACGAAAATTAAAAAATTCATAGACAGAGGGTTGTGCGCAGTTCTAACAACCCTTCCACAATTAGTAATAAAATATGTTAAGGAACCTGAAGGGCAGGAGACCAAAGCCCGATTTGGGCTGTAGTGCCATTGTTGAAATAAGAAGCAAACCATTTAAAAAGGGATGAATGAAGTTTTTCGAAACAAAAAAAAAACGCAACATTAGTTCGTGCTATCTTAAAATCACTTCGACCAGGCGGCCATGAAACCGTGTCACTTATCACAGAATTCGGAGTATTTCTAATACCACAGACTATGAATGATATAAGATATCCCAAGCATATGGAAAAAACTATAACCAATTCTACTGCGCTGAGAGCGACGAAAAGGTTTAAATACCTAAAGCACATGATTCCCGCTCATTCGCTTCTACCCACGCGCCCATATCCAAGACCCAATCGATTCAATCTGCGGCCGTCGCAATGGGTGCTTAAAACCTTTTCGTCGCTTTCAACGCAATAGAAATGGTTATAATTTTTTCCATAGGCTTGAGATATCTTATATCATTTATAGTCTATGCTAATACCTAGTAGCCCAGCTTTTCGATCCTGTGTCACGAGCCATTCTCATGGTGGAGCGTGAACTGAATCGATTGGAAAATACCTCAAAACCTGCAGGGGAATCTAACGACCTTCGCAACTGATTTATCCAGACTGTTGGACAGTTAAATACCAAATTAATTTTTTTTTTAAATAAACAAATTTAATTTTCTTTTATTTTCAGGGCCATTGAAAAGAAAAACCTGAACAAAATGGCAGATCCAATAAACTTTAGTGGACATGTAACCTATTCCATTTGGTATCGCAGATCTTAAAAATTATGTCAACAAACATATAGCAAGATAGTGAACTTAATATGGGATACAAAATATCATATTTTTTTTTTTTTTGTAAATCAATACTCATAAAAAAGGCACAATCGCTATAATGAATTCAATAAATAAATTTTTTCTTTTTTTTTTTTAATTTTAAAATAGATACAACTAAAGTAATAAAAAGATGATTGCTATTTGCAAGTAACAATGACGATATCATGACCATATTTAAACTTTATTGTTTCAAGCGACACATGTTTCATAAAATGTAATCATTATTATGCAAATGTGGTTGTTGCTAGTAAAAATAATAATAGTTGATTCTACCTTTCTTTCCGCAATTTTAAAACGTACGTGTAGCTACGTATTATACATAAAAACAAAATAACACCGATGATATTAAAAAATGTTTTTTTTTATTTTTAATGTATCCGATAGGTATTCATGAAGGGCACAACCTTCAAATTATTTAACTAAACTAAAAGGTAAAGGTTGAAATACATGCGCTAATGTTTCTACTGCAGCATAGTGGAACGTGGTGTTGCGTTGTCATTAAGCCCTATGAGTTAGTTGTATCTGCTTGAGTACTTATCTGGTGTCGACCTTGGCAGCCTGCTACTCAATTATGAGTTGAAAATAAAGGTTTCAAGGTTAATTATACTTAAATTTTTGGTAGGTACACGTTACTAGGAAATAGATAGACATGTATTTTTTTTTGTTTAAGGTAGCTTATTGTTGAAGCAGATCGTTTTTTTTCAAATTCATTTCTTCCGGATTCACTTAATTTTGTTGTTCGTGTTAAATTTGGATTAAGTAGCCAGTGCTAATTAAAAAAAAAATGCTATGTTTGGTACTTTTTATTTTAAATGTAGATTCAAATATGCATAGTCATACGTCCGTATTAAATGAAAAAAAAATCATTCCAAGCCCGTTTTTAGAACACCATGGTGTTTCTTAAGTTAAAATGCGTTGGAACTTTTTTTTACACCCCATCATAATCCTGTTATGTTCGATTATTATTTTTTTAGTTACCCATAACATGAAATAAAGTGGAACGTTTGTGATTTTGAAAATTTCGAATTCAGTTTTGACGGATCCTCAACTTGTCTCCAAAAATAATAAAGTTGCGCCCAACTTGTTGGCAGATTTTTTAATTTTGAATGTACTAATGCCAGCCATGTCCTTTCATCTTTGACGGTTTACATATATCGTGGCCGTATATATTTCGATTTTCACAAGCTTGTATTCTCTGTGTGTAGCTTAATTTCTTATTCTTCGCAAAAAGGTCTATCGGTAAAAAAAAAACTAAGAATGAAACGTTAACCATAATTTTATTATTATGAATGACGGTTGTTATCTTTATTTTTATAATTTGTCTTAATATACTCTAGGCGACATCTGGGAGTATTGAAAATTTGCCTTAAAACTTGTAATACTAAGAGGGTTTAGCCTAGTGGGTAGCGTGTCTGTCTACAGTGCCAAGGGTTGTGGATTCAAATCCCGGTCGACATATAATTGCTGCACACCTTGGTTACTTCAATCTACTAAGATGAAAAGTTCGTAGCTATAGAGTTGTGAAGGGCTAACAACCCTTCTCCAATAAGTAATGAAAATCTTAAGGATCTTGAAAGTCAAGAGGTCAAGGCCCGATATGGTGCTATAGTGCCATTGTAAAGGTAGAATGTTAAGAAATTAGGCTGTAAGACAAAAATGGATTACATGGAAGTGCACTTTATCAGTTAAACATTTCAAAATCGGAGGACCGAGAACAAGTTGGGAACATGCCAAATCGCTCCTCTTTCTCCAACCCACTCCTATTCAAAATTTGAAAAATTTGGAATAAGAAAAAATAGGTCGGTTTCTTTAAAAAATTAAAACCAGTAATTTTGGTGATTCTTATAATTGAGGATATGAAAGTAAAATTGGCCCAACTAACAGCATACCTATTCAAGAGAAATGCGAATTTGTTTTCCATAATACTTCATATACAGGGTGTTTTTTTAAAGGCGGTGAACTTTAAATTGAAATAAAACATAGAAAAATGTTTACAATATCCATGGAATTAGCTTTATTTGAACAATAATTTTATAGCGTTAATGTTTGAGTGAATGTCGAAACACTATCATATCTAGAAAAAGTCACTGTTTGTGGGCCGGTAGACTCATCATATGTTCTCAAAAATGATGATGGTCAGAACGTTGCAGTCAACGGTGACCGGTACAGAGACATGATTATTAACTTTTTCGTGCCTCAATTGGAAGGCATTAATGTCGCAGACATGTGGTTTCAACAGGTTGGCGCCAAAACATCCAAGAATGGCAGTTTCCCGTTGCTTTCAGTTTCCAAGGTGAACTTAGTTTTCTCGTGGTGTGAGTTCAGGTGTGCTAAAAATTTGTCGAGCTCTTCTTTCTCACGTTGCCAAATGATGAAAGTGTCATCCACATACCGTAGATACAATTTCGGTGTTAATGGAGCTGAGTCCAGTGCGTTCTTTTCAAATTCCTCCATGAAAATTTTCGCTACCTCCATTTCCGTTATGGGATCTCGAATTTCACCGGTTGTAGCTTATAAATTGTATACGTACTGAGTAAATTGGCTTAGAGTATTTCCTGAAAAAGTGCAGTTTGTATGTGAGAGGGTAGAAGGAATGGGGGGATTCAAATAATTCTTACACTGTAGATTTAAATTAGTATAAAAATAATATGTTGCGAACTTTGGATCACTAGCTTGTATACTTTTTGAGAAAATCTGTTTATAGTCAAATATTTTGTATGGGACGGGGTAGAAGAGGTGAACCAATTCGGCCTGTTTACGAACTTGTCCTTACTTATTTATCAAAAACGACGGGTATATAATTTGCCCTGCCATCTCTTCTACCACCTCTCATGTAAGACAATGGTTCCCTGATTTGACTTAATATACTTCAATAAGTTGTAATATGGTAGGAAAACAAAATCCGTCTTTAGTTACTGGAACTTCCATTCCAAACAGAGCATGATTGGATATTACGCGAGTTAAATTTACTTGACTACTTTTTGTTAAAAAAAAACACAAATTCAATTTTTATAATTTCTTTTATTCATCAAGCAAATTTGAACGAGTTAATTTACTATTCTAATTGACTTAGAAGTAAAACTTAAACTGAAATTTAACTTTAATTCTGAGTTCTTATATACTATTTCTTCTTGCATAGAGGAGAGCTGTCCGAGAGCTTCCCTGTACGAACGGGTGTCAGACAAGGCTGCATATTATCACCAGCCCTGTTTCTGGTGGTAATAATTGGAATCTTGAAAGCTGCACTGGAAGGTGGGGAAGGTCTTCAATGGACTATTTAACATCTTAAGTCACCTTGATTATGCTGATGACGTGTGTTTGCTTACACATAACCGTTCGGACTTAGAGTCAAATGGTCGTTCGTTGCATTCTAAATGCAAAGAGGCGGGATTGAAAATAAATGTGTGTAAAACCAAGTACATGCACATTGGTTCAAACGCAAGCACACCGATTGTTCTTAACGGACAGGATGTTAAAGAGGTGCAAGATTTTTGCTATCTCGGAAGCTTTGTCAGCATGGACGGCGGAGCCGGAAAGGATGTTGAGGCTCGGCTGAATAAAGCTCGTCAGGCCTTCGGTATCCTTTCCCCTTTCTGGAGGTTAAGAGAGATCTCCCTTCGCACGAAGCTGAGCAAGCGTCTAATCCGTGTTGTTATATGGTTGTACTACGTGGAAAGTGACCGTTCCAAGAAACTTACCAAGAAACTACAGGCTTTCATGAACCAATGCCTCCGACGCATTTTAGGAATATTCTGGCCAGAAGTGATCTCCAACGACGAACTTTGGAATACAACTAGCCAGACTAAAATAGGTATTGAGATACGAAGGCGGAAGTGGCAGTGGATCGGTCATACTTTGAGGAAACCAGAGCAAAACATCGCCAAACAGGCTCTGGACTATAATCCTCAACGAAGACGTCGGGTTGGTCGACCATATAACACATGGAAGCGAGCAGTTGAGCAGGAGGCGAGAGGAATAAACAAGTACTGGCAACAGCTTAAGGCCGATGCTCAGAATCTCGTCTTGTGGAAGAGAGTTATTTCTGTCCTTTGCACTTATAGGGGGTCTTAACATGAATTTCATATACTATTTCTTATCTCTATTCTTGCAAGTCTGCAATAAATCCAATTCTACAAGTCTGCAATAAGTCCAACTTTGATGACTTTGTTTATACGGGTCAGCATTTTAATGATGAGCAGTGCTTTTGTTTATATGACTTTTTATTTAATGACTAGCAAACGCCCGCGAATCTGTCCGCACAAAAATCGCAATAATAAGCAATTTTTGAGAATGTAGTTTGTAATACAGTATGTATGTATGTATAATCTGCTTACTTTAATGGCTCTTTGAACACAATGTTTTGTATTTTGTTGGAATCAGAACCATAAATTATTAAGAATGATACCATGATACTCGCATTTGAATGGGAGAGGCTCGGGATCAAATCAATCCCGTGACTTGAAATCATATACGTATTGAAGAGCATTAAGGCCATGAGAATAATTATAGCTTGTGCTAATTAAAAAAAAAGCCCATATAAAATAACATCAAGCTTGAAATCGTAACTGGACTACGATTGGGCGTAAAGTCCAATCGTACGATACTATAGATGAAATCGAAATTTTTGTGATATTATAAAATTTTGTATGGGAACTGAGAAACTTAGTGCATTGAATTTAATGAAATTGTGCAATTTGTATGGGAGCTGGTAGAAGGAAAGGGGGATTTTGGTGATATTTCGAGAAACAACTATAATCATCATGCAATTGATATATTTTAAATTTCAGAGACGATCGATTATTATTTTATAGTAATAAAACAGAAGTAAAATTGAATTTAAATACGGGCATAAATAAAAAATAAACAAATAAAACGAAAAGATAAATATAAATTTAAATACGATGAATTCACGGATATTGTACAGAATCCAGATCATATTGCTGAGTTGAGAATCGAAAAGATTTTTAACTGATTATTCGTTCACGTGTTAATTTGAGCCAAGAGAAAACTAAAGAGAGTTAACTTTTTATTAAGAAGTTAATAAAACAAGAAGAATAATTTTGAAATTGGATAGAAATATTGTTTCGCAAGCGAACCGCAATCAGGACGCCTGATTGCGGTTCGCTTGCGCTTGGTCAAGGATCACAAGCAAGTTCGATCATTTAATGGGTACGCGAGCCTTTGTACAACATTACATTAGCGAAGGACTTGAAGAAGGAACTCTGAAGGAGACCCGCGCTGATATTTGTTTGCTGGTTATGAATTTCAATGAAGTCGAATCAGACGCTGTCTAATAATAATAATAATGATTTATTCATCAAAAAAATGATTACTACATTTATCCACAGTTATGCACAGTTGGAAACAATAAAAAAGAATAAAAATAATTAAACAGAATTAGGTACACAAAAATTTAAACTTTTTACAAAATCAAACATTATTAACCTCAAGAAAGCTGACTTTTTACTTGTGGAACACTCATGTGAAAATCCAATTGCGAGAAGAAGTTATTGAAATCTCTTAACATGAATGAAACTGGTTCATAAAACCCGTAGTTCGTGCAATGCTGCGGAATTCTACAAAGCTCATAATTTCGCAAAGGACGACATGGAACGTTGAATTTAATCATCGACAGCAATTTGTCAATTATACCTGAAATAACTTTAAAACCAAAAACAACTCTGGCATGTATGCGCCTTTTCTCAAGGGAATCCACAGACAGCAGATTTAAACGATCAACATATGGCGGTAACCTGAGTGGATCGGACCAGGGAAGGTCTTGAAGGACAAACCTTAAGAACCGACGCTGAACTGCTTCGATCCTATCTATGTGAATGGAATAAAATGGTGACCAGATAGGACTAGCATATTCTAGGATAGATCGGACAAATGCACAATACAACATTTTCGTTGTAAAGAAATCATTGAATTCTTTCGATTGTCTCCTAACAAAACCGAGGATAGCGTTCGCTTTACCAGCAATGTGATTCACGTGATCATCAAAAGTAAAATTACAGTTGAATAGTACGCTCAAATCACGTACTTTGTCAGAACGAAGTTAAGAGCAACATAGTCAAAAAAGTCATTCATATTCTCTTCTTAGAATACGAAACAGCAGTGCACTTATTAATGTTGAGATGTAAATTGTTAAGTAAGCACCAGTCATGAAAACGCAAGATATCACTTTGCAATAATAGACAATCATTACTGCTGGAGATAATCTTAAAAATTTTCGCATCATCGGCATAGGGAAGAATGTTCGATTTAGAGATAAACGAACTCACGTCATTAATAAAGAGAAGGAATAGATGTGGACCCAGATGGCTACCTTGCGGAACGCCTGAAGTATTAAATGTTTCAGAAGATAAGGCTCCACGAAAGTGTACTTTCTGAATGCGATCACTAAGATTCGACTTAATCCAAAGGACGAAAATATCAGGAAAACCAAGCAGGCGGAGATTATGCACAAGAATATTATGGTCAATTTTGTCAAAGGCTTTACTGAAGTCAGTGTATATGCAATCGACCTGCTTCCCGTTTTCGATAGCAGAAAGACGAGAAGTTCGAAAATTCCATAAGATTAGTTACAGAGGATCTGCCTTCGACAAAGCCATGCTGGAATGATCCAATAATCGACTTGGAATGGAAATACATTACATCACAAACAATGGATTCAAATAGCTTAGCAGCACATGGAAGATTCGCTATAGGCCTATAATTACTTACATTGTCTCTTTTACCAGACTTAAGTAAGTGCATTATAGTTGAGTATTTCCATGACATAGGAAAAACTCCACTACGAAGCGATGTATTAAAAAGATACCCAAGGATAGGTAAAAGGGATAAACTACACTTTTTAATCACAGAAGAAGAAACACCATCTGGTCCACTGGAGAAATTAATAGCAAGTTTATCAATGTATTTCAAAATAGTAGATTCGTCAATGAAAAGATCTTTAGAAACCAAGGACGAAGAAGGAAACTTTGACATGTATTGAAAGTTGCCAACGGATGTTAGCGGTGTACTGCAATTTAAGGCGGTCCGGAAATGGTTGGAAAATAAGTTGCTAATTGTAGTAGGATCAGCACTGACTACATCATTAAAAAACATACTGGAAGGATAACCATCCGATTTTTTCTTAGAGTTGACAAAATTCCAGAATTGTTTCGGTTTATTTTCAAAGAAGTTTTTAACAGTAAAAAGGTATTGGTTATATGCAGCTCGAGACTGACTTATAAAACAATTACATAGGTTTATGTAAATTATATAGTCCGTATCACTCCTTGAGAGCGAGTAAGTTTTCCAAGTTTTCGTTTTTTGATTTTTCAAATTAATTAAATCATCGTCAAACCAGGGAAACCTCCTGGTAGGTTTCGAACAAACTACAGGGACACAACGCAGAAAGCAGCCATTTAAAATCGTGTAAAAATTAGAAGTGGCTTTGTCAACATCAGATTCATTCAACACAGACAACCAATCGCAATTGAATATGTCAAGATTTAAAGTTTCAAAATCAGCTTTGGCGAAATTAAAATAATTACTAACAATGTTCGTAAATTCTGTCCGAGAGTTGAATGTTGCGTGAATTGCAGGATGAATTGGCAAGTCAGGCAGCAAAGGGCTGTGACATCTATCAACCGTTGTAAGGCTGGCATCAGATGAGTAGATCAGATCCAAAAATCTACCATGATCGTTCCAAATCGGACACACTTGGAAAAGTCACGTAGCAAGCATGTTGTCCACAAATTGTATTTCATGTCGGGCACAGGAAGAATACGAAGGCGACATACAAACCTCATTATCATCAGAGCGTAGCCACTGTATTTGCGGTAAATTAAAGTCGCCCAGAATTAAAATATCGTCTGATGGATGTAGAAGACCAAGCAAGGTTTCAAACGCATTATAAACCGCATCGTAAACTGATGAAGGTGAAGGCGATCTGATATATACAGTCACGACGTATAGCTTGCGGTTTCCGAGAGTTACAGCTACACACAAGAACTCTAGATTCTCGGTTCCTGGAACATCGACTATCGTAGAAGCAAACCGGCGACGAACGGCGCAGAGAACTCCACCCCCAACCGGTGGATCAAGTAAGTTGGGGTGACGGTCACGACGAAAAACTTCAAAGTCGGAATCGAAAAGCTCAGAATCTTTGAACTGACAGAACAACCATGTCTCGCAAATGCACATGATGTCAAAGGAACAAACAGCAGCGGCGAGATATAGATCCTGAGTTTTCGTACGCATCCCGCTTACGTTGCAGTAAGATATCGAGATAGAGCTTGCCCGTTTTTTGACGATGGATTTTGAGATTGTAAGTGCGAAAGACGATTTCGGGGCAGAAATTCACGGACGATGGCAGATTTCGGCCATAGTTTCGATGACACAACATGGGCACAGCATCCGGTAGAACAACCTTGAATGAAGATATTCGCGCCAATATCGCGAGATATTGGAGTAATCTTCCTGCAGGATACGAAGTTCGGTGATACGTCAACATTTGCACATCGTAAAATACCAAGAATGTTGTCAGCAATTTCTTTCTCCGTGGTGTCAGATGCTAAGCGCGATACAAAAAGTATCTTTGGCTCGCAGCGGCTCGTAAAATATAGCGGAGGTCTTTCGACGAAGCTTCAGGCACAATATCAATCGCAGTAGCTCTACGTTGTGGCGCATTATCAGACTCAAGAATATTCACTAGGTTCGATATATCACATGAGGGGAAGGTAGCGTTGTCATCAGCATGTAGATTCGACCGTGGGTGAACGTCTTTAGGAGATTTAGCAGCCATCAGCAACTGGAACATTAAAAAGATTTTTGGTGACAATTGTGGGATTAATTTTATTTTTATTATTATGTTGTTTTATGTACATACATATATGTATATGTAAAATATCTATTTTTTCTTTAAACAATTTTAGGAGTTATCTTAATTCAAATAAAAGGGGGAGAAAAAGGGATAATGTTTATATTCTATTTTCTAGTGGATTGAACGCGTGCGTACTCAGAATCATCACTTAAAAATTTTTGAATTTTTGAATTTTTATTTTTGTTTTCTCTCTTCCTTTTAATTTTTTTTTTATTTGCACGTTGAGTACACGATTATTGACATATATATTACGTAAGATATATATATATACGTATAATTTTTTTTTATTTAAATAATTAAAATAAGTGATTAATATTAAAATTAAAATTCAGAATTTTCACGTGTTTATTTTTTTATAAATAATAACTCTGTTAAAAAATTTGGTTGGTAATTGGTTTCTCTTTCGTCCCCCTCTCCATCTCCAATCTGGAGAAATCTTTCTTCAACTGTATGGGTTGGGACGCCACGAGGGTCACGGACAATTTACCCATACAGGTGTAGAATTATAGACGTACCCTCCTGAGAAGGTGGTGGAAATTTTAATTCTTATAGAGTATACTGCTTCGCCCTTGGCCCTACATAGTTTCAGACAGTGCAGTAATTAGTAACATTTTATCAACTCCGCATAAAGAAGTTCAAATAGTTATAATTAATTTTAAAATTAAATCTTCTAATTGACAATTCACACATTTTTCATTATATACACTTTAACACAAATCAACAAAACTCAAATAACGAACACGCTAATATCGGTTACAAGCTAAATACGCTTTTAATATTTACATACAATTTTGAAGAGCAATGCCAAAAGGAAAAAAATTCAATATAAAAATAAAAACAACAAACCGCCTTTGAACAAGACTCTAAAGTAAAATATTTACTTGACGATAGAGGATTTTCGCAGTTAAAGCAAAGTACTCGAAAAAAATTGTGTCAATATGTCAACTAAATACGATAGGCCTACATATATTTCTTCAAGTCGAGATTAACTCGGAAAAAAGTTTTTGAACAAAAACACATACTGGCGTGACTATATAAAATGTATCTGTACACATGTAAATTAATTTGTGACCTTGAAAAAATATATAAAATGCGCAGTATACGAAAAGTCCGGTCATAATGCAACCAAAAAAAAAAAAATAATAATAATAATGAAAAGCACCCACTTAGCAACTTTCTTAGAACATTCGATGCAATGACATCATGACCGTAATTTTCTTAGAAATACAAAAATACTGCAAAATACGAAAAGACTGCAAAATACAAAAATAAATATAATCCAAGAAAAAAAACAAAAATGTCATTTAATATGCAAAGGCGCATCAAACGCAATCTAATCTTTCGCAACGCCCCAGCTTGGACCAAATTGCAGTAAAAAAATGGGGCCGAAAGATATTTTCTTCTTCAAAATAAGCCTCGGTCAAAAACATGCATAAAATTCGCGGTATTAATCAAAAATCCTATGAACTTTGCAATTTGCGATATCGTGCATGCGCCAAAATTCAAGCGCAATGCCATCGAGTACGCTGACCACCAAACGCTCACGGTGGTGCCAAATTACTAATTATTATTATTTAATTATTTTTTTTTATGTTATTTCGTTTTTGCATATCGCATTCTCACATTAGATATAACCAGAACCCGCATCTAACATTGAAATTGAAACCGCATTTTTTTCCGCTCGCACTCTAATGCTTGCGCGCATTTTGAGTCAACGACCGATATTTCGTTTGGCAGTACCTCCCACCGCCCAAACACCCGCTCGCCTATAAGCTGCAAGGTAAAATGCTTTTTTCGCTTTTTTTTTTAGTCATAATCAAAATAAGCTACACTACACATTAGCGAATTTGTTTTTTTTTTTCGCTCGTTATAACTCATATTGACGAATCCATAAAGAAATACTCGCAAACAGGGTGGAGTATGAAACTGCAAAAGTTAAGTGTGTTTTGGCATTAAAAATAGAATAAAACTATGCTTGCAGAAAAAAATAAAAGTATTTTCTAAGTAATGGTACAGTGAGATAGAAAACGACGACATATTCGTAAAAAAAAAAAGTTCAAGTTCATTGCACTTGCTATCTGAATTTCGTGGTCATTACCGAAGCGCATGCTTAAGTGATTTGCAACAATTTTGACAAAAGTTGAGTCAGTTGTTGTGTGAGTGATTGCTCAAGCGGAAGGGGTTGGAACTTTTGGAGGTTTGGGAATATGCAAAGAATACAAAAACGGTTGGTGGTGTGGAAAAATGATTAATTTTATCGTTATGTGAACTAAAATAGAAAAATGTGTAATTGGATTGAACTAAAAATCTAGTTTAAACTGGGAAATGGCAGCATACTACAGATTTGCATTTTTGCTTCAAATTTATTGTACTTTTGAGAGAGTAAAAAAAAATTATTGCCAATCAGCTGGAGAACACGAAATGTATTGCAATTTGACCATTGTGTGTCGTGTACCATTGATTAGAGTGGGTAATGGGAGTACAAAAATGAAAAGGTTTCGCAGCGAACTATCCAGCGTAGATGGGCTGAAGAGCATGTCATAGCCAAAAGACCTACGAAGAAACCAAGACTGACACCCGCCATGATAAAAAAAACGTTTTGAAGGAGCTAAAAAGTACAAGCATTTCACCATTAAAGATTAGCAACGGGTAAATTATAGTTAAGTATCTATAGAAGTGTCAACTCTCATAAAATTTAAGAAGTTACAATAGGCTGGTCATGTGGAGCGTATGGATGACGGAAGAATTCCCAAACGCACACTAAAAAGGAAAGTCAACAGACAAAGACCGGTCGGAAAACCCCGGAAACGCCGGGAGGATGCGATTGACGCAGACAGCGAATCACTGCTAAGATTTTCTACCTGGAGGACGCGCTCACTGAACCGAGATGGATGGAGGCAAAGTATTCAGGAGGCCGAAGTCCGATTTGGTCTAAAGCGCCATCGTAAGTAAGTAAGTAAGTAAGTAAGTAAATTATAGTTAAGTGGTTTTATTTTGCTAAACTTTCACCGGGAAATTTTAAATATTGAGTTCTTCCTTCTGTTTTTGAGGTATGTTTTTCGGATGAATCCATTTTTCAGGTTATGGCTGAAAAAATGAAATTTGCGAGACGACGCCCGGGAGAAAAATTTCTTTCGGAGTGCATTGTACCCACAATTAAACATTCCCCGTCAGTCATGGTTTAGTCTGTGATCAGCGCCAAGGGGCCGGGACCTCTGCATATTGTAGAAGGCACCCTTAAAGCCGATCAGTACCAACGAGTGTTGAGCAAGCAGCTGAAACTTGCTTAAGGAAAATGAATTATGCACGATGGAGCGCCGTGCCATAAAGCCAGAGTTATAACACAGTTTTTGGCTGAAAATAATGATACGGTCCTTGATTGGCCGGGAAATTCGCCGGACATGAACCCTATCGAAAATGTTTGGAGGCTTATCAAAATTGAAGTAAGTAATACCGCACCTAATACGAAAAAAGAACTATTAGAGGTAGAGATGGTATGCTATTTCACATACCTGCGATTTTTTCACTGCTATTTGAAAAGAGCAATCGCATATTGCGATTCAAAATTTAAAAGAGCTGCGATTAGAAGAGCAGAGCAAATGCATACTGCTTACGTTCTATCACCAATAAAATTGCCGCAATGATCATCGCTACAAATTCCAGAGTTTTTGTTCGCACTCGCATATTAGTCCCCCCACGTATTCCACATCGATCGCTAAGCAAATCGTAATTTTCCTACATCTATCAATCAGGCAAGACTCAATCTCATAGCTCAGCATAGTGAACACGTCCCCCATTTCCCCCTGGGAATGAAAAGGTTTTCCAATGTACGAAAATACGATCGAGCGCAATCGAGTCAGGATGGCAAAAAAGTCAATCGCATTTCATATACACAAGCCAGACAAAAAAAACACCACCCAGTCATCGATCACATGGCATATATACAACCGCATCGCATATATACAAATACAAGCCAAATAACAAAAAAAAATAAACCGGTCATAGAAAACCAAAACAAAAGGGTCTTTTGTTTTCGTTTTTTACACGACACTACCTACACAATGAACAACGTAAAGCTCTTATCAGATCCCGAAACCCATGGAAGTCGAATTTTACCCAAGTCCCACCGCTAAATATCAATCGCGCGAAGAAAGAGCTTGAACGTCGTTATTCCGATTGCTCTTTCGTTGCTGTTATATCGCTTGAACGTTGTTATTCCGATTGCTCTCGAATGCTCTTTCGTTGCTGTTATATCGCTTGAACGTTGTTATTCCGATTGCTCTCGACTGCTCTCGATTGCTCTTTCGTTGCTGTTATATCGCTTGCGATCAGCGATACATCAGCTCTGTGATATTAAACCTATATTTGGTGATTGATATTGACACTGAGAACACGAGCAGTGTCTGCTCTCAGTGATGTTGCTTTAGACTAATGAATGAATGAATTGGAGCTATGTAGATGAAACGATTGCGATTTGATAAGGAATTTGTTTAGCGATATTTTGATCGGTGGGATCTGATCTGATAGGTAAGGTGTGGAACGTCCGAAGTGGTCAATGATGCGCTTTGCTAGAGTTTTTTTGGCGGATTTTGTTCTGAGTTTCGATCTGGTCGGTTGGTAGGACATGTTGCGGTTATTGCAAGTTTCGCCGATTTATGTTGCAGTCCACCGTGTCGATAAGGGCTTTACGTTTTTCATGATGAAGTTGCTTGTGTGACGTGATGTGTGAAAAAAGTAAATATGTAGTAGACCCTTTTGGTTTGGTTTTCTATGACTGGGTGTTTTTTTTTATTTGGTTATATGCGATGCGATCGATGACCGGGTGTTTTTTTTATTTGACTTGTGTATATGAAATGCGATTGACATTTTTGCCATCCTGACTCGATTACGCTCGATCGTTTTTTCGTACATTGGATAATAGTAAAAGAAAACCTTTTCATTCCCAGGGGGAAATGGGGGAAGTGTTCACTATGCGCACTGAGCTGGTGGTACTGAGAGGGTCTGCCTGATTGTTAGATGCAGGATTTCGCAGAAAATTACTATTTTTTTTTTTAATTGCGCACTAGCATGGGAGGTGGAAAAATCACTGCTATTGGAAGAGCTGCTCTTTTTCACAGATATTGAACAAGAGCAATCGCAGTGGATCACTGCGATTGGAAAAAAGCAGATTTTGCCATCCCTAATTAGAGGTGCTAACAAAGATTTGGAACCATAACCCAAACATTGAAAACTGTATTAACAGTATGCCTCGTCGTATAGACGCACTACTGGGTGTCAAGGGCAGGCATACGAAATATTAAGTATAACCATGTTTTTTTTTTTTTAGTTTAAAAAATTCTTATTAAATAAGTTTTGTTTTGCATTTCATTTCCTAAGAGACAGGGAAAGTGATTAATTAAAAATAACGGCAAATTATTGTAAACACTTTAAGTTACCATAACTTAAAACGAAAAAAAAGCTATTTTGCTAATGGGTCTAATAATTTTGCAAGGTACTGTAAGCCGTGGTGTCTAGATAGCTCAGTGGTCAGCATGGTCTCTTTGCAACTTGAAATCCCCCGGTTCTTCATACAAATGTTTGGTTTCGAGAATGTAAAATACACCGAATTTTATGAAAATTCTTATGCAACTTTGTCTATGAAACTGACATTCTATACAGAGAATATTGGACGTGACTCAAGCAATTAATTAAAAAGTTATTAGCATCCACCCACCTTACTATCACCTCTCTCGTCCGTTGCATAAACGAATAAAATATTGACTACGATTTATAACTGGAGCTATTATCGTATTCGCAATAAAGTGTTAAATTAATATCAGTCCTGCCCTAAAGGAGTTCCACTTGTCAAAGGGGGTTCCACTTAGTCTTCCTTATCCACTCTAATCTGCATTTTGATCATGCATCCTCAACTTGTCCCAAAAATAATAAAGTTGCGCCCGACTTGTTGGCAGTTTATTTTTATTAATGACTATAAGTTAGAGATTGGCTTTATTTGGGCAATAATTAAGCATAAACACTCGTCTCAGTCTGTCTATTTTTCCGGCTTTCACGCAAAAACGGCTGAACCAATTGTAATGAAACTTTCAAAGTTTATTAGGTATGCCTCGAGATGTAATCTGCATTTGGTCTTATTTTAATAACTCCACGTCTTCTACCACCTTCCATACAAAATGGCTCATATTCAAAAATATATGGTAATAAAATTTTCTTGAAAAACATAGGAGCGAATAATTTGAAATTTATAAAATATTATTTTTACCATAAATCTGATTTATGGTGTACAAATTATTTGAATCGTACCACTCCTTCCTCCACCTCCTATACAATCTGCACTTTTTCATTAAATACTATAAACCAATTTGATCAGTACATATACATTTATCGAGCTCTAACTTTGTTCTAAATTTTTAATTGGTACTACTATTAATATCGAGGATAAGTAAGCCAATTAGCTTCTGCCCTTCTACCCCCTCTCGTATAATGTGACGCAATATCACATCTTTTCAAAAATTCGATTTTCTTGAAAAGTATGAAAGCTACTGATTTGATTTTTAAAATATATCAAGAACACTATCCTTAAACCTGAAGAACAGCCCCGGAAAGATGGACTCAACGGCAACGACCCCGTAAACGGAAAATGGACTACTCTATTGGATCTTGGAATGTTCGATCCATATTTAGGACAGGAGCTCTGAAAGAGTTCCTCAAAGAAATGGCAAAAGACAACATCAACATAACTGCCATCCAAGAAACGAAATGGCTCGGTAACAAAATCATGGACATGTGATCACACACAATCTATCTCAGTGGAAAATTGTCGGGAAGCAGAGAGTTTGGAGTCGCCTTTGTCTTTGACAAAAAAAACAGGAGGTCACGAGTTTCAAACCAGTAAGTGAAAGATTGTGTGCAATCCGAATAAAGACTAAATTTTTCAACACTTGGTTGATCAACGTTCACGCACCAACAGAAGACAAGGACGATATAACTAAAGACGAATTTTGTGCCACCCTAGAGACAACCTATGACTCACTGCCGTCGCATTACCTAAAAATTGTCTTAGGGGATTTTAATGCAAAAGTTGGAAAGGAGGAGGCTCATAAAGGAACAACTGGAGGGCACAGTCTCCATGAAAAGATACAATAAACTGCCAACAAGTCGAGCGAAGCTTTATTATTCTTGGGACAAGTTGAGGATGCGTGGGAAGTCAATATGCAGGTTAGTGTGGTTAGAGGAAACTAAATGAAAGGTGGTTAATGGGCAGGGTTATTGTCAATTTATACCTCCAGTACATTCAATAAATATTTCATTCGCTTATTTATGCAAATTTGGGTTTTTTCTTTGCACTCTCCCTGACCCTCCTCCTTACAGTAATTAGCCTCCCTCTTGCTGATTCTAGTTGATATGTACGCCACCTTAATAGTCCCAAAATATGAATTCTTTATGGTAAGTAATTTCGAAGATACAATCATTTGAAAAAAAAAAAAAAAAAAAATCGGCTAACAATTTGTTTTTAACCCCCCCCCCCCCCCCTGTGCGACCCCAATAGATAAAAAAATTAAATTATTTTTAAAGTTTGTTACACAGCTCTCTCTATACTTATACGTCCTTTCATCGGACACCCCCCAAAATTTAGATAATGGAGCTCATTTACCCAATTAGCAATCGACCCAAGAACGAACATTCTACCTTTAACGTTTTCGGAGCTACGAGTATGAGTCCATATGTACGGCGTTCGGTGGGACGGATTTTTGTTTTTGAATTTTTAAGCTTTTTCGGTCATTAAACGCGAAAAAACAAAATTTTAGGGTAGCAAATTGTTTTTTCAAAGTGATTACAATACTTTATTATTAAAATAATAAAGTAAAATTGTGAACCCAGATAGAAAGATCTTCAAAAGAATTCTCAAGCGTACTAACATTTGAGTTACATGGAATGTAGACACAAAAAATATTATACGATAGTTTAACTTTCACGAAAATACTTTCGATGGGATGAGAATCAAAAACCGGACAACGAAAGGACCGTAAGTCATTTTTTACAGCAATAAGGACTCCACCTCCACCCTTTTTTTATAGATCGCGTCAAATTACGGTCATTTCAGTGAGCTACATATGTATAAGTATGAAAGAATTTCTGAGTCTATAATGAAAGGAATTAGTGGTGATTCAGTAATACAGACAGTATCTGTAAAATCTTCTATTATAGAACAATAAAAGACGGACAACTTGGACCTTAGGCTAAGTACATTTTGATAAAAAAAACATTTAAAGTACGTTTAGAACAATTAGAATTAAATTGATTGGTTTTGACCATGTATTAAACGAAAATTTTTGACACTATTAACAATCCTTAGATGCTCGAATTATTTACATGTAATGCAAACAGGCCAGAATCCATCAGACAATAAGCGGTGAAGATATTCTTGTGAAGCAAGGAGCTTAAGCGAAACGAAGTTAAGATTTCAATAATTGCAGATTTCTTTGTAAGCCGAAAACAAACGCATTGAAGTTCTTTAAGTTCAATTTTAGCCGCAGGTAAACCAACACAGTGTCGACGGAAGTATGCTTGTGGCATTTAGATATGCACAACCAATCTTCCTTCTGAGGGGCAGCAATTATGTAATACCGAAGGCGGACTATTGGCATCAGATTGAATGTCTGTCTGCTGTTGCTGTTGGTCCCTTAGTTATAACAAGTGATTATTTAAAAAAAAAACTAACCGGATATGTTATTCCACTTAACAGGAAATTTTTGGCCGTTATTCGAGTTGCTCGGCAACAATGTTAACATTAAAGCGTTGCCAACACAACAATGAATAAGAAAACCACATAATCCATAAAATTAGTTGTAATATATCTTATCCAAAGTAAAATGAATGTTTGCTGCCAATGGGTCTAATAATTTGGCAAGGTACTGTAGTAGGTTTTTAGCGTTGCAGCTATAAGCCGCTACACTCTAACTTGATTCTGGCGGATCTGTATGCCACCTTAATGCTCCCAAAATATAAATTGTTCATGGTAAGTAATTTCGAAGAGATAATCATTTAAAAAAAAATCGGCCGACAATTTGCCTTTAGCTCCCGTCTCACTTTTCGGACACCAGTGGATAAAAAATTTAATTCTTTTTATAGTTTGAATCACAAATCCCTCCTATATGTGTTAGTTTTCAGCTTTCTAGCTAGAACCATGGTTGAGATAATCGAATTCGTAGTTTTCGATTTCACCGAAGACACTGCTCGTGCTCTCAGTGTCAATATCAATCACCAAATTGGGATAGCTTATATGATTGATAGACTTTAATATCACAGAGCTGATATATCGCTGATCGCAAGCGATATAACAGGAACAAAAGAGCAATCGGAATAACAACGTTCAAGCTCTTTCTTCGCGCGATTGATATTTAGCGGTGGGACTTGGGTAAAATTCGACTTCCATAGGTTTCGGGATCTGATAAGAGCTTTACGTTGTTCATGATGAAATTGCTTGTGTGTAAAAAAAAGGAAACAAAAGACCCTTTTGGTTTGGTTTTCTATGACCGGTTTTTTTTTTTTGCTTGTATATATGCCATGCGACCGATGACCGTTTTTTTTTTTTTATTATTTGGCTTGTATGCGATCGATGACCGGGTGTTTTTTTTTATTTGGCTTGTGTATATGAAATGCGATTGACATTTTTGCCATCCTGACTCGATTGCTTTGGATAGTAAAAGAAAACCTCTCCATTCCCAGGGGGAAATGGGAGAAGTGTTCACTATGCTGAGCTATGAGATTGAGTCTGCCTGATTGATAGATGTAGGAAAATTACGATTTGCTTAGCGATCGATGAGGTGGAACGTGCGATGCAAAGTGTTCAATGGGGTACGCTTTCTGGGCAAATAGAATTACTCTATTGAACCAAACGAGTTTGTTTGACGAGCTTTATTCTGAGCTACGATCTCGTCGGGGTTACGTGGAATGCGTGAGTTGCGGGACTAATGTGCGAGTGTGAACAAAAACTCTGGGATTTGTAGCGATGATCATTGCGGCAATTTTATTGGTGATAGAACGTAAGCAGTATGCATTTGCTCTGCTCTTCTAATCGCAGCTCTTTTAAATTTTCAGTCGCAGTATGCGATTGCTCTTTTCAAATAGCAGTGAAAAAATCGCAGGTATGTGAAATAGCATACCATCTCTAATCATAACACCGCAGTATGGCAGTATCACGATATCGTAACAACGCAACATCGCAGTATGGCAATATCCCCATATCGTAGCACTACCATCTATAAAAGCAACAGCAGTGTACCGGACAATCATTCTAATTTATTACATATCTGCATCCGTAAGGCTTTTGAATAGAATCTTTCCGCGATGTCTCTGCATCCTTATCGCGTCTAAGGCTCTTGGAAGACACGACGAACAAAACATACCTCTTGTCCTGTAATACTATCTATTTAAAAAACTAATAAATATATATGTCTACATCTTCTACAATGGCGCTACAGCCCAAATCGGACCTTGGCCTCCTGATATTCAGGTTCCTTAACATTTTTCATTACATATTGTGGAAGGGTTGTTAGCCCTTTGCACAACCCTCTTTCTACGAATTTTTCATTTTCTTAGATTGAGGTGACCAAGGTATATCCTAGCAGGCAATGTACCGGAATTATATATTGCGCCGACCGGGATTTGAACTCACGACCTTCGCATTACAAGACCAACACACTACCTACTAGGCTATACCTAAGCTTAATAAAAAATATATATATGTACATATATATAAATATTGTCATCCTCTGTCTTACATCCTGAACCCCTTAAACAAAAGTATCAAATAAATTATTCACTATGCTGGGTATATCTGGGCTTCCTGAACCTGCGAAAGTGAAAACCATAAAACACGTAAACGATGATATAGGGTTGAGCGAAGTTCAACCCTGCCAAAATAACTTACAAATAAATGTTACGGAACCTGAAGATCAGTAGTTCGAGGCCCGATTTAGGCTGTACTGCCCTTGAAGAAAAATACAGATCTATTAGCGGCTTATGAACGCACATGCATATTAGTTGATAAATACCATGCATACGAAAAGCTCAAATCTGTGAAACTGCTACTTCTTAGATAGTGGGAGAGCTGAAACTTTACTCATCACAATTTAAAAAAAAATGTAAACTGCAAACTTATTAGCATCAAATACCTAACAAAGTAAGCAAGGCTTAAAAAACTGGCCCCAAGTGCCTCTAGTTATTTACATGGAAATAATAATAATTCGGTTTTTTTTTCTGCATAGAAGCACGCGAAGTTCGACCATCTAAGATTCAGCTACAACGTCTTACGAAATGCTGTCCAATCTTTTAGTTACTTATATGCTCGCCCATTCATTCTATGGCACGGCTGTCCAATTGGCACTATGAACACTTTGAAATAAATTACTGAATGTAGTAAAAATAAAACCAACAACAAATTTCATATGTGCGGAAATTAATGCGTATGTAACGATGCGTAATCTTATCTTAAAATATATAATATGTTTTTATTATATACATTTTTTGTTAATAATAATTCTTTTCAATTTGTGTGTGCGCTAGAGTACCAAAAAAAAACCAAAAACAAAAAAGCTTTGTCCGTTGAATGACTTTTCTGATATTGAAGAGTTCTTCAAATGCACGGTATTTTTGAGTGCATGATATTTTTGAATGCGCGCAAATGCGTTAGCTGCGGCGTCAATCGTTGCCAGGTCTAGGTCATGTGATACGAGCAGAATTTTCTGCAACAAATTTTTTTAATTTGTGGCGAAAGTCAATCGCATCGCCCCAAAAACACCCACCAGATAGTCCTATTTTCGTTTCTATAATGGGGCATTTAAGTGTATGTGTGTGTGCGCGCAGCAGAGATAGAGATAATTTAACAAATTTGAATTATTAGATAGAGATTCTTTTTAAATGTCGCAGGTTAATTTGATTGGATGAATATTAATAATATTGAAATGAGAATTGTTCTTATGAAATTAAAATTAAATGAGACTAATGCTCAAAAATTCAATTAATTCTAGGTATTGAGCATTAGGGTTACTCTCTGAAGAAGAAATAACAAGGGCACCTGGTAATAGAGGGTAATCAGCTTTTTCGTTAAATTTGAAAAAGCGATCACAATTTTCCATCATGCAATAATTAAGAAAATGTGGTTGCGAATCGTTCATTCGTAAAACTTACCAAATTATTAATAATAACAATAATTATTTCATCACTTAAAAATGCTACAAAAAAAAGATATTTGCGAGATAAAACCTCTAAAAAGTTACAGGGACACATTGCACGCATCCATATGAAAATAATAAGCGCCCACTTTGTCAGATTGACCTAACTCTTTGAGGTGCCTTGTTCTTTCTTCTCCATAGTGTAACTCTATTGTACATCCAATAGTAGAAAGATATTTGAACCAGGATTACACAAACTCTAATTAACTTATTTAACACGCGAAAACATCTATTCTACAATCCAATTATTATTAATATTAGTCAAAACATTTAATAATAACAATAATATTCGTTTATTTATCTACTACCTAAATACTACAAATAATACAAAAAAAAATTAATAAAACCTAACTATAAAACAATGAAAATCAAAATAACAAGTAAAAAGTTAATTAAAAAAAAATAAAATAAAAAAATACAATAGATAACAGTCAAGAATAATAAAAAATAAACAAATAGTGTAAAAACTAAAAGAAAAAACAAACATAACAGGAGTACGATTGGGCATAAAGCCCAATCGTGCGATACTCTAGATGAAAGAGAAATTTTTGTATCTTAAGAAATTTTGTAGGGAAAGTGGTAGAGGGGGTGACGACATTGAACTAATTTTTTCACATGACGGTAAGGTTGCTATCAAAATGTTTTATACAAAATTTAGGATTTAAAAATTTAATAGGTACTGAGAAAATTAGTGTATTGGATGTAGTGAAGTAGTGCAATTTGTATGGGAGGTGATAGAAGGAGGGGCGAGTTTTTAATTACTTTTCAGAAATAACTATAAATATCATGCTTTTGACATGTCTTAAATTGCAGATCAGTAGTATTTATACTTTTCATGAAAATCGACTTTTTATAAAGTTGTGAAATTGTGTCATTTTGTATGGGAGGGGGTAGAAGGGGTAAAGCTAATCGCCTAATTTTTTTTTGGTTTTACTAATAATTCCAAATAAATATTTAGTACACAATTTCAGCTCGGTCAATTTTATACGCACTGAGTAAATTGGCTTAGAGCATTTCATGAAAAAGTGCAGTTTGTATGGGAGGTGGTGGAAGGAGGGAGAAGACACAAATTATTTTTATAGAGTAGATTGGAATCATCATAAAAGTTTTATGTTCCAAATTTCAAATCAATGTCATTTGTACTTTTCGAGCAAATCCGTTTATTGTCAGATTGCGAAATTGTGTCATTTTGTATGGGACGGGGTAGAAGGGGTGGAGCGATTTGGCTCGTTCACGAACTTGACCTTACTTTTTTGTTAAAAACAACGTATACAAAATTTAGCTCAACGCGTTCTCAAGCTAGAGAGGACACGGACGGACAGACAGACGGACAGAAAGACAGACGGACGGACGGACGGACGGACGGACGGACATCCGGTTTTGAGATTTTTGAGTGATTATATGAACTTCTGTATCATTCATTTTTTTCTCCGAGCCTTATTTCTTGGCGTTACAAACTTTGTGGCAAACTTATAATACTCTCAGATTTCATCTAGAGTATAAAAATAATAAAAGAAAAACAAGATAAAATAACAAATAAACAGTAAATAGGAAAACTATAAAATAAAAATGTAATTCATCGTCAAGAGAGCAGATTTTTGATTTGGGTGGGATTCATGTAAAAATCCAACTGTGAGAAGTGTTGAAAGAAAAGTCTGATCAATCAATCAATCAATCAAATTCCTGTTAAGATCCCCTATAGGGGAATAGGACAGAAACAACTCTCTTCCACAAAGCGCGATCCTAAGCATCGGCCTTAAGCTGTTGCCAGGACTAGTTTATTCCTCTGGCCTCCTGCTCAGCTGCTCGTTTCCATGTGTTACATGGTCGACCAACCCGACGTCTTCCTTGAGGATTATAATCCAGAGCCTGTTTGGCGATGTTTCGCTCTGGTTTCCTCAAAGTACGACCGATTCACTGCCACTTCCGCCTTTGAATCTCAATACCTATTTTAGTCTGGCCAGTTGTACTCCAAAGTTCGTAGTTGGAGATCACTTCTGGCCAGAATATTCCTAAAATGCGTCGGAGGCATTGGTTCACGAAAGTCTGTAGTTTCTTGGTAAGTCGTACGGTCAATTTCACGTAGTACAACCATATCACAACACGGATTTGACGCATGCGTCAAATACTAGCAGCTTCGTGCGAAGGGAGATCTCTCTTAACCTCCAGAAATGGGAAAGGATACCCAAGGCCTGACGAGCTTTATTTAGCCGAACCACAACATCCTTTTCGGCTTCGCCCTCCATGCTGACAATGCTTCCGAGAAAGCAAAAATTTTGCACCTCTTCCACATCCTGTCCGTTAAGAACAATCGGTGTGCTTACGTTCGAACTCATGTGCATGTACTTGGTTTTACGCACATTTATTTTCAGTCCCGCCTATTTGCATTTAGAATGCAACGAGCGAACATTTGACTCTAAGTCCGAACGGTTATGTGCAAGCAAACACACGTGATCAGCATAATCAAGGTAACTTAAAATGTTAAATAGTCTCCATTGAAGACCTTTACCTTCCCCACCTTCCAGTGCAGCTTTCAAGATGTCATTTATTACTACCAGAAACAGGGCTGATGATAATATGCAGCCTTGTCTGACACCTGTTCCCACAAGCAAGCTTCCGGACAGCTCTCCTCTATGCAAGACACCGTGCATCTTCGTAGGATTCTTGAGATGTAGGGACGAACCCATTTTGGCTGACTGCTCTAATATTATCAGCAGGGTATTTGTGTGGTCGGTACAAGACGACCCTTTACGGAATCCAGCTTGATAAACTTCGAGAGTGCTCTCGACAACTTCTTTAATCCTATTGAGAATTACCTTAGCCATAATTTTTGATACGGCAGTAAGTAGACACATACCACGCCAATTGCCACAATCCCGAAGGTCGCCCTTCTTCGGAATTTTCACAATGACGCCCTCCTTCTATTCAGTCGGATATCTTTCTTCAGTCCACACCTCAGTAAAGAGTGGGAGGAGTATATCGGCTGTTATTTTCGGGTCCGATTTGAGGAGTTCGGTTAGTAGTCCGTCTATACCTGGTGCTTTCCTTCCCGCCATTAACCGAATGGCGGAAACTATCTCTTCCTTATCTGGGAGATCGTCCCTAATAGAGGATTGATGCGGTTGGATGTTTCTGGAATATCTTCCTCTGACAAGATGTTTAAAATATCAGAGAGGTATTCCTTCCATCGCCGCAACTGGTGTTCACTCATATTAAGGAGAGTTCCGTTGACATCTCTCATCAGGTGGTTGGTGGTGAAATTCCTCTTCGTCAACTGTTTCATGATTTTGAATAGTGAACCCATATCCCCAAGGTAAGCCTTGTTTGCCAGATCTTCAATGGCCTTTCTCTTGTCGCGTCTAACAGCCTTTATAAGCTGTATATGAGCATCGCGGTAGTTCTGCCTCAGGTCGGGCGTTCGTTGGTTGACATTGGGTTGAGAGATGATTGCCAATTTGGCTTTTATCCGATTGCCAAACTTGTCCCATGTGTCTTGCGACATCCAGGGTTTCTCACCGCTTTGCACATATCCCACATATTCCTCAGCACTAGTTAGAAAAGTGTTTCTGGTTGCTTCCCAATTGGCGTTTATTGTGCGCCTTTCATATTCACCCAATGTGGATAACTTTTCGCGTAGAATAGTGGTGTATTCGCGTTTTTTTGTTAGGATCTCTGAGCTTATCCACATTAAACTTGCGCTTCATTTGAAGAATTTGTGGTCGTCGGATAGCTGCTGTACACAATCTCAAGCAGGCAACCATCAAGTGGTGATCGCTCCCCACGTCAGCTCCGCTTTTCGATCGCACATCGAGGAAACGTCTTCTCCATCGACGACTTATAGCCAAATGATCGATCTGGTTCTGAGTAACACCATCAGAGGAAACCCAAGATGTTTTATGATGACTCTCCCTCCGATGACCATTTGCCGAGTACTACAAAACTCCACAAATAATTCGCCGTTTTCGGGTATCTTAATTCAAGGTCGTAACGCGTCGACCCAAAGGTCGCCATGCCTCCCCGTGACGTGTTCTAGTCCAGTGTTGTCTGATCCAACCTTCTTCTTCTTCTACAATGGCGCTATAGCCCAAATCGGACCTTGGCCTCCTGACATTCAGGTTCCTTAACATTTTTAATTACTTATTGTGGAAGGGTTGTTAGCCCTTCGGGCAACCCTCTATCTACGAATTGTTTTTTTTTTTTCGTAGATTGAGGTGACCAAGTTATATCCAAGCAGGCAATGTGCTGGAATCATATATTGCGTCGACCGAGAGTTGAACTCACGACCTTCGCATTACAAGACCAACACGCTACCCACTAGGCTACACCCTAGCTTTGTGATTCAACCTGGGCGTTCATATCTCCTGAGATGATAATAATATCACCTCTTGGAACACGTTCGAAGGTGGCACTCAGTTGGCTATAAAACTCCTCTTTGTCACCAGATGTTGCGGTATTAGTTGGTGCATAGCACTGCAGAATTGTGACGTTTCTGACACTGGTCCTGAGCCTTACAACGATAATCCTATCCGAGATTGGTTCCCAGCTAATGAGACTGTTTCTCACTCGCGGTGTAAGGACGAACGGCACGCCATTTTTGACTTCCCTTTCAGGGCCAATGTACAGAATAGTGTTTCCGCTGGGGGTTCATTCTTCTCCTGATCCTGTCCATCTGACCTCGCTCAAGCCCAAGATTTGGATGTTATAGTGCTCCATTTCACGGTCGATCACTGATACGTGGTGCAAGGACCGAGAAACCCCAGCTCTTCCACCGTCATTCAATGTTCGAACGTTCCAAAAGCCTATCATAGTCCGTTTTTGAATGCCAAAGTCGTTACCGTAGAATCAGTCCGTATCCGAGGCGCTGTATCCGTTTCTGGTATCAGTTAGGTCTTAAGATCACGTGTGATAAGCCCATGATCCAGTGAGTGTCCATTTGCCATTTTTAGGGCAAGCAGGTCTGGCTGTGGGGGAATTCTACAGCCCCCATCCCACAGGGGGATAGTTAGCTCAGGTCTGTGGAGTCGCTAGTCTCCAAAGACAGTTGCAGGAACTGGTAAAACCTCTTCCTACAACTACCTCCTTACGGGTGAAAGTCTGAGCATAGATGAAATTGGTTCATGAAAACCATAACTGGTGCAATGCTGTGGAACTCTACAAAATTCATATTTCTCAGGGCACGATGCGGGGGCATTGAAATTAATTGAATCCAACAATTGGTTAGAGTCGATAACTCCAGTTATAACTTTAAAAGCGAAAACCACTCTTGCGTGCACACGTCTGTTCTCCAAGGAGTCCAACGAAAGAAGATTCAAACGATGAACGTAAGATGGAAGCCTCAGCGGATATGATCACGGAAGGCCACGAAGGGCAAATCTTAAAAAATTACGCTGCATAGATTCGATTCTAGGTATGTGAACAGAATAAAATGGAGACCAGACAGGACCCAAATACGACAGAACAGAACGGACAAAGACACAGTACAAAATTTTAGTAATGAATGGATCATTGAACAAAACCAAGTATAGTGCTAGCTTTACTGGCAATATGATCAACGTGGTCGTCGGAGGTGAGAGTGTTATTAAATGAACCCCCAAATCCTGTATATTATCAGAACGAAGTAGAGCGGTTCCATCTACAACATAGTCAAATAGAATTGGTATTCTAATTATAAAATAGGAAACAGAAGTGCATTGCTAATATTAAGAGGTAAGTTATTTAGCACACACCAGTTATAAAAACTCGTAAGGTCACTCTGCAAAGATAAGCAATCATTGTGATTAGATATAGTTTCATATATCTTTGCGTCGTCAGCATAGAGAAGAATGTTCGAGTCAACAGTAAATGCATTCACGTCATTAATAAACAACAAAAATAGCAGTGGCCCAAGATGACTACCTTGAGGAACATCGGAAATGTTGTAAATCTCAGATTGAACACTATTAGTAAGACTTACTTAACACCTTTGAACGAAGTGTCATAAGAAGAAACCTTATACCGAGTAGCGAATACGTTACAACGCAGAATTGTATACCCTCTTCGAGAATCGAAAAATGTCAACCCTCATAAAATTCAAAATGCTACAATGAGCTGATGGTGGAGAGAGAATTCCAAACGCACAGTAAAGAGGAAAGTCAACGGACAGAGACTAGTTGGAAAACCGCGAAAGCTTTCGTCTTCTACTTCTAAAATGGCGCTACACCCCAAATCGGGCCTTGGCTTGCTGACCTTGAGGTTCCTTAACATATTTTTCATTATTTGTTGTTGAAGGTTTGTTAGACCTTCGCGCAACCCTCTATCTACGAATTTTTCATTTTTCGTAAATTGAGGTGACCAAGGTATACCCAAGCAGGCGCAGTGTGGAATTATGCGTCGACTGGCATTTGAACTCACGACCTTGGCATTGTAGACCAACATGCTAGCCGCTAGGCTACACCCAACACGAAAACCTTTGTAGGATTCTATTTACGCAGACAGCAAATCACTTCTAAAATTTTCAAACTGGAGGATGCAGTCAGTAAATCGCAAAGGATGGAGTTGAAACATAGTTCAATTTAGGCTAAAGCACCAATGTTACTTACACTTACAGGTTCTACTCCCTTCACTACGTCAATTCAATTATTTAACTTTCAAAAATTCAATGGACACATTTACAACATAGTTACCATGAATGCAAGTTAATGTTGGGGTCACAGATAACAGCTCCGCTTGTGCGGATCTATGCAAAATTCATTGAAATTATAATGACACCATTATGCATTTATTTTTCCCTACTTCCCTCAAAAAATCACTTTTCGATTGCATAAATTCAATAACAAAATTGAAAATAACAAAAGTTCTTAGTTGCTCCTATGTAAGCGCTACTTACCGAAAATTCTTTTGGGATAATCCTTATCTTAAAATCTTTTGTTATTTCACCAAAAACCTTGGCCAGAAGATTACCAGATTTTTTACATTCACAAAGACGGTAGACTCAAACGAACACAACCTCATAGAAGATCTGGTCGATAGTTCAACTTCCATAAATTAATTTAGTTGAAAAAAACAAATAATAATAATAATATTTTTTCCCCTATCAGTTTTGAGAAAAACATCATCTCTAGGT
Organism: Chorisops tibialis; assembly: GCA_963669355.1. NCBI lineage: Eukaryota > Metazoa > Arthropoda > Insecta > Diptera > Stratiomyidae > Chorisops > Chorisops tibialis. The sequence continues at coordinate 294,423,831 of OY770262.1, forward strand.
ATAATACAAAAGTTGAAATCCGTATATGTGAATCAAAAAGAAATAAAAATCCTAAATCTCAAAACACGCGCGGATATGCGAAAAAGTGCGAGCTAATCGACATATCAGGTTATTGAACTGTGAATTTCAAATCTGCTGATTTCTATGCAAAACAAAAAAAAAAAAATTGTAGAAAGAAGAAACTCTCAAAAGTCGCCAAGACAAAGCGGCTACATAAAATATTCGAGCATATATCATCAAATCTCGTCTCAATTCTCTAAGAAACTGGTCAGCAATCTAGAGAAGTTCTAACGCAATAAACTGCGTCCGAAAATAGTCTCATCCTGTAGCAGCAGCACTTCTAGCGACTATCTTTGCGTGTAAGATGCTCTGCTGTCCACTGTCCACCTAATGCTGGCCACGCAATCCAAATTTTGCGAGAATATTAAGATTCTGGCCGGTGCCAATTTTATTTATTTATTTTTTTTTTAACTTCAGTTGGCCGCCTCATCTTATATGTTAGTCAAATGATCCGCCAAGAAGTCACCAAACAAAACGAGCAAATTATTCCAAAGGAATAGTGCGTTCCTTGAGAATTTTTTTTTTTCTACTTTTATTTTTGTGGAATTATTTAAAACTTATTCGCCTCGATAAAACGCAATTTATCTTAGAAATGATTTCGAAATGCTGCTGGGCGACAGAATGCCTCGTCATTTTGATAGCGATCGCAATTGCGATTTACTCGAAATTCTCTGTTTAACATATCGATACGCCACGCTTGACGATGTCATTGGCCAGCGAAATCAATTCATAAAATGTCCATGAAATTGTTCGAATTGAAATCGTACGAAATTTTTCAAAATATTTGAATAAATTGTTTTGAATTTTAACGCAGTGTTTCTTAACTACTAGTGCAAAAATTTGACCGATTCGCAATACACAAAAAAAAAATTGAATTTTGATAAAAACAAACATGAACAAAATATTTGTTTAAAAAAGGAAAAATTCAACTGAATAAAATGAAATGGAAAATGATTTTTGAAAGTAATAACTGAATAACGCTTTTTAAAGATTTATCATACTCGTGCTGCTACATTTGTAATTGGGAGAATAATGATCTAGTGATCACACATATCTAATCAATTTTCTTTTTTTTTTGGCGAACACGTAAGAGCACTGCGATCTTCCGGCCTATTGTGCATTTATTGCCCTTTTACTCTACCATAAATCTATAGCTTTGGTTAATCTAAGTATCTTTAAGAAAGCCATGCTGGCTAGTTCCTCGGTAGAAAGAAAACCTTTTCCGAGAAGATTGTGTCTTTCCTTGCTAGTGTGCTCTTTTGGTTTTCCGCAGAATGGCTCTTGTCCCCTGGTACCCACATTAAGGTTACATCGTTCCTTTTCCCCAAGATAATTAGGTTTTGAAGGTAGTCCCATACTATCTTCGATCCGTGTTTATTGGATGCTAGGGCTTTGAGAACTGCCTGACTATTCGATGTTGATTTGTTGCGATGAACCCTACTTATATTCTCTTGGATACATAGAACTATTGCAATTATTTCAGCCTGGAAGATTGACTCTTCTTTGTCGAGTAGTTTTGAAGCCGAGAAGTTAGGTCCTTTAACTTCAGCTACAGTCACCTCAGAGGTGCGCAAGCCATCTGTATACCAGGTGGTTGGTTCCTGTTCCATTTCAAGTAGCATGGAATGCCAGCCCTTGTGTTATCTGATTATAACTTTGAAGGGGGTTTCAATGTTGAATTTTGTCGGCATAGTATCTGATAGTATATTTGGGTCTTTCAGGATTTTGAAGTAACCTCGAAAATCCCCTGATTTGTATTTGTGTTCCTTCTGTATGCATAACACCCCTTTGATAGCCACATTTCCATTGCCGCCGTAGGACAGGTTTTCATTGCTCCTGTGATACCAAGACAAGCTAGCCTTTGGATTGATTTATTGTAGCGTAAGCTGTGCCTTTTGTTGTAATATTTTAATCAATTATATCGCTGATCCATATGTGACCATTGGGAGGTTGATAGTTCTGTAGCCCCAATAGTCATCTTGGGCTGTCATCCCTATTTTCTGCCAAATAAGCTTTCGCAGGCCCGAAATGCCTTAGGTACGAGTCCATTCTTTTTGTTCCAGTTGATATTGTAACTCATACCTCATCATAACACCTAGATATTGTAACTCATCTGAATGAGGTATGATGGCGATTTTCCTTCTATTTGTAAGTGGTACTATCTCAGTTTTATTTGGGTTGATATTCAAGTTCTTAGACTGAAACCAGTTCATTACCACCTCTAAGGCAGATTGTACCCTCTCCGATATTATTAAATTATATTTGCCTCTAATGATAATGATGAGGTCATCGGCACATCATGACTCATTGACTCGTATCGTTATTCTGTTAGAAGTGGAGATAATATCCCTCCTTAGAGACAGCCCCTGAAGGTTTATTTTACTTTATTATTTTAATAATAAAGTATTGTGATCGACTTGGGAAAAAAAAAAAATTTGCTACCCTGAAATTTTGTTTTTTCGCGTTTCATGACTAAATTAGCCTAAAAATGCAAAAAAAAAAAATCCGTCTGTCTGTACGCCGTCCGCCGTACGCCGTCCGCCGTACGCCGACGTGTACGCTCAGCGCACATTAGCTCCCAAACCCTTCAAGATAGATAGTTCATTTTTGGGGAGATTGTAGATAGTTGCGGATCTCAGGCGGATACCCATTTTGGGGGGTGTGGGGATTCAGGGAGGGGCGGGGGGAGCGCTTAAGCCGAAAAATATGAATTCAAATATCTCAACCATGGTAATAGCTAGGAAGCTAAAACTCAACACACATATAGAAGGGTTTGTGGGACAACTTTTAAAAATAATTTAATTTTTTTATCCATTGGCGTCCGAAAAGGGGGGGCTAAAAACAAATTGTCGGCCGAATTATTTTTTCAAATGATTATATCTTCGAAATTACTTATCGTAAAAAATTCATATTTTGCGACCGTCAAGGTGGCATATAGCTCCATCGGAATCAGCTTAGAGATTGGTTAATTCTTGTAAGGGGGAGGGTCAGGGGGGATGCAAAGAAAAACACTTAAAAATTAATATCTCAACTATCTCTTAAGCTATGTAGTTGAAACTTAAAACGTACATTAAACTATAATAGACAAATAAAAAAAAAATATAAGATCTTGAAATAATCGTAGTGGGAGGAAATGGGGAGCATTTCAAAAATGGCGCACTTTTCAAAATTACGAATCCTTATATCTCAAAAAAGAGTACAGATATCAAATCGAAAATTTGTCAGATTATAGAACTACATAATGGTTAAATTTCGTAAAAATTTTAAGTTGGGAGGTGTAAGGGGAGGGAGGTGATAAGCAAAAATGTCGAAAACTTTGAGTGATTTTTTTAGGGCTCTGGTAAAAGATACAAAGTTTAAATTTTGCATGTGGATACGTCTATTTAATGTTCATAGAAAAATAATAATAACTTGATCCATAATTGTTATAAACCGACCCCCCCGGTCTAACGTGCACAAGGTGTTTCATGTGCATTGAAAAAAACACATAAACTGAAAATTTTTGAATGAAATTTTAAGGTAGAAACTTGAAAATTTGCAAAATGCATCTTAAAAAAATCCCTAAATATACGAAATATTAACTGGTCGAAAACCTTTTAAACTTCTACCCCCTCCCATACAAAATTATTTTTTCGACCATTTTTAAGAAATCAACTATCACCCAACTATTAAATGCTATCAATTTTAAATTTTGCAGAAAAACTTATAAAAATAATTCAAATGAAGTTACTTTAAAAGTTTTGAAATCACGCTTGCCCTTCTCCCCCTCCCATACAAAACTATGATTTCGACCATTTTCGTTAAATCAACTAATAACCAACAAACTAAAAGTTACGAACTTGAAATTTTATACTAGCACCTTACAAGAGAAGCAAAATAAATCTTCTTATCAAATTTTACGATTCCCTTACCTTTTCTACCCCCTCCCATACAAATGTTCGGTTTCGTGAATGTAAAATACACCGAATTTTATGAAAATTCTATGCAACTTCGTCTATGAAACACATTCTATACAGAGAATATTGGACGTGATTCAAGCAATTAATTAAAAAGCTTTTAACATCCACCCACCCTTACTATTACCCCTGCTCCTCCCCTCATAAAAACCCAAACTTGCAGAAACGAATATTGTTAAATTGACAACAGCCCTGCCCAAGAACTTCCATTCACTTAGCCTTCCCTAACCACTGTAACCTGCATATTGACTTTCCACTCATCCGCAACTTGTCCCAAGAATAATAAAATTTCGCCCGACTTGTTGGCAGTTTATTTAAGTATTATTTAATGGTTTGGTGAATGTTTTCGAATTGAAAGAAAAGATTTCCGGATTCTACACTGTTACGCTTTATTATTCGTAACGTTTTGGTCTCTGCTGAGACCTTTATCAAACTGATCGACAATTACAAAACACAATTATTATATAGAAGGAAATGCACTCTGAACACATTCACCAAACCATTAGAGAGCTCTATGGAGAGCAATCTCTCCAATTAGCTCGGCGATTGGAAACTACAAAAAACAAAATCGACACCATTCTCAACCAGATAGCCTTCGAAAAACGATGCAGAGATAAGAACTTTGCTCCTAAGGGCTTCAAAATCGTGGGCACATGGGACAACCATCGTAGCAAGGATATTTTGAAGAAAGTGAGTCAGCAGCTCTTGAGGAATGACATCAAACTCAAGAGAACTAAGCTGGACTACCTCAACAAAGAAGCCCTATCCCTTCACCTCCCCCTCGGTAGCCTTCTACCGAGGGATACTTTAATTATTTTGATTCTTTCATTTCAGAACGCAGAGAAGCAGAATTCATCAAGAAGAAAACGATACAGGAACGGAAATACCGGAGTTTAGAATCAATAGTAAAAGCAGCGCAACCGATACCGACGAGAAGCAACAACGTAGTAGTCAACCTTTCATCAATGCAGTTAACAAGGGAACAGGAGGATGTGTTAAGCAAAGGATTCAACTTCACGCTTACTCCAACAAGTATTCCAACCGAAGAAATCATTCAGCAAATACAGCCGGCAATCAGATGTCTTCCGCAAGCGATTGAAATCAGACACGAGGTCTCTCACATCATCAAGCGAGCAGTGCCACCTGCGACAAATATCCCCCCGAAAGAGCGGAAAGCTTTAAAAGAGCTTAAACAAACGGAGGAAATAGCGATTATGCGAGCGAACAAAGGAAACGCAACGGTAGTCATGGACAAGGAACAATACGAGGAAAAGATACGAGATATTCTACAAACAGGACCATATACAGAAATGAAGAGAGATCCAACCGCTGCCCTTCACCGGAAATTAACCCTATCCATCAAGAAAAATCCCATATTAGCGGAAAAATATGCCAAGTTAATCCCCTCAGACCCTCATACACCAAAAATGTGTGGACTTCCGAAAATTCATAAGGAGAATACCCCACTTCGACCCATCGTCAGATCGGTACAATCACTTACCCAAAAACTGGCTAAGGCTCTCGCGACTGAGTTACGCCCTCTAGTAGGTAACACATCACGCTCTGTTAAAAATTCCGCTCATCTAGTAGAGATTCTTCAGAAAGTCAAATTGGAACCAACTGATATTTTAGACGTGGAATCACTGTTCACCAACATCCCGATTAAGGACACCTTAAGTATCATCAGGAAACTCATCCCGGACAACAGGTATGACTTAATAGAATTTTGTTTAAATAATACTTTCTTTTCAGCTCTAGGGAAACTCTTCAAGCAAACGGAAGGAGCGGCTATGATATTTCCAATTTCACCGGTGGTAGCGGAAATTTTCATGGAGGAATTCAAAAAGAACGCACTGGACTCAGCTCCATTAACACCGAAATTGTATCTACGGTATGTGGATGACACCTTCATCATTTGGCAACATGGGAAAGATCATGATCAAATTCCTGTTAAGACCCCCTACAGGGGCATAGAACAGAAACAACTCTCTTCCACAAGGCGCGATCCTGAGCATCGGCCTCTTATTGATATCGCAGTGTTTTATAAAGAACGGAAGATTATTAATATAAATAGCGAAAAACAATGGACCAACAATACTTCCTTGTGGTACACCACATTTTGTTTGCAAAAAAGTTGAAAATTGCTCATTGATTGGTACGGCTTGTAGGCGATTAGTAAGGTATAATTTAATGAAAACGGTTCAAGAAGTAGAAAACAGATAATAGTTTATAAGTTTTTAAGTAAGGATATTGTGATCAACTTTATCAAACGCTTTGGGGCAATCCGACAATGTAAGTGTGGTTGCACGATCATTGTCCATTTGTAGTCTGATATAGTCAGTGACATTAAGTAGTGCAGTGATACAACTATGGTGGGGCCTAAAATCTGATTGTAAGTCCGATAGTAGATTATATCCACTGAAGTAGTAAGATATTTGGCTATTTATAAGTTTTTCAAAAACTTTAGAAAGATAACGCAAGATAGAAATCGGTCTGTACTCTTGTTAAGCTAAATTATGAGGTTTCTTAGGAGCGGGAATGATTTTAGATTTTTTCAATGCATTAGGAATAGTTGAAGTAGTTAAAATTGTGTTAAATATGTGTGTCACAACGGGGAGTATGTAAGGAATAATAAGATTAACAAATTCCGGGTGATTACTGTCCAAACCTACAGCGTCAGATTTGATCGAGAATATAGCATTGTACACATCTAATTCAGTAACACAAGTGAAACTAAACTCATACGAGGGATTATTACAATTTTGACTTACTTACATGTTCGGAAAATTCAGCTGAAAGCGTTAGCATATTTTTGGTAGAAGGAGTTGACGATACGGAAGCAAACGATTTATTAAGGGTTTCACAGTCTATGTTCAGTTTGGGCTGGTTTAATTTATTTCTAATTCGTAGATCTTCCAGATTGGATCACAATTTTTTGGTTGAAAGACTGCCACGAAGTCTAAACTTGTAGTACACGATCTTAGAATTCCATATTTCCTTATTCCGAATTACTTTGAATTCAGAGAGCATAGAATTTCATCGAAATCGCTTTCACCGCTAAGAGTAAAGGCCGATTTAATTTTATTTTGCCTTTTTAATGCAATGGCTTTGCGATAGATTGCATAGGACTGTGCTATCAATGTGCTATCACCTGTGTCATTTGGCTCTTTAGCATGGCGTTTATCCATTTTATCGTGGCCGTTTCTAAACCCTTTTTCTTAGCTGCCGAGTGGGGAGTATTGTCAAATACTCCTTCTATATCTAGGAATGCGCAAAGGGCAATTTTACTTTATTATTTTAATAATAAAGTATTGTGATCGACTTGAAAAAAACAAAAAATTTGCTACCCTGAAATTTTGTTTTTTCGCGTTTCATGACTAAAATAGCCTAAAAATGCAAAAAAAAAATCCGTCTGCTTGTACGCCGTCCGCCGTACGCCGGTGTGTACGATCAGCGCACATTAACTCCCAAACCCTTCAAGATAGAAAGTTCATTTTTGGAGGGATTGTAGATAGTTGCGGATCTCAGGCGGACACCCATTTTGGGGGGTGTAAGTGTTCAGGGGAAGGCGGGGGAGCACTTAAACCGAAAACTAAGAATTCAAATATCTCAAACATGGTTACAGCTATGAAGCTAAAAATCGACATACATATAAAAGGGTTTTTGGGACAACTTCTAAAATTAATTTAATTTCTTTATCCATCCAAAACACTTAAAAATCAATATCTCAGCTATTTGTTGAGCTATGTAATTGAAACTTGGTACATAGGGAAATACGAAAAAAATATAATATTTGGACGAAATAGTAGTGGGGGAAAATGGGGAGCATTGAACTTTCCAATATTTCAAACCATTATATCTCAAAACTGAGTACAGATATCAAACCAAAAATTTGTAAGATTATGGAACTATATAATTTTTAATTTTTCTGAAAAATTGTAGTTGGGGGTGTAAGGGGAGGGAGATGGAAAGCAAAAATGTTGAAAATTTGGAATAATTTTTTTAGGGGTCTGGTATAAGGTACAAAGTTTGAATTTTGCAGGTCGATACATCTATTTATTGTACATACAGAAAAAATAATAAAAATGCTGGAATTGTTATGCACCGACCCCCTGGTCTAACGTGCACAAAGTGTTTCATGTGCAATGAAAAAACACATAAGCTGAAAATTTTTGAATGAAATTTTAAGGTAGAAACTTGAAAATTTGTAAAATGCATTTGAAAAAAATTTCTAAGAGAATGAATTATTAACTGATCGAATACCTTTAAAACTTCTACCCCCTCCCATACAAAATTATTTTTCCGACCATTTTTAAAAAATCAATTATCACCTAAAAACTAAAAGCTATCAATTTGAAATTTTGTACAAAAACTTTCGAAAATAGTTGAAATAGAACTGCGTCAAAAGTTTTGAGATCGCATTTGCTCTTCTACCCCCTCCCATACAAAAGTATGATTTCGACCAATTTCAATAAATCAACTGCTAACCAACAGATTAAAAGCTACGAACTTGAAATTTTGTACGAGCACTTTACGAAAGAAATGAAATAAAACTGCATCACAAATTTTACATTTCCCTTACCTCCTCTACCCCCTCCCATACAATTGATTTCTTTCGTGAATATAAAATGCACCAAATTTTATGAAAATTCTATGCAACTTCGTTTATGAAACTGACATTCTATGCAGAAAATATTGGACGTAATTGAAGCAATCAATAAAAAAATTATTGACATTCACCCACCCTTAATATCACCCCTCCCCCTCCCTCATAAAAACCCAAACTTGCATAAACGAATGAAATATTGATTACATGTACTGGAGCTATTTCGCAACTAAGTGTTGAATTGGCATCATCCCTGCCGTAAAGGGGGTTCTACTTCTGAAAGGGGATTTCACTTGTAAAAGGGGGTTGACTCTGTTGATTTACCTTTTAGTTAGGCATGTTGGTTATTATTAAGGCAGACCTTGTTAGGCCCTGTACTTATGTGAATATCCACTAACTTCTCCATCGTCTTGACGAAGAAGGCAGTAAGGCTTATATGGCGATATGACTTAAGCTTATCAATGGGACGATTCCCTGGCATTAATATCTCCAAACCCTTCTACAGTAATACGGGGAATATTTTATCTACTCCGGATGATTTGTAGAGCTTAAAGGTGTTGATCGCCCATCTCATCTTTTCCGGATTGAAGATTTTACCAGCAATGCTATTGCTGAACGGAGTTTGACGATACGTCCTTTCATTACCTCATTGATGTTAGTTATCTTGCAACCTGGGAAATGTGTTGCCAATAACACTTCAAGATTTTCCATGTTGCTTTTAGTTGAGAATCCGTTTGGTCTCTCTAATAGTCCGATATCTTTCGGGGTGTCTTTTAATAGCACCTTTTGGAGACTTGAGGCTGTTGAGAAATTATCTATCTCTTCACAAAATCTTTTTTTAACCTTTTTAGAAGTTTGTTGTATTCAGTAAGGGATTCTCTGTATTCGTCCCAGTTTTCAACGGTTGTTCCTCTATAGAACAATTTCCTAGTTTCTTTGCGTTTTGCCACTAGTTCCTCGTTATACCAAGGTGTCTGTTTGGCCTTTTTTTGTGTAGAACAGGACAACTTTGTTCGTAAGCATTAATAATATTGTATTCGAGTTTGTTCGTGATTTGATCAATGCAGTCTGGGCTGCTTATTGATTCCTCTTCGACACCTAGTTCGTACTCTAGGATTGACTGGTACAGATTCGAGTTGGTTCGTTTTGGATTTCTGTACTTACCTATAATGCCAAATGAAGTCTTAATATCAGAACAAATACGCCTATGATCTGACAATGAAGCTTTTTTTGATACGTGCAATTTTCGAACTTGTCAACCTGGCAGGGGTGGCTGGATGTGTATAGATATATCGTCATAAGGCAACATCCAGTGTTGTTACTATCATATACACATCAATTGTGCTCATCATACCTCCACGTGGTAGCCACCGGGTACTGGTCCTGTCCATCTGGACTTGACTTGCTGAACTGATAGGCGTGAGTGCTAATGAAACAGAAAAATTTAGTACTATAAAAATATGGCTCTCCAAGTTGGGGGTTGGGCGATGTGTTAACAAATCATCCTCGGAAAAACCACACCCGTTTTGAAACCTGATTACAGGAGGCCAAAGTCTGATTTGGGCTGTAGCGCCATCGTAAATAAGTAACCAGACAGGGGCTTGTTATGATTAAGTCAAGTACTTCCTGCCTAGCTGAATATATGAAGGTCGATGTGGTGCCTTTATTTATTATATCTAGGTTGTTAGTAGTAAGGTACTCTAAAAGTGACTCACCTCTTTTGTTGATATCCCTACTTCCCCAGATAGTGTGGTGTGCGTTAGCGTCGAAGCCCAGAATGACTGGTATTTTGAAGATTTTGCTGTATTCCAGAAACTCTATCACGCCTTGAGGCGAGCATTTAGCTCCTCACCAGGAAAGTAGGTCGAGTCAAGTATCTCCTCTTGAACTCATTCTGCCTTTGGTATTTTCACCAGTACCGCTGCTCAATCTGTTCGGATAAAAATAGCCATATTGAGATAATTAATTTCTGATCATATTAGAGTTGCAGCTCTTGGCATGTCGCTTGTTTTATCAAAAATTAACTTACCCATTTTTTGAGGAATACCATTAATTTTCCCGTTCGCGGCTCTTAGTTCCTGTTTAAGGGCTAAATGGAATTCCTCTTTTGCGAATCTCCATGTTATTATGCTCATGGCCGCTGCTGCCTGATGGAGATTCGCCTTTTTCATTAATACGTAGTCCAACTTCCCTTGCTACCGAGTCAAGGTTCACAAATACTTCCTTAGCACTCTCCAGAGATCTTGCAAGGATATCTATGTCGTCGGCATATGCTACGAGTTGTGTGGATTTGAAGCATAGTGTCCCCTTGGTGTCAACGGGAAGTTTCCGAACAACATATTCGAGTGTTAAGTTTCAAAGCATTGGTGCGAGGCAGTCACCTTGCTTAATACCATTGTCTGTCTTAAGACTGGAATTCAGATCGTTTCCTTCTCTGACTCGTGAAAAAGACTCGGTTATTGTCATTCATGTAAGCCGAACCAGTTTCGGTAAGACTACAAACTCCAACATTATTTTATACAGTACGCGCCTGTCGATACTGTCGTATGCTTGTTTGAAGTCAACAAATATCTGGTGCACGTCAATATTATGTTCCCAGCACTTTTCCAGCACCTGTTTAACTGAGACTATCTGGTCTGTGGTCGATCGTCCAGCTCTAAATCCGCCTTGGTATTCACCAATTACTTTGTCAGCATAGGGCTTAATTCTTTTTTCCAGAATTTTCGTTAATATTTTATAAGACGTACACAACAGAGATATTCCTCGGTTGCACCAAAGCTTGTCACCTTTTTATAAATTGGACATATGATGCTCCTGCGCCATTCTTCCGGAAGTATTTCCTCCGTCCATAAGTTAGGGACTTATTTATGTAGGAGATGCGCTCAGCTGGGATTTGATCAGTGCCCGCGCTTCGTTATTTGGTTGGTTCCTCAGAGCTGTTTTCACTTCTTCGAGTGTGAGAGGACTCAAAGAGAATCCTTCATCAGCTGTTACATCGGTTATATCTGGTATTGTGTCTGCGGCTGCTCTTCGAGCGGGTGATGGACTCGGATTAAGAACATTTCCATAGTATTGCGCCCATCTTAGTTTCATATCTTCCGCATGACTTACAATGTTCTCTTCTGCATTCTTGCAGAGGGTCGTTTTCAGTTGGTATCCCTCTTTTATACATCAAGCAAGGGAAACACCGCAAATCATTTTAAATGAAATGCCATCTGTTTACGAGGACTCTAGTCTTGGAAAAACTATGATTTATAAGTGGAATAGTTTATTCAGGCATGGCAGAGAGCCAGTTGAAGAAGATAATCCCTCGGACCGGCCAATTGAGGCCAATTCTTCAAAAATCGTCGAAAAAGTGTAGAAACTTTTTCTCGGGGATGCTCGTCTAAAGAAGAAACAAATCGGAAAAATGGTTGGAGTATCAGATACAATCATTTTGAATATCCACCACGATCATCTCGGCATGGCTAAAGTCAGCGCAAGATGGGTACCGAGAACATTCACAGTAGCACAGAAAAAGCAGCGCGTCGAGTGTTCACACGAGTTTTTGGATCTCTGTAGCGAGAACAGGGACGAAATTTTGACCCGAATTGTTACCGGATACGAAACTTGGGTTCATCATTATGAGCATGAATATAAGCAGGAGTCAATGCAGTGGCAAGTCGGTTCATCCACCAAGACTTTCATGGTCTACCAATCTGCCGGAAAAGTCATAGCCACTATTTTTATGAGATTCAGTGGGGGTTTTAATGATCGACTATAAGAAAAAGGGCAAAATATCACAGGGGGATACGATGCCAACCTGCTTCAAAAATTAAAGGATGCCATAAAAGGAAAAAGTGGAGGAAAGTGGGCGGGGTGTGCTGCTTTTGAATGACAACGCACCTATTCATAAGAGCCACATTGCAATAGCTGCCCAACAGAAACGCGGCTTGAACCATCCCCTTATAGTCCAGATCTGGCCACTTTCGATTACTATTTGCTCCCAAAACTGAATGAAGAACTTCAGGGGAGAAAATTTACTGACGACAAAGAGGTGATGTCAGCAATTCAGCCTATTTTGAAGGCCATGATAAACCTTTTTTTTTTTTAGAAGAAATTAGTAATCTTTGTGGGTGATGTGATAAATGTATTAGGTTTAAGGGAGAATACACTGAAAGCGAAAAATAATAATGCCCCTTCCCTGTCATTCCACGAAATATTTGACCTGCCCTTCATCAATCAATCAATCAAATCAAATTCCTGTTAGAACCTCCTTTAGGGGCATAGGACACAAACAACTCTCTTTTACAAGGCGCGATCCTGAGCATCGGCCTTAAGCTGTTGTCAGCACTTGTTTATTCCTCTGGCCTCCTGCTCAACTGCTCCCTTCCATGTGTTAAATGGTCGACCAACCCGACGTCTTCCTTGAGCATTATAATCCAGAGCCTGTTTGGCGATAATCCAGAGCCTGTTTCCTCAAAGTATTACCGATCCACTGCCACTTCCGCCTTTGAATCTCAATACCTATTTTAGTCTGGCCAGTTGTACTCCAAAGTTCGTCGTTACTGATCACTTCTGGCCAGAATATTCCTAAAATGCGTCGTAGGCATTGGTTCACGAAAGTCTGTAGTCAAAAGCTCGCAGCTTCGTGCGAAGGGCGATCTCTCTCAACCTCCAGAAAGGGAAAGGATACCGAAGGCCTTACAAGCTTTATTTAGCCGAGCCTCAACATCCTTTTCGGCTCCGCCGTCCATGCTGACAATGCTTCCGAGATAGCAAAAATCTTGCACCTCTTCCACATCCTGTCCGTTAAGAACAATCGGTGTGCTTGCGTTCGAACCCATGTGCAAGTACTTAGTTTTACGCACATTTATATTCAGTCTCGCCTTTTTGCATTTAGAATGCAACGAGCGAACATTTGACTCTAAGTCCGAACGGTTATGTGCAAGCAAACACACGTCATCAGCATAATCAAGGTGACTTAAGATGTTAAATAGTCTCCATTGAAGACCTTTACCTTCCCCACCTTCCACTGCAGCTTTCAAGATGTCATTTATTACCACCAGACAAAGGGCTGGTGATAAAATACAGCCTTGTCTGACACCCGTTCGCACAGGGAAGCTCTCGGACAGCTCTCCTCTATGCAAGACGTGACACCTTGCATCTTCGTAGGATTCTTTAATCATTGCTATGACCTTATCTGGAATACCTCTCCTACGCAAAGGATTCCATATGTAATCTCGCTTAACGCTGTCGAAAGCCTTCTCGAAGTCCACAAACATGAGATGTAGTGGCGAACCCATTTCGGCTGACTGCTCTAATATTATCCGTAGGGTATTTGTGTGGTCGGTACAAGACGACCCTTTACGGAATCCAGCCTGATAAACTTCGAGAGTGCTCTCGACGACATCACTAATCCTATTGAGAATTACCTTAGCCATAAAATGATACGGCAGTAAGTAGACATATACCACGCCAATTGCCATAATTCCGAAGGTCGCCCTTCTTCGGAATTTTCACAATGACGCCCTCCTTCCATTCAGTCGGATATCTTCCTTCATTCCACACCTCAGTAAAAACTGGGAGGAGTATATCGACTGTTATTTCTGGGTCATATTAAGGAGAGTTCCGTTGACATCTCTCACCAGGTGGTTGGCGGAGAAATTTCTGTTAGTCAACTGTTTCATGATTTTGAATAGTGAACCCATATCCCCAAGGTAACCCGCAGATTCTGCCTTTTTTGGCAGATCTTCAATGGCCTTTCTCTTGTCGCGTCAAACAGTCTTTTTCAGCTGTGTATGAGCATCGCGGTAGTTCCGTCTCAAGTCTGGTTGAGAGATGATTGCCAATTTGGCTTTTTTCCGATTGCCAACCTTGTCTCATGTGTCTTGCAACATCCAGGGTTTCTCACTGCTTTGCACATACCCCACAGATTCTTCAGTTTAGTTAGAAAAGTGTTTCTGGTTGCCTTCCCATTGGCGTCCAGTGTGCGCATTTCATATTCACCCAATGTGGATGACTTTTCGCGTATAATAGTGGTGTTTTCGCGTCTTTTGTTGGGATCTCTGAGTTTATCCACATTTGAAAAATTTGTGGTCGTCGGATAGCTGCTGTACATAATCTCAAGCAGGCAACCATCAAGTGGTGATCGCTCCCCACGTAAGCTCCACGTTTCGCTCGCACATATAGGAGATATCTTCTCTATAGGCGACTTACAGCCAAATGGTCGATCTGGTCCTGAGTAGCACCATCAGGAAAAACCCAAGATGTTTTATGATGACTCTTGTGTGGAAAAAGGGTCCCTCCGATGACCATTTGCCGAGTACTACAAAACTCCACAAATAATTCGCCGTTTTCGGGTCTCTTAATCCAATGTCGTGACGCGTCGACCCAAGGGCCGCCATGCCTCCCCATGACGTGTTTTAGTCCAGTGTTGTCTGATCCAACCTGGGCGTTCATATCTCCCGAGATGATAATAATATCACCTCTTGGAACACGTTCGAAGGTGGCACTCAGTTGGCTATAAAACTCCTCTTTGTCACCAGATGTTGCGGTATTAGTTGGTGCGTAGCACTGCAGAATTGTGACGTTTCTGACACTGAGCCTCACGACAATAATCCTATCCGAGATTGGTTCCCAGCTAATGAGACTGTTTCTAGCTCTCGGTGTAAGGACGAACGCCACGCCATTTTTGGCTTCTCTTTTAGGGCCAATGTACAGAATAGTGTTTCCGCAAGGGGTTCGTTCTTCTGCAGATCCTGTCCATCTGACCTCGCTCAAGCCCAAGATTTGGATGTTATAGTGCTCCATTTCACGGTCTATCACTGATTGGCGGTGCAAGGACCGAGTATCCCTAGCTCTTCCCCCGTCATTCAATGTTCGAACGTTCCAGAAGCCAATCATAGTCCCTTTTCGAATGCCAAAAGTCATTACCGTAGAATCAGTCCGTATCCAAGGCGCTGTTTCCGTTTCTCGTATCAGTTAGGATTTAAGATCACGGGTGATAAGCCCATGATCCAGTCAGTGTTCATTTGCCATTTTTAGGGCATGCAGGACTGGCTGTGGGTGAATTCTACAGCCCCCATCCCACAAGGGAATAGTTAGCTCAGGTCCGTAGAGTCGTTAGTCTCCAAAGTTAGTTGCAGGAATTGGTAAAACCTCATCCTAGAACTGCCTCATAATAGTCGTAAATTAGAAAATGTTAATAACAACGTCATAGTACGATGCCTATGATGATAACATAACAAATAAAGTAAAATTTGAAAATCTTCGTTCATAAGTTTCAAAAATTCATGAAAAAAAAATGAACAATTATTGCGAATTATATTGGCGTGATGGAGGCAAACACCGAAATCGATTGAAAGTGAAAATCGCTGTTTGTTCCACTGAAACAAATCTCGGGAATTTTATTCCGTTGAGCGAAAAGAGGAACAAGAAAACGTCATAAATTCGGCAAAAAGATTCGCATAAGAAATGTGTGCAAGACAAAATCGAAAAAAAAAGAAAAAAATCCAGAAATGATGGGAATTTCGTTTGCCATTTTGTTATTATTATTTTTTTTTTTTACCATATTTACAATAAAAAAAAATATTCATCTTCGGTATCGCTTCTCATTTTGAGCGCTTAGTTGGGCCTCGACAGCGTCTTATCTCGACCCACTTAAAAATCTTCTTCCCATTCAAATAAAGTGTTTTTGTCGAGCTCTAGTTTGGGACTACACATGCTAGCGGAAGACTAAAAATTATGAATTAGGATTTGTCAGTGGTTGTTTTTTTTTGCTGCTCCGTGTGGTGACCTATTTTTTTCTTCATTTTTTGCAATTTGATTGGGCAAATAGTTGAATTCATTCATGAAAATTTTTCTTATCATTTATTATTGCCACCAAAGAAGCGAATAAGCTGCACTACAAACTGTTCAATTCCCAGCTGAATTTTGCGATCGGAAATTCGGTGTGTGGATTTTTTTTTTTTTTTAATTTTTAATTTTAAATTTTTTCCAGAAAATTTACTTAGTTTAAGGTAAACACTAGAAATAATTGTGTTTATTCGATGAGAAAAAGAGTTGAACGCTCGATGATGTCATATTTTGTTGGTATCAAAGTGGGTAAAGAAAGAAAAAAACGCATTTGCCGAAAAATAAAAACAAAAAAAAACGTAAAGTTTATCAAGCGGATTTGTAAGAATGTGCCGCTCGCATAGTCGACTTATCTGTATCTCGAAATAAGATAAATCGGGCTCACCTTGCATTTGAAGCCAAACACGCGATAGCGCTGGCCAATAACCCTCAATTGATTTGTTGATGGAGTTTCAACCCTATCGGGAAGCCACGTGCCGCCGCAGCAATAGATACACGATTACATTTGGGCCAATGCAACTTTTCCGGGCGATTATCTAATAAAGCGAAAATTGGCGAGCGTTGACCTTCAAAACGCTCGTGTTGCGATTTTTTGCCTGTTAACAAAGAGCATGGGTGATCGCACTGCCGGTCGTTTGCTCTGTTGATGCGATTCCGCGCATGCACATGATTCCGGAATCTGGCATGACGCGAACTTCCAAAATACTTTTTCTTCGAACAGAATTTAGAATTGCACGCGCGTGTGCTGAGCTAGTTCATTGCACTTTTTTCTTGCGATTTCAATCTTTGGGTTTTTTTGCTTGTTGGTAAGTCATTACGAGATTATTTAAATTTGATTGGATTTGGTTTGTTTTTTATTTCCATTTCTTATGATTCAGGTAGAGTCGCGTCATGCATAGAGATTTGCTATTCTGGAATAGAGGACGTCAAATTGTATCGTTGGTTGGCGGTAAGATATTGCAGTTTCGGCACCGGATCTTCTTGATGCACACTTTTATCTGCTACTAGAAGGTCATAAAAGGCATTAAAAAGATGAATAGCAAGCTTGAATTCGGCTGTGGGATGGGGACAGTAGAATATATCCACAGCCATTCTTGCTTTCCAAAAAAAATGGTAAATGGACACTCACTGGATCATGCGCTTATCACCTTCGATCTTAAAATCTGACTTCTACGAGAAACGGACACGGACGGGTTCACCGGTAACGACTTCTGGCATTTCGGCATTCGAAAACGGACTATGATTGTCTTCTGAGACGTTCGAACATTAAAATCCGTGTTGTACTACATACAGGTTTACTAAGAATTTGTAAAATTTCGTGAACCTTCGGCACATTTTAGGAACATTTTTACCAGATGTCATCTTCGTCGACGAACTTGGGACTACAACTGGACAGACTAAAATAGGCATTGAGATTCAAAGGCGGAAGTGGCAGTGGATCGGTCATATTTTAAGGAAACCAGACCAAAACATCTAAAAACATGTTCTGGATTACAATACTCAAGAGTGTAGCATGAAATCAAGCAGTTGAGCATGTGGCCAGAGAAATAAACAAGTCCTGGAGATAACTAAAGGTAAATGCGAAGAATTGTGTCTGCCCTTTGCCCCTTAACAGAAAACTAGTGAATTGCGAAAGAATTATTGGCCATACAACGGCCTACTACTTATTATGCTTGTGTATGTCATTGGATTGGATAGTTCAATTGTCGGATCCCAACCAAGGCTGCTTTGCTCTAGAACTGCAAACCGTAAAAATCCGTTATCCACTAAAGCTATGAATGCAAACGGTGATCTTGGACTTCTAAGCTTGAAGAAAATCCGCCTTTGTCAGCTTCCGAATTTGACCGAATGAACACTTATCTTCTAACAACGGACGTGGACTTACGAGGGCTGTATGATAAGTACTCGTGTTTACCGACTGATGGCAGAACTGACGCAAAATGCTTATGCCATCATGTAGCGCTATCTTTACAATAACTACTGTGAAAATTTCAGACAGATTTATCGAGTAGTTTTGTTTTGACAGCTGTTGAAATTCATCAAGTTCATGTTTATTTGCAATCATGGAGAAAGCGCAATATCAATCAGCGATTCGATTTCTTTTTTTTTTTTTGGATGGGAAGACGTGTGAGGAAATTGAAGTGAAGTTGCATGCCGTTTATAAGGACCATCAGATATTGGTTTAATGAATTCAAGCGTGGCCGAACATCCGTTTTTGATGAAGAGCGCTCAGGCCGTTCGATTGAGGTGACTACGGAGGATATGGTTAATAAAATCCATGATATTGTGTTAGCAGATCGTCGGATGAAGGTCAGAGAGATTGCTGACATTGTACACATCTCAATTGAACGCATCCAAAATATCCTACACGAAAAATTGGGTATGAGAAAGCTATCGGCGAGATGGGTGCCGCGTTTGCTAACAGTGGAGCAAAAACAGAATCGCATGACAACTTCGGAGCACTGTTTGGACATGTTTAAGCGCAATCCGAAAGACTTTCTACGGTGTTTCGTGACTGTTGACGAAACATGGATCCATCACTACACGCCAGAAACAAAAGAACAGTCAAAACAGTGGATTTCACCCGGCGAAACTGCTCCAAAAAAGGCAAAAACGGTTCCATCGGCCGGAAAAGTCACGGCCACCGTTTTTTGGGATTCGCAAGGCATAATCTTGACCGACTATTTGGAGAAAGGAAGGACAATCACGGGGCAGTACTATGCTGATTTATTGGATCGATTCATTGCTGAATTGATAAAAAAAACGGTCTCACTTGGCGAAAAAAAGTCCTTTTTCACCATGACAACGCACATACTCACTCGTCGTCGCCACAACAAAACTGATCGAATTGCGCTACGAATTGCTGCCTCACCCATCATATTCCCCTAATTTGGCCCATGTGACTTTTCCCTCTTTCCAAACTTGAAGAAATTGTTGGCAGGAATGAAATTCGCCTCGAATGAGGAGGCTATCGACGCAACAGAGGCCTATTTTGCGGAGTTCGATAAATCATATTTTTTGGATGGCTTGAAAAAGTTAGAATATCGCTGGACTAAACGTATCGAGCTGAAGGGAGATTATATTGAGAAATAAATAAAAAAATTTTTTTGAATGCGTTTTCTTGCATAACACGGGTATTTATCATACACCCCTCGTACTTACTACGAATGTTCTTGACCCGAACATGGATGATCAACCAGATAATTTGCCTTCGCCTTCTACCTCTACAAGCAACTTTCATTGCACCTCATGAGCTGCAGTGCAACCGAAAATACTTTTTGTATCGCGCTTTGCTCTTAATACTACTGAGGAGGATATTAAGGAAAACGTGCTTAGAAATTTGCATTGTAGGAATTTTTCCAGAACCCGTGTCATGCAAGAAAATTATGCCTGCATCTCGCAATGGTGTTACCAAAGTTTCCTCACTACCTTAATTTTACAGGAATCTTTTTTCACGTATACTGTCTCTTAAGCTTTTAGCTATGCTATCGTCCGAGAATTCTTGGCTCGTAAAAGGTTAGCTCGCTAACCGCTTCAACATACTTCGCCAAAAGCCAACTGGCTCAGCATCGATCTCGTATAGCAACGTAAGTGGACTTCGTACAAAAACTCAGGAGCTACATACATGTGGCCGCCGCTGCGTGATAATTCGAAATTGCAAGCATTACTGAGTTCTGGCTGTCCTGCCAGTTCACTAAGACCGAGCTTTTTCCTTGTGACTTCGAGGTGTTTCGTCGAAATCGTCATCATAGCAGGTTCCAGTGGGTGGTGGAGTTATTTGTGCCGTCCGTTGTAGATTTTCTGGAACTTTATTCGATGTTCCTGGTGCAGAGAATATCAAGCTATTGTGTATAGCTATATCTCTTGATGCCAGAAAATTATACGTTGTCACTATTTACATTCCGTCTCCTTAATCATCATCTACTTAGGAAACAGTTTACAATGCAACTGATACCCTTCTTAGTATCCTTCAAACGTCTGATAAGCTCTTGGTGACTTCAACTTGCCACTCATAGACTGGATACGTTTTGATGACGAGGACTAGAGTGCAGCCAAGTAGGCAGGATGTTGGTCTGTAGACCGAAAGTAGTGAATTAGAGTCCCGGTCGACGCATAATTCCAGCACACTGACTGCTTGGGTACACCTTGGTCACCGCAAATGAATAAAATCTAAGATGGACGGTTGTGCGAAGGTCTAACAACCTTTCCACAATAAGCAATGAAACATATTAAGGAACCTGAAGGTCAGGAGGCCAAAACCCGATTTGGGCTGCAGTGCCATTGTAGAAGAAGAAGATGCTGTCAACTGGACTTCTATATGTGTGTCCCTTCTAAATGCTTGCGGCAGATATTTAGATCTTGTTTTTCGACCGATGTTAACTTACGGCTGTTGCTCTCTGCCATTTAACGCTTCAAATTGATTTTAAATTTCATTCAAATTCTATAGATTCAATATTTATTATTAACACTTATTTTAACTTCAGTAAAGTTGATTTCGATGCCTTAAGCTCTGTCATATCCAACTATGACAGACCGTCTGTACTTGATGAGCCTCATGGTGACTTCTAATTTTTATTCGATTTTATATGGGTGTTTCATGCGTTGTATGCCTGTCTCTCGCCCGAACCCTTCCAAGAGGTTTCCCTGGCTTGATGATTGCTTACTTCATCTAACAAATTTAAAAACGAAAGCTTGGAAAGCGTACTGCCACTCAAGAAAGGACTCGGAACTTTTATTGTACTGCAACCTCAGGGACGTATCGAAAATTATGGCTAAGGTAATTCTCAATCGGATTAATGATATCGTGGAGAGCACTCTGGAAGTTTATCAGGCTGGATTCCGTAAAGGGTCGTTTTGTACCGATCACACAAATATCCTACGGATAATATTGAAGCAGTCCGCCGAAGAGGGTTCGCTACTACATCTCATGTTTGTGGACTCCGAGAAGGCTTTCGACAGCGTTAAGCGAGATTACATATGGAATGCTTTGCGTAGGAGAGGTATTCCAGATAAGGTCATAGCAATGATTAAAGAATCCTACGAAGATGCAAGGTGTCTTCCATAGAGGAGAGCTGTCCGAGAGATTTCCTGTGCGAACGGGTGTCAGACAAGGCTGTGTATTATCACCAGTCCTGTTTCTGGTGGTAATAAATGACATTTTGAAAGCTGCACTGTAAGGTCGCCCTGATTATCCTGATGACGTGTGCTTGCTTGAACATAACCATTCGTTAAAGTGAAATGTTCACTCGTTGCATTCGAAATGCAAAGAGGCGGGACTTTTTTTCTGGTTACGCCAGGGAGGTGTGGAATCTTCGTTAGAAACCAATATTCTTTCGGCTTGTTATTAGAACAGTCTCCGTTTTGTGATCAGCTAATTTTAAGCCAGCGGACTCTAGCCAGTCTCTAATTTCTGATACAGCTTCATTTGTTGCTGACTCTATTTCGTGGATGTGCTTAGCCACGGTAACAACAGCGATGTCGTCAGCGAATCCGATTAATTTTACTCCTTGTGGCAACGATAGTCGAAGAACTCCATCGTACAGAATATTCCACAGGAGAGGGCCTAGTACAGATCCTTGTGGGACTCCCGCGGTGACGTTGTAGTACCTTAACCTCTCATCAGTTTGGTACCTCAACTTCCTGTTGGCTTGTAAACACTTTGCTCTGAGTGTTTTTATTTCCTCGTTCCACCAGTAGCATGGTGCCCCTCGTCCACTAATTGTCCTTCTGGGCATCGCTGCATCGCACGCTGTGATGATAGTGTGGGTGAGTTGTTCCGCAACGATCTTTGCCGTTTTGCTTCGATTTCTACTTCACCATGCTTCCGTCCAACCCACTTATCTACGTCTCCTATGAGTCTATACGTCCAACGGCTTTTGTTCACGGTGTTCCATTGCAGTTGCCAGGCATTGGTACTTACCCGTTGCACTTATTTTTTCTCTTCCACTTTAAGCATCGGTTTATCATATTCTTTTTGTGATATAATCGTTGTGCTATAACATTCGCGGCGTCATATGAGATTGTGCGAAATCTGCAAACTCACTGCAAACTCTTAACGCACTTACTCAATGGACTTTTTTTAACATATTCGCATAAGTTTTGTATCGTAGTAGTTCACTCCATATCGGTGCAGCATACATTATAATATTTCACGTCACTCTTGAAAGAAGTAACATATCCTTCTGTTTTGGCTAGGTCCTCCAATGCTCGCTATTGTTCTGCATAGGGTGTGGTTCATTTGTCCTGCTTTTGCTTACAGTTTCGAAGTTCGTCTTAAAGGATAATCTGGCGTTAATCATAAGACCCAAGTATTTAATGAAGGGTACCATTTCAAGTCCATCTACATTTAACGTTTTATGCTCTCGTTGTTTTCTGCTTGTAATAAGAACTACTTCTGTTTTTTATGCAGTTAGCTGTAGATTGGATGCTCTAAGCCAGTTCTTATTGTCATAAATCACGTTGTTGATGCACTGTAAGTCTTACCACAGTAATTGCAATATCATCCGCCGATTATTTGTACACTTCTTGGCACTGGAAGTCGTAAGATGTCATCATATCCTAGTACTGAGCACTGTGGGACTCCGCATGTTATATAATACTTCTACACTCCTTCTTCGGTATCATACAGTAATACTCTGTCTGCGAGATAGCTCCTGACCATCAGTAGGGGGTATGTTGAAGTTTCCAATTTTAGTAGAACATTTATGATGTGAGGCCATGTCACCGAATTGAATGCATTTTTGACGTCGTGTGTTATTATAGCGTAGTATTCTTTAGACTCATTCTTCCATCTACTGGCTTCAATAGCCTTTTCAGCAATGTCTATCACTTTTTTTATTGCGTCGACTATAGAGCGCTCTTCGCGGAATCGATATTGATTCTCTGAAATGTTTCTACTCTCTTATATAGGTAGATATTGTTCTAATCTGTTAAGAATTAATAATCCAAATGTGTCAATTCGTCATCGTGCTCAAAAATTAAACTTGTGTCCATCCACTTTATGGAATATTTTGCGTAAAGATCTTGGTTTACGTGCTTACAAGATTCAGCTTGTACAGGAAGTTAAGCCACACGATCATCGTTCGCGCCTTACAATTGGTGAATGGGCCGAGTTAATCATTGCTATTGATCCACAATTTCTTTTGAAAATTGTGTACCATGATGAAGCACACTTTTGCCTAAATGGCTAAGTCAATAAGCAGAATTGCCACACCTTTACATTTAGAAAAAGTCACCGATTGGTGCGCTTTATGGGCTGGTGGAATCACTAGAATCACTAGGCCATATGTCTTCAAAAATTATGATGGTCAGAACGTTACAGTCTATGGTGAGCGGTACAGAGACATGATTACTAACTTTTTCGTGCATTGTACACGTGACACAATGGAAAGGCATTATTGTCGCAGACATGTGATTTCAACAGGACGGCGCCACATGCCACACAGCGCCCGATACAATTAACTTACTGAAAGAAACATTTGATGATCGATTAATATCACGAAATGGACTTGTTAACTGGCCACCTCGTGCGATTTGACACCATCCGATTTTTTTCTTTGGGGATATGTAAAGTCCCATGTCGCCGATAAACCAGAAACTATTGAGCTCTTCCTCAGAAGAATCCTCGGACCTGTGAGGGAAGACTCGATCTAGAGAATACGATACAATAGAG
Source organism: Chorisops tibialis (assembly GCA_963669355.1). Taxonomy (NCBI): domain Eukaryota; kingdom Metazoa; phylum Arthropoda; class Insecta; order Diptera; family Stratiomyidae; genus Chorisops; species Chorisops tibialis. The sequence goes on from OY770262.1 coordinate 294,447,961, forward strand.
AATTGTATGCTATCTTCAACAATCCAGAAGTGTCAACCCTCATAAAATTTAAGAAGTTATAATTAGCTGGTCATGTGGAGCGGATGGATAAAGGAAGAATTGGACAAAGACCGATCGGAAAACCACGGAAGCGCTGGGAGGATTCAATTGGCGCAGAGAGCAAATTACTGCTGCGATTCTCAAACTGGAGGACGCTGTCACTGAGTCGAGATGGATGGAGGCGAAACATACAGCAGGCCAAGGCCCGATTTGGGCTATAACGCCATCGTAGGTAAGTAAGTGTTATCTTCCGGTTGAGAATTTTTGTATCATTTACATTTTTTCATATACCTTGGACCACTGATCATCGATTGTTATTAAGCAACTAAGATAAATATCTTATTGCGAAAGGTTAAGTATAAATAATGAGAACACTCTAATTCTTCGATTATTAATATAAAGTTGGTGTTTAATTATAAACTGCGAGAATCTGTGAGTAGGATGAATAAATTCAAAGCAAAAACTTTGCCCATGCAACTGCTCACGATAATTGCAAGGAATTTCCCAAACTCTAAACAAAAACCACAATTTGGCATTGTATACATCATCGCCATTAAAAATTGATCACTACCTGTCATATTATCGAAATAATGCGTGTATGTGTGAATGACATATGAAATCGATTTAATGTAAAACATTTATGCATCAAATAGCTGATCATTATCACGTTTCACGTTATGTAAAAACCGATAACAAAAACCAAAAAAAAAAAAAAAAATCAAATCTTCAATTCAATCCAAAATTCACGAAAATACCACCTAAAACTCTGAACTTGTCATGCAAATTTACACAAATTTTATGCAAATTAGCATGAGATGGATGTTCCAAGTGCGTTTCATCACCATCCTAAAAATGATCGCAACGTGATCTTGATAAAGCAAATGTGTTTGTGTTTTTTGTTTCTTTTCTATGCCATAAAATTAGGAGTTTTATAAAAATCCCCAAGTACATAAATTTAACCGGAGACCCCGCTACGGAGTGGTGGTGTACGAAGCTCCAATCGGATTGGACAGCACGTCGACATTGGATTCGTTCCGATATGCGATGTTGAAGCAGTTAAAAGCTTCTCGAAAAAAAATTCAAATGTCTTTCAAGGTCACACCGACTGAGTCCGCATCATAGAGCATGGTCTTAAGATGTTTACACGATCCCTCCAAACTGAGTATGGTGATCTTGGCAAACGATATTTTCTGGTATAATTGTACGAAGAATGGTTGTGTGCACACCGCATACACGTGCCCGCAGTTGCACCTACCACCTCCTTCGCCACCCCTGGTCTAAAGCGATCTTCGCAGTTTCGAACGCACACAGATGATCGAATGCGTTACAAAAACTTTGAAGAATCCCATCTAAGACCATGCCTTGCGCTCTAACTTAGAGGTAGCGAAAATCGTGTACGAAACTCCATTGACCGTGGTGATTCAATTCCTCCGCAGCTTTTCTCGGACCCTGTTTCGGGTTAAGACTATGAGTTATTGCGGGCAAGTTCAAGAATCATTGGTTTGGCTCTCGACTTAGCTAAGCGGATCGGTAAGATCATGCGTTGTAATAATTCGCATTAAGGCTTGTTGCTATTTGAGATCAGTTTTTTGCTGCAACGCGTAGCTAAGGGATAATGTGGAACGGATTAGTCGGTAGGCCGTTCAATTAAAGTTTAAGGGCAAGGTTAATTGGGAGATTAATTATTTTTGAAAAGATTCGGCATGAATAGGCTTTAATTTTGGCTATGTGGTTTTCCAGCAATTCGAAGTTCGAAGTCATAGAAATGTTGAAAAGTCCGTCGAATAGCTTTGATTGTATTTTACAAATATTTTAACAATAATAAAGGCATTAGTGTAGTTTTTTCCTTGATCACAGGTATCGGAAACTAGTTCTCTATACCATCACATTGGAATAAAATTTGGGGTATTTCTGACCCAGAGCTGTTTTTTTTTTGGAGAAGCTGTTTGTATGTGTGGTTGACGTTCTCATATCTGCGTTGGCAATTCAATTTGTTCTTTTTTGAATCGATCACAGTGTTTTATGGAGTCGTTTGCCACATCAATACGCACGTGCGGCCAATTCGAACATTTTTGTGGGTCAAAAAACCCCATTGTTACGGTCAGAGAACGCATTATTCGCATTCGTGGTTGATTGTTCACTAATTTTTTCAGTAATTGGAAACGGTGAAAAATTTTGGATTATCGATTAAGATAATAAGAGAAATGTAGTATAACTATTAGAATCCAATAATGATCTTATGCTTAATGATTCTACTCGTAACTGCCATACCCCTGGCTCCAGCGGATACATATATTTGACGAAAAAGAAGGACATTAATCAAAGTAAATCCTTATACCATTCCTGTTTTGATTTTCGGTACGTTTTGTAAAAACTTTACTTTTCTTAAGAAAAATTGGAGATGCGTGGGAAGCAGGGATAAGCACAGGATTTTCGGGTCCTAGAGACAGAATTCAGGCAGCCTCCCATACTATTCGCATGAAATGTTGATGATAGCGATTGCTACTTTTCTGTTGGTTGAAGCAGCAAAAGTCAAAAAAGGATTTGTTATGATAGAGTTTGTATGGTTAAAAAAAAAGTTCTTATTTCAATTTCAACTTTAGGATTCATTTTACATTATTTAATGCAATACAGTGTTGTATTGGAATAGGGAAGGGCAAGAAAGATGATGGAAAAATAATTTTGACGGTGATAAACGACAACGACGGTTGATGTTTCATTTGAAGTACTAAAGGTTGTATTCGTTAGAAAAAGCCTTGATAGCAACACATTCCACAGTGCAGCTATAGTTCGAGAAATACAATATTTTTGCGTATTTTGGGGAACCTGGAGTCCAAAAAACGGCATTCTCAGCAATGAATTTCTATGTTTCACGACGATAACTTGAATGAACTTCAACCGAAAATGTCGGGATCGGTCTCAAAAATCTATCTTTTCGGCGGACAGAACTTGCTTTTGGAAATGACCGGCAGTCGGAAACGGAAGGTATAAGATATACAAATAAAAACATAACCGGACTACAATTCGGCATAAAGCCCAATCACGCGATACTCTAGATGAAAGAGATTTTTTATTTTTAAGAAATCTCATATGGAGAGAATAAGAAGGGGTGACGGCATTGAACTAATTACAGTCAAACTTCCATAAGTCGAACGTCTATAACTCGAACTAAATCAGGTGACAATAGCATTTAGAGAGCAAATTGTATAAAATGTCACTTCCATAAGTCGAACTTCCATAACTCGCATTTCTCCATAAGTCGAGTAAAAACATAACAGAATTATGATTGGGCTTAAAGCCCAATCATATGATACTCTAGATGAGATGGAAATGACTTAAATATACCGGAAAAAATGTCATCTCAAATTCTTTCGAATAGTGAGTAGAGACTTTGCATGGGAGGTGGTAGAAGTAGAGGGGGAGGTTTGTATTTCTCCTATGTGACACCGAAAATGGCATGTAAAATGTTTCGTGCTGAATTTAGAATTTTTAGTTTTCATTATTTTTAAAGAAATTGGATATAGTTTTCCAGGCATTTGTATGGGAGGTGGCAGAGGAAGTGGAACGTTTTAGATGATTTTGAAACTGCTTATCATCACCCTTATCACCATGCTTTGATTCAATTTCAAAGTCGATAGCTCTCATATATTCGAAGGAGAAATGCTTTTCTTGAATTTATAATACATATATTTATATGGGAGGGGGTAGAAGGAGGGAAGCTGAGCTCATAATTTTTTCCAGCATTTATTGCAACTATTAAAAAACAAATTCTGGCAAAATTTTAAGTTTGTAATTTTTCAAGTTTTAATGGAAATCGATATAATGCTTTTAACAAAAATTATGCATTTGTATGGGAGGGGGTAGAAGGAGTGTAAATATGAAAACAATTTTTTTTCCTGTTATTGATATTTCTATTTTTATACTGTATGCAAAATATCAAGTTGATAGCTGTAACAGTTTCGAAGAAAAATAATTTAATTTAAATTTCGAAATTTCGTGAAATTCGTATGGGAGGGGGTAGAAGGAGTGAGGTGAAGTTGATAATTTTTTCAATGCTGATTGCAATTATAATAAAATTAATTCTGGCAAAAATTTGTTTTTATAACTTTACTAGTTTCGATGAAAATCGAAAAACTGCATTTTTCAAAATTATGCATTTGCATGGGAGGGGGTAGAAGGAGTAATGGGATCGGATCAATATTCAGTCATATTAATGGCATCTATATCATAATACTTTAACCCAAATTTCAAATCGGTAGCTTAAATAGTTTCAAAGAAAAATCAATTTCTGAAAATTTCAAATTTTCGTGAAATTTGTATGGGAGGGGGTAGAAGGAGTGGGGGGATGTGGCCCGTTCACGAACTTAAAGTTTCTTTTTTGCTAAAAATGACACACAACAAATTTTAGCACGATAGCTCAAAGCGTTCGAGAGTTATGCTGTAGACAGACGGACAGACGGACAGACGGACAGACGGACAGACGGACAGACGGACAGACAGCAACTCGGAATCGAAGTTTTTGAGCGACAACAAATATTTCTGTACCCTTGGCGGCTCTGTGCGAGCATTATTTCTTAGCGTTACAAACGGTAAGGCAAACACAATATACTCTCAGATTTCATCTAGAGTATAAAAATGGCACGCGTATTCAATAATTCGAATAATTCGGGGAGATCTCTGATAGCGGAGGAAATTTTTGTTTCTTTTTTTTTTGGGGAATCCCTCATTTTCTCACATCAAAGTAAGTGGTTGGTTGTTTTGGGTTCTTATAGTTGGGGAAGTCCCTATTTATAAAGAAATGTTTTATGAGATTGCCGCTTGGTGCACATTTCAGTTGCGCTTGTAAGTGAACACGAGTTCAGTTTACGTACTACGGTATATTAACACAAAATAGGTTTTTCATGGCGTTGAAACGTGTTCTAAAAAGTTTGTCAATTGACGAAAAGTATAAATTAATTCAAAAAATAGAAAGTGGATTAAAGAAAAAGGATTTAGCTTTTAAATACGGTGTTCCGGCGAGTACAGTTTCAACGATTTTAAAAAATAAGGACACAATTATCGCATCAGTTGAATCTGGTGCTGGACGCAGCAAAAGAACTAAAAATCCACTATTCAAAAATGTCAATAATGCAGTTTTCGATTGGTTTAAAGAAGCAAGAAACCAAAACATGCCCATATCTGGAGGAATTTTGAAGGAGAAGGCATTGGAATTTGCGAAGTGGTTTGGAGAAAACGATTTTAAGGCAAACACTGGTTGGCTTGATAAATGGAAGCAAAGGTATGGACAAATATTTAACTAACAAGAGGCTAACCAAATTGATTGTCGTACTACTACTACTACAATGGCACTACAGCTCAAATCGGACCTTGGCCTCCTGACATTCAGGTTCCTTAACATTTTTCTTTATTTATTGTGGAAGGGTTGTTAGCCCTTCGCACAACCCTCTGTCTACGAGGCAATGTGCTAGATTTATATATTGCGTCGACCGGGATTTGAACTCACGACCTTCGCATTACAAGACCAACACGCTACCTACTAGGCCAAACCCTAGTTGAGTGTCATACGTATGTATGTTGAATTGTAGGCATGGTGTGTGTCATAAAAAGGCATGCGGTGAAAGCAGTGATGTTCGTGACGAGGACTGCGATAAATGGAAAACCGACGTTTTGCCCCATCTATTAAAAAAGTATAATGAACGCAACATTTTCAATGCAGACGAGACAGGACTGTTCTTCAAATGCTTACCAGATAAGACACTGACTTTCAAGGGCGATAAATGCCATGGAGGCAAACATAGTAAGCAGCGAGTTACATTATTGTTGATATCAAATATGGATGGAACAAAAAAATTGAAAATTCTCTTGATTGGCAGAAGTAGCAAGCCTCGTTGCTTTCGTGGGGTTAAGTCGCTACCCGTTGATTATAAATCAAACTCCAGGGCGTGGATGACCAGAAAACTTTTTGAAGAATGGATTTGCAAATAAGATAAAAAAATTTTACGCGCTGGACGAAAAGTCTTATTATTCATTGATAATTATCCTGCCCATACAAAAGGCTTACAAAGAAAATTGAAATCTATTGAATTGTGTAGCAAATAATTATCTGATACTTTTATTTAAAGGGGTTCAGGCAGTAAAACAGGGGATGAGAACTTTTTATGAAATTTTATTTTTGTGTTTAATATAATTCCTACAATATAACGTAGCTTAAGTGTTCCAAGAGCCTTAGACACGATAAGGATGCAGAGGCGTGAAAGGAAAGATTGTTTCTAAAAGCCTTAGACCTAATATGGATGCAGAAGCGTGATAGAGCGGAATGATTCTTACTAAAAGCCTTAGACCCGTTGTGGATGCAGAGGCGTAATAGAGCAGAATGCCTTGTCCGGTGCGCTGCTACTGCTTTTATAGCTGGCGATGCGGTGCTGCCATATCGTGATGTTGCCATACGGCAATGTTGCGCTATCGGAATGTTGCCATACTGCGACGTTTTGGTATTTGACAGCTGCTGCAGCAGTACGTTGTTGTGACGTTTGGTTTCTTGTTTTGTCTCGTACGGCATCTAATAATTTAGTTGTTACAATTGGCTTTTTTTCCACCAAATATGACCTCCAAATTGCAACCGCTTGACCAGAGAGTAATTCAAAATTTGAAGTGTCACTATCAAAGCAGAATCTTAAAAGAAGCATTAAAGCATTTAGAGACAAAGAACAAACATGATATTACACTTCTGCATTAACCACATAACAAAAGCATGGGATAAGATCAAACGATTGCGAATTGCTTTCAAAAAGCTGGATTTGGTCATCATTCTACATGGGATGAAAAGGATAACATACCTTTAATTTTCTTAAATAATAATGATCAGGAAAGGAGATGGATACAAATTGATTACAAAGCATGGACAACGTTGAATAATATAACTTCCAATGCTACTCTTGATGATTATATTGGGATGGACAATGAAATTTGTACAGAAGGTTTTCTTACAGATGATGACATTATTGAGAATTATAATTCTGAATCAGTGACTCAGACTTTAATTGCAGTGAAAAGTGATGACGAGGGTTCCGAAGAAGAATTTATTCAACAGCCTTGTACGAATGATATAGCGGATTTTTTGAGAAATTTGAATCTATATTTACAAACGAATGAAAACGCAACTGATGAACACTATAAGGCTTTAAATAAACTGGAATCTTTTTTTTATTGAAAATAATAAAGCAAAAGGAAATTTCCAGCCACAAATTACTAATAATTTTAACCCACTGTAACTATGTAGAATGTAGTGCTTAATATGGAGTAAATAAAAATGTGAATTGAATATATGCAGTAATTGTAGTGTCTTTTAATAAATCCGCTGGCTTTGATTAACTGTTCTATAACCCGAAGTCTCTATAAGTCGAACTATTTTTGTGGAGAATGGTGATTCGAGTTATGAAAGTTTGACTGTATTCACATCATGCCAGAGTTGCTATCAAAATTATTGAAAAATTAGGCTTCAAAAATCGAAAAGGTGCTGAGAAAGCTAGTTTATTGGATTTAGGGAAATTGTTCAGTTCGTAGGGGAGGTGGTAGAAAGAGTGGGAGGTTCTTAATGACTTTTAACATTATATCGAAGAAGACTACTAATTGAGATAATAATAAATAATAAATAAATAATAAAACATAATAATGAGTTGTTCTTACATAAAGTTGTAATCCAAGAAATTAATTGCATATATTTAACAGTCAAACAAAACATTAATGTTGGATACAGGAGAAATCGCTTAATATAACTTCAAACACAACATTTCGTACCCCAAACCACAAAAAAAAATCAATTTTTTCCACAAATTGCCTATCACAATAAATTTTACTTTAAATAATAAAGTGCTGTGATCGACTTGGAAAAAAAAAATTGCTACCCTGAAATTTTGTTTTTTCGCTTTTCATGACTAAAATAGCCTAAATAAACTGCCAACAAGTCGGGCGAAACTTTATTATTTTGCTTTATTATATGCAGGTTAGAGTGGTTAGGGAAGACTAAGTGAAAGGGGGTTCTTGGACGGGGCAATTGTCAATTTAACACTTTGCGGAAACGTTCAAAAGCTCCAGTATATATAATCAATATTTCGTTCGTTTATTTATGCAAGTTTGAGTTTTTATGAGGGGAGGGGTGAGGCGTGTGGGGGGGGATGTTAATAGTTTTTTAATTGATTGCTTGAATCACGTCCAATATTCTCTGCATAGAATTTTCATAAGATTCTGTGTATTTTACATCCACGAAACCAAACATTTATATGGGAGGGGTTAGAGGAGGTAGGGAAATCGTAAAATTTGTGACGCAATTTTATTTCCTTTCTCTTGTAGTGCGCTCGTACAAAATTTTAAGTTCGTAGCTTTTAATTTGTTGGCTATTAGTTGATTCAATGAAATAGGTCGAAATGATACTTTTGTATGGGAGGGGCTAGAAGGGCAAGCGCGATTGCAAAAGTTTTAAAACAATTTCATTTCAATTATTTTTATAATTTTTTATACAAAATTTGAAATTGATAGGTTTTAAGAGTTAGCTGATAACTGATTTCTTAAAAATGCTCGAAAAAATTATTTTTTTATGGTAAGGGGTAGAGGAGGTAGGGGAATCGTAAAATTTGTGACGCAATTTTATTTTCTTTTTCTTGTAATGCGCTCGTACTAAATTTCAAGTTCGTAGCTTTTAATTTTTTGGTTATTAGTTGATTTAATGAAATTGGTCGAAATCATACTCTTGTATGGGAGGGGGTAGAACGGCAAGTGCGATCTGAAAAATTTTGACGCAGTTCCGTTTCAACTATTTTCATAAGATTTTGTGTAAAATTTCAAATTGATAGCTTTTAATAGTTAGGTGATAATTGATTTCTTGAAAATGGTCGAAAAAATAATTTTGTATGGGATGGGGTAGAAGTTTTAAAGGTTTTCGAGCACATAATATTTCGTATATTTAGGGGTTTTTTTTAAGTCCATTTCCCAAATTTTCAAGTTTGTACCTTAAAATCTCACTCAAAAATTTTTCTTTTATGTGTTTTTTTTTCAATGCACATGAATCACCTTGTGCACGTTAGACCCCCACTTCGGAGTATAGCAATTTTGGAACAAATAATTTTTGCTTTTCTATGTATATCGAATAAATGTATCGACGTGCACAATTTAAACTTTGTATCTTTTAACAGAGCCCTAAAAAAATTACTCAAAATTTTCAACATTTTTACTTTCCACCTCCCTCCCTTTACACCTTACAACTTAAATTTCTTACCAAAATTAAGGATTATATAGCTCTAGAATCTGACAAATTTTTGATTTGATATCTGTACTCAATTTTGAGATATGATTTGTAGTTTTGGAAAGTGCGCCATTTTTGAAATGCTCCCCATTTCCCCCCACAACTATTATGTCCACATGTTATATTTCGCTAATAAAGCTTAGTATACGTTTCAAGTTTCAATTACATTGCTTAAGAGACAGTCGAGATATTAATTTTTAAGTGTTTTTCATTGCACCACCTGACCCCTCCCCCTTACAGCAATTAGCCTCTTTTAAGCTGATCCTGGTGGATCTATATGCCTGCTTAATGGTCCCAAAATATGAATTTTTTGTGATTAGTAATTTTGAAGATATAATCATTTGAAAAAAAAAAAAATTCGGCCGACAATTTGTTTTTAGCCCCCCCTTTTCGGAAGCGAATGGATAAAAAAATTAAATTATTTTTAAAGTCCCACAACCCTCTCTCTATCTCTACTGATTTTTTAGCTATCTGCATTCGTGGTGGAGAGATAATAGCAAGTGTAGTTTTTCATCCCTTCCCCTCGCCTCTCCCTTCCACCTAACACCCCCAAAATTTAGAAAATAGAGCTCACTTACACAATCAACAATCCACCCAAAAACGAACATTCTACCTTTAACGGTCTCGGAGATATGAGTCCATATGTACGGCGGGACGGATTTTTATACTCTAGATGAAATCTGAGAGTATATTTTGTTTGCTTTACCGTTTGTAACGCTAAGACATAATACTCGCATAGAGCCCCCAAGGGTACAGAAATACTTGTTGTCTCTCAAAAACCTCGATTTCGAGTTGCTGTCTCTCCGTCTAGGGTGTAGCCTAGTAGGTAACGTGTTGGTCTTGTAATGCGAAGGTCATGAGTTCAAATCCCGGTCGGCGCAATATATAATTCCAACACATTGCCTGCTTGGATATATCTTGGTCACCTCAATCTACGAAAATGAAAAAATTCGTAGAAAGAGGGTTGTGCGAAGGGCTAACAACCCTTCCACAATAAGTAATGAAAAATGTTAAGGGACCTGAATATCAGGAGGCCAAGGTCCGATTTGGGCTGTAGCGCCATTGTAGAAGTAGAAGAAGAAGTCTCTCCGTCTGTGCGTCTGTCTACAACATAACGCTTTGAGCTATCGTACTGAAATTTGTTGTGTGTCCTTTTTAGCAAAAAAGTAACTTCAAATTCATTAACGGTCCACATGTCTCCAATCCTTCTACCCCCTCCCATACAAATTTCATGAAATTTCGAAATTTAAATAAATTGATTTTTCTCCGAAACTATTCCAGCTATTGACTTAAAAATTAGGTCATATTATAAAGATGTGGATATCATTGACGTCAAAAAATATTGATCTGATCTCCTCACTGCTTCTACCACCTCCCATACAAATGCACAATTTTCAAAAATGCATTTATTCGGTTTGCATTGCAACAAGCAACACTAAATGAACCAATTTTTGTCATAATTAATTTTATTATAATTGCAACTAATTTTGGAAAAACTATCAACTTTACCTCACTCCTCGTACCCCTTCCCATACAAATTTGACGAAATTTCGGAATTTCAATTAAACTAGTTTTCTTCAAAACTGTTACAGCTATCAACTTTAAAATTTGAGAAAAGTATACTATTTTAAATATAATTGATGTCAAAAAATTTGGTTTTGATTCGGATATTCCTTCTACCCCGTCCCATACAAATGCAGAATTTTGGTAAATGCATTTAACCGATTTTCATAGAAACTAGAATAAGTAGAAACTTGAAATTTTGCCAGAATTTGTCCCTTAATAATTGTAATAAATGCTAAAAAAAATATCGCCTTCACCGTACTCCTTCTACCAACTCCCATACAAATTGTTGTATTGGAATTTCAAGAAAAGTTTTTCTCCTTCGAATATATGAGAGCTATCGACTTTAAAATTGTAACAAAGCAATATGATTAGTATGTTGATAAGCAGATTCAAAATCATCCAAAATCTCCCACTTTTTCTGCCACCTCCCATACAAATACAATAAATTCAGACAAAAATTGTTCAATTTCCTCGAAAATTATGAAAGCAAGAAACTTTAAATTCAGCATGAAATATTTTATATACTACGTTCAGTGTTACATACAAAAATTACAAATCTCTCTGCTTTTACCACCTCCGAAACAAAAGGTAAGTAAGTATTTCATCTAGAGTATCATATGATTGGGCTTTACGCCCAATCATAATTCTGTAATGTTTCATTTTTGTATTTTTCGGCTAATTTAGTCATGAAACGCGAAAAAAAAAATTTTCAGGGTAGCAATTTTTTTTTTCTGTGTCGATCACAATACTTTATTATTAGAATAATAAAATAAAATGCACAAAAAAAATCCGTACGTGTACGCTCAGCGCACATTAAATCTCAAATTCTTCAAGATAGAAAGCTCATTTTTCGGTTGATAATAAATGATTGCGGATTTCAGGTGGACAACCATTTTGTGGGGTGTAGGGATTAAGTGGGAGGCGGGGGAGCGCTAAAACCGAAAGCTAAGAATTAGAATATCTCAAACATGGCTAGGAAGCTGAAAATCTATATATATATATTGAGAGGTTTATGGCACAAACTTTAAAAGTAATATAATTTTTTTACCCGCAGGGGTCCGAAAAGTTTTCGGCCAAATTTTTTTTTAACGATTATTTCTTCGAAATTACTTACTATAAAAAATTCATATTTTGAGAGCATTAAGATGGCATGCAATAGCCAAATTGGTAATCATCTCTTAATCCGATATCAACCAACGAGCACCCGACTTGAGACAGAACTACTGCGATGCACATACACAGCTGAAAAGGCTGTTAGACGGGGCAGAATCTGCGGCGTACCTTGGCGATATGGGTTCACTATTTAAAATCATGAAACAGTTGACGAAGAGGAATTTCACCGCCAACCACCTGGTGAGAGATGTCAACGGAACTCTCCTTAATATGAGTGAACACCAGTTGCGGCGATGGAAGGAATACTTCTCTGATATTTTAAACATCTTGTCAGAGGAAGATATTCTTGAACCAACCGCAACAATTCTCTATCCACCAGATAAGAAAGAGATAGTTTCAACCATTCGGTCAATGGCGGGAAGGAAACCCCGGGTATAGACGGACTACCAACCGAACTCCTCAAAGCGAACCCGCAAACAACAGCCGATATACTCCTCCCACTCTTAACTGAGGTTTGGACTGAATGAAGATATTCGAAAGAATGGAAGGAGGGCGTCAACACAAGCAAACCAATTGTTCTTAACGGACAAGATGTGAATGAGGTGCAAGATTTTTGTTATCTCGGAAGTATGGATGGTGACGCCGAAAAGGATTGCGAAGCTTGTCTAAATAAAGCTCGTCAGGCCTTCAGTATTCTTTCCCCTTTTTGCAAATCTCCTTTCGTACAACCTGCGAGTTTTGACGCTTTCCGTCAAATCCGTGTTGTTATATGGTTGTACTACGTGGAAAGTGACCGTTAGACTTGCCAAGAAACTTTCGTAAGCTCCGACGCATTTTAGGAATATTCTGGCTAAAAGTGATCTACAACGTCTCCTCGTTTAACGTGGCCAAGGTGTTTCATATGCAGTGAAAAAAATACAAAAACTAAAAATTATGGAATGAAATTTGCGAAATGCATTTAAAAAAAATCCTTAAAAGTATGAAATATTAACTGGTCGAATACTTTCAAAACTTCTACCCCCTCCCCTATTTTTTTGATAATTTTTAAGAAATCAATTATCACCTAACTATTAAAAGCTATCAATTTGAATTTTTGCACAAAAACTTATGAAAATAGTTGAAACGAAACTGTGTCAAAAATTTTGAGATCGCGCTTGCCCTTCTACCCCCATACAAAAGTATGATTTCGACCAATTTCAATAAATCAACTAATAACCAGCAAATTAAAACTTAAGAATTTAAAATTTGTACGAGCACCTTACAAGATGAAATAAAACTGCATCACAAATTTTACGATTTCCTTACCTCCTCTACCCCGTCCCATACAAATGTTTGGTTTCGTGTATGTAAAATACACCGAATTTTATGAAAATTCTATGCAACTTCGTCTATGAAACTGACATTCTATACAGAGAATATTGGATCAATCAATTAAAAATATTATTAACATCCACCCACCCTTACTATCACCGACCGCTCTTATATAATAATTGTACAATATATGTATGTAAATAATTAATAATAATAATATTTAAATATTTTACAAAGTTGTAATAAAATTAATGATCTTGAATTATTTTCTTAAATGAGTTATTTTTAAAAAAAAATCCTTCTTCTTATAATATCAAGTTTTTAAATTATTGTAAACAATTAGTTATATTAATATTATAAAAGTTCGTAATTGGTTCTTGGACTGTAAACATTAAGAATTAAATAAATAAATAACGTCGTTAACATTTTTAGAATCTTGCTTTTCTCGTTTATGGCTTATCACGTTATGGAAATAAGCCCTTCAATTAAATTATGTAACATAGTTATAAATGTTTAAGTATTTCCGGTGAATTCATAATTCACAGTGTATGTTATTTACGCGCTTTGGGCCTAATCACAGAGATCAATCAGGATTATTAATATCCCACATTTCTGCAATCAAATATTCTGAGTATAATTTGTTAATTATCTTGTAAATTCTTGAACCGGGCAATAAACACACGCTATTCGATTACATTACACTGTTTACCAATATAATTATAATACAAAAGTTCCCAAACACTTTGACTTGTTCGTCTAAATTGAAAATAAGAAAATATTCGGTGCCAGCTAGCTTGCTAAGTCACTAACAAAAAAAGCTTTGCTGAAACTAAAGATTCGGAAATCATTCCAATGAGATGCGCAGCTCACGCTTTTGTGTGTATATTTTTTTTTATTCTTATATTGTTGTTGTTGTTATTGCCATTTTATTAAAGAAGTTAACTGGCTGTAACCATGCGCAGCATAATTTATCGCTCTTGATGTCAGCTTGGCTCCGCAAAGTGCGTTGTGTTGTGCGTTCTCGATTGGTTACATAAGTTTATTTTCCCCGTAGAGAACGATATTACTATAATGTTGTAATGGCATGTAATCATGAAACGAGTTTTCGATGCTCTGCCAAAATTACATCATCGCCGTTTTGATTTTGATAAAAGTTTTGAGGTAGGGTTCAGTAATGCTGAATTTCTATTTTGAAAATATTTTCCACAATTATTTATTTTACAAATTCAATAATATCTCTACCTTTCTTATTCATCCTAACCGGGGAAATTTGAATTTTGGCGCCAGCAAACCAATGGGTCGGACGTTTTTAGTAAATTCGGAAGCCATAGATAACAGTCCACCTCATTGTACTTTTCGAAATCACCTATAAAAAATATAAAAAAATTGGTACTGTTTTCGATTGACAGGTTGTTTATACAAAAAGTATAAACCAGAAGCATACACTAATCTGAAAATATGGAAACTGGTTCGTTCATTTTAACTTCATCAATAATTTCTTGACACGCACGCCAAATCCCTTTGCTCGATAATGGTTAAGAATCTCGAGATCTACTTTGTGTATGATTTGCCCCATCATCAAGAGCACAATAAAGAATTGGTCGAGCCTTTTCCACCCTTGCGACAGTGGCGTAAATAGCAGGGTTGAGGGCCGAGTGACCCCCGCCTCTCGGCGCCCTTAAACCCTTAAGGAAGCTGAAAGCAATTTATTCTAGAACTTTGAGATCGGGGCTTATCTATACATATAAATATAATTGTAGTGTCTGTCTGTTATTTGCTTATAAATGGTTATAACTTAGTTTTTTGCTTTATTTGGACATAGGACCATACCTTGAACGCTTTACGTGAACGTACCGACAGAAGCCACGAGTTCACGGTTGTCTTTAGCAATCACGGATTGTTTTTGTAATGACAATCATCAACGCCTGCATCCTCCAAGCTTAACGCTAGTCATTGACCAACGTATCTCGGCAGATGATACCAGTCTATACTTCTGCGTGTGTTCTGCAATCATACTGGTAAGAGTAAAGCCTATCTAAAGCCTTTCCCAATCTTTGGATCATGGGATCCGGTTGATACGCAACTTCACGTCGAGCACAAGGTTTGCACTAGGCATTCCAAGAACCCGTATACTGTACAAGTACAGCAATACGGGAGATGCTCTACCAACGATGCAGGTGGTAAACCACAACCACTACGTGTACCCCGAAGGGACCTCATTCATTATTGGTTTGCCCACACCACGCCGCTTCAATCAGTCTGAAATCAATCATTGTACCCTTCTTGTATGATCATTAGCTGTTCAATTCATACCGTCATTGTTGCGTAAGATTTTGCTCTCATATGTTCTAATATGACACCGGGGGGGCTTGGATCCGAAGTGTCACCTCGAACATAAGATCGCTACTTTCTTACGCTAAATACCATGTACTACCAAAAATACAAGGTCAGTTCTGCTTCAATTAGCTATCGTCAGGTTTCTTCAACAGCCGTCTCGGCTCAACCGAGCTCCTGCCTCCCACACACCTACAGCCAGCCTAATTTCCACATTTAAGGATCTATTTTCACATTCCTCGATCAGTTACGCGGCCGCCCCGGCTATACCGGGCCTTGACTTCTCGCCTTCCTCGGTCCGCTACTACTTTCACCCATATCCATCGGTCCCAACATTCATCCATTGCCTGCATACTTCTTCATTTTTCACAATTTTCAGTTGGCTACTCATTCCGAGCTGGCTTGTCCAAACTCCCGCATTTCAACTGGCTTACCGACTGCTATTAAAATCCACATAACACAACTACATTCCTCATTCAACTTTTACATCATATATTACTTATTTTTGCTTCTATTTTCACATCCTTCAGTTAGTTACTAGGCCGTGCCGGCTATACCGGGCACCTGCTTTTCGCCTCCTTCAGTCAGCTACTACTTTTCGCGCTCTTTCGTTTGATGTTTAGATCTTATTCATTCATTTATTCATTTCATTGAGACATGACCGATACCACTTTGAACAGGGTTGCTAATACGACCTCCCGTAGTACCAAGTTTAAAGTCCTTGGGGAGGACTTCCGTGAAGCAAGCTTCACTTCAGTCTAAGTTCACACGCAACTTTGATACCGATCGAACAGCTCGTGTTCGTGGAGTTGCCACACTCCAAAAGTAGTTACAGGAATTGCCTTAGCTTTCTTGACCAGCACTTGCTTCCCTGCGATCGATAGGATTCGGAGCTGACGGACTGTTCAAATTTTTCCCCCTCCCCCCACCTAAATGGGTTTCGGAGCTGGCGGTCTGTTCAAATTGGTTTCCCCCTATCTTTGTAGGTTTCGGAGCCGATGACTTAAGGTATAATGAATTAAATTCAATACACCAGTCGTTCGACTTGATCCCCCTTCTTGTATATGCTTTTACTAAAACTTCCTTTGCTTTGCTACTATCGGTGCTGACAAACACTTACACTTCACGCCACGTAGTTCGTCTATTGGTCAACATATTCTTCATCAATTTTCGCTGTTTACGAGTATATGAACGAGCCTTAGCTCTCGATCAATACAACTACTAGTATCCCCGACAATCTACATATCACGTACATCATAAGATTTCGTACGTCGGGTCGTCGGTTAATCTTCATAACCCCTAGCTATGAGAAGTCACCTCACCTTCGTTCTACTTTGCTGATTATACAGACCTGCTTCTACTGTCCTCCTTCCAACTGGATGGGTTATGGAGCCGATGATAATATAGTATAATAAATTGAATTAAAATTCAATTCAATATACATATCATTCGACTGTCTCCCCCCTCCATCTGTAGATCTCTTAGCGCTATCCAGCCTGCACCACGAGGAGGTGGATCTACTTCGCTGGCCAATATTTATTTGGACAATAACTAAGCAGGAATACACGTTCTGAAAAATTTTTTTTGTCTGTCTGTCTGTCTTTCCGGCTTTCACGTAAAAACGGCAGAACCGATTGTAATGAAACTTTCACAGATTATTAGGTCTGCCTCAAGAAGTAATCTATCTGAGGTTTTATTTTACTCCCCTCACGTATTCTACCCCCTCCCATACAAATTGACTCATTTTCAAAAATTTATAACAATCAAATTTGCATGGAAACTATAAAAGCTAATAATTTGAAACTTAAAATATAATATTTCTATTATAAATGCAATTTTTTACTATATAAATAATTTGAATCCCCCTACTCCTTCCACCACCTCCCATACAAACTACACTCTTTCATGAAATACTATACTTCAATTTTCTCAGTACTACTACTAAATCCTTAATTAGCATTGTTATTTATATCAGGAAAAAATTAACCAATTAGCTTTACTTCTTCTACCCCCTCCCATACAAACTGACACAAATCCACGACTTTGCAATACTGTTCAGAAATTTAAAATATATCAATTGCATGATAATTATAGCTGTTTCTCAAAAAATAACTGAAAACCCTCCACTCCTTCCACCACCTCCCATACAAATTGCGCTTTTTCATGAATTACTCTAAACCAATTTTCTCAGTACGTATAACTTTCATCAAGTTAAAATTTTGTTTTAAATCCCTAATTAGCAGTATTTTCATTATCAGGAAAAATTAACCGATTAGCTCCACTCCTTCTTCCCCCTCCCATACAAGGTGACATAATTCCACGACTTTGCAAAACCTCGATTTTCTTGAAAAGTTTGAATCTAACTGATCTAAAATTTAAATCATATCAATTGCATGGTGATTGTAGTTGTTTCTAGAAAAATTACCAAAAATCTCCCACTCCTTCTACCACCTGCCATACAAATTGCATAATTTCACTAAATAAACTGCCAACAAGTCGGGCGAAACTTTATTATTCTTGGGACAAGTTGCGGATGCGTGGAAAGTCAATATGCAGGTTAGAGTGGTTAGGGAAGACTAAGTGAAAGGGGGTTCTTGGGCAGGACAGTTGTCAACACTTTGCGGAAACGTTCAAAAGCTTCAGTATATATAACCAATATTTCGTTCGTTTATTTATGCAAGTTTGAGTTTTTTGAGAGGAAGGATGAGGGTTGATAGTAAGGGTCGGTGGATGTTAATAGTTTTTTAATTGACGTCCAATATTCTCTGTATAGAATGTCAGTTTCATAGACGAAGATGCATAGAATAAGATTCTGTGTATTTTACATTCACGAAACCAACATTTGTATGGGAGGGGGTAGAGGAGGTAGGGGAATCGTAAAGATTGTGACGCAATTTTATTTCCTTTTTGTTGTAGTCTTCTCGTACAAAATTTCAAGTTCGCAGCTTTTAACTTGTTGGTTATTAGTTGGTTCAATGAAATAGGTAGAAATGATACTTTTGTATGGGAGGGGGTAGAAGGGCAAGCGTGATTGCAAAACTTTTAACAAAATTTCATTTCAATTATTTTTATAAGTTTTCCGGCAAAAATTGAAATGGATAGCTTTTAAGAGTTAGCTGATAACCGATTTCTTAAAAATGCTTGAAAAAATAATTTTGTATGGGAGGGGGTAGAAGAGGTAGGGGAATTGCAAAATTTGTGATGCAATTTTCTTTTCTTTCTCTAGTAAGGTGCTCGTACAAAATTTCAAGTTCGTAGCTTTTAATTTGTTGTTTATTAGTTGATTTAATGAAATTGGTCGAAATCATACTTTTGTATGGGAGGGGGTAGAAGGGCAAGTGCTATTTTGAAACTTTTAAAATAATTTTATTTTAAATATTTTTATAAGTTCTTATGCAAAATTTCAAATTGATAGCTTTTAATAGTTAGGTGATAATTAATTTCTTAAAAATGGTCGAAAAAATAATTTTGTATGGGAGGGGGTAGAAGTTTTGAAGGTATTCGACCAGTTAATATTTTATACTTTTAGGGATTTTTTTAAAATGTATTTCCCAAATTTTCAAGTTTCTACCTTAAAATTACATCCAAAAATTTTCAGTTTTCGTGTTTTTTTCGCTGCACATGAAACACCTTGTGCCCCTTAGACCGTGGTGGTCGGTTCGTAACAATTGTGGATCAAATTGTTATTTTTTTTTCTATGTATATAAAATAGATGTATCCACATGCAAAATTTAAAGTTTCTATCTTTGACCAGAGTCCTAAAAAAATCACTCAAAATTTTCGACATTTTTGCTTACCACCTCCCTCCCTTTACACCCCCTAACTTAAAATTTTTATCAAAATTATAAATTATATAGTTCTATAATCTGACGAATTTTTGATTCGATATCTGCACTCAATTTTGAAATATAACGATTTCTAATTTTGAAAAGTGCACCATTTTTGAAATGCTCCCCATTTCCCCCCGCTACTATTATGACCAAATTTTTTATTTTTTTTATATTTCGCTAGTATAGCTTAGTATATGTTTTAAATTTCAATTACATAGCTTAAGAGATAGTTGAGATATTAATTCTTAAGTGTTTTTATTTGCACCCCCCCTGACCCTCCTCCTTACAATAATTAGCCTATTTCTAAGCTTATTCTGATGGATCTATACGTTATCTTAATTGTCCCAAAATATGAATTTTTTATGGTAAGTAGTTTCGAAGATATAACCATTTCAAAAAAAGATTCGGCCGACAATTTGTTTTTAGCCCCCCCTTTTCGGACGCCAATGGATAAAAAAATTAAATTATTTTTGGAGTATGTCCCACAACCGTCTCTATATGTATGCTGATTTTCGTCTTTCTATCTGCATTCGTGGTGAAGATATTAGCAAGTGTATTTTTCGACTTTTTCCATCCCCCCGCCTCCCCCTTCCACCCCACACTCTCCAAAATTTGGATAATGGAGCTCACTTACCAAATTAACAATCCACCCAAAAACTAACATTCTACCTTTAACGGTCTTGGAGGTACGAGTCCATATGTACGGCGTACGGCGGGACGGATTTTTTTTTTTTTTGCTTTTTTAGGCTAATTTAGTCATGAAACGCGAAAAAACAAAATTTCAGGGTAGCAAATTTTTTTTTTTTCTGTGTCGATCACAATACTTTATTATTAAAAAATAATAAAGTAATTCAATGCACTAAATTTCTCAGTACCTATTCAATTTTTCAAGCTTAAATTTGGTGCAAAATATTTTTATAGCTACTCTAGCATGATGTAAAATAAATTAATTTGGTACTGTCACCCGTTCTATCATTTCGATTTCGATTTCATCGGTTGTATCATATCGTTGGGCTTTACGCACAATCGAAGTCCTGTTATGTTTTTAAGCTTAATGTCATTTTATTTGGGCTTTTTATAATTAACACAAGCTACAACTATTCACATGATTTTAACGCTCTTCAACACGTATACATATGATCTCGAATGACGGGTTTGATTTGATCACGATCCTGTCCCATACAAATGCGAGTATCATGGTTTCATTTTTAATAATTTTTGGTTCCGATTCCAATAAAATACAAAGCATTGTGTTCAAAGAGCCATCAAACTAAGCAGATTATTTATCCGACATAATGTACTACTACTAAATTCTCAAAAAATGTTTTTATTGCGATTCTTACGCGGACAAAGTCGCGGGCGATCGCTAGTGCTTAATAAAATAAAATATTAAAAATAAAATATACTCGAACAATAATATAATGTAAAGCCTATTGAGTTCAAATCTCGGTCGACTTATAATTCAAGCACACTGTTCGCTTGGGTATATCTAGGCTACCTCAATCTGCGAAAAAGAAAATTCGTAGAAACTGATGATTTGATAAAGGTCTCTGCAGAGACCGAAACGTCACGAATAATAAAGCGTAACAGTTTAGAATCCGGAAATCTTTTCTTTTAATTTAAGTGTTAAATTGATAACATCCCAGCTCAAGATCTCCCTTTAATTTAGTCTTCCCTAACCACTCTAACTTGCATATTAACTTTCCATGCATCCTCAACTTGTCCCAAGAATAATAAAGTTGCGCCCAACTCGTTGGCAGTTTATTTTATTTACTAGAATCTACACAGTAAATTTTATTAGCTGGACATCATTAAAATTTAACTAGAGTGGAACTCCTAGCCTTTCTAGTTCAAAATCTAGTTAGATTTCTTCTACTTCTACAATGGCACTTCAGCCCAAATCGGGCCTTGGCCGCCTGACCTTCAGGTTCCTTAACATGTTTCATTACTTATTGTGGAGGGGCTGTTAGCCCTTCGCACAGCCCTCTTTCTACGAATGTTTTAATTTTCGTAGATTGAGGTGACCAAGATATATAAAAGCAGGCAATGTGCTGGAATTATATATTGCGCCGACCGGGATTTGAACCCACGACCTTCGCATTGTAGACCAACACGCTACCCACTAGGCTACACCCTAGTTAGATTTGTTCAACTGAAAATCCAATACATTCATTTGACTGAATTTTCAGTTAATTATACTGATTTCTTGTACTCGGAACTAGATCATTCTGGTTTCGAATTACACAGAATTCCTAGTTAATTTAACTTTATTATTCACTGAAACTCTAGTACAATTAATTTACTGGATTTTCAATTACTTTAAGTGATTTTACGTATTTATAAGTAATGCCTGAGTTTTGAAGTTTAATAATTATTAAGTTAATTTAATTGAATTAGAATTATCCAACTAAAGGTCTATTTATTTAGAAAACAAGCGATTCATTTAAATTAAAATAAAGTTAAAGAATTTTTAAAGAAATTGGTCATAATTTTCCTAAAATTGGGACATTTGTATGGGAGGTGACAGAGGAAGTGGAGCGTTTAAGATGATTTTGAAACTGCTTATCATCATACTTATCACCATACTTTGATTTCATTTCAAAGTCGATAGCTCTCATATACTTGAAGGAGAAATGTTTTTCTTGAATCTATAATACAGAAATTTGTATGGGAGGTGGTAGAAGGAGTGAAGCGGAGCTGATAATTTCTTCTAACTCTTATTTCAATTATTAAGAAACAAATTCTGGCAAAATTTGAAGTTAATACTTTATCTAATTTGAATGGAAATCGATAAAATGCATACACCGTGGAGTCCTGGCAACAGCTTAAAGCCGATGCACAGGATCGCGCCTTGTGGAAGAGAGTTGTTTCTGTCCTATGCCCCTATAGGGGGTCTTAACAGGAATTTGATTTGACCGTGGATAAACTCGCGGTTGTAAAATTAAAAATAGGAATCGTATTCCTTTCACGAGTACACGTTGCTTTCGTTGGCTAACTTTATAATGAAAAGCCAACAGTTTTATTTTTTAATGTTTTTTATTTTCGTTTTGTTAATGTACTATAATTTATTTTTTACGTTGAATCTAGTTGTATAATTTGGACTTAAAAATATCGATCGAAAAGAAACACGACGTTGTTTCCTCCGGTGATATTCGGTTTTGACTGATTTTCAATACTAAAATTAAAATGAATAAAATAAGAGAAACGACGCTGTGTTGGAATATGGAACAGAGAGAAAGCCTTCAGTAACATAATTAAGTGTCTTAGTACCTGGTAGCCAAAACATGAGTTTTTTTTCGAGGTTTTCTTCTTCGGGGCTTTCCGGTCCTTTTTATTACGGTGTGTTGTCGTCGTATACAGGTAGAGGTCTTCTTTTAAAATTGAGATTGTCTGGAGGTATTGTTTCATCGTCGTAAGACAGCCGTCAGATACAATACGTAGGTTTTTTTTTGTTTATATAGCGTCGCAGTCGACGATCCAATGCATTTAACAAAGTTACTTTTTTGCTAAAAATGACACACAAAAATTTTTAGCACTAAAGCTCAAAGCTTTCGAGAGTTATGCTGTAGACTAACGCATAGACGGACAGACTGACAGACGGACAGACGGACAGACGGTCACTCGGAATCGAGGTTTTTGAGCGACAGCAAATATTTCTGTACCCTTGGCGGCTCTGTGCGAGCGTTATTTCTTAGCGTTACAAACGGTAAGGCAAACACAATATACTCTCAGATTTCATCTAGAGTATAAAAAAATCTGCTGTCTGTACGCCGTACGCCGACGTGTACGCTCAGCGCACATTAACTCCCAAGCCCTTCAAGATAGAAAGTTCATTTTTGGAAGGATTGTAGATAGTTGCAGATCTCAGGCGGATACCCATTTTGAGGGTGTATGGCTTCAGGGGGAGGCGGGGGGAGCGCTTAAACCGAAAAATACAAATTCAAATATCTCAACCATGGTTACAGGTAGGAAGCTAAAAATCAGCACACATATAGAGGGGTGCGTGGGACAACTTTCCAAAATAATTTTAATTTTTTTATCCATTGGGGTGCAAAAAGGGGGGGGCTAAGAACCAATTGTCGACCGAATTTTTTTGAAATGATTATATCTTCGAAATTACTAAGCATAAAAATTGATATTTTGAGACCAGTTAGATGGCATATAGATCAATTAGAATCAGTTTTTATAGAAGCTTATTATTGTAAGGGGGCGGGTCAGGGGGGGGGGGGAATACTTAAAAATGAATATCTCGACTGTCTCTTAAGCAATCTTATTGAAACTTAAAACGTATACTAAACTTTACTAGTGAAATATGAAAAAAAATATAACATGTGGACATAATAGTAGTGGGAGGAAATGGGGAGCATTTCAAAAATGGTGCACTTTCCAAAATTACAAATCGGTATATCTCCAAATTGAGTACAGATATCAAATCAAAAATTTGTCAGATTGTGGAGTTATATCGTCGCTAATTTTGGTAAATTTAAGATGGGGGGGTGTAAGGGAGGTGGAAAGCAAAAATGTTGAAAATTTTGAGTGATTTTTTTATGGCTTTGGTAAAAATACAAAGTTTAAATTTTGCACGTTGACACATCTATTTAATATACACAGAAAAAAAATAGCAATTTGTTCCAAAATTGTTATGCACCGAAGTGGGGGTCTAACGTGCACAAAGTGTTTCATGTGCAATGAAAAACCACAGAAACTGAAAATTTTTGAATGAAATTTTTAGGTAGAAACTTGCGAAATGCATTTAAAAAAAATTTCTAAAATTTTGAAATATTAACTGGTCGAAAATCTTCAAAACTTCTACCCTCATCCATACAAAATTATTTTTTCGACCATTTTTAAGAATTCAATTATCACCTAACTATTAAAAGCTATCAATTTAAAATTTTGCATAAAAACTTACAATAATATTTGAAATAAAATTACGTTAAAAGTTTTGAAATCGCACTTGGCCTTCTACGCTCTCCGACACAAATGTATGATTTCGACCAATTTCATTAAATCAACTTATAACCAACAAATTAAAAGCTACAAACTTGAAATTTTCTACAAGCACCTTACAAGAGAAAGGAAATAAAATTGCGTCACAAATTTTACGATTCCCCTACGTTCTTTACCCCCTCCCATACAAATGATTGGTTTCGTGAATTTAAAATACACCGAATCCAATGAAAATTCTATGCAACTTCGTCTATGAAACTGACATTCTATACAGAGACTTGGTTCAAGCAATCTATTAAGAAACCATTAACATGCACCCACCCTTACTATCACCCCTCACCCCTCCCTTCATGAAAACTCAAACTTGCATAAATAAACGAATGAAATACGGAGCTTTTGAACGTTTCCGCAAAGTGTTAAATTGAGAACTGCTCTGCCCAAGAAACCCCTTTCACTAAGTCTTCCCTAACCACTCTAAATTATAAAGTTTCGCCCGACTTGTTGGCAGTTTATTTTTTACTAGAAACGGACTTTTCTCTGGGGCCACAATATTCTAAATAAATTCAAGGAAAGACTATTATTTATACATATATGTATCTTATTAAAATGACCCAAATCTAACTTATTCCTGAAGTGTGAAAAACGAAAAATATTTTATTAGTTTTATTAATTTATATTTACAAAACAGCTTATTCCCAAAACCAAATCATCTTGTAACCAACCCTGTCTAAAAAAAAACTGATTTCAAATTCTTTCTAAGATCGTAGTAGGTGGCGTGAAGTACCACCAAGAAGCAGTAAAAGATGCTCGAAGTCGAAATCTAACTAAGGCTAAGGTCATTAGAGATAGTTTCTAACGCGCAGCTTTGAAGAACATTAGAAGAGCTTGTCGTTGCTGCTGCTGCTGTTGTTGCTTCACCAGCGTCACTACCACTGTCAGGCTGGAGATATCCTTGAACTGGGTCGTCAACATGTTCTTGTCCTAAAAAAAAATAAATCTAAAATTAATTTTATTCCCCCTCGCTTAGCTTTCGGGTGTGGTTGGTGGTGATAGAAGTTTTAAGAGCTTTAAAGTTGTCAGGTAGTGTAAGTCCAGTCCAGTGCCCAAATGACTGGACAAAAACGAAATAGAATCGAAAAAGTTTCTAATAAGAATTCTATTGCAACTTTAGTTTGGGGCCTCATTTCAGTTAAGTAGGTATATGTGCGAACATAATGTATGATATATTTATATGATCGGCGTTTGTGTGTTCTATTGTTGTTGCTGCGCTTTTTGTTTGTCATTTGAGCTATTTTTTCGACTTCATGTGTGCGTAACTTGTTTCGAAGTTTTTTGCAACTTATGCAAGTTTTTATTTGCCCAATTCGTCATATTCTTTTTATGTTAATTTCGTTCGATTATTATGTTTCGATTTTTTTTTACACAGAATTTTAGTAGGGTAGGTTGTTTATTTTCGATTTATAAATATCATTTCGATTGTTTACAAGCTAGAAAATAGCTATAATTTGTTATTTAAGGTTAAACGTGCAGTTAATAGAACCAGGTGTGGTCAAGGAAAACCACTCTAAATTGAAACGCATTAGAGTTGATTCGTAGTGGCATACAACTCTCAAATCATGGCCATTTATAAACATAACAGAATTATGATTGGGCTTAAAGCCCAATCATATGATACTCTAGATGAGATGGAAATGACTTTGATATACCGGCAAATATGTCATCTCAAATTCTTTCGAATAGTGAGAAGATTTTGCATGGGAGGTGGTAGAAGTAGAGGGGGAGGTTTGTATTTCTCCTATGTGACACCGAAAATGGCGTGTAAAGTGTTTCGTGCTGAATTTAAAATTTTTAGTTTTCATTATTTTTAAAGAAATTGGACATAGTTTTCCAGAAATTGGGGCATTTGTATGGGAGGTGGCAGAGGAAGTGGAACGTTTTAGATGATTTTGAAACTGCTTGTCATCACCCTTATCACTATGATTCAATTTCAAAGTCGGCGGCTCTCATACATATATTCGAAGGAGAAATGCTTTTCTTGAATTTATAATACAGATTTTTATATGGGAGGGGGTAGAAGGAGGGAAGCTGAGCTGATAATTTTTTCCGACATTTATTGCAACTATTAAAAAACAAATTCTGGCAAAATTTTAAGTTTGTAATTTTTATAGTTTTAATGGAAATCGATATAATGCATTTAACAAAAATTATCCATTTGTATGGGAGGGGGTAGAAGGAGTGTAAGGATGAAAATAATTTTTTTTCCTGTTATTGAAATTTCTATTTTTATACTTTATGCGAAATATCAAATTGATAACTTTAACAGTTTCGAAGAAAAATAATTTAATTTAAATTTCAAAATTTCGTGAAATTTGTATGGGAGGGGGTAGAAGGAGTGAGGTGAAGTTGATAATTTTTTCAAAGCTGATTGGAATTCTAATAAAATTAATTCTGGCAAAAATTCGTTTTTATAACTTTACTAGTTTCGATGAAAATCGAAAAACTGCATTTTTCAAAATTATACATTTGTATGGGAGGGGGTAGAAGGAGTGATGGGTTCGGATCAATATTTAGTCATATTAATGGTATCTATATAGTAATACTTCAACCCAAATTTTAAATCGATAGCTTAAATAGTTTCTAAGGAAAATCAATTTCTGAAAATTTCGAAATTTCGTGAAATTTGTATGGGAGGGGGTAGAAGGGGTGGGGGGATGTGGCCCGTTCACGAACTTAAAGTTTCTTTTTTGCTAAAATTGACACACAACAAATTTCAGCACGATAGCTCAAAGCGTTCGAGAGTTATGCTGTAGACAGACGGACAGACGGACAGACGGACAGACGGACAGACGGACAGACGGACAGACGGACAGACGGACAGACGGACAGACGGACAGACGGACAGACGGACAGACAGCAACTCGGAATCGAAGTTTTTGAGCGACAACAAATATTTCTGTACCCTTGGCGGCTCTGTGCGAGCATTATTTCTTAGCGTTACAAACGGTAAGGCAAACACAATATACTCTCAGATTTCATCTAGAGTATAAAAAGATTAAATTTAATTTAATGCGTTATTAAATTTTATAATTTTAAAACATGACAATACACATAATGCTATAAACTTCCAAAAATTAAAATAGAATGAGAAGAGCAATGTTATTTAAATACACTTTAGACCAGTTATTGGACAATATAAAGAGAATATTTTGAAATTCAGTGGCTCGCAGCTTATTTCGTGCAGCTACAAATTTGAAATTTGTTACGCTGTTATTGCAAAACTATATGTAAAATATTGACAAGATTTAAATGCCATTTTTTAAACATACATATATTTATTGTTAAAGTAGGAACTTCAAAATATATTCAAAATATAAATTCAGTATTTGGTATGCTAGTCCTTTGCATTTATTATATCTTTAAATCTTTTTGGCATAGAACCCATAAGTTTTTGAGTAGTTTCTGGGGTCATTTTAATCCACTTCTCCAAAACAGTTTTTTTCAATTGTTCCTTGTTGGAAATACTATGTTTCCGAATATTATTTTCCAAAATTACCCATAAATTTTCTATTACATTCATATCTGGACTCTGTGCCGGCGGGGACATAACATACGGGCAGTTCCAAATTAGCCAAGATTGCACAATACCAGACTTATGCTTAGGGTCGTTGTCTTGGGAGAAACAAAATATGTTAGGAATTTCAAAATTCGCAGCACTCTGGATCAAATTTTTTTTTCAAAATGTTGAGGTACAGGGTTTTGTCTATGTTACCTTCAATGAACTTCAAATTCCCAATCCCCGCTGCCGAGATACAAGCCCAAACCATTACGCTTCCGCCGTCATGCTTCACTGTAGCATTCAAATTTTCTTTTTGTAGCTCAGTATTAGGTTTCCGCCATACGTATGCCATGCCATCAGAGCCAAAGATATTATATTTAGATTCGTCTGAGAATATGACGCTGTTACAAAAGTCCGAATTTTTGTTGGCGTGCTCTCTATCAAAGGCAAGGCGACTCAGCTGGTTTTTCCTGCTTATGAATGGCTTTTTTCTACCTACTCGACTATTGAAGTTGTGGTCTCGAAGCACGCGGCGGAAAGTTTCTGCACTGCATGACTTATTTAGTCCTTGCTGTATCTCCGCGACTAGTTTTGGAGCCATTAACTTTGGGTTCGCCTTGATTTTACGTACAATAAATCGATCGTAGCTAGGATGTAGCCTAGTAGGTAGCGTGTTGGTCTTGTAATGCGAAGGTCGTGACTTCAAATCCCGGTCGGCGCATATATAATTCCATTGCCTGCTTTTATATATCTTGGTCACCTCAATCTACGAAAATGAAAAAATTCGTAGAAAGAGGGCTGTGCGAAGGGCTAACAACCCCTCCAGAATAAGTAATGAAAAATGTTAAGGAACCTGAATATCAGGAGACCAGGGTCCGATTTGGGCTGTAGCGCCATTCTACAGAAGCAGAAGAAATCGATCGTCAGACGAGTTGAATACGATTTTCATGAACGAAGTGTTCAATGATACTCTGCAATGTGGTGGGACTCAAATTAACAAATTGAGCAATTTTCCGCTGGGATAGTCCGTTCTTGAAATGACTTATCACTAATTCTCCTGTCCAATTGTCGTGCGACGACCCATTTTTTCAAAAAGAGCTTCTTGTCCTTTACACGTAAAATATCACACTAAATATTGACTACAGCTAGTTGCCAATTCTTCAAAAAATGACAGAAAAAGAAAGTGCCGTTATACAGCGCGACATGATCGGACAGAAGTGGAGACAAGTATCTGCATGAAATTAGCTGTGGCATGTGTTTCTGCTGCACCATCGGTCTTTTCAGCCTTAAGAGTGTCAGAATTTATTTTTGTAAACTTTTTTTTATTTATTGTAATCAATAAACCGCAAGGGGGTAGCTGTAGGATGAGGTTTTACCAATTCCTGCAACTATCTTCGGAGACTACCGACTCCAAGGACCTGAGCTAACTATCCCCCTGGGGGATGGGGGCTGTAGAATACACCCACAGTCAGTACTGCTTGCCCTAAAAATGGTAAATGGACACTCACTAAATCATGGAATTATCACCCGTGATCTTAAGACCTAACTGATACGAGAAACGGATACAGCGCCTCGGATACGGACTGATTCTATGGTAACGACTTTTGGCATTCGAAAACGGACTATGATTGGCTTCGAACATTGAATGACGGGGGAAGAGCTGGGGTTACTCGGTCCTTGCACCGCCAATCAGTGATCGACCGTGGAATGGAGCACTATAACATCCAAATCTTGGGCTTGAGCGAGGTCAGGTGGATAGGATCAGGAGAAGAACGAACCCCTAGTGGAAACACTATTCTGTACAATGGCCCTGAAAGTGAAGCCAAAAATGGCGTGGCGTTCGTCCTAACACCGAGAGCGAGAAACAGTCTCATTAGCAGGGAACCAATCTCGGATAGGATTATCGTCATCAGGCTCAGGACCAGTGTCAGAAACGTCACTATTCTGCAGTGCTACGCACCAACTAATACCGCAACATCTGGTGACAAAGAGGATTTTATGGCCAACTGAGTGCCACCTTCGAACATGTTCCAAGAGGTGATATTATTATCATCTCGGGAGATATTGTTATAGATCTTGCAATCACGCAATTTGGATGTTGCCAGAAACACCGAGAGAATTCCAGCAACATGTCAAAACACTATCAACATGTTTCCAGACACTTCTACCGAGCTCCACAATGTAGGCAATCATTCTAGACACACACACACAACGACACCTGTCTGGGAGACTTAGTATAAATACCCGCCAACTTTCAGACAACGAGTCAGTCATTTTTGGTGACACCTATCGGTGGAAGAACGCGAATCGGTACAAGTGATAGATTGGCAGTGCTCCTGAGTTATACGAATTAAGTTTTAGAGCGAATTTAGTGAAGTGATCGGGAAATTGTGTATAAAGTGCGATTAAATAAAATTATTCATTATTTTTAAACGAATTGTGTTTTCCTTTGGAATCTGGCGAACCCCTAGCTCGCAACAATTGGTGTCAGAAGAGTGGGATTCCAAGGATAAATTCGGGTTAAAAATCGCGAGTGAAATTAAAAATTCTCGGAACGGATAATTTTGTGAGAGCGGAAAAGTGAAACTAAAATTCTCGAACGGACAGTGAGAATTTGGTGAAACCGAATATTCTCGAGTGCTGTAGTGAACAGTGACTTTAATTAGCGAAGTAAAATCGCGGAACTAAAATTCTCGAACGGACAGTGAGAATTTGGTGAAATCGAATAATCTCGAGTGATTTAGTGAGCAGTGACGTAAATTTAAGTGAATTCGAATCGCGGAAAAACTGGAAAAAATCGGTAGTGAAAATGCCGCGTTATTTAAAAGACTTAAAAGTAACGGAGCTGAAGGAAGAGCTCAGTAGACGCGAGTTACCTACAACAGGGAGCAAGTCTGAACTTGTCAGCCGTATGATCGAGACACTTGAGGCTGAGGGTGAGAATGCAGATAGTTTTGAATTCCAAATTGAAGAAACTCGTAAAGAGGAGTGTTCTGGTACATCGGATGCTCTAACACAATTAATGCAACAGATGATGAACAAATTAGAGCAACAATCAGTGGACATTAAACAACAATCTGCGGATATTAAACAACAATCTGCGGACATGAATCAGAAATTAGAGCAACAATCAGTGGACATTAAACAACAATCTGCGGATATTAAACAACAATCCACGGACATTAAACAACAATTAGACCAGACCTCAAAGGAACTCAACCAAAAATTGGAGCTGCAGAATAATAAAATAGACACCATGGGTAAGGCAATAGAAGAAAACGTGGAGAAGAAACTTCGAATCCTCGAAGAGCAAATTACGGAAAAGACATCCGGGATTGCAGAAGAAGTCGAACGCCTAAAAAGAGACTTCGATAACGTCAAAGCGACTGGAGTCATCAAGGCAGAACACGTTGCGCACAAGGGTCTCAAGGCTCCAATCTTCGATGGACAAACACCGTGGGCTATTTATAAGACCCAATTTGAGGCCGCCGCAAGAAATAACCATTGGAATGATCTGGAACGGGGAACAGCTCTTATATTGGCGCTAAGAGGTCCACCAGCAGAAGTTCTTCAAACGATTCCGCAGGAGCAACAACAAGATTTTTCAACGTTAGTCCAGACATTGGATCTTCATTATGGCAGTGACCACATGCGAGAGATCTACAAAACGCAACTGTACAACCGAACTCAAAAGAATGGTGAAACACTTCAAGAGCTGGCACGCGATATTGAACGACTCACACTATTATCGCTGCCTAATGCGCAAACAGAGCAACGCAACGATACAGCTGTTTTCGCATTTAACAATGCTGTACAGGACAGAGAGCTGCAACAGGCGTTAAAACTGGCAGGTAAGAAAACGATTGGCGAAGCCTTAGTATATGGGCTGACGTTCGAAGCTGCCAAGCAAAGCTCGCGGAGTAACTATCGAGTTCGAGAAATAGTAGAAGAATGTGTGTGCCAGAAAGCCGAGTACACCAAGCGGAGCGAAGGATCTGGTGCTCCTCGATGCTGGAATTGTGGACAGGCAGGACACTTACGACGCGACTGCCGCAAACCCAGAAAAGTGATCAACTACTGTTCCGGCTGCGCTGCTAAACAAAGAGGAGGAAGGGGCGAACCGTCACGAGAGCACGCTTCGCCTAATGACAGTCCGGGAAACGAGTAAAGGCCAACTTCATGGGGCAGAAGTTGGCTGGTAGAATCGACGCCCCCGGAACCATCATCGCAGTTTCTCGACTACATCGTTGTGAAAACGACTTATGTATGAGTGGTCGAGTCGGCAAATTAAACTGCATCATAACAGTCGACACAGGCGCAACACGGTCAGTGTTAAGATCTGACCTCGTAGATCGTACTTGGCTTCACAACACCAAGAAGTACGCACTTCGCACTGCTACAGGAGAAACTACAACGGTCCATGGAGAAATAGCTCGTGACATACAGCTTGGAGATTTGACCTTCTCGCATGTATTCGTGGTAGCTGATATTACCGATGAGTGTATCCTTGGAATGGATTTTCTGAAACCACACGGTATACAGCTGGACTTAGGACAACGAATAATGAAGTGGCGGAATATTGAAATCCCGATGGAAATAACATCCTCCAACACAACAAAGCTGCGAGTTGTATTATGCGAAGATGCGGACATACCAAAGTCATCTGAGAATGTTATTTGGGCAGAGCTCGATGGTGATCCCGGGAACCACCGATTCTACCTCATAGAACCGGAAAAGACACCTGCATTACGAAGTCTAATACTAGGAAAAACGCTCGTAAAAAGGAATGAGAAGATGATGGTACCAATAAGAGTCCTGAACGTTGCGGACAGCACTACCAGCGTAAAGAAAGGAGATGTAATTGGCAGCTGTGAACCAATATCGGCGGTGACGAGTATCGACAAGGCAGAACCACATGACGTACCCTCTAAAAATAAGCCAAGAAGGAAGGACAATGTAACATCAACACTTCTTCAGTCAAGCAACCTTAGAGGAGAACAACACAAGCAAGCAGTAGATCTAATCGAAGGATTCAGCGACGTCTTTTCCACCGGTAATGACTACTATGGCAGAACAAACTTAGTGAAACATCGTATAGATACCGGAAGTGCTACACCGATACGTCAACCTCCAAGAAGAGTACCATTAGCGAAACAAGGAGAAGTCAATTCAATGGTCAAAACTATGGAGCATCAGGGAATCATCGAAGAATCAAAGAGCCCGTGGATATCGCCAGTAGTGCTGGTAAAGAAGAAAGACGGCAGTACCCGTTTTTGTGTGGACTACAGGCGACTAAATGATGTTACGAAAAAGGATAGCTATCCACTACCTAGAATCGACGATATCATGGACACCCTGACCGATGCTAAATGGTTCTCAACGTTGGACCTGAAGAGTGGTTACTGGCAAGTGGAGATAGATGAAAAACATAACAGGGCTACGATTGCGCGTAAAGCGCAATCTTACGATACTCTAGATGAAATAGAATTTTTTATGATCCCAAGAAATTTCGCATGGGAAGTATTAGAAGGGATGACAGCATTGAACTAATTTTTCCCCATCATGCTAAAGTAGCTATAAAAATGTTTTGTACAAAATGCTTACTCCAAAAATTGAATGGGAACTGAAAAAATTAGTGAGTTAGATTTAGTGAAAATGTGCAGTTTGTATGGGAGGTGGTAGAAAGAGTGGGGCGATTAGAGTGATTTTTTTTAGAAATAACTAGGAATATTGTAAAATTGACATCCCTGAAATTTCAGACTAGTGCCATTTATACTTTTCAAGAAAATCGATTTTTTGTGAAGTTGTGAAACTGTGTCATATTGTATGGGAGGGGTTAGAAGCAGTGAAGCTAATCAAATATTTTTTTCTGATCTTAGTGCTAATACTAATTAAGTATTTATTACAAAATATGAGCTCAATAAATGTTATATGTTCTGAGAAAATCGTCTTAGAGCATTTCATGAAAAAGTGTAGTTTGTATGGGAGGGGGTGGAAGGAGAGGGAGGAAGCAAATAATTTTTCTACTGTAGATTAAAATTACTATGAAAATAACATATCCGAAAATTCAGACTAATAGCTTTTATACTTTTCGAGTAAATCCGTTTATTGTCAAATTACGAAATTGTGTCATTTTGTATGGGAGGGGGTAGAAGGGGTGAAGCTAATAGTCTAAATTTTTTTGGGCTTACTAACAATTTCAAATAAATATTTGGTGCACAATTTCAGCTCTTTAAATTGTAGACGCAATGAGTAAATTGGCTTAGAGTAATTCATGACAAGAACAGTTTGTATGGGAGGTGGTAGAAGGAGGGGGAGGATACGCATAATTTTCGTACGGTAGATTGATATTATCATAAAAGTAACATATTCCAAATTTCAGGCCAATAGCTTTTATACTTTTCGTGCAAATCCGTTTATTGTCAAATTGCGCAATTGTGTCATTTTGTATGGGAGGGGGTAGAAGGAGTGGAGCGATTTGGCCCGTTCACGAACTTGACCTTACTTTTTTGTCAAAAACGACGTGTACAAAATTTGAACTATCTAGCTCAACGCGTTCTCAAGCTAGAGCGCGCACAGACGGACGGACGGACGGACGGACGGACATCCGGTTTTGAGATTTTTGAGTGATAATATTAATTTCTGTATTCATCATTTTTTTCTCCGAGCCTTATTTCTTGGCGTTACAAACTTTAGAGCAAACTTATAATACTCTCAGATTTCATCTAGAGTATAAAGATAGAGAGAAGACAGCATTCTCTGTCGGCAGTGGACTATGGCAGTTCATCGTAATGCCATTTGGCCTGTGCAATGCTCCAGCTACGTTCGAAAGACTGATGGAATTCGTTTTGCGTGGTCTGAGTTGGAAAACTTGTCTCGTTTACCTAGATGATGTGATCGTTATCGGAAAAACATTCAATGAACACCTAAAAAATCTGCAGGAAGTCTTCCAGCGACTGCGAGCGGCAAAATTAAAGCTGAGTCCGAAAAAGTGCACTTTGTTTAGTGCAGAAGTCAAGTACTTGGGTCACATCGTTTCAGCTGATGGCGTAAAGACAGATCCGGAGAAGATACTGGCGGTGAAAAATTGGCCTACTCCGAGTGATAAACACCAGTTGCGCAGCTTCCTAGGCTTAGCGACATATTACCGACGATTTGTAAAAGACTTTGCTAACACGGCGAAATGTCTGCATCAGTTAACAGAAAAAGGGAAGCCATTTACATGGAGTCAACAGTGCCAGGAAGCATTCGAGAGGATAAAAGACCAACTCTGCGACTCCCCAGTTCTGGCGTATCCAAAACCAGGTCATGGTTTCATCATAGACACTGACGCCAGCAATGTTGGTATCGGAGCAGTACTATCACAAGAGATCGATGGGCAGGAGAGAGTGCTATCTTACTACAGCCGAGTACTCTCAAAATCAGAAAGGAACTATTGCGTAACTCGCCGAGAGCTACTAGCCATAGTAGAAGCAACAAAACATTTTCACAAATATCTCTATGGTCAAAAGTTCCTTCTTCGAACGGATCACGCATCGCTTAAATGGCTACTTCAGTTTAAAAACCCCGAAGGCCAAGTAGCCAGATGGATCGAAAGGCTCGAATCCTACGATTTCGAGATTGTTCATCGAAGAGGAAGAATCCACGGAAATGCCGATGCGCTTTCACGTCGTCCTTGTCCACCGAACTGCAAGCATTGTCACCGTGTAGAAGGAAAAGAAGCCGGAGAAACCATTCAGAGGATAACGACCGAACCAAAGACTGGATGAAATCAGCAAGAACTGGAAGATGCCCAACGTAAAGATCCAGATATTTCACCGATCATGGCATGGAAGGACGAAATGAAACGGCCTGAGTGGAAAGACATCTCACAATTCAGTGAAACCTTAAAGTGTTATTGGGCACAATGGAACTCCCTTCACCTAGACGGCGGATTATTAAAACGGAAATGGGAGAACGCTGATGGAAAGTCGTATCACATGCAAACCATCGTCCCGCATTGTAAAGTCGAGGAGGTTTTGAAGGAATATCATGGAGGTACCTCCGGTGGGCATTTGGGAGTAAACAGAACCTTGGCAAAGATACGAGAAAGGTTCTATTGGATCCATCTCCGAGATGATGTCGAAAATTGGTGCCGTAAATGTACTACGTGTGCATCGAGTCAGGGCCCACACCGCAGATCAAAGGGAGAAATGCAACAATACAACGTGGGAGTCCCATTCGAGAGAATTGCTGTGGATATTGCTGGGCCATTTCCGGAATCAGAAAATGGTAATCGCTACATTCTAGTCAATCAAATTCCTGTTAAGACCCCCTATAGGGGCATAGGACAGAAACAACTCTCTTGCACAAGGCGCGATCCTGAGCATCGGCTTTAAGCTGTTGCCAGGACTTGTTTATAGTGCTTCATTTCACGGTCGATCACTGACTGGCGGTGCAAGGACCGAGTAACCCCAGCTCTTCCCCCGTCATTCAATGTTCGAACGTTCCAGAAGCCAATCATAGTCCGTTTTCGAATGCCAAAAGTCGTTACCGTAGGATCAGTCCGTATCCGAGGCGATGTATCCGTTTCTCGTATCATTTAGGTCTTAAGATCACGGGTGATAAGCCCATGATCCAGTGAGTGTCCATTTGCCATTTTTAGGGAAAGCAGGACTGGCTGTGGGTGAATTCTACAGCCCCCATCCCAGAGGGGGATAGTTAGCTCAGGTCCGTGGAGTCGCTAACTCCAAAGATAGTTGCAGGAATTGGTAAAACCTCATACTACAACTACCCCCTTGCGGGGAATTTATGGCAATGAATAATACAATTTTTATTTTTTGCTTACACATTTTCTAATCAAGTTGTGCTAAAATGTCGGTCCATATGAAACTGTCCATCCCTGATTTTTTACTTTATTATTTTAATAATAAAGTATTGTGATCGACTTGGGAAAAAAAAAAATTTGCTATCCTGAAATTTTGTTTTTTCGCGTTTCATGACTAAATTAGCCGAAAAATGCAAAAAAAAAAAAATCCGTCTGTCTGTACGCCGTACGCCGACGTGTACGCTCAGCGCATATTAACTCCCAAATCCTTCAAGATAGAAAGTTCATTTTTGGGGGGTTTGTAGATAGTTGCGGATCTCAGGCGGATACCCATTTTGGGGGGTGTACGGGCTCAGGGGGAGGCGGGGGGAGCGCTTAAACCGAAAAATACGAATTCAAAATCTCAACCATGGTAACAGGTAGGAAGCTAAAACTCAACATACATATAAAGGGGTTTGTGAGGCAACTTTTAAAAATAATTAAATTTTTTTATCCATTGGGGTGCGAAAAGGGGGGCTAAGAACCAATTCTCGGCCGAATGTTTTTTTCAAATGATTATATCTTTGAAAATACTTACCATAAAAAATTGATATTTTGAGACCATTAAAGTGACATATAGGTCCACTAGAATCAGTTTAGGTAAAAGCTAATTATTGTAAGGGGGAGGGTCAGGGGGGGTGCAAAGAAAAACACATAAAAATCAATATCTCGGCTATTTATTAAGCTATGTAATTGAATCTTGGAACCTAGATCAAACTATACTAAAGAAATACGAGAAAAATATAACATTTGGACAAAATAGTAGTGGGAGGAAATGGGGAGCATTTAAAAAATGATGCACTTTCCAAAATTTCAAACCGTTATAATACAAAATTAAGTACAGATATCAAACTAAAATTTTGTCAAATTGTAGAACTAGGAAGTTTTTAAATTTGGTAAAAATTTTACGTCGGGAGGTGTAAGGGGAGGGAGGTGGTAACCAAAAATGTCCGTGCACAAGGTGTTTCATGTGCAATGAAAAAACCACATAAACTGAAAATTTTTGAATGAAATTTGAAGGTATAAACTTGAAAACTTGCGAAATGCATTTAAAAAAAATCGTTAAAAGAATGAAATATTAACTGGTCGAATACCTTAAAAGCTTCTACTCCCTCCCATACAAAATGATTTTTTCGACCATTTTTAAGAAATTAATTATCACCTAATTAGTAAAAGCTATCAATTTGAAATTTTGCACAAAATCATTTGAAAATAGTTGAAATAGAACTGCGTCAAAATTTTTCAGATCACACTTGCCGTTCTACCCCCTCCCATACAAAAGTATGATTTCGACCAATTTCAATAAAACAACTGCTAACCAACAAATTAAAAGCTACGAACTTGAAATTTTGTACGAACACCTTAAAAGAGAAAAAAGAAGAAAATTGCGCCACAAATTTTGCGATTCCCCTACCTCTTCTACTCCTTCCCATACAAAATTATTCTTTCGGCCATTTTTAGGAAATCAGTTATCAGCTAATTCTTAAAAGCTACCAATTTCAAATTTTGCGCAAAAAATTATAAAAATAATTGAAATGATATTACTTTAAAAGTTTTGCAATCGCGCTTGCCCTTCTACCCCCTCCCATACAAAAGTATCATTTCGACCTATTTCATTGAATCAACTAATAACCAACAAATTAAAAGCTACGAACTTGAAATTTTGTACGAGCACACTACAAGAGAAAGGAAATAAAATTGCGTCAAATTTTAAGATTCCCTTACCTCCTCTACTCCTTCCCATACAAATGTTTGGTTTCGTGAATGTAAAATACACTGAATCCTATGAAAATTCTATGCAACTTCGTCTACGAAACTGACATTCTATACAGAGAATATTGGACGTAATTCAAGGAATCAATTAAGAAACTATTAACATCCACCCACTCATAAAAACTCAAACTTGCATAAATAAACGAACGAAATATTGATTATATGTACTGGAGCTTTTGAACGTTTCCGCAAAGTGTTAAATTGACAATTGCCCTGCCCAAGAACCCAATAAATACAATATTTAACTGGTTTTTCCGGACCAGTGAAACAGTGCGGTTATTTTGACCAATTGCGTAAACATCCTTAAACGAAACATTTATATTGCAGAGAAATAGTGATGTAATTCGATCCATCATGATTTACCTCCAGTACGAGTTTCACCTATTCTCGCCACGACTCCAACAGGTTACATTATATTTTCATTGCTTATTGTGGAAGAGTTGTTAGCTCTTCGCACAACCCTCTATCTACGAATTTTTCATTTTCGTAGATTGAGGTAACCAAGGTATACCCATGTAGGCATCGTTCTGGAATTATACGTCGATCGGGACTTGAACTCGCGACCTTCGCATTGTAGACCAATAACCCACTAGGCTACACCCTAGCTATTTTTGGAGATACGACGTTGAAATTTAGTGCCTATAGTATGTTTTGTTCGATTTAATTTTTATTCCAAATCTTCTGGAAAAAATTGAATATTGCCGAAATTTGAAATTTCACTGGTGTCGACAGAAATTTTTCAAAGAATCATTGGTATTGAGTTAATTTGTTAAAGTCAGTTTTCTGGGAAAGTATGAACATGATTGATATGAAATTAGGGTTTTATTTTTTTCGATAACAATAGTTTTCTCCTGTGTAAAAGCTATTTAAGTTCCCTCTCCTCCCATACAAAATACGCCATTTCAAGATGTACAATAAATCAACTTCCTAAGTATTTATGATCAAGGAAAATTTGGTACTGTGTATTTCCTAACGAAGCTAGGGTATAGCCTAGTAGGTAGCGTGTTGGTCTTGTAATGCGAAGGTCGTGAGTTCAAATCCCGGTCGGCGCAATACATAATTCCAGCACATTGCCTGCTTGGATATACCTTGGTCACCTCAATCAATGAAAATGAAAAAAATTCGTAGAAAGAGGGTTGTGCAAAGGGCTAACAACCCTTCCACAATAAGTAATGAAAAATATTAAGGAACCTGAATATCAGGAGGCCAAGTTCCGATTTGGGCTGTAGCGCCATTGTAGAAGTAGATTTCCTAACGATAGATAGCAATGCCTAATCTCTTTCATTTATTCGCTTATGACTTTTAAAATAAAAGTTTTTTGTTGCATGTCGACAGTGCTGTCACAGCGGGGAAAAATTAGTGTAAATAGTACTCGTTCAGTACCAATTATGTATGATTATAAAAGGTTAGTGATTGTAAACAGGTTGGATTGATGCGGTTCAAAATTAATGCAAAACACATTAGAAACGTATGGACATTTGAAATTCTGTGATTATAATGGAATTTTGCTTTTATGTTGGTTGTATATATCCCGGTTTTAATGTACTTTCGGAAGAACTTGCTTACGGGGTAATCATTAAACGTGAAAAAAAACAAATCGTCAAGGTAGCAAATAACAGCTGTCTGTATTGAATTATAAAACTACTTCGATTAATAAAGAAGAAATCACTATTCTACTCGTAGTATTTAAATATTCATTAGGTCGATTATTTTATGACACATAGCCCTCTAATGATAATTTAATGAATAATTTACGCTGCATGTTCCAGTTATAAAGTTTTGGTTTTGTTTATTCTAAAGTACACTGAAATCCGTTTTACTTGGATAACACCGATCTCGAGCGCACTTCAATCAATAAACATATTTTAATATAATTTTCTAAGACCCGATCTAGACAAACATTTCATTCTAATAACATACAACACTTGATTTTATTCATGACTTTCCAAAAACAAGTTGTTTATAGCGATCGATTTCAATATTATTTTCTGCCTATACCGGTTTTAAATAAATTTATATGACGAAATTCTTGACGTAAGCTCAAGCTGTTCTAATCGATTTTTTAATAACAATTAACAGCTAACAAAAATCTGGTAAGATGAGATGTAAGAAAAGTTCAATTTATTAATTCGCCAATTCGATTGACCCATTGCATCATGGTCTCTCGTTGGTTCTTATCGACAGCAAAAACAACACATGATCACAGGGGAAGGCTTAGCAACAAGTTTCTAAGAACTCAAAGTAAAACCTCTCAGAACAATCATAATCATTATGCAATTTTCTTGTTATCTACCTTTTGTAATTAGAGCTGAGAATGATAATCAGCTGAAGTAAAAAAACAAATAAACAAATATTTAACATACCAACTGGAGAGATATTTTTTCGCATAGAGTAGAGATTAGTAGAGATTCTAGTGGTCATTGATTATTTCAGCAAGTGGCCAGAAGCTTACGCAATTCCAAACCAAGAAGCAGTAACCGTCGCAGAACAAATTGTTACTAACTGGGTGAGCAGATTTGGAGCGCCACGTGAACTACACTCCGATCAAGGGCGCAATTTTGAATCTCAAATATTCAAACACGTGTGCCAAATGCTGGGAATAAACAAAACGAGGACAACTCCATTACACCCACAGTCCGATGGAATGGTGGAACGTTTCAACAGGACATTGAACTCAAACCTATCCAAACTCGTCAGCGAGAGGCAACAGGACTGGGACCAGCACATCCCTCTATTTTTAATGGCCTATAGAACATCGGTGCATTCAACAACAGGAGAAACTCCGTCCCGAGTCATCTTTGGAAGAAATATTCGAGTCCCTGCGGAGCTAATGTTTGGAGTGCCACCAGACCAACCAACCAATGCTAAAGATTATGTCTCGGATCTTCGATGTCGACTAAAGACAATTTATAACCTGGTCAGAGATAAAATTGATTTGGCGTCCGACCGCATGAAGACGAGGTATGATCAACGGGCGAACTCATCAGGATTCCAAGAGGGCGATTTGGTTTGGTTATACAATCCCAAACGACAGAAGGGCAGATCGCCGAAACTACAGCGAAACTGGGAAGGCCCTTACCAGATCATCAACCGGTTAAATGATGTCGTCTATCGGATTCAACTACATCATAAACCCCGCACTAAAATGAAAGTGGTACATCTCGACCGATTAACAAAGTACCATGGTGCCATTGAAGAAGTGAAGGACTCTGTTCGGGACGAACAGGGACTAAGGAGAGGGTAATGTTATAGATCTTGCAATCACGCAATTTGGATGTTGCCAGAAACACCGAGAGAATTCCAGCAACATGTCAAAACACTATCAACATGTTTCCAGACACTTCTACCGAGCTCCACAATGTAGGCAATCATTCTAGACACACACACACAACGACACCTGTCTGGGAGACTTAGTATAAATACCCGCCAACTTTCAGACAACGAGTCAGTCATTTTTGGTGACACCTATCGGTGGAAGAACGCGAATCGGTACAAGTGATAGATTGGCAGTGCTCCTGAGTTATACGAATTAAGTTTTAGAGCGAATTTAGTGAAGTGATCGGGAAATTGTGTATAAAGTGCGATTAAATAAAATTATTCATTATTTTTAAACGAATTGTGTTTTCCTTTGGAATCTGGCGAACCCCTAGCTCACAACAATATGAACGCCCAGGTTGGATCAGACAATACTGGACTAGAACACGTCATGGGGAGGCATGGTAACCCTTGGGTCAACGCGTCACGACCTTGGATTAAGAGACCCAAAACAGCGAATTATTTGTGGAGTTTTGTAATACTCGGCAAATGGTCATCGGAGGGACCCTTTTTGATATGAAATGCGCACACTGGACGCCAATTGGGAAGCAACCAGAAACACTTTTCTAGCTAGTGCTCAAGAATCTCTGGGATATGTTCAAAGCGGTGAGAAACCCTGGATGTCGCAAGACACATGGGACAAGGTTGACAATCGGAAAAAAGCCAAATTTGCAATCATCTCTCAACCCGATGTCAACCAACGAACGCCCGACCTGAGGCCATTGAAGGTCTAGCAAACAAGGCAGAATCTGCGACTTACCTTGGGGATATGGGTTCACTATTCAAAATCATGAAACAGTTGACGAACAGGAATTTCACCGCCAACCACCTTGTGAGAGATGTCAAAGGAACTCTCCTTAATATGAATGAACACCAGGTGCGGCGATGGAAGGAATACTTCTCTGATATCTTAAGCATCTTGTCAGAGAAAGATATTCCAGAAACAGAACAACTACCAAACATCCAACCGCAACAATCCTCTATTAGGGACGATCCCCCAGATAAGGAAGAGATAGTTTCCGCCATTCGGTCAATGGCGGGAAGGAAAGCTCCAGGTATAGACGGACTACCAACCGAACTCCTCAAAGCGGACCCGGAAATAACAGCCGATATACTCCTCCCACTCTTTACTGAGGAGTGGAATGAAGGAAGATATCCGACTGAATGAAAGGAGATCATTGTGAAAATTCCGAAGAAGGGCGACTTTCGGGATTGTGGCAATTGGCGTGGTATATGTCTACTTACTGCCGTATCAAAAATTATTGCTAAGGTAATTCTCAATAGGATTAGTGATGTCGTCGAGAGCACTCTCGAGGTTTATCAGGCTGGATTCCGTAAAGGATCGTCTTGTGCCGACCACACAAATACCCTACGGATAATATTAGAGCAGACAGCCGAAATGGGTGCGCCACTACATCTCATGTTTGTGGACTTCGAGAAGGCTTTCGACAGCGTTAAGCGAGATTACATATGGAATGCTTTGCGTAGGAGAGGTATTCCAGATAAG
Source organism: Chorisops tibialis (assembly GCA_963669355.1). Classification (NCBI taxonomy): domain Eukaryota; kingdom Metazoa; phylum Arthropoda; class Insecta; order Diptera; family Stratiomyidae; genus Chorisops; species Chorisops tibialis. The sequence continues at coordinate 294,491,398 of OY770262.1, forward strand.
GTCATAGCTATGATTAAAGAATCCTACCAAGATGCAAGGTGGCGCGTCTTGCATAGAGGAGAGCTGTCCGAGAGCTTCCCTGTGCGAACGGGTGTCAGACAAGGCTGCATTATATCACCAGCCCTGTTTTTGGTGGTAATAAATGACATCTTGAAAGCTGCACTGGAAGGTGGGGAAGGTAAAGAAGTGGAGACTATTAAACATCTTAAGTCACCTTGATTAAGCTGATGACGTGTGTTTGCTTGCACATAACCGTTCGGACTTAGAGTCAAATGTTCGCTCGTTGCATTCTAAATGCAAAGAGGCGGGACTGAAAATAAATGTGTGTAAAACCAAGTTCATGCACATGGGTTGGAAAAGGATGTTGAGGCTCGGCTAAATAAAGCTCGTCAGGTCTTCGATATCCTTTCCCCTTTCTGGAGGTTAAGAGAGATCTCCCTTCACACGAAGCTGTGAGTTTTTGACGCATGCGTCAAATCCGTGTTGTTATATGGTTGTACTACGTGGAAAGTGATCGTTCGACTTACCAAGAAACTACAGACTTTCGTGAACCAATGCCTCCGACGCATTTTAGGAATATTCTGGCCAGAAGTGATCTCCTACGACGAACTTTGGAGTACAACTGGCCAGACTAAAAAAGGTATTGAGATTCAAAGGCGGAAGTGGCAGTGGATCGGTCATACTTTGAGGAAACCGGAGCGAAACATCGCCAAACAGGCTCTGGATTATAACCCTCAAGGAAGGCGTCGGGTTGTTCGACCATGTAACACATGGAAGCGAGCAGTTGAGCAGGAGGCCAGAGGAATAAACAAGTCCTGGCAACAGCTTAAGGCCGATGCTCAGGATCGCGCCTTGTGGAAGAGAGTTGTTTCTGTCCGGAGGTTTTTATCGTCGGGTCGCCGAGTAGCCCTCGTCTTTTCTAGGCATTTCTTTACTGAACGGAACTGTATCTCCCAGCATCCGCCCATATGCGGAGCGAGTGGACGGCGAAGAATCCATTTGATTTTATCGAACGAAGCTTTTATTTCGTTGAAAGGTATCTGATGCACAAGTTTTTAAGCTAATTCTGAACTGCGATGAAATTGGTACCGTTTTCCGTTCGTATCGCGGTCGGCATTCCATGTCTCGCCATGAAACCGCATAAACACATCATACACGACCAGTCATAAAAAGGACTTCCTATCTTGGCCATAGACCAAAAAAAATTTTCGCAAAAAATATTCCTACCTCAAACGAACGGTTTTGATTGGTTCGCTCAATGTTATGCCTTCCAAAAATTTAAACAGCTGATTACTAAGGCATCCCAGCAAACATTTTATCGAGCGCTCATAAACTTGGGATCGAAAAACGATCGTTTTGTATGCCCGAGCTGGAATAAGCGTGAAAAACAAATAACATGATGAATAATCTAAACGTTTGAAAACCAAGCAGGAGGGTAAAATAAAATTATGTAAACCATATTTAAACCACACTCTGCAGAGTTCACATCACACGTACGATATGCGAGTCCGAAAATGATGTCAACATAGCTATGTCTGTAGGCATATCACACATTTCGTTTGTGCGTGAAATGTTCAAAGCATAAACAACAGAAACAGAGAAGCAATTGCGATCTTCGATTATATACTTGCTTATATACTCATTTCTTGTAAGCGTTTTACAATTCATTAATGAATAGTTAAAAGTAATTCATTAATGAATGTCCATTTAGTACGCTTGATGACTCGTTAATGTATCGTTAACGATGCTCGGTGGGCCATCCAGTGGTTTCATAGGTTATTTTGACACAGAAAGTTGTTTTCCGCTTGAAATCTTGACAGAAAGTCAGTATCATACCTCCGCGTAATGAAATGAGTCGCTTTACACATCGCAGTTTGGGCCTAAGAGCAGCGTGAATTGGACAACGATTTTGGGCGAAAAATCATCTTTTCTGACGAGGCGCATTTTCATCTCGGAGGCTACGTTAATAAACAAAATTGTCGCATCTGGGACTCAGAAAACCCGCACGTTATTGTCGAGAAGCCAATGCATCCACAGAGAGTGACAGTTTGGTGCGGATTGTGGAGTGGTGGCGATGTCAATTGGCTGCATCGGAGCTGCGATTTGATCCCTTTGGACTTTTTTTTCTGGGGAACCGTGAATGACCGATGTTATGCCAACAATCCAGAAACAATTCAAGCACTTAAGGCCAATATCATCCAAGCAATCCGTGAGCTACAGCCCGAAACCTTCGATATGGTCTTGGAAAATTGGAGTGACAGAATGCGCTACTGCGAAGCCAGCTGAGGCAACCACTTAAACGAAGTTGTATTCCATCATTAATGGGAATGTTTGTTCTTACTAATGAAGCTATAATACATGGAAAAAAATTATTTTTGTTCATTTTATTGCATTTTTAAAAAGAAACTTGTATTTGGCTCACCCTGTATAATTCATTTACGAGTCCTTAATGAATTATTTTGTTTGCTGGGATATTTTAAACGTAGATTGTTCGCATGAGTGCGTGAAGATTGGACGCATATTCTTCTTCAATGGCACTACAGCCCAAATCAGGTTTGACCTTCTGACCTTCAGGTTCCTTAACATTTTATTTGTTATTGTTAGCATAACCCTCTACCAATGAATTTTCTTTTTCGCAGATTGAGGTGGCCAAGATATATCCACGCAAGTGGTGTGCTGAAATTATACGTCAACCGGCATTTGAACTGCCGACTTTCGCATTACAGCCCAACACGCTACTCACTAGGCTACAACCTAGCTATTGCACGCATATTGGTGAGTTCATTTCGAGAAGTAGTCTCCACTTTGTAAACTGCTTACGTATAATCAAGCTGTGTCTACGACTCCTTTGTCAACGAGTGGGCAATCTTGATGTGGATCGCTCTTATTGTGAGACAGGTAAATAGACATCCCCATTATTTCTCAACACGGCGCCCGACCACCACTTCGAGTGGTCCGAAATAATCCATGCCTACGTATGAGAATGGCCTCATATATGCTGCCAGGCGAGTTTTTGGGTGTTTGGCCATCTCGGGCAGTCTTGGCAAAGCGTATGCCTTCTTGCACACTTGACATATTTTACATATCTGTTTGAGGACAACTCGTAATTGCGGTATTACATAGAACTGGCGCACCTCATTTACGACTGTCTCGTGGTTGGCGTGTAGACATTTCTAGTGATAGTACGCTACAATTAATTGTGTCACGCAATTATACCACGGGAGTATTACAGGATCAATCTTTGCGAAGGGGTGTCCATTAGCTTTTCCCGTCCACCCTCGGATCCGTAAAAGAATGTTTTCATCTAGAAACGGAGAGTATCTGTACACCGGGCTCAATTCAAACACAGGCTGATTAGGATTTCGATCGAGAGCAGTGATGTCGTCACAAGCTATTTGAGCCTGTCGATACAAAGCGCTTTTTGATCGTTCGATTTCTGTAGATATTAGTACGCCTGTCATCTTAGGAAGTTTTTATACTCTAGATGAAATCTGAGAGTATATTGTGTTTGCCTTGTTGTTTGTAACGCTAAAGGTGCGTTTACATCAACTAAGCGGAGCTGAACAGCTCGGAGCAAAACTGCTCGCTCGATCAGTTTGCACCATGCTCCGCGCACGGTCGAGCATGCTCACAGTGCTCCAAGTTCCGTTGACAGCAAAAGCTTTGTCTTTCTTTTTTCTTTGTTTCTTCTTTTCATTTAAAGAAAGGCATACAATTATAAATGCCGCACTTGCAATTTCAACATTTTCTGCTTCCATTTTGACGTTCGCGAAAATTGACGTTTGCATCACGAGCAAAAATGCTCCACAGAAATCGGAGCACCGCGAGCATGTTCGCTTGCGCTCAGATCTCGTTCAGAGTGAATAAGCAAGCTTGCATCGAGAGCTTTCGCTCGGAGCAACTATGCTCCGAGCCGCTCGCTTGATGTAAACGCACCTTAAGAAATAACGCTCGCACAGAGCCGCCAAGAGTACAGAAATATTTATTGTCTCTCAAAAACCTCGATTCCGAGTTGCTGTCTGTCCGTCTCTCTACAACATAACTCTCGAACGCTTTGGGCTATCGTGCTGAAATTTGTTGTGTGTCATTTTTAGCAAAAAAATAACTTTAAGTTCGTGGACAGGCCACATCCCCCCACTCCTTCTACCCCCTCCCATACAAATTTCATGAGATTTCGAAATTTAAACAAATTGAATTTTCTCCGAAACCCGTTCAGCTATTGACTTGAAAATAAGCTCATAGTATAATGATATAAATACCATTAACCTCAAGAAATATTGAACTGATCTCCTTACTAATTCTACTCCTCCCTTACAAATGCACAATTTTTAAAAATGCATTTATTCGGTTTGCATTGCAACTAGCAAAGCTAAATGAACCAATTTTTGTCATAATTAATTTTATTATAATTGCAACTAATTTTGGAAAAACTATCAACTTTACCTCACTCCTTCTACCCCCTCCCATACAAATCTTACGAAATTTCGGAATTTCAATTAAATTGGTTTTCATCAAAACCGTCAAAGCTATCAACTTTAAAAATTGAGAAAAGTATACTATTTTAAATGTGATTTATGTCAAAAAAATTGGTTTTGATTCGGATATTCCTTCTACCCTCCCCCCTCCATAAAAATGGAGAATTTTGGTAAATGCATCTAACCGATTTTCATAGAAACGAGAAGAAGTAGAAACTTGAAATTTGGCCAGAATTTGTCCTTTAATAATTCTAATAAACGCTAAAAAAAATATCGCCTTCACCTCACTCCTTCTACCACCTCCCATACAAATTTTTGTATTGGAAGTTCAAGAGAAGTTTTTCTCCTTTGAACATATGAGAGCTATCGACTTCAGAATTGTAATAAAGCAATATGATTAGGATGTTGATAAACAGATTCAAAATCATCCAAAATCTCCCACTTTCTCTGCCACCTCCCATACAAATACAATAAATTCAGACAAAAGTTGTTCAATTTCCTCGAAAATTATGAAAGCAACAAACTTTAAATTCAGCATGAAATATTTTATATACTACGTTCAGTGTTACATACAAAAATTACAAACCTCCCCCTCTGCTTTTGCCACCTTCCAAACTAAAGGAAAGTAAGTATTTCATCTACAGTAACATATGATTGGGCTTTGCGCCCAATCATAATTCTGTCATGTTTTATTAATATTGTTAATGAATCGTAGCACCCACGTTGTTGTTCGAAAGACTTTTCTCCAATTAGAACAGCCTTCAAGAAGTTTCTGCAATTGATTGGGTTGGCACTGCATTATATGTAATCTGTAGTATGATTTCCTCATCTCTCGCCTTGCGACTACTAGAGGCTGTACGGACCATTTCTCTTCTGGAAGGCGTAGAAACTCAGGACCTAGGAACCATCTGCTGTTTGTTTGTGGCTTCTCCTTCCATTTCGTGGCATCATCAGCAACGTTGGATCGGGTCGGCACCCATCTCCAGTTCGTCAGCTCGGTTGTCTCTAGTATCTCAACTCGAAACCCGACGAATCGCCTACATCCTTAGTGGTCAGATCGTAACTAAGATAGGACTGTCATTGAATCAGTCCACATTACGATCCTTCCAACCGATGACATTTGCAGTGGCTGCAGTGAGGAGGGAGAAGCAACATATCAGACCAGGGAAGTTCCATTAGGGCAAACCTTTAGAACCTTCGCTGTACGGATTCGATCCTACTCTTATGTTCCTCGTAATACGGCACAGAGGCTGCGATGAGCAGGATGAGACCGTAAAGCAATTCCTCCGCTAATGTCCATGGCTCCGCACAATTCGAAGACAAATTCTCGGAGAGTACTTCTTCGCCGACCTAAATGATGTCCGGTCCCTTGAACCAATGAAGCTCATTAGTTTCACCGGTGGAGCGGGCTGGCTAAGTAGGTTCACATGGCACAAATATGGAGGCGTACAATGGGCCCACTGGTTGCCTACGTACATTGGTGTCCAACCCCTTCACAAACCTATCCTAACCTATACAGAAGATTGAAATTTTCTGTTTTGAATGGCCCACTCGAGCAGTATCCACCAAAATTTGAAGGAAAGAAAAAATCATATGTTCCGGAACTACCAAAAAACTGGTCAAACTGAGTCATACGCATTTTTTTTGGCAACATCAATCCAGAAGTGGACAATCTTCAAATTAAAAATCTGTCCGGTTAGAAACCGAAGTTGCGTTTTCCTCGTAAGAAACCAACAGCTTAGAGAGCATATGTTAGATTCGGCCCATACATTGACACATTCGTGTTCAAAACTGGAATTAGAGGTTTTGTTTATTTTTCAACGAATATACCACCCGTGAAAAGCATACATGAATACTAAGCAGTAGCACTATGCTTCTTTCACCTGGAAGATTCGCAATTCGTCTTTTCGATTGCGAATAGGAGTCTCCACCATATGTGTAAGTGAAGTATCTTTTTTTGTGTAGTGCGTCGTCACACACGATGCTCCTCCATCTCGAGATGAATTATTGTGGGAGCATGATGCGAATCGCGGAACTCCATGCCGCATTCATGGCCGGTCCTCGACTTGTTCTCGTCGCTGCCCGTGTGTGCGTCTATGCACGGGCATTTTATTGTTGCCATTATGGAATCGTGAGAGTACCCATGACGGCATGTGACTTTGTTTTTCTAATTTTTGGACGAACGAAAAAAAGCATCTCTGCATGTGCACAACAACGCTACGAAAGAAAAAAGTTAGTGTTAGAAAAGAACACTTAATTTTTTTTTTCTTGTGTGTGTTGCGCATTTTTTATGATTCGTTGTATGAGTTAAAATTAAGTTTTATTTATTTATTTATTTTTTTTTTGTATTTTTAAATTTCGCGGTTAAGCAACGGCAACTGAACTTTTCAAGGTGAACGAAAGAGCAACACCTAAGCAGTGTAATTCAATGTCATTGTTGGTGGCATGTATGACTTAATGCGAGCCGAACCAATGATATTGCAGGCCGAGTTAGAAGTATTTACTCTCGTTCCTTTGGTTGTTGGTGCCTTCTATGTGAATAACTTTCGAGATGTTGAGAGGTTTTTGTGATTGTGCAGAAACCTGCGATAAAAAGCGTCAAACCCCGCGGAATTCTTAAGCAGTTTTCTAACGATGCCGAAAATGCTCGGCAATCGCTCACTGGTAAAAATATTTGCGAAGCTGGTCGAAAAGTGTTAGTGGAGTTTTTTTTTCGATGACGGAAATGCCAAAGCGCAAGAGGAGTATTCGAAATTCGAAATCCTGTGCAAAGTGCATTTGACTTGAGATGAAGGTTGTTCTTTAATTGCTTCGCGTTAGAACATCAGCGCATCTCACCGAAAGCTTGGTTTTGCCTTACTTCATTCAGGGGCCTTGAAGATGATGATGTGCTCGCGCAGCTTGTTTACCACTTTGCCAAAAGTGGGTACGTGCACAAGCTGTGCCAAAACAGAACAACTACGCTCAATTACATAATTTGCGAATGCTTGGGAAGAGGAGGATTTTGCTGCTTTCTACTTACTTTTTTTTTCCTCCCGGAAATTCTACTTGTTTGCAGCTTCAGATTTGAATGCGTTTTGAAAGTGTGATTCAGCGAGTGTTTTGGATTTTTGGAGATGTTTGTTACTAATAAAGTTTTTTTTTCTTGGTTTAAAAATATTAGTCAAGATCTGTACTGTCTTTATGAAATCTATAAAATTCAGCGCAGATTATTTTTTTCTAATTCAATACAACAATTTGAGTATTTGTTATGAAATTAAATAAGAATAAATCTTTAAATGACCTTGAAGATATTAGAAAAGAATACTAGTTTCATGATGAAGATTGGAAACAGGTATAATTTACATTATTAATCGATTTATAAAAAGAATATAATAACAAATTAATCTTTATCTATAATGGATCAAGGAAAGCAAGAGTTTGTCTTTCTTTCTACTTCAAGAGTAATAAAGAGATCGAATGAATAATAAAAAAAAACAACATAATACCAATTATAAGTAACAAACATAATAGGACTACGATGGGGCGTAAAGTCCAATCGTGCGATACTCTAGATGAAAGGGAAATTTTTTGATTTTAAGAAATTTTGTAGGTAGTAGAGGGGGTGACTACATTGAACTTATTTTTTTCACATAACGCTAGAATTGCTATCAAAAATTTAACAAGTACTGAGAAAATTAGTGTAACACCAGTGCGTCTCGGGAAATAGGCAAAAGTATGACATAGTTGGACTCGCAGCTTAGCTGTAAGAACTCCAGCATGTCATATTTAGCTGAAAACTCCCACCCTTTTTCTACTAGGGTGTAACAAATAAGTAGGACCGGTTCTCCAGGTCGGGGGTTGGGCGAGGCGCCGACAACGCATCACCGGAAAAAGAACACTGTCCAGAAACCTGAAGAACAGCCTCGGAAAGGATGGACTCAACGGCAACGACCCCGCAAACGAAAAATGGACTACTCTATAGGATCTTGGAATGTTCGATCCTTATTTAGGACAGGCGCTCTGAAAGAGTTCCTCGAAGAAGTGGCAAAACACAACATCAACATAACTGCCATCCAAAAAACGAAATGGCTCGGTAACGAAATCATGGACATGAGATCACACACAATCTATCCAAGTGGAAAATTGTCGGGAAGCAGAGAGTTTGGAGTCGCTTTTGTCGTTGACAAAAAATTTAAACAGCAGGTCACGAGTTTCAAACCAGTAAGTGAATGATTGTGTGCAATCCGAATAAAGAATACATTTTTCAACACTTGGTTGATCAATGTCCACGCACCAACTGAAGGCAAGGACAATATAACTCAAGACGAATCTTATGCCACCCTAGAGACAACCTATGATTCACTGCCCTAGAATGACATAAAAATTGTCTTAGTGGATTTTAATGCAAAAGTCGGAAAAGAGGAGGCTCATAGAGGAACAACAAGAAGGCACAGTCTCCATGACACAACCAACGACAATGGCAAAAGTATTATTGATTTCGTCAGCAGAAAAAATATCATAGTATGCTCTACGTGCTTCCCACATCGCGATATTCACAAACGAACATGGGCATCACCAGATGGTCACACTTTCAACCAAATAGACCACGTTCTATTGAGAAAAGGGCTGCTTCCAGCATACTTGATGTACGAACTCTCCGCGGTGCGAATTGTGACTCTGATCACTATCTAGTCAGAGCTAAGTATCGATGCAGAATAGCTTGTCGTGGATATTCGAAAACGAGTAGAGATCGCAAATTCAATGTCGACAAGCTTAACGACGAAACGGAGGCGCAGGGTTACATGCTAGCATATAATAAACACCTGACACCAATATTTGAAAATATCAAAAATATACCAGTGGAGAATATGTGGATGAAAATTCGAGACGGCATCAAATCCTCCGCAGAAGAGCTACTAGGATATCAAGCACGGCGAGAAAATAATGATTGGTTCGACCAAGAATGTCGCGACGCAATAGACAGAAAGAACGAGGCTTACAAAATTTTTACTGAACGACCAACACGAACCAAAAAAGAAAGACATGACGAGCTTAGGCGATATGCAAAAAAGACCTGCAGACGAAAACAAAGGAAGTACCATAATGACAAAATACAAAAAATGGACGACGACATGAGAAAAAATAAAACGCGGGACGCATACGCAATAGTAAAAGACTTAAAAAAGGGATATAAGAATTCAATTCAATTCAATTCAATTTTATCTGGATAAAATTATTGATCCAAGGTCACATTGTGTATCTTTGTTACGTCTATAGAAGTCCGGCAATGAATGCAGCCAAGACAACTCGTGAACTGGATAGTTTGTCCGAGTCTATCCAGACCATATACACTGCACACCCTGACGCTGAAATCCTTGTCGCGGGCGATTTAAATGTTCACAACGTTGCGCGGCTTAAATATTCCTCCTGCACAGACCAAGACGGACGTGGTACTGAGCTCTTTGCTTCGTTAAACGGATTAACACAACTTGTAAATGAGCCAACTCGCTTACCAGAAATTTCAGGACAGTTTTCCAATCTCCTCGATTTATTTCTCACTAACAAACCAGAGAAATACTCCCTCTCTGTAATATATCCTTCGCCAATTGGAAATACGGACCACTTTCTGATTCGTGCACAATTTGCAGTTGCAGCACTAAAACCGCTGCCAGTTAAGGTGCCTCGAAGAATTGTTTGGCATTTTAAAAGAGCTAATTGGAGGGCACTAAATGAGTTCTTCAATGCCTTTAATTGGAAATTGTGTTTTGATTCCAAAACTGCGATAAAGCTTGTCAACTTGTCACCAAAACTATTCTGAAAGGTATGAAGCTCTACATATCTTCCAGTTTTAAGAGAGTTCGGCCGTCGAAGGAGTCTTGGTTTACAAACGAGTGTCTTGTTGCAATCCAGGCGAAGAAAAAGTCGTTTCAAAATTTTAAAAATCATCAAACTTTAGCTAACAGAGAGCTATATATGAAATCAAGAAATACCTGTAAATCTGTCCTCAATCGTGTTAAATTTGATTATCACCAAAAACTTCGACGGAAGATCCTTCAAAGTCCAAATGACTCAAGATCTTTCTGGACATTTGTCACAACAGTCAACAATAATTTCATCTCTTCATCAACACCACCACTCGTAGAGAGTGGCCGGACCGTAGTCGATCCTGTTGAGAAAGCTTACCTATTGGCAGCAAGCTTTTCGAGAAACTCCGCACTACCACCTTCAAACCAAGGCCCTCCCATCACAACACCTTCTGGTTTTTCGCTGCCTTTGCTACATTTTCGCACACGTCTCATTTTCAGGATTCTGCAACAGCTCAATATTCACAAGTCCGCTGGCCATGATGGCATTCCGCCCATTACCCTTAAAATGTGCTCCTCTTCTCTGGCTAAACCTCTTCGTAACCTTTTTCATCTATCCTACTCTTCTGGGTGCTTTCCACAATTGTGGAAAGTTGCGAATGTTCAGCCAATTCCCAAGAAAGGAAGCAAAGCGAACCCCGCCAACTACCGCCCAATAGCCATTACTTCAGTGCTCTCGAAAGTGATGGAAACTGCTGTCAATCGCAAAATCGTTAAATATCTCGAGGATAAACAGCTTATTCACGACCGCCAATATGGTTTTCGCTCTGGAAGATCGACGGGAGATCTCTTGGTTTATCTAACGGAACGCTGGAACTCTTGCTTGCATAAATACGGCGAAGATCAAGTTCTTGCGCTTGACATTGCGAAAGCTTTTGACAGAGTTTGAATGCCTTCTTGTTAAGCTCACGGCCATTGGCCTGGATGCTACCCTCATTCAATGGATTGAGAGTTTTTTGTCTAAACGCACTATACGAGTAGTATTAGATGGCGTTACTTCTTCTTCATTCCCAATCAATTCCGGTGTCCCTCAGGGTTCTGTCTTATTGCCGACCCTGTTCTTAGTATTTATTAATGATCTCTTGTTTTCTACTCTCAATCCAATCCACTGTTTCGCGAATGACAGTACCTTGGATAACACCTTTGAATTCGACTCTGTTGCGGAATCAAACAAGCATTCTATTGCTTCCAATCGCAGAGAGTTATTCCGTTCGCTGAACTCAGATCTCGATTAAATCCTGGAATGGGGCAGGAAAAATAGAGTAGAGTTCAATGCCACTAAGACACAGGCCTGTCATCTATCCCTCAAACGGGATGCTCCAGCGTCGTCTTCTAATGTAGCCTTTAATGATGTACAACTCTGCTCTTCCGAAGATTTTATTCTTTTAGGCGTAAAGCTCAATAACCATCTCAATTGGAGTCAACACATCTTCGAAGTTGCCCTTGACGCTTCCAAAAGCCTATGTATTCTTCGTAAATGCAAAAAATACTTTACGCCTCACGACTTAGCTACCATCTACAAGGCCTACATACGACCTCGCTTAGAGTACAACTCGCATATTTGGGCTGGGGCTCCCAAAACTCATCTTGCGCTGCTCGACCGAATCCAAAAACATGCGTTCCGACTAATTGAAGATGAAACCATTACGGCTACTATTGACTCCCTCGAGCATCGTAGAAATGTCGGAGTACTCAGCATTTACTATCGCTACTTCCATAGTAAATCCAGTTCGGAACTATGCGCACTTATTCCTCCACTTTACACTTTTCCGCGTCATACTCGACAAGCGGAACATGCGCACCAGTACACAGTGAAACTTTTATCTACCCGTACAGTGAAATTTAGGCGGTCATTCATTTCCCGAACATCCAGACTCTGGAACGCATTGCCGGCTAGAGGTTTTCCGAACGGGTATAACCTCCAGTCCTTCAAGAATAATGTTCACCGTCATTTCTTTCTCTATCCATCCGAATTTCCATAATATTTCAAATTTTAATCCACTTCCTCTACCGACTTAACTGTGCAATGCATTAAAGGGTGACCCCCTAAGTTATACTCGGTGCCTTAAAAAAATAATGCCAAAAACCAGTCTCTGCAAAGACGCAGAGAGCAACATCATCAGCGACACACAAGAAATCAAAAGGAGATGGGCTTCATACTTTGAACATCTTTTGAATCCCACCCCATTAGCACCGAACCATCATCGACATTACCCACGCTTGCTGAAATCAAAGCAGCTCTATGTGACCAAAAACTAAACAAAGCACCGGAAATTGACGAAATACTAGTTGAACTTCTAAAAAACGGTGGAAATCGTGTCGCTGAAATACTGCACAACATGATATGCAAAATTTGGACAGAGGAAATCATACCCGACGATTGGCGAAAAAGCATTATATGTCCAATTTACAAGAAAGGAGACAAAATCTGCTGTGAGAATTACAGAGATATATAATTGTTTTGTACGTACTATAAAATACTGACAAAAATAAATTGAACGTCGTCTTAAGCCCTTTACTAATAAAATAATTGGCGAAAACCAAGATTGATTCAGAGCAGATATTCTCGGTGAAACAGGTGCTTGAGAAATGCTGGGAATATAACACAGACGTGCACCAAATCTTAGTAGATTTTAAACAAGCATACGACAGTATCGACAGGAGCGTACTGTACCAAATCATGCTTGACTTTGGAATTCCTCCAAAACTAGTCCGACTAACAAGACTCACAATGACGAACACTGAATCCCAAGTGAGAATACAAACCGATTTCACAACCAGCTTTCGAACGGAATGTCGTTTAAAGCAGGGAGATGGTCTAGCCCCCATTCTTTTCAACTTGACACTAGAGTATGTCGTCCGAAAAATCCCAGTCGACACCAACGGGGCACTACAATTCAAGCCCACCCAACTAGTAGCATACGATGACGACATTAATATCCTAGCAAGATCATCCCCTAGTTCTAAGGGGGTATTTGTCAATCTTGTCAATCGCCGCAAAACAAGTCGGGTTGCGCATTAATGAAAGCAAAACAAAAGTAATGACGCAAACGAGAAGGAAAACGCCAATCAGACAAAACATAACAATTGCGGAATATAATTTGGAGGGAGTGGACAATTTCATATATCTAGGGGCTAGTCTAGCAAAGGACGGTAATGAAACAGACGAAATCAAACGACGGATAATACTTGCAAATAAGACGTATTATTCGGTACTTCCAATAACGAAATCCAAGAAAGTGCACAGGAACAATAAGCTGGGGATTTCTTGAACTATTATACGACCTGTGCTCTGTTATGGCAGCGAGACGTGGACATTAACGCGAACTTCCGAAAAATCAGTTAACGCATTCGAAAGAAAGGTCCTCCGAAGAATTTTGGGACCTGTAAAGGAACGAACGGAATGGCGAATAAGATACAACCATGAGTTGTATCAACTCTACGACGAGCCAGAAGCTTCAACGTTCATCAAGCTACGTAAACTGCAGTGGGCGGGTCATGTAGAGCGAATGGAAGACAAAAGAATCCCCAAACGTGCTCTTAAAGGCAAAGCGAGTGGTAACCGGTCAGTAGGCAAACCACGCAAGCGATGGGAAGACTCGGTTGATGAATACAGCAAAGCCATATTAAATAAACTGCCAACAAGTCGGGCGAAACTTTATTATTCTTGGGACAAGATGCGGATGAGTGGAAAGTCAATATTGATACATGCAGATCTGGCAACCCCGCAACTCGATCTCTCTCCAATAGACAAGAATTATGTAGAACAGTATAACAGTAGAACACTACACTATGTAGAAAACTACAATTAAAGATCTAGAGCTTTCCAGTATAACACATACACACCGAAGGAAGCTTCGAGAACTGTTCACACATAATTCACACATACACACTGAAGGAAGTTTTGAGAACTGTCATAAAATGTATAAAAACGCAAAAGCTTTCAGCGAGCAGTTAGTTAGTCAGCGACTTTTATTTATGGAAGACGCAAACCAGAAAAGCGATAGAAAAGTACGCGGCGATATTGCCATTAAAGTGAAAAGAATTAAGCGGAGAACCGAATTAAAGTGCGAACTAAGCGGAAAACCAAGTTAAAGTGCGAATAAATAAATTATCACTTATTTTTAAATGAAATGTGTTTTACTTTAAATCCCGGCGAACCCGTAGGTCGCAACAATATGCAGGTTAGAGTGGTTAGGGAAGGCTAAGTGAAAGAGAGTTCTTGGGCAGGGCTGTTGTCAATTTAACAATATTTCATTCGTTTCTGCAAGTTTGGGTTTTTATGCAGGGAGGAGGAGGGGTAATAGTAAGGGTGGGTGAATGTTAATAGCTTTTTAATTAACTGCTTGAACCACGTGCAATATTCTTTGTATAGAATGTATTTCATAGACGAAGTTGCATAGAATTTTCATAAAATTTGGTGTATTTTACATTCACGAAACCGAATATTTGTATGGGATGGGGTAGAGGAGGTAGGGAATCGTAAAATTTGACATGTAGTTTTATTTCGCTTCTCTTGTAAGGTGCTTGTACAAAATTTCAAGTTCGTAGCTTTTAGTTTGTTGGTTATTAGTTGATTTAATGTAATTGGTCGAAATCATAGTTTTGTATGGGAGGGGGTAGAAGGGCAAGCGCGATTTAAAAACTTTTAACGTAATTTCATTTCAATTATTTTTGTAAGTTTTTATGCAAAATTTCAAACTGATAGCTTTTAATAGTTAGGTGATAATTGATTTTTTGAAAATGGTCGAAAAAATAATTTTGTATGGGAGGGGGTAGAAGTTTTACAGGTTTTCGACCAGTTAATATTTCATATGTTTAGGGAGTTTTTTTAATGCATTTCGCAAATTTTCAAGTTTCTACCTTAAAATTTCACTCAAAAATTTTTAGCTTATGTGTTTTTTTCAATGCACTTGAAACACCTTGTGCACGTTAGACCGGGGGGGGGTTGGTTTATAACAATTATGGATCAAGTTATTATTATTTTTCTATGTACATTAAATAGACGTATCCACGTGCAAAATTTAAACTTTGTACCTTTCACCAGAGCCCTAGAAAAATCATTCAAAATTTTCGACTTTTTTGCTTATCACCTCCCTCCCCTTACACCTCCCAAGCTTAAAATTTTTACCAAAATTAACCACTATGTAGTTCTACAATCCGCCAAATTTTCGATTTGATATCTGTACTCTTTTTTGAGATATAAGGATTTGTAATTTTGAAAAGTGCGCCATTTTTGAAATGTTCCCCATTTTCCCCCACTACTATTATTTCGACATGTTATATTTTTTTTGTATTTGCCTGGTATAGCTTAATATACGTTTTAAGTTTCAATTACATACCTTAAGAGATAATTGAGATATTCATTGTTAAGTGTTTTTCCTTGCACCCCCCCCCCCCCTGACCCTCCCCTTACAATAATTAGCCAGTCTCTAAGCTGATTCCGATGGAACTATATGCCATCTTGATGGTTTCAAAATATGAATTTTTTACGATAAGTAATTTCGAAGATATAATCATTTGAAAAAACAATTCGGCTGTTTTTAGCCCCCTCTTTTCAGACGCCAATGGATAAAAAAATTAAATTATTTTTTAAGTTTGTCTCACAACCCTCTCCATATCTCTACTGATTTTCAACTTTCTATCTGCATTCGTGGTGGAGATATTAGCAAGCGTATTTTTCGACTTTCTCCCTCCCCCCGCCTGCCCCTTCCATCTAACACCCCCCAAAATTTGGAAAATAGAGCTCACTTACCCAATCAACAATCCACCCAAAAACGAACATTCTACCTTTAACGGTCTCGGAGATATGAGTCCATATGTACGGCGACGGATTTTTTTTTTGTTTTTTTAGACTAATTTACTCATGAAACGCGAAAAAATAATTTCAGGGTAGCGAATTTTTTTTTTCTTGTGTCAATCACAATACTTTATTAATAGGATAATAAAGTAATAGGCATTGAGATTCAAAGGCGGAAATGGCAGTGGATCGGTCATACTTTGAGGAAACCAGAGCGAAACATTTCCGAACCAGCTGAGGATTATAGTCCTCAAGGAAGACGTCGGGTAGGTCGACATATAGCACATGGGAGCGAGCAGTTGAGCACGAGTTCAGAGGAATAAGCAAGGCCTGGCGATAATTTAAGGCCGATGCTCAAGATCGCGTCTGGTGGAAGAGTACAGTTTCTGTCCTAAGCCCCTATAGGGGGCTTAACAGCAAATTGATTGATTGATTATATTCTTGGGTATAATGTAACTATCGATGGGCATATGATCAGATTCCGTGAAAAATGTCCATTTCGCCAATATATTTCTCCAAAGCCAGACATAAAAAGGTGACTCAGGTCCATCCTGTAATAGCTATTGCCTTAATTTGCAAAGAGGAAACTATATACTAGAGGGCAATCTGGACTTAGACAACGAATTGTTCTGAAATTATGCGAACGATTATTTTGGTACAAAGCTAAATTTGAAGTTTGACCATTACTTTACTTCAATGGATTTGGCTAAGCAACTGCTTCTAAATAAATTGACTTGTCTGTAGGAAGCGTTCGCAAAAACAAAACATGTTTCCTCTTCTTACATTTCAAAATAGAGAAACGCTAGTATTGTTGGTTCTGTTGTCATCTCTGCATGATCTAGTAAATTTGCTTTGGTTTTTGTCTCCAATCCGTAGTCTTCTTTAAGAGCGCCGTGGCGTAGTAGCCGCGTTTTCAGATAATTATATCTTCGGAACCACTTAATCGAAAAGATTATCATTTTCAAACCAATTAGATAGCATATAATTCCACTATAATCTACAAAAATGAAGGCCAATAATTGTAAGGGAAAGGGTCAGGAGAAGTGCAAAGAAAAACACTTGAAAATTAATATCTCAACCAATTTTGTATGAGATAAACTTTTCTGTGGACTTTTTATTTTGTCATATCAAATACAATTTCTCAAAGATTCTGTGTTTCGCGAAAATTGTTTGTAAACAAATATTCGGCGCGCTTAATTAATTTTGGCGTTTCAAATCAAACTCAATATTTAATATGCAACGCAGTTATTAAAATGTTAAAACTGAAGAGTTTTACGTAACATAAAAGAAAAATAAAGTTAATCTAGAAATTTTAAAAGTGCTAGCTTTTGTAAAATGTTATGTTGTAAAAAGTTGTGAAATATGATAAATGTGTTTAATGACTCTTCGAAAAAATTGTGAATAAAAGTAGCTTACAGATTAATTATAATAATTATTAATATTTAACGGTGATAGACAGATTTACCTGCTCGCCAGGATATAGCTACAATTTCAGTCGCCAAAACATTAATTCTATTATGTACTCATTAATAGAGCTTATAATAGTTTATTGCCTACAAATTTTCAAATTATATTTTTACGCTAAAATGTGTGCCTTTAATACGATATAATGATAAATATCACACATTACTATTTTGTAAAGGCCAAGGTACATGTGCCTCTCACTTTTATGACTAACTAGCGAACCCCAGCGAATTTCTCCGCGTAAGAATCGCAATAATATGCAATTTGCGAGAATATAACTAGTAATGTGGAATATGTAATCTGTAATCTGCCCAATCATATGGTACTATATACAAAATCAAAATTTTTGCGATCTTAAGAAATTTGGTATGGGGAGTGGCAGAAGGGATGCCAGCATTGAACTGATTTGTTTCACATTAAGTTAAAGAAGCTATAAAAATTTAAGCTTCACGAATTGAATAGATACTGAAGAAAATAGTGCATTGGTTTTAGTGAAATTGTGCAGTTTGTATGAGAGGTGGAAGAAGGAATGTGGGGTTCCTAGTGATTTTTTGAGAAACAACTGTAATCATAATTCAATTGACGCATTTTAAACTTCAGATTAGTAGCATTCATACTTTTCAGGAAAATCTAATTTTGGAAAAGATGGGAAATTGTGCCACATTGTATGAGAGGGGGTAGAAGGGGAGAAGCTAATCGGCTTACTTATCCCCGATGTTAATTATAATGCTAATTAAGGATTTAGAATAAAATTTGAGCTCGATAAATGTTATACGTACTGAGAAAATTGTCTTAGAGTATTTCATGAAAAAGTTTGGTAGGTTGTGGAAGGAGTGGGGCGATTCAAATAATTTGTATAGCATAGATCAGATTTTTGATACAAATAATGTATTCTAAATTTCAAATTATTCGCTACTATGGTTTTTAAAAAAATTTGATTATTATATATTTTTGAAAATGAGTCGTTTTGTATTGGAGGGGGTAAAAGGCGTGGGGGTATTGAGATAAGACCAAATGCAAATTACATCTCGAAGCATACCTACTAAAGTTTCACTATAAACCATTTAGCCGTTTTTGAGTGAAAGCCGAACAGACAAACAGAGAAGAATTTTAAAAACGTGTGATTCTGCTTATTTATTGTGCAAATAAAACAAAACACTAACTTAAAGTCATTTAAAAACAAATTACAGACAGATACCACAATTATATTTATATGTAAATATTATAGCAATACTGACGCACCACATGATATTAACTGATTATAAATAATACGAAAATTACTCTATTTTCAAATTTATTTCATAAATCTGCTGGCGACATGCTAGCAATTTCACTGAGAATATGTCCTGGATAATCTGGTATCGATGGATTCGAAGGAATGGTGGCGGGAGTACTCAATGAGTTTGAAAACAGCTGGGCTTCTATCGGCTTCAAAGTTAATCAAACTTTCAAACGAACATACAAAGTGGATCATTTCATGTGCTGCCAATCGCATGAAAACCGCTGCCCTTAAAAGTAGTCTCCGTTGAAAAGGCATGGCAAGTTAATCATGCTCCAAGAACTAGAAGGGGAGGCAAACAAACTTTACCATGAAAATGTTCTTTCCTTGTTTTTTTTTCCCAATATCGTATGAAGTTTTTTCCGTAACTCCTCACCATCCTCTTAAAGCGACCATTTTCATTTTTTCCCTTGAGTTTTTTTTTCTGAAAACGCACTCATGTGTTGAACACTTGTAAGATCCTTGCGATTGGAATTGGGACGATTTTCTTAGAAAGTTTAGGTATCGTGATCATCTGCATTACGGTTAGAGAGGGACGTTCGGTATTTAGGTCTAAGGACTAAGTTCTAAAAGATTTCTCTATTTCTATATCAAATCTTCTTTCATGCTGCGTAAAAACGAAAACGCACCCACCAATATCGTAGGAGGAAGGATACTACAACGACTCTCAAGAAGTTATAGGAGTCTGATAGAAAACTTTCCCGGTTAAGTTTCTTCGTTGCGAGGAATTTCTGAAAGGAAAGTTATCTCGAAGAAAATCACGTGAAAGTATATTTTCACTGTGACAAAAGTCCTGGACCTTCAGGATCATCGTTTGGAGGTGCGTTCGCATTTAGATGGGAAAAAACAATTCGAAAGGTGCACGTAAAAAGAGCCGAGTTTTTGGAGGAAAATGGTTTTCGTGTCGAGTTAACTAAGTGAAAAGCGTTCGTTTTTGTAAGAAGAGATTGGTTGATGAGATGGTTGGTATAGTGGTTTAGCTGTCATCCTAAACGTTTGTTCGATTGTTGCTATATCTAGTCATTTGCGTGGGAATAGAAATGTATCTCACCTGCTTTCTGTTCGTCCTTGTTATATCTGAAAAGTTTTCGGCCTTTTCTTTGGATTCTTCCAAGTACTTGAAGGCTTCACTTTCGTAATTTTGCTGATGGCATAAATGATTGAGGGTATCGTCTTAATGTTTGAGATCCAATTCGTAAAGATTTCTTGACTGCGAATTGAAATTGACATCAAACAAAAGTTCTTGGTTCTGATTGTTTTTTTATTCTTCTTTTCTTATTTAAGGTTAATTGGTAGAGTCGAGAGGACAAAAGGTCTTAGAGAAATTGTTTTTTTTTATCGACAAAACTCTATAAGTATTCGATTTTACTTAGTTCTAGTAGAATCCGGGACCAAGACAGGATTTTCCGGCTCCGGAATGAAATTCAAGCGGGCCTCTTTTCGTAGATGAGGGATGATGATTGTGGGGTTTTTATGGATAGAAGTAATAATAATAATATTATTAAAGATTTGTTTTGAACCTACAAATTAAGTTTTTGTGATCCAAAAAAAAATTTTTATTTCAGCTCAGTAGTTCATTTTTTAATGCAATATACATACAGTTGCATATGGAGGGATTAAAAAGGGTTGCATGGGAAAAATGTTGGCAATAAAAAACGAAAGTCATGGAAAACGTTTTTCTTGACTGAAAACTAATTTCGTTAGGGGAAACCTTCTTCTTCTACAATGGCTCTACAGCCCAAATCGGGCCTTGGCCTCCTGACCTTCAGGTTCCTTAACATTTTTTGTTTTTCATTATTTATTGTGGATGAGTTGCTAGCCCTTCGCACAACCCTCTATCTACGAATTTTTCATTTTCGCATATAGAGGTAACCAAGGTATATCCAAGCAGGCAGTGTGCAGGAATTATATATTACGTCGACCGGGATTTGAACTCTCGCTATCCACTAGGCGACACCCTAGCAGGGGAAACCCAGATGCCATTAAACTCCAAAGTGTAGTTGTAGATAGAGAAATAATATATTTAAATTGTTTTAGGGCGCCAGGAGATAGAAAATATGTATTTCTTAGTTACTGTCTGTGTGTCTGAACGATAATTTGTTTATGTTTCAATAGAAAAGTTCCGGAATGGTCTCAAAAAATTCCTCTTCCCGACTAACCGAACTCTATTGGTTTTGAAAATGTCTGGTAGAAGTTATTAGCAAATATTTTCTTCGAGCTTTCTCCATTTTTCTCTTATTTTAATTGATGAGAACAAAGAACCAATTGTTTGGTAGTTTTTAAATTTCATTCCCTTGCTAAAATCTGGAGATAACACAATTCAATCAAAATCGTATCAAACATGAAATAAAGCATGTTTGATACGATTCTGATTGAATTCTAATATGAGATCAAAATATTTAATTCAATTAAAATTAAAATTTTATGATTTTTCAATTTGCATCGAAACTATATTTTTGAATAAATTTGTCTTCGTTGTGATTTTTGTTACCATGCATATTTAGGCACTTTAAAAACATTTACTTTTTTAATAAACTAGAAGATGAAAATAAAGTGCTATTAAGAAATTGCATGGTGGCTAAAAAATAGCAAAGCGAAAATGTAAAAATTTTGTTATTAAGAACGCTAAATAAAAGTAGAAGGGAATGCAGAACTGACAAACAGGTTCGTATATCGAGGTAGTCCTCACCCAGTAGTGCGTTGGGATTTGAGCTTAAAAGCTTTGTATTGTATACCAAAAAGCTGTCCAGTTGATACTCTCGCAAATGAAAATTTCTAGACTATAAATTATAAAAAATCATTATAAATCTTCAGAAAAAATATGTGGTCCTGTAGGTGTGAAATTACGCTCTGCTGTTATTGCTTTTCTTATAAATGTAACTAAAAACAAATTCCTTCTTTGAGGTTTATCACCAGAAAGTTGTCCTCGTGCAGATTCTTTTTCATCAGCATTATTTTATATCAAAAAATTAAATAAAAGAAGCTTATTTCAGATCAAAGCACCTTGTTCTATTTTCAGTAATTTTTCTCTGAATTACAGATATATTCCTCAAGAAGAAAGAACTTCTCTATTCTTGGAATACGTCTATTTCAAGATTGTTCGAGACTAAATAAAAACGAAGTTATAGAACTCTAATCGGAAAGCATTATTTTCCAAAAAACTGATATTCGAACTCGAGGCGTAGACCCATTTATGTCCTCCTAAATTTTCGCGGACGGAACTATAATTATACCAAAAACTGACGATGTGATCGATCTTTTGCGACCACTGTAACTCTTTTCTATTGAGGTTGACTCGCCAAGCAAGAAAATTGGTAACGCATGGCTTGTAGAGGGTTTGGGTAAGCGTTACTTGTAATGATACCGAGCGATATCGAGCGCTTCTGAAAATTTGAAGTGCCCTTTTATATTACTTGGAAAGAATGAAATAAGGGAAACCTAATTAAAATTAACGAGAAGTTCGCAGCTAAAAAATTTAGGTAATAGTGCCAAGTGGTGTGAATTACTTTCTTTTACTTTATTTCTGAAAAAAAGTTTTTAAAATCATTAAGCAAATAATTGTAAAAATTTCGCAACGAGGAATGTAAGATAGAAGCATGCAACCTGGAAGTTATTGCATTAGACAGGAAAAAAACCAATCGCACTTAATTTATTGTTCAACATTGATGTCCTGGGCTAAATAGGTACTAGTACATCAGCCTTGCATTAGACGTAATGTGGGACTAGTGGGCGATTTAATCCTGCATTACATGAAGTGCAAGTGAAAGCTTACTCCATTTTAACAGACTATATAGGGATAAACGGTCCTTAATAGCCTAAAATATCTATGTTAAAAAAAATGAAGTGGGTAAGAGTAAGCAATGCTTCCATGCTTACAGAATGCATGATTCATCCTTAGATAACTCGGTTACCATGCCATCACGCCATTTTGGGTTTTCACACTCAAGACCAACGTACAAAATGGTGTTTCTGCTCGGAGCTCATTCTTTTCCTGATCCTATCCACCTTACCTTGCTCAAGACCAAGATTTGGATGTTTTAGTGCTCCATTTCACGACCAATTACTGATTGGCGGCGTATGGACCGAGTGATCCCACCCTTTCCACCGTCATTCAATGTTCGAACGTTTCAGAAGCCGATCATAGTTCGTTTTTGAATGCCAAAAGTCGTTACGGTAGAATCCGTAAATACCCGAGACGCTGCATCCGTTTCTCATATCAGTTAGATTCTAAGATCACGAATGATAAGCTCATGATCCAGTGAGTGTCCATATCCCAGTTTTAGGGCCAGCCGTAACCCCCGGAATACTAGTAAAAGCCATGCGATAGAAGATGGCACATACACATATGAAGCTATTAGCCGACCGCAGTCGACTGTCATTTCATTCGCGTGCGGGATGATTTTCTTTAAGTTTGGTGTTTTCGATCGGGATTTTAGTCGTGTTTTCACCGATTTGTTTTTGTTTCTTCCTTAAATATAGAAAGATCGTACGTTTGCCTTAATTGTAAGCAGTGTCGGCCGAAATTCCCCGCAGTTATTTTTCGCGAAACAAGTTTTTTGGTGTTAAGTTTTATAGGTTAGGAATGTTGTAGTTTATTCACTACAAAAAAATGAAAATAAACTTAAATTCCTAGTGTAGTGTAATTTTGTGAACGTGTTTTCGTAATGCTAGATCCACACACTAGGGTCCAGTATTGGCCAAAATCGATATCCACAAAGTGGGGATAATTTGGCCAAGAATCTTGGGCCAAAATTTCGTTTGGCCTGTTTGCCGGGTGGTGTCAATTTTGTCGAAAAATCGAAGGAAACCAATGCTTTAGGGCCAAGGTGTTGTGAATATTTCATTAATAAATACGTCATTTTGGCCAACATTTCGGTCGCAATTTGAGAAAATACTTGGCCCTAGTGTGTGTAGTCTACTATAAGAAAGAAGATTCCCGATAGTTGGCTTTAGAGGTCAAGAGTCATCACTACTAGATCAAGCGATACATCCGGAAATTTCTGCGAGATATTGTTCCTGCGGCAACCAATTGGAATATACTTTTTCATAAGGTAATCCCAAACGTTATTCTTTATGCCGACAGTACTTTTCGTTTTCGTTTTCATTTTCAGATTTCAACCATTTCACATTTCGAAATTGTTGAGGAATCTTATGCATCGTATAACATAAATAAAACATTTGTTGCTTTTTATATTATAGTATATTTTCAATCAACAACCAACAAATAAAAGAGAACTTTGTATCAATTCATTTAAAAAAAACAAAATTTTATTAATTTTGTTAATAATGAGTTCGTACAATCTAGGCCTTACGCCCGATTTTACCTAAACTTGGTATAAACACCAATGTTTTAGGCTCTGATGAGTCGTATAATATATGATTAATATATGAATTAAGCAAATAAAATTTTAGAACAAATAAATAATATTTCAGTATAAATAAGTAATAGTTAAGATCAAATAAATAACATTTCAGTTTCGTAAAATTAAATTGCAGTTGAAATTAATCTAAAAATATATTAATAATAAATAAAAAGAAATCATAAAAACTTAAAAATTTCATCACATAAAAATCACAACATGTTAATTGAAATTTTTGAGTCTAGAGATTAAATAAAATTATTGAGACGTCTAGTATTATAAGATGCCTTGTCCTTTGAGGCTTTTACAAAATTATTTAATAAAATATTTGCTAATATGGACATAATTTTTGAATAAACTTTTAATCTCGAAGAACCGCAGCCGCACGTGTTGGAGAAGTTAAAATTTTCGTCAGAAAGATTGGTAAATGCTAGGGACTCAGAAACCAAAGCAATTAGAACACCCTTTTGGTTTTTATTACCAAAGAATAATTTAAAATAATTGTCATTATTTACAATGAATTGAAATAATGCGCACATTTGAAAAAATATGATTTTGACTACATGAGTCGGAATACTTAGACCGCCGCGTTGCATGCTATCAAAATACTCGTCGTCAACAGCAATACCCTTTTCTTCTAAAATTAAAGATTTGCACATATCGCACGTTAAATGCTTCGCCACTGCAAAAGATGCGTACCCACAAGCGTACAAGTGAGCGGAATCATCAATCTGAACATCCGCTAAGAAAGATGAGTGAAAAATTGAGCTGAAATCCGAGATATCAATATTTTCGAGGAGGGTATTTTCGCCGGTATCCTTAATTAATTCCTTAAAATCTTGGCGCTTATGCAAAAAAATATTATGAATTCTAATTTTCTTTTCTGATTCAACAACTTCTGTGTAAGAGATTTTATATCGACAGCCAGATAGAGACCGATAAAGTCCAAATCTACTTTCTAGATCGTCAGTTTGAAACTGGCCAAATAAAATAAAACTAATATCTAGCTCTGAAAAACAGTAAGTGGCGATATCTATTAAAGTGGATGTAGTTTGAACGGCGGCTTGATATGTGTCACAAGACAACACACCGAAGTTATTTTCTTTGCGATTCCAGCAATGAAGCCACGTAATAAACTTTTTTAAAAAGAGAATATTTGGATCTGAAACATTGAAAACCGGATCACAGGTGTCGTTCCTTTTTTCCAAACCCTTTGACAATGTTTTCACATTGACAACATTCCACCATTTCCGAATTATTTTACAAAAATCTGCTGTTTCAGAGCATCCTCCTGAGTCTAAGGCCGCGATAGTCGAATCATGAAAAATATTGTCCACTAAAATTACTTTCTGCCTATCCAGATTATTGGTGTCTATGGATTTTAAATTTAGTTTGAAGGCTTTCCTAACGTTTAAGTGCCGTTCGCGATAATATAGATCAGAGATGTGATCAAAATTTGCCGTTTTCACTTCACCGGTTTCGAAATCAGGGAAAACAATAGTTTTCGGAATTAAGTTAATCCAGTTGTTTCGAAAATTCTTAAATAAATGCACTGGATCATACATTAAAAAAATACGCTGATCTGGGTAGTCTGGATTGAAAAAGGAGTTGTTGTTGGATCCCAATATTTTGAACATGCTCTGGTTAACTCTATTATTATCTGTTATGATGACTACTATGCGAAATCCAAGGTTTTGAACAAATTTGACGACGTCAAGAGTCAGTGAGTGTAATATCTTACCTCCTGGATTTAAAACTGGTACCAGACGGACAACTTCTTTAAATTTACCAAACAAAGATTTAACCATAAAAGAAACAACGGTTCTAGCTGCTTCCTTCGTATTGTTTTCAGCTAGACCGACTACATTATTGGCTTTAAATTGAAGACTAGGTTCCACGTATATTTCGTCAATTAGAAGAGCTACTATCTTTTCCCGGCTGCTTAGGGTTTGTACGGCGTGCTCTAAATAGCGCTCATCGTTTTCCGGGTTCTTATGACTGGGAGAAATATTGAAGGAAGAAGATATATATTGGAGGTGTCTTCTCGATGGAAGATATAAGAAATGTTTTAAAAGATTATATACAGCAGAAGAATGAGAATATATAATAAAAGCCATTACAATGACCGAAGAGTCATACCGAGGTCGATGTGAAAGCATTAATTTTACTTGGTTTATTATTGTTTCTAATTTTACCGCGTCTTCGTATTCTTCACTAGATGTATCCGCTTTAAATAAATTATTGAGAGCCTCTTTTAAATAAAATTCGCGGTCGGGTATGGATGGTGTGTGATCGTATTTATATCTACTTAAGACGTTAACTACTTGTGACCAAAGACTCAATTTTTTATTTAGTGGTAAAATTGACGAAAGGCTCTTTCCGCTCAATTCTTCATTTTTAATTAAAACGCGAATATGCATATTATTATCAACCGAAATTTGAACGGCGAAGTCACAAATTCTACAGTCATTTAATTCGATCAAGAAAAAAATTACGTTATCTAAATTTTTTGAAATATACCACCCGTCTAAATTTAATTCTTTTTCAAATTTATTTAAAAAGTCGCTAAAATTTTTTATACGATCGGCATTCAAAAATTGGTTATTTAGCTCTTCGATTCGAGTATTGGCTTTTTCTATACGATCACTTGGATTGGAACGCGATGTTGATGGTACCGATTTAGACAAATAACCAGGACAATTTTGAAATATAGAAGGAACGGAATAGGGGCCAAGTCTAGGACGAATCAATGGACGACCGGCAGTAGTGCGGATTATATCTTTTTCATGAAAATGATTCACGCATACTGTAGAGTGTTTGGCGGCGTCCAGTCCTTTCGAGGTATGGCTCTTAACCACAATTTACGCGTATCTTCATCTCGCGGAAAGGAAAAAACTGTAACAGCTTTACCCGACGATAAAGAGGAATCGTAGTTCGACTTGTACCCCGGAACACAACAACGATCAGGCATTTTGGCTTCCGAGATGAAAAAAAAGCAAAAGAACGCGAAAAGGGTTAATAAATTAGAAAAATCTCTAAACTTAAAATTTCAAATATATATGGTATACATATATAATATATATTTTACTTCGGTACGGTACCTAAAATGGAAAGTATTAATTATCAAATTACCATTAAAAAAATTACCCGTTTTCGTTTCCGTCTTTCCGCCGATACTAAATCCTGCAACAGGCTGTGCAAAAAAACAACCGATTTCCCTGCAACCAACTTAGTCCGAAACGCCTTCCGAAAGAGATATCTGTTTAAAAACTTATTAAAACACTGCACGGATGTTTAATCAATTGTTAATAATGATATTTACCTGATGAAATTATGAAAAATTGCACTATTTACAGCCATTAAGTGACGGTAAAAAAGTCCAATTTTCGCCCCAAACACTTCAGGATAGAAAGATCTGTTTTAAAATCTCGTTAATACACTTCGCCACTAATTTAGGTATTGTTTACCTTTTAAATTGGTAAGAAACTGCAATATTTACCGCCACAAAATTCAACTTCTCCGCACTGTCGAAAATTTTCATACGGAATTGACGTTTAAGCAACCGACCGCCGGACGGCTGTCACACATACACAACTGCCTATCGCATGGCTTTTATATGTATTCCGGGGGTTACGGGCCAGCACTAGTAGCTGTGGGTCAATTCTGCTGTCGCAAAACCACAGGTAGAGCCTAGGATGTAGCCTAGTGAGTAGCGTGTTAGTCTACAATGCGAAAGTCGTGTGTTCAAATCCCGGTCGACGTATAACTCCAGCACACTGCCTGCTTGGGTATACCTTACTACTTACTTACTTATGGCGCCACAGCCCAAATCTGACTTTGGCCTCCTGACTTGGGTAGACCTTGGTCACCTCAATCTACGAAAGTGAAAAATTCACAGACAGGGGGTTGTGCGAAGGTCTAACAACCCTTCCACAATAAATAATGAGAAATGTTAAGGAACCTGAAGGTCAGGAGGACAAAGCTCGATTTGGGCTGTAGTGCCATTGTAGAAGACAAGAAGAAAACCATAGGTAGGCGGTACCACTACCATGCATAACAATTTTTTTTTGTATTACGAAGATGCAGAATTTTGATAGGTAATCGCCGCAAAAGTTCTGCCATAAGATCGACAGAAATTTACTGTCATTTCATCTCGCCTGAGAATATTTATCCATTTTGAAAAAAAATCGTTATAATTTTTTTTTAAACTTGAAAAAACTTAAAAGTTTGAACGGTTCGCTCTAAATATTTCAGATTTTTCTTCGCTTATCTTTAATTTTTGCATTCGTTATTATATTTTTCATGCACTCCAATGGTTAAGAAATTTCTTTGCACGTTACTTCCCGCAATCTTAAAATAGAATTTCTTTCTTCGAGAGTGCAGTGTCGTCCACGTGCACGTCCTTTAATTCGCTACTAAGGAATAATTTCTCAGGATAATTCTATTTTTTTTTTCAAAAAAATTAACTAACTGGTATTTTATTGAATGCAGAGTAAATTTGAGTAATTTTGTCTGTATACCATATACAACTATTTTGCATAAAACTTGAGGACAATTCTAGGATTTCCTGAAGAGTATCATATTATTCAGGAACACCCCGAGTAACGTCATTTATTGGTTCTAAAATGCGACGTATATCAAAACAAACATGAATTATTAATGCATGCGCGACTGAGCGCAACTCAGCTCTTCCAGCGACTGCCGCGTGGCTGCGGAAAAACTCCGTCACGCCAACCAGTTGTCTAATAATCTCCACGATGCATTCAGCTGTCTCGTGGTTGTACTTATCGTGCCACTTCACGTGACGTGTTACCTTATTTCACTCCCTGGGTTATCATCAGCGATTGGTTGGTTGATGAATACCAAATTAAAAAGGTTCTTAAATATTGTAATGCAGAAAGTTCAACTGAAGAACTTGCACAACTTTTATAAGGGTTGAAAATTCGATTTGTCGAACGATTTCAACAATTTCCTGATCTTCGGAAATATCCACTCTTATGTATGTTACCTAAACTGACGACACTTTCAGCCCATAGCTCCCTCATCACTCGGTTCATATCCTTTGGTTGAATCTCGTTCCAAGCCTCCTTTATACTTATTTACAATTGCTTTCGATAAATTAAAACTGCACCAGTAATTTTCGGTCGCCGCCAAACACCTGGTGAGAGCTGTCAACGGAACTCTCCTAAATATAAGTGAACACCAGTTACGGCGATGGAAGGAATACTTCTCTGATATTTTAAACATCTTGCCAGGAAGATATTCCAGAAACAGAACAACTACTAAACATCCAACCGCAACAATCCTCTATTAGGGACGATCCCCAGATAAGGAAGAGAGAGTTTCCGCCATTCGATCAATGGCGGGAAGGAAAACCCCAGGTATAGACGGACTACCAACCGAGCTCCTCAAAGCGGACCCGGAAATAACAGCCGATATACTCCTCCCACTCTTTACTGAGGTGTGGAATGAAGGAAGATATTCAACTAAATGGAAGGAGGGCGTCATTGTGAAAATTCCGAAGAAGGGCGACCTTCGAGATTGTGTTGAAGTGAAGTGAAGATTATCAGGCTGGATTCCGTAAAGAATCGTCTTGTACGGACGACATAAATACCCTACGGATAATCTTGGAGCAGTCTGCCGAAATGGGTATGTGTCTCAAAGTATGAATTTTTTATGGTAAGTAATTTCGAAGATATAATCATTTGAAAAACAAATTCGGCTGACAATTTGTTTTTAGCCCCTTCCCCTTTCGGACGCCAATGGATAAAAAAAATTAAATCATTTAAAAGTTTGTCTTACAACCTTTTCTATACCTATGCTGATTTTCAGCTTCCCATCTGCATTCGTAGTGGAGATATTAGCAAGTGTAGATTTTTTTCCCTCCCCTGCCTCCCCCTTTCACCTGACACTCCCAAAATTTTGGTAATAGAGCTCACTTACCCAATTAACAATCCACCCAAAAACGAACATTCTACCTTTAACGTTCTTGAAGATATGAGTCCATATGTGCGGCGTACGGCGGACTGCCTACGGTGGTATTTTTAGGCTTATTTAGTCATGAAATGCAAAAAAACAAAATTTCAGGATAGCAAATTTTTTTTCTGTCTCGATCACAATACTTTATTATTAGAATAATAAAGTAAATCATCAACTGCAAATATTACATAGCGTTGTTGCAGCGATTGAATGACGAAATTGTAAAAATTCGGCGCCAAGTGAAGAAGAAAAAAGTACTCTTTCACCAGGACAATACACCGTGTCACAAGGCGATGGTAACGATGGCCAAATGAATTCAAGCTCGAATTGCTTCCACACCCACCGTATTCTCCAGATCTGGCTCTCAGCGACTACTACCTGTTCGCAGATCTGCTCTAAGGAAAATGATGATATCTTAGCCGAAACAAATGCTTAATTTTGAGGGTTAAGCCAAATCGCTCTATAAAAAATGTATCGAAATGTTAGAGTAGCTGAAATGATTGTGTCACTCTAGAAGGATACTGTCTTCTTCTTCTACTATGGTACTACAGCCCAAATCGGACCTTGGCCTCCTGGCATTCAGGTTCCTTAACATTTTTCATTACTTATTGTGGAGCCTTATTGTTAGCCCTTGGCACAACCCTCTGTCTACGAATTTTTCATTTTCGCAGATTGAGGTGAACAAGGTATATCCAAGCAGGCAATGTGCTAGAATTTTATATTGCATCGACCGGGATTTGAGCTCATGACCTACGCATTACAATACCAACACGCTACCCACTAGGCTAAACCCTAGAAGGAGACTGTGTTCATGATTAAAATTGAATTTCGCCAAAAAATCAGTTTTTCTTAATTAGACTGGGGATTTTTTGACTGATGTGTTAATTAGGAGCTACTCTACTTTTTCCATGATTAAAGATTTAGCTACTATGTCGAGCAGTGGCACGTATTTTGGCCGATTTTTTTAAACATTGTGACCATAAAGTACCAGGATTTTTGAAATAAAATTACTCTGGGGAATAATATTTCAAATTTTTTTTTTATAAGTAGGTAGGACTGTCCTTAATTATTATCCCAAAAATTAGGGCAGTCTGTTAATCAGTTAGTTTACAGCAGCTGGTTGAATGGGCACACCTCAGTAGTGATATTACTGCCTCATCGTAAGCCTTTTCCAACATTCGCAACGATTCCGCACACGAAATTTGGTTGGAAACACAAAATTTGAGACTAAACTCTCTGCCCCATATTTTATCCATTAAATAAAGTACCGGGAAATTTTAATTTAATCTACCCTGGGAAATAATATTTCAAAATTTGTTTTTAATTATTATCCCAAAAATTGGATAAAAATATGAAACAAAGAATTTGTCTCAAATTTTGTGTTTCCAACCAAATTTCGTATGCGAAATTTTTGCGAATGTAGGAAAAGGCTTATGGTGGTTCACTAATTACTAAAGACACGAGTCTGCGAGAGGTACAATGCCTTTAAGAATAGTCGAGAGATCGTTAAAGACAACTCTCGTTCTGAACGACCTTCAACCTCTTCAACTGACGAAAACATTCAAAAAGTGAAGGAAATGTTACTCGAAATCGTCATACCAGTGTTAGGGAGATAGCAGGAGAGCTCGACATCTCTCGCTTGTCCGTTCGTTCGATTTTGATGGATACTATTAAAAGCTATCAATTTAAAATTTTGCACAAGAACTTCTAAAAATAGTTGAAACAAAATTGCATCAAAAGTTTTGAGATTGCGCCTGCCCTTCTTTTTTTGTATAGGAGGAAGTCTCCCATACAAAAGTATGATTTCGACCAATTTCATTAAATCAAAATTTTGTGCTAGCACTTAACAAGAGAAACGAAATAAAATTGCATCACAAATCTTACGATTTCCTTATCCGCTCTACCCCCTCCCATACAAATGTTTGGTTTCGTGAATGTAGAATACACCGAATCCTATGAAAATTCTATGCAACTTCGTCTATGAAACTGACATTCTATACAGAGAATATTGGACGTGATTCAAGCAATCAATTAAAAAACTATTAACATCCACCCACTCTTACTATCACCCCCCAACCCTCCCCTCATAAAAACTCAAACTTGCATAAATAAACAAATAAAATATTGATTATATGTACTGGAGGTTTTGAACGTTTCCGCAAAGTGTTAAATTGACAACTGCCCTGCCCAAGAACTCCCTTTCACTTAGTCTTTCCAAACCACTCTAACCCGCATATTGACTTTCCACGCATCCGCAACTTGTTGCAAGAATAATAAAGTTTCGCCCGATTTGTTTATTTTTTTTTTGCTACAGTTCCTTTTACTTATCGCAAGAATATTTCATTGTCTTATCCCTGGTACACTAATGAGTTGCATGCAATTCGCAATTCTCGCAATGCTGCCTGGAATAGGTATACTAGGACGAAGAATGACCATGATTTTCGTTTGTATGAAGAATATTATGACTTATTCAAAGATTTATCTACTCGCTTGTATTCTGAGTATATACTTAAGGTGTAATCGGATATTATTAGAGATCCCTTGAAGTTTTGGAAATTTGTTAATTGTAAGCGTAAAACGGATGGTTAACCAGCTTCTTTTCAATACCTTGGCAGCAACGGTAATGTTCAATTCACTATTTGTAATTTTTTTGCCACATACATACTTCAGTGGATCTTTTACTGGTAGTGAGTTTATACGTACTTTGATGACTTCAGAGATACTGCTTCAACTACTTTGTCTAGTCTACCGATTTCTTATGATGAAATAGTAGTTAATCACATCTCTCACCTTAAGGATGTTTCTTCACCTGACCCTAATGGGGTTCCTGCAGTTGTCCTTAAGCGCTGCTGTCTCCCTATTGCTGAGCAACTCTCTCTACTATTTCAGAGATCCCTTAAGACAGGGACTTTCCCTATTGTGTGGATGGCTGCTTTTACCACACCGACCAACAAAAATGGAGCAAAATCTGCTATTGTCAACTATCGACCAATAGCTAAACTGTCAGCTATTTTAGTCTATAGTGTATGAGTGCATATTGTTTCACTGTGAATCCTTAATTTCAAGTAAACAACATGGTTTCGTCAGGAATAGGTCCACTGTCTCTATAACACTTTCGTAAGATCTTACCTTGAATATGGTTCTCAAGTTTGGTCTTCTTATTATGATGAGCACATTGGCAGAATTGAATTTATTCAGCGTAAATTTGTTACCTTAATTGGAATAACAGTTCTCAATTTAACACTTTGCGGAAACCTTCAAAAACTCCATATTTTATTCGTTAATTTATGCAAGTTTGAGTTTTCATGAAGGGAGGGGCGATAATAAGGGTGGGTGAATGTTAATACTTTCTTAATTGATTGCTTGAACCAAGTCCAATATTCTCTGTATAGAATGCCAGTTTCAAAGACGAAGTTGCATACAATTTTCATTGGATTCGGTGTATTTTAAATTCATGAAACCAAACATTTTTATGGGGTACAGGAGGTAGGGGAATCGTAAGATTTGTGACGCAATTTTATTTGCTTTCTCTTGTATGGTGCTTGTACAAAATTTCAAGTTTGTAGCTTTTAATTTGTTGGTTGTTAGTTGATTTAATGAAATTGGTCGAAATCATACTTTCGTGTGGGAGGGGGTAGAAGGGCAATTGTGATTTCAAAACTTTTAACGTAATTTTATTTAAACTATTTTTGTAAGTTTTTGTGCAAAATATCAAATTGATAGCTTTTAATAGTTAGGTGATAATTGATTTCTTAAAAATTGTCGAAAAATAATTTTGTATGGGAGGGGGTAGAAATTTTTAAATGTATTTCGCAAATTTTCAAGTTTCTACCTAAAAATTTCATTCAAAAATTTTCAGTTTATGTGTTTTTTCATTGCACATGAAACACCTTGTGCACGTTAGACCCCCACTTCGGTGCATAACAATTTTGGAACAAATTATTATTTTTTTTCGGAGTACATTAAATAGATGTGTCGGCGTACAAAATTTAAACTTTGTATCCTTTACCAGAGCCATAAAAAAATCACTCAAAGTTTTCAATATTTTTGCTTTCCACCTCCCTCCCCTTACATCTCCCAACTTAAATTTTTTACCAAAATTAAAGACTATGTAGTTCTACAATCTGACAAATTTTTGATTTGATATCTTTACTCAATTTTGAGATATACTGATTTGTAATTTTGGAAAGTGCGCCATTTTAGAAATGCTTCCCATTTCCCCCCACTACTATTATGTCCACATGTTATATTTTTTCATATTTCGCTAATAAAGCGTAGTATATATTTCAAGTTTCAATTACATAGCTTAAGAGACTGTCGAGATATTCATGTTTAACTATTTTCCATTGTACCCCCCCCCCCCCCCTCTTAATGCGAGTTAATGCGCGCTGAGCGTACACGCCGGCGTACGACAGACAGACGAATTTTTTTTTTGCATATTTAGGCTATTTTAGTCATGAAACTCGAAAAAACAAAATTTCAGGGTAGCAAATTTTTTTTTTTCCCAAGTCGATTACAATACTTTATTATTAAAACTAGCGATCGCCCACGACTTTGTCCGCGTAAGATTCGGAAAATAAGCAATTTTTGAGAATGTAGTTAGTAATACATTATATAAACGGGATATATAAACTGATTAGTTCAATGGCTCTTTGAAGACAATGGTTTCTATTTTGTTGGAATCAAAACCATAAATTATTAAGAAATAAAACCACGATACTCGCATTTGTATGGGACAGGTTCGTGATCAAATCAATCCCGTGATCTAAGAGCATATTCGTACTGAAGAGCATTAAGGACGTGTGAATAGTTGTAGCTTGTGTTAATTAAAAAAAAAAACAGCCCAAATAAAATAAAATTTAGCTTAAAACCATAACAGGACTACGACTCTGCGTAAAGCCCAATCATACGATACTACAGATGAAATTTTGGTAATGTTAAGAATTTTGTATGGGGAGTGGTAGAAGGGGTGATAGTACTGATCTAATTTGTTTCACACCATGCTAGAGTAGCTACAAAAATGTTTTGTACCAAATTTAAGCTTCAAAATTTGAATAGGTACTGAGAAATTTAGTGCATTGGATTTAGTGAAATTTTGCAATTTGTATGGGAGGTGGTAGAAGGAGGGAAGTGTTTCTTACTGATTTTTCGACAAACAAAACTGATATATTTTAAATTTTAGTTCACACTTTTCAAGAAAATAGAATTTTTGAAAAGTTGTAAAATTGTGTCACATTTTATGGGATGGGGTAGCAGGAGTTGAGCTAATCGGCTAATTTTTTCCGATATTAATAATAATGCTAATTAAGGATTAGATACAAAATTTTAGCTCGATGAAAGCTATACGTATTGAGAAAATTGGTTTAGAGTATTTCATGAAAAAGTGCAGTTTGTATGGGAGGTGGTGGAAGAAGTGAGGAGTTCTTAGTGATTTTTCGAAAAAAAAAAAAACTACAATCATTATGCAGTTGATATATTTTAAATCTTAGATCTCTGGCTTTCACACTTTTCAAGAGAATCAAATTTTTTAAAAGTCGTGGAATCCTGTCACATTGTACAGGAGGGGTAGAAATGAGTGAAGATAATCGGTTAGTTTTTTCCCGATATTAATAATAATGCTAATTAAGGATTCGGTACAAAATTTTAGCTCTATGGAATTTATATGTACTGAGAAAATTGGTGAATAGTATTTAATGAAAAAGTGTAGTCAGTATGGGAGGTGGGTGAAGGAGTGGGGGGATTTAAATAATTTGTACACTTAAAGATTTCATTTGTAATAGAAATAATATATTCTAAATTTCAAATTAATAGCTCTTATAGTTTCCAAGATAATTTGATTATTACATATCATTAAAAATGAGTCACTTTGTATGGGAGGGGGTAGAAGGCGTGAGGGGAGGGTAATAAAACCAAAAGCAGATTACATCTCGGAGCATACCTAACAAACTGTGAAAGTTGCATTACAATCGATTCAACCGTTTTTGCGTGAAAACCGGATAGACAGACAAACAGACGGATAGACAAAGAAGAAAAAACGTAATTTTCTGCTTAGTTATTGCTAAAATAAAGCAAAAAACTATCTTATTGACATTTTTAAACAAATAACAGACAGACACTACAATTATATATAGTTGATTTTATTTGAATTTTTATGTAAATCGACTCAAAAGGCTTACCTTGAATTTTGCACCACTTGATAAGAAAACCCTCCAGAAAAATCATTTATGAAAACGTTTGTGTCTCAAATATTATCATTAATTTTATTTCACGTTAATTTGATCATTTTCAGTAAAAAAAAATACATTAGTAGTGAATTGCACCCCCCTTTGTTGACTAGAACTTCATAAATCCTATTTGAGATTGATTCAGAGAATTTTCCAATATAATTAAGTCGAATGGAGCTCCAAGCAAGTTTGATGGCTTAGGTAAGTTCGTTCGGGAATGGTGGAATATTGTTGTCCAGATCCATAAACTTTTCGGGCTAACCATTCTAAAAAAAATTCGATAATGTTTAGGTCCGGTGAGTATGGAGGCCAGTTTAGCAGAGTTACATTTTGGCTCTCTAAAAACGATTTCACGATTCGGGCAGTGTGGATGGGTGCATTGTCCTGTTGAAATGTCCACGAAAGAGGTCCAAAAAGGTTGTTAAAGAATGTGAAAGTCGTTTGCAGTAGGCTATTGTATGCTGTTGCATTCATTGTTGAGTTCAAAAATTGCAGCTCGCAAGTGCCATAATACGAGATCGCTCCCCACACCATGATACCTCCCACTTGGCTATGTAAGCGGTCCAAATGATGGTTCTCCTTTCGTAAATCGTGAAAATAATAGCTGCAGCCAAATTGAATTTTTTCTCATCTGAGAAGACAACACTCCGTTGTCCAGGCCATGTTAGTGCGACAAAAACTGAGTCGTAGCGTACAGGATTGAGTAATGGTTTTTTATTTAATTTTCTTCTCCTTATGTGTTCAGCTTTCGAAATAATACGACGGACAGTGGTTACACTTGCTTTAAAACCAGCTTTATCCCTTATCTTCGCTATTGAATTGCGCGAATTTGAAGCTTTTCTCAAAATATGTCGCCTGTCCGCACTAGAGAGCACACTATGTGTACGGCCTTTCATGTTTTTTCCCATAATTGGACTCATTAGACAAAAACGCGGATATGACTTTTCTGCTTTTTCGATTTTTTTTTGATATTTTCGCAACAGATAGGCCCATATCCTTGTAGGCTTAAAATTTTTCCCTTTTCCTCCTCTGTTAATGCTTTTCTTCGTCCCATTTTTGCTTTTTCCAATTAAAATAGCACGATTCAACTTACTTGCACGACTAGCTGACCGCACATGTCCAACAGAGAACTTTTGATCTTATTAGGTAATCTATTCAAGTGGCGCAAGATTTTTCCATTGTTTTCTATCAACAACAAAACAAAAAGCAAGAAATGAATAACAGTACATTTCCAGTGCAGAAATTTTGTTTCAGAGAGAGTTAAAATAAACTTAAAAAACGATAAAAAAAAATTTGCCAGTATCTGATAACGATTTTTGAGTTTTTACTAATTACATTCAGATCGTAAAGGGTGTGCTATTCAAGTGGCGCGGAGTGTATGTCATCGCTTTCAAAACGAAGTGGAGTAGCTGATGTAGTTTTTGCTTATAATCTTCTTACAGGGTAAGTCGAATCCTCCACCCTTTTGGATTTGATGCGGTTTGATGTTGGCCAATTTTTACCAAAGTATCCTAGATTGCTGCGGATTGGTTTTCACCGGATAAGCTATGGTTATTAAGAATGGTGAGTGATATATTCGACTTCTCTGTCGATAAGCAGTGCTTAAGACGTAAACTTAACGCTAGTTGACACC
Organism: Chorisops tibialis; assembly: GCA_963669355.1. Classification (NCBI taxonomy): domain Eukaryota; kingdom Metazoa; phylum Arthropoda; class Insecta; order Diptera; family Stratiomyidae; genus Chorisops; species Chorisops tibialis. Next base: position 294,529,458 of record OY770262.1, read on the forward strand.
GATGTATGTGAATTTTTGTCAATTTCTTATTGTTTTTTTTCGTTCCTTCACTAAATAAGGAATCCATATAGTGGTTTTGTGTCACTCTAAAAAAAAATTAAGAAATTGTTTATTTGGGAAAGAGGGAACAAACATTTAATTTAAAATCTCATAAAAAAAGATATTTTTTTCATTATTCTTAGAAGCATCGGAGATGACTTTAGTGGATTTGGCAAAAAGCGCCATAAAAACACGTTTAAAAAAAAACGTCACATATTTCAATGCTTAACATTTCTAATGGAAAAATACCAACAAATTTGGCCACCTTTCAAATCAAAATCCAAATCGCATTTTGCTGCAGTAGAATTCTTGTATATGTAGATTATTATCAATCGATCTCACCGCAACAAAAATGCAGCAAACAACTTTGCTGCATGACGCATTTGTGCCAATCTCCATCTGTAAAAGTGAATCAACTCGCAATTTAAGGGGATTGTTCAGGTGACTTTTCAAAGGCATTTGAATACGAACATTGCAACGCCATTAAAAATCGCACAAGAACAACAACAACGAGCAAATTGCTTAGTTACCAAACCCGAAAAATTAAGTTCGTTTCAACTCTGCGCGAGCATCTCACTCAAAGATTTAACCAGCCCCACCGAATGACCCTCAAGACGGTCAGTGTCTTCTAAATTTTTTAATGATATATCAAGTCCATTGCGCTAAAATTGTTGCAAGATTAGAAGTTCCGCTCGCTCAAGGTAAAAAAAGCTAAAAGAGAATTAACTGGAAAAAAATCGTTGAAAACAAAAACAAAACTGCGCGCGTGTGCAGCAAAAATTTTCTGCTTGCAATCAGCAATAAAAGTTGACTAATAAACGGGAACGCTCATTGAGAACCAACCACCAGCGCAGAAGTGGCATTTTTGGACTCGTTTATTATCTTTGCTTTTTTTTTTTTGCATGGGTTGTTGTTTTCTTGCCCAACCCATTGCGTAATCATGTTCTATGCGAAAAAAAAAACGAACACAGAAAAAAGAACAACTGCAGAAAGGAAACCCCAAAAAAAGCTCCTCCAAACTTTCAACCACAGTCCATGCGATCGCATAAGTGCTCGCGCTGGTAAACAACAAACGCCTTCCGCAAAGTAAGGCCATGCGCGCAGGTCAATACTCCGTGCATGGCTAAATGCAAGCGCGCAAAAAATCTCTATCGCCTTGCGCACATCGAATACACTGGAGTTCTGTGTTGCCAACTTAACGGATTTTCTGTCATTTGTGACGGTTTTAACCAGGTTTCTTTTTTTTAAGGAATGTCCTACGTTAAAGGCAATTTTGGCCTTTATGTGCAATGCACAAGCACAGTCATGGAGGGAAGGAATGGGACTGGGAAGGTTGGGGACGGGGAGTGAGAACGACCGTAGTGAGTGGAGAAGCTGGTATATTGCTCAATTGTACTGGCTGCTTACTGACAAATATTTGCAGATGTTATGGGGGACTGAATGATAGAAAGCGAACAGAAACCATCTACTGAGTATCTAGGCCTTCTTGAAGTGGAACTGTTTAACTTTTACACCGTTTCCCCATTTTACTGCGAACAATTTTTTATCACATGAAACAAAAAAGTGTTTTAACGGCTGGCGAATTTTCTAACGGGAGTGACCGGCACATTCGATGCCGATCAGTAACAAGTACTTGACATGCAGAATGTCAAATTCGTATTCGTTCACCCACTGCAAAGGTAATAACTAGTGAATATTAGCTTGAACTATTCCTAAAAAACATAAATGATGGTAATAATCTGTCGTAAATGTGTCAAATAACTGTTCTGTAACAAGGTGCAAATTACGGAAAAAATGTGAAAGGATGTCTTTATTCAGCAACAACAGCAACAGACAGCAGACATATTGTCCGAGCTGCGTCAAATTCTCGCCATTCTGCATCGAAGATCAGGGAAAAATCCGATGTTAAAGCGAGCCTATCAACTGTAACACGTGTAATACGCAACACTTGCAACTTAAAAAGACTAAAACTAAAAAAAAACCACCTCTTGATGGTGCTCGTAAGGCTACACGTCTTTGTTTTGCTCGAGAGCATTTGACCTGGAATAAGGAGTGGCACACTATCGTCTTTTCCGACGAAAAAAAGTTCAACCTCGACGGACCTGATGGATATAACTTTTATTTCCACGATATAAGAACGCCTGAAAGCTATTTAAGTCATCATCAAAGCTGTGCAGGCGGTGTAATGGTATGGGGAGCCATTTCATATTATGGGACTTGTAAATTACAATTTTTAACTCCCAAAATGAACGCGAACGCTTACAAATCGGTATTGGAAAAGTCATTTCCACACTTCTCGAATATTTTTGAACCAATTACATGGACGTTCCAAGATGATAATGCCTGGGGGCATTATCATACTGCGAGAGAGGTAAAATCGTGGATCAAGGGTCAAAATGTCAAATTGCTTGAATGGCCGCCATACTCTCCTGATCTTAATATTATAGATAATATGTGGGGGCTGTTATCACGGAGGGTGTATGAAGGTGGGAAACAGTACGAAGATACTGAGACCCTAAAGGAAGGCATTAAAAGGGCGTGGGCTCAAATGTCCCTTCGAGATATTGGAAATTATTATGCTTCATTGCCAGACCGGATTTACGAAGTCATTTTGAACCAAGGAGGTAGTACGCACTATTAAAATATTTTAAAACTAATCACTTTTATGTTACAACCATGTAAGCTTGAATTTTTGCTTTAGAATGAATTTGTAAACTATTTTGTGTTTGAACCTATTCTGGTGACCAAAAAAAATGAACTTTTTGTTATGTTTTTTAGAAAAAAAAATTATAAATAAATTATAATGTGGGCTTTAAATCCCAAACTATTTAACTTCATTAACAACATCTTGGGCTATCGATAAAAATGTATTTCATAGAAATCGTCCGGTTGGTTACAGAGGTAGAGCTATTTTACTTTTGCATAAACGTTGAACCTTTTCTGGTGACAAGCAGTGTACAAGAAGGACGGGAGTGTTGACAAAAAATTGCGTAATTAGAATAAGGTATTACTTGCAGTGGCGTGGCGTGACTTTACAGCTAAGGTAAGCAATTTTTTTTTTTAAATTTATTGGTTTATTGGGCTTATACAATATATTATAAATATTACTAAAACCTCTCTCGTTAGCTGCTTGAAACATTATTAATGTTGAGAGCACCCAGGAATCACGAACGTGATATTAAAAAACGATTTATATTCATCCCTACTACCACACAGGAGCTTAAAGCGCTTGAATTAATAAATCAACGGATAATCCATATTGTTCAATCCCTTCTTTAGATGGCATTTTATTTGCTAGGGAGGAAATGGACCGAAATTCGAATAAATATTTTAGTGACGTCTGCTTTGACAGATCCTTCAACCTTTATTTTATTAAATATAAGCTTTAAAAATGTTGAATAATTAATGAATTCAAGCCTTACTTTAAACTTCTTGTTTTTATTTTCTTAATAAATAAAAGTAAAGACGTCTAAAAAAAGATGTCGCCCGATCTGCCAAAGTTTAAACCGATTCGTTTCCACTCAAAGCACGACAAATATGGGCAATATTGCTAGATCTACTTCTTCAAATTTTTCTTCCTGATCATTTTTCGACTAGCACGGAAATTTCAATACCGACAATACTTTGGTCGAGAGCCAGAGCTTCCGACTGAAAGCACTGTCAGGAAGCGATTGTTTTAACGCATCTCTCCTTCCTACAGAAGTCAAACTTGTGCTCACCGCGAGCGAAAAGTTTTCTCGTATTGACCGGCAGTCTCGTTCTCTTGTATATACGACTAAAAGCAATGAGAGGAAATGTGGAAGAATTTTATTGCGACACATCTCCCCTTCCTATTGAAGTTGAACTTGCACTCGACGCACGAGAAAATTTTGCTCGTATTGGCCGGTGGCGGTCTTGTTATACGTTTTTAAGATCGCATATTTTCCCTGTGGAAGGCTTTCAACTTTCGTTGATTAGAAAAAGCGTGAGGAAAAAAGCTCTCCTAAGCACGTAAATACTGTAAATAGTGTTAGACGAAATTAATGCGCGCTTTCTTTTAAAGAATTTTTTAATAAATTTTCATATTCGTCCTGATTTCAGTTTAGCTTTTCTGAGCTGAAAAAAGGGCAAAACGTAAGGGAAGCATTGCTTCCCTTGCATCAATGGACGCCACGCCACTGATTACTTGGAAGAAAACATCAATCCTTTTTGATTCGAGAGATCCGCAAAGATACTACTGTAAGTGCTCGAAAGCTTTCACTGGACCGTAGGTCAACTTGCAACTTGTGGTCGTCGTAGCGTATTGTAGCTTATTTCGCTTTCATCACAAAAAGTAAATTGCTTTGTGGAGTTCTAGGCTATTTATTTCAAATTTGTCAATTCGTTTTTTTGTTAAAAGAAGTCGATAGCTATGTGCGATCTAATTCAAGGAGCTGATTCTTTCTTTCTTCTTTCTTCTTGTGCTTCATATCATCAATCTGGTTTCTGTTAAACAGCAACATATTTGCGAGTTTTCACTATATGGTGCTGCTTTCTGGAACGGATATGAAGAAGTTTGAACAAAAATGAGGACTTTTCTAATCGAAGTCTATTAGAAAAGTCCTCATTTTTGAATAGAATAGCATCTTGAACCAAGATACATAATGTCAAAACTATGCTCAATTCGAGTTACATAATTTCACCTCTAGATTTTACGTCACTGCTTTCCACATAGCGTTCTCGATAAAGAATAAGTAGAATGGTAAATTATTAAGGTAATGAGTTTTCGCATAAGCAATTATTTAAATTTCGATCCTATGGCTCTTTTCTTTCTGAAAATTTCATTACGCAGCTTTAGTTTTTGCTCACATGTCGGTTATACTTTTCTGGTTTGCTTTCACGCTCTGGAGTCTGGCCATCTTTTTTCTAAGCCTATAAAGTGTTTTTAATTGAATACAAATTTATAGCTGTACCAGGACAGGAACTGTATCACGAACTTGAAGAACAAAAGCGTTTCAAAGAGTCCCTGAACCGATTCCAGAACTAGTGAACCTAGCGCATTTCCTTAGACAGATTGAACACCTTTAACTTGCTCATTGTACAGAATACACTAAACAAACCCGAAAAAGTGATAACCGATAGCACTTAAATACGAATAATTTTAAATTTTATTACTTAGTCAAGTCATAAATATTGGTACACAGTAAAATCGACGCCAAATGAAAACGAATTAATATTTTTCAAAACTTTTTTCTTCTTTTTATTGGTTATTCAATGGCTACAAATCTTAGAACAACTTATTCGAAATGACTTCCATTTGCCTTCCAGCACGACTTGAGACGATCTGGCCACTCATCGATCGCGAGACGCACTTCATGCATGGGGAAATTGTCCACTGCATGGACAAGGGCTCGCTTCAACGATTCAATATTTGAGTGTCGAGTAGAGCAAGCCATGCCCTCTAATACGGACCACAACTTGTAATCCAACGGGTTGAGGTCTGGACTACCAGCTGGTCAATCATCCGTTGATATGAAGTTCGGAACGTTGTTTTTGAGCCACAGTTGAGTCGTTTTTATCTTGTGAGCTGGAGCAGAGTCTTGCTGGAAAGTCCACGGCTTGTTGGCGAATATTGATTGGTTGAGAGGCTTCACAATGGGTTCCAAGACGGTCGATTGATATACTTTGGCCGATGTTTTCACTCCTTTCTCGCAAAAATGGAGCTTGGTAACGCCATCGTAGCTCACTCCCCACCATACCATTACAGACGCGGGATGGTTGGATGGTCTTTGGATCCTCGGGATGAGTTGGGATGCTTCACTGGATGACCGAGCATACACACGGTCGTTCTGTGTATTGAACGATTCTTGGATGGTATTGTAGGCGGCTTCATGTTGCTTGACCACTGCAGTGAAATTTATCGTGCTTTCCATTCTGCACGATTCATAGAGATACCGCTTCCTCCAAACTGCATTTCTTCAAAGCCTCTTCGACTGTTGCCTTTCGATTTGTTTCGCTATCGAGTAAGTCCTATACAGATTTGTGTCTGCGATTGATCGAATCCAAACTCGAGCGATAGCTAGGGTATAGCCTAGTAGGTAGTGTGTTGGTCTTGTAATGCGAAGGTCGTGAGTTCAAATCCCGGTCGGCGCAATATATAATTCCGGCACATTGCCTGCTTGGATATACCTTGGTCACCTCAATCTACGAAAATGACAAATTCGTGGAAAGAGGGTTGTGTGAAGGTCTAACAACCATTCCATAATAAATAATGAAAAAATGTTAAAGAGCCTGAAGGTCAGGAGGCCAAAGCCCGATTTGGGCTGTAGTGCCATTGTAGAAGTAGAAACTCGAGCGATATTGTTTGTCGATTCAGTTTCCTGTTTTAGACGATTGAACTCCTGAACTGGACCCTCTTCCATCTGAACATTACTCCCGTGACGTTCCGATTCGTCTTCGATCACTTCTTTGCATATTTCCTTCATCAATTCGATCGCGGCCAAAAAAAAAGTTCTACAACTAGCATGTCGAACTAATGGGCAACGTCGGCTTTTTTCGCTTCCTCACTTTTTTCTCCCAATGCGACACCTTTTCTTTGGCCTTAATGAAAACCGGTTGATTTCTGCTGACTTTGGTTTTCTGGAAAGTTTAAATTTATGAAAAATTAAGGAAATAATTAATGTTTTTTCTTACCTTCGCCGAATAAACGGAATGAATTGTCATCGTGACATTTCTTTACTAAAAAAGAACAAAAGTAAAGTTCGAAATTCAAAATTACAGTCATTACACGTATGTGTGCGTGCGATTTTTTCTGATTTTAACTCGCGGAAATCTTTATTTTGCAGTACTTTTGTGTGGTGAAAATTTAAGTTTGTAGGTTTTACGTAGCTAGGATGTAGCCTAGTGGGTAGCGTGTTGGTCTACAATGCAAAGATCGTGAGTTCAAATCCTGGTAGACGCATAATTCCAGCACACTGCCTGCTTTGGGTATACCTTGGTCACATCAATCTACGAAAATGACAAATTCGTGGAAAGAGGGTTGTGCGAAGGTCTAACAACCATTCCACAATAAGTAATGAAAAAATGGTCAAGAACCTGAAGATCAGGAGGCCAAGGCCCGATTTGGGCTGTAGTGCCATTGTAGAAGTAGACGAGAAGGTTCTACGTACTAATGAACGGTTTGCAATCACATTTGCTTACTTATCGCATGCTAGAAAATAGCTAGGCGCTTTTTCAAATTTAACGGAAAAGTTGGTTATCACCTTGACCGAACTCTATTACCAGTCTTGTTCTTTCTTCTTCTTCATAGAGTAACTCTAAACTCCATTTAATGAATTAAGTGATTTTGCATTTCCAATTCTAATTCTACCTTATTCGAATGCGGAGGTGGAAAGAGTTTTGACTCTAATAAATGGTGTGAAAACAAAATTAACGAACAGGATGAAGTCAGAAATGGTACACGGAATTTTAGACAAAAGTTTTGAATTAAAAAGGTAATGAAAAAGTTGGGATTCATACGATTTGCCGAATAAAATAATTCATGACGTCGGAACACTAAAAAGTTGTAATAGAAACGTCGAAACTCAACCATCGATCTCTTCTGTGTCCTTGGAATCGGAAGAAGAGGAGAGTGGAAGTAAAGACTAAATAATTTTAGATTTTTGAGAACCTACACAGAGAGAAAAAATGTAGTAAATCCAGCTAAATTCGTAGCTGATTTTGAGGCTCCTACTACATTTTACTAATTCAGCTAATATAATATCTATGAGTATAACAGCAAAAATCTGTTCAAAAACCATCTAATAATTTCGTTGTTCTACCCAATCAGTAGACGCAAATTACATGACAACTGTAATTAATTTTTATACAGACTGTAGTGAGCTTATCTAATATTATTTTGTTATCAAACGTTAGCAACTTCCCGAATAACTTTTTACCGACAAAATTTAATTGAAGTCCTACTGGATTTGAGAGATATCTTAATTAAATTCAAAACTAATAAATAGTTTTTTTTTTTTTATATACGATAGAATGTAGGCTTACCAATGCAACCCTAATCCTGGCGTTGTCTATCTGATATCTACGAGAACGAAGGCTTTTTTCAAAAATTCTGAATCGAAATATCAAGCTTCATCGGACTCGGTGATATGAAAACTATTAATATGTTTGTTAAGAACAGGATCTTCGGCATGGAGTGTGGATAATGTTGCACCAAACGGCATTTCTTCCTCAACTGAAACATTGACGATCGATCTAGCACTAGACCAACCTCTATTCTTGAAAATCGTATCCTTGAATGATTACACGCACATAAATAGTTTTATCGGCTGTCGTAATTAAAGTGCTCAAATCTTTCACTTCGACGTACGTACCTTGTTAATGGGAGATTAGGGACTCTAAACCCCACGACGCACAGTGTAACATTTTCGCAATCTAGCGGGATTTAATTCAAAAATTTTAAGTTAAATATTACCCTTATTGAGTATATGATTATTTAGGTAACTAGCCAATCAAGAAAAATCCGAATTAGTTTTTTCCCAGAAATTAACCGGAATGGTAGCAGGTCAAAGTTCATTTTTCGGGTAATCTAAATTGAAAGGAAAATTTTTCAGTAATCATTCGTTTGACTTTCTTCGAAGATTATATATATATTTTAATCGTAAATTTGCGTCTAAATTTCATTTTCAGAATTGAGTTAGTTACATTATCCCGTATTATCCCATCCCGAGACTAAACTCATTTTAAAGCTGAATGTGTTTAGTCTTAGGATCCGTAAAAATTAGCTGCGCATAGTTGAGCCACCCATATAATTCGTTCCAAAATCTGAATTACCCATCCTGAGATGGGTTCCGTTTTCCGAAGAAGAGATATTTTCGACACAGGGGTACAAAATCGAAGTGCTGAATGGTTTCCAGCATTTTTTGCATTCGAGAACAAGAATTTGGAGGAACGCAATATCCAAAAGTAAGTGGGATGTATAAAAACAACATTAAGGACACATTCCACGAAAATAGAAGGTCGATGGCAGAAAAGCGGTAGGCTTCCTGCGAATTGGCTGGAAGAAATGGTAGCTTTCGCTTAAAGTGTGATGTAACCAGACCAGGAAGACCTGGAAAATCCTTCGGAGAATGCTGCGATGGTAAAAAAACGAAAGTTAAAAGGTACAAAAACGAAAGGTAAAAGAAGGAAATTTCCGGGAGGTAAAACAAAGATGTTACCAAGCTGGAATATCTGTTACAGACATTCATTTGCAATCCCTAATTGATCATACCATCACACGATTATGTATGTGGCGTGCAAATAGACGGAATTCAATCTTTGGAAGACTATTGTATAGCAGGAATTAAAAATAATTATAAGCAACGATTTTCGAAAGAAGGGCAGTCGGATGATAGTCTTTTTAGTATTACCTATCCAAATGTATTGTGGTAATGAGAATTCTAAGCGCATCATCTGGCAAAACCCTTCTCCATCTTTTAATCGATATTGTTGCCCAATAAAACTTATTTTTATTAAGAAGTCGACGGAAATAATAAATCAAACATCTCACACTAATACCGACCTTCTGAGCCGACTAAACGTTGCTAGTTTTCGACATAAGCCTAAGATCAAAAGAGCAAATATTAGCCATGAAGCTCTACAATTGCTAGGAAAGCCAAGTATGACCATACTGGAGGATGAAAACAGCAACTGCTGCTAGAGAATGTCAGATTCAGAATGACACTTATATTTCTAGGTTAAGCAATTTCCAAAGTATATTAAATTAAAAATTTATGACTAAAAAAAGAAATTGAAATGTTTAGTTTTAAAGTTTTCATCAATAGCGGGAGGTGGGGCAAGGTCGGAGGGATCAAAACATAAATAGATCTTAATAAAATGCCATAGAGATATAATTCCATTCAAAGCCCATTCTTTTTCTTTCTACAATGGCGCTATAGCACAAATCAGACCTTGGTCTCCTGATTTTCAAGTTCCTTAACATTTTTATACTATATACTTATTGTGTAAGTGTTGTTAGCCCTTCGCACAACCCTCTTTCTACGAATTTTTCATTTTCATAGATTGAGGTAACCAAGATATGTCCAAGCAGGCAATGTGCTGGAATTATATATTGCGTCGACCAGTATTTGAACTCACGACCTTCGCATTACAAGACCAACACGCTACCTACTAGGCTACACCCTAGCCCATTGAGGAATTATATCCCGCTAAATTGCGAAAATATCACAGTGTGCGACGCAACAAAGATCCCGTCAACTACTGCTCATTCCGGCACCAATTGCACTAAAAACTCTACTGAATTTCAAATGAGCCGCCCCAAACACGCATTTTCTTCACTTGTTTTAGCAGTAATTCTGCTACTTATTTTACCACATTCAACACAATAAGTAAATGAATAAAATATAATATTTAACAGATTTAACCAATTTCAAAATCCAACTCATATTCAAGTTTTAAGTGAGTCTCTCATTGATCAATTGTAAGCGATTTAGCTAATTCAAGACAACTTTGATACAAACTTTAGCTGATCCATCAGCGCAACCTACTACATTTTTAAATAGTTTGCGCAGTTATTTAAGTGATCTAAACATATTTAGTAGGCAGATGGAAGGAGAAGTAGGACACAAAAAATTTTTATACTGTAGATTGAAATCATTTTCGAAGTAATATATCCCGAAATTCAGACTAATAGCTTTTATACTTTTCGAGCAAGTCCCTTTAGTGTCAAATTGCGAAATTGTGACATTTTGTATGGGAGGGGGTAGAAGGGGTGAAGCTAATCGTCTAATTTTTTTGGCCTTACTAACAATTTTAAATAAATATTTAGTGCACAATTTCAGCCCGCTAAATTTTATACGCACTGAGTAAATTGGCTTAGAGTAATTCATGACAAGTACAGTTTGTATGGAAGGTGGTAGAAGGAGGGGGAGGACACGCATAATTTTTATACGGTAGATTGATATTATCATAAAAGTAATATATTCCCAAATTCAGGCCAATAGCTTTTATACTATTCGAGCAAATCCGTTTATTGTCAAATTGCGCAATTGTGCCATTTTGTATGGGAGGAGGTAGAAGGGGTGGAGTGATTTGGCCTGCTCACGAACTTGACCTTACTTTTTTATCAAAAACGACGTGTACGAAATTTGAGCTTTCTAGCTCAACGCGTTCTCAAGCTAGAGAGCGAACGGACGGACGGACGGACATCCGGTTTTGAGATTTTTGAGTGATAAAATGAACTTCTGTATCATTCATTTTTTTCTCCGAGCCTTATTTTTTAGCGTTACAAACTTTAGAGCAAACTTATAATACTCTCAGATTTCATCTAGAGTATACACGGATTTTTAACGGAATTTAACATAAAACTCAACGGAATTTTTAAATCTTAGGTGGTAACACTGTTCGAGTTCTCTGCGCAGTAAGCTCTTTTCGGCCGAGAGAGCTGATCGAGCGCTGGAGGTCCCAGAAATTCATGTGGCCCTGTTACTTATGTAAGAGGGGGCGCTTGGTTGTTATTATGAAACACAAGCGGTACGCGCAAGTTTATGTTGATGCATGCGGCGCTAATGGCGGTATTTGTTGCTTTAGATTTCCTATCGTACCGCGTTCGAACTGTGTGACTATTGCAGAAGCCAAAAAAATAGTTAAGACCACCCCACCCCGCCTTCAGTCCTCCCCTTCCAGATGTTCGTGGGGGTAGTGAGAGGTTTTTTTCGCAGGCCAGTTGAAACAGGCATGGTAACCGGCGATTAGCATTTATCGCAGGCAGCTGATGTGTTGTGCTCTTTTTTTGCTTTTGGCTCGGGGCGCTTGAGAACTAGAATGAAACGAATAAACAGGCTTTTGAATAATGAATGACGTTTTGCACTTTTCTATTTCATGTGCTGATTTATGGCCGCAACGCGCTCACGTTGCCTTGAACGTCAAAAGAGGTCAACAGTTTGCAGCAACGACCGTGAATTGGATTTCCTTATTGGTGTGGTTCTAAGAAGTTAGAAGCCTCTTCAACAATGTGCCGATTGTTGATTGTTTTCACTCTTCTACCTTCTTCCCCCTGTCGTTCAAATTGACAGTTCCAATAATGTACATGTGTTCGTAGTGGTAGGCTTGAAAAGCTGTGATTAAGTATGGGAAGCAAAACTAGTTAGTCATCCTTGTTTATGGTATGTGGACGATCGATTGGCTGTTGCATTAGGCGCTGGTTAGTAGCTTCGAGAATTTTTTTTAGGGCACCGAGTATAACTTAGGAGGTCACCCTTTAATGCGTTGCACAATTAAATCGGTGAAGGAAGTGAATAAAATTTGGCTGTATTATGGAAATTAGGGTGGAGAGATGGAAATGACGGTGAAGATTATTCTTGAAGGACTGGAGGTTGCACCTACTTTGGAAAACGTTAGCCGGCAATGCATTCCAAAGTCTGAATGTTCGGGAGATGAATGACTGACTATATTGCTCTGTACGAGTAGGAATAGGGTTGACGGCATACTCGTGCGCACGTTTAGCTTGAAGAGTATTACGGGGAAAAGTGTAAGGTGGAAAAATGAAAATCGCACTACATTTACCATGAAAGTAGTGATAGTAAATGCTGAGTAGAGAAGAAATCGTAACAGTTTCATCTCCAATTAGTCGGAACACATGTTTCTAGATTCGATGTAGATGGTAGCTACATACATATGTCGAGAAACGTAAAATGTTTTTTGCATTTGCGAAAAATACCTAGGCGGTAGGAGGTAGGGCGACATCAAAGATGTGTTTGTTCCAATCAATGTGATTATCTAACTTAACGCCTAATAGAATAAACTCATCTGAAGAGCAAAGTGGTACGCCATTGGAGGCCAAACTAGACGACGCCGCTGGAACATCACGTTTAAGAGGAAGATGACAGGTGTGTGTTTTGGCGGCGTTGAGCTCTACTCATTTTTTGCCTGCCCCGTTCCTGGAGTAAGTCGAGGTCGGTGTTCAGCGAACCGAATAACTCTCTGCGTTTGGAAGCAATAGATTGCTCGTTAGATTCCGCAGCGGAGTCGAATTCAAAGGTGTTATCTAAAGTACTGTCAGCTGCGAAACTATAGTTTGCCTTGAGAGTAGAAAGCGAAAAATCGTTAATAAATACCAAGAGCAGAGTGGGCGATAAGACCCCTGAAGGACACCGGAGTAGGTTGGGAAGGAGGAAGAAGCGATCTAATACGACTCGTATAGTGCGATTGGACAAGAAACTCTCAATTTATAGAATAAGGGAAGCATCGAGGCAAATGGCCTTGAGCTTAACAAGGAGACATTCATGTCAAAATCTGTTAAAAGCTTTTGCAATGTCAAGCGCAAGAACTTGACCTTCGCCGTAAGCAGGAGTTCCAACGTTCCATCAGGTAGACAAAGAGGTCTCCCGTCGACCGTAGATAAGCTATTTATCCTCGATGTAATGAACGATTTTGCGATTGACAGCAGTTTTCATTATTTTCAAGAGCACTGAAATAATGCAGAATCCTGGATGTGAGACGTGTGCGAAAGTATAGCGAAGGCAGCAAAAAACCAGTGGTGTTGCGATGGGATGGGCTTGGTTTGAAGATGGTAGTGTAGAGTTTCTCTCGAAGCTTCCTGCCAATAGGTTAGCTTTCTCAACAGGATCGACTACGGTACGGACACCATCTACGAGTGGCGGTGTTAATGAAGAGATGAAATTGTTGAAAAACGTTTTTACAAAAGACCAGAAAGATCTTGAGCCTTTTGGACTCTGGATGATCTTCCGTCGAAGTAGTAACACGTTTGAGAATAGAATCGCAGGTATTTCTTGATTTAATATAAAGGTCTCTGTTAGCTGGGGTTGGCTGATTTTTAGAAGATTGAAACGACTGTTCCTTCGCCTGAATTGCAACAAGAAATTCGTTTGTAAGCCAAGAGTACCTCGACGGCCGGACACTCCAGTATTAGGGAACATATGTATGTATGTAGAGCTCCATACCTTTTAGGATAGTCTCGGTGGCAAGTTTACAGGCTACATCACAGTCAGTGGAACCAAAGCACAATTTTCAATTGAAGGCTTTGAAGAACTTGTTTAACGCCTCCCATTTGGTTCTTTTAAAATGCCAAACAGTTCTTCGAGGTGTCGTAGCTGGCAGCGGTTTTAGTGCTATGAGGAGAGGTCAAAATTTTCGCGGAATAAAGGGGATGGGAAGGGAGGAGGCATATATTTTTACACTCAATACAAGTATAAATACAAAGTTTCTGTCAAATCGAATAACTAACATTTTATTTATTGGCAAATCAACAAGTCAATCGGAAAAAAAAACGCTAACTATGGACAAAATTGAGTTTTGGGGGATCACAAAGAAAAAACGCCAGAAATCATTTTAGAATAAATTTTATCTGTTTCTCTTGCCGTGAAAAAACGATGATTTATAAGTGGCATAGCTTAATCAGGTAAGGCAAAGAGTCAATTGAAGATGATAAACATTCGGGCTAGCCGATTGAGGTCACTTCCTCAAAAATCGCCGAAAAAGTGGAGAAACTTGTTCTCGAAGATGCTGATTTAAAGAAGAAACAAATCGTAAAAATGATTGGAGTATCAGATACAACCATTTTGAATATCCTCCACGATCATCTCAGCATGACTAAAGTCAGTTCAAGATGGGTACCGAGAATGCTCTCGGCAGCGCGTGTTTTTGGATCTCTGTAGCGAGAACATGGATGAAATTTTTACCCGGATTGTTACTGCTGACGAAATTTGGGTTCTTCATTATGAGCCCGAATCAAAGCAGAAGTCAATGCAGTGGCTCCGTAAAGGCGCTTCACTCCCAAGAAGTTCAAGGCCTCAAAATCCGCCGGAAAATCATGGCCACTATTTTTTGAGATTCAGAGGGGGTTTTGATGATCGACTATAAAAAAAGGACAAAATATCACAAAGGGATACTACGCCAACTTGCTACAAAAATTAAATGATACCATCAAGGAAAATAGAAGAGGAAAAGGGACTCGATTTGTGCTACTTTTGCACGATAACGCACCTGTTAACAAGAGCCAATGGCTGCTCTACAGAAATGCGGCTATGGAATATTGAACCACCCCCTTATAGTCCAGTTGTGACCCCTTCCGATTATTATTTGTTCCAATAACTGAAAAAAGAAGTTCGAGGAAGAAAATTTACCAACGATTCATGAAGTTGGCATTTTGGCTATTTTGAAGGCCTAGAGAAAACATTTTTTTAGAAGGAATTAATAAATTTTGTGAGAGATATGATAAATGTATTAGGCTTAAGGGGAAAGGAAAAAAAATAACTTGTTTTATTTTACCCCCTTCCCTATCATTCCGCGAAATTTGTGGACTCCCCTCGTACAACTGGAAATTGTGCACGAATCAAGAAGTAATCCGTATTTCCAATTGGCGATGGGGATATTAACTCATAACGGGGCAGTCCGCAATTTATTCAGTATTAACGAAGGTAAGAATAAAAAGTTTAAAATAATTGAAGGGCTTTTTGCAGTAACGCGATAAACCGCAAAATATGATGAATTGAGTTTCTTACTAGGGTGTAGCCTAGTGGGTGGCATGTTGGTCTTGTAATGCGAAGGTCGTGAGTTCAAATCTCGGTCGGCGCAATATATGATTCCAGCACATTGCCTGCTTGGATATACCTTGGTCACCTCAATCTACGAAAATAATAAAAAAAAAAAAATTCGTAGATAGAGGGTTGTGCGAAGGACTAACAACCCTTCCACAATAAATAATGAAAAATGTTAAGGAACCTGAATGTCAGGAAGCCAAGGTCCGATTTGGGCTGTAGCGCCATTGTAGAAGAGGAAGAGTTTCTTACTAAAATGATACTATGAACCGATTTATATTTCGTTTCCAAGTCGAACATTTCAAAAAATCATGATTCATGGCAGTAGTATAGGGTGGTTTTTTCAGAGATGGAGAGCTTTCAATTGAAATAAAATACGGAAAAATGTTTTTAATATCCATAAAATTTATTTATTTGAAAGATAATTTTATGGCATTAATGATTAAATATAAGTTTGGGAATATGGCTACCGCGGCTAACGCGTACATGGCGTAATCTTGAAGTCCAATTTTCACTCATTCTTAGCGATAAATCACGCTGTACTTAAGCAATTAGAAGTGATAATGAACTGGTGTCAGTCTAAGAACTTGAACATCAACCCAAGTAAGACTGAGTTAGTACCATCATCATCATGTACATCATACCCCCTTCAATAAATGGAACAATAATACCCTTTTCAGATGAGGTAAAATATCTAGGTGTCATACTGGATAGCAAACTCAACTGGAACAAACATATGGAATGGACTTACGCCAAAGAACTAAAGGCATTTTGGGCCTGTAAAAGCTTATTTGGCAGAAAATGGGGAGTAAAGCCCGAAATGATTTACTGGTGCTACAGAACAATCATTCTTCCAATAGTCACATACGGATCAACGATATGGTGGACTAAAACGTTACAAAGAAAAGCACAGCTTACGGTACAAAAAATCCAAAGGCTAGCCTGTCTTGGTATCACAGGAGATATGAAAGCCTGTCCTACAGTGGCAATGGAAATGTTCCTTAACAGCCCTCCGATACATCTCCAAATAAAAAAGGAAGCTATCAAAGGGGTGTTACGCATACAGAGGGAAAACAATTACAAACCAGGGGATTTTAGAGGCCACCTCAAAATCCTAAGAAACCCAAAATTGGAGATTCTAACCTCCACATTATCGGACGCAATGCCGACAAAATTTAACTTTGAAACCCCTTTCAAAGTTATAATCAGAGAACGCAAGGACTGGTAATCAATGCTATCTGAAATAGTAGTATCAACCATGCAGATGGCTCGCGCAACTCTGAGGGGACAGGAGCCGGAGTCAAAGGTCCTAAATTCTCGGTTTCAAAACCACTCGGCAAAGAAGCCACAATCTTCCAGGCTGAACTAATTAAAATGGAGCTATGTATCCAAGAGAATACGTATAAGAAGAGCTCATCGCAACCAATCAATTTATATCCTATCGGATAGTCAGGCCGTTCTCAAAGCCCTAACATCCAATAAACACGGATCGAGGCTAGTTTGGGACTGTCTTCAAGACCTAATCATCCTGGGGGAAAGGAACGACGTAACCTTAATGTGGGTACCAGGACATATGGGAATTGAGGGAAACGAAGAGGCTGATCGCGTTGCAAAAAACGGCGCGGAAAAAAACTTTATTGGTCCAGAGCCATTCTGCGGGAAATCAGAAGGGCTCTATACTTAGGAATTGGGTTGAACAAGAACACAAAATCTACTGGAATAGACTTTCAGGCTTATCAACCTCAAAAAAACTAATCCTACCATAAAAAAAACAAAGTGGAGGATATCCTGAAATTCAGCAAGAGCGATATTAGTACTCTAATCAGCCTAATGACGGGGCACAGTGGAGTGAACCACCACCTCAATAATATGGGCTTAGCTGAAACCGAATTCTGACCCCTCTGTCACGAAGAAGAAAGGTGGAGGGAGCATGGAATTAACCTGAATGGCCAGCAATACCAGTGCATCTCAAGAAGTAGGCAAAAAGTATGACATAGTTGGACTCGCAGCATAGCTGTAAGAACTCCAGCATGCTAAAAACTCCCACCCTTTTTCTACTAGGATGTTACAAATAAGTAGGACCGGTCCTGCAGGTCGGAGGTTGGGCAAAGCGCCAACAACGCATCACCGAAAAAACACACTGTCCAGAAACCTGAAGATCAGCCTCGGAAAAGATGGACTCAACGGCAAAGTTCCCGCAAACGAAAATGGACTACTCTTTTGGAATTTGGAATGTTCGATCCTTATTTAGGACAGCAACTCTGAACGGGTTCCTCGAAGAAGTAACAAAACACAACATAACCGTAACTGCCGTCCAAGAAACGAAATAGCTCGGTAACGAAATCATGGACATGAGATCACACACAATCTATCTAAGTGGAAAATTGTCGGGAAGCAGAGAGCTTGGAGTCACTTTTGTCGTTGGCAAAAAATTTAAACAGCATGTCACGAGCTTCAGACCAGTAAGTGAAAGATTGTGTGCAATCCGAATAAAGAATAAATTTTTCAACACTTGTATGATTAACGTCCACGCACCAACAAAATTGAAATAATGCTTTTATCAAAATTATTCATTTGAATGGGAGGGGGTACAAGGAGTATACGGAACAAAGCAAAATTTTTTGACTTGATATTTGCAATAAATACTTTGCTCAAAATTTGAAATCGACAGTTTCACAGAAAAATAATTTAATTGAAATTTAAAATTTTTTTTGAAGGGGTAGAAGGACTTAGGTGAAATTTCCAAAACTGATTGAAATTATAAAAGTTGTCATTTTAGTATTGCTAGTTTAAAAAAAAATCGAAAAAATTCATTTTTCAAAATTGTACATTTGTATGGGAGACGGTAGAAGGAGTCAGGGGATCGGATCAATATTTTTTGACATTATTAAAGTTCACATCTTTTTGTTTTGACCTAATTTATAAGTCTGTAGCTTGAATAGTTTTAAAGAAGTTTCCAGCAGCGGGGTATCGCTATATATATACGCGATGATGTAGCTTTTCAAGTTGTTTCCCATCTAGGCACCTGCACCAATCCAGAGTTTAACTACTCCTGGGTGAAACTTCAGGTCCAAAGGCAAATTATTTTCTTTTGCTATGTTTACAGAAGTCCGACATTGACTGTAGCAAACACAAGAACAGAATTGGATAAGTTGTCTGAGTCTATTCAGGCATTGTATGATGCAAACCCTGACGTTGAAATCCTTATAGCGGGCGATTTCAACGTTCACAATAATGCCAGGCTGAAGCATTCTACCAATACGGACCAACAGAGTCAAGACACTGAACTCTTCGCTTGACTAAACGGACTAGTGCAGTTGGTAACCGAACCAACTCGATTGCCTGAAATAGCAAAACATGCTTCAAACTTTCTGGACATTTTTCTAACGAATCATCCCTACAAATATTCTGTTTCTATGATATGGCCATCCCTAGTTGGGAATACACTTCCTGATTCGAGTACAATTTCCGATTAGAGCGCCTCAAAGAATCATCTGATGTTACAAAAAAGCAGACTGAGGAGCATTAAAACAGTTTTTCACGACCTTTAATTGGAAATTGTGTTTCGAGCCTAATAATTGTGATACAGCTTGTCAGCTTGTAACCGAAACCATCCTTAAGGGTATGGAACTCTTCATACCCTTTAATTATAAAGGTATCAAACCGTCGAAGGATTCGTGGTTTACTAAAGATTGTCTAACGGCCATCCAGATCAAGAAAAAATATTTTCAAATTTTTCAGAGCAACCCAACGTTTGCCAACAGATCTCTTTACAACGTATCAAGAAATACATGCAGTCACTTTTGAAAAGTGCTAAGTTTCAACACGACCAAAAACTTCGACGGAAAATTCTCGAAACACCAAATGGCTCGAGATCTTTTTGGTCATTTGTTACAACGGTCAACAGCAACCATGTAAAATCATCTACACCACCTCTTCTAGATGGGGACCGAATAATAGTCCATTCTGTTGAGAAAGCCAATCTTCTCGCAGCAAGTTTTGCACGAAACTCCAGGCTGCCAGCGACAAACCAGTCTCCCCCGCTTGTGACACCATCTGGATTTCGTCTACCTGAGATTCATTTTCGCACACGACTTATCTCCAGAATTCTTCGTGAGCTCAATGTTCAGAAATCTGCAGGTCCCGATGGTATTACCCCCTTAGTCCTAAAAAATTATTTTGCGTTCCTGGTTAAGCCGCTGCGCGATTTATTCCATCTCTCTTACTCTTACGAATGTTCAGCCGATTCCCAAGAAAGGAAACAAAGCGTTGCCCGCCAACTATCGCCCCATCGCCATTACTTTCGTTCTGTCGGAAGTGATGAAAACGGCTGTGAATCGCAAAATAGTCCGTTATCTTGAAGATAACAAACTTATCAATGATCGCCAATACGGATTCCGTTCTGGACGATCTACAGGTGACCTCTTGGTATATCTGACTGACCGTTGGAACTCTTGCATCCATAAATTTGGCGAAAGTCAAGTTCTGGCGCTTGACATCGCTAAAGAGTTTGACAGAGTTTGGCACAATTGTCTCCTAGTGAAGCTCAAAGTAGTCGGCTTCAATAATAACCTCGTAAAATGGATCGAGAGTTTCTTACATGAACGCACCATACAAGTCGTATTGGATAGCGTGGCATCTTCTCCCTATCCCATAGATTCCGGAGTCCCCCAAGGCTCTGTTTTATCACCCACACTCTTTCTTATTTTTATCAATGACCTTCTGTCGTCAACGCTCAATCCGATACATTGCTTTGCAGATGACAGTACCCTGGATAATATCTATGAATTCAACTCGATTACTAACGCTCACTGTGTCTCGCTAGCATCTAAACGTGCTGAACTATTTGGATCATTGAACTCTGACCTGAACCTAATCTTGGAATGGGGCAGAATAAATAGAGTAGAGTTCAACACCTCAAAAACACAAGCCTGTCATTTTTCCCTTAAACGTAATGTCCCGGTGTCGGTTTTTAATGTAACCTTCGGTGGTGTCCTACTAAACTCTTCCGAATACTTCTCACTCCTTGGCATCAAAATAAATAACCATCTTAATTGGAACCAGCACATACTCGACGTAACACTTAACGCTTCCAAACGCCTAGGAGTTCTCCGAAAATGTAAAAAATATTTGACTCCCAGTTACCTAGCAAATATCTATAAGGCCTACATTAGACCACGCCTCGAGTTCAACTCACATTTATGGGTTGGGGCACCCAAAACGCAACTTGCGATGCTCAACCGTGTCCAAAGACAGACGTTCCGACTAATTGGAGATGAAGCCAACACGGCTTCTATAGACTCCATAGAGCATCGCAGAAATGTCGGAGTACTAAGCTAAGTTGTATTCGGCTACTTAAAAAAAAAAAAAATTCATGAAATTTGTATGGGACGGCGTAGTGAAGGGTTATAGTCGGAGTACTAAGCATTTACTACCACTACTTTCATGGTAAATGCAGTGAGGAACTTGCTAAACTTATTCCACCTCTGTACTCATTTCCTAGAAACACTCGCCTAGCTTCAAGCGCACACGAGTTAACTGTTAAGCTTCCAACTTCCCGCACAGTGAAATATAGGCAGTCATTCATACCCTGAACTTCTAACCTCTGGAATGCATTGCCTGAAGCTGTATTCCCATTGTCATACCGTCCACCCTTAACTCCTTAACTCCGTTTATTTCCTTACCGACATGACTTTGTAATTTACATTAAAGGGTGACCCCCTAAGTTGTATTCGGCTACTTAAAAAAAAAAAAAAAATTCATGAAATTTGTATGGGAGGGCGTAGTGAAGGGTTATAGTCCGTTCACAAACTTAAAGTTTCTTGTTCGCTAAGAAGACTTGCATCAAATTTCAGCACGCTAGCTCAAAGCGCTCGAGAGTTATGTTGTAGACAGACTGACAAGCAGACAGACGGACATATGGTCACTCGGAATCGAGGTGTTGAGCGACAGCACATATTTCTGTACCCTTGGCGACTCTGTGCAAGCATTATGTAGTAGCCTTATGCTTCCGACAGACGATGCAAGCTAATATATATTAACTTCCTATTTTGATATAAATAGGCCGAATTATGTATAGGATAATGACACTAGTATTATCGAAAAGCGAGATAATATATATTAACTCGCATCGTGTGAGATCTTGTCCACATTTAGTAATATTATTAAAAACAAACGCTTAAGTAATTTTAATATGATTTTATTTTCTGTTTAAATGCGTTATTGAGAGCGACTACAAAATGAGATTAAGTATTTTTACTAAGGACGGAAGTGGTGTATCGTTAAGACCATGAAGATGGTTGCGATTTAATTGGATTCATTTACTGTACAATAATTATTGCCATACGATGTGATAAGCAAAAGTGATGTTAAATCTTTGAAAGAATATTTAATATTCAGAACGCTGTAGTTACAAATGGTACAGCAAACACAATATACTCACAGATTTTATCTAGAGTAGAGTATATAAAACAATTTTTGTTATTACATTTCCTGAAAATTCATCATCTTCCGCCAAATCTCCGTCATTTGGAAATCCCGATTTCATTGAAGAAATTTAAGGTCACAATTTTCGATATCATTTCAAAAAAAATGAATTTTCATCGAAAAAAATCGCCATTTTTCGTCTATAATTTCAATAAATTTGTTTCAATCGCTCTAATTTCAGGTTCAGCGGTAAACTGTAAGCTATACTATTAGCAACTTTAATGAGATGTGAATTGGTTCAATCTCCTACCCTACTACAAAAATTAAAAATGGCCCAATTTCACAATACACTTTATACTCAAATTTTGTGTAAAAGATTTTAATAGGGACTGTGGAATGTAAAGAAAAGATTTCATCGATATCTATCGATGTTTTTAAAATGACAACATCGATTTAAAAACATCAACGATAACAACTCAGAAAAATTTCAACATTTTTTTAAGCCAGGACTTTCAAAATTTATTCAAATTCCTGTTAAGACCCCCTATAGGGGCATAGGACAGAAACAACTCTCTTCCACAAGGCGCGATCCTGCGCATCGGCTTTAAGCTGTTGCCAGGACTTGTTTATTCCTCTGGCCTCCTGCTCAACTGCTCGCTTCCATGTGTTACATGGTCGACCAACCCGACGTCTTCCTTGAGGGTTATAATCCAGAGCCTGTTTTGCGATGTTTTGCTCTGGTTTCCTCAAAGTATGACCGATCCACTGCCACTTTCGCCGTTGAATCTCAATACCTATTTTAGTCTGGCGAGTTGTACTCCAGATCACTTCTGGCCAGAATATTCCTAAAATGCGTCGGAGGCATTGGTTTACGAAAGTCTGTAGTTTCTTGGTAAGTCGAACGGTCACTTTCCACGTAGTACAACCATATAACAACACGGATTTGACGCATGCGTCAAAAACTCGCAGCTTCGTGCGAAGGGAGATCTCTCTTAACCTCCAGAAAGGGGAAAGGATACCGAAGGCCTGACGAGCTTTATTTAGCCGAGCCTCAACATCCTTTTCGGCTCCGCCGTCCATGCTGACAATGCTTCCGAGATAGCAAAAATCTTGCACCTCTTCCACATCCTGTCCATTAAGAACAATCGGTGTGCTTGCGTTCGAACCCATGTGCATGTACTTGGTTTTACGCACATTTATTTTCAGTCCTGCCTCTTTGCATTTAGAATGCAACGAGCGAACATTTGACTCTAAGTCCGAACGGGTATGTGCAAGCAAACACACGTCATCAGCATAATCAAGGTGACTTAAGATGTTAAATAGTCTCCATTGAAGACCTTTACCTTCCCCACCTTCCAGTGCAGCTTTCAAGATGTCATTTATTACCACCAGAAACAGGGCTGGTGATAATATGCAGCCTTGTCTGACACCCGTTCGCACAGGAAAGCTCTCGGACAGCTCTCCTCTATGCAAGACGCGACACCTTGCATCTTCGTAGGATTCTTTAATCATAGCTATGACCTTATTTGGAATACCTCTCCTACGCAAAGCATTCCATATGTAATCTCGCTTAACGCTGTCGAAAGCCTTCTCGAAGTCCACAAACATGAGATGTAGTGGCGAACCCATTTCGGCTGACTGCTCTAATATTATCCGTAGGGTATTTGTGTGGTCGGTACAAGACGACCCTTTACGGAATCCAGCCTGATAAACTTCGAGAGTGCTCTCGACGACATCACTAATCCTATTGAGAATTACCTTAGCCATAATTTTTGATAATTAGCCAAAATTTATAGAAGTTGTTTAAAAAATAAACACAAACAAATTAAAATTTTAAGTGGCTTAATCCCTCCTCGCTTTCTACCACCTCCAATAAAAAGTATTATTTCGATCAGTGGCGTGGCGTGACTTTATAGCTAGGGGAAGCAATTTTTTTTTAAATACATTGGCTTATTACGCTTAAGCAATATATTATAAATATTACCTAAACCTCTCAGCTGACAGCTTGAAACATTATTAATGTTGAGAGCAGCCAGGAATCACGAAAGTTATAAAAAACGAAGAAATTCGAAGAAATATTTTAGTGACGTCTTCCTTTGACAGACCCTTCAATTTTTTTTTTATTAAATACTAGAAAACGCCCGCTACTTCGTCCGCGTAAAAATAGCAATAATAAGCAATTTTTGAGAGTGTAGTTAGTAATAAATTATGTGGGATATATAATCTGCTTACCTTAATGGCTCTTTGAAGAAAATGGTTTGTACATTGTTGGAATCAGAACCATAAATTATTAAGAATGAAAGCATGATACTTTCATTTTTATGGAACAGGCTCGTGATCAAATCAAACCCGTGATTCGAGATCATATATGTGTTGAAGAGCGTTAAGGATATGTGAATAATTGTAGCTGGTGTTATTTAAAAAAAAAATTAATAAAATAACATTAAGCTTAAAAACATAACAGGACTACGATTGTGCGTAAAGCCCAATCATACGATACTATGTATAGATGAAATCGAAATTTTTGCGGTGTTAAGAAATTTTGTATGGGGAGTGGTAGAAGGGGTGACAGCAGTGAACTAATTTGTTTCACATCATGCTAGAATAGCTATAAAAATGTTTTGTACCAAATTTAAGCTTCAAAAATTGAGTAGGTACTGAGAAACTTAGTGCATTGAATTTAATCAAATTGTGCAATTTGTATGGGAGGTGGTAGAAGGAGTGGGGGGTTTTTGGTGATTTTTCGAGAAACAACTATAACTACCATGCAATTGATATACTTTAAATTTCAGATCTGTATCATTCACACTTTTCAAGAAAATCGAATTGTTATATAGTCGTGGAATGTGTCTCATTGTATGGGAGGGGCTGGAAGGAGTAAAGCTACTCAGTTAATTTTTGTCCCAATATTAATAATAATGCTAATTAAGGATTAAGTTTAAATTTTTACCTCGATGAAATTTAAATGTACTGAAAAAATTCGCTTAGAGTATTTCATGAAAAAGTGCTGTTTATATGGGAGGTGGTGGAAGGAGAAGGAGGTTTTTGGTGATTTTTTGTAAAACAACTATAATAATCATGCAATTGCTATATTTTAAATTTCAGATCAGTAACATTCAGATTTTTCAAGAAAATCAAATTCTTGTGAAGTCGTGAAACTGTGTCACATTGTATGGGAGGGGGAAGAAGGAGTGAAGCTAATTGGTTAATTTTTTCCCGATATTAATAATAATGTTAATTAAGGATTTAATACAACAGTTAGGCTCTATGGAAGTTACACGTACTGAGAAATTTGGTGTAAAGTAATTCATGAAAAAGTGTAGTTTGTATGGGAGGTGGTGAAAGGAGTGAGGAAACTTAGACAATTTGTATAGCAAAAGACTGCATTTGTAATAGAAATAATATATTCCAAATTTCAAACTCATAGCTTTTATAGTTTCCAAGAAAATTTGATTAATATATATTTTGAAAATTAGTCACTTTGTATGGGAGGGGGTAGAAGGAGTGAGGGGAGTGAAATGAAACCAAAAGCAGATTTCATTCCGATGGACACCTAACAAACTGTGCAAGTTTCATTACAATCGGTTCAGCCGTTTGTGCGTGAAAAGCGGTCGTACAGACAGACAGACAGACAGACAGACAGAAAGACAGACAGACAGACAAAAATTTCAAAAATGTGTTTTTATGCTTAGTTAGTGCTAAAGTAGCTCAAAAAACTAACTTATAGCCATTTATAAGCAAATAACAGACAGACACTACAATTATATTTATATGTATAGATGTATAGATAAGCTTTAAAAATGTTGAATAATTAATTAATTCCGGCCTTAGTCTAAGCTTCTAGTTTTTATTTTCTTAATAAGTAAAGACGTCCAAAAAAAGATGTCGACCGACTCGATTAATATGGGCAATATTTAAATTTTTCTTCCTGATAATTTTTCGGCTAGTGCAGAAATTTCAATACTGGCAATTTTTTGATCGAGAGCCAACGCCTGCGACTGAAAGCACTGGCTGGCAGCAATGGCGTTAACGCATCTATCCTTCCTATAGAAGTCGAACTTGCGCTCGACGCGAGCGAAAATTTTACTCGTATTGGCCGGCGGTTTCGTTCTCTTGTATATGCGACTAAGAGCAATGAGAAGAAAGATGGAAGCATTTTAATGCGACGCATTTCCCCTTTCTATTGAAGTTGAACTTGCTCTCTCGTGCGAGAAAATTTTGCTCGTAATGGTCTTGTATATGCGTTTTTGAAATCACATCTCTTTCCCTGTGGAAGGCTTTCAACTTTCGTTGGTCAGAAAAAGCGTGAGAAAAAAAGCTGTCCTGAGCACGTAAATGCTGTAAATTGTGGTAGACGAAAGTAATGCGCGCTTTCTTTTCAAGAAATTTTTTAATAAATTTCAGTTTAGCTTTTCTAAACTCAATAAAGGGCAAAAAGTAAGGGAAACATTGCTTCCTTTGCATCAATGGACGCCACGCCACTGATTTCGATATATGTAAACGTATTATTTGTAACATTTTCAATAAATCAATTATTACCAGCACATTAAACACTAGTAACTTGAAACTACATAATATTCTTCAAAATATTTGCAATTAAGTTCTACCAAAACTTGCAAGATCAATTCATCACTTCTAGCCGCTTTCACTAAAAACCACGATTTCGTACATTTCCAATACGTACCTAATCTATATCAATAAATTATATTCAAAATATTGAAAGCTTCTTACCCCAACCCACCGGTTTCATGAATTTAAATTGGACGCAGTTTTTTGGAATTCAAAAAACCTGTGAAACTAACGTACTGTGCGGAGAATTTGATCCAAGTTAGCGATAAAAAATCTTTATCATCGACCCAATCCTTCTACATCCCCCGCATATTGACTTTCCACGCATCCCCAACTTTCCGCAAAATAATAAACTTGCACCCACCTTATTGGCAGACTTATCAAGTTATGAACGGTCCTATAAAACCACTAAACCTCTCAGATGTAACCTACGAAATCAATAAATCCAAGATTTGAGTAGATCTGGT
Organism: Chorisops tibialis; assembly: GCA_963669355.1. Classification (NCBI taxonomy): domain Eukaryota; kingdom Metazoa; phylum Arthropoda; class Insecta; order Diptera; family Stratiomyidae; genus Chorisops; species Chorisops tibialis. Next base: position 294,556,474 of record OY770262.1, read on the forward strand.
CGATAATTGGAACAGTAGTTCATAGTGTCAGTAGAAATAGTAAGTCTGCCTAACATAACCGCATGGGAAAACCTTTTTTTTCGGTTATACTTTAATAGAACAATTATACAGATACACCCTCCCGCAATACTGACTCTTACAGAAACGTTAGAAATAATTTCACCAAATTGGCGTTTCCTTTTAAAGCGAAAACAATGAGAGGAAACCCGAAAAGCAATTAAGAAAATTGCAATCTATATAGAGTTTGTGATTAGAAATGCGTATTTGAAACAGATTTCATCCCTGGCAACGAGAGCGGAATGGGGCGAAGAAAAACTTTTCTACTTTACTAAATACTTCCTACGCAACGTCCTCGATGGTATTTTATATATCAAAAGCGCAATTTTCTCTTCAGGCATTCTCGTCCCTCGCCCGCTGTATAGTAGGTACACATCCGGTATAACGAGGTTCCATCGAGGAAAACTTTAAAAGCCCATCTAAATCAAAATTCTGAAGGAAATACGGTCGGTGATGGTTGGCGGATGGCATGTTTTTAAGGGAACCCCTATTCCGAGAATCCCAAGCCCAGGATACGGCTTGCCTCCTGATGTTGTACGCTCCAGCTATAGTTGTATGCCATTACTCTATAAAATGCGCTATACCTAAGCTAAGCATAAACCGTAAAGTATAGGAAAGCACTTTCACTTTGGTACACGAAGCATTCGGAGCAACTTTTTTGCAGTAGGCATGTACAGAACCAGCTCTCTATGTAGGACATTTTCACCAGGAGCCAGCCAGCGTGCCAAACGGGATAGAACTTTCTCGAGGCATCATCGCTACGAGACGAGTGTAGTGTATACCTACACCTGTATTTACTTCTTTTCCGGCATGTATTAGTTGGTCTGTGTGCTTATAATGAAGACTCTCGGTAACGTAACTGCTTCGCTTCGATTCGGCCGTGTACATAGGTGTAATTTATTGATTTACATTATGGCATACAGTATGCCTCCAGCATCCCGGCACACCAATGGCATAGATATAGCAGGATCAAGGAAACGGGTGAAAGTATAGTACAATACACGGAGCTGAGGTGGAGGATAGGAACGGCAGCGGAACCAGCTACGCCAACAACAAGAACGACAGCAACATGAAACGGTCGCTGCGTGGGGGAGTAATTAGAGCATTGGAGCTGACTTGAGTTTTAAACCCGAAATTAAATTCATTGTGAGCCACATCTCTGATCTAATTAACGAAAATTCTTCTGAAAAAGGGAGAAGAGCTAAAAAAAATCAGGATGCGTACAACAGCAGAGCCTCTGTCCTATGGTGGTGGTATTTTGTTAGTGTATCATCAATTGATAAAGTGTTTTTAAAGCTCCGAAGGACTAAAGCTGCCGATGGGTTTCATTGGATGTGCCTGTGCTAGAATATAGACAGTAACAATGAACCTACAGGTTGCTGTCCTTTTCGATAGAAACAGTTACGAGCTAAGAGTGTACTGAACGTGTTTGTCGAATTTAATTAAGTTTGGAAAGGCTTAAAGTTCCAAAGAACATTTCTAGAACATGCCACACTTTAACTAAACGCCAACTTAAACAATGCATGAAAATGTACTCGAAAAAAAACCGTGTTAAAAACAGGCATTTCACATTTGGTAGATTTAGTAACAATAGTACGTAAAATTTACATTATTATTATAAAGTGACAGAAAAAAAATTTGCAACCCTGAAATTTTGTTCTTTCGCGTTTCATGACTAAATTAGCCTAAAAATGCACAAAAAAAACAAACATATGGACTCATATCTCCAAGACTGTTAAAGAAAGAATGTTCGTTTTTGAGTGGATTGTTAAATGGGTAAGTGAGCTCCATTGTCTAAATTTTGGGGAGTGTCAGGTGCAAGGGGAGGCGGGGGAAGGGAAGAGTCAAAAACTACACTTGCTAATATCTCCACTACGAATACAGATAGGAAGCTGAAAAAGGGGGGAGGGGGGCTAAAAACAAATGGTCGGTCCATTTTTTTTCCAAATGATTATTTTCGTAACTACTTAATCCAAAAAATTATTATTTTAGACCACTTAGGTGGCATACAGGTCCACTATAATCTAAAGGGAGGGCAATAATTGTAAGCAGGAAGGGTGCAAAGAAAAACACTTAAAAACTAATATCTCAACTATCTCTTAAGCTATGTAATTGAAACTTAAAACATATATTAAGCTACACTAGCAAAATACAAGAAAAATATAAAACTTGGTCATAACAGTAGTGGGGGAAATGGGGAGCATTTCAAAACTGATGCGCTTTACAAAATTTGAGACCGTTAAATCTCTAAATTCAAAACAGGTATTAAGTTGAATTTTTTTTAAGTTGTAGAGCTAGATGTTGTATAATTTTCGTACAAATGTTTAGATGGGAGGTGTAAGGGGAACGTGATGGTAGACCAAAGACTCGAAAATTTTCACTAATTTGCTTAGGACTCTGGTAAAAGATTCAAAGTTAAAATTTTGGGCGTACGTATAAACACCCTTTTGATTCACATAAAGAAAAAATATTAATTTTAACCAAAACTGTTATTCACCAAAGAGGTGCACTAACCTGCACTAGGAATTTCACGTGTATTAAAAAAACACAAATCCTCTAGATTTTTGAGTGGAATTTTAAGACACAAACTTCAAAATTTGTAAAATTTATTTGGAAATATGCTTAAAAGTTTAAGATATTAATTGGTTGGATACCTTCAAAACGTCTACTCCCTCCGGTTACAAAAGTATTTTTCCGATCATTTTTAAGAAATTAATTATCGTCAAGCTACAACAACAAACAACTTGAAATTTTGTACAAACACTTCATAAAATCTTTCAAATAAAAATGCATCAAAAGTTTTAGAATCCCCTCTGTTCTTCCACCTTCTCCCACGCAAAAGCATGATTTTGGCCAATTTAAATAAATCAACTAATTAACAACTAGTTTAAATTTTTGTACGAACAAAAGAAACTTAACAAACCTGCATCACAAATTTTATTATCCTCTCATCTTCTCTATCCCCTCGCACACAAATGTTTGGTTTTAAGAATTTAAAAACACCGAGAATTTCATACAATTTACTGCGTTTATGAAAGTAACATTATGTGCAGCCAATTTTGAGCGCGACTCGAGCAATCAACTAAAAAATTGTTGACATGTATCCATCTCTTCTATCGCACCCACCCCTCTCCCTCCCCTCCCAACCAAACCCAAACTTGCATATATAAACGAATGAAATATTGTTCTATGTACTGCGGTTACGCAGTTAAGTGTTAAATAATTGATAACAGCCCTGCCCTAGAGCCCGCATTCGCATTCCTATCCACCATAACCTGCATATTGACTTCCCACGTATCCTCAACTTGCCCCAAGAATAATGAAATTGCGTCCGACTTGTTGGCAGATTTTTTGTTTTGTAGCTAGCGTACTCTCAGTGAGAATACCATCGCCTTAGATAAAATCTTAACGTGGGTGTAGCCTAGCGTGTTGGTCTACAATGCGAAGCTCGTGATTTCAAATCCTGACTGACAACACACTACCTGCGTGCATATATCTGGGTCACCTTAATTTATGAAAATAAAAATTCGTAGTCTGCGGGGTGTATAAAGCGCCTTCAATCCTTCCACAAACAAATGACAATTTTAAAGAATCTGAAAGACGGGAGCCCAAGCCCCGATATGAGCTGTAGTACCGCTGAAGAAGAAGGTGGATCTTTCTTCACCATCAAGCTCCTATGTTTTAAGATTAACGTGAATGCTCGGGCCGAAGCCTTCTCACAGTATGGACTTACTTCACGGTTGTCTATAGCATCACGGATTGTTTTTGTGACAACAATCATTAACGCCTCTGGATCGGTAGCCGTTTATATTGATTTCCAGTCCGGCATTCATACTGCTGGATACGAGAGCTATCTAACATCTTAGCATATTTGAGAATCAAGGCACCCAGTTGTAACGCAACTTCCCATTGTAAAACGAAGAATAAGTTCTAAAATTCGCTGGCCGCGATGTGGCCTAACCGTCACCACTACGTGTACATCGAAGGGACGTGAACCATGAATGTGCCAATTCACCCAAGCCATGTTGCATCAGTTACTGACTTCACTCCACTATGTACGATGCTAGATGTTCCATCATTCCACCATTTTCGCTTCGGATTTCGATCCTTTTGGTTCACTAACCCGACATTTGCATCTCGAGCTACAATGTATTTCAGTCCGCTCGGTCACTACTCTCTTCCGCATCTCTAACATCTTCCACCAACAATACTATGTGGAACCAATTTTGCATTTAGTCTTCATTGTTACATCATAAGACCACTTGCTGTTCGGTCCATAATACTAATTTGCGGAACCTTTTTTGTTACCTCGGGTCCCTACTCCACATCTTTCGGTACTCGTAGTGTATCCGTACTTTACACTGTCGGCACTCGCAGTGTATTTTGATATCCCAATCTGCCACATTTTACCAATCTCATTTTATTTGCATCAGATTTCACTTCCCATGCTGGTTCTAACCAGGTTGCTACTCACTTCAACATTTACCGTGTATCACCAGTTCAACGTTAAACCTTCACTTATTCACTTCCTTCAGCTACTAATTTACAACCCGTCCCAGGGGTACACTTGGGGGGAGTATTTCGCTACGCTAATAATTTTGTTACAATCCCTCAACATTAATAGTCTCCAATTTCGCTCCCCTTAGTTCGTATCAGGCACCACTCCCTTCAGTTCGCTACTTTCATCATCAATTTACTGTTTCGGCAGTTCACCAGTCTCGTCCGTTCTTCCACATTTCATCTTCAGTACACCTCTTTTCTCAGTCAGGTGCACTGTCCTATCCGCAAATAGATGTTGCTCTGCAAGACTAAATGCTCATAGTCACACAGAGCCTGTATACCTCCTTGCATACCACCAATGCGCCCTACTTTGTAGTCACATCACCCGGTTTTAAGCCTCTGTTCCGACTTTCATGTCAGTCGTTCAGTCTAAGCACGTGCATAGCTTTACTACTGATGGATCAGCTCGGGTCCGTGCAGCCACCAGGCACCAAAGGCAATATTACTGGAATCACCGAAGCCTTCTGAACCAGTAACTACCTCCCAGTGGGGCTCTCAACATTCAGAAAGGTGAAAGAATACCCAAGGTCTGATGAACTTTATTTATATGAGCCTCAATGGTAAGAAAAATATTGGACCTCTTCCATATTTTATCCGTTTAGATCAATCGAACCCATGGACTTGGTTTTACATTTATTTCCAGTAGGTTCCTCCTATTTCATTTAGAATGCCTAAATCAGACATTTGACTCTAAGTCCGAATGGCTATGCGCAATCAAACATACGTCATCAGCATAATCAAGGTACCTCAAGGTGTAAAAAGTCCTTCCCCACCTTCTAGTGCAGCTTTTAATATGTTATTTATTTCCAATCGAAACAAAGCTGGTGATAATATGCAGCCTTGTCTGCACCCGTTTCCAAAGGAAGCTCTTTGTGTGGTTAGTATAAGGCAACCCTTTACGGAGTTCAACTTGATTAACTTCGATAGTGGTATCTGTAACATCACATTACGTTAATAATGATACCTTAGCTATTAAGTAGAGATATACTTCGCCAATTGGATCTAGAAAATGACGCCCTCCTTCTGGTCAGGGGATTTCACATCAATAAAGAGTGAATGGGGTGTATCATCTATTAGTTCAAAGAGAGGTTTCGTAGTTTGTCCACATTGAACCTGCGCTTCATTTGAATGAATTTTTGGCCGTCGGATAGCTACTGTGCACAATCTCAAGCAGGCAACCATCAAGTGGTGATCGTTGCTCCGGCAGCTCCACGCTTCGCTTGCACATCGAGGAAAAATTTTCTCCATTGGCGACTTAGGGCCAAATAGTCGATTTAGTTCTGAGTCATCAGGGGAAACCAAAGTTGTTTATGGTGACTCTTGTGTGGAAAAAGGGTCCCTTCGATAACCATTTGCCAAGTACTACAAACTCCACAAATAATTTCCTGTTTTCGGGTCTCTTAATCCAAAGTCGTGATGTGTCAAACCAATGGTCACCATGCTACCCCAGTACGTATACTAGTCTAGTATTTTCAGAGCCAACCTGAACGTTCATATTTCCTGAGATAATAAAAATATCATCTCTTACGATACGCTCGATGCTGGCACTTTGTTGTCCAAAAACTCCTCTTTATCATCAGATATTGCGGCATTGGTTAGTGAATAGCACTGCAAAATTGTGAAGTTTCTGGCACTGGTACTGAGACTGACGGCAATAAATCTATCTGAGAGTGGCTCCCAGCTGATGTAAGGACGCTGCGCCATGTTCGGCTTCACACTTAGGACCAACGTACAGAATAGTGTTTCCACTCAGTGTTCGTTCTTCTCCTGCTCCTGTCCACCTGACCTTACTCAAGCCCAAGATTTGGATGTTGCATACTTAATTTCACGATCGATCACTGATTAGCGGTGTATGGACCGAGTGACCCCAGCACTTCAACCGTCATTCAATGTTCGAACGTTCCAGAAGCCAATCATAGTCGGTTTTCGAATGCCAAAAGTCGTTACCTTAAAATCCTTCCGTATCCAAGGCGCTGTATTCGTTTCTCATATCAGTTACGAAACGTTTGTTACCGATTCCATATACTCTAGCGGGTAGAATTGTCAGGCAATTTCAATCGAAAGATTCCGGTAAATGCTTGATTGATTTAGCTGAAGAATATTAATCTGAGCTTAATTAAACAATCGACAGCGAAAAGTTGAAAAATCCACAGCAACATATAGCATACATAGATGCATTCAAACTACCAGAAATACTGATGAGAGAAACTCCGTGGTTCAGATACCGAAACAGTTAGAATGTTATCTTCATATTACAAATTAAATTCATTTGCTCAAAACTAGTACAAAGCAGAATTTCAATTAAAATCCTGTTAAGAACCCCTGATAAAATAAGCTCTCTTCCACAAAGCAGCATCCTGAGCATCGGCCTTTAGCTGTTGCCAGGACTTGCTTATTCCTCTAGCCTCCTGCTCGACTGCTCACTTATATGTACTACTTTATCGACAAACTCGACGTCTTCCTTGAGGATTATTATCCAGGACCTGTTTGGCGATGTTTCGCTCTGGTTTCCTAAAAGTATGATGTATGCCACTTCCGCCGTTGAATCTCAATGCCTATTTGAGTCTGCCCAGTTGTACTCCAAAGTTCGTCGTTGAAAATCACTTCTGGCCAGAATATTCCTAAAATACGTCGGAAGCATTGGTTCACGACAGTTTGCAGTTTCTTGGTAAGTCGAACGTTCACTTCGTAGTACAACCATATAACAACACGGATTTGACGCATGCGTTAAATACTCTCAGCTTCATGTTAAGGGAGATCTCTTTTAACCTCCAGAAAGGTGAAAGGTTACCGAATTCAAGCAGAATTTAATTATTATTTAATTGATTAAAAACTTTTTTATTCCTTCAACCTTCAAGTTACCAGAAACACGAAACTGGATCGTACTAAGCTGATTTCAAAATATTTTTCATATTAAAAATTTCCTTGGAAATACAATAAATTTTATTACTGGCGACAGCAGTCATACGAATCTAACTATTAGCAAAATGGCATAAAACCTTAACAGTTTTTTTTTCGATTTTAATAGTACTAGCATTCGATGTAGACTGATCTCCATCCCCAAGGACTACGCAAAATGAAAAAGCTATTAATTTTTAAGACAAATCTAAAAATCCCAGAATCTTAGTAAAACTCAAAAAACACTTTAATCAATTTTCTAGCCATAAGAAATGTCGTTCTCTTTTTCAAATGCATTCTACGCAACCTCGTGCCCTCAAAAATGTCTTATCTTTTCTTACATAAAATTCACATGAAGGACAAAAAATCCATTTTCTCCCTTCCATCTCCTCCGCCCCCGCAGCCTTCCTTCCGATTATCCTTGCACACGCACTCCCATCATCTACAGTCGCATATAACTAGAAAACCGAATGGCCGATTTCTTACGTTCTTATCCTGCAGTGCTATGCGTGCAGATTATTACTTTGGCTGTACATAAGTACACGAAGCGTAGTAAATAGGACCCAAGATGCTATCCAATGTACAAAACGAGCGCACACAGCCGACGTTACTTACATATTTCGTTCTCGCAACATTCACTTTCTTCTTTTCCTGATGACCTAAATAGTAGTCGCAGGCATTTCTCCCGTTCCCTGCAAAGAGAATCCTTGAATAAGATCACACAGTTGTTAAGAAATTCCTCTTGAAAGTGAAGGAGGTAGAAGGCGAGGGACCACCCGCCGGAGGCACGAAGACTATCAAGTGCATTGCTCGTCGTTTGAAACCTTTTCGTATTTTCATTTCGCATCATGTTTAAGGAGTTTCAACCTCCTCCGGCTCATCCTATTTTGAGTATAGCCCTCCTCCCCCCCCCCGCCTCCCACTGGAAACTCTTGGATGCTATTTCAGTTTCGCTTGGCTAGCTTTCCAGGAGCTGCAACGGGTTGAGGTAGGTGGGTCCCAGGATGCGGGTGAATGTGGGTGGCTAAAGTGCTCGGGATTAAGGAAAGCTTTGCTTCTTCGGCAACGGAAGAAACGATATAATATGCGTGCAAGGAAATCCCGAAAGCTAGAGCATAGAGGGAGTGAAAGTGAGATCGGGGCAAGAGTTCAAGGTGATTTCTGTTAGTTCTGCATTTTTGCTGATTGTTTGTTTGGGACAAATACTGGCTCTCTAGCATGTTTTTTCTACGAGTTTTTTCCGATTGAAAACTTTCTGTACACAGCAATCATTTTGAAGATAAATGGAAAAGTTACGAAAATATCTTTCATGATGGTAGATTTATTAAGAACTCAAGCTGAAGGCTACTTTATTCAGTTAACAATTATTATCAAAATCACAAAAAAATAATAAGAAAAATATTTTTCGCTATTGTACGATTAAGATGTGAAAAAATATACGTTCACACTGCAAAAAAAATTTTATTTTAGAAATTTGTATCAACACCTAACTAGTATCTACCTGTTTTGACCAGTATTCATATTTCAGGTCAATTTTCTTGAAACTTTAATTTCTATTTCTTATAAAGTTGTTCTCCCCTCCACACTTGCCAATATAATATTGAAACCATATTGAATAGTGATTTTTGTGTAGGAGGTGGCAGAAGGAAACCTTCCCTTTCCTTCTGCCACCTCCCATACAACATTGTGATTTTTGAATATCACACTGATCTAGGTATGCAATATTACAATTCAAGGACATTTTGTGATTATGACATTTGCATGGGAGGTGACAGAAGGAGTGGAAGATTTTTGAACATAAATGTATATATACTGTGCTCAAAACATCAAGTTGCTAGCTTTGAAATTTTCGAAGAAAAAGCATGATAGTTAACAGACGGTCACTCAGAATCGAGTTTTTTGAGTGACAACAAATATTTCTGTACTGTGCAAGAATTATTAGCAATGCAAATGGTTAGGCAAACATAATTTACTCTCAGTACAATAAAGTCCAATTACTAAAGTTTTCTTGCAATCTTTTCTCACAGACATTTACTCAGAGCTACCTTCGTTGAGAAGTTCTCCATTGAAAAGCATCTCAGTAAAATTTTAACCTATCACTGCACGTGCGTCAACTCTGGTTCTTTGGAATGAAATTTCAACCCCTTCAAATTGACCTTTTATTCCGAGAGGCCATCGTGATGAAATATTTAGTTCTATCCATCTGAGTCTTCTAATGCCAGAGATACATGCTGACAAGTTTATAAGAAGTTCTTTTGACCGAGCATGTTGTCCGATGTCAGTTTGTGGATCAGAACTTGCCAAATACAAAAAATCATTCACTAATAGAAAGACAACTATGCCTTCAGAACGCTTTAGGTATAATCATATCGACATTGTCTGTACACATCTACCTATAGCAACGGTATTTATTATACTGGATGCCATAATTATTAAATTCTCAAAGTGGCCAAAAAATTACATAACTGCTTGCACAATTGTCCAAAGTATTTGATTCACTTTGACGTACCTGAAGGAATCTCTACTGATCAAGCCTCACAGTTTGATACCTGTGTGTAGCTTAGTGGGCAGCGTGTTGGTCTACAAAACGAAGGTCGTGAGTTTAAATCTTGATTGAAGCATAATTGCAGAGCATTGCCTCCTTGGGTGCATCTGGGCCACCTCAATCAGTGAAAAGAGAAATATTCGAAAATAGAGGATCTTACAAAGGGCTAACAACTTTCCATAATAATAAATAAATGATAAAGTACCTGCCGGGTTAGGAGGCGAAGTCCCCATTTGGGCTGTTCTTTTTCATGAAATACTATAAACCAATTTTCTCAGTACTTATAAAATTTAGCGAGCCAAAATTTTGTAGTAAATCCTGAATTAGCATTGTTATTGATATTGCAGAAAAATAGCCTGTCCAGCTTCCTCCTTCTACCCTCTCCCATACAATATGAGACAATTTACAAAAACTTTACAAAAATTCGATTATCTTGAAGAGTATGAAAGTTACTGATCTGAAATTACAAATATATCAAATGCATGATGACTAAAGTTGTTTCTCAAAAAACCACTAACCCCCCTCCCCCGCACTCCTTCTACCACCTCCCATACAAACTGCACAATTTCACTAAATCCAATGCACTAAGTTTCTCAGTACCTATTAAATTTTTGAAGCTTAAATTTGGTACAAACCACATTTTAATAGTTACTCTAGCATGATGTGAAACAAATTAGTTCAATGCTATCACCCCTTCTATCACTCCCGATACAAAATTTCTTAAGATCACAAAAATGTCGATTTCATCTGTAGTATCGTAGGATTGGGTTTTACGCACAATCGTAGTTCTGCTAAGCTTAATGTTATTTCATTTCGACTTTATTAAAATTAGCACAAGCTACAACTATTTACATTTCTATTACATTTATGATCTCAAATCACGGGGGTGGTTTTATCAGGGTCTTGTCCCATACAAATACAGATATCATGGTTTCATTTTTAATAATTTATGATTCTGATTCCAACAAAATACTGAACATTGTGTTCGAAAAGCTATTAAACTAAGCAGATTATACATCCCACATAACATATTACTAACGACATTCTCAAAAATTGCTAATTATTGCGATTCTTACGCGAACAAAGATGCGGGGTATCGCTAGTATACTATAAAATACAAGAAGTTAGACAGACACTACATACGATCACTCTGAAATCAGGGATCAGCGGCTTATCCTCCCTGCCATCCCCGCTTGAACGCCTCTAACCCAAAAGTTCAGTTTAGTTTTATCAAGAGCACCAAGTTATTTTCTTTCGCAAAAACGACTGACATTGTGAGGAATAAATAGCTGATAGAAGGTCGCGCAACGCACAAAGAAGGTATGCAGTTTTTTCAATATCCTAACTTTATCTAAATACGCAAGCAATGTTCTTGCTACAGATACCATGCTGTAGAATAAAAGAACTGTGTCTACTGTCTAGTAAAAGCTAGCTATAGTGCAGCCTGGTGAGTAGCGTATTGGTCTGCAATACGAAGGTTGTGAGTTAAAATCCCGATCGACGTATAATTCCAGCATGATGCCTGCTTGGATAAGCCTTGGTTACTACCAGGGCTGTAGTCTTAAGTCCCGCAGTGGGTATACGCTGTTGCAAGGCTCGACTAGTCACCAGTGACCGATGTTACTAAATTTATAAAATCACTAATTGATCAATATTATTGAACTGCAATTTAATCATTCTACGCAAAAATTTATTACACACTTATAGAGATGAGCTCGTAGTGCTGTGTACAAAAAGGGCGAGCATTCGTGAAAGCAGTGAGTTGTAAGTTGATATTTGGACGGGAGTGTCGAAAGTGGAAAGCGAATGGGGACGTCGGTAGGCGAGTGTAATTGACGGACAGGAGTATGTCCTGTGACCGACAGGCGGAGTTCAATAAGCGAGTAAGTCCTCTGACCGGTAGACGGAGTTCAGTATGCGAGTAAATTCTGTGATCGAGAGGCGGAATCGAGTAAGCGAATACATTGTTTAATCTACGGTAAAGATTAGCAGTCGAGTTAAGATTTGAAAGCGAAATAGTCGAGATCAGGTCATCACGTAGTGAAGTCGTTGGAGTGAGTCGGCATGGGGATTCGAAAGATACAGTCGATGTTTACGCGATAGAGTCCGAATTGATAACAAAGCTCGACAACGCGAATATTATGGCGATAAAGTATAAACAAAAAGTGTAAAATTAATTTTAAAAGCGATAAATAAAGTGTTGCGGTTATTTTAATTTTGCAGAAAACCAGACTCTTTTTTACTTGAAATCCAGTGACCTCTTGCGCACTTCAATAACTTTACAAATAAAAAAAAATAATACTCATTTTAAATAGATATTTTCCATAGATTTTTATTAGCATAACTTTTTTCCATTTTTATTGGATACTCTCGATATTGTGTCATTTAAAGATCGGTGCTCTCTGAAACACGATCATAAGTATTTTTCTGGTTAAACTATAATAGATTCATTGTTGGTCCGTTTAAATTAAAAAAAACATTAAGCTTGACACATTTGACATTGATAAAGAACATCACAAATCAGTTATTATCATGATCAGCTGTGAAACATGACCACGTTGGTATCGTCCTTAAATAAGCCTTTAATTTCTCTAGAATAATTTATTGTGTATTGTCGGCATGATTTCTCAACCCTTCAATTGCCTCGATTTTTCCACGTTAAATTGTTTGCATATTCTCTTCATTTCAATTTCCCGAAAGTGAATATTTTCTGGTTTCATGTGTCTTGGATCTAATATAAAAATATCTTGTTGAAACTCGACGTTTTCAGGATTTGATTCAGAACAGAGTCTTGAAGTCATCCTATCGACCATATTTTATAAAAAAGTTTTGTTATTAATTAGCACGATCCGTGGATTACGCAACAAAGGGATATTCTTAAATGTCCAATTTTCTCTGGTCTTTGTGGTCAACGAGTTTCTTTCAAGGGACAGTTTTAAAACTTTTCAATTTTCATAGCCGAGTCGATGTAAGAAATTTCCAATCAAACAAATGAAAACCGCAAACGTTATCGAATTTGTAATAAATACAACTACATACATATATAGAAGGATTTAAAACAATCAATATAAGCACATAATTTAAGAAAAACTAGAGGTTCGATGGTCCGGATATATCAGTTCGCCATATGCGCACTCCTTTTTTGACTCAAGTAATTTATTTTTGCTCTTAAACACTGATCTGATTAATTAAAATAGATTCCAGTTATCATTTTGGATACTAGTTTATTTTATTCACCTTCGATTTACTTTAGGTACATACATATTTCCAATGGTATGTAAATGCTTTTACGATGTTATTGCTTGAAAATTTTACTAAATACTTCACACCTTCACTGCGCATAAAGTTTTATTGTTTCGAATGTATAAGATCGGTTGAATTGAAAAGTAGCGTCCAAAATGAATATTGGAATCTGTTTTAATTGATCAGATCAATGTTTTAAAGTAGAAAAAAATTATTGTAATCAAAAAAGGGCTGAGCATTTGGGAAACGTATGTATCCGGACCGACGGACCCCTATTTTTTTGTGGTTTCGTGATTATAACTTCCGTTTCCGGTTAGTCATCATCATCAATGGTACCACAACCCAAATCGGGACTTGGCCTCCTGATTTTCAGGTTCCTTAACATTTTCATTTTTTATTCTGGAAGGGTTGCTAGCTCTTCGCACTTTTTTGTAGATTGAGGTAACCAAGGAATATCCAAGGGAGGAAAAGTCCCAATTTGGGCTGTAGTGCTATTGTAAATTGAAGGAGGCAATAAAGCTGCAAGCCGATCGAGCTTCTTGTATTTTATCTCGCTCTTGTCTCATAATATTATAGATTTTGTCGGATGGTCGAGAAATGATTTGATTCGGACGGAATGCTAAGTATATTCAGTTTCGCTTTTCAATTTCCTGTTCAGAACTCCTATTGGAGTACGGGACAGGAACAGTTCTCTTCCACAAGGTGCGATCCTGAGTATCGGCCTTTAGTTGTCACCAGAAATTATTTATTATATATTATCTTAATGACTATCTTAGTCTGTCCAATTGTACTCTGAATTTCGTTGCACGAGAAGTTTTCTATCCAGAATATCCCTACAAAGTATCGGAAGCATTGGTTCACGATAGTTTGAGGTGTCTTGGCTACCTCCAATGCTTCCTGGCAATATTTTCTAAATGTTCTAAACTTTGATTTCTTATGATATCTTAAAATAATGCAGATTCAACTGGAAAGGAACAAAAAGCAAAATGCATCCTCCGCCCGTATCCCTTCAGTCAAAATCACTCTACAACGGGAATGTCTCCATTTCGATTTGCATATCCGATTAAATCAAGTGATATATCGAAACCACTAAACATCTTTGATAACGTTGCATTAATGACTTTAAAAAATTACGCATTCACCTATAAAATAAAAAAAAGCTATTACACAAGCTTAAAACGCTCACCATCCTCACACCATCAGAATAAAGGAAAGCAAGCAACTTCAACTGCATCAATTTTCTTCGATGAGGTCGTCCTCCAAAAAAAAAAACTTGTACAGCTCCACTTATCCGTTCTCGCTCCATAACAATCTCTAGTTAAGAATTCACCAAATCAACATAATCTTGAGCATTTGAAGCAGCACTCAACATTCTCATTCTCCAAATCCTTGTTGTTTCCATGCGTCAGTCCTTTTTATCAATTTCGTAAGGTTTCATATGCATGCACATAACCCATACACACCAACACGATTATATCCAGGACACTTTCACTTATGTGCCAGCTCCGCGCGTCCTTTCCGCCATCGGACCATCTCACGGGGCTTCCTGTTCGACTTGCCTGATGCCGCGATTCCTACCCCACCAAATGTCCTTGCAACTCGAAACTTTCACTCCACGAAAAACAAAAGTGAATGACAATGAAACGGGAGCTGAAGGAAAGCCGGAAAAACGCAAGCAGGGAAAGTAAAAGCGAAAGAGTGCGCAGCCAATCAATATCAAAATTTCTCTAGAGGAGCCACCACTACATATGTAATTAGGATGAGGAGAAAAATGAAAATTTAAGTATGTGTATGTGTATGTGTAGTGGGAATATATTTTTAAGGTTTGGGGACGGCAGTGTGGGCTGCATACTTTCACTTTTACTTCGAGAACGTCCTTGCCAAGGCGACGTTTTATCGGTTCTTTGGATGTGTGCGTTGAATACTGCACATACAGTCGTAAACTGCTTGGACTTTTGCAGTTTCCGAAAAAAAAAAATTTATTTTCTTTTTCTTATTTTTTTGAGGTGGAGGAAGGGTTGGATGGAAATTGCTCTTGTACTGACGCCATTAAATGTATGGATGGAATTTTTGGGGCTGCCATCCATAATTTTTTCATGGGAATTCCTTTTATAGATTAAGTGGTATTAAGCTTTTCAAGAAATACATATAAAGAGATCAAAGAGTTGGAGTGTTACGCATCTTAGCGATTCTTTTCTTTGTACAAGGGTCAGACAATTAAAATGTCTGATCGTATATGGCGAAACTACTTTCAAAACCTTGATGAGCATTTTCAATGGAATTTTGGGCCGCTTATCTCGAAATGAGTACAACTACAAAGAGGTTCGAAGACGGAAGCAACAGTGGATCCGTCACACTTAGAGTATTAAAACCATCAATGAAGACGTCGGGTTGGTTGACATTTTAGCACGTGGAAGCGATCTGCAGAAAAGGAGGCTATATGAATAATAAAGTCCTGAAGAAAACTAAAGGACGATGCTCAGGATCGGACTATTGCGAGCTCCCCCTACCCACAAACGAGTAAAGCATAGAAATTCGGCGTAACAATTTTCGCAGTCGGTATGGTCGCCATAAGACTCCTTACAGCTGAAATCCCCGATTCCCGAGTCCAATTCTGGTATAAGAACCAGGATAGCGTTCTTCTGAGTTCAATACTTGCGAACTTCATCTACTTTCTGAGTCCAATCCCGGCATAAGAGTCAGGATTGCAAGCTCCCCCTACCCACACACGAGTAACGCACAAAAATTTGGCGTTAAAGTTGGCACAGTCGGTAATGTCGCCATAAAGCTTGTGTTACAACAAATAACACACAAAAGATTGGTGCTGTGAAGCAACTCATAAAAATTTGGCATTAAAGTATCATAAAAGCATAACTGAATTATGGTTGGGCGTTAAGCCCATCTTAATTACATTGTAGTTACAATTTTAGAATTGATAGCTTTCATATGTCCGGAGGAGAAATACTTTTCTTGAATTTTCAATACAAAAATTTGTATGGAAGGTGGTAGAAGGAGTGAAGCGAAGTACATATTTTTTTAAGCAATTATTGCAATTATTAACGGACAAATTCTGGAAAATTTTATGTTTACACATTTTCTAGTTTCAATGAATATCGATTAAATGCATTTACCAAAATTATGCGTTTGTATGGGAGGGGGTAGAAGGAGTATTCGAATCAAAATAAAATTTTTCGACATCAATGATATTTATAATAGTATACTTTTCTCAAAATTTAAAGTTGATAGCTTTGACGGTTTTGAAGAAAACTACTTTAATTAAAATTTCGTGAAATTGGTATGGGAGGGGGTAGAAAGATTGATGTGAAGTTAATTATCTTTCCAAAATTGCAATTATAATAAAACTAATTATGGCAAAAATATGATCCTTTAGCTTTGCTAGTTGCAATGAAAACCGAATAAATGCATTTTTGAAAATTGTGCATTTGTATGGGAGGTGGTAGAAGGAGTAAGAGGATCAGATCAATATTCTTAAAGTCAATAGCTGAAATGGATTGGGAGAAAAAACAATTTCATTAAATTTCGAAATTTGATGAAATTTGTATGGGAGGGGGTAGGAGGAGTGTGTAGATGTGACCCGTTTACGAACTCAAAGTTACTTTTTTCTACAAATGACATATGATAGATTTCAGCGCGATAGGTCAAAGCGTTCGAAAGTTATGTTGTAGATAGACGGTCACTCGAAATCGAGGGTTTTGAACGCCAACAAATATTTCTGTATCATTGGCGACTCTGTGCGAGCATTATTTCTTAGCGTTATGAAGGCAAACACAATATACTTTCAGATTTCATTTTTTTTTTTTTTTAACTTAGGGGGTCACCCCATAATGCTTTGCACAGTTATGTCAGTAGGTATTGGAACAAAAAGAAGAAAAACCATTGAAAAGTTATTAAAAACAGGCTAACAAAAATGGAGAGAGACGAAAGTGACGGTGGACATTGCCCTCGAAGCACTGGAGGCTGTACCTGCTAGGAAACACTTTGGCTGGTAATGTGTTCCAAAGTCTTGACGTTCGAGAAATGAATGACTGCCTAAATTTCACTGTACGAGAAGGCAATAGCTTAACGGTGTACTCGTGCGCGTGTTTAGCTTAACGAGTATCCCGGGGAAAAGTATGGAGTGGAGGGATGAGTGTGCTTAGTTCCGCACTGCATTTACCATGGAAGTAGCGATAGTAAATGCTGAGTACTCCGACATTTCTGCGATGCTCGAGAGAATCGATAGAAGACGTGATGGTCTCGTCTCCAATCAGTCGAAACGCATGTTTTTGAATACGATCGAGCAACGCGAGGTGTGTTTTGGTTGCCCCAGCCCAAACATGCGAGTTGTACTCTAAACGTGGTCTAATGTATGCCTTATAGATGGTTGCAAGGTCGGTCGGCGTGAAATATTTTTTGCACTTTCGAAGAACACCCAGACGTTTAGAGGCGTCGAGAGCAACATCAAAAATATGCTGTGCCCAATTCAGGTGTTCATTAATTTTAACGCCTAGAAGAGTGAAATTATCTGAAGTGCAGAGTTGTGTGCCACCAAAAGCCACATTGTTAGATAGTACTGGAACATCACGCTTAAGGGATAGATAACAGGCCCGTGTTTTGGAAGCGTTGAACTCTACTCTATTTCTTCTGCCCCATTCCAGGATTAAGTTGAGATCTAAGTTAAGCGAACCAAATAACTCCCTGCGATTGGAAGCAATAGAATGCTTGTTTGATTCCGCAGCAGAGTTAAATTCATAGGTGTTATCTAAAGTACTGTCATCTGCAAAACTATGGATTGGATTAAGAGTAGATGACAGAAGGTCATTGATGAAAACTAAGAAAAGATTTGGAGATAAAACAGAGCCTTGAGGGACGCCGGAATCTATTGGGAACGCCATCTAGTACTACTCGTTAGACAGAAAACTCTCAATCTATTGAACAAGGGTAGCAGTAAGACCTATGGCCCTAAGTTTAACTATGAGACATTCGTGTCAAACTCTGTTAAAAGCTTTTGCAATGTCAAGTGCAAGAACTTGAACTTCACCGTGCTTATGTATGCACGAGTTCCAACGTTCTGTCAAGTAGACCAAAAGATCTCCCGTCGACCTTCTAGAACGGAACCCATACTGACGATCATGGATTAGATGGTTATCCTCAAGATATTGTACGATTTTGCGATTGACAGCAGTTTCCATTACTTTCGAAAGCACTGAAGTAATGGCTATAGGGCGGTAGTTGGCGGGTTTCGCTTTGCTTCCTTTGTAGGGAATTGGCTGAACATTCGCAACTTTCTACATACGGGGAAAGCACCCAGAAGAATAGGAAAGGTAGAAAAGATTGCGAAGCGGTTTAGCTAAAGAAGAGGAACACTTTTTAAGGGTAATGGGGGGAATACCGTCTGGACCAGCAGATTTGTGGATATTGAGCTCTTGACGGATCCTAGAAATAAGTCTCGTGCGAAAAAGTAGTCTGGGCAGCGAGAAACCAGAATCATTTACAGAGGGAGGCGATTGATTTGAAGGTGGAAGTCGGGAGTTTCTCGCGAAACTTGCTGCTAGTAAGTTAGCTTTTTCGACAGGATCAATCACGGTACGGTCGCCATCAGCAAGAGGTGGTTTTGAAGAAGAAATGAAATTGTTGTTGACCGTTTTGACGAATGACCAGTAAGATCTTGAGCCTTTAGGGCACTGAAGGATCTTCCGTCGAAGTTTTTGGTCATGCTCAAATTTAACACGCTTGAGTATGGATTTGCAGGCATTTCTTGATGAATTGAAAAGTTCTCTGTTGGCAGGTGTTTTGTTGCCTTTAAAGGTTTGAAATGCTTGTTTCTTGGTCTGAATTGCATCGAGACATTCTTTGTTGAACCAAGAGTCCTTCGACGGCCTGACTCTTTTATGACTGGAAGACATGTAGAGCTTCATACCTTTCAGGATCAAATCTACGAGCTTCATCGCAGTCATTGGAATCAAAGCCCAATTTCCAATTAAAGGCATTAAAGAAGTCATTTAGCGCCCCCAAATTGGCTCTTTTGAAATGCCAAATGTTTCTTCGAGTGCTGCAACTGGAAATCGTGCACGAATCAAGAAATGATCCGTATTTCCAATTGGCGATGGGGATATAACAGAATATTTCTCAGGCTGGCTGGTGAGAAAAAGGTCAAGAAGGTTAGGAAAATTTCCTGCAATATCTGGTAAGCGAGTAGGTTCATCTACCAGTTGTGTTAAACCGTTTATTGAAGCAAAAATCTCAGTATCACGCCCTCCTGGTCCGTGATAGAGGAATGTTTAAGCCAAGCAATGTTATGAACATCGAAATCGCCCGCGATAACGATTTCAGCGTCAGGGTTTGCAGTGTATATAGATTGAATAGATTCAGATAATCCATCCAGCTCCAATAAAAAATTCGCTGCAGTCATGGCTGGGCTTCTATACACATAACAGAAGTATATGACATATCTTTGGATTAATAATTTTACCCAGATGGAGTTAAATTCTGGGTTGGAGCAGTTCCCCAAATAGGGAACTAATTGGAAAGACACATCATCACGGATGTAGAGTGCGACACCCCGTTGGCGAAAAAAAGCTGGAATAAGGTGATAGCCAGGAACAGAATAAAACTGTTCACTTCCCGTTAACACCTTACATTCGCCAAGTGCTAAAATATCCGGTCTTTCGGTTTGAGTGTGGATATACAGTGATAGATAGCCAGAATTCAGACCCCGAACGTTAATCTGAAGTCCATGATCAATGATTCTTCTTTTTCTTGCTTTTGTAGATGACGAATTAAATTTAAAAATTATACAAATGGGTTAGATGCGGAAAGATAAAATAAAGATTGAGCTAATAGCATTTAACACTTAAAAAAAAAAAAAAACTAACAGTTGACACAAAAAAAAAAGAAAATAACGAACAAAATTAAACTATCGAAAAAATATATGGAAATAAATAGAAAATTAATTTGCCTAGCACAATACAAAAAGAAAAAAAAATTCATAGAACAATACTATTAAAAAAGAACAAAATTAAACTATCGAAAAAAAAAATGAAAATAAAGAAATAAATAAGAAAACAATTTGCTTAGGACACTACAAAAAAAAAAAAAAATTTTTCTATGGGACAATACTAAAATCAATATGAGAGAACAAAAAAATAACAATAATGAATCGCTAAGGTATCAGAACAAAAAAAAAACTAGGTACAGCCAACAATACAACGAGAACAAATAAATAAGCTGGCTTGGGGTTGACAGTGATAAAATGCCTTACAGTACAAGGCCTTAGTACAGATAACAACAACACTGCAGACCCCGGAGCGCTAGCGGTCACTTAGCCTGTAATTCGATTATGCTGACGACGGTGCCGTGACCCCTTGATACGCGCACATATTAAAACTTTGAGTTTATTTTAAAACCAATAAATTAATTATAAGATATTAATAAATAAACAATACTACACAAAAGCACAACTATTTTAAAATTAAAAGTTAAAACTATGTAATAAAATTAATCAAATTAAATAGATTCGGCAATGGCAAAAAAACACGTCTGCCATTGCCCACTGTACTCGTCTCTCCAATTAGAGTACAAAAAGGTTGACGTTACGATTAACGCTTAAGAATTCGACCCTGAAGTACGAGGGGAGGTCAAAAATTTCGTAGAATTGCAGGGGAGGGAGTAAAATTAAGCAAGTTATTATTTTTCCCTTTCAATATATTCTCCTTTAAGCCTAACACATTTATCACATCTCTCAAAAAGTTTATTAATTTTTTCTAAAAAAATGTCTTATCAAGGCCTTCAAAATAGACTGAAATCCATCTCTTCATCGTAAATTTTCTTCCTCGAAGTTTTTTCTTCAGTTTTGGGAACAAATAGTAATCGGAACGAGCCAGATCTGGACTATTAGGGGGAGGGTGGTTCAATATTCCGTATTTCTGCTGGGCAGCCTTTGCAATGTGGCTCCGTTGTCATGCAAAAGCAGCGCACCTCGAGTCCACTATCCCCTTCTTTTTCTTTTATGGCACCCTTTAATTATACTCTAGATGAAATCTGAGAGTATTATAAGTTTGCTCTAAAGTTTGTAACGCCAAGAAATAAGGCTCGGAGAAAAAAATGATGAATACAGAAATTAATATTATCACTCAAAAATCTCAAAACCGGATGTCCGTCCGTCCGTCCGTCCGTCCGTCCGTCCGTCCGTCTGTGCGCGCTCTAGCTTGAGAACGCGTTGAGCTAGATAGTTCAAATTTTGTACACGTCGTTTTTGACAAAAAAGTAAGGTCAAGTTCGTGAACGGGCCAAATCGCTCCACCCCTTCTACCCCCTCCCATACAAAATGACACAATTGCGCAATTTGACAATAAACGGATTTGCACGAAAAGTATAAAAGCTATTGGCCTGAAATTTGGAATATGTTACTTTTATGATAATATCAATCTACCGTATGAAAATTATGCGTATCCTCCCCCTCCTTCTACCACCTCCCATACAAACTGTACTTGTCATGAATTACTCTAAGCCAATTTACTCATTGCGTATACAATTTAGAGAGCTGAAATTGTGCACCAAATATTTATTTAAAATTGTTAGTAAGCCCAAAAAAATTTAGACTATTAGCTTCACCCCTTCTACCCCCTCCCATACAAAATGACACAATTTCGTAATTTGACAATAAACGGATTTACTCGAAAAGTATAAAAGCTATTAGTCTGAATTTTCGGATATGTTATTTTCATAGTAATTTTAATCTACAGTAGAAAAATTATTTGCTTCCTTCCTCTCCTTCCACCCCCTCCCATACAAACTACACTTTTTCATGAAATGCTCTAAGACGATTTTCTCAGAACATATAACATTTATTGAGCTCATATTTTGTAATAAATACTTAATTAGTATTAGCACTAAGATCAGAAAAAAATATTTGATTACCTTCACTGCTTCTACCCCCTCCCATACAATATGACACAGTTTCACAACTTCACAAAAAATCGATTTTCTTGAAAAGTATAAATGGCACTAGTCTGAAATTTCAGGGATGTCAATTTTACAATATTCCTAGTTATTTCTGACAAAAATCACTCTAATCGCCCCACTCTTTCTACCACCTCCCATACAAACTGCACATTTTCACTAAATCTAACTCACTAATTTTTTCAGTTCCCATTCAATTTTTGGAGTAAGCATTTTGTACAAAACATTTTTATAGCTACTTTAGCATGATGGGGAAAAATTAGTTCAATGCTGTCATCCCTTCTAATACTTCCCATGCGAAATTTCTTGGGATCACAAAAAATTCTATTTCATCTAGAGTATCGTAAGATTGCGCTTTACGCGCAATCGTAGCCCTGTTATGTTTTTTATAGCAGGTTGGCATAGTATCCCCCTGTGATATTTTGTTCATTTTCTTTATAGTCGATCATCAAAACCCCCTCTGAATACCAAAAAATAGTTGCCATGATTTTTCCGGCGGATTGTGAGACCTTGAACTTTTTTGGGGGTGAAGCGTTTTTACGGAGCCAGATTTGATTGAAGCTCATAATGAGGAACCCGAGCTTAGTCTTCAGCAACAATCTGGGTCGAAATTTCATCCCTGTTCTTTCCTACAGAGATCCAAAAACTCGAGTGAACTATGAACCACTGGAAGCATTTTCCGTACCCATCTTGCGCTGACTTTAGACATGCCGAGATGATCGTAGAGGATATTCAAAACGAGCATCTTCGGGAAAAAAGTTTCCTCATTTTTTCGACGATTTTTTGAGAAGTGGCCTAGATTGGCCGGCCCTAGTGTTTATCATCTTCAATTGACTCTCTGCCTTGCCTGAATAAATTTTGCCAACTATAAGTTATCGTTTTTCTAGGGCAATAGTTCCCGTAAACAGATTTCTTCTAGAATGATTTGTGCGTTTTCTTTGCTTGGTAAGGAACTTTGCATGAACCCAATTTTGCCCATAGTTAGCGTTTGACTTGTTGACTTGTTGATTTGTCGATAACTAAAACGTTAGTGATTCGATTTGATAGAAACTTTGTATTTATACCCCTGTATTGAGTGTTGAAATACTCCAGGTAAAAATAATTCTCCTTCTGTTGTCCATCCCCTTCAATCCGCGAAATTTTTGACCACAATTCGTATCTTCTTGAATCACTTTTTTATACTTTAGATGAAATCTGAGAGAATGTTGTGTTTGTCTCACCGTTTAAAACGCTAAGAAATAACGCTCGCACAGAGCCGTCAAGGGAACAGAAATATTTGTTGTCGCTCAAAAACCTCGATTCCGAGTGACCGTTTGTCTGTCTGTGCGTCTCTCTACAGCACAACTCTCAAAAGCTTGGAGCTATAGTGCTAAAAAATTTTGAGTGTGCCATTTTTAGCAAAAAATTAACTTCAAGCTCGTGAATGGGCTACATCCGCCCACTCCTTCTATCCTCTCCTCCATTCTAATTTCATGAAATTTCGAAATATTAAGAAATTGATTTTCCTTTGAAACTATTTAAGCTATCGACTTGAAATTTGGATCAAAGTATTATGATATAGATGTCATTAATACCACGGAATATTGATCCGATTTCCTCACTCCTTCTACCCTCTCCCATACAAATGGACAATTTTGAAAAATAAGTATTTTCGATTTTCATTGAAACTAGTAAAGCTGAAAAGACGAAATTTTGCCAAAATTAATTCTACTATAATTGCAATTAGTTTTAAAAAGAATTACCAACTTCACCTCACTCCTTCTATCCCCTCCCATACAAATTTGACGAAATTTTGGTATTTAAATTAAATTATTTTTCTTCGAAGCTTTTAAAGCTATCAACTTGATATTTCGTATGAAGTATAAGAATAGAAATATCAATAACGGAAAAAAAATTGTTTTGATCCTTACACTCCTTCTACCCCCTCCCATACAAAATGTATAATTTTTGTTAAATGCATTATATCGATTTCCATTAAAACTAGAAAAATTTCATACTTGAAATTTTGCCAGAATTTGTTTTTTAATAGTTGCAATAAATGCTAGAAAAAATTATCAGCTCCGCTTCACTCCTTCTACACCCTCCCATATAAATATCTGTATTAAAAATTCAAGAAAAGCATTTCTCCTTCGAATATATGAGAGCTATCGACTTTGAAATTGAATCAAAGCATGGTGATAAGGATGACGAAAAGCAGTTTTAAAATCATCTAAAACGCTCCACTTCCTCTGCCACCTCTCATACAAATGCCCCAATTTCAGGAAACCATATCCAATTTTTTTGAAAATAATGAAAACTGAAAACTTTAAATTCAGTAAAAAACATTTTGCATATCATGTTCGGTGTCATATGCGAAAAATATAAACCTCCCCGTCTACTTCTACCACCTCCCATTCAAAAGTCTCTATTCACTATTCAAAAGAATTTGAGATGACATATTTTCCGGTATATTAAAGTCATTCCCATTTCATCTAGAGGATCATATGATTGGGCTTTACGCCCAATCCTAATTCTGTTATGTTTTTTAATTACGGTGGTATCCCTCTGGATTCAGCTCTATCTGCAGCTTTTTTTCAATATTCATTAATGACTAATGACCTACTTTTATTTACAAGAGTGTAGTATAATTAGTAGCGTGTTGGTCTACAATGCGAACGTCGTGAGTTCAAATCCCGGTTGACTTACATATTGTTGCGAGCTAGAGTTTCGCCGGGATTTCAAGAAAAACACAATTCGTTTGAAAATAAAGGATAATTTATTTATTCGCACGTTTCACTTTAATTCGCACTTTTAATTTAATTTTCTCTATAACTTAATTAGCACTATCTGGCAAAACCGACGATATTTCGCTTTCTATCGCTTGCACTACCGTGCTTTAATACCTTCCCTAGTTCTCGTCAGATGTCGTTGGGACTATTCGGGAGAATTCTGGAGTATACTGTTGGGTGTGCGTCTATACTAGAATGTTCCGGAACTTTGTTTATGGCTTTTTACATGTTGCGGGACTTTTCTGGATTTTTCTGGGAACATCAAAATTTCGTGGTTGCCAGATTTATAGCGTTACCCTCTCTTTAGTCCCTGTTCGTCCCGAACAGAGACGTTCACTTCCTCAATGGCACCATGGTACTTTGTTAGTCGGTCGAGATGTACCATTTTCATTTTAGTACGGGGTTTTCGCTTATTCCATCCATCCTTAGGTTCGGTTGTTATCCTCTGGATGGTTTTTCTGGCTTCTCTTTCCTTCTCACGTTCGCGTCCTTTCTCCATGTTCTTTTCGCGCTCCTTCTCCTCCTTAGCAGCACGTTTACTTTCCGTTTCACGTTCCGCATTCTTCCTTTCGCGATCTTCTCGATCACATCGCTTCTCATGTTCGGCCTTGTCACGATTATTTACATGAAGTATTTGACCGTCACGACTTCTACCCGTTCGTTCGCGATCCTTATTCGAATGTCTATCTTTGCTTCCATGATATTTCCCGATGTATTGTTCTTATTGCAATCGATCTTGCCGACTCGGAGTTTTCGACAGACTCCGGCGTCTTTTATCAAAGCCGTGTGTAAGATTTGAACTCTGACGACTAGTTCTTGACCAAGATCTACCTGTCCGATCTCTATCTTCGCGTTGTTTAGCAGCGCAGCCGGAACAATAGTTGGTCGCTTTTCGGCAGTTGAGTCTCAAGTGTCCTGCCTGTCCACAATTCCAGCATCGGGGGCACCAGATCCTTCGCTCGGCTTGGTGTATTCTGCCCTCTGACACACACACTCTTCTACTATTTCTCGGACTCGATAGTTACTCCGCGAGCTTTGCTTGGCAGCTTCGAACGTCAGCCCATATACTAAGGCTTCGCCAATCGTTTTCTTACCTGCCAATTTCAACGCCTGTTGCAGCTCTCTGTTCAATACAGATTGTTAAAAGCGAAAACAGCTGTATCGTTGCGTTGCTCTGTTTGCGCATTGGGCAGCGATAACAGTGTGAGTCGTTCAATATCGCGGGCCAGCTCTTGAAGTGTTTCACCGTTCTTCTGGGTTCGGTTGTACAGCTGTATTTTGTAGATCTCTCGTATGTGGTCACTGCCGTAATGAAGATCCAATGTCTGGACTAACGTTGAAAAGTCTTGTTGTTGCTCCTGCGGAATCGTTTGGAGGATCTCTGCTGGTGGACCTCTTAGCGCCAATATAAGAGCCGTTCCAAATCATTCCAATGATTGCTTCTTGCGGCAGCCTCAAATTGGATCTTATAAATCGCCCATGGTGTTTGTCCATCGAAGATTGGAGCTTCGAAACCCTTGTGCGTAACGTGTTCTGCCTTGATGACTCCAGTCGCTTTCACGTTATCGAAGTCCCTTTTTAGGCGTTCGACTTCTTCATCGAAGATTCGAAGTTTCTTCTCTACGTTTTCTTCTATTGCCTTACCCATGGTGTCTATTTTATTATTTTGCAGCTCCAATTTTTGGTTGAAGTTCTTTGAGGTCTGATCTAATTTCTGATTAATATCCGCCGATTGTTGCTCTAGTTTCTGATTAATGTCCGCAGATTGTTGCTCCAATTTCTGATTAATGTCCGTAGATTGTTGATCTAATTTCTGATTCATGTCCGTTGTCACAGCTGATTGTTGTTTAATGTCCACTGATTGTTGATCTAATTTGTTCATCATTTGTTGCATTAACTGTGTCAGAGCATCCGATGTACCAGAACACTCCTCTTCACGAACTTGTTTGGTTTGGAACTCAAAACTATCTGCATCCTCACCCTCAGCCTCAAGTGTCTTGATCATACGGCTGACGAGTTCAGACTTTCTCCCTGTCGTAGATAACTCGCGTCTACTGAGCTCTTCCTTCAGCTCCGTTAATTTTAAGTCCTTTAGATAACGCGGTATTTTCACTACCGATTATTTCAAGTTTTTCCGCGATTCGAATTCACTTAAATTTACGTCACTGCTCACTAAATCACTCGAGAATATTCGATTTCACAAAATTCTCGCTGTCCGTTCGAGAATTTTAATTTCCGCGATTTTACTTCGCTAGTTAAAGTCACTGTTCACTAGAGCACTCGAGAATATTCGATTTCACAAAATTCTCACTGTCTGACTGACTGACTCCTCGCTGAGAGCTACCGTGCTTTTATACCTTCCCTAGTTCTCGTCAGATGTCGTTGGGACTATTCGGGAGAATTCTGGAGTATACTGTTGGGTGTGCGTCTATACTAGAATGTTCCGGAACTTTGTTTATGGCTTTTTACATGTTGAGGGACTTTTCTGGATTTTTCTGGGAACATCAAAATTTCGTGGTTGCCAGATTTATAACAATATATTACACACTGTCTGCGTGAATATATCTGAGTAACTTAAATCTACGGAAATGAAAATTCGTGCATGGAAGCTAGCAAACGTTCCACAATAACAAATGAAGCCATTGAGAAACCTGCAAGTTAGGAGCCTAAGGCCCGATTTGAGTTGAAGTGCCATTGAAAATGACGATTAATGACCTATTTCATTCACATCTAATGTAATTCCCAGTTTTGCGACAACACTTTTGCCTTCTTCTACCATTTTATGACTTTCTTCACGGACCGATCTTCCAACTTTGAAGTAGAACGTAGGAATATTGGACCATTGAATAAGGTCCTCTCACATTTTCTTGAGTGAAAGAAGAAGAATATTTTGACTATGTCCGAAAATGTTCTCTCAAGCGATATCAAGATATGGAGTCGGTAACTTTTGGCAAATGGAAAATCCTTGAAATCACTGTCTCCGAAAATGGAATGATTCATAATTTCAATTGCAATGTTCGGGTATACTGAATTGATAACCATTTCCATAAATTTCCTTTATTAAAACCCTACTTAAATTAAACTTCCATCTTTGGACAGAAGCTGCTAAAACCTCACTCGCATTACACTAGACCAAAAAAAAATATAGATGAACCTGAAGTCTCCTCAACTCCGGGACCCTTTGAACACAGACGTAACGTCATCTGCTTCATCCATTTTTAATAATATAGAAAATTATTCTCCGGAAATTTTCGAAATCTTGCCTCCTTGATTTTTCTACTCTCGCAATATCTCTATTGCACGAGCTTTTGGGTTTAATTATTTTAAAAATTCTATCAAAATATTCAATTACTATTTGAAATTTTCGATCAACGCAATGTTTAAGATTCTTCTTTTTCAATGGCACTACAGCCCGAATTGGGCTTTGGCCTCCTGACCTTCAGGTTCCTTAACATTTATTTGTTATTATGGAAGGGTTTTTAAGCCTTCGTATATTCATCTATCCACGAATTTATGATTTTCGCAGATGGAGGTGGCTCAGATATACCCATGCGATTAGTGTGGTTGAATTATACGTCGACTGGGATTTGAACTCACAACATTCGCATTGCAGGCCAACACGCTACCCATAGGCTACAACGACGTTTAGGCTCCTGGGTAGCATATTGGTCTACAATTCAGGTCGGAAGGGCATTTGAAGAATAAGATTGGAAATCCGTAAATTTGTATCTATCTCATTACACTCATTATTCTTTCCACCCTTACCATATCTTTTCCATTGTATATCAATTCATTAGTTCCATACAAATTTTCCCGAGTTCCATAAAACAGTTGTTGTAACTTTTCTATTTATAAAATAAGAGTTTTCTTTTTTTTTTCCCCGAAGC
This sequence comes from Chorisops tibialis, assembly GCA_963669355.1. Lineage (NCBI taxonomy): Eukaryota > Metazoa > Arthropoda > Insecta > Diptera > Stratiomyidae > Chorisops > Chorisops tibialis. The sequence goes on from OY770262.1 coordinate 294,585,393, forward strand.
TTATGATCTGTTTACAACTCAATTAGACCAAAAGCCTAAAATCATTAAAATTTAAATAATTTCGACCATCCATTATCCTGAAATTAAAAAAAAAACCCCGTGCTATTGAACTCAACCTTGAAAATTTCCTATATATTTTCCTCCCATAATTTTTTAATCAATGTGCTTCCAACCACCCAAATCCGTTCTAATGTCTCCAACAAATTTGTAAGCAAGCTCTTTTCGAATACCTGCAATTACTGGAGCGTTTATTGCTCAGTATTTTGTATGCTATAGCCCCCTTCCCCAAACAGTACAACCCGCTCGAACTTAACTCCCACTAACAACACACTGCTGCCTCATACTAACTAATAACCTCTCATTAAAGTTGTTTCCTCTGTTCGTAACGGCAGTAAGGCCTCTGGGCAAACTACTTCCCAAAAAGCGAAAGTTTAGCACGCACCAGCATTTTCAAAATAAGGACGAACTATAGTGAAAAGGTTTCGTGGCGAAATGCGAGGGGGGAGTGGGAGAGGAGCTCGGAGAACCATTTTCAAGTGACAAGACTCTAACCCGGAGGTATCGGTAGAAAAAGCGCACACAAAGCAAAAACCCGTGGCGTTGGAAATGGGCGAAGGGGAGGGCGGGGGTGTGAAAGCACTAGACCTCCTTTTCTCGGGCGGCACGAAACGAACGAAACGCACGCAGAGCGAAACTAAAACGCAAAGTTCCCGTTTCTCGTGCTCCACTTCACACGCATATTAATTTTATGGATTTTCTATTTAAAATCGTCCTGCCACCCCGCGCTAGATGTTTTCGTCGCATGTCTCTTGCAGCGATGCTACTGCTCCTGTTTCCTTTCGAGAGATGAAGTCCTGGCTCTTAGGGTGCTCGAAAATTTTCATGGGGAGCCTTAAAGAATGCAAGCACTTCCGTGTGCTAATAGATACGCTGTGCACACGCCTTTATTTTAAGATAGATAGCAATTAGTACTTCTCTGCGCTGCCAGAAGATGGCCATACATAGGAGGTCCGTGGCCCGGTTAAAGCGTGCAATTCGGTAGAAACCAGTGCACTTGCAATAGCGAAGGAAAGAGCGCTCACTGTATCACATTATGTGGATTATGTTGGATCAGCACATTTGCCATCGAGAATATCTTAATTTCACTGTCTTACTTCTGATGGGATTGACGGATTTCTTGCATGCTGCGAGGTTGCATCTCATCATGCGCGATTTACGAGAAAGAAATTATTTTATTGAACATGTAGTGTTACCAGATTTAGAAAAAAAATTATAAATTTAAACTCTGTCGATTCGAACTATTCCGTTAACTTGCCAACAGGACTAAATAAGTTTAGCATTCAAATCAAGTGTCGAAAAAAAGAATTAATTATAATCTAGAAATCTTGTTATATAGTTGTACTACGTGGAAAGCGAACGTTCGACTTACCAAGAAACTGCTAACTTCGTGAACCAATGTGTCCGATGCATTTTAGGAATATTCTGGCCAGAAGTGATCTCCAACGACGAACTTTGGAGTACAACTGGACAAACTAAAATAGGCAAAGATTCTAAGGCGGAAGTGGCAGTGGATCGGTCTCACTTTGAGGAAAACAGAGCGAAACATCGCCAAGTAAGCTTTTTTTTACAGAATGGCCTGTGTTATAGGATTTTCGGCCTTTATGTGCACTGCACAAACATAATCATGGAGGAAAGGAATGAGATTGGGAAGGTAGGTGAAGGGGAAATGAGAATTTCCGTAATGAGTGGAGAAGCTGGTATATTTTTCAATTGTACTGGCTACTACTAACAAATATTTGCAGATGCTATGGGGGACTGAATGATAGAAAGCGAAAAGAAACCATCTACTGAATAAACAGACCCTCTTGAAGTGGAACTGTTTCACATTTACACCGTTTGTCCATTTTATTTCGAATAATTTTTCATCGCCAGTAGCAACTGAAAATTCGTGCTTAATAAAATCACACTGTCTGGAGTGAGAATCGAACCCACGACCTATTGACTATGAAGCAAGCATGCTGCCCACTACGCCACGGAAGCCTCAAGCTCTGGATTATAATCCTCAAGGAAGTTTGATACGAAATGGACGCTAAAATTTAAATAATTCACCAGAGTGAAAGAATAGTTTTCTTTTATTCCTTTAATTTCCCATGTAAGCTTAATTTTTCCCATGCATAATATTTTTTTCTCTTTATCTTATATTATTTTCCTTTTTTCTTTTTGTCTTATGAATTTCTTTCTTCCTTCATCCGTACATGGATCATTGCCATTTTGGTTTTTTGTCTTTACTCTTCTTAATTGTTGCATTTTTGTAAGATATTTTTTTTTGTTAAGTAACGCCATCTCAGTGGCGTGGTGTCCATTGATGCAAGGGAATCATTGCTTCCCTTAAATTTTGCCTTTTATTGAGTCTAGAAATACTAAATTCAAATCGAAACAAATATCAAACATTATTTAAAAAAAAATTTCGACAAAAGCTCGCATTATTTTCGTCCATCACTATAAACAAAACGTGCACAAAACAGCTTGTTTTCTGACGCTTTTGCTGAACGACGAAAACCCAAGGCCTTTCATAGGCAACAATCGCTCTGAGATGCGCAATTTAAATAATGCATACACCGGACTGCCGGCTAGTACGTGGCAAAAATTTTACCGCTTGACTCGATCAAATTCGACTTCTATAGGAAGGAGAGATGCGTCGCGGCATTTGCTTTCAGAGCTTTCAGTCGCAAGTCATCGCATTCCTTCGTTCTAAGTATTGCCAATATGGAAATTTCCTTACTGATCAAAAAATTATCAGGAAGAAAAATGTGAAAGAGTAAATCTGGCAATATTGCCTATATATGTAGTGCTTTGAGGGGCAAACAAATCGGATTAAGCTTTTGCAAATTGAGCGATATCTTTTTGTACGGCCTTACCTTTTCGATTATGTAAAAAAAATATAAGTTCAAAAGAAATAAAGCCTATGTTAACTTTTTAACATTTTTAAAGTTTATTTTTGGCAAGAGCCTTGAAGGGCCTTTCAAAGAAAAATGTCACTTTAAAATTTCTTCAAATTTCGGCGTGTTATCACCCTAGTCAATATACATAAGATCATATGTTGGCAGAGGAATGTTCAAATTCCTGTTAAGACCCCCTAAAGGGGCATAGGACAGAAACAACTCTCTTCCACAAGGCACGATCCTGCGCATCGGCTTTAAGCTGTTGCCAGGACTTGTTTATTCCTCTGGCCTCCTGCTCAACTGCTCGCTTCCATGTGTTACATGGTCGACCAACCCGACGTCTTCCTTGAGGGTTATAATCCAGAGCCTGTTTTGCGATGTTTTGCTCTGGTTTCCTCAAAGTATGACCGATCCACTGCCACTTTCGCCGTTGAATCTCAATACCTATTTTAGTCTGGCGAGTTGTACTCCAAAGTTCGTCGTTGGAGATCACTTCTGGCCAGAATATTCCTAAAATGCGTCGGAGGCATTGGTTTACGAAAGTCTGTAGTTTCTTGGTAACTCGAACGGTCACTTTCCACGTAGTACAACCATATAACAACACGGATTTGACGCATGCGTCAAAAACTCGCAGCTTCATGCGAAGGGAGATCTCTCTTAACCTCCAGAAAGGGGAAAGGATACCGAAGGCCTGACGAGCTTTATTTAGCTGAGCCTCAACATCCTTTTCGGCTCCGCCGTCCATGCTGACAATGCTTCCGAGATAGCAAAAATCTTGCACCTCTTCCACATCCTGTCCATTAAGAACAATCGGTGTGCTTGCGTTCGAACCCATGTGCATGTACTTGGTTTTACGCACATTTATTTTCAGTCCCGCCTCTTTGCATTTAGAATGCAACGAGCGAACATTTGACTCTAAGTCCGAACGGGTATGTGCAAGCAAACACACGTCATCAGCATAATCAAGGTGACTTAAGATGTTAAATAGTCTCCATTGAAGACCTTTACCTTCCCCACCTTCCAGTGCAGCTTTCAAGATGTCATTTATTACCACCAGAAACAGGGCTGGTGATAATATGCAGCCTTGTCTGACACCCGTTCGCACAGGAAAGCTCTCGGACAGCTCTCCTCTATGCAAGACGCGACACCTTGCATCTTCGTAGGATTCTTTAATCATAGCTATGACCTTATCTGGAATACCTCTCCTACGCAAAGCATTCCATATGTAATCTCGCTTAACGCTGTCGAAAGCCTTCTCGAAGTCCACAAACATGAGATGTAGTGGCGAACCCATTTCAGCTGACTGCTCTAATATTATCCGTAGGGTATTTGTGTGGTCGGTACAAGACGACCCTTTACGGAATCCAGCCTGATAAACTTCGAGAGTGCTCTCGACGACATTTTAGTGAATGCGTTTATAATATCTTTTATACAATATGACGAACTCTTAATTCACTAAATTATATATTATATTAAGTTATATCAATTGGTTAATATTTAATTATATTTATTATATAACTCTTAATTATTGTTTATATTACATAAAATATTTATTATTATTTATACAAATAACATTATTTATTATTATAATTTATTGACTATATTATTTATCACACTATTTAATATTTTAACAACACATTAGTAATATACATATATTTTACAACAACATTTCACTATTCATAATTATTTATCTGATTTTTTAATTAATTTTTTAAGACAGATATTTATTAATCTTTTTAGCAACTCGCTTTTATCAAATCCGTTTTTCAACTAACTTGTTTTTTACAATTTTGTCATTAAAAACTAATATGATTATTTTTATATTTTTTGCGATCTATTCATTTATCAAAAGTAAAGTAGCGCTATTAAAGTAAGTTTCTACGATTTACTTAATTTATAAAAAGTAAAGTAGTGATAGTAAAGTAGGCACTACATACCCCCTTCCTAGAGAAGATCTTTGATCTTTTCGATATTATATACATTTAAGAATAAACAAAAAAGGAAAGGAATGTCTGTGGTACGCATTTTTGTATTTAATTGACAAAGGAAACTTTCTTTTTAACTCTTGACGAGTTTGTTGCTTCGGAAGAACTAATGAAGCAAGGCTTAAGACGATCAATTGATACTGAAGTCGGTTTGTCTTTAATCTTAATGACGAAAAACTTGTTGTTTCTCTGAATGACTTCAAAAGGGCCTTCATATGGAGTTTGAAGAGAGGTGCGAACCTTGTCTGTTCTCAGAAAAACATGGGTACATGTTTTGAGATCTTCAAAAACAAAAGGAGTTTCCAAACTATGTCTTGATGGAGGGCGAGGGCTTGATTTGTTGATCCGATCACGAAGAGTTTCAACAAAATCACTTCCAGACATTGTATTCGATTTGTTCTTGTGTTGAACAAAATCGTAAGGAAGTCTAATATTCTGACCGTAAAGTAATTCGGCGGGGGTCGCGTTGGCATCATCTCGAATTACTGTTCGTAAACCGAGAAGTGTAAAAGGAAGTGCATCTGACCAACTTTCGTTTGTTTTGCATTTCAAAGTTTCTTTAAAAACTCTGTGCCATCTTTCTAACATGCCGTTTGCTTTAGGATTGTATGCAGTAGTTCTGCAGTGTTTAAATCCTATCATTTTTCCTAATTCGTGAAATAATCGAGATTCGAATTGAGGACCTTGATCCGTAATAATAGAAACTGGCGTTCCGTAACGTGGAATATATTCTTTGAATAAAGTAGATGCAACAGTTTCTGCACGAATATCTGTAAGGGGATAAGCTTCGGGCCATCTGGTGAAACGATCCAAAACTGTAAGGCAGTACCTGAAACCGTTCGAAGTTGGCAAAGGACCAACCAGATCAATATGAATTGTTTCAAATTTGCTTGAAACTGGTTTGAAATCTCCTAAAGGACTTGTGACGTGTCGAGAGATTTTTGCTTTTTGACATGCAAAACATTCCTTAGTCCATTTACGACAATCTTTATTGATTGAGGGCCAAATGAATCTTTGTCGCATAAGTTTAACAGTAGCCTTAATTCCTGGATGCGATAAATCGTGAACAGTACGAAAAACGCGAGTTCGTAAATTTAAAGGAATGTAAGGTCTAAGTTTATGCAAGGAATTGTCACACCAAAGAGGATTGATGGTACCTTCAATAATAACCGGAATGATTTTTAAACTGGGTAAATTTTTAGCTTTATTCAATTCAGAATCAATTATTTGAGCATCAGCAATTTCGCAGTAGTCAATAGTTGTCGGAAGGTTTAATGTTTCAATTCTCGATAAAGCATCAGCGACAACATTGTTTTGACCAGAAACATGACGAATATCTGATGTAAATTGACTGATGAAATCCAAATGTCTGAGCTGACGTGGCGAAGCTTTTTCAGGATTTTGTTTAAGAGCGAAAATTAACGGCTTATGATCCGTAAACAAAATAAAATCTCTGCCTTCCAGCATAAATTTAAAATGTTTAATGGCAATATAAGCCGCTAGAAGCTCTCGATCATATGCACTATAATTTTTTTGAGATGAAGAAAGTTTCTTCGAGAAAAAGGCTAGTGGTTGCCAGTCATTTCCATATCGTTGTTGAAGAACGGCTCCTAAAGCTGTATCTGAAGCGTCCACTGCTAATGAAAGAGATGAAGAAGTGGAGGGAAAAGCTAAAGTTGTAGCTTGAGCGAGTTGCTTTTTGCAACGCTCAAACGCTTCAATTGATGTAACCGACCAAACCAATTCTGTTTTATCATTCTTTTTCTTGCTACCAATAGTGAAGCTGTCAAGAATTGACTGTGCTTCGGCAGCGTGAGGAATAAATCGGCGATAAAAATTAATCATTCCTAAAAATCGTCGCATATCTTTTACTGTAGATGGACGTGTATAAGCTAATATAGCTTCGACTCGTGAAGCGATTGGTTTGATTCCATTTTTGTCAATCGAATGACCGAGGAAATCGACCGAAGATTTAAAGAACGAGCATTTAGTTTGATTAATTACCAAATTATGAGAGTTAAGTCGTTCAAACAATTTCTCTAAATGATTGAAATGATCACTTTCTGATTTAGAAGCTACCAAAATGTCATCGATATAGACAAAACAAAAATCAAAATCATTTAAAATTGAGAAAATGAATCTTTGAAAAGTTTGTGCTGCATTGCGAAGACCAAAAGTCATCCGCACAAACTCGTAAAGTCCGAAAGGTGTCGTAATGGCTGTTTTCGGAATATCATCCTCATTAATGGGAATTTGATGATAAGCTCTTTCTAAGTCAACAGTTGAAAAAAATGTACATCCTTCCAACTGTTGACAGAAGTCCTGAATATGAGGAATAGGATAAGTGTCAGGAGTAGTGATAGCGTTTAAAGATCTATAATCACCACAAGGCCTCCAACTACCATCCTTCTTCTTCACCATGTGAAGCGGTGATGCCCATGGACTGTCGGAGGGTCTACAGATACCACGTTCAATCATTAGATTGAATTCGGCCTTAGCTGCTCTAAGCTTTACCGGATCTAGACGACGAGGTCTGGCAAAGATTGGACGACCTTTAGTAACGATAAAGTGTCGCACTGTGCTCGACTCTATGAAACTATAATTTAAGGTGCGTCGTAATCCTTCGAATTTAGATAATAACAACTCAACTTTTGGATTTAAAGGTGTAGTTGACAAAACAGCGAGATTTGAAGATGGTCCATTAACCAAGGAACCAGTTACTGAACTAATTTGTGATAGTGGATCGATAATACATTTACGTCGGATATCCACGATTAAACCGAAATGTTTAAGAAAATCTGCACCAAGAATGGGTTTATCAACATCGGCTATAATAAATTTCCAATTAAATACTCTTCTTAATTGGAGAGAGATATCTAAAAATTTAAATCCGAAAGTTTTGATATTAGAAGAATTGGCGGCTGTGAGTACGATAGATTTATCACAAACCCTGTTTTCCTTTGGATTAACCGGAAGAACAGAGATGTCAGCTCCAGTATCAATTAAAAAACTAAACTTGGATAAATTGTCTAAAATGAATAGGCGACTTGATGATGATGGTTTGTTGTCGAACATCGCCACTTCAGACAACTTTTTCAGTTTTTTGGATTGTTGAACGAACAAGGTTTGCGACATTTAGTTGCATTAGTTCCAAATTTTTTATGATAGTAACAGAAATTCGAATTTGGTATTGAATTATCGCGATAGTTACTAAAAGAACGTGAATTACTTCTAGAACGTGATCGATTCCTTCTATAAAATTGGTTTTGTTTCAGAGTCAATAATTCAATCTGTTTCGTTAACAGGGACATCTGATGAATGATTGAACTTTCAAAACTAAATCGATCAGTTCTAATTTCATTAACTTTTAGTTGTGAGATATTTGAAACGTCCCAATTGAAATTAGGATTAGTTTCAATAACTCGATCTGCAAGAATGCTTAATTCGTCGAGTGAAACATTCGCTACTGCTAAAATCGATTGTGCATTAGGTGGTAATTTTTGAAGCCAAAGCTTCTTTAAAAGAGGTTCTCCAACAGAAGACCCAGCTAACGCCTTCATCTTACTTAAAAGATGAGATGGTTTATCGTCTCCAAGATCAAGACCGTTAATTAATTTCTGAAGTTTATGATCTTCCGATTCACCAAATCTAGAAATAACAGCCAATTTCAAATCCGAATAAGGTGTGGTAGAGGATAAATTCTCAATAATGTCCAACACCTTATCGCATTCTTCCTGAGTCAACATACTCAATGCATAGCTAAATTTCGTTGCTTCTGACGAAATATTAACTGACCGGAATTGTACCTCGAGAGCTTGAAACCAAGCAGTCGGATTTCGTCTCCATAAACAGACCTTTTGAATTGCAATAGTCGCAATGTTGTTTGAATCACCTAACCCTAAAAAAGGATTAGCTAGCAACGATTCATCTCGTGGTGAAGGAGGTAAGGTTTCAAAATTATTATAGTTCGACATGACGCAACTAATATTAAAATCAATAAATCGCAAAAAATTTAAAATTTACAAAATGAAAAATTAATATTAAAATTTAAATAATAAAGATTAATATTTAAATAATAGATTAAAATTTACTCAATTTTTGTATTTTCTTTCTTCCAAAAAATAATTTGATAAATTTCTTATGCCGCTGGTAGTTTTCAAAGTTGGATGAGAATTGTTTTAATTTTCTATTTACAATTTTCCTGTTGCTGCTATTGTTGTGCTTGCTGTTGTTATTATTGCTGATGTTTCTATTTTCGCTGTTACCGTTGATGTTGTTGTCGTTGCTGCTGTTGTTGTGCGATATTTATGGTGAATTGTTGTTTGTCTGGTTTGCATGTTCACCATATTTATAGTTGGTTGTTGGGGTCACCATTATTTAGTGAATGCGTTTATAATATCTTTTATACAATATGACGAACTCTTAATTCACTAAATTATATATTATATTAAGTTATATCAATTGGTTAATATTTAATTATATTTATTATATAACTCTTAATTATTGTTTATATTACATAAAATATTTATTATTATTTATACAAATAACATTATTTATTATTATAATTTATTGACTATATTATTTATCACACTATTTAATATTTTAACAACACATTAGTAATATACATATATTTTACAACAACATTTCACTATTCATAATTATTTATCTGATTTTTTAATTAATTTTTTAAGACAGATATTTATTAATCTTTTTAGCAACTCGCTTTTATCAAATCCGTTTTTCAACTAACTTGTTTTTTACAATTTTGTCATTAAAAACTAATATGATTATTTTTATATTTTTTGCGATCTATTCATTTATCAAAAGTAAAGTAGCGCTATTAAAGTAAGTTTCTACGATTTACTTAATTTATAAAAAGTAAAGTAGTGATAGTAAAGTAGGCACTACAACATCACTAATCCTATTGAGAATTACCTTAGCCATAATTTTTGATACGGCAGTAAGTAGACATATACCACGCCAATTGCCACAATCCCGAAGGTCGCCCTTCTTCGGAATTTTCACAATGACGCCCTCCTTCCATTCAGTCGGATATCTTCCATCATTCCACACCTTATTGAAGAGTGGGAGGAGTATATCGGCTGTTATTTCCGGGTCCGCTTTGAGGAGTTCGGTTGGTAGTCCGTCTATACCTGGAGCTTTCCTTCCCGCCATTGACCGAATGGCGGAAACTATCTCTTCCTTATCTGGGGGATCGTCCCTAATAGAGGATTGTTGCGGTTGGATGTTTGGAAGTTGTTCTGTTTCCGGAATATCTTCATCTGACAAGATGTTTAAAATATCAGAGAAGTATTCCTTCCATCGTCGCAACTGGTGTTCACTCATATTAAGGAGAGTTCCGTTGACATCTCTCACCAGGTGGTTGGCGGTGAAATTCCTGTTCGTCAACTGTTTCATGATTTTAAATAGTGAACCCATATCCCCAAGGTAAGCCGCAGATTCTGCCTTGTTTGCCAGATCTTCAATGGCCTTTCTCTTGTCGCGTCTAACAGCCTTTTTAAGCTGTATATGAGCATCGCGGTAGTTCTGCCTCAAGTCGGGCGTTAGTTGGTTGACATCGGGTTGAGAGATGATTGCCAATTTGGCTTTTTTCCGATTGTCAACCTTGTCCCATGTGTCTTGTGACATCCAGGGTTTCTCACCGCTTTGCGCATATCCCACAGATTCTTCAGCACTAGTTAGAAAAGTGTTTCTGGTTGCCTCCCAATTGGCGTCCAGTGTGCGCATTTCATGTTCACCCAATGTGGATGACTTTTCGCGTAGAATGGTGGTGTATTCGAGTTTTTTGTTGGGATCTCTGAGTTTATCCACATTAAGCTTGCGCTTCATTTGAAGAATTTGTGGTCGTCGGATAGCTGCTGTACACAATCTCAAGCAGGCAACCATCAAGTGGTGATCGCTCCCCACGTCAGCTCCACGTTTCGCTCGCACATCGAGGAGACATCTTCTCCATCGGCGACTTATAGCCAAATGGTCGATCTGGTTCTGAGTAACACCGTCAGGGGAAACCCAAGATGTTTTATGATGACTCTTGTGTGGAAGTGCCGAGTACTACAGAACTCCACAAATAATTCGCCGTTTTCGGGTCTCTTAATCCAAGGTCGTGAAGGGTCGACCCAAGGGTCACCATGCCTCCCCATGACGTGTTCTAGTCCAGTGTTGTCTGATCCAACCTGGGCGTTCATATCTCCCGAGATGATAATAATATCACCTCTTGGAACACGTTCGAAGGTGGCACTCAGTTGGCTATAAAACTCCTCTTTGTCACAAGATGTTGCGGTATTAGTTGGTGCGTAGCACTGCAGAATTGTGACGTTTCTGACACTGGTCCTGAGCCTGACGACGATAATCCTATCCGAGATTGGTTCCCAGCTAATGAGACTGTTTCTCGCTCTCGGCGTAAGGACGAACGCCACGCCATTTCTGGCTTCATTTTCAGGGCCAATGTACAGAATAGTGTTTCCGCTAGGGGTTCGTTCTTCTCCTGATCCTGTCCACCTGACCTCGCTCAAGCCCAAGATTTGGATGTTATAGTGCTCCATTTCACGGTCGATCACTGATTGGCGGTGCAAGGACCGAGTAACCCCAGCTCTTCCCCCGTCATTCAATGTTCGAACGTTCCAGAAGCCAATCATAGTCCGTTTTCGAATGCCAAAAGTCGTTACCGTAGAATCAGTCCGTATCCGAGGCGATGTATCCGTTTCTCGTATCATTTAGGTCTTAAGATCACGGGTGATAAGCCCATGATCCAGTGAGTGTCCATTTGCCATTTTTAGGGCAAGCAGGACTGGCTGTGGGTGAATTCTACAGCCCCCATCCCAGAGGGGGATAGTTAGCTCAGGTCCGTGGAGTCGCTAACTCCAAAGATAGTTGCAGGAATTGGTAAAACCTCATACTACAACTACCCCCTTGCGGTTAAGGAATGTAATGTCCGTTAATTTAAGAAATCAAACGCTTTCGGCTACTATGTATTGGTATTAGGGTGAATGTGCATCGTGGTTGATTTTAGATCTTAGATACACATACTAATAATTGATTTGCTTTTAGCTGAATCGTCGAGCATACTTTGATGTAAATAGATTTTTCTTAACGTTACTGTATTTTTTTTTTTGCTTGTTGCTTCTAAAAAGTTTACCAATCTATACATCTATACATATAAATATAATTGTAGTGTCTGTCTGTTATTTGCTTATAAATGGCTATAAGTTAGTTTTTTGAGTTATTTTAGCACTAACTAAGCATAAAAACACATTTTTGAAATTTTTGTCTGTCTGTCTGTCTGTCTGTCTGTCTGTACGACCGCTTTTCACGCACAAACGGCTGAACCGATTGTAATGAAACTTGCACAGTTTGTTAGGTGTCCATCGGAATGAAATCTGCTTTTGGTTTTATTTCACTCTCCTCACGCCTTCTACCCCCTCCCATACAAAGTGACTCATTTTCAAAAATATATATCAATCAAATTTTCTTGAAAACTATAAAAGCTATTAATTTGAAATTTGGACTATATTATTTCTATTATAAATGCAGTCTTTTGGTATACAAATTACTTAAGGTCTGTCACTCCTTCTACCACCTCCCATACAAACTACACTTTTTCATGAACCACTTTACACCAATTTTCTCAGTGCGTGTAACTTTCATCGAGCTAAAATGTTCTATTAAATCCTTAATTAACATTATTATTAATATCGAGATAAAATTAACCGATTAGCTTCACTCCTTCTACCCCCTCCCATACAATGTGATACAGTTCCACGCCTTCACAAGAATTCGATTTTCTTGAAAAGTCTGAATGTTACTGATCTGAAATTTAAAATACATCAATTGCATGATGATTATAGTTGTTTCTCAAAAAATCACCAAAAACCCCCTTCTCCTTCCGCCACCTCCCATATAAACCGCACTTTTTCATAAAATACTCTAAACGAATTTTCTCAGTACATTTAAATTTCATCGAGGTATCAATTTAAACTTAATCCTTAATAAGCATTATTATTAATAGCGGGAAGAAAATTAACCGAGTAGCTTCACTCCTTCTACCCCCTCCCATACAATGAGGCACATTACACGACTATGTAACAATTCGATTTTCTTGAAAAGTGTGAATGATGCAGATCTGAAATTTAAAGTGTATCAATTGCATGATAGTTATAGTTGTTTTTCGAAAAATCACCAAAAACCCCCCACTCCTTCTACCACCTCCCATACAAATTGCACAATTTCATTAAATTCAGTGCACTAAGTTTCTCAGTACCTACTCAATTTTTGAAGCTTAAATTTGGTACAAAACATTTTTATAGCTACTCTAGCATGATGTGAAACAAATTAGTTGAGTGTTGTCACCCCTTCTACCACTGCCCATAGAAAATTTCTTAACACCGCAAAAATTTCGATTTCATCTATTAATAATATCGTATGATTTGGCTTTACGCACAATCGTAGTCCTGTTATGTTTTTATGCTTAATGTTATTTTATTTGCTTTTTTTTTTTAATTAACACCAGCTACAATTATTCACATGTTCTTAACGCTCTTCAACACGTATATGATCTCGAATCACGGGTTTGATTTGATCACGAGCCTGTCCTATAAAAATGGGAGTATCATGCTTTCATTCTTAATAATTTATGGTTCTGATTCCAACAATATACAAACCATTCTCTTCAAAGAGCCATTAAAGTAAGCAGATTTTATATCCCACATAATGCATTACTAACTACACTCTCAAAAATTGCTTATTATTGCTATTTGTACGCGGACGAAGTCGCGGGGGTTTGCTAGTTTTAAATAAAATTATAGCTGATAATTTTTTTTAAGCATTTATTGCAATTATTAAAAAACAAATTCTGGCAAAATTTTAAGTTTATACTTTTTCTAGTTTTAATGGAAATCGATGTAATGCACTTGACAAAAATTATACATTTGTATGGGAGGGGGTAGAAGAAGTGTACGGATCAAAACACATTTTTTTCTGTCATTGATATTTCTATTTTTATACTTTATGCAAAATATCAAGTTGATAGCTTTAACAGTTTCGAAGAAAACTAATTTAATTTAAATTTCAAAATTTCGTGAAATTTGTATGGGAGGGGGTAAAAGGAGTGAGGTGAAGTTGATAATTTTTTCAATTCTGATTGGAATTGTAATAAAATTATTTCTGGCAAAAATTCATTTCTATAACTTTGCTAGTTTCAATGAAAATCGAAAAACTGCATTTTTCAAAATTATGCATTTGTATGGGAGGGGGTAGAAGGAGTGACGGGATCAAATCAATATTCTGTCATATTAATGACATCTATATCATAATACTTTGACCTAAATTTCAAATCGGTAGCTTAAATAGTTTCAAAGGAAAATCAATTTCTGGAAATTTCGGAATTTCGTGAAATTTGTATGGGAGGGGGTAGAAGGAGTGGGGGGATGTGGCCGGTTCACGAACTTAAAGTTTCTTTTTTGCTAAAAATGACACACAACAAATTTCAGCGCGATAGCTCAAAGCGTTCAAGAGTTATGCTGTAGACAGACGACAGACGGACAGACAGCAACTCGGAATCGAAGTTTTTGAGCGATAACAAATATTTCTGTACTCTTGGCGGCTCTGTGCGAGCATTATTTCTTAGCGTTACAAACGGTAAGGCAAACACAATATACTCTCAGATTTCATCTAGAGTATAAATATCAAGTTTATGGAAGTGAACGGCTGTTTATATAACCGTATGGTCAATAAATATATAAACATTAATTTTAGTAGGCACTACTGCAAGGAAGACTTCCATTTACTGAGATGTTTCAGATGTCAAAGTTATGGTCACTCTTCGAAAACGTGTGAGCAATCTCACGATACATTTGCGAAATGTGCAGGATCACATAGAACAACTGAATGTACCCAGGACACTGTCAAATGCTGTAGTTGTTTCTCCAGAAGGTCTGGCAATTGTCTCCACAGAGCCGACAGTGCAGAATGTCCGGAATATCAAAAAGCTCTAAAGGTTGTGCAGAATAAAACTGATTACTTCTGTATAAAATTGTAAACATGGATAAATGCATGAAAATCATATATGCTAATCTACGAAGCATCAGAAATAAAATTTTGGAATTAGAGGCACACCTTTTGCAAAACAAAGACATCCAGTTTTAATATTCGCTGAAACAAGGTTATAAAACTCAGAACAGCAATACTTTAATCTAAAGGGTTTCAATGCTGCTCACAACTGCCGGGATTCTGGTCAAGGAGGGAGCACTGCTATCTATATTAGGGAAGATATTAAATTTCGAACTATCCTGATTGATGATACTTACCATACAATAATAGTTGAGTTAATTAATGAAAACTCACAATTAATGCTAGCGACTTTTTATGATCCACTTTCTGCCTCAAAGGATAAATTTGTCGAATGCCTTGATGCAATCTACTCAAAATATCCAAAGATACTCTCAGTGGCGGACATTAATATTGATATACTAAAAGAGAATCAGACAACACAAAACTATCAAGAAATGCTGAAGATCAACAACATTGAGATTCTTAATCGGGTCTCTCCAACAAGATGCACGGTACAATCTGGCTCATTACTAGACCATGTATCCACAAACATTCAAAAAATTATTGATAATCATAGCATCCAGTATGATGACTGGCCAGAACTTGACCACAAAGTGCTGACACTGACAATTAAGCATACTAAAATTGAAAGGATTAAAATGGAAAAAAACGCATCAAATTACTTGACATTGATGCTTTTAAAACTGAGGCAAACTTGGATATCAACAAAATAAAAGATTTATCAATAGAAGCGATAATCAACTCTATTACAATAGCAAAGGAAAAAGCAACCAGACTCAAAACGAAGCGAACGCGCAATTCTAATTGGATAACGGATGAGGTGTTATCCCAAATAGATAAAAAACGTAGATCATACAAGAGAATGGTGAAAGGCCCTTTAAATCAAAACCTAAGAGCAGAATACACACGAATCAAAAATGAGAGGACCAAAATGATACGGAAGTCCAAAAAGAAGTTTTATAATTTTCGCTTTGCGTCGACAGACGGTAATCCAAGGAAACTATGATCCCTTATCAAAGAGACTCTCGGTCATAACGACAGCTTCCATTACCAACTGGGAATCAATGAATTGGACATGAATCCTGGAATAACGACTAACCATTCCGTAATTGGAAATCGGCTCAACGATCACTTCGTCTCAATAGCAGATACCCTGTCGAGAGACTTAAAAAATTCGTTGTATTGTTGCATTTCTCCCTTTGATCTGCGTTGTGGGCCCTGGCTTGATGCACACGTAGTACATTTACGGCACCAATTTTCGACATCATCTGGGAGATAGTTCCAATAGAACTTTTCTCGTACCTTTGCCAAGGTTCTATTTACACCCAAATGCCCACCGGAGGTACCTCCATGATATTCCTTCAAAACCTCCTCGACTTTAGAATGCGGGACGATGGTTTGCATGTGATACGATTTTCCGTCAGCGTTTTCCCATTTCCGTTTTAATAATCCGCCGTCTAAGTGAAGGGAGTTCCATTGTGCCCAATAACACTTTAGGGTTTCGCTGAATTGTGAGATTTCTTTCCACTCGGCTGTAGTATGATAGCACTCTCTCCTGCCCGTCGATCTCTTGTGATAGTACTGCTCCGGTACCGACATTGCTGGCGTCAGTGTCTATGATGAAACCGTGACCTGGTTTTGGATACGCCAGAACTGGGGAGTCGCAGAGTTGGTCTTTTATCCTCTCGAATGCTTCCTGGCACTGTTGACTCCATGTAAATGGCTTTCCTTTTTCTGTTAACTGATGCAGACATTTCGCCGTGTTGGCAAAGTCTTTTACGAATCGTCGGTAATATGTCGCTAAGCCTAGGAAGCTGCGCAACTAGTGTTTATCGGTCGGAGTAGGCCACTTTTTTACCGCCAGTATCTTTCCCGGATGCTGAAACGATGTGACCTAGGTACTTGACTTCTGCACTAAACAAAGTGCACTTTTTCGGACTCAGTTTTAATTTTGCCGCTCGCAGTCGCTGGAAGGCTTCCTGTAGATTTTTTAGATGTTCCTTGAATGTTTTTCCGATAACGATCACATCATCCAGGTAAACGAGACAAGTTTTCCAACTCAGGCCACGCAAAACGAATTCCATTAGTCTTTCAAACGTAGCTGGAGCATTGCACAGGCCAAATGGCATTACGGTGAACTGCCACAGTCCACTCCCGACAGAGAATACTGTCTTATCTCTATCTTTTTCATCTATCTCCACTTGCCAGTAACCGCTTTTCAGATCCAACGTTGAGAACCATTTAGCATCAGTCAGGGTGTCCATGATATTGTCAATTCTAGGTAGTGGATAGCTATCCTTTTTCGTAACATCATTCAGTTGCCTGTAGTCCACACAAAAACGGGTACTGCCGTCCTTTTTCTTTACCAGCACCACTGGCGATATCCACGGGCTCTTTGATTCTTCGACGATTCCCTGATGCTCCATAGTTTTAACCATTGAATTGACTTCTCCTTGTTTCGCTAATGGTACTCTTCTTGGAGGTTGACGTATCGATGTAGCACTTCCGGTATCTATACGATGTTTCACTAAGTTTGTTCTGCCATAGTCGTCATCACCGGTGGAAAAGACGTCGCTGAATCTTTCGATTAGATCTACTGCTTGATTGTATTGTTCTCCTCTAAGGTTGCTTGACTGAAGAAGTGTTGATGTTACATTGTCCTTCCTTCTTGGCTTATTTTTAAAGGGTACGTCATGTGGTTCTGCCTTGTCGATGCTCGTCACCGCCGATATTGGTTCACAGCTGCCAATTACATCTCCTTTCTTTACGCTGGTAATGCTGTCCGAAACGTTGAGGACTCTTATTGGTATCATCATCTTCTCATTCCTTTTTACGAGCGTTTTTCCTAGTATTAGACTTCGTAATGCAGGTGTCGTTTCCGGTTCTATGAGGTAGAATCGGTGGTTCCCGGGATCACCATCGAGCTCTGCCCAAATAACATTCTCGGATGACTTTGGTATATCCGCATCTTCGCACAATACAACTCGTAGCTTTGTTGTGTTGGAGGATGTTATTTCCATCGGGATTTCAATATTCCGCCACTTCATTATTCGTTGTCCTAAGTCCAGCTGGATACCGTGTGGTTTCAGAAAATCCATTCCAAGGATACACTCATCGGTAATGTCAGCAACCACGAATACATGCGAGAAGGTCAAATCCCCAAGCTGTATGTCACGAGCTATTTCTCTATGGACCGTTGTAGTTTCTCCTGTAGCAGTGCGAAGTGCGTACTTCTTGGTGTTGTGAAGCCAAGTACGATCTACGAGGTCAGATCTTAGTACTAACCGTGTTGCGCCTGTGTCGACTGTTATGATGCAGTTTAATTTGCCGATGCGATCATTCATGCATAAATCGTTTTCACAACGATGTAGTCGAGAAACTGCGATGATGGTTCCGGGGGCGTCGATTCTACCAGCCAACTTCTGCCCCATGAAGTTAGTCTTTACTCGTTTCCCGGACTGTCATTAGGCGATGCGTGCTCTTGTGATGGTTCGCCCCTTCCTCCTCTTTGTTTAGCAGCGCAGCCGGAACAATAGTTGATCGCTTTTCTGGGTTTACGGCAGTCGCGTCTTAAGTGTCCTGCCTGTCCACAATTCCAGCATCGGGGGGCACCAGATCCTTCGCTCGGCTTGGTGTTCTCTGCTCTCTGACACACACGCTCTTCTACTATTTCTCGGACTCGATAGTTACTCCGCGAGCTTTGCTTGGTAGCTTCGAACGTCAGCCTATATACTAAGGCTTCGCCAATCGTTTTCTTACCTGCCAATTTCAACGCCTGTTGCAGCTCTCTGTCCCATACAGATTGTTAAATGCGAAAACAGCTATATCGTTGCGTTGCTCTGTTTGCGTATTGGGCAGCGATAATAGTGTGAGTCGTTCAATATCGCGTGCCAGCTCTTGAAGTGTTTCACCATTCTTTTGAGTTCGGCTGTGTGTTTTGTAGATCTCTCGCATGTGGTCACTGTCGTTATGAAGATCCAATGTCTGGACTAACGTTGAAAAATCTTGTTGTTGCTCATGCGGAATCGTTTGAAGAACCTCTGCTGGTGGACCTATCAGCGCCAATATAAGAGCCGTTCCTCGTTCCAGATCATTCCAATGATTGTTTCTTGCGGCAGCCTCAAATTGGGTCTTATAAATAGCCCACGGTGTTTGTCCATCGAAGATTGGAGCTTTGAGACCCTTGTGCGTAACGTGTTCTGTCTTGATGACTCCAGTCGCTTTCGCGTTATCGAAGTCCCGTTTTAGGCGTTCGGCTTCTTCTACAATCCCGGATGTCTTTTCCGTAATTTGTTCTTCGAAGATTCGAAGTTTCTTCTCTACGTTCTCTTCTATTGTCTTACCCATGATGTCTATTTTATTATTTTGCAGCTACAATTTTTGGTTGAGGTCCGCTGACAGCTGACTTTGTTGGTCTAATATCTGATTAATGTCCGCTGATTGTTGATCTAATTTCTGATTCATGTTCGCAGATTGTTGATATAATTTGTTCATCATTTGTTGCATTAACTGTGTCAGAGCATCCGATGTACCAGAGCACTCCTCCTCACAAGATTCATTGATTTGGAATTCAAAACTATCTGCATCCTTACCGTCAGCCTCAAGTGTCTCGATCATACGCCTGACAAGTTCAGACTTGCTCCCTGTCGTAGATAACTCGCGTCTACTGAGCTCTTCCTTCGGCTACGTTAATTTTAAGTCCTTTAGATAACGCGGCATTTTCACCACCGATTATTTCAAGTTTTTCCGCGATTCGAATTCACTTAAATTTACTTCACTAATTAAAGTCACTGCTCACTAAACCACTCGAGAATATTCGATTTCACAAAATTCTCACTGTCCGTTCGAGAATTTTAGTTTCACTTTTTCGCTCTCACAAAATTATTCGTCCGAGAATTTTAATTTCACTCGCGATTTTTAACTCGAATTTATCCTTGAAATCCCACTTCTGACACCAATTGTTGCGAGCTGGGGGTTCGCCGGGATTTCAAGTAAAACACAATTCGTTTAAAAATAAGTGATAATTTATTAATTCGCACTTTAACTTAATTCGCACTATATGGCACCACCGCCGATATTGTTCTATCGCGTTCTTGCACCAGTTCGCGTCTTTCATAGATGTCGCTTTCCTGTCGTCTGAAGCTTCGTACTTTTATACCATTTTCCCAATTCTCGAACCTTCCATGGTGTATTCGTCGCGTGTGTCTCAACTATACTGGAAGGTTCTAGATCTTTGATTATGGCTTTTTACATATTGGGGGACTGTTCTATAAAATTCTGGCATATTCAGGAAAGATCAATATTGCGTGGTTGCCAGATCTATAACAATATATTAAACTTTATCTGGATTATTCATTATTTTCTTATATGCGATCTCTTGATATTACGAAAATTTCCTTAATACCTTAATTAATTCGATTGGCTCGCTTCCATCCTTGAACAAGTTTGCTAGCTGTCTGGGAAACTATCCATAGAATGTGGACTAATCCATTAAATTTATTTAATTTGTAATGTGATGGTTAATTGCAATGAACAGATGAACACCCGCAATACGGATTCGGGTGAATTTCATCGTTCATTCTAATGATTACATTAGAATTATTATTATTATTATTTTGTTTTAAGTAAGATTTAGTTTATTTAAGATGGATTGAATTTAAATCATACATTTACATATAAAATTGTTATTAAAATTATTGAAATTCTTAAATAAATTATTATTATTAATTTGTGGACTCGTTTTCAAAGTTTGATATTCTTTATAAATTGGAAAGCATCCTGAATTAAAATCAAATTTCTTGTCGCGCGGGGATTACCCCAGAATTTCTTAGATTTCTCGTTAGTGCTCCTAGCGCCCTCTGCAGATAATTTATAGCAACTTAGCGCATCTACAAACCGGATTCTGCGTCCAACATTCAGCACTCTACAATTCTTCATTTACTTCCACAATTTCCAACTTTTCTTCCAGATTCCGAATTATTCGAAAATTTCACGCTCACAAAAAAAAAATAAAAACAAAATTTTCCACTCTAAACTTGCTTTCAAATTTTGCCGCTCGCCCTGCCATCTTTTCCACTATGAGGAATGTTGCAAGCTCGGCATAATGTTGCTAGCTCGGCATAAATGTTGCGGCGAACTATGTTCTCGGCATAAATGTTGCTAGCTCGGCATAAATGTTGCGGCGAACTATGTTCTATTTTCACGGAACTGTCACGACTTGTCATCGTCGGAATTTTTCTGTGAAAAGTCAAACGCGAAAAACGTCGGGTTTTTCCACTTCGAAATTTAACTTCGCACCGAGAGAAATCGCAGCGAAATGATCAACGCAGCATCAAGAGCGTACCTGCGGGCATCCAATCAGGTGGTGGCGAACGTCCTGAAGCCCGTCGTAGCCTCAACTCCAGGTCAGGACAAAGTCGTGATAAACTCGAAACCGCTGGACAATTCCTTGCCCAGAGGCTCCGTGCGTGCCACAACGGGACTCTCAAGTGATTAACTTTTCATTTATTACGCCTCTCGATTCGATTGAGCAGCAGTTGCATAATTTTTGCGTCTGCGAAAATTCCCTTAGTTTTATTATGTAATTGCGTTGAGGTTATGTTTTCGTGGATTGCAACTGTCGCGGAGAGTTTACGTTTGTTTTTCTTTAATTCGACGATTTACGTCTCATTTCAGCTGTAACGCAAGTCCGTCTGGCGCACACCGATCTGCAGGTGCCCGACTTTTCGCCCTACCGCCGTGACTCGACACAGCAGGCCACCCGCAAGAACGACACCAACGATGCCCGGAAATCGTTCACCTACATGATGGTCGGTGCCACTTCCGTTGGAACAGCCTACGCCGCCAAGGCCATCGTCACGCAGCTGATCACCTCGATGAGCGCCTCGGCCGATGTTCTGGCTCTGGCCAAGATCGAAATCAAACTGTCCGACATCCCGGAAGGCAAATCGATGACGTTCAAGTGGCGCGGCAAGCCGCTTTTCATCCGTCACCGGACCGCTGAGGAGATCAGTGCCGAACGATCGGTTCCGGTTTCGTCGCTCCGTGATCCACAACACGATGATGTAAGCGGTTTTGTGTTTATTTTTCGGCGACTTTGGTTCTATCGATTGATTTCCTTTCCGTTTGCAGCAACGCGTCCAGAAAGCCGAATGGCTTGTCGTGCTCGGAGTTTGCACTCACTTGGGCTGCGTGCCAATCGCCAATGCTGGTGATTTCGGCGGCTACTACTGCCCGTGCCACGGCTCTCACTACGATGCCTCTGGCCGCATCCGGAAGGGACCGGCTCCGCTTAATTTGGAAGTGCCGGCATACGAGTTCCCCGATGACAACCTCTTGGTTGTCGGTTAGGCAGGGGGCTCACCGCCCGGCTAGCTAATTAAATTTTGTTTCTTTATATAAGTAAATTAAGAGGCGCAGCGCTGTTAGAAAAGGACACGATTTGAAGAAAAAATTTAACGTAATTTAAGCAGCGAAATGTTTCTCCAGGCTCCAGGAAATGTTTCATTTTTTTCTGTTTTTGTTATTCATAACGAAAGTAAAAGGTAATTCATCTGAATTCAGTTTGTCTTTTCTGCTTTGGTTTCAATTAGTTTTCTGTTGAGAAAAGCGGTTTTCTGCTACAAGATGCAGTCCTGAGCATCGGGCTTGATCATTCGTCAGACCTAGTTTTCAACTGTGGCATGGTTTGCCAACTCGGCGACTCCCTTCAGAGTTTATTTGGAGAGGCCTTGCACTGGTTTTCTCAAATGTGATCCACTTTCACTTACGCCCTTGAATCTCAATGCCTATCTTGGTTTTTCTAGTGGTTAGCCAAAGCCCATCGTTGGAAATGACGTCTGGCCAGAATATCCCTGAAATGCGTCGGAGGTATTGATTCACGAAAGTTTGCAGTCCAGCTGACATGACTTCAATTTCCGATCATTGCCACATTTTCGTGCGCTTAGCGCATGCCTTCTACAACAAAAGCGCAAGCAAATCGTCCTCAATAGCGCAAGTGATCCCCATATATCAGTTGGGAATCTTTGCTTGTGCGCTATTTAGGGCGTTTTGCTTGCGCTTTTGTTGTAGAAGGCATGCGCTAAGCGCACGAAAATGAGACATCGTCTGGACGTATCTTAATAAATTTAGTACATTTCAAGATACGATTTCATAGTTTTCATCAATCGATATGAACAGTGAATCATGGGACTAACTTTCTTATTCGTTCCCTCATGTGTTTGGGGATTTCTCAATTTGACCATTCTGCGATGAAGAATTATATATTACGCGAGTTAAGTCCTTCTTTGTATAACGATCGCCACTTCATCAATTATTTGTGCATTGTACTGTCTTTCGCGTTGACCGACAGTTGAAATGGTTCGGTGGTGGTGAATGTTATTCTGGCAAAATCACTTTCCCACATATTGGTGGGAGCTGCAAAGCTTATCTCTCCTATCTGGATAGCATCCAGTCTTGGACCACTAAAATTATAGGACATTTTGACATCACTTCATCGCTCGATTCACTCGAGCATGGACGAACTGTAAGCTCCCTAACCCTTTTATATCGCTACTACAATGGAGATTGTTCGGATAAAATCTCTAATCTCTCACCCCCACATATGCCTTTACCCCGTAACACTCGAGCTGCTTCACTTGAAATGCTTCGGTCGCACTGTCAAATTTCGTGATTCATTTTTAAACCGGACTCTTCGAATATGAAACTCACTGCCCATCGCAGTATTCCCGCATGACTACAAAATTCAACAATTCAAAAGAAATATTCATAGTCACTTCCTTCTCTATCCCCTTAATTCCCAAGAACCAATATCATTTCCCCTTCACCGGAGCTGTGCCTCAGTACAAAAGAGCAACCCCTCTAGTTCTGGTGTCACATTAAAAAACAAATAACACACCGAAACAAAACTGTGATCATAATTTGAACGGTAATGGATACACCAAGATTTAAATCAGCGTGCAGTGTTCGTCTGAATCGAGAATCGTCATTTATATACGCAACGATGTCGCCTTGCAATCCATTCCCTAATTGAAAACCTGCTCCAACCCTGAGTTCAAATACTTTTAGGCAACGAACGACATCTTTTTCACTGTTATGTTTACAGAATTCAAGTTATGAATACGATGAATACAAGTAACAAACTGGATTAGTTATGTAAGACTGGCCACCCGAAGTGGGTGGCAAGTCGCGAAGACACCACCGGAGGTTTAAATCTGGTATTGCGAGGGTTGTTTGTTTTTTTTTTTTAAAGCGGGCATTGAAAGCCTTGAAGTGCGGGACTTGAACCAGCTAAGAACACCTTGCCTAACCCACTACCCTCCGGATTACCGTTAAATATTGCATCAGGAGAAGGGAGGAGCATGAAGCTCAAACGTCAATTTACTGTCACATGTAATGTCTTATGTCACTGCTTATTTTATTTAACTGTTAATTGCTGGAGTTGTTGCAGATACTTCTGTCTCAGATAGTTTTCTCAGCGAGCAAAGGAGCTCGCTGAGGACACACACACATCTCAATCACCGCATTCTAGATTTCTATGCTGCTCAGCATATGTAGGATAATGTTGTCGGGGTTAATATTTTCTTCCACGATGTTCTCTACTTTCCTTCTGTCTAGAGTTACTCTATGAAAAAGAAAGAACAAGACGTACTAGAGTTCGGCCAAGGTGATAACCAGCTTTTCCGTTAAATTTGAAAAAGCGCACTGCTATTTTCCAGCATGCGATAAGTAAGCAAATGTGATTGCAATCCGTTCATTAGAACGTGAAACCTACCAAATTAAATTTTCACCACTTAAAAGTACTGCAAATTAAAGATATTCGCGAAATAAAATCACTAAAAAGTTACACCGACACGTTGCACGCATACATATGAAAATAAAAAGCGCCCCATCTGACAAGGTGTCCAGACTCTTCTACCAGGTGCCTTGTTCTTTCTTTTCATAGAGTGACTCTACTTCTGTCTATTCCGTAGTGAAAGAGGGAGGTGTCTGTTAAGAACACTGTAACAGGTGCACACACACCCTACACCGTCATTCGTCGATATTCAAAAAGTCGACGAGTGATAGATCGTACTGGAAAGATAATATGAGACCGCGTTTTCACTAAAAAAAAAGCTAAGGTGTACCCTAGTGGATAGCGTGTTGGTCTACAATGCGAAGGTCGTGAGTTCAAATCCCAATCGAAACATTACATGCATTGGTCATCTCAATCTACGAAAATGAAAATTTCTATGATAGAGGGTTGTGCGAAGACCTAACAACCTTTCCATAATAAGTAATGAAAAATGTTAAGGAACCTGAAGGTCAGGAGGCCAAGGCCCGATTTGGGCTGTAATGCCATTGTAGAATAGAATAGTTTTCACTAAAAAAAACTTGGCATAAAATTTCAACGAAAAATAAAATTGATTGCAGAAAATAAGGTAAAATACATGGCCTAAAATTTTCGATTTGAAAATTTCCCGCTCTGTGCTGGAACCGGTTGTGTGTGACGATTGGAAACGCCTGGAAATTATTCAGCGCTCCCTGTAGGTTCAGCGGGAAAAGGGACAAAAGTTAACGAAAACAAAATTACGATCTGGCCACCCTAATTCGATCCGGCCATACGAACTCGATCGGGGCAGCCCTAATGACATCCGGTCGGTAATAACAGGGATTTTTGCTTGTATGTGAGAGAATCGTGTTCTGCATTTGATCGTGGAGGGACGTCGCTAGCGTTCAGCGTTCGCCACACGTGGGTTTTTTTTTTCTTGAGATTCGGGTCGAATACCGTCGAAATTAAATACAAGAAAATGGTGCAAACCACGCGTGCTACGGATATGTTCCCGATGGAACCGATTCTCGAAGGGTAATAGAAACGGCGTAAATGAGATTTTTTTGTTGACGACGGAAAGAACGGTGTGCCACGAAAGAACGAAAGGGAGGCATCTACTTTTCCCCTTGCCATCAAGTTGCGCGCGATAGTAATTTTTTTTTTATCTAAATCGTTTTTTTTTCTACGCATCTGTCGAAGGTTTTCTTTTCCCTGTCGCAAGAACGCAGAAATTCCAATTGATATTTCGAGAAAACGTTCTGATCAATTGTCCTTTCGAGAGGTGCCTGCGTATCAACAAAAAAATGTGTACCTAACGTAATCACGGGCTCATAAGAATCGATGAAGAGATCAGACAGAGTCTGTTTCGGCAGTATATCACCCGCAATCGTCTTGTAATTGCTGAGCCGTATTTTCGTCGAATTCGCCTTCGTTCAAGAATCGAATGTTTCGGTTCATTCCTTTGAATAGCTATCAAGGGTGTCAGAAAAGGAAAATTGCCCCGATTATTGGCTCCGCAGACAAATTGTACATCACCAAGAGAAGAAAAGAAGAAAAGAAAAAGATAAAAGCGAAAGAGTGCACGCTCAATGGGCCCCAAATCGGGCTTCTCCTTGAAAACGAAAACTCAAGCCGCACAGCAAAATTTTTTGAAACCCTGAATGACGTCGAACACAACAATTCAGCGATCCGTCTAGTGTTCTCCATCGTTTTGATCTCGCGCATATTTCGATTTAATATTCGCTTATTTTTATTTGTCCATTGAAGATTGGAGCTTTGAGACCCTTGTGCGTAACGTGTTCAGTCTTGATGACTCCAGTCGCTTTCACGTTATCGAAGTCCCTTTTTAGGCCTTCGACTTCTTCTGCAATCCCGGATATCCTTTCCGTAATTTGTTCTTCGAAGTTTCTTCTCCACGTTTTCTTCTATTGTCTTACCCATGATGTCTATTTTATTATTTTGCATCTCCAATTTCCGGTTGAGCTCCTTTGAGGTCTGGTCTAATTTCTGATTAATGTCCGCTGATTGTTGATCTAATTTCTGATTCATGTCCGCAGATTGTTGATCTAATTTCTGATTCATGTCCGCAGTTTGTTGATACCTTATACCAATCGACGATTGTCTGAGAAGCATTATACACTCCATAAAATCATTAGATCCTGCTCTATCAAACAACAATATATAAATAAATGTAGACGCTCGAAAAAATAACGAAATTAACGTCAAAGGAGGCACAAGTGAACAGTAACATGTTTGAAAATATATCGAAAGAAGATGCTTACCGGATCCTGAAAACACTTTTAACGAAACTACGTGTTATTCTAGATAACTTGAAGATCGTATCTGAGGATATGCAATTATACTCAACTACTTCTACAAAGAACTGATTGTGATAAATGAAAATGCGATAGACCTGACTCTGATAATAATATAAGTCGCCAGAATAATCGAACTGCACTTGAATGCAACAAATCAGGAAAGCTACCCGAAAGCAATTTAAATTTTCATTTTCATTATTTTCTTATTACATCTTTTCTTATTCATTGTTATTGTTATTATAATATTGTTTTTTGGATTTTGGTAAAATAAATAAATAATAATAATAAAAAAAAAATTTGTTCATCATTTGTTGCATTAACTCTGTTAGAGCATCCGATGTACCAGAACACTCCTCTTCACGAGCTTCTTCGATTTGGAACTCAAAACTATCTGCATCCTTACCCTCAGCCTCAAGTATATCGATCATACGGCTGACAAGTTCAGTATTTTTCCCTTTCGTAGATAACTCGCGTCTACCGAGCTCTTCCTTCAGCTCCGTTAATTTTAAGTCCTTTAGATAACGCGGCATTTTCACTACCGATTATTTCAAGTTTTTCCGCGATTCGAATTCACTTAAATTTACTTCACTAATTAAAGTCACTGCTCACTAAAGCACTCGAGAATATTCGATTTCACAAAATTCTCACTGTCCGTTCGAAAATTTTAGTTTCACTTTTTCAGTCTCACAAAATTATCCGTTCGAGAATTTTAATTTCACTCGCGATTTTTGACCCGAATTTATCCTTGAAATCCCACTTCTGACACCAATTGTTGCGAGCTAGGGGTTCGCTGGGATTTCAAGTAAAACACAATTTGTTTAAAAATAAGTGATAATTTATTAATTCGCACTTTAACTTAATTCGCACTTTAACTTAATTCGCACTATATGGCACTACCGCCGCGTACTGTTTTATCGCTTTCCTGCACCGTTTCGCGTCTTCCATAAATGTCGCTGAATAACTGACTCCCGTCTGAAAGCTTCGTGCTTTTGTACATTTTTCCCCCAATTCTCGAACCTTCCGTCGTGTATGTCGTCGGGTGTGTGTCTCAACTATACTGTAAAGTTCTAGATCTTTAATTATGGCTTTTTACAAGAATTATGTAGAACAGTATCCCCCACTGTTCTACATAATTCTTGTTTATTCCAGAGAGATCGAATTGCGAAGTTGTCAGATCTGTAACAATACATAATACTTGTGCTAGAAGTTTGGTTTTGTGAAGAGAATTTCGTGAAATAACTAAAATGAACCTGAAACTCGCTAAGGCCGGTAACATAACCTCAAAGTGCCCATAACTTTCGGATCGGATTTTTTTTTTGTTGTGAATCGAAGGTGACGGTCGTCAGATTTGTCTATCGCTTACTTAATTGCAGTATTTCGTTCCAATCGCTTTGAATTGACTTGTAGAGGATTGCCACCAGTACAATGTTACGTAAACGTCTCGCCCTTGAACAAAATTTAATAAAAAAAAACATACATATACCTGCTTATTGCTCCTGTGTACTTTCTTGGATTTCATTATTGGAAGTACCGAATCATACGTCTTATTTGCAAGTAAAATCCGTCATTTGATGCCAAACATCGCGATCAGTAAAATCGACATGCCCATCATTCATATGTATTTCACGCTTCATTTACATTCTGTTCTAACCAACCGGCATAAAACCATAAAACCAGTCATACGTAAAAGTCTTCGGGGAAAACCCAACAACATACTATTCTAATTAAACAAAGAATGCTTATGTTGTTCGTGGATTGCAATTAAATTTCCTAAGTTCTTTCTACATATTTAAATCGACAGGAAATTAAGAAAAAACTTTAATCGTCCACTCACCGCCGTCAAGCACTCTATTGAGCGTTCTTCGTATTAGTACTAAAATGGTGCATCTCAATGTTGAACTTAAAACTTCCAGCTTAGTAGACGACATATTGTTTTAAAAAAACAATTTTAGCAACATTTAAATTATCGCCATTCGAGGTCAACTTCATGCAGCCAAACTTTGTGATGCGTCGCGTGTGTCGCATGAAGTTGTCACACATTCATGCGACACATCACGACCAAACTGTGACAGATAATGTCAATCGCGTAAAATATCAAAGAATTTCGTTCGCGCTTCGAATAAAACTCGATTTCCTTAGATTTCAACGAAATGTATGACGAGAAAATTGTGTCGCAGGTGCAACGCTGGCCCGCGCTGTACAATACGAATCACACTCTTTACAAGAACAATTCGCACAGGCGAAGGATATGGCGTGAAGTGGCTATGGCTTTGAACCTATCAAGTACGAATGCGTTTCGTTAACCCTTTTTTTTTATTAATTGCGTTTTTTTGCAGCACAATTCTGCCAGACCAGATGGAAAAGGCTACGGGACAAATTCATGCGATACTACAAACCGACAACGCGCAATGGAACCGCAATCTATCAAAAGGAGTTTCCGCTGTTGAAGAAAATGACGTTTCTTCTCCCATTCGTTGGCGACGGCAACGACGAGCAGCGGTAATTGGTTTTTTTTTTCTGCGACAATAGAATTGTTGTTGGTTTTGATTCGGAACTTTGCAACTTTCCATTTTAGCAATACAGCGCCGAATTCAAATCCATTAAGTGAAACCGATGAATGCGATGAATCCAAAAAGTTGCTCAAAGATGTTAAATGTTCCCGCTCAGAATCAGGGTCGCCACCAGTTGAAGAACCGTTTTCTATGGAAATCACAGTGGAACAGCCAGAGCTCCTGCCTCCGGATTCTCCCTTTGCGCCGTCGTCGATAGAAGGAATTCCTGCAATGCATGAGAGAATGTCAACATGTGAGTTTTTTTTATATAAAATGTTAGTAGGATGAAGGCAACTAACTCATCGGGGCGAGTTGCTCAATTATACAGTGACTCCAATGTACGTTAGTAATGTGCAGAGTAGTAAATTAACATCAATAGAAATGGGTGTTGTACCAAGAGTTGCAACATAAGCAGAGCTCCAGTAACTATGTGGAGAATTTCGCTAAAATAGATTCAAGGAATGAATTCCAAAGTGGTGGATAATGCTCTTAATTGAACGTCTTCCTCTTGATGAAAAGAGAAAATCATAACGATGTAGATTTAAAAATTTATAACTTTCAGTTGCTGTCTTGAATTCTCGAATCAAAAAGTCTTTCGGTTAGAATCGAATTAAAGCCAGAAAGCGAGCATTCAATGTTCGCTATATCGAAAATTAATTTGTTTGCACGGATATGCAGAATGTTGCTAAAATGTCTAGGTCCGCGTTGTTTAAGAGCCGTTTACTTCGTAGATCGCAGGAATCCAGTGTGGTCAGCAGAGCCCCAAAGATAGAATGATACAGTACCATCATTACGCGGTGAGCTCGAGAATTCATATTTCGACTTGTTGCATAAACCGTGAGCCCATGATTGTAACAAAGCATTTCGAACCGTGGAACTTTTTGAGCAAAGCAATTGATATTGAAGTATGCAAGGTGTCGCTAGATTTCATGTAAAAATAAAATTATTAGTTTAGCAAGTTCAGGTTACTTTAACCGAGAAACTTATTTAATTATCTTTCAATTAAATCGTTTTACACTTTTCACTTCAGAACTTTTCGCTCACAAATTATCGCTTTCCAAATAATGACTGTAGGATGAGGTTTTACCAATTCCTGCAACTATTTTTGGAGACTAGCGACTCCACGGACCTGAGCTAACTATCCCCCTGGGGCAGTAGAATTCACCCACAGCCAGTCCTGTTTGCCCTAAAAATGGCAAACGGACACTCACTGCATCATGGGCTTATCACCCGTGATCTTAAATTCTAACTGATACGAGAAACGGATATAGCGCCTTGGATGCGGACTGATTCTACAGTAACGACTTTTGGCATTCGAACACGGACTATGATTGGCTTCTGGAACGTTCGAACATTGAATGACGGGGGAAGGGCTGGGGGTCCTTGCACCGCCAATAAGTGATCGTGAAATCAGTGGAATGGAGCACTATAACATTCAAATCTTGGGCTTGAGCGAGGTCAGGTGGACAGGATCAGAGGAAGCCAAAAATGGCGTCGCGTTCGTCCTTACACCGAGAGCGAGAAACAGTTTCAACTAGGGTGTAGCTGGGAACCAATCTCGGATAAGATTATCGTCGTCAGGCTCAGGACCAGTATCAGAAATGTCGCAATTCTACAGTGCACAACAAAGAGGAGATATGAACGCCCAGGTTGGATCTGACAACACTGGCCAAGAACACCTCCTGGGGAGGCATGGTGACACTTGGGTCGACGCGTCACGACCTTCGATTAAGAGATCTGAAAACGTCGAATTATTTCTGGAGTTTTGTAGTACTCGGCAAATGGTCATCAATCCCTCCACATAAGAGTCATCATAAAACATTTTAGGTTTCCCCTGATGGTTTTACTCAGAACCAGATCGACCATTTGGCTATAAATCGCCGATGGAGAAGATGTCTCTTCGATGTGCGAGCGAAACGTGGAGCTGACGTGAGGAGCGATCACCACTTGATGGTCGCCTGCTTGAGATTGTGTAGAGCAGCTATCCGACGACCACAAATTCTTCAAATGAAGCGCAAGCTTAATGTAGATAAACTCAGAAATCAAAAAAAAAAAAAAACGCGAGTACACCACCCTTCTACGCGAAAAGTCATCTACATTGGCTGAATATGAAATACGCACGCTGGACGTCAATTAGGAGGCAACCAAAAACACTTTTCTAACTAGTGCTGAAAAATCTGTGGGTTATGTGAAAAGTGGTGAGAAACCATGGATGTCGCAAGACACATGGGACAAGGTTGGCAAAAAAAACCCAAATTGGCAATCATCTCTCAACCCGATGTCAACCAACGAACGCCCGACTTGAGGCAGAACTACCGCCAACCACCCGGTGAGAGATGTCAACGAAACTCTCCTTAATATGAGTGAACACCAGTTGCGGCGACGGAAGGAATACTTCTCTGATATTTTAAACATCTTGTCAGAGGAAGATATTCCAGAAACAGAACAACTACCAAACATCCAACCGCAAAAATCTTCTATTAGGGACGATCCCCCAGATAAGGAAGAGATAGTTTCTGCCATTCGATCAATGGCGCGAAGGAAAGCCTCAGGTATAGACACACTACCAACCGAACTCCTCAAAGCGGACCCGGAAATAACAGCCGATATACTCCTCCCACTCTTTATTGAGGTGTAAAACAAAGGAAGCTAGGGTGTAGCCTAGTGGGTAGCGTTGGTCTTGTAATGCGAAGGTCGTGAGTCCAAATCCCGGTCGACGTAATATATAATTCCAGCACATTTCCTACTTGGTCACCTCAATCTACGAAAATGAAAAATTCGTAGATAGAGGGTTGTGCGAAGGGCTAACAACCCTTCCACAATAAGTAATGAAAAATGTTAAGGAAGAAGACACTGAAGAAGGAAATGCAGACAAACGATGGGTAAAACTACCTTTCATCCAGGGCACGACGGATAAGATAGGAAAAGTCCTTCGAAAATCAAACATCAAGACAACATTCACTACCCCGACTACAATCCGCGGAATTTTAGGAAACCAGAAGGACAAAAAACCATTGGAGACTCAAGGAGTATACAAAGTACCATGCGGCTCATGCGATAAAGTATACATAGGAGAAACGGGACGCATAGTCCAAACAAGGATCAACGAGCACCAACGATGCACACGGAAAAACCAGATACAGTCATCAGCGATCGCGGAACATGCAACTACAGAGGACCATACAATCGATTTCGACAATGTGCAAATTCTGGCCAGGACAAATCAATATTATCAACGGATAGTACGAGAAGCAATAGAAATTTCTAAACATCCACAGAACTTCAACCGAGACACCGGATACAAGCTATCAGCAATTTGGCTACCTGCCTTAAAATTTGGTAAGAACAAAATCCGTACCCAGAAATCCCTAACTAATTTAACTACCTGATACTAATTAATTAACCTTAATTAACTAATTTAACCCCCCTTGTCTATATAATAATTGTCATTTGTAATTGTCGATCAGTTTGATAAAGGTCTCAGCAGAGACCGAAACGTCACGAATAATAAAGCGTAACAGTGTAGAATCCGGAAATCTTTTCTTTTAATTTTTAATGTTAAGGAACCTGAATGTCAGGAGGCCAAAGTCCGATTTGGGCTGTAGTGCCATTGTAGAAGAAGTAGAAAATGAAGGAAGATATCCAACTGAATGGATGGAGGGCGTCATTGTGAAAATTCAGAAGAAGAGCGACCCTCGGTATTGTGGCGTGGTATATGTTTAATTACTGCCGTATTGAAAATCATGTACCTTAGCCATGATTTTCAATTCTGATAAAAATTCTGATATTGTGGAGAGCACTCTCGAAGCTTATCAGGCTGGATTCCGTAAAGACTCGTCTTGTACCGACCACACAAATGCCCTATGGATAATATTGGAGCAGTCAGCCGAAATGGGTTCGCCACTACATGTTTGTGGATTTCGACAGTGTTCAACGGGATTACATATGGAATGCTTTGCGTAGGAGAGGTATTCCAGATTAGGTCATAGCTATGATTAAAGAATCTTACGAAGATGCAAGGTGTCGCGTCTTGCATAGAGGAGAGCTTCCCTGTGCGAATGGGTGTCAGACAAGGCTGCATATTATCACCAGCCCTGTTTCTGGTGGTAATAAACAACATCTTGAAAGCTACACTGGAAGGTGGGGATGGTAAAGGTCTTCAATGGAGACTATTTAACGTCTAAAGTCACCTTGATTATGCTGATGACGTGTGTTTGCTTGTACATAACCGTTCGGACTTAGAGTCAAATGTTCGCTCGTTGCATTCTAAATGCAAAGAGGCGGGACTGAAAATAAATTTGTGTAAAACTAAGTACGTAGACATGGGTTCGAACGTAAGCACACCGATTGTTCTTAACGGACAGGATGTGGAAGAGGTACAAAATTTTTGCTATCTCGGAAGCATTGTCAGCATGGACGGCGGAGCCGAAAAGAATGTTGTAGCTCGGCTAAATAAAACTCGTCAGGCCTTGAGTATCCTTTCCTATTTCTGGAGGTTGAGAGAGATCTCCCTTCGCACGTAGCTGCGAGTTTTTGACGCATGCGTCAAGTCCATGTTGTTATATGGTTGTACTACGTGAACGGTCACTTTCACGTGGTACGACTTACCAAGAAACTACAGACTTTCGTGAACCAATGCCTCCGACGCATTTTAGGAATATTTTGGCCAGAAGTGATCTCCAACGACGAACTTTGGAGTACAACTGGCCAGACTAAAATAGGTATTGAGATTCAAAGGCGAAAGTGGCAGTGAATCGGTCATACTTTGAGGAAACCAGAAAAAAACATCGCCAAACAGGCTCTGGATTATAATCCTCAAGGAAAACGCCGGGTTGGTCGACCATGTAACACATTGAACCGAGCAGTTGAACAGGAGGCCTGAGGAATAAAGAAGTCCTGGCAACAGCTTAAGGCCGATGCTCAGGATCGCGCCTTGTGGATGAGAGTTGTTTCTGTCCTATGCCCCTATAGGGGGTCTTAACAGGAATTTGATTGATTGATTGAAATAATGACTGACCCGTCGACTGTTCAATCCGGACTGACTACGCGATAACCTGGTCTCGACTCCTCTATTGCTTTCGACCCTATCGCGACTTTACCACGCGATGCGCTTATTTCGACTCCTTTATCCGGACTGACAATTCCTCAAAAACGTTCGCCCATTTTGTCGGACGACCAAGGCCGTATCTATAAAACATTTCCTTCTCGTGCGAATTATTTCCTTCTCGGCCGCTCGCTGTTGGTTGCTTCTGTAAAGCATTTCCTTCGCGTCCGAATCTTTTTCATGCATTTTCAATGCTCACTGTCAGTTGCTTCTATGATGCTTGGTTTCGTTCTCGGTGAAGGTGTTCTTTTTATTAGCACAGTGTTATTGCCGGAGACCTTGAACATTTGATGAGCAGTGTCGCACGCGTTCAATTATTTGCTTTCGAGAACAGTGGAAAATTGCGAACATGCGATGAGCAACTAAAGCTGACATGCAACAGTACACTGCTAGGTTCAATATGTTCTAGTTTTTGGCTCTTTTCGCTTTTAGAGGAAGAGACAATGAAATGGAATGATAAAGATACATCTCTAAAAGGATCAGAGAATTCCTTCACATTATTCGAATAGTGAAGCATTTATTTGCTACAGACTATCACTGAGCAAATATCATCTTGGACCATGCATGCCAACTACTTGACATCTTTGCAAAATGCGATTCTCAGTAGGTAACATGTTCGAAAAAATCTTAAAAAAGGCGCTATTATTATAATTGCTAATAAAGACGAAGTATTTATAAAAATTTCACGATAAGTCTTAATAGAAACTCATCGCAGAATAAATTACTACGAACTATTAAATGGATTCCCCTGCCTCCTCTTCTTAGGCGTTTACCTATTTATATCTGTCCCTATTCGTTCGCCGTCGGCCACAGTCAGCCATCACTGTTATTTCAACTGTAGTCTGCACCCGTCGGCCTTCTCCGTTGTTTCGAATGTTGCCGGTCATAGTCGGCCATCTCCTCTGTTTCGGCCATTGTGGGCCATAGTCGGCTTTCTCCGTTGTTTCGGCCGTTGTCGGCCATCGTCGATTCCTTTCTCGATCGAAACTTTACGTCTCGTTGTTTTTGCTTTCTAGGTAAAGAACTCACTGATGTTCATAAAGCATTTTCTCTTGCCCGAGCCTTTTCCCTGTTATTGTTTAACATTCCAATCGATGTATGGAATTATTTCTTTCTCGTCCATTTCTCTTCTTCTTCTTCAATGGCACTACAGCCCAAATCGGGCTTTGGCGTTCTGAGCTTCAGGTTCCTTAACATTTAATTTGGTATTGTGGAAGAGTTGTTAGCCCTTCGCACAACCCTCTATCTATGATTTTTCTTTTTCGCAGATTGAGGCAGGCAAGATATACCCACGCAAGTAGTGTGCTAAAATTATACGTTGACCGGGATTTGAATGTCCGACCTTTGCATTATAGACAACCACGCTATTCACTAAGCTACATGCTAGTCCGTTTCTCTACATTGTCTATATTGTTGTTGTTTAATGGGTCACCGATGGGTCACGCGCATTCACAGTGCACGTGTTCTTTTATTACTGTTTGTCGAGACTTTTAAACAATTTTATCGTTACCTAAGTAATTCTTCTGTCGCCCGATCGCTGTCGTTGCTTTCTTCGCAAGTTTTTAGAATGGTTTCGTTTTTGTTCGATTCTTTTTCCTGTCGGTCGAGTCTCGTGTAGTTTGTTAGTTGGTGGAATTCGCAAGGTCTCGGAACACTCGACGAGTGACATAGTGTTCGATCTTAATTCGAGTGCAGGTGTTATTATAGTGCTCGTACGCGCGCATCAGCTTGATTCAGTGTTGAGTAGTAGATTATAAAAAAGGAGAGCTGACATTTCACACTTTACTTTCGAGATACAGTGGAAGACCGCGAATATTTGATGAACGACTAGGGCTAACATGCAACAATATATAATGTAGGAGCTGTGGATATCCTAGGCTCGTAGCCAATGACTCACAAAGCTATCAAATATAATACGTTATGGTCGTAATGAATTATTTTACTACAGGACCACAGATATTAGTTCTGCAGAACAGTTGCGGATTAATGTTTTCCCTAGATTCGAGGCACTTCACCTAAAGTCGTAAATTCAAATCTGCAGTTATTCAAGAAGGTTTTTTTTACAGAATGACCTGTGTTATAGGCAATTTCGGCCTTTATGTGCAATGCACAAACACAGTCATGGAGGGAAGGAATGGGATTAGGAAGGTGGAGGAAGAGGAGTGAGAACGACCGTAACGAGTGGAGAAGCTGGTATATTCTTGAGTTGTACTGGCGCTGTTTGACAAATATTTGCAAATGTTATGGGGGACTGAATGATAGAAAGCGAAAAGAAACCATCTACTGAGTAGGCAGGTAATGCAGGAGTTAGGAAAAAATCAGGTCCAAAGCGTTACTTCCGCAGTTTAATCGAGTGCTCCTTAAATATCCGGTGA
This sequence comes from Chorisops tibialis, assembly GCA_963669355.1. Lineage (NCBI taxonomy): Eukaryota > Metazoa > Arthropoda > Insecta > Diptera > Stratiomyidae > Chorisops > Chorisops tibialis. Next base: position 294,622,563 of record OY770262.1, read on the forward strand.
AGTTTGTAGAATGACCTTAAAACGATTGGGATTCACCCTTTTTGTTATTGTCAAATATTATTCGTGACTACTAAGCGAACCGTTGCTCATCTCGCCGAGCTGTCCTGACACTTCATTTCATCGTGTTTTTTTTTCTTTACTCATTGTGGAAGGGATGTTAGCCCTTCGCACAACCCTCTTTCTACGAATTTTTCATTTTCGTAGAATGAGGTGACCAAGGTATATCCAAGCAGGCAATGTGTTGGAATTATATATTGCGCCGACCGGGGTTTGAACTCACGACCTTCGCATTACAATACCAACAAGCCACCCACTAGGCTACATCCTAGCTCGTCGATAAAGCTAATACTAAAATTTCTCCATCTTAACATTGTGTAATACATCTGCATAAGAAAATAGAAATTATTAAAATCTTTTTCTCTTGTTTTTGCTTTTTTGATATTTAAAAAAAAAAGTTAAATATCTTGGTGGCACTTAGTTTGTAACCTTAAAATCAACTTTTTCTACTAAGAATATTAAATTTTTAATAGCTGTTGTCGTTGCTGATTTTTTTTCTATTCTTTTTTTAGATGACAATTCTGACTTTGAAAAGATCGCTAGAGCTCTTAATTGTCCGACGAGGTCTTATGACGGTTTGGATCACTTTGGATTATCGATCGCCAATGATCTGCGTAGTATGCCGGCATCCGAACAACGCAGAGTCAAACTCGAAATTGCAATTATTTTAGCAAATGCTAAATACAAGGATGAAAATAAATAGAAATCTACTACTAAGCTTCATCTCTTACCATTCATTAAATTATGGTCGCATTATTATTTTCTTACTGCATAGTTTATCGTGATTGTTTTTTTTTTATTTAGTATTTTATTGATTGACTTTTTTTTATTCTTAAAAAAGCAAATTTGTTTGTGGAGCACACGGGTTTTTAGCATAATATCGGGTCAGTTCACGCCGATTTTCTTTTAAAGAATTATTATTGGTTATTTATCTAGAAACTGAATAAACGTATTTTTTATAATTTAGGTTTTTTCCTTAACATTAATTCGGTATTGTGGAAGAGAAGTCCTTCCTCTGCCTACGAATTTTTATTTTCGCAGACTGGGGTGGCCCAGATATAACTACTCTGCTATCGTCAATACCATTAACGTATCATTTATCCTGCATACTGTACTACGTTTGCAATACCAATTATTGTACACCAGCAGAAGTGGTCAGATATTACATAGATATGAATGCAATTTGGACTTTTCAGTCCTGTCCACAAGTAATCCAAATATAAAGCGTTGCTTTTTCGAAAAACAAGCAGCCAGTGGATATTGCTATTGAATTGAATGACGCTTGAAAAAACACTACCAGACATGGGACCCCCGATTGATATTACCAACATTTAGAACACACGATTATTGATTTCAAAATATCAAGTCACAATTTTTTTACCGGCTACGAGTGCACCGTACTGCTTTGCCTCGTAAGAAAATGGGACTGAGAGTATCTCCCTCCCTTACTGCCTCGATAGGCTCGAAATTTTTCGAAACAATCCCATTGTCGTTGGTTATGTCATGGAGACTGTGCCCTCCTGTTGTTCCTCTATGAGCCTCCTCTTTTCCGACTTTTGCATTAAAATCCCCTAGGACAATTTTTAGGTCATTCGAGGGCAGTGAATCATAGGTTTTCTCTAGGGTGACATAAAATTCTTAATTTCTTATTCAAAATAAATCCAACGTCGGATGGGAAACTTACATAGAAATTGGCAAATACTGTCTCTCCTAATTATATTCTCTGCGCGATTGCATTGTACATAAATTTTATTTTCTGGTTGCAATATTTGGCGTGATCTCTCATATTGTTCTTGTTGTCTGAGCCAAGTCTGTCTTATGTTGTCATTTTTTCGTTCAAAAAATTGTGTAAAGTACAGAAAGCTTTAACTATCAAGGTCGCAATACTTAACGGCGATTCAATCCTCTACCGATCCGCCGGAATCTTCCTTTTAAGTGCGCAAACTCTTCTGCATTTTGAAAGTACTTTATTCTAATGTTTCTCCTTCTCGTTAACAGCCAAACGAAACAGATATGTATGATTTCTGTAAATATGGTGAGAGCCGAAACGCTGAATCTCCAATTATAAAAGGGGACACAGCAACGTCCATTACTTCCTGGGTGAACTCTTTGAACATTGAATCTGTAGAAAGATAGTCTTTCAAACGCGATTCTTTGCATATCTTTGAGTCATTGCATCGACCAGGAGCACCGATGTTAATGTACAAAAATCTGTATCTGTAAGTAAAAATTATTAATTAAATTGTGAATTCAGAAATGAAAATTTGACAGAAATTCATATTTTACCTGTGATCAATTTTTAGGCCTGGGAGCGCGGACGAGGTGGTGAGAAAAAACACGTTTCCGGAATAAATAATATTTTATTCGCTTGTGCGCGATAAGCACAAAGTAATTGCTGATCGCGCGCGTCGTCGGGCATATCACTTGATATCTTTTTCTTTGCATATCTGGCGATATGCAGAAAGGCGCGGTTTGCTTGTGCGTGATAGGCATGTATACGTCCGCGAGATGCGCACAGTGTATCGTCAGCATTTCTGTCGATATGAAAAAGAGGACAGTTCGCTTGTGCGCGATAAGCACACCTAGGTCCGATGTCATTATCGCTGGAATGTGCCGACGACGTCGTGTCGCCACAAACTAGTGCCATTAGCACTATTGATTACCACCCTTTGTAATTGTGATAATCAATTGCATTTGCTGCGGGTGACGAAACCTCAATATGACTTCCGTCTGTAAATAACTCAAAAGTAAACATTGTCGCAATTACTTGCAAACATTATGATAACCTATTGCACCAAAGCACTATACCCAGCTTAAAGCTCTAAAGCCATCAATATTTTCTTGGAATTTAGCTCTTGAAAATGGCATTTGATTTAAATATTTAGGTCCGAGGACGCACCATACTTCGTTGCAGAACTCTTCAAAAATTTGGCTCACTATTGATTTTTCACATCCGAATAAGCCAGCTATGACTATGATGATATTCTGCCGCTGATCCCAAGGCGTACATACCAATCGCTACTCATTTCGGTAAAGGAATTACTTCAATACAATGTGTTTCTTTTTTCTCCATGCCCTGTAGATAAGTGCACAACATATCAAACGTTTGAGGCCTCATTCGTAAATGTTCCGTGAAATAATCTGCACCATTAACTTGCAAGGAATGTTCCCAAAACTTACTTTTCATGGACTGAAAAGATTTTGTATGTTTAATTAGAAGGGCTCCATATACGGCAAATATTTTATTTCATTTCGATCAAACCGTTTTCCAAACACTCCTTTTGCTTTCAGATTTGTACGCATGTCTTGCACACATTTTTACAATTCCTTCATCATCATCAGAAGAATCAGATGATGAACTGGATGTCTCCAACAATTCCAGAATCAATTTTTTTTCCTGGGATCCATAATACTCACTTTTAGGTTGCAAGTGAAATAATTTGAGTTGAACGCCATTAATTAGAAGGAAATGTGAAACAGATGTCAATAAAAGTGTCTTCGCCTAGTGTGAACAGCTAAGATTTCGAGGTGGCTTTCGTTAAATTGAGACACGTTCGATGCCGGTGTGAACAGGCTAAAAGCCCAGTTCAATTTGTTCGCCTACTAATGGCCTCCGAGCGCATAGCGCGCGCTTCACTCATCGAACCGTGAAAGGCACTTTTTGCAGTTTTCTTTCGGGCTGTTTTGCATAGTCGCATAATCATAAACAAGAAATAACATTGAGCGATTCTTTTGCAGTACAAATTATTGCGACCGCAATCCAACAAATTTTTCGGGGATTAGGGCTACCGGAGAAATTCCATTAGAATAAACAAGTGTCGCAATTACCTCCCGGGTCACTGTGAAACGTTGCTTTTCATAATCTTTCGGTATTTAGACAGAAATTTTATTTCTTTGCTAACATTTGACATTTCTTCAGTTGACAGTGAATTGGTCGATTCTAGGTGAAATGTCATTAAGATTGGTAAAATAAGAAATAGAATGTATATGCATGAAACTCACTAGTACTGGAATCAAGAGACGCTAGTCTCGAATTGAAGGGAGATATACTTCTATAGTATACTCTTTTTAATAGAGGGGATTATGCAATCATTCTGAACGCATGTTTATATTCGAAATGATAACTGAGAGTATATTGTGCTTGCCTTACCGTTTGTAACGCTAAGAAATAATGCTCGCACAGAGCAGAAATAATTGTTGCTGTTCAAAAACCTCAAATCCGTGTGACCGATTTGAGCTATCGTGACGAAATTTGTTTTGCGTCATTTTTTAATTTAAATTTGATGGCGAAAATTCCCATATCTCAACTAGCAAAACACTTTTCTCTCTACTTTATGGCACTACCAAAAAAAATCCCAAACAGAAAAGTCCAACCGTAAACTGTCAAAGCTGCCATCGCAATTTGTTTAACAATTCTAACAAAAACTATGAATTCCGCCACGAAAGTAAGTCCATTCCGAATTAGTTTCGTTCAAATCGATTCCCTATTTTAAGCCCCACACAATCATAAAAAAAGCGGACATTTTTGCATATTATGGAGCCCGCAAATGGATATTTTGTCCTGCCAATTATTGAATTCGAACGACGACAGCCGGGTGCAATGCTATTTTAATGAAATTTCCGAATTTCCACAGGTCGGAGAGATTTTCACAGCTGCCGGTTCGGCCTTCAATCGTCTTGGTGAGCTAACGATGCAGCTTCATCCCGCCGCCGAAACTCCTGCCGGGTTAGTATGCGCGCGATTTCCCAACGAATTTCTTTTATTTTGATTTCTAATTTCTATGTCGTCCCCCCGCACTCCTCCCAACCCACAAAAAAGGAGCAAATGGACAGATGAAGAAATCGAAATGTTGCACGCCTCGATCAATCGCTTCTCCGAAGATCTGAACAAAATCAGTTTGCGCATTAAGAGCCGGACGGTGTTGGTTTTCTTCATCTGATCCGAGTGTGACATCGTTTCTAACAATCTCCTTCATTTCTAGGTCGCAGATCCGACAGACGCTGAAGAAGAAGGCGTTCGAAGATGCCGGCATTCCGGTCAAGCAGGTTTCCATGCAACAGCAGCAGCAGCAGCAACAACCGCAACAACAAACCATCGTGCAGACAATCCAGCAACCGCAACAGACCGTATCGCTCGTCCAGCAGATCAAGAACGAAACGGTGCAGGTGATCGAGACGCCCGGCCTGGTGATCGGGACGAAGAATGCCGAGGTCATGATGACGCTGAACCGGCTCAACACGCAGGAGAACGAGGTCGATGTCGAGGGCCTCGCGTCCGACGTGAAACTCGAATTCAACTCCGGGACCGAGGAGGAGGTGGCCGGGTGAAATGAGGCCGACGATTTTTATTTTTGAAATACAAAATAATTATCGGACGGCGCGCGGAACTAATAAAAATTGACGAAACTGTAAAAACTATGAAAAATCGTGTACAAAGTTGTAATAAAGTGAATTTTATTCGAGTGTCTTGGAGTACATGCATATCTTTCGCTTCCACTTGGTCGGCGCGGTCTCGTACAGTTTCGTGCGTCCCAGCGCTCGCTCCAGGTGCGCCTGGATCGCGTCCTCAACGTTCGAACGCCACTGCAGTTCGCCGAAGCGGTTGAAATCGTCGTTGGCCTTGCGCAGCCTCTTCACCGCCGTTTGGTAGCACTTCCACGGCTGCGGCTCGATGATTAGCATTGCGGAGATATTGGCGCACTTTGCAAGGAACTCGCGAAGGCCGTCGTCGCCATGATTCAGGTGAATCCACATCGTGATTGAGAGGCAGAAAGTGGCGTCGAAAGTTCTTCGACCGAAACGTGCCAAGTGATCCGTGAGCTTCTGGCACTGATCCTTGTTGGTGATGTCGACGCACTGGAAGGTGATGTCAGGGTGTTCGTTGGAGAGGCTGGCGCGCTCGATTAGGGCCGGATCGATGTCGATCCCAAGGACGTGAACTTTCCGCTTGGTGTGCTTCAGTAGGAATTTGTAGAGGAGTTGTGTTACGACCCCGGCATTGCAGCCAACATCAAGGACGAAGTACGGGCCCTTGGTGTCGGAATTTTCCCAAATTTCAGTGGGGAGGAGTTTTATTCGCTCCTCAGCCGAATTAAATTGGTAATAGTTTATGAAGTTGCCGTATTGAACTGCACCCGGGTCATTTGCGCGGTAATCCATTGAAAATGTGTAAAACTGTTTTTGTATTCAAGAAATGTTGACAGGTACAAGAAATGTCAACATCAGCTGATTTAAAGTTTCACTGTAGTTCTTAAGATTTAGGGAAGATGGCGGTAACCGGGATTTACTATGGGATGTGATTTAGTTAACCGCACTGATTTTCACAGCCCAAATAATTAAGTCAATTGTTAATTGTTACAGTATTGTGTTTTTATATTTATTTCGTAGTAATCGAAAGTGTACAATGAATGTTGCCAAGAAGTCACCAGGAAAAACTTATCTGACGTTTCTTTTATTTTCTCAAGCGATCGCCGCGCTAACGGTGGTGGAGTGGAGGTAAACGGTAGCCACATTACAATAGATGTACCCATTTCCGCAAAATCATTAAAAATAGTAAACAAACTTAATTCAATTCGAAAGATCTCGTTCTCCTTTTCGTTGAATTTTACAGCATATTTACAATCCATAAAAACATTGTAAGCCGCCCACACTTACAGAGAATTCAAATAAAGTTGACATCTAAAAAATTAATTCTTCATGGCTCATTCCTCCATTTCCGGTGTAAACTTCAAAATGTCACTCTGACTGAAAGAAAAGTCAATGGTATTTCCCGTTTCTCTTCGTTGGAAAAATTTTAAGCTTCTGCCTTTTGTAGTTTTAATGGAAACAGATAAGTTACATACCCAACATGCTTAACAACAACAACATGCAAGCAAGAGCCCGAATAGAAAGGGATTAAATACCTGGCACACCCACAATAGCAGATGGCACCATGATGTAATAAAAAGGATGGAATTGTCTTCGTAGGGCCAGAAAAATCCTCAATAAAACTTACGAGATTTGTAAATCCTTACCACTTCTGTAATCCAGCGAAAATTGATATAAAAACCCGAAAACAGAACATAGAAGGTAGTTCATACATTTTTAGACCTCTGTCAAATGTAGATTGGCTTGTAAGTGCAATTTATAATAAAGAAACTTGAATATTTTAATTTCAGTATTCTATTAATTTAATACGGCGCGTGAAGAAATACATAAAATTGATAAAATGCATTTACCAAAAATGTGCATAGCATTCCAGACAAGGAAATAGTAAATAAACAAATAGAATGAACTCATGCCAAAGAATTAAAGGTATTTTAGGCCTGCAAAAGCTTAGTTGGCAGAAAATGTGGATTACAGTCCAAGATGATCTATAGGTGTAACAGAAAAATCATCCCCCTAATAGTCACAAACGGATCAACGATATGGTGGACTAAAATCTTACAACAAAAAGCACAGTCTACGCTACAAAAAATCCAAAGACTAGCTTGCCTAGGTATCACAGGACTAATGAAAACTTGTCTTACTGCGGCAGTTGAAATGTTCCTAAGCATCCCTCCGATAAATAAAAAATAAAAAAGGAGGCTATCAAAGGAGTGTTACGTATACAGAGGAAAAAAATACAAATCAGGGGATTTTAGAGGTCACCTGAAAATCCTAAAAAACCCAAAAACAGAGGTTCTAACCTCCACATTGTCGGACACTATTCCGACAAAATTCAACTTTGAAACCCCCCTTTAAAGTTATAATCAGAGAACGCAAGGATATTTGAAATGAAAAAGGAATCAACCATCTGGTATACAGATGGCTCGCGCACCTCTGAGGGGCTTGGAGCCAGAGTTATACATAGGTCCTAACTTCTCGGTTTCAAAACCACTCAGCAAAGCAGCCATAATCTTTCCAGGCTCAACTAATTGCAATGGATCTATGCATCCAAGAGAATATAAGGAGGGCTCATCGCCACAAAATTATTTATATCCTACCTATCGGATAGTCAGGCGGTTCTTAAAGCCCAAGCATCCAATAAACATGCATCGAGAATATTTTGGGACTGCCTTCAAAACCTAATCATCCTGGGAAAAAGGAACAACGTAACCTTAATGTGGGTACCAGGGCATATGGGAATTAAAGGAAATGAAGAGGCTGGTCGCCTTGCAAAAAACGGCGCAGAAACAAATTTTATTGGACTCCAACCCTATACTTAGAAAAAGGATTGAACAAAAGCATAAAATCTACTGGAAAAGACTTCCAGGTTTATCAATCTCAAAAAAAAAAATCCTACCACAAAAAAAAAAAATAAATAAATAATACAAAGTGGAGGATACTCAGCAAGAGTGATATTAGTACTCTAATCAGTGTGATGACGGGGCATAGTGGAGTAAACCACCACCTCAAAAATATGGGTTTGAAATCGACATCTGTCGTCTTTGTCTCGCAGATTCAGAAACCACAGAACACATCCTATGTCACTGTGAAGCAGTAGCAAGGTAAAGACCTAATCTTCTACGAAAAGGTTTCCTTTCTACCGAGGAACTAGCCAACATAGCTCCCTTAACGATACTTAAATTAGCCAAAGCTATCGAATAAGTCGGGAAGGCCATAATGCTCTCACGTGTTTGTACTTCTACAATGGTGCTACAACCCGGACCTTGGCCTCCTGACCTTCAGGAACCTGAACATTTATTCATTATTTATTGTGGAAGGGTTGTTAGACCTTCGCACAACCTCTATCTACGAATTTTTCATTTTCGTAGATTGAGGTGACCAAGGTATACTCAAGCAGGCAGTATGCTGGAATTATGCGTCGACCGGGATTTTTAAGTCACGACCTTCGTATTATAGACCAACACGCTACCCACTAGGTTACACGTGTTTCCCAAATATTAATAATAGAAAAAGGGGGAGAGGTAGAAGGATTTAACGGGTTGAACCCAAATTTGTTCATCGTTAAGGATATTTACATTATTTTAATTGCTCAAAATTGCAAGTCGATAGCTTTGACAGTTAAAAATAAAAACGATTTTACTAAGATTTTGAAATTTCTTGAAATTTGTATGAGAGGGGGTAAAAGGAGTGAGGTAAAGCTAATATATTTTTTTTAAAGATGATTACAATTATAATAAAAATAATTCTGACAAAAATTCGTCTTATTATCCTTGCTAGTTTTAATGAAAATCAAAGAAATGGATTTTTCAAAATTGTGCATTTGTATGGGAGGAGTAGAAAGTGTGAGGGGATCGGATCATTATTTTTTTACATTAATGAAATTAACAGCGTTATACTTTGACATAATTTTCAAGTCGATAACTTAAATAACTTCGGGGAAAAATCAGTTTCTTAAAATTTCGAAATTTCATGAAATTTATATGGAAGGAGGTAGAAGGGGTGAGGGGATTTTTTGCTGTACAAAAATAAATGACATAGATAAAATTTCAGCACGATTGCTCAAAGCGTTCGAAAGTTATGTTGTAGATATACGGGCAGAGGGTTACTCGGAATCGAGGTTTTTGAGCGACAAACAAAAATTTCTGTACCGTTGGCGACTCTGTGCGAGCGTTATTTCTTAGCGTTACAAACGGTAAGGCAAACACAATATTCTCTCAGATTTCATTTTAAGTATAAGAATCTGTCTATCCGTACGCCATACGTGTGCACTTAGCGCTCGTTATCTCCCATACCCTTTCAGATAGAAAGTTTATTTTTTGGTGGACTGTAGGTTGATGCTGATTTCAAGTGGACTGTAGGCATTAAGGGAGCCCTTGCTCCGAAAACTACGAATTCAAATATTTCAACCCTGGTTGTAGCTAGGAAGTTGGACAAAATATAAAAATAATTTAATTTTTCTATCCATTGCGGTCCGAACAGGGGGGCTGAGAACATGGCATACAGGTCCACCAAAATCGACTTATAGGGAGGCCAGTTATTTTTAGGGAGTAGGGGGGGTGCAATGAAAAACACTTAAAAATTAATATCTCGACTATCTCTTAAGCTACATAAGTAATTAAAACTTGCAACATACTTATATTTAGCTATACTAGTGAAATATGAGAAAAATATAAAATTTGGAAAAAATAGTAGTGCTGGAACACTAACACTTTTCAAAATTTCAAACCGTTATATCTCAAAATCTAATAAAGTTTTTACGTTCAAATTTCAGATTTGAGAGGCTTAGATTTAGGTTGTAGGAGAGTGGTTATGAAGAACCACAACGCATTGAGGTCATCTAGTTGGGCCCATTGTACTTCCCTATTGATTATGTGATGGATGTTTTGCGAACCGTAGCTGTTGCTGTTGGACGTCTCTGAGGTCGTTTAGTTGTGAGAAAAATGTAGAGCCTAAACAAAGATGACGACTGTTGGAGATTTGCGGACAGTGACAAAGATAATGCTCCATAGATTTTTCGTCTTTTTCGCAACCTCTGCAAAGGCTGTCACTCGCAATTCGCAGTCTAAATGCGTGGAGCTTTAACAATGACCTGTAGCCAGGCCAACAATAGTTCGGACGCTGCAACATCTGAGCTGTAGTATTTTTATTCGGTTCTTCCCAAAAGGATTTGTCCGTTCTGCAGCTGTCCAACTGTTGCCACCCCGCCAAGAAAGAATCCAAAATAGTTTGTTAGAAGCTAGTCTTCAGCACTGTTGGTGCTACATGGACTGACTTCCAAGTGGAGTTGATATTTGCAGATCCTTGCAGATTTGCACGGAGGTAGCTGTCCACCAGCCTTTCGAGGCCTTTAACAAGGAACGAAGTTAGGCTGATGGGTCGGAAAGCCTTATGTGTGTTATGGGAGGCTCTGTCTGGCTTAGGTATAAAAACCACCTTAACCTCATGCCATGTCTTCGGTATGTGGCAAAGACTGATGCATGCTTTGTATATGTCAATTAAGTACTGAATTATGATTTCATCCGCATTCTAGATCATAGCAGAATAGATCTCATACAGTCCTGGTGAATTGTAAGGTTTGAAGGAACTGAACGCAATTACCATGTTTTCTGGCGTCACGACTGTATCTACTAGTTCCGAGTTAGCTAGAAAACTATGGACACATGAACTTTGTGCCGGGGGCTCAAAGCATCCGGGTTAGAATTAAAAGTTCAAGTGATTCGCCGCTAGACTCTATCCATTAACCATCGCCTTTATTCAGTAATTTAGGCATGTATAGGCCTTTGGAAAGGGTTTTCTTTATCGTAGCGGTATCGTTGGCGTGATCTATTTCTTCACAGAATCTCTTCCATGAATTTTGTTTGACGGCTCTTAACTGTTTTTAATACAGTGCAAATGCTGCTTGGTATTTATCCCAGTCTGTGTCATGATTGCTGGAATTAGCTTTGTTAAAGAGCTTCCTGGCACGTTTTTTTAGAATATCGTTATTCCACCAGACAGCGTTCTTATTATCTTTTGCAGACTTCTGAGGCCAGAAGCTTTTGTAGGAGGTTGTTAGTGTATTTGTTAGCATACCAACTCTTCTATATAAGGAATCTCGTGGTTCGGAACTATTACCGGTAGCTTATGGTTTATTGACTCCTGGTATTTAATCCAATCCTTTCTTGCTGGATTTCTGTAAATGCGGTTATTTTTGCTGATCCCACTATTTCAAATCTTATCCACATGTGGTCTGACAAGGATGGTTCTTTCGAAACTCTTCAGTTGCGGACCTCTAGTGATTTAGAATTAGTTGCAAGAGTCAGGTTGATAACCTTGCCTCTTACTCTATTTACGAAGATGGGACTATTACCAACATTACAAACATTTATATTGTTCATGCCAAGAAATTGTAGCATTGACTTACCGCGATCGTTGCAGTCTGTGCTAGACCAGTAGGTGTGATGGGCATTGGCATCACAACCCATTACCAAGTCCCCTGTGTTGGACTGGACAAGCTGGCACGAATCAGTCGTTGAAACATGCCTTCCTTCGTATGGCTGGTATGATGAAACTAACTTAACTGGCTGCGGTGTTCCATTAAATGGCCTCTCCCAGAGCATCGTTGTTTGGTTTGGACTGCTAAATTATGGAATTAATGTCAATTTTAGTGCTTTTTTTTGCAACGACACATGTCCGTAGCTTATCTGTTTTGGATCCATGAAGGACTGTAACAGTTTTGTTGCACCAAATAGAATGTAGTTAGAGCCAATCAACCACGGTTCCTGGACAAGTGCAACACCCGAGTGTCCTCTTAAGAAGTATTGTTGAAGAGTGGCGGTAGCTGCTATACTGTGATATAGATTGGCTTGAACCACTCTGAGTTTGCCGGCTAAAAAATTGGCTTCGTCTGTGAAACTGACATTCTATGCAGCGAATTTTGAACGTAATTCAAGCAATTAATTACAAAATTATTACCATCTACCCATCCCTTCTAAAGCACCTCCCCCTCCATACAAACCTAAACTTGTACATATAAAGAAATGGAATATTGATTCAATGTACTGAAACTATTGATCGTAATCGCAATTAAGTGTTAATAATTCACAACAGCCCTGCCCTAGAACTCCCATTCACTTAGTCTTCTCTATCCATCCTAACCTGCATATTGACTTCCCATGCATCCTCAACTTGCCCCAAGAATAATAGTTGTGCTCGACTCGTTGGCAGATATTTATACTCTAGATGAAATCTGAGAGTATATTGTGTTTGCCTTACCGTTTGTAACGCTAAGAAATAATGCTCGCACAGACCCGCCAAAGGATTGTCTCTCAAAAACCTCGATTCCGAGTTGCTGTCTGTCCGTCCACAACATAACTCTCGAACGCTTTGAGGTATCGTGCTGAAATTTGTTGTGTATCATTTTTAGCAAAAAAGTAACTTTGAGTTCGTGAACGGGCCACATCCCGTTTCTCCGAAAAATAAGGTCATAGTATAATGATATAAACATCATTAGCCTCAAGAAATATTGATCTGATCTCCTTACTCCTTCTACCACCTCCCATACAAATGCACAATTTTCAAAAATGCATTTATTCGGTTTGCATTGCAACTAGCAAAGCTAAATGAACCAATTACTTTATTATTTTTTAATAATAAAGTATTGTGATCGACACAGAAAAAAAAAAAAATTTGCTACCCTGAAATTTTGTTTTTTCGCGTTTCATGACTAAATTAGCCTAAAAAAGCAAAAAAAAAAAATCCGTCCCGCCGTACGCCGTACGCCGTACGCCGTACATATGGACTCGTACCTCCAAAACCGTTAAAGGTAGAATGTTGGTTTTTGGGTGGATTGTTAATTTGGTAAGTGAGGTCCATTATCCAAATTTTGGGGAGTGTGGGGTGGAAGGGGGAGGTGGGGGGATGGAAAAAGTCGAAAAATACACTTGCTAATATCTTCACCACGAATGCAGATAGAAAGATGAAAATCAGCATACATATAGAAAAGGTTATGGGACATACTCCAAAAATAATTTAATTTTCTTATCCATTGGCGTCCGAAAAGGGGGGGCTAAAAACAAATTGTCGGCCGAATCTTTTTTTGAAATGGTTATATCTTCGAAACTACTTACCATAAAAAATTCATATTTTGGGACAATTAAGATGGCGTATAGATCCATCAGAATAAGCTTAGAAATAGGCTAATTGTTGTAAGGGGGAGGGTCAGGGGGGGTGCAAAGAAAAACACTTAAGAATTAATATCTCAACTATCTCTTAAGCTATGTAATTGAAATTTAAAACATATACTAAGCTATACTAGCGAAATATAAAAAAAATATAAAATTTGGTCATAATAGTAGTGGGGGGAAATGGGGAGCATTTCAAAAATGGTGCACTTTTCAAAATTAGAAATCGTTATATCTCAAAATTGAGTGCAGATATCGAATCAAAAATTCGTCAGATTATAGAACTATATAATTTATAATTTTGATAAAAATTTTAAGTTAGGGGGTGTAAAGGGAGGGAGGTGGTAAGCAAAAATGTCGAAAATTTTAAGTGATTTTTTTAGGACTCTGGTCAAAGATAGAAACTTTAAATTTTGCATGTGGATACATCTATTTTATATACATAGAAAAAAAATAATAATTTGATCCACAATTGTTACGAACCGACCAGCACGGTCTAAAGGGCACAAGGTGTTTCATGTGCAGCGAAAAAAACACGAAAACTGAAAATTTTTGGATGTAATTTTAAGGTAGAAACTTGAAAATTTGGGAAATACATTTAAAAAAAATCCCCAAACGTATAAGATATTAACTGGTCGAATACCTTTGAAACTTCTACCCCCTCCCATACAAAATTATTTTTTCGACCATTTTTAAGAAATTAATTATCACCTAACTATTAAAAGCTATCAATTTGAAATTTTGCATAAGAACTTATAAAAATATTTAAAATAAAATTATTTTAAAAGTTTCAAAATAGCACTTGCCCTTCTACCCCCTCCCATACAAAAGTATGATTTCGACCAATTTCATTAAATCAACTAATAAACAACAAATTAAAAGCTACGAACTTGAAATTTTGTACGAGCACCTTACTAGAGAAAGAAAAGAAAATTGCATCACAAATTTTGCAATTCCCCTACCTCTTCTACCCCCTCCCATACAAAATTATTTTTTCGAGCATTTTTAAGAAATCGGTTATCAGCTAACTCTTAAAAGCTATCCATTTCAATTTTTGCAGGAAAACTTATAAAAATAATTGAAATGAAATTTTGTTAAAAGTTTTGCAATCACGCTTGCCCTTCTACCCCCTCCCATACAAAAGTATCATTTCTACTTATTTCATTGAACCAACTAATAACCAACAAGTTAAAAGCTGCGAACTTGAAATTTTGTACGAGAAGACTACAACAGAAAGGAAATAAAATTGCGTCACAATCTTTACGATTCCCCTACCTTCTCTACCCCCTCCCATACAAATGTTGGTTTCGTGAATGTAAAATACACAGAATCTTATTCTATGCAACTTCGTCTATGAAACTGACATTCTATACAGAGAATATTGGACGTCAATTAAAAAACTATTAACATCCACCGACCCTTACTATCAACCCTCATCCCTCCCCTCAAAAAACTCAAACTTGCATAAATAAACGAACGAAATATTGGTTATACAGGGTGTTTGGTACTCCGTGCATAACCTTGTAAGGGGTTATTCCTGGATATATTTTGAGCAAAAAATTGTTCTACGGAGATGGTCAATTTTCAATATCCACGGAGATACAGGGTGACCAAGAAAAGTGTTTCGGACCTGTACCCTCACTCACTCAAAACGATATATCTTGAAAACTAATAATTGCATTTCAAAGTGTTATAGCTTGTTTTTTAGGGAATCAAATTACCTTTCATTTGGTGTAATAGTCCGTAGTGTACCTGTACCCAATCCTGAGGTATTTGCTTCAGACTACAATTTTTTGACACTTTGACCCTCAAAATTCTGTGATCAATGTAGTTTTTCTCAAAAAAACGCATTATAAAAATGTCATTTTAATGTTGTTGTTTTATGTGCCATATTATTGCCTACAAAAGATGCATACATACTTATGACTTAGGTTTTCCCGTTTTCCAGGTAATAAGCGAAAATACATATGGCTTAAAAATAAAATATGCCATAAACCAACCCTCGTTCTAAAAAAAACTACCTGAAATGTTGTTAAAATGAAATATTCTTTGTGTCTTTTAATTACTATTTAAATTATCGATGAATGTCCTTTAAGTAGTATTTAAATTATCGAGGAAATGAATTAAATTAAAATCAGTTTCAACACAACGACGCTGTCCGACGCTTGGCATTGCAGTTAAACGTCTCTACGTGGAAAGTTTGGAGTGTCCTCAAAGCAAAGCGGTTGCATTCCTACCACCACACACCAGTGCAGGAGCTGGTACCCATTGATTTGCCCAAAAGGATGGAGTTTTGCAATTGGCTCCTTGAACGACAACTAAGTGACGAGAATTTTATGAACAACATTCTTTGGACTGATGAGTCCCAATTCACCAGAGACGGTATCACAAACTTCCACAACTTACACACATGGGCTGAGAGCAATCCACATACAAGAAGAGAGGCATCATTTCAGCACAGATTCAGTGTCAATTTATGGGCAGGTGTGATTGGCAACGATTTTATTGGTCCTATTAGGCTTCCGCCTACCCTAAATAGTTCCAATTACTTGCAGTTTTTGACAAATGATCTACTAGAGTTATTGGATGATGTGCCACTGCAACGATTGGCTTCCATGTTTTACCAACACGATGGTGCTCCAGCTCATTACGGCCGACAAATCAGAGATTGGTTAAATTCCAATTATAGCAATCGCTGGATCGGTAGAAATGGACCGATACACTGGCCTGCAAGATCCCCTGATTTAACTATTATGGATTTCTTTGTATGGGGACGGATGAAGGACCTTGTCTACGCAACGGAAGTAGTAACGTTGCAGGATCTAAACACCAGAATCGATGCGGCAGCAACAGAAGTAAGGCAGCAGTTGAGGTGTATGAACACAAAGAGAACACTGGCAAAACGAGCTTTAGCGTGCATTCAAAATGAAGGGAGCCATTTTGAACATTTATTGTAATTAAGGAAATTTGAAATAAACCATAAAAACCATTCTTAAGTTCTTTTAGTTCAAGCGGAGAGTGTTGATCAACCTATTCTTACTTTTTTGACAAAAGTGCTACATTATTGGAATGATAATTTCTTCTAAACTATAAAACTTATGCAATGCAAGTGTATGTATCTTTTGTAGGCAATAATATGGCACATAAGAAAACAACATTAAAATGACATTTTTATAATGGGTTTTTTAGAGAAAAACTACATTGATCTTAGAATTTTGACGGTCAAACTGTCAAAAATTTGTGTTCTGAAGCAAATATCTCAGAATTGGATACAGTTACAATGCGGACTATTACACCAAATGAAAGGTAATTTGATTCCCTAAAAAACAAGCTATAACACTTTGAATTGTGATTATTAGTTTTCAAGATATAGCGTTTTGATTGAGTGAGGGTACAGGTCCGAAGGACTTTTCTTGATCACCCTGTATCTCCGTGGATATTGAAAATTGACCATCTCCTTAGAACAATTTTTTGCTCAAAATATATCCAGGAATAACCCCTTACAAGGTTATGTACGGAGTACCAAACACCCTGTATATACTGAAGCTTTTGAACGTTTCCGCAAAGTGTTGACAACTGTCCTGCCCAAGAACCCCCTTTCACTTAGTCTTCCCTAACCACTCTAACCTGCATATTGACTTTCCACGCATCCGCAACTTGTCCCAAGAATAATAAAGTTTCGCCCGACTTGTTGGCAGTTTATTTTTGTCATAATTCATTTTATTATAATTGCAATTAATTTTGGAAAAATTATCAACCTTACCTCACTCCTTCTACCCCCTCCCATAAGATTTTACGAAATTTCGGAATTTAAATTAAATTAGTTTTCATCAAAACCGTCAAAGCTATCAACTTTAAAATTTGAGAAAACTAAGCTATTTTAAATATGATTGATGTCAAAAAATTTGGTTTTGATTCGGATATTCCTTCTACTCCCTCCCAAACAAATTAAAAATTTTGGTAAATGCATTTAACCGATTTTCATAGAAACTAGAAGAAGTAGAAACTTGAAATTTAGCCAGAATTTGTCCTTTAATAATTTTAATAAATGCCAAAAAAAATATCGCCTTCACCTCACTCGTTCTACCACCTCCCATACAAATTTTTGTATTGGAAGTTCAAGAAAAGTTTTTCTCCTTCGAACATGTGAGAGCTATCGACTTTAAAATTGTAACTAAGCAATATGATTAGGATGTTGATACGCAGATTCAAAATCATCCAAAATCTTCCATTTTCTCACATTTTCAGACAAAAATTGTTCAATTTTCTCGAAAATTATGAAAGCAAGAAACTTTAAATTCAGCATGAAATATTTTATATACTACGTTCAGTGTTACATACAAAAATTACAAACCTCCCCCTCTGCTTTTACCACCTCCCAAACAAAAGGTAAGTAAGTATTTCATCTAGAGTACCATATGATTGGGCTTTACGCCTGTACCAAGAAAGTAATGACAGCGATCGGGCTAGAGAAGAATGAGTCGGGCAAAGATGAAATACTTAATAGGCCTCAAAATTCACGTGCATCCTAGCACGCAGGATCATCGAAGGTCTTCAACAAAAATAATACGGCAAAATTAGAGAAGCGGTCGACTGCGATAGGGTGGCAGGCTCGGACGACGATGAAATACTTTATGGAAATCAACAACAACCACACGTATGGGCTCATGTGAATCGAAAAAAGATTCGGGCGATGATGGAATGCTTTATAGAAGCAATAAACAGCGCTCGATCGAGAAGGAAAAGATTCACACGACAAGGAGTATGATTCGGTAACAAAAGCAATAAGAAAAAGCAAGCGTTTTTGGACAGCTTAGTTTGAAGCCGTCGACGAGTCCGTCGAAGTTTAGAAGAAGTTTAGAAAGCGAAAGAGTGAAGATTGATACGCGATGATCTGTGGACAAAAAAAACATGCGCAAGTGAAAGGCGACTTAGTTAAATTAAAAAAAGCTTTGCGGTTAAATTAAAGCGAACTTATCAAACTGGTGGTTTTATTTTTTTACTTAAAATCCAGCGACCCCTTGCACACTTCAATTCTTTAATCAGTGGCGTGCCGTGACTTTTTAGCTAGGGGAAGCAAATATTTTCATGTAATTCGGTTACGCAATATATTATAAAGATAAATATTACTAAGATCTCTCTCGTTTGCTGCTTGAAACATTATTAATGCTTAAAGCTCCGAGGAACGACGAGCGGGGATGTGAGAGTAAATAAACTGACGTTTGATTCAGTACTAAGATTCCCATGCTACTAATATTTAATTATAACATTTTATCTTTTAATCTATTTTATCCCTATATTTATGTTAAATATTGGTAGACAATTCATATTTTTCAATTCTTTACCAATAGATGGCCTGTACTAGCGAGGACCGAAGTTTGAAGAATTCTTGTAGCGACGTCCTTCTTTGGCAGGCCATTAAACCTTTTTTTTTATTAAATAAAGCTTTAAACATTTTGAACAATTAATTAACACCAGCCTTAGTATTTATAAACTAATTTTTTTTTCGTTACATGAAAAAATAAATAAATAAATAAAATAAAATAAAGACTTTCAAAAGATGATGACGCCCAATCTGCGCAATTTGAACCGATTCGTTTCCTTTCATAGCACGACAAATACTTTACAATATAAATACACTTTGATCGAAGAAATGTGATGGCTTACGACTAAGAGTATTGGGAGGAAGGTGGAAGCAATTACTACGACGCATTTACCCTTCCTACAGAAGTCGAACGTATGCGCGAAAATTTTCCTTATATTGTCTGGCGGTCTCGTGTATGAGAGTACTAGGACTGTGATCAATAGAGTAAGGCGGAAGCAATTAGTGCAACGCATCCCCTCCTCCTATGGAAGTCGAACTTGCACTCGCCGCGCGCGAAAATTTTGCTCGTATTGGCCGGTGGTATGCGTTTTTCAAATCGCATTTTACCGATTTTACCATGTTCAGAATGAGCGTGAGAAAAAAGCTGTCCTGTGCACGTAAATGCTGTGTATAGTGTTAGACGAAATTAACGCCAGCTTTCTTTTAAAGATTTTTTTTTCGTAAATGTGATGATTTCAGTTTAGTTTTTCTAAACTGAATAAAATGCAAAACGTAAGGAAGCAATGCTTCCCTTGCATCAATGGACGGCACGCGACTGATTTTAATAGCTATTGCGAACCCTTTGAGCACTAGACGGATCTTGTTTTGCAATGGGACCACATCGATATAAGTGTATAACCAATTGTTGCGTGGGATATTTAAATTGCAGTTCGATATTATTGATGACTAGCAAACCCCCGCGACTTCGTCCGCGAACAAATAGCAATAATAAGCAATTTTCGAGAGTGTAGTTAGTAATGCATTATGTGGGATATAAAATCTGCTTACTTTAATGGCTCTTTGAAGAGAATGGTTTGTATATTGTTGGAATCAGAACCATAAATTATTAAGAATGAAAGCATGATACTCCCATTTTTATAGGACAGGCTCGTGATCAAATCAAACCCGTGATTCGAGATCATATACGTGTTGAAGAGCGTTAAGAACATGTGAATAATTGTAGCTGGTGTTAATTAAAAAAAAAAAGCAAATAAAATAACATTAAGCATAAAAACATAACAGGACTACGATTGTGCGTAAAGCCAAATCATACGATATTATTAATAGATGAAATCGAAATTTTTGCGGTGTTAAGACATTTTGTATGGGGAGTGGTAGAAGGGGTGACAGCACTGAACTAAATTGTTTCACATCATGCTAGAGTAGCTATAAAAATGTTTTGTACCAAATTTAAGCTTCAAAAATTGAGTAGGTACTGAGAAATTTAATGAAATTGTGCAATTTGTATGGGAGGTGGTAGAAGGAGTGGGGGGTTTTTGGTGATTTTTCGAAAAACAACTATAACTATCATGCAATTGATACACTTTAAATTTCAGATCTGTATCATTCACACTTTTCAAGAAAATCGAATTGTTACATAGTCGTGTAATGTGCCTCATTGTATGGGAGGGGGTAGAAGGAGTGAAGCTACTCGGTTAATTTTCTTCCCGCTGTTAATAATAATGCTAATTAAGGATTAAGTTTAAATTTTTACCTCGATGAAATTTAAATGTACTGAGAAAATTCGTTTAGAGTATTTTATGAAAAAGTGCGGTTTATATGGGAGGTGGTGGAAGGAGAAGGGGGTTTTTGGTGATTATTTGAGAAACAACTATAATCATCATGCAATTGATATATTTTAAATTTCAGATCAGTAACATTCAGACTTTTGAAGAAAATCGAATTCTTGTGAATGCGTGGAACTGTGTCACATTGTATGGGAGGGGGTAGAAGGAGTGAAGCTAATCGGTTAATTTTATCTCGATATTAATAATAATGTTAATTAAGGATTTAATAGAACATTTGAGCTCGATGAAAGTTACACGTACTGAGAAAATTGGTGTAAAGTGGTTCATGAAAAAGTGTAGTTTGTATGGGAGGTGGTAGAAGGAGTGACAGACTTTAAATAATTTATATACCAAAAGACTGCATTTATAATAGAAATAATATAGTCCAAATTTCAAATTAATAGCTTTTATAGTTTTCAAGAAAATTTGATTA
This sequence comes from Chorisops tibialis, assembly GCA_963669355.1. NCBI lineage: Eukaryota > Metazoa > Arthropoda > Insecta > Diptera > Stratiomyidae > Chorisops > Chorisops tibialis. Next base: position 294,643,734 of record OY770262.1, read on the forward strand.
ATATATATTTTTGAAAATGAGTCACTTTGTATGGGAGGGGGTAGAAGGCGTGAGGAGAGTGAAATAAAACCAAAAGCAGATTTCATTCCGATGGACACCTAACAAACTGTGCAAGTTTCATTACAATCGGTTCAGCCGTTTGTGCGTGAAAAGCGGTCGTACAGACAGACAGACAGACAAAAATTTCAAAAATGTGTTTTTATGCTTAGTTGGTGCTAAAATAACTCAAAAAACTAACTAACAGACACTACAATTATATTTATGTGTATAGATTTTATAAATTTAGCAAAATCGGTCAGCGGTGACCACTCTAGCCCTACAACAGCGTATTCCCTATGCTGGACTTACGACTACAGCCCTGCCCTTCAGCATGACCTCGGTGATAATTGTACAGGCTTCATCGCAGTTATTGCAATCGAAGCACAACTTCCAATTAAGGGACTAAAGAAATTGGTTTTTTTTTTAAATGCCAAATGTTTCTTCGAGGTGCCTTGATTGCCAAAGGTGTAGTTGCTGCAACTGGGAATTCAGCACGTATCGAGAATTGATCCGTATTTTCAATTGGTAATGGGGATATGATAGAGACAGAATACTTCTCAGGCTGGTTGGTGAGAAATAGGTGAAGAAGGTAGGGAAATAAAGTAGGCTCACCCACCAGTTGTGTTAAACCGCTTCAAGATGCAAAAAGCACAGTGTCACGACCCTCCTGATCCTTAGTAGAGGAATGTTTAAGCCATGCAATATTATGAACAAAGAAATCGCCCGCGATAATGATTTCAGCGTCAGAATTTCTAGCGTATATAGACTGGATAAATTTAGATAACCCATTCAGTTCTGATAGTGTTCGCTACAATCATTTCTATCCTAAATGGAAGACATTGTGTATGGATCGCAAAAGCGCACACCAAAGAAATTTACGACTTCGTTAAGAAATAATAAAATTTCTTGAGCTTGTAACACACCTAGTTAAGTGATAAATTAATTCTTCTTCCATACATTAGAAAATGAAATTAAATAAAAATAAAAACGGTCACACATCATGCTCTGTATAATCATCTAAAAACGGAGACCTATTTCAAACACAAATCAGCAAACTTGTTAACTCCCATAATTTAATTTATCAAGTGCACTTGACCATCATCAATGAAAAATTAGCTACACCAGTCGTAAATAAATTAAAATTGAAAAATTTAACTACTTAGAGATTCGGATTGAGATTTACACTAAATAAACTGCAAATTGTTGGTTGCAGTTGACGGATTATGATCGCATGTTTTAGTGATTTTCAAGTGCTTGTGAACATCGACTAGGTGCAATTTCATTTTTCTTACCGCACTTGCACATTTGGTGCAGTGGGTAAAACGCATTTTTTTTTTTAATTATTTCGAATTAAAGATGTGCAAAACTAAACCGGATTATTGAAATAATGTGGCTTTGAAAGGTTAATGGAAGTTTAGGGGTTTTTTCGATTTTCGAGGGGGTTATGATTTCGTCATTAATAAGTGAATTTTTATTCTTATTTGATTAGGTCCCTGGTCTCCTGGAGCGTCTGTGTTCTATTCCATAACATTTTTTTAAGTTAGTCTTTTGCGCAACTCAGAAAAATTTTCATTATTGCAGACTGACGCAGTCTAGATTTGAAGAAAGAAAATCGCATTTCTACCCAAATTTAATATTAAATATAACTTATGGAGCGACAATTGTTTACTTCTTTAAGAAATTTGTTGAATTTTGGATCAAGCGAGATTTGCTAGAATGTATTCCGTAGTATACTTTTTCTTCTTGGCCTTCTAAACTGCAGGTTACCTAGCATTTTTTTCATTACTCATTGTGGAAGGGTTGTTAGTTCTTCGCACAACCCTGTGACGAAGAACGAAGGTAGAAGACCGAAGTCTTCTAAAATTTTTCGTTCTTCGCCATCAGATTATGTAGCGAATGTTTCTTCGGATAAAGCGCGATTTTGCCGACTAGTCAGGAACATGGGAGTGGGTGGATATGTTCCGAAGAAAACATTTTTTTTTCGCTCTGGTACGCGCTTGACGGAATTATCAACGACGGATACTCATCTTATTCACATTTACCTACCAAGGAAGACAGGGAGGGTGAAAAGAAGGCATTTCCTTTCTTCGGAGGAGTCCCAGAGTATTGAGGCTCTACTTCCCGCTCATCTTCTTCACACCTTCACGAAATATTTTTCCGAAAAAAAAAGAAATAACAGATTTCTCGACACTCGTACTTGCTCCTAGAATACGGCACAAAAATCTTGACACATAAAAAAAACTAATAGAGAAAAAAAATATCGTAATGGAATGAAAAGAAAACTAACAACTATTTATTTACGTGGAATTATAAGGGAAGAAACTTAAATCTAATAAAAAAAATTTGTTGGGGCCCTTGCTGCTTACCAGTAATCCAGAAAGTCTTCGTTGGTTGTTATATAGTTCAGTTTTTTTTTTTTTTTTTTTTTTTTTATCGTTAATTATATTGTTATTAATCACTTTGTCTTCATTATTATATTATTGTTATATTCACTTAATTTTATGTGCACTGCACTGTTCATTATTGTTCAATTTTTCTTTTTATTATTAATTTAACTTTACTCTGTTTCCCTTTTTTTTTTTTTTATTAAGTCCGCCGTTTTCCTACAGTGCCAAAGCGCAACTCCCCCGGGCAAATTTTCTGCCTTTCTTTCTGGCGTGCAGACCAGAAAAAACCAGATTTTTGTTTCCATCTCGTCGAATTTTTGGCGCCAAAAGATTTATAGCAGTGCTGCCCTAAACAATTTTCTTCATTCTTGCACATAATTTATAAAAGAAAATATTTTGGTGCTGTGGGTTTTTTTTTTTTTTTTTACAAGTCCTATATTCGTATATATAGGAGCAAGTACACTCTTAAAAGTTGAGAAGAAAAAAAAATCAAACGAAAAAAAAACAACGATTCGTTACAACCCTCTATCTACATACGAATTTTCCAATTTCGTAGATTGAGGTAATCAAGCAGGTAGTGTGCTGGAATTATACTTCTACAATGTCGCTACAGCCCAAATCGGACCTTGGCCTCCTGACATTCAGGTTCCTTAACATTTTTCATTACTTATTGTGGAAGGGTTTTCTACGAATTTTTCATTTTCGTAGATTGAGGTGACCAAGGTATATCCAAGCAGGCAATGTGCTGGAATTATATATTGCGCTGACCGGAATTTGAACTCACGACCTTCGCATTATAATACCAACACGCCACCCACTAGGCTACGCACTAGCTATTCCAAAGTTTAGTGAATTTCAAAAGGATATTGAAATTTAGAAAATTAGTACTGGTCGCTTCCAATGAATTTTGAATGTATCTATCGTTTACTACTTGATCTCCTCTTAATAATATTAATTGATTGCGTTACATCGAACGGAATCACGCCAATAAATAGTTTCATTAATAACTTCAGTGCATTATCTTCACTGGTCATTTAGGTGCCATATGCTCGATCTCGATTGGTATTGTAAAAAAAAAACGCAAAATTTCTAATCAAATATCTTATCCGTGGCATATCACGCGAATTTTCCGACAGACTTAACATTAATAATGGGTGCATGGGGCATACGAAGCAGAACATTGAGAGTTATTTAAAAGACGTTGATGCATTCGAGCATCTTCAGTTGAACGAATATCTCCAACCTGTTCGGTTAATTCAAAATAAACCACATTCGTATACTCGTGTAGCTATGATTCTGAAATTAATAAGCCTGGAAGCAGTCATAATTGCAGGGCTAGTGTCTTCTATAGTTGGTGCAGTGCCAGAGAAAAGCCAATTCGGATCAGAATTAGTGATATTACATCGCGTTTACGACGAGTGCCAAAGTAAAAACGATTTCACGGGATGTTTGAAGGAAAAGGTTCTTACAGTCCTGTCCCGTGCTATCGATCAGGTGGATATTGCAATCAAATCAAATCAATAAATCGGATTAAAAAATAATTCAATGAATTCTTAGGATGTTATACGCGTGGTGGATGGTGTTTCGTTGGAGCGACACAATTCCACGACGAAGGAAAGTTTGCTTGCATTAACCGATGCCCGAACCTTAAACGGATTATCGGCTCTGGATCGTGCCGTAGTCGATAAATTGGATAAATTCTTTCGGACTCATGTCGTGAAGGTCGATATGAGCGAGGGACGTGAAAAAAAGGAGAAGAAGCTCACGAAATATGTGGTAGCTGCTCTACTTACAGCTATGGGCATAGCTGCTCCGATCGGTCTGAAAGCATTGGCAGCGATAGCAGGAAAGGCTTTGATTATTAGCAAAGTCGCGTTGACTATAGCCAGTATTATCGCTCTGAAGAAAATCTTCACTAGCGATCATCACGAAGAAACTAGCTTCCAGGTTCATGCAGGAAGTGATCATAATAGGTAATGGTTTTCTGAATGAAAAACGGTGAAACCTATATTGAGACTATGATCTTGTTTTTCAGGAGAAACACCTTTGTCATAAGACCGATTAAACCCAGTCCAACACCAGTGGATCCTTATCGCTACTACTACGAGTATCCTATACATTCGGTTTAGAGTTTTAAGCATGATTAATTTTTTTTTCTTAATTTATTATTAGGATTTATGACTCTGAATGAAGTCATAATTAAAGAGTACAGCTGGATAACCAAAATAATTGTATTTTTTGTAATTTATTTTTATAATTATTTACATATATGTATTAGTGCAACAAAATAGAAAAAAATAGCAATGTATCATAGAGTTTATTTTGACTGAAAATTATTATAATTTATTATTGTAAGACAATTTTATATATTAAAACATTTTTACCTTCTGGGTAAAGTATAAGTATGTAGTTGTATATTTGTTAAAAAATGAGTTTACAAAATAAATGATATATATATATAAATATAAAATATTTTTGTGGGCAAATATTGCTGACATTTTAGACCGGGGGCTCATCGTACCTAGCTAGGGTGTAGCCTAGTAGGTGGCGTGTTGGTCTTGTAATGCGAGGTCGTGAGTTCAAATCCCGGTCGGCTCATAATTCTAGCACACTACTTGCTTGAGTATACCTTGGTTACCTCGATCTACGAAAACGAAAAATTCATAGATAGAGGGTTGTGCGAAGGGCTAACAACCCTTCCGCAATAAATAATGAAAAATGTTATGGGACCTGAATGTCAGGAGGCCAAAGTCCGATTTGAGCTGTAGTGCCATTGTAGTGTAGAGCTCATCGAACAACAATTCTGCTTCATTTCTTGCCGCTGGCGAGTGACCGACTTTCCACGCAAATCTGAGCTTGTCCTAAGAATAAAAAAGTTTTGCCTGACTTGTTGGTATTTTATTTTAATATGAAAAAATCAACATTTTCAGGACGTTTTAAAAAAAAATATGTTTATATATGATGCCTTTTATTTACTAAAATTTACTGGAAACCCCAATTCACCACTAACAATTTCAAAGTACAGTACAGCTATGACTTAACATATTTTTAAATCAATAATGAATATTTATTTAAAAAAAGCCGAAAGGGAATAAAATTCTTATCATTTTAAGCAGATGTAAACCTCATTATACGAAATTTTTCTGAAAAACTTGAGCGCAGTATACAGTATACATTTCTTTTTCATTTGTATTCATTGAAACATAAGTTTGAATAACAAAATTAGCAGAGAAAATAACTTTCTTATTTTCATTTCTACTATATGACTTTAGGAAATTTTCATTTTGAAAAGAAAATTGGCTCTAAAATATGCATGAAAACTCAGATAATACAAAGTTTTTTTTTTGTGTGTTGAATGTACTTGTACTATACTTTTCCGGTATATGTTAGAATTTTTTATTTTAGAAATATTTGAATAACTAGAAATTTAAAATTCAAAGAATATTTTTTTTCAGCATAAGTATGTTGCGTTTATTCAATTTGTTGTTCACGATATACCACGTGTATAAGCTCAAATCGACTGTTCCTTAGTCAGAAAAATACATGTTTTTTCATAGAAAGCAAAAACAAATTTTTTCATAGGAGAAAGAAGGAGAGGAAGGACGCAAATAATATTTATACTGTATATTGAAATCATTATGAAAGTAATATATCCCGAAATTCAGGCCAATAGCTTTTATACTTTTCGAGCAAATCCGTTTATTGTCAAATTGCGCATTTGTGTCATTTTGTATGGGAGGGGTAGAAGGGGTGGAGCGATTTGGCCCGTTCACGAACTTGACCTTACTTTTTTGTCAAAAACGACGTGTACGAAATTTGAGCTTTCTAGCTCAACGCGTTCTCAAGCTGGAGAGCGAACGGACGGATGGACAGACGGACATCCGGTTTTGAGATTTCTGAGTGATAATATTAACTTCTGTATCATTCATTTTTTTCTCCGAGCCTTATTTCTTGGCGTTACAAACTTTAGAGCAAACTTATAATACTCTCAGATTCCATCTAGAGTATAAAAATCAAGCGAAGAACTAGAAATGTCGGAAACCAATTTCGTTCTTAAGGACGTCGAAGACTCATTGGAGCATTTCTTCGGCGAGCGTGGCAGAGATTTCGCGTCATGGCTAAAAGATTTTACAGAGATTGCAGAAGTGAGTAAGTGGTCGGAAATCCAGAAATATTTATACGCCAGAAAACTGCTTAGAGGTGCGGCAAGATTGGCGGTGGAATCAGAAAGCGGAATTTCGTCGTGGCCAAAATTGAAGCAGATGCTCGAGCAAGAATTCAGCGAAAAATTAACGAGCTGCAAGATCCATCAAATGCTCGGTTCGCGAAAAAAGAAAGCGGACGAAACGTTCTTGGAATATTTGTTCACCATGAAACAAATAGCAAACAAGGGAGGTGTGGATGATCTATCCCTTATTACCTATATTGAGGCTTCCGTGGCGTAGTGGGCAGCGTGCTTGCTTCTCAGTCAATAGGTCGTGGGTTCGATTCCCACTCCAGACGGGATTTTTTAAGCGCAAATTTTTCAGTTGCTACTGGTGATAAAAAATTATTCGCAATAAAATGGGGAAACGGTGTAAAAGTGAAACAGTTCCACTTCAAGAAGGCCTAGATACTCAGTAGATGGTTTCTGTTCGCTTTCTATCATTCAGTCCCCCATAACATCTGCAAATATTTGTCAGTAAGCAGCCAGTACAACAGCTTCTCCACTCGCTACGGTCGTTCTCACTCCCCTTCCCCAACCTTCTCAATCCCATTCCTTCCCTCCATGACTGTGTTTGTGCATTGCACATAAAGGCCGAAATTGCCTATAACACAGGTCATTCTGTAAAAAAAAAGAAGTGAATTCCTGACGATCCTTTAAATAAGGCCGGCCTATACGAAGCCACTAGTCTCGACGCACTCAAAGCAAAGTACCGCGCATATGAGGCCGTCAAAACGCAAGTACGGCAGGAAAAGGTCAAATCGGAGAATAAACGAGCTACACCAAGCAACACAAACCGATCAAAGGCGGAAATTCGCTGTAAAAATTGTGGATCGCTATCTCACAGCGTTTCCAGTTGTCCGGACAAAAATCGAGGAACACGATGCTTCGCATGTAACGAATTTGGGCACATTGCAACGAAATGTCCGACGAAGAAAACCGGTTCCAGTGGTACGCTGAACCGAATAACTAACGATCAATACGCAACGGTAAATGTCAGATTGAAACGTTCAAATCATGCAGCGCTTATAGATACTGGAAGCTGTGCGACTTTGATGAAAATTTCGATTCTCAAAAGACATAACATACACAACTACAATTTGCCCGGCATGTCGCTTAGAGGATTTGGATCCAGCAAACCAAAGTCGACCCTAGGTGCATGTTACGTTACGATGGAGATTCAAGGCAATGAATATCAAGTACTCAAACAAGTTGTTCCGGACGGTATGCTGACCGACGACATTATTTTGGGAAAAAAACTTTTTAGAAAATGTGGTTCTCGTCGTCGACGGAAACACAGTTGCTGTACACAAAAGGAAACGAGAAGAAACGCAAGCGGAACCGAATTTTTTAACCGAAATAGACGTGAGGAAACTCGTCGAAGATAATGCAAATTCAAAAGATCAAGTCGGAAGTGAGGTAAGAGACAAAATAGAAAATCTCATACGAGAGTATAAACCAGCCAGGATCAGTAAGTCTTGTATCGAGATGCAAATCACTCTTAGTGATGAGACGTCCTTGTACCAGAAAGCGAGAAGGTTGGCGCCAAAGGAGAAGGAGATTGTGAATGAACAGGTTGAGCAATGGATAGAAGAGAAAATCATTCGTCCGAGTACCTCGGAATACGCAAGCCCAGTCGTTCTCGCAAAGAAGAAGGACGGAACTCATCGCCTATGCATCGATTATAGGAAGCTAAACGCTAAAATCATAAGAGATCGGTATCCACTACAAATTATGGAAGAAATCTTGGAAAAATTGTACGATGCTGTGTTTTTCACAACTTTAGATCTCAAAAACGGTGTTTTCCACGTTGATGTCGCAAAGGAAAGTATCAAATATACGTCTTTCATCATACCGGATGGCCAGTATGAGTTTCTCAAAGTTCCTTTCGGATTATGCAATTCTCCTTCAGTGTTCCAGCGATTCGTCAACACAGTTTTTCGAGAATTGATTCGTGAAGGTATGGTACTGCTATACATGGACGACCTAGTGATACCAGCCAAGACTGAAAATGGAAAAATCAGCCCTTCGAATGAAAAGATTTTCGCTGTAGAGAGGTTTCCCAGGCCGCGTAGCGTTCGAGATGTCCAAAGTTTCTTAGGACTCTCAGGATTCTTCCGAAAATTCATTGCTAACTTCGCAACCATTGCCAAGCCGTTGACAGAACTAATAAAAAAAGAAAGTACATTCTCATTTGGTGCAGACGAAGTATTAGCATTCGAAGAATTAAAGGAGAAGTTATGTCGGGAGCCAGTTTTAAAGTTATTTGATCCCTACGCTGAAATAGAATTACATACAGACGCCAGCAGCATCGGCTACGGAGGTGTACTGCTACAAAGGAATATCGACGGGTGCTTCCATCCTGTATTCTACATTGGCTTCAACAGCACCGGAAAAGAATTATACCAGCTACGAATGCAAAGCGCTCGCTGTCGTCAAATGCCTGAAAAAGCTACGAGTTTACTTGTTGGGCTTAAAGTTTAAAGTTTACACTGATTACCAGGCGTTTCAAGCCACTATGAAAAAGAAAGACTTATGCCCAAGAGTTGCACGATGGGCTATTATGCTACAAGAGTTCGACTGTGTTGTGCTACACAAACCCGGAAAAACTATGCGACATGTGGATTCATTAAGTAGATACCCCAGTGTGCTGAGGGTCGAGGATGGCATCTTGCACAGGATCAAAAGTTCACAGCAATCCGATGAATTTTGCAACCTGATAATGACCCTTCTCGAGAACGCAGCGACTGCGGGCTACCAAAATTACGAAATGAAAGGTGGAATACTATATAACTTCAAGGATGGACGACATCTTCTAGTTGTTCCAAAGGCGCTGCAGCGTGAAGTCATCAAGAACAGCCACGAACAAGGACACTTTGGCGTCAAGAAAGTCGAAGCAGCTGTTGAGCAGGACTATTTTATCCCAAAGCTATCTACGAAAATTGACGCAGTCATCAGGAATTGTATCCCGTGCATACTTGCAAGCCGGAAGCGGGGTAAAATGGAGGGATTTCTCAATCCTATCGACAAAGCCGATGCACCGTTAGAAACATTTCACATAGATCATCTTGGTCCATTACAATGCCTTCTATAGTAGAAAGCCGAGTAACTGAATCCAACAACAACACGTTCGAGTCATAACAAACATGACAGTTCCATACAAATTCGAGCGCTTTTGTATGGAGCAGACACGGCGGGCTTCGCAAGAAACGCGTTTATTCTTAAATGCAGTGTTAAAGATAGTTCAGCTTTCTAAGGTACTTTATTGATAGTGCTCGGCATGTAATTATGACACGTTGATATTAGTGCAATGGATTTTTAATTGAAAAAAGTGCGATCAAAGTTAAATCTGTCACTCATATTGTGCAGAGTTCTCCGGTTAATTTTCACACGGAAAACTGTAGAATTTTAGTTATTACGAAAAAGTGTGCAATCGCGTAATATTTTCGTGCTTAATTTCAATTAATTATGCTCTTTTCTTGTTTTCGGCAAAACTTGTTTTTACGACAAGTTTGTAGAAAAATAATACAGGTGGTCTTGTGAAATCGAAAAATCCATGACGTCATATCCACTCATTCAAGATGGCCGCTACGTCAGTTCTGCCCAGCTTGAGATGTAGAAAGCATTGTCCATTACTATCCACCGCAAAGCTGTATAAGTATGTACTTGCCATAGTTGACGCTTTCACTAAGTTCTGTTGGATTTATCCGGTGAAGACTACGACGAGTGACGAGGTGCTAAAAGTTCTGGAATCACAAGCCAATATCTTTGGAAATCCATTCCGGATAGTAAGTGATAGAGGAACCGTTTTTACCTCCGATGCCTTTAAAACATTCTGTTCCGAAAAACATATTCAACGCGTATTAATAACAACTGGAGTGCCGCGGGGAAACGGACAGGTGGAACGCATCAATGAGGTGATAATCGAAATGTTGTCCAAGCTATCAGTCGACGATCCAATGTAATGGTTCAAATTCGTACCACGAGTCCAAAAGGTCATAAACTCTGCAGTAAGTCGCAGTACCAGACGAACCCCGTTTGAACTAATGTTCGGCGTGAAGATGAATCGAGAAGACGACGTGAAGATAACCGCTTTACTCGAAGACGCGATTCGAGACGAGTTTGACGGAAGACGCTCAGAAGAACGAAGACAGTCGAAGGCAGAATTAATAAAAATCCAGGAAGAAAATCGACGAATCTTTAACCGGAAGCGAAAACCTTCTTTGAAATATCAAGTCAACGATTTAGTCGCGATCAAGAGGACGTAGTTTGGGCCAGGTCTAAAGCTTTACCCGAAATATCTAGGCCCATACAAGGTTGTGAACGTAAAGAGGAACGACCGCTATGAAGTTCAGAAGGTCGGAAGACACGAAGGGCCGAATACGACGCATATGGCCGCAGATCTGATGAAACCATGGCTGGACGACGATGACAGCGACGACTACTCGTCAGGGTCTGACGAAACGCAGGATGGCCGATCTGTAGGATTCGAAGCGGCAACGCTGCAGAGCAGCGAAGAGAATAGAGGCAGTTCGTGCGCGACCGGTTAAGTAGCCGCATGTCATTTTTCATTTCATGTCATTTATTTTTATATCAATTTTATATCTGGTTACAATACACATAATGAATAGTAAAGCTGAAGAGACGAAATTTTGCCAGAATTAATTCTACTATAATTGCAATTAGCTTCAAAAAGAATTATCAACTTCACCTCACTCCTTATACCCCCTACCATACAAATCTCACGAAATTTTGAAATTTAAATTAAATTATTTTTCTTCGAAACTGTGAAAGCTATCAACTTGATATTTTGTATAAAGTATAAAAATAGAAATATCAATAACGCGTAAAAAATTTGTTTTGACCCGTACACTCTTTCTATCCCCTCCCATACAAATGCATAATTTTTGCTATGTGCACTACATCGATTTCCATTAAAACTAGAAAAAGTACAAACTTAAAATAAATAAATGTTAGAAAAAAATATCAGCTTCGCTCACTCCTTCTACCCCCTCCCATATAAATATATCTATTGTAAATTTAAGAAAAGCATTTCTCCTTCGAATATGTGAGAGCTATCGACTTTGAAATTGAATCAAAGCATGGTGATAAGGATGATGATAAGCAGTTTCAAAATCATCTTAAGCGCTCCACTTCCTCTGCCACCTCCCATACAAATGCTCCAATTTCAGAGAAACTATGTCCAATTTATTTAAAAATAATGAAAACTAAAAACTTTAAATTCAGCAAAAAACATTTTGCATGCCATGTTCGGTATCATGTACGAAAAGTACAAACCTCCCCCTCTACTTCTACCACCTCCTATGCAAAAGTTTCTATTCACTATTCGAAAGAATTTGAGATGACATATTTTTCGGTATAGTAAGGTCTTTTCCATTTCATCTGTTTCTGTTTTTTTTTTTTGCGATTCTCACAAAAATAAAACTTTTTTCGTGCCATGGAGTAATGTTGCAAGCTTGAATTGTAATAATTAAATTATTTCACTTAGTCATTCTGACAAATTATTCAAGTTTGATGTAATTTAGTGCTAAACTCTACAGATTGCACTTGCATTGTTGATACGCTGAAGACTATTAAATTTACTGAGTGATGCTGAGATATTTATTTCAATTAAAATTGAAATCTATTTCTATTTTGTATCTTTTTGGAAGCGCGTTGTTATTCTATAGAGTCTTAAAAATAAATCTTCCGATAAGTTTCTTGTTTCGATTTGCATATCATGCACATAATTGACTGACTAATCTAATTATCTTAATATAATGTTATTCAGGTATTTATTAAAAATTTTCACTTCGACTTTGCAATAAAGTAGAAGCAGCGACAAAAATTCGCTTTTTAGAATTTGAAATTTATTAAATACTAAAACAACATGTTCGTAGCTATTATTTGATATATTCTGGAACTAAGAATCGCACTGCCAGTGGGCCCTAAGTTAGAACTTTTGTTATTAGAAAAGCATTAAAGCAGACAAATTTCAATGAAGCTTTGCTATTCTTCATAATTTTTGTTTACTTCAAAAGCTATTTAAAAGCTGAAATTTGATCCCAAAGTGGCAATGCAATAGCATGATTACTAAATTATTTCTAAATCACAGCGACAGAACAGAGACTCATACTACAATTTTTACAGCTAATGTCTTTCTAATGCCAAAAAATAGAGATTGTTGTTCCTGTGGTAATGTACTATATATATAATACTATGCAATAACTTACAATAAGTTAGTTATTCATAAAAGATATCAAGTATAGATTATGCAAAAGTTTTGTAAGATTGTTCTAGAAGAACATCCAAAAATAAGCAATTTCTAGCGTATTCAATTTTTTGCTATGACTATTAGCTATAAGGAATCAACGAAACAACCTTATGGAGCAACTCCATTAAAAAACCATTCTAGAATTACGAAGGACCAAAGAATTTATGACTCTCAAAAAGTCGAGATTAATCGAAAGCTTTTGCCTCGTTACAGCGCAAGCACAAAGTGCATAAAAAATAGCACCAATGAAAAAAAAATATAGATAATCTAGGGCAAAAACGTTGACTATAGCGAAAAACTAAACCATATCCTTTTCCATACACCAGAACTATTGTCTCGTATTTCTTGTCGCACTTGAAAGGAAAAACTTCCCGTGCGAACATAAATTCGGCAAAGTAAGCAAAAATTCGGAAAAGTTAACTCTTTTCCATTTCAGGATTCAGTGCAACTTGGAAGTCAGAAACAAACTGTGCTCTCTTCGAAAGCAAATTTCGAGAAAAAGTTCCGGTAGTAGTGGGTGGAAAGTGCAGAATTAATTCTCATACCCCCAGTTCATTTTCTAAGCGGACAATTTGACAATTTTAATAACGCCGATATGAGACCAGAAACTCAACCGTAATTCGACAAACAAGTGTTTTATTAAAACTCATACTTCCTGCCGTTTCGGGTATTGTAGGCGCACTAAAAGGGATGTCAGGACTGTCAATGCGTGTCAAATTGATTGCCATTGATCAGCCCCCGGTGTTTGTTCACTGCTCAGTGAATACTCCATTCCCGGGGATGATTGTTAACGTTCGCACAAGTACAGCACAAGGAAGTTAACACGACGTCTCAAGGGGTCGTATGTCGGAACGAACGGCACCAAGTTGATATTATATACATTTGATAAATGCTCAATCAATATGCGAACATTGGACAAAATGTGACTGTCATCTCCGGTGTTCAAAAGGGCAGATATAATTGGACAACCATTAGCTGGTCATATGTTCAAATTTCATTCATTTGATTGGAAAATTGAAGATCGATATTTGGACATGATTAAAGCTAATGGATTGTGGAACTATGCGAATTGAAAGATTTTAATGGTGTACTATAGCAAATAGTGTCCATACATAATTGTATCGAGCACGACAGCCCGAATTGGGCCTTGACCTCCTGGTTTTCAGGTTCCTTAACACTTTCATTACTTATTGTGGAAGGGTTGTTTGTCCTTCGCACAACCCTCTATCTGTGAATTTTTCATTTTCGTAGATTGAGGTAACCAAGGTATATCCAAGCAGGCAGTGTGCTGGAATTATGCGTTGACCGGGATTTGAACTAGCATTGTAAACCAACACGATTACCACTAGGCTACACCCTAATTAAAATAAACATTTACTACACAATTTCATTTCGAACTAAACTGCCAACAAGTCGGGCGAAACTTTATTATTCTTCGGACGGATGAGTGTAAAGTCAATATGCAGGATAGAGTGGTTAAGTGAAAGGGAGTTCTTGGGCAGGGCTGTTGTCAATTTAACAATATTTCATTCGTTTCTACAAGTTTTGGATTTTATGAGGGCAGAGGGAGGGGTAATAGTAAGGGTGGGTGGATGATTGCTTGAATCACGTCCAATATTCTCTGTATAAAATGCGTTTCATAGACGAAGTTGAATAGAATTTTCAGAAAACTCGATGTACATTCACGAAACCGAACATTTGTATGGGAGGGGGTAGAGCGGGTAAGGGAATCATAAAATTTGCGATGCAGTTTTCGTTTGTCTTGTAAGGTGCTTGTACAAAATTTCAAGTTCGTAGCTTTTAGTTTGTTGGATATTAGTTGATTTAATGAAATTGGTCGAAATCATACTTTTGTATGGGAGGGGGTAGAAGGGCAGGCGCAATCTCAAAACTTTTGACACAATTTTGTTTCAACTATTTTCAAAAGTTTTTGGCAAAATTTCAAATTGATAGCTTTTAATAGTTAGGTGATAATTGATTTCTTGAAAAAGGTTTTCGACCAGTTAATATTTCGCAAATTTTCAAGTTTCTACCTGTAATGTGAGTCCATATGTACGGCGGACGGCGTACATTTTGCATTTTTAGGCTAATTTAGTCTTGAAACGCGAAAAAACAAAATTTCAGGGTAGTAAATTTTTCTGTTTCGATCACAATATTTTCTTATTGGAATAATAAAGTAAAATTCTATATAAAAAATGAAAATGAAAATGAGTTTAAAGTGTTTCGTGAAAAAATGCTGTTTGTATGGGAGGTGGAAGAAGGAGTAGGGGGATTCAAATAGTTTTTATACCGTAGATTAAAATGATCATAAAAAACATAAAGGGACTACGACTGGGTGTAAAGCCTAACCGTGCGATACTCTAGATGAGAGAGAATTTTTTTTATTTTAAGAAATTTTGTAGGGGAAGTGGTAGTGGGGGTGACGACACCAAACTAATTTTTTCACATTACTCTAAGGTTGCTATGAAAATGTTTTATACAAAATTTAGGATTCAATAATTTAATAGGTACTGAGAAAATTAATGTATTGGATTAAGTGAAATTGTGCAGTTTGTATGCGAGGTGGTAGAAGGAGTGTGAATTTATTAATGACGTTTTTAGAAATAACTGTAAACTTCATTTAATTGACATATTTTAATTTGCAGATCAGTAGCATTCATACTTTTCAGGAAATTCGTCTTTTTGTAAAGTTGTTGAATTGTGTCAAATTGTAAGGAAGGTGGTAGAAAGATTGAAGCTAATCGCCTAATTTTTTTGGTCTTACTAATAATTCTAAATAATTATTTAGTGCATAATTTCAGCTCGATAAATTTCATACGTACAGAGTAAATTTATTTAGAGTATTTCATAAAAAAGTGCAGTTTGTATGGGAGGTGGTGGAAGGAGGGAGATGACTCAACTAATTTTTATACAGCATATTGAAATTATTATAAAAGTAATGTATCCAAAATTTCAGATCAATAGCTTTCATGCATTTTGAAAAAATCCATTTATTGTCGAATTGCGAAATTGTGTCATATTGTATGGGAGGGGGTAGTAGGGGTGAAACTGAATGTCTATTTTTTTTTGGTCTTACTAATAATTCCAAATAAATATTTAGTGCAAAATTTCAGCTCGCTAAATTTTATACGCACTGAGTAAATTGGTTTAGAGTATTTCATGAAAAAGTGCAGTTTGTATGGGAGGTGGTAGAAGGAGGGAGAGGACAGGCGTAATTTATATGGTAGATTGATATCATCATGAAAGTAATATGTTCCAAATTTGAGACCAAAAGCTTTTCTACTTTTTGAGCAAATCCGTTTATTGTCAAATTGCGCAATTGTGTCATTTTGTATGGGAGGGGGTAGAAGGGGTGGAGCGATTTGGCCCGTTCACGAACTTGTCCTTATTTTTTTTTATCAAAAACGACGTGTACAAAATTTGAACTTTCTAGATCAACTCGTTCTCAAGCTAGAGAGGACACGGACGGACAGACGGACAGACGGACATCCGGTTTAGAGACTTTTGAGTGATTATATAAACTTCTGTATCATTCATTTTTTTCTCCGAGCCTTATTTCTTAGCGTTACAAACTTTGTGGCAAACTTATAATACTTTCAGATTTCATCTAGAGTATAATAATGTATTCTAAATTTCATTTTCATTTTTTGTCAAATGGCAAAATTGCATCATTTTGTAGGGGGTAGGGGATAGAAGCAATTTGGCTAATTAATGAACTTGAACTTACTTTTTTGCCAACAATGACGAGTAGAAATTTTTGACTTTTTAAAATTAGAGAGTCAATGGATAAATGGATAGTCAGTCGGACGGATATCCAGTTTTAGTGTTTTTGAACAATGAAACTTCTGTACAATCCATTTTTTTCCGAGCTTCATTTCTTATATAAAACTCTAAAATTAAAAGAGTATAATGATGACGAATTGAATGAAGACATCGTCTACTCTTCTTCTTCTTCTTACACTGAACCGTTTTGAAAAGAAATGAGTGTCTATCGATCGCTGGCATACATATACCGCAGATATAAGCTCCTCCAACATATAAGGAGTAGGTTCCAAGGAGCACAAATAAAACGTAAAAACTTCAAATATACAAAACTACAATTTATCACGTTATATTTTATACCCTCCTTCTACACTACATCACGACTACAAAAATATCGATGAACAAAATTTTCTTCCTCAATTCATCTATACAACATATGAAGACACGATATAGCATTTATACATTTATATGTTTGCTAGTCATATAGTTGTGTAGTTAGTTAGGGTTATGTATGAAGTTATCTATACAGGGAAGATATTTTACGACAAGGCAATAAACTTTTGCAGAAATAAATTTACGAGTTCTGTTCTTAATTTTCCTCATTTCCCGGTGAAACATATTTCCACCTATAGCAGGCTACACTAACCATTGGTTCTATCTCATCGAGGGGAGGACAGGGAGTTAATAGTTACCCCGTCCCATAACGCTGTACGTTATAGAAGAGAAAATAGAACAACCGTGCACAGGATATTCCACAGATAACCAAGAACCACTACCACCGACTTTGGTTATGGATGGACATGACTACCCATCAGTTCTCCACTTGTATACCGTGTGCATAGTGGAGGTATCACCGAAGCAGTTAGGGTTCGCGTATCCTTTGGCGATAGTTAGATGATATGAGGATGAGTTCTCTCTATAGTTTTCTATATGATATCTAAAGGTTCCAAATAGGTGTTCCTACCCAGCACGACTGCTCTATATATACATATGTATATGAATGTGAAATATCATAGGTCTTCCATAGCACCCGATATGGGTAATAGCGTTCTGGACTATGGCATGGTTTTACTGCTCCCTGAGCTATAACAAGCTCGGTTTCGATGTATGCGGATAGAATAGATGGATACATTTTCCCTTATTTCCTCCTTTTTTCCGTTATTATTGTCCATTTTCCTCACGATATCCATTTGTAGAGTTTTTCTGGTTACTGAACAAGAAATGTGATTTAGGGGTGACTATGTCGTATGCACTAGAATGATGCTCTCTGGAAAGTTTCACGGGAGGGCGGGCAGCAGAAAGAATAATGTTGCTTCCTTCCTGCAAACGAAAAAAAAAAAAATCAATTTTATTTTATGCACTTAAATCAAAACGGTGATGTATGTATTCCGAAATTTTTTTCCAGTATAAAATTTTGCGAAATACTTAGAAACAAGAACCCCACCTTTCTTTCATGAATTGCCACGTTTCATTGGTCACCCGGTATGGGGTGACTTTAATAATGTTGAGGGTGAAAACGATCCACCTAGTCAAGACCGCTGTAGACATAGTCGGCGAGGTTGTGCAACCTTCTCTACATCATAATGAAATAAGGCCAGAAGAGGGTTGAAACTCGTGGATATGACTATGAAATCATATTTGAAATTATTATACACTGGTGGGAGTGCGATAAAACAGCCAGTTATAATTCATTGTTATATAACTGAGGGCGGAGCAAGATATGAAAACATATTTTCACCGGTGGTGGTTGTTGTTGCGCAAGATCATAATTTTAAGTGTTTATATGGACACTTATTTATTGGAGAATACGAGAGAAAATGCAATAACGTATAAAGAGTAAAGTAGAGTTTTTGTTTCCGAGTAAAATGAGTTATTTTTAGTGCGAAGTACTCACTGAAATATATCTGTTCGACAGTATCGCTATTCTAATTAAAATTCCAAAATTAATAGTTTGGAAGAGCCTAGTTCGTTTTCAATTCACAAGATTCATACATAGTAGATTAAATCTTTTAGGCTTTCTCAAACTCAGTACTCAACATTAAATCTGCTAGTATCGAGCTCATCGAATCCTTTCCACCTTTCCTGTACTTTTGCGTATGGCATTCAATCAAAATTCGTAACTTATAAACAGATTGAAATAGTCGTAATTTCGAAATTTCGCAATCATACATTCATAGCTTCTCACGAACAAAGGTCAATTTCCTAATTCGAAACGTGAAAAAACACCCATTAACAAAATCTATCTTAAACATTTTGATCGTAAATCAAAAGTTTTATAACTGAAAATCATTCCGAAGAATTAACTGGGTGGCAAATGAAGGATGTTTTATGTTTTCTTAATGCGTGTAAGACTAGCCAGAAGGAAAATATACAATTTTTTTGTTGCCTCCAGTGAAATTTACAAGTAATAATACGCTGCGTTGCTTAAATGTTGATCATAAAATTCTTGTTGATTTATTCAAATTCAAGTTGATGTTTCGACTCTGAGATGATACCGATAGGCCATAGTATTCTACTATAGAGTTTAGTTTAGTTTTATATGTTTAAAATATCAGCAAGCCAATATATAGCGCTGTTCTATGCATGTATAAATAAAGTTTCGGTTTCGGCATACCCCTTTGAGGCTAAAAATTTTCCCGGCCATACGCACATACTACATATAGTTACAGAACATATGTCATGTGCATTTCGGGGAAAAACTGAACCATTTTACACATGTTCCACTACGGTTTCTAGTAGTGCAATGTGGTTACAGTTTTATAAAATTTTGTTAATTGTCGCGTTTATTTATCTGTGGCCAGCAATTAAATACTTTTCCCCGCGAAAATTGTTTGATTCGATTGCTTGCGGGTTTCCACTACAACGAAGCTAAGTGAGTATAGTTGATGTACTTACACAAATTAGCGTATGTAATATAAAATGTTGATGTTTTATATTTAAATAAAAAATAAATAGGTGACCTATATCATTAAATCGCCAGCATCTTTTTAGTTTATAACTAAATAGTTAAATAAAAAATTAATTTTGGTTACAAGTCACTTTAAAAAATAAATAAAAACTTGATTTGGAGAATGGTTGTAATAATTGTCGACCTTTCTTAATTATTCTGAAGAAATTTATGTTTCGATAGAAGTTTACTCTTTTAAATTTAAAAGTATTTGAACACAGCCTAAAAATCTACGTTTAATGAGTGTGCCATTGAACTTGCTATGACCACAACTTCTCTCCACTTTAAGGACTTCAAGGGTCATGATTTTGTAATTGAAACCGATGCTTTTGACGAGTACAACAAACAACTCAAATGTATCTAAACCGCTGTTCAACTGTTTGCTATCTTAAATTATTGGAACTTTCACGCTTTGCATTGATAGCGGGTATAGCCTAGCGGGTGGCGTATTGGTCTACAAAGCGAAGGTCGTGAGCTCAAATCCCGGTCGACGCATAATTCAAGCACACTGCCTGCTTGGGTATATATTCTTCTTCTTCTACAATGGCGCTACAGCCCAAATCGGACCTTGACCTCCTGATATTCAGGCTCCTTAATATTTTTCATTACTTATTGTGGAAGGGTTGTTAGCCCTTCGCACAACCCTCTTTCTACGAATTTTTCATTTTCGTAGATTGAGGTGACCAAGGTATATCCAAGTAGGCAATGTGCCGGAATTATATATTGCGCCGACCGGGATTTGAGCTCACGACCTTCGCATTACAAGACCAACACACTACTTACTAGGCTATACCCTAGATTGGTTATATCTTAGTCACCTCAATCTACGAAAATGAAAAATTCGTAGATAGGGGGTTGTGCGAACGTCTAACAACCCTTCCACAATTAATAATGAAGCAAAAAACAAAAAAAATGTTAAGGAACCTGAAGGGCCGGAGGCCAAGGCTCGATTTGGGTTGTAGCGCCATTGGAGAAGTGATAGCGGAAACCAAATCAACCCAATTTTGTAATCGAATCTAATCTGAACTAATCTAATCTAGTGGTTAGGTTCACTACCGAGAAATGAAAAGAAATGGTAAGAGACATAAGACTCGGTGCAAAAAAATACTTACGTCTGACTTAACGCAATAGGAATAGGATGTAAGAAATCGATAATTATAAATAAATAAATACAAATAAAATAGCTTTTTAGTTTTTTTAGTTAACCAATTACTTTACAATGCGTGTATAATATTCAGTGTCTTTTAAATTTATTAATATAGGGTGTATCTACAAGAGGTGCAGGATATGTTTTTTGAATAAAACAAATAATTGAGGCCATTTGGCAGATATTTTATTCCATACATAATCCCCATGTATTCACTTTTAATGTAATAAAATTTTTAGAGATATCCAAAAAATTGTTCGTTTGATTCAAAAAGATAAGTCTCACACCTCTTGTTGATTAAATCTATATTACTTAATTATTGTTATTATTAATTCGTGCATTAATTTCATTATGTAATTGTTTTTTTTACCAATTACCATTATGCAGAATGGAATTTTAAATAGTTATAAAACATAACAGAAATACGGTTGGGCGTAAAGCCCGATCGTTCGATACTCTAGATGAAAGAGAAATTAGTTGATTTTAAGAAATTTTGTGGAGGAAGGAGTGACAAAATGGAACTAATTTTTTCACATCTGGCTAGAGTTGCCATCAAAATGTTTTATACGAAATTTAGGATTCAAAAATTTAATAGGTACTGCTAAAATTAGCGTATTGGATTTAGTGAAATTGTGCTGTTTGTATGGGAGGTGGTATATCCTTCTACCACCTCCCATACAAACAGCACAATTTCACTAAATCTAATACGCTAATTTTAGCAGTACCTATTAAATTTTTGAATCCTAAATTTCGTATAAAACATTTTGATGGCAACTCTAGCCAGATGTGAAAAAATTAGTTCCATTTTGTCACTCCTTCCTCCACAAAATTTCTTAAAATCAACTAATTTCTCTTTCATCTAGAGTATCGAACGATCGGGCTTTACGCCCAACCGTATTTCTGTTATGTTTTATAACTATTTAAAATTCCATTCTGCATAATGGTAATTGGTAAAAAAAACAATTACATAATGAAATTAATGCACGAATTAATAATAACAATAATTAAGTAATATAGATTTAATCAACAAGAGGTGTGAGACTTATCTTTTTGAATCAAACGAACAATTTTTTGGATATCTCTAAAAATTTTATTACATTAAAAGTGAATACATGGGGATTATGTATGGAATAAAATATCTGCCAAATGGCCTCAATTATTTGTTTTATTCAAAAAACATATCCTGCACCTCTTGTAGATACACCCTATATTAATAAATTTAAAAGACACTGAATATTATACACGCATTGTAAAGTAATTGGTTAACTAAAAAAACTAAAAAGCTATTTTATTTGTATTTATTTATTTATAATTATCGATTTCTTACATCCTATTCCTATTGCGTTAAGTCAGACGTAAGTATTTTTTTGCACCGAGTCTTATGTCTCTTACCATTTCTTTTCATTTCTCGGTAGTGAACCTAACCACTAGATTAGATTAGTTCAGATTAGATTCGATTACAAAATTGGGTTGATTTGGTTTCCGCTATCACTTCTCCAATGGCGCTACAACCCAAATCGAGCCTTGGCCTCCGGCCCTTCAGGTTCCTTAACATTTTTTTTGTTTTTTGCTACATATTCAGAAATAACTGAAAACATCATGTTTTTGACATGTTTTGCATTGCAGATCAGTTGCATTCATGCTTTTCAGAAAAATCGACTTCTTGTGAAGTTGTGAAATTGTGTCAGATTGTATGGGAGGGGATAGAAGGGGTACAGCTAATAGCCTTAATTTTTTGGGGTTTTACTAATAATTCTAAATAAATATTTTGTACACAATTTCAGCTCGATGAATTTTATACGTACTGTGTAAATTTGTTTAGAGTATTTCACGAAAAAGTGTAGATTGTATGGGAGGTGGTTTTCTTGAAAAAGTGCAGTTTGTATGGAAAGTGGTGGAAGGAGGGTTCTCCCCCTCCCATACAAACAAACAAACAAATAATTTTTATGTAGTACATAGATTGAAATCATCATAAAAGTATTACATTTTAAATTTCAGGTCAGTAGCATTTCCACTTTTCGAGCAAATCCGTTTATTGTCAAATTGCGAAATTGTGTAATTTTGTATGGGAGGGGTTAGAAGGGGTGGGACAATTTGGCCCTTTCACGAACTTAACTTTATTTTTTTTTGTTGCGTTCTCAACCTAGAGAGGACACGGACGGACAGACGGACGAACATCCGGTATTGAGATTTTTGAGTGATTATATGAACTTCTGTGTCATTAATTTTTCTCTCCGAACCCTATTTCTTGGCATTACTTTTTACTTATTATACTTTGTGGCATACTTGTAATACTCTCAGATTTCATCGAGAGTAGAAAAATATTAGGCGATAGACGCTTGACATAGAACCATATCTTTAACGCTTAACGTGAACGTTCCGACAGAAGCCACGAGTTCACGATTATTTTTGTGACGACAATCATTAACGCCCCCGAAGGTAGCAGTTTATACCAAATGCAAGTTTGGCATTCATACTGCTGGATGCGAGACCTATCTAAATCTCTTCCAGTCTGTAGGTAATGGCACCGGGTTGGAGAACGCAACTCCACGTCGAGCTCCGAGGAACTCTGCCCGCGATATGGGCTACCACAACCACCACGTGTTCCGTTAAGCGGACCTCAAACATTGCCGGGGGTGGAAGCAACTTTCCATGGGCTTCCCGACTCCCGTGGTACCAGATAACATCTGGTGACGCTTCGTAACCGTGCAGGTTACTCCAGTTGAGTTTCTTGCAACTCGTGACTGGTCGCACACCTAAGGTACGTGGGGCGGCGCTCCCCAAAAGGTAATACCGGAATTGACCTTGGTCGTTGACCCGCTATTTGATAACCGAAGTTATCCCTTCCTTGCGTATAGAAGAAAAAAACATATAACATGCAAGGGACAGGACAAGACGACACAGCACCAAGTATTTAAACATTTAAGCCACCCTACTCTGACATGCTTCCGCCCTTCTTCTTTTAAACGCCTCCCGTGCGAAAACACGAAGGCACTCAAAACTTTCTCTGCTGGCGAGGCACTTCCCTACATCCAGCCCCGCCCCATCAACCACAACCCTCATAGCTTCCAGCTGTCTAAGATCTGCATATCTTGGACATTCGGCCAAGATATGCAGCCAGCCTTCCACCGGTGCACCGCACACACATCCACTCGGCTCGGATTTGCCCACCTTGAACAGGAATTCGTTCATGCTGCCATGGCCAGTCAAGAGATAGCCCAGACTCAGACAAAAGTCAAAGTCTCGGTTATCCCTCGCAAAGTTCGCGGTCACAATAAATTTATGCGTCATCCTTCCTTTGTCGGTACCGTCCCATCTGGCTTGCCACAGCGACGTGACCTTAAGTTCAAGGAGCTCTTTGCATTCGCGAAGGCTCCTCTCCCTAACCTCATCCGAAGTTAACCAATCGTTAACCAGCAATGGGAGTCCCTTTAGGATCTTGTAGATGATAGCTCGACGCTTCACCTCCAAGTCCAATGGTAGAGCACCCATAAGTACCTGCATGGCCGCGGTAGAAACCGTACGGCATACAGGCAAACATGCACTCAAGACTACTCTTTGACACGAGTTAATCGAGTTGGTGCCTTCACCAGTCGCCAATGTTCCATACCATACCGCTGATCCATACGTTGCGCAAGCAACGAACAAACTGTCGTATATGGTACGAACAGATCGCCTGGAGAGACCCCACTCACAACGCAACACCCTGCGGATCTGATTGACACTAGTGAGGAAACGCCCCCTGAGCTCTCGCAGATGAGGCTTGAATCCCAACCGCTCAGAAACCTTGATGCTCAGGTATTTGACTTCCATCACATACCTGAGCCCTCTACCCTCCAGCTTTACCGAGGGATGATGATTTTGTGACAATGAGCCCTTCAGCATCATAGTCACCGTCTTATCCCTCGATATTGCCACTCCTACCCTCATACCCCATTCCCGAACGGTTGACATCAAAGCCCCACCCTTACGCTCAAGCTCAATTCTGGAGTTTCCCTCCACCAGTATCAGCAGATCGTCAGCGTATGCCGCAAAACTGCATGAATCCGCGAGCTGCACCAACAGGTCATCCATCATTAGGTTCCAAATGAATGGACCACTGATGGAGCCCTGCGGGCAGCCACGCTCCACTACCTTCCATACAGTGTCGCAGAGACCCCTCACATACGCTGTTCTGTCAGAAAAATAGCTCCTCCACAGGGCTATTTCCCGACAGTCACAGGATCGAAGCTTCTCAATCACCACGTCCCAACTTAAATAGTCAAATGCGCCCTTGAAGTCTACAAAGATTCCAAGGACGTACTTGCTAGCACTCAGAGTGACGCAGTTTTTCACGTGCATCCACGCATCCTCCGTACTTTTCCCGGCATGGAAGCCGAACTGCCATTCAGACGCCAGATGGTTAGTTTTATCCTCGAGTCTCCGAACCATAATCCTCTCCAGGACCTTGCCAAGGACCGGGAGAAGAGAAATGCCTCTGTAAGACCGAGGATTACTCCTAACCTAATCTGGTGACTTGAGGAGGATGACCACAGGCGCAATCTTCCAAACTGTAGGAAAAACACGATCCTTAAAGCATCGGTTGAAAACGCAAGTTACGTACTCAGGAATGGCACGCCAGATGCTTTTACACATCTTACCTGCCATTCCGTCGACCCCAGGCGCCCTCCTGGATCTGACCCTGCTGAAGCTGGCGCCAATCTCGTCGGGTTCAAGTTGAGGGGTCTCTCCGTCAACCATTACCCGATCATGGCGAGCTTCTCTCAGCTCAGGCTCCGGAAAGAATTCATCCAATAGTGCTCTTACACACTCATTCCATGTTGACATAACGTTGCCTCCAACATTAATGCCACACATTTCAGGCTCAGATCGCTTTCCCCTGCAGATCTTGCAGACTTGACCCCAGGGATCACGAGAATTCGTACGGACAAAGCGTCCTCCTTGGATGACGTGATCGACGCACGATACTCGTACATGCCTCGCTGGTATTTGAGTTTAAGCTAGAGTGCATTAGATTATCCCCTCGAACGGCCTTTAGTAGGGGATCGCCTTTGACAGTAAATAATGACTCAATCAAAATCAAATTCCTGTTAAGACCCCCTATAGGGGCATAGGACAGAAATAGATCTTGAGAATCGGCCTTTAGCTGGTACTAGGACTTGTTTATTCCTCTGGCGTACTTCTAAACTGCTCGCTTCCATGGGCTATATGGTCGACCAACCCGACTTCTTCCTTGGGGATTCCAGAGCCTGATTGGTGATAATTCGATTTGGTTTCTAGAAAGTGTGACCAATCTACTGCCACCTTCGCCTTCAGAGCCAACCTGGGCGTTCATATCTCCTGAAATGATAATAATACCACCTCTTGGAACACGCTCGAAGGTGGCACTCAGTTGGTTATAAAACTCTTCTTTGTCACCAGGTGTTGTGGTATTAGTTGACATTTATGAAACTGGTCCTGAGCTTGACGACGATAATTCTACCCGAGATTGGTTCCCAGCTGATGAGACTGTTTATTGTTCTCGGTGTAAAGATAACCGTTAAGCCATTTTTGGCTTTACTCTCAGAACCAACGTACAGTGTGGTGTTTCCGCTCGAGGTTCGTTCTGATCCTGACCATCTGACCTAGTTCAAGACCAAGATTTGGATATTATAGTGCCCCGTTTGACTGTTGATCACTAATTGGCGGTGCATAGCCCTTCCGCCGTCATTCAATGTTCGAACGTTCCAGAAGCCAATCAAAGTCTGTTTTCGAATGCCAAAAGTCGTCACCGTAGAATCCGTCCATATTCGAGGTGCTGTATTCTGCGTTTCTCGTATCAGTTAGGTTTTAAGACCAAGGGTGATAAGCCCATGATCCAGTGAGTGTTCATTTGCCATTTCTAGGGCAAGCAGGACTGGCTGTGGGTGAATTCTACTGCTCCCATCCCACAGGGGGATTGTTAGCACAGGCTCGTGGAATAGCTATTCTCCAAAGATAATTGCATGAATTAGTGATTGGTCATCATACAAATACAACTACCCCCTGCAGCGAAATGACTGTAAATAAAACATTTTGAAAAATACACATCAAAGTAATATATTTACCATTGAATCAGTTTACGCTTCAATCAAATCTAAAACCTCACCTGCACGATAAAATTAAACGTAGATAGCGCACAGAACGAACCATAAACAGAATTAGATTTCTACGGTTCAAAGGATCCCCATTCAATTTCGTCGTCCCTTCATCTTATTCAATTATGACTTTGGTCAGTTTGTAACTGCTATTGCACAAGCACAAGCCGGGAACATAACAATGTGTAATTCTTATCAAACAAGTATGACACAAGATTCTGTAAATTTACTTTTGTAACAATGGTCAAAGGGGCCTCGACAACACATACGTCTTCTAGCGCTCTTAACTTTTACTTGAATTTTGTATACAAACCTGTGTGTTATAAACAAGGATGAACACATTTAGGACATCACAGGACAATATTTCCAGTACGTTTCTTGTCTGGACTATACAACACACGGTCTATTTGATTTTGTATTTGTGCATACACTTGACAAAGCAAATACTTTCGACGAACATCTTGACCACAAAACGTATTTCACTTCAACTTCAAAGCCATATGTAACGTGGTGTGCCGTGTACTGAAGTCCAGTCGTAGATAATTGATAAGAATGTACATCGTCCTATCTCAGGCAAGACTTTCTGTAAGAAATTTATTTTCTAAGGTACAATCGACAAGCTCAAATCGCCTTTCACAAGGACGAATCGAAGGTGATTCAGCTCCTTTTTCAATGATTTATTGACATTTTATTATTCTTATGTGTATTTGCTATAGGCATGTAAAAATATATCGTTACCCTAATTTTGAAACTACATAACTCGAAAACAGCATAATTTTCAAGAGAGCAGAAAACCTTTCTGCCAGAGGCGGAGGAGTATGATCCCTCCACGCCTAAGCTCCTGGAATTAAAAAAAAGGAAATTTATCAATAAAATCGAATTGCTTCAAATTAATCCGCTGGGTGCAACTAAATTAAAATTAAATTGTTTATAATAAATTTTTTTAGAAAAATAATTCTTCATCATATAAGTAAAACTCTTAGGGGAAGATCAGACATTTTTCTAAAATATCTTCCAGAACCTTAATTATAAAAACACTTTATGGAAGAAGTCGTAGCGTGGTTAAATTCTTCGATTTTTTGTTCACTTATCAATTGCGCTATAGTTTATGTATGATTTTTTGATAATTTGATAGATTTATTTGGAAAATGGTATTGCATACAATTTTTCAATTGTGGTGTGACAAAAATTTTTCGATATTATTATTATTGTTTTTATTGGTCAAATAAATTTGACAGGACCTAAAGAGCGCACTAGCGATCTGATAGTCATTGTGCATTTTTACACTGCAGATGCTTAATTTTAATTAATTTATATTACAATAGATATGTATGTAGCATATTTTAAATTATCAATCTCAAAAGGATGAGAGAAGGAGAGTTAGAAAAAGAAGAAATAAAAAGTTCAAATGAGTGTTGTTATGTTCAAATCTGCCAGAAGTTGAAGGAGGACAGAGTTTTAGTCTTGTCAAGGATTCAGAAACTCGTATGGAAAGGGGACGTTGTGCTTGAAAAAGGAAGAGGTTGCCAGACAAACTGTGAGGATATGCAAGATAGTTAGCTCGGATACACAATGTGCGCACGTGGGTTGATATTTTTTGGTAATATAGAGACCTTTTGTAAGTCCTAATCTGAAACGCAAAATTTTGGTGGCTAACCTTTGTGGTAATACAGTATTGAAGATGGCTACATGGTGAGAGGGCCAATGCGTCTTTAAAAATATTGTGCTATTTTCCCATAATTCTTGGTTCTCTCTATTTATTATGAGGTCAATTTGCGCAAGGAGAAAGTTTGCCCCTATCTACTATACTTTTTAATACATACATCCCCTTACACCCATCCCAAATTGTTCCCATCTTATATATGCCGACATTATTTTACTTTATTCATCAGGTAGTAGGAATACAGATCTGCGCTAACCAATGGTTTAAACATCGCAACATCATGGTGTAACAGCATGGGAGCTTTACTTCCTAGGTTAAAGGCGGAACTGCTACACATATGTTGAAAAAAGCTATGCCTCACGGATCAAATACAAGTAAACGGTATTGTAGTAGTTGAATGCATCAAAATTCTCGGACTAGTATTTTCGAAATTGTTGAACTGGAATAACAACCTTAAAAACCTTCACAAAAAACTAATAAAAATAAACCAATTGCTAAATTGCATCGCTAGCCACTCTTACGGCCCATAAATAGAAGCCTGCTGTTAAAATCACGAAAACTATCAATGAAGGTACGCTAAATAATGGCATTGTCCTATACGGAACAGACCTATCAAATCTTCAAACATCATGGAACGCCATTTGCCGAACCACATTAGCCGCTCTTCGCTCAACATCGATTTCAGCTTTAAGAATTGAAAGCTGCACACTCCTTCTCACATTGTACATTAAAAATAGGCAGCTGAAATTTGTAGTCAAAATTATTTGTAATCAGCACATATCACGACACCCTTTGGAGGTTCCTTCCATTGTGCTCCATCTCAAGAAGACCGTAATACCTCCAGAAAGCGTTAACCAAATACCAAATCCATAGATATAGGTTTAGGTTGTAGGAGGGAGATTCCATAGAACCACAATGCACTGGGGCCATCTGGTTGAGCCCAATGCCTAGAACTTCTAGCTTCCTTTTCCTACTAGACACATATCTACACAGATGCGTATAAAACAACTTCAGCTGTCGCATATACTGTTGTCGAATTATTCAACAATCCCATTACAATATAATTAGGATATTTGGACCCAGTAACTGATATTCAGTCGTCAGCAGAGATATTTGCTATTATCGCAATCCCTCGAACCCCGCATTATCCTTACTGATTCGAAATCTTCAGTCGCAGCAATTTCAAATCACTGCAATAAGAAGTAAATGCCAATGGCTTTAAGACAAACCCTAGCCGCTGAACGTAATATCAAGATTTGCTGGATACACGGACATGCCGGTATAAAAGGGAAAGAAGAAGCTGACAAAATCGTCAAATCTCTTGCTTTGCAAAACTCAAATTTTGAGATATATCAATAAATTTTGTGATCGCGCCGAAACATCAAAAAAATCAAAGCTTGAGTTTCACGTGCTAGATGTAGCTAGGGTGTGGTCTAGTGGGTAGCGTGTTGGTCTACAATGCGAAGGTCGTGAGTTCAAATCCCGGTCGACGCATAATTCCAGCCTGCTTGAGTATACTTGAGGTAACCAAGATGTGTCCAAGCAGGTAGTGTGCAGGAGTTATGTTACGGCGACCGGGATTTGAACTCACGACCTTCGCATTGTAAGACATACACGCTACCCACTAGGCTACACCCTAGTGCCCTCGTCTCATACGCTCGAATCTTTTATCTCGATCCGAAGACCGAGTGGATTTTGAAAAAATTCGAATGTTAGATAGGTAGGTAGAAGTAGCTGCCACAAGTCCGGGCACTCTTAGACCATAAGTTGGTCCGTTGTGATGCCACAGGTACTCCAGAGTCTCCTACTCGCTGATCCAATCGGAAGTCTCTACGTAGTGTTGAAGACTCCTGGCTTCTTAATTTGCGAGATTACTGAGACTATCCAAGAAGTGTGCACCTAGATGGCATTTTCTTTTTCTAGAGAGAGCAAGAAAAGTGCATAACAGATGAAGAATAGTCTCTTCCTCATTTTTGCAGCTCGATCAAAAATCATTGAATGGAAGGCCAAGCCTCTGAGCATGTCTTCCTATTAGGCAGTGCCTCGTAACAATTGCTACTACGGAGTTGATCATTTGCCTGCTTAGCGGGATCAGTCTACTAGAGCGTTTTAGATCCTGCACAATCCAAATCTGTCCGGTGGTTTGACATCTAACACCGTTTGCCCATCTATCGTTGCCTTTGTTAATCGCATCCAACTTAAGCACAAACTAATGTTGAATTGTTCAGCCATCTCCGTCAGAGAACAGTCTTGGATATAGACAGGACTGATTCCAGAGATTTAAAAGCGCCAATATCATTCGTAGATACTACATTATAGTTAGCGGCCAATGTTTCTTTTATCGCCATCATATCTACTTGGAGTACTCTGCTCGTATAATGATCCGGAAGACGGAAAGATATGCTTAAGTTAAGCATTGCGGAGAAAATACCAACTTCCACTTTACTTTGTTGGAGCCTTCAGCATAGAAAGAAATGGAGTCTTCCCCCATATTTCATCTGCCTCCCACTCCTGTGTCGAGGGGATGACGGTTAAGAAATTAATTTCAAAATCAAAACTTGGGAGAGAGTAGTCTGTGTTTTCGGCTAAATTTTCGAAATTTTCCAGAATTAAGGAGTGACCAGTTTGAATGCAGATTCATTGGCGAGTTTCTTTAAGGCGCCATCTGCTTACCAATAATATCGAGAGGTAGCAGATGAAACAGTACTTCTAATGCTGAGGAGGGGGTTCTTTTCAGAGCCCTATTCTGCATAACCACGTCTCTGTCTTTAAGGCGGTCCACCACATAATCTCATCATAAAGCACGATGGGTCTAATGACGGCAACGTAGAGCCAATGCACTACTTTAGACTGGATTTCATTCCATTTCATTCCTATGACTTTCTTTCAGGAGTAAAGCGCAACTGTAGCTTTGTTTACACGTTGCTGAATATTAGGTTTCCAGCTCAGTTTCCTGTCCAAAATAAGACCCAAATATTTTGCTCTATCTGCGAAAAGAAGAGGGAGGGTCAACATTGCAAGTTTTGTGTTTTCTTGTGTAAAGGACTAGCTCGGTTTTGTGTGGGTTCACTCCTAGTCCACATTCACGAGTCCATTTAGAGAGTATTGAGTATTGCACAGCCGAGAATACTCGGGTACTTACCAGAAATGATTATAGCAACTTCATCCGCATAAGCAATCAATTTGCAGCCTGTCTCTTCCAGTCTTAGCAGTAGTCCTATGACTACCACGGTCCAAAGAAGTGGAGAGAGGATCCCGTCTTGCGGAGTACCTCTACTAGTAAACCTTTTACCAGATGGGACGCCCAGTTTTGTGCTGATAATCATACGACTAAATGTCAACAAAAAATTAATCAGCACGCCAACCGAAGCGTCCACTTTCGGAATTAAAAGTGCGTCCGTAATTGCTAATGGTCTTACGTTGTTGAAAGCGACCTAAGTAATAACTTATTATTACTTTTTGCGAATTCAAATTACTGATTCGTCTCTATTTGCAAATTTCGATTGTAAAAACATGACCTTTGTTGTCAGTAACTTATATCAACAAAAAATAATTTGTGAATCTTTTCCTATTCGGCACTAAGTCGTTTGCCACGTATGTAAAGTTATCAGTCCACTTGTAGCAGCCTGCAACAATTTACTAGACATTTTGTTACTTATTTGTTGCTATTTTGGTACGTCAAAATAAAATTTGTATCTTCAAGAATTTTCGAGAAATTGGCGAACATAATTTAATCTATTATAATCTATTAAATCTAAATATAGCAGCCACCGCGATTTCACATTGCCTAGAGGAATGATATATGTACCTGAATTTATTAGTTTTAATTTATTATTTAGTACAAAATATTTTTAGAAAACAATTCAAATAATTTTCCTCTGATTAATTTGACAACTGGAATTAGTATTATTAGCGACGAAATTAAGGCGTGAATCAAACGATTTGCGTGATACGAATGCAGCTATAATATCTTGAGGAGGTGACGAATTAATTTGTCTGAATATTCAATTGCAAATGTACATAAAAGAACAAAAATTACCATTTCCGGAAATGTTTTCCACTGAAACGCCTAAAATGATGCGTTAATAAATATTAAACCGAAACAGAATTTGCTGTATTGCACAAATTGAAGAAAATAAACTGCCAACAAGTCGGGCGAAACTTTGTTATTCTTGGGACAAGTTGCGGATGAGTGGAAAGTCAATATGTAGGTTAGAGTGGTTAGAGAATGCTAAGTGAAAGGGATTTCTTGGGCAGGGTTGCTATCAATTAAACAATATTTAATTCGTTTCTGCAAGTTTGGGTTTTTATGAGGGGAGGAAGAGGGGTAATAGTAAGGGTGGGTGGATGTTAATAGCTTTTTAATTAATTGCTTGAATCACGTCCAATATTCTCTGTATAGAATGTGTTTCATAGACGAAGTTGCATAGAATTTTCATAAAATTCGATGTATTTTACATTCACGAAACCGAACATTTGTATGGGAGGGGGTAGAGAAGGTAAGGGAATCGTAAAATTTGATATGTAGTTTTATTTCGCTTCTCTTGTAAAGTGCTTGTATAAAATTTCAAGTTCGTAGCTTTTAGTTTGTTGGTTATTAGTTGATTTAATGAAATTGGTCGAAATCATAGTTTTGTATGGAAGGGGGTAGAAGGGCACGCGCGATTTCAAAATTTTTAAAGCGACTTCATTTGAATTATTTTTATAAGTTTTTACGCAAAATTTGAAATTGATAGCTTTTAAGATTTATAACTGCTTATAACTGATTTCTTAAAAATGCTCGAAAAAATAATTTTGTATGGGAGGGGGTAGAGGAGGTAGAGGAATCGTAAAACTTGTGATGCAGTTTTTTTTCTTTTCTGTTGCTAGGTGCTCGTACAAAATTTGAAGTTCGTAGCTTTTAGTTTGTTGGTTATTAGTTGATTTAATGAAATTGGTCGAAATCATACTTTTGTATGGGAGGGGGTAGAAGGACAAATGCGAACTCAAAACTTTTGACGCAATTTTATTTCAACTATTTTTAAAAGTTTTTGTGCAACATTTCAAATTGATAGCTGGTAATAGTTAGGTGATAATGGATTTCTTAATAATGGTCGAAAAATGAATTTTGTATGGGAGGGGGTAGAAGTTATAAAGGTTTTCCACCAGTTAATATTTCGAATATTTAGGGATTTTTTTTCAAATGTATTTCGCAAATTTTCAAGTTTCTACCTTAAAATTTCACTCAAAAATTTTCAGCTTATGTGTTTTTTTCAATGCACATGAAACACCTTGTGCACGTTAGACCGGGGGGTCGGTTTATAACAATTATGGATCAAGTTATTATTATTTTTCTATGAACATTAAATAGACGTATTCACATGCAAAATTTAAACTTTGTATCTTTCACCAGAGCCCTAAGAAAATCATTCAAAATTTTCGACATTTTTGCTTATCACCTCCCTCCCCTTACACCTCCTATCTTAAAATTTGTATCAAAATTAACTATTATATAGTTCTACAATCTGACAAATTTTCGATTTGATATCTGTACTATTTCTTGAGACATAAGGATTTGTAATTTTGAAAAGTGCGCCATTTTTCAAATGATCCCCATTTCCCCCCACTACTATTTTGTCCAAATATTATATTTTTCTCGTATTCCTTTAGTATAGTTTAATATAAATTCTAAGATTCAATCACATAGCTTAATAAATAGCCGAGATATTGGGTTTTAAGTGTTTTTCTTTGCACCCCCCCTGACCCTCCCCTTACAATATTTAGCTTTTATCTAAACTGGTTCTAATAGATCTGTATGCCAGCTTAATGGTCACAAAATTTCAATTTTTTTTGGTAAGTCATTTCGAAGACAGAATCATTTGAAAAAAAAATTCGGCCGACAATTAGTTCTTAGCCCCCCCTTTTTGCACCCCAATGGATAAAAAAATGAACTTATTTTTAAAAGTTGTCTCATAAACTCCTCTATATGTATGTTGATTTTTAGCTTCCTAGCTGTAACCATGGTTGAGATATTTGAATTCGTATTTTTCGGTTTAAGCGCTCCCCCCACCTCCCCCTGAACCCGTACGCCCCCCAAAATGGGGTCCGCCTGAGATCCGCAACTATCTACAATCCCTCTAAAAATGAACTTTCTATCTTGAAGGGTTTGGGAGCGCTGAGCGTACACGTCGGCGTACGGCGGACGGCGTACAGACAGACGGATATTTTTTTTGCTTTTTTAGGCTAATATAGTCATGAAACGCGAAAAAACAAAATTTCAGGGTAGCAAATTTTTTTTTTTCCAAGTCGATCACAATACTTTATTATTAAAATAATAAAGTAAAATTAGTTTACTACCACTAAAAAGCACATCTCCCTTCGCACGAAGCTGCGAGTTTTGGACGCATGCATCAAATCCGTGTTGTTATATGGTTGTACTACGTGGAAAGTGACCGTTCGACTTACCAAGAAACTGTAAACTTTCGTGAATCAATGCCTCCGGCGCATTTTAGGAATATTCTGGCCAGAAGTGATTTCCAACGACGAACTTTGGAGTTGTACTCCAAAGGTCCAAAGGCCAGATTAAAATAGGTATTGAGATTCAAAGGCAGAAGTGGCAGTGGATCGGTCATACTTTGAGGAAACCAGAGCGAAACATCGTCAAACAGGCTCTGGATTATAATCCTCAGGGAAGACGTCGGGTTGGTCGACCATGTAACACATGGAAGTGAGCAGTTAAGCAGGAGGCCAGAGGAATAAACAAGTTCTGGCAACAGCTTAAGCCCGATGCTCAGGATTGTGCCTTGTGGAAAAGAGTTGTCTCTGTCCTATGCCTCTATAGGGGGTCTTAACAGGAATTTGATTGATTGATTGAAAAAGCACATCTCAATTTTTCTCACGGATTTGGTTCGAAAAATCAGGATCTAATTTGTTGCTTGCAGCTACTTGCAGGATTTTGTTAATTTTTTGCACTCTGCACACACCGAACCCAAATGGTTTTTTTTTGCATTGCACAAATTGAAGAAAAAAGTATTTTACTACCACTGAAAAGCACATTTCGATTTTTCTCACAGATTCGGTCCTAAGAATCAGGATCTAATTTGTTTGGAGAATGTTTTCACAGTGCATTTTGAATTAAAACGAAAGACTTCCGGATTATACACTGTTTGATTTATTACGTGTGACCTTTCGAACTCTGTTGAGTTTGATAAAGGTCTCAGCAGAGACCGAAACGTCACACATAATAAATCAAACAGCGTAAAATCCAGAAATCTTTCGTTTTAAATCAGGATCTAATTTGTTGCTTCCAGCTGCCTGCAGGATTTTGTTGATTTATCAACTCAGAGCACTTATCTTCATGATACCAAACCGAGACTTTCAACAAATTGAAGAAAAAATGAATTCGCTACTACTGAACTCGATTGTTTCCTAAAAAGTTCGATCTAATTTGTAACTTCTTGCTGCTTGCAGGATTTCGTTGACTTTTGAGCTTAGTACACTTATCTTAATGAAATGGAACACTTATTTTCATGAAATAGAAGCAAAACGGAATTTGTTGTGCCGCAGAAATTGAAAAAAAAACATAAATTTATTACAGCTGAAAATTTTTTAGATAATGTCTATTAAGGCATAATTTTAGGCTTTGAAAGTAATAAATTCAGGTATATATATAATTTCTCTAGTGTAATTCTACTTCTACAATAGCGCTACAGCCCAAATCGGACCTTGGCCTCCTGACATTCAGGTTCCTTAACATTTTTTTGTTACTTATTGCGGAAGTGTTGTTACCCCTTCGCACAACCCTCTTTCTACGAATTTTTCATTTACGTAGATTGAGGTGACCAAGGTATATCCAAGCAGGCAATGTGTGAGAATTATATATTGCGTCGACCGAGATTTGAACTCACGAACTTCGCATTACAAGACCAACACGCTACCCACTAGGCTACACCCTAGCTCTCTAGTGTAATTAGACAATGAGAAATCGCGGTGGCTGCTATCTTTATATTTAAGATAGCAGTTCGCCAATTTCTCGGAAATACTTGAAGATATAAATTTTATTTTGACTTAAAAAAATATCAACAAATAAGTAACAAAATCTCTAGTAATTTTTTTTTGTAGGCTACTACAAGTGGACTGCTAACTTCATATACGTCCGTTTGCCCCTACTCAAGACTCCAGCTAGACCGCATTTTATTATATTTCGTCACATCTTTTGATTGATTAATTTTTATCAACTCCTACCGACTACTTTATAATGCCATCTTGAAAGAAAACAAAACAAACAAATAATCGGTTGCTGTTATTCAGATCAAAGTGCATAACATGTAACATAACACATGCATTTATCATCCGAACGCATTAGTTACTCGCCCTTCATTGAAAATACCTCGTATGCCTCATTCTAGCCTAAATAAAGCAACTAAACTGAAAACTCAATCGGGAAAAAATAAAGAAAATTCTAAAACATTGGAGAATCGTAAGATTTAACAATCCTAAGACAACATACAACATTCGTCGGATTAGTATACAGTTTAGTGGTGTCAATCTTGATGCATAATAAAGGGTTATTCGGTTTCCGACTTTAAAGATATTAATGGCTTTCGGTTAGGATTTTATAATTTTGCCGTTAAGGAGGTTTAGTTGTTGGTTCCGTGATTAATATTACTGATGGATTTGAGTGATACTAATTATGGTAATAGTTTTGTTCTGAGTGTTTCCAAATATTTTTCTGAATTAAAGTATTCGGTTAATTAATAGTGGTAGCTCGTAGGATTTCATTTCAGGCCTTCGCAAATGATACATAGTGCTCCTAGTTTGCATAGTTAGGATTAATCCTAGTGTGTTGATCTACAGCGCGAAGGTCCTGAGTTCAAATCCTGGTCGACTTATAATTCTAATATATTGATTGCGTGGGTATATCCGGTAGAGAGGATAAGCAATGACGGCATGGGAATTTCGATGAAGAAAATTGAATGACGCTTTTGTGAAAACACCAATTCGGAAATATACCTACAGCTGGCAATAAGTTCGTCACGACGTTCGAGTAATCAAAGATTGTCTGGTTATATTTCACTGTATAGGACGATATGGGCTGGGGAGCTTTTAGCTTGACGATTGTTTTGGAGAAAAGCGTGTGTAAGTTCACGTAGCAAATAAACCTGAACTATGATGCAGAAAATTTTCTTGATCAACTTGGTTATGGAGCCGAGTGAGTAGCGTGTGTCAAACCCCAATAAACTCCACTATGAAATTTTCAAAAATCACAAAGAATTCTATATTGTCACTCTTTACCATTTACTACTTAATCAAATCATCAATTTGTTTTCCCAATTCTCTTTTTCATTTGTTTATTCAAACATCATTTTTCACTGACACCAAACCACACCCCGATCACAACCCAAAAATTAGCCATAATGGTATTAATTTCATTCTCGAATCCAAAGAATAGTCAAACCGGTATCATCATATCCTGACCAGGATTATTCCAGCAGGACTGCATCTAATTTTATCCATTTCACTTAACATTTTCACTCTGTTTGTACGCATATGTCATCTTTCGTTGGCAAAAAAAAAAAATAGAGATCCACTTGTTTGCACATCCCTGATTTCATCCTATAGTTCTCGGCCGCTTCGGAGACACCATTAATGTCCTTGCCATCCAATTTTCGAGCAGACAATGAACTCCGGCATAAGCGACAATCAACCCTAAGCAGATTCGCCCGGCTGAGAAGATTTCCAGAATTTATGGTATATCCTCTAGAATTCGAGAATAGACTCCCTTTTGTATTCTCGGCTTCTTGGTTAATCCCCTGCTACCAGATTTTCATATATAAAACCATCATCCCTTGATAAAGTACGTACTGTAGAGAGAGCGAGGAGCGCAAGGTACTCTATACCACGGATGCAACGTTTTTCTCATGTTTAACATTTTCAGCTATAAATTGAATTTATGGACGTTGTCAGAGATTTACATACATCCCATTGTTAATATCCCGCACCTCTAAGAAATTTCTGTCTGCAGGATACTGCGTGCTATTGAGTGTGAAATTGTGCACTTGTTTAGTAACGCATAGTACCAGTGACAAAAATCGTTTTTATGTTATTTGTTAAAAAATATAAAGGAATATGAGTAGAGGGTGACCTGAAAGGGTAACCTGTTTCACGGGGATTAATACGAGGAGGGTGTCATCCCTCATCATACCATATACGTGTAGAGATATGAATTTCAATTTGGAATTATTCGGTTACTTAAGTCTTGTTGTCTGCTCTGGACGGAATTTCGAAGGGCTTCCTTTTCATTAATTTTATAAATTATTTTCGAGTGGCAGACGGTACTTGTTGAGGAAAATGTAGTCCCAAATGTTATTCGAAATTGTGTATTTCTGTTTTTTTTTTTGTTATCGCAGTTTGAGTTTAATGCCATCGTTTAGTGGTGAGATATTTGCAAAAATGACAATTAAATAGAAAACTGAAAGGAATGGAGAGAGAATTTTGAGAATAGTGTCCTTTGCTACAAATTGATATGGATACTTCTGTGGGCTTTTAGCATAAATAGTTCCCGATAGCTCTTTCTTGGAATTTCATTACACTTTTTGTAAAATTTGTTCCCATTCTATCAATAAGCCGAACA
This sequence comes from Chorisops tibialis, assembly GCA_963669355.1. Lineage (NCBI taxonomy): Eukaryota > Metazoa > Arthropoda > Insecta > Diptera > Stratiomyidae > Chorisops > Chorisops tibialis. The sequence goes on from OY770262.1 coordinate 294,682,885, forward strand.
ATGTAAACGAAATCCTAAATAGTTACCTCATAAAGAAACCATACTAAAATTGAAGATTGGATAAGGTTTTTCTTGTTTTCCCTCTATTTTCCCTCCCTGTCTTTATGTTTTTTTTTTCAACAGGATTTTGTGGGCAATCCGTTCTAAATCTCAGTAATTTCTCGACTTTTCTATATAGTGAATGTTTTCACCTCAAAGGCATATCTTTTCCTTGAACTTTATGTATACTCGTATATATACGGATACTTGCTTTTAAAACCTTAGAATACCTGTTTGATACCAGACGAGCACATACAGATGGATCTATAAGATAGAAAACCAAACCGAGAACTGGTCAAAGGAATGAGAAAAGCTTCCGACGGAAGAAAGGAAAAATAATTTCTATGAAATACCATTGGGTAGATGAAAGATGCATCCAATAGATGAAAATTCTTCCTTTCAAAAGGTGCACTTCGTTTTAATGGAATTGTTCAAATACTAGAAATTCTAGTGGTAAGAGTGCGGTGCCAAAGAGATATTTTCGTATCATGGTTTTTTTGTTTTGTTTTTAAGGATTCAACTTTCAATAAGGAGTAGTTTCGTGGTTTTTATTTCGAGGGATTATAGTTTATTGAAATGTTCATTTAAAGAGAGAAAAACGTGATTAAGATTGGGACAGATTATAAGATTTTGTATTGTGAGATTGACATAAAAAAAGAGCCACTTACTTGTTTCAACGATGTTGTCCAACTATGATGATGACATGACTTTTAACTTTGTTCTTGAGATATTGAAAAAGGAAATCACATACTTCATGTAACATCGTGAATAGTGGCGGTCCGTAAATATTTGAAGTGAGTGTTCCATCGACATCGTTGCTTTCGAAACGTACCAAAAAGCTGCGAAGGAAGCAGGAGGCAGGGGAGTGTGGGGGTGAAAGCTATCAGGAGGAATATCGTTAAGAAAAAGCAAGAGACCAAAAGAACTACATCTGACTCTATTATCATCGATGCAAAGGATTTCCTTTCTTATGCGCAGATACTGCGCAAGGTAAAGTGAGACCCTAAAAAGCAGCTGGAAGAGTGGTATAGAGGATCAGAAGAACACAAAAAGGAGACCTCACAACTCAACTTAAGGAGACGGGAGGCATGACTGCCGAGCTCAAAGGCGCAGATAGCGAAGCCTTAGCAGAGCAATCGAGTGTGAAGACCCTCATGCACCGATCTATTATCATTATTTAAGATGTTGGTGAAGTCACCACAAAAGATGCATAAGCGAAGCAATCAAAGCCCAGTTTGAAATAGAAGATGTTTAACAGACAGACACCTTATCTCTACGAAAGACGTACGCTGAAACCCAAACAGCCACTGTCGGTCTTTCTGACAGAAAACGCAAGAAAATTGTTAGGAGCTGGAAGAATTAAGGTTAGCTGGTTCAACCACCGTATTCACGAACGAACGTTACTTACAAAATATTTTAAATGCCTAGAGCTTAGTTACCTAGCTAAGCAGTGCAAGAACCGAGAAGACCGCTTGAAGAAAATACAAATTAATTTGAATTATTATAGTACAGCTCAGGATATCCTGACACAACCTGCAAAGGACGAGGGAGCGGACATGTCTTGATTATCGAACCGGTCAAGACTCTCGATGGCAATACCTAGATCTGTGCCAAAAACAAAGCAAGCGGCATGAAACAAGTAAATAGGTGGAGCGCTCCTTGCGCGCGTAAATTAATGGAATTGTCTTCTACAGCTGTTATGCACGACCAAGCTAGGCGATGAGTGAATACCAAAAAATGTCAGACAATCTTAAGGCCGTTACACCCCTCCAGAGGTCATAGGCGATGGCTTGCTTGGGTAAGAGAGTGGGGTAGCGGGCTCACCAATTCTAGAGGACAAATTACGCTGGAAAATTTTGCACAGCTTGAAATAGGGATTGCAACCAACGGCCGGGCAAACTTATATTGCAAAACAGGAATGGGCTACAAATGGCGTCTTAGCAAAGAATATACACTTAGCGATCATCTGGCGATTACAATTGATATAAAACAAAAAAGGACCGTGAAATGACCTAAATTAACAGGCCAAAATGGAAACATTAACACTTCAACAGGTACACATTCAAAGAAATGATGAACACCAACATCACAAATAGCTGACGCAGATTGCAGATCGCTCCTCAATTTTTCAAACTGGAGACAACTGAAGGAGTTGCATCCGGGGGGCCAAGGCCGGTATGGGCTTTAGCGCCTTTGCATCATCATCAACATCAGAACTAGCAGCGAAACAGCAAACACTCTCGCGGAAAACTCCCCCGCGCTATCCTCACAGCGTGCGATGCAGTCATTCCTAGAAGGACAACTAGTGGATGAGGTGCACTACGTTATTAGGGGAACAAAGAAATAAAGACACTCAGGCCAAGCCACTTGCAAGCCCTATTCAGAGTCCAACAATGAAAAGGAAAACCAGATTTCCAGGAGCACTTTCAAAGTGGCGAGACCAGACCTAAACAAGGCTATTAAACAGGGTAAGACAATATCTTTGAAGCGTCTCTGTAACGAAGCAGATATAAGTCCTAGGGTAATTGCATACTGGAATGTAATGATAAGGTTGAAGGGCTATAGGTCCAAATAACTTGCAAGATAATCCTAAGATCCATGGTAGATCACCAGTTAGCCCAAAGGAAAACTACAATGTGAAGCATAGCCAAATAGATCAGTATAAAGTTAATCCCAGAATATACTTCGAAGAAACTATTTGAAGCATGCAGGAAGTTAGGCAACAACAAGACACTTGAACCCGATGGCTTCCAAAATATGGCAGTAAAAGTGGCTCTTCAAAAGATGCTCGACATCTCTACAAACATGACAAAAGTGTTTATAGGAAGGAGTCTTTCCTGAACCATGGAAGCTCCTACATTTGGTACTGTTACCAAAAGGAAACAAGCCTCCTGCTAAACCATCGTTACATTGCCCAATAAACCCACTTGACACGTCGGGAAGATCCTTGAATATAATATACAACAGATTGTTTATAATAACAGTGGAGAAAAGAGCACTGACAGACCACCAGTTCGGATTCAGGTAAATGCGTTATACAGTTGACGCCATAAAAGTGGTAGTCGTTATAGCAACTGAGGCGATATAAGAAGATTGTGGAGTAATGCTGGACATTAAAAATGTCTTTATCTCAGCAGATCAGGATCAATACAGCGTACTACTTGTTGAGAATAGTTACAAACTTCTTCACTAACGGGCTGTTGAGGTACCAAACTAATGAAGGAGTAAAGTACAGCTACGTCATCGTGGCAGTCTTACAAGAATCGGTCTAGGCCCAGTCGTTTCCGCGAGGTCTAAAAAAATGGGGTTCGCTGACTACATCGCCGTTGTTACCGTGGCCAAGCATATCCACGAAAAGAATGGCGAGCAAATAGGGGTCAAAAATGCAGGAAGCCCTTCCATGAATACTACCAAACATCGGTGGACCTGGAAACGCTAGAGAGATTCTATTATTCAGATTAGTCAGCTCGGTCCCCTTATACGCTGCTCCAGCTTGGGCGGCGACGTTAGCGAGAAAGGAAATAAGGAAAAAGCTCTTGTCAATATGAAGGCTTTGATCGATAAGAGCAATAGCGGTTTCCGAACAATATCTGATGAAGCATCCAGTTTCATTCGAAATTCTCACGAATGAGACGCTAAAGACCTACGAAAGAAGAGCCTCGATTCAAGAAGAGGAAAAGGCTAAACAGGTGGAGCTACACAACAAAAGGCAGATGAACCTGTAAGCTAATCTCTGCCATTGAGGTCTGGACAAAGCAGGTGTATGGGGACTATAACTATCACCACACGCAGTTCCTATCTGATTACGCGGCTACAGATTTGGATACGATACCTAACCTCTTTGTCCAGATTGTCCAGATCAAGATGGAGACACAGTGCACGTGGTATTCAACTGCAATCGCTTCCCAGAATGGGAAAATAATATGCCAAGTCCACCAATCACCATAGACTATATGGTGCAATCAGAGGAAAATTGAATGGAAATTTGCACATTCGTAACGAATGGGCAAAAGGATCTTTCGAGAATCAAGAGAGAATTGACAGCACAGAAGCAATATCAGGGGGATAGTATAAAATGCTAACCAGCCTCGCGGAGTAATTCCTAATGGCAGTCCCGCGAGGAGAGTGGCTTAAGTCATGTACGGGGTGGGGTTTATTACGCAGGCGCATATCGACTGACATTTCTCTGTCAGGATCAGGTATATGAATCGTGGATACCAATGTCACAGACTATTGGGGAACAACGAGGAATCTTCGCATTGATAAAAACATTTCGGGAAAAGCAGATAATCCTCTAGAATAGTTGTACTGTGATATTTGAGGCTTCCGTGGCGTAGTGGACAGCGTGCTTGCTTCTCAGTCAATAGGTCGTGGGTTCGATTCCCACTCTAGACGAGATTTTTTTAAACGCAAATTTTTCAGTTGCTACTGGTGATAAAAAATTATTCGCAATAAAATGAGGAAACGGTGTAAAAGTGAAACAGTTCCACTTCAAGAAGGCCTAGATACTCAGTAGATGGTTTCTGTTCGCTTTCTATAATTCAGTCCCCGATAACATCTGCAAATATTTGTCAGTAAGCAGCCAGTACAACTGAGCAATATACCAGCTTCTCCACTCACTACGGTCGTTCTCACTCCCCTTCCCCAACCTTCCCTCCTTGACTGTGTTTGTGCATTGCACATAAAGGCCGAAATTGCCTATAACACAGGTCATTCTGTAAAAAAAAAAATATAAAAAGGGCGAGCGTTCGTGAAAGGAATAGACGAAATTCGAAAAGCGATTAAGCAGTTTAAATAAATTTTGTGTTTATTTAAGTCCATTATGTTTGGAATATTTTTTTGATTGTTAGGTGCAGCAGTAAAATGTAGGCGGTTTTCTGCAGGAAAACGTAAATAAAACTGTGTTGCTTTTTTTTGTATACCCAAATTGACATTTAGGTGTTTCTCATGGCACCAGGACTGTATCTTACGAAGCACCTCTTTTATAAGAATTTAGAGGACTTTCTCAAATATGCCTCTAATTTTTATTGCCAAGTCGTCTACGTATCCTTGCACCTTGCTGCTTAAAATATTTATTAGATTACAACCAGGCACTACAAAGTTGGGGATAACACCTCTTCCTGTGGACAACCTTTAGTTTGTTACTATCCATTTACGCGATGTATTGACTTATTCTGTAAGGGGAATTTTCACTACTCTATAATGGCACTATATCCCAAATCGGGCCTTGCCTCCTGGCCTACAAGTTTCTCAGTATTTCAATTATTTATTGTGGAAGCCTTTTGCACAACCCTCCTTTGTACTTTGACCTCAGTTTATTCCTGGAGTGGGGCAGGAAAAACAGAGCAGAGTTTAATGCCTTAAGAACGCAGTCCTGGGATTTATTTCTTAGACATAGCGTTGCAACGTCGGCAGCTTATATGTCCTACGCTACCCATTAGGCTACGTTCTAGTTATGACTAGTGTCTAGCCGTGAGCGATTTAATTACGTCTCTATAAGTCCACGGCTTTTGCACTTGTTCTATACCCATTTTTTCTTTAGTGAATCTCTTGTACAAGATATCTGAAGCAGCGTTGGTATGGTGGAGATACACTTGAACTATAGCTATAGATAGCTGGGTTGCTGAGATCTTCTACTAGGGTAGCTTGGGGCTGTGTTCCAGATGTTGAGCTTCCTGTGTTTATCTCCCTCTCATTCGGGACAGATGCTGCAGTGATTTTTGTCACTGTCACCTGCTTAAGACCCTCATGCCCCTGTGCAGGCGAAGAAAACTGTTCCTAAACTGTGCGCTTAAAGGGGGTATTAACAAGAAATTGTTCTCAAAGCCCTAGCATCCAATAAACATGGATCGAGGATAGTTTGCCTTCAAAACCTAATCATCCTGGCAAAAAGGAACAACGTAACCAGATAAATAAATTTTATTTGACTAGAGCCATTCTGCGGAAAACCAAAAAGGGCACTCCAACTCAATACTTAGAAAGTGAGTTGAACAAGAGCATAAAAGCCACTGGAATAGACTTCCAGGTTTATCAATCTCAAAAAAATTAATCCTATCACAAAAAACCAAGTGGAGGATATAATAAAATTCAGCAAGAGTGATTAATGACGGGGCACAATGGAGTAAACCATCAACTGAAAAATATGGGGTTTTAGCTGCAACCGACATCTGCCGTCTTTGTCTCGAAGGCCCAGAAACGACAGTGCACATGTTATGTCACTGTGAAGCAGAAACAAGGAGAAGATACAGTCTTCTCGGAAATGGTTTCCTTTCTACCGAGGAACTGGTGGCTCCCTTAAAAATACTTAGATTAGCCAAAGCTGTAGAGTTATGGCAGGGTAAAGGGGCAATAAACGCACAATAGGCCGGGAAGGTTGCAGTGCTCTCACGTGTTCCCCAAATAATAAAAAAAAGAAGAGAGCTTTGAACAGTTTTGCTCCCATCCGCTAACTTCATCTACCCCCTCCCATCCCACACAGACCAGGTACAAACATGAAATTTTACCAGACTTTATCTTATAATAATATCAGTAAACGTTAATCAAAGTATCAACTCTCCTCCTGATTCGTCAATATAAATATAAATTTGAGAAATTTAACGCAGTCCTTTTCCCTTTAAAAATGTTAGAGTTATCGATTTGTAAATTGGCGCTTATTAGAATATTAAGTAGTAGTTTCAAAATCTCTCAAATCCTTTCACTCATTTTTTTTTTGGAAATTACTAAAGCCACTAACATGAAACAGCTAGGATTTAGCCTAGTGGGTAGCGTGTTGGCTTACAATGCGAAGGTTGTGAGTTCAAATCTCGTTCAATGCATAATTTCAGCACACTGCCTGCTTGGTTATACCTTGGCTACCCCAATCTACGAAAATGAAAAAGTCGCAAAGCTAGTAACTCTTCCACAATAAGTAATGAAAATGTTCAGGAACCTGAAAATCAGGAGGCAAAGGTCCGATTTGTGCTGTAGTGCCATTGAAGAAGAAGACAAACATGACATTCATAGCGAAAATTTTCCATACCAAGTGCATTTATATGTTCAAAAATTATAAGCTTACCACACTCGTTCTACCATCTCCCATGCAATTATCACTATTTAATATTCTGAAGGCTTTGATGTGACATTTTCCAGCTATTTAACTCAATTAAATTTAATCTAGAGTGGGCTTTAGGCATATTTTATCAAGTTCAATATTTTAAAACTTCGTAATACTTTGAAATTCGAAATAATTTCACTTATAAAAAACCGCCACCGTAAATTCTTTGACTTGAATTTTTCACATATAATTCTTTTATCCAAAACGGATAGTTCTAAAATCTTATCACGTATCATTTCTAATGCTAAATTTTATTGTTTTCTGAATGGAACACGTCCGACCTGAACCCATTGTAATGGCGTTTAACTATAGATAATGCTAAAAGAGCTGCTGTCGACTATCAAAATACTTATGGATCGAATAAAAACAAAAACAAAATAGACACAACATACCAAAAATAACTCGTTCATAGTGTTGGAAATGTAAAAATCGTGTCATAAAATAGAACTAACTCCGGTGAATCGAAAATGTCGCCTAACACTCCAAGGAATTTATTGTGGTCTAATACGTGATCGTTAAACCTTTGACAGATTGTAATAGCTTCAAATAATTATAGATAGATTTTTATATACTTCTGAGGGCAAGAAAATAAAGACCGGGCTTATCTTTCGGCCGATATTGTTTTCAAATGTGTTGTCTCTTTTGAATTCTAATTTCAGAAATTGTTCATTCCCACACAATGAATCTGGTCCCGAAATGCATTCGTTTCGGCCAAGTTAGTTGAACAAGCGATTGTCATTGTAATCCCGAACATATGTAAACATTTGATCATATTCCGTGATACGAAGGCTCTCCGTATCAGTATTAAATTCCTTGCGTAATGGCAAAATTATACGGGAAAATCCCTAATTTCAACAAAAAGTTACTACTAGGGAGTGTGCTAGGGATTATTTTGCGTTAAATATCGGTGTCATATCTCAGTGGCGTGTGTTTCAGATCATACGTACAGTGTACGTACAGGAACGCTACGCCATATCCATCGTGTGGTGTGAGGACTATTACACACAATACGTTCTCGAGACTTATCCTGGGTGACGAGAAAGAGAGTATTTTGCTATCTCGGCATGGAAAATAATCAGGACGATATAACGAATGACAAAAATAAAACGTAACTGGTAACAATTTTAGCTTCAGCGATGCTTTTGGCTTTTCTTTCCGAGAGCGATTTGCGAAAAGCATAGTAGGACTTATTTTTTTTTTGTCTCTCTCGTCGAAGAATCAACGAAATCTTCCAATCATTCTGATGGCAATTTTGCGCTTCTTATTCGTACGGGCAACTACTCATACACGTGCAGAAAATGTTAAGATAGAATATATATATTTTTGGGGATGCTCCTTTATTTTTATTGTTTTTTATCCTATCCCGTATTAGAGTACGGTTGTACCCATTTAGCTACAATATTTCCTTTAGTTGAGCAGATTTTTCCGTCGTTCGTCGAATCTTTTTGTCGGTATTACTTCCTTGGTATGTTGTTCAACCATCCCCGCACTGGCTTTCACATATCCCATTCAATAAGCATATCTAGGACTATATGACGAGCATCATTTGCCCGTAGTGCTGTGCTGCTGCTACTACTGTTGGAGGTCTTTACCAAAATGTGGATCCAATTTCGTTTTTATTACGAACATATACTTGAGCTGATGGTGCACATACTCGCTATACTGTTCGACAAATACGACGAGTTTGTTGTATCGGATGAATTTCGACTGAAGATATGGAAAGATATAAAAATCCATGAATTTCTGTACGATTTCATCTTCATTTCTTGAATCTCGGTAGAGAATGATATTGAAGAAATTGAATAGACGTTGGTTTTTTCAGGGGGAGGTCGGGTGACGGGATATGAGTTTCGTGTTTATGTAGCACTAGGAATATTGGCGGGATTATTTGAAATGTTTGCATTGAAGAGGAATTGGTTAGCTTTTATCGCTCGAAATTAAGGGATTTTGCCGAATAAACATGAATAGATCTCGAGTTTTATTCTATCCGCATTAGAAGATGGCAGGGATGAAGGTCTTTATTAAATGGCTTCAAATACAAGCATTTAAAAAAATTAATTTCCTTATTTGAAAAATTTTCATTTTGATCGTAATTGTTTTGTTGATTTTAAACAGGCAAATATAGACCATTCAAAACGAATTGAAATATTTTATTTATTTTATTTTCATGTTCTCGCACTGTTCAACATTTATGAGATTCAATGATTTGCATGTGAAGGCCACGGTAGCATAGACCACTGCTGAAATTCTTGCACTTATATGGGTGGTTTCCGAAGAAGTAAAGAGTATCCAATTCAGTGATTTCTTTTCAAATCAAACGTTATTTTGACACTTCAGCTTTCTGCTGCTCGAAATATTGTTGTATTACTGGCTCCAGTTGGTACATCTGACCATCTTATGATTTGGGCGCAGTCTCCAATTGTAGCAGCAAATCCTCCGACTACAAACACACCACGTAGAACGGTTTGGTAAGAAAGCCGATTGAGAGGATTTTAATTCATTCTAGTGCACTTTTGATTAGAGGCTGTGCTTTGAGTTCGGAAATTGTGACGTCATATCGTAACTTTTGACCGAGACAATCATAAAAGGCACGAGACTTTTTATTCCATGCAATCTCAAAAGGAGCAGACCTGCAAATGATTCATGGTTCAACAATGAGTGCCTTGAAGCAATTAGAGTCAAAAGCAGTTTTTTCTTACCTTTCAATACAATCCGACGGTAGAAACCAGAGACTCATTAAAAGTGGTAAGAAACGCCAGCAATAAAATTTTAAACGTCGACTTAAAAATATTTAGAATTCCAAAAACTCAAGGTTTTTCTGGTCATTTATGAAATCGGTCAATAACAATTTCATCAATTCTTCAACACCTTCCCTTCTCGATGGTGACCGAACCGTTGTTGATCCTTTTGATAAAGCAAACTTCGTTCAAAATCGAATCTTCTACAGTCGAACCAGAGTCCTCCGTACTTACCAGACGCTGGCTTCTTGCTGCCATCACTTCGTTTTCGAACTAGAGCTATTTCTAGCATCCTGCAGGAGCTTAATATTTACAAGTCTACTTGGCCAGATGGCATTCCCTCTATTGTCCTTCCTCTCTAGCTAAACCTCATCGCAATCTTTACCATCTTTCATACTCTTCGGGGTGCTTTCCTCAGATCTGGAAGTTCGTGAATGTTCAGCGAATTCCAAAGAAAGGAAGAAAAGCGAATCCCGCTAATTATCGCCCCATAGTCATTACCTCAGTGCTTTCAAAAGTAATGGAAACTGCTGTCAATTGCAAGATTTTTAACTTTCGTGTGGATAAAAATCTCATTCATGATCGCCAATATGCATTTCGCTCGGGTTGTTACACAGCACGATCTCCTGCTCTATCTTACCGAGCGTTGGAATTCCTGCATCCACAAATTTGGTGAAGGCCAAGTTCTTGCTCTTGACATTGCCAAAGCATTTGACAGAGTTTGGCACAAAGGTCTCTTAACCAAGCTAAAGGCCTTTAGTTTTAACACTTCGTTTCTTCAATGGACTGAGAGTTTCCTCTCCGAACGCTCCATTTGAGTCGTACTAGACGGAGTAACTTCTGCACACTTTTCCATTGATTCCGGCGTCTTTCAGGGCTCAGTTCTACCTCGCACTCTCTTTTTAGTTTTCAGAAGCAATCTTCTGTTGTCTACTCTCACTGTTTCACAGATTACAGCACTCTAGATAACATCTATCGATTTGACTATCCTGCGGAGGCTCGTCCGACATCGGTGTCCTCATGTCGTAATGAGCCTATTCAATCACTGAACTCTGATCTCAGTTTAATGCTAGAATAGGCCAGGAAAAACAGAGTAGAGTTGAATGCCTTAAAAACGCAGTCCTGTCATCTATCTCTCAAAAATAACGACGTCGGCCGCTAATATGTCCTGGCGTACAGATTTCACAGGCGCACAGATTTCACCTTCTGCAGACTTAAGATTACTAGATGTCAAATTTAACAATCAACTTGATTGGAGTCAATACATTTACGTAGTCGCTCTTGATGCTTCGAAATGTCTAGGTATTCTGCGGAAATTTAAGAAATACTTTTCTGCTCCCGAGCTAGCTACCATCTATAAGGCTTATATCCGGCCACGTCATGAATATAACTCGCATGTTTGGGCTGGGGCCCCAAAATCCCACCTAGCTTTGCTATTCAAAAAAATGCATTTCAATTAATTGGAAATGAGGCTATATCGGCCTCAATAGAATCCCTCGAGCATTGTCAAAGTATCGGAGTATTCTGCATTTACTATAGATATTTCCATGGTAATCGCAGTAAGGAACTAAAAGATCTAATAACCCCTCTATTTAATACCCCCTAAAATACAGGCCAAGCTGCACGCTTGCACGAGTACACTGTGAAGCCCTTGTCGTGATGTTTATTACCAGGCAATCCCTTTCCAATGGAATACAACCTCAAACAATTTAAGGGCAACATTCATCGCCACTTCAAAACCTTTCCTCCTGTGTTCCCCTACTAATTTTTCTATATCCACTTGTTTTCCCGTACCTATGTCGACTTAACTGTGCATCGCGCATTAAAGGATGACCCACTAAGTTATTTTCGATGGTCGTAAAAAAAAGGAAGTTAGTATCATATCGTCGACGAACGAAATTAATCGATTTATGTATGCTTGATCAACGTTGGGAACTATTGATAACTTTTTTCCAAATTGAGTGCTCGAAAAATCAACTTTTCTGATAAGGCGCATTTTCATCTCGGCGGCTATGTAAACAAGTAAAACTGCAGCATGTGGGGCTCGACAAATTTGCACGTGATCGTCGAGAAGCCAATGCATCCTCAGAGCGGGACAGTTTGGTGCAGATTGTGGAGTGGTGGCATTAATGACCCATTTTTTTTCAAAATACTGTTGGTCAAAGGGTTGCGCTACAGAAGTATGACAACTGCCTTTTTATGACCAGAAATTTTGGAGACGGCCTTGGATAACCTTTGGTTTCAACAGGATGGCGCGACATTCCACACAGTCAAACAAACACTCGATCTTTTACGCACCAAGTTCGGTAATCGTACCGTTTTGGCAATGTCAATTGGTCTGCTTGAAGCTGTGATTTGAACTCGGTGGACACCTTTTTGAGAGATGCCGTGAAAGATTGATAGTATGTGGATGATCCGCAAACGTTTCAGGTCCTTAAGTTGAAAATTAACCGAGCCATTCGACAGTTAAGGTACGTTTACATCTGACACTTATTGCCCGAATATATGTCCGAGAGAAATCGTGACTGGTGTAAACGGAGATGAATTTATGTCCGACACTTATATTCTACTATCGGAGATAAGTGTCGACACTTCTGTCCAAACAAATGTAAACGCTGATTATTTGTAAATTCAAGCTCTCTCGACACTTATCGCAGAAGTTGACTGCTCGTCTACTTTTGCAATAAGTGTCGGGAAAACTGTAGGAAGCAATGCAGTTCTTTTGTAATATAAGAAAAATATAATATTTGGGCATAATAGCAGTGGGGGAAAATGGAGAGCATTTCAAAATTGGTGCATTTTTTCCACTATACATATAAAAGTTTTTTGAGTCCTCCCTTTCCTCCCTTTGCTTCCAGAATCTCCCATACAAACTGCACTTTTTTATGAAATACTATAAACAAATTTACTCAGTACGTATAAAATTGATCGAGTTGAAATTGTGCACAGTACCTATTAAATTTTTGAAACCTAAATTTTTTATTAAACATTTTGATGGCAACTCTAGCGTGATGTGAAAAAATTAGTTCAATGTCGTCATCCCCTCCACCACTTCCCCTACGAAATTTCTTAAAATGAAAAAAAAATTATCTTGACCACATAAACTGAACTGCAGAATGGAAGATATGTACGACACATGTGTCCGTATATAAACGGGTCGGACATTTCTTCCGAATTTCAGCATTGCGAGAACTTTCGGACACTTATCCACGACATAAGTGTCTGGCAATTTCTCTCAGATGTAAACAGTCAAAGCGAATTTCTGTCGGACACTTGACACTTATGTCCGGAGAGAAGTGTCAGATGTAAACGTTTCTTTAGAGACCGAAACCATCAACGAGTTGTTTTCCTTAAATTTCACTATGCTAGGAACATAAATTCCACTACTGTGGCATCTGCGCAGATTGATAGATATCAGATCTTTCTTTTTAAGTTTTTGTGTTCAAGATATTCGGGAGGCGGAATTGAAATGTCTTCAAGCCCACGGAGCAGCCAAACTAAGTTCTCCCAAGTGGTGAGGAACGTCATAGTGGGTGAAAATATTTATTTAAAATTACTAGTAAGACAAAAAAATATTAGCTTCACTCCTTCTACCCCCTCCCATACAATCTGACACAATTTCATAACTTTAGAATAAGTCAATTTTCCTGAAAAGTATATATGCTACTGATCTGCAATTTAAAAAATGCCAAAAGCATGATGCTTAGATTTTTTCCTGAAAAAAGTCATTAAGAACTCGCCCCTCCTGCTACCACCTCCCATACAAACTGCACAATTTCACTAAATCCAATACAATAATTTTCTCTATTCTATTTTTGAAGCATAAATTTTGTATAAAACATTTTGATAGCAACTCTAGCGTGATGTGAAAAAATTAGTTAAATGTCGTCACCCCCTCTACCACTTCCCCTACAAAATTTCTTTAGATCGATTTCCCTTCCATCTAGAGTATCGCACGATTGGGTTTACACCCAATCGTAGTCCTGTTATGTTTTTTTCTTCTTTTAAGACAGTCACAAAATTGTTATGAAATGGTGAGCGCAGTGTCGATGCAAACATCTGGTACTGCATTTTACGGTCATGGTTGAGGAAGGGGGGCTGGGGAGGATTTAGTCTCCGGAATGACATCATCTTTGAAGAGCTGTGATGAAATAAAACATGAAAGAAAGGAGGGTAATGGTTCACGTTGTCTACTGGTGCATTTATAAACCGGCTTTGAGAAAATCGTTGTCAGAAAGTCCTGTGAAGCAGGCTCTCTCATCCCCTACGCCCTGATCATGCTGTGATGTCCTTAGAATTTTCTATTGGTGGAATGGAATTTTTAATTTCGTTACAGTGGCGCCCAACGTGGGGCTTAAGACTCTACCGGTAGGCAACGTGAATCCCATCTTTCTTCCTCAAAACCATTGACACATGTAAGGCGAAAACCTACTAGTGAATCCACTTTACAGACTCCAGTATGCCTACAAACAAAACAAATTCACAGAAACCGCGATAGAATGTAAAAGAATCGTACTAAGTGCGTTTTTAGTCATTGTATGCGCTTTCGATATCAGATCCAATCGATAACATCGGCTACCGTCGAGCTAGGCATACAAACAGCTGTCTGCTGATGCATCACAGCCATGCTCTAGAACAGGATAATGAAATCACAGATGATTAGCGCCTTACTTGTTTTTCAAACACCCATTGGTGGAGTACTTTAGATGCAGCCACTGGTAGTGGAGGATTACTATTTGAACTAAACAGGAGGAAAAGGTAACACGAAGATATGCATTTAACCTAGCCTATAATCTGGATCAGCTAGGGTATAGCCTAGTAGGTAGCGTGTTGGTCTTATAATGCGAAGGTCGTGAGCTCGAATCCCGGTCGACGTAATATATAATTCCAGCACATTGCCTGCTTGGATATACCTTGGTCACCTCAATCTACAAAAATGAAAAATTCTTAGAAAGAGGGTTGTGCGAAGGGCTAACAACCCTTCCACAATAAGTAATAAAACATTTTAAGGAACCTGAATATCAGGAGGCCAAGGTCCGATTTGGGCTATAGCGCCATTGTAGTAGTAGTAGTAGTAATCTGGATCAAAGGGTTTCATGAGAAGTACACTATCTGAACTCCTAAGCTCAGCACTGGGTATTGTTGTATTGTTGCGTGGATTGACCATAAACTCGAATAAGGTGACAGCATTGTCAGGCAAAACATCGGGCATGAAACCAATAATATTTTCATGGATGTACGCAGTCTTAGTAAGACCCATTCTCACATACTCTGCGATAGCGTGATGGCAAAATCTATTTAAATTATAGCCAGAGCTAGGTTGGGAAATCTATGAAGACTGGTCTGCGAATGTGGAACCGGAGCAATGTAAACAGATCCTACAGAGTCAACTACTTCACCTCCTTATTAAATAGGAAGTCAGAGCAGCGGTTTGTTGTGCTCGATTGGGCACTAACTTGAACAGGAGCTTCAGAGACCTTGTTGAATTGAGTACAAAAATAATGGAACCTTCAGCTCTCTGGTAACCAATCCACTGCAAACAATCTTTCAGAATACGCATACCGGCAAAAAGAGGAAACACTGAACAATGAACATTGGCGTCCTTGTGGATCGAAAACCAAGGATGGAGTAAAAATAGAAATATATGGACTGAACCACAAAGCTAGAATCTCATAAAGTTTAGGAAAGTTTTCTTTGATACTCCAAGCCGTAGTGTGTTATTACAAAGATGACATGCACAAACATGGAGAGAAGTACGCTAATCAAGTCGAAATTGGTACGGCAATTTCCTCAGGCTCTTAGAAACCTACCGCAATACGACCACATCAACTACATCGATGGGTGCTAGGACAATCAGTGGTGAAAAATAATGAGGAGGCTGATGACCTGTCTAAATAAGAAGCAGGACCTTGATCATAATTCCATCAAGCTGCCTGCTTGAGTATACGTTGGTCACCTCAATCTACGAAAAATTAAAAACTCGTAGATAGAGATAGATATGAAAAAATATCTAAACTAAAATGTCCTAAGAGCCTGAAGGTTAGGATGTCATGGCCCGATTTGGGCTGTGATGTCATTGTAGAAAAAGAAGAACACAAAACTGAGTTCAGGCTTTTCATGTTAGACAAGAAGAAACTGTAGATAATTGTTGGCATCTTCGCTAGACACTATAGTCTCAATAATTATATAAAAAGATTAAGCATGGTTGAGTTTGAGATCTGCATACTGGAAGAAGGAGATACTACGTAATGCACCTAGGATGAAAAAGTTCTAACCCACTCTAAGTAAATCTGAAAGCTTTGATCAGAAAGCATGTATCTTCAATGACACTTGCGTAAAATTTGAGAGGCATTTGATTTTTATTATGTCTTGAGCATTTGTTTACATTTGAAAAATTTTCTGCTTCGTTGTTTTTTTAAAGGATAATTTCGTTGAGCAAATAATTTTTTGAAATTTTTCGTTTCCATCCAAATTTTTTGTAATGGATCGTTAGAAATATTTGCAGAAGGCGTTTGGGAAGTTTGCCTAATGAAGTTTGCGTTGAAATAACTTTGCTCAAAATTTGAAGTCGATAGCTATTACAGCTCCGCAGAAAATAGTTTTATTGAAATTTTTAAATTTCGTGGAATTTCTTTGGAAGGAGGTGGGCGGGGTTTTGGCTTTGCTAGTTGTAATGAAAATCGAAGAAATGCATTTTTCGGGAAGCAAGGAGGGAATCGGATCAAAGGTTTTTGACGCTTAAATAGTTTCATAGAAAAATGAATTTCTTAAAATTTCGAAATTTCATGAAATTTGTATGGAAGGGGGTAGAAGTAGTGGGTGGAGGCCGTTCACAAATTTAACATTTATTTATTGCTTAAAATATTATAAAACAAATTTCAGCACGATAGCTCGAAGCGTTCGATAGTTATATTATAGACAGACAGAGGAACAGACGGACTGGCTGGTAGACGAGCAGACGACTAGACACGTAGACGGACAAACGGACGGACAGACGGTCACTCGGAGTCGAAGACTTTGAGTAACAACAAATATTTCTGTACCCTTGGCAACTCTGTGCTCTCATTATTTTTTAGCGTTATGAACGGTTAGGCAAACACAATTTACTCTAAGATTTCATCTAGAGTATAAAAATGATAAACAAAAATTTTATATGTCATCCACCATACCTAAAAGGGAACTTAATAGAACAATCTAATGAGTTCACTTTTTTTTGAAAAAGTTAATTTATCATGACCCTGGATAACACTCCTACATAAAAACACTAAATCAACGACTATAGCACGTAAATTATTGTTACATCTAATTTAAAAAAAATTAACATGTTATCTCGTTCCTTAACTGGGTGACAACTTACCCCACAACATCATTCCCTGTCTGTCTTGATTGTGCACAATCTAACCAAAACCACTGAAAGCAGCCCTCATTTAAACACGGGAGGCGTAAAAAAAATTCAAAAAATCGCCTTCCACCCCTTCCTCCCCTCCCCCGTCCACCAATGACATTTTCTCTCTACACGATTCCTACAGTGTCATTATTTTTTCTCACCACTCCTTTTTCATCTCTTTCGTTTTTCTTTTTTCTTTATTATCACTTTGCACAAATGCTGTCTTAAACATAAAATAAATTTTTATCCTTTTATTTATTCTCACATTTATCTGACATTCCCTTTTCGTGGAGCGAGCTACAACCCCATCGGGCTAGGGCCGCATCGAGCGAGGGGTTGAAATGTATAGTAAGGAATATTACCAAAAAAAAAAAAAAACCAGCAGAAAAATAAATAAATAGCTACAAGAAAAAAGAAAAGAAAAAATCCTGACAACACTTACTGTATAGGTAGGTACGTAGTGGAAGGTACGGGTCGTTCATACGGGGGTGGGATGCGTCCTTTTAGAGTATTTCAGAGCGGTCCGCCACCCAAAAGTTTTCATATTGCCATATACCTGGGGTCGAACGATCGGGTGGGTGATGAAGGATTTTTTTCCGTGCAATATGTTTTTTTTTTTTCTCTTTTTTCAGTACTCCAGAAGGATTGGAGGTTTTTCAGGACCGATAGTGGTGTGGAGTCGGTGGCCATTCCAAACAACATCAACTCAGGGGTTGGTCGATAGACGAGCATTTCTGAGCCATATCGGGGAGTAAAGGCGGTATTCGCCACCATCGTCTCCATCCCCAATCAAGGGTAAATATTTTGTGTATGCGAACGGCGTAGTGATGTGATATTGCTTATCGTAAATTTTGATATCAAATTTTATTTTATTTTATTGTATTTTTCTTTCCTCTCGGTTGCTTTCGTAGCGTTTATCTAGAGATATGCCGGCTTTGAGGGTGTATGCAACGCAGGGTTGTTTCGAGGGAGTCGAGGTGTATTGCGGCCGATATTATCCTTACGGGTGGGTGGCTTATGTTGGTTTTGATGCGATATGAACGCCTGCGTCTTTCTTCTTTTAGTTGGTTTGTTTAGATGTTGTACGGGGTGGTTTTCTTATACGGATTTTCTTCTCCTTCTTTTCGTTTCGTGTTATCCGACAGGATATACACGAAACATATTTCTTCTTTACGAAGGATTTATCGAATTCAATATGGTGGAAAATTATTTTGGTACGTTTTTATATATCTCTATATATTTTTTTTTATGTTATTGTTTTGCGTTAGATCCACCCTCTTGTATTTTTTTTTAGAAATAAGATTTTATAGGTATATGAAATTGGAAAAGGACAATATTTATCTCAAAATGGAGGAAACTTTGTTCTTAGCTCAGATAAAAGATAAATTGAATTCCAATGGCCAATTATTGCATAGACGGATTTTCGCAAGGGCATCAACGCCGATCTTCTTCTTATTTTGTGATTTTGCAAAACTTTACAATTTTGTAGTTAGGAGGTGCGTTATCTAGATTTTCATAATAATAAGCTTCGATTGGAGCTTAAAATCATTTCAAAGAGAGAAACTTCTTTTATGCTGTAATTCGAAATCTTAAATTTTAACCCTTTTTATGTTGGGGAACACATGAGAGAGAGCAATGAGACCTTCTCGGCCCATTGTGTGCTTATCGCCCCTTTACATACTACATTTTGATAGATTTGGATAATTTAAGTATGTAGTGGGAGGAATATTGGCTAGTTCTATGGTTGCAAGGAAACTTTCCCGGAAGATTTTGTTCTCTCCTTCCTATTGCTTCGCAGTGACATATGGGGTGTTTGAACAAGAGGTGTAGGGTTGGAAAGGCCTATTATTTGACAGCTCGTGGCCTGACAGTTGTCAAATGCTAACATTTGTCATCTACAAACGCTGGAAATTTACCATGGAACGCTTAACAGTCCTAGAATTTTATTACGAAAACTCGCTTTCAATCTCAGTTGTTGATGCAATGGCGCTACAGCCCATATCAAGCCTTGGCCTTCCGGACTCTCCTCTTCCAGTTGTCTCGGCCCAACGACCGCGTCCTCCAGTTTGAAAAATAGTCCATTTTTAGTTGCCGTTTGATCCGTCCAATCCGAGGCTGTAATCCGAGTTCTTGGACATGCGAAATTTTTTCCGGGGAGTCATTGTCAGCGTTTCACCCAACCCCCAACCTGGAGGGCCAGTCTGGATGGTAGTTCCGATTAGAGGCGCGGAACACTCGCCTTCATCCTTCTTCGTCTGCTGTTTTGAACAAAACACCCGGTGGCCACTGCGGGGAGGGGGAGATAGGATTCGGTAGCTGAGCTGTTGATGTTATTTACAGTGGGCTTTTAACAGAATTTATGCTACGTCATGTTGGTGATCACGATTACGCTCTGTGACCCTTAATACCATTCGGCCACCTTCAATCTTAGTTACGGAGTGCAAAATTCGAGCAAATTTTGATCGTAATCATGTGCTTTTTGAGACGTGCGAGCGCAACCTACTCAAAAAATTCCGAGACTGGCTCAGTGCAAGATGTGAAGACACCAAAACGACGTTCAACCGAAAATATCGTGCAGTGAAGGATAGTATTGAAAACGACTCAGATTCCTCTATTCGTCACCGTGCTCAGGAACTCGACCTCTCTACATCCACAGTGCAGAGAGTATTGAATATTGTTCCAATTGACTCAAGAACCGTAGTCGGCGGACCACCAGCAGCGCCATACGTTCTCTGATTGGGTCTTGGAAACAAATCCTACGCCTCATGTAGATACACCCTTTAGAGTAGATGTCAGTTTCTTTGACTTTAGATGTTCACTCCACTGTGGCCCGTTATGATACCGATCAGAGTACTGATATCCTATTGCTTAATTTTAAGATTTCTTCCACTTTGTGTTTTTCTGTGGTAGTATTAATTTTTTGGAGATTGATAAAGCTGAAAGTTCATTCCAGTAGATGCTGTGCTCTTGTTCAATTCACTTTATAAGTGTAAGGTTGGAATGTCCTTTTGGTTTTCTGCAGTATGACTCTGTTCCAATGAACTTAGTTTCTGTGCCGTTTTTTGCAAGGCGGTCTGCCTTTTAATTTCTCTCAATCCCTATATATCCTGGGATCCATATTAAGGAGACTTTGTCCTTTTTTCCCAGGATTATTAGAGTTTTGAAGCCTGTCCCAAACTTGCTCAAATCCGTGTTTGTTTTACGCAAGTGCTTTGCGACTATCGGACAAGTGATATATAGTTTTGTTGCGATGAGCTCTCCGAATTTTCTCCTGGATGCGTAGCTCCATTGCGATTAGTTGGGACTGAAAGATTGTAGCTTCTTGACCGAGGCGTTTTGAAACCGAGAAGTTAGGACCTTTCACTTCGGTTCCAATTCCCTCCGAGGAGCGTGAGTCAGTTATATACTAAATGGTTGTTTCCTCTTTCATTTCACGAAGCATGGATTGCCAGTCCTGGTAACAGAGTTGTATACGGTGGTAGATGCTGTTAAATGCGCCATATACCCTGTGTTTTTCTGTATGTATCAGTATGTAAAAAACTCGTCCCCATCAGTCTAAAAATAGAGAATTTTTTGATTATAAAGATATTGAACGGGCTTCAAAGACCTTTACGGCTTGACAATAGGATCTTTAACCCCTTCTGCAGTGTTACGCGGAATTTTTTATTTATTCCAGCCGATTTGTAGAGCTTAAAAGTGGTAATCGCCCAGCTAATCTTTTCAGAAGTGAAAATTTTACTTGCAATACTATAGGAGAAGGCAATTTGACGATAGCTCCTTTCATCTACTTCTAAATCTTCATTATTTATTCTTTTGCAGCTTGGGAAATGTGTTCCAATTATTACTTCAAGCGTTTCCAGGTTACTGTTTATTAAGGACCCATCTGGTCTCTATAAGAGTTCAATTTTAATCAAGATGTCTTTTGCTAACACCTTTTGGAGTCTTGGAAGTTCATATGTCTCTTCACATAATCTTCTCCTTGACTCTTTTTTAAGCTTCTGTAAAAGTTTATTGTATTCAATAAGCGAGTATTTGTGTTCGTCCCAAAGCTTTTTGCTCTATTGGACAATTTCCAAATTACTTTGCGTTTTATTGCCAGTTCCTCATTCCACCAAAGCACTTGCTTCGCTCTTTTCTTGCGTAAGATGGGACAGCTATTTGACCAATGTAGTCTGGGCTTGTTATAAATTCTTCTACGCTACCTACTTTGTACTCAAGGATTGACTGGCAAAGATTTCAGTTTGCATATTTAGGATTTCTATACTGACTTATAAAACCTAATGAACTCTTTATGTAAAAACAGATATTCATACGTATATCATTTGAAAGTGAAGCTTCTTTACACACTTCGCACGTGTCGACCAGGCAAGCGCCTGTTATGTTAAGGTCAAGTACTTCCTGCCTAGCAGAATTTATGAAGATTGGGGAGTTCTCTTGATTTATTATATCTAGGTTTTTAGTGTAATATTAAGATACTCTAAAAGTGACTGAACTCTTTTATTGATTTTACTACTTCCTCATATTGTATGAGTATGTAATAAAATTCCGGAGGATTACCTATAAATTTTCCTTTCGTGGCTCTGGGTTCCAGTAGAAGGGCAACATGCAATTCCTTCTTTGTGAAGCTCTACGTTGTTACGTCCATGGCCGGTGCTGTACGATGTAGATTCGCCTGAATAACTTTAACGGCCGTGCTCACTCTCCTTACCCTGCTTTTCTTTTTTCATTATTCCTTCCATCCAAGTGTTTGTGCATTGCACATAAGAGCTGAAATTGCCTATAGCACAAGCCATTCTAGAAAATAAAATATAATGCTTACAATGAAATTTATTTCAACTTCCATTCCACCAACTCCCTACCAGCAAAAATATACTTTTTCTGTTTGTACCAAATCAATATTATTTGATTTTTTTATAGCTTAAGGTCTTTTTATTTGGCAGAATGTCTTAATCTTGCATGTATCGTTTAAGAAAACTGAAAGGTTTCCTCCCCACCTACATCCTCCATACAAATGACACAGTCGAAAATTTAAAAATCGGATGTACGTGATTCACAATTTGGTGCATTGAAAATGTTCTTATATCATCAATCATTCTCTGCTACCAACCCCCCCCCCCCCTCTCTCTCTCTCTCTATGCCTTTCATAATTTTGGTACTTTTTATCAAAACCAGAAGGTCAGAATATGAAAACATTTGCTAATTTTAAATCATTCGGAAAACCGGTCAAAATTTTTTCACTAAGAATTTTAGAAAGAGCTTGTAGGATTCGATTATCTCCGGGATCAGAATGAGTCAATCAATCAAATTCCTGTTAAGGGGCAAAGGACAGAAGCCACTCTCTTTCATAAGGCGCGTTCCTTAGTATCGGCTTATAGCTGTTGGCAAGACTTGTTTATTCTTCTGGTCTCCAGCTCAACTGCTCGCTTCTATGAAGTGCATGGTCGACCAACCCGACGAGTTCGTTGAGAATTATAATTCAGCGTTACTTCTTCCTTTTTTCCAATAGATTCCGGCGTCCCTCAAGGCTCTGTTTTATCTCCAACTCTATTCCCAGTTTTTATCAATGACCTTCTGTCGTCCACTCTCAATCCAAACCATAGTTTTGCGGATGACAGTACTTTAGATAACACCTATGAATTTCATTCTGCGGAATCTCACAAGCATTCTATTGCTTTCAATCGCGTGGAGTTATTCCGTTCGCTGAACTCGGATCTCAACTTAATCCTGGAATGGGGCAGGAAAAATAGAGTAGAGTTCAACGCCTCCAAAACACAGGTCTGTCATCTATCCCTCAAACGTGATGCTCCAGTGTTATCTCAAAATGTGACCTTTGGTGGCACACTACTATACACCTTGGGTAACTTCACACTTCTTGGCGTTAAAATTAATGACCACCTGAATTGGGCCCAGCACAGCCCTCGACGCCTCGTCTTGGTGTTCTCCGAAAGTGCAAAATGTATTTCACGCCGAACGACCTAGCAACCATCTATAAGGCATACATTAGACCACGTTTAGAGTACAATTCTCATGTTTCGGCTGGAGCACCCAAATCATACCTCGCGTTGCTCGACCGTATTCAAAAACATGCGTTCCGACTGATTGGAGACGAAACCATCACGTCTTCTATCGATTCTCTCGAGCATCGCAGAAATGTCGGAGTACTCAGCATTTTCTATTGCTACTTCCATGGCAAATGCAGTGCGGAACTAAGCACACTCATCCCTCCAGTCTGTAATTTCCCCCAAGACTGTGGAACGCATTGCCGGCCAAAGTATTTCCCAATGATTACAACCTCCAGTGCTTCAAAAGCAATGTACACCGTCACTTTCGTCCTTCCCCATCCGAATTTAATTGACTCAACTTTAGATTTTTGGTTTTTTTCCCTTCTCCAAATCCCATACTGGCACAGCTGTGCATTGCATTATAGGGTAACCCCCAAAGTTGTGTTCGGTTCCTTAAAAAAAAGAGCTTGTTTGGCGATGTTTCGCTCTGGTTTCCTCAAATTGTAACCAATCTACTGCCACTTCCGTTTTTGGATCTCAATGCCTATTTTAGTTTGTCCAGTTGTACTGGCCAGAATACTTCTAAAATGCATTGGAGGCATTGGTTCACGAAAGTTTCACTTTCAACGTAGTTCAACCATATAACAACATGGATTTGACGCATTAAAAACTCGCAGCTTCATGCGAAGGGAGATGTCTCTTAAGCTCCAGAAAGATGAAAGTGTACGGAAGGCCTGATGAGCTTTATTTAGATGAGCCTCAATGTACTTTTCGGCTCAGCCATCCATGCTGACAATGCTTCCGATGTAACAAAAATATTTAACCTTTTCCACATCTTGTCCGTTAACACATAACAATCGGTGGGCTTGTGTTCGAACCCATGTACTTGGTTTTTCGCAGATTTATTTTCAGTACCATCTCTTTGCATTTATAATGCAACGAGCGAACATTTAACTCCGAACGTTTATGTGCATGGCTTGAGTCCGAATGGTTATGTGCAAGTAAATACACGTCATCAGCATAATCAAGGTGATTTAAGATGTTAAATAGTTTCCATCGAAAACCTTTATCTTCCCCACTTTCCAGTGCAGCTTTCAAGATGTCATTTATTACCACCACAAACAGGACAGGTGATAATATGTAGCCTTGTCTGGCACCAGTTCGCACAGGAAAGCTTTCGGATAGCTCTCTATGTAAGACGCGACACTTTACATCTTCGTAGGATTCTTTAATCATAGCTATGACCTTATCTGGAATACCTCTCCCACGCAAAGCATTCCATATGTAATCTCGCTTAACGATATCAGAGTGAATAATACAGCAAAATTTCAAGCCCTTAAATCAAGGGGATTTGGTAATACGTTGATGGGTTAATCCCACTATTTCATAATTAGAGATTGAATTTCGAAAAACCTTAAGATCTCATTTAGTCTTGGGCTTAAGTGGGACCAATATGCCAAATTTCATGAGCCTATGTGAAAGCGTGTTATTATTCATATAGTCATTCCCTACTTCACTGTTTAGGATTCAAATTTCTGAAAATCCAATATTCACTTTTGTTCTGATTCTAAATAGAAAATTCGCTTAAAACTTTATGCTTCTAGGTCAATCCATCGCTGCATCCCATTTTACCCCTTGGGATTTGAGTTTCAAGAACCCCAGAATTACTTTAGTTGAATATCCAAGAGGGACCAATATGCTAAATTTCATGTTTGTAGGCTAAAGTTTACGTACGATCACTGGATGTACGATCTATGCTTTTATACCATGTTATCACTAAGTACGCTTCTACTTCAGCTTCCTCGGCTCGCTATTATGCCATTCCGGCTATACCGAACCCCTGAATTTAGCTTACCACGGTCACTACTTTTTTCTAGTTTACTATCACTACCAGTCAACATTCGGTCTTCCTGACAAACTTAAAATTTCACTCCCCTGCGTTTCGCGCCCTTCAGTTTTCTACTTTCATCAACAGAGTCCTTCGTTCGTTTCAACACCAATTTCAACCTCAGTTTCGGTCACAGTTTCAACATTACCTTCTACGTCTTCTTCGTTCGTCATTTCTAACGTCTTTCTTCTCACTCTCAACTTAGTTCTGTTCAAATCCCAAAGGGGTAAAATGAGGTCAAGCAATAGCTTGACCTAGAAACAAACAGTTTTAACCGATTTTCCACTTAGAATCAGAAAAGAAGTGGAAACAGATCCCGCTTTGTAAGACTATGTACTTATAGTCCAACAGAGCCCGTAGACCTCATTGTATACCACCGATACGACATGATTTAGGGTCCTTGACGCATTCCTGTAGTACCAGGTTTAAGGTCTTTATTCTGGCCTTCCTGAGTTGTCGCAAGCACCCAGACTTCAGTCTAAGTCCCTGCATCGGGTCCGTGGAGATGCAGAGTTGCAACTTTATTGGAATCGCTAAAGCTTCCTAGATCAGTAACAACCTCCCTGCGAGGTAATTTAGAGTAGACTTCTTGCGACGTATTAGTATAGTTCACTTCTTCTTTTGTAGTAAATGCTACTGTAGTACGCCAATGGGCTTGCGCGTGATTCTATCCAACATACAGATTTATAGTTAATATAGAGTAAAGGCGAGGCCAGTAAGAACAATTAGTTTTAAGTCTTACACTGAAACTGTGGCTTCAGTTGAAATGTGGAACGGACTTATTGAAAACCTTTTTAAAAAGAGACCAACTTTTTGAAAATTGTGTAAATTGCTAATTTTACACGAAAGCTAGTGGAAATGATATCTTCTTCTTCTTTTCAATTTAAACTGCTAAAAATCATTTCAACCTCAAAGCAAAGTAACATAAATACAAACTGACTCGCTCATTTTGCTCTGCGTTAATATCAACTGCACCCAATTAATTTTATCGCTCACAACCGCCTACGACCAAATCAGATAGGGCTGGTATCAAAGGCTTATTTATTCCTTACACTTTTCAAACTGAGAAAAATAAGCGCATACTCAGATCCATATAACCCTTATGAACCCCGAAAAAAATACCCACAATACCGACCAGCTGCTTCCCTTCGACCACTTTTCCGGCCCAAAACTCTGAAAGAAAAAATCCCATTTATTCATATTTATTTTTCCTATCTTACCAGGATCCACTACGAAAGTGGGCCTACGGTCAGTATGACCGATGACTGCCACCTTCTTGGTCAAAGCCAGCACGTAAGGGCGCTACCACGTTTATCCTTTTCATAGTGTGTGCATTGGTCAGATATAGTCTGTAGGTATACATTTATATGGATAAATCCTTAAAAAAATACAAGATAAATTCACTCATACAATCATCTTCATAAAAATCGCAACGACATAAAACACACTCAGACTTCGAAAAGGATAACCCTGGCCGGACCGAACCGAAACAGTTTTGTAAAGGGTGCGAGGAATTCGTGGAGGTAGTTAAGGTTGCGCGTAGGGATGAGGTGATGTTGGGCGGATTTTATCCTTCAAAATAAAATATAGTATTTTTTCCCATTGTTTATCCTCGCCGTCACGCTTGTTGTATATACTGAAGGACATTCGTACAGCTCTCTTGTCGTACCGTCCTCCAGGACGCTTTATGCTCGGGCTCTACACTCCCTCGGTACGATGGACTTTTCTTTGTCATTTGTTGTTGTTCCGACTTGAAGTAAAGTTTTTCTAATTTTTCTTGCCTTTTATCTTTTTTTTTCCCGCTCCATCCACTCACTATACTCTATTTTAGTCCTTTTCCTATATTTTTCTACATTCTCATGGATATTTTTTTTGATCCTTTCTCTTTTGAACAAAATGCAATTATCATATCGCTGTCCCGTTTCATCGTCCAGTTTGAGTCGGGGCTTTGGGTTGGCGAAGCATAATAGCGGAGAGCGAGCGCAAAAAAGCGAACCAACTTTATAGATATTTTAGTCACGAAACGGATATCTACAAGCACTTTATTCTTGATGGAACGAGGTGGAAAAGGAGGCGTTCTCGTACGCCACTGCTCTGCTACAACTGGCTACTGGCGCGGGAATTCCGAAAATTCTGTAACATTTTTCTCAACAATAACAAAACGAGGCAGATATGCTGGTGGTGCTGGCCAAATGTTCCACCCAGGGCGCTCTTTTATATGACAGCTCCCAGATATACGAGGCTGTCGGAAGAAAAAGATATGAAACAACTTTTGTGGATGGTGGATACCTATAGCAACACACTACACACACACACACATCCACACAGGAGCAGTAGAAGATATAATAACAAAAAATTCACCATGTTGCCCCAACTGGCGGATAGAAAGGATGCGGTGGGAGTACGATCGAGCTGGTCAAGTGTTCGGATGATGAGAATCCTGAAGTATGGACTCCTTGGCTAGTCACCATTTGTTACGTTGATTTAACTCTCGTGGTGGCACGGCGAGCTAATGGGGTTGCAGGGTGTGAGTTCGGAGTGGTCAGTTGGGCCAGATAAGTTTTATAATAAACAGTTTTTCTTCGTTTCGATTTTTCTTTCACGTTCAAATCGAATCCAGTCACGTCCTGCACTGTTCAACGACATGCCTTTGTGTTTTCCCTTGATTCCTATTTTGGGAGCATTCTTGAAGGATGGAATTTTGTTTTTCTGCTGAGATCATCGGAAAGCTGGCGATAAGAGAGAGCATATCGTTGTTAGTTTCATTAATTCTTGAAAGCATCGTTATGAGAATTGGGTGGTTATTTCAATGACGCTACGTATTTCTGCACAATCACTGACCAATTATCGAAACGATAGCTGCCATGAAATCGATGGAATGAATAAATAGTTTCTCTGTTTTTTGCTGTCTAGTAGGCATAAATACACATATGTATGTATAAGCAAGGCATAACTAATATAAGTAAAAAACAAAACTGAATTATGATTGGGCGGTAAGGAGTTTAATACACAAGGCAATATGTTGTTTCAAATTCTTTACAATATTGAATACTGACATCTATATGGGAGGTGGTAGAAGGGGTAAGTCGTTTTCTCTTATTTTAAAAGCACTTTTATGAATTTTAAATATATATCATAAGTCCTTAACAAAAAATAAATAAAAATTTACCGACATACGCTTACAATCCCTATACCTCGTATCAGTCATCAATGGTCCAAAGTGGTCAAGAACCAAAAAACGACCTGCATCTAAATTCCGAAACAAATGAATCACGAGGTTTTCTGTATGGTGTGTCCTGGAGTCATGCAAAATGTTGCTAAACGAAATACAAAAGTTCTTTGCCAGAAAAAAACTCATCAACTACCACATTGCTTGTCATGTCCCAATAGAAATGTAGTAATGCCATTCTCATGGTAACTTACTGTCCTTCATTGTGTTTTAATGAAGATGGAACAACTTTTTTATAGAAACAATGAAGACCCATACACATCAAGAAGATAATGTTATTGTCAGAACCGACTTTAATGTCGATTTACTACTCCACAACAATAGCAAAGATAGCTTTCTTCATCTGTTTCAGTCCATAAATCTAGAAGTTATCACTAATTCCATACTCACTTTCTGTTTTTGTAACAATCCTTCTCTCTTAGACATGTTTTTTACGTCAGACAGTCCTTCTTGTTTCATTGATCATGATTTACTTTTTATGTGTTATAATCTGTGTGTTAATGAGTGTACCCCGATTTAATCTTTCAATTATCGGAACTATAACCACTTAAATTTTGAAGATTTAACCAATTAGTTCAATTTATTATCAAATCAATCTATCAAATTCCTGATAAGGCCCCCTATAGGGGCACAGAAACAAGGACAGAAACAACTCTCTTCCACAAGTCGCGATTCTGAGCATCGGCCTTAAGCTGTTGCCAGGACTTATTTATTCCTCCTGCTCAACTGCTCGCTCCAATGTGCTACATACTAAAACTAAAATGTTTTCAGCTGATCCTTAGGCCATGGTCGCAGGGGAGCCATTAGGCCATGTTTACAGGCGAGCGGAACATTCTCCCCAGCGTTGAAGCGTTGTACATTCAAAATTTCAAATCGATGATGATGATGGGGGTCCCACATTTCCTTGGAACCAGTTGGAGGTTTGGAGGCGGCTCGTCTCGCCTGGCTGAGGAAGGAAGGTTGGGAGAGAAAAATGAAGGGAAAAACCCAAAAAAAAATCGTATAAATAACTAATGATCGTAAACGTGATATCGCGGTAACGTTAATAATGGTGATCGTGAGTAGTTGGCACAGCTTTACGACTGGCCTCTTGAAAAGAGCAAATGCAGTCTTGACGGTGGCCACGCGCGTTCGCCCGTCCTTTCCCGGATGTACGGCTACGATTCGTTCGAGGTTCCATTAGAGGGGTGGAAGACGTTCGTCGCACACGATTACTAAATCATTTAGTTTCATGTCGGGTTGACTATTAATCCATTTAGCACGTTGTTGCATGCGGGAAAGGTATTCGCCTGACCATTTATACCAAAAATCTTGGTGCAATTTTTGGAAGAGATGCCACCTTCGAGGGCAATGAAGATTTTCCTCTCTTAAATCTGTCCTGGAGTGAGTGCCGAGAAATCTTCCGGGTTCTCTATCAGTGGGCAAAGATGTCTCGAATTCAGACATGCTTCAATCTGATTGACGACGGTGGTCATTTCTTCATAGGTCAGAGTGGTGTCTCCGAACACGCGTCGTAAATGATGCTTGACTGACTTCACGCCAGGTTCCCATACTCCTCCGAAGTGTAGTGAAGCAGGGGGAATGAAATGCCATTCGATTCCTTCGGTGGCTAGAAGTGGTATGCATTCGCACTCGTTTGATTTCCGGAAAGAGTCTTGCTCTTGTTGTTTTCGAGTTTGCTCCATCAAAATTGGTACCGAAGTCGGAATAAATGCAGCTGCAAAGTCCGCGTCGAGAGGTGAAACGTCGAAGTGCTGCGAGATATGCTTCACTGGTGAGG
This sequence comes from Chorisops tibialis, assembly GCA_963669355.1. Classification (NCBI taxonomy): domain Eukaryota; kingdom Metazoa; phylum Arthropoda; class Insecta; order Diptera; family Stratiomyidae; genus Chorisops; species Chorisops tibialis. The sequence goes on from OY770262.1 coordinate 294,713,041, forward strand.
TCGCTGACAACCACAATGTCTAGTGCTTTTGTGGAAAAGCACACAAAAATTGCCAGGTACCCCTTGTAGGTTTTACCACCGCGACCTTTTGAGACTCACAGCGGGATTGGGCCGGCATAATCTTCACCGACATTGGTTATGTGTTCGATGCCCAGAGTTGTTTGAGTCCGTTTGAGCAATCGCGATAGTAGGACGGCTCCACAAAGCTCTAATCGGGGCAACGAGACGGATTTCACAGGCGCTACGCGAGTTTTAGATGCAATGAGCCGTTTAGTGATGATACCGTCATGATGAACAGTCCGAAAATAAACCACTGCGGCATACGCACGCTCGGAGGCATCGTTAAAACCTAATAGTTGATTGTGGGTCGTAATAGTGATGTTCCCAAAATGCGTCGGAGGCATTGGTTCATGAAAGTTTGTAGTTTCTTGGTAAGTCGAACGGTCACTTTTCACGTAGTACAACCATATTACATGCGTCAAAAACTGGCAGCTCGTGCGAAGGGAGACCTCTCTTAACCTCCAGAAAGGGGAAACGATACCGAAGGCCTGACGAGCCTAAATATCATTTTCGGCTCCGCTGTCCATGCTGACAATGCTTCCGAGATAACAAAAATCTTGCACCACTTTCACATCTTGTCCATTAAGAACAATCGGTGTGCTTGCGTTCAAACCCATGTGCATATATATACTAAGTTTTGAGCAGAGCTTTTTATTTTAGTGATACAAAATTCATTGAAGCAAATTTGTAATACTGTTGGGTATATGTAAAAGTGAAAAAAAAAAAAAAATTGGAGGACTTTAAATAGATATGGAATTACATTTTGCATATATGCTCAAATTTTGTGCTCCTATATCCATAAATGCGAGCGTTAAGACGCTAGATAGAAGAAATCCTCATTCAAATACAAATAGAATTCTAAGTTGATTTCGTTAAGTTGCATGGAATCGAGTTTTGGCAATATCGAACCAGAAGCTGCCGCATAGATTGTAGACGGTGTTAAGTCATACAAAAAGCGAGGTCAATTGCGAACACACTCAAATTTTTAATAATCTTCTCACCTGTACTCATTATTGAAATACTAAATCGCAAAATATTTATAACGCTCTTAATCTTTTTCCTTGACAAATTAAACAAAATTTAATTACATTCATTCTCTGGCGGTATTTAAAATTCACTTCCGAATATAAAATTCATCATGACTTTTTACACTCACCCCTCAAGCAGCAATGATAATAATCATCCCTTCAGTATTATGGAGGGTTTCGAGCGAATTGTTTAAAAATGTTTTTCGCCTGACGAAAGAATGGCTAGAAAATTTCCGGAACTTGAAATGGACAAATGTATAAAACAGAATGCGGGGAGGTGGGAATGCTATGAATAAGTAGCTTTTGTTCAAAGGGAGGGTACAATTCCGGGAATACAATAATTACCTCCTCTCGAATGATTAATTTCTCAACGACCCTCGATTATTTTCTTGTTTCGATGAATTTTCTCCAATTCCTAGCTGTATACGTCGGGCTCATCCTTCAAGCATTTCTCTGTTAGATATGCCCGACTGTACTCACTTGTGTTTAATATTAAAATTGGACCTACAGTAATGAGAATTTTAGAGACAGAACGAAAGGCCATTTGAATTCCCTCTTTTTTTTTTTGCGAAAAATCCATTTAACAATGGACAAAAGGGACAAGCAAATTATTTGAAAATTTGAATGCAGAATTTAATAGAGCCGTATCAAGTGCCTAAAATAGCCTGGATAAGATACATACAGCTCGATCATGGATAAAATGATTTGCTTTTTTTTGTGTGTTTGAAAAGCTTGGTTAGCCTTGTATGTGAGAAAATACCCTGCGGTAGCGAAATATTCGTGGTAGAATTTTGCGTCGAATGGAACAATGATCCATGTTTAACGCGAGCATACCGAGCGTAAAAATGCAACACGACCAATTTATGTGTCAAAAAATGTTGCCAAAAGTCCATCAAACGTCAGGATCAATAATTGGACGAAAATTCCGTATAATCAAAGTCTTGCGATTCTCTTCCTAGGATAATTACAAGGTACTCGCTTGCACTTGCATCATTTATGCATAAGATACAATTTTGACAGTTTTTGTCTAGACAAGATATATGCGTGCGTAGTGGACTGTGTTGATATGAATGACACCTTAATTTGTTCGGAGCGGTTTCGAACCAGTTTCAAATTCAAAAATTCGAAAAAAAACTATGTTTCGAAATGCATAAGTAGAGACCACATTTGTTATGATATGATACTGCTTGATCTAATTAATTACCGCCTTGAAGGGTTTCGCTTTTTAATGAAGAGCAGTACTAAAGCGATGTTAGCCAGCGTACGGTTGCAAACGTTAAAAATGCCAAGAAACTGTGCTGAAAGAAGCTAAGAGTTAGTTAATGGTCATCACTGTTGATACCCCACACTAGAAACTGAACATTAGTGTTTTATTAATTGCACGTAGCTGCGATGAACGAGCTTCGAGTTGTTGTCCAGTGCCATTTTGGGGAGGAAAATATGCAGACCAGTGCAAAGTGATCTGGACAATGTCATTATATGGGCTGCATAAAAATCACATTTATAACAACTATGAGCATAGGTGGTTACGACGGCCGTGCGGCAATCACTTTGAAATGAATGATCCTGATATGAGGTGACACTTTTTATAGTCATATGGCGATTTAAAGGAATTAAAGAATTTTACGATTCACGTGTGTGGTAATCGCCAAATCGGGCATTTTATGGATACTTATGGAAATTTTTTGTTTACGTATTTTTCATGATCTCAATTTGTTTATGCTGATTGATGTCATATTATGGACAAGATATCAAGTTCGTTTTTTTTTGAGTATATTTAATTATGGTTTGAACAAGTTGTATAAACGAGATTTTGATTTAATGGCACATTTAGTTCGGTTAAATATTATTTACTCCACTGAAAATCATTGAAGTTTCATTTATGGAGAATAATGTTTAGAATTTTTATCTATATATTCGTAGACAGAGTTAAGAAAATTAATTGGTATTTATTTTAGAAATAATTGAAAGATATTTGTAAATGTCGCCATTTAAATCTTAGCCAATATGTGAACAGAAAAGGCTAATTGGTAAAATGTACTAATTGAAAGTGAAAATAGCATTTAGTCGCGAATTGTGTGATATTCAATGTAGCAGTGTTACTAAGTAGAAAATTATGTCAAACAACATTTAACATTGGTTAAGTAGTTTTAACCCACGGTGTAGCCTAGAGGGTATTGTGTTGGTCTCCAAGGCGAAGGTCGTGAGTTCAAATACCGGTCGACGTATAATTCCAGCACACTGTCCGCTTGCGTATACCTTGGTAACTTCAATCTAGGAAAATAGAAAATTCGCAGGTAGAGGGCTGACTCCGCACAAGCCTTTCGCGATAAGTAACGAGAATGTTAACGAACCTGAAGGTCAGTAAGCCAAGGCCCGATTCGGGCTCTAGTGCCATTGAAGAAAAAGTAGAAATAGCTTCAAATAATGAATAAATGAGTAAAATTCATTCGAAATATCCTAGTTAATCGAAATGACTTATGATTCATTTCACTTCACTTTACGAATACATCCATTGTTCGCCTAAATATGAAATTTTTTAAGTTCTAGTAAAATGCTCAACGGTTCTTGATCTAGCAGTGAAGAGCCGTTGAGCATTTTACTTAAGTCATCACCTACTGGCTTAAATTGGTTTGAGGCTTAGCTGTGTTTGTATCAGGAGAATTTAAGTTTGGCAGCCTAGATCCCTTGTCGATCGCGTCAGCACTCCTTCAAAGAAGTTAAAAGTGCATCAGTTTTTTATCACTTCCCATACAAATGCCAAAAAAGTTGTTTTATATCGCGGGAAAGAAAACTATGTAGGTTTGGATCAAAATCTCTAATGTGTCAAAAGTATTTCGGATATGTATAAAAGTTTACAAGTTTTTATATTTATTCTACGTACTGCCATACATTACATTCTTCCCGTTCATAATTCAAATCAGTCGTGATATGGTTATTAAAAGTAGTAGATGTCGATAAAATTCAACTTTGAAACCCCCTTCAAAGTTATAATCAGAGAACGCAAGGACTGGCAATTCGTGCTACCTGAAATTGAAGAGGAATCAACTATCTGGTATACAGGTGGCTCGCGCACCTCTGAGGAGACACTACGCCAATATTGGCATGTTTAACTTATTAGATATTCAATATTTTCATTTCGTTTTAGCTACCTAAAGTGGTTCCTTTAAATGCTCAATAACAATATTTTTTATTGTAATTATTAGCTTCGCGTCTTGGTTTTTCGTGTCTTGGAGTTGTATCGTAACGAACTTTAGCGACATTTTTCGGTTATGATCGTAATCTAATTTCGCTTTCTAAATAACTACATGAAGGTACCACAATTTTACTGTCTGGAATCAAACTGCCAGAATTTTTATTTGCCTCCTCAAAACCTACATTTTCATTTATATGTTGTCGAGTTTCTTCTTTCTTTCTTTCTTCAATAGCTCTGCAACCTAAATCGGGCCTTGGCCTCCTGACCTTCAGGTTCATTAACATTTTCATTATTTATTGCGAAAGGGATGTTATCCCTTCGCATAAACCTCTATCTACGAATTTTTCATTTTTGTAGATTGAGGTAAAAAAGGTATACCCAAGCAAGTAGTGTGCTGGAATTATGTGTCGACCGGGATGCTATCCACTAGGCTACACCCTAGCTGATATTGAGTTTGTCGCGGGTTAATTAATATTTTGATTTAATATAGGTATCTCTTTCGCATGGAATTCGTCTGAACTAAATGAATCGAATATTCCCAAACAATTTTTTTACTTCACCCGCTTTTCAATATTGCTTGTTAGTTCAATAATCCCTCGTTAACTTTAAATTTAGATAATTCTTTTCCTTCACTGCTTATACTATAGACTAAATCTGAGAGTATATTTTGTTTGCCATATCGCTTGTAACGCTAAGAAATAATGCTCGCACAAAGTCGCAAAGGGCACAGAATTATTTGTTGTCGCTCAAAAACTTCAATTCCGAGTGTCCGTCTGTATCCGTCTGTCTACAATATAACTCTCGAGTGCTTTGAGATATCGTGCTGAAATTTATTGTGTGTTATTTTAAGCAAAAAAAAAAATTTAACTGCGTGAACGGGCTACATCACCTACTCCTTCTTCCCCTCTCATACAAATATCATGAAATTTCGAAATTTGAAGAAGAAATTGATTTTTGTTTGAAAATATTTAAGCTATTGACTTGAAATTTGTTTCAAAGTATAATGATATATTTATATGTGTCAATAACATCACAAAAAATTGATCCGATCCCTCACCTCTTTTACCCCCCTTAAATGCTTAATTTTGAAAAATTCTTTTTTGATTTCATTGAAACTATCAAAGCTGAAAAAAAGAATTTTTATCAGAATTAATATTTTTATGATTTAAATCAGTTCACAAAAAATTATTAACTTGACCTCACTCTTTATATACCCTCTCATAAAAATTCCAATTTTTCTGCGAAACTGTCAAAGCTATCGTCCTCACGTTTTAAACTAAAGGTATAATAACAGAAATATGACGAAAAAATTTGTTTTGATCCGTATACTCCTCCCATATAAAGGCATAATTTTGGTAATATCAATCAATCAAATTCCTGTTAAGACCCCCTATAGGGGCATAGGACAGAAACAACTCTCTTCCACAAGGCGCGATCCTGAGCATCGGCTTTAAGCTGTTGCCAGGACTTGTTTATTCCTCTGGCCTCCTGCTCAACTGCTCGCTTCCATGTGTTACATGGTCGACCAACCCGACGTCTTCCTTGAGGGTTATAATCCAGAGCCTGTTTTGCGATATTTTGCTCTGGTTTCCTCAAAGTATGACCGATCCACTGCCACTTTCGCCGTTGAATCTCAATACCTATTTTAGTCTGGCGAGTTGTACTCCAAAGTTCGTCGTTGGAGATTACTTCTGGCCAGAATATTCCTAAAATGCGCCGGAGGCATTGGTTTACGAAAGTCTGTAGTTTCTTGGTAAGTCGAACGGTCACTTTCCACGTAGTACAACCATATAACAACACGGATTTGACGCATGCGTCAAAAACTCGCAGCTTCATGCGAAGGGAGATCTCTCTTAACCTCCAGAAAGGGGAAAGGATACCGAAGGCCTGACGAGCTTCATTTAGCCGAGCCTCAACATCCTTTTCGGCTCCGCCGTCCATGCTGACAATGCTTCCGAGATAGCAAAAATCTTGCACCTCTTCCACATCCTGTCCATTAAGAACAATCGGTGTGCTTGCGTTCGAACCCATGTGCATGTACTTGGTTTTACGCACATTTATTTTCAGTCCCGCCTCTTTGCATTTAGAATGCAACGAGCGAACATTTGACTCTAAGTCCGAACGGGTATGTGCAAGCAAACACACGTCATCAGCATAATCAAGGTGACTTAAGATGTTAAATAGTCTCCATTGAAGACCTTTACCTTCCCCACCTTCCACTGCAGCTTTCAAGATGTCATTTATTACCACCAGAAACAGGGCTGGTGATAATATGCAGCCTTGTCTGACACCCGTTCGCACAAGAAAGCTCTCGGACAGCTCTCCTCTATGCAAGACGCGACACCTTGCATCTTCGTAGGATTCTTTAATCATAGCTATGACCTTATCTGGAATACCTCTCCTACGCAAAGCATTCCATATGTAATCTCGCTTAACGCTGTCGAAAGCCTTCTCGAAGTCCACAAACATGAGATGTAGTGGCGAACCCATTTCGGCTGACTGCTCTAATATTATCCGTAGGGTATTTGTGTGGTCGGTACAAGACGACCCTTTACGGAATCCAGCCTGATGAACTTCGAGAGTGCTCTCGACGACATCACTAATCCTATTGAGAATTACCTTAGCCATAATTTTTGATACGGCAGTAAGTAGACATATACCACGCCAATTGCCACAATCCCAAAGGTCGCCCTTCTTCGGAATTTTCACAATGACACCCTGCTTCCATTCAGTCGGATATCTTCCATCATTCCACGCCTTAGTGAAGAGTGGGAGGAGTATATCGGCTGTGATATCCGGGTCCGCTTTGAGGAGTTCGGTTGTTAGTCCGTCTATACCTGGAGCTTTCCTTCCCGCCATTGACCGAATGGCGGAAACTATCTCTTCCTTATCTGGGGGATCGTCCCTAATAGAGGATTGTTGCGGTTGGATGTTTGGAAGTTTTTCTGTTTCCGGAATATCTTCATCTGACAAGATGTTTAAAATATCAGAGAAGTATTCCTTCCATCGTCGCAACTGGTGTTCACTCATATTAAGGAGAGTTCCGTTGACATCTCTCAGCAGGTGGTTGGCGGTGAAATTCCTGTTCGTCAACTGTTTCATGATTTTAAATAGTGAACCCATATCCCCAAGGTAAGCCGCAGATTCTGCCTTGTTTGCCAGATCTTCAATGGCCTTTCTCTTGTCGCGTCTAACAGCCATTTTAAGCTGTATATGAGCATCTCGGTAGTTCTGCCTCAAGTCGGGCGATCGTTGGTTGACATCGGGTTGAGAGATGATTGCCAATTTGGCTTTTTTCCGATTGCCAACCTTGTCCCATGTGTCTTGCGACATCCAGGGTTTCTCACCGCTTTGCACATATCCCACAGATTCTTCAGCACTAGTTAGAAAAGTGTTTCTGGTTGCCTCCCAATTGGCGTCCAGTGTGCGCATTTCATGTTCACCCAATGTGGATGACTTTTCGCGTAGAATGGTGGTGTATTCGAGTTTTTTGTTGGGATCTCTGAGTTTATCCACATTAAGCTTGCGCTTCATTTGAAGAATTTGTGGTCGTCGGATAGCTGCTGTACACAATCTCAAGCAGGCAACCATTAAGTGGTGATCGCTCCCCACGTCAGCTCCACGTTTCGCTCGCACATCGAGGAGACATCTTCTCCAGCGGCGACTTATAGCCAAATGGTCGATCTGGTTCTGAGTAACACCATCAGGGGAAACCCATGATGTTTTATGATGACTCTTGTGTCCCTCCGATGACCATTTGCCGGGTACTACAGAACACCACAAATAATTCGCCGTTTTCGGGTCTCTTAATCCAAGGTCGTGAAGGGTCGACCCAAGGGTCACCATGCCTCCCCATGACGTGTTCTAGTCCAGTGTTGTCTGATCCAACCTGGGCGTTCATATCTCCCGAGATGATAATAATATCACCTCTTGGAACACGTTCGAAGGTGGCACTCAGTTGGCTATAAAACTCCTCTTTGTCACCAGATGTTGCGGTATTAGTTGGTGCGTAGCACTGCAGAATTGTGACGTTTCTGACACTGGTCCTGAGCCTGACGACGATAATCCTATCCGAGATTGGTTCCCAGCTAATGAGACTGTTTCTCGCTCTCGGTGTAAGGACGAACGCCACGCCATTTCTGGCTTCACTTTCAGGGCCAATGTACAGAATAGTGTTTCCGCTAGGGGTTCGTTCTTCTCCTGATCCTGTCCACCTGACCTCGCTCGAGCCCAAAATTTGGATGTTATAGTGCTTCATTTCACGGTCGATCACTGATTGGCGGTGCAAGGACCGAGTAACCTCAGCTCTTCCCCCGTCATTCAATGTTCGAACGTTCCAGAAGCCAATCATAGTCCGTTTTCGAATGCCAAAAGTCGTTACCGTAGAATCAGTCCGTATCCGAGGCGATGTATCCGTTTCTCGTATCATTTAGGTCTTAAGATCACGGGTGATAAGCCCATGATCCAGTGAGTGTCCATTTGCCATTTTTATGGCAAGCAGGACTAGCTGTGGGTGAATTCTACAGCCCCCATCCCAGAGGGGGATAGTTAGCTCAGGTCCGTGGAGTCGCTAACTCCAAAGATAGTTGCAGGAATTGGTAAAACCTCATACTACAACTACCCCCTTGCGGGGACTTTTTTTTGGTAATATGCATTTACCAAAATTATGCATTTATTGATTTGCATTAAGACTAAAACATAACAGGGCTACGATTGCGCATAAAACGCAATCTTACGATACTCTAGATGAAATAGAATTTTTTGTCATCTCACGAAATTTTGGATAGGAGTGTTAGAAGGGGTGATAGCATTGAACTAATTTTTCCCCATCATGCTAAAGTAGCTATAAAAATGTTTTATGCGAAATGCTTACTCCAAAAATTGAATGGGGACTGAGAAAATTAGTGAGTTAGATTTACTGAAAATGTGCAGTTTGTATGGGAGGTGGTAGAAAGAGTGGGGGGATTTTAGTGATTTTTTCAGAAATAACTAGGAATATTATAAAATTGACAACCCTTAAATTTCAGATCAGTACCATTCATACTTTTCAAGAAAATCGATTTTTTGTGAAGTTGTGAAACTGTGTTATATTGTATGGGAGGGGGTAGAAGCAGTGAAGCTAGTCAAATATTTTTTTCTGATCTTAGTGGTAATACTAATTAAGTATTTATTACAAAATGTGAGCTCTATAAATGTTACATGTTCTGAGAAAATCGTCTTAGAGCATTTCATGAAAAAGTGTAGTTTGTATGGGAGGGGGTGAAAGGAGACGGAGAACGCAAATAATTTTTCTACTGAAGATTTAAATCATTATGAAAGTAATATATCCCAAAACTCGGACTAATAGCTTTTATACTTTTCGAGTAAATTAATTTATTGTTAAATTGCGAATTTGCGTAATTTTGTATGGGAGGTGGTAGAAGGGGTGAAGCTAATCGTCTAACTTTTTTTCGCCTTACTAACAATTTCAAATAAATATTTGGTGCACAATTTCAGCCCGCTAAATTTTATACGCACTGAGTAAATTGGCTTAGAGTAATTCACGACAAGTACAGTTTGTATGGGAGGTGGTAGAAGGAGGGGGAGGACACGCATAATTTTTATACGGTAGATTAGTATTACCATAAAAATAATATACTCCAAATTTCAGGACAATAGCTTTTATACTTTTCGAGCAAATCCTTTAATTGTCAAATTGCGCAATTGCGTCATTTTGTATGGGAGGGGGTAGAAGGGGTGGAGCGATTTGGCCCGTTCACGAACTTGACCTTACTTTTTTGTCAAAAACGACGTGTACAAAATTTGAACAATCTAGCTCAACGCGTTCTCAAGCTAGAGAGCGAACAGACGGACAGACGGACAGACGGACAGACGGACATGCGGTTTTGAGATTTTTGAGTGATAACATTAACTTTTGTATCATTCATTTTTTTCTTCGAGCCTTATTTCTTGGCGTTACAAACCTTAGAGCAAACTTATAATACTCTCAGATTTCATCTAGAGTATAAAAAAGTACAAAATTAAAATTTAGCCAGAATTTGTCCCTTAATAATTGCAGTAAATGCTAAAAAAATTGTCAGCTTCGTTATACTCGTTCAACCCCTTCGGTTCGAAATTTGTAAAAAAAAAAAACGACGGCTTTCAATTTGTACTGGTATCATTGGAAGCCCTTGAGGAGCTTTTTTCTCGCGGCTTTAAACTGTTTTGTAACAATTACTTGATTATTTTAATACTAAAGTATTGTGATCGACTCGGAAAAAAACTAATTTGCTAACCTGAAATTTAGTTTTTTCGCGTTTCGTGACTCAATTAGCCTAAACAGGCAAAAAAATAACATAACAGAATTATGAGAGTTTATTGTACCGGAAAACATGTCATCTCAAATTCTTAGTTAGTTGGGAGGTGGTAAAAGCAGAGGAGGAGGATCGTAATTTTTGTATGTAACATCGAAAGTAGTACACAAAATGTTTCACGCTGAATTTAAAGTTAGTAGCTTTCATAATTTTCGAGGAAATTGAATAATTTTTGTCTGAATTTATGGCATTTTTATGGGAGGTGACAGAGTAAGTGGGAGTTTTTGGATTATTTTGAATCTGCTTATCAACATTCTAATCACATTGCTTTGTTACTCATATGTTCGAAGCAGAAATAATTTTCATGATTTTTCAAAAAAAAAAATTGTATGGGTGGTGGTAGAAGCAGTGAAGCGAAGTTTATATTTTTTTAGCACTTATTGCAATTATTAAGGGACGAATTTTGGCAAAATTTTAAGTTTGAACATTTTCTAGTTTCAATGAAAATCGACTAAACGCATTTACCAAAATTGTCCATTGTATGGGAAGGGGTAGAAGGAGTATTCGAATCAAAACTAAATATTTGGGCATCAATTATATTTTTTATAGTGTAGTTTTCTCAAAATTTAAAGTTGATTGCTTCGACGGTTTTGGAAAAGAACAATTTAGTTAAAATTACGAAATTTCGTGAAACTTGAATGGGAGGGGGTTTTAGAGATTCAGGTGAAGTTGATAGTTTTCTAAAATTGGTTGCAATTGCAATAAAATTAATTATGTAAAAAATTGGTTCTTTTAGCTTCGCTAGCTGCAATACAAACCGAATAAATGCATTTTTGAAAATCGTGAATTTGTATGAGACGGAATTAAGGGATCAGATCAATATTTTTTGTCGTTATCATTATACTATAACCTAATTTTCAAGTCAATAAATGAAATGGTTTCCAAGAAAAATCAATTTTTTTGAATTTCTACATGTGACCCGTTCACGAACTTAAAGTTAATTTTTTGCTAAAAATTATATATGAAAATTTTTAGCACGATAGGCCAAAGCTTTCGAGAATTATGATGTAGATAGACAGACAGACGGACAGACGGGCCGACGGATAGACAGACGGACAGACGGACAGACGGACAGACGTACAGACGAACAGACAGACGGACAGACAGTCACTTGGAATCGAAATTTTTGAGCGACAACAAATATTTCTGTACCCTTGGCGACTCTGTGCGAGCATTATTTCTTAGGGTAAGGCAAACACAACATACTCTCAGATTTCATCTAGAGTACAAAAGTCCATTTATCTGTACGCCGTTCACCGTACGGCTTCTTCTTTCGTATTACAAGACCAACACGTTACCCACTAGGTTACACCCTAGCTTCAGCAGAATCAGCTTTAAAGGAGGCTAATTGTTTTAATGAGGAGGGTCAGGAGGGGCGCAAAGAAAAGCACTTCAAAATTAACATCTCGACTATCTCTTAAGCTATGCAATTGTGGCCTGGATTATATATTCACCTATACTTCCAAAATACGGGAAAAAATATAATATTTGGACATAATAGTTGTAGGGGGAAATGGGAAACATTCCAAAATTTCGAACCGATATATCTCAAAATAAGCTACAAATATCAAATGAAATTTTGTCAGTTTGTATATCTATGCGGTCTTTAATTTTGATAAGAATCTTAAGTTGGGGGGTGTAAGGGGAGGGAGGTAATAAGCAAAAATGTCTAAAATTTTGAGCGAATTTTTTAGGGCTTAGGTGTAAGATACAAAGTTAAATTTTTTCATGAGGAAACATCTATTTGATGTACATACAGACAAAATAATAAAAATTTCACAATTGCACAAGGTGTTTCATTTGCAATGAAAAAAGCACAAAAACTAAAAAAAATTTCAATGAAATTCTAAGGTAAGAACTTGAAAATTCGCAAAATGTATTTAAAAAACATAACAGAATTATGATTGGGCTTAAAGCCCAATCATATGATACTCTAGATGAGATGAAATGACTTTAATATATCGGAAAATATGTCATCTCAAATTCTTTCGATCTTCGAGACTTTTGCATGGGAGGTGGTATAAGTAGAGGGGGAGGTTTGTATTTTTCGTATATGACACCGAACATGCACAATGTTTTTTGCTGAATTTAAAGTTTTTAGTTTTCATTATTTTTAAAGAAATTGGTCATAGTTTTCCTGAAATTGGGGCACTTATATGGGAGGTGGCAGAGGAAGTGGAGCGTTTAAGATGATTTGGAAACTGCTTATCATCATCCTTATCACCATGCTTTGATTCAATTTCAAAGTCGATAGCTCTCATGTACTTGAAGGAGAAATGCTTTTCTTGGATTTATAATACAGATATTTGTATGGGAGGTGGTAGAAGGAGTGAAGCGGAGCTGATAATTTTTTCTAACACTTATTTCAATTATAAAGAAACAAATTCTGGCAAAATTTTAAGTTTGTACTTTTTCTAGTTTGAATGGAAATCGATAAAATGCATTTAACAAGAATTATACATTTGTATGGGAGGGGGTAGAAGGAGTGTACGGATCAAAACAAATTTTTTTTCGCAATATTAATATTTCTATTTGTATACTTAACACAAAATATCAAGTTGATAGCTTTAACAGTTTCGAAGAAAAATAATTTAATTTAAATTCCAAAATTTCTTAAAATTTGTATGGGAGGGGGTAGAAGGAGTGAGGTGAAGTTAATAATTATTTTTAAAATAAATTGCAATTATAGTAGAATTAATTCTGACAAAATTTCGTCTTTTCAGCCTTACTAGTTTCAATGAAAATCGAAAATATGTATTTTTCAAAATTGTCGACTTGTTGGGAGAGGGTAGAAGGTGTAAGAGGATCAGGTCAATATTCAGTGATATTAATGACATCTATACCATAATACCTAAATTTCAAGTCGATAGCTTAAATAGTTTCAAAGAAAAATCAATTTCTTAATATTTCGAAATTTCATGAAATTTGTATGGGAGGGGGTAGAAGGAGTGGGAGGATGTAGCCCATTCACGAACTTAAAGTTACCTTTTTGCTAAAAATGACACACAAAGTTTTTTAGCACTATAGCTCAAAGCTTTCGAGAGTTATGCTGTAGACAGACGCACAGACAGACAGACGGTCACTTGGAATCGAGGTTTTTGAGCGACAACAAATTTTTATGTACCCTTGGCGGCTCTGTGCGAGCGTTATTTCTTAGCGTTACAAACGGCAAGGCAAACACAATATACTCTCAAATTTCATCTAGAGTATAAAAATTCCTAAATGTATCAAATATTAACTGGTTGAATACTTTCAAAACTTCTACCCCCTCCCATACAAAATTATTTTTTCGACTATTTTTAAAAAATCAATTATCAACTAACTGTTAAAAGCTATAAATTTGAAATTTTTTCCCACTTTTGAAAATAGTTAAAATGAAACGGCGTCAAAAGTTTTGAGTTCACGCCTGCCCTTCTAATCCCTCCCATACAAAAGTATGATTTCGACCAATTTCAATAAATCAAATAATAATCAAGGTTAAGAACTTGAAATTTTGTACGAGCACCTTACGAAATAAAACTGCATCACAATTTTTACGATTACCCTACCTGCTCTACCCCCTCCCATACAAATGTTTGCAACTTTGTCCATGAAACTGGTATTCTATATAGAGAATACTGGACGTGATTCAAGCAATCGATTAAAAAATTAACAGCATCTACCCACCCTTACTCCCCTCATAAAAACCCAAACATCCATAAACGAATGAAATATTGATTACATGTAGTGGAGCTATTGATCGTATTCGCAATTAAGTGTAAATTGAGAGCAGCCCTGCCCTGTGGGGTTCCACTTGTGAAAGGTCTTCCTTAACCACTCTAACCTGACATTCCACGCATCCTCAACTTGACCCGAAAATAATAAGTTACGCCCGACATGTCGGCAGTTTATTTTATACAATATTTTATAAAATTTATAATTTCAATTTACCGTTTTTGTATCCAAGGGCATAAATTTTCAGAAAATAAATTATATTTGCGTACAGTCCTCGGCGAGACCTTTCGAATAAAACAAAGTTTGTGTCTCTACCTTCAAATTATTTTTCCGGTCAACTACACAGGACCCGTTCGGCACCGCTTTTGGAAATTTATTTTTCGTCCTTCATCTTAGTTACACTGCTTTCTATCATTATATGCATTTCAAAACGTTGTCGCCTTTTGTTCTTATTTTTTGTTCTGGGGTTCTTGATCTACAAGTATACAATTTTGTTCATTAGAATCCATGCGCACTGTTTCGAAATTCCTACGATACGTATCTAAATTAATGCAGCTAATGCCAGCTTCACTATCAAGCTCCGGTTTAATTGTTGTTCAATTTAACTTTCAACATTATTGCTTTGTTGTTATTGAATGAAAAAGTTGTGGACAAGTCAATTATATATTATAATAAAATTTAATATTTTTTTATTGTTGAAATTTCGATTAATTTTATGAACGAATTCTAGTTTGACAGCATTTTTTAATAGAACTGCTGCCTCGGTTTATAATGCATATTTAACGGTCTCAGAAAAATTTTCTTTCTTGCGAGAAAACGATTTATCCCGAATGATTCCTCTTTTAAATCCAATTACAAAATTTATCGCGCAACGCGGAATCTAGTTCACAACTTACTGATAAATTTATGAAAATTTCTTACCCAATGCTGTACAGATTCCTGTTCATCCATTGTAGTTGTAAAAAACGCATCCCGATCGACATAAAACGATTTTGTTGGCATTATGTGATTGTCCATGATTTCCAAGACCTCCTCGAAATTACTACTTTCCTGCTAGGCTTAGGTAAACACAAATCTGTGACCAGTGTATACGGCTCCTCCGTCAGTAGTGTCAGCAGAATACCAGGTTTTTTATCCGCTTCCGGAATTTCAGTTAATTCGAGAAATTGGGACGAATTCCTTTTGAATATGGTCCACTCCATATGAAGGTGATTGAATCATTTCATCGCTCCAATGTATCCTTGCTCCATTTTTCCGTTTTTTTTTATTCTCGTCGCCAATGTTTCATATCGGGGAAAGAAAACTATGTATGTTCGGATCAAAAACTGTAATGTGTCAAAAGTATTTCGGTTTCTTTCCCTTATTCTAAGTGCTGCCGTACATTTTTCTACAATGGCGATGGAGCCCAACTTGGGCCTTGGTCTCCTGACCTTCAGGTTCCTTAACATTTTTTTCATTATTTATTCCTCTATCTACGAATTTTTCAAGCAGGCATTGTGCTGGAATTATGCGTCGACCGGGATTTGAACTCACGACAGTCGCATTGTAGATCAACACCCTACCCGCTAGGCTACACCCCAGCATGTGTCGTACATTAAAAAGTCATGTTACTAAAGAACCTGATAAGCTGTAGTATCAATAATTAAAATCACCTCTTCAAAAATTACAATCCTTCGCACACTCAATCTCTCATCTTTCACAAGTTTTGAAATTGGCTCCCTATCCATTGTTGTCAAAAAATGTTTGAGTAATAAAGCCACTTCCGGAAATTTACAACTCCACTGCGGCAATAAGCAAAGGACGCGTCTTTATGGTGTGATACGAAAAATAAATGAAGTCTTATTGAACCCAACCAGACCGCAATTAAGTGTGCATGCGCAATGAATGTGTTAGAAATGATCTCGCCCAAACTGCAAAGGACCAGAGTTGAAGGAAGCCTTGGATCACTCATTTTGCATGTGGACGGAACAAATCTTAATTGAGCCTTAAAATTGAGCATAAGAAGCATGCTTAACTTTTTTGAAGCAATCAAAACTTTTGAAATAAAAACGAAATTCAGGTCGCCTTGGAAGCAATATGTTCCTTCCGACATCACAGACTTGATATGTGCATTTTGTGCACGTGGACTTTGTAAGGACAAAACTAGAAATGGCGAGTAAATTAGCCACACTTTAGCCACTTAGCAAGAGTTAGGTGAACAGATCAGATGTGCGCCCTTGTGTAATTTCAGTGCCAGGAACGCAATAATCATGGCATTATTTTCGAACAAGACACTGCACTTTGCGGGATGCCAGTACCACTTTTGCATTGAATAATGCCCTTTGGGCAACACTGTTTAGATCCAATCTAAAGGAAAATTGAAGGTGAAGTCACCCCATTTAGTTCTGACTTCCGATCAAATGTTTACATAATATCAAACGCTGCAAATCATCGAAACATTACAATGAACAACAACAAGCTGAAACTCTTCAATCAAAAGATCCGTCATAAATAATCCAACAGTTTGCTTACCGGGAAAAACGTCAACCAATACGTACATCATTTATCATTACCCGCGATCATACCGCATCATGATCGTATGCAAATTTCTGTTTGTGTTTTCGAAGATGCATCATTTCTTCGGACAACGGAGAAATGATCTTGGGTATGAGTAACGACGGTCGCAGTCCGCCGTCTCGAGCGTAATTCCTGAAAAATGCAGCCCCCAAAAAGACGAAACTCACCTTTCGAAACGTAACGAGGTAGCTGCGTCCACCTCATGTGTGTGTTATACTCCGATCCCGATCATTCTCTCGCACAGTAGGGCCCATCTTATTCATCGCTTCTGATCGTAAACTTATATTTCCATTGATCCATTGAAATTATTGGACGATCGGCGGAACTACAAAGGATCAAAATGCAATTCAGTAACAGATAGCCCATCATTTTTGTCCCCGGGGCGATGACAGCGTCCGCGGCCGCTGGCATTAATCGTAGCTAAAACAAACAGGCGGATAAATCTGAACGCCGCATTATGCCCACCTTAGATGCCTTATGCCTGCGCCATCCATAATCTCGGTGTTTTCTTTGTATTATATTTTCGGATGTGACTCTTCACCTTATCATTTCATAAGAAAAAATTTATTAAAAAAAACAAAAACGAAACGTTGAATATATTTCCTTAAGAACAAACCACAAATCAAACAAAAATTCACCCGGGTTTTTAATGCGACCACAGAAAAATTATGAATCTTTCTCGAGCCGTTAATTTTTAAAAGCATCTCGAGACAGTCTTTACGATCGCCGTAAATCAAAATGTTTCTCTCCAAGATCGCGTCTTTTATGAATTTTTGTCAAAAAATCTGATCTCACTATTAAGCAGCACTTTACTAGATGGTTTTTTATGACTCTCGCATTATTAGAAAAAATAATTTCGATGTGGTCGCCGTAAATTCTGAATCCTATCGCATTAATACTAACGATTCCCACTTATGGGCCTTATTTTTTATGAAAGAAAAAAAATGTTTTTAATGAGTTCATAAAAGGTGGGATGGGTCAAAAATGAATTCGAATTTTAAGAATTTCTTGATGACTGGATTAGCAAGATTCGGAAATGTGAAGATGATAAGCGCCATTAGAATATGTATATACAAGAATTTTATGATTTTTAAGGTGTTTTTTCCCCATAGACCGTTGATTGGTATGGAACAGAGAAAAATTACTGAATTAGGTTTAATAATAGGGCACAGACTCAAAAGTATTCTGTTATTCTTTGCGGAAAGTAGTAGCGGACGGAAGTGAGTGAAATACTCCCCTCCGGTTGTTCACTGGGGTGAGTTGTTAAGTAATGATCTGAAGGATGTGAATCCTGAGATAAACGCGAAGGCTTAAAATCGACTGGTAATGCACGTTAAATGTGGAAGAAAGTAGTGTACAATGTGAGTGAAATATAGGGGTTAGCCGAACGACAGAGTAGCGAGGAAGCGAAATCAGATGCTTACAGATGGCTTGGTAGAACATGTTCGAAATGCGCAAGAGAGTAGTAACAGAGGGGGTCGAAATACACTGTAGCTCAAAATGCAGATATCAAAGTAGTGAACCGAAGGGATCGAAATCGTATGCGAAACCTGATGGTAAAGATCGAACATCTGATGATCATACTGAAGTGGAAAGAGGAACTGATGCGACATAGCTTGGGTAGATCCGTACATCCATGGAGGACATCCCTTCGGAATACACGTAGTGGTGACAGTTATATCTATATCGCGGGCAAAGAAGCTAGAAACTTTATCGGGACACTAGTAACTGTCGTCACAAAAACAATCCGTGTTCGCTAAAGGCAAATGATTTAAATAATATAAGATATCCCAAGCCTATGGAAGTAATTTCGTTCAGATTGATGGAAAAAGTTTCAAACATCCAAAGTTCGTGATCCCCGCTCTTCGATCGCTACCCGTGCGCCCATATCCAAAAGCCAAGCGATTCAATCGGAGACTGTTGTCGCTTTGGGTGTTTGACACCTTTTCAATTAATCTCAACATATCTCAATTCAATTGAATTCATTTATTGCTTACATATAAACAAAATCACCAGATTACAGAGATTACTTTTCGTTTTATAAATTTACTTTGCACTTTAGGATTGCTTAAACTTACTTCAATGGCATTTACCTATTTAATAGTTATAATTCAAAAGCGTTTATTATGGAAAAAGATAGTAATTTCCTATCATATAAGAAGAAGAAAAAGTTATTCGCAATAAAAACTAATTACATGTACAATGTTTTTCTACATAGATATTGCACAAACCCCAAAACAGAGCACAGAATTTTCCGCGTCATTAATTTTTTTATACTTACATATGTGTATGTACATGTACATACAATACATTGATTGATTAGTTGAATCGGCATGATTACATCCAAAAACTTAAAAATTAAGAAGTAGATAGCAATCAGCTAGGGTGTAGCCTAGTGGTTAGCGTGTTAGTTTAAAATGCGAAGGTCGTGAGTTCAAATACCGGTCGACGCACAATTCCTGCACACTGCCTGCTTGGGTAGGTTACCTCAATCTACGAAAATGGAAAATTCGCTGATAGAGGGTTATGCGAAGAGCTAACAACCCTTCCACATTAAGTAATGAAAATGTTAAGAAACCTGAAAATCAGGAGGCTAAGGTCCGATTTGGGCTGTCGTGCCATTAAAGAAGAAGAAGGAATCATTATCCCCGATGGTGAGCATTGTCTATCTATATAAATATAATTGTATTGTCTGTCTGTTATTTGTTTAGAAATGGCTATAACTTAGTTTTTTGCTTTATTTTAACAATAACTAAGCAGAAACATGCGTTTTTAAAATTCTTCTCTGTCTGTCTGTCTGTCTGTCCGGCTTTCACGCAAAAACGGCTGAACCGATTGTAACGCAGTTTCACAGTTTATTAGGCATGCTCCAGGATGTAGTCTGCTTTTGGTTTTATGTCGCTTCCTTCACGCCTTCTACTCCCTCCCATACAAAGTGACACATTTTCAAAAATATATAATATTTGATTTTTTTCCGAAACTATAAGAGCTATGAATTTGAAGCTTAAAATATATATATTAATTCTATTACAAATACCATCTTTTAGCTTACAAATTATTTGAATCCCCTTACTCCTTCCACCACCTCCCATACAAACTATACTTTTTCATTAAATACTATACACCAATTTTCTCAGTACGTATAACTTCCATCAAGCTAAAATTTTGTACCAAATCCTTAATTGGCATTATTATATATATCAAGAAAATATTAATTGATTAGCTTCACTCCTTTTACCCCCTCCCGTACAATGTGACACGATTCCACGACTTTTCAAAAATTCGATTTTCTTGGAAAGTGTGAATGTTACTGATCTGAAATTGAAAATACATCAACTGCATGATGATTGTAATACTTACTCAAAAAACTACTAAGAATCCTTCACTCCTTCCACCACCTCCCATACAAACTGCATTTTTTCATGAAATACTCTACATTAATTTTCTCAATACGCATAACTTTTATCGGGCTAAAATTTTGTATCAAATCCTTAATAAGCGTTATTATTAATATCGGGAAAAAAATTAACCGATCAGCTTCACTCCTTCCACGCCCTCCCATACAATGTGACACAATTTCACAACTTTTCAAAAATTCGATTTTCTTCAAAAGTGTGAACGTTACTGGTCCAATATTTAAAATATATCAATTTCACTATTATTGTAGTTGTTTGTCGAAAAATAATTTTGTCAGAATTAATTCTACTATAATTGAAATTTATTTTAAAAATAATTATCAACTTCACTTCACTCCTTCTACCCCCTCCCATACAAATTTCACGAAATTTTGAAATTTAAATTAAATTATTTTTCTTCGAAACTGTTGAAGCCAGCAACTTGATATTTTGTATAAAGTATAAAAATAGAAATATTACTAATGCGAAAAAAATTTGTTTTAATCCGTACACTCCTTCTACCCCCTCCCATACAAATGTATAATTTTTGTTAAATGCATTTTATCGATTTCCATTAAAACTAGGAAAAGTACAAACTTCAAGTTTTGCCAGGATTTGTTTCTTAATAATTTAAATAAGTGTTAGAAAAAATTATCAGCTCCGCCTCACTACTTCTACCACCTCCCATACAAATATCTGTATTATAAATTAAAGAAAAGCATTTCTCCTCCAAGTATATGAGAGCTATCGACTTTGGAACTGAATCAAAGCATGATGATAAGGATGATGATAAGCACTTTCAAAATCATCTTAAACGCTCCACGTCCTCTGCCACCTCCCATACAAATACCCTAATTCCAGGAAAACTATGACCAATTTCTTTAAAAATAATGAAAACTAAAAACTTTAAATTCAGCAAAAAACATCTTGCATGCCATGTTCGGTGTCATATACGAAAAATACAAACCTCCCCCTCTACTTCTACCACCTCCCATGCAAAAGTCTCTATTCACTATTCGCAAGAATTTGAGATGACATATTTTCCGGTATATTAAAGTCATTTCCATCTCATCTAGAGTATGATATGATGGGGCTTTAAGCCCAATCATCATTCTGTTATGTTTTTTATTTGGCACCGGTAATATTTGTGATGAATTTATTAAATTCATTACCGATAGATAATAGGAATTTCTTACGGTTGGAATATTCCCTGCATATGCATTCCTTAAAAGAGAGTTTCAGTGCTCGTACAGCTTCCTGGTTCTTTTGGCCCACAAGTCGGATAAATATTACATAAGTGGCTCCAAGTTCGCTGCTTTGTAAATTTCCAGGTTTGAGTATAGCTTATTAGTATTCTTGAGCTTCATTGACAGACAATGCCTTAAGGCCTTTCTTTCAAAACATTCTAACTTATTTGCCGTAGTATTAGATATTGAGAACAAACTTGAGAAGCCATATGTATGCTGTGATAGGTCTTATAAATTGTTTGTATAATAAGAGCTTGGTTTTTCTAATAAGTTTGGACTTATAGCATGTAACTAGCATATACATATGCATGTTGAATACTCTGGTTGTCTTTATGAGAGAAAAACGCGCGTGATTATTTAATTTAAGTAAGTTGTTCAGATGTTTACCCAAATATGTATTTAATATTGTTTACTACAGGTATTTGGGTGCCGTTTAGTGACAGGCTTAGTAATTTGCTCTTTTTGCACACACTTCTTGGTCCTTGGCTCTTGCTGGCATCTCGAAAGCAAATTGAGGATGATTTGTTTGATTTTATGGCGATACACCACTTTTGGTATTAATCGATTACAACCTGCAAGTGACTATCAATTAATTTCAAACCCTGGGCTGGATCGTGGGCGTTCTTGTAGATAAGAGTGTCATCGGCATATAGAATTGCTGTTGACCTTGGAGTTTTCACTTACTTTTTTGTGTGGAACATCGTGCAAATAAATATTGTATAGTTTCGGACTGAGGATAGATCCTTGTGGTACACCAGATTTTACTTCGATATCCGTGGACCAGTAATTGTCAATGCAAATTTTCAATTTCGTATCTTTCGTTTCTCAATTGGTAAAATTTCTTTCATAGGCTTGCGATATCTTACATTATTGATAGACTTTACTAAAGGCAACCGTGGAGTTTAGGTCCCGCGGCAGTAGTGTCCGCTTTAGTCTACCAGAGGAACTGATGGATTAGATGGAAAGAATCGAAGCAATGAAATACGTACTTTTCTTAAACTCTGCGCATACTTTCGTCCATTTGCGAAAGGTTTTTCAACTTTCAAACCGATCATGCAGCGCTTAATTGGACACTTATATTTATTTAAAGGCCCGGATGGCTCCCTGGATAGAATGTATTGAACAACATACAGCCGGGCACAACCATGAGATGGAGACACCTTATTTCGTCGACCGTGAACTGAGTCTTCATCAGCATTTCGATTCGAAAAATAATTGAAACGGCAAAATTTTCGTACACTTTTTGCGAATGAAACAAGTCCGGCGCAACATTATTATTTTTGGGACAAATTGAGGATATGTCAATTAATTAAAACTTAGCCCAACAGACTTAAAACTTAAAATTTATAGTGATGATGCAATGGCCTTTGGCATCCCTGATGCACTTCTTTCAGTTGTCTCAGCCTAACGACCGCGTCCTCCAGTTTGAAAAATCGAGAAGCGACCTGCAATCTGAGTCGCTTTTGTGGCTTCTCCTGCGGTCGGATGCCTTGAGCTTGGAATTCGTTCCTTGTGCCTTCGCTCCACGGGGCCTGCCCATTGAAGCTTGCGGAGTTTGATCACAATAGATGCTGGTGGGTCTTCAAATAGTCGATACAGCTCATGGTTGTTTCGAATTTACCAGCCATCTCCTTCCTTAACTGCTGCGTACACCTTCCGAAGAATTTTTCGCTCAAACGTGTCGATTAAATTCTGCGACACCCGCATCAAAGTCCATGTTTCGTATCCATATAGCAGCACAGGACGAATTAATGTGATGACTGTAGATGAGTAGTTTATTGTTTCGGTGGACCTTCCTTGATTTCATTATGGGGAGGACCGCATAAAATAATTTATTAGCTGTTGTGATTCTTCCTTGAATTTCATGTCGTTAACTGCTATTCTTTGTGAGAAGTTGTATTCGCGCAAAGTAATATTCTGCCTCTCTGGGACAGTTCTTCGTGTCTGGGTCATATATTTAGTTTTCGTTTCATTGACCCTGAGCCCTACTTCACATGCTGCCGATTCTAACTCTTGGAAAACCTCTTTAACACAAAGTATTGATCGGCCCAGAATATCCACGTCGTCTGCGCTCACCACCACCTGTGGGGATTCTACGAGTAGCCTACCTCTGGTGTCCACTGAGGTTACTGGAGTTGCTTTCCTGACGACATACTTGAGCACCAAGTTGAAGCGCATGTAGGCAAAATCTTCTCCTTGTTTGAGAAGTTTTGAGTCAACTCGTTTTGGATTTTTAGTTATTTATGCAAGTTCGAAACCAGTTGCAGAGTTGAAGGATTGGTTTGATGTAAATAATTACTTAATTGATACATGTTGAAAAACTGCTGCATATTTTTTTTTTTTTACAGAATGACCTGTGTTATAGGCAATTTCGGCCTTTATGTGCAATGCACAAACACAGTCATGGAGGGAAGGAATGGGATTGGGAAGGTTGGGGAAGTGGAGTGAGAACGACCGTAGCGAGTGGAGAAGCTGGTATATTGCTCAGTTGTACTAACTGCTTACTGACAAATATTTGCAGATGTTATGGGGGACTGAATGATAGAAAGCGAACAGAAACCATCTACTGAATATCTAGGCCTTCTTGAAGTGGAACTGTTTCATTATTGTCGATTCCCATCAAGACCCTCTATCAAAGGGATGTATTGAACAAAAATAGTTCTCTTCTACTAAGCGCGATCCCGTGTATCGGACCATGACTTGTTTATTGAACAGTTCAACTGCTTGCTTCCTTCGACCAACTTAACGTCTTCCTTGAGGATTATAGTCCAGAGCCTTTCTAGCGATGTATTGCTCTGGTTTCCTCGAAGTGTCACCAATTCTCTGCCAGTTTCGCCTTTTAACCTCAGTGCTTATTTTCTGTCTAATTGTAGTGAAAAGTTTGATCGCTGGAGATCACATTTGGCCCTAAGAAGCTTCGAAGGCATAGGTTCATGAAAGCTCACTTTTTATGAATTACATGCGACAAAAACGCGCAATTTCGTAGAAAGGGAGATCTCTATTAACAATTTAGAAAGGGGGAAAGGATACCGAAGGCCAGACGAGCTTTAAATCTGGGTCGGTCTACAATGGGAAGGCCAGCAGTTCAAATCCCTGTCGACGTATCATTCTAGTACTCTGCCTGCGTGGTTGTATCTTGGCGATCTCAATTTTTTGAAAATGAAATTCTTAGCTAGAGTGTTTTGCGAAGAACTAACAACCCTTCCACAATAAGGAGGACCTTTAATTCGACTGCTTTTTCGGAAGTTCGCGTTAATGTCCATGTTTCGCTGCCTTAACAGAGCATAGGTGGTAAAATAGTTTTATGTATCCGCACCTTATTGTTTCTGTGCACTTACTTGGATTTCATTATTGGAAGTATCGAATAATACGTCTTATTTGCTAGTATTATCCGTCGTTTGATTTCGTTTGTTTCATTGCCGTCCTTTGCTAGATTAGACCAAGACGTATAAAGTTGTCCACACTCTTCAAATTATATTCCGCAATGGTTATGTTTTGTCTGATAGGCGTTCTCCTTCTTGTTTGCGTCATTAATTTTGTTTTGCGTTCGTTAATTCGCAATCCAAATTCATTTGCGGTGGAGTCAAGATTGACAAATACCTCCTTAGCACTAGCGAAGAATCTTGCTAGTATGGTAATGTCGTCAGCGTATGCTGTATGGGTAGACTTGAATAGCAGTGCCCAGTTGGTGTCGACTGCGATTTTTCGGACGACATCCACCAAGTTGAAAAGCAAGGGGCCTAGACCATCTCCCTGCTTTAAACCACATTCCGTTCGAAAGCTGGTAGTGGAATCGGTCTTTGGGAGAATTCCAAATTGAAGCATGATTTGGTACAGTATGCTCCTATCTATACTGTCGTATGCTTGGTTAAAATCTACGAAAATTTGTGTTTGTGTGTTATATTCCCAGCATTTCTCAAGGACATGTTTTACTCTGGTCTCTTGTAGATCGTCCGGTTCTCAATCACCTTGGTATTCGCCAATCATTTCATTAGTGTAGGGCTTAAAACGACGTTCAATTGTTTTTGTCATTATTTTATAGGACGTACACAACAATGAGAGCTTGTCTTCTTTCTTGTAAATTTGACATATGTATGATGCTTTTTCGCCAATCGTTCGGTATGTCCAAATTTTGCATATCATGTTGTGCAGTATTTCAGCGACACAGTTTCCACTGTTTTTCAGAAGTTCAACTGGTATTTCGTCAATTTCCGGCGCTTTGTTTAGTTTTTTGTCACATACGGCTGCTTTGATTTCAGCAAGCGTGCGTAGTGTTGATGATGGTTCATCTTCGTCAGATGAGGCTTTAATTGAAATGTTGTCTGTCGTGATCGGTGCTAATGGTGTGGGATTGAGAAGATGTTCAAAGTAGGAAGTCCATCCCCTTTTTGATTTCTTGTGTGTCGCTGGTGATGTTGCTCTCTGCGTCTTTGTAGAGACTGGTTTTTGGCTTATATCCCTTTTTAGGTCTTTTAATATAGCGTATGCGTCCCGCGTTTTATTTTGTCTTCTACCGTCGTCCATTTTTTGTACCTTGTCATTATGGTACTTCCTTTGTTTTCGCCTGTAGGTTTTTTTCGCATATCTGAGGCAATGTGCTCGTCATTTCTTTCTTTTTTGGCTCGTGTTGGTTGTTCAGTAAAAATTTTCTATCTATTGCACATCGGGACATTGTTGGTCAAACCAATCATTATTTTTCCGCCGTACTTGATATCCTTATACCTCTTCTGCTAAGGATTTGATGTCGTCTGGTAGTTTCATCCACATATTTTCCACTGGCATATTTAGGATGTTTTCATATATTGATATCAGGTGCTTATGCTGTTTACATGCTGACATGTTAGCCTGCGCCACCATTTTGTCTTTAAGCTTGTCCACATTAAATTTGCGAGCTCTACTCGTTTTCGAATATCCACGACAAGCTATTCGGCATCGATACTTAGCTCTGACTAGATAGTGATCAGAGTCACAATTCGCACCGCGGAGCGTTCGTATATCCAGTATGCTGGAAGCAGCCCTTTTCTCAATTAGAACGTGGTCTATTTGGTTGAAGGTGTGACCATCTGGTGATGCCCACGTTCATAATTATGAGCCTGAATTAAAGCAGGAATCAATGCAGTGGCTCCGTAAAGACGCTTTACCCTACAAGAAGTTCAAGGTCTCACAATTCGCCGGAAAAATCATGGGAACTATTTTTTGGGATTTTTGATGATCGACTATAAAGAAAAAGGACAAAATACTTCAAGGGGATACTATGCCAACTTGCTACAAAAATGAAAGGATGCCATCAAAGAAAAAGTAAGAGGAAAATGCACTCTAGGTGTGCTGCTTTTACATGACAACGCACCTGTTCACAAGAGCCACGTTGCAATGGCTGCCCTACAGAAATGCTGCTACAGAATATTGAACCACCCCTCTTATAGTCCATATCTGGCCCCTTCCGAGAAAAAATAGTAGTTCTCAAAACTGAAGGAAGAACTTCGGTGAAGAAAGTTTACCAACGATGAAAAGGTGAACTTAGCAATTTCAGTCTATTTCGAAGGCCTTGATAAAACATTTATCTTAGAAGGAATTAATAAGCCTTGTCAGAGATACGATAAATGTTTTAGGCTTAAGGGAGAATATATTGAAAAGGAAAAATAATAACTCATTTAATTTTACCCCCTTCCCTGTCATTCCGCGGAATTTTGGCCCTTCCCTCGTATATCCACGCAGATAGTGTACATGAACTTTGCATTGGAGAATAATATGCTACCTACTAGACTAAAGCCAGGACCTCTTCATTTCCTTTAAAATATTATAGTAACTCAAAATGCATTATTATAATCGTCTTTTCAAATTCTTGAATGTAATTTAAAAAAAAAAAACACCCTTCATGATACCAAATAATCGCAATATAAAATTTTTTCGTCACCCTTTATTTGTATTCTTCTAAATGAAATTTTGGTTTAATCGAAACTCCTATCTCGATCACATCTTAACTTCGAGGTATAGATTAAGGATTCGGGTATCTTTCGAATGTTGGAACGAAAAAAAACCCCAACCCTCTATATAGATGACTGCATAATATTCAACCCCCTGCAGTGTTGCGACCCCAAACGGTGTAAATTTTAAACCATAATTTGTTTAAAACACTTCTTTTTCGCCTAACACGAAAAGGGTTCTGTGATTTATTTGTTGTTTAACACGCACACAATCGCACCATCAAAACAGGATAAACATAGCGAAACGGAGAGAATAAAAATCCACTATGCAATATTCCTCGTATATCTTCATTCAAATTTTATGCGAAGGCAATAAGCAGGATAGTGTCCCACTGATGGGACATTTTTATAAGCGCTATATGAATGTGTTTATTTGGCAGCCCTTCGCTTGTTTTGGTATATTTATATAATTTTTTTCATCGGTTTCATCTTTCTTCTTTTTTTCCCGCTGCTTTTCATTATAATATGTATACAACAGTCGTCTCCCACCCTTTTTGGGAAATTTTGTTGGCACAAGGTCGACATAAAGAGAAACATGCTACGGATAGGGAAAAAAATCACTTTGTAAATTGTTGACATGCGAAAAAAATAGCCCCGCAAGGGATGAGCGACGGTAGTAAATAAATAATAATGGAACAAGTGGCATCTGTCAAGGCAACAAAGTGTGAAATTATGGAATAAAGGGTCCTGGGCGGATTCGGATTTGAACGAAATTTTGATTTCAATTTCACAGGGACTTTTTTTTTTTGCTTCTACTTTGATGATGACAATTTACGCGTAATAAATATAGCGAAATAAAAAAGGAATTTTTATGGCAACATTTTTTTTTTCACAATTAGGAAAAGGATAAATGACACTTGTCTGCGAGATGATTTCGTTATAATTAGCTGCTTTAAAATTTTCAAAAATTGTAATTGAATGGCTTAGGTATGTACATGAGAGTGAGCACTAGAGTCTATTTGCTTCAATTTCTTTGGATCTTATCATTTCTAAATGAGACTTTTAATAAGCCACATAATAGCCTCTAACTGAGAGCTACTGTTTTCTGTTTTCGGATTAAAGACATTTCTCGGCTAAAGAATGAGGTATTAAGCCGCCCAGTAGTTGTAGTGGAATGAAGTGAACTAATAAATTTCGAGACTTCTTTGTTAAGAAATAAAACAATTTTATTTGTTCTTGAAATCAATCGACACCCAAACTTCTTGTAAATATATTTTTTTTTATTTCTGTCAGGGTCCAATATGAAGTTAATACCACTGTAGAAAAACTCAACTGTCCAGATTATAATTATCGGAAATAAACTAAAATAAGATCGTAGATTGGAGATTTCTCGTTGTTAACCCATGCGTATGAAGATTCCAATTAGTTTCATACGAATCGAGAGATGTTTATGTTCTCCCATTACTCTATGTCCTGCAGCAAACTAGCGTATAACAAATCAGTCAAACTGTCCTTCCATATGTCCAAATATCAACCGATAATCAGTAGAGTTATCCTATTTCCTTAGCTTTTGCTTACATATACGTATCCTTTCTATTTCGACCTCGACTCATTTCGCCATCAGCCCGTACCCATACAAACAACGGAGAACATCTCCTGTGACTAATAAATCCTCAATTACAAATTATCCATACGGATAACGCCATAAAAATGTAATTTTCTTGGTTCGGTATGGGACCGGGGAATAGGAAAAATTCGAGTGAAAAAAGGCAGAAAATCCGGAAAAGCACCACCCAGAAAACTGGACGTACATTAATACGATCCAATCTACTACATAGAGGTTATATGACATGACATCTGTGACCTTTTAATCTGTGAAATTACAAGCACTTAGTCTGGAATAACAAAAACAACAAGAACGACACGAACAATAACAACGAAGGCAGCGAAAGCAAAAGCGGGAGGACAGTAGCCGAGTGAATGATGAAATAAATGTGGGACCACCACCGCAAGAGTCCTGTAAGCATCGGTGTTACAAAATCTCCCTATTCGCAAAGTGGCAACACTAAATCAATACGAATCGGACATAAATTAAGTCCCTACACATTTTTTTTTTCGGTTCGTCCTGTTGCCTTGGCATTTTTACTTTTCTCGTATTTCATGGGATTGAATGTTGCTATTGCTTGGCTTATTAAGCATCACAGCATGACAACGTCTTTGAATTTTAAATATACTCCATCCCTAAGGCTGCTGCGAATTCAACCCGCATAGCCCTGACTTTTTACTTCCCCCGTACACCCTTACCTAATGGAATAACTTTAATCGTTGATTATAATTGCAAAATAAATCAATCAATGGCGGATATTCCTTAATAAAAATTGACACGAAAGTAAAACAGAGATGTCGTGCTGTGTGCACGAAAGCAACTTCACCTATCTGTGACAAATGCAAAGTGGATCTTGGGCTCTACGAAAAGAGAGCGTATCGAACTGAAAATATCTTTCTGGGTCGTAGGACCACGAAAAATTTGGTATTCCGAAAACAGCTTTGTTCGGAGTAATGGTGGTGGAAGCAGCTCTGGTCTTAAATGTTTAAGACAATAACCGAAACATTGTCATTTATTGTAAAGCTGTTGTCTTGCGGAATGAATTAAAATAGGGCTAAGGTAAATTGGTGAGATGAATCGTTGGTTTTTTTTTCGTTTTTCTGAAGGGAGTATAAAGACAGGTGGGAGAAGAAAGCGTGTTTTGTAAGCACGAAATTAAATTTTACGTTTTTGTCGGTGTTTGGAGAGAAAATTACGAAAATTTCGTATTCAATACGGTATCGACAATTTAAATCCGTGAACTGGAAAATTTCATCTTTTGTGTTATTGGATTTTTTTTTAGAGAAGAAAATGAGGTACATTGGAAAGGAGGAGTTGATGTTTTAACTCTTCTAGAGATGAGATTCTGTTCCACATTTTTAGGTTTAGTGTTTATTAGTTATATAAATAGAGATACAGATACAAATACAAATACTGATATAGAAATATTTAGAGGTATAGATATACATAGATAGTAGTGATTTCAAAAAAGTAACTATTCGTTACACAAGTACTCGTTACTGACTGAAATTTGAAGTAACGAGTACCGACGCAGATTTATATTCGTTACTTAAGTAACAAAATCAAACCCTGAAAAAGAAACTGAACTGTGAAAACTTTACGTTACTCGAGTATTCGTGCCACGTACGAAAAAAGTACCTTCACCGAAAGTAACGATTAGTTGCTTTTTTTCGTTACATCACAGAAGGAAAACCTACATTTGTGCAGAACGCCGTACCGCCATTCCAAAGCAAGAACGGGAAGGAATACTTTTACTCTACCTTACTGCAAAGTCTACTAAAGGAATGCCGTGTTTTTTTTTTTGTTTCGTTTCTTTCAATACCAAGAATCTCATCGAGTAGAGTTGTGGCGCTCGGCTCGGCAGGACAGGAAATCGTTACTAGTGTTAGGGTTGTGGAATCAGTGATAATGGATTGTAGAATTTTTTAATGTTTGGGGTGATAAGGGGATTATTTTTTATCAATTTGAAGGATTTTTATTGAAGAAAATTTCGATTTAATAAAAGTTATTTCCTTCACATTGTCATTTTATTTACGTTAGTGTTAAAAGTATTTTCTCTTAGAAGAGGGATAATTAAAAAATCGGACTTTACATCATTGTGTTGATACACGTACTATGATGATAATGCAATGGCGCTATAGCCCATATCGAGCCTTGGCCTCCCGTGATACACGTACTGGGCCAACAAAATCAAGAGCGATTCAAAAGCGATTTCTTGTTGCATATGCACTAGAGGCGATTTCTTTTATTTGAATTAATGATTTGCAAAACTGGCTTATTCATACTTGAATCATGATATGGCGGTCATTTAAAAAAAACGAGTACCATATTCTTCTTCAATGGCACTGCAGCCCAAATTGGGCGTTTGGCCTGCTAACTTTCAGGTTCCTTTACATTTTTTCATTACATATTGTGGAAGGATTGTTAGTTCTTCGCACTACCCTTTATCTAAGAATTTTTCATTTTCGTAGATTGAGGAGACCAAGGTACAGCCAAGCTGGCAGCTTTGAGGAAATATTCATCAGTCGGGTTTTGAGCTAACGGCCTTTGTATTGTAAGCCAATATACTACTAGCTAGTCTACACCCTCCACTAAGCGAGTACCTATTAACGAATAAAATGTAATGATTACTTTCTTTAAAGTAACGAATAGTTACTGGTTCTGAAAAGTAACGAAACTTGACATCACTAATAGATAGATAGATAGATAGAAAGTTGTCGCGAGGGAGAATCGAAATACATTCGGAGCAGATAGGCCGAAAATAATGTCACCGATATCTGCATGGATGAAAGGGTGCTCAGCCCCGATCGGTAGACGCCACATATCAACTGACGTCTGGTTTGGATCTAGCCTTTTCGCGATAATGTAGTACATTGCTACGAAGCGTGATAAGGCTTCACAGGGAAATCAGTAAAGAAAACTCAAGATCCTATCAAAACGGATGCGGTGGACACTCTTATCTAATTATCGAAATGAAGGAATGAACGGGGATCTTTTCGATACAAATCGGAGTAAAACCATACCTGGGAGAACCTCTGCATTTAGGAACCAAGGCTTAGCGATGCTGCATGATGAAGAGTGAAGAAATAGCTTAACAAAGGTGTAGAGAAAGCTCGGCAGCCTACAACCGTTGTCCTTGACATCGCCCGCAGGAGGCAACTATTAGTTATAAAGGCACGCCGATTACATTTGAGGTTTTTGGAGCTTAGCAACTCTAGGAACCTGAGGTGATCGATCGGTATCATGCTTTGCAAGAGCTAGACCGAAGTGGGTGGCAACATACGAAAACCTCACCGAAGGTTGAAATTTGGTACTACGGGGAGGTGTTGAGGACCTCAATTCATGTCGTATCGATGTTATGCCATAGGTACACCTGGCTTGTAAGGCTGCAGGTTAATGGTTGGAGCGCTGTATCATGGACTGAAATCGGAGGTTAACGATGTCTGATACAGAGCAAAAAGTAGATGGACGGTAAATGTATGTTAGGTGGTTAGCGCAAGAGAGTAGTAAATGAAAGTGACTGAAATATTTGTCCAAAATTGTCCATCATGGGGGAGTCGAAGTAGCAAAGGGATCAAAATTGTAGGCAAACAAATATCTTATGCAGGAGAAAGGTGTCGTTGGTTATGGTAATCGAGGCATAGGGTGCAGGAAAATGATATGATGATAAGAGGTTATCGGTGGTCGACGACGAAAGTAGAGAATTAAGGTGAGTAAAATACTCTCCCTACCAATGTCAAGCCCGAGTGGTGGTAAAGTAAGTAAGCAAAATTATGGCAAAGTAGCAATCTCAAGAGAGCGAAATCCGCGCCAGAAGAGAAATTGAGAATGAGAGTGATGACACTGTGACAGTTGAGGTCATTTACGTAGTGGCTCTCGGTTAACGTCCATATCGCGAGCAAAGGAAAAAGCTCAGAATCTTGTTACAGGATTCTTGCCGTTGAGTTGCGTCATACAACTGGGTGCCATGACCCAGATATTGTCATAGAGTGAGATAGATCTTGCAACTACGAGTGTGAACGTTGAACTTACATTTCAGTAAGTACCGGGACTTTCGGCTACGTTATTGATTGTCGTCCCAATAATAATTCGTGTTCGTAAATAACCGTGGTATTTAGCTCTCGCAACAGGTATATACATTAATACACCGACATGGTTCGATGTACCATCGGTAGCCACGTTCGCGGCCGCCTGTACTACGAGCCCAGGCTAGAGGACATAAACCGCTCAAACGGATAAATACTTTTCGATATACAGCACGATTCCCATGGACAACGAACATTAAGTAATTCCGCAAGATGTAATCGTCGAGTAGTGAGGAGCTGGTTGAAATGTCCCAAGACGATGAGGGTTGTAACCCAGGATCGCTCTTAGCACCTGCAAGCGAGGTTGGTTGACTATTCAATGCGTGGACAACCATTGCCGCGAAAGACATTCTAAAACGCTGACGGAATTAGAACCATGGCTAGAGGTAGGGCTTACGACAAAACGTCCTGTGAAGCAATGGTGCGAGGTGCGAAATGAAACGTAAACCCAGATAAAGTCTATGAACCTGTTTTTTCTCAAGCGACTGCACTCACGTACACATTTTAAGGACAGCCAGGAAAAACCTCAGCGGGAGAGACACAAAGAAGTCTCTGGTGCCATGACGTATAAAAGGAAGGAGAAAATTAAGGTAAGCAGGAATCGCAATGGTTCCGGGGTGCTTCAAAATTAGCTTCCATCTTTCGCAGGCGACAACTGCCGTTCTATATCACATGTCTCAAATCGAGTCCTTGGACGTAGTCCACATTCAATAGCATTCCGCAAGGAGCAAAGCTCCACAATATCATGTCAAAAGGATCTTGATAGAAAATAGGCCTTTTAAAGTGTTCAGGGACCACATTTAAAAGGACTGAAGGGCGTCTCTAGACTTGCATCACAGCAAAGAAATCGCGCTGTTTGCGGACATCTTGGATATTGAGGGAACTTTCGACAACACATTTATTGAATCAATAGTAGCAGCGGTTGTAGAGCGAGGCATGTAGCCAGCTGTTTGCGGATGTATGTATAACAATGTAATAGTATAACAAAATCACAGATGATAACTGGCTTTTCGAACCATCAGAGGTCCACCATAAGCAACACAAGAATATGTGGATCACCTTTTAATCCAGTTCACTGTCCGAACTTTAACTGCCAGCTCCAGGTTCCGTTGAAAATGGTGCAGTAAATATGGACTGAACTAAGCCCCAACAAGACGACAGTAGTGCCATTTACTCTAAGACGATTGCTAGGGCTGCTTAAGTTTCCCAAATTTTCAAGCACAGCCACTTATTTCTCAATTGAAGCTAGGTACTCTTGATAGTAACTTCTAATAAGACCATAACCTGGAGTTACCACCTTGACATACTTAAAGAATAATGAACTGTATGCTTTCATAAACATGGAAAGGGGGTACACTACGAACAGAATTTATATTCTCTCCAATAGTCAAGCCTCACTCCTAGGCACTCTCGTTGTAGGTAATCAAGTTGAAATTGGTATGAAAATGCAAACATGCACTTGAAAACCTTGCACAACTAGATCACAGTCAGAAGGATGGTAAGATACTCAGGGATGCAAGGTAATAAGGAGCCTGACGACTAAAACTGGCTAAAAAAGAGCCTCGATACACATAATAGACCGAGAGCCACATTGCACTATTCCCTTCAGTAGCATGAAGCTGACCATTAGATCGTGGCCCAAACTGAAAATGGATCTCTTATGATGCCAGGTTTTTGGGAAAAGGAATTCCAAAAGATTTCTCAAAAGCAGGCTCCTCAGCTTAGGCAAGAATATCTGAAAATAATAGTTCGCCTCTTCACAGAACACTTACGTCACAACAAATACAGAACTACGTTCGGACGTAAAGCCCAATCATACAATACTCGAGATGAAGAGAAATTTTTTGAGCTTAAGAAATCGTGTATGGGAAGTGGTAGAAGGGTTGACAGCATTGAACTAATTTTTCTCGACAAAATTCAAAATGTTTTCTACAGTATTTAAGTTTCGAAAATTTAATAGTTACTAAGAAAATTAGTGTACTGGATTTAGTGAAATTGTGCAGTTTGTATGGGAGATGGTAGAAGAAGTTGGAAGTTCTTAATGACTTTTTGAGAAATAACTACAAACATCATATAATCGACATTTTCTAAATTGCGGATCATCAGTATTCTTCAAGAAAATTGACTTTTTGTAAAGTTGTGAAATTGTGTCATATTGTATAGAAGGGGGTAGAAAGAGTGAAGCTAATCGTCTAATTATTTTGTTCTTACTAATAATTCTATATAAATATTTTGTGCACAACTCCAGCTCGATAATTTTATACGTGCTGAGTAAATGGGTTTATATTATTTCATGAAAAAGAGGATTTTTGCATTGGAGGTGGTGGAAGGAGTGGTGGGGATTGAAATAATTTTTTAACCGTAGATTAAAAACGTTCTAAAAAGAGAGATCTCCCTTCGCACGAAGCTGCGAGTTTTTAATGCATGCATCAAATCCGTGTTGTTATATGTTTCTACTACGTGAAAAGTGACTGTTCGACATAAAAAGAAACTGCAAACTTTCGTGAACCATGCGAACGAGCTTACGATGCATCTTAGGAATATCTGGCCAGAAGTGATCTCCAACGATGAACTTTGGAGTACAACTGGACAGACTAAAATTGGCATTGAGATTCAAAGATGGAAGTGGCAGTAGATCCATCACACTTTGAGGAAACCAGAGCGCCAAACAGGTTCTGGATTATAATCCTCAAGGAAGACGTCGGATTTCGACTATGTAGCACATAGAAGCGAGCAGTTGAGCAGAAGGCTAGAGCAATAAACAAGACCTGGCAACAGCTAAGGGCCGATGCTCAGGATCGTGCCCTGTAAAACAGAACTGTTTTTGTTGTATGCCCCTAGGGGGTCTTAACAAGAATTTGATTGACTCTGCGGTGGTCGCAGTGCGCCTAATAATAGAAAACGCATACCCACTTTATACAAATCTTTAAATCTAGAAAGATACAGGTAAATATTTTCACTGTAGGTATTTTGAAATATTAGAATAAATTTAACAAGACAAATGACATTAATATTACCTTTTCCTTCCTATGATTGAGTCGGAAGTAATTAACTAATTTATTAAAATTATTTTCATAAATAACTACTTCATCGCGTCAAAATTTGAACTTATACTTAAATACGTATAATCGCCGCCTACCTCCGAATAAAATAAAAACAACTGTCGAAAACAAAAACAATCTTAAGCAAACCTCCAGTTAAGACCTTAACGATGCGTCTTCCGTGCAATGCGTCTTTCCCTCTCTTTGACTCTTGGCAGCGCGGTTGTGTGATTTATAGGCCTTTTAGCGTATTTTATTAAAATGCATATTCGTTGCTTGGATGTCACACGACCAAGTTTATGATTTCCATATGAGCATAACTAAGAGGTGCTGAAGATAAACAAGATCTTGGTTCATTGTACGTCATAAATTGTCTTACAGGGCATAATTGCTTATTCTCCTTTACCGGCCTTTTCGCACCCGATTCACACTTGCTGATGCTCAGAATTTCTTCGATAATACCCGCGGCCGATTACGCCAGCTCAGAATGATGGTGAATCGACAAAGGGCCAGGTATAATTCTGCACGTATACAACACGACTGTCCGTCTGCAAAGAGCGTGTTAAACACGAGAAAATCTGCCGGGAATGGGAAATCTTGTCCAATAATCAGGTGTCCTATAAGTTAAGCGAACGCATGGTCATTACGCTGTAAGGACACAATGGCAATTACGTTTAAAGGACACCGAAAATAAATCTGAATGCGAAACGTTGCTGCATTAGTCGGCCAATTACTTATCAACTAAGTAGCTGAAAATCCCTTAAGCCGACGACGTGACGCCTAATCAAATTTCAGAGATGATATGCATAAAAAGACGGAATTTTTAATAAAATTAGAATAAAGCCGTGAAATCGTAAAAATTAATAAAATACACCAAGCCGGAAAAGGGTAGCCCTACGTTTCTCGGTAGATGTTCGGAAGCTGATACGGCCTGAAAGAATATACGCACCCTAAGTTTTACGAGCCAAGCGTTAGGATTTAGGGTAATGCGAACTCTGCATACGACCCGGGGGGTACGTGTTAAGTAATATGAGACGCTTAGCATTATATTGGCTAATAGCTCTGTAATGCAAATATTAAGATGTCAACTCGATTGTGTTCCATAATGCGTGTATAATTGACTGTTTAGGGTGGCCCGGTTGTATATGACGCTCGAGGATGCCATTGCTAATTTGGAAAAAGCGTTTTAAATTTTTATTAATAATCAACGTGTGTTTCTAATTCGTGAAAATCACGTGCAATTTTCATTTCGGAGCTACTGTACTTCTGAGTAGGTATTTTGAATGATCGACCCTAAATTTCTTGTACCGAACGAATATAAAGTTTTCATCCGGAACGAATGTTTAAGGAAACTTGCAACATAGATCAACATTTGATTTGCTTATCTTCAGCGTTAACGCACCTGAATATGCGTCTATTATAACTAAATCTGCATAAAACAGACGGAATTTCTGCACGCAGCAACATTTTGTACGTTTTGATTGTCAATACTTTGTATGTACGCCAACACTTTAATTTACTTTGTTACTAAGAAAACTATTAAAGTTTCAACAAAAAATAACGAAAAAAAAGATACCTACTCATTCCATGTGATTTCTCAAAATCAATTTCGTCAATGAATGTTTCTACCTTTCAAATAAATGCAATAAAAATCAACTTGGAATCGAGATTGCCAGCCCTTCACATAAACTCTCTCGTTATTGTCGTCTTCTTTTCAAGGGAAGGAGAGGAGGGGATGTTGTCATTCAAATAGACAGATAAAAACAAACTCCCGATGAACATATTCAATTTGATTCGGCGAATGTTTGCGAATAAATTGCAGCGATATGCAAAAACTGGATCAACAATGGCACCAACAACAACACAAACATCAGTATATGCAGCCCATTTCCTTTTAACTCACCCCCGCAACGTATATAAAATAAACCGACGCCATCCTCCAATTTGACGTTCTCTTCTTGTCTCCAAAATGATGGCAATTTTTTTAGTTCTGCCCCAGGTTTTTTTACTCCCAGTTTTTATTTCAACAACGAAAAATTGTTGGGTTTTTTTTTCGAGTTATCCACCACGAATAGAGTAAAACGAAATTTTTGCATTTTACCAAAACTAGTAAGCATACTCGGCATATGTGTGTCTGCACCGATATTCCTGTAGTTGCATATCCTTCATGCAATTGGACATACTTTTGTTTTACAGACAGAGCGAGTGCATAAATGCCGTGCAGGGATTCGATATGCAGATAACTACCCGTTTGTGTCCTGATTGAATGACTGCCGTTGCCGGTCCTAGGGAGAAAGGCTCAAACAAATGCATGAAATAATAAAAAAAAAATGGTAAAATTCGGTAAAAAAAATTGTGAAAAAAATTGTAACAAAAAATATTTCAATCCAACGTTCATGTCAGGAAATAATAAAATCAAAGCAAATACGAGAAAAATGTACATTTCATGTATTGGCAATTTTTGTTGGTGCATATATTTGCCGGCATATTGCTCTATGCATCGTTTTTTTTTCCATAGCTATAGTCCTTGTCACACTGGCGAATTCGTTTCTTGCCTTGCAGTTTTGTAACATTTTTCTACCCGAAAAAATTGAAAACGCTGACAAATGAAAACGGTTGACAATTTATTGGAAAATGTCATACGGACATATACAAGTCTTTTAGGTCGCAGTTGAATGCAATTTATTTACTACCGACTGACAGAAAATGCTGTTCAATTTAATTGTTTTTCGAATAAATTTCTGTTTTAATTTCATATTCATATCATTTACATGTTTAACAACTTGAAAATAATTAATTTGAAATTGAACTTAATATTTAGGTAGAGCTTATGGTTGGCAAGAATAAAATTTTTCCATTATGTTACAACTGAGGATTTATAATATTTTATATTTTTCTTCAAAAATTTCGACTCCAGATTTTGCTAGTAATATTAGTGCAGGTAATGAAGACAATTTTAAGGTAAAATTAAGAAACCCAAGGGAAGATCATTCAAATAATATCAGGATTCTTAATATTTAATTCAAGTTTTTATTTTTATTTTATCTAATTGATAAGTGCTTCAAAGTTGATAATAATAAATTGTTCGCTAATTTTGAAAATACAAACAAAATAAGTTCAAAGATCTGTCATTACGTAAATAAGATCTATTTATACTTTAAAGGGCACAAAAATGTTAATCGGTGGACGTAGCGTGAAAAACTTTTCTTGAGAGAAAAGGAAATATAAAAAATTAAAAAACAGTGCAGAAAGGGTATTGTTCACAAATTACCTGCATTATATTATTAAATTATCTTATATGATCTGAAAACAAATTTAACCACAGTTTATATCTGATTTGCAATTCAATATAAAGTCATTCATAATTTTTTTTTGATTTATTGTATAAATTAAAAAACGAAAAAATTATATTATACTTAATAAATAATTTATGTAACACATTTATACTCTGGCCAGAAGTAATCTTCAACGACGAACTTTGGAGTGCAACTCGCCAGACTAAAATAGGTGTTGAGATTCAACGGCGAAAGTGGCAGTGGATCGGTCATACTTTGAGGAAACCAGAGCGAAACATCGCAAAACAGGCTCTGGATTATAACCCTCAAGGAAGACGTCGGGTTGGTCGACCATGTAACCTATGGAAGCGAGCAGTTGAGCAGGAGGCCAGAGGAATAAACAAGTCCTGGAAACAGCTTAAGGTCGATCCTCGGGATCGCGCCTTGTGGAAGAGAGTTGTTTCTGTCCTATGCCCCTATAGGGGCTCTTAACAGGAATTTGATTGATTGATTTATACTCTAGATGAAATCTGAGATTAGTATAAGCTTGCTCTAAAGTTTGTTGCGCCAAGAAATACTGCTCGCCCAGAATCCCCAAGAGTACAGAGATATTTGATATCGCTCGAAAATTTCGATTTCAGATGTTCGTTCGTTTGTCCGTGCTTGAGAATGCATTGAGCTGGGAAGCTCAAATTTTGTACACGTTAGTTTTGGTGAAAAATTAAGGTCAAGTTCGTGAACGAGCCGAATCTCTCCACCACTTCTACCCCTCCCATACAAAATGATTCAATTTCGAAATTTAACATTAAATCAGTTTTATCGAGAAAGCTATTGAAATTTTAAATATATAATTTTTATGACAATATTAATCTACTGTATAAAAATGATGTGAATCCCTTTGCTTCTTCCACTACCGCCCAAGCAAACTGCACTTTTTCATAAAATACTATAAATCAATTTCCTCAGTATGTATAAAATTAATCGAGCTGAAATTGCACTCGAAATATTTATTTAGAATTATTAGTAAGACCGAAAAATATTAGACGATTAGCTGTACTCCTTCTATCACCTCCCATACAATATGACATAATTTCGGAATTTTACAAAAAGTCGATTTTCTTGAAAAGTATGAATGCAGTAGCAGTAGATCAGTAGATCTGCAGTTTCAAGCATATAAAATGAATAATGTTTATAGTAATTTAAAAAAAAAATATTAAGAACTTCTCACTCCTTCTACCACCTCTCATACAAATTGCAAAATTTTCCTAATTCCTCCCATACAAATTTCATGAAATTTCGAAATTTAAAGAAATTGATTTTTCGCCGAAACCATTTCAGCTATTGACTTGAAAATTGGGTCACAGTAAAAAATATTGATCTCATCTCCTTACTCCTTCTACCCCCTCCCATACAAATGCAAATTTTTCAATAATGCATTTATTCGGCTTGCATTGCAATTAGCAAAGCTAAAGGAACCAATTTTTGTCATAACTAATTTTAGTATAACTGCAATCAATTTTGGAAAATCTATCACTCTTTCTACCACTTCCCATACAAATTTCACGAAATCAACTTCAAGTCAACTTCAAAATTTTGAGAAAAATATGATAACCAGTGTCGATTCCAGAGCAGACGTTTCGTAGGTGACGCAGTAACCACCAAAGGTTGAACCAAAAAGTCACCAGTTTTGTTGAATCGTACATTGTTGCTTTTGGCAGAGTTTGACACAACAATCTTTCAGATAAACTTAAAGCTATTATTTTGAGCAACTTTATTTTTTGAATTGAAATTGTCTTAATAAATCGTTTGATACGGACTTTTTGTTTTTAAAACGGACTGTTTGAATATGGAACTCATCACCTATTTCGGTATTTCCAGATGAATTCAACTTTCAGCAATTCAAGGTGAATGTCCATAACTATATACTTTTATAACTATTCCATTCATTCTCAAAAACTAAGATCCGTTCTACCTCATTAGAGTTGCACCCCCGTAGAAAAGGGTAACCACTCTAGTTCCGGTAACCCATTAAAAAAATCACAGCAATAATAATGTAACATAAGATAAGAATAGTTTTAAGCCTTGATTGATCACTAATAATATCATAGCATCCACCCCATGCGGGATAAAGGAGGCAAGGTACTACATAAAATATCAATGTTTCGTCTTCGCTATGGGTTCAGCCATAATTGTCTTCAAAATGGCAATCAACTCGCGCTGATTCGAGAAGCGGATACAGTGCTCCGGATACGATCGGATTCTGCGGTTGTAGGTGGCGACAATTAAACACCGAGTGGGAGAGTTTTTGTTTTCGACTATGAGAAAATAATTGATGCAGTTGAGCATGCATTTCAAGGTCCTAATTTTCCTAATTTCTTATTACGAAGACCATTTTTTCTGATTGAAAAAAAAGATTTCCATATTCTACACTGTTACGCTTTATTATACGTGACGTTTCGATCTCTGCTGAGACCTTTATCAAACTTTCATAAGTGTCTCAGCAGAGACCGAAAAGTCACGAATAATAAAGCGTAATAGTGTAGAGCCCGGAATTTTTTTCTTTCAATTTCAAACTGCTGACAAAGTTCTCAGCAGAGACTGAAACGTCACTAATAATAAAGCGTAACCGAGTAGAATCCGGAAATATTTTCTTTCGATTCGAAATGCACTGTGAAAACATTCACCATTCCACCATTTTTATACTTTAGATGAAATCTGAGAGTAAATTGTGTTTGCCTTACCGTTTGTAACGCTAAGAATTAATGATCGCACAGAGCCGCCAAGGGTACAGAAATATTTTTTGTCGCTCAAAAACCTCGATTCCGAGTGACCGTCTTTTCGTCTGTCTACAATATAACTTTCGGAAGCTTTAAACTATCTTGCTGAAATTTTTTATATGTCATTTTTAGCAAGAAAGTAACTTTAAGCTCGTAAACGGGTCAACTCCCACTACTCCTTCTACCCCCTCCCATACAGAATTCATAAAATTTCGAAATATAATGAAATTGATTTTTCTCCAAAATTGTTTCAGCTATTGGCTTGAAAATTAGCTCATAGTATAACGATGTGAATATCATTGACGTCAAAAAAATATTGATCTGATCGTTTTACTCCTTCTACCACCTCCCATACAAATGCACAATTTTGAAAAATGCATTTATTCGGTTTTCATTGCAACTAGCAAAGCTAAAAGAACCAACTTTTGTCAAAATTAATTTTATTATAATTGCAATTGATTTTGTAAAAGTTATCAAGGTCAAATTTCACGAAATTTCAGAATTTTAATTAATTTTTTTTCTCCAAAACCGTCAAAGCTATCAACTGTAAATTGTGAGAAAAGTATACTATTATAAATATCATTGATGTCGAAAAATTCGGTTTTGATTCAAATACTCCTTCAACCCCTTCCAATACAAATGCAGTTTTTGGCAAATGCATTTAATCGATTTTCATTGAAACTAGAAAAATTTCAAACTTCAAACTTTGCCAGAATTTGTCCCTTTATAATTGCAATAAATGTTTAAAAAAATATTAGCTTCGCTTCACTCCTTTTACCACCTCCCATACAATTTTTTGTATTGAAAATTCAAAAAATGTATTTCTTCTTAGAACACATGAGTAGCAAGGCAATGTGATTAGGATGTTGATAAACAGATTCAAAATCATCCAAGACCTCCCACTTTCTCTGCCACCTCCCATACAAATGCCATAAATTCAGAAAAATTTTCTTCAAAAATTATGAAAGCTACAAACTTTAAATTCAGCATGAAATATTTTGTATACTACGTTCAGTGTTCTATACAAAAATTAAT
Source organism: Chorisops tibialis (assembly GCA_963669355.1). Classification (NCBI taxonomy): domain Eukaryota; kingdom Metazoa; phylum Arthropoda; class Insecta; order Diptera; family Stratiomyidae; genus Chorisops; species Chorisops tibialis. Next base: position 294,756,333 of record OY770262.1, read on the forward strand.
AACCTCCTCTCTCTGCTTTTACCACCTCCCACACAAAAGTCGCTTTTCACTATTCGAAAGAATTTGAGATGACATATTTGCCGGTACAATAAACTCTTTCCTATTTCATCTAGAGTACCATATGATTGGGCTTTACGCCCAATCATAATTCTATTATGTTTTCTATCAACTCCTCTCAGATCAGGAAACATATTTAGCCATTATCACAGGTAGCAAACGACTCTAGAAGGCTAGGATAGTATAAAAATCAAATGCAAGTGCGCCTGACTTATGATATAGAGCAAGAGACCTAGATCAAAAAATAACAACGAAAAGCGACAAGGATATAAAGTGCATATAATGATAGAACGCAGTATAACTAAGACCGAGGACCAGAAATGAGTTTCTAAAACCGATGCCGAACGAGAAAAAATAAATTGAAGGTACAAAAAGAAACTTGAAGTCATTGGAAAGATCTTACTGAGCACTTTACAAAAATATAATTTGTTTGCTTTGACACAAAAACGATAAATAGTATTTGAAATTTAATAAAATATTCTGTACAAATTTTACAAAACAGTTTGTAACTTCGAGAAAAAATTAAATATTTGTAGAGAGATCCTCAAGGGCTTTTCAATTACACCATGTTCGTATCGATAATTTCGAATCATTTTTTCGTTCCACTACAAAGGATCCGTTTGGCACCGGATTTGGAGTTTACCTTTCGTCTTAGTTACACTGCGTCTTATAATTATATACACTTTGTATCCTTGCCACTTTCCGAAGTTATTTTTCGTTCTAGGCCTCTTGGACTATACGAAAATGGGTAATGTCTCAAGCATCACTTAATTGGAATGGCATTGCAGTTGCAACATAATATAGAGAGATAGTTTATAGAAATTTACTCAGTAAATGCAGCCTCTTTCTGTTTACATACTTTAGAAATATTTGTGATTTGTCTAGCTGAACGTACAAAGCAATTTTCCTACAGAAAAATCTAGACAATAATTTATTTCCCGAACTATTATATAAACAGATGGAATGTATTGCCAGCTCATGCACTATTTGCTATGTTTCAAAAACTATATCTTCCACCTGTCGTTAGTTCCCTTGTAAAACTCTGTCCTAGTTTCGCAAATATTCACTTCAACGGACTTCGATTCGTCATCAAAAATTGCATTAAAATCGGATTCCCTAATTTATATCCTGTTCTGACAGAAGAAGTAAAAATTCGTTTTCAGTTGCTAATATTAGAAAAGTATACTTGGTTGTATCTATTTTTATCTATCCAAGTATTTTCTAATACCAAATAGTAAAAAACCTTCTCTATAAGATTATTAAGTTAATGATAAAATCGATCATCATACCCCCTCACCCCACTCAAAATCTTACCCTTTTTGTTTTCAACATTGAGCATTTTTAGCCAATTCAGCATAATCAGACCATTTAAAATTCAAATTGACTTCAATCGCCGAGCAAATTGTCGTTTATGGAGCGCCCCACAATGACTTCGACCCCATTTGAAAATGGCTGAACCCAACCCCTGGAGTTGACTGGATTAGTCTTTTCTCTTTTTCTCTATGTATATGTATGCATACATATGCCTTAACATTTTCTCGTCTTTCAATTTTCCACCCACAGTTTCAGCATCCCTTATTGCTATCAATCGTATCCCTTGCCTAGATCCTATAATATCCTTGAGTAATGACGCTCAACATGAATGCACGACCTTATTCAGTGCCATCATGCGGTGACCTGACAAATTATAATACAAAAGACGAATTCGAAGAAAGTTGATGGCCTTTTGTCAGAGTGGTGCTATCATCTTTCGAAACCATATAAGTATTCAATCACTGTCATTTTTTTCGTCGGAAAGAGATGGAAACAGTGGGTGGGGATAGGGAACACCACTTAATAAAGGTGGATTAAGCGATCCAGAAATTAAAAGAAAATTTTACTCGTAGCTGAATTTTATTGGATTAGTGGAAATTTTCAGTGATTATAGGATGGTATACAAGGCTGTGAATTCATAGTTTTATATATAAAACTTATATGAGACGAAAAAAATGGATAACCGGTGGGTATATTCACAGTTCCTTCAAAATATTGGATGTTCTAAAGAAGGAAGAGAGGCTTTGAGGATTTATTGCCAATATGATGACGTACGTTTGCCACAAATTCGCATAGTTTCTACTTCTCACAAGCAATGCATGCAGGTTTCAGACTGCACTATGTTAAGTACTTTCAAAAGCTTGTGAAGGCCAGTTATTATTCTTAGTTTGTTCTTACCTAGCCTGGACATTAGTTTCTGTTTTCCAGAAATCTTTTGGCATGCCTGTATTCACAGAGTTGGGATCATTCAAGTTGCATCCCTTATTTAGCCCAGGGGCTGAAAGCCAGCTTTAGGTATACCTGAGTCTAGCTATGGCAGGACGAATACCTCTCTTTATATAATACCTCGCAGTGTGTTATTGTTACATTTTGCTAGGTTTTCAGAAGCCACACCGATTTTGACTTGATTGCGTATGAGGCGAGCGCAAGGAGTGCGGCATGACATGAGAGAATGAAGATCTTGCTATTAGTGGACTCTTTTCCATATTCGCTTTGGAATATGAAATAAAAAATTTATAGGTTTTGTGAGGCTCTAGCCTTGAGGTATTGTTCAAATATTCCCGCTTCTACTTTCTGAATACCATATAATGTGAATGTCCTTCTCTGTTCTTGTCGGCATCTGTATTGTGAAAGATTCCACAAAGTTGAAAGTTATTGTCAGTTGATCTATTGCCATGCTAAGAGTTGGATGTTCTATTACTGTATTCACTTCAATTCACATCAAGGCGTCAGCTTGGGAAGGATCTCACTCGTGCCAGACAGACCGTTATTCTTTTAATAAAGAGATAAATTAGATTTAGATTTAGTGATATGTTAAATATGCTATGTATATTAATAGTTGAAAGCTAGGATATAGCTTAGTAGCTAGCGTGTTAGTCTTGTAATGCGAAGGTCGTGAGTTCAAATCCCGGTCGGCGCAATGTATAATTCCAGCACATTGCCTGCTTGATTATTCCTTGGTCACCTCAATCTAAGAAAATGGAAAAATCCGTAGAAAGAGGGTTGTGCGAAGGGCTAACAACCCTTCCACAATAAGTAATGAAAAATATTGAGGGACCTGAATACCAGGAGGCGAAGGTCCGATTTGGGCTGCAGCGCCATTGTAGAAGAAGAAGTAGAATAGTTGAAATATTAGACAATCGCCCTTTCAGATTCTATAGCAACTTAGAAGTTCAATTATTGGCTAACACATAGTTGAATGTTGTTGGTTTTTTAGACTCCTCAAAATGCTTTTTAAGCTGATTAATTTATTTAATTTCTTCCATTGTTGTCTGTCTGCCATTCCATTGTTTGCAATGGTAAGCTTCACTGGTGAGGAACTGCATGCTCGCGGTCTGAGTAGTGCATATTTATCAGTGTATATCCATACCCAAGCCCCAGATGCATTATCACTTTGTGAAGTCAAGGTGCTACCAAGTAATGATGTCAAGTTTTGTTATTTTTCAGTACCAGTAACTATTCGTTACTTTAAGGAAAGTTATTGCTACTTTTTATTCGTTACTAGGTACTTGTTTATTTGAAATGGCCACCATATCATGCTGCAGGTATGGGTAAGCCAGTTTCAATCATTAAATAGAAGAAGTCGCCCTTAGTGTCCCATGCAGGAACTGTATGCAACAAGAAATCGCTCGTGAATCGCTCTTGATTGCGTTGGCCTAGTACGTGTATCAACACAATGATACCAATTTCGATTTTTTAATTAACCCTCTTCTACGTAGATCCGTAAATCCATTAAAACACTAAAGTAAATCTTTTCGATATTTGCTAAATTTATCTTATCCAATAAATTTTTCTTCAAAATAAAGAATAAAACGACAATGTGAAGGAAATAACTTTTATTAAATCGAAATTTTCTTCAACGAAAATCCCTCAAATTGATAAGAGTAAGAGTATTCCTTCTCGTTCTTGCTTTGGAGTGGCAGTATTATGCACAAGTGTATGTTTCCCTCCTGTGATGTAACGAAAGAGCAACTAAACGTTACTTTCGGTATTGGTATTTTTTTTTTGTATGTGGAACGAATACTGGAGTAACGAAACGTTTTGACAGTTCAGATACTTTTTCGTTACTTATGTAACGAATAAAAATCTCCGTCGGTACTCGTTACTTCGAATTTCGGCCGATAACGAGTACTCGTATAACGAATAGTTGCCTTTTTGACATCACTACTATCAAGTAGCGGGCACGGTCTTACTCTCTCTCTATCCTACATATTTACCCATCGATGTAGCCATTTATATTGTTCCTTTGGCACCTACTCCAATCCTGCGTTTATGGATAAAACTTCATGTCCAAGGGTTAATTATATTCTTTTGTTTTGTTTACAAAAATTCGACATTTATAGCACAACAGATTTGGATAAGTTGTCAGACTCTATTCATTCCTTGTATGCTAGAAAATCTTCTTATTTCAGGCAGTAACAACATTCATAACTATACCAGGCTTAAAAATTCCACCAATACAGATCAACATAGATTCACTGACCTCTTTACTAAATGGACTAGAGGAGTTGATAACCAAACCAACTCGATTATCTGAAATAGCAGACAATCCTTTAAACTTACTTCACATTTTGACAAATATTCTGTTTCCGTGGTATATGAATATCCAATTAGGAATACTAATTACTTTCTTATTCGGGAATTATTTTCAATTAGAAAAGTAAACACGTTAAAAGACACAGTCCCTAGAAGTATCATTTGATCCTACACATGAGTAGACTGTGGATCATTAAACCAGTTTTCCATAGCCTTTAATTGCAAATTGTATTTCGAACAAACTCACAATGATCGTCAATTTACTATTGAAATCGCTGATGCGTTTGACTGAGTTTGGCATGAATGTCTCCAGCTGAAGCTTAATGCCATAGAGTTTAATAATAATCTAATCACATATATTGAAATTTTTTTTGACTCGTATGGTGCGAGTTATCATCTAGCCATTTCCTCGTTCGTCATAGATTACGGCGTACCTCAAGGTTCAACTCCTTATAGAATTTTCTTTAACGATTTTTTGACGTCAACTTTTCATACAATCCTTTGCTTTGTAAACGAAAGTATTCTGGATAACATCTGCGAATTAGACTGCATTACTACGTCCCGGTGGTATCTAAGCGTGTGAAATTATTTGATCGGTTATTCTCAGATCTGAAATTAATGCTGGCATGGTGTAAGATAAATCGAGTAGAGTTCAACAACTTGAAAACAAAGGCCTTTCATTTTTCTCTTAAACTTGATGTTGAGCAACGGTTCCTAGTGTGGCCTTTCGTGATGCGCAACTTTGCATACTTCTCACTTCGTGGCATGTGTTACAGCATATATTGAACGTAGCATTTGACGCTCCGAAACTCATGGAGTGCTTCGAAAATGTAAAAATATTTCACTCTTACAGACCTAGCCAACATGTGTAAAACCTACATTAGACCTCAACTAGAATACAATTCGCATGGCTTTGGAATACATGGTCTCCAAACATGTTCCCATTGTCATATAATCTTCAACATTTCAAACTCATCGCCCTTCGGAACTTTAGGCTCTTCACTCCTTTTAATCCCGTATAACCTTTAATTTCATCTTTGTTCCCCATACTGACATGAAAAATTGCATTAAAGGGTGACCATCTAAATTGTTAAGAAATTACCGTCTCTTAACGAGTTTTCAAATTGATCAACTGCAGTACAACCGAAAAAAAAGAGACTAAAAAAAACAAACAACGGCGTATAGCCTAGTTCGTAGCGTGTTGGTCTACAATGCGAAGGTCGTGCGTTCAAATCCTGGTATACGTGTAATTCTATCACACTGCCTGCGTTGGTGTATCTGGGCAACATCACTCAGCAAAAATGAAAAGTCGTAGATAGAGGGTTGTGCGAAGGACTAACAGCCTTTCTACAATAATAAATAAAATGTTAAGAAACGTGAGGAAGCGAAGACCCAATTTGGGCTGTACTGCCATTGTGGAAAAAGACAAAGATCTTCAATATAACTGTATGACGATCGTTATCTATTTTGAGATAGCTTAAATTTCCATAAGTGGTGCAGTAGTTCTAAGGTCGCGTTCACACTGCCTGCATGAATTGCGTATCTTGTCGTACTTTCTGTGGATATGGGTCTTGCCTGATTTTCTATACTTCTCAAAAGTTCGAAACAGATATGCTTAGCAATTTGCCCAATATAGATACAAGTCAGAGTCCAATTATATGTACAATACAGCTTATGGATAATTCGAAATCAAAAATGTTGAGTTTGACTTTGGACACTTTTAGCCCAATAAAGTTGTATCAGATACTTTGCACTTTCAGTTTAATGACCTGATATGCCTCTACAGTGCAAGGTGTTGAGAGTCTGGCTCAATCGAAACAGCAAATCTATGTGAGTAAGCTCTGATGAATTTAATTGATAAGTGCATAAAAACATAACAGGACTACGATAGGGCGTAAAGCCCAATCGTGCTATACTCTAGATCAAAGAGAAATTTTTTGATTTATAGAAATTTTGTAGGGGAAGTGGTAAAGGGGTGATGACATTGAATTAATATTTTCACATCACGCTGCAGTTGCCATCAAAATGTTTTCTACAAAATTTAGAATTCAAAAATTTAGGTACTGAGAAAATTAGTGTATTGGATTTAGTGAAAATGTGCAGTTTGTATGGGAGGTGGTAGAAGGAGGGGCGATTTCTTAATGGATTTTTCAGAAATATTTATAAACATCATGCCTTTGATATGTTTTAAATTGTAGATCAGTAGCGTTCATACTTTTCAGGAAAATCGACTTTTGTAAAGCTGTGAAATTGAGTCACATTGTATGGGGGGGGTGGGGGGTTAGAAGTATTGAAGCTAATCGTCAAATTTTTTCAGTCTTACTAATAATTTTAAAAAAGATTAATGAACAATTTAAGCTCGATAAATTTTAGACGTACTGAGTAAATTTAGAGTATTTAGAGTATTTTATGAAAAAGTGCAGTTTGTATGGGAGGTGGTGGAAGGAACGGAGGGACTCGAATAATTTGTATACAGTAGATTGAAAGTCCTGGCAACAGCTTAAAGCCGATGCTCAGGATCGCGCCTTGTGGAAGAGAGTTGTTTCTGTCCTATGCCCCTATAGGGGGTCTTAACAGGAATTTGATTGATTGATTGAGATTGAAATTATCATAAAAGTAATATACTCAAAATTTGACATCTGTGAATTCTATGCTTTTCGAGCAAAACCATTTATTAAATTGTGAAATTGTGTCATTTTGTAAGGGAGGGGGTAGAAGGAGTGGAGTGATTTGGTCTACTTGACCGTATTTTTTTGTCAAAAATGACGTGTAGAAAATTTGAACTTTCTAGATCAACATGTTCTCAAGCTAGAGAGGACAAGGACGGACAGACGGACATCCGGTTTTGAGATTTTTGAGTGATTACATGATGTTCTGTATCATTCACTAATTTTCGCCGAGATTCGTTAGAGTTACAAACTTTTTGGCAAACTTATAGTACTCTCAAACTTCATCTAGCGCATGAAGATACTATAAATAAGTAAAAATACTGAGTGTAATGATAAAGTGCATAACTATTTGCGCAGCCTGCATTGCAACCATATCACACAACCATCATGTTCATAGAACACTTAATTAAGTATGTTTAACCACAAAAAATAATCTAAGAATATACCTAAACAGTTACAATCATCTTTATCCAAACAAAATCCATATCCGACCATCGATAATTTATATCCTTATCCATTATTCTTCGGTTTCATATACATTTGCCTCACCTTTCACTGGTCCATTTTATTCAGTAAAATCGAAACTTTTCTTTCCGTGTGTGTATCTAGATACCTATAATACCGAACATAAGAAAAAAAAAGATGGATCAACCCTATCAGAAAACTTTCCACCATTATTATTGGTCCAGAGAAAAAAGATTTTCATCTGTCCATTGCGCAACCCGAACCCTTTCATGAAAAGAAAATGAATGGTCAGTTGCTAAATTTCTCTTCATACCTTCCATACGTGTGGGATGACCAGCACGAAGGGTGAAAAGATGATAAACCCAAAGTGTTTCGATATGACACAATCTCTAGATAGGGGGTGAATCCTAGAGATTTGAAAGTAAAAAAAATAGGCGGAGTTCAACTTCAATAATAATTTTCTTTGGTATTTTCTTATTTAAAGATTTTCCGATATCCTGGATTTTCTCCTGCTTTTGGAGGTGGTGGTGAGTGATTGGATTTTTATTTCTTCCTTTTCAGTTAAACTTCACCTGTCCAACACGAACAAGTAAATACCGGAAGTGATTAATTTCCACTTGAATTAGCATACCGAAAAGCAATTAAATTTCTGAAATTACTTATTACACGCAAGACATGACTTTCCAGTGATCTAACGAGCCCATCAAAGGTCTAAATTTCGGAGGGTTGGAAATCGGGAAGGGACATATGAAAGTTGTATTTGATTTTGAAATTGTAAGAAGTTTCATCGCAGATAATTGATTACGAAACCGTAAAGAGAATGATATTAAGGGGTGGTGGTAGTATTGTGGTGAGGTGGACACGACTGTATCGGTCGAAGGGATGATAGAAGCAGCCTTTAGGCAACAGCATGCCAAAGGTAAATAGTAGACGCGCGTGTTAGCATTTAGGCGAAACAAATTGCCAGCCAACAATTAGTGGCACAAGTCAACCGCAGACACGAACCTTTGTTGCAATTTTTTCCGAGACGATTCTCCTGAACTGGCTGATGTGGTGAAGTGTGGTAGAGGGGGCGACAATATCGTGAAAACTCGAAATATTTGCGGAAAATTATGTTTTAAGTGCAATTTGGGAAAATATTTTACACTGCGATGACGACGGCCCTCGAGACGCCAACACCTTCAAAAGATAGAGATAAGATGGCAGAAGTTTTCAAATTACAAGAAGCACTTTGAATATTACAAGGTAAAGTTTTTCGAGTGGGTTTGTTGCTTGTGTGTTGCACTTTAATTGCTTTTCGCATTAATTTCATTTCATGCTTGAGGTACTTTACCCTACATGGTACAAATAAAATTTTCCTGTTTTAAAGGGGAATCATGTTTCAGCCGCTTTGTTTATATCCTTTATTCTGCAGTTATATCTGCAGTGTTATAATTAAAAAAAAAGAAAAGAAATAGAAGACTATTAATTGCGTTATCCTTTGTGAAGAAAATTAGTTTAAACGCAATTTGTTAAATGATTTTTAGTTCAAGACATTTGTGGGTTAATATATATTTTAAATTATAATCACATGATATCGAAACATTGATCAAAATTTTTCTAATCAAAATCTTGCGTAGACCTCACGAAGATGTTAAATTATCGTGAAAAAGTTTCTTCTATGTCGTTACCCAAAGTAAACTCCTTTTTGATAATGATCTGAATTTTTCCATTCCTTCTACCACCTTTCATTCAAATTGCTTGAAATACAAATTTAAACAAAGCCTATTTTAATTAAATCTATAAAAGCTATCGACTTGAAAATTGGAACAAATCATATAGCTAAGAATGTCGCATGGTAGAAGACGTTAGCGATTTGCACCAAATTTTCTATGATCGATACTTCACGTTAATAGACTTTGGGCAAATTATCATGTGCGCAAACTGTTACCAAATAAATTGTTCTCAAACTGCTAATTTTTATTAACCCCGGAACAGAACTCTACCGTATAAACCCCATAGGCAGCTTTAATGCATTTACTGATGCGTAGAACTCATCAGTGACAAGAACACGAGATATCCATTTCTAATAGAAGATAAACAGAGTCACCAACAATGCCCTGTGATAAACCACTCAATGTTTACACATATGTCATCTTTCAAATAATAAACACCGTGTGTCCTGGGATGTGCGATACCTATCTCTACGCATTATGCACCCCATTTGGTTGTCATAAATTGTCACTCGTTCTTTGCTTTATATTCTGATCCTTGTGTGACGAAATAGAAGGGATGATCCCTTTTCGACTATGACAAAGAGTTTTCTATAATATCAATCTAGTAGCGCGTTTAATAATTGACGCATACACACATATCACATTCGCAATGCATACATTGTGGGGCCAATATTGGAAAAAAGGAAGTAAAAATACACGAGCCATCATACATAGAAATAAATCTGATTGCTACAAGTATTAACATTGCCACCGATATATGCAAGTTATACGTGCATATGCGGTATCCTTTTCATCCCTTTCATGTTTTCCTCAATGCGCATCCCAGTATTTACCATAAATTCAATTTAAGTTACAATATGGACGTACAAACGGGCCTTTTATTTTTGTCCAGCGAGTGTGAAATTGTGCACTTGTCCTATCCTATCCTATCCAATGCTATTACAGATCCAATGCTTTCTTCCTGGCTGCTGATGATGATGATGACGTTGTGATGGTAGCTTGTGAAATATAGTACGGGTTTTGTGAGAAACAGCCAGGATAGATTTCCGTACATATATGCGGAATTTCGGGGGGGAACTAGGATATACCCCATCAGTTGTAAGTGATGAGCATGACGATGATGATGTGGAACGTGTTTAAGCCTAAACGTGTACACCCTGATCCTTGTGCACAATTTGATTGAATATTATATTGGAAGTATTCAAAGCTCCTACACATAGTACCTAACTACCCTGTGAATGATGCAGGGTGAGAACGAGAATTATATCTCGCAGAGAATGCAGAGGGCCATAATCCTTGCTTTGTTTGCTCGCTTCAATTTTACTCAAAAGCGATATAATTCGCACTTGGTGTACGGGGGCGCTTTGCGTTGCATAGATTTTCGAGATCCTCTGTTTTAGGATTTGCATTTGTGATTGAAGGATTTAATGATTAAATTCGAATTCAGTGGAACATTACATTTATCAATGAATATTGGAATCAAGTCCGTACATTTTCTGTTTCGTGATGTATTATAGATACAATAGTAGATAGTTTGGGGATTCCGATTGTTTGCTTCTCATCAATTAGAAACATATTGAATCACTTCTTCGTCTTGCGTTCGATAGGCAAACATTTAAAAACTCTTACGGATAATTTGGAAACAAATTGCAATATTCTAGATTATCTTTATCGTACTGAAAAATGCGATAATGATAGTAACCCGTTCTTGTACGTAGTGTAAACTTTGTGATTGTACCTATGTTAGGCTGAAAAACCGAAAATGGCAAAAATAAATAAAAAAACTACCAAAATGCCTTCTGAGCAATTTATGCTCACAATTCGAGGAATTAGTTGTAACCGTTTATTTATTAGCTAGGGTGTAGCCTTGTAGGTAGCGTGTTGGTCTTGTAATACGAAGGTCGTGAGTTCAAATCCCGGTCGGCGCAATAAATTATTATAATTAGCAACCGAACTAAAATTAAATATGCTGCGAGTTAAAGGCTCATTGGGTCCATAAACGATTTTATGATCTGGATATGCTAAAAAATCACAAATACGTAGAGGTCTTTCAGGAACATAAATGGAGATTTTATATCAGAGTTAATTCTATTACAAAGAATATTTTGCAAAAAACACTATTGATTGTTGTTTTCGAACATCTAGAAATTGCGGGTTGATTAACTTACAACGATTTTCATAGCATGGCATATCATTTGACCAATCCAGCTTTCTCAATTCAAAACGAGTGAATCTTCTCTAAACACCTTCAATTCGTCTACTATGAATGGCATATGATGAATTCCAAATACTTACTTACTTACTTACGATGGCGCTACAGCCGAAATCGGACTTTGGCCTCCTGAATGCTTTGCCTCCATCCATCTCGGTTCAGTGACCGCGTCCTCCAGTTTGAAAATCTTAGCAGTGATTTGCTGTCTGCGTCAATCGAATCCTCCCAGCGCTTTCGTGGTTTTCCGACCGGTCTTTGTCCGTTGACTTTCCCTTTTAGTGTGCGTTTGGGAATTCTTCCGTCATCCATCCGCTCCACATGACCAGCCCATTGTAATTTTTTAAATTTTATGAGGGTTGACACTTCTGGATTGTCGAAGATGGCATACAATTCTCTATTGTATCGTATTCTCCAGATCGAGTCTTCCCTCACAGGTCCGAGGATTCTTCTGAGGACCTTCCTTTCAAAGGCGTTAAGTCGTTTTTCGGACGCCTGAGTTAATGTCCACGTTTCGCTGCCATAGCATAGCACAGGTCTTATGATTGTTTTGTATAGCTTAAGTTTTGTTTTCCTGTGCACGTTCTTGTTTTTGATTATTGGAAGTACCGAATAATAAGTCTTGTTTGCCATCATTATCCTTCTTTTAATTTCGATGGGTTCGCTTCCATCCTTCGATAGATTTGCCCCTAGATATATGAAGTTGTCTACGTTTTCTAGGTTATAGTCTCCTACTGTAATATTTTGTCTGATTGGCGTCTTTTTCCTAGTTTGCGTCATAATTTTTGTTTTGTTTTCATTAATGCGTAGTCCAACTTCCCTTGCTACCGAGTCAAGGTTTACAAATACTTCCTTAGCACTCTCCAGAGATCTTGCAAGGATATCTATGTCGTCGGCATATGCTACGAGTTGTGTGGATTTGAAGCATAGTGTTCCCTTGGTGTCAACGGGAAGTTTCCGAACAACATATTCGAGTGTTAAGTTGAAAAGCATTGGTGCGAGGCCGTCACCTTGTTTAAGGCCGTTGTCTGTTTTAAAACTGGAAATCAGATCGTTTTCTACTCTGACTTGTGACAAAGACTCAGTCATTGTCATTCTTGTCAGTTGAACCAGTTTCGGTGGGACTCCAAACTCCAACATGATTTTATACAGTACGCGCCTGTCGATACTGTCGTATGCTTGTTTGAAGTCAACAAATATCTGGTGCACATCAATATTATATTCCCAGCACTTTTCCAGCACCTGTTTAACTGAGAATATCTGGTCCGTGGTTGAGCGTCCAGCTCTAAATCCGCCTTGGTATTCACCAATTACTTTATCAGCATAGGGCTTAATTCTCTTTTCTAGAATTTTCGTCAAAATCTTATAAGACGTACACAACAGAGATATTCCTCGGTAGTTTTCGCAGCAGAGTTTGTCACCTTTTTTATAAATTGGACATATGATGCTCTTGCGCCAATCTTCAGGAAGTATTTCCTGCGTCCATATGTCCGCGACTAATCTATGTAGGAGATGCGCTATGCAGGTGTCGCCGGCTTTCAGAAGTTCAGCTGGGATTTGATCAGTGCCCGGCGCTTTGTTGTTTGGGTGGTTCCTTAGGGCTGTTTTTACTTCTTCGAGTGTGGGAGGACTCAAAGCGGATCCTTCATCAGCTGTTACATCAGTTATACCTGCTATTGTATCTGCTGCTGCTGTTCGTGTAGGTGATGGGCTCGGGTTAAGAAGGTGTTCAAAATATTGTGCCCATCTTAGTTTTATATCTTCCGCGTTACTTATAATGTTCCCTTCCGCATCCTTGCATAGGGTCGTTTTCGGTTTGTAACCTTCTTTCATCCTTTTGACAAGGGAATACGCGGCTCTTGTGTTGTGTAATTTAAATTGTTCGTCCATGTTTTTAATTTCGTCATTATTGTACTTCCGTTTTTTTTGTCTGCATATTTTGTTTGCAAATCGTCTAAGATCCTTGTACTTGTCTTGTTTGGCTCGTGTCGGCCGTTCCGTTAATATTTTGTAAGCTTCATTTTTTCGTTCTAAGGCATCTTGGCATTCTTTGTCGAACCAATCATTTCTTTTGCGCCGGGGTTGTTGTCCTATCACCTCCTCTGCGACAGATGTAATGCCATCTTTGATTTTTTGCCACATTTCTTCTATTGGCATGCTGACAGTGGTATTCAGCATTGTCGCGAAGTGCCTCTCCAAGGCTAACGCATATTTCGCAACTATTTTCTCGTTTTTGAGTTTCCCTATGTCGAATTTAGGAACCGGTTGTATTTTTGAGTGTCCTCGGTTTGCGATTCGACATCGAAACTTGGTCTTTACCAAATAGTGGTCTGTGTCGCAATTAGCCCCTCGACATGTACGCACGTCGAGAATGCAGGAGGCCGTCCTTTTCTCTATTAGAACATGGTCTATTTGATTGAATGTTCTTCTGTCGGGTGAAGCCCACGTTCTCTTATGAATGTCACGATGCGGGAAGCATGTCGAGCTTACAATAAGGTTTTTGCTGCTGGCGAAATCAGTCAGCCTCTGGCCGTTGTCGTTACTAATATCATGGAGACTATGCCTTCCAATTGTCCCTATGTATGCTTCTTCTTTGCCCACTTTCGCGTTAAAGTCACCTAATACTATTTTAATATCATTCGACGGAAGGGAGTCGAATGTTGATTCTAAGGTGCTGTAGAAATCGTCTTTAACTTCGTCGTCTTTGTCTTCCGTTGGGGCGTGGACATTAATAAGCCAAACATTAAAAAAACTTGTTTTGATGCGGATTGCACTCAATCGTTCATTGACGGATTTGAAGTTGGTAACTTGGTGTTTAAACTTCTTGTCGACGATAACCGCAACTCCAAATTCCCGGCTTCCCGATGATTTCCCACTTTTGAAAATTGTGTGCGATCTTAAGTCATTAATCTCGTTACCTAATAATTTAGTTTCTTGGAGTGCAATTATGTTTATATTGTATTTGACTGCCTGTTCCAGAAGCTCTCTCACTGCTCCTGCTCTGTACAGGGATCGCACGTTCCAAGATCCGAAGGAATAGTCCATTTTTCGTTTGCGTTGTCGTTGCCGTTGAATCAATCCAGTCCGAGGCGTTGCTTCAGGTTTCGAAACGGGTGTGTTTTTTCCGAGGATGAGTTGTTAACACATCGCCCAACCCCCAACTTGGAGGGCCATATTATTATAGTGCTAGAATTTTTCTGTTTCATTAGCACTCGCGCCCATCAGTTCAGCAAGTCAAGTCCGGATGGACAAGACCAGGATCCGGTGGCTACCACGAGGAGGTATGATGAGCACAATTGATGTGTATATGACAGTTACAACACTGGGCGTCGCCTAATGACGCCGATCAGATGCCTACCCTGTCTATACCCATCCAACCACCGAATTCCAAATAACTGAACAATATTCCGGAAGGAGCCTTACAAGCGAGCAGAAGGGTGATTTCAAAGTATATGGATCTTGAAAATCAACTGAATTTCTCTTAACAAAACTCAAACGAGAATTAGCTGCGATTGATATGAGTGATAAAACTTAATTTATGGTCCAGTAATACACCTGGATCAATGGCTTCCTGGGATCGATGTTGTTTTGTATTATCTAGAAAATAGCAATTCAAAATGGTTGAGAGGCAACGATAAATGGACATTATTTTACATTTTGGAAAACTTAACTCTAAAAGATTAAATTTACACCAATCAACAAATGAATTAAACTCACTTTGAAATTTTTGGCAGATAAAAATCTTCAAATCGTCGGCATAGTCCAAACAAGAACAATAGTGAAAAATAGAGAAGACATATTATAATTTATGAACAAAAGTGGCCCTAAGTGGCTACCTTGAGGAACCCCTGAGTGGATACAGTGCCTTTTTCTTCTTCAAATTCCTGTTAAGACCCCCTATAGTGGCATAGGACAGAAACAACACTCTTCCACAAGACGCGATCCTGAGCATCGGCCTTAAGCTGTTGGTAAAGTAATATCATTGGTTTTATGAATACTTTCGCGGATTTTTTTCTTGTTTATTAATATACGGAGGTTTCACTTTCAGTGTTCGAGATTCTGTTCGATTTACTTAATGGATTCTCGAGAAGATTCACTTTTCAGGAATCTTTGCTTCGCGATTCGCTGGGCTTACATATCTGTCCGGTTGGGACTCCAATTTTTTCAAAAATTATTTATTTGTATGGGAGGGGGTAGAAGGAGTGTACGGATCAAAACAAATTTTTTTCGTGTTATTAATATTTCTATTTGTATATTTTGTACAAAATATCAAGTTGATACCTTTAACAATTTCGAAGAAAAATAATTTAATTTAAATTTCAAAATTTCGTGAAATTTGTATGGGAGGGGGTAGAAGGAGTGAGGTGAAGTTGATAATTTTTCTTAAAATAAATTGTAATTATAGTCAAATTAATTTTGACAAAATTTCGTCTTTTCAGCTTTACTAGTTTCAATAAAAATCGAAAATATGTATTTTTCAAAATTGTCCATTTGTATGGGAGGGGGTAGAAGGAGTAAAGGGATCGAGTCAATATTCCGTTATATTAATGATATTTATATCATAATAGTTTGACTTAAATTTCAAGTCGATAGCTTAAAAAGTTTCAAAGAAAAATCAATTTCTTAATATTTCGAAATTTCATGAAATTTGTATGGGAGGGGGTAGAAGGAGTGGGGGGATGTAGCCCATTCACAAATTTAAAGTTTATTTTTTGCTAAAAATGACACACAAACATTTTTAGCACTATAGCTCAAAGCTTTCGAGAGTTATGCTGTAGACAGACGGACAGACGGACAGACAGCAACTCGGAATCCAGGTTTTTGAGCGACAACAAATATTTCTGTACCCTTGGCGGCTCTGTGCGATCATTATTTCTTAGCGTTACAAACGGTAAGGCAAACACAATATACTCTCAGATTCCATCTAGAGTACACAAATTTAGAACAAATCTTCTAACTCTCAGTTTTTATCTAGAGTATAAAAAAAGACGTCATCGAGTTAACTACATTTTTGGATTCCTAGGACTTCAAATAGAGGAAATTCATCAAAAACAGAATGGTAAAAACTTACCGATTTCAATAGTTACTCTTAATAAGGGTAACTGATCTCGACCTTGACAACGAAAATCAAGTGAAGCAGCTAGATTGTTAGGCATATGTGGGGGTAAGAGATTAGAGATTTCGTCCGAACAATCGCCATTGTAGTAGCGATACAAAAGGGCTAGGGAGCTTACAGTTCGTCTATGCTCGAATGGATCGAGTGATGAAGTGATGTCAGAATCTCCTATAATTTTAATGGTCCGAGACTGGATACTATCCAGATAGGAGAGAGAAGTTTTTGCAGCTTCCGCCCAAAGGTGGGAGTTAAATTTAAGACGTAGTCTAATATAGGCCTTATAAATTGTCAGTAACCCAGAAGCGGTGAAGGAATTTTTACAACGTTTTAGGTAGCCTAAACAATTAGATATTTCCTTGGCGATGTTAAATATATGATCGCTACAAGATAATTTATCTGTGATTTGGATACCTAACATCTTAACACTTGAAGAGTTGATTCATGGCTGGCCTCCGAAGATAATTGGATCAAGGTTAGAGTCACGTTTGTGAGACACAAGACAGCACTGGGTTTTCGAAGCATTAAATTCATCTTGATCCTTATTGCCCCAACTAAGAATTTTAGCCAAGTCGTCATTCAATGATTGAACCATGTACCTACGTTGTTCTACTAAGCTCATCAGACTAAGGCCGCAGTGTTGAAATGATAGGAGAAGTCTAATGTGCTGTTATCAGCGAAGCTATGTACTGGATTGAAAATCGAAGATAGCAGGTCAGGTTATATTAAGGGTGAGAGAAATAACCGAGCCCTGAGGGACACCAACGTTAATTTTATAAGAAGGGCAAACCATACCATCCGAAACGACACGCATTGAACAATTGGCTATAAAGCTTTCAATTCAGGAAATAAGGTAATCGCTCAACCCAATAGCTTTAAGTTTGATTGTAACAGTCGATGTGCCATACTTTGTCAAAAGCCTTTGAAATATCGAGAGCGATAATACAAGATTCACCAAACTAGTGAACGCTCTTGTTCCAACGTTCAGTGAAAGTGATTAAAAGATCTCCTGTGGAACGTTTTTTGCGGAATCCATAATAACATCACTAATATCACTGATTTTGAGATAATCCATTACTCTATTGTTGATGAAGGTTTCCATGACCTTCGACAGAAATCAGATTATTGCTTTTGGGCGATTAGCAGGATTGATGCGATCTCCTTTTTTTTTGGGAGTGGCTGAACATTAGCAAGCTTCCCTGAAGATGGGACAGTGGAGTACGATAAGGAGAGAGGGTAAAGTTTGCATAGAAGTTTATTCAGAGAAGCGCAGAAATTTTTAAGGACAAGGGATTCCATATAGACTGGACTATTTGTTGGCATCTAGATTCTTAAGAACTCGGTATACGTCACGCGGACGAATGCTAATTTGTCCTTAGGAGGAATTTAGCGCAGAATACGTTGGAAGGCTAGAGTTCGTTGCTGGCAAAGGAGAGTTGGCAGCAAATTGAGCCGTTAAGATGTTTGTCTTTAGGTTAGAATCCATAATAACCTCATTGTTGTAGATTAAAGATGGAAGTGATGATGCAGAATTACCTTTGATGGAACGACCGACAGAAGTATGCTTGGCGTCGAGATGGAGACAGGGAAGCGGGCGAATAGTTCAACAAATCGGCCGGCTGGAGATGAGTTACGGGAGTGTCGAATCCATTTTATATTATGGACATTAAAATCGCCTGCTACTGCGATTTCGGATCGTCCAGTGAGCCCGTTTTATATCCATCCACTGTCGATGACTTTTCGCGTAGAATGGTGGTATACTCGCTTTATTTTTTGGGATCTGTTAGTTTATCCACATTAAGCCTGCGCTTCATTTGAAGAATTTGTGGCCATCAGATAGGTACTGTGCTCAATCTCAGGCGACCATCAAGTGATGATCGCTCCCCACGTCAGCTCCACGCTTCGCTCGCAAATTAAAAAGACATATTCTTCATTGGCGACTTATTGCCAAATAATCGATTTGGTTCTGAGTAACACTATCAGGGAAACCCAAGGTGTTTTATGGTGACTGTTGTGTGGAAAAAGGGTCCCTCCGATGACTATTTGCCGAGTACCACAAAACTCCACAAAATATTCGCCGTCTTCGGCTGTTTAAAAGGCCGTAATGCGTTGACCCAAGCATCACTATGCTTCTCCGTGACGTGTTCTAGTTCAGTATTGGAGAGAACCTGGGCGTTAATGACTTCTGAGATGATAATAATATCACGTCTTGTAACACGTTCGAAAGTGTCACTTAGTTGGTCATAAAACTTCCCTATGTCACCAAGTGTTGTGGCATTAGTTGGTGCATTGAATTGCAGAATTGGGACGTTTCTGCCATTTCTCCTGAGCCTGACAACGATTGTTTCCCAGTTGATGAAACTCTTTCTCGCTTTCGGTGTAAGGACGACCGCTACGCTGTTTTTGGTTTCACACACAGAACCAACGTTCAGGATGGTGTTTCCGCTCGGGATTCATTTTTCTCCTGTTTCTGTTCACCTGACCTTGCGCTAGCCCAAGATTTGGATGTAACAGTGCACCATTTTACAGTCGATCACTGATTGGTGGTGTATGGACCGAGTGACTTCAGCTCTTCCGCCGTCATTCAAAGTTCGAACCTTGCAGAAGTCGATCATAGTCTGTTTCCAAAAGCCAAAAATTGCTACTGTGGAATTGGTCCGTATCTAAGGCGCTGTACTCATTTCTCGTATCAGTTAAATTTTAAGATCAATTTTAAGCAGTGAGTGTCCATTTACCATTTTTAGTGCAAGCAGAACAGGCTATGGGAGTAGTCTACTGCACTTATACTACAGGGAAAATATTGAATTTAGTGCTCAGAAATTTTGAGCTTTAAATTTCGATATTACTTATATAATATTTTTTTAAATTTTGAAACCGTCCTTCTACCCCCTCCCATACAAACTGCACTACTTCACAAAACCAATTTTCTTTATACTTATCAGAGTTATGCAGCTCAAGATGAATGCGAATTATTTTGGTAACAATTGCACTGAAATGTGAAAAATAAGTTTTATGCCGCCACCTCTTCAGTCACTTGCCTGTCTGGCAGTTGACTGAAGAAGTGGCGCAAATTCATAACTTTCTAATTTGTTGTTTTTCTTGAAAAGTACAACGACTGCAGATCTGAAATTTAAATTTTATCATGCCTATCTTGACCTTAACTACCTCTGTAAAAATCGTTGAACTACCATCCCCTCAATTTTATTACTATAAAGTCGAAAGTTAAAGTTTACGAATACGCGTAGAAAGTGCAAAACAATAGTACCCAGTAGGTTATCGGTATGACAATCACCTCTTCGAAAGTAATTTAAACTTGCATTCCATCTAGAGTAGAGATGGGCGAAATAGTTTCTCTTTGCTGATCTAGTTCATTAGTTCTTATTCACTAAAACGACTAGTTCTTTGTGTTAGGTTTTTCAGTTCATTTAGTTTTTAGGAGATTGCATCTGCAAAATTCAGCTTTTTACAGATATCTTGGGTAAAAAAAGAAAGTAGAAGGGACTAGATCCAAGCAGCCGTTCCCGAGGTGTCTGGAAAAAATGCGAAATTCAGCTTTATGCAAGATATATCGAACCAAAAATTAGAAGAAATACATAAAAAAATTCACTCGACTTAATACGAGCAGTTGCTCTCGAAAACAAATCTGCAAACACGGTTTTTTCGTAGAATTTTCGAGTAAAAAAGGAATATGATGATTAAAAAACACCCGAATGAATTCACGATATCTGGAAAAAATTTTTAGTTAAGTTTTTCGCAGATACATCGAGTCAAAAACAGGAAGTAATACGAAATTTATGCTAAAAACTACAAAATAATTTTTTTGCAGATAGTCGAGTCAAACTCTAAATCTTATAAACTGAATTTTATAGAAATCTGGAGTCAAAAGGAGGAAAATTGGGAACCCTACTCAATTCAATCATCCATTCCCGGGATTTATACAAATGAGTAGACGAGAATCACAAAAAAAAGAAGAAAAAACTGAAAAGCTGAAAGTTTGTTTGTGACTTAATCATATCAGAAGCGTATTAAATTGAAAAAATGCCTGATTAGTTCAATCTACAAACAGTTCTGTAATCTGTCTTCAAACTAAATGCTTGCATTTCTTCGCGAAGTATGATCATGTTGAGCTCTTAGTTCATCCGTGAACTAAACATATACATTAGTGCACCAGTCTGATCAGTTTAGTTCCACAATATATCGTACGAACATTCATGGAAGATACAGTTCGTTCTCTGCGTAAGAGGTAAGATAGATCGTATTAATTGCTGTATGGAATGAATGCTGCTTTTGCGGATGAGTTGAACGATAAGGTTATGCTTTATGAGACTAATGAATTGTCAACCGAATAAATAGACTTTAGAATTTCACATTCAGCTCACTACCAGTTCATTTCCAACGAAATGTGAAAATTTTAGTGAATAATTCGTTTAGTTCAATGATGTGAATAGTGCAAATGAACTAGTTCGTTCGTGAACTACACATATCTAATCTAGAGTATCGCACGATTGGTGTTCTGTAATGTTTTTGATTCGTCAAATAATGCAATTTGTATGGGAGATAGGGAAAAGAGTGGAGATTTTTTAATAATTTCTGTATCATTATCGAAATAATATATTTCAAATTTCAGAGAAATAACTTTCCACTAAATTTTCGTCAGTTTGCGACAATGTGCCATTTCTTTTATATAGAGTTAAAAGAGGTGTAGGGATTTGTATTATTTACGAATTGAAATTTTTAAGCAAATTAACTAACTTGCTTTTCAACACATTCTTAAGCTAGCTATCGTACGAACAAACGGATGGATTTCCGGTTATAACTCTCTGAATGACGATATCAAGGACTATCTAGTCCATATTTTTTTACAAAAGTCTCTTATAGACCGAACTTATAATGTTGTGAGATTTGATCTTAGTATTAAAAGATAAAAAATAGCATTTAGGTAATTTAGTACTTAAATTAAGAAAAAAAATATAACAAGCGTAAAGCCCAATCGTGTGATACTCTAGATGAAAGAGAATTTTTTTCAGTTTAAGGAATTTTGCAGGGGAAGTGGTAGAGGGGGTGACGACATTGAACTAATTTTTTCACATGACGCTAAGGTTGCTATCAAAATGTTTTATACAAAATTTAGGATTCAAAAATTTAATAGGTACTGAGAAAATTAGTGTTTTGGATTTAGTGAAATTGTGCAGTTTGTATGGGAGGTGGTAGAAGGAGTGTGAATTTATTAATTATAATAATTGTAAGCAATTTTTGACATATTTTAAATTGCAGATCAGTAGCTTTCATACTTTTCAGGAAAATCGACTTTTTGTAAAGTTATTGAATTGTGTCAATTTCTATGGAAGGGGGTAGAAGGAGTGAAGCTAATCGCCTAATTTTTTTTAGTCTTGCTAATAATTCTAAATAATTATTTAGTGCATAATTTCAGCTCTATAAATTTCAGTACGTACTGAGTAAATTTATTTAGAGTGTTTCAAAAAAAAGTGCAATTTGTATGGCAGGGGGTGGAAGGAAGGGGAAGACTCAACTAATTTTTATATATTTTATAGCTTTCATGCTTTTTGAAAAAATCCGTTTATTGTCGAATTGCGAAATTGTGTCATTTTGTATGGGAGGGGGTAGAAGGGGTGAAACTAAATGTCTAATTTTTCTTGGTCTTACTAATAATTCTAAATAAATATTTAGTGCACAATTTCAGCACTCTAAATTTTATACGCACTGAGTAAATTGGCTTAGAGTATTTCATGAAAAAGTACAGTTTGTATGGGAGGTGGTAGAAGGAGGGGGAGGACACGCATAATTTTTACATGGTAGATTAAAACCATCATAAAAGTATTACATTCCAAATTTGGAATTTTTTTATACTTTTCGAGCGAATCCGTTTATTGTCAAATTGCGCAGTTGTGTCCTTTTGTATGGGAGGGGGTAGAAGGGGTGGAGCGATTTGGCCCGTTCACGAACTTTTTTGTCAAAAACGACGTGTACAAAATTTGAACTTTCTAGATCAACGCGTTCTCAAGCTAGAGAGGACACGGACGGACGGACATCCGGTTTTGAGATTTTTGAGTGATTATATGAACTTCTGTATCATTCATTTTTTTCTCCGAGCCTTATTTCTTAGCGTTACAAACTTTGTGGCAAACTTGTAATACTCTCAGATTTCATCTAGAGTAAAATAAATGGGATTAATTGGTTAAGCTTGTGTGTACCGTGATTTAAATCGCTTAAGAATAAAGTGGAGGTGACGTTTTCATAGACCGCATGTAAGATTCAAAACTAATTTATAGATATTTTATTTCATTTTATTATCTTAATCTATATTAACGGTTTAGTTAAGAGTGCTGATTAAGGCTGTGCGATAGAAAAACATTGCGTTCTGCTAAATAATTCAGTTTAAATATTGGTTTTATTAAAATGGTAATGGTATCGATTTGCTCACCACTATAAAACTTAAATTGAAATAGCCTTTCTAAATTATCGTACAAAACTAATAGATATTTTTTTCATAATTTGGTGCTTATGCATTAGTAGCAAAACAATTACAATCAGGGCTAGAAATATTAAAAACAAAGTTCATAAAATATTCCACGTCATCCTTAATATTAACGTTTTACCAACATAGCCCACATCAAACATGACACGAAAAATCAAAATAACTAAATAATGCATGGTTAGTGTTCGCGTGTACTTTGTTTGTATTTTTATTCAAATTAACTTTAACATAGCATATATTTAATTTTAATTTTTTTTCCGCTAAATCGAGTATTTTCTAGATTTTCATAGCTCCCGAATTTAAAAAAAATATAACATGAACTGAATTTGAAATTCAACAAAAATCAATCGCAATGAAATTGCTTGTTGCTTGAATTTATTTTTATTTTATTTTTCTCATAGGTGTAAAATTGTAGGCATATTTATTAGTGCAATCGATCGAGTATGTTGCATGAGAATCAGTTTGAATGAGTTGAAAAAAAAAAAGAAAATAAATAAAATGCACAATAAAATGGAATTAAATCAATTTATTGCAGAGTAACTTAGCACGAAAAAAGGAAAGGGGCGGCGGTCTGATTTAATACATACGAACAATTTATCAAATCGACATTACGAGCATTTTGTTTTTGTGAAATTCGTGACCGGAGGCTTCGCATGATTTTCGAATTTATTTCGGTTTTATTTTCTTTTATATTGGAATAATTTACCTTCGACTTTTCGACAATTTATGGAAACTTGTGGTCAGAAATTTTATAGATTCAATTTGATTGGCTGGTTAATGTGGTCATCGCTTTAGATTGTTGTTTTTTTTTTACGAAATTGTGTCCAGTGAACTTCTGAATTTTTATTCCAAATTTTTATACATACGTTAATTTACTTATTTGTTATTCATTACGACAATGAGCACGTAACATATATTCGAAAAAGCGAAAAGTTTTTGCCTTTTTTTATGTATATGAATCAGTTGAAGAAAGAACAATTATCAAATTTATTGATATTGTAATCATAATCAAAATTCAGAGGTGGTACTGTTTTCAAATTTCTCTTGAAAAGTAGGAGATTACTGTTTAATTTTTATTTAATTATTATATTATATATACCTAGTCCTGCCATAAGTTCTGTCACATAATTTCTCACATTGGCAACAACTTTATTTTATGAGTGACATTTCAATATCGGCCAGTTTTATAAACGTCATAATGTTGTTGACAGTTGATGGTCATTTAAAGTGTGTTCGTTAACGTGTGAAGATGGAATGGGGTGTAATAGAAAACCGAACTGCAGTGATTGCACTACATAAGTGTGGAAAATCCGCGAGTGAAATTTTCAAGTTGTTGTGCCCGTTAAAAATAACGCAAAGATTTGTGTATCGTGCGATCCAGAGATATAACGCGATCCAGACTATTGAAGATCGACCTCGTTCTGGACGTCCGCGTGATATACGTTCTTCTGCTGCCATCAAAGCGGTCGAGAGTCGAATTCGTCGAAATCCGCTTCGTAAACAACGAATCATGGCTCGAGAGATGAACATCTCCACCCGAAGTATGTCTCGCATCATAAAATCTGACCTCGGGATGAGTGCCTTTCGACGATCAACGGGACATTTGCTGACTGAGCAGTTGAAGCAAATTAGGAGCACCAGATCGAAAGAGCTCCTTCGGCGGTACGGCAACAACAAACATCGAGAAATTTTATTTACCGATGAAAAAATTTTTACGGTGGAGGAACATTTCAACCGCCAAAATGATAAGGTGTATGCCCACAGCTCCGTAGAAGCCCGAGAAGTTGCCACTAGGGTACAGCGAGGACATCATCCAGCATCAGTCATGGTATGGTGGGGTGTCAGCTACGAAGGGGTCACCGAGCTTCATTTTTGCGAAAAAGGCGTAAAAACTGCAGCGAAAAATTATCAAACGGACATCCTGGAGGGATGTGTGAAGCCGCTGAACTCTACGCTATTCAACAATCGACATTGGGTTTTCCAGCAAGATTCTGCGCCAGCCCACAAAGCTCGAACCACACAAGCGTGGTTGGAAACCAATATTCCACAGTTTATAAGGGCGACGGAATGGCCTTCTGGGAGCCCAGATTTGAATCCCCTGGACTACAAACTGTGGGCGGAGTTAGAGTCCATGGTGTGCACGAGACGACACCCAAATATCGAGAGCCTTAAGCGATCTTTGACAGAAGCAGTAGCTAATTTTCCGCTAGAAACAGTGCGTACTGCTATCGATGACTGGCCCAACAGATTAAAGAGCTGTGTTAAGGCTAAAGGCGGCCACTTTGAATAATTTGTTGCTTATTTTACTTCCATTAGTATGCCAAAATAAAATATATTTTCCTTTGTCAAAAACTCTTTTTCATTTATACAAAAATTGCCCATATACGTGTGACAGAACTTATGGCACGACTAGGTATATGCTATGGATACCATGCTTTTAATAAATAGCCTGTCCACTAAAAAAGAAATCCATTAATCAATCTGTGTTTCTCCACCCAAAACCAATACCATCTAGAATCGAAAAAAAAGAAAAGATTTTCATTACTAATTAAGTAATTATGTTTCCATGTAGCAGCGTCAATCATAATGACATCCAATCTAACAGACCGGAAACTAATTGCTTTGGGGACTTTCTGGCATATTCCCGAAAACGAACACAACACTTCTCTAAGCTCTCTTCTGCATCCTTCGGCCCCGTTCCCAAATGGGATTTCGTCGTTCACATAATCAAGATTGCGAAGAAATTTATGTTAAAAGGACATAAGGAGCAGAGCGAAAAAAAAAACAAAAAACAAAACAAAGATGATGTAAGAAAAGAAAAGTTATACACAATGACAGAGAAAAATATTCGATTCTAGGTATAACGAAACCATCCACCGTCACTGCCCAGCCCATGTTTCGGTTTTCATAATTAAAAATGCACCCCAAGACAGTTTCTAATTAGACAACGACGCCATTTCGAAAACTTTGTGCGCCTGTGTCCTTCCATTTTGCGTTGGCATATTTTCTTTTTCGAGATCTCCAAAAAAATATTGAACTCGATTATGCCTCCCATTAATAAATGAGACAAAATGTAGATTTATACCGACTTCGTATATCCCCGCACAAGTTCTATTGTCCTTTTTTGGGGGGCTCTGCTTTTGGTTATTCTTGTAGTTATGTTTGTAGGAAAGTCATCTTAGCTTAGCTTGCTTATTCCTTTCGAGGGACATATGCCAGTCCAGGGACAAATGTGAAATTGAGATGATGAAGAACTACTTTGAGCGGTTTAATGGAAATGTTTAAGAACCGACTGGTGTAAGTTAAGAAGGGTTTATGGGTGTCTGAAAATCCTTTTTCTGGTGGTTGATTTCGGGAATCACAAGTAAAGGGTTAAATTTCGAGATGGTAGCAATCAGCGGTTGTATTTAAGATCAGTTGAAAGTAACGAAATGGTACACTCGTTAAATATTAAAGGGTAAATTGTATCAGTATGATGGAAATCTTTTTGATGTCTTCTAGAAGGTTTTCATATTTAGTTGAGATGAATTTATTTATGTTTTGGGAATTCTAATGGGAAAAAATAAAAATCTGCAGGTTTTATGATTCCAATCTCTTACAAAATTGCAGTCCTAAAAAAGACCATAGTAATTCAAGTTTAATAAATATCCAACGGCAATTAATTAGCATCAAATTTATCGTATTTCTGAACAAATTTTTCAGGCTTTTTAGCGTTTTAAGCAAAAAAGTTTTGGCTTGAGTATAGTATGTAACAGTTGTGTGGATCAAAACCATGTGAAAACTTTATTTTGTTCAAAGGTGATTTTTATAATTGCATAAATGTAATGTAATAATAGTAGTACCAAAGTTTATTCAATTTTGTTTTAGTACTAAATGTAATTCACAATTGATTGTACAACTTTAATTTATGAAACTTGGAGTCGCCACGGTACTCTCCCTTATTGAAAAGATGATACGATTTTTTAAATTTAAGTTATATAAGCAAAAGAAAAGAATTCCGGAAATGATAAAGGTCTCAGCAGAAGCCGAAACGTCACGAATAATAAAGCGTAACCGTGTAGAATCCGGAAATCTTTTCTTTCAATTCAAAATGCGCTGTGAAAACATTCATTAAACCATAAGCATAATTTAATTGATGAAATTTAAGTTGTAATTTAAATGAAATCTTTTAGTTTCAAATCGCATTTGCGATTACTAGGTAAATAGTTCTTTAAAAATAATTTCTTTAATGATGTACATGCTATGTGTAAATGAGGAGTATCTCCCATGTCCTTTTCATATTAATATTGAGGGACTGGAAGTAGAAAAGATCGTGTGTAGTTTGAATAAAAATATTAATAAGTCAAAGTAATATTGTTATAGATCCACGCAATATTGATCTTTCCACTCGAATATGCCAGAATTTTGTAGAACAGTCCCCCAATATGTAAAAAGCCATAATCAAAGATCTAGAACCTTCCAGTATAGTTGAGACACACACCCGACGAATACACCATGGAAGGTTCGAGAATTGGGAAAATGGTATAAAAGTACGAAGCTTTCAGACGGCAGGCAGTGATTCAGCGACATCTATGGAAGACGCGAACCGGTGCAAGAACGCGATAGAACAATATCGGTGGTAGTGCCATATAGTGCGAATTAAGTTAAAGTGCGAATAAATAAATTATCACTTATTTTTAAACGAATTGAGTTTTACTTGAAATCCCGGGGAACCCCTAGCTCGCAACAATATCATCAATTATATTATTAATGAAGAGGATTATTAATAAAGAATATTGTTACAAAAGCAAATTGCATTGCTATGAAAAATGTTTTTCGACCCAAGCGGTGAGTGGATGTTAATAATTTTTTAATTGATTGCTTGAATCACTTTCAAAACTTTATGTTCGTAGCTTTTAATTTGTTAGTTATTATTTGATTTATTGAAATTGGTCGAAATCATACTTTTGTGTGGCAAGAAAAATTTCAAAACTCGTTATTCAACTTTGTTTTAAATATTTTTAGAAGTGTTTTTTACAAAATTTCAAGTTGATAGCTTTTAATGATTTGATGGTAATTGATTTCTTAAAAGTGGTCGATAAAAAACTTTTGTATGGGATGGTGTAGAAAATTTTAAGCTATTTGAAACTCTTAAGCATTTTTTTTAATGAATTTGACAATTTTCCAAGGTTGTAGGTGAAAAGTTAAATCAAAAATTTTGAGTTTTTGTATTTTTTCAATACAAATGAAACACCTCGTGCAAGTTAGGCCCCCCTTCCGTATATAACAGTTCTGGTTGAAATTATCATTTTTCTTTATGAAAAACAAACAGATGTATGCACCTACCAAATTTAAACTTTATATCTTTTACCAGAGCCCTAAAAAATTAGTCAAAATTACACATTACACAACATTTTGGTCCACCACATCCCCCCCCTTGCACCCCCAATTTAAAACTTTTGCCAAAATTATACAGTGGTATACATTCGTATGAGCGCACTACATTTTATTGAAGTATTTCTTTAAAAAAAAACTGATATATAGAGATATATTACATTTTCCTTGGTAAGAAATGATTTGAATTCATTTTTGGCAAAAAATTTTTTTGTGAATTTAAAAAAACAAAATTCTAATTAATGTTTAGACATTCGTATGAACACACTTGTCTTTATAAGTAAAAAAATAAATAAGTTCATATTTTTGGAACTTTTTTTATTAAATACTTTGTATGGCCTCCTTTATTTTGAATGACACTAAAAATTCGGCTGGGCATTGAATTTGTTAGATTATTTAGACAATCCAGGCTAATTTCGAACCATCACGTTCGAATGGCTGCTTTTAAGGCATTTACGCAATCAAACTGATGGACATTTGCATACACTTTGCTAGCGAGAATCCGTCGAAGGTTCTCAATTGGATTACAGTCAGGACTACAAGCGGACCAGTCAAGTGTGCGAATAGTTTTACCCGAAAGCCAATCCTTGGTTTGCCTCGAAACATGAATGGGTGCATGGATATACCTTGGTCACCTCAATCTACGAAAAAGAAAAAATTCGTAGAAAGAGGGTTGTGCGAAGCGCTAACAACCCTTTCACAATAAGTAATGAAAAATGTTAAGGAACCTGAATATCAGGAGGACAAGGTCCGATTTGAGCTGTAGCGCCATTGTAGAAGAATGAATGGATGCATTATCCTGCTAGAAAACTACATCTTCCTCGTCGCAACTATCCAGATGACTGATCAGAACGTCTTCCAAGAGATCTATGTACATCTGGGAGTTCATTCTAGTAGCTATGAAACAGATTGGAAGCTTTTCTTTGCATGAGAATGCACCCCAAACCATAACGCTTCAACCGCCGAGATTACGCTTTGATCTGACCACGTTGTGTTTTTTTTAAATTATGCCAGTAGCAGCTGTAGCAGTTTGGGCCATCCAAATTGAATTTTTTTCATCAGAAAAAATTACTTTTTCCCATTTAGATGACCAAGACATGTACTTTTTGGCGAATTGTAGTCTCTTCTCTCGGTGAACGGCAGTTAATCGGGTCTTTCTTTTAATTTTCGTCCATGCTATATTTGGCGAAGCCCTTAAAACACGCGCAATGTAACGAGGTGTTACATTAAGCAGTAATTAGTCCTTAATTTGTTTTGCAGATAGCCGATTTGTTGATGCCTCATGTCGAATTTTGCCTTTGTCACGAAAGGATAATTTTGTATTGCTCTTTGTTGGAGCTTTAACGCCATAGCCATTGCCTTTTTTTAAGAAATTCTTGATCGCACATTCAGATCGACCAACTTTAGTAGCGATTTGCCTATTGGAGAAGTCTTTTTCTTTCAATAAATTGATGGCAACCTGCTCCGCCTCATTTAAGCGCTTCCCAGAAGGCATTGCAGCAAAAACAACGCTCATACTAAATAATATTGCAAAATATATTCTGCACAAACCTTCAATGAAAATTCTTTAATGCTATTTAAAACAAAATTTGCAAAAAACTTTAAATTTTGCGTTCAAAACTCAATTCCTCGATGTGCTCATACGAATGTCGCACCTCAAACTGAGCTCCATTCACATTTTTCGCTTTTTTTTCAGAGTAGTACCGTTAGTGTCATCAGTTTTACTGTCGTGTGTTACTCATCCATAGCAATTGCAAAAATAGGGAGAAAAAGTTTTTCTTAGAAATATTTTACAGTGGGGAACACAATATATGATACACTTTCAGATGCGCGCATTTGAATGTCTACCATTGTATGATATAGAGCTCTACAATCTAGCACGATTTCAAATTAATACCTGCATTGAATTTTGAGATATAACGGTTTGAACTTGTAATGCTCCCCATTTCCCCACCACTGTAGTGTCCAAATGTTAGTTTTTTTTCATATTCCGTTAGTATAGTTTTATGACGTAAGAGATAGTCGAGATATTAATTTTTATGGGTTTTTCCTTGCACCCGTCCTTATCATACCCCTTTAAATTATTGGCCACCCACAAAGTTGATTATGGTGGATCTGTATACGACCTAATTTGTCCTAAATTATATTTTTTATGAAAAGTAATTTTAATTTCATTTAAAAAAAATTCGATGGACGAATGGCTTTTAGTGCCCTTCCCTTCCCCTTTTCGGACCAGTTTTTTTCCCACAAATTCATCTACATGTTTATCGAATTTCAGCTTTCTAGCTAGAACCATGGTTGAGATATTCGAATTCTTATTTTTCAGTTTTAGCGCTCAGAAATAGCTTAGTTCGATGAATCTGGAAATAGCATCGGTGAATCTTGAAATAGCTTTGATGATTCTTGAACTATCTTCAATGAATCCTGGTATACAGCATGTTCATGGTGTTCATTTTGTTCGTCAGTGCATCGGTAAATTGTGAAATATATTCAATGAATTTAGAAATATTGCGTGTTCCTGTTGTTCGTCTTGTTCATCGAAGTAACCATTTTGCACAATTCTCTATTGTATCGTGTCCTCCAGATCGAGTCTTTTCTCACAGGTCCGAAGATTCTTCTGAGGACATTTTTTTCAAAGGCGTTAAGTATTTTTTCGGACGCCTGAGTTAAAGTCCACGTTTCGTTGCCATAGCATAGCACAGTTCTAATTTATATAGCTTAAGTTTTGTTTTCCTGTGCACGTTCTTGTTTTAATTATTGGAAGTACCGAACAATACGTCTTGTTTGCCATTATTATCCTTCTTTTGATTTCGATGGGTTCGCTTCCATTCTTCGATAGGTTTGCCCCAAGGTATATAAAGTTGTCTACGTTTTCTAGGTTATAGTCTCCTACTGTAATATTTTGTCTGATTGTCTTTTTCCTAGTTTGCGTCATAATTTTTTGTTTTGTTGTCATTAATACTTAGCCCAACTTCCCTTGCTACCGAGTCACGGTTTACAAATACCTCCTTAGCACTTTCCAGAGATCTTGCAAGGATATGTATATCGTCGGTATATGCTACGAGTTGTGTAGATTTGAAGTGTTTCCTTGGTGTCAACGGGAAGCTTTCGAATAACATACTCCAATGTCAAGTTGAAAAGCATTGATGCCAGGCTGTCACCTTGCTTAGGGCTGTTGTCTGTTTTAAAACTGGAAGTCAGATCGTTTTCTACTCTGACTCGTGACAAAGACTCAGTCACTGTCATTCTTGTAAGCCGACCAGTTTCGGTGGGACTCCAAACTCCAATGTGATTTTATACAGTACGCGCCTGTCAATACTGTCGTATGCTTGCTTGAAGTCAACGAATATCTGGGGCACATCAATATTTTATCCCCAGAACTTTTCCAGCACCTGTTTAACTGAGAATATCTGGTCCGTGGATGATCGTCCAGCTCCAAATTTGCCTTGGTATTCACCAATTAAATTGTCAGCATAGGGCTTAATTCTCTTTTCGTCAAAATCTTATAAGACGTACACATCAGAGATATTCCTCGGTAGTTTTCGCAGCAGAGTTTGTCACCTTTTTTTATAAATTGGACATATAATGATGTTGCGCCAATCTTCTGGGAGTGATTCCTGCGTCCATATGTCCGTGACTAATCTATGTACATTGTGACAAGCACGTATGAGGTGTCGAGTTCTCTGGTTCTCCCTAACACTGGGATGATGATTTTCGAGCACCATTTCCTTCACTTTTTGAATGTTTTCTTCAGTTGAAGAGGTCGGAGGTCGACCAGAACAAGGCATGCCTTCAAGGATCTCTCGTCCCTAAAGGTATTGAAGTACTCCAAAGCTCGTGTTTTTCATGGTACTGAATCACCGTAAGCCTTTTCCATCATTCGCAACGATTCCGTTGGTTGAAAACACAAAATTTGAGATAAACTCTTTGTTTCATTTTTTTATCCATTGTAAAAATCGCCGTGGACTACTGAGGTGTACCCATTCAACCAGCTGCTGTAAATAAACTGATTAACAGACCGAGCTGATTTTCATGACAATAATTAAGGACATTAGCTAGGGTATAGCCTAGTAGGTAGTGTGTTGGTCTTATAATGCGAAGGTCGTGAGTTCAAATCCCGGTCGGCGCAATATATAATTCCGGCACATTGCCTGCTTGGATATACCTTGGTCACCTCAATCTAAGAAAATGAAAAATTCGTAGATAGAGGGTTGTGCGAAGGGCTAACAACCCTTCCACAATAAGTAATGAAAAATGTTAAGGAACTTGAATATCAGGAGGCCAAGGTCCGATTTGGCTGTAGCGCCATTGTAGTAGAATTAAGGGCAGTCCTACCTGGCTTTGGTATTTTCTAATTTTGATCCCAATGTAGGGCTTCACCTTTGTCAAACTATGAAAGAGCGCCTCTAGTGTCCCATGGAATAGCTGGAGTTATAACAAGCGAACTATTTAATTGTTCGAATCTCTAATCAATCAAATTCCTTTTAAGAGCTCCTATAGAGGCAAAGTACAGAAACAACTCTTTTCCATAAGGCGCGATCTTGAGCATCGGCCTTTAGCTGTTGCCAGGACTTGTTTATTCCTCTAGCCTCCTCGCTTCCATGTGCTACATTGTCGACTAACCCGACGTTTTCTGCGAGGTTTATAACCCAGAGCCTGTTTGGCGATGTATCGCTTTGGTTTCCTTAAAGTGTGACCGATCCATTGCAACTTCCGCCTTTGAATCTCAATGCCTGTTTCATTCTGGCTAGTTGTACTCCAAAGTTCGCCGTTGGAGAATATCCCTAAAATGCGTCGGATGCATTGGTTCACGAAAGTTTACAGTTTCTTAGTAAGTCAAACGGTCACTTTTCACGTAGTACAACCAACATCGGATTTGACGCATGCGTCAAATACTCCCAGTTTCGTGCGAACGGAGACCTCTCTTAATCTCCAGAAAGGGGAAACGATACCAAGGGCCTGATGAGCTTTATTTATACGAGCCTCAATATCCTTCTCGGTTCCGCCGTCGATGCTGACAATGTGAGTGTTCAGTTGCCATTTTTAGGGCAAGCAGGACTGGCAGTGGGTGAATTCTATTGCCCCTATCCCACAGGTGGATAGTCAGCTCAGGTCCATAGAGTTGCTATTCTCCAAAAATAGTTGCATAAATTGGTAAAACCTCATCCTACAACTACCCCCCTGTGGGGGAATCTCTTACAAATTACCATAATTTTCATAAACAATAATTCCAGTCTATTTATCAAATAGCAATGGTATTCCATTCATCGAAATCAGAAAACGGGGATCATCTAAATTCTAAGGTATGTGGGATGATAATCAAACAAAATCCGGCTGCATACTTCTTCCATTTTTCGCCGTGCATAAATTTCATGTCCATATCCTAGTCCCAATGTTGAGCATAAATTTTATGTTTGCTCCAAGGTTCACACACAACCGCAGGTGGAAATTGCAGAGTGCATGTGATATGCCAGCATAAAATGATTATTCTCCCCTTCGCTTGGCGGAGAATTTAATGAATTTCGAAAGTTGCTTGCAACATTGAAACCACGCCTTTTCGGTAATTCGTCTCTCAGAAATAACTTGCATGCAAGCAATTTCCCCGCTTTCGTATTCGAATTTCTCATAATTCCAATTCGAAATCTTATGAGATTTCTTTCAAAAGAATAGGATTTGCGATTCGGTGATAAGAAGAGTGCGGCTTATAAGAATATGGAGGGCATTATTTTTGTGTAGTTAGTTGAGAGTATTTAATGTTGCGGAAGGACTAGATAACTTAATATAAATAAATAGTTATATTTGGATTTTCAAGTTTAAGTTAGATTTAAGTGGAATTTTTTCTGGGGACAATGTCATGAAGGATTTTTTTTAGGTAGATAAATTTCATGCTTATAATAATAAATCGGACAATTTGAAATTTGATACGTTACTATGATTGATACCGAGGGTGGACAAACTTTAAAGGCAAGAAATCTTCAAATTGCTTTAAATAACATCTGCGGTAAACTAGATTTGGATTTCAAGAAAATATTCTGAGTTGATCTACATAAATTGCGTACATAAATTTTTTAGAAGTTTATCTTAACTTCCAATAATAGCGGTAATTACTAAAAAAAATCAAATTATTTTTCTCCTCATGACATTTTTTAGGACACAAATAGAAGCCAATAGTTGGGCATAGATATTCGAATAAGTCACACGAGTAAGCTTACCTTGTCTTACTCGAAGTATTCTCATATAAATGGATATCAATTATTCTGATATATTGATACTTTTTGAGTTGAGTCACAAACCATTAATGCACTTTTATCTGCTACCATCAAGTGCATTTTAAGGCCACAGATTTTGCTTGATTTTTTCATTCCTTAGGTTTTTCTTGCACACAAAAATTCATTTGAGATTTTGTACTTGACTTGAAAATTACGAGGATATCAGGATGTTACGTTGTGCCCATTTTTCACCAGATTCCTCCGAGTATCTCCAAATTATATCGTCATAAGGAGCTGCTCGAAGATTTTACTCGTACATGGCTAGCTATTGGTCAGCTAATATTACACAATATTTTGAAAAGTTATCAAATAAATATAGGGTTATTCTATAAGAGGTGTTATTTTGAATAGCCCGCTATTTCGGTAGATGTCACTTTTGAAGCTGTTATTTTTTGACATTTGACAAGTAGAAACTACGCCATTAATAAAAATGGAACGATACACGCTTCAACAACGCATTGAAATTATTAAAATTCACTATAAAAATGGTGAAAATTTGGCAGAGACGGTTCGTATAGTTCTCCTCCTGTTTCACATATCCGCGTTCTGAAGTTCAGAAATTATTTAAGTTTTTTATTATCGAAATTTTAAGTGGTGATGTGGGATGATAAAGTCATGAGGGAAAAGGGGTATGGGAAGGGGTGGCGGAGGTGAGTGGATAAAGTCGAAAACACTTGCTAATATATAAATATCTCGAATGTGAATGCTAATTGAAAGCTGAAAATCGGCATTCCCATATCGACGGCCTATATTGAATAAGCCGAATCAACTAAGTTTCAAATTTTGCGGAATTGCGAAAGAATAGTGCATGCTTTCTTAAAGACGCAGCATATTAGGATTTTGAGTCGGTCTAACTATTATTTCAATCGATTTAATATACGGAAATAACATGAAAAAAATATTCAAATTTTGGTGTTAAACGTTGTTGTTTTCATTTAATTTTTATTTTTTCTAAAATACCTAGTAAAGTTTTACATTATTTTTCGATTTTTTTCGTGATGCAAAGTAATTTTTTATAACAAGAAGTGCCAACGCGATAAACGGAAAAAATGTGTAAGCACGGTCTAAAGATATTTAGTTACATAGGTAGTTAAGCCCAGTTCAGGAATTCCTAGCGCCCATTTTTCTAAGAGTACTCCCTTTCAATTTTTTTTGTAACACGTACTGGAATGTGTAACATGTTTGGCAATTTTTTTGCAAGGGAAGGGGCGGAGGGGAGGTGAGGAGCAAAGCTAATAGAATGATCGAATTTTAGGACCTTCATCAGTGGCGGCTCGTGATATAGTGTGCTGGTGAGGCATTTAACAAAGAAGCTCACAACTTAGTCAATAGGCTTTGGAGAACGGTTGGTTGTGATTTTCAAAAAATAGCTTTGATATAGTTCTGGAATTCTTATTAGACATATAGAAACACCACTCCAAAGCCCGAGATTTGTTCACTTTTTGGATATTTGTCTATCTCTGAATTTAAGGCAGAATCAGTTGCAAATTTTAGCCATAAATATTAAAGAGAATAACCTGAAAACAACTGTTGCAGTTAAAATTATCGTTAAGTTATTAAAACAGTATAATGGTAATCACATCAAAAAAGGATAAATTTTA
The DNA here is from genome assembly GCA_963669355.1 of Chorisops tibialis. Taxonomy (NCBI): domain Eukaryota; kingdom Metazoa; phylum Arthropoda; class Insecta; order Diptera; family Stratiomyidae; genus Chorisops; species Chorisops tibialis. The sequence continues at coordinate 294,792,869 of OY770262.1, forward strand.
AATACTGAAATCCAAAAGTTGCTATTGTCATAATATTGTATATTGTGCTATATATATTTGCTCCAATCTCTCTTAATCTACTTTACCCAATTGTAATTCATGTAAAGCATTTAATAAAAATTGGCAATTATATTTTTTTATTGTGCGAAATAGTTTCTCTATAATGAAATAAGTCTTAGATTTTCTTATAACGAAGAGGTTTGATGCAAACTTGATCGAGCCTCAGCCTCAAAAGCTTTGTGTTGTGAGAGAGAAGAAAGTTCCAGCATACAAAACCAAAAAAATATGGCCAATGAAAAATTCAGTGCGAACGAAAAAATACAAATACTACACTGCTATGAAAAATTTAGGACACAGCTGATACCATTTTTTTACATAAACATACATATATTGAAGAATATATTTTAATATTCGTACGTATAATAGTTTTGGCGAGGCTGTGCCCCATCTGCCTCATCGGACGAGCCGCCACTGACCTGCATTCTTAAGCACATTTAATAAACAAGTGAAACATAGGACCATATCTTGTTCGCTGAACGTGAACGTACCGACAGAAGCCACGAGTTCACGGCTGTCTTTAGCAGTCAGGGATTGTTTATGACGACAATCATTAACGCCTGCATCCTCCAAGCTTAACGCTAGTCATTGACCAACGTATCTCGGCAGATGATACCAGACTATGCTTCTTTGTGTGTTCCGCAATCACACTGGTAAGAGCAAGGCCTATCTAATACCTTTCCCAATCTTTGGATCATGGGATCCGGTTGAAACGCAACTCCACGCCGAGCACAAGGTTTGCACTGAGCATTCCATGTTTACTGTACAAGTACAGCAAAGGAGGAGATGCTCTACCCGCGATGTAGGTGATAAACCACAGCCACTACGTGTACCCCGAAGGGACCTCATCCATGGCTGTATAGGTTTGCCCATACCTTATCGAATCGATCAGTCTCAAATCAATCATGCTTTTCGTATAATCACTCGATGTTCGATTCATACCGTCTGTGCTGCGTAAGATTTTGCTCTCCTATGTTCTACTATGACACCGTGGGGGCTTGGATTCGAAGTGTCATCTCGAACATAGGATCGCTACTTTCTTACGCAAAATACCATGTACTACCAGTAATACAATGCCAGTTCAGCTTTACAATGTCAGTTCTGCTTTATATTGCTTCAATTAGCTTTCGTAAGGTTGCTACGACGGCCGTCTCGGCTAAACCGAGCCCCTGCCCCTCACACACCACATTCAGCCTAATATCCACTTTTAAGGATCAATTTTTACTTCCTTTGGGCGGTTACGTGGTCCACCTATGACTTCTCGCCTCCCTCAGTCCGCTACTACTTTCACTCATATACCAACATACATCCATTGCCTTCCTTACTTCTTGCTTCATTTTTCACAATATTTAGCGGGGCTACTCTCGTCTTCACCTAGCTTAAGTCTGCTACTAAAATCCACCATCAACATCCAATTCAACTTCCAACTTTCAACTATTTACATCTTATATTCTTTAATTGCTTCAATTTTCGCATCCTTGCGTTAGTTACTAGGCCGTGCCGGCTATACCGGACACCTGCTTTTCGCCTACTTCATTCAGCTACTACTATCCGCTGCTTTAGATGTTTAGATCTTATATTCTTTTATTCATTTATTCATTCAGGGCTGTCAACACAACCTCCCGTAGTACCAAGTTTAAAGTCCTTGGTGAGGACCTTTGTGAAGCAGGCTTCACTTCGGTCTTAGTTCACACATAACTTTGATACCGATCGAACAGCTCGGGTTCATGGAGTTGCCACGTTCCAAAAGAAGTTATTGGAATCGCCGTAGCTTTCTGGACCAGCACTTACTTCTCTGTGATAGATAGGTTTCGAAGCTGACTGACTGTTCAACTTTATCCCCCCACCTAAATGGGTTTCGGAGCTGACGGTCTGTTCAACTTGATTCCAACCTATCTGTGTAGGTTTCCGAGGCGATGGTAATATAGTATAATAAATTGGGTTAAATCAATTCAATATACCCACCATTCGACTTACTCCCCCCTACTTGCATCTACTTTCGCTGCTTAGAATACACCGTACAACTACTAGTTTCAGTATTAGTTCAAGAAATAAAAATCTAATTTTCCTTCATTGCCTCTTATCCTTAGAGCAACATATAAAACTCCGATTAAATATTTAACCATCAGGTTAGAGGTCCGCTTACAACACCGATAGCTTGATGTCTTCACTCAGTTAATACATCCTGATTCAACCAGATTTTCATCAAATCCTCTGTTCCTCAGTTCATCAGTTCCTAAGCCGACACAATACGTTCAACTTTATCCCCCCAACCAAATGGGTTTCGGAGCTGACGTTAGATATGCAACCTTGTCCCTCATCGATGGTTTGCGGAGCCGGTGTAATATATTGCAATAAGTACTGAACTCAAGGCAACTACCACCGACGGACTCCCCCCATCTGTAGACCTTTTAGCGTTACCCAGCTTGCACCACGAGGGGGTAGGTCTAACTCGCAAGCCAAACAAGTGAAAAAATAGCGTTTGTGAAAAGTGTGATCCTTTTTATAGGACACCATGCTGGGCTTAGGGGTCACTGTTTAATACTGTAACTTGCGCTCGCCGCGTATTGGCCGGGGGTCTCTTTCTCTTCTATATGCGACTAAAAACAATGAGAAAAAAAGTGGAAGCATTTTAATGCGACGTATCTCCCCTTCCCATTGAAGTTGAACTTGCGCTCGTCGCTCGAGAAAATTTTGCATTTATATGCCGGCGGTCTTGTATGTAGGTTTTTAAAATTGCATCTTTTTCCCTGTGGAATGCTTTCAACTTTCGTTAGTAAGGAAAAGTGTGAGAAAAAAAGTTGTTCTGATCACGTAAATGCTGTAAACAGTGGTAGACGAAAATAATGCGCGCTTTCTTTTAAAGAATTTTTTTAATAAATTTTCATATTCGAGCTTTTTTTTGAACTGATTAAAGGGCAAAGCATTGCTTACCTTGCATCAATGGACGCCACGCCACTGATCTCCACTATCTCTTGAGCTATGTAATTGAAACTTGCACCATATATTAAGCTATGCTAGCGAAATATGAATAAATATAATATTTGGACATGGAAGTAGTCTCTCCACTACTACTCTCTTTCAGAAATGCAACACTTTACAACATTTTAAACCGTCACATCCTCGAAAACGATTACAGATATTAAATTTAAATTTTGCCGGATTGCAGAGTTATTTGATCTATAATTGTGGTAAAAATGTTGAGTTTAAGGATGGAAAAGGAGAGAGATGGTAAGTCAAAATATCGGAAGCTTTGAGTAATTTACTCAGGGCTCTGGTAAAAGATAAAAAGTTCAAATTTTGCAAGTAGATACATAAATTTGATATTCTTAACGAAAAATCAATAATTTGGACCAGAACTGTTGTTCACCGATGCGATCTCTAACCTGCACGTGGTGTTTCATGTGTATTGACAAATAAAAGAACAACTCAAAATTTTTGGTTGAAATTTTAAGCTACAAACTTTTCAAGTGTTGAACAACCTGTTTGCCTTATAAACTTTTCTTATTAGGGTTCCCCAAATGTTTTCTATTCGATTAAGTTCTGGCGAGTATAACGTGACTTGCACGCTATGGTCCTGCAACCAGGAATAAGTGGCACGGCTCACATATATTTTGGCGTTGTCCTGATGAAAAACCCAATACTCAGTGCCTCTTGTTTTCATAAATGGCAACAAATTCATGCGCAGCACCGTTACGTATTCCGATGAATTCATTCAATTTCTGGAAACCGCCAGTTACAACATTCCATCTGCACAAAAAGATTCCCAAACTATTAAACTGCCTCCACCGAAATTACGTGGGGTCCTTTGGCAAATACTTAGTTTCTTGTCCAAACTTACTTCACGAGTAGTATTGGATGGTGTTACTTCTTCCTCCTTCTCAATCAATTCCGGTGTCCCTCAGGATTCTGTCTTATCGCCCATTCTGGTTTTAGTATTTATTGACCTTTTGTCTTCTACTCTCATTCCAATCCAAAGTTTTGCGGAATTTGACTCTGCTGCGAAATTAAACAAGCATCCTATTGATTCCAGTCACAGGGAGTAATTTCATTCGCTGAACTCAGATCTAGATTTAATCTTGGAATGGGGCATGTTCCTGCGTTGTCTTCTAATGTAGCCTTTAATGGCGTACATCTTTGCTCTTCCGAAGATTTTATACTCTTAGGCGTAAAGCTCAACAACCATCTCGATTGGAGTTAACACATCTTTGAAGTTATCCTTGATGATTTCAAACGCCTAGATATTCATCGTAAATGCAAGAAAAACCTTACGCATCACGACTTAGTTTAATATCTACAAGGTCTAAATTCGACCTTGCTTAGAGTACAACTTGCATCTGTGGGATGGAAAACACACCTTTCGCTGCTCGATTAAATCCAAAAATTTTTGTTCCGACTTATTGGAGATGGAAAGATTATGGCTTCTATTGACTCCATCGAGCATCGCTGAAATTTCGGAGTAGCATAACAAATGCAGTTAGGAACTATGAGCACTTTTTCCTCCATTTCACTCTTTCCACGACATACTTGCCAATCGGAACATGCGCACGGGTATACTGCCAAACTTTTATCTTCCCGTACAGTGAAATCTAGGCAGTTATTCATTTCCGAACATTCAGACTCTGGAAAGCATTTCCGGCTAACGTTTTTCCAAACGGGTGTAACCTCCAGTCCTTCAAGAATAATGTTCACTTCTGTCTCTCTCCACCCGAATTTCCATAATACCCCAAATTTTAATCTAATTCCTTTACTTGCTTAACTGTGCAATGCATTAAAGGGTGACCTCCTAAGTTACACTCGGTGCCTTAAAAAAAAAAAAACATAGAAATATGACCACTTTTTACTTATTTCCGGTCCCTTCAACACCCCCTGAGTTGAAAAATTCAACGTAAAATCTGTGAAATTTAATGAAAGAAGCCGCTGTGTTTATATGAGGGCTTTCGCATATACGACATTCTTTGTGATGAATTTCTCATTGGGTTTATTTATATGTAAATAGCTTCAAATCTTCTTGTGCTTGGACTCATGACATGGCGGCATAGAGTCGTCCATTTGAAAATACATTGCTATTTTAGGAAAATTCAAATGTGCTTGCTAAAAAAATTATTAAAAAGAAAGTTGCATCGGCTGAAAATCGAGCCCGAGCCCCTGCGTAGCAAGCGAGCATTCCACCACTGAGCCATGGATGCTGATGAACTTGTTTCGCAAAAATTTAGCCATAATTTTTGGATCTACTTTAATTAGAATCAAATGAATTTAGACATCAAGTCGTTAGTTTCGAACACAAAAAAAAATAATTGAAACTATGATCTAATTACTTTTACGTTAGTCAATATGTAGCCAACTTCAAATACTAACTTTTTCAAATATATGCACAGTTTTTGCTTATTATTATGATAAATATTCATTTTTTTTACTTTTTGAAGCTGAAATTTCTAAACATGTGATAAAACTTTTCCTTTTGAGCTTTTTAATCGCTTCTGTTCATTTCATCTACAATTTCTTTATAACTCGTAAGAATTTTCGAATTTACCCAATTTTTTTTTTAATTTTTTGGAATCTATTGATCTGAAATTTTGGAAATATCATCAGAGCTGGTCCTACCGAGATGCAAATGGAGTCGATTTGCCAGGCGCCATGTTTTAGAGGTGGCATCATCAATAGATCGAAAAGATGAACTCTTTCTCTCTCATGAACATCAAGCTTGCTCCTTTAGCCAAATTTCAGAAAATTGAAATATTGAATGACAACAGATTTGTCAGAAATATGCCAACAAAAGCATTTTGAAATTGTTTTCCGATTTCTTGCTGCTGATTTTTTGGACAAAATTTTCGCAAATATTTGTGGAGAGTCAACGTGCTTTTTGTTTAACAATTCTGTGACGATTTTTCATATTCTAACTTTTTAACTTTTGTTTACATTTGATAATCCTTGCAATGAACTAAGTGCTCATCGAATGTTCCTTGTCCGTAATTGCTAAGCACTTAAGTAACTATGTACTTAAATTTTTTGAGTAATAATTTAATTAATATTGAGCTAATCCAATTGTGTTTTATGTTGTACTTTTAAAAGATTTAATTGTTTTAGTTTAAACTGTAACCAATATTGCATTTAAGCTGCAACATTAATCACGACTAGTATCTGTGGTCTGTGGTCGAAATACGACCAATAGTGTGTGCAAAATAATGAAATTAACACTATCAATATGAATTCGCCTAATATTAGGCATTCTTTAATTAGACATTTTTCCATTTCCACGGTTCTTTGGATCTACCGGTACTCGTTCGATCACCGAAGTCAAGCAGCAAAAAATACTTCTAGTACTCAAATGGGATCCTGCTTGTATGTTCTCACTTTATTTTACCTGTTTTAATGGCAACACACACAAATGATTTTTGGTTTTTGCACATTTATGGCACAGTACGTTTTTAATGATATAAGTTTCATTCCCCTTTTCCCTTTCTTTTATCTACTATATGAAAAATCTGGTGCATCAAAGCGAATTCGAGAAATATATCTTTAAAATGTATTATTGCAACATATGATTATTTAAGCAAGTTTTCGGGTTTTTATGGCGCGAAGGCAGCATTATAGGGGGTGGGATGATGTTAATAATTTTTTAATTGATTGCTTCAAAATTCGCTATTTAAAAGAATAATCGTTTTTTCGTAAACGCACTACATGGAAAACCAATGATCCAAAATAAACAAATTAAATATCATTGAAAAAGTATTTTCGTCAAGGTGTGCCATTTCTGTGTTTCAGATCTCCACCTATTCCGGTTCCCGATTTCCACTAAAATACGGCAACATGATGAAAGACAAGATGAAAGGAAAATTGATAACTAATTCAAAATTCATCCAAGAGCATAAAACGATAAGGCAGCTGAGGGACTGCACTCTTCCTGTATGCAATATGTTCAAACTTAATCTATGATAATTATAATATTGCAGAATTGGTCGCTGAATGAAACGAAAAAGTTACTCTTCTGCAGAAAAATTAAATCTTTTCGCATAATTAGGTCTTACGTCTTATAAAACTTCGTTGACGATAAGAAATATTGGAGCATTGAGGCAACCGATATCATTTCGCCAATCTAAGAGGAACGCATTGATATTTCACATCAAAGGTAATCGAAGCTAATTAAACAAACATGAAAATCTAATCTTATCGGCTCGAAATAATAACATAAAACATTCCTTAAGATGATAATTTAAAGATCAATCGGTGAATGCTTCAGTCCGGCTCGTATCGGTTCCACAATAATTATATTTATTAAATTCTTTTCCGTTATTCATCTCCTCCACTTCTGTGGTCTGCGATGTACCTGCCATTAATTAGTCACTTGATTTATGAATTTTGTGATACCTTACCGTTGCCCTTATATGTGATTTTTTATATGGTTAATACCGCGCGCACTATCCGCACACAAGAAGGAGCCCGCCAAACAGAGCAATCAGGCAGACAGAAGGCCGGCAAAGTATAAAACAAGTATCCTGTAAATGAGCCACGCGGGTATGGGGAGTGTATGTGCGCGCTCTGAGCAAACTTGCAAGAAGATTAAACCCAAAGTAGTTAGCTCGTACCTTTAAGCTCGCGGTATAGTGTAAATCTGCGCGCGCAAGGCATTCATCTTACTGCTGGAAAATATGATAACTTCCATTTATTTTATACGGATACAGGTTGGTTCTTCAGGTACGTACGACTTGTATTGCCATTCGCCCGCTATCACATCTCTTCGCGGCATTCAAGCCCTTCTCGCCCCTTTCGGAAACAGGTTGACGCGCGGTACATACAAAGTGTTTTCACAATTTTCAAAATGAAAATATGCAAAAATTATAAAGTGTGTTGCTTAAGCGCATATCGACAATATAAATATATTTCAAGCAAACTTAACACAGTCTATCTTGGCTTGAAGAAAAAACGAACGAAAAAAAAACCAAAAATTAAAACAAGAACAACAAAAACAACCGATAAGACACGTTTGAAGATTTTAAAAAGCAGTTTTCAGTTATTAATATGAGAAATAAAAACGATCTTATCGCGACCACGAGACGTAGCCTTATTTATTGCCACCTGAACGATATACACACTCTCATGGCTGTCCTCCATATCGAAGCGCACTTATTAATTCTGAGAAATCCGCGTATGTTCTGATTTACATAGTTTTGAAACGCAATCAATTGGATTGAAGTTTTCGTCTTGGTCGAAGACTTGTATTTCGTATATAAGTAAGTGCAGAAAAAAAGGACATCTGTATGAATAAAGCAACGACCACACACGCGATATTCAGTAGCGATTTTTCGAATGACTTGATAAAAAAAAAAGTCAAGAATTGCTGTCGTCATAATTCAAACAATCGCCATCTCGTCGTCCTCAAATTGATTGAACATTCACAGAATTTTGACCACTCGCACAAATTGATATCTCCTTCGATTCTGCAAACGATCTTCGCCGGATCCAACATAAAAAACTGCTGCCAACAAAAATGAGAAAGAGAATTCAGCTTAAAAATTACATCGGAACATCGATTGTCCGATTGGCAATAGCATGAGACCTTAGAAATTTATTTATTGGTTGAAAACTCAATTTTAATGAAGGTCCTTCGTTCGTGTCCTCCAATTCCTCCTCCTCCTCCGCTTCATCTTCGATCACTACAAAAACGAACGAAGATGACAAAACACTTGGCTCCACTTAGGTCACAAGTTGCCACTGGCTTACCACAAGGATCGATTCACGGGCCCACATTGTTTCTCTTCTGTTCGCAGCTCGCATTTTGCCCAATTTAAATAAGATTCCAAAATTCTAAATCACTAACTGACAGATTTTTAGAAAATGATTGCATGTTTTGAGAAGCGTCTGTGCGGATAAAAATAAAGAAAATATCATCATCATCGTTGTGAACCATGCAAAAGAAGATTTCGGACAAAATCACGACGATGAAATTATGTAGATTTTTCGGAGTATTTTCGTGGACGATTGCTTAAAACGTAAAGAAAGGTCCTCATTAGGAATGATCTGCATACGTGCATATGTTGGAAAAACAACGCCAACTACAACAACTCTGATCGGGGAAAGAAATAAAGTCTATGACATTCCGTTTTCGATTTTATTTGACTTATGGGGCTTTGCATGGTTGAAGGACAGACAAAACGCAAACCGGACAGAAACGGACAATTTAAAATTGACTAACGAAGGCGACTGGCTGTCTGATAAGATCTTGGCGACGACTTTTTGGTGCCGGTGTGACCTGCGTTTGCATTTATTTTTGGCAGTTTAATTTGAATATATTTCGTTTTGGCTTAAAATAATTAGTAATTATGCAAGTTTATCGTGTATAGTTTGTACAATTATTATTTTTGTAAAATGAATATAATAGATATGCTAAAGCATACTGCAAAGTATTTTTGAAAATTTTAACTTCCCAAATCCAACTAATACAATAAAACCAGAAACTATCAAAGCCAATTAAAGTAATGTTTTTCTGTTATATAATTGGCCTGAATTATGATAGTTATTAACTCACAGTCTTTTAAAAAATTCCTTTCATTTACAATTACTTAATTATTTATGGTAATTAAATAAATCTTAATAGCAACTGCAGATTTCATAAAGATATATAAATGGTAATCAAATCTATCAAAGTGCCTATTCATAAATTCCAAGATTTTTTTTCTTCTTTTAAGTATTGATATTAAAAACCAAGACAGGTATTTAATAATTTCATAATAATTGATAAAAGCATGCACGATTAATAAAAAGATACATGCAACGACTTTCTAGCGAAAACCGCCATAAGAAATTGTGTATAAGCACGACACTTCGACACATGAGCTCCGTTTATTTATGGATAAGGAACTAATGCCCGGTGTGTCTTATAAAGTTGCTCATATCAGAAGATAGAAAAGTTCTTCGACTCGGTTACGGGTATCTTGCATGTAGCGCATTTATTGCCATTAATTAATAGCTAATTAAGTGCAGTTACCTGTGTCAATGGAAATCGAATAGAGAATTTATGAAGCAAACACTTCAATAAGAGGGGACAAAAAAAAGGTAAGCATGTAATATTGAATTATGATAAACAGAGATATGTATACATACCATTGCATATGCTGTGATTTTATTAATCGTTATGTAAAATTTGCACGGTTTATTTAAGCTCCAGAATAATAAATTTCAAAAGTTTTATAAACTTCATTAGTTGTTGCCTTGTATTAAAAAAAATTATGTAATATTTCATTTCAATAGTGGTATGGAATACAGCGGAGGAGAGAAATGGTGGGAGAAAAGAATACCTGCAATTATTATGATCATTGTGCCTTATTTAATATTCGTGACTAAGGAAGTTTATGAATTTAAGAAAATATTCGCAGAGGAGGTGGTGGGCTTTCACAATAATATACGAAAATATTGGGAGTACAAATTGAAAACCGAAATCGAGCCTTTATTGTGCAAAAATTGTTAAATATTTATTATTCAAAGAAATGCCAATCGATAGCCACAACTTTTTCTCATCTTTTTGGCAGCATACGGATTCTGCGTCGAAAAAGCTGCTCTTCTTTTGAGCCGATTTTTGGTTTCTTCGTAAGAATGGAAGTGCTGCTCAGCCAGGCTATGCGTCATCGATCGGAATAGGTGGTAGTTAGAAGGGGCGATGTCTGGAGAATACAGCCAGTGGGGTAAGATGTCTCATTTCAGTCTTTTCAGGTAGGTTTTCACAAACTGAGCAACATGTGGCCGAGCATTGTCGTGCAGCAAAATCACTTTATAGTATCTCTTTTGGCACTGTGGCCGTTTCTCCTTCAATGCTCGACTCAAATGCATCAATTGTAGTCGATAGTGGTCTCTCGTGGTGGTTTCATTAGGTTGCAACAGAACATGATACACCATAAATATTTTCTCTCTTCCCCCGCTATGCAGGTCGTCGACGAAAAAATGACCGCTCCTGAAGCGTTGATATCACTCACGAAGTGGCGTGGCGTGACTTTATAGCTAGAGGAAGCAATTATTTTGCGCCAAGCTACAAGCGCTACGACAATATGCATGACTCCACAAGTTTACATCATTATTTCAAACACTTCTACTCATCGGAGGGGGGTGCGGTTTTCAGCAATCAATTTAAAATCCACTCTACATTATTAATCGGAAATAAAAAAAATTGATTTTTTTCAATTCTTAAGGTAGTGCTTCCGTGAAACCGATACTTTTCACTCAAAGCACGACAAATATGGGCAATATTGCCAGATCCCCTCTATTTTCTAAACTGAGTAAAGGGCAAAACGCAAGGGAAGGATTGCTTCCTTTGCATCAATGGACGCTCACGATCTTTCACTAATAGCACCCTCAGTTTCAACAATCATTCGACCGCATATGACGCTTATTTGGTTCAAACTTCGACATATTCGCGCTCAAAAAAGTATATGACGCCGATAAAACTTCGCAAATGTAATGATGAGGAGCTGTTGGCAGATGCTTAAGTTTACCATGTGACGTTTCTGATCCGCCATTGTTGATCAGAATTTACTGCTGGCGCTGGAAACGGCGAGTTTCAATTTGTTCTCCTGATAGTAAGGAACCGTAACATTAGGCAACTGTGGTCGGATTTGGGCGACATTGAAGAAGAAAAAGAAAAGAATAAAAATAAATTTTGAAATTTGTATGAGAGGTGATAAAGATGGTGAGTGGATTTGGATAACTTTTTAATTCTCTCTATTCTACAATGGCACTACAGCCCGAATCGGGCCTTGGCCTCCCGACCTTCAGGTTCCTTAAAATATTACATTATTTATTGTGGAAGGGTTGTTAGACCTTCGTACAACCCTTCAGATTTCTGAAATTATGCGTCGACCGGGATTTGAGCTCACGACCTTCGCATTGAAGACCAACACGCTCCCCACTAGGCTACATCCTAGCTCACCCTAAGTTTTTAATTGTTGATTGATTTTGAAGTCTTGATGAGAGTTATATATTTAGGTTGAAAGCAAAGAAAAGTTTTTAAAATTCCCAAATATGATCAGTTTGTATGAGAGGTGGTAGAGGAAAAATTAATTATGATTCCAATTGATGTGAGAACATTTCAGACAAGGTCACATTCTTAAGGTTCTTATGATTTTTATGGGAGGTGGTAAAAGGAGTACTTCAATAGCACTACAGCCCAAATCGGGATTTGCCTTCTGACCTTCCTTATCATTTATTTATTATTGTGAAAGAGTTGTTAGTCCTTCGTACAAAACTCTACCTACGAATACTCATTTTCGTACATTGACCTGGCAAGGAAATACTGACGAAAGTAGTGTGCTCAAATTATACGTAGAAGGAATTGCCCAATCGTTATTTTGTAATTATATTAATATGTATACTTTAAATTTCTTTTAGTCCTTTGAACGTTCTTAGATAACCAGATTTCCAAAGCTTTTGGAACAAAAAATTGGTTCCAAATTTTTGTTTACAGGCAGATAGATGGGGCTCATTGGCCAAATGCAAATTTTACACTGACCTTACTTATTGAACTGTCCTTCAGATACGTGTGTGAATTTCGCAATGATCGCTGCGTCGAACTGAACTTATAAAGAAATATAACAGAATTATAATTGCTCGTAAAACTCCATCATTCGATACTCTAGATGAAATGGGAGACAGTTAAATTTAATGTTATTTCGAATTGTAAATAGTGATTTTTGTGCGGGGGGTTGTAGGATGAGGTTTTACCAATGCCTGCAACTATCTTTGGACACTAGCGACTCCACGGATCTAAGCTAACCATTCCCCTGTGGGATGGGGGCAGTAGAATTCACCCACAGCCAGTCCTACTTGCTCTACAAATCGCAAATGGACACTCACTGGATCATGGACTCAAATCCTAACTGATACGAGAAACGGATACAGTGCCTCGGATACGGACGGATTCTACGGTAACGACTTTAGGCATTCGAAAACGGACTATGATTGACTTCTGGAACGTTCCAGCATTGAATGACGGGGACAGGACTGGGGTCACTCGGTCCTTACTCTGCCAATCAGTGATCGACCGTAAAATGGAGCACTATAACATCCAAATCTTGGGCTTAAGCGAGGTCAGGTGGACAGCATCAGGAGAAGAACGAACCCCGAGCGGAAACACCATTCTGTGCATTGGTTCTGAGAATGAAGCCAAAAAGGCGTGGCGGTCGTACACCGAGAGCGAGAAACAGTCTCATCCGCTGGGAACTAATCTCGGATAGTATTGTTGTCGTTAGGCTCAGGAACAGTGTGAGAAACGTCACAATTCTACAAGGCTACGCACCAAATAATACCACAACACCTGGTGACAAAGAGGACTTTTATAGCCGACTGCCGTGTTCCAAGAGGTGATATTATTATTATTTCGGGAGATATGAACGCCCAAGTTGGCTCTGACAACACTGGACGAGTCACGACCTTGGATTAAGAGACCCGAAAACGGCGAATTACTTGTCAAGTTTTGTAGTACTCGGCAAATGGTCATCGGAGGGACTCATCTTCCACACAGGAGTCACCATAAAACATCTCGGGTTTCCCCTAATGGTGTTACTCGGAACCAGATCGATCATTTGGCTATTAGTCGCCGATGGAAAAGAAGTCTCATCGATGTGTGAGCGAAGCGTGGAGCTGACGTGGGGAGCGATCACCACTTGATGGTTGCCTGCTTGAGATTGTGCATACCAGCAATCTGACGACCACAAATTCTTGAAATGAAGCGCAAGCTTAATGTAGATAGACTCAGAGACCGCAACAAAAAGCGCGAGTAGACCACCATTCTACGCGAAAAGCCATCCACATTGGGCGAATATGAAATGCGCACACTGGACGCCAGTTGGGAGGCAATCAGAAACACTTTTCTAACTAGTGCTGAATAATCTGCGGGATATGTGCAAAGCGGTGAGAAACCCTGGATATCGCAAGACACATAGGATAGGGTTGGCGACCAAAGAAACGTAGAAGCAGTGGGGTGAAATTATGATTTTTCCACAATTAATCGAAAATGTAAAAAGTGGCAAAAATTTGTCAGTTTATCGTTGATAGTTTCAATGAAAATCAAAAAAATGCATTTAACTAATTAGACTAAACTGTCGAAAAATTTAGCTTTAATCGAAATATACCTACTACCCCCTCCTATACAAATATACAATTTTGATAAATGCATTATATAGAATTTTATTGAAACTGAAAATAGTTCAAACTTGAAATTCTGCAAGAATTTGTCTCTTAATAATTTCAATAAATGCTAAAAAAATATCAAGTTCGCTACTCTCCTTCTGCTTCCTTCCATCCAATTAATATAGAAATGTGGATGAAAGGGAGTAGAAATTCAAGAAAAGTATTTCTCCTTCGAACGTATGAGAGCTATCGACTTTGAAATTGTAACAACGCATGGTGATTAGCTAAGCAGTTTCAAAATCATCTAAAAAGTGAATGCTATTTTTCAGCCACCTCCCATGCAATTGCCATAATTTCAAAAAAACTAATTCAAATTTCTTTGAAAATTGTGAAAGCTTTATACCTACTTTAAATTCACCACGAAATATTTTGCATACCACAGTCAGTGTCATATCAATCAATCAAATTCCTGTTAAGGCCCTCTATAGGGGCATAGGACAGAAATAACTCTCTTCCACAATGCGCGATCCTGAGCATCGGCCCTAAGCCAGTTTCAGTGCAATCTAATATAATCTATATATTGAAACATTAGCTTGGCATCGTCGGTAATGCAGAAATTCATGTTTTATATTGTTGCGAGCTAGGTTCGCCGGGATTTCAAGTAAAACTATAATTCGTTTAAAAAAATAAGTGATAATTTATTTATTCGCACTTTAATTCAATTTCCCGCTTAATTCGCACTATATGGCAATACCGCCGCGTACTTTTCTATCGCTTTCACTGGTTCGCGTTTCCGTAATAAAAATTACTGAAAGAATCAATCTGTCGCTGAAAGCTTTCGTGCTTTTATACTCTTCCCATACTCATGAGTGTTCTCGAAGCTTCCTTCGGTGTGTATGTGTGAACTAGATCTTTAATTGTGGCTTTCTACATAGTGGAGTATACTGTTCTACATAATTCTTGTCTATTCGAGAAAGATCGAGCGGCGGGGCTGCCAGGTCTGCATATAACAATATCAAGGGATACTCTTTTCATAATAGTTATCCAGCTCCTTCTTATGACGTCGTCATACTTTAAAATCGAAAATAAGAAGAGGGAGCTACTATGTGATAGATTATTGTACTTCTACAACGCTTCAACTTACGAATATGAAATTTCGGTAAAATCTTCCGAACAAAAGTAGTTAATGTTTTTTTCTCGAAACTCGACCACCATCAATATAAATTATGCCTTAGATGGTTCGTCGGTATTTGCATGTGTCCTTAGAGCTCTATTGAAAGTTGAACACTCATAGCCAAAACTGAAAATAAAAGTTAGTTCCAATTATGAAATATTTTTAATAATTTTCGATGTCACGTCATCAAGCCGATTGAGCTTTTACTTATTTATTTTCTTCATGAGCTTAAAATTTTGAGAAGTTCTTTGGATAATTCCATTCCCCAATTTTCATGGTTCCAGAAAATAATTCGAAACTCGTTGTGCACATTGAACTTGAGGATCGACCATAATTTTACATTGATATAAAATACGCCAACAATTTTGGTTCTTTCTTCACACCGTTTTGGAAAATTGGGCACATCAGTTAAAAATCGTGCGCTATGGTTAATGATTAGAATATCCGCCAAAGTATTTTAAGCACCATGACTTAAAATGTGCAGAGGTAATCGGTTTGTGCGTTCTCTTGTGCAGACAGCTCAATACATTTTAATGCTACTTCTGAAAATCAAAAATTTTAATTGCAAGCATATTCATCCAAAAATAATTTTGACACAAACAAATACCGATTGGTCGATGATCCATTCAATCTCCTCCAGATGATCGCATGCTCGTAAATCCTACACAAATCGCACGCGAGTTGTTTCTTTCAGTATGACATACTCGTATTATAAAGCAATGCAACTGTCACATTTTGAATGGGACGTGTTGGAAAGAGCTGTGATATCGAACTTAGTTTTCCACATATATCTAAAGACAGACTAAAATTATTTTGTATTAAATTTGAGATTCAAAAATTTTAAAGTTACACCCAGAAAAATAAGTATAGTAGATGGTTTGGTGAATGTTTTCACAGTGCATTTCGAATTTTAAGAAAAGATTTCCGGATTTTACACTGTTACGCTTTATTGTTCGTGACGTTTCGGTCTCTGCTGAGATTTGATAGAGGTCTCAGCAGAGACCGAAATGCAACGAATAATGAAGAGTAACAGTGTAGAATCCAGAATTTTTTTCTTTCAAGTATAATAGAATTTACAATATGTCTCATTAAATATTTTTATACTCTAGATGACATCTGAGAGTATATTTCGTTTGCCTTACCGTTTGTAATGCTAAGAAATAATGCTCGCACAGAGCCGCCAAGAGTACAGAAATATTTGTTGTCGCTCAAAAACTTCGATTCCGAGTTGCTGTCTGTCCGTCTGTCCGTCTGTCTACAGCATAACTATCGAAAGCTTTGAGCTATAGTGCTAAACATTTTTGTGTGTAATTTTTAGCAAAAAAGTAGCTTTAAGTTCGTGAATGGGCTACATCACCCCACTTCTTCTACCCCATCCCATACAAATTTCATGAAATTTCGAAATTTAAAGAAATTGATTTTTCTCCGAAACCATATCGGCTATTGGCTTAAAAATTAGGTCCTAGTATAACGATATAAATATCATTAACCTCCAGAAATATTGATCTGATCCCCAAACTCCTTTTACCACCTCTCATACAAATACACAATTTTCAAAAATGCATTTATTCGGTTTGCATTGCAACTAGCAAAGCTAAATGAACCACTTTTTATCATAATTAATTTTATTACAATTGCAACTATTTTTGGAAAAACTATCAACTTTACCTACTCCTTCTACCTCCCATACAAATTTTACGAAATTTCGGAATTTCAATTAAATCATTTTTGTCCAAAACCGTCAAAGCTATCAATTTTAAAATTTTAAATATGATTGATGTCAAAAAATTTGGTTTTTATTCGGATATTCCTTCTACCTATACAAATGCAGAATTTTTTTTTAAATGCATTTTTCATAGAAACTAGAAGAAGTAGAAACATGAAATTTTGCCAGAATTTGTCCCTTAATGATTGTAATAAATGCTAAAAAAATATCGCCTTCACCTCACTCCTTCCACTACCTCCCATACAAATTTTTGTATTGGAAGTTCAAGGAAAGTTTCTCTTCTTCGAATATAGGAGAGCTATCGACTTTAAAATTGTAACAAAGCAATGTGATTTGTGGATGTTGATAAGCAGATTCAAAATTATCCAAAATCTCCCACTTTCTCTGCCACCTCTCATACAAATACCATAATTTCAGACAAAATTTTTTCAATTTCTTCGAAAATTATGAAAGCAAGAAACTTTAAATTCAGCATGAAATATTTTATATACTACGTTCAGTGATACATACAAAAATTACAAACCTCCCCCTCTGTTTTTACCACCTTCCAAGCAAAAGGTAAGTAAGTATTTCATCTAGAGTATCATATAATTGGGCTTTACGCCCAATCATAATTCTGTTATGGTTTTTAACCAAATGACCCTAAACTCTACAATTTTTTTGTATTTTTAATAACTGTCTTGGTTGAATATTCGAAAGGGCTTTTAGAATCACTGAAAGCTGTTCCATAAAAAAAATCATTAATTTTACGAAAAATAAACTCAATTTAATAATTAGTTATCGTAATTTTATTTTCAACTAGCGATCACCCGTGACTTTGTCCGCATAACAATCGCAAAATAAGCAATTTTTGAGAATGTAGCTAGCAATACATCATCCGGGATATATAAACTGATTAGTTTAATGGCTCTTTGAAGACAATGGTTTGTATTTTGTTGGAATCAGAACCATAAATTATTAAGAATGAAACCACGATACTCGCATTTGTGTGGGACAGGCTCGTGATCAAATCAATCCCGTGATCTAAGACCATATTCGTATCGAAGAGCATTAAGGACATGTGAATAGTTCTAGCTTGTGTTAATTAAAAAAAAGACCAAATAATGTAAAATTAAGCTTAAATCCACAGGACTACGACTCTGGGTAAAGCCCAATCATACGATACCACAAAGGAAATTTTGGTGATGTTAAGAATTTTGCATGGGGAGTGATAGAAGGGGTGACAGTTCTGAACTAATTTGTTTCACATCATGCTAGAGTAGCTATGAAAATGTTTTTTACCAAATTTTAGCTTCAAAAATTAAATAGGTACTGAGAAACTTACTGCATTGGATTCAGTGAAATTGTGCAATCTGTATAGGAGGTGGTAGAAGGAGAGGAGTGTTTTTTGCTGATTTTTCGAGAAATAAAACTGATGTATTTTAAATTTTAGTTCAGTAACATTCACACTTTTCAAGAAAATAGAATTTTTGAAATGTATCACATTGCATGGGAGGAGGTAGCAGGAGTGAAGCTAATCGGTTAATTTTTTCCCGATATTAATAATAATGCTATTTAAGGATTCGATACAAAATTTTAGCTCGATGAAAGCTATACGTATTGAGAAAATAGGTTTAGAGTAATTAATGAAAAAGTGCAGTTTGTATGGGAGGTGGTGGAAAGGGGTCCTGGGTTTTTAGTGATTTTTCTAAAAAAAACTACAATCATTATGCAGTTGATATATTTTAAATTTTAGATCTGTGACTTTTACACTTTCCAACAAAATCGAAGTCGTGGAATTGTGTCATATTGTATGGGAGGGGGTTGAAGGAGTGGAGCTAATCGATTAATTTTTTCTCGATAATAATAATGATGATAATTAAGGACTAGGTACAAAATTTTAGCTCCATAGAATTTATACGTACTGAAAAAATCGGTTTATAGTATTTAATAAAAAAGTGTAGTTTGTATGGGGGGTGGACGAAGGAGTGGGGGAATAAGCCGCGGGGCCTTGATAGCTCGGTGGTCAGCACGGCCGCTTTGTCACTCCAGATCTCCAATCTTCCAATCTCGGATCCAACTACCTGCACAGTATTACCTTAGCGTCTAAGACAGGGCCTGCTTACTCAAGCCTTACTGACGAGTCCGTCGTAAGCAGGGCTGCCGTTGTAAGTCCAGCAGAGGGTATACGCTAGAGTAGTCACTAGTGACCGATGTTGCTAAATTGATAAAGTCATCAAATCTTCAATAATATTGAACTGTACGAGTAATATAATTATTCCGCGCAAAAATGTATTCTACACTTACGAAAATGAGCTCCCAGTTTTAAAACAAAGTCTACGTGGTGATCAAAGAGATTGCAATAGCGATTAAAGTATTTTACTGACTGTGTATTTTCATAATAATTAGTAAAAACTGTGCATATATTTGAAGAATATTAAGTAGATAGCTAAATTTTGGCGAGATGAGTTCGTCAGCATCGGTGGTTCAGTGGTAGAATGTTTGTCTGCCATGCGTGCGGACCAGGTTCGATTCCCGACCGGTATTTTTTTACGATTTGAATAGAGTAAAAATATCATTGTCTTAAACTGACGGAGGCCGACAATGTCCGACAGCCAAGCCGACAGTCAGGGATAAGTTATCGTATGGGCGACGGTCAAGCCGACAAGTCAGTGAAGCACGTAGTCGTATGAACGACGACCGGCGACGGTTAGCGAAACACGTCCTCGTATTTGCGACGACTGGCAACAGTCAGCGAACACATCGTTGTGCTGTGTATAAAAAGGTCGAGCATTCGTGAAAACAGTGATTTCTGGGTTGATATTTGTACAGGATAGTTGAAAGTGGGAAACGAGTAGGGGAGTCAGCGGGCAAATGTGATCAACAGGCGGAAGCAAGTCCTGTGACCGGCAGGTGGAGTTCAGTAAGCAACACTAAGCGAGTAAGTCCAATGATCGACAAGCGGGAGTAACTTCTATGATCGACAGGTGGAATTCAGTGAGCGAATACGTTCTGTGTTCGACGGTGGAGATAAGCAATAGAGTTAAGATTTAAAAGCAAAAAAGCCGAGAGCTATGAAAAAGCACAGGGTATACGACGTACGTTCATAACAACGTATACCACCGTAAATAGCTCTTGCACTAGAGGGTATACGCTTTTTCTAAGAAATGAGCGGGGGGTATACTCTGCGACGACAGCCCTGGTCGTAATCAAGCCTGAGACGAAACACAACACAGCGCAATAGCCGCTCATTCGCTGCAAAGGGGTTTCGCAATTTTAATAAAACATTGTGTTACTTTTGATGACATACTTACTTTTTTTCACGAAACGTGTCCTATAATTTATAATACATTCCATAAATTTAACGAATTCTATTTTACTATAGTCATGCTATTGTTTTTACGAGAAATCTCCATGGCTCGAAATCAATGGTGAAATTCATTAAAACAACACCTTTCTTTGATTTCATGAAAAGATTTTCTAGGTGTACTGAGAAAATCGGTTCATTGTATTTCGTAATATGGTGCACTTTGTATGGGAGGGGGTAGAAGGAGTAGGAGGAGTTCAAATATTCCACATATTCCACATATATATATAAGTGTCATTTTGTATGAAATGTGATGGAAGGGGTGGCGAGATCAATCTTATTTCTTCACATTAATATATTATTCACTAAAATTGCTACCAAAATACTTCACGCAAAATTTGAGCTCTAGAAACTTTATAGACACTAAAAAATTGTGAATTGCATTTTATGAAATTGTGCAGTTTGTGTGGGAGATAGTGTGGTAGAAGGGACAGAAAGATTTCAATTTATTTTCAGAAAATAAATATATTTGTCATGAAAATGGTGCGTTTAAGGATTTCAGATCATTAGCATTTATATTTACCAAGAAAATTAACTTTTAATATAGTTATGAAAATAAGTCATTTTGTATGGGAGGGTATAGAAGGGGTTTAGCGATTCGGCCCGTTCACATACTTGACCTTACTTTTCACTAAAAAAAACCATGTGCAAAGTTTGAATTTTATAATTCAACCCGTTCTCAAGGTAGAGAGCGAACGGACGAATGGACGTACGGACATTAGTGATGTCAAAAAAGTAACTATACGTTACACGAGTACTCGTTACCAACCGAAATCCGAAGTAACGAGTACCGATGCAGATTTATATTCGTTACTTAAGTAATGAAATGAGCTTCTGAAAAAGTAACTGAACTGTCAAATCGTTTCGTTTCTCGAGTACTTGTTCCACATACAAAAAAAGTACCTATACCGAAAGTAACTGTTAGTTACTATTTTCGTTACATCACAGGAGGGAAACCTACACTTGTGCATAACACCGTACCGCCGTTCCAAATCAAGAACGAGAAGGAATACTCTGACTCTACCTTTCAGCAAAGTCTATTGAGAAAATGATGTTTTTTTTTTGTTTCGCTCATTTCAACATTAAGAATGTCGTCGATTAGAATTCTGGCGCAAAGATCGAGCGGCAGGGCAGGCAGTCGTTACTAGTGTTAGGGTTGTGGGATCAGAGATACCAGATTGTAGAATTCTTTAATGTTTGGGGTGACAAGGGGATTTTTTTTTTATCAATTTAATGGAATTTCCTTCTTATTGCCGTTTTATTGTTTTTTTTTTTGAAGAAATATTCATTATTAAATAAGATGAATTTGCTAAATATTGAAAAGATTTGTGTTAGTAATTGAAGTGATTTTCTACTTAGAAGAGGGATAATTAAAAAAAATCGAACTTGGCATCATTGTGTTGATACACGTACTAGTACAAAGAGCGATTTCTTGGTCCATGTAGTGACTGCATGGGGTACTAGAAGCAATTTCTTCTATTTGAAATTTTGTTTTGCAAAACTGACTTATACATCCCTGCAATAAGATATGGCGGTTGTTTCAACTAAACGAATACCTGGTAACGAATAAAATGTAACGATTACTTTCCTTAAAGTAACGAATAGTTACTGGTACCTAAAAGTAACGAAACTTGGCATCACTAACAGACATCCGGTTTTGAAATGATTGATCGACAATAAATATTTCTGTACTCCTGGCGACTCTGTACGAGCATTATTTCTTGGCGTTACAAACTTTAGAGCAAACTTATAGTACTCTCAGGTTTCATCTAGAGTATAATCGGCTCGAGGATTTCTCCCATTGAACACCCACTTCAAAAATTTACGGTACGCCACTATGTTCTATGCTCTTGACTAAAGATATTTTACAAAGCTGAATAAATTTCACTTTACCGATTATCTTTAGATACCTCCTGCATAGCTTTGAACTCATATTTCATCTACTGTTTTTAGTGTTGTAAACTTTTAGCGTGTGACTATAAAACATAATAAAGAAGTAGGGCTGTTGTGCTCGATACAATTAATCAGTTCTACAGACTTAAAAAAAATTATAACTACAATCAAATTCACATAATCTAAGACCTGTCGTTAATTAGAGCGACAACCTTCAACCAAAATAAGTCATAAAAAAGACGTATGCCAAAAATTAGCTGATTCACATATTGACTCATCTAAAAGATTTCAAAAAACCATTTATGAAATTTTGAGTTGTCAATATGCAAAAATAACAATCACTTGAAAAAATTCCCAATACCTGTCCGAATTTATGAAAAATCTTTCCAATTAAATTCGAGAATAAAGTTCCCCCTTTTAAGTGGATCGTTTTACAGAAAATAAAAATGTTTCCCAAACCACAAAACAAGTTGAGTTTTTTTCGCCTCCCATTAATTTTTGATATTTTTCGACAGAATTTCATAAATGATCAGAAATCTCTCGACCAAAGTTTTATATTAAAAATGTAGGCAGATACCATCGAATATATATTCTGTTAGTTATTCATACATTATTATTTTTTGATAATATTTTTCCATTTTTTTTTTAAATTTATTTCTCCTTCTGCGAAAAATATCAAAAATATTTTTATAAGAACAGCCGCCATATAAACTAACAAACTACCAAGAGACAATCGATGCCGAAGTGACATTTTTCGCGCTTTAAAAACTTACGAAAATTTCTCACATTCAACTTTTGTTTCTTATGAACAACGAAGACGCATACCTTTCCGCGCTCAATAATATACACAGGAAAAAAAAAAAAACATTGAAGCAAACCAAACGAATTCCTACGGAAACCTTTTACATTTTTGTATTTTTGAAGACATAAATAACAAGAAAACTTGCCTGATCATAAATATTGCAAGTGATGGTTCGCGTATATATAAAATAGTATTGGAAATTTTTGAAACAAACCAGCAAAAAATAAAAATAAAAAAATTATATAAAAAAAAAATGATAAAGATCATCGATCGTGGGCCAGTTGTTCAAAAATTGTGCTTTGCCTTTCGTTAGAGTTAGAGAGGATGTTTTGAAGGTGGAAGATTTCATCGCCAATGATAATAAGTAACTTCGCGGAATATATGAATAAATTCAGGAAAAATATGAAATAATACCCACGTGTGTGTATTCGTTGAGGTTGACTCCTGGAATCGATCAGAATGTCGAAGAGACGACTGTTTGATCAGTAGAACACCAAAACCGTTGAATTGAAAATTTCCGATTATATCGCGCGTTTTGTATTCATTTATGCGCGCACAGCTTCTGTTTTTCTCTCGTATGTCCTTTGTCCACCAAGTGACCCTTCTCCGGGGATTTCAATTGCGGTGGCGATCGCACAGTCTAACATTCCAACGATCGATTATGATTTTCTTCGAGCAAGTCCAGCCCATCCCCTTGTCACTTCTCTAATGAGCTGTTAAACTCGTGTTGGGAATACTTCCAAGAATTTCGACGAGGAAGAAATGATCAAGGGACGAAATAGTATCCTGCTGGAAAGTAATTATCATGTCCCTGAATCGGGGACATGATAAATGATGGTCAACGATCGCGGCCGTATTTTGATACTCCCCGGTCGTATACGAATCGGGCGAAAAAAATATGCTTAATGCCGCGAACATCTTGATTATATCCCGAGTAAGGAATTAGGTATGTTAAGGCCAACAATTATCACCTGTTTGGGTCATTTATCATATGTTAACACAAATTCTCGAATAATTTCTTGCGACACAGACCTTAAGACGTGGCTTTTGATGTTTGTTTACACTTCACGCCTTCGAAATGAATTATTTATAGCGCCTTCCAGTGATAAATGCGATCATGAGGCATGTGCAATCGCCAAAGCCTTTCGGGACTCGGACTGGCGATCGTGTGGTGAACAATTGTAAGAAATTTAACGTGGTAGGTACGAGACGCTTACCTGTCTGCCACTTAGTCTGTCCGGAGTTGATACTCCCCCGTTACGTATGTGACTCTCACTCGTATCTTAAAGATTACGCCGAACAACTGGTGCTGATCGCGATATAGAGTTGAGGGTGCAGATGGTGTGTTACGGAGCGATCATATTCCGAGCCAACTTGGAAGCGCACTTTAAGCCATTCACACCAGACCTGAAGACCATGCGGCCGATTTATCGCAAGATCCCGGGGCCCGGCACAATGCAAGATCGGACTGAGTAAGTGAATAATTGGTGAAAAATTGTTCGATTCGTTTCATTTTCATATCAACTGTTCTACCGCGAGGCACATTTAATGACGATCAAACGTATGTTTTCGCATAGTGCTGGACTTGGATCGATTTGGTAGTGGGTACTTGGTAAGCGTTTAAAACAACATTTGATATTACTGATGATAAGCGATCCGCAAATATGCTAACATGTGTCGGGCGAAAGGTGGCTTGACAAGCAAATTAATTGGACATTGCAGATAATGAGCACTTTTCATTACTTACAAGGACTTCCTTTTCTTTCGTAGTTTTCGCAAAAGGATCATTTCTGCACTTGTTCGTACACATTTTTTTGATTAAGGTATGAATTTCGATGAAATTCTTTTTCAACCGCATAATAACCTAAGGTCAAACTGAACCGTGTTTCAGTTTGCTGCATAATCCTGTTTTACGTATACAGCAATCTAAAATGGCTTCAATAAGATCTTAATCCATCAATAAAAACTGTCTGTGTTTAGTGCAAATCTAGTAATTGAAGAATTTATACAATCGATTCATGTGGTTGCTTCATATTGTCCAAAGTTCACAGTAAGCTTAACAATTCACATACTATAGATGAAATCTGAGAGTGTTATGAGCTGCGTTGCCACCTCAGGCAACAGGCAACAGTTTCTTACACAGGCAACAGTTTCTTACACATTTTTTTTACAAATTTGTAATTTGTAGAAGGGGTGTAGCTAACCGTTTAATTTTCTTTGGTCTTACTAATAATTCTAAATAAATATTTACTGCATAATTTCTGCTCGATAAATTTTATACGCACTGATTAAATTGGCTTAAAGCATTTCGTGATAAAGTTCAGTTTATATGGGAGGTGGCGGAAGGAGCGGGACGATACGCATAATTTTTATAGGGTAGATTGAAATTATCATAAAAGTATTATTTTCCAAATTTCAGATCAGCAGCTTTTATGCTTTTCAAGTAAATTCGTTTATTGTCCTATTGCGAAATTGTGTTATTTTGTATGAGGGGGAGGGGGGGGGGGGTTGGGGTTTATGAACTTGATCTTACTTTTTTGCCGAAAACGAAGGTACAAAATTTGTACTTTCTAGCTTAACGCGCTCTCGAGCATGAGAGCGAATGGTCGGACGGACAGACGGACGGATATTTGGTTTTGAGATTTTTTAGTGATTATATGAACTTTTGTGCTATTCAGTTTTTTCTCCGAGCCGTATTTCTTAGCGTTACAAACTTTAGAGCAAACTTATAATACTCTCAGATTTCATCTAGAGTATAAAAATATAACAGAATTATGATTGGGTATAAAGCCCAATCATATGGTACTCTAAATGAAATGGTAAATAGCTTAATGTACCGGAAAATATGTCATCTCATCTCCATTCTTTCCAATAGTGAATTAGTGACTTTTGTATGAGAGGTGGTTGCAGTATAGCGGGAGATCAGTAATTTCTATATATGACATGGAACGTGGTATGCAAAATATTTCGTACTGAGCTTTCCCTGTTAAAATTCAAATATCATTTTCAAATTTTAAAATAAACGGTTTTAATGGGACACCCCTTACAAGACACATTTTTTGCCGGGCACTATCGCAATTTTGTGATAAGGACTTCTAGTCAGACTTTCGCTCAGAATGGACGTATTCTCGTATTCGGTGGCTAGTCGCATTACTTTCGAAACCCCAATCTAGGGCAAGAATACTTGAACTCTTGAAAATCCGATTTTTTCCGGGTTTAGTGAATTAAAGTCATTAAAACAATTGAAAAAGCTAATAAAAAGGCACCCCGTAGCGGGTCGCCATTTTCTAAAACGCTTCGAGGTGCAATTTTTAAAAGTGTATTTTGTGGTGACAATGCACTAAAACTAAAAATTAAAAACATGAGTGACGGGCAATCGAATAAATCAAATATTCTTTTTAGCATCTGCAATGGACGACAAAACTATTAAAATAAATATACTTAATGTAGGATCTTTAGTCACGAAAGCTAGAAAATTTTCATAGTCTGATATAATAAGCCACGATAACTCTGACTTATATTTATTGCGTGAAACACACCTAAAAAATAAAAATAAATTAACTATACCATATTAGAATCCTTTAAGAAATTATGAACAAAAGGGTATTGCTATTCTCGCTAGAAATAAATTTCAACTCACACCCATATCTGTCGTGTAGCTTCTTGGCTTATACCGCGGCTTCGATTAAACTAAAAAATAGCACGAATGAATGCAAAAAACTTCTAATAGTATCACTATATCTTCACCCAACTAAAACAGAAATTTCCGCTGTAAACAGTTTCCTTAACAAAATAAATACTACTCCAACGATAACTACTATGCAATCATTGTAGAAGGTGATCTGAATGCTAAGAGCCCCCGGTGGGCCAATAGCATTGTGAACCCGAATGGGCGAACCGTAGAGAACTGGTTGGATAGAAACTCACATAATAGTAACCTAACTATAATTCATCCTAATGAACCAACATTCCCTCGCACCAGTTCTTGCATAGATTTTTTTATTATTTCTAATAATATAGTCAACAGACTATCGCATAACTTCACATGCTCAACATTATCATCCTTTTCTGACCACTATGACGTCAACCTTAAGATCAATCTCAAAAGTTTTACTCTATAATCCACAAACCCTCGAACATTCAGATCATTGGGTCTTTTTTAATCTGACCTCGATGAGCTTATGACGCCTCTTACGCAAGATAACAACCGCAATCTCAGTAACGTAGAGATAGATGCAAAGGTACTGGAATTCTCCAGAAACGTTAACAAAGTTACTAATAAGCACTCAAAAACGGTTACAAATAATCACTTCTATACAAAGCTGCCACAAAATACAAAAATCTTATTTGATATCAGGAAACGATGGAGAAGAGACCTCAAAAAAATTCTGAAAAGAAATTTTTTTATTATTGACCAAGAATACCGCGATTTGCAAAATAGAACTTCCCTAATTTCTAAAATAATAGAACAGCAAGTTAATGCATATTTGAACAAAGAATTTCAAAATAATCTTATACAATTAAAGTCTGGACAGGGCTATTAATCTTACGATACTCTAGATGAAATAGAATTTTTTGTGATCCCAAGAAATTTTGTATGGGGAGTGTTAGAAGGGGTGATAGCATTGAACTAATTTTTTCCCCATCATGCTAAAGTAGCTATAAAAATGTTTTATACAAAATGCTAACTCCAAAAATTGAATAGGAGCTGAGAATATTAGTGTGTTAGATTTAGTGAAAATGTGCAGTTTGTATGGGAGGGGGTAGAAAGAGTGGGGGGATTTTTCAGAAATAACTAGGAATATTATGAAATTGATATCCCTTAAATTTCAGACTAGTGCTAATCATACTTTTCAAGAAAATCGATTTTTTGTGAAGTTGTGAAACTGTGTCATGTTGTATGGGAGGAGGTAGAAGCAGAGAAGCTAATCAAATATTTTTTTTTGATCTTAGTTTTAATGCTAAATAATTATTTATTACAAAATGTGAGCTCGATAAATGTTATATGTTCTGAGAAAATCGGCTTAGAGCATTTCATGAAAAGGGTAGTTTGTATGGGAGGGGTGGATGGAGAGGGAGGACGCAAATAATTTTTTTAGATTGTAGATTGAAATCATTATGGAAGTGATATATCCCGTATTAGCATTTATACTTTTCGAGCAGATCCATTTATTTTCGAATTGCGAAATTGTGTCATTTTGTATGGGAGGGGGTAGAAGGGTGCCGTACTAAATATTTTAAATAAATATTTAGTGCACAATTTCAGCCCGCTAAATTTTATACGCACAGAGTAAATTAGCTTAGAGTAATTTATGACAAGTACAGTTTTTATGGGAGGTGGTAGAAGGAGGAAGAGGAAACGCATAATTTTTATACGGTAGATTGATATTAAAATAAAAGTAATATATTCCAAATTTTAGACTAATAGCTTTCATACTTTTTGTGTAAATCCATTTATTGTCGAATTGCGAAATTGCATCGTTTTGTATGGGAGGGGGTAGAAGCTAATCATATAATTTTTTTTGCTCTCACTAAATAAAATAAATAAATAAATATTTCAACTTGCTAAACTTTATACGCACTGAGTAAATTGGCTTAGGGCATTTCTTTAAAAAGTGCAGTTTGTATGGGGGGGGGGGGGGGGGGGGGGGTGGTGGAAGGAGGGGAATGACACGCATAATTTTTATACGAAAGATTGACATTATCATAAAAGTAATATATTTCAAATTTCAGACCAATAGCTTTTATAATTTTCGAGCAAATCCGTTTAATGTCAAATTGCGCAATTGTGTCATTTTGTATGGGAGGGGTAGAAGGGATGAAGCGATTTGGCCCGTTCACGAACTTGACCTTACTTTTTTGTAAAAAACGACGTGTACAAAATTTGAACAATCTAGCTCAACGCATTCTCAAGCTAGAGAGCGAACAGACGGACGGACGGACGGACAGACAGACGGACAGACGGACATCCGGTTTTGAGATTTCTGAGTGATAATATTAACTTCAGTATCTTTAATTTTTTTCTCCGAGCCTTATTTCTTGGCGTTACAAACTTTAGAGCAAACTTATAATACTCTCAGATTCCATCTAGAGTATAAAAATAAACAACCTGATAGGAAGAACAAAGTTCAATGCAGTCGAAAAAGTCTCAGTTGGA
Source organism: Chorisops tibialis (assembly GCA_963669355.1). Lineage (NCBI taxonomy): Eukaryota > Metazoa > Arthropoda > Insecta > Diptera > Stratiomyidae > Chorisops > Chorisops tibialis. Next base: position 294,822,139 of record OY770262.1, read on the forward strand.
AATGATACTTTTGACTCAACTTCTGATAAATTAACCGCGTTCGAAACCTTCTATCGGGAGCTCTACACAGAAAAAAATCCAATTCATAATGAGACAATTGCTCAATTAGTTAGTACAAAAGTATTTGAATTTGAAAACCAATACCTAGAAAACAACACATTTCAACCAATACGGTGTTTTGATTACTATAATACATCGACTAGTGATGAGATTGGGAAGCCATTTCTTACGCTAAGTGATATTATAGCTCTAATATCTGCTACAAATACAAAAAAGTCCTCAGGGCCCGACGGTATATCAAACTTCATCATCAAGAAACTCCCAAAACAATCTTTGCAAGCCCAACAGTTAATTATGAATAATTGCATCAATAACGGTTATTTCCCAGATTCTTGGAAACTTAATAAATTAATTCCTATTCCAAAAATGAAAAAGGTATATACTGTTGATACTTTGCGACCGATTTCAATGCTGTCTAACGTAGGTAAACTTCTAGAAAGAGCTATCGCCATTGATTTTGAAGACTTCTGTGATGAATTTAACATAATACCTGACGAACAGTTCGGATTAAAAAAAAAAACATAACAGGAGTACGATTGGGCATAAAGCCCAATCGTGCGATACTCTAGATGAAAGAGAAATTTTTGTATCTTAAGAAATTTTGTAGGGGAAGTGGTAGAGGGGGTGACGACATTGAAATAATTTTTTCACATGACGGTAAGGTTGCTATCAAAATGTTTTATACAAAATTTAGGATTTAAAAATTTAATAGGTACTGAGAAAATTAGTGTATTGGATGTAGTGAAGTAGTGCAGTTTGTACGGGAGGTGATAGAAGGAGGGGCGAGTTTTTAATGACTTTTCAGGAATAACTATAAATATCATGCTTTTGACATGTCTTAAATTGCAGATCAGTAGTATTCATACATTCCATGAAAATCGACTTTTTATAAAGTTGTGAAATTGTGTCATTTTGTATGGGAGGGGGTAGAAGGGGTAAAGCTAATCGCCTAATTTTTTTTTGGTTTTACTAATAATTCTAAATAAATATTTAGCGCACAATTTCAGCTCGGTCAATTTTATACGCACTGAGTAAATTGGCTTAGAGCATTTAATGAAAAAGTGCAGTTTGTATGGGAGGTGGTGGAAGGAAGGGGAGGACTCAAATAACTTTTGTACAGTCGATTTATATCATCATTTAAGTAATATATTCCAAATTTCAGATCAATAGCATTTATATTTTTCGAGCAAATCTGTTTATTATGAAATTACAAAATTGTGTCATTTTGTATGGGAGGGGGTAGAAGGGGTACAGCTAATCGTCTCATTTTTTTTTGTCTTAATAATAATTTCAAATAAATATTTCGTGCACAATTTCAGCTCAATAACTATTATACGCACTGAGTAAATTGGTTTAGAGCATTTCATGAAAAAGTGCAGTTTGTATGGGAGGTGGTGGAAGGAGGGGGAAGACACAAATTATTTTTATAGAGTAGATTGGAATCATCATAAAAGTATTATGTTCCAAATTTCAAATCAATGTCATTTGTACTTTTCGAGCAAATCCGTTTATTGTCAGATCGCAAAATTGTGTCATTTTGTATGGGAGGGGGTAGAAGGGGTGGAGCGATTTGGCTCGTTCACGAACTTGACCTTACTTTTTTGTTAAAAACGACGTATACAAAATTTGAACTTTCTAGCTCAACGCGTTCTCAAGCTAGAGAGGACACGGACGGACAGACAGACGGACAGACAGACAGACGGACAGACGGACGGACGGACGGACATCCGGTTTTGAGATTTTTGAGTGATTATATGAACTTCTGTATCATTCATTTTTTTCTCCGAGCCTTATTTCTTGGCGTTACAAACTTTGTGGCAAACTTATAATACTCTCAGATTTCATCTAGAGTATAAACACTCTTCTGAACATGCACTTCTTAAGATTCAACACGACATTACGAAGAATTTAAACGATAGACAAACAGCTGTGGCATGCTCCTTAGATGTGAAAAAATCTTTTGACCTAGTGTAGATTAAAGGCTTTCTCTGCAAACTTATTATGAAAAACGTCCCAATACATACTCTGAAGTTATTGTACAGTTTTTTGGCTAATAGGAAACTTTACGTTGAATTAGCTGAAGAACATTCGAACATCGTCAACGTCAACTCTGGTGTAGCTCAGGGTTCAGTAAATGGACCAAAGCCTTATAATTTCTTTTTGCACGACTTTCCTCACTATAATTTCGCGACAGAATTTGCAAACGTCGTATCACAGGCAATATTATATGCCGACGACACTATAATTTATTCACATTCACATGATCCTAAAATAGCCTTAAATGAGGTCAATAAACATTTAAATATAATAAATGAATTCTATTCGTCATGGGGAGTAAGTATAAATGCAGAAAAATCGGCGCTTATCTGCTTTCGAAATCCCAGCGGGAAAGGTTACAGAAACACAGTAAAAAACATAACAGGGCTACGATACTCTAGATGTCATCACAAGAAATTTTGGATGGGGAGTGTTAGAAGGGGTGATAGCATTGAAATAATTTTTTCCCCATCATGCTAAAGTAGCTATTAAAATGTTTTATACAAAATGTAAGCTCCAAAAATTTAATAGGAGCTCAGAATATTAGTGTGTTAGATTTAGTGAAAATGTGCATTTTGTATGGGAGGTGGTAGAAAGAGTGGGGGGATTTTAGTGATATTATAAAATTGACAACCCTTAAATTTCAGATTAGTACCATTCATACTTTTCAAAAAAATCGATTTTTTGTGAAGTTGTGAAACTGTGTCATATTGTATGGGAGGGGGTAGAAGGGGTGAAGCTAATCAAATATTTTTTTCTGATCTTAGTGATAATACTAATTAAGTATTTATTACAAAATGTGAGCTCTATAAATGTTATATGTTCTGAGAAAATCGTCTTAGAGCATTTCATGAAAAAGTGTAGTTTGTATGGGAGGGGTTGGAAGGAGAAGGCGGACGCAAATAATTTTTATACTGTATATTGAAATTATTATGAAAGTAATATATCCCGAAATTCAGACTAATAGCTTTCAGACTTTTCGAGCAAATCCATTTATAGCCGAATTGGGAAATTGTGTCATTTTGTATGGGAGGGGGTAGAAGGGGTGAAGCTAATCGTCTAATTTTTTTTGACCTTACTAACAATTTTAAATAAATATTTAACGCACAATTTCAGCCCGCTAAATTTTATACGCACTGAGTAAATTGGCTTAGAGTAATTCATGACAAGTACAGTTTGTATGGGAGGTGGTAGAAGGAGGAAAAGGATACGCATAATTTTTATATGGTAGATTTATATTGCCATAAAAGTAATATATTCCAAATTTCAGGCCAATAGCTTTTATACTTTTCGAGCAAATCCGTTTATTGTCAAATTGCGCAATTGTGTCATTTTGTATGGGATGGGGTAGAAGGGGTGGAGCGATTTGGCCCGTTCACGAACTTGACCTTACTTTTTTGTCAAAAACGACGTGTACGAAATTTGAGCTTTCTAGCTCAACGAGTTCTCAAGCTAGAGAGCGAACAGACGGACGGACAGACGGACAGACGGACGGACGGACAGATGGACAGACGGACATCCGGTTTTGAGATTTCTGAGTGATAATATTAACTTCTATCATTCATTTTTTTCTCCAAGCTTTATTTTTTAGCGTTACAAACCTTAGAGCAAACTTATAATACTCTCAAATTCCTTCTAGAGTATAAAAAGCAAAAGCCTTCAAATCTCTTTAGATGGAAAAAATATTCCATTGAAAACAGATATAAGACATATTGGGATCCATTTCAATAATTTATTTCGTTTTAACACTCACGCTAAGATTGTCCTTAAAAAAGCTAATCGAGTATTTAACATGTTTGCACCCCTTTTACACTACAAGTCTAAACTGAACAGAAGGTCAAAGCTGCTTCTATATAAGGAAATAATAAGACCAATTTATTCTTACGGTTATCCAATATGGTTCACTGCATCACCCACGATTGCAAAGAAATTCGAAATATTTGAAAGAAAAGTTCTTAGACACTGTCTTTCTAGGAAATACAAGAGAAGAAACAAACTCTTCTCTAACCTCTTTATCTTCACACAATCTGATACCATTCCCTTCATTAAATATGCATCAACGTTATGGCAAAAACGAATTGGAAAGTTGCTACAGTTAAAAAATAATCTAATTAAAGAATTAGCTTCTGATAGCCCTGCGGATACGTGCTATTTATCTCCTTTTTTTATCCTTACTAACGTATTATTTAGACCAATTCCAAGTAAAAATAAAACCATTAAATTCTATCAACACCAAGATTTGAGCCACTACCGTGGCTAAAAAGTATAAAAGTAAAATACTTATATATTTTATATTATGAATTATAAATTTCCATTTAACAATTTTCAATTATTTTTGATTTTATTCGTATTTTAAAACTTTAGAGAGTACATAAATCTAACAACACACTGTTTTTTTGTTCTTTTTTTAATGTAAATCCACCGAATTAATGAATTTCTCTTTCAGGAAACGTGCACTACAAACAAACAAACAAAAAAATACTGAATTAAAACACTTATTGCCGGTGTTCTAAAATATCTATATTTATAATTTTTAAGCTAATAAGAATAATACTTCTGTAAAATGTCATTCATTTGTCTCAAAAGAACAAATACTCTATTAAACCATGGAATTAGTCAATGCACTTCTTAGTGCCGAACTACTTAAAAAGTAAGCTACATATATTATAAGAATTAAACATTGTACATTTATTCAAGGCAATAAAATTAAACTTAAGCCTAAACTTTTGTGATAAGTTGGTTTTCCTCGCTCCGGTTAACATTGTAAACTGATACCGCTCTGTACCGATTGAGTTCTAACGATTTCATGTGCACAGAAATCCAAATTCCTAGAACGCTGGCTAACTTAATGGAAATATCTTAATCGTGTATCATGACATACATATGAATTATTTTAATTTAATAATTTATGCTTCTGATTCCAATAAAGCACAGAAAATACTGTGCAAGGAGGCATTAAACTAATAGCACAATACATTCCATGTATTACTAATTATATTATCAAAAATTGCATATTACAATTCTTACGCGAATGAAGTCGCGAGCGATTGCTAGTTACCAATAAAATCATAACAAATAAAAAAGCTTCCGAAATATAATGCCATCTTATTTAATTATTCAATGTACCTTACAAGCAACTGTAAATAATAATTTAAGTCTTTCTGCTATTCAAATTCTTTTACAGACTTTTATGAATGTCTTATTTGTTAGTAATAGTTAACTCAAAACCCTGAGTTCTCTAGGCAAACCGACGAAGTATAATATTGTACGAATGATAATGAAGTTATGCACACTAAGTTAAGTTTAACACAGTAATAATTTGAGAAAAAAACACACATTATACATGATTATTTTATTTAACACATTTAACTAAATCATAAAATCAAGTTATTGCAAAAATTCGTAATCACGTAATCTGCTAAACGTATGTAAACAAAAATATTACTTATATCTTATGCCTACGCTAAAGGAATCATAAATTGATACAAAATTGTAGTTGATACTTACGAAATACCTAATTGGACTTGGACCTATAAATAATTATTTTAATTCTTATCGATTCACATTCAACTAATACTTTTAAGCCGTCTCTAAATGAACTACGTTCCCAATCTGTAGTAATCAAACATTGCGTACTAGTTGAATTTATTTTACGTATACCACTAACTTTTATTTTGGGTACACACATCGATAGCGTAATAAACTCATCTGTAGTACACACAATAAATTGCAAATTCTAACCAAATTTTTAAATATTGTATACATATACGCTTTACTTTTCTGAAGTATGACTCATTGTTTTTTTTTTTTACGAACTCATGGTTGTTAATCATCAGTTAACGCTAGAATGAAAAATAGTATGCTAGTGTAGCTACAATTCATATTTTTAAAAGCTTTGATGTGTCCGGTCTTTCGAAAACGTGATAACATTTTTATATGCTAGCTTTTAGTTTTCATTTTATTTTGTTCATAACATTACATTTCAAGATATTTTTATGTATAACATAGGTATATTACTTATTTCAATGTCTCATAAAAAGACCGTGTGGCCTAATGGATAAGGCGTCGGACTTCGAATCCGAAGATTGCAGGTTCGAGTCCTGTCACGGTCGAAAATTATTATTATTGTTTTTTTTTTTTAATTTAATATATTCGACAATGCTTGTAATAAAATTTTTTGTCAAGAATAATATTTTTTTTTTAACAATTGAACAAATAAAATTGCGTCGATATATTTCACAGTAGCTTGCATACATCTTGTATGGATATATTATGAGTAATTATTTCTAAAATAATTATTTTAATTTGAATGGTTATTATAATGGTTCTCGTACATTCTCGTTATTTACGTGAAAGCATTCAAAAGCTGAATGAAAATGATTAGATTCAAGATTTCTTATTGCCTTTTAAGACCACTTACAAAATTTCATTTAATTGGATAGCTTACTCACCTGACACTTCAGTGTCATATTGGTATATACTTATTATTGTTATGAATCTGCGTGTTTGAAACAGTGCGCTCGAATTATTTTCTTCTTAAATTATTGTAGTTTATTTATAAGTTTAAATTGGCAATAATAAATGAAAACTCTTTTTTTCCCTTGATTCAATTCAGGTGCAGGTGTGTGAAAAGATAAAAAAAAAACTAAAACTAGGCAACGGATCAGAACAGAAAACGACATATGGACAAGGCAAGCTATCGTAGTTTGCGATTCCAGCTTTAAAACCGCTTATAATCTATGTTAACTAAAAATATAACAGAATTATAATTGGGCTTAAAGCCCAATCATATGATACTCTAGATGAGATGGAAATGACTTTTATATACCGGAAAATACGTCATCTCAAATTCTTTCGAATAGTGAATAGAGACTTTTGCATGGCAGGTGGTAGAAGTAGAGGGGGAGGTTTGTATTTTTCGTATATGACACCGAACATGGCATGCAAAATGTTTTTTGCTGAATTTAAAGTTTTTAGTTTTCATTATTTTTAAAGAAATTGGTCATAGTTTTCCTGAAATTGGGGCATTTGTATGGGAGGTGGCAGAGGAAGTGAAGCATTTAAGATGATTTTGAAACTGCTTATCATCATCCTTATCACCATGCTTTGATTCAATTTCAAAGTCAATAGCTCTCATATACTTGAAGGAGAAATGCTTTTCTTGAATTTATAATACAGATATTTGTATGGGAGGTGGTAGAAGGAGTGAAGCGGAGCTGATAATTTTTTCCAACACTTATTTCAATTATTAAGAAACAAATTCTGGCAAAATTTGAAGTTTGTACTTTTTCTAGTTTGAACGGAAATCTATAAAATGCATCTAACAAAAATTATGCATTTGTATGGGAGGGGGTAGAAGGAGTGTACGGATCAAAATAATTTTTTTCGCATCATTGATATTTCTATTTGTATACTTTGTACAAAATATCAAGTTGCTAGCTTTAACAGTTTCGAAGAAAAATAATTTAATTTAAATATCAAAATTTCGTGAAATTTGTATGGGAGGGGGTAGAAGGAGTGAGATAAAGTTGATAATTATTTGTAAAATAAATTGCAATTATAGTAAATTATTATTATTATATTAAATCTGACAAATCGTCTTTTCAGCTTTAGGGTAGAAGGAGTGGGGGGATGTAACCCATTCACGAACTTAAAGATACTTTTTTGCTAAAAATGACACACAAAATTTTTTAGCACTATAGCTCAAAGCTTTCGAGAGTTATGCTGTAGACAGACGCACAGACGGACAGACGGACAGGCAGACAGACGGTCAATCGGAATCGAGGTTTTTGAGTGACAACAACTATTTCTGTACTCTTGGCGGCTCTGTGCGAGCGTTATTTCTTAGCGTTACAAACGGTAAGGCAAACACAATATACTCTCAGATTTCATCTAGAGTATAATAATATTTTTGAGTATCTAAAAAATTTAAATTCCACATATGAAAACTTAGTTCTAATTTTTTTTTTATAATATACATGATTCATAATATTTTGTGGGTTCGAATTTATTTTCTATAACAATATAAACATAATTTTATATAAGTAAACTTATTTCTAAAAACAGGGTGCATATTTGTCATTCCAATGAATATTTTAGAAGACAGATAGATTAGGAATAAAGTATTTTTTTAGCGATCGTTGTATTTATATTTACCCTCTGTGGTGAACAGAGTACGTACTGTTATAAAACCAATTATTTTCCTCATAACTTGTACAGGGTCCGTACCGTTTAAAAGACTGATCGGTGAAAGGTAGAACTGATCATTGAGGACTGAATCTATATTTTCGAGATATAATTGTTTTAGAAGTTTATTACCATAAGACTCAAGCCCTTCCATTCTCTTACCCACAGGCTAATGAGATTTGTTAGAAGTGGGATGATTCCACCATAGTTGTATATTACTTCATTAGAAAAATGTTTATACCTTTCTCGAAAACGCATTACTAGGCATTATCTTAGAATCTTTCTTTCGATTAGGAGAGATGGGTTATAAAGGGGAGAAGGATAATAAAGGAGAAACGGCTTATAAAGAAGAGACAAATTATTGTACAGAAGATACGGATTATTGTAAAAGCTAATTTAGCTCAACCTACCGCCACATCTTAACAGAAATTTCATTGACCGCCACATCTCATGAAACTGCTGTACAGCTTCCTTATAAATAGGAAGCTTTTGTATGGATACTGAGAGATCACAGGAAATAAATGTGAGAAGTGGAGTGCCTCATGAATCAATTTTGGGTACGAAACTCTCTCTCAAGATGAGTTTAGATGACAAAGAAATCCCGTTTAAAAATAGATTAAAATTCCTAGGTATCACTTTTTATAACCTGCTTAAATTTAATAAACACGAAGACGCTGCTTTAGGTAGAGCTGAAAAAGTAACTAATATGTATCAAGTCTTCTGTACTATACAACAATGGAGAATTACATAAAAAATCCAAGCTACTTTTGTACAAGTAAATAATTAAACCTATTTTAACTTATGGATTTCCATGCTGGCCTACAATCTCTACAACTTATGCCAAAAAATGGAGGCCTTTGAAAGAAAAGTGTTAAGCAAATACTTACATAAATAAGAAATTTAGATCGCGAAATAAATATGTATTATAATAACGAGACATTATATAGAGAATGTAACATGTAGCCTCTCATATCATATTCGGCGGAACTATGGCATAAACGCATTTCAAAACTTGAAAGCAATGAAATTAAAATTCTTTTTAGAGAAAATAGCGGTGATAATTAGCACGATAACTTTTATCTTTTACCCATAAACGTCATTAACGAAAGAAATTTCGGTAGAGCTCAGAACAGGAAAAATATCTCAGAATCTTATAACCATAGAGACAGTTTTCACCATAGAGGTTAAAAAATAATAAATAATAACTAATTATAGAATAATTAAAATAATAATGAAATAATGTAAAAGTAACATAATCCAGAATATGCGTTGATCTAAGAATTTAAATTTTAAATTTTGTAATACCAAACAATCTTTAATTATCAGAATGTAATTTAATGTTAGTCATGCCGTGACAGCTCGTCTCACTTATCCCATCGAGTAGTCATCGCTTCAACTTCAGGCTATAAGGGAGAATAGTTGCCATGAATCGTATGATAGTTGCAATGTTAATTCTGTGTCGCACCACAAATGAATGCGAATAAGTGAGTGATGTACAATATAAAAAACTTCCTGTACCTGATATAAAATAAAACATATTGTACTCTGTATACGCCCGTTGCCAGTATACATTATGAAACCAAATTGTTAATATTTTTAATTTTTAAATTTGCATTAATATTGAATTGTCTAATTAATACAATAAAGAAAAAAAAATTAAATATTTGCAATTTTGCACATATGTGCAGTAGTTAAATTTGAAAAATAATATTATTGAGCAATGAACTTTTATTATAAATCAATATTATTATGCAATTAACTTACTTACTTACTTCTTTCGAATATGACCATCCTTATCGCTATCGTTGTAGAAATCGAAAACTAACAGGCCAAACCGTACGTTATTATTGACTTTACAACCTGTTTATAGAGAAGAAGCCTTGTGTTTCTCTGAAGTACAGTGAAGGTCGAAAACATGAGAAAAACCTTACTTGTTTTCACGAGCTGACTTTTAATATGATTGTTGAATTTGAACAAATAGTTTAGGTTTACACCAATGTACTTGATATTGTCCTTTAGAGGAATTGTTTTTCCGTCCAGCAACAGTTCTCTTACCTGCTACCTGCCTTCTTCCTTTCCACTAGAGCTTCTAAAGCATATGAATCCTGAGTTGTCCGGGGTTATTTCAATGCCCCATTTTTTATAAAACATATTAATATTAAATAGATGTTTGGCTAATTTAGACAGAGCAGTTTTGGGATCCGAAGATTTAGCGTAAATGACCGTATCATCCGCGTAGAGTAACGCGGTGAATACAATATAGGATGAAGGTCTTTGCTCGTAGTGAGGAAAGTTATGCATGTTGATGATAAATAGCTTTGGGCCTAATATTGAACCCTGCGGCACACCTCTGTGAACTTCAATTTCACTTGAAGTCTCTCTGTCTAATTCAATTGTTAGCTTTCTGTCTATATGTAATATTCTCAAGACGTATTGAGAAGTATTTAAGGATATCAATTTATAAAGCAGTCCCTTTACCCAAACTGAGTAGAAGGTTTTTTGTATATCAAGCGAGCAGAGAACGGTGGAATTTTTTTTCTCTTAAACCATTCATCGAGTGGAATCTTCTGAAGTCAAACTGTTCACCTGGAATAACGTCCTTCTCTACACAGAATTCATCTAGCCTTTCAGTTAAAACTTTTTCGTACAGCTTGCCAAGGTTTGATAACATTGAAATTGTTCTGAAGTTTGAAATTTTATTGACTTTTCCAGATTTATGTATGGGTATTAGTTTGCCATTTTTCAGTTTTTGCGAAAGCAGCCCAGATTTAACTATACTATAATGTGTAGGGATTTTATTGCGTTTTTGGAAAGTTTTTTTTGTTATGAAATTTGAGATTCCATCTGGACTGAACGATTGTTTTCCATTGACTGATTTTATAAATCCATTAATTGTATTTAAACTAATAAAAGGAAAGTGACAATCATACCCACTGGATTTGGACGCATTGCTAAATGTGCTAATGGGATTCCCATTGCGTTTCAATTCGAACTCATATACCGAGTTCAACACTAGTTCGGTGTTACACTGAGAGAAATCGGGGGTTCTTTCACTACAAAGAGAAGAGTAAAATCTTTCAGAAGCTTGAACATTATCTGAATGAGTTACATAAATAGCTCAAGTCATTATCTGTTACAGTGCCTATCGTCTTCCCATCCAAACGATCACTTGCCATCAATGGCACCATAATCAGAACTTGACATTGGCAGACTCTTTATTTCATCAGCCAAAGAAAATTACCTATCGACAACAGGCATTTTGGAAGATTTCTTCAAGTTTTGATTGACTATTTCAACGGATGCCCAAAAAGATCTTGAGCCTTTTGGTGTTTCATGGATCTTCCGACAAAGCTATTGGTCATGTTGGAATTTAATGTTTTCGATAGATGATTTAAAGGTATTCTTTAACACGTTGTAGGACAATTTGTTGGCAGGAGTTGGGTTAACTTGGAAAATTTCAAATTTTTCTTTCTTCCTTTGTATGGTATATAATCAATCCTTGTTGGATCATGTATCCTTTAATGGTTGGATTCATTTGAGGGTCGAAGGTAAGTAGATCTTCATACTCTTTAGGTAACAGGTTTGGTGTTAATCATTTGTCTAGTTCAGCTGATAGTTAATCCTTCTTTTTCCGAACAACTTTTTTCAGGTTATCTCTTTTTTTTCCTTAGAATATCCACCTCCAGTAACTCCTCTCCCATCGAAAACAGACAATAGAACGTATAAAATTCAATTTAAAAAACATATCAGAATTATTATTGGGCTTAAAGCCCAATCATTTGATACTCTAGATGAGATGGAAATGACTTTAATATACCGGAAAATACATATGTCATCTCAAATTCTTTTGAATAGTGAACAGAGACTTTTGCATGGGAGGTGGTAGAAGTAGAAGGGGAGGTTTATATTTTTCGCATATGACACCGAACATGGCATGCAAAATCCTTTTTGCTGAATTTAAAGTTTTTAGTTTTCATTATTTTCAAAGAAATTGGTCATAGTTTTCCTGAAATTGGGGCATTTGTATGGGAGGTGGCAGAGGAAGTAGAGCGTTTAATATGATTTTAAAACTGCTTATCATCACCCTTATCACCATGCTTTAATTCAATTTCAAAGTCGATAGCTCTCATATACTTGAAGGAGAAATGCTTTTCTTGAATTTATAATACCGATATTTATATGGGAGGTGGTAGAAGGAGTGAAGTGGAGCTTATAATTTTTTCTAACACTTATTTCAATTATTAAGAAACAAATTCTGACAAAATTTGACGTTTGTACTTTTTCTAGTTTGAATGGAAATCGAAAAAATGCATTTAACAAAAATTATTTATTTGTATGGGAGGGGGTAGAAGGCGTGTACAGATCAAAACAAAATTTTTTTTTATTATTAATATTTCTATTTGTATACTTATACAAAATATCAAGTTGATAGCTTTAACAGTTTCGAAGAAAAATAATTCAATTTAAATTTCAAAATTTCGTGAAATTTGTATGGGAGGGGGTAGAAGGAGTGAGGTGAAGTTGATAATTATTTTTAAAATAAATTGCAATTATAGTAATTAATTCTGACAAAATTTCGTCTTTTCAGCTTTACTAGTTTCAATGAAAATCGAAAATATGTATTTTCCAAAATTGTCCATCTTAGTTAGTTCAGCTAAGAGATTTTGAAGCGAGAAACCAGTTTTTTAATTTTACTTTAAAAGCTCAACTATTTATTCTAGATTTGATATCAAGTGAAAGTTCATTAAAGTACTTTGTTAGTAAATACGATGCACGTTGAGATGGTTTTGTCAGTTACACTTTGCTTCCGTTTCTTTAAATCCTTACGAAATCGTTTGTTGTAGGTCGGACCATGATCGCAGAGTGTAAAAGCTTGTGATCTATGTGCATAGAGAATGACCTTTTTGTATAGCCTATTCAGATCTAGAACATTTAGTTCTGAAAATGCTTGGTACGACGGATATTTAGTAGACTTCCTAAGGATTTGTTTAATAGCTGCTTTTTGGATGGGATATAAATTGATTTTAAAAGCACCGCCCCATCCCAAAATACCATATTGAAGAACACTTTCAAATAGAGCTTTGCATATTGATTTCCATGTCCCAATCTCTATAATATTCCTTAACTGACGGATTCTAGGAAGAATAGCTCGAAGTTTTTGAGAAACAGAATTTAACTGATTTCTCCATGTCAGATTACTGTCTATAATTATTTCTAGGTATTTTATAGATGTGGCCACTTCAATTGTTTCATAGCATTTTCTCTGTTCCGGAAAAATTCCAACGACTCTTAGGACATGACGAAACTGCATAAATACTTCACCGCCAATGGGGTGAAGGGAGGGGATTAAACACCGGCAACCCTCTTCCCCGCACCATACGTGTGAATGAATGCTAATAACAGAAAGATTCGAAAATTTGGTTATTATTCGGGTGAATCAAGGGTTATCTATTACGGCAGCCCGATATTCAATTAGGAACTGCCAATAGCTTTGTGCGCATTTATAGCAATTCTATGGTAGTTCTTAGTGATTCTATATTAGAAGTGGGTCGTATAAATTTTCTATTTAAGTATAATATCTACTTGAATTTTTATACCAATTTTATACTTAACAAAAAATAAAAAAATCTATCTTTACGAAATAACTGATTTAAAATTCTAAGTTTTAAATTCTACATCTAATTGCATCGCGCTCTTTCTCTCTTTTATTAAAATAAAATTAACTATTTCCAAATCCATTCTTATTGCGTTTCAATTCAATTCCAATTACACCAAACCGACGATAGTAAATCGTAGTAATTTCATAAGTCTATAAAAAGAAATTATCGCCTTATAGAACAATAAGCTTCATCGGCAGAAAAAAAAAAACGGGCCAAGAACTTTTCCACGGACTGCACAACAACGATAAGGAATATAATAAGAAATTCGGGCGAGAACAATAAAGTGAAAATGAGTTTATTGCGAGACCCCAGAGACAAATTAAAAGACCGAACCCCACATCGAAATTGTCTTAAAGACTTACGCCCCGGCAAACACTACACAATATATTTATTTGTACGTTTAGATATCGGAATCATTCGATTTACTTCAATGTTCGATCTATACTTAGTCGAAAGGTGAGGGACTTTATTCCCTGGGATTATCGGAATAAGAAGACTGCAAGTCTGGCAAGATTTCTCCTTCACTTATGGGATTTTTTCTTAATCACTGTTTGCATGCTGTTCGACGAAGAAGAAAAAAATTTTGAATTTCGTCTTGTAATAATATTGTAACTAATTGAAGTCAAAAATAATATTGATGAATTTACAAATCGAGTCTATTTTCGGTGGCCTACCTTAATATTTTAATCGCCCGATGTTCGAAACAACTACAATCCCTACTGTTTTCCAAGTGCCAACTGAAAACACTCAAAACGATCTCGATACGGTTTATTTTTGAAGGAATTTTCAATTCGAAACTTAACACTTTCACGCTTATATTCGGTTCATAAATCAAATATTCGAACCCATTAAAACTGCGCTATGCATAGCGTATAGCAATCGATGCAATCAGCTTATGCACCCCTGCGATCATTTCCTGCATAAATTATAAACAGAATTTCGGTTAATCACAGTGTGAACTCCGATAACTAAAAATATCGCCAAAAAATGCATTTAGGAAAATATTTTTTTCCAAAACGAATAACGTGTTGAAATACCAAGTCATAACAATTATAATTTCATAGTAAACAGGATAGTTTATGTGTGTAAATGCGCGATGCGATGGTGGAATAGTTCGAATCGAACAGATTTCAACTATGGCGGAAACGAGTGCAATAACCCACCTCCCAGCGATTTCTCGATTACCATAAAAACTAATTACACTTAATTAAACTTCGTAGCATTTCTTCATTTGTCTGTTTACAAATTATCCATGGTGGGCATTGTAATATTGCTTTTTATTTTCATTTTTACAACATCGAAATGGACAATTTTCATACGGCGGAGGAGCCCACCGCGGAGTGGCCTATCTTTTCGTTAGCCGACCGGAACGCTTTTGAACCATGAACGGAAGGGAAATCCCCGTCATTCAAACTAAAAATTCTCTACACCTCCTCCGCCGTGCTGCTCACTTTACCAGCTCTAATGATATTTTCATGTTAAAAAATTACGCGCATGCAGATAAGACGAAGGTGTTAGGTTATGCTTGGATCACACCATTTTATACGCTATTAAAGGCAAGACAATAACACCTATGCCATATTATGGCCACATTTCATTCGAATAAGCCGGAGGAGGTGGATGAATGGATGAAATTAATTTAATTTTAGTATTCATTGCAGAACGGACATGCAATCAAAATTCACCCCTTCAAATTGAAATGTAGTGGATTTTTGGTTCAAGGGGCCGTAACTTAATCTGTCATTTGTCTAAATTGCACGAAACCATTTCGAAAGGCACTGACTCTCGAGTCAGGAAGACAACGCCTTCTTTATGCCTTAAGGCCTTGAGTTATGTATGCTAATTTTATGTTCCCACACATGAAACAGAACAGACAAATAAAAAAATTGAATAACATAAACAACAAACACAAATCAAATTGAATTCACGCGCCATTTTGAATTTTTCTTTTATTGTAAATTAAAAAAATAAGAGTACGAGTCCATCTACATACCGATAATAACAGTGACAGTTAAGTGCTGATTTATGATTAGATTGTCATGAAATAAGTAAATTTATGTGGAATTACGAATAAGAAATTGTTTGTGAAATTCTTTCTCTTTTTTTTTTATTATTTTGGAATAATTACGGATGAAGAGAAATAGTACCACAGGAAATACCGACAAAAATAACGTGTTTGAAATTGGTTGAAAATTTCGGGACTGGAGAAATAAATTTATGTTAGTCGATCTGTTCAAATATCTAAGTTCGCATCAATAGACTTTTTTAAACTGAAAAAAGAAACTATTACAATAATATTTTAGTAAATTAACTTATTACATTGGTTTGAAATATATATTATGATAGATTCTGTTGTTGAGTTCTTGAGCAACAATTTGTTATGTGTATTCTTTTCAAAAACATGAATAAGTTCAGCACATAAATCACATAAAGGGTTTGAGCAATCTCAATATCTTAGGCCCTATTAGATACCTAATTCTGCTTTAAAGTGCTGGTTTGATTCCCCAGCAGAGCTAAATTCATATGTGTTATCTAAAGTACTGCCATCTGCAAAACTCTGGATTGGTTTGAGAGTAGTTGACAGAAGGTCATTGATAAAAACTATGGAAAGAGTTGGAGATAAAACAAAGCCTTGAGGGACTCCGGAATTTATTGGGAAGGACGAAGAGTAACGCCATATAGTATTACTCGTATAGTGCGTTCCGACAGAAAACTCTCAATCCACTAAGTAGCACTAAGGTCCATGACCTTAAGCTTAACTATGAGACATTCATGCCAAACTCTGTCAAAAGATTTTGCAATGTCAAGTGCAAAAACGTTCGCCATTCTGTCAAGTAGACGAAAATATCTCCCGTCGACCTTCCAGAACGAAGCCCATACTGACGATCATGAATTAGATGGTTATACTCGAGATATTGAACGATTGTTATAATTTTGTTTTTAAGGTGATAAATTAATTAAAAGATACATATTATTCAGAACCACACAGCAACGGACCTATTGTAAAATTAAAATTTTTAAATATAATTTATAAAAATTAATTAAAATTGGCAATAGCAAAAAACACGTCTGCCATTGCTCACTGCGCTCGTCTCTCTTCTGATTGAGTAGCTACAAAATTGAAATTGAAAAGATACTGAAAAAGATAGAGCATTTGATTTAGAGAAATAGCGTAGTTTGTATGGAAGGTGGTAGAAGGAGTTGGGTTTTTTTTTAAGAGTTTTTTTTAGTAATAACTACCAATATTATGCGACTGACTACTTTAAAATATCAGACTAGTAACATTGATTCTTTTCAAGAAAATTGATTTTTCAAAAAGTTGTGAAAAAGTATAACATTGCATGGGAGGAGTAGAAGGAGTGAACCGAATCAGTTAAATTTTTTTGATCTTATGTATTATGCTAATTAATTATTAAGTACAAATTTTGAAATTGAAAAATGCTATACGTGGTGAAAAAATTGATATGTAGCATTTCATGAAAAATTTCAGTTTGTATGGGACGTGGTGGTACGATTGGGCGGATTTGAATAATTTTCGTATGATTGATTGTGTTTATGAAAAAAATAATACATTCTAAATTTCGAATTATTATCTTTCATAGTTTCCAAGAAGATTTGAATTAATTGATCTCATTTTTTCGTCAAGAAGAACGTGCACATAATTTGAAATTCTTAGCTCAATGCCCTTTCAAGCTAGAGAGCGCACGGTCATACAGTTTTGAAATTTTTGAGTGATAGTATTAACTTCTCTGTCATTTGTTTTTTTTTTGTCCGAGCCTTATTTCTTAGCGCTATAAACTGGATAGCAAAATTATAACACTCTCAGATTTCATCTAGAGTATAAACATAAGTGGCGTGGCGTCCATTGATACAAGGGAAGCATTGCTCCCTTATATTTTCTCTTGTATTAACTATTAAAATATAGAAATTCAAATCAAAACAAACATGTGATATTACTAAAAAATTAAAAAAAAAAAAAAATACATCCATTTCGTCCAACATTGTGCACAGCATTTATGTGTACACGAAAAAAATTTTTCTCCCGATTTTCCTTAGCGACGAAAGTCCAAAACCTTCCACAGTGAAAAATCGGTGAGATGCAATTTGAAAAATGCATACGCGAGACTGATGGCCAATCCATGACAAAATTTTCGCGCCTGACTATATCAAATTCAACTTCTATAGTAAGGGGAGATGCATCGCGGTATTTGCTTCCAGCTTCCTTCCAGTGCTTTCAGACGCGAGCCATCGCATTCCTTCGTTCTAATTATTGCCTGTATGGAAAGTTCCGTTTTTGTTGAAAAATTATCAGGAAGAAAAATGTGAAACACTCGCGTCCGACGCGATTAAATTCAACTTTTATAGAAAGAGGAGATCCATTGCGGTATTTGCTTCCACCTTCCTTCCACTTTCCTTCCAGTGCTTTCAGACGCAAGCTATCGCATTCCTTTCTTCTAAGTATTGCCTGTTTGAAAATTTCGGTTCTTGTCGAAAAATGTGAAACATTCGCGTCCGACTCGATCAAAGTCAACTTCAATAGGAAGGGGAGATGCAGTGCAGTATTTGCTTTCACCTTCCTTCCAGTGCTTTCAGATGCAAGCCATCGCATTCCTTCGTTCTAAGTATTGCCTGTATACAAATTTCCGTTCTTGTCGAAAAATTATCAGGAAGAAAAATATGAAACAGAAGATCTGGCAGCATTGTCTTCATTTATCCTGCGCTTTGAGGTGAAATCAATCGGATTTAGTCTTTGCATTGGATGACGTCATTTTTTTTTAACATCCTCATTTTTTTTTCTTGTTATGTAAATAACATATATAATTTTAAAATAAAGGTTATGTCGATTGATCTTCTCTTAAATACTCACTTTCCGGGTAGCTCTACAGTTGTTCCACATCGAGAAGAGGATCACCTCAAGACTCTGAAATCATCATTTAGCGGAGCAAAATCTTATGTGCAGTACGCAGCTTCAGCCCATATATCTGCCGAATTTCAAAACACCTCCGATATTAACATTGCCTGGTTGGACGTTATTTGTAGAGGTTCGTTAAGGAATGGTCCACATTCCAGGAATATGGAAGGAGGTGAAAGGGGTTTTATCTCCAAAGCGAGAAGAAGCTCTCATTTATATTGGAAGGACATAAGCCTATCTTTATTCCTTCTAAAAATCGATTAGAACGATTGATAGATATCCACCTATGCAACAACATCAATCAGCGAATGATTTCAGCTGCCCAACACGCTTACTGGAATGTGAAATCCGTTGAATCGGCCCTACACTATGGATGTTCTGCGATTATCTATATCGAGGATGGTTTCTACAACTTAAGACCAATAACAATTACGGACGCACTTTCAAAACTGCAGGTGGATGCTTCGCTTCGCATGCACATTAATTACATTTTGAAATCTGGGATTATCAGCGCATACCTGGGTGTCTCATCTGTTAAAAGATTTGTTATTCGAGGTACGCCACAAGGCGGGGTGGACTACAGATAAAACTTGAGGAGGCGGGCTGTAAAAGAATTGCTTATGCGGACGACGTTGCTATAGTTATCTATGGAAAGCACTCGCGTACTCTTGGGCAGGTGATGCCCTCTCAATACTTTCTAAATGAACTTGTGAATGTGGACTGGGGAGTGAGCCCACACAAAACCGAGCTAGTTTTTTTTCGCAAGGAAACCAAACCCAAATTCCTTATGTTGACTCTTTTATCCTGGATGTTACCAGTCTTGTTTTCGCAGATAGAACAAAATATAAAATATATAAAATATAAGTTGATATTCACGAACGTGTTAACAAGTCCGCTCTTGCGTTTTAATCCTGGAAGAAGGCCATTGGAAATGCTGGAAAAAATAGTGCATTGGCTCTACATTGTCGTCATTACTATTTCAATGGCTGCCCGCCAATAAAGAAACTTGCCAGCAAACCTGCATTCAAACGGGTCACTCCTTAATTATGGAAGATTTAGAGAATTTAACCAAACACACAGAATATACTCCCTCAAGTTTTGATTTTGAAAAAAATTTCATTTCCGTCATCTTTTCGTGACCCGAGTGGGAGTTCGAAGAAAAAGATAGAAGGTTGTGGAAAGAGTTGACAACCGTTCCACAATAAGTAATGAAAAATGTTAAGTAACATGAAAGTTAAGAGGCCAAAGCCCGATTTGCGCTGTAGTACCATTATATAAGTTGAAAAACTTTATAATCTTACTAAAACATAACAGGACTATGATTTTGCGTAAGCCCAATCAAGAGATACTCCAGATGAAAGAGAAAATTTTTGAATTTAAGAAATTTTGTATGGGAAGTGATCGATCACATCAGATCAGTAGCATCCATACTCCGACTTCTGTAAAATTTTTGTAATGTTGTACAATTGTGTCATATTGTATGGGAGGGGGTAGAAGAAGTAAAGCTAACAGTCTAATTTTTTTTTTCGTTTTACTAATAATTGTAAATAAACATTTAGTGCATAAGTTTCAGCTCGATAATTTTTATTCGTACCGAGCAAATTGGTTTAGAGTGAAAAAGTGCTGTTTATATGAGGATTGGTGGAAGGAAGGGGAGAATATTGAAAATTTTCAGACGGTAGATTAAAATTATTACAAAAGTAACGTATTCCAAATTTCAGATCAATATCTTTTATACTTTTACAGAAAATTCGTTTTTTTGCTAAATTGCGAAATTATTTTATTTTGTATGGGAGGGGGTAGAAGGAGTGAAGCCAATCGTTCAAGTTTTACATAGTTTTCTTGTTCTAAATAAACATTTGGTGCACAATTGCAGCTCGATGAATTTTACACGTAGTGAGTAAATTGGCTTCGGGTATTTTACGAAAAAGTGCAGTTTGTATGGGAGTTGGTAGAAGGAGAGGTAGGACTCTTATACAGTAAATTTATATCATTATGAAACTAATTTGTTCCAAATTTTAGACTAATAGGTTTTATATTTTGCGAGCAAATCCGTTTATTGTCAAATTGTGAAATTGTGTCATTTTGTATGGGAGGTGGAAGAAGGGGTGCAGCGGCTTGGACCGTTCAAGAACTTGATCTTGCTTTTTTGCCAAACATGACGTGTACAACATTTGAACCTTCTAGATCAACGAGTTCTCAAGGTAGAAAACCCATGGACTGTCGGACGCACATCCGGTTTTGAGATTTCCGAGTGATTATATGAACTTCTATTGCATCCATTTTTTTCTCCGAGGCTTATTTCTTAGCGTTACAAACTTTGTGGCAAATTTATAATATTCTCAGATTTCAAATGAAGTAAAATATATTTTCGCTTCTTTAGCGAAGTGGTGCAAGGTTTATATGTAGTAGATCCAGGAAGCCAGACTGAAATTTTCACGAGGTCTACTAACTTAGATACTAACTTTCTAACTATGAAAACAGTTAATATATTATCGTAATTCGATTTTAAGAATGACTCGAACACTTTTTATTTACACCATGTCGCTTTTTTATTTGCATTGTTATCGCTATCGATCACACGACTTAATCTTTCCCGAATTCCGAAAGTCTCATACCGCCCCAAGCTTACGCTTATACCTAGTCCTGCCATTAGTGTTGTGTGGAAAATTTTTAATAGGTAACGGAGACATCCACTTTGTAAATTTTTGTATATTTTCAGGAAATATTTCGAACAATATTACAAATGGTAAACAATAAACTTATTCAAAATGACCTCGTTTTGCCTCAAAGCAGGCTCAGAGTGTGCGTGGCCAGTTGTATATTGCTGTGTAGACATTTTCCAGCGGGAGTTTGTCCCTTGCTTTGATCAGCGGACTCTTCAGACTCTCTCAATTCGGGTGACGTCTTCGTCAGACTTTTTTCTCGAGGGTGGACCATAAGTAGCCTAATGGATTGAGATCTTTACTCCGAGAGGATTCAGAATCTTTCTGGAACACCAAATGTCGTGCCCTGTGCTGTGATGCCTTTGAGCGATACCATGGCTCAAAGGCATCACAGCACGTTGTTAGCCCTTTGCACAACCCTCTATGTACGATTTTTTTTTTCATTTCCGTAGATTGAAGTAACCAAGACATATCCAGGCAGATAGTGTACTGAAATTATACGCCAACCGGGATTAGAAATCACTTCCTTCGCATTGTAGACAAACACACTACGCACTATGCTACAGCCTAGCTTTAGGACTTAGATCGGATCGAAATTCCCATCTCTCATCTAGCGAAGCCCAAACATTGTAACAGAACTTATGGCAGGACTAGGTACATACACGCATGTCCGATCCAGAAGGTTCTCTGATGTTTCGCGTAACGCTCTTCTGTGTGATCTGATGTGTTATATGCTCAAGTTCACGCCTTGTTGAATAGTTATTTGTTTCTTAAATATGTTAATAATCTAGATGAAAACTACTAAACTACTACAATGGCACTACAGCCCAAATCGGACTTTCGCCTCCTGACATTCAGGTTCCTTAACATTTTTCATTACTTATTGTGGAAGGGTTGTTAGTCCTTCGCGCAACCCTCTGTCTACGAATTTTTAATTTTCGTAGATTGAGGTGACCAAGGTATATCCAAGCAGGCAATGCGCTAGAATTATATATTGCGTCGACCGGGATTTGAACTCACGACCTTCGCATTACAAGACCAACACGCTACCCACTAGGCTACACCCTAGCTAGATGAAAACTAAGAGTATTATAAACTCGCTCCAAAGTTTGTAACGCTAAAAAATAAGGATCGGAAAATAAATGGATTGGACAGAAGTTTGTTTCAATGCTCAAAAACTAAAAAGCCAGATGTCCATCTGTCCGTCCGTACGCCCGTCTCTTCGCTGTCTAGCTTGAGAATGCGTTGAGCTAGAAAGTTCAAATTTTGTACGCATTGTTTTTGACAAAAAAGTAAGGTCAAGTTTGTGAACGGGCCAAATCGCTACATCAGTTCTACCCCCTTCCATACAAAATAACTCGATTTCAAACATTTTTAATAATCAAATTTTCTTCGAAACTATAAAAGCTAATAATTTAGAACATATTATTTTTATCGTAACTGTAATCTGTGATATAAAAATTATTTGAATTCCCCCACTCCCCCACCATCTCGCAAGCAAACTGTAGTTTTTCATGAAATCTATATAAATATAATTGTATTGTCTGTCTGTTATTTGTTTATAAATGGCTATAAATAAGTTTTCTGCTTTATTTTAGCAATAACTAAGCAGAAACAAACGTTTTTAAAAATTTTTCTCTGTCTGTCTGTCTTTCCGGTTTTCACGCAAAAACGGCTAAACCGATTGTAATGAAACTTTCATAGATTATTAGGTCTACCTTGGGGAGTAATCTGCTTTAGGTTTTATTTTACTTCCCTCACTCCTTCTACCCCCTCCCATACAAAGTGACTCATTTTCAAAAATTTATAATAATCAAATTTTCATGGAAACTCTAGAAGCTATTAACTTGAAATTTAAAACATATTATTTTCATTATAAAAGTAATCTTCAAGTATATAAATAATTTGAATGCCCTTAATCCTTCCACCACCTCCCATACAAACTAAACTTTTTCATGAAATACTATACTCCAATTTTCTCAGTACGTATAAATTTTATCAATCTAAGATTTTATATTAAATCTTTAATTAGCATTGTTATTAATATTTGGAAAAAAATAACTAATTAGCTTTACTATTTCTACCCCCTCCCATACAATCTGACACAAATCCACGACTTTGCGAAAATTCGATTTTCTGGAAAAGAATGAATGTTACTGCTCTGAAATTTAAAATGTATCAATTGAATGATAATTGTAGTTACCACTCAAAGAATAACTAAAAACTCTCCACTCCTTCCACCACCGCCTATACAAACTTCACTTTTTCATGAAACATTCTAAGCCAATTTTCTCAGTACGCATAACTTCGATCGAGCTAAAATTTTGTACTAAATCTTAAATTAGCATTATTATTATTATCGCGCAAAAATTAACCGATTAGCTCCACTTCTTCTACCCCCTCCCATACACTGTGGCACACTTTCACGACTTTGCGAAAACTCGATTTTCTTGAAAAGTGTGAATCTAACTGATCTGAAATTTGTAAGATATCAATTGCATGATAATTATAGTTGTTTCTAGAAAAACTACCAGAAACCCCCACTCCTTCTACCACCTCCCATACAAATTGCACAATTTCACTAAATTCAATGCACTAGGTTTCTCAAGCTACCTATTCAATTTTTCAAGCTTAACTTTGGTGCAAAATATTTTTATAGCTGCTCTAGCATGATGTGAAATAAATTAATTTAGTACTGCCATCCCTTCTATCACTCCCCACACAAAAATTCTTAAGATTACAAAAATTTCGATTTCATCGGTAGTATCATATAATTGGGCTTTACGCACAATCGAAGTCCTGTTATGTATTTAAGCTTAATGTCATTTTATGTGGGTTTTTTTTAATTAACACAAGCTACAACTATTCACATGTCCTTAACGCTCTTCAACACGTATACATATGATCTCGAATCACGGGTTTGATTCGATCATGAGCCTGTCCCATACAAATGCGAGTATCATGGTCTCATTCTTAATAATTTATGGTTCTGATTCCAACAAAATACAAAACATTGTGTTCAAAGAGCCATCAAACTAAGCAGATTATTTATCCGATATAATGTACTACTAACTACATTCTCAAAAAATGTTATTATTGCGATTCTTACGCGGACAAAGTCGCGGGCGATCTCTAGTACTACATATAAACCAATTTTCACAGTACGTTTTACAATTATCGCGCTCTAGTTTTGTACTTAATATTTAATTAGCATGAATAATATTCAGATACAAAAAAAAAAAAAAAAAACTGAATAGCTTCACTTCTTCTACCCCTCCCATACAATTTGACTCAATTTCACAGCTTTACAAAAATTGATTTTCTTGAAAAGTACTTCTTCTTCTCCCACCTCCCATACAAACAATAATTTCAGTAATTCCAATACACTAATTTTCTCAGTACCAATTCAATTTTTGAAGCATTAAAACATTTTTATAGCTACTACTACTTTCATGCTACTGTGAAAAAAATTAATACAATATCGTTACCTTTTTTCCCAAAATTTGCTGACTAAAATAGCTTAAAAATGCAAAAAAAAAAATCCGGCTGTCTGTACGCCGTCCGCTGTACGCCGGTGTGTACGCTCAGCGCACATTAATTCCCAAACCCTTCAAGATAGAAAGTTTATTTTTGAAGGGATTGTAGATAGTTGCTGATCTCGGGAGAACACCCATTTTGGGGGGTGTTAGGGTTCAGGGAAGGCGGGAGGGAGCACTTAAACGGAACATTAAGAATTCAAATATCTCAAACATGGTTACAGCTAAGAAGCTAAAAATCATTATACATACAAAAGGGTTTGTGGGACAACTTCTAAAATTGATTTAATTTTTTTATCCATTGGTGTGCAAAAAGGGGGGGGGGCTAAGAACCAATTGTCGGCCGAATTTTTTTTTTCAAACGATTATATTTCCGAAATTACTTAGCATAAAAATTTTATATTTTTAGACCATCAAAGTGACATATAGATCCACTGGAATCAGCTTACATGGAGGGGAGAGTCAGGGGAGGGGTGGAAAGAAAAACACTTAAAAATTAATATCTCGGCTATTTGTTTAGCTATGTAATTGGTACTTTTATTAAGCTATACTAGAGAAATACGAGAAAAATATAACATTTGGACAAAATAGTAGTGGGGGGAAATGGGGAGCATTGCATTTTCCAAAATTTCAAACAATTATATCTCAAAACTGAGTGCAGATATTAAATTAAAATTTTGACAAATTGTAGAACTGCATAGTTTTAAATTTTGGTATAAGTTTTACGTCGAGAGGTGTAAGGGGAGGGAGGTGGTAAGCAAAAATGTCGAAAATTTTGAGTAATTTTTTTAGGGCTCTGGTAAAACATACAAAGTTTAAATTTTCCATGTGGGTACATCTATTTATTATACATACAGAAAAAATAATAAAAATTCTGCAATTGTTATGCACCGACCCCCCTGGTCTAACGTGCACAAGGTGTTTCATGTGCAGCGAAAAAACACATAATCTGAAAATTTTTGAATGAAATTTTAAGGTAGATACTTCAAAATTTGCAAAATGCATTTAAAAAAAAAATTCTAAAAGAATGAAATATTAACTGGTTGAATATCTTTCAAACTTCCACCGCCTCCCATACAAAATTATTTTTTCGATCATTTTTAAAAAATCAATTATCACCTAAAAATTAAAAGCTATCAATTTGAAATTTTGCACAAAAGCTTTCAAAAATAGTTAAAACAAAACTGCGTTTTGAGATCGCACTTGCCCTTCTACTTCCTCCCATACAAAAGTATGATTTCGACCAATTTCAATAAATCAACTGCTAACCAACAAATTTAAAGCTACGAACTTGAATTTTTGTACGAGTACCTTACAAGAGATGTGAAATAAAACTGCATTACAAATTGTACATTTCCTCTCTACCCCCTCCCATACAAATGATTGGTTTCCTGAATGTGAAATACACCAAATTCTATGAAAATTCTATGCAACTTCGTCTATGAAACTGATATTCTATGCAGAAAATATTTGACGTAATTGAGTCAGTCAATTGAAAAATTATTGACATTCACCTGTAGTGCCTACTTTACTATCACTACTTTACTTTTTATAAATTAAGTAAATCGTAGAAACTTACTTTAATAGCGCTACTTTACTTTTGATAAATGAATAGATCGCAAAAAATATAAAAATAATCATATTAGTTTTTTATGAAAATTGTAAAAAACAGTTCAGTTGAAAAACGGATTTGATAAAAGCGAGTTGCTAAAAAGATTAATAAATATCTGTCTTAGAAAATTAATTAAAAAATCAGATAAATAATTATGAATAGTGAAATGTTGTTGTAAAATATATGTATATTACTAATGTGTTGTTAAAATATTAAATAGTGTGATAAATAATATAGTCAATAAATTATAATAATAAATAATGTTATCGTCGGGGTCACCATTATTTAGTGAATGCGTTTATAATATCTTTTATACAATATGACGAACTCTTAATTCACTAAATTATATATTATATTAAGTTATATCAATTGGTTAATATTTAATTATATTTATTATATAACTCTTAATTATTGTTTATATTACATAAAATATTTATTATTATTTATACAAATAACATTATTTATTATTATAATTTATTGACTATATTATTTATCACACTATTTAATATTTTAACAACACATTAGTAATATACATATATTTTACAACAACATTTCACTATTCATAATTATTTATCTGATTTTTTAATTAATTTTCTAAGACAGATATTTATTAATCTTTTTAGCAACTCGCTTTTATCAAATCCGTTTTTCAACTGAACTGTTTTTTACAATTTTCATAAAAAACTAATATGATTATTTTTATATTTTTTGCGATCTATTCATTTATCAAAAGTAAAGTAGCGCTATTAAAGTAAGTTTCTACGATTTACTTAATTTATAAAAAGTAAAGTAGTGATAGTAAAGTAGGCACTACATACCCCCTTCCTAGAGAAGATCTTTGATCTTTTCGATATTATATACATTTAAGAATAAACAAAAAAGGAAAGGAATATCTGTGGTACGCATTTTTGTATTTAATTGACAAAGGAAACTTTCTTTTTAACTCTTGACGAGTTTGTTGCTTCGGAAGAACTAATGAAGCAAGGCTTAAGACGATCAATTGATACTGAAGTCGGTTTGTCTTTAATCTTAATGACGAAAAACTTGTTGTTTCTCTGAATGACTTCAAAAGGGCCTTCATATGGAGTTTGAAGAGAGGTGCGAACCTTGTCTGTTCTCAGAAAAACATGGGTACATGTTTTGAGATCTTCAAAAACAAAAGGAGTTTCCAAACTATGTCTTGATGGAGGGCGAGGGCTTGATTTGTTGATCCGATCACGAAGAATTTCAACAAAATCACTTCCAGACATTGTATTCGATTTGTTCTTGTGTTGAACAAAATCGTAAGGAAGTCTAATATTCTGACCGTAAAGTAATTCGGCGGGGGTCGCGTTGGCATCATCTCGAATTACTGTTCGTAAACCGAGAAGTGTAAAAGGAAGTGCATCTGACCAACTTTCGTTTGTTTTGCATTTCAAAGTTTCTTTAAAAACTCTGTGCCATCTTTCTAACATGCCGTTTGCTTTAGGATTGTATGCAGTAGTTCTGCAGCGTTTAAATCCTATCATTTTTCCTAATTCGTGAAATAATCGAGATTCGAATTGAGGACCTTGATCCGTAATAATAGAAACTGGCGTTCCGTAACGTGGAATATATTCTTTGAATAAAGTAGATGCAACAGTTTCTGCGCGAATATCTGTAAGGGGATAAGCTTCGGGCCATCTGGTGAAACGATCCAAAACTGTAAGGCAGTACCTGAAACCGTTCGAAGTTGGCAAAGGACCAACCAGATCAATATGAATTGTTTCAAATTTGCTTGAAACTGGTTTGAAATCTCCTAAAGGACTTGTGACGTGTCGAGAGATTTTTGCTTTTTGACATGCAAAACATTCCTTAGTCCATTTACGACAATCTTTATTGATTGAGGGCCAAATGAATCTTTGTCGCATAAGTTTAACGGTAGCCTTAATTCCTGGATGCGATAAATCGTGAACAGTACGAAAAACGCGAGTTCGTAAATTTAAAGGAATGTAAGGTCTAAGTTTATGCAAGGAATTGTCACACCAAAGAGGATTGATGGTACCTTCAATAATAACCGGAATGATTTTTAAACTGGGTAAATTTTTAGCTTTATTTAATTCAGAATCAATTAGTTGAGTATCAGCAATTTCGCAGTAGTCAATAGTTGTCGGAAGGTTTAATGTTTCAATTCTCGATAAAGCATCAGCGACAACATTGTTTTGACCAGAAACATGACGAATATCTGATGTAAATTGACTGATGAAATCCAAATGTCTGAGCTGACGTGGCGAAGCTTTTTCAGGATTTTGTTTAAGAGCGAAAATTAACGGCTTATGATCCGTAAACAAAATAAAATCTCTGCCTTCCAGCATAAATTTAAAATGTTTAATGGCAATATAAGCCGCTAGAAGCTCTCGATCATATGCACTATAATTCTTTTGAGGTGAAGAAAGTTTCTTCGAGAAAAAGGCTAGTGGTTGCCAGTCATTTCCATATCGTTGTTGAAGAACGGCTCCTAAAGCTGTATCTGAAGCGTCCACTGCTAATGAAAGAGATGAAGAAGTGGAGGGAAAAGCTAAAGTTGTAGCTTGAGCGAGTTGCTTTTTGCAACGCTCAAACGCTTCAATTGATGTAACCGACCAAACCAATTCTGTTTTATCATTCTTTTTCTTGCTACCAATAGTGAAGCTGTCAAGAATTGACTGTGCTTCGGCAGCGTGAGGAATAAATCGGCGATAAAAATTAATCATTCCTAAAAATCGTCGCATATCTTTTACTGTAGATGGACGTGTATAAGCTAATATAGCTTCGACTCGTGAAGCGATTGGTTTGATTCCATTTTTGTCAATCGAATGACCGAGGAAATCGACCGAAGATTTAAAGAACGAGCATTTAGTTTGGTTAATTACCAAATTATGAGAGTTAAGTCGTTCAAACAATTTCTCTAAATGATTGAAATGATCACTTTCTGATTTTGAAGCTACCAAAATGTCATCAATATAGACAAAACAAAAATCAAAATCATTTAAAATTGAGAAAATGAATCTTTGAAAAGTTTGTGCTGCATTGCGAAGACCAAAAGTCATCCGCACAAACTCGTAAAGTCCGAAAGGTGTCGTAATGGCTGTTTTCGGAATATCATCCTCATTAATGGGAATTTGATGATAAGCTCTTTCTAAGTCAACAGTTGAAAAAAATGTACATCCTTCCAACTGTTGACAGAAGTCCTGAATATGAGGAATAGGATAATTGTCAGGAGTAGTGATAGCGTTTAAAGATCTATAATCACCACAAGGCCTCCAACTACCATCCTTCTTCTTCACCATGTGAAGCGGTGATGCCCATGGACTGTCGGAGGGTCTACAGATACCACGTTCAATCATTAGATTGAATTCGGCCTTAGCTGCTCTAAGCTTTACCGGATCTAGACGACGAGGTCTGGCAAAGATTGGACGACCTTTAGTAACGATAAAGTG
Source organism: Chorisops tibialis (assembly GCA_963669355.1). Classification (NCBI taxonomy): domain Eukaryota; kingdom Metazoa; phylum Arthropoda; class Insecta; order Diptera; family Stratiomyidae; genus Chorisops; species Chorisops tibialis. The sequence goes on from OY770262.1 coordinate 294,852,245, forward strand.
TCGCACTGTGCTCGACTCTATGAAACTATAATTTAAGGTGCGTCGTAATCCTTCGAATTTAGATAATAACAACTCAACTTTTGGATTTAAAGGTGTAGTTGACAAAACAGCGAGATTTGAAGATGGTCCATTAACCAAGGAACCAGTTACTGAACTAATTTGTGATAGTGGATCGATAATACATTTACGTCGGATATCCACGATTAAACCGAAATGTTTAAGAAAATCTGCACCAAGAATGGGTTTATCAACATCGGCTATAATAAATTTCCAATTAAATACTCTTCTTAATTGGAGAGAGATATCTAAAAATTTAAATCCGAAAGTTTTGATATTAGAAGAATTGGCGGCTGTGAGTACGATAGATTTATCACAAACCCTGTTTTCCTTTGGATTAACCGGAAGAACAGAGATGTCAGCTCCAGTATCAATTAAAAAACTAAACTTGGATAAATTGTCTAAAATGAATAGGCGACTTGATGATGATGGTTTGTTGTCGAACATCGCCACTTCAGACAACTTTTTCAGTTTTTTGGATTGTTGAACGAACAAGGTTTGCGACATTTAGTTGCATTAGTTCCAAATTTTTTATGATAGTAACAGAAATTCGAATTTGGTATTGAATTATCGCGATAGTTACTAAAAGAACGTGAATTACTTCTAGAACGTGATCGATTCCTTCTATAAAATTGGTTTTGTTTCAGAGTCAATAATTCAATCTGTTTCGTTAACAGGGACATCTGATGAATGATTGAACTTTCAAAACTAAATCGATCAGTTCTAATTTCATTAACTTTTAGTTGTGAGATATTTGAAACGTCCCAATTGAAATTAGGATTAGTTTCAATAACTCGATCTGCAAGAATGCTTAATTCGTCGAGTGAAACATTCGCTACTGCTAAAATCGATTGTGCATTAGGTGGTAATTTTTGAAGCCAAAGCTTCTTTAAAAGAGGTTCTCCAACAGAAGACCCAGCTAACGCCTTCATCTTACTTAAAAGATGAGATGGTTTATCGTCTCCAAGATCAAGACCGTTAATTAATTTCTGAAGTTTATGATCTTCCGATTCACCAAATCTAGAAATAACAGCCAATTTCAAATCCGAATAAGGTGTGGTAGAGGATAAATTCTCAATAATGTCCAACACCTTATCGCATTCTTCCTGAGTCAACATACTCAATGCATAGCTAAATTTCGTTGCTTCTGACGAAATATTAACTGACCGGAATTGTACCTCGAGAGCTTGAAACCAAGCAGTCGGATTTCGTCTCCATAAACAGACCTTTTGAATTGCAATAGTCGCAATGTTGTTTGAATCACCTAACCCTAAAAAAGGATTAGCTAGCAACGATTCATCTCGTGGTGAAGGAGGTAAGGTTTCAAAATTATTATAGTTCGACATGACGCAACTAATATTAAAATCAATAAATCGCAAAAAATTTAAAATTTACAAAATGAAAAATTAATATTAAAATTTAAATAATAAAGATTAATATTTAAATAATAGATTAAAATTTACTCAATTTTTGTATTTTCTTTCTTCCAAAAAATAATTTGATAAATTTCTTATGCCGCTGGTAGTTTTCAAAGTTGGATGAGAATTGTTTTAATTTTCTATTTACAATTTTCCTGTTGCTGCTATTGTTGTGCTTGCTGTTGTTATTATTGCTGATGTTTCTATTTTCGCTGTTACCGTTGATGTTGTTGTCGTTGCTGCTGTTGTTGTGCGATATTTATGGTGAATTGTTGTTTGTCTGGTTTGCATGTTCACCAATATTTATAGTTGGTTGTTGGGGTCACCATTATTTAGTGAATGCGTTTATAATATCTTTTATACAATATGACGAACTCTTAATTCACTAAATTATATATTATATTAAGTTATATCAATTGGTTAATATTTAATTATATTTATTATATAACTCTTAATTATTGTTTATATTACATAAAATATTTATTATTATTTATACAAATAATAAATATTTTATGTAATATAAACAATAATTAAGAGTTATATAATAAATATAATTAAATATTAACCAATTGATATAACTTAATATAATATATAATTTAGTGAATTAAGAGTTCGTCATATTGTATAAAAGATATTATAAACGCATTCACTAAACACCCACCCTTAATATGACCCCTCCCCCCTCCCTCATTAAAACCCAAACTTGCATAAACGAATGAAATATTGATTACATGTACTGGAGCTATTGATCGTATTCGCAACTAAGTGTTGAATTGGCATCATCCGTGACCTAAAATGGGTTCCACTTGTGAAAGGGGGTTCCACTTGTGAAAGGAGGTTCCACTTAGCCTTCCCTAGCCACTTTAACTTGCATACTGACTTTCCATGCATCTTTAACTTAACGTCCCAAAAATAATAAAGTTGCGCCCGACCTGTTGGCAGTTTATTTTTATTTAACAAGGAGATTGATAGTTATTTTAACGGTAAAAAAGAAAATTTAGCATATTTGGGCTAAAAATTGTCATTAAACCGTAGCAGAATATCAATCGTTGGCAAGCCTTAACATTTAGTGTGGTTTGAAAATAATAATCTTAAATCATTCGATGAAATTTTCATCACACTAATGCATTTAACAATGCACTATGCTAGTTTTGTTTAAATGGTGAAGAATCAATTAAAAAAAACTGACAAATGATCACATATTAATGATAATTTTCGCAGTTATGCTAATAATGTTTAACCTGAAATGTGAATCATAATTCCGATTAAACTAGTTTAATTCGGAACTTTATAGTTATTAATATTTGCACAAAAAACAAGCGTGCCGCATTAATTTAATATTTTTTTGTTACTATCTAAAGAACATCTTTCAATCGTAACTCATTATGGTAAAATATTGAAATCCATTCAGTTTAGATCAATTAAGATCAGTTGACCGCCAAACGAACAGTGTGTTCATAAATTAAAAAAAAAAGAAGAAAAAACCACAAAAGTTATATTATAAAATCACCTATCAAAATCAATAACGAGCCATTTTATTAAATATTTTATTTTTTATCGTTTTGGCATAAAGCATGTATAAATTTTTTTCATCACATATTATAGCATGTTTTTATTTAGCAGTTTTTTGCAGAAATGCTGAAAAACAAGTTTTCTTAAAGTCCGCAAGATTCGCGACATATCGTCGATGGCGAGTGACTGGACAGAGGAAATATCTACTGAAGCTCGTCCTGTGCCTACGTTCGAGAGCAAGCTTCACATATGAATTATTTGGCATCGGTCAATAGCTTGTTATCTTGTCCACCTTTAAGATCGTCGTCGTCGTCGTCTTACTCCTGGCTGGACCCAAAGTGTTTATTTTTTCTTCACTTTTAGCCCCCATTCCTGTATTTTTATTCAGCGTAGTCTTCTCCTTTTTTTCCTTTCGTTTGCAAATTTTTTTTTCTGCAATCGTTTCTCATAAAATGCAAATTTCCTCACACAACTTGAAGTTATGTGAAAGACTACACACACGCGGTAGTTAAGTTAGGAGTTGTTGGCGTTTTCACAACGACTGAGAATTGGGTCTGGTTTGTATATGGTACGGGGGCCCTCATTCAAGGACCATATCAAAAAACCAGAAAGAATTGGCACAGATACAAAGAGTAAGATTGTGGGTTGGTAGCAAAATGCCAATTCGCTCATTAACGGATAATTTATGCATTTTGATTATAATTTTGCATTGAAAACTGCAATTTATTGCTGCGTCTTGGGCCGCGCGTAATGATACGCGAAGCGTTGTCCGTCGAGCAATTTTCTTAGGTGAGAAATAGCCAATTATTAATTTAATACTTTGGCGGATTATTGATAATTGTCAATTAAATGCATATGAATGAAAATTTATGAAATTATAAATTCACATTAATTTTCTGTAATTCGATACAAGAAAATCATTTCTTTTTAAATGAGAAAAAACATTAAAATGTTTGAAATATTCAAATAAGTTCGCATGTACGAAGGTAACGTGTTTGATCAACAGAAGCATGATCTCTGTCAAACAGGTTACAAAATAATAAATGTTATGAATATCAGCAGTTGTCACATTAAAGAAAAGAATACAAAAAAAGAGAATACTGAAAAGGCATTGCAAAAGGAGCATCCCAATGGCCAACAAAAGAACAGTAGCGTCCCGATCTCAGCATGTGGTATCTCCGATTTCGGTAAATCTTCGAGAATCAGCAGGTAAGCAATATCGGCGTAACTATAAGATCACTAAAGATCAGTTTGCCTTGGCGAAGAACCATCTCATATCAACGCACACGTTCGTTTACACGGTTATATAAAAAAGAATTAAAATAAAAACGAAGCGATCGAACAAATCGAGTGAGGAAGTGCCGCAAGAACAACAAACGAAGAAAAATATAAATGTAAGTCTGAGAGCGCAGACTAAAGTAATACACGACAAAGGTAACCGATCAAACCGCCAGACGATAATTCAATATAAAAATAATGAAGATCGGCTTGCGTAATGATCAAATAAGATCACCTCCGGCATGCATTCTGCTAAACATTTCCGATATTATGTTCTCGAATCGCTTTATAAGCAATTATGTATCCTTATGCGATCCGAAAAGATCAATGCCCACATTTCAGAAAACGATCACGATTATGATCAGTCAGTCCCGTGTATAAAACCCGATCGGTATTATTAATTTATGTCAGTCATTCGTCACATTATTTTTATACGTTTATCGATAAGACGTCATATAGGTAAGTAAAGTAGGTACAGAAAAAGCCAAAACTGCTGCAGTGATCTATTTAATTCATGAAGATTTGTAACTGTCTGTTAAGCAAACAAAAATTGATTTTAATCGAAATGCAATCGAATAGCTACGGATAGAATAAGGATTGGTGCAGTTTTCTGCTGCTCCGCACCATTTTCACTTTTATGCATTTTGTGACGATCGTATACGATCAACGACAATCTTTATGATCATTGCGCATTTTCAGTACGCGATCCGAATC